>CM028227.1:22272500-27272500 GCA_016432845.1 Psidium guajava
GTACCTTAATTTCATGGATATCCTAATTTTGGCAACTTAGGCTTGGTTTACTCTTAAGGCTTTAGTGAGATGTTCGTTTTTTGTATTTTTACTTTTTAGATGGAATGTATGTGAGTGATATTTTTTGGTATTTTCAAAACATTAAAAATTCCCTGAAGCCGAAAGAAGGAGTGCGCTAACCACTTTTATGCAGTGTTACAACCTCCAGCATATGGCTCGGCTTACTCATTCTAGGGTTTGATGATGCAGAAATTAAATTACAGAAAGTAAAGGGTAGTAAATAAAGGACCTCTAATGAGTGACTCGGCCAACCCATTCTGAGGTTTGATGGTGTAAAAATTAAATTGCGGGAAGTAAAGGGCAATAAATAAAAAACCTCCAATGAGTGGCTCGGCCTTAGCTTGGCCTTCCCTTTTTAGGGTTTGATAGTGCGAAAATTAAATTGCAGAAATTAAAGATAATAAATAAAGGACCTCCAACGAGGAATTCGGCCATAGCTCGGCCTACCCATTATAGGGTTTGATGGTGTAAAAATTAAATTGTAGAAAGTAACACATCAACATCAACATCAACATTACCTTTATCCCAAACTAGTTGGGTCAGCAGTTGATGAACCCAAATTGAAAAACTTAAAATATACTAAAAAAGCAAAAATATAGGTACCAAAAAGAAAATAATAATAATAGTAATAATGAAAAATAAAATAAAAGAATAAAAAAATATAAATAAGAAATAAATATAAATATAAATATAAATGACTAAACATGGCATTCTGGAACATAGGAAATCCCCCCTCTATAATGCGGATAGCTTTCCTCCACTCCGTCCTAAGATAGATCGTATGCTAATCTATTTCCCACTCAATTAAATCTTGTTTTACTACCTTCCTCCAAATAAGTTTCGGCCGACCTCGTTCTTTTTTCATATCGTGTTCTCAATAACACACTTCTGTTCTTATCAGAGCATCTAGGGGTCTACGGAGGATATGTCCAAACCATCTCAATCTATGTTCTCTCATCTTCTTTGCCACCAGTGCTACTCTAACTTTTCGTCGAATAACATCATTTCTTATCTTATCCATGCTTGTATGACCACGCATCCACCTTAACATCCTCATTTTCGCTATCCCAATTTTATGCTCGTGTTGCTTCTGTACTGGCCAACATTCAGCTTCGTATAGTATTGCAGGTCTTATTGATGTTCTATAAAATTTTCCCTTTAACCTAAGAGGGATTTTGTGATCACACAAAAACCCTGATGCACTACGCCATTTCATCCAACTTGCTTTGATTCTATGACTAACATTCTCATCAATCTCTCCCCTCTTTTGGAAAATTGATCCCAAATATCTAAAAGTATCTTTCTTAGGTACCTCCTTTCCAAGCATATCGACGGATTCTTGATCATCTCCTCTTATCGTGGCAAACTCACACTTCATGTATTCCATCTTACTCCGACTTAACGTAAATCTTTTGGACTCTAACGTGTTTCTCCATAATTCTAATTTAGCACTGACCCCAATAGGTAGTAAATAAATGACCTCCAATGGGTGGCTCGACCTTGACTTGACTTTCCCATTTTGAGGTTTGATGGTATGAAATTAAATTGCATGAGGTAAATGCAGTAAATAAAGCCCTCCAACGGGTGGGTTAGCCTTCCCATTCTGGGGTTTGATGTATAGAAATTAATTTGCAAGAAGTAAAAAGCAGTAAATAAAGAATCTCCAATTGGTGGCTCGGCCTTGAATTGACCTTCCTTTTCTGGGATTTGATGGTGCAGAAATTAAATTGTAGAAAGTAAAGTGCAGTAAATAAATAATCTCCAACGGGTGGGTCAGCCTTTTCATTTTGGGGTTTGACGGTGCAGAAATTAAATTGCAAAAAATAAAGTACAAGAGATCTTTACACCTCCAAGTATGGGGTAGAATCTGCCGCAATTTGGGACTTAGATCTTTTAAGCGAAAAATGCAGAAAATTGCAACATAAATACAACACGTGAAAATGACACGGTATAAATCAATTCATTGAGGTAATGACATTTTCGAAGATTTTAATGGTTAGGATCGTTACATGATTTGACGGATTTGATTGTCGAATTCGAACCTCGTGTCACCTTATGGATCAAGATTGCAACTCGAACAACAGGGATGAACTCGTGACTTGTGTTGATTGATAGAGAAATTGGTGATGGTAACACCTAGATTTAAATTTCCACCATTTTCAAGATTCTCTTTTGGAAATGAATTCTCTCTTTTTTTTCCCTCTAATTTTTCTTCAATCTTCAAAAACCCTCTCAAACATTTCAAATTTTCTCTCTAAAAAATCCCCTCTTCCAAGCTCACTTCTTCCTCCTTTTATAGCCTACTCATCCATCTCTCATTCTAATTTTTCCACTAACTTTTCTTCATCTCAGCTTCCCTTCTCTATTCTCATCTTATTTTCTTCATCTTCTCTTCTTTATCTCCTCTTCTCCATCTTCTCTTCCCTATTTTAATTTCTCCACTAACTCTTTTTTTGTTATTTACAAAATAATCTCTCAAGTGTTAGGTATCTACACTCTAGTTCTTAAGATTTTAAGTATTTACAATTCAGTCTCTGGAGAAATACTTCTTAGTCCAAATCTCCTCACAATTTTCGACACATCTCTCCTATGCTTGGTCGAAATTCACCGCATGTCTAGTTCAATCGCTTGTAAAATTTAAGCTCATTTCTTACCACTGAAAATAATGCAAAATTTAATTAAAGCCCTTTTTGCAAAATTGAGTCATTCTGGATATAATTGGGCCAAGAGGAAAATTTGAAATATTAGAAAACAATGTCACAACTCTTGAAAGTTAAAAATGAAAATAAATTGACTCAAATTGGATTTTTTTAAGCCCGATTTGAGATTATGCTACATGACCCCGAATTGGAGTTTTCAAATTTATGATGGTCAACGTGAAAATGGATTTAAAAAAAATATTGGCTATTTTTATGTATTTTGTGGCCTCAAATGTTATTTTTTTGAATTTTTAAGTATTTTTTTATTTTTCAAAAAATATTAAAAATACGAAAAATATGAAAAATCATTTTTTGTTCAAAAATGGTTCCCTAGGCTTGGTCAAGGCTTTGAAAGTTGATTTTTTCCATTTTCTTATTTTTTTTAATTTTCTATGAATTTTGAAAATAAAAATGCTGAAAATATGAAAAATCATTTTTTGGTCAAAATTGGTTCCCTAGTCTTGGCCAAGGTCCCCAAAGTTGATTTTTTAATTTTATGAATTTTTTTAGATTTTATATTAATTTTAAAAGAGAAAAGATGATTAGAAATCAGGTGTCAGTAGAGAGTTTTTCCAATTGAGACCATTAAGCACCAGCCCTCCACCATGATCAGACAAATTCATATGGCAACCAAAAAATGCCTTAAAATAACCACTTTAGAGAGTAAGAACAAAAGGTGGATCGTCTCTCCTTGGAAGAGTAAGAACAAAAAGTGGGGCATCATTCCCTTTTTTTTTTTTTTAGCAACGGTGTGGTAAACATAAACTTTATATGCTTGACCACCAGCAGTTCATCGGTTCCATGGGACAGAAGACTGGTGGTCATCTTCTAACTCCCCTTGTACTATTTCTTTTTGTTCTTGTACTCTCCCTCTTTTTTTTCAATGTGACCGACACTCTATTACTCCCTCTTTTAGTGCTTAGTCAGAATTCCCTCCACTATCTTTTTTATTCCTTTCGGTGCCATCATTATATAACATGCAAGCACTTCACCTACCAAGCATGTTTGATACATGATAAACTACGACCAATTTTGTTTTCTTTGAAAGCATTCCTCTTAATTTGCTCACATCTTGTATTTCGTCTCCATCCAGACCTTTTGGAGTTGTAAATTGTGTAAGTGCATCTTCCAGTGATTCAATCGAACCGTATATCTCCAACATGAGATCCATATGTTTTCATATCACTCTGACTCGTGATGACATCTCAAACACTTGACCTTCGATCTGAGGCACCCACCAAATGTATATTGAATGAACGTGGTTTCTTGCAACCTTAGATCAAGCTTCTTCTCACTTCCAAAGCATTGCACAGTAGATGCTTTCGTTGAATTTGGTCGTTTAGGTACACCGTTCTCAAAAGTCAATTCTTAAGAATCTCTTGCGAAATTGATCAAGCATGTTCGACTGGCAAGTCCCACGAACGCAATAATGCATCACAGAGAAACGCTTCAAATGATAAATTGAATTCGGAAAATCGAACGCAACAACGAAAAAGGCACCATTACCTTACCCAAAAAAAAAACGAAAAAGGCACCATTAGACCATTGAAAAATTTGGACTATTATATGAAAATGTCACGACTCTAGAAATGCATAAATCGAAAATTACAGAGCTAAAATGAATTTTCTATAATTTTTTCAATTAATTTGAAAATTAGATTAACAAAGTAATTCCTGATTCCAGATTACTTTTTATAGATTTTCTTTGGCCAAAATGAAGAGAAGACTAAAAAAAATATTGGCTATTTTTTCATAGTTTTGTGGCCTCAAACGCTATTTATTTCTAATTTTCAAGTATTTTTTATTTTTCGAAAAATATTAAAAAATATGAAAAAGTGAAAAATTATTTTTTGTTCAAAAATGGTGACCTAAGCTTGGCTAAGGCTTCCAAAGTTGATTTTGTGATTTGTTTTCATTTTTTCTTGATTTGTTTTCTGAATTTTTGAAAATAAAAATGCTGAAAAATATTGAAAATATGAAAATTTATTTTTTGGTCAAAGTTGGTTCCCTAGGCTTGACCAAGGTCCCTAAAGTTAATTTTTTAATTTTATAAAAATTTATGAATTTTTTATGAATTATTTTTTAAAAGAGAAAATATGATTAAAAATCAGGTGTCAAGAAGGACATCCGAATATTCGTAATCTGGAGCAATCAACAGGTTTTCCTTACTATACTTCTTCTAGAGTTTTCCACTCAATTGCAGATAATGAAAATCGATTAATCAAGTAACATGCCATATTCACTATTTCAGCCAAAAATTCCTTACCTATTCTAGCATGCGAAAATATGCTTTGAGCCATTCAAGTAAAGTTCTATTATTCAGTGTTGCCACGCCATTCTATTGCGGTATCCTAGGTATTGTGCAGTGTCTTACAATCCCTTCTCTCTTGTAAAACTCAATAAAATCTTTACCACAGAACTCCATTCTGTTATAGGTTCTCCTGCAATTGATTTGTTTATTTGATTGCTTCTCAATTAATGCCTTGAATTTCTTGAACTGATCAAACACATTAAATTTGTGCTTCAAAAAATACACCCATACCTTCTTGGAATAACTGTTGATAATGTCAACATATATCAGGTACCTCTTTCTCAAGGAATATGAGATTGGCGCCAAATGTCTGAATGAATATTCTCGAGTGGTTACTTAGTCAAATGAATACCTGCAGTAAATTTGATCTGGCACTGCTTTTCAAAGATATGGTGCTCACATAAGTCTAACTTATTTATTTTTTGACCTTGTAACAAGTCCATGTCACTCAACATCATCATACCTACCTCACTCATGTGCTCTCAATGCTTCTACCATAATTGAGTTACATCAGAATCTAACTCACTTGATGAAACTTCAACAGCTCTTATCATGGTCTCTCCCAATAGATGATAGAGAGAACTCACTTTCTTTCCTTTCATCACTGTCATGGCACTTTGAGAGATCTTTAGCACTACACCTTCAGCGGTGTACTTACACCCGTTGTCATCAAGTGTCCCCAGAGAAATAAAGTTCCTCTTGAGTTTTGGTATATGTTTTACGTCTGTCAATATGCGTATTATACCATCGTGCATATGAATCTAAATTGTCCCTATCCCCACAGCCTTGCAAGCTATGTTATTCCCCATCAAAACTCTATCACCATATACAGTTTAGTAAGTAATAAATCAGTTCCTATGAGGCATCATATGATAAGAACACCCCAAATCCAATACCCATTCATCTCCTAACGAACCTATAGTTACACATAAAATAACCTCTGTATCACTAGTGCTCTCCTCAACAACGTTTACCATACTACTTGTGGGTTTCTGCTTATCACCTCTATTTCTTAACTTAGGACAATTTCTCCTGATGTGGCCCTCCTTGTGACACACAAAGCACTTCACGTATCCTTTGGACTTTCTCCTCAACAACGTTTACCATACTACTTTTACATCTACTGCTACTAGACCCTCGATATTGCTCTCTACCTCAAATCATTAGTCCTCGCACTACATCCTGCGTTAGACTATCATCTCACAACTTTCTCTATCACTTCTTAAAAAAATAAGTGGATTTTACCTCTTTCGAAGTAATTATAGTATGCCCTGTAGCAATGAATTAGTAAAGTGCTCTAATGACTCTAGTAAAGAAGTTAACATCATCATGCCATATTCTTCATCATCAAGTGTCTTACCAATGTTCTTCAAATCCATTATGAGTTTATTAAATTCATCTAGGTGAGATGTAATAGACATACTTTGGTATGTCTAAATCGAAACATCTTCTTCAACATGTACAAGCGATTGTTCAAACTTTTGCTACAAGAATGGCTTAAAGGTTTGCCCACAACAATGTGGCATCTTTCTTATCAACCACCTCTATTAATACATTATCCGATAAAATTTACTAGTATCATACTCTTTTCTTTCTCCAATAACTCTACCTTATCAACCTCTTTTATTAAAATCAGCAACTCGTCTTTTCTTTCTAATGCCTTTACTAAATCTTGAGTTATCAATAGTACACACATCTTAATACTTCATAACTCAAAGTTGTTTCTCCCGTTAAACTTCTCAATTTTTGCTTTCATTCCAGAAATAATTATAGTAAATAGAATATCTAGATAATAATCAAACAAGTAAAAGCCCAAATCACAATCCGGAAATCCGATCCTAAGCTTTGATACCAATTGTTGTAATATTAACATGAAATAATAGAATCTTGCAAATTAAGTTAATAAGAAAAAAGCCTAGAAAAATAATGAGGAATGATAAAAGAACCAAATATTACATGGTTCGGTCCGAATATTTATACCTACATCCACGAAAAGAGCCAGTAACAATAATCCATTATAATCAAATAATCAAAATTATAATTGCTCAGTACGCTTGTATTTCTTGCACTTAAATTATATCCAAATCTAAAATGTTTACAAATAAAACAACTTAACTGAATATATTATTGACGGAGCACAAATCGCTCAAGCCCAAACAAGTCATGCACATGCGGCCGAAAACCAGAACTGCATGTTCTTTTCTCTTTTCCTTCATATGGCTATTCTCTGCAAGTTTTCAGCTTTTTTCTTTTCTTGTGTGGATTCGCTCTTGTTCTTTTGTACGACACTATTCTGTCCTTCATGGCTTTTGCAAGCTTTAACTGTAACATCCCGAATTTTCGATCTTTTTTTGGAATTTATTAATAGAATGGATATATTTCGTTATTACACTTTAGTTGAATCTCAATCGAGATTGATCACCTCGGGACAGCCAATTAAAAAGGGAAAGGCTATTTAGGACTTAAAGTGTGTGAACCTAATACATCGATATGCGTATCTTCTAATAGCTGCTCATTGGCCTGAGTATTCACTAAAGTCACAAATTAATGAATTTGACCACGAAATGAAATTTTCGAATTTGGACAATCAAAGCTTCATGGATATCGCAATGGTGTTTTGGATTCAGTTCTAGTTTTATTGAATTCTAAAGCTGCAGTTTTATTTCGGAATGCCATAAGAAAGGCAAAGTGGAAAATGATCGTTTTTCCCCTGGTTCGGTCTAAGCTCTCTAGCTAGTAGAATGTAATTGTCTTTAGAAATTTGAGGCTTAGCCAATGTTAGTTAGTCCTTTGCATCATTCCGGTGTCGAAGGTACGTTTTTTCAAAAATTTCTAAATCAGTCAAATCGCCGCCGATTATTTTCTTTTTACCTCAATTTATCTAATTATGTAATTATGCCTTCAAGTTTTTTAAATCCATCATTATCCACAAAAGGGACACTTGGCAACTCCCTAGTTATTCCATGTGTCATTTGCTTGTGGCATCTCTCGACTAACCAAGCTACATGCTTTACTCTTATTGGACCACCTTTAAGTCTTCTAGAGACTCATTAAATGCCCTTGAATTATTGTAATGAAAACCTTCTCTCTCTTCTTTTCTTCTTCACTCTCTGCTGAACATACCTCACCGCCCTCTCCCTCTTTTTCACTCTCGATGGACTCTCTCAGCTCCAGAATTTGACCGCTAGATTTAACTGGTTGTCGACGGAAATCTGACTATTGGATTTTCATGATTTTCAGGTATGTCGTAGTTTAATGTCTTCTGAATCCAACGCAACTTGAATCGCTTCAATCCGAAGTCATTTGATCTTTCAAATATTCATTTTTCTATCAGTTGACGAGTTAGTCTTTTGATACCCGAATTCTATTTATGAGTCATATTGATATAGTTTGATTCCCGTAACCCCTAGGACTCATTTTAGGTCCAAATATTAATTCTTGGCATGTTTTGGTCTTGGTTCAGCCCTTGCAAGTTTCAGTTCCCTTTAGAACTCTTCGATCCAACGCTGGACTCTTGCTTCCATTGTCTATCGTGCGCTGTCCAGCTTGCTTTCGTCGACTTTTCGGCTTCAACTAAGTAAGCATAACCTCTAAACCTTGAGTAGGATTATGGTACATGACTTGGCTTAGCTCTAGATGGGTTCTAGGTATAGTTTAAAGTAGGAAAATGCTTAGAATGCGTTGCTTGTTCACTTGAGTTGCTATTTGGTCATCTTTGGTAGCTGTTCATGCCGTGAAAATGCTGTCCAAGTGAGGTTTGGGGCTATCCTTAGTTGATATGTGTGATATTTAGAGGTAAAGTTCAAGGTTACCGAGTTTCGTGCATGGAAAAGTGGTCTTCGTCGTTGTTCAGGGCTTGTATGTGCTAATTCTAGACCCGAACACACATTCCTATGAGATTGTTATTGATGGGTAGTATTGGGTCATAATTTTTCATGCGTTTGAAATAACGAACCTTTGCCCAAACGAATGTCTGCCTGCATAAAATGTTTTATGCTCGATATTGGGGAAAACTATCTGAACGTGCCTAGTTGTGAATCATATATATGTGGACATGCATAGATGACATGAACATGTGGCACAAGATTGAAATAAAATCGAGCAGTAGCCAGGTGTGCCCCAATGAGGGGGAAACGGCAGACAAGGACAGTGTACCCGAACGTGTATGGCACGGGGTAGCTAGAGTGATAAGGGGTACCAATGTATGTCTTGGATTTGATGTCCTACTGGTTGAGGCACCGGGAGGGGCAGTATACTTGGGTCTTGTACGCGTGGGAGGCATACTTGCTGGTACACAGGCAAAAGGGATTGTGCTAACCTGGGTTTTGGTTAGCTACCTTGAGGGTTGAAGCACGGGCTGAATGAGCCATTTAATTGAATGTGCTGCAAAATAAAAGAAAATGAATTTGAGCATGTCCCGTATGAGCATTTGCATTTGCTGTCGTGGATTGAATGGTGAATCGTATATTTGCTCAACTACTTTATAGAGTCATTGGGTCATATACATGTGCAGTCATTTAGTTTGGTTAGGCAATGGTAATTTAGAACCTAGAACTGCATGTTTAGGGTTGACCCGAGCGTATGGTTCACCTAAGCAAGGTTTAGTGGTGAGCTTGCTGAGTTTCGACTCACTGTTGTTGTTAAACCATTTTCATACCTTAAGCCCTAGTCATGAGTGGACCGCTTAGTCTCATGAAGTTAGACAGAGCATATTTTAAGGATTCGTGGATAGTGATCCACTGACGCCCGAGGAGCTACCCTCATCTGACTAGAGCGACGTGGATATGTAGATCTATAGGCCTTACTCTCTCCTTTTATTAGCATAAGACAACTGGTGGTATCCTTATTTTGAAAAAGTTGTACCTAAACGCTAGTTTTATCTTTTCAATGAAATGTCTTTTATATGTTCATTTGTCTCTCTTCTCTACCCACTCTTTATGTATGTATGGATGTGATTCGCTTCCGTTAGTGTATTATCTGAAGGCGTCGATTGTGCCGTGACGAATCCTAGGTCGTCGTTCTCGTTGACCGATCGATGAGTTGCGGGATGTTGTGTTGTCCGCTGGGTTCGGGGCGTGACATTAGTAGAGCAAAAGAAAAAACCTTTGCTTTTTATTTTCCTTTTCTCTCCTCTAATTGCTCCTGGGGCCCACAAGCTTGCATCCTTACTCTCTTGAACTTGTCTCTTGTTATAGCGATTCTTACATTTTATCTTTTTGCTTGTTTTACTTTGTCTTCATAAATACTGAGGTTCTCGCCCAAGATAGATTCCTAATGCTCATTCTCCATAGTTCAAATTATGTATGTTAAGACGTTCTAATGTCCATTTAGAATTGTCGATTTTGAGAATGCTTGTTATGTTAACTGTTTGAAAATTCACAAAACACATGATTTTGGGCCATCATAATGCTGAAATGAAATCTCAAAATACATCATTATGTTTCCCACTAGAAAAGTTAAAATTCATGTCCTTAGGCCACCCTAACGCAAAAATGAAATCTCGAGTCATACAATGCATCATTAGGTCGCCCAAATTTTGCTAGATGTTTCACGTTCTTAGGTCTTGTAATGACTGTTTCAAATCTTTGATTTGAAATTGCATCATTCTGATGCTAGTTGTGCTAAGAATAAACTAGAAAGTACAGCAGTATATCATTTTGTTGTCATGTTTTGAGCTTGATTTTCCATGTCATGTTGCATGCAAATATTTCCATGTCATTTCATTTTCTTGCTTGGCATTTGATTTATCATGCCATGTTGCATGTAAATATTGCTATGTCAGGTCATTTTCTTATCAAGTTTTACACTTAGAATATGTCGTGTCATGTCCTTTACTCTGTAATATTTTAAATTCTGAATTTTCCATGTTATGTTTTATAAAAATATTTTCTCGGCATTTCATCCTTTTATTTTGAATTCAATATTTCATGACATGCTACATGTGAATGCAAAATAAAAAAGTATGACTATGTCATGACATTTTCCCATCAAGTTCTGGCTTGAATTTGTCATAATGTTAACATGTCACGTCACATTATGAGTATTTTGAGATTCGAATTTGCCTTGTCGCTGCCATGTCATCTCATTTATTCGTTGTGTTATGAATTATGAACATTGACTTGTCATTTTTTTTTCTTGTTTTTTGAATTATGAATTTCATATGTTGTCATGCCGTCACTTTGTCATTATGTTTGGAATTCGAATTTGCCATCTTGTTGCCAATTCATGCCATTTTTGCATCATGTCTAAATTTTGGATTTCCATATGTCATTTTATCGAAGTCTAATTAAATTTTGCCTTCGAACTGACATTTGCATACACACGCGTTAATCATAGACGAGTTCTTTCACAAGTGTGCTTCCATAGCTAACTAACCCATCACTGCTTGTGCCTTTAGGTATTCAATCGACTTAAGTTTTTCGAATTGATTAGTTGTCCTCTAATCTAACATTCAAGTCTATAACTATACTTGCATCCAGTTGATCACCTGAATCTAGGATATGGTAAGATCATGCAAGCGAGGCTTTAGACGAAGCACACCTACTCTAAACACTACCGTCAGAGTCGTGATGCCCAGGTCATCATAGCTATTTGCTTTACTATAAACCAATGTTTTCATGCGGTGGAAAGATATAGGGGTTACCAAGAAATCTAAATAGACACATCGGTCTCGGCAAACATACGAGTATAAGACTACAAAAGATAGTTATCCATTATATTTTTATTTATTTACATCGGACAGTCTGGGTAGGAACATGAGGAGACTAACACTGTGGACTAACGTTGAGCCTAGCCCGGTTGTAAACGCTATTAAGCGTCTCCATTTTAATAGTCATCCAAAATGTCGTGACCTTCGCCAAGGTTCACAGGCTTCCAAAAATGCCACGCCATTTACTCGTCCAATCACACCCAAGTCATTGCTCCAGATGGCCCACCTCCGGCGGCCCATCACTCGGAGCATCCCCACCATCGCCCTCGTCGTCCTCATCAAAAAGCTCGCAAGGTAGTGGGCCCTCGCGCTATCCATCGATATTAAGGAATATCGATACATACTAGGTCACCTGGTGGGCCATGCCCACGGCTACATCGATGGTCACTGTGGCAACGACGCCAGTGAAGGTTATACCAGGGACATCGGGTAGAAGGAAGTCTTGGGACTCAAACTTAGTAGAGATAGGAAGGCCGTAGTGGGACCCAAGTGGAATCGGATTCGAACTCATGTCTGTCAATCTAAAACCACAAACACCACAAGTGCAAGTATACTTAGCGAGCAAACCAACCACTCTAACACTCATTCATCATATTAGTCAGGTCCTTGGTGAGTAATTTCGGACGTCTAAATAAAGCAGACAAGATCTAAACATTATGTGTTGAGGAAACTATCCCACTAAGAATTTTGATTCTGACAAAACTCGTATTAAAAAGTCTAGTTAATAGAAGTATATCTTCCTTGCAAAAAACACGATGTGAAGAGAGCTTTGAATATCCCGCAACTGGCGTTCAGACTCAAGGAAGAGTCGTCACCGTAGTGCTTCTGAATGGTTAGAAGGAGGAACTATGCTTGTGCCTCTAAAGGAATCAGAAGGAGGAGTCTGCATCTGAGTAATTCAGATGAAGTGTTTGACTGCCTCAAATGGATTCAGATGGAGGACAGCATTGCCTTGGAAGACCTCAAGAAGACTCATGTGAGACGTCGACAGTAGGATCTTTAAGAGCTCATATTCACAGAGAAAAGCCGAATTAGATTCAAAGAGAATTCACATGGTTTGAAGGCTGTTTCTGAAGAGATTCAGATTCTGCAGTTGGACTAAGAAGACCCACGTTTGACAAGAGTCCGATTGATTTCGGAAATTATCGGAAGTGAAAGGATTTGATCTACAGGATGACTGTCCATCTTCATTAGGATAAAAATCCTTGATTAGATATTATCTTTCTTTCCTTCCTCAGAAGATTCAACATCTCATGAAAATGGAAACCGAAGATTTAGTTGTATGGGCGACTGGATCTGAAGTAACCAGAATCTTTCTTCAACGGGTACCTAGCATCTTTCGAGGTTTATCTCGCTCAATCAAGGTTGATTGAAGATTGACGAGTGATCTCGTGGAGCACCTTGACAACGGCTAGTTCGAGGTGAAAGAGGTATAAAAGGAGAGTGCTGGTACTCGTTTCAAAATGAATTTCTTGAAGAAAGAAAAAGACAAGCAAAACTGTTAAGAAAGTTATTTTAACTTCTCGTGGAAATACTCTTGTGAGTGAGTTGAGAGAAGTTTATTGTAACCTTGCAATCATTATAGTGAAATCCAGCCAATCGGCTGTCATCGTGGGAGAGTAGACGTAGGCTTACTATAGCCGAACCACTATAAATCTGTATGCACATTTCTCCTTCTGAACTCCTTTATTTCGTACATACTTGATCTGTTTAGTTTCAATACTCAGTTTTTGTGCTTGCTTGCGCTTATAACTCAAAATTTACAGAAGCACCTATTCACCCCCCTTTAGATGTCGTTGCTAGCTACATCAATTGGTATCAGAGCTTGGTTGCTCACTTTTGTGAAGTGTTCTACTTCAGAGCTAACGATCTATCATGTCTAGCAACAACTTCTCAGGTTCTGGTGACTCATCATTCTACAATAAACCACCATACTTCAACGGAAAGGATTACAACGTTTGGTGTAACAAGATGAAGTGATTCATCAAAGCACTAGATGATCAAATGTGGGATGTAGTAACCAGAGGAGTGGTCCCTATCATTTCTGCAAATATGGGATCAGAAGGAAACCCAGCAACTCTTACAGATGCTAAAAAAGTCAAGAGGCAAGGACTTGACTCTAAAGCTGTCCACTCACTTTTCTGTGCTCTATCCTCACTAATCTATAATCGTGTAGTAGAAGAAGAATCTGCGAAGGCGATATGGGACAGACTACATGTCACGTATCAAGGCACTAATCGCGTTAAAGAGACTAAACTCAGTGTACTACTGAGTGACTATGAAGCCTTTAAAATGAAACCTGATGAAACAATTGCTGAGATGATTGACAGGTTTCAGATTCTGGCTAGTGGTCTGGCACAACAAGGTGCTCCTGTGGCTGAACCAATGCAGGTCGGAAAAATCCTCCGAGGATTAACTGAAGAATAGAACTACATCAAGCCTTCCATTCAAGAATGCCAGACTATAAGACCACTATCTATGGACGAGTTAGTTGGAACTCTGCAATCATATGAGATAGAGAGGAACAACAAAAAACCAGAGATTCCAAAAGGTAAGAAGTCAATTGCTCTTTCATCTAACTTTGATGATGAAATCTCAGATTCAGATGATGAAGATGAAGATGATGAAGAGCTCGCATTAATGGTGAAAAAGTTCAAAAAGATGGCCAAGAAAGATAGATTCTTCAAGGGAAAGAAGATATTCAGAAGGAACGACCACAAACAGTCTGGTCATGACAAACAGGAAAGCCAAGACATCGTATGCTTTCATTGTAAGAAAGTGGGACATATTAAACTCAAGTGTCCACTGCTGAAGAAGGACAAAGCCAAATTTGAGAAATACAAGAAGGCTTTGAAGGCAGAAACATTAAGTGATTCTAAGAAAAGCGACGAGGACCATGCAAACATATGTCTCATGGCAAAATCAGATTCAGACTCAGAGTTAGATACGGAGGTAAACCTTTCTGTGCTACCTGATAATGTCTTTGAATATATAACTGAGCTGTGCAAAAACTATGAAGAAGTTCTCAAAAAGATTTCAATTTTAAAAAGGAAAATCAATCTTTGAAACAGCAAGACATTTTACAAAAAAATAAAACCGTAGTTTTTGAAAAAGATGCCATAAGTTTGAATCAGCAAGATCTTTCTCAAAAAAATAGGATCGAGTTTTTACAAAAGAAATTCCACTCTTTAAAGGAAAGTTACGATCTTACTTTAAAGGAAAACGATTCGTTAAAACTAAAATTGAAAACATAACTAAGAGGTTTTTTCATAGTTCTAAAAATCTGGAAAATATCATTTCCACCCATATTCCTTATAGTAATAAATCTGGTCTTGGTTTTGAAAAACATGATAGTTTTGAAAATAATTTTTCAGATTCTGAAAATAGATTGAAACATCGACCTACTAAATCTGCATATCAACAACATTTTTCCAAGAAATTTACTAAATTGTCACATCAACCTTACAAGCAATTTTATCCACATAATCATTTTCAAAATCAGGTTACAAAACCATATCAAACGCATCATTCATATAGGCAATATACTAGACCTTCACAGAATTATTACAAGCCATATCATTTGCAAAATCGTTATAGATCATATCATAATTTTGTTAGATGTTTTCAGAACATACGTAGAACTCATTATTCTCAAAATGTTTACAAAGCTCTTTATCTGCAGAACTTTTACAAAAGGTATACTAGTTTACCTCCTTCACAGTATCCACACAGATTCACAAAATTAGGTTTTACATAATATCCTAACAGGGAATCAACAGAAAGATATTACTCTAGAAGTTGCTCAAACTGTGGTGGTAGAAATCACAGCAAAAATGAATGCATGTTTGTATGGAAATTTGTGAATAGATCTGCATATACTAACTTCCATGGACCCCAGTAAATGAGGGTACCAAAACAAAGGTAAGATTATTTTTTCTTGCAAGTACCTCGAGAGGGAAATAAGAAATGGTTTCTGGACAGCGGATGCTCAAGTCATATGACTGGTAATCCAGAAAACTTTACTAAATTATCCATGATTAGTGGCAGAAACGTATCATTTGGAGATAAGAATAAAGGTAAGGTAATAGGACAAGGAACAGTTAAGATTGGAAATCTCATTATTAACGATGTATCTCTCATTAAAGGTTTAAAGTACAATCTGATATCGGTAAGTCAACTATGTGATTCTGGATATAAAATCTGTTTTCAAGATATGAAATGCACAAGTATTAGTAGTGATAACAAACAGGGCTTTTCTGGATATCGGCATGGAAACATCTATCTTCTGGATGTTGCATCTGAAGAAATTAAGTGCCTCATCTCAGTTAAAAATGAATATGATCTCTAGCACAGGAAGCTTGGCCACATAAGTGTTAAGCATATTTCGAAATTATCATCCAAGAACTTGGTACGAGGATTATCTCAAACAAAATTTGAAAATCTAGAACTTTACACTGCATGCACTCTGGGAAAACAGGTCAGAAGCACCCTTAAGCCCATAAATCATGTTTCAACTAATCGTGTATTACAGTTGCTTCACATGGATCTCTTTGGACCTAACAAGATTCTAAGTCTTGGAGGTAAGAAATACTATATGGTTATTGTTGATGATTTATCCAGATTCACATGGGTTATCTTCTTAGCACACAAAAGTGATGCATTTGCTGCATTTGCAAAATTTTCAAAAAGGATTCAGAATGAAAAAGGTTTTATGATTTCTTGCATTAAAACCGATCACGGTGGAGAGTTTGAAAAACGGGATTTTTCTAGTTTCTGTGATGATGCTGGAATCAAACATACTTTTTCTACTCCTTACACATCTCAACAGAATGGGGTTATTAAAAGGAAAAATCGTTCTTTACAAGAAATGGGACGAACTCTTCTTATTGAAAGCAAAATTGCATCTCATTTTTGGGCAGAAGTAGTTTCAACAGCTTGTTATATTCTGAATTAAGTCTCCTCAAGACCCATCCTTGAAAAGACTCCTTACGAAATTTTTAAAGAAAGGAAACCCAATCTTTCATATTTCCATATATTTGGCAGTAAATGCTTTATATTGAAAAACACTAATGATTGTGTTGGCAAGTTTGATGATAAGTCAGATGAAGGAATCTTCCTAGAATACTCAAAAACTAGCAAAGCCTTTCGAGTCTACAACAAATCCTCTCGAACGGTAGAAGAATCAATGAATGTCAAATTCGCAGAATGTAGTCAGAAGGAAAGAGACAAGGAAGAAGCTGTTCAAACACCAACTGTACATCTCAACCCAGAAGAAGATAATGGTTCAGAAGATATTCAGATTCATGAACCTGAAGCAACCACTTCTTCAGATCAAGGAAAAAGTCAGAACGACTGTACCACTTCGCAAGAAGATAAAAGATTCAACACAAACTGGAAGCACAAGTCTAGTCATCCAAAGGATCTCATTTTAGGAAACTTGGATGAAGGTATAAGAACCAGATCGAAGATAAGAGAACTATCAGGGAACTTCGCACTAGTATCTGAATTGGAGCCAAAAAGTGTCAAAGAAGCTCTAATCGATGAAAGCTGGATAAATGCAATGCAAGAAGAACTTCAACAATTCAAGTTCAACAACGTTTGGAAATTAGTGCCAAGATCCAAAGACAGACCTATCATCGGCACAAAATGTGTTTTCAGAAACAAACTAGATGATAAGGGAAAAGTAGTCAGAAATAAGGCAAGACTGGTTGCAAAAGGGTACTCCCAAGAAGAATGGATAAATTATGATGAGACATATGCACCAGTTACCAGGTTAGAAACCATCGGGCTACTTCTCGCGTATGCTTGTTACACCGATTTTAAGTTGTTTCAGATGGACATAAAGAGTGCCTTCTTAAATGGCTACATCAAGGAAGAAGTTTACATTGAACAACCACCAGGGTTCGAAGAAGCAAGAGGAAAAGATCTAATTTATCTACTGAATAAAGCTCTATATGAATTAAAACAAGCTCCTCGTGCCTGGTATGAAAGGTTAAGTAACTTTCTTTCTCTAAAGAAGTTCACAAAAGGCACAGTAGACATTACTCTGTTTATTCAGAAGTAGGGTAAAGACATTATGATCGTTCAGATTTATGTTGATGACATAATATTTGGCTCATCTAACGAGTCTCTGTGTAAGAATTTCTCCAAAGCTATGCAGGATGAATTCGAAATGAGCATGATGGGAGAACTAAAGTTCTTTCTTGGACTTCAGATTCATCAATCTGACAAAGGAATTTTTATCCATCAAGAGAAATATGCTCTTGAAATAGTAAAGAAGTTTGGTTTGCAGAATTGCAAAAAAATGGAAACTCCCATGGCCCATTCATCAAAATTGGACAAGGATGAAAATGGAAAGGAAGTGGATCAGAAGCTATATCGCAGCATGATTGGCTTGCTTTTATATCTGACGGCATCAAGACCTGATATTATGTATTGTGTATGTTTATGCGCAAGATTTCAAATTAAATGATAGATTATCCAAAAAAAAAACCTAAATTGAGCCTAAAATTGCATGAATGAGCCCACTCAGAGCATAAAATAAGTAGTAGGCCATCCAAAAAGAAAGACAAGTGCATAAGAGAGAGGAAAATGGTAAGCACGCTTAAGGGGTACGGCCTATGAAGTTCACTACTACTTATAATAGATAATAGGTATTCAAAAAACTCATCCAGATTTAGAAAATAGTTACTTATATATATTATCCAGTTAAGTGCAATGACCATTTTCACATACAAACGAACAATGGACGACTAAACACGTGGGAGGCTATCAAAAAGTGTCGGGTCCCATCTCCATAGCTCATATCAGGTGCATTCAGATGGTGCCACCCATGACCACATCAAAACGTTTCTTCCATATCACTTCTACTTAAAAGCCTACCCGTCAAAAGCTTACCCATACATTTGCCCCTCTAGCCAACACCATCAATTATTCCTCACCACCATCGCTATTGCTACTCTCATTGGCACCAGATGATGAAAAGGGTAAAAGGAATAAAAAGCTGGCCCGATAACACTGCGTAGAGGGACACAAAACGAAGGTGAATCACTTCGTTATATAACCCCACATCTACCAACATCACCATCACATGCTTGAGGAAAAGGATGGAGGGATAGTCAGGTAACTCATGCTCCTCCCAAAAGACTAAATAACTTAAAGGGGTGCCATAATGAGAAGATGGGGTCACTGGTGAGATCGGCACACTATCAACTGAAAATAATCACATCGGCAAGGGTGAGTATAAACTTAGCAAGCAAGTCATCTAATAGTGTGACTAACCTATCTATTTATTACTCAATTATATGGCATGCTCAGTGCAAACCACCATAAGGAATCACCCAATGAGAACCGTGACTAACCACAATTTTTTTTTGTAAAACTAGAATTCATCGATTTTTGAGGTTACTCAATGCGAAACAGAATGGCAGGACAAAAGATGGGACTCAAGAAGCAGTAATAGACTATCTAGTGTGATTCAGACTCTAATTAGACCTAATGGTATGGGGGTCCCCCGTACTTAGCCTATGTTCTCCTCACCAGTGCTTAGCCCCCGAACCAACATCCCTCAATTCCATATTCAGCATCCGCTAACCTATCGCTCTCACTGTTCCTAATTCGAGAGCCCGAATTCATCATCCGAGCTCTTTCTCATTCACTTGTCCCTTCTCTAATCTGATGAATGATATCCCATCTAACCATGATACTAGCTATATAACCAGAATTGGCAATACGTACTTGAAAGACTAAAGACTTTACTCTCATAGTCCGCTGCCCTTGATCGAACACCCTCGCAATCCCACCAAATTCTTGCCAAACGGAGCCCACGTAAGGCAATTAGCTCGTAATTTCTCAAGTCTTGCAGTTACAAGAATAAAATAAACTAGAATATCCAACCCATCCATCGGTGGCCTAGCTGGTTTGCGCTTTGGTCCTTTCACGAGAGGTCCTGGGTTCGAATCTCGCTGGGCTCTGGTAATTTAAGCGGGTCGTGGCGGTAGGATGCTGCGCTAGCCATTTCAAAGGATTAGTCGAGGTGCGCGATCCGTACGGACGCTGGCCCGAACACCTTCGATACAAAATAATAATAATAATAATAATAATAATAATAAACTAGAATATCAATTGGAGATTAGAGGCTTCTAATTTTAAGTTTCTATTATGCCCGTCAATATCTAAAGTCTAGTTATCCATTGTCACATATTAATTTCCCCCAATTCATCCTCACGTAATAATTCAAATTCAACGTAACCTAATTTCAACATTAAATTATTTCAACGAAAAATCTAGCTGTCACGGTGTTCCTCGTTAGTATCGATGTTGTTGGTCCTACTCAATCCCAAGGGAGCCGCTACGTTGCCTTGAGAACACTTGACTATTGCTGTCCAAAAGCCACTATCTTTTCAATTTTAAAAAATGCAGACTTAAGGTTAAAATATTTTTTTTAATTTTTTTTGGACTTAATACAAATTAATTCCAAAATTTTTGAGATAATCTTGAACCAAATCATTTTCATTTTTTTTCAAAAATACATATAAAAATGCCCAAAAAATTCATAAAAAGAAAACAAAAAAATTTTGCACTTTTGAACTTCAAATCAGAATCCATAAAGTTATCAAATAAAACATTTTTCATGAAATGGGCACCGAAAGGGCATTAATGAAAATGTTAACGTAGTCAAATCTCAAACTTTAAAAACTCTAGTTCGTAGAAATAAAATGATTTTCTCCCGTCATTTGCTTTATATTTCTAATCAACCTACCAAAAAACGGATTAGTCTTGGCTTCAAAAATTAAAATCTTTTACACAATAATTACTTGAACCATAAGTTGAGATTTGGTAAGATTCAAGAGAGTCCGAATTAGATTAGTTGAATAATTAATTTAAAAATTCATTAGCCAAAACATTGTTAAAAAAAATTTAGGTCATGACAAAGTGATTTTTAGAACCAACGATGGTCCGAGGATGTCAATTGGAACACGATGATCCATTTCGAGGGTAATCTGGAGGCCGATTTAGCAGGAACTTCCAATTACATGGGGTTTCTTAGAAATTTCTTACTCCAAAATTTAACCCCAAGATTACTTAGACAAAACCCTCGATTAAAGATTCGCTGGAGGAGAACAACGGGGTAGGAATCGAGGAAGGTCGGAGAGAAGAAGCCATGTCATATCTCGGCGAAGACGTCAAAACCTTAATCCTCCTACGGCTTCCCGTTAAATCTCTGCTCAGGTTCAAGTGCGTGTGCAAGTGATGGAGCTCACTGATCTCCGCTCCCCAATTCGCCAAAACCCATCTGGCGATCTCCGCTCCTTCCCCAAGAATCCTCTTGGCCACCAACCCGCCTTAGTCCGTGAACTGCGAATCACTCGATGATGATGATCACGCTGGTCATGAAGGTATGTCTCTAACCCAGCTTCGTTCTCCGATTGAAGCTCCAGACAGATGTCGCGTGTCGCGACCTAAAAATTCAATCAGGAATAGGCTAACGTATTATTAGGTTAATTGACTAACCTAATTCAGACCCTCCCAAGTCCTATCGAATTGCAACTTAGGTTCGTTTAATGCAAAAGTTTATTCAATTGGAGCTGCCACTAATCATTCTTGGTAGGTCGATTAGAAACCTAAATAAATTAACGAAAGAATTAATTTATTTCTGTGAACTAGAGAAAATGAGCCCGGAGACTTGATTACATTAATTTGGAAAAATTAATGCCATTTCGGTACCAAATTTCATGAAAAATCCTTTTCCATTGATGATTGTGAATTGAATGACTTTTCCTTTGAAAATGACATGAATGACCCATGTATCTGCAAAAATGATTTTTTTTGTATTTTCGGATTAAATGAGGACTATTATGAAAACATGCCTCAATATGGGTTATCATCCAATTTAATCTAAGAAAATGATTTCTCAAAGTCTTAACTTATATTAGATTATATTTATGACATAAAAACAGACTTTTGGCATGATTAACTATTAAAAATGGGAGCTATTTTTTGGGTTTTTATTTAACGAAGCAAAAATTTAAATGCAAAGATTTGAACAAAGATAAACAAAAATGTCCATAATATACCTTTTAATTCCGATCTTTCCGATAAATTCACTCATTCCCAAAGATTTGGGTTAGAGAAGAATTTTACCCGCTATGTCCTCGGATATTCGAGACAGTATGCAGATAATTTGTATAAAATAACAGTATCCCTTGTTACCAAAGGGCAAAACACAAAATTCTATACTAAATTGCCGTCCCATTCCACAAGATCGTGGCTAAGGCATGCAATTTATTTTCCGATGGGTCTAGGCACAAAAGGAGCATATATTATGGGCATGTTTGTTTAAAGATGTGCAAACTTTATAACAATCAAACAAATATAACAAAAATAAAGGCAAAAGTGAGCAATTTAATTTAAATTTTTTAGAAAAATAGGAGGGGTAACCGAAATTGTGAAGAGGAGGTCCACCTTTCCTCATTTGAAATTTGAGCTTTAAGTTTGAGAAAGTTATCCTTAAACAATTCAGATAATTCTCAAAAATTTGGATAATTTATCTATTTCAATCAAATCTTATCTTTAAATCAAATAAGCTCAAAAAATTCTCAAGAAGTAAGATAAGATAACTATCAGATAAACATCTCAACCAACCTACATGTAAGAGATAATCATTCAAAACAATGGATTATCCACAACAGGTCCAATATTATCCAATTCAAATACTCTCAAAGATTAGATAACATTTAGCAAGCACAATTGTTATCTACAACATGAGATAATGTCAAACAACCAACGAATAGGTGCAATTCAACCAACTCAAGAGCCAAAGATAATCATCAAGGATAAGACCATTCATCATTACGCAAATTTTGGCAAGTCATATTATTTAGCAATTTTTCGAAAAAAAATATGCAACTCACAAAAGATATGCTCAAGATTTAAAAACAACTCAATCGGGTAACAATATTTATTCGAAAAAATTACTCTATCTACTAAACATTCAAATCAAGCAAAGTGATTTTTTCAGATTTTTTCGGGATAAAAGTGTTACTTGATTCGAGCTCGTATCAAAGTGTGAACACCAAATAAACTTGGACTGATCGGCGCGCGCTTAGGGGATTCGACTAGATGAATTTTCCCAACACCAGTTTGCCCAATAGACAGCTCGAAACGGTGAAAGAATCATCCACAAAACAGTGGGTAAATCGTCCTAAAGCTGAGCAGAATGGGGCCAAAATAGAGACCGAATAGCAGCAGTTTTTCTAGACCGAACAGCAGCTCAGACCAGCAAACAGAGCAAATCTGCATCTAAACAGCAACCAAAAAAGGACTCCAAACAGCAGCAATTTTGGACGTTGAACAATAGAGAAAAAAATCCATGAACAGCTACTCAAATTAGCACCAAATAGCAGCAAGTTAGACGTTAAACAACAGAGAAAAAGTCTTGAACAGCTACTCAAAAAACGTGTCAGGATGGCTGCCCAAATCAGTATGGACGGCAGCACTGGAAAGCCTTGGACCACCAATTTTCCTCTTGCTTGCATGTGTATGAGATTGCTCAGCCACTCTCAAGAACTTGCTCTCCTTTTCTCACGTGTTTCTCTCTAACTTTTCTGAGTAATCGTTTTCTATCTTCTCTCTGTGCTCTCTCACAATTTTTTTTATTCTGAGAATTTGAACCCTCGTTTCTAATAGTGGAACCCCCTCCAAACCCCAAAGCTAAACTTATTATTTATAGATAACGAGAGTTCTCTAATCCTAGTCAAGGTAGGAGTCATTGACGATCGTTAGATTAGAAACTCTAGATGAGATTTGATACAGATTGTTAGATTTAAAAAAAAAAATCTGCTATTTGAGGAGTCCTAATGGATTAAAACTCCTCAAGAATTCGGCCCAGAGAGAAGTCTATAGGGCCAACCAAAAATCACACTCTCGTGGGCTTACTTCGTGCGATCTTAGGCCCCGATCGAGTCTTAATTAATGAGTCCAAATTTTTTTTTGGAAAATTTGGCACATTCCCACTTACATTGCTGAAATTTTATGATGGCCTCTACCCCAAATTGCTCACATCGTCGAGCTAAACCAAAAATAATGCAATGCGAAAAAAAAATTAGATATGCTATGCATGTAGGATTATTTTTGGTGAGAATAAATTCTCATTTTTGTGCAATATAAATAAAAAAATCAAAAATCAAAATTTTGGTGTCAACATCGCGCTCACATCGTTGGATACTACAATGGTTTGGTTTGCTTAGAGTACAACGATCATCGATTTGGTGTCTTGTGGAACCCAACAACAGGAGAGTCTAGAAACATTCCAAATGCTAGTTACAGGAATCACCTAGCGACCATTTGTGGACTTGGCTATGATCCGTCCACTGATGATTACAAAATATTGCGGCATTTTCGCATTACGGATGCAAATGGGTTTCCGGAGCATAACGATTTTGATGTTTTTGCACTAAAGACCGGTTATTGGAGGAGAATTCATGAGAAGCATGATGACCTTAAGTATTGCCCGGAAGTGGGGACCTACGCGAATGGTTTCCTTCATTTGCTAGTCCTGGGGGTCTATCCCGGGGAACTCAAGAAGATTGTTTCCTTCAGCATGAGCAGAGAGAAGTTTGAAGATGTGTTGTTGCCGCTGCCAGAGTCTGATGAAGGTGCTGGATTTGGAGTATTAGGTGGTGAATGCTTTGTCATAAATGATAGCATAGGGAAGGCGGGTGTGTTAACGGTAGAGATGGGGAGTGAATATTTTTTAAGACCGTCATTGTCTTGGAAGAGTTTGTGTTGTTTTAGTCTCCAGAGGCAGGCACTAATCACTTGTTTCAACATGAGTCCATTGTGCTTTACTGGAGCATGGAAGATAGCATTCAATTCGATCGGCGCAACATTCTTATGTAAGATCCTGAGAAATGTCATAACAAAGAGGTTGTACGTTCAGAGTTTAGTTTCGCCTCATGGAGCAAAGGTGCAAGATCAATATAGCGCTCAGGTGAAGGAGCCTATGGAGAAAAGTGACTTCACTAGCAATCATTCAACATGTAAAGAAGGGGAAACTTCATATAAGAAAACCAATAGCTGTCTTATCAAGTAAAAGGTACTGTCTATCTCATTACAAATTTGTCTTAGATGGATAGTATGACATAAAGCATGTTATTGAAAGTAGGTTTCACTATTCTTCTGGGATAACTATAGTCAGTTTAAGTTTGTGTCTTGTCCTGCAGGAGAAAAGCTTCCTAAAGGGCTAGTCATGATGTGGATGCCAAGGCCGATGTATTGCGAAGTCAAGGATACTTGAGTAACTGCTTTAGGCACTTTATTCTGCTCTTTTGTGAGTTCCTTTTGGATTATTACGCGTGTCTGTGCTTGGTTCTTGGTTTACTTCTAACATTTTTTAGACTCCTCTAACTACAAGTTAAAGCCCTGATGAGTAGGCAAGATGAACTTCAAGTAGAACATGTTGTCCCAAATACTCATCTCCTGCATATATGTACAGCACAGGGGGGGAAAAAGCCTCAAAATTCACCCTAGCAATACCAAAGATATCCTCAGTAGAGGGTGTAAACTTTAGAGAGATTTGATCCCCAACAATGTGCCCTTGGAGGAGAGATTCATTACATATATATATATCCCCAATACAAGCTGATATCTCGCCCTTAAAATAGCTAAACTACTATATACAAATCTGCCTACAGCTAGCATATCCTAATTTAAGGAAAGAATAAAAAATAGACAACTGTACAAGACATAAAATTTACAAATCATTAAATGACCAGCTACAAGGCATAAAATCTACTGATCATTAAATGGCCAACCAACGACAGCTACTTCCTTTGACATCCCCCCTCAAATTGATGTTGGTAAATCTACAAGCATCAATTTGCTACTAAGAAAATTATGGCGCTGACAAGGCATGGACTTGATGAAGATATCGACAATTTGTAAATTGCTGGAGACATGTGGGAGGGTGATATTTGGCGATCATAGGCCTCTCGAATGTAGTGGCAGTCAACCTCAATGTGTTTTGTGCGCTCATGGTAGACTGGGTTGGCAACTATTTAGATTGCACTAGTGTTGTCAGCATGTAGTGGAGTGGGTTGAACTTGAGAGATACCAAGTTCTGTAAGAAGACCTCGCAACCAAATGATCTCAGAACATGCTGCAAACATGGCACGGTATTCAGGCTCAGTAGAGGACTTGGAGATAGAGTCTTGTTTCTTGCATTTCCAAGAGATAAGAGCCTCACCGAGAAACATACATCAGCCAGTAGTAGATTTCCTGGTGTTTGGGCAACCTGCCCAATCAGCATCACTATAGGCTTGTAACTGGAGTGAAGAACCGATAGGAAAGAATAACCCGCAAGTTGGTGTGCCAAGAATGTATCGAATGATTCGTCGGACTGCAAATAGATGAAGGTGTCAAGGAGCTTACATGAACTTACTGACACTGTGGACAGCATAAGAGATATCCGATCGATTGATGGTTAGATAGATAAGACTACCAACCAGCTTTCGATATAAAGTAGGATCCTCAAGAAGTTCCCCATCGTCGCGTTGATATTTCACATTAATTTCCATCGGAGTGTCAACTGTAGTAGCTTCTGTGAGAGTAGCTAATTGAACCAGATCCTGAATATATTTACGTTGGTTCAAAAAAATACCTTGAGGTCGATGATGCACCTCTATCCTCAAGAAGTAGGTCAGTTGTCCAAGGTCTTTCATGTGAAAAGTAGAATGCAACAAAATCTAAAGTTTAGAGATGGCCTCCATATCAGAACCGGTGATAACAATGTCATCCACATAAACTAGTAGGACAACTATGCCAGCAAATGTCTGTTGGTGAAAAAGTGAAGAATCATACTGACTCTGTTTGAATGAAAAACCAAGGAGAGTGGATCGAAACATTTCAAACCACACGCGAGGTGCCTGCTTCAAGTCATATAAGGAGCGTTTGAGTTTACAAACAGCATTAGGTAAGGAATTATGCATACCATTGGGAAGTTTCATATAAACTTCCTCCTCGAGGTCACCATGTAAAAAAGCATTCTTGACATCCATTTGATGTAAAGACCATGACTGAGATGCCGCAAGAGCAAGAATAGTTCGCACAGTGGTCATCTTAGCTACTGGGGCGAAGGTCTCATCATTGTCGAGGCCATACTCTTGCTTGTTGCCAAGAACCACTAACCGAGCCTTGTAACGGTCTATGGATCCATCGGATCGAAGCTTAACAGAGAACACAAACTTACTACCAAGGGGTTTCACGGATGGGGGATAGGTAACAACATCCCAGGTCTGATTTTCTTCAAGTGCAAGAAATTCTGTTTCAATAGCTTGTCGCCAACACACATGTTCCATTGCTTGTGTATAAGATGATGGAATAGATATAAAAGATAAGGGTTAAAGATAAAGGAGGGGAAAATCCATACCTCTCTGGAGGTCGTCGATCTTGAGTACTGTGTCTTATAGTTGGAACAGGATCAGCAATCAAGGAGGGAGCTTGAGGGGGCCCAAGAGGTGCAGAGGAATTATTGGATGATGAGGACGCACGTCTTCGGTATACCAAGAGAGGCTTAGATAGTACAGAATCTGGAAAAGAATCAATAAATGATGGAAAAATAGAAAATGAGGAGAAGACGAATCATGATAGTTGGGCAAGAAATACTGATTTTCGAAAAAAATCACATTTCTAGAAATTCGAATACGACGCAAATTGGGATCATAGCAAAGAAAACCTTTATGGTGACTCAAATATCCTAAAAAAGCACATTTAACTGATTGGGCAGTGAGTTTTGTTCATTCATGTGCAAGAAGATGAACAAAGCAAACACAACCAAAAGTGCAAAGATTAGAATAATTTGGGGTTTGACATGGTCCAAACAACCGATTGAAAGGAGAGACATGGTCCAATGAGGGAGAGGGCAATCGATTGATTAGGTGGACAGCAGTGGAGAGAGCTTCACACCAAAATCGAGAAGGTACAAATGACTCTAAAAGAAGAGTGCGGACAACTTTAAGAAGATGACGGTTCCTCCTCTCGGCCACCCCGTTTTGTTGTGGGGTGGAAGGACAAGACCTTTGAGAAATTATGCCATTATTTTGCAAAAATTCCTGAAATGAATGAAACATATACTCACCCCCATTATCGCAGCGAAGTATTTTGATGTTGGCATAAAATTGAGTTTTAATATGTGCATGAAAGTTCTTAAAAACAGAGAACACTTCATCTTTAGAATGCAGGAAGTAGAATCATGTGAAACGACTATAGTCATCGATAAAAGTAACAAAGTATTTGAATTTAGCATGAGAGATGACAGGTGCCATACCCCACACATCACTATGTATCATATCAAGAGGTTGGAATGCATTTGGTGTGTGAGTGGGAAATGGAAGAGTTTTACTTTTTCCAAGCCTACAAGAATTGCAATCAAACTGGACAGCGCTAAGAGAAGTGGATTTTTTTATTTCCAAGTAGGCTAGAATTTAGTAAATGATGTAGTACATTAGTGTTTGGATGTCCGAGACGTTTATGCCACGCTTGGTGATCAACATGAGCAACATTACAAAGTGATAAATGGCTCAGAGACACATGAAGACAATGGAAACTGGAGAGGGAAAAGACGTCCTAATTTAGGCCCCCTGGCAATCATCTTCCCTGATTGTTGATCCTGCACAATGCAACCAGATTTAGAAAATTTCACTTTGTAATTATTATCAACCAATTGACCGACAGAGACAAGATTAGAGGTAAGATCAGGAGAGACAAAAACATCAGTGAGCGAAGGAGAAATATCACCAGTAGCAGTGATAGGTAAAGAGTTCCCATCAGCTGTATAAATTTGGAGATTTCCAGAGTATTTGTTGACATTGCTAAGAAGCTTGACATTCTTTGTCATATGATGGGAAGCCCCATAATCAAAGTACCAAGGATATGATGAAGAGGAGGATTTACCTGAGAGCCCTAAGGCAGAGAATGCAGAAATGATCATTTGTTGGATCATTTCAGGGGTTATCGATTGAGTAGGAGCAGGTGCAAGAGCATTTTGCACTGTATCAACAGAATTTCCAACACTAGAAGAACCAACTAAGGCAGTTTATGATGTCCCAAATTTCTTAGGAGGTCTGGTAGGACATTCCTTGATGATATGGCCATTCTTTTTGCAGTAGTTGCAGAATTTTTTTGAACATTCTGAAGCGTAATGACCGAATCCCTTGCAAGAATAGCATTGAATATCACACATGTCTTTGCCTTTTAGTTTGCCTTGAGCTGCATAAGCTATAAGAACAGAAGTGGATCTTTGTTGTTCTATGGTAGTTTGAGTGAAAAGGCGTTGTTCTTCACGAAACAAGTCATTGAGACATGCATCCAAGGAGGGGACTAATTCTCGGTTCATGAGATTAGATCTGGTGCTTTCGAATTCAGATCTGAGTTTCATAAGAAATTGATCTCTTTTAGTAATTTCATGGACAGATTGAACATAACTAAGATCTTTAGAGGATAAGGTGGCATAGACTAGATCTATATATTCAACCTAAAGGTTCATGAAGCTAGAATAAAAATCAGGAATAGAAAGACTACTTTGTTGGATTGTAGCCAATTCATGTTCAAGCTGAAACCCACGAGCTGTGTTGTATTGGCTGTAGAGTTTCCTTAGATAATTCCACATATCAACTGCAGTCTTGAAGGTTCGAAGGTTCAAGATGATGTTGGGTTCGACGGATCCTAGAATCCAAGCCATGATTTGAGCATCCTTGACTTCCCACTTTGCATGCTCATCTTTTGCTTCGTTTACATCGGGAGCAGGTTTGCTACCATCAACATGTCCCCATAGGTCCTTGCCTTTGACAAAAATCTTGAAATGGAATGCCCAAGTCGAGTAGTTTTTTTCCATTAAAACGGATCAAGAAGGAGTCATACTTGTCTGTAGACATGAGGCCAACTAGAACAATGTACTACACTAGAGCTGAGACTTGAGAGCAAGAGACACAAAAAAGAACAAAATTGTGGCTCTGATACCATGTAAACTTTAGAGAGATTTGATCCCCTAGCAATGTGCCCTTAGAGGAGAGATTCATTACATATATATATCCCCAATACAAGCTGATATCTCGCCCTTAAAATAGCTAAACACTATATACAAATCTGCCTACAGCTAGCATATCCTAATTTAAGGAAAGAATAAAAAATAGACAACTGTACAAGGCATAAAATCTACTGATCATTAAATGGCCAGCTAACAACAGCCAATTCCTTTGACAGAAGGATGTCTATGACTTGGAGTTCCTTGGTTCTGAGTTTCAACTTTTAAGCAAGAATATCATTAAAGTCAGCAATGCAGCTAACCTTGATTCGGATGTGTAGCCGATACTGTCTTCGTCGATTATTGACACAATGGACTGTCTATTTCGAAGAAGTGATTTGGATTGAATGAGGTATAAGATCTCGGAGCGAGAAGCCAAACTAAATGAGCTGATTATAGGGGCCAACTGGGGAATATCTGTCCGGAAAATTTTTGCCATGTTGCTTGTTTCTCCAGCAAAGGCTCTATGTCGTGCTTCCTCGGCTGGACAAATTGTTTTAGTTTTGCCAATGCATCGTGGAATGTACACCAGATACAAGTCTGTAGCTTAACAGGTTCAGTCGATCATGGCTGACCTGTTCTCGGTCTGTTCTGTACTGCGTGGACCCCTAGAAAGCACATTGATGGTAAATGGACTTTATCTCTACGCAAGAGAATTCAGGATTCAGCAAGTGGTGTGTCTTTCAGTCGTTACTGATGCAAATCATTGGATTGTCGTGCTGAATTGTAATGCTCCGATGTTGCTAAAAGGATAGCTAGCCTGAACATAGGTGGTTGCTGTGAACTCAAAATGCATTGTTCCTCACCTAATCAGTTAGAAGAAGAAGCCAGTTGTATACGAACTCAAGTGCGTATTGTAGCCATTTATACACATGGAATGTATGAATGCACATCATTTGTTTCTTCAAGCTTCATGCTGTCTATGCAACGGATACTCACTGGACAGAATAAACTTCGAGTACTTTTTCCTCTTAGTACAGACAAATACCGCTCGAGTTGTACAGATCAATAAACCGGGTGTGGCGCATTTCTGAGCATCTTAGAATAATCTTCCTCTCCATGGAAAGCACCGACGTCCTCGAAACTGGAACGAGGACAGAACGAGAGGAGAGTTGAGGATCGTCATCTCAAATTGGACATGCTCTATTGACAGGAAAGTATGGAGGCCTAACGCTATATGAGGATCCACTGCGAAAGCATCACATACCTCGGACCTTGTATCAGCACGCCAATGCTGACCATTGGAATGAGGGGTCTCGGTTGTAATCGCTGGTGCTTTTCCTATGGCGTCCATCTTTTACTCCACCATGCGATTAAATACATGCGTGTATCAATCGGCCAATGAAGGGTTTGTCTCATCCCAGCCCCCGGTCCCCAATCGTCGGTCCGCCATCCACCATTCTACCACTTACTAGTCCACCATCCGCCCGTCCGATGGCCCCGACTCGCTGATCCGCCGATCACCTCAGCCAATCATCAACAGCCCTAAGAATTTTGTGTTGCTATCAAATAAATTTTCCTTACATGAACAAAGATTTTGTGCCGTTATTAAATGTATTTATTTGCTTAAAAACTCATTCATAAATTAGAAATTGATTTAAAAAATAGAATGATTTATTATTCGTGCTCCTTAAAATTTGGACAGTAGTCTCTGACGGAGTTTATACTTGACAAGACCAAAACAAGCACGAAAACAGTGATCAAGCCTAACATGCACCATAATAAAATACAAGCATAAATGACCAAAATAACCCCCAAGGGAGGCCGAGTACCTCCCATCTTCAGATCATGAACCGGTTTGAACGAGGGGTACCGGATGCACAACAACTAACATGGATTAAAGGTACGGATCATTCAACACGAGGAAATCAGGTAATGTAAATTTAAACCTTAGTAGACGCCAGCGTAAACAAGAACAATTGACCAAAAGTCAAATGGAGGCTCCCGGCCAAGGAATCTCAACATGGGACCAGCGTGCTTTGTACGTAGCATTTTTGTCCAACCGGTTGCTTTCAATGGAAGATGACAACCTCATCTTCTCGTGAAAAGGGACAACCTAAAACTGGAGACCGTCGACTTCTTGATAACAAAACGTATACACCTACCAAAGACAAATCACTGGCCAGTTGTTTTTTATCTCTGACAAATCGCTGGCCAGTTGTTTTTTCATCTTTGTCGCCACCACTGCTTCTGTTCTTTGCTGTTGATGGACAAAGATAAGTCCACAGAAAGCCAAGTACCAAAATCCCCTCAGAATCACTTCACAACGAGACAATTACAGTCGAGTCTGAGCTTTAAGAAGCCAGCAGAAAGCGTGCGAAGGAACTATCCCTCGTTCAGCATCGACAATGGCAAAGCTAAAACATGTCCTGGCTATACCGTTTCCTGCACAAGGTCATGTCGCTCCCCTCCTCAAACTCTCCCACTGCATCGCTGATCATGGGGTCAAGGTTACCTTTGTGAACGCCGAGTTTGCTCATGCGCAAATGATGGCTGCAAACCAACAAAGTGAGGGATTGAATCGGATTAAGTTCGTTGCATTTCCAGATGGGCTCGAGACCAACGAGGAGCGCAAGGACTGGGCGAAGCTGCTGGAGAGCATAGCAAGAGTGATGCCGGGTCATTTGCAGGATTTCATTGAGAAAGTGAAGCAGCAGTCAAATGGCAATGAAGATGAGCAGATCAGCTTTGTGATTGCGGACCTAACCGCTGGATGGGCGCTGGAAGTTGCCGAAAGGATGGGTATCGAGCGAGCCGCATTTTGGGCTGCCTCAGTTTCATCTCTGGCCTTGACACTTCATATTCCCAAGCTGATTGACTGTGGAGTCATAGACAACGATGGTAAGGGACCAGTGCTAGGACCCTTGAACAGTCAATCTTGGGAAGCCTTTATATGTGATGTACTCCCCCTCAATTGCTTTATTCGCTGTGGGCACTTTAAAGAATCATGCAATTAGCTCATGTGCTTGGCAGAGAAGGTAGTCCAAATATGATCTAATCTATCATAATAAATTCATACAGGCATGGCTTTGAAGAATGATGCGATCCCGATATCGAAAGACCTTCCTTTATACAAGAGCGATGACCTCATCTGGAGTTTTCGTGAAGACCTGATGATACAGAAAATCATATTCAGATGGGCATTGGCCACCGTCCGTCACAGCACACACTCAACCTTATATATTTGCAATTCATTCCATGAACTCGAGGCATCAGCTTGTGGAATTATTCCGGGACTTCTCCCGGTCGGTCCATTGTTAGCTAGCACCCGATTACTCCATCACAGAGGAAGCCTGTGGAGCGAGGATTCGACTTGCTTGAACTGGCTAGACCAGCATCCACCCCAGTCAGTCATCTATGTTGCCTTTGGAAGCACAACAATCTTCAGCCCTGAACAATTCTACGAGCTCGCCTACGGCCTCGAGCAGATAGGCCGACCGTTCCTGTGGGTCGTTCACCCGGACATGACCAGCGGGCCAGTCAACAAGTTCCACGGCCCGTTCCTCCAAAGGGTGAGGAATTATGGGAAGGTGGTCCAGTGGGCACCACAAGAGGAGGTCCTAGCACACCCTTCAGTGGCATGCTTCATCACTCACTGTGGGTGGAATTCTACACTGGAAGGCCTGAGCAATGGGCTCCCACTTCTGTGCAGGCCCTACTTCGCGGATCAGCACCTGAACAGGAGTCTCATATGTGATGTGTGGAGGGTGGGTCTAGGATTGGATGGTGATGAAAATGGAGTGATAACTAGGCATGAACTGAGGACAAAGATGCAAGCAGTTCTTGGCAATCATAAGATAAGGGAAAATTGTCTGAGGATGAAGGAGATGGCCCGGAAGAGTGTGAGTGAAGGAGGGTCGTCCTTGAAGAATCTGGGCAGCTTCATTGAACTCATAAAGGCTTGAGGGTTTTTGTTGTTGCTCCTGTTCCAATGCCTAAGATAGAACTCTGTTTTACTCTTCTTCAAATTGTTGTTGTTGGAGTTAATAACAAGAAGTACAACTAACCTCTATCGACATTTGATTGCGAAAGTGCCCAAGAATATCGTTGAACCACCAATGCGTTCTTAGCGAATCTACAACCCGCGCTAGTCCGAATATAATCACAATAAAAAAAAAATTTATGCTCCACAATGTAAATGCCGATTTGATTTTCAAAGTAATGATGTTCTGCCTTTGTTTGTTTGTTTCTTCTTGAGAGATGGAGAGAGGGTTGATAGAACGTTTCTTCATTCTTTCGTCATCTATACTTCACATTATCTAACGTACTTCTTCGGACCTTATCCAAATCTTTTATAGATAACAAGTTAGCCGTTTGAAAGGCACCTTTTCGTGAGGCCCTCTCAAGCACACCTCTTCTTGGACGTACGGTAACAATTGTCCTCATGATAGCTAATCTTCATGACAAAGTTCTAGGTTTTGTCAGAATTGATTGACGGTATCTTAATTCACAATTCAGAATAAGCAAAAGTGTATGTTAAGGCTCATAAGAACAGTTTTCAACTAGTCGATCTCGGAACAGGAAAGTGGAAGTAATTCTGATATTATGTTCTTATACAGGTGAGTAATGACACCGCAACAACTAAGCTATCTTTTTTCCGTCAAGTGCCTCAATCTTAGTTTGGCTCGATGTGAGGTCTCATAAGATTATCGGATGGAAATTGCTGATTTGACGGAGATCACCAAGGCCTTCTGCTTAGTTAACAGGCAGTTCATCAATTCTATGCTATGTGCCTTCACCTTCCACTCCTGGGCTTCCCAATGCGCGTCCTCTGGCTTTTGGGAGGCAATGAGGTACTGTCGGTACTTCTCTTAAAGATCAAGGGACGGCCCACAGGCTTATAAGCTTCAAGACATACCGCCAATAGCCTGGCCTCTTTGCAACTTCTCCTATGCCATCAGGAATATGACAGGGTGCTATCTAAACCAGGCCACATAATCTATGCCCCTCCGACTCTTAAGGGATTTGGAATGCCAGCCAAAAGTTCTCATGGCACGCCTTTGGTCCAGAAAAGCATCTCTAGGAGCGGCAACAGGAACTCGAAACGCGCCTGCTCTGGTAAAAATGTGGCGCTCGCCCGTGACCAACTCATAGGAACATAACCCTCCAAAAGCTATCCTCATCGTGCTCAACCGTCGCAGATCATCATCATGGGTCTCCTCCACAACATTGGATGGACGCTGCGGCACCTGTAAGAAAAGGGAGGAGACAACCAGCATCGGAACAAATAAGCTGTTAGAAGGAAGTTAAGAAAAGACCAAACAAACTTACATGCTCAGGAGGAACCAACTCCAAACTGCAATCGGGCCTTGAACTTGAAGACAGAAGCGAACTGGCTGGGCATACCTCCTGAACTGAGCGAAAGTTTTGCCAACAAGCTGTGGCTCTGGAGGTACTCAAATGACCAAATGGGAAGAAACTTGACCTTAGGAAAAAGGTTCCCCACCACGAAATGGTTCCTATTCCAGGTGTAGCGGCGGTATGATCTGGAGCCTCACCCTCAGAAGAAACTGGCTTCCCAGAAACAGAGAAACCTCCTCTGTGGATAACTAAAGTCAACGGTGTGAATGTTGCATCTGTAGGTGTTGATTAGTTGCAGTTGCTACTGTGCAAGAGGTCCCCCTTTTCCATTTTGTTTGTACTCTTTTTGCGACAACCTTAACTTGCGCCAAAATTTGGAAACTGAGAGTCTAAAGGGATTTCTCTTTTCATTTCAACAACCAATGGCCCGAATCGACATCGCGTGCTTTCTGCTGAGACAACTCCGATCAGTGAAAGTGGCGGCACTGCAAAAGGATGAGAGAAGATGAAAAACAAAAAAACCACAGTATGGATAAGGTGATGAATGATTACCAAAGCATGATGATGAATGAAGATAAAATGAGGAACAGTTCTATGTGGAGATGAGTTCCCGCTCCAAGGAGGACAGGAGATGAGTGGATCCTTGTCCGAAACCCACAAACACACTGCTATGAGACTTCTGATCCTATTACTAGTATCCCATTTCATTACAAAACTCTAGTAGCCCAATGTTTTGTCCCTAGGGCAAGACCTTCTTGACTAGTCGATATTCACGCAATCTCAAAAGCATTTCCCCCCGGCGAATTTGCTGAGGATTAGCCTGATAATTTAGCGATCAAGGCGCGGGGAAAAAATTTATCTTGAGTTAGAAAAACCAACTTTTGAAGCAGGGAGAACTACCCAATTAGTTCTGAATATATTGTATGAATGTCAATTCAACCTTAACTTTTTAATTTTGTCAATTTAGTCCTAAATCTTCACGCAAAATTTCAATGTAGTTCTTTCGATCAATAGCCATAGGAAATTGCTAACATAGCGGGCTAGTATCGTTGATTGCCCTGTGTGTGTCACACTGCCACGTCAACAATTTTAGCGAAATTGATCAAAAGGATTATATTGAAATTTTGCGAAATTGAAAAGTTTATGAGTGATGGCATACATACAATAGATTTATGACTAGTTGCACAATTTTCCCATTTGAATTATGTATACTGAATTCTAAGAAAATTTCAAAGTATTGAGCAAGGGGGTTAAAACCAAGGAAAACCTTTAATCCCCACTTAAATGATTTGCTTATATCCTTAACTAATTGTTCTTCGATTAAATGACTAAGCAAATAGGTAAATCACATGGTGTTACGACTTAGTAATGGCTGCATATTTAATTACATACTTTAATGATTTGATCAATACTAATTTAATGACCGGATGATTTGATGATTCAAATGATAATTGCACGATTGATGATTGAATGGATTGTTGATATCATGGTTTGCCAAATGATGATTTTGTGTATTGATGGTTAACTAATGATTTCTTTCAAATAATGACTTTGTGATGGTAATTTTAGCACCAAACATGCATCATTCAAACTAATGGTGTGCAACCGGACCGGTTCTATCCGATTATCGCATTAAACCACCTGAAAAATAGGTTTGAGAATCGATTCCAGATTTTCAAAATTGGTTGAAATAGGTCTTGTTCCCAATTCAGAGTAGATACCCATCCGAGAATTGGACTGGACTTGTTATAGAACCAGTTTCATGACATAAAAAGCCAAACCCTAATTTTTTTTTTCCCCTAAAGTCTAACCTCAACAGTTGCGACTTAACAGCAGAGCAACGCTCCTTCACTTTCCTCCTAAGGATTGTTACTTTTAGTGGATGGTGATTTTTATTATTCATCTTTTACTTTAAATCGTTTTATTCCTACTCATATTATTTTGCTAGAAAAATGAAACCATAAAAAAGGAACAAAAGAAAAACAAGTTCTTGTGTAGATCTTGGAACTGGATTGGAGAAAAATAGGGTAGATTCCAAAATAAGATCCAGGGCAAATAAAGCAAGTTCCGAGTTCCGAGTCAGAACCTACCCATACTGGAATCAATCGCGCTTATTCAAACTTTCAAATAATAATTTCAAAGCCGAAGGTTTGCCTTTCAAAGCTGCAATCCATAATTTCAACTTAATAGAAATGAACATCGAAGCTTTACACCCCCCCCCCCAAAATGACTCTTTTCAAAGATTTTTTCGTGTCGGAGTACATATTCCAAATCACTCTTTTGAAAAAATAATTTGTCTACAACGGAAGTATGTATAGCTAGAAATGATTTCTTCAAAAATTACTTTAATACATTATGGAAATCGTTTTTTGCATCAAAATACATGTTACATCCAAAAAAGATTTGTAGCTACCATCTACCCATTTATATATTTTTTTTCTTTTTGTTTGCGGGGGGGGGGGGGGGGTTGTAAAGCAGTTGAATATGGTTTTTCCCTAATTTTACATTTTTGGCTTCCACAACCTTCTAAAACGACCATTCTGCCATTCTGGTCGATTTTGACCCAAATCATTCCAAACCATCCCAAATCATCTTCAAAACTAATTGATGTATTTTTCAGACTTCTAGGACCCCCTTTTTGTCTGTAATTGACTTGATGTGATATGTTTGCTTCCTGATTTCATTGTGCATTTATTTCTCTAATAGTGATTGATATGATAGATAATCTCATTTGCGTGAATCCTCTAGATTTTTAAGGCCTACCTTATCTAATCTCGCCTACATGAATTCCTTATATTAGGAAATCATTCAACTTAGGTACCGAAAGGGCGTCAACTTGCGGGTTGACGTAACTAAGTCCTCGAATCTAGATCTCTGGTTTTCGTAGGATCGGACGATCTCTCCCAATCGTCCGATGGGGTTTCCAGTCATACCCTCCAATAAATGACTGGTGGCGACTCCGATGGTATGTACACTATTCACATGTCACCCGACCACACTAAGATCGACCTTGATTTAAATTTTCCTGACGCGATTTGGTATGGGCCTGGGAGAGCCCGAGCTGAGCCCAGTTGGATCCAATGGGCCTAGCAATCCATTAGCTCCCTCGGGATTCCGGAAAATCTTGGGAGGGTCGCGACAGATTGGCGACTCCGTTGGGGACTTTATTTTGACCCATTAGAGGACTTAAGCCGATTAAAAAGTTGGGTGTTTTCTAACATACTTTTCTCCAAGCGCTCTTGAAGGTGAGGTAAGTCCACTAATAATGTGTTAAATGTTCTTGCAGATAGGAGTTATAAGGGGATGAGTGATTGCTAACATGTCTTATGCAGGATTGGAGTCTGGGATTGTTTGTTTGCTTTTTGCAAATTAGAAGCGCTATTTGATATCAACTGCTGTGCATGCCTTGCATACTTTGACGATCACAACACTTGCACACACAAGCGTCTAAACCCAAGCCGCGAAATACTCTCCTTAAGTCACCATAGATAGAGATCGATATGCAAAGTCCTAGCATTTAATTGCGCCTGGGTTGATCATATTCGATCCCGCTCGCTATCTAGATCAATGATTCTTCCCACTTGACGTTCGATTGCGCTTGTGGGCAAAGTCGTTGAATCAGACAGTGGGAGCCTTTTAGGTCCATACCCTGTCCCTCCTTTTATTTCCTTTTCTAGAGTCATTTCCTCACTTGTCTCATGCGCATGTGATTTGATCGGTTGGTATACCTAAAACCAAAACATAAAAGGGACTGGTTGGTAAGACTTTCTTATTTTCATTTCATAATTCATTTCCATACATTTTAATATCATACATCTCATACATTATTTCATGAGTGAGTCGTCACCTTGATGATTGGTCTGAAAGCCACTTTAGGATAGAAGGATAATTTTCTACATACTTTAAATTTTTGGATGTTGTATTTCCGCATCCTCCTTGTCCCACTTAAACTTGATGTATTATGGATCTTTTGAGATGTATTCACATATTTTCCCAATTCCTTTTCGAGATCTTTAGATAGGCAATGGCTTTCATTCCAATCATCGAGGGATCCTAGCCAATTGCATAATTTCTTTGGGAGAAATCTTGATTAAAACTCTCTGACTAACTTCTTTTGGTCAAGTAGGAATGCTTTAATCCTTATTTCACCAAGAGATAATGTGAAATTGGGCTAGTGCATTTACATTGCAACTTCATTATAACCTATGATAATTAATTTTAGTACATTCTTGCATATTCATGATAGATGGGGAAATCGGATATTAAGATCGTCCCGGTCCAGCATAAGGAGCTTACAGCGTGGTGGAGCCGCCTCAACCGGGACAACCAAGCCTATGTTGAAGAACGCCTGGGGCGCTTAGTGGATCTCCTCAAGGTCAATTACCAGCCCACCCTCATTCAAGCTTTGGTAAGGTTTTGAGATCCGGAGACTGCGACTTTCAACATTTGAGGATAGAAATCACACTTACCCCGGAAGAGTATACAGCGATCATCGGACTGGAGTTTGACGATCACATTGTGCAGCCGGTATTGGGAAAAGATTCCACATTAGCCTTGTCCAAATTCCTGCGTCTTAAAACCACGGAAATTGAAAAGGTCCTTAAATCCAACTCTAGTAGGTTCACCCTCTCATTCCTATATAACAACTACTCCTCCCTCCCAATCGAAGCTGGTTTTAAACCGACTAGAGTATTCATCCTTGCCTTTTTTGCTTTTGTCTTACTCCCCACTTCCCAAACCATTTTTCATCCTTCCATGGTCCACATCGTTAAGCAAGCCTGCTATCGCTGGAATTACTCCTACATGATTCTAGCCGAAACCTTCCTTTTCCTAAATCGTTTTCAACAAACCCAAAGAGATACATTCCAAGCGTCCAATAGTCTTTTCTGCGTGTGGTTCACCTCGTATGTTAAAACCCTTAACCTTCGTGTCGGATGTTACGAGATCAGCCGACATATCCACCCACTCAATTCCTTCTTGAAATTTCAGTCCACCGTCGAGGAACTTTCCTTCAAGGATTGGAGGAAAAAACTAGAAGACCTAGAGCCGAAACAACTTTGCTGGCGCTTAACCTGGCCTAAAATCCTAGAAGCTCGCATCACGGGAGTAGATGGGGACCCTATCCCTTTACTGGGCTGCATGGGTGGAATCGCTTATTATCCTATCAGGGTGGTAAGGCAATTTGGCATGCTGCAAGAAGTCCTGCTGGTGGTACAACCAGGGGTCTTCTCCTTCGACTTGCCACGAGGTGAGCTTACTAAAGAAGCAAAGGCAGCGTACCAAGCCAAGATCGACCTCATCATTCACACCTTGAAGAATTCTCCACTGCAAAGCGTGGAATGGCCAGACCACCTAGATGACGAGATGAACGTCCACCGAGCATCCAAGGACTACATCAAGTTGTTCAAGAAATACCGAAAATCCTTCGTAGAGCCATACATACTGGACTACATTGTCCCGCACCTGCCTGGAGTAGAGCCATATGTACCAGAGCACATGGGACCGCCACCGGCCGAAGAAGATGAAGACCCGCAGGAATGGGACTTAGATGAATCGGAAGACAGCGAGGATGCCTTAGCCTCCAAGCACCATCGGATAGAATAGACGATTTCCCTATTTAATTTTGCTTCTGATTGTAATAGGATCATGACACTATCATATATAATCATTCATCATTGTTTTCTTAAATTAAGTAATTACCATGGGTTATTCACTTCCTTGATAGTATGCTCATGTCTGCTCAATAAGTAGAAAGACCGCTTACATGAGGCTAAGGCTCATGATCGAGTCTTTCCTCTCATTAACCATGTGTGAACATAGTATCGAGAAGGTTTTAAGTTCCTGCACTTTTACTCAGCTCGCAAATCCCTAACTCGTTACTTTTAAAACAGGTGAAATTCTGTAGTCACAAAGACTCATAGTAAGACGCGAAAGATGACTGAAGAGCTGACTTCCAGAGTGACTGGCCTCGAGGATTAGATCAACTTTATGGCCGCCATGATGGCAAAAATGAAGTCGATGATGACTGCGTAAGGAAAAACCACATTCAATTGGTATGACTTAATTTCACAATTTTGACTTCATGAGCTTCCTGAAATGACCACTTCACCCCTCTGGTCAATCTGGCCCCAAACCATTCCAAACCATCCTTGAACCAAATTGACATATTTTTTAGGCTTTTCTAAGATCCCCCTAGGCCCGCTCTGATTTGACTTGGTGTATCTTTTCTGCATATTGGTTTCTTGATTGCGTATTTATTTTCCTGATTGTGATTGATAGGACAGATAATCCCACCTGCATGAACCCCTTAGAATCCTAGAGCCTACCTTACCCAATCGCGCCTGCATGAATTCCTTAGATTATGAGATCATTCAACTTAGGTACCGAAAGGGCGTCGATGGTAGTATCGACGTAACTAAGTCCCCGAATCTAGATCTCTGGTTTTCGTAGAATTGAGCGATATCTCCCAATCGTTCGATAGGGTTCCCAATCATACCCTCCAATAAATGATTGGTGGCGACTCCAATGGCATGCACACTGAGCACATGTCACCCGACCACACTAAAGTCGATTTCGATTTTAAATTTTCCTGACGCAATTTGGTATGGGCCTGGGAGGGTCCGAGCTGAGCCCAAATATCCTATGGGCCTGGCAATCCATTAGCTCCCTCAGGATCCCGGAAAATCTCGGGAGGATCGCGACAGAGCCTGCAACAGAAATCCGATATCTTTATCAAGGTGATCGTCAAAAGAGAGCTCAAGTTTGAGCCCATTAACATATTTAGTTGGACTCATTTTCACTCAAAAGCTTAAGCCAATGAGTTATAGGTTAACTAGAATATATTAACCACTCAACATTACACCAATTATTTAATGTGAGATTTCTCTGATATAACTCACACATGTATACTAACAATTTCCCCCTCATGCGAGAGCTTAAGTGTTAAATTTGCTCCACCTTAATCCACGTATCATTCTGTATCAATTTATCTTAACTTGAATCTCTAAATCATTGCGATGCACTCGCAACTATGCACCGTAATAAACCAATAGCAACTGTTAACTTGGGATTACATCACCTACGGTCTCAATCTTGCGTCACTAAACCAGCTGTCCATGGTCTCTTCTCGCCAGACCAATCGTATTAGCAATTTCCACTAGAAATAAGTATCGATCATGAGATTTCTTCCTTAAGATATTCACCAAACAAGGCTCACCAATCAACCGTCAGCTCTAATACTATTTGTCGGGAGCTTGCATCAAAAGTCCAATACCTTCGTCGGGGAGATCGCTAAAAGAAAGCCGTAGTTCGAGCTCGTCAACATATCTAGTTGAACTCACTTTTACTAAAAAAATTAAGTCAATGAGTTATGTGCCAATTAAGATATATTAACTGCTCAACACTACACCAATTATCCAATCTTGAACTTTTCTAACACAATTCACACGTGCATCCTAATATAGCAATTCTTACGTTTTATATTTGCTTGTTTTCCTCTGTCTTCGTAATTACTGAGGTTCTCACGTTCACAAGATAAATTCCTGATGCTCTCTCTCCATATTTCAAATAGATATGTATGTTGAGACGTTCTAATGTCCGTTTAGAATTGTCGATTTTGATAATGCCTGTTATGTTAACCGTTTGAAAATTCACAAAACACATGATTTAAGGCCATCATAATGCTGAAATGAAATCTCAAAATACATCATAATGCTCCCCGTTAGAAAAGTTAAAATTCATGTTGTTAGGCCTCCATAATCAAGAAATGATGATAGTTGTGCTGAGAATAAACTAGAAAGTACAACAGCATATCATTTTGCTGTCATGTTTTGAACTTGATTTTCCATGTTATGTTGCATGCAAATATTTATATGGCGTTTCATTTTCTTGCTTTGCATTTGATTTATCATGGCATGCTGCATGTAAATATTGCTATGTCATGTCATTTTCTCATCATGTTTTAGATTTAGAATTTGCCGTGTCACGTCATTTACTCCTTAATATTTTAAATTCTGAATTTTCCATGTTATGTTGCATGCAAATATTTTCTCGACATTTCATCTTTTTGTTTTGAATCCAATTTGTCATGTGACATGTTGCACGTGAATATTGGCATGTCGGAGTGCAAACAAAAGAAAAAGAAAAAAGCATGACCATGCCACGACATTTTCCCATCATGTTTTGGCTTGAATTTGTCATAATGTTAACATGTCACGTCACATAATGAGTATTTTGAAATTCGAATTTGCCATGTCATCTCATTTATTTTATCGTGTTATGAATTATGAATATTGACTTGTCTTGCGGTCACTTTGTCGTTATGTTTGGAATTCGAATTTGCCATCTTGTTGCCAAGTCATGCCATTTTTGCATCATGTCTAAAATTTGGATTTTCCATATGTCATTTTATCGAAGTCTAATTAAATTTTGCCTTCGATCAGTTCTTTCACAAGTGCGCTTCCATTGCTAACTAACGCATCGCTGCCTGTGCCTTTAGGTGTTCAATCGACTTGAGTTCTTCGAATTGAGTAGTTGTCCTCTAAAACTGACATTCAAGTCTATAATTATACTTGCATCCTGATTACCTGAATCTAGGATTTGGGAAGATCATGGAAGTGAGGCTTTAGAAGGTGTGATGAGCTAGGGGTCTATTTGATTTACCTTTCGGCAAATGCCTTTGGAAAAATACAAATACCTTTGAGTTAAAAAAATATTTATTGAAATGCAAATACTATTTGGTAAATTTCAATTAAAATGTGCATTTGGACGCAATTTTGACATAAATGTCGTTTGGTAAAAAAAAATACCGTTTCTAAATGATTCGATTTTTTAATTATTTTTTAATATTTCTAATAATTTTTTCCAATTTTTATTTTTAAATTATTTCTTTAATTTTTTTATTTTTATTTGATTTGATTTTTATTTTTAGAAAACATTAATTTTTAGTTTTAGTTTTAAAATTTTTAAATTTTTAATTATTTTTTTAATCACTTTCTTTACAATAAAACTAAAAATTAAAAGATTGAAAATAAGATATTGCAGCTACATTCCAAAAATATAACTTCTCAAAGCACCTTCGAGGCTATTTTGAGCTAAAGGCCTTGACGACCCTTTGGAATAGCAATTGCATTTCCCCAAAGTTGATAAGAAAACGATCCAAACACTATTTGCATTCGGTTAAGAGACTTTAGAGTCACAAAACCTCTTGCAAATGCTAAATCAAATAGGCCATAAATTACAATGTGAACTTGCATGTGGAGGAATTTGATACCGATGAAATTGCAAGTTGGGTTCATTGTGTTTAGGCAGCCACGAGCATACAATTGGCTAAAGATTGACACGTGACCGCCATGTGCTCATAAATAGTGTGTTGACATCTCAATTTTGATTATCCTTTTCAGCCATTTATCTTGCATAAAAATAGGAATTTTACAAAAAAATAATTGAATTATTTTCTCTTTAATTGTAGTGTACATTTGCAATAATTGTGACCAGTGACAAGTAATTGAGCTTAAAATTGACCAGCAAGGGACCAAAACTTGCAGCAAGGTTTTAACCACATAGTGAGGGGGGTTGTCGAAATTTATTGAGTCCTTTAGACCTATTTGGAGCTTAATTTAGCTCATTTAAGTCCAATTAATAAGAAAAGGCTTTAAATTAAATGATAGATTATCCAAAAAAATAAATAAATTGAGCCCAAAATTGCGTGAATGAGCCCACTCAGAGCACAAAAATTCAACCAGCCTTATAAATTGGGCTTGGCCGAATTCCTCAACATATTTGAGATGTAAAATTATGCAATTTTGGCCTTTTATTACTTAGTTAAAATCAGATTTTGGTTTAAGGGTCTATACTGCGATAATCTGAAATTTTAAGCCGCAAGCTTGCGAGGTTTTTCCCTATATATACACTGCTAAACCTTGGGTTTAGAGAGGGGCAACCTTTTGCTCTATGCGAGAAAAGGTGTTAGATAGAAGGAGTTCGGCTCCTTGTTCGAGTATCCCTCCGGCGGTTCCTACTGCTGCTGTTTTCCTCCGCCCATCAATGACTGTTGCCTCCTTCAACGGTCCTTGTAGCCCCGCCCTTGTTGTCCGCAGAAGCCGCCGGTGTTTGTGAGGGATCGCTTCTCAATCCCTTAACCAGAGCTTCTAATGTGCTAACCGCTAAGAGATCATTTGACACTAGCGAGCTCTATTTTAATATGTTATTATATAGATAAAAGAAGGCGCGTGTGGAAGCTAATCCATCTTAAAAAAAAAAAACAGTGAGCTACGAAAAAAAAAGGCTTCTAATTTTAAGTTTCTATGACGCCCGTCAGTTTCCAAAGTCCAGTCATGCATTGTCACATATTAATTTCTCCCAATTCATCGTCACTTAATAATTTAGCCTAATTCCAACGTTAAATTATGTCGAAGAAAAATCTGGCCGTCATAGTGTTCCTGATCAGTCTCGTCGTTGTTGGTCTAGCTCAAGTCTCATTGGAGCTGCTGCTTCGCCCTAAGAACGCTCGACTATTGCTGTCCGAAAGACACTATCTTCCCAACCCCTTCCGTATTGCGCCACTGTTGTAATTGATGCGCCTCCGCTGTCCAGTCGCTGCCAAGCTTGCTTTTGTTGTGAGCCGATGCTTGAGCAGAACCATAACACCATCATAATCAAATCTCGATCGGAAACAGAATGTGATCAGCCCCGGTTTGACGCCAAACTCGCTGTCGCTGCCACTGGTCTGCTGCTGTGCCGCACTTGCCGCCGCACCATCTTTCCACGTCCAACCGAGAATCTAGTTGCGAAAGCTCCCTAGCTGTGTACAAGTTCCCTGATCTGCACGCGGTCATCGAACCTCATCCGCAAATTTGGGAGCGAAACTCAAATCAGGAAAGGATATCTTGAGGATTAGGTATAGTTTCTTTTCTTAGATTTTACAATATTTGGTTGCCTATTTAGCATGGATGGTGAATTCAATTGCATATCTTGAGAATTGGGTTGTTTGATTTAGGATAATACAATATTCAAGTGCCTGATTTAGAAGATTGCACATCAAAATTCAATCTTAAAAATCCTTGAAAATCTTGCAATATGTCACTAGTCTAATTGGAAGATTGCATATTTGATATGAATATTCTTGAAGTTTTGTGTTATATTACTTGCCTAATTTGAACAAATTGAAAATCTCATAATATACCTAAGATCTACCATGTAATCAATCAGGACATTTTCTAATTTGCATTTATTTCCATAGCATGTATTTCAAATTGTACTGTTGTTCTATAAAGGGTTAGATCAAAACTTGGTTAGAAAGAAATAGCGAGATAATTATCATTTAATTAAAAGCTTTATAAAATTTTAAATTCACATCAAAAACAAAAAATTTAAAAAAAAAAAAAGAAAAGAAAAGAAAAGAAGGGGATCTCTAATGGCTCACCCTTTAATTTATCTTATAAATCAAAAAATAAAAAAAAATCTTAGTAAGATTAGGTTTCTTAAAAATCATATCTGGTTAGTCTCTTTTTAGAAAGATACTTAAACTATAAGTTGCGATTTGATAATATTTGAGAGAGTTCAAATTAGGTTAATCGAATAATTAACTTAAAAATTTATTAACCAAAAAATTGTAAAAAAAAATTAGGTGATGACAAATTGATTTTTAGAGCCAACGATGGTCCGAGGATGTCAAATTGGAATACGGCGTTTCATTTCGAGGTACTTCGAAAAAAAAAAACCTCTAATCCGGAGGCCAATTTAGCAGAAGCTTCCAATTCGAGGGGGTGGGGGTGTTTAGAAATTTCTCATGAACAAAACCCTCGATTAAAGATTCGCTGGAGGAGAGCAATTGGGAAGGTCGGAGAGAAGAAGCCATGTCGAATCTCGGCGAAGACATCGAAACCTTAATCCTCCTGCGGCTTCCCGTGAAATCCCTGCTCAGGTTCAAGTGCGTGTGCAAGCGATGGAGCTCACTGATCTCCGCTCCCCAATTCGCCAAGACCCATCTGGAGGTCGCCGCTCCTTCCCCAAGAATCCTCCTCGCCACCAACCCCCCTCAGTCCCTGAACTGCGAGTCACTCCGTGATGATGATCACGCTGGTCATGAAGGTATGTCTCTAACCCAGCTTCAGTCTCCGATTGAAGCTCCAGACGGATGTCGCGCCCACATCGTCGGATACTGCAATGGTTTGGTTTGCTTAGAGTACGACGATCATCGAATTGTTGTCTTGTGGAACCCAGCAACAGGAGAGTCGAGAAACATTCCAAACGCTAGTAACAGGAATCGCCGAGCGACCATTTGTGGACTTGGCTATGATCCGTCCACTGATGATTACAAAATATTGCGGCATTTTCGCATTACGGATGCAAATGGGTTTCCGGAGCATAACGTGTTTGATGTTTTCACGCTAAAGACTGGTTTGTGGAGGAGAGTTAATGACAAGCATGATGACCTTAAGTATTGCTCGGAAGTGGGAACCTATGCGAATGGTTTCCTTCATTGGCTAGTCACGAGGAGAGTTCCTTCGGAACGCAAGAAGATTGTTTCGTTCGGCATGAGCAGAGAGAAGTTTGAAGATGCATTGTTGCCGGTGCCGGAGGCCCATGAAGGTACTGGATTCAGCATATTAGGAGTTGTCGGTGAATGCCTTGTCATAAACAAAAGCATGGTGAAGGTGGACATGTTAGGGGCATGGATGGGGCGTCAATGTATTTTAAGATCATGGTCGTTTTGGACGAATTTGCATTGTGTTAGTCTCAGGGATCAGTCATCAATCACTTGTTTCTACATGAGGCCATTGTGCTCTACCAGAGCAGGAAAGATAGCGTTCAGTTCGACCAGAGCAACATGTTTATCTAAGATGCTGAGAAATGTCATGACAGAGAGGTTCGTGAAGGAGGATATTAAATTAGCCTTCGCAGTGTACGTTGAGAGTTTAGTTTCACCTCATGGAGCAAAGCTGCGGGATCAATATAGCTGTCGGGTGAAGGAGCCTACGGAGAAAAGTGACTTCATTGGCGACCATTCAACATGTAAAGAAGAGGATACTTCATATAAGAAAGCCCATAGCCGTCTTATCAGTAAAAGGTACTGTCTACCTCATCATAACGTTCGTTTTAGATGAACAGTATAAGATAAAGGATGCTATTGAAAGTAGGTTAATTATGGTGAGTTGAAGTTTTTGTAACTTGTCCTGCAGGAGAAAAGCTTCCTAGAGGGCTAGTCATGATGTGGATGCCAAGTTCGACGTATTGCCAAGTCAAGGATACCTGAGTAACTGCTTTAGGCACTTTGTTCTGTTCTTTTGTGGGTTCCTTTTGGATTATCACGCCCGTCTGTGTTTGGTTTTTGTTTTACTTCGACCAGTTTTTGTAACTCCTCTAAGCACAAGTAAAAGCCCTGATGAGTAGGCAAGATGCACTTCAAGTAGAACATGTTGTCCCAAATACTCTTCTCCTGCATCAATGTACAGCACAAGGGGAAAAAAAAGCCTCAAAATTCACCCTAGCAGTACCAAAGCTATCCTCGGTAGAAGGATGTCTATGACTTGGAGTTCCTTGTTTCTGAGTTTCAACTTTTAAGCAAGAATATCATTAAAGTCAGCAATGCAGCTAACCTTTGATTTGGATGTGTAGCCACTACTGTCTTCAACGTCAACGGTAATTGCCTTGACGCCATGGACTGTCTATTTCGAAGAAATAATTTGTATCGAATCAGGTATAAGATCTCAAAGCGAGAAGACAAACTAAATGAGCTGATTATAGGGATATCTATGACGAAAATTTTTGCCATGTTTGCTTCTCTAGCAAAGGCTCCATATTGTTATTCCTCGGCTGGAGAAATTGTTTTAGTTTTGTCAATGCATCATGGAAAGCACACCAGATACAAGTCTGTAGCTTAACAGGTCCGGTCGATTATATCTGATTTGTTCTCAGTCTGTTCCGTACTGTGTGGACCCTTTGAAAGCACATCGATGGTAAATGAACTTTTATCTCTACGCAAGAGAACTCGGGATTCAGCAAGTGGTGTGTCTTTCAGTCGATGCCGATGCAAATCATTGGGTTGTGGTGCTGGAATGTAATGCTCTGATGTTGCTAAAAGGATAGCTAGCCTGAACATAAGCGATTGCTGCGAACTCAAAATGCCTCATTCCTCCCTAATCAGTTAGAAGAAGAAGCCAGCTGAATACGAACTTAGCTATGTATAGTCACTATTTATACACGGAATGTATGAATACAATACAGGGCAAACCAGAATTTGGCAAATGCGAGAAAAATCTAATGAATGCACAACATTTGTTATTTTTTTTTTATGCTGTTAATGCATCGGATGCTCACTGGACAGAATAACTAGGCTTACTTTTTATTCCTAGTACAGACAAATACCACTCGAGTTGTACGGATTGATAAACAGGGTGTGGCGCTTTTCTGAGCGTCTTTGAATCATCTTCCTCTCCATGGAAAGCACCGGCATCCTCGAGACTGGAATGATGACAGAACGAAAGGAGAGTTGAGGATCATCATCATCTCAAATGGGACATGCTCAATTGACAGAAAGGTATAGAGGCCTAATGCTAAATGAAGAGCCACAAGGAAAGCATCGCATACCTCGGACCTTGTATCAGCACGCGAACACTGACCATTGGAATGAGGGGTCTGGGTTGTAGTCACCGGTGCTTTTCCTGTGGCGTCCTTCTTTTCCCCCACCACACGAGTAAATACATGCGTGTATAAATCGGCCGAGGAAGGGTTTGTCTCATCCCAATCTCCGAATTTAGGAACGGCTGAGCTGTGGTTAGACTGATAAAACAGAACACAAGAATCAGAACCCATTGTTTCAAGCCACAGAGCAACAAAGTACAGGAAACGTTCCGAGTCAGCTCAATGCGGCCCTAAATTCTTTTTTGAGCTTCCATGAAAACAGAAGCAGATTAGTTTTCCATACGCCGTGTGTCTCTTGCTTTCGAAACTTATACACACTTGGACCATCAAAGACTGATGCAATCCAGCTTCCAAAAATGCTGTTTTCTGGTTAACACCGTGTTGTAGCAAATCCAGTCACATCCCAGACTTTTTTCACTGCTTTTTTCCTTCCATGTCAATAAGGCAGGGTCATGATCACAAAAAAGCTACCGAGACTCGGTTTCTCTAACTGGAACGAGAGTAAATTATGTTCATTTTCTTAATGGATGTGCGATTAACTGGTTCCACCGTTAGTCTCTTTATAAATTTCCTCGGATCTGCTGGACACTGTCCATTAAGAAAAGCGAATATAGTTGAGGGATTACTGTTTTATCTCCTCGGGCAACTGGTTTGAGACGAGATGTCCCCGGAGTCATGGGAGCTGCGCCATGTCCTCCGCTTGTGGATGAATACCTCTTCTCCGGCTCTTGCACTGGAGAAGTCATTCGACCTCCTCTGCCCCAAACGCTAGCTTGATGTTGTCTGCTCTTAGGAGAGGACTCGATGTGCCCTGACCGTGGACTTTGCCACACCGATCTGTATGGAAAACTCATTCCACCGTCGCAATGAACAGGCGACTCAGCAGCGACCCTCCCATATCTAGGGTCTCGATGCAACGTAGAGTCACTAAACCTCCTCCTGGGATGATAATATTCTCCTGCTCTGATCTGATGCTCAAGGCTTTGCCTCCTTGCATTTTGCGTCTTCATGACCTGTTCAGCTTCGGTTTTGGGCTTTCTTACACCACTGTTATATGGTCGAGACTCGCGCAAGGCAGTCTTTTCGCCAATGGCTCCACGATGCAGAGGTGAACTGATGAGTCTCCTCTGGTCGGCTTCATCTCCACTTCTGTAGTGCTTGCGCTTCCACGTTGCTGCCTCCGGCTCTGCAACTTTCTGCAAACCCTGGCTGAGCTCCTTCTGGATAGAAGAGGTTTTGGTACTAGGTTCACTAATTGGATACGTTTTGCAATCGCTCTGAGCACCATAGGGGTTTCTTTTGGCACGGCCTTGTCCTTCACTTGCTCTCTCAAAGTAGGCTGTATAATGAACGCTATCTCCGTTTTCCCAGTTTCCAAATTGCGGCAACTGCGAGCGCTTTTGCTGCATTAACCAACAACGTAAGTTGAAATCAAAGTAGACTATCTCAGACAAATAACGACTTGAAATTTCATGAACTTAGCAGATCTCTCGGGAGACCACTATTCTTGTCCTCAACAATTTTAAAATCAAAGTAATTGACCTCTGATAATATGATTTCCCATGATTATGTTTCCAGGATACATTCCTCCGACTAGAATGGCTAAAAAGACGAGCTATAACCAAGCTTGCGTCTGAGATACGCACTAAATAACCGCGTTTGACCTCCAACTAAGCACAGCAAGCAAATGAAGCTGCCATATCAGTCCTCAACAATCACCACAAAAGGCGAAGGTTCAATATGCATGCCAGACTAACATCTTCTAGAAATGCCTCATAAAGTAGGGATTGAAAAGAACATCCATCAATGTGAAATGATATGATCACGATTAATACAAAAACCGCTCAGCAACAACACGAGCAAAACAGACAAGTCGAAACAACTACCAAACAATCACCAACAACCTTATTAATACGGCAAATGCACAGCTCCAAACACCGGAGTCATACCATAAGGTTGCCTTATTCGGCGAATTCATGCTAACTTAAGCTCATTAAGAAGCAATCTTAATACTAACTCGTGTGAAAACACCATTTCTATGCCTAACTCGATTGAAACTACAGATTTGGGGATTAATAACGCCATATGAACTAGTGTTTAGGTCGTCGAATTTCAACTTCATGACCAAATGAATTGAACCATCATCTACTTAGTGATCGACATGCTTCTGGCGTCATGGCTGTGTCGGTCGAAGAACAGCCAAAGCGCATCGAAGTGCAAGTAAGTGAAACTTAGATGCAATCGGTGATCGAAATTGAAGTCTGAACAAAAGTTGATCCAAGTGCATGGCTGTCGACGCACATTATCGAGAAAGATAACATACCCAGTACATTCTGAACCCTCATTTCACAGAACATCAACCAAATTATTAAGTAACTAAGCCCCAAACACTCATATGAAAAAGAAACTAGAACTTTTCCTGCTCTCATACAAAATGAGCCGCAACAACACTAGATCAGCGCACGGGTAAACATACAACGAAAACCCCATCATGATATGGAGCGAGAAAGACCGGAAAAAATAAGAAAAATAAGCGCAGAGGACTGTTCTGAAGCACATAAAGGAGGAAAGGAAGTGCTGACCGCCATTAGTTCTTCTCAGAGAAGCTTCGTTGTCTGAAGGGAAGAGACTTGAGTGAACGAGGAGGAGGAGGTGGTGGTAGTTCGACCAAAAAAGAGTGGAGATGACATTAAAGGAGTCTTCTTCTTCGCGATGAATGAGCGGGCATGAAATGGTGATCCGGAGTAGGTGATCCGGAGTACAGAGCACGTAGACAGTGGCGGTCGATCCCATCAGCCCCGGTCGTCGCTGACTTCGTCCTCCACCTCATTTTTGTTTTGACAGAGTCAGAGGTGTACGTCAGCATCGCGAACATAATCCACAAAAGTATTTTGATGATGTCATCATAATACAACCGTCAGCGAAAAGTCAAAAGGAAATTTTGGTTTTATTTGCGCAGCAAAAAGTATGTGATTTGGACAACATTGTCCGGAAAATAATTACTTAAATCGTTTAAATTAATCAATCATATACTTTAAAATCATTTATGAAATATTATGAAAAACATTTTAAAATCATTGGCGCCTATGGGCTGTGGTTGGTAGCCAAAATAAAAGTCATGATTTTTATGATATACTACATTTGGTTCATGGCCAAAACATAATGTTGGATATAAGAAATATATAGCATAAATAAAAAAAAACTAATGTGGGGGCTGACATAAAAGCAGATATGATTTTTTATGTTCATTATATAAAATCTATTTTTCTTGGATAACTAACTTGTTAAATTAATAGTATTTCAATAATAATTAAACTTTAATAATATATAAATTCTAGTATCAAAAAAGAAAATTCAAAAAACAAAACAAAATGTTTGTTGGTATCTATTCCTATTTTATTTGTAAACTTGACTTCTTTCTATTTTATGATATGGATTATATATTGAGCATCGGTATTTATAACATATTTTAATAAAAAAAGCTTATTAAGGAACAAGGGAAGGGAATAAACTAAGAATACATATATATAGAGAGAGATAATAAAAGAAAAAAATTATAAAAATAAAGCAGAACAATCCATGTTACAAATGAACAAATCCAAACTTAAAATGATCTTTCTAAATCTCGAAAATTGAGGGGTAAAGAGATTTCTACAAAAACCCTATCTTATTTTCCCTTATCTCTCTAACTCTGGTTCATATTGAAGCTTCACTTCTCTTTTATAACTTTTTGGTTCATGTCAAAACTCCAATGGCAAGAGAGTCGAAGTTTCTTTTCCTCTATAGCTCTCTCATTAGCATTGAAGGTTTGAGAAAGTAGCAAAAAAATCAAAGGTCATTTGTCATAGCTCTTTATTTCACATCAAAGCTTTATGAAAGCGGCGGAGATTCAAAGTGATATGCTTTTGAGAATAGTGAAATATGTCATCATGTTTTCCCTCTCTTACTAAATTTAGCATTCACAGACTAATCTCTTATTAATGTTAATATAGCTATTTACATTTCTTGTCATAGTCGAATGCGTCAATGAGCATTTAAGGTTTAGATTGCACAATAATCATGAATTGATGACTGGGCTGTCTTCATTTGTGCATTTATGAGATATTCTTACCATCTATATTTGTGTATTTTCAGATTCATTTACATTAGTTTCTACCAAATAATGGATTGAATTCATCCAAAATAATAATAATAATAATAACAATGGAATGGATGAGATATGAAAATATCTAATTTTATTACTACGATTCACCAAAGCAAAATACGTAGATTTCATGTCACCTTTATCTAATTCTGTCCTGATCAGAAATTCAAGCAACCAGGCAAAGTCATTGCTTTTGTCCGCACTATAATCTATCCTTTGTCTTTACACACCGCTAATCAATCAAACTTTTCTCGTTTAATCAAAGTATAAAATATCTTCTCCATATATATGAGGCAGTCGGAAAAGCGACATGCACTCCTAAAAGCACATCAATCGGAAATGTACAACAATATTACAAACACCTGTCTCCACTTGTTTTGCTCGTCACCCAATACAGATAATTTCATTTTTGGGCTAATTATGCAAGCTTTGTTTTGCATCTTAAACGGACCTTAAGATTAGTAGGTCATCATATAAATTAGGAATTTACCTCTGACATCGACAATTAACTTCCTTGTCACAAAAAAAAAAAAAAATTCATTCATCATCCTCATTTTTCTACGTTATATCATTTTTGAAAATTTACCTTTTGCATCTGGTGTCTAAATATTTACTTGCATCTCTCATTCATGATCCTGTCCATTAAGTGAGTTGGGATGTGGTCTTCTAAGCTATTTATTGTTCAATCAAGTCCTATCTATTTTGTGCTATCAAGTCATTACGTTCCGTGTAGTTATAAATGCTCCTGTTACTTGTTAGTAACAAGGTAGAAATAACAAGTATGATTAGAAACTACAAAAAAATGTGACATCCCTGGATTAATTAACTTTATGGGTTATAAGATTTGGCTCATTCCATTTCAAGCCTCACAGTTTTGTTCTTTAGCATACAAGTAGTCATCGAACCTGATAGTGCTCTCTCATGATAACATCGATGTTTCAAGGCTTTGTCGTTATGCCGAAAAGTGCCTCTTATGAATTTATTTCATTTCCATGTAGATACGAATGTAAGTATACATATACACATATACACATGCATATACATATATATGTATATATATTCGACGAACACTTTTCCATGTTCGATGTGCAATTTGGTTCTTTCATGACCCTTTTTGTCTCAAAGTATGCTTAGAGCCGCTTCTTATTTAGGCGCTGTGACTTTGGTGATCACTCTTTGCCCTCATTGGATGGGTTGTTGCCAACAAGAAAATAATTTGGGGGAAAGAATGAGAGAAGGATCAGGCGTGAATTCCCCAGCTCGCTCAACAGCCGACGAGGGCCTCCACCTCGTTGAGACACAAGCAAAGGTCGTAGGACCAGTTAGACCAAACTAGACTCAGTTCTTTTGAAAATTAGTAAAAATAGTAAATCAACTCAAAATTCCATGAAATTTCTAGATTGGAACTTAAGGTGTGCTCCACAACTTCTCAGGTTATGATTTTTTTTTTTCATTTAGGATAAAAAAATATAAAATTAGCAATCTAGCCCAAAAGATCGCTCAAGCCTTGAAGAAGAGCCCATCTGAAAGACAAAAAGTTTAAGGCTCAAATGATTGACCAAATGACATCTGAATTTAACGATCCACCAGCCAAATCGAAACCACGGAAGTCCTCTGCAATTTAGTAGTTCATGTATTTTTAAAAATTTCAAACTTAAGGAACTCACAACCCTAGAAACCGTTATTATATCAGTATCAAATTTTCCAGGATCAAGAAAGAGACTCGTGATTTCAAGGCACATTTACCCTAGTAAACGAGCTCCTCTTGGGGCGTGCAACCTATCAAAATGAAGCTCCTTCCATCCTTTATGGATGTTTAGTCGACGACTTCTTCAGATTTTGAGCTTAAGTTAATGAGAAATTTAATTTCCCTCACGGTATTGCTATAAGTAATTTTCAGGCTTAGGAAGCCAACTTGACTTCTGACAACCCCAATAAATAAAATCGACAAAAACAACACATAAGACTTCAATATACCTATTCAACATCACATACATCGAAATGCGAAATGCACCTACGTAGGAAATACTAAACGGAATATGAAGAGTTGCAAAATACCTAGATGAACAAGTTTAAGGAAATCGGTTCTAAGAAAGCGAAAACCAAAGAATCAACAACCAAACAATGGGCATAGGTAACATTTACGTGAACAAATAATGGTCATTTAGCTGTACGAACTGATGCATGCGTGGGCTAGTGATTCTATCGGAAAGGATTCAGAGTTGCAATCAGTATGATGGAATGAAGTGCATGGATGGAGTGTGGAAAATTTTAGGAAAAAATGTATGTAATAGTGTTTGAGAACAGAAAAGGAACCGATAGAAAATCGAACTATATGGAGATGTAAAGATATCACCAGCTACAACAAAAGAAGAAAGGATAGAACGATCAATACCAAGGCCTACAGATAACACCAGTCGAGAATAAAGATCGGGATAGGATGAAAGCTCACCCCCACGATATAAAGGCTACGCTACTAACTGAGGATAAAAGGCTTTTTGCTCACTATCAAGGAATATACACCTTCCAAGGATAAAGTTGCTGAAGGGTGTTTGTAATTCAATTGACGTAGAGGAATTCTCATTCATTCATTCATGTCTGTGTTACAATGGAGAACTCTTCCTCATTATATAGAGTAACTCGAATTTAGGAAAAAGCAAAATAATAAAGGACATGGGGATCGGACGACATGGGGACTAGAAAAAAAAAAGACAATGGATCAAATACCTAAATAAATGGCATAGGAACCAGAAGCATAATAAAGTCCTAGTAAATAGAAAGGACATTAATGACAACTAGAAACTAGAAAGAATTAAAGAAAGGGAGCCTTGCAATTGGACTCTTTATTAATCTCGTCCATCAGGTTGGATCAGTAGATAATCTTCATGGGAAGTCTCCAAATGACCAAGGAAATAGCTTAGATAAGTCCCCCGTTGGTATGTTATTAGTCCCCAATAAAATTAGCAACCATCTTGGAGAATTCGAGCTTAGTCGGCTAGGTCAAGAGTAGGTAACTCCACACTAGCGTAGCAACTTGTAACCATAGTTGGTTTTGGCTTAAATAATCAATAATGTCGATAGACTAGCTAATAGATTCAGATCGGAGCTTATGGATGATTCCGATGTGTCGGATGCTCCTGCATCATTCTCCTCAAGTTGTTTAAGATTTGATCTCAAATCTGACAAGTCTTCGTTATCCAGATAAGGAGAAAGGTTTCCCATGTTCAATGTTGTCGAAATGCCAAACTCTCTAGGTAGTTCAGTCTTGTAAGCATTGTTGCTAATCCTCTCGAGAACTTTGAATGGACCATTAGCTCTTGGCATAAGCTTGTTCTTTCAGTAGGATGAAATCTTTCCTTCCTCAAATGAAGCCATACAAGACCACTTGGTTCAAAATACAATTTTTTCCTGTGTCGATTAGCTTTCTTCTTTTATGACTCATTAGCATCCTCAATCTTAGAATGAATCTGCTCATGAAGTTTTTTCGTCAATTGAGCCCTTTCTTTACCATCAAAGTTGACTTGAGAGTTGGATGGAATTGGGATCAAATCAATCACTGTGAGAGGATTAATTCAATACACAACTTCAAAAGGTGCACCAACTTTAATGTGTACACGCCAACTAATAGTATCACGTGTGCCAACTTCAAATCCCAATCTTTCAAGGATTTACTCATCATTCCTTGAAGGAAAACAACAAGCGTATGATTTGTTACCTTTGTTAAGCTATGGATTTGACGATGACAGGTTGTGCTGAATAGAAGCCTCGTACCGAGCATTCTCTATAGAGTCTTCCAAAAGTAGCTCAAGAACTTTGAATCACGATCAGATACGATTGTCTTTGGTACGCCATAGAGGCAAATGATATCCTTGAATACAACTCAATAAAATGAGTGGTATCATCCGTCTTATGACATGGAACAAAATGAGCTATTTTAGAGAACCGATCAAACAACCACCATGATGGCAGCTTTCCCCTCTAAGTTCTTGGAAGAGCCATGGTGAAATCGTTACTCATATCTTCCCAAGGTTATAATGGAATCGGAAGTAGAGTACACAAACTGTTATGCCTTGAACCCCATGGGCTCGCGACATCCCGTCCACAACTCGCGTCCGCCTGGTTCGCGATCTGCGGTGACCTAAGAAATTCTATCGCGACCAGACGATGCTTCTGCCAAATGTAAACCTTGCGGAAGCTAATCTCCAATCCCATACATGCATACAAACGATAATGAGGTAGAAGGGAACAAGGGAAGCAGTCGACAATAACAGTCAAACACAACACACTTATATATATAATAAGAGTGTTAGGTACAGACCACCAAAAGGAAATTCCATGATACAACCCAAAAATCTACACTCGGTCAGACCACTCAACGTAGGGTCTATCGTCTAGTCCAGGTCGATCTCGCTCCAGTTTAACTACTAGGGAAGCTCCTCTAGGTCCTCCTCGTACTCTAGAGAAGATGGCTCGGTGTCCATTGGGTTGCCCTTTGCATGGCCATCAATCACCATCCGTCCTGGCGACGGCAGCTGTCGAACGACTTAGAATCGAGTATCTCTCCTCCATAGGTAGCGGGACAAAGAAGAGTAGGGTCATTCTCCTCTGCCATCGGAACATCGAAAGCTCATACGGGTCTTACGAAGACTTGATCTCTCTCTACCATATAAGCCTCGTACCTATGTGGAACCAAGAGAGGACTACCCTGATCTACCCAAATAGTGGTTAGGTGCCTGGTCCAAAGAGTACCATCCTCCTCGACATAGTGGCTTATCTCAGTCTCTACCTTCACTGGGAGTCCAAAAAGAGCTGGGGATATGTCCATCACTGCGGTCGGCGATCTGAAAATGTTGGCAACCAACGCCAGTAAGTCGAAGACTCAATAAGCTCACCACTAATCCTAGCGTAAGGTAAAGTATGTTAGTCGGTTTGGCCCTAACCTGTAGTCTACGGCTTGCTAACACTTTCCTGACATGGGCCTCTCAATGGTGACATAAATTAGATTATAATGATCGTAGGTCAATACATTAGTAAATACATACAAGCAGGAAAATAACTCGCATGCAAGAATAGACAATCATAGAATGCTGGTATATTGGGTCTGATGCTCAATACACAATGCATGATGTTCAGTACATATGACCACGAAGGGTCTGGCCCACATCTCATATGCTTTAGGCTCATGTCCCAACCCGCGTATGGTATGCCTCAAGTTGACACGCTTATCTCTCCAGCTACCTCGTGCCTCGTACCTAAGGGCGCACCATACCTCCACCAAGACATTAGGTCTGCACGCTTATCTCTCCATTTCCCATGTGCGAGCGCCTTATAGGGCCGTTCTCCCCTTATCACTCCACGTAATGATGCACGCCATGCTCATACGAAATCGATGCCAAAACTCATCACGTATGCCACAGTGTACAACTCATGCATTTTCAGACAGTCAAATCAACGTGTGTACATAGCATGTCATGTCACAATAGTTGAGGATAGAATGTGATATCTCAATTAGTATAGACGACAAATTTCTATCGAGCGTACATTCTCTATACGGGTTTAACCATATTCCTCTCAAGCCCAATTTCTGGTCCATTAGTCGCTCTTGGCTTAATACTTCCATTGGATGCTCGATCTTTATTTCCAAATCGTTTATGGATAACGTCTAACGATCCTCAACTCAAGAACGCTAAGTCTTGCTCAAGTTCTCACGTAAACCCATATGGACCCATTCAGTAACATCTAATTAAATTGAGCCCATTTTAACTCACAGCCCACATTTATGCCTCGAGCCCATAAGATTTCATTTCAAACCATCAGGACAGCCCACTAAGCCCAAGTTCTATTTTCACCCAAATTTAGCATTAAGCCTAATTAGACCGATAAGCCTATTTCAATCTCAATTCAAATCGGGGCCCACAATCACACTTAGGTTCATCAACCACTCATTTAAATTCAACCCAAACCGGCTCAATAGTCCCTAGAAGTTCATGCCTAAGCCCATATTCGAGACAACCCAATTTAAGCTCATTAAGACCTTTTTGGCCTAAATCTATCTACGGCCCACAATCACCCTTGGACCTCCTAATTTCTTAATTAAAATTCATCCCAAAACAGCTCATTAGAGCCTAGAGTCTACGTCCAAATCCTCTACCATGAAAATTAGCCTAAGCCCATTGTCGCGACCCTCCCGAGATTTTCCGGGAATCCCGAGGGAGCTAATGGATTGCTAGGCCCGTTGGGTATTTGGGCTTAGCTCGGGCCCTCCTAGGCCCATACCAAATCGCGTCAGGAAAATTAGAATCGAGATCGACCTTAATGTGGTCGGGTGACATGTGAATGGTGTGCATGCCATCGGAGTCGCCACCAGTCATTTATTAGAGGGTATGATTGAAAACCCTATTGAGCGATTGGGAGGGATCGCTCGATTCTGCGAAAACCAGAGATCTAGATTCGGGGACTTAGTTACGTCGACCCGTAGGTCGAGGCCCTTTCGGTACCTATGTTGAATGATTTCTTAATCTAAGGAATTCATGCAGGCGAGGTTGGATAAGGTAGGCTCTAAGGATCTAAGGGGTTCATGCAGGTGGGATTATCTGTCCTATCAATCACAATCAAGGAAATAAATGCACAATCAAAGAATTAATCCGGAAGAAATCACATCACATCAAGTCAAGACGGGCCTAGGGAAATCTAAGTAGTCTTGGAATCATGTCAATTGGATTCGAGGGTGATTCAGGATGGTTTGGGTCGGATTGACTGGATGGGCAAAATGGTCATTTTGGAAGGCTCTGGAAGTTCAAAAATGTGAAATTAGGTCAACCCAGTTGAATGTGATTTTTCTTTAATTTTCACAATTTTTAGGAATTTCCCTGATTTTTCTGAAATTTTCTATGATTTTTCTAGAATTTTTCGGGATTTCTAAGAATTTTCTAAGGATTTCCCTATTTTTTTGGGTATCTTTTTAGGAATTATTTTATATTTTTTGGAATTTTCAAAGACTTTCTAAGGGCTTTCCTATTCTTTGGAACATTTTCTATATTTTCTGAGATTTTTATTTTTGATTTCCAAATTTTCTCTATTTACAAATTTACCAATTTTTCTGAATTTTCTATGATTTTTTTTATCATTTTTTTATTTTTTTTTATTTTTTATTTATTTTCCTATGATTTCCGAATTTTCTAAAATTTTATAAGATTTTTAGAATTTTTTTATTATTTTTATTATATTTTTTTATTATATTTTTGTATTTTTATTCGATTATTTATTTGTTTATTATTATTTTTTATTTTTCTAATTTTTTGGATCGGATCGGGTCAACCCGGACCATCCGAGAACTCGGCCCGAAAGCCCAAACCTAAACACTAGGTTTTTTTTTCTAGTTTTTTTTTTACTATTTTTCAAGTTTTTATCTTTTTATTCATTTTAATAATTTTTATTTTCCAGGCCGGGTCGGGTTGGCCCGGCCCAATGACCCAAACTAATTTCTAAAACCCTAATCCTAAACGATACCGTTTCGGTTTTTGCTAATTTCCTATTTGTTTTAAATTTTTTATTGATTTTTTTTCGAATTTTCATTCTTATTTTTTATTTTTTTAGCCTAGATTTCAATCCTACAGTTGAAGGCCTGCCACGTGTCTCTATATTGTCCGTCCATCCTTTACACAAAACCTACGGATGAGATCGTGCTATAGACTAAATCCTATCCGTCGATTATTTTCTAATTTCTGAAAATGATTATAAAGCCCGGATTAATTTTTTTATTCCTATAAATCACGAGATTGTAACACGTGTCATATCCCCCCGTTTGATTAACACTCGCCGGAGAAGACAAATACATACCGCCGATGAACACTGTCCTGACTAAAAAAATAGATTCCGACGGAGATTGAATTCACAAAAAATGGACATTCAATTGGGACACAGATTAACAAATAGAACACGAGACGAATCAGGGAGCTTACCTGTTGGTCCTAAGAGCCCGATTTCGAATAAAAGGATCTCAACGACTCGAGGTTAACCGTGGGGGTTTGAGAGTTGGGCCGAAGGTTTCGTGCGATAAAAATGGAAAAAGAGAACAAAACGAGAATCAGAACAAAAATAGGAGCATTTCGGACCAAAAATCACGAAGAACAGTGGAAAAATGAGGAATCCGCCATTGACGAACCTTCGACGACGCATCAATGGCAACTAAGCACAGAGGCGACGAAATGACTTACGATTTGATTCTGGCGATTCTTCTGAGCTTCAGGAAACTTATGGTGTGAATTTTGGGACTCGATTCTTCGCTATGTTGTCTGACCAAGCTTCTCAAACTCTCAGGTTTTTGCTTCAATGGCCGTCCCCCAAAAAAAAAGTCCCCTTTTGCAAGCTCCCAGTCCCCTTTTAAAAGCCTATTTCGTGTACTATCGCTCCCCTAGAATCTCTCCCTAGGAAATCCCCTCAACAGAATGAGGATTTTCCTTTGATTCGCTCCCAAAATCTCTGTAGATCTCCCCTCCCCAACAAACCTCATCTCTTTTCAAAACCAGTGCGCGCGCAGGAGCTTACGAGGAAGATGATGATAGTTGGGTCGGGTCGGGTCGGATCCGGTTCGACCCGACTGACCTAAAATTCCTATTTTCTTCAAATTACTTTAGCTAGGCTCAAAATTTTTCAAATTAATTCCAAAAATTGGACTCTATGTCATGAAATCTATCAGAAAAACATGTTTTCATGTTATGAATCTCAGGAATTGACATAAAATCCCAACTTTTAAAATTGACCCGAGTATCCATTTGCAAAATCCAAAGTCTTAGGGGCCTTTTTTGCAAAAATTGTTGCCACCATTGGATTTAGAAGGTCAAAATCTAGGGGGTGACGTCGCCCTATTTTGAATTCAATCCCTAGAAAATTTTTAATTTCATTTTTAGTGATTTTAGGGACTAAATTGAAAAATCAGAAATTGCATTTTAGTCCTTTTTAGTGAAATTGGGCGATTCTGAGGGCTTTTGACTCGATTTTAATTTTAAAAAATAGAGGAGGATGACACGACTCTAAAAATATAAAAATGGAAAATTAAAAAGCTAAAATGGAATTTCTACAATTATTTAAATAATCTAAAAATTGAAATTTACAAAGAAACTCTAGATTCTAGACCTTATTTTTCAAATTTTATTTATACAAAATGAAGAGAAAATTAAATTAAAAATATTTACTATTTTTTGGTAATTTTATGACTTGAAATACCATTTTTTATTAATTTTTTTTATTATTTTCCTAATTTCTAAAATACAGAAAAATACAAAAAATAAAGAAAATTATATTTTATTCAAAATTGGTTCCCTGGGCTATGCTGAGGTCTCCAAAGTTGATTTTGCAATTTTCTCACTTTTTATGGATTTGTTTTTATGAATTTTTGAAAATAAAATGCAGAAAAATAGAAAAAATAAAGAAAATTATTTTTTTGTCCAAAAGTGGTTCCCTAGGCTAGGCTGAGGTCCCTAAAGTTGATTTTGTAATTTTCTCACTTTTTATGGATTTGTTTTATGAATTTTTGAAAATAAAATACAGAAAAATACAAAAAAATAAAGAAAATTATTTTTTGTCCAAAATTGATTCCCTAGGCCATACCAAGGTCTCCAAAGTTGATTTTTCAATTTTATGAATTTTTATGGATTTTCTAAAAATTTTGGAAATAAAATTGGCTAGAAATCAAGTGTCAACAGCTGCCCCTCTTTGAGAGGGGTCTCGTGAGAGATCACTCTCAAAGGCAAGGTGACACTTGAAGTTTAACCGACTCTACTGGGAAAAGTGAAAAGTCGTGACATCCAACTCTAATTTCCTCCTTGAAAGCTTAAGTCCAGATTTCATGCTGCTCATTTTGATGTGGGGAGAGAGGGAGAAAAGCTAGTCAGGAGATTTACCTAGAACTTACCTGTTTGCCTCGCATCGCCATTGACTACTCCGGAATGAAGACCTAAGGATTCGTTATAAGAAGACCTTAGGGTGATTGAACTCGGACCCGTATGGTGGGTCACCCCATGACAAATTCCTAATGAAAGGCTTCTGCTTGATTTGACTTTTGACCCGTATGGTAGGTCACCTCATGGTAGATTCCTAATGAAAGAAACCTACTGATTTAAAATTTGATTAAGATTTGACCCGTATGGTAGGTCACCCCATAGTAGATTCCTAGCGAAAGGATTCTACTGATTAAAATTTGATTAAGATTTGACCCGTATGGTAGGTCACCCCATGGTAGATTCCTAATGAAAGAAACCTACTGATTAAAGCTTGATTTGATTTTTGACCCGTATGGTAGGTCACTCCATTGAGATGCCTATATCAAGGACTTGGTGCCTATATCAAGGACTTTGGGTGCCATTCTAGGATCTGGAAATAACAGGAATCCTGCAGAAGCTCGAACCCGATTTATCTTATCATTGAGGGTGCCATTCTGGGATCTGGGGAGACCAGAAAACCTACAGAAGCTCAAACCCATATTATCTTGGTGAATGAAGAGTTTGGAAAGAATTCTTATGCATCAGACATATGCAAATTTCAACATGAGCCATGCCCCCATGAGTCATATGGACTCGTTTCAGTAAATGCAGGGCGCATAAGATGGTTAATCAAGACAATCTTGCAACCTACGTGTGTAATCGAAAATCCTTTGCTAGGATAATTTTGAATCAATAAATCTGAAGTCACCAGATGAGTTCGATCAGTCATATCAACTGGAATACCTTTATCAGGGAGGACTTCTCACGATATTCATTTCTGAGAGATTTTGCTTTCTCACTGGGGAAAGATTTCTAGGAACACTCAAACTAACACTCGAAACCTATGCCAAGAATTTCGGGACCATTTGCAGTGTATACAACCTGATTGATCAGAGAAGGTCTTCTAAGGGACCGTAATGTAGGCTTGGTCAAGGGCTTACGCAATGGGTAGGCATCTTGAGGTATTCAGAAAAGAATCAACATTCTAAAAACGATTTCTTCGAGTTTACAAGTCAAGAACCTCGAAGATTAGATAAGACTGGATCATGCTTACTCCCTTAGGCAGTAGTTTCTCGTGTGAAATTCCGCGTTGATCTGAAACGTCTCAATCATGAGAGGCTTCCGGGATAGGTTGTAACATTGGTTCGGGGTAGGCTTGAAAAGGCCATTTTCTGGGTGAGAGGTACGATATGCTGGTGATCACCTTTGCATCATTACCCACTGTATTTCTGTCGGAGGTCAAATCTATATCTCGAGCTCCCAAAGGTTCTCTAGATACTCATATTCAACTAGGCTCCACATTTTCTTTATATTTTTTTTGACACATTATTTATATTTCGAGTGCCATGGCTTTTGTTCCTATGAAGGGCTTTGGCCTTGCTTTTACCAGGCGCTTTGCTCTTATCAGCCCTATTACCTTTTGACATTTTCATTGCATTTCTTTTTGACTGGTTTTTCAGACATTGTTGCTCTTCTTCAATAATGGGCTTTGGCCATGCTTTCACCGGGTGTCCTGCTTTTACTAGCAGGTTATATGTTTTTCCACAGGGTAGGGAGGTGATCACCAACTGGGTTTTGAAAAGAAGATTTGCAGGCTCAAATTGGCTCATCAAAGGGTAAAGTGTGTAGGATAGAGAAATGAATTGCTCTCCTTTACTTTGATGTTTCAGATCTCCACGGGATACCACCTGAAGTTACCACGAAAAGGTTAATGCAAGTCAGCACAATAAAGTCTTACCTTGATCTTTTCTCCTAGGAATCAATCGATAAATCTCCAAATCGCCCCGGTATGGGGTGGTTCTTGACAGGGTTATTTTTGAATTCTCCATTCACAGGCTCAAATGGGCTTGCAAGGGATTATTATGTGTTTAGAGTGAAGAATGAACATGCCCTCTATCACTTCAATCCATGTAATCACTGCAAATGATCCCTACATTCACGGACAAAGGTTTTTATCTTGCCTTTCTTTCACTCATCCTCTCAAGTGTGTAGGGATGTGTTTGGGCGTGGTTGGCCCCTCGGATTTCGGTCTACTTCAGCATGACAGACTTGATCGTTCTCATTTGGAGATCTCATTTTTATTTCATCAACATTAGCCCTCACAAGGGATTCATGATGCATGTGAATGACAGATTTTTTGGGTAACCTGGAAGATCTTTAAATGAGAATGTGAATGAAGTTACCTCGCGAATTTCGTCGATGATGTGATTTATTGTTCATGACGTAGTAGACCGAGAAGTCCTAGAGTAAGGGATACTTACCTGCTCGCGGTGGCTGGAGATTCCTGAGAAAAGTAAAACGTTTTGGAAGTTAGCGTCCATTTTCGCATTAAAAATTGGAACGGTACGACTTTTACCCTTGATTGCGAACCCGGAACACCGATAGGCAACCTGTCTTGCGGATCTCTCTTCTTCATGATCCTCTGGTCCGAGCGAGGTCTTTTGAGTTTTTTATCTGAGGACTCCTCTTGGACCTGCAAAAAAAGAAAGACATGTATGTATGCATGAAATGCATGTAGTGGGTCTCAGTGTGGCTCAGACACGAGTGGGGGTACGAGAACCGATCAAATCCTCGTCTTATTCAAGGGTAGTATTTCTTGACAGCATCTGCATTTACAGGATTTGCCAATTCTTCCCCATCCATATTCAAAAGAATCAAAGCGCCGCCTGGTAAGGCCTTCTGCACCACGTACGGACCTTCGTAGTTCGGTGCGAACTTGCCCCCGGGATGAGGAACGTTAGGGAGCACCTTCTTCACAACTAGATCTCTGACTGCAAAACTTCTGGGCTTCACCTTGCGGTCAAATGACTTAGCTACCCGCTTTTGGTTGCCTGTCCATGACATATAGCCTTCAGTCGCTTTGCATCAATTAAGTTCAACTGCTCATGCCTTTGCTGGATCCATTCAGCCTCCGAAAGTTCGGCCTGGGCTAATACTCGCAAAGAAGGGATCTCCACTTCCACAGGAAGGACAACTTTCATGCCGTATACCAAAGAGTAAGGAGTTGCCCCGGTTGAAGTTCCGATCGAAGTTCGGTATGCCATTAGTGCGTACGGTAGCCTTTCGTGCCAATCTCGAAAGTTCTCGGCAGTCTTGGCCAGGATCTTCTTTATATTCTTATTTGCCGCTTCCACAGCTCCATTCATTTATGGGCGGTAAAGGGGAGAGTTAAGGTGTCTGATCTTAAATCGGTCCAAAAGATCATCAACCACCTTGTTATTCAGGTTGGACCCGTTTTCTATGATAATAGCCTGAGGCGTCCCATACCTCGCGATGATATCCCTTTTAATGAACTTCGCGTCGCTCTTAGTTGTGACATTGGCATATGAATTGGCTTCGATCCATTTGGTGAAATAATCTATCGCTACCAAGATAAAGCGGTGCCCATTTGAAGCGTGAGGGTTGATTGGCCCGATTATGTCAATTCCCCACATAGAGAATGGCCAGGCCTCAGACAGCTGATGAAGTTCATTTGGGGGAGCGTTGATCCTATCTCCATACACTGATGGCAGGATCTCACGTACTGGTTGCAATCTGAATCCATGGTCATCCAATAATAACCGAGCCTCATGATCTTCTTAGCGAGGAGGTGGCCGTTCATATGTGGTTCGCATTCCCCTTCGTGGATCTTTTTCATAAGCAGGTTTGCTTCCTTAGCATTTACACACCTCAACAGGATTGAGTCAAATGACTTCTTATACAATGTCTGTCCGCTGAGGAAGAATTTGGTGGCCATCTTGGTTATGTACTTTCTATCTCCCGCCTGGCTCCCTGGAGGATACTCTCCCTTCAGCAAATAATTCTTGATATCGTGATACCAAGGTTGGTCGTCAAATCCTTCCTCAATCACCATGCAGTAAGCCGGTTGCTTGATAATGTTGACCCTCAATGGCTCGATATCTAAGCCTTCCGTGACCTGCAGCATAGACGATAGGGTGGCCAAGGCATCTGCGAAGTGGTTATGAGTTCTGGGCAGGTACTCAAAGTCGATCTCTTCGAATTCTTCAATCATCTCCTCTAAGAACCTGTGATAGGGGATGGGCTTTGAGTCTTTGGTCTTCCATTCACCTTGGGTTTGCAAAATGATCAGCATGGAGTCCCCATACACTTGCAATTTCTTTACTTTCATAGTGAGGGCCAGTTGCAACCCGAGAATACACGCCTCATACTCGGCCATATTGTTGGTGCATGGGAATGTCAACTTCGCAGCGGCCGGATAATGTTTTCCTTCAGGAGATATAAGGATTGCCCCGGTTCCAGACCCCGCGAGATTTACTGCGCCATCGAAATACATCGTCCATTCACCTTCGGACAGATTGGAAATGCGATCTTCCGCCTTCCATCACTTGGGACACTGGATCCCTAGGCATCCTCAGCCAACATATCTGCTATAGCTCGCCCCTTTACAGACTTCTGAGTTGAGCTTCTAACATCGAATTCTGACAGAAGAACCTGCCACTTGGCCAACTTCCCGATTAAGGCCGGTTTTTCCAGGAGGTACTTTATTGGGTCGTTCTCTGTCACCAGCTGTATGCAGTGATGAAGAGTGTATTGCCTCAACCTGTGCAGTACCCATATTAACGCGACACAGGTCTTCTCCACCACGGGGTAATTCATTTCTGATGCGGTGAATTTCTTGCTCAGATAATAGTCGCTCGCTCCTTGCCATCCTTTGGACTCGTTTGAGCAAGCAAAGCTCCTAATGACTCCTGATGAACAGTGAGGTACAGGGTTAGCGGAGACCCCCGTACGGGAGGCACCAAAACTGGTGGCAAGATAAGGTAGCTTTTGATCTTCTCCAGCGCTTGATGCCATTCAGAATCCCATTTCACTTTAGCTCCCTTTTTTAGCAGCTTGAAAAATGGCTTTGCGACATCGGAGAGCTGACAGATGAACCTGGCGATGTAATTTAGTCTCTCCAGCAAGCTTCTCACTTCTTTAACCGTCGTGGGGGTATTGAGGTCTAATATCGCCTTAACTTTGGAAGGAGCGATTTTGACTCCCCGGTTACTTACCACAAACCCGAGAAGTTTTCCCGACCGTGCCCCGAATATGCATTTAGCGGGGTTTAATTTCAACCTATACTTCCGGAGTCGTTCGAATAACTTTCTCAGTATCTAAACGTGATCGTCTCCAAGTCTAGACTTCGTGATCATGTCGTCGACATATACCTCTATCTCCTTATACATCATGTCGTGGAACAGAGCCACCATAGCTCTTTGGTAAGTTGCCATTGCATTCTTCAAGCCGAAAGGCATAACCTTATAGCAAAAGGTGCCCCATGGCGTTATAAACGAGGTCTTCACTTTGTCCTCCTCCTTCAGAAGGATTTGGTTGTATCCAGAGAACCCATCCATGAACAAGAACATGTCAAATCCCGCTGTGCTGTCGACCAAGACATTGATATGCGGAAGAGGAAAGTCGTCCTTTAGGCTTGCTTTGTTCAGATCGCGATAGTCCATGCAGACTCTGACCCTTCCGTCTTTCTTCATCATCGGGACGATATTGGTGACCCATTCAGGGTAAGCGATCACTTCGATGAATCCCACTTTTAGCAGCTTCATTACTTCTTCTTCGATCTTCTTAGACAACTCCGGTTTCGTGCGTCGGAGCTTCTGTTTCTTGGCGGGAATGCTTGGGTCTGTCGGGAGCGAGTGCTTGACAATATTCGGGTCCAAACCTGGCATATCTGCATAGGACCAGGCAAATATATCTTGGTATTCTTTGAGAAGTTCAGTAAATCGAGCCGCCTTAGATGAAGATAACCTTCCTTCTATCTTGACTCCTTTCACATTTTCAGAATCTCCGAGATTGACGGTAATAGTGTCCTCTGCGGTTAGTGGCTTATGCTCCTCATATCTGCCCCTGTCTCTCTTGATATTACTGTTGTCATCATCATTCTCTTCTTCAACCCCGTAGGAGAAGTCATCAGTGCGGTCTGAACCACATAATAACCTGTTATGCATGTGAGGGATGGTATGCCTGAAATGTTGCAAGCATGGTTAATATGTCGTCGATTCTAATGAAGAGGCATGAATTTTACAAAAAAAATTTTAAAAAGGTTTTTTCTTTTCGTTTTTTAGAAATAAAGGAGAAGAGGGGGACTAATCCTCATTTCATCGGATGCCCTCGCTCCCCTAAAAATTTTTCAGGAAAACAAAGGATCATGTGGGAAATCAGCCCTCAAGCTTCAAAAGTTTGAAGCTGAGTATCATCATTGGGCCGATTTGTCATCCCACATGTCCCCAACAAAATTCGTGGGGTTTTTATTAGAAAACGGATCGCATTACAGCATGCACCACTTGGACCAACGGTCCGAGATCCAAGGGCATTTTTCTTTTTTTTCTTTTTTCTTTTTTTTTCATTTTTTTATGGGCTAAAAGGGAAATGCATTGCCTAGGAATGAAAACAACATGTAGGAATTAAAATGCATAAAGGGAAAGAGGGGCCTCTTTACTCAGGCTGGTCGGATTCCTTCTCAAGTTCTTCGATGATGACATTGACCGTGTCTTCTAGAAACGAGTTGGACAGGTCCGGTTCCGCTGCGTCCTGGATCATTTCATCTGCCAGCATCTTGGAGCGTCCTAAAAAATACTAGTCTAGAGGGCTGCTGATCGTGTTAGCTCTCCCTTTCCATGCCCTGGAGCCGATGGACGGCCCAACTCTGTTTCCCTGGCTTCCACGGCCTCCATACTGGCCTCTGTCTCGGCCTCTAGAAATGAAGCCCCTACTGGGCTTACCGGTATATCCTAGGCCTGTCCGTCGCTCGTTTACATCTAACTGCAGTGGCGACCGGATTCCCTGGCCATTCTTTCCTAACCCGCGCCTGGGAATAAACCCATGCGCCAGTAATATTTTCCTAGGAGCCAAAGTGTACTGGGAAGGTTCAGAAATTCTCCTTTTAGTCCCGGCTGGCGCGTGCGTAACGGCCACCAACTCGAGAGAGTGGTAGCTAGCCTCCTTCTTCTGCTCCGGCTCTATGTATGGGACTGTACTCTTTTGATACGCTGCCAAATCTGCCTCTCCGTGCACAGTTATCACCTTCCCGTTTACCACGAATCTGACTTTCTGATGCAGACTCGAGGGTACTGCGCCTGCCGTATGGATCCACGGTCTGCCCAACAAAAGCCCGAAGGCGCTTGGAAGATCCATAACTTGAAACCCGATGGAAAACTCTACAGGTCCGATGAAGACGTCCAGGTCCATCTCGCCAACTACGGCCTTCCTCATCCCATCAAACGTTCTGATGGTGGCCTTGGAGGTGCGGATGAGTTCCTCGTTTATGCCCAAGTTTCTAAGCGTAGCTAATGGGCATATATTGAATACCGAGCCGTTGTCGATCAACAGATGAGAGATGTGCTTGCCGTGGCTCCTGGCCGATATATACAGCGCCTTGTTATGGGCCCACCCGTCTATAGGGACGTCTTCATCTGAAAAGGATGTCTGATCCTTCAACAAAATGGATCCGACAAATTCCTCCAGTTACGCCTCGTTTATCGTCTCTGGTACGTGCACTTCGTTCAGCACCTTAATCAGTGCACTCTTATGCTTTTCTGAGTTTATAAACAAGTCGAGCAGTGATATCTGGGCTGGCATCTTCCTCAGTTGCTCTATCACCTCGAATTCGCTTGTCCTGACGATGGACAAGGCTCTCTCTGCATCTTCTTTTGATACCTCTCTCTTTTCAGATTCGCCTTCCCTTGGTGCGTAGCACCTATCGGACCTCATGACCGCATCGATCTCTTCCGATCCATAGTCCCAGGGGACAGCTTTAGGATCGTACTCTACTGGCGGAGGGACCTTTATCACGATTTTCTCGGTTTTAGCGTCTCCCAGCGTCTTCTCATCTTCCAGCCCCAGACTGGATAGGGAAATCACCACGCGCTCCGCGGAATCACTCTTGACGCGATCCCACTTGTCTACTTCGTCTAGCTTGATGACAAAGGGGGCTTTCGTTCCTATCATCGCAATCAACTCGTCCTCATCAATGTGGTGCGAGTCGTAATCCGGACACCATGGTTCTGGCGTCATCCTCATCGGCTCTGGCGGAGAGTCATTCTGTCTTTGGCCATCGCTAGTCCACACCGATTCTATAGAAGAGCCAGCCCGGTCAGAGTCCGTCTTGCTTCCAAGTTCGCTCCTTTGAAGGATTTGCTCGTGCCTCACTCCGATGCTTATCACATGATCAAAAGATTGAAATTCGTATGCACACATGCGCTCGAGGTATTTCTAGGGAAGGACTTGTATGAAGATTTCCAGCATTTCTCTCTCATCTAGTGGGGGTAAGACCTGCCTTGCCTGCAGCTCCCATCTACGTGCGAATGCTTTGAACCCTTCGCCCTCCTTCATGGTAACGTAGGTGAGATCGTCCTTGCCGACTATGGACCTTACGTTAGCCTCAAATCGCTATATGAACTGCCTTTCGAGATCTTCCCAGTCAGCAATCCAGTCGAGGTCGACCGAGCGATACCAGTACAAAGCCGGGCCGATCAGGCTACACTCGAAGTTGCTGATGAGGACCTGATCGTCCTCATAATGACCAGCCATCCTGCTGAGGTAGCAGGAGATGTGGTTCAAAGGGCAACCTTCCCCTCCGAACTTGTGCGGAAACGTCATCGATTGGTCAGATTAATGTCGCCCTCCTTCCGGGGTAAGGATTGCCTTCAACTCACGCACCATGCTGGCTAGGTCTTTGGATTGATCTTCCAATTCAGCTATTCTTCTGTTTTGCCATTCGATGGTTCTCCTCAGCTCTAGTATCTGATACTTCTCCTCTACGGGCGGCGCCCGTATGCTTTCCGCAATTTCTGACAGCTCGGCTATTAGACTGTTCATGCCTTTCTCTAAACCGACGAGCCGTTCTTGAGTTCCCAAGTCACATGCTTCCTTTGCCTGGGTCGGGGCTGTTTCACCCACTTCACCTAACGCTTCTTCTTTGTTAACAGGGTCATCCATACTGCCCCAACCATCGGGGATGATTTCCTCGATTCTGACAAAAAAGCTCGGCGGGATGGAATAAAGAACCCGGCAGTTGTAGCCCCCGCTATCCTGGCCCAAAGTATCTACTATATCTCCTCTTTCCAAGTCCTCCCGTAGGAACTTCTTGTCGGCCTCATGTGCGCTTTTGCGGCGGACGTCCTCATCATCTGGTTCCTCGTCAGACTCCTCAACGGCGTGTTCTTCACTCGGCCAGTGTCCACGTGGAGCCTCTCCTAACCTTTCGTTATCTGCATCGCCATCGTCCCAAATAGCGTTCACCCTCCCGTGGTCTGGCAAAGGGTTCTGCTGCACGTTCGGCTCTGTCTTATCAAATTCTAGCATTCCTCCGTCTATCAGTGACTGCACTTTATACTTGAGTACCAGACAGTTGTCCACATTATGCCCTTTTTCTCCCATGTGGTATGCGCATGACTGGGTCTCGTCGAACCCAGGAAACCTCGGCGGGTTTGGCCTTGGAGGCTCTTTTGACTAAGTGCCCGTCTAATAGCATGGGCAGTAGCCTTGATAGAGGGCGAAGCTTTCTTCCTGGCCTCGAACTTCCTTGGGGCCAATCCTGACGTTCCACCATGAGTGGGGGTGGATTCTGGGAACTTCTTCGGCTTCGGGGGGTTTGGTACAAATGCAACGTCTCCCACGTTTTCTCGCTCTCTCCTGGTTGGATAGGGTCGTCTGATCGGTGGTTCTGACACGCGCTTCTCTCTAAGCGCCCACTCATGACGTTCTGCCACCTTGACAAGGTGGGTGAAGGTCTGACAGCCCGACGTGTTTAGTTTCTCAAAATAATCGAGTGGCAGCGTTTTCAAAAACAGATCCACTAACTCCTCCTCCCGGATAGGCAGTTTCACCTGAATGGCTATAGCCCCCCACCTCTGAGCAAAGGTGCGTATCGTCTCGTTTCTTCCTTTCGCGGTTCTCAACAGGTCTTCCCTGGTCGGTGCCGTGGCCGTGTTGAACTTGTACTGGTGCAGAAAATCTTCGGCCAAATCCTCCCAGCTATCGTATTCCTCCGTGTCCAGTTCAATAAACCAAGTTAGCGCGGCGCCTGACAAGCTCTTCTGGAAGGTGTTCATCAGCAATGGGACGTAGTCCGAGTAGTGCACCATCTTGCGTAAGTAATATCTCAGGTGAGCCCGGGGACAGCCTGTCCCATCATATTTCCTCACGAACTCCGGCTCCTTATATCCAGCCGGGACTTCGATCTTTGTGAATGGAGAGATCTTGTCGAACCTGGCCAGTTCGTAACCCTGGCTGCTCAAGCATTCTTCGATTTTCGCGAGCCTCCTCGCGCCCTCTTCAGTCTTAGCCGGTGGCCTTTCCTTCTTTTCTTTTTCCAAGTCGATCACGAACGGAGGGGTTTCATGGGGCACATCCTTCTCAGATTCAGTGCCTGTGGTCTGGTTGGTGTCGGAATCGTTTGAAGTGGTGGGGTTAACTTCGGGTGCAGCTGGGGCCTTTCCTTGCGCAGTCATCATTGACTTCATTTCCGCCATCATGGCAGCCATCAAGTTAATCTGATCCTCGAGGCCAGTCACTCTGGAAGTCAGCTCTTCAGCCATCTTTCGCGTCTTACTGCGAGTCTTCGTGACTACAAAATTTTACCTGTTTTAAAAGTAGCGAGTCAGGGATTCGCGAGTTGAATAAAAGTGCAGAAACTTAAAACCTTCTTGATACTATGTTTACACATGGTTAATGGGGGAAAGACTCGATCATGAGCCTTAGCCTCATGAAATCGGTCTTTCTACTCATTAAACGCGTATGAGCATACTATCAAGGAGGTGGATAACCCATGGTAATTACTTAGTTTAAGAAAACGATGATGAATGATCATATATGAAAATGTCATGATCCTATTACAAATAGAAGCAAAATCAAGTAGGGAAATCGTCTATTCTATCCGACGGGGCTTGGAGGCTAAGGTATCCTCGCTGTCTTCCGATTCATCTAGGTCCCATTCCTGCGGGTCTTCATCTTCTTCGGCCGGTGGCGGTCCCATGTGCTCTGGTACATATGGCTCTACTCCAGGCAGGTGCAGGACGATGTAGTCCAGTACGTATGGCTCTACGAGGGATTGTCGATATTCCTTGAACAACCTGATGTAGTCCTTGGATGCTCGGTGAACGTTCATCTCGTCATCTAGGTAGTCTGGCCATTCCACGTTCTGCAGTGGGGAATTCTTCAAGGTGTGGATGATGAGGTCGATCTTGGCCGGGTACGTTGCCTTTGTTTCCTTGGTAAGCTCACCTCGTGGCAAGTCGAAGGCGAAGACTCCTAGTCGTACTGCCGGCAGGACTTCTTGTAGCATGCCAAATTGCCTTACCACCCTAATAAGATAGTAGGCGGTTCCACCCGTGTAGCCTAGTAAAGGGATAGGGTCCCCATCTACTGCTGTGATGCGAGCTTCTAGGATCTTAGGCTAAGTTAAGCGCCAGCGAAGTTATTTCGACTCTAGGTCTTCTAGTTTTTTTCTCCAATTCTCGAAGGATAGTTCCTTGACGGCGGACTGACATTTCAGGAAGGAACTAAGTGGGTGGACATGTCGGCTGATCTCATAACATCCCACACGAAGGTTAAGGGTTTTAACATGTGAGGTGAACCAAACATATAGAAGACTATTGGACGCTTGGAATGTACATCTCTAGGTTGGCTGAAAGCGGTTTAGGGAAAGGAAGGTTTCAGCTAGAATCATGTAGGAGTAATTCCAGCGGTAGCAAGCTTGTTTAACAATGTGGACCATGGAAGGATGGAAAGTGGTTTGGTAAATGGGGAATAAGACAAAAGCGAAAAAGGCAAGGATGAAAAACTCTGGCTGGTTTAAGACCAGCTTCGACTGGGAGGGAGTAGTAGTTGTTGTATAGGAATGAGAGGGTGAACCTGCCAGAGTTGGATTTAAGGACTTTTTCAATTTCTGTGGTCTTGAGACGTAGAAATTTGGACAGGGCTAAGGTAGAATCTTTTCGCAATACAGGCCGCACGATGTGATCGTCAAACTCCAGTCCGATGATCGCTGTGTGCTCTTCCAGGGTAGGTGTGATCTCTATTCCTCGAATATTGAAGGTCACGGTCTCTGGATCCCAAAACCTTGCCAAGGCTTGAATGAGTGTGGGCTGGTAATTGACCTTGAGGAGATCCACTAAGCGCCCCAGGCATTCTTCAACATAGGCTTGGTTATCCCGGTTGAGACAGTTCCACCACACTGTAAGCTCCTTACGTGGGACCAGGATGATCTTAATGTTCGATTTCCCCATCTATCATGAATATGCAAGAATGTACTAAAATTAATTACCATGGGTTATAATGAAGATGCAATGTAGATGCACTAACCCAATTTCATATTCTCTCTTGGTGAAATAAGGATTAAAACATTCCTACTTGACCAAAAGAAGTTAGCCAGAGGGTTTTAATCAAGATTTCTCCCAAAGAAATTATGCAATTGGTTAGGATCCCTCGATGATTGGAACGAAAGCCATTGCCTATCTAAAGATCTCAAAAAGGAAATGGGAAAGTATGCGAATACTTCTCAAAAGATCCCTAATACATCAAGTCTAAATGGGACGAGGAGGATGCGGGAATACAACATCAAAAGTATGTAGAAAAATATCCTTCTATCCCAAAGTGGCTTTCAGACCAATCATCCAGGTGACGACTCAATCATGAAATGATATATGAGATGTATGGTATACAGAAATGAATTATGAAATTAAAATAAGAAAGCCTTACCAACCAGACTCTTTCATGTTTTGGTTTTAGGTATACCAACCGACCAAATCACATGCGCATGAGACAAGTGAGGAATTGACTCTAGAAAAGAAAATAAAAAGAGGAATAGGGTATGGACCTAAGAGGCTCCCACTGTCTAATTCAACGACTTTGCCCACAAGCGCAATCGAACGTCAAGTGGGAAGAATCATTAATCCAGACAGCGAGCGGGATCAAATATGGTCGACCTAGGCGCAATCAAACGCTAGGGCTTTGCATACCGATCCCTATCTAGGGTAGCCTAAGGAGAGTGTTTCGCGGCTTGGGTTTAGGCGCTTGTGTGTGCAAGTGTTGTGATCCTCAAAGTATGCAAGGCATACACATTAGTTGATATCAAACAGCGCTTCTAATCTGCAGAAAATAAACAAACAACCCCAAACTCCAACCCTGCATAAAACATGTTAGCAATCACTCATCCCCTTATGACTCCCATTTGCAAGAACATTTAACACATTAGGTTAGTGGACTTACCTCACCTTCAAGAGCGCCTGTAGAAAAACATGTTAGAAAACACTCAACCTTTTAATCGGCTTAAGTCCTCTAATAGGTTAAAACTAAATTCCCCAGCGGAGTCGCCAGTCTGTCGCGACCCTCCTGAGATTTTCCGGGAATCCCGAGGGAGTTAATGGATTGCTAGGCCCGTTGGGTATTTGGGCTTAGCTCGAGCCCTCCCAGGCCCATACCAAATCGCGTCAGGAAAATTAGAATCGAGATCGACCTTAGTGTGGTCGGGTGACATGTGAATGGTGTGCATGCCATCGGAGTCGCCACCAGTCATTTATTAGAGGGTATGACTGAAAACCCTATCGAGCGATTGGGAGGGATCGCTCGATTCTGCGAAAACCAGAGATCTAGATTCGGGGACTTAGTTACGTCGACCCGTAGGTCGATGCCCTTTCGGTACCTATGTTGAATGATTTCTTAATCTAAGGAATTCATGCAGGCGAGGTTGGATAAGGTAGGCTCTAAGGATCTAAGGGGTTCATGCAGGTGGGATTATCTGTCCTATCAATCACAATCAAGGAAATAAATGCACAATCAAAGAATTAATCCGGAAGAAATCACATCACATCAAGTCAAGACGGGCCTAGGGAAATCTAAGTAGTCTTGGAATCATGTCAATTGGATTCGAGGGTGATTCGGGATGGTTTGGGTCGGATTGACTGGATGGGCAAAATGGTCATTTTGGAAGGCTCTGGAAGTTCAAAAATGTGAAATTAGGTCAACCCAGTTGAATGTGATTTTTCTTTAATTTTCACAATTTTTAGGAATTTCCCTGATTTTTCTGAAATTTTCTATGATTTTTCTAGAATTTTTCGGGATTTCTAAGAATTTTCTAAGGATTTCTCTACTTTTTTAGGTATCTTTTTAGGAATTTTTTTATATTTTTTGGAATTTTCAAAGACTTTCTAAGGGCTTTCCTATTCTTTGGAACATTTTCTATATTTTCTGAGATTTTTATTTTTGATTTCCAAATTTTCTCTATTTACAAATTTACCAATTTTTCTGAATTTTCTATGATTTTTTTTATCATTTTTTTTATTTTTTATTTATTTTCCTATGATTTCCGAATTTTCTAAAATTTTATAAGATTTTTAGAATTTTTTATTATTTTTATTATATTTTTTTATTATATTTTTGTATTTTTATTCGATTATTTATTTGTTTATTATTATTTTTTATTTTTCTAATTTTTTTGGATCGGGTCGGGTCAACCCGGACCATCCGAGAACTCGGCCCGAAGGCCCAAACCTAAACACTAGGTTAAACGACGTAGTTTTGACTTTTTATTGATTTTCTAATTTTTCTAGTTTTTTTTACTATTTTTCAAGTTTTTATCTTTTTATTCATTTTAATAATTTTTATTTTCCAGGCCGGGTCGGGTTGGCCCGGCCCAATGACCCAAACTAATTTCTAAAACCCTAATCCTAAACGATACCGTTTCGGTTTTTGCTAATTTCCTATTTGTTTTAAATTTTATTGATTTTTTTTCGAATTTTCATTCTTATTTTTTATTTTTTTAGCTTAGATTTCGACCCTACAGTTGAAGGCCTGCCACGTGTCTCTATATTGTTCGTCCATCCTTTACACAAAACCTACTGATGACATCGGGCTATAGACTAAATCCTATCCGTCGATAATCTTCTAATTTCTGAAAATGATTATAAAGCCCGGATTAATTTTTTTATTCCTGTAAATCACGAGATTGTAACACTTGTCATATCCCCCCCGTTTGATTAACGCTCGCCGGAGAAGACAAATACATACCGCCGATGAACACAGTCCTGACTAAAAAAAATAGATTCCGACGGAGATTGAATTCACAAAAAATGGACATTCAACTGGGACACAGATTAACAAACAGAACACGAGTCGAATCAGGGAGCTTACCTGTTGGTCCTAAGAGCCCGATTTCGAATAAAAGGATCTCAACGACTCGAGGTTAACCGTGGGGGTTTGAGAGTTGGGCCGAAGGTTTCGTGTGATAAAAATGGAAAAAGAGAACGAAACGAGAATCAAAACAAAAATAGGAGCATTTCGGACCAAAAATCACGAAGAACGGTGGAAAAATGAGGAATCCGCCATTGACGGACCATCGACGACGCATCAATGGCAACTAAGCACAGAGGCGATGAAATGACTTACGATTTGATCCTGGCGATTCTTCTGACCAAAATTCTTATTTTCTTCAAATTACCTTAGCTAGGCTCAAAATTTTCAAATTAAATCCAGGAATTGGATTCTATGACATGAAATCTATTAGAAAAACATATTTTCATGTCATGAATCTCAGGAATTGGCATAAAAACCCAACTTTTAAAATTGACCCGGGTATCCATTTGCAAAATCCAAAGTCTTAGGGGCCTTTTTTGCAAAAATTGATGCCACCATTGGATTCAGAAGGTCAAAATCTAGGGGGTGACGTCGCCCTATTTTCAATTCAGTCCCTAGAAAATTTTTAATTTCATTTTTAGTGATTTTAGGGACTAAATTGAAAAATCAGAAATTGCATTTTGGTCCTTTTTAGCGAAATTGGGCGATTCTGAGGGCTTTTGGACTCGATTTTAATTTTGAAAAATAGAGGAGGATGACACGACCCTAAAAATGTAAAAATGGAAAATTAAAAAGCTAAAATGGAATTTCTACAATTATTTAAATAATCTAAAAATTGAAATTTACAAACAAACTCTAGATTCTAGACCTGATTTTTCAAAATTTATTCATACAAAATGAAGAGAAAATTAAATTAAAAATATTTACTATTTTTTGGTAATTTTATGACTTGAAATACCATTTTTTATTAATTTTTTTTATTATTTTCCTAATTTCTAAAATACAGAAAAATACAAAAAATAAAGAAAATTAGTTTTTATTCAAAATTGGTTCCCTAAGCTATGCTGAGGCCTCCAAAATTGATTTTGCAATTTTCTCACTTTTTATGGATTTTTTTATGAATTTTTGAAAATAAAATGCAGAAAAATACAAAAAATAAAGAAAATTATTTTTTATCCAAAAGTGGTTCCCTAGGCTAGGCTGAGGTCCCCAAAGTTGATTTTGCAATTTTCTCACTTTTTATGGATTTGTTTTATGAATTTTTGAAAATAAAATACAGAAAAATACAAAAAAATAAAGAAAATTATTTTTTGTCCAAAATTGATTCCCTAGGCCATACCAAGGTCTCCAAAGTTGATTTTTCAATTTTATGAATTTTTATGGATTTTCTAAAAATTTTGGAAATAAAATTGGCTAGAAATCAAGTGTCAACACCCATTAAGCCTAATTGGTGCTACTTAGCCCAACTTAACTCCCTAGCCCATTAACCACTCTTGCCCCCTCATTCACGGCCCCAACTCACGTCCACAGCCCATAAATGTCACTATCATGCCTATTTTCAGACCACTAAGCCCACGAACAGCCCGCTCGCCCAATAAACCCAAAACCGACCTAAACCGTTCTAGCGATTTTTCATGATTTCAAGTCGATTTGCACACATTGAGGAATCTAACAAGCAAACCAATCACACATACAATATTCCTAGAGTAAGATTAGTGGGTTTGCTTATCGAAATGGGGCTGAGATGATGACGGCAACAGCAAAGAGGATTGGCCGCCAAAGGGGAGCTCAAGGCAACTTGGGGGCTGAGTAAGGGCTAAACCAGGGCCACAACACACTAGAAAATAAGGACATGACATGGATATAAGTCCCCTGGGTTCCCAAGGTTAGATTATGACCACAAAATGTAAAGCACGAAACGGGCTCAGGAAAAATAGTTTCGTCGACCGAAATGGAAACGCATGAATGGAGGCCTAAATCATATCGGATTGGAGTGAAATCAAGTTCTATAAACTCATCTCAGATGGGGCTATAACATGTCCAAAATTTAGGATGATTTAACGGTTGAGTTTTCGTTGGCCACTGTTTGAAGTTGAGTGACACCAGGGAAAATCGAAATGTACAAGGTCACGGTTTTGCCTCATTTCAAGGGGTTTTCAGGCCACAAAAGGGAAGGGTAAGGGGCCAAGAAGACTTACCAAGGGAGGATGAACTGAGGGGTGACCAGTGGTGGCTTGGGACGGTGGTGATGCGCGGCGGAACGGCGGCGGGACGACGGCGTCTCCTCGGACGGACGAACGATGAAGAAGAAGAAGAGGAAGAGGCCGCGAAAGAAGTTGGGAGGAGGAGAAGGATGGTCGGCCAAATGGAGGGGAATGAGAGGGGAGAGAGAGGATGAGAGATTATACCAAGTAGAGGACAAAATTTCAAGTCAAGTTAGTGGTTTAGGTGATTTGAAGGTTGTACTTTGATTGACCTTGAATGACATTGATTGGTACTTGACTTGATTTGATTGTTTGATTTGACGTGATTTGATTGATGTGACATTTGATGAGACTTTGCCTCGGGATGTGTGCCAAATGCACCGATCGGGTCTCAAGCGCGAACGAGTTTCAGACTGAAATTGACACTGCACTTGCGTATTCATTCTAAAATAATTCTAATTATTCAAATTCTAAGGATTGAGCATTGATCGGGGGCATTTCGATAATTTTTCACCTCACGTCTTGCCTCGCGACATTCACCGACTGTCTGCCCGACTGGCGATGCTTCTACAACTAAATCCAACTCTCCATTGTAACCATCATAAAAATTCGATTGCCCAAGATCAGAATTCATTTTGTGGCCAAATCCATTAACTAGCGACTCTGTCGAAATCTCAGACCAACGGGCAGTTGTTTAGGAAAATTTCTTAGGTAGCTATTCCCCTTCGGTTAGTCGTGTCAAAGTAGCTAATTCTGAGTGAGGATCGAGTGGAGCATACTAATGAAGTATATCCATTCTAAATTGAAATCCCGATTATTGAGTCGAATTTTCAAACTGTCACAATTCTTCCCTCCTTATAAAAATTTCGTCCTTGAAATTTACAGATTACATCCCATATAACCAGATAAGGATTGCAATTGACTATTCGAATAGATGTGGGTACTTCTTCTTCATCTCGTCATCGCTTTCCCATGTAGCTCATTCGGTTCCGTGATGTTCCCAAATTACCTTGACCAGTGGTATTGTTTTGTTTCTTAAGACTTGTTCCTTTCGGTTCTCTATCGTTATTGGCCTTTCCACGTACGAAACTCGATCATCCACTTCAATAACTTCATGATCGAGTATATGGCTCGGATCGGGTTCGTACTTCCTTAACATTGATACATGGAACACGTTGTGAATCTGAGATAGGTTTAGCGGCAATGCTAAGCGATAAGCTAGTGTCCCGATCTTCTCCAAAATCTCGAATGGCCCCACAAATGTCGGGCTCAACTTCCCCTTCTTGCCAAATCGAGATAACTCTCTCATCGGGGACACCTTTAGAAACACATGGTCTCGAGCTTGAAACTCAATGGCCTTCGTTATTTGTCTGCATAGCTCTTTTGTCTGCTTTGTGCGGTCCTTAGTCTATCCCTGATCACCTTAACTGCCTCTACCGACTGCTGGACCAACTCCGGGCTTGTTATACTCTTTTCACCAACCTCGTCCCAGCAGACTGGTGTTCTGCAGGTTCTCCCATACAATGCTTCAAAGGGTGCCGTTTTAATACTCTGTTGGTAGCTATTGTTGTAGGCGAACTCCACTAAGTGTAATTATTCTTCCTAGCCAACTTTGAAGTCTATAGCATAAGCCCTCAACATATCTTGCAAAGTCTGTATCGTCCTTTCTGACTGACTCTTAGTCTGCGAGTGATAGGCTGTACTAAATCTCAGTTCTGTCTCTAAAGCACCCTGCAGACTCTTCCAAAATGTCGCGGTGAAACGAGGGTCACGGTCTGATGTAACAGTCACAAGCACTCCATGCAGTCGTACGATCTACCTCACGTACAACTCAGCTAGCTTCTCCAAGGTGGAGTCCTTTCGTCCTGCAATGAAGTGAGCGGATTTAGTCTACTTGTCGACTATCACCCAGATTGAGTCATTTCCTCTCTGACTCCTTGGTAGTCCTGTCACAAAGTCCATAGTGACATGTTCCCATTTCCACTCTGGGATTTCCAATGGTTGCAGTAGTCCTCCAGGTTTACAATGCCTTCACCTATTGGCATGTCAAGCACTTGGCTACATGCTTAGCCATGTCCACTTTCATTCTATTCCACCAGTAGTGCTAGCGTAGATTCTGATACATCTTCGTACGCCCGGGGTGTATGTTATAATTGCTTCGGTGAGCCTCAGACGGAATACTTTCTTTCAGCTCTTTATCATTCGGCACGCATAGACACCCTTTAAACTTCAATATTCAATCTTTCGCTACTTGAAACTCGGGCTTCCTCTTATCTGTGTCTGTAGATACTATCTTCTGGATATCAGGGTCTGTAGGCTGTAGTTCCTTAATCCTCAACTGAATTTTTTGTTCGACTCGCAGAGTAGCCATCAGACTCGAGAGGTTCCCTACCTCTATCTTAAACTCTGAATCTCTTATTTCTTCTAATAACGTCCATTCCTTAATCATCAAGTACGCGATGCTAGACTTCCGTCTCAGGGCATCCGCTACCTTATTCGCCTTCCCCATATGGTATAGTATATTGCAATCATAGTCCTTTAATAATTCCATCCAGCGACGCTGCCTCATATTCAACTCCTTCTGTGAGAACAGATATTTTAAACTCTGGTGATCTGTATAGATTTGAAATTTCTCACTCACTAGATAATGTCTCCATATCTTCAATGCGAACACTATCGCAGCTAACTCCAAGTCATACGTCGGGTAATTCATCTCATGCGGCCTCAGCTGTCGAGATGCATAAGCTATTACTCGTCCATGTTGCATTAAGATACATCCCAACCCTCTCAGTGACGCATACTGTAAATCTCAAATCCTCCAGGTCCTAATGGGATTGTCAGTACTAGTGCGGTGGTCAATTTGTCCTTCAGCTCCTGAAAGCTCTCTTCGCACTTCGTGGTCCATTCAAACTTTGACTCTTTCTTCAGCAAACGAGTCAATAGGACGGCTATCGCGGAGAACCTTTCCACGAATCATCTATAATATCCAGCCAATCCGAGGAAACTTCGCACTTCAGTTACGGTCGTAGGCCTCGACCACTTCTCTACAGCTTCAATCTTCGTTGGATCCACTGATATTCCTTCACTAGACACCATATGTCCAAGGAATGCCACTCTACTCAGCTAGAACTCGCACTTACTGAACTTGGCATACAGCGAGTGTTCTCTTAGGGTTCGAAGAACAGTTCCTAAATGTCACTCATGGTCCTTAGAGCTCTTCGAGTACACCAAAATATCGTCGATGAAAACTATCATGAACTGATCCAAGAATTCCTTAAACACTCGGTTCATCATATCCATAAACGCGGCTGGGGCATTCATTAATCCAAATGGCATAACCGTAAACTCGTAATGCCTATATCTGGTCCTGAAAGCCGTCTTTGGAATGTCCTCCTTCTTGATCCTCAATTGGTGATAGCCTGTCCTTAGATCTATCTTGGAGAACATGGACGCTCCTTGAAGTTGATCGAACAGGTCGTTAATTCTTGGCAGCGGGTTCTTATTCTTAATTGTCACCTAATTTAGCTACCTCAACAATTCATCCTTCTTTTTGACAAACAGCACCGGAGCTTACCATGGCGAAGCACTGGGGCGGATAAATCCTTTATCTAGTAGTTCTTGCATCTGCACCTTCAACTCTCGATTCTCGAATGACGTGCTTGTGTAATGCACCAAGCCTAAACATGCGTATTTTAGCCTATTAGTCCCATATCTCTCACTAAAACCCAAATTAGTTCATATATCGCTCAATTCCAGCCCTAGTTAATCCATGAACAGCATGTTAACCTCATGAATAGTAACTTTCGGACCTTGAACCGTGCGCTCAAGAAGTGTACCCAACCCGAACATGTCCATTTAAGTCCTAACCACCCATTCTCCTCATTAATCATCAAGATAATCGTAATATCACTCGAGATCAACTCTCAACAGCCTGTGAACAATAAAAGGTGACATGAACAGTATCGCTAGGTTCCTAAATTAGCCTGCAACAATGATCGAGTTAAACCAGTCTACGATCCTCGTCCAAGTTCTAACCTTTTAAACTAACCGAGCACCCTACAGTCCTACCAAGCTATGTACCACATTCCTAGGCTAAGCTTAGAGAATTTTCTTACTGGAATGAAGCTTGATCAAAGACGATGAAGGCGGAGGACGCACGGTGGCTGGTCAGAGCTCACGATGGCGACGACGACGACGACGACGGATTCAGGTGGGTTTTATCCAAATCGGGGCTGATCAAGGGCTAAATTGAGGCCAAATCATCCTAGAAAACAAGAATATGAAATGAATATAAGTTTCCTAGGTCGCCAAGGTCAGATTATGTCAACAGAAGGCAAAACGCGAAACTAGCTATAGAAAATAATTTTGACGACCGCGACGACAACGCTCGAACGAAGGCCTAAATCATGTCGGATCGAAGTGAAACAAAGTTCTGTCAACTCAACTCATCTCGGATAGAGCTACGACATATCCAAAAATCACAAAAATCTAACAGTAGGATTTTTGTCGGTGGCTGATTAAAATTGGATAAGGAGTGGACGGCAGTAGGGAAATCTGAGAGGAAGAGGGAGAGAGAGCTAGAGAGAAAAATGAGAGGGAGAGAGGGCTGATTTTCGGCCAAATGAGGAAGAGGGGAAGGAGAGAGAGTGAGTAATCCATAATTAAAGGGAATGAGACAAAAAGTTTGAAGGAGAAAGTGAGTGGGGTTGATGGAGAGTGGCTATACTTTGATAGACAAGTTAAGTGACATGTTAGATTGACCTGACAAGGTTTGATTTGGTTGATGGATCTAATTGACCTGATGGATTAGATAAGATTTGATTTGATTGATTGATGGGACCTCTGACGAGATGCTTTCTCAGGGTGCATGCCAAATGTATTGATCGAGCATCGAGCACGAGCGAACTCGGACGAACTATCTCACTAAACTAACGCGCTCTCACAACCACAAATATAATCACCCACGATCTAGCGAGTTTGTCACAAACCAGGGGCAAACCGGTAAAAATCCAACTTAACGTCTTGCTTCGCGACGTCTCGAATTTAACTAACCAAACCGACGATCTAGCTATAACCGAACCCAAACCTCAATCGTAACATTCATGAGATTCGATTGTCCAAGATCGGAATTCATTTTGTGGCCCCATCCATCTGGCAACGACTCTAGCAAATACTCAGGCTAACGGGCGGCTCATTGGGAGATATACGTATCGACTGGCCAAGTCCACGTATTTTAAAATCCCAGGTAGCTTTTCCCTTCTAGTTAGCGAGCTCAGAGTTACAAGTTCCGAGTGAGATCGAACTAGAGCGCTCCAATGAAATGTATCCATTCTATTTATTAAACTCCAAAAAATGGGTCGAAAATCCAGAATGTTACAATCAATTAGTGCAAAAATATAAACATGCATTCCAAACTCCAAACCTACAGAAAATAAAGTCAACATAGACTCCACCCCTTATTTCTCTATTTACAAAAATATCTAACACAAAGGTTAGTAGACTTACCTCATCTTAAAGAGCATTTGCAAAAAATATTTGAGATAAATCAACAAACTTTTTAATTGGCTTAAGTCCTTTAAAGAACCAATTCCCCAGCGAAGTCGTCAGTTGTCATGACTTGATCTCGAAAAATTGAAATCGATCGAGCTAATGGATTACTAAGTCTTCCAGAGCGAGCTTAGCTCGGGTCCTCCAGACCTATACCAAATCACGGTGGGTTATCGGATTCAACCTTAGGTGTGGTCGGGTGACGTGTGTATAAGTGTACATGCTTCCGAGTCGCTATCAATATTTGAGGAAGGTAGATCGAGAACCTCAACGGGCGATGCGAGTAGTTGTACAATTCTAATGAAACTAGAGATTTGGGATCGGGGACTTAGGTACGCCAATGTTACCATTAACGCCCTTTCGATATGTAAACTGAATAATTTCTTAACTATGATTTTATGCAGATGGTTCAAGATAGAGAAGGTTCTAAAGCCTAGGAGTTCATGTAGACCAGAATATCTAACTTATCAATCACAATCAATAAAGTAGGTGCATAAATCAAGGATCCAAATGTGCGGATAAAATGTATCAAATCAATACATAGCAACACTAGTCAAGCCTTAAAGGCTTAGAAAATGGGTGTATTAAGGTTTGAAGGGAGTTTGGGATGATTCGAAGATGATTTGCCCATCAAGGGCAGAATAATCATTTTGGGAGATAATTTGCCCAAAAAGGCGAAATTATCAATTCTAAAGGGATTTGAAGCCCAAATCATCGAAAAAAAGGTTAGCCATTTGGATGTGCCCGTTTCTCAATTTTTGAGATTTTTTGGAATTTTTGGAATGATTTGCTCATGAGGGGAAAAATCATCATTTTAAGAAGAATTGAAGCTAAAATCACAAAAAATATGAATTTTCCCAGTTAAGCTTTGACCATTTCCCATTGTCTATAATTTTTGAAATTTTTTGAAACTTTTTTAAGACAATTTGCCCATAAGGAGCAAAATCATTATTCTTCAAAGATTAGAAGGGTAAAATCATCAAAAATAGGATTGGCCAATTCGAATTGCCTAATTCCTAATTTTTGATGTCTTTGGGAACTTTTGTAACTTTTTTAGAATTTGTTTCAATCATTTTTGAATTTTTTAGGGAAATCCATTTTTTGGAATTTAAAAAAACCATTTTCTGATTTTTTTTAAATTATTTTCACATTTTTTAATTTTTTAATATTATTCAGCCCGGGTTGGGTTGACCTAGCCCACACCTCGTGGGCGCCCGGCTCAAATCGAAAGGGCCCGGGTCGATCTACAAAATGACACCTTTCACAAATTTTCATTTTTTTTATTACCTGCAAAACATCCCATTGAGGGGTTTTCTCACGCCAATTCCCAACTCCTCGAGCACACCCAATGACAAATCCATATATGGATGCGAATTATAACATACCAGGAATGACGTGAACCAAAGGAATGCAAATGAAACGGAACAAAATATGACCAAAAACTTGCGGGAAAAACCGATGTTGTTTGCCTCGATGGAGTTTATACTTTTACCAAAAGGACTGCTCACGCAGGGGTTTTAACGCCCTATTTCTAGGCAGCTCAGACACAACTAGCGGTAAAACCACATACCAATATGAACTATAACATGTAAGGAACAAAGGAAAATAAGAGAAATGACAAAGCGTGCACAAAAAATGATAAAAAGCTTGCACAAAATTGTGCACCCGAGCAGCTCGAGGAACCTAGGCTTGAACCCAAGTGCATAAACAGGTTATGCGCCTATTTTCAAGGTTGGAAGTCTCCCATCTCACGCATTTTTTTAGAAAAATGTTTAATGCTAGAAAAACTACATAACACGAGGTTTCCAAAATATTAAATGTCTCAGCAAAAAGACCAAATGCATGCATCACAAACATACTGAGGAGAAGCCTTCGCGCTACTGAGAAAAAATGACCAGTGACTCTAACGACTCTCTGAGACATTTTCACGGCCCCGTATCTTAGTCCATAAACAAAATCAGGAGGAACCACTCATCGCGTGTGAAAGTGGGTGAAATGAGGCTTCAAGAAGACTTGACGGCTCAAAAAATGGTCAAACGACCACACCGAAAATGTGCCATGAATAGACACCTTTGCATTGCCCAACACCTAAAACAAAGCACAAAAACTGCTGTTGACACCTAAATTTTGACTTTTTTATTTAAGTATAAAATGTGAATTAGACATAGTTCTCACAAAAAATTCATGCATTGCATATTTGTTTCTCGTCAATTACTCATATTTTCGCATTCAAGACAGAGTTGAGTCAATTGAGCTTCATTTTGACAGGAGACCAGGCTAAACTCAGCTGGAGATTCCAAGAGGATGTTGAGCTTATTTTGGTCCATTTGAGCTTAAATATTTAATTAAGGCTTTTAGTTGAATGTCCATTGTTAAGAAAAGCCTTAATTTGAGCCCGCAATTTTTCATCATGATTTTGGACTCAAAACAACCCGTTTTAGCTTTTATAGTCATAAAAGACCTCTAGTTAATCACCCATTTGATTAATTAAGGTCCAATTAGGCCCAAAATCACAAAATAAGCCCACAAGAGCCTAGGAAGTGCAGCCAATTTTCATGGATCTCCATTTGGACGAAAATGCTTAGTATTTTAGTTGATTAGGACTCTCGAAAGATCAAGATTTCAAATTCATCGAAAGAGTCTTATTTTAACTAGAGATAGAGTTTTAAGAAATCGAAACTCTATCCTTGTTTGGCTGAAAATAACAGAAAGATTTTCGCGGATTCGGGCTCCTAAAATCTAATGGCTCATAATTAATCTTGCTTTAATCAATCCTACGGTCAAAATTAACTCTTGCTTTCGCTAGGGTTGATGAACTAGAGCCTATATAAAGGAGCTTCCATTCAACGCACACGAGGGGGGTTGGACGGCTAATAAAGGGGAGAGAGGACATTGAGGAGAAAAAATCATGAGGGCACTGAGAGTTTTTTGGAGAAAGTTAAAGGCTTTGGGGAGGAGATTTTTCTCGGGGTTTTGCAGTGTTTTTTTTTTTTAGTCTTCTCTGTTGGTGCCAAGTCCATCGATTCTGCTCCACAAATTGCTGCAGTAACAAGTCTAATCAGTCCTCCCGTGCCGATGTTCTGCCCTTCCATTGTTGCCGTGCTGCTGTTCATGTTGACGTTGTTGCACCTAAGAGGATAACAAGCAAGCTTTGTCTCTGCTGATTTGATCAACTCCTGCACCATCAACTCCACTGCTGCCCCTGCGCCAGTCAAAGAAATTTTGCCCAAGCATTCATCAATAGCTCGCTGTCCTTGCACTGGTCAAAAGGAGACTCAAGAGCACACCGAAGTTGTTCCTGTCCAGCTGCAAACCGCTTCTTCCAGCCCTAGTTTGAGGTCAATTTGCTTTCATCTTGTCATTATTTGAAGGTCTAACATTGTTCCTACGTGTGTTAGATTGTTTGCTAGCAAATTGGGCTCAAAAGAGGCTGATTCGGGTGAGATTCGCAGCTTCGAACGTGCTGGAATTTGCTGAATAAAGGTATAAATTTCTCACTTTTTTATTGCGATCTATGATTTGGTACCTTGCGTTGTAGTTCTTAGATCTCTGTGAGTACGTTTCCTTGCAATTAAAAAACTGAAAATTTTAGCTTTTTTTTTTTTTGATGAATTGAGTCTGAAATTTCTGGCGCATATATGCTTTCATGACCGAAGAGGTGAAGTTGGTTCCTTGGTGGTTTATTATTTTGGGTAGTTCAACGTCATTATGGGTGAGATCATGAAGTTTCAGCATTCTACTTTGCCATGCACGCTGTGAATCATTCTTTGAGGATTATTTTATGAATATCTCTATCATGAGGTCACTTAATCCTATCTCCATGCGTGAACAATTGGGAGTTATCTGAGTTGAACTGATTTAAAAATCAGAATATTTTGGATGAAATCTGAAGCTTGCGGTTATATCTCTTCCTCGGCTGAATACCATTGATAAGTACCACTTTGATTTTTTTTAAAATCCATGGTTAGTTGGATAGATTGCTCGGTTGTTATCTTGTCTTATCTTTTGTGACATTCTTTCAAATTATTCAAGATAAGATAAAATTCAATTAGATGTTATCCAAATTGTCGAGAATTGTTTAAGGATAACTTTCTCAAACTTCAATTCAAATTTCAAAAAGGAAAGGTTGACCCCCATTTCATATTTTCGGTCACCCCTTTTATTTTCGAAGATTAAATTACCTTTTCGTTCTCATTTTATGTCTATTTGATTGTTGGATTGTTATAAAGTTTGCACATTTATAAACAAACATGCCCATAATATATGCTCCCTTTGTGCCTAGACCCTTCGGAAAATAAATTGCATGCCTTAGCCACGATCTTGTGGAATGGGACGGCAATTTAGTATAGAATTTCGTGTTCTGCCCTTTGGTAACAAGGGATGATGTTTTTCTATACGAACTACCTGCATACTAGCTCGAATCTCCGAGGATGTAGCGGATAAGATTCTTCTCTAGCCCAGATCTTTGGGAATGAGTGAATTTATCGGAAAAGTCGAAATTAAAAGGTATATTATGGGCATTTATGTTTATTTTTGTTCAATCTTTTGTTTGTTTCGTTAAATAAAAAAAACCCAAAAAAAATAAATTTTTTCATTCACATCATCAATCAAGTGGATTTTTCATGAAATTCGGTACCGAAAGGGCATTAATTTTTTCAAATTAATGTAATCAAGTCTCCGGACTCATTTTCTCTGGTTCACAGAAATAAATTAATTCTCCCGTTAATTTATTTAGGTTTCTAATCGACCTACCAATAACGATTAGTGGCGACTCTGAATTGAATAAACTTTTGCATGAAAAGAACCTAAGTTGCGATTCGGTAGGACTTGGGAGGGTCTGAGTTAGGTTAGTCAATCAACCTAATAATCCGTTAACCTAGCCTCGATTTTTAGGTCGCGACAGCTTGGCGACTCCGCTGGGGACTCATTGAGGACTTAAGCCTAAATGATTTTCATGTTGATTTTCCTTGATTGATGATTTAAATTTGTCATTGCTTTTTTTTTCCTCTCTTTTTGTGTTAATTGTTATGTTGATTTTCTAACTTTCTAACCTTTGCTTTGGATCGTTGATAGTTGTGCAGTTTGATATCTTGTGTGCCATAAATTCTTGTGCATGAATTCTTCATTTATTTGCACTACACCATTTTCAAAACCTTAGTAAACTTTAGGATGGTATCAAAATTGGGAATCTCCTTGGCATCGATCACGAGGAATGGGTGACCCTGTTTTTGATCCCGAGCTTTGGTACTAAAGACTACCCGTCCTGGCTATAATCTCATAGCGTGGAATGGACCTTTGGCCTAAATGAACTCTTAAGGACTGAACATTGACCAATTTAAATTGGTACGGTTTGTCCGTAAGATTTCAAAATTTTATCAAAAAAAGGGGGCACACACTTTGCACGCCTCATGTGCATGTTTGTGTGATTGTTGTAATGTCGACGGGTAGGCTTCTTCATATCTTTTTGGCAATTTACTTATTTTGTTTGGTCGGTCCATGGCACTAAGGTTGGTCGTGGCTTGGTTTACTACTTCATGGCGTGCAAGAACATTCAGACCATTTCAATGCCCAAGTCCATGGCATGCAAGAACATTCGGACCATTTCAATGCCCAAGTCCGAACTGGGTGGATGGCTTGCTCAGCTCAATAGTGTTGCTCGAGAATATGTGAAACGTAGATTGGGGCTATTGGTGCATTTATTGGAGGTACGAATCCGTACTGGCCTCATTCAGGCGATTGCCCACTTCTGGTGCCCTGAGACATCGACTTTCATATTCGGTAAACACGAGCTTAGCCCTACTTTGGAGGAATAGAGCGTGCTCATTGGAAAATCCCTAGATTCAGAGCCTATTGGTCCCTACATTGGTACAAATCCTCAACTCTTGCTTGCTGAATTTTTGAAAATAGAAGTAGCCGAAGCTCGAAAAATTTTGAAATCTAGTTACGAGAATTGCCCTTTCTCGTTTTTGACTGAATGTTTTAATCGAGCTACTTCATTGCAAAAGGGTAAAATTTTCCTGCTTATTAGTGGTCTTTCCACATTGCAAAAATTCTATTAATCCAGAGATAGTTCACTTGGTTCAGCAAGTTTGTGAAGAGAAAAATTTCGTCAACACAATGTTGGCAGAAACTTTTATTTCCCTGAACAAGTATAAGCGAGATAAATCTGGAACTTTCAAAGCTCCGGCTGAACTTTTGCAAATATGGTTCCTTTCCCATATCAAAGGATGTCAAAACCTTGTAACAGTTCAAAAGCTCAGGAATTTTTCTCCCCCAATCATGGTTTTTAAAGAAAAACAGAATGAAATTCCAGATTACCATTTTTCTGAGTGGATAGGATTGTTAGAGGATCCGGATCCTAGGGGTTTCCAATGGCAGGCTAAGTGGTTCGAAGTGAAAACGGCTCGACTGACAAGTAGCGGAACGAAACCAATCCCTTTACTTGGGTTCACCGGGGCCACAGAATATCATCCGCTTCGGGTCACACGTCAGTACAAAGTTGTTCAGACCTTGCCACCACCTCTTGAGGCCGAGTGTGTTCGGCTTGACTTCACCAACAAGATCCCCGACCATGAGCATGCGGTTATTACTGTTCGTACTTTATGGGATTTTTGCAGACCAACAAAGCTTAAGCTACCGAGGAAGGATTTGCTCGGTGATGAAAAGATGTATCATGCCACCCCTCAATACATCAAGAAGCATTCAATTCCTGAAGCTCTACGACCAATAATCCCAGAAGTGCGGCCTACGGCTACTCTCCATGCTCAGGTAGAAGACCTCCAGCGAGAATTGGAAAAAGAAAAAAGGAAGGCAGCAGAGGCAATTCGGGCATTGAAGCGGATGAAGAGTGGAAATGCTCCCTTGGAGTAGTAGACCAAGTCGAGTCAAGTCGTGTCTTTACTTTCATAGTTTGATTAAGGATTTTCATGTTGTATATTTAATCTCGTACTTAGAGCTGTTAGTTGGATGGTTTTCACATCAATTTCGTCAGTTTCCATTGGTTCTGATTTACCTCACTGTGTTGCATGATTTTTTACAAAATGTCACGATCAAGATTTGCACCTTCGCCCTTGACGAAAGTCATAGGTAACACAATGACCTTGAACATATAAAAAATCCAAAGGTAGCGGACTTTGTTTGATTGAGACGAAGAGGTGCCAAACTCACGTTTTTCTGAACACAAGGATACAGCTGTGCTGTCTCGATGGGCCGACCATCATTAGTTCAGACATTTTTCTGACCCACTTTGCGTCCGAATTAGAATAACTGGCCTTCATAAGATATATCCGAAAGATCCTAATCTATCTTGAAAAAAATTTTGGGACACATCCGATGTGTTTTCCGTTTATGAGGGAATTAATGGTCAAGGAAAAGGCAGTCTAAAGTTTCTCAACATTCCGTCCTCACTCTTATTTGGCTATTTAGTACCACTAAATGGGCCCTTTTGAATGAAGTCAAAACGTGAAATTTAGAGGTTGGGATTTGAACTAGCAGACTGAAAATTTTGGGACATTAATTCTCATTTTTGATGGACCCTTCTTTCTTTAGAAAGAAACCGGACGAAACAGTTTTTTGGACAAAATTTTTCCAAAGAAGTATTAAACTGTATTGGTCCATGCACTTCCAGCCCTGGCACAAAACAGGAAAGTTGTTCATATTTGTTTTAGCTACATGCTCACAAATTTTGACGGCATTTCGATCATTCCATGATTTTTCATGAATTTTTTACTAAAATCTGACAGAACTGAAATTTTCCCACGTCACAGTCATGAGTCAAGTCATGTCACGTGAGTTAGTTTGGTCTAGAGCCATGGATCGATTCATCATCTCTCTTCATTATATTGATCATGTTGATGCCTTGGTAAGGTAATTCATCACGGATACTCCGCACCCTCATAACACCCGCTTGAAGGCAAAGAAAATGGCCGATAGAGCCGAGATCATAGCAATAGTTCAAGAGGCCCTCAAGGAGCACACAGATGCAATGAATGAACGGATCGAGGGAACAGTATCTCAAGCAATGGAAAAGATGGCCGTGAGATTTGCAGCCATACTACAGCCATCTAGCTCGATTCCTCCGCCCACGGCGCCTCCACCTCCGCCAATGGACAATCTTGGCATTGGCACTAACCATGTCCCTATACCTACTGTACCGTTGGAAGATGTTATTTTCACAGGTACTAGCTCGGGCGCACCACCTGTGATCTCAATTCCCCAAGCTAATCCTGTGACTGGGGGAATGAGTGTGGAAGCCATGAAAATCATAGCCCAGTTGGAGCAGAGGATACGAGAGGTGGAAGGGACACACAATATTCCCCAGATTGACTTGTCCGTCTTCTCGAAGGTCCAGGTGCCTGAGAAATTCAAGATGCCTGATTTTGAGAAATATGACGGAACCTCTAATCCGGTTCAACATGTTCAGATGTACCAGGCTAGGATGAACAAGTATGTGGCTAATGGTCCCCTCATGATTCAAACTTTTCAAGCCAGTTTAAAAGACGCAGCCATGAGATGGTATACAGACTATGAAATTTATTGTATGGAAGATTGGGAAAAGGTGGCCACTTTATTTGTTAAGCATTTCAGCTTCAACCCGGACGTCGTCACCACTAGAGAGGATTTGGAGCAGTCGGAAATGAAGAAGGGCGAGACGATTAAACAGTATGCCACCAGGTGGAGAAATATCGCGTCTCAGTTGAAGCCAGTGCCGCCTGAGCGGGAACTCATGAGATTGTTTGTTTTCACCCTTCCCCAAATAATGCGATCCCGCATCCTTGGAACTGCAGCAACCTCATTTAGCCACCTTATTGCAATAGCCGAGGAGGTGGAGAGCGGCCTGAAGAAAGGGTGGTACGGAGATACCAATTCAAGTATTAAGCGGTTTGGGGAAAAAAAGGACCAAGAGCCAGTTCCACAGGTGAATGTTACTTACACTCAAAAGTCTCCGATTTAAGCACCAAAAGTTCAACAGGCCAATTTTGACACTCAAGGGGGAAAGGGATTTAGACGTGGTAATCGACAATTTTCTCTGCTTCCCGGAACTCTCTCCCAGGTATTAGCTGTCCTACGAAAGAAGGAGCTATTGACGTCAGAACCACTACGGCCGAATTATACATCCCATACAAGGTATGACCCATTGAAGAAGTGCGATTATCATCCCGGTGAGCTCGGGCATGACACAAATGACTGCTATGTGCTTAAAAATCGCATTCAGGATTTGCTCGAATCTAAGGCATTTTCCTTTCAGACGAATAGCCAACCGAATGTGCAGAGTAATCCTCTCCCAAATCACGCGGGCAATGGTTGAGGAATCACCGGTATGGGTAGGCACAGGCTCACATGAGTAACGTTCTCATGTTTATGTCTTCCCCTGCGCGGGAACTTTCCCTGTTTTTCTAGAATTTCATTTTCGTATCACACTCTAAGATTTCCTTCCATTTCTATTGTCGCACCTTAGGATTTCCCTTTCAATAAGATGTAATTCATTGATTAAATTTCAATAAAATTACAAATGTCGTTCATTAAATCTTTGAATCTTGTTGAAGCATCCCAAACCAACCCGATGACGATAACCAGCGATTGAAAAATTTGTCATCTATGGTAAGCACTGAGGGTTGGGCTTCCCAAGAATTCTTATTTCGAAGTTTTTGAAAACAAAAGTTTTTTTTTTCAAAAAAAAAAATCTTCAAAATGGCTAGTTTAACCCTGTTTGTCTTACTGATCTATCCACTATCTGTCAGAATTAATTCAGGGGGGCAAGTGTGGCAGATCATAAACTCCAGTACGATCGATCCTCGGACGACCCTGCACAATCTTTAGATGCTCGATCTCAAAAGGAGTATCTCTCACCAGGCCTAATCATTTCTGAGAATGACGTTATGTTTTCTTCCTCACAGGGTCGATGGAAGAACCAATAGTTTGCCAAATCCCAAAGTTAAACTCCCAACTGGGGCATGTCTAAGGATAATTTCAGATTCTGACATGATCCAATCCAACAGAAAATGGGCCAAATAGACGGCAAACCTTGACTTGGGAGCATGTGGCCAATCATGACGGTCATTGCCGTTGATCAGGGGCAACTAGAACATCGTGAGCTTTCACTTAATCATTTCTAAAGTCATTTTCGCACGCATTGCTCCCTGTGCAGGGGCAAAATGAGAGATAAGCCACTCGTCGACTCGAGAAATAGACTCCTTGATTGGGGCAACTTAGATTTTCCCAAGTCTCAAGAATTCTCTTTCATACATGCATAGTCTGTTCTTGCAAGGTGCATGAAATTTCCATGTGACTAATCTTGAAAATTACCACATTTGCGTTGTGCTTACGCATTACATGGTTTATGCCTTACTATTCTACATGTTTAATTTACCAACTCTGAATAGGGAGCATAAACTACATACGATGCATCGAATGTATGGAATGGGACATGACAAGATGATGAAAGGCAAGCCATTTATATACACATCCTGCATTCTAAACCCCAGTGAGTTGAGCGCTAGCTAGGCTCTGCATTCCGCAAGGTAAACGGTTTTCTCGCGAAAGGTACGATAGTCGAAGTGATGGAGGCATTCATTTCTCTATCCCAAACAGTACAGGTGTCCATTGCTAACCCTTTTTGAGCGGCGATTTCATTTCCTTACCCCTGTCAAGAACCACCCCACATTGGGGCTTAACGAAGGTAATTCCAGCAGCGGCATGAGATAAATGATTAGAAATTCTCTTGCTCGGACTAACATCAATCTTTGGGTGTTTCTTTGCATTTATACGCGAACTTTAATTCAAGTGCCTTAGGATGATGAAGAGCGTTCATTTCTCTATCATACACACTTATATCCTTTGCATAGCCCACTTGAGCCTGCAAATTCATTTCTTCGACCCCTGTTAGTGATCATTGCCATTCCAATATGAAGACAGTGCCATCCTCAAGTAGAAGAACTCAGAAGGAAATCAGGTCAACAGAGAATTCCCGAGTGAACTCATCTCGATTGTAAAAGAAAAAAAAGAAAAAAGGGAGTCGAGACTAAGAAAAGCAAAAGTTGATCCCAAAGGAAAATTCCGGACGATAAAAAGCAAAGTGCTTACCAAAAGCGAGGTCAACGCCCATTAAAATCTCATTTCATTTGTAAAAGCATTTGCATGTTCTTTCTTGTAAATCCCCAAAGAGGTCAAGAGGTAAAGAGAAATTTCTAGAGAAGTCGGATTGCAAAATGCAATTTCCAGCAAGAGTTCGAACCATTCCCAAGAAATAATGGTATCATCGGAGATTGGTCCATTCTAGAAGACATTTTCAGAAGGCCATGATTGGTGACGAGACAGCAATGATCACTAACATCAAGCCATTCTCATATATTTTTGAGCCAAAACGAGCCTTTTCATTTTTCAGTCCCAAATCCTAACCTACGTTACAACCCTTCAAAGTCTCTTCAGATTAGGACACTTGAGTTAGCGTAGAGTTAAATGATTTTAAGCATCGCTCAAAGAAGTTCGAGCAAGATTATTTCTCTCTCATTTTTGCAGGGTTCTTGACTTGTAAATGACGAAGACTTCTTTTTGTTCCAGAGCAAATGACGAAGACTTCTTTTTCAATGGCCTTGACTCGACAAAGAGTCTCCCTTTGTGTAAACCTTTGACCTAGCCCTCATTATGGTCCTAATCAAGACCTCCTGATCGGCTCGGTCGTACCAATTGCGAGATTACTCAGACTCTTGTCGAATGCAAAGATAGTGAGATTGAGTGATTTCTCTTAAATCCTGCAGCCAGGATAAATAGCTTTTCTCGAGAGTGAGAGAAAACCCTTTCGGACTGAAGTCCCCCATTCAAGTAACATTCGAGGCATGCGCGATGTGATGACCTCCCTGAAAAGAATTGGTAACGACGGAATCGATAGAACAGTTATGCATACCCATTTTGTTTCTAAGTGGTTTTGCATAAACCCATTGATGAATTTCAGCATACATGCTTGCACATGTTATCTTTGACGATGTCTGATAGGTAGCGCATTCCTCATGTTCGAGTTGCCTTCCGAGGTCTCCAAATTCATCTCAGACTATTGAATGAACAAGCCCTCAGGTAAGTATATCTTCAACCTGAACCTTTCAAAAGAATGAATTTCGATGATTCGAACTCATTGCAGTACCTATGATCATTTAGGTATTCGCCTTCCTCAGTAAAAAAATGAATTTCGTCGAAAACATGTTTTCGTCTATGCACTTTTAAATCCTATCTCAGGTAAATAGACAGGTATGATGCGTTCAACCCCGTTTACTTCCTGATCATTGTTCAGAAGATCCAGGTATGTTCTCTGAGCCCCTTTTGTGTATCGACCTGACTCATCTCAGACACACACCTCTTTGATTGTCTCGGTTCATTTCGAGCAATACATCTCTTGATATATTTTGATATGATTTCGCCTTATGAGATTGGCAACATATCTCCTTCTGATGTGGTTCCGCCCTATGAGATTGGCGGCACATCTCTTTATATCTTCGATATGGTTCCGCCCTATGAGATTGGCGGCATATCCCTTTCCAAATCATAATCGACATGCTCTTGTGATCTGGATGTTTACTCTCCTCATGATTAACCTCATGAGGAATCTATCGAACCATGATCGACATGCTCTCGTGGTCTCGATTAATTTCATCAAAATTATAATCGACATGCTCTTGTGATTTTGATACACTTCCAAGTTCATGACTGACCTACTCTCATGTTCTTGATCTTATTTTTCAGCTCATGATCGACATGCTCTCATGATCTGGATACTTGTTCGAACCATGATCGACATGCTCTCATGGTCTCGATAAATTCTATCAAAATCATCGATCGACATGCTCTCGTGATTTTGGTATCTTCCGAATCATAATCGACATGCTCTTGTGATCTCGGAAGGACACTCTTACAGATCTTGCGTTGTCTTGCGCTAGGGGGAAACCTCTAGTAACAGATAGGCACCCAGTACTTTAAGATCCTCGCATCCGCAAGAAGCCTTGGAGCTTAAGGGAATCATCAGCATTGTGAGGTATTTGGTAAAACAGGTATTTCATATGCGATCCATGTACATATTTCTTTAACCCATTTTATGGAGGAAAGGAGTTTTGGCGCATGTTATTTATAGTTCTGCATATCATGCATTATTTCATTTGCATAAAAAATGGGATTAAAACTCCCACAAAAATCATCATCATTCATTTCATTTGCATTGCAAAATTTAGGTTTCATTTTATCTTTGAGCGAAACCTCTGCGAGCCTCCACTCAAAGAGGGGCAGCTGTTGACACCTAAATTTTGACTTTTTTATTTAAGTATAAAATGTGAATTAGACATAGTTCTCACAAAAAATTCATGCATTGCATATTTGTTTCTCGTCAATTACTCATATTTTCGTATTCAGGACAGAGTTGAGTCAATTGAGCTTCATTTTGACAGGAGACCAGGCTAAACTCAGCTGGAGATTCCAAGAGGATGTTGAGCTTATTTTGGTCCATTTGAGCTTAAATATTTAATTAAGGCTTTTAGTTGAATGTCCATTGTTAAGAAAAGCCTTAATTTGAGCCCGCAATTTTTCATCATGATTTTGGACTCAAAACAACCCGTTTTAGCTTTTATAGTCATAAAAGACCTCTAGTTAATCACCCATTTGATTAATTAAGGTCCAATTAGGCCCGAAATCACAAAATAAGCCCACAAGAGCCTAGGAAGTGCAGCCAATTTTCATGGATCTCCATTTGGACGAAAATGCTTAGTATTTTAGTTGATTAGGACTCTCGAAAGATCAAGATTTCAAATTCATCGAAAGAGTCTTATTTTAACTAGAGATAGAGTTTTAAGAAATCGAAACTCTATCCTTGTTTGGCTGAAAATAACAGAAAGATTTTCGCGGATTCGGGCTCCTAAAATCTAATGGCTCATAATTAATCTTGCTTTAATCAATCCTACGGTCAAAATTAACTCTTGCTTTCGCTAGGGTTGATGAACTAGAGCCTATATAAAGGAGCTTCCATTCAACGCACACGAGGGGGGTTGGACGGCTAATAAAGGGGAGAGAGGACATTGAGGAGAAAAAATCATGAGGGCACTGAGAGTTTTTTGGAGAAAGTTAAAGGCTTTGGGGAGGAGATTTTTCTCGGGGTTTTGCAGTGTTTTTTTTTTTAGTCTTCTCTGTTGGTGCCAAGTCCATCGATTCTGCTCCACAAATTGCTGCAGTAACAAGTCTAATCAGTCCTCCCGTGCCGATGTTCTGCCCTTCCATTGTTGCCGTGCTGCTGTTCATGTTGACGTTGTTGCACCTAAGAGGATAACAAGCAAGCTTTGTCTCTGCTGATTTGATCAACTCCTGCACCATCAACTCCACTGCTGCCCCTGCGCCAATCAAAGAAATTTTGCCCAAGCATTCATCAATAGCTCGCTGTCCTTGCACTGGTCAAAAGGAGACTCAAGAGCACACCGAAGTTGTTCCTGTCCAGCTGCAAACCGCTTCTTCCAGCCCTAGTTTGAGGTCAATTTGCTTTCATCTTGTCATTATTTGAAGGTCTAACATTGTTCCTACGTGTGTTAGATTGTTTGCTAGCAAATTGGGCTCAAAAGAGGCTGATTCGGGTGAGATTCGCAGCTTCGAACGTGCTGGAATTTGCTGAATAAAGGTATAAATTTCTCACTTTTTTATTGCGATCTATGATTTGGTACCTTGCGTTGTAGTTCTTAGATCTCTGTGAGTACGTTTCCTTGCAATTAAAAAACTGAAAATTTTAGCTTTTTTTTTTTTGATGAATTGAGTCTGAAATTTCTGGCGCATATATGCTTTCATGACCGAAGAGGTGAAGTTGGTTCCTTGGTGGTTTATTATTTTGGGTAGTTCAACGTCATTATGGGTGAGATCATGAAGTTTCAGCATTCTACTTTGCCATGCACGCTGTGAATCATTCTTTGAGGATTATTTTATGAATATCTCTATCATGAGGTCACTTAATCCTATCTCCATGCGTGAACAATTGGGAGTTATCTGAGTTGAACTGATTTAAAAATCAGAATATTTTGGATGAAATCTGAAGCTTGCGGTTATATCTCTTCCTCGGCTGAATACCATTGATAAGTACCACTTTGATTTTTTTTAAAATCCATGGTTAGTTGGATAGATTGCTCGGTTGTTATCTTGTCTTATCTTTTGTGACATTCTTTCAAATTATTCAAGATAAGATAAAATTCAATTAGATGTTATCCAAATTGTCGAGAATTGTTTAAGGATAACTTTCTCAAACTTCAATTCAAATTTCAAAAAGGAAAGGTTGACCCCCATTTCATATTTTCGGTCACCCCTTTTATTTTCGAAGATTAAATTACCTTTTCGTTCTCATTTTATGTCTATTTGATTGTTGGATTGTTATAAAGTTTGCACATTTATAAACAAACATGCCCATAATATATGCTCCCTTTGTGCCTAGACCCTTCGGAAAATAAATTGCATGCCTTAGCCACGATCTTGTGGAATGGGACGGCAATTTAGTATAGAATTTCGTGTTCTGCCCTTTGGTAACAAGGGATGATGTTTTTCTATACGAACTACCTACATACTAGCTCGAATCTCCGAGGATGTAGCGGATAAGATTCTTCTCTAGCCCAGATCTTTGGGAATGAGTGAATTTATCGGAAAAGTCGAAATTAAAAGGTATATTATGGGCATTTATGTTTATTTTTGTTCAATCTTTTGTTTGTTTCGTTAAATAAAAAAAACCCAAAAAAAATAAATTTTTTCATTCACATCATCAATCAAGTGGATTTTTCATGAAATTCGGTACCGAAAGGGCATTAATTTTTTCAAATTAATGTAATCAAGTCTCCGGACTCATTTTCTCTGGTTCACAGAAATAAATTAATTCTCCCGTTAATTTATTTAGGTTTCTAATCGACCTACCAATAACGATTAGTGGCGACTCTGAATTGAATAAACTTTTGCATGAAAAGAACCTAAGTTGCGATTCGGTAGGACTTGGGAGGGTCTGAGTTAGGTTAGTCAATCAACCTAATAATCCGTTAACCTAGCCTCGATTTTTAGGTCGCGACAACTGCCTCTAGTGTCTTCGCTCACTAAGGCGTCTTCTTGGACTCGTAACTCGACCCGCACAACCAACGATTGAGTTAGACGTCGATGCAAAGTAATCCATATGAGGAACAGCCTAGCCAAGAAAAAGAGTGAAAAATGCGCAAAAACATGCTAAACGACACCCTCAAAATCAAGGACTCACATTATTTATTTTTCGGACGCGAATATTTTTAAATTTATTTAAAAATAATAAAATTTAGATTTTTGGGAAGAAGAATCAATTTTCAGACGTGAATATTTAAATTTTCAAAGCGCTAATCCAAAGTTTGAATCTCATTTAATCGAGCTGTAGAAAATTCTCCGTACGCGCCATTAAATTTTTCATTTTCGTCAAACCCAATCGTGTCCGAATCCTTGTCAAATAAATTTTAAAAATGTTCTCGTTCATTGTGCAAAATTTTCATCCTATCCTAAATTTCCTAATTACACTTTTGCCCCCAAATTTATACACAAAAGACAAAAAAAAATTAAATTGGAATTGAGTTGATTGGATTGGATTGGATTTTATTTTATTTGCATTCCCCCCACTCGCCTTCCCCATCTCTCTCTCTCTCTCTCTCTCTCTCTCTCTCTCTCTCTTACCGTGAGTGTTAGGAGTATGCCCTAAAGCAACCATGTAACGGTCACATGTATGACATAAATATTGTACTATCGATATCTCATTAATGGCAAGATGCTTGTTTATTAATCGTGTTCCTTTGTTTTAGATGAATAAAGTCCATTAGATCAGTTAAAGCTGATACCCATTCTTGAGGCGTCAAGAATACCTGTGACGGGTCATCAGATGGTCTCTGATCTTCAAATTGGTTCCTGATCGAAGGATCGTGGATTGGACATCCACAAGCCAGTTGAGACCAGTGTGTTCGCAGCCTCACTATTGAGCATTGGATGCCCAATAGGGATGACGAGTCACAAGTGATCGGACGTTAGACGTCTAAGCTGGAACACGGGTGTTCGTATCGAAACGAGTTCGATCGAATTCACTGAACGTGACAAAAGAGCGATTGAATAACATAGAGGCTCCGTGCTTGGTCAATGTCTCGATCGCTCTTGGCTTGGTGTGTTAATGGTCCTCAGACCTGAGCCACAATGCTGGCTTGTATATTAGATGGCTATGGTTCATAGGTACGATATTGGCCGATCATTGATCCGCCTCTGTGCATGATGGTCATAGTCCTCCAAATACGAAGCCACAATCGTGGGCAACAGTTGGGATCTGTCTTCTTATTAGATGAGGTTGATTTCCTATGCAATCTATGTGTGACAATACATTAGAAAGTCCTTGGCCAAGGCAGAAGTCGAGAGGAGTCTCGCCAAATGCGCGTCAGATAAATTTGAGCATATGATCGAATCTGTGGGTTTGACTCGAATATCCATGGCCCTCATTTGATCGGGACATGGTAAGACAGAAGGACTAAATAACATCGAACCAAGGCCAACAGGTTCACTTTGTCCTCACATTTCATCCTGACTGGGTAACCGTGATATGTTGCTAGACGTCACTCACGATTTGTGTCCTATGCAATCTATGAGTGACGTCTAGCAACATATCACGGTTTGTGGGATCTAAGGATTGATTTAGGACGATCAATTCCTTGAGGAATCCCACTGCCAGTTCAGGGGTGAACCTAGGGATGTCACACGCCTTAACCGACATTTGGCGACGTCCACAATGAAGACGGGATTGCGAGAAAGCGATAGGACTATTTGGATAGTCAAAAGGAGTTGAAACGGATTGGATTCGTTCCTCTTTTCTAAAGCTCACTACAGGATGAAATAGATGACACAGGCATGATGTCATCGATGATGTAATGGTTACATCATGCCTACATCATCGTTGGATAAGAATAATTATCTAAAAGAAAAGATAAGAAATGTTATCTTCTAGAAATTGTCAAAAGTAGGATAATATTTTCTATCCATTTGACAGAGACGTTTGGCACATCGAACGACGTGATTTGATCACGAAACTTGAGGAACATGAAATCTAGAATGTCTAGAGCCCGTGGATGAGAATTTCCCCCAGAAATAATGCCATTTGGGCCGCCTAAAATGGGCCGACGGGCTAGTCAAAGGCGGTTAAACCTACTAAAAAGGAAAGCTACTCATCTACCCTACTAACATCCGTGGACGCTATCTCCTCGAGCTCCGACTCTTTTGACGACGATTCACTGTCCTTTGTGTCTGCTGCCTCGATCTCCATAGGCTCACCATAGTCTGGATGTTCGAGGTCGTAATCAAAATACGACTCTATATCCGGGTCTGGGTCTATCACTTCTCCATCAAAAGTCGGTGTAGGGATTTCGCCACTATAGTCTAACTCAAAATTCGAAACATCGAGACCTTGGATAGGTCCGATGTCCGAGTTACCTATCCTCATAGTCCACGCATCAAAGAAATATACTTTCAGTCCCTCGTTTCCAATGTCAACCTATACTGTACTATTGTGTTTCGTATATACGATTCCTCCAGCAGCATCGGGATACTCAATCGCCATTGTCTCTATAAGTCGAGGTATCCCATGAAAAGGGTGGCTAGCATTTATTTCATATCAGCCGGATCTGAAAAAGTTTGGGAGGATTCACCATGAGATCTAATCTCAGTAAGCTCACCTCTAAACCCTAGTTAGGATATTACGTAATTCTAGGTCGTTTCTAATAGTCTAAGCAGTCAATATGCATAAAATGGATCGACATTTCAAGCAGTTAGGCAACGACGGATACTCTTTGGGTAAATACATAGTCGGACCACAGTCATCTCCAATACTTTGCCTCAGTCTCATGATTGCCATCGTGAGCCAATTATACACGCATCTCACCCGTATGCATGCCTTATCGCGCGAAGACTCGAGTGAGAGCCAACCCCTTAGCTTATGCTACCCGCACTGCACCTCCCTCGCGTAGAAGACCCAGACGCACACTCACGTTCTAGTGCCTCAACCCGCATGACATTAAAGCCAAGACCCATAATGGCACACTTAACACTCCAGCAACCCCGCGCCTAGCGTGTCGCAGGTCACATCGGCCTTATCTCACCGTTTTCCGATTTTAGGATTACTCTTCACTTTTTCTTTTACTTTTCGCCTCATCAAACTTTTCGTCTGGTATCACGTCACGATTAGTTTACAACTTGATCAAGGAGCAAGTGAATGTGCAGTGACAGATCATCACAGAAGTCACACATTCTTAACTTAGTCATTAAACCATTTGCAAAATTACACAATTGCCCTTCCGGATTTATTCATTCAAATCTCAGTTCTAGATGCTCTTTTGCTAAATCAGTATCTTATCATCATTCAGTCTTTCTCAGCTTGATTTCCAGCCTATCTTATGCCTCAATATCTAAATTTACTATTTACGTGCAAAATTACGATTTTGCTCTCAATTTTACTAATTGATCTAATTTTCCAATTTCAAGTATTCTAATTGATATAATCACTCTCACGCAGCCATTATATGCATAGAATTATGCATTTGTAGCCATGAGCAGTACCGAATTTTTGCCATAGGTCAAATTACTAAAATGCTTCTTTTGCACAATTTTGCCTATTTTTGAACTAATCAATTGCTCTAACCATTTCTATACATCATCATCATCATCATACCTCATTCTCACGTGCTTTACAGCTCCAAACAGATTACACATATCAAGAATTAGAAATTACCATTTTACCCCTCTTTGTTCTAAATTGCCATTTCTTACCAATACACCAAATCTAATCAAACCCAATACTTTAGAATCAATATTCATATCATACTCCATCATACATAGCATCCACAGAGCCAACTTTACAGTCAAAATAATAAATTACCAAAATACCCTTTAATGCACTAAAATGCATAAATTGAGCAAAATTGAGGAAACTAACTATCAAAATTAAATAGGAGGCCCGTGGTTGTGGGGTTAAAGGGTCCTCTCGAGGACTAGTCGTGCTTCACCGCTGGTTTTAGCATAAGCTCGCTAGCCGCGCGGATACCTCGGTTATAAAAAAGAAACTATCAGAATTAATCTAACACCCTAGATATGGATTAGAGGAGCGGTTTACCTTAGGAAAAGCTGAAGAAAGGTGGCTGGAACAAAGGGTGATAGGCAACGATGAAATCACCGACGAACAAACTATTTCCTTCTTAGTTCTGAGTATATCATGAAATTTATATGAATTTTTCTATGAAACAAAATTTACAGTCAAGAAGTTCAGAGTCTTACAATCACATAGGAAAAAGCAGAGCTCGAATCGCCTTCCGGACGACCTCAAACGAGCCAATTCTTCCAGGGCGCGCGTGCAGGAAACGAGTTTGAGTAAGGGACAGGTTTTGGCTTCGTTTGGATTATTCCAAATTGCACTTGAGCTGAAATTTTACAGTAACAAACTAGAGAGAGAGAGAAGAAGATTTTGAGGGATTTTACGCCCCAAAAGGATGTCGTTTGAGCGTCGAACCAACAGTAAAACGGAGGATGACAGAAAATGACAGAAAGTGAAAGAGAGATTGAGAGAGAGTTATTGAGGGAAAGGTGAATGGCAATGAAAAATAGGGCAAAAAAGTGAAGATATCTGCTGGTTTTAGGGGCCAAGTGAAGGAAGACAAAACCAAATTGGTTTCTTGCTTGATTGAGAGGTGTCCATTTGTCAAAATATAGAACTGTTCAACTTTTTTGTAAAAAATCCTAGAAATCTTGATAGAAATTGTCACATGGGGTATTCTAAGACTTCATGGCATGATGACAAGTGTTGCAAGATTGGAATTTCTACTAAAACTTTTTCAAAAATTAAGAAGTCGGCACATAGCTGTCAAAGTCAACCCTTTGACTTTGACTTTGACTTTGACCTTTTGGGAAGCGCGCTCTTGATGCCAGAGCATAGTAGACTATCAGAATAATACCAATCAACTTTCGGATTCCTCAAATTACTTTTAGTTTGCAGGATACGACGTTTTCTGCGACCGAAGGGCGAAATCATCATTTTTACCTTTATCGCGTGCTTTGGCGTTCCAAAGCTATTCGTAGCCTTTAAAACTCGTAGAATTGCATCCTAATCATTCCTGCAACATCCGTAAAATCTAGATTGTCCAATCTCGAAATTCATTTCGTAATCACTTTCATTAAAATGCAACTTTGGCAAATCTCAAGCTAACGGATGGCTCTTAAGAGAAACACGTTTTGTCACGCCCCACCCCCTCCTCGGGCGACCGCACGACAGATCCTCCGATACCCACGGTCATCGTCGAACAGCCAACCAAAATGCGAACGCCCAGGAAACGTCGCGGCCGAACAACGGTACAGCAGACGCTAACGAAAGCGCAATACAACCCTGACAAGCGTACATGCAATGGATAGAATGCTGACAGTAGCCAATTCAAAGGAACTTAGACAAATACTTGATTATATAAAAGGAATACCCTGTACATATATATACTAATACAACAGAGAGTTATATATACATACAAACAGTCACCTGAACTGACTACCAAAAAGGGACTCTCAAAAGCTAGCACACTCAAAAATAGTGCTCAACCACAGACTCCCAAAAAACTATGGCAGACCAACTAAAGTTAGTCGGTCTCTGCTCCACTGTCCTCTGAGGATGGCAGCTCCTTGGGATCAGACTCCATCGGCTCCACATACTCGGGCTCATCTGCCAGCTTTGCTATATCATGGGGGTCATACTCATGGCCGTCGATCTCCATCGGCCAGTCCTCCTCAGGCTCCTCCTCGTCCATAGGCTCGGGGTTGATGACCTCACCACCAAAGGTCACAGGCTCGACAGCTCCAAACTCGTCCTCACTCTGGACGTCTATATCCATACCGATGATCGGTCCTCGGTATATCAGAGCTCGCCTCTCGTACCACGCCTCGAACTTCAGAGGTACCAGATAACCTGTACCCTCATCTACCCAGACAGTGGACTCCCTACGCTTATATACAGTATTATTCGTATTATAGTAGATAGACTCCCACTTTTCTATCTCATGCGGCTCACCAAAAAGTACACCTAGGTTCTCCATCCTATATGGGTGCGGATCTGAAATGGCGATCAGCCTTAAGTGAGTCTATATGACTCAATGAGCAAACATAACAACGGACACACAATATTCACATGCATATAAATCAAGTCAATGATACAAGATTATATGCAGTATAAGATGCTCACTCTCAGTAGTGCAATCACATAGATATGCATGAATCGAACTCACGTTCATTTATATTTCACACAATAGGTTCTTTAGGGGATCTCTTGAATCATCCCAGAACTTCGAAGTCTTAGGCTTCAAGCTGTGCCCGTGCATGCATACTGCACATTAGGCCATGCCACTGTCCACGCAGAAGCGTCACAGACAGGCATGCTTATCGCTCTAGCTACCCAGTGCCTTGCACATTCGGGCGCCCTCGGCAAGCAAAGAGGCTGCAAGCCGGAACTACGACACCACTCGTTCTCGATACCAATCTCAGCATTGGTCGAGCCGTTCTCCATTTTCAGTTCACCGACTCGCCCATATAATGTGTCGTGCAAAATAATTAACATGCTCAGCCATGTTATTTAAATTCACATAATCAAGCACAACACCAAATAATTATACATTCACACAATTCCACAGGCGAGTTAATCTCTCATACAACTAATAGACAGTCGCTAAATCAAACAAGCAATTAAATGCTCATTTCTCTCAATTTAGATACTCAGAGAGGTGGACACTTAAAATAGAGAAATTCCATCTATAATAATGTCTAACAGATGCACAATCTATTCCTCATCGACTAAATTTCACGATTTAGGAAGATTGGAACCGATGGGTCTTGGTTCGCTAGATCCCAGTCTCATTGAACTACTCAAATTTGTTACTCACTCAATAGAGTATTCGGTCACCCTAGACCACCAAAAATTTCCAGATTTAAGTCTCAATCAACTTAGTAATTCAACTCATGCTTTAACCGAAATAATGCAACCGGATTTACCCTAATTAGAACCGATTTTAAGGTTAAATTTTCACAGATTTTTGGGCAGCAAAACCCTCCTGTTCTAGCCCTAACATACTCACAATAAACCGGCACAATCAAGTACAATGGGTCACCGAATCACCTTAGCAAAACAGAACAGCAAATTAAACAGAACCGGTTCAAGAGAAACCTGTTTTCAACTCAACATCAACTATCCATTTCATGGAATAAACCAACCTCATATCTACCAATCTGACCTCACATAATCAGGGATAGGTTTAGAAGAGTTTACTCACCAAAATAAGCTTGAAAGTCCACAAATTGAGGCAGCACACTTGCTGCAAAACAGAACTCAACACAAAAAAATGAAAACTGGCGAAACAGAAAAAAACAGAGCAGACTTTGAATCAGTATTGCGATTTCTGTAGAAGGTGTTTTGAAGATCCACTTGAAGATTATCGAAGCTTGAGGTCTTACGAGTACACAGGCGAAAACGGAGCGCGATTTGGAGTCCAGACGACCCCGAACGAGCCGATTCCGTCCAAGTGCGCGTGCAGGGACGCGAGAGAAATAGCTCTCGGGAAGGGAGGATTTTTGGCCCGAAAATGAAGAGATCAATGAGAGAGAGAGAGAGAGAGAAAGAGAGAATGGTCAATGGCTTCTTGGACAAGCCATGGTGAAGCTTGTTGAACAACCTTTGCAAAAAGTCAAACCAAGGTCCAATCCGGGCGCGACACGGGGCAAGAGGGGATAAGCTTGAAGAAAGTCAAATCAATGGCCAATCCGAGCATGACACGTGGAGGAGTCATCAAGGTTGGTCCAAGTGTCAAGCAAGGGTCCAATAGAGTGATGACAAGTGGCCTCAAGATTAGATTAAATTTATTTTTACTTAACCGCGAAGAAACGAGACTCGGCGGTTCGATCGGGAGAGTGAACTTTTGAAAATTTCAAGAGTATACTCAAAACACTCACAAAGACGAGGTGACCTCAAATCTAAAGTCTAATTTCACTAAAAACACATTGAACCCAAATTGAGAGGACTGGAGCGAACCGGGGGCAAAACTGACAATTGCACTTGTCGCCCCTTTCATGGTACCCCTTACTAATTCCAACCTTCTGAATCTCATTGTGGTGCTCAATTTAGCTTTTGCAACACCCTAAAACGTTCGATTGTCCTAAATCAGAAATCTGTATCGTGGTCAATTCCATCGACTCACAATTTAGCAAATAACTCAGGCCAACGGGCGGCGGTTAGGAGATACGCGTATCGACCGTTAAGTCCACATACTTTAAATCCTAAATCGCCATTCTCACTTGGTCGGCCATCCCGAGGTGATCAATCTCGACTGAGATCTGCCTATAGTGCAAGCGACGAAGTAAATCCATTCTATTAGACATCTGATAAAAGGGTCGAAAATTCAGGGCGTTACACATTTCGACCGTCAGGTCCGCGTACTTTAATTTCCTATTTAGCCATGCATTTTCGGTCAGCCGTTCCAAGGTGATCAGTCTCGGGCGAGATTTAGCTAAAGTGCATTAATGAAATACATCCAATCAGTTATTCCAAATTTCCAAAAAGGGTCAAGAATTCAAGACGTTACACTGTCACATGTATGGTAGTCATCCTTATCTTATTCTTAATTTTGTTAATGTGAACTCATTTATAGTTAAAGTGAATTTATTTATAGTTTCATACTTTTTTCCCATTAATGAACTTGCTCGATAAGTTTTTCTACAATGTGAATGCATTTAATAATTCATTGACTTTCTAATGTAAATGCATTTATGTTTATGAAAACGACATTAATCTTATCTTATCAATTAACACTTGAAATGACATTTTTCTTATCCTTTAGAAAGAATTAATTGATTTAGCATTAACTTTATTCTTACCCATTAGAAAATTAACTTGACATTGACTCAATTGATTTCGTATTGACTTCTCAATTATATTTAGCTTATATTTATCGGTTCAAGAACTATTTCTTCATTTGCGGTAGCAAAAGATGAAATGATATCCAGATAATTCATCAATGTTTATCCATTAGCTGTACTGGAAAGGATGAATACATGGATAACTCCAGATAACTTAAAATATTATCTTGAATTTACTAAAATTATTGGCAAAAAATATATTACAATAGAAGCACATTAACTCAGTAAACTTTTGATGTTTGAAAAATTATTAGATATGTATTTTAGAACTTATTGGTACCTAATAACTCTATTATCAAATACAAATAAATTTTTATATGTTACATTATAAGGGATTATTCAAAAAAGGATAAATATCGTGACGTAGGCAGCGGCCCGTTGGCTGCTTGCATGTGGCTTTGGCCGCGGCCCGTTGGCCACTTGCATGTGGCTTTGCTTGTAACATTCTGAATTTCGACCCCTGTTTGAGACTTGAATATAGAATGGATATGTCATGGATGCACTATTAATGAATTCCACTCAAAACTGATCACTTCGAGATAATTGACCAAAAGGGAAGGGCTATCTAGGAAAATAAGTACGTGGACTAATTGGTCGATACGCGTAACTCCTAACAGCTGCCCGTTAGTTTGAGAATTTCATTATAGCTGCTATCTTATGAATTTGGCCACAAATTGAGTTCCGAATAGGACAATCGATTTTCAAGAGCGTTGTAGTTGCTAAATTTGGATATTGACGAGAAATGTTTGAAAATTGATAGTTTGGACTCGGAGTGTCGAGAAGGAAGGCAAAAATTAGAAACTTCTGTCGAGTCCCCGATTTGCTCTAGATTTAGTGGCTAGGGCGTGAGATGAATTTTAGCGAAGTCAGAAAAATTTTTCGAGATCATCTTGAGTCATTTTCCCTTCGCAATTGAGCCAAAATAACACCGATTCAGTCCCAATCAGTCTCGATTTGGCACGAAACCCGAGGAATGTCACGTCAAATGTCAAATCAATCTTGTTAGTCAAATCAATCGACTTTATGTCAAATCGATGAATAGTAAGTAGATATTTTGATTTTTATATTATTATTTTAAGATATTTTGCTATTTTATATATATTTATTTTTTTGGATCAAATAATTGATCCTCTCTCTCTTATCCTCGGATCCAGCAGACCATTCTCTCTCTCTCTCTCTCTCTCTCTCTCTCTCTCTCTCTCTCTCTCTCTCGGCCCCAATTCCAGCAGCCAACTTCAATCACCTGCCACCAGAGATCCGATAGTTGGATCGTCACGAGTTTTGGGTATGTTATAGTTTGATGTCTTGTTGTTCTAACCCAACTTGAATCGTCTCAATCGGAGGTCGTTTGACCCTTCAAATGTATTTTCTCGTATCAGTCGACGAGATCTCATTTTCATGTCAAATATGTGATTTCTAGTTCATTGTGGTGTCGGTTCAGCCTCGGTTCTCGCTGGTTTGGCCGTCCTCTTCCACGCGCCGCCGTGCGTCGTCGCCGGTCTTGATTGCTGCTGTTCACAGCCTCTGTCCAGCTCCATTTCCTTGGCTTATCAAGCTTTCTTTTGGTAAGTCGCATCCTTAATATTGTGTAGGATGACAGATATTGCCTGGATTAGCTCTGGACGCGACACAGGGTAGATCGCTTGAGGAAAATTGACTGACTTTGAGATATTTGTGTATAGAGTGGCTGTTGAGACTTATAGTGCGCTGGACGTACTTGAATTGTGGCTGTTTCAGAGTAAATAATTCTGTCCTTGAGTGCGATTGTGGGCTCCGCGGTGTCTGGAGCTTGAGAAATGAGAAATTTGATCAATCGGGGATCAAATGGACCCAATTCGGAAGTGAGGGTGTCAATTGCGATACTTTAGAAGTTTTGAACGATACTGGTGATGAGATTTGAGGACCGTCCTTGTGAGCTTAGGAAAGGTTCACGTGATGTCGTGGGCCCAATTTGACGGTTCAAAGTGAGAAAGGACATGATAGCTAATTTCTGATGCAATTGCGTTTGCTAGCCAAAAGTGATTGGCTTAGATACTTTATTGAGTCGAAATTATGTGTTCGAACTGCTTGGCTTGAATTGTGTGTGAATCTTTTGATGACATTACATTTGAATTATCGGCATAGATATGCCATTTGATTTACCGAACGCAATTGGAATTGCTTGATGAGAATGGGTCTCATAATGATGGCATGGCAGATAATGTTGTGATAAAAGGAAGTTCTGAGGCGGTACCATTACGCGGGGTAATTGATGAAGAAATGAGGGTGTCGAACTGAGGCGGTACTATTACGCGGGTCGAGGCACAGGTGCCAGTCTGAGACGGTACTATTACGCGGGCTGAGGCACGAGTACCAACCTGAGGCGGTATTATTACACGGGTTGAGTACGGACCTGAGGCGGTTTCATTACGCGGATCCTGAGGATTAATGAGGCAAGAGTAAAGACTGAAAAATGGCATACACATGCAGTTGAACTTGCTATCTGAAATTGAGACTATTTTGTTTGTGTTCTTGGCCCATGAGGGCAAGTAAACTATCCACTGAGGTGAGCGGGACCTCGAGCAATGGATCAGACGCCGACGAGTAGGCGAGAGGTTACGACCTCTTTTTGATTATATAGGCAGGTTTGTAATTAGACTGACTGGGTTGTGAGATGATGTTGCAGACCAGTGGCCTCTTTTTGATCAGAGGTCTAGCAACGAGATGTCATGATGGATGGAGAAATTTTGAACTGTGAATATCTGTCCATCTAGGAGAGTTTGATATCTCCTTTTGTAAATGTGTTTGAGTGACATCTCAAGGAAGGTAGTGAAGTTTGGTTTGTACAGGAACACCGTCTTTATATGAGAAAGTAAAATGGAAAAGCAGGTTTGCTATTTTGCACAGTCTCTCTATCCTTTGATTTTGTGCATGTATGTTTGGTAGGGTTTCGTTTCTGTTGCCACCGGAACTCTGAGATTGTTTGGACAATGACGAGTATCCTGGGTCGTCGTTCTTGTTATCCAATCGATCGTACAGGTAATAGGGATGTCGCGCGGCTCGCCGGGTTCAGGGCATGATATTGGCCATGGCATGTTAGCTGTATTTTGCTAAATTATGTCTGTTGAAACCTAAATTTTGACCAACCTTTTTTCATAAAAAAAATAGAACAAATTTTAGTTCTTGTAAAAAATAATTAAATCATTTTTATATTTATTCATGCATCTCATTCTGGTTGTGGCGGAAGATAAAAACTTAAATTGACAGGCGATTAGACTAAGTGTGGGGGAAATGTGTTGAAAATTTTATGAAGGCTTGTGTGACAATCTAAAAATTTGACCCAATCATTGGGAATTCAGTATAGAATGGATATATTTCATTAATACGCTCTAATCGATGCTCACTCAGAATTAGCTACTCTAAGATGACTAATCGAAGGGGAAAGTAAAATAGGATACTAAAATACGTGGACGCGCGTAATTTTCCTAAACAGCCGCCCGTTGGTTTAAGATTTCAACAGAGTCGTAATTTAATGGATTTGGCCACGAAATGAATCTCGATCTTGGACAACCAAATTTTTATGATTGTTACAATGGAGAATTGGATTTAATTGCAGAAGCGTCGCCAGTTGGGCAAACAGCCGAAGAATGTCGCGAAGCAAGACGTAGGGTAAAATTTTACCGAACTGCCCCCGGTCAATGCTCAGTCCTTAGAATTAGAATGATTAGAATTATATTAGAATGAGTGCGTCAGTTCAATATCAATTTCAATCTAAAGTTCATTCGCACTCGGGACCCGATTGGTGCGTTTGTGTCACGGCCGCAATTGCCTCCTCGCGTCAGAGCCATGACGTCCCAGGTTCGTCACAAATGCTATCGACTTGACGATTTAATTTGATCACAATAACCAGCAGGCAAATGAAAGCATGCTACTTCATTCATTTACAACCAACAAACATCGGGTTCTTTCTTACATACGTTTGGGAATATAGTCGGGTGGCACAAAATTTTGCCCGAAGCCCTACCCGATATATATACAAAAAGGAAACTGAGCCCCCAACTAAAATTTCCCACCTGACCCGATCACCACCTCGATTCACACAACGGTCTGTACCTTGCTTACTACCCTAATGATACCACATGGGCCTCTATGGCGCCACGCAGTCAAAAGGCAGCGGGCCTACGAGCCCGAGATCGCCTTTCAGTACCCTGCATATGGACACAAAATGATGGAGGGTCGGCCCCACATCTAGACCCCCGTCGACCCAGAGGCAACAGACGATCCGTATGAATCGCAAGTGCGGGAGTTCTGGTATCACATGTGGTGTTACTTCCCAGGTGAAATGAAAGGGGGCACCGTATGAGATGGTTGGTAAACTTGCCATATTAATTACCTATGAAAATTTCAACAATGAAGGGGTGAGATAAAAAATCTCAGCAAGTTAAATCTCTAAAATGCCGACTAATGTATCCAATGACATGCACGAGCAACGATGAAACAGGTAAGCATCTGGGTTTTAAATAGTTAGGACTTATTGATCAACTGGGACGCACTATAAATGGTAACATGAAAGTATGTCATGCTATGAAATATGATCGTGACTATATACACATGATGTATGTTAATCATTACTTTCGTAACTTGACCATTCTAGCTATGCCATTTCGATATCGTCTCGTACCGCCTCAGAGACCGGCCTAATCACACAGCAAGGCCACCCAGTCACACAGCAGGGTTCTCCCATAAACTCCATGGGGTATATACATTCAAGCGTAAGATTTATTCCACGAACCCTAATCAAGCTAAATTCATGATATGCGAGACCACAAACATGTTCAAAATTATTGCGCACCTTATTTCATGCTATGCCATGTTATACAATGTTTCACAAAAATAACCCCACCACCACCTAGATAATCGGTAACAAATCCCACGAGAAATTTAAACATTAGCTATGAGTCCAATATTAATGCAAGTTCATTTGATCTCCTATTAATATTACTATTAATATTGCCCATTAAAAAAATGCTACCATAAAGATACAAACTCAGAATGGGTCAATCAAGGACTCAAACATTCACTTGAACGTAAGTTAAATTTATTATTATATTAGTTTCCTTAAAGCCTTATTCTACTAGCCAAATCTGCTCTTGTCCCCTTTTTTTTTATCTTTCCTATTTCCTTTGGCATAGAAAATCACCGACCTTTCACTCTTGAGTTAACGAGAATGCTAGGACGCCCCTTCGTTCCAACGGACAACTATCAAACTCTATGAGCCGTCCCTCACTAGAATCGGGACTGCACTACAAACTACCACCTCTGGTGCAAGATCATTCCACTAAGACATCCAACAAATTTCCTAAACTATTACGTCCCTCGACGTCATTCCCCACGATTTAACATTTCTCTCGCCCGTTAATCTACTTACTGAACCTCTTGGCTAAACAACTAAATAACGACGTCCGAATCTTTTTTTTTTTCTCACCCTACACAAGGCTGATTTTGACACCACACTTCTGGTTACGTCTCAGGGCGAATCAACTAGTTGAATCTTCTGCATGCAGTCTCCCATACCCGACTTCATATTGAGAGAATCAGCTAGTACACACCCTTTTCCAACCGACGTCCCCCGAGAACACTACCACCTCCGTTACCCATTTCACACCTCTCGCGGTTACATGACTAAGAACTTCCTTTGCGTTTCCCATGGCTCGGACTCAACATGCACACACTCAGTTTCCATTGTCTTGTACCACCACCTCAGACCGAGCCAACTCTACTCAGTAACTCTTTCTCGAACTACCCACCGGCCTCGACGTGTATTGGAAACATTAGTGAGTAGGTTAGAGAAATTTCTTGCCTTAAAACTCGTCGCGCGCTAGTTGGTTGAGCTCGCCGGTGGTGAAGAAGTCGCTAGCACCTGATCAGAGGAGAGATGTCGCTTCCGGTGATATCGTCAAGGCTGAGTTGAAGGAGAAGAAAATGGGTCTGGATGCAAAGAAGGAATTCTCGTTGGTTTCTTAAAAAGTTAACTCCACACAAGAATGTGGGCCCGAATTCAGTGGGTGGAGTAAAATATTTATCAAGTTTTGAGACCCATAATCTCGTGGACAAAGCTTCCCTTCAGTGGAGCACTTGGATTATTTTATTTGAGCTATCATTTCCTTTGGTGGATCAATTTACTTCATTCCAATATTGGGCCCTCTTTCTTATGTCCGATGGTGATCGATGGTGAGCCAAGCTGCTGAGAGAATGGATTCAGCTTCTAATAAACCGAAGACGTCGTAGACCATGGTCTGTTGCTGGGCCGGCCCCAAATGGAAATTTCGCCTAACCATTTACTCTATTGGGCCAAGTCAATTTCGCGGTGTCGAGCCCTTCTTAGGTCACCATAACTTAATTCAATTCAGGCCGACTCTCATATATGGGTCGGGTTTAATTTCCGTTGCCGTCAATCCCAATTCGGCCCATAAGAGTTCAACATCATTATTTTTTTTTTTAATCCCGATCCATCTTGCCCAAGCCAGCTTTCTAATCCATTTCGTTTTCTTCCCAAATTATTTAAAACTATTAAAATGGGGCATTACAATTTGGCACGCATCCCGAGGCGATGTCCCGTCATTCGTCACATCAATCAATCAATGTCAAATCACACAATTTCCAAGCCAATCAATCAATCCATCCATCAAGTCTGTCATCAATTACTGTTGAAACATGTTGGAATGTGTAGAGTTAGTTGGAATTAGGTTGTCTACCTAATGTTGAAAGTTAAGCTCTTACATAAATTAAGTCAAATTAGGTTTCCTACATAAATTAGGTTTCTTACCTAACTTAAGTCTTTTGTACTTGTATATATAGTGTTGACACCTAAATTTTGACTTTTTAAAATTCATTCACTTAAGTACATAAAAAAATGAGAATTTGTTCTCACCAAAAATTAATTTTTTCATGCATTGCATATTTAATTTTTTATCGGTCATGCATTTTATTATGGCTAACGACGGAGGATTTGAGCTTAAATTGACAAATGATTGGATTGAGCGTGAGGGAGGTGTGCCGAAAGGCTTATGAAGTTTTGAACTTAAAAGAAATTTTTCCACAGGGACTGAATTGCAAATACATAAAACTTCAGGGACTGAATTGCAAATACATAAAACTTCAGGGGCTGAATTGCAAATACATAAAATTTTAGGGATAGTGGAGAAATTAGAAAGGAAGATGGAGAAGGGGAGATATAGAAGGGAAGATGGAGAAATTAGAAAGGAAGATGGAGAAGGGGAGATATAGAAGGGAAGATGGAGAAATTAGAAGGAAAGATGGAGAATGGAAGATGGTAGAATTAGAAGGGAAGATGAAGAATTAGAATGGGAGATGGAAAGATTAAAATGGAATATAGTGAATTAGAAGGGAAGATGAAGTTAGTGGAAAAATTAGAATGATAGATGAAGATAGAGAAAGGAAGATGGGGGAGTAGGCTATAAAAGGAAGAAGAATGAGAGCCTTGAAGAGGGGGACTTTTGGAGAGATTAGAGACAAATTGGGAAGACTTTGAAGATTGGAGAAAACTTGAGGAGTTTTTTGGGAGGGTGAGAAAATTTTGAATGTTTGAGAGAGTTTTGAGAGATTGAAAGAGATTAGAGAGAAAAAAAAAATAAAAAAAAAGGAGAGAGAGAATCTTTTTTCCAAAAGAGAGTCTTGAAAATGGTGGGAATTTAAATATAGGTGTTACCATCACCTATTTCTCTACCGATCAACACAAGTCACGAGTTCATCCCCATCGTTCGATCCGCAATCTTGATCCATAAGGTGACACGAGATCCGAATTTGATAATCAAATTTGTCAAATCAGGTAACAATCCTAACCATTAAATCTTCAAGAATTTCCTTGCCCAAATGAATTGATTTAAATTTCGATTATCTCATGTCGTACTTGTGTGTCTCCATATCCACATGTCGCATTCGTATTTGTGTTGTCATTAATTCACGCGTATCCACCTAAATTTTTTTTTTCGACTGGCAAATCATATCTCTGATGTTTCCACCTCTCGATCCTTAAAAATGGCCATTTCACTCTTTTGGTTAGTTTATTCCAAACTTCTTCCCAATCATTCCAAATGAGCTTTTATGAAATAAAATGGTACCGAAAGGGCGTTAGAATGATCTAGCGTAATCAAGTCCCCGATCTCATTTTTTCTGGTTCGCAGAAATAAGTTAGTTCTCCCGCTAATTTATTTAGGTTTCTAATCGACTTACCAAAAAAATGATTAGTGGCGACTCCAAATTTTAAAACCATTTGAACAAAAAAAACCAAAGTCGCGATTTGGTAGAGCTTGGGAGAGCTCGAACTAGGTTAGTTAATTTGATCTAATTAATCTGGTAGTCCATTAACCTAAAAAATGAATTTTAGGTCGCGACATATAGACCTTGTGATCTCTCAATGAAATGTAAGAAAAAGGAACTTATTCTTTTCTTCATGGTATCAGAGCCAGGTTCTCTGGCAAACCTTTGTTAATCTTGCGCTCTTGTTTCTACCTTATATTCACCATGTCCAATAACACCTCCAAGAATATTCCTACTTCCAACAAAATGGAAACCTTCAGAAAAAACTCCGACACACACTGAATCTCACCCAATTCAGATCACTACGATCAAGTTGAGTGGTGATAATTTTCTTCGTTGGTCACAATCTGTTCGGATGTATATCCGAGGGAGAGGGAAGATGGGATATTTGACCGGAGATAAAGTCGAGCAAAAAAAAAAAACAGATCCAACTTGGGTTGTTTGGAATGCTGAGAATTCAACAGTGATGACATGGCTGGTGAACTCTATGGAGGAAGAAATTGGAGCAAATTATATGTGCTTTCCCACTGCTAAGGATTTGTGGGATAGTGTAAATCAGATGTATTTTGATTTATAGGACCAATCCTAAATCTATGAGCTGAAATTGCAGCTCAATGAGATTCGGCAAGGAGATGATACCGTCACAAAGTATTTTAATCTATTGAGAAGGCTGTGGCAAGATCTTGACCTCTTCAACAATTATGAATGGAAATCCATTGAAGATTTCCAACACTGCAAGGAGGTAATTGAGGCTGATCGTATTTTTAAGTTTCTTGCAGGTCTTCGTAATGAATTTGACGAAGTTAGAGGAAGGATCCTTGGTAGACAGCCTTTCCCACTTATTGGTGAAGTCTTTTCTGAAGTTAGAAGAGAAGAAAGTCGGAGGAGTGTCATGCTTGACAAACCCAACACCGAAGCAAAAGCCTCTATTAGGAGGCATTCTGATGCCTCGGCTTTAGTTGGATATGAAGCAAATGTTGGCAAGATGAGTTCCACTATTCGCAGGATAGATGAGAAGCCTCGTGTGTAGTGTGATCACTGTAATAGGCCACGACATACTCGGGAAACATGCTGGAAAATTCATGGTAAGCCAGCATCTTTTATAAGAGGTAACAAGACAGGAAGCAGAACCTATCTTTCGGCCAATGAAGCTGAAACTAATCCATTTAGCAAGGAGCAAATTGATCATCTCTTGTAGCTGCTAAAGTTTACCTCAGTCTAGGGTAAACCAACAGCATCTATTGCCCAAAAAAGGTAGGAACACAAGTGCTTTTTCTAGTTTCTCTACTGCTGCCCCTTAGATTATTGATTCAGGTGCCTTTGACTACATGACAAGTCTTCACAATTTATTCAAATCTTTTTCTCCTTGTCCGGGTAATAAAAAAAATGTGAGTAGCCGATGGTAGTTTCTCATCCATTGCAGGGAAATGTTCTATAAAAATTTCAGATTCTATAAAACTCATAATTGTCTTACATGTCCTTAAACTTAGTTGTAACCTTTTGTCTGTTAGCAAATTGTCCAAAGACTCCAATTGTCGTGTCATTTTCTTTGATTCCCATTGTGAATTTCAGGAGCAGATTTCAGGGAAGACGATTGGCGGTGCTAGAATGGTCAATGGTCTCTACTACTTTGATGAGTCAATCTCCGATAAAAAGACTCAAGCGTGTAGTACTTCTTGTTTATCTCCTGTCCAAGAATAGATTTTACTTTGGCATCATGGACTAGGGCATCCTAGTTTTGAATATTTAAGACATTTGTTTCCGTCTTTATTTAAGGGTGTAGTTCTATCATCACTTCACTGTGAAAGTTGTCTTCTTTCTAAAAGTACTCGAGTTTTTTATGCTACGAAACCCTATCGTGCATCCAAACCTTTTTACTTAATTCATAGTAATGTTTGGAGTCCCTTACCTATTACTACAATGACCGAAAAAAGATGGTTTGTGACTTTCATTAATGATCACACATGCTTGAGTTGGGTCTATATGATGAGTGCTAAATCTGAGGTAGAAAAATTGTTCAGGGACTTTTATCACATGGTCGCCAATCTTTTTCAAATTCAAATCAGCATCTTGTGTACTGATAATGGGACAGAATTTTTCAATTAGTGTTTGGGAGTTTTTTTGAGAGAAAAAGGTGTACAATACCAATCTTCTTGTCGCGATACACCCCAACAAAATGGTATTGCTAAAAGAAAAAACAGACATCTTCTTGAAGTAGCTCGTACTTTGATGTTTTCTATGAACGTTCCTAAGTACTTGTGGGGCGAAGCTGTGTTGACTGCATCATATTTAATTAATCGAATGCCTACCCGGGTTCTTCGATTTATCACACTCTTAGAGTGTTTCAAAAAGGAATTTCTAGCAGTACGTATTCATTCAGATTTGCCTTTAAAGGTCTTTGGATGTCCTGTTTTTGTTCATTTACCTGCTCCCTTTCGGTCTAAGCTTGATCCGAGAGCTGTAAAATGTATTTTCATTGGATACTCTCCAACTCAAAAGCGCTACAAGTGCTATGATCCTCAAGTCAAAAAAACCTACGTTAGCCTTGATGTCTTATTTTGTGAGCAACAACCTTTTTTTTTAAAAAAATTTCTTCAGGGGGAGCGGGATAGTGAAGATAATTTTATGGGTGTGTCTCTTCCTAATCCGATTCCGATTTTGACTCCAACCAAATCTATTCTATCTCCTATGTCAGCCCAAACACCTTCTCTGCCACAAAGTATTAATGATTCAAAGACAGGGGGAGAATAAGTATTAAATTCGGAGCTTCAAGTTATTCTAGAAGAAAGACACTTCAAATGGCAAGAAACCATCCCATTTTGGAACCGCATCAATCTGGAGCCTCGAAAGATGACTTCCCTCATCATTCCGGTAATTCTGAACCCGTTTTACCTTCAGTATCCTCTTTTGATTTGAATCCTTCTATCCTTGATATTCCTATAGCGCTTCGAAAAGGGGTAAGGTCTTATACTCAGCACTCTATTGCAAATCAAGTGTCCTATCAAAAGCTGTCACACAGTTATAGAGCATTTATTGCAAACCTATCTCACATATTTTTTTTCCATAAACATTCAAGAAGCCTTGAATGATCCAAATTTGAAAGTGGCTGTAGAAGAAAAGATAAGAGCACTTGAGAAAAATGGCACATGGGAGCTAGTTGATTTACCGAAAGGGAAGAAGATAGTTGGCTGTAAGTTGGTGTGTACAGTAAAGTGTAAAGCAGATGGAAGTGTTGAAAGGTATAAGGCCAGACTTGTGGCAAAGAAATTCACACAGACTTACGGAGTTGATTACCATGAGACATTTGCTCCGGTTACCAAGGTGAATTCTATTCGAATTTTATTATCATTGGCCACTAATTTTGATTGGCCTTTACATCAATTGGATGTCAAGAATGCTTTTTTGAATGGTGACTTGGATGAAAAAGTCTTAATGGATATGTCACCTGGTTTTGAGAAAGAGAATGGCAAAAAAAGAGTTTGTAGACTAAAGAAAGCGTTGTATGGACTGAAGCAGCGCCCAGAGCATGGTTTGAGCGGTTTGGGCATGTTATAAAAGAATTTGGCTACTGTTAAAGTCAAGGAGAACACACCCTATTCTATAAACGCTCAAAGGATGGTAAAATTGCTATCTTGATTGTTTATGTCGATGACATAATATTAACAGGAGATGATATCAGTGAACTAGAAAATCTGAAAAAGAGTTTGGCTGTTGAGTTTGAAATTAAAGACTTGGGTACTTTGAAGTATTTTCTTGGTATAGAGATTGCGAGGTCTAAGGAGGGCATATTTGTTAATCAACACAAATATGTGCTTGATTTTCTAAAGGAGATAGGTTTACTTGGGTGTAAAGTTGCAGATACACTTGTGGAACCTAACCTAAAGCTAGAACCTGCAAAGAATGAAGAAGTAGTGGATGAAGAACGATATCAAAGACTAGTTAGGAGGTTGATTTACTTGTCCCACACACGGCTGGATATAGCTTTTACTGTAAGCATGGTAAGCTAGTTCATGCATTCACCAAGTCCAAAGCATTTTGAAGCTGTTTACAGGATCTTGCGATACTTGAAGGGATGTCCCGGAAAAGGTTTGATGATCAGGAAGCGAGGACATCTACAGGTAGAAGTATATACTGATGCAGATTGGGCCGAGAGTATTTCAGATAGGAGGTCTACTTTTGGTTATTGCACTTTCATTGGCGGTAATCTTGTTACTTGGAAGAGCAAGAAGCAAAATGTAGTGGCAAGAAGTAGTGCTGAAGCCGAATATCGATCCGTAGCTCTTGGTATATATGAGGTAATGTGGATTAGAAGGATTATGGAAGAATTGAAGGTTTCGGATTCCACACCAATGAAGGTCTATTGTGACAACAAAACAGCAATTTCAATCGCATATAATCCGGTTCTCCATGATCGTACAAAACATGTGGAGGTGGATAAGCATTTTATTAAAGAGAAGCTTGACAATGGACAAGTTTGCATGCCATATATTCCAACAAATGAGCAGGTTGCTGACATAATCACAAAAGGGCTACATAAGAAGTAGTTTGACAAATTAATGAGCAAGCTAACGATGGAGGATATTTTCAAGCCAGCTTGAGGGGGAGTGTTGAAACATGTTGGAATGTGTAGATTTAGTTGGAATTAGGTTGCCTACCTAATGTTGAAAGTTAGGTTCTTACCTAAATTAAGTCAAATTAGGTTTCCTACCTAAATTAGGTTTCTTACCTAACTTAAGTCTTTTGTTCTTGTATATATAGACCTTGTAATCTCTCAATGAAAGGCAAGAAAAAGGGACAGATTCTTTTCTTCAAATACAAACTCCATGAACTACTCTTACCTACCCTCACTATCCTATTTTTGAATTTTAAACATTATAATCTTTATAATCTCTCACCCATCTCTCTCTCCCTCATTCCCCCTCTCCAATTTTTGGTAGCCTTCTTCCTCTCCTCCAAAATTTCGAAGCCTGTCTTCCCCTCTCAGCCACCTCGCATCTTCTCGGATTCCAGCGCACACCCAGATGAAAACGGCCCGTTCGAGCTTATCCGGAGTTCAAATGTGACATCCCGAACTTTTGATCCTTTTTCAGAGTTTCTTAATAGAATGGATATATTTCGTTATTGCACTATAGTTAAATGTCAGTTGAGATTGATCACCTCGGGACGGTCAACCAAAAGGGAAAGGCTATTTAGGACATAAAGTGCGTGGACCTAATATGTTGATACGCGTATCTCTTAGCAGCCACCCATTGATCTGAGTATTCACTAAAGTCACAAATTAATGAAATTGATCACGAAATGAAATTTTCGAATTTGGATAGTCGAAGCTTCGCGGATATTGCAATGGTGTTTTGGATTAAGTTTTAGTTTTATTAAATTCCAAAGTTGCAGTTTTATTTCAGAACGCCACAAAGAAAGGCGAAAGTGAAAAATGAACGTTTTGCCCCTGGTTCGCTCTAGGTTCTCTAGCTAGCAGAATGTAATTGTTTTTAGAAATTTGAGGCTTAGCAAGTGTTATTTGGTCCTTTGCATCGTTCTGGTGCCGAAGGCACATTTTTTCAAAAATATATATATTTATAAATAAGTCAAACCACCGCCGATTATTTTCTTTTTACCTCAATTTATCTAATTATCTAATTATGTGTTCAATTTTATTAAATCCATCATTATCCATAAAGGGATACTTGGCATTTCCCTAGCTATTCCATGTGCCATTTGCTCATGGCATCTCCCCACCAACCAAGCCATATACCTTATTCTCATTAAATACCTTTGAATTATTGTGATAAAGATCTTCTCTCTCTCTTCTTTTCTTCTTCACTTCCAGCTGAACATAACTGATGGCCCTTCCTCTCTTTTATTCATTCTCGGTGGACTCTCTCTCGGCTCCAGAATCTGACTTTCAGATTCAACCGGCTGTCGATGGAAATCCAACCGTTGGATTTTCGTGATTTTTGGATATGTCATAATTCAACATCTTCTGAATCCGACAAAACTTGAATCGCTTCGATCTGAGGTCATTTGACCCTTCAACTCTTTGTTTTTCTATCAGTCGACGAGTCAGTCTTTTGATACCCGAATTCTGTTTATGACTCATGTTAATATATTTTGATTCAGCAACCTCTAGAACTCACTTCTACGTTCAAATAATGATTTTTAGCATGTTTTGAACTTGATCCAGCCCCTGCAAGTTCTAGTTCCTTTAGATCTTCGTGAACCGACGCCAATCTCTAAATCCTGTCGCTGCTGGATTGTGGGACTTCGTGGTTTGCCCGAGCTTATCTTTTGGTGAGCTTCACTTCTATTCTTAGCCAAGAGAGTTGGCAAATGTTAAAATGAGATTCTATATTGATTCTTCTAGAGTTTTTAGCTTGTGGATGCTTAGGTTTGCTACTGAAATTTCTGCCAAAATATGTATGAACTGATTGTGATTAGAATAAGTAGATATAACTTGTGTTTAGGTCACTTTTTTATGTTGAAATGCTGTCGGAATGCGTCCCTGAGGTTGAGAGAGATTATCGTAGAAAATTGGTTGCAGTTCAAAAGAGCAAATGTACTAAGAATTTTGGTTTAAGACTAAGTTATAACTACTTAATTTGAAGAATATAGTTTGGCTTGATTAAACGTGACTAAATGCAAGAATGGTGTAGTTTCATGCATGCTTGTTATGAAATGTGAACATTAGATCATTGATGGATATTGTGCGACATATGGTATGAGCTTGGCTCGAGTCTTGCATTGGAGGAGAAAGGCTGCAATGAGTCGCAGAAGGTGGAGAGATAAGGAGTTCTGACTTGCTACGTGATTGCTTGTCGAGGGCACCCGATCATGCGAGGCACGGGGTAGCTGGAGTGATAATAGTGTCTACGGGCTGCTATTCGCTCGTCGGGACACGGCACTGAAGCGTTAGAGACGTGGGCTCAGACCTAAGGGTCAGGTGACATTCTATGGATATCGGAACTAGTCATATCTCTGTGGAAGTCGAAGCAAATTGAATGTGAATCGTCTGAGCATGTTGCATTCATTATCGATGGCATTCGTATTATTCTATTTACGCATCATTGTTGATGGTATTTGGGAGAAATGCATGCATGGCATTTTTGCTAATACTTGGATTGAAATATGTCGTATGTCCACTGTTGGAACTGCATGTTCATAGAGCCAGTCTCATATTTGCATCTTTCTGTGCTAAGTTTAGAAGTGTACTTGCCGAGTTTCGACTCATCGTTTTATTGGCTGATTGTCTTCCAGATTCCGAGTCCTAAGATAAGTTATCATTTTGTTCAGTTTGGGATACCTGTTGAGATAGAGGCCGACGAGACCATTTACCCTGCAGTAGATTTTATATCGTATAAGAAGGTTAGTAGTATAGCATGGATAGATGAGGGAGATGAGTACCTGACGCTGCACCACTACGAGGCATGGAGGTCTCGGACAGGGTTAATTTATAGAGGTCCGATTCGAGGTTTTAATGTGCCTGCACCTATCTCGGATGGAGGGATCGATTTACCCCTTGACCTTTGGAGGTGAGATTGTAGACCCCGAGTAGATGGACGCCTTGGATTCAGATGGGGATGTGGTCATTGAGATAGATGGCGCGGAGGACATATTTGAGTTGGATCCGATGGCCAGTGATGGTGACTCCAAGATTGATCCCCCGACGCTAATTGAGTCAGACCCTGAGGAGATGCCATCTTCGGAGCAAAGCGGAGCTGAGTCAGAGTAGACTTAGCATTCTATCCTTCTTTTTGAGAGTAGGAGGCCCTAAGTTATCTTTTGAAGGTTGTATATAGATGTTGTTATCAATATAATGTGAATGTTTATTTTTTGTCACATTGTTGTTCCTCTATCTTTCTCCCTCATATGAATGAATGTCTAGGGTTGTTGTTTCACACTTTCGCTCCGTGTTTTCGTTAACCGTCGTTTGGCCGCGGCAAGTCCTGGGCTGTCGCTTGGTTTGGCCATTCGGACGAGTTGCTCAGTTGGGCCTGTTGCGCGACCGTCGGGTTTGGGGCGTGACACCAAACAACCCCCCGTTTTCTCCCATGTGATCGTAAGACAAAAAGCTTCAAAAATATACAAGCTTTTTCCTAAGATCTAACCCTCAACCCCTTAAACCGAAGCTAAAATCGTGACCCCTGTCCAGCTCGAATTTCCCTGCAGCCACCCAACTTCAACCGACTGCCGACAAAAATCTGACTATGGGATCTCCGTAATTTTTTGATATGTCATAAATCTATCCAAGATGAGTTCATAGAGCCTTTTTTCATTTCGATCTGATATCATTTGGGCCTCCATTCGAGTGTTTCCGTCATGGTCGTCAAAACTGTTTTCTATGGTTTGTTTCACGTTTTGCAATATATGGACATAATCTGACCTTGGGGACCTAGAGAACTTACATTTATGTCATGTTCATATTTTCTAGCTTGATTTGGCCCTTAATTAGCTCTCGCCGCTCTCTCCCTCTCTTCTTCGGCCGTGAGCTCCTTCGGCCACCGTCGGGTCTTTGTCGTCCCCGTCGCCGATCAAGCATCATTTTAGGTCAGCTATCTACTAATCCTAGCCTAGGAATAATGTATGTAATGCTGGTTTGGATGGTTGATTATTTGGCTTAGGTGAAATGGCTAGAAAGGTGTAGAACAGTTTAGATCGTTTTGGGAGCACGAGGAAGAGCGGGCTAGATCGTGGGCTTTAGGCCACAAAATTGGGCTTGAGGATGATGCATAGGGGCTATAGGAAGGTGCTTGACTAGTGGCTATGAGTGGTTAATTGGGCTAATGGGCTAAATAATATGTTTGGGCTTAAATGGGTTAATTGGACTTAATGGGCTTGAGTTGGGTTTTCATGGTAATGAGCTTGGGCGTGAGCTATAGGGCCTATTGGATTGGTTTAGAATGATTTTTAAATGAGTGTTAGAGGACCCAAGTGTAGTTAATGGCCGCGATTTGTAATAGGCTTGAAATGGGCTAGTTGGCCCAATAGGCCTAAGGTCTAAATTTAGGTAAAAAGGTGTATTGGGCTTGACTCATTGGGCTAGTGGGCTGCCCTAGAGATGATATGGAAGAGAGATTGTGAGGCCAAGAGGGAATGTGGGTTGTGAGTAATTAACGGGCCAAAATAGGCCGAAATGGATTGTGGGCCCGAGAAGCCTAACACACAAATTCGTGTAAGGCGAGTGAATCTACACTTAAGGGATTTAAATGATGATCCATGAAATAATTATAAAGAGTATTGGGGGCCCAAGTGTGGTTAGAAGACCCTAGTGAGAATTGATACCGATTTGGGTTAAAATAGGAATTTGGCCTGGAGAGCCCGATCGATCACACAAAAGGCCTCGACAGAAATTAAATGAACTTGTACCCCATGAGAGTGTTGCTATTAATCCATGATACATCATATTTTGCATGCACACCGATCATTGCCTGAATATTTTGCCCTTTGCTTGGATTGGAGTATTTGTGATGTATATTGATTTGCGCATGAGCATAACATGCACTCTCATGTGGAGTGATAAGGGGAGAATGGCCCTAAGGCGCTCGTGCATGGGAAGTGGAGAGATAAGCGTGCGGACCTAAGGTACTTAGTGGAGGCACGATGCGCTCGGAAGTGCGCGGCACGAGGTAGCTGGAGAGATAAGCGTGTCAACCTGGAGCATACAACACGCAGGTTGGGACATGAGCCTGAAGCATAAGAGACGCGAGCTATACCCTTCATGGGTCGTATATTACTCCGATACCCGACATTGAGCATTGTGCACTGAGCATTGAAACATGAGATAATGGGATGCTGCGTTTGTACATTTTTGCATGTAAATTTATTCTCTGACTATATATAACCACTAGCAGATTAGTCTACGTACGTCGTACCCTACTCACGTCGCTGTCAAGAAAGTGGTGTTATGAAGTGTTAACTAGCCCTAGAGTTATAGGATAGGGTCGAACCGACGTGCATACCTTATCCTACGTAAGGATTAGTGGTGAGCTTATTGAGTCTTTGGCTCACTTGGCGTTGGTTGCTAATCTTCTCAGACTCCCGACAATAGTGATGAACGTCCCACCGACCCTTTTTGGACTCCCCGTCAAGGTAGAGAGAGACATTCGACATTTTGCTGAGGCCGATGGCACCGTTTGGGCTAGACACCACATGACTGTTTGGGTTGACAAAGGTGAGCCATCTTGGGTACCACATAGGTACAAGGCGTGGTTAAGGAGGGGATTTGAGTTCGAGGGTCCCGTGCGTGACTTTGACATATCGACCAAGGACGTGGAAGACCCCTACCTGTTCCGTCCTGCAACCTATGGTGGAGATGTTGTCGATCTCAAGCCAAGCCAGGAGCAGCCTTCTAAGGGGCGCATGGAGATAGATAGCCACGAGAAGGGCGATCCGATGGACACCAAGCCTTCCTCTCCTGAGTATGAGGAGGAGTCTAACCCGGAGGAGTTGCTGTAGCCGTCCGACAGAAGCGACACCGATCAGAAGTAGACCCTAGGGTGAGATGTCTAGCCGAGTGTAGGAATTTTGGACTGTACCTTGTATTTCTCTTTTGGTGATCTGTACCTTAACGCTTGATAGTGCTTATGAATGTACTGGTTGTGTTCATCCAACTATGTCCTTTCTTTCCCCCACCCCATTATTGTATGTGTGCATGTCTAGGTTGGAGTTTCGCTTCCGCAGGTTAGTGTTTGGCACGAGTATCGACTAGCTACGATGAATTTTCTCGGTCGGCGCAGTTCGTGAGCCACACGGACGCAGACTAATTTGGTTAGAGTTCACGAGCTCGTAGGGTTCGGGGCGTGACATGCCCGTTGAGTGGTATCAGAGCAAGGTCAGTTCGATAAGAAACTTTTCGAGATTTAAAATAATAAGGCTGATAATTATGGGGTAGTTAGATAGATAGACTCTTGGCCTTAGGAGTTAGGAAGGGCAGATCGCATGAATTGATTGGCGCATGTGTTTACTGAGTTGGGTTATTTGTCTAGAATAGCCTTAGAATATATTATCTATTAACTAAGCTGTAGGTGCATTAGGACCCAAGGTAAGGTTCATGAGCTTAGCTCTGTTAACAGTATTCCTTGAATGCTAGTTGCTGATTGTTGGATGCTAATCGCTAATTGTTGACTATGATTGTACGCTTGGTCTGCTGTCGCGCACTGCTTGACTATCATGCATTGCACAGATGTTACATTAAAAAAACAAAATCTATTTAAAAATAAAGATTTGATTTGAGAAAGTACATACATGAACACACCGTATTTTATTGGACTGGGTAACCATCAGCTTGGTATGGGATGGGTCTGACGGGATGCTTACAAACCGTAATGAAGCATAGTATGGGACGTATGGAATGGGGCTCTCTTTGGAGATGAATAGTTTGGGACAGTTGTCCGCTTTGAGACCGAGGAGGGTAGGGAGTGGTTGCCGAGGCAGGGACCTGATCAAAGAGCAGCTCTTGACAGGCTTCTAGGAGAGTAAGGCGGACAGAGTGGCTTGAGTTATACATTGATAGAGTTAAGTCTAGGTGTCTACAGAGTCCAATTACATTAAAAGGCTGCAGCGAACTTTACATGCATATTCATGTCGGTAGACGCCATGGTAGGCGAAAGCTTGAGTGGTAGTTTAAACTTCTAATTCCTGAGAGGAATTATATCAGGTTTAGGTGTGAGAAAGATCTAGAAGGATGAGCAATAGGGCCAGAAGGAGACCATAGGATTGAGGAGATGATGAGGGTTCTGGCTAAAGTTAGTAATCTTATAGGTAGGTAGGCTGCGAAAAGAGTTGTCCTTGTAGCCCAAGAACCTGAGGCCGTCTTGGCCGCTACGAATGGAGCAAATGGAGGTAATGGGCATGAAAATGGAGGACGTCAGACCCATCATATCGTGGAGCAATTCTTGAAGTTGTAACTAAATTCGATGGAAGTGGAGGGCCTGAAGCGGCCTCCCTCTGGATAGAGCAGTTGGAGAAAGCATTTGCCGTTTTAGGGTGTACCGAAGAAGAAAATTTCTCACTAGTGACCTATCAACTCCAAAGTACGGCAGACGATTGGTGGAAAGCCACTCATGGACGAGTCTTCACGGAAGGAGTGGAATCAAATTGGGCTGCATTCTGTGCAGCATTTAATGGGAAGTACTTCTCCGAGGCTGCCCAAGAAAGAAATATGGAAGAATTTCTGAGGCTTCGCCAAGGGCAGATGTCTGTGGACTAGTACGAAGGAGAATTTGCAAGGCTGTCCAAGTTCGCACGAAGGCTGATAGAGGACCCGTGGGATAGAGCAATGAGGTTTCGTGAAGGACTGAGGCCAAAGATAAAAAAAAATATGCTAATCGCCACTGGGCTGAGGGACTACAACGAGATGTATGAGAGATCTTTGGCGATTGAACGAGACTTGGCAGAGAGGGCTACCACATCTGGATCACGATTCACACTTGGAAGGGACCACAGGAGTTTTGGTAAGAGGCCAATGCGAAACAGTCTAAGGTTTATCCCACCAACTAAAAGGACCCTGGGAAAACCAGTATCATCAGTGGGTCCAAACTGTCACAATTGTAGCAGAAGGCATGGAACCAACCCCTGCCCAAAGTAGACAGGAAGATGCTTTGGTTGCGGGCAGTTAGGGCATCAATGGAAAGACTGTCTAAGAAGAGGCCCAAGACCGCAGTTCCAGTAGCAGCGAACTCAAGCTGTGGCCGCCCCTCAAGGGAATATGAATCGTCCACCTACTCAAGGAAGGGTCTACGCAGTGGCATGCAAGGAGCCTAAAAACACGCCAGGGGTGATCACAGGTACCATTTCTCTCCGTGGTCATACTACGTATGCCTTGTTTGATCCTGGAGCTTCGTATTCCTTCGTGTCTGAGCGATTTGTTGAGCTATTTGGATTAGATGTTGGACCCTTGGATGTCATCTTGCATGTAGCCACCCCGTTAAAGGATAAAGTAATCATCACGTTAGGATGTAAGGGGTGTAAGATAGCCTTGGGAGATAGAGAGGATGAAATTGACTTGGCTGTATTACCCATGTTTGACTTTAACGTGATTGTTAGTATGGATTGGTTAGTTAGACATGGGGCTATCATTGACTGTAGTAGGAGTGTGGTTCAACTTAATCTAGTAGGCTACCCTGGTTATGAGTTTATGGGAAACCGAGGAGGAACCTCGATTCCTTGGGTTTCATCGCTAGAAGCAACTAGGTTAATGGACGAAGGGTGTCAGGAATTTTTAGCTTCAGTGACGAACTCGTCTGTTCAGGAGGTGATGTTGGAGGATGTGCCTATAGTGAGGGACTTCCCAGATGTTTTCCCTCAAGAGTTACCTGGCTTGCCGCCAGATCGTGAAGTAGAGTTTGTGATTGAATTGGCGCCTGGGACATAGCCGATCTCGAAAGCACCATATAGAATGTCTTTGTCGGAGCTAAAGGAGTTGAAAGTGTAGATGCAAGAGCTACCGGAAAAAGGATTTATCTGCCCCAATGCTTTACCATGGGGAGCTCCGATGCTATTCTTCAAGAAGAAAGACGAATCGTTAAGATTTTGTATAGACTACCGACAACTGAATCAGGTGACGATTAAGAATGAGTACCCGCTGCTAAGGATTGATGATCTATTCGATCAACTTCAAGGAGCGTCTGTGTTCTCCAAGATAGACCTAAGGACAGGCTATCACCAACTGAGGATTAAGAAAGAGGATATCTCGAAGACGACTTTCAGGACCAGATATGGGCATTACGAGTTTACAGTTATACTATTTGGATTGATGAATGCCCCAGCCGCATTTATGGATATGATGAATGGGGTGTTTAAGGAATTCTTGGATCAGTTCGTGATAATCTTCATCGACGATATTTTGGTGTACTCGAAGAGCTTTGAGGACCATGAGCGACGTTTGGAAACTATTCTACGGACCCTGAGAGAATACTCGTTGTACGCCAAGTTTAGTAAATGTGAGTTCGGGCTGAGTAAAGTGACATTTCTTGGACATATAGTATCTGGCAAAGGAATATCAGTAGATCCCGCAAAGATTGAGGCTATGGAGAAGTGGCCAAGGCCTACGACCGTGACAGAGGTGCGAAGTTTCCTTGGATTGGCTGGATATTATAGACGTTTCGTGGAAAGATTCTCTGTGATAGCTGCTCCCTTAACGCATCTACTGAAGAAAGAGTCAAAGTTTGAATGGACCACTAAGTGTGAAGAGAGTTTTCAAGAGCTGAATGACAGATTGACTACCGCCCCAGTACTTGTTGACACCTAAATTTTAATTCTTCTTTTTTCATTCACATTACACAAAAATGAGAATTAATTCTCCCCAAAAATATTTCCTCTTACGTTGCGTTTTTATTTTTTTCTTTACATGGCATATTGCATTAACAATGAGGACACGGTGTCACAAGGCCTTAGTAATGAGAATTACTACACCGAGGAACCCCTACCACGAGCACCCTTACGACTCGTGAATTTCGCAAGTCACCGTATGAGACTACTGTCGGTCCCTCCATTCGAATTCGGAGGCATGTGCATGGATAATGGCGTCATAGAGTTAATATTGACGGCAATGTGTGCACTGTTATGGTAACTACTTTGGTTCTCGAGTTCGCAAACCTGAAGGGTTCTCTCTGAGGAATGGACCCCCATTTGCTAATGGTTAACCCAGCATCAAGCTTGAGAGAACTCCATGCAAGAACACCATGTTTAATGAAGATGGTTTCAGGCCGATAGTGATATAAGTCTGACTCCACAATTGGTGTATATGACTGCAGCAACTTAAAGGAAATCAAGAATTTTGAGATCTCTAATTTGGCCACTGCCACATTATCCCCACACGGGACCTATCTCCAGACTTTCCATAAATCCTCAATGCCACAGGGGAAGAATATGATCTTGTGGAAAATGACATCTGGGGAGTCTGTCTATCAACTATTCTAAGAAACCCACACTCTACTCGAGCAAAAAGAAAGGGGGAAAATGGAGCACCGAAAGAAAAAAAACATGAATGAGAAGCACATGGGTAGAGGAAATAGAGGACATTTGGTAGTGGACATTCTCGGTCAAAAGGGACGAAAAGAATAGAGACAAGAGATGGTGAAGGAGAGGATTCATCATCACAAGATATCATTAAAAAAAAAGGGAAAGGGGAGTGAGGCACATTTTTTTTTATTTTTGTGCGTAACCTAGCAAGAAAAAGGGGAGCGGATGCAAACCCATGGGGTTTCTGGTTCGTCTTTCCCTACCGAAAAATTCCAATTCATGGAATGGGGGCAAAACAAGTTGCTGATATTAAAGGGGGGCATGCTTCATCTCTCTCGAGGAAAGAAGGCCTGGAAAACTGGAATGGAAGAGGATTCAATAGTGTGCAACACATCTCCGCCAGCCTCATGTATGCTTAACTTCAACAATGAAGAAGACGAGGTTATCTCACTCCATAAGCCTTCCAAGCGAAGATGGAGGCGATAGAGAAGCCCGACGTGATGATTTACATGAAAATCTTCCTGAAGTTTCCTTAAAGTTCTAGCCTTACGGACCCGAGAAGGAGTTCCTCATATACGCATACGAACGGAGAGGTTATTACACATTTTGGCAACACATGGAGAATGCATACCCTGGTTCCAATATTCTGGTTGTAATGTTGACAAATGGAGAATCAAAATGTGTGGCGAATTAATCTGGCGAAACCACATTATATGTCGTGGCTGAGAATAGCCATGTTGATATGGTGAGGGAGTTGATGCGATGCTATGATATTGGTTCAGTTGGAATCAAAGAGAGTACGCCAAGCAAAGTCATTGCCACAATTGGCTCTACTACATCGATGATCTTCATTAGGAAGTTGATCCCGTGGTTTGCTTGGGGAGGAGATAGTCATATTACATATTCTGGAGGATGGAGCTCCAACTTGCATGGGAATGAGTCCTTCTCCCTGGAATGTATCGGGAAGAAGGACTCCATGAAATCCCCAAAGCAAGAGAGCGTCGTCTTCGAGCTTTGGATGTAGAGCAAAGCTAACATCCTTGGTCCATCAAATGCCGATCCAGAGTTGTGGGTAGAGTGGAAATTCTATGGAGAACTGTCTTGAAGCCTTTGAGCAAGCAGATGGAGACGTGGTTGAGGGTGGGTTTCTCGACATCCAGCGGCTAACGTGATCTCAACCAAGTTATTGGAAGGATTGTTGTTGCCTAGTAAGAGAAGAGATCTATTTTTCAAATCTGATGCGAGGTCTGCAAAAGTTAGGAGTCGTGTCCAACGGGAGGAGTTTCGATAGAACAACTTTCTAGTACTACGTTTACTGACTCTGTTTGAAGTCATGGAATTTGAAGAGAGAAGCGTAGAGAATGGGTCTGAACGAAGAAGCTGGCTTCAGAGAGTTCCATCATCATTAAAAAAAAAAAAAGAAGAGCAAGGTGTTAACACTTGATTTTTGGCCAATTTTATTTTCAAAAATTTTTAGAAAATCCATAAAAATTCATAAAATTGAAAAATTAACTTTGGAGACCTTGGTTTGGCCTAGGAAACCAATTTTGAGCAAAAAATAATTTTCCTTATATTTTGATATTTTTCTGCATTTTATTTTCAAAAATTCATAAAAAAATCCATAAAAAGTGAGAAAATTGCAAAATCAGCTTTGGGGACCTCAACATGGTCTAGGGAACCAATTTTGAATAAAAAATAATTTTCTTTATTTTTTGCATTTTTTAATATTTTCAGAAATTAGGAAAATAATAAAAATTAATAAAACAAATGGCATTTCAAGTCATAAAATTACCAAAAATAGTCAATATTTTTAATTTAATTTTCTCTTCATTTTGGATGAATAAATTTTGAAAAATAAGGTCTAGAATCTAGAGTTTCTTTGTAAATTTCAATTTTCAGATTATTTAAATAATTTTAGAAATTCCGTTTTAGCTTTTTAATTTTCCATTTTTGCATTTTTAGAGTCGTGTCATCCTCCTCTATTTTTAAAATTAAAATCGAGTCCAAAAGCCCTCAAAATAGCCCAATTTCGCTAAAAATGACCAAAATGCAATTTTTGATTTTTCAATTTAGTCCCTAAAATCGCTAAAAATGAAATTAAAAATTTTATAGAGACTGAATTGAAAATTGGGCGACGTCACCCCCTAGATTTTGACCTTCTGAATCCAATGGTGGCAGCAATTTTTGCAAAAAAGGCCATTAAGACTTTGGATTTTGCAAATTAGTCCCTCGGGTCAAACTGAAATTTTGGGGTTTTTGTGTAAATATTGAATAATTTTTGGGAAAAACACCATTTTTAAGTAAATTCAATGCTCCTGAGTCCAATTGTGGTGTCAATTTCGAAAAACAAAAAACAAAAAAAATCGGGGTCGATTTGAAGAAATAGGTGGCTCGGGTCAGTCGGGTCGGACAAAATCCGACCCGACCCGACCCAATTGACCCGTTTGACCCGGCCGTCTCAAGGCCGTGTCTGGTTCTTCTCTTCGCGCGCGAAATAGCTCAAAAACTGGGGGATCCTAACCGAGTAAATCTTGACAAAATTCTGAGAGATTGCAGGTGGTTTTGAGCGAAGATCCGAATCAAGTTAGGTTGAGATGATCTCGGAGAGTCCCGGGGTACCCAAAATTGGGTTTTAAAAGACGAAGAAAGGGAGCAAAAAGGAGGACTTTTGGGGGGCCGAAACAAAGAGGGGACTGCAACTCCAAAATTGGGAGAGCTTAAGGGAAATCAAGGGTTAAGGCCATTTCAGGAAGGTTTTACAGGGCCATTGAAGCTCGCCTATACCAGTTTCGGGACCTGCCGTCGCCGGAAAAGGTAAGCCCTATTTTCGAGCTTAGTTCAGGGCCTTTAATGGAGAATCTTTCATTCGACCATAATTTCCACTCCTATTGTGTGCGTTTCATTCTTTGAACTCCACTGAACCTCCCTCAACTCTTCTTTTGCATCGATTTCGTGTAAAAACCTTCAACCCAAACCTCCGACGGCCGCGAGCCTATCTCGAGTTCGTCGGCCACTTCAGGTGAGTATCCCTATACCCTATTGATGCTTCTTGTGCGTGCAATTGAATTGTTATGGTCTGCGTTGCGAGTTTTGGGTATAGGATTTGAGCTATGTGATTGATCAATTAAGATAGTTTTGACCAATAGGTCAGATTGATTGGTACATATGTGAATCTACATGATGATACGAATCGATTGGGACCGGTTTCATGTAATTCTATGGTGGTTTGGTCATCGATCGACACCAGGGAACTATCGGCTGTTGAATCGGTGGTGACTCGGGGAAGAAGACGAGCTGACGTGGCTTCGACACATCGTCACGTTGACCAGTCAACGATGATGTGGCATCGCTACGTCATCCGGTCGTCGGATCAGACCTTTTCTTAATTTTTCATAAAATAATAAACCAAATCCGACGGTTGATTTTGAGTCGTTGTTTGATCTGGACCGTCGATTTTAGTAATTAGGTTCAACAGTCGAGATGAGGTCTAGGGTCGATTGCGTCCGTTGATTCTGGTAATTTAAATGGAAGGCCGAGATCAGGTCGTCGTTAGATTTGAGCCGTAGGTCTAGTACAAAGAACGGATGGTCAAGATAGCGACACGTGGACAATTTCTGACCGTCAGATTAAAATAGGCGAAAATAAACAAGAAAATAGAATAAAATTAATAATAAAAAATGTTAAAAAAATAAATAAAAGGAAAAATCTTGATAAATAATAAATAAAATGGTAGGAATTAATAAAAATATAATAAAACATTAAAAAAAATTAGAAAACTTGCCAGAAAATGTAGAAAATCTATAAAATAAGAATAAAAAAATTCAGAAAATATTCTAAAACTCCTAGAAAGTCTTAGAAAATCCTAAAAAATTATGAAAAATGCTAGAAAATGAAAATAAAAATTCTAGAAAATATAGAAAATATTCTAAAAAATAGGAAAATCCCTAGAAAGTCTTAGAAAATCCTAAAACAATTAGGGAAAGTATTAGAAAATAAAAATAAAAATTCCAGAAAATATAGGAAAACCCTTAGAAAATTCTTAAAAACTTTGAAAAATTCTAGAAAATTTATAGAAAATTTTAGAAAAATTAGAGAAATTCCTAAAAATCGCGAAAATCAGGGAAAAACCACATTCAACTGGTTTGACCTATTTTCATGGCTTTGGCTTCCCGAACCTCCTAAAATGACCATCCTGCCCTTCTGGTCAATCTGACCCAAATCATTCCAGACCATCCCAAATCATCTTTAAACCTAATTGAGGTATTTTCCTAGGCTCCTAAGACTTCCCTTGTTTGTAATTAATTTGATGTGATTGCTTCCCGATTTGATTTCTTGATTGTACATTTATTTCCTTGATTGTGATTGATAGGACAGATAATCCCACCTGCATGAACCCCTTAGAATCCCAGAGCCTGCCTTACCCAATCTCGCCTGTATGAATTCCTTAGATTAGGAAATCATTCAACATTGGTATCGAAAGGGCGTCGACCTGCGGGTCGACGTAACTAAGTCCCCAAATCTAGATATCTGGTTTTCGCAAAATCAAGCGATCCCTCCCAATCGTTCGATAGGGTTTCCAGTCATACCCTCCAATAAATGACTGGTGGCGACTCTTATGGCATGCACACTAATTACATGTCACCCGACCACACTAAGGTCGACCTCGATTTAAATTTTCTTGATGCGATTTGGTATGGGCCTGGGAGGGCCCGAGTTAAGCTCAAATACCCAACGGGCCTAGCAATCCATTAGCTCCCTCGAGATCCTGGAAAATCTCGAGAGGGTCGCGACACAAGGGGCATATGATGCAAAAGTGTGGATTACTATTGGTCATCTATGAGTTAAACTGAGCAAAGTCCGCGGCCACGGATCGCTTGAGAAAGAGCAAAATGCAATCATGGACCTCGTACTTCCATGCTCCAATGTCTCCTTATCATCTAAAGCACCCGAGTACTCGTCTTCATGGGCTGAAAAGTCAGCAGAAAGAGATTCTTATAGCTTATAGTTCATTACATCAGCTGCAAATTCATCCCGCTTGAAGTCGGGTTTTCCTATTTTATCGGAGGATCTCATATTTGCATCATGAGATCCTATATATACATGGTCAACATACAAAGCCTTCTTAATGAAGGGAGTTGCGAAGTCTATATTTCCTGCATTATCCTCACTAATTAGGAATTCTCGAAAGCTGTGGTTTGTTGAGGTCACAAGCTCGAAAAAAAAAAACTCGACCATGGATGCACGACCCCCCAGAGCTCTCGCTCGACTAGAGTTGCTTTTGGAACTTCTATGCAGGAGGAGAGCAAATTGGCGTAAAATTGGTAGACCATCCCCAATATTTGTTTACGCTGGATCTTAACCCACTGCTTCACCAAAAGAGAGACTCCAAATAGCATGCGTAAAATTGAAGCTGAGCTTGAAGCTGAACTTGAGGGGGTGGGGCTGAACATGAACGCATCTAGATTGGGAAGGAGATTGTCCAGTGCTGAGGACAAAGAAGGCCCATCGCCACCGCCTCCTCAAGACTTCTCCAGCATCGACGAGGAGGCTCTCCTACTGAAACTCGTTGTCCAGGGCGTCCACCGAGTTCTTCTGCAACATCTTTGGCTGGAGCTTCGCATTGATCAACTAGCAAAAGGAGAACTAGTTACACTTACCATGACTTAGAGACAAACTCGTGTCTTTGCTGAACCTTGGCCCACTAATTTTAAATGACAAGGAGAGTGACTGTCTAAGGTTGGTCAGAAGTTGCGAGGTGGGCCAAGGGTCTCGGTATGTACACGATTGCCTACATTCCATACGTTCTTACTGATCGCGCACGTGCAGTCAAAGTGGCAATGATGAAGAAGGGTGTCTGATTTGTCAATGTTGCTCGAGGTGGCGTGATCGATGAAGAAGCTCTGCTAAGGGCTCTAAATTCTGGAATTGTTGCTCAGGCTACATTTGATGTTTTCACAGAAGAGCCTCCTTGCCAAGACAGTAAGCTAGTGCGGCATGAGAATGTGACTATTACACCTCATCTTGGTGCTAGTACAACTGAAGCGCAGGAAGGTGTGGCCATTGAAGTTGCAGATATAGTTATTGGGACCTTGAAGGTGGAAAAGCTCGGAAGACTGGCCATGCAGCTCGTTGCAGATGTCCTTGATAAGTTTATCCCTGCAGGTTGACCACTGCGAAGTCACAAGCAAACCTATCGAATCGAGAACACAGCTGTGACGGGATCCGAAATCCAAGCCGAACCGGTCCAAAAGTCATGAACTTGGCATGCAAGTTCACCTCAAAGTCAAACTCGAGAAGGCAATCTTCAAAGATTTTGGGTATTATTTCTTAATCACTAAATATTTAGTTGCCTATTTTCATATCATATGAATATTGGAATATTAGATCGTGTGCCATGTTATTTTCATACCATTTCGTCATGTCATATTTGCCCAGTCATTATGCCACATCATTCATGTAATTAGAGCACGTTGTTTTGCATGTTACATTATAGTTGCGTCAAATGTAACTCCATTTTACATGTTTAATTGATTAGTTAAATTTCGCATATAGGGAAAATTAATCTTAATTTTCGTATCACATGCATTACATTTAGATTAATTTTCATTAAAAAAGAAAACCAAAAAAAAAATTTCGCCTTTGATTTTTAACTTAGAATTCATCATAAAATTGCCAGATTAAATATTTTCATGAAATTAAATGGTACCAAAAGGGCGTTAGAGTAATTTATCATAATCAAGTCCCCGAACTCTTAAACATCTGATTTGTAAAAGTAATTTAGATCTCCCACTAATTTACTTAGGTTTCTAATTGGCCTACCATAAAATGATTAGTGGCGACTCCAAGTCAAAAATCTTTGCATGTTAAATATTGAACCAAAGTCGTGATTCGGTAGAACGAGGGAGAGTCCGAATTATATTAGTTAATTTAATTAACTTGATAATCCATTAACCTGAAAATTCACCCATTTTTAGGTCGCGACAGTATGACAATCCCATTAGGACTTAGAGGACTCGAGATTTATAGTGACGCATCACTGAGAGATTGGGTGTGTCTTGATGCAACATGGACGGGTGGTAGCTTATGCATCTCAACAGCTAAGGCCGCACGAGATGAATTACCCAACGCATGACTTGAAGTTAGCTGCGATAGTGTTTGCATTGAAGATATGGAGACATTACCTGGTGGGTGAGAAATTTCAAATCTATACGGATCACCAAAGCCTGAAGTACTTGTTCTCGCAAAAGGAATTAAATATGAGACAGCGCCGCTGGATGGAATTGTTGAAAGATTACGACTATGATATTTTATACTATCATGGAAAGGCGAACAAGGTAGCGGATGCCCTAAGTCGAAAGTCAAGCATCGCGCACTTGATGGTTAAGGAGTGGACGCTACTAGAAGGAATAAGGGACTCAGAGTTTAAGATCGAGGTGGGAAATCTCTCGAGCCTTATGGCTACCTTGCGAGTTGAACCAGAGATTCAGTTGAGGATTAAAGAACTACAGCTTATAGACCCGGATATCCAGAAGATAGTTGCTACTAACATAGACAAGAGGAAACCTGAGTTCCAAGTGACTAATGATAGATTACTAAAGTTTAAAGGGCGCCTCTGTGTTCCGAACGATGAGGAGTTGAAAGAAAAGATTCTATCTGAGGCTCATCGTAGCAACTACAGTATGCACCCTGGAAGTACGAAAATGTACGAGAATCTACGTCAACACTACTAGTGTAATGGAATGAAAGTGGATGTGGCCAAGCATGTAGCCAAGTGCTTGACGTGCCAGCAGGTAAAGGCACAGCATTATAAGCCAGGAGGATTGCTACAACCACTGGAGATCCCAGAATGGAAATGGGAACATGTCACTATGGATTTTGTGATAGGATTGCCAAGGAGTCAGAGAAGAAATGATTCAATTTAGGTTATAGTCGACAGGCTGACTAAATTAGCTCACTTTATTGCAGTGTGAAAAGACTTCACTCTGGAAAGGCTGGCCGAGTTGTATGTGAGGCAGATCGTTCGACTGCATGGAGTGCCTATGAGTATTACTTCTGATCGTGACCCTCGCTTCACCGCAACGTTTTAGAAGAGTCTGCAAGAAGCTTTGGGAAGATAATTGAGGTTTAGTACAGCCTATCTCTGGCAGACTGACGGCCAGTCAGAAAGGACAATACAGACGTTGGAAGATATGTTGAGAGCCTGTGTAATAGACTTCAAAGGTGGCTAGAAAGAGTAATTACATTTAGTTGAGTTTGCCTACAACAATAGATACCGGCAAAGTATTAGAATAGTACTTTTTGAAGAATTGTATGGAAGATCTTGCATGACACCGGTCTGGTAGGAAGAGGTTAGCGAGAAGAGCATAACAGGCCCGGAGTTGGTCCAGCAATCGGTGGAGGCAGTTAAAGTGATTAGGGATAGACTGAGGATGGTGCAAAGCGACAAAAGAGCTATGCAGACAAGCGACGTAGGCCATTGGAGTTCCAAATTGAGGACCATGTATTCCTGAAAGTGTCACCGATGAGAGGATTGTCTCGACTTGGCAAGAAAGGGAAGTTGAGCCCGAGATTTGTGAGGCCATTCGAGATTTTGGAGAAGATCGGGACATTAACCTATCACCTAGCATTGCCACCAAACCTATCCCAAATTCACAAAGTGTTTCATGTGTCAATGCTAAGGAGGTACGAACTCGACCCAAGCCATATACTCGATTATGAAGTCATTGAAGTGGATGATCGAGTCTCGTACGTGGAGAGGCCAGTAAGGATTAAGGACCGAAAGGAGTTAGTCCTGAGAAATAAAACAATACCACTGGTCAAGATTATCTGGGAGCACCACGGAACTGAAGGAGCAACATGGGAAAGCGATGACGAGATGAAGAAGAAATATCCGCATCTATTTGAGTAGTCAGTTGTAACCTATATCTGGATTGTATGGACTTGTAGTATGTAAATTTCGAGGACAAAATTTTTATAAGGGGGAAGAATTGTGACAGTCTGAAAAATCGACCAAATTATTGGGAATTTAGTATAGAATGGATATATTTCATTATTACGCTCTAATCGATGCTTATTCCAAATTAGCTACTTTGAGACGACTAACTGAAGAAGAAAGGCTAAACAAGATACTAAAATACGTGGACGCGCGTAATTTTCCTAAACAGCCGCCCGTTGGCCTCATTCCCCCTATCCAATTTTCAGTAGCCTTCTTCCTCTCCTCCAAAATGCCGAAGCGTCTCTTCCCCTCTCGGCCACCTTGAGTCTTCTCAGATTCCCGTGCACACCCGAATGAAAACGGCCCGTTCGCGCTCATCCGGAGTCTAAACAACTCTCCGTTTTCTCCCACGTGAACGTAAGACAAAGAGCTTCGAAAATATACAAGCCTTTTCCCAAGATCTGGCCCACAAACTATTGAACCGTAGCCAAAACCGTGACCCTTCTCTAGCTCGAATTTCCCGGCAGCTACCTAACTTCAAGTGGCCGCCGACAAAAATCCGACCGTTAGGTCTCTTCAATTTTTTAATATGTCATAGATCTATCCAATATGAGTTTATAGAACTTTGTTTCACTTCGATCCGATATCATTTGGGTCTCCGTTCGAGCATTTCCGTCACGGTTGTCAAAACTGTTTTCCATGGTCTATTTCACATTTTGCAATTCGTGGACATAATCTGACCTTCGGGACCTAGGGAACTTACATTTATGTCATGTTCATGTTTTCTAGCTTAATTTGGCCTTGATTTGGCCCTTAATCAGCCTTCACTGTGTTAGGAGTATGCCCTAAAGCTTATCATGTAACTATTACGTGTAGGGCATTCTGTTGTACTGTCAATGTTATGTTTATTTATCTTGTCCTGAATATCAGATAAAAAAAGTCCATTAGATCAGTTGTAACTTATGCTTATTCTCGAGACGTCGAGAATCTCTGTGACAAGTTTTAGTTGGTCTTTGATCTATAGATTGGTTCCTGGTCAATGGATCGTTGAATGGGCATCATTGATCCACTTAAGCATTGGATGCTCTATGGGGATGACGGAGTCACAAGTCATCGGACGTTAGACGTCTAAACTGGAACATAGGTGTTCGTATCGAACAGGTTCGATCGAATTCACTGAACGTGACACGAATAAGCGATTGGCAAACATGGATGCCTTGTGCCTAGTCAATGCCTCAATCGCTTTAGCTTTGGTGTGTAAATAATCCTTGGACCTAAGCCGCGATGCTGACTTGTATTATGAGTGGATGTGGTTCACGAGTACATATATTGGCGAATCGTCGATCTGCCTCTATGCTTGATGGTCGTAGTCATGAATATACGAAATCATAGGCGTGGGCAACAGTTGGGATCTGTCTCCTTATTGGATAAGGTTGATGTCCTATGCGATCTGTTCGTGACTGCATTAGAAAATCCCTGGCCAGGGTTGAAGTCGAGAAATATCTCGCAAGAATACACGTCAGATAGATTTGGGCATATAATCGAATTAGTGGGTTTGACAGGCATATCCATGGCCCTCATTCGATCGGGACATGGTAAGACAGAAGGATTTGCTTACACTGTAATCGAAGCTCACAGGTTCACTTATCCTTATACATTCACACTGACTGGGTAGCCATGACATGTTGCTAGATGTCACTCATGGCTTGTGAGACCCGGAGACTGATGTAGGACAATCGGTTCTCTGCGGAAGTACGCCTTTGATGGTACATCTCTCTGCCAGTTCAGTGGTGAACATAGGAATGTCACACACCTTAACCAATGCGTGACGGCCTCTTAATGGAAGACAGGATTGCAAGTTTGCAATCTGACTATTCAGATAGTTAAATAGAAATTGGAACGAATGAGATTCATTGTCTAATTTCTGATTCACTGAAAGCGACAACGGCACGCACTATGAAGCGATTGGATCGTGCTTATTGAGGGACGAGTTGGCGAAAGTCGCCGACCTGAGGCATGGGCCGTCGGCCGCCGATTGGCCGAGGCGGTCCAAAGGCGACCCGGGGCCGGTCAAGGCGGTTTGACCGCCGTTGACCGGCGTTGGCCAATTTGACCAGTGTTGATTGGTCACAGTCGGTTTAACCGGCTTTGACCGAGTCAAATCTTTGGGAGCAAGGCATCGATAATTACCGCCTTGCCCCTCTCCCTCTTTAATATAAATATCTCTCACTCTCTCTCTCTAGAATGTTGTTGTTCATTTTCTTCAAAATCGAAATTGAGAGAGAGAGAGAGAGAGGACCGTGTGTCTGCACTAGAGACTCGAGATCTCTCGGGTTCAAGGACGTGTGGATGAAGTCTTCTTCAAGCTCTGGCCGCGAGGTATTCTCCTCGAAACCCTTCATTTATCCCGTGTTTCCGATTGAAGCATGCAACGCACGATTAAGCTAGATCCGGCGCCCGTTTATTCTTCCGCTACTTTGTATGTTTGTTTTTGTATGTCGAGCGTCGGGGGGGCCGAGAACCGTTCTCGGTGAGGCGCGGGAATCGTTCCCGGCACAGATCCGATCCACCCCCAACAAGTGGTATCAGAGCTCGTTGCTTAGTCGTGGTTGTGTGCTTAATTGATTCGGTGTTAAACATTGCTTTGCGAGCTCCCTGCGGGTTAAACTGCCGCAGACCGAGAGGAGTAGAGCGGCTCGCCAGAAAATTGTTTCTTGGTAAGGTCGCCGGAAAACCGCCTCGGAGCAAATACCGTGGGCAGTTTTGATCAAAACCGTGGGCGGCAAAACCGTGGGCGGTTTTAGTGAAAACTGTGGGCTCAAAACCATGGGCGGTCAAAACCGCTTTGACCAAAACCGGTCAAAGTTTTGACGGGTCAATGGTCAAAGTTTGACCGATCATTGGTCAAAGGCGGTTTCCGCAAAACCGTGGGCCGCAAATACCGTGGGCCGGAAAACCAGTCAAAGTGTTGACTGGTCAATGGTCAACGGTCAATGGTTGACTTTCCACGGTCATATTTCGGTTCTGCAGATCGAATAGTTCGGTTTTCGCTGAATCGGGGCCGAATTAATTTGAATTGGAAAGTGCAAACGAACTCGAAATGAGCTCAAATTTGGTCGAGCACTCGAAAACGGGCTTCTGACCAAAAAACATTGCCGTTGGCAATGAGCTGTGACGCTTTTGGGCATTCCGGGTTCATCTGGATGGGTTTCTGTGCAATTCTTTATGAGTTTCATAATGGTGTTGTGATATTCTTGCATAATTGTTTTGCTGGATTAGATGTCTATATATGGTGATATACTTGATGTCTGTATACCTTGTGATTGCATGCTGCTGCTAATTGTTGTATGAATCGCATGTTGATTACTTGGTGAGACTTGAGAATCTCCTAGTTTTAAATATCGAGTTGAAATGGGTGTTAGACTCGTGGCCTTCCACCGTCGTGGAGTCGATGTTCTGTCATAGTAAGTTGATTGACTGGTTATAGATACATAAGAGTCAATTGCTATCCATGACAGAGGACTGGTCCATTAAGGCTTGTGAAGCAGTAGGGTTGAAACCAGGCGATTTCAATAACTGTTAGGTGAGGAGTCGTCTGTGTTTTCGATACCTACAGGAGATGGTGGGTAGGACTTGACTATGATCATGGGGTCAATAACTGTTAGGTGAGACCTTCGTGATCTAGAGGCCGAATAATAAGTGGGATGTGCATGTGATGCCTGGATACGTTGATCCACTCATCTAATTCATATTGAACGCCAATAACTATTAGGTGAGGTGGACCATGAATTGGTGGGACTCCAATCCCTGCTAGTAGTCTACTCCAACACAGATTACCGTTTCTCATTAAGGAGTATGAGATTCGATAAACTTAATGGGAGTCTGTTTCATTTAAAGGCCAAAATGAAATGGTTAGTTTTGATAGACAACGCCTAACAATTAGATTTTCTGCACATATAATTGTTATTACTACTATGTGAAAATGGTGAACACGAACCCGATTGCTTCAATTCTTGACAAGAACCGCTTGATGGGTTCAAACTTCATTGATTGGCTGAGGAATTTGAGGATTGTCCTCAATATGGAAAAGCGTGGATATGTGCTTGATCAGAATATGCCATCTCACCTCCCTGAGGGTTCGACCCCTGAGGAGCGTGTCATTTACGAGAAATGGAAAGAGGATGATCTAAAAATTAGGTCATATATGCTGGCATCCATGAATAATGAGTTTCAAAAGAAATATGAGAACATGGACAGCGCTAGGTCTATTATTCTGCATCTGAAAGAGTTCTTTGATGAGAATAGTCGTACCGTCAGATATGAGATATCTAAGACGCTGTATTGGATGAAGATTCCTAAAGGATCTTCTGTGAATGACCATGTCCTCAAAATGATCTGGCACATAGAAGAGCTGGCAAGACTGGATCTCGTTATGGATAATGAACTTGCTGTGGATTTGATCCTCCAGTCTTTGCCAGATTCCTTCTCGAGTTTTGTTTAGAATTACCACATGGATAATATGCAGAAAACACTTGCTGAATTACATAGCATGCTATTGGTGTATGAGAAAGAATCACATAGTAAAAGGCCAAATGTTCTGGCCGTGGCCGAAACTTCTTCCTCGAGGAGTAAGACTTTTGCGAAGAAAAGGAAGTTTAAGAAGCCAGCTGTGCATCAAAAGCCAAAAACTGAGAAAGGGACCTGTCACTACTGCGGGGTCGATGGGCATGGGAAGAGGAACTGTAAGAAGTACCTCGCCAGCTTAAAGGTTAAGCGAAAGGATCAACCTCGTGCAGGTATGGTTTCCATGCTTATTGACACCAATATAATGGTTAGTGGTCAGTCCAGCTTATGGGTTCTGGATTCAGGTGCAACATCACATATTTGCATTCATTGCAGAATCTGGAAATAAGCCGGATGCTGGGGCGAAATGAGACAGTTCTGACTTTTGCAAATGGAGCAAGTGTTGCTGCCAAAGCTGTAGGGACTTGTTGTTTGATTTTGCCTACTGGACAGGTAATGGTGTTATCAAACTGTTTATATTTTGAAAGTGCTGTAAGGAACATAGTATCTGTACCTTGTTTGGTAACAGAGAATTATGAATTTTCTTTTGCCGACAATGTATGTTCCATCTTTCATAATAGAAGATTGTTGACACCTAAATTTTGATCTCCTTTTAATCATTTATATTGCACAAAATGAGAATTATTTCTCACAAAAATATTTCTCTACGTGTTGCTTATTTAATTTTCGTCAGTCTTGAATTTGCACTTTTGCATTTTAATTAGGACTTGTGTTAATTTTAATTAATCAGAGAATAGAAATTGAGAGAAAGCTTGGCGGTTCCTACGACCGAGTTCCTTCTTTGGCGAAATTCTGTTCCACCCGCTACTGGTTTACTTCCAATCCCGATGGTCCTTACTCTTTGTTTTGACGCCCGTTGCAGCTAGGAGTATAGCCCAACGATCCTTGAGGTTGTCCCAGTTTGAAGAGTCATCGCTTGTACTCTGATTGTCGTTTAAAGTCACTGTTGTTCAGTGCCTTTTTTGCACCAAACTCTCCAAGTGGTTTTGCCCCTGTAACTATGCTGGAAGGGTAACCATCGTTAGAATTGGGCCATACCATTCACGAAAAGCTTGCAAAAAAGGAATAAAGTCGCTGTGATTAAGACACCTTCAGGCAACTAATGAAGATGACTGGACTTTCTATTGTTTGGTCTATTTGCAACAGCTAGGAGATGTTGGTTGAGAAAAGAGTTATCTGCGGATGGGGTTGCTACCACAAAGTCTTGCTTCAAATGCAGCCACTACAAAGACACATTAAAGCTGAGCAGCTGTAAAAGGAGACTGGTAATTTCAACAACTTCCTGTCACCTGCGAAGACAAGTTGAGAAGTCAAAGGTCTTGGACAACTTCCAACAAGTTCCGGACAACAATAACTTGAGCTCAACTTACTTGAAACTGCTGTCCAAAGAGGCGTGAACTTCAGCTTGCTTTTGGTCCAAGATGATGTGAAGATGGGGAGCTGAACTTCAGATGCTGTTGCACCAAGAAAAGTCAGTAGAGTTAGCTGCCAAGGAAACTTAGTTGCTGCTCCAAGATGATTAGCTGCTGGTCAAAGGAGAAGAGATGAATTGCTGTCCAAGTTGAAAGGGTGCTGTCCAAACAAGAATGGAAGCTGCTGTTAAGATGGGTAGCTGCTGTCTAAAGAAAAAAAGAAGGTTAGCTGCTGAAGAGGCAACAAAAGATTCACACACGAGAGAGGAATGGCAGTTGGGGGAAGAGCAAGGGAGGTCCAGCTGGCAAGGAGAGTGATTTTCTGAAACCACCGAAGGCTTCTCTTCTTGGTCGGAGACGGGGGGGATTGAGGCGGCTCTCCAGAGACGTATGGCAAGCCTCTCTGGCTCATAAGAAACGAGCTGAACCAATTGTCTTCCTTCTGTTGGGGACAGTTTTCAAGCTTCCTCATGCCTCTCTTTCGCAGAATCAAGCTAAACCGAGTCCTCTCGTGATGAAGCCACTCGAGAAGATGACAACCGGCCCATCTCAAGTTTTGCTAATTCAAGAAATTCCTGGGTAGGAGAAAGTGTCCTTGTTGGACTTGCCAGAATTGACCTCGGATTGCATATTAAAGAGGCTCTAACCAGCTGGGCTCTAGAGCATGACTGAAGTTTATAGCTCAATGAGAGAAGTGCCAGAGTAATCATCGGAGGGGAAACACATGAAGCCTCACCTCTGCTGAAAGGGGGGATCTCCACCAGCGCTTCGTAGACGCTGCCGACTCAATCCGACGGAGCTAGCATTGTTTTTTCGGGCTTAGTTCTAACATACATGGTGCTCACTGTATAGCTCAAAAGGCAGCAGTCAAAGGAATGCCTCTAGATGATGTCATTGTTGACATCTTGAATGGAAAGTGGGCATCAAGCGAAGCTCCAACAAAGCAGAAGAAGTAGAAATTGATCCTTGAGTGGAGATGAATTTTTTTTCATTTGAAGCTGCGAATCATTTGATTTCTACAAAAGCTAAGTTATCTCCATTTATTGAATTTGAATTTCATGACCACCAACATTTTCATCTATTCTCACATTTCGTGGCAACTCTGCTAATGCCCTGTATTATATAGACATTGCTGGAGCTAAAGAATGATGGCACAAGATCCAGCGGAGGAGGCTCTGGAGCGAAACCAGAGGAGATGGCTAGAGAGGAAGGGGCCATGAGAACGTCCTGAGGATTAATCGCGAACGGAAGGGGACACGGAGCATTCGGTTGGATTGCTTCGAGAACAAGAAAGAGGACGGGAGAGGATTCAAGAAGTTTTCTTCGTGCTGCTTCTTCTCCATAGAGGCAATTTCCCTTTAAGCTCCCAACACTTGACTTTCTCTCCACAAGCAAAGATATGGCGGCTGACTGGTTGCTGAGGCACTTTTTTATCGTCAACTCATTTTTCCCTGGACGTTGCCTACTATCTTCTCATGATAACTGGAACCGGCACCCAAGAAACTTACACCTTGCGAGCTCAGGAAGGCGGAAGAGATGATGGACCGGAGAGGGTGATTGCGAGGGATGATTCCGCTCTTCGCGCTCCACGCTGCGAGCGAGTACTACAGGCTCGAGAGGAAACCTCCCGTCACCGCTGGCCCCCTCGCCGCCAACACGCTCGCTTACTTGCGGCCCGGCGCGCTCGATTCGCTTCTTCCTCCCATCGACCGAGTTTGGTTCAATCCTCACCTCATCCTCAAGTGCAGAGATCCAAAGGCGAGATGGTATGATCTTGGAAAGTGCGGAGTATAAGCGTGAGGCATAGCATAGCATGTTTACTGGATAATAAATTTCGAAAAAAAAGGAAGTTTGATGGTGTCCACGTCTGTAATGAGTCACTAAAGGATGCTGCATGAGTATTGGATGCACAAGGTGAGGTAGTTTGGGATAAGCGTCGAGCCCATACAATCTCCGAACAGCTTCGTCGAAAACCATGGCCGTTTCTTCGGTAGTGGCGAAAGCGCCTAACTAGAGTCGGGTCCTCTTTCTGGGTTCTCTTATTTCCGTGACCCACTTGCCCTACGTCCTTTGGCGTACGCCCTGTACGAGCACGAGGCGTTTAGAAGACCGCCTTTGCCTTTGGCCAGGCCTTTTCTCCACGGTTTCATCGGAGATTTTTCTTGAGCTTTCCATCTTTCCTTTGTTTCTATAAGCAGAGTGTGAGCTCCAAGTAAAGAGAAGTAAAGTGAAGTGAAGTGAGGAGAGTGATAGTGCAAGAATTTTGTGGTGAAAGGGCGCAGGATATGTAGAGATAAGGGGTGGTTTCTGAGTATCACGAGGTTTATGGAAGTCATCGAGGCAGCTATGATCAGAATGCTAGCGGGAGTGATGCTTCATACTACGGAGCATACGAAAATTATAGTAATCATGAGCAGTATGGGAATTATGTGAATTATACAAATTATGCAACTGTGGCATCCGCTGGGGTGGTGCAAGAGGTGGTCACGGTGCAGTGAGAGCTCGGGGAAGAGTGCATGGATGAACGGGTTTCCTGCTACTAGCATCCATGGGGATAGATCCCAGCAAGAAAGAGAATTGGCTTTGCGATCATTCAAGAATGGAAGAACTCCAATCCTAGTTGCAACTAATGTTGCAGCACGTGGTCTTTACATCCCTCAAGTTGCTCATGTGGTCAACTTTGATCTTCCCAATGACATTGATGATTATGTTCACCGGATAGGACGGACAGGGCGAGCTGGCAAAACAGGACTAGCAACAGCCTTCTTTAATGAGAACAACTCATCGGTGGCAAGGCTATTAGCTGAATTGATGCAAGAGGCAAATCATGAAGTGCCTAATTGGCTCCCGCACTACACATCAAGGTTACATGGTGGTGGCAGAAATAGGCGATCCGAAGGAAGTCGATTTGGTGGGCGCGATTTCAGACGGGAAAGCTCATTCAATAGAGGTACAGATTACTACGGTGGAGGGTATAATAACACCAATTTTTCGTTAACCTAGGCTATTATTGTTGTGAGTTTCTTTTCTCTATATATTATTTGGCATATCTTAATAAATTGCGTGTTTAATCTATCCTGTAAATATTTAGGTTAGATATTAATGTCTGGTTTAATTAAATTGCATGATTGCTTGCATATTTTTTGTGCCTTCCATGTCACAGCATATAGTTAGAACATGTCATTTTTGCATGCTTTAAATTAATTAGTTAAATTCGCATATAGGGCAAGATAGACTTTAATTCTGCATGTCTTGCATTGCATCTTCATATTTATTTCATGTCATTGCATTTAATTTAATTCATGCATTGCATTCATAATAAAAAAATAAAAAAATAAAAAAATATATATTTAGCAAGATATGGTTTCTTATAAACCACGTCTCATCATTTTTAGAAAGATAGGATTTCTTAGGAATCCTATCTATTGTGTTGCTTTTTAAAAAGATGTTGTTTGAAGGTAAAAAAATTTTTCTTAAAAATTTTGGGAATTAATGCAAATTAAATCCGAAATTATAAGTTAATCTTGAACCAATTCACCCTCATTTTCATTTAATTTTTAATTTCGAAAATACACAAAAATACAAAAAAAAATTCATAAAAAGAAAATCCAAAAAATTGCACCTTTGAATCTCAAGTGAAAATTCATCAAAATTGCCAAGTTGAACATTTCCATGAAATTGGTACCGAAAGGGCGTTAGTAGAAATATTAGCGTAACCAAGTCTCCAAACCCAAATCTCTAGTTAGAAGAAAATAAAGTATTCTCCCGATGGTTTATTTTAGGTTTCTAATCTACCTACCAAGAAAAGATTAATGGCGGCTCCAAAATTTAAATCATTTGAACTTAAACCTAAGTTGCGAATTGGTAGAGCTTGGGAGAGCTCGGGCTAGGTTAGTTAATTCACTTAATTGATCTGATAATCCATTAACTTTAAAAATTGGGAAACCGATTTTTTTTAGGTCGCGACAAAGATCTATTGGTTCTGCTTCGCTGAACAATAATCTTTATACCGTTGATATGTCTGGTAATACGATTACCAATCTCAATAAGCGTCAGTGTATAAATGCCATTGGTAAACGCCCTAGAGATAGTCCTAATCCAAAATATGTCTGGCATCTCCGATTGGGTCATATCAGAGAAGGCAGGATTGACAAATTAAGTAGTGATGGATTTATCAATTCGTCCGATTTTGAACCGTACTCGACTTGTGAAGCTTGCCTTCAAGGAAAAATGACCAAATCGCCCTTCATGGGTCAAGGTGAGAGCTGCTGATGTATTAGGATTGATACATACAGATGTATGTGGACCACTCAATGAACATGCTAGGGGCGGATACTCTTACTTCATTACATTTACCGATGATTATTCTCGTTATGGGTATTTGTATTTGATGAAGTACAAATCTGAATCCTTTGAAAAGTTCAAAGAGTTCAGAAATGAAGTTGAGAAACAAACGGGGAAAAGTATTAAGGCCCTTCGATTTGATCGAGGTGGTGAATACCTCAGTGCTGAGTTCCTGGGTTATCTCAAAGAGAATGGCATTTTATCGAAATGGACACCTCATGCTACCCCAAAGCATAACGGCGTATCCGAAAGAAGGAATCGTACCTTATTGGATATGGTGCGATCCATAATGAGCTATACCGATTAGCCCATATCCCTTTAGGGATATGCCCTTGAGACTGCCGCGTACATACTGAACAGAGTGCCGTCCAAATTTGTTCCCACTACGCCCTATGAGATATGGCATGGTAGGAAACTAAGTCTTAATCATATTAGGATTTGGGGTTGTCCAACTTTTGTGAAAAAGCTCAAGTCGGACAAGCTGGAGGCAAGGTCTGAACATGGTCGCTTCATAAGATATCCAAAAGAGAGTCTCGGATATTATTTCTATTTCCATTCTGACCAAAGAGTTTGGGTCAGTAGGCACGCCGCCTTTCTAGAGAATCAGTTCGTTCAAGAAGGTGGTGCGGGTCACAAGATAGTCTTGCAAGAAGAAAATAATGAAGCACCAATACCTCAAGTTCAAACACCCATATCTGATTCAGTGGGAGCTTCTGATACACCACCTCTAAGGAGGAGTTTGAGATCGTCTCACCCTCCTGAACGTTACGGATATTTGATTGATGAAATGCAACCATTATTTATGGTAAATGATGGTGATCAACCAAATGATCCTAACACTTATGAGGAAGCAATATCAGATATTGATTCTGATAAGTGGCTTGACGCCATGAAATCTGAAATGGACTCAATGTATTCCAACAATGTATGGACATTGGTTAACCCACCTGATGGTATCGTACCAATAGGCTGCAAGTGGATCTTTAAAAGAAAGATCACTGCTGATGGTCAAGTTGGAATATACAAGGCAAGACTGGTGGCGAAGGGTTATCGCCAAAGAGAAGGGATCGATTATGATGAGACCTTCACACCAGTGGCCATGCTGAAGTCCATTCGAATTTTGTTGGCTATATCTGCACACTTGGATTATGAGATATTCCAAATGGACGTCAAAACGGCTTTCCTAAATGGATTTCTTGAGGAAGATATTATATGGAACAGCCGCCAGGTTTTAGAACCATTGATGAAGTTCATAAAGTGTGCAAGCTGAAGAAGTCCATTTATGGACTTAAACAAGCCTCTAGAAGTTGGAACATCCGTTTTGATGAAGTGATCAAATCGTTTGGCTTCATAAAGAATCCGGATGAACCATGTATATATAAGAAGCTCAGTAGGAGCACCATTACTTTTCTGGTGCTGTATGTAGATGATATACTTCTGATTAGTAATGATGTACCAATGTTATCATCTACTAAATTGTTCTTGTCACAAAAATTCTCCATGAAAGACTTAGGAGAGGCGACCTACGTGTTAAGTATCAAGATCTATCGAGATAGATCCAGACTTTTGATAGCCTCTCACAGTCCACGTACATAGATAAAGTGTTGAAAAGGTTCAACATGGAGTATTCCAAGAGAGGATTGTTACCTTTCAGGCATGGAATACGTCTTTCCAAGGAACAGTGTCCCAAGATTCCTGAGGAAAGACAACAGATGGCAAAGACCCCTTATGCTTCTGCCATTGGTAGCATAATGTATGCTATGCTATGTACGAGACCTGATATCGAGCATGCTGTGAGTGTCACTAGCAGATATCAGTCTGATCCAGGTGAGGAACACTGGATAGCAGTCAAGAATATCCTTAAGTACTTGAGAAGAACTAAGGATCTACTCTTGATCTATGGAGAATCGGATTTCAAAGTTGAAGCATATACGGATTCTGATTTCCAATCGGATCCTGACGATTTTAAGTCCACTTCTGGATACGTGTTCACATTTAATGGTGGTGCAGTTTGTTGGAAAAGTTCCAAACAATCTATAACTGCTGATTCCACCACTGAGGCAGAGTATATGGCAGCTTCTGAAGCTGCAAAGGAAGCCGCATAGATGAAAAAGTTCATCTCAGAGCTTGGAGTGGTTCCCTCAATTGAGCAACCAATTGCATTGTTTTGCGACAACAGTAGAGCGATCGCTCAAGCGAAGGAACTAAGGTCTCACCAGAAGTCCAACCATATTGAAAGGCGATTCCATCTCATCCGCGAGATTGTTGGAAGAGGCGACATCGCCATGTAGAAAATAGCGTCAGCGGATAACGTGGCGGATCCCTTTACTAAGGCATTGCCTAAGGCTGTATTTGATAAACACATTGATAGAATAGGTTTAAAATATCAGCATGGTTGGCTTTAGTGCAAGTGGGAGATTGTTAGGAGTATGCCCTAAAGCTTATCATGTAACTATTGCGTGTAGGGCATTCTGTTGTACTGTCAATGTTATGTTTAATGGGAAGACGTGTATTTATTTATCTTGTCCTGAATATCAGATAAATAAAGTCCATTAGATCAGTTGTAACTTATGCTTATTCTCGAGACGTCGAGAATCTCTGTGACAAGTTTTAGTTGGTCTCTGATCTATAGATTGGTTCCTGGTCAATGGATCGTTGAATGGGCATCATTAATCCACTTGAGACTAGTGTGTTCGCAGCTACGCCATTGAGCATTGGATGCTCTATGGGGATGACGGAGTCACAAGTCATCGGACGTTAGACGTCTAAACTGGAACACAGGTGTTCGTATCGAACAGGTTCGATCGAATTCACTGAACGTGACACGAATGAGCGATTGGCAAACATGGATGCCTTGTGCTTAGTCAATGCCTCAATCGCTCTAGCTTTGGTGTGTAAATAATCCTTGGACCTGAGCCGCGATGCTGACTTGTATTATGAGTGGCTGTGGTTCACGAGTACATATATTGGCGGATCGTCGATCTGCCTCTATGCTTGATGGTCGTAGTCATGAATATACGAAGTCACAGGCGTGGGCAACAGTTGGGATCTGTCTCCTTATTGGATAAGGTTGATGTCCTATGCGATCTGTTCGTGACTGCATTAGAAAATCCCTGGCCAGGGTTGAAGTCGAGAATTATCTCGCAAGAATGCACGTCAGATAGATTTGGGCATATGATCGAATTAGTGGGTTTGACAGGCATATCCATGGCCCTCATTCGATCGGGACATGGTAAGACAGAAGGATTTGCTTACACTGTAACCGAAGCTCACAGGTTCACTTGTCCTTATACATTCACACTGACTGGGTAGCCATGACATGTTGCTAGATGTCACTCATGGCTTGTGAGACCCGGAGACTGATGTAGGACAATCGGTTCTCTACGGAAGTACGCATTTGATGGTACATCTCACTGCCAGTTCAGTGGTGAACATAGGAATGTCACACACCTTAACCAATGCGTGACGGCCTCTTAATGGAAGACGGGATTGCAAGTTTGCAATCTGACTATTCAGATAGTCAAATAGAAATTGGAACGAATGAGATTCATTGTCTAATTTCTGATTCACTGAAAGCGACAACGGCACGCACTACGAAGCGATTGGATCGTGCTTATTGAGGGACGAGTTGGCGAAAGTCGCCGACCTGAGGCATGGGCCGTCGGCCGCCGATTGGCCAAGGCGGTCCAAAGGCGACCCGGGGCTGGTCAAGGCAGTTTGACCGCCGTTGACCGGCTTTGACCGAGTCAAATCTTTGGGAGCAAGGCATCGATAATTACCGCCTTGCCCCTCTCTCTCTTTAATATAAATATCTCTCACTCTCTCTCTCTAGAATGTTGTTGTTCATTTTCTTCAAAATCGAAATTGAGAGAGAGAGAGAGAGAGGACCGTGTGTGCCGCTCTTTCGTCAAAACACAAAGGTTGTGTTTCCGTCGGTGAATCAAAGGGAAGCTCGGTTCGGCGCGTCCACGAAGGTCGCTAGCACCACTGAGGATCGGCCGCTCGCGGGACTCCGTCTTCGAGGCGCACGGCTTGGGGTGTGTCTGCACTAGAGACTCGAGATCTCTCGGGTTCAAGGACGCGTGGACGAAGTCTTCTTCAAGCTCTGGCCGCGAGGTATTCTCCTCGAAACCCTTCGTTTATCCCGTGTTTTCGATTGAAGCATGCAACGCACGATTAAGCTAGATCCGGCGCCCGTTTATTCTTCCGCTACTTTGTATGTTTGTTTTTGTATGTCGAGCGTCGGGGGGGCCGAGAATCATTCTCGGTGAGGCACGGGAATCGTTCTCGGCACGGATCCAATCCGCCCCCAACACACTGCTCTCTCCCTCTCTTCTTTGGCCGAGAGCTCCTTCAGCCACCGCCGGATCTTTGTCGTCACCGTTGCCAATCAAGCCTCATTTTAGGTAAGCTATCTACTAATCATAGCCTAGGAATAATGTATATAATGCTGGTTTGGATGGTTGATTGTTTGGCTTAGGTGAAATGGCTAGAAAGGTGTATAATGGTTCAGATCATTTTGGGAGCGCGAGGATGAGGGGGCTGGATTGCGGGCTTTAGGCCACGAAATTGGGCTTGAGGATGATGCATAAGGGCTGTAGGAAGGTGCTTGGGTCGTGGCTGTGAGTGGTTAATTAGGCTAATGGGCTAAATAGCATGTTTAGGCTTAAATGGGTTAATCAGACTTAATGCGCCTAAGCTGGGTTTTCATGGTAATGAGCTTGGGCGTGAGCTATAGGGCCTATTGGACTGATTTAGAATGAGTTTTAAATGAGTATTAGAGGACCCGAGTGTGTTTATGGGTCGCGATTTGAATTAGGCTTGAAATGGGCTAGTTGGCCCAATTAGGCCTAAGGTCTAAATTTAGGTAAAAAAGTGCATTGGGCTTGACTCATTGGGCTAATGGGCAGCCCTAAAGATGATATGGAAGAGAGATTGTGAGGCCAAGCACGAATGTGGGCCGTGAGTAACTAAAGGGCCAAAATGGGCCAAAATGAATTATGGGCCTGAGAAGTCTAACCCACAAATTCGTGTAAGGCAAGTGAATCTAGACTTAAGGGATTTAAATGATGATCCATGAAATAATTATAAAGAGTATTGGGGGCTCAAGTGTGGTTAGAAGACCCTAGTGAGAATTGGACCGATCTGGGTTTAATAGGAATTGAGCCTGGGGAGCCCGATCGATCACACAAAAGGCCTCGATAGAAATTAAATGAACTTGTACCTCATAAGAGTGTTACTATTAATCCGTGATATATCATATTTTGCATGCATACCGGTCATTGCCTAGATTTGTACCCTTTGCTTGGATTAGAGTATTTGTGATGTATATTGATTTGGGCATGAGCATAGCATGCACTCTCATGTGAAGCGATAAGGGGAGAACGACCCTGAGGCGTTCGCGCACGGGAAGTGGAGAGATAAGCGTGTGGACCTAAGGTATTTAGTGGAGGCACGATGCGCCCGGACGTACGCGGCACGGGGTAGCTAGAGAGATAAACGTGTCAACCTGGAGCTACCACACGCAGGTTGGGACACGAGCCTGAAGCGTAAGAGACGCAGGCCGGACCCTTCATGGATCATATGTAACTCCGATACCCAACATTGAGCATTGTGCATTGAGCATTGAAACCTGAGATAATGGCATGCTGCATTTGGACATTTCTGCATGTGAATTTATTCTCTGACTATATGTAACCACTAGTAGATTAGGCCATGTACGTCGTACCCTACTCACGTCACTATCAAGAAAGTGGTGTTAAGAAGTGTTGACTAGCCCTAGAGTTATAGGATAGGGTCAAACCGACGTGCATACCTTATCCTACGTAGGGATTAGTGGTGAGTTTATTGAGTATTTGACTCACTGGCATTGGTTGCCAATCTTTTCAGACCCCCGACAGTAGTGATGGACATCCCACCGACCCTTTTTGGACTCCCCATCGAGGTAGAGACAGACATTCGACATTTTGCTGAGGCCGATGGCACCGTTTAGGCTAAGATACCGCCCGACTGTTTGGGTTGACGAAGGTGGGCCATCTTGGGTACCACATAGGTACGAGGCGTGGTTAAGGACGGGATTTGAGTTCGAGGGTCCCGTGCATGTCTTCGACATACCGATCGAGGACATGGGAGACCCCTACTTGTTCCATCCTGCGACTTATGGTAGCGATGTTGTCAATCCCGAGCTGAGCCAAGAGCAGCCTTCTGAGGGGCGCATAGAGATAGATGGCCACGAGAAGGGCGATCCGATGGACACCGAGCCTTCCTCTCCTGAGTATAAGGAGGAGTCTGACCCGGAGGAGTTGCCGTGGCCGTTTGACAGGAGCGACACCAATCAGAAGTAGACCCTAGGGTAAGATGTCTAGCCGAGCGTAGGAATTTTGGACTGTACCTTATATTTCTCTTTTGGTGGTTTATACCCTAACGCTTTATAGTGCTTATGAATGTACTAGTTGTGTTCATCCAACTATTTCCTTTCTTTCCCCTATCCCATTATTGTATGTGTGCATGTCTGGGTTGGAGTTTCGTTTCCGCAGTTTAGTATTTGGCATGAGCGTTGACTGGCCGCAACGAATTTCCTGGGTCGTCGCAGTTCGTGGGTTAGGTGGACGCAGACTGATTGGGTGGGAGTTCGCAAGCCCATAGGGTTCAAGCATGATAGGTTGGATTTAAAGAAATATTTTCTCAGGGATTGAATTACAAATACTTAAGACTTTAAGGACTAGAATGTAAATATTTAAAACTTGAGGGACTATTTTGCAAATAACTAAAAATATGAGTTAGTGGAGAAATTAAAAATGAATGTGGAGAAAGGATACTGGAGAAAGAATGAGAGAAAAGAAAAGGTGGAGAAAGGGAGATAGAGATATAGAGAGAAGGATGGATAGAGATGGAGAAGAGAGATAGAAAAAAAAGCTATAAAAGGAGGAAGAAAGAATGCTATTTGGGGGATTCATGAAAAAATCAAAAGGGAATCAAATGAGAGCATATTTTTAGAGGAGACTTTTGGAGAGTGAAAGTTTAGAAACCCGGTGCCACCATCGCTAATTCTTCCTTCATCGACACAAAACCGCATCCATCCCATCGTTGAAATTGTGATCTTAGATTTTGATCAACAATGCAATACGAGGGTTGAATTTGGTAGTCAAATCCGCCAAATTAGGTAACGATTCTAATTTTTAAAATATCAAAAAAATTCATTACCTAAATTAATTGATTTGAATCCCGGTTAAATCTTGTTAGATATATCATTCTATTACCATGCTTAAAAATTACAACTTTCAAAAATTCACATCATTAGATAATTGCACGCGTAATCTATTTTGTAAATATTTATGTTGAACCACATTGTTTTTAAATTACATCTCAAAAAAATGAAAATTCATCTTTTAAAAAAAATCATTCACGATATGCATTGCATATAGTTTGATTCTTCATATTGTCATATAAAAAAATTACACTTTTAAACTTCAAGTGAAAATTCATCAAAAGTGTCAAATTGAATATTCTTTATGAAATTGATACCAAAAGAGCATTAATTAAAAAAATTAATGTAATCAAGTCCCCGAATTCATTGATTTCTGGTTCGTAGGAATAAAGTATTTCCTCCAATACTTTATTTAGGTGTTTAATCAACCTACCCCGAATTCATTGATTTCTGGCTCGATCGATCTCGAAACGAAGATCGGGTTGCGATAGCCAATTATTATCTTTGCATTGAATTAAAATGTTCACGCGGTCTTGCTCAAAACCAAATCACGACGAGTTTATTGAGTTCGACCTTAATATGATTGGGTGACATGTGCATCGGTGTACATGCTTTCGAAGTTTTCACCAATCATTTTTTGGAATGTATGATTGGAAACCCTATCGAACGATTAGGAGAGATCATTCGATTCTGCAGAAACTAGAGAAATGAATTTGAGGACTTAGTTACATTGATTCGTTGGTCGACACCCTTTCGGTACCTAAAATTGAATGATTTCCTAATATATAGAATTCATGCAGATGACTAGAAGGGAGGTAAGCTCAAGAACCTAATAGTTCATGCAGAGGAGAATATCTAACCTACCAATCATAATCAGTAAAGTAGGTGCGCAAATCAAGGATCCAATAACGTGCTAATAAAACGCAGGAAGATCAATGTGACTTCCTTAGTGAAGCTCTGTTGGCTTAGAGAAACAGTATTTTGGAAGTTTGGATAGAGTTCGGGACGATTTGGAAGCAATTTGCACATCGGGAGTAAAGTCGTCAATTTGGGAGACAGTTTATCCAAAAGGCAAAATTGTCATTTTTGAAAGGATTAGAAATCCAAGTTGTCAAAAATGAGATTGGCCAGTTGAATGTGCCCATTTTCCAATTTTGGAGATTAATTTTTTTGGATTTTCAGAGACAATTTGTCCATGAGAGGCAAAATCACCATTTTGAAAAGAATTGGAGGCCAAAATCGCAAAACATGGATTTGGCCAGTCAAGGTTGACCACTTCTATTTTCTATGATTTTTGGAGATTTTTAAAAAAATTTCGAAATGATTTGACCATAAGGGGCAAAATCGTCATTTTGAAAAGATCGAAAAGACAAAACTGTCAAAAATAGGATTGATCGGTTAAAATGATCTATTTCCTGATTTTTTTTTTTTAGGCTATTGAGAATTTTTGGATTTTTTTGGATTTTTTTCCAGTTTTTTTAGAATTTTTAAAGAATTTTCCAATTTTTTTGGTTTTTTAATCATTTTTTGATTTTTTTATTGGTTTTCCAGATTTTATTCTATTTTCTAATCCTATGGTCAGGAATGAGACACCTGGCTAAACCACAACTCTTCGATCCACCGATCGCATCTACGGTCAAGATCGGACGACGTGGCTAATCCATGACCGTCCGATCAAACGGACTTTTTATTTTCAAAAATGAATTTTTAATTTCTAAAAAACTATTTTTGAATTTCGAAAATGGAATGGAAGGCTCCGATTGTGACGAGTGGCCAAACCTATCTGATCAGATTGAAAAGGTCAGAAACCATCTTCTTCAATTTTCAAGTGGTTATACCATCTCACAAGTTCAAACGTCCAAATATTGTCTCCTTGCATTAGTGGCTGTTAATCTTTTTTGAAGAGGTAGCAATGAGCTTCCATAGCGAGTGCTGTGCTTTCTAGTTAAATGAAAAGAAAGTAGACTAGAGGAGGTCGTTCAACAAATCCCCCCAATACTTGACCTGAGACCAGAGGAGGCAATGTGCTTCCATTGCGAACCTTGCTCGCGAGGCATTCCTGAAGAATCTATACGACACTCTGGTTCAAGGAAGAGGTGGTGATAATCGTGTTCAGTAAAGTGGAGGTGAGCCAAGTGAGGGGACTGACCAGGAATCACGGCAAAGCCGTGTCATGCATTGCTTGGTCAGTCATTTTGCTGGGTTCTGATCTAAGACTAAAAGGACCCGAGTTCTTTTCTTCTTCTCATAAGACATGACAAATCATCTTAGGAATGAGCCCAGCTGCAAATGGTTTGCAGATGCTTTTGTCCTCCCACCATACCATTGGGGAGTGGAGGAAAATTGTGGAGACATTTGTTTCTGGTTTCTGTGACTGCCCTTCATTGGAGCTACTGATGTCATCTATAGTGTGACCAGATTTTTCACTGACTAGTTTGGTAAGCAATTGCGTGTTGTTTACGAAAATAACTCTGTCCAAAGCTGAACTACACTGGCCAGAACCAAGCAATGCATCTTTTGCCATCCTAGAAATGCTTGAACCCTTTTGCTGTTTTCAGTTTTTGTGGCCAGAAAAAATTTCGTAGAAACTAGTACGATGAACGGTTATGCTCTGATGTTTCAGTAGTAACACAATAGTTAGCCAAAAGCAGAAACTCTGGCCACTTTTTCACATGAATCAAAACCTTATAAACATCATTCTGTTGAGAGTTTCAAATGAGCTGCAAAACTTTCTTCGAGTAGTACTGCCGCCAATAGGCGTTGAACGAGATCTCCTGGTGAGATACCGTATGAGGCTTGAAAATATACATGTGGCAATCATGTGTGTCTACTTGAGAATGGAACAACGATACTGCATCGTCTGCAAATTGTTCGTTCTGTGAACTGAGTACACTAAAGACCAGGGAAAAAGTCAAATAAATCAATAGCTCATTTATTCATCAATATTGACAGTAGTTATTGTTTCATGCTGAAACGCCCTTCGCACATCCTTACCTTCCGCAAATCTCAACTAGAGACACTAGTGCTAGGTTCAAGCCCAAATGCTTCCCAATTAGCAGTGAAGTTTGCCGCTTTTGAGCATCGGTTCCATGGAGCACCAACCAAGCCATGTACCGACAATGGTCCTGCCCAAACTAATGTCCAGTTTCGCCAATAGCTATCTCTTGGATGGAAAGACACTTCATGAAATTGCAATTCAAAAGTTTAATCGATAGAGGCACTCTTTAACTAACAAATCCCCACCGTGCGGGGCACTTTGAACATAAAGTCCAGTAAATGACATTATAAACCAATCAGCAGTTCAGCACTAAGGTGACAGAAACTAACCCAAGAACCAAAGAGCTCTGCATCATCATTTTCATGGTAAAGTGATCCAGGTCGAAATCAACAAGTAAAAATCCTTCGAGAGCATTATGTGAGTTAGCAAAAACAGAGACGTCAAAGAACAGTCACTCAACTTTAAGGCCTTCAGCTCTGAAGCTAATGCTGCTATGTTAAACCTCATCCTACCCTATATCAGAATAAATACCGAACTTGAGGCCTCTGTCATGTACATAATAAGCAAGAGCCTTGGTTCCTGATGGGAAGTTTTTGGATCGGCAACCAGTTGGCCAATGGAACACTATCCTTTGCTGATGTTTTCCACACATCAGCGAGGAAAGGAAAAGCGAAGTGCTTGTGCAATTTCTGAAGTTTGTTTCACTATGTCCAAAAGAGTTTATATTCATGCTTTTCCGAAAAGCACATCAGGTAAATGGGTAGCATTAGAAAATATCGCTACACACAAGAGATGTGCTGGAGCTATGGTAACGAAAAGGATTTTCTTGCGAGGATCGAGCTTAGAGGTCACCCAATCTGCCCATGTCTCCGTTGCCAACTCGATCGTACCCAAACAAACTAATTCTTCACAATCGCCATTTTCGTCATCACTCCATCTGCAACAATTACCACATGACATATTTTGCCAACATACAATCAGACTCCTACTTCTAACTCTCCATAACAAGTGCCACCAGTGTCGTACAACTTACAGAAGCTTAATAGGACCTTGTCTCCACCATAAATATGTGTTGAAGACCAAAATGTCAGCATGCTCCCACTGTGACGCACGCTTCAAAATTGAATCTGGCCGTATTATTCGCTCATCCAACGTATGGTTCACCAGATCATTGGAGTTACATTCAACAAGGAGAGGGGCCCAGAAAAATTCGACGGTAGCAGTGTATTCCTGCAAACAAACCAGCACGAGAGGACTTATCTTAGGAATTTATAATAAAAAAAAAAAATTGCCTGCACCTATAGAGAATATTGAAGATAAGCTTTTGCCATGCACTTTCAAATATCAAAATGAGCAATAAAATGCCTTTCAGGGACCATGGACTGCCATGCCAGAATAAAGCTTTACCTCTGATCTAAAGATTGTAAGAGGTGCATTAGGCGTTATAGATCTTTTGTCCTTGGAAGTAGCCGAATGCAGCAAACAGAGCATCAATATCCATTGTCCTCGATTCAATGAATCTCCAACAAACGTTAGTCTTTTTCCCCTCAACTTGTCCCACATTTCAGTCACACTCCATCTCAAAACAAAACAACCGCAAACATAGTCAAACCAAAAGGAAACCTGTCCAGTTATCACTGCAACTACATGCCAAACAACGCATCCATTAACTCATTTTGATGTTGTGGACACAGAATCAAGGTGCTACCTAGAGTGTATCATTTCCTTGTAAACGCTTAACAAAATTAGATTTCCACAAAAGGGCATTTGCTCATATAGTTCAGAGACAGATCAACCAAGCTGTTTCCAAACTTATCCAAATTCTCTTACCAAATCAAAGTTGGAGCTTCTTGTTCTAGCCAAGCAAATATACAGCAAGTAGACAATAGACATGAGACAGCCTGGAAATTCGACCCATTATCGGAATTTCAATAAAGAATGGATATATTTTATTAATGCGCTCTAATCGATTCTCACTCAAAATTAGCTACTCTGAGATGGCTAACCGAAGGGGAATGGCTACATAGGATTCTAAAATACGTGGACCTAATCAGTCAATACGCGTAATTCCTAAACAGTCGCTTGTTGATCCGAGGATTCGGTAGAGATGTAAATTAATGGATTTGGCCACGAAATGAATTTCGATCTTGGACAGTCGAATTCTCATGAATGTTACAATAAATGTTTGGATTTAGTCACAGTGAAATCGTCAGTTGACCAATCGATCTGAGAACATCGCGAAGCAATACGTGAGTTGGAATTTTGTCTGTTTTCCCCAGTCTATGCTTAGTCTCTAGATCGAGAGTGAATATATTTATGGTAGTAAGAGTACGTTAGTGTAGCGAGATTTTTAGTCTGAGTTCATTCGCGCTCGGTGCCTGATCAGTGCATTTGGCACGAATCTTGAGAAAGTGTCTCGTCAAACGTCCTATCAATCGATCATGTCTTGTCAATCAAATCAAGTCAAACCAAATCAAATCAAGTCATTTCAAAGTCATATCACTCAATCCATCAAGTACAAATCAATCTAAGAACCCCATTACCTAATCTCATCGAATCCCACTCACCCTCTTTTGGACCTTTGTGTCTTATTCTCATTATAACCTAAGAAGCCTCCCTATTTCTCTCCTTCTTCTTCATTTTGTTCGGCCACCCTCTCCCCTAAACACTCTCTCTCTCTCGCTCGAAGCTCTCTCATCTCCCTCTCTCAATTTTCTTCGCCGCCGTCCACCATCACCGTCCACGTCACCACCCACCATTCAGCCTTGTCTCCTCTTGGTAAGTCTCCTTAGCCCTTGTTTCTTCATTTCATTGGCCTTAGAACCTCCGTTGAACCCCCGACCAGCCACGACTTCCATTATCTCCTCCGTTCATCATTCTCGCTCCGACGAAACCCCAGCCTCGTGGCCTTGTCCCACTTGGTTCCTAGACCCCCTCTAACCCATTAATCTATCATTTTTAGGCTTGGAACCACCGCAAAAGATGCCAGAACAGCCCTTAGCCGCTGTACTCTTATCTCGGCCATGAGTCCCCATTTCGACCGTCGCGTGTTCCCGTCGTCGTCACCGTTGTTCAAGCTTCGATTTGGTAAGCGCATCCCCTAACTCTAGCCTAAGAATGTGGCACGTGAAATGGTTGGGACTTTAGAATGCTTAGCTTGATGGAAAAAGGGGTAGAGAACGAGCTAGCTAGTTTAGACCGGTTGGGATCATGTAAGGATGCGGGCTGATTTGTGGGCTTATGGACCACATTAATGTCATGAGGAGAATGTTTATGGGCTGAGAGGATGAGGTTCGTTAGTTGATTTGGGTGGTGAGATTGGTTAGTATGTGAAAATAACTAGTTCGGGCTTAATTGAACAAGTTGGGTTCAAAGGGCTTAATATGAAATTTTGTGCAAGACACGGCAATTGCTATTCATGGAACTTAGGGTGCTATCCATAGGGTATTGGAGGTGAAATTTGTGAGTCCGATGTAGCTCGAGAGCCCTTGGGTGAGGTATTAGCCTAAAAATAAACGTATGGAAACTTGTGTTCGATAAATGCTTATATTTTGACACACTTGATGATTGGTTTATAATGAATTGAGCATATGCCGCTGAGAAATATGTTTTACCGATTATTTGTGGCATGCCATGTTATACGTCCACGTTGTATGTACTGATTGGAAGATGCATTGTCATGCTTGAGATAAACTGTTGTTGCTATTTCTAAACAATGTGATATGTGGCATGCGTGAAATGAAGTCATTGGAATGAAAACATGGCATGCATCATGTGCGACAAGATAAGGGTGCGAACAGCCCTGATATGGTGTTTACGCGGGGAATTTGGAGGGATAAGCGTGCCGACCTGATGTGCCTTTATGACACGGGTCGAGACACGGTGTGCCCGGATGTGCATAGCATGGGGTAGTTGGAGTGATAAGCGTGCCAACCTGGGTCTTTGCACAAAGAGGCGTATATGCAGGTTGAGGCACGGTGCTAGCTTGAGGCGTCTCATACGTGGGCGAGGCATGGACCTAATGCGTAAGATACGTGGGTAGGACCTAATGCGTAAGATATGCGGGTCGAACCTGATGCATTTAATGCGAGTCAGTGGTATTTTGATACCATGCATTGAGCATTGAGTATTGAGCATCGAAGTATGGCATGCATGAGTGTCGGACCTGAGGCATTTAACATGGGTCGAATGGAATCCTGGTTGAGTGATTCATTGATTGATGCCTGGCAGTGAATATTGAATCGTGGCATGCTTTAGCTATCATTCTTGACATGTGAATTTGTTTCGTATATGTATGCTTGTTAAATCCATGGATTTGTGCACACTATGCTCTATTTGTGATACTGTTGAGAACGTTAGCTGGAGAGTACCAATTTGCCCTAGAATTGTATGCTAGGGCCGAACCGATAAGCGTATTGCATCTTACTCTAGACTTAGCGGAGAGCTTATTCAGTCTTCGACTCACTGGCATTATTTGCCAACCGTAGAAATGAGCATCCCACCGATCCATTTTGGACTCCCCGTGAAGGTAGAGTGTGACGTTACCTATTTTGTTGAGGATAATGGTACAGTATGGGCTAGGCATATCACCACTGTATGGGTCAACCTTGCAGGTCCGTTTTTGGTTCCCCATAGATATGAGGCTCGGATGAGGAGGAGAGACCTGGAGTTCAAAGGCCCAATGTGAGATTTTGATATTCCGATCGAGGAGATGGGAGATCTTTTTATTACTCGCCCTATGACTTTTGGTGGAGAGATTGTCAATCCAGATCCGAGCGAGCAGTTGCCTTCAGAAGGGCAGATAGAGGTCGATGGCCATGACGAAAGTGACCATATGGATACTGAGCCTTCCTCTCCTGAGTTCAAGGAGGAGTCTGACCTCGAGCAGCTGCCTTGGCAGTCAAACTGGAGCAACACTGACCAGGAGTAGGCCTTTAGGTTGATGTACCTCTTTTTGTAGCGTGGGATGAGCCGAGTGTTGTGTTTCATTTTGATGGCCCTGTATTCCTAATGCTTGATGATTTGATATATGTATTGATGGTTGTTATTTGAGACTGTGTAATTGCTCTCTTCTACCCCATTCTCTTGTGTGCATGTCTGGGTTGAAGTATCGCTTCCACAGGTTTATTTTGGTATGTGCGTTGTCTGGCCGTAACGAGTCCTGGGTCGTCGTAGATCGTGGGCCAGGCGGGCGCTGATTTCGACGGGGTGCGACAAAACAAGCACAACAGAGTGAATCCTTTACAGGAATTATCTCTTTAAATTGCAATTATGAGGTTGCCATCTCTAATACTGGTAGTCCAAGTCAGACCTCCCATGCTCGTGGCAGGCCAGCTGGTCCAACATGTATGGGCATTCCGGCTCGCTGTGCATCGGGAACGACGTTGTCGAATACCCATCTCCCCGAAAGCGCATTGCACCTCTCCAAATCAACCCTTCGTTGACCGGGCACCAGCGCAGCTTCACCCCACCTAATCTTCCTCCCACTGTACTCTCTCGTGGAGTTGCATCTACTAAATCTATCCAAGACCCCTAACCCACGAAAAGATTCAAACTTTAAACGCGAAACATCAACTCAACGACGTACCCCCATTGCCAATTACCAAAAACAGAGGAAAAGAACACTAGAACCGCAAATCTTTTTGCAAGTTCAAGTGAAAAAGATGAAGTGTAGTGTACCAGGAGCTTTGCTCCTACGAGCTGATTGACTCGGCTTCACGTAAGTGATCTTAGGTTGCTTCTGGGGGACTTGATCCGGGTCTCGGGAGATTTGTCGGTTGCTACTTTCGTTTTACAGAATCGTGCAGACGATGAAGCCGAGAAAGACGAATGCGACCACGAGGAACGGGCTCTTCTTTCTACTCTATCGAGGCATCGTGAGTGTGTAGCAGATTCCCAAGAATCGAGAGCTCTCAATGGAATATATAGGCCACTAGAGAGAGCAACAACTGAACAAGGCAATGAGAGAGTAACAAGAAGCATTAGAATCCTTTTTAGGTGCAGAATTAAGGCAAGGACCAGGATTTCTAGCTATTGGAAATCACCTTTCCTTTCAAGTAAATGACATAAATGGCCATCAAACTTTGATTCACTGTGTAACGTAATTTATAAACTTTAATCCAATATGTAATATCGTTTCCGAACTTTTAATTTGTTCAGTGTAATCCCTACACTTTTGGTACATGCCCAATTTAGTCCATAACTTGTATAAAAATATTTGATATTATCCCTCAATTTAAATTAATTGAAAGACAACATTAAATATTTGTATAGCGTTCATGGACTAAATGAATATGTACCAAAAGTCTATGGATCAAATTGAATAAATTAAAAGTTCATGAATAACATTGCGTATTAGATTAATATTTTTTTTGGTCAAATTATTGGATTAAAGTTAAGGATCACATTTTTTTTGTCAGATTATTGGATTATGGATCACATTATATATTAGATCAAAATTTAGTTATTATTTGTATCATTATATTTTTTTTAATCGTTATCTATGAGCAAGAGACCACGCATATAATTTGTGGGTCCCCCTCACCGCTAGTTGTTTTTCCATTGGTGCTTTGTGAGGAATCGTGCAAGAACAAGGTTGATTTTTGGTTGGACGGTGATTATTGCGAAGCTCCAATCCAGGCACTTCTATCGAGGAGAAGCTTCTATAAATGAAGAAGTTGCATTTCTTGTTTTGAGGTACATAAGGAGGACAATTTAGGAAAAATCCTAAATACGGCTCGGAGTATTCTCATTTTTTCAAATAAGAGCTTTAAGTGAATCACATTCTAAATAAGAACATGAAATAACTAAGTAATCTTTAAAAAAAAAAAAGAGCCTGACCTCAAGAGTATTTTCGTCATCTCATATTTTTTTTCTTTCTTTTTTCGTTTTATGTTTTTTCTTAAAATAAAAAAAGTGCAAGTGATAACAAAAAAATATAGGGGCAGCCACCCCACTGCCGGAGAAGGCGATTCGCTTTTGACAGACAATGAAGAGAGAGAATGCGTGACCCAAGAAGCCGATTCGCGAAATGAGTATCTCGAGAACTCCTCCATCGTTCTGATTGTCGAGTCGTCTTCATCAACGTGAGCCAAGGCCGCAAAGACTGAGGAGAGAAATGGCAGCGGAAAACACAAGCGAGAGTGAAGGAGATAAAATCTTAGCAGACACATCTTTTCCTTCTTCTTTTCTTGCTTCTGGCTTTTGGGTTGGCCTTCAATCTGGAGATGAAATGGATATGTTGCGGCGGAGCCGAACGGAGCTTCAGCTTTCTAGCTTCCGATGGAATGCGTCGGCCATGGCCGGTGGGAGGGCAGCCCTCCATGTTTTTCTTTTTCACTTTCATTCATTAAAAAATCAAAAACGAAAAATGACGAAATTGCCCTTGAGGCTGGGCTCTTTTTTGAAATTGCATAATCATTTAAAACCCTTATTTGAAATAATATCCACTTCAAATCTTCATTTGAGAAAATGCTTGCTCTTCAAGCCCTTACTCAAACCAGGGTTTACTTCATATCTTTCTTTGAAAAAAACAATGGCACTGCAAGCCTTTATTTGAAATTTTCTCGGAAACTTATGAACGATCAGCCTATTCTCACGGTAAAAAAAACATATATATAATCCATTGATGTAGACATGGCCACGGGCCGACCGGCCCATGAAAACCGCCGAACCAGCCCGTACAGCCGGTTTGGCGATTCCGGTTCATGGTTCGGAACCGGCGGTTCCGAACCGCGTAAACTAGCCGTTTGGGGGCAACGGCTTTTTAGCCGTTGCCCCCTTTATTTTATTTTATTTTTTTATTTTATTTAATTAACAAAATTTTTCTTATAAATACCCCCCTCCCCCCTTCATTTTATTCACAACTTCTCTCATTTCTCTTCTCTCGATTTCTCAAATTCTCTCAAATTCTCAATCTCAAATTCTCTCAAGTCGCGATACTCGATCCACTTTCATTTCTCTCGAAATTCTTCATGTCTTTTTTGTTGGAAATTCTCGAAAAAATGGCAAGTGGAAGTCGTGGCGGAAGGGGTAAGAGCCCGGGCGCCGATGGGATCGTCCAATTATCCTCAATCTCATAATCCTCAAGATTATGCATATTATGGCTTCGATGACGACGAAATTGAAATCGACAATGTTCCAAATGTCAAGCAACCCGTTCCAACACAAGGTAGCATGAATCCTCCTACCGAAGAAGCGTCAACAACGATGGGACGAGAGGGGTCATCCACTTCCTCAATATGGGAGCACTTCACGAAGACGCACATTAAAGAAAAAAAATATCAACTTACTTGCAAACATTGTGGAAAAAATTACAAATTCGTAAGTGGTCAAGGCTATGGAACATTTCAACGGCATTTGAGGTCAAAACATCCAACGCTAGCTAGGATCGACACTCGTCAACAACAAATTTCCGGGTATGCCAAAACTAACGCTCTTCCTTTATTCCGTTATAGCGAAAATGTTTATAAAGAAGAATTAGCTAGATTTACGGCCGTAGAACATTTATCATTTAATTTTGGTGAGAAATTTGGTTTTAATAATTTTATACAAAATGCATGTACTTCACAAGCAAAACCCGTTTCTAAAAATACCCTTAAACGCCAAATTTTTAATTTGTATAAAAAAGGAAAAGAAGAATTAAAAATATTTTTTATGAATTATAATGGACGTGTGCATATAGGTAGCGATGTTTGGACAGATTCTTGGCAAATTCATTCTTATATGGGCATTACGTGTCATTGGATAGATGACGATTGGAATATTCAAAAAAGAATTATTGCATTTCGAGTTTTTGATGATAGACATACGGCAATTAATATTTATAGATTAATTAGACAAGTTTTAGAAAAATATTGTTTGGTTGAAAAAGTTTTTTCTATTGGTTTTGATAATGCCGCGGCAAATACCGCTTCTATTGAAGAGTTGGAAAAACTTTGTAAACTCACTTTTGGTGGAGAATTTTTTCATGTTAGATGTGCTTGCCATGTTTTAAACTTAAGTGTACAAGAAGGTTTATAAACTCTTAATGTTTTTCTCAACTGAATAAAAATCGCAATCCAATATTTATGGAGACATCCCCAAATTATGAAAGATTGGTGTACATTTTGTAAACAACATGAAAAAAGGGCAAGAAGATTTTCAAGAGATGTTCCAACTCGTTGGAATTCCACGTACGAATTGCTTAATCAATCTTTTGAATATAAAGATTTATTATGTGCATTTATTTCGACTAATATTCCTCAACTTGAGTTATTACCACAACATTGGGATATTTGCCAAAAAATTTTAGATTGTTTAAAAGTTTTCAATGATGCAACTTATACTTTATCCGATGTTTATTATCCTACACTATTAATATTGCTGGTGTTTTTGAAGAATATGAAGAAGATGAACAATTAGGTGCAACTATTAAGGCAATGAAATCAAAATGGCTAACTTATTATGAACATATTCCTTTTATTTATTTGGTTGCTTCTGTTTTCGATCCACGTACGAAATTAGAAGGCGTAAAAGATTTTTTTACTATGTATTATGGATGTCTTCATTTAGAAATAGAATTAGATATTAATTTATTAAAAGGGATAGTTAGCAACTCAATAGTAGCATTATATAATGATTATTATATTAGATATAATGCAACTGATATTGGATCTTCTTCTCAATTTAGTTGCGTAAAAAACGAGAGCGAAAGTAAAATGAGTAGAGGGTATAAAATGCTAATGAGTAGGCAAAAAAGACAAAGGGGGCGCACGGATATTTCCGAATTTAATCACTATTTAAGCACTAACTTTGAGACTAACTCATTTGCAAGTGGCACAGATTTTCAAATTTTAGAGTGGTGGAAGGAGCATTCGAGTTAATATCGAATTCTCTCTATCATCACTAGACAGGTTTTAGCAACTCCTTGTTCAACAGTTACGGTTGAACAAGCTTTTAGCGCTGGAGGCAACATTTTGGACGATCATCGTTCAAGATTATCTCCGCAGTCTGTGGAGGCTCAAGCTTGTGTCGATGATTGGACGAAGGCTCAATATCGACAACAAGAGATGGATCGCAACATAGAAGCCAAATTTTTCGATGATGGAGCGAGCACCATGACGGGAACCACCGCCGGAAGCGACGATTGACGATGAGATAAGTATGGGGTTATCAAAGGTAAAAGAACTACATGGACTTAATGATAATTCCTTAAGTCAAGCCCTTTCTCTCTTCTTTTTTTTCCTCTAAGTTTGATTACGATTTTGTAAAATTTTACTTGAAATTTTTATTACTTAAAAAACCGGGCCGGTTCAGGGCTCCGGTTCCGGTTCGGAACCGGGACGGTTCGGAACCGGAATCGGCCCGGAACCGGAACCGTGGCCACCCCTACATCGGTGGCTGGAATAAATTACGGGGGGATTAAATAACAGAACCGCTTCTGATCGTTCCATTTCCATGTAATGAGTTCGAATTTGAAACGAAACAACACCAAATGTTGTATCGTGAGGTATGATGACGCGAATTCAAGCATGGTAAAAAGTAATTGCCGTAGGGCGGCTCCCGGCTCTAGAGATTAGCGACTGCAGTGGAACAAGAAAGGATACCGTAACTAAATAGTTCATCGAATGGTCCAACCAGATCATAAACCTCGTTTTGCTTTTGAAAAAATAATAATAATAATTAGACAACGATCCAAACTATGATTTTAAAATTCATAGGTCTGTCTGAATTTGTAAGAATAGATTGGGGAAGATTCTTTTATGGGCCATGCTTACCTTGTATTTATTTTTTCGAAGTTTGCATCTGCTTGACATTTATCTTTTTGTAACCCGGAATTCGAAGGCTTTGATCTCGAACTGGCGACCGACGATACTTGTAACACAATTTTATTCTAATTCTATTTGGTTTTCAAAAACTAGAGACAAGACTCTAATTCCATGTCAATCCAATTTTTCATAATTATATCAGTGATATAATAATCACGGTGCCTTGATAATTTTGTTTCCCATATCTATCTCCAAAATATAGAATAAGTGCAAACATCGTATTAATCGCATGGCAGTTGCCACCCCATAACCCTTCCTTTTCCAAATTTCGCATTTTTAGCAAATCGATCCAACGGTATTTCAACTCACTCTCTCCTCATCCTGCCTGGACCCCTCGTTTCTAGGAACGTGTTGATCGCCACTGACTGCAAATCGAAGGTTGACATTAATCCGAAAAACCTACGTGATAGCCCAAAACCGAGGTCAGGCCGGGCCTTTGATCTACGCATGGAGCTCAATGTTGTAGCCATGGCAAGCTCCAAAATGGAGCTCCCCCATAGCCACCTTGCCAAGCTCTAACAGACCTCGTCAGCTGTGGCCGAGCACTGGGCTTAAGCTTGAGCCTAAGCTCCACAGCTGAGCTCTTTCGAAGGTCGCGCAAGAGAGGAAGGAGAGGATTGCGCGGATTGTTGTGGTGTTGTTTGGTGTTGTTTGGTGTTACTAACTTTCAAAATCGGCCAATCGAAAATGATTTTAAAAATGGTTCGGTGGTTGTTATTTTTTTTGTGGTTTTCTACATGAAGAAGGGAAGATTGGTATTTAAACCAAAACTTAAAAAAGTCAAATTAACAAGAATAAAAAAAATCAAATTTGAACCAATTACCCAAAAACAAAATTTATTCTAAATGGTTCGTACACGCAAGAAATTTGAAGTATCTCCGGATCCATTTCGGTTCAAAACCCAGAATTTTGGCTTCTTGGGCCGGCTCCGTCCGGTTGGTGCGGGCCTACCAAGCCCAAATACCAGGGGCATAAGAGAAATGGTTAGGGTTTTGACGTCCCGATTCATCCATCGTCTAGCCGCCGAATTGCTTACCTTCGGGGACTCCTGTGAAGAAACCTCCTCCGCCTACGCCGGTTGGTCCAAGCTGAGCACCCAAACATGGTGAGCGCGCAGTTCTTCCCCCTTTTTCTTCAGCTCCGTAGTCATCTTTCTCGTGCTGTGAATCGTCTTGGTTCCTTGTGCTTTTCCGATGTCGGCCGATGTCTCTGCGTCCTACTGGGCCAAAAAACTAGGAACTGTACCGCGTTAGTAGGTCGGAGACTTGGGTTTTGTCTTGTTTCCCTGCCGTGCAAAGACGTTGGGACGTCTCTCTGATCTGAAACAGTCGTGCAAATGGCGTGCGTGGTGATATCAAGTCTGCAACTTTGTTTCTTTTTCTTTTTTCCTAGTTACGGAATGGAGCATTTTAGACGAAGGAGCGCTCTACGGAGGCCCACTGCCTGAATTTTAAAATCACTGAGAATCCGTCTTAGTGTAATGTGATTAACCGTGGGAGTAGTTCTTTCTTTCTTTCTTTCTTAGTAGTTTGTAAGGATGTGTCTGGGCTGACCAGCAAGTGAAAAGCTTGAGCTTGAAAGCGAGGTGTGTTTGCGATGATCTGAACTCTGAAGCTTGTTGAAACCTTCTAGGGGAGGGATTTGTGGAGATGGAAAGTTGGGCAATCTATAAATATGATGTTTTGGCACAATAAGTCCAGGATGTTTTTACCTTCCCCGTTCAAATTAATGAAGACAAAGTTCTAACATTGTTGTGTGGAACACAGGCGCGAGGGTTGAAGAAGCATTTGAAGAGGCTCAATGCTCCCAAGCATTGGATGCTCGACAAGCTAGGCGGTGCATTCGTAAGTTACCCTTTTCGAATTTTCTTTGTCAGTTGAATTTGCTTGCTTGCTTGCATATTCTGTTGCTTTCATTCTGTATTCTAAATGTCATCTTCGGATGTGCAGGCCCCTAAGCCGTCTTCTGGACCTCACAAGTCCAGGGAATGTTTGCCCTTGATCCTTATTCTGCGAAACAGGCTGAAATATGCTCTTACATATCGTGAAGTCATTGCCATCTTGATGCAGCGACATGTCCTGGTTGACAACAAAGTCAGGACAGATAAGACTTACCCTGCCGGTTTTATGGGTATGTTGATGCTCCACTTTATCTTTCCAAGCCCTTAATTCTATTTTCACTTATAAGTTTTTTCGCTGGAATCATTGGATATATGACCATATGCTCGAAGACTGCATTTTATGTAGTAGGTTTGTATTTGATTTGCAACTCTACAATTTGGCTTGCTGGTATATGTTAAAATTATTTACAGATAACTTAAGAGAGGATGGTATCTACTCTGGTAGCTATACATAAGCAGCAGCTCCAAATTATATGTGCCAATATTGTACTATTAAAATAAAAGTAGGTTGTCATTTTTGATAGATAAGGAATCCTTCCTTCTGAACAACCTATCGCAGTAATACATGTTTAACCTTTTTTTTTTTTTCTAATCTTACTTATCAGATGTAGTCTCAATTCCCAAGACAAATGAGAACTTCCGTCTCCTCTATGATACTAAGGGCCGATTCCGACTCCACAGCATCAGGGATGATGAGGCAAAGGTTGGTTTCTCATCTCTATGTTGGCCATGTTAATCTTTTAAGTTTGGTCAAAATGTGAAGATTGTAATAAATTGTCTTATATTATTTCCCAGTAATTTTTCTGATTTTACGGGGTATGTTCATCACAGTTCAAGCTTTGCAAGGTTCGCTCAGTCCAGTTTGGGCAGAAAGGCATCCCATATCTCAATACCTATGATGGCCGTACCATCCGCTATCCCGACCCTCTGATCAAGGCTAATGACACCATCAAACTTGACCTTGAGACCAACAAGATCACTGAGTTCATCAAGTTCGATGTCGGAAACGTCATCATGGTTACTGGGGGAAGGAATAGGGGACGTGTGGGAGTTATCAAGAACCGCGAAAAGCACAAGGGAACTTTTGAGACCATTCACGTCCAAGACTCACATGGCCATGAGTTTGCTACTCGATTGGGCAATGTTTTCACGATTGGAAAGGGAACCAAGCCTTGGGTCTCCCTTCCTAAGGGCAAGGGTATCAAGTTGTCCATCATTGAGGAGGCAAGGAAAAGGCTTGCAGCCCAAGCATCCGCAACTGCATGAGTTTTACTTTTGATGAATGTATTGAATTATCTGACTGGTGCTTCCTGTTATTTAGCAGCAAGAGGATTTTTGGGGAGTGAGCATCTTGTTTTTATTCTGGTACAATTCTGTTGAAGTTTTGCTCTTGCAAGGTAGGGTTTACCTGTTGTTTTGGATGTTATAGATGATGGCAATTTAAGGTTCTTATATCCTTTACAGTGTGTATTCAAATGCATGCTTGATTTCTCTTCAAGCTTTGATGAAATCCCTAAGATTGTGAAAGGAGTTATGTGGTTGTATGGAGAGCGAAATGGGTTCACAGTGCATCCAGGATGTTGATCCTTGTCTTTGTTATAGATAATGATGCTGCTTTATTACTATTTATTTTTGGCACGTTCGAAAATGGTAAAATAGGGTTGCCGGATGATGGTCACTTGGCTTTCATTCATGTTCCAAAATAGTCTTTTAACTTTTATTTGTTGACGGAAGAGTGCCTCTACTTTCATCAAGGAGCAATACTAGTACTTCTAAGTTTTATGTATTTGGCCCAAATTTGAAGAGCTTGTTCACTCAAGTCCATCTCAAAATAAAGACATCTTTTCATTGACTATTGACCATCTGCATCTCTCCCCAATTTATTTCTGTTATAGTTGATGATGCCTTTGAAAGAGATATTTGTGGATTTTCAATGTCTACTTAAACGGTAGAGCAAGAGCAATCCCTAAATGCTCTTATGAAGCTGCAAATTTTTGTATGTGCCCATTTCTGATCTCTTCAGTCGGATCCAGATGTTTCGCGTCTCGTTAGTACTCTGTGAGGCTCTACGGTAGAATGGGATGCACTCTATATACTGATCATCAAGATCATAGGCGTCTCATTTTGCTTTAGATAGGTTTAATTGATGATTATGAGTCTGCTCCTTGCATCATTTATTCATTATGCTCCTTTACCCAGCCTGAGACTCCCTTTGATTTATCTCTGAGAAAACCAAACTTAACGTTTTGAAAGTTAGTAATGATGGTATTGTACTTTGCTACACCGCGCATAAGCGTCTCTTGTCCTCGGCAAAGCTGGTCGGTTTGAATCTCAATACCGTCGTCATTGTCACAAGAATGGGGCATCATTTGCCGGACTGTACCTGAACATGCAAGAAATTGCATCCGAACGTGGGTACATTTGCGAGAATTACGTCTTGGATTATCACGCCAAATAAGTGGGGGCATCTTCGTTCAAAAGCTCTCGTTTACGATGCCACCATCGGCGAGCTCCATCTCTTCTGGAATTTCCATTCAGCTCAAGGATCTTGGAACCTTATCACAACAGGTTCTTTTAATATGAGTCTTAAGACACTGCTCTAAATGTCACTTCAAGAGATTCCTCTTGTTTTTTTTACTCAACTTGTTGTAATCACATGATATCCAATTAAAGTAATTCTTTTTTTCCATCTCAAGTACTTTATTCTAGTACATCCATTCCGCATTCCGTCTGTCACAATGGTCGTATCTCCCCCTTTATCTAGCTTCTTGTCTCTTACCGAAACCATCAACATCCGAAATTGTCTTATCTCGTTTTTCGGGTGAACTGTAGTCCTTTTTCTTTTTTTCTCCTGATTTGCTAAGATAGAACATTTTTAAGTCTGCCGACGGTCATGGATTCGAATTATGGATCTTGCCATACTTTTGCTCGCAGCCTAATCTCTCCTCGGGCTTTTTTCCAATTTAGGTTTTTTTTTACCATTTAGGGTTGAAAAAAAAAATTTACGCATTTGGGTCCCCCGCGGCACTCATAGTGCCGTGCGGGCCCATTTCCTTTTTTCGTTTTTATTTATTTTAAACCTTCCTTTTTTTTCTTTTTTATTTATTTCAAACCGTCATTTTATTTTTTTAACATAATTATAAATAGTTAATTAAAAAATTTATTAATATGTATGTAATTAATTTATTGATTTTGTAAATTTTCCTTTTCAAATTAATATGTATATAATTATTTTATTATTAGTTATTTGCATAAATAAATTTTTTATTTAATTTTTAATAATTATGTTATAAAAATAAGGTTCAAAAGAAAACTATTTTTATTTACAAAGTTATATAAATATAAAATTATCATAAAAACATACATTAAATTATGAAATTATAAAAAAAATGCAATTGCATGGGAAAAAAATGCAATGGTACTAATTTATTAAGCGTGTTATCCATGTTTTTGTAATCTGAATATGTGGTCTTTAAATATCTTATTAATTTTATTTTATGATTTTTTTATTTACATACTAAATAAACTAATTACATATTTCTTAATAAGTTTTTAATTAATTATTGAGAATTAGGTTATAAAAATAAACCTCAAAGTAAAAATAATAATATTTGAAAAGAAAGATTAATAAATTAATTACATACATATTAATAAATTTTTTAATTAACTATTGATAATTATGTTAAAAAATAAAATGAAGGTTTAAAATAAATAAAAAAGAAAAAAAGGAAGGTTTAAAATAAATAAAAACGAAAAAAAAGGAAACGGGCCCGTGCAGCACTTGGCCAGGCGCGGCACTCATAGTGTCGCGTTGGGCCGGGAGCGGGCCCAAGAACCGGCCGCAGGGGACCCAAAAACGTAAAAAAAAAAAAATTTCAACCCTAAATGGTAAAAAAAAAACCTAAATTAGAAAAAAGCCCTCTCTCCTCACCCCATAACCGGCCCAAAAGGGAAAATTGCACAGTAGTATCAGTTTCCCCTCAGGAAAAGATCAAGGACACTTGGCACATCATGATTTGGGTGGATAGAAAATCGCGTAAAAGTCGATCCAAACCCAACCAACGCTTCAGGCATCGATACGAAAATATGTTATCTTGTTTTAGCAAAGAGAAAAAGAAAAGGCACATGGTCGGACAAAAGTAATGTACTGATGAATTACGACATCCTTTTTGTCTCCTTGAAAAGGAAAAATCTAATGCACGAACCGATAATTTCACCATAAAACAACCCAGTCAGTCATAATCATGAAGCTGCTGCTTCGCAGGCATGCAAACGACCCACGACAATCTCGAGGTGCCAGAGGACTCGAATCTAGCAGTCGTTGCACATCATCTGTTGGTCAGTTCACAATTTTCAGGAGGAACTACAGCTAACTATAATGGGAGAAAATTACGTTTTGTGCAGATCTTGATACAGAAGCTCCCAAAAAAGGAAAAATTGGATGGAATTGGCCATCATCGCTTACACCATCAGCAGCACTAAAATAAATTTTGTCTTTCTTTTTGAAAGCTACAAACAGAATAGAGCATTTTGCCACTGATGTTTTACTTCAAGCGTGTAATTTTCTTGCACGTGTCTACAATGGTTTGTCTCATCTTTGGATGTCTGCAGAGCAACAGTTTCTGAAGCTGATCAGCAGCTTCGGTGAACTGATTATCCGTGATACCATCGTCTGTCTTGAGAGCAAAAAGAATCTCATTGACGTCTTCTTCGAGTTGAAGGGAATAAAGGTGGTTGAAGACCTGCACATGCAACATAAACCGCACATCAGAATAATGACCATCTTTTGGCCAAAAAACAGAAAAAGGAAGAAGAATAACCACCATGTTAAGACAACATTAAGAGAATAATATGGAAGCAGAAAAAGCGATTATATACGTTCTAGCGTAAGTCAAGAATCGGAGTTCTATGTACTCACTGTTTTCAACCTTGAAATCACCATTTCCTTGATCTTTGTCGATCTGGAGACCAAATTCACAACAAACAGACCCTGCTTGGAAATGGAGCTCTTTGCATCCCTTAGGAAAGGTTCTTCAACGAAATCAGCAGCAGGGCAGGACAACCCAGAGCTGCACCGGGTAATAAACAGCGCTAAGTTCAAATAAAAATCTTAGAAAAGGTGAACACCACATTGCTTTCCACCCAATAACAAGAAGTAATTCAATGTACAATTCCGTTTTCATAAAAACCTTGGATCTTCAGAATCAACATCAACAACCAGTATGTCAATTTCACTGCTGTTTTGGCTGTCTAGAAGGGATTCACTGTCAGGAGATTGAAGAGTCCTCAAATTCCCATTCTCCTTTCCATCAATCACTGCAGCTCCCGCAGGTGCAATAGTACTTGCAACCCGTCTGACAAACTCAATCCCATCAGTGATATGTACCTAAAATAGCATTGAAGTAGACAATACTATGCTTAAAATACCAGTCAAAATAACATGGTTAAAATAAGATGCCTAAAAGGTGCACTCTACCTTGTGACATGTTGAGACAAGATACCAGAATTACAGCACACAGGGAAAAGGTATGAAAGAACTCGAAGGAACCTAGAGAAAAATATGGGGGAAAAGAACAGTCCATTTGGAGATTTTCATGTTGTAAAAGTCAAGAATTCACACACTAGTTGCCTTTTTGGATAAACCCACCACAAGTACCCGAACTTTTGCCCATTTTGCAATAAAAAACCTGAGCCGTTTCCTTTGATTCAATCAAGTACCTCAACTTGTTATTCTCAATGTGACACCTCCAATAAATTAGGCTGGTGTGACTTGCCTACTTAGCAAAATTTCTGTGCTATTGCTGACTACGATTGCCAACTCAATTTTAAATAAAAAATCAGTTTATTCTTTTTTGATTTGCCTTTCGTTTACTTTTTGTTTTTTTCTTTTTCTTTTCCTTTTCTTCTACATGGTCTTCCTACTTCTTCGTTGCAGACCCGCCATTGATGCCATAGGTCAAGGTTGGACTCCTCAATGCAGCCACCATGCAACTGCGCTTGGGGCCATCTCCACCACCACCATGCCATTGTTGCTGTCACAGCCTTAGCTTGTGACTCTCTCTCCCTCCCTGACCTTCAACAGAGGTCGAGCATGGCTGCCAATCTAGGTGGTGGTGACTCTAGAGTCTTTCACAGCAGTGTTTGTCAATGGTGCTGGCGGCAGTAAAGAAATTGAAAATTTATTTTTTTGAAAAAAGTGTGAGAATATTAAGAGCAAAAGGAAACGCGTTACCATCTTATCATGGTGTATTATTGAAGCAAAAGTCATTTATTTAGCAAATAAAACCTAGTCACATTGTCACCGAAATTTTTTATCATAAAAAAATTCAATTCCAAAAAAAGAAGAGAATGAAAAACAATCAAAAGTTTGTTCATCGTAACTTGGAGATATAGTTCTCTTACCCTTTCATCACTCTCATCTATGTATACCACAGACAAAATACTACGTGTGGGAGGTGAAGTAGAGAAGAGGGCAATGTCTCAAGAAAAGTGAAAAACTGAAGAACATTGAATGTTCATGGAGATGAATTACCTTCATCCGATCATTTTCAATGAAATCAAAGTACTCCCTTGCAAGATTGAGGACAAGGGAATCCAACTCTACAACCTGTATGTACAAGAAATTTCTGTTATTACCAGCACTATAGAGCCATACAAGCATAATAAACGAGAATGATCCTTTGTTCACCTCAACATGCATGGAGGGTATAGTCCCATGAAGAAACATAGGAAGTAGCCCGGCTCCAAGACCTATAACTACTGCTCTAACCTGAGAGGAAAAAAGATCAAACATTTGCTCAATTTTTAAATCTGCAAGAAAAAATCAGGAAAAGGATGATCTTATCAACTGTAGACCAAAGCATAGACTGCGCTATATTTGACAGTCATGCATAAATAGACTAAAAGTATGCATGAAATTGCCTCCTAAAGAACTAGGAATTGCTATCAAAGTGGAAATGGGAGTCCAGCTCTCCGGACAGTTATCACCAGCTACTTCTAAATGAGTGAAAGGTGATGATTAGTATTGGCAGCACTTACTGTCCTTCCCGTGGATGACATCTTTTCCAAGTATGATGACACCAACATAAACCCCGATAAGATACCAGAGTGATAGGAACTTGCCAAATAGTCATGAGAGATCTTCAGGTTGTCTTGTGGCTCTACAACATGAAATGAATAAGACCAACTGAACAAGGGTAGGGAAAGACATTGGCGACATAATAGTAATTAAAAATCTTGCATGCCAGCATTTTGTGGCAAACAAAACCTGAAAAAACAAGAACTTTTACCACTCGAAGAAGTAACTAAGCCACTCATTGCAAAGTACCAGAAGTTTTACTCCCATTCGATCAAGTGGATTAAAACATACACATATGCATCAAGGACTGGTGTGAAGATGAAATGCAGGTTGCTAAATATATTGGAAGTGAAGCACCAAGAAAATCAATGATATGCTGCCAAAAAAAAAGGATATTAAATGACTTCTTTACTACTACTACAACCTAAAGTAGTTAGTATATAAAACTTCACGGCTATATCCTCACCATTCTCAGTTCTTATGAAGTCTCACAGTGTTTATTAAAAAACAGAGCAAAAAATTGATGAAAATATGATGAAGCAGCGAAAGATGTTGCAGTTCTGCTCTCTCATTAGCCAAGTATTCACAGATTACTCTTGTTTATTTACTTGTGTCTTTTTAGAATTCCTCCTCAAGTTGCAAAACTAAACCAACAGAGAAAAATGACCTCTACATAGACTTGTCCAATAGGGATTTTCACACAGATAATGGCATATTCTATCCTATCCTAAGATTTCTCTCTACCATCCACAATCTACTTAAATGTATACAGTCTGATCATGACACTGCTAATTTGTTTTAGATGTCAGATAGAGCATTCTGATTGAGAGTGAAGAGATTAAGCAATCCATGTCGTTCTTCATATGCAAGAAGACTCATGTCTGATATTTCAGCAATTTTGTCCCCCTTTTTATTACATTAGTGCCTGTCCTGTTACCATTAGGTTCCAAATAATGACACATGGAAACATAGGTGACAATCAATTCAAGCAAATTATCTAGGAATCTAGCAAAAAATAGACAGAAGAGGTATTGCCCAGAATGAGTAATAGATTGACTGTAATTATTAGCATCAAAAGCATAAAAGTCATTTTGCCAATGCCTCCAAACCCTTTAATTATTACCAATTTCCTTTTCCTTTGCAGTTCCTTACATATAGAATTCACTAAACTTCCGCAACTCATGCATTTCCCAAGCCACTAAGATAATGCAAATCCTTTGTCAAAAACCAACAGATAATCACAGAGCTCTTCAGAGACATAATTTCAAGAAAAAAAAATGAAATCTTCAATAGTGAGTTGTTGATATAGGCATTTGAAATCAAGCATGTAAATTATGCGTGCCGCTTAGTACCATTGGTTTTTCTCTGATTTCCCCTTTTTCTTGATTTGGAAGATGAAACTTTTCTCCTGTCAGTTCTACCACTACTTTTGACAGTTGATCCCTCCCTGGTTAGCAGAGCCTCAGACTGCACCAAATCCTCATTCCTTTGAAAGATCATGCGCCGGAATGTCAAGTCTCCATCAGGCAAGATGTGACTGACATCACCTTCAACATTACTGAAAACCACATCCTCTATGGTTATTCGTCCAGTCAAGGAAGATGTGACCTACAAATTTATGGCAAGAAATGTCAGATGACAATACATGGTACATTCGATTACACTATTTTTGTACAAAAATAGTAATGCTTAAAATGTGCAGCTTAGTTATGGTTAATAGTTTTGGTTCATCCAAGCATTCCTTGCATTTACAGCCCAAGCGCAGAAGTCAGTGACGTTATACAGAAATGGAGTTCACAAAAGAATCATGCAGAACATTCTAGTGAGAAACTGTTATTGTACAAAGTAAGGGCATTGATAAGTACTAGACTCGCTGAAAGTTGATATGATAGCTATGGAAGGACAGATCTACATGCAAACGATATCACCAAATATGAGAACATGAAGACAACAGTTTTCAATACATTATGAAAATGCAAGAATGATGGTTCCATTATTTGCCTAACAATAATGGTCCTTTCTCAACGTCTTTCAAATTGCTTAACTGAGAAACTATAGCAGGCAGTTTGCTATGTTACACGGACAATTTCAGATACTCTAAGAAGGTGAATAACTAAGACGGATTAACTTGTTATTACATTGAAATGTACACTGCTGATATGGAAATTTTATGATTAACATTTGGCATGGTTTGACTCCATTGAAAAATATATATTGCATGACCTTAAGTTTTCTGCTTAAGAATGAGAAATTGTATCTTCAGATGAATAGATTTGGTGACAGCATAAGCTAAATTCATTCATTGAAATTGAATACCAGAATGGGCAACTAAAATCCTGATCAATCAAATTGGCAGTCCATAGGGTAGGTTCTTTCCAGAGGCAGTGACAGAGCATGAGCAGATACTCCCAAGTCAGATGCCGTCGCTCGCATATCCCTTTGCATAAATTCATTATACAGACGACTGATGGATATTAGTATCATTGTAGCAAACAAGTAAGAACATATGTTTTTGGTTGGATCTGCTTGGCATGATTCAGTTTCAATTTGACTAGAAGAACAGAATATATCTTCACTTTGTTTGAGAATATATGTGCTTCTCTTGAGGTCCAGTATCGTCCCATTTAATTCTTAATTAGAGTTCTCTGATCAAATTAAATCGAAACAATACTATCTCTTTCCTCTTGAAAAAAATGAGCATGAGTTAGGAGTAAGTGATCATGTATTTTCATTGCATCTTGCTTTGCTTCAAACTTTTTAATATTCCATTATGTGAGCTTCATTCATCTTCATAATATGCTTCATCATTATTGAGAGTCATTTTTTCTTCCAAATATAAATTGATGCCGTTCAAGGATAATTTCCTGGTCCTGGTGCAGGCTTTATTTCAGCATACTAGTTTGAGGCACACGTAACTTCCCTTTTTTTTTTTCGTTACAAATTTTTATTAGTTAAACTATCAATTAGAATAGGATACTAGTAATTTGTCTAATAAATAAACATGATGATAAAGAGGATATTATTTCAATGATGGACACCTTTGTCAAAAAGTTTCTAGACAGCATTACAGGAATTTCATCCGTAAGAATGGAGGGCATTAGATTGTGCCAACTCTGAAAAATGAGTTTATGGGAGAGAGTAGTTAAGCATAAGTTAAGGCAAAGGAAAAACATTTTGGAGAGAGCAAAGGGTTCAAATATTTTCAAGTCCAGCAAATGGAAGTTGGCATCTTCCTCAATGTGGTGGCGAAAGACACTCTACTTTGGGGCAAAGGGAAAGGACATTTGGACCCCTTTAACTAGCCTTAAGTACACTACAAGTGCTAAAATTTGTGTACGACGCTCACTTTAGTGCCAAAACTTTCAAAACGATCAATTGAGTGCCAAATTTTTGGAGAAACGATCACTTCAATGCCAAAACTTTCAAAATGATCACTTAAGTATCAATTTTTTTGAAAAACACTCACTTTAAAGCCAACTCTGGCAAGCCACGTTAGCTCAAATATTAATTAAAAAAAGGCCAAATCAGATTTCCGGCGAGCCACGTCAGCTTAAATCGGATTTGGCACTGAAGTAAACATTTTTCAAAAAAATTGGTACTTAAGTGACCGTTTTGAAAGTTTTGGCACTAAACTACACGTCTTACACAAGTTTTGGCACTTGTAGTGCACTTTAGCCCCTTTCACTATATCAAAATGAGCATATTCAAGCAAAGGAGATATTTGACCAAAAGATAGGAAAGGTGATTTCAGCTCGTCTTTCATCAACTGGGCTCCACAACTTAGGCTGAGCATTTGGTTGTCAGATATGGCATGACCCTAACATATCTTTATTGATCACAGTGCACAGCTTTGGTGATTGTTGAGGTCGAATCAGTTGGCCAATCACCCTGCCCTCTTCAGTGGTCATCACTGCCTTTTGACATGCAGATACTTTCATTGTCATAGGTAAAGAGAAATTCACTATTAGGCATCAAGGGGATGCCAACCATATACCAAAGGAGCTCGAAGCTAAGAGAAGGGGGCTCATTTACCAGACACAAATTACACAACGTCCACCAAAGCGTTCATATGAAAATACTACTCTTTAGAGACAACCAAACAGGCTATGCAACAACCAGCCAGCATAACTCTAAAAGGCCCACGACAACCTTAAAGTTACAGAAGGCGGAAGAAAATGGAAGAGCATTCTTTGTAACATTCACGAATTTGTTCTTTTTCTAATCTCATTAGTCCATCCATAAAGATATTATTGATGCTCTTATCACTTTATCAGTCTCTGCAATGCAGAATTCTTAAAAAGCACAACCATCAGTCAAGAGGAAATCTAAGATCATGAGGTTTCCTTAGAATGTCTTGAATTCAATTCCTTGTCTTGTTGACAACAAAATAATTATCTCTCCTTACGGGAAATCCCTCTTATGTCCATTTTAAGTGTTTCTTACTCCCTCTTGTTGCACTTCTATACTCCTTGCTCCAATCTTATACAGCTTTCTCAGTGATTTCATGTTTTATACCACCCGTTTCATCTTTTTCCTTTCTCTTAAGCCAGTTCACAGTATCAATGAATTTGATTGATGGACAGTTGAAGGTAAGAACCTGGTGGACTAATTCTCTGTCCTTGATTGGGTCATCAACCATCATGAACCTGAATAAGGGACAAGCAGAATCTTACAGTGACATAAAGTCAATGCTTCTAGAATTAAATGAGCGTCATCTAAACAATCTAAATGCCACTTATATAACTACAAAAAGCCAGGAAACATGTTTTGTCTTCATGGAAGCAAAAAACTTCAAAGAAAGTCAGTAATGGAACATCCACCCGTTTCCAATCTGAAAGTTCAAGCTTCAGCACTAAGAACCAAAGCTTTTATGGATACACTATTCATATCATCTTTGTCCGTTGCAAACACTATACTGAGAAAACATACCGCAAAACTGCATGTCAACACCTAATATACTCAAGATGAATAAGGTACTTGATCAGACACTTAATTATCAGGCTTTTTACTAATCTATTGCATTCGTCCTGATATTTCACTTTCATTTGAGTGGCTAAAGCAATTACTAAATAACTGAAGTCACAGAACCATTGTTGGATCACCATGCTTTTTGCTCTCGTTTATGTCATTGTACTTTGATACCTTAAGGATGATGTGCTCCTAGAGTAGAGTTTAGCTTACAGTTTCAAGAGGAATTGGAGACCTAAAAAAATGGGAGGAAGTATTACGGTATTTGAGATCCATGATTGTTGGCAGGTTCCAACTGCTTGACCAGAGGAGACAAATCTTTCTGCAAACATTACCGGCCGAAAGTCATTAGCAACAGAAACCAAGATGCACATTTATCTAGACAAGTGCACAAACAAAGCAAATAGTACCTGAATGTCATCCATGCTAGCATGCATATGACTGCTGTCCAGAAAAACCTAAAATTCATATCAAACAGTATATCAAGTGGAATGGTGACCCATCTAATTAAACTTGAGAAATATCAAATTCCAGAATGGTACCATTATCAGGCGAGCTGCCTCCGCACTTTCAACTACTTTCCATTGACCTTCTTCTGAAGAGTAGAGCCACCCATGAGCCCGAGCCTGAAATTAACATTATGTCCTATACTTTCAACAATTAAACAGACCCTACAGCCCAAATTCCATCAAATGACCTGATTGACATTGATAAATGTATAATAGCTTGTCCAATATAAATTATAATAGAGTATCATATCTCAGGTAGAAGCTTATTCACATCACACTAAAAGCATGCATTTGTATTGTCTTGGCGTCAATAATTTGGCAAACAAAATACCTGAACAAGCATGCATGAAAAGATGAGATTTGTCTCTAAAGCATACTCAAAAAGATATTCAGATGGAAAAATGTATCCAACATCTGGCTCAATATCTGTTATCTAATTGAGGCGAATACTTGCTGATCATCCACAACAACACCCATTGCAAACTCTAGTGTTTTTCTTAAGATTATCGTTCAGGTGTCATCCATGTAGTTCGGTTACAAACTGAACCTGAAACATATTGGTACTCTCAGAACTGAGAACCTGCACTAGGCAACCCATTACTTCCAAATACCATTAAGTTGAGGTTCCGACAGTTTATCTTCTTTTAGTTTATTGCCCAACAAGAAAAAGTCACCTATTTCAGTGATGAACTAACAGTATTCCTCTCTGATGACTGGAAGTGCTGCGGCATCATAGCAATCAAACTAACTCAATCACACTTATTAGTTTGCAAAAGACATGGATACATCAACATAGAACAAATACTAGTTGAGTAGGAATTATGCATCAAACGAAGGTGTAGACTTGAATTTCATACAGCCAGGACCACATACACATTGGAAAGGCTTTGTGTAGCCAAACATTTGGTAAGCAAATTGAAGAAGTACCAACCTTAGGCACAATTATGACACCACAATGGCGCAAGTAGGTTTTGGATTGCTCTTGTGCATCAAGAAGTACGGCTCTGAAACTATATCGTGAGCTTTGACTGCTTAGAATAAGCTGTACACGACGTCCAGGATTGAGTTTATCAAGAGCACCTTTAGCTCCCAATCTAAGATCCTCGAGAGAGTGCAACACATCAGAACCAGTGAGGTACTCTTCACGAATGCTATTCTCATTATCGAGTTCTTTAAACATTGCAGAAATCTGAAATTTCAACGAGCAATTTCAACCTTCTGCAGTAACAGCATACTCTCTTGTAATCAAATAAAAGCAAGTTACTTCCAACTAGCAGGACAAGAGAGATAACTGCAATGTCAACAAAGTAGGGGAAGCAACTTGTTATTTGTTCACGTGCTACCGCAGAAAAATCACTTATGTCGACATATAACACTTGTCCATCTTAAAGACACGTCAGTCAGTTCCCTCACCTGGTTACTGTTACAGTCAAGCAACGAGCGATTAAAGGATGATGTTATTGCTTGTACCACAGCAGGACTCCCTTTGAGAGCAATCACCATAAAGGTCTGAAGGCTGGATTTCTCGCATGACTTGTGAGGAATGGCATGGATACTAATTATCCAGCCAAATCTCAACTTAGAGAAAAGCAACCCTGAAAAGAGGAAAATGGAAAAGAAGGTATTGAATTGAAACATCACAATATGATAAATAAGCGAGAGATTTCATGTCCATCTTGCATCTCATTCCTACATCAAGAAACCACTTAAAGTTTGGTTTTCAGAAAATTCATCTCCTGCATGACCAACCTATGCAGAGTAGGCACTCTAGTCTAGTTAACAACATATTGATTATCGGTTACTAAATAGCACTAGTAAACTGAAAGAAAAGGGACATTGATCACGATTAAGTCCTTACAACTTGACAGAATTTTGAAAAGATGTTACCTAGAACATGTGATTCTGCCAAGGTGAGACATATAAATTTTCCCCCTGATATGAGAACTCTTTTTACCTGGTGATGAACAACGAAAGTTATCCACTGAGTTGTACATTTTATTGGACAGTCTAAGCTAAATTCCTTAAAAGCACACTGCAAATGCATGTATCTCAAAACATTCATTGAAATTGTATCAGCACCTCTGATAAGTATTGATCTCCCAGCTTAAACCCATGCTCTGGCTCCATCAAAGCATCCAATCCACCTTTATCAAGAACAATATCAAACGTTTCGTCTGAGAACTGGTGCAAATGCTAACAGTTAGAATCCAGATAATGGTTGAACCGAAACCAAAACTGGAAACATCTTTCTGGATGAAACAAACATGTGAAAAGTCAAAAGCAGCATAAGCAATCAGACACAGAAACGGGACAATGAAGTTGAAAATCAAACATGATGATGGAAGATCCACCATACTTGCACAGCAAAACTGAAGACTAGCATTAGTTCATTATCCATCCCCCCTCGCTATAAAAAATTACATCACCCAACGCAGCAGCAAGCAAGGTCAACATAGTGACATCAAGTTGATGCATGATGATTCATGATATGACGTTGCATAGTGAGGAGGGAATTGTACGCACATGGGCATGTCTGTGGTATGGACACTATATCGAAGTGATGGGCAAGCCACTACGAAAGTGCTCCACTTAGCTTGATTGAGCTTCCCCCCCTAGTAGCTCTTATTTGCCAATCCAATTTAACCATATATCTTCCTCTATGTATTTCCATGAAGCGAATGTACAGTTTCCCAACTTATATCTGCTGAAAATTATTTTTCTGACCATAAATTAGCTTGATCGATAGAAAAGAAAAAGACAAATCACTTCAACAATAATATGTGTGTGTGTGTGTGTGTGTGTTCGATGAATGAACAATTTTGTAAAAAGAAGTTTCTGAAAGCAACTACAAACAGATTTCACCTCACTGATTATGAGCCATACTTGTTACGCCTATAAAAGAAAACGCAACCACAAAAACTCCAAAATACACAGGTTTTGAAGCTTCCCCTAGCTGATCATGGCCTGAATCCCCAATGAACCCCTCATTTGGAGGAAACCTACGTCATAGAAACTCATCCCGCCGGAATCATCGCAAGAATGCCAGTCACACCACTTCCACAAACAAGTCACGCCCGTACGTAAATTCACATTCAGAAACTGTGTGTACAGCGCATATACCCACACGTAAAAAGCACCACACAAATCGCATTGTGCCTCCGAGAAAGAAATAGATAAACGAGGTCAACGAACCTGCATGCTGGTCATATCCATGACGCGCCACTTCATCGCAGGCCGATCGCGGACATTGCGGCGAAGCATGTCGGAGATGACGACCTTGGAGAAGTCGATGTTCGTGACAGAGTGAAACCCGGCGTCGTAGAGTTGCTCGGAGAGGCGGGAGTTGCCGCAGCCGGGGACGAGTATCTGGGGCGGCGGCGGCGGCGGCGAGGGAGCGGGAACGGGGGCGGGGGCGAGGGCGGAGAGGAGGGGGTCCCTCAGCTGCGGCCACTCGGCGTACCACTCGAAGGAGTCGTCGCTGCCGCGGAGGGTGAAGAACTTGTCCCAGTTGTCCTTGCTGGTGAAGTCGGTGAGGGTCTGGAGCAGGTCTTGGCTCTGCGATTGCGCCTTCTTCTTCCCCATCGTCTCTCGAATCGGTGATGGTGGTGGAGCTCTCGACAGGGCTTTAGAAGGGGACAGGCAAAATAGTAAAATACCTTTTTTACTTTTTAAATTTTATTGAACACAGCTAGTCTATTTTCTTGCATCACTTAAAGCTCCTGAATTAACAAACAGGCATTTTCTGAAAACACAAAACCAACCCCACCCCGACAAAAAAAAAAAAAAAGACATTCCATATTTAACAATGATCAAAACGACGTGATTAAACGATTCTTGATTGATCACCCATGAAGGACATCAAATTTTGCAATTTTCAACACTTCCCTAAATTCTAAATTTAAGTTGCCGATCAATTTAAATGTGAATTTTACAGTAAATAGCGACGTAAAAGTAATTACCGCTCCTACTACTTATATATGATGATTAACTAATGACTTTATAATCGATGTTTTTTCATGGAGCAAAGGCTAGGAAAAGCCGCGCCCAAAAGAATTCGGCCATTCCTTACGAACAGTGTTGAAATCACAGTTCGGTTAAAAGATACACAATTGATATCAAATCTTTCCAGGTTCAACACACGGATTCAAAGGATTCCTTCAACTCCTCAAAACTCCCCGAAAGAATGTAGCCTAGCCGATCGACGCGTCACGCATCCTCGGACCACATAAACCTCCACCTGATTCACAGCAGCAAGGGTTTAACCTACAGAGGCTTCCTCAAACACTGATGCAATCCACAACCATTTCGAATTGAGAACCACGCACTGCTCTGAAGTGACAAACCCGCTCGCCATAGATGATCACATTCACCGAAAAAGGTAAGAACGCCGAGATGCAAGAAAGAACTCAATCGTCCCCGACGTCATCGTTCTAGGTCACAGTGAAGTCCAGAAACCCAGCACCCGCAGAACACGATCGACAGAACCAGACAGTACAGGGAGATGGGCAAAATCGCTGCCGGAACCGCGGAGAGCAAGCTGAGAACGATCAGTTTCGAGTAACGAGTTCGTAATTGAATTTTCTTTTTTTTGAAGCACGGTTTATTTCGCGAAAAAAAATAAGTGTTTTGGAAAATATTTTCTCAAAAATACTCAGTTATATAGCTGCAAAAAATGAATAAATAAAAATATTTTTATTATTTATGCAAATATTTAAATATAAAGTATTCGTCGATAAAGAATTAACTAATTATTTCAAGTATGCAGTCATTTTTAGGAATATATTTTTCAAATTACTTATTTTTCGCGAACGAGACAAGGCCCAAGTTTATGAATCGCTTCGGTGTGAATCTTCTCTTTCTTTCAAATGGAATCGATTATTGAACTCCACCATCCTTTATTATGTGGAGAGTAATTATCAAAATTATCAAATAACAATTTGATTGGCATGTATCCATTCCATAACGACTTGCCTGAAACATCGTTATATTTGAATTATTCCCCCATGCGTTTATTGTCGCCATTATGCGCATATCCGTAGATGATTTTCATTCTCTAACTTGCATGATAACTCCAATCTCAGCTAAACGCATAAATGAGTTGTGCATAAACTTTTAAGTCGAATCATTCCACCTTTTTACACGCCACATGCCGGCTTGTTGGGACTCGGGAGTAATGGTTGCTAGGGGTGTGCATGGGTCGGGTGGGTTGGATCCAGACCTAGACCCTAAACTCGATCATGTTACAATCGGTTTTTAATTTTTGGGATCAAGATCTTACTATACTTATCTTGAAATCTATTTTGGAACAAATCTTGTTTTTTGGTCCGGTTTCAAGATTTATCTGATTTCCTTGTATGCGAGAATGAAAACAGAATCTTAAGATGACATGAAATTTCCATAGTTTACTCGTAGAAGCTCCATAAAAAGAGGAGTGATAGAGAAAAGAACATGCACAGATCAAATTGAGGACAGAGAGTGTTCTCATAAACCATAACTTTGACAATGCATAACTAAATTTAATAGAGAGAGAGACATACTACTCAGTCAATCAACTCTGCATATTTGACAAAAAAAAAGAGAATCTACATTTACAAATGTAAATACTCCTCAATGCTAAATTAAGCTTATATATCAGATCATATAATACTAAGAGAAAGCAAGAATCTTAGAATAAGCTATTCCTCTAGGTGATTGCGATATACAAGACAAGGTTGCAGTTGGCAAGCTAATTTAGCAAAGACTTAATCACTTAGTTTTTTTTTTTTAAATAGCATTTGAAAACTGGTTCTTTAAACTGATCCAAGTGGGCCTTTACCTAAAACCGGGAATTAGATTGATTTTAACTGGTTCTCAAAAATTGAAACCGGTTTCCGAACCAATTTGAATGAGAACCGATTCCCAACCCTATTTTTTGGGTGGCCCAATCTAGGTTTCGGGTGGCCGAATTGAGTAACACCCACGTGTCGCGATTGTCCTCCTAACAAAATAATCCATGGGCAATTACACCGGCATAAATCCCACGCAACGACACAAATCTAAAGCCAACACACCATAATTCTATGGAGAACCCTTGAATGAAAGCAATAAATGCCGGAACTGAAACAATGCTATTCCGAGACACGGCGAGATTGGAGCTTGTCGACCTTGGACAAGCTTGAGATTGCTAGCCACGGGCAAACCTGAGATCGCCAAGACTAGCCAAGCCTCAAGCTTTCTTGTGGCGAATCACTATGGCCGGCAATTGGTCGAAATTGAAAAGAAAAAAAAAAGAGAAAAAATAAAATTAAAAAATTCATTTAAAAAAATTTAAAAAAATTGAAAGGTGTGCATGAAAGAAAGTCAAATCCGATTTTCCATACCAAATTACAGAAAAAATTGTTAAGGTCTTTCTTAAGTTTTACCTAACTTTTCAAAAAACAGGAGACTCAAAGGAGATAACAAATCAAAGCTTTCGAAAATAAGATCTCAAGTTTCTAGCACAGGTATGGTATCCCGACCAATAAACGCCCTCTGGCTATGGGGTCAAGGGATTCCCTGTTAGTGCTCAGAGACTGGAAATCAAACTTCTCTGGCTAAGAAATGATATTCCTGAGTTCCCTTTCTCATGCACAAGATCCGGGCAAGCCGGCGAGTGCAGAGGATACTACCAGGATGCTTCGAAGAGTGCTCATAATTCAATAATGTTTTACCAACTAAGAGGCCATAGTAGAGAGGCGAGGAGAGAAATTAGAACATGAGAGGTAGTGAAAACATCATGTATTTCACAAGGGGAGAGAATTCCTTGTCCCTCTTACAACACAACCCTCTTCTTATATAGAGGAGGTTTCATTACAAAACAAACAAGACTGCCGACACTACAGGGTGAAGGAATCAGTCAACACATAAACGACAGACGTATCCGTCGATTATTGGAAAGCGGTAAAGGATAAAGAGGACTCAAGAGCATCTAGTCGTCCTCTGGGGCCGTGTCAGAGGCATGGCTTGGGGTCTTTTCTGTCGGGTGGCTTTCACTTCCGTCCCTGTTGCTTTGGTATATGTCCCACCAATACTGTTGTTCTGCAGTGAGAGGAGGAGGAGCTGAGGAGCTGGATCCGACATCTGGTGGGGTCGGATTGACGTACTGGTCCCATGGGGAATCTAAAGCGTAAGGGTCCTGCGAGTCAATCATGGGAGCATCTTCCGGCGGAACAAGCGGAGGTTGTTCCCAAGGTACTGGTATAGCTGGATCCATAGGCCATATCTGAGGTGGAATCTGTCCGTTCCTTTGGCATAAAGTGTGCTGCAGATCTCGATATTCATAATGATTTGTCGCGATCCTGGAGTTCAGTGTCTTGACAATAATGCAGGTCTGGAGATTCTGCTGTGGCCTGAATGTAGACATTCCCGCGCGAAGGGGTTCATCTGAGACTTCACCATATCCAGCTGATGAGATGAAAGTCCATGGTCGATGGAATAACACAATCGTGTTCCTTTCTGGTTCTGGCCTGCCTATCCGGTTGTGAGTTGTGATGAATCGATCCCATGACTGGATAGTCTGGAACCATAACAATATCTGTGTGAACATTTTCATGCTCGGATGACCGTATTCATTTCTCATGGATCTCCGGATTGTCTGATATAGCAGTTCTGTTGGGAACTCAAATGCTATAGTGTAGAAATGCATGAGCAGCCAGAAAAACCATTTTAAGTCTTCCGGGAATGGAAGACGAGGATCCCATCGAAAAGGTCTGATGAAAGGATACCTTGTATCAAAATCTGGGACAATCTGAGGGAGAAGTCCCTGATATCCATCTACTACTTCCCTGTGGTATTGTTGGAGAATTCCATGAAGATCTTGGAATCTTCCTTCTTGGATGATGTGTCGAACTTCAGGTGGGTATTGGAAAATTACCCAAGTTCTCTGGATATCCTGGGTCTCATACCTGTGAGGACCGATGAATCTTCTTTTCACAAACATACGTGAAGCTTCCATTTTCCTTGGTCGTGACAGGAAATCAGCTAACACGTTGTTTTTCCCTTTAAGGTGTATTACCTCGAAGGAATATTTGGAAAACCATTCTGCCCATCTGAGAAGTTGAGGATGGGGAATCTGACGTTGTTTAAACCTGATCATGTTTGGAAATGACGCCATATCCATCTCAATATTGAAATGAACTCCGATAAGATGGAACTCGAACTTTTTAATTCCATTTTTCACGGCGAGGATTTCCTTGAACGTCGAATGGTAATGTTTCTGGGCTTCCGTGAAGCTTCCGCTTTTGTATCCGCATATGTTCCTGACTCCGTTCTTTTCTTCAATGAGAATCGCTGCCCAATAAGTATCACTGGCATCAGTCTGGAGGATTCTTGTGCCATCAGAAGGAATCGTCAAAGGTGGCAGGTTCTGGAGTCTTTTCTTCAAATATTCAACTGCCTTGGTCTGCTTTTCGCTCCAAGGAGGGGGCTCTTTCTTTAGCATGACCTGCAAGGGTTTCAAGTGGATTGCTATCTTAGGGACAAAATCCCGGAGATAGTTTACAATGCCTAGGAAGACTTCTGTCTCTTTCCTAGAAAGCTTCTTTGGAAATCGCAAGAGTTCCTCTGCAATATGTGGTTTTGGACAATATGCCCGTTCATCCAATTGCATTCCTAAGAACTCAATTTCCTTCTGGGCTATCGTCATCTTCTTTTCAGATAGCATAATGCCATACTTTCGAACCAAAGAGATGAATTGTTCCAGAAGGGAACAGTGTGATTTTTCATCCGGGCTGTAGAGGAGAATATCGTCTACATAGATTTGGGCTTGGTTGAGTATGGGCTGAAAGATTCTGCACATGGCTTTCTGGAAAACAGAGGGTGCCGTTTTCAGTCCGAAAGGGAGGACTGTCCACTGATAATGGTGATTTGGGATACAGAATCTTGTTTTGTATCTTTCTTCAGGGTGGATTCCAAGTTGCCAAAAGCCAGATTTGAGGTCAAACTTGGAATAAATGCGGGCGTTCACCAGACTAGTGAACCATGAGTTCTTGTGTGGTAGAGGAAATTTATCATCCCGAAGGAATGAATTCAAAGGTTGATAGTTGACTACCAATCGGAGTTTTCCTCTAAGCTGTTCAGCCTTTTTGTTCACATAAAAGGCTTCACATGCCCATTCAGATTTCAAAGGATCAACTGGTTCAATGAGGCCTTGTTCTAGTAGACTTTCACATTCAGCTTCTGCAAGGCGGAGTTGTTCAGGGTTCATACCCGAATGGGTGGCTTTGGTAGGGTTTGTTTCTTTGTCTGATCTGAAAGGGAGCTGGACAAAGAAATCAGGGTTTTTCCAGAGTGGAGAGGGGTGTTTGGTCATGAAATGGCCATGGTCATCTGCACAGAGTTCTTTGAGATTTTGGGTAATAGGGTCAAGCAACTGGGGGGCTATTATTGAAAAAAGCCTTTGCTTGTCTGTGAACTCTTTTACCTGGGTTTTGAATTTAATTCCTCGGGGAAGAATCCTAACCTTCAGTTTTGCAAGGATATCCCATCCAAGGATTAAATCTCGATCTGGTGCACTGCTTCCCAGTATTGGAGTTATGACCTGACATCCTGGCATGATGTCGATGGTTATGGGCCGACTTTTGTAATAGGAGGAAAACACATCTCCTGAGGCAGAAGTAAAGCTGGTAACATGGGGTTTCCAGCATGATGGGGGAAGTATTTTGGTGTCAAGGAGGGAGACAGTAGCGCCTGTGTCTACAAGGGCTACCAAGGAAATCGGCTGAGGGATTTCAGGGGTGGAGATTTGGATAAGGATGTATGGATGTGGGTTTTTTGAGGAGTCTTCCTCAATTCGATAGGTAGGATAAAACATATATACGGAATCCGAGGTATCCGTATCTGAATCCGTGAGCTCTGCTTGGAGTGCAAAAACTGTTTCTGGTTCTGGCTCTTCGTCGTAGGAGAAGAGTGACTTAATATCATCTTCTTCAAGGGAAAGCCCTGCAACTTTCTCGAGCTGTCTGACCATCCGTTGTCCCTTTGGTGCCTTGGGACAATTCTTTGCATAATGGCCCTTCTTGTTGCAGACAAAACACTTGTCTGATTTGGTCTGCTTTGAAGCCGACTTATGATATTTTCTTCGCAGATATTTCCACTTCTTCTTCTTCGGCCTTTCTGTCCCATGATGGCTTCGGGAATATCGGCCTTTTCTGAAATGTCTAGTTTTCTTAGACGTGGTACAGTCGATTCCATTACAGTCACACGGACACTTGATCTTCCAGTGGGAACGATCACAAGCTTGAGAGATCTTCCTGTTTTCAGCCATGTACTTCCGAAAAAGTTCTCGTCTATGGCAAAGATCTTCAATGGCTAAGTGAATAGCCTGCTGTAATTCTCCAAGGGTGGAGTCTGTGACTGATCTTTGGGCCGCATGCAGTGATTTTTCGACCGTGTCTGCCAATTCTTTGGGGATGGATGCCATATAAACTGTTTTGAGATTATTGTCTGCACCAATCTCATAGAACAGTTTCATCATGATCTTGAAATGCCTATCAAGATCTCGTTTTTCCAACGAGCAACATCTGCGCTCGAAATACTCTTTCCTCTTCAAATCTGTAAGATTCTGGACTCGTCCAGCAAAGTAGGTATGGATTATTGAAAGGGCATTTTCAAAGGTAGTTGAGAGGAAGGTGATTTGGTCTTGTTCCCCAAGTAAGGACCACCAACGCTTGAGAGATCCCGTGAATCGGGTTGTAAAATCAAGGAGTGAAGCGTAAGTGTCATGGTCCTGGAGTTCTCGGGCCAAAAGCCACGAATGAAACTCCTGTATTCGGTCAGGCCATTTGAAGACTGGTATATCTTCCAAAGTGAAGTATTTGGTGTAATTGGAAGGGTTTGGATTTTCAACTAGGGTTGGTTCATCGACTGGGTCGGTAACTGGGTCTGTTACCGGATCTGCCATAAAAATGGCTGGTGAGTGTTTGGGAAAATCTTCCTCTTCGCTAGAGGGATAATCCGAGGTATCGGATTCTGAATCTGATAGTGCAGAAGTTTGGAATACCATCTGGGTGGTAGAAGGAATCATCTCTTTTACTTGTTGGCGAAGAAATCCTTCTATCGGATTTGAGATCATCTGGATTGATGGTTTCTCGTCCGGGCTGGTTTGGGATGAACTGTCTTTCTCCTTTCCTTTGTTTTTCTCAGCTTCCTTTTTAAGTTGTTCTTCCCTGAATCGTTTCAACCGGAGGGAATTCGAGGGAGGGAACAGTTGCAATTCACTAGGAGTGAGCTGAGGAAGAGTTTGAGGCGTCATCACGCTCTTGTAAGGAAAGGTTGGACTAAACAAATTTGCTTCAGTCCTTGTCTCCAGAGGTGGTGTTGATGGTTGTGGTCTTGTTCCAGCATCAAGTTGCTGTTGCAGCATCCGAATTTGGTTTCGGAGTTTGACAATCTCTAGGGTCTGATCTTCCAGATAGTGGTGTGGTACCCTTCCTTGTTCGAGGAGTAACAAACGGTTCTGGAAACTTTCAATCATCTTTTTTAACAGACCTACATATGTTCGTACCTCATTGAGGACCACATTCTGGGCCAAGGCATTCTCAGTTTGCCAGTTCAAAGTGGTCTCGACTGGATCTGTTCCGGCTTTTTGTCCAGAAGGAAGAACTATGTCCTTCATCGGGATTTTCGGAGTATGATGGAATTTTCCTTCCAAATCATTGAAAGGTTCAGGTGGTGGAAAGGTTTGAGGTTGAGGCTGCCGGATAGTAGGGAGAGGTGGAAAGTCTTTAGGATTGAACATTCGGACGGATTCGGTGGGAGGGTTTTGGACAGGTGGTTTAGGTAACCGAAGTTTGGCTTCTGGACTATCTGGGTGTTTCTGTATCCACTTAAGGATGGGTTTGTAAAAAGGTGAAGTAACTGGTTTGGGTTGGCCGTATTTTACCATGTACTGGTATCTTCCTCCGTCTTCTCCGAGAGGTCCTATGGTGCTGTCACCATCTTGGAACCTCTGATAGAGTGGATCTTTGCAACGCCTCTGGGTTGGTAGATCTGGAGGAGGTTTTGCGCATGAATCACACAGGCAAAAAGGGTCCCAATAGCAATGTCCTGATGCATCCCTGAAGGCATAGATCGGACGACCTTGGGCGTCAAAAGATTGGACATTACCCTTCGGATCTGGGTCTTCCGGTATCTCAGCTTCAGTTGGGCAAGGTGTGAAGCACAATATAGTGGGGAGTCTGGGTGTAAGGGTTGGAAGACGAGGGGGTTCAGATTCTGGGCTTTCTTTTGGGAAAGTAATGGAGACTTCTCCTTCCTTTTTCCTGGTGTAAATCGGATTTGAAGACTGGATGGGTGGGGGTTGGTGATGAATCTTTTCATAATTGGTCACCCAAGTGTCTGGTAAAAGCTGAAGGAGCTTTTCTCGCGGAATCTGTTTAGGAACAAAAACGCACGAGGTCTGATCATTTGCAACATTTATGACCAGCGCATCTTCCGTACCTGGAAGATTCAAATCAATGGCATGATTCTGGATGCGGTACACCATTTGATAGTGTAACGTGGCGGCTATCGATCCGGGGGTCTGTTCAGCTCCAGTGATCTGGATCTGAATTTTTAAAGCAGAAAGGAGGCTGGGATCGGCTAGAGCCATGTTAAAGTTTGGAAATAGTGTCACAAAGACTGTTCCGGCATTCAAAGTGGTTTGGATGGTACCAATACAGGCATGTTGGTACTGCAGAAAGCGTGTGTCCAACAAGGCAACTCGGGCAACAACAGGAAGGCCTTTTCTTCCATGAAAGGAGAGAGCAACCCTTATAGCTCCAAAATGGAGATGGGAGTACCCTTGTCGAATCCATTGGCCAGGGAATTCTGGAGGTATTGAAAGGGTTATGAACTGTTCGTTCAGTGAGGCCATAATCGGGTGCTGATCGAACTTTGATGACTGCACATATTCTTTTACTGCCTTTGGGGAGGATCTGATGAGTTCCTTTATACTGCGGATTGAGGAAAAAGAAGGGGGTTTGGCAAAAGTAGCATATGGGTTCATAATGGGTAAGTGGGTTTCAGAGATCTTGGCATCTTCTTGATAGGTAACCTCATAGAGGTAATCTATCTTGGAAGCTGAAGAATGCTTCAGATCTGGTGGAGGTGGGAAGGCTAGAGGGATTGTCGTGTGTACCGGCTCAGAGGAAATTTCGGTAGAAGTCATGTATGGAAAGAAGCCTTCTACTTCTGGCTTAAGAAGGAAAAACAAGATTGAACTATGAGGAAACTGCTTCTCTTGCTCTGATACCAATAACGGGGGCGAGTCCCTGTATCGGTCAGGAGACTCAAAGGAGATAACAAATCAAAGCTTTCGAAAATAAGATCTCAAGTTTCTAGCACAGGTATGGTATCCCGACCAATAAACGCCCTCTGGCTATGGTCACAAAAAATATTTTTCAGGTCTTTCTTAGTTTTAGCTAAATTTCAAAAAATATTATCATTTTCTTGAAAAATAATTTTCTAAAAAAAATTTTCTGTCATTTGGCAAGGAATTAATTTTCCTAAGAAAAATTACCAAAAAGGAAAATTTTTAATTATATTTTTTGACTAAAAAATTATTTTTGAATATTTAATTATTTTTATTTATACTAAAAAAAATCTTTTTTTTAGATGCACTTAAAATTCACTATTTCCATCTTCTTCATCTTCGGTCCATGCCAATCGCCATCATCTTCTTCGATGCCTTCGGCGGCGGCGGCCCCTTCAGGGAGACCCCCCTCCACCTCGCCGTCGGCCTCTTTGACGGCTCTATTGCCCGCTCCCTCGCCTCCACCGCCACCGTTGCTTCGCTTTAGAAAGCTGCGTGGTGAAAACTGCTCTTCAAGGTGCACTGCCGGAGGAACGCCAAGATTGCGTCCGTCCTCCTCGAGCACCACCATTGCTCTGCCTAGTGCAAGTGGCGCCGCCACCCCTCGCGGGTTCTAATGGAGATCTCGTTCCATTTCGAGAGCTCCGTCATCCTTTTCGTCAGGAAGATCGCGCCACTTGGCACGTACCAGATCTGGATCCGCAACAGGAATCTTCAAGCCAATACCTCCCTCGCTGTTTCCGATGGCTTGAAGATCCAGTGCGCCAATCAAAGCTTCCTTTTCATTAGGGAAGGAGACCAAAGCCACGATGTCCCCAAGGGCTCGCTCCTGGTCCTCAACCACGACGATCAAAAATCTTCAAAGCGTTCGAGAGTGCCGGCGCTCGGCCTTGCCATTGCCGAGCTCACTGGCCTCGCTACACCCGTCGGAGAGGGAGAGGCTGAGCAGACGAGAGGGAGGATTGGCCGGGCAGAGCTGGGTTTCGTAGCGGAGCGATAAGAGAGACCATCACTTTGTACGCGGAGATTCACACTAGGAGGCAAGAGGGTAAGAGAGAGGGGAAAATGAATCCCGTTTTTCAAAAGAGAAAATAATTTTTCATAGATTTACAAAGGAATTTTCTGTTGATCGGAAAATATTTTCTTTGACCACAAAATTTCTACACCCAAACACAGGGAATTGGGAAAAATGTTTTAGAAAAATATTTTCCGTCACACAAACGAAATCCAAGTTTTTAGTTCCTTATTTGCAGTTTAGAAGATGGCAGATTCCGAAGATATTCAACCTCCGGCGTGTGACAATGATGGAAGCATGGCTTTGTTTTGTTTTAACACTTCTCCAAACAAACCTATAGTCAAGTTTTTTTAGATGGTTACGGGGTCCAATGGCTAAGAATACAGTCTTCGGAGGTCATTCTCAATCACCCGCAGATAGTTTGTATATGGTAACTCAGTCCAGAGCACGTTTGAAATTCACATCAGCATCGCAAAAACTCTCTGTTATTCTCGATTGGTAGGCACATTTTTAAGATAATTTCTTTCCCTCTCTAATTCCACCGAGAGACACGGACCTTCTTTAAGTTGGCTGATAGCCGCGCTTGTCGTCGCGCCCCCTCACATGGAGTTGACTTGGTCGGCCACTTTGACCATCACGCGCCTCTCCGTTGATAGTGCAGCGATCAGCTCCAAGTTCCCTCCCGCCGGGGCGCAGTCGTCGCACACCCCTACGAGCCCCCCCGCCATCACCTGCTTCGCTGAAGACGTTATTCGTCAAGGCGGCACCAGTCGACGACGTCGCCAGCGAGGAGCAATCGCATTAGCAATTGGGCTAAAGATTGTCCGACAAAGAAGACGGTGTCCGGCGTCTAAGATCCCTCGCCGGATGGAAACAAAGGCGAGTTGCCGCATGTGTGGGGCGCCATGTCGGGGTCGTCATCGTAGCTCCCCTCGATGCATGTCAAATTAGCCATCGCAATCTGCATGAGAAGGAGACCGGAAAAAAAAAATGTGAAGTTGATCTCCGGAATGCAGTGGAGTGGCCTATATTTAAGAAGCTTGATAATCTGACCGTACTATCGATTATTTTTTATCACATGATCTCCCAATCAATAAGTTTTATATTCAAAACACGCGGTGATGATGTATGTATTTTTAAAATATTGCGAGCCACCCGAAATTTTCACAATATAAATGTTAACATGCACATTAATCTACATCTTTTTTCTTCATTTTTAGGAAATTCAAATAATAATGTAAGTTTCTGAGGGAAAAAAAGAACTTAATGCAAAAAACCAAATAGTCACTTTATCTTATATTCATCTATTTTGTTCCTCAAATATATTCAAAATGAGTTTGAAGCACTTTAATCCATTTCAAAATTTGCATTTAACAAGTGGTAGACGTTTGATACCATCACATTGATAAACAAATGTCATTTGGCTGATTATGGACCATCCATGACAATCACAAAGGTAAAGTTAAGAGTCCGCAGTGAACACTTTTTTCAACTCTAGTTTAGTCCCCGTCCGCAGCTACGTAGTGAACATTTTTTTCAACTCTAGCCGTGAAGTTCAAGTTAAGAGTCCGCAGAACACTTTTTTCAACTCTTGTTTGGTCCCCGTCCGCAAGTGCCGAGTGAACATTTTTTTTCAACTCTAGCCGCGTAGGTAAAGTTAAGAGTCTGCAAGAACGGACTGAAAGGAAGACGAACCGTTTTCCTGAAAAATAATTTCTAGAAAATAATTTTCCTTTTTCATAAAGTTTTTTTTTTTGTGAAACGAAGACACCTATCATCTTAGCTTCCAAAGCAACAAATCTAACATGTTGCCTATGGTATTTTTGTTGTTGCCTATAGTATTAAAGACAACAAAAATGCCTCTGGTACCAAAGGCGACAAAATTGGAAAAAAAAAATTTGTCGATTTAAACAAAAGCTATGAAGCAAACACTATTTGTAACAAAAGAAATTTGTCACCCTTGCCTAAGACTATATAATTCATTTTTTTTGTCAGCTTTGCCCATTTTTGTTATAGTGCACAATTTTTTTTGGTGGTGATGGTTGTGCTTTTGTGGATTCTATAATTATAATTCATCAATCAAATATAGGCTTGCTCAATTTCATGCGAGCTATAACCACTTGGTCATATATATACACGCGCGCATCATGGGCTGACTGATTTAACAGCAAAATTAGCCCATGGGGTGTCTAGCGAGTTGAGAATGCCAAGCCATCCTTCCTTCTTTAATTGTTCCGTGAAACAATAAGGTGAATGACTTTCCTATATTGTATCATACCATGATTAGCTAAGCTCAGACATCTAGTCCATCGAGTGAGACTAGCAAAACACTTTATGCACTCCAATTGGTTTTGGCCTAATATGGCTTTGTAAAGAGGATTGCATTAGCTCTCGACTAATTTGTACGCGGGATGCTAACCCCGCCTTTAAAGCTTTTAAAGGTATATTCATTATAACCTAGAACTCTTAATACAAACCACCTTGATACCACTTCCATAATCAAGTTTCATCTTTCCCTCTGTATTACTCACGTATCATAATGACACCATCAAGCATCACTCACAAGGGTATGTGAGTAAGGGAGTATCCTATTCGTTGGGTCACAAAACTTTTGGTTGTGACATTCTCCCTCACTCAATTCTGAAACATCCCCATTGTGGGTCGTTCTGTTGCTTTCTTGCATCACTTCGGTACTATCAATACTACTGTGGGGACTCACATGAATGGTGGACACTCGTCCAACAGAAGAACTCTTCTCCATCGGTAGCTTCTTTGGATCAAAGGCTGTTTTGGCTCCCTTGGTCACTTGAGCTTTTGACAAGTGAGGCACTTTTGGCCAACTATGCCTTTTGGCGAGCACCCTCTTTTGCCTACTAAGCACTTCCTACTCCTAGCCAACCAACGGAGGTTTCTCCCATTATTGAAAACAAGGTAGTAGACCCATCTTGAGATTCATTGAATTGGTCTAGGAACAGAACCCCTCTTCAACAAGGAATTGATTTCTTGCCTGTGCTCCCATTGGCATCCTACAAGTTATTTTCAAGAGCTGCACTTTTACCGAGCCTGTTTTTGTTGTGGTGATTCACTCTTCGTCCTCATGGGATTGAGAAAACCACATGTTTTCTCTTACTTACTCATCTATTGGAGGGATCTTGCTCTGATACCATTTGTCATGGGCTGACTAATCTGGTAGCAGAATTTACTCGTGTAGTGCTCGACGAGTTGAGAATTGTAACGTCCTAGGACGCCACGTTAGTAATTTCGAGCTCTGTTTTAATATGATATTATATATAATATGACGCATGTGAAATACTCAATAAATAAAAATCAGCCATGCAAAACATACAAGTCCACTTAAATGACGCAGGCACGACGCCTAAAGGATATGACCTCATAGGGGTTCACTAACCGTAATAGTAAAATCATTGAACAATTTGTGTAAAATACTTGATTATGCACACACATAAATATTTTGAAAATACCTGCATGTCCATAACCCTGACCAAATTGTCTATGCATCGTTTGGATGCGTTAGATTTCGCCTTCGAATCACATCTCTCAATAAAAATAACTTCAAGAGTCACGCATCTTTGGGGGCATTCAATGGAGTATTTGATTGCCCGTCTCTTCCACGCTAGCTAAAGCACACAGCCCAACCCGCAAGGCGGGTTGACAACGACCTGTGTGTAAATTCTCCGACCCTGAGCCACACCAAGAAGAACGTCAAAGCTTGAAGCTCTATAAAAGCCTCCCAGTTTTCACGTCTCTCCAGCCCCCCACAAACACTTGCTTCCAAGAGTTCGACTTCTGATATTTGAACATGAAGAACCTTGCAACATCTTGTCACATTGCTCTCTTTCTTGTTATTAGCTTCATCTTCTTCTCGTCTCCTTCTCATGCGAACTCGTGTAACGGCCCCTGCCAAACCCTGGATGATTGTGATGGCCAATTGATTTGCATTAACGGAAGGTGCGGCGACGACCCCCAGGTGGGCACGCACATATGCGGCAATTCGCCTCCATCTCCATCCGGCGGCGGATGTCAATCTTCGGGCACTATGTCTTGCAATGGACAATCTTACCCTAAATATGATTGCTCCCCGCCGGTGACATCCTCGACTCGAGCCACCTTGACGAACAACGACTTCAGGAGGTGATGGAGGGGCCCCGTCGGAATGTGATAATAGTTACCACGAGAATTCCGAGCTGATCATTGCACTATCGACCGGGTGGTATGCTGGCGGGTCTCGATGCGGAGATAGGATAAGTATAACGTCCACAAAGACCGGGAAGAGCGTGATGGCCAAAGTGGTCGATGAGTGTGACTCGAGGAACGGGTGCGACGATGAGCATGACTATCAACCACCATGCAGGAACAACATCGTTGACGGATCGGATGCCGTGTGGAATGCTTTAGGGTTGGACAAAGATGTGGGTGAAGAGGACGTGGTCTGGTCCATGGCATAGTACCGTGTGTGTGTGCTTTCTTTCTAAGCTCGATCCAGTGGAATTAGAAGAATAAATTGGAGCTCTGGCCATTAATAAATCTATGTATCATGCAATTGTGGGTGTCTGTGGGTAGCGCTGAATGTACTATACTCATAGGCGGCTATTTTTGTACGGTTACTCTATACGTGATTACACACTCATACTTTAGAACATAATCTATTGTATCTTAGTTGTAAAATTCATGTTTTTGCTTTGAGAAATGAATAAATAGGTTGTCTCATGACATCTTTATAGAAAGGAAAAATCTATTTTTTGTTACACCTATAAACAAAGCAATATTTGCTGGGCCAAGAGTACCCCTCGAGTAAAAGCTTTAAGGGCAAAAATTCCAAAAATTACAAATGTCAAAATAGGAATAACACTAGATATCATTAGAAATGCCAAGAAATATATCTCCTAAGATAACATCTTAGGACTTGGGTTGCTTTTGCATGTTTTGATGGGTAATAGACTCTCAAGGCCCGGTCGATGCTTAAGCTAAGGATCGAGGTGGGATGTTGGGCCTCAAGTAGAACATTGGTCTAACCAATTTTATGCACATAAGCTATATAGAATCAATTAAAATCACATCCCTATTTGAGTATGCTAAAAAGATTGAACAAAATGCGTTTTGTATCCATTTTTCATAATAGGCTATGCGTAACTACGTATAAATAAATCGAGTACATTGAATAAACGAATTTATAACTGTCTGAAACACGTGAAATCTTTTATAGTGTTCAAATATTAACCCGAACAATGAATTTAATCTTTTCAAAATCTAAATACTATTTTGCATTTTCAAATTTCGAAGGGAAAGTTGAAGTCATAAGTGCTAGAAAGTGACTCCATTTGTTATACAAAAACTATATGGCTCAATGAAAGTTGATAAGATCATTTTTTTTTTATAAAAATTTTAGATAGATTTGTTAATTCATATTTAAGAACATATCATCATTTTTTTTTACAAAGTGGATAGTTTCTTTTTTCCTTCGAAATTTGAATTATCACACCGACATTAATTTATCTAACTCCATGGAGAGATCCCTTTTTTTTTTTGTTTCGAATGATTATTATATGGCAAAAAGCGACAACATAATCATCTTGACTGTGATTTATGTTGTTTACATAGTTTAAATTTGGACGTTGCTAGGGTAAGGGTACCGTTATTCCTGAGGATAACGGTGCTTTGTTCACTGCCAATACCAATTCAAAGCAAATTGGCAACCGGAACTTAACATGGAGAGAATCCAAAAAAAAAAAAAAAAGTCTAGACGAAAAATCTGTGGTGGCCCGCCAAGCGGGGTTCCAGGAAACCGGACAAATAATTTATCGGATTTTCTTGGTAAAATCTGAGGCCTAATATATATATAAAAATCTCTAATTTTAGCATTTGTCCTATTACGTTCAAAAAAAATTTATCGCAGAAAAATACCTAACTTTTACTTTTGCCCAATTTTACCGGCCTAATACCCCAAAAAAAATTCCAACTTTAGCATTTTTTATCTCATAAAAGACCCTCAACCTTTACTCTTGTCTTAATTCTACCATCGTCAGCCTTCCCTCCATAATCACCATTAGTTAATCATACGTGATTCAAATTTTCTCGCTAGACTTAACAATAAATCTTTAAATTTTGAAAACAGTAGGGAACGACATGATTTAAGATTGTTCGTCCAAATAATCATATCTCCACGTCTATGTTCTTTGGGCTACTGAATGCTAGGGAGAATATGAAATACGTCATCTTGAGTGGCTATATACAATGTGTAGGGGAAACACACAACAAAAGAGAAGCTTGTTTTTCTCCTTTTTTTTTTCCATGTTAACTATCCTGAGGTGCAATTTATTAACGATATGGAAGGGTGATGGTGATTATGGACAGAAGGCTAATTGTAGTAGAATTGGGAGAAAAGTAAAAATTTGAGATAAAGAAAAAGTTTTAAATACAACTAGGACATAAGCTAAAGTTAGGGTTTTCTTGGATATTAGGTCAGTAGAATTGACTTAAAAGTAAAAGTTGATATTTGTTTTTAGATAAAAAAAAAGCTTTGGATATAATTGGGATATATGCCAAAATTGATTTTTTTTTGTGGCATTAGACCCATAGAATTTGGACAAAAGTAGAAGTTAAATGTTTTTTATTAAACAAAAAAATAGATATAATTGGGACTTATGTTAAAGTTGGTTTTTTTTTTTTTGGGTATGGAGCTTAAAGTCTTGGGTGGAGGCAGCATTTTCCTTTAAATTTTGATATTTCTAACTATCTTTAACCTTGTCAATGTCAGTTTAAATATTCCACGATGCTTAACTAAATGAAAAAGAATCGTAAGAAAAAAAAATAGGGGTTAGGAATTTTCAATCAAAAGATCGGTTTGGCAATCAAGCTTCTTGCTACTATACAATATACACCGAACCATGCACTCCATCTCCTTGTCCCCTCTCTCACCGTAAAAAAAAATTGAAACAATATCATATATTTGTGTCATTTGGATGAGGTCGCGCTAGAAACCAATCACATTACCTGCTTGATCATTGGCAAAACGATCTTTTTTCCTCGCAAGTCATTGTGCGGATTTATCCTGCTCAAGTAACATTCTTGAGGGAGAGAGAGACCCTTGTTAGGATTCACGTAACATACATAAGCAAAAAGATAATAAACGCAGCGGAAATAAAATACCCATACATGTATCTCCAGAGACGTTGTTCGTGCATTTCAATTAAAAATCGAATTAAACGAAGAGAGTTATACGGATTACCTCTTGTAGCGTGTTTGAAACGAGTTGGTCCAAATGTTCTTTGGTGTAAGTCCCACAAGCGTCGGACCTCTAGTGTCTGAGTCGTCTAATTCAAAAATGGACGACTCAGATTGATTAATTCAAAATTTTAAAATTTCCGCCAAAACTTTTCCTCTTTTGAAAAAGTTGATGTGAATTAATCTAGACCGTCCATTTTGAATTGGACGGCTCGGATTGGGTAATGTCACCCTTAACATTATGTTAAGAGATCCAAATCCGTTCAGACACACCATCAATCGTACGACGAACGGAAGAAAGACGACGCAGAAAAACTCCACACTCGATTGTGCTAGCAATCTCGTAATGAAAAACTCTCCACGTACATGATTTTCGGTCACCGCAAGAACATAATTGAAGAGAGAATTTTTCTGATTTTTCTCTCTAATTTTTCTCACGGGCACGCTCTCAAATTTTCCCACACACCGTCTTTTTCGTTTTTGCAACCTTTTGCAGAGTATATTGTTAAAGGAACAATACACTACGCGCACGATCATAAACGGTTTCTGATCGTGCACGTTGTGCATTTTTTTGCACAAAAATACACGATCTGTGGAGGAAGTATTGGGTGGGCCGGCCTCAGTGAGGCCCGACCCACGTGGCCTCTCCTCCAATGAGGAGAGGCCACGTGGGTCGGGCCTCACTGAGGCCGGCCCACCCAAAATTTTTCCCGATCTGTGACCGTGCGAGGCGCAAGTCAGGAAGAATAACTGGCCATTCCACTTCTCTTGCTGACCAAGTTCAACTGATTGAACCTTTTTTGACTTTTTGACATAACTGGCCACGTTTCATTCTCTTGCTAACCAAGTTCAATTAATTGAACCTTTTTTTTTTACTTTTTGACTTTTGAACTCTTTTTCTTTTCAATTATATAAAAAAAACATTGTGCTGACCACATTCGTGCAACATAACTTTAATAAAATAATATATATAAATATATTTATAAAAACACATGCGTGCATTTTTGATACATCAATATGTGTCCTATTTAAAGAGTGCGTGTGCATCGTATGCATGTACGTCCAAGACCAAAAATAAAAATTAAATTAAATTAAATCCAATTTAATTTAATTTCAATCTGACTAATTCGATAGTCGTGATTGCAACTTATTTGCAATATCATATTTTCCGTTCAACCTCGTCATGTATTGGTTAAGGTGTGTGACATTCCTAGGTTCATCACTGAGCTGGTAGTAAGATAAGTACTAATACATTAGTATTTCCAAGAGAATCGATTGTCCCGATCAACCACTAGGTCTTACAAGCCACGAGTGACATCTAGCAATATGTCATGGCTACCCAGACAGTGTAAATATTTTAAGAACATAATGAACCTGTCAGCTCTAGCTACAGTGTAATTCAATCCCTCTGTCTTACTATGTCCCGATCGAAGAAAGGCCATGGAATATTTGTCAAGCCGCCAATTCGATCATATGCACAAATCTAATTCACATGCATTTGTACGAGATATAAACATTTTATTCTCGGCTACAACCTTGGTCGAGGATTTCAATGCATTGTCATAACTAGATCGCATAGGACATCATACCTTGTATGTAACGAGGAGACATATTCCATTTTGCACACACATGTAACTTTGTATGTGCACGAACTATAAACATCAAGTACAGAGACGGATCAGCGAACCACCAATATGCACACTTATGAACTATAGTCTCCAACGTATAAGTCAACACTGTTCCTCAGATTTAAGGATTATTTACACAAGACTTGAGCATGAACAATTAGACATTGACCACGCTAAAAGCTTCCATATTGCTAATCGTTACATGTGTGTCACGTTCAGTGAACTTGTCTGGCACAAGCACCTGTGTTCTAACTATGGTATCGCAATACTCAATGACTCATGACTCGTCATTCCTTTAAGTATCTAATACTTAAAATCGAAGTTAAGAACACACCGATCTCAACAGGATCATTAATATCCACTCAATGATCCATCGACCGGGAACTGTTTAAAGATTCAGTCTAACTATGAACCTGTCACACATATTCTTGATATCTCAAGAATAGGTCTAGTCACAACTGATCTTATGGAATTTATTTATATATAATTGAAAAATGAATAAACACGTCTTTGCCATTAATTTAATAATAAATTGAAATACAATTGAAATCCCTAATATGTAACTATTACATAGTTACTTTAGGGCATATATCTAACACCTCTCTCTGTCTCTCTCTCTCTCTCTCTCTCCCTTTTCTAAAGTTGTTTTGATTTTTTTTCTTTTTCCTGCTTTCCTCCTGTTTGGGAGCTTTTCATTTTCAATTTAACCTAGATTTGAAAGTTTTTTCCTCTTATTTTTGTTTGGGGTTTTCTGTGTATATGTTTTTGGGGTTTCGCTCTTCTCAAGTTTCGTTGATGAACAAGTTCAAATTTGTAGAATATCATAGGAACTTTGTGAATGTTTCGCTCATATTAAATTTATGCTCATTCAACCTTTTTACTCTGTTCGGTGATGGTCCTGGGAATGCCAAACCTAGGCACGCACCATTGAAAGGAAAAAACGTAGCAATATATGGAGTTCTCGGTGCGTGCTCATTACTGAAGATGGATTCGGTGATTGACAGCTAATTATGGTGTGAAGAAGTCATAGATGTGTTCTTTGAGTGTATAATCCATAACCTTGTTTTGATGATTTCTCTTGTTATTTAGGGCTTATTTTGTTTTGAAGTTGCCTGATATGTATTTTGATTTATAGTTGAACGGCAATATTTCTTTCTTGTATTTTGACAAAAAAAAAATCAAAATAGAGACTGATTAATGAACATGCGGGTGCTAAATCTCTAAAATGAAACATCAATTTTTCATATATTCTCTACAATACGATTAACTTCACTCATTTGTTGTGATCCTAATTGAAAGGAATGAGATATGGATCCAACATCGATGGTATAAGACTTCGATAGGTGGTTTACATGGCCTCAACTAGCAATCTTTTGTGATGGGGTTCTCCTAAGGTCCATATCAATTAATACAAAAGCCGTACACCATTTCTCCTCATGCGATCGAACGGCACAGGTGGTGATGCCGTAGTGCAGTGTTCGTCAGGGACTAGCAAAAGGCTAGTACAAAGCCAGCTCGACATGGGTGTTGGGACTATAGAGCGCGGAATATTGTTCTGATCCTAATTGCAAGGGGTATGACATTTGGAGAGATTTCGACATGAGAGTTCAATTTGTTGTGATTTTTCTAAACATGTATAACGAATGTTATATAATAAATGCAGCGGAAATAATACTATACATGTATCTCCAGAGGCGTTGTTCGTGCGTTTCAATCAAAAATCAAATTAAACAAAGAGGGTTAAAGGGATTACCCTTGTAGCGTGCTTGAAAAATGAATTGGTTCAGATGTTCTTCGCTTCAAGTCCCACAAGCGTCGGACCTCCAGTTCAGACACACCACCAATCGGATAACGAACGGTAGAAAAACGACGCAGAAAATTTCTGCACTTGACTGTGCTAGCAATCTCGTGAAACTACTCTCTGCGCTTTTTAATTTTGGTCATCGTAAGAACAATACGTAGAGAGAAAAATTTTCTGGTTTTATTCTCTCATTATCTCTCTTTCTTCTCACGAGCCTGCACTCTCAATTTATGCACTCTTCTTCTCCAACTCTGCAATTGTTTTGTAGATTAAAAAAATCTTGAAGACACCCTACACTACGCGCACTATCAGATCGTGCGCATAGTGCATTATTAGCACAAAAGCACTACCTCTTATTCTATTGTTTGTTTCTTCCTTTTTATATACATATAATTATATTATAATGAAATCCCATGGTCAGCACATATTGTGCTGACCACGTCTATTGCACTATAATATAAAATATATATAAGTAAATATATTAATAGGTTATAGAAACAATCCACCACCAGCACTTTGCTGGTGGTGTATTCCACGAATGCCCACTATTATAGTGGGCATTCATTCATGCGCATGGTCTTGCTGACCATGCGCATAATCCTTTAAAAATAATAAATAAATAAATAAATTATAAATATAAAAGGAGATACCTATAGTATGTGCGCAAATTGGACGCATCATTATGTGTCCGTATTAAGACGTGTTTGTGCATCATATACACGTATGTCAATGACCAAAATTAAAATTAAATTAAATCTCATTTAATCTAATTTCAGTTCAACTAATTCGATAGTTGCGATTTCAAACATATTTGCAGTATTATATTTTTCCGTTCAACGTTATCACATATTGGTTAAGGTGTGTGACATCCCTAGGTTCATCACTGTGCCAAGCGAATTGATTGTCTCAACCAATCACTAGGTCCTACAAGTCATGAGTGACATCTAGCAATATGTCATGACTGCCCAGACAGTGTGAATGTTTTAAGAACATAATGAACCTGTCAGCTCTAGCTACAGTGTAATTCAATCCCTCTGTCTTACTATGTCCTGATCGAACAAAGGCCATGGAATATTTTGTCAAGCCACCAATTCGATCATATGCACAAATCTAATTAACATGCATTTATACGAGACATAAACATTTTATTCTCGATTACAACCCCGGCCGAGGATTTAAATACATCGTCATAATTAGATCGCATAGGACATCATACCTTGCATGTAGCAAGGAGACAGATTCCATTTTTGCTCACACGTGTGACTTTGTATGTGGATGAACTATAATCATCAAGTACAGAGACGGATTAGTGAACTGCTAATATGCGCACTTGTGAACCATAGCCATCCAACGTACAAGTCAACACTGTGACTCAGGTCTAAGAATTATTTATACAAGACCAGAGCAAGAACGATTAGACATTGACCACGCTAAAAGCTTCCATGTTGCTAATCGTTAAATGCGTGTCACGTTCAGTGAACTTGTCTAGTACAAGCACCTGTGTTCTAACCCGAGTATCACAATACCCAATGACTCGTGACTCGTCATTCCTTTAAGTATCAAATACTTAATAGTGAAGTTAAGAACACACCGATCTCAACAGGATCATTAATATCCACTTAATGATCCATTGATCTGGAACAGTTTAAAGACTCAGTCTAACTGTGAACCCGTCACACATATTCTTGACGTCTCAAAAATAGGTCCAGTTACAACTGATCTAATGGAATTTATTCATAGATAAATAATTGGACAAATGAATAAGCACGTCATTGCCATTAATTGAATAATCAATTGAAATACAACCGAAATCCCTAAAATGTAACTATTACATAGTTGCTTTAGGCATGAATCTAACAATCTCCCACTTGCACTAAAGCCAACTAGTCTGGTACCTCAAACCCATTTTGTCAATGTGCCTTTCAAAAGAAGACTGAGGTAAGGCCTTAGTAAAGGGATCTGCCACGTTCTCCGCTGAGGAAATTTTCTACAAGGCGATATCACCTCTCCCAACTATTTCTCTGATGAGATGGAAGCGTCTTTCAATATGCTTGAACTTCTGGTGAGACCTTGGTTCCTTAGCTTGAGCTATTACCCCATTGTTGTCGCAAAACAATATAATCGGCTGCTCAATGGAAGGAACTACTCCAAGTTCAGAAATGAACTTCTTCATCCAAGCAGCTTCCTTTGCTGTTTCAGAAGCGGCTACATACTCTGCCTCAGTGGTGGAATCAGCAGTTATGCTTTGTTTGGAACTTTTCCAACTAACTGCACCACCATTGAGTATAAAGATAAACCCAGATGTAGACTTATAGTCATTAGGATCCGATTGAAAATCGGAATCAGTATAAGCTTCAACTTTAAAATCTCCTTCTCCATATATTAAGAATAAATCCTTAGTCCTTCGTAAGTATTTAAGGATATTCTTGACTGCTATCCAGTGTTCTTCCCCTGGATCAGACTGATATCTACTAGTAATGCTCACAGCATGCGCAATATCAGGTCTGGTACATAGCATTGCATACATTATGCTTCCAATAGCGGATGCGTAAGGTATCCTCGACATCCGCTCTCTTTCTTCAGGAGTGTTGGGACACATCTCCTTGGAAAGGCGGATTCCATGCCTAAAAGGCAATAATCCTCTTTTGGAACATTGCATGTTAAACCGTGTTAACACTTTGTCTATGTACGTAGATTGTGAGAGGCCAATCAATCGTCTCGATCTATCTCAAGGTGGTTTGGCAGCGACGTACGTGTTAATTCTATGACCCTAGACCACCCCCATACATTCTTCAAATCGAGTCACTGCAAGAATACAGTGAAAGCATAAACCGCTATGTGAGCCACCCCATTTTGCACAACTCTCCACCCACCAAAAAACACCTACTTCCAAAAGTTCAACGTTGGATATTGGAACATGAAGAACCTTGCCACGTGTTTCCACATTGCACTCTTGCTTGTTATTGGCTTCGCCTTCTTTTCGTCCCCATCTCTTGCGAACCCGCGGAATGACCCTTTGCCGCACACTTGATGACTATGATGGACAATTGATTTGCATCAATGGTCAATGTATCGATGATCACGAGGTGGGCACACACACATATACGACAATTCGCCTCCGTCTCCATCTAGTGGAGGGTGTCAGCCTTCAGGCATCATGGACTGCGAGGGACATTCTTACCCTAAAAATGATTGCTTCCGGGACATCGTTGGCCCGAGCCCACCTTGACGAATAACGACTTCGGCAAAGGAGGTAATGGTGGTGGCCCCTCAGAGTGCGACGATAGCTAGCACGAGAACTCTGAGCTAATTGTTGCCATGTAGACCAGCTGGTATGCTGGTGGATCTTGATGCAGAGATAGGATCAAGATAACGTCCAGGTGTTGATAACTAATTTTTGATTATTTTATTTTTAGAAGAATAATTAAAAATACCCAAAAAATTCATAATATTGTAAAATCAAATTTGGAGCCTTGGGTGTAAACCTTAGGATTCGAACAAAAAATATTTTTTGTAATTTTTATACTTTTATATTTTTTGAATTTCTTTTTATAAGGAAAATAGCCCAAAATCAATAAAAAATAATATTTGCGGTCACAATAATATGAAGAAAAATCCAATATTTTTACTTTAATTCCTTTTTCATGTTTACAATTTAAAAGTTTAGAAATTCTGTCCGGGGTCACATGATCCTTCATAAGGTAACACCAAATTGAGCAAAAATACTATTTTTTTTAGTCTTTTTAATTTTTATTTTTACCTTTTTCGAGTCATTTGCCTCTAGCAGCCCATATTGCATTTTGGTCCAAATATTTGATGGATTGCTCAGATTTGACCAAAGGGACCTAATTGCACTGTCATTTTTAATTTAGTCCCCAATTTCACCCAAAATGCAATTAACCAAATTTTAGGGGTACCCATGAAAATCAAAGCCCACTAGCCCATAGTTTTCATCATTCTAAATCCATTGGTATGAGTGATTTACCTCGATTTTGTCATTTAGACTTTAGATTACTCAAAAATTATTTTCATATCAAAATGAAAAATTGGGGGGTTTTTGCTCAAATTCGAACCAATTTTTGCTTAATCTCATCATTTTTAGATGAAACAATGGTGTAGGGTCCAGTTTTGGTGTTTAATTGTGAAAATTTGGTCATCTTTAAGTCTGATTTGGCAATTTTTCAGCAACCAGGTCAATCGGGTCCAACTCATTGATCCGGTTACTATTCACTTTCTTCCCAAAAGGGCATTTCACGCATAGCTAGGGGTCAGGCCAAAAATGAGCAAAATCGGCCTTTGAATCGGACCTAATTGATGACGAAAGTGGTTGGGCTTTGTAGGTCACTCAAGTTCGATTCCTATGGGTCCTTTTTTACATCTTGGCGTCCCCATAGCCGGAATATCCAACTCCATTTTCGCTGTTGCACGACACCCGATCGTGGACCTTGTGAAGGCCGAAGAAGAGCCAACCACTTGAACTGATTGAATATCCAAAGTTACTCTATAATCGATTCTAGTTTAAAAGCTTAACTGAGAAATATCTTGTGATCATATGTAGCCTCGTAATCGTACATAATCAATTGTACATTTGTAAATAGTGAGGCTATATCAAGATAGTGTGATCTATCGCGTGAAAGATCAGTACGCACTATTTGTAATTTGTTAGGCAATTTACTAGTGTATTCTTGCCTATGTTGTAGCTGTTAATTGTGTGAAATGGACGTATGCTTGGGATATAAGTTGAATCACTATATATCTAGTGTACTGATCTTCTTCAAATAATTATTCTGTTTGCACACACTCAGTTACTATTGCACGAAACATTTACTTTCCTCACCTTTTTCTTATCACCCATTGTTTTCACTTTGTCTAGAAAAGTTTTCGAAACAACCTATTCACCCTCCTCTAGATTGCATTATTAGCCCCAACACAAGACACCTGAGGTGGTGTGGTTAGGTAATCCTATTGATTATTCTTCTCTTCGAGTATTTGGATGTCCAACATATGCACATGTTATTGAAGGAAAATTAAAGCCTAGAGCAAAAAAATGCATCTTTCTTGATTATGCTTCTAGTGTAAAAGGTTGTAAACTTTGGTGTTCTGATTCATTTAAGATTATGATTAATAGATACGTTACTTTTGATGAGTCTGTTATGCTTCATCTTATCAAGGAATCATCTATTACTTGTCAGGAAAATCTCAAAAGTGCAATAGAAAATGTGAAGCTTGAAGTAACTTTTTTGCAACCACTTCAGTTATCTATTGATAATATTGAGATTGAAGAACTTGAAGAAGAAAATTATTCTATTGCCATAGATAAACCAAAAAGAGCAGTGAAACCTCCGCAAAAGTATGGGTACTCAAATCTTATTACTTATGCTCTTTTAGTTGTAGAGTCAATTGAGTATAATGAGCCTAAAACCTATAAGGAAGCTATTTCTTCAAAAGATTCAGCAAAATAGTTAGTTGCTATGAATGAAGAGATGGAATCTCTTGAAAAGAATTAGACTTGAGAACTTGTTAAATCACCAAAAGAAAAGAAAATTATGGGTTGCAAGTGGACTTTCAAAAGAAAGGAAGGTGTTCCTGGAGTTGAAGACATCAGATTTAAAACTCTTCTAGCTGCTAAAGGCTATAGTTAGATACGGGGCGTTTATTTTAATGATGTGTTTTCACTTGTTGTTAAACACAGTTCTATTCATATTTTTCTTGCGTTAGTTGCTATGAATGATTTGAAATTGGAACAGCTTGATGTGAAAATAGCTTTCTTGCATAGTGAACTTGATGAGAAAATCTATATGCAATTAGAGGGTTTTCAATTTGAAGGTAAGGAAAATCATGTTTATTTATTGAAAAACCTTTCTATGGCTTGAAGCAATCAAGCCAAAAAGAAGAAGAAGAAGAAGCAAACACCTAGATAGTGGTATAATAAGTTTGACTCGTTTATGGTGCAACTTGTCTATTGTAGGAGCAAATATGACAGTTGTATGTTTTTTTTTTGGGGGTAAAGGTAAGTATTATAAAAGACTAATCACAACATCTGAATACAAAGAGAAACCGAAGCAAAACAACCCTCCACCAGAATCGACACGAGTGTAAAGGCTGGTGCAGGGGTGTCGGGGCTACAAACGTCAAGGCAGCAGCCAAGACAAGAAGAACAAGGGCCACGGTGTAGCCAAGACAACAACAAAGGCCAGCAGCCGAAAGAGCCTAAACAGCCACACAAAACAAAAAAGGGCAGCCGCTAATGAAAAATGGACAGGGGACAGCCCCAAGCAGTCTGGATCCTCCTATTGCGGGGATTATCTTCAACATCCTTGAAGGTGAGAGCTTTGTCTCGGACGGTCCTGCAAAGGTGCTGTTCGAGAGCACGGATAGTGCGATACTGATTTCTAAAGATGATGTTGTTGCGCTCAGTCCAAATTAAGTGACACAAGGCAGCAAAAGAGTGCCGGGCTATGCTCTGGTAGAACTGGTGGCCACTAATGTATCGAATGGCCCAGGAGATGTTTTCTTGCCACGAACCATTACGCCAAGTCAAGCTGCAATTTTTTGCCCAAAATTAGGCAAGAGAACCTGTAACCTTGCATCCGAAGTATAAATGGTCTAACGAATCAGGTCTGATACTGCAGCAAGCACAAGTACCTTCAGTTATCCTACGGTAATTGAGCATAAGAGTCTGGGTAGGAAGCCTGTTAATAGATATCAGCCATAAAAGGAAAGCATGACGGGGGGCAATAGCGCGATCCCAGATGAAGGAGTGCCAATTAACCACCCTGCCTTTATGTCTAATGAGGTTCCAAGCTGATGCCACCGAGAAAACACCAGATGGGTATTCTGTCCAGATAAAACGATCATTGCTACCAGGGGAAATAAGTGGCGGTAACTCAATCCATGAAGCCATGGTGTTACTAACCAGGGATGGAGGTAGAACAAGGGAGCAGAACTCACTTACAGTTGCCTTTCTCGGAATACCAGAGTCATAAATTTCTCAGTCAGAAAATATCTTGTGTAAGGGTCCTCTATCATGCCAGGGGTCAAACCAAAAAGATATGGAGGTTCCATCACCAATACACTAGTGGCAATAAGTTAGGAAAAGTGGCCGAAGTTGGAGGATCTTTTTCCATGACCACGAACAGATAGTAGGTTGTGTGGCAACCCAAAAATTCTTATTCTTGAGAAATGTAGAATGGATCCATTTACACCATAAGGATTTTTTGTCCGTGAACAAGAGCCAAATGTGTTTGGACATCGCCGCGCGATTGCAATCGAGAATCCTACGGATCCCCAAGCCACCTTCCTCCTTAGGTAAGTAAACATTGGACCAAGTAACCTTCGCACCCCCAGCCCCTAATCCAGGTCCCTTCCAGAGGTATGTTGATAACATCTCAATTGCAACAAAAGATAGATTTGATATATAGAATTTTTAAAGTGCAGTTAAGCGTTGAATTGATATGAGGGATTTAGGTGCGAAAAAGAAAATCTAGGCATGGAAATTCAACAAGAATGAAAAAGGGGAAAATTGCATCTTTCCTAGAAAAGCTACATTGAGAATGTGATGGATCATTTTGGCATGAAGGATGGCAAATTAGTAAGTACTCATCTTGTTGCTTACTTTAGATTATCAGCTGGTTTATGTCCACATAAAGATAAGGAAATAAAATATATTTCAGATATTCCATACTATAATGCAGTTGGTAGCCTAATGTATGCTACGGTTTGCACTCGACCTAATATTTCACATGCTATTAGCATTGTAAGTAGATATTTCTCATGCCCAAACAAAGTTCATTGGCAATTAGTAAAGTGGATTTTGAGATATATGAAGGTTATTTCAAATTATGGCAGATTTTGATTATGTTGGTGACCTTGATATGATGAGGTCTTTGATTGGCTATATCTTTATTTTTGGAGGTTGTGCAGTTACTTGGAAAGTTTCTTTATAGCATATTGTTGCTTTGTCTAATACAAAGGTAGAGTATATGACCATTACAAAAAGAAGTTAAAGAGGCTATATCGCTAAGAGGTTTATTTGGAGAGTTTAGTGTCACGCCCCGAACCCTACGAGCGCGCCACATCTCGCACAAATACACTGGTCGATAAAGATAATGCGATGTCCCAGGATTTGTCGCCGACCCAAATCAATTCGATTAAGGCATACGCTAGCGGAAACGACGCAATAACCCGACAACAACTGAGCAAGGTAAACAAACGACCAAAACACTTATATATATTCACATCATTTATACATTATTCATGCCATTAACTACATCAACCGTTCAAGTGATACAAACTAGGTTGACTACACGTCAACAGGATCTATAGTCGGAAGGGCTGTATTCTAAACAAAAGATCGCCCCCAAATAAAGTACATGCCAAGATCCACTCGCTCCTACTACTGACATTAGGTGGTGGAATCTTCTCAGGGTCGATCACCATTGCAATCTCTCCATCCTTAGAATCGCTCGCTGGTAAATTCTCGTTGGTATCCATCGATACAGGAATTTCCTTAGGATTCACTACCTCTCCTTCCTCGATGACAACTGAAGCATCCCAATCTCCGGTGATCTTTGATGAGGTCTCGAATCCATGGAGTATATTGCTTAATAAACCGTCTTGACGATACCTCCACGCAACATAGAAATGTGCTCTCCATAGGTCGTCTTCCTCGTCCACCTAAACTCTAGTACTATACCTAAGGTACGTTCGATCTTCACTGACAGGATACTCTTCCACTTCGGTCTCTATCTCTCGTGGAATCCTATAACGGCGCGGTGGTGGTGTTTTCATGATCCTTGTCTAAGATTTGAAAGGTGGGAAAAATAACGACAACCATGAGAACACATCTCAGTAAGTTTGCCCCCTAAACCCCGCTCAGGATAACGCGTAATCACACGATTAATTCAAGGCATACAATTAGGCTAACAACTTAACTATGACGATAAATGAACTCAACAAGCAAATGAACATCCAATAATGATATGATCTCGAGGTTCTACCACAATAGGATTTCATTTTCATTTGACCTGCGCTAGTCGCCTCAGGTCGTGCCTCAACCCGCGCTAGCCGCCTCACAGTTGGCACCCTTATCTCTCCAGTTACTCCGTGCCGAGCACGTCCGAGCGCATTATGTCTCGACCCGCGATACTCGCATCAGGTCGGCATCCTTATCGCTCCATCTTCCCCGTGCCATATCGGCATCCCAGGGCCACCCTCTGCCTCGCGATAACACGCCTTAGGGCTAACATTTCTGCTTGGCGATAATTTCACAAGACAGTCAAAAGCATGCCAAAGCAACACGGTGCACCTCATGGAATTTACCCATATATGACAAGTCAGAGACACGCAATTTCAGTCAAGCACTTTAATTCCAAATGAAATCAGTATGCAACGATTCACATTCGTGTAATTACCCAACGATTTTTATCAGAACTAGTTGCCTATTGCACCACAGAGTTGGACGTGCATTCCTAGTCCAGCTCATACATTTCAACCCTCATATTCACATTCTTTTTCTACTCTGTGAGCAGTAACTCCCCGGAGTGAACAGTGCTTTTCGGCCGTGAATAGTGTTTTCCGGCATGAATAGTGATCTCCGGTCGGGAATAGTATTTTCCGGAATGAATAGTATTTTACGGTATAAATAGTAAACTCTGACAGTGAATAGTATTTCCCGGCCGTGAATAGTGAACTTCGTTCCACCTCAAAACGACTCCGATTCGAGCCTCGTTTTCGCCCTAACCTTCGTCTAGCAATTACCTATTATCCTACTCAAGATTTAGGAGGAAAACTCACCACAAATTCAGCGGAGAAGTCCACGAACAAAGTCGGGACCAAAACGGTAAAATCCGATGGAAGACGACCATGCGCAAGGTTGAACAAGTTGGTTCACAAGCTGAAAATCAATGTTTTCACACGAATATGAGCTCTAGGGGTCGTTGGGGTCAACATATATCAATATGAACCCTATGTGAAATTCGGGTAACAAAAACTCGTTCGTCGACCAAAACGACGAAGCCGATTTGGAAGGTCAAACGACCTCCAATCGGAGTGATTCAAGTTGGAAAAGAACCACAAGACAATGAACTACAACATACTAAAAAATTACGATGATCCAACGGTCGGGTTTCCGTCGGCGGCCGATTGAAGTTGAGGCCAGAAACTGGAATTCAACCTGTGCAAGGTTCGGTTTTGGTTCTGTTTGAGGGGGTTCCGGGGCTCATCTTGAGCTGATTTTTGGTGGAGAGCTTCTAGAGATATAGGTGAAGCTCAGGTTAAAATGGCATCTCAAACCGACAACGTTTGGGCAGCGAACAAGCGGCACAACGAGTGGTGGGTTTCCGGCGACCAAAACCCAAGAGAAAACTAAGAGAGAGAGAGAGAGAGAGAGAGAGAGAGAGAGAGAGAGAGAGAGAGAGAGAGAGCCACGAATTTTCTGGGGAGAGAGAGTGATCTGCCACAATAATTGAAGAGAGAGAGAAAGAGAAAATATCTTCAATTATTTATGGGGTACTATTCATCCGTTAACCGGCACTATTCATCGGTTGACCGGTCAAAAGTTTTGACCGACGGCGACCGATGGTCGATTGATGTGATTGATATGATTAACAATGAATGATGAGGCGTTTCTCGAAATTCGTGAAATTTTAGGTCGGGGTTCAATCAGTGCTGATTTGGCTCAACCGCGATCGGAAAAGACTCAGGATATCGCCGAACAATTTTTCTAGCCTCGCTAAAATTACTAACACTCTCTAGCCATGGATTCTAGCAGAAGACGGGGGCGAGATGGCAATTTCCAATTTTGCCCTTTCCTCTAGGCATTCCGAGATCAATCTGCTCATTCACGTCTTTCTTGGCAATGTACAAATTCACAATTGTGATACTCATGAGAGTCGATTGTCCTATTCCGGAACTCAATTTGCGGCCTCATTCATAAGATGGCAACTTTAAATAAATTCTCAAACTAACGGGTGGTTTTTAAGAGTCACACGTATCGACCAATTGGTCCACGTGCTTATATTCCTAGCTAGCATTTCCCTTTTGGTTAGTTATCCCGAAGTGATCAGTTTCAAGTGAGATCTATTTATAGCGCCTCTATGAAATAACCATTCTATTTTTAAATTCCGAAAAAGGATCGAATTTCAGAATGTCACAATTCTTTCCCCCTTACAGAAATTTCGTCCTTGAAATTTACAACATACTACTATCACAAACTACTCAAACAAAGAAGGGTACAGACGCCTCATTTCCTCTTCACTTTCCCACGTGGCGCCTTCTATTCCGTGGTGCTCCCAGACCACCTTGACTAATGGAATCGTCTTGTTTCTCAGAACCTGTTCCCTTCGATCCTCAATTCGTATTGATCTTTCCACATATGAGACTCGATCATCTACTTCAATGACTTCATGATCGAGTATATGACTCTTGTCCGGCTCGTACTTCCTAAGCATCGATACATGGAATACGTTATGCACTTGCTACAAATTCGGTGGCAAAGCTAGGCGATAGGCTAAATTTCCAATGCGTTCTAAGATCTCAAAAGGGTCTACAAATCTCGGGTTTAACTTTCCTTTCTTTCCAAATCGAGATAGCCCTCGCATTGGCGAGACTTTCAAGAACACGTGATCTCCCACTTGGAACTCCAATGGCCTTCGTCTCTTGTCTGCATAGCTCTTCTGGCGGCTTTGAGTTATTTTCAATCTTTCTCTGATAACTTTTACTGCTTCTACAGACTGTTGAACTAGTTCTGGGCCCGTTATCCTTCTTTCACCTACCTCATTCCAACACAGTGGAGTCCTACAACCCCTATGAAAGTTGTGGCTAACATTCCCTCTTCCAGAAGAGAAGATTGCATCGAATTATGATGGTTCATATGGCGTAAAGGAAGTGCTTCCAGGAGGTACTCTGATCTTAGCCGAGACGGATGATTGTATTCTCTTTAGTACAGTTAACTCTGATTTTGTAAAAAAAAGAAGAGATGGCAGAAGATTAAAGTACAAACATACAAAACGTTCCCTTCTTTCCATATAAGCATTACAACAAGTCACTGAGGAGGAAAAGTAAAGCCAAACTGAGCTCTAATAATCATCACAAAAGAGCTCAACTGGCTTTCCATGAAATCAATGTTCTGTCTACACTGAGCTATCTGGGATTCAAGATCTGCAAGCTTGAAGAACAAGCGGGTACATTTCTCCTTCTGTCTAGCTGCATTAACCTCATGGTATTCAACGGCGAATTTTAGATTATCCTTCAAGTCTCTCTCGAAAGCTATATCCGCCATTAAATCGTCGAGCCTCTCCTCCAGCCACTCACATCTGAACTTCATCACGATATCGCTCGGGTCATGCTCGAAGTAAGTTTGGTTCAAAGCTAAACGTTCCACCAGCTTCACTCTCTCGTGGATCAACAGCGAAGCCCGTTCATCAGCAGACTTGACGGCCTTCTTATACCGGGCAACCGCGTGTTCTGCCGACTCCAAACGTTCGGATCGGTCTTGATAGCGAGCTCTAACGACACATGCTAAGGTAACTGTTTCCTAAGTGCTCCGGCAAGCTTCTAGAAAGTTGATGAAGACGTGTGGGAACGCCCTGTATTCCTTCTTCAAATTGGTACCTTCAACCGAAGAAACATTTATCTCCTTAAACAAACCGAGGATCTCAGCTTCGACACTCGGATGATGGGCTATATAAATATAGCCTCGGCCAAGAAGATGGTAAAGTCTTTCCCATTTGAGCACAACCTCAGCTAGAAAGATGTGTGCAGGAATATTAGCCATTAGCAAGGAGAAAATTAGGACTGATGAGCAGAATATGAAAGATAAAAGGAGAGAAGTGAAGCGGGCAAGTGGAATGCGAAGGTGGTAATCCGTTCTGTGTTAAATATTGACTTCATAGTAGCAATATCTATCGGTCAGATTTTCTCACCAGCCATTCCTTTCCGGTGTCATCTCCATCAGCCCAAATCCCGGGCAGTCTGTAATCTCGAGCCAAGCGAATCTGACATTTCTGGAAAAAAAAAAAGTTTGACGGAACAACACCACTTTGAAAAAGAAGAAAGAAAAGGCGTGCCGAGTGGGGGGACAAAGAAATTCGCGGCAGAAAAGAAGATGGGACTCGTCTTTATCGAAGGATTCGCCGGCAAAATCAATAGTTAAGATGGGACCCCCCTCCCTGCCATGAAAAGATGAGAAAATGTGAAACGAGCAAGGGATTCGATAAAAAGTTGAGAAAGACAGAAATCATGGAGGGGCGATACAATTTATGAAACGATGCCTGAATCTTAAAAGGGGAGTCCTCCTGGTAATCTTCATCCACACTTAGAAGAGAATACACGGTACCTCAGAGAGAGTAAAGATACAAGTGAGAGTAGCAAATCTTGAGAAACCAGTAATCAGTCGAGGATGTCTCATTCTTACACATTTGAGAGCTACCGCCACTTGCTAAACATGGGAGATGAAGAGTTCGAGGCCATGTTTGGGATTCAGCCTATGGAGCCTGTCCCTTCCGCCAACGACGTTCAAGATCCCAACAAAGATAAAGACGGCAACAACAAGGGTCAAAAGAAGCGTCGTCGGCGTCACACTGAAAGTCAAGTCCAAAAGCTTGAAGAATTCTTCAAGGAGTTCCCTATGCCAGATGAAAAACAGAGAATGGAACTGAGCCAGGAGCTAGGGTTGGAATGGTGGCAAGTCAAGTTTTGATTTCAAAACAGGCGAACCCGAGTAAAGACCCAACATGAGCGCGAAGAAGTCGAGGTTCTAAGAGTTGAGAATGAAAAACTCCGAGCAGAGAACAAAATGTATAAGGAGGCCTTCGACTCCACCAACTGCCCCAACTGCAATAACTTCCTCACCCTTGATGAAAGGCAATATCTGAAGATCGAAAACGCCCGTTTAAGAGGGGAGTTGGATCAGTTCATAGCAGGATCAAGCTCTGTTGGGGGAAGTGATGAAAAGACAAATCCTATGGAGGCAGCATTCGTACCTCCTAAGAAGGAGGGGATGCATCACCACCAAACAAGTGGCTTTGACGACGAGCTCGCCGCCATGATCAACCAGTTTGACGCCGATGAAACACCGGGGCTCTAATGTGTGTACGGAGCCTATACTTCGAAGTCAGCGATCACGGGGCCTTCAACACAGTCGATGCATACTGAAGCCAGCTAATCACGGGAGAGCTTGCAGAGGAAGCAGAATTAATCCTGAATGAGTGCATGTGTTTTATTTCCTTGCGTGATGTGTTTTTCGGCTTTCGTAATTTATGTAAAAGTAAGGAGTGATAATTCGCCTTCCTCCTATTAAATGTCCGGGGCCGTTGCTGCACCAACTTACAACGAATTAATTACGAGTAAAAGAAATCTGCGTAATCTCGAAGGGTAACGCCGTATCGTTTCAATTTACCCTCAAACTGCTCCAAGTCCTTCTAATTCTTTCTCACTCCTAAATCAGATAAAATTCCCTTCAGGAATTTGGAACTCTAAAACTATCAACCAAGCTTTCGCTTGCTATCGCGTCTACTGACATGAGTATGCATGTAAAATTCGCTGCAGCTTTCAATGCAATTGGACTCGGTAGACATCTAGACTCAACCCCGTCAATGTATAACTCAGGCCACTCTGTTCGCCTCCTCAATTAGAAGCCTGCCGGGAGCCGCTCCTTGATCGGGTCTCTGCCCCGGCGACCACTCCCCGCCCTCATCATTTCTTGGTGCGAACAGCTGTCCTAAATTATTCACCTCCAAAGAGAGCCACATTCCACATGTCCTATACCATGCCTCATTACGGTTTGTAGACATCCCGCCAGACCTGTCCCATACTAGGCTGACGGTCACCCAATCCAATAAAGTGTAATGCTTGCACTTTTCAAATTCAAATCTTCGTTTCAAATCGATCTCGTTTCTAAACCATTTTGTTTTTAATGCAGAAATCCATGTAATATATAATAGTCAAGCAGTGCGTGATAGCCGACTAAGCGTACAAACACAAGCAACAACAACCAGTAAACAGCAATCAGCAATCAGGGTTTAAGTTCTCACCTTAAGTCCAGCCGCACTTGTAACTTAGCAGAATTACATAAATCAATCGGTACCAAACAATTTAGACCTACCAAGCACATGCATATACTCGTGTGACTCTCAAGACATGTCCTATGCTAGCGGACATCTAAGGTGGAGAGGGATCCTAAATATTTGCAGCCTTATCACTCCAGACCTCAAATACACTTCTGGTCGAGTTGTCCTTGCTCTAACTCCTCAGCCCTTATTACTCCAAGCCTCGAACAATTCTTGATCGAGTTAACCTTGCTCTGATACCACCTCAACGCGGATGTCACGCCCCGAACCCTACGAGCGCGCCACATCTCGCACAAATACACTGGTCGATAAAGATAATGCGACGTCCCAGGATTTGTCGCCGACCCAAATCAATTCGATTAAGGCGTATGCTAGCGGAAACGACGCAATAACCCGACAACAATTGAGCAAGGTAAACAAACGACCAAAACACTTATATATATTCACATCATTTATACATTATTCATGCCATTAACTACATCAACCGTACAAGTGATACAAACTAGGTTGACTACACGTCAACAGGATCTATAGTCGGAAGGGCTATACTCTAAACAAAAGATCGCCCCCAAACAAAGTACATGCCAAGATCCACTCGCTCCTACTATTGACATTAGGTGGTGGAATCTTCTTAGGGTCGATCACCATTGCAATCTCTCCATCCTCAGAATCGCTCGCTGGTAAATTCTCATTGGTATCCATCGGTACAGGAATTTCCTCAGGATTCACTACCTCTCCTTCCTCGATGACAACCGAAGCATCCTAATCTCCGGTGATCTCTGATGGGGTCTCAAATCCATGGAGTATATTGCTTAGTAAACCGTCCTGACGATACCTCTACGCAACATAGACATTTGCTCTCCATAGGTCATCTCCCTCGTCCACCTAAACTCTAGTACTATACCTAAGGTACGTTCGATCTTCACTGACAGCATACTCTTCCACTTCGGTCTCTATCTCTCGTGGAATCCCATAACAGCGCGATGGTGGTGTTTTCATGATCCTTGTCTAGGATCTGAAAGGTATGGAAAATACGACAACTATGAGAACACATCTCAGTAAGTTTGCCCCCTAAACCCCACTCAGGATAACGCGTAATCACACGATTAATTCAAGGCATATAATTAGGCTAACAACTTAGCTATGACGATAAATGAACTCAACAAGCAAATGAACATCCAATAATGATATGATCTCGAGGTTCTGCCACAATAGGATTTCATTTTCATTTGACCCGCGCTAGTCGCCTCAGGTCGTGCCTCAACCCGCGCTAGCTGCCTCACGGTTGACACCCTTATCTCTCCATCTACTCCGTGCCGAGCACGTCCGAGCGCAATATGTCTCGACCCGCGATACTCGCATCAGGTCGGCATCCTTATCGCTCCATCTTCCCCGTGCCATATCGGCATCCCAGGGCCGCCCTCCGCCCCGCGATAACACGCCTCAGGGCTAACATTTCTGCTTGGCGATAATTTCACAAGACAGTCAAAAGCATGCCAAAGCAACACGGTGCACCTCATGGAATTTACCCATACATGACAAGTCAGAGACACGCAATTTCAGTCAAGCACTTTAATTCCAAATGAAATCAGTAGGCAACGATTCACATTCGTGTAATTACCCAACGATTTTTATCAAAACTAGTCGCCTATTGCACCACAGAGTTGGACGTGCATTCCTAGTCCAGCTCATACATTTCAACCCTCAAATTCACATTCTTTTTCTACTCTGTGAACAGTAACTCCCCGGAGTGAACAGTGTTTTCCGGCCGTGAATAGTGTTTTCCGGCATGAATAGTGATCTTCGGTCGAGAATAGTATTTTTCGGAATGAATAGTATTTTCCGGTCGTAAATAGTATTTTTCGGTATAAACAGTGACCTCCGGCAGTGAATAGTATTTTTCGACATAAATAGTGTTTTCCGGCCGTGAATAATGAACTTCGTTCCACCTCAAAACAACTACGATTCGAGCCTCGTTTTCGCCCTAACCTTCGTCTAGCAATTACCTATTATCCTACTCAAGATTTAGGAGGAAAACTCACCAGAAATTCAGCGGAGAAGTCCACGAACAAAGCCGGGACCAAAACGGTAAAATCCGATGGGAGACGACCATGCGCAAGGTTGAACAAGTTGGTTCACAAGCTGAAAATCAATGTTTTCACAAGCATATGAGCTCTAGGGGTTGTTGGGGTCAACATATATCAATATGAACCCTATGTGAAATTCGGGTAACAAAAATTGGTTCGTCGATCGAAACGACGAAGCCGATTTGGAATGTCAAACGACCTCCGATCGGAGTGATTCAAGTTGGAAAAGAACCACAAGATAATGAACTACAACATACACAAAAATCACGATGATCCAACGGTCGGTTTTCCGTCGGCGACCGATTGAAGTTGAGGCCAGAAACTGGAATTCAACCTGTGCAAGGTTCGGTTTTGGTTCTGTTTGAGGGGGTTCCGGGGCTCATCTTGAGCTGATTTTTGGTGGAGAGCTTCTAGAGATATAGGTGAAGATCAGGTTAAAAGGGCGTCTCAAACCGACAACGTTTGGGCAGCGAACAAGCGGCACAACGAGCTGCGGTTTTCCGGCGGCCAAAACCCAAGAGAAAACTAAGAGAGAGAGAGAGAGAGAGCCACGAATTTTCTGGGGAGAGAGAGTGATCTACCACAATAATTGAAGAGAGAGAGAAAGAGAAAATATCTTCAATTATTGGGGGGGTACTATTCATCTGTTGACCGGCACTATTTGTCGGTTGACCGGTCAAAAGTTTTGACCGACGGCGACCGATGGTCGATTGATGTGATTGATGTGATTAACAATGAATGATGAGGCATTTCTCGAAATTCGTGAAATTTTAGGACCGGTCGGGGTTCAATCAGTGCTGATTTGGCTCAACCGCGATCGGAAAAGACTCAAGATACCGCCGAACAATTTTTCTAGCCTCGCTAAAATTACTAACACTCTCTAGCCATGGATTCTAGCACAAGACGGGGGCGAGATGGCAATTTTCAATTTTGCCCTTTCCTCTAGGCATTCCGAGATCAATCTGCTCATTCACGCCTTTTCAGGCAATGTCCAAATTCACAATTGTGACACTCATGAGAGTCGATTGTCTTATTCCGAAACTCAATTCGCGGCCTCATTCATAAGATGGCAACTTTAAATAAATTCTCAAACTAACGGGTGGCTTTTAGGAGTCACGCGTATCGACCAATTGGTCCACATGCTTATATTCCTAGCTAGCCTTTCCCTTTTGGTTAGTTATCCTGAAGTGATCAGTTTCGAGTGAGATCCATTTATAGTGCCTTTATGAAATAACCATTCTATTTTCAAATTCCGAAAAAGGGTCGAATTTCAGAATGTCACATTTAGTGCGGATTTATGGTGTGATTGTTGTCCATTGTGATAATCAAAGTACTGTGCATCTTACAAAAGATCATATGTATCATTAGAGGACAAAGCACATTGATGTGCGGTATTATTATATTCGAAACATTCTTAAGTATTGGTATAGAAAACAATCCAGCTAAAATGTTGACGAAGTCTTTGCCTATTGCTAAATTCAAGAGTTGTTGGATTTGGTTAATACTTGCTGCAACTGAGTTTTATTCTATCGGGAGGAGAAGATTGTTTATTACTTATGTCTACTCAAGGAATTCAAGACAATGCGGAGATTTGTTGATATGTCTTGAATTAATTATGAGCTTAGGCCAACGTTAGGGTTTAAGAGCAGTAGTATAATTATTGCTCTTTCTCAAACTATTATTCAAAGAAGCATATTTGAACTTCCTTTTGTAATCTTTAATTCTATAATGGAATTCACTTCTCCTCTCACTATGGTTTTTTCCACAAGGATTTCCACATAAATATTTTCGTTCTTTTCTTCTCATTTTTAATTTCGTTTTAGTTTCCACATAGTCATAACATAGCTCAATGTCTCCCTCAGATGAACCATATAGCCACGAGAAATCATGAACTAGAGTAGCAGAGCTTGCCCCACCCATGAGTAAATAATTCACAGTAGCCTCATTAGACAATACATCTTTCTTGATATATCCAGATAATAGGTAGGAACAAAAAATGAAACATTCTAGAGCTACAAAGATATTTATCAAATCTTTAGCTTTAGCACCGCATAAAAACATCCCCCCCCTCGAGTTCTTTCCCAAAAAAAGAAAAATTCCCCCTAGAGTAGTTATTAATACGAATAAGAAAAACTCTGTGATAGCCATTTCTGTATTTTTAATGTACTCTATGGATAGAGGAATACATAGAGCTGAATATAGTAGAATAAGAAATTGAAAGATTTGATTGAAATTAGTCATTTGTATCTTTAACATTGATTAGACATATCACTTACATAGATTTCCCAGCCAAGTGTCTAACCATATAGATATTAATTCTCAAGTTTCAACAACAGTTTTAGGCAGCTAGAGAAAGACAACTTCCGGCAATATGACAAACCAATATCTCTAGTGAAGTTTGTTAATTTGTGTAACGGAACTGACATTTTGCGCAGCTTCATCCTAGCTTTCTTTTGATCTCTGCCATCATTTTCTCTATCTCTTCGACAATGCCGGGGATCGGATCATCTTTGATCCTGTCGAAACAGAAGAGCCAAAAGAGAGAGAAATATGGCCATCAACCAGCATGAATTGAACACATCATAATCAGGTAAGAGGAGCATATTCACGGGGCCAAAAGTTTCTGTAACAAGTCTTTTCTAGTTAGCATTAGCTTGCGCAGCGATAAAATTTACTGAATTACCAGAAAAAAAGACATATTGGCCGCTTCAAATTGGAGAATGAGCAAAGCATATGCTCCTATTGACCAGAGCGAAGAAATCCAAGTTTTGACATGCGCCCTTCGATTCCGATTAAGGACTTCACCGTATAGCTTGACGATTGCTGGATAATGTAAACATTGCTGCTGTTGATTGTTGACTACGGGTCATTTGTTTTGATTGACATTTTTTATGCATGGGATGCGGAAAACTGGTAAAACTCGCCTTTACAAAGCAGCTTTCGAATTTCAAGTTCTCTCCCCACTTGAAGCATATGCAAGAAATGATAACAGAACAGTAGTCAATGCAGTGGCCCTTTACTTATACCCAACGAAAAAATGAGGCAGAAATCGATGTCATAGGGTAGGTTGGCTCGGTCTATTGCTTGGACCCTTCACTATGTATTCATGGCCTATTTGGTAACAATTATGTTTGGGGAAACAATTTCTTAACATAGTGATTTTTTTTTTCTAATTTTGTTCTTGAAAACAAAAAAAAAAGTAAATTTTTCTTTGCTTCTAGTTTTTATTTCAAATTTGTTCCCTAGCCACTGATCTACTCTTGAGAGCAAAAAAAGTTAACTGACTTTATCAAACAAATTTCTATTCTGTTTCTGTTCTCGGAAAAAAAAAAAAAGAACTAGAGAAACATTAACGTTACCGAATAGGGCCTTAGCTACTCAAGTCTGAATGCTTCCTCTCCCTAGAAATTGTTTCTGAAAGGAGAAGGTAAATGAGTTCCGAAGTCTTACCCATTACTCAGAGTTATTCCATTCACATTGGCAGCTTCAGCGAGAGCATCCCTCCATTTCTTGACCTTATGTTCACCATAGTTGGTTGCGTGCTTGGCCCATACTTTATCATAACTCTGTTTCTGTCCCCTCACTTCCCACGGTTCCACCCGATAAAATATCGGTAGCATCCGCTGTCTTCTTTTGTTCTTCCACTCTAGAATCTGCACCAACTCCTTCAGACACCACCGAGATTCAGCGTAGTTTTCTGAGAAAACGACGACGTACATGCGAGATTGTTCAATGGCCTGCTTCAGTGCTGGTGGGAAATCCTGACCCATCAATAACTTCTCACTGTCCATAAAAGCATTTATGTCCTTCTTTTTCAAGGCCTCGTTCAGTCTGCTAACGAAGTCACGGACGTCCTTACCCCGGAAGCTTAGGAACACATCGTACATTGTCAGTTCACAGACCGCTTTGATGATTTCTTTGATTGCTGTGGCCTCCGACATTCTAACATGTCAAACGGCAGAGACAAGGATAATATAAGCTGCCCAAGTTAGTTTACTAAGTCGTATTAACGAGTAGCACGAGACATTTGTTAAGCATGCATAAGAAGGAGAAAAAAAAAACACTTTCAAAAAGAAGAATTTATGAAGAAAAAGAAATAACGAATTCACATGAACTGATTAAACCTTCACCCAAAACCAATAAAAGGCTGTAAGAGAGAAACTTACCCTATTTGATTTTTGTACAAGTTTTCTTCGAACAAACATCTCTTTTTTTTTTTTTTTGGCAGCGCAAGTGTGCTGCGTGCTGTGCGAGCGTCCGATGGGTGTAGAGAGATAGAGAGTCAGAGTTGGGAGGCGAAATTGCTAGTTACCCGTCATTTAGTTGCCATCCGAACACTCGACCCGCTTCCTGGAGACCCTTCTTCCATCTCTTCAGTTTCTCCGAATCCTTCCCGAACCTCTCCTCCTGCTCTTCTATACCAGATCTGTGACTCCCTTCCACATTGCTTACTTCAACTGATTCCACTTTGTAAAACACCGGAAAGACCTTGAGTTTCTTGCTTCGCTTCTTGCACTCCATGATTATCGCCACCTCTTCTAAACACATCTGCGAATAGGCGAAGTCCTCGGAGAAAATGATGATCGCGAGGTCCGATTCCTCGATCGCCCTCGTGACCGTGGTCAATATATCCTCCCCCTTTTCCTTAGCGATGACTTGGGTGAATATTCCAGTCCGGTCTAGAGCTGTGTAGAGATGTCCGGCAAAGTTGTTGCCGACGTCCTCCTCTCGGAAACTCACAAAGACCTGGAAACTCGTTCGGAGCTTGGAAGAAGAAGACGCCATTAGTATCAGGAGAGAGAGGTTAACAATGAGCAATGAGTTGGGACTTTTTCTGGGGTAGTCTGTACCTCATTTGATCTTCTCTATGTATTCTTAAACAACCAGATGCATGACTTTCTTTATGCGCGGGTCAACAAAGGGTATTATTATTATTATTATTATTATTATTATTATTATTATTATTATTATTATTATTAGGGTGTTTTAATAATGTTAATGTGCGCATAGGCGCAATGAAAATGTTAGCTCTGCGCTATCGGCATCAACAGCCACACATACATCCACGTCGATGTTGAATTCTAATAAAAAGAAATGATCTTCCTTGGTAAGCATTTTCACGAAGAAAAGTCCTCTGCTCTCGTATTCTTTCCCCCACAAAGGAAAGGCGTGGAAATCGCAACTCATCACATAAGAAAATGTTATCCACTTCATCGGTTCCCCGATAAAGCTTTGCTATGGTTTCCAGAAATCGCATTCTCAATCAATGGTTTTTTTTTTTCCTTTTCTTTTCTTTTTCTGTATAAGCAAATTATGAGGACCCGAGCAAGTCCTTAAAGGTTTCGTCTGTAGTTTCGAGGGTATTCCTTGGAGTGGGGAAGAAAAAACAATAACAATTAGTGACTACACAAAAATAAATTATTTTTGAGTCAGTTTTTGTTTTTTTGTTTTAGGTGCAAATTAAAGTATGTTAATCCTCATGCACTCGGTTATCATATTTTTCATTTTTTTTAAAGTGACCAAAAAGTAAATCCTTTAACACACATTGGACAATTGAATTCTTGTCTCCCCAAAAAAGTTTAAATAAAAATGACCAATTAAAAGCATAATAAATATGGGAAAAAACATGAAAAGAAATTGTTAAAAATACATAGGAAGAAAGTAGATCGGCGTCCGGGACAGAATCCGATTTCAATTCAAGAAGATAATCGCTACAGACCAAGGTACAAACAAACGAAACACAATCCAAATTTTAGCATTAAAATCTTTTGTCGATTCATCCCTAGAATCACTCATCCAAAATGCACGATTTCAAATGCATGACCTCCATTGGTTCCCCAATAAAATACTCGGCTCTAGCTTCCAGGAAATGGCATTCGCAGCCACTGAGTTTTTGTCTTTCTTTTCTTTCTTTCTTTTGGCAAATTATAAACAACAATTCATGACTCCTAGAAAGAAATATTGTTTCGAGTTTTTTTTTTTGGTCTTTTTCTTATGTGCACATCAAATTATACGAACCCTCACGCGTTTTTGCTTCGGTTGGCGTCAATGGCCTCACATGGTCTTCATTGCCTTCCAGTTGGTCCATATTGAATTGTTTACCGACTACCGTTAGATTATGTTATAATAATGACGCTTTCTCTATCATCTTGTGATCATTATTTAATCACATAAAAAAATTGCTAATTGATTATGCCGGTACTAAATTGCTAGACCCACATGGAGAATCTATGACACACATCAATATGGTTAGTATGTCGAAATACTCATTTGGCATCGTGCTTTTCAAGTTTCGGTTTGTTCAAATTATTATTATTTTTTTTGGTAAAGAAGTTCAAATTATTTGTATTTCATTGTTAGCGGGAAAAGTGAAATTGAATAGGGTTGCTTTTGTCTGGACGTGGTGGTGCTGATGGGACATGGGAAATGCCCAGAGCAATAGAAAAGTCAATGGAGTTCCATTACTCAATGTCGTCCCAGAGATTTTGCCACATTACCACAAGCCATCGTAAATATGATGAAAATTAAAAACATCATAAATCATCAGGATTATGACAAAAGTGTTCTTCACCACGATATAGGGTCGTAAATTTTTTTTAAAAGTTAGTGATTGATAAACGTGTTGTAGAATTTTTTTTTTGTCTAATTGAAAAAAAAACAATTACTTATGGAAAGTGATGTATGATTGGACACATCTAACATATTTAGATAGAAAACTGTAATGTGCGAATCTTATCCTATACGTTATTACATATGTTTACCTACTTCTACCCCGTGCACTACCCTTAGCTCGCACGACCGATTAACATACGTAACTCGTGTCATATATTGGTAAAATGGTAAACATAGTAGATAAGAGAAAATGGATGGGTATAAAATGGCTGAACTATTTATTCGAAAGGCCTTAGCTTACAACCGTTTAAGATATTACATTGCAACCAATAATATAATGTTGTAAGTTTTGATTGCTTGTAATTACGGTGATTTTCAAATTTATTAATAAATATGGTTTACACATGGATAAACATGAAATATTAACAAAGTAAAAGTCTCAGTCATAAATATCATCGAAAATAAAAGTTTAGACGAATGGTTTTAAATTACACACTCATTATTGGATGTCATGGAAAAACACAAGATCGCATGAATGCATATAATAAGAAAAACGCAAAAATTCATTATAGGTTCAGATTCCATCTACCTAGAACGTGAAACTTACCAATTGGAACAGGTTCTTCAATTTATGAAATTTGAAACCTACTCTGCATACCTTGAAACTTAGAACCAAATAAGTTTCCCATAAATTCAATTTCGGATTTCAGGTTCTATCCTAGAACCATGCTTATCCTTAGATTACACTCCCATAGTCCGATTGCTTTGATTGCACTTGATTCTTGTAAAAGAGAGATTTGGCGGTTCAAGATTACCAAATGGGTCAAACACCATAATGTCTTCATTAGATTTCACCGCTTCATTCTACAATGGCAATATTGTTGAACGTTCACAAAGTTTAGACACACCGCTATTACCATATCGATGCCAATTCTTCAACAAACATCATCATACGACCATCCTGTTGCGTTCATCACTACTAGCTATACTACATGATACACCTATAGGCCAGTAATTTTCGATGACAATTTGACCAGAAGGACTACATTGGAATTTCATGCAAAGATTTCGGACTTCATTGATAAAATTAAAAAGTTTAGGACTCAATTGACATTCATATAATAAGTTTAGGTATTGGATAATTTCCCCAATATTCAATTGCTAGAGCACTGAAGTTGTTCCATCAGTACGCAAAGGAGTAATTAATATTAGGCTTGACTCATCAGCACAAGATCATCAATTTACACCAATTTCCATTGGGACATGAGAAAGGAAATTATCTTCGACCATATTAAACACTAGATATTTTCAATTAACAAAATGGTAAAAGATATCACAACAAAGAGTCTCAATTAAAGCACGTACGCAAACATACCAATAAATTAAACACTGGCTAGTTCCTCATTCTAGATGAGTATTATAATTTGAAGGGGAGAATTAAAAAGAGACATTTCCTTTAGAGTTGTTTTCCTTTATTTGGTGATATGTGATCGAAAACCGTTTTCCCGTATTTAGATCTTATTTGGAAAATGTTTTCATCTCATGATTGTATCTAAAAAAAATTGAAATTTTAAATTATCTTTTTATTTTACATTTACTATTTTTTCCCCACTTCCATCCTCCACCGCGATTGGCCATCGGCGAGATCACAGCTCACAAGATCTAACGAGCTCGAGAAGCAATTCTAGAAAGTGTTTTCACCTATTCAGATGGGGGAATTCACTTTCATACTTTTATGCATGAATTTTCGGTTGGCCGAAAAGTTTTTTTTTTTGGTTCGAAAGAAAGTGTTTTCCGTTGACTAACTTACTTTCGGCAAACTAAATGGGTGAAAGTCCATAAAACCAATTTGGTAAAATACTTTCACTAAAACAAACGCACACTAAAGGTAAATTCGGAAAGCCACGACTGAGATAAACCTCACTTTTGGTTTCAGTAATAGATTTAGGGCACACTGAGCATCACTTACTTCACAGATACGACCAACATGATGACAATTAGTTCTAAGAACTAATTTCACAAGCCACACTAGCGATCACCTTTCAGCCCACTTCCCTTCAATTTGGACTTCAAATGATGTGTCTGTCAAATGCCACTCACTAAACACCCCTTAAAATGAGATGTGGTAAAAGTGGGAGCCAAATTTTGGCCCCGAACATTACTTTAAATAATTTACTTTCGAGTACTGTTTATATTAACTCACTTTTACTTGTATCGACAGACACTCGGACTTCGACTCATATATATTTGCTCATCATTTTTAGAAAAAGAAAGAGAAAAAAAAAAGGAAGATAATTCGTTGTGTTGTGTCTTGGCTTTCAATCCTGTTTTGTAGGCTTTTTGATAGCAAAAGGTTTTATTTTAGAGACTCACTTTGGTGAAAGTGGAACACTCTTTTTCTTGAAGAAAAATTACTTGATGCCCAATCCCAGCACAAACTCCCTCTTAAGTGGGTCTCCAAGCCACCACATGTAATTTGGAGCTTATTACGTTCAGAAGCTCATTTGTTGCTTTTATCAGTTCTTATGAGTTAATATAAAAGGAAATCTTTTATCCACCAAAAATACATACATATTTTATATATATATATATATATATATATAATGTGGTCGCTACTCCTTTTGCGCACGCCTCATGTCTTCTGATTGTGATTGTTCCGCTGACTTTAAAATATATTACCTGCTGAGCCGCCGTGTCTGGTGGATCGCTGTTCACAATGAGCAGATTTGAAAATTTTTCCTCTCTCTTTTATTTCATTATTATTATTATCATTTTGAAAAAGAAAAGGAATATTTAAAGAGACTAATCATGTGCCCTTTGTCTGTTACTTGCATTGTTACACATGACATGATGTATATGGAAGATTCCAACCCATGATCTTGGTATATACAAGTAGTGCTGTTCGACATCAAACGCCTTCAGTTTCTTTGGGAAAAAATACCAAAAAAATCCTAAATATATTATATTGATACTAATTCAGTCATAAACCTTTTAATTGGATCAACTTAGTCGTAATTTTTTTTGCATTGATATCAATTCAATCCAATTAACCAATTTTGCTAGAAATCGTTGATATAGACGTTGGTAATGCCACATAGGACGACCGACACTGACATAGACATTATTCACTATTTTTTAAAAAATTATTTTTTTTATTTTTTTTAACTTAGGGTTTAAAGGGCTAAAATCACCAACAACCCTCACCAACCCTCGCCAGCCATTGGCGAGGGTCGACTAGCCCTCAGCGATTGCTAGCGAGGGCCAAGTTGCGATGGCCCTCTCCTAGATCTGGCAAGGGCATCAACATTTGCTCGGGGATGGCAAGGACCAACCAGCGCTCACCAGTCGCCATCGAGGGTGGGCCGGCCCTCGCCTACGGCCGGTGAGGGTTGACCGGCAACCCTCACCGGCCAAACCCTAATTTAAAAAAAGAAAAATAAAGAAAAATAATTTTTTTAAAAAATATTATTAAATAATATTCATGTTAGCGCTGACAACCGCCAAGTCCATGTCAACAATTTTCGGATAAAATTAATTGAATGGATTGAATTTGTACCAATGCGAAATGGTTTAAGATTAAATTTGTCCAATTGAAAGATTTATAATGAATTGGTATCAATGCAATAAATTTATGACTTCTTTGGTACTTTTACCTTTTATTGCGTCATTTTGACTACCACGACTTTGAACGCTGCAATAAGCTATGATTTCGAGCTAGCCATAGTACCACGTTAAAGTTGAACATTTACATGCGAAGTAATGGCCGGACACCAAGTCGATTTACCTCTCTGGACATCCAGCTCCCACAATTTTGAATTTGGGCTTGTCCGCCCAATTTAATGGGTGTCCAGGCGAGTTTTAGCCGGAAAGCTAGAAGTCTCAATAGTTGAATTTCTACCCACTCGAAGTGCTATTAATGGCTAGTTGAGTGTGTTTTGTTTTGTTTTGTTTTTTCATGTCCCCTATAAATAAACTGACACACACCACTAGTACTTGCAAAATCTCTCTTATATACACTTTGCAATCAAATTCTTGAGAGATCAATCTTGTGAGAGCATTTCTTCGCAAAAGAGTGTGCCGTACTTAGAAATGAATGTTGGCTCCATTGCAAACCAACCTCTGTACGAGGCTGTCAGTATAGTTGATTGGCATAACTCCCGCAAGGTCTTTGGCAATGGTGTAGGCACCCATTTGGACGGGCCACTGCATTGTATTCCTCTATTGTTTAAATATGTTGACAAATTGGTGTTCCCACTGTATTCTTTTCTTCTTCTTTTTCTTTTTTTGGTCGGGAATTCCCACTGTATTCTTGACTTACTACTTCTCTATGCTCTACAATTGCTAGGGGGGAGCTTGTTGGCTGTTTTAGAGGGCAGAATGGTTTAAGACCAGGAGATCCCATCTCCTCCTATTTGTTTGTGATGACGGTGCAAGTTTTCACTAAAATAACAGCCAAGAATAAGCAATTGCGATTTCAACGTATGCACAACAAATCAAGTCTACACTCTCATACTTCCGTTTGGCCATTTACTCACTCACTCAGTTTTACTTCGTTGATGACCATCTCTTCTTGAATGGAGATAAGGAGTCATTTCTTACTGTAAAATATGGTTTTGAGAAGCTCTACTATTAATTACAGTAGGAAACTCGACCTCAAAGGATCGAGATGGTTGGAGCTCAAATTAGAGCTAGACCATTAAGTGACTTCTTAGAACTCAGTCACTTTATAGCCGGTTCTCCGTGAGTCCCAAGTTTGGGGTTGCCTTTGATCCGGGAAGATTGAAGAATGTTGACTGTAATTAGCATTGTAGTATGCAGAATTGTGAATTATTATTGCGATATTTTCATCTTGCTCATGAGAACCAATAGAACAAATTTAGCAGAAGTGTGATGCTTTCTTTTGGAAACGCTATATGTGCATGGACCAAAAGGCGTCACTTAAGAAGCAAGCAGGCTTGAGGTTAAACGAAATTGCAGGAATGGAATACTGCTTGTATCCTAACGTATAATTTCGAGCATTTTCTTGAGGACCAATTACTTGTGAACAGCATGGATTGAACATAATCCAGAAGGGTAGTGTTTCTGGTCTTTAAAGTTGTGCTCTGACTGTTCATGTTGTTGAATAAGTGTGGAAGATGTGTAAAATAGCTAGGCAGCTAATGAACTATACGTTGAGTAGTGGAGAGTACATTTTTCTATGGTTTATCCTTGGCATCTTATGGCCCTTTGCTTGATAAATGTCCAACAAGAAATTGTCTATCGTTCAGGTCTATCTCTTGATCTTAATCAGCAGTTGTTTGGGAAGCATGGATTCAAGATCTGATGATTTGCCGCAAGTGCTGGCTGCTTTATGCCTGATCCCTTTTCCTGCAACCTACCATTGCTGCTCTGATGGGTGGTATTTTTCTGCTTGTAAATGGAATGCAATTATATAGGAGCAGCTTGTTACTTGGGAAAAATGTGTTTGGTATAATCCACGTAATCTTAAGAATTGTTGAATAACCTGGCTGCTGAACTTGAACAAATTGGGCCATAATTGTTACAAATGTAGAACAAGTTGGGCAAATAATTGTTACAAAGAAAAAATCAGCAAAAAAAATAAAATTCCGATATGCTTGGTTGGAAATCCTACGTGGCATTTTTTAATAATGACTTAAGACTACGTGACTCACCGAGTGATCCAGTCAGCAATAAAAAAGCTAAAATTTAAAAAAATCAAAAAAATTTATAAATTTATAAATAACCTAAAACCTTACAAAAAAAAGTTTTTTAAAAAAAATAGAAATGGCTTGCAGCGGGAGGGCTTGCACAGCCCTTGCCGCTGCAAGTCATAATTTTTTTAATTTTTTTAATTTTAATTATTTTTTAGTATTCGGCTTATTTTAAATTTAATATAATTTTTTAAAGAATTTTAGCTAATCTTTAAGTTTAAAAGTTCACATGGACTGAATTTAAACAAAAAAATCCTCATGGACTGATTTTTCAAAATAATTCGGCATGTTATATTAAAAATTTAGTAATCAATTTGGTTGGAATTTCTATGATTTGACACTGTTTTTTGGGACAAATTCGATTTGATACTTAAGTGATTGTTTTTTCTCTGATTTCACCCTTAAGGTAAAAAATTTTGGCAATACAATGAGTATCGTACACAAACTTTGGCACTTCGGATGTCCTTTTTCCCTTTTACTTTCTAGCTCTTTCTTCTGATCCTTTGTAGAAATCCTTTTACATAAGTAGTGCCATACTCTGTCACAGAAGCATAGACAAGGCAAGAAAAAGGCAAATAGAAGGGTAATTGTTTGGATGCACAGCGAAATACCCTTCCAAAAGATAGGAATTTATTTGAATATATTTCTCACCGTTCGAGGGTATACACACAATGAATTCGTTTAAAAGTGGAGAGATTTCACACAATTATACTTGTGGAAATGACATACAGAATAACTAGACCTGTCAAAATAGGTTATAAATCATTTCTTAACTAATATATGATGAGCTAAATTGTTATATGGGTTAACCATATTCAATAAATAGGTCATAAAATGAGTTTAAATGTATTATGAGTGCTAAATGGGTTATAAGTGGGTCATAAATGAATTATTAATGATTTTACAAGTTATTTAGACCTAACCCACCTCTACAACTCTCTCTTCATTCTCTCTCATGCTTACTTGATCTTATGCTCACTCACTCCTCACTCTTACCTCGATTTGAGTATGTGTTTTCCTAAATTGCATTAAATATAAAAGTGTTTAATGAATACAAGTCGAGTCGGGTCAACTATGGATCACTAGATTTGCATTGCAATAAATGAGTTATAAACACGTTGAATGGATCTATTTGAGTCTAAGCATTTAATACCCAAGCCATCCGTTTGATGGGTCTAGGAACTACTTACTTGTTCAAGCTTCCATAAAGATGGAACATCGAAAAGCTCTTCAAAAGAGTAAAATTAACATCTGCAGCTTTATTTGGTTAAAAGCATATATAAAGCTACATATAAGTAGACCTATCAAATAGAAGATTATATCGTGTTATAAATGGTCCAACCTAAATTGACTCATATAACTTATTTATGATCAATTTATTGCAATGCAAATTTCTTGACCCATACCTGACTCGACTCATAATGCTAAAACACTTTCATATTTAACGCAATCTAGGAAAACTTGTTTTTTTATACATTTCTAATAAAAAAATTGTGTTACTAAAACACTATAGGAAATGTTCATAATTTAATAAACAATATGAATTTTCGTTTATTTATTATTATTATTATTATTATTTTCTTTCTAAGTTCAGGCCCCTTGCCAAATAACCACATGATTTTGAAGAAACAAAAAAAATATTTTAAAATATATATAAGTCAAATATAAAATAAAAAAGAACTTGCTAATGATCCACTTAAGCTTATTAGATAACTTCCGACCAAAAAAAAAGATTATTAGGTAGCCCATTTATGACTCATTTAAAACATTAAGTTGTTAGGTAACTTATTTATGACACAGTTAAGATAACTCATTGATTACCTACACTATTATATAGGGATAATGATACAAATGGTTCAATGATTCAATGTGCAATATGATTCCTGAACTTTTAATTTGACCAATATAGCATTTGAACTTTAATCCAATGTGTAATATGGTCCATAGACTTTTAACTTCACCAATATGGTCCTTAAATTTTTGGAACATATTCAGCTTAATCTTTGAACTATGGGAAGACGTTCAATATAGTCCTTCCATTGATTCATGTTTAGGGACTAAGTCGAATATATTCTAAAAGTTTAGTGGTTATATTGGTTAAGTTAAAAGTTCATGGACCACAAGACACATCGGGTTAAAGATTAGAGATCATATTTGTGAAATTAAAAATTCAAGAATTATATTGCACATTGGATCGAAGTTTAGAGATCATTTGTGTCATTTGACCAATCCACTTAAGCTTATTAGATAACTTCCAACCAAAAAAAAAAATTAGGTAACCCATTTATGAATCATTTAAAACATTAAGTTGTCAGGTAACTTACTTATGACATAGTTAAGATTACTCTTTTATTATCTACACTATTATATATGGATTAAAATATGGGTTCTAGACCCATTTTGCCACATCTACAATGAAAAACTTGGAAAAGCTAACCTTCCCATCGAATTGTTATTGCTTCTATAATCTTACATTATAAGTATTCCAATTAGCATAAAAGGGGGAAACTTAAAGAGATTAATAGGCACGTAAACATGAAAAAGAGAGCAAACAGCTAAAACTTCAATATCCTTGTGTTTTGACACTTATATTTCGTACTGTGACAGTGTGACGCGATAAGAAATTTGGATGAATTATAGGATCCACAGGAATGAAACGCAAAAAGAAATACAAATCTAACAGATATTAAAGCACATAATCATAGTGACTCAAATGGAAATTGGTGATCCATTGTCTAAGAATTCTCTAGCCAAATCTAGGCCAGAAATGCGTGGGAAGCAAGTTTCTTCCAAGACATAGTCAACATTTGTGGTCAGCAAAGCAAATTCCATGGTACAGAATTGTACACGTTGCTGTAAAGAACACCAAAAAAGGGAAAAGTATAAAAAAAATATTCTTAAACTTATTGTATTAGTACCAATTTAGTCTTCAACTTTTTAATTAGACCAATTTAGTCCTAAAGTTTTTTGTATTTATATCAATTTAGTCCATTCGGCTAATTTTAGCCAAGAATAGCTGACTTGAAAGCCAACGACACTACGTAGGACGGTCAACATTGACATGGATATTTTTTTTTTAAATAATTAATCATCTATTTCATTTTTTCCCCCTTTTTTGCCTTTGACGGGCAAGAGTCACCGGGACTCTTCTTTGCCCCGGCACGAGGCAGCCAACCCTCGCTAGCCCTCACCAGCGATTCATCCTCACTTGAGGTTGTCGAGGGCTAGCCATCTCGCAGTGGCCAGCAAAGGTTCTGGCGACCTTCACTAGCCAAAGACTAAAAAAAAGGAAAAAAATGAAAAAAAATATTTTTAAAAAAATAGTATTAAAAATGTCCACATCAGCATCGGCCATTCTACGTGGCATCGCCGATGTCTACGTCAACTATTTCCGATCAAAATTGATCGAATGGACTGAATTGGTACCAATACAATATGTTTAGGACCTTTTTTTGATATTTTTCTTCCAAAAAAGTGATTTAACTCGGTTGAGAAGGCCTATGTATAAGACTGGTTGTCGCTCACGAGTATGGCTAGTGGGGAGTTTAGAATAAACTCCATATCCTTGTTCTCCTTCATCACACCAACATCCCTTTCATAAACTATATTTGTAAAACCATTCTGTTCAACTAATGGAATTATCTTCCATTTATTCCATGACCTATACCCTTGAACTATCCTATCATGTCCCTTGTCCATCCTTTATAAATTATAGAAATACACCCCCATACACTTGCACGCATTTGAAGCGCGAACTTCACCAATACCAAAATCATGCTTCCGCAGAATTTCAATTTTCAACGAGAACTTATGGTACAACTATCCATTCGGCAGGGAGAGCTCTCCAGGCGAGAGGGATATATAGCCTGTACTTTGAAAACACTCCAGCTTGTGACAGGTTGCTCACCTGCCTTTGTGCCATTGAAATCCTACTTTATTTAGGTGGGAAAAAAAGGAGAGAAGTAAGGAGATTTATGGTTGAGCCACATGATCACAAAGCTCCATTCCGTTTCGCTTCCTTCAACATTAATTAGACATATCACTTGCATTGATTTCGCGGCCAAAGTGCCTAACAACAGTTTTAAGCAGCTAAAAATCTTGTACACTCTAAGACAACTTGCAACATATTCGTGACCCTTAGAAGAAGAGGCAATTTCAGACACCAATCTTTCTAGTGAAATCCGTATCCTGTCTTACCAAACCGACATTTTAAGCATCTAAGAATGTTGTGCACTAAAGGACAACTTCCAGCATATTGGTGACCTTTAGAAGAAGCAGCAATGTCACACACAAATCTCTTTAGTGAATTACTATTTTTTGTTCCTATTTTGCTTGACCAAACTGACATTTTAAGCAGCTAAAACTCTTGCACACTCAAATACAGCTTTCTCCAGTGAAATTACTGTTCTGTCCGATCAAATTGGCATTTTGAGTTTTTTCATCCTGGCTTTCATCTTATCTTCTGCCACCATTTTCTCTATCTCTTCAACAATGCTAGCGATCAAACCATCTCTGTTCCTGTCAAAACAAAAGAGCGAGAAGAATATGAATATTATGACATATAGCCATCAACTAGCATGAAGCGAAAATGATAATCCGGTAAGAGGAGCATATTCACGGGGTCAAAAAAAGTTTATGATTAGGTTGACTGTTTTCAATTTAATATTGGCTTATGTAGCAATAAAATTTATTGAATTACTGGGAAAAAATTATATTGGCCGCTTCAAATTGGAGGAGGAACAAAGCATATGCTCCCACTTGAACCATGCGGCAGAAATGAGACTAGAACAATACGTCAATACAATGGTCCTTTACTTATGCCCGAGGCAGAAATCGAGGTCATAGGGTATGTTGGCTCGGTCTATTGCTGGGACCCTTCGTTATGCATTTTGCTACGCAAGCCTCAACACTTTCCTCTCCCAGACAGTAGAAATTATTGCTGAAAGGAGAAGGTGATTGAGTAGGAAATCCTACCCATCATGCAGATGCTTTCCCTTAACATTGGCAGCTTCAGTGAGAGCCTCCCTCCATTTCTTGACCTTGTGCGTCCCATAGTCGATTGCATGCTTGGCCAATGCTTGCTCATAACTCTGTTTCTGTCCCCTCACTTCCCCCGGTTCCATCTGATAAAATATCGGTAGCATCTGCTGTTTTCTTTTGTTCTTCCACTCTAGGATCTGCACCAACTCCTTCAGACGCCACCGAGATTCAGCGTAGTTTTCTGAGAAAATGACGACGTACATGCGAGATTGTTCAATGGCGTCCTTCAGTGCCGGTGGGAAATCCTGGCCCTTTTCTAAGTCGTCACTGTCCATGAAAGTCCTTATGTCCTTTTGGGTCAAGGCCTCGTACAGACCATTAACGAAGTTCTCACCCACATCCTTACTCCTGAAGCTTAGGAACACATCGTACATTGTCAGATCAGAGATCTCTTTGACGATTTCTTTGATTGCTGTGGCCTCCGACATTCTAAGATGACAAACGACAGAGACGAGGAAAATATAAGCTGCCCAGTTTGTCGAATCGAATGAAGCAAGCAACAGCAATTCGGTCCAGGAAGAATGGATGATCAAGATGTCTACGGAAAAGGACACGAGCACGAATTTTAGGAGACAATTTCTCATTGCCACTCCACATAGGCCGTCATGGTGCAGGGTGGAAAGAAATACAGAGTTGTCAGGAGACAGCATATTTTACAGAGTCGTATTAACGATTAGCACGAGACATTTGTTATGCATCCATAAGGAGAAACGAAGCCCTCTAAAAAAGAAGAAAACTAGGAACAAAGGAAAGATGATGCAAATTCCATATCTAGTTACTAGTATCTTCGACAGAGGTCCGGCAAACAACCGACATAATGTTGCCAATTATCCTAGAGAAAAAGAAACAGCGAATTCACAGAAACTAGTTTACCCTTCACAAGGAACCAAAAAGGCTACAAGAGAGAAAATTTCGATTCTAATTTAGAAATGGTTATTGAGGTGAACCGTTGGACAACTATAATTTGTTGGATGTTAGATATATTTATCCTCTAATGTAATTTATTTGTCAAATAGATAGTATTTTGTTATATACCTTCTTCTTCTTTTCTTCTGATCCTCTAACATTATATACAGAGGAAATATGCACAATCATGTTATAGAGCCCTTTAAATCAATCTTTCTTAAACAAAATATTTGTGTTATCAGGTAATTTATTATTAATTTGCTAATGTTCTTTTGTACGTTATCATCTCATAGTTATATAATTATTTTTGTGAGTAAACGTTATTATGTCGTTCAATATTTTATCGATACTTTGATGTTATTTATCAGTGAGATAGAACGACAAGCATTGTCATATGGGCATAAATTGGTTATCAACTTATTTTGTTCTTATCCATTGCAAAGTTAAAACACGAAACTATATTTCCTTGTACTATATAACAAAAAAAGTTATTTTAGAACATTTATCACCAATTTTTACAATGATTAACTTGAAATTCAAAACTATCTTTCTTTATACTTATTGAGGTAGTTTATGCTAAATAAATGTTAAAAGTAAGAATAAATACATAAATAATAAGACGATAGATGACTTTTTTTTGTGGTTAAATTCAGTCTTTGTTCTTTAAGGACAAAAGATAACTCATTCTCACAACTATGTACACTTGTTTTGCTAAAAATGTCTACAACGAAAGATCTTTTACCAAAAAAGCTTTGAGCCTTCGGATTTATTTTTTGAATAGGCTTTTGTGAGGATTCCGATTAGGAAGTAAAGCAAATGGCACATAGATAATTTGTGCGATAAAGTATATTATTATAAAAAGTAAGGACAAGTAAGAAAAATTGCAAAGCGAAAGATAAGCATTTATTGATTATTGATTGCTCCGACTATACATAGCCTATTACATAGTATAATTGTCAGTTGCGGTCACTCCTGTGCATTCTATCCCTAAATTCTCGGGTTAATTTCGGTAACTGCTCTCATTATCTTTTAAGTGGTTTAAAGTATTGACTTATCTACTCCATATAACTATCAGTGTAACATACTGATTTTTTGGCGTCACTAACATTTTTCTTAAAGCGGGTATCGGTCTGCCACATTTTCAGCTGCCAACATGTGTTTACTCATGGGCCTTCACATGACACAACATTCTCCTGGGCTCTATGACCACTTGAGGCACAGACCAATTTTCAGTGTCAACAATACTAAATTATATATAACCTTGAAGTAACAGGACATGTAATAGGCCCTGCTTAATATTGCTACAACATAGTAATCTTCTATTCTTTTTTCAATTAAGCTGATTTCTTTGTAGTATGGTATACTCTCTTTTTTCGAAAATTTTGTTCAAAACATATGAAATAACACAACCTAACAATAAATAAGTTACGCTTAATTATTAGCCGTATTGAATTATTAAATCAAGTGAATTAAGAATAATTTATCAGTTAATATAATATAATTTATCAGTTAATATAATAGGTGCACTTTTATTGTGCTTTTATTGGTAAGATTTCTTTTATAACTAATTTTATTTCTTGGATTCGATCATGTAAGGAAAAGAGATATACTTTTTAGTTTGAAATAACTTGATAATTAATTTTTTTTTATTTGTGCTTGATTTTAGATCTCTTTCACAAATTTAATTGTTCTTTTACAAATTTCATTGTAATAGTTCAATTATGCTAATACTTAATGAAGTTAAATCACGTTACAAAATAATATATATTTCCAATTAGGACTAGCCTATCTATGTGTATTATCTACGTACTTATCGCGTCGCAAGAGTACGAGTGAATATCCTTTTAATTTTGATGACAACTATAAATATAGGAGATGCATCATATAACTATAGATTAGTACTCGCTAGCTTTTGATGCATAATGTACTGTCTTTGACATGGGGGAAACTTATCCTATTTGAATTTTGTACAGTGTATCTTCTAACGAATATCTCAATTCTTTGGAGAGGACGAGCGGTTCACACCGTGGTTTTCTGATTCTGATGAATGTGTGTGTTCGCCAGAGAGAGAGAGAGAGAGAGAGTCAGAGTTAGGGGGTGGAATTACTACTTACCCGTCATCCAATTGCCACCCGAACATGCTACCCGCTTCATGGAGAGCCTTCTTCCATCTCTTCACTCTCTCCGAATCCCTTCCGAACCTTTTCTCCTGCTCTTCCATACCAGATTGGTGACTCCCTTCCACATTGCTTACTTCAACTGCTTCTACTTTGTAAAACACCGGAAAGACCTTGAAATTTTTCTTGTGCTTCTTGCGCTCCATGATCATCGCCACCTCTTCTAAACACATCTGCGAATAGGCGAAGTCCTCGGAGAAAACGATGATTGCCAGGTCCGATTCCTCGATCGCCTTCGTAACCGTGGTCAATATATCCTCTCCCTTTTCCTTAGCGATGACTTGGGTCGATATTCCGATATGGTCTAGAGCTGTGTAGAGATGTCCGACGAAGTTCTTGCCGGTGTCGTCGTCTTTGAAGCTCACAAAGACTTGGAAAAGCGATCTGGATTTGGAAGAAGAAGACGCCATTAGAATCAGGAAACAGAGGTTAACAATGAGCAATGAGTTGCTTAAGATTTGGTACTTTGTTTGGGGTAGTCTGTTCCCCATTCGATCTTCTCTATATATTCGGATGCATGACTTTCTTTTTCGGTGGCTCAACAAAGGGTATTATTAGGTGTGTTTTTTTTAATAATATTAGTGAGCGCATAGGCGCAATGAAAACGTTAGCATTTGCGCGTGAACTTCTTCTTCGTTTGTGCGATGCCAAAAGCAAAAAAAAAAAAAAAAAAAAAAAAGACGATAGGCCTGCCGTGCCAATTTCTTTTACTTCTTTGTGAAACCCTCAAGATATCGACCTCAACATTGAATTCTGATAAAAAAGAATTTGAATTCCATCTGTGCAGGCCGTCGTCGGCCGGCAATTTGTGGAAGATGATTTAGTTGTAATAGTGATGACTTTTACTCTTAACTAAACTTACAGATACAACATTCCCCTTTAGAAACATCATTTGCAAGAACGATGGATGAACAATTCGATTCAATACGTTAGAGCCACACAATGCCAAGGTGATGATCGGCTATAACCCGACCGCGGGGAGGCGCGTGAGTTCCATTCGCGGCATCAGCCGTTCAACTTGGAATTTTTGTCTGCCGACTGAAATTTAGTAATTGTAAGTTTCGCTGGAGTAAAAGTGATCTATCACAATTAAATCATCTTCCAAAAGTTGCCGGCCCAGGACGGCCTCTGCACTTTGAAATCTATAACCTCTTCTCTCTCTGTCTTGGCTTGGCCCCCTCAAAGGAAAGGCTCGGATATTCCAATTCTGACAGAACTAAAACATCTTTTCCTCCTTTGTTTTTCTTCTTCTTATATGGCAAATAAAGCATCCCATCACATAAGAGAAGATTAGCTACTCCATCGGCTCCCACAACAAAATGCCGAGCTGTGGCTTCCAGGAAATGGAAATCCCAACCACGTACTGAGTATTTGTCGTTACTTTCTCTGTTCGTCTCCTTATGCAAATTACAAATGGCAGTACGTTACCACTCGAAAGATATATTTTATTCTCTTATGTTCACATTAAAGTATACTACCCTTCACATGTTGCTGCTTCAAAAGTTGATCGATCATATTTATCATTTTATTAAAGTAGGCAAAAAGTCATATCCTTTAACATATGTCAATCAATTAAATTCATGTCTCACCCAAATCTATCAATAATTTAGCAAATGAAATTACAATTTGTCGTAACACCTTTGGGTTGAAACCATAGTCAAAATAGGATAAAAAGCATCAAAGAAAACGAAATTGGGTTAATTAATGAAAAGAAAATTTTTCAGTTTTTTGGGCAAAGTAAATGGTCGAAGTTGGATGAGATGAACTCCAGATTGGTGTCCCAGTTGATTCAATCCGGATTCTGGTATTTTATCTTTTTGAAAGAGAAAGTAAAACAAATTAGACCCCATGAACTCCAGATTGGTGTCCCAGTTGATTCAATCTGGATTAAAATATTATTTAAAAATATCACTTTTCTGACACTTTTACTTCTTGTTGGGAATGCATAACTAAAAGAGAATATCCTGTAACCTAGCCCGTATCAGACTCAAGCAAGACAAAAGTCCTGTTACTTATCCCATGGATCATGAATTCATACCGTAGAATAAAATCGATATTGTTTATGAACCCCAATTGCAATAGAACCCCCCGATTATTTGCTCAGTCATCATAAAATCCAACTATATGCATGTAACCCGCACACACAAATTTGCATAAATTGGAGTTGAATAGGAAATTAATGTGGAAGATGAACAGGGATCTTCCATTCTGTGGCCTAACATACTCCCCCTTCATTGTCATCGCCTCCTCATTTATTTTGAGAAAAATGTGACATTTTTGAAAAGTATTTTTCAAGAAGTTATTTTTCAGTAAACTGACAATATTTTTCGATATTTAGTTGCAACTCGAAAATGAACTAGAAAATACTTTCCATCGTTTGGTATGAAAAATATAGTTTGATTTTTCTAAATAAACATACAAAAATTCGGACTCTAGAAATCGTGGAACCAAATACGAGCACTAGAGTCTCAAGTCCGGTCTCAATGGACCCCACCCCTAACACCGAGGATTACAGCACAGGCATCCAGGTCTCGGGTGCAGTCTCGATGGACTTGAGCAAAGGCAATAGGGTCCTATGCCCAACCTCGATAGATCTGGGCATGGCCTTTGGGGACCTGGGTACAACCATTGTGGACCTAGCCTTGGGAGTTGGGGATCCGATCTCAGATACTAGGATCCTGTTGTGACAGCCCAAATTTCTTTCAAAATAATTTAACGAGTAGAATAGTAATGATTGAGCTCCAAAAGTTAAACGAACAAGTTCTAGGAAATTAATATTTTGGTGTGGTGGATTATTAGTTGGAAGATCTATTTTGGGCATGGTAATTTTGTGGAACTGATGGTGAAAGTTTATTCGAGATTAGTATACGTAGTCGCCCTGGTGCAAAATTTGGTTCGCGCTTTGGGGCCTCACCTCTTGATGTGTTTTCTTCCCCTCTCTTTTCTTGCACGACAACTCACCCTCTACCCTTTTACTTGGCGGCAAGTCCCTACGCTACAATCCTCTTCATATTTCTTTTATTCTTTCCTTGGAGACACCAACAAGACTTGCACCCAAGCTTTTCTCCTGTCTACTTTACGTTCTTCATCTCCATCTTCTCTTGTTCGGCTGATTCTCGTGGAGCTCACCCCGCCAGCCGCTGAGGCCGTCTTGCACTCCCTCGAGCTCAAGTTTTCACCATCTTGCTCGACCGAAGTCGTCGCTCAAGTTCTTGACTCCCACCTTGCCAGTGTCTCCCCCTCTCCCTTTCTCGTTCACGGGCAAGACCGAGCGGTGAGCAAGCTCGACAGTACAACGACAATCAGTGGTGACCTTCATTCATTGGGAAATTAAGGGAAGTAGATTTCTAACCCCATTGAAGGTGTGCCTACCCTTTCATGCACTTGTCTGTTGGTCTCACCCATTTAGTTATTAACCTTTTGCGCATGTGCCTTTTGTATTAAACGTAATAACAGATTAAAACAAAAATCGTAAGCAGGGATGGCACCTTGGTGAGGCGTCAAACCACATCCTCTTCGCCCACGTCTTTGTCCAACTCTAAAGCGTGCCGCACATCATCTGACCCGTCAATAATGTCGTTCTTGCACGGTGGCCGATAATCATGTTCCTCGTCACACCCGTTCTTTGAGTCACATTCATCAACCACTTTGGCCATCACGCTCCTTCCAGTTCTCATAGCCGTTATACTGATCCTATCACCACAACGAGATCCACCAGCATACCACCCTATCGATAGTGCAACAATCAGTTCGGAATTCTCATGGTAACTGTCATCATATTCCTCAGCATAGCTTGGGTCGAGGATGTCACCAGCGGGGAGCAACTATATTTTGGGTAAGATTGTCCATCGCAAGGCATGGTGCTTGAAGGCTAACATCCGCCACCAAATGGAGACGGAGGCGAATTTTGCATATGTGCGTGCCCACCTGGGGGTCGTCGGTGCAAATCCCATTGATGCAAATCAATTGGCCATCAAAATCATCAAGTGTTTGGCAGAGCCCATTACATGAGTTTGCATGAGAAGGAGACGAAAAGAAAGCGAAACTAATAACGAGGAAGAGAGCAATGTGGAAAGATGTTGCGTGGTTCTTCATGTTCATATGCTAATTTGAATACTCTGAGGTAAAGTTGGATTGATGGGAAGAGAGTGAGAGATTGAAGCGGCTTATATAGACAGCTTCGTGCATGTAGTGTATACTGAAGGATAGTCTTGCATTCACACGGTAAGAACCTCCATGTTTCGTCGAGGCCCACCTTGGATTTTGCCAAGTTGGAATTCTCACTCCGACCATTCTCATTTTTTGCTTTTTGATTTGTTACTTTAATAGATTTCTGATGCGTGCTTCCCATACATCTATATGTCACTAAACATGTGAAGTATGGAGAACTTTTGGTATCTGACGTACAGATAGAAAACTTTAAAAAAAAAAAAGGGAGGGAAGTGAATTAGATTGGGGTCCCCCATTTCAAATTTGAATGGAAAGATTAAGGGTCTGCATGGTAACCATTCTGATTCTCTGATTCTGTTCCCTGGAATAGTAAAGAATGAGAATCGTATTTGGTAACGCAAATAATTCTGATTCTGATTCTGTTCCAAGAATCAGTTTTAGAGAATCAGAATCACTTTTAGAGCAAAATCCAGAAGTAAAAAAAAGTTGGTTCTGAAATTATAATCACTTTTGAGAATCACAAAACATAATGAAATCTCACATCTCTCACTTTTTCCTTTCAGTTCTCTCGTCACTTTTCTCTCAACCTAATAAAAATAAAAATAAAAAATTTCGAAAAAAATTGAAATTTTTTAAAAAATCACAAAAATTTTAGAAAATTTCTAAAAATAGAAGAAGTTTAGATGAGACTAGTTTGACCTCATTTTCATAATTTTAGACCTAAATTTCCTAGATTTCATAGATTCACTCTTTTACAAAAAAAATATCGCAGAAGATGAGGGCATCCAATGTGTGGATGGTAACATATATACTCATAGCCGTGCGTTACAAAATGTGACCATCTGCACGTAGAACTGGAGCCAAACACCCACTTGAATTTAGGATATAAGTTGCAAAATGATAGTGAATGACTTGTATTTCGTATCAATGAAGATAATTTGATTTTTTTTTTCAATGATAATTTGATTGTTCGACTGCTATGTTTGTATGTATTTGGACAACGCAACATTTAAAGAAAAAATGAGTCCTTAATATGGGAACGTGTCCCATGCTTTAATCGAACTTCAAATGTCATATATTAAAATTTGTGTTTTATTTATTATGACAAGCTAAAAAAATATATATGTATTTTAAATTTTTTAGTGTGCATTGGAAATTAGTCTTCAATTTAGAATAAAATTTTACAAAGTAATTACATAATTATTTGACTTAAATGAAAAAAATTAGGAAGAGCAACAGTTTTTCAAAACAGAAATTTTGTGCAGTTATCAAACGCGTTTCTGATTCTTTAAAACTCATTCAGGAACAGAATCAGAAAAAGTCATTTTAATCAAAATCAGTTTTTTAGAACAGAATGGTTACCATGCAGACCCTAAGAGTAATTTTGTTTCTTTAGTGAAAACGAGATGGTGCAGAAATAGTCCCCCCTTACGTATATCATCAAATACATTAACTTCTTCATTGCATTATTAGAACCACCAACATGACTTTAGAAATATCATATCTGTCAATTTGATAGCTTGTGTTTAATTCTATCTTAAAGGGAAAAACATTTGCAATCGCTCACGATTTGCATTGCAGGAAATGCAATGCCCGGAATACATGTTCCAAACCACTATCACAAGTAATTACAAGAAAAACATTTTAATCAATCTAACATTCGTGCAATGAATGCGTCTTCGAGTAGTTATAATTGGTATAAGAGCAAGCGTTCCAATCGAAAGTGTGGAACCTTGAATGCGACGTGGAAAAAAAAAAACACAATTGACTAGGAATAGAACTTGTCTACTGTGTGAGGAAAGGAGAGAACGATAGAGAAGAGAATTAGAAACGGTGCACTTCTAAGCAACTCAATTGTACCATATAATTCGACCAAATACCGTATAATTCATGTCTTAAGCAAATGCAAAAGCGTCGTAACACCTCCTAAAATATTTTACTAACACCAATTGCAAAACAGACGTGGCTGGGTGCACCAGCATACCTGAGAATTTTCTATTAGAAGACAGCTTTAGCAATCAGGCTTCCTGCTACTACGCACCAAACCGTGCACTGCATCTCCTTGTCCTCTCTCTGTTTCTGTCTCTGTTCGTCTCTCCCCCACCAATGTTGCATGGTTTTTAAGCAATTTCGTTTGGACGTCAAATATGGAGCGCATATATATATATATATATATAATATGCTTCTTGCTTCTTGGTGAATGGTGTGACGAACGCTATCTTTGACCATTGTTCACATAATATACTGTCGTGAGAGCTCAATATATACGCCATTCACCAAGGTGCAAGAAGCATGTACTCCCCCTCGGAAAAATGAAATAACTACACGTATTTGGGTCATATGAAAGTCATCGTGCGACAAACCAATCATGCTATTCGTACGCGATATGCTTATCAATCTACGTGATCCTTATATACTTTAAAATAACTCCATTTATTGGCTTATTACGCCGTGCGTAATTGTTAGATGGCATAACCATCAAATGAGATGCCAAGTAAATTCTATTCGATTGAACATCTTTCTGTCTTTTGTTCTTTTTTTGTCGCGAATCATCTCTCTGATTAATGGGTTACAAACATCGTAAATTTACTTTTAGCTTTAGTAAAACTTGCGTGCGTGCGTGTGTGAGAGGAGGGGGAGATGGGGAGAGAGAAGAGAAGGAAGAGGGGGGTGTTGGGGGGATGGATTTGTTGTAATGGTTTCGAGCGTGACCGCCAACGTGGCGTCCACGCTAGCTCAACGGCAAAAACACAAAGTGGGCCTTTGACTAAACATGGAGGCTTTGATTGTGAGAATTCTAACCTAAGGTTCGCTTTCTTTTCGTCCCCTTGTCATGCGAACTCATGTAAAGGGCCTTGCTAAACACTTGATGATTGTGATGGTCAAGTGATTTGCATCAATGGAATTTGTGCCGACAACCCCCAGGTGGACAAACCCATATGCAGCAATTCGCCTCTGTCTCCATCTATTGGCGAATGTCAACCTTTAGGCACTATGTCTTGTGATGGACAATTTGATGCAGCCTTAGATAGGCTACTTGGGCAAAAGGATCGGGAGAACGACTTAGAAGCACAGAAACTCCATCATAAAATGGGAGGAATTTCGGTTCTACGCAATATTGGGAGAATGGACATAACTCTCTTGATACAGATCGGAATAACCTGATTTCAATGCCAATCTTTCGAGGACTCTTGGATCTACAATTTTTGTATTTTGATTTTTTGGAGATAAGCACTGTAAGTGGCAATTAACAGAGGATAAAGAGGATGGTTCCTGAAGAAAAAGAATAAAAAATGGATAGGAACTTCAAAAGTTGCTCTTCCAGATCTCCAAAGAAGTTAATAGGACATCGATTCTTCTAAATCGATGACTACAACTCTTCAAAGATGTAGAATTTTGGAAACTCCCGACTCTTCAAGGACGGAGTGAAAATTCTTCTAGATTTTTCAAGAAATGAACTCTTCAAGATTCAGGATAATTGCATAAAGCAAATTTCAGTCATCAAGATCGTTTGTCATCTACAGAAATTAGATGGGATTTTATAGCCAAAGAGAAACAAATGAAAAGACTAAATTCAAAGCTAGACTTTGTAGAAAATTATAAAAAACCATAAAACATTAAAGTTCTTAGACACTAGATGGCTATTGTGAAATGTTTCCCAATGTCCTCATGGTTGTCCCAAGGTGTCTGCAAGCTTCCAATATAAAGGGAATGACAAAGTCTTCATTACGAAGTGGACTCGCAAGCTTCCAATGCAAAGGGAATAGCCAAATCTTTATTTCGAGGTGGACTCGGAGATGAGATTCTTGATTCTTGATTTGTGTTCTTCAACCTATCGAGCTCGAATGGGGGCTGATCTCCTCGATCAAGTGAGCTCGTCTTCGATGCGGGCGGCATCACAATTTTATCCAAAATATGGTTGCTCCCCCCGACGACATCCTCGACAACTTTAGCAAAGGAGGTGATGGTGGGGGCTCGCTAGAATGTCATGACAGTTGCCACGAGAATTCTGAATTGAATATTGCACTATCAACAGGGTGGTATGCTGGTGGATCTCGTTGTAGAGATAGGATCAGTATAACATTATATTTTTATGGGGCAAATAATTTCTTAAAAAGAGTGCTATCATGCCTCAGAGTCTAATTAATTTGTTCATCCCATTCGATCACATTTTACCAACAACAGCTTGCAATCATCCTATTGGGAAAGAGGAGTTTGGCTCTTCGCCGCTTCAGTGTAAGGCAGTTCTATATATAGATATGGACCAATCTGTTGTTGGATGTCTATTCCTCATCGGCACATGCGGAATTAAGAACAGGATTATTTTCATTTAGATGCTTGTGTCCTCGCTCCCCATGCCTTCAAATTCAAATGCCAAATTTATGGTGGTTTATCATACTAGTTCTTACCGGTTGCCTTCTCACGTATCATATAAGAACATTGATCTCAATCTAGGTTGGTGTGGCGCTTCAACTCGAATAAGTTTAGAACAAATGAAGTCAAAAGTGTGAAGATCAGTTTGCCGTTGACATGTACAAGGCTGCCATTTTGTGTGGATCAAGTCTAGTTAATACTGTGGTTCGGCCTCACTTTTTGGGTAATCATCCTTTTAATCTCCAGGTTCTTTAATGTATGCTTCGTTTCCCTTCTTCGGTGAAGATAAAAATTGATTCATTGAATAGTAGTGCCCGCAGCAATAATAGGGAAAACCTCCAAAAGAATCTAGTGGTCTCTCTTGATCGTTCAGGATATAAGGTCAGAAGTTGCTCATGTTCAATATCGGTAAGTGCAGCTGAGGACAGTGACTGACTCAATTTTTGGATTTGGATTGCATTGTTTGAAAAAAGCTTTCACAGGTTGTATTTATTAAGAGCTTTCAAAAAAATTGTCAAAAATTTCCTGCAATTAATAACATGATTTCCACGTCAACGCTGACGATCCCTACTAGCCATACCACATTGAGCGGTCGGCGTCTACGTCAATAATTTTCTATCAAAATTGGTCAAGTGGATTTAATCGGCACAAATGCAAAAAAAAAAAAAAAGTTTAGGACTAAATTGACACAATTAAAAGATTTATGACAAAATTAGCACTAATGTAATAGATTTAAGACTTTTAGAACATGTTTCCACAAGAGCTTTCACTCAAGCGTCTTTGCTTGATTTTCTCCGGGTTGTTTAAGTTAAGCTGTCCACATTTGATGCATGAGAAAAGCGACCTGTTTCTTTAATTTCTCAAATTTTGTCTACTTTCTCTCTTTTGCTCGGGGAATTATCCAAAAAAATTAAATTCATTATAATTGTATCAATTCAGTCCTAACTTCTTCTTTTTTTGCCTACAAAGTCTTAAAGATTTTACAATTGCGCCAATTCAATCCACTTTATTTGTTGGTGATAACGTGGCTAATTTTTAATGATATTTTTGTTTTATTTTCTTATTTTTTTTTCTTTTTCTTTTCTTTCCCTACCTACTGTTATTGTGGCCAATGAGGGCTTCATTGCCCTCAACCGGCCTAACCTGCGAACACACCTCACAAAAACCTCACGAAGCGTGGCCACCTTCACCCACAGCCAGTGAGGCCATTGCAATGCTGCCCTCGCCCACTATCACCATTGCCTCACCCAGCCTAGGCGAGGCCAATTGAGGGTTGCGAAGCCCTTGCCAGAGCTCGCTAGCCATAGCAGCGGTAGGAAGGGGGAAAAAGAATAAAGAAACAAAAATAAAACATGCAAATAAAAATTATTAAAAATTATCTACCTCAGTGTCGTTCAGCAAAGTGAATTGAATCGATATAGTTATAAAAATTTTAAGACTGAATTGACATAATTACAATAATTTTAGGATTTTTTCTGTTCATTTTCCGCTCGTTTGCTTCCACCTCAGACATAAATGAACTGGCAATGGCATGATCATGGAGGCAATTGGATTCGTAGCTTTATACTTGAAACACATTCGGCATTGGTTCTGCGCATTGCCACGCAAAAGTGGGGAAGAATTAAAAAAAATCCTAAACCTATTGTATTTATGTCAATTTAGTCATAAATTATTTTTTGGTTAATTAGTCCTAAATATTTTATAATTCTATTGATTCAGTCCATTTGATCGGCCAAAGCTATGTGGCAAACTCAATAATATTTTCATATTTTTTTTGAAATTCTCATTTTTGTATAATTGTTTCTGCCTTTTTTTAGGGGTTTAGACCAGCAGCCTCCTATGAGCCCTCGCCCAGGGGCCGGCTACCTCCGTTGCCCCTCATTCAATGGCTGATAGGAGGCTATAGGCCCAAACCAAAAAAAGAAAAAGAAAAAAAAGACATAAAAATAAAAATAAAAAATTTTAAAATGTTAAATTATTATTAAAAATTTGCCACATCAACATCAGCTACCCAAATGGATTAAGTTGGAACAATTGTAAAAGGTTTATAACTGAGTTGGCCAAAAAATCAGGATTGAATTAACACAATTACAATAAGTTTATGATTTGTTTTGGTAATTTTGTCCAAAAAAGGTGTCCCGAAATTTTTGCGAATTTTTTAAAGTGGAAGTGGAGGACTTCTTTTGTCAAGTCGATGTTCTTTTAGTTCAACTAGCTATCTTAAACAGACTGTAGATTACCAATCATTGAAATGATTTTGCACTTGTTGAGTTGACGCTTATCCATATAGACAAGAAAATATTCTCGTGAACTTTTGGGAGTTTAAATTTTTTTTTTTGGTCCATAGTATGTCTCAAAATTATGACACATTAAACGTCTTGTTAGAGCGGCAATACGGAGTTCGATTTACTCTTGATACATGCCAATCCGATAGTTGCTCAAAAGATGCACTTAATACCTCTTTATTCTGATCATGCTCTTATGAAAGGACTTGGTTATTGCCAAGTTAAGCTTGCTGTCCAAGAATTTTGGCATGAGTTTGCACATTGAGAGTATCTTGCTCGCGGGTAGTGAATAAAAGATGTCCGATAATATATCTTGAGGTTGCGTTCATCCATGAAATCCAATCCAAATTAGATGATGTGGATGAGACCGGGCCGGTTCGGAACTGCCGTTTCCAAACGGCTATTATAATATTATATGGTCAACCAAACGGCTAATAGCCGTTTGGTTGACCAACAGCTATATAGCTGTTCAAATTTTTAAAAAAAAAAACATAACCATTATAAATACCCATCTTCACTCTTCATTTTTCCTCACAACTTCTCTCAAATCTCAAATTCTCTCATTTCTCAAATTCGCTCAATTTTTTCCGCTCAATTCTCTAAAAAAATGGCTAGTGGAAGAGGAAAGAGCCCGATGATTCCTAAAGAATCCAATTATTCTCATGATCCTCATAAGTATGCACATTGGGGATACGATGATGAAGATGATATCAACGTTATTCCTAATGTCGAGCACATCCCGACGCAAGAAAGTCTACAATCAACTACCAATACCGAAGAAGCATCAACAACAAAAGAAATGAGTCGAGGGGGTGCATCCATCATATGGCAACACTTCACCAAGCAACATTTAGAAGACAACGACTACAATCTCATATGTAACCATTGCAAAAAAATATACAGGTTTACAACTGGAAGCGGCTATGAAACATACGACGACATTTGACGTCAAAACATCCAACCATTCCTCTTATTGGTGGATTACAAGTGTTCAATTGTAATTTTAGCTGAACTTGGACGTGAGTGATGTCTCTAACTTGTAAACTACTAACCACTCATAGATTTAAAGTTTCACACTTTGTTGATTGATGCGTCCAGAAAAGGTTGATTTAACCCTTAAGCCAATTGACATTGATGCCTCTAATGCTTTGGCTTGTTAGACATCAAATGCCACCTCATATAATGTCATTCATTAAATAGTAGTATCCTGGTACCGTATCATTGGCTATCGAAATTCTACACTTAAAAATTGCTTTGCGTATTCGCTTGTTCAAACTCAGCTATCCATGAGCTGCTTCAAACTTGGCAGCATCTTAGGAAGAAATATTTTAGTGCAAAACGACATTTTATTTGTCGCACATCGCCCTAGAGAGAGAGGGGGGAGGGAGGGAGAGAGGGAGCAGGATCTGTTTGTAATAAGTTAGATTTAAGGGCAAATGCTTGAGAAAATTGAGTCGTACTTGACCGCCAACGTGGTGTCCACGCTAGCCAAATGGCCCGGACCATGCACAGGAAGACACAATCCATGCATGAAGCCCTCTATATAAACCAGTTCAATTTCTCACTCATCTTCCCAACAATTCAACCTTCCTTTTGAGTGTCCAAGTTTGCACATTTGAACATGAAGAACCTTGCAACATCTTTCGATATTGCTCTTCCTTGTTATTAGCTTCGCCTTCTTTTTGTTTCCTTCTCGCGTGAACTCATGTAATGGGCCCTGCCAAACACTTGATGATTGTGACGGCCAATTGATTTGCATCAATGGAATTTGCACTAACGACCCCGAAGAGGGCACGCACATATGCGGCAATTCGCCTCCGTCTCCATCTGGTGGCAGATGTCAGCCTTGAGGCACTATGTCTTACAATGGACAATCTTACCCAAAAATATGATTACTCCCCGCCCATGACATCCTCAAAACCCGATGACTAATAATGACTTCAGCAAAGGAGGTGATGGTGGAGGCCCGTCGAAGGGTGATGACAGTTACCACAAGAATTCCGAGCTGATTGTTGCATTTCGACGAGGTGTTATGCTGGTGGATCTTGTCGTGGAGATAGGATCAGTATAACATCTATGAAAACTGGGAGGAGCGTGATGGCCAAAGTGCTTGACGAATGTGACTAAAGGAATAGGTGCGACGATGAACAAGATTATCAACCACCCTGCAAGAGCGACATTGTTGATGGTTCGGATGCCGTGTGGCATGCTTTAGGGTTGGACATAGAAGTAGGCGAAGAGGATGTGGTTTGGTCCATGGCAATATGGCATAGTGTTTTGGTTTCCAATATGTCATCACACTATTGTGTGGATGTTTGTAGTGCTATGCAAGAAAAGAGTGACGGCCATTAAGGCGTACTTGTACAACGTCATGTATATGTTTTTCTATGGGCAAAGAGCCTAAAATTGTACGGTATGTATAATGTAATGTTTGCGCGTGCTAGTGTTCATCTGTAGATTAGGTCATGTAACCAGTTTGGTATAAGTGCGACTAAAGTATAAACCATATTAGAGTTATAACGCCAAGAGCTGTAACTTTTACATTGAGGTAATAATACGTGTTCTAAAAGCCGTAACTGTAATGCAAGAAAGTAAAGATAAAGACAAATTGGGTCGGTTTCCGATGGAAGACTGACAGTATTTATAATTGTCTTATGGTAACTGTCTTTTGACGGCTTTCAACAGTTGCATCTCTTCATGTAACCGCTATCCATTGCTTCCATGCTTCCACAAGTTTCGCACCCACATTGTTAAGGAGTCGCCTTTGCCGTATGTTAACCGCTCCACTATCTTCTTTCTCATAGCAGTGGTTGTCTCACAATCTTATTTGCAAATGCTAACTGTTCTCTCTAAAATGTGTGCCCTTGACCTTAACTGTCTCGTCGATTGCACGATCTCCATAATGGCTGCCCCGATTTCTTACTTTCAAGCAGTAATTGTTCCATGAAAAGTATGTATCCCTGACCTCAACTGTCTTGCCAATTTTGTTCTTTCAAATATTTGTCACCAATGCCCATATCAGCAGCCATCAATTATTCGTTGTCATATTTCGACAACTGAATACGTGGCATTTAACAAATATTGATGTCGATCAACACGTGTTAGTGTTAATCCTTATGTTTGTTGATAGACCGGCTTACATGTAGCAAAATTCATGTGCCAGTCGCCTGATTTTTCTGTACTTACGTGCAATTCGCGTTTCAGTGTCCACTCACGTGCTGGGCATGTGTTTATGGAAGACCAGATTATTTCTGTTATCAACACATTTATATATTACCAAACATTTAAAGTATGAAGAAGTTTATGTATCCAACATACAAATAGAAAAATAAAAGGAGGGAAAGTGAATAAGTTTGGGATCCGCCACTTTAAAATTCAAAGAAAAATTAAACAGTTTTGATTCTTTATTGAAAATGGGAAAATTTACCAAAAAGACCTTAAACATATAGCAATTATGTGAATTAGTCATAAACCTTTTTTTGTTGACAATTGAGTCCTATACGTTTTGTATCTATGCCATTTCAACCCTTCCAAATAATTTTGGTTGAAAATCGACCCAACCAGCATTGACATATACACTTTTTAGCAATATTTAATTTTTTCGAATTTTTATTTTTATTGTCTTTTCTTTCTTTTTTTTTTCCATCCCTTCTTCTTTCTTCTCTTGCATCTGTTGCTGGCGAGGTCCAGGAACCGCCAAGAGAAGAAGGAAGAAGGGAAGGAAAAAGAAAAGGAACGAAAAAGGAAGAGAAAAACAAGTAAAATTCATAAAAAAAAATTATATTAGAAATTATTTGCATCAGCCGACCATGCCATGTAGGATGGCCGATGTTCTTATCAGTTATTTCTAGCCAAATTGATCGGATGGACTAAATTAATATAAATACAAAAGGTTTAGGACTCAATTGACTAAAAAAAAGGATACACGTAGATCTGTAGATCCATATATCTCGATCGAAAAAGAATCAATAGAAAAAGAAGGAATCTGAATTGATCGATCCATTTATCGAAACAAACAAAAAAAGAAATGAAACATGAAACATGATCAACTAAGCCCTCTAGAGGTAGGACGGTAGGTTTAGGAGATTTTTGCTAATATTCTACCGTGAAAACGAGATGGGAAACACAGTCGCAACCGCTGTCAATTTTTCATCGTATGAAATGAAATGCCTGAAACACATATTCCGAATCACCATCACAAACAATTATAAAAAGAACATTTTACTCAGTCTAACATCTGCGCAACGCGTGAGGATTCGCTTTGTTATAATCGGTACGAGAGCAAATGTTCCAATCGAAAGCACGGAACCTTAAATGGGACGTGGGAATAGTTGCTGTCCATTGAAAATTTGGAGGGCATCTCTAGCATTCTTGTCTACTGTGTGAGCAAAGGAGAGAACGATATAGAAGAGAACCAAAAACGGCGCACTCCTACAGTAATTCAATTGTTACCGTACAATTCATGTCTTGATTAAACGCCAAAGCGTCGTAACACGTTCTAAAAAATATTTGACTAAGTGCGAAAGAGTCGTGTTTGGGTACACCAGTATACGTTAGAAGTTTCTATTAGGAAACAGGTTTTAGCAATCGCTCACCTTGTCCTCCGTTGCATGGCTTCTTAAGCAATTTCGTTGGACGTCAAATATGGAAAGCATATATACACATGCATACTAAGCTCTCACCACAGTCCATGAAGGGAGCATTGGTCAAAGAAAGTGCTTCTCATGCCATTCATCAAGAAACGAGACGTATGTACTCACCCTCGGATAAATGAAGAAAGAACATATTTTGGGGTCATATGCTTGACGTCGTCATGGCGACAAATCAATCACGTTATTCATATGTGATATGCATATCATCCTGCAGGATTCTCGTATTTTAAAATAACTCCTTTTATTGGCATGTCCAACTATTAAGTGGCATAACCATCACATGAGACCATTTGATGCTGGCTCATTGGGTGTCTCACTAAGCTTCCGTGTTGCACTCGCTGTCTATGTCAGTATTGTACGCCGTGCTACCCATGAGTGGAGCTAGTACGCATGTGCACAACTTCTGATCGACGAGCATAAGACCGGTTTATAACAAGTAATGAGGATTGGGATATTGTAAAGTTCGAAAATTTAACTTGTAAAGTTATCCCTATCAGTAATGATGATAATTTTTTGCTTTCTCGTTGACGTCCGTAACGCTTTGTTGTGTTAAACTCAGAATGCGATTTAAAGAGCTATGTCTTGCATTTGAGAGAGAGAGAGAGAGAGAGAGCAGGATTGGCTGTAATCATTTCGGACACGCTAGCTAAATGGCAAAAACACAAAGTGGGCTTTGACTCAACATGGAGGCTTTGATCGTGAGGATTCCCAATTGAGGTCGTACTTCACGCCAGCGTGGCATTCCGGTTACTTAAAGGGCAGAACTAAGCAACCGTAAGGCAAAATCCAAGGTGGGCCTCGACGAAACATTCATGTTTTTATCGTCTGAATTCAAGAGTATCCTTTAGAATACACTCCATGCGTCAAGCTCCCTATATAAACCACTTCAATCTCTCTCTCCTCTTCCCAACAATCCAACTTCACTTCGGCGTGTCCAACTTTGCACATTTGAACAGGAAGAACCTTGCAACGTCCTTCCACATTGCTCTCTTACTTATTATCAGCTTCGCCTAGTTTTCGTCTCTTCCTCGCACAAACTCGTGCAATGGTCCTTGCCAAAATCTTGATGATTGTGATGGCCAATTGATTTGCATCAATGGAATTTGCACCGACGACCCCCAAGTGGGCACGCGTACGCAGCAATTCACCTCCATCTCCATCCACCGAGTTTATTTTGTATTGAGTTCACCAGCAAATAATTTTCGTAACCCTAGTAAAGAAAACTAACGAGAGTTGTCAATCCATTGACCTTTTCATTCCAATTGTAATTTGTAATCTTGAGAATTGATACTTTCATGGACAAGTACGCTTAAAAGCCGAAAAAGGAAGGAACAAAAGGAACGACTGGGAAGCACCTTCATTTCGGAGGGAACGGGGGCAGATTTTTAGTTATAACCATCATAAAGACATACTTCAAGACCAATACCTCTAACAGACCCTTCCGCCGTTACAGGGAATATCTGAATGTCTGGGGACCAAATCATCTAAATTATGGGGTTTATATACAAACTATTGTTTAATGGAAATGGCGTTAAGGATGTCCAAAGAATACAAGCAAGAGATCACAAATAAACCATATTCCTGTGGGGATTTTGAGCTATGTCTGAACTGAGTTAAATACGAAAACCATCCCTCCCTCCCTCCGCTATGAAGGCCATGCCCACTGAGAACTCTAGAGAGATAGAAACTTACCTCTGATTAGAAAATGCAAGAGTGACAGAGGTCGGTGATAACAAAAACAGAATCTCATTTCTTGGACTTCTCTCCACTAGGACCATTTTCCAGTGACCATCTCAGAAGCGTCTGTGGCTTGGGAATGGCAAACCATCATTTTCCTACTTGTCACTTTACATGAAGACGTACAGTAATGTTTCCTTGGGTAATTGCTGCGTCAATGCGTACTAGTTAGTATCTGTACAGCCCCCTGGCATCAAGGACGGGCACATCAACAAACCCGTGAAATCTGAAGGAAGTTACTTTCATTATGGCCACCAAGCAGCAGTTTCAATGAATATCCAAGACAATATGGATTTCTGGGGAAATCAATGGATACCGCTTAGCCTACAGAAGTAGGTAGCTCTTCCTATTAGGACACACCAGAAAGATCCATCTCCTCCCTTGGCATCATGACCACCAATTGTAGCTTGCCATGCTGGCAAAGTTTTATGGGGTTCTTAAAGATCGACACCCTTGCAGTGTTATTGTCTACAAGAACCACATGCGCTATGCTGAAAGATTCACCCCGTTCAACCGCAAACTGCCACTCTCTGGAGGATATGTTGAACCAGTCCTTCCTTTTAGATGTGGTTGCTTTAACTTCAATGTACTCTCTATCAGCGTCATTCTCCCCAATAAGGATGTCATATGGGAGCCCGGTTTCACTGAATTCATTAACCCAGTTAACTGTTGCCTTACCAGCTTTCCCTCTAAAATATCTGAAAGCAACAAGCTCCCCAAGCCTCCCGGTCAACATGGCTTGGGCTCCGTCAGGGTTGCCAGTATTAAGCCTCTCTCTCCAGCTAAAATTGGGGGAACTCTTTGCAGGCACATCAGTCATGGCATTTGCATCAACAGAATTCAATTCTGTGTCCATAACAGTGTCACAAAATTGGGCCAAATGTTCTTCAGAATATTGAATGTTTGCCAGAAGCCCAGATGTTGCAGCTGCATTTTCTCCAATCTTCCAATTGGCATCAATCTCCGTCAGAACCACATTCTCCATCACTGCAACCGTACTTTCTGAATCACCCTCAATTTTGTCAAGTGAGGTGCTATCTACCGCTTGTGTCCTAAAACCATTTTCACAAGCATAACGAAAATCTGGAGCAGTTTTCCAATCCACTGGTGGCCAATTTGGGACGGTACCTGACTTCCTCCTGGACTTAAAAACAGTTTGTTCACTAGTTCCTCCTGAAGTAGAACTTATAGGGAGGGACTTTTCAAGGTACCTTGAAGGCAGAGATGCAAGGGACCAAATGGTTTCTTCATCAGGTATCTTTGCAACCTTCTGGCTATTCAATATGAAAGTCTCTGTCTGCTCCTCAGTGGAACCCGATTCTGCCATAGTTGTAATCATGTGAAGGAAATTTGCTATGTGTAATTCTGGATGTCCATCAAACCATAATCGGGAGAGCTCCAAAAATAAAGCATGAGAATCTGATTCTTGGGAAACATAAAGAACATTTCCCTGCAAAAATCAGATACAGGACATTATAGAAACAATTCATTCTGCTACTCATCGCCACTTCGTAACTCAGTAACTTTATCTGGGTTTGTTCATATCTTTTTATTATGAAATCTTTAGCCCAAGTGTAGAGGGTCCACCTAGGTCAGCTTGTACTCACAGCTGCAGATCTATAAAGGGTTACCAAGTATATCTCATTCAAACAAAGCTCTACACAATAAATAGCTTGGTTTAACAAAACCATATGACTTCCGTGCTCAGAACAGTACTAGTTGAGTTTCCTGAAAACAAATTTGATGCTGAAAATAGGCTTGAGGCAGTTCTGTAATCACCAAAAGTATCAAGTTGAGAGCAAGCATCTAATCAATTTTCAAAAAGCCCCTCATCAGATATTCCTAGTCAAGATTTAACTTAGGTAGAGGTGATTTTCTCTTCGTAGGCAGATAACATCTTTTCAAATGATATAGCTACAAGCTTCCGCACTATATCAAAAACTACCACGAGAGTTGACTTCCAACATTCAAGAAGCTCCATACCTCCAGTAAACAATTGCAGTTGTATCTCTTCTTGGATGAACTGCCACAACTTTTGATCACATTTCTGGAGAATAATTTTTCTACTACTACTACTTGCAACTGTTTGAGACTGTCAAAACCAGACTGCTTAAGCTGTAAATATCGCTCAGGATGCACACTGTAGATGTACCGTTGGGCATAGGGAAGTGCCCAGTCAATCAACTGGGCATTTAAAGTGATATCTGCTGAACCATAATATATTGCTTCACGAGTTACAACCTGCCAAGAAATTATCGACAAGGAGGAGAGCTTTGTCAACAACTGCTGTTAATAAAATACTTAGCACAGGTAAAGTTGTCTTGAATTAAACTTCCAAACGTCAATGTTTCTGCAACAACATCAATATTCAGCATGCTGTAAGTGCACCCCAATTTTGAGCCTTCCATGGAGTGTATGGCATGCATTTTAGTGTCATAGTCAACACAGCTACAAAAACATACACATGCACAAAATGCGTACAAAAACTTGCAGTCTAATATATTTTCCTTAACTATCCAAATGGAGTTCCGTATCACAAACCATGCCTTATATTAGTCAATGGGTAAGGTTTTCATTTCACTATCTCAATGCAAGAAATTCAAGAGATTTTTCATTACGGATTTACCAGGTCATTTTGTCAGTACATAACGAGTCATAGCGAACACAGGTCAGTCAAAATTGACATATTAGGTTGTGTGTTGAGCATATATGCTAGTGCCGATTGCTCCTGTGGCTTTGTGTCTCTGGAGAAAAGGTTTGGGTTGGGAGGGAGGAGGGGGTGGCGAATGTGTACCTCAGAAAGTGCAGGAATCCCCAACGTCCTCAGGAGCTTAGTAACATTTGCAGGAAGCATCTCTTGATTGTCGGTGGGTTCCCCAAAGTACAGAAAATCAACGCCTTCCACATGCTTAAGTTCCGTTCTCAAACTTTCATCATCAGACCAGCACACGATACCAAAGGAAGGATGCAGCGATACCCACTTATCTAGCACTGTGGGGAGCACGGTGTATTCGGGTTTTTTCAAACATTCTTTGAAATAGCTGATATCCTCTGCAGTTATGGATCCTGAGACTAATCCATCATTCCACTTCAAAAACAATTGAAATACCTGAAACACAAAAGAAAAAATTCTTAGGTCTTATGATCAATGAACCTCATCACACCCAAGCACTCTTCAAGTTGGTTACTCACTATATTAGCTACTTGTGAAGGTAAGGCAGTAGCGGACAACTCCACTAACATTTTCAGATAAACATCAAAAGAAGGGCCCTCAAGAACGCCGCATTCCCTGACAAAGAAATCATGAAGACCTGGGTAGATATTGTCCAATGTCTTGCCAGGAAGGCCATCAGTTACACCCACCAATCTGCACTGAGAATATACTTGATTTATTTGTTTCACTGAACCAGTGGAATCATGCCAATACACTTCTCTTGGGGAACAAAATATGCCAGAAACCAGCTCCTCCTGCAGAGATCCAGATGCACTTGGAACAAAGATAAACTGACTCGTTCTAATCTCTTCATTCATTCTTATCTGAGAAGAAGCCAATTCACTCCAAACAAATGAATATAACCTTGCCATCTGTGCTGCGCTGAAAGCAAAATGACAAGACAAATGAGAACACAGATATGAGGAACAAAAATAAAATAATGAGTATAAAATCAAGAAAGCCAACCTTGTTTAAAGTTGAACAATGAGATATTCAATTATGGTAAATATTGCACCAAGATCTTTACAACTGATGCAATTCGGAGTAAAAATTTCATGTGACAATGCATTAAAGAGTTCCACTCTACTGTTTCATAATTATGAACTCCTTCAGCTGGATCCAGAACGCTACATTCGGAAGAGATTTCCAGACAATGATTAAGCATATAATCAATGTATGACTGATATAGCGGGTGGGTCTTAACAAATTTATCTTCGTCTCTCTATTGAAACTTCTAGAAAGAACCCAAAAACATATATTTTGAAGAGATTTTTCTTCGATTTTGCTTAATTGATGGAATTTGTCATATATCCAGCGATAGTTGAAAAGAAACAAAATCAAAAGTACAGAGCAATAAAAAATACAAATACGATATGAAGCTGGTCAGGGTGAACGAAGAGCAGAGCAATGCTTATACCAATTGTTCCACATTCTGACCTTAAACCTTTTGGCCACTTTCAGATGACATGAAATCCTTACTCAGAATCAGGAAAAAATTGCAAAAATGAACACATCCCACTTGCAAGGAGAAACTTTACTTAAAAGGTGACTAGCTTTCAAAATTTCGTGCAAATACTATATTTTAAAAAGCGAGAACCTCGGTGCACCAGAAGTACGGAAAGTATTTCCTGAGGGCCTTTATCTATCGAGGGAGAGAGGGAAGAGATTGGAACAAATGAGGTTAGAAAAAGTGGTCGTGAAAGTAAGTCACGAATGCCCATGTGAGCATCCAAGATCTCCTAAGTCACGTTCTCCATTTGATTGTTATGTCTCACAAAAAGAATTTCTCATTTCCAGCAGCATACTCGAATAGAGGGCATCAATCTGCTTTACCAAAATCTCCATCATAAGAACTCCATTATTTAAAATTAATTTCACTACAATAAACATCAAATTGACAATATCATTGAATGGTTCTTTTTCTTGGAGAAGCAAAAGTTCCATAATCCATCAGTGTGTAGTATTATTACCGACCAGAAGAATTATAAAATAGGCATTTAGACACTGGTTCACTGTTGGCACTCAAAGGATGAGATGTGGATCACTTCCTAATATGTGGAATCCCAACCTTCACAACTCATCTCTCAAAATGATATTCTTTAATGCGCAACTCAAACAACCCAATTACTTTTTTTTTTTTGGGAGGTGGGGGGGGGGGGGGGGGGGGGGGAGGTAAGATATGTATAAGTTTTCCAAAATGTACGAATACAGAACAAAGCCTAAACACAAAAACCTCGTACCTAACACGACACGAGGGTGTCCCGAGGTGCAAAGGTATAACGGCAATCAAGAGAGAAGTGACAAAGCGCAACAGCAAACAAGGCCAAACAACGGCCAACCAAGATATATATATATATAAAGACTCGGCAGAACAACCGCGAGGAACTAGGAAAAAATAGAGGGTGGGATGCCCCAATTGGCTTGGATCCTCCTATTGCGAGGAGTGTCTTCTACCGGCTTAAGGGACAACCCTCGGTCTCTGACCAACTTAGTAACAACCCAATTACTTTATAGTGGCAAAAGGCAATCTTTCAACAAAGCAGTAAAAAATGGTGGTATACTGCAATTGACTATCTAAGTTCATAATTCATAGTAGTAGAGCAGATTAGATCAGCATTTTATAGCATGAGAACCAAGATCTGGTCCTCTTCCCCCATCCATCCTTCTCTTTCTCTACTTTTCCCTTCCCAACAAACATGGCAGAAAATGATTACCTTAAGAAAACAAAATTCAGAGTGATTCGCAAACTGGACAAGGAGAAGGCCTATGACCAATGGGAGTTCTTGACGCTTATGTTAAGACAAATGGAACTTGGTGACTAATGGTGTAGATGATTCCAAAATGCATTTCTTCACTTTCTCCATTATGGTGAATAGCAATCCAAGAGGATACTTCAATTGAGGCAGGGTGATCCTCTGTCATGTTTGTCGTTTCTGTTATTATGAAGTATTGACCAAGAAGCTGCTACTGATGAGGGTTTGTACAATGGCTTAAAGGTTGGCAATGCTTGCAAATGAAGTTTCCATACCTTATTTGCAGATGACACCATCATTATCATGGAGGATGACATCAACAAAATTCTGCACTTTAGAGGAATAATGCTACGTTTTGATGTTGTTTTCAGACTAAAACTGAATCTGTGGGCTAGAATGATAATGTGCAAGAAATGTCTCGCATTGTTGTCTAAGGATTTTAGCTTTATTTGACATTGTCGTTGGGATCCACTCATAAAGCATAAACTGATTAGGTTTGGCCTCCAATGATATAAAGATTTGAGAAGAGTTTTAAGTGGGTTGAAGATGGCTTCTTTATCTAAGGAAGTCAGACTTGCGGTGTTGAAGTATGCGCTCTCTAATCTTCCGGTTTACTTTCTCTCTCCGCTTCCACTCCCTATCTCGTCGGCAGAAAGACATGAGAGCATATAAAAGATTCTGAGGAGATTGGGACGACAATCCGCGATTTCATCTAGCTAATTGGAGCACTGTAATGCAACAGGTTCTTAATGGGGATTGGGTGTGTAGTCGCTGGTATTTGTAAATAAAGCTTTGTTTGGGAAGTGGCTGTGGAGATCTAATGTGGAGAACCTATCCTTTGGAAGAGTACTGATTGCAAATTCTGGTTTGGTAGGGATATAGTTTGGATAACCAAATCTAGTTGAGGAGCACTTCGAATCGGGGCCCATAAGGAAAGGATGAAATGCTTTCAAAAACAACTTTCTATTAGATTTGGGAACATTGGAATGACATGGTGTGGAGACACCAATTTCAAAGAGATCTTTCTGAATGCGTATGCACCTGCAAGCAACAAGAGGGCTAGGGTGGCCAATTCCTTGGAAGACTAAAACAGAGAAACAGGGTGAAAGATTTAACTTCCTGGTATGGATCAAGATTGGGGCTCAAAGTTCTCTCGAATGTTCGTTGAGTTGTTGTATCAAGTTAGATGTAAGTGAGGACAACATGCTACAGTTGGATTATCGTACCTTCGATTCCTTCCAGTGGTTCAATAACCTAAAGCTTTGGATGTTGAATGAACTAGGAGTAACTCTTTAGCAATTCATGACTTGAAAATCCTACGAAAATACTCGATTCCATGTGGAAAAACTAAAAAGCGCGCGCGTGCGACAAAAGTCCAGAGGTCTCTGAATTTATATATCATTCTCACAGAATGTGTGGAATTGATTTTTTGTGAAAGAATTTCTCATAGAGGATATACCTCTGCGTACTGCATCAATTAAATTTCGTTTCATCAATTAAAAGATTATTTTCCTCCGTGTGATGTCAAAAATGCATACCTCAAATTCGTCACTTAACAGAAACTATTTAAACAAAAATCAGAGTATTATATGGACCAAAAATGCCATGACATCTCATTACATTTGTACTATTCTCCAATGCGTACTCCAAATGATAAAACCGGTTAGCTTATACAGACTTGGGATTATTGAACTGCAAATTATTGACAAAGTGCCGTGCACAAACAACTATAACATATCTTCTTTCCTTTTAAAATTAAATAAAAGAACAAAGGAGATGAAATAATTATCAGCTATTCTCTTTCAAAATAAGAAACTGCAAAGAACAAATAGGGATCCTATGGTATACCTGGCCTTGAAAAGGTTGCCAGAAGTTCTCCATACTTGTAACATTGCCAAAACATCATCTAGGTTAACTTCAGTCTTGAACCCAATATCACTTAGCAACTTTTCACTTCTCACCTATGGGAAGGCACACAAAAAAATATATACATATGAGGTTTTTCCAGCATAGGCCTGACATTACCAAGGGACATACACAGCCTAAATTTCAGTCATTAAGAATTCAACACATGCCAAATCGCCAGTTATGCTTGTTCAGTTATGCTTCTTAGAAACATGGTCAATGAGTCAATGTCCCTTCAATATCATCAAGATGATTGGCGAAGTATACAATATCCAAAACTTGTGCTCATTCTTGAAAAAAGCAACATATATGAATATTGTTTACTAAAATCGCTCCATCAAAATAGAACAAGTTAAAGTAAATAGGAGCATATAGGACTTTGACAACATAGCTAACCAAGTGGCATCTTTAAAAACAGGCAAAGAAGAAAGGGTAAAAATAATATAAAATCTTGTTCCGAAAGACTTTATGAGTGGAATGTTGAGATAAAATTTGCAAACAGGATAGTAAGCTAAAAGGCAAGACAATGGCCCAAGAAGTAAGGACCACCAAACCTTTGGGACAGCATAGGGAGCAGAAGCACCCAAAATTAAGTGCACTGCCTCACAATCGTAGAATAAATCCTTAGGGCAGTGGAGATCATCATCCATGCTTGATACTACCCATTGGCGATCACAGATACTGTTCATAAACGATGACTTGAAGGGTTTGGGATCCCCATTAGATGTAGGGCAGCAATAACCTTTTACTTTATCACAAAAAAGATGTTCCCAATAAGTATCAAGAACCTCCAACAGATATTTGCAACTCTCCTTGTTGCCTGTTTTAGACAGCTGGGATAACATTTGAACTAACTCTTTTGATTCCCAATCTTTAACAACCAACCCGGGGGTGACAAGGTCCATATCCAAAAGCACTCTCTTAGAGGTTTCAGGAGGTATATCACTAATACTCTTCTGAACTTGAACTACTTGCAGAAAATCAGTGATACCCATTTCCTGAAAAAATTCCCTCCACTTCATCTTTCCGCAAGAGAATGACTCGGTGACCGGATGCTTCAAATAGGATGAGTCAACCACATGCCATCTAATGCCAGTAACATTAATCAGCTGATGCATGTTTATAGGATTTCCATAATCTTCACTGAAATGAATTGGCACCTCAACAATGCGTTTGAAGCCATAATTTGTCAAAATTAAAGCTTTATCTCGCAACTCTGATATGATTGAATCCTTGTCAACCCGACAAGTTGGACAGCCAGATTGGAGGTGGATCATCACAAAGCAAACATATTCTATCATTAAGTTCTTATCCATGCCATTACTGTCAATGAATAGAGAAGGCAAGATGTGTACTTTAACAATTTCATGCGCTGATAGCCGCTGAACACCAATTTTGTGGAGCATCTTTGTGACATTATCCACATAATCCAGATCCAAACATGAGAAATCATCTGTCACCGAGAAGAGGGAAGGATTTACAATACGGAGTTTCCTATACATATTGGGAAATGCACTAAACCCATACTCTCCATCAGATCCACTACTCATGCCATCGGTATGTAACCAAATAGAACCTCTGTCTAGTGAGCTGTAAGTACCATCAGAAAGTGGAATAAATGCAATTTTCTGAAGGCTCGTTATGAGATCTTTCTCCATCCTAGGGACATCAGCAAGATGACCAGAAGACTGAAATGACATCGTGTAAAGAACATTTAGCAAGCAACATAACCACGACAGACCAAGTGACTGGAGACCATTTTCCTTGTTACACAAAGAAGACAAGAGCTGCTGTAAAGTTTTGGGACCATATTCCTCAATACCTAATGCCCTTGCTAGCTGATCAGACAGAACTATGTCCTTGTTCAAGTACCCAAGGCCAAGGTGCTCTTGTAGCAAACCATCAGTTAGGAGAGTCCGAGCCTGTTCATCCCAACCTCTCAAAACCTTGCATGGAGGAACCCACTTGCTGCAATCTCCCTCTAGAAGCAAGCAGTTTGACATGCGGAGCCTGGAAATTATCATCCTTGGAAGACAAGCAAAAAAGCCATGTACTTCACCAAGTAGTGGAACAAAACTCAAATACGCTGATACAGCCTTACCTGGATTCTCCTTAAAACAAGGGAGGGCACAGAAAGATTCCTCCGCACTTGCAAACAACTCAGGACACTCTGTCAGTAACCATTGGTTCCAGGGACTATCTCCATCCACTTCCTCTCTTGATGAGGGAAGTACAAAGTCACCTTGGAGAATAAATTTTAAACCATAAGTTCTCAGAGGAAGAAATGCAAATACCGGCTGTTGCGCCAGAAAGGGGATGTAATAACCACAATCTCCTTCCTGCAGCGTAAATGCCATCGCAATCTCCGTAATTTGCACATCACGCCGAATGAAATCTGACTGCAACTTTCGTGAAACTACCAACCATGTCATCTTGTCTTTCCCATGAGAAACCTTGACAATATTATCCCCTAGAACCTCTTTTCTCATGATAATCAGTGAATCATTCAGCATGTTTCTAAACTTAATACACTGGAGACGATGAAGAAAGAGTAACAATGAGGGGTGAAGATCCGAGAACATTGTTAAAATGCTTTTCATGGCACTTCCTTCCGACAGTTTTGATCTGAAAGGAAGTACAATACAAGTGTTCCAGCAGCTACCATTCATTTGATCAGAATCACTAGAAACCAGCCTAGAGAATAAATCGACATTGCAAGCAGGGATAAGAGTTGGCAGGACAAAACCAATTTGACCTTCAGTTATGTCAAACTTCACATGAAATCCATTAGAATGTATCTCTGGAGCATCTGTTACCTAAACAAATATTGAGCAGAGTCAATTATGTTGAGCTTAACTCACATTAATCAGACCATAAAACAACCTGACTTCAGATGATATGTAATGGCTCTACAGAAAATGATACTCGCAATTGAAGGGAGATGCAGAAGGACAGAAAATAAAAACACAACTCCCACACAAAGCAGTTCCAGTTTAATTGCATGAACCTAATATGAGATGATGAGGTGGACGTATCCTTCTCTTTATGAATATTTGTGACAATAGCACTATGAGAACATGCTTTCTCCAGACAAAGGAGACAAGACCCTTGTACTCTCATGTCATTAACCAACAATGTCTGCTTCGACTCCCATTAACAGATGAAGACTGAATTTCTCAAATGCTAAAAATAAATTTATTTGCAATTAACCATATAAGCAATGAGATCAGGTCACAACCACCTTCGTCGGTATCTGCAAACAAGGTTCCTACTTGCCAAGAAACACCAGTTGTGGATCTTCATTATAAAAAAGGATGAGTCAACTTCATGATTAAGGTCTCCAAGGAGTTAAACCTTCAGGTGTAAAGGGAGGGTTTATTCACTTGAGAGGACGAGGAAGAGGAGGGGAAAGAAGGGAGGCGCATATTGGGATGAGTGAATCAAGTTAGATTGCACTTCAAAAGTTCAATTAAGACGCATATGAAAGACCATAAGTTCTAAATTGCAAAATCTATAGGAGCACTTAAAATCAGTGGTCAGCTCTCAATTAGATCTGGATTCAGAATGCATGCTGTTCAAAGGGAGGAAAGTGCACTAGATTCCAGGTTTATTTCTAAGTAGTTATCTTAATCACCGGAAACTCTGGCAGAAGCAATTCAATACAATGATAATGTTGCAGAATAACTACTTGTTGGTTCCGCTTCGCATGTGTGTGCCCAGGCTTCTTGCACATTGAGCACAATGAGCGCCCCGTGCAAATGCATAATGTGTGTGTGCGCACGCGCGCACGCAAGAGAGCGAGAGAGTCATTCTTCTCTCTTTCAAATCACTGTGAAGCAAGTTGAATGACACAGAGGCAGAAGCAGGAAAGAGACTAACAAAGGATGGATGGCAGAAATGATCCCTCTCGTAACATACCCGAAATACCGATTTGAAGCCTATCCCTTTCTGCCCAATGTATCCAGCACGAGATCCCTTTTTTGTTGAATTTCCAACATCACATAGAGCTCTGATGTTTTCAGCCGAAAAACCTCGCTCATTATTTAGAATAATGATACCTGAATCTTGAAGAATGAACGTTAAAGTTGGCTCCACATTTTCCAGATAAAGATTATCATCAGCATTTTGGACCTGAATACAACATTAGGAGTTGCAGTCAATACACCACGATAGAATTTGACAGGTAGCCTTTGGCAATGGAAATGAAAAACAAGAGATACTTTTTCTCAAATAAAAGCCATTTTATTCAAATCAATAAAGCACAGAGAGCTGCCAATTGGAAAGGGATTCCGCAAAGTGGGAGATGCAATTGAAGGGTTGTTCAAGTTAACAATTGACAAAGACCAAATACAATAGAACGGTCAATAAACAATAAGACATGTCTTATAGAACTAGATTGGAAAATGAAAAAAACAAATCGAATGCGAAAGCGCATCACAACAAGGTATCTTACCAGCTCAAGGAGAAAATGGGAATCTTGAGAATACAATTCTTGTGAAAGACAATGAAGTGCTCTGCCAAGGCGAGCGTGCTGTTTCTTTAACATGTTACTCTCTGTAATTGAGAGAGTTGGATCCAGTCCAAATTCACCCCTCCTGATTGACTCAATCAGACATGCAGCATCAGTATCTCCGATATGTTCAGTGGAAGGGTGTATGTCACTATCACCCACATTACCAGTTGTGCACCGAGCTCTGGTGGACGCATTTCCTTCATTTTCAATAGAGACAGCAATATCAGCCCTGGAAGAGGAAAGCTCATCTAAAGAACCTTCCACAGCTCTTAAGCTTGTGATCATCTCTGACCCCACACTTTTAATGTGTGGAGGACCACTTGAAGTAGAGCTGGTACCAGCAGTGGAAGCGAATATAATGCTATCATCCATCCATTCAACTATACCAAGAGAAAACCCTATCCTACGGAGTAGGAGCCATTGCTGTAATTTGTTGCATTCCTTCAAAATGGCCAGAGGGGCGTCCTTGACAACAGACCGTAGTCCAGTAAGCAACACATCAGCAACAAAAGCACAAAATTCTGATGGTACATAATCGAGACAATCTAGAAAAAATCTCAATGCATGAGGCACTGCTTTGCTGGCTATGCTCCCTTTTTCAGGGAGGTCACCCTTAACACTACCGGAAGTTTCATCCAAAAATTTATTGTGAAGGCCATGCATGTGAGAGTTCCTACAAACATCAGCATCAACACCATCCGGAGAATTTTCAATAATAACTTCAAATGCTCGACATGCGTGGGATTTTAGAAGAGACAAAGGAACATGTCTTTCTCCTCCAACTAATGAGAAGAATGATAATAGCTTCACTGCAGTCAGGAAAGAGGATCCCCTTAGTGCGGCTTCCAAGAAAGAATCAATGGTCGCTGAATGGTCAATCCGTATCACTTTTCCATCATTTGTCACCAAACACAACAGCTCCTTCGAATTGACTTCATTCAACAGAAAATCAACCAAAGGACCATGAGCAGGAGCAAATTTTCGTTCCCAATGTGACCATGACAATAAGTCCGAAAAAATTGGTGCTTTGAGCAAGACTTCAATTGCATCCTTGCGAGGTGCATGTCCAGGTCTTTCCATTTTAGGATCAACATCAAATTCTACAGTTTGGACTTCCAGTGATTCCATACCATCATTCAGAGATGATGCCACCAATGAGGTTGAATACAGCACACATCTTGATGTCACACAGCTCCTATGTTCTCTCACCATCTCTAAGAAATCCTTAAGAAAACTACCACCGACAATTTTAAAACTGAGTAGCGGGAACTGCTGTCTTAGAAGCATGAAAATCCTTTGCTCGGTGATAGTTTCATCCCCCCATACATCATCTGCTGCTTGAGAGACTAACGTAACTAGTTGCTGCTGGAGCATGCAGATATCAAAGGGTGTCTTCTTTTCACATATTTCGCCAGCCAAAAGACTTTGAACTTCTCTAGGCAGTTCTGAGTAGTTCTTTTCTAAAAATGTTAAGAAGTCCCCATGACCAAGGGACTTAAATTCCCCCACAGAGTACTGCTCTGCCACCCAAGACTCACAATCATGAAGCTTCTTAAAAATGTTAGAATTCTCATCAGAAGGCAATTTTCGCTTGTAATGGAGTTCATTGTCAAGCTCAAGAAAAGAAGCCACTTTGCTGATCACATCCTCGACAGTAACACCTGTAAAATTTCATGTACAGTCAGAATGATGAAATAAAAAGGCTAGAATCAGATAGGAAACTAGAGGGGCTAAAATCTAGGTTTCCAGTTTTTGTATTATGGCATCCTGGGTCCCCTCTTGCTAGCTACTTAGGTGAGGAAAAGTACAGATCAAATTTGTCTCTGGTTACTTTAAGCAGAACATCATGGGTTGACCTACATTCAAATTTTTTCTACACAAGAAAGCAGCTGCGCCTTCTTCTTGAGCACTTAATCTCCCATTGCGATTCATCAGCAATTAAGTTCTTTCTCTGCTTTGTGCCGTATTTTGTAATGCGAACACAAAAGAAAACTGAACCATCACGAAAAGAAGTAGACCATGTGCATGCAAGCACATGAACATGTGCACACAAGAGAGAGAGAGAGAGAGAGAGAGAGAGAGAGGAGGGATCGGTGTTCATTCAACAACACTACTCACTCTGTGTTGCCTCAGTAATGAGTGTGCTGGTGACTGCTATATTCTTTTCACTGGGCACGACATCTATTATTTCATACTTTGCGCCCTCATCAGAGCCCGTCTCATCTCTTTCATTTTCATCAATGGCTTGAAGAGTATCGTATATATTGTCCCACATTCCACATTTGATAGAAGTCACCTATAAAATATAAGAAGGAACAATCACAGGAAGAGCTAAATGGTCTTACTGACACAGAAATGCCAAACAATCCTTTGTCCAAATAAAAAGTTATGCAACCAAAATTGCCCCGAAGAAATATTTTTGGGAAGGTCTTTCAACATGAGTAACAACAAGGAACATGGCCACTCATATACATTCTCAACTATAAAACTACCACACACCACATAGGCGTTTTCAGGACTAAGGAAGAGACTACATGATATTAAATTAGTACATGAGAGCTAATCCTGCCAATCTAACTCAAAAACGTTTAGTTATTCCCACAAAGCCTAAAGCACCGAAAAATACTAATGGATTCGTACTGACATAATAAACATAAGTTCACATTGAAAGAAAAGGGAAACCGGCTAGAATATCAGGCACTTCGATGTTTCCAGGAAGCATTCTACTGCAAATAGAGAAAAAATAATGTAATTAAGACTGAAATCATTTCTGTGGACAGCTAGACTGTTCACTTCTTAGCATCTTGGGCTACCCTGAGGAGCCAAATTCGAGAGGAAGCACTTTGGAATCTAATTATTGAGAAGTTGCCGCAAAATGAGAGAAGTTTGAACCAAGTTTCTCTTCAGACTAAGGAAATTTAACTCTCACAAAGAACAGAATTGCAAAGGAAATTTAACTCTCACAAAGAACAGTATTGCAAAGGAAATTTAACTCTCACAAAGAACAGTATTGCAGATCTCAACGTCTTTTCAATGTCAATCCAATCCCAAGTTCAGTGGCAGAGATTGTACAACATGAAAAACTTCTTCTACAAGGGAACTGGCAAAATGCTCACTAATCAATTTCTTCAATGAAATAATAGTCATCAAAGCACTGATACTGATTGATATATCAATCAGACACCATCTTAGGGGGTCTGAAAGCATGATCAGATTACACTTTCTATCAAATGATCATCTTCTTCCCTTTTCTTTCACCGAGTAGATCCAACCAAAGCATGTAAATTTATCAGATTCTGATAATTTGCTATCCAAAAGGGAAAATCATAATGAAGATCGTTGATATAAGACACGGCTACCACGACACTATCATATTTGAAAGAGGAGATAGATCAGAATTGTAATGATTGAACATAACTTTTTTTGTTGTGAAGACCATCTCGTCTGGGATCAAATGTTTGAGGAGATTCTATAAACATTCACACATATGGGGGATGTAAAGCCTCCCCAGGTAAGTGAGTCACCCAGCCACCACAACAGGCGAGATCACAAGAGGCAAACTTTACACCTCTTAGCTGCCAGAGCCAATCCATCACCACTATGCCATGATCCTCATGGTTAACAATAAAAACAATCATGCAATTGGACTTCTCTTTTACTGGTAAAACCATGAGGACATGAATGCTGTTAGATTTTAAAAATCCAATAATGTGATAAACTCCATTGGAAGCTGTAAAGATATCAACACTCCCACAACAATTTATGATTCGTGAAGTTTTTTTAGATGAATCAACTTATATTAGATGCCTATACAAATATCCCCTTGATGTCTTTAGGGATGCCCATAGTAGTTGAGACTTGCTTTTACTCCCAGAAGAGACAGTGACCGCTGAATATTATGGACAGGTTGTGGGAGATTAATGCATTCCCTAGACTATGTCCATTACAAAGAGGGTATAATCTCTTTATAAATGTCGACATGTTACAAAATTTACAAATGTCAAATCCACCTTTTTACTTCATTGCCCAGAACTTTAAGTCAGAATCTGGCTTTTGATATGTTTACATAAGAAAGTATGCCACAGGATCAATCACAGAAACTTTAGGATAAGCAGTAAAAATACCAATAAATGGCCTAGGTTCAATTTTCCAATTCCTTGTAAGTAGGTAGAAGGAGAGAAAATGAAAGCAAGATGGAAGAATCACCACCTCATTTCAAAGATATGTCAATGGTCATTGTGAATTGGCGATGGGAGATATCCAGAAATGTTATAGAACACTTCCTAAAATGATATATCTAGACCAGCAGTGCCCTCATTAGCATTCTGTTAGGACATACATGGCATGGATTTGCAAATATGAAACAACATTTCTCAGAAGTAGGTTAATTCTCCAACAGAATTAAGTCGTATAAAGTCTCATGTCCTTCCCAAGAATTGTATATTCTAACCTCCTAACCAGATGCTTTTGGCCCAAACCACTTTTACATTGGCAGTTTCCCATGTTTGAACCATAAAACCAAACCATGTGAAAATTGCCATTTCCCATCACATACCCAGACAATCCAAACCGAGTTTTCATCATTTTTTTCTCGCACTGAAGCAACACTCACTCTGTACAGCTATTGTTAATTTTGTCCTTAGTTCTATGTCCACCAAACTGCCAAAACTCATGTCACTGAGCAAAGTTTCACATCTTAGTTATCTGATGATCCAACAAAAACAAAAGAACAGAAAATTAAGCTACATTCTGCCGCCAAAGATGCTCAAAGTTCTCATTTCACTTGCTTAGCTTGTTAGTGCAGTCCCTGCAAGTAACCCTTAGCAGAGGAAAACGCCATTGTAACACTTTCCATGGCTGCACATGCTAAACTCTTGCTTGATTAATTATGTACGCAATGTCATGACTTGACTGGCCACACATTCCTCCTACATCACAGGCTACTTGTATTTCTATTCACATGTAGTATGATAGCAGGTGCTAGTAACATGCACTTTTAATTCTTCCTTCATGGCTATGTCACCTGTGAAAGCACACACCAAGTCCTATGATTCATTAACAAAGAAACACCTAGACCATAGTGGTCACAGCTGGCATCTCAACCTGTCCAGAATAGAATTGGGACAGACAATCAAGATTTAACGGCAACAAAAAAAGAAGTCCAAGCACAAAGTATCTTTGTTGGGATATTACAACCATAGTACATAAGCAAAAGAAAATGATTTCACAGAGAATATCTATACTATTTTCAATAAGTAGCCAGATTGTATACTATTGCCAAGCAATTAATGCTGATGTAATCAAATTTGACAGGAAAGACAACAAAATGTCCAAACCACTTACAGCAATATTAAGCAATCCAAGACAAGGATGTGTTGAAAATATAGATATTATCCTCTTTCTTTGTTGAGCTGTAATATTATATGACTGAAGCATCCCTTTTAGAACCTGCGAGAACAAAAAAATGATGGCAAATGCAAACTCTACCGTATACGTTAAAATTGTTCTCAAACATACAGAGAAAACATCAAAAGAGAAAAAAAAAATTGCAAGAACGAAAAGTACAGCATATCTGTTAGAATTACATTCTGCCCCAAGTCCAGCAAAGTCGCACAGAAATGAACACCTCAAACAAACCGTGCTACAACCGGAAACAAACAAAAATGCCAATGAAAGCTGGAAACTCTCCCCCCCCCCCCCCAAAAAAAAGCGCATGTCAGAAGTTAGTTAGCACCTTCAAATACTTCAAACTACATTTTTTTCCACCCTTACATCGATGCTACCAAGAGACAAGCTACTTTTCTTATTTCATATGTTCGAAACTGCTTTTAGATCTTACCACCATAAGTTGTAAAACGCTCTCCATCTTTGACTACTTAATTTATCATCTCGTGCTCTTATTTGTTGGTCAATCATAGAGATTAGCTAATTGAAAAAGGTCTAGGTTGCTAAGCCTCCTATACCTACCAGAAAGTGCCAATTGTAGCCTCTTTCCAATCCAAGTAAACGTCGAGATAATTCATCCGGTGGCATTTTTCATTCAACTTAGCACAGAATTAGCTCGGTTCAATATGTCTTAGATTTCATGTCTATCATATATTTCATTCCCATCGATCCAAAAATTCCTCAACACATAGTGTAGTTTCGTTTTCCCACAGCTGAAACTGTTAAGATAAAGGATGTAAGTAACATACACCAAGCATGTCGTTCAACACTTCCTCTTACATTAAAATTGATTCTGAAACAAACAACACAAGACAAAGAGTAATAATAACCATGACTAAATACTCTGGGCGTGTGGGATAGACCTAAGGTTTTCCATCCAAGGTATAGAGTCTCTTCTCTCATCATCAAAAATATATTCAAACAAGTGGTTGTTTCTCATAAAAAACTAAGTTCTTAGAGACTCAGACATGCACACCCTAGTAGTAAACATCACGCATATTTTTTCTCCCAAGTATAAAGCGCTCAAATCTTGAACCAGGGTATCTCAGAATTAATATGAAGCATGGAGCATAAAATGTTGTAGTATCTCTTATCAACTTGCTGATGACCTGGAGGTGACTTGCCAAATATCCAGATAGATTCTCTTTATGGTATACTCATGAACCTCATATAAGGCTTGTCCAAATCCCAAGGTAAAATAAAAGGTCAATGCTTCCCAGGTAAAGATTAATCAACTTCTCCTTTTGAAAAAGATCCCAAATAAAGAAGTTAGGGATGGCTCAAGTAGGGTCATGGTCAGGCATGAGCCTAACTTGTAGTGCACAAAGACATTATAAATACATTGTATTAACAGACATTACAAATACAATTCTCCATATCTCACTTCTATTATTTAAAAAAAAAAATACACAAGTTCCCATATCTCATTCCATGCTTGCTAGCTTTCCCATTTGTTTCCCAGGTCATAGGTAGCTAGCCCTGAGAATCATACTTGGTTGTGCTATGAATAATTGCAAGGACAATTACATATGAACAAAGTGATCTAACAATATATAAAAGATAAACAGATGAAGATACAGATTACATATAAAATTAAGGATAAGACAATTTTTCTATAAATAAGAAAAAACGTACTTGAGCTACATTTTGCTCCCGGCAAGTCTCCTTCCATGTTGTGATGAAAATTCTCATTGAACTATAAGCAAGAGATAGATCATTTTCATTCAAGCTGCCATCATCCCATTCCCCACTACCATTGTCCCCTGAAAGGGCATCCTTGTCTATCTTGTCTCTTCTTAACAATTTCTTGGGCATGGAGATGCTACGCAATGCATCTTTGGACTTCCTTTTTCTAGTGCCAATCTCATTACAGTTTGAGCTTCCACCACCAGAAAGGTCAGTGTCTGTTTCATCTTTTAAACCAAGCCTCGTCATCTCTTCAATTGCCGAAGGATAAGGACAGCTACTGACTCGGTCACTTTTAGTAGCCTGTGACGACCGATCCGAATAGTTGCTCAACTTGCCTTCAGTTTTCTTATCTTCATCTTTACAATCATCACTACCCTCGCCTTCAGAGCTTGATGACAGGAACCTCAAGTGCTTGACACCAAAATCCTCATGCACTGAGGAGAATGATTTAACCCGTTCAGAGATAGAACTGAAGCGCTCATCTAGCTGTTTCTTCGCTATAGAAAAAAGAGGCCGCTTTTTTCTTTTATTTTCGGATCTTTGTTTTGATGACTTCAAACAATTCTTGAGAGTAACATCCTCCAATCTCCTCGCTTCACGCACACAAGATATATGCATCCTAATGTCATAAATTCCAGTGGAACAGATTACAAACTAACCTCCATAATGAAAACCACCACTTGTACTAACCGTTGCTAAATTAGAAAAGAATCTACTCTAATGTTACATTGCAACCAAAAGATAGAGGACGACTAACATTTTGAGAACATGCCACATACAATACTAGGTGAATAGCATTGCCATTCTTTAATCCTTCTTTGGCAGAATTACCAAATGTTGATCACTATTTTCGCATAACACCAAAAGAAAGGAGGGCGCAGGGGGTTTGCAAACTTGCTTTTGCTATAGGTTCAGTGCACCACCGTTTCAAAATGCATCTGCATTAGACTTCAGAGACAGGTACGGACAATTCCCAGAAAATGTCATTGCCATTTCCAGATTGATATGTAACAAAAGTACAAAACTCAAAAGATGACTCGACCATGATCATTCGAAGATAATTAAATCTACAAAAGATTGAATAGAAAATTTTATCTGTTAACTATCAGGCAGTGAAATCAGTGGACAATCTACAGCATGTTCCAAGTAATGCTGTAACGGGTTTCCAGTCAGTGAGGCCAAAAACAAGAGCAAAGTTAAAAGGTGAAGTACATGATTTAGAAAATCGCAAAGAGAAAATTGGGAGATGAATTGACTGAATAAAAAATTATCATTTCTTTTCTTCCCTAAAGGTTTGGGGAAGAACTTCAGTTCTCTTCTACAGTCTTGGATGCAGAACAGATGCTTGCTTTCGAAAGGGAGATCATATTAGAAACTGAGAACGACAACCTAATCGATTAACCAACCTCCACAGCTGCTCTTGAGTGTGAGAAAACTTGCAGAAAGGAAAGAGCGGAAAAGGAGGATCTTTTTCACTTATTCTAGAATGGCATTAGGAAATTTCTTCAGTTATGGAAGGAGCATCCTACATTAAGGAACGGTCGCTAATTACAGCAGCTCCTATAGCCAAGTATACTGCAGTATTGAACAGTAGTTAGACCTTGTCTAAATAATACTCCAAATTATTGAAGATCAAGACTTTGAGAACTTCAATTACTTACAACTAGCAAAGGTAATAATACTACATGAAAGTGTACATAAATAACACATAGTACCAAATTTTCATACTTTTGTCAATGTTGTAGGAAAAAAATAAGTTTTGGGATGTTACAGCTAGAAATTCGAACTCTATTAGAAACCACACCAGATTTTCTGCATGTTTCAAATTTAGATAGCGAATTTCTGCTTGCTTTCATATTCAGGAAGTAAGCTCTATATATGAATATGACAATTGCTAATTGTTGCAGTTAAAAAAAACATTTCGGAAATGATCAAATTACACATAACAGAAGAGCATTGCACACATTACATACCCCAAATTTTGAATTCGTATGGCAAGATTTTCTTTGCTCGAGACGGATCGCTTCTTAACAATAAAATCAAGGAATTCGGCAGTCTGCACATCTTTTTTGAAAGAAGTATCCAAAAAGTCACAAAGATAACAAATTATCTCCTCACTAGTTATCTTAAACACCGAAGTTGCATCGGGCTTCACAGAAAAATAATGTAGCACGAGGGGATGTTGCAATAATGGACCCAACTCTAGCTCTTCAAACCGTTCCACTCCTTCATTCTTGCAGATAGCTACTTGCAGATCATATAACGATGTGATCCACCGAACCCCAACAAAGCAATGGATAAACGCATTTATCTGATAATAGAAAAGCTAAAGTCAAAAAAAAAGAAAGTAAGACAGCTCATGGAAAATGAAGTGGCACCTTGGAGTTCATGTGCATACCCTATGGCTAACCATACAGCAATGTATATACTGTATGCTCCCAAACCCAACACAAACACAAACTGCGACCACGAGAGAGAGAGAGAGAGAGAGAGAGAGAGAGAGAGAGAGAGAGAGAGAGAGAGAGAGAGAGAGCTGCTTCATAGTAGTTGTAAGAGAACCAAGTCCAGTAAAAACCAAACAACTTCACACGTGTTCTAAGATCATCAAATTCCAAAAAAGGAAGCATGCTCCCCAAAGCTCCACCATTAAAATAAAAAGGCTAAGATCCTAAATTCTTCCTTCACTGAGTGTCTATGCATATTGTACTTCTCATTTCTATGCTAAACAAACAATCTCATATACGCAAAGCTTCAGTTTCTCAAAACCAAGTCCCAAGAAGTGAAAAACTAGAACCCGATTCCAACAAATATCAAAGAAGATGATCGGCAACTGCATTAGGAAGCACCAACGTTTGCCTTGCCAGAGGCACGTCAGTAATGCGGAGCTCATGCTTCAAAGTTAACTTTCAAATCAAATTCATTCACTTATCGTGCCAACCAGACACTATGTTACAGACTGGCTCATCCGCATTACGTTACCTTCCCTTCAGTCACCATAAGCCGGTGCAGCGCGGGCACCTCCTGCATTTGAAATCCAAGGGAACCCCATGAATCCACCCGCAGAGCCAACAGTGCAGCCTGCGACACTTTCCAAGCCGAGACACTTTCCCCGGCAGCGACAAGGTCGCGCCAAGCCTTCGCCACCGCACGCTCTGTCCCCTCGATGAGCTCTTTGCGGCTCGGGACGAGCGGCCGCACCTGCGGCTGCGGTGCCACGTTGGGGTACTGCTGCGGAGGGAAACTAGGATTTTGGATTGGGAAAGGAGCGTTCGGCATCGGATAGACAGGGATTTGATTGGCGACGGCCATGTTCTGGTGGAAGAGCTGGAGAGCGGGGTTTGGGAAGTAAAAGTTAGGGTTTTGAAGCAGGGGATTCGGCGTCGGAGTCGGTTGCTGTTGCTGTTGCTGCGGCGGAGGCCGGCCGCGTCCGCCGCCGGAGGGGCGGAACGACGGTGGTGGCCCGTACATGTTGGAAGGGGGAGGGAGACAGAGAAACGGTAGAGACGGAGAGGAGCGACCCTGGGAGGGTTTATTGGAGGTTTTGCGGGTATTTATAGGGTTCAGATTAGGCGGTGCTTTGCGCGCCCGAGTACTTGTGCACGCTCAGGTGCTTCCGTTTTTGCAGTTTGCGTTTTCACTTGCGCAGTAGAATAAAAAAAAATTAAAACAAAAAATTTGGTAAGGTAAAAAAAAATTAATATCACTAAAAATCTGAAATCAATGCACCTATAATAAATTCATCTCAAATTATTTTTTTATTATCAAAAACGTCAAACTAATACACCTATAACAAATTTATCCCAAGCTGGTATAACTGTGATAAATTTACCCTCTGTTAATTTTCGTTAAATTTTACCGTCAAGTTGCTGAGTTGAATGACAGACGACAGTTGTCAGAGTGTATACGTTACCCTCTATTTCTTACAAGTGTATGAATTAAGGATTTTTTTATGGTATCAACTCAATTTAACAAAAAATTAACGTATATTAATTTTAGATTTTTTGTAATAAAAAATTAGTTTAAGGTAAATTTTTCGTGGTACTAATCCAATAAAAAATTATCGCCTCTAAAGGAGAGTGCTAAACAAGGAATGTATCCATTTCGAAATAATCAACTAATTGCTTAACAATTGGCGTCGTGGTCAACGACCCGTCTTATTGAAAACCGGACCACACAAGCAAAAAAAAAAAGGTTCATACGAGCATGCATCCTTGCGTGCGAAGCGAAAAAGTGCGACCGCCGTTACAGACCAACGGCTGATGTGAGCAACGTCAGTCAACCCAGATTTTACTCAAAAAGGCGGCACGTGTCCATTGGTGCGGCATCGAAGAATCCAGATGCAAACGTTGGTGAAAAGCCCGACTTCCTCCCCTCTGTTATATTTTTTTTTTTTCCCTTTTGTAGAACTTCGTCCTTTCCATTCCTCAGCTTTATTTGATTTTTCAAAAGGAGAAATCTCCATTAGAGAAAAGCCACGAGAACAAAATATGATGCTGTCGTTAGGGCGTGCATAACAATCATTCTGTTCCAAAATTTATTTCTGGAATAAAAATAGATTTTCCTATTTCTGTCAGAAATAAAAAAAAATTATTTCTGGTTTTGGGTCAAAATCTATTTCTGGAACAGATTTTTGTTCCAGAAATAGAAAAATAAATTTGCGTTGCCAAACGAGTTTCTATTCCAAACCTATTTCAGGAATAAGTTTGGAACAGAAACAGAGAAACAGAAACGTCGTCATGCGTGCCCTAAAAGCCCCAAGTTGTATAATAATGGTAGTGCAGAGAACAAATCCTAGGGAGGTGTAGTAGGAGCATGCCATCTTCACCGATTTATTTGCTTTCTTTTCATTTTTTTTATAAGGTAAGAATATATTAACTAATCAAGGCGATTTTTCTCTTTTTTTTTTCCTCTTCGAATGTACCAAAAAAGAGCCCAATTCAAATATATATATATTTATTTACCCAGCTTTACTGTATGTCCCAATCATATATTAAAAAAATGAAAAAACCACTCAACTTTTATTTTTGTCTCGAGTTTCCGACCTAATACCCAAAAAAAAAAAAGAATACCACAACTTTAGTATGTGTTTCGATTATATCCAAAACTTTTTGTCTCATAAAAAATCTCCGGTTTTTACTTTTATTTCAATTTTTTCCACTGTAAGTCTTCTATCCATAATCACAGTTAGTTAATCTTACGTGACTCGAATTTTCTCGCCGAACTCATCAATGAATCTTTGAAATTCAGAAACAATAGATTTCTTAGACGAAAAGATTTGAGATCGTTCATCCAAATAATCAAATCTCCACGTGTAGCGGTTCTTTGAGATGTTGAGTGCTAAGGAGAATTCGAAATACACTATCTCGAGTGACTCTATATCTCCCAACAATATACAAGAGAAGCAAATAACATAAGAAAAGTTATAAGTTTTTTTCATGTCAGCTTTGCTAAGATATAATTCATTAACGACATGAAAACGTCATATATGATTAACTAACGACGATTATAAATGGAAGTCTAACGGTGGTAGAATTGGGACAAAAGTAAAAGTTGAGATTTTTTTGAAGAAATAAAAAGTTTTGAATGTAATTAAAACATATGCTAAATTTAAGGATTTTTTTTTTGTATTAGATTGGTAGAATTAGGATAAAAGTAAAAGTTGAGGATTCATGAGACACGAAAAAAGCTTTGGATATAATTAGGACATGTGTTAAAGTTGAGAGTTTTTTTGGAGTATTGGGTTCAAGAAAAATTAGAAGTATAATTTTTACAACAAATGAATAATTAGCATGATTAGTAACCTTTTATAATGAAGGAAGCAATTACCAAATTATGGTCGTAATAGATTGTTAGCAACCGGCCGATTTTTCCTAAGATGAGTACTTGAGAGTCGCCTTCAAATTCCATGGAATTTATGTTCGACATGTCCCATTGAGCCACACAATCCTTAAATGACACCCGGATTGGTAAACTAGGATTTAATTCCATCAGTTAAATTCAGCCAAACATCACATCCGCCTGTGAACTTCTTTAAGTGAGCTCTCAGTTGTAGCTTTGCTAAAGAGGAAATGCCCATTCGAGCACATGATGTTCGACACAAAAACGACTATGGGATTACATGGAACATCTCTGAGAAAGAACGAGATGATCACAAGCAACCGGAAACTAATGAACGACTTTACATCTTTCGGAGTATCGAAAGTATACGGCATTGGTCATGCATGGAAAAAGCTACATTTCCATCATCTAATCGTCATCTTCACCAAAGTCGGAATCGTCGGTCGGCTGCTCACTTTCAGAATCGCTCAGCACATATGTCGTCTGCTTGCGGTTCACCCTCTGAGGCCTTCCTTTCGGGCGGGCCACTTCCACCGCTTCTTCACCATCATGAGACATAGGATTGGATGACAATTCCTCACTTCCGGTGGAACTGCCTGCCTTGCCTTCCCTTCCCAGCGCAGAACTGCTCTTCTTATTGAAAGGAGATGCCCTCATCTTCCGGACTTTCTTCTCCGGCGAAACTCCAGTGCTTTCGGCTGGCTTTAACATCTCCGTCAGGAGCCGTTGGGTCGCTCCCCGAGCCTGCTGCCTGTTAGCTTGACCTTTCTTTGTTGCTGCAGGTGGCTTTGAAATCTTCGCAGCAACAGATGGTTTTCTGCTTCCTTTCTTCTTTGCCACCACTGCTTCAGAATCCACTATCTCGTAGTCATCATCTCCACTGTCATTACTATTTTCGTCCTCTGAAGTCTCTGAGAGGGTGACCAAGGGCTTCTTCCTCGCGGCAGCCCTTTTGCCCGGTTCTTTCACCTTGACTGGTATTTCAGCCACTTTGTCCTCCAGAGCTGCGTTGCATGGAAAATGTGTCAGGCTAGAGTCAGTGTCGCCAAGCAACTACAGGCTACAGCAAAAGGATGCAAGTCCCAAGTAAACTTTGGGCTAATATGGCACATGTTCCTCAATGTAGGCACAGTATCTTTACAGATGGAATTGACATATCGAACTCACTCCGGCAAAAGCTCTTACCTGATGAATTATCAGGTGAAGATTCAAGGTTATACGCAGCAAGTCGATCTTTTAATTCGAGCAACTCATAGTCCTCGTCGTCATCTGAAACTGAGGCACTCTTGCTAGGCTGTATAAAATAAACAGGAATGTGAATATCATCAAATAAAGCTGCCTGGATTTTGATTAGAAGGAAGAAACCAAACACACCTTCAAAGCTGGAGCTTTCCTAGAACCGGCGCCACGTTTTGGTTTCGCAACATCAGCAGCATTTTCTGAAAGAGAAACACATCTACCATCAGTGACTCCCTATAACAAGCAGTTGAGCTAGAACACGAATTCCATATTAACCTTCTTCCAACACAATGGTTGATCCTTGAGTAACTTCTGCTTGAGCTTCTGAATTGTTAGCTTTATTGTTATTCTTGCGAGGCTTTTTGGGTGCCTGTCTAGAGACTTTTGTGCCAACTCCATTTGTTTTGCTTCTTGCCTTTCTTGTTTCCTCTGCTAGGGCATCCATTTTTTCTTGCTCCTGCATAGCACAGCAGAAAGCATTAATCAAAACAGAAATAACGGAGTAATGTCAAGAGAGCATCAAAAATCATACATCAAGTTTTTCCTCCAAAGCAGCAAGATCTTTCAACCACAAATTCTCTGGAGTTGCTTTTCTCAGGGCATCAACCTCGTTAACAAGCTTATCCTTATCTGCACATAATTCCTGAACTTTCTCAAGGGTCAGGGTGCCAATTGCCATGGAGAGCAGATACTCATAATCACTGGCTCTCACTCCTTTGGCGGTGGCCTCTGAATTCTCTTCTGTTTCTTCTGAATCATCTATTGACCCAGCCACTGCTGTTCCAATTGTTTTAGTCTCCTTTCTAAAGGGAGCAAAGCCTTTTGCTTGCAGCTCTTGGAACAAATCTGCTCTCTTTCTATTGCTCACAATGATCTCTCCATGGACAACACCAAGAATAAACCTAACCTTATTGTCCAGCATCACTAACTTTAACTCCAAGTTTTCCAGCAAAATTTTCTGCAAGGGAGAAATAGAAAAGTATTCTTACTATGCTATTTGCAACCAAGTCACATATAAAAACCCTGGGAGCACAAGTAAATAACTGAAACCATTTCCTCGCTTTCACAGAGATTACCTTTCTTTTCTCATAACACTCAAGCCTTAATTGGAAAAACTCCTCTAAAACTGCAGAAAGAGAGATGATTGATATAGAATGAGACATGGATTAGAATAATGTGAGATAATCCTACTAAAATATAGTTGATCGTGAGCTAAGCAGCAAAATTAGCATACTTTGTTCAGGGCTGTCATATTTCTTAATCACTCCATTTGAGTCAAACAAGTGCATGTTACTCGTACTGATTGTTGAGGTCAGCTTAAATTTCTTCAGTAAACCCTCTTGCTTTGCTATCATCATGTTCTCCTCTGACAACATAACTTCAAAATGTACAGTTACATCATCACTGTACTGCCTAAATTCCTGCAATTGGCACATACGTTTTAGCAGCAATGTTCAAAGACAAGATGCAATGCACAAGGTTGGATAGCTTGAGAGCTCATTACCTGGACAAAAGGATCCTTTGTTTTATCTTTCTCTCCAGTTGACAATGATTCCAAAAACTCCCTGTAATCCTGAGTCCATCGACGTATTGGAAGCTCTGTGATCCTCAGTGTGGTATCATCAACTTCCTCAATGATCCCACAAACAGTGTAGCTGACGCCGGCTTCCTTCGTGGCTGTTTTCTCGATGGTCCCTCTAAATCCGCGATACCAAGGATCCATGGGATCCATCATTTCACCATTCAACAACCGTCTCAAATTGGCAATAATATCTCTTGGATTGTAGTTGGGGATGTAAGAACTCCATCCAGTTCCAATTCCTTCACTACCATTGACAAGAACCATAGGTAAGACAGGCATGTACCTGCATTACATGACCAGTATTAGCTAACATTCATATTGGGTAAAATGAATAATAGGAATCCTATAATGAGTAATTACCAAGCCGGTTCAATAGATTGCCCATCTTCATTTAAGTAGTTCAGGAGGTTGTCATCATCCTTTGGGAAGAGGAACCGTGTAATCGGCGAAAGCTTCGTGTATATGTACCTAGAGCTAGCGTGATCTTTTCCCCCCTGCCAAACCAACATATTCCATGTGAGTGAAAGAAAATATTGTGGACAAACTGATTATCTTCAGTAACCTCACCATGTTGCGGGTACCAAATTGGCCATTCGGCATGAGAAGGTTAATGTTGTTGCTGCCTACGTAATCCTGTGCCATGCCAATTATGGTACTAGCAAGACTTTGCTCGCCATGATGGTATGCTGAATGCTCAGATACGTAACCAGAAAACTGGGCAACCTTCGCTTCTTTGATGAAATTCCTTTTAAATGAGCAGAAAAGAATTTTCCTTTGACCTGGCTTGAGACCATCGACCATGGAGGGAATTGATCTTTGAAGATCAGCCATAGAAAACAATATCAGCTCCTTATTGACAAAGTCACTGTACTTGATGAGCTTCTCTTTCTGATCAAGATAAGTACCAGGCTACAGGAAACAAATAATTCCATTAAGTCACATCTAAAAATGCAATAAGAACTACATGTTCTTATAATTCAGACAGCACTTCCAACCTCAAACTGACGAAGCCAAGTCTTCCTTGCTTCGATCTTCTTCTTGCTAAAAGCGAGCTCAATTGCTTCTCCGTCTTGGTCATCAACCCATATGAAATCCTTCTTGTGCATTTCAAGATTTTGGAAATATTGCTTCCCCTCTTTTGAGGTGCTTGTTCCCAACCCCTGCAGAAATCATTCTACTATGTTACCCATTACAGAAGTTACTGAGTTATACTTCAAAAATGTTGACAAACCTTATAGTACTTGATTGACCACCCACTTGCATTGCCCCTCAAACTTTCCCTCCAGGTTTCATATTGTGGCATTGTATAGAAACTTAATTCTGTTCCATTTTTATGGGTAGCCTGCAGTTACAATCAGAGAAGGCTTCAAGCTTTTTTTTCCATCTACCAAAAACGGTTTAAATGATTGACTTAGTATAATCACCCCTACCTTCACAATTGGAGTTATGAATTCAACTAGGAAAGATGGAACTTTGAGCAAGGATGGCCAGAATGAATGAATGAAGTTAATTAAAAGGCCTTTAATGTGGGAGCCATCATGATCCTGCAAATGCAAATCCAGAAAAGAACATATGCTTATTTACAATGTTATGAGAAGCATCGACAGTAGTGGCACATCCTTGACAAAGAAAAAAAAAAATCTATTGAAGAGTGAAACCTGGTCTGTCATTATCATTAAATGACCATATCTTAAAGATTTGATACTGTCATAATCCTTATTTTGTTGTAACCCAAGAATCTGCTTGATGTATTGTATCTCTTTGTTTTCCAGTATTTGACTATGGCTGGCTTCCCTCACGTTGAGTAATTTACCTCTCAAAGGAAACACACCATAACGATCTCGACCGACAACGGAAAGCCCAGCCATCTGCATCAACTCAGTTGGGTTAGCCAACTCTTTGAGAAAGTTCAGCCACAAAATTAAGAAGCTTTCCATGTCATGCATTCAAAAGGTACCAGCACTTACAGCAAGGGCCTTTGCTGAATCTCCTTCTGTTAAAATCAGGGTGCATTTATCAGAGTTTCTACCTCCAGCGTCATTAGCATCCTCAAGCTTGGGAATCCCACGGAGGTTCTCTCTCTTTGACCCATCAGTTTTCTTTAGGTCTTTGCTCTGCTTGAAATTTGCCCATGAGAGGAGAGACTCCACAATTCCAGACTTTGCCACTGCATAATAGCAAGCATAAGCAAAAGTTGCCTAAATCAATCGTTCAATTTCATAAAGTGCACTAAAGAGTGTCCAACCTTTTTGTAGGAACTTGTCAGATAGTTCACACTTGGATCCAAAGCTGCTCTGACGAAGTGTCAAAGTTTCCTTGGTTTGAGAGTCAAATGCAGGATTGTCAATGAGGGCATTGACAAAAACCCATAAATGACTTTTAACATTATGGGCTTTGAGGTTGGCATTCTTATTCTTCTTGTTCACAACACTCATAACATGGTTGGCAATCTGATTGGTCACATAATCAACATGTGTCCCTCCCTTAATAGTAGCTATCCCATTCACAAAGCTGACCTGTTGTTGAATTCACAAATGTCAAATTCGTTCAGTAGTACTAGCTCTATACTTTCCTGTTACCAGAAGAAAGTATTTAAAGTACCTGTTGAAACTGTCCGTCACTTAGGCTTACACAAACTTCCCACCTCTCATTCACAGTCTCCTCAATCCTGATCCAATCAGTAAATTTAGCATTCAGAATACCATCCCAAACTACATAATGATTATAATCAGACAAAAAGAAAAGGAGAGAACCTTGGGAGGGAGCATTCTGGTCTATTTTTAGAGGCAGATTTTAGATAGAGGCCAACATATTCAGCAAATGTTTTGACAGGAACCCTTTTCCCGTTCAGCTCGACCTTCACTGTCTTTCCAAGACACCCAGCCATATCAATTACACGCTTTTTCATCAAAGCAACCGCATCGTCTTCAAGTTGGGTCATGTTAAACTTGGCCAAGTCTGGCTTGAATGAGACCTTGGTCCAGTTTTCACTCGCCTTGCAAGCCTTAATATCAGGTGCACCTTTTACTCCCATGTTCTTTGAGAAAACCTTTAAATCAGTGGAGCAGATCAGTATAGGAGTTCAACCGCATTAATTCAGCTAACCCAATAAAAATATCGAGAGCATTCCACTGAAAACCAAAATGGGTGTGTTTAGTATCCTAAAAATGTAGAAACGACCTTGAGCACAAACGACCACGTGACTTCCCGAAAACGAAAAAAAAAAAAAAGTAGCACCATTCTGACCAAACAAGGGCAGCTGAACTCCAGCGTAAACAGGGCAGCTTAAGCAGAGAAAGCAACCTTCCCATCAGAGCAAGGAACAAAACTAACATCGAGAAATAAACCCAACTCATGAAATCTAGAGGAAATGGTAACATAGGCGAATCCAAGACACAAATAAACAGAAGCCTAACTAGTCTAAATAACGCAGGTTCTTATACATGATAATACTTCATCATATCGAATTTACCTGCTTGTACCTCAGGCCATTCTTGCCATCAGCTGTCTCGATAACAAACTCGGTCGAGAATATATTCGTGAGCTTAGCACCATACCCATTTCTCCCTCCGGTGGTCTTCTTCACGGTGTCATCGTAGTTACTGCTGGTCAGCAAATGCCCGAAAATCAACTCCGGCACATAGACCTTCTCCTCCCGGTGCATCTCCACGGGCACGCCGTCCCCGTTGTTGCACACGCTGATCAGATTCTTCTCCGCGTCGATGGTCACCTTCAGGGAGTCCATCCTGGGGTCGCGCTGCTTGTTGTCGGCGGCGTTGACGAGGATCTCGTCGAAGATCTTGTAGAGGCCGGGGACGTAGGTGATGGGGCGGTGCACCATCTCGTCGTCCTCGTAGACCCAGAGCGCCTGGGTGTGCTTCTCGACGGAGCCGATGTAGGTGTCGGGGCGGAGGAGGATGTGCTCGAGCTGGGATTTCTTCTGGTAAGTCTCCTCGACGGTCTTACCCTTGCGCCCCGCCGCCGCCGCCGCCGTGTTGGCGATGTTGCTGGTCTGCAGGGGGAGCGTCTGGGCCATACTCGCTGTGTCTCGAAGATGCAGACCGGGGAGAGAGAAACGAGTGAAGTAAGAAACGGTGGTTTTGGGAGGAGAGAGGAGAGCAAAGTTTGAATTCTTGAGGTGAGGCGCTCGCTTTTCGTTTCTTTTTTTTTTTTTTTTAACTTTTCTAAATCACGCAATTTAAATTATTAAATTTCATTCCTTCTCGTAATTTTTATTTCAGAAATATTTTAAATTTCGAATCAAAAAGATAACGACCCTATTTCGTTAATCGATTGATCGAGCTAAACTCGGGCGTGGGTTTTAAGGCCATCGCGAGTGAACGCAGAGTATTCGGCACACATATAGTGAACGAGGAGGGAGAGTTAGTTTTTGAGAAATAAAGTTTGAATTTTGAATTGAGACGGTCAACTCTTGGTCCGATTTCGCTTTGAAAGAATGCTTTGAAATTGCGAAAGATCCAGCGTGCGTACTCTCTTTAAACTCGCTCTCCACTGTGGATGGGCTTTACAACGTGGACCGCAGTCCATGGCCCATCAGAAACATTTTTGGAAGATTGCAAAAAAAATTGCTGGCCCAATTAAAAGATGTCTCCGTCATTTTATGCTCTACGCGAAGCGAATTGATGTGCAGACTGGATTGCAAAGATGCGTAGACTTAGAGGTCTGTTAGGTAACGTTTCTGTTCCTCTATTTCTATTTCTGAAAACGAAAAAATGATTAGAAATATATTTGATAATGCAAATAATTCTATTTCTGATTTTGCTCTCGAGAACACTTTTAGATCAAAAATCAGAAATAGAAAAAAATTGTTTCTTAAAAAAACACTTTTTTAGGATTACTTTTGATAAAATGCAGAGGTCCGCGTGGTAGTCCACATGGACTTATTATTTTTTAAATATCATTTTACATTAAAATTTTAATTATTAATGACACATGACACTTTTGGTCAAAAAATTTTGCTGGAGGCACCAAAGTAATACTTTTATCTCTGATTTAGCATTAAAGTAATTCTTTTGTCTCCGATTTGATACAAAGTAATTCAATTGAAATTTTTGATATTAAAATAATCCTCATACAGAACTTTTAGCATTAAAAGTGTTCTTTTCCCTTTTTTGGAAAGCTTGAGCCAATGTCCCAAAGTTCAAGCTACAGGAACTGCAAATGGGCATTCTTTCGGATTATGTGTTTAATGATTTTTAAGTTCTAAATTTACGGAACTTAGATTTCCTTAGCATCCGGCATTATTTACCAATAATATTAGTGGATCAAAATATTGTGGATATTATTTAGAACAGACATCGATGCTCTTGTTCACGTCTCAATTGTCTTACATCTTGGTGCTTTGACTAATAATTACTTGGAATAAGCCTTTGATATCTTTTTTTTTTTTTATGGATATCATACATGAAATTCTCTATTTCAATCAGCCTAACTAATGTTAATGATGAGATAGTCTACAACTTGGCCGAAGGAGAAGTTTTTGTTCCGAAATTTCAAAATGGATTTAGCATAAACATAATATGGAATGCTCAAATTAGCCTTAACTTTTCGTTCCCTATAGGTGTTTAATATCGTGCTAAATGACCAGGTTCTGATTTTTGTTGTTAGCTTTTGTGATTTTGCACGGCCATTTTTGACAATTAATTTCGGAAATTTTGCACTTCGGTTGCCCCAGATGAGCCCAATTGGCATAATGTAAGATTTGTGGCTATAAAAGCACCGTTTCAAATTCAATGTAACCATTGACCCAAAAAAAAAATTCAATGTAACTGCCATTAGGCATACAAACTTGTTGGTAAAGGGATCGAGCGATGAAGACATGTGCAATTTTTTTGGGTTTTCTTTTGTTAAATGTGATGCAAATACAATATAACTATATGACATGTGAAATGTAATGACGTGGCAAGGACTATGCTATATGTATGACGTAACAGATATGACGTGGTAATATATGCATGATGTTTAATATTACATGCTATGCAAAATGAATGACTTTTTTAGGGTATTTTTTTTATTTTATTTTAGATTTTGGATGTATTATAAAAGAATGCAAAATCACCCAAAGCAAACAAAAATGTGAAGAGAGAGCAGGTAAAGTAAAACTACCCTAAGGACAGTGAAAATAAAACCCACAACTCATCGGGTGAATCATTACAGACCAATTAAATAAAACCCGAGATATGATTGGGAATACAACAAAAATGGACTGGAATTGACATCGATTAAACACCCGTCACCAAGCCTCATGGGTCAAGAGTACAACAAAACGGACCGGAATGGACATCGGTCATCCTCCAGTCTTCAAAGCATTGGGTCGAAAATCAAATGAAAATAATGAACTATCCAATCGGACATGCACAATCACCAATGAGTTAAGACAATTCAAACGCTCAAAGAAAGTTTAACACATGCTGAAAAATTTTAATATAAAACCTTACAAAAAAAAAAGGAAAAATGTTTCAGAACCAGGCAACGATGGTTGGTAATAGTGAGGTATGGCCAGCAGGGGTCACTGAGCCTTGGCCAAGGGTGGCCCTCGGCTAGACATGGGCGAGAGTCGGTGACCCTTGTCCAATTTGAGCGAGAGCTGCAATCTTCACCTAGATCTGGGTAAGGGCCTATAGGCCCTCACTTGCAGCTAGTAGGGGTCATTGGCCACTAAGTGGGGCTCGGCGACCCCCGTTGGCTATGCTCCACTGTTGCCGACCATTGTTGGCGACCATTCACTTTTTTTTGTAAAATTTTTAACCTAAAATTTCAATTTATTTTAAATAGAATTTGTATTTTTGATTTGTTTTTCTAATTTTTATTTTTGTAAATTGATTAAGTTTATATTCTTGCTTTTTTTTTTTCAATTTTTACCTTTTTTAATTGCTAACTAGACCTCACCGGAGCCACCTCAACCTCGAATATTAATAAAATAATGCCATGTCAGAATCCCGGCATACAAATAAGACTTGGCACCAAAATGATTGTTTTTCAAAAAACTTGACACTTAAATGATCCGCCTAAAACTTTTAACACCAAAGTAATCTCTGTCCACAACTTTTGATACCAAAAATGTCATTTTCCTCCAAAAAGTGCCAATGAGAGAATTCATTGTTTTGGTTGCTTGACATCTTCGTCAATAAATTTGAGTAAAATTCTTCTGCATCTTTTAAAAATGATGCACAGTTCTAGGTTTTGGAAATTAAATCACAATGATTTGGAGTGGAAACTTTACTCCCAGCTGACCAGGGTATTCCTGGAGGAGACTGCAAAGCTGTGGTCGAAGGAAGTTCACAACACCATATGGAGCGGAAAGACAAAGTCTCAGCCTCTCAGGATTGTCTGGACTTCAGAGAGGGAGACCAAGCTACATATGAATTAGCTTTTAAAATCCTTTCTGTGATTAACTTGCTCCGTAATCTTATTTGAATCAGAGCGTGTCTAAGTTATTTTTTGTTTTTGGATGCTTATGCGAGAACCCTCTGCAGAGTATTTGCCGTATTTTTTTTTGTTAGTGATTAAATCAATGGCTCAGTCATTTCACCAAGAAATAAGGTTCTCGCACCCACTATCTCTTCAACATACTATTTTCCCTCGTTTCAGAAAATTTAATCAACACCATGGGAAAATAACATTTAGACATAAGGAAATAGTTTAGGTGCTTAATTGAATCAATTAAAATTCCATCAACACTATCTCTTCAATGTACTCCTGATCATGCACACTGGAGCTTTGAACGAGTGTACTTTTCAGGAATCTGAGTGAGGTAGTGCTTTTATGCCCAACTCAGCCGACTCCTGATTCTGACATGATCTTTTGCTCATTTTAGAAGTAGAAATTGGCATTCGGACCGTCTGGATAAGAAAATATAGTTCACTAATAGATTGAGCCATAAGTAATTCTAACAAACCAAATACTACGCAGCAATTGAATCAGGCAAACAGAATCAAGTCTTGTCTTCCTCATGCTCAAAGCAGTATGATATGACAATCTGCAGTCCCTTTCTCTTTTTGGTTGGCTGAAATCAAAATGACTATTTACTCACAAACAGCAATCGGCAAGGGACTGGCAATGCCGGTCCGAGCTTGTGGCTGCATCACAAGGATATGAGAATTCGGCTTGACAAAATCTTTCAATCGCCAACTTCATGAGTGAATGGCACAATAAGAAGGATCAGATAAATTGCTTCAGAAACTCTGCAGCGACCAGCCTTCCTCGCGTATTAACAGACATCTTGAGTTCGCTTATCTCTTTATCTATATCCTGCAATTCGCAAGAGTCCGATCCGAACATTAGAGCGACGTAAAACAAAAGGAAAACCAAACAAGGACCAGGGGTCGAAGACGAACTAAATTGAGTCCATCGACCTCTAACTAACAGAGCTGCATTTGATACATTTTAGTTGGCCAATCCTGTGAACAGCTCAAGTTACTCCCTGTTTATATTTTTTGCTATCATACTTATTTCCTGTTTATAATTTACTTCATTAGGCTTCTTCAAAATGTAAATGAAAGAAAATGTCTCAAACTAATAAAGAATTATTTCCATATTAATTGCCTGGATCATAGAAGGCAGCATTATTTTGAAAGATCAGCTTAGTGATAGCAATAATAAAAAGGTTGAAATTGCAGGGAAATGGTTTTGTTCTTGAAAAAAACCAAGTTTTTCAAGAAAGAACCACTGGGAATATGAAGAAAAGTAACCGGAGTTAATATGTCCACAAGAAAGCATAATACTTATTCACCACAGACCAAAGAACCAAGTGTAAATGGTGAAAACTTGCCTCCATAAATTGCACAATGAAATCAATGAGCTTATGCTTCTGCATCTCCTCACAGTGGTAGTTCGTAATGAGGAAGCTTATGTCATAACCCTTGAATCAAAGGCAAGAAATAGATAAATCCATAATGCTCAGAAGCTACTGCAAAGTCTGTTCTCTATAAAATGAACACAGTAAGTCACGTAAGTAAATCTCTCAAGCCTTATTACATGCTGGAAACAGTATTAGCGTAAAAAGAAGTATGAAATAATTATCCAGGAACTTTACTTCTACCATCTGGAAAAACAGAAAAGAATCCATGAACAAATGAACACATAGAGATACTGCTCCACGAAAAAGTTCAACCAGATACTTTTGTTAGGCTGATTTCACCATGAATTTTGCTGAATGCTCCAGTCGTTATCACTGTCTTCTGACCTTATGTAATTGAAAGATATTGACAAGGAATTTTATGGCGTGGTTTATCTAGAATAAAATATCTTTTTACTCTTTAACAGATTCTGGCTTCTGAAATTATAGAAAATATCTTCAAAGAGTGACTTTAGTACTTTATTTGATTTCTTGAAGCTATGCAGTTCGGCTCTAATTACAAAAGAAAGCCTTCTGAAAGAACCATCAAACTCCAACAATTAACGGTGTATGATCCCAAATGAATGCTCCCAAGTTTATTGTACCAAATTAGCATACCACTAAACCTACCCTATTTGTACTGCTACGTTGACATGACAAGTGACGTACCCTACTAGGTACCTGTTCCCTGAACCCCATACCAAAAGCCAAGTGTGCCAATGATCCAGGTATGATGGCTGTCATACATCGAGTGGACTATCTCTTACTATACTATCTAGAACACTAAGTAAACTGACAAGGATGCACCTAGGAAAAGAATTTAGAGAAATAGCTTGCATTATCAACAAATCAACACTGAAGCCCAATTTGCAATTTAAGGTATGCCCTAAATCAAAGGCAAATGCAATTTTTCCATCCAAAAAGGAAAACAATGTCTGAATATGCCTTCAATAGGGCATCATTCACAATTTATATTGGGTAATGAATCTTTCTACTGTGAATAAATGTATATCTACCTGCACTGGCTTCCTCCTCAACACCTGAAATGCTTCTGCCCTCATAGACAAAAATCTTAGGAATTTCTTGGTCAATATGTTTTCAAGTTCATCTGCCTGCTTTACCTAGCAAATAGCAAAAAAAATTAAAAATTAAAAAAGAAAAGCAAGGAGACTTAAACTTAGGTAGCCAAAGTCAAAATGCAATCATGAGACTCAAGAGGACACGATATGCCAATCACCTGGCAGGTAATCAAATGTTTGGCAAATGTCAGGTTGAACAATTCCAAATAAATGGAAAGCAAGAAAACACGTCATCATACTTCAGAATTCAGATAACCAGAATACCAGAACACAATACTTTACGTATCACTGCCCAACTTTTTCTGATGCTTGCTTTTCTGATTATTCTAGCTATTATTCACCTTGCCAAAGTGGGATGCAAATGTCCTAATTATGTGAACAAAAGTAACACCTAATGCATCGACTTTCAGGAGACCCAATCCAATAGCTTCCAAAGTTGTGTCTATCATACTTTTCCTCTTTGTTGTCAGAAGTTTAAAGATGCAGATCCACCTCAAAATCCTTCCTCTGGCAGTCCAGATGCAGGAACCTAAGGGAATTACCAGCATTTTCAATCATGAGATATGGATATCTACTGTCCATACAAAGCCTTGACAAAATGACTAATTGCTCAAGGCTTCCTATACTGCTTTCTTGGTATTGTATTTTCTTCACAAATGATGCAGTTATTCCTATACTGCTTTCTTGGTTATTGTATTTTCCTCACAAATGACGCAGTTGTTTTATCTTTTTCTGTTCAATAATGATGAGAACATTTGCATCCCACATAACATACACAAATCATCAACAATTAAATTTGATGAGCAGCACATGGAAAAAGAATGAGACCGACATTCAAAGCCTAATGATGTAGGGAAACTGTACTTTAAGTTACACCATACTCAAGTCCAAGTCTTTACTCCATTCGAACAAACATCGTCAACTTCTACATGAAATAAACCAGTTTCATGTATGATCCTTCCGACTTGATTAGCCATGATTTAAAGACCATCCACTAGTTCATACTCCATTTAATAGTGTCCCAAGGCACTCAATCATATAAACCTGAGTATTTAGCGAAAAAAATAGTGCAAAAAATGATTTAGATAGAGTTCACCACTATGATATAAATCAGGATGCAAAAGACATAATAGCATGAAATTTTAGTCAACTTTGAATGAAGGTAAACTTTGAGTGGCATGATTGGGATTTTAATATTGTAGCATACAGTTAAAAGGAAAGGGCTTTATATCTTCACATTTCAAATATGACAAAACATGAGCCGACTAAAGTACCTCAGTTCTAGATAATCCCTCAATGTAGCTTCCAAGCAAGAGAGATGCGAAACAGAGAAAGTTTAGTGTTACCTTGAGGCTTATTCGTAATGAATTAATGGAAGTTTCTATCAAGCATTTTTCAGCTTCATTTCTGCATATCAAGATCTGAAAAGAGATTCAACACAAAAATTTACAATTACAAAGTACAAGAGTTGCTGAAAATAGAATCTCTCTCTTACAAATAATTCTGGTAAGCCTTTCTATTCCCAAAAGGTAGAAGGGAAAAAAAGAATTACTCAGCTATGCTATCTCACTGAAAATGCTTTTTACCGGTTTTAACAGAAGTTCGGGACTAGTCCTGCAAAATAGAAAAATGGCATCAAATCTCCTGCATGAGACATCTTTTAGCAACTAGCAAGTATTAAGAGTACATTTGTAGTTTTCACCAAAAAAAAAAAAAAGAGTACATTTGTAGCTATATAGTAAGTTAGAGTACTTATCAAGCTCGATAAATAGGATACATATCCTAACGGCCATAGAATCACTCATATCTTCCCATGGAGATAAAATAATAACACTTTGTTAGATTGAATAGAGCTATGCACATAAGAATATCATCCCTTTAATTCCGAGCCAAGACATTCTAAAAGTTGGCTCTTGCCAACCATGGAGACATAGACATACTTTAGCTCAACCTCTGGCTTGTTATGCCTCTCAACTTCTTGACAAGGAAAGTTCTGCAATCAGAAGACAGTCAAGAAATCAGGTGGACCAATAAGATCAAAAGATTCATCCCTCTACGGTTGGTCCAGAACAACTAACGAAGGATTATGCAAAATTGACGAGGCTTTGGAAAGGGAACCACAACAAAGTCATGCTGTAAGTCATATTTGGTAAGAAAACCAATGTATGAATTTCTGAGTAATATTAAGAATGCGAAAATGTTAAGAGAAGAAAAGATGGCTCCTAATATACAAAAAGGAGAGAGCTTTTAGAAAACCCAAATTGACGGGTTCATGATCAAACATCTCTGTGGGAGTTTGGCTTTTGCCACTATAACCTTCCCCACAACGATTTGTCTTTTCTTTTTCTTTTTTTATGGGCATTTCACCCTCGCTCTTGATTTTACGACAATGCGACTCACATGTTCAATGCACGCATCTACTGCAACTAGTGGCAATATATATAAACCTTCACAACACTACAGGGGAGACAAGTCTACTTCAACCGTAGTTCCAAAACGTCGCGACTGCGCAATTCTGCTTACCTGCAGACACATGGCCGCCTCGAGAGTGTTCCGGATGCAAGTCAAGTACAATCGCAACGAGTTGGCCTGTGAAGAACACAGCAGCAAAAAAAAAAAGATCCAATCAACTGATCAACCGCAAACCATTTCAAACGATCTAAAGCTTCTCGGCGACTCTATTCCGCACACGAAGCGCGATCTCACCGGTTCGTTCTCGAGAACCAGAAGATCAACAACAGTCAAAGCCCTAGGCGTGGCTACGAGCAAGTAAACGACGAGAATGCCGAATCGAAATCGCTCGGTCTCACCATTTTCGCCGCAAATTCGAAGCGCTCCGATCCTGTATCTTCAAGCTCTTCCCTAGGCCGATTCGATTTTCGGTTGTTACTTTTTGCAGCAGAGCACTCGAGGCGGGTTTGGACCTTGACGTCGTCGTTTTCAACTCAGTTGAAGTTTATGATAAAATCACGTGGGTATTGTCAAATTATACGACACAAAAGTATATAATTACAATAATATATTCCATACTCTTTTTTTGCTATTTAGTGCGTAGAATATTTGGAGATTAATCCTTTTTTTTTGTTATTGTTGAGCAATATTAGAAGAAATGGATAAGTGAAACAGAGAATTATTTTCTGATTAAAAAACAGAATTATTTTACTTAATAAATAAAAGATTGCTCTCTATACTGTAAAAAAAAATCCAATAAATTAGTTTAAGTCAAAATTTGATCAAGAAACTCATACCTCCAATGAATACTTTCCGAAAATGAACAAAAAAACATCTTAAAATCCAAAGTAACTCTCATTTTAATCAAAGAAATTTATTTATAGCTACAAAGTTAAAGATCTCCCGTCATATTTTTGCAATTCCCTTTTCTTTTTCATAAGCATTTATGTGCACTCATTTTGCTAGTGATAAAGGTTAGAAATCCTTTTGCCTCCTCATACAATATAGATTTTTCAACAAAACACATTGAAACTAATGGTAACATCGACTAGACTTTTAAGTTATTGTATTTAGCAAATAATTGAAATCGAAGTAGAGAACTTCTAGGACATGACATGTAATAAAGGAACGAAATCACATCATCCCCTCATTGTTTATAGAGATAATTGAGATAAATTTTTATTCAAGTTGGAATTCGATCCTAAATATTTAAACAAGAATTCCTTAAAAGATAAAATGGCAAATCGATAAACGTTTTGGTTACAAATAGCCCATGAAATTCACAGTAGCTTCATTATAACACAGTGTCAATCCAAATTGATTTCCTTTTTTTTTTTGGGGGGGGGGGGAGAACAATGAAAAAAATTGAAGGGCATTTCCTATGTTGGAGATAAATTATAATTGTCCTTTATGCTGGAAATTAAGATTGATGAGATAGAGAAGAAAGGATAGGGGTAAAGGGTAATAGTCATTCCTTAATATTTTCAATTATCAAATGCTTTTTTTTTCTACTTTTATTTTTGTCATTGCGATCCCTAAACTACATACCTATTTTCAAACTAGTCCTTTCTTTCAGAAAGTAAATGGAAATACCCACAAGGCACCACCATGGCCATGGACGGCGAGGTTGTCGATGGGGTCAGCTCAATCAACAAACAGAGAGAGAGAGAGAGAGAGAGAGAGAGAGAGAGAGAGAGAGAGAGAGAGAGAGAGAGAGAGAGCTAAATTTACTTGAGGCAAAGGGAAGATACAATTTCATCTCTTCGAGAAGGACAACGACAGCCGAAGGGGGAGAGAGAGAGAGAATGAAATTGGCTAAACATCCCCGCTAGCTGATGACAGTAGCATTTACATCCACTAATCGATCGACAACAAAACGAAAGGGAAAAGAAAGAGGGAAAGCATAGGGAAAGCAGAAGGAAAGCAAGGGCTGCTGTATCAACTTGATCCATGGCCGCGCAATTTGTTGGCCACATACAGCAGATGACTGATGTTTGTGGGAGGGTAGTTTTGGAGTAGCCGAAGATTGGAAGTGAAATCACCAGCTAGAAGGCGCCTCCGAACGAGAATCAGCATAGCACAACATACTCGGAGCAAAGTTTCCTGAAATGCAAGAGAAATTCCATTACTGGGTTATCAGTGGCCAAAAAGTTGTCTTTTGAAAGGTCATAAACCTCCTAAACCAAATGAAAATTTTGAAGGTTCATTCAACGTTGCTTGGGAAGAGCGTTGTTCCATTTAAAGGATCATACACATGCCAAGCCTCAACACCTTATGGAATTTAATTCACTTGCATCTTGTCCTTCATGCTTATTTGATTACAAGTCGGGACCAACTTTTACCAATGTCTAGCCTTTGATTCAACTTTCAACTAATGATTGAATGGAGAATCATTTTTTGCAAACCTTCAGACAGAGAGAATCAATGGATGACACATGGTGAAAATGTAAAATTATTGTTACAGCAGATAAACTTGATCCCATAATTGTAATTATATATGCAAATTATCAGTGGTCAAAGTGTTCCTATAGAAAATTACCACGTGTCGATAACCAGGCTCTTCCAGAGCCGATAGTCAAATATCGACAATACTCCTTGACAATGTACAAAATAGTCTAAAATCCCAGATTTGATTTGAATGTAATGCCTCGGCATGTGAAAATGTGGATATCTTGATAGAAAGGAAAATAATGCCAAACAATGTCTAACATTCACAAGAAAAACAAGATGCTTCTGTCACCACTACAACAGGATATAATGAGCATAACTTTGCCATAACCATAAGATAGCAATAACTCCTACAAAGCGTCTCTCTAGTTACTACCGTCGCCCAAACTTGCCATCCCCTTCAGTACCACACTACCACTACCCTCCCACCACCTCAACTTGAACCAATGCCATGGCCCATTACCATCACTGCAACAGCATTACCTTCGTCTCAACAACTTCATCATCTTCCTCCAACACATGACAACCTCCACCACCACACCCCATTCATAAAACACATCTACTAACACGACTTCATTTCTCAATGTTACTGCCATGCAGACCATTCTTTCCCAATTTAGTATGACGAGTCTGCCCTCCCACTACTAGCTATTCCGTATTACCTGTGTAAAAAGTTTAAGAGGCACAAAGTCAACATAAATCCTAAGCATTTTGGCGGTTGGGCAATTAAGTCCTGAACAATCTACTTTTCGGTCAATTGAGTCCTAAACATTTCGAAATAGATACGTAATTTTGATTTCTCATGGAACCAAGTAGGATTTCAACCATAATCAAGGAATAATTGGTCACTCGTAGAGTGGCGAGCTTGATTCTAAGCACCAATTGAAGAAATCATAAGTTTTACGAGGGTCCAAAAAAAATTAGAAGTTCAGGATTTTTCTTCTGTCTACATTAACTTAGATTTTGTTTTTCAATTGATCCACAAAATTATGTTTTCCACTCAATCATCTTCAGAACTTGTGTTGTACAATCATGGTTGATTTTGTGAAGAGCTGAAAAGGTGCTGTTTATCGATGGCCAAACGTAATTGCCGGAGAGATTAAGCTTTACTTGCACCTTTACAAGTTTTAGATCAATTGACCAAAGTAGAGTCCTCAAGACTCGTTCAACTGTCAATAAATATGTTTATTGCATCCTATTACACTTATCAAATTTAGATACCCAATCCTCATCTCAACCCTTGCCCTCAATCTTTGTCCTTCATCATGTCACCACCACCACCATTACACCATCACCGTCATCACATCATCATAACTTATCTTCTCTTCTGACCATAACATTGAACAACCAACAATCACCACTGCCGACACTCCCTACCACCTACTCCTCAATGTAGTGATGGTGGAAGAACCCATTTCTTCACAGATTCCTTTTTTCTAGCAGGGAATAATTGCCCAACGTGAGGCTGTCATAAAGGTCGAGCAGAGCTTCTCCAACCACGTATACAACTTCTGTATGGTTAAAAGAATCAAGACAATTTACTCTAAAAGAAAAGTTCCTACCTGAGGACCATCAGGATCACTCAGAAGTGTGTCCCAAATCTGAAGGCTGTCTGCAAAATTGAACTCCTGGGTCAAGAGGAGAGTAATCCATCTGAATGCATAAAATTGGGGATTGACCTGACATTGACGACAATGAGGGATTAGAAAACAAAAAGAAAAAACTGAACCTCATGTGCAAAAGGAAACCACATTATAGAAGCATCTGGAAAAGCCTTACAAATTTAAAGCGACAAATAGGGTTGTCTAAATAACCATTTGCCCAATGAAAGGAAACTAACAAGAACATATTGCATCAACTTAACGCCCTATCAGTCATATGCAACCAGATAAAGAGCTTTATTATAAGCACATTGTAGCTAATAGTACATATTCTCAATATTCCCCATCCAAGTTTCATAATTGTCCCTTTTCAGAATAAAATATATCTAAGCTTCATTATATTCCATCTTCAATGAATAATAGCTTGCTCTTGGGGGAGAAACCACTGTTAGAAATGTTCATGTAAAAGCTCCTATTTCATCTGATGTTACACAAGAAGCTGTCGGGATCCTATCAGCTTTGGATGCTGGAGGAGGTTAGTCGATTGAATAAGCTGCTGGTAATCAATCTTACCTCCATAAATAATTTCTATTCCATTTCGGGGACATCTAAGATTCATTTGTAAATATAAAAAAATATAACTTCATTTAGGATGCACAATGTTAGAGATATATCCAGGTTTTCCTCAAAGAATGTGTGAAGAGAATAAAAGAGACAATATATACTTTGTTGGAGGGAGAAGAGATGATACTATAAATATAGAAAGCTATGGATACACATTTAAAATTGACGTCAGCATAGAAAAATAACATCAGGGCCATATAACATTAATATATTCACGAATAGAGTAATGCCCAGCCTGACTGCAGATTTCCCTCTTTCAGTCAAGTAAGTTATTTACTAGACGAGTGATAACCAGTCAGGAGGCTGGGAATAAAAGTATTCAACCACTAAACTCTGAGTATGCGAGTTCAGAAACAATCTTACTTTGGTTGTGATCTCAAGATGACGCCAAAGCTCTTCATCATACTCCTTCAAAAGCTGCGACAACCTGGATATTGTTGACCGGATTCCCACAACACTGTTGTCCAATTGTTGACAAAAGTTATCCCGAAACCCACTCAACAACTCAACAAAACAAAAGAAGGCATCTGCTTCAGCAGAAGCCTGCGATCCAAGAATAAAAAATCAGGACACAAAAATGCTAATGGATCTGTACACAAAAGAGATTCTTGATGCAGTTGCAGTCACATAAATATTTAAGTGAAAAGAATCATAGATATAAAGATTTTGTACAAGATGCATCATTCAGTGGCTAGCATAGCTAGGTATTCATGCCTACCTAAGTGGAAACATATGGTAATCACAGTTTCAACTAGGCATTGCATTACTAATAACTGAAAGAACTGCTATATGAAGTAATTTTCCATCCCAGCAAAAAAAGTCAGAATGATCTCAGTTATTCAAAAGTCACTACAAACAATATCAAGGCAGCATAATCGGGGGAAAAAAAAAGAGAAGGTATTCCACTCTGCTCTTTCTGATTTTGTATAAGCAAAATAACTTTTTATTGCAAAAAAAAATCCTCATGCAGCAGATACAACAATCAGCCAGTCGCTACTCAAACTAAATATAGAAAAGTACCATGCCCCCAAAACAAAAAGGAAAGACCGCCCATGGATTTATAGACAACCTAAGATATAACTTCACATAATTTTAATCAGTGTTGTTCAATCAAGATTCCGGTTGTCAATCTTAGAACACATTTTCTAAATAAATGGAATCATGGATCGTAAGATCAGTAGAAGGTCCTAAAAAACTCCAAAAAAATAAGCATTTCTTACTAAAATTAAGCTACTAGGTGCCAAAAACACATAAAAAGCATGTTATAGTAATATTGCTCACAAAATTATACCCAGAAATGACACTGCTCCATTGTCAATACCCAATCTAACTTCTAAGTTCTGACTATTATAGAGGCGCAAAATGGAAAAGGCCAAGATACTTGCAAAGAAAAAAAAAAAACCACTGTCAGCAACACTCTCAAAGTACAAAAAAAAAAAAAAATCAGAACATCATTATAGTCTACTGAAGCCAGCTAAAGAGAGAAGACTAATCTTAAATACTTATGATGTGACTGTTGCCAAGTGTGCGACTTAAACAATCTAAACAGGAGGGTCAGAGGCCTGAGTCTGTGAGTCAAAAGTGGCGTGATGGCTGGCAATGGTTGGCATTTTAACCAGAGGTACAATGGCTGGTGTCAGAGCCATTTACAGCTGGTCAAGAACTTACAAGAAGCAGTCTAGCAGTTTTTTGAGTTCATTCGTCAGCCTGAAGGCTGAGAAAACCAAGGTCTTCCAGCACGCTTGCACAATTTTTTTTTTTTAACTTTTCCTTTTTTAAAAGTTTCTTTTCAATTTAGCCCATTTTTCTCTTTATGAGCCAATACTTTTGAGCTCAACCACTGTCATAAAGCCCCACAATGCAAAGTATGGTTGTTCTCCTAAACCCTAGAGAATTGTACAATTGTATGATTTGTACCCAATCATACGATTAATGCACTCTTATTATTCATGAGTGTGAGATGAGTCGTTCAATGGGTGAACCGAACTGAATGATGCAATTCGAATTGTGAATCAAACGATTTTTACAAAATTGATTGTAATCAATAATGAGATATATCAACAAACCACATAGCCTCCTTGAATAAGATTACCCAATCAAGACGTTAAATCAATGGACAGTTAAAGCATTGTCAAACATGGCTAAAAGGAATTCAAAAATACATACTGCATTCTCTTCTTCAGGATCATTTCTGAATACATAAAATAGAGGAGCTAGAATTTCATTCATCCCTTGGACATATCGTACACCAGGATTGAGCTTTGCATATATAATTAAGATTGTCTTCAAAGCTTCCTGAAGATGTGAAAGACAATAAAGTCAGTCAACCATCCTATTTTTGCACAAATAACTTGACTAAATGATGAACACAAACCTGATTAGATTCTGCATATGACGAGTCCCCACAGAAAAAGTTCATGTCTGGATGAGTCCGTTTCACATCTCTGTCAATCTGTTCAATGATCTCTGTATCCTACAAAGTAGGAGTATACTTTTTTCTCATAATCTGTACACATGCTACTTAAAAGGTAGCATCAAAGTTCACTGGCCTAATCTCAATCTGAAGGAGTACCATCCTGATCTCAAGAGCAAGCCCCCATTAATATAACTAAATTTTCCCTCGGCTTTGTCAACTGCAAACTGATGCGGATCTAAAGTTTATTCCATTGAATAATCATTTTTTCCGCTTCATACAAAGTTAACTGAGATCATGTTATGTTCTCATCCTTTTTTCATCCCAACTGCAGATTTTTAAAATTACACTAATCATGTCAATTGTTTTAATAGTTAGGTAATTCATTTAAAAGGCACCAAGGGGATGCCAAACCATTTTAAAAAAATTTTGTACACTGATCATCAAAGAAAAGAGCAAACAAGTAAAGCAACCACTCATTACAAAGTACATGTGAAACAAGCAAAAAGAGGGGGTAAGGGTCAAAGCAAACACAGATTAAATGAATGATTACATGTCATACCTGAAAGAACTTATTCCATATACTGGTATTTCCAAGACTCAATGGATGCTCTCCGTGAGTTATATCTGATCTTGAAAGCATCCCACTGTTTTCAGATCGCAACTCACTGTCACAAGTTGTGCATTCTTCCAACCTCCTTGCGATTTCTGACTGACCAGGATGGAAAAGGTCAGAATCTTCTTTCAAAGAGCAAAGGTTGAAAACCACAAAGAAACAAAATCAGCACAGAAAACTATAGCTCTATTATGAAGCAATCTCATGACACAATCAGTAATTGATGATAGGTTAAGGGCTATCTTTTTGGGTCTCCTAGTTTAATGCCAAGGCAGAAATGGGCAATAATGGCAAAAGAATTGTCAGAAGAAATGTATTCCAAATCAAGGAACAGGAGTTCTTTTTCAAAACTACCTCAAGAACTATAAGTTGGTGGCCACTAACAGTCACCACTATCATCAATAAAGAAGTCACCTCTACATCAGCGCCGTCATCGGCCACCACTATGGATTTCTCAACAACTATCAGAGGATTCCAAGCATCAATGACTGATTGATCGGCATCGCCACTATATTGTCCGGTAACCATCACTGGACATAATGAAGGCATGACCACTATTGATTAGACAGCCATCAACGCTACTACCTCTAATGAGATGACAACTACTGTTCCAAAGAAAATCTTTCACAAACAAGAGCCATTTTCATGAATTGTCAACTCAAAATGAAATATGCCCTAGAAGAAAGGATTTGAATAGGAAAGGGATGTGAAGTTCCAAAATACATGAGTTGTCCTTCCTTCTAGATTTCACTACAACAAACAGAAAGACAAACCATGTGTTTCTAACCTCCAACATTTAGGTCGAGCATGTAGCGTTCCGATCACGAAAGTGAACGGAAGTGGGAAGGTATAATTACACAATGAAGTGTTTTCTCTGTTTGGCTAGTAAGAAGAAGTGCTTCCACTGTTTGTTAATAGGAAGAAGAAGGAAATTGGTGGAAACTGGGGACACAATTATCTTGAAGCCCGTCTCATTTCCAACCAGGAGTGGGAGAAAATGGAGAAAATTATTCCGTCAGAGCACTTTGCTAATACCATTCTCACTTTTTCTTAAGTTATGCATGAAGTAAATCCAAAGGTTATCTTAACAAAAGAGAAGGGTTTAATTGGTTCGTCACCAGGTCAAAAGGGGAATCCATAAGAAAGGCGATGAACCACCTAATTCACATGAAAATTCGTTGACATGAACTTAGGAGATCCTCTTGAGGAAATACAAAGTTCTACTTCTAGTGGCAGCATGCTCTCGGACGGAGATCTCAACATATTCAAAGATCAAAGGGAACAATCTTGTCTTATGTCAATTGTTTTCTTTAGGCCTAGACTAGTCCAATCCTTATCCAATCCTTATCCCTTTCACTGGCATGACCTTAATCCGAGAGTTGTGAGTTACAATTTCCCTTTCATGCCTTGGATGTAATTTCACTCTGGTATATCCCTATGAACAAGCAGCCTATAATAGTCAACTAGCTTGTCCTGGGAAAGAGAGAAATATATAAGGAACTCACTCTACTCACCAATCGAAGAATGTTCTAATAGTTTATCTATATATTCTTTCATGAATATTTTTCCATTGTAAATGCAGCCTATCACGGACAGAAAATTGAATTTATCAACTTCTTCTTTACCTCTATTCACCTTTCACTTTTTTTTTCCCTGCGTTATGCATCCTATCAGTGGAGGTGATAGAGGAACCTTATTCTTGTAAGCAAAGGAATGCGAAATATGGGGAAACAACAAAGCTATAGACTAGCCATTTGCTTACAGGATTCATTAAGAGCTCTCCCTTAAAATTCTTGTACTGAGATCTTTTCTTTGCCAGCTCAGAAGACCAAAGCCCACGATCAGCAGGCAGAAATCCCAGCAAAAGCTGTTACACCAGAACTTGTCCATTAAACACAGTCATATAGATCGTAAAGCACTTATAATGCAGAAACGCTTGTCTCAAAAATCTTGCAAATAAAAGTGAAACCAAAAAATGGGGAAGATTACGCCAAATTGAGGATAAGAATGCAATTTGCTTAATTCGGATAAGGAAGGTCGTGAAATATCATAGAATTAGAATCTACACTGTACTTCATTGAAACCAGAACCAACGACGTACAAATGAAGAGTAGAGCATTTTCATCCAAGACCACAATTTTCCTCGAAAATAAACGAGGAAAAGCAGAGTGAAGCAAGTAGTGCACGATACCTTCCACACAGTGGAACGAATTCCCTCACCGTCTGGTATGCCCTGAGAAGCAATCTTCCTCAACTCCCGCATATCTACAACCTTTCTCGACAGCTGAATATTACCGAACACAGCCAGCAGAGACATCAACCTCCCTAAACAACCAATTTCAGCGCAGAGAAAGAGAACAAGACAGACTCGCTCACCTGGGCTAAGAGCTGCGACTCTCTGGATTTCTCCTCCGCCGACGCAAGACCCGATTCCTGGCTCTCGTCCCCATCCCCATCCCTCCGTTCCTCAACTTCGGGCTCCGGCCTAGGCTCCTGCCTGGCAGCCGAGGGGGGCGGTACGGGCACCGGCGGCCGGGTCAGCGGCTCGGTGGGGGCCGCAGGGGGATCGGATGTGGAGCACTGGGGGCGATCGTCGGCGGGAGGCGGGGCCGAGATCCAGAGAGAGCTGTTGAGCCAATCCGGGACTTTCTTCTTCTTCATCGCCACTTGATGCGCGTCCATGGACGCGCATGCAGGCGAAATGCGAACGACGACGAAGGGAAAGAGATCGGACGCCGGAGCCGAGCTTCACCTAGGAGCTCTCAGGAGACGATGATTCGAGCGACGTCGGAACTATCATCTGTCGATGGGAGTGAAGGGCCAGAGCATGATCGAGCACGGGCAATTGGGAAGATGGCGCAGTTGGAGGAGGAAGAGGTCACGCGATCTGCTCGTGCTGATGATCTGCTTTCACGCCGGCGACGTTTTTCCTTTTGTTTTTTTCGTCGTGGAAAAGACGTTAATAATTCCTGAACTTTGAGCTTGGTTTGTCTTCGCGATAAATGAATAATTCAAAACATATCCTTTAAAAATAATTATTTATATCACTTAAAATAACTAATTAATAAAAAATATTTTCATTACTGATGAACAGTTATATATCTAACCATGTTCATTGATGAACATATTTTTTCTTCATTAATTTTTGTAGGCAATACAAGTTGTCATTTTTAGAAAAATTATTCCAAATAATTCATTTTCAGTGAAATAAACGGAGTCTTGATCCAATGTAAAATGTCATCTTTTTGAATTGTTTTAGTTCATTTGATCATTGAATTATTTCTTAATATATAATCTAATCCTTAAACTTTCAATTCGTTTGAGCATTCAATTGTTACTTTAAATATATTTTAGCTTATAACCTTATTTAAAGTTATTTCAAATTCACATTTCTTTTACTTTAAAATTAAGTGTTTACATAAGAATATCTTATAACAATAATAAATAATTTATGAATTTCTCTTGTTTATATTATCTCGACCTTATTTTGAATTTTTTAGATAGATAAAATTTGGAAAAATAACAAAAATGATTGCTGATCTTTCACTCAATGTGTAATGTAGTTTTTGGACTTTTATTTGTACATGAAGAAGTTGATTCAATATTGCCGAGGGAGTAATCATAGGCTGATGAAAGTGAAATAAACATATTTCTTATCAGTCAAAGGAGAAGGTGAGATGTTACCAACAAATCTAACTTTTGATAGTTTTTTATTCATATTGACGAAGCATATTTATGGAGATTAGAGATTTTTCTACCAAAACAAACTTTGGTTTAAAAAAATCTACAACTTCCATAAACAGAAGAACTTGTTTATTTTACCAAAGGTTTGTCTTATCTCTTAAATGAGAAAATTATCAAAAAACAAATCCTAAATCTATTGTACTTTTGTCAATCGGTCTCAAACCTTTTAATTGCGTCAATCAAGTCATAAACTATTTCACATTTTGGTAATTGACCATCCATCCAATTTTGGCTGAAAATCATTGATATGGTATTGCCTATCCTACGTGACCCAACCTAAATTTACGTGGAAATTTTTTAAATTATGTTTAATATTTTTATTTATCTATTTATTCTATTTATTCTATTTTTTTAGTTTCTTCTTTTTTCCTCTTTTTTTTTTCTTAATGTGGCTGGCGAGGGCTATTGGTCCCCTGTCAGATAATGGGTGAAGGTTGTGTCATAATTATCATACCGCATTGACAGTGTCATATGATTGTCTCATAATAGTCATGCATTGCGTTGGTTTATTGTATGATGCATGACTCTCATCGTTGCGCGTTTGTTCTTGAAACACTACGATCAATTGAGTAATTCAACAGTTGTGCGCAATTTCTCATAGTCTTCAGTCAAAATTCGGATAATTAGTAGTTATAGTAGGGAATGTGTCGTAGTGAAAAGGTCACAAAACATCTCTATCCACCTCCAAATTGCATAGAGATGGTGGTAAAGGAAAGGAGTTTCGTTCCTCTTCTTCTTTCCTTTTTTTTTTTTCAAGAAAATTATGCCAAACCTTTTCAATCTTTGTGGGTAATACATATTTGTCATTGAACTTTCAATGATACACTATATTTGTAGTCCTCTTTTCGTTATTTTGCCCATTAGCATATGTAATGCATTCTATCTTTAAGGAGTGAAAATTCTTTTCACCTTATTTTTTTCTCGCTGACTTTGATCGTGTTTGCTTCTTTTCTATTTTGAGAAGAGGAGATTTCGAAGTATGCTTAGTTCACTGCTGTGGATCTTGCTATTCAGCTCACGAGTCTTAACCAAGCGTGGCAGTGCCTTCCGAAGGGATCGGAGGATGAAATTGGCTTGAAGTTCACCATCTGATTTATTGCCTCGTTACGAAGGAACAATACGGAAGTAACGATGTTGCTGCGTGGGTGAACTCGTGCATTTTTCCCTTTATTGTGCTACAGGGCTTAATGATAGAACGACGCCGGAGAGGATCCACGAGGCATTCACTCGACTTGGGCAAGCTGTTCATGGTAATCACACGTACTAGTTCAAATAATATTGTACACCATAACGCTAACGCGACGCTCGGTGTGCACACATATACTTAACTATTGGAATTATTTCACGCAGATCTAACCGAGGCGACACATCAACCATATGATTTTGTAAATAGATAAGGGTTAATATTACAAAAAACTCCAAATTGATACACTTATAATAAATTTATCTCAAATTAGTTTTTTAACCACAAAAAACTCAAAACTAGCACATTTATGATAAATTTACCCAAATTAATATACTTACGATAAATTTACCATCTATTAGTTTTCGTTAGATTTAATGTCAAATTACTGAGTTAGATGACACGTGACAGTTTATAGGTACACTAAGTTGGAGTTTTTACCTTCTTTGTCGTAGGTATATCAATTTGGTATTATTTGTTGTATTAACCCAATTTAATGAAGGGTAAATTTTTCATAACTATAATCATTTAAGATTTTATGTGATAAAAAATTAGTTTATGGTAAATTTATTACATCTATATTAGTTTGAGATTTTTGTTAGTCAAAAAAATAATTTTGAGTAAATTTATCACATTTGACCCATTTTAGGATTTTTTGTGATTAAAATTAATTTGAGATAAATTTGTTATAGGTGTACTAATTTTGGCTTTTTCCGCTGTATTAATCAATAGATAAATAGATAAAAATGGAAGTGAAAGAAAATATGGAAAAGAGCCCAGCCGGCCCTTTTCTTTTGCTGCTCTCTCTCCTTTTCTACTCCGTACTTTCTCAAATTAAAAGGAAGACCGCCACGAGTGCAAGACGAAGACGACGAGAGCAGAGGCAAAAAAATGCAAAACCTCCATGGGCGATCATTAGAAGCTCCAACTCTACCGTTGGCCACGATCGATGCATTCCTCAATCTCTACCCTTCTTTCTTCTCTTCATCGGGTGATGTTAGCCTCTCTCTCTGGCGGCTCGCTACCGCGCCCAAGGCAAGATGGCTATCGTCGGATTGTAGCCAGCCGAGAGGCCCCCCCGTTCGGCTCTCTTGTTTCGGCTGAGAAAGTCCGGGGAGTTGAGATCTCGCTTGGAACTTAGTCGCTGATGTCGTCTTCATTCGTAGACCAATAGCCAAGTCTTGTTCCTTGATTCAATTAGTAATTGTAGCTTTATCTCGCCCCACGATCAGGTAATTCTATTGCTCTACTTGCCTTTGTTTAAGTGATCTAGAAATCCAAGATGCATTCATGTCGTTTGATTATAAGCTATTAAGTCACATGGCTTCCCCCCCCCTTTCTCTTTTTTTTTTCTTTTATTTATTCTTTATGGTTGTTTTTTGGTATTTTAGGCTTGGCCCATCTAATGTAATGAGCTATTACCTATTATTAATACAAGATGTATCCCTAACCTAGGGATACACTGTTTTCTCTTTTCATCCTCTCAAACGCAGCTTTCTCTTCTCTCCCTCTTCTTCAATTTCATGGTATTAAAGCAAAGGTTTGTTCAATCCCTTGTTTTGATCGGCTATCACCTTCTTCCTCTTCTTCTTTTCCTTTTTCTCTTTTCTTCTATAATGGGCACACAATAGTATGGCTTCTAAGCCATAGATTTCTTGCCGAGGTTGGTATTTCTTCTCCTTCTGCAGCCTACCCAGCAGTGTAGGCTCGTCTTCCGCTTCCAGCCCTGAGGTGCTAGTGTTGTCTTGTTGTTCCGATCCAGAGGTGTCGGTTTCTTTGGGTAGAGACCTAGCGTCTCTCTTTTTTTTTGCAACAACAATGGCAGGAGATGATCCACAGAAGGGGATGATCACGGGTGATGGTTATGGAGAAGTGCAGGTTGCACGTTCTATGGGCTCTAGCGGTACCGAGGGTGTTGTCTCTTTCCCAACGAGACTATTCGATGAAAAATTGGAAGGAGTCTTACATTTTCAGATTTGGCGAAAGACTATTCTTGTCTGTTTAAAAGGTATGGGTAAGGCTAAATACTTGACTGATTTGTCTCCTGAATCTACTGACCCTAATTATTTGAGTTGGGAGATTGAAGAGAACCGTATCTTCGGACTTCTCTTAAATTCTATGGATCGCAAAGTTAACGTTATGATTGTTAATTGTCCAACAGTTCGAGATGTGTGGAATCGTTTGACTATGTTATATTCAAACACCAACAACAAATCTCGTGTGTGTGATGTGTTGAAGAAATTATTTTAACTTAATCAAGAGGAGCGGTCTATTCAAGAGTTTTATACTGAGTTTCAAGCCCTGTTTGATGAACTTGATTTGTTGTGGCCGATTCCAACTAGTCCTGCTGAGATGATTGCGCAGAGGGAGTAGCTCGGTGTTATGTGTTTCTTATCGGGTCTTCATCCCGGACTTAAGTCAATTAAAAATCAGATCCTCTTAGAGAGGGTTCCCATAGAGGTCTATAATCGGTTGAGTAGCATTACCATTGGGACTCATACTCCATCTCCGTCTGTGCAACCAGAATCTAGTGACAATTTCGCTTTGTATTCTTCTTCTGGGAGTGGTGGATCACGTGGTGGTCGTGGAGGACGTGGTGGTCGTGGTGGCAATAAGGACCAGCATGTTTGTCATCATTGCGGTATTCCCGGTCATCTAATGAGTAACTGTTATAAGCTACATGGTTATCTGAGTAATAACAAGATAGCCAATGCCTCAATACCTACATCCTCTGACATCCAGGAGTCCTCTCCTATTTTAAGGAGGAGAATGATTGAGATGACTGATGAATAGTTTGCACGATATACTCAGTTTCAAGTGGACAGGCAGACTTCCACTGCTACATATGCACAGACAGGTAATCATGCGACATGCGTTTCCATGTCTCGTGGCAAATGGGTTGTTGATTTTGGTGCTTCAGATCACCTGACGGGAATAGTAGGTAATCTCACAACCTATTCCTCTTCATCACATGTTAATGCTATTACTGTGGCGGATGACTCTTCAGCAATTGTGAAAGGGAGTGGGACTTCCTATCTTACATCGAATTTAACATTATCTTCTGTGCTTTATGTTCCAAATTCACCTTTTAACCTCCTATCGATTAGTCAGATCACAAAACAATTGAATTGTTCAGTCTCATTTTTCCCCGATGGTTGTGTTTTTCAGGATCTTTTGACAAGGAAGGTATTGGTAGAGGAAGGGTCGAAGGAGGAGTCTATGTTATTGAAGCCACACAACCATCAGTAACTTGCTCCGCCACATCCCCTAGTCCACATGAGATTCACTTCGCCTTAGCCATCCAGCTCCTACCACCCTCCAAAAGTTATATCCTCAATTTAAGAGTGTTTGCTTTGAATGTGAGTCGTGTCAGTTTGCTAAGCACCATCGTGTGCCTTATTTTCCTAGAGTCAATAAAAGAGTGTCAACTTCGTTTGAGTTAATCCATTCTGACATATGGAGTCCTTGTCCTGTCGTGTCAAAGCTTGGTTTCAAATATTATGTAACCTTTGTTGATGACTTTCACGGATGACGTGGGTCTATTTAATGAAAAATCGTTCTGAGGTGTTCCAAATTTTTTGTGAATTTTATGCTGAAGTTCAAACTCATTAGATCCTCCTCCGGATGCATCTTTGCTAGCGCCACCTCCGCTGGATACTTCTCCATTGGTGCCAGATCTCCCCTCAGATGATGAGCCTATTGCTCTCCGTAAAGGTATTTGTGCTTACCGTAATAGACCTATCTATAATGACTCTTATAAGGGTTTATCTGTTCAGACACAAGCGTTGATTGCCACTTTGGATTCTATATCTGTTCCACGGTCAGTTTCTAATGCTTTGGCTCATTCTGGTTGGTGTGCTGCTATGGTGGATGAGATGTAGGCCTTGGTTCAGAATGAGACTTGAGAGCTTATTCCCCTCCCCACTAGTAAGCAAGCTATTGGTTGTAAATGGGTTTATAGTGTCAAGGTTAATCCAGATGGCTCGCTTGCTCGCTTAAAGGCTCGTCTGGTTGCGAAGGGATACGCTCAACAGTATGGTGTTGATTATTTTGAGACTTTTCCTCGGTGGCTAAAATGGCCTCTGTTCGGTTATTTATTTCTCTAGCATCCTCCCATGATTGGATGCTCCATCAGCTTGATGTCAAGAATGCTTTCTTGAATGGCTATCTTGACGAGGAGGTGTACATGGAGCAACCTCCCGGGTTTGTTGCTCAGGGGGAGTCTTCTAAGGTTTGTCGGCTTCGTCGCTCGTTATATGGTCTCAAGCAGTCACCTCGTGCATGGTTTGGTAGGTTTGATACAGCTGTTGTACAGGATTTTGGCATGAAGCAGAGTATTAAAAATAGTTCTGTTTTCTATCATACTTCTCCTGCAGGCTGTATATATGGATGATATTGTGATCACTGGTAGTGACTTAGCAGGCATCTCCAAGCTTAAGGAGTTCTTGCACAGTCAGTTTCAGACTAAGGATTTTGGTCCTCTAAGATACTTTCTTGGTATTGAGGTTTCTAAATGTAAGAATGGTGTCTTTCTGTCTTAGAGAAAATATGTGTTAGATTTATTACAGGATACAAGGCTTTCTAGGGCAAAATATTGTGAGTCCCCCATGATTCCTGGTGATAAGCTCATGCCACAAGAAGGGTCCCCAATTCCAGAGCCTGAGAGGTATTGTAGATTATTGGGAAAACTCAATTATCTCACTATGACCAGACCCGATGTTGCCTTTCCAGTCAGTGTTGTTAGTCAGTTTATGGCTGACCCTCGTGTTCCTCATTGAGAAGCTGTTCTACGGATTGTAAAGTATCTGAAGAAGGACCCTGGGAAGGGTGTTATCTATCAAAACCATGGACATTATCGCATCGAAGCATTCTGTGATGCAGATTGGGCAGGATCTCCTATTGATAGGCGATCTACATATGATTTTACTATATTAATGGGTGGTAATATTGTCTCATGGAAGAGTAAGAAGCAAGATGTGGTTGCTCGGTCTAGTTGCGAAGCAGAGTATCGCTCAATGGCAAGTACAACGGCTGAGATTATGTGGTTGTAGTAGCTTTTGATAGAGATAGGTTATTCCATTGATTGTCTTTCTAAATTATGGTGTGATAATTAATTAGCCCTACATATTAGAGATAATCTAGTTTTTCATGAGAGGACTAAACACATTGAAGTTAATTGTCACTTTGTGAGAGATGCTTTGCTTAAGAACGTCATCGAGTTTGGATATATTCGGACCAGTGATCAACTTGCAGACATCCTTACAAAATCTACCATTGGAAAGAGAATAGAGTTCATTTGTAACAAACTGGGCATAATAAATATCTATGCTCTAGCTTGAGGGGAAGTATTAAGTCACGTGGCTTCCCCCCTTTTCTCTTTTCTTTTCTTTTATTTATTATTTATGGGTGTTTATTGGTATTTTGGGCTTGGCCCATCTAATGTAATAAGCTATTACCTATTATTAATACAAGATATATTCCTAACCTAGGGATACACTTTTTCTCTTTTCATCCTCTCAAACGCAGCTTTCTGTTCTCTCCATCTTCTCCAATTTCATAAGCCAATGAGAATCTGAGTTAGTCTGAATCTTCTCTCGAATAACGTGTGATATCACTATTGCACTAATGCCAATTTTAAGATGAGAAACCATTTCAATGTTAGGATTAGCTCTAGCTTGGAAGTCACGATGGATTTCAATGATTAATGGCCATGGTCGGAGATGGTGACTGATCACAATAGTTTGGTTAAGAATTTAAGCTGTTGATGGCTAAGTTTGTGCATGTGCTGCTCGGAGTTTGGGTTTCTTGATCTCAAATCATGGGCTTTGAGAGTCACGTTGCTTTTAGAGTATAATCAAATTTGGGCTTGCGTCAGTCTTAAATGAATTGAGGGCTTGATTGAGTTTGGGCTTGACTTAGCTTAAGATTGGTTTGAGTTGAATCTAATTTTTGGAAGATAAGCTTATTTTCTAATTGAATAGATAGCCCAATTTTGTCAGTTTTTAATAATAATAATAATAATAACAATAATAATAATAAAGTAAAAAAATTCAAAAATAGAAAATGGTTAGAAAATAGCTCTTGATTAGATACTCAGGTCCTATTATTAGATTTAGCTTAGTGTCTTTTATTTGATATTCATACAATTTAGAGATTTTTGTGAGTACCTTGGCTACAGTTTAGTTTTTTGGTGGACTGATTTTTCAAAGTGGAATCGGAATTCAATTTAATTGTAGCTCTTTAGGGTTGCTATCTAGGGACTTAATAACAAAGTCATATCACTTTGCCCAGCTCGGGTTACCTTGTTGCACTTTACCTTTTTACTTGCTGTTCATTACTTTGTTAAATCAATTGATTGTGATGCGTGTATACTATTTTCCTAGTTATGTTTTTCTTTCTTAAGTGAATGGCTAGGTTGCCTTTCTAAATATCATAATGAACACCAATAAAACCATTGCATGGACACCTAGTGGACATAACCTTAGAATTCATAATTCTATAAAGAGTTTGCCTGAACACTGTAGTTGACAAATAATCAAGTTTAGATACCTAAATGACACGAGCTAGATAACTAGTATAATTGAGTTTTTCTCTCTCGATCGGGATAATTGAGTTTCGAGTCTTCTGTAAATTTGAGTGTTCAAATTCTATCATTGCTTGTTTCCCAAAACTCTTCTTTTGTGATTTGGCAACAAAAAGAAGCATGACTCTAGTTGTGCACTACAAGGTGCGAGGTGTTGTGCTGTTATTAGTTGAATATTTCACTATTCTTCCTTCTGTACTTCGAAACATGCTTCTGGTTGCTAAAAAGCAATGATAATCGAGGAATGTGTGTTGAGTTAAGTCAGAAGTGAATGTAGAAAATACAATTGTGATGGGTTTGTTGAGAAGTGTTGATTACAGCGAACACCATCGGAATTTTTAGTATGTGGCGGCAATATAATGAACTTATTTTGTACAAAATTTTTCTGTCAATAGTGTCTTATCAACATGGGCATTTAATCAAGATCGTTAGAAGCAAAAGCTTGCTCAGTTTATCATAGTTGATGAACATCATTTTTTCCTTGGTTGAGGTGTTGAATTTTGTGACTAGGTCGCTTGGTTACATCCTCTCTCCAAACATCATGATTTACAGTGGCTATAGATTGCATGAAATTGTATCTAGTGAAAGAGATTAGTTGAAGACTTTGGTTAATTTAATTCTAGGATCGCACTCAAGATTGATACATGGAGTTCAATTCAAAACTTGAATTATTTGTGTCTCACTACACATTTTATTGATGAAAATTGGAAGTTGCATAAAATGATCATCAATTTTGTGGTGATGCATAGCCATAGGGGTGGGGAGATTGGGAAAAGGTGGAGAAATGCATCTACGAGCGGGGTATAGGAAAAAAAATGTGTCTACATTCATCATGAATAATGTTAGTTCAAAGGATGTTGCAATTGGTTATTTTAAGAAAAAATTTTAAGATGACTCGACTGTGGTAGGGACATCTATTGTCTTTACATCATTACTAGATGAAACACCTCCATAAAGTTCATAAAAGTTTTTGAAAGGATGGAAGAAGATGATTTATCTTAAGCATGTGAGCTTAACCACGATCTTCCTAAAGATGATGATCAAGAAATGCCATTATTCTTTCTGAATTTTTAAAACAATATTATGATACCACAAACTAGATGTCAGGGAGCTCATTTGTCACTTCAAATGATTATTTCGAGGGGATAGCTCTTTTGTAAATATTTGAAAGATGTGGCAAATGCTCTGGATGCTAAGCTTAAAGCTATGTGTACAAAAATGAAAGAGAAATTTGAAAAATATTTTGAGAATTTAGATAAAGTGAATATGATGGTGTCGATTATGCTTGCGTTGGATCTGGTAGAAAAAGTTATACTATGTGAGTTTTTGTTGTAGAAATTTATGATGCTGAATAGAAAATTAATAAGATGCATAATAAGGTGAAGGATGTATTTGATATTTGAGCATGCGTATAAGTTTATTAGCAATCTTCTTTTGCTTCAAGTAATCAAAATTTTGGTGTCCATGTGTTAGTAGTAGTGGTTCTAATGCCAATAATAGTGAAGGAAACAACAATTATGGCATCCAAGCTTGGCGAAAACCCTTTGTGCTCTCCAAGAAAAAAGTGTACGATGAGAATAAATCCGAGCTTGATCAGTATCTTGAAGATGAAGATGAAGATGTTTTTGATGTTGGCTTTTTTTATGTGGTGGAACACTACTAGCTCAAAGTGTAAAATCCTATTTTTGATGGCTTGGGATGTTTTGTCTATTCTCGTAATTGCTGTTGGTTCAAAGTCAACTTTTAGCACATTGGGTAGGTGTGCTTGATGGCTTTCGAAGGTGGAAGCTTTGATTTATACTCAAGATTGATTAAGAGCCGTTCGTGTGTCGATTATTGTTGAAGAGAACATCAAGAATGCAAAAAAGTTTTGGTTGAGTAAGTGATGTTTATATCTTCATATATTGTGGTTTAATTGTATATCTAATAAGTGAAAATCTTTATCAATCTTATATATATATAACATGGATTGTCTTAATGAGGAAATTATCATCGGCAAATAACGTTTACGATAGGAAGTAGAATGAATATATGTGATGAGGCTTTGTAATAATTATTTTAGATTAATTAGTAGTAATTTTAATTTAAAACTACTATTATTAATTGATTTAAAGTGATTAGAATTTAGAGCAATTTTCATGGATGAGATCACTGAAGTTCTATAATTCAAGTTTTATGTCACGTGTTTTGAACTTTCTAGTGTTTTTTTTATTATACGTGTTCATTTGAATTGTTTTTACTTACAACTGAGAAACTTTCATTTTTACTATTATAGTTCTCTTTTATTTTTCTTAACTAAAAATGAATGAAAAAAAAGGAAATTGGCTGATTCCCGTGTTGACCCTGAAACCTGTAACCTATGACATGGTAGGTTTTAAGTTCTAGAGTATGCATGGTAGGTTCCAAGTTCCAAAAAATGAGAGTCCTATTCCGTAGTCCATTTAAATCTGGACAGAACTTGGAACTGCTCATTCTTAGTTAAAATTATCCAAAAAGTCTTAAATCTGCTGCTTTTTTTTTTTTTGTAAATTTAGGCATAAACTTTTTAAATATGCCAATTTAGTTCTAAACATTTTCTAATTGTGGTGTGATGTCTATGGGCTTATATGTCTTGGAGCAAATCTTTTTGTTTTGAATCTTGTCACATTGTAGGTTGTTGACATGAATGAACATACATGCAATAGTTTCAAACTAAACCACACAAATATAAAGGTGAGGAATGAGTCTGCATAAGATTTCCTCTTGCCATTGAAGGAGTCGCAGAAATTGTGTTTGCAATTTTGCCTCATTGATAGTGATGATCAACAACTATCATATGATGATTTATTTAGTTTAGATGATGAAATAAGTAATGAGGAAAATAGTAATGATGATGATGGGGTAGTCATGGCGAGGTGTTTGAAGCAGAGAAAGTTCCATCAAATAGTAACGATGATATTATGGAGATTCTAGAAAAGGGGAGGGGGATAGAGCATTGTACTTGAAGGTTTTGTGAAAAGGTTATGATTGTGATGAGAACACTTGGGAGCCAATTGAAGCTTATGCAATTGTTGTTAGAAACTAAAAGAATTCATAGTTGAAGGTCACAAATAAAAGATTTTGCCTTTTGCTAGGAGATGTAGATGTGATTTGTTGTGGACTGCCTAGTTGAATCTTAAACCTTTTCTGATTGTGGTGAGATGTCCATGGAATTATGTCTTGGAGCAAATTTTTATGGTTTAAATCTTGTGATGAGGTGGGCTATTAACATGAACAAATAGGCAAACAATAATTTGAAACTAAACCACTTGGAGATAGAGGTGAGGAATGAATTTGCAGACGATTTTCTCTTGCAATGGAAAAAGTGTAGAAATTGTGCATGTAATTTCACCTCATTGAAAGTGATGGTCAGTTACCACCTTATTCTGATTTATTTAGCGTGGTTAAGGAAGAAGCAATGAGGAGGAAAACAGTAATGACAACGATAGTGGTATTTAGGTGAGGTGTGTGAAGTGGAAATTTTTTTGAACAATTTGTTATGGAGATCCTAAAGAGAAAGGATATAGAGCATTGTAATTCAAAGTTTCATGATCCAGATGAGCATTAGCAAATTAAGGATATTTAGAAATCTTCTCCTCAGAACATAAAAGAAGCAAACACAATCAAAGTCTGGGCAATAAATCAAGATGAAAATGAATTTTTACCCCTTATAAATAGAATGCATTACATGTGCTGATGAAGAAAATAACGGAGGGATGATTGTGAATATAATGTACTAATTGAAAGCTCGATGGAAAATATGTATTATCCACAAAAATTTAAAATGTTTTGTGTAATTTTTTCAAACAAAGAAGAAGAAGAAAGGAACTCCTCTCCTTTACCTCCATCTCCATGCAATTTGGAGGTGAATAATGCATAGAGATGTTTAAAGCGCCATGAAACTCTATCGATACCATGAATTACAATGTTGTGTATCTTTTCTCATTAGGATCTCCATAATAAATTGTTAATTTTCGCTATTTCAACTACTTCACCATTAGTACCCCCATTGTCGTCGTTATTGTTTCCCTCCTCATTGCTTTTTTCTTTGTCCACACTAAATAAATTAGCATAAGGTAGTAGCTGTTCATCACTTTCAATAACGTGAAATTACATGCACAATTTCTACCACTCTTTCCATAGCAAGAGCAAATCTTCTGCAAACTCATTCTTCACCTCTATCTCTAAGTGATTTAGTTTCAAATTATTTTTTGCTTGTTCGTTCATGTTAATAGCCCATCTCATAACAAGATTCAAACTAGAAAGATTTGCTCCTAGACTTCCATGGACATCTCACATCTATATCCCCAACAAAAGGCAAAATCTTTTATTTGTAACCTTCAATTATGAATTCTTTTAGTCCTTGACAACAATTGAATAAGCCATCAATTGGCTCCCAAGTGTCTTTATCATAACCATAAACTTTTCATGAAACCTTGAAATACAATGCTTTGCCCCCCCTTCTCTTTAGGATATTTATAATATCATTGTTACTATTTGTCAGAACTTTCTCTAATTCAAACACCTCGCCATGACTACCCCATCACCATCATCACTATTTTTTTCTCGTTTATTCCATCGTCTATACTAAATAAATCATTATATGGTAGTTGCTAATAATCACTATCAGTAAGGTAAAATTGCATGCGCAATTTTTGCAACTCCTTCAACCGCAGGAGGAAATCTTATGCAGACTCATTCCTCACCTCTATCTTTGTGTGGTTTAGTTTGAAACTATTGCATGTATGTTCATTCATGTCAACAACCTATATTATAACAAGCTTCAAAATAGAAAGATTTACTCCAAGACATAAGCCAGTGGACATCGCACCACAATCAGAAAAGGTTTAAGATTAAATTAGCACATTTACAAAGTTTGCTCCTAAATTTGTAAAAATACAATAGGTTTAAGACTTTTTTTGATAATTTTAACTAGAGGTGAATGGTTTTTGGTTCTCTCCAAGTTTAGGTGAACCTCGGAATAGGTTCTTCATTTTTTATAACCTAAAACTTATTAGGCATATCTTGAAATTTGGAACCTATCCTGTCACGAGTTACAGATTCCAAGGTCTACTCAGGAATAGACTTGTTTCCATTTTTTCATTTTATTTTTAGTTAAGCAAAATAAAAATAAACTATAATAGTATAAATGAAAGTTTCTTAATTGTCAATAGAAACAATTCAGATGAATGCATACAATAAAATAAACACTAGAAAGTTCAAAACACATGACGCAAAACTTAAATTATAGAACTTCACTGTTCTTATCCATGAAAAATTGCTTTACTACTAATTAATCTAAAATAATTATCAGAAAGCCTCACCACATATTCATTTTACTTCCACTCATAAATGCTACTTATCGATAATAATTTCTTCATTAAGATAATCCATATCTAATAAAAAGAAAAGATTGATAAAAAAAATTTCTCTCATTAGATATACAAATGAATTACAATATATAAAGATATAAACATCACTTACTTAATCAAAACTTTACTGCATTCTCAATGTTCTCTTCAAAATTAATCGGCATACAAATGCCTCTTAACAAATCGTGAGTATAAATCAAAGCTTCCACCTTCGAAAACCATCAAGCACATGACCCAATGTACTAAAAGTTGACTTTGAAGCAACAATAGTTACGAGAATAGACAAAATATCCCTAGCCATCAAAGATAGGATTTTATACTTTGAGCCAGTAGTCTTCCACTACGCAAAAAAGATCAAGATCAAGAACATCTTCATCTTCAAGATATCAATCAAGCTCAAATTTATTGTCATCATATACTCCTTTCTTGAAGAGCATAAAGGTTTTTCATCAAGCTTGGATGTCATTCTACTTGTTTCATTCATTATCATCGGCATTGGAACCGCTACTACTTACATTTATACTTTAGAAACCAAAATTTTGATTACTTGAAGCAAGAGAAGATTGCTAATAAAATTCAAAACAAACGCTCCAATACGCTCTTCACTTTATCATGCATCTCATTAATTTTCAATTCAACATCATAAATTTTTCCATAACAGAAACTCACATAATGCAACTTTTTCTGCAAGATCCAACGTAACCACAATCGACACCACCATATCACATTCTGACTAACAACATCTCTCCCAACAATTAAGCTTTGCCAACCCTGAGAAAGCCTTGAGCCTTTTTTGGCCTTTTTAAGTCTCCATTTGGGAAGGATATTCCTTTCAAAATTTGACTCCAAAGGGCTGATGGTGATTGGGCTAGTCTCGAGGCTTACGTACCTAGCATATCCTTGTTAAAGGAGATGAGATCTTTAAAGCCAAGGCCTCCTCTGTCTTTTCTGATTTTTAAGACCTCTCATCTTTTCCAATGTAAACCAGTGTTGAAGTCGTTTTGTTTCCACCAAAAAGAAGCAATCTTTTTTTTCTATAGCTCTGCATATCAAAATAGGGATCTTGAAAATGGATATAGCATATTGGGGGTAAAACCTGAATTACTGTTTTAATAAGTATCTCTTTGCTAGCTTTGGACAACAATTTTTCTTTCCATCTAGCCAATTTCCTATCTATTCTCGCTAGAATCCAAGCAAACATATCCTTTTTTGACTTGCCCTAATCCAATGGAATGCGTAAGTACTTCCCTGTCTTCTCAATAATTGGAACTCTCAGCTCATTGGCTATATTGTACTTTAGAGCTTAAGGGCAGCCACTGCTAAAATAAACACTTGATTTGTTCAAATTTATGGCTTGACCCGAGGCAAAACAATATTGGTTTAACATATTTGCCAAATTTTGACACTTTAACACTGTTCCATCCAAAAAGAATACAGTGTCATTAGCAAAAAGTAGTTGAGAAAGTATAGGACAAAACCTATTCAATTTGATCTCCTTAAGGCTCTCATCTTCCACAGCTTGTTTTAGTAGAAAAGATAGGACATTTGATAGGATAATAAATAAATATGAGGATAAGGGATCCCCTTGCCTAATGTCTCGGGTTGGCTGAAAATAGGGGAAGAGTTTCCCATTAACTTTGATGCTAAAAGACACTGTAGAGAGACATTGCTTAACTAAGAACACCCATTTCTCATTGAATGCCATCTCTGACATACATGTACACAAAAAGTCCCATTCCACTCTATCGTGAGCATTTTGCATGTCTAATTTCAGCAAAGCCTGGAATTTACTTTTACTCTTTCGCAATCTTAGTTGATGGATTACCTTTTGCACTATAAATATGTTATCATGTATTTGTCTATCTCCCACAAAGGTACTTTGTTCTGCTGCAATGAGATTGGGAAGCCAAGGCTTAAGTCTATTGGCCATAACCTTTGTGATGATTTTGTAGCTAAAATTGCATAGGCTAATGGGTCTGAATTGAGAGATGTTTTCTGGGTTTGTGACTTTAGGGATAAGAGTGATGAGTGTCATATTGATAGATGGGTCAAAATTACCTGTCTCAAAGAAGTTGGAGGCTAGCAAAAACACATCCTGCTGAATATAGTCCCAATGGTGGCGATAGAAAAGGCCCTTCAAACCATCCGGTGCCGGCACTTTTGTCACCCCCAATTGAAAAATCACTGTTTTGACCTCTTCTAAAGTGATAGGGGCCAGCAAGAAGTTGTTCCTCTCATCTCCTACTATAGTTGGACAAACGTTGAGGATTGGTTGGAAATTTCTCCTACCCATTGTACCGTATAGAGATTGGTAGAATTCCATAATGTGAAGCTTAAGCTGTGTCGGCTCTCAACACCAAATCTGATCATCAACTTTAAGTATAGAAATTCTATTTATTACCCTCCTTTGAACCGTAGTGGCGTGAAAAAAATTGTGTTCTTGTCGCCCCATTTCAACCATTCAATTCTAGCCCTCATCCCCCAATACATCTCCTCTTGTTTCCATAAGTCCTTGATCTGCTTTGTGATAATTTGTGCTGTCTTTTTGTTGTTTGCCATCTCTCTGCTATTTGTGATTTCTATTAGTCTCTTTTTAATGTCTTCAATCTGTTTAGATGCATTTGAGAATTTCCTCTTGCTCCACTTTGCCAATGCTTATGCTACTTTCTAAGCTTTGCTCACAAATTCAGATTCCCTACCCACATGATCATCCTAGGTTTTCCCAATAATCTCTCGGTATTCTACATGATCAAGCTAAAATGCTTCCAATTTAAACTCTTTTTCCCTCTTAGACCACATGGGGGAGGTCAATAGCTAGTAAAGCATAAGTTTCCACATTCAAGAATAAGACCCTTCAATCAAAGATGCATAAAACTCTATCAAGCCTTTTTTTGACAAGTGCCTCGCCATCCCTGTTGTTTGACCAAGTGAATACATAACCCTTGTTTTCAACATCCAAAAGAGCGCAATCTGCTACTAACTCGCGAAAAGCAGCCATTTTACAGTATTCCTTCTCTCGTCTCCCTATCTTTTCCCAATGAAATAAGACCTCATTGAAGTCCCCAGCACAAATCCAAGGCATAAGATTGATAGTAGAGGTAAAGCGTAGCCTTTGCCAAAGGCATAGTCTCTATTGAAAATTTGTTGACGCATGTAGAAAAGTAATTCTCATTCTCACCCCACTATCTAGATCTTTGCAAATAAGGTCGATAAAGTTCTCCAAACGCTCTCCTACCTTGATTATGACTTCATGGTTCCATATGACCGTTAATCCCCCAACTAAACCCGTAGGATTCACAAGAACAGAATTTTGGAAGTGCAGTATTCTCTTAACTCTATCCACCATTACTTCATTATTCTTTGTTTCCATCAAGGAGAGTAAACTAGGCCTCTCTTGGGCCACTAAGGCCTGAAGATGCTAACTTTTGATCGAGTTTTCCATGGTTCGACCCAATTCAACTGCATGCCACTTATCAATTAATTCGCTTGGATTCAAATTCAAAAATACAGTAATTAGTTTATTGAAATTTAAAGATAATCAACACTTAGAGATTGAGGTCTCATACAAACATTTATGTATCCTTTTATGGTTGAAGATACTTACATTGCTTTCAAGTAGGTTTCACAGAGCAATACTCATCTATAAAGAATTTGCAAAACTGAAACATATAGGGAAAGATCTAGAACACAAGAAAGATCTTGAAATAATATTGAAAGTAGACTAGATTGTACCTCATTTGATAATTTCAAAGCTTATTGTGAATGATTTGCTTGACCGTTCATTTATTTTGTGTCGTACATGAATAATTCTTTGCCTTCAGTCTCTTCTCTAACACTTGATTTGCACCAAAATTCTTTACTATGATGCTTTAACCATCTCGAGATGACATATGCTTTTCTCCATTTTTTTAAATATTTGTTTCCTACATATATTCTGAAATGCACTTGTGCTAAATATCTCCTTATTAACTGAAACACAAATTAAAATTTACAAACCGTCCATATGACTTTTTATTTGGATGAATATCGCAAAAATTCCAAACTAGTACACCTGTGACAATTTTATCCCAAACTATTTTTTTACTACAAGAAACTCAAACTAGTATATATATGATAAATTTATCCCAAACTGATTTATTTGTGATAAATTTACCCTATATTAGTTTTTCATTAAATTTTACCATCGAATTGTTGAAATGGATGACACGTGGCAGTTGACAGGTGTAAAAGTTGGGAGTTTTTACTCTTTGTTTATCACGGATGCATTAGTATGGGATTTTTCTTGGTAGTAACCGATTTATTAAGAACTAACTAAGGGTAAATTTGTCACATGTGTACTAGTTTCAGATTTTTTATGGTCAAAAAGTTTAGTTTATGGTAAATTTGTCACAAGTATACTGATTTGGGGTTTTTTGTAATAAAAAATAGTTTGGGATAAATTCGTCACAAATGCACCAATTTAAGGTTTTGTGATAAAAAAAGGAGTTTGGGATAAATGATGTCACAAGTGTACTTGTTTGGAGTTTTCTGTGCTATTAACCCCTTTTATTTTTACTTTTACAAGAAACTAATTAAAATTGTCATGGCAATTTCAAGAGGATAATTACTAAAGAAGTTCTAGATATATTGTATGGATGTCAATTCAGTTGTAAATCTTTTAATTTGGCCAATTTGGTTTTAAACTTTTAGATAACTTTCCAATGTAATTTAGAAAATTATTTTCTAAATCATTTATTATTTCACAAAATAAACAAAACCATAGTGTATGATTGCCTTGATTATGCTCATGTAAGTGATGGCTTGCTTGGGCTAAGGGCAAGCAGGTACATACTCCTTGGCCATGCACTTGCGGTGAAGGGATAGAGGCTATTGTGCACCGATGATGATTTACTTGGGTTTACAATGAGCAAAGACGTTGTTTTTGACAAATCTACTCCGTTTCAAAGAGGACCTAGTAATCAGTTGTAGAGAAAGTTTTGATGATAGCTAAAGAAAAGTTGAGCTTCATGGAGAGCCTAAAGAAGACAATGATTTGGGTACGAAGACCTAGAGAGAGTAGACGACTAAGGTATTGCGAGTAATTCAGGGAAGTTGCATTGCGAAGTGCTCAACACTGAGCTGGTCAAAAAAGTAAGCCTCCCTTTCATTGCATGCTATAAATCTTCTAGAATATCATGGTAGAATATTTGACAAGATAAATGTGTATATTAAAAGGTTACCTCAGGAGTAATTTCATATTTGATATTGACTTTGTTTTCAATTCCATGTGAATTTACATATAAAATAAAAATTAGTGTCATCTTGACTTGTGTTTTTCGTTTGATGCAATTTGACTACCTGCATTTAGAATCTAATAATCCTTTTATTTCAATTACTCCATGCACAAATGGTTAAACTATATAATTATCCATGATCCTGTTGATATGCACACTTCCTCTCACTCTCTTCATTATGGACTAAAGTACATTATAAGTGTCAAAACTTATGTACGGCGCTCACTTTAGTGCCAAGACTTTTAAAATGTTCACTTAAGTGCCATTTTTTTTAAACAATCACTTAAGTACCAAATTCTTTCTTAAGTGCCAAAATTTTTTCCGACCAAAAAATAAGTGCCAAAGTTTTTGAAAAATAATCACTTTAGTGCCAAAACTTTTAAAACGATAATTTAAGTACCAGTTTTTTTTTTGAAAAACAATCACTTAAGTGTTAATTTTTTGAAAAACGATCAATTTAGTGCCTATTTTGAGTCGCTGGATATGGCACTAGAGTGATTATTTTTCAAAAAAAAATTGACCCTTAAATTATCGTTTTTAAAAAAATGATAGTTAAGTGGTCGTTTTGAAAGTTTGGCACTTAAAATGAGCACAGTATATAAGTGTTGGCACTTGTAGTATACTTAAGCCCTTCATTATGATTTCTAAAATGATACCTTGCATGTGAAAATTTATATGCATGCATATCTCAGTTCTTTTAAATGGGATGTAGTGATAAATATGTGTCTATTTAGTCCTCGATTCATAGAGTCCGATGCGTTGGAATAGATCTAGTTTATTATATCAAGATTAAAAAAAAATTGGGGGAGCAATGAAGGAAGGACTAAAATAGATAGGTAAAATGAGATTTTTGATATGGCGACACTACAATTACAATTAAGGATGATCAATTTTTGTTTCGATCTCGTTCTCGGGCGGTCAAGTGGAACCAATATGTAGAAGTACCCCTAATAATTAATAATTTAAATAGTTTCTTTAAAAAAATTTACAAAATAAAATTAAGATAAAAAGTTAGCCGGTCTGGTCCGGATAGTCTAGGTGGGGGTTCCATCCCCAGAACAGAGAATCAGATCGATAATTACCTAGTCCAATTTTATGGAATAGGAAATCGAATTGCCTCCCCCCCCCCAAAAAAAAAAGGACGAAACCAGCTAGTTTTTAATTGGGTGGATTCTTTTGTTAGGAGTGTGCCCTAAAAGCAACCATGTGATAGTCACATGTATGGCGCAAATATGGTACTATCGATATTTTATTAATGGCAAGACACATATTTATTCATCTTGTCCCTTTATTTTAGATGAATAAAATCCATTAAATCAGTTGGAACAGATACCCAGTCTTAAGGAGTCAAGAATATGTGTGACGAGTTATTAGTTGATCTCTGATCTTCAAATTGGTTCCTGGTTGAAGGATCGTGGATTGGGCATCCACGAGCCGGTTGAGACCAATGTGTTCGCAGCCTCGCTATTGAGCATTGGATGCCCAATAGGTATGATGAGTCACAAGTCATTAGACGTTAGACGTCTAAGTTGGAACACAGGTATTTGCATCGAAACGAGTTCGATCGAATTCACTGAACGTGATGAAAGAGCGATTGACTAACATGGAGGCTTCGTGCTTGGTCAATGTCTCAATCGCTTTTGGCTTTAGTGTGTTAATAATCCTCAGACCTGAGCCACAATGTTGGCTTGTATAATGGATGACTGTGGTTCACAGGTACAATATTGGCAGATCTTTGATCCGCCTCTGTGCATGATAGTCATAGTCCTCCATATATGAAATCACAAGCGTGGGCAATAGTTGGGATCTGTCTCCTTATTAGATGAGGTTGATGTCCTATGAGATCTATGTGTGATGGTGCATTAAAAAGTCCTTAGCCAAGGTAGAAGTCGAGAGGAATCTCGCAGAATGCACGTCAGATAGATTTGTGCATATGATCGAATCTGTGGTTTTGACTCAGATATCTATGGCCCTCATTCGATCGGGACATGGTAAGATTGAAGGACTGAATAATACCGAACCAAGGCCAATAAGTTCACTTTGTCTTCGCACTTCATTCTGACTAGGTAACCGTGATATGTTGCTAGACGTCAGTCACGGTTTATGGGATCTAAGGATTGATTTGAGACGATCAATTCTTTGAGAAATCTTATTGCCAGCTCAGGGGTAAACCTAGAAATGTCACACACCTTAACCGACATCTAGCGACCTCCATAACGAAGACGGGATCGCGAGAATGCGATAGGACTATTTGGATAGTCAAAAGGAGTTGAAACGTATTGGATTCGTTTCCCTTTTCTAATGCTTACTAAATGATGAAATAGATGACACAGACATGACATTAGGATGATGTCATGGATGATGTAATGGTTGCATCATGCCTGCATCATCGTTGGATAAGGATTATTGTCTAAAAGAAAGGATAAGAAATGTTATCTTCTAGAAAATGTCAAAAATAGGATATGATTTTCAATTCGTTTGATAGAGACGTTTGGCATGCCAAACAACATGATTTGATCATGAAACTCGAGGAACTTGAAATCTAGAATGTTTAGAGCCCTTGGATGAGAATCGCCGTAAAAAACAATGCCATTTGGGCTGCCCACGGGTTGGTCAAAGGCGGCAAATTGCCCCCCTTGACCTTGCCCGCTAGGGCGGTGCCACGTGGCTGGTCAAATGTGGTTTGATTGCCTTTGACCAACAGCCAGTTCGCCACATGGGCCAGCTGGCAGCCCACATGGCGGCTTCTAGAAGAGCGGTTTAAACCGCCCCTCCCCCTCTTTCTCTCTCAATCTCACCTCTATAAATAGAGGTGAGGGGCCTCATATTCAACAGGTTAGAAACCTGTGAAAGTCACACATATACATGCCAAATTTCATGAGAAAGTGAGCTCGAGTATCGACTAATTCGGATACACAAAGTTTGTGTATCCATTGGTTGAAAACGAAGGGGTCGGATTGAGACACCGCGAGGATTACCAGCATAATTCGAGGGCCGTCTCTTCGAATCTCCGTCTTCAAGATCGCACGGGTATCGGGGCGTGTCTGAACTAAAGGCCCGATACCTCTTGGGCTCGAGGACAAAGAAATAGAGCTTCATCCAACCTCTGTTATCCAGGTACGTTTCTAAACTAGCTTTAGAAAGTTCGATTTTCAATTAAAATATACGAGGATTTCTAAGACGATCTAGAGCGCCATTTGAATTTATTCTCTTCCGTTACGCATATGATATGTTTTTATGTTTGTGACGAGCACCCAGGACCGTCAGAAAAGCCAACATCTTTTTGCTCACCCCTAATTAAAACTGGCTAAAGGGAGGTTCAGTGACATCTGTCACGCCCTGAGCCCCGGTGGGCAACGCAACTTTTGGCAACTCAACAATCGGCCAACGAAAATGACGACCCAGGCTTCGTTGTGGTACAATCAACGACTTCAGATAATACACTAACGGAGGTGAATCACACCCATACATACATAAAGAATGGGTAGAGAAGAGAGGCAAATCAATATATAAGAGACATTTCATTGAAACGATAAAACTAGCGTTTGGGTACAATTTTTCAAAAAGGAATACCACCAGCTGACCTACACTAACAAAAAGAAGCTGGTAGGGTCTATTGGTCTACGCATTCACATCGCTCCAATATGATAAAGGTAACTTTTTAGGCGTCGGTGGATCGCTATTCATCGAGTTGTCAAAATCTGTTACGTCTATCTCCATGAGACCAGGTGATCCACTCATGACTAGGGTTTAGGGTCTGAAAACGGGTTAACAACAACAGTGAGTCGAAATTCAGCAAGCTTACCACTAAACCTCACTCAGGGTGAAGCGCACGCTCGGGTCAACCCCGAATATGTAGTTCTAGGTTCTTAATTTACCACTACCCGACCAGACTAAACAAGTGCGCATGTGCATGACCCAAAGACACTATGAAGCAATTGAGCACATTCAATCCATGGCAGCAAATGCGAATGGTCATGCAGGACATACTCAAATTCATTTTCTTTTATTCTGTAGCACATTCAATTACATGGCTCATTCAGCTCGTGCTAAACTTGCAAAGGTGCTAACCAACACTCGGGTTGGTACAACCCCTTTTGCTTGTATACTAGTAAGTACACCTCCCACGTGTACAAGACCCAAGTACACTGCCCCTCCTGGTACCTCAACCAGCAATGCATCAAATCCAAGACACAGGTTGGCACCCCTTATCACTTCAACTACCCTGTGCCGTGCACATTCAGGCGCACCATCCTTATCTCGCCATTTTCCCCTCATTGGGGCACACTCGCCTGCTGCTCGATTTCATTTAAATTTCATGCTCAAGTCATTTATGCATGTCCACGTATACATAATTCATATCCAGACACGTTAGAATGGTTTTCCCTAACATCGAGCACTACATTTTATGCAGGCAAATGGTTCATTCGAGCAAGGGTTCATTATTTCAAACGCATAGAAAATCATGATCCGATGCTACACATCAATAACAATCTCACGAGAACGTACGTTCGGGTCTAGAATTAACACATATAAGCCTTGAACAACGACAAATACCACTTTTTCATGCCCGAAACCCAGTATCCTTAAACTTTACCTCTAGGTATCACACATAACACTTGAGGACAGCCCTAAACTTCACTTGGAAAGCATATTAAAGGCAAGAATAGCAACCAACTATATCTCAACAGCAACACAAGTGAACAAACTACACATTCCAAGTATTTTCCTACTCAAAACAAAGCCTAGAACCCATCTAGAGCTAAACTAAGTCATGTGCAACAATCCTACTCAAGGTTTAGAGGTTATGCTTACCTCAAACAAGATTTGAATGGCTTAGAAGTGGTTTGAACAAAGGCCGAACGATGGCAGCCCTCGGCGGTGTATCGACGGACGAAGATGGTACTGGCGGACTATGGCAATGGAGAGCTGACCTTGGCTGGTCAAGAGTGATTCCTAGGCATAAAAATTATAAGAAATGGAGTGAGCGTAAGTCACATGACTAACGGAGCAATGGTGACTCCCAGGAGGCTCACGGCATCAACGGGTAGTCCATGGAGGCCACAGCGGAAAAGCGGGTTGTTTAAGGACTAAGTGAGCATGAGAGTGGCTTCAAAAGACTTACCTAAGTTGAACAAGGCTAAGGAAGACATGGCGGGGTGGCTGCACGGCGGACGGTAGCGGTGGAGTTTAACCCCCCACGACCAGCCTCTGTCCAGCCTAGATCCATGAAAATCTAGCTATTTGCTGACTAACCTACCTTGATATTCTCGAAGCCCATGTCTTACGGACGTGTAGGAGAAAACAGGGGTCGATTTGGACCCCGGACGAGCTCAAACGAGCCGATTTCCATCGAGTGCGTGTAGGGACCTGTGGCGACAAGAGGAAACCCGAGAGAGAGAGAGAGAGAGAGAGAGAGAGAGAGAGAGAGAGAGAGAGAGAGAGAGAGAGAGAGAGAGAGAGAGAGAGTTTTCTGAAAATGTGAGCCCCCTTTAATCCAAGTGTTAGAATTGAATACTTAATGGTGAAGTAATGCTCTCATTGGCTAAATTGAGTCACTTGGATAGGTGACATGGCAAAAAAGAATCGCTTGGATCAAGTGCACAATGGATAGCCTAGATTAGAGGTTCATTAGTATTGATGACTTGGCATAGACATTCAAGAACCTCTCTGCGGCATTTTTGTAATTAACTAAGTAGCATTCTTGTAAATTTATAAATAAGGGAGAGGGAATGGCCAGCCATGGCTAATATTTTACTAGAATGGCCGTTGGACATCGAAATTTTGGTCGGAAAATCAATCAATCTGTCAATGCCTATTGGACCGGGTTGATCCAGATCTAAATAGGCTGTGGACCGCTACTTCTTGGCCTATTTTCTGTCTAATTTTCCTTAATTTTGTCTAGTTACAATGGATTAAAAATTTTCTAAATGAATTGGATCAAATTAAGTGCCATTAGGACAATCTAAATTAATTTGGTTTGACTGAATTATCAATTATTGCCTGAATCATCTTAATTTCCACTAGAATTGCACAATAAAGCATGTGACCAAATCTTGACCATGCCTAAATGACCAAATTGAACTTCCATTTCTCAAATTGGTTGATAGTCTAGCATGCGCCAAGTCAAATTGAGACAATGGCACTAAGTCTTCATCGAATTGTGAATTGATTCAATTGGATACGTATGGTGGTGAATTTAGCAAAATTGACTTCGAATTCATGTTTGGTTAGCTCAGTGATGTTGAATCAAAGCAATTGTACACTAATCATGAAGACTCAATCGGATGTCTAATCTGATCTCAAAATTGGGGCTTTTTTATTTTGGCTAGGAGTCTCAAAATTGGCTTAGCAATTGAACGAGGTATGTTCCTTAGATCAAATGTCATGAAGAAAACTACTCTAGAAAACAAGTAGAAATGAACTAATTTAATTTTTGGTCGTTTAGGTATCGAAAATTTTTAAATTGGGAAAAAAATCCATTCTTAATTGATTTTTGTAAAATTGATAATGCCAAAGTCAAATTGAAGTATAAAAAGGTATTGATTTTGGTTTTTACCATTTTATTGTTATTATATTTTTGTAAAAGGTTTGATCAAAAGTTGACTTTTAGGTTAAAAAGGTCAATTCATGGGACAAACTTTCATTTTTGTTTTTTGAAAATTGAAAGTGTAGAAATGAAATTGACACTATTTAAAGGTTTTTCATGCAAAAAGTTTAATTTTGACAATGGGTTGACTTTTTGGGCAAAATTTAACCAAGAAAGTCTAACTCAAAAGCTAAACTTTTGACTTTTTGAAACGAAGTAGTAAGTGGCTAGTAAACGCAATGCTTGTGCTATTTCAAATGCTTAAATGACTCTTTGTGGCTGAAAAAAAGATTCTGTCGCGATCACAAATTGAAATTTCAAGTTTTTACCTTTGATGAGTAGTTGATTAAAAATAAGGTGTCAACAATTATGAGTTGTTTAGCATGGTTTGGTTTGCAAATAGTTTCTTCGAGGGTTTGAGGGTATTTTGGTCATTGTGTTTGTAATGGTTTATTGGAGACTCATTTGAGGTTTGGTAAGTGCTTATTTTGGGATTATAAATTCACCTGGGGACGTGAAGTGATTTGACGGATGGGTTTAAATTGGGTTATCGGAAACCCATTCGAGGTATGGTAAGCGTTGTTTTAGGGACTACAAATCTGTTTGGGGTTATAACTAGGGTATTTTAGACTATAATCCACTTGTTTTTATGATGGTCTTTTAATGTTTGGGTTTTAAAAAAAATCTTTTTTAAATGATTCACAGTAGGGGTTAAAATGTGATTGATTGAGGCTCTTTTGGAGCTAATTTCAGAGTTAGTAGAGGGTTGCTTGGATGTTAGGGGATTTTCTACCATTTAGATTCTTTTATTTAAGCCTTATGGAGTGTTGAAGTGGGGTCTATAATTTTGGTTTATGGGTAATGTTTATGGGTGTTTGAGGGTATTTTGATTTTTTTTTGGCTTATTTGGAGAATGAGTGTTTATTAACTGTTCAGGTGTGCAAGTTGGGTTATTATAGACTAATTTTGAGTTTATTTGCGTTCTTTTCATTTTAGGGTTTTGGAATTATAAGTTACATGTTGGTTGGGGATTGTGAGTTGTTTAGGATTTTTCGGTTATCTATAGTTCCTTTGACATCATTTGGTGTGTAGGATCTACTGAAAGTTTAGAGGTTATACTGGGGTTATTTTGTGGCCTATACACACACACATCTATTGTAATTTTGCAATTTGACATGTAGGAACTATTTTGCTGTGTTTTGGTTCTGGGCTATCTTGGTGTCGAGAATGTATTAAGGTTTTACGTGTTATAATGGGTAAACTTGAAGTTGATTTGAGTTTAATTATGACCTATTTGTCGCGACCCTAAGAATTTTTTTTCGATCGGGTTAACGGATTATTAGATTTATTAGATAAATTAACCTAATACGGACCCTCCCAAGTTCTACCGAATCGCAACTTTGATTTTTGTTCAAATGATTTTAAAATTTGGAGTCGCCACTAATCATTTTTGGTAGGTTGATTAGATACCTAAGTAAATTAGCGGGAGGACTAAATTAATTCTACGAACCAGAGATTATGAGTTCGGAGACTTGGTTACACTAGTTAATTAAAACTAATGCCCTTTCGGTACCTTAATTTCATGGATATCCTAATTTGGCAACTCAAGCTTGGTTTATTCCTAATACTCTAGTGAGGTGTTCTCTTTTTGTATTTTTACTTTTTAGATAGGATGCATGGGTGGTATTTTTTATTTATTTTCAAAGTGTTAAAAATTCCCTAAAGTCGAAAGCGGGAGTGTGTTAACGACTTCTGTGCAGTGTTACAGTCTACTCACTTTGGGGTCTGGTGATTCAAAAATTAAACGGCAGGAAGTCAATGACAGTAAATAAAGACCTCCAATGGATGGTCCAGTCTTGGCTTGGCTCTCCCTTTTGGGGTTTAATGGTGTAGGAATTAAATTGCGGGAATTTAAATAACGGTAAGTAAAAACCTCAAATGGGCGGCCTAGCATTGGCTTGGCTCTTCCCTTTGGGATTTGATGGTGTAGGAATTTAAATTGCAGTAAGTAAAAACCTCCAATGGGCGGCCTAGCATTGGCTTGGCTCTTCCCTTTGGGGTTTAATGGTGTATGAATTTAAATTGCAGTAAGTAAAAACCTCTGGGCGGCTTTGCATTGGCTTGACTCTTCCCTTTGGGGTTTGATGGTGCAGGAATTTAAATTACAGGAAATAAACAACCTCCAGTGGATGCGCTTTGCCTCTCCATTCTGGGGTTTTAGTTCTTTAAAATAAAATACAACAAATTGTTTCAACAATTTGAACTAAAATCCGTTGACGGGTCGGCTGCAAATTTGATGGGCACATTGGAATTTGTTTGGGCTCGCTTTGCACCTCCATGGAATTTATCGTTGATACAGAGTTGTCCTTTTTTTTTACCTATCATAAAATATGGGAAAAAGGGAGATGGAGAAAGTGTATACAATTTGTGCTAATTTGAAACTAAAACCACAAATAAATAAATAAATAAAAACACTTAACTCGAATTTGCTTGCTCGTTGACGAGGATGAATTCTTGATTTATGTTGATCGATGAAGGAATTGGTGATGTAACTCTTAAGTTTAAACTCCCACAATCTTCAAAATTTTCTCTCTCTCTTTTTAGTATATTCTTTCTCTCCAAAAATATATTTTCTTTCTCTCTTTTTCCAATTTAGGTTTTTTTAAAAAAATATTTACAGATTTAAGTTTTCTAAAAATATATTTACGGATTTGGGTCTCGCGCGGCACTATGAGTACCGCACAAGACCCGTGCGGCACTTATAGTGCCGCACGGCCTATTCATCACTGACACACCAACTGGTGTGTCAGTGCATTTTTAACAAGCCGTGGTATAGTGCCGCACAGTTTGTCAAAAATTACCGATTTTTGACAAGCCGCGCCGAAATTTAATTTTTTGTTTATTTTTACAATTATTTAATTTATCGATTTTTGACGTAGTGCGGTACCTAGCGAATCATGACACTATTTTTTTGTTGAATCATCTCTCGCGGGTTTTTTTTCGAAAAAGGATTTTTTTTAAAAAATTACCAAATTAGGTTTTTTTTTATTTACCGATTTTGGTCCCGTGCGGTACTATAAATACCCCTTGTGCCATACACGAGATTTAACAAAAAAAAAAGCTGACCCCTTGTGCGGTACTTTAAAGGTATCCCAAAGTGCTCCCACCTTGTGCGGCAGTTAAAATTATATAAATAAAATTTTTGTTAATATAAATTGCTTAAAAAGTATTAAAAATGAATTTAAAATAAAAAAGAAAAAACCTCCCACCCTTGTGCGTCAGTTTTTTTTTTGTTAAATCTTATAGTGCCGCACGGATCCCGTGCGGTGCTATAAATGCCGCACGGGACCCAAATCGGTAAATAAAAAAAATTAACCCAATAAATGGATTTTTTTTAAAACCCATTTTGGGAAAAAAAACTTTTTCTCGCTACTCTGGAGTTTTTTTTTTAACCCATCTCTCACTTCGGACTTTACATATTTGTTTAAATTGGTTCCAAGAAAATTACTCATTTAAAGAATTTTTTTTATTTACCAATTTGGAGGCCATGCCGCACAAGTCTCATGGAGCACTATAATTATTTTATATATTTATGATACTTTATAAATATATAATTTTATTTTGAAACTTGGTTTAATAACTTAATTATAAATAAAAAATTTGAGAAGTTATAATATATTTGCTAAGCATGTGAATAATTTAAAAATTATTCGTAAATGAAAATTGGTAAGATATATGAAGAGATATATGAATTTTAAAAGAACGTAGATATAACATATGAAAAACTAAAAAAATTCAACAAATCAAAATTTTAGTAATAGATTACAACTCTCAGCTCGATTACAATCAACTCTAATGTCGGTGTCCTCTATGGCCTCCTGTTCCGCATTGAGGTTGTCTCCGTTCTTCGGCCGTTCTAGTATTTTACTGACGACGAGGTTCGGACTGAGGTGGATGTGTAGACGATGATGGCATATTCTGAGAAGATAATTCATGTTCCGATGGTACATATCCTACGGTAGAAGGGTGTGAGAAAAGCGGAGAGAAGTCAGATCCATAAGAACTAGAAGGATAAGCTGGATGATCTGGGCCGGGAAACTGACTGAACCCTGCATTAAAATCTGTCTGATCGAACCCTGAAGTGAATCCCTGAGTGAAATCTGTCGTATCATAGGACATTGGGTAAGGGACGGTATCAGCATTAACTGGATGAGCTGGTCTCGTCCTCCAGGTCGACTGAACAGTCTGAGGCATGTCATCCTCGTGCAGGCTAGTGGGAGCTGCTGTAGGTGCTGGTTGGGGTGGTGGAATCTCTCGGAGCCGCCTCTCCTCATTGTAAGCGTATAAGGTTGCCTTAGATATCCTCGCCAAAGCCCGCAAGGCATCCCTTATATGTTCCCGAGTAGCGGCTGAAGTTAATGCAGTGGAGCTTAAGTGTACCATTTGCTCCAAACCATTAGCCTATTAATGAAATAAAAGTAAGTAGAAGTTATTAAAATCCAATAACTTATGTTACTAAAAAAATTAATGAAGTAAATTATAAGTGTTTGTACTAACCGATGCACCAGCTGCAACTCCCTTGTAGGAGATCCACCTCCGTGTATGTCTACGGTACCACTTCATATATTCTGAATGATAGTGTAGTGGCTCCGTTGCAAACTCGCCAGAGACTATATGAGTAAAAGGATCATCCCATATATTGATGCTGTCTCTATGATAAGCTACCCAGTCGTTTGAAACTAGCCTCACTCAATATCGTGAAAGGCCGTATGATCAAAGGGAGGAGCAGGAATCGATTGCACCATACCAAACTGACGAAGTACTCGGTCTGGATAATGCCACTCAACGATGTGGAGACAGATGAGTGGGACACGAGCCCTCGAAAGATGTTCTCCTTGCAGGCAGTAATCCGGTAGATTCTGGAGAATCTCATAAGTGTATGGCTCCCAAGTAATCAGTTATAGTATTAAAACATATAAAATTAAATGAATAATTAATTTAAAAGCAAACATTATATTGAACGCGTTTATTGTATCATCACTTACATCTTCGGTTTTCATAGATCAAATTGGAAGCGCAGGTGTGTCACAGTATGTGTGGGGATCGTTGTTATCTGTCTGGGTTGGCTCCAGTTGCATAAATGAAAAACAAATAATAATTAGATATGAAATACATATTGAAAAAACTTATGAAAAGAGCAATAGATCACGTACCGACTACCAAGAGGTGTATCAGGTAAGGGATAACGGCGTCTGATGGATGGGGAGACACAACTAAAACGATCCCATGCCCAAATCTGCAATATATGTACGGCACCACTGATTCCTATTATCTGAAGCCGTCGCATGGCATAACTCCCGATATAACCATGCAAGTACTGCGGAGCCCCAACTGAACTGCGTAGGCTGGTCAATGCACTCTAATAGTGGAAGAAAAGTCAAACTAACCATAGAACCGGATTTGTCTGAAAAAATAGATCCTCCAATCAACCGCAGAATGAATGCCCTAGCATACTAAAGTAGGGTAAGCTCATCGGCATATTCTGGAATCTCATCAAACTGCTGTCTTAGCCAACTTAATTTTACCATCGATCCACGCAAATCGACTAGGACCTGGCCAAGTAGCTCGTCACAAATATGACGCCAATTCATGTTAGTGGGGCCAGTAACTGCATCTCCATCAATAGGAAGCCCTGTCAGAACCCCGATATCGTGCAGTGTGATCGTGCACTAACCTTTCGGCATATGGAAGGTATGAGTCTCGGTCCTCCACCGCTCCATCAACACTGTAATCAAATGCCAATCCATTTGCCAAAATCCCATTGCATAAACTCTGTAAAATCCTGAATTCCGAACATATTGGACAATGCGATCATCCAATCCACCTATACGCGCACTTCGTTGACATTTAAGAACTGCATTCTCGTCTAGCTGTTAAATATTACATTAACCGTTAGTGAAATTACAAATATTATCTAGTTAGTGCAAATGATATATTAACTGCTAAATTTATTAAATACCTTAGAGTCCCATATGGCTTGTGATCTATGGGAGGACTGCTGCGTAAGTAGTGAATCAATCTCAGGTCTCGGTCGAATGTAATCTCTTGCTACCATGCCTACAAATGGAACAAAAGAACTTGATGAATGTCACACTGAACAAATCGTAATTTACGTAATTCATGTAATTAACTTTGAGTATGGAAATCGATTTATTACTTTTCAATATTCACACACTATATAAATTTTATTTCTGGGTCGATCTGTATGCACAAGTTTGCCTATTGTGACCGGATTTTCCACAGTTGGTGCAATGGTTGCGCGAAGTGCTACTGCTCGGCGTCCTCCAATCCATCTCATTACGTATCCGTGATGCACGGGGCCTTCCTTTCTTCCTAATACGGTTCGGGTCTGGTACTAATGGCAGCTCATGAAGTTCATGCCAGTAATTAGGATCCCCCAATGGATGAAACATGTACCTATAACACCAAAGTGTTCTATCCAATGTATAGAATTCATCCACGTATGCTTGGTAATCAATTGCATATTTTTGACATGCTGCAATTACGTGCGAACATGGGATTTTAATTTCTTGAAATTTTCCACATGTGCATGTTCGTTTGTTTAGGTCTACAAGGTGTGTGCGCCCTCCTGTTCCTCTGGATCCAGTTAGAACTTCAAAAATCCCTCGATTAGAGTCGAACCGTGTCGCATTATGCTTTTGCGCTCTTTGACTGTTTTGCAATAGCGTTTCGCCTGCGAATTGAGTATATACCCATCCACTCAGCTTCTGGCTCCTGTATGTAGTTCTTTTGATGTCGAAATAGTGGACCAACTGATGGAATATCTTATTCACCATAGCTGTTATTGGCAGACCACGAAAGCCCTTGAGCATCCCATTAACCGATTCAACTAAATTGGTTGTCATCGATCCGTATCTCTTCCCTTCTTCATCATAAGCTTTCGTCCATTTCTCCAGTGGAATCTGGTCACACCATTCAGCTGTTCATGGATCTAAAGCCCTAATTTGATTCATGATGCGTGCAAACTTCCACTTTTGATTCTCGTAAGCTGTACATTAAAAAAATAATAAGCTGTTCTCATTCGGCTTTGAAATTATTAAAAAATAATTCCATTTTTTGAAATTACTAAAATTCAATATAATAATTTACCTGCCATCTGAATAAGTTGTTTGCCTTCGGCATTTTTGAAGCGTTTATTGTAGTTGCTGACTATATGCCGAATGCAATACCGATGGTGGCCATGTAGAGGACGCCACCCTTCTGTCTCCATTGCTCTCTTAATCCCGATATGTCTATCTAATATTACACAAATATTATCTCTACTAGTCACATATCTCCGCAACGAAGTCATAAACCATATCCAGTTGTCCACATTTTCGGCATCGACCACAACAAATGCCAATGGAAATATGTGATTGTTGCCATCAAGTGAGCACGCACAAAGGAGCATTCCTCTGTATTTTCCGTACAAAAAAGTCCCATCGACAAATATAACGGGACGACAACTTTTGAAGCCTTCAATCGTCTGCTTCAAAGCCCAGAACATGCAATGAAAAATTTTGCAACTCCCATCTACGTTCATGTAATAATCGATTACAACATGAGAACCTGGATTCTTCAATTGCATTTCATTCATATACTTTCTTAGCTGACCATACGACGCATCCCATCCTCCAAAAGCATTGGCAATCGCCATCTGTTTAGCTGCCCAGGTTTTACGATAAGTAGGTTCGAAACCCAGCTTGTCTTTAATCTCTGCCATCAGTGGCTTGATTTTGATATCTGGTTGGGCAGTAACCATTGCTTCTATCTTGATGCATAGGTACTTCTGATCAAGTTGTCGATGATCCATTGACATTTGAGGATTGTTACATGTATGTGGCCCGGTGTACTTAGTTATTTTCCATAACATAGTAGATTGTCTAATTGCACGGAGTCTCCAACCACACGGACCATTTGGATTACCACATTTTATCATATATTTGGCATTCTTTGTCTCATCACTGCGAAAGTGGTGATTTCTTCTCAAAGAATACTCTTTCGCAGCTAACTGTACCGCATCCCGTGATGGAAATAGCATCCCAACAGCAAATTCTTTTGATGCATCAAACAACATACGACTAGGCTTGGCTCTTGTATCGTCTCTCATCAACTCAAAGTTAATATCCGAATATGGCGATGGATGTACCAATGGCAAAATGGGATTATTCCAATGAGTGTTGTAATCATCCTCTGTATTCTCACTTTCATCATCTTCTTCATCACTATCATCAGTATCCATCCAAAAGTCATCATCTTCGTCACTATCATCATCACTATCGTTATCATCATTATCATCGTACTCCACGTACCGATTAGCCACATTAACTTCTTCTTCCCCAGTTGAGTAATGTATGGGTTGGTGTTCATTTATAATTGCAAAAAACTGTAAAAACCCTCCAGAATGACACTGATCTGCAAATTGACGGATTTTGTCAACTGCAATATCATTATACACATCCATAATGCGATACGTGATACGGCCAGGTATTGCAACCGGTAGTCTATACATCAGTCTCTGAATACACCGGTATTCTGCTACATTCAACTCGCGTGCGATCGTAGCACGTAACTCATCAAATGTGGATATGTTTCCAAAATAAAACATAGTACATTGTCCACCTTCATAATCATGTCCATGTTCATTTTCTATTACTCTACCTCTCCATTGCACAGTCGCAAAATTTGTAGACGACAATTTAATAAAATATTATTAATATGTTCAATAATACAAAAATAATGATAATTTATCATTACTATGTGTAATAAAAGAATAAATATGCTAAATTTATTATGAAAAAAATAGGAAATTAATTTAAATATTATTAATATATCCACTAACAAGATGATAATGATAATTTATTTCTGACAAAAATAGAAAATTACTTAAATTACTATTAATATGTCTAATACAAAAATAATTTATGATAATAATAATAAATTAAGTAAATTATTATTAATATGTGTAATAACATGATTATTACGATTATTCATTTGTAACAAAAATAGGAAATTAATTAATTTATCATTACTATGTGTAATAAAAGAATAAATATGCTAAATTTATTATGAAAAAAATAGGAAATTAATTTAAATATTATTAATATATCCACAAATAAGATGATAATGATAATTTATTTCTGACAAAAATAGAAAATTACTTAAATTACTATTAATATGTCTAATACAAAAATAATTTATGATAATTGAATTATGATAATAATAATAAATTAAGTAAATTATTATTAATATGTGTAATAACACGATTATTACGATTATTTATTTGTAACAAAAATAGGAAATTAATTAATTTATCATTACTATGTGTAATAAAAGAATAAATACGCTAAATTTATTATGAAAAAATAGGAAATTAATTTAATTATTATTAATATATCCACTAACAAGATAAAAATGATAATTTATTTCTGACAAAAACAGAAAATTACTTAAATTACTATTAATATGTCTAATAAAAACATAATTTATGATAATTGAATTACGATAATAATAATAAATTAAGTAAATTATTATTAATATGTGTAATAACAAGATTATTACGATTATTTATTTGTAACAAAAATAGGAAATTAATTAATTTATTATTACTTTGTGTAATAAAAGAATAAATATGCTAAATTTATTATGAAAAAAATAGGAAATTAATTTAATTATTATTAATATATCCACTAACAAGATAATAATGATAATTTATTTATGAAAATAATAGGAAATTCATTAAATTATTATTACTATGTGTAATAAAAGCATAATTACGCTAAATTACTAACATTTGTGTCTTTTAAATTTTAAATATTTCTAACATTAAATAATATAATTATGTTCTAACATTTTTATGACTTCGTTATCATATAAATATAAATATTATAAATATTAATATATATGATAACATTTATTTTCGTGAATTAAAAAGACTAAATAAGGTCAATTTAAGTAAAAAATATCGGTAAATCACCTACACGTAGTATAGAGTCTTCAATGGAAATCAACGCTCGCGGATGAAAACGTGAAGAAATGAAGGTGAAGAATAACAGGGAGAGAGGATGAGGGAGAGGAAGGGAGGCGTCGGTAAGGAGAGGGGTGAGGAGGGGAGGGAATGAGGGGGGACTTGAGGCATCGCCTTTAATCCTCGGCCCGATGCGTTGACGCGTCAGGCGCTGGGGGGGGGGGCCAGGCGGGCCGTGCGGACTGTGGGCTGGGGCGGGCCCCTAACCGTGCGGTAGTATAACTACCGCACGGCTCACCGCCTGACAAACCCACGAGGGTTTGTTAGGCCGTGCGGCACTATAAGTGCCGCGTGAGACCCAAATCCGTAAATATATTTTTAGAAAATCTAAATTCGTAAATATTTTTTTAAAAAAACCTAAATTGGAAAAAAAATCCTCAATTTTTCTTTAATCTCTCAAAACTCTTTTAAACATCTAAAATTTTCTCCCCAAAAAAATTCCCCTCCCAAACTCACTTCTTCCTCCTTTTATAACCCACTTATCTATCCCCCATTCTAATTTTTCCAATAACTCCATTTCATTTTCATTTTCCCTTCTCTATCTCTATCTCACATTCTAATTTCTCAACTAACTCTTCTTTATCTTCATCTTCCCTTCTTCATATTTATCTCCCATTTTAATTTCTCTAATAATTCTTCTTTATCTTCATATTCCCTTCTCTATTCTTATCTTATTTTCTCCATCCATTCTTTTCCATCTTCTCTTCTCCATCTCCTCTTCTCCATCTTCCCTTCTTTATTCTAATTTATCCACTAACTCTTCTTCATCTCCATCTTCCCTTCTCTATTTTTATCTTATTTTCTCCATCCATTCTTCTCTATCTTCTCCTCTCCATTTCCTCTTCTCCATCTTCCCTTCTCTATTCTAATTTCTCCACTAACACTTCTTTTTGTTATTTGCAAAATAATCCCTCAAGAGTTAGGCATTTGCATTCTAGTCCCTGAGATTTTAAGTATTTGCAATTCAATCCTCGAAAAAATATTTCTTTAAGTCCAAATCTCCTCACAATTTTCGACACATCTACCGCATGTTGAATTTAAGCTCATTTCGTGCTATTGAAAATAATGAAAAATTTAATTAAACCCCTTTTTGTAAAATTGAGTCATTCTGGGTATAATTGGGCCAAGATGAAAATTTGGAATATTAGAGAACAATGTCACAACTCCTAAAAGTGAAAAATGAAAAAAATTGACGCAAATTGAATTTTTTTTATGCTCGATTTGATATTATGCTTGTGAAGGAATACACGACCCCGAATTGGATTTTTTAAATTTGCGATGGCCAACATGAAAAGGGATTTAAAAGAAATTGAATATTTTTATGTATTTTTGTGGCCTCAAATGCTATTATTTATTAAATATTTCCCTAATTTCTTAAAAATATATTTAAAAAATACAAAAAAAATACGAAAAATTATTTTTTGTTCAAAAATGGTTGCCTAAGCTTGACCAAGGCTTCTAAAGTTGATTTTGCAATTTTCTCATTTTTCTTGAGTTTTTTTTATGAATTTTCGAAAATAAAAATATCAAAAAAATACTAAAAATATGAAAAATTATTTTTTGGTCAAAATTAGTTCTCTAGGCTTAGCCAAGGTCCCCAAAGTTGATTTTTTAATTTTATGAATTTTTATGAATTTTTTTTATTAATTTTAAAAGAGAAAAGATGATTAAAAATCAGGTGTCAACATTATTTCAGATCTGGCGAATATTCCGGGAGTGGGCGTTGTGTATACTTCATCTTTTTGCAGGTTAGAAGTTATCTAGGTACTATGAGTTATTTAGGATGTTTCAGTTATCTAATGGATTCTTTGAGGATCGTGCGGTGTTAAGGATCTAAGTAAAGACTTTGAGGTTCTATGGGGTTTAAGGAAGACCAGTTTTGAGTTTATTTTTGGTTCCAAGGTAAGGGGTTAATTTCAGGGTTAATTTCAAGGTCAGGGGTTAATGTGTTATTTCTACTTCCGGGGTTGGGGGATTTCGGGGTTAATCTTCTCACTTTAGATGTTATTTGAGACTTGAGTCTTGTTTACATGTCATTTTGAGGGTGTTCTAATTGATGGGGTTATTTCGGCGTTGAGCATGTTTCAGCACTCTATTTAGTTTGTGGGATTACAACTGTTTTAGCTGAGGCTCATTTTTAGTTCAATTATGAACTATTTAAGATTTAGGAGGTTTTTCCAAGGTGGGGGGGGGGGGGTTTCATGGGTCTTTAATATTTTATCTATGCACGTATTATATCCTTCTCTTTTTGTTCTTTTTTTTTATTTTTTGCTATGTAGGTATTATTTGGAATTATAAGTTCTTTGGGGTTATTTCGGTTATCCCATGAAATTCTAACCAATTTGTGTTATTTAGGTGCTGCTAGATGAAGGTGTGGTTTATATTTAATTAATGGAGCCTGGAAAGATTTAAACTCATGTCCATTTATTCTAATACCATGTGAGATTTGATGGAACTATTGCTAGTTGTTCTAAAAGCTTAAGATGTTAGGTGAATGTATTATTTAATATTTAATTACTCTAACACATAGATTAAAGGAAAGAGTTGTGCTGTGGTATAATAATCTTAGAACAATAGCCGATGATAACACTGTTCCCCGAGCATTTCCCGACTCCGATTTTCACCATCATTCCTCATAACTGATAAGAGTACAAATAAACGTGTAGCGGCCTGACGAGGTATTGTTCTAATCTCAGCGGCATGAAGTGGGGGAATTTCTTTAGAAGCTGATCTTCATCGACAAGAAAATACGCTTAGCTTGAATTTGTCTTTTCATTGAAAACATTTTCCTCATTTTCTGGCGTTTAGATCGCTTGGGAAAATAGTTTAATGGAAAATCTTCTTCTAATGCCCAAAAATATATATACTTAAAGTTAGGAAAGTGATTTCTTTTTTTCAAAAATCAGAAATCAATTTTCAAAATATGACTACACCATAGAATTTGGACTAGTCATTATGCGGAAACACTAAAGCTTTTTCCCAAGTCCTTAGAGCGGGCTTGGGTCTAGAGGCTGAGGTCGGATACACCGGAGCTGAGCCTTCATTGAGGCCAGGCCTGGATCCAAAGAGTCAAGGTACGAGACCCTAGTGCTCGGGCCTAATTTCTCAACTGCTATGCTTGGGTCCTCAACAACCAAGCTTGAGACTTCAGTGTTTGTGCTAGAGCATGATGCCCGACCCCATAGAGATTGGCCATTGAGCCCAAGACCCCGAGCCTAGGCCCATTGAGGTTGGGCACGGTTCTACAAAGTCTAAGCCCGAGTCAATGAGACTAGGCCTAGGACCTCGTCGCACGTGCCCGGGTCACCAATGACCACGCAATCCACAGTGACTTGCATAGGACTATGGTACACATGCTCGGCTATACGACGTCCAAGTCCATTAGTTTTGGGCACGAGTTGTGGAGGATAGGCCCAAAACCTTGATGCCCATGCCATGGCTCCCAAGAGTTCATGCCTTAGTCGATTGAGATCGAGCTCAGGTCCATGGAGGCCTTAGCTTTATCTTAAAAGATATGCTTAGATGAGGATATCACTCAAAGATGAAAAGAAGCACATGCTAATTGAATCACCTTGTATTATTATGCATATTGAATGTCATATTATGAAACTTTGTTTTATCATATATAATATTCGACAAAGACATCTACAGTTAGGCTATCGTGTTATGACATTAATACCACTATGATATATATAACATAAGACGGGGGAACCATATTTATAGATAGTTGCCTCTTCTTAAAATATAGTTTGTTTTGAGAATTTTATGTATATGTACTAGTTAAGTAACTGATTATTACGTTTGATTAGGAAACTCTATTTTAGTCATACTTTAATTTACACAAATCTAGTCGAATTGTAACTAAAGCGCAGATCACATGAGCTCGCACTAGAAACACGAGCCAACTCGTTGAGACCATTAAAAAAAAAAGCTGAGTTGAATTGGGTTCACTCGTGCACGTTTATTTTACTACAGTTCATAATTATAAGTTCTATGTCATATTATTGATTCATGTTCGTGGTATCGCTCGCGCATAATTTCTCTACCACGTTATGTATTGTGTAGAGTGTAGTCAAATGTACAATTGGAGATTCTTTATTTTGCACAGCATCAGTGGATGCTGCGATAAATTCTATGTCGAGTGATAAAATCAATTCATCTGTTTATATTATTATATAGATAGACTTACATTTTTTTTTCTTTTTACCACATAATATCGTGAGTGGATTTTATCTAAATTTGCATAAATAAAGATCTGGTCACTCTATAGAGTTAATTTTACCACTTATCATGTCAAACACGATTAGTTATTTATGATGCTTATTGCTATGCTGATATTATGCAAAAAGAAAAGTTATAATTTCATCCATATACTATCACTCCATTTTTAATATTCCTATACTTCTACGCGGGAGTCGAATCCCGCACATATGATTCTAGCATTCCCACCCTCAATCCCTTACCAACTTGACCTTATGCCTATTGGCCCCATAGCTTGTTCGACTTGTTCTTATTTTAAGCTAATTCTATGACTATACAGATGCCTAATGGAGAATGATCAAGAGCAGCTATTGAGGCATCAGGCTGTGTGAGGTTTGTTGACAAAAGGTCTCCATTCATATCTGATTATCTTTATTTGGTTGTTTTTTAATTTATCGGGACTTGGTCCCATGAATTTTGATCTACTTGTACGGGAAAGGCACCCCTCGGCACCATATAATGATTCTTTTCTGTAAAATTCAGCACTTTAAAAGATTGTTCCACCTGTTCAGCATAAACTCTATCGTGGTTTCTCCGACACTTGCGCATTGTTGGTAGACAATTAGTATGTGGGAATAGCTTAGAAAGTGAAGGCGTTGCTTACCACATTATTCTAACTGAAATGGACAAGTTCAATGCTTGTATAGTACCATGGCTATAGTAAAAACAAATGTACTGAAGAACTACTAAGAAGACGTTTCCACAAAGTGTTTCCTAGGAACAATTGGAGCCTAATGACAGAATTTACGGTTATTCTAATCACGATGGATGAATAATCTAGAGCACCAGGGGAGTAAAATGACTTGAGACATTAATAGCATATTTTGCTTCATCTATCTGATTTAATGGTTGCCAAATGGATGAAAGGATTTTCCTTTTACACGAGGAAAAGAAATCACCCTACTGGAAAGTAAGCGCATTTTGGCTGAGGGTGCTTTAATTTTTAATTCACCTCATACTATGGGAAGTCCATGATATTTCTTTTGGTATAATTTCATGTTGGCCTGTTCACCCAAAAGGTTGAGATCCAACAATTGTTTCCCCACATGTTTTTTGCTGATACTGTATCTTGTCTATCATGCTGCTCTGTCGGTGATTGGAGGCGTCTTTCTCATCCCTATGGGCAAGAGAAATCGTCATAAGCATGGTACAGTTCTCTGGCTATTTTTTTCTTTTTATGCTAAACATGCTTTGACTTATAGTTGCTTAGAATTGGTATTTAATATAAGTTGATTGCCTAGAACAGCTTATCCAAGAGAAGGTTTCAATAAGTTATATATTGCAATAGTTTGTTTGCATTACCTTATTTTCCTTTCGGTTTTCCCTTCTATCTAAATTTGGCGTCACAACTATAATCACTCTCCGTTTTGCTTCATTCATATTTCTCATTTTTTTTTCTTCTATGTGGGTTGTCAAGTTCTTTGCAGCGAAGCTGGAGCAAATTGTTGTTTACTTTGTATGATAAAGCAGGATTTAAAAAACCAAAGACCCCCGAGATATGTGAACATGCTGGTATTGTGAGAAAGAAGCGTAAGGATGAAGAACACACTTCACAAAGGATATCTCCTGATGCTGCAGGCATTTCAATGTAGCTTTATTACTATTATATGTATGGATAAACATCTTTGGAAGTGTTCATTATCAAACCATTTGTCATATAATGTGCTTCTTGATTTTCAGTCAACTACTATTCTTTTCTTCTCTGACATTATTTATCTAGTAATTTCGAGGACCTGTTCAGATGTCTTCGGCACTCCTCTATGGTCATCTCATGAAGCCTTAGTAGAAATTATCACGGTTCAGCTGAGATTTTAGTTGTAGAAATGAAGTTTATTATGATATCTCTTACTTGATGATTCTGTCTGAATTATAATGCTTGACATGAGATTTGGAAGCAGCATTCTCGAGATCAATTAGTTGATCCCGCAGTAAAATTGAAGTTAAATGGTTTTCAATGAATTGAATATTTTGCCATAAAATAATTTTATACTGGTATCACTTGCCGCAGAACTCAGTTGGGTGGACAACGATGATGAAGCAACTTATAAAGAGCCTTCTGCATACGACAATTTGTTAGGCACTCGGGGGTCTGGCTGCAAATATTTCTCTGATGCTTATAGAAGAAGACAACGGTACTGTTCTCCGTTCTTGCCCTCGGTGGATGTCAATTGCAAGCTAGATGTTTTAATTACATTTTTGCTGAGGGCATCAGGCAATATTACTAGTCGTCCTTTCATATCATAGTGTACATGGGTGATTATATCTGGGCGGGATATCCTTATCTGAGGCTTTTTGTGGATTAATGTTGCTACCACTCATGCAATGTGAAACAAACTCCATTAGAGTATGATGTTTCTGAATCTCTTTGTGGATTTGGCTGGGATGGTTTTGAAAGAGGTAAACTCTGTCAATCGTTTAAAAGTTTAAGCTATTAGATAAAGGTATAGTTTAATATTTTCAAGTACTTCATTATTCCTTCTTGTGCTTGGTCTAGTCTTTTGCCTAATACTAAGCGTGGGCATATGTAATTAGAGAAGCAAATAGGGCCTGAAAAAATTTGAACTCAAGACCTCATGTTTTGATATTATGTGAGATTTTGTAACATCACTACCGACAGTTCTAAAAGCTTAAACTAATAAATGAAGACGTGGTTTAATGTTTTTAATTACTCTATCATGCTTAAGTTGTTAGATGAAAATGTGATTTAATATTTAATTATTCTAACTACAATTTTTATGTTTTCGGAGCATAGTTTTTGAAAGCCCCAAAAACAGAGTTGAAATATTCCAATTTGAAAAATAGAAGTAGCAGTACGTAATGGCCCCGATGTCCTCGCATAAGTTCTCACTTGTGGAAATCATAAATGAATCACACTTTGCCGGGGCTATTGAGCTGTCACAAAATGGCATCGTGGATGTAATGTCTGCTAGAGTTATTATTTACCAGCATGACTTGTGAACTCGCTTTCAACTTGTGTATCAAACTTCGCCAAAAATTCCGTCCCAATGTATATTGACAAATGTCACTTCTGCTTTGCATGTTCTTTTTTCCTTTTATCTGGGCATGGCTTTTCTGTGATATGATTTTTAGTTGCTTTGACTATCTTTTTTTTTTTAATAAAGGTAAGAAGTATATAGACTAATCAAAAGCACACGGTTACAAGATGGAATCCAACCAAGACAACCTTCCACCCAAAGCGACACTAATGTTGCTTTGGGTGTAGGGGTGTTGGGGGAACACAGGCAACAAGGAACAAGGGGAGAAGGATCTCCAAGGAACTACTACCCCGAATAGACAAGGCCAAAACAACTTCCAAAAAGGAGGTCTAGAAAGGATCGAAAATAAACTATACAACAGCTTCGAACTAGGCAAAAATCGACGAAGAGCAACCCCAATTAGCATGCATTCTCCTACTGCGGGGAGTATCATCTATATCTTTGAAGGTCAAGGCCTTATCTTGGACAATATTAATCAAACAGATCTTAAGAGTAGGAATAATGCAGTACTAATTTCTAAAGATAACATGATTCTGTTCAGTCCATATCATATGACATAAGGCCGTGAAAGAGTAACGAGCAATACAATGATGAAATTGCTGACGAGTAATATGTTGTAAAGCCCAACTAAGGTTTTCCTGCCACGAGCAATTACGCCAAGTCAAGTTATATTTAGTGGCCCATAATAGAGCAAGGGAACCCATAAAATTGCATCCAAAGAAGAGATGGTCCATGGAATCCAATCTATATCGGCAAAAAGCACAAACACCGTCCAAAATCCTACAATAATTCAGCAACATCACTTGAGTTAGGAGCCTATTAAGGGCAACAAACTAGAGAAGAAAAGCATGCCGAGGGACAATGGCTCGGTTCCAAATGAAATAATGCCATGTGATGATCCTCCCTCTGCACTTGATAAGTTCCTAGGTAGAGGAAATAGAAAAGACACTCGAGAGGTGGTATAACCATACAGATCGATTGCAACTACCTAAGGCAATAGAGTGCGGCGCGTCAGACCAAGAGGTCATGGTGTCCCTAACAAGAGACGGTGGGGGTATCGATGAATAAAACTCCCGAACCGTTGCCTTCCTTGGGATGCCAGAACTGTAAATGTCCCTATCCGTGAAGAGCTTATATGAAGGCCCTCTAGGGTGACATGGATCAAACCCAAAAGAAACCGAACTCCCATCCCCAATACACCAAAGGGACTATGATAAAAAAGACCGGGCGAAGCAACAATATATTCTTCCATGCCCAAGAACAGAACGTCCGTTAAGTAGCAACCCAGAAATTCTTGTTTTTGAGGAAGATGAAGTGAATCTATTTGCACTACAAAGACTCCTTATCTGTGAATAATAGCCATATATGTTTGAGCATCGCCACACAGTTACAATCAAGAAGCCTGCGGATACCCAAGCCACCTTCTTCCCTGGGGAGGCATACGTCAGATCACGAGACTTTAGCACCACCTACACCCAACCCCAGTCCCTTCCATAAAAACTGTTGGAGGACCAATCCAATTCGCACCAAAACTAATATGGGAATAGTGAACACGATAGCCCAATAGACATGAATGGCATGTAAGACAAACTTTATTAGTTGCAAATGGCCAGCAAACGAGAGAGACCAAGACTGAGCTCTAGAGGTTATAGAATTCACTAGATAATTGCAATCAGTTTTGCTAAGTCTAGTAGCAATGACGGTGACGAAGGGTAGCGTAGCTATGTGAAACCTAGGAGTTGCCACCAGCTGGTCTCGAAGTTCAACAAAGCCACCGGATTAAGAGACTTCACTCTTGTTCACATTCAGCCATAACCCGGACCGTCTTTAGTTGTAGCTCTTAGTAATAATGCTATGTATTGTGAGTTTATAGTAAGGACTTCTTGTTGAGAGAAAAAAAAAACTAAACTGAATGCTTGGTTAGGTCAATGTGACCCCAAGCTATCTATTTATAATAAAGCCAAAAATACCAAAAATTACAATATTGCCCTTATTGCTACTATTCATAAAATAATAAAGAAAATAGACAAATATGCCCCTATCGTCTAAAGACTCTCAACACTCCCCCTCAAGTTGGAGCATAAATATCACACATGCCCAACTTGACTAAAATAGGATGAAACGACTTACTCCCTATTCCTTTAGTAAAGACATCAGCAAGTTGATCATCGGATTGAACAAAAGGCATTCAAATTAATCCACTCTCTAAATTCTCTTTGATGAAGTGTCTATCAATCTCCACATGTTTTGTACGGTCATGTTGTATAGGATTGTGAGCAATACTAATGGCTGCCTTATTATCACAAAATAACATCATAGGAAGATGAACGGATATACCAAGATCTTCAAGTAATCCTTTAAGCCATAACAACTCACAAACTCCCTGTGCCATCGCACGAAACTCTGCTTCAGCACTAGACCGAGCAACCACATTCTGCTTTTTGCTGCGCCAAGTCACAAGATTTCCTCCTAAGAAAGTACAATACCCAGAAATAGACTTTCGATCAGGAGATCCAGCCCAATCAGCATCTGTATAAGCTTCAACCTTCAAGCCATCATGAGGAGATGAGGAGATAAAAGAATCCCTTTTCCAGGAGCAGATTTTAAATACCGAAGGATCCGAAGAACGGCATTCATATGAGTAGAGTATGGATCATGCATAAACTAACTCACCAGGCTTACAGAAAAAGCAATATCAAGTCGCGTGTGTGATAAATAAATCAACTTGCCCACTAACCGTTGATAACGACCTTTATCCACTGGATCACCATCTTTTTCTCGAAGACGAGTATTGGCTTCAATAGGTGTATTAAAGGGATGACATCCCAATAACCCCACTTCTGTCAAAAGATCAAGGACATACTTCCTTTGGGATAGAAAGATACCCTTTGAAGATCGAGCAACTTCAATCCCAAGAAAGTACCGAAGCTTTCCAAGATCTTTTATCTCGAACTCTTGTCCAAGAAACTTCTTCAGCCGGTTGATCTCATCACTATCATTTCCTATGACAACAATATCATCTACATAGACAACGAGAATAGTGATTTTAGTACCTGCTTTTTTCACAAACAAAGTGTGATCAGCATTGCTCTGTTTATACCCAACAGAGACCATAGCTCTCTGAAACCTACCAAACCAGGCTCGAGGTGATTGCTTTAAACCATGAAGTGCACGTTTCAACTTACACACTTTACCTTGAGTTTTGTCACAGGAAAAACCTGGAGGAATCTCCATATACACTTCCTCTTCCAACTCTCCATGAAGAAAGACATTTTTCACATCTAACTGCTGAAGATCCCATCCCTGGTTAACAGCACATGAAAGTAGCACTCGAACAGTATTCAACTTGGCAATAGGAGCGAAAGTTTCTTGATAGTCAATCCCAAAAGTCTGAGTAAATCCCTTTGCCACTAATCGTGCTTTATATCTGTCCACAGTACCATCCATCTTTTGTTTGACTACAAACACCCACTTACATCCTACCGGTTTTTTTCCAGGAGGAAGAACAACAAGATCCCACGTGTCATTTTTTTTCAAAGCATACATCTCTTCCACCATTGCTGTTTTCCACTTCTCATTTGCAAAAGCTTCTTGCCAATTTTGTGGAATAGAAACAGAAGATAGAGAAGACATAAAAGCACGATAAGACCTAGACAACGAGTCATATGAGACAAACTGAGATATAGGGTATCGAGTACAAGTTCTAGTACCCTTTCGAAGTGCAATAGGAAGATCAGAAGAGGAAGCCTTACCAAAAGTAGTCGAATCCAGATCCAGAGATGATGATTGAATAGGCAATATATCAGTGGTCTTAACCTGCTTGTTGGTAGTGGGCTCCCTACGATGATATGTCTTCAATGTCTGACTACTATCAATAGGTTCTTTCTTTCAGCAACACCATTTTGTGCTGGGGTATCAACACAACTGGTTTGATGAATAATGCCATGATCAAAGAGATATTGTTGAAATTGACCTTCAGTATATTCAGTGCCATTGTCACTGCGAAGAATTTTTAAAGTGGCATTGAACTGAGTCTGGACCATTTTGTGAAAATTTTGAAAACAATGAAAAACGTCACTCTTATGTTTCAACAAATAAACCCAAGTTGTACGAGAATGACAATCGATAAAAGTGACAAACCAACGATGACCGGAAATAGAAGTATATCGGGAAGGACCCCACACATCAGTATGAATCACATGAAAAGGGAAACGGCTTTTATTATTTGAAAATGGATATGTTGAACGAGTTTGTTTAACCAAAACACAGGCTTCACAAAAAAACTCATTCTTATTACAAGCTGAAACGAGACTAGGAAAAACTTTTTCTAAAGTTCCTAAAGGAGGATGACCTAGTCTGCAGTGCCACTGGTGGAGATCTGTCAATGCTGAATTAACTTGATAAGGCATAGAAGACAAAGTAGAATTAGAAACCCCACTACCCTCGAGCAGATAAAGACCACCATCCAATCTACCATATCCAATCTCCTTCTCCGTTACCAGATCCTGAAAAACACAATAAGAAGGAAAGAAGGTTACTTTACAGTTTAAATCTCAAGTCAAACTGCTGATAGAAATGAGATTAGTAGAGAATGATGGGATATGTAAAACAGAAGATAATAGAAGAGTGGGAGAACAATTGATGGACCCTTTTCCAGCAATAGAAGAAAGGGTTCCATCAGCTACGCGCACTTTGTCTTTACCGGAAATAGGAGTATATTGCTGAAAGAGACTAGAAGAACCTGTCATGTGATCTGTAGCCCCTGTATCAATGATCCATGGGTTAGAAACAATAGATGTATTAAACCCCCCAAAGAAGATACCTGAAGTGGCTATGTTTGAAATAGAAGGAGAAGACGAATTGGCAATCGTGGAGGAGGCAGTAGCAGTAGAAGTTTTCAGTAGACGTCGAAATGCTTGAAGTTCTTCCTGGGATAAACCGATATCAATAGTAGGTGTAATAGGAACAGTTTCAGTATGGTTTGCCTTGTTTTTTCCCTTTCTTTGAGCCCTTTGTACCTCAAAATCTGCAGGATTTCCATGTAACTTCCAGCAGGTAGCCTTAGTGTGATACGGCTTATGACAATGTTCACACTTCACAACCTCCTTAGAGGTATCAGACCGGAAGGATGAACCAGATTTGGCAATAGTGCTAGTACTAGTTTGTAGAGTAGATCAATCAACAGTAGGGGGATGAAGCATTGCTGTCCTGCGGCTTTCTTCAGAGTGAACTAGGGCATAGGACTGTTCCAGAGTAGAGAATGGAGACCAGCTAAGGACTTGAACACGTATCTGATCATATTCAATATTTAATCCTGCCAAGAGATCATAAACTCTAATCTTGTCCACATGCCTCTTGTAGGCAGCAACATCCGCATCATTGGTTGGATGATAATCGGCATGATGATCTAGCTCTTGCCACAAACTTCAAAGCTCAGCATAATATTGAGATATAGTCATCTCCTTCTGAGTGGTGTCATGAACCCTTTTTCGAAGTTCATACACCTGCACATCATTCCCAAGTTGACCATAAGTATCTCTTGCAGCCGACCAAATCTATGCCGCAGTATCAAGAAGCAAATATCCCTTTGCAATATGTGACTGCATTGAGTTAAGCAAGAAAGACATTATCAAAGCGTCGTTCGAGATCCACTTTTCCTGAGTAGTACCCGATGTAGCTAGCCTCTCAGAAGTGCCGTTGATATGTCCCGTAAGCCCTCGGCCTGCGATGGTCAAGAATGCCGATCGAGACCATATCAAATAATTTTTACCGTCAAGATTCACAAGCATTGCAGCAAAATTAATATAATCTATACGGCCATCCCCTGGAGGTCCAGAGCTCACAGTTGAATCCTCAGACGACATTATGTCTCAAAATTCGACTTGAAGAGTGTAAACGGAGAAATCAAACCACCAAAAGTTGCTAAAAAAGGCCAAAATTTTGATGGAAGCCTTCGGTAATAGGTTGAAGTTGTCCTCCAAGAGAAAAACCAAATCAGATCAAGGGAAGGAAAAAATCGAATTTTTCCAGGGTTTTGAAAACCTGAAAAAAAATTCGATAATTCTGATTTTTTTCCCAAAGAATCTGAAAAATATATATGGTGGTCCACGAACTGTAGTACTTTGGTCTTTAAACACGAGAGGATAGTCCAACGGCAAGGCACAAAACAATCTCAAACAAGAAGACCCAAAAAATCGCAGAAGAGGTTGAACCACCTATCGCAGATTGCAAAGAAGCTTTAATTTATCTCATAGAGGTGAGGTTTAGGGCAGACACTATATTCAAAGAATCACCTCATTAGTGCTGCCCTATGCTGTGAAAGAAAGCAAAGACGAAGGTGGGAAGGAACTGTGGTGGGATGAGAGAAGAGAGAGAGAGAGAGAAGAATGTAGAAGAAATTAGGGTTAGGGTTAGGGTTTCAGTTCAGCCCTAACTCTGATACCATGTTGAGAGAAAAAAAAAACTGAACTGAATGCTTGGTTAGGTCAATGTGACCCAAGCTATCTATTTATAATAAAGCCAAAAAGGCCCAGAATTACAATATTGCCCTTATTGCTACTATTCATAAAATAATAAAGAAAATAGACAAATATGCCCCTATCGTCTAAAGACTCTCAACACTTCTACTTAGGCTTTTTACAAGATAGCACTTCAAAATTGACGGTTTATTGTGGATTTGGGTCTTCAGACTAGTTTTGAAGGTTCGTTGTACTAAGGAGGCAATTTAGGATATTCATACTTAATCTTGGCATAATAAGCCAATGAGTTGGACACAAATGCTTTCAGGGAATCAACTTGGGTTGGGTGTTCTGCACCTCTTACTACGACTTGCTCATAAAGCCTAAATCATACTATCCTACTTGCATTATGATTTCTAGGTCTCTGTCTCTGTCTCTGTCTCTGTCTATCTAGCTCTCTCTTTGTGTGCAGTGTCTGGCAGATGTAATGCAAGTTTTGCCCTGAAAGAGCTATCACTATGAATTTTGACGATTTATGGAACTATCATCGAAATGTACCTTCTATTTCTAATCAATTTGTCATGGTGATGCTTAAAATGAGTTGGTAGTAATGAAATAATTATTTTCATATGAGATAGGGCAATCTATAGGTACTTTCTGTATTTAATGACTGTCCCTGCTGCTTACAATGGCTTGAGCAAAATTTGTTCTCTAGTTAAAATAAGAATCTATTCCCCAAAACATTCAAAATATCTTTGACACCTATTTCCAGATCCACCAAAGTACTATCCCCATCATGAATCTTGAGTTTATCGCTGAAAATTCAGGCCTCCATCTTGGAGGCTCCTGGGAGAGAGATCACACCGTGGCATTGTGCAGAGCTCATTATGTGTGTCTCTTTACACTTCGAATAAATGATTAGTTTGTTCTTTTCCTTTCTGTATTGGTTCTGGTGAGCTTTTAGCTAATACAACTTTTTTTTTCTTTTGCCTTTAAGAAGACAAAACTTTGTTAGCCACTCTCACATTTACTCTGTCCTTATATTAGGTTTTTAACTTAGTTGATTTGCTTATTTTCATGTTGTTTTTCAGGTTTTGATCCTTTTGCCACTTCGTAGGATTGCGTTCTGAGTTGTTGAGAGGCTAATACAGCTAACACATTCAAACCACAAGGTACACTTTTAAGTTTGTTTGTTAAAGCTGTTAACCTAGCGTTGAAAATTTTAGAGCTGATTTTGCTGCATTGTATCTTATAAGTGCTAAAAATTCACATTATTTGGCTAAAAAAATCAAAATATCCATTTTGAATTGAGATCCAAAGATTGTTAAACTCTTACGAGTTTGCAGTAGTATCCTAGACACAAGTATAGTGTGTCATAATAAACTAGATGTAGTATATCTTCTGATGATTTATATTAAAGTTTTCTGTGGTTTTAACAGTTTTTCCCATATAGCAAGCACTCTTGACTTTTGATTTCCTTAAAGGCACCACCATCAAAGTGATTTCCTATTCGTCAAATTGTTGTGTTCAACTACCCTCAAATCATGAAATATGATTTGAGTGGTAATGGTTTAAGAAAACATGTTCACAATGGACTAATATTTGATAAAAATTGCGATACTTCTTGCACATGTTAGGAATTGTTGGTTGGTAGTGTCTTCCTAATCTAATCCATAGCAACCTAGCCGAGTAAGGTAAGAGGTTTGAGTTTGATATTAAGTAATATCAAGTCTTTCTGCGTCATATTTCAATTTCTCTGCAGGTATAGGCAACTCAAAAACCACGACGTATTGTCTATAAGTATGGACGACTCAAAAACCTCCTTCAATTGTCTATAAGCCTAGGCAATTCAAAAACAACCATTCAAATATATTTTGATAATTTTTAAGAACAACTGTGTTTTTCCACAAAATATGACCATTTTTCCTCGGCATCTAGCATATGAGTCATTATCTTGCTTCAACCAAATGATTTACTGAAGCAGACCCTTTCATACCATCTGCCAGAGAGAAAGTGCTCCTCATTTCCATACTTCTTCCAGTACATGGGTGTCATGCTTCACAGAACCTAGGGTTGGCATACACTTGGTGAACTATGTTGATTTTTTTTTTTTTTGAAAATGAAAGAGGTCCTTCACCACCACCGCACCCCACCACAAAACCCCAACAAAATGAAAACCTGTGTGTCACTTTCTGCTTGAATAATGGAAGCATGGATTGTCCACGGTTTCATGTATAGTATTTGGGACATTTATCTGATGATTTTGGTGCTAGAGAGGCTCATGACAACAAGGACAATGAGGTGTTTGAGGATGTCCATGGCTATTTGATGGAAATCCTGACGTTCAATTTATTGTTGGCATTAAATTTATTAGGTACATATTTTTCACTTAGCGCCAGTATTTTTTTAAGTTCCGTTCTTTTTCTATTTATTGGCCGAAACTCTATGCTAAAGACGATGACAGAGTAGTTAAAGTTTCAACTTCTTTGTACAATTCTCATCAAGTGTCTGTCCCCTTCCTACAACGCTCACTGCCCGCATCTTAGCCCATAAAAGTGAAAAGGTAATATCCACTCGACTTTGCTGCTAATTTTTAATGCTGGAATCTGCTGCAGAACAATTGTTAGGGGTTTAGAATATACATTCTGAACATTGAACTACTTGGAAAGTAGTTTTGCCTGAAGACCTGTGATTTATAATGCATTTGCAAAAGCTTGCTTAAGTAGCTGATGAAAGAAATATGACTGAGACTCACTTTAAATTGCATTGCGAGCTTGGTAAGATGGATGCGCTATTCATTTAAGCAATTGTATTTTGGAGACAGAGCTTTCTAAATAAAACTTCATTATCCACGCTCAAATCTGGGTGGTTATGCTGTTTGTCAGAATCGATGTCTTAAGAGAACGGTTGATAAGATAGCCGACCGTTTCTTGCAGTGGTTGAAGTTTCCTCTATTGTATGGTTGATGGTCACTGCTCGGTTAGCTGATACTGTTATTCTGCTGTTTAGATGTTACATCATCCGATTGCAACTATATGAGAATTTCTTGCTGAACGGCTTAATAATTGTCATTTTTTGTCTTGGAGGATAAGTTTCCGTCGATACTAATAATAATAACAAGGGCCTTGGACTTCATGATTCATGACTATGTTCTTATTCCTTTTCTGGACAGGTGAACAGCAAGATCTCCATGATTTGTCTTTCTCTTTTTTATTACTTTAACCATTGTAAATGTTGGAAATATGGTGTGGGTGAATGAGAAATTATTTCTCAAAAAACACCCTTGAGTTGGAATTGGGAAGTGGGAAACACTAGTCCCACATTGGAAAGGAAGAAGGCTTTCAAGTGCTTTATATATGGTTACACTCCTTTGGAGTGGTAACATAACAACAAAGTACTATGCCTCGCGCGCAGGCGCAGGGGGGGTGCAAATCTCGGGCCTCAATGAAGGTTCGACGAGGGGCGCGTGAGGGTGCCTCGCGACAAGCCCATTTTGCATCTCGGATCAATTTTCCTTTTGCTTCCAACAAATTAAATATTGTTACGGATTTTGTAACGGTTGGTGTTAATGGATGATTTTGTAACGATGCTTTAATGCGAGCTCAGAAGCAGAGTATGTTTTGGATGAGCTCAGTAGCAGCTCACGCAGGTTCATAACCAGCGTTCAGAAGCAGCTCGAGCGGGGTTCAGATCCAGGGTTCAGAAGCAGCTCGCGCAGGTTCATAACAAGCGTTTAGAAGCAACTCGAGCGGGGTTCAGATCCAGCGTTCAGAAGCAGCTCGCACGGGGTTCAGATCCAGCGTTCAGAAGCTGCTCACGCAGGGTTCAGAAGCAGCTCGCGACGCTCAGAAGCTGACCATTTGTAACGTTTTGGAATGTCATTACATTACAACAGTTACAAATGGCAGAGTTAATAATCCATTATGACATAAACGGCATATTTAAATGTCCGTTACACCACAACAGTTACGAATGGCAAATTTAATCGGCCGTTATTAACTGTTACACCATATAATTCCGAAATAACCCCTCACTCATCTTATAAATAGATGATTCTCTTTCAGTTTTAAAATACACAGATACACAGACACGGACACACACTCAGACGAAAACCAAAACTCTCCCTCTGTTTTCTTGCATTGTTTTCGATAGTATTCAAACACAAGTTCTTCAAGTTCGCCGAAAGCTCTGAGGTACTGTGCTCACCTCCTAGCTATCAACCGTTGTATCCTGGGAGACAGACGCTCACGAAACCTCAAGCACAGAGTTGAGAGAGCGAATCTGTTTTAAGGAAACTGTGTTCAACACAGGCCTCGGTTTATACTTGTGTCGATCCCACTTTTCTTATGTCGAAAAGTTATTTGCAAGTGAATCTGAAAGTTTTCACCAAACATTTTTAAAAGAAAAAGTGTTTTCCAGGAATTCAGATTCAGACGCGTTCTGCTTCTGAACACCCCTTTTTGAGCTGGTCAGATTCATATTCAAGCTCAACATGTCTCTTTCCCACCAACAGTAAAGTGTGATAAAACTACTATGAACTAGTGGTGTTTTTGTTAGACTCTGACCAGTTGATTTTTTTATCTCTTAAAAGGAATATCATTAAGGCACTATGTTTTCTTGGATAAATATCCGACAGGGTAAAACAACATTTCTATGTGACTTCGTAGTTCACTAGAGTGACTTTGCAGTTCACTAAAGTTAGGAAGAATGACCAAATATGTTCCCTTTAAGAGTTTTCAGCCATTCGTATTTGTCATTCTAGCCCCGCATTTAAAGTATTCTGATTGGCTTGCCAATCTAATTTGTTTAGTCCTTCCCGCATGACTGCATCTTGCGATGCTTGATGCTGTACCTGATGGTCGCAGGATGGTCATGAAAAGAATCATGTCTCCTGTAGCAAGATTAGTAGTTGCATCTCACTAAACTTATTTGTAGTATATTTGAAGGCACGTGGGACAACCAAAGCCCTTTATTTCTGTTGACTTTTCTTTCACTAGATGATATAGTTGGGAATGCAAAATTGTTCATAGAAAGCATTGCAAGAGAAGACTGCATTGCATAGAAAGTTCACATTAATTGTTTACTTGTTCATGCCAAGATGCTCTATAATCGACGAAATGGTCTGCAAGTTCTTTTTCGTTCCATGACAAATTCGGTAAAATTTCTTTAGTTCCAATCGAAGCATTCTTGTTGTAATAGTGTCATCTATGATTAAACTTTTATTTCACTACGGTTGTTGTCACAATTTTATTGATGCTTATTGAGCTAATTGCTACATTAGAGTATCATATTTCACAATTAGAAATCTTATGCATCATTAGTCAGTAAATATTCTTAGCTTTTGTTTGAGAAGGAAGAGGAAAAGAAGATAGGAATTGAGAGGATGAAAAGGGAAAAAAAATTGGTGGGGTGCTTGTTCTCATAGGCCTCAGTATTAGCTTCCCTAGGTAGTCTGGCAGGAGAAGTACATGTTTCCCCCGGAAAAGGAAAAATCCAAGACACTAGGGAGAGCGAAGTTTTCTACCATGGCTCTTGATCCCTGAATCTATGCCACTCGTCTTTTTGTGCATTCTGGTTGTTGCTTCTGAAGGGATCAGAAGGACGTCAGAAGCAGTTCTGTGTTTGCTTCTGAATTGTTGCTTCTGAACGGATCAGAAAGACGTCAGAAGCAGTTCTGTGTTTGCTTCTGAATTGTTTCTTCTAAATATTGTTGCTTCTGAAGGGATCATAAGGACGTCAGAAGCAGTCCTGTGTTTGCTTCTGAATTGTTCAGAAGGACATTCAGATGCACAAAACAGAGCAGAATGAAAAACAGAATGTATTCCAAGAGCAAGATTTTTAACGTATGGAAGGGAAAGCTTCAACTCTTATTATTCCAAAAGATTGTAACACTTAAATACATACTCCAAAACAAATCTTTATCCTAAATCTACTAGGATTCTAATCGAAACAGAATATTTGAATAATAAACAGGAAAGTTATCTAGTAAATTCAAATCTTAACAGAATCTAATCAAATCTTAAAGATAGAATTGCTAAAACTAACTTAAAACAAAATATTCTGCAGCCTTGATACACAACATTCTCCTCCTGAATCAAGTGCTGCACATTCCCAGCTTTGCTCTCAAAACTTCAAATCGACCAACATTGAATGACTTTGTGAATATATCTACAAGTTGTTCTTCTGAACTGCAGTATACCAACTTTACTTCTCCAGCCTTCTGCACCTCTATCAGAAAATAATATTTGATCTTGAAATGCTTTGTTTTTCCGTGAAATACAGGATTATGTGAAATTGCCAATGCAGCTTGATTATCTACAAACACTTCAATGCCTTCTTCTTGCTTCAGATGCAGATCATCCATCAACTTCTTCAACCATAATGCTTGATTTACAGCTGCAGTAACTGCAATAAACTCAGCTTCTGCAGTTGATTGAGCTACTATTTCCTGTTTCTTTGAACTCCAGGAAAAACACGCCGAACCAAATGTGAAACAATAACCTGAAGTGCTTTTCATATCATCCATTGAACCTGCCTAGTCACTATCTGAATACCCCTGTAACTTAGACTCTTGAACTTTACAGAATTTAATCCCATATGAAAGAGTACCATTTAAGTATCTCAACACCCTCTTTGCTGCTACCATATGTAACTTACTTGCACAATCAAGAAATCTAGACAAGACACTTATAAGAAACATGATGTCTGGTCTAGTTGCCGTGAGATACATAAGACAGCCAATCAAACTTCTGTAAACTCTTTCATCTGCAGGTTCTGAACCATCATCCTTCTGAACCATTGGAGTACTCACACTCTTGCACTCCTCCATGTTAAATCTCTTCAGAATCTCCTTCGAATACTTCTTCTGAAATATAAAAACTTCATTCTGAGTCTAACTAATTTCCATCCCTAGAAAATATGACATCTCACCAAGATCTGTCATCTCAAACATCTTCATCATCTCCTGCTTAAATGCAACAATCTGAGCACTTTTACTTCTTGTTACTAGCAAATCATCCACGTAAAGTGACACTACCACCAAGTCAGATGCTAACTTCTTGACATATAGAGTGGATTCACTTAGGCTTTTCTCAAAACCCAAGTTCAGCAAGTGCTCATCAATCTTACTGTACCAAGCTCTAGGAGCTTGTTTCAAGTCATAGAGAGCTTTTTTCAGCAAATAAACCTTCTCCTCCTGGCCTGGTGCGACAAAACCTTCTGGTTGCTCAACATAAATCTCCTCCTGCAATACTCCATTCAAAAAAGCAGATTTTACATCTAACTGATATACTTTCCATCCTTGTTGAGCTGCCAAGGCAAGAGTCATTCTGATTGTATCCATTCTTGCCACTGGTGCGAAGGTTTTTGAGAAATCAACTCCCCAAACCTGTGCATATCCCTTCACAACCAATCTGGCATTGTACTTATTCACTGAGCCATCAGAATTGAGTTTGGTTCTGAAGACCCATTTTACACCAATCACCTTCCTGTCTTCAAGCCTCTCTACTAACTCCCATGTTTGGTTCTTTTCAATCATAGCCAACTCTTCATTCATTGCAATCAACCACTTCTGATCACTTTTAGCTTCCTCATAACTCGAAAGTTCCAAAACAGCCACACTACACCTCTGATATATATCAGTCAGAGTTCTGGTCCCTCTAACTGGAACATCATCCTCCAGCTCGTCAGGTTCCAGAGATACCCTCTTCTGCTTGTCTTGTGACTCTTCTGTCCAGTCACATTGTTCATCTTTAAAGAACTGAACATCTCTGCTAGTGATCACCTTCCCTGTATGTGGTTGATAGATTCTGTAGGCTTTTGACATTGAACAATAGCCAACAAAGATTCCAGATTCAGCTTTCTCTCCCAGCTTGTCTCTTTTGACCTGTGGGATATGAGAAAAAACACAAACAGCCAAACACTTTCAGATTTCGTAATATTGGCTTGACACCAAACCAAGCTTCAAAGGGTGTCTTCTTTTCCAATACCCTTGTAGACAGACTGTTCAGCAGAAAGACTGCTGTGTTTGCTGCTTCTGCCCAAAACTCTTTTGACAGATTCTTCTCATGTAACAGACATCTAGTCATCTCCATGATGGTTCTATTCTTCCTTTCACTAACTCCATTTTGTTGTGGAGAGTAAAGAGCAGTAAGTTGATGTTCAATACCAGCTTCTTCACAGAAAAAGTTAAACCTCTGTGAAGTATATTCTATTCCATTGTCAGATCTGATGACATGAATCTTGCAGCCACTTTGGTTCTCAACCCATCTCTTAAACTTCAGAAACACCTCAGCAACTTCTGACTTTTGCTTCATGAAGTAAATCCAGCACATTCTAGTATAATCATCAATGAAGATAATGAAATACCTGCTGCCATTTAGTGAAGGAGTCACATGTGGACCACAGAGGTCTGTATGGATCAGCTGCAGCTTCTTTGTAGCTCTCCAAGTTGATTCTTTGAATGGAAGTCTCGTTTGCTTGCCTAACAAACAAGACTTGCACCTTATGATCTCCTCCTCCATACTCGGTAACCCTATTGCCATTTCATTCCTCTGCATAAACTGCAACCCTATATGATGAAAATGACCCAACCTCTTGTGCCATAACTCTGAATCACTAGCTTGACACTTGAATGCCACTTGCTCCTTCTCGAGAGGATTCAGAGAGAAACTCTTCTTCTGCATTTTGATTCTGAACAGTTTCTGTCCATCTGAATCAAATATCAAATACTCTCCTTCTTCAAATACCACCTTAAATCCTTTTTCTACTAAGTGACTGACACTTAGCAAGTTCTGATCAATCTCAGGGACATACATTACATCAGAAACAAACTTTGTTCCAGCACAACTCTCCATTGCTACAGTCCATTTACCTTTCACTTCTAAATACTCACCATTCCCAATCCTCACTCTTGACTTCAATGACTTGTCAAGATCAGTGAACAACTTCTCATCACTTGTCATATGGTTTGTACAATTACTATCAACAAGCCAACTATCACATGGAGTACTAGAAGAGAAACAAGAAGCAACAAAAAGTTGATCTACCTCTTGTTGAACTGCAGCGTGTGCTTCACCTTGATGCTAATCTCCTTTCTCTTTGCAGAACTTCTCAATGTGCCCAAGCTTTTGACACTTTCTGCATTTTACATCTGGTCTCTTCCAACACCTAAAGTGTGGATGATTTTGTTTTCCACAATGCTTACACGAAGAATACCTTCCCCATTTGTTCTTCGAATTACCAGCATTGTTCTCTCTCGCAGTAGCTTCTGAACCACTACCACCATTCCACTTCTTCCCTTTCCACTTCTTGTCTTTCTCTCTAACATTCTGTTGTACCTTGGCCTGTAGAGCTCCTTCGGCACTACCTTCTAGCCTCATTAACCTCCTCTGCTCTTGCGCTTGCAAAGCACTTAGCAATTCGGCAAACCGAATCTGAGACAAATCCTTGGTATTCTCCAACGAGGCAATTGTTGCCTCAAACCTTTCGGGCAAAGAGACAAGAATTTTCTGCACTAACCTATTGTTAGAGAGATCAGTGCCTAGAACTCTTGCCTGATTTTCTATACTTATCAATTTATCAGAATACTCCTTAATTGTCTCAGACTCCTTCATCTGAAGTCTCTCGAATTCTCTGATCAGATTCAGCCCCTTCATACTTCTGATCCTTTCATCTCCTTGATACTCGGCTTTAAGGAAATCCCAGATAGCTTTTGCTGATTTGCAAACCATAATTCTGCTGAAGATGGCAGGTGAAACAGCAGCATATAAACAAGACTTCGCCTTTCCTTTCCTTGTAACCCTCTCCTTGTGATACCTGATTTGATTGATGGTTGCGTTGTCAAGAAGGGGAGCAACTTCATAATCTTCTTCTATTGCTTCCCAAAAATCACAACTCTCTAGATAAGCTTGCATCCTCACTGACCAGGCTTGATAATTTTCTCCATCAAACATTGGTGGAGCCATGGCTGAAAAACCACTCGATCCAACCTCCATCTTGCCTTCGTCTTCTATGGATGCAAACACACTCTCAATCAATCTCACAAGTCACTTACAGCACAGCTCCTTAAGATCAAGAAAGCTCTGATACCAATTGTTGCTTCTGAAGGGATCAGAAGGACGTCAGAAGCAGTTCTGTGTTTGCTTCTGAATTGTTGCTTCTGAAGGGATCAGAAGGTCGTCAGAAGCAGTTCTGTGTTTGCTTCTGAATTGTTATTGCTTCTGAATTGTTCAGAAGGACATTCAGATGCACAAAACAGAGCAGAACGAAAAACAGAATGTATTCCAAAAGCAAGATTTTTAACGTATGGAAGGGAAAACTTCAACTCTTATTATTCCAAAAGATTGTAACACTTAAATACATACTCCAAAACAAATCTTTATCCTAAATCTACTAGGATTCTAATCGAAACAGAATATTTGAATAATAAACAGGAAAGTTATCTAGTAAATTCAAATCTTAACAGAATCTAATCAAATCTTAAAGATAGAATTGATAAAACTAACTTAAAACAAAATATTCTGCAGCCTTGATACACAACACTGGTGTTTAATGCCTAGCATTCCATGTCATAAGGCATTGCGAGCCTTATTATTGTTCAATGGAGCTTTCCCTTAAGCATGTGATGTGACATTCGGCTCTTGCATCAAATTCAGTTGTCTACTTTTTTTTTTGTCCCGAGTCATTGGAAATTTGCCGTAACTAATCAAATTACACACTTTGGTTCTGATAGGTATGCAAAAACTGTTCCACTTGTAGCAGGTATCAGCTATCAAGACTATTTCGACTCAAATTTGCCAATAAACAGCTGGTATCAACAATCAACTCTAACCTAACAGTTTTGTTATCCGCATATATTTTTTGTTTTGACTTGGTGTGCAAGTGTGTTTGAATTTTGTGTCAATTCGTTAAATTTGGTTTATTTGACGAATAAGACGGTAATTTTTTACTCTGAAGTAGTATCTTGGCGTGACCTATTGCCCCCTTCTTTCTCTATATAATTTAGAACTGTGCACGATCAGTTTTTCGCCAAATCCTCACTAGCATTATTCTCTGCAGCATCTTTTCCTTTTTACTTAATGTTGTTGGGTGATTCACCAATTGATTGATCTCTCTTTTAAATTGTTTTACAAGCTTATCCTGGATATCGTTGGATTGGCAGTTGCTTTTTTTCCTCTCGGAGCAATCGCTCCATCTAGTATGTCTTCTAATGATGATAAATACAATCAAACTGGTCGGTTAAGATAGAAAAAGGCACTGGAGTGATGATCTACTTTGCAGTCTTGTTGGATTGAGTTGCTGAACTAGTAGTCTTTGTTGGCATTGTAAGGATGGGTGATGGACTGAAATTTTGAAGATTTTTAGGAATTTTCTAGCTTTGATTGGAATTGGTCTTCATGGCGAGATGATTACTATCAAGTTCTAATTCTTTTACAAGTTGGAGTTCTGGCGTATTTGAGAAGTGGTGATCTATTGCATTTTCTGTGGGGCTGAGTTGATGATCATCTGAGATTGGATGAGCAACCGCTTCTTGGATTCTTGGCAGTTTTGCTATCCGCTTCTGTCTGCTCCAGTTCAATATGGACTGTCTTCGTTCTGTCATGGTTCTTTCTGCGTGCGTTATCATTATTTCGTTTGACAAGCTTTTCTTTTACGTGTGGTTCCATGGGTTTTCGTTGTATCTGGAAGATGAATAATTATGGACTCTCTTCAGTTGCTGGGAAAATATGCAGACAGGGTGCATGCGATTTATAGGTCTTGCTAGTTTGCTTAGGCTTTTATTTCACACGACCGTAGTGTTTTCATTTGGTTGGTGACGCATTTTAGTTAATCAGGTAATTCAAATGCTTTAGATGGTTGTCGAGGAGCGGTCTTGGTCTAGTTTTAGAAGCTTCTGGCTTGTTGCAGAAACTCAATTTGTTCTATTTTGCATTGCCTCTTTGGGACTCTGTCGGGGTCATGGACACTGTTAGTGTTTTAACGCTCCTCCTGTTGTTCGAGATCTATACGTCTATGATTACCGCTTTCTCAATTTCAGCTTGTTGGTATTTGATCCACTTAGGCACATGCATTGACTTCTCCTAGCACTGGTTAGTTGACTTCGACATTGGCTCGGGATATAGCGAGTTAAAAGTCGTAGCGATGTTCCTACACCATGTTTAAACAAAGATGTCACTGGACCTCTATGGCTAATTGATGCTTGGATAATCCCCTTTTTTTCTTTTTTTTTTTACAAATCAAATGCATCGCCAGTTGACCGACTCATTTTCAATGCCAAATTAAGGTTCAGTTTTTTCATGGAAAATGAATTATTTAAAATGCATTTACCAAAAATTGCTTACAAAAATAAACAAAATAAAAAGAAAATATTTTCATTTTTCATGGAAATATGTAGATATAATTTTTTTTATAGTGAACATTGATTAGTTATTTCGGGTGGTACACTCGATTGTCCTCAGAAAAATATTTTTCAAATTATTCAATTTTTTCAAAACAAACAGAGTTTAAGAGAACCCGCAATCACATTTAGAAGGTTCGACTATGAAAATATTGGTGAAGCCATGTGGTAGGGGATGTACTTCAATCATTGCTTTTATTCATGGTTTGGACAATAACAAGGCATCATACTTAGTGGTGAGAAAAACCTTTGGTTTACGAGTGTTATTTTTTCAAAGAGAGGTCATTGGATGGGTAGAAGTTGGCGATTAAGTTGCTAGTTTGTTTGTTAGAAAAAAAAAACTAAGAGGTGTCTTGTCCCACGTCAAAAAGATGTGAGTGTGCTCATGAACTAGATTTGGCACTCATCAACAATTTCCATTGTTGTTTAGTGAAACAATGTGACTATTCACAAAGGGCTCTTACAACATTTAAAAAATGTGTGCTCGAATTGTGTCTATTCGGACATAACTTCTTAACCTTTGAAAGGTTGTGTATGTTCAAACATTTTCTCTATATATTACGAAACATAACTTCTTAACCTCTGAAAGGTTGTGTATGTTCAAACATTTTTTCTATATATTACTAAACATGTCTACTCAATATAGAACTTCATCTTTCATTTTTTTTGTTTTTTCTTTCAAGAGAAATACAACCACTTTCCTCAAATTGTTTTCTAGAAAAATCCTAGAGAAATGTCAAAATTGCTATCTTCCATTCTTACTAAGACTTTGTTGTATTCTGAAGGAAATTTATCGGAAAGTATTAGTAACATTGTAGAGCAAATAAATTTCTAAAGAGAGTGTTATAATGACTCAAAGTCTTATTACGTTGTTTATCCTATTCCCGACCATATTTTTTTCCAATAGATAGTAGATGTGGAGCTTCTAGAGAAGAGGATCCACATTGAATTGTGGAAGTAGATAATTGTTGAAGTTGTGATGAGGAGTTGCCCATGATATTCGATGAACTTAATGGAATTGATGCAGTAGCGGACACCCTGAAGCTGTGGGGGCTTAACAAAGGAATAATCAATGCAAGCAGGAGTACTTGGAGATGGTGAGAACAATAGACTAGATTGTGATTTAGCGAATGGGAACAAGCGCTCCTGCAAAATCACATGGCGACAGACATATATTCAGCGAGTGCTCCCATGCAGCCAACGATAGTCAATGAATATACATTGCATTGCCCTATCATCAAGTTCATGGAGAGTACAATGGCGCAGCCAAGAATAGCAAGCACACTCAAAAACATGCAAGATAGGTGTATGGATTTTCTAAGAATTTCTATTGCCCTCGCTACCGTTACTCAAAAAGGAGTTAAATTGGAAGGGTTGGCTGGTAATTGCTCATGGAATCATGATCTATCATAATTCATTTAACAAAGGTTGTAAGTTGTGTACTTACACAGAATGACAAAATTAAACACTACGCCTCTTGACAGCCGAATCCCAAGAGAACCAATCACGGAACACGAGTTGAAAACGATGGGGCCAGAGATCATGGAGACATTACAAAGAGAAGATGAGAAAATTATGTAAAAAGTCCTAAATCTATTGCATTTCTACCAATTCAATCATAAACCTTTTAATTTCGTCAATTAAATCCTAAACATTCTCACATTTTACCAATTGAGTGCATCCGATCAATTTTGATCAGAAATTACTGATGCAAATGCATCGCCATCCTACTTGGGACCGACATAGACGTGACAATTTTCATTCTAATATTTTTAAATTTGTTCATTATTTTTTCCTCTTTTTTATGCATTTCCTTTTTTTTTTTACATCATTGATCGATGAGGGCCAGCAACCCTCGCCGGCCAAAGATGTAAGAAAAATTTAATAAGAAAATAAAAATAAAAAATACCAATAAATATTATCCACATGAGCGCTGATTGTAATGCGTAGGACGATCAAAGTCCACATTAATGCCAACCGTAACACGTATGACGACTAGAATCCACATCAGCAGTTCCAACCAAAATTAACTAAATGAACTCAATTGGAAAAACATAAAAAGATTCAGAATTCATTGACAAGATTAAATAATGTTATAACTAAATTGATAAAAATACAATGAGGCCTATATTTCTACTCCTCCTTTTGCTCATCCACGCCCTTAACACGTAAAATGAGAAAACAACCCCCATGTGGGTCTCAAGACATGGCTTTCCTACATGTCGCAAGCCGTGCTTTATAATGAGCGGCTCTTTTGGTTTTCGGTAGTAAGCAAATAAAATCTTGGGAAATTTCCAAAAAAAAACAAGGCATCAAGTACCCTTATTTTCTCAAATAAAGGCCTGAAGTGGATTATATTTTAAATAAGTACTCGAAGTGCTATCATTGTCTCAAAGAAAAGCCTGACGTGACTATAGTTATTTCAAAAAAGGATCTGACCTCACTAGTCGCCTGGCCGACCAAATTTTTTGGTCAATCAAGAGCATTTTTGTCAAAATGTAAATTTAATCTAATTTTTTGTTAAATTAAATTTAAAAAAATAAAAAATAAATAAAAAAAATCAAGAGGAAAGCTGCCTGTGGCCACCACCCCATAACCAATGGGGTGGCGGCAATGGCCCTTGGGGTCTTCAACACCGCCCTCGGCCAAACTGGGCAAAGGTCGCAACCTTCTCCTGGCTCGAGCTCTCCCCATTAGTCGGTGGGGTCGCCGGCCCTCGCTAAAGTGTTAATGACCCCAATAGCCACCTGTATCCTTTTTTTTTTTTACTTTTTTTCAAAATCTCTTAAAAAATAAAAAAACAAAAAAAATAAAATAGTAAATGACCAAAATACTCTTAACTAAAGTGATTCAAACCCTTTTTTGAGACTAATATAATCACTTCATGCCTTTATTTGAAACCATATGCACTTCAAGCCATCTGACATAATAAGGACACTTCAAGCTTTTATTTAAAACAACATTCATTTCAAACTATTATTTAAAAAAATAAGGATACTTGGGCCTTTATTTAAATTTTTTTCTAAAATCTTTTATCTATCCAGAAAAAATCAATCTCAGCCTCCCTTCTCTTGCGGTTGGGTGATTTCTCATCTCTGCCATCTCCAAGCCTGACAACGAGACGCTCGCTTGGATGGAGAGTAGAGAAGAGGGGTCTGTGGAACCCACATGGGGAGAGGGATCAAAATACCAATATATTTTTGCCAATTCAATCATGATTTTTTTAAAATTTTAAATATCTCATTTACCTGCGTGAACGACCGAACGACTGAGAATTGAATAAATCGCCAACAAAAGCACCGTATGAATTAAAGATCCTCTGTCCCTTGCACCGGGTCAAGGTCAAGAGCGGAGTCCTCAAACTAAAGCTTGCCCCATAAGCGCTCTAGTTGAATATCAACAAGAGATGATAAGGAGACGCATTAGCTCTTAATTCAACGAGGAATCCGTTTAAGTAACCTGTGCAGGTCCAATTGGAGTATGATTGAGAGATCTACCGCGTCTTTGCCTTACCAAATGAACAAATAAAGTTCCCATGCCATTCTCAAAAACGGCGTAAATCCGGTCCAACTCCTCAAACCATACACCAATTCAGTTAATTCAGCACCATCTTATGAACTCTGACAAGTTTCTTCTTTAAATCGAAAAAGTTCAGACAATTCTACAAGTTGAGGAACTTTAACTTAAACTCAGAGAACCCCGAAGAAGGGATTCTTAATCGCTGAGTCCAGCTCAGAACCGGCAGAGTTCAGCACAGCCATGTCAACCTTGTCTCTGGGCAGAAACAGGAATTCACCGCCTTCGATTTTCTCAAACCCACAGAGCTCCATAAACCCGATGCCTCCTTTCAATGCACCCACTCTCTCCTGCATGGATACATGCGGAGAGGTAAGAATCTTATCGGAGAAGAACAAGCAAGGAAAACCTATTACCATTGATGATTACAAACTCTGAACAGCTCAAATAGTCATGATTTATTTAGTAAAAACGTGTTTTAACTGATCTAGCAAGATAAATAAAGTGATTTGGGCAAGCTGCTTGGACTATGTATGCCCAAGTAGCTGACTTCTTGCTCAGAGGCTGTGAACCAATGGCAAGTATGGTAGCTCGACTCCTTTGTTACACAAACTGACACTACAGTGAACTCAAAGAGCAACTTCAGCTTTACAGTAGATGGGGGCTGCTACAATGCCCGTAACTTTCTATTAATGCATGTGGAAATGATTCTCTTATGCTGCTCTGCCTTATCACCAAAAGGAAAAAGCGGGGAAAAATAAGTGGGAAGAAAAACGTTGTAAGAGAGTTTTAGAATACACAGCAGCTAGAAGACAAACTATGCCTTTGTTTGATAAAACTGTCAGACTGGGGCAAAATAGACATAAGAAGTTATCAAAACCTGCAATTTCGGGTCTCAAGGACAACAGTAGGTTTAAATCTCTCATATATTCCCCTTCATCATGTCGATTAGATTTAATTGCATTTTCAACAATCCAAATGATGCTGACAAGATTCAAACCTGGAAGGATGGGTTAGTGACTCTGATCTTTCTGAATTTTTCCTCATTAGGATTCTTGGCAACATTCCCTATGTAGGTTAGCAGAGTCTGGAATGCTCTCTTCACTTTAGCATCATCCTCCTATTTCAAGTAAAGCCAAAAAAAAAAATAACAGAAACAGCAATGCAGCATAGCCACTACAAAAAGATTAACAATTCAAACGAATACAATTTTTATCTATAAAAGCCATCCAGAATTATTGCCAGAAGAGCATAAACATAGCATTCTCCTCACGAATAAAGTTCGTCCTCTCTAGCACGTTCAATAGTCTTGATGCATGCATCATAAATCAAAAGCCAATGCTTCAAATAAAGAAGGGGGAGGCAAGAGAAGCACCAAATTTTTCAGGGAACAAGACAACACCACCATACGGACGGCATATAGGGGTTACATAACAAATTACTTGTGAGCTTTTTACCTTGTGATTCTGCTTGAGCGATCGCAAACATTCTCTCATCTGCTCAGTCTTCGTGGCAGGTCTAACAGGCAGCGAGCTCTAGAACGAAAAAAAAAGAACTTTAACAAGATCCCCTGGTAGTTTTAAAGAACAACAAAGGATAGAAAATTGTTTCATCAGTTAAGCCCATACTTTCTTTTCCTCAATAACAGGTGCAGATGGTTTTGCAGCTGAAGGTTCTTCCGGTGGCAGTCCCAACTTCCGTCTTCTTTCTGCCTGTGAATGTATCAAGCAGCTGTTAACCAACTTGTCTATAGTTAGTCCAAACGTAGGTACCAACAAAGAATATCGACATCCCCCACAACTTATGGCATTTTCCTATTGTTTCAGCATGTTCGGTGGAGAACCATGAGTCATGACCAGAAAATGACAGTTATGATTCAGTCAGAAACAGATCAGATATAAGCCCCTGCATCCCATATTTATAGCGCTAACCTGATCCGCAAGTAGCTTTGTACTGTCAAAAAAATTCTTTTCAAAAGGAAGCTTGGTTCAGAAAGCATCTCAATGGTTTTTCATTTTGTTTCAATTTTGTTAATTCTTCAGATTTAAATGTCAAGTATAGAAGCTGCCAACCTCCAATAGAGGTGATCATAGATCTTACAACAAAACAGCCATCATGCAAAATCTCCAAATAGCATTTTAGGTGTTGGAGCAACTTAGATATTTGTCCTCAAAACCAGCTCATGGTGACAAGTGTTCACAAGGATTTGCTGACTAGCACATCTGTTACTCTCCTTTTGCAGTTCTTAGTATAGTCATATCGATCAACATCATACCCACTGCAATCTTGGTTGGAACATCATTAGGCAGATATACACACTTAAAGAATCAGAAACTTCAATTTCCTTCTTAGAGTTATTATGTTTCTACTAAACTTCAAATAAAACATCTAGTGCTGGCAGTAGGTAGTCATACTTATCTGAGCCAAGCACTCAACAGTTTGAAAGAACGATGATCATGTAATAGTGACATGATTGTATGACACATCTTGAGAAGTTAACTCTACCTAAAGAATGAAAAACAATGGACATCCCACATAAAAGAGAATCAGAAGGGTAATGCATTATAATGAGATCCTATAACTATAATGTTGCACAACCAGAACATGTTCTATACCTTGTCTTCTTCCAATTTCTGACGAATTTTTTCCCTAGCCCTCCTCTCTTCCTCTTTCTCAGCTTTCCGCAAAGCCAACAAACTGGTAGGAGGGACAAAAGGCCTCAGTCACAACAACAGAAACCTGTGTGGAGACCTAGGAGAATTCTTCATAATGATTGCATTCTAATAATATTTAAAATAAATAAATGAATTACTAACCGTTTTCTTTCATTATCCTCTTCAATTCGCTTTGCCTCTAGGAGTTCCTTGCCCACTCGAATCCTTTCCTGCAAAACTCAGCAGGCGGTTTCACTACGAAAGATGAAAATAAAATACCTCCCAGAGGCAACCTTGCCATGCACACTCAAGCTCAAATAAGAAACCACTGAAAAGTTCTGTTGCAGAGTATTCCAAAAGGTACAACGTAGATCAGATGTTGCACTTCTTGCTTAACATAACTTGTTCATACAAATACAATACCTTAATTCAAAATGAAGTTACTGTAACACAGACACAATTCCCATTGACTCGCGTAATTGTCAAAATATACAATCCCAAAATTTAAGCTATTAGAGGAAAGAGACTAAATGTTTATAAGGCGTATATAAACCACTAGGCAAGCAAACCCCATAGACAAGGTTCCTTAACAACAGGTGCTCTTCAAATTACATTGAGCAGAATCCCAATCAAAGCCATTCTTAGCTCTCTGCATTTAGGATACATTCTTTAGAAGGCTACATTAAAGTGATGCTCCAAATTTTGCATGTTAATTCTACTGAGTAGAAATTGGGTGAGGTTGTCCAAGCCTTTTAAGCCCTCCTTTACAACAAAGTGACATTTGCTGCATGGATTGTCATGCCATAACATGCTTCAGTAAAAACCAAGTACTTAAGATCTTTCCTCAAACTTACAATCTATAGTCCACCATTTGATCTGCAACCCCTCTTGGTTTTAGATTAAACAGATCCAACATATCAGAATCGTCAGCTTGTTTATACTTTTCTAGTCCTTGACTTGACCCCTCCTTAATTTGCTGAACCTCCTCTTTGCCGAAATCCTCCTCTATATATTCTGGTATTTACATTAATAAAGGAAAAAGTCAACAGTTGCCTAAGTTTCATGGACTAGAACTATACCATTAACAAATTACCATTAACAAATTACATATGTTTAAAAATGTCATATTTAAACATGTGCAAAACATCAAACCGCCCCCCCCCCCCCCCTCCTGTCTCTTTTTCCTCCTTCTCTTTCTGTAAAACCTTCCAAAGGACTTCTCTTGGGACCTTGTTATGGCCTTTTTCTAATGATCAAAATATTTCTAGTGTCAGTTCATTTCTACGAATTTGATGTACCATTAGAACTGTATTTTGAGCATGGAGGAAACAGTGTGATTCGTTCCTTCATAGTAATCGATATTTGCCTGTCGGATAGTAAACTAAGTAAATTAGAAATGCTTGCTATTGTAGAAACAGAGAGAGAACAAACCAGACATTTTCTTTTAGCTCCACACATAACAGATATTAATGAAGCATAAACAGCAAATTTTCAGCTCTATTTGTTAAATTTTGTGAACTTATCTCAAAAGCCTGGTTACATATTTGAGAAGACAAGTGAACTTCTCGTGGGATTAAACACCACACGTTGGACCTTCTTTATTAATTTTATGCATGAAACTTGTTGCTTCATATTTTGAAGACATGTCCCAGCAGCATGGTTACTACATATTATTTTTCTGAAAAGTGCCATACAACGGTAACCTCAACATCCACTGACCATATTTATCCCTTATCAAGTGGAAGGCAATGAAATGGAGTTTGCAATTTCAATGTCAGCTTCAACTTTCAGGATATAGGCCCACAGACATCAAAAGTCTATGGGCCTGCAACACAAGACCATCCCAGAGTTTAACATGTATTTTCCTATTGTTCATGCACCCCACTTCACACATCCTAAATACTTTATCAAGTGTAAAAGTATGATAAAAGCTAGATGATCCAGCTCAGATCCAAACGAACTTTGACCACAGCAGGTCATGAATTAGATTAATTTGTTACCAGAAAGTTGCTTAAATTGATTTTCATGCTTACAATTCACCTTTTCTATCTAAAAGAAAGCCTAGTGAGTCCATTTCTCCGATGCAACCAAAAAAGTTTTTTCACAAACAAACTGAAATCACTGTGTTATCAAAATTCTTTAATCCCTAATAAATTCTACAACCTAAAGGCATTTGAACAAATGTAATTTCGAGGACCAATTAAAGTTTGTAATTTCATAGTTGAAAAGTGACAAATAGTAGTTCAATGTTTCACGATACAAGAACATCTAGATTACTCATATCAAGAGATGAACCAAGTTAGTGAGAACAGCAACACTGCAAAAAATAAAAATAAAAATAAAAGGAGTGACAAAATGACGTGAAAGAACAAAGTACCTTTTCTCTCTCTCTTTCCATTCTCTTTTCTTCCTCTTCTTTCTTCTTGCGAGCTCGTTCCCTATAGTTTAGTTAAAAGAAGCATCACCATGGAGTGAAATGAAATGTTTATGCTAAGATTTTACTCAATAGGGCAATAAAAAATAAGGTTTATTAAAGTAGTTTGTGTTGTATCTAATGTAGATCCAGCGCACATGAATATATACATGAATGCAACATTTGATCATTAGCAAACTAACATATGTCAACAAGACAGAGAAAATTAATATTCAGGCAACATGTCTTCCTTGAAACCACCTCCCTTCATTGAAAACAGATGAATGCAAGGAAGCGCACAAACACTCAGGCTTGCAGCAATACTAGAATCAGTTCAACTTAACTAAAAATCCGATGAAATTTAGGAACCATTGCAAATACTAAAATCCATAAAAAAAGACATAGGTAATCATAGATGATGAATATTGTGGTCTAAACTGCCAGCAATATACATTATGCCTTACCTAAGTTCTTGTGCTTTAAGCTTAACTTCTTCTGGAGTGAGAGATGGCTTAGGAGCTTCGGCTTTGGAGTTAACAGGTACCTGACAAACTCAAAAGACCTAAACAGAATTACATGATGACAAGCCAAAGCTCAGTAACCCAGAACTCTAGGTCTAAGTCAACAATAGTGATGTTCAATGTCCTGCAGCTTCTCTATCAAACAAGATACAACAGACATGATTTCTGTTGTATGATCATGATACCATGAATACTCTAAGTCTGGCCAGAAGTATAGAAAGGTCGATCCACCACAGTACCTGGTGCATGCCAAGGAAAACTATGCGTAGGAGAAAAACAGATACGTTCAAAATGACGATAACCTATTGTCTACTGAATTAGAAGTTAATAAAAACAAGCTAACGATATTGCTCATTTTCTTTCAAAGAATCAATGCTGCTCCAACAACCCTTCGCTTTCAAAAGTAATGATGTGACCCAAAAAGATATGTAGAAAGTGATTATACCCTATCATCTACTGAATAGAAGTTCATAATAACAAGCCAACGATATTGCTCATTGCTCTTCCTTTGCTTTCAACAGAATGATGTAATAGCCTCTTTCTTTTATAACAAAGGCTGACGCATGAGTATATCTTTTTCTAGTAATTTTAAGTGTCTTCTTATTTGGTCTTTCCTTACGCTATTAGATTAACAAGTGCTAATGTAATAGGCATGTGACTTTTTAATGAGATTTGATGGTAGATAATCTTGAACAGTTTATGTTTAATTAGGGGTTGAGACCGCCTTACATGGCACAGCATGTTTATTCCATATGGGCAGGAAAGTCCAGGCATTAATTATTTTTTAGATGGTTAATAACATTGGCAAATTAGTTATAGGTACGGAGTCCATTGATGAGAAGGGCTAGGAAAAACTTGAACCTAGCCGCTACGGCTTCGGCCACTCAAATTTTAGATATTCCCTTTACCATTCTAGTAACGACTTTTAAATCACTTTTTGTCAGATTTCTTCTTCAAAGTACATATCATTGGTTTATCTAAACCCTAGAATGTCTAATTTCTGTTCCAGCTTCAATTCTTCTCCATTCAAACCCTTGCTTTTTTCTTTTTTTTCTGTTGTTGCATTTTAGACTCTGTTAAAGGTGTGATGTCATATCCAGATTTATTTCAAATATCAATTTAGATACCTCTACCTTCAACAGAGGAAAACATCCAAGGAGATCAAATTGATGTATCTATATCCAGGGCCAACTTCGCTGCCCCAAATCATCAACGGAACGAAAGTGTTTCATGTGTGTACAGCGTGTGGGCTTTATGCATTTGCTAGGGCAGATATCTGAAAATTGCTATACCATCTGTGCCAATTGAAAGGCTGAAAAACCCTAAAAGGTCAAATAGATTTATCTTACCAGAGGCATCTGATCAATTTCGGGGTCCTCCTCGTGTTCCACCACCCAATTGACAGCAGCTTCAACACTGGTATTGCCTGAGGAGACGAAACAGATCATCTTTCATTCAGATAGCCAGACAACTCCATGCATTGAATGCAGACATGCACTTCACAAGATCACTCCACTGAGTATGATTGCATTAATAAAGTGGTAGCATCCATCAGCCCTATAATAGAACGGACCCACCAGGAACTAAGGAGAATCCTTGATGCGCATACCTGAAATGAAATTCTACCATCTCATCGTGATAATCCTGTCAGGCTACAAAATAATCTTTATAAAGGTGAGCATTTATACCTCAACCTCACAAAAATCGTTTTACCATGCTAATCAGATGGACATACAGACTATATCACTTAGTGCCTTCTGGTTTAGATTTATTTTAAGTAGCTATTCGTTAAAAAAAACCTCAATTTAATAAACAGTTATCTCCTTCACACAAGCATGAAAAGAATTCCATCAAGTGTTGAGATACCTCACCATGAAAAATTTAATGCTTTACTGTAAGTATTTCTGTTCCTGATCCAAAAGTGAAGGTAACTCAAAGTTCTGATGCCATAATGTTTCATCACATGTTTTTTTTTTTAACAGGCATGGTACAGTACCCCACACTGCCTATTTACTTGCCAATAAAAACTTAATAATATAGTTCACATGAATAAAAAAAGCCTAAAAATCAATTACTCCTGGGTGTAGGACAACGGAGAGAATGTCAATTAAAAATTACATGAGAAAAGCCTCAAATATTGGCAGCTCGATAAGTCATGGTGGCACGTAATCGTTTGAGCCAAATATGAGCCTTGATCATTACCCTTTTTGTTTTTCCAAACAATAGAAACAAACAACCAAACCATAAATGGGAGAAGCATAAATCTTCAATAAACCAAGGAAACATGAAATGAACCAAATTCCTTTCTCATTAATGGCTAAGTGTCATCTTTTGCAAATCAAACAGCGTGATCAGATATAAGGACTATTAGGAACCAGAAGAGGAAAAACATGGTAATCCAAATTTAACTCCATTCTCAGGTCATCATATTATGAGAAAGACTAATAATGCTTGAAACTCTGGGCAAAAAACTCAGAATACAAAAACATATCCATGAATGAAATTGCTTTTAAGTCCTTCAGCAAAAGTAAAAATCCAATAAATGAACTCACCAGTAAAAGAATATCATCTGCCTGGAAATAGATAAATGCTCTTTTGTCTAGTTTATCAAAATTAACTGAAATCAAACAATTAGTATGGCACAGACTTCTCATTTAAAATTTAGAACAGGTATGTTTAAAGCCTTTTCATGAATCAACAACTCTGTCAACAAATTCTACCTAGCAATCCGAAGATCTTCCAATGAATAACCACTACAATCAAGCCCACAGTACACAAAGCTAACACTTACAAAAATAGTGCTGAAAATTCAAATCATCAATAGCAATTCTGAACCGAGCATCAAACTAATTGAAATAGCCATGACTAAGAAGACACATATCACCTCAATAATATGCAACAAACACTAGACGTAAATTAATTCTCACCAGAAAAATGAAGAGCTCGAGTAGCTCGTGCTGTGGAGAAACCCATTGCTTCAAGTTCTTCAAGAAGTTTTTTGTCGACCTCAGGCACAATCATCTCTGAATAAAAACAAAAGCATTATTAATCTTGTTATTGTCAATTAAGTGGGCATGTGCCCCTTTGCCACTCATCCCACAGCCAAAGTCAGACAGAAAATATCATTTTGGTTTAAATATACAAAGCAGAGGCAGAGAGAGAGGCAGGCCTGAAAAGTTTCAAAAACTTATAATTCTCATTTACAGAGAACAAAAATTTACTCAATGTTCCCTTCATGTTTCAAATTAGAACTCCTCTCAAGTATACCTTTTTAATGAAAGTCTAATCCAGTACAATAAACATCATTCGCCAGGCCCACCATTCCAATATGTTTAGAATAAATGAAATTACAAATGTAGCTGTTTCAAAGATACATGCGTTGTCTAGTTACACGGCAGGCTGACTTTTTTTTTTTTTTGATAACCGAAGTGTCCGCGCGGCCGGCGAGCTTATGCTCAAACCAGCGGTGAAGCACGACTAGTCCTTGGGAGGGCCAACAGACCCCACAACCACGGGCCCCCGGTTAAGTCACCTAGCTTCGAGAAGTTTTGAACCCAAGACCTCTCGTGAAAGGAACTGAGCGCAAACCAACTCGGCCACCAGATGGTGGGTCACGGCAGGCTGACTTCAAGCTTTGAGATTACAACAAATGAATCCAAAACTTAGGTTTTCCAAAATGTACTTGAACCAGTCCCACAACCCAAAACATAAACCAGATAATTCACTAGGGTCCAAAAACTCATTATACCAAGCTCGCCTTTACCCCTTCCAATAACTGCCAAATCTCCTCAGCATCACCAGACAAATGCAAACAGTAATGCTTTTAGTCCCAATAGCCACATCTGGGTATTGACACCAACACTTCATGTACAAGCTTGAAGACATGCTCAAACAATAGCAGATCAGAAAATGAACAATCAAAGCATACATCATGCTTTGCAGATACATGACTGAGCAACTCCCAAACTTTCCATTATGAGTCTACAAGCACAATATGCAACAATATGTGAATTTACAGTGTTCAACTAAAGATTAAGCTTCATGAAAAGGTATAGCTTCATACCATATATAAAAAGAGCCACAACTGTCTCTTCTCCTTTTTCCAAAATTAAGTTGAGACAGTAAGAGGATACATATACTAGCAATTCAAATGACCAACCACTAGCAGATAACTTGATAATCAGCGGTGCGGGTTATTATCAAAGCACCCAAAAAAAGAAAGAAAGAAAGAAACTGTGCGATCAGACTAAATAAGTAGAAAACCAAACATTAGAACTTGCAATCCATCCTCATGCTAAACACTAAATCACATGGGAAAAAAGATTATCCCAAAGATATTCAGAACATTGTGCACCAGCTAATTAATCTCAGGTAGCACAATTTGCTAATCAAGCCAGAAAGGTACCTTCAGTCTGGTTACTAGTTGTTGCATCTGGAGTATCTGCCAATTCTGCAGCAACCTTTGGAACCTCCAAACTTATTGGTTTTGCCGTCTCCAAAGTTTTATCAACAAATTCAGTATGCCCAGTTCTCTTTGTATGCAAATCGGTTTCCTAGCAACAAGATCAAGAAAGGAAAAGGGAGAGTCAATGAGCATTACTTATTGAATAGAGAGAGGTAGTAGCTGAAGAATTACTTGTGGTTACCACTCTTGCTCGATTAAAATGGTGACTACTGAAGACGGTAAGTGAAGTTTTATCATCCAATCGATAAACAAAAACTACATTCAAGCTCCTAACAGGTAGTAGAGATAAAACACTTCAAACATCGTTCTTCATCTTGTTTCCTAATGAAGATGGGAACATTCCCCAAAAGCTTAGTGGGGAACATTCATATTTGCACTGCATGGGACCAAAGCATTTCGACAGCAACAGCCAAGGCTTTTTCACTAAGTACGGTCTGTCCCCGAACTATGTGATGTGCACCAAAATATTTTCACCTTACAAGGTTTTGCAGAATGACATCAGTGAGAAAGAATTCATCTTTTAACAACAACAAAAAAGCAAATGATAAAATGAGGGTTCACAATAGCTTCAATTCACTTCTCCTATTTATCTCAATTAGTGCATGAATGTTATTTTCTAATTACCATATCAAACATAAGTAAGATCCCAGCAGAACATTCCCACCAATACCAGAGCTCCTTTCGTTGTTATGTTGTGCAAGTAACCGAGTGTCCAACTTATCCTTAAAAGTCAACAATTCTTCCAATGTCCAATACACAACTGAGTCAACTGACTCACGTAAATTTCATAAAGCAAATTACTGAATAGAATCCCAAATAGTAGCACTTAATCTCTGGACATAATATCATCATATCAAGAACCAACCTCCTCAAAGGGAATGTTTCCGGAAAACAGGCTTTCCTCTTCAAAATTTGACAAAGACAGAATTAGCCGCATCGACAACTATATTATCTTCCTTCTTCCTTGCCTTTCCTAACTCAAAAAACCTGTTAAAGCTACATATTCCCATCTACAAAGCTACAAGACTGCAATTTAACTAAGAACTCCTCTCGTTTAACACATAAAAAGGGACACAATTCGATTTCCCGCCGGACGGCTATTTCCTCCCCGGCGGAACTTGATCCCTTAACCGACGTTAAGAAACAAAATCAATCGCGAGCGCAGCAGATTAGAACTCCGCGAAAGGCGAGCATTCGCGTACCGTTTTGGATCGGCAAGGCTTCCCGCAAGAACTGCAGACGAGATTGAGGACGGCCTCGGTAGACTCGGAGAAGTTGGAGTGAGAAGTGCGCTCGGCGTGCTCCTGAGCTTCCTCCACGGACCTCAAGAGAGCGCCACAGTCCCCGCACTTGAGAGAAACACCGGCCATGGCTCTGGTCTTCGATCGGGAAAATTGGAGAGAAATGCTTCGCTCTCGAATCGATAAGGCTTGCGATCGCCGAACCAAATGGTGGGGATTGGCCGGTGACGACGCAGACAAATCTGGCCGGTGAAGGGAGGGGCTCCGGTTTTCGATTTCGCTTTGCCTACTGGTGACGGAAAGGGAAAAGAGCGTCAGGTAGGGTGAGAAGTGGGCCGATTCAACCGGAAACCGAATCAAACCGGTCCTATTCGGCCGATTTTAGGCTGTTTCGATGCCGGTTCGATTTCCGGTCAGGCTGGTTCAAGATAGACCCGTTTTAAATCAATTTGAAGTCCGATTTCAGGGAAGAACTGATCTTGAACCCGTTCAAATTCAGATCTTAAATCTTCTAAATTGAAAATTCTTTCTCTATTTCAGATCAGGCATTTTTATGTTTAGTTTCTTCGAAGGTGCCCTTTGCTTTCTTTCTCTCGCGTCCACCCTAATTCCCTCTCGTCTCGCCTCGCCTCTCTCTCTCGGTCTCACGGACCATTGCCATGGCCTTTTTCATTCAGCCATCAATCACCCCCTCCCTCTCTCTATATTTCGTTTTTCATTTTTTCGTTGAAAATTTCGTTCTCGTGTCTCGATCTCGATTTCTTCGGCAATTTATTACTGCCAATTGATGGCCATGACTAGGGACATCCGCCATGTCTGTTTCTCCTTTTGCTCATTGAACCTCCATAGGCCGGAATCGAAAAGCAAATCAGACTTAATTTAGGGAAAATTGTTCCATACCCCCAATGCTTTGCACATGGTTACATTAGTCCTCGTCATGCAACCCTTTCACATCATGCAAATTACCGGGGCTCTCAATTTGGCACTTCGGCTCAGTATAGGGTTGCAATTTCTAGCTGAAGCAATTCATCTGATTCGTTTATTGTTTTATACTTGCCATTTATAATTCCTTTCCTTTCATAGTTTATAATTTGTTTATGTCGCATTTATTTTTTTGTTAATTAAGTCGTTCGTAATTAATGTTATGTTTGTTTCTCTCGTTCTTTTTTTGGCCCATAGATGTCAAAGTATTTGCGGGGATTCGAGTCTAAAAATTATTCAAAATGAGTTTGCTTAATTCGGAAAAGAGAACTGAAATGTTGAATGGAAAATTAAGCTTATTTGTTGATACATGTATTGCTAAGTTCGTGATTGATTTCACTAAACATGGAGAGGGTGCTCAAGATTTCACTAAACATGGAGAGGGTGCTCAAGAAGCATATCTCGCCGTTGGGCAAGGGAACCCTCCTTGCCAGGCCTCTGCTAGGCCGGCATCAAGCGAGGGTAGCTCTCACTTGTGCGAGTGAGAGTGAGGATTGCCCTCATCGATGTCGATAAGCCTGGGCTGGGCAATGAACCTCATTCGATGCCAGCAACCAATGCCATTGGCTTGGCGATAACTTAGGGAGGGGTAGGGGAAGGGTAAAAAGAAAAAAAAAACCACAAAAAGAAACGAAAAAGGGAAAAAAAAGGTTCAAAAATTAAACGACGAACTTGCCCTTCAATTTAACTTTTCTTTAAAACAAAAAGGGCATTTTAGGCTCTTATTTAAAATAAGGTCTATGCCAGATCTTTATTTAAGAAAACAAAGGGACTTAAGTCATTATTTGGAATTTTCCTGTGCTCTTTTGCTGGTGTTAACAAAATGGTGCTTCTCATTTCATTGGTCATACATACTAAGCTGCCACTCGCTAATGTATCAAGGCATATATTGCTGAATCAACTACTAGTCTTCAATTTCAGTGTGTATATGCTGCTCCATATTTCACATTGGAGGGTATATGTTTGAATGATGTTTTTTTTTTCCTTTCCTTTAGCTATTAGCCATTGACTTTTCGTATTTCACAACAAAAATTAAAATTCTATCCATGTGGACAATTGAAGAATTGCCAAAAAACAATTAAATTTATTGCACTCATGCCTATTCAATTCACAATTGGTCAATTTAGTCCAAAATATTTTAATATTTTTCCAATGTAGTCCTTTTTATGGCCAATAATCACATACATAAACGCCTACCGTTCTAATTGCCACGACCGGTACTTACGTAAATAACTTCAATAAAATTTAAAAAGTATCTAACTGTTTTATATTTTTTTTCTTTTTCTTTTTTTTTTCCCCTTCTAATCCCAATGAGAGTTATAGCCCTTGCCCAATGGCTGATGAGACACTAGCCCCTAGCTATGGTTTGTAAGGTTCGATAGACCTTCGCATGTGACTTGCAAGGGTTGGTCAGTGGCGCCCACTGGATTTGATAAGGAAAAGAAAAAAGGAAAATAAAAAATAAAAACTTTATAAAAAAATTCATAATACTCAAAAAGCTATTAACACCTAAATTTTGACAACCCATTTATCTATTCATTGCATAAAAAATTATCACCATCCCTGACCTCTAACAAAAATGTTAATTCAATCTTGCATCATTTAATTAGAAACATCCATATAGTTTATATGCTTTAATTATTTTTTTATTTGAAATTTTCCGCATTTAAATCAGTCCGGTGGTGAAAATGGAATTAAGACAGTGATGTGGGCCTGCCCGACAATCAAGTGGAATTCGGTCCAGGCCATAGTGAGGGAGTCACATAATTTTGAGGGCTCAACTGAACAAGTTTTAGGCCAGTGCAAATATGTCAAACTTTGGGGACTATTTTGCAATTAATGAAACTTAACGCGAAACTCCAGGTTTGTCTACGTTTATACTCCGAATGAGGGGGCCGCACAGCGATACACGGCCATATTGAGAATTCATTCTTCAGATAAACGTGAAAGAGAGGAGGAGAGAGGAGAGGTCTCTTGGCTCCCCATGCTTCTCCAATTTTCCTGGCTGCCCTTGCTCATGTACAATGAAAACCGAGCAGACCCGAGCAATCATGTCCATGGCGTTACTGAGAATATCAACAGGCCATTAAAAATTCTGTCTTTTGAGTGCTAGGTGTCTCTTGCAGGTTTCTCCTCCGTGAGCTTTTGGAATCATCCAACGATCTTACTTGACCCCTCGCACCTTGCTGAACATCCTGCCGGGTTGGACGATCGTTACAACAGCCTCTGGTTGACCACCGAATGGGACATCGAGTCGACTATCAAACCGAGAGCTATCATCGACGAAAGCTGCAGCCGCGAAAGCGAGCCCTCCTTCGAGCCGTGATGCACGAAGTCACCATTGACAGTCCCTTCCCTGGCATACAGATTACTCCTCTGTTTTACAGGAATTTCGAGCGTCGACTCGGTGCCCAGCGAAGCTGCTCCGCGTTCGTGCCCGGGCCTCAGAGACATTGCCTTTTCCTGCCTTGTCCCCACGTGGCTTCTTGTCTTGGTCCGAAGTGGTCATTACTTTTCACCCGTGCCTTCTTTGATTGCGCAGGTCAAACTCTTGAGATTTACTCACAGTTCTTGAAGCCAAGGGCGAGGAGATACAAATTCCTAAACTATGCACGTGGGTGAAGGGAAGGGACACTAGATATGACGCAAATGAGGTGTTACCTAGATTTATGATTAGCAAAGACGTTACTTTTTACGAGTTTGCTTAAATCAGTGAGTAACCAATTATAAATGGTGTACATGAAAATAGGTGGAGTCGCAAAAGAAGCACAAAGATGAGCAGAGTGCCGATGAGGTGAAAGATTTTGTATAGTGGTGGTATTCGACAACTTATAGATACTTTGTGGTGAGCGCAGGCTTGAGAGGCTTTGCAGTGATCAGTGAAGATGGTTGAGTTGGGGTGTTACATATAGAAGCAGAGACAGCATCGCATTTAGAGATGCAAAGAGACAAGGAAAAATGGCAATGTGGAGAATGACTCGGAGGAGTTACGTGAGAAAAGTTCGAACTACCACAATATGAAGCTGGTAAGATTTGTAAATACCCCTCTTGCTGCACGTTTAAGACATCATTTAAATAGTCACTGTGCATCAGTAAGGAGGTGGAGCATATATCTTGTATTTGACATGATTTGATCTTTCACATGCTGTTGGTAATTTACATGCTCAGCCTGTGCATACATGGAATGGGTCCTCCAGTGTTCTCTGGGATGATGAACCTTACGTTGGTTTTCAGATTAAAAAAAATTTCACTTAGCATGGTAGCAAAGTGGTAAGAAGACCCAAGTCAAGCAGGCAACCTAGATGGTTGTCCATCTGTAAACTGTCATGTTGTTATTCTTGTGGGTTGTGATATGGGTTGGAAGGTTTTGTTATGAGACAAGATAAGGTAATTCCATCAATGACAGCGAAAGAAGCAGAAGAGGTAGCGTGTTCAATCAATTTCTTATTTAATTTCCTGGTCTCTCATGATTTTGTTAGATTGCATGATCCTATTGCACAATATCAATTATATTAAGAAAGAAGACATGAAGTTTCATCATCAATTTTCTTTTTCCTTTTTTTTTGGGGGGGGGTATAATTGTGATCAACACAGAATGAACTCCACGCACAAATATGAAGTAGAGTATAGATTGTCAGTCAGATGGTGACGAAAGACGGCGATTTTCAACGAGAGTTTCCATGGTTGCACACTTTAAAGTCATTCTACTGTCCATCTTCACTGGAATAAAGCAGGGAAAAAAAAGCGAATAAAGCAGAAGAAACAGTGACGATCTATGAAAGGAAAGAAAGCGCACCTCTTCCAATAGAGAATCTCCTGTTTCCCATTAGGAAGAAGTTGTTTCGGTGTCAGGGTCCGAAGATTGTGTTGATGAATTTAGAAGCTTCTCTCCGGAACACTCCCAACTGATCCATTCACCACAGAGACAGCATCGCATTTAGAGATGCAAAGAGACAAGGAAAAATGGCAATGTGGAGAATGACTCGGAGGAGTTACGTGAGAAAAGTTCGAACGACCACGATATGAAGCTGGTAAGATTTGTAAATACCCCTCTTGCTGCACGTTTAAGACATCATTTAAGTTGTCACTTTGCATCAGTAAGGAGGTGGAGCATATATCTTGTATTTGACATGATTTGATCTTTCACATGCTGTTGGTAATTTACATGCTCAGCCTGTGCATACATGGAATGGGTCCTCCAGTGTGCTCTGGGATGATGAACCTTACGTTGGTTTCAGATAAAAAAAAAATTTCACTTAGCATGGTAGCAAGGTGGTAAGAAGACCCAAGTCAAGCAGGCAACCTAGATGGTGGTCCATCTGTAAACTGTCATGTTGTTATTCTTGTGGGTTGTGACATGGGTTAGAAGGTTTTGTTATGAGACAAGACACGGTAATTCCATCAATGACAGCGAAAGAAGCAGAAGAGGTAGCGTGTTCAATCAATTTCTTATTTAATTTCCTGGTCTCTCATGATTTTGTTAGATTGCATGATCCTATTGCACAATATCAATTATATTAAGAAAGAAGACATGAAGGTTCATCATCAAGTTTCTTTTTCCTTTTTTTTTTTGGGGGGGGGGGGGGGGGGTTGTATAATTGTGATCAACACAGAATGAACTCCACGCAAAAATATGAAGGAGAGTATAGATTGTCAGTCAGATGGTGACGAAAGACGGCAATTTTCAACGAGAGTTTCCATGGTTGCACATTTTAAAGTCATTCTACTGTCCATCTTCACTGGAGTAAAGCAGGAAAAAAAAATGCGAATAAAGCAGAAGAAACAGTGACGATCTATGAAAGGAAAGAAAGCGCACCTCTTCCAATAGAGAATCTCCTGTTTCCCTTTCGGAAGAATTGTTTCAATGTCATAGTCCCGCGATTGTGTTGGTGCATTCAGAATCTTCTCTCTGTAACACTCCCAACTTATCCATTCACCATACGGACCAATGTCGAGTAACTCCCCACAATCTGTAATGCTTATCCTGCACTCCTTTGGTACTTTTGACCTTGATGCATCGATAATCTTTCCCATTGTTCTGCACCAATGAACTTTCAACTGCTCCAAACGCTCTAACTCGTCAATTCCCTCGACAACCTGTAGGCTCTCGCACTTCACAATTTCTAAACCCTTCAAATTCTTCAAGTTTGACAAACCGCCTAACCTTTCTAAAGAAATGCACTCTTGAACAACAAATTCTTCCAATGATTCCAACGCTGAAACAAATCGAATCTCCTGTAGCTTTGGGCACTGAAACAGCTTGAGTTCTTGAAGCGTCTTTAGGGAGCTTGAGACAAGGGACACTATTCTCCGACCATCACTCAACTCGGGAGCTTGTACCTCATTGCACCCTACCTCCTCCGACAGACAAACCAACCTCTTCAAAAAGCAGCATTCCCTAATACATAAGCTCTCCATCGATTCTAAGACACCGAGAAATTGAACTTCGACTAGCTCGTTGCAAAACCTCACATCAACTACTCTCAGTTCTCTCAAACTTGATGGAATGGATATTCTTGTGATGAGTACACACCTTGAGATAGTCAACCTTTCCAACTGAGGCAGCCCATCGAGTTCTAGTTGCTTCACTCGAGTGTTATCGAGTCTAAGAACTCTCAAGTTTGACGGAAATTGTTTCAGCGCTCGCAAGACTAGTCCTTCGAGAGTAAGTTCCTCCAGCAGAGAAAGGGAACCCCATTCTGGAGGCATAGCATGGATATTTGAAAGGTGCAAGTGCAGCTTCCTCAGTTTGGATAGCCTCCCAATCCATGACAAGTCGCAAGGTTGAAGTATATTTGAATGCTCATAATTGTCGGAGGACAAGAGCAATTCAACTAGATTAGTAAGGTTTGACAGGTCAGGGACAGTCTGCAACGAGCTAGATCTTAGCCGTAGAGTGGTCAAACTTTCAGGGAGTTTCGGCAACTCTCCAATCTTATGACAATGCTCTAAGTCCAATGTTTGAAGGCGGCGAAGCTCGCTCATTGTCCCAGGCAATTTCACTACGCTTGTCGATGATAGATCGAGAGATAACAGGCTTTGTAGTGTACCTATGGAATCTGGTAATCTTGTAATGGCCGTGTCTGATACATCCAGCTTCGTCAACGACTCTAATTTTGAAACTGAGTCGGGAAGTTCCCTCAACCTCTTGCAACACTTAATAGAGAGGTGCTGAAGACGCTTCAGTTCGCCAATTTGTTCTGGCAATTTTCCAAGTACATAACTATCGTCAACAGTCAAGTCGGTCAGCCCCCGCAATTTGCAAATAGAGCAATCAATTTCCTTCAATTGATGGCAAGAACTAAAAGTCAACTTCTCTAAAACGGAGTCTTCGCAAAAGGTTGGTGTCCTACGTAGCGAATCAATTTTTGCAAGAGCGAGAGCCTTAAGTTTCTTTGCACCCTACAAAAGCCAATGAAACATCAGGATAGAGAATTGGATGTTCGTGCGAGAAATAAATATGGATTTGGGCTCCCAACTCATATCGTTTGTCATTTGATTCTCACATTAAATGAGAAAATTAGACTGTAAATTCATTAATTTTATCCTGGATTGAATGAGAAAATTAGACTAAGGGTGACTCTAACATACCTCAATGAGGCTTATGACCGCATCTTCTCTCCATGCATTGCCAAGAATTTCCATCACAACCACGTTTTCTGGATTTAAATTGGTTGCCGTAAAAAGCCGTTGATACTCGTAATTCAAAGTGATCCATTTCAACTCGGAAAGACAGCCTGTAAAGTCGCCTTGGCAGGCGATGTTACGCAACCGCAGCAGCCGCAGATGTGGGAACCGTTTACTTCGCTCCGGATTAACAGCTGTATAATTTGTGTTCCACTTCCAATCTAAATCGCCATTGTCGTAATCCAGTGCTTGAACGCTTTTGTTGGTCTGCCAATGACATTGAGGAGCAGGAGCAGGGATTTGTCAATATCCAACAAAATTTATTCCGTCCAAGAGAATTACAAATGAAACAGAAGAGGGTAAGCAATTTTCAATTCAAATTCGGCCATACTTTACCTCCGTTGATCTTAATTCACGAATGATGTCATCTCCATCCCAAAACCTGCTACACTCTCGATTACTAATTGCCCTTCCAAGATCTCTAAATTGATCATGCATCCAAAACTTATTATTGTCTAAAACCTTTATCATGCACCTGTTTTTGAGGACACTAATAGCATACTCTGGGCCAAACCCACAATCTTTCCACATGTAAATTGGATAAGTCTGATCATAACCGATGAAAAGGCATGCAATATCAAGAAATATCTTTTGTTGACCCGGTTTCAAGGCATTATAGGTAATCTGTAGCAATCCCAAGACATTATCATGAGGTATTTTCCTTAGCTCCTCTAGTACCTCTTCCCATATTTTTCTCTCTTTCTGACCAAAAAGCGACGCGCCTATCGCTTCAAGAGCTAAAGGTAGGCCACCTGCAGTAGACACAATATCTTCCGAAAGAGTGAAGTAGTCCGGTGGAGGAGAGTCGACATCAAAGGCATGCCTACTAAAAAGTTGAAGGGCATCTTTATTGCTCAACCCCACCATTTCATACTCCTCGAACATAAATCCCTTTATCTTCAGAACATTCTTGTCCCTAGTGGTCATGAGTATCCTAGTACCAGGGTACAAAGACTTCACTTCGATTAGGTTTTGGATTTGGGCGATGTCATCAACATCATCAAAAATAATTAGTACCTTCTTGCTGCAAATTGTATCTCTAATTGCTTCGATCCCATCATCAATGTTAACAATCTTTCTAGGATTAGAGAAATCAGACAATAATTGTTTTTGTAGCTCGATTATGCCCTTGGTGGTTTTTGCCCTTACCTTTACATCATCAAGAAAGCTGCAGTTTTTTCCAAAGCGAGGACATAATTGGTTGAATGTAACTTTGGCAAGTGTTGTCTTACCCATGCCACCCATCCCATAAATTCCAATAAGCCGCACATCCCCAGATTCCATGTCTAATAAATTGTTTATATCTGCTATTCGATCCTTCATTCCGACTACATCTTCGGTCACTTTTCTTTGTCTTGTCTGGAGCTTCCTCACAGCCTCTTCAACAACTAACTCGCTTAGATGCCCATCGCTGCCACAAAGTTGAACAGTTTGAATTGAGAAAAGGTAACAAATTCATTTCCTTGCATGTTGACCGACCATCAACTAAGTAATCAAAACTTTTTCGCAGGGAATCAACTTATTATGTATCGCCAGCTGATTTTCAATCTGATTATCATAAATATCGTTGGAATGATTTCAAACGACGATGAACTTTGGGATGCATTGTAGCAGTCGACCGAGGCGGGACTACAAAGTTAATCCACCATCGCCTAGGGGATTGTTCACCTTTAAGAAAATTTGAACTAATGTCTGTATACCATCAGAATTTATTATTGTTAAGATATGTGATCGACAAAATGGAGTATATAAATAAGTGGTTCTTATACGAATATCTAACAAACGCTTGTCGTTTCTCTTTTTGTGTCTAATGTCGATGCTTTATTATTGCAGGAAATAGTGAGCACCACTTAAGAAACCAATATAAAAAGAGCGCAAGAAAAAGGCTTTTTTTTTCTTTTTACCGAAATGAAAATACTAAACACCTTACCCAAAAAAAAAAAAAATACTAAACAGCGTTAAATTTTGCAACTTCATTTTTATCACTACATTGTTATTTCACTTAAAATGAGGAAACTTAATTTCCATCAAATGTCTTGAATTCTCAGCTCTATAAGATATCAATTATTTATTTATTTATAAATATCAAGTTATCACATATATAAGGGCCTAATACTCAAAAAACCTCAAACTTTAATTTTTGTCCCAATTATACCCAAAACTTTTTTATCTCATAAAAAAACCCCAACTTTGGCCTTAGTCCCAATTATATCCAAAATTTCTTTTTGTCTCATAAAAAATCCACAACTTTTACTTTCGTCCCAATTCTACCGATCTAATATTCAAAAAAACCTTCAACTTTAGCATTTAGTCCCAATTATATAAAAAAAATATCACATAAAAAAAATCTCAAATTTTTACTTTTGACCCAATTTGACTACCACCAGCATTCTGTTTATAATTACTATTAGTTAATTTTATGTGGCTTGAATTTTTTCATCAAACTTACCAATAAATTTTTTAAATTCAAAAACAGCAAGTTTAAAGGATAGCAAGATTTGAAATTATTTGTCTATATAATCAAATTTCCACGACTAGCCATTTTTGGGTTGTTGAGTGCTGGGTAGAATCCAAAACACACCACCTTAAATGGCTCTGTATCTTCCGACAATGTATAGGAGAAGTATACAACATAAAAGAAGTTAATAGATTTTTTTTATGTATTAGGTTGGTAGAATTGGGACAAAACTAAAGTTGCGGATTTTTTTGGGTGTTAGGCTGGTAGAATTGGGATAAAAACAAAGTTTAGGGTTTTTTATGAAACAAAAAAAGGTTTTAGGTATAATTTGGACAAAGGTTAAAGTTTAAGTTTTTTTGGGTATTAGGACCAAAGTTGGGGGTTTTTTATGCGATAAAAAAAGTTTTGGGTATAATTGGGACAAAAGCTAAAGTTCGAGGTTTTTTTGGGTATTAGGCCAATATATAAGTGCTAAAGTTCGCACAATTTTTTTTTTGTAAGATATCAACTTATCAAATATATAAGTGGTCACTTCAGAAAAGAGACCATTTTCCTCTCAAGAAAACTATCACAAATAGATTGCTCGCCTTTCAACACTAAGCTAATGGCATAAAGGTGAAGATTTTGACAAAATTTAGGAAATCTATTATCGAGAGAATCAAATTCTTAATTTATGCTTCAAATTATTTTAATGGTTCGTATTATTTTACTTGCTCGAAATATTTTATGTTATATAACTCAATTACTATAGCAATTTTATTTCATGTTTTCATCTTATTAGAGGATAAATCTAGATTATGGGATCTGGATTCACTTTAAATAAAATCCACTTAAGACTCTTTTGATAGTTTTAGTGATGTGAATATTGACGTTTCGGACATACTATGATGAGATTGCAAGGGGCTTCAAGGGACGACAGCCCTTGCTTTTTCTTCCTTGGCTCCACAGCTATCATTTAAATGGGTTATCACATGTTTATGTATATATGGACATTAGTCTTTACTATTATGGGGCAATTAGATCTTCTTCTTCTTCTTCTTCTTCTTTTTTACCTTAAGCTTAAGTTGGATCAGAGACTTGATAAAAATTTGATGTTATTCCCAAAACTTAAGGAGAATGATAAATTTACAAACATGAACATCCGTTACAAGTTTAAGTTGAGGGAATAGAGGAATAGAAGTATTTAATCTTTCAAATCAAGTAGAAAAATTGAAATATAAATGTGATACCACAGCACAGTACTAGTTTTGCTTATTTCTTTTGACGTGCAAAGGAACTTTACCAATGAAACTGCATGAAATTCCATCATCGAATTCTCTAGCATAAAGTAGCAATGCTAACATATACATGGATCTAGTTAGTATAAAAGAGATGAAGCGAAGCAAAGCAAAGGTGAAATGTCTTTTAGAATAATCCAATTGGGACGGAAAGAATTTAGACATCTTGTGACTTAAACAAAATAATAGAAGAATTTGAGTCGTTCGATTAATGAATTTTCATTAGATCCATCATTTGATTACCAAAAATAATTTTCACACTCAAAGTTAAAAGATTACCCTGTATAGTTCTTCAGCTCCAACCCCGAAATGCCACCAACGTTTTTGAGAGCCTGCCGCCATCTCGCTATATCCACCGCGTCGAACCTCTTCCTCCGATCTCTAGTCATTTGCTCCAAATTCAATATGGCATCCCTATACACCTCGGTGTTCAGCTTCACATCATCAACGGTTACGTCATAAAAGATGGGCAATATCAACTTCTTATCCAAATCTTCTTTAGATTTAGTGGTGTTCTCCACCATCTTCGCAAGCTCGCGAAGGCACCAGTGACGTGAAGCGTAGTTTTTGGAGAAGATGGGTATGTAAATCTTAGAGTCATCGATTGCCTGTGGGATGTTGCTACTGATTCTTTCTCCCCGTTCAAGCCCTTCTTCATCGATGAAAACATTAATGCCGGCGTTTGACAAGGCGTGGTAGACGCTGTTGGCAAATCCCCGACGAGTATCGGACCCACAAAAACTGAGAAACACTTGGTACTGACCTCCTAATGTGTTGTGGGTGCTCGTTCCTGTATGTGAGCTTTCCATAGGACCTCCTCACGTTGCGCTTAGCAGGGTCTCTCTCTCTCTCTCTTGTGAAATCTTCTTCTTCTTGCCCCTCTGTACCGAGTATTGGCAAGTTGGGGAGAAGTGGCCTCTTTATAAAAAGTGTGAAACATTGACTTTCTCATCATGAACAGAACAAGCTATGCTATGGGCCAGTTGGAATTTGGTCCATGTGCCATCAAGACGCGTACAGGCAACTTCGTAGAAGCTGCAACCCCAACTTTATAGTCAATAAAATTTATAGATTTAAAAATAATAACGTGGAGACCAATTGAAGAAACCGAATCCAAGAACCCATGGAGGTGCACCCTTTTATACGCCCAATTTCTTTCATGTTTCTTCTTCGTGCTTGTCACATGGCTCTGGCCTAATCTATTTTTAATTTCAAGCTGATACAAAGTACGACTCCATCTAATGTCGTGAGAGTGTCTATATGTCTCTTAACCTAGGTTTGGCATTAAAATCTTCATATTAAGAAAAGAAAAATAATAATAAACATTAAAGAAAGTTCAAAAACCAGTTTGGAATTATTTGGCTGCATAATGGTGATTGTTTTTTTTTTATAACCGAGGTGTTCGCGCGGCCAGCGAGTTTGTACTCAAACTAGCGATGATTGTTATTCCCTATAAGTTTCCATAAAATTGAGTAATATCATTAAAAATCTCAAATTAATACATCAATAATAAATTGTAACGACCCAATTTTTGCTATAATAAGTTTATAAGCAGAATGGTAATTATTGGGCTTGGATTTGTAATGAACATGAATGGGGGAGTAATAAGCTCTAGTGTGATGGATCAATAGGAACTTTGATTAATGGCGCGAAAGTATATTGACGGAAGAACGAGATCGCCTATAGTTAGTTTCAATCTCGTAGGGCTTATTGACGTGGAAAATTAGTATTACTAGTGAAATTTGTGGGTGTCGTTCCTGTATGTGAGTCGTAGGACCAAGTATTGGCAATTTGGATTGGTAATGCTCGCTCATGTGTCTGATATCGCCATAGGAGCTCACTTCACGCCTACTAGGGTGAGACACCACCCCCACAACAACACCCCCCCTCCCTTCTTCTCTTCTCTCCCTCTCGTAATACTTTTTCATCTAGCACATCGTACCGACTGGAGGCAATGGCGCAAGAAGCCAAAGATGTTTCGCACATCTCGAGATAACCTAGTGACTTTAATATCGAAGTCCCGACAAAGACTTTTGAAGATTTATCAAAAGATCATGGAAATGCTTTTAATTTGGCAATGACTCGAGATACGAGAGCCAATTAAATTGACTTTGCTGGCCAACAGATTCAAGGAGTTCTGGAGTCCCCGTGATCAGTTCAGACATCGGGAACATTGATAATACATTATTTCCCACTTCGACAGAAGTGGCCCCATTGTAAAGGGTGGGAAACATTACCTTTCCCATCATGACAGAACATGCTGTGGCCCATTTAAATTTGATCCCATGTGCCATCAAAACGGGCATAGGCAACTTCGCAGAAGCTGCCACGTCCCCGTGATCGTTTTCTCTTCATCTATTGTAATTTCATGGTTAAAAAAACTACACTCAAGCTATAGCTTATGAATTCAAACAAAAAGAAAATCCAACCTATTTGAATTGACTACTTCATATATAAATGATAAAATTAATTCACAAACCTAATAATTCATAAAAATCAATTTCACGATTTAATTTGATTTTGAAAATGTTGAAACCAAATCAAATCACAAAAAACGATATGATTTGATTTTATTGAATCTTTTTCTTCGAAAAGTACTTTTATATCGAACCAAATCGCAGTATACTATTGTGTTTGATTTGGTTTGACGGTTTCAACCATTTTTTTGCTTTGCCTAATAATTATTTGTCTTAGGATAAAATATCTCTTTATTCGAATGCTATCTGTATAATAAAAAAGTTGTCGATCATATCATCCGGAAAATCCTACATTTATTATGTCCATATACAAAATGCTTGTTTCTGTTAGAGTTGGTCGTATAGTGCTTTTTTTTTTCTTCGGGGGCAACTGGTCTTATAGTGCTGGATATGGAAGCTTCGCCCGAAACGAGATGTTGACCATTATCACACTGCTTAGATATCAGTTGTCGTGTATTTTTGTAAATTAATTTGAACAAAATATTAACTCTCACCTTATAAGATATTTATGTTACTCTCCCGATTGGACAAACTAATTTGGACAAGATGCTCCTGCAATACGTACTCTCTATCATGACCTTGTATGTTGTATCTTTGGGTCTGATGAGGAGCGATGGGTGATGGGTTGGTGGAATTCAAGGTCAATTAGGCAAGACTATTGATGGACCATGGATGGATTGACATGGGAAAGTTGACAAGAGCTTAGACGAGCAAGTAGATAGCCTAAATGACCCGAGTTATGATTTTTTCTTGAATGATCTGGCTATAGCCATTCATTGGTTTTCCTCACCCCATTTCATACTGATATGTGTTGTTGCTGGGTGTTTGACAATCCGATGTTTGGCGTGTTAGCTTTCCATTTCTTGAGCTTCGGCTCACACCTTCGTTGTTGACATCTTTTCAGATATCCAGGTTCATTTGGCTCTGGATGATAGTGGTGTCGTTGGAGCACGTCGACGGTAGCGATAGTTAGTACTTGGAAGTAGACATAGTCTTTTTGATTCCTCCTAGTGTACTTTTATTCTGGCTAACTGAAGTATATAACTTTGTCTTATATATATACTGATTGTTGTGCCAGTAGTGAAATCCTAAGAGCCATACCTTATAGGTGTGTGCCTGCCCTTCCTTGTTTTCATTTATAAGAGAGGCCTCTTGTTTTCTGTACAGTCTTCTGCATGTGCCGAACATTATTTATGTATAATATGAGATTAAAATAAACCACGATTAGCAAGAAGGTGGCACCTTGGGACGTTACATAAATAGAGTGTAAAAACTCTAAACGTGGATATCCGGTAATTGGCACGTGTCATCTAACTTAGAAATTTAACTATAAAATTTAACGAAAACTAACTAAGTGTAAATTTATTAAAGATGTACTAGTTTGGGGTAAATTTATCGAAAGTGCACCAACTTAAAATTTTCAGAGGTACACCAATTGAGTTTTTTGTGGTCAAAAAATAATTTAGGATAAATTTATGTGTTAGTTTGAAGTTTTTGGTGGTATTAATTCAAAATATTATGAAAAGAAAAGAAAAGATAACGACAAAACACTATGATCGTGACTCCAACGAAAGGTCTACCTTTCGGCTGTTTTTCACCGTTTTTCCCTGTGAAAAATCGAGGATTCTCCACTTATCTGGACACCAAACCGCGAACACTCATTGTCATTTCTACTACGAAATCTCGAGGTCGACGATGCCAACGTTCGATTATGACATGGTCGAGTGAAATTGATAGAAAATTAGGGTTCAAATTAAGGGAATTGGAGATTTTAATCAACGAAGGGGTCGCTTGAATTGGGGGGTTAATTAGGGTTTCTTTGTGAACGATCTGAGTCGAATGTGATGGGATTAGGCTCGAAATAAAATAATGTTGATTCTGATGGAATTGGGGTTGTGCGAATTGGGGGAGCAATTAGGGTACCTCTGGGTGAACCGGCCAGAACTAGGCAGAATTTAAGCATTATCTTGCCGTTAGAAAAATACTTTCCTTTGGAACGTAAAGAGCACAAATGGCAAGCATTCTTTTTTTGGACTCCATTTTTATTTTGTGGATGAATTGTTGAGCAGAGACCTTCATTTGATAATTATAGAAAATTTTTGTTTTTGTAACATAAATTCATTTAATAACAACATGAAATTTCCACAGTTGTTGACTGCTGGACCTCGTCCAGTGGACCAAAGACCAGCGGACAACAAATAACGAAGGCTGAACTGGAGCTCGGGATCGAAGACCAGCAACTGTAGAGTGGTGGACGGTGAACGGTGGATGGTGAACATATGTATATATATACAATCTCCAAGATATTGATATCACTGTAGACCTATATATAATGTGTGAATGTATCTAATTTAAACACAGGTTATGTAATAAAGAAATCACCAAACGTATCATTTGGAAAATCCTACATTTATAACCTTATCGAGAGCATGCTTATGGTCTTATAGTGTTGGATATCAAAACTTGGCTTCTAAAATGTTGTCTTCATGACATTACTCGAATACCACTTGCCGGGTTTTTGAGGCATGACCATAATGGTGGCAACACTAGAGAATCATGATATACAAAGCACTTTATAATAAGGTTCAATTTGATCGAATCTGCAGAAAAAGCAACATGAAGACACTGTTACTAATTCGAACCGAATGCTCTTGGTTTGATCTCTGTCTCTCTTCGTCTTAATCTGCTTTTTTGGTGTGCCTCGAACCTTTGTATGCACTTTACCTCTGTTCTTACCGGTGAGCTAGGCCCACTAATCTTTAGGACTTGTTCCAAGTTTATCATTCATAGAAAACCCTGAGCGCGCACCTTATTAGACTTAACCAATACATACAGCTAAGCTTATAAAAAATCACCTATGCAGCTAGCAGAGCACATGCACACTTTTCGTTTTCACATTTACCTCATCCCAAATACTTTATGCTCACATGTGCCAAAGCGTCGATACATAGATACGATCCATTACATCCATCACATTCTAAAATATGGCGAAACCATCGACTGATATTTGAACCCGATTAACACTACTAACTTCATAAAATACTATCCTTGTGTCTATGTCAATCACCAGATCAAGTCTGGCCAAACGCAAAATTATCATATCAATATTGCAATGTCAATGCTCAATCACATAGCTTGACGTAATTCAGCCTCTATAAGTTTCAATTTTTCTGCTCAAACTTAGACATTAATATACTGACTTATTTGACAGAGATTCCAACATCCGTGACATTAATATACCAACTAATTTTAGTGACTAACCAACTTCTTATCTTGCTTGGTTTAAAAGGTACCAACATTTCTTTGTATGTCAAAAATGACTTCCTAGTATAATAAATTACCAACACGTTTCTGTGGCTTACAAATGCCTTTGACGGTTACTAACTTTTAGGGAAATTTTCAAAATAGGGGTTTGAAGTCTTCACATTTTCTCATAAAAGCCTCAAGTGAACCTTGTTTCAAATAAGAGCCCAAGTGCTCTCATTGTTTCAAAGAAAGGCTTGGTTAAAAGCGTTTTCATCATTTCAAATTTTGATTTTTTTTCAAAATTTTTTATTTTTTCTACCCTTTACCCAGCCATGGCTAGGCTAATAGCAGAGGTCGCCGACGTCACATAGCCCAAGTGAGGGTGATGCCTGAACCAACCTTGAGGATGGCCCTTGCTAGCCCCCCAACACTGGCCCAGGCGAGGCCGAGGGTTGCCCTCACCGAATCTAGCGAGGGTCCGCCCGCTCGAGGCGAGGCCAGATGAGGGCAAGGGTTGCCCTCGCTAGATCTAGTGAGGTTCCCCTTGCTCGACACTGGCTTAGGCGAGGCCATTTGAGCTTCGACAATGCTGCTCTCTCCATCCATTTGATTCATCTTCAAATTTGGAACAATCCTTAAACATTGGAGCCACCTATTTTCTCATCCCATCTTTTCTTCTTCTTATCGATGGCTTCGAAATCGTCTTCTGGCTAGTCATATTTACATCCATGTTCATGTCTCTGCTATGTTAGGCATGTGAGGTCCTGAATCCTTCATCGATGTCTGAGCTCAAATTTGTTTCTTTGCTGCACCGAGTTCATGGATTTCTTCATTGGTATGTCATACTTTTCCATGGAGTTTTCTTCTTTAGGCTGGTGTCGGGTGAGGGTGGCCCTTGCCTGTTTTGGATGGGCAATCCTCTCTCGACATTGGTGTTGACATTTGATTTTTGATCATTTTATTTTTAAAAAATTAATTAAGATGACAAAAAAATACATAAAATTGTAAAATCAATTTTGGAAGCCTTAGGAACTAATTTTGAAAAAAAAATTCTTCTTTTTGACATTTATATATATTTTTTAGCTAAAAATAGCTAAAAATTAAGAAAAATAAAATATGTGTCCACAAAAATATGAAACAATAATCAATATTTTTTATTTTAATTCCCTCTTCATATTGGACACCTCAAATTTTAAAAATTCAGCTTGGGTCACCATGTTCCTTCACAAACATAAACCCGAATTGTGCAAAACAATTATGTTTTGAGTCTTTTTATTTTAATTTTCACTTTTTCTAAGCTATGATATTAGTATCTATTGCCTTCAATTGCAATTGGATCCATTTACTTGATAATTTGTTCAATTTTAGCCAAAAAGACCTATTTACACTTTTTACTTTCAATTTAATTCCCGGTTTCACTAGAATTGAAACTAATCAATATTTAGGGGGGACCCTTGAAAATACAAGCTTACTACCTTATAGTTTTCATCATTTTGAATTCATTGGTGGGAGGTAGTTTGGCTTGATTTGGTCTTTTATGTTTTGAATTACTCAAAATTCATTTTCGGGTCAAACTTGAAATTTGGGTTTTTTGCACTAATCAAACATTTTAATCCCAAAAACACCTCTCTTAGATGAAAAACATGCCGAGAGACCCAATTTTGACATCAAATTTATAAATAAAAAAAAAGGTTCAATTCAGAGGTTAATTGGAACAAAAACGGCTTAATCAGGTCGGCCGGGTAGGGCGGACCCGACCCGCGACCCAGTCACTATTGATCTTCTCCTGCACTCAGCCGGATGACCCCCAAGCAAAAACCATTGAAATTGACTAGTAAATCAGGCATGATCAACTACGACCAAGCATGGGCTTTCAAGGAACTCTCTTCAGGTCCCATTGAACCAAGTATCACAACTCGTCGTCGCCGGAGGTGCAGAGTTGCAGACCAAATCCACGACCGTTTCGCGTGGCCCACGCCATTTACCCCCTCCAAGCTCATTCCAGAACTTTCCCCCTTTCATTTTGTCGCTCTTGGACATGGATCGCATACAAAAATGGAACAAGTCGGGGCGGACAGCAGCTGGGGTACGAGACAAAAATGCAAAAAGGACATTGCTCACAGAATATTCGAGCTGGTCATGCTCATACGAGGTGTGTACTGGAGTGGGGAAGCCTCTACAAAATGAGAGCAAGGCTAGAGCAGCTGGGGCTTCCACCAATTTCAGCAAAAAAAAAAATGAGGAAGGGGGCGCGGCGGGGCGGGGCGCGCGTGGCTATTAGGGCTTGGAACCGACTACTGCTAGCAAAGGTTTTTGTGAGCAAAATCCGAGCAAGTCGAGAGATTTTTTGAGCAACCACCACCCGGCCGACCTTCACCTACACCCCAGCTTTCCATCGAGCCATCACTGACGCCCATTCGCCACCGGAGATTTGCCCCCTTCGCAACTACCTTTGTCTACGTTTTTTGCACTTTGCCCGGTTTGGCCTCATTTAATTCTCGAGTCAAATGAGACCAAACCGACCATGCCTATATGCTTATACATTTCCTTTGAGTGATTACATGCTTCGGTTTTGCTCATAATGCCCCCGATGCACATTTTTAATAATGCACATAACAAATTAGATAAAATGGCCCATACCCAAAAAAATTTTGATAAAATGTTTCGGGGGATTCAAACCCCGAATTTGAACCTTTTTTCATGACCGTTTTGTGTTATTTTTTCGTCATTTCTTGTGCAAATGCATTCTATGTGTATAGCTTTTCGTATTGATATGTCGTGTGGCATTTAGTTGTGACCGAGATGTGAGATATGCACTTTATTTTTGTTGTCTTCTCATAAGTATTTCTTGTTGTTCTTGAGTCTATTGCATTCTATGTGTGTTGTATAACGCGTAGGTATGAGTCTTTGCTCTTGGTTTTGTTTGTGGAGGAAAATGAGGGGTCGTGAATACTCTTTGTTGGTCTAATACGAGCTCGAAAATTTTGTCTTAAAGTGTTGGATACAGTCCAGCGTTTCTGTTTCATGCTCAATTTTCATTACCTTACCTTGAGTTTTTTTGGCCGTTTTTTGGCTTGTTGTGTTCCTTGTACATAGTAGAACACGTGAATATGTTTAAGAGAGCCATTTCGAATGTTGAGATCTCTTTTAAAAGTCGATGATTAATCTTCAATTCTTCATGACATGTTTAGACCTCTTTCAAATATTGAAAAGATTCAACTAGTTAAAAAACGATGGACGTGATCTCATGTCATGCTAAGCAATTGATTGAAGAACAAGATTGTGGAGATAACTAGATTAGTAGCTGTTAACACATGATTTTTAGTCATTTCTTTTTTAAAAAATTAATAAAAAAAATATATAAAAAATCATAAATTTGCAAAATCAACTTCGGAAGCCTTGGCCAAATTAAGGAACCATTTTTGAACAAATTTTTTTTTGGGCGTTTTTCGCATTTTTCAACTATTTTATATATTAGGAAAATATCCAAAAAAGCGAGAAAAATAGAATTTGTGGCAATACAAATATGAAAAAATAGCCACTATTCTTATTTTATTTTATTTTTCATTTTTTCCATCTAAAACTTGGGAAATTCAATTTGGGGTCATAAGAGTCTTCGTAAATATAAATCCAAATTGAGCCAAAAAAATTACATTTGGAGTCCTTTTATTTTTCCTTTCACATTTTCCAAATCACGACATTTGCCTTTAGGGCCTACTGCATTTCAGTCTAATTGTTTAGGAAATTGAGAAATTTTGGCAAAACTAAATTGTTTGCACTTTTTATTTTCAATTTAGTCCATATTTTTCACTCTAAGCACAATTAATCATTTTTTAAAGAATTTCATTCAAATCTAAGACCATGACCCTATGATTTTCATCATCATGAATCCATTAGTGGGGTCGAATTGGTTCGATTCAGTAATTTAGGGTTTGGATTATTCAAAAATCTTAATCAGCTCAAACTTAAAAATTAAGCTTTCGTACAAATCTGAATAAATTTTTCCCAAACTAGTCATTTTTATATGGAATCCATGTCATAGAATTCAATTTTGAAAATTAATTTGGAAAATTTAGATTTTTTGCAGGTTAATTTGATAAAAATTAGATAGCTGCGTCTACCGCGTCGGATAAGATCCAACCCTACGTTCCCGCCATTCATCATCTTCCCCAAATGGTCCTTCGCGCGCAAATAAGCCATCGAAGACCGAATTTCGAGCACCAAATTGAGGTGCTTCCCGGCCATAATCGAAGATACAATGAGTTGGGTTTTGTGCGCTACTCTTTTCCGGACCCAACGCACCCATTTCCAAGACCTGAAGCTAATGGAGTCGAGACAGCCTTCCAGTTTTGTGCACTTGCCATACCCGACCGCGCTTGAGCTCAAATAAGCTCGAATTTGCACCAATTTGCACTTGCCATACTCAACGCAGTCACTGTCGGTCGCCTGGCAATGGCTGAGGGGAAGGGGAGGGTAAAAATAAAAAAAGAAAACGAAAAAAAAACACAAAAAGAAACGGAAAAAAAAAGGAAAAAAGTTTCAAAAATTAAATGAGGAACTTGCCCTTCGTTCAGATCTTTCTTTGAAATAAAAAGGAAACTTAAGGCCCTTATTTGAAATAAGGTCCACTTCAAATCTTTATTTAAAAAAAAAAAAGCATTTCAAACACTTATTTGAAAATTTCTCGGGCTGTGCTAACAAAATGGTGCTTCTCATTTCGTTGGTCATACATACTAAGCTACCATTCGCTAATATATCAAGGCATATATCGTTGAAATCAACCACTAGTCTTCGATTTCGCTGCATGCTGCTCTATATTTCACATTGTAGGGTATACGTTTGAATGATTTTTTTTTCTTTTAGCTATTAACCATTGACTTTCGTATTTTACAACAAAAATCAAAATTCCATCCATGTGGACAATTGAAGAATTGCCAAAATAGTCCTAAATTTATGGTACTCATGCCTATTAAATTTATAATTTATCAATTTGATCGTAAATATTTTAATGTTTTACCAATGTAGTCCTTTTTTCTGGCCAATAATCACATATGTAAATGCTTACCGTGCTAATTGGCATGCCGACATTTACGTAAATAACTTCAATAAAATTTAAAAAGCATTTGAATTTTTTTATTCATTTTTCTTTCTTTTTTTTTTCTTCTGAGCTTGACAAGGGTTGTGGCCCTTGCCCAAAAGCCAATGAGGCGTTGGCCCTTACCTATGGTCTACAAGGTTGAGCCGACCCTTGCTTATGACTTGCAAGGGTCGGTCGGTGACCCTCGCCGGATTTGATAAGGGAAAGAAAGAAAGAAAATGAAAACTAAAAACTTTATAAACAAAAATCAAAATACTCAAAAGTTTTTTATACCTAAATTTTCCCAACCCATTTATTCATTCATTGCATAAAAAATTAGGGACCATCTCCAATCACTAACAAAAATGTTAACTCAATCTTGCATCATTTAATTAGAAACATCCATATAGTTTACAGGCTTTAATTATTTTTTTATTTGAAATTTTCTACATTTAAATCAGTCCGGTGGTGAAAATGAACCTGAGACAGTCATGCGGACCGACCCGACAATCAAGCAGAATTCGCTCAATGCCATGGGGAGAAAGCGTTGAAAATGTCAAGGCCATAGGGCCTAATTTAAGCTCAAGTTAGCACGCTTAATGTTTAATTTCGGAAAAAGCCTTAAGTATAAATGTCCATTTAATTAGTAGAAGGCTTAATTTGAGCCAACATAATTTTTACTTTAACGTAAGGAAGGCTAAACAGGCGGTACGCACTAACCAGGGTTTCTATTCTAAGTTTCCACTAACAAAATTGTAATATATTCCTTACGGCAGATAAAAAACTGGATACTCTTATTATGTGTCCTTTGGTAATCAAAATCATGAATGCAGTAACCCTATGAGGATCTATGTCTCTCTTGAGACATCGGGCGATTTCCGTAGTCACTCCACTGGTGGGCACAATCGATACAAAGGCGGGCTACTGGCTACTCAAGTGGGACATACCATCGATCCCCGCCAGTTGAATAGAAATCGCAAAATAAGTATCACTTACAATGGCATTGCAATTCATTATGACTTTGCAAGGCCATCACATCAACTTAGAGGGATATGTATCAGAGATTGAATACGTTAATTCCTTTCCTACTTAGATGTTCCCGTATGCACACTTAAAGACGAGTGAAAATGGAGACAAAGAGAGAAATTACAATTTGTGCTGGACAAGAAGCCCTAATTAAATTTGGGCATGAATTAACGAGAAAATTCGTGTCGGCCCACAATGTGATCAACCCTGAAGAAGCCTTCAAGTGGAAGAATCCTAGGAATCACCTCTGTGCCTAAAAGGCCAAGGACGAAGAAGGATTTGGTCCGGAAAAGAACATTCATCTTGTTTTTATGATTATTGAGTGTCCTAGAGTGGTAAACCAGCAAGTATGGAGCAATATCAATGAAGACAGATTCACGAAGCATGTTTCTACGAGGCATCTCTCGACATAACAAGATGCATACATTGAATCGGAATAGAATATCGAGTACAATCCAAACAAATTCACCGAATGAATAGGGCACTTGCACAACATTGTCGTGCTATGGAGAGAAAAGAAAGGAGTGAATAACATATGAACATTTGGAAAGGAAAACAACAAAACCTTGTAAGAAATGAAAGAGATGATAAACTAAGCTGGTTTCGCCGATTAGCCCTTGAGACCGGAAGGATATGGGTATTAACACTCTTTCAACAAGTGATCATGGTTAGCTCGCCTCATGTTTCGAAGGGAAAAAAAAAGCCAAGTAAGTCATTCTGTTCCATCTCTTACCTACTCTTCGGCTTCTTCATCATCGCTCTCTTCCTCTTTCTCGTCATTGCCGATCATTATCCATGGAATAAACATACAGAGGCCCACGAGACAACTACAGAACCCCCTACACATTGTTGAAATCCCCAAATAACTTATGATATTAATCCTTAGTTTAAACATCCAAACGCAATCAACTAGCAAGAACCAACATAATCCCATAATACCGTTCAAGTTGACTAATAGAAATTGTTGACGTGACTATTTTTATTGCTTTTTTTTAATCACTCGATTAGTAGATACTTGGGAAGAAACTAGGGCAAAGTAGAGGACATGTGCATAAAGCCCTTCTTTAGATTGAAAATTGCCAGTTTCAATATCAATTTCTTCAATCACAATTTTTAATTGTAGCAAGCTCGCGATCTAAAGCAATAACTATTGCCGGATTTAATTTTAGCATTTCAAAAAAGCAGCACGAATTTTGAATATTTCAGCTGAGTTTTAGGTTGTTGTGACCTCTTACCTCCTCTTCGGCTTCTTCCTTGTCCTTGTCCTTGTCCTGCCCTCCATGCTGTTAGCTTCGTTGTGGTCATCCTCGTTACCATAATCTTGCTAAGAAGGGGGAAGTTGGAAAATAAAATATCTAAGGTGGATTAAACATCTTAGACAAGAAAAAGATTCCCCAAATATTCTATCACAATTATCCTTAATTTTAACACCCAAACGCGAGCGCCTAGCAAGAATCATATAAAGGGTTTTCTTCACACTCAATCACCCTAAGAATGCTTTCTAAAGCATCAATTGAATATAAATATAGTAGAATCAAGCACCATTCACAAGTTCGCATATCTTCATTCCCTCATGATTGGAACAGAGGACACATTGAAGCTAAGGGCAAGCTGCTCTGTTCCAATTTTGAGGGAATGAAATGCGAATTTATGAGTGCTGCTTGATATCATTGGATTGAGATGTGCAATTGTCCTACTTATGCTCATGTGAAAGATGGCACATTGAAGCTAAGGGCAAGGAGATACAAATTCCTAAACTACAAACAATATATGATGCAAACGAGCTGTTGCCTAGATTTATGATTAGCAAAGACGTTACCTTTTACGAGTTTGCTTAAATCAGTGAGTAACCGATTATAAATGGTGTACATGAAAAGACGTGGAGTTCATCCGAGACAAGACGCGGTAATTCCATCAATGACAGCGAAAGAAGGGGAAGAGGTAGCATGTTGAATCTATTTCTTATTTAATTTCCTGGTATCTCGTGATTTTGTTAGATTGCATGATCCTATTGCACAATATCGATTATAGTAAGTGTCGCGACCCTCTAAAAAAAATTTTTAAATTTTAAAAGGGGTTAACGGATTATTAGGTTAATTAGATTTGACTAACCTAACGCGGACCCTCCCAAGCCCTACCGAATCGCAACTTTGGTTTTTGTTTAAATGATTTTAAAATTTGGAGTCGCCACTAATCGTTCTTGGTAGGTCGATTAGAAACCTAAATAAATTAGCGGGAGAACTAATTTATTCCTGCGAACCAGAGATTAGGAGCTCGGGGACTTGGTTACACTAGTTAATTAAAACTAATGCCCTTTCGGTACCTTAATTTCATGGATATCCTAATTCGGCAACTCAGGCTTGGTTTATTCCTAAGGCTATAGTAGGGTATTCTCTTTTGTGTTTTCACTTTTTAAATAGGATGCATGGATGGTATATATTTTTATTTGTTATATTTCTTTAAGTGTTAAAGATTCCCTGAAGCCGAAAGAAGGAGTGTGTTAACGACTTCTGTGCAGTATTACAACCTACTTATCTTTTGGGTCTGATGATTCAAAAATTAAATTATAGGAAGTACATGACAGTGAATAAACACCTCCAATGGGAGGCCTAGCATTGGCTTGGCTCTTCCCTTTGGGATTTAAGGTACAGGTATTTAAGTTGCAAGTATTTAAACTACTGTAAGTAAAAACCTCCAATGGGAGGCTAAGCATTGGCTTGGCTCTTTCCTTTGGGATTTAAGGTACATGTATTTAAGTTGCAGGTATTTAACTACTGTAAGTAAAAACCTCCAATGGGAGGCTAAGCATTGGCTTGGCTCTTCCCTTTGGGATTTAAGGTACATGTATTTAAGTTGCAAGTATTTAACTACTGTAAGTAAAAACCTCCAATGGGAGGCTAAGCATTGGCTTGGCTCTTCCCTTTGGGATTTAAGGTATAGGTATTTAAGTTGCAGGTATTTAACTACTATAAGTAAAAACCTCCAATGGGAGGCTAAGCATTGGCTTGGCTCTTCCCTTTGGGATTTAAGGTACAGGTATTTAAGTTGCAGGTATTTAACTACTGTAAGTAAAAACCTCCAATGGGAGGCTAAGCATTGGCTTGGCTCTTCCCTTTGGGATTTATGGTGCAGGTATTTAAATTGCGGATGGACTTTGTCCTCTCCATTCTGGGGTATGAATTCTTTAAAATAAAATACAACGAATTGATTCAACAATTTGAAATTTGTGCGCGCTTGAGGACTCCTCCAAGCCGATTTTGTGCTTCCATAGGGTTGACCATTGATATAAAGTTGCGGCTTCCTGACATAAAATAGAGTGAAATGTCAGTATACAAAATATGTGCTAATCTGCACCTAAAACCAGAAGAGTGGAAAGAGTACTTATCTCCCATTTTTTTGGGAGGGATTTCTATAATTGATTTTCGCTCACTATATTCCCAATATAGAGAGTTTATTTTGAATTAAGAGGGACTTTTAATCACAGATCAGCTGAGAAATGGGTGGACACTTAGGAGCTTGTCTGGGCCGATTTTGCATCTCCATGTAATTTACCATTGATGTGGGGTATTCCCCTTTACCTGACATAAAAATATGAGAAATGGGGTGGTATTAAAAATCTACGCTTATTTAATAATAATAATAATAATAATAACAACAATAATAATAATAATAATAATAATAATAATAATAATAATAATAATAATAATAGCGCTAACAAATAAAATAAACTAAAAAGATGAAAAGAGACAGAAGAGCACTTAGCTTTCCTTGATGGCTTGATGGTGGAAGACCTCACTATGGTGAAGTAGCTCGTACAGCAGGAGTACTAATATTTGTCACAGAGTAGGATCTAAAATTTTCATTTTTAGTGAAGTAATGTTATCTTATGAGGAACAGTTTATTACTAAAGACAAGAACAAAGAAGGTATAATTATTTCAAACTAGTTTGAATATCTATTGATTGTTCATAAAAAAAAAGCCGTAACAAATTTTCCAAATTAAGAAAGCATGCTCTCCCAGTTCTGCTGTAAAACTCAAAGCTATCTAAGTATGAGACTGGATTAGAGTTTTCAAAATGAGATGTGGGCGTTCGGTAGAGAAATGAAAATTTTTTTACTAGTGTCATGCAGACATAATTCTTCGTGTTTATTTCTTTAGTGGACTTTGGACTACTCATTTTCTCCGTCTAGACCAAATGGTAGATGTGGAGGATCTTAAGTAAAAACAGAACTGTAGCACTAGACTTCCTATCCGATTCTTAATCATATAGAAGCGCAATAAACATAACTCGGTCAGCAAATGCTCAATCTGTGTATCACAAATAGCTTTGATAACTGTAATTTTTTACTCTAAATGTGGACAGATGCAACTAACCAATGAACTTCGGATGAAACATCCTTAAGCTAAAACTTGACCAATCAAGTTGTCAAGAGCCCGAGGACCCATAACATCATAGAAGGATCCTGGCCATTCAGATTGAAGACCTAAAAGTGCTACGATTAGGTTAACCGCACAGCAAAATGACGATAATAAATTAATGCAATGCAAGCAGCCATATGAATCATGCGTCTTCTGGATCCTTTCAAAGCACCGACGTGGGCTTTATCTCAAAACTCACTCATCTCTATCAAGTAGTGAAGCAGGTTGTTTAATATTTCTCTTAGCTCTTTTCTTGGCAGTCAGGTATTTTAATTCACATCACACACATACCTACGCAAATTGGACCAGCTACTCGCAAAAGGAATTGTGCGTAACCATTCAATATAGCCACTCTATAGGAGCATCATGAGCGAATGGTGCCCGAACGCATGGAAACGTTCGCTGGTCACGAGTTGAAGGATGTGGCTCAAGCTATGCTTCGCGACCATGGTTCTCATCCCCATCATCAGACCGTGCAGACGACGTCGCAAGTGAAGAAAGACCACCCGTTCATCTACTAATCTCTTCTTCGTATTCTTGTTCTTTCCTTTTCGTTCTTCGCTGGAAAGTGAACGTGCCTTCCTCTCTTCGCTTGGTCATCAATACCACTTTGGATAATCTCCCGTCACCCCCAGTCCAAGCAGCCAGTCCCTCTCTTTTACCCCTAGCCACCGAGCCTTCTTCTCTTAGACCCGCCGACCTTTCTTCGTTTTTTTTTTACTTCAGCTGCTGGTCAGCTTATTTCTTCCACCAAACATTCAAGGCCCTTCCTTTTTTCATTCTCTTCTCGTGGCCGACCAAAAGCAAAATAACTTGGTAAATGCAGGAAAAGTTGATTAATACACCATGCTCAGCCACTTTTCAGATGTGTCAGGCAATTAAAGAGAGGATTCTCTTTTCCGTCACGAACCAGCTATGTGCCAATTAGAACTAAAAATAAAGGTCACCGCCTTGTCTGCTTCGGTTTCGCCTCCCCTTCATGTCTTCTTTTGGTTCGGTCAAACGTACCCACGAGTTGGGTGACTCGTGGACACGTGCTTTTTTCTTTTAGAATTAGAAATGAAAGGACTGATATAAAAATGAAGTTCGCCAACCATTTCGATTAAGCCGCGACAGATTGTCCGACAAACCATCAAAATTTTCTGAAAAAAAAAAACTATTATTTAAACGGATACATTAAGCGTCTGGTATTAAATAATTAATTCATTGTTTAAAATTGGTGATCCCTTTGTTAATCATTTCGGATTAACTATTAAACCAATTTAATAGTAAATTGCGATTCAGTTATTTTCAAATGAATTAGACTATTAAATTTTATTATGAGAAGATTTTCAAATTAAGATTAAAATGCATTTGTATAATTGGTCATGATATTAGTTAAAATGACCAATTATGTCTACTATATAAATGCTATATTTTTAAATTGCCTTTGGACAATTTAACTTTGAAAATATATATATTTAAAATAACTATATGTTATTTGAGGTGTCATTCATGATTTTGACATATATATATATAGATTTAATATATGTCTAGTTATATAATATGCTTGTAGTAAATTTAAACCGATGTACTAAATTATTTGAGGTGTCATGATATATTTAACTAGACATATTAATAAGTTATTGACCATTATATTTTTATAAAATGGGTTTAAAATGCATCGATAATAGATAAGGCATTATTAAACTTATTAAGATTAATGCTATAAATTAATTGGTCATGATATTAGTTATATAAAAATAATATTAGGCAATTAAAATAACGCATTTTTAATAATTAAGCTAATATTAGTTATCATGAGTTAAAATTAAATGGGTAACACCTTTTTAATCACGATTATTAGGCTCAACAAACCCAAAATTAATACAGACTTATATTGAATCAATTTATATGACACATTAATATATACTATTAATGACACATTAACCGTCTTCCAGAACCATAGGTATTACCCATGCAAATGATAATATTATATTTTCAATTTAGTCAACTTTTAACCCAATTTTATATAACTACAAGCATGAGTAACTAATATTGATTTTGTAGAAAAAATCTCGAAATAAATAAATAAATAAATAAGTAAATAAAAAATAATAATAATAAAATTATTTTACGGGCAGTACATAACCACGGATTAATTTAACACTAGTGAATAAAACACCATTAAATTTTTTAGGAATTTTTTTCGGGTCGCGACAAACCGAAGTTGATTTTTTAAAAAAATTTTCTCAATTTTTTATTATATATATATTTTTATAAATTTTAGTGATTAAAAATCGGGTGTCAACAGCTGCCCCTCTTTGAAAGGAAGCTCGGTAGAGGTTCATTTCAAAGACAAGTAGACACCTGAATCCTAATCGATTCAACACAATGAAATAAAAAGGAGTCGTGACATGAATATTCCACTGAAAATGAAATGAGAACCTAAGGATTCGTTATAAGAAAACCTTAGGGTGGCTGAATTTGAACCTATATGGTAGGTCACCCCAAGGAGATACCTGTAAGAAAGACTTGGTGCCTGTAGAAAGGACTTGGTGCCTGTAAAAAGGATTTGTGCTTTGCCTGTAAGAAGGACTTGATTTACCTGTAAGAAAGACTTTGTTTGCCTGTAAGAAGGACTTTTTGCCTGTAAGAAGGACTTGATTTGCCTGTAAGAAGGATTTTATGCCTGTAAGAAGGACTTGATTTGCCTGTAAGAAGGACTTTGTGCCTGTAAGAAGGACTTGATTTGCCTGTAAGAAGGACTTGGTTTGCCTGTAAGAAGGACTTAGTTTGCCTGTAAGAAGGACTTGATTTGCCTGTAAGAAGGACTTGATTTGCCTGTAAGAAGGACTTTATGCCTGTAAGAAGGACTTGATTTGCCTATAAGAAAGACTTAATTTGCCTGTAAGAAGGACTTAATTTGCCTGTAAGAAGGACTTTGTGCCTGTAAGAAGGACTTTGCTTTGCCTGTAAGAAGGACTTGGTTTGCCTGTAAGAAGGACTTAATTTGCCTGTAAAAAGGACTTTATGCCTGTAAGAAGGACTTGATTTGCCTGTAAGAAGGACTTTATGTACCTCAAAGGGTGCCATTCTGAAATCTGGGGAGACCAGGAATCCTGCAGAAGCTCAAACCCAAATTATATTCTCCTGTCATTTTAGGAATAAACCAAAGAGGCAGAGATCAAAAGGTCTCGAACATTTCTGTCCTTGAGACAAATTATGCTTTATTGAAGAATGTGGATACCTGTATATACCGCAATGGATTCGAGTATCCCAACAACCGTCAGAATTCATTCTCTTGAAAGGTTCTGGTTGAAGATATACTTACCTAAGAATTTGGAAGAAATGCTTGGTGGCTTCTGGACAACCAGGCTTGTTCATTCAATAATCGCCGAATGAATTTCAAGGCTTTGGAAGGTAACTCAAACATCGGGAATGTGTTGCCTGTCGGGCAATGTCAGAGCTAACATGTGCAAGCATTTTCATCAATGCGTTCATTGGTTCATATAAAATTGTTCAGCTAAGTTTGCCATGATTAAAGGCAGTCTATGTAATAACTCATGATGCAATCGATCAACATATAGATCATGTATTGCATTACCACTTCTGTTTAAGGAGGTTCTTATAGTATGAACACCTCGAATGTAATCTGAATGGGAGACTTCATTCCGAAATGGCTTTTTCTCACTCTGGAGAAAAGCTGTTTATCTGTAGATCAAAATGTTAGACCTGTGTGGAAATGGTTTGCCTTTCCTCATCCTGTCATGCCCCATTCTGCACATTTGATATCTCCTGTGCAGTTTATGCTCTAAGTTGGAGTTGGTAAGTTAAACACACGGAATAGTCATACATAATTCATGAACTGTGTAAGCACAATGCAAATGTGACAATTTTTTAGCATCACGTGTGTTTATATAATGTGCAAATATGGGCGAATTTAAATTGCCCCTGGTATGTGGGCGGATCGAACAAATTGGGAAGCCTACTCCTTATGTCGAGGGGTGGTTTGTCTCAAACTTTACCCCTGCGCGATGAAGCATATGGGCGACGGAGCATTTTGGTTTGTTTAATGCCCCTGCAAGAAGCAGAGAAATTATTCTTGAAACCAAACGAGATAAGGAAGACATATTTGCTTTTTCGTTTCAGAGCTTGCGATCAATTTGCCCCATTTTTCACCAGAATAGATCTTGTCAGGTGATCATACTTTTCTTTTGGATTTGTCTCCTTCAACATGTTAAATGCTAGTATAAATATTTCCTGTGAAAAGAAAAGGAGACATGTCAACCAGTATTAAAAGGGATAAATTAGAAACGATACTGATTTACCCTTCATCTTGAATGCCTTGGACAAGTCTTTTACCAATTTTGCTGGATTGAGTTTTCTTCGACTTTTGTTGGATGCTTCACCATTAAGCCGAGAATGTAGCAAAATATTGACTTCGGTATTACTCGTCGAGTATTCCTGCTTGCAAAAAGAAATGCACAAAAAGTTGTTTCATTTATTTATAATACATACAACATTCCCCACCCTCGGGGATCGAACTCGGGATATTTCGGACCTACTGTCATCCCCCATACCATTCGGTCCATTGGACCATAGGTGTCCATGGGGCTATCCTTTCAAAGGTTAATCTTTGGGGATAAAGCAGCCTTGTTGTATCACCTTATGCCATGTTACGGTATTTCTCGAGGTAATTTGCAATCCCTGTTAAGAATGGAATAAGACAATTCAAGACTTGAGATGATTATGTGCACATTAGAACGATACAGAATTACCCATTTCTGAGATTGTTCGCGTCTTTCGCTTGTACTTTCCTCTGTCCGAAGCTGTCCATCCCGTGGTAATGCCCATGAGTCGATTTGCCCCCAAATTTTGTTCAACTTGTATTCGGATATGATTGCGTTCTCGGGTCGATTTGCAATTTCCTGAGAATAGAAGGGGCTTAATTTTAAAACTTGGAGCAACTGAGGGTAAATTGAAACGATACGGAGTTACCCTTCAGGTTTATCCAGATTTTTACTCGCCATCAATTCGTCGCGAGGTTGGTGAGGTGGCGGATTCGAGCATTTAATAGGGGGAAGTCGGATTATTACTCCTTGCTTTTACACATTCACAAAAGCAGAAAAACATATCACGCAAGGAAATAAAACACATTCACTCATTCAGGATCAGTTCTGCTTCCTCTACAGGCTCTCCCATGATCAGCTGGCTTCATCCCAAATTAGGTATGCATCGGCCATATAGAAGGTCTGGTGGTCACTGGCTGAACAAGTGCATCACAGTCCCGATGCTTTACCGATATCAAACTGGTTGATTATGGCGAAAAGATCATCGTCAATGTCCGCTTGGTGGTGATCTGTCCCTTCTTCCTCGGGAGGTATTGATACTGATCCAGTATCATTGGTCCTTTTGTACCCTGCTCCAACAGAACTCGATCCTGTTATAAATTGGTCTAACTCACCTCTTAAACGTGCATTTTCGATCCTCAGATCATACATTTCATCGAGGGTGAGGAGGAGGCTATTGCAGTTGGGGCAGGTGGCGGAGTCAAAAGTCTCTTTATACATCTTGTTTTCCGCTCGGAGGTTTTCATTTTCAACTCTTAGAAACTCGGCTTCGTTGTGCTCATGACGAGTCTTCATTCGGGTTCGTCTATTTTGAAACCAGAACTTGATTTGCGAAGGTTCAAGGCCTAGCTCTTGACTCAGTTCCATTTTTTGTTTGCCGTCTGGCATAGGGCACGTTCTGAAGAAAGTTTCAAGCTTTCGTACTTGCTCCTCAGTATGGCGACGGTAACGCTTCTTTTGACCTTTACCGTTGTTGTCATTGTCCTTACTAGGCTCTTGGACGTCATCGGTGGAAGGGCCGGGCTCCATAGGCTCGATCCCAAATATGGCTTCGAACTCTTCCTCTCCCATATTCAGCAAGTAACGATAACTTTCAAGTGTGTTGGGTTGAGACATCTTCGATTTGGTTAACGATTTCTCAAAGTTTGATATCTCTTCTTGTATTTTCACTCTCTGGATTTTTCTGGGAGACTGCGTATGCTTTAAGAGTCTCTCTTTCGAGCACGAATGAGAATTATCAAGAAGATGCCTCCTTTAAAATTAGACGTGGGTTTAGCAACTGTATTGCCTCTCTCGAGTGTTCTGGCTTTCTCGATTTTCTTTTCATCGTATCTCTCGCCCAGCTCGTCTCCTTCCATCTTTCCGTGGAAGGGGACCCCTTGTTGCTGTCTCCACCGTCAATTTGCTGGCGAGTTCTTCAATAAAGACGAGTCGTATCTCTTTTCTGCCGAAAATGTCTTTATCTCCCACTCAGCTTATTTTTTATCCTTTCTTTTTCAAAGTAGTGGCGTCTCGTCCAACTTTTCCGTAGAGACGTCGGATTTACTTGGCTCGAGATTGGAGACGAGTAGCGGAGGTGATACTGATAGGGAATGGTAGACAGGAAAATTTGGCCAGTAGAGACTTCCCCTGCAAAAATGAAAGAGAATGCGGCAGTATATGTTCTTCATATTCTAGAAAAATTGGAACGATACTGTTTTACCCTTGTGTATACTTCCATTGAATTTGAATTGAGGAAGTTCCTTCATTTGGATTGGATTGAATTGTATGTCCCGAGTTGCCCTTCACTTTGAGCTTGCCACATATGTGCTTTGCTTAGTTGGGCCTTGTTTTCTTTCGGGTTGCCTTGGACCATCATCATTTTCCATGCCATTGGGTCCGTGGACCGGAGGGCTCCTTTAATTTGAAGGTTACCTTGAAGGCGAATGAGTCCTATCGCATTCCATTGGGTCATTTCATTTTGCGACACTCTTGAGGCACTTTGCAATCCCCTGGGTGAGAATGGAACAAATCCAATTTAGCATTTTGCAACCATTGAGGGTAAATTGGAACGACACACAGTTACCCGTCTTCGAGCTCGCCTGGGCTTTTCACTTGAAATTTCCCTACGTGAGGCCATTCAACATTTCTCATTATGGCAGTCAGCGACGTTGCCACAAATTGATCCGCCCTAAATCTAGCATAAAAAGGGATTCACGCATTCGACGGGATAAATAAATTGCTCCCTTGTCCTTGAATTAAATTGAGACACCTAGAAAGCTGGAAAATATCATACGCAGGGGAATTAAGCATGAAATGAAAGGTGCACTTATTCAAGGTCAGTTCTGCCTCTCCTGTGGCTCTTCGATAATCAGCTAGTCTCGTGTTGGTTCGGGTGTGGATAACCGATGTTTGAGAGTCCCTACTCACTGGCTCCTGATCGCGGCTTGGGACGTCTGTCAACCCTAAACTGGTTGACCAGGGCAGTAAGCTCATCATATGGGTAATCTCTTGAACCTTCCAGCAACTGATGCTCGAATTGGGCATTGTTGTTGGCAAATGCTGGCGGTAGATTTCTCATTCTGTCCTCGCCATGAGCAATTTGACTTCTCATGCTGGAGCCTTCATCATTACTCGAGAAAGTGTGGGGATCACCAACTGTCCTGCTGCCAAAAACTCCTTCCATTCGAGGATTAGAGAAGTGGAAGTGCTCATGATAACTTCTTGTCTGATTCTCTAGCTGCGCAGGCGCGCTGATCATGGGATGAGTTCTAGCCACAGGTTGGTGCTCAAACCAAGGAATCTGAATACACTGCTCCTGCGGTCTATACTCTTGAAGAGCATTAGGGTGATTCTGGGGGATACTTTGATTAACGCCTGGGGGATTGATGGCATGGCTACTAGCTTGGTTGATGATGGGAAGTGGCTCGCCCCATGCTAACCTGGGGAACTTATGGTGGCGAGGAGACTCGACGTTCAGGCTTGGATCAGTCCCGCCTTGGTTTTCTTGATTCTGAGCTGCATTGTGTTCTCTCACCCTTTTTCTGTACTTCTGAAGATGACTCGAAACATTTGCTTTAGTGAGTCCCTCTACCTTCATAATTTCCAGTATATGTTGCGGCCGTGCCGAATCTATTCCTAGCTGCTGAACTGCATTAACAAACATACGATGCAGCTCGGGAGACCAACTCATCTTCTTTCTCCAGTTGCTTGGAACAAAATTGAAGGCTTGATGCTTGTTCTCATGGTCGTGCAATTGCTTCCTTACCACGTGCTGCCATATGTTTTGAAGCATCTGAACTCTAACTGGTTTCGTTACGACGTCTTGGGCCCCATTTAAGACAGCCTTCATTAGGGCTTGCTGATCATCGCTTGCCGATATTACGAGGACTGGCATGTTTAATTTAGAATTGATGACTTCCAAGAGAGTGAAAACATCCATGTCAATCCCTACCATGGCGGTGAGGACGATATCAAACGGGTCACTACTCCTCCTTAATATCTCTAAGGCCTCTGTCGCCTTTGCTTGAGCTACAACCTTATACCGGCATTTTCTTAATACGGTAACAAGGATTGACAGAGAGACTGGATTACCGTCAATGGCCATGACCAGTAGACCCTCAGGGTAAGGAACTTCATCAGCTTTGACCAGGGTTGAACATGCGCCCGTTCCCCTAATACTCGACATATTTCTGGATCTAGGACTGCCGATTCGAGACCGCCTCGGGATGTCTTCTCGGACTTGAGGGATCACGAGATCGTTGATGCCTTCTCGTAACAGGCTTTGAAAGCCGATGCTTTGATGGTGAAGGTTTTGAATTCCTCTCCCACGAGAACTCCTTCCTCTCTATCTTTCTCCTGTGAGTTCTTGCGAATGAACTCTGACTATCAAATGGGGACAAGTTCTCTCTCTGGCAATAGCAACGACTTCCCTCTTCACGGGCAGCGCTATTAGATTTTCCGAGGGAGAAAATCTGATATTCAGATTTTGATCAAAGGGGAAATCCTTGTTTCTCGCTCAGTTTGTCTTCTTTTTTCTTTTCGTGATAGAGGGCCCCTGTCAAGATCTCCACCGTCGATTTACTGGCGGGTCCTCCAATGAAGACAAGTCGTATCTCCTTTTCGCTAACGTTTGCCGTGTCTTCCACTCAGCTCATCTTTCTGTCTTCTTTTTCAAAGTGGCGGTGTCTCGTCAAACTTTCTGCGAAGATTTCGGACTCGCTTAGCTCGCAGTCGCCATCTGATGGGAATTCGAGCCAACGAGGGTGGTGCCAATAGAGAATGGTAGATAAGAGAAATCTTGACTGGTTGATACCGTCACTATGAAATCAATATTTACTTCAAAGCAGATTACCATCTTCGCATTCCGCTCATCTGCCTCACCTCTCTCCCCCTTTCTTTCGTATTCTGCTTTCAAAAATGGCCAATTCTCCTAACCATACCTTATCCGCCGAAGTCCTAGCTGGGTGGGAGAGACTCTACAATCTTCTTGGTAGAGGTTACGCTCATATAGCCAAAAACTCTACCGTTGAGGCTGAAATCCTCGGTTTATTTAGGACCGTGGACGCTGCTTCTGTTGAGGGTACCCAACTAGGGAAGGAGTACCGGAACTTCTCGACCCTCTTCATCAATTTTCTGGCTGCCTATAACCGTGCTTATGAGACGGTCCTTGTGACCGCCGTCGTGAAAGCCCGTTACCGAGACCGGCACGAGCGTCTGGCAACAGTTACGTTTGTGGCTGATAATCACAAAAAGGCCCTCAAGTTTGCCAACGATCAGCTTTCGTGGCTGGTTCGTGAGAGGGGAAAGTTGTTGGACCGTCTGGCCTTGGTCCGAACTTACGCCGAACAGGAGCCAGGCAATATTATGATGAGGTGTAAATGTGGTTGGCTGCAGGAGAGACTTGATGACATTACGGCAGACATTGCTTTCGAGAGGGCAGCGGTTCCGGACCTGGAGTTTGCCGTTGAGCATTACGAGACCACTATGGCCCAGGTTAAAGAGAAGTGCGATCGCCTCTTCTTTAGGCTCGCGGAGCTTGATCCCGAGAGCGCCCGGTGCATCCAGAGCATCAACTGTTTGGAGAGTCAGTTGAGCTCTTTCGTAATGGTCATCAGGGCCCAGTTTGGCTTTACCTTTCCTCCCCAGTGAGTTGTTGTAATACTCTTTGATGAATGGAATGAAAGAAAAGCTTCACGTGTTTTGTTTTGTTTTTTTTTTTAATTTTCCTGCTATCGTTTCTTCCGCATAGCATAACAGAACGATTTGAGGTACCGAAGATGTCGAGGCTTAATGTTCTTCTTGATGTTCTTGTTTAATTGCTCCAGACGATGATATCGAGAACATTGATGATGGGTTCGGCGGTGGCCCCCACTATCCATCTTGAGATCACGAACAATAACGCTATGACAACTCGATCAGTGCGCTGGTAGTAAATCCGGCCACCTGTTGTGTGCCCACTTTTATCTATATTTTGTTTCTTTCGGCGTCCACTTGCTCGTGTCGGTCGCCTGTAGCGTCGGGAGAAATTCCTGTGGGCCACGTTCATTAATAGAACCTCGGTCCTCTAAAGCCCTCCGCATGTTTCGGATAAGAGGAAATTTTAAGACCGGTCTCTGGTTGATTTGATCAGGTAAAGGTATTTGTTTCATGGGTTCTGATTATATAATCCATATTGTTTTTCAAAAGACGCGAGATCCTCTGCAATACATTAAATATGCCCCCATGTTTAATCAGTATAAATCCACCGTCATATCAGAATACACTGCCCATACAAGTTTACGGATGGACACAACTTTTTCTGTCAAAGATGGACAATGTTCGTTTGCCCCCCAGAATTAACGGTTGAAGCCTCGGTATTTTTTCGTCTTTTGGTATTTCTGAAGATGATTCTTGATATATTATTGAACTTAATTTTTACACCCGTCTGGGGTATCTAGGATCTCCCTGCAAAAGAAAAGGATATAATTAGTATGCGACACAAGAAATGTCGGTCCATGACTCCTATATTAGTCCAATTTGATTTTTTCTATTTTATAGAGAAATCAGAAGAAAGAAAAAAAAATTTCCTTAGGAAGAAATGGGTTAATTTCTGATACAGAATTTTTTTTAGATTTATTATTCTTTTTTTTATTTTTTTAAAGGAATGTGACAAAGTCTCTTGACGTTTACTAAAATTTTTGAAGGAATTTCCTTTTTATCAAAATAAATTTTCAGAGGTAAATTTGTCAGGAAAATTTCATTTTTATTGAAGCAATAAAAACATGACAAAAATCCCTTATTGGTTAATAAAATTCCCATGAAGGGATTTTTCACATCATTTTTTCAAAATTTTTTTAAAAGAAATGAGGGACAAATTTAATTTTTATTTTCTTTTAAAAGAATGGTCGTAATATCAAGCTCAAAAACTGACTAACACCTAGCATGAACCGACCGAAAATAAATACAAGATAAAATTAGAGAACTTACTTTTACCTTGGAGAAATGCAAATCACATAGTCATGCGCATGACTCAAGTGAGGAGTGAACTCTAGAAAATAAAAGAAGGAGAGACAGGGTATGGACCTAAAAGGCCCCCACTATCTGAATTGACAACCTTACCCTCCGCGCAATCAAATCACAATGGGAAGAATTGTCAATTCAGATAATGAGCGGGATAAAATATGGTCAACCCAAGCGCAATCGACGCAGGAGCTTTGCATATTCGATCCCTATCTATGGTTACTTAGGAAAAATTTCGCGACTTGGGTTTAGACGCTTGTGTGTGCAGGTGTTGTGATCCTCAGAATATGCAAGACATGCACGACAATTGATATCAAAACAGCGCTTCTAAAAATGTGTGAAATTAAACATAATCCCAACACCAAGCCTGCAAAACAAATGGGTTAGCCAAACACTCCGCCCCTTATAACTCCCATCCTGCAAAAACATATAACACCTATAGAATGAGTCCCAAGCAAAATCGCCAGAAGCGAGATATCCATGAAATTTTCATTGGCTTAAGTCCACTAAGACTTTTAAAATTTCGAAAAAATTCAAGTATTCCAATTGGTATCTTTTTTCGAAAATTTAAAAATCCCGTCCCCAGTGGAGTCGCCAGTCTGTCGCGACCCTCTAAAAAAAATTTTTAAATTTTAAAAGGGGTTAACGGATTATTAGGTTAATTAGATTTGACTAACCTAACGCGGACCCTCCCAAGCCCTACCGAATCGCAACTTTGGTTTTTGTTTAAATGATTTTAAAATTTGGAGTCGCCACTAATCGTTCTTGGTAGGTCGATTAGAAACCTAAATAAATTAGCGGGAGAACTAATTTATTCCTGCGAACCAGAGATTAGGAGCTCGGGGACTTGGTTACACTAGTTAATTAAAACTAATGCCCTTTCGGTACCTTAATTTCATGGATATCCTAATTCGGCAACTCAGGCTTGGTTTATTCCTAAGGCTATAGTAGGGTATTCTCTTTTGTGTTTTCACTTTTTAAATAGGATGCATGGATGGTATATATTTTTATTTGTTATATTTCTTTAAGTGTTAAAGATTCCCTGAAGCCGAAAGAAGGAGTGTGTTAACGACTTCTGTGCAGTATTACAACCTACTTATCTTTTGGGTCTGATGATTCAAAAATTAAATTATAGGAAGTACATGACAGTGAATAAACACCTCCAATGGGAGGCCTAGCATTGGCTTGGCTCTTCCCTTTGGGATTTAAGGTACAGGTATTTAAGTTGCAAGTATTTAAACTACTGTAAGTAAAAACCTCCAATGGGAGGCTAAGCATTGGCTTGGCTCTTCCCTTTGGGATTTAAGGTACATGTATTTAAGTTGCAGGTATTTAACTACTGTAAGTAAAAACCTCCAATGGGAGGCTAAGCATTGGCTTGGCTCTTCCCTTTGGGATTTAAGGTACATGTATTTAAGTTGCAAGTATTTAACTACTGTAAGTAAAAACCTCCAATGGGAGGCTAAGCATTGGCTTGGCTCTTCCCTTTGGGATTTAAGGTATAGGTATTTAAGTTGCAGGTATTTAACTACTATAAGTAAAAACCTCCAATGGGAGGCTAAGCATTGGCTTGGCTCTTCCCTTTGGGATTTAAGGTACAGGTATTTAAGTTGCAGGTATTTAACTACTGTAAGTAAAAACCTCCAATGGGAGGCTAAGCATTGGCTTGGCTCTTCCCTTTGGGATTTATGGTGCAGGTATTTAAATTGCGGATGGACTTTGTCCTCTCCATTCTGGGGTATGAATTCTTTAAAATAAAATACAACGAATTGATTCAACAATTTGAAATTTGTGCGCGCTTGAGGACTCCTCCAAGCCGATTTTGTGCTTCCATAGGGTTAACCATTGATATAAAGTTGCGGCTTCCTGACATAAAATAGAGTGAAATGTCAGTATACAAAATATGTGCTAATCTGCACCTAAAACCAGAAGAGTGGAAAGAGTACTTATCTCCCATTTTTTTGGGAGGGATTTCTATAATTGATTTTCACTCACTATATTCCCAATATAGAGAGTTTATTTTGAATTAAGAGGGACTTTTAATCACAGATCAGCTGAGAAATGGGTGGACACTTAGGAGCTTGTCTGGGCCGATTTTGCATCTCCATATAATTTACCATTGATGTGGGGTATTCCCCTTTACCTGACATAAAAATATGAGAAATGGGGTGGTATTAAAAATCTACGCTTATTTAATAATAATAATAATAATAATAATAATAATAATAATAATAATAATAGCGCTAACAAATAAAATAAACTAAAAAGATGAAAAGAGACAGAAGAGCACTTAGCTTTCCTTGATGGCTTGATGGTGGAAGACCTCACTATGGTGAAGTAGCTCGTACAGCAGGAGTACTAATATTTGTCACAGAGTAGGATCTAAAATTTTCATTTTTAGTGAAGTAATGTTATCTTATGAGGAACAGTTTATTACTAAAGACAAGAACAAAGAAGGTATAATTATTTCAAACTAGTTTGAATATCTATTGATTGTTCATAAAAAAAAAGCCGTAACAAATTTTCCAAATTAAGAAAGCATGCTCTCCCAGTTCTGCTGTAAAACTCAAAGCTATCTAAGTATGAGACTGGATTAGAGTTTTCAAAATGAGATGTGGGCGTTCGGTAGAGAAATGAAAATTTTTTTACTAGTGTCATGCAGACATAATTCTTCGTGTTTATTTCTTTAGTGGACTTTGGACTACTCATTTTCTCCGTCTAGACCAAATGGTAGATGTGGAGGATCTTAAGTAAAAACAGAACTGTAGCACTAGACTTCCTATCCGATTCTTAATCATATAGAAGCGCAATAAACATAACTCGGTCAGCAAATGCTCAATCTGTGTATCACAAATAGCTTTGATAACTGTAATTTTTTACTCTAAATGTGGACAGATGCAACTAACCAATGAACTTCGGATGAAACATCCTTAAGCTAAAACTTGACCAATCAAGTTGTCAAGAGCCCGAGGACCCATAACATCATAGAAGGATCCTGGCCATTCAGATTGAAGACCTAAAAGTGCTACGATTAGGTTAACCGCACAGCAAAATGACGATAATAAATTAATGCAATGCAAGCAGCCATATGAATCATGCGTCTTCTGGATCCTTTCAAAGCACCGACGTGGGCTTTATCTCAAAACTCACTCATCTCTATCAAGTAGTGAAGCAGGTTGTTTAATATTTCTCTTAGCTCTTTTCTTGGCAGTCAGGTATTTTAATTCACATCACACACATACCTATGCAAATTGGACCAGCTACTCGCAAAAGGAATTGTGCGTAACCATTCAATATAGCCACTCTATAGGAGCATCATGAGCGAATGGTGCCCGAACGCATGGAAACGTTCGCTGGTCACGAGTTGAAGGATGTGGCTCAAGCTATGCTTCGCGACCATGGTTCTCATCCCCATCATCAGACCGTGCAGACGACGTCGCAAGTGAAGAAAGACCACCCGTTCATCTACTAATCTCTTCTTCGTATTCTTCTTCTTTCCTTTTCGTTCTTCGCTGGAAAGTGAACGTGCCTTCCTCTCTTCGCTTGGTCATCAATACCACTTTGGATAATCTCCCGTCACCCCCAGTCCAAGCAGCCAGTCCCTCTCTTTTACCCCCAGTCACCGAGCCTTCTTCTCTTAGACCCGCCGACCTTTCTTCGTTTTTTTCTTTTTACTTCAGCTGCTGGTCAGCTTATTTCTTCCACCAAACATTCAAGGCCCTTCCTTTTTTCATTCTCTTCTCGTGGCCGACCAAAAGCAAAATAACTTGGTAAATGCAGGAAAAGTTGATTAATACACCATGCTCAGCCACTTTTCAGACGTGTCAGGCAATTAAAGAGAGGATTCTCTTTTCCGTCACGAACCAGCTATGTGCCAATTAGAACTAAAAATAAAGGTCACCGCCTTGTCTGCTTCGGTTTGGCCTCCCCTTCATGTCTTCTTTTGGTTCGGTCAAACGTACCCACGAGTTGGGTGACTCGTGGGCACGTGCTTTTTTCTTTTAGAATTAGAAATGAAAGGACTGATATAAAAATGAAGTTCGCCAACCATTTCGATTAAGCCGCGACAGATTGTCCGACAAACCATCAAAATTTTCTGAAAAAAAAACTATTATTTAAACGGATACATTAAGCGTCTGGTATTAAATAATTGATTCATTGTTTAAAATGGGTGATCCCTTTGTTAATCATTTCGGATTAACTATTAAACCAATTTAATAGTAAATTGCGATTCAGTTATTTTCAAATGAATTAGACTATTAAATTTTATTATGAGAAGATTTTCAAATTAAGATTAAAATGCATTTGTATAATTGGTCATGATATTAGTTAAAATGACCAATTATGTCTACTATATAAATGCTATATTTTTAAATTGCCTTTGGACAATTTAACTTTGAAAATATATATATATATTTAAAATAACTATATGTTATTTGAGGTGTCATTCATGATTTTGACATATATATATAGATTTAATATATGTCTAGTTATATAATATGCTTGTAGTAAATTTAAACCGATGTACTAAATTATTTGAGGTGTCATGATATATTTAACTAGACATATTAATAAGTTATTGACCATTATATTTTTATAAAATGGGTTTAAAATGCATCGATAATAGATAAGGCATTATTAAACTTATTAAGATTAATGCTATAAATTAATTGGTCATGATATTAGTTATATAAAAATAATATTAGGCAATTAAAATAACGCATTTTTAATAATTAAGCTAATATTAGTTATCATGAGTTAAAATTAAATGGGTAACACCTTTTTAATCACGATTATTAGGCTCAACAAACCCAAAATTAATACAGACTTATATTGAATCAATTTATATGACACATTAATATATACTATTAATGGCACATTAACCGTCTTCCAGAACCATAGGTATTACCCATGCAAATGATAATATTATATTTTCAATTTAGTCAACTTTTAACCCAATTTTATATAACTACAAGCATGAGTAACTAATATTGATTTTGTAGAAAAAATCTCGAAATAAATAAATAAATAAATAAGTAAATAAAAAATAATAATAATAAAATTATTTTACGGGCAGTACATAACCACGGATTAATTTAACACTAGTGAATAAAACACCATTAAATTTTTTAGGAATTTTTTTCGGGTCGCGACAAACCGAAGTTGATTTTTTAAAAAAAATTTCTCAATTTTTTATTATATATATATATATATATTTTTATAAATTTTAGTGATTAAAAATCGGGTGTCAACAGTAAGTAAAAAAGAAGACATGAAGTTTCATCATCAATTTTTGGGGGGATAAAATTGTGATCAACACAAAATGATCTAAATGCACAAACAGGAAGGAGAGTATAGATGATCAGTCAGATGGTGAGTAATGATAGATGGGGATTTTCAATGAGATTTTCCATGGTTGCACATTTTAGAATCATTCTACTATCCATCTTCACTAGAACAAAGCAGGAAAAAAAATGAGAATAAAGCAGAAAAAACAGTGACAATCTATGAATAGAAAGAAGGCGCACCTCTTCTGATAGAGGATCTCCTGCTTCTGTTTCCCATTCGGAAAAAGTTATTTGAATGTCAGAGTCCGGCGCTTGTGTTGGTGCATTCAGAATCTTCTCTCTATAACGCTCCCAACTCATGCTGTTACCATATGGACTGGCGGTGTCGAGTACCTCCCCACAATCGCTTATCCATATCCCGCACTCCTTTGGTACTTTTGAGCTTGATGCATCCATAATCTTTCCCATTGATTTGCAACTACTAACTGACAACTTCTCCAAACGCTCTAACTCATCAATTCCCTCGACAACGTGTAGGCTCTCGCACTTAAGAATTTTTAAATCCTTCAAATTCTTCAAGTGAGACAAACCGCCTAACCTTTTTAAAGAAATGCACTGTTCAACTTCCAATATTTTCAATGATTCCAATGTGGAAACAAATTGAATCTCCTGTAGCTCTGGGCACCACCATAGCCAGAATTGTTGAAGCGTCTTTAGGGAGCTTGAGACACGGAATGCTCCCCTCGAACCATCAATCAACTCGGTAGCTTGTTTTTCATTGCACGCTGCCTCCTCCGACAAACAGACAAACCTCCCCAAAGATTTGCATCCACTAATTGCTAATATCTCCATTGATTCTAAGACACCGAGAAATTGAATTTCGACTAGCTTGTGGCAATCCGTCACATGAATTTCTCTCAGTTCTCTCGAGCTTGATGGAATGGATATTCTTGTGATGAGTTCACACCCTAAGATTTTCAACTCTTCCAACTGAGGAAGCCCATCGAGCTCTACTTGCTTCACTCGAGTGTTATCGAGGGTTAGAAATCTCAAGTGTGACGGAAGTTATTTCATTATTTGCAAGTCTAGTCCACGGAGTGTGAGTTCTTCCAGCCGAGTAAGGGAAGCCCAATCAGCAGACGTTGCGTGGACGTTTAAAAGGCTCAAGGACATCTTCCTCAGTTTGGATAGCCCCCCACCAATCCACGGCAAGTCGCAAGGTTGAATTATATTCAATTCTTCATCTGAATTAGAGCCATCGGATAAGATCAATTCAACTAGATTAGTAAGGTTTGAGAGGTCAGGGATAGTCTGCAACGAGCCAGATGTCAGACATAGAGTGGTCAAACTTTCGGGGAGCTTCGGCAGCTCTTGGATAACAGAAACCCATAGGTGTAGTTCATGGAGTTGACTAAGATTGGCCATAGTCGCTGGCAATTTCACTACGCGTGTGCCCAATAGATCGAGATATGACAGGCTTTGTAGCGTACCAATGGAATCAGGGAGTTTCCTCAAGCTCTGGCACTCCTGAAGAGAAAGGTGCTGAAGATGATTTAGTTCGCCAATTTGTTCTGGCAATGTTGTAAGGCCCGTGTATGATACAACCAGGTTCGTTAACGACTTTAATTTCGAAACTGAGTCGGGGAGTTCCCTTAAGCTCTTGCAATGGATGAGAGAGAGGTGCTGAAGATGCTTTAGTTCGCCAATTTGTTCTGGCAATTCTTGAAGTGCCACACTTCCCTCAACAACCAAGTCGGTCAAACACCTCAATTTCCCAATAGAGCAATCAATTTTCTCCAAACATCCGCAATCTTTAAAAGTCAACTTATCTAAAACGGAGTCTTCAGAAAAGGTTGGTGTCCTCTGTAGCGAATCAATATCGGCAAGAGTGAGAGTCTTCAGTTTCTTTGCACCCTACAAAAGCCAATGAAACATCAGGACAAAGAATTGGATGTTCATACGAGAAATAAATATGGATTTAGGCTCCCAACTCATATCGTTTATCATTTGATCCTCGGACCAAATGAGAAAATTAGATTGCAAATTCATTAAATTTTGTCCTTGACTGAATGAGAAAATTAGACCAAGGGAGATTCTAACATACCTCGACGAGGCTCATGACCACATCTTCTCTCCACCTCCGGCCAGAAATTTCCATCACAACCACGTTTTCTGGATTCAAATTGGTTGCCGTAAACGGTTCAGAGACCTCAGACAAATCGATCCATTTCAACTCGGAAAGACAGCCCGTAAAGTCGCCTTGGTAGGCCGTGCTTTTCAACTTCAGCAACCGAAGACGTGGAAACCGTTTAATTTGCTCCGGAGTGACAGTTGTATGATTATTAAACAACAACCAATCGAAGCAAACCAGTGCTTGAACGCTTCTGTTGATCTGCTAATGACATTGAGGAGCAGGAGCAGGAATTTGTCAATATCCAACAGAATTTATTTCGTTCAAGAGAATTACAAATGAAACAGAAGAGGGTAAGCAATTTTCATTTCAAATTGGGCCATACTTTACCTCTGTTGATCTTAATTCGCGAATGATGTCATCTGCAGCCCATAACCTGCTACGCTCTTTTTTACTAATTGCCCTTCTAAGATCTCTAAATTGGTCATGCATCCAAAACTTATTATTATCTAAAACCTTTATCATGCACCTATTTTTGAGGACACTAATAGCAGTCTCTGGATAAAACTCACAATATTTCCACATGTAGATTGGATTAGTCTTATCATAACCGATGAAAAGGCATGCAATATCGAGAAATATCTGTTGTTGACCCGGTTTCAAGGCATCATAGGCAATCTGCAGCTTTCCCAAGACATCATCATGAGGTATTTTGGCTAGCATCTGTAGCATCTCTTCCCATATTTTTGTCTCTGTGATACCAAAAAGTGACCCGCCTATTGCTTCAAGAGCTAAAGGTAGGCCACCCGTAGTAGAGACAATGCGTTCCGAAAGAGGGAGGTAATCTGGTAGGGGAGAGTCGGCATCAAAGGCATGCCTACTGAAAAGTCGAAGTGCGTCTTTGTTGCTCAACCCCCCCATTTCATAGCACTCGATTTTATACTTAGCTCTCCTGATATTCAGAACATTCTTGTCCCTAGTGGTAACTACTATCCTAGTACCAGAGCATAAAGACTTCACTTCAATTAGGTTTTGGATTTGGGTGATGTGATCGACATCGTCCAAAACAATTAGTACCTTCTTGCTGCAAATTGTATCTCTAATCACTTCGATCCCCTCATCCACGTTAGCAATCTCTATGGGATTAGAGATATCAGACAATAATTGTTTTTGTAACTCGATTAAGCCCTTGGTTTTTGCCCTTTCCCTCACATCATCAAGAAAGCTGCAGTTTTTTCCAAAGCGATCACATAATTGGTTGAAGATAACTTTGGCGAGTGTTGTTTTACCCATGCCGCCCATCCCGCAAATTCCAATAAGCCTCACATCACCAGATTCCATTTCTAATAAATTGTTTATGGCTGCTTCTCGATCCTCCATTCCAACTAAATCTTCAGTCACTTTTCTTTGTCTTGTCTGGAGCTTCCTCACAACCTCTTCAACAACTGACTCGCTTAGATGCCCATCACTGTCACAAAATTGAACAGTTTGAATTGAGACAAGGTAACAAATTCATTTCCTTGCATGTCGACAGACCACTTACTAAGTATTTGGCTGGGAACACGAGGTCAAAACTATTTCGGAGGGATACATTGTAACAGTCAACCAAGGCGGGACTACAAAGTCAATCCACCATCAGAATTTATTATTGTTAAGTTATGTGATCGACAAAAAGGACTACATAAATAAGTGGTTCTCATACGAATATCACACAAACGTTTGTCGTTTCTCTTTTTGTGTCTGATGTCGATGCTTTATTATTGCAGGAAATAGTGTGTGAACACCGCTTAAGAAACCAATATGAAAAAGAGTGCAAGAAAAAGGCCCCTTTTTTTTTTGGCTTTTTACCGAAATAAAATTACTAAACAGCGTTAAATTTTGTAACTTCATATTTATTTAGAATATTCATGGTTCTTGAAGACACTAAAAATTTATCGCTACATTATTATTTCACTTAAAATGAGGAAACTTAATTTTCATCAAATGCTTAATTTATGCTTCAAATTATTTTAATGTTTCGTATTATTTTACTTGTTCTAAATATTTCAAGTTATATAGCTCCATTACTATAGCAATTTTATTTCATGTTTTCATTTCATCAGATAATAAATCTAGATGATGGGATTTGGATTCACTTTAAATAAAATCCACTTAAACTCTTTCGATAATTTTAGTGATGTGAATATTGACATTTCGGACATACTATGATGAAATTGCAAGTGGCTTAAAGGGACGACAGCTCTTGCTTTTTCTTCCTTGGCTCCACAGCCATCAGTTAAATTGGTTATCACTTGTCTATATACTATATGTATGGACACTAGTCTTTACTATTATGAGGCAACTAGATCTTTTTTTTCTTGTATATATTTTTTTTCCTTAAGCTTAATTTGGATCAGAGACTCGACAAAAATTGAATGTTACACCAAAATTTAAGGAGCATGATAAATTTATGAGCATGAACATCCATTACAAGTTTAAGTTGAGGGAATAGAGGAATAGAAGTGTTTAATCTTTCAAATCAAGTAGAAAAATCGAAATATAAATGTGTTAATACACTACTAGATTTGCTTATTTCTTTTTTTATGCAAAAGAACTTTACCAATGAAACTCCATGAAATTCCACCATCAAGTTCTCTAGCATAAAGTAGGAATGCTAATATATACATGGATCTAGTTAGTCTTTTAGAATAATCCTATTGGGACGGAAAGCATTTGGACATCTTGTGACTTAAACAAAATAATAGAAGAATTTGAGACTTTCTATTTAAATTTAGGGAAATTGGAGTTGGAATATAGTTAATGAATTTTCATTAGATCCATCATTTGATTCCCAAAAGTAATTTTCACACTCACAGTTAGATGGTTACCCGCTATAGTTCTTCAGCTCGAGCCCTGAAAAGCCACAAACGTGTTTGAGAGCCTGCCGCCACCTCGCTATATCCTCGGAGTCGAACTTCTTCGTCTGCTCCAATTTCAAAATGGCATCCTTGTACACCGGGGTGTTCAACTTCACATCTTCAACGCTTATGTTGTAAAAGATAGGCAATGTCACCTTCTCATCCCCATCTTCTTTAGATTTACTAGTGTTTTCCACCATCATCGCAAGCTCGCGGAGGCACCAGTGACGTGAAGCATAGTTTTTGGAGAAGATGGGTATGTAAATCTTAGAGTCATCGATTGCCCGCGGGAGGTTTCTACTGATTCTTTCTCCCGGTTCAAGATCTTCTTCATCGATGAAAACATTAATGCCGGCGTTTGACAAGGCGTGGTAGACGATGTTGGCGAATCCACGACGAGTATCGTCCCCACAAAAACTGAGAAACACTTGGTACTGGCCTCCTGATGTGTTGTGGGTGCTCGTTCCTGTATGTGAGCTTGCCATAGGACCTCACGTTGCGCTTAGCAGGGTATCTCTCTCTCTCTTAGGTGAAATCTTTTTCTTCTAGCCCCTCTGTACCGAGTATTGGCAAGTTGCAGAGAAGTGGCCTCTTTATAAAAAGTGTGAAACATTGACTTTCCCATCATGAACAGAACAAGCTATGGCCCATTGGAATTTGGTCCATGTATCAACTTCGCAGAAGCTGCAACGCCCACTTTACAGTCAATAAAATTGATGGATTTAAAAATAATAAGGTGGAGGCCAATTGAAGAAACCGAATCCAAGAACCCATGGAGGTGCACCTTTTTACACGCCCGATTTCTTTCAAGTTTCTTCTTCGTGCTTGTCACGTGGCTCTGATCTAATCAATTTTTGATATCAAGCTTACACAAAGCGCGACTCCATTTAATTTTATAAGAGTGTCTATCTATCTCTTAACCTAGGTTTGACATTAAAATCTTCATATTAAAAAAATAAAAATAATAATAAACATTAAAGAAAGTTCAAAAATCAGGTTGGAACTATTTGGCTGCATAACGATGATTGCTATTTTCCGTAAGTTTTCGTAAAATTAAGTAATATCACGAAAAACCTCAAATTGATACATCAATAATAAATTGTAACGACTCAATTTCCGCTAGACCAAGTTTATAAGCGGAACAGTAATTATCAGGCTTGGATTTATAATGAACATGAATGGGGAAGTAATAAGCTCTAGTGCGATGGATCAATGGGAACTTTGATTAATGGCGCGAAGGCATATTGACGGAAGTACGAGATTGCGTATAGTTAGTTTCAATCTCGCAGAGTTTATTAACGTGGAAAATTAGTATTACTAGTGAAATTTGTGGGTGCTCGTTCCTGTACGTGAGTCGTAGGACCTCACGTTGCACTTCGCACGGTCTCCCTCTATCGGGTGAAATCTTTTTCTTCTAGCCCCCTTTGTACCGAGTATTGGCAATTTGGATTGCTAATGCTCGCTCATGTCTCTTATATCGCCATAGGAGCTCACTTCACGCTTGGTAGGGTGAGCCCCCTCTCTCTCTCTCTCTCTCTCGATCTCTCGATCCTGAAATACTTTTTCATCCAGCGCATCGTGCCGACTGGAGGCAACGGCGCAAGAAGCCGAAGACGTTTCGCACATCTCGATACAAGCTCGTGACTTTAATATCGAAGTCGCGACAAAGACTTTTGAAGATTTTATCAGAAGATCATGGAAATGCTTTTAATTTGGCAATGACCCGAGATCCGAGAGCCAATTAAATTGACTTGGCTGGCCAACAGATTCAAGGAGTTCTGGAGTGCACGTGATCGGTTCAGACATCGGGAACATCGATAATACATCATTTCCCACTTCGACAGAAGTGGCCCCATTATAAAAGGTCTGAAACATTACCTTTCCCATCATGACAGAACATGCTATGGCCCGTTTAAACTTGATCCCATGTGCCATCAAAACGTGAATAGGCAACTTCGCAGAAGCTGCAATGTCCACTTTACAGTCAATAAAATTGATAGATTTAAAAATAATAAGGTGAAGACCAATTGAAGAAACAGAATCCTAGAACCTCTTTACACGCCCAATTTCTTTTAAGTTTCTTCTTCGGGTCACATGGCTCTGGAATAAGCGCTCCCTCAGCATATATTTACTATTCATCATGAAGTACGATTTGAGGAAAATTGAAGCCAAATAAATCGTATTATAGCGAAGAACCGACCAAGCCAAACAATCTTTTGGGGATCGATTTAGTTTAGTCCTTTTTTCTTCTTTCATATTTTTCTCTTCATGTATTGTAATTTCATGGAGAAAAAATATCTACTCTCACAACAGCTCATGAATTCAAACAAAACGAAAATCCAACCCATTTGAATAGGCTACTTCTTATATAAATGATAAAATTAATTCACAAACCTAATAATTCATACAAATCGATTTCACGATTTAATTTGATTTGAAAATGTTGAAACCAAATCAAACCACAAAAAAGGGTATGATTTTATTTTATTGAATCGTTTTTCTTCAAAAAGTACTTTTAAACCAAACCAAATCGCAATAAACTGTTGCATTTGATTTGGTTTGACAGTTTTAACCTTTTTTTGCGTACCCCTAATAATTATTTGTTTTAGGATAAAATATCTCTTTATTCAAACAGGTAACGTAAAACATAAGTTATAAAAACTACATGCCACATTCATCAAATTAACTTTTTAAACTCCATTCTCCATTCATCCCTAAAAATATTGCTCCAAAGAATAGAGAGAAATGCAACAAAGAAGGAAAAAAAGAGTAAATGAGACAAGGCGGCGAAATTATATTGGTTTTACTGTCGCTAAGAATCAACTCCAAAACCCGTCCAATTCTCATGCAAGTCTTCACTTGGAATCGAAAACCGGACCTGTTCAAACCGGTTTCAAAAATTTAGAACCAAGAATTAGACCTATTCAAGTTAGAATTGGGAGCCGAATTGGATTTTCGAGTGGTCCGGTCCGATTCCCCTAATAGCATGTGCACACTTCACCACCATTGTCTCTACATGCTTGAACCCTAGTGCAGTTCCTTTTCATTAATCCTGTGAGTATTTTTTTTTCACAGTTAATCCTAAATACCATATGCTCACATATACTATATTTTTTTAACCAACCACGACAATCCAAGAATATTAGGGTCAATACCACAAAAACCTCCAAACTAATACATATGACAAATTTACCATAAATTATTTTTTTATCATAAAAAATTCCAAACTGGTACACTAATGGCAAAGTCACCCTAAATTATTTTTTTATCATAATAAATCCCAAACTGATATACATGTGAATTTATCCCAAATTATTTTTTAATCACTAAAAATCTCAAACTGATATACCTGTAATAAATTTCCCTCAAACAACATTTTTTACCATAAAAAACTCTAAACTAATTTTTTAGTGACAAATATATCCTTTGCTAATTTTCCTTGAATTGAGTTAATATCACAAAAAACCTTAAATTGATACATCAATTACAAACTGTAACGATCCAAATTTCACAAAGGGTTATTGGAGAGTTTATTTATAGTGAACGTGAATTGGGGAGTAATAAGCTCTAGTGCGATGGATTATTGGAGACTTTGATTAATGGCGCAAAGGTATATTGACAGAAGTACGAGAAAAAATGATGCAGAGTATTCCAAAGGGTACAACCTAGATAAGATGATGCACTTCTTGCTTAACATAACTTGTTCATACAAATACAATACCTCAAATCAAAATGAAGTTACTGTAACACAGACACGATTTCCATTGACTCGCGTAAATGTTAAAATATACAATCCAAAAATTTTAAGCAATTAGAGGAAGGAGACTACATGTTTATAATGCCTATATAAAACACTAGACGAGCAAACCCCATAGACAAGGATCCTTAACAACAGGTACCCTTCAAATTGCATTGAGCGGAATCCAAATCAAAACCATTCTTAGTCCTCTGCATTTAGGATACATTCTTTAGAAGCGCTACATATAAGTGATGCTCCAAATTTTGAATGTTAATTCTACTGAGTAGAAACTGGGTGAGGTTTTCCAATCCTTTTAAGCCTTCCTTTACAACAAAGTGACATTTGCTGCATGGATTGTCATGCCATAACGTGCTTCAGTAAAAACCAAGTACTTAAGATCTTTCCTCAAACTTACTATCTACAATCCACCATTTAATCGGCAACCCATCTTGGTTGTAACCTCTGATAGATCTTTTCAGACAATTCTCCACTTGCTAGCAAACAGATCCAACATATCAGAATCGTCAGCTAGTTTATACTTTTCTAGTTCTTGACTTGACCCCTCCTTAATTTGCTGAACCTCTTCTTTGCTGAACTCCTACTCTATATATATTCCGCTATTTACATTAATAAAGGAAAAAGTTAACAATTGCCTAAGTTTCATGCACTAGAACTATACCATTAACAAATTACATATGCTGAAAAATGTCATCTTGAATGCTCCTGGTGAGCTCGTCGTCACCAAAATAAGGAAATAGAAACTGATAAGGGGTAATGCTCTCCACTCCTCCATGTGTAACATCCTGAAGTTGCCATTACCATTGTATTATACACCTGCTTCGATGCAGGCTCCTTTGCCCTGGTTTTGAATGTCATTTACGAGTTCAATCCTCGTATTTAAACATCTGCAATAGATCAACAACCCCCCCTCCTTCCTCTTCTCTTTTCTTTCTGTAAAACCTTCCAAAGGACTTCTATTGGAACCTTGTTACGGCCTTTTTCTAATGGTCAAAATATTTCAAGTGTCAGTTTATTTCTATGAATTTGATGCACCATTAGAACTCGAGTATTTTGAGCATTGATGAAACAGTGCGATTCTTTCCTTCATAGTAATCAATATTTGCCTGTTGCATAGTAAACAAAGTAAATTAGAAACGCTTGCTATTGTAGAAACAGAGAGAGAACAAACCAGACATGTTCTTTTAGTTCCACACATAATAGATATTTACCAAAGCATAAACAACAAATTTTCAACTCTATTTGTTAAATTTTGTGAACTTATCTCAAAAGCCTGCTTACATATTTGAGAAGAAAAGTGAACTTCTCGTGGGATTAAACACCACACGTTGGAGCTTCTTTAGTCATTTTATGCACAAAACTTGTCGCTTCATATTTCGAAAACATGTCACAGCAGTATGATTACTACATATTATTTTTCTGAAAAGTGCCATACAACGGTAACCTCAACATCCACTAACCATATTTATCCGTTATCAAGTGGAAGGCAATGGAATAGAGTTTGCAATTTCAATGTCAGCTTCAACTTTCAGGAGATAGGCCCACAAACGTATCCAAAATCTATGGGCCTGCAACACAAGACCATCCCAGAGTTTAACATGTAATTTCCTTGCTCATGCACCCCAAGTTCTTGCGTATTTACTATTCTTCACACATCCTAAACACTCTATCAAGTGTAAAAGTATGATATAAGCTAGATGATCCAGTTCAGATCCGAAAGAACTTTGACCACAGCAGGTCATGAATTAGATTAATTTGTTAGCAGAATGTTGCTTAGATTGATTTTCATGCTTACAATTCATCTTTTCTATCTAAAAGAAAGCCTAGTGAGTCCATTGCTCCGATGCAACCAAAAAATGTTTTTTCGCAAACAAACCGAAATCACTGCGTTATCAAAATTCTTTAATCCCTAATAAATTCTACAACCTAAAAGCATTTCAACAACTATAATTTCCAAGACCAATTAAAGTTTGTAATTTCATAGTTGAAAAGTCACAAATAGTAGTTCAATGTTTCACAATACAAGAACATCTAGATTACTCATATCGAGAGATGAAGCAAGTTAGTGAAAACAGCAGCAACAACAACAACCAAAAAAAAGAAGGAGTGACAAAATTAAGTGAAAGAACAGAATTACCTTCTCTCCCTCTCTTTCCGTTCTCTTCACTTCCTCTTCTTTCTTCTTGCGAGCTTGTTCCCTATAGTTTAGTCAAAAGAAGCATCACCATGGAGTGAAATGAAATGTTTATGCTAAGATTTTACTAAATAGGACAATAAAAAGTAAGTTTTATCAAAGTAGTTTGTGTTGTATCTATTGTAGATCCAGTGCACATGAATATATACATGAATGCAACATTTGATCATTAGCAAAATAACATAACTTCTTCTGGCATGAGAGACGGCTTAGGAGCTTCGGCTTTGGTGTCAACAGGTACCTGACAAACTCAAAAGACCTAAACAGAATTACATGAGGACAAGCCAAAGCTCAATAACCTAGACTATGTTTGTCACTTCAGTAAACTCGAGGCCTAAGTCAACAATAGTGATGTTCAATGTCCTGCAGCTTCTCTATCAAACAAGATACAACAGACATGATTTCTGTTGTATGATCATGATACCATGACTACTATAACTCTGGCCAGAAGTATAGAAAGGTCGAACCCACCACAGTACCTGGCGCACGCCAAGAAAACTATGCGTACGAGCCAAACAGATACGTTGAAAATGATGATACCCTATTGTCCACTGAACTAAAAGTTAATAATAGCAAGCTAAAGATATTGCTCATATTCTTTCAAATAATCAATGCTGCTCCAACAACCCTTCGCTTTCAAAAGAAATGATGTGACCCAAAAGATATCTGTAGAAAGTGATTATGCCCTATTATCTACTGAATAGAAAGTTCATAATAACAAGCCAAAGATATTGCTCATTGCTCTTCCTTTGCTTTCAACAGAATAATGTATAGCCTCTTTCTTTTATAACAAAGGCTGACGAATTAATTTTCGTCCAGTGTTTATTGAATTAATTTTCGGCCGAAACTTACTTAGGGGTGTCGCGACCTAAAATTCATTTTTAGGTTAATGGATTACCAAATTAATTAATTAAATTAACTAACCTAGTTCGAGCTCTCCCAAGCCCTACCGAATCGCGACTTTGGTTTTTTTGTTTTAATGATTTTTAATTTTGGAGTCGCCACTAATCGTTCTTGGTAGGTCGATTAGAAACCTAAATAAATTAGCAGGAGAACTAATTTATTTCTGCGAACCAGAGAAAATGAGTTCGGGGACTTGGTTACGCTTGATTACTCAACGCCCTTTCCGTACCGATTTCATGAAAAATCATTTGGGGGTGATTGGGAAAGATTTGGATCAAACTGATCAGAAGGGTAAAATGGTCATTTTTTTAGGCTCAGAAAGTGAAAATAGGTCAAACCAGTTGAATGTGGTCATTCTTTATTTTCCACAATTTCTGAGAATTTGTCTGAATTTTTTAGGGATTTTCTGAGACAAATTACCCATGAGGGGCAAAATCGTCATTTTGAAAAGATCGAGATGGAAATTCACCAAAAATAGGATTGGTCAGTCGAAATGACCCGTTTCCTAATTTCTGAGGTTTTTCTGAATTTTTCAGAATTTTTCGAGACAATTTACCCATAAAGGGTAAAATCGTCATTTTGGAAAGATCAGGATGGAAATTCACCAAAAATAGGATTGGTCAGTCGAAATGACCCGTTTCCTAATTTTTGAGAATTTTGCGAATTTTTCGAAATTTTCTCTATCTTCCTGACTGTTTTCTATGTTTCCTTTTGAGAATTTGTTTATGATTTTTATGAATTTTTCATTTCCTTTTCATTTTTCATTTTTTTATTTTTTTGTTTTTCTTCTTTGATTTTGAAGAAATTTTTCTCTCTTCTTTTTCTTTTCTTTGAACTTTTATGAGATTTTTTTTCCGCCGGGTCTACATCAACCTCGAACCGAATCTCCTCTGGCCCAGTCCCTCAATCGAGTTGGACTAAAATTACGAACCCAACTTCGCAAAACAGAACCTAAAACTCGAATGGGCCCCTCAAATGATCAAACCAAGCTAGCCCAGCTAACCTTTTCTTTTCTTTCCACTTAAAGCAGCCCATAATCGGGTTAAAAGTTTGCCGTTCAAATGTAGTGCCGACCCTAAAATTAATGAAACTAGCCAAGACAATAAGTCAAAAGGGCTGACTTCTGTTGCCCTTCTTCCCCTTTTATTATCATCATCATTTTTTATTGCTTCTTGGACTTCATCTCCAAACGTCCTATTCGCTCGCCATCTCCAGACATCTTCCACATTGAATTGCCCCCTCTTTTCTTTTCCTTTTTTTTTTTATCACTTTTTGTTTTTGTTTTATGTCTTTATATTTCTTTCTATCCTTCCCTTTTGTTCTCTTGCGAGCCTTCTCCTTCCTTGAATTCCATCATCCAGACCCTACGGTGACCGTTCCCGATGTTCACCGAAACCAATCTCAGCCGTCCCTAGTCCACTATCGACACTAACATCCTCCGTCGACGCTAACGACCACATAAAACGCACATACTAGCACCATGAACATGCAATAACATGCTCGAACCCAGTAAAATCAAGTCTATATAACAAAAAAGAAGTACGCGAAATAGGATATTCAGCCATACCTTATTAGCGAGGAAGATGTGGTCAGAATCCCCAGTCGAGTTCGTGCGAGAGATGTCCGAGAGTCTACACCACCGAGCCACGTTGCTATGCCCGTGCACCACTGCAATCATGTCCGACCACTAGACTTCTTCATGCTTGCATGCCAGAAGCGTGGCTGTTTCCCCTACTAGCTGGAGTCTTTTTCTTTTTACCACGGGTTGGATAGCTAAGAATCTCTCATCCGTTCGTTAATATTGTGCTGCCGTTTCATGTATTTGGGGCTGACGATCCAAATGGTTTATGATACAACGGTCTTTGAATTATCAGAAACGAGTTTCCCAAGCTCATTAAGATCTAGGTAGTGGACCAGGGGCACCCCTCTTGAAATCTTCCCAATGATTCTTGAAACTGAGGAAGAGGACATGAAAACGGATGCATCGGGCTTTTGAGTAGCATAACTAACCCATCGTATTCCTTGCCAGATGAACCCTCAAAAGTCCCCAATTTTTTTGTCATGACGAAGCTTGAGCATGAGTTCTTGGCCGCCAAAATCCACAGGCATATCATTAGGCCACTGAATGAGCCAAAGTTCAGTAGAGTCTGAAGTATCGAGATCGACCAGAGCCTCTTTCGCATCTTCCACGAATTCGGCGAAGGCATATATTATTCACCAGCACCAGAAACTCCAACCTCCATCTTTCGCTCGACAAGCGAAAGCTCCTTCTCCCTCTCTGACCCTGGTATTTGTACCGTCTGGCTTCATCCTTGTATAAACTAGCAAGCTGAATCCCCCGAGCTGCATTAATCTCATTCGTGGCTCTTCTCGAGTTCCTCCAAGGCAGCTTTTGCAACCTTGCCCTTTTGTTCAAACCGCTCATCTATGTTCATCCTTGGAATAATAGCTCGAACCACATCAAAGACATCAGACTGAATTTACTCCCGAGGGTCTTGCAGTTCATCCAAAATCCTCAGTATTCTCCTCTTTTGTCACTCCAACAATGAAGGAGCTCAAGTTCTCCAGAGTCATGATAGACGAGTGCACTCTTCTCAAATCTTAAGGCTTCTTGTTGAACCCTCAACTTCCTTCAGCAAACTGCTATCGCGAACCTCAGCAAACGAAGGTTGGACGCCTACGGCCATGGCTTCTATCTTGATTAAAAGTGTCTTTGCCTTTTCAATAACTGAGGTAACTCGTTCAGCTAGTGAATGGCTTTTAGCAACGCCCATTTCCGCGACTTCGCGTCCAAGTCGAGTGATATATCCCTCGTGAGATGGGGAGAGCAACTTTTTGCAGGATCCACTGCTTTCTCCAGTTCCTGAACAGCATTCTACAATGAGTGGACTATACCTTCGAGAGCATGCGATTGCCGGGTGCAACTTTGACAATATTTGGTCGAGAGAGATTTGTCACGCCTTAACTCTTCTCTGACCATTCTCCAAAAAAAAAACTGCTCTATTCACCAGCTCCTCGGCATGTGATTCCTCTCGGAATGGAGTCATGCCTGGTTCATTCGAGCGGTGCGTGGCCTCTTGAGTAGATTTACTGGACCATAACTTCGCATTGCACGCTCAGGATCATCACCAGCTGAGACGTGATTATCACCACGCGTAAATGGACTGTGACGACGCTGGGTGGAACCATCAACCTGATTCAGGAGCAATCTCTGCGCTCCCCAAGCTCCAACTTGGGAGCTTCCCTGGATGGGCATCTGTGCCCGCTGGACCAGTAATCAGCGTGGTGAAAGATCTTCACCACCATGTGCTTATCGAGGCTGCCAAGTCAGCCACCGAGTCCAATAACAAAAACTGGACTTCATTTCTCTCGACAGGAACATGGCTACACGTATTCTCGACTCCACAATTGGTAGTTTTCGTTGCAGGTCGATCGTTTTTTTATGCGATGAGGAGTCGGAGAGGTCCGACTTGAAGACCATCAAGCCGAACGCGTTGCCATTCAACTGAAAAGGGAGGTCGCCGCCGTTGACCTCGTGACCTCCGAAGTACGTCATGGCCATGAACAAGACAAACGCATGCCGATTATAGTCGACTGAACCACGGAAACCTTGGTCGCGAGCTTGGTGCCTTGACCGTTCTCGGCGCCCAACTCGTTTGCGATGCGAGCCCTAGTTGCGGCAGAGAAGCAAGTGGAATCATCATCTCCCGGCCATTAACGCTCATGCAGTTTGGCAAAGCTTCCACCACGATGTTCGCATCTTGTAGGTAACCAGTGAGGAGTATCAGGATTCGGTAATATCAATTTTCTAGGTAGAGCATGACCGCGGGGGCCGCCGAGAGCTTGAAGAAACCCCAGGGTCCCGAGAAGACCTCCGTCGAGAAACCCGGCCACGTCAACGGGCACCCCCGCAGGCAGTATACTCGAACGGCCCAAAGACCAGGATCTACCACGAGATGTCGAGCACCAACGACAGCCCCCACGATCCCAAACCCGAACACGTAGACTGCGAGCCAGCTAAAGAGCATATCGAAGGCGAGGACGGCGAGGGAAACTTACACGGTGATCTTGCTTTGTAGGAATTGCTGGGGCGGGAACTAGAAGGCGAAACTGAAGTAGAATGGGATCATACACGTCTTCAGGCTAGCCAAGCAGCTTGAGAGGCGCGGCGAACGCGTAGACGGGGAGTAACATGAAGTAGCAGCAGAAGAGGACGATCCACGACCGCTGCATGTAGATACCAAGTGCGGTACCATTTCGCCCCGAAAGCCTACGACGACGGTATTGACGATAGAAAAGGCGACGAGCTCGACCTCGCCGAGGTGGCCGGTGAAAGTCTGACTGATGATGTTCATGGAGTAAGAGGAGACGCGGCTGAAGACGGCGGGGCCGACGATCTACCATAGCTTCCTCCCCGTCATGGCCTTGCTAGCTCGGCGGACAACGTTCTGTAGTGTTTCTTGAGCAACACCAGTTTTTCAGGTATTGGCAAGGGTTAGGCGGCACGTCTGAACAAAGCTCAAGCTAAAATACTCCCGCCCATCACGATCAGGTTTGCCAGAATTTTCACTGTCATCTCCTTCCTTCGAGGGGTTACGAGGGTCCGCGTCGGTCCTATCAAAGTTTCAATCTTTGATTCATGCCCATTCCCCCTAAAGCGACGCCATAGCTTGCTCGTAGCTCCCAGCTCGGCATTAATAGCTCATCAGCTTGACATTCCCCCATCACAACTCCTCAGCTCAGCGTTAAAGGCTGAAGAGAGTATCCATTTTTTGAAGAAAATCCGCGAGACTGGGAAGGAGAATCAGCCCCCGGGTGTGATGAATTTCCCGCTTTTTTTTATCCACCCGCTCCTCTCTCTCCGAGCTCCCGTAGCCGTGTTGTCGTTGGACCTCCTTTGGAAGGCTGTCGGTGCCCCCTCTCCTCCAGAACGGCAGATGGACGGTCTTTTGGAATGGCAGATGGACCCCCGACCAAATCCTCTCCCACTCTCATCCTTTTGTGGCGTGTCTTCTTCTTCTTTTTGCTTTTACTTTGCCGTCTACTCATTTACTATCATGATGCTTTCTGGGAATGGAAGGCAAAAGTGCACTGGCCTCGTTCAGATCTCCACTCATCTTTGTCTCGCATGCATGTTCAGGGGGAATATCGACTAAACTAACTTAACTTGCCATTATTACTCTTCCACTACAAGTGATGTAGAAACGACCAGGTCATCGGTCATTGCGATCCAATGTTGCTCCAACCATTAGTAAGCGAATTGAGAGCTGGCCCCTCCCGTGGTTCGATAAGAGCTGCGAAATGTTCATCAATGCCTTTCTTCGAGGATCTATGTTCTTGTCATTTCGCCAGGCTTCCGAGATCATCATCATCATAGCTTCAGGAAGACTTCTGCCAGCTCGAACTAGCAGCTCGAGAACGCCATCAAAAGCTCCTTGCATTTTTAAGAGGCCCTCACGTGCTTTCATATGGTTCACATTACCTCTAAGCGTACTGATCTCCCCATTATGACCCAAGATTCGCATTGGTTGCAAGATCCCAAAGAACTACCCCCAAAATTGCTATCTTTGACTGTAATAAGGGACTAACATTGAATTTTCCCGATCCATGCATCCACTTTGGTAGTGTGCTAGCTGATGAGAGGAAATCTGGAAGGAGGTTGGGCGACTTCACCACTGAGGCTTCTACCAGCAACGGTAGAGGTCGATTTTGTTGATCTGATCACCACCCTATACAGATTGAACGCCATTGATTGCTATTGGGTGCGCGTGATTTTTGGGTTCTATGAAATTTTAATTGACTAAGTCAACTAGTTGACCTGGTCAATCTTTTATTATTTCTCTTCTATTTCAACACCCATTTGACCCTTTTTGTAACATTCGATAATTCCTTGAACTTTCGGGCCAAAAATGTAACTTTAGAAAATAGAGGGGAATGTCACGACTCTAAAAATGCAAGAATGAAAAATTACTGAGCTAAAATGAATTTTCTACAATTTTTATAATTAATCTAAAAATGGGATTAACAAAGTAATACCCAATTCCAGAATAATTTAATAATTTTTTTTTCAGATTTTATTTGGCTAAAATGAAGAGAAAATTTAAAGAAAACATAATGACTATCTTTTGTATTTTTGTGGCCTCAAATGCCATTTTATTTTCAAATATCCTCCTAATTTCTGAAAAATATAAAAAATGTAAAAAATATGAAAAATTATTTTTTGTTCAAAAATGGTTGCCTAGGCTTGGTCAAGGCTTCCAAAGTTGATTTTTGTAATTTTCTCATTTTTTCTTGATTTTCTATGATTTTTCGAAAATAAAAATACTGAAAATACCGAAAATATGAAAAATTATTTTTTGGTCAAAATTGGTTCCCTAGGCTTAGCCAAGGCTTTCAAAATTGATTTTTTAATTTTACCAATTTTTATGAATTTTCTATTAATTTTAAAAGGGAAAAAATGATTAAAAATCAGGTGTCAACAAGGGGAAGGTAGTAAAACAAGATTTAATAGAGTGGGAAATAGATTGGCGTATGGTCTACCTTAGGACGGAGTGGAGGAAAGCTATCCGCATTGTAGAAGAGGGGATTTCCTATGTCCCAGAGTGCCCTGTTTAGTACTTTCTATTTATTTATATGTTTATTTATTTATTTATTTATTTATTTTTGGGTAGCCATATTTTTACTTTTTTATTTTTATTTTTTTATTTTTATTTTATTTTTATTTTTATTTTTTTACTTTTATTTTAGTATATTTTAAACTTTTCACTTTGGGTTCATCGACCGCCGACCCCAACTGGTTTGGGATAAAGGTGATGTTGATGTTGATGTTTATTGAAATAGAGAATCAATGTGCATTACTTATTGAAATAGAGAGAGGTGGTAGCTGAAGAATTACTTGTGGTTACCATTCTTGCTCGATTAAAATGGTGACTACTGAAGATGGTAAGTGAAGTTTTATCTTCCAAATCGATAAACAAAAACTACATTCAAGTTCCTAACAGGTAGTAGAGATAAAACACTTCAAACATTGTTCTTCATCTTGTTTCCTAATGAAGATGGGAACCTTCTCAAAAAGCTTAGTGGGGAACATTCATATTTGCATTGCATGGGACCAAACCATTTCAACAGCAACAGCCAAGGCTTTTTCACTAAGTAGGGTCTGTCCCCGAACTATGTGATAAAAAGGGCAGTCCGGTGCACGAAACATCCCCGCAAGGCGGGGGTCCGGGAAAGGGCCCCACCACAAGGGTGAAAGGAGGCAAGCCTTACCCTGCATTTGCAAGAGGCTGCATCCAAAACTCGAACCCGTGACCTCTAGGTCACACGGCAACACTTTAACCAGATGCGCCAAGGCTCCCCTTCCCCCGAACTATGTGATGTGTACCAAAATATTTTCACCTTACAAGGTTTTACAGAATGACATCAGTGAGAAAGAATTCGTCTTTTTTAACAAAAAAAAGGCAAATCATAAAATGAGGGTTCACAATAGCTTCAATTCACTTCTCCTATTTATCTCAATTAGTGCATCAATGTTTTTTCCTACTTACCACATCAAAGAGACCTAAGATCACAGCAGATCATTCCCACCAATACCAGAACTCCTTTCGTTGTTATGTTGTGCAAGAAACCAAGTGTCCAACTTACCCTTAAAAGTCAACAATTCTTCCAATGTCCAATACACAATCGAGTCAACTGACTCATGTAAATTTCATACAACAAATTAGCGAATAGAATCCTAGATAGTAGCATTTAATCTCTGGACATCATATCATCCTATCAAGAACCAACCTCCTCAAAGGGAATGTTTCCGGAAAACAGGCTTTCCTTTTCAAAATTTGACAAAGACAGAATTAGCCGCATCAACAACCATATTATCTTCCTTTTTCCTTGCCTTTCCTAACTCAAAAAACTTGCTTTTCTTTTTTTGGATCGGAGTCGAGGTAAAGCTACATATTCCCATCTACAAAGCTACAAGACTGCAATTTAACTAACAACTCCTCTCGTTTAACACATAAAAAGGGACGCAATTCGATTTCCCGCCGGATAGCTATTTCCTCCCCGGTGAAACTTGATCATTTAACCCACGTTAAGAAACAAAATCAATCGCGAGCGCAGCAGATTAGAACTCCGCGAAAGGCCAGCATTCGCGTACCGTTGCATCGGCAAGGCTTCCCGCAATAACTGCAGACGAGATTGAGGACGGCCTCGGTGGACTCGGAGAAGTTGGAGTGAGAAGTGAGCTCGGCGTGCTCCTGAGCTTCCTCCACGGACTTCAAGAGGGCGCCACAGTCCTGGCACTTGAGAGAAACACCGGCCATGGTTCTGGTCTTCGATCGGAAAATATGAGAGAAATGCTTCGCTCTCGAATCAATAAGGCTTGCGAACGCCGAACCAAATGGTGGGGATTGACGGGTGACGACGCTGACGACCACCCCTTTGTCATATCTGGCCAGTGAAGGGAGGGAGCGTCTGGTTTTTGTTTTCGCTTTGCTCGCTGGTGAAGGAAAGGGAAAAGAACTTCAGGTAGGGTGAGCAACGGGCCGATTCAACCGGAAACCGAATCAAACCGGTCCTATTCGGCCGATTTTAGGCTGTTTCGGTACCGGTTCGATTTCCTGGTTAAAGATTGAAGAATGGGCCTTGGCCGGTCTATTTCCGGTCAGGCTGGTTCTCCACAGACCCATTTTAAATCAATTTGAAGTCCAATTTTCGGGTAGAACAGACCTTGAACCCGCTCAAATTGAAAATGCTTTCTCTGTTTTCAGGCATTTTTATGTCTAGTTTCGCCAGAGGTGCCCTTGGCTTTCTTTCTCTTGCGCCCAGCCTAATTCCCTCTCGCCTAGCCTATCTCTCGGTCTCATGGATCATTGGCATAGCCTTTTTTCATTCAGCCGTCAATCACCCCTCCCTCTCTGAATTTCGTTTTTCATTTCTTCGTCGAATATTTTGATCTCATGTCTCGATTTTGATTTTTTCGACAATTTATTACCATCAATTGATAGCTGTAACTAACAACATCCGCCATATGTGTTTCTCCTTTTGTTCATTGAACCTCCGTAGGTTGGAATCGAAAAGCAAATCATACTTAATTTAGTGAAAACTGTTCCATGCCCCCAAAGAATTGCACATGGTCGTATTACTCCTCGTCATGCAACCCTTTCACACCATGCAAATTACCAGGGCTCTCAATTTGGTACTTCGTCTCAATTTAGGGTTGCAATTTCTAGTTGAATCAAATCATTTGATTCGTCTATTGTTTTATATTTGCCGTTTATAATTCCTTTTCTTTCGTGGTTTATAATTTGTTTATGTCGCGATTATTTTCTATTAATTAGGTCGTTGATGATTCGCGTTATTTTTTGCTTCTCTTGATTTTTCTTTTGCCCGTACTTGTTGAAGTATACGTGGCAATTCAAGTCTAAAACTTACTCGAAACGAATTTGCTTAAGCCGAAAAGGAAAACCAAAATGTGGAATGGAAAATTAAGTTTACCCGCTGTCACACCCCACCCCCTCCTCGGGCGACCGCACGACAGATCCTCCGATACCCACGGTCATCGTCGAACAGCCAACCAAAATGCGAACGCCCAGGAAACGTCGCGGCCGAACAACGGTACAGCAGACGCTAACGAAAGCGCAATACAACCCTGACAAGCGTACATGCAATGGATAGAATGCTGACAGTAGCCAATTCAAAGGAACTTAGACAAATACTTGATTATATAAAAGGAACACCCTGTACATATATATATACTAATACAACAGAGAGTTATATATATACATACAAACAGTCACCTGAACTGGCTACCAAAAAGGGACTCTCAAAAGCCAGCACACTCAAAAATGGTGCTCAACCACAGACTCCCAAAAACTATGGCAGACCAACTAAAGCTAGTCGGTCTCTGCTCCACTATCCTCTGAGGATGGCAGCTCCTCGGGATCAGACTCCACCGGCTCCACATACTCGGGCTCATCTGCCAGCTCTGCTATATCATGGGGGTCATACTCATGGCCGTCGATCTCCATCGGCCAGTCCTCCTCAGGCTCCTCCTCGTCCATAGGCTCGGGGTTGATGACCTCACCACCAAAGGTCACAGGCTCGACAGCTCCAAACTCGTCCTCACTCTGGACGTCTATATCCATACCGATGATCGGTCCTCGGTATATCAGAGCTCGCCTCTCGTACCACGCCTCGAACTTCAGAGGTACCAGATAACCTGTACCCTCATCTACCCAGACAGTGGACTCCCTACGCTTATATACAGTATTATTCGTACTACGGTAGATAGACTCCCACTTTTCTATCTCATGCGGCTCACCAAAAAGTACACCTAGGTTCTCCATCCTATGGGTGCGGATCTGAAATGGCGATCAGCCTCAAGTGAGTCTATATGACTCAGTGAGCAAACATAACAACGGACACACAATATTCACATGCATATAAATCAAGTCAATGATACAAGATTATATGCAGTATAAGATGCTCACTCTCAGCAGTGCAATCACATCGATATGCATGAATCGAACTCACGTTCATTTATATTTCACACAATAGGTTCTTTAGGGGATCTCTTGAATCATCCCAGAACTTCGAAGTCTTAGGCTTCAAGCCGTGCCCGTGCATGCATACTGTACATCAGGCCATGCTACTGTCCACGCAGAAGCGTCACAGACAGGCATGCTTATCGCTCCAGCTACCCAGTGCCTTGCACATTCGGGTGCCCTCGGCAAGCAAAGAGGCTGCAAGCTGGAACTACGACACCACCCGTTCTCGATACCAATCTCAGCATTGGTCGAGCCGTTCTCCATTTTCAATTCATCGACTCGCCCATATAATGTGTCGTGCAAAACAATTAACATGCTCAGCCATGTTATTTAAATTCACACAATCAAGCACAACACCAAATAATTATACATTCACACAATTCCATAGGCGAGTTAATCTTTCATACAACTAATAGACAGTCGCTAAATCAAACAAGCAATTAAATGCTCATTTCTCTCAATTTAGATACTCAGAGAGGTGGACACTTAAAATAGAGAAATTCCTTCTATAATAATGTCTAACAGATGCACAATCTATTCCTCATCGACTAAATTTCACGATTTAGGAAGATTGGAACCGATGGGTCTTGGTTCGCTAGATCCCAGTCTCATTGAACTACTCAAATTTGTTACTCACTCAATAGAATATTCGGTCACCCTAGACCACCAAAAATTTCCAGATTTAAGTCTCAATCAACTTAGCAATTCAACTCATGCTTTAACCGAAATAATGCAATCGGATTTACCCTAATTAGAACCGGTTTTAAGATTAAATTTTCACAGATTTTTGGGCAGCAAAACCCTCATGTTCTAGGCCTAACCTACTCACAATAAACCGGCACATTCAAGTATAATGCGTCACCGAATCAACTCAGCAAAACAGAACAGCAAATTAAATAGAACCGGTTCAAGAGAAACCTGTTTTCAACTCAACATCAACTATCCATTTCATGGAATAAACCAACCTAATCTCTACCAATCTGACCTCACATAATCAGGGATAGGTTTAGAAGAGTTTACTCACCAAAAAAAGCTTGAAAGTCCACAAATTGAGGCAGCAAACTTGCTGCAAAACAGAACCCAACACAAAAAATGAAAATCGGCTAAACAGAAAAAAAAAACAGAGCAGACTTTGAATCAGTATTGCGATTTCTGTAGAAGGTGTTTTGAAGATCCACTTGAAGATTATCGAAGCTTGAGGTCTTACGAGTACACAGGCGAAAACGGAGCGCGATTTGGAGTCCAGACGACCCCGAACGAGCCGATTCCGTCCAAGCGCGCGTGCAGGGACGCGAGAGAAACAGCTCTCGGGAAGGGAGAATTTTTTGCCCGAAAATGAAGAGATCAATGAGAGAGAGAGAGAGAGAGAGAGAGAGAGAGAGAGAGAGAGAGAGAGAGAGAGAATGGTCAATGGCTTCTTGGACAAGACATGGTGAAGCTTGTTGAACAAGCTTTGCAAAAAGTCAAACCACGGTCCAATCCGGGCGCGACACGTGGCAAGAGGGGATAAGCTTGAAAAAAGTCAAATCAATGGCCAATCCGAGCGTGACACGTGGAGGAGTCATCAAGGTTGGTCCAAAAGTCAAGCAAGGGTCCAATAGAGTGATGACAAGTGGCCTCAAGATTAGATTAAATTTATTTTTACTTAACCGCGAAGAAACGAGACCCGGCGGTTCGATCGGGAGAGTGAACTTTTGAAAATTTCAAGAGTATACTCAAAACGCTCAGAAAGACGAGGTGACCTCAAATCTAAAGTCTAATCTCACTAAAAACACATTGAACCAAAATTGAGAAGACTGGAACGAATCGAGGGCAAAACTGACAATTGCACTTGTCGCCCCTTTCGTGGCGCCCCTTACTAATTCCAACCTTCTGAATCTCACTGTGGTGCTCAATTTAGCTTTTGCAACACCCTAAGACCTTCGATTGTCCTAAATCAGAAATCCGTATCGTGGTCAATTCCATCGACTCGCAATTTAGCAAATAACTCAGGCCAACGGGCGGCGGTTAGGAGATACGCGTATCGACCGTTAAGTCCACGTACTTTAAATCCTAAATCGCCATTCCCACTTGGTCGGCCATCCCGAGGTGATCAATCTCGACTGAGATCTGCCTATAGTGCAAGCGACGAAGTAAATCCATTCTATTAGACATCTGATAAAAGGGTCGAAAATTCAGGGCGTTACACCCGCTGATGCACGTATTGCCAGTTTGGGATTGATTTCACTAAACATGGAGAGGGTGCTTAAGAAGCATGTCTCGCCATTGGACAAGGAGACCCTCGCCCTCGCTTGGCCCAGTGTTTGGTAAGGGTAGCCCTCGCTTGGGTAGATGAGGACAAGGGTTGCCCTCGCTAGCATTGACCCTTGCCCGATTGGGTAATGACCCTTGTTTGACATCAGCAACCACTGTTAGTGGCCTTGCAATGGCCGAGGGAGGGGGGTGAGTGTAAAAATAAAAAAGAAAAAGGAAAAAAAGGAAAAAAGTTCAAAAATTAAATGACGAACTTGCCCTTCGATCAGATCATTCTTTGAAATAAAAAGGACACTTCAGGCCCTTATTTGAAATAAGGTTCACTTTAAATTTTTAATTTAAAAAAAAAAGGGCTTCTCAAACTCTTATTTGAAATTTTCTTGTGTTGTGTTGACAAAATGGTGCTTCCCATTTCGTTGGTCATATATACTAACCTACCACTCGCTAAAGTATCAAGGCAAATATCGTTGAAATCAACTACCAGTCTTCGATTTCGATATGTACATGCTACTCCATATTTCACATTGTACGGTATACGTTTGAATGATTTTTTTTCTTTAGCTATTAACCATCAACTTTCGTATTTTTCAACAAAAATCAAAACTGTATCCATGTGGACAATTGAAGAATTGCCAAAATAGTCCTAAATTTATTGTACTTATGCCTATTCAGTTTATAATTGGTCAATTTGGTCGTAAACATTTTAGTGTTTTACCAATATAATCCTTTTTCTAGCCAATAATCACAGACATATAAGCCTACTGTCCTAATTGGCACGGCCGACACTTACGTAAATAACTTTAATGAGATTTAAAAAGCATTTGAATGTTTTATAGTTTTTCATTTTCATTTTCATTTTTTTTTCTAAGCTTGACAAGGGTTGTGATCCTTGCCCAAAGGTCGATGAGGCACTGGCCCTTGCCTAAGGTCTACAAGGTTAAGTCAACCCTTGCCTATGACTTCCAAGGGGTGGTTGGCGACCCTTGCCAAATTTGGTAAGGAAAAGAAAGAAAGAAAGAAAATGAAAACTAAAAAATTTATTAAAAAAATCAAAATGCTTAAAAAGCTAGACACCTAAATTTTAACGACCCATTTATTCATTCATTGCATAAAAAAATTAAGGACCATCCGTGATCTCTAACAAAAATGTTAATTCAATCTTGCATCATTTAATTAGAAACATCCATATAGTTTACAGGCTTTAATTATTTTTTTATTTGAAATTTTCTACATTTAAATCAGTCCGGTGGTGAAAATGGACCCGAGACACTCCTGTGGACTGGCCCGACAATCAAGCAGAATTCGATCAATGCCATGGGGAGGGAGCGTTGAAAATGTCAGGGCCATAAGGCCAAATTTAAGCTTAATTTAGCTCGCTTAATGTTAAATTTGGGAAAAAGCCTTAAGTATAAATGTCCGTTTAATTAGTAGAAGGCTTAATTTGGGCCAACATAATTTTTACTTTGACATAAGAAAGGCTAAACAGGCCATACGTACTAACCAGGGTTTCTATTCGAAGTTCCCACTAACAAAATTGTAATATATTCCTTACGGCAGATAAAAAAACTGGATACTCTTACTATTTGTCCTTTGGTAATCAAAATCATGAATGCGGTAACCCTATGGGGATCAATGTCTCTCCTGAGACATCGGGCGATTTCTGTAGTCACTCCATTGATGGGCACAATCGATACAAAGGCGGGCTACTAGCTATTGAAGTGGGAAAAAAGGATCGATCCTCACCAGTTGAATAGAAATTGCGAAATAAGTATCACTTAAGACGGCATTGCAATTCATTATGATTTTGCAAGGCCATCACATTAACGTAGAGGGATTTGTATCAGAGATTGAATATGTTAACTCCTTTCCTACTGAGATGTTCCTGTATGCACACTTTAAAGACGAGTGAAAATGGAGATAGAGAAAGAAATTACAATTTGTGCTGGACAAGAAGCCCTAAATAAATTTGAGCATGAATTATCGAGAAAATTCGTGTCGGCCTATAATGTGATCAACCCTGAAAAAAACTTCAAGTGGAAGAATTCTGGGAATGACCTCTGTGCCTAAAAGGCCAAGGACGGAGAAGGATTTGGTCCGGGAAAATAACATTCATCTTGTTTTTATGATTATTGAGTGTCCTAGAGTGGTAAACCAAAAAGTCTGGAGCAAAATCAGTGAAGACAGATTCATAAAGCATGTTTCTACGGGGCATCTCTCGACACAATAAGATGCATACACTGAATGGGAACAGAATATCAAGTACAATCCAAACAAATTCACGGAATGAATAGGGCACTTGCACAACATCGTTGTGTTATGGAGAGAAAAGAAAGGAGTGAATAACATATGAACATTTGGAAAGGAAAACAACAAAACCTTGTAAGAAATGAAAGAGATGATAAACTAAGGTGGGTTCACTGATCAACCCTCGAGACCGGAAAGATATGGGCATTAACACTCTTTCAACTAGTGATCATAGCCAGCTCGCCTCATGTTTTGAAGGGAAAAACAAAGCTAAGTAAGTCATTCTGTTCCATCCCTTACCTCCTCTTCGGCTTCTTCATCATCCCTCTTTTCCTCTTTCTCGTCGTTGCCAATCATTATCCATGGAATAAACGTACAAAGGCCCGCGAGACAACTACAGAACCCCCTGCACATTGTTGAAATCCCCAAACATCCAAACGTAATCAACTAGCAAGAATCAACATAATCCCTTAATACCGTTCAAGTTGACTAATAGAAATTGTTGACGTGACTATTTTTATTGCTTTTTTTTTATCACTCGATTAGTAGATACTCGGATTTGAAGAAAGTAGAGCAAAGTAGAGGACATGTGCATAAAGCCCTTCTTTAGATTGAAAATTGCCAGTTTCAATATCAATTTCTTCAATCACAATTTTTAATTGTAGCAAGCTCGCGATCTAAAGCAATAACTATTGCCGGATTTAATTTTAGCATTTCAAAAAAGCAGCACGAATTTTGAATATTTCAGCTGAGTTTTAGGTTGCTGTGATCTCTTACCTCCTCTTCCGCTTCTTCATCGTCCCTCTCTTCCTCGTCCTTATCTTGTCCTCGTTGTTGTCAACGTCACCTTTGCCTTTGCCTTCCTCGATGACATCGTTGGTCTCATCGTTATTGCCCACGGAAGAAACTAGCAGATGCCCGTGAGATGACTGCAAAACCTCATGCACATTGTTGTCCTCATCATCCACATCCTCTATGCCGTGGGCCTCATTGTGGTCATCCTCGTTGCCATCATCTTGCTGAGGAGGGGGAAGTTCGAAAATATAATAACTAAGGTGGATTAAACATCTTAAAGAAGAAAACAGACACTACAAAAATAAGGGCTTTTAGCCACGAATAATTAGTGACGAAACATAATTCATCGCTAATTTGCGATGAAAATAGCGACGAAAATAAATTTCGTCACAAATTTGTCGCAAAATTCATCGCAAAATAACAAAGGTTTTTTAGCCACGAAAAATTAGCGACAAAATAAAATCGTCGCTAATTTGCAACGAATTTAGCAACAAAATTTTTTTCATCGCTAATTATTAGGGACGAAATTAATTTTCCTCGCTAATTAGCGACGAATATAAAGTTTCGTTGCTAATTAGCGACGAAATTGATGACTTTGATTTTCGTCGCTAATTATTAGCGACGACTTTGATTTTCGTCGCTAATTAGCGATGACTTTGGTTTTCGTTGCTAATAGCGACAAAATTTATTTGCCTTGCTAATTAATTAGCGACGACGATAAAATTTCGTCGCTAATTATTAGCGACGACGTTGATTTTCGTCACTAATTAGCGACGAGCTTTGCGACGAAATGGTACAAAAGTGGCCACAAAAGAACCGCCTCCTCTCACACTTCTCTCTCGACCTAATTTCCTCTAGCTCGTGCGTTCTTGACTCTCCATCTCGCACACCTCTCTCTTACTCAAACGTCGCCTCCCTCGACTCGGCTGGATTCGATGTGGCGTTCAAGGCGTCGAAGAACATCGACTGGGTTGGCATGGCGAAGCTCCTCGTCTCCGACGAGGCTCGCAAGGAGTTCGCCAATCTCCGCCACGCATTCAACGAGGTTAACTCCCAGCTCGAGACCAAATTCAGTCAGGTACTCGCATCTCCCAATTTCCACTGCCTTCTTCCGTATGCTGGCGATCAATCGGGCGCGTGTTGCGTATCTTTTTTATTAGTAGATCTTTCGCGTTTTCCACTAGGGGAAGCTACTCCTTTCCTTTGATTGGCTGCGATTCACTGTTCGATTCGCCCTGATTCGAAAGGGAATGCTGTTTTCTCAAGCTGGTGGACTGTGATTTACCTTCTTCTGGCATATAATTTCAATATGCTTCTATCGAAATATGGATTTGGTTACATCTATTTGCTTTAGGAGTGTCGGGTATGAGTTGATGTTCTAGTTTCATTCGCTGCTCTTTGTTTGGAAATTGTTGTGCTTTGAGGTTTTATGAACATTTCTGCTATTACGGGCATTATGCGCTACCTCATTTGGGGAAATGTGATTATTGTAAGGATATACTTATTGTTTATGCTCATCATAGTGTATGCCAGACAACATTTCCTGTCTTGTTTCCTTGAATTTGTTGGTGGGAAGTGTATGCCAAGCAGCAGTAGTGATTGAAGGGATAACATTAGCCATGAGTGTAGTGGTACTTATGGTGCCTGGCCTTATTGCTTTTTGGCTGATCCTTTATCGTTTTTACCCTACTCTTTTGCTTGCAGGAGCCTGAACCCATTGACTGGGAATATTATAGAAAGGGAATTGGGCCTCGCTTGGTGGATATGTACAAAGAAGCCTACGACAGTAAGTTGCCCTGACTCTTGCTGAACTGATTAATGCACTTGTTCTCTTGAATGCTATGCATTTTCATAGGATGGACAAACGAAAAGAGATGCTCAGCTCACTAATTTTGGATTGATTATCTGATTATTTGCCTATACTTTAAAGTATTTACTTGTGCTAAGTGCAATTTCACTTATTTATATGTTGCTATTTCTGAGTATCACCATTGATGCATTGCCAGAGGAATAATCTGAAACCAAGGCAATTAGGCATGTGGATTTCATAAAGTGAACTATTTTGAGGAATCGACTATGAGTTGGTCTGCATGTATGTGGCCAGCTAAGTAGCATTCCCTGGATTACATGGTGAGCACGATGGCAATGGTTTTTTAAGGTGAAAATATGATATAAGGTCAAGATTGGACATAGTGAGAAGAATTTCTGGACATAGTGGCATCGTGTGTCCTAAAGATTGACCTAAATTTGGAGAACAAACAGCCTTTGGTTACTTTTCTGTGCAATTTATGTGGATTGCTGCTGGAGTCTTCTTCTACTCTTGGACATATGTTTGCTCTGAAGTGCAATACTGATAGCTTGGTGGAACATTCCACTGTTTGTTTTTTTAATTCTCTGAGCAAATTAGGGAAGGTGAGGCATTATTAAGAGTTTATAGTCTCATAGCATATCATTTGCAGGCATAGAGATCTCCAAGTACGTGGACACAGTTACCCCTCAATGCAAGCCTAAGTTTGATGCGCTGGTGAGAGTTAAAGCTGGTCCTGACTCTTTAAGTACTTATCAAAAACCAGTTACTTGCAATATCTTGTGTCTGTTACAGTTGGTGGAACTGAAAGACGCAGAGGAGAAGTCCCACAAGAAGTCCGAGCGACTGGAAAAGTAAATCGCAGATGTGCAAGAGTTGAAGGTAGCTGATTACCCTTTGTTATTATGTTTCCCCTCCCCTAGTGAGAGAAGGTAATATGTCACTTGCAACTTTTTAGCACTCTTCCACAAACTGTGATTATTCAATAGAAAAGGATCAGCACCATGACTGTGAATGAATACATGGTATTCGAATAGGATTCGTGGTTCTAATGGTGGTAGGTGGTTTTTGTGGCTTGGGTGGGGTAGAACTTTCCCCATCCAGCCTAAAATTCTAGGAATTCGTCCAATTCGAATAGATTCGTATTCTGTAATTAGTCGTTCTTTTCTCTACACTATCATGGATTTAATGAGCTGTGCTCCCTGTATTCAGCTTGTGGGCCGTCTTTCCCAAGAGGAATTGAAGGCACAATTGCCTTCATTTTGGAAGGTACCACTTATTCTTTCTATTATTTATATTAGTTTGGGCAGTAGAAAGCTGGTATTTGTTGCCACTTGGGGGGAGCTGTTGTTGCAGTCTTACTTCAGCTTTTATATGTTGAATGACTTCTGGGGACCCTTACTTCTTGTTCTACAATTCTCCATTTTTCTGGCTTTGGTTTATGTGGACCTTGCCTTATGTTATTCCTATGCTTACTTGTAAGGTCAGATATCGTGACGGTCTTGGTTTACGTGACTTTAAACGTTGGCAATTTTGCTTTGTAAGAGAGTTCTCACATGCTTTTTTTTTTATGAAGCATATAAAGCCCTGCCTTTTTTTTATGGTTTTACCTGGGAATAAAGCGACTGACTAATTAAAAAACCTTCTTGCAGGATCACTTGGAATTGGATTTACACCACATGCGATCACTGTTAAAGCTAGAGAGGTTCTCTTTGGCACTTTTAATTCTCTTTTCATGTTTTCTCAGGTTGCGTCTTTTCTTTGAAATTTGTAGTAGTGATTCCATAATATAATCACGTAAATCATGAATACTTTTTGGTTTATTCTGATAAAACCTTTATGAAGTTACTAAATTGCATCCGTGGATAACACTGGCCCCTCCAAATATATCATGGAGACACTTCTCTCAAGTTTTATTTTGATAAAATTACTGCATCTTCAGGAATATTGCATTTTTCTTCAGATATTGTGGAGACGTTTCTCTCAGGGTTTTAATAATTATGCGCATTTTCTATGGAGAAAAGATAAAATTGTGGTTGGGCAAGTGTAACAAGAATCATTGTCGGGAGGCCCTTCCAAATAAATGAAAGCTAATTTGATTGCTAAATTATTTCACATTTCAGCAAATTGGCGGCGATTTTTTTTTCCATGAATCGCATTCGTGGCAACTTAGCAATGAATTTTGTAGCAAAATTTTCATTGCAATTTAGCGACAACAATTACAATTTTTTGTGGCTAACGAATTACCAACGAATTTTTTTCGTAGCAAATATCGTTGCTAAACTTCGTTAAATTGCTAATCAGTGATAACTATTTGTACGATACCGTTCATGGCAAATTAGCGATGAATTTATTTTCGTCGCAATTTAGTGACGAAAGTCAAATTCGTCGCTAAATGAATAGAGTTCGGGCAAATTAGCAACGAATTTATTTTTGTCGCAATTTAGCGACGAAAGATAAAAAATTTCGTCGCTAAATTTTGTTACATGAGGTGGCGACGAAAACATTTTCATTGCTATTTTCGTCGCAATTTTCGTGGCAAAATTCCGTTGCTAAACCTTCGTCGCAAATTAGTGACGAATTTTGCCACGAATACTGTTCGTCACAAATTAGCGATGAATTTTGCCACGAATAGATTTCGTCGCAAATTAGCGACGAAAGTTGAAATTTTTTGTCGCTAAATTTTGCGACGCCGAATTGGCGACGAAATATTTTTCGTCGCAACTCCATTTAGTGACGAATTTTGTGAATATTTTTGTCACAAATTTCATGGCTAAAACCTTGTTTTTTTGTAGTGAGATTCTCCAAATATTATATGACAATAATTCTTAATTTTAACGCCCAAACGCAAGTGCCTAGCAAGAATCACATAACGGGTTTTCTTCACACTTAATCACCCTAAGAATGCTTTCTAGCATCAATTGAACATAAATCCATTGGAATCAAGCAGCATTCACAAATTCGCATATCTTCATTCCCTCATGATTGGAACAGAGGGCACGTTAAAGCTAAGGGCAAGTTGCTCTGTTCCAATTTTGAGGGAATGAAGATATGCGAATTTATGAGTGCTGCTTGATATCACTAGATTGAGATGTGTAATTGCCCTACTTATACTCATGTGAAAGATGGCACATTGAAGCTAAGGGCAAGGAGATACAAATTCCTAAACTACGCACAAGATATGATGCAAATGAGCTGTTGCCTAGATTTATGATTAGCAAAGACGTTACCTTTTATGAGTTTGTTTAAATCAGTGAGTAACCAAATTATAAACGGTGTACATGAAAAGAGGTGGAGTTCATCCGAGACAAGACATGGTAATTCCATCAATGACAGCGAAAGAAGCGGAAGAGGTAGCATGTTGAATCTATTTCTTATTTAGTTTCCTGGTATCTCGTGATTTTGTTAAATTGCACGATCCCATTGCACAATATCGATTATATTAAGAAAAAAAGAAGACATGAAGTTTCATCATCAATTTTTGGGGGGATAAAATTGTGATCAACACAGAATGAACTAAACGCACAAATAGGAAGGAGAGTATAGATGATCAGTCAGATGGTGAGTAATGATAGATGGGGATTTTCAATGAGATTTTCCATGGTTGCACATTTTAGAATCATTCTACTATCCATCTTCACTAGAACAAAGCAGGAAAAAAAATGAGAATAAAGTAGAAGAAACAATGACAATCTATGAATAGAAAGAAGGCGTACCTCTCCTGATTCGGAACTGGCGTCGAGTACCTCACCACAATTGCTTATCATTATCTTGCACTCCTTTGGTACTTTTGAGCTTGATGCATAGATAATCTTTCCCATTGATCTGCCACTCTCAACTGTCAACTCCTCCAAACGCTCTAACTCTTCAATTCCCTCGACAACCTGTAGGCTTTCGCAGTCTCTAATTTCTAAACACTTCAAATTCCTCAAGTTTGACAAACCGCCTAACCTTTTTAAAGAAATGCACCCTTCCACTTTCAATATTTTCAATGATTCCAACGTGGAAACAAATTGAATCTTCTGTAGCACCAAGACAGTGAGAAATTTTGAAGCGTTCTTAGGGAGCTTGAGACATGGAACGCTCCCCTCGAACCATCAATCAACTCGGTAGCTCGTAGCTCATTGCACGATGCCTCCTCCGACAGACAAACAAACCTCCCCAAAGATTTGCATCTACAAATTTCTAATATCTCCATCGATTCTAAGACACCAAGAAATTGAACTTCGACTAGCTCGTTGCAACACTTCACCTGAACTTCTCTCAGTTCTCTCGAGCTTGATGGAATGGATATTCTTGTGATGAGTTCACACCCTAAGATTTTCAACTCTTCCAACTGAGGAAGCCCATCGAGCTCTACTTGCTTCACTCGAGTGTTACTGAGCTCTAGAACCCTCAAATTTGACGGTAGTTGTTTCATTATTTGCAAGTCTAGTCCACGGAGTGTGAGTTCTTCCAGCCGAGTAAGGGAAGCCCAATCAGCAGACGTTGCGTGGACGTTTAAAAGGCTCAAGGACATCTTCCTCAGTTTGGATAGCCCCCCACCAATCCACGGCAAGTCGCAAGGTTGAATTATATTCGATATTTGACTAAAACCAGAGGCATCGGATAAGATCAATAGAACTAGATTAGTAAGGTTTGAGAGGTCAAGGACAGTCTGCAACGAGCTAGATTCCAGCCGTAGAGTGGTCAAACTTTCGGGGAGCTTCGGCAGCTCTTGGATAACAGAAACCCATAGGTGTAGTTCATGGAGTTGACTAAGATTGGCCATAGTCGCTGGCAATTTCACTACGCCTGCGCATGATATTTCCAGATATGACAAGGTTTGTAATGTACCGATGGAAGCCGGGAGTTCCCTCAAGCTCCGGCAATCCTCAAGAGAAAGGTGCTGAAGATGCTTTAGTTCGCCAATCTGTTTTGGCAATTTTGAAAGCTGCCCACAACTACTAACAATCAAGTCGGTCAGCCCCCGCAGTTTCCCAATAAAGCAATCAATTTCCTCCAAATCTTTGCATTCATTAAAAGTCAACTTCTCCAAAACGGAGTCTTCGGAAAATGTTGGTGTCCTATGTAGCCATATATGGAAAAGAGTGAGAGCCTTCAGTTTCTTTGCACCCTACAAAAGTCAATGAAACATCAGGACAGAGAATTGGATGCTCGTATGGGAAATAAATATGGATTTAGGCTCCCAACTCATATCGTTTGTCATTTGATCCTCACATCAAATGAGAAAATTAGACTGTAAATTCATTAAATTTTGCCCTTGATTGAATGAGAAAATTAGACCAAGGGGGATTCTAACATACCTCGACGAGGCTTATGACCGCATCTTCTCTCAACGTACAGCCAATAATTGCCATCACAACCACGTTTTCTAGATTAAAATTGGTTGCCGTAAAATGCGAATTATATGTGTAATATAACGCGATCCATTTCAACTCGGAAAGACAGCCTGTAAAGTCGCCTTGGCAAGTAATGTTATACAACCGCAGTAGCCGAAGATATGGAAACCGTTCAATTTGCCTTGGAGTGACACCTGTATGAATTTCGACCAAATTCAGTGCTTGAACGCTTCTGTTGATCTGCTAATGACATTGAGGAGCAGGAGCAGGAATTTGTCAATATCCAACAGAATTTATTTCGTTCAAGAGAATTACAAATGAAACAGAAGAGGGTAAGCAATTTTCATTTCAAATTGGGCCATACTTTACCTCTGTTGATCTTAATTCGCGAATGATGTCATCTGCAGCCCATAACCTGCTACGCTCTCGATTATTAATCGCCATTCCAAGGTCTCTAAATTGGTCATGCATCCAAAACTTATTATTATCTAAAACCTTTATCATGCACCTATTTTTGAGGACACTAATAGCAGTCTCTGGATAAAACTCACAATATTTCCACATGTAGATTGGATTAGTCTTATCATAACCGATGAAAAGGCATGCAATATCGAGAAATATCTGTTGTTGACCCGATTTCAAGGCATCATAGGTAATTTGTAGCTTTCCCAAGACATCATCATGAGGTATTTTCGCTAGCATCTGTAGCATCTCTTCCCATATTTTTATCTCCGTGTTACCAAAAAGTGACCCGCCTATCGTTTCAAGAGCTAAAGGTAGGCCACCCGTAGTAGAGACAATGTGTTCCGAAAGAGGGACGTAATCCGGTAGAGGAGAGTCGGCATCAAAGGCATGCCTACTGAAAAGTCGAAGTGCGTCTTTGTTGCTCAACCCCCCCATTTCATAGCACTCGATTTTATAGTTAGCTCTCTTGATATTCAGAACATCCTTGTCCCTAGTGGTAACTAGTATCCTAGTACCAGAGCAGAAAGACTTCACTTCGATTAGGTTTTGGATTTGGGTGATGTGATCGACATCATCCAAAACAATTAGTACCTTCTTGCTGCAAATTGTATCTCCAATCGCTTTGATCCCCTCATCCGCGTTAGCAATCTCTCTAGAATTAGAGATATCAGACAATAATTGTTTTTGTAGCTCGATTAAGCCCTTGGTTTTTGCCCTTTCCCTCACGTCATCAAGAAAGCTGCATTTTTTTCCAAAGCGATCACATAATTGGTTGAAGATAACTTTGGCGAGTGTTGTTTTACCCATGCCGCCCATCCCGCAAATTCCAATGAGCCGCACATCACCGGATTCCATGTCTAATAAATTGTTTATGGCTGCTTCTCGATCCTCCATTCCAACTAAATCTTTGGTCACTTTTCTTTGTCTTGTCTGGAGCATCCTCACAACCTCTTCAACAACTGACTCGCTTAGATGTCCATCGCTGCCACAAAGTTGAACAGTTTGAATTGAGACAAGATAACAAATTCATTTCCTTGCATGTTGACCGACCACCTATTAAGTAATCGGCTGGGAACACGAGGTCAAAACTATTTCGGAGGGATACATTGTAACAGTCAACCAAGGCGGGACTACAAAGTCAATCCACCATCGCCTGGGGGATTGTTCCCATGTAAGAAAATTTGAACTAATGTATGTATGCCATCAGAATTCATTATTGTTAAGTTATGCGATCGACAAAAAGGAGTACATAAATAAGTGGCTCTTATACGAATATCTAACAAACCTTTGTCGTTTCTCTTTTTGTGTCTAATGTCGATGCTTTATTATTGTAGGAAATAGTGAACACCGGTTAAGAAACCAATATGAAAAAGAGTGCAAGAAAAAGGCCCATTTTTTTTGGCTTTTTACCGAAATAAAATTACTAAACAGCATTAAATTTTGTAACTTCATATTTATTTAGAATATTCATGGTTCTCGAAGACACTAAAAATTTATCGCTACATTATTATTTCACTTAAAATGAGAAAACTTAATTTTCATCAAATGCTTAATTTATGCTTCAAATTATTTTACTGGTTCGTATTATTTTACTTGCTCAAAATATTTCACGCTATATAACTCAATTACTATAGCAATTTTATTTCACTTTTAATTTAATCAAAGAATAAATCCTGGGATTTGGATTCGCATTAAATAAAATCCACTTAAGACTCTTCCCATAATTTTAGTGACGTGAATGTTAACATTTCGGAGGTACTATGATAAGATTGCAAGGGGCTTAAAGGGACGACAGCTCTTACTTTTTCTTCCTTGGCTCCACAGCCATCAGTTAAATTGGTTATCGCATTTATATATACTATATGTATGGACACTAGTCTTTACTATTATGAGGCAACTCGACATTTTCTTTTCTTGTTTTTTTTCCCCCTTGAGCTTAATTTGGATCAGAGACTCGACAAAAATTGAATGTTACCCCCAAAACTTAAGGAGCATGATAAATTTACAATCATGAACATCCATTATAAGTTTAAACTGAGGAAACAGAGGAATAGAGAAGTGTTTAATCTTTCAAAACAAGTAGAAAAATCGAAATATAAATGTGATACCACAGTACTCGTTTTGCTTATTTCTTTTGACGTGCAAAAGAACTTTACCAACGAAGCTGCATGAAATTCCATCATCAAGTTCTCTAGCATAAAGTAGGAATGCTAATATATACATGGATCTAGTTAGTATAAAAAAGATGAAGCAAAGGAAAGGTGAAATGTCTTTTAGAATAATCCTATTGGGACCGAAAGCATTTGGACATCTTGTAACTCAAACAAAACAACAGAAGAATTTGAGACTTTCGATTGATGAATTTTCATTAGATCTATCATTTGATTACCAAAAATAATTTTCACACCCACAGTTAGATGATTACCCTGTATAGTTCTTCAGCTCCAACCCCGAAATGCCACCAACGCTTCCGAGAGCCTGCCGCCAACTCGCTATATCCACGGAGTCGAACCTCTTCCTCTGATCCGTAGTCATTTGCTCCAAATTCAATATGGCATCACTGTACACCTGGGTATTCAGCTTCACATCATCAACGGTTACGTCATAAAAGATGGGCAATATCACCTTCTTATCCAAATCTTCTGTAGATTTAGTAGTGTTCTCCACCATCTTCGCAAGCTCGCGAAGGCACCAGTGACGGGAAGCGTAGTTTTTGGAGAAGATGGGTATGTAAATCTTAGAGTCATCGATTGCCTGCGGGAGGTTGCTACTGATTCTTTCTCCCCGTTCAAGATCTTCTTCATCGATGAAAACGCGAATGTTGGCGTTTACCAAGGCGTGGTAGACGCTGTTGGTGAATCCGCGACGAGTATCGGAGCCACAAAAACTGAGAAACACTTGGTACTGACCACCTAATGTGTTGTGGGTGCTCGTTCCTGTATGTGAGCTCGCCATAAAACCTCACACTGCACTCAGCAGGGTCTCTCTCTCTCTCTCTCTCTCTTAGGTGAAATCTTTTTCTTCAAGCCCCTTTTGTACCGAGTAATGGCAACTTGGAGAGAATTGGCCTCATTATAAAAAGGGGGAAACATTGACTTTCCCATCCTGAACAGAACAAGCTATGACCCGTTGGAATTTGGTCCACGTGCCATCAAGACGCGAATAGGCAACTTCGTAGAAGCTGCAACCCCCGCTTTATAGTCAATAAAATTGAAGGATTTAAAAATAATAAGGTGGAGAGCAATTGAAGAAACCGAATCCAAGAACCCATGGAGGTGCACCTTTTTATACGCCCAATTTCTTTCATGTTTATTCATCGTGCTTGTCACATTGCTCTAGCCTAATCTATTTTTAATTTCAAGCTTACACAAAGCACGACTCCATCTAATGTCGTGAGAGTGCCTATATGTCTCTTAACCTAGGTTTGACATTAAAATCTTCGTATTAAGGAAAGAAAAAAATAATAAACATTAAAGAAAGTTCAAAAACCAGGTTGAAACTATTTGGCTGCATAATGGTGATTGTTTTTCCCCATAAGTTTCCGTAAAATTGAGTAATATCACGAAAAATCTCAAATTGATACATCAATAATATATTGTAACGATCCAATTTTCGCTAGAATAAGTTTATAAGCAGAATAGTAATTGTTGGGCTTGGATTTGTAATGAACATGAATGGGGGAGTAACAAGCTCTAAGGTGATGGATTAATGGGGACTTTGATTAATGGCGTGAAGGTATATTGATGGAAGAACGAGATCGTCTATAGTTAGTTTCAATCTCGTAGAGTTTATTGACGTGAAAAGTTAGTATTACTAGTGAAATTTGTGGGTGTCGTTCCTGTATGTGAATCGTAGGACCGAGTATTGGCAATTTGGATTGCTAGTGCTCGCTCACGTCTCCTAGATCGCCACAGGAGTTCACTTAACGCTTAGTAGGCTGAGCCCTCTCTCTCTCTCTCTCTCTCTCTCTCTCTCTCTCTCTCTCTCCCTCCTGAAATACTTTTTCATCCAGCGCATCGTCCCGACTGGAGGCAACGGCGCAAGAAGCCGAAGATGTTTCGCACATCTCGAGACAAGTTAGTGACTTTAATATCGAAGTCACGACAAAGACTTTTGAAGATTTTATCAGAAGATCCTGGAGATGCTTTTAATTTGACAATGAGTCGAGATATGAGCCAATTAAATTGACATAGCTGGCCAACAGATTCAAGGCGTTCTCGAGTGCTCGTGATCGGTTCAGACACCGGGAACATTGATAATACATTATTTTCCACTTCGACAGAAGTGGCCCCATTATAAAAGGTCTGAAACATTACCTTTCCCATAATGACAGAACATGCTATATGGCCCATTTAAATTTGATCCCACGTGCCATCAAAACCCGTATACACAACTTCGCAGAAGCTGCAACGTCCACTTTACAGTCAATAAAATTGATGTGTTATAAATATATTGATGTTGATGTATCATTTTTCTTTTTATTTTATTATTATTATTATTATCATTATTATAATAATATTTTTTTATCCTTTTATTATTTTTATTATTAACGTAACCTCTTCATTTTTTCATTTTCTTCTTTAATAATATTCACGAACCATTCATATACCCTCTAATTTATAAATAGAAACTTTGTAAACTTATTGGATAATGGAATAAGAGTTAACGTTTGCTCCCTACTTCTCTCTTGTCTTTTACTTTCTCTCATTATATTTCAAGTTGATTTTATATTTCTGAATTGATTCTAAGGATCACCGTTTACTTCACAACACGTTATCAGCACGAGCCGATTAAGAACTTGGATATCACTCAAGGTAACATACTTTATCTCTCCATATTTCACATTGTAGACCATACATACTAAACTACCACTCGCTAATGTATGTGGCGTTGGATGGGTCGGAGCCTGAGCAGTCAAGTATTTTCTAGTTCTCCCGTGACGTTCCATGCATCCGTTTGATTAGTAGCTGATTCAGACGTTGCTAACGAAGTTTCACTTGACTCTTAGTGCGCGCTGGCAACATCATCCAGGCCTCGAGCTATTTTAGCTGATTCAGACATTGCAAAAGAAGTTTCACTTGACTCTTAGTGCGCGCATGGCAACACATCATGGCCTCGAGCTATTTTAGCCGATTTAGACGTTGCAGAGGAAGTTTCACTTGACTCCATGCGCGCGCATAGAAACGTCATCCTGGCCTCGAGCTATTTTTCCACGGGACCTTCCTGTAGTAACATCATCACAGCAGAGTTTAACCACCAAGCCGAGTACTTTACTGTTGAGTTAGTAACCCGGAAAAGATTAAAAAAAAAAGGGATGATTTCGTAGTTCCTAGGGCCTACGGGGTGAAGACGATGAGTCGGTCCATAGATTTTCTTTTCTTTCCTATAGCAGGCCCAAGGCTATGAAACTTCTGCTCTAAAAATAACTTTAGATAAGAAGTTAATTTTTCTATTTTTATTTTTGAGCAAAAGTTGATTTTTCTACCTCTAGAGAGAAGTAAATTTTTTTTTCTATTCTTTTGAGTGGCTTCAAAATTATTTTTGGGGTAAAAAAATTCTCTAAAAGTAGAAAAATGAGGGTATATGATTAAATGAATTTCTGCTCAATAAGTGTTATCATGCGCGCACTTAGCAGTCGATTCACTTCCCTTTTCTATCCTTTTTGTGTGATTTTCCTTCGCAAGGCTCGTCAACGAAATTTATTGGACCCTCAGGTTAAGCATTCATATGTGTACTAGAAAAATTTGCACTACTATGCATTGGGTCCTGCCGAACGGGTGGGACCACATTGAGTTCAGAATGGTTCGACCCAGATACCCATAGTCACCCTTAAAGAGTGTTATTTGATGAAATTAACACAACCGATTTCCTTAAAGAGTGTCATACATACTGAACTACCACTCGCTAATGCATCAAGGCAAATATCATTGAAATCAACTACCAGTCTTCGATTTCACTGTGTACTTGCTGCTCCATATTTCACATTGTAGGGTATACGTTTGAATGATTTTTTTTTCTTTAGTTGTTAACCATTGGCTTTCGTATCTTACAACAAAAATCAAAATTCTATCCATGTGGACAATTGAAGAATTGCCAAAATAGTCATAAATTTATTGTACTCATGCCTATTTAGTTTACATTTGGTCAATTTAGTCCTTAATATTTTAACGTTTGGCCAATATGATCCTTTTTCTGGCCAATAATCACATATGTAAATGCTTACCGTGCTAATTGGCATGCCGACATTTACGTAAATAACTTCAATAAAATTTAAAAAAATTTGAATGTTTTATATTTTCCCGTTTCTTTTTCTTTCTTTTTTTTTTCTTCTGAGCTTGACAAGGGTTGTGGCCCTTACCCGAAGGCCGATGAGGTGCTAGGCCTCGCCTATGGTCTGCAAGTTTCAGCCGACCTCGCCTATGACTTGCAAGGGTCGGTCGGTGACCCTCGCCGGATTTGATAAGGGAAAGAAAGAAAGAAAATGAAAACTAAAAACTTCATTAAAAAAAATCAGAATACTAAAAAACTTTTGATACCTTAATTTTGACGACCCATTTATTCATTCATTGCATAAAAAATTAGGGACCATCCCCGATCTCTAACAAAAATGTTATTTCAATCTTGCATCATTTAATTAGAAACATCCATATAGTTTACAGGCTTTAATTAGTTTTTATTTGAAATTTTCTACATTTAAATCAGTCCAGTGGTGAAAATGGACCCGAGACAGTCATGGGGACCGGCCCGACAACCAAGTGGAATTCGGTAAATGCCTTGGGGAGGAAGTGTTGAAAATGTCAGGACCATAGGGCCTAATTTAAGCTTAATTTAGCTCGCTTAATGTTTAATTTGGGAAAAATCCTTAAGTATAAATGTCTGTTTAATTAGTAGAAGGCTTAATTTGAACCAACATAATTTTTACTTTAACATAAGAAAGGGCTAAACAGGCCGTACGTACTAACCAGAGTTTTTTTTTTCTAAGTTTCCACTAACAAAATTGTAATATATTCCTTATGGCAGATAAAAATATAGATACTCTTATTATTTGTCCTTTGGTAATCAAAATCATGAATGCAATAACCCTATGAGGATCTATGTCTCTCCCGAGACATTGGGCAATTTTCGTAGTCACACCATTGATGGGCACAATTGATACAAAGGCGGTCTATTGGCTACTCAAGTGGGAAATTGGATCGATCCCCACCAGTTGAATAGAAATTGCGAAATAAGTGTCACTTAAGACGGTATTGCAATTCATTATGATTTTGCAAGGCCATCACATAAACTTAGAGGGAAATGTATCAGAGATTGAATACATTAATTCCTTTCCTATGGAGATGTTCCTATATGCACACTTTAAAGATGAGGGAAAATGGAGGCAGAGAGAGAAATTACAATTTATGTCGAACAAGAAACCCTAATTAATTAAATTTGGGCCCGAATTAATGAGAAAATTGGTATCGGCCCATAATGTGATCAACGCTGAAAAAGCCTTCGAGGGGGAGAATTCTAGGAATCACCTGTTTGCCTAAAAGCCAAGGACGAAGAAGGATTTGGTTTGGGAAAAGAACATTCGTATTGTTTTTATGATTATTTAGTGTCCTGGAGTGGTAAGAGTCTGGAACAATATCAGTGAAGGTAGATTCATAAAGCATGTTTCTACGGGGCACCTCTCCACATAATGAGATGCATATGCTGAATCGAAACAAAATATCGAGTATAATCCAAAAAATTCACGGAATGAATAGTACACTTGCGCAACATTGTCATGTCATGGAAAGAAAAGAAAGGAGTGAATAACATCTGAAAATTTGAAAAGGAAACGAATAAAACCTTAAAAGAAATGAAAGAGATGATAAACTAAGGTGGTTTCGCCGATCAATTCTCAAGACTGCAAGGATATGGGCATTAGCACTCTTTCAACTAGTAGTCATAGTCAGCTTGCCCCATGTTTCGAAGGGAAAAAAAAGAAGAAGCCAAGTACGTCATTATGTTCCATCTCTTACCTCCTCTTCGACTTCATCATCATCGCTCTCTTCCTCTTTCTTGTCATCGGCATCGATTTGCCTTTGCCTTTCGCCTTCCTGCTTCTCATCGTTGTTGTCCATGGAATGAACCTGTAGAGGCCCGCAAGACGACTGCAGAACCTCATGCGCATTGTCCTCCTAGTCGCCATTATCATCCTCGCTGTTGTAGTTGCCCCCGTCGTCTTCTTCATCGCCATTGTCTTCCTCGTCGTCATCGTGTTCATTGTCATTGTACTCATCACCGTCATCTTGCTGAGAAGAGGGAGGTTTAAAAATATCAGTGAAGACAAATTCATAAAGCATGTTTCTATGGGGCACCTCTCGACATAATGAGATGCGAAACAAATTATCAAGTACAGTCCAAACAAATTCGCGGAATGAAGAGGGCACTTCCACAACATTGTTGTGTTATGGAGAGAAAAGAAAGGAGCAACTAACATCTGAACATTTGGAAAGGAAAAGAATAAAACCTTATAAGAGATGGAAGACACGATAAACTAAGGTGGTTTCGCCAATCAGTTCTCAAGACCAGAAGGATATGGGCATTGACACTCTTTCAACTTGTGGTTATAGTCAGCTTGCCCCATGTTTTGAAGGGGAAAAAAAAAACCAAGTATGTCATTTTGTTTCATCTCTTATCTCCTCTTCAGCTTCATCATCATCGCTCTCTTCCTCTTTCTTGTCATCGGCATCGATTTGCCTTCGCCTTTTGCCTTCCTCCTTCTCATTGTTGTTGTCCACGAAATGAACCTGTAGAGGCCCGCGAGACGACTACAGAACCTCATGCGCAGTGTCCTCCTAGTCGCCATTATCATCCTTGCTGTTGTAGTGGCCCCCATCGTCTTCTTGATCGCCATTGTCTTCCTCGTCGGCGTGTTCATTGTTGTTGTACTCATTACCATCATCTTCCTGAGGAGAGAGGTTTGAAAATATCACGTTTAAGGTGATTAAACATCTTGAGAAAAGGTCAAAATCCCCAAATATCATATGACATTAATCCTGATTTGAATACTCAAATGCAAATAACTAGCAAAAATCAACATAATCCCCTAATTCCATCCGCATTGATTAATAGAAATTGTCCTCTCAATCAGTAGGTACTCGGATTTGAAGAAAGTAGGGCAAAGCAAAGGACACGTGCAAAAAGCCCTTCTTTAGATTGAAAATCACCAGTTTCAATAACAATTTCTTCAATCACATTTTTAAATTGCAGAAAGCTCGCAATCTAGAACAATGACTATTGCTAGGTTAATTTTAGCGTTTCAAAAAATCAACATGAATTTTGAATAATTCAGCTGAGTTCAAGGTTGTTGTGATCTTTTACCTCCTCTTCCGCTTCTTCGTTGTCCCTCTCTTCCTCTTTCTTATCCTGTCCTCGTCGCCATGACCTTGGCCTTCCTCAGTGACATTGTTGTTCTGATTGTTATCGCCCACGGAAGAAACTGGCGGAGGCCCGCAAGATGACTGCAAAGCCTCATGTACATTGTTGTCCTTGTCATCCTCGTCCTCCATGTCGTCGGCTTCATTGTGGTCATCCTCGTTACCGTCATCTTGCTAAGGAGGGCGAAGTTCGAAAATATGATATCTAAGGTGGATTAAATATCTTAAAGAAGAAAACATATTCCTCAAATATTATATGACAATAATCCTTAATTTTAACACCCAAATGCAAGCGCCCAACAAGAATCACATACAGGGTTTTCTTCGCACTAAATCATCCTAAGAATGCTTTCGAAAGTATCAATTGAACATAAATTTATTAGAATGAAGCAGCATCCACAGATTCGCACATCTTCGTTCCGTCATGATTGGAACAGAGGGTACACTGAAGCTAAGGGCAAGTTGCTCTGTTCCAATTTTGAGGAAATGAAGATATGCGAATTTGTGAGTGTTGCTTGATTACACTGGATTGAGATGTATAATTGCCCTACTTATACTCATGTGAAAGATAGCACATTGAAGCTAAGGGCAAGGAGATACAAATTCCTATACTATGCGCATGGGTGAAAGGAAAGGGGCACAAGATATGATACAAATGAGCTGTTACTTAGATTTATGATTTAGCAAAGATGTTGCCTTTTGCGAGTTTGCTTAAATCAGTGAGTAACCAATCATAAATGGTGTACATGAAAATAGGTGGAGTCGCAAAAGAAGCACAAAGATGAGTAGAGTGCTGACGAGGAGAAAGATTTTGTATAGTGATGGTGAGCGCAAACTTGAGGCTTTGCAGTGATCAGTGAAGGTGATTGAGTTGGGGTATTACTTATAGAAGCAGAGACAGCGTCGCATTTAGAGATGTGAAGAGATAAGGAAAATTGGGAATGTGGAGAATGACTCGGAGGAGTTACGTAAGAAAAGTTTAAGCACGACAACATGAAGCTGGTAAGATTAGTCAATACCCCTCTTGCTGCACGCTTAAGACATCATTTAAGTTGTCACTATGCATCGGTAAGGTGGTGGAGCACACATCTTTGTATTTGACAGGATTTGATCTTTCACATGTTGTTGATAATTTACATGGTCAGAGCCTGTGTATACATGGAACGGGTCCTCCAGTGTTCTCTGGGATGATGAACTATACGTTGGTTTTCAGAGAAAGTAGTTCACTTAGCACGGTAGCAAGGTTGTAAGTAGACCCAAGTCAAGTAGGCAACCTAGAGAGAGGTCCATCAATAAGTTGTCATGTTGTTATTCTTGTGGGTTGTGAAATGGGTTAGAAGGTTTTGTTCCAAGAAGAGACAGGGCAATTCCATCCATGACAGCGAAAGAAGTGGAAGAGGCAGCGTGTTGAATCTATTTCTTATTTAATTTCCTGGTATCTCATGATTTTGTTAGATTGCATGATCCTATTGCGCAATATCGATTATATTAAGTAAAAAAAGAAGACATGAAGCCTCATCATCAATTTGGGGGGGTAAAATTGTGATCAACACAGAATGAACTAAACGCACAAATAGGTGAGTGATGAAAGATGGGGATTTTCAATGAGATTTTCCATGGTTGCACAGTTTAGAATCATTCTACTGTCCATCTTCACTAGAACAAAGCAAGAAAAAAAAAACGCGAATAAAGCAGAAAAAACAGTGACAATCTATGAATAGAAAGAAGGCGCACCTCTTCTGATAGAGGATCTCCTGCTTCTGTTTCCCATTCGGAAAAAGTTATTTGAATGTCAGAGTCCGGCGCTTGTGTTGGTGCATTCAGAATCTTCTCTCTATAACGCTCCCAACTCATTACCTCAACATCAGAATAATATCTGGTCCTTTTGAGCTTGACTACCTCCCCACAATCGGTCATCTTTATTATGCACTGCTTTGGTATTTTTGAGCTTGATGGATCGATAATCTTTCCCATTGATCTGCAACTACTAACTATCAACTCCACCAAACATGCTAACTCGTCAATTCCCTCGACAACGTGTAGGCTCTCGCACTTAAGAATTTTTAAATCCTTCAAATTCTTCAAGTGAGACAAACCGCCTAACCTTTTTAAAGAAATGCACTCTCGAACAACAATTGCTATCAATGATTCCAATGCTGAGACAAATTGAATCTCATGCAGCCCTGGGCACATTGACAGCTCGAAATATTGAAGCGTCTTTAGGGAGCTTGAGACAAGGGACACTATGCTTGAACCATCCGTCAACTCGGTAGCTTGTAGCTCATTGTACCCCGCCTCCTCCGACAGACAAACCAACCTCACCAAAGAGTTGCATCCCTTAATACGTAAGCCCCTCATCGATTCTAAGACACCGAGAAATTGAACTTCGACTAGCTTGTTGCAAGAAATCACACGAACTACTCTCAGTTCTCTCGAGCTTGATGGAATGGATATTCTTGTGATGAGTTCACACCCTAAGATTTTCAACTCTTCCAACTGAGGAAGCCCATCGAGCTCTACTTGTTTCATTTGAGAGTTAACGAGCCTCAGAACTCTCAAGTTTGACGGAAGTTGTTCCAGCATTTGCAAGTCTAGTCCATGGAGAGTGAGTTCTTCCAGCAGGGTAAGGGAAACCCAATCAGAAGACGTTGCGTGGACGTTTAAAAGGCACAAGTACATCTTCCTCAGTTTGGATAGCCCCCCACCAATCCACGGCAAGTCGCAAGGTTGAATTATATCCGGTTTTTCACAAAGAACAGGGTAATCAAAGCAATCGGATAAGAGCAATTCAACTAGATTAGTAAGGTTTGAGAGATCAGGGACAGTCTGCAATGATCCAGATCTCAGCCGTAGAGTGGTCAAACTTCCGGGGAGTTTGGGCAACCCTCGGATGTCAGGACAATAGTCTAAGTCCAGTGTATGGAGTTGACTAAGATTGCTCATTGTCTCAGGCAATTTCACCACCCTTGTCCATGATAGATCGAGAGATGACAGCCTTTGTAGTGCACCAATGGAATCCGGTAATCTTGTAATGGACGTGTTTGATACATCCAGCTTCGTCAACAACTTCAATTTCGAAACTGAGTCAGGGAGTTTCCTCAAGTGCCGGCAATCCTTAAGAGAGAGGTGCTGAAGGTCCTTTAGTTTGCCAATTTGTTTAGACAATTTTGAAACCCCACAATACTCAATAATCAACTTTGTCAGACACCTTAGTTTCCCAATAGAGCAATCAATTTTCTTCAAAAGATGGCAAAAACTAAAAGTCAACTTCTCTAAAACGGAGTCTTCGGAAAAGGTTGGTGTCCTATGTAGCGAATTAATTTCTGCAAGAGTGAGAGCCTTCAGTTTCTTTGCACCCTACAAAAGCCAATGAAGCATCATGACAGAGAATTGGATGTTCGTACAGGAAATCAATATGGATTTAGGCTCCCAACTTATATCGTTTGTCATTTGATCCTCACACCAAATGAGAAAATTAGACCGTAAATTCATAAAATTTTGTCCTTGATTGAATGAGAAAATTAGACCAAGGGGGGTTCTAGCATTACCTCGACGAGGCTTATGACCGCATCTTGTCCAAAGCACTTGCCAGAAATTTCCATCGCAACCACGTTTTCTGGATTCAAATTGGTTGCCGTAAAATACTGTTGATTCGTGTAACACAAATCGATCCACTTCAACTCGGAAAGACAGCCCGTAAAGTCGCCTTGGCAGGGTATGTTCCGCAACCGCAGCAGCCTAAGATGTGGGAACCGTTTAATTTGCTCCAGAGTGACAGTTGGATGATTATCCATGAATGGCTCATTGTCGTAATCCAGTGCTTGAACGCTTCTGTTGATCTGCTAATGACATTGAGGAGCAGGAGCAGGAATTTGTCAATATCCAACAGAATTTATTTCGTCCAAGAGAGTAACAAATTAAACAGAAGAAGGTAAGCGATTTTCAATTCAAATTCGGCCATACTTTACCTCCGTTGATCTTAATTCGCAAATGACATCATCTCTAGCCCATAATCTGCTACGCTCTCCTTTACTAATCGCCCTTCCAAGATCTCTAAATTGGTCATGCATCCAAAACTTACCATTGTCTAAAACCTTTATCATGCATCTATCTTTGAGGACACTAATAGCATATTGTGGGCCAAACCCACAAGCTTTCCACATGTAGATTGGATTAGTCTTATCATGACCGATGAAAAAGCATGCAATATCGAGAAAAATCTGTTGTTGACCCGGTTTCAAGGTATCATAGGTAGTCTGTAGCTTTCCCAAGACATTATCATGAGGTATTTTCCTTAGCTCCTCTAGCCTCTCTTCCCATATTTCTCTCTCTTTACCAAAAAGCGACGTGCCTATTGCTTCAAGAGCTAAAGGTAGGCCACCTGTAGTAGAGACAATGCCTTCCGAAAGAGTGACATAATCCGGTAGAGGAGAGTCGGCATCAAAGGCATGCTTACTAAAAAGTTTAAGTGCATCTTTATCGCTCAATTCCACCATTTCATATTCCTCAAACTTGAATCTCCTGATATTCAAAACATCCTTGTCCCTAGTGGTAATGAGTATCCTAGTACCAGAGTAGAAAGACTTCACTTCAATTAGGTTTCGGATTTGGGTGATGTCATCGACATCATCCAAAACAATTAGTACCTTCCTGCTGCTAATTGTATCTTCAATCGCTTTGATCCCAGCATCAGCGTTGTGAATATTGTCAACCATTGTAGAATTTGAGATATCAGACAACAATTGTTTTTGTAGCTCGATTAAGCCCTTGGGGGGTTTTGCCTTGTCCTTCACATCATCAAGAAAGCTGCAGTTTTTTCCAAAGGGAGGACGTAATTGGTTGAAGATAACTTTGGCAAGTGTTGTTTTACCGATGCCGCCCATCCCGCAAATTCCAATAAGCCGCACATCACCAGATTCCATGTCTAATAATTTGTTTATGTCTGCTATTCGATCCTCCATTCCAACTAAATCTTCGGTCACTTTTCTTTGTCTTGTCTGGAGCTTCTTCAAAACCTCTTCAACAACCGAGTCGCTTAGATGCCCTTCGCTGTCACAAAGTTGAACAGTTTGAATTGAGAAAAGGTAACAAATTCATTTCCTTGCAAGTTGACCGACGATCTACTAAGTAATCGGCTGAAAACAGGAGGTCAAAACTTTTTCAGAGGGAATCAACTTATTATGTATCGCCAGCTAATTTTCAATCTGACTATCATAAATATCGTTGGCACGTTGGAATGATTTCAGATAATGATCAACTTTGGGATACATTGTAGCAGTCAACCAAGGCGGGACTACAAAGTTAATCCAACATCAACTAGGGGATTGTTCCCATGTAAGAAAATTTGAACTAATGTATGTATACCATCAGAATTTATTATTGTTAAGTTATGTGATCGACAAAAAGGAGTACATAAATTAGTGGTTCTTATACGAATATCCAACAAACCTTTGTCGTTTCTCTTTTTGTGTCTAATGTCGATGCTTTATTATTGCAGGAAATAGTGAACACCGCTTAAGACACTAAAAATACATCACTACATTATTATTTCACTTAAAATGAGGAAACTTAATTTCCATCAAATGCCTTGAGGTCTCAGCTCTATAAGATATCAATTTTTTTTTATAAGAAATCAAGTTATCACTTATATAAGTGGTAAAGCACGCGTGAAGTTGAAGCATATAATTTACATTTCAAGGTCACTTTAGAAAAGAGACCATTTTCCTCTCAAGAAAACTTTCACAAATAAATTGCTCGCCCTTCCACACCAAGCTAATGGCATAGAGGTGAAGATTTCGACAAAATTGAGAAAAGCCATTATCGAGAGATTCAAAGTCTTAATATATACTTCAAATTATATTAATGGTTCGTATTATTTAACTTGCTCGTGGTCAGGAAGGTTATAGTAGCAAAAGCCATTGGAATTTGTATTTTATACATTGGACGCAAATACCAGAAGCAACTATAATATGGATATGGAGCTGCCATTCTAACCCTTCTAGGGGGATTCCATCCACAAAAAATATTGCAAGTTATATAACTCAATTACTATAGCAATTTTATTTCATGTTTCATTTTATTAGAGAATAAATCTAGATGGATTCACTTTAAATAAAATCCACTTAAGACTCTTTTGATAATTTTAGTGATGTGAATATTCACATTTCGGATATACTGTGATGAGACTGCAAGGGGCTTAAAGGGACGACAGCTCTTGCTTTTTCTTCCTTGGCTCCACAGCCATCAGTTAAATCGGTTATCACATGTCTATATACTATATGTATGGACACTAGTCTTTACTATTATGAGGCAACTAGATCTTTTTTTCTTGTTTTTTGTTTTGCCTTAAACTTAATTTGGATCAAAGACTCAACAAAAATTGAATGTTAGCCCCAAAATTTAAGGAGCATGATAAATTTACAAACATGAACATCCATTATAAGTTAAGTTGAGGAAATAGAGGAATAGAGACGTGTTTAATCTTTCAAAACAAGTAGAAAATCGAAATATAAATGTGATACCATAATACTAGATTTGCTTATTTCTTTTGAGGTGCAAAAGAACTTTACCAATGAAACTGCATGAAATTCCATCATCAAGTTCTCTAGCATAAAGTAGGAATGCTGATATATACATGGATCCGGTTAGTATAAAAAGATGAAGCAAATCCAACGTTGAAACGTTTTTAAGAATAATTCTATTCGGAGGGAAAGAATTTGGACATCTTGTGACAAAAACAAAATAATAGAAGAATTTGAAACTTTCGATTTAAATTTAGGAAAATTGGAGTTGGAATATAGTTAATGAATTTTCATTAGATCCATCATTTGATTCCCAAAAATAATTTTCACACTCACAGTGAGATGCTTACCCTCTATAGTTCTTCAGCTCGAGCCCCGAAAAGCCACAAACGTTTTTGAGAGCCTGCCGCCAACTCGCTATATCGGAGTCGAAGTTCTTCGTCTGCTCCAATTTCGAAATCGCATCCTTGTACACCCGGGTGTTCAGCTTCACATCTTCAACGCTTACGTCATAAAAGATGGGCAATATCAACTTCTTATCCCCATCTTCTTTAGACTTAGTAGTGTTCTCCACCATCTTTGCAAGCTCGCGAAGGCACCAGTGACGTGAAGCGTAGTGTTCGGAGAAGATCGGTATGTAAATCTTAGAGTCATCGATTGCTTGCAGGAGCTTCCCACTGATTCTTTCTCCCGTTTCAAGCGCTTCTTCATCGATGAAAACATTAATGCTGGCGTTTGACAAGGCGTGATAGACGCTGTTGGCGAATCCGCGACGAGTATCATCCCCACAAAAACTGAGAAACACTTGGTACTGGCCTCCTACTGTGTTGTGGTTGCTCGTTCCTGTATGTGAGCTTGCCATAGGACCTCACGTTTTGCGCTTAGCAGGGTCTCTCTCTCTCTCTCTCTCTTAGGTGAAATCTTTTTCTTCTAGCCCCTCTGTACCGAGTATCGGCAACTTGGAGAGAAGTGGCCTCATTGTAACAAGGGCCTAATATTCAAAAAAAAAAAAATTCAAACTTTAACCTTTATCTCAATTATACTTAAAACATTTTTTGTCCCATAAAAAATCTCCAATTTTGACCTCAGTCCTAATTATATCCAAAACCCTTTTTTGTCTCATAAAAAATCTACAACTTTTACTTTTGTCTCAATTCTATCGATCTGATACTCAAAAACTCTCAACTTTAGCATTTATCCCAACTATATCCAAAAAAAAATTATCTCATAAAAAAAATCCCAAACTTTTACTTTTGGCCCAATTCTACCACCACAAGCGCTTTGTTTATAATTACTATTAATTAATCTTACATGGTTTGAATTTTTTCGTCGAACTTACCATAAATCTTTGAAATTCAAAAGCAGCAGGTTTTAAAGATAGCGAGATTTGAGATTGTTTGTCTAGATAATCAAATCTCCGCGACTAGCCATTCTTTGGGCTATTGAGTGCCGGGTAGAATCCAAAACACATCACCTTGAATGGCTCTGTATCTCCCGACAATGTGTAGGAGAAGCAGACAACAGAAAAGAAGTTAATAGATTTTTTCATGTTAGCTTTACTGAGGTCTAATTCTTTAACAACATGGAAATGCTGCATAGGATTAACTAATGGTTATTATGAACGGAAGAGTAACTATGGTATAATTGGGGTAATAGTAAAAAATTTAGGTTTTTTTATGAGACAAAAAAAAGTTTTGGATATAATTGGGAAAAATGCTAAAATTATGGATTTTTTTTGTATTAGATTGGTAGAATTGGGACAAAGCTAAAGTTGTGGGTTTTGTTAAGTGTTAGGCCGGTAGAATTGGGATAAAAATAAAAATTTAGGATTTTTTATAAGATAAAAAAAATAAATTTTGGGTATAATTAAGGTAAATGCTAAAGTTTAAGTTTTTTTTTGTTTTGGTACTGGACTTATAAAAAGAGTGAAACATTGGCTTTCCCATCATGAACAGAACAAGCTATGGTCCGTTGGAATTTGGTCCAAGTGCCATCAAGACGCGTACAGGCAACTTCGCAGAAGCTGCAACCCCCACTTTATAGTCAATAAAATTGAAGGATTTAAAAAAATAATAATAAGGTGGAGACCAATTGAAGAAACCAAATCCAAGAACCCATGGAGGTGCACCTTTTTACACGCTCAATTTCTTTCAAGTTTCTTCTTCATGCTTGTCACATGACTCTGGCCTAATCTATTTTTGATATCAAGCTTACACAAAGCACGACTCCATCTAATTTTGTGAGAGTGTCTGTCTCTCTTAACCTAGGCTTGACATTAAAATCTTCGTATTGAGGAAAGAAAAAAAATAATAATAAACATTAAAGAAAGTTCAAAAACCAGGTTGGAACTATTTGGCTGCATAATGGTGATTGCTATTTTCTGTAAGTTTCCGTAAAATTAAGTAATACCACAAAAAATTCTAAATTGATACACAAGTGATAAATTATAACGACCTAATTTTCGCTAGACTAAGTTTATAAGCGGAATAGTAATTGTCGGGCTTGGATTTATAGTGAACATGAATGGGGGAGGAATAAGCTCCAGTGCAATGGATCAATGGGGACTTTGATTAATGGTGCCAAGGTATATTGACGGAAGTACGAAATTGCCTAAAGTTAGTTTCGATCTCGTAGAGTTTATTGATGCGAAAAATTAGTATTACTAGTGATAATAATTTAGTGACTTTTTCATCTAGCGCATCGTACCGACTGGAGGGAATGGCGCAAGACGCCAAAGATGTTTCGCACATCTCGAGACAAGTTATTGACTTTAATACCGAAGTGACGACAGAGACTTTTGAAGATTTTATCAGAAGATTATGGAAATGCTTTTAATTTGACAATGACTCGAGATATGAGCCAATTAAATTGACTTAGCTGGCCAACAGATTCAAGGAGTTCTGGAGGGCACATGATCGGTTCAGACATCGGGAACATTGATAATACATCATTTCCCACTTCGACAGAAGTGGCCCCATTGTAAGCGGTGTGAAACATTACCATTCCCACCATGACAGAACGAACATGCTATGGCCCATTTAAATTTGATCCTACGTGCCATCAAAACGTGAATAGGCAACTTCGCAGAAGCTGCGACGTCCCCTTTACGGTCAATAATAAAATTGATGGATTTAAAAATAATAAGGTGAAGACCAATTGAAGAAACAGAATCCTAGAACCTTTTGGAGCTGTGCCTTTTTCCACGCCCAATTTCTTTTAAGTTTCTTCTTCGGGTCACATGGCTCTGGAATAAGCGCTCCCTCAGCATATATTTACTATTCATCATGAAGTACGATTTGAGGAAAATTGAAGCCAAATAAATCGTATTATAGCGAAGAACCAGCCAAGCCGGATCATTTTTTGGGGATCGATTTAGTTTAGTCCTTTTTTCTTCTTTCATATTTTTCTCTTCATGTATTGTAATTTCATGGAGAAAAAATATCTACTCTCACAACAGCTCATGAATTCAAACAAAACGAAAATCCAACCCATTTGAATAGGCTACTTCTTATATAAATGATAAAATTAATTCACAAACCTAATAATTCATACAAATCGATTTCACGATTTAATTTGATTTGAAAATGTTGAAACCAAATCAAACCACAAAAAAGGGTATGGTTTGATTTTATTGAATCATTTTTCTTCAAAAAGTACTTTTAAACCGAACCAAATCGCAATAAACTGTTGGTTTTGATTTGGTTTGACGGTTTTAACCATTTTTGCTGCTTACCCCTAATAATTATTTGTCTTAGGATAAAATATCTCTTTATTCAAACATGTAACATAAAACATAAATTATAAAATTATGTGCCACATTCATCAAAATAACTTTTTAAACTCCATTCTCCATTCATCCCTAAAAATATTGCTCTAAATAATAGAGAGAGATGCAACAAAGAATGAAAAGAGCAACAAATAATGGAAAAGAAATAAATGAGATGAGCCAGAGTTAGATTCAACTTAAAGAAATTATATTATTTTTATTGTAGCTAAGAACCGGCTTCAAAACCTGTCCGATTCCTAGGCAAGTCTTCACTCGGAATCGAAAATCGGACCTGTTCAAACTGGTTCCAAAAATTTAGAATCAAGAATCGGACCTATTCACGTTGGAACTGAGAGCCAAATTGGTTTTTCGAGCAGTCCGATCCGATTTCCAGTTCTACACAATCCGGTTGCACAACCCTAATAACACATGCACACTTGAACACCATTGTCTCTACTTGCCCGAACTCTAGCGCAATTCCTTTCCATTAATCCTTTGAGTATTCTTTTTGTTTTCACATTTACTTAATCCTAAATACCATATGCTCACATATACTATTTTTTTTTTTAAACCAACCACGACAATCCAAAAGTATTAGGATTAATATCACAAAAACCTTCAAACTGATACACATGTGATAAATTTACCATAAACTATTTTTTTTACACTAAAAAATCCCAAACTGATACACATATAACAAATTTAGCCTAAACTATTTTTTGATCACAATAAACCTCAAACTAGTATACATATGATAAATTTTTTCAAATTATTTTTCCGTCACGAAAAATCTCAAATCGGTACACATATGATAAATTTCTCCTAAATAAATTTTTTTACTACAAAAAAGTCCAAACTGATATACCGGTGATAAATATATCCTTTGCTAGTTTCCGCTAAATTGGATTAATATCATGAAAAACCTCAAATTGATACATCAATTACAAACTGTAACGATCCAATTTTTGCAAGGCTAAGTTTATAAGCAAAATAGTAATTATTGGGCTTGGATTTATAGTGAACATGAATGAGGGAATAATAAGCTCCAATGCGATGGATTATTGGGGACTTTGATTAATGGTGCGAAGGTATACCGACAGAAGTACGAGAGTGCCTATAATCAGTTTCGGTATGTGAAATTTGTGGGTGCTTGTTCCTGTATGTGAGTTCGCCATAGGACCACACGTAGCACTTGGCAGGGTCTTTCCCGCTCTTTCTCGTGAAATCATTTTCTTCTAGCCCCGAGTAATGGCAACTTGGAGAGAAGTGGCCTCATTATATTGTAAAACATTGACTTTCCCATCATGAGCAAAACAAGCTATGGCCCATTCGAATTTGGTCCCATGTGCTATCAAAACGCGTATAGGCAACTTCACAGAAGCTGCGATGCCCACTTTACGGTCAATAAAATTGGTAGGATTTAAAAAAAATAAGGTGGAGATCCATTCAAGAAACCAAACGCAAGAACCCATGGAGGTCTAACCTCTTACACGCCCAATTTCTTTCAAGTTTCTTCTTCGTGCTTGTCACATGGCTCTGTCCTGATCTATTTTTGATATCAAGCTTACACATAGCACGACTCCATCTAATTTTGTGAGTGTCTATGTGTCTCTTAACCTAGGTTTGATATTAAAATCTTCGTATTAAGTAAAGAAAAAAATAATGAACATTAAAGAAAGTTCAAAAACACAAATTTTCGTTATTTCACAAATTTTTCGCTTCATTTTTAATTTCTTGAAATGAATATTCCTTTATCATGGCTACTAAGATATAAACCCCCCTTCGTAAACTTTAGCGATGATCACGTAATTACAAAGGACAACCTTATCCCCTCAAATTTCAATTTACATCTGTTCCGAATCCACTTTTGAGCTTTTGAATAAATAAAGTAAGATTCTCTGACAAACTGTCCTTAAAGAATCACCTCTCATCATAACACATGGGGGAGTCTTAGTCGTTTTTTCTTCTTTCGTCTTTTTCTCTTCATCTATTGTAATATCATGATTATAAAAAAATACACTGACAATAGCTCATGAATTCAAACAAAACGAAAATTCAACCCATTTGAATTGATTACTTCATTTATAAATGATAAAATTAATTCACAAACCTAATAATTCATATAAATCGATTTCACGATTTAATTTGATTTTGAAAATGTTGGAATCAAATCAAACCATAAAAAACGATATGGTTCGATTTTATTGAATCTTTTTCTTCAAAAAGTACTTTTAAACCGAACCAAATCGCAGTATACTATTGTGTTTGATTTGGTTCGACAGTTTCGACCATTTTTTTGCTTACCCTAATAATTATTTGTCTTAGGATAAAATATCTCTTTACCCGAGTGCTATCCGTATAATATAAAAGTTGTCGATCACGTCATACTAAAAATCCTAGATTTATTATGTCCATATACAAAATGCTTGTTTCGGTTGGAGTTGGTCGTATAGTGCTTTTTTTTCTTTGGGGGCAACTGGTCTTATAGTGCTGGATTGGAAGCTTCGCTCGAAACGAGATGTTGACTATTATCACACTGCTCAGATATCACTTGTCGTGTATTTTTGTAAATTAATTTGAACAAAATATTAACTCTCACCTTATAAGATATTTATGTTACTCTCCTGATTGGACAAACTAATTTGGACAAGATGCTCTTGCAATACGTACTCTCTGTCACGACCTTGTATGTTGTATCTTTGGGTCTGATGAGGAGCGATGGGTGATGGGTTGGTGGAATTCAAGGTCAATTAAGCAAGACTATTGATGGACCATGGATGGATTGAAATGGCAAAGTTGACAATAGCTTAGATGAGGGAGTAGACAGCCTAAATGACCCGGGAGTTATGACTTCTGCTTGAATGATCTGGCTATAACTATTCGTTGGTTTTCCTCACCCTATTTCATATTGATATGTGTTGTTGTTGGGTGTTTGATAATCTGATATCTGGCGTGTTAGCTTTCTATTTCCTGATCTTCGGCTCACACCTTCGTTGCTGAACTCTTTTCAGGTATCTAGGTTCATTTGGCTTTGGATGATGGTGGTGTTGTTGGAGGGATAGTTGGTACTCGGAAGTAGACATACTCTTATTGATTCCTCCTAGTGTACTTTTGTTCTGGCTAACTGAAGTACATAACTTGTCAATTGTGGTGCCAGTAGTGAAATCCTAAGAGGCCATACCCTATAGATGTGTGCCTGTCCTTTCTTGTTTGCATTTGTAAGATAGGCCTCGTGTGTTCTATACAGTCTTTCACATGTTTCGAGCATTATTTATGTATAATACGAGATTAAGATAGAGCACGATTTGCAAGAAGGTAGCCCCCTAGAACACTCCACAAATAAAATAGTGTAAAAACCCTAAATATGGATATCCAGCAATTGGTATGTGTCATCTAACTCAGAAATTTAATTATAACATTTAACGAAAACTAATGAAACGTAAATTTGTTAAAGGTGTACTAGTTTAGGGTAAATTTATCAGAGGTGTATCAACTTAGGATTTTCAAAAGTGTATCAATTTAGAGTTTTTTATTATCAAAAAATAATTTGGAGTAAATTTGTGTGTTAGTTTGAAATTTTTGGTGATATCAATTCAAAAAATTATGAAAAGAAAAGCCAGCGACAACGACAAAACAATCTGATCGAGACTCCAATGAAAGGTCTACCTTGCTGTAAAAAATCGAGGATTCTCCACTTATCCAGACACCAAACCACGAACACTCATTATCATTTCTACTGCGGAATCTCGAGGTCGACGATGCCAACACTCGATTTTGATGTGGTCGAGTGAAATTGATAGAAAATTAGGGCTCAAATTAAGGGAATTGGAGATTTTAATCAACGAAGGGGTCGCTTGAATTGGGGGGTTAATTAGGGTTTCTCTGTGAACGATCTCAGTCGAATGTGATGGAATTAGGCTCGAAATAAAATAGCGTTGATTCTGATGGAATTGGGTCGTGCGAATTGGGGGAGCAATTAGGGTACCTCTGGGTGAACCGGCCAGAACTAGACAGAATTTAAGCATTATCTTCCATTAAAAAAAAAATACTTTCCTTTGGGATGTAAAGACCGCAAATGGTAAGCATTCTCTTTTCGGGCTCTATTTTTTTTTTTTTGTAGATGAATTTCTGAACAAAGACGTTCATTTAATAACTATACAAAATTTATGTTTTCGCAATATAAATTCATTTATTAACAACATGAAATTTCTACGGTTGCTGATTGCTGGACCTCGTCCAGTGGACTAGAGACCGACGAACAACAAACAACGAAGGGCGAACTGGAGCTCGGGACCGAAGACTAACAACCGTAGACCGATGGCCGGTGAACGGTGGATGGCGAACATATGCATATATGTACAGTCTCCAAGATATTGATATCACTGTAGACATATACATATGTGTGAATGTATCTAATTTAAACACAGGTTATGTGATAAATGAAATCACCAAACGTATCATTTGGAAAATCCTACATTTATAACCTTATCGAGAGCATGCTTATGGTCATATAGTGTTGGATATCGAAACTTGGCTTCGAAAATGTTGTCTTCATGACGTCACTCGAATACCACTTGTGGGGTTTTTTGGCATGACCATAATAGTGGCAACACTAGAGAATCATGATATACAAAGCACTTTATAATAATAAGGTTCAATTTGACCTAATCTGCAGAAAAAGCAACACGAAGAGACTGTTACTCATTCGAACAGAATGCTCTTAGTTTGATCTCTGTCTCTCTCTCCGTCTTAATCTCCTTTTTTGGTGTACCTCGAACCTTTATATGCACTTTACCTCTGGTCTTACCAGCGAGCTAGTCCCACTAATCTTCAGGACTTGTCCCAAGTTTATCATTCATAGAAAACCCTGGGCGCCCACCTTATTTGACTTAGCCAATACATACAGCTAAGCTTATAAAAAATCACCTATGCAGCTAGCAGAGCACGTGCACAATTTTTGTTTTCACATTTACTTAATCCCAAATACTTTATGCTCACATGTGACAAAGTGTTGATTTGGATACATAGATGTGATCCATCACATCCATCACATTCTAAAATATGGCGTCGAGTAGTATTCGAACCCGATTAACACTACTAGCTTCATAAAATACTGTCCTTGTGTCTATGTCAATCACCAGATCAAGTCTGGCCAAACGCAAAATTATCGTATCAATATTGCAATGTCAATGCTCAGCCACACAGCTTCACGAAACCCAGATTCCGTAAGTTTCAATTTTTCTGCTCAAACCTAGACATTAATATACTGACTTATTTGACAGAGATTCCAACATCCGTGACATTAATATACCAACTAATTTTAGTGACTAACCAACTTCTTATCTTGCTTGGTTTAAAAGGTACCAACATTTTTTTTGTACATAAAAAATTACTACCTAGTATAATAAATTACAAACATCTTTCTGTGGCATACAAATGCCTTTGAAGGTTACTAACTTCTAGGGAAAATGTCAACATAAGGGCCTGAATCTCCACATTTTCTCATAAAAGTCTGAAGTAAACATTGTTTCAAATAACCGAAGTGGTCTTATTGTTTCAAAGGATTTAGTCGAAGGGCATTTTCATCATTTCAATTTTGATTTTTTTTTTCAAAATTTCCTATTTTTTCTACCCTTCCCCAACCATGGCTAGGCTAATAGTAGAGGTCGTTGGCATCACATAGCCTAGGTGAGAGTGATGCCTGAACCGACATCGAGGACAGCCCTCACTAGGCCCCAAACATCGGCCTAGGCGAGTCCAAGGGTTGCCCTCACCGAATCTGGCGAGGGTTTGCTTGCTCGAGGCAAACCCAAGGGTTGCCCTCGTCAGATCTAGTGAGGCTCCCCTTGCTCAACACCAGCTTAGGCGAGGCCATTTGAGCTTCGACAATGCTGCTCTCTGCATCCATTTGATTCATCGTCAAATTTGGAACGATCCTTAAACATCGGAGCCAACTATTTTCTCATCCCATCTTTTCTTCTTCCTATAGATGGCTTCGAAATCTTCTCCTGGCTAGTCATATTTACATCCATGTCCATGTCTCTGCTATGTTAGGCATGTGAGGTCCTGATTCCTTCATCGATGTCTGAGCTCAAATTTGTTTCTTTGTTGCACCGAGTTCATGGATTTCTTCATTGGTATGTCATACTTTTCTATGGAGTTTTCTTCTTTGGGCTGGTGTTTGGCGAGGATGGCCCTTGCCTGCGTTGGATGGGCGACCCTCTCTTGACATTGGTGTTAACACTTGATTTTTTATCATTTTATTTTTAAAAAATTAATTAAAATGGCAAAAAAATTCATAAAATTATAAAATCAACTTTGGAAGCCTTAAGAACTAATTTTGAAAAAAATTCTTCTTTTTGACATTTTTATATTTATTTTTTTACTTAAAAATAGCTAAAAATTAAGAAAAATAGAATCTGTGTCCACAAAAATATGAAACAATACTCAATATTTTTTTATTTTAATTCCCTCTTCATATTGGACACCTCAAATTTTAAAAATTCAGCTTGGATCACCGTGTTGCTTCACAAACATAAACCTGAATTGTGCAAAACAATTATGTTTTGAGTCTTTTTATTTTTAATTTTCACTTGTTCTAAGCTATGATATTAGTATCTATTGCTTGAATTGCAATTGGATCCATTTACTTGATAATTTGTTCAATTTTAGCCAAAAATACCTATTTACACTTTTTATTTTCAATTTAGTCTCCGGTTTCACTAGAAATGAAACTTATCAACATTTAGGGGTAACCAATGAAAATACAAGCCCACTGCCTTATAGTTTTCATCATTTTGAATCCATTGGTGGGAGGTAATTTGGCTTGATTTGGTCTTTTAGGTTTTGAATTACTCAAAATTCATTTTCAGGTCGAACTTGAAATTTGGGCTTTTTGCACTAATCAAACATTTTAATCCCAAAAACACCTCTCTAGATGAAAAACATGTTGAGAGACTCAATTTTGACATCAATTTTATATATAAAAAAAAAGGTTCAATTCGGAGGTTAATTGGACCAAAGATGGCTTAATCAGGTCGGCCAGGTAGGGCGGACCCGACCCGTGAACCAGTCACTACTAATCTTCTCCTCCACTCAGCCAGATGACCCCCAAGCAAAAACCATTGAAATTGACTAGTAAATTAGGCATGATCAACGACGACCAAGCATGGGCTTTGAAGGACACTCTCTTCAGGTCCCATTGAACCAAGTCTCACAACTCGCCGTCGTCGGAGGTGCAGAGTTGCAGACCAAATCCACGACCGTTTCGCGTGGCCCACGCCATGTACCCCCTCCAAGCTCAGTCCAGAACTTTCCCCTTTTCATTTTCTCGCTCTTGGACATGGATCTCATACAAAAATGGTACAAGTCGGGGCGGACAGCAGCTGGGGTACGAGACAAAAATGCAAAAAGGACATTGCTCAGAGAATATTCGAGCTGGTCATGCTCATACGAGGTGTGTACTGGAGGTGGGAAGCCTTTACAAAATGAGAGCAAGGCTAGAGTAGCTGGGGCTTCCACCAATTTCAGAAAAAAAAAAAAAAGAGTGAGAAACCCCGGGCCCGGGTGGTGGTGAGGAGGAGGGTCGGCTATTAGGGTTTTGGGACTGACTACTGCTAGCAAATTTTTTTTGGGGCATTTTACGAAAATAGGTGTTGACACTTGATTTTTGGCCAATTTTATCTTCAAAATTTTTTTAAAAATCTATAAAATTTATAAAATTGAAAAATCAACTTTGGGGACCTTGGTTTAGCCTAGGCAACCAATTTTGGACAAAAAATAATTTTCCTTATTTTTTGTATTTTTCTGCATTTTATTTTAAAAAATTCATAAAAAATAAATAAAAAGTGAGAAAATTGCAAAATCAACTTTGGGGACCTTGGCCAAGCCTAGGGAACCAATTTGGAGCAAAAAATAATTTTCCTTATTTTTCATATTTTTCTGCATTTTATTTTCAAAAATTCATAAAAAATAAATAAAAAGCGAGAAAATTGAAAAATCAACTTTGAGGACCTCAGCCTAGCCTAGGGAACCAATTTTGGACAAAAATAATTTTCCTTATTTTTTGCATTTTTAATATTTTCAGAAATTAGGAAAATAATAAAACATTAATAAAAAATAGCATTTGAAGTAAGAAAATCACCAAAAAATAGTCAATATTTTTAATTTAATTTTATCTTCATTTAGGATGAATAAATTTTGAAAAATCAAGTCTGGAATCTAGGGTTTCTTTGTTAATTTCATTTTTCATATTATTTAAATAATCCTAGAAATTACATTTTAACCTTTTAATTTTCCAGTTTTGCATTTTTAGAGTCGTATCATCCTCCTCTATTTTTAAAAATTAAAATGGAGTCCAAAAGCCCTCAGGATTGCCCAATTTCGCTAAAAAGGACCAAAATGCAATTTCTGATTTTACGATTTAGTCCCTAAAATCACTAAAAATGAAATTAAAAAATTTTCTAGGGACTAAATTGGAAAAAGTGCGACGTCACCCCCTAGATTTTGACCTTCTGAATCCATTGGTGGTGTCAAGTTTTGCAAAAAAAGGCCATTAAGACTTTGGATTTTGCAAAATGGGTTCTCAGGTCAAACCCAAAAATTGGGGTTTTTACGTAAATACTGAAGAATTTCTTGGAAAAATACCATTTTCAAGTAAATCCAATGCCCCTGAGTCCAATGTTGGTGTCAATTTTGGGAAAAATGGGCAAATGTGGGGTCAATTTGAAGTTTTTATCCAAAGCGGGTCAACCGGGTCGGGTCGACCCGACCCCGTGACTCGCACTATTCATCGTCTTCCTCCCAAAGCCTTCTCGCGCGCGCATGGATTTTGAAAGCGAAGGAGTTCCGTTGGGGACCAACAGATTGGCCAAGATCCTCGGGAGTGAATCAAAGATGCGATTTCCGTTCGGTTGAGGAAATTTTTTAAAAGAGATTTTTGACCAAAGATGATATAAAAGGGGAGACAGAGAGCTTGCAAAAGGGGGTTTTTTTGGAGCCATTGAAGAGGGAGGTTTGAAGCTTTAAGCTCGGGTACACTGCGTTCCAGGAAGATTCAAGCTTCAAGACTTGATCGGCGAGTATCGTGAAGCCGCGAGGAGTCTCCAGAATTCCACCACTTGCCGTTTAATCGCCGGAAAAGGTAAATGCCATTGAAGCTTTTGAGGTTGACCTTCAATGGCAACTTATTGATTTGTGTATATTTCTTCGAGTTTCTTCTTCGGATTGAGTCCTAGCTATCCCCTAAGCACATCCTCATCTTCATTTTGCATTAAATCTCGGAGAAACTCCATGGCCGGCCTCGAACCCCGCCGAACCTTTCGAGCTTCATAAGTTTCGAACCCACCGTTAGATCTAGCTGGATTTCGGATATGTTGTAGATCTCGTCGAGACGATTCCAACGATACCAAGATCGCTCCGATCGGAGTAGATTTTCCCATCGATCGGCGTCGGGGAAATTTCGGCCGTCCATTGGTTGTCTTCAACCTTGGGACGGTTGACCGGTCAACATTGACCGGTCAATGGCCGATATGCCACGTGGCGCGATTGTAAGTTTTTTGGAAAATAAAAATCCTTTTTGATCTGATGGCTAGTAGTGCACCACGTGGCACATTTCAGGCCTTAGATTAGAAATAGGCGGGAAATTAGAAAATTGAATAAAAAAATTCAAAAAAATACCAAAACTACGCCTTTTTTTTTAAGTCGGGTTGGTTAGTGGGCCGGCTCGACCCGACCCGGTTCGGAAAATAAAAATTAATAAAAATTAAAATACATAACAAATTAATAAAAAAACCCAAAAAAAGAGTCCGCAAAAACAATAAAAAATTCTATAAAATAGATAATAAAAATAGATAATAATGATAATAATAATAATAATAATAATAATAATAATAACAAAAAAATTTAGAAAAAAAATGTTAAAAGAAATAAAGAAAATTCCCAAAAAACTGCAATAAATAATAATATAAAATATAATAGAATAAAAAATAAAAACAAAAATAAATAAATAAAACAAAGAAAAAAAATAAATAAAACAAAAAAAAAATACAAATAATAAAGGAAAATAAAAAAACCGAAAGAAAATAATAATAAAAAATATATAGAATAATAAATAGTAATAAGTAAAATAAATAAATATTAGTAAAAATAAATGATAAATAAATAAAAATAAACTAAAAATCCTAAAAAATAATAAATAAATAAATAAAAATAGTAAATAAATAAGATGAAAAGAAATCTTAAGAGTCATAAAAATTTTAGAGAAAGCCCAAATAATTAGGAAAATTAGGGAATTGTAAATAAATAGAAAATATATTGGTAAAAAAAAATCATAAAGACTTTAGAAAAATTTGGAAAATTTGTTAGAAAATTCAAAAAATATTTGGAAAAATATAGAAAATCGCGCACATAATCAAAATTAGCTGTGATCTCACGACATAATCAAGATTAGCCGGGCCTTACCACTTCGGCTGCTCGAGCTAAAAATTAAAACCACCGCTTTGGTAATCTTACCAAGCCTGAGGCTTAACTTTTAAACTCATTTTTGAAAAGAGGTTCGAGATTGAATCTGGGCTAACTTTCGACGTGATCTCACGCCGAACGCTAGAACCAAATCACAACACCATCCTAAAACTAGTGGCCCAGGTCCGGCCACGGGACGTGTGTGATGTAGTGCTAAAACTATAAACACTTGCATAACATTTAAATGCAAACACCGCTTCAATGTTTCAAAAATTAAATAACAATTCTCACACACCAAACCTGCAAAACAAAGGGTTAGCCAAACACTCCACCCCTTATGACTCCCATCTGCAAAACTATTTAACACCTAAAGGTTAGAATCCAACAAATTATCAGACCAAATGAGTTCCCATGAAATTTTTATGGCCTAAGTCCTCTAAGTTCTTAAATTTTCAAAAATTAAGAACACGTCCCCAGCGGAGTCGCCAAGCTGTCGCGACCTAAAATTCATTTTTTTAGGTTAATGGATTACCAGATTAATTGATTAAATTAACAAACCTAGTTCGAGCTCTCCCAAGCTCTATCAAACCGCGACTTTGGTTTTTTTGTTCAAATGGTTTTAAAATTTGGAGTCGCCACTAATCATTTTTGGTAGGTTGATTAGAAACCTAAGTAAATTAGCGGGAGAACTAAATTACTTCTACGAACCAGAGATTATGAGTTTGAGGACTTGGTTACACTAGTTAATTAAAACTAATGCCCTTTCGGTACCTTAATTTCATGGATATCCTAATTTGGCAACTCAGGCTTGGTTTATTTCTAAGGCTCTAGTGGAGTGTTCTCTTTTTGTATTTTCACTTTTTTAAATGGAATATACGTGAGTGACATTTTTTTTTTGGCATTTTCAAAATATTAAGTATTTCCCTGAAGCCGAAAGAGGGAGTGAGTTAACGACTTCTGCGTAATGCTGCGAGCTGCTCATTTTGGGGTTTAGTGATTCAAAAATTAAATTACAGAATAGCTCAGCCTTGGCTGGCCCTCTCCTTTGGGGTTTAAGGTGCAAGAATTTAAATTGCAGAAATTTAAAATGACCTCCAGTGAGCGGGTTCTGCCTTTCACATTTTGGGGTTTAAATTCTTTAAAATAAAACGAATTGATTTGACAATTTGGGCCGAAATCCATTGACGGATCAATTGAAAATTTAATGGGCACTCAAGAGCTCGTCAACGCCAATTTTACACCTCCATTGAATTTACCGTTGACTTGGAGTTGTCCTTTGCCTGACATAAAAATATGAAGAAATGGAGTAATGGAGCAAATATGATTTAATTCACATTAAAAATTAGAACAATGAAAGAGGCACTTAGCTTCAATGGCATTATGAGAAGTGCTTGATGGATATAATTGGTTCCTGCCTGAAATCAAATATGGAGAAATGAGATGAATTCTTGATTTATGTTGATCGATGAAGAAATTGATGATGATAACCCTCTAGCTTTAAACTCCCATTATCTTCAAAATTCTCTCTCTCTCTCTTTGGTATTTTCTTTCTCTCAAATTTTTCTTCAATCTCTCAAAACCCTCTGAAACATCCAAAATTTTCTCTCCAAAAATTCCCCACTCAAACTCACTTCTTCCTCCTTTTATAACCTATTCATCCATCTCCCATTCTAATTTTTCCATTAACTCTATCTCCCATTCTAATTCCTCCACTAACTCTTCTTCATCTTCATCTTTCTTTCTTCATCTCTATCTCACATTCTAATCTCTCCATTAACTCTTCTTCATCTCCATCTTCCCTTCTCTATTCTTATCTTATTTTCTCCATACATTCTTCTTCATCTTCTCTTCTCCATCTTTCATTCTCTATTCTTATCTTATTTTCTCCATCCATTCTTCTCCATCTTCTCTTCTCCATCTCCTCTTCTCCATCTTTCCTTCTCTATTTTAATTTCTCCACTTACTCTTCTTTTTTTTATTTGCAAGATAATCCTTCAAAAGTTAGGTATTTACACTCTAGTCCCTGAATTTTAAGTATTTATAATTTAGTCCTTAAAAAGATATTTCTTTATGTCCAAATCTCCTCACAATTTTCGACACACCTACCGCATGTTGAATTTAAACTCATTTAATTAAAACCCTTTTGTAAAATTGAGTCATTTTGGGTATAATTGGGCCAAGATGAAAATTTAGAATATTATAGAATAATGTCACAACTCCTAAAAGTAAAAAATAAAAATAAATTGACTCAAATTGAATTTTTTTAGGCCCGATTCGAGATTATGCTCGTGAAGGAATACACGACCCCGAATTGGATTTTTTAAATTTACGATGGTCAACATGAAAAGGGATTTAAAAGAAAAATATTGACTATTTTTATGTATTTTTGTGGCCTCAAATGCTATTATTTATTAAATATTTTCCTAATTTCTAAAAAATATATTTAAAAAATACAAAAAATATGAAAAATTATTTTTTACTCAAAAATAGTTGCCTAAGCTTGGCCAATGTTTCCAAAGTTGATTTTGTAATTTTCTCATTTTTTCTTGATTTTTTTATGAATTTTTGAAAATAAAAATATCGAAAAGTACTGAAAATATGAAAAATTATTTTTTGGTCAAAATTGGTTCTCTAGGCTTGGCTAAGGTCCCCAAAGTTGATTTTTTAATTTTATGAATTTTAATTGATTTTATATTAATTTTAAAAGAGAAAAGATGATTAAAAATCAGGTGTCAATACCTATATGCTTATAGATTTCCTTTGAGTGATTACATGCTTCGGTTTTGCTCATGATGACCCCGATGCACATTTTTAATAATGCACATAACAAATTTGATAAAATGTCTCGGGGGATTCAAACCCCGACTTTGAACCTTTTTTCATGGCCATTTTGTGTTTTTTTCGTCATTTCTTGATTTTATGTGTGTAGCTCTTCGCATTGATATGTCGTGGGGCCTTTTGTTGTGACCGAAGTGTGAGATATGCACTTTATTTTTGTTGTCTTCTCGTAAGTATTTCTTGTTGTTCTAGGGTCCATTGCATTCTGTGTGTGTTGTATAACGCATAGGTATGAGTCTTTGCTCTTAGTTTTGTTTGTGGAGGAAAATGAGGGGTCATGAATACTCTTTGTTGGTCTAATCCGAGCTCGAAAATTTTGTCTTAGGTGTTGGATACAGTCCAACGTTTCTGTTTCATGCTCAATTTTCATTACCTTACCTTGAGTATTTTTGGCCGTTTCTTGGCTTGTTGTGTTCCTTGTACATAGTAGAACACGTGGATATGCTCAAGAGAGCTATTTCGAATGTTGAGATCTCTTTTGAAAGTCGATGATTAATCTTCAATTCTTCATGACATGTTTAGACCTATTTCAAATATTGAAAAGATTCAACTAGTTAAAAAAAGATGGACATGATCTCATGTCATGCTAAGCAATTGATTGAAGAACAAGATTGTGGAGATAACTAGATTAGTAGCTGTTAACACATGGTTTTTAGTCATTTCTTTTTTTAAAAAATTAATATAAAAAATCTATAAAAATTCATAATTTTGCAAAATCAACTTCGAAAGCCTTGGCCAAGTTAAGGAACAATTTTTGAACAAAATGTTTTTTTTTACGTTTTTCGCATTTTTCAACTATTTTATATATTAGGGAAATATCCAAAAAAAATCGAGAAAAATAGAATTTGTGGCAATAAAAATATGAACAAATAGCCACTATTCTTATTTTATTTTATTTTTCATTTTTTCCATCTAAAACTTGGGGAATTTAATTTGGGGTCATAAGAGTCTTCGTAAATATAAATCCAAATTGAGCCAAAAAATTACATTTTGAGTCCTTTTATTTTTCTTTTCACATTTTCCAAATCATGACATTTGCCTTTAAGGCCTCATACTGCATTTCAGTCTAATTGTTTAGGAAATTGAGAAATTTTGGCAAAATGAAATTCTTTGCACTTTTTATTTTCAATTTAGTCCATAGTTTTCACTCTAAGCACAATTAATCATTTTTGAAAGAATTTCATTCAAATCTAAGACCATGACCCTATGATTTTCATCATCCTGAATTCATTAGTGGGGTCGAATTGGTTCGATTCAGTAATTTAGGGTTTGGATTATTCAAAAGTCTTAATCAGCTCAAACTTAAAAATTGAGCTTTCGTACAAATTTGAATAAATGTTTCCCAACCTAGTCATTTTTATATGGAATCCATGTCATAGAATTCAATTTTGAAAATCAATTTGGAAAATTTAGATTTTTTGCAGGTTAATTTGATAAAAATTAGATAACGGAGTCTACCACGTCGGATAAGATCCAACCCTACGAACCGGCCATTAATCATCTTCCCCAAATGGTCCTTTGCGCGCAAATAGGCCATCGAAGACCGAATTTTCAATGAGTTAGGTTTTGTGCGCTAATCTTTTCTGAACCCAACGCACCCATTTCCATGACGTGAAGCTAATGGAGTCGGGAAAGCCTTCCAGTTTTGTGCACTTGCCATACCCGACCGCGCTCGAGCTCAAATAAGCTCGAATTTGCACCAATTTGCATTTGCCATGTCTAACGCAACCACAGTCGGTCGCCTGGCAATGGCCGAGGGGAGGGGAGGGTAAACCTGAAAAAGAAAATGGAAAAAAACACAAAAAGAAACGGAAAAAAAGGAAAAAGGTTCAAAAATTAAATGAAGAACTTGCTCTTTGATTAGACCCTTCTTTGAAATAAAGAAGACACTTCGGGCCCTTATTTAAAATAAGGTCCACTTCAAATCTTTATTTAAAAAAAAATCATTTCAAGCACTTATTTGAAGTTTTCTCGTGCTGTGCTAACAACATTGTGCTTCTCATTCATACATACTAAGCTACCACTCGCTAATGTATCAAGGCAAATATTGTTGAAATCAATACCAATCTTCGATTTCGCTGCGTACATGCTACTCCAAATTTCCCATTGTAGGGTATACGTTTGAATGATTTTTTTTTCTTTAGCTATTAACCATTGACTTTCATATTTTACAACAAAAATCAAAATTCTATCCATGTGGACAATTGAAGAATTGCCAAAATAGTCCTAAATTTATTGTATCCACGCCTATTCAGTTTATAATTGGTCAATTTGGTTGAAAACATTTTAACATTTTACCAATATAGTCCTTTTTCTGGCCAATAATCACAGGTTGAAAACATTTTAACATTATATATATTTTTTCTTTTTCTTTCTTTCTTTCTTTCTTTTTTTCTAAGCTTGACAAGGGTTGCGGCCCTTACCCGAAGGCCAATGAGGTGCTGGCCCTCGCCTCTGGTCTGCAAGGTTTAGTTGACCCTTGCCTATGACTGGCAAGGGTCGGTCTCGCGACCCTCGCTGAATTTGATAAGGGAAAGAAAAAAAGAAAGAAAATGAAAACTAAAAACTTTATAAAAAAAATCAGAATACTCAACAGCTCTTGATACCTAAATTTTCACAACCCATTTATTCATTCATTGCATAAAAAATTAGGGACCATCCCCAATCTCTAACAAAAATGTTAATTCAATCTTGCATCATTTAATTAGAAACATCCATATAGTTTACAGGCTTTAATTATTTTTTTATTTGAAATTTCTACATTTAAATCAGTCCGGTGGTGAAAATGGACCCGAGACAGTCATGGGGACCGGCCCGACAATCAAGCAGAATTCGGTCAATGCCATCGGGAGGGAGTGTTGAAAATGTCAGGGCCATAGGGCCTAATTTAAGCTTAAGTTAGCTCGCTTAATGTTTAATTTGGGAAAAAGCCTTAAGTATAAATGCCCATTTAATTAGTAGGAGGCTTAATTTGAGCCAACATAATTTTTACTTTAACATAAGAAAGGCTAAACAGGCCATACGTACTAACCAGGGTTTCTATTCTAAGTTTCCACTAACAAAATTGTATTATATTCCTTACGGCAGATAAAAAACTGGATACTCTTATTATTTGTCCTTTGGTAATCAAAATCATGAATGCAGTAACCCTATGAGGATCTATGTCTCTCTCAAGACATCGGGCGATTTCCATAGTCACTCCATTGGTGGGCACAATCAATACAAAGGCGGGCTACTGGCTACTCAAGTGGGAAATACGATTGATCCCTGCCAGTTGAATACAAATCGCAAAATAAGTATCACTTAAGATGGCATTGCAATTCATTATGATTTTACAAGGCCATCACATCAACTTAGAGGGATAAGTATCATAGATTGAATACGTTAATTCCTTTCTTACTGAGATGTTCCCGTATGCACACTTTAAAGACGAGTGAAAATAGAGATAAAGAGAGAAATTACAATTTTTGCTGGACAGGAAGCCCTAATTAAATTTGAGCATGAATTAACGAGAAAATTCGTGTCAGCCCATAATGTGATCAACCCTGAAAAAGCCTTCAAGTGGCAGAATTCTGGGAATCACCTTTGTGCCTAAAAGGCCAAGGAAGAAGAAGGATTTGGTCCGAGAAAAGAACATTCATCTTGTTTTTATTTATTGAGTGTCCTAGAGTGGTAAACCAACAAGTCTGGAACAATATCAGTGAAGACAGATTCATAAAGCATGTTTCTACGGGGCATCTCTTGACACAATAAAATGCATATACCGAATCGGAACAGAATATCGAGTACAATCCAAACAAATTCACGGAATGAATAGGGCACTTGCACAACATTGTCGTGCTGTGGAGACAAAAGAAAGGAGCGAATAACATATGAACATTTGGAAAGGAAAACAATAAAACCTTGTAAGAAATGAAAGAGATGATAAACTAAGGTGGTTTCGTCGATCAGCCCTCGAGACCGGAAGGATATGGGCATTAACACTCTTTCAACTAGTGATCATAGTCAGCTCGCCTCATGTTTCGAAGGGAAACAAAAAAAAAGCCAAGTAAGTTATTCTCTTCCATCTCTTACCTCCTCGTCGGCTTCTTCATCATCACTCTCTTCCTCTTTCTCGTCGTTGCCAATCATTATCCATGGAACAAACGTACATAGGCCCGCGAGACAACTACGGAACCCCCTGCACATTGTTGAAATCCCAAATAACTTATGATATTAATACCTAGTTTAAACATCCAAACGCAATCAACTAGCAATAATCAACATAATCCCTTAATACCGTTCAAGTTGACTAATAGAAATTGTTGACGTGACTATTTTTATTGCTTTTTTTATCACTCGATTAGTAGATACTCGGATTTGAAAAAAGTAGGGCAAAGTAGAGGACATGTGCATAAAACCCTTCTTTAGATTGAAAATTGCCAGTTTCAATATCAATTTCTTCAATCACAGTTTTTAATTGTAGCAAGCTCGCGATCTAAAGCAATAACTATTGCCGGATTTAATTTTAGCATTTCTAAAAAGCAGCACGAATTTTGAATATTTCAGCTGAGTTTTAGGTTGCTGTGATCTCTTACCTCCTCTTCCGCTTCTTCATCGTCCCTCTCTTCCTCGTCCTTATCTTGTCCTCGTTGTTGTCAACGTCACCTTGGCCTTTGCCTTCCTCGATGACATCGTTGGTCTCATCGTTATTGCCCACGGAAGAAACTAGCAGAGGACCGTGAGATGACTACAAAACCTCATGCACATTGTTGTCCTCATCATCCTCATCCTCTATGCCGTCGGCCTCATTGTGGTCATCCTCGTCGCCATCATCTTGCTGAGGAGGGGGAAGTTCGAAAATATAATATCTAAGGTGGATTAAACATCTTAAAGAAGAAAACAGATTCTCCAAATATTATATGACAATAATTCTTAATTTTAACGCCCAAACGCAAACGCCTAGCAAGAATCACATAACGGGTTTTCTTCACACTTAATCACCCTAAAAATGCTTTCTAGCATCAATTGAACATAAATCTATTGGAATCAAGCAGCATTCACAAATTCGCATATCTTCATTCCCACATGATTGGAACAGAGGGCAAGTTGCTATGTTCCAATTTTGAGGGAACGAAGATATGCGAATTTATGAGTGCTGCTTGATATCACTGGATTGAGATGTGCAATTGCCCTACTTATACTCATGTGAAAGATGGCTCATTGAAGCTAAGGGCAAGGAGATACAAATTCCTAAACTACGCACAAGATATGATGCAAACGAGCTGTTGCCTACATTTATGATTAGCAAAGACGTTACCTTTTACGAGTTTGCTTAAATCAGTGAGTAACCAATTATAAATGGTGTCCATGAAAAGAGGTGGAGTTCATCCGAGACAAGACACGGTAATTCCATCAATGACAGGGAAAGAAGCAGAAGAGGTAGCATGTTGAATCTATTTCTTATTTAATTTCTTGGTATCTCGTGATTTTGTTAGATTGCATGATCCTATTGCACAATATTGATTATATTAAGTAAAAAAGAAGACATGAAGTTTCGTCATCAATTTTTTGGGGGGATAAAATTGTGATCAACACAGAATGAACTAAACGCACAAATAGAAAGGAGGGTATAGATCGTCAGTCAAATAGTGAGTGATGAAAGATGGGGATTTTCAATGAGTTTTTCAATGGTTGCACATTTCAGAATCATTCTACTGTCCATCTTCACTAGAATAAAGCAGGAAAAAAAATGTGAATAAAGCAGAAGAAACAGTGACAATCTATGAATAGAAAGACGGTGTACCTCTTCCGATAGAGGATCTCCTGTTTCTGTTTCCGATTTGGAACTGGCGTCGACTACCTCACCACAATCGCTTATCATTATGTTGCACTCCTTTGGTACTTTTGAGCTTGATGGATCGATAATCTTTCCCATTGATTTGCAACTACTGAATGTCAACTCCTCCAAACCCTCTAACTCGTCAACTCCCTCAACAACCTGTAGGCTCTCGCACTCTTCAATCATTAAAACCTTCAAATTCTTCAAGTTTGACAAACCGCCTATCCTTTTCAAAGAAATGCACTCCCAAACACTAAACTCCTTCAATGATTCTAACGCTGAAACAAATTGAATCTCCTGTAGCTCTGGGCAGTTCCACAGGTCAAGTACTTGAAGCGTCTTTAGGAAGCTTGAGACAAGGTACACTCTCCTCGAACCATCACTCAACTCCGGTACTTCGGTACTTTCGAGCTCGAATACCTCCCCACAAGTGCTCAGCCATATCCCGCACTCCTCTGGTACTTTTGAGCTTGATGCATCGATAATATTTCCCATTGATCTGCAACTATCAACTAACAACTCCTCCAAACGCTTTAACTCATCAGTTCCCTCGACAACCTGGAGACTCTCGCATTTTAGAATTTTTAAACGCTCCAAATTCTTCAAGTGAGACAAACCGCCTAACCTTTTTAAAGAAATGCACTCTCGAACTTCAAATTCTTTCAATGATTCCAGCACTGGAACAAATTGAATCTCCTGTAGCTCTGGGCAATCCCTAAGCGAGAAATTCTGAAGCGTCCTTAGGGAGCTTGAGACATGGAACGCTCCCCTCGAACCATCAATCAACTCGGTAGCTCGTAGCTCATTGTACCCCGCCTCCTCCGACAGACAAACCAACCTCACCAAAGATCCGCATCCACTAATTTGTAATCTCTCCATTGATTCTAAGACACCGAGAAATTGAACTTCGACTAGCTTGTTGCAAGAAATCACACGAACTACTCTCAGTTCTCTCGAGCTTGATGGAATGGATATTCTTGTGATGAGTCCACACCCAAGGATTCTCAACCCTTCCAACTGAGGCAGCCCATCGAGCTCTACTTGCTTCACTCGAGTGTTAATGAGGGTTAGAAATCTCAAGCGTGACGGTAGTTGTTTCATTATTTGCAAGTCTAGTCCACGGAGTGTGAGTTCTTCCAGCCGAGTAAGGGAAGCCCAATCAGCAGACGTTGCGTGGACGTTTAAAAGGCTCAAGGACATCTTCCTCAGTTTGGATAGCCCCCCACCAATCCACGGCAAGTCGCAAGGTTGAATTATATTCGATTTTTGACTAAAACCAGAGGCATCGGATAAGATCAATAGAACTAGATTAGTAAGGTTTGAGAGGTCTGGGACAGTCTGCAACGAGCTAGATTCCAGCTGTAGAGTGGTCAAACTTTCGGAGAGCTTCGGCAACTCTTGGATAACAGAGTTCCATAGGTGCAGTTCATGGAGTTGACTAAGATTGCTCATTGTCTCAGGCAATTTCACTAGGCGTGTGCCCAATAGATCGAGATATGACAGGCTTTGTAGCGTACCAATGGAATTAGGGAGTTCCGTCAAGCTCTGGCACTCCTGAAGAGCAAGGTGCTGAAGATGCTTTAGTTCGCCAATTTGTTCTGGCAATTTTGAAAGACGCTCACATCGCCCAACAGAAAGGTGCTGAAGATGCTTCAGTTCGCCAATTTGTTCTGGCAATGTTTGAAGTTCCCAACATTCCTCAACAATCAAGTCAGTTAGACACCTCAGTTTCCCAATAGAGCAATCAATTTTCTTCAAATATGCGCAATCATAAAAAGTCAACTTCTCTAAAATAGAGTCTTCAGAAAAGGTTGGTGTCCTCTGTAGCGAATTAATATGTGCAAGAGTGAGAGTCTTCAGTTTCTTTGCGCCCTACAAAAGCCAATGAAACATCAGGACAGAGAATTGGATGTTCGTATGGGAAATAAATATGGATTTAGGCTCCCAACTCATGTTTTTTGTCATTTGATCCTCACACCAAATGAGAAAATTAGACCGTAAATTCATTAAATTTTGTCCTTGACTGAATGAGAAAATTAGACCAAGGGAGATTCTAACATACCTCGACGAGGCTCATGACCACATCTTCTCTCCACCTCCGGCCAGAAATTTCCATCACAACCACGTTTTCTGGATTCAAATTGGTTGCCGTAAACGGTTTAGAGACCTTAGACAAATCGATCCATTTCAACTCGGAAAGACAGCCCGTAAAGTCGCCTTGGTAGGTCGTGCCTTTCAACTTCAGCAACCGAAGACGTGGAAACCGTTTAATTTGCTCCGGAGTGACAGTTGTATGATTTTTAAACAACGACCAATCGAAGCAAACCAGTGCTTGAATGCTTGTGTTGATCTGCCAATGACATTGAGGAGCAGGAACAGGAATTTGTCAATATCCAACAAAATTTATTTCGTCCAAGAGAATTACAAATTAAACAGGTAAGCAATTTTCAATTCAAATTCGGCCATACTTTACCTCCGTTGATCTTAATTCACGAATGATATCATCTGTAGCCCATAACCTGCTACGCTCTTTTTTACTAATTGCCCTTCCAAGATCTCTAAATTGATCATGCATCCAAAACTCATTATTGTCTAAAACCTTTATCATGCACCTATTTTTGAGGACACTAATAGCAGTCTCTGGATAAAACTCACAATATTTCCACATGTAGATTGGATTAGTCTTATCATAACCGATGAAAAAGCATGCAATATCGAGAAATATCTGTTGTTGACCCGGTTTCAAGGTATCATAGGTAATCTGCAGCTTTCCCAAGACATCATCATGAGGTATTTTGGCTAGCATCTGTAGCATCTCTTCCCATATTTTTATCTCTGTGATACCAAAAAGTGACCCGCCTATTGCTTCAAGAGCTAAAGGTAGGCCACCCGTAGTAGAGACAATGCGTTCCGAAAGAGGGAGGTAATTTGGTAGGGGAGAGTCGGCATCAAAGGCATGCCTACTGAAAAGTCGAAATGCGTCTTCATTGCTCAACCCCCCCATTTCATAGCACTCGATTTTATACTTAGCTCTCCTGATATTCAGAACATTCTTGTCCCTAGTGGTAACTACTATCCTAGTACCAGGGTACAAAGACTTCACTTCGATTAGATTTTGGATTTGGGTGATGTCATCAACATCATCAAAAACAATTAGTACCTTCTTGCTGCAAATTGTATCTCTAATCGCTTCAATCCCATCGTCAATGTTGACAATCTTTCTAGGATTACAGAAATCAGACAATAATTGTTTTTGTAGCTCGATTATGCCCTCGGTGGTTTTTGCCCTTTCCCTCTCGTCATCAAGAAAGCTGCAGTTTTTTTCCAAAGCGAGGACATAATTGGTTGAAGATAACTTTGGCGAGTGTTGTTTTACCCATGCCGCCCATCCCGCAAATTCCAATGAGCCGCACATCACCGGATTCCATGTCTAATAAATTGTTTATGGCTGCTTCTCGATCCTCCATTCCAACTAAATCTTTGGTCACTTTTCTTTGTCTTGTCTGGAGCATCCTCACAACCTCTTCAACAACTGACTCGCTTAGATGTCCATCGCTGCCACAAAGTTGAACAAAGTTGAACAGTTTGAATTGAGACAAGATAACAAATTCATTTCCTTGCATGTCGACGGACCACTTACTAATAAGTATTCGGATGGGAACACGAGGTGGTCAAAACTATTTCGGAGGGATACATTGTAACAGTCAACCAAGGCGGGACCCCAAAGTCAATCCACCATCGCCTAGGGGATTGTTCCCATGTCAGAAAATTTGAACTAATGTATGTATGCCATCAGAATTCATTATTGTTAAGTTATGAGATCGAACAAAAGGACTACATAAATAAGTGGTTCTCATACGAATATCTCACAAACCTTTGTCGTTTCTCTTTTTGTGTCTGATGTCGATGCTTTATTATTGCAGGAAATAGTGTGTGAACACCGCTTAAGAAACCAATATGAAAAAGAGTGCAAGAAAAAGGCCCCTTTTTTTTTTGGCTTTTTACCGAAATAAAATTACTAAACAGCGTTAAATTTTGTAACTTCATATTTATTTAGAATATTCATGTTGTTCGAAGACACTGAAAATTTATCGCTGCATTATTATTTCACTTAAAATGAGGAAACTTAATTTCCATCAAATGCTTAATTTATGCTTCAAATTATTTTACTGGTTCGTATTATTTTACTTGCTCGAAATATTTCACGCTTTATAACTCAATTACTATAGCAATTTTATTTCTGTTTTCATTTAATCAAAGAATAAATCCAGACGATGGGATTTGGATTCACTTTGAATAAAATCCACTGAAGACTCTTTCGATAATTTTAGTGATGTGAATGTTGACATTTAGGACGTACTATGATGAGATTGCAAGGGGCTTAAAGGGTCGACAGCTCTTACTTTTTCTTCCTAGTCTCCACGGCCATCAGTTAAATTGGTTATCACATGTCTATATACTTATATATGGACACCAGTCTTTACTATTACGAGGCAACTCGATCATTTTTTCTTGTTTTTTTTTTCACCTTAAGCTTAATTTGGATCAGAAACTCGCCAAAAATTGAATGTTACCCCAAAAACTTAAGGAGCACGATAAATTCACAAACACGAACATCCATTATAAGTTAAGTTGAGGAAATAGAGGAATAGAGAAGTGTTTAATCATTCAAAACAAGTAGAAAAATCGAAATATAAATGCGATACTTCAGAGTTGTGCTTATTTATTTTGACGTGAAAAAGAACTTTACCAATGAAACTGTATGAAATTCCATTATCAAGTCCTCTAGCATAAAGTAAGAATGCCAATATATACATGGATCTAGCTAGTATAAAAACGATGAAGCAAAGCAGAGGCGAAACGTCTTTTAGAAGAATAATCCTGTTGGGAAGGAAAGAATTTGGACATCTCGTGACTTAAACAAAATAATAGAAGAATTTGAGACATTCGATTTAAATTTAGGGAAATTGGAGTTGCATATAGTTAATGAACTTTCATTAGATCCATCATTTGATTCCCAAAAGTAACTTTCACACTCACAGTAAGATGATTACCCTGTATACTTCTTCAGCTCGAACCCCGAAATGCCGCCAACATTTTTGAGAGCTTGCCGCCAGCTCGCTATATCCTCGGGGTCGAACCTCTTCCTCTGATCCATCGTCATTTTCTCCAAATTCGATATGGCATCACTGTAAACCTGGGTCTTCAGCTTCACATCATCAACGCTTACGTTATAAAAGATGGGCAATATCACCTTCTTATCCCCATCTTCTTTAGATTTACTAGTGTTCTCCACCATTTTCGCAAGCTCGCCGAGGCACCAATGACGCGAAGCATAGTTTGTGGAGAAGATGGGTATGTAAATCTTAGAGTTATCGATTGCCTCCGGGAGGTTGTCACTGATTCTTTCTCCCCGTTTAAGCTCTTCCTCATCGATGAAAATGTGAAAACCGGCCTTTGACAAGGCGTAGTAGACGGTGTTGGCGAATCCGATACGAGTATCACATCCACAAAAACTGAGAAACACATCGAACTGACCTCCTAATGTGTTGGGGGTGCTCGTTCCTGCGTGTGAGTTCGCCATAGGACCTCACGTTGCACTTAGCAGGCTCTCTCTCTCCCTCTGTCTCTGGTGAAATCTTTTTCTTCTAGGCCCTTTGTATCGAGTAGTAGCAACTTGGAGAGAAGTGGCCTCATTATAAAAAGTGTGAAATATTTGGCTTTCACATCACGAAGAGAACGTGCTATGGCCCATTTGAATTTGGTCCCATGTGCCATCAAAACGCTTATAGGCAGCTTCGCAGAAGCTACAACGCCCACTTTACAGTCAATAAAATTGATGGATTTAAAAATAATAAGGTGGAGACCAATTGAAGAAACCAAATCCAAGAACCCATGGAGGTGCACCTTTTTACACGCTCAATTTCTTTCAAGTTTCTTCTTCATGCTTGTCACATGACTCTGGCCTAATCTATTTTTGATATCAAGCTTACATAACGCCCACTGGTCTATTTTTCTCTTAACCTAGGTTTGACATTAAAATCCTCGTATTGAGGAAAGAAAAAAAATAATAATAAACATTAAAGAAAGTTCAAAAACCAGGTTGGAACTATTTGGCTGCATAATGGTGATTGCTATTTTCTGTAAGTTTTCGTTAAATTGAGTAACACCACGAAAAATCCCAAATTGATACATCGATAATAAATTGTAATGATCCAATTTTCGCTAGACTAAGTTTATAAGCGGAATAGTAATTGTCGGGCTTGGATTTATAGTGAACATGAATGGGGGAGGAATAAGCTCCAGTGCAATGGATCAATGGGGACTTTGATTAATGGTGCCAAGGTATATTGACGGAAGTACGAAATTGCCTAAAGTTAGTTTCGATCTCGTAGAGTTTATTGATGCGAAAAATTAGTATTACTAGTGAAATTTGTGGGTGCTCGTTCCTGCATGCGAGTCGTAGGACCTCACATTGCACTTCGCACGGTCTCCCTCTCTCAGGTTAAAAATAGTTTTTCTTCTAGCCCCCTTTGTACCGAGTATTGGCAATTTGGATTGCTAATGCTCGCTCATGTCTCTTATATCGCCGTAGGAGCTCACTTCACACTTAGTAGGGTGAGGGCCCCCCCCCTCTCTCTTGTAATACTTTTTCATCTAGCGCATCGTACCGACGGGGGGCAATGGCGCAAGACGCCAAAGATGTTTCGCACATCTCGAGACAAGTTCGTGAATTTAATATCGAAGTCGCGACAAAGACTTTTGAAGTTTTATCAAAAGATCATGGAAATACTTTTAATCTGGCAATGACCCGAGATATGAGCCAACGAAATTGACTTAGCTGGCCAACAGATTCAAGGAGTTCTGGAGTGCACGTGATCGGTTCAGACATCGGGAACATCGATAATACATCATTTCCCACTTCGACAGAAGTGGCCCCATTATAAAAGGTGTGAAACATTGCCTTTCCCATCATGACAGAACATGCTATGGCCTATTTAAATTTGATCCCACCATCAAAACGCGTACAGGCAAACTTCGCAGAAGCTGCGACGTCCCCTTTACGGTCAATAATAAAATTGATGGATTTAAAAATAATAAGGTGAAGACCAATTGAAGAAACAGAATCCTAGAACCTTTTGGAGCTGTGCCTTTTTCCACGCCCAATTTCTTTTAAGTTTCTTCTTCGGGTCACATGGCTCTGGCCTAAGCGCTCCCTCAGCATATATTACTGTTCATCAAGTACGATTGGAGAAAATTGAAACCAAATAGATTGTATTATAGGGAAGAACCAACCAAGCAGAACAATTTTTTGGGATTGATTTGGTTTAGTCGTTTTTTTCTTCTTTCGGCTTTTTCTATTTATCTATTGTAATTTCATGAAAAAGAAAATATCTACACTCACAACAGCTCATGAATTCAAAGAAAACGAAAAATCCAATCCATTTGAATTGGCTACTTCATATGTAAATGGTAAAATTAATTCACAAACCTAATAATTCATACAAATTGTTTTCATGATTTTATTTGATTTTAAAAATGTTGAAATCAAATCAAGCCACAAAAAAGGGTATGGTTTGATTTTATTGAATTGTTTTTCTTCGAAAAGTACTTTTAAATCGAACCAAAACGCAATAAACTAGTGCGTTTGATTTGGTTTGACTGTTTTAACCATTTTTGTTGCTTACCCCTACTAATTATTTGTCTTAGGATAAAATATCTCTTTATTCAAACATGTAACATAAAACATAAATTATAAAATTATTTGCCACATTCATCAACATAACTTTTTAAATTCCATTCTCCATTCATCCCTAAAAATATTGCTCTAAATAATAGAGAAAGATGCAACAAAGAATGGAAAAGAAATAATTGAGATGAGGCAGAGTTAGATTCAACTTAAAGAAATTATATTATTTTTACTGTAGCTAAGAACCGGCTCTAAAACTTGTCTATTCCTAGGCAAGTCTTCAGTTGGAAAATCGAAAATCAGACCTGTTCAAATTGGTTTAAAAAATTTAGAACCAATAATCGAACCTATTCATGTTGGAACTAAGAGCCAAATTGGTTTTTCGGGCAGTCCGATCCGATTCCCAGTTCTACCCAATCCGGTTGCACAACCCTAATAACACGTGCACACTTCAACACCATTGTCTCTACTTGCCCGAACTGTGGCGCAATTCCTTTCCATTAATTCTTTGAGTATTCTTTTTGTTTTCACATTTACTTAATCCTAAATACTATATGCTCACATATACTATTTTTTTTAAACCAACCATGACAATCCAAAAATATTATGATTAATATCACAGAAACCTTCAAATTGATACACTTGTGATAAATTTACCATAAACTATTTTTTTGACACTAAAAAATCCCAAACTGATACACATATAATAAATTTAGCCTAAACTATTTTTTTATCACAATAAATCCCAAACTAATATACATATGATAAATTTTTCCAAATTATTTTTCCCATCACCAAAAACCCCAAATCAGTACACATGTGGCAAATTTCTCCTAAATAAATTTTTTTACCACAAAAAAGTTCAAACTGATATACCAGTGACAAATATATCCTTAGTTAGTTTCCGTTAAATTGGATTAATACCATGAAAAACCCTAATTTGATACATTAATTACAAACCGTAACGACCCAATTTTCGCAAGGCTAAGTTTATAAGCAAAATAGTAATTATTGGGCTTGGATTTATAGTGAACATGAATGAGAGAATAATAAGCTCCAGTGCGATGGATTATTGGGGACTTTGATTACTGGTGCGAAGATATATTGACAGAAGTACGAGAGTGCCTATAATCAGTTTCGGTATGTGAAATTTGTGGGTGCTTGTTCCTGTACGAGAGTGCTTATAATCACTTGGCAGGGTCTTTCCCTCTCTCTCTCTCTCTCGTGAAATCTTTTTCTTCTAGCCCCATCGTACCCGAGTAATGGCAACTTGGAGAAAAGTGGCCTCATTATAAAAAGTGTAAAACATTGACTTTTCCATCATGAGCAAAACAAGCTATGGGCCCATTGGAATTTGGTCCCATGTGCTATCAAAACGCGTATAGGCAACTTCACAGAAGCTGTGATGCCCACTTTACAATCAATAAAATTGATGGATTTAAAAAAAATAAGGTGGAGATCCATTCAAGAAACCAAACGCAAGAACCCATGGAGGTCTAACCTCTTACACGCCCATTTCTTTCAAGTTTCTTCTTCGTGCTTGTCACATGGCTCTGTCCTAATTTATTTTTGATATCAAGCTTACACAGAGCACGACTCCATCTAATTTTGTGAGTGTCTATGTGTCTCTTAACCTAGGTTTGATATTAAAATCTTCATATTAAGTAAAGAAAAAATTAATGAACATTAAAGAAAGTTCAAAAACACAAATTTTCGTTATTTCACAAATTTTGTCGCTTCATTTTTAATTTCTTGAAATGAATATTCCTTTATCATGGCTACTAAGATACAAACCCCCCTTCGTAAACTTTAGTGATGATCATGTAATTACAAAAGGACAGCCTTATCCCCTCAAATTCCAATTTACATCTGTTCCGAATCCACTTTTGAGCTTTTGAATAAATAAAGTAAGATTCTCTGACACTTAAAGAATCACCTCTCACCATAACACATGGGGGAGTCTTAGTCGTTTTTTCTTCTTTCGTCTTTTTCTCTTCATCTATTGTAATATCATGATTAAAAAAAAGTACACTCACAATAGCTCATGAATTCAAACAAAACGAAAATTCAACCCATTTGAATTGACTACTTCATATATAAATGATAAAATTAATTCACAAACCTAATAATTCAGATAAATCGATTTCACGATTTAATTTGATTTTGAAAATATTGGAATCAAATCAAACCATATAAAACGATATGGTTCGATTTTATTGAATCTTTTTCTTCAAAAAGTACTTTTAAACCGAACCAAATCGCAGTATACTATTGTGTTTGATTTGGTTCGACAGTTTCAACCATTTTTTTGCTTACCCTAATAATTATTTGTCTTAGGATAAAATATCTCTTTACTCGAGTGCTATCCGTATAATATAAAAGTTGTCGATCACATCATCCGAAAAATCCTAGATTTATTATGTCCATATACAAAATGCTTGTTTCGGTTGGAGTTGGTCGTATAGTGCTTTTTTTTCTTTGGGGGCAACTGGTCTTATAGTGCTGGATATGGAAGCCTCGCTCAAAACGAGATGTTGACTATTATCACACTGCTCAGATATCACTTGTCGTGTATTTTTGTAAATTAATTTGAACAAAATATTAACTCTCACCTTATAAGATATTTATGTTACTCTCCTGATTGGACAAACTAATTTGGACAAGATGCTCTTGCAATACGCACTCTCTATCATTGTAACATTCTGAATTTCGACCCCTGTTTGGTACTTGAATAAAGAATGGATATGTCATGAATGCATTATTAATGAATTCCACTCGAAACTGATCACTTCGAGATAACTGACCAAAAGAGAAGGGCTATCTAGGAAAATAAGTACGTGGATCAATTGGTCGATACGCGTAACTCCTAACAGGCACCCGTTAGTTTGAGAATTTCATTATAGCTGCTATCTTATGAATTTGGCCACAAATTGAATTCCGAATAGGATAATCGATTTTCAAGAGCGTTGCAGTTGCTAAATTTGGATATTGACGAGAAAGGTTCGGAAATTGATAGTTTGGACTCGGAGTGCCGAGAAGGAAGGCAAAAATTAGAAATTTCTGTCGAGTCCCCGATTTGCTCTAGATTCAGTGGCTAGGGTGTGAGATGAATTTTAGCGAAGTCAGAAAAATTTTCCGAGATCATCTCGAGTCATTTTCCCTTCGCGATTGAGCCAAAATAACACCGATTCAGTCCCAATCAGTCCCGTTTTGGCACGAATTTTGAGGATTGACTAGTCAAACTTGCTCTCCAAGTTTTGACCAGATTGGATAAGCTTTGACCAACTTTTGGTCAAATCGATGAATAGTAAGTAGATATTTTGATTATTTAATTAATATTTTGAGATATTTTAAATAAAAAAATATTATTTTGGGAAGACCATTTGACTTTTTCTCTCTTCTTCTTCCCTCTTACGGCAGATCACCATCCCTCTTTCTTTTTTTCTCTCACGGTGGAAAACTTTCCTTCTTTTTCCCCCCCTCTCATTTGGCTCCAAATTCTGGCTGCAGACTTCAACCGGTCGCTGAACAAAATCTGTAAGTTGGATTCTCGCAAGTTTTGGATATGTTGTAGTTCAATGTCTTACGGTTCTAACCCAACTTGAATCGCCTCAATCCAAGGTCGTTTGACCCTTCAAATGTATTTTCTCGTATCAGTCGACGAAACTGTTTTATGGGTGCCGAATTTCTGTTTTGATTCTAATTGATATATGTCGACCCCGGGTGCCCTTAGATCTCATTTCCATGTCAAATATGTGATTTCTAGTTCGTTTTGATGTCGGTTCAGCCCCTAAACAGCCCCGGTTTGGATTAAATCCACCGGAATCCGTCGTCGTTGTTATGCTCCGCCGTGTGTCGCTAATCATCGCTGCTTCCAGCCGCTTTCTCAGCCCTGTTTCAGCTTTGTTTAGGTGAGTTTTACTTCTAAATCTTGAGTAGGGCATTGGATTATTCATGGATTAGCTCTATGATGCGATTAGAGGTAGTTCGGTTTAAAAATTTGTCTGATTTAGAGATATTTGTGAAAATAGATTCTGTGGGTGTGCTGGATGCACTGTGTAGCCTCAAGAAATTACTGTTCTTGATAGTTAGACCGATTTTTGGTAGGTTCGGGTGGCGTGTGTCGAAGTCGAGATAAGTTAGAATGCCAATTGGAGCAATTCCGACGGAATCGGAACGGATTAGGCAAAGTGATTGGCTTAGACATTATAATGAGGTGAGGATTTGTTATGGCTAAATCTATGATTAGAATTGCTTGGCCTATTATATTGTGAATTGTACTCGACGGCGTTCGTATTGTTTTATTCACCCGAGCATGCCTGATTGAATATTTTGATAGAATTGTGAATTACATGCTTGCTTGGCTGTCAGGACATGAAAGTGGGTAAATTGCATGCTTAGGGTTCGATCTAAGAGTATCTGGTATCCTGAGCGAGATTTAGAGGGTGAACTTGCTGAGCCATGTTAGCTCACCCCGTTTGGGGATTATATTTTCAGATGTGTAGGTTTGGCATTGGATCGAATGATGGAGACGATGAAGACAATGGATGGTGCCATTAAGAAGAGGGCGAGTGTTGTTGGTCGTGCTTTTCCCTTGCTCAATTGTGGTCAGGGATATTGTATTGCTTCCGCTATTTGGATCGTTAGGTCGCCGACAGGTTCCTGGGATGTTGCGCATTTATTATCGACCTTCGATCGTTGTGCAGATGTCGCGCGCTCGTGGAGGTTCGGGGCGTGACATCCTGTTTTGGTATCAGAGCAAGGTCAGCTCGATCTAGTATTTATTCGAGGCTTGGAGTGATAAGGATGTTGAATCTTGGGGTAGTCAATTAGAGAGACCATAAGCTTAAGCTAGATTGTGGCGCATCTGCGTGTTATTGCTTGGCACATGTGCTTGTTCAGTTGATTGTTTGGTTTAGCCTGCCTTTAATGCTATTGATACATAGCTGTTGATCTGTTGCCTAGTTTGGTAAGCTGTGTAGTTGGATTAAGTCTGATTCCCTAGTGGGATTATATCAGGTTTGAGTGAAAAGTTTTGGAATCATGAACAATCGAGGCGGTAGAGGACGTGGTAGACGCGCTAGAACGCCTGAGCTGCAGGTAGAGCCTGAGCAGCAGGCAGGTGCCGCCGAGGGCCCAAGAGTTGCCCGAGCTGCTCAAGGCCAAAGAGCTGCAGTGCATCCGAGAATGGAAGGGTTTATGAAGGCCCTAGAGGAAATGGGAAATTTGATGGGCAGACAGGCAGAAGGAAGGACTGCTGAGCTCGCCCAGGCTACTGAAGCTGCAGTAGCGGCGATGAATGTGAACATTGGTGGGGGAGTTGGAGCTCGACAGATGCATCAAGTAGTCGAGCAATTCTTAAAGCTAAAGCCGCCAAAATTTAATGGGAATGGAGGACCCGAAGCTGCATCTTTTTGGATTGAGAAGCTAGAAAAAGCTTGTGCCTTATTGGGGTGCAATGAAGAAGAAAAGGCCACATTAGCGGTTTACCAGCTGCAAGGTACCGCTAGTGATTGGTGGAAAGCGACTCAAGAGAGAGTATTTCTTGAAGGAGTAGGACAGAATTGGGCGACCTTCTGTGAGGCGTTGAATGGGAAGTATTTCTCAGAGGCCGCACAGGAAAGAAAGATGGAAGAATTTATGCAGCTTCGCCAAGGTTAGAGGAGTGTAGATCAGTACGAAGCGGAGTTCGCAAGATTGTCAAGATTCGCTCAAAGAATGATAGAGAATCCATGGGATAAGGCTAGAAGGTTCCGTGACGGTTTGAAGCCGAAACTCCGTAGCCAACTAATCCCAACTGGTTTAAGAGATTATGGTACGATCTATGAGAGGGCACAAGAGATAGAAAGGGACATAATAGAAAGAGTGACCGCATCTCGATCGCGGTTTACGCCTGGCAGGGACAACAGGAGCCTTGGGAAAAGACCAATGGTAATAGACAATCGAAGATTTGTCCCTCCTGCCCGAGGAAATTTGAGGAAGCCGAACTATTTGTCAGGATTGTTATGTCGAGAGTGTGGACGGAGGCACATGAGTGGTCCATGCCCGATCAGAACAGGGGCATGTTTCAAGTGTGGAAAGATGGGGCATCAAGCAAGGTTCTGCCAGCAGAGAGCCCTTGGATCTCAGTTTCAGCCGCCTAGACTCCAGGGAAGACCTCAAATTGGAACAATTCCTTAAGGAAACCAGAATCGACCTCCCGCCCAAGGACGAGTGTATGCCGTGGCGTGGAAGGACGCAGAGAATGCGCCCGGCGTGATCACAGGTACCGTTTCTCTCTGTGACCATGCTGCATATGCTTTATTTGACCCTGGAGCGTCGCATTCGTTTATATCTGAGCAGTTTGTGAAGTTGGCTGGTGTTGAGATGAAACCATTAGAAGTGTTATTGCATGTGGTGACTCCATTGAAGGATACTGTGATTGCTCTGTTTGGTTGTCCTGCATGTAAGATAGTATGTGGTGGTAGGGAAGAATTGATAGATTTTGTGGTTTTGCCCATGTTTGATTTCGATGTCATTATTGGAATGGATTGGCTAGTTAAGCATGGTGCAGTTATCGATTGTGGTAGCAGGGTGATTCAACTTAATCCAATGGGTCACCCTAGATATGAAATTTTAGGGAACCGAGGTGGAATCTCGGTTCCTTGGATATCGTCAATTGAAGCGACTAAGTTGATGGATGAAGGGTGTCCTGGATTCCTAGCTTCGGTAATGGATTCGTCAGTTAAAGCAGTGAAGCTTGAGGATGTACCAATAGTATGTGAATTTCCAGATGTTTTTCCTCAAGAGTTGCCAGGATTGCCACCGGAAAGGGAAGTAGAGTTCGTGATCGAATTAGCCCCTGGAACGGAGCCGATTTCGAAAGCACCTTATAGGATGGCGTTATCAAAGTTGAAGGAGTTAAAGGTACAACTGCAAGAATTATTGGACAAAGGATTTATTCGTCCAAGTGCTTCGCCATGGGGTGCGCCAGTGCTTTTTGGAAGGAAAAAGGATGGGTCTTTGCGGTTATGCATTGACTATCGGCAGTTGAACCAAGTGACTGTTAAGAATAAGTATCCACTGCCACGGATCGATGATCTGTTTGATCAGTTGCAGGGAGCGTCAGTATTCTCAAAGGTTGATTTGAGGACAGGTTATCACCAGTTAAGGATCAAGAAGGAGGATGTGCCAAAGACGGCATTCAGAACAAGATACGGGCATTATGAATTTACGGTCATGTCCTTTGGATTGACGAATGCTCCAGCTGCTTTCATGGATATGATGAATCGGGTATTCAAGGAGTTTTTGGACCAGTTCGTCATTGTGTTCATTGACGATATTTTGATATACTCCAAAAGCTCTGAGGACCATGAGTTGCATTTGGACATTGTTTTACGGATCCTAAGAGAGCACTCGCTTTATGCCAAGTTTAGTAAATGTGAGTTTTGGCTTAATCGAGTGGCGTTCCTAAGACATGTTATTTCTGGCAAAGGAATCTCAGTGGACCCATCGAAGATCGAGGCAGTTGAGAAGTGGCCAAGGCCGACATCAGTCACAGAAGTAAGAAGCTTTTTGGGGTTAGCAGGTTATTACAGACGCTTCGTGGAAAGGTTTTCCGCGATAGCAACTCCTCTAACGCACTTGTTAAAGAAAGGAAACGAAATTCAAGTGGACGGATAAATGGGAGGAGACTTTTCAGGAGCTTAAGTATAAGCTGACGACCGCACCGGTGTTGACAATTCCATCAGGATCTGGAGGATTTGAAATTTATAGTGACGCTTCGTTAAAGGGACTTGGATGTGTCTTGATGCAGCATGGACGAGTAGTAGCATATGCATCTCGACAATTAAGGTCTCAGGAGATGAAGACGCACGATTTGGAACTCGCAGCAGTTGTGTTTGCGTTGAAGATATAGAGGCATTATCTGGTGGGGGAAAAGTTTCAGATTTACAAGGATCATCAGAGTTTGAAATATTTGTTTTCGCAAAAAGAATTGAACATGAGACAACGTCGGTGGATGGAGCTATTGAAGGATTATGATTGCGAAATTTTGTATCACCCAGGAAAGGCAAACCGAGTTGCGGATGCTCTTAGTAGAAAATCAAGCATCGCGCAGATGATGGTCAAGGAATGGACCCTACCAAAAGAAGTAAGAGACTCGGAATTCAAGATAGAGATAGGAAATCTCTCGAGTCTAATGGCCACGTTAAGAATCGAACCGAGAATTCAGGCAAGAATTAAGGAACTACAGCCTACGGACCCTGATCTTCGGAAAATATTGATGATGGATGCAGTGAAAAGAAAGTCTGAATTTCAAGTGACTGAAGATGGGATCTTAAAGTTTCGTGGACGGCTGTGTGTACCGAATAACGAGGAGTTAAAAGAAGAAATTTTATCAGAAGCTCATCGCAGTAGTTATAGTATCCACCCTGGTAGCACAAAGATGTATCAGAATCTGCGTCAACACTATTGGTGGAATGGAATGAAAGTGGATGTAGCCAAGTATGTGGCTAAGTGTTTGACGTGTCAGCAAGTAAAAGCACAGCATTGTAAGCCTGGTGGATTGCTCCAACCCTTGGAGATCCCTGAGTGGAAATGGGAGCATGTCACGATGGACTTCGTGACGGGTTTACCAAGGAGTCAGAGAGGTAATGACTCAATATGGGTGGTGATCGATAGATTGACCAAGTCAGCTCACTTCATAGCTGTACGAAAGGATTTTGCTTTGGAAAAGTTGGCCGAGTTATATGTACGTCAGATTGTTCGTCTACATGGTGTTCCAGTGTCAATCACGTCCGATCGTGATCCAAGGTTTACGGCGACCTTCTGGAAGGGTCTACAGACAGCGTTGGGATCAGAACTGAAATTTAGTACGGCGTATCATCCGCAAACTGATGGACAGACAGAAAGAACGATTCAGACGCTTGAGGACATGTTGCGAGCGTGCGTCATAGATTTTAAAGGCGGATGGGAAGACCAGTTGCATTTGGTGGAATTTGCGTATAACAATAGCTATCAACAGAGCTTAAAAATGGCACCATTCGAAGCTTTGTATGGCAGGGCGTGCAGAACTCCGTTATGTTGGGATGAGGTTGGTGAAAGAAGGATAACGGGCCCGGAATTGGTTCAACAGTCAGTTGAGGCTGTCAAAGTTATCAGAGATAGATTGAAAACGGCTCAAAGTCGTCAAAAGAGTTATGCAGACAAAAGACGAAGGCCACTGGAGTTCCAAGTTGGGGACCATGTGTTTCTAAAGGTATCGCCAATGCGAGGACTATCTCGATTTGGAAAGAAAGGAAAATTGAGCCCGAGGTTTGTAGGCCCATTCGAGATTTTGGAGCGCATTGGGAATCTGGCCTATCGTTTGGCGCTGCCGCCCAATTTATCGCAAGTACATAATGTATTCCACGTATCAATGTTAAGAAAATATGAGCCAGATAAGAGCCATATACTCGATCATGAAGTCATTGAAGTTGATGATCGAGTTTCGTACGTGGAAAGACCAGTGAGGATTGAGGATCGCAAAGAGCAAGTCTTGAGAAATAAAACGATCCAGCTGGTTAAAGTAGTCTGGGAACATCATGGAACCGAAGGCGCCACGTGGGAAAGCGAAGAGGAGATGAGGCGCAAATATCCCAGTTTATTTGAATTGTTTGATGTATTAGTATGTTGTAATTTCGAGGACGAAATTTCTTAAGAGGGGAAGAATTGTAACATTCTGAATTTCGACCCCTGTTTGGGACTTGAATATAAAATGGATATGTCATGGATGCACTATTAATGAATTCCACTCGAAACTGATCACTTCGAGATAACTGACCAAAAGGGAAGGGCTATCTAGGAAAATAAGTACGTGGACCAATTGGTCGATACGCGTAACTCCTAACAGCCACCCGTTAGTTTGAGAATTTCATTATAGCTGCTATCTTATGAATTTGGCCACAAATTGAGTTCCGAATAGGACAATCGATTTTCAAGAGCCTTGCAATTGCTAAATTTAGATATTGACGAGAAAGGTTCGGAAATTGATAGTTTGGACTCGGAGTGCCGAGAAGGAAGGAAAAAATTAGAAATTTCTGTCGAGTCCCCGATTTGCTCTAGATTCAGTGGCTAGGGTGTGAGATGAATTTTAGCGAAGTCAGAAAAATTTTCCGAGATCATCTTGAGTCATTTTCTCTTCGCGATTGAGCCAAAATAACAGTGATTCAGTCCCAATCAGTCCCGTTTTGGCACGAATTTTGAGGATTGACTAGTCAAACTTGCTCTCCAAGTTTTGACCAGATTGGATAAGCTTTGACCAACTTTTGGTCAAATCGATGAATAGTAAGTAGATATTTTGATTATTTAATTAATATTTTGAGATATTTTAAATAAAAAAATATTATTTTGGGAAGACAATTTGACTTTTTCTCTCTTCTTCTTCCCTCTTACGGCAGATCACCATCCCTCTTTCTTTTTCTCTCACGGTGGAAAACTTTCCTTCTTTTTCCCTCCCTCTCATTTGGCTCCAAATTTTGACTGCAGACTTCAATCGGCCGCTGAACAAAATCTGTAAGTTGGATTCTCGCAAGTTTTGGATATGTTGTAGTTCAATGTCTTACGGTTCTAACCCAACTTGAATCGCCTCAATCTGAGGTCGTTTGATCCTTCAAATGTATTTTCTCGTATCAGTCGATGAAACTGTTTTCTAGGTGCCGAATTTCTGTTTTGATTCTAATTGATATATGTCGACCTCGGCTGCCCCTAGATCTCATTTCCATGTCAAATATATGATTTCTAGTTCGTTTTGATGTCGGTTCAGCCCCTGAACAGCCCCGGTTTGGATTAAATCCACTGGAATCCATCGTCGTTGTTGTGCTTCGCCGTGCGTCGCTAATCATCGCTGCTTCCAGCCGCTTTCTCAGCCCTGTTTCAGCTTCGTTTATGTGAGTTTTACTTCTAAATCTTGAGTAGGGCATTGGATTATTCATGGATTAGCTCTATGATACGATTAGAGGTAGTTCGGTTTAGAAATTTGTCTGATTTAGAGATATTTGTGAAAATAGATTCTGTGGGTGTGCTGGATGCACTGTGTAGCCTCAAGAAATTACTGTTCTTGATAGTTAGACCGATGTTTGGTAGGTTCGGGTGGCGTGTGTCGAAGTCGAGATAAGTTAGAATGCCAATTGAAGCAATTCCGACGGAATCGGAACGGATTAGGTAAAGTGATTGGTTTAGACATTATATTGAGGTGAGGATTTGTTATGGCTAAATCTATGATTAGAATTGCTTGGCCTATTATATTGTGAATTCTACTTGACGGCGTTCGTATTGTTTTGATAGAATTGTGAATTACATGCTTGCTTGGCTGTTAGGACATGAAAGTGGGTAAATTGCATGCTTAGGGTTCGATCTAAGAGTATCTGGTATCCTGAGCGAGATTTAGAGGGTGAACTTGCTGAGCCATGTTAGCTCACCCCGTTTGGGGATTATATTTTCACATGTGTAGGTTTGGCATTAGATCGAACGATGGAGACGATGAAGACAATGGATGGTGCCAATAAGAAGAGGGCGAGTGTTGTTGGTCGTGCTTTTACCTCAGGGATATTGTATTGCTTCCGCTACTTGGATCGTTAGGTCGGCAACAGGTTCCTGGGATGTCGCGCTTTTATTATCGACCTTCGATCGTCGTGCAAATGTCGCGTGCTCGTGGAGGTTCGGGGCGTGACAATCATGACCTTGTATGTTGTATCTTTGGGTCTGATGAGGAGCGATGGGTGATGGTTTGCTGGAATTCAAGGTCAATTAGGCAAGACTATTGATGAACCATGGATGGATTGATATGTGTAAAAAGTGTAAAACATTGACTTTCCCATCATGAGCAAAACAAGCTATGGCCCATTGGAATTTGGTCCCATGTGCTATCGAAACGCGTATAGGCAACTTCACAGAAGCTGCGACGCCCACTTTACAGTCAATAAAATTGATGGATTTAAAAATAATAAGGTGGAGATCCATTCAGGAAACTAAACGCAAGAACCCATGGAGGTCTAACCTCTTACACGCCCAATTTCTTTCAAGTTTCTTCTTCGTGCTTGTCACATGGCTCTGTCCTAATCTATTTTTGATATCAAGCTTACACAGAGCACGACTCCATCTAATTTTGTGAGTGTCTATGTGTCTCTTAACCTAGGCTTGATATTAAAATCTTCGTATTAAGTAAAGAAAAAAATAATGAACATTAAAGAAATTTCAAAAACACAAATTTTCGTTATTTCACAAATTTTGTCGCTTCATTTTTAATTTCTTGAAATGAATATTCCTTTATCATGGCTACTAAGATACAAACCCCCCTTCGTAAACTTTAGTGATGATCATGTAATTACAAAAGGACAGCCTTATCCCCTCAAATTCCAATTTACATTTGTTCCGAATCCACTTTTGAGCTTTTGAATAAATAAAGTAAGATTCTCTGACGAAATGTTCTTAAAGAATCACCTCTCATCATAACACATGGGGGAGGGGGAGTCTATATAAATTAGAAAAATCATCTTCATTTTGCAAAAATTGGATTTGCTTATGCAAAAAATACTCCCCCTAAGCGCTTCCCCAACATATATGTACGATTTCAGGAAAATTGAAGCCAACTAAATCGTATTATAATTAAGAACCAATCAAGGTTTGACTTGGTTTCGGCCCTATTTGGTTCCACATTTGAAATGAGCTTTGGGGTTTTAAGGTCCCTTGGCCAAATGCAAATGGTGTTTGGCAACTTTTTTTACTCAATTTGGGAAGATGCAATTGCATCTCAAATGCTTTCCAAAGGCCTTTAGCCAAAAGTACTTCTTGAAAAATTACATTTCCGAAATGCAACTACAATTTTTTTATTTTTAATATTATTATTTTCTTTTTTTATTATTTTCTTTTAAGAAATTAATTAAAAATAAAAATTATTTTTTCCAAAAAAATAAAAATAAAATAAAATGAAAATAATTTAAAATAGGAATAATGAAAGTAAAAATAATTTAAAAAAATTAATTTAAAAATAAAAAAATACTTTTAAATTTGACTATAAAATTTAACGAAAATTAACGGAGGGTAAATTTATTAAAGATATATCAGTTTATGGTAAATTTTTCAGAAATGTACTAGTTTGAGATTTCGATGATCAAAAAATAATTTAGGTAAATTTATCACATTTATATTAATTTGGGGTATTTTATGGTCAAAAAAATAATTTAAGATAAATTTATTATAAGTATATTAGTTTGGAATTTTCTTTATGGTATTAATCCAAAATATTATGGGAAAAAAAAAAGATAGCGACAAAACACTCTGATCGAGACTCCAATGAAAGGTCTACCTTTAAGCTGTTTTTGACCTTTTTTTCTCTACTGCCTTAAAAAATCGAGGATTCTCCACTTATCTGGACACCAAACCGCGAACACTCTATCGTTTCTACTACGGAATCCCAAGGTTGACAATGCCAACGCTCAATTCTTATGTGGTCGAGTGAAATTGATAGAAAATTAGGGTTCAAATTGAGGGAATTGGGGATTCTGATCAACGAAGGGGTCGCATGAATTGGGAGGTTAATTAGGGTTTTTTTGTGAATGATCTGAGTCGAATGTAATGGAATTAGGGCTCGAAATAAAGTAGTGTTGATTCAAATGGAATGGGGTCACGTGAATTGGGGGAGCAATTAGGGTTCCTCTGGGTAAACCGGCGAGAACTAGACAGAATTTAAACGTTATCTTGCCGTTAGAAAAATGCTTTCCTATGTGACATAAAGAGAGAGAATGGCTAGAATTCTCTTCTTAGTCTCTATGTTTATTTTGCAGATGAATTTCTGAGTAGAGATATTCGTTTGATAACAATACAAAATTTATATTCGCAAAACATAAATTCATTTGTTAACAACATGTGTAACGCCCTGGATTTTCGATCCTTTTTCAGATATCTATATAGAATGGATATATTTCATTGCTCGCACTCTAGCCGAGTCTCAGTCGAGATTGATCACCTCGGGATGACTAACCAAAAGGGAAGGGCGATTTAGGATTTAAAGTACGTGGACCTGATGGTCGATACTCGTATCTGCTATCTGCCGCCCGTTGGTCTGAGCATTTGCTAAAGTCACGAGTCAATGAATGTGGCCACGAAACGGATTTCTGATTTAGGGCAGTCGAAGGTCTCAGGGCTTCGCATTAAATGAATCGGACATCGTACTGGACTTCAGAGTATTGGAATTAACTTGTAGAGCCGCGAAGGAGGCGTTAAGTGAAAATGACCGTTTTGCCCCCGGTTCGCTCTCAGTTCCTTAGAAATTAATCAGTGAGTTTTTGGAGAGATTAGACACTAGATTTGAGATCGTCTAGTCGTCTGCTTCGTTTTGACTGCAAATTTGCAATTTTCAAAAATTCGCTCTACCGGTCGAGTCACCGGGTCCCGTTTCTTCGCGATTAAAATCAAATTATTTACATCCACCTAAGCTGCCACATGTCTCCACCTAATTGGTTGCCAAATTGACTTATTGGCACCATGACCCACCTTGGACACATGCTATTTCCTCATTGGATGAAATGTTGACTTTCTTCAAGCTTGTTGGGCAAGCCTCTCCTTGGCTTGCAAGACAAGCTTTTACCAGCCATTGAAGCCCTCTCTCTCCTCCCCTTGTAGCCCAAGAACCGTAGGTGACTCTCTCTCTCTCCAACTTGGCTGGATTCCCTCTCTCTTCTCTCTCGGCCGAATTCGTTCTCGCGCGGTCAGTGCGCGCGCCTGGAGGAAAACGACTCGTTCAGGGTCGTCCGGACTCCAAATCGCGCACCGTTTTCGGCTGTGTACTCGTAAGACCCTAAGCTTCGATAATCTTCAAAAATATTGCCCAAAAACCTTCTAGAAAATTTGTGGCATCGAATCAAAGGTACCTGTTCGGATTCACGTTTTCTGTGCGCGCACCCGGAAAGAAGTTGGTCATTCGGGATCGTCCAGAGTCCAAATCGAGCTCTGCTTTTTCCTGTGTAACCATAAGATTCTGAACTTCAAGGATATAAAAGTAGTTTAGCCTAAAAACCTGATCTAATTTTCGTGGCAGGGTCTGATCTGATCTGAAACCCATTCTTTCATCGCCCGTTTTCGCCATTGCTTTGCTGCTCCCATTTCAGCTGCTTTTTCGGCTTGATTCTGGTGAGCAAACTCACTAACCCTATTCTAGTTCATGTGAGGTTGAATTGATGGGAAATGGGCTGGTCTAATGGGTAAATTTGTGGGTTGATTTGCTGAGTTGAAAACCGATTTTGTTGGACCGGTTCTATTGAGTATTCTGTCCGATTTTGCTGAGTTGATTTCGGTGATTGTATGGACTAGTTTGGGCCAGTTTTATGTGAGGTTTTGAGAAATATAATGTGAGGAGTTGCTGCCCAAAATTTTCTGGAGGATTTGGTCCTAAACCGGTTCAGTTTTTAGGGTTAAACCGGTTGGATTTTATGTCAAATTTATGAGTAAATTGCTGAGATTGATTGAGGCCTTAAATTTGAAATTTTTGTGTGAATTAAGGTGATCGAATGCCCTAGTGTGTATGTGTCAAATTTTGGTATCTTATCTTAAACCTAATTTGAGAGAAATCGGACTAATCGGTCCCAAATTGTGGAAACCATGTACCTGGAGTCGCTGAGGACTAAATTGTACACAGTTTAGACATTATCATAGATGGAATTTCCCTATTTCAAAGTTGACTCCCATGAGTATTAAAAATGGGGGATTTGGCATTGAGCTGCCTGCTTGATTTAGCAACTGCATGAGCAATTGCATGTGTGATTGACTTGCCTGTGAAATCGTGTGAAGGTGTAAATCAATTGGTGTCGTGCCTGAGTATGTGAATAAGATAACATGGTTGAGCATGCGATGCGTTTCTGCACGGCACATATATATATATATATATATATATATATATATATTGGCGAGTTACTGAATTGAAAATGGAGGATGGCTCGACCAATGCTGAGATTGGTATCGAGAACGGGAGGTGTCGTAGTTCCGGCTTGCGGTCTTTTCGCTTGCCGAGGGCGCCCGAGCGTGCACGGCACGGGGTAGCTGGAGAGATAAGGTGCCAGTCTGTGAACGCTTTATGCGTGGACTCGAGGCACGGCCTGTGGCGCTTTATGCGCGGGCGAGAGAACCGTGGAGACAAGAATGAATTAATATAACTCTGGGATAGCGTACCTTGCGTGTAGTGTGTTTAGATTCGACATTGAACTGCGTGAATCAATTGACTATATTGAACGAGTCTGATGTAGTATGAGCTATTTATTCGTGTGTGCTTGTTTGATCTCATTTACATATGCACATTCCTCTGCTTTATCGGTATGTTTGCTCACTGAGTCATATAGACTCACTTGGGGCTGATTGCCATTTCAGATCCGCACCCATAGGATGGAGAACCTAGGTGTACTTTTTGGTGAGCCGCATGAGATAGAAAAGTGGGAGTCTGTCTACCGTAGTACGAATAACACTGTATATAAGCGTATGGAGTCCACTGTTTGGGTAGATGAGGGTACAGGTTATCTGGTACCTCTGAAATTCGAGGCGTGGTACGAGAGGCGAGCTCTGATATACCGAGGACCGATTATTGGTATGGATATAGACGTCCAGAGTGAGGACGAGTTTGGAGCTATCGAGCCGGTGACCTTTGGAGGTGAGGTCATCAACCCCGAGCCTATGGAAGAGGAGGAGCCTGAGGAGGACTGGCCGATGGAGATCGACGGCCATGAGTATGACCCCCATGATATAGCAGAGCTGGCAGATGAGCCCGAGTATGTGGAGCCGGGGGAGTCTGATCCCGAGGAGCTGCCATCCTCAGAGGACAGTGGAGCAGAGACCGACTAGCTTTAGTTGGTCTGCCATAGTTTTTGGGAGTCCGTGGTTGAGCACCATTTTTGAGTGTGTTGGCTTTGGAGAGTCCCTTTTTGGTAGCCAGTTCAGGTGACTGTTTGTATGTATATATTTATATATATAACTCTCTGTTGTACTAGTATATAGATATGTACATGGTATTCCTTTTATATAATCAGGTATTTGTCTAAGTTCCTTTGAATTGGCTACTGTCAGCATTCTATCTACCGCATGTATGTTTGTCGGGAGTTGAGTAGCCGCTTTCGCTTGCGTTTCATTATGCCGTCGTTTGGCCGTGATGTTTTCCTGGGCAATCGCAATTGGTTTGGCCATCCGACAAGGCTCGCGTATCGGAGGCTCTGTCACGTGGTCGCTCGAGAGGAGCGGGGCGTGACAACATGAAATTTCTTCAGTTGTTAATCGCTGGACCTCGTCCAGTTGACCAGAGATTGATGTATGGCAAATAACGAAGGGCGAATGGGAGCTAGGGACTAGAGATCAATGGTAGATGGCAAACGTGTGTATTTATGTAGAATCTCCAAGATATCGAATCGATATCACTATAGATATATACATATGGATGAATGTATCTTAATTTAAACACAGGTTATGTAATAAAAGAAATCACCAAATGTATCATTGGAAAATCCTAACCTTGTCTTGAGTATGCTTATGGCCTTAATAGTGTTGGATATCGAAACTTGGCTCGGAAAATGTTGTCTTCATGATGTTGCTCGAATACCACTCATCGGGTTTTTTGGCATGACCATCATGGTGGCATCACTAGAGAATCATGATATACAAAGCACTTTATAATAAGGTTCAATTTGATCTATTCTGCAGAAAAAGCAACATGGAGAACCTATTACTAATTCAAACAGAATGCTCTTGATACACGGTCTTCTTTTTGATGTTGGTCTCTCTCCGTCTCAATCTCCTTTTTTGGTGTACCTCGAACCTTTTTACGCACTTTACCTCTGTTCTTACCAGTGAGCTAGTCCCACTAATCTTTAGGACTTGTTCCTAGTTTATCATTCATGGAAAACCCTGAGCACCCACCTTATTTGACTTAGCCAATACATACAGCTAAGCTTACTAAAAAATAACCCATATGGCTAGCATAGCACATACACACTTTTTTTTTTTTCACATTTACTTCACCCCAAATACTTTATGCGCACATGTGCCAAAGTGTTGATTTCGATGCATAGACGCGATCCGTTACATCCATCACAATCTAAAATACGGCGAAACCATCGACTGATATTCGAACCTGATTAACACTACTAACTTCATAAAATACCGTCCTTGTATCTATGTCAATCACCAGATCAAGTCTGGCCAAACGCAAAATTATCATCTCAATATGGCAATGTCAATGTTCATTCATTCAGCTTGATCAATCCGGCCTCCATAAGTTTCAATTTTTCTGCTCAAGCCTAGACATTAATATACTAACTTATTTGACTGTGATTCCAACATCTGTGACATTAATATACCAACTAATTTCAAATAAGGGCATAAAGTCTTCACATTTTCTCATAAGGGCCTAAAGTGGACATTGTTTTAAATAAAGGCTTGAAGTTCCCTCATTGCTTCAAAAAAGGATTTGATCGAAGGACATTTTCTTCATTTCAATTTTTGGATTTTTTTAATTTTTTTTTATTTTCTATTTTTTTTCTTTTCTACTTTTCATTTCCCTAGCCATGGCTAGGCTAACAGCAAAGGTTAATGACATTGTACAGCCCAGGTGAGGGTGACGCCTAAAACGGCACCGAGGGTAGCCCTCACCCTCGCGTGGCCTCACCAACCCCCTGACGCCGGCCCAGGTGAGGGCGAGGGCGGCCCTCACCAAATCTGGTGAGGGTCACCTTGCTCGACGTCGTACTAGGCGAGGCTAGGAGAGGGCAAGGGTTGCTGGATCTAGTGAGGCTTCCCTTGCCCGACACTGGCTTAGGCGAGGCCATTTGAGCTTCAACAACGCCGCTCTCTCCATCGATTTGATTCGTGGTCAAGCTTGGAATGATCCCCTAGGCGATGGTTGTTAGTAAGGAAATGACTAACGCAAAAATCAAGACACAATGAATTGGTTGTTTCAAGAAAATTAGAACTTTCTCATGGAGGACATGTATAATGTGCTTATAAGAGGGAAAAATTATGCAGAAGCTATATTTTACAAAAAAAATAATAATAAAGGAGTTAAATAGATAAAAGATTTGGGGAAAAGTGTTAAAAAAGTCATAAATTTATTGTATTGATGTCAATTCAGTTCTTAACTTTTTATTGATACCAATTTAGTTCTAAACCTCTTACACTTGTGCCAGTTGAGTTCATCTGGTTAGTTTTGGTTGAAAATTGTTAACATGGACAGCTATCATTCCATGTGGCACAATGACGACGACATGGATATTTTTTTTATATATTTCTTTTTATATATTTTTATTTTCTTATCTTTCTTTTTTGTACCATCTTTTTTCTTTATATTGAGGGCTAGTGAAGGTCACTGGAATAAAAAAAAAGTGTACATGAAAGAAAAAGAAAAAGATAAAAAATTTTTAAAATATTCACTCTAACTTCAGCCGTGTCACGTAGGATAACCGTTGTACACATTAGCGATTTTCGGCTAAAATTGACACAAATGTACGTAAAATTGTCAAAAAAAAAAACTTCTAAATCTATTGCACTTTTGCAACAGATAATGGTTTTTTTTTTCTTAACTTTGTCATCACCAGATCTGAATTTCAATTTTACCCTCACCAACCATCTAGTGTAGATCCAGCCAGCATTGTTGGACGTCAGTGTTGATCTTGGAGACAAATCTGACATCGACAAGCCAGATTTAGTACCGGCGGCCCTCGCCTTGGGTCATGGCATCCCAACACCTGAGTTGGGTTGCTAACAAAAATTTTTTGTTTCTGGTTTTGGGCCAAAATCTATTTCTAGAACAGTTTTTTATTCCAGAAATAGAAAAACAGATTTGCGTTGCCAAACGAGTTTCTATTCCAAACCTATTTCTGGAATAGGCTTGGAACAGAAATAGCGAAACAGAAACGTTGTCATGCGCGCCCTAAATCTATTGCCCTCAGGCAAGCTCTCTATCTTTCTCTCTCATTTTTACCTTAGAAATTATTTATCATGTTGAATAGCGGAGTTCGTGGAAAAGTATTCAATAGACACTAGTTGCATATCGTAAATACTGGTTGGTCTAAAGAGCTTTGCATGGTTTTTTCAAATGCTTTTCCCAACCGCACCCTTAAGTCGAAGATGCACTTTTCAACATTTTCTTTCTAACGAATCGGGGAAAAAAAAATCGACCAAAAAAAATCAGGAAAAATAATCTGCTATTAATCTTTTTCGCTTTTTTTTTTATGGCAAGAAATCCCTCCGAACTTTGTTGCACCATACGATCTATGGTGTGAAGAGCACTATGACGTCCCATGCATGTCACTTACTAACAAGTTCTACTTTACTAGACAATCTGAAATAACAGTGAGTGAAGGGCAAACAAAATTAATAGCTCTGGACAACAAAGTTATTAGATGCCAAATGAGACAAATGTGCAGCAACCGGTTGGGTTCACAAGAGCCATGCATCGACTATGAAACACATGAAGAAGCAACAGTCTCTGCCTCAAGTGATTTACTAGTTCCATCCACTCAACAACAGTCTACTAGCCCAATGCAAACAAGGTTGAAATCAGGAATAAGGAAGCCCAATCCAAAGTATGTTCTCTCTACAGCTCATGAGATCCCAAAAGAGCCAAAAACAGTTAAATGACCACTGAGTCACCCAGGTTGAAGGAAAGATATGATAGAAGAATTGGAGGCTATTGAATTAAATCAAACATGGGAGCTAATACCAAGATCTTTAGAAATGAATATCGTCGGATATAAGTGGGTGTTCAAAGCCAAGTTGAATGCGGAAGGAAAGCTAGATAAACTCAAAGCATGATTAGTGGCGAAAAGGTATCAACAAGAGGAAGGCGTTGATTTCGCCGAAATTTTCAATCCGATGGTTAAACAACCAACCATGAGAATTGTCCGCTCCGTGGCAATTTTTAAAGGATAGTTTATCCATCAACTGGATGTGAAGAATGTGTTTCTTCATGGGTCATTGACTGAGATGGTGTTTACCGAACAACCACTGGGTTTTGTGAGTTGTACGATGCCTAAATCACTTTATTTACTCAACAAGGCATTTTATGGTTTAAAACAAGTTCTGCGAGCTTGATTTGAAAAATTCAGCAACTTTTAGCTGGAACGGGGATTTTATTGCAGTTCTACCGATCCGACGTTGTTTGTTCTTCTCACGGGTCAGCACACCTAGACCAGAGTCGCGTAACCCCCCACAATCCCCCATTAGTATTTGGTATTTCTTTGGTATTTTTGAGCTTGATGCATCAATAATCCTTTCCAGTGATCTGCACCTATGAACTCTCAACTGCTCCAAACATTCTAATTCATCCATGCCCTCGGCAACCTCTAGGCTCTCCTACCCTTCAATTTCTAAGCGCTTCAAATTCTTCAACTTTAACATGCTGCCTAACCTTTTCAACAAAGTTCACTCTCCAACAATAAATTCTTTCAATGCTTCCAATGTCGAAACAGATTGAATCTCCTGTAGCTCTGGGCAGTTCCACATATGGAATTCTTGAAGCATCTTTAGGGAGCTTGAGACAAGGGACACTCTCCTCCAACCATCACTCAACTCGGGAGCTTGTACCTCGTTGCACACTGCCTCCTCCGACAGACAAACCAACCTCTCCAAAGAGTTGCATCCAGTAAGACATAAGCTCTCCATTAATTTTAACACACCGATAAATGGAACTTTGTCTAGCTTGTTGGAAGAAGACACCACAGCATCCCTCGGTTTTTCTCAGACTTGATGTAATTGATATTGTGGTGATGAGTTCACACCTTTGGATAGTCAACTTTTCCAATTGAAGAGCCCATCGAGTTCTGCTTGTTTCCCTTGAATCTTAACAAGCTCTAGAACTCTCAAGTTCGACGGAAGTTGTTTCAGCATCTGTAAGTCTAGTCCAAAGAGAGTAAGTTCTTCCAGTAGAGAAAGAGAACCCCACATTGCAGACGTTGCGTGGACATTTCTGTGGCACAAGTGCTGCCTCCTCAGTTTGGATAGCCTTCCGATCCACAGCAAGTCGCAGGGTTGAGTTATATTTGGTTTTGTATAAATATCAGAGGCATTGGATAAGAGCAGTTCAAGTAGATTAGTAAGGGTTGAGAGGTTAGGGACAGTCCCAGTGATTTTGATTGAAGCCGTAGAGTGGTCAAACTTCTAAGGAGCTCCGACAACTCCTATCTATTTTGCAGTAGCTATATGGTAGTTGTTCAAATAATATTATAGTTGAGTGCATGAAAACTAATTATTTGGGGGTGGATATGATCTTATTCAATTATTTAATTCAACTTCCCTTGTCCATCAAGATTATCGGAGAAAATGAATCATGACGTGCCTTGACCTAAAAGATGATACATTTGGTCAATTTATCTTGTTTAAACGATCGATTTCTTTTTAAAGTCTAGAAAAGCTCATGTTCAACGCCTCACAAATCTCAAAAAGTCGTATTCCCACCCTTTTGAGGGACTGAAAAGCTAGATTAATCGGATGTATGAAAATTAATTCACAATAAAACTCAATCACAGTTCTTGAAAACAAAAGGATGAGCCGTTCATCTCTTTTACAAGCTTCTTACAACAATCGTGAATGTTAGTAACTCTCACGGATCCTTATCGACTATTGAGTCGTAAGACTCGCAAATCATCCTCTCATGCTTGAATATATCAAAGCTATTTCCTACAAGAATTCACCTACAGGTTATTTTCATCTTACGAAATAATTCAACTTTGAATTCCTAAAGTAATAATCACGTCATTTTCTGCGAAATTGGCATAAAAGGAGTTGCTATTCCAATTCCAATTGACAATTCATCATGGCAATGTGTATACCCCTTGGGAAGCCCAAGATGTCTATGATCGGGAACATGTTAGTGGTGGAAATGCAGTGGGCCCAAAGTTTGAGCAAAGGAGCCGCGGCAGGGAAGACGATCACACGTGGGCGTCGATTCAAGGGGAGAAACTCCGAGTGATCCTGCTGAGGGAGTCCATCAAGGTGCGCAGCGGGGACTAGCGAAGTAACCCTACAGAGATCTATGTCTACCCTTAAATATCGGGTGATTTCCCTAATCACTTCATTGATTGGCGCGATCAGTACAAAGATGGGAAATTCGATCGATCCCGGCCAGTTTAAAAGCAAGTGCGAAATACATATCTCTTTGGACAGCACCATGGTTCTGTTATCATTTTAAATGAAATGTCTTCTTTCTAATCACGTAATCTTGCCTCATTGTTGGAGCCCTTCTTTTGTATTACTTTAGATCGTTGTTTAAGATGGTACCAATGGAGGAAGCAAAAGATCAAGTGCAAAGTAGACTACGTTGTGAAAACTTTGATCTACCTCTTTCTTTTGCATATTTTTTTTTGTTTTTTTTATAACCGAGATGTCCACGCAGCCGGCGAGCTTGCGCTCAAATCAATAGTAAAGCATGACTAGTTCTTAAGGGCAATTGTAAGACTCCACCACTGCAGTGCCCAGGTAAGACAATGGCACCACGAAGTTTCGAGGAACTGAGCGCAAACCGGCACGGCCATCAGCCGGTGGGTTTCTTTCGCATATTTTTGTTCCTGTTTAATTCATTTATTACTGATGGCCTCTCTTTTGCCTATTAGCCGTCATGGATGGATTTTTCTTCATTCTTTTAGTAAGGCCACTAGTTTTTTCGAATTTTGATTTATTTATTTGGGTAGCAAGAATAATTTTGATTCACGTTGACGCAAGTTTTTTAAAGGGTGGAAGCTGAGCAGTAAAAATTGCCATCTTTAATTGGTCCTTTGAAAGACCATCACATTAACTAGGAGAGATTTGTATATGAGATTGAATACGACAATTCCTTTCCCAATTAGATGTTCCTGTTTTTGTTTCTGTACTTCAAAAACGAGCAAGAATGGTGGTAGTGGTATTCCATTTCGCGATGGACACGAAGCCCTAATTAATCGGGCCTGCCTTCACGAGAAAATTGGTGTCAGCCCATAATGTGATCAACCCTCAAAAAGCCCTCAATGGGAAGAATTCTGGGAATCGCCCGTTTGCTGAAAGGCCAAGGACGAAGGATTTGGTCTGGGAAACGAACATTCGTCTTATTTTTTATCATAATTCTCCATCATGGAGTGGTAAACCAATGAGTCTTGAACAACATCAGCAAAGACAGATTTATGAAGCATGTTTCCACGGGGCACCTCTCGACAGAATGAGATGCATACATTGAATCGAAACAGAATGGCAAGTAAAATGCAAACAATTGAAAAGGAAAAGGATAAAACTTGATAAGAACCGAAAGAAATTAGGGGGTTTTGCCAGTCAGCTCTTGAGACCAGAAGGATATGGGCATTAACACTCTTTCAACTCCTAGTCATAGTCATCTTGCCACATGTTTCAAAGGAAAACAGTAGCCAAGTACATCATTTTGTCCCATCTCTTACCTCCTCTTCGGCTTCTTCATCATCGCTTTCTTCCTCTTTCTCGTCGTTGCCGGTCATTTTCCACGGAATAAACAACTACAGAACCCCCTGCACATTGTTGAAATCCCCAAATAACTTATGATGTTAATTCCTAATTTGAACACCCAAACACAATCAACCACCAGGATTCAACATAATCCCTTAATACCGTTCAAGTTGACTAAATTGTTGACGTGACTGGTTTTATTGCTTTTTTTTTTTTTTATCATTCGATCGGTAGATACTCTGATTTGAAGAAAGTAGGGCAAAGCATAGGACATGTGCAGGAAGCCCTTCTTTAGATTGAAAATGGCCTGTTTCAATATCAATTTTTTCAATCACATTTTTTAATTGCAGCAAGCTCGTGATCTAGATCAATAACTATTGCCAGATATAATTTTAGCGTTTCAAAAAATTAGCACGAATTTCGAATATTTCAACTGAGTTTTAGGTTGTTGTGATCTCTTACCTCCTCTTCAGCTTCTTCGTCGTCCCTCTCTTCCTTGTCCTTATCTTTTCCTCATCACCGTCACCATCGCCTTTGCCTTTGCCTTCCTCGGTGACATCTTGTCCTCATTGTTATCGGCCACAAAAGAAACCAGTGGTGTCCCACAAGACGATTGCAAAATCTCATGTATATTGTTGTCCTCATCATCCTCGTCATCCTCATCCTCCATGCCGTCGGCCTCGTTGTAGTCATCTTCGTCACCATCATCTTTCTGAAGGGGGGGAAGTTTGAAAATATAATATCTAAGGTGGAATAAACATCTTAAAGAAGAAAATAGATTCCCCAAAAATTATATGACAATAATCCTTAATTTTAACACCCAAATGCAAATGCCTAGCAAGAATCACATAAAGGGCTTTCGTCACACTTTGTCACCCTAAGAATGCTTTCTAAAGCATCAATTGAACATAAATATATTAGAATCAAGCAGCATTCACAAGTTTGCATATCTTCATTCCCTCATGATTGGAACTGAGGACACATTGAAGCTAAGGGCAAGTTGTTCTGTTCCAATTTTGCGGAAATAAAGCTATGTGAATTCGTGAGTGCCACTTGATTTCATTGATTTGAGATTTGTAATTGCCCTACTTATACTCATGTGAAAGATTGCCCATTTAAGCTAAGGGCAAAGAGATACACGTTCCTAAACTATGCACTTGGATGAAGGGAAGGGACACAAGATATGATGAAAATGAACTATTACCGAGATTTATGATTAGCAAAGACATTACCTTTTACAAGTTTGCTTAAATCAGTGAGTAACCAATTATAAATGGTGTACCTGGAAATAGGTGGAGTCGCAAAAGAAGCACAAAGATAAGCAAAGTGCCGATGAGGTGAAAGATTTTGGATAGCGGCAGTATTCCATTACAACTTATAGATACTTTGTGGTGAGCGCAGACTTGAGGCTTGGCAGTGATCAGTGAAGGTGGTTGAGTTGGGGTGCTACTTATAGAAGAAGAGAAGCCGTCGCATTTAGAGATGCTAAGAGATAGGAAAATTGGGAATGTGGAGAATGACTCGGAAGAGTCACATGACAAAAGTTTGAAGGACCACAACATGAAGCTGGTAAGATTTGTAAATACCCCTCTTGCTACACGTTTAAGACATCATTTAAGTTGTCACTATGCATCGGTAAGGAGGTGGATCATATATCTTGTACTTGACATGATTTGCTCTTTCACATGCTGTTGGTAATTTACATGGTCAGAGCCTGTGCATACATGGAACGGGTCCTCCAGTGTTCTCTGGGATGATGAATCTTACGTTGATTTTTAGAGAAAGCAGTTCACTTAGTGTGGTGGCAAGGTGGTAAGTAGACCCAAGTCAAGCAGGCAACGTAGAGAGTGGTCAATTTGTAAGCTGTCATGTTGTTATTCTTGTGGGTTGTGATATGGGTTAGAAGGTTTTGTTCCGAGACAAGACATGGTAATTCCATCAATAACAGCGAAAGAAGTGGAAGAGGTAGCCTGTTGAATCTATTTCTTATTTAATTTCCTGGTATCTCGTGATTTTGTTAGGTTGCATGATCTTATTGCACAATATCGATTATATTAGGTAAAAAAGAAGACATGAAGCTTCATCATCAATTTTGGGGGGATAAAATTGTGATCAATACAGAATGAACTAAACGCACAAATAGGAAGGAGAGTATAGGTCGTTAGTCAGATGGTGAGTGACGAAAGATGGGGATTTTCAGTGAGATTTTCCATGGTTGCACATTTCAGAATCATTCTACTGTCCATCTTCACTAGAACAAAGCAGGAAAAAAAATGCGAATATAGCAGAAGAAACAGCGACAATCTATGGATAGAAAGAAGGCGTACCTCTTCCGATAGAGGATCTCCTGTTTCTGTTTCCCATTTGGAAGAAGTTATTTGGATGTCAGAGTCTGGCGCTTGTGTGGGTGCATTCAGAATCTTATCTCTGTAACACTCCCAAGTGACTATGTAGAACGGAGCTTCTGGAACGGTATCAAGTACCTCCCCACAAGCGGCTATACTTATCCAGCACTTCTTTGGTAATTTTGAGCTTGATGCATCGATAATCTTTCCCATTGATCTGCAACTATCAACTGACAACTGCTCCAAATATTCTAACTCATCAATTCCCTCGACAACCTGTAGGCTCTCGCACCGTCCAATATTTAAACACTTCAAATTCCTCAAGTTTGACAAACCGCCTAACCTTTTTAAAGAAATGCACTCTCGAACCAAAAATTTTTTCAATGATTCTAACGCTGAAACAAATTGAATCTCTTGTAGCTCTAGGCAGCCAAACAGTTCGAGGTCTTGAAGCGTCTTTGGGAAGCTTGAGACAATGGACACTCTCCTCAAACCATCACTCAACTCGGGTACTTGGGTACTTTTGAGCTTGAATACCTCCCCACAGGCGCTCATCCATATCCCGCACTCCTTTGGTACTTTTGAGCTTGATGCATCGATAATCTTTCCCATTGATCTGCAATTATCAACTGACAACTCCTCCAAATGCTCTAACTCGTCAGTTCCCTCGACAACCTGTAGGCTCTCGCAACCTAGAATTATTAAAACCTTCAAATTCTTCAAGTTTGACAAACTGCCTAACCTTTTTAAAGAAATGCACCCTCGAACATCAAATTTTTCCAATGATTCCAACACTGAAACAAATTGAATCTCCTGTAGCTCTGGGCACCTTGACAGCTGGAAATTTTGAAGCGTCCTTAGGGAGCTTGAGACAAGGAACGCTCCCCTCGAACCATCAATCAACTCGGTAGCTTGTAGCTCATTGCACGCTGCCTCCTCCGACAGACAAACAAACCTCCCTAAAGATTCGCATCCCTCAATTTGTAATCTCTCCATCGATTCTAAGACGCTGAGAAATTGAATTTCGACTAGCCCGTGGCATTCCCACACATCAACTGCTCTTAGTTTTCTCGAACTTGATGGAATGGATATTCTTGTGATGAGTCCACACTCGCGGAAAGTCAAGTCTTCCAATTGAGGAAGCCCGTCGAGCTCTACTTGCTTCACTCGAGTGTTATTGAGCTTTAGAACCCTCAATTTTGACGGAAGTTGTTTCATTATTTGCCAGTCTAGTCCATAGAGAGTGAGTTCTTCCAGTCGAGCAAGGGAAGCCCAATCAGCAGACGTTGCGTAGACGTTTAAAAGGCACAAGTGCATCTTCCTCAGTTTGGATAGCCCCCCACCAATCCACGGCAAGTCGCAAGGTTGAATTATATTCGATTTTGCATGATATTCAGAGTCATCGGACAAGAGTAGTTCAACTAGATTAGTAAGGTTTGAGAGGTCAGGGACAGTCTGCAACGAGCTAGATCTCAGCCGTAGAGTGGTCAAACTTTCGGGGAGCTTCGGTAGCTCTTGGATAACAGAACCCGATAGGTCCAGTTCATGGAGTTGACTAGGATTGCTTATTGTCTCAGGCAATTTCACTAGGTGTGTGCTCTCTAGATTGAGATCTGACAGGTTTTGTAGCGTACCAATGGAATCCGGTAATCTTGTAAGGCCCGTGTATGATACATCCAGCTCCGTCAACGACTTTAATTTTGAAATTGAGTTGGGGAGTTCCGTCAAGCTCTGGCACACCCCAAGAGAAAGGTGCTGAAGTTGCTTTAGTTCGCCAATTTGTTCTGGCAATTTTGAAAAACGCTCACATCGCCTAACAGAAAGGTGCTGAAGATGCTTCAGTTCGCCAATTTGTTCTGGCAATGTTTGAAGTGCCCAACTGGCCTCAACAATCAAGTCAGTTAGCCACGTCAGTTTCCCAATAGAGCAATCAATTTTCTCCAAATATCTGCAATCATTAAAAGTCAACTTCTCTAAAACGGAGTCTTCAGAAAAGGTAGGTGTCCTCTGTAGCGAATAAATACGTGTAAGAGTGAGAGTCTTCAGTTTCTTTGCACCCTACAAAAGCCAATGAAACATCAAGACAAAGAATTGGATGTTCGTACAGGAAATAAATATGGATTTAGGCTCCCAACTCATGTCGTCTGTCGTTTGATCCTCACACCAAATGAGAAAATTAGACTGTAAATTCATCAAATTTTGTCCTTGATTGAATGAGAAAATTAGACCAAGGGGGATTCTAACATACCTTGACGAGGCTTATGACCGCATCTTGTTCCAACAACTCACCAAAAATTCCCATCACAACCACGTTTTCTAGATTCAAATTGGTTGCCGTAAACTGGTGAGGGCCTTCAAACAAATCGATCCATTTCAACTCGGAAAGACAGCCCGTAAAGTCGCCTTGGAAGGTCATGCTATACGCACTCAACCGCAGCAGCCGAAGATTTGGAAACCGTTTAATTTGCTCCGGAGTGACAGTTATATGATTATTAGAGCACCAATCGTAGCAAACCAGTGCTCGAACGCTTGTGTTGATCTGCCAATGACATTGAGGAGCAGGAGCAGGAACTTGTCAATATCCAACAAAATTTATTTCGTCCAAGAGAATTACAAATTAAACAGAAGAAGGTAAGCAATTTTCAATTCAAATTCGGCCATACTTTACCTCCGTTGATCTTAATTCGCGAATGACATCATCTTCATCCCATAACCTGCTACGCTCTCCTTTACTAATTGTCCTTCCAAGATCTCTAAATTGATCGTGCATCCAAAACTTACTATTATCTAAAACCTTTATCATGCACCTGTCTTTGAGGACACTAATAGCATATCGTGCGCGAAACTCACAAGCTTGCCACATGTAGATCGGATTAGTCTTATCATCACCGATGAAAAAGCATGCGATATCGAGAAATATCTGTTGATGATCCTGCTGTTCCAAGGCGTCATAGGTAATCTTTAGCTTTTTCAAGACATCATCATGAAGTATTTTCCTTAGGCCCTTGAGCATCTCTTCCCATATTTCTCTCTCTTTATCAAAAAGCAACGCGCCTATCGCTTCAAGAGCTAAAGGCAGGCCACCCGCGGTAGAGACAATTTCTTCCGAAAGAGTGAAGTAATCTAGTGGAGGAGAGTCAACATGAAAGGCACGCCTACTAAAAAGTTTAAGTGCGTCTTCCTTGCTTAACCCCACCATTTCATACTCCTTGAACATAAATCCCTTCATCTTTAGAACATTCTTGTCCCTAGTGGTAACTAGTATCCTAGTACCAAAGCAGAAAGACTTCACTTCGATTAGTTTTTGGATTTGGGTGATGTGATCGACATCATCCAAAACAATTAGTACCTTTTTGCTGCGAATTGTATCTTCAATCGCTTTGATCCCATCATCTGTGTTAGCAACCTCTCTAGGTTTAGAGATATTAGACAACAATTGTTTTTTAGCTCGATTAAGCCCTGGGAGGGTTTTGCCCTTTCCTTCACATCATCAAGAAAGCTGCAGTATTTTCCAAAGCAAGGACATAATCGGTTGAAGATAACTTTGGCAAGTGTTGTTTTACCCATGCCACCCATCCCCCAAATTCCAATAAGCCGCGCATCATTAGATTTCATGTCTAATAAATTGTTTATGGCCGCTTCTCGATCCTCCATTCCGACTAAAACTTCACTCACTTTTCTTTGTCTTGTCTGGAGGTTCCTCATGACCTCTTCAACAACCGAGTCACTTAGATGCCCATCGCTGCCACAAAGTTGAACAGTTTGAATTGAGAAAAGGTAATAAATTCATTTCCTTGTATGTTGACCCACCATCAACTAAGTAATCAAAACTATTTAGGAGGGAATCAACTTATTATGTATCGCCAGCTAATTTTCAATCTGACTACCATAAATATCGTTGGCACGTTGGAATGATTTCAGATGATGATCAACTTTGGGACAGATTGTTGCAGTCAACCAAGGCGGGACTAAAAGGTTAATCCACCATCGCCTAGGGGATTGTTCCCATGTAAGAAAATTTGAACTAATGTATGTATACCATCAGAATTTATTATTGTTAAGTTATGTGGTCGACAAAAAGGAGTACATAAATAAGTCGCTCTTATACGAATATCTAACAAACGTTTGTCGTTTCTCTTTTTGTTTCTAATGTCGATGCTTTATTATTGCAGGAAACAGTGAGGACGACATAAGAAGCCAATATAAAAAGAGCGCAAGAAAAAGGCTTTTTTTTTTCTTTTTACCGAAATGAAAATACTAAACAGCATTGAATTTTGTAATTCATATTTATCACTACATTGTTATTTCATGGTGCTCGAAGACGCCAAAAATTTATCGCTACATTGTTATCTCACTTAAAATGAGGAAACTTAATTTCCATCAAATGCCTTGAATTCTCAGCTCTATAAGATATCAATTATTTATTTATTTATTTATTTATAAGATATCAAGTTATCACATATATAAGTGCTAAAGTTAGCATGAATTTTATTTTTGCAAGATAATTTGGATCACAGACTCGACAAAAATTGAATGTTACCCCCAAAACTTAAGGAGCATGATAAATTTACAAACATGAACATCCATTATAAGCTTAAGTTGAGGAAATAGAGGAATGGAGAAGTGTATAATCTTTCAAAACAAGTAGAAAAATCGAAATAATGTGATACTACAGTACTAGTTTTGCTTATTTCTTTTGACGTGCAAAAGAACTTTACCAATGAAACTGCATGAAATTCCATCATCAAGTTCTCTGCAATAAAGTAGGAATGCTAATATATACATGGATCTAGTTAGTACAAAAAAGATGCAGCAAATCCAACGGTGAAACGTCTTTCAGAATAATCCTATTGGGACGGAAAGCATTTGGACATCTTGTGACTCGAACAAACTAATAGAAGAATTTGAGACTTTCGACTAATGAATTTTCATTAGATCCATCATTTGATTACCGAAAATAATTTTCACACTCACAGTTAGATGATTACCCTGTATAGTTCTTCAGCTCCAACCCCGAAATGCCACCAACGTTTTTGAGAGCCTGCCGCCAACTTGCTATATCCACGGAGCCGAACCTCTTCCTTTGATCCATCGTCATTTGCTCCAAATTCAGTATGGCATCCCTATACACCTCGGTGTTCAGCTTCACATCATCGACAGTTACGTCATAAAAGATGGGCAATATCACCTTCTTGTCCCCATCTTCTTTAGATTTAGTAGTGTTCTCCACCATCTTCGCAAGTTCGCGAAGGCACCAATGACGTGAAGCGTAGTTTTTGGAGAAGATGGGTATGTAAATCTTAGAGTCATCAATTGCCCACGGGAGGTTGCTACTAATTCTTTCTCCCCGTTCAAGATCTTCGTCATTGATGAAAACGCGAATGCCAGCGTTTAACAAGGCGTGGTAGAGACTGTTGGCAAATCCGCGACGAGTATCGAACCCACAAAAACTGAGAAACACTTGCTACTGACCTCCTAATGTGTTGTGGGTGCTCGTTCCTGTATGTGAGCTCGCCATAGGACCTCCTCACGTTGCAATTAGCAGGGTCTCTCCCTCTCTCTTAGGTGAAATCTTTTTCTTCTCGCCCCTTTGTATCGAGTATTGGCAACATGCACAGAAGTGGACTCGTTATAAAAAAAAAAGTGTGAAGCACTGACTTTCCCATCATTAATAGAACCAGCTATGGCCCATTGGAATTTGGTCCCATGTGCCATCAAAACGCGTACGGGCAACTTCGTAGAAGCCGCAACGCCCACTTTACAGTCAATAAAAATGACGGATTGAAAAATAATAAGGTGGAGACCAATTGAAGAAACCGAATCCAAGAACCCATAGAGGTGTAATTTCCTTCAAGCTTCTTCTTCGTGCTTGTCGCTTGGCTCTGGCCTAATCTATTTGTGATTTCACACTTACACAAAGCACGACTCCATCTAATTTTCTGAGAGTGTCTCTCCGTCTCTTAACGTAGGTTTGACATTAAAATCTTCGCATTAAGAAAAGAAAAAAAAATGGTAAACATTAAAGAAAGTATGAAAAACCAGGTTGGAAGTATTTGGAGGCATAATGATGATTGCTATTTTCCGTAAGTTTCCGTAAATTTGGATAATACCATGAAAAGCCCCAAATTAATACATCATTGATAAATTATAACAACCTGATTTCCGCTAGACTAAGTTTATAAGTGGAATAGTAATTGTCCGGCTTGGATTTGTAGTGAACGTGAATGGGGGAGTAATAAGCTCTAGTGCAATGCATCAATGGGGACTTTGACTGGTAGCACAAAGGTATATTGATGGAAGTACTAGATCGCCAATAGTTAGCTTCGATCTCGTAGTTTATTGATGTGGAAAATTAGCACTACTAGTGAAATTTGTGGGCGCTCATTCCTGTATGTGAGTTCGCCAAAGGACCTCGCGTTGCCCTTAGCAGGGTCTCTCTCTCAGGTGAAATCCTTTGCTTCTAGACCCTTTGTACCCAGTATTGGCAATTTGGGTTAGAGGTGGCCACGGGCCGGTTCATTGTGAACCGGAACCGGCCCGTATGGCACGGGTCGGTTTTGGATTGTAAAATTTAAAAATCGACCCGGTAGCCGTCTGGAAATGGCTATTATATAGCCGTTTTCAAACGGCTATTATATAGCCGGTCAACCAAACGACTATGACCGGCTATATAGCCGTTCAATGTTTTTTTTAAAATAATTTTTTAAATTTTTTTTAAAAAAATCATAACCATTATAAATACCCATCTTCACTCTTCATTTTTCTTCACAATTTCTCTCAAGTCTCAAATTCTCTCATTTCTAAAATTCTCTCAAATTCGCTTAAATTCTCTCAAATTTACTCAATTTCTTCCGCTCAATTCTCTCAAAAAATGGCTAGTGAAAGAGGAAAGAGCCCGATGATTCCCGAAGAATCCAATCATTTTCATAATCCCCGTGAGTATACACATTGGGGCCGGTGCAAACCGGAATCGGAACCGGCCCTTGAACCGGCCCGAACCGCCGGTTCATGAACCGGAACCGGAATCGCCTTCAAGGTTCCAATTTCGGCTCATGATAGTTCTGAACCGAAACCGGCCGTTCTGAACCATGGCCACCTCTAATTTGGGTTGCTAATGCTCCTTTTAGTCTGCCTCTGATATTGCCATAGGAGCTCGCTTCACACTTAGCAGGTTGAGCCCTCTCTCTCTATTTTCAAATACCTTTTCATCTAGTGCATTGTACCGAAGGGAGGCACTTGCGCAAGAAGCCAAAGATGTTTCGCACGTCTCGATCCGAGTTGGTGACTTTAATATCGAAGTCACGACAAAGACTTTTGAAGATTTGTCAGAGGATGGTGGAAATGCTTTTAATTTGACAAAGACTTGAGATGTGAGCCAACTAAATTCAGTCAGCTGACCATTATTATATTCAAGGAGTTTTGGAGTATCCAGATCTAATCTGAAGTCCACGTGATCGGTTCAGACATCAAGAACGGTGATAATAATTATTTCCCAGTTGGAGAGAAGTGGCCCTATTATAGAAAGTGTGAAATATTGAATTTTCCATCATGAGCAGAACATGCCGTAGTCCATTGGAATTTGATCCCATGTGCATCAAAACGCGTACACAACCAAATAAATCGTGTTACAGTGAAGAACCAACCAAGCCAGACCATTTTCTGGGGATTGATTTGGTTTAGTCGTTTTTTCTTCTTTCATCTTTTTTTCTCTTCATCTACTGTAATTTCGTGGGAATATATATATTTACACTCACAACAACTCATGAATTAAAAAAAAATAAAAATCCAACCCATTTGAATTGTCTGCTTCATATATAAATGATAAAATTAATTCACAAACCTAATAATTCATACAAATCGATTCTCGATTTAATTTGATTTTGAAAATGTTGAAACCAAAGAGAACTCCCAAAACCAGTATGTTTTGATTTTATCGAATCATTTTTCTTCAAAAAGTACTTTTAAACCGAACCAAATTGCAATAAATTGTTTGGTTTGATTTGGTTTGACGGTTTTAACCATTTTTGTTGCTTACCCCTGATAATTATTTGTCTTAGGATAAAATATCTCTTTATTCGAATGCTATTTGTATGATAGAAAAGTTGTCCATCATATCATCCGGAAAATCCCTCATTTGTTATGTCCATATACAATATGCTTGTTTCGGTTGGAGTTGGTCTTACAGTGCTCTTTTTTATTTATTTTTTATTTTTTAACTGGTCTTATAGTGCTGGCTATGGAATCTTGGCTCGAAACGAGATGTTGACTATTATCACGCTGCTCGGACATCACTTGTCGGGTGTTTTGGTAAATTAATTTGAACAAAATTTTAACTCTCACCTTCTAAGATATTTATGCTACTCTCCCGATTGGACAAACTAATTCAGACAAGATGCTCTTGCAATACGTACTCTCTATCATGACCTTGCATGTTGTATCTTTGGGTCTGATGAGGAGCGATGCGTGAGGGATCGGTGGAATTAAAGGTCAATTAGGCAAGACGGTCGATGGACCGTGGATGGATTCATGTGGGAAAGTTGGCAAGAGCTTAGATGAGCGCGTAGATAGCATAAATGACCCGCGAGTTATGATTTTTGGTTGAATGATCTGGCTATAACGATTTGTTGGTTTTCCTCACCCTATTTCATATTGATATGTGTTGTTGCTGGGAGTTTGATAGTCTGATGGTTGGTGTGTTAGCTTTTTCTTTCATGAGCTTCGGCTTATATCTTTGTTGTTGAACTCTTTTCAGATACCCAAGTTACTATGGCTTCAAACGATAGTGGTGTTATTAGAGCACGCTGATGGTGGCGATAGTGAGTACTTGAAAGTGGAAATACTCTTTTTGATTCCTCCCTTTGTACTTTTGTTTTGGCTTACTAATGGACATAACTTGTCATATACATATATATAGAGTATTTTGTCAATCTGTTGAATTACCTTACTGATTGTAGTGCCGATAGTAAAACCCTATGAGGCCATATCCTGTAAATGAGTGCTTGCCCTTTCCTTGTTTGTACTTGTAAGATATGCCTCATGTGTTCTGCATAGTCTTTTGCATGTGCTGAGCTTTATACATGTATAATATGATATCAAAACAAAGCGTGATTAGCAAGAAGGTAGCACTTTGGGACACTATACAAATAGAGCGTAAAAATCCTAAGTGTGTATATCCGGTAATTGAAACATGTTATTCAACTTAAAAATTTAACTATAAAATTTAACGATAAAATTTAACGAAAATTAATGGAGGGTAGATTTGTTAAAGGTATATCAGTTTAGGGTAAAGTTATCAAAAAATATACTAATTTGAGATTTTCAATAATAAAAAAATAATTTAGGTAAATTTATCACATTTATATCAACTTGAGATTTTTCATGATAAAAAAATAATATGAGATAACTTTATCGTAAGTGTATCAATTTAGATTTTTTTATGATATTAATTCAAAATATTATATATAAAGAAAAAGAGATAACGACAAAACACTCCGGTAGTGACTCCATTGAAAGGTCTACCTTTCGGCTGTTTTCTACCTTTTTTCTCTACTGTTGTAAAAAAAAAATCGAGGATTCTCCACTTATCTGGGCACCAAACCACGAACGCTTTGTCGTTTTTACTACGGAATCCCAAGGTTGACGATGCCAACGCTCAATTCTGATGCGGTCGAGTGAAATTGATAGAAAATTAGGGTTCAAATTGAGGGAATTGGGGATTCTGATCAACGTAGGGGTCACATGAATTGGGAGGTTAATTAGGGTTTCTCTGTGAATGATCTAAGTCGAATGTGATGGAATTAGGGCTCAAAATAAAGTAGTGTTGATTCAAATGGAATAGGGGTTGCGCCAATTGGGGGAGCAATTAGAGTTCCTCTGGGTAAACTGGCGAGAACTAGGCAGAATTTAAACGTTAACTTGCTGTTAGGAAAATACTTTCCTTTGGAACATAAAGAGAGCAAATGGCTAGCATTCTCTTCCTGGGCTCTGTTTCTACTCTGCGGATGAATTTCTGAGTAGAGACATTCGTTTGGTAATGATACAAAATTTCTGTTCACGGAACAAAAAATTGTTTGTTAACAGCATGAAATTTCTTCCGTTATCAATCGTTGGACCTCACCCAACTGACCAGAGATCGATGTATGGCAAATAGCGAAGGGCGAATGGGAGCTAGGGACCGGAGATCGGCAACCGTAGATTAGTGGCAATCTCCAAGATATCGAATCGATATCACTACATATATATACACATGCATGATTGAATCTCAATTTAAACTCAGGTTATGTAACAAAAGAAATCACCAAATGTATCATTTGGAAAATCCTACATTTATAACCTTATCTATAGTAAGCTTATGGTCTTATAGTGTTGGATATCAAAACTTAGCTCCGAAAATGTTGTCTTCATGACGTTGTTGCTCGAATACCCCTCGTCGGGTCTTTTGGCATGACCATAATGGTGGCTTCACTAGATAATCATGATATACAAAGCACTTTATAATAAGGTCCAATTTGATCTAATATGCAGAAAAAGCAACATGGAGACACGATTACTATTTCAAACAGAATGCTCTTGATACACGGCCTTCTATTTGATGTCGGTCTCTCTCCGTCTCAATCTCCTTTTTTGGTGTACCTCGAACCTTTATATGCACTTTACTTCTCCCTGTTCTTACCATTGACCTAGTCCCGCTAAATTTTAGGACTTGTTCTTAGTTCATCTCATTCATAGAAAACCCTGAGCGCCCACCTTATTTGACTTAGCCAATGCATACAGCGAAGCTTATAAAAAATCATCCATACAGCTAGCATAGCACATGCACGCTTTTTGTTTTCACATTTACTTAATCCCAAATACTTTATGCTCACATGTGCCAAAGTGTTGATTTCGATACATAGATGCGATCCATTACATCCATCACATTCTAAAATATGGCAAAACCATCGACTGATTTTCGAACTCGATTAACACTACTTAACTTCATAAAATACTGTCCTTGTGTCTATGTCGATCACCAGATCAAGTCTGGCCAAACGCAAAATTATCGTATCAATGTTGCAATGTCAATGCTCATTCACACAGCTGGACGCAATCCAACCTCTCGTAAGTTTCAATTTTTCTGCTCAAACCTAGACATTAATATACTGACTTATTTGATAGAGATTCCAACATCCATGGCATTAATATACCAACTAATTTTAGTGACTAACCAACTTCTTATCTTGCTTGGTTTAAAAGGTACCAACATTTCTTTGTATGTCAAAAATGACTTCCTAGTATAATAAATTACCAATATCTTTCTGTGGCTTACAAATGCCTTTGAAGGTTACTACTAACTTTTAGGGAAACTATCAACATAAGAGCCTAAAGTCTCCATATTTTATCATAAAAGTTTGAAGTATACATTATTTCAAATAACCGAAGTGCTCTTATTGTTTCAAAAAAGGACCTAGTAGAAGGGCATTTTCATCATTTCAAATTTGATTTTTTTTCGAATTTTTCTATTTTTTTCTACCCTTCCCCACCCATGGCTAGGCTAATAGCAGAGGTCGCCGGCGTCACATAGCCCAGGTGAGGGTGATGCCTGAACCGACATCGAGGACAGCCCTTGCTAGCCCCCCAACACCGGCCTAGGCGAGGCCGAGGGTTGCCCTCACCGAATCTGGCTAGGGTCTGTTCACTTGAGGCGAGGCCAGGTGAGGGCAAGGGTTGCCCTCGCTGGACCTAGCGAGGTTCCCTTACGCGACATCGGCTTAGGCGAGGCCATTTGAGCGTCAACAATGCCGCTCTCTCCATCCATTTCATTCATCGTCAAATTTGGAACGATCCTGAAACATTGGAGCCACCTATTTTCTCATCCCATCTTATCTTCTTCCTATTGATGGCTTCGAAAACGTCCTCTGCCTAGTCGTATTAACATGCATGTTCATGTCTCTGCTATGTTAGGCATTTGAGGTCCTGATTCTTTCGTCGATGTCTGTTGACACCTAAATTTTAATTTCAATTTTCATTTATATATTGCAAAAAAAATGAGAATTTGTTCTCACAAAAAAATATTTCCTCATGACTTGCATATTTATTTTATTCATGCATTACATTTGGATCGATTTGGACCAGTAGATTGAGCTTAAATCAAATAGTTCTAACCCATTGAAACTCTTCAATATTCTAAAAATTAAGAGTTTTAAGCAATTAAAATTCCTAAATTCAGAATTTCTAATCTAATGGCTCTAATTTAATCCTACCTTAGCTAAGCTTAATCCTATGGTCCATAATGAATCCTACTAGGGCTAGGATTGATCTAACTCTATAAATACTAGCCTAACCTTAGGGTTCAAGGGAGAGGCAAATTCAGAAAATTCAGGGACAATAGACAAGAAGAATGGAGAGCAAAAGAAGTTTGAAGCGTGAGACTTTGAGGAGAAAGAAGGAGTGCTCGCTGGAAAGGAGAGGATCATGGTCAAAGAAGTGGCCCACAAGTCCTTTTAACCGAATCCTCCACCAAATCAAGTCCACCACGTTGAAGAGGAGGCCAGACTGTCGCGACCTAAAATTTATTTTTTAGGTTAATGGATTACCAGATTAATTGATTAAATTAACTAACCTAGTTCGAACTCTCCAAAGCTCTACCAAATCGCGACTTTGGTTTTTTGTTCAAATGGTTTTAAAATTTAGAGTCGCCACTAATCATTTTTGGTAGGTTGATTAGAAACCTAAGTAAATTAGCGAGAGAACTAAATTACTTCTATGAACCAGAGATTATGAGTTCGGGGACTTGGTTACACTAGTTAATTAAAACTAATGCCCTTTCGGTACCTTAGTTTCATGGATATCCTAATTTGACAACTCAGACTTGGTTTATTCCTAAGGCTCTAGTGGAGTGTTCTCTTTTTGTATTTTCACTTTTTTAAATGGAATATACGTGAGTGACATTTTTTTTGGCATTTTCAAATATTAAGTATTTTCCTGAAGCCGAAAGAGGGAGTGAGTTAACGACTTCTGTGCAGTGCTGCGAGCTACTCATTTTGGGGTTTAGTGATTCAAAAATTAAATTACAAGAAGTAAATAACAATAAATAAAGACCACCAATGGATAGCTCAGCCTTAGCTTGGCCCTCTCCTTTGAGGTTTAAGGTGCAGGAATTTAAATTGCAGAAATTTAAAATGACCTCCAGTGAGCGGGCTTTACCCTTCACATTCTGGGGTTTAAATTCTTTAAAATAAAACGAATTGATTTGACAATTCAGGTCAAAATCCATCGACGGATCAGTTGAAAATTTAATGGACACTCAAGAGCTCGTCAACGCCAATTTTACACCTCCATGGGATTTACCGTTGACTTAGAGTTGTCCTTTGCCTGACATAAAAATATGGAGAAATGGAGTAATGGAGCAAATATGATTTAATTCACATTAAAAATTAGAATAATGAAAGAAACACTTAGCTTCAATGGCATTATGAGAAGTGCTTGATGGATATAACTGATTCCTGCCTACAATCAAATATGGGGAAATGAGAGAAAAGTAGAAAATTTGAGCTAGTTTATACTAAAAAATAAATAGAGTAGAGGGACACTTAGCTTTAAATCTGGGATGAATTCTTGATTTATGTTGATCGATGAAGAAATTGATGATGATAACCCTCTAGCATTAAACTCCCATCATCTTCAAAATTCTTTCTCTCTTTTTGGTATTTTCTTTCTCTCAAAATTTTCTTCAATCTCCCAAAACCCTCTCAAACATCCAAAATTTTCTCTCCAAAAAATTCCCTCCCTCAAGCTCACTTCTTCCTCCTTTTATAACACGTTCATCTATCTTCCATTCTAATTTTTCCACTAACTCTATCTCCCATTCTAATTTCTCTACTAACTCTTCTTCATTTTCATCTTCCCTTCTCCATCTATATCTCACATTTTAATTCCTCCACTAACTCTTCTTCATCTTCATCTTCCATTCTCCATATTCATCTCCCATTCTAATTTCTCCACTAACTCTTCTTCAAGTTCATCTTCCCTTCTCCATATCTATCTCCCATTCTACTAACTCTTCTTCATCTCCATCTTCCCTTCTCTATTCTCATCTTATTTTCTTTATCTTCTCTTTTCCATCTCCTCTTCTCCATCTTCCCATCTCCATCTCCTCTTCTCTATCCTCCCATCTTCATCTCCTCTTCTCCATCTTCCCTTCTCTATTCTAATTTCTCCACTAACTCTTCTTTTTGTTATTTACAAAATAATCCCTAAAGTGTTAGGTATTTGTACTCTAGTCCATGAGATTTTAAGTATTTACAATTCAGTCCCTGGAGAAATATTTCTTTAAGTCCAAATCTCCTCACATTTTTCGACACACCTACCGCATGTTGAATTTAAGCTCATTTCTTCCTATTGAAAATAATGAAAAATTTAATTAAAGCCCTATTTGTAAAATTGAGTCATTATGGGTATAATTTGGCCAAGATGAAAATTTGGAATATTAGAGAACAATGTCACAACTCCTAAAAGTAAAAAATGAAAATAAATTGACTCAAATTGAACTTTTTTAGGCCCGATTCGAGATTATGCTTGTGAAGGAATACACGACCCCAAATTGGATTTTTTAAATTTACGATGGCCAACATGAAAAGGGATTTAAAAGAAAAATATTGACTATTTTTATGTATTTTTGTGGCCTCAAATGCTATTATTTATGAAATATTTTCCTAATTTCTAAAAAATATATTTAAAAAAATACAAAAACAAATACGAAAAATTATTTTTTGCTAAAACATGGCTGCCTAAGCTTGGCCAAAGCTTCCAAAGTTGATTTTGTAATTTTCTCATTTTGTCTTGATTTTGTTTATGAATTTTCAAAAATAAAAATATCGAAAAATACTGAAAATACGAAAAATTATTTTTTAGTCAAAATTGGTTCCCTAGGTTTGTCCAAGGTCCCCAAAGTTGATTTTTTAATTTTATGAATTTTTATGGATTTTCTATTAATTTTTGAAAATAAAAAAATAATTAAAAATCAAGTGTCAACACAAACCACAATTAACCAGGGGGTCCAAAAAATCGTGTTGTCCCGGAGCCGTCCACGAGCAGTCCAAACACCAACGTTGGTGTTTATCGCAAATTCGTGAGCCGTTGTAAAGTCCATCCATGCGAATCCCTTAAACGTTCAGTCCTCGTCCTTAAGCTTGATTTTTGGAGCAATATAAGAGGCCAAAAATACTGCTGTTTGCTGCTCAATACCTCATTATTCGACTATAAATCAAGCTCGAAACATGCAACTTTGGACAAAATTTCCAGATTCCACGCGCGCTGGAATTTGGCTTGGAAAATGGTAAAATTTCTGAATTTTTTGCAATTTGTGCTTGTTTACTTGGAGAACATGCATGTACGTTGTATCGTTTTGATGAGCGTATTTGATTTGCAATTTAATCATTTCACTAAGTTGTGCTAAGAACAAAAAATTGAGTTTCTTTGCTAACAATTCCTGATTTTTGTTTCGGATTAATTCATTTGATCATGAAATTGCTTGAATAATCTTGGGGATTGATGAAATTTGATTTTGGATATTTATCTTGTGGATTGATTTTTGCTGAAATATTCAAATCATATCTTGAAAAGATATCATTCATGATTCTTTGGAATATTTGTGAATATTTTGGGGAATTTTGTGTAATCTCATGATAATTTGAAAATTTCTTAAAGATACTCGAAGATATCCAAAATATTTCAAAAAAAAAACGTGATCGATTAGGATAATTTCCTAATCCACAACCGCATACATAGAAATAAGTCTATCTATCAGGCTTTAGACAGAATTATTTCCATAGCGGGCATTTCGAATTTTTAGGGTCGATCTATCAGGTTTTAGATCGAAACTTAATTCGAAAGAAATTGCGAAATCCTCAAGTTGGTTATTTTGGTTTTCCATATGTGAATTGATTCGGATTGGAAAAGATTGTCTGATGCATGCTCTTTGCTAGTTTTCTTGAATGCTGATTGTTAATTCAATTGATTGTGCTACCGTCTGATAACCTTGTTAGTGACTTAGGTTAAGATTTAATCAAACTTGCCTAATTAAATTTTTTCATGAAATAAAAGGGTACCGAAAGGGCGTTAGAGTAATCTAGCGTAATCAAGTCCCCGGGCTTATTATCTCTAGTTCGCAGGAATAAAATAGTTCTCTCACTATTTTATTTAGGTTTCTAATCAACCTACCTTAAATGATTAGTGGCGACTCCTATTGAAAATCTTTTGCATTTAAATATTGAACCTAAGTTGCGATTTGGTAGAGCTTGGGAGAGCTCGAACTAGGTTATTTAATTCACTTAATTAACTTGGTAATCCATTAACATAAAATTGAGAAAACTCGATTTTTAGGTCGTGACAGCTTGACGACTCCGCTGGGGAAAGGCTTGAATTCTTCGAAAAACTTTAATGAGGACTTAGGCTGGAAAAATTTTGTGAAAAAAAAACATTCACATGGTTTGGCAATCTTGGTTGAATTCTAATCCTTAAGTGTTAAATGGTCTTGTAGAATGGGTGTTATAAGGGGAGGAGTCTGTGGCTAATCTTTTGTTTTGCAAGTTTGGTGAAAAGGGAATTTGATTTTAATTCTTTGAATTATTGGAGCGCTGATTGGTTTGAAATGTTGTGCATGTCTTTAGTATAATTGAACTACACCACATTCGACTTGTGACCGAGCCCAAGTTACGCCAGTAGTTTTAGGATGGTATTTAAGTAGTTTTTAAACCTTGGTGGTAAGGCTTCGCTAAAGGTTATCACACTTGGATCCCGAACTTCTCCGAAAAACAGCTCAAGGGTCATTCTCTTGCACGTAAGGCTACGATGCATGGGCATTATCCTTGTTGACCGAACTAAGCCGAAGTGATTGGACCCGACTAGTCATGACTATTTGTGCGAGGCAGCGACTAGTTATGATGAATGTGCGCAAGGCTGCGACATGCCGTTCTGTTCGTCATTTCACTTTGCTAAAGGAAACTAAAATTGAATCCACAATTCATATGCATGTCTTTGTGATTAGCATTCTCTTCCTAAGGGTGGTAATTTCTTGAACTTTATCTCAGTTTTCCTTACTCTATTTTGGGTCAATCCATGATTTAGGTTGAGTCATTTGGCACGCGATCTATATATGAATAGGTCGCAACGATATCAGTTTTGTGCAAACTCCATAGTTAGAGCTCAAGAAGCTATGGGGACATTGAAGCCGGATGGCCAGTATGCGCTCAAGCACATTGGATTCATGTTGCCGATCCTTGATATTGATGTTCAGAGTGGAATCATGCATGCACTTGCTCATTTCTGGTGCCCTGAGACGACCACCTTCATGTTAGGTAAGTTCGAGCTCGTACCTACTTTGGAAGAATACGGTTTTGCCATTGGAAAATCTGTAGAGATTGATATAATTGAACCGCCCATTCAAGTTGATCCTATGGTAGTGCTTGCTGAATTTTTAAGGCTAAGTAGAAAAGAAGTTGAAAAGGTCCTAAAAGGTAATTGTCAAGCATGCCCATTATCTTTTCTCATTGAATGTTTTGAAAAAAAACTCCGACCACGTCAGATCTAGGATCTTTATTCTAGCCTTTTTTGGACTTGTCATTTTTCCATTCCGTCAAAATGCTATCGGTCCTGTGATAGCTTGGACAATTAAACAAATATGTGGTGGAGTTTGTTTTATAAACATTATTCTGGCTGAAACTTTCATTTCATTGACACGTTTCAAAGAAAACAAGACAAGACTTTTCGAGCCCCGATTGAACTTTTACAAATCTGGTTTTTCTCACACCTTTCTTAATTTGGGGAAAATTTGACTGTATTTGAAATGGGCATGACTGATAATTCCATTTTGAGGTTTAAAGAAATACAAAATCAAACTAAGAGTTTGCACTATACTCAATGGGTCAATTTGTTCAAGGATCCAAACCCTAAGATTTTCCTTTGGCAAGCCGCATGGTTCCGAGTCACTGAGGCTCGACTTTACCATGGAGATCAGAAGCCTGTACCTTTGATGGGCATCTATGGAGCGACTAGTTATCAACCTCTACGAGTAGCACGTCAGTTTCGGGTTTTACAAGACATTCCACCTCCGCTTGGGCCCAATGAATTTCGGGTCTGGCTTGAGAAAGGAGAGAACTACAGAACTGAACTTAGGCGTCATTTTGAAGCATAGCAGAAGTGTTTCAACCATAAACTGAGTTGGCCTATAGACGAGCCCATTGGGAGGATGAAGAGGCACTTCGCAACAGATCGCTATATTTAGCACCACGTCATTCCTGCAGAGATACTCCCGAAGAAACCGATCATAACAGAGCAGCATACTCGCCAGGCCCAGATCAAAGTCAGTGAAGCAAAGGCATTGAAGGCCTAGAGACGAGTGGATGCTTTGGATAAGGAGAATGCACAACTACGACGCTCGTTGAATGCCCATTCGTCTATGGATCATGTAGTCACTAAGAAAAGAAAGATAGTTTAATGTCGTGTCTTGTTTAGTGAGTTTTCATTGTTTTAGGTGCGAATGTTGGTTGGCATTTACATTTTTATGTCGGATTGTTGGAATTTTTCTGGTAATAATTGTTGTTGTTCAGACCGACCTTATGGTCTTCCGTAATTTATACTGAATTTTCTGCTTCACATTAACCCATAGAGCCTTCATGAAAAACATTCACAAGACCCTAATTCATCACCTCAAAAATGTTTGGATCAATTCAATGCATTTTCCATTTATTACCGAATTTAAGGTGAAAGTAAAAACTGTCTGGGTTCTAGAATTTTCCTGACTTCACTTTTGTTTCTCCATTTATCACTAGAAACATGCTCTTTTGAGAGAAATCAAAACATGAAAGTTGTAGAATGGGCTTTTAATTAGTGGACTGGAAATTTTCGGGCATCAATTCGCATTTTTGATGACCCATTTATCCTCAAAGTAAAAACCGGACAAATCAGTTTTCTGAGGAAAAGTTTTGGAAAGAAGCATTAAACTGTACTGATCCATGAGGAATTTTCCCCATCTCAAAAAATGAAATTTGTTCATAATGGTCTTAACTATCATCTCATAAATTTTGGCACTGTTTCGAATACTGTGAGAATTAATATGAATTTTCTCGTAAAAGCCGACGAAATCAGAATTTGCACGAATCAATCTTTCATTCATGTTTGCTCCGTTTTTGAGTTTAGAGAGTTGTCATGGACCGACTCGTCATTTTCTTCCATCGTACTCACTTGTGTTTTTATCTTTTTAGGTAGCTTATCACAGATCCCCAACGAGACTCTTACCTTACTTGATCAAGGAAGATGACTAACAAGGCTGAAATTCTAGTCATTATGAAAAGAAGATTAAGGAATTTCGAGACAAAATGCACACTTAGAATGCTATAGTGGATGAAACGATTGATATCATGGCAATTCAACCTCTCTCTGTGCACAACGACAATCATTGTTTCATGCCCCATCGGGGTCAAGCAACTCAGGATCAACTACTTGTCTATAGGGGAAAGCAGTTCACTCCACTTCCATTGCCAGTGCCTGAGATTTGGGCCATTTTGCTAAAGCTTGGGTTGCTCCAAAGGGAACGTAGATTCCCTAATCCTAAAGATCTAGTCAATTACGACCCCTACAAGACTTGTGACTTCCACTTTGGGGAAGTTAGCCACTCTTTGAATGATTGTTATCAGTTGAGATGCCGTATTCAAGATTTCATTGATACCGGTTACCTTATTCCTCTTCCCCAAGAATTTGACATAATTGAAGACTTCGGTGAATATGGCCAACTTCCACGTGATGAACCTCCAGTGCTAAAAGGAAGAGAATTTACTTTACTCCCCACGGCAATGTCCATCATATGGCCGATACTCTTGAAGAAGGGATTGTTATCGCGAGAACAAACTTTTCCTTGGATCGAAAACACCCGCAATTTCGACTTAGGCAAGTTCTGCGATTTCCATTGTGGTCGAGAAGACCACTCTCTTGAGGAATGCGTCACATTACGATTTCGGATCCAATATATGATAGATGCTGGCAATCTCATGTTTCGTGCATGGAAGTATTGCGATGGAAACGTGGACATGCTAGTAGTCCTAAGCATGCGATTGGAGTACCTTTACATGTTCGAGAACGAGGTACCTTCGTTGCATCATCGTTTTCCTCGAGGTGTTACCTAAAACACATGGGATGATTAGCCGGACCAGAAATCAAGGGAGCTCATCATTGAGGAAGTGGGTGTAGACCCAAATCAGTAACCCCTTTCATTTTATGCAATCCCTTATGTGGGATCTTTCTTGCTTTTTAGGTGTCTAGGCTGCATTTTCAATTTTTAGTATTTATTTTTAGATTCAGGCTCCTCATCATTGACGAAAACATTTGCATTTTCTTTTCAATAAGATGTAATTCAATTGGTTCATTATCAATAAAATTACAGAAGTTTTTATTGTTATTTTGGAATCTTGTTGAGGCATGCCAAACCAACCCGATGACGATAACCAATGATTGAAAAATTTGTCATTTGTGGTAAGTACTGAGGGTTGGGTTTCTCAAGAATTCTTCTCCCTAGGTTTTCAAAAACAAAAGGCTTTTTCAAGAAAAGTCTTCGAAAATGGCTAGCATGCAGTTTAACCCTAGTTGTCCTACTGATCCATCCACTATATGTTTCAGAATCAATTCAGGGGCAACAGCGAACATTCTTACTCCAGCTATGCATCAACTCGATCGATCCTTGAATGACTCTGCACAATCTTTGCATGAGTTTTGGACCCCATAGCTCATAGTTAAGCTAGAGACCTGGTTGATCCCTTACTAACTTATACATTAGGTTATCAGCCAATGGAAGATTGATTCACACTTCAACCACGACCATACTGTATCAGTTGATGGAAAGCGAAGAAAAGGCTGCTCAATCTAAAGGGCAATGTCCCCATTCAAGTTTCACCAATTCTGAAAATGACACATTATTTTCCTTTTTGCAAGGGCAAGTGTTGGATGGAATGTTTACCAAAACCTGAAATCAAATTCTTGTTATTTGTCATACCTGTGAGGCAACCCTAGATCTCTGCAAAGTTTTGGCTGCCCAATGCGGTCTACTCTGACAGCAAATGGGGAAAAATGACAGTGAACACAAACTTGAGAAAGGAAGTATGTCTTTTTTGTTTCATGCCATTTTCAAGATAATGCTCAGTTTTTCTTCTTACAGGGGCATATGACTGACGTGACAGTTGTCTCCAACCTAAAGCATCTCAAGTTATTACCTGATTTATTTCACACACATTTCTCCTTGTGCAGGGGCAAAAGTCAAGAACAGAGTCTTTCCCAATCTAAGGATTAAGCTCTCAAGCTTGCTAAATCCATTTGCATATGCAAGGGCAATCTACAATCCCCCATTCTTGAAAGTTTTCTTGCAAATTTAAACATGCTTGCATAGTTCATTTCTTAAGAATATGCATGAGTTTTTCATGAGGCTATGAAAGTCATTGCTACATTTTTCATGCTCAAAAGGTGATCACATATTGCAAAATTTCATACATGATTTTGTCTGTATTGCTAATCTTCAATGGGGAAGAGTTTTAATTAGGAAATCTGTTCCATTCTATGAAAATGATCATGTTGAATGAGGAATGCCAAGATGACGAAAGGCAAGCCATTTCCATACACGTCATGTATATTAATCTCCACTGTAAATTGAGTGAAAAATTCCGTGCTGACAAGGTGAAGGGTTATCTCGCGAAAAGTATGACGACCAAAATGATGAAAGGCATTCATTTCCTCTACCATACATACTATAGGTTATCCTTTGTTTAACCCCTTTGAGCGAAGGTTTGTTTCTTACCCCTATCAGAAATAACCCCATACTGGGGCAATGACCAGAAAGTTCAAATGGTTAGAATTTTCTTGTTTTCACTTGCATCAATATTCAAGTATATTTATTGCATGTGAATTTTGTGTTAGCTCAAGTGCCTTAGACATGACGAAGAGCATTTCCTTCCTATATCCCTACACATCATATCCATTGCCTTCCCAACTTGAGTGGTGGATTCATTTCAACCTAAATTGGTGATCATCCATATGGAAAATCAAAGAGTTCATGTCAAAGTGTTGAGATAACTAAAGTTCAAAGCAACTTCGGGCAATTAGAAGTTCAGGGAAGAGTAAAAAAAAAGGGGGTGTGAAAAAAGAAAAGACTCAATCAAGAGAAGCTCTCTTTCAAGAAATATTCTCTCTCTCTCAAAAAAAAAAGGGAAGAGAGTCAAGCAAAATTTCTCAAAAAAAAAAATCTCTCTCAGAACAAAAAAAAAAGAGGCTTTGACAAAAATATAGTCGATGTGCAAAAGTATTTCTCAAAGAAAAAAGACCATTTGAAGGTTCTAGAGCAAAAACATGAAGACCGGATGATCACCAATTTCCATGATTCATGATATACCCTTTTGTCATAAATAAGCCATTCATTTCAAGCCTACCCAAGCCTACGTTACAACCCTTACCGAAGTCTCTTCAGATTAGGGCACTTGAATTAATGTAAGGTTTTATATGCTTATAAATATTGCTTGAAGAAGTGCAAACAAGATTTTTCTATCTCATCTTTGCAAGGTTTCTAACTTGTAGATCTAATGCCACTATGATAATGTTTTATTCAAAGCCAAATGACTCGCATGAGTCCCCCTCGTTAAACCCTTGATCAAGACTTACATTACGGTCCTTCTAAAAGACATCTCATATTGGTCTGATCATACTGATTGCGAGAATACCCAGACCCTTGTCAAGCATGATGATGACGGTTCTAAGCGATTTTCATACCCGTATCAATGGCAGGGTTCAAAAAGCTTTTTTCAAGAGAGTGAGTGAAAGTCCTTTCTGACTAAAGGTTTCTCATTCAATGTGATCAAAATTATCAAAAGGACCAAATAGGTTTCCTTGTTAATATAATTCCCTAGTGAAGCTTTGCAAAGTAATTATGCAAAAGAGTTTTTACTGGCATATGATGTTGCATTTACATTGATTTTATGCACATGATCATTTTAAGTGAATAAGCAAGTGTGATACAGTTAATCTGTCTATTCCTTAATCGTTGTTCAGAAAAACCAGGTATGTTTTCTAATTATCCCTCAACTACATTTCAGTGGCTCTATTGACCTAAGTTCACATTTCATCCTGTGTATTGACTTGACGCATCTCAGGCGCACACTCTTATGCGTTTATTTTGTCTCATCTCAAGTGCACCCCCCTTTTTGGAGTTCACACTGATAAGATTCATGTGGCCCACCCTTTTCTATGTTCATACTGATGAGATTTGTTGATGAGATTCGCTTGACGCACTCCTTTTTGAAACATTCTCAGTTTATGGCGACTCACTAAAACGATGGTGGTCCCAAGAGAAATTTTACCGACTCACGATCGACTTGCTCTCGTGATCTCGAAAGGCATTCTATCGACTCATGGTGACTTGCTAAAACGATGTTGGTCCCAAGAGACAAAAGGTGATATTGCTTCTCACTACGTGTTTACCGAGTGGAATAGGTAGCACGTATCTCTTTCATGTTCACCCATTTGGAATAGGTGATATTGGTTCTTATTATGTGTTTACCGAGTGGAATAGATAGCACGCATCTTTTTATGTTCACCCATTTCGAGCAGGTGATATTACTTCTCACTACGTGTTTACCAAGTGGAATAGGTAACACGCATCTTTTTATGTTCACCCATTTGAAACAGGTGATATTGTTTCTCACTACGTGTTTACCAAGTGGATTAGGTAGCACGCATTTCTTTATATTCACCAATTGAAACAGGTGATATTACTTTTCATTTCGTGTTTACCGAGTGGAATAGGTAACACGTATCTTTCGAATATTCATCCTGTGGATTTATCTTTTGTGTTTACTTAGGCATCACAAACCTATTTCATGTTCGCCGAGTGGATTAGGCGACATGATTTTCATATTTTGTGTTCACCGAGTGGATTAGGTGTCACAAACCTCTTTCGTGTTCATCGAGTGGATTAGATGTCACGACCCCCTTTTATGTTTGCCGAGTAGATTAGGCGGCATGGTTTTTCATTTTGTGATTACCAAGTGGATTAGGTGGCACAACCCAATTTCATGTTCACCAAGTGGATTAGGTGACATGGTCCTTCTCGTGATTGCCGAGTGGTATAGGCAACACGTCCATTTCAATCATTTCTTTTGATTGTTTCAAATCATATCATGCACTGTTTCGCATTTGTAGGAAACTATAAGTAACAGACAGGCAACTCGGTACTTTGAGAACCCTACTTCGAATGGATTAGAAGGTCGGGAATTAAGGGATCCGATAGCATTATGAAGCATTCTCTCATTTGGATGTTTTTATATGAGATCCATATGCAAGGCTCTTTACCGCTCTATAGGAGGTGAGAAGCCCCGACATATGTTTCTTATTGTCTGCATTTTTTGCATATCATGCATCATTTCATTTGCATATAAAATCGAATTAAAACCCCACCAAAAATTTCATTAATCATTTGTATTGTCAAAATTTAGGTTCAATTTGATCTTTGAGCGAAACATCTGCGAGCCTCTACTCAAAAAGGGGCAGTTATTGACACCTAAATTTTAATTTCAATTTTCATTTATATATTGCAAAAAAATGAGAATTTGTTCTCACAAAAAATATTTCCTCATGATTTGCATATTTATTTTATTCATGCATTACAATTGGATCGATTTGGACCAGTAGATTGAGCTTAAATCAAAGATAACTAACCCATTGAAACTCTTCAATATTCTAAAAATTAAGAGTTTTAAGCAATTAAAATTCCTAAATTCAGAATTTCTAATCTAATGACTCTAGTTTAATCCTACCTTAGCTAAGCTTAATCCTATGGTCAATGAATCCTACTAGGGCTAGGATTGATCTAACTCTATAAATACTACCCTAAGCTTAGGGTTCAAGGGAGAGGCAAATTCAGAAAATTTAGGGACAATAGACGAGAAGAATGGAGAGCAAAAGAAGTTTGAAGCGTGAGACTTTGAGGAGAAAGAATGAGTGCTCGTTGGAAAGGAGAGGAGCATGGTCAAAGAAGTGGTTCACAAGTCCTTTTAACCGAATCCTCCACCAAATCAAGTCCACAACGTTGAAGAGGAGGCCAGACCACAATTAACCAGGGGGTCCAAAAAATTGTGTTGTCCCGGAGCCGTCCATGAGCAATCTAAACACCAACGTTGGTGTTTATCGCAAATTCGTGAGCCGTTGTAAAGTCCAGTCATGCGAATCCCTCAGACGTTCAGTCCTCATCCTTAAGCTTGATTTTTGGAGCAATATAAGAGGCCAAAAATACTGCTGTTTGCTGCTCAATACCTCATCATTCGACTGTAAATCAAGCTCGAAATGTACGACTTTGGACAAAATTTCCAGATTGCACGCGTGCTCGAATTTGGCTTGGAAAAGGGTAAAATTTCTGAATTTTTTGCAATTCGTGCTTGTTTACTTGGAGAACATGCATGTACGTTATATCGTTTTGATGAGCGTATTTGATTTGCAATTTAATCCTTTCACTAAGTTGTGCTAAGAACAAAAAATTGAGTTTCTTCGCTAACAATTCCTGATTTTTGTTTCGGATTAATTCATTTGATCATGAAATTGCTTGAACAATCTTGAGGATTGATGAAATTTGATTTTGGATATTTATCTTGTGGATTGATTTTTGCTGAAATATTCAAATCATATCTTGAAAAGATATCATTCATGATTCTTTGGAATATTTGTGAATATTTTGGGGAATTTTGTGTAATCTCATGATAATTTGAAAATTTCTTAAAGATACTCAAAGATATCCAAAATATTTCAAAAAAAAAATGTGATCGATTACGATAATTTCCTAATCCGCAACCGCATACATGGAAATAAGTCTATCTATCAGGCTTTAGACAGAATTATTTCCATAGTGGACATTTCGAATTTTTAGGATTGATCTTTAAGGCTTTAAATCGAAACTTAATTCGAAAGAAATTGCGAAATCCTCAAGTTGGCTATTTTGGTTTTCCATATGTGAATTGATTCGGATTGGATCGTTATCTTGCATATCTTTATCTGCATGCTTCAAAATCTTAAAATATCCTACATGCAGATAATTTTCCTTTTAAAATAGATTTGCATATCACTCTAGGTAGACAACATATTCAGTTCTTAGAGTAGGATTTTTTTAGATAATTTTCCATTTAGATAAACATTGCATTTTACAATAGAATTCACATGTTTAGGTAAGTTTGCATGCTTAAAATAGTCTATTTTGGATAGGATAGGATTATGATAGATTCCATGCATAATCTAGTTCAAAATGACCACTTTATTGAGGTGTTTTATTTTTGGTCTTCCTTAAATCCGAAAATCATAAATAAAAAAAATGTCATCATGCATTACATGTCATCTTTACCATGTCATTTTTTGAAATTGCATGTTAGATTTGCATCACATATAGAATTCCATGTTTAAGTTTTTTTTAATTAATTCGAATACATTGTAGTCGATTTAATTAAACCATAGCATAACATTGTAGCTTAGTTTAATTTAATTGCATGTCATATAGATTAATCATGTTAGTTAATTAAATTGATTAAATTGCATGTCATTAGGATAGTCATGTGGTCTAATTTAACCTCATATGCATGCTTAAAGTAGTCTTGCATTTAATTCATGTCATGGCATCTTAGGATAATTTCATGCATTGCATATGGTTTATTTTCATTAAAAAGAAAAGTGAAAACAAAAAGAGAAAAGATTGTCTGGTGCATGCTCTTTGCTAGTTATCTTGAATGCTGATTGTTAATTTAATTGATTGTGCTCCCGTCTGACAACTTTGTGAGTGACTTAGGTTAAGATTTAATCAAACTTGCCTGATTAAATTTTTTCATGAAATAAAAGGGTACCGAAAGGGCATTAGAGTAATCTAGCATAATCAAGTCCCCGAGCTCATTATCTCTAGTTCGCAGGAATAAAATAGTTCTCTCACTATTTTATTTAGATTTCTAATCAACCTACCTTAAATGATTAATAGTGACTCCTATTAAAAATCTTTTGCATTTAAATATTGAACCTAAGTTGCGATTTGGTAGAGCTTGGGAGAGCTCGAACTATGTTAGTTAATTCACTTAATTAACTTGGTAATCCATTAACCTAAAATTGAGAAAACTCCATTTTTAGGTTGCGACAATGTCTAAGCTCAAATTTGTTTCTTTGCTGAACCGAGTTCATGGATTTCTTCATTGGTATATCATACTTTTCCATGGAGTTTTCTTCTTTGGGCTGGTGTCGGGCGAGGATGGCCCTCACCTGCGTTGGATGGGTGTTGACACCTCATTTTTAATCATCCTTTCTGTTTTAAAATTAATAAAAAAAATTTCTTTTATAAAAACTCATAAAATTGAAAAATCAACTTTGGGGACCTTGGCTAAGCCTAAAGAACCAATTTTGATACAAAAAATGATTTTCCATATTTTTCGTATTTTTCGGTATTTTTTATTTATTTATTTTCGAAAATTAATAGAAAATTCATAAAAATTCATAAAATTGAAAAATCAACTTTGGAAGCCTTGGCCAAGCCTAGGCAACCATTTTTGAACAAAAAATAAAATTTCATATTATATATTTAATTTTTTTTAAAAAAAATAATAATACAAAAATACTTGAAAATTTTGGAAAATTAACATTTGAGGCCAAAAAAATACACAAAGATAGTTAATATTTTTATTTTAAATCTATTTTCATATTGGCCATCGTAAATTCAGAAAAATCCAATTCGAGTCACGTGTTCCTTCACGAGTATAATCTCGAATCGGGCCTAAAAAAATTTAATTTGAGCCAACTTATTTTTAATTTTCACTTTTTATGAGTTGTGACATTGTCTTCTAATATTTTAAATTTTCATCTTGGCCCAATTATACCCAGAATGACTTAATTTTGCAAAATGGCTTTAATTAAATTCTGCATTATTTTCAGCGGCAAGAAATGAGCTTAAATTTGACATGTGGTAAATTTTGGTGTGTCAAAAATTGTGAGGAGATTTGGACTTAAAGAAATATATTTTTTCAGGGACTAAATTGTAAATACTTAAAATTCAAGGACTAGAGTGCAAATACTTAACTCTTGAAGGATTATTTTACAAATAACAAAAAGAAGAGTTAGTGGATAAATTAGAATAGAGAAGGGAAGATGGAGAAGAGAAGTTGGAGAAAATAAGATAAGAATAGAGAATGGAAGATGGAGATGAAGAAGAGTTAGTAGAGAAATTAGAATGGAAGATAAGAATAGAGAAGGGAAGATGGAGATGAAGAAGAGTTAGTGGAGAAATTAGAATGGGAGATAAATATGGAGAAGGGAAGATGAAGATGAAGAAGAGTTAGTGGAGAGATTAGAATGTGAGATAGAGATGGAGAATGGAAGATGAAAATGAAGAAGAGTTAGTGGAGAAATTAGAATGGGAGATAGAGTTAGTGGAGAAATTAGAATGGGAGATAGATGAGTAGATTATAAAAGGAGGAAGAAGTGAGCTTGAGGGGGGGATTTTTTTGGAGAGAAAATTTGAAGTGTTTGAGATGATTTTTTTTTAGAGAAAATTTGAAGTGTTTGAGATGATTTTTTTTGGAGAGAAAATTTTGGATGTTTGAGAGAGTTTTGGGAGATTGAAGAAAAATTTGAGAGAAAGAAAATACCAAAAGAGAGAGAATTTTGAAGATGATGGAAGTTTAAAGCTAGGGGTTATCATCACAAATTCCTTCATCGATCAATATAAATCAAGAGTTCTTCCTCGTCAACGAGCAAGCAAATTCGAGCTAAGTGTTTTTATTTATTCATTTGTTTATGGTTTTACTGGCAAATTAGCACAAATTGTATACACTTTCTCCATCTCCTCTTTTTTTTTCCATATTTTATGTCAGGAGAAGGATATCTCTACGTCAACAGCAAAAATCTCGTGGAGATGCAAAAATCAGCCCAGACAAGCTCCTAAGCTGTCCACCGATTTCTCAACTGATCTGTGACTAAAAGTCCCTCTTAATTCAAAAGAAACTCTCTATATTGGTAACATAGAGAGCGAAAATCAATTATAGAAATCCCTCCCAAAAAAATGGGAGATAAGTACTCTTTCCACTCTTCTAGTTTTAGGTGCAGATTAGCACATATTTTGTATACTGACATTTCACTATATTTTATGTCAGGAAGCCACAGCTTTATATCAATGGTCAACCCTATGGAAGCACAAAATCGGCTTGGAGGAGTCCTCAAGCGCGCAGAAATTTCAAATTGTTGAATCAATTCGTTGTATTTTATTTTAAAGAATTCATACCCCAGAATGGAGAGGACAAAGTCCATCCGCAATTTAAATACCTGCACCATAAATCCCAAAGGGAAGAGCCAAGCCAATGCTTAGCCTCCCATTGGAGGTTTTTACTTACAGTAGTTAAATACCTGCAACTTAAATACCTGTACCTTAAATCCCAAAGGGAAGAGCCAAGCCAATACTTAGCCTCCCATTGGAGGTTTTTACTTACAGTAGTTAAATACCTGCAACTTAAATACCTATACCTTAAATCCCAAAGGGAAGAGCCAAGCCAATGCTTAGCCTCCCATTGGAGGTTTTTACTTACAGTAGTTAAATACCTGCAACTTAAATACATGTACCTTAAATCCCAAAGGGAAGAGCCAAGCCAATGCTTAGCCTCCCATTGGAGGTTTTTACTTACAGTAGTTAAATACCTGCAACTTAAATACATGTACCTTAAATCCCAAAGGGAATAGCCAAGCCAATGCTTAGCCTCCCATTAGAGTTTTTACTTACAGTAGTTTAAATACTTGCAACTTAAATACCTGTACCTTAAATCCCAAAGGGAAGAGCCAAGCCAATGCTAGGACTCCCATTGGAGGTGTTTATTCACTGTCATGTACTTCCTATAATTTAATTTTTGAATCATCAGACCCAAAAGATAAGTAGGTCGTAATACTGCACAGAAGTCGTTAACACACTCCCTCTTTCGGCTTCAGGAAATCTTTAACACTTAAAAAAATATAACAAATAAAAATATATACCATCCATGCATCCTATTTAAAAAGTGAAAACACAAAAGAGAATACCCTACTAGAGCCTTAGGAATAAACCAAGTCTGAGTTGCCGAATTAGGATATCCATGAAATTAAGGTACCGAAAGGGCATTAGTTTTAATTAACTAGTGTAACCAAGTCCCCGAGCTCCTAATCTCTGGTTCGCAGGAATAAATTAGTTCTCCCGCTAATTTATTTAGGTTTCTAATCGACCTACCAAGAACGATTAGTGGCGACTCCAAATTTTAAAATCATTTAAACAAAAACCAAAGTTGCGATTCGGTAGGGCTTGGGAGGGTCCGCGTTAGGTTAGTCAAATCTAATTAACCTAATAATCCGTTAACCCCCTTTAAAATTTAAATTTTTTTTAGAGGGTCGCGACAATGGGCAACCCTCCCTAATATTGTTGCTGATACTTGATTTTTTATCATTTTATTTTTAAAAAATTAATTAATATGGCAAAAAAATTCATAAAATTATAAAACAAACTTTTGAAGCCTTAGCCTAGCCTTAGGAACTAATTTTGGAAAAAAATTCTTCTTTTTGACATATATATATTTTTAATTAAAAATAGCTAAAAATTAAGAAAAATGGAATCTGTGTCCACAAAAATATGAAACAATAGTCAATATTTTTTATTTGAATTCCCTCTTCATATTGGAGACTTCAAATTTTAAAAATTCAGCTTGGGTCACCGTGTTCCTTCACAAACATAAATCCGAATTGGGCAAAATAATTATATTTCGAGTCTTTTTATTTTTATTTTTCACTTTTTCTAAGCTATGATATTAGTATCTATTGTCTTGAATTGCAATTGGATCCATTTACTTGATAATTTGCTCAATTTTAGCCAAAAAGACCTATTTACAATTTTTATTTTCAATTTAGTGCCCGGTTTCACTAGAAATGAAACTAATCAACATTTAGGGGGTACCCATGAAAATACAAGCCCACTAGCTTATAGTTTTCATCATTTTTGAATCCATTGGTGGCGGGTAGTTTGGCTTGATTTGGTCTTGTAGGTTTTGAATTACTCAAAATTCATTTTCGGGTCAAACTTGAAATTTGGGCTTTTTTGCACTAATCAAACATTTTAATCCCAAAACATCTCTCTTAAATGAAAAACATGCAGAGAGACCCAATTTTGACATCAAATTTATAAATTTAAAAAAAGGGTTCAATTCGGAGGTTAATTGGACCAAAAACGGCTAAATCAGGTCAACCGGGTAGGGCAGACCCGACCCGTGACCCAGTCACTATTGATCTTCTCCTCCACTCAGCCGGATGACCCCCAAGCAAAAACCATTGAAATTGACTATTAATCAGGCATGATCAACGACGACCAAGCATGGGCTTTCAAGGACACTCTCTTCAGGTCCCATTGAACCAAGTCTCACAACTCGCCGTCGCCGGAGGTGCAGAGTTGCAGACCAAATCCACGACCATTCGCGTGGCCCACGCCATTTACCCCCTCCAAGCTCATTCCAGAACTTTCGCCCTTTCATTTTGTCGCTCTTGGACATGGATCTCATACAAAAATGGTACAAGTCGGGGCGGACAGCAGCTGGGGTACGAGACAAAAATGCAAAAAGGACATTGCTCAGAGAATATTCGAGCTGGTCATGCTCATACGAGGTGTGTACTGGAGTGGGGAAGCCTCTACAAAATGAGAGCAAGGCTAGAGCAGCTGGGGCTTCCACCAATTTCGGCAAAAAAAATGAGTGAGGGGGGGGGGGGGGGGTCGGGCTTGGCTATTTGGGTTTGGGACCGACTACTGCTAGCAAAGGTTTTTTGTGAGCAAAATCCGAGCAAGTCGAGAGATTTTTTGAGCAACCACCACCCGGCCGACCTTCACCTACACCCCAGCTTTCCATCGAGCCATCACTGACGCCCATTCACCACCGGAGATTTGCCCCCTTCGCAACTACCTTCATCTACGTTTTTTGCACTTTGCCCGGTTTGGCCTCATTTAATTCTCGAGTCAAACGAGACCAAACCGACCATGCTTATATGCTTATACATTTCCTTTGAGTGATTACATGCTTCGGTCTTGCTCATAATGCCCCCTATGCACATTTTTAATAATGCACATAACAAATTTGATAAAATGTCTTGGGGGGATTTAAACCCTGACTTTGAACCTTTTTTCATGGCCGTTTTGTGTTATTTTTTCGTCATTTCTTGATTCTATGTATGTAGCTCTTTGCATTGATATGTCGTGGGGCCTTTAGTTGTGACTGAGGTGTGAGATATGCACTTTATTTTTGTTGTCTTCTCGTAAGTAGTTTTTGTTGTTCTTGGGTCCATTGCATTCTGTGTGTGTTGTAGTCTTTGCTCTTGGCTTTGTTTGTGGAGGAAAATGAGGGGTCATGAATACTCTTTGTTGGTTTAATCCGAGCTCGAAAATTTTGTCTTTAAGTGTTGGATACAATCCAATGTTTCTGTTTCATGCTTAATTTTCATTACCTTACCTTGAGTATTTTTTGGCCGTTTCTTGGCTTGTTGTGTTCCTTGTACATAGTAGAACACGTGGATATGCTCAAGAAAGCTATTTCGAATGTTGAGATCTCTTTTAAAAGTCGATGATTAATCTCCAATTCTTTATGACATATTTAGACCTCTTTCAAATATTGAAAAGATTCAACTAGTTAAAAAACGACGGACGTGATCTCATGTAATGCTAAGCAATTGATTGAAGAACAAGATTGTGGAGATAACTAGATTAGTAGCTTTTAACACATGATTTTTAGTCATTTCTTTTTTTAAAAAATTAATATAAAAAAGCTATAAAAATTCATAATTTTGCAAAATCAACTTCGAAAGCCTTGGCCAAGTTAAGGAACAATTTTTGAACAATTTTTTTTTTACGTTTTTCGCATTTTTCAACTATTTTATATATTAGGGAAATATCCAAAAAAATCGAGAAAAATAGAATTTGTGGCAATAAAAATATGAAAAAATAGCCACTATTCTTATTTTATTTTATTTTTCAATTTTGCCATCTAAAACTTGGGGAATTCAATTTGGGGTCATAAGAGTCTTCGTAAATATAAATCCAAATTGAGCCAAAAAATTACATTTTGAGTCCTTTTATTTTTCTTTTCACATTTTCCAAATCATGACATTTGCCTTTAAGGCCTCATACTGCATTTCAGTCTAATTGTTTAGGAAATTGAGAAATTTTGGCAAAACGAAATTGTTTGCACTTTTTATTTTCAATTTAGTCCATAGTTTTCACTCTAAGCACAATTAATCATTTTTGAAAGAATTTCATTGAAATCTAAGACCATGACCCTATGATTTTCATCATCCTGAATTCATTAGTGGGGTCGAATTGGTTCGATTTAGTAATTTGGGATTTGGATTATTCAAAAATCTTAATCAGCTCAAACTTAAAAATTAAGCTTTCGTACAAATCTAAATAAAATTTTCCCAACCTAGTCATTTTTATATGGAATCCATGTCATAGAATTCAATATTGAAAATCAATTTGGAAAATTTAGATGTTTTGCAGGTTAATTTGATAAAAATTAGATGGCTGAGTCTACAGCGTTGGATAAGATCCAACCCTACGATCCGGCCATTCATCATCCTCCCCAAATGGTCCTTCGCGCGCAAATAAGCCATCGAAGACCGAATTTCGAGCACCAAATTGAGGTGCTTCACGGCCATAATCGAAGATACAATGAGTTGGGTTTTGTGCGCTAATCTTTTCTGAACCCAACGCACCCATTTCCATGACGTGAAGCTAATGGAGTCGGGACAGCCTTCCAGTTTTGTGCACTTGCCATACCCGACCGCGCTCGAGCTCAAATAAGCTCGAATTTGCACCAATTTGCATTTGCCATGTCCAACGCAACCACTGTCGATCGCCTGGCAATGGCTGAGGGGAGGGGGAGGGTAAAAATAAAAAAGAAAACGAAAAAAAAAACAGAAAAAAAGCAGAAAAAAGGAAAAAGGTTCAAAAATTAAATGAAGAACTTGCTCTTCGGTTAGATCCTTCTTTGAAATAAAGAGAACACTTCGGGCCCTTATTTGAAATAAAGTCCACTTCAAATCTTTATTTAACTGAAAAAGCATTTCAAGCACTTGTTTAAAATTTTCTGGTGATGTGCTAACAAAATCGTGCTTCTCATTTCGTTGGTCATACATACTAAGCTACCACTCGCTAATGTATCAAGGCAAATATTGTTGAAATCAATACCAATCTTCGATTTCGCTGCGTACATGCTGCTCCAAATTTCCCATTGTAGGGTATACGTTTGAATGATTTTTTTTTCTTTAGCTATTAACCATTGACTTTCATATTTTACAACAAAAATCAAAATTCTATCCATGTGGACAATTGAAGAATTGCCAAAATAGTCCTAAATTTATTGTATCCACGCCTATTCAGTTTATAATTGGTCAATTTGGTTGAAAACATTTTAACATTTTACCAATATAGTCCTTTTTCTGGCCAATAATCACAGGTGTAAAAGCCTAACATCCTAATTGTCATTGCTCACACTTACGTAAATAACTTTAAAAAAATTTAAAAAGCATTTGAATGTTATATATATATTTTTTCTTTTTCTTTCTTTCTTTCCTTTTTCTTCTGAGCTTGACAAGGGTTGTGGCCCTTACCCCGAAGGCCAATGAGGTGCTGGCCCTCGCCTCTGGTCTGCAAGGTTTAGTTGACCCTTGCCTGGACTGGCAAGGGTCGCTCTCGCGACCCTCGCCGGATTTGATAAGGGAAAGAAAGAAAGAAAATGAAAACTAAAAACTTCATTAAAAAAAATCAGAATACTCAAAAAGCTTTTGACACCTAAATTTTGACAATCCATTTATTCATTCATTACATAAAAAAATTAGGGACTATCCTCGATCTCTAACAAAAATGTTAATTCAATTTTGCATCATTTAATTAGAAACATGCCTATAGTTTACAGGCTTAAATTAATTTTTTATTTGAAATTTTCTACATTTAAATCAGTCCGGTGGTGCAAATGGACCCGAGATAGTCATGTGGACCGGCCGACAATCAAGCAGAATTCGGTCAATGCCATGGGGAGGGAGCGTTGAAAATGTCAGGGCCATAGTGCCTAATTTAAGCTTAATTTAGGTCGCTTAATGTTTAATTTGGGAAAAAGCCTTAAGTATAAAGGTCCATTTAATTAGTAAAAGGCTTAATTTGAGCCAACATAACTCTTACTTTAACATAAGAAAGGCTAAACAGGCCGTACGTACTAACCAAGGTTTTTTATTTTAAGTTTCAACTAACAAAATTGTAATATATTCCTTACGACAGATAAAAAAAAACTGGATACTCTAAGTATTTGTCCTTTGGTAATCAAAATCATGAATCCAGGAACCCTACAAGGATCTATGTCTCTCCTGATACATCGGACGATTTCCGTAGTCACTCCATTGATGGGCACAATTGATACAAAGGTGGGCTACTGGCTGTTGAAGTGGGAAATAGGATCGACCCTCACCAGTTGAATAGAAATAGCGAAATAAGTATCACCTAAGACGGCATTGCAATTCATTATGATTTTGCAAGGCCATCACATCAACTTAGAGGGATATGTATCAGAGATTGAATGCGTTAATTCCTTTCCTATTGAGATGTTCCCCATATGTACACTTTAAAGACGAGTGAAAATAGAGATAGAGAGAGAAATTGCAAATTGTTCCGGACAAGAAGCCCTAATTAAATTTGGGCATGAATTAACGAGAAAATTCGCGTCGGCCCATAATGTGATCAACCCTGAAAAAGCCTTCAAGTGGAAGAATTCTGGGAATGACCTCTGTGCCTAAAAGGCCAAGGACGGAGAAGGATTTGGTCCGGGAAAATAACATTCATCTTGTTTTTATGATTATTGAGTGTCCTAGAGTGGTAAACCAAAAAGTCTGGAGCAAAATCAGTGAAGACAGATTCATAAAGCATGTTTCTACGGGGCATCTCTCGACAAAATAAGATGCATACATTGAATCGGAACAGAATATCGAGTATAATCCAAACAAATTCACAGAATGAATAGGGCACTAGCACAACATTGTCGTGTTATGGAGAAAAAAGAAAGGAGTGAATAACACATGAACGTTTAGAAAGGAAAACAATAAAACCATGTAAGAAATGAAAGAGATGATAAACCAAGGTGGTTTCGCCGATCAACCCTCGAGACCGGAAGGATATGGGCATTAACACTCTTTCAACTAGTGATCATAGTCAGCTCACCTCATGTTTCGAAGGGAAAAAAAAAAGCCAAGTAAGTCATTCTATTCCATCTCTTACCTCCTCTTCGGTTTCTTCATCATCGCTCTCTTCCTCTGTCTCGTCGTTGCCAATCATTATCCATGGAATAAACGTACAGAGGCCTGCGAGACAACTACAGAACCACTTGCACATTGTTGAAATCCCCGAATAACTTATGATATTAATCCCTAGTTTAAACACTCAAACGCAATCAACTAGCAAGAATCAACATAATCCCTTAATACCGTTCAAGTTGACTGATAGAAATTGTTGACGTGACTATTTTTATTGCTTTTTTTTTATCACTCGATTAGTAGATACTCGGATTTGAAGAAAGTAGGGCCAAGTAGAGGACATGTGCATAAAGCCCTTCTTTAGATTGAAAATTGCCGGTTTCAATATCAATTTCTTCAATCACAGTTTTTAATTGTAGCAAGGTCGCGATCTAAAGCAATAACTATTGCCGGATTTAATTTTAGCATTTCAAAAAAGCAGCACGAATTTTGAATATTTCAGCTGAGTTTTAGGTTGCTGTGATCTCTTACCTCCTCTTCCGCTTCTTCATCGTCCCTCTCTTCCTCGTCCTTATCTTGTCCTCGTTGTTGTCAACGTCACCTTTGCCTTTGCCTTCCTCGATGACATCGTTGGTCTCATCGTTATTGCCCACGGAAGAAACTAGCAGAGGCCCGTGAGATGACTGCAAAACCTCATCATCCTCATCCTCTATGCCGTCGGCCTCATTGGGGTCATCCTCGTTGCCATAATCTTGCTGAGGAGGGGGAAGTTCGAAAATATAATATCTAAGGTGGATTAAACATCTTAAAGAATAAAACAGTTTCTCCAAATATTATATGACAATAATTCTTAATTTTAACGCCCAAACGCAAGCGCCTAGCAAGAATCACATAACGGGTTTTCTTCACACTTAATCACTCCAAGAATGCTTTCTAGCATCAATTGAACATAAATCTATTGGAATCAAGCAGCATTCACAAATTCGCATATCTTCATTCCCTCATGATTGGAACAGAGGGCACATTAAAGCTAAGGACAAGTTCCTCTGTTCCAATTTTGAGGGAATGAAATGCAAATTTATGAGTGCTGCTTGATATCACTGGATTGAGATGTGCAATTGCCCTGCTTATGCTCATGTGAAACATGGCACATTGAAGCTAAGGGCAAGGAGATACAAATTCCTAAACTACACACAAGATATGACGCAAACGAGCTGTTGCCTAGATTTATGATTAGCAAAGACGTTACCTTTTACGAGTTTGCTTAAATCAGTGAGTAACCAATTATAAATGGTGTACATGAAAAGAGGTGGAGTTCATCCGAGACAAGACACGGTAATTCCATCAATGACAGCGAAAGAAGCGGAAGAGGTAGCATGTTGAATCTATTTCTTATTTAATTTCCTGGTATCTCGTGATTTTGTTAGATTGCATGATCCTATTGCACAATATCGATTATATTAAGTAAAAAAGAAGACATGAAGTTTCATCATCAATTTTGGGGGGATAAAATTGTGATCAACACAGAATGAACTAAACGCACAAATAGGAAGGAGAGTATAGATCGTCAGTCAAATAGTGAGTGATGAAAGATGGGGATTTTCAATGAGATTTTCCATGGTTGCACATTTCAGAATCATTCTACTGTCCATCTTCACTAGAATAAAGCAGGAAAAAAAAATGCGAATAAAGCAGAAGAAACAGTGACAATCTATGAATAGAAAGAAGGCGTACCTCTTTCATAATCTTCTCTATGCAATGCTCCCAAGTGATTCCGTCCCAATGTAGAACTTCTGGACCGGCATCGAGTACCTCCCCACAATCTCTTATCATTATCTGGCACTCCTTTGGTACTTTTGAGCTTGATGCATCGATAATCTTTACCATTGATCTGCAACTGTCAACTGTCAACTCCTTCAAATGCTCCAACTCGTCAATTCCCTCGACAACCTGTAGGCTCTCGCACTCGGCAATCCTTAAAACCTTCAAATTCTTCAAGTTTGACAAACCACCTAACCTTTTCAAAGAAATGCACTTCCAAACACTAAACTTCCTCAATGATTCTAACGGTGAAACAAATTGAATCTCTTGTGGCTCTGGGCAGTTCCACAGGTTTAGTACTTGAAGCGTCTTTAGGAAGCTTGAGACAAGGAACACTCTCCTCGAACCATCACTCAACTCTGGTACTTTGGTACTTTCGAGCTTGAATACCTCCCCACAAGTGCTCAGCCATATCCCGCACTCCTTTGGTACTTTTGAGCTTGATGCATCGATAATCTTTCCCATTGATTTGCAACTATCAACTGACAACTCCTCCAAACGCTCTACCTCGTCAATACCCTCAACAACCTGTAGGCTCTCGCATTTTTGAATTTTTAAACGCTTCAAATTCTTCAAGTTTGACAAACCGCCGAACCTTTTTAAAGAAATGCACTCTTCGACTTCAAAAATTTTCAATGATTCCAATGCTGAAACAAATTGAATCTCCTGTAGCTCTGGGCACCTCGACAGCGAGAAATTTTGAAGTGTCCTTAGGGAGCTTGAGACATGGAACGCTCCCCTCGAACCATCAATCAACTCGGTAGCTTGTAGATCATTGCACCCTGCCTCCTCCGACAGACAAACAAACCTCCCCAAAGATTTGCATCTACAAATTTCTAATTTCTCCATCGATTCTAAGACACCAAGAAATTGAACTTCGACTAGCTCGTTGCACCACTCGACCTGAACTTCTCTCAGTTTTCTCAAACTTGATGGAATGGATATTCTTGTGATGAGTCCACACCTAAGGATTCTCAACCCTTCCAACTGAGGCAGCCCATTGAGTTCTACTTGCTTCACTCGAGTGTTATTGAGGATTAGAAATCTCAAGTGTGACGGAAGTTGTTTCATTATTTGCAAGTCTAGTCCATAGAGAGTGAGTTCTTCCAGCCGAGTAAGGGAAGCCCAATCAGCAGACGTTGCATGGACGTTTAAAAGGCACAAGTCCATCTTCCTCAGTTTGGATAGCCCCCCACCAATCCATGGCAAGTCGCAAGGTTGAATTATATTCGATTTTTGATCTGAAGCAGAGACATCGGATAAGATCAAAACAACTAGATTAGTAAGGTTTGAGAGGTCAGGGACAGTCTGCAACGAGCTAGATTCTAGCCATAGAGTGGTCAACTTTCGGGGAGCTTCGGCAACTCTTGGATAACAGAATTCCATAGGAACAGTTTATGGAGTTGACTAAGATTGCTCATTGTCTCAGGCAATTTCACTACGCGTGTGCCTGATAGATTGAGATATGACAGGCTTTGTAGCGTACCAATGGAATCTGGTAATCTTGTAAGGCCCGTGTATCCCACATCCAGCTTCGTCAACAACTTTAATTTCGAAACTAAGTCGGGGAGTATCCTCAAGCTCTGGCACTTCTGAAGAGAAAGGCGCTGAAGGTGCTTTAGTTCACCTATTTGTTCTGGCAATTTTGAAAGCTGCCCACAATCATCAATAATCAAGTCGGTCAGCGCCCGCAGTTTCCCAATAGAGCAATCAATTTCCTTCAAATGACTGCAACAACTAAAAGTCAACTTCTCCAAAACGGAGTCTTTGGAAAACGTTGGTGTCCTATGTAGCGACTCAATATTGTAAAGAGTGAGAGCCTTCGGTTTCTTTGCACCCTACAAAAGTCAATGAAACGTCAGGACAGAGAATTGGATGCTCGTATGGGAAATAAATATGGATTTAGGCTCCCAACTCATATCGTTTGTCATTTGATCCTCGCATCAAATGAGAAAATTAGGCTGTAAATTCATTAAATTTTGCCCTTGATTGAATGAGAAAAATTAGACCAATGGGGATTCTAACATACCTCGATGAGGCTTATGATCGCATCTTCTCTCCACGCAGAGCCATAAATTGCCATCACAACCACGTTTTCTGGATTAAAATTGGTTGCCGTAAAACGCGAATGATATCTGTAATCCAACTCGATCCATTTCAACTCGGAAAGACAACCTGTAAAGTCGCCTTGGCAAGTTATGTTACGCAACCGCAGCAGACGAAGATGTGGGAACCGTTTAATCTGCTCCGGAGTGATAGTTGGATGATTATCCATGAATGGCTTATTGTCGTAATCCATTGCTTGAACGCTTGTGTTGATCTGCGAATGACATTGAGGAGCAGGAGCAGGAATTTGTCAATATCCAACAAAATTTATTTCGTCCAAGAGAATTCCAAATGAAATAGAAGAGGGTAAGCAATTTTCAATTCAAATTCGGCTGTACTTTACCTCCGTTGACCTTAATTCGCGAATGACGTCATCTCTAGCCCAAAACCTGCTGTGCTCTCGATTACTAATTGCCCTTCCAAGATCTCTAAATTGGTCATGCATCCAAAACTCACTATTGTCTAAAACCTTTATCATACACCTGTCTTGGAGGACACTAATAGCATACTGTGGGCCAAATCCACAAGCTTTCCACATGTAGATTGGATTAGTCTTATCTTGACCAATGAAAAAGCATGCAATATCGAGAAAAATCTGTTGTTGACCCGGTTTCAAGGTATCATAGGTAATTTGTAGCTTTCCCAAGACATTATCATGAGGTATTTTCCTTAGCTCCTCTAGCATCTCTTCCCATATTTCTCTCTCTTTACCAAAAAGTGACGCGCCTATTGCTTCAAGAGCTAAAGGTAGGCCACCCGTAGTAGAGATAATGCCTTTGGAAAGAGTGACATAATCCGGTAGAGGAGAGTCGGCGTCAAAGGCATGCTTACTAAAAAGTTTAAGTGCATCTTTATCTCTCAACCCAACCATTTCATATTCCTCAAACTTGAATCTCCTGATATTCAGAACATCCTTGTCCCTAGTGGTAACGAGTATCCTAGTGCTAGAGTAGAAAGACTTTACTTCGATTAGGTTTCGGATTTGGGTGATGTCATCGACATCATCCAAAACAATTAGTACTTTCCTGCTGCCAATTGTATCTTCAATCGCTTTGATCCCAGCATCAGCATTACCAATATTGTCAGCCATTGTAGAATTTGAGAAATCAGACAATAATTGTTTTTGTAGCTCGGTTATGCCCTTGGTTTTTGCCCTTTCCTTCACATCATCAAGAAAGCTGCAATTTTTTCCAAAGCGAGGACATAATTGGTTAAAGATAACTTTGGCAAGTGTTGTTTTACCCATGCCGCCCATCCCGCAAATTCCAATAAGCCGCACATCATCAGATTCCATGTCTAATAATTTGTTTATGTCTGCTATTCGATCCTCCATTCCGACTAAATCTTCGGTCACTTTTCGTTGTCTTGTCTGGAGTTTCTTCAGAACCTCTTCAACAACAGAGTCGCTTAGATGCCCTTCGCTGCCACAAAGTTGAACAGTTTGAATTCAGAAAAGGTAACAAATTCATTTCCTTGCATGTTGACGGACCATCTACTAAGTAATCGGCTGGAACACGAGGTCAAAACTATTTCGGAGGGATGCATTGTAACAGTCAACCAAGGCGGGACTACAAAGTCAATTCACCATCGCCTAGGGGATTGTTCCCATGTAAGAAAATTTGAACTAGTGTACGTATACCATCAGAATTTATTATTGTTCAGTTATGAGATCGACAAAATGGAGTATATAAATAAGTGGTTCTTATACGAATATCTAACAAACGCTTGTCGTTTCTCTTTTTGTGTCTAATGTCGATGCTTTATTATTGCAGGAAATAGCGAACAACGATTAAGAAACCAATATGAAAAAGAGTGCAAGAAAAAGGCCCTTTTTTTTTGGCTTTTTACCGAAATAAAATTACTAAACAGCATTAAATTTTGTAACTTCATATTTATTTAGAATATTCATGGTTCTGGACGACACTAAAAATTTATCGCTACTTTATTATTTCACTTATAATGAGGAAACTTAATTTCCATCAAATGCTTAATTTATGCTTCAAATTATTTTAATGGTTCGTATTATTTTACTTGTTCTAAATATTTCAAGTTATATAACTCCATTACTATAGCAATTTTATTTCATGTTTTCATTTCATCAGATAATAAATCTAGATGATGGGATTTGGACTCACTTTAAATAAAATCCACTTAAGACTCTTTCGATAATTTTAGTGATGTGAATATTGACATTTCGGACATACTATGATGAAATTGCAAGTGGCTTAAAGGACGACAGCTCTGGCTTTTTCTGCCTTGGCTCCACAGCCATCAGTTAAATTGGTTATCACACGTCTATATACTATAAGTATGGACACTAGTCTTTACTATTATGAGGCAACTAGATCTTTTTTTTTTTTTTGCCTTAAGCTTAATTTGGATCAGAGACTCGACAAAAATTGAATGTTACCCCAAAATTTAAGGAGCATGATAAATTTATAAACATGAACATCCATTACAAGGTTAAGTTGAGGGAATAGAGGAATAGAAGTGTTTAATCTTTCATATCAAGTCGAAAAATCGAAATATAAGTGTGATACTACAGTACTAATTTTGCTTATTTCTTTTGACGTGCAAAAGAACTTTACCAATGAAGCTGCATGAAATTCCATCATCAAGTTCTCTAGCATAAAGTAGGAATGCTAATATATACATGGATCTAGTTAGTATTTTAGAATAATCCTATTGGGACGGAAAGCATTTGGACATCTTGTGACTTAAACAAAATAATAGAAGAATTTGAGACTTTCTATTTAAATTTAGGGAAATTGGAGTTGGAATATAGTTAATGAATTTTCATTAGATCCATCATTTGATTCCCAAAAATAATTTTCACACTCACAGTGAGATGTTTACCCGCTATAGTTCTTCAGCTCGAGCCCCGAAAAGCCACAAACGTTTTGGAGAGCCTGCCGCCACCTCGCTATAGCCACGGAGTCGAACTCGTCCGTCTGCTCCAATTTCAAAATAGCATCCTTGAACACTGGGGTGCTCAGCTTCACATCTTCAACGCTTACATTATAAAAGATGGGCAATATCAACTTATCATCCCCATCTTTTTTAGGTTTAGTAGTGTTCTCCACCATCTTCTCAAGCTCGCGAAGGCACCAGTGACGTGAAGCATAGTTTTTGGAGAAGATGGGTATGTAAATCTTACAACCATCGATTGCTTGCAGGAGCTTCTTACTGATTCTTTCTCCCGTTTCAAGCCCATCTTCATCGATGAAAACATTAATGCCGGCGTTTGACAAGGCGTGGTAGACGCTGTTGGCGAATCCACGACGAGTATCGTCCCCACAAAAACTGAGAAACACTTGGTACTGACCCCCTAACGTGTTGTGGGTGCTCGTTCCTGTATGTGAGCTCGCCATAGAACCTCACACTGCACTTAGCAGCGTCTCTCTCCCTTTTAGGTGAAATCGTTTTCTTCAAGCCCCTTTGTACCGAGTATTGGCAACTCGGAGAGAAGTGGCCACATTATAAAAAGTGTGAACCATTGACTTTCCCATCACGAACAGAACAAGCTATGGCCCATTGGAATTTGGTCCCATGTGCCATCAAAACGCGTCCAGGCAACTTCGCAGAAGCTACGCCCGCTTTACAGTCAATAAAATTGATGGATTTAAAAATAATAAGGTGGAGACCGATTGAAGAAACGAATCCAAGAACCCATGGAGGTGCACCTTTTTACACGCCCAATTTCTTTCAAGTTTCTTCTTCGTGCTTGTCCCATGGCTATGGCCTAATCTACTTTTGATTTCAAGCTTACACATAGCACGGCTTCATCTAATTTTGTGAGAGTGTCTATCTGTCTCTTAACCTAGGTTTGACATTAAAATCTTCGTATTAAGTAAATAAAATAATAATAAATATTAAAGGAAGTTCAAAAACACAAATTTTCATTATTTCACAAATTTTGTCGCTTCATTTTTAATTTCTTGAGATGAATATTCCTTTGTCATGGCTGGTAAGATACAAACTCCCTCCATCAACTTTAGTAACGATCAAGTAATTATAAAAGGACAACCTTATCTCCCCAAGTTCCAAGTTACATCTGTTCCGAATTCACTTTTGAGCTTTTCAAAAAACAAAGTAAGATTCTCTGACAAAATATTCCTAAAGAATCACCTCTCATCATGACACATGGGGAGTCCATATAAATTAGAAAAATCTCCTTCATTTTGCAAAAATTGGATTTGCTTCTGCAAAAAATGCTCCCCCTAAGCGCTCCCCCAGCATATATTTAGTATTCATCTAGAAGTATGATTTGAGGAAAATTGAAGCCAACTAAATCGGATTATATTTAAGAACCAATCAAGCCAAACCATTTTTGGGGGATTGACTTGGTTTAGTCGTTTTTTCTTCTTTCGTCTTTTTCTCTTCATCTACTGTAATTTAATGAAAAAAAAAAAACTAAACTCACAACAGCTCATGAATTCAAACAAAAGGAAAATCCACCTACTTCATATATAAATGATAAAATTAATTCACAAACATAATAATTCATATAAATCGATTTCACAATTTAATTTGATTTTGAAAATGTTGAAACCAAATCAAACCACAAAAAATGAAATGGTTTGATTTTGTGGAATCTTTTTCTTCAAAAAGTACTTTTAAACCGAACCAAATCGCAGTAAGCTATTGGGTTTGATTTGGTTTGACAGTTTTAACCAGTTTTGTGCTTACCCTAATAATTATTTGTCTTAGGATAAAATATCTCTTTATTCAAATGCTATTTGTGTAATAAAAAAGTTGTCGATCATATCATCCGGAAAATCCTACATTTATTATGTCCATATACAATGTGCTTGTTTCGGTTGGAGTTGGTCATATAGTGCCTTTTTTTTTTTTTTTGGACTACTGGTCTTATAGTGCTGGATATGGAAGCTTGGCTTGGACCGAGATTTTGACTATTATCACATTGCTTGGATATCACTTGTCGTGTATTTTGGTAAATTAATTTGAACAAAATATTAACTCTCACCTTATAAGATATTTATGTTACTCTCCCGATTGGACAAACTAATTTGGACAAGATGCTCTTGCAATATGTACCCTCTATCATGACCTTGCATGTTATATCTTTGGGTCTGATGAGGAGCGATGGGTGATGGGTTGGTGGAATTCATGGTCAATTAGGCAAGACGATTGATGGACCGTGGATGGATTCATATGGGAAAGTTGACAATAGTTTAGATGAGCGCATAGATAGCCTAAATGACCTGCGAGCTATGATTTGTGCTTGAATGATCTGGCTATAGCGATTTGTTGGTTTTCCTCACCCTGTTTCATATTGATATGTGCTATTGCTGGGTGTTTGACAATCTGATGTCCGGCGTGTTAACTTTCTATTTCTTGAGCTTCGGCTTAAACCTTCGCTGTTGAACTCTTTTCAAATACATAGGTTCATTTGGCTCTTGATGATAGTGGTGTCGTTAGAGCACGTCGATGATGGCGATAGTTAGTACTCGAAAGTAGGCATACTCTTTTTGATTCCTCCTAGTGTACTTTTGTTCTAGCTAACTGATGTAGATAACTTGTTATATATATATACTATATATATATATATATTGTGGTGCTAGTAGTGAAATCCTAAGAGGCTATACCCTATAGGTGTGTGCCTGCCCTTCCTAATTTGCATTTGTAAGATAGGCCTCGCTTGTTCTACACAGTCTTCCGCATGTGTCAAGCATTATTTATGTATAATACAAGATTAAAATAGAGCAAGATTAGCAAAAGGTAGCACCCTGGGACACTAGACAAATAGTGTAAAAATCCTAAACGTGGATACTTGACAATTGGCACGTGTCATCTAACTCAGAAATTTAACTATAAAATTTAACGAAAACTAATGAAGCATAAATTTGTTAAAAGTGTACTAGTTTGAGGTAAATTTATCAGAGGTGTACCAACTTGGGATTTTTAGGGGTGTACCAATTTAGAATTTTTTATGGTCAAAAAATAATTTGAGATAAATTTTTGTGTCAATTTGGAGTAATTTTCTATCAATTTCACTCAACCACGTCAAAAATCGAGCGTTGGCATCGTCGACCTCAAGATTCCACAGTAGAAATGACAATGAGTGTTCGTGGCTTGGGCTGCATATGGTAACTATTTTCATTATCTGATTCTGCTCCCTATAACAATAAATGTAACATTCTGAATTTCAACCCCTGTTTGGGACTTGAATAAAGAATGGATATGTCATGGATGCACTATTAATGAATTCCACTCGAAACTGATCACTTCGAGATAACTGACCAAAAGGGAAGGGCTATCTAGGAAAAATAAGTACGTGGACCAATTGGTCGATACGCGTAACTCTTAACAGCCACCTATTAGTTTGAGAATTTCATTATAGCTGCTATCTTATGAATTTGGCCACGAATTGAGTTCCGAATAGGACAATCGATTTTCAAGAGCGTTGCAGTTGCTAAATTTGGATATTGACGAGAAAGGTTCGGAAATTGATAGTTTGGACTCGGAGTGCCGAGAAGGAAGGTAAAAATTAGAAACTTCTGTCGAGTCCCCGATTTGCTCTAGATTCAGTGGCTAGGGTGTGAGATGAATTTTAGCGAAGTTAGAAAAATTTTCCAAGATCATCTCGAGTCATTTTCCCTTCGCGATTGAGCTTAAAGAGCACCGATTCAGTTCTAATCAGTCTCGATTTGGCACGAATCCCAAAAAATGTCCCATCAAATGTCAAATCAATCTTGTCAGTCAGCTTTATGTCATTTTCAATTAATCGGTGAATAATATCTAGATATTTTGATTATTTAATTAATATTTTGAGATATTTTGAATTAAAAAAATATTATTTTGAGTAGACCATTTGACTTTTTCTCTCTTCTTCTTCCCTTTTTCGGTAGATCACCATTCCTCTTCTTTTTTCTCTCATGGTGGAACACATTCCCTCTTTTCCCCCCCTCTCATTTGGCTCTAAATTCTGGCTACAGACTTTGATCGCTTGCTGACAGAAAACCGATTGTTGGATCATTGCAATTTTTGGGTATGTTGTAGTTCAATATCTTATGGTTCTAACCCAACTTGAATCGCCTCAATCCAAGGTTGTTTGGCCCTTCAAATGTATTTTCTCGTATCAGTCGACGAAAATGTTTTCTAGGTGCCGAATTTCTGTTTTGGTTCTAATTGATATATGTCAACCCCGGCTGCCCTTAGATCTCATTTCCATGTCAAATACGTGATTTCTAGTTCATTTTGGTGTCGATTCAACCCCTGTACAACCCCGGTTCTCGCTGGTTTGGCCGTCCTCTTCCACGCGCCGTCGTGCGTCGTCGCCAGTCTTGATTGCTGCCGTTCACAGCCTCTGTCCAGCCCCATTTCCTTGGCTTATCAAGCTTTCTTTTGGTAAGTCGCATCCTTAATCTTGTGTAGGATGTCAGATATTGCGTGGATTAGCTCTAGGACGCGATACGGGGTAGATCGCTTGAGGAAAATTGACCAACTTTGAGATATTTATGTATATAGTGGCTGTTGAGACTTATAGTGCGCTGGACACACTTGAATTGTGGCTATTTCTGAGTAAATAATTCTATCATTGAGTGCGATTGTGGGCCCCGCGGTGTCTAGAGCTTGAGAAATGAGAAATTTGATCAATCGGGGATCAAATGGACCCAATTCGGAAGTGAGGGTGTCAACTGCGATACTTTAGAAGTTTTGATCGATACTGGTGATGAGATTTGAGGACCGTCCTTATGAGCTTAGAAAGGGTTCACGTGATGTCGTGGGCCTAACTTGACGATTCAAAGTGAGAAAGGACATGATAGCTAATCTCTGATGCAATTGCGTTTGCTAGCCAAAAATGATCGGCTTAGATGCTTTATTGAGTCGAGATTATGTATTCGAACTGCTTGGCTTAAATTGTGTATGAGTCATTTAATGACATTATATTTGAATTACCTGTCTGATTATGCCGTTTGATTTATTGAAGGCAATTGGAATTGCTTGATGAGAATGGTGTCTCAGAATGATGGCACGGCAGATAATGTTGTGAGAAATAAAACCTTGAGGCGGTACCATTACGCGGGGTAATTGGTGAAGAAATGAGGGTGCCGACCTGAGGCGGTACTATTACGCGGGTCGAGGCACGAGTGCCAGTCTGAGGTGGCACTATTACGCGGGCTGAGGCACGGGTACCAACCTGAGGCGGTATATTACGCGGGCTGAGTACGGACCTGAGGCGGTTTCATTACACGAGTCCTAAGGATTAATGAGTCAAGAGTTGAGACTGAAAAATGGCATACATATGTGTCGCGACCCTCTAAAAAAATTTTAAATTTTAAAAGGGGTTAACGGATTATTAGGTTAATTAGATTTGACTAACCTAACGCGGACCCTCCCAAGCCCTACCGAATCGCAACTTTGGTTTTTGTTTAAATGATTTTGAAATTTGGAGTCGCTACTAATCGTTCTTGGTAGGTCGATTAGAAACCTAAATAAATTAGCGGGAGAACTAATTTATTCCTGCGAACTAGAGATTAGGAGCTCGGGGACTTGGTTACACTAGTTAATTAAAACTAATGCCCTTTCGGTACCTTAATTTCATGGATATCCTAATTCGGCAACTCAGGCTTGGTTTATTCCTAAGGCTCTAGTAGGGTATTCTCTTTTGTGTTTTCACTTTTTAAATAGGATGCATGGATGATATATATTTTTATTTGTTATATTTTTTAAGTGTTAAAGATTCCCTGAAGCCGAAAGAGGGAGTGTGTTAACGACTTCTGTGCAGTATTACGACCTACTTATCTTTTGGGTCTGATGATTAAAAAATTAAATTATAGGAAGTACATGACAGTGAATAAACACCTCCAATGGGAGGCCTAGCATTGGCTTGGCTCTTCCCTTTGGGATTTAAGGTACAGGTATTTAAGTTGCAAGTATTTAAACTACTGTAAGTAAAAACCTCCAATGGAAGGCTAAGCATTGGCTTGGCTCTTCCCTTTGGGATTTAAGGTACAGGTATTTAAGTTGGCTTTCCTCTTCCCTTTGGGATTTAAGGTACAGGCATTTAAGTTGTAGGTATTTAACTACTGTAAGTAAAAACCTCCAATGGGAGGCTAAGCATTGGCTTGGCTCTTCCCTTTGGGATTTAAGGTACATGTATTTAAGTTGAAGGTATTTAACTACTATAAGTAAAAACCTCCAATGGGAGGCTAAGCATTGGCTTGGCTCTTCCCTTTGGGATTTAAGGTCCATGTATTTAAGTTGCAGGTATTTAACTACTGTAAGTAAAAACCTCCAATGGGAGGCTAAGCATTGGCTTGGCTCTTCCCTTTGGGATTTATGGTGTAGGTATTTAAATTGCAGATGGACTTTGTCCTCTCCATTCTGGGGTATGAATTCTTTAAAATGAAATACAACGAATTGATTCAACAATTTGAAATTTGTGCGCGCTTGAGGACTCCTCCATGCCGATTTTGTGCTTCCATAGGGTTGACCATTGATATAGAGCTGCGGCTTCCTGACATAAAATAAAGTGAAGTGTTAGTATACAAAATATGTGCTACTCTGCACCTAAAACCAGAAGAATGGAAAGAGTACTTATCTCCCGTTTTTTTTTAGGGATTTCTATAATTGATTTTCGCTCTCTATGTTCCATATATAGAGAGTTTTTTTTAATTAAGAGGGACTTTTAGTCACAGATCAGTTGAGAAATCGGTGGACAGCTTAGGAGCTTGTCTAGGCCGATTTTTGCATCTCTATGAGATTTTTGCTGTTGACATAGAGATATCCGTCTCCTGACATAAAATATGGGAAAAAATGGGAGATGGAGAAAGTGTATACAATTTGTGCTAATTTGCGAGTAAAACCATAAATAAATAAATAAATAAAAACACTTAACTCGAATTTGCTTGCTCGTTGACGAAGATGAACTCTTGATTTATATTGATCGATGAAGAAATTTGTGATGATAACCCCTAGCTTTAAACTCCCATCATCTTCAAAACTCTCTCTCTTTTGGTATTTTCTTTCTCTCAAATTTTTCTTCAATCTCCCAAAACTCTCTCAAATATCCAAAATTTTCTCTCCAAAAAAATTTCTTCTCAAGCTCACTTCTTCCTCCTTTTATAATCTACTCATCTATCTCCCATTCTAATTTTTCCACTAACTCTATCTTCCATTCTAATTTCTCCACTAACTCTTCTTCATTTTCATCTTCCATTCTCCATCTCTATCTCACATTCTAATCTCTCCACTAACTCTTCTTCATCTTCATCTTCCCTTCTCCATATTAATCTCCCATTCTAATTTCTCCACTAACTCTTCTTTATCTCCATCTTCCCTTCTCTATTCTTATTTTCCATTCTAATTTCTCTACTAACTCTCTTCATCTCCATCTTCCCTTCTCTATTCTTATCTTATTTTCTCCATCCATTCTTCTCCAACTTCTCTTCTTCATCTCCTCTTCTTCATCTTCCCTTCTCTATTCTAATTTATCCACTAACTCATCTTTTTGTTATTTGTAAAATAATCCTTCAAGAGTTAGGTATTTGCACTCTAGTCCTTGAATTTTAAGTATTTACAATTCAATCCCTGAAAAAATATATTTCTTTAAATCCAAATCTCCTCAGCATTTTTGATACACCAAAATTTACCACATGTCAAATTTAAGCTCATTTCTTGCCGCTGAAAATAATGCAGAATTTAATTAAAGCCCTTTTGCAAAATTGAGTCATTCTGGGTATAATTGAGCCAAGATGAAAATTTAAAATATTAGAAGACAATGTCACAACTCATAAAAAGTGCAAATTAAAAATAAGTTGACTCAAATTAAATTTTTTTAGGCCCGATTCGAGATTATACTCGTGAAGGAACACGTGACTCGAATTGGATTTTTCTGAATTTACGATGGCCAATATGAAAATAGATTTAAAATAAAAATATTAACTATCTTTGTGTATTTATTTTGCCTCAAATGTTATTTTTCCAAAATTTTCAAGTATTTTTGTATTTTTTTTAAAAAAATTAAATATATATAATATGAAAATTTATTTTTTGTTCAAAAATAGTTGCCTAGGCTTGGCCAAGGCTTCCAAACTTGATTTTGCAATTTTCTCATTTTTTTCTTTAATTTTCATGAATTTTCGAAAATAAAAATGCTAAAAGTGAAAATGAAAATACCAAAGTTAATTTTTCAATTTAATGAATTTTTATGGATTTTTCAAAAAATAAAAATGCCGAAAAATACTGAAAATTTTTAAAAGAGAAAAGATGATTAAAAATCAGGTGTCAACAGCTGCTCCTCGTTGAAAGGAAACTCGGCAGAGGTTCATTTCAAAGACGAGATGACACCTGAATCCTAATCGACTCAACACAATGAAATAAAAAGACTCGTGACGTGAATGTTCCACTAAAAATGAAATGAGAACCTAAGGATTCGTTATAAGAAAACCTTAGGATGGTTGAATTTGAACCCGTATGGTAGGTCAACCCATGATAGATTCCTAATGAAAGGATTCTACTGAATAAATTTTGACCCGTATGGTAGGTCACCCTATGGTAGATTCCTAACGAAAGGATTCTACTGATTAAAACTTGATTGAAATTTGACATGTATGGTAGCTCAACCCGTGATAGATTCCTAATGAAAGGATTCTACTTATCAAATTTCGACCCATATGGTAGGTCACCCCATAATAGATTCCTAATGAAAGGATTCTACTGATTAAAATTTTGACCCGTATGGTAGGTCACCTCATAGTAGATTCCTAATGAAAGGATTTTACTGATTAAAATTTGATTGAAATTTGACCCGTATGGTAGGTCAACCCATGAAACTGCCTGTAAGAAGGACTTTGTGCCTGTAGAAAGGACTTGGTGCCTGTAAAAAGGACTTTGGTGCTTGTAAAAAGGACTTGGTGCCTGTAAGAAAGACTTTAGTGCCTGTAGAAAGGACTTGATGCTTGTAAAAAGGACTTTGTGCCTGTAGAAAGGACTTGGTGCCTGTAAAAAGGACCTTAGTGCCTGTAGAAAGGACTTGATGCCTGTAAAAAGGACTTTGTGCCTGTAAAAAGGACTTGGTGCCTGTAAAAAGGACTTGGTGCCTGTAAAAAGGACTTTGTGCCTGTAAAAAAGACTTGTGCCTGTAAGAAGGACTTGATTTTCCTGTAAGAAGGACTTTTTGCCTATAAGAAGGACTTGGTTTGCTTGTAAGAAGGATTTGATTTGCCTGTAAGAAGGACTTGGTTTGCCTGTAAGAAGGACTTGTTTTGCCTGTAAGAAGGACTTGATTTGCCTGTAAGAAGGACTTTATGCCTGTAAGAATGACTTGATTTGCCTGTAAGAAGGACTTGTTTTGCCTGTAAAAAGGACTTCATTTGCCTGTAAGAAGGACTTGCTTTGCCTGTAAGAAGGACTTTGTTTGCCTGTAAGAAGGACTTTATACCTGTAAGAAGGGCTTGATTTGCCTGTAATAAGGACTTTGTGCCTGTAAGAAGGACTTAATTTGCCTGTAAGAAGGACTTGATTTGCCTGTAAGAAGGACTTTGTGCCTGTAAGAAGGACTTGATTTGCCTGTAAGAAGGACTTGCTTTGCCTATAGGAAGGACTTTGTTTGCCTGTAAACAGGACTTGATTTGCCTGTAAGAAGGACTTTATGCCTGTAAGAAGGACTTGGTTTGCCTGTAAAAAGGACTTTGTGCCTGTAAGAAGGACTTGGTTTGCCTGTAAGAAGGACTTAGTTTGCCTATAAGAAGGACTTGGTTTGTCTGTAAGAAGGGCTTGGTGTACCTCAAAGGGTGCCATTCTGAAATCTGGGGAGACCAGAAATCCTGCAGAAGCTCAAACCCAAATTATATTCTCCTGTAGCTTTAGGAATAAACCAAAGGAGCAGAGATCAAAAGGTCTCGAATATTTCTGTCTTTGAGACAAATCATGCTTTATTGAAGAAGGTGGATACCTGTATGTATCGCAATGGATTCAAGTTCCTCAACAACCATCAGAATTCATCCAGGTTGAAGATATACTTACCTGAGAATTTAGAAGAAATGTCTGGTGGCTTCTCGACAACCAAGCTTGTTCATTCAATAATCACCGAATGAATTTCAAGACTTTGGAAGGTAATTCGAACATTGGGAATGTGTTGCCTGTCAGGCAGTGTCAGAGGTAACATGTGTAAGCATTTTCATCAATGAGTTGATCGGTTCATGCAAAACTATTCAACCAAGTCAGCAATGATTAGAAGTAGTCTGTGTGATAACTCATGATGCAATCAATCCAAATGTGGATCATGCAAAATTATTCTGTCAAGCTTGCATTACCAATCCTGTTTAAGGAGGTTCTCATATTATGAACGCCTCGAATGTAATCTGAATAGGGAACTTCAGTGCGAAAGGGCTTTCTCTCACTCTAGAGAAAGGCTGTTCATCTATAGATTAAAATTTTAGACCTGTGTGGAAATGGTTTACCTTTCCTCATCCTGTTATGCCTTATTTTGCACATTTGATGTCTCCTATGCAGTTTATACTCTAAGTTGGAGTTGGTAAATTAAACATGCGGAATAGTCATACATAATTCGTGAAATGTGTAAACATAATGCCGATGTGACAATTTTTAGCATCATGTGTGTTTATATAATGTGCAAACATGGGCGGATTTGAATTGCCCTTGGTATGTGGGTGAATTGAACAAATTGGGAAGTCCACTCCTAATGTCGAGGAGCGGTTTGTCTCAAGTTTTGCCCCTGCACGATGAGGCATATATTTTGGTTTGTTTAGTGACAGCGACCGCCATGGTTTAGCGGTTAAATGCCCCTCATTTTTCACCAGAATAGATCTTGTCAGATGATCATCATTTTCTTTTGGATTTGTCTCCTTCAACATGTTACATGTTAGTATAAATATTTCCTGTAACAAGAAAAGGAGACATGTCAACCAGTATTAAAAGGGATAAATTGGAAACAATACTGATTTACCCTTCATCTTGAATGCCTTGGACAAATCTTTTACCAATTTTGCTGGATTGAGTTTTCTTCGACTTTTGTTGGATGCTTCACCATTAAGCCGAGAATGTGGCAAAATATTGACTTTGGTATTACTCGTCGAGTATTCCTGCTTGCAAAAAGAAATGCATAAAAAGTTGTTTCATTTATTTATAATACATACAACATTCCCCACTTTAGGGATCGAACTCGAGATATTTCGGACCTACTGTCATCCCCCATACCATTCGGTCCATTGGACCGTAGGTGTCCATGGGGTTTTCTTTTCAAAGGTTAATCCTTGGGGATAACGCGGCCCTATTGTATCACCTTGGGCCTTGTTACGGTATTTCTCGAGGTAATTTGCAATCCCTGTTAAGAATGGAATAAAAAAAATTCAGGACTAGAGATGATTATGTGCAAATTAGAACGATACAGAATTACCCATGTCTGAGATTGTTCGGGTTCCTCGTTCGCATTTTCTTTTATCTGAAGCTTTCCACTCTGTGGTAATAACCATGAGTTGCTTTGCCCCAAATTTTGTTCAACTTGTATTTGGGTGTAATTACGTTCTCGAGTTAATTTGAAAACTCCTGAAAATTGAAGGGATTAACTTTAAAACTTGGGTAGTTCGAGGGTAACTTGAAACGATACGGGTTTACCCTTCGGATTTACGCGGATTTCTTCTCAATATTAATTTTTTCAAGTTTGGTGCGGTAACGGCTCCGAGCATTTAATAGGGGGAAAGGGAAATGATTACTTCTAGCTTGTGCATCAATTTTGGACATCGATAAAAGGTGAGAACGTGCGATGAAACCAAGTAGATGTATTCGTCCAGGCTTGATCTTCTTCCCTTTGCAAGCTCTTGAATAATCAGCTAGCGTTGTTTCGGATCAGGTACGCGTCGGCCGTGTCGCAGGTCCCATGATCACTAGTTTTGAAATACAGGATCCGTATGCACATTAACGCCCTGGTGCTTCATCAGCATCAAACTGCCTGATCATGGCGACGAGTTCGTCGCCAATGCCACTTGCCTGGTGATGATACCTCACCTCCTCCTCAGAAGGCATCCATGCTGGTCACATAGTCTCGGTCTTTTTGTACCTTGTTCCAACAGAACTTGATCCTGCTATGAACTGATCTAACTCACCTCTTAAACGTGCATTTTCGATCCTCAGATAATGCATTTCATCGAAGGTGAGGAGAGTATTGCAGTTGGGGTAGGTGGCGGAGTCAAAAGCCTCTTTATATATATTGTTCTCCGCTCGGAGGTTTTCATTTTTAACTCTTAGAAACTCGGCTTCGTTGTGCTCATGACGAGTGTTCATTCGGGTTCGTTTATTTTGAAACCAGAACTTAATTTGCGAAGGTTCAAGTCCTAGCTCTTGACTCAGTTCCATTTTCTATTTGCCGTCCGGCATAGGGTACGTTCTGAAGAAATCTTCAAGCTTTCGTACTTGCTCCTCAGTATGGCGACGTTAACGCTTCTTTTGACCTTTACCGTTGTTGTCATCTTCCTTACCGGGCTCTTGGACGTCGTCGGTGGAAGGGCCGGGCTCCATAGGCTCGATCCCAAATATGGCTTCGAACTCTTTCTCTCCCATATTCAGCAAGTAACGATAACTTTCAAGTGTGCTGGGTTGAGACATCTTCGATTTGGTTAACGATTTCTCAAAGTTTGATATCCCTTCTTGTATTTTCACTCTCTGGATTTTTCTAGGAGACTGCGTATGCTTTAAGAGTCTCTTTTTCGAGCACGAATGAGAATTATCAAGAAGATGCCTTCTTTAAAATTAGACGTGGGTTTAGCAACTGTATTGCCTCTCTCGAGTGTTCTGGCTTTCTCGATTTTCTTTTTATCGTATCTCTCGCCCAGCTCGTCTCCTTCCATCTTTCCGTGGAAGAGGGCCCCTTGTTGGTGTCTCCACCGTCAATTTGCTGGCGAGTTCTTCAATAAAGACGAGTCGTATCTCTTTTCTGCCGAAAATGTCTTTGTCTCCCACTCAGCTTATTTTTTATCCTTTCTTTTTCAAAGTAGTGGCGTCCCGTCCAGCTTTTCCGTAGAGACGTCGGATTTGCTTGGCTCGAGATTGGAAACGAGTAGCGGAGGTGATACTGATAGGGAATGGTAGACAGGAAGATCTGGCCAGTAGAGACTTCCCCTGCAAAAATGAAAGAGAATGCGGCAGTATATGTTCTTCATATTCTAGAAAAATTGGAACGATATTGTTTTACCCTTGTGTGTACTTCCATTAAATTTGAATTGAGGAAGTTCCTTCATTTGGACTGGATTAAATTGTATGTCCCGAGTTGCCCTTCATTTTGAGCTTGCCACATAAGTGCTTTGCTTAGTTGGGCCTTGTTTTCTTTAGGGTTGCCTTGGACCATCATCATTTTCCATGCCATCGAGTCCGTGGACCGGAGGGCTCCTTTAATTTGAAGGTTACCTTCAAGGCGAATGAGTCCTATCGCATTCCATTGGGTCATTTCATTTTGCGACACTCTTGAGGCACTTTGCAATCCCCTAGGTGAGAATGGAATAAATCCAATTTAGCATTTTGCAACGATTGAGGGTAAATTGGAACGACACACAGTTACCCGTCTTCGAGCTCGCCTGGGCTTTTCACTTGAAATTTCCCTACGTGAGGCCATTCAACATTTCTCATTATGGCAATCAGCGACATTGCTACAAATTGATCCGCCCTGAGTCTAGCATAAAAAGGGATTCACGCATTCGACGGGATAAAAAAACAAATTACCCCCCTTGCCCCTGAATTAAATCTAGACACCTAGAAAGCTGGAAATATCATACGTAGGGGAATTGAGCATGAAATGAAAGGTGCACTTATTCAAGGTCAGTTCTGCCTCTCTTGTGGCTCTTCGATAATCAGCTAGTCTCGTGTTAGTTCGGGTGTGGATGACCGATGTTTGAGAGTCCCTACTCACTGGCTCCTGATCGCGGCTTGGGACGTTTGTCAACCCTAAACTGGTTGACCAGGGCAGTAAGCTCATCATCTGGGTAATCTCTTGAACCTTCCAGCAATTGATAACCGAATTGGGCATTGTTGTTGGCAAATGCTGGCGGTAGATTTCTCATTCTGTCCTCGCCATGAGCAATTTGACTTCTCATGTTGGAGCCTTCATCATTAATCGAGAAAGTGTGGGAATCACCAACTGTCCTGCTGCTAAAAACTCCTTCCATTCGAGGATTAGAGAAGTGGAAGTGCTCAGGATAACTTGTTGTCTGATTCTCTGGCTGCGCAGGCGCGCTGATCATGGGATGAATTCTAGCCACAGGTTGGTGCTTAAACCAAGGAATCTGAATACACTGCCCCTGCGGTCTATACTCTTGAAGAGCATTAGGGTGATTCTGGGGGATACTTTGATTAACGCTTGGGGGATTGATGGCACGGCTACTGGCTTGGTTGATGATGGGAAGTGACTCGCCCCATGCTAACCTGCGGAACTTATGGTGGCGAGGAGACTTGACGTTCAGGCTTGGATCAGTCCCGCCTTGGTTTTCTTGATTCTGAGCTGCATTGTATTCTCTCACCCTTTTTCTGTACTTCCGAAGATGACTCGAAATATTTCCTTTAGTGAGTCCCTCTATCTTCATAATTTCCAGTATATGTTGCGGCCGTGCCGAATCGATTCCTAGCTGCTGAACTGCATTAACAAACATACGATGCAGCTCGGGAGACCAACTCATCTTCTTTTTCCAGTTACTTGGAACAATATTGAAGGCTTAATGATTGTTCTTTTGGTCGTGCAATTGCTTCCTCACCACGTGCTGCCATATGTTTTGAAGCATCTGAACCCTAACTGGTTTCGTTACGACGTCTTCGGCCCCGTGTAAGACAGCCTTCATTATGGCTTACTGATCATCGTTTGCCGATATTACGACGACTGGCATGTTTAATTCAGAATTGATGAATTTCAAGAGAGTGAAAACATCCATGTCAATCCCTACCATGGCGGTGAGGATGATATCAAACTGGTCACTACTCCTCCTTAATACTTCTAAGGCCTCTGTCGCTTTTGCTTGAGCTAAAACCTTATACCGGCATTTTCTCAATACGGTAACAAGGATTGACAGAGAGACTGGATTACTATCAATGGCCATGACCAGTAGACCCTTAGGGTAAGGAACTTCATCAGCTTCGATCAGGGTTGAACATGCGCCCGTTTCCCTAATGCTCGACATATTCCTGGATCTAGGACTGCCATCTCGAGACCGCCTCAGGATGTCTTCTTGGACTTGAGGGATCATGGGATCGTCGATGGCTTTTCGTAACAGGCTTTGAAAGCCGATGCTTTGATGGTGAAGGTTTTGAATTCCTCTCCCACGAGAACTCCTTCCTCTTTATCTTTCTCCTGCGAGTTCTTGCAGATAAACTCTCACTCTCACTATCAAATGAGGACAAGTTCTCTCTCTGGCAATAGCAACGACTTCCCTCTTCACGGGCAGCGCTATTAGATTTTTCGAGGGAGAAAATCTGACATTCAGCTTTTGATCAAAGGAGAAATCCTTGTTTCTCGCTCAGTTTATCTTCTTCTTTCTTTTCGTGATAGAGGACCCATGTCAAGATCTCCACCGTCGATTTACTGGCGGGTCCTCCAACGAAGACAAGTCGTATCTCCTTTTCGCTAACGTTTGCCGTGTCTTCCACTCAGCTCATCTTTCCGTCTTCTTTTTCAAAGTGGCGGTGTCTCGTCAAACTTTCTGCGGAGATTTCGGACTCGCTTGGCTCGAGGTCGCCATCTGATGGGAATTCGAGCCAACGAGGGTGGTGCCAATAGAGAATGGTAGATAAGAGAAATCTTGACTGGTTGATACCGTCACTATGAAATCAATATTTACTTCAAAGCAGATTACCATCTTCGCATTCCGCTCATCTGCCTCACCTCTCTCCCCCTTTCTTTCGTATTCTGCTTTCAAAAATGGCCAATTCTCCTAACCATACCTTATCCGCCGAAGTCCTGGCTGGGTGGGAGAGATTCTACAATCTTCTCGGTAGAGGTTACGCTCATATAGCCAAAAACTCTACCGTTGAGGCTGAAATCCTCGGTTTATTCAGGACCGTGGACGCTGCTTCTGTTGAGGGAACCCAACTAGGGAAGGAGTACCGGAACTTCTCAACCCTCTTCATCAATTTTCTGGCTGCCTATAACCGCGCTTATGAGACGGTCTTTGTGACTGCCGTCGTGAAAACTCGTTACCAAGACCGGCACAAGCGTCTGGAAATAGTCACATTTGTGGCTGATAATCACAAGAAGGCCCTCAAGTTTGCCAACGATCAACTTTCGTGGCTGGTTCGTGAGAGGGGAAAGTTGGTGGACCGTCTAGCCTTGGTCCGAACTTACTCTGAACAGGAGCCGGGCAATATTGTGATGAGGTGCAAATGCGGTTGGCTGCAGGAGAGACTTGATGACATTACGGCAGACATTGCTTTCGAGAGGGCGGCAATTTCGGACCTGGAGTTTGCCGTCGAGCATTATGAAGCCAGTATGGCCCAGGCTAAGGAGAAGCGCGATCGCCTCTTCTTTAGGCTCGCGGAGCTTAATCCCGAGAGCGCTCGGTGCACCCAGAGCATCAACTGTTTGGAGAGTCAGTTGAGCTCTTTCGTAATGGTTATTAAGGCCCAGTTTGGCTTTACCTTTCCTCCCCAGTGAGCTATTGTAAACCTGTTGATGTATGGAATAAAAGGAACGTTTCGCATGTCTATACTTTTGTTTTCCTGTCATCTCTTCTCCTGGGGAACGATTTAGGGTGCTGAAGATATTGAGGCTTAATCTTCTTCATGATGCTCTCGCGGGTTGTGGTAGACGATGATATCAAGAACATTAGAGAGGCATTCAATGTGGCTTTCCACCAACCGCCTAGAGACCCGCGTTCAATCATGTAAATTAATAAAGTTGCCATCACTCGATCAGTGTGCCAATAAATTTGGCCATTTGTTGCGTGCTCCACTTCAACCGTGTTTTGTTGCTTTCGGCGTCCACTCGTATGTATCGGACACTTGTAGCATCAGGGGAGTGTCCGTGGGCCACGTTCATTAATAGAACCTTGGTCCTCTAAAACCCTCCACGTGTTTCGGATTCGAGGAAATTTTAAGACCGGTCTCTGGTTGATTTAATCAGGTTAAGGTACTTATTTCATAGTTTCTGATTATATAATCCATATTGTCTTTCAAAAGACGCGGGATCCTCTGCAATATATTAAATATGCCCCCGTGTTTAATCAGTATAAATCCACCGTCATATCAGAATACACTGCCCATACAAGTTTACGGATTGACACAACTCTGTCTGTCAAAGATGGATAACGATTGAAGCCTCGGTGTTTTTCGTCTTTTGGTATTTCTGAAGATGATTCTTGATATATTATTGAACTTAATTTTTACACCCGTCTGGGGTATCTAGGATCTCCCTGCAAAAGAAAACGATATAATTAGTATGCGACACAAGGAATGTCGGTCCATGCCTCCTATATTAGTCCAATTTGATTTTTTCTATTTTATAGAGAAATCAGAAAAAAAAATTTCCTTAGGAAGAAATGAGTTAATTTCTGATACAGAATTTTTTTGCATATTTATTAATCTTTTATTATTATTTTTTTAAAGGAATGTGACAAAATCCCTTGACGTTTACTAAAATTTTTGTAGGAATTTCCTTTTTATCAAAATAAATTTTCAGAGGTAAATTTGTCAGGAAAATTTTATTTTTATTGAAGCAGGAAAGACATGACAGAAATCCTTTATTGGTTAACAAAATTCCCCCGAGACATTAGTCTAATTTTATTTAGAGAAAATTTTCTTAGAAAAACATGAGCGAATTTCTCGAGAAGAATTTTCTTGCAAGTTTTTATAATTTGAAAAATATGATAAAATCACTTGATGTCTACTAGAGTTTTTTTTTAAGGAAATTTTCTTTTTATTGAAATAAATTTTCAGAGGAAAATTTTTTTCAGGAAAATTTCATTTTTATTGAAGCAATAAAAACATGACAAAAATCCCTTATTGGTTAATAAAATTCCCATGAATGGATTTTTTCACATCATTTTTTTCAAAAAAAAATTTTAAAAAGAAATGAGGGACAAATTTAATTTTTATTTTCTTTTAAAAGAATGGTCGTAATATCAAGCTCAAAAACTGACTAACACCTAGCATCGACCGACCGAAAATAAATACAAGATAAAATTAGAGAACTTACTTTTACCTTGGAGAAATGCAAATCACATAGTCATGCGCATGACTGAAGTGAGGAGTGGACTCTAGAAAATAAAAGAAGGAGAGACAGGGTATGGACCTAAAAGGCCCCCACTATCTAAATTGACAACCTTACCGTCCGCGCAATCAAATCACAATGGGAAGAATTGTCAATTCAGATAATGAGCGGGATAAAATTTGGTCAACCCAAGCGCAATCGACGCAAGAGCTTTGCATATTCGATCCCTATCTATGGTTACCTAGGAAAAATTTCGCGACTTGGGTTTAGACGCATATGTATCCAGGTGTTGTGATCCTCAGAATATGCAAGACATGCACAACAATTGATATCAAAACAGCGCTCCTAAAAATGTGTGAAATTAAACATAACCCCAACACCGAGCCTGCAAAACAAATGGGTTAGCCAAACACTCCGCCCCTTATAACTCCCATCCTGCAAAAACATATAACACCTATAGAATGAGTCCCAAGCAAGATCGCAAGAAGCGAGATATCCATGAAATTTGGCCTAAGTCCACTAAGACTTTTAAAATTTCGAAAAAATTTAAGTATTCCAATTGGTATCTTTTTTCGAAAATTTAAAAATCTCTGTCCCCAGCGGAGTCACCAAGCTGTCGCGACCCTCTAAAAAAATTTTAAATTTTAAAAGAGGTTAACGGATTATTAGGTTAATTAGATTTGACTAACCTAACGCGGACCCTCCCAAGCCCTACCGAATCGCAACTTTGGTTTTTGTTTAAATGATTTTGAAATTTGGAGTCGCCACTAATCGTTCTTGGTAGGTTGATTAGAAACCTAAATAAATTAGCGGGAGAATTAATTTATTCCTGCGAACCAGAGATTAGAAGCTCGGGGACTTGGTTACACTAGTTAATTAAAACTAATGCCCTTTTGGTACCTTAATTTCATGGATATCCTAATTCGGCAACTCAGGCTTGGTTTATTCCTAAGGCTCTAGTAGGGTATTCTCTTTTGTGTTTTCACTTTTTAAATAGGATGCATAGATGATATATATTTTTATTTGTTATATTTTTTAAGTGTTAAAGATTCCCTGAAGCCGAAAGAGGGAGTGTGTTAACGACTTCTGTGTAGTATTACGACCTACTTATCTTTTGGGTCTGATGATTAAAAAATTAAATTATAGGAAGTACATGACAGTGAATAAACACCTCCAATGGGAGGCCTAGCATTGGCTTTGCTCTTCCCTTTGGGATTTAAGGTACAGATATTTAAGTTGCAAGTATTTAAACTACTGTAAGTAAAAACCTCCAATGGGAGGCTAAGCATTGGCTTGGCTCTTCCCTTTGTGATTTAAGGTACAGGAATTTAAGTTGCAGGTATTTAACTACTGTAAGTAAAAACCTCCAATGGGAGGCTAAGCATTGACTTGGCTCTTCCCTTTGGGATTTAAGGTACAGGTATTTAAGTTGCAGGTATTTAACTACTGTAAGTAAAAACCTCCAATAGGAGGCTAAGCATTGGCTTGGCTCTTCCCTTTGGGATTTATGGTGCAGGTATTTAAATTGCAGATAGACTTTGTCCTCTCCATTCTGGGGTATGAATTCTTTAAAATGAAATACAACGAATTGATTCAACAATTTGAAATTTGTGCGCGCTTGAGGACTCCTCCATGCCGATTTTATGCTTCCATAGGGTTGACTATTGATATAGAGCTGCGGCTTCCTGACATAAAATAAAGTGAAGTGTTAGTATACAAAATATGTGCTAATCTGCACCTAAAACCAGAAGAGTGGAAATAGTACTTATCTCCCTTTTTTTGGGAGGGATTTCTATAATTGATTTTCGCTCTCTATGTTCCCTATATAGAGAGTTTCTTTTGAATTAAGAGGGACTTTTAGTCACAGATCAGTTGAGAAATCGGTGGACAGCTTAGGAGCTTGTCTGGGCCGATTTTTGCATCTCTACGAGATTTTTGCTGTTGACATAGAGATATCCTTCTCTTGACATAAAATATGGGAAAAAATGGGAGATGGAGAATGTGTATACAATTTGTGCTAATTTGCGAGTAAAACCATAAATAAATGAATAAATAAAAACACTTAGCTCGAATTTGCTTGCTCGTTGACGAGGATGAACTCTTGATTTATATTGATCGTTGAAGAAATTTGTGATGATAACCCCTAGCTTTAAACTCCCATCATCTTCAAAATTCTCTCTCTTTTGGTATTTTCTTTCCCTCAAATTTTTCTTCAATCTCCCAAAACTCTCTCAAACATCCAAAATTTTCTCTCCAAAAAAATTCCTTCTCAAGCTCACTTCTTCCTCCTTTTATAATCTACTCATCTATCTCCTATTCTAATTTTTCCACTAATTCTATATCCCATTCTAATTTCTGCACTAACTCTTCTTCATTTTCATCTTCCATTCTCCATCTCTATCTCACATTCTAATCTCTCCACTAACTCTTCTTCATCTTCATCTTCCCTTCTCCATATTTATCTCCCATTCTAATTTCTCCACTAACTCTTCTTCATCTCCATCTTCCTTTCTCTATTCTTATCTTCCATTCTAATTTCTCTACTAACTCTTCTTCATCTCCATCTTCCCTTCTCTATTCTTATCTTATTTTCTCCATCCATTCTTCTCCAACTTCTCTTCTTCATCTCCTCTTCTCCATCTTCCCTTCTCTATTCTAATTTATCCACTAACTCATCTTTTTGTTATTTGTAAAATAATCCTTCAAGAGTTAGGTATTTGTACTCTAGTCCTTGAATTTTAAGTATTTACAATTCAGTCCCTGAAAAAATATATTTCTTTAAGTCCAAATCTCCTCACAATTTTTGACACACCAAAATTTACCACATGTCAAATTTAAGCTCATTTCTTGCCACTGAAAATAATGCAGAATTTAATTAAAACCCTTTTGCAAAATTGAGTTATTCTGGGTATAATTGAGCCAAGATGAAAATTTAAAATATTAGAAAACAATGTCACAACTCATAAAAAGTGCAAATTAAAAATAAGTTGACTCAAATTAAATTTTTTTAGGCCCGATTCGAGATTATACTCGTGAAGGAACACGTGACTCGAATTGGATTTTTCTGAATTTGCGATGGCCAATATGAAAATAGATTTAAAATAAAAATATTAACTATCTTTGTGTATTTTTTTTTTGCCTCAAATGTTATTTTTCCAAAATTTTCAAGTTTTTTTGTATTTATATATATTTATAAAACATGAAATTTTATTTTTTGTTCAAAAATAGTCGCCTAGGCTTGGCCAAGGCTTCCAAAGTTGATTTTGCAATTTTCTCATTTTTTCTTTAATTTTCATGAATTTTCGAAAATAAAAATGCTAAAAAATACTGAAAATATGAAAAATCATTTTTTGGTCAAAATTAGTTCTCTAGGCTTGGCCAAGGTCCCCAAAGTTAATTTTTCAATTTTATGAATTTTTATGGATTTTTCAAAAAATAAAAATGCCGAAAAATACTGAAAATTTTTAAAATAGAAAAGATTATTAAAAATCAGGTGTCAACAATATCCATTTGAACTTGCTATCTGAAATTGAGACTATTTTATTTGTGTTCTTGGCCCATGAGGGCAAGGAAACTACTGACTGCTATCCTCTGCATGTGATATTATTTGGGTACACGTGTTTGTGATTACTTTGTGATTGATTACTGGAGTTGGGTCTAGAAATATTTGGTATCCTTAGAGGGATTTAAGGTGAACTTGATGAGATTAGTTCTCATGGGTGATTTCCCTCATTTTTAGAACCCCAACCCCCAAAATGAATGTTATCCCAGTTAGGCAAGGGATCCCACGGGACTTCGTTACCGAGACGCAATCTTTCCCTGATCCCCATACCCGTGGAGGAGTTTTTGTTAGAGTCAAGACTACTGTTTTCGTAGATATAGGACAGGTGACCTGGCAATGACATTTGTATATAGCTTGGATGTACCGGAGAAAAGATATGCTGCTGGGACCATTGCAGGGTTTTGAGGTTTCATTGCAGTATCTGGTACCATGGGATCCGGCAAGAGACATTCCCAACGAAGGCGAGGAGTTGAATGCTGGCGAGGAAGGGTTAGGCGAACATTCTGAGGGTAGTGCCCCCATAAAGGTTGAAGGATCTACTGATAATAGCCAAGAAAACATCCCGCTTTCATCTGGAGAGTCTGACCCAGAGGAGCTACCATCCACTGAGGTGAGCGGGACCTCGAACAATGGATCAGACGCCGACGAGTAGGCGAGAGGTTACGACCTCTTTTTGATTGTATAGGCAGGTTTGTAATTAGACTGATTGGGTTGTGAGATGATGTTGCAGACCAGTGGCCCCTTTTTGATCAGAGGTCTAGCAACGAGATGTCACGATGGATGGAGAAATTTTGAAGTGTGAATATCTGTCCACCTAGGGGAGTTTGATATCTACTTTTGTAAATGTGTTTGAGTGACATCTCAGGGAAGGCAGTAAAGTTTGGTTTGTACAGGAACACTGTCTTTATATGAGAAAGTAAAATGGAAAAGCAAGTTTGCTATTTTGCACTGTCTCTCTATCCTTTGATTTTGTGCATGTATGTTTGGTAGGGTTTCGTTTCTGTTGCTGCCGGAACTCTGAGATCGTTTGGACAATGACGAGTATCCTAGGTCGTCGTTCTTGTTATCCAATCAATCGTGCAGGTAATAGGGATGTCGCGTGACTCGCTGGGTTCGGGGCGTGACAGTAAAGAATGAGAATCTTGTTTGGTAACCCAAATAATTCTGTTTCTGATTATGTTCCCAGAATTAATTTTAGAGAATCAAAATCAGTTTTAGCGCAAAACTCATTCAAGAATAGAATCAGAAAAAGTTTTTCGAAATATAAATTTTGTGCAGTTATCAAACGCGTTTTCGGCTCTCCAAAACTCATTCAAGAATAGAATCAGAAAAAGTCATTTTAATTAGAATCAATTTTTGAGATTAGAATCGTTATCATATGCGGCCTTCGTGTCCAGATAAGTGGAGAATCCTCGATTTTTTACGGCAACAGGGAAAAAAAAAAGGTGGAAAACGGCCGAAAGGTAGACCTTTCATTGGAGTCTTGATCAGAGTGTTTTGTCGTTATCCTTTCTTTTCTTTTCATGATATTTGAATTGGGTTGAATGTGATGGAGTTAGGCTCGAAATAAAATGGCGTTGATTCTGATGGAATTGTGTTCGCGCGAATTGGGGGAGCAATTAGGGTACTCTGGGAGAACCAGCCAGAACTAGGCAGAATTTGAACATTATCTTCCGTTAGAAAAGTACTTTCCTTTGGGACGTAAAGAGCGCAAATAGCAAGCATTCTCTTTCCAAACTCTATTTTTATTTGGTGGATGAATTTCTGAGCAGAGACATTCATTTGACAACTATACGAAATTTCTATTTTTGTAACATAAATTCGTTTGATAACAATCTGAAATTTCTACGGTTGCCGACCGCTGGGACGAGAGATCGGCAAACAACAAACAATGAAGGGTGAACTGGAGCTCGGGACTGAAGACCAACAACCGTAGACCGGTGGCCGATGAACGGTGGATGGCGAACATATGTATATATGTATAGTCTTCAAGATATTGATATCATTGTAGACATATACATATGTGTGAATGTATCTAATTTAAACACAGGTTATGTAATAAAATAAATCACCAAACGTATCATTTGAAAAATCCTACATTTATAACCTTATCGAGATTATGCTTATGGACTTATAGTGTTGGATATCGAAACTTGGCTTCGAAAATATTGTCTTCATGACGTTACTCGAATACCACTTGTGGGGTTTTTTTGGCATGACCATAATAGTGGCAACACTAGAGAATCATGATATACAAAAGCACTTTATAATAATAAGGTTCAATTTGACCTAATCTGCAGAAAAAGCAACATGAAGACACTGTTACTAATTCGAACAGAATGCTCTTAGTTTGATCTCTGTCTCTCTCCGTCTTAATCTCCTTTTGTGGTGTACCTCGAACCTTTATATGCACTTTACATCTGTTCTTACCAGTGAGCTAGTCCCACTAATCTTTAGGACTTGTTCCAAGTTTATCATTCATAGAAAACCCTGAGTGCGCACCTTATTTGACTTAACCAATACATACAGCTAAGCTTATAAAAAATCACCTATGCAGCTAGCAGAGCACATGCACACTTTTTGTTTTCACATTTACTTGATCCCAAACACTTTATGCTTACATGCGCCAAAGTGTTGATTTCGATACATAGATGTGATCCATTACATCCATCACATTCTAAAATATGGCGAAACCATCGACTGATATTTGAACCCGATTAACACTACTAACTTCATAAAATACTGTCCCTATGTCAATCACCAGATCAAGTCTGGCTAAACGCAAAATTATCTTGTCAATATTGCAATGTCAATGCTCATTCACATAGCTTGACGCAATCCAGCCTCCGTAAGTTTCAATTTTTCTACTCAAACCTAGACATCAGCATACTGACTTATTTGACAGAGATTCGAACATCCGCGACATTAATATACCAACTAATTTTAGTGACTAACCAACTTCTTATCTTGCTTGGTTTAAAAGGTACCAACATTTCTTTGTGCGTCAAAATTTACTACCTAGTATAATAAATTACCAACATCTTTCTGTGGCTTACGAATGCCTTTGAAGGTTACTAACTTTTAGGGAAATTTTCAAAATAAGAGCCTGAAGTCTCCACATTTTCTCATAAGAGCTTCAAGTGGACCTTATTTCAAATAAGAGCCCGAAGTGCTCTTATTATTTCAAAGAAGGGCTTGGTCAAAGGCATTTTCATGATTTCAACTTTTGATTTTTTTAAAAAATTTTCTATTTTTTTAATTAATTTTTTCTAACCTTCCCCAGCCATGGCTAGGCTAACAGCAGAGGTCGCTGACGTCGCATAACCCAAGTGAGGGTGACGCTTGAACTAATATCGAGGACAGCCCTTGCTAGCCCCTTGACGCCAGCCCAGGTGAAGGCGAAGGTTGCCCTCACCGGATTTAGTAAGGCTCCCCTTGCTCAATGCCGGCTTAGGCGAGGCCATTTGAGCTTCGATAACACTGCTCTCTCCATCCATTTGATTCATCGTCAAACTTGGAATTATCCTTAAACAGTGCAGCCACCTATTTTCTCATCCCATCTTTTCTTCTTCCTATAGCTGGCTTCGAAATTGTCTTTTGGGTAGTCGTATTTACATCAATGTTCATGTCTTTGCTATGTTAGGCATGTGAGGTCCTGATTCCGTCGTCGAGGTCCGAGCTCAAATTTGTTTCTTTGCTGCACCGAGTTCATGGATTTCTTCACTGGTATATCATGCTTTTCCATGGAGTTTTCTTCTTTGGGTTGGCGTCAGGTGAGGATGGCCCTTGCTTGCGTTGGACAGGCGACCCTTGCCCGATGCTAGTGTTGAGATATGATTTTTGATCATTTTATTTTTAGAAAATTAATTAAAATTAACAAAAAAATTCATAAAATTATAAAATCAGCTTTGGAAGCCTTGGCCTAGTCTTAGGAACTAATTTTGAAAAAAAAAATATATTTTTCCGTAGTTTTGACATTTTTATTTTATTATTTTATTAAAAATAGCTAAAAATTAAGAAAAATAGAATCCGTGTCCGCAAAAATATGAAAAAATAGTCAAAATTTTTTATTTTAATTCCCTCTTCATGTTGGACACCTCAAATTTTAAAATTTCAGCTTGGGTCACCATGTTCCTTCACAAACATAAACCCAAATTGAGCAAAACAATTATGTTTTGAGTCTTTTTAGTTTCAATTTTCACTTTTTCTAAGCTATGATATTAGTATCTAATGCCTTGAATTGCAATTGGACCCATTTACTTGATAATTTGTTCAATTTTAGCCAAAAAGACCTATTTGCACTTCTTATTTTCAATTTAGTCCCAGGTTTCACTAAAAATGAAATTAATCAAATTTTAGGGTACCCAAAAAAATACAAGCCTACTACCTTATAGTTTACATCATTTTGAATCCATTTGGGGGGTAGTTTGGCTTGATTTGGTCTTTTAGGTTTTGAATTACTCAAAATTCATTTTCGTGTCAAACTTGAAATTTGGGGTTTTTGCACTAAATCAAATATTTTAATCCCAATAACACCTCTCTTAGATAAAAACATGCTAAGAGACCCAATTTTGGCAACAATTTTATAAAAAAAGGGGTCAATCGGAAGATACCAAAAATGGCTTAATCAGGTCGGCTTGGTAGGGCGGACCCGACGACCCGATCACTATTCATCTTCTCCTCCACCCAACCAGATGAACCAAGCAAAAACCATTGAAATTGACCGGTAAATCAGGTATGATCAACGATGACCGGGCATGGGCTTTGAAGGACACTCTCTTCCGGTCCCATTGAACCCACTCTCTTAGCTTGCCGTAGCCAAAGGCCACCTGCCCAACCCGATCTCTACCACCGTCGTGCGCCGAGTCAGACTAGCATAGTTGCAGACCAAATCCGCAGCCATTACACGCAGCTCACGCCACGTATCCCCTCCGAGCTAATTGCAAAGCCTTCCCCCTTGCATTCCGTCGCTTGTGGACATGGATCTCATGCAAAAATGGTACAAGTCGGGGCAGACAGTGGCTACGGTATGGGACAAAAATGCAAAATGGACATTGCTAAGAGAATATTCAGGCTGGTCATGCTCATATGAGGTGCGTACTGGAGTGGGGAAGCCTCTATAAAGCGAGAGCAAGGCCGGAGCAGCCGGGGCTTCCACCCTTTTTGGCAAAAAATGAGAGGGAGAGGGAGAGGGAGAGAGAAAAGGGGGGTTGGCCATTAGGGTTTTGTGGTTGACCAATGTAGGTTTTTTGTGGGCGAAATTCAAGCAAGTCGAGAGGTTTTTTGAGCTACCACCACCCGGCCAACCTTCACCTATACCCTAGCTTCCCATCGAGCCATTGCTAACGCCCATCCACCGTCAAAGTTTCTGAGAAAGCTAATTCGAATACCTCTTCACAACTGCCTTTGTCTGCGTGTTTTATGCTTTGCCTGGTTTGGCCTCGTTTAATACTCGAGTCAAATGGGACCAAACCGACCATGCCTATACATGTCTATATGCTTATTGCATCCCCTTTGATTGATTACATGCTTTGGTTTCGCTCATAATGCCCCTAATGCATGTTTTTAACAATGCACATAACATGTTCGATAAAATATCTCGAATGGTTCAAACCCTCCACTTTGAACCCATTTTTTGTGGCCGTTTTGCATTATTTTTTTTTGTCATTTCTTGTGCAAAAATGCATTTTACGCATGTAGCTCTTCACATTGATATGTTGTGTGGCCCTTAGTTGCGACCAACGTGTGAGATATGCCCTTAGTTGGTCTGGTTTGAATGGAAAATTTTTGCTTAAGTATTGAAAACAGTCTAGCTCACCCACTGTGCACTTGATTTTCGTTGTCTTTCCGTGAATATTTCTTATTGTTCTTGGGTCCATTGCATTCTGTGTGTGTAGTATAATGCATAGGTATGAGTCTTGGCTCTTAGTTTTGTTTGTGGAGGAAAATGCGGGATTGAAAATACCCTCTGTTAGTCTGATTCGAGCTTGAAAATTTTGTCTGAAATGTTGGATACAGTCTAACTTTTCTGTTTCATGCTCAATTTTCATTACCTTACATTGAGTATTTTTGGCCGTTTCTTTGCTTGTTGTGTTCCTTGTATGTAGTAGAACAGGTGGATATGTTCAAAAGAGCCATTTCGAATGTCGAGATCTCTTTTGAAAGTCGATAATTAGTCTCGAATTCTTCATGACATGTTTAGACCCTTTTTGAATGTTGAAAAGATTTAACTAGTTAAAGAACGACGAACGTGATTTCATATCATGCTAAGCAATTGATTGAAGAACAAGATTGTGTTTATAACCAAATTTGTGGCTGTTGACACCTGATTTTTAGTCATTTCTTTTTTAGAAAATTAATAAAAAAAAATCCATAAAAATTCATAAAATTGAAAAATCAATTTTGGAAGCATTGACCAAGCAAAAGGAACCATTTTTGAACAAACAAAATTTTTGGCATTTTTCGCATTTTTCGACTATTTTATATATTAGGAAAATATCCAAAAAATCAAGAAAAATAAAATTTGTGGCTATAAAAATATGAAAAAAAAGCCAATATTCTTATTTTAACTTTTTTTCATTTTGGCCATCTAAAACTTGGAAAATTCAATTTGGGATCGCAAGAGTCTTCGTAAACATAAATCCAAATCGAGACAAAAAATTACATTTTGAGTCCTTTTATTTTTCTTTTCACATTTTCAAAATCATGGCATTTGCCTCTAAGGCCTCATATTGCATTTCAGTCTAATTGTTTAGGAAATTGAGAAATTTTGGCAAAAAGAATTGTTTGCACTTTTTATTTTCAATTTAGTCCATAGTTTTCACTCTAAGTACAATTAATCATTTTTTAGAGAATTTCATTCAAATCTAAGACCATGACCCAATGATTTTCATCATCCTGAATCCATTAATGGGGTCAAAGTGGTTCGATTCAGTAATTTAGGGTTTAGATTATTCAAAAATCTTAATCGGCTCAAACTTAAAAATTGAGTTTTCGTACAAATTTGAATAATTTTTCCCAAACTAGTCATTTTTATATGGAATCCATGTCATAGAATTCAATTTTGGAAATTAATTTGGAAAATTTAGATGTTTTGTAGGTTAATTTGATAAAAATTAGACAGCCGGGTCTGCCGCGTCGGATAAGATCCAACCCTTCGATCTAGCTGTTCATCATCTTCCCCAAATTGTCCTTTGCGTGCAAATAAGCCATCAAAGACCGAATTTCGAGCACCAAATTGAGGTGCTTCCCGGCCATAATCGAAGATACAATGAGTTGGGTTTTGTGCGCTACTCTTTTCCGAACCCGATGCACCCATTTCCATGACCTGAAGCTAATGGAGTTGGGATAGCCTTCCATTTTTGTGCACTGCCACACCCGAACGCAGTCGAGCTCAAAGAAGCTTGAATTTGCACCAACTTGCGCATGCCAGAGGACCAAATGAAACCCGACGGAATTGCCATCCGTCTCCGTTGCCATTTGGACCATGAAAAATGTGGTGTCACATGTGAAGGACAGTCGGTGCAAGCATTCCCGCGCTTGGCTGAACTTGATTTTTGGATATAATAGATTTGACGCGTTTTTGTGCAAGAGAGAGGTTCATTCTGTTCCACACGCACAATAGATGAGAGAGAGAGAGAGTAAGAGTATAGCATCCCAAGCCCGCTACCCTCTCGCTAATCGTGCTCTGTTTTAATATGATATTAGGTATATAATAGAGGGTACATGCGGAAGTCTAACACAAACAAGCGATGCCAGCATACAAGTGCATGCAACGGGTAGGCATACGCCTAAATGGTATGGCCTCGTTAGGGTTTGCTACCAAACACCTGGAGAAAACACATGAAACACATGTGTCCACAAAAACTGATTTTATATGTCTTTTCTTGTTGAAAAAAGACAATTGGGATGTGACTAACGACTTCTCTTCTAATCCGTAATCTCGTCATACATCGACACTGCCACCGCTACTATAACACATCCGCTATTCTTCTTTGCCATTCTTACTGGCTAGCTAGACTTGTAAAACAGCTAAATCCACGAGGGTGAGCTTAAAAGCTCCACGAGTAAAAGTCTAATACGTCGACGAATGGCCTGTCAATCATCCAGCAACAAGCAATACATCACAATTATAACAGGGCAAGTAAAATCAATGAGTCGATATAAATAAACCATTCAAGCTATCTAAGCATTCATGTAACACCATCATCGACTTTCCCGTATGAATGCCTTCACGATCCATAAACCGTAAATGCCTAATTAACCTTGAATTTCACTTTCCCAACACCTATCGCACCTCATCAAGCCTCGATATGAGACATGCAAGTCCATTTGGGGTCTCTCACGCCTATAACTAACCATTTCAAAGCCTTTCATGCACAATTCACCATCATCCGTTGCCCAATTCGACGATCCATCCTTTGATTCTCTTAACCACGCACTCAAAGGTGACTCCTCAACTCGAATAGTCAACATGCAACCCACTTCAGTGCATCACAAGCCCAAGCTGAACTTCACCTCTTTTGGCTACCCCAAACTAGCCACGAAATCTTAACGATCCATTCATAATTTCCACTAATCCATTATACTCAAGGACGCCAAGGAAACTAGCCAAGACAACATGCAAAGAAGATCGAAAATCCAGACAATCAATAGGTTAGAAATCTACTCGCCTCGTAACCACGCTCGAAAATCCACCCCAAAACCGTTGTTCCATAGCCGACGTGAAGATGATTACCATGGATCGAGCTTGCCTCGACTCGCACACAAAAAAACCACCCAAGTTCGCCGTCATGAATCGTTGCTGCACTACTTGAACCGGCCTTCTTGAACATAAGCACAATGAGGAAGATTGGGAGAGCAAGGTGGCGTTCGTGATTGGCGAGGTGAGCTCCACGAGAACTGGCAGAACAAGATGAATAAGAAAAGATGGAGATGAAGAAAATGAAGAGAGCAGGAGAATAAGTTGGCGTGAGATTCTTGTGGGGGAAGGTTGTCATCCCAAAAGAATATGAAGAGAGGGAAGAGTTGAGGCGGCTAATGCCGCCGCGGGTTAATTTCTTCATGCTCGTTCCAAGTTCGAAGTACCATTTGTACAAATAAGAATGTGTGTTGGTGTTGTTGTTTTGAGGGGTGGTGTGAGTGGCGTACAATTGGAGGGAGGTGGTGATACGTGGGTGTGGCAAGGGTGGGCTGATTGAGGGGATTTCGTGATTCAATCGTGAACCAAATTGGTGTCGGGACCGATTTTCGTACTATAATGCTAAATCATATTATTATCAATGGTTCGTCTAATAACACCGCACCCAATAGCATTTTTACTTCGGGTAATCTACCATGCCAAAATGATAATAATTCCCCCAAAAATTAGAATCCCTAATAATCCAAGCCCGATATTGATTAATCCGCTCATAAAAATTTAGGCTGTTATAGAAAACAAGGAGTGAGAAGCTCTCCTAGGATTTTTGTGCGTATGCTATAGCGAAGCTTAGCTAGGAGCTTTTGAGACTTTGCCAGACCTCCAAACAAAGAATTGAAGCTCCGCACCACATCCTTGAGCTTCATCTTGGTTCAAGGAAGCAATCGCACCAACTAAAAGAGGCCTAACCATCTCTGAAACAGTGCATACCATTTTTCCAACTTCAAGCTCTGCATCCATGGTAGATCTTTACTTTGATCACCATTCTTCGCGATTCTTTGTGCGTTTTGCTCCTTAAGCATCACTAATCGCAATCTTACATTTGGTTTGCTTCGATTTTGCATAAACCATGTGTCGGACCTCCTGGACCTCTTCGAACTTGTCGCAAGTTCACCAACTCAAACTTGAGACCGTTCAATCGATTAGGACCTAAGGTAAGTATCTCTAAACTCTGTAGAAGCTGCATGTATGCTTGGATTGTCTCGATTCTATGTATAGTGCAAGTTTGGTTCCTCCATGACTGAGCTGGTTCAAGCTTGATTGGTTTAGATTCTATCATTGTATCAATTTGAAATTTTAGTATGTTGTAGCTTAAGAGATGAGGGTTCAATTGGTATGTAGATTGGGGCAATCAGAGATGATTTCACTATTGATCAGCGCCAGAAGAATGAATGACGCATGTCCATCAGTCGTCTTCTTTCTTGCGACCGCTGACCAATTAATGCTCGTGGACAGGTCAACTGTTGAGTGGCATTGACATGGCGACACGTGGCCTGCCAGGTGTCAGCCACGTCAGTAGAGTGATGGCTAATTCAATTTTATGAAATAAAAAAAATATATCCAGATCTGATGGCCAATATTTGACCATGTGGCGTGATCTAGAATTTTTGAAAAATATAAATTCATTTTTCGAAAATAAAAAAATAAATATGATCGAATGGTCGTGGATTAGCCATGCATTTCAATCTTGGTCGTTGACTTCAAAGGACATGAGGGCTATGGGTTAGCCACATGGTCGATCTAAATAGTCGGATTAGAATATAATAAAAAAATTCGAAAAAAAAAATTCCAAAAAATAAGAAAAATATTTAAAAAAGAATAGAAAAAATGTGTCATTTAGGCCGACCAGGTCCAGAAAAAAATTATGATGAAAAAAATCCTAAAAAAAATAAAAATCATTAAAAATTCAATAAAATGGAAAATTTCATAAAAAAATTACAAAAATTAGAAAGATTTCCAAAAATCACAATAATAGAGAAATGACCACATTCAACTGGTTTGACTCATTTTTGTTGATTTTGGTCCCCGATATTTCTCCAAAATAACATTTTTGCCCCTATGGACAATTTGTCCCAAATTTTCCCAAATCTCTTTCAAATTTTCATTACACATTTTCCAAGTCTTTAGGGCTTCACTAGGGATATCATGTTGTGATTTGATGTGATTTATCTGCACGTCCTTGATTTTTTGATTTGTGCACTTATTTTTATTCATTGTGATTGATAAACTAGATGCTCTCATTTGTATGAACTCTTAGATTCTAGAGCCTTCCTCATCCCAAGTCATATGCATGGAAATCATAGTTAGAAAATTCATTCAATTTAGGTACCAAAAGGATGTAAATGAAAACATTGGCGTAACTAAGTTCTCGAACCCAAATTCTTTGGTCCGTAAAGGAAAACGAACTCTCCCAACCGCTCAGTAGAGTTTCTAATTTGCCTTTCAAAAATAGATTGGTGGTAACTCCATTGGCGCATATATGCCTTGCACATGTCATCCGACCACACTAGGGTCGAACTCGATATTAAAAAAAAGAAAAACCTCCCATTGCAATTTGGTATGGGCCTGAGAAGGCCCGCACCAAGCCACATTTATTGAAAAGGGCTCGGCAATCCATTAACAACTTTAGATGGACCATCCATTCATATCCGAAAGTTAGTCATGATAGCGGCTATGGACCCTATCCTAGCATTGCCAAAGAGTCAACGACACTTGACGGTCGCAACCGACAGAGAGGCAACCCAACTCAAAGGAGATGCAATGGTTGTGGGGAAAATCCGGTTCTCTTCGTGTGCTCTTTTGAGAAATCGTATCCTGATTTATCACACCCCCTCCTCTAGGATTTTTTTTTAATCCTAGATATATCCCCTAAATCTCCATTTATCCAATCCTAGATAGCTGCCAAACATAGGATAGGCTTATATCCTAACGACCAAACACAGTCATAATGTTTTCCCAGAGCAATGCGACCTCACTACAAAAAAAAAAGGATATTAGCCACGAAAAATTAGCGATGAAAGTGAATTCGTCACTAATTTGCAACCAAAATAACTTTCATGGCACATTTGTCGCAAAATACATAGGGCATATTTGTGACGACACATTCCTCACAGAAGTCGTCACTAATTAGCAATGACATATTTAATCGTTGCTAATTGGCAACAAAATGGATTCGTTGCAAAATTAGCGACGGCATTTGCCATATTTTTATCCGCTGAATTATTAATGTAATACTTCGTCACTAATTGCTGATAAAATGAATTCGTTGCAAAATCAGTGATCACATCGTTGCTAATGTCATCGCTAATTAGCGATGACATTTGCCTCAATTTTTATCCTCTAAATATAGTTCATCGCTAACTTCATTGCTAATTGGAAACAAAATGAATTCGTCACGAAATCAGGGACCACTTCGTCGCTAATGTCATCGCTAATTTTGCGAAGAATACGTATTTGTTGCTAATTAGTGACACATCTTTAGTTGTCGCTAATTGGCAACAAAATGGATTCGTCGCAAAATTAGCGACGACATTTGCCACAAATTTTATCCTCTGAATATAGTTCATCACTAATTGGCGATAAAACAAATTCATTGCAAAATCAGCGATGACATTTGCCACAATTTTTATCCTCTAAATATAATTTGTGGCTAATTTCGTCGCTAATTGGCGACCAAACGAATTCATTGCAAAATCAATGACCACATTGTCACGAATGTTGTCGCTAATTTTGTGACGAACATGTATTCGTCCCTAATTGGCGATAAAATATTTAGTCGTCGCTAATTGGCGACAAAACGAATTCATTGCAAAATTAGCGATGATATTTGCCACAATTTTTATCCTCTGAACAAGGGAAGCGGGGAATACCGCTTGGTTTGTCATTTTGTGATTTGGTTTCACGATATATATTTGGAGCATTTGTGCCCGATTCAGACCATGAGGAAGGAGAGGAGGAGCGCGATAAAGGGAGGGTGTCGTGCATCGGGAGCTACGCCATCGCATTGTCGGTCAGCGATCGTTAGCATCCTTGCATTACGTGCGCTACCTTTAACATTTTCGCCCCTATCTACAAGCGCTTGAACCTTAAGGTTGTCTCATTTCTCCAAATCTCTTGCGCTCGCATTGGTTTTTTTCTCTGCTCCATTTGGTATACGCTTTTCCTCAACGTGTGTTCAAGTGTCGCGGTCAATATATATGTGATGTGATTTTTTGTTGCTTACATTTTGGAGTGATGATTTGTTTTTGTGCCTATTCGGATGCAGTGGACTCATGATTCGAGTCATCGTGAAAGTGATTACAGAGCTTACTGGCTTGAGAGGAATCATCGGATATTGGATTGGTTATTAGACGAAAGGTCATCGATTATTTGCCTTCAGATTGTATTTCTCGTCCATTAGTCCTTTGTCTATTGGATTGAATCCGGATTGGAAGGTCGTGAAGATTTTATACAGGCAACAATCAGTTAAAATGACTTTATGTTTGGTCCTTTATTTGAAATGTCTACAGGAGTTCTGGGTCGGCAATGAAGGGCTCGTCAGTTGTCAGGAATTCTCTCTCGCTCTGCAGAGCTCTTCCCTACCATCCTGTGTAGCTGAAACCCTTTCCCAAAACCCTAGACCTTTCCCAAAACCTTAGACCTCATCTTGGCACTTTCATGGATTTCCACACTCCTTGCCCCTTGAAACTCGATCCCCACTGACCCAGCTCTTCCTTTTTCCCCTCCTCACCCCTCGTAAAGCAAACCCTAGCTTTTGGAGTTTTCTTCATCGTCCCCTTTCGGCCGCTTTTCCCACAGGGTTTCGGCCCCACCCTAGCATGTCAGAAATGGAAGAAACTATTAAACAGGATAAGCGCATGGAAGTGATGAGCAGAAGGCTAAAACACCTGTGGCCCACAAGCAAAACCGCCATTGTTGACAATGTTGTTTCTGAAGAGAGCCTGCTCGAAGGTGAGCGTATTGTCTTTAGAAAATTACACTGCAGTCTAGAAATAAATTTCCAAGCCTTCCAATCAACTATGAAGAAAGCTTGGAAGTGTGAAGGTGTGAAATGCGAGCAAATCCTCTCTGGTATTTTTCAATTTACATTTCCATCTGTAGAAGAAAAAATTAGAACCCTTGAGTCAAGCCCCTGGTCCTTTTCCCGACATGTGCTCGTTTTGAAATCCTGGGAACCCAGTATCCTCCCCCAATGTATAAAATTTGATACATGCCCTTTCTGGCTGCATATACACGGTTTACCTGTTGAAGGGAAAAAAGAAGAGGTGATAAGAAGCATAGTGAAAAAAGTGGGCAAAGTACAAGCTGTGAGAGTCGAATCCAAGGGTTATACAGCGCTGTCAGTAGGGAAAGCTAAAGTTGTATTGAAGTTATCCGCCCCTTTGGAGTCTGGAATGATATATAGTTTTAAGGGGAGAAAGCATTGGCTAGATTTCCGTTATGAGAGATTACCTATATTCTGTTACTCCTGTGGAAGACTGGGGCATTATGCGCAGAAAAGCCCCAAAATCCCATATGATGAGTCGTTCTTCTCCAATGATGACAATCTACTATACGGGTCTTGGTTGAAATCTGAGTTTAATACCCATAGCCCTTTTTGAAAGGCATTCTATGACCCTGTCTTAGAGGAGCATATGGAGGAGGAATCTGTCCCTGAAACCCAGGAAAACAGGGAACACTGCAGTAAATTTCAATTAGTAAGCTGCAAGTCTAAAGAGAAGGAATACTCCCACGCTGAGGAAAGCGGGAAGAGGAAAATGTACCAAGATGCTGTTGTCACTGCAGAGATACCCAAGGTGGGGGGAGAAACCATGCTGTCCAAACGTGCCTCTCCACTTCTACTAGAACTCCCCTCAATGCAAAATATTCACAGCCCCCTGCAGGGTTCCAAAAACAGTATCAGAGGCAAAGGTACAAAGAAAGCCAGAAGATACAACCCGTATGAAAAACTGTGTACGGGTTCTCTTAGCCTAGATGAATCAAATCTGTTAGAGACTTTAGTCGTAGAAGTTGAAGACTTAGCTGGACGGGCTTTGGTGGCTAGCCCTAATAAGCCACCGGGGTACAAATGAGTTTCCTGTGCTGGAACTGTCAAGGGTTGGGCACACCCTTGACAGTTCATACCCTACGAGCCATTGTGGCTCAAGAAAGGCCCAAAGTGATTTTTCTCTGCGAGACAAAGAATCAAGAGGGGGTTATTAATCGAGTTGCAAATAGACTGAACTTTAAACAGCGGTACTTTGTGAATCCGAGAGGAATTGGGGGTGGTTTAGCTCTTCTGTGGGATGAGGAGATCTCAATCTCGATACTAACTGCTACGGATAACTTTATTGATACTACGTATATGGATCCTCAGACTTTGCTCCCGTTCCGGGCAACTTTTATCTACGCTCCAGCTTCATACCAGCAGAGACTTCATACATGGGGTCAATTATAACAGATCAGCACACTTAACAGTTTACCTTGGGTATGTATTGGGGATTTTAATGAAACTTTATACACCTGGGAGAAGGTGGGGAAGAGAGATTCGGATCGTTACCGGATGGTTGCATTTCAAGAGTTTCTCGACGAATGTAGCCTGATGGACCTAGAGAGCAAGGGATGCGCCTTCACCTGGTCAAACAATCGAGAAGGAGAGGAATCAGTTAAGAAAAGACTCGACAGAGCAGTTTGCAATCTAGACTGGAGGGTTGAGTTCCCAGAAGCTGAAGTATTTGCCTTCCCAGCTATCGGTTCAGACCACAGCCCACTGTTACTCACCCTTTACACAGCCCCAAGGAAATTCAAAAGGTGCTTCAGGTTTGAGGCCTTCTAGATGGAGCACCCAGACTATGGGAGAGTTATAAAAGAGGATTGGAAGACCCCCAGCTTAGCAAATGCTGATCTGACACGGAGAATCCATGCTGTCTCGATGTCTTTAACAAGGTGGAGCAGGAACACTTTCAAAAACAGCAAATTGCAGATCAATTCACTCCAATCTGAACTACAGAGCATCACAAATAATCAAAATTTGGCTATAGAAGCGGGGAAAAGAAAGAAACTCATTGCAGAAATTGAGGGTTTGTGGAGACGGGAAGAGATGTACTAGAGTTTGAGGTCGAGGATTAATTGGTTGAGATGGGGAGACAAAAATACTCGCTTTTTCCATGCGACAACGATCCAAAGAAGGCAGCAAAATAGAATCTCCATACTGATGGATGATGATGAGAACTGGTGTCGAGATTCATCAACGTTTAAGGAGATGACAACAGAATTTTTCACGAAACTGTACAGCTCGGAAGGCTCTAGGAATTTCGAACCTATCTTGCAGCAGTGCCCTAAAGTGGTTACAAGTGAGATGAATGATTCCTTGTCGGCGGAAATATCCTTCCCAGAGGTGCAGACGGCTGTTTTTCAAATGGGGGCATCTAAAGCACCGGGTCCAGATGGCCTAAATGGCTTATTTTATCTTCAGAACTGGGAAGATATTAAGATGGAGGTCTTTGAGAAAGTAAAGCTGTTCTTTACAACGGGTTACCTTAACCCCGAGCTGAACAGAACCCATATCACTCTAATCCCCAAAATCAAAAACCCTGAGAAGCTGGACCACTTCAGACCCATCAGCTTATGTAACTTTGCTTATAAAGTAATATCTAAGGTTCTAGCAAACCGACTCAAACCATGGCTGAAAGAGATCATAGCAGAGGAGCAAAGTGCCTTTGTGAGTGACAGACAAATTCAAGATAATATCATGATGGTACAAGAGGTACTGCATCAGCTCAAAGTTCGAAAGCGGAAGGAGAAATTCCAAGCAATACTTAAGCTGGATATGAAGAAGGCATACGATAGGGTGGAGTGGGACTTTCTAGAAGCATGCCTAAGGAAGATGGGCTTTTGTGAGTTATGGATTAAAAGGGTCATGAAATGTGTTACCACGGCATCTTTGAGCATTAAATTCAATGGGGAACAACTATCATACTTTCAGCCGACTAGAGGGATTCGCCAAGGGGACCCCATCTCCCCATACCTTTTCATCCTTATGGCCAATACTCTTTCTGTCCTCATAAGGAAAGCAGTCTATGATGGTACCATTAAGGGTATTAAGCTGAACAGATATTGCCCTACATTATCCCATCTCCTATTCGCAGATGATTCGATATTTTTTCTAGATGGAAGGGTGCAAGAATGCCAGAATGTCATGATGATCCTAAACCAATACTGTTATGCCTCTGGCCAATCCATTAATTTGAACAAATCTGGAATTTTCTTTAGTGCTAATTGTCCTCTGGCTCTCAAGAGAAATATGTCTTATGAGCTAAGGGTTCCCATGCTGGAAAAAATAGGGAAATATTTAGGAATACCATCGGATTGGGGCTGCTCCAGAAAAGAATGTTTGGCTGGCTAATGGCTAGGGTTAACATGAAACTAGAGGGCTGGAAAGAGAAGTTGATTTCTACGGCGGGAAAGGAAATTCTCATTAAATCTGTTGTTCAAGCTCTCCCACAGTACGCAATGTCCATTTTTAAAATCCCCCTATCCTTATGCAGAACGATTGAAAGAAAGATTGCATCTTTCTGGTGGAAAAACAAAGAAGCTACTGCTGGCCTACACTGGAAGAGATGGGAAGTTCTAAAAATGAAGAAGTTTGAAGGGGGCTTGGGATTCAGAGATCTCAGATCATTCAATTTAGCTCTGTTGGGTAAACAAGCATGGCGACTATCCCAGAATAGGGTCTCCATATGGAGTAAGCTGCTTAAAGGTCTATATTTCCCTACAAGCAATTTCTGGCATGCTAAAAGAGGATCTCACCCATCTTGGGGCTGGCAGAGTATCTTAGCAGGCAGAGCAGCCATAAAGGACAATGTCCAATGGGTAGTGGGGTCAGGGGAAGATGTTTCTATCCGGGAAGACAGATGGCTGAAAAGAGGTGTTATTGGAGGCCCTGCGAATCGGGACGAACCACAGACAGTTTCTGAACTAATAACCAATTTGAAACCAGAATGGGACGAGACCATAATCAGGGGTTTATTCGACAGCCATCTAGCAGACGAGATCCTAGCTACCCCTCTAAACCCCCTATCCCAAACCGACAAACTTATGTGGACAACAACCAAAACAGAGGATTTCACGGTCAAAAGTGCCTATAACGTGCTTCGTGAAGAAAACCGGAATATATGCAGATTCCAGCCATCTACTTCATACACTCCCTCCCGCAGGCTCTGGCTAAAGTTATGGAAACTCTAGATCCCCCCAAAAATCAGATTTTTTACCTGGAAGCTCTGCCATAACGCGATCCCCTCGAAGGACAATCTGTTCAGAAGGAAGATCACTGTCGATGCCCTGTGTTCTGTGTGCAAAACTCAGCCGAAAACGTCCGAGCACATTTTTCTACTCTGCCCCTAGACAAAAAAAGGTTTGGGAACACCCAAAAATTAGTATTCAAACCACAGAAAACGATTGCTCCAGAATGGATAAATGGCTCGAGGATCTACTAGAAAAGCCTGAGACGTATCTTAGTTTCGAGGAAATAGCAGCGACACTCTGGGAGATATGGAAAGCTCGCAACAACAGCGTCTTTCGGCAGATAACCCCCAACCCCGAGAACCTGATCGAAGCCATGGAAGCCACCCTCAACATTTACAGCAGATGGAACAAAGGAAAAATCGAGATCCACAGAGATTTTCTCCGACCACGACATACCTGGGAACCACCGAAGCACCGAGACCTGAAGATCAACGTCGATAGCTCTTTCGTCGAAGGGAGTACTTTCGGAGGAATCGCAGGCGTTGTCCGAGACTCCACAGGCGTGATAGTTGAGGGTTTTGCAAAAAAAATCGGATCTTTATCCCCCCTCCAAACAGAAGCTTTAGCGTTGGTGGAAGCTCTCAGAACCCTCTCGTCTAGATCTACTTCAACGGCGAATCTGTTCATGTACTCTGACTGCTCCACACTAGTCAATGTTGTACTTGGCTCAGACCAAATCCCTTGGGAGATTGCACCGCTCGTCCAAGAAGCCCAGGCCCGGCTCGGGTCCTTCAAAAATTGCCTCCTGGCCCACTGTGACAAATCAGAAAATCAGGTGGCCAACTGACTTGCTAAAGAGGCCCGCTCTGAATCTTTACCTTCCTTTTGGCTGTCCAACCCGCCCCTAGTCCTCCGGGACCTTCTTTGTGTTGGCGCGTCCACTTTGAGGGTTGCTCCATTTTACCTTGAGTGATGAATAAAAGTTTCTATATTATGACCAAAAAAAAAGAAGGGCTCGTCAATATGTACGAGAAGAGGTTGGGTGATGCTGGCTATATCAGTTTCAAGCTTGCACGGACCAACAACCGTGGAGATGGTATGTTGCCTAATTTACAAGTTGAAGTTGATCCATTCCTTTCGGTATGAGTTCTAATGTGACCTTTGTGCGATTCTTGTATGTCACCCCGTCTATTGATGGAACTTTAAGCACTTTTTCAATGCAGTCCCACGATGCATCGATTGAAGTTCTCAAGGGTCCGTAAACTATGTAGTTTCATAAAGGGGACTTGAGTTTCATGGTAGAATATAAGAACATTACTGCTTTCCTACTTTTACGAGCTTTAGATTCTTTGTTGCTGGCAAAGTAGCTTTTTTCAAGTTTATATTGTCGCGACCCTAAAAATTAGAGGCTAACAGATTATCAGGTTAATTGACTAACCTAATTCGAACCCTTCCAAGTCCTATCGAATCGCAATTTAGTTCAGTTCATGAAAAATTAATTCAATTTAGAGCTGCCACTAATCATTCTTGGTAGGTCGATTAGAAACCTAAATAAATTAATGGGAGAATTAATTTATTTCTATAAACTAGAGAAAATGAGTCCGGAGACAAGATTACACTAATTTGAAAAAATTAATGCCCTTTCGGTACCAAATTTCATGAAAAATCCATTTGATTGATGATTGTGAATTGAATGACTTTTCCTTTGAAAACTAACATGAATGATCATGTGATATGCAAAAATGATTTTTTTTTGTATTTTCGGATTAAATGATAACTATTATGAAAGCATGCCTTAAAATCAGTTATCGTCCAATTTAATCTAAGAAAATGATTTCTCAAAGTCTTAACTTAGATTAGACGATATTTATGAGATAAAAATGGATTTTTGGCATAATTAACTATGAAAAAAAAAATGAGAGTTATTTTTTGGGGTTTTTTTATTTAATGAAACAAAAAAAAATGAAATGCAAAGATTGAAAAAAATAAACAAAAATGCCCATAATATACCTTTTAATTTCAATTTTTCTGATAAATTCACTCATTCCTAAAGATATGAGCTAGAGAAGAATTTTATCCGCTACGTCCTTGGAGATTCGAGCCAGTATGTGGATAATTGTATAGAATAACATCATCCCTTGTTACCAAATGGCAAAACACGAAATTCTATATTAAATTACCATCCCATTCCACAAGATCGTAGCTAAGGCATGTAATTTATTTTTCGAAGGGTCTAAACACAAAGGGAACATATATTATGGGCATGTTTGTTTAAAGATATGCAAACTTTATAACGATCAAGCAATCAAGCAAACACGAAAAAAATAAAAGCAAAGCTAAGCAATTTAATTTAATCTTCAGAAAATAGAAAGGGGTGGCCGAAATTGTGAAGAGAGAGGTCCACCTTTCCTTTTTTTTAAATTTGAGTTTCAAGTTCAAGATAATTATCTTTAAGGATTTGAACAAAATTATCTTAGGCAATTCTCAAAAATTTGGATAAACATCCGATCGAATCTTATCTTATCTTTAATCAAATAACTTCAAAGAGCATTACAAAAGATAAGGCAAGATAACAACCAAGCAATCAATCCAACCAACCATGATAAGATCAAAATTAAAAGAGTTATCCACTGAAGTTTGATATCATTCAAATAAGTTCAAATCCCCCATCCGCAACATAAAGATAACTTCGAACAACCAACGGATAAATGCAATCGTTGTGCAATCCAACAATTCAATAGGCCAGGATAATCATCATAACAAAGCTTATCGACGTGTATAATTCAGCCAAAGAAGTGGATGAGCAGAAAATTCTCTTTTAATTCAGCAAAAATCCAACCTTTTTCAAATTAATCCAATTGAATCTTAGAAAAATGCCTAAAGTTTACCCTTAAGAAAAGAGTTTTTTCCAATCAAATTACATCGATTATCAAGAATATTCGAGCAATTTCATGATCAAATTGAACTTTGTCAAAAGAGAAATTTTCATGCTACGATGATCAATTTTCAGCTATAGCAAAAAGGGAGCTAACATTGATTATCCAAGAAATAAACAATGAAAGTTCATTACTTTTTATGATCAAAAGGCTCAGGTTTCTCAGCACTTGATTGCAAATCACATATATATCCAGCTAGGCACATGCATAGAGATGCAAATTACCAATCAAACTAACACGAATTTGCAAACCAAAGCTGAAAATTTACCTTTTTTAGCAGAATTCCAGCAAGCGGGCAAACTGTAAATTCGCCCAAGATTCACACCTTTTGAGCTTGATTCGAGCTCCAAATCACAAGAGATTCTAGCACCAAGTAACAAACAAGTTAGTCGCCAAATATTGATCGAAAATCGGGCTGAGTCAACCTCGAATGATGCTGAACAATGGCGTAAAAAGTTGCTGGATGGTGGCAAATACAGACAAAATCCAACACCAAAAGGGAACAAGATTGGTGCAAAGCAGCAGAAGAAAACTTCTCCAAGTCCAACAGTGGGGACAGCAGCAAAGTCAAACAAGAACAGTCCAAAAGCAGCAAGCACCAAGGAGAAAAGCTGAGGTTGATGACGTTGAGAAGGTCTCGGCTAGAAGGATTATCATCACTAAGAACTAGAGCTTTCTTTCTCCCCTCTTGCCTCTCAAACTCTCACGTGTATTTCTGATTTTCCCTCAAGATCCAATTGCCAACCCCCTAACTCTCTAGGATAGCTTAGTTTTTATAGAGAGTAGAGCTCAATAATCCTAGTAGATGTTGGACTCTTTATAGACCGTTGGATTAATAATTCTAGTTATAGTAGGATTCAATGGCAACCGTTGGATCAAAAATCCTGATCTCAAAGGAGTCTAAATCCAACAAAATTCTCTGTTATTTCCAACTTGATAGAGAGAGATTCGATTTCTTAAAACTCCAATTTTCTAGATAACTTTTCTGAATAATTTTCATCCTCGAGAAGTCCAGGTCGGCCAAAACTCCTCTAAAAATTTCGGCCAAGATGATGGAGGAGATGGGCCAGCTGAATTTTTAAAGAGGTCACAGGCTTATCGCTCATTTTCGAGCTCGAATCAGGCTTTAATTAATTAAAAAGATAATTAATTAAAATCCTCAAGAATGGGTTGAAATAAATCAGAAAATAAGTCCAAAAACTCTCATAATTTTCGGCACACCCATTGTTAGCCTTACCCGAATTTCTCAAGTTGGCTCAAGTCCATTGCTTGTCAATTTAAGCTCAACTTCTCGCTGTTGATGAAAGATGCAATGCATGGGGAAATATTTTTTGGTGAGAATTAATTCTCAATTTTTGTGCAGTATGAAAATCGAAATCAAAAGTTCGGTGCCAACATATGTCAACCAAAACATTGATCGAGTCCTAAAGATCATGATTAAAAAAAAAAAGGGTAGTCTAAGCCTTGTTTTTGTGGAATATGAAGCAAAGGACAGATTAGGATTTTGAGAAGGAATCACTAGCTTTATACACTTAATCAGATACGTTTCTCAAGTTAATTGTTGGAAGAAACCGATTCCAATGTAATTTGGAGTTATTGTACTAGCTAAATCTGCATGAGATTGCATGCAACAGTAACTGGGACATTTTCATTTGTTTGCGCAGTTTGATGGTTGGCTCTACGGACTCTCATATGTCCATGAGTAATAATTTTATTGTTGAATCATTCAATCTTGGATCAAAGTGACCAAAAAATGCGTTGATTCTCACTTGCTATAAAGACAGGGATGGTTACATTTTGCAAAGTTGTCACGCCTTGATCCTCAAGCATGTGTCATCCCTATCAAACTCCTCAGGTCGAAAAGAATAGCGTCACAGGTACACTAACGACCACGCGAAAATTCCTACGCATGCAGAAACGTATAACACTGATAGACAAAAGAATAAACATGGATAATAAAGCAGGAAACTCCTTAACTATTAAAGCCAAATATTTCAATATAACAATCAAAGCAGATGATGGCTAACCCTACAAAGCTATACAGGATAATTACAACCTCATTCTTCGGGGTAGCTCCCTAAGACTAGCAAAAAGGTAGGTGGGTCGGGAAGGGTTAGCTACTCATCTACTCCAAAAGAGGGACCACTACATCCTCATCCTCATCATCAACTGAGATATCAAAAGGCCATCATGCTCCTAGGGGAGACGTGGGGATGCCGTCAGAGGCTATAGATGGGTCGGACTCGATATCAAACTCGGGGTCCACTATCTCTCCGTTGGGCATATCGAGATCCATCAGATCCCAGGTGGGGATATAAGGGGTCGAGTTAGGCGGCCCCTCAAATTCACAAAGCGGACAATGGAGAACATTATCGATATGTAGGAATTAGGATTTAAAGAGATGAGCCACTAGGTAATCAAATCCATTATCCAACCAGATCGTGGTGATGTGATGTTTCTAGACCCGATTCGTACTTGGAATCGGATGGGGTACAATATAAAAGGATTGATCGGTAGGGACTTCAAATCTGACGGGCCTCTACACCATTGCGAACCTGAAAATAATAACCACAACGGAGTGAGAAATAAATCTCAGTGAGCCAGTGCCTAAGCTTGGCTAAAGCGTTGATTCATTCAGGCGACCCACGCAACAAATACATCATAAAAGCATAAAGCCGATCACATGCAAGCATCGACACACCTTGGTTCACACATAGGCAAAGATCGATTTAAATTAATAACTACACACTCCAAACAAACTACCAGAATTTCACAGGAGTTAGCAAACACCAAGTTTCTCTCGCATTTTAGTTATTAATGGTCACAGGATTCATCACACACGACTAGTGTGACTAAATACTACGTCTGGCAATGTCTGCTGGCATAACCAAGTATCGTCCTTTACTTCCGGCGATAACGTTCAATAGTCTATAAGACTCATATGACTGACATGACATAGAACTACCAGAGAAACCGTACGACTGGCATAAATTTAAACCCATCAGGTGACCACACACATAGATCGTACAAACAATTTAATTCATATTTTTGCATCTAAATATGGATAGTCAATTCTATGTGGTCAAACATAAATCACTTCGAACATTCGACAAACGAATGTTGATCACAACCTCAAGCAGGCGATGACAATAATGGCATAATGTGCTTGATTATTTGAACTAGCTCTCAATGGCTACTTCATCTACCAACCAATCGGTCAGATAATTCATTGACTACTTGGCTCTAGCTAATCACTCACTCGCAATCAACAATTGCAAATAGTCCAATAATCTAATCACCAATTAGCTACAGTCTACCTTACTACTCAGTCTAACTTATTTAATTGTGGTCATTTAACCTAAACCTGATCTCTAACTATACCAATCATAATTAAACTACCTAAATACCCAATTCAACTAATGATCTAATTCATGAACGCAATTAACATCTTAACCGAGAGTTATGGGCTAAGTGACAACGACTTCAGCGATGACGAATGGATGTTGGCTAAGTTGACCAGCCACAACGAACTTCGACAGGTGGCGGCAGCCGACGACAAGCGACCGTGAGCAACAGCAATGGCGCAACGATGCTTGGACGGCTGGACGGAGCACGACGAAGCTAAATAGGGGCTAAACAAAGGCAATTCAAGGGCGTTGTGGGTTGCTTTGGTGGCTGGTCACGGTGAGGCTTGGCTGAGGACGATGGTGGGGCTTTGGCAAGGGGTGGCGATGACAGCTGTGGCTGGTGATGACGAACAGAGGAGTAGAGAGGGAGGCGGTACGGTGGCTGGGTTGCGGTGGAGGTGCTGCCGGCATCGGGACTAGCTTGGGCTGCGGCTGGAGGCTACAACGGCGAGCCCGCAGCAGCTTCGACTGGGAGTGACGGTGACGGCGACTGGAGCTGCAGCGGGAGTGGCGTTGGTTGGGCGAGGCTCGGCCAAAGCTTGAGCAAGAAGAAGAAGAAGAAGATGGAGTGAGGGGAGATGGCGCGACGCGGTGCGGAACGAGCTGCAACGAGGTCTAAATCGCGACAATGATGGCAGAGCAGTGGCGGCGACAAGCTGAGCTAGAGGGGGGGAAGATGGCGGCGACGGTGAAGCAGAGAGGAGGGTGGCGTCGAACGAGCTTGAGTGGCAGCTAGAGGTTGCAATGGCAAGCTTGGCAAGCTCGCAGTGGCTGTGAGATGGCGTGGCAGAGGCGGTGACAGCAGTAGTGGGAGGAAGACAGCGGCGAAAGGCTGGAGGAGTAACTTGGCTGGGTGACGTCGAGAGGAATCCAGAAGAAGAAGAAGAAGAAGAAGAAGAAGAAGAAGAAGAAGAAGCCGAGCAACAGAAAAAGAAAGGGAAAAAGTTCTTCCTTGCTACAGTAAAAAAAGAAGAAGAGAGAAATGACAAGTGAAGGAAAGAAAAGAAAGGGGAGTTAGAGTAGGTTTCTTTTTTTTTGGGGGGGGGGGAGGAGGGAGGTGCACGGCTGACAAGGGAAGAGAGAGAGAGAGCGAGAGTTGGCAGGGGGTGTACTCGGCTGAAAATGGTAAGAGAGGGGGAGAAGAAAAGTTAAATCAAAATTTGAAATTTTGTCCTCATGTGCATAAATTCAAGGACAACAAGGTAATTAAGTAATTTTAGGACAGAGCGACTATTTGGCACAATAAATGAGGGCATTTTTAGAAATCTCACTACGAGGGTTTAACAGAAAATTCTATGGCGCAATTAAACGAAATAAAACTTGTAGCTAGTGCCTCAAACTAATTAAAATTCGAGTCCAAAATTGTCCCTTTATCAACAAAATCCAATTTTATTTATTTTGCAGATTTTAAAATTTCGGGACGTCACAAAAGTGGTTGCTCTGCAGTAGTTTATTTTTGGTGAACAATGCTGGGAAATACAGTCAGGGCTATTCGTTCATCTAACATTTCCTTGTTTGCTATTGAATTGTGATACAATTACTGGAGTCTGCAGGATTGCTGATTGCTGTTCGGAGAGACTATTTTAGAGTCATCGAATATAGGGAGCTACTTTTCCATGATTGCGGAGATTAGGTTGCTCAGTTATTATACGTTGAACTAGTTGCGCCCTTCCCAGGGTGCCATAGTAATGTTGTTGGGCAAGAAATCCTCATTATCAATGCCCGCTTATTATTTCCCCATAACTCTAGTCTCTGCATAGTACTTTCATCAGGTAAATGTGTTTTCCTCTCCTGCTGATCTAATCACCTGCTATAACTTGATTTACCAGTCCCATTAACAGTCATGCCTCAGCTCAAGATTCCTTTACTATCTAGCGTAACAGGTGTACAATATCTTGCAATCCGTGGAATCATATTGGAAAGAAAACAATTTGAATTCCTTGCCCGTAATACTCTGCGAGTAAACTAGTTCATGGTTTCATTTCCAGAGAGTTAAACATATTTCTTAACAGTTTTGTTGATCTTTGCATCCTTTATCTTGTGTCTCACTTCTCACAGCGACTGGAATGGAAGTAAATGCAGCCATGTTTATAAGTTCCTTAGGTCTCGAGTTTGTTTCCTCATATGATACTGCTCATCAGTACACTGATGCAGACACTCAAAAGGTTCATTAGACCTAAATTCAGCTCCTAACTTTTGTCTATTCAGTTTTTAGCACATTCTCTTTGCTTATTGATTCCATTTTTTTCCTTTTTGTTGTTCAGTGGGTTAGCCACAGGAATCATCGAGGAAATATCTGTGGCGTAGATTTTATATGGCTCCTCAATCCTAACAGCTGTAGAAAATTACTAAAGATAAGTTGGATTGAGACGGTGTTTGGCATGTTCAAGGTAAGTTTTCCAGTTTTAACCTATATATACTCCTATGAATCATTCACAATTACTTGCGTATATTTGACGCGATTGTAAGTTTATATAAATAGTTTAGGATGTTTGATTTTATCCATATCCTGAGTATCTCCAACTAAACTAAAATGAGCGTCTACTATCCTTATAGTCATTTGATGATAAGTGTGTTAAACATGTGGTAAAAGCTCTGCCACATATGCTGGGAGCTCTATCAACATCACCGAGCATAGAAATAGAATGGTAAGTGTGTTAAACATGTTGTAAGTTAATTTAATTCAATTACTAATTTATGTTTATATTTTGTAGGTAGATGAATTGGGGACCGAACTAACATATACAACTATATTTGAATGCACATTTCAAAAAAAAAAAAAAAGATAAAACATGGAGTAGCGATCAAGTAAAAGCTATTAAGGTCCATAAGAGAATACTTTGAACCTTATGGAAACAAGTACTAGTGGTGATGACGGTGTTGCCGTGTCATCTATATTGTTAATATAGGAAAAATATGATGAGGTTTTAGTGACTCATACTAGTGGTGGTGACGGTGTTGTTGTGTCTGAGCCATTAGTTGACAGTATGGCATTGTGGGTAGAGGCATTAGGTGGGATCAAAAGAGGAAAAATATTTGGGATGGGATTCTTGTTAAGGGTATATACAATAAAGGCTGCTACAACTTCATCCTCCAATGTGGCTGTTTTAAGGAGGACATGACTTGAGGAATAAATGACCCAAGAATTAAGCCAATTGAAAGATTTACTTGGAGAGAAGGAAGAAGAAATAAGAGTGGTCAAACACCAATATGAATCACTCAAGTCACAGAAAGATGATGAAATCAGAGAGGTCAATGAACGATATAAATCTCTAGAGTCTCGAACAGAATTGATCTTGCGACACATCAACCTCAATCCCGATCAGGCTCGTCCTCTACCCTCTACTAATCAATTAGGTGATGGGCACAATGATGATCAACACAATGATGAGTGGCACAATGATGATGAGATTATTGATGATAATGATTTTGTCAATCGTTTTATTTATTGATTAATAGCACACTTGAAGCCTTACACCAGGGCTTTTAATCGTTAATGGATGTTTTATTTGAATGTATTTGGTTTTTATATTATTATGATATTTTGATGTTATTAAGTGCTTAATCAATGTTAAATATAAATTCTATAAATTAATTTTTCTTTTAATTAGATTTTAAAATTAAAAATAAAAGAAATGATTTTATCAACGGTTGTCGTCGCAAAATTCATCGCTAAAGATGCATTGAAGAAAGATGAAAAATTAATAAAAATCCGTCGCTAAATTCGTCCTAAATAATATTCGTTGCAAAATTCATCGCTAAAAACATATGGAAAAACAATCATAAATTAATAAAAATTCATCGCTAAATTCGTCCCTGGACAATATTCTTCGCAAAATTCATCGCTAAAGAATTAATAAAAATTCGTCGCTAAATTCGTCTCTGAAGAATGTTCGTAGCAAAATTCATCGCTAAAGACATATTATCAAATTCCTCGCAAAAAGAAAAATGCCGTCACTAATTTCATCACTAAATGATCTCAAATTATTGCTGCTGTCGTTGCTAATTGGCGACGAACATTTTCATTGCTAAATAACAACAACTTTTGTGATGAATAAATTCATCCCTAATTAGTGACGAATTTTTCCACAAATAGCGTCGGTGCCTAATTAGCGACGAATTAGGCACCGACGAATAGCGTTCGTGGTAAATTAGCGACGAATTTTGCAGCAGAATCTTTCGTCACAATTTAGCGATGAAAGTGAACTTTTTTCGTTGCTTAATTTTGCGACGCCAAATTGGCGATGAAATTTTTTTCGTTGCAATTTTTGTCGCATGATTCAGCGACGAATTTTATCAAAGTTTTAGTGGCAAATGCCATTGCTAAACCCCCCTTTTTTTTTATTGACTTGACATTAGTAGAGAATTAGAGTATGGATGATAAAGTACTAAAGGGTGCAAGAAGTAGCATTTGTCCACTTGGTGCCATAGGGTAGAGGGATAGGAGTTTTTGAAGCCATGACTAAGTCCACTTTATCCTTACACAAATTTTCGATGTGATGATACAGTTGCTGTGCTGTTATATGGGATTTCTTGTCGACACAACATGTGCCGTTATATGTACTTAAGTGGTAATTGTCAATTTAAAGTCGTCAGAAGTTTGATTGAAGCTTGTAAATTGGAGAGAGTGCTTTTATTTTCAATGGATGGGTAAGAATAGGAAGAGCAAGTCTGGCAAGGGTGATCTTATGATGTGGGTTGCAGTGTTTCCTCCCTCTGCGCCAGCATTGTCATTTCTGCGAGTGTTCTGAGTAGGGTTTTTTTTTTAATTTCATTAAAAGAATTAGAAATAAATTTTCGGTCCGGATGTGCAGTCCATCGATCCGATTCTCCCTAGAACCAGGAATTGGACCTCTCAGATACCGATTCCATTTTTAGGAACTAGGAATCAGACCAACTCCCTTCGGAATTGGATCAAACCTACTAGCATGGTTTGGTCCGGGGGGTTTCCGGTCCAATCGGTCCATTATGCTCACCCCTAGTTTCGATATTTATGTGCGGAAGTTTGATTTTCTATTTAATGAATGCGCGATTTTTATTTTGCAATCACTAATTATAAGTTTTTGGCATGTCTATGGGAACTTGATGAATCAATATATCATAACATGTCTCCGATCATGGAATATGAAAATAGACCTTGTGGGAGAAGAACCAGCGAGAGACACTCCTCATGTATCTAATTCTCAGTTCTCATAAATGCAAAGCGGGTCGATCCAATGTTCGTCCGTGAGAATGATAATTGAATATAGTTTTTATTTTTTCGAGTTTCGTCATATTTTGTCAAAAGTTAATACTAATCAAATGAAAAAAAAAACATTAATTAAAGAAGAGAATGAAGAAGAAAAAAGAAGGCCCATTTGGGTCTAGCACATGGCTAGGTACCGGGAGCACCGTACCGCCAACCCATGAAGAAGCCAAGGTCAAACATGCCCTGACATCGGCCGTGCCGTTTTGAGCCGATCGAACAGCACCCCGACCCCTGAACATGGGCCCACGGTGCCTGGATCGGGGTTTCTCGCCCCTGATCTAGTTTTTAAATATTGAACAAGAGAAAATTTAAACAATAAAAAATTAAAAAGGTGGAAAATTTTTGAAAAAATATCTAAAGTGTTCTCGTTTTCTCAAATAAAGGCCTAAAGTATTCAAATTGTTTCAAAGAAAGGCCTAGCCAATGACATTTTTGTCCTTTACTTTTTTGAAATTTTTTTCTTTTTTTACCTTTTCTTTTCTTTTTTTCTCCCCCACCCTTCCCCCTCCCCTACACAGGCCGTCGTCGACCTCAGGCGAGGGCCGCCCTTGCCCGGACAAGTGTCGAGCTTCCCTCACCTAGGCTAATGTTGGGGGAGGGTGGCCTTGCCTATGTGGCAACTAGCTACCCTTGCCAGAGGCCGGCTTCAGGCGAGGGCAAGTGTAGCTAGCTATTGCCATGGCCTAAGGCCGCTGGCGATGGCCAGGGAAGGAAAGAGGAGAAAAAATTAAAAGAAAAGGCAAAATAAAAAGGAAAACAAAAGAAATTACAAGAAAAAAAAATTCAAAGAAAGTAAAGAACGAAAATATCCTTTGACTAGGCCATTCTCTGAAATAATTTGAGCATTTTATATCCTTATTTGAAATAAATTCTATTTTAAGTTATTATTTAAAAAAACGAGAACACTTTAAGTTTTTATTTCGAATTTTTTCAAAAAAAAAAAGCCGGGCCTTAAAAAGATTGAATGAATCTTCTAGGGCTCTGTAACGGGCTTCGAGGCCCAGTTCGCCGTTCTTCCACCACCCACAGCGAAAGCGTCCTCGCGATTCGAATCCTTGCGCCGAGGTAGGAGAAACTACACTGAGCTACATATAACGCTTCTCCTACTGCTGCTGCTTCTTCTTCTTCGAGTTCAAGCCCGAAGTGCTGAGCGCGAACCCGAATACATCGACCCGGTACAGAGCGATGACGACGCGAATCGCTCCGGGAGTTGGGGCAAACCTGCTCGGCCAGCACTCCGCCGAGCGAAACCAGGACGCCACCGCCTACGTAGGCAATCTCGACCCTCAGGTACCTCTACTATTTCTTGCCCTAGAACCTGATTTTCACTTCTCTCTCTCTCGAATTCCTCTTGCGCTCTGAGTGCTTCGTTCCAGTTTCGGGAAGTGTTTGTGCGAGTGGTTTCGATGGTGGCTTACTAGGGGAAATGATTATGTATTAAATTGATGTTCGTCTGAGGGCGTGTTTTGACTTGCAGGTGTCGGAGGAGTTGCTCTGGGAGCTGTTTGTTCAAGCAGGTCCTGTTGGTAAGTTCGGCTCGTTTTCTTGTGTTGATGCCTAGTTTCGACGAAATGCTAGAATATGCCATGGAAGCAATCGCTTGTAGCTACAATTTCATATTTTTTGGTTGCTGGTGTATTTGATCACGATGTCCTTGAAGTTGCCGCATTATTGTGCTTTCAGAAAAACCGGGGAACTTCTTCTTAAATCTCTCTGTTTACTTACTTTGGAATTACTGTAAAGTGAAAAAGTAAGATTGAACTGGTGATGTGTTAAGAGTAAACTGTTGTTATCTTTTTCTTGGTGTTGTGAGGAGCTTCGTTTGTTCTCTCCCAGATGGGTTTCTTTCATTCAGTGATTGAGTTTAGGAAATATAAAGGATGGGTTTGCCTGTGTGCATTGTCATGTAGTGGAGTTGATTACTGCAGCAGAATCTCTTCTTTGCCTTTAAACTCCTTGTTGTAATTTAGTTTGCCTTTTGTGAATAAAATTCCCACTCCCTGCCTTGCTTTGTTTGCGGTTTCAGACTATCGAGATGAATATTCACCATATTGTAACTCGTTTCAGTTAATGTTTATGTTCCAAAGGACAGAGTGACAAACCTTCACCAAGGATACGGATTTGTTGAGTTCCGGAGCGAAGAAGATGCTGACTATGTAAGTACTAGTCTAAGTGACTGCATTGCTAGTTCTAGTAAGCTCAGCCTTCTCTTGCATGTTACTAATCATTTTACTAATCATTCTAATTATTGCAGGCAATTAAGGTGTTGAACATGATAAAACTTTATGGAAAGCCTATACGCGTGAATAAGGTATACGAATGTACATGTCTTTATTGTGTTGTATGCTTTCTTTTGATTGAGGGAATATCTCCCTAGGCCATCTGTTGAGTCTGTATTTGTTCAGTTTTTAAACATGATGCTATTTTACTGAAATTCAGGCAACCCAAGATAAAAAGAGCCTGGACGTGGGTGCAAACCTTTTTATTGGAAATCTTGACCCTGTAAGTAGTCAGATTATCAGATTATGATTTTTATTAACGGGCTAAGTCTGTCAATATAGCAGTCCTAACTCCTTGCCTATGGCATATCCTCTGCAGGATGTAGATGAGAAGCTTCTGTATGATACTTTCAGTGCGTTTGGCGTAATCGTTACAAACCCAAAGGTGATGCTTTGGATTTTTCCTTGATTTGCGTGAGGTTCCACCTTTACAATAGTTAATCATTTCTTGATTTCTCAAGCATAAGAATTATTTAAGAGCATCGTAGTGCATGAAAGTACCTGGGTTGATTATGATTGCTATGCCATATTCTTGCAATGTGGCTTACTTTGTATAGTTAATTTATCTTTATTTCATGTGTGACAGCGGTCTAAGTTGGATTCTTTCATGCATTGTGCATGAAAGTACCTGGCATTATGATCATGACAGCAGTCTAAGTTGGGTAGTTGTGAGCTTCATTTCCTGGCATTGCCAGTTGATAAGCCAATTTGAGTGTATACCCTCTAACGCCTGCCCAATGGATGGATTACGTGTATCTTAGGAATCCAGTTTTTCTTGTTGATTCTACTACCCATCTACTTGGGGTGTTTTCATGTCGTTTTGGAGCTTCCAAATGCAGCGTCATTAGTTGATTTTGAAGGAATTCGTTTGTTAGATTCTTATGTGTCACACATTAGTTCAAGAAATCAGAATAAGCTGCCAAGTTCCCTGGGAAGAGGACTACGTGGGCCCTCTACATGCTGAAACATGGGGTTGGAATTTTGTATATTTTGTTGTCATTGCTGGTACATTGTTCTTGGTTAACTGATTCTGCAAATGCATTCAAATGCATTTCCTCCTCACCTTTTTCCTCTCTATAGAATCACTAGCTTAACGCGGTTTTCAGTGGTAGATATCATTAGGACAGTTAGCACTTCCTGCAAGTCTTGATGAAAAGGAAGTATCATTACGATATTCCTGTGGTACAAGATGCTCTCATTAACACTATAGAAAATGTCTCCGGAGTCGTTTAGTGAAGTTTTCCAATAAAACATCCTCTTGCAGCTTGTCACCAAAAACCCAAGTGAACACTATGGATTGAATGCAAATCACAACAGCTCATTGAAAGTTGGAAGATGCGTGATTTTGACTTCAATTGGAGGCTCTTCTGATTGATCAGTTTGCGCTCATTCCTTCCATGTGTTCATGAGTTGTTATGATATATTTACCCAGGACGATTCTTTAAATAAAATCCTGCTTATTCTCACTGGGTTACACCTCAAAAAGTGTAGAAGATTTTCTTGCAATTGTTGCAGGAGAATCTCTCATCACGAAAAGGATGGAAATGAAAAGAGAAACCGCATGAACTTGCCTCCGTGTGTTTACTAATAATGTTTTCGTCAAGATCAGTTGAAACAACTCCAATTGCTTTGTAAATGTTGCTTCCTGATTTATCTTGTGTCTCTATGAGTGCTGATGGACTGAGTTGTTGCTCTGGTTTAGAAATATAGTGGTGGGAGGTTTATGTGCATAGATTATGTCGAAATTATTATTAGTGAAATTATTATTGGTAGTTGCGAAGAATGTTTTATTGGGTATTGATTGGTCACCATCATTATCCTTTACCAGAGTTGATTGGCTTAGGAGCCGGTTAAGTATGGGGAAGATAACAATCCCTGCCATGACAAACCATGTTATCTGTGTGCTTTGTGGTGTGAGAGTACTCAGTACATGAATATGTGAGTTGTGTGAAGAGCGAATGTGTTGCAAGAGTGAGAAGTCGCATGCTTGAGCGTGCTCTGTTTCAACAGAGAGTGCAGTACACCTTTGATTTTCTGTCTGTGTTTCATTAGCTGGTCATTTCTTTTCTGATTTTCTCTCTCTTCTCTTTGCTGTTTGGCTTCTGCTTGAATTGATATTTGGCTTCTTTGGACTTTCTACCTCTTTCTCTATCTGCTTGGTTTCCTTTTGTGTGTTTAATGTTGCTGTGTTTGAATTTAGTCTTGTTGGAGGATTCTCTTTACGTGGCTGGGTTTTTCTCTGTTTTAATGGTGTTTTTGGGTATTTTTTTCATGTTGTTTTGTGGTTGAATTCTCTCAAGTTGTTATAATATTGAACAGAAGTAACATTATGGGGTTGGTGGGGTGAAGGGTAGAGCAGTCACTTCTGCTTGGTTTTACCCCTTCTTTTTCTATCCTTTAGAAGGCAAAAAGTTCCTGATTACACCCAAATTGACAATCTCAGGACTCTTAAGCGTTTGTTTGGCTTCTTGTTTCCATGTCAATAACAATTATTTTGAGTCTGCTATCAATGAAGGTAGTTCCTATTCAGGAGCTAAAAACTCTAAAATTTTATCTTTTCTTGCCCGTACTCACTATCATTTGTCTATTTGATTTATGGGGTTTGTCTTGAGTCTTGCAATTAGGGGCAATTTGTCTTAGTAAGTGTCTGAAAGACATTTTTAGAAGGGTTAAACATTCAGATTTTGTGCTAGTATTAATCTGTTATACTTCAGGTTTGGGTTTGAAATTATCTAAATTATTTTATATTATGGATGGAAAATGTACATTCACACATTTGAGGGGGCATTCGTGATAAGTTTGGTCACACTTGGTGTTTAATGTTTTCTATGATGGATGTATTCGCTGTTTAGGTTTTCGTAAACCATTTTAAAACAGTCCAGATAAATTGGCATGTCTCCAGTGAGTTTTCAACCTAATCTCAGCCTTTTTGTGCTCCTTTCAAGGAAAATTTAGGTGGTTAGGAGGCAAGAATATTCATTGTGGTTTCTTGAACAATGCAGTGCCATCTAACATTGATTGCTATACCTTGTATTTCCATGGACAAAATGCACCATTCTGAACTCTTGTTGGCTTGAAGAAGTTATTTTGCCTATAGTACCAGGATGAATGGACTGCTGTTTGTAAACTTGGTTTAGTTAGGGAGAACTATGCTATCTTTTGTGTAGATAGATACAACATGAATCCTGAATAGGAGTGCGAGGCTGGAAATCTTTGTTCCTGGTATTCCACATTGCTTTAGAATGTCTTAGATAGTGGAAATCCCTCTAATGAGTAAGCAGTGTGAGGTCCTTATTGTGTTCTCAGATTTGAGCAATTAAGTGAATGGGTGATTTGGAAAGACTAATGTCAACCTCTTAAGCATCTTTGTGTCTGTGTGAAATGTGATGATCATCTTCACGAACCACTGACATTTGTAGATTTGCATGTTTTCTTTCCAGATTATGAGGGATCCTGAGACGGGAAATTCTCGTGGTTTTGGTTTCGTCAGTTATGATTCTTTTGAGGCATCTGATGCAGCTATTGAGGTATCTTCTATCCTTGATTGCCCTGGACATTTTATTGATGAATAATGGTTTAGGGTGACGATAGAGATTGTTACTCTGCAGTGACACTATTGTCTGGTAAAATATCAAGACATGGATTGCTGGTCAAGTACTCTTGAAGGAAATGTTTTAGATATTATTGATTCAATGTTCCTGCATGGTTACTCTTATGTTAATGCTTATGATGTAAAAAATTTCTTTTTTCTCTAGAGGATGATGAATTAATTGGTTTTTGTATCTTGTATTCAAGGCGATGAATGGCCAGTATCTTTGCAATCGACAAATTACAGTCTCATATGCATATAAGAAAGACACCAAAGGGGAGCGTCATGGTACTCCTGCAGGTAAGTTGCTGTCATGGAGTATGTCTCTCTGATTGAGGTGCTTTCCACACCCTACATGCCTGACATAAATGGACCGTGTGGTAATTTGGTACTCTATCTTTTCATGGTTAAGACGTGAGGTGATTAATATCAAATACATCATGGTGCAGAGAGAGTTTTGGCAGCTAGCAATCCAAATGCCACGAAGAGTAGGCCCCATACTTTATTTGCGAGTGGGCCACCAAGTCTTCCCGGTCCTCAGGCCAACGGTGCCATGGTTGCTCCAGCTCCTCCACGCCCCTTTGCAAATGGGGTACCAGCACCAATGCCAATGCTCCGGCCGCCGCCTCCTCCACAAGGAGCGACTTTCCCGCCTATGCAAGTCCCTCGGCCAGCATGGCCTGGTCAGCCTCCACAGCCTGGTCAGGCAATTCCACAAGTTGGAATGCCACCACCACCTGTACAGCAGTTCCGGCCTCCTCCTGGCATGCCCCCGCCACCTTCTCAGGCGGCTCAAGTCCTCCCAAGACCACCTCCACCACCAGCTGGAATGGTAGCACCGCCACCTACCTGGCAACCACCACCACCTCAGCAACAAATGCTCGGGAGGCCCCCTATGCCACACATGTCCATGCCGCCACCACCGCCTCCTTCAGGTTAGGGTGTGGTGATTGATGGGGTCTCATCCGTGAGATGCTTCAAGCATCTAGAGATTCAGTTGTGGCATCGTGTGAACTACTTTTCTCTGTTGTTTTAGAGTGTAGGGTCTTAAGTATCAGAACATACATCTTAGTATTGAGCAGGTCTTTTATGTTGCAAAAGTGCTAGTTCTTTGAATCACGAGTGTGTTAGAATGGCAGTGGGGATTAGCAAAAGGGTTGTTATTTGATTTACCTGTGTCATTGCATTTCTTCCTTACATTCGGATGAGAAGATGTTTCCGATGAGTCTGGAGTTGATCTTTCCTTGGATTATTACTCTTCGGGAGATTCTGTAATTGAAACCAAAACTTCAATTTGTTTCCCAGTGTTGCACCAGGCAATGTGGGGCTCAACGTGTTTAAATTCCGCTGAGTTTTAATCTTGCTCAAAAAAACTGACCGCACGCTTTCAGAGTTATTGTCTCTTCCACCCGGGCGGCATTCATGAGTCTGTTCGTTCAATTGTCGTAGAACACACGGTTGAGATTCAGTTCTTCATAGATTAACAGAAAGGGGTTTGAAGAAAAATGCAGCTCAAATGTCTATTAGGTCAAGACGCTCTATATATAGATAACCGTGCTCTATATAAGTTAAATAAAAGCAAAAAGGCACCAGACGTATCAACACTTGTATATGATGCTCGTTTTAATGCTAAGGTTTTTTCACTAGCTCATTGAAGTGGCAAATTGGATAAAAAATAAGTGTCGAAAAATTTCGGCCCAAAAAAATACATGGTATTTGCAATTAAATTTTTAAGTGACGTCATTTTATTTTTATTTTCTTTTTTTAAGTGACATGTCAGTTATTTCTTCTTCTTCTTCTTTTCCTTTTTTCTTCCTTTAGTCTGTCGCTAGACTGGCGACTGGCCAAAGGGAGGGCAGAGGGTCAGTCATGGCGATGTCAACCTTGTCGGCCCTCCCTCTGGCTGATCAATGGCCAGAGGGAAAAAGGGAGAAAAAAGAAAGGAAAAATAAAATAAAATAAAGGTTGAGGAAATGCGATAAATAATGTCATTTTATGCTTTAGATGTTGATCAGACATCCGGTGAGCCACATCAGCTTTAGATATTAATAAAAAAAGGTCACGTTAGATTTTCGGCTAAACATATCAATTATCACTTTAGTGATTGTTTTTCAAAAAATTTAGCACTCAAGTAATCTGAAAAAAAAAATACTAAAGTGAGCACTGTACTACACTTCTGATGTCCTTTTGCCATTAAAAGAGTAAACATTTTCTGACAGGAGCATGCTTGTTTTGCGAATCGATGCGATGCTGAAGTCTTGCCGCCTCTGGAAATTGAGCACCTTGATGGAGATGGTGAAAATGAACATGAAGAGCAACGTGAATCCTAACATCACGATTGGCGATTGGCCAAAGGAAGGGCAGAGAGTTAGTCAGGGCGATGTCAGCCTTGCAATGGCTAGGTGAGGCCAACCCTGCCAGCCCTCCCTCTGGCCAGTCAGTGGCTGGAGGAAGAAGGCAAAAAAAAGAAAGGAAATTTTTTTTAAAAAAAAGGTTGGGGAAATGCATTAAATAATGTTGTTTTATGCTTTAGATGTTGATCGGATCTCCAGTGAACCACATCAGCTTTTGATATTAGTAAAAAAAAAGGTCACGTCAGATTTTTGACCAAACACATCAGAATTGTCACTTAAGTGATCATTTTTCAAAAAAGTTTGCATTCAAGTAATTTGGGGAAAAAAAGTTTTGACGCTAAAGTGAGCATTGTACAACATTTCAGATGTCCTTTTGCTTTAAATAAGTGTCTATGCCTTGATGATATGAGACAACTAGTTAGGTAGCTGTTCTTTTGTTATTAGGATTTGTTTGGTAACACTCATGTTTCTATGATTCACGTTCTTTTATTCCAGTGAATAGGAAAAGAACAGAAATTGTTTGATAACGTCGTCTAATTTTTTTTATTCCAGAGAACAGGTCGTAGGCCAGGGAACAGAATTTGAACAGAAACAATAAGCAAATAAAATCTACTTCTCTGTCATCGGGACTACAATTAGAAAAAATCAATTCTTCTCAGAAATTATGCGGACAAATAGAATTGTTACCAAACAAGCTCTTACTGTCAATAAACTTATATAATGTTATTTAGGATTGTTATCCTTTAAGGCTGCGTTTGGTTGTCCAGACATTAATACCAAATTGGATAAAGTCGGATAGGGTAAAAATATGATATGATTTGAAATATCCTCTCCAGCATTTGATAATGTCTGGATGTTACATAGATTCAGATAAATATTATCCAAATAAGAGTTTGAAAAGCATGAATAAGTTCAACTCACTCATCTCTGGCGCGCGCTCTCTCTTTCTCTCTCATGATTGGTGGTGTAGGAAGATGAGACATCACACACCATCATCATCTTCATCCTCCACCAATGGCAGGAGGTTAACGATTCCATGTCCTGCATGCGCCGCCGCATTTCTATGTTATGGCGTTTTGATTGCTCAATCTTCCTTCTTCGGGGGTCGTTTTGTGGATTGGTATGTTGAAATCAGTATCTAATCCTTTATGGCTGAACTCAAATCCTTTGTTTCCTCTGCGAAATTCTTCTCCGAAACAGAATGAAACAGGCTACCGCCCAAAATGAAAAATCGAAGGACAAATATAAAACTCACAACTTTGTCACCCTCAGGGACTTGTTGACAACACGGAAGGGAATACTAAAACGGGACGAGACATAAACCCAAAAATTTCCATCATCACCAAATTAAATGGGTTGTAGAGAGGTATCCTCCTTGGTGAGCCCTTATGATGTCAAATGGATGAGTCGAATCGAATATAGTCTAACTCATACTAATTCATTTAACCAGTTTTTACCTATTTTCATGTGGTACAAATTTAACGATCCATACCTGAACCCATATTACTTAAAGATTTCTATATTTAACTAAATCATGGAATATTTATTTCTTTTAATGTGTTAAGTAAAATGATAGTTCTAAAGCAATTTCATGCAATTGAATTTTTTAAAGTTTTTTATTAAAGTTTTTAAATATTTTATTTTTATTATTAAAAATAATTATTTATGTTTTAGAAAAGCATTATTTTATTTTATATTTTCCTTTTCTTTTCTTTTTTCTCCGGAAACTGAAGACAAAGATTTGGCAACAAGCCTCGACAACAGTTGGCAGGCAGCAATGGGTAGTGGCAACGTTCCAAAACAATTTTTACATTTTTTTAATTTCAATTTTTTTTCTTTCTTTTACTTATAAAAAATACAAAAATATAATTAGGCCCATTTACAAATGGCGCTTGAGAAGCTATAGGCCACAATCCACAAATGGATCGAAAATGGGTTGGGTTAAAACCCATATTTAAATAGATTTTATAAGTCTAAACCTATATTTGAGTCATTTTCTAAATTTATTGAACCCATATATGATTTAAGTAAATAAAAATGGGTCAAAACTCATATTGACACCTCTAGTGAGTCCATCAATTTAACCCATCACCGCCATACTTTATTCAAATCGAAGCAAAAGCAAAGCATGATTGAAAACAAGAGCAGTGTTCATCGAGATGTGTGCTGAAAATTTTCACAAATAAATGCTTAGTTTGTTTAGCGGAAAAAGAATGATTTAAAAAATATTTTCTTTTATATCGCTTATAAAAATAAATAATTAAAAATATTCTTATTATCGATGAAAATATTAAGATATAAATTATTATCGATAATTAAAATATTTTTTATTTTTCAAATCATTCATTTTTTTTTACGAAATAAATGAAGCAAAAATGCTAGTCTTCCACCAAGAAAAAGAAAACCAAAACTTGTTGGAGGAAATCAACACTTTGGATGTTTGCACGTGCAAAGCTAGAAGCAGCGGGTGATGGTAGTCAAGGTCGAGGGCGGTGATGGCGAGCCGACCTCCAGAAGAGCGACCAACCGAGAGGTGCGGACCTGGTGGGGACAACGTCTGAACAACAAAGCGAGTCCATGGCATATTTCTCCTTTTTACTGTTTTTTTCCTCAATTTTTCCGTATTAGATATCCAAACCTGGATTTATCCCACCCCTAGGTAGGATTGTTTTATCCGAGTCCCAAGTTCTAAGTTAATACCAAATGAAATTAAATCAGGCTATGTGATAATCTATATTAAAAATTACGAGTGATTACTATATAAATTATTTGCATTGTATAGCGACAATTATTTTTAGTTTGATATCATCAATTATTTTCAGAATAACTTGCGTCATCTGTTTTATTGACATAATGAGCAATATTTATCGCTTTACTTTAACTTCGACATAAATGGATTTATTTCCATCATAAGTTAAAACAATAAACAAGTCAATCAAAAATTTCTTTCAAGATATCTTATCTTCACCTATTTTTCTAAGTTCAATTTTAATAGTTTTACTATCATGATTTCTTTTAAACGAACACATGCTTTCTAAAATGCATTTGAATATGGCTTTTGTCCAAATATATCGAACATGAGGGAAGATGAAGGATTACATTTTTCCATTTCAGAATAACAAAATTCAACTTGAGTACACAATTCTAACGGTAAATTCGTCCATAATTTATTTTTTATTGTTACGTGTTTATAAACAATTTGATATTATCAATTATATTCTGAATAACGTGTTATTAATGATATTCCCATAATGACTTATATTCCTCATTTTTTTCTTTTAAACTAAATGTGAGAGATTACGATCACAAGTTATATTTAAGATAATATATGTTAGTTAATTTTTTTTTTAAGATATCATCTTCTTCTTCTTCTCAAATTTCATATCAAAAGAGATAAAATTTGCAAATTACAGTAATAATTACAGGCATTTTTTTCAGATAAATCAGGAAAAGTATATAACATGAAATTATACAAAGATTCTAATTCTCTGTCGCCGTGATAATTTAATGTCAAATGGACCATTACAAATTTCAGTAATTGGGCCTGGACATGAAGGCCTTGATGAGTCGATCTCAATTATGAGTCGCGAGTTCTGCAACGTGGATTACCACGTGTTAATCCCATGGGAAAAGTGTTAACTGATGAGTACATAAGAGTAACCTTCTCTTTACTCTCTTATGAATGATGCAATTATAAGAAAATTCTAGAATGATACGGTCACGTGTTTACGTTGATTATTGTGAATAAAAGATCGATAATAAATACAACCACCCTATTAAAAGATTTGATAAATTGTCACATCTAAGATCATATTATTCCTATGTATTGTTTTTAGTGGAAAATAGGTCTAGAACTAGAGAACCGCTTGGATCGCCCAGCATTGGACCAGACCAACCCAGAATAGGATTAGACTAGCCAAGAATCAATGGCTCCTAAGGAAACTGGTCCGATTCCCAGCTTCAATAAACTGAAACTGATGGATTTCGATTCGGTTCCCAATTTCAAGTGTGGAACTATCCACACGGACCGGACTGATAATATATATTTTAATTTCTAAGAAAAATTAGGACCCTAAATCCCTAATCCGCTCCTCAGTCATTTCGTCTTCTCTCTCTCTCTCTCTCTCTCTCTCTCTCTCTCTCATCTCAACTTTTTCAAGCAACTCTCTTGATCTCTCCGTGTCTCTATTTCTCGACTCTCAATTTCTATTGACTCATGGTCATGCCTTCGGCCATTCCTCGTAGACACAACTCACGGCCTCGCCTCCCTTTCTCGCTCTCGATTGCCTTCCCCTCTAGTTCTAGTCGCCTCCGTACCCTAATTGCTTTAATCTGCCCCTTTATAGATTCTTTAATCTACTCACTTTTCAAAATACCTAGAGGCAAGTGAAGTATTCTTTGCACATGCTTGAAATTTTTTTCAAACAACAGAAAAATTAAAGAACATGGCCTTCTTTTTTGCTGAAAAAAAAAAAGGAAGCTTGGTGGGATCAATTCATGGCTTCTTTGCAAACAAGTCGCTGACCATGTGAAGCAAGATGGGAACGGTTCTATGAAATCACCGGGTAGTTCTGAGTCCAATTTTTCGAAACCGATTCTTAGTGGGCAGTTCCCCATTCTAGGGTGAGAACTACCTACCATAAAACCGATCGCTCCTATCTATGACTGATATTTTAAATCATATTTAATGAAATGAGTCATAAATGAATTGCCTTAACTTTTAAAAAATAGACTTAAGTGGATACATCTGACTTAACATTTTCGGTGAGTTATAATAAATAGGTCAATTTTTAATTTTTGGGTCAATATCACGAAAAATTTCAAACTGATGCACCATAACAAATTTAGCTTAAATTATTTTTTTTAACCACAAAAACTCTTAAATAGAAACACATGTGACAAAGTTACTCTTAAATTTTTTTTACCACCAAAAAGATTCAAACTAATATATTTGTGCTAAAAGAGTAACAATCTCAAACCAATAAAGATCTCAAACCAGTACACTCGTCAACTGTTACATATCATCCAACTAAATAATTTAAAGGTAAAATTTAACGAAAATTAACGGAGGATAATTTTATTGTATATATATTAGCTTGATATTTTTGATAGTTAAAAAAATATCTTAGGGTAAATTTATCACAAATGTACTATTCGTGGTATTCACTCTTAATTTTTTGTTATAATTTTTTATCCTATTTTCTTCCTTTATTTTTTTTTTTGGACAAAATTGGGTGAGGGTCATCAGCCCTCACTTGGTGTCAACGATGGTCGGGCGGCCCTCACCTATGACTAGCGAGGGTCGCCAAGCATTGCATGACCTAGAAGAAACCAAAAAGAAAACAAAAATAAGAAAAAGAAATTTAGTGTTTTAGCAATATAATTCTTACTAAAAATTTTAAGAGATAAATTTTCCTTAATTGGATTACAAATAGAAGTGCTTTAGCATTATAGGTCGGGGTTGGGTATAGATTAGACCAGGTTTGGGTCAAGAAAATTGAATTATAATAAATGATCATAAACGGGCTATATGGGCCAATTTGAATTGGGCTATCCCAAACTCAACCTAACCCATCCATTTGACAAACCCGATATCCATATAACAGACATGTGATGTTTATAATTTAATATCAATGAAAGTAAATGAAATACGTTGAAATTGGAATATTTTTGTCAAGATGAGAATTTTTATTTCCGCATGTGTCTGTTATTTAACTGTAACATTAGAAAGCTTGCGAAAGATGAAAGTCTCATTGAAATGATCGGAATGGTCTTCATTTGCTCCTTAACCACACCATGTCCAGTTATCTTGAATTAATGGGATAAATGCATTAAAAATCTTAAAACTTATCACGAAAGTGCGATTGAGTTCTAAAACTTTCACAAAATGCAATTAAATCCTAAACAACTTGTCAAAAAACGCAATTAAACCCTAAAACTTTCAAAAAGTGCAATCAAGTCTTAAATCTTATCAAATTGACGAAATAAAGCACTTCCGTAAATTGCATTTTTTGAAAATTTTAGGATGCGATTGCATTTTCGTAGTAAGTTTTAGAATTAAATTGCATATTTTGAAAGTTTTTGGACTCGATTATACATTTATAGCAAATTTGAGGATTTAAATACATTTTTTTTGAAAATTTTAGAATTTTTTTTTGGATGAAAGAAATTTTAAAACTTAATTATACCTTCGTGACAAGTTTTAAGGCTTCAAAAGCACTTTTTCTTAAATTACTTTTTTTTTGGTCAGATTCTTAAATTACTTGCGGTTATTTCATTCCCATGTGACGTCATAATGAATTAAAATGAAATCTTACTTTATTCGGATGGCGAAATAAAATATTTGACTTTTTCTTCTTCTTTTATTTTTACCGCAATCCGAAATAATTTCTAGCAAGCAATTACTTTTAAATGAACATTATTTAAAATTTAGCTAAATAAAACCGGAGAAAATGATGCTGTCGTTGCCCATTCGGTAAGTTGAGGAACTTCGCCAAGTGCACTTTTAGTGGAAGCGGATAAGTACCCTCTTTATTTTAGATTTACGATTTTATCCTTTTTCTGTAGCCATTTTACACTTATTTTTCTCTTTAAAAAGTAGTATGTAGCCTATGGCAAATTGAGAAATTAAAAAGTGAGATGTAAAGGTATTTTTGGCATAATATATGTATACTTAAATCTCATGGGCTCGACCAAAAAAAAAAAAATCTCCCGAGCTTCACGAAAAATCAACACAAAACCCTAAGCATAATCCTAAATATTTCTCATCTCTATTTTTGCCTCAATCATGTTTCATCAATCTTATTCTTGCATCCCGCTCATTCGTTACCCCTCGTCGGCCAATGGCGTGCTCCTTGGCCTGTGCCATCCTCAGGTCATTGTTTATTTATGATAATCGCTCATCTCGAGTGATATTCGAGGTTGCATGAGGCTGAATGTTAAGCCCGAGAATCAGGGAGGGATTGGCGAAGGGAAGGAAAGTTCGATTTTGTTAACCAGTGTTCGAGAGAGAGAGAGAGACGGTTCATTAAAAAAAAATTTAAAAAAATATATGTAAATACGTAATGTGTATAGGGAGAAATTCGACCGATCACGTAAAAATTAAACCGTTGAAAGTCAAACTTCCACCCGTCATTCCTCGTTTCGCTTTTTGGCTCCCAACGAACGGCATCTGCGAGCGAGGCCCTCTCTCTCCCGGAATTTCGCCACTCACTTTCTTTCCCAGCGAGAGGAAAACGAGAAACTTTCTCGAGAAAATCGTACTCGTCCCCCGATTCCGCCTAGAAAATGGACCGGACGTCCTGAAAATCAAGCCCTAATTAGCCAGCGCCCGAGGACGATGAGGTCGACCCATGAAGTGTTCTCGAAACCCCGCATCCAATCTCAATCTCTAGTCGTCGATGGAAGCAAAACCGAATGCCGCTCGAGAGCCCAAGGAAACCGATCCGCCTCCCAAAGCGACGTTGATCGAGTGGGAAGATTTCGAGCCCGAGCTTGCGCGGCTTGTGAGTCTCTCCTGTGCCCTTAAAGAAGCTAAGGAGAAGAAACAGGTTCTTCATCGGCAAGTCGAGTCGCTTATTCAGGTATGGTTTCGATGGCGATGTTGAGATTGAATGTCCTGTTTTTTGGGGTTTTCCATCGAGCTTTGAGCGATCGATTTTACTTTCTTGACGATCCGACCTGTACATGTGGGGAAGTTAGTTCAATTTTGCTCTTTGCAGCGAACGAGATTTGATCGTCTCAGCTTTGATAGCCAAATTCGATTCTTATTTGTTGCGTAAGGAGGGATGCAATTATAATGTTCGCCAAGAGGTTAAATAAGAATCTCTCGGAGAGTTTACCACCCAGGTCTTTGGACGAGAAATGATGTTTGTTCCTGTACAAAGTTCAAATTGAGTTGAAAGAAGGGATTGGTAGTTGACTTGTAGAGAAAATTATATGGCATCGCACCTTCATTGATATTGGCTGTTTTTATGAGGCCTAACTAATTATCTCCACCTGCTTTTTTTCGTGTTCATGCCTGCTGTTCAGAGTAAGTGGAACACGGAAGAAATATCTTATGACCCGTTCAAAAATTGTCGTGTGTTGATTCTAGAATCAAGTTTTGATTGGATAGCCCGCGTGCTAGCGGGTGGTAACATATTTGACAGGTTAAAAACGAGTCTTTGAGAAGATTGAATGAGCTTGAGGAAATGCGGGAAAAAGTGGAAGGTAGAAAGCTAGTGATGCAGAACTTGTCATTGCGCACGAATGTTGTTGTAGAAGACGCAAAAAGGAAAGAGGAAGATCTTGCCTCTGAAGTTAGGTCATTGTTAGTTGCAGGCACAGCCCTCTCGGTTGCCCGGAAACGACTGCAGGTGCTACTACTTCTATTTTACTACATTGTCTTGTGCTTAAGTTTTTTATTCAGACTTTCTATCTAAATAAATTCTAGGCTTTAATTAGTCTTTATAAATAGTTTTTTTAAGCTGTCCTGATCCTGCACTTCAAAATATGTAAGAAGTGAATTTTACCATTATTCAAAGCCTCTACTGGAACACTTTGAAATGCCAGTGTTTTCTCATGGATGATTATTGTAAAGGGCTTATATGTCTAGAGGTTCCCACATTGCAGTCCTATGTTCTAGCTGACTTTGGCGTGTGGACCATACCTTTTTGGATATTCATCATTTTAGGGGATGGTTTCTGGAATTTCTGCTTTGATTTTCTTTTTGGCTTCTAAGACCAATCTGCAGCCTGCAGACATCTTGGGAACAGAAAATGTGGCTTTATTATAATTATTCGTTCACTTTTGAAGCATCTATTTGTTTGAACTTATGCATACAATGTGATCGAAGAGTGCTGCAATCTTTTATTATCTATTCGATGCCGTCTATTTCGGTTCATGCTTTTTTACTTTCTGGATATATTCTGATAAACATGAAGACTCATTCTCTTCTTTCATCCGTTAGACAGGCTTAGTCTAGATTGAGCATTTCTATTACAGTAAGTTGGACTTGTTGATATTTATCAAATAAGGAGGGGCATCATAAAAGAATTTCTATGCTGGAAATTTCTTGACCATTAGAAAGCAAATGCATTGTTTGACTAAACGAGAAAAACAGCCCTTGTGGGATTGTGGTTGATAAATCAGTCTTCCTAGGATTGCCATTTCACGTTCAGTTGCAGGCATCAAGTGTCATTCATCCTAGTTTAGACAACGTACAGAATATCCTCATTTCTTGTTGATTTTTCTCCCATGGTTTTCTTATAGCATACTGTGAGTATATTTCTTTCACCCTGCCAATGTGATTGTAACTGTTGCTGCAGGAATCAAATAGGTTACTCGGGCAAAGAGGTTATGGCAAGCTCAAGAATTTGCAAAGGATGCTTAGAATGAGGCAGCAGTATATGGTATCACAAGTTTCGGTGCTTTATCCAGTTAAAATATCCGTTGGACAAGCACAAGAGCAAGAACTTGAATCGTTTCCAAGCACTACTAGATCAGGTAATAGAAAAGACAGTTATGATTTTCGTTTTTAATAATTTGAATGTATTTGACTAAAGAAGACCATGCATTTGACATCGGTTGTCAATTGTGTGATTGCATTTCTTTGTGAGTTTGTCCATCTCAAGAGTGAAAAAACTTTCTAGTCAAAGCCAAAATTGTAGCCTTAGGATAGTAAGGGACTACGGATTTTCAGGCTAATGATTTTGACTGCTCATGGATTAAGAAGATATGCATACAGACATTATTATCCTTTCGTTTTTCTTGGGAAAAGGATAACTTTGGAATTATGTTTTCTTCTGAGTTCTGATACAATGAATTTGCAAAAATTTTCAGATACATACCATCAAAGAATACTTTGTTTTCATTAACTTATTTTTTCTTTAACATGCTCACCTCGAGGAGCATCCAATATTTAGGTAAGATTGTGCGATGGATAAGCTTGGACTTAGAGTTCCACTGTTGTAGTGGCCCTTTCTATTTTCACTTGATGTGCGATTCTGGCCTTACAAGCAAGATATTTGTCTTTATATCAAACTGGCTCAACCTTTTTATAGCTAATTCTGTCATGGTTTGTTGGGTAGATGGTACTTATTTACACTTTTTTTTGGGGGGGGGGGTAATTAAGCAATACTATTGGAACGAAAGCTCACTCCTCCTGTGGGCCATTTAATTTTACAGGTAACAAGTTTTCTTGTTTGCATAGAGGAACAAAAATGCAATACCATAGCTTACCTTTACCAGGAAAGAAAAAGCGATACCATATTTCCCAATTGCTACTTATAGCTTTGGTTTTGTTTGACAACATTAAAGAAGAAGTTCTTCACAGTTCGTATTTTACTTCTAACCTCTAGAACTATGGATTTAACTTCAAAATTAATCGCCAAGTGACCCTTGCCATTTCTCCGGTAAGAATCTCATGATTCCCCTTCAAGTGACCTATTATCCATCACAGTTCTTCAGTTCATCTCATTGCAGGTCTTTACACTTTATCGAGTTTAGTGTCTGTAAGGGGCATTTAAGAAAGCGATGTTTTCTTGACGCCAGATAAAGCGACATTAGAAACATTGAAGTGAAGATATTCTTCCCTGTTTTGCCTATGAAGTAATGGGTCTATCATAATACTTACAAAAGGTTGTGAAACAATAGGAAAACCTAACAATCTTGTGCCATTTGCCCCTTGTGTTTTAGTTCACATCAGATTGCACATGTTTGAAACATAAAATTGCCAGTTTGCGGCTGGAATCCGAATAATTGAAACAGAGACGTACACATATTACTGCAGATCCTGTGATTGAATCTGCGGCAGGTATTCAGATCTTTCTGGGGCAGGCCAAAACCAATCTGAATATCTGATTACAGCAGAAATTTTGGAAGTGGTATGGCCAGTGTGAAACCATTTTGTGATGATAGCTCAGGATAATTGCTCACTAGTATGACTATTATCAAGCCCCGTGATAGACTTAGTGTTGTTTCTTATATAGGTTATCCTGTGATTGTGAAATGGTCTGCTAATCTGCTCAAGTTCCAATTCCTCCAAGCATCAAGTACCTGCCTGAGCAAGCAGACTTCATAAGCATGGAATCTCGTGTTTTCCATTCTTTCACTCTCCACCTTCCCATCCTTTTCCTTTTAAGGACAATTTCTGTCCACGTGATTCTACCACCATGAGCATATAACTTGACAGAGAAAGGGCTCTACGTTTCTGTTCAATCGATCAAAATGCCTACCCTAGTAGGATAAAGATATTGCTCTAATAATTAGCCATGTTTTACGGAACTGCTTTCGCGAAATGTTGTCTACCTGCATACGAGCTATCCTCCCCAGTTGAAGATTCTGGCAATGCTCTCTACTAAGGGCTTCCATTCTTCTTCAGAGAGTTCTGCAGGAACTTAAGGCACAATAAAGTACTTCGCGTGCAGCTTTCTTAGAGAAAAGTAACTGGTGTTCACCATTAAGACCAACAGTGCTACAAAACCGACTAAAACCAACTTTCTTTTCTCTGGATTTAATTTAAGATATGACTTGCAATATGATTTGTGGACTCAATCGAACAAATGCGAAAGCATTCTTGGTGAAGATCATGGTCTCAGCAGTGAGTCAATGTGAGCTAGGCCTGTTTTTAGCACAATCACGATCACATATCTGCTCCATTTGTTTTCTAATTTAGTTTGGTTTTAATTTTTCTGACTGTGCTATGTTTACACATCTTAGCAAATGTAGGACTCAAATGTTCCATGATGTTTCTTCATTTCTAGACTTGTGTCAGTGGTTTCTGATCTTTCTTTGTATATAGTTTCAGGTAGCTCTGCTGGTTCTAAGCCTGTAAATCTTGAATCCTTGACGATTCTTGGCCTGCAATTGACCATGCTCCCATTTACAAAGATGAGTTTTTTCATGGATAAAAATGAGGTCCAGAGGTCTGCGACTGCTTTGGCATTTGTGGGGCATGTATGTTCTTTCTTCTGGATCAACCCTATATTGGCACTTCTGTATGTGCGTGCATGCACCGCATGTGTGGGCGGTGAAAGAGAGTTGGGATCAGGAGAGCTTGATATGAGAAATATCTTTAGAAGGGGACTTCAGTCCCACTTTCCTTTGCAATTCAGTGTTGTTTGTTGGAAGGAAGTAGAATGCAACTTAATCTGGAGATTTTTTTGTTTGCTTTAAATGTTATTGACTTTGAATTAACTGTTGCCTTGTTTGAATTGCAGGCTGTTTCTCTCATAGCTTCCTACTTAAGAGTTCCTTTGCGTTATCCTTTGCACTTAGGTGGATCGCATTCGTATATAATTGATCATGCCCCTTCTGTAGAAACGACTCCAGCCGATTCTTCATCAAGTACTACCCTACGTTCAAATATGAAAACCATAGAGTTTCCACTATTTTTAGAAGGTCAGGATACGACAAAAGCAGCTTATGCTGTATTTCTCTTAAACAAGGTATACTTAATCTGCTCTACTGCTGGACTGCTTATCAGATTAATTACTGTAAAAGTAGCATATTTACCATGTGAGATTTTCTGCCATTTACGTGCATCAGGAAAGCCTTATAGCTTGCATCCTTACTGAAGGTACTCTGAAGCATACACTGCACATTGAAATAATAATAGTGTACTGCTGCGTCATTATATGTTGGCTTTGTGGGGAGATGCTTGCTCTAAGATGGACTGCTGTTCCATATGTCGGCATTTGGCAACTATTTAACATGGCATCTCGTCCCAATTTATGAAATCCACATTTGGTATACTTTCTTCTATGTTTATCATATAATCTAGGTGGCTCTCTACATTGATATTGCCCTGGTTCTTTGATGTGTGTATGCACACATTTTGCGTCACAGGTACATGTGATTTGTCATGGATCTTGTAGTAGTGGCATGTTAAAAAATTTAGACCAGACTGATCGTATACCTGCTTCCATCTTTCTTCTTCTGCATATTTTCTTATATATTCTTCTCTTGCTGTAGGATCTAGAGCAGCTATTGAATTTCATCGGTGTTAAGAGCTTAGGACCACGCTACGTATTAGCTAACCTGAAGGAGCTTCTCAGGACTATTTTGTCTGCAGACTTCATTGATACATGATTACATCTTGTCTAGGTCCTCTGTGTAAAAATGGATCATGTGTGATGGAGGTGCAATTTTTCCTTGCGCACCTCGCCTAAATGCTTTTTCCTTATTTTTCTCCTTGGCTTATGATTGATAAGCGACCCAAATTACAGTGTGGTCTGCTAATCATGGAGCTGTAAGAGGATTGTATAGATTTCTGACAGTTAATTTTTTTGACCTTGGAAGGTTGGTATACGGAATTGTAACTTCAGCAAAGAAGGAAAATTCTTCTAATCTGACTATTCCATTGTGCCGATGTAGAGTCATTGTCAAGGCTTACAATATTTGGTGCGTTGCAACTTTCGCTATTTACCGTTTATCATCATCAGACTGAGATCTGAATGTACGTTACTTGCGGTCGTGAGAAATTGAGTTACTTATATTTGGTCTTTTTAGCCTTAACAATGAACTAGAGCATAATATTTATTACTACACTTCTCTTCTGATGGGGTGAGTGGGACTTTCATTAGCTCAAACTTGGAAGTGCAAGAGGAAGCACTTGGGGCTCTCTGGCCGCAAGCTCATGGGGTACAACTTACCACAAAACCAGACATCCCAATTCCTGCACCGAGCTCTATGAATGTCTCCAGCGACTCTTCCATCAACATTAGGATCATCTTCAGTCCTTGAAAGCAAACTCAACACTGCATAGCATGCAAGCCTGCCTCGAGGTGACGAACTTTCTGCCTTCCTGACGGTCCTTCCTACTCTTTTCGAGACGCAACTGAATCATAAGGACAAGCTACACACCACCATCACTAGATAGTCGATAGGACGGGTTTCAAAGCAGTCTCTTTTGGGTACTTCCCAACCGAGTGGCCTTCAGGTTGCCGATTATTGCATGTGATACTTCAACAGATTGGTCGAGTGATTGAAGTACTTAGTTCGGATACGACAAATCTTGACCTGAGACACGAGCTTAGTTCGCTTGAGTAATTTCAATAGACAAAACATCAATCAGGAAAGCCTCCATTCCCATCCTTCCACTTACTGTACTTCCAACCACACACACACACACACACAAAAAGAAAGGAAAATTGATGAAGCCGCTCAACTTTCCTTACGTTACTGATATTGGCATAATTTTTTTTTTTAATGTTCTTAATATTTGAATGGGACGATAGGCCGATAGCACGGCTGCTTAAACAAAACTGGAAGCCAGAAAGTCAAAACTGGACCTGACCAAAGCAACCCGAACTGATAAGCTCGTTTGGGTTTGGGCTCCATAATTTTATTATTGAGTAATCCATTTATATATTTAAATCTACTATGTAATTGTATTTATGTGGGCTAGGATGTCCTAAAAAGGATCACAATCCTCACTCTTTTTTTTTTTTTCTGATTCTATTCTATTTATATATTACAAGCCTCCATGTGTGTTATGTGTTATGCGTAGATCGCAAAACAATGCTTCTTCATTCACCCATTCCCACCCCTAACCCCTTGAGAAGTGGGGAATCGAACACCCCCACAACCCCCTTCCCAAGTGGGAAGGGTAGCCACTAGGGCAACCCTTAGTAGTTATCCTAATTGATTGACTTTACTTATGTTCTTAAGAACATGAAATAGGGGATTCGGCTCATAAATATGCACTTCCTACAAGTTATTAGGTTAAACGCATAATTGGAGCCGTCAAATAGCTGGGTTGAGTAAAAAATGATCCAATCCATATTGACTCATTTAATCTGTTTTGACTCATATTCATGCAATACAAATTTAGCGACTAATACCCTACTCATGCCAATCCAATCCATATTGCTAAAACACTTTAATATTAAATCCAATATATATATATTATTGATTCTTAAAAATATATATTTCTAAAACACTATAGAAAATTTTTAATATATTTTTTTAAAAAACTCTCATTTTTTTATATTTTCCTTCTTTTTTTTTCTTTCTTTTTTTTCTTTTTTCTTCTGCATCCATCAAGGGTCACTGGTTGGCTGCGGTGACGATTGGCAACCTTTGTCTGATTTCGTAGAAAACAAAAGAAAAAGAAAGAAAAAAACAAAAAGATAAATAATTATGAAAAATCAGATAGTTAAAACAATTAAAAGAGTTAATTTGTCTATGACTCACTCAATTTACTAGATAACTAACCCATTTAAAATTTATTTATGACCTATAACTTATTAATTAACCTATGTATGACCTACTTAAGCTTGTAATGCAACCCATTTATGACTCACATCATAAATATATGGATTAAAATATATTTTCTAAATCCATTTTTCCACCTCTTCTCATAATCATTTTCGATCCCGACTCTAAATCTAAATCACTTCGGGTTAACTAAGTTTTAACTAAGTTCGATTCATCGATACTCGTACATCAGATCTTCTTCACGGTATTGGGTGATGCTTTAACTATGGATGCCATAGCTCTCTCATTCCAAAGGGTGTCGAAAACTCGTGTGTCATTTGATGTCGATAAATACTGTAATTGCGCTAAAAACTTATGTTAAACTCACTCATCTCTCTGCCAGCATTTTTTTCCCCCTAGCACAACTGCGAATCGACTCATCATCAACAGCTTCGAATAAAACGTAACAAGAATAATTAGTTTGATTTGCATGGTATGGTATGTTCGGCTGGGCTTGAGGTTGATCGGGACGTTTCTATGGGGAAGTCATCGATATTGGTCGAGAATGCGTTCCAAATCGATGAAGGCGTCAAAGAAGAGAGCTAAGGACAAGTTTGTACACTTGTTTTTTTATTCAGCCTTTCGAATGGTCACGAAGAATGTGGATAACATGTCGTGCCTTGTTGGCTAACCCCGAATCGTCAACATCACTTGATTAGACCAGTACTACCAAATCCAAAAGTATATTCGCTTTGTAATCATTTTAAAAAAAACCAGGCTGTGTCACGTAAGTTCCCAGAGTTTTCTGTTTTCCAGTCCAGATCGAGGGGTTCAAGATATGTGTTATGAATTCATGTTGTCTGGATAGATCAAAGTTATTGTGCTGGTCGGCAAGTGCAGCGCAACCTCAAACTAGCGCGGGCAAAATCATGCTGCTGGTATATCGGAGTGGGCCTGCCTTGAACGGTATCAAGGCCAGGGCAGCGATGGTGGATTGTCTTTAATTTCACGTTACAAGAGCCTAGACTTGCGTGCTGGTAAATTGGGACTATCTCAAATTTAGTACCACACCTTGTTTTGTTGCCATGCTCTTATCTTATAGAATGATCAGATGCGTCGAACGTTCAATGATTTTCAGAAGTTTCGTATTCCAGAAAATCATCACATGTCATCTGCTATCTAGTCCGAATGTATCCCATAATAAAGAAAAGGAAGTAATTTGCGCCAACCGCATTGATTTCTAGTTTGAAATGCTAAAAATATTCCGCAGGTTGAAGTTTTTGCATTAATTGAAGTCACGATGTGAAGCCCGAAGTCAAAACCGGACAACTTCCTCGTCTTGCTCGTCCCCGACCCTCTCTCTCTTTCTCTGCAACAAGCAAGTCAAAAAACTCAGGAACCAGTGGCAATGGTGGTGGCTTCTTCTTCAACACTTCGCGTTTGGCGTTTTCTGGCGAACTACCAATCACGCCCACTTCTCTACTTTTTCTGCACGACCCATACCAATGACGAACCCGTGATGCGCTTTCTCACGTGAAAAACGGCTCTCTCTCTCTCTCTCCATGTCCAACGGCGCATTTAACTTGTCGCCATCCTCGTCGTCGTCGTCGTCGTCGTCTGTCTCTCACGCGCAATAAATGGCGGCAATGCCGCCGGTGCTGTTCGGGGTCTCGCTCGCCCTGTCCTGCTTCTTGCTCTGCCCCGAGCCCGCGCTCGTCGGAGGAATCCCGACGACTCTCGAGGGGCCGTTCCCGCCGGTGACGGTGCCCCTCGACAAGAGCTTCCGAGGAAACGCCGTCGACTTGCCGGACACCGACCGTCGGGTCCAGAGGACGGTCTCCGGTTTCGAGCCGGAGCAAATCTCCGTCTCCCTTTCCTCGAACTACGGCTCCGCCTGGATTTCTTGGATCACAGGTCTGTCTGCCTTTGCGGTTGCTTTGATGTTGGTGTGTCGGAGTTGGATTTATCTAGTGGCAATGGTGCATATGTCGATTCGACTGGATTTTGAAATCCGACCGTAATTTGGTTGACGGTTCAGGAGAGACTATGATACAGTAGTTCGGTTGTTGTCTGGCTCATGCCGGATAGAAAACCTGAGTATTTGTTATTTCTGATGACTTTTGTGCTGTGGGGCAATACAATGGTTGTGATTGTTACTTACTAGGTTGGGTCTGCAACTGACGTTTCGGAGAAATGCTTGCAGGAGAGTTCCAGATAGGTGACAACATCACCCCATTGGATCCGAGCAGTGTGGGGAGTGTTGTTTCTTATGGGGTCTCAAGTTCTAGACGGAGTCATCAGGCGACCGGTTATTCGCTGATTTACAACCAACTTTATCCCTTCGAAGGCCTCAAAAACTACACTTCTGGCGTTATACACCATGTTCGTCTGAAAGGTATTGTATGCGTCGATGATGTTTCAGAACTTTAAGGTCGAAGCAGTAGTAGCATTTGTGATAAATATCCTGCTCTGCCTTTCCTTTCTTTTTCTATTTTTTTGGCCAGAAGTTGATGGTAAGGCTGCTGACAAAAATCAATCTGATTAACTATGGTGAAGGACAGAGATTTCCCATTGCCGAGCTAGTGTGAACTTGTACATTCACAACCCGTAACAAAGGCTTTGTTCACTCATCTGCCGTTAGAGCAGTAAAGTTGCATTGTAGCATCTGAACCTTCTCATGTATAGCTTATCTATTTTTTCCCTTACATCCGTAGGTCATAAAGAAAAGAAAATGCTAAATAAAAATTTCTCACTCATCCTTCATTTGAATCTGTGACCAATACTTTCCCAGTCATCCCAAGATTTAGGCTCCTTTTTCAGTTAGTCATATGTGAAGCTCCACTTGATTTCGCAGCTCGTTTTCTTCTGTCAAATTCTTAATTTTCTCAAGCTTGGAAGTACATCTAGAAATGCAAATGTCAGGAAAACTCTGAAGAAATTTCCGGAATGTCTGATGTTCTTGCAACTAGTAATCTTAAACTAATTTTCTGAGACTTGTCCGAACATCAGACATATTCTAGTGGCTTATCTTTGGCACTACACTGTCGTGGACTTTTGCAATTCCGACTTTTAAGGGATTTTGGTTGCTGATATTTTCCACGCTGATATCACTTACTGACTTTGGTTTATCTTCAGGGTTGAAGCCCAGCACGTTATACCATTACCAATGTGGAGATCCTTCAATAGCAATGAGCGATGTATATTATTTTAGGACTATGCCAGTCGCTGGCCCGAGGAGTTACCCCAGCAGAGTGGCTGTGGTTGGTGACTTGGGTCTTACGTACAATACCACTTCGACAGTCGACCACATGCTGAGTAATCATCCTGATCTCGTTCTTATGGTCGGGGACATGAGTTATGCTGACTTGTATCTCACAAACGGAACTGGGGCTGATTGCTACTCCTGTCCGTTTCCACAAACTCCTATTCATGAAACCTACCAGCCACGATGGGATTATTGGGGAAGGTTGGCATACTAATTTGTTCTTCTGGATGAAAATTCATGAGTCGCTCTTCTTCTGTCTCAACTAGCACAGCCGAGTCACTAACTAATTGGCCAAGATGATTTTTGCTCTTTCCGAATCTCATGAAATGTAGAAATGCCATTGTATTGGCAGCCTCATTCTCACTAATCTGAAGTTGGAAATAGAGCCAACATATCTTGTTGTTTCAAATGCAATGCATCTGAGAGTGCAGTGAAAGGAATCTCCTACGTTCTTGCTAATATTGCTCTTGGGATTCTCTTGAGAGCTTATGTGCATGCTTTTGGGGAATTGTGAATTTGGCCTCAAGCATAGTGTTCCTGATGAATCATTTATTTTTCTTTTTGTGCTGGCTTTGACTAACTCATTGGAGTCAAATATAATATGAATTTCTTTTCATTTCAGGTTTATGCAGCCTCTAGTGTCTAAAGTTCCCATCATGGTCATAGAAGGAAATCATGAGATTGAAGAACAGGCTGAGAATCAAACTTTTGTTGCTTACAGTTCTCGATTTGCATTTCCATCCAAAGAAAGTGGATCATCATCTACGTTTTACTATTCCTTCAATGCCGGCGGCATACACTTTTTAATGCTTGGTGCCTATATTTCTTATGATAAATCATGTGAGCGTCTTCCTTCTGTTTTTTTTCCCCCTAGAATAGTAGCATCTTCAAGAAGCATGTATCACACTTTAATGCTTTTGCCTCAGCGGATCAGTACGGATGGTTAGAGAAAGACCTGTCTAAGGTTGACAGAGAGGTCACACCATGGTTGGTGGCTACATGGCACCCTCCTTGGTACAGCACTTACACGGCACATTACAGAGAGGCAGAGTGCATGAGGGTTGCAATGGAGGATTTGCTGTACAGCTATGGGGTTGATGTCGTCTTTAATGGACATGTAAGTCGCTATTCACTATCATTTATCTGTTATTTGCTGCGCCAGCAAAAGGTTCACGGTTCCTATTTTCAAACTCAGAATAGGGGGTGCAAATGTTTTTAGTCCTTTTTGTCTCGTATATCCATCATGGGCGTTACATGAGGCAGATCGATACATAATCCAGTTCTGAGCATTAGCTGCACCTCAGCAATATGGCATGCTCAAACATTTTATGGAACTTTTGCAATGTGTCTTTATCTTTGAGACCAAGAAGGCCCTCTTCTTCTGTTGAAATCTCTATCGGAAATAATCAACAGGTTAATGCCTATGAGAGGTCAAATAGAGTATACAACTACACTCTAGATCCCTGTGGTCCTGTTCACATCACAGTCGGAGATGGTGGTAACCGAGAGAAGATGGCGATTACACATGCAGATGAACCTGGAAACTGTCCAGACCCAAGTACCACCCCTGAGGAGTACATGGGTGGCTTCTGTGCTTTTAACTTCACATCAGGCCCCGCTACAGGCAACTTCTGCTGGGACAGGCAACCGGAATATAGTGCTTACAGAGAAAGCAGCTTCGGGCACGGAATTTTTGAGGTACCTAACAATCCCTAAATGACTCTACCTGACCGTGTCAACATATATGCACCAAATGCCCTATGTACTCTTGTTAAGATTTATGAAAGCAATTCCGCATTTTGGGTGTAGAGAACCAGTAGAGTAACAAAGCACGATGAAACTTCAACATGTGAAACTCTCAGTTGCAAACTTACGACCGCCATTCTCATTCGACATCCTAAAACGCTCAGTGCACGATCTTTATAATCTGAAGCTGCTTCTGGAGTAACCACTCAACTTTTCAATTTGCGTTTGCAGTGACCCCAAAATGATCTCGTGCATTTTTCCAAGGGTGATTAAATTTTGCTGCTCTTTGTGAAACCTGTGTTTGGGAATAAGTCAGCCGGTGCTTGTTTTCCTAGTGACTGCTGGGGGGATTAAGCACAGCCTATGCTTCGCCATTGTTTAGAAGCTTTATTTTTTTGATCATATGACCTTAAATGCATTGAGGGGTCAAAACAGATGAAAACATACAATTCCCCCTCCTTTATTCGCAAAGAAAATTCAAGATTTTTACATCATTTTCCACACTAGTCCCTCTTTCCTCAAACAAAACCATAAGAGTTCGAGCATTCCATCTCACTTATTCTCTCTTAGGGAGATTATGACAGTCACCGCCTTTTCCGCTGGTGCAGGCGAAGAATGAGACTCATGCTTTGTGGACATGGCATCGGAATCAAGACTTGTACAAGTACGCGGGAGACGTCATCTACATTGTAAGGCAACCTGATAAGTGCCCAATCGAGAGGAAGAGAAACATCTGACCAAGTCCACGAGACCAGACACTTCACAAAACAGATCAAGATTAATTTTTTGAGAAGAAAATTTAGCAATCGGTACTTCTACAGTTGATACAGAGAACTGTTGCTGTTTTTCTACAGGAAGATAATTATGCGATTGTGGGCAAGAGAACGCGTCTTCTTCAGGTGTAAAACGCGGTCGTGAAGAAGCCAGTGTTCTTGATCATAATTCGTACTAAGTGTAATCGATTTCAGGATGGGTGGTTCTCATCTTAAAATTGAGAATCGCACGCTAGGAACCGGTTCTGCAAAATGTGAACTGTGAGTCACTCGATCGTTCCATGGATCTACTCGAGAACCAAACAACCGGTCTAGTTCAATTCTCTATTAGATTCCAGTTATGGTCCTACCGAGCATCAACATCAATTAAAAAAAGAAAATGGAGTAAATCCCTAGTGATTGAAGGAGGAAGGCTCAACTTGGGGCTTTAGCAGTGCATTCTCTACATTTGTGATCAGTATTCTTATCACATGAAAAACTTAAAAAACAATGTCTTTGCAGGCGGCAGTATTATTGTCAGCAATGAAATCGAATATCGTGGAAAATACAATAGCAGTTGATCAACTAATTAACCCAGATTTTCAAATGCATCCATAGTATACAACATATATCATACATGAAAATAAGTTACATCTGGACTTTTTTTTTTAGATGGATGGGTCTAGAGTTTGGACTTTTGAGGAAGATGGCTTCAATTAAAAGAATATACATTTGTATTATATAAAAGGATTGGTTCGGTTGGGCCGATTGAATGGTTCCCACCTAAAATCGCTAATCGAATTGATACTCACAGGTTCCAAAAAATTGGAACTGGAAACCAAATTGGTACCTGCTAGTTTCATCCAAAATCAACCGGTACATAAAAATAAGTTAGATTTGGATTTTTTTTTTAGACGGATGGGTCTAGAGTCTGAAGAAGATGGATTTAATTAAAAGAATATACATTTGTATTATATAAAAGGATTGATTCGGTTGGGTCGATTGGATGATTCTCACTCGAAATCATAAACCGAACCGATACCCATCGATTCTGGCAAATTGGAACAGGAAACTGAATTGGTACCCACTAGTTTCATCCCAAATCAATCGGTACATGAAAATAAGTAGATCCGAACCTTTTTTTTTAAACGAATGGGTCTAGAGTCTAGACGTTTGAAGAAGATGGCTTCAACTGAAAAAATATACATTTGTATTATATAAAAGTATTAATTCAGTTGGGCCGATTAAAAGATTCCCACCAGAAATCGTGAACCAAATCGACACCCACTGGTTCCAGAAAATTAGAAATGAAAACCAAATTGGTACTCATTGGTTTCATCTAAAATCAACCGGTTATGTATGGTTCGGTCCAGTTTGGATGGACCATAGTTTTTTTGCTCACCCCTAATTCGTACAGGGGAATGTTTGTACCAAATTGACATCTTTTTCTGAATGTTTGTTGTGCTTGTGGTTATAGTCTCGACATTACGATGAACGGAAAATACAAAATCGAAGGAGGGAATTGCACGCATATATCAGCTTATATTCATTAGACAATACAAAATCGATTCTTGCTTTCATCTTGTCCTATGCAAATAGTACTAAAAAAATCATAAATTTATTGCGTCGGTATCAATTCAATCTTAAATTTTTTTAAGTAAGACAATTTAGTCCTAACCTTTTTAATGTTCATATCAATTGAGTAAATCCAGTCAATTTAGATCAAAATTTGCTAAGGACCTTCTTTAGAAATAGTCGGTACAGGCACGGATATTTTTAATAATATTGTAATAATTTACGGAATTTACTATTATTATTTTTCTTTCTTTTATGTTTTCCTTTCATTTTGGCCGGCCAACGTTGCTAGCGACCCTTGCCAAACCTAGGCGAGGCGAGGCCATTGTGGCCTTGCCCATTGTAGGCAAAGGTGAGGCGGCACTCCCCAACCAAAATGAAAGAAATAAAAGAAAAAATAATTTTTCCAAAAAAGTTATTAAAAATATCCATGTCAGCCAACCGCACCGCATAAGACGACTAATGTTCATATTTACAATTTTTCATTTAAATTGACTAGATGAACTCAATTGGTTAAGACTAAATTGATTATTCTTTTCTTTTTGGTCGGAGGACTAAATTGATCCAATTGAAAGATTTATGATTGACTTGGTACCAAAACAATGGATTTATGACTTTTTTGATACTATTCCCCTTGTCCAGCCGCAATGTGTCCTGTTCTTCTCTTGTTTTGCTAAAACAAAAATACATATGACCGAAATGGACTAGCAGAGTTCATGACGTCAATGATCTAAAACACGACCTTAACTTTAGTTCATAAGCGAGCATAACGAGACAGAATACCATTTCCTCATTACCATTGACAAAGCAAGTCTGCAGGCATTCCCAGGCTGCAATTTAAGCCTGAAAGATACGATAACGAAAATTCAGTGAAAATTTCCCCAAAAATAATTTCACCAATACGCAATTTGCAGCCCATTGCAAGTGGGTATATGATTCAGGGTAAATGACAACCCTGTTTTTTCACTCAGCCTATGTATTCTCTCTCTGCCTTTCTTGTATCTCCCTCCTCCAAAACGGCTCACAATGCTCTTGAGGGACAAAGAATGAAGAAAAATATATCAAAACAAAAATGTAGATTGGATTCAAATTATCTCATAAAATAAGATATATGCCTCACAGCGAAGAACTTCTTCTATCGTGACTTCACAAACAGATGCATCACTGGCATGATACCACACGGAAGCCCTGACTCCATTTTTGCTCTTCTCACCTCCGCGTATGTAGGCAACGTAGTGGCCTCCACGCATGGTCCCCATGTGCTCAACAACACCTGTGAGACGGTAGACACACTTTTCTTTCTCCTCCCCCCTGTGAAAGAGCCAAAAGGAAACAACCGGACACTATTGTGTTATACAAGAAGATTCAATTACAGATGGGCCAATGCCAGAGCCTGAACGGAAAAAGAGAGTTTAGCTATAAGCAAAAAACAATCAAGCCTCATAGTGCTTAAAAGAGATGACTGGCATAGCGTACACAAAAGAAACCAGAAATTTGTACACTTTGATGCTCTTTGTTCCGCCAATGCCTCAAATAAAATGATGATGTGCAAGGGGCTATTAGTAAGACAAGGATCTAAAACAACAAAAGATAAGCTCAAGACATAGTTACCAAGAGACCTAGTATATAATATACTTAAGCCGTAAATCTTCCCTCGGAACCGGTTTGCTATCCTCTAGCTATTAGACAAACTACACACTGAATGGTATCAGGAACATTTTCGCATTTTTCCCCTGATGCTACAGAAGAAATCTAGAAAGAAAGTGGGTAGCAGAAGTAGTTGTCAGTTGAAGCATTGAATTAAATACTGAAAATGTTGCCATGCAACCTAATTTTCTGATTAAAACAGCCAGCGTCATTCCAATACACTTCATCTGAACAACTAAGGACTGGCTTTGTCATACCCTTACAGCTGTGGTTTTTTACGCTTGTAGTTCTTTTTGTTCAATCCATTCTAGACTGGCTTGGTAAACAACTTTGCATTTCCTACAAACATCGTCATTTGAGGAAAAAAGCACGTCTGATGTTACAGGTTCCAAAAGTCTAGTTGTGTAACTATTGTACAAATAAGTTCTTTCTGGCAAATTATCCTGTGGGGGAGGGCAGAGACCTCTTCCAAACATCTGCTTCAGACTCCTCTCGAGTCGTAGCTTCTAATTCATCTTGCTATTTGGTATAAAAGACCCGTCAAAACTCAGCCAGTAAAAATCAACAGCTGAACTGCGTCATTCTCTCTGAACTATCAACCTATGCTTTTGGCATTTCAGTATAAAGATAACTACAAAACATGTTGAGTTACACTTGATAGTGCCAAAGAGAACTATTCCAATAATATATAGTTACTTCTAAGTAAAACTAACAAAGTAGTTTCAAAAGTTATGATCTCCAAAATCATAACTAATTCTTTAAATTACAAATAAATGGAATCCCACTCTCATCAATCACCTGCTCATCTTGTAGTGTACCAAGCACTAAACAATAGCCTCTAAAGTTCAACTTAGGCATTTCAGTTCATCCTTTATTTTTCAAGTAAAACCAAGTCATTTTTCTGAATTACTTCCCAATTACATATTACACACCAAAGAACTATTGATACGCAAAATGAAATGGAAGAACCAACTAACAAATAATTCTTAAAAAAAATGTCAAACTTCCATTTCTGAGTCCAGGAATAATGGGGACATTATCTTTTTAGCAAGAATGTAACTATCTCAATAATTTGTGGCTACCAATGCGAGTGCATCAGCCCAGGAAAAATCAAAATGGCTCACCATGAATTGCCATGGCACCTAGTACCTGGATTATCTCACATACCAAAGTCTACAGGTCCTAATCAGATATAGTTCCACAAAGTTTAGGCTGTTTGTGCTTCTTTTTTCAATCGTGGATCATATTAAGTATTCTTTTTCTGTCACAATACTCAAATGTATTTACTAATATATCTCTTTGGCATGTATAGTTTTTGCTGATTGACACTACCTGTGAAGAACCAATGACATACAGTCAGAAAAAAAAGCACAAGATGTAGCCATCACACGGAAGGCCATTTCAAAGTGCAGATTCTGGATCTCCCAATTTATTTCCCATTGGAACTTCAGATAATGAAAGATTGATGCCTCAGTTTGCAAACTTCTGGTTCATACTTCAATGGTATAGAAAGAAATCAAGAATGATAAGGGTACCTTACCAAAAAAAAAAATCAAGAATGATAAGGGTCTACTCAGATGTGGTTCCGGAGCTCTAGAGTAGGCATGAAGGGCAACCTAGGGCTACATTTCCGACTCAGCCAATTACAGAGGGAAGAGACAGAGGGAAGGTTGGTCCCCTTTCATGATTTGAATGGCTAGCTTTGATACAATGTAAGGCATCAATACACCGATTTTCCTGACTGAACCTACAGTAGACTACTTCCTTAATAAACTGAATATTTCAACTGACGCAGAGAAAACAACTCATAAGCTATAGAAACAAGCTAAAGAATGTTGATACCAAATTATGAAGAACATATACCATATTTTTATTTTCACACAATGTAGAGTTCCCCTTCTGTATTAGCCAAATGACACTTTCCTCCCCTGTGACAAAACAACTTACACCTCAACCTTGTAGATTATTTTCCACACAATGCTCTAATTGTTGCATATAGTTGACATGGATATATTCCCTATGTTTTTACCTTACAAGATTTCATACAGCCGCGGCCCCCCCCTCCCTAAAAAAAAAAAAAAGAGAAAGAAGAAGAAGAAAGATAAATGTATAGTTAAATCCCTTAAGATGCCATGCCAGCAGATTAAAACTGAAGCTGTATTCAGTCTTCATGCAATATTTTGAACTTTGGGACAAGCTATAAACAATCAACACATCATTATCTGGAAAGATAGGAGTGAACTCAGCTCTGATCTTGGAAAATCTGGTCTAACTGGCATCCTAGGTGGTGCTAAACTAGAAGATGAGAGATGACTTCAGATATTCCATACATATGTGGCCGCTGAATAAGAAAACGTTCAAATGTCAGCACAGAATATTCCAGAACAGATCGGGGGTACGTCTGTCATAAGACAATCAAATCGCAAGCGGGGGAAATATATATTTCCTGTAAGTTTTTTATTTAATGGGAAACATTCAAATTTTAGCAATTTACAAATAGGAGGGCTTACTGAAAGTGTCACTGGAAGGTCTATGTTGGTGCAGTACTGAAGCTCGTTGGCTGAAGGTGTCACTGGAAGATGCTCTTTTGCCTGTTGCTTTACGTTAGAAGTAATTTACTAATATGGCTTTCAGAAGGTGTTGCTGGAAGCTCTATGTTGTCCCATTACTAGAGACTGTCAAAGGCAGTGTACTTTTGGGTGTAACTTTATAATCTTGGTCCTGCTATGTGGCCTACTGAAAGCAGGAAATTGCAGATTTTTGTTTTCTTGATAATGGCAGGAGGAAAATGGTAGTTGTCAACAAAAAGTGGTAGTCATCATCAGTCCTGCATTTTCGCAAAATTGAAAATTTCTGTGTGTATTCCGCTAACAGCCTATTTAGAAAGAAGCCATGAGCCATTCCAGCAGCCCCATCCCTATGTACTCGCATTTAACTTTTACCCTACATATATAACACCCTCCTTAAAATTTTGTGCGGACATTACTAAACATTGCCATGAAAAGGGGGGGAAAAGCTACAACAATTTATTGGGCATATCTTTGTAAAGGTTGAAATATTGCCAGCACAAACTAAAGAATAAACTATTGGGCATGAATATAATTTAACAAATATGAAAGATAGTGGGCTTGTGATTTCACTAAATTTAAGTGGATGATTTCGACTGATACAGCATGGGTGCAAATTTGTCCTTTTGAGACTTTAAAGGGCTATAAATGTTTGAGAATTGGTATAATGACAGAAGCTTCAGTTATAGGATTCAATCTACATTTTTCTGTTTATGGTAGTGTGCCTCTCTCTATCTGAAGTGTTTCGATCGACTTGGCAACTCGTTGGTATAAATTCGACCTGAGAGTAGAAATTTGACGTAGCCTGTCGATTTGCACAATAGAGAATCCCAACACATAGTTCTTATCAGATTCTCCCATCCGAGTTGAATCATTCACAGCAAACTGACGGATGTAACTAAGGAATCCATCACTGATTACAATGATGGTCTTAACCATCTAAATCTGATTTTCTTCTTCCTCTTATCATATAAGCTCTCCTGTTGAAAAGACTGTCCATTAGAAAGATGAATCCTAAACCAAATGACCTAGTTTTTATTTCGTTAGGTTGGCAAGTGTACTCGATGAAGAAAAATTCAGTGAGGCATCAGCACCAGAGCAAAATGATATCATGTTCGAGAGCAGCGTTTCTACTCATGCAGTAGCTATAGAGACTTCAAAAACAGAAAGGCAATGAGCCACTTCAATCTTTTTTGTTTTAACCAGATTTCCTCTCTCCTTTCTTTCAGCAGGTGTTGCTTGTTTAAAGTCATTGCAAGAAATAAATATAAAGCACTCTTAACAAAAGCAGGAAAGTGATGGTACCTCGTATCCATAAATGGTCTCAGATCAATTGTTTCTCTAAAAATGACATGACCATGCAATTTACTTAGACGACCGCGAGCATCTTGGCTGAATCTTTTTAATTGAATGGTAAGGATTGGTGGAGCTTTGTGTATGAGGACCCTTTTAGTTGCATCCCTCTTCACTTTCACAGCTCCTGAATCTGCCTCGTCGTCAACTATCTCCGATTCACATTTTGTAGCCAACACAGGATTGACCTGTTGAAGCTTTCCAATAATCGGTCCAGTACAACTAGGTTCATCACCTGCACAAGACCCAGAAGCTTGATCACTTAAGCTCATATGAGATGGTATATCTAGCTTCCCATTTTGAAGGATAACTTCTTTGTGATTAGTTTCGACAGAGTGATCATCATTTTTGCTACTTCCATTGCTAAGCTTTTGGGCCTCAGCTGGACAGCAGGATTCTGAACTTGAATCAGCTGAAATGATTTGGCTTCCTGTCTCACATCCATTAGCGCATAAGCTCACTACACAATTTGCCTGCTTCTTCTTCTTGGATTCAAGCTGCTGTTGTCGCAGAGTTCTTGAACATTTCTCACAATCCCAAGCATTATCATTAGAGAGAAGTTCCTCTTTAGTGAAGTGAGTTAAACAACTCTCAATAGATATAGGGGAATCTGAATGATCAACTTCACCGGGATCAGACTCGCTGCTGTTTCCAGCCATCAAACCAGAGTCTGCAACTTCATTTGTCTGAAAATTATCACCACCTAAAGAGGGACCGGCAACAGGCCCATAAACAACATCAGGCTCATTGAACAGGTCACCAAGGCCATCAAATTCTGGTTCGTCTTGTGTGCAGCCCATCAAAGATGTCACACCGTCTCTGGTGATGTTGCCCATAGTTGACGTGTTTTCTTCATATGGAAGCGACAGGACTTCAGCATCTTGGACCTGCAATGGTGTCTCATCTTCCCAGGAGTTTTTGGAAGATATTTCCTCTTTTAGATCAGTTGCTTCATTAACACCGTCACTAAAAAAGTGATCTTGTTGCAAGCCATGATCAGCCACATCCGCAACATCATCTCCCTGGACCCGTGTACACCCATTTTCTTGTGAAGAAAAATTAATTTCACTTGATAAGGGTTGTGAATCAAGATAATCCAACCACGGTGAATCATCCGCTGGAACAGCATGCTGTTCCAACTCTTTCTCAAAGACCTGAATCTCAGGATCAAGGTAATCGAAGCATGTAAACTCTTCCGTAGAAGCAGCTATAGCGTCCGTCTCTTTTCCAGAGAGAGGTGTTTTATCATGCTCTTTGATAGCCAAGTGATCTGGTGGAAAAGTAACTCTGTCATTAACTACAGCACCTGAGCCAGTAGAAGTTTCAATCCTAGAATCACTTGCCAAAGCAACAGTGTCTATAGGAGGGGTGGTAGATTGTGCACTCGTTGATGCGCTGGGAAAACTATGAACTGTAATGGATTCTGGATCTTTGTTATTCTTTGGTCGTATCCGTGCACCTTTTTTTGGCAGTGTTTTTGCTTTCTTTGCTCGAGAAATAGGCTGGTTCTTTTTAGGTGGAGATTTCTTGGTGGGAACAGGCAATGAGAGATCTAGAAATGGCTCATACACAGTAGACGAGTGCCCACACTCAACACAGCAAACAGTGCTTGATATCTGGCCCCCAAAGACAGCATCGACAAAAGTCACATTCTGATTTTGGGGAACTCCACCCTCTTGGGGAAGTTTTGTCAGTTTTTTCAAGTCAAACTCCTCAGTTGACAACACATCCAGTAAGCAACGGAGCAATTCGTGACTGTCATGCTGCTGATATCCTCTAAACTGAGGAGCCTTGGAACAGATAGATCCAAATAAGGATCTTGGGTTAATCACATTTTTCCCTCCATTTTCCATCTTTACTTCTGAAAATAGTTTTTTCAATGAAATAGTGAGAGGTCCAATAGAAGTGTCCAGCTTCCCAAGATAATCTTTTAGCCTATCTAAGGCTAAAAGATTTTGCACAACTGAATTAAAAAAGCAAGTATTCCCAAGATTAACCATTCCTCTTACCACATAACCACCTCTTCCGTTTGAACAGCTGTAGACACTACTTGTCAAATTCACTTCGCTGTCAACGCTGCCACTTCCAAACCATACATCTTCAATATCTACAGATGGCGCTTGTGTAAGCCGCCCTTTAATCAGTTTCATGGCTTCTGCAAGCGGATCGTCCTTTTGTTCGCCATTTTCTTGACTTTTATCAATTGGGATCGGTGCACGGCATGCAATGCACCACAGTAGGCTAGGATTTTCAAGTTGGACTGCCAAGGGGTGGCGTGTTTGCCTTGCATGCCGAACAGCATGACTTTGAGAAGTTCTTGGAAAAGTGACCCCTCCACAGGCATAATGCCCACACTCCAAGCAAACCCAGATGGCTCTGGACTCGGACTTCGAGTCTGTTGAAGCGCCACCTTTCTTCTTCCCCTGTTTAACCTTTCCCTTATTCCCTCTCCTATCAGCTACACCTTCTCTACAATCCTCACAGTTTACCGATTCAGAAGATTTGATCTTCGCAGACAAAGCATTCAAATCAAAACCCTTTTCCAGATGGGCACAGGTTTTACTCTCATTCTGAACCGGATGGCCTTCGGCAATCTCATTCTCAGCAACGTGTTGTGGGGGCACAGTTTTCTGGATATGGTTAGCAACCCGCTTTTCCCTAATAGGAGTCCCGGCCTTCTTCTTCGCTTTCTTTCCCATTTATTAACTCGAACTGATCGTAGACTAGCCGCCAACTCTCCGTATGCACATTGAAACCTGAAACTCAAAAGAAAAACAAAATCGCCACTTTCGATTATCAACAGGAAAAGAGAAGAGCAAACACCTGAAAAAAACCCATCTCAACATCCATCGCTAAAAAGCCAAAACCATTGAGACAATCTGATTAAAAAAATAAAAAAAAAATTCCAGTACGTCGAAACTCAACTGCATCATGATTTGGATCCAAAGCAGATAATCGACCTCGGAATCAACACCAAAAGGAACGAAACGAACAAAACATCAAACCTACTGAGCAAACGATGCAAAACCGACTAATAGACACTTCGATCAAAGATCGAAACGGGGCTTACGACAAGCTGGAGAGTAGGACGAAGCCGCCCGAAGATTGTGGGACACGATCCGCGATTCAATGTAAGGGGCAAAACAGAAGATTCAAGATTCCGACTTGAAGAAGAAGAAGAAGAAGACGGTGCGTCGGGCAAGTGTGAAGAGCTCGTGGGGTGAAGGTGGGGTTGGAGCACCAGCAGGTCTTTTCACTCTCGCTACAAGCGAGGAGAAGCAGAGGTTGGAAGAAGGGACAAGGAGGCGAGCGAGAGTATGCAAAGGGGTTTATCTTTCGCCCTCTTTTTGGAGGTAAAACATAGATGGCATTGTCACATTCACATTCCAACCCAACCGAAGCCAAACAAGAAAGGACCAAAAAAAAAAAAAAGAATTTATTTTTCACCTCGCTAAGAATGAATTTTTTTAAAAAAAAATTAAGCTAAACAAGAAAGGACCAAATATATATATATATATATTTCACATTGCTAAGAATGAATTTTTTTAAAAAATTTTAGTAAAATTTAAAAAATTATTTAATTCTCGTGATATACATCATCAATATCCTAAAAGTCGAATATTTTCTTGTTAACAAAAAAAAAAGAAAAAAGAAATAGAGAGTCAATTTTTTTATTACAATACTAGAATCAATCAACAAGAGATAATAAAGTGAAGGTTTAATTGCGTCCACACCAACAACTTGAGCACTTGCTCTTGTCATTGTAGGACAAATGGACTCCACTATTACGATGGTTGGACTCGGATTTTTTTAATTGTTGAGTAAACAAATTTAATCATTGTAAAAAGCTAAATAGCACTGTTTAAAACTCCATTATAATTCTAAGAATTCGACCTCAAGTTGGACCTCAAATCCTAGCTTAACTCGAGGTTAGACTAAAATCTTACTTGCTAATCGTGTGCAAGTTGCTTGTTGAAAATTTGATGAAGTTGAGTTCTGAGTTTAAAGAAGTCTGACTCGGTCTAACTCGAACTCAGATTGATCTGTAATTTTGTTAAGTCAACTAAATTTGACTAGGTTATATACATCACTTCGTCTATCCATAGCGATTGTTGTGTGGCCTTCACACAATCTTTGCTATCAACATATGAGGGTTACGTCACCCCGCCACACTATATGTTGGAAAAGTATTAGATAACACGAAGAAGAGAGTTGCTGGAAATATATTGAAAAAAATGAGAAAATAAGATCAATCGTCATGCAAGCACCGTTCCTACGAATAATTATGCCCCTTGAGTACGAAACTTAGTGCGATAGGCTCTAGCGATTATCTTTCCATGATACAATAGACCTTCTTGTTTAGTTTGCACAGAATAATTGAAGGGATAGGAATAATGTTACGTGTATTGCCCAACAAAGAAAGGAGAGATATGAGGAAGAAAAATTCTCTTTTAATTAGGTGTATCTCCCTTTTAAAGGATTGTAGCTAGAATATTATAGCCAAATGAAAGAGAGAACCATTAAGAAATTGTTATAAGTGAAGAAGAGGATCTCTTTGTTGCCGTTATAAAACAATGAAGAGTTTATGAAGAAATTATTGAACGCTATAAAGCCATTATAAAGTCGTTAATAAATCGTTATAAAGTAATGGATCACATATATAGCTATTATCAAAGCCGTTACTTTCAAATATTTCGAAACTTTTGAAATATCCAACAACCCTAACATATTTCAAAAGTTTTCAAAGAAAAATAGAATAATTATTCTGGGTTACTGGACTGTAATACATCAAAACTAGTGCTTGTTAGGTTATTAAGCAGTTTTAGAAAGAATAAAATATAATTCACGAAAGTATTGGCAAAGTTTGAAACTTTTATGAACCAATAATTTCATTAGTCAATTAGAATGTTCATCAATCACGTTACACTTCGACAAAATTTGCTGTTTAACGCGATTTTGTGCTAGTAAACCATGCATGTGACAGTCTGAAAATTCGACCCGATTGTCGAAAATTCTAAATGAATGGAAATACTTCGTTAATACACGCTGAACGACACTCACTCAGGATTAGCTACCCTGAGTTGATCAACCAAAGGGGAAAGGCTACCTGGGAAGAATTTTCCAAACAGCCGCCCGTTGGTCTGAGACAGAGACAGAGTCGTTATTTAATGAAATTGACCACGAAATGAAATCCGACTTCGGACAATCGAATTAGTAAGACAAACACAATTAAGAAATGAAGTCAGTTTCAGAAATGTCGCCAGAAGGGCAGACCGCCGGTGTACGTCGAGAAGCAAGACGTGAACTGGAAAATTACCGAAATGCCCCCGGTAAATGCTCAGTCCTTAGGATTAGTTGAATTAGGATTTTTGAGAGTAGATTCGAATAATCGAAATCAAATCCTGTCTGAAATTCGTTCGCGCTCGGGACCCGATCGGTGCATTTGGCACGCAAATCGAGACAAGTCAAATCAGTTGTCAAATCAATCAATGTCTTGTCAGTCCATCAATCAAATCATGGCACAAGTTCCCATGCAAATCTATTAAGTCTAATCCAAGTACATGTCAAGTACAAGATTACATCTTCGTATCACTATTCCACCTAATCCCACCTACCATTGATTTGAATTTTTGGTTATCCCTCTCTCTCTCCCCCCTTAAACCTCCGGCCATCCCTTCTCTCTCTCCCCTCTCCTTCATTTTTTCTTCTTCTTCCTCTCATTTTGTTCCTTCATTCGGCCGCCCGAGGAGCTCCACCGTCCGCCGCCCGATTCCGCCGTCGTCGTCCATCATCATCCCTCATCTCCACGCCTAGGTAAGCTCCCTTGACCCTTCTCCTCGGATTTTCGTGGCCATGGGGACCCTCGTTTGGACCCACCCGACCTAACCTCTCTCCTCTCTCTCGATTGAACTTCCATCCGTGCCGCCCGACGCCGCCCGTCGTTCCTCCGCCGTCCGGCCAAGCCAGCCGCCGCCGTCCGTCCCCATCTCTAGGTAAGTGTCTTAGCTACCTTCCCTACAAGTTTCACGACTTAACTCCCCCATTTGCTACTCGAAACAGCCCCATTTCCCTTCGATGCTCCATTTGTCGTTTCGCTCCATTTTGCAACCCGGCCAAGTCACCTTGCCCTCTCATGGTTCCTCACTTATTTTGGCACGTGAAATCTTTGTTCTAGGTCCTTGGGGAACCGTTGGAACCGCCGAAACCAGCCCCCAACGCCGACCATCCTCCCTAGGCCGAGAGCCCATTCGGCCGTCGCCCCTCTTCACCGTCGCCGTCGTCATCCCCAATCCACCTAGGTAAGTTCCACCTCTAATCGTGGCCTAGGATAGTTGTGTATGCATGTGAGGTAAGGTATTTAGGGTTGGTGTTTGAGATTAAGAAGCTTAATGTATGATTTAAGTTAATCCATGTTAGGCCAATTGGTAAGATTAGGAAGTTGGGTTGAATCGTGGGCTTGGCAACTTAAAAGCGGGCTGGAAATTATCATTGATAGGCTGAATTGAGGTAATGGGCGTGCAAGACAATGGGCCAAGTGAGATTAATGGGCTTAGGGGCTTAATTTTCAACTAAATGGGCCTAAATGAATCAAATCGGACCTAATTTACATAATGGGCCACTCATGGACGAAAATTAGAATTTATTGGGCCCAATTACAAGTTTGGGAATTTAAAATATGAAGCCCATTAATGTACATGGGCTTAGGGTAACAAATTGGGCCTAAAATGGCCATATTGGGCTCAATAGGTTAACTTTTAGAAATGGGCTTGGGCCCTACACGAATTTAATAATGGGCCCAAACCATATATTTAACTTAAGAAATAAATCATGGGCCTCAAACCTTAACGTGGGCCTTAGGCCTAGTCGAACCTAATTCAATTAATTAGACCCTTATTTAAGTTAAACCTTGATTCATATGGGTTCAATTAGGGGATCGCCTATGGTGAGCAATAGTATGACCGGATCGCGAGTAAAAAGTTAATGCGAGCCTAGATGATCGAGAATCCGAATGTTTAGTACTAATCCTATGATCGTATGGCATGATGAACATGAGATTTATTAGACGATCGATTGATGTACTCTGTTCTTGTACTTGTGTACTTTGGCATGCATGCTCTGTGTTTGAATTACTGACGCAATCGTTTGGGCCCCGCATACATTCAGAGCATTGCATGAGTCACCGAAGATGTGACATGAGAATGTGCCCAAGATGGGGAAATGGAGAGAAAAGGGAGACCAACGTAAGGTGTCAGAAACGCAGTGTGGTATTTGCCGTGTGGCACTGAGATTGAGCCCTAATGGGAATTGGAGTAATAGGCGGGCTGATCTGTGGGATCCGTGATGGCCGCTTGAGGCCTACAGCATTGCATGACATGATTGCTGATTGTTTGATATTGCCCGTCTGCATTGTATAACTTGTATTATTATGAGGTTCGTGTTGATTACGATGAGTTATAGTATCTTGGGAGATCGAGAGTGGTTGGACTCTGAACCCTGAACCATAGATACTGGTTAGGACCGACCCCACTTGTATATCCTACCCTACGCTAGGATTAGTGGTGAGCTTGCTGAGTCCTCGACTCACTGGTGGTGGTTACCTTCCTTTTCAGATCCCAGACGCCAGTGATGGCTGCACCCCCGATGCTTTTTGGACTGCCGATTCAGATGGATACTCAGATCACCCTCCATTTTGATATGCACGCTACCCTGTGGCATAAGCACGTGACGACTGTACTTGTAGATCAGGGTGGTCCATACCTAGTACCCCATAGATTTGAGGCTTGGTTTAGAGAGGGCCTTCATGGCTTTGAGGGACCCCAGCGAGATTCCCCGATACCCATGGAGGAGGACCCATTTTGGCTGCAGCCTGCCGAGTATGGAGGCCAGGTGATCGACCCCGACCCAGTGCAGGAGTTGCCGTCTCCTGGACGATCCGAGATCGATGGACACGAAGAGGGCGATGCCATGGACACTGAGGAGGAGGATCCAGAAGAGGACCCCGTGGAGGATTCCGAGGAGGAGCCTGAGGAGGACTGAGTTCCTGGCCGTGGTTTAGTGTTTTGATGTTAGGATGAGCGTAGGTAGGTTTGTAGTTGGTGGTTTCTTTTTGGGGTCTGTACCTAACGCTAATGCTATGTTAAGTATATATTGTTAATTGTGTTTATACTGTTCATTCTACCCCTCTGTTCTGTATGTATGTATGTATGGTAGGAGGCACGTTTCCGCAGGTTCGTAAGTTTACTGAGGACACGTCGTCTGGTTGCGACGAAGAGATTCATCCTGGGCCGTCAAACTTTGGAAACCAGGCGAGCGCGAGGTGTATCTTTCGCAGGGACGGGATGCTGCGTTCCCGAATAGGGATCCGGGGCGTGACAATGCGCGTGCTTGGTTTATTCATAATTACTTTAAAGATTTTAGCAAAAAATTCTCATAGGAGCAGCCTTACTCTACATTTGTATAGGTGATTCTATCAAGTATATTCTATAGTATAATACACTACCAATAATGGCTGTGGAATTCATTAAGATCTTAATTTGACCTCTTTTTCACTGTAGTCTCACACTATTCTCACCTTATGAGATACAACAATTTTTTAATAGTGCATTTATTACCCATATGAACACAAATTATTAGGATCGCCAATCACATAGGTTGGGTTACCTTCACTATTGATTTTCTTCAACTAGTTTAAGTCCCATTCCCCTCGACATGTCATAAAATTTCTTCCCAAAGGTTTAATAAGAGAATCAGCCAAATCACTTCTGAATTCACATAATCAATGGACATAATTTCATCTTCTAGCAATTGATGTACTACATCACGTCTCGACCGGATGCGTTATTTTTTACTATTGAAAATTTCAGTCTTTGCAATGGCTATTCACTCTTGGAAATCACAATGCCTAGACATAGAGAGTGTCAGTTTCATTTGCAAAGGAACATATGCTAAGAAGTCTCAGCTACTTAACCTCATTTTCAAATATGGATTTGAGAAGAATTTTCCCTTTCCTAAGAGCTTGAGCAGTTCTCGAATTCACCAAGATAAATAATTTATTCTCCTTACCCTACTAGAATGTAGGAGGATAAAACATAATATGTTTACACATATGCATGGTAGCACTTGAGTCTACCACCCATTATTTTGCATTGGCTACAATATTGGCTTGAGAAATGACCACAACAAATTATGTCATCAAAACTGATTTGCCTGAACTAACTCGGCTCTTGGTTTAGCAGGATATCATATCCTCCATAATTTTTTTGGTTGATTTCCAAGTTACAACACATCCACAAAGTAATGGATTTTGTCTTTTGAGATCCAATGAACAGCATTGTATCCTTCTAATACAACAGGAACCGCACTATGTAGTATTTTGTTGAGAAACCTCTCCACATGATGCTCTTGCGTAAGCAATAGACCACTGTTACTTTTTATGAATTTTCTAAGCTATCAAAGCGACGAAAAAAGAACATGTACCGCTTATATATGTTTGATATCAATGGCTTAAAACATCACTAAAACCACACTTTGCTTCAAAGAACTAAACGTATGCATTTCTTCACTAAAGCAAATCGTCTCACACTCGACAAAGAACAAACCAGCGAGACTAACATCCACGAATATCTATGAGGACAAACAAAACCTAAATACAGCTTAAGGGACTAAAACAAAAGAGTGAATCGAGCAATGGAGACAATCCTAATCATTTCAATCTGATGATCCGAGTATTACCGACTCAAAACATACGCATAATAAAATCATAAAAGCGGGTTCTAATAGCTAATAGATCCTCAACATATGGTAATGTACGCTACTTCATTCAGAAACATCAAACACATCCTCAACTCCACAACGATCATTTTAGATGATTAATCTTGCCCACTTCAGGATCATTGCCACCATAGACATTCCATGAATATGTGATACTTATCCTTCACCATCTCCGAGTCATCGTTCGATTCCAACAACGTTGGTAGCAGTGACGATTTCAGTATGGGTATCCATAAGGCAATTATCTTTAAGATTGTTGGGAAGATATTATATAACAAGAAAAAGAGAATTGCTGGAAATCTGTTGAAAAGAGAGAAAATAAGATTAATCATCTAAGGCGTGTAAGCATCGTCTTTCAGAATAATTTCGCCCTTCGGAGTACAAAACTCTATGCGATAGGCTATAGTGGCTATCCTCCCAAGATAAAACCGACTTTCTTCTTTATACACCAAGGATAATAGAAAGAACATGAACAACGTCACGTGTATAACATAGCAAACAAAAGGAATATATGAGGAAAGAAAAATTCTCTTTTAATTGGGTGATCTCGCTTTTAAAGGAATTAGCTAGAATTTTATAGTCAAACGAAAAAAAAAGAGCTATTGAGAAATCGTTATAAATCGATTGCTAATCATTGAAGAAGATGACCGTTATATAGCCATTATAAAATAATCAAGAGTTTATGAATAAATGAAACGTGCAAAGCCATTATAAAGCCGTTATGAAGTGATGACTTTCATAGAGGTCATAACAAACTGCTGAAATATTTTAGATCGACCCTCGCTTGTCTTCTATTTTCTTGATTAATGTTTGTGCCGCCAGCCAACGGACATCACATTCGCATAACGATGGCAAAAATGTCCCTTTTTTGTGAAAAAAATTCATCCTTGAATGGCAACATGGTGCATCAATTGCAAATAAATCAAATTCCAAGTAAAAAGCAGACGTAACTTAAATACTGAGTAATCTCGAAGCATTATGACCAACGGTAGAGACAGATCTAGAGACATAAACCTTCGGGGTCTAGTGTGGCATTTACTCATTGTACTCTTCAAAGTCACATCAAAGGATACGTAGGTGCCATAAAAAACGTAAATAAAAAGCGCAAATTTTAGTTTTGATCATATGTAAGGCGGCCGCAATAGGTAAAATAATTTCTTGATTTTAGGTAACTTATTTTGCGTTGTGTAAAAGATGATTGATAACAAATTTTCCCATTTTAGGCAATTTCTGTTGTGCAATAAAACCGAATATAATGTTCTAATCACGGGGAAAAGTTTTTTTTTTTTTTGTGAAAGTATGTTTTAAATTTATGTTTCCAATAGAGGAGCAATTCAAAGAAGTTGAAGACCTGATTATGAAGCTGCAAAACAGTATTCCAGACACATCCAATGCATGATACATCGCAAAAGCTTATCGAGAAAGCGCAATTGAGCCCTAAAATTTTTAATAATGCAATCAAGTTCTAACACTTGTTACCATGATATAATCAAATTCTTAAGTTACCTCTGGACAGAAAATGATGAGCTAGCCTTTTTTACTCGTCTCTCTCTCTCTTACATGGCAAGTTACTCACCTAGGTCGTGCACATTGGCAATACAAAACGGTCTATCTTGGGGCAATGCCCCAAAGTGAACCAAATAGATCCAATAAACTTCAACGTTGTCCGCTTGCCCCGAACTGAACCAAATGAATCCAAGTTGGTCTCCTTCATCTAATTACACAGTGAGAGAGAAGAGAATCACCTTTCAAAATCGAGAGTATTGCAATCGAAGAAATTCATCCCGTTGGAGGCTGTCGGAATCTCCTTCACAAAACGCTCGCTAAGCGCTCCTTTTGGATTTGGTGATATCATCAGTTTGACTTTGAAGAAAAGCGATATTCATGTCATGTTATATGTGACTGTAGTCCGATCGTGACATTTTCTTATCATCATTGGATTTTAACTGCATGTCATGTTGAATGTGAAAATTATTGAGAAATCATTCCAGTAAGTCAAATGAAAATTGTGTTTGACATCTACCAAAAGGCGAAGAGAAGAGCATGGCAAGACTTGCTATGCAGGAGTAGATAGTTATAAGTAGAAGAAAACATGCTCGAGCGCTCTAACTTTTTGAAGATTTCAATCTGACTGGGGTTGTTATAGCAGGGAATGAGGGCAATAATTGTCCAAAACATTCTTAACTTATTGTACGACAGTCAATTTAATCACAAACTTCTCAATTATGTCGATTTAGTCCTAAACCTTTTAACAATTTGTAAATATAGTTCTTTAGGCCAATTTAGGCAAAAAAAAATTACTGAGGTGAACAATTTTTGTAATTTTGTGTAATTTTCTGATTTTTTATTTTATTGTATTTTATTTTCTTTTATTTTTATCCCTGTTTTATCCTGTTCGCTTGTTGCCGGTTGCCAGCCAGGGGGCAAACGTTGCCTTTGCTGGCCACCCCTTGCCCGGATTTGGTAAGAGCGAGGATCGACGAGGCGCCTTTCACTTGGGTGACCCCGCCAGGTCAACGAGGGCTGCTCTCACCGTTGGCAAGGAAAAAAAAAGGAGAAGAAAGGAAAAAGAAAGAAAAGTAACGTAAAAAAAAAAAGGATTTGAATGTGGGTTTAATGAGAATATTGAAGAAGGAAGTTACGAGTTTATTCCTTTGTTAACACCAAACAAGCATTCCTCTGGGCGTGAGATTAATCATCAATTATATTCAAACTACGTGGATTATTCAGAGATTGGAAATAGTTTGACTGGCTGCACCATTTTGTATTGTATAGCTTTTCACCATAATGTGGCTATGACAATTGATTTTCCCTGACTGAAAAAAAAAAAGGAGAGATGGAAATTTGAGAGTCGATAGAGATGAATCCGTTTATTTCATGAAAAATAACTTTTAGGAAAATGCTTTCTGAGTTTTTTGATATTTAGTTAACAGAAAATAAGCTAGTTTAGGAAAATATGTTCCACTCATGAAAAGAAAAACCCTTCAAAACTATGGAAAATATTTTTCTCTTTTAGAGGAGGAAAAATTTTTCACTGTTTACCCTTCCTCCTTCTTTTCACACTTCCTTTCTTTATAATTATTTTTTTACTTTTATTATTATTTATTTATTTTAAAAAAATTCAAAGATGTTTTTTTTTGTTCTTTTTTTCTTTTCTTTCTATTTTATTTTTTTCTCCTTCCTCCACCGACCATCGGACCTCGGCAGGCAACGGCCGGCCACCCGGAGATTGGCCATGATGTGGGCCCTTGAGCTCAAGCTCGGCCAGGGATATTCACTTCGCATAGACTATTGTACAAAGCCCCGCTTGATCTCAAAAACTTCACCAACCAACATGAGATTGACTGCCCATCGATCTCTTCACTGAGTGCCTCAGCGCCCCAATAATCAAGATAGCTTTTTGGGTTCATGTCCAGCCCATCCCGCTCCACGTCCCCCCCCCCCCCCCCCCCCCCTCACTGGATCTTCCCTAGACAAACTTGGACCATCCCCTCCGCCGCCTAGACCCATCCCCGCCTTGGCCGATCCTTCCTCTCCCTTTGCTCAGTGCCTATCTCTCTGACGTCGATTTCATCCTCCAGCCCCTGATCTTCGCCCTCGATTTCCCCTTCAGCAAGATCGTGGAATCACTCCCGAGTGTGCCTTCAAGCTCTTCTCGCTCAACCTCATCCATGCGAAGATTAGAGACAATGAGCACTGGTGGAGGTCTAGGCTTGATTTTGAGGCCGTTGCAGGGCTTGAGTCAGGCGGGATCGGGAAGGAGGCCATCAAGGTCGGCATGCTTAAGTTTGCCAGATCTGAAGAAGTCGACCAGGCGAGGTCGAGCTCGTCAGATTTGGCAAGTCTAGGCCAAAGTGTGACTGCTAAAATTTCCAGTAATTGATTAATTAATGCTGGACTTGACTTATGGGAAATTATAATCCTCGAAGCTAAACTATTCTACGGCAATTTAGTGAACTTTGGGTGCGAATTTGAATCGCAGTCTGATCGCGAATTTCGGCCTGACCCTCCCCCATTATAAGACCCCCTTCCACCACCACCACTACTACTACTTCTTCTTCTTCTTCTTCTTGTTCTTCTTCTCGCATCCACTCCGACAGCCCGAACCCAACGTCCCCTCCTCCTCCGTGAGCTCAAGAGACCACTGGCAGACTTGGCAAGCGCGACAACTCGTCGCCGACGTTCCCTCGACCCTAGACGCCACTATTCCAAAGTAGCCTTCACCCCCCGCCGCCGTTGGCAGCTCCTCAGCCCACGACGCCCGCGAGATGAGAAGACGAGCCCAAACTCATTTCTACACCAAATATGCTTCTGTCTCTTCATACGTCAAGCCTAGGCAAGTAGTGCTCTAATCCCTTCTTCTAAACTTCCTATTGGTTGTGAATCTGAGTTTGATAGCTTGGTTTGGATATACCCTCTCAAAATTGATGCATACGGGTGCAGTTTAGTGAACAATGATGTATGCTGGAATTGATGGTTAAATGGGGTTCTCTAAGTTATGGGCACTTCATTTCCAAGGGTTGATTGGAGTTGCCGACGTCGAATCAAGTGGAATTGGGACTGTGATATGCGATAGAGTGGTTGGCCGAGGTAGTCTTTTGTGGGATTCAAGATGAAAATTGCGGAGTGACATACTTGGGTAGCCGAGATGTGCAAGCGGATTGGGACCAGTTGGCCGAGATGAGGCAACGATGAGCCTTAGGGATTTGGCTTGTGTAAGTGGTGATGGATGAAGTTGTATAACTAGAGGCAACGAGGAATTATGGGGAAGAGTTAATCTTAGGCAAATGATGGGGACAAATCCATCTAATATTGAAACTATTTGAATTGCCATCATACGAACAGAAGAATGACATTCAAACATTATCTAGGGGTGGCCTCATCTTGTATGTCTCCAGTGGGTGAATATCAAAACTACTCCACTGTTGCATTAGATGTACACATTATTCCATAGTTCAATAGTCATTTTAGTTGCTTGAATTAGAGATTTTACTACCGAGCTATATGCTCACCCTTCGGGGACCTCATGTTTTTCGTTTGCAGTTATGCCGATCTCACCAGTGACCCCATCTTCTCATTATGGCATCCCTCTAAGTTCTTTTGTCTTTCGGGAGGAGCACGAATTACCTGACTACCTCTCAAATTTTTTTTTTCTTCAAGCACATGATGGTAATGCTGGTGGACATGGGGCTATACAATGAGATGATTCTTCTATGTTTAATGTCCGTCTATGCAGTGCTGTTGGGCCAGCTTTTTGGTCTTTTACCCTTTTCATTGTCTGGAGTCAATGAGAGTGGCGAGGAGTAGTTAGTGAGAGTAGCTAGAGAAGCCATTGTACATGTAAGCTTATGAGTAGGGACAGCATGACAGTGACTTTTGAGATGGCCGTGAGCTGAAGTCAGGACGTTAGTGGAGTATGCCACAGGGAGCCCGCACCTTTTTGATCTTCTCCCAGTAGTTAACTTTCTTTTGATGCAAAAAGAACGTATTAAGTACCTTTTTAAATGTTTTCCAAATCTAAATGATTTTTCGAAATATTTATTATCTACTCTAAGCCGTAGCGAACCTCTGAGGCCGTAATCCTTAGGCGTTGTGCCGGCCTCTTTCTTTTTCATGTACTTTTCTTCCTTTTGGGCAGCCCATTGTGTATTTTTAGTTGAATTAATTTCCACATGCATTCTCTATTATTTATAATATCATATTAAAGTAAATAATGCGATTAGCCTTGAGAAGGCAACGGATTTAAGACCTTGTCATTACACTAGGCGAATTGTCACCATCCTTGATCAAGGCAAGTTATTGGTAGGCTCAAGTGAAGCTAGGGCTTGCTGGCTAGCTCAAGCCTTATCGGCCTATAGTGAGGCTCAAGCTAGCCTACAATTAATCGGTGGCTAAGGGGGCTACTGTGCTTGGTGGGGGATTTCGCGAGGGCGAACAGGCAAGGTGGATTGGAGGAATTACGTGAGTAGAAAAAAAAAATATAAACATAAAAAATAGAAAAAGATAAATTATTAAAACATTAAAAAATTTTGAACTTTTTAAATAGAAAAAGAAAAAAAATTATTGAAAGGAGTATATGGAGGAAAATCAAATAATTTTCCATACCAAATAATGAAAAATATTTTATGAGTCTTTTTCATATTTCAACCAAACATCGGAAGCCATAGTCATTTTGCTGGAAATCGGCATCCTGAAAAAAAAAATTCCAAACGGAGCCTAAGATACGTTTAATTCCATAACATCACAAACAAAATTCGAAATCATATGTTCAAGATCAATGTAAGATTGGCGCATATGTGTAATGTTGCGTTTGGTATTAAGGAACGGAATGGAAAAATGGAATCAAATGACATGAAGATTTTTTGTTTTTACTTATTCGAATTTCTTTTTTTACAGTGGAATAAAATGAGAGTTATTCTATATATGCTTTAAAAATAAATCATTATGCCCAAATCTAATCAATATTTTAAGAAGTAACTGTAGTTATTTAACATGAAGTTCCTATTATATCTCACAATGTATTGTGAAAACAAATTACTTCCATGATATTTTATTTTTAGTATTCAAAAACTAATTAATCAAGTACCCATAATAGTTGTTTTGATTTTAATTAAACTACATGGTTTATAATTAATTAGTAGTAGTAATTAAGATAATTTTTTGAATAAATTTACACCTGTGACAAATTGGTATACTTGTAACAAATTTACTCGCTATTAAATTGAGTTAATACCACGAAAAATCCCAAAAACTGATACACCTATGATAAACAGAGGGTAAAAATCCTAAATAATACATTCTCTCAACTACCACATGTCATCAAACTCGGCAATTTGACGGTTAGATTTAACGAAATTAATGAAGTGTAAATTTGTCACAAGTATTTTAGTTTGAGGTATATTTATCACAAGTGTGCCGATTTGAGATTTTTCGTGGCCAAAAAAATAGGTTGTGGTAAATTTATCACTAGTATAACAGTTTGAGATTTTCAGTGGTATTAATCCAATATAATATTATATAACAAGGGAAAGCAAATACAGATTGGGCAAGACCGAAACCTTTTTCAGCGAGTTAGGGAGACTAACTACAAATAAATGATTTATTAGGGAATGTACATAAAGGATTTTTAGGCAAACAACCTACCCAAAACTGATAGAGAATTTCAAATGAAATGTTCGGAAGAGAGAACCTACAATAATACAACGCCGCATTCTCCGAAGATTGTGGAGTCGCTTTCTTTAAAAAAAAAAAAAATCTACTAGTGAACATTGTATAAAATGAGAGCTTGGAGTGATCAAGTTAGTCTCAAATAAAGGCATAACCTTGTCGGTCGGCGAAATCTTCCCTGGCCGGCTTGCTCTTACGTATAGAGTCGGGGAGATTTCGTCCGCAACTGGCAACGGAACAAGAAATATAATAAGATGCTAAAAACCAAAAATCTCTATTTCAATTATGATTGAAGGGTTCGGTGCTAGTTCTCTCTCTCTCTCCCAACAAATCAGAGGGAATCCTCTGAAAGTTGTTAGCTCGCAATGAAGTTTCTACCCGAGAGAAATATATGAAGCTTCTTTTATCATCTTTTTACTCACTAATGCCTGCAACTTTATTTTTAGCGTATAATTTTTTCAGTCCCTTATAGCCGAAGTTAACGACTCTGTCCTCTATCACTCGGCCTGAATTTGGTATCAAATTACTAGGGCCCTTTTGAAATAGACCGGCGCGGATTGGTGAGGTCGGATCGAATTTTGTTGCGTCGCGCGATTTTTTGTGCTTAGGTTTTTAGCTCGATCGCGTCGCTTCGCGAGTAAGGAAGGACTGTTATGTTCCCCTCAATTAAAAGCATATGTTTCTCGAGCATAATTCCGACACATGAGGCATGTTGATGTATTAGTCGTTCCCGGCTTTCATTTATGGCGAAATCTCTTCTCTAGCCTTTGCCTTGAGATTTTCGGCATACAGTGACAAAGAATAAGGTGATTTTGGGCAGTACTGGCCGATTTTGTGACTAGTTGGATTATGATTGAGTTTTGATTTGATGCAGCTGCCTGTTTCTTGGAGTCATTCGCCGTGTACTAAGTCTCAGGATATTTGAGTAGGTAATGGTATAGCTTTGGCCCGAGAAAATTATCAAAAACGTCCTAAATTTATTACAATTGTGCTAATTCAATCTTAAATATATAAATATTTTCCAATTAAATCATAAATAATTTGTATTTGTACCAATTTAGTTCCCCATGCCTATTTTGGCCAAAATTACTGATGTGGAGTAGCCAGTGTTGATGTGGAGGATTTTTAATAATATTTTAATATTTTTTCGAATTTTTAATTTAATTTTATATTTTTCCTTTCTTGCTCCTTTTTTTTCCCTTCCTTCTTCCTCCAAGCAACTCAACCTTGCCATTGGCCGGTGGGGGCGAGCTTCACCGGAGGCAAAATGACCTTACTAGCCCTCGTCTCTATTGGTCATCGGACTCGACAATTGGATGAGAAAGAATGAATAATTAAAAAAAAAAATATCCACGTTAGCGTCAGTCATATCACATCAATGATTTCCAGCAAAAAATTGATTGAATAAAATGAAGTGGCATAAATGCAAGAGATTTAAAACTCAGTTGGCAAAAAAAAAAAGTTTTGGACTGAATTGCCATAATTACAATAGGTTTAAGACTTTTTGGTAATCCTCCCGTTTTGGCCCTTGCGAAGCTTTGCAATAGAAGGATTTACTTACTCCTAAAAAAGGGTAAAACTGGTAAGTTCTATCCCTTTAAATGCTAGATATCAAGGGCGGTCCAGGTGTGAGTATGATTGGCCGGAACTAATGCCCCTGGTGTGAATATTATCTTGGCAGAAACCTCCCCAGAATGCCGTAGACGTGGATTTTGGTATTTGCCATTGTGGGACTTGAAGGGCTATAATTGGATTCCTAGTTAGAGAGATTGATTGATCCTTCCATTAGCTATCAAGTTTGGGCTATAATTTACGTACTTTAAATTGGGCAATCAAAGCATTTCTGTATCGACAATGTTGCTTCCTCTAACCTTGTATCGAGGAAATCACGACTTCTTTTTGCTGGATTGATTACCCCATTGGTGATGAGATATCCCGCCGAGCCATCTAGGGCTCTTTGGAAAGAGCAAAGATCGATTGAAATCGACCATCAATGAAGTAGAAAGAGAGAAAAGATTCTATTGGGTGGACCGGTAATTTCATGGGCGACAATGTCCTACTTCCGGAAAGAAGTGGAAATTGATAGGGCTATGATTTGTTATTGTAAATGCCTTAAGGAGCTTTATCGGTTATTGTAGAGAAATTATTCAGTGGTTGTTGATCACCACGTCATCACATGTATATGCTATGTGGCTCCACTAGAAAATAAAATCGGAAGTGGCTTCTCCCTTCTCTGACATGAGGCTGCAGGCAGAAGCAAAGCATTTATTGCCCTCTCTCTCTCTCTCTCCTCTTTCATCTCCTCCAAACGGTGCTTCTTGGATTTCTCTCCTCTATACAAAAAACAACGAGCTTTTATCCTCCCTTCCTCTCCTCTCCGAAGTCATTTTCTCTATACCTCGCTCACCTCAAGCCCTCCCCTCATCCTTCTTCTTCCCCTTCGTCTTCGTTGCCGTCATAGCCTTTCCAGCTCCGGCTCCAAAACCGCCGACTGCTTGGTTCCGATTTCGGGCTCGGGTACGTCGTCAACGATTTTGAAATGGAAGAGGAAGCTGGATATGCCGATGGCGTCCCGCCGCCTCCGCCTTCCCCAAGAGCCTCACCGACTGTAGCTGCTGGGTCCCAAGCCCCCTCCAGTACTCTGCCATCGGAGCCCCATTCGGCGAACTCTTTGAGATATAGAGCCATCTTTTCATATGATGTTTCGTCCCCATGAAAAGCTGACTCGAATGCAAAACAAAGTGCATTTTTTTACAAAAAATAAACCATATTTTTGGAGCAATGATACATAAAACTCACATCATTGGCCATTGAAAAGCAAAAGTAAAATGCAGATATGAAACCACAGCTGCATCTGGAAAATTTCACCTTAGAAAATGAAGATTGATTTTTACAAAAAGAAAAGCCTCAGATTTCAGGAACAGAGTCGAGATCGAGTAGTGAAAGGGAAGCAAAAAGATGAGAAATAGGGTTTTGAGTTGCCACGACGAAGATCGCAACGTTGATCGTAATTACGGACCAAAAATGAAATTTTAACTAAAAGTTGTTCTACGCAGACATTTGGACGGAATGTATTTTCTCCGACGGTTGGTCTAGGAAACCCTTCCTAATCGGCTAACACAGCGATCACTATTTAGATGCCCAAAAAAGTCTGCCACGGGGACATGGCAAACGCAACCCGAAAACCTCCAAAAACTTAGAGGTGAAATAAGCAAGAGTAGCTCGGCGCAGCAGAAAATACGCGGACGGTGGCAAGATCAAGAAATGCACCCCAAACCCACTAAAGGTCTTTCAAAATCGTTGTCGACTTTTTTTTTTTTGCCCGAGCCCAAAATTGGAACTTGAGCAGTCGGCAGTTTTTGGAGTTGGAGCGAGAAAGGCGACAATGGCGACGAGGACGAAGGCGGCGAAGGAGGAGGAGGGAAGGCTTGAGGTGAGCAAGGGATAGAGAAATGGCTTCAGAGAGTAGAGGGAGAGAGGATGAAAGCTCGATGTTGCAGAGGAGAGAAATCCAAACACGACCGGAGAAGCCCCCTCCGAAGGAAATGAAATAGGAGAGAGAAATGCAATAAATGTTTGCTTCTGCTCTCATGTCAAAGGAGAGAGAAGGGACTTTCAATTTTAATTTTTAAGCCACGTAAGAGTACACATGTTTATTTTCTAGTGGAGCCACGTGAACTGAGCACGCGATGACGTGGTGATCAACAACCACTGAATAATTTCTCGTTCTTGTAGGATGAATAGTGATCGGTGAGATGTTCGATTGTCTTGTAGTTTTTTTTTTCTTCTATCTTTGCAATGCCAACGTATAAATTTAATGAATTCGAGCATTTGATAATGGAATCATCTGTTCATTGTGGAGGATGGAATCATCTGTTCATCATGGAATCCTCGCTCCATATGTCGATGAACTCGACCCGTCACCATCGAAGAGGGTGGAGGGAAGAAGGGTAAAAGATAAAAAGTAAAGTAAAGAATGAAAATAGAAGAAAAGAAAAATTAAATACAAGAGAAATTAAATAAAAAATTCAAAAAATATATATTAAAATATCATAAAAATTTGCTCACATTAACATTACTGTGCCGCACAGTACAATCGACGTTCAGATAAGTGATTCAATCAAAAATAGATCAAAATTGGACAGACAAACTTAATTAAGAAAATGTGAAAATTTATATAAGATTCAATTGGCAAAAATAAAAGAATTAACACTCGACTGATAAAAATGCAATAAGTTTAGAATTTTGTTAGACATCTTTGAGTTTCGCAATTAGGCCACGCATGTAAAACTTTACCCAAAAAAACAAGTTATTGTGGAGATATATGCAAAGGACGAAATAAATTAATAGCAGCGAGCCTGCTAAGCTAATCAAAACAAGAAGCAAACAAATTACATCCACTCCCAGAAGCCAAATGGACATGCCACCCACAAACAAGGATGTTTTCTCAAGTAATGTGCTCTGGGCAAGTCGTGAAAATGCAGCTCCGCATCTTACCCTTTAAATCCTCAGAGAACAGTAAAGGGAAAAAAATCAACCACTGGTTTCTTGCATGTCTATCTAAGTGCCCGAGACAATGTCGGACGAGCACGAGGAAGTGCACCGCTCGCGAAGATGTTCAAGAAAAGGGATGCACCATCACTGATGGCCCTATCATTAATCGCCAACTGAGAAGATTGCGGTCAATTCAATGTTACAGACCCTGGTTTGGTTAGAGCAACAGTAAAGCTGCAGATGGAGAGTATCCAAGAAGAGAGAATTTTGGCAACTACATTGAAATGTTAAGTGTCATTCAGAGTCAGATAACCAAAGGCATAAAAAGCTTTTTAGGGATGATCCTGTAGGAGGGAAGTGAATATGATCTCCGCAGTACTCATCTATCGCAAATTAAGACAGCAAAGAATATAAGAAAGATTGAAATCATTAGCTGATAGATTAGGTGTTTCTAAAACAGATTAAACAGTTTCCATGAACATCCATCAGACGCGTTTAAGATCAGGTTTAGAAGTACGCTTTTGTACAATCCAATCATCCTCCGCGCATATGAGTGCCTAGCTCACCAAATTAACATCAGCTTCTACTGTATCATCTGTAAGCAAACTGCATCATATCTCATCAACTGGGACTGACAAAATAATGAAGATTGCTCCAGCATCAACTATCTAAACGTCATAGACATGCTCTAAGAGTTGGTTTTGCTTCATCAGCTACTTGGCATGAGGTACTAAAAACATGATGAGAATAAATCAAATTTCAGTAGTCTACAGAACTCACCTGACCAAGAGGTAAACCTAAATAGGAGCTCCCGCAACAACAGTTTTAACTATGATGCACCAAAAAGGGGGAAAAAATTAGCAGCAGTCATTATCTGCTTGACAGACCAAGCAAGCTAAGTATCAGCCATGGACTTCTTCTTCTCTTTTTCAAGTTGCTGCAGCTCAGCTAACCTCTGTGCCCATGCTCTGTCTCTTGCCACTGCAGCCATCTTTCTCTCTACCCGTGCATTGACTTTCTTTCTATTAGCCTCTTGCATTTGAGCTTTTCTTTTCTTCCGTTCGGCCTGTGCATGACTCCAGACAGGTCATTTAGGTTAAACATGATCATAAACATCAAGCAAGTGGAGAAAATGCACATTCAGAATAGCAAAGTCACAAGTGAAAAATATCCGAAGAGAAACATTAATTTTCTGGGAATTTTTCCCCAACCGATGCAAATGATGCTAAATCCATCTTTCTATTGGGCAATGGACAGGGGGCAGGTGGACTTGATATCCAGATCTTTTAGTCTTGGTAGAGAGGCAGAAAATCCCAACTCAAACTGCTTCTAATTCTTCCAGTCAACTTACTACAAAATAATTCTTCCAGTCAACAGAATAGTTTGGGATTTTTTTTTTTGACCAAAAGAAAAAATAAGTAGCTTGGCTCTAGCTTGGACCTTAAGGGAACAAAGTTCGATTATTCAACAATGCAATGATCCACACTACATGTAACTGTTTCCTAAAAATCTACAGTGATTGGATTAGATAAAACTCTTCCAATCATATCTGTATCATTTATTGACATTGGACCATTGTAAAGGTACTAATCATCCTAGCAAGAGAAGAACTGCTAACTATTCAGACACTATGAAGAACTTGAAGCTTATTACATGATTACTACAACCACAACCACAGACTTCTCCAAGGTTCTCTTGTCCGTTTAAAATTCAGATTCCAGAAGCACAATTACAATGGCACAAGGATTAAAAAAGAAAAAGAAAACTTAGACATGATTGCATATGTGATGTCTAAGTGCATCAGCAAGCACAGCAAAGCCACTTTTGAGCAACTCAATAGTTGATTAAATTGTGTGCTGCTATTGAGAGTGTTAATTTTTTTTATTTCTAAATACATTCAGATCATTGTTTAGTCATTTCTATTTATTTCTATTTATATTTCTATTTATTTTTATTGTTTATTCCTTATATTTTTCATTATTTTATTATTTTATTTTATTTTATTTATTTTTATTTTTTATTCTATTTTCATTATTATTATTAATTTTTTTGGTACCCATATTTTTGCTTTTTTTAAGTATATTTTAAGCTTTTCACTCCGGGTTCATCGACCGCCGACCCCAACTAGTTTGGGATAAAGGTGATGTTGATGTTGATGTTGATGTAAATACATTCAGATCATGCAGAGAATTTGCTCCAAATGCAATTTGTTTTCTGCTAAGTTTTGCAACTGCCCCAATGACCTCTTCCCTTCCCTTTCTTTCTTAATTGGATTAAGTTGAATAAGCATACATAAATCAAGGCAGTTAAGTTTTCACGGCAATGGAGAAGGAATATAAAAGCCAAGGTTTATTGGATCATAAATATGAAGCCTCTCTGGTTTTGACTTTTGCTATGTTATACAACACTTCAGTGATTTCTTAGGAATTGCTTCTTCCTTACTCTACCTTGAGGTCAAGGACTGAATCCATCACCTCCTCTCTTCAAAAAGGGGAAATCCACTGACACTTGTCAAATATAATTCTTTGGTTCCAAAACTCATACAATGAGTTCCACTAACTATATTACATATGGTCATTTGAAGGAGGTCCTCCGATAGTGGAGGTTGATGGTGAGATGATTTTATACCTCCTTTCTGTTTGTCAATAATTTTTTTATGTAGACAGATCGAGCTTTAACAGACAAAGACAATGGTTTGGTACAGGGTACCCATGGATTTTACGCTCTTAAGAGAATCTTTCAGAAAAATACACCCGATATGACCTAAGGAAAAGTCAAGAAATTTGGTGGTTCAAAGGTTCAGAACATTGGAATGGTGTCCTGCTTAAAGAGCACATGTTGGACTATATTACTCATAAATCTCTCTCTATTGCCAGGGTGGAGACTTCTCCTCATAAGTGATGGCAAGATCTAAAACAATGCACATCAGAGCTTTAGGTCAGTTGGTATATATACAAACTGCATGATGGATAAAACCACTGAAATATCAGACGAAACTGGCACGAATACTACAGATTGAAGAACAGAAAATTTCACGGGTAATTAAACCGAAAACGCAACATCCAACCAGAACTCAAAACCCATAAAAATTAGTATGCCCTCCAGCAAATTTATATATGGGCAGGATTCGACTTGCTAAAACATAGAAAATGTTAAAGCGTGGTCTTGAATGTCATTTAGTTTCAAAAGTTATTATGATGCACAAGGCCATCTAAGGATTTAGATTCAAATAGATATGACGCTTTACAAGGAATGAGGTATCATCAACAGAACCATCAATCACAACCAAGCAAAGCGTGCTAACAATCTAGAGAAGCATATAAGTATCAGCCATTAGCATACACATAAGGGAAAAGCCGAATCTCAGGAAACGCAACTGAAGGAATCCCAGTGGACAGTGTTGGATCATCAATCATACAACAAGAAAGTTAAAAACCCAGGGAAGTTCAAGTAGCAGCCATTAAATTTGAACGATCACGCACCACTATAAAAGCATGGCGCTGCTTGATGCGCTTTTTTTCATTCCTTCTCTTGACGCTTCCTTCGTTGGGCCTATTTGGAAGTATGGGTTCACCGGGAACATACTGAACCCATGCATATGGACCTACAATACCGGAAACATCAAATGCACGTTTATAACTCCACCATGGAAGTACAAGGCACACTGGCTAGTGGCTTCTAACTCCACTTAAACTCCAGCCAATGCAATCACACACATTTTGACGAAATCGACAGGCAAACCAACATTTTCAATTCCACATAATCGCAACCACATTGGCTTTGAATGTATCTGAAGCAGAACCGGTCTTCTTTAGTCAACTGCAGAGCATAGAAAACGAACACCATTGAATAGGGGGGAAAGAAAGAGAGAGAGAGAGAGAGAGCAGACAAACCCGGGGGTCTCAAGGTGGCCCTTTTGCGACGGGGCTTGTCGACAGGCCTTCTCTTGGGATATCGCGGGTCGGTCAAGCTGTGGAAGTGAGAAAACGCTCGACTCCATGGAGTCAGCAGCTGCTTCGGCAGCGAGCTACCACCATAGAAGAGCCGGGGAATAGGCTCGAGAGGTGCAATTAGCAACGAGTTCATTGTAGAAGAGACGAATGTGCGTGATTGTAGGGTTCTGGAGAGTGGTTCAATGATGTTTCTTAGCGTTCCAAACCTCATTACACTCACTAGGCTCAGGAATTAGGCTTCCTCTTGACCTGTGGCTCGTTACATAGAGGAAAAAAAAAAACCGCCACCCACGATCATCAACAGGGAAAAGAAATGAGCAAACGCCTCAAAGTATGAAAATGACACAATTAGATAAAAATAAAAATACAAAGAAAAAATCCCACTTCGTCGAAACTGAAATGCATGATCATTTGGAATTAGATCCAATGGAGATAATAGACCTCGAAATCAACAACCCAGAAGAGCACGAAATGAGCATGGAATTAAACCTGCTGAGCAAAAAGATGCAGACTGACTTGTAGATGCTTAGATTGAAAAATCGAAACGGGGCTTACGAGAAGCAGAGCAGGACGATTGTGGGACACGAAGATTCAAGATTCCGACCGTGAAGGAAAGTGGAGAAGAAGAAGAAGAAGAAGAAGACGAAGGTGTGTAGGGCAATTGAGAACAGCTCGAGGTGGAGCAGCAGCCAGTATGTTTCACTCCGCCTACAAGCGAGAAGAAGCAGGGGAGAAGGAAGGAAGGAAAGGAGGAGGAGGGGCTCGTGAGAATGGGAGTGGGGTGTTCATCGTTGGCCCATTTTGCTAAATATCACTTTAATTGCATGGTTTAATCAACTCTTTGTACCTACGGGGTCTCCCTCCACCTCTGTTTATTTATGGGTTGATCATTTTAACATGCTGTCTTTATTTTCCAATAAATGCTCTTATATATACATACGTATGTAGGGTTTCTCACCACTCAAAAACTTAAGGTTTCGATCACAACATTTTTTTTTTCAAAATCAAACATTTTCTTATTACGGTATATTTGTTTCCGAATAAATTGCATGACAAAAGAAAATGATTACTGCGAAAATTATCTTAAAAAATGATTAATTTTTATTTATTCGATACTAAAATAGATTGATTAGGTGTGCAATCGATTATTAACTAGGGCTGCGTGTGGTAACGATTCTGATTCCAAAAACTGATTCTGATTAAAATGACTTTTTCTGATTCTGTTCCTGGATGAGTTTTGGAGAACCAGAAACGCGTTTGATAACTGCACAAAATTTATATTTCGAAAAACTGTTTCTCTTTCTAATTTTTTTAATTTAAGTCAAATAATTATGTAGTTATTTTGTAAAATTTCATCCTAAATGAAGGCTAATTTCCAATGCACACTAAAATAATTTAAAATACATTTATTTTTTAGCATGTCATAAATGAAACACAAATTTTAATACATGATGTCTAAAGTTCAATTGAAGTCCAATTTATGAAAATGAGGTCAAACTAGCCTAATCTAAGCTTTTTCTATTTTTAGGAAATTTCTAAATTTTTTGTGATTTTTTAAAAATTTTCCAATTTTTTTAAATTTTTTATTTTTATTTTTATTAGGTTGAGAGGAAAGTGATGAGAAAAATGAAAGGGAAAAGTGAAAGATGTGAGATTTCATTCTATTTGTGATTGTCAAAAGTGATTCTTTTTTCAGAACCAACTTTTTTTTTTGTTTTGGATTTTACTCTAAAACTGATTCTGATTCTCTAAAACTGATTCTGGAAACAGAATCAGAATCAGAATTATTTGAGTTATCAAACATGATTCTCATTCTTTACTGTTCTAGGAAACAGAATCGGAGAATGAGAATGATTACCATACGCAGCCTAAGTGTCTCATTTTTGACCCCCCGCCCCCCTTCATGCGAGCTTTGTCCAGTTATGAGTTTTAAAGTTCTCATCCATAAGTGTCCATACAATATTATTATGTTATAAGAGCAGCACTTTTTTCACTCTCTATTTCACTAATAAACTCATCGCCATAATATTTTAACCATTTTATCCTTTGTGAGTCCCACACCTTTGGCATTTGTGACGTCCCTCCTTTTATTTGGTTTCTTTCTTTCTTTTCCTTGGAGATCTCACTCCTTACATCTCTTTGTTGTCTTTGGGTGCATTTATTTAGCGAAAAATTAATAATTTAAAAAATATTTTTCGAAAAATGATTGCCTATATAGTTTAAAAAAATTAATGAATGAAAAATATTTTCATCATCGATAACAATGTATGTCTAACTATTTTTGTATGCGATGAAAAAAATCGTTCATCTATTTTTCTAAAAGATATTAGTCATAATTCTTGAGTAAATATTTTTTAAATCACTCATTTTACGTGAAACAAACACATCCTTAATGTATTTCATGGACCTTTTCATAAAAAAAAAAAGGGAAATTTTCAAGCATTTCTTTAAATTGGATATTGAGCATGTGATGGTAACTTAAACTCCATTTATTTAACGAAAAATAACCTTTTGAAAAATATTTTCTAGATTTTCGGGTGTTTGTAGGCAAAAAAATATATGGTCAAGGAAAATATTTTCCGGCCAATGGAAATTTCCTTCTAACTTTTGGGAAAATAGTTTTTTTTAAGGAAATCGAAATCATTTTCCTAGTCTTTCTTTCCTCTCCTCTTTCACACTTCCTTTGTTCTTAATACTTTTTGATCTAAAAATTCAAAAATTTTATCTATTTATATATTTATATTTCTTTTTCATTATTTATTTTATTCTTTTTTTTTCCCTCGTTTCTCCTTCCTCTTTCCTCTGGTCGCCGCTCCTTCCTCCGGCGACCTTGCGATTGGCCATGACTTGGCCCGATGAGCTCAAGGTGGCCGGTCCCAACAATCTCGAGTGAGATCTGAGGTTGGCGAGCCACGAGCTCACTAGATCCAGGCGAGCCCAAGCTCAGCCATGGCCGACGAGCTCAGGGCTCGCCAGATCAGCAAGCTTCGAGCTCGACCAAGGAGTGGTGTTAGTGCTCGATGAGGATGGACGCGATCTCAGCGTCACTCCAGCAGAGCGCCTCGAGGAGTGGGTTCCACCACATAGCATTCTGGAGCCGGTTGTCAACGTTGACGGAGGTGAGCGATCGAAAGGCGAGGTGGACAAGGTCTCGTGGTTGGGGACGCCACCGCCGAAGGTGTGGAAGAAGATAATGGCTCCAACTTGGACTGAAAGATGATGAAGAAGATGAAAATGGTGATTGAGGTGCAAAAAATATGTATTTTAAAAAATAAAAAAATTGATTTTTTTTATAAAAATAAAAACCTATCAAAAGGAATTTGCGGACATCCCAGAAGAAGATGGAAACAAAATTTCAAGTCTTTTTCATATTTTAGTCAAACACTAAAAAATATTATTATTTTTCTGGAAAAATAATTTTTCGAAAGTCTTGCATTTTTCACGAAACACATAGAGCTTTACTACAAAAAAACGCTAATTAGAGGACAAAATCTGCAAAAATTAAAAGTTTAGCCTATGAGAGTTTATGCTTTAGCTTATTTACGTCTCAAATACCTGTTGATGAGAAGGATTTCTATTCGTGAAATCAGAATAAAGCCAAATGGTTGACCAATCGAAACCAATCGGCCCACTGTTACTCAAGCAACCAAAAAAAGCACTTAAGCCTCGTGGGATGCTCCAAAATTTTGCTGATAAAGCGTTAGTTTGTTTCAACAAAAAAAAAGGGTCAGTTTGCTGATAGAAAAGGACCTATGATTAGGGTTTCAGTTTCCCCCGCCAGCTCTCTCACTATGTATTCTTTAGGTAAAGATCAAATGAATTACAGAGCGAAGATTCCCCAACAACGATGTCAATCCTCGACCCCCGCGTGGCTCCTCCATGTGCATCGCCTCTGAAGGGAAAACTAATTCCCAAAAAATTCTTGCGAAAAAGCATGTCCAGAAATATTGAGACACCGATCGAAGGCTATGTCACAAAACGGAGCGTACCTTAACTTCCACGGACTAAGAGTCAACTTTGCTTCAGGAATGCTTCGTCGGAGAGGCGTCGTCGAGAGAGCGTTGGAGAAGAACAGAGAGATTTCGTTGTGAGAAAAACGTCGTCGATTTTTCTATTTCTCTCTCTCAATGTATCTCAGATAGTGGGGAGTATCACATAACAACGTGATCTCTTTTACTCTATTCAAATAATAAAATAAGTGTCAGGTAGTTATCCCATGGTGGTGGGGTGTGTTTGCCTGCATGGGTGCACACCCTAACTATTATACACCAACATCTCCCACTCGCCCATGTAGGGCAAAAGGTTCCCACAAGCCCACCAAGGACTAACAAATTTCACTTGCCCACTGAGGGCTAATTGTGACTCTCTCTTCTTTGCAAAGTTCATACTGACAAATAGTCTGTGTGACCAGCATACTTCGAGAGCTCGTTGTTATACATCTGTTAGGAGTATATAGCAGCTCAAACTAGGCATGACAATTCAGAGCAGATTCAGTATGCAGTGCCCTAGATCGATCATTCACATTTACTCTCTCTTGATCTCTTTAAAATAATATACGTGTATTCACAATTATGATTAAGTACAAAACAATCATAATTGACCGGTCTGTGAATACCAACTATAATGTGAGTCAAAGATATATCGATCTTCCTCTTTCCTTAAACCTCTCGATTTCAGTTCAGCTTGCTTTTCTAGAAATGTCCAATTAGACCGAATCACTCATGATCATTGGCATCACTCTAAGATAGCAAACACCAAAAAGGAATCTTGAGAATAAGTAAGAGTCATGAGGGTACTATTTGAGGAACTCCTATCCTCAAGAGTCTCACACGGCTTAGAAAATTGAGATCAAAATTTTCGCCAACTCTTATTGGTCAAATAATGCACACGTAGTATGAAATACGTATTACGGTATTTTCTCCTTCCCTATGGAGCGTATGTCTTCAAAAATAATACAATACAGATAATGGTTCAGACATACCCAATGTCTAACTTGAGTTCACAAATCTACTCCAAAAATAAAATTCTTTCAGAACTCACATCTGGCATTTAAGACAGGTAAGGTGAAATATGTGGGTTACTTCACCTGCGGACATAATAAATATTATGACCTCATCTTAACACTCAGTTAAGGCGGCGCTAGTACTTTAAGTTTGAGCTCTCAATTATCACTTAGATAATAAGCTTAAAAATTGCCTCATCTCTATTCATCACACAGTAAATAGAGGCGATTACCCGTGTGAGTGAGTTAATTTCTTATTTGTCCGACATACCTTTTCAATATAATGCACCAAGCATTAACATACATAAATTTCAAATAGACTTATAAACACTTATACTGAGAAACAACATCATCAGTTATGAACATTTAGGGAAAATACAAATATTCAGTACATCAACCTCTACGCAGTCCTAGAGTTTTTGCATGACCAGTAAAAACATCTTTAGAAATCGGCTTCGTCATAGGATCTGTTAACATTCTATGTGTAGATATATACTGTACGTTCACATCTTTTCGTGCTACCATGTCCTTGACATAGTTATACTTAATGTCTATATGTTTGGTCTTACAATGAAACTTAGGATCCTTAGTGTAAGCTATTGCTGCCTGACTATCACAGTAAATCAACACAGGATTTGCGGCATGTTTAGCAACACCCAAATGATCCAAAAATCTTCTAAGCCAAACACCTTCTTGTGCTGCTGCTGATAATGTTACGAACTCGGCTTCTATGGTAGACAAGGCTATACACTGTTGCTTCTTACTACTCCATGATATGGCGCCATTATTAAGTAAGAATACATCTCTAGAAGTAGATTTCCTCTCATCCAAATCTCCCCCTCCAGTCAGCATCAGTATAGCCCTCAAGGTCCATATCACTTCCTTGATATGTCAGCGAGTAATCAGTAGTCGCTCTCAGATACCTCAGGATTCTTTTAATGGCAGTCCAATGTGCTGGACCTGGGTTGGATTGGTATCTGCTAACCAATCCAACTGCATAACAAATATCAGGTCTAGTACACAACATAGCGTACATCAGACTTCCAACAGCATTGGCATATGGAACATTTTTCATTTGCTCTTGTTCATGTGGATTTTTAGGACACATCGACGACTCAATCCTTCACCTTTTGCAATAGGAATATCAATGGGTTTACTATTTTGCATACGAAATTATTCAAGGACTTTATTTATGTATGTCTCTTGAGAAAGAGATAACAACATTTTGGAACGGTCTCTAGAGATCTTAACTCCAAGAATGTATGTAGCTTCACCCATATCCTTCATTTCAAAATTTGAAGACAGTCAACTTTTGACTATCCTGACAAACTCCATATTGCTTCCATCAATTAGTATATCGTCAACGTAGAACGATAGGATCACAAATTGCCCTTTGGATATTTTAATATACACGTAATTTATCTTCATTAATCATCACGAAATCATATGTCACTATGGCATTATGAAAATGTATATACCATTGTCTTGAAGATTACGTAAGGCCATATATCGATCTCAAAAGTTGACATACTTTGTGTTCTTGGCCTTTAGTAACAAACCCAACGGGTTATTCCATATAGATCTCTTCTTCTAATTCTCCATTGAGAAACGCAGTCTTTACATCCATTTGATGCAATTTAAGATCCAAGCTGGCCACTATTACCAGAATAAGGCGAATAGAGGTAAATCTTACCACAGGAGAAAAAAGTATCTTCATAGTCAATTCCTTTCTGTTGGTTATACCCCTTTGCCACAAGACGAGCCTTATATCTCTCAATTGAGCCATCAACATTACGCTTTATTTTGAGAACCCACTTGTTCCCAATGGCTCTACGTCCTTTGGGAAGATCAACCAATTCCCAAACTTGGTTCGATTTCATTGACTTCATTTCTTCTTCCATTGCTTTCATCCATATTTCCTTATCAGGGCAAGATAAAGCCTCATTGACATTCCTTGGCTCATATTCATCTTGTCGAGCGATCATGAAAACTTCCCTTTCGATCTCAAAGCGTCGACGAGGAATGCTTTTGCGACTTGTTCGTCGTGGAGAAGATTGTACCCTATGTACTTCATTCTCCATTACGCTCCCACTCGAATCAGATAATGGCATTGACTCATCAAGTGGTTGCAATTGAGACTGATTAGTACTTAACTCCCCACTTCTCACATTGCTCCCACTTGGATCGTTACATTCAACTATCATATTATCTTGATCCAGTGTCTCAAATAGGGAATAGTCTTTCACCTATTTCGCCCTTTCTCGGAAAATCATTCTTTAAGAACGTGACATCTCGAGATTCAAATTCAGTTATACTTCTACTTTCTTGTTCGCCTATGAACACATATAATTTTGAGTGTTCAGAGTGTCTTATAAAAATACTCTTTTTGCCTCTTGGACCTAATTTTCCATATATATGAGAGGTCTCATGAGTGAAGGCGGCACAATCCCAAGATTTAAGAAAACTCAAATCAGGTTTTCCACCTGTCCATAATTCATATGGAGTGGAAGTCACCGATTTAGTAGGTACACGATTAAGTACATATGCAGCAGTTAACAAAGCATCACTCCAAAAGGTGATTGGCAAATTTGCTTGCGCCATCATGGACCTAACCATTTCAAGTAAGGTTCTGTTTCTTCTCTCAGCTACTCCATTCTGTTGAGGAGTATAAGGAATAGATAACTGTCTATCTATCCCATTTTCATGACACAAATGTCTGAACTCATTGGATAGATATTCACGATCTCGATCGGATCTTAATGCTTTTATTTTCTTGTCTAACTAATTTTCCATTAAGGTCATAAATTTCTTGAAACAATTCAATGCTTTTGATCTATGAGAAATCAAATAGACATCCAAATCGAGTATAATCATCAATGAATGTAATGAAATAAACAGCACCATGCCTAGCTCTCACATTCATCGGCCCACAGATGTCAGTGTGAATTAACTATAATGGAAACTTAGCCCTTATCCCTTTTCTAAATGGCTTTTGAGTTGTTTTTCCCATTAGGCAATGCTCACAAGTAGGCAATTCGACTTTCTCAATATTGCCCAATAAGCCTTCTTTGGCTAATCTATTCATACGATGTTGACCAATATGGCCAAGTCTAGCATGCCACACGTTCACATCATTATCACTTGAATGAGTAGATGTAAACAGGGAATAACAAACATTCACATTAGTGTTTTCAAATCCGTAGAAAGTTGTACCTAACAACAAATCCACACCATTGTCATGAAAATTCATACAGAAACCAAGTTTGACTAAAACTAATACAAAAACAAGATTCCGACGAATCTGTGGAGCGTATAAGACATCATGCAGGAATAAGGTGCGACCACCGCGCATCATCAGTTGATAGGTGCCAATTCCTTTAACTTCTACTCTGGAGTTATTCCCCACATAAATCCATTTCGCTTCGCGTGGAATTTGTCGAAATTCCACAAAGGTATTTCTGTCTCTGGCTACATGGTCTGTGGCTCCTGAGTCTACAGTCCACAAAGGATGAGATTCAGTTAAAAATACAGAACTTGATACATAAGAAACACTTTTAAGTGCATTGAGGGTTTCTACCTTCTTCGGCTCACCACAGTTGCGAGCGAAGTGACCCTTTTTGCCATAGTTGTAACACTTCATCCTTGAAATGTTTTTCTTAAAGGGACGTTTCCCTTTTCCATGCTTGTTAAACTTTGGTTTCTTTCCAGATGGTTTCGCTCATTTACCTTTCCCTTTCTTGAATTAGCCAGGATGTTTGCGCTTAGAGCCCGAAGCTCCATGTGAGCCCGATCCAATAAAATACACATCTAATTGTGTCTTGGCCGCCAGAAGGCGGTCCTCCTCCAGCTCAAGATGGCGCATAGCATCCTTGAAGGTCTTGACATTCTCATTATGGGTCAGGTTAACTTTCATGTGCTCTCAACTGTGGGGCAAAGAGCGGATCACTGCCTGCACTTGCTGCTCATCAGATAATATGTGACATGCATCCTTCAGCTCACTAATCATATTCGACATGCGCCTCAAATGCTGCTTCATATTATGCCCATGTGGCATCTTATATGTGTCGAATCTGATAATTAGCTGCCTAAGCTTGGTTACCGAAGTCTGTCCAAACCTTATCTTTAATGCATCCCATATGTCCTTTGCATTCTCATACTGTCTGAATTCTCGCATGATATCATTATCCATAATGCTCAACAACGTAATGCGAGCAGCGGAATTCTTCTTTTTCCAAGCAGCAAAGGCTTCCTTATCTCTTCTATGCTGTGCAGTGGTTCCATCCTCTAGTTCAGCCATGACCAGGTTAAGAGCTTCCAGAGCCTCTTGCTCTTCCAATATATACTGGATTTTCATGTTCCAAATCTCATAATTTTCGCCATTCAACTTCTCATCTTTATTCAGCTCTGCCACAATATTCTTAGATGCAGAAGCCATTGTATCTGAACATTTTAGACATTTAAGCACAATTTATTAAAGCCCATTTGTATGCAACAAATGCATCATATTTATGCATTTAAATTGTATTTATTTTTAATACAATGATTCAAATGTGTTCTTCTTAAAGTTACTAAAAACTTATGAATACTCCTACTCAAAACATATAACAAATATATGTATAAAGTAGCATTAACAACAGAAAAGCTATCATAATTCAAAAATTAGAACATTAAAAAAATATAAGCAATGACGATTCGAAACAAATTCAACAATCCCAAAGTGAACTATCAAAGAAAAAAGTCAAAGGTAGTAACGCGTTATCTTCTTTTTGTCAGTCTCATTATGAACCCACTCACTTTCCATCGTACAAGGGAGGGAGTTCTTTAAATCATTAGGGGGGTTGCTAATTAAATCAGGAGCCCATAATGGTACGCTAGGAAAACCCTTCTTAATACTCGTGTTATAACGCCAATGCGCATTCTGTCTGCACCAAGACCTATTCATACCAAGCGACGACGTCTTCGTCGCACCAATCGTGATGTACTTGTCTAAGAAAAGCAGCACTAAGGCTCTGTAGGTGTTGGTATCAAGCCACACTCGAGTAATCATTCCGTGCCACTCCTCTAGTATGGAGTTCCTCAGGGCATAAAAACCCATTTCAGCATCCATTCGATATCCATCCCAAATGAGTTCTTGGATCATCTTGTTGATCGTTATCGCATAGGATATGATATCACTCTCATTATCCCATCGATAATTATTTAGTGCATCCACCTTCACATTAATGGCTCGAACTTGCTCACTTGTCAATCTTATGTGAGGCGTTTTTGTTCCCTTCCTAGTCCATAAATTCCTAGGCATCGGCCTTGACATTGGTCCTGCAACGAATGCAGAACAAAGTGGATTACAAAAATCCATCAATTACATAAAAAAATTACGAACATATCGTAATATGCAATAATAGGCACAAAAGTAAACAAAACTTGAGCAAGCCTCTAATTATAATCACATTGAAGAAAATTTTGATACGAACACATCGATACCAAAATCATCCCAATTGGATATCATATGCCCCCGTAGGAGACCCAATAAAGATTTTAATTTTAATTTTTTTTGGTCAACGGTTAAAGTCAATGGTCAAACTGGTCAATGGGTCAACGATCAACTGGGTCATTGGACAAACGGATTGGGCTGGGCCCATCGCGCGCAAGCTAGGCCCGTCGCGCGAGGGCTCAAAGCCCACGTATTATTCAAATAAAAAGGCTTACCAAGATTAAACACAAAACAAAAAGGTAGCCTAGTGGTTTGGGCCTTAAAAGCTCATGGGGAGGTCGTGGGTTCGAAACCCATCGACCACATTCTACCCCCAAATTTTTTTTTGTTTGAAAAACAACGCCGCTGGAGACCGGCGGCCACCACGGCCACATCCGATCTCCGTTTTTGACCCATAATATATCAAAACGCTCCCAAATTTTTTTTTTGTTTGAAAAACGCCGCCGGAGACCAGCGGCTTCTGGCGGCCCCCACGGCCACATCGGATCTCCGTTTTTGTCCCATAATATATCAAAACGCTCAAATCGATGAGTACTTTCTATATACCCAATCAAAACCCATTTTCACAGAACCAAATTTCCAAAAAATGCATGAACAGTAACTTTCGAAAATATGTATCCTAGCCCGTTTACTTAATTCAATTCCAAAAATCAACACAAAGTAGATCAAGCAATCGGGAATCATTAACGCTACGCTCTGATACCAATGAAGGGAAAACTAATTCCCAAAAAATTCTTGCGGAAAAGCATGCCCAGAAATATTGAGACACCGATCGAAGGCTACGTCACAAAACGGAGCGTACCTTAACTTCCACGAACTAAGAGTCAACTTTGCTTCAAGAACGCTTAGTCGGAGAGGCGTCGTCGAGAGAGCGTTGGGGAAGAACAGAGAGATTTCGTCGTGAGAAAAACGTTGTCGATTTTTCTATTTCTCTCTCTCAGTGTATCTCAGATAGTGGGGAGTATCACATAACAACGTGATCTCTTTTACTCTATTCAAATAATAGGATAACTGTCAGGTTGTTTTCCCCTGGTGGTGGGGTGTGTTTGCCTGCATGGATGACGATGGTCGCATTGATTGATTGGAGGTGGTTGTGTTCTACTTGATTTGATGCGGTGGGATTGCCGCCGCCTCCTCCTTCTTCGTCTTTTTTTTACCATTGCCATTACTATTGTCTTTAGAATCACGAAAAGAAGGGTCTTTCCCACGCACGAAGAGAACAGAGAAAGTCAACAAGGAGGAGTGGGGCTTGCATTAAAAGAAAAGGAATAAACCAAATAAAAGGATATGGACCCACAAACAAAGAATATAATGGTCAAAACATTATGATAAAGGGTGTGAACGATTGAGTAGAAAAAGCGTGGCCCTTATTATAACTGTCAAATATAACCCCGTCCAACTAAAGCAAGCAAATCACAAAACAAAAACAATAAAACGAATCACAACCAACTCATAAAAAAAAAGTAATTAAAGAATAAGAAAAAATGAAATTGCTGTAAAATTATCCCAGGACAGCAACCCCATGAGCTTAGTCCGAATCAAATCCAACTTGATTTATAAGATTCTAATCTTTCTGGTCCTATTCTAAACTAGAATACCATTTTATTTTCTAACTGTGTATACTAACTAAACAAAATTAAGCTAAATCTGATACTAGTTAATTCATATTTTTGTTTTTTTTAATCTTCTTTTCTTCTTCTTTCATTGCCCAGAGTGCACGTGCTGTTCTACATCTGGGAACTTCTTTTTTATCTCTATTCTACCTCAAATTTACCTAAAAGAGAAAAAAAAATTCTTTTTTTATTTTTCGTATTCTCGGCCAAATCGTTATCCAACTGTGAACTACATACAATTCGAGTAGTAACCATACAAAGCCAATTACCTAGAGTCTATCAAACCATTCAAAACAAAATTCTCTCACCAACAAAACATCCTCGTTGAAAGCCACCAGAGCTGAACATTTTTCAGAAGAAACCTATCAAGTTAAGATAGAGCAAATAGGCAAAAAGACACTTGAAATGTCAATATTTGTGTTCCACACTCACTTTGGTGCTAATATATTCTTTTTGGATCACTTAAGCATTGATTTTTTTGAAAAATAATTATTTGAGTGCCAACTTTGGCGAACGTTGCCATAAATTTTACATGGTGTCTACATGGCTCGTCGGAGGATCCAAGTCAGCAAAACAAAAGTCCAAAAATTTTAAAAATTTTCATATTAAAATAATTAAAAATAAGCTAAATAACTAAAAAATAAAATAAAAAATTGAAATCAAATTATCCAGTGGCGAGGGCTTGTACAACCCTTGTTGCCACCATCCCACCACCACTAGCGATGGCTAGTAACGCGACCCCTGTCGGTGGCTGATGAGGGCTCGACCTCACAGATCTAAGTGAGGTGAAGCCCTATTGGGGCTAGGCGATGCCAACCTCGCCTTGGCCATGCCCAGCCCCAACGAGGCTCGACCTCACCTAAATCTACGAGGTCGAGCCCTCGCTAGCCACTAGCAGGGGTCACCAGCCACTAGCCAAGGCTCGGAGATCCCAGCTGGCCTATTCCCCACCCTCGCCAACTATTGTCGGCGGTGGTGAAGTGGTGGCATGACCCTCACCGCTGCAACATCTGCAAGTTTTTTGCTTAATTTTTAGCTTATTTTTTTAAAAGTTCTTTAGCTTTTTTTAAAAGAATTTCAATATTATGTGGAAATTGTTTTTAATTTTTGAAATTTTCTTTTTCCATGTGTTCTGCCTTTTTTCTTTAAAAGTGAATCCACATAATATTAAAAAATTAATAAATAATGCCACGTGTACTGTTTGGCCCGAATTGGCACCTAAGTTATCGTCTTTGGCCGGAATTAGCACTAAAATGATAAATTTTTTTTTTCTAATTTGACACTAAAAAAAAAGGGCAGCCCGGTGCACGAAGCATCCCCGCGAGGCGGGGGTCCGGGGAAGGGTCTCACCACAAGGGTGAAAGGAGGCAAGCCTTACCCTGCATTTGCAAGAGGCCGCGTCCAAGGCTCGAACCCGTGACCTCCAGGTCACATGGCAACACCTTAACCAGATGCGCCAAGGCTCCCCTAAGTTATCGTCTTTGGCCGGAATTAGCACTAAAATGATAAATTTTTTTTTTTCTAATTTGACACTAAAGTAATCAAAAAAATATTAACACCAAAGCGAGCGCCGTATATAGATATTGGCACTCCAGTCTCTAGATGTCATTTTGATGAGCAAATAGCATATAAGTATCCAGAACTTACCCAAGATCAACACATATAAACCTGATGCAGAGAACCATCTATACAAACCTTAAGCAGAGAACAACTTACATTAAGTTTACCCGACACTGATCATCTCCAACCATCATCGGGTTTACACCGCTCACCAACCAGCACACATACAAGACCAAAGCACTTCAGTCCAAACAAAATACACCACGAAAATAGGAGAGGAAGCAGAAAGAGAATATTACAACGCAGAATATACAAACAACAATATTAACATTTGACTCTGCTAGCTCTAACTTGGCAGTACTACATCTAAATCGACTCAGTTTCATACTTGTGATTCTTGGACACATCCAGAAATCAATTAACATGTGTCCGACAGTTGCAAAGATTGACTTGGATTGAAACTAGCATGTATTCAAACAAGATCCTCCGTTTTGGTCATCCAAAACTTATTCAGCTAAATGCAAGACTGATACAATCAAAGGGAGGAATGGAGCAATAACCACACACTCATGTTATGAACAACAATTGATAACTAAGCCTTCTACTGAGTCGAGATTTTCATCGAACGCATTATAGGTGCTGAACTCTCTCTTGGTTAACTACGCTTACAAGTATCAGAATTAACCAAATTACTAATCTCATGATGAATACCAGCCATTCAGAAACATAATTTGCTGTTGACCAAGACTTAACAAATGGGAATCAACAGATCTAAGACAAGCAACATTCAGTAATGTGTAAGTATGGGGCAAACAAGTATGATATCCCATAAGGGACTTGTGAATCGAACAAGACAAAGCCAAGAAATCATCGAAATACCAGAACACAGCGTCGGCTCAGAAATTCAATCGAGCAGGTGGTAGGCATCTCCATTGCGAGTCCATATGCGACAATGAAGCAGCGATTCACAACTAACCATACCACAACATCATATCCAAACAGGCTCAAGTCACCAACAGATCCTCAATAGGCGACTATTTTCAGATGAACCACAACCAAATTTCTTGGTCTCAGTCTTATCAAAACAGAGTACCAAGGCAAATTACATTTGACGACGAAACGTAGACTGCGAAAGGTGATCAGACTAGAGCGCGGAGGTAAACGTCTAGAGAGAACTCAGCCTTTTAATCCTGTTGTAGCAATCGAATGACGTTCTGAACTTCCACGCTCAATGAAAATTGAACGCTCGAAGGCTCCAAGTCATCGACGACTGAAGGACTTCCACCGTTTAATGAACTCGAATTCATTAATCGAGAGTAGATTCGAAGCTCAAGCGCGAGGAACATGGTCATTGAAGTTTGAAGAGCACGACGTGGCAAGGTAACCGGGGGATTCCGGCCGCAGGATGGGAAGAACGCATCGAGCAAGAACACAAAGACTTGGCGATGAAGCTGGTCGAAGCTGCGGTTGGTGATCCAACGAGAGAAGGCGGCCTCTGGACGCTCCACTGACAGAAATCGAAGCTTGCAGAGGAATCTTAAGTGAGATTGCCAATCTTCAAGTTTGCCGCCTACGAAACAGGGCCGAACGGAGCTTCTCAGGAATGACGAAGATAGACGATGGCGGTGGTTCTTCGGCCACCATAGACGACGGAGAGAAGGCGGGCGACGTTTGATGGGCTTCAACTAACCAATTCGACGAATGGAATGGGCTGGATTGAGGCCTTTTATATGGTGGTTGTTTTTATTCAATTTTAATTTGTATTGTTCATCTAGTTATTTGTCTATGTATTTATTTATATTTACGAAAATGGTGTTCGATTTGTCGGCGAACATGGATTCATTTTAGTACAATAACTGTTCTGAAAAAGAAACAATAAGGATAATGATTTTGAGTTTCGCGTATAAAAATAATGGATAGTTGTGACATGATTCATTTCTGATTCTCATAAATAAGTATAGTAGTCTCGAACAACACTTTTATTTTGCTAGATCAAATATCCTCTTCTAATGACCTTTCGAGTGGATACCACAAAAGTTGTATCATTGGGACCGGTTAGATATAGATAAGTTCCCGCATCATTTTCAGGCATGGTCATAGTTGGTGAAGAAACATAAAACAAGCAAGATGATAGATTGAATGCTTATATGAAAATAGGAAACTTCATTAATTTAGGATTCTTGAATATGCTATAAATGGAGACTAATTTAATTGATCAATCACAGAATGAGATGTGGGTCGGTTTAATTGGTGTCACGACCCTATAAATCGCAGCTAATCCCACTCAATCATGTGCGAGCGCAAGATTAATACGAGGCAATCTCACATACATTACGACTATGGGCAAAACTCAGAAGAGGGCTGCTCCGAAAAATCACCCTCGTGGTTTTAAGATCACCGGCCGAGTCGAAGATCCCTGCGCATCGGCTTCTCGTGCTCTTGAGAAATCTCGAGACGAACTTGGGGCGGACCTGCGTGAGCTATCCAAGCAGAGCTTGGAATTGGAGAAGAAGATAAGAGCCGAAAGAAAGCGCGGGGTCAAACTCCGGCGAGAGATCGAGAAATGCCCGGTCAAGGGCTGGTGGGAAGTACCGATCGAGCAGCTCTCCTTGGAGGAACTGAAGCTTCATATGAGAAGGTTCGAAGAACTAAAAAAGATGCTGACCCAATCCATTGGAGAAAGGGCAACTGATCCTCATGGCAACAATTCCGACCAACCTCCTAGGACCGGTTCTTAAGAAAGTTCAGTGTCTTCGAAATAGGGTGGGTTTGATGTTGTAATAAGTGAGCTCTTGCAGCTTATAATCTTGAAATAAAGCGTGTTGTTAAATTGTACGTTCTTCTTGCCCATCCACTTTTGAGCAACCTGACTGATGCCATGCGAATATATGGAAATGCATAAATTTGGTAAGTCAAATGACTCAACCATGCTTCTCTCCCCCTCTCCTCCTTTTGGTTGCTCTTCTCTCCTGATTTAGATTTAGGTTTAGACCTAGGGATTTTACTTTGCAAATCTACATCTAGATATAAATTTGGGAATTCCTCACAAGTTTATTATATGTATTCTTTCAACATATCGATAATGGTGTTATTGCTTGAGGATGGTGATGGAGACAGGGACATCGAACCTAGATACGCAGTGCAAATTGTTATGATTGGTGTGATAGTTCTTAGTGTGTGCTTGTCACTGATTTTGGTGATCGGCTACCGAAGTCTTATGGTGGCAAATATATTTTTGGACTATAAGAGTATACTTCTACTTGCAGAATATGCTTTATTACTTGCTTTATGGTATTTTCTTTTTTTTTTTCTGTAATTATTTCAGAGCTTGACAACACTTTGTGTAGCTCTCTCGATTTTATCCTAGTTAATGAATGGAATTTTTCTTTCGACAAAAAAAAAAATCTCAAACACGGTAGGTTTTGTAGTGCAGATGCTTATCGTTTTATTGCCACTTTCGGCAGCAATATGATTAATTATTTGCCTCTACATAAACATGCCTTTTTAAAGATGTCAAGTTACCATGTTAACTACCTCCAATTGAAGTAATTTGAATGTGCATGCCTATGAATCATTCCCACGCGTATTCAACGTCCTGTGTCCCAGAAGATGATTGAGGAAGTATCTGTGCTTCACAGAGAGTGCTTCTTGCAAGTTTTATTGAAAAATCTAAAGAGGATGAAAGCGAATGCAAAAAATGCTCCATCAGTCGACATCATGTCCATCGTGTTCTACATATTCCAAAGTAGGTCAAAGCACTTTATGATAGGCCTGACGGCAATCCATTAAAGCTTGTCGAGCAAACAAGGTCCCAAGCACAAAGGGCAACCTTCTTAAATCAATTTCCTCCTTAAGCCTGAGCTTGCCCATATCGCCCTCTTGTGCTTGCTTAGTACTGACTATGAATAAAATGATACCATTATCCTTAAACAAAGTTCTGTTAAGATAAAACGTTGTCTCTTTTTGAAAATATGTAACTTAGAAGATGCAATTACAACAATTTATATGAAATAGTCAAACTTTTAACTAGTTAGGATAAGATAAAAAAGGAATGAAGAACTCAAGTACAGTAGCTAGATTTCAAATTGGCAAAAATTGATTCAACATTTACCCGGACCAGCATTCGCTCCCTTTTGAGAGCAGCGAGGATTCATCAATGGAGAAATTAGGAAGTTGCCCAAATAAAAAAAAAATTCAGATTGGCGCAAAAATTTAGGATATTGGTAGATTTTCAATGCCCATAAAAAAAATGTGATATGAAATTGCCCAATTCAGGAACTTCTGTTGCAAAAAGTACAATGACTATTTTGAAAACGAAGTAGAGGAGTAATATGAAAGCTTTTGGTAAGAGTACAGACATAATTGTGACTTAATCTTTTAATAATAGAATTGATTACAATTCATTTGAAATGCTCTTCCAATCACCTGTCAATTGCATAGTAAGGAAATTGGTTGAAAATTGTATCGCTGGAACCAAATAAAAGCATATTAGTTCATGTATCAAGTTGAAAAAAATCTGTTCGAGTACTAAAACAAAGATTGACAAATACAATGACCAAAATCTAAATTAATTCCAAAACTAATTTTCATGAGAAAAGTCCACTCAAGCCCTTATTCAAACTCTTCCTTAGCCTTTTATGACCAAAGGTCAAGGGTATTATAGGAATTATAGAAGGCCTTCGGCAATAGGCACATAGGCAACAATATATGATTGGAACATATTCACTTGTACAAGACAAATGATTAAAGCAATACTAATACAATAAAGAGGTAATAAGAGCTGCAAAGCACAAAACATGCGGGGGCTTTTTATAGAAATAGGTTTAAAATTTTTACATTTTACAAATTTGGGTTTTCTTAAAAAAATTTACGAAAAGGGGGCTTATTCGGTACGTGAAGTGCTGAACAAGCCCTCTTCGATACTCTAGGAGCCGAACTCCTTGTTCGGCTATCTAACAGCCGAACAAGGGCAATCCCAAAAGGGGGGGCTTCCCCCCCCCCCCTTTATTTCCAACGAATTAAAGGCTCCCCCTTATTTCTTTTTCAGAGAATTAGAGGGGGCTCCCCCCACCTCGTCCTTCTTCAGTTTAGGCAAGTGTCAAATTAGAGAGGATCCCTGCCAATTTTTTTCACCGCCCCCTCTTCTTTTTCCACGGCCCCCCTCTGCTCCTTCTTTTTCGCACGTTATATCTGCCATTTTCACGTGGCAGAGATTCATCTCTACAATGAGAAAATTTTTTATATAAGATTTGCTTAAAGAGCGAGATCTGAAGACGCTCTGAAGAAAGAGAAACGGAGAACGTATCAAGAGAAAACAGAGAGAAGCCGAACGTGACGACTGTCTTTGCTGCCACGGCGAGGACAGAGAATCTGCATTCATGGGAGCAACTCCGGCGAAAGATATGGTACACAAATTGGCCGTCTCTCTTCTTTCTTCTTTCTCCTTGGTTGGCCAAGCTCTAACCATTCCTTTTTTTTTTTAATTCCTTGATCGCTGTTTTTCACAAAGATTGTGATTTTGTCTTCCATTCTATTAGAATTAGCTTGATCGGTTTTAAAGACTGCACAATTTAAATGCCAAAAAATCCAAATAAGGTTCAAAGTCTACACTGGTTTTAAATTCTTGCAAGCGACTATTTGCCTACACTGTGGGGACCGTGGCTTTGAAGAAACTTTGATCTATTGTGATGGTTGCAAGAAATATGCCGTTCATCGGTAAGATCGCGCTCGTGTGCATGATGCAAGTGAATGCTCACCGTTAGAAATCTTGACCGTTGGCCTTTTTTCTCGTTTTCTTTTTTCTGCTATTGCCTAGAAACAGTAATTTTCCATGGCGAAGTTTTTTGGTTTTGCGAGGATTGTCAACCCAAGATTGAAAAGGCCGATACGAATGGAGAAGGCTGTACTCCCATGAGGAGGAAGAAGAAGAGGAGGACTAAGAACTGGAAGTGGACGAGGGTGAAGAATGGAAGAAAGAAGAAAATGGTCAAGGATGAGGAAAGAGAGACATTCAACTGTTTCAAAAATTTAAACAATTAGATGAAGGTGTCGTTTAATATTTAATTACTCCAACAGCATGAATAGTATTTGTTGTAAATATTAACATCAAAGAGGTTCAAAGCTAAAACAAAAAATTCGATTTGTGTCTTCTTGGATAAAATAATAAAGACATATTTTCAATTTTCAATTGGATTCAATATGATGGACGGTCAAGTGAAAATCGCACTAAACATAGAGCTTAATTCCATTGAGGATATATCAAGTGAAAACTCGATAATTTGTCATTTTCGAAGGAATAAGGTGTTATTGTCCATGGAGTTGCCAAGCCTGAGGATCCAATTTGGAAGAAAAATATTTTTTTTGAAATATTCGTAATTTTTACAAATTGATCCATAATAATAAAATATCCGAAAAAATAGCCTAAAAATTAAGATGTGCCGAACAATACTTGTTCGGCGCGCGGAAGTGCGAAAGAAGGCTTACCCTTGTTCAGCGCTTCCCCTTTCGAACAAGCCCCAATTTCGTAATTAATATTTACGAAAACCTAAATCAGTAAAAACGTAAATTTAAAAACTTGATTAAGAAAATCAAGAAAATTTAGAAAATTGAAAAATCAACTTTGGAGACCTTGGCCAACCATAGGGAACCATTTTTTTAAAAAATAAATTTTCATATTTTTCGCATTTTTAGTATTTTCCTGAAAATATAAAAATACTTCAAAATTAATAAAAACAAATAGCATTTGAGGGCAAAAAAAGTGTTCATGAAAAAAAAAGTCAGTATTTTAAATTGTTCAATATGGAAAGGTTTTTAAAATAAAATATTGGCAATTTCTCCATATTGTTTAGGCGACGAAATCTATTTTTTTCGGATATTTTGTTATTATGAAAATTTTAAAAAATTATTTTTCTTCCAAATTGGATCCTCAGGCTTCGCTAAAACTTCTGAATAGGAATTTTCGGCAATTATAGATTTGTTGTTATAGATATTTTATTAATTATCTTTAAAAAACTTGATTAAGAAAATCAAGAAAAAATGAGAAAATTGAAATATCAATTTTGGATACCTTCGTCAAGCATAGGGAACCACTTTTGCACAAGAAATATATTTTCATATTTTTTTTTTCGCATTTTTAGTATTTTTCTGAAAATAGAAAAATACTTCAAAATTAATTAAAAATAGCATTTGAGGGCAAAAAAAGTGTTCACGAAAAACATTGTCAATATTTTAAATAGTCCAACATGGAAAGGTTTTTTTAAATAAAATGTTGGCAATTTTTTCTTAATTTTTAGGCTATTTTTTTTTGGATATTTTGTTATTATGGATAAATTTGTAAAAATTATGAATATTTCAAAAAATTATTTTTCTTTCAAATTGGGTCCTCAGGCTTGGCAACTCCATGGATAATAACACCTTATTCCTTCGAAAATGACAAATTATCGAGTTTTCACTTGATATATCCTCAATGGAATTAAGCTCTATGTTTAGTGCGATTTCCACTTGACCGTCCATCATATTGAATCCAATTGAAAATTGAAAATATGTCTTTATCATTTTATCCAAGAAGACACAAATCGAATTTTTTGTTTTAGCTTTGAACCTCTTTGATGTTAATATTTACAACAAATACTATTCATGCTGTTGGAGTAATTAAATATTAAACGACACCTTCATCTAATTGTTTAAATTTTTGAAACAGTTGGATGTCTCTCTTTCCTCATCCTTGACCATTTTCTTCTTTCTTCCATTCTTCACCCTCGTCCACTTCCAGTGCTTAGTCCTCCTCTTCTTCTTCCTCCTCATGGGAGTACAACCTTCCCCATTCGTATCGGCCTTTCCAATCTCGGGTTGACAATCCTCGCAAAACCAAAGAACTTCGCCATGGGAAATTACTGTTTCTAGGCAATAGCTGAAAAAAAAACGAGAAAAAAGGCCAACAATCAAGATTTCTAACGGTGAGCATTCACTTGCATCATGCACACGAGTGCGATCTTACCGATGAACGGCATATTTCTTGCAACCATCACAATATATCAAAGTTTCTTCAAAGCCACGGTCCCCACAATGTAGGCAAATAGTCGCATGCAAGAATTTAAAACCAGCGTAGACTTTGAACCTTATTTGGATTTTTTGGCATTTAAATTGTGCAGTCTTTAAAACCGATCAAGCTAATTCTAATAGAATGGAAGACAAAATCACGATCTTTATGAAAAACATCGATCAAGGAATTAAAAAAAAAAGGAATGGTTGGAGCTTGGCCAACCAAGGAGAAAGAAGAAAGAAGAGAGACGACCAAAATTTACGTACCATATCTTTCACCGGAGTTGCTCCCATGAATGCAGATTCTTTGTCCTCGCCGTGGCAGCAAAGACAGTCATCACGTTCGACTTCTCTCTATTTTCTCTTGATAGGTTCTCCGTTTCTCTTTCTTCAGAGCGTCTTCAGATCTCGGTCTTTAAGCAAATCTTATATAAAAATTTTTCTCATTGTAGAGACGAATCTCTGCCGCGTGAAAAGGACAGATATAACGTGCGAAAAAGAAGGAGCAGAGGGGGGCCGTGGAAAAAAAAGAGGGAGCGGTGAAAAAATTGGCAGGGATCCTCTCTAATTTGACACTTGCCAAAACTGAAGAAGGACGAGGTGGGGGGAGCCCCATTTAATTCTCTGAAAAGAAAGAATGGGAAGCCTTTAATTCGTTGGAAATAAAGGGAGGGGGAATGGCGTGGCGTGGCGTGGGGTGGGGGGGGCCCCCCCTTTTGGGATTGCCCTTGTTCGGCTGTTAGATAGCCGAACAAGGAGTTCGGCTCCTAGAGTGCCGAACGGGGCTTGTTCGGGACTTCACGTACCGAACAAGCCCCCTTTTCGTAAATGTTTTTAAGAAAACCCAAATTTGTAAAATGTTAAAATGTTAAACCTATTTCTGTAAAAGGCCCGACAGGACTGACAAGTTGAGAAAATTTCTTCACTCATCGATGGGTTCATTGTGTATATCCAGAGTAGGATCCTTGTTGAGAAAATTTCGAATTCCTTTTAAGGGTATTTGACCCAAATTGGGCTAACCGCCCAAGTCCGTAGCCCAACACTATGAAGCAGTATAGATATTGTTCTTTCTCAAGTTGTTAAGTTAGAAGCACAGAACAAAGGGTTCTTAAGATTTTTCGAGATACCTTTCGTAATCCTTGAATTTCCTCAATGGATTTATTTCCCCCTTTTCCCTTATTTTTCCTACAAGGGTTTTTTTTTTTCAAGTAAAGCCGTGTATTCTTTTATTTTTCACAATTTAAATTTCACTGAAGTTTCTATATTGGTCATACCAATATGTTATTAGAGTCATAGGATTTTTTTTTTTTGATTTTCTAGTTATGCCTTCAATCTCAATAATTAAATTTGATATTGAGAGGTTTTATGGGAGCAGTAGTTTCAACCTATGACAAGTTCATATCTTGGTTGTTCTTACGTGGCAGGGATTGAAGAAAAATCTTTTTGAAAATAGGAAAAACCGAAAAGCACATCGGATAAAACCTTGAAAGAATTCGATGAAAGCCATGTCTACTATCCAATTGGGTCTTACTAATGAAGTTATATAGGAGGCAATAGATTAGAAACCAGCTGCGGGTCTATGAATGAAACTTGAGAATAATTTTTTGATAAAATCCCACACTAGTTGATCGAAGCTCAAGCAACGATTCTTTACTCTTCATATGTCCTAAGGTGCTTCCGTTATATCCATATTTCTAAATTAAATGTGTTATCTTTGAATTAGGAAATATTGATGTTAAAATTGCAGATGAAGATTAGGCTCTTTTATCGTTAGTTTTTTTTTTTGGGTAAGGGTAAGTATTATAAATGACTAATCACAACATCCGAATACAAAGAGAACCCGTAACAAAACAACCCTCCACTAGAAGCTACACGAGTGTAGAAGCTAGTGCAGGGGTGTCGGGGGTAGAAACGTCAAGGCAGTAGCCGAGACAAGAAGAACAGGGGCTACAGTGCAGCAAAAACAACCACAAAGACCAGCAGCCGAAAAAGCCTAAACAACAGTAAAATACAACAAAAGAAGGGCAGCCGCTAATGAAAAATGGACGGGGGACAGCCCCATGCAGTCTGAATCCTCCTGTTGCGGGGATTATCTTCAACATCCTTGAAGGTGAGAGCTTTGTCTCGGATGGTTCTGCAAAGATGCTGTTCGAGAGCATGGATAGTGCGATACTGATTCCTAAAGATGATGTTGTTGCGCTCAGTCCAAATTAAGTGACACAAGGCTGCAAAAGAGTGTCGGGCCATGCTCTGGTAGAACTGGTGGCCACTAATGTACCGAATGGCCCAGGAGATGTTTTCTTGCCATGAACCATTACGCCAAGTCAAGCTGCAATTTTTTGCCCAAAATTGGGTGAGAGAACCTATAACCTTGCATCCAAAGTATAAGTGGTCTATCGAATCAGATCTGATATTGCAGTAAGCACAAGTACCTTCAGGTATCCTACGGTAACTGAACAGAAGAGTTTGGGTAGGAAGCTTGTTAATAGAGAGGCAATAGCACGATCCCAGATGAAAGAGTGCCAATTCACTACCCTGCCTTTACGTCTAATGAGGTTCCAAGCTGAGGCCACCGAAAAAACACTAGATGGGTGTTCTGTCCGGATAAAACGATCATTGCTACCAGGGGAAATAAGTGGCGGCAACTCAATCCATGAAGCCATGGTGTTACTAACCAGGGATGGAGGTAGAACAAGGGAGCAGAACTCACTTACAGTTGCCTTTCGTGGAATACCAGAGTCATAAATGTCTCGGTCAGAAAATATCTTGTGTAAGGGACCTCTATCATGCCAGGGGTCAAACCAAAAAGATATAGAGGTTCCATCACCAATACGCCATTGGCAATGAGGTAGGAAAAGTGGCCGAAGTTGGAGGATCTTTTTCCATGACCATGAACATAAAGTAGGTTGTGTGGCAACCCAAAAATTCTTATTCTTGAGGAATGTAGAATGGATCCATTTACATCATAAGGATTTTTTGTCCATGAATAAGAGCCAAATGTGTTTGAACATTGCCGCGCGATTACAATCAAGTATCCTACGGATCCCCAAGCCACCTTCCTCCTTAGGTAAGCAAACATTGGACCAAGAAACCTTCGCACCCCCAGCCCCCAATCCAGGTCCTTTCCAAAGGAATTGCCGAAGAATCTGCTCGATGTGCACCAGAACTGACATGGGAAGGATAAAGACACTAGCCCAGTACACATGAATTGCATGTAGAACAGATTTTATGAGTTGGAGACGACCAGCAAAAGAAAGGAATCTCTGAGACCAAGATTGGGCTCTCGCGGTTATAGTGTTGATCAAATTACTGCAATTTGCCTTGCTCAATCTAGAGGCAATAACGGGGACACCGAGATAATGGAAGGGAAGCGTACCTTCGGGAAAGCCCAGGATGTGCAGAAGCTGGTCACTATGTGATGAGCCACCCGAGAGGTATAATTCACTCTAGCTTGCATTTGGCCATAAACCAGACCAGTCAGAGAACTTATCTATTCTAGCCTTGAGTAGAGTGATCGAAGTCACATTTGCCTCAGAGAAGAGGAGGACGTCATCGGCAAAGAATAGATGCGACAACTTGGTTGCCTTGTAACGCCAAAGAAACTTGTACCCAAGGCACTCTGTCTGTGCTTTTAGAAGACCAGAAAAGATTTCCATGACGAGAGTGAAAAGGTAGGGGGACATTGGGTCCCCTTGGCATAGACCCCTATTACTAGGAAAGAAGCCGTGAAGTTCTCCGTTGATGGAGACCGAGAACTTAGGAGACCTAACACAAGTCATAACCAGATCAGTAAAAACCACCGGAAATCCAAAAGATCGCAAGGCCAATTCTAGGAAGTCTCAATCAATCGTGTCATATGCCTTCTGAAAGTCAACTTTTATAGCGCACTTGGGGAGATAAGGTTGACGGTAAAAGCCACTAAAGAGCTCCTGTGCCAACAAGATGTTGTCAGTAATACGACGTCCCTTGACAAATGCATTCTGGGGGGAACTTATAAGCTTTGGGAGAACAGAGGCAAGTCTATTCGCCAATATTTTAGTGATGCATTTGTAAATAGTATTACAACAAGAAATAGGTCTAAAATCACCCATAGAAGAAGCATTAGGCACCTTTGGAATAAGTGAGATAATGGTGTTATTCACCTCCTTCAGAAGGAAACCAGAGGTGAAGAAGTCCTTCACAGCAGCCGTAACTGGGGGACCAATAATTTCCCAAGAAGCTTTGAAGAATTCAGCATTGTAACCATCCGGGCTTGGAGCTTTGTTGCTCGGAAGGGAGAAAAAAGTGCTGCGAATCTCGGTGTCCAGGACTGGCCGGGATAGGAAGCTAGCCTGATCAGCATTGAGACCATTTGCAATACACGCTTGCACCTCCTGGATTGGTGGGAGATCAGGCCTAGGAGGTGAAGTGAAGAGTTTCTCAAAATAAGAAACAATATGTTGATGCACCAAAGGAGGATCATTAATTTGATTACCAAAACTATCTACCACCGAGAGTATTCTGTTACGGAGGTGAAGTTTGTTAACGAAATGATGAAAATATTTAGTGTTCTGGTCTCCCTCCTTTAACCAACGAATACGAGATTTCTGCTTGTAGAAGGCTTCTTCATTAAGCCTGAGATCAGCAAAGATACTTCTCTGTGTTTTTTCTTGGTCAGCAAGGGTCTGGTTTAGTGGATCTGTGACTAAGGCATCCTGGATATCCGTTAACACTCTTCTAGCTTCTGATGTTCGCTTAGAAATATCGGAGAAGGATTCCTTATTCAGTTGTTTAAGGTGCCCTTTTAGGATTATGAGCTTCCTGCAAACCGAGAACATAGGTGTACCATCAATAGGCATGTTCCAAACCTGAGCAACCAGCTGTAGAAAGGAGGGATTAGACATCCAAAAGTTAAAGAATTTAAAGGGTTTCTTGGACACCGAAGGGGCCATCACCCTGATAATCATAGGGGTATGATCCGATATTCCAGGAGCCAAAAATACTGCTTCCGAAAAAGAGAAGTCCCTCATTCACCGGTCATTGATGAGGACACGGTCAATCTTTCTTTGCTTCCTCAAGGCACCCGAGAATGTGGACCAAGTGAACCTATGGCCAGTGTATCTTAGGTCATCCACGCCTGCCCTACCCAAGAACTGACCAAATTCATCAAAAGATAGGATCCACGCATTAGAACTCCCCAATCTATCCGAAGAATCTCTAATGGCATTGAAATCACCAGCAACAATCCAAGGCATATCAGTAATAGAGCTGCTAATGTGCTCCAGATCACTCCAAAGAGAGCGTCTAGAAACAAAAGTGTGGCTGGCATAAACAATCGAAATAAGACAGACCCTGCCGAGGGACAAAAAATGAAGCTGGGCATGTATGAACTGCTCAGAAGAGAAAAGAACAGTAAGGTCAATACTCTGAGGATCCCAACCAACCTAGATACGACCCCGATGAGCGGCTGAGTAATTTGCATGCCACTTCCAATTCGGGAATAAGCTAGTAGACAACTTGGAAAACAAAGGCTCAGGGACTTTGGTTTCCAAAATACCAATGCAGGATAGATGATTACTTCTAACCAGATTCCTTATTTCAGCCTGCTTAAGGGGGTGGCCAAGTCCCCTAATATTCCATACACCAAAAAACATAAGCAAAAGAGAGAGCAGTTACTCTTCTTACGCCCTCTTCGTTTTTTCCTGGAGGAGGGTTGGGCCTTGGCAGCAGAACTTGGATTACCATCAGAGTTTAGGATAGATTGAATCTGATCCATCATTTGGATAGGTTGGACCACCTGTTTCCCGGGAGCAGGAGTGAAACCTTGCTGGGGCAGCCCCTTGCTGCGAGTATTAGGCACAGCAGTAGGGGGGAATGTTCCTCATCATCCTCACTGCCAATGTTACTGATAGACTCAATTGTGTCTTCCTTAGACCCAGCGGATGCATTACGGGTGTTCTGGGCGACGTATACATCATAGAGGCCAGGTTGCTCTATATCATCACCTGTGGAGGGTGGATCATTTTGGATAGGAGGCACAGACTTGGTTTCTCCCAGGGCTGCTGCTTTGGAAGTATTCTTAGTACTAGCACCTCTATTAACCACCTTCCAAACATTCAGAGAAGTTTTTGTAGCAACATGGTTATCAACCCGTGTGGCCGACTGCTGAACAGCTGCATTCAGGGGTGTTTCCTTCACAACCTGAGTATCTTCAGGCGGGTTATCCATGGTCTCAGGACACTTATGGCAAAAAATTCCACAGCTCATACACGAAATGGGCTTCCACTTGTATTCTACCTCCACAGACCGAGAGTCATAATCATCAAGCAAAACATTGATAGAACTGCAAAGGGGTTGATTAGCTTTTAACTTAACGCAAACCCGAGCAAAAGACAACATCGTCTTCTTCTCAGTTTGTGAGTTAACATGAATAGGCTTGCCAATGGCACTGACTAAGGAGCTGATGCCCTGTGTCGTCCATAAGGAAAGAGGAACAGACTGTAATCTGATCCAAACCGGAAGAGATTCGTGCTTACCTCGCTTGAGGTCTATCTTGGGGTGCCATTGCTGCAGGATTAAGGGTACCCTCGCTATAGTTATTTTCCTTTGCTTGAGGTCTATCCAAACTGTCGTTCAAGAATTTTCCTTCGCACGGACGTATCAGGAATATGGAAGAAGTAGAATCCATCGTCATTAGCCATGACTTCACAGAGATGTGTTCCCCACACCCTTTTAACAACGCCTTCTGTCAATTTAAACAGAAGCCGTCGCCCCACAAAGTATCCTACCAAACACTCCATCCATTTTGGATCACAGGCCTCAAGAATGTCAGGCGTGATTCTAACAACAACCTTGCCATCAATGATAGCAGGTGGGATATAAGTGAGATCATACCCTTTCTCAGATAGTTTAGCTACAGACGCCCATGACCTTGGCTGAGACGCTTCCCTAGCCGGCCTGAGTGAGATCATACCCTTTCATTACTTCCCTCTTATAAGAATTTTAGAGAGAATACGATTGTTAATAGAGAAACTCTCGGTCTTTTTTTGCTAGGGGAAGGTCTGTTGAGAGAAGCAAGGGTGGCAGGAGTAAAATTAGAGCATAAGGATCTAACTTGCAACAACTGCAAGTCTAAGGAGCATATCAAGAACAATTGTTTGAAACTGAAGGCAAAGCAAAGGAAAAAGTATTTGAATCAACAAAATTGAGGGAATGCAAATGAACATAACAATTAGAACTAACAAGACAGATAGAAATAGGAAAACGAAAATCCTGCTCAAGCTGATGTTGCTAAAGGAGAAAACAATGTTTAGTTATTGGTTGTAGATGATAAACATAGATTTAGCGATGGTTGCATTCTTGATTCAAGTTGTTTGTACCATGTATGTCCTCATTGTGATTGGTTCTCTCCATATAAAGAATATAATGGTGGAGTTATTCTAATGGGAATAATTTCTCCATGTACAAAGAATATAATGGTGGAGTTAGTCTAACGGGAAACAATGCTAAATGCAAAGCAGTTGCTAAAGGGATTGCCAACATTAATATGCATGACGACATGATCAGAACCTTAAAAAGAATGTCAAACATGTTCCTGATTTGAAGAAGAACCCCATCTCTTTAGATACACTTGATGCTAACAGTTCACGACTAAAGGTGGAGTTATGATGAGAGGTTCATTTTTGTTGATGAGAGGGCTAGAAACTAGCACTTTGTTTCTGCTGCAACGTACTATAGTTACTAGTTCAGCTGTAATCTCATCCACCATGTCAGGGATAAGATAACACTAAATTAAGGCATATGCGATAACGCCATATGATTATTAGAGGGATGAATGTGCTCAGTAAGAGAGAAGTAGATTGAATCCTAAAACTGGAGCTTTTGTCATTATACCAATTCTCAAACACATATAACCCCTTAAAGTCTCTCAAAAGGACAAATTTACACCCTGCTGTATTAGTCAATTACCCACTTAAATTTAGTGAAATCACAAGTCCACTCTCTTTCATATTTGTCAGATTATATTCATGCCCAATTGTTTATTCTTTAGCTTGGGCTGGCAAAATTTCAACCTCTACAAAGATATACCGAATAAATTGCCGTAGCTTTTCCTCCCTTTTTCTGGTAGTGGTTACTGGTTAGCAATGACTGCACGTTTTTTTAAGGGGGGTGTAAGTGATATATGCACAATACATACACAAACAAGGTTAAAGTCAGATGAGAGTACACAGGGAATGGGCTGTTGGCCTGGTTTGTGGCTTCTTTTTGGCCATGCACAGATATTTTTTATACCAAGTACGAGCAACAAGGCGCTGGTCATCCCTTCATACCTTTTTACCCATCCTGAAAAAGAAAAGTACAAGCAATATGCATCCAGAGGTCCCCACCAAATAAAAATGCTATATCTCATCTTTGACAGTACAAATGACATAAAAAGTGAATAATAATTTAGGCAATTTAGATTTAAACTGTGCAATGCCAAGCTTTAGGAAACACGGATGCTGCTGGTATACTAGAGATCTATCTCATCTTTGCATAAGACTAGCACGACCCGATTGTTATGTCAATTGTCACGAAGTCTGCCACATCTCCCTTAATTCAGGCGATATTTAAATGACTCCTCAAGCAAAGCCGCATTAGTATAGGATTGATGCGTAAGATGTTCTAGCATATTTCAAGCTATCCAACACAACCATAAGTAGAATCCTTTAAATCATTTCACATTAGTGCAATTTTAAACTAGCAACAAACAAGTAGTCATTGAAGCTATGAATGCTTCCATAGATAAATCTTTTATTCCACAGGCCTGATGTTTTATGATTGCAAAATATGTCTAGTCACAATTTTAATATAACTCACCCTTAGAGCTGTTAATATGGGTCAAAGACTCATATTTGACCTATATTTTGTATAAAATGAATCTTATATGGGTTATTAACTTTTAGAGGACTTATTAAAAATGGGTCCAAAAAATTGAAGTGAAATTAAATGGGTCAAAACTGGGCCACGCATGAAACCCATTTTTGACCCATATTAGACCTATTTTTCGACCCATAATTCTCACAAATTACAAATGAGCATAAGGTCTCAAAACCTAAATTTTCTTATTATTTTTTTAATTTTCTATTTTTACAAATGGGCTCATGGCCGCCACCGTTGCCGGTCGCTAGTTGCCGTCGTGGCCGTCCGCCGCCACCACCTGCCCATCGCCGCTGCCGCTTGCCGGTCGCCGCCACCGCTGCCCTCCGGTCGCTGCCAACGACTTCAACTAGTGCCTACTTCTTCTAACTTTTACACACTCGACCTGGTGAATTGACCGGAGAGGAAAGTACCAAATACGCCCAAGTTGAAGCCCTTTCCTGCAAATTGTTGAAGCCCCTTTCTGCAAAATTTACTTGACAGATCGACGACCTCCGATCACGCTTGAAATACAGTGCTGGTTTTTCCTGGAAATTTGGGTGTTTTTACATACTACAGGAAGAGAGAATCCTGAAACCCTATTTATATTATATATATATATATATATATATGGATGAACATTCGAAGACCGCGCATGAGTTTGTCGTTCGCCTGCGTATGTTATGTGTTCCGTAACGATTGGCAAGGTGTGAATCATATTTGGGTTTTTTTTTTCTCCTTCTTTCCCCCCTTCCTTAACTCTGTCAAGCAACATGCCCTCCTAAGCAAAAAAAAAAAAAAGAGATTGATTGTCCGCAAGAGAAATGAATTGTGTTATAATGTTAGGATTCCGTTAGATATATATTATGATTTTGTGTATATCTTAGAGTCATACTTAATTGTCGGCAAGAGAAATGAAATTTACATTACTATTGATAGCTATTCTGTAAAACCTATAAATAGGCTCATATATAATTTTTCTTAGAATATTAGTGTAATTTGGCAATATGGGTCAAAATGGGTCAGGTCGAGTATGGATTGGTTGCGGGTCGGGTCGGGTCATTGAATATGGATCAAAATGGGTTGGACGGGTCAATATGGGTCGGATCATATTCGACCCGACCCAAACCCGACCCAACCTACCCATTTGACACCTCTACTCACCTTCACGTAGGCTTCATCACCAATAACATAGTATCCCCATCGACATTAGCCTTCGTGTGGTGGCAATTGGCTTGGATAATTTTATCAGAGTTTCCCCCCTACAAATAAAATGTTGTATTAGAAAGTCTGGGTTCGACATTAGCTTTCGTGGCACTGGGCTTGGATTATTTCTCTTACAACATATCATGCGTAGGGGGAATACTCTGAAGAAATTATCCAAGCCAACTGCCTCTATAAGAAGGCTAATGCCAATAAGGTTAGAATGTTATTGGTGATAATGCCTATGTGAAGGCAAGTTATTCAATATTCCGCTCCAAAATTGCAACTAGCCTTATCTTGCCATAGATACAGGGGAATCATGAACAACTTCACCAGAATCAGACTCGCTGCTGTTTCCAGCCATCAAACCAGAGTCCGCAACTTCATTTGTCTAAAAATTATCACCACCAAACAAGGCCTGGCAACAGGCCCATAAACAACGTCAGGCTCATTGAACATGTCACCAGAGCCATCAAATTCGGATTCGTCTTGTGTGAGGCCCATCGAAGATGTCACGCCTTCTCTGGCGATGTTGTCTGCAGTTAATGTGTTTTCTTCATACGGAAGCAACAGTTCTTCAGAATCTTGGACTTGCAATGGTGTTTCATCTTCCCAGGACTTTTGGACGATATTTCCTCTTTTAGATCAGTTGCTTCATTATCTTGGAAGAAGAATAATTTCACTTGACAATGGTTGTGAATCAAGATAGTCCAACCGTGTCGAATCATCCGCCGAAACAGCATGCTGTTGCAACTCTTTCTCAAAGACCTGTTCACTCTTGCACCCTTTAACAGTGTCCATTTTAGCTGTACACTTATCCTGAGAATCTGCAGCATGCTTCCATACGCCCGAAATTAGTATCTTGCGAATCAAAACCAGTAACACCAGGATCAAGGCAATCTAACCATGTATAATCTTCCGCAGAAGTAGCTATCGTGTCTGTCTCTTTTCCAAAGAGAGGTGGTTATCATGCTCTTTGATAGCAAAGTGATCTGGAGGAAAACTCTGTCATCAACCACAGCACCTGAGCCGGTAGAAGTCTTAATCCTAGAATTACTCGACGAAGCAACAGTGTCCATACGAGGTGCGGTAGATTGTGCACTATGATGTGCTGGAAACACTGTGATCTGTAATGGATTCTGAATCTTTGTTAAACTTCGGTTGTATCCACGCACCTTTCTTCGGCAGTATTTTTGCACGACGGAATTAAAAAAGCAAGTACCCCCAAGATTTAACCATTCCTCTTACTACATAACCACCTCTTCCGTCTGAACAGCTGAAGACACTACTTGTCAAATTCACTTCGCTGGTAACTGTTGACACCTGATTTTTTATCATATTTTCTCTTTAAAATTAATAGAAAATCCATAAAAATTCATAAAATTAAAAAATCAACTTTGGGGATCTTGGCCAAGCCTAGGGAATCAATTTTGACCAAAAACGTATTTTCCATATTTTTAGTATTTTTCAATATTTTTATTTTTGAAAATTAATAGAAAATCTATAAAAATTCATAAAATTAAAAAATAAACTTTGCAAGCTTTGGCCAAGCTTAGGCAACCATTTTTGAGCAAAAAATAATTTTTCGTATTTTTTTTTTGTATTTTTTAAATATATTTTTTAGAAATTAGGAAAATATTTCATAAATAATAGCATTTGAGGCCACAAAAATACATAAAAAATAGTCAATATTTTTCTTTTAAATCTCTTTTCATGTTGGCCATCGTAAATTTAAAAAATCCAATTCGGGGTCGTGTATTCCTTCACGAGCATAATCTCGAATCGAGCCTAAAAAAATTTAATTTGAATCAATTTATTTTCATTTTTCACTTTTAGAAGTTGTGACATTATTCTCTAATATTCTAAATTTTCATCTTGGCCCAATTATACTTAGAATAACTCAATTTTGCAAAAGGGCTTTAATTAAATTTTGCGGCAAGAAATGAGTTTAAATTTGATATGCGATGAATTTCGACTAAGCATAGGAGAGGTGTGTTGAAAATTTTGAGGATATTTGGACTTAAAGAAATATTTTTTTCAGGGACTAAATTGCAAATACTCAAAATCTTAAGGACTAGAGTGTAAATACCTAACTCTTAAGGGATTATTTTGCAAATAACAAAAAAAAGGAGTTAGTGGAGAAATTAGAATAGAGAAGGGAAGATGAAGAAGATGAGATGGAGAAGAGAAGATGGAGAAGAGGAGATGGAGAAGAATGGATGGAGAAAATAAGATAAGAGAAGGAAAGATGGAGAAGAGGAGGTGGAGAAATTAAAATGTGAGGTAGAGATGAAGAAGGGAAGATGAAGATGAAGAAGAGTTAGTGGAAAAATTAAAATGGGAGATAAAGTTAATGGAGAAATTAGAATGGAAGGTAAATGAGTGGGCTATAAAATGAGGAAGAAGAGAACTTGAAAAGGAGGATTTTTGGGGATGAGAAAATTTTGAATGTTTGAGAGAATTTGGAGAGATTTCAAGAGAAAAAATTTTTTAGAGAGAAAAATTCGCCGCCGTGGAACAAGCCTTGGCGACGCGACGGATTCATCTCCAACGAGCTTTAGGCGCATCAGCATGTGCAATTATCTGGTAACTCAATTTTTCATATTTAGATGACGAAATCTTGAAAACAAATATACTGAACATTCGTAGATGACTTCGAGATCTTCGATTTGATATATTATGACGCGAAAATGGGCGTCGTTTGCTATGTCAAAAGGGTCCCGAAATTGAGAGCAGAAATCTGGAAATATGGTGATCAGAACCTGGGATGGAATTTTTCTGATCTGACCTTTAACGCTAAATGATTTTCCATGGGTTATTCTAAACTATGTTTCATAAAGACCTCTTCATGACATTTGTTCATAAGATGTTAATACATAACATATAAAAAATACAAAAATATTCATACACGTTTCGTATTTTTAATGCATTTAATGAAATCATGCAATTCTGTTGGTGTCCTTGAGTCTGAGTGTTTTTCTATGCGTGGTCATATTGATTCGTAGTTATCTCATGTTTAGAGTCTTCTTTTGAAACTTCACAAAAAATGAAAGTTGTTCATTGGGGTCTTGTTTAGTAGACTGGAAAGTTTGGTGCATTAATTTTGAGATTTCAGTGTCCATTTGAGCTTAATCCTGAAGTATGTCTGTTTTGTGAAATTTGTTTGTTTGCTGCTGAGTTCTCATGAAAGACCATTTTCTACACGAAAATGAGTGTCTCTTCAATAAGAATATAAAACATGAAAGTTGTCAACGACACATTTTCCCATCCACATAAATAATTTCAGAATTTTTGCATACATTTCATTATTTCTTTTGTGTTTTATGGTTACTGCTTTCTTCCTAAGAATGTTCATGGACAGTATGGTTTAATTCGTATTTTTTGTGTTAATACATTGGAAAATGTAAAAAATGGTCTCAATGAAGTTTAATCAGCACGTGTTAAACTTTCTTTGAGCGTTTGAATTGTCTTAACTCATTGGTGATTGTGCATGTCCGATTGGATAGTTCATTATTTTCATTTGGCTTTCGACTCGATGCTTTGAAGACTGGAGTATGACCGATGTCCATTCCGGTCCGTTTTGTTGTACGCCCAACCCACGAGGCTTGGCGATGGGTGTTTGACCGATGTCCATTCCGGTCCATTTTTGTATTCCCGATCATGTCTCGGGTTTTATTTAATTGGTATGTAATTATTCACCCGACGAGTTGCGGATTTTATTTTCACTGTCTTTAGGGTAGTTTTATTTTACCTGCTCTCTCTTCACATCTTTGTTTGCTTTGGGTGATTTTGCAATCTTTTATAATACATCTAAAATCTAAAAAAAATGTAGAAAATCGAAAAATACAAAAAATGTGGAAAATATAAAAATACAAAAAAATGTCTTTCATGAGCATTTCATATAGTATAGCTCTTGCATATTTTGCCATGTCATGTACGCATATTCACGTATGCATGTCCATGTTCGTATGTCATGTACGCATGTCGTGTTCGTGTATTCATGTCGCATGTCGCGTATGCATGTCTACGTACGCATGTTACGTACGTATGCCGTATTCGTGTATTCATGTCGCATGTCGCATACGTATGTCACGTATGCATGTTGTATTCATATATCCATGTACATATGTCATATTCGTTCGTCCACGTACGTATGTCATTCATATATCTACGTACGCATACCGTATTTGTACGTCTACGTTCTCATGTCGCATTTGTATGTCTACATTTGTATGTTGTATTCATATGTCTTCGTATTCGCATGTCATATAAATTAGATTTCATCTTGCATGTCATCTAAAATAGGATTCATACTTATTTGCATCAAAACCCAATTTTTTAAAAGCCATCATGCATGTTCATCATACTTGTCATGTAATCTAGAATGCATAAATCATGTAGTTTCATGTCTTAATTGCATTTATGTAATTGCATTTGCATTGCATACATTTAAAAAAGAAAACCCAAAAAAATTGCACATTTGAATCTCAAGTGAAAATTCATCAAAATTGCCAAGTTGAACATTTTCATGAAATTGGTACCGAAAGGGCGCTAGTAGAAATATTAGCGTAACCAAATCTCTGAACTCATTAATCTCGTAGGAATAAAGTATTTCTCCCGATGCTTTATTTAGGTATCTAATCAACCTATCCAAAATAATTAGTGGCGACTCCAAAATAAATCCTTCTTTTGAAGAAATTGAACCTAAGTCACGATTCGGTAGAACTTGGGAGGGTTCGAACTAGGCTAGTTAATTCAATTTAATTAACCTGGTAATCCATTAACTTTAAAAATTGGGAAACCGATTTTTCGGGTCGTGACAGCTTGGCGACTCCGCTGGGGAGTTGTTCTTAATTTTTGAAAATTTGAGAACTTAGAGGACTTAGGCCAGAAAATTTCATGAAAATTTATTTTATATGAATTGGGTGAATTCTAACCCTTAGGTGTTAAATGGTATTGCAAGATGGGAGTTATAAGGGGTAGAGTGTTTGACTAACCCTTTATTTTGTAGATTGATGTTGGAATTATTTGTTTAAATTCTGTATATTATTGAAGCGGTGTTTGAATTTAAATGTTGTGCATGTGTTTACAGTTTTAGCACTACATCACACACGTCCCGTGGCCGGGCCTGGGCCACTAGTTTTGGGATGGTATTGTGATTTGGTTTTAGCGTTCGGCGTGAGATCACGTCGAAAGTTAGCCCAGATTCAATCCCGAACCTCTTTTCAAAAATGAGTGTAAAAGTTAGGCCTCAGGCTTGGTAAGATTACCAAAGCAGTGGTTTTAATTTTTAGCTCGAGCAGCCGAAGTGGGGAGACCCGGCTAATCCTGATTACGTCGTAGGGGTCACGGCTAATCTTGATTATGTGCGCGAGATTGTCGCTTTGCCGTAAGTCTTTCGCTTCAATTTGTCAGCCTTTAGAGTAGATAGGCTAAGATTTAAACTCACGATTCATGTGCATGTCTATGCGACTTACATGGTATTTTTGACGGTGAAAGTAAGTTTTCTAACTTCATCTTGTATTTATTTTTGGTCGGTCCATGTTAGGTGTCGGTCAAATTTTGAATTTAACATCAAGGTTATTTTTCAAAAGAAAATAAAAATCAAATTAGTATCCCATTTTTGAAAAAAAATAAGTGTGAAAAACCCCGTAGGAAAATTTTGTCGACCAGTAAAAGATTTTGTTACATTTTTCTACTTCAATAGAAATGAGATTTTCTCGACAAATTTATCCCTAAAAATTCATTCTGATAAAAGAAAAATCTCTTCGGGAAATTTGCTAAATTTTAAGAGGTTTTATCATATTTTTCAAGTTGTAAAATTTTGCAAGAAATTTTTTTTTGAGAAATTCACCCATGTTTTTCTAAGAAAATTATCTCTAAATTGAAAATAAAATTGGACGAATGTAGGAATCATGGGCAGACCCCTATTGGATCACATACTGATTATTTTCTTTACTTTTGCAGGAAACTACAGGTACCCGAGGCGGAAGTAAAATTGGGTTCATCAATACATCAGGAATAATCTTCAGGGATCAGAAAGGATGGAAATTATCGATGCCTTAACTGATGACCCTGGGGGCAAGCGAAGAAATCCATTCTCCCGGAAACAGAATTATGTCAACCAATGGGCACGTATGGGCTCTGTATGTAGATGTGGCGGAAAATGTATTCGGGTTAAACATGGGGGCATTTTTATTGTATTGGAGGGATTCCTGTACTTTTGTTGAAAAGACGCAGATTATCAGAATCCATGAAGTATGTACATTAATCCGACCTTGCAACGCCTTATTGATTAAATCCACTAAAGGTTTTCTTTTTAACTCCCTCGGATTCAAACCACGTGGAGGATGTTAGAAGATCGGTGTTTTATTAATAAACATGACCCACAGGCGTTCTTCCCAATATTACAGTCGACCGACACTAATAAGTGTACGCTGAAAGAGGCTAAGCACGATTGAAGTGGTGGCGGGTTCACTATTAGCACATTGATTGAATGATTACGGCTGTATTGATTTACCTGACCAGTCACGGGCCTCACCATGACCGGTGGGGGCCGCCGCCGAATTCTTTTTCCGTGTCCTTAATATCATCATTAGGGAGAAGTGATGAGGTCTCGCTTTTGTTTGTTTGGCTGGTTGTAATCATCACAATCACCATCTGTCAAGATAAGACGCGATTGAGGCAATCCTACCAGTCGAGATAGAAATACGTTCCCTACATATTCTGTCGGAAGTACAGTTGACAGTAGCAGACTGGATCCAGCAGAGGTAGATGACCTTGTCTTGTGAAGATTGCTGCCGACAGTCCCTCTTCTAGAAGAGAAGATTGCACTGAACTATGACGGTTCATATGACGTAAAGAAAGTCCTCCCAGAAGGTGCTCTGATCCTAACCAAGTCGGATATTTGTATTGACTCTGATTTCGTGAGGAAACGAAGAGATGGCGCGAAGATAAAAATATAGACATGCGAAACATTCCTTTTATTCCATACATCAACAGGTTTTACAATAGCTCCCTGGAGAGGAAAGGTAAAGCCAAACTGGGCCCTGATAACCATTACGAAAGAGGTCAACTGACTCTCCAAACAGTTGATGCTCTCGGTGCACCGGGCGCTCTCGGGATTAAGCTCCGCGAGCCTAAAGAAGAGGCGATCGCACTTCTCCTTAGCCTGGGCCATACTGGCCTCATAATGCTCGACGGCAAACTCCAGGTCCGGAATCGCCGCCCTCTCGAAAGCAATGTCTGCCGTAATGTCTTCAAGTCTCTCCTGCAGACAACCGCATTTGCACCTCATCACAATATTGCCCGGCTCTTGTTCAGCGTAAGTTCGGACCAAGGCCAGACGATCCACCAACTTTCCCCTCTCACGAACGAGCCACGAAAGCTAATCGTTGGCAAACTTGAGAGCCTTTTTGTGATTAACAGCCACAAATGTGACTGTTGCCAGACGCTCTTGCCGGTCTTGGTAACAAGCTTTCACGACGGCGGTCACAAGGACCATGTCATAAGCACGGTTATAGGCAGCTAGAAAATTGATGAAGAGGGTCGAGAAGTTTCGATACTCCTTCCCCAGTTGGGTACCTTCAACAGAAGCAACATCCACGGTCCTGAATAAACCGAGGATTTTTGCCTCAACGGTAGAGTTTTGGGCTATATGGGCGTAACCTCTACCAAGAAGATTGTAGAGTCTCTCCCACCCAGCTAGGACTTCGGCGAAGAAGGTATAGTTAGGAGAATTGGCCATTTTTGAAAGCAAAATATGAAAGAAAGGGGGAGAGAGGTAAGGCAGATGAGCGGAATGCGAAGATGGTAATCTGCTTTGAAGTAAATATTGATTTCATAGTGACGGTATCAACCAGTCAAGATTTCTCTTATCTACCATTCTCTATTGGCACCACCCTCGTTAGCTCGAATTTCAGTTAGGCAGCGACCTCGAGCCAAGCAAAATCCGACATCTTTGTAGAAAAGCTGGATGAGACGCCACCACTTTGGAAAAGAAAGAATAAAAAAACGAGCTGAGTGGGAGACAAGGAAATTTTCGGCAGAAAGGGAGATACGACACGTCATTATCGGAGAACTCGCTCGCAAATCGACGGTGGAGACGACGACGGGAGCCCTACCACTATGAAAAGATGAGAAAAGACGAGCCAAGCAAGAGACACGCAGGAAAGATTGAGAAAGACAGAACTCTCGGGAGAGGCAATACAGATGCTAAGCCCACGCCAAATTTTAAAAGAGACATCCTCATGATAATCTTCATCCACACTTTGAAGAGAGTTTTAAAGCATACACAGTTTAGAGAGTGTAAAAATACAGAAAGATGCAAATCTTGAGGAACTATTCGCCAAATCGAAGATGTCTCAACCCAATACTCTCGAGAGCTATGATTACTTGCTGAATATGGGAAATGAAGAGTTCGAAGCCATGTTTGCGATCGAGCCCATGGAGCCTGGCCCTTCCGCCAACGACGTCCAAGATCTTAGTAAAGATAAAGACAACAACGGTAAGGATCAAAAGAAGCGTTACTGTCGCCATACTAAGGAGCAAGTACAAAGGCTTGAGGATTTCTTCAGAACATGCCCTATGCGAGACGGCAAACAGAAAATGGAACTGAGTCAAGAGCTAGGACTTGAACCTTTGCAAATCAAGTTCTGGTTTCAAAATAGGCGAACCCGAATGAAGACTCGTCATGAGCACAACGAAACCGAGTTTCTAAGAGTTGAAAATGAAAACCTCCGACCGGAAAACAAGATGTATAAAGAGGCTTTTGACTCCGCCACCTGCCCCAACTGCAACAGCCTCCTCCTCACCTTCGATGAAATGCATGATCTGAGGATCGAAAATGCACGTTTAAGAGGAGAGTTAGACCAGTTTATAACAGGATCGAGTTCTATTGGAAGAGGGTACAAAAGGACCAATGCTACTAGATCATCATCAATACCTCCCGAGGAAGAAGCGACAGATCACTACCAAGCGGACATTGGGGATGATCTTTTCGCCATAATCAACCAGTTTGATATCGGTAAAGCATTGAGGCTGTGATGCACATGCTCAGCCAGTGACCACCAGACCTTCAACATGGCCGACGCGTACCTAGTCCGGAATGAAGCCAACTGATTATGGAAAAGCCTGCAGATGGGGAAGAAAAATCAATCTTGAATGGATAAATATGCTTTATCTTGCACAGGATGTTGTCTTCTTTTATGAATGTCTAGAATTGGCGTTAAAGCAAGAAGTAATCATTTCCTTTTCCCCAATTAAATGCTCGAATCTGCCACCACACCAAACTCATAGTGAATTTATTGGGAGTAAAAAGCCGCGCGAACTAGAAGAGTAAAGCAGTATCGTTTCAATTTACCCTCAGTTGTCCCGATTCTAAATTAGATCCCTTCTGTTTATAGGAATTTGCGAATTGATCCGAAAATATAGTCGTACCCAAAAATGAAGTTCCCCGATTAAACAAAACTTTGGGCAAATAGATTCGTGGACATCGCCACAGAATGGACGGCTTCAAATGAGGAATATGTGAACGAAAGACCCAAACAATCTCAAAGAAGGGTAATTCTGTATCATTCTAATTTGCTCATACTCGTCTCGAGTTCTGAATTATTTTATTTCATTCTTAACAGGGTTTGTAAACCGCCCCGAAAAATACAGTGACCTGGAATTACCCAATACAATACAACAACACCGTGTATTCTCAAGGATTGACTCTTAAAAGGAACCTCCATGAGCGCCTGCGGTCTTGTGGACTAGATGGCATGGGGAATGACAGTCCTCCGAGACGTCCGGAGTTCGATCCTCGAGGATGGAAATATTGTAAGTATTGTAAATAAGTAAAACAACTTTTTCTCGCATTTCTTTTTGCAGAAAGAAATAGGAATACTCGACAAGCAATACTAAGGTCAGTATTTTGTCACGATCTTGGCCCTAATAATGAAGTGGCCCACGAAAGTTGAAGGAAGCTCAACCCAGCGAACCTGATAAGGGGATCGTGCGAGGCATTCAAAATGAAGGGTAAACCAGTATCGTATCTAATTCATCATTTCTAATACTGATTAATACGTCTTCTCATCCATTGTTTGACAGGAAATGTCTAACTTGACATACCCACGGAGAAAATCCCGAATGGTAAAACCGGTAAAGGAGTTGCGCGAAGCACTCAAGGGTAACTCAGTATCATGTCCAGTTCATTATTTCTGATACTAGCTAACATGTCTCCTTCCTTTTTAGAGGAAATGTTAAACTAACATCTGATACGTCAAAGAAAACAGCCCCAAAGGGCCAAGTTATGATCGCCTGATGCGATCTGTCTGATGAAATAGGGGAGATCAATGGTGAACCCTAGATAGAAAAGAGGCAAAACTAGAAACAAGCTACTCCTCGACTCAGGGAATAGGCCCCCAACGTGTTTGATCCGCCTACACAGCCAGGGGCAATTTCCATACTTGTACATTGTATTGCCATATTTGCATGATATTTACACATTCCGTGATTTATGCATGACTGTTCTGCATGTTCAATTTGTCAATCTTGACTGGGGGTATAAACTGTACACAATGCATCGAATGTACAGAATGGAGCATGACAGGACGATGAAAGGCAAGCCATTTCCACATACGTCCTGTATTTAATCCACAGTGAGTTGAGCGGTAGACAGATTCCGCATTCTCCAAAGCAATGGGTTTTCTCGCAAAAGATACGATAGTCGAAGTGAATGAGACATTCATTCTCCATTCCAAACACTTCAGGCAACCATTGACAACCCATTTGAACGGTGATTTCATTTCATAACCCTGTCAAGAACCACCCCACACTGGGGCAAAACAGAGGTAATTCCAACAATATCAGAAGATAAATGGTTAGAAATTCTCTTGCTTGGACTAACATCAATCTTCGAGTGTTTCTTTGCATGATACTCGAATTTTAATTCAAGTGCTTTAGGATGACGAAGAGCATTTATTTTCTCTATCCTACATACTCATCCTTTGCATAACCCAATTAAGCCTGCAAATTCATTTCTCAAGCCTATGTTGGTGATCCTTGCTCATTTCAAAGTAACGACGACACCTTCCCTCAAGGAGCAGAATTGAAAGAATTGGGCTAATAGAGGATTCTCGAATTAGCCCATTTCATATGCTAGACTTTCATGTAATGTCTAGTATCATTTGCTGAAAATCATCTTGTTGCTAAAATTCTAAATCACAAGATTGTTAAACAAAAGAAAAAGAAAAACAAGTGTAGCTTAAAGAAAATGGGCCTGCTTCCAAACAAAAGGGAGTCGGGAGTAAGAAAAGCAAAGGCTACTCCAAAGAATCTCGGGTAGAAAGAGCAAAGTGCCTATCAAAAGCAAGGCCAATGCCCATATATCTGTAATGAACTTCTAACTTCGAACATACATTTTGAGAATTCCCGAAAAAGGATCCCCAACGAAGTCAGTTTGCAAAGTGTAAAAGAACTACCACCCCTCAACCAATGGTGGTATTCATTGAAGACAAATTCAGGAAGGTCAAAGATCGGTGACAAGACTACAATGATCACCAACACCAAGCCCTTCTCATATATTTTTCTGAGCCAAAACGAGCCATTCGTTTCTCAGACCCAAATCCCGGCCTACGTTACGACCCTTGAAAGTCTCTTCTGATTAGAGCACTTGAATTAACGTAAAAGTTGAATGACTTTAAGCATCGCTCGAAGAAGTTCGAGCAAGATTATTTCTCTCTCATTTTGCAGGGTTCTTGACTTGTAAACCCGTAGCAGATGATGAAGACTTTTTTGTCAATAGCCATGACTCGAAATGAGTCCCCTTTGATAAGCTTTTGACCCAGCCCACATTACGATCCTAATCAAGACCTCCAGATCGGCTTGATCGTATCAATTGCGAGATTACTTAGACCCTCGCTGAATGCGATGATAGTAAGGTTGAGTGATTTCTTTTTAAATCCTACAATCAGGATAAATAGCTTTTCTCGAGAGTGAGAGAAACCCCTTTCGGATTGAGGTCCCCATTTAGGTTACATTCGAGATATTCATGACATAATAACCTCCCTGGATAGAATTGGAAATGCAAACTCGACAGAATAGTCATGCCTGATCCACATTATGAGCATACACATATGGTTTTAATCATCGCAAACTCAACTGAATGGTTTTGTATGAATCGATGAACTCATTGATAAAAATACTTGCGCATGTTGCTTCTGATACTGCCTGACAGGTAGCACATTTTTGATGTTCGAGTTACCTTTCAAGGTCTCGAAATCCATTTGGCGATTATTGAGTGAACAAGCTTAACTGTCAAGAAAATCACTAGGCAGTTCCCCAAATCCTCAGGTAAGTATACGTTCAACCTGAATCTTTGAATGAATTCTGACGATTGCCAAGGTGCTCGAATCCAGTGCGGCACATACAGGTATCCACCTTCTTTAATGAACCATGATTCGTCTCAAAAACAGAAATGTTCGAGATGTTTTGATCTCTACCTCTTTGACTTATACTTGAGCAACAAGAGAATATAAACCGGGTTTGAGCTTCTGCAGGATTCCTAGTCTTCCCAGATCCCAGAATGACACCCTTCATCATAAATCGGGTTTGAGCTTCTGCAGGATTCTTCGTCTTCCCAAATCCCGGAATGGTACCCTTCAAAACACCAAGTCCTTTCTACAGGCACTTAAAGTCCTTTCTACAGCCATGAAGTCCTTTTTACAGACATCAAAGTCCTTTCTACATGCACAAGTCCTTCTTATAGGCACCAAGTCCTTTTTACAGGCATCAAAGTCCTTTCTACAGGCACAAGTCCTTCTTATAGGCATCAAGTCCTTTTTACAGGCATCAAAGTCCTTTCTACAAGCAAACCGGGTCTTTCTTACAGGCACACCAAGTCCTTCTTACAAGCAAACCAAGTCCTTCTTACAGGCAAACCAAGTCCTTCTTACAGGTAACACAAAAGTCCTTCTTACAGGCATGAAGTCCATTCTATAGCACCCAAGTCCTTTTTACAGGCACCAAAGTCCTTTTTACATGCACCCAAAAGTCCTTTCTACAGGCATACCAAGTCCTTTCTACAGGCATCTAAAGTCCTTTCTACAGGCATATAAAAGTCCTTCTTACAGGCACCTAAAGTCCTTCCTACAGGCACCAAGTCCTTCTTACAGGCACCCCAAAGTCCTTTCTACAGGCACTCCAAAGTTTTTCCTACAGGCACCCGAAGTCCTTCCTACAGGCACTAAGTCCTTTTTACAGGCACCAAGTCCTTTCTACAGGCACCCAAAAGTCCTTTTTACAGGCATACCAAGTCCTTTCTACAGGCACCTGAAGTCCTTTTTACAGGCATACAAAAGTCATTCTTACAAGCACCAAAAGCCCTTCCTAGAGGCACCAAAGTCCTTACTACAGGCACCAAAGTCCTTAATACAGGCACCCAAAAGTCCTTGTTACAGACACACAAAAGTCCTTTCTACAGGCACAAAGTCCTTCTTACAGGCATTTTCATGGGGCGACCCACCATACGGGTCAAATCTTAATCACTAGAATCCTTTCATTAGGAACTCTGCCATGGGGTGACCTACCATACGGGTCAAATTTCAATTAAATCAGTAGAATCCTTTCATTAGGAATCTACTATGGGTTGACCTACCATACGGGTCCAAGTTCAACCACCCTAAGGTTTTCTTAACAAATCCTTAGGTTCTCATTCCATTTCCAGTAGAGCATGCGTGTCAAGTGACCGCTACACAACGGGCAGGTAAGTGCCAGGTAAACTCTCATCTTCGTCTCTCCCTCACTGCATGAAAGTTTCTTCAAGCCTGGTTTGGATCGGAACTTGCAAAGATGAGTATTGGAGATCAAATGTTAGGACCCTTTTTATTTTATTGTGTTGAGTCGATTAGAATTCAGGTGTCTTCTCGTCTTTGAAATGAACCTCTGCCGAGCTTCCTTTCAAAGAGGGGCAGCTGTTGACACCCGATTTTTTACCATATTTTCTCTTTAAAATTAATAGAAAATCAATAAAAATTCATAAAATTAAAAAATCAACTTTGGGGACCTTGGCCAAGCCTAGGGAATCAATTTTGACCAAAAACGTATTTTCCATATTTTTAGTATTTTTCAATATTTTTATTTTTGAAAATTAATAGAAAATTCATAAAAATTCATAAAATTAAAAAATCAACTTTGGAAGCTTTGGCCAAGCTTAGGCAACCATTTTTGAGCAAAAAATAATTTTTCGTATTTTTTTGTATTTTTTAAATATATTTTTTGGAAAGTTTGGTGCATTAATTTTGAGATTTCAGTGTCCATTTGAGCTTAATCCTGAAGTATGTCTGTTTTGTGAAATTTGTTTGTTTGCTGCTGAGCTCTTATGAAAGACCATTTTCTACACGAAAATGAGTGTCTCTTCAATAAGAATGTAAAACATGAAAGTTGTCAACGACACATTTTCCCATCCACATAAAAAATCTCAGAAGTTTTGCATACATTTCCTAATTTCTTTTGTATTTTATGGTTACTGCTTTCTCCCTAAGAATGTTCATGGACAATATGGTTTAATTCGTATTTTTTGTGTTAATACATTGGAAAATGTAAAAAATGGTCTCAATGAAGTTTAATCAGCACGTGTTAAACTTTCTTTGAGCGTTTGAATTGTCTTAACTCATTGGTGATTGTGCATGTCCGATTGGATAGTTCATTATTTTCATTTGGCTTTCGGCCCGATGCTTTGAAGACTGGAGTATGACCGATGTCCATTTCGGTCCGTTTTGTTGTACTCCCAACCCACGAGGCTTGGCGACGGGTGTTTGACCGATGTCCATTCCGATCCATTTTTGTATTCCCGATCATGTCTCGGGTTTTATTTAATTGGTATGTAATTGTTCACTCGACGAGTTGCGGGTTTTATTTTCACTGTTTTTAGGGTAGTTTTATTTTACCTACTCTCTCTTCACATCTTTGTTTGCTTTGGTGATTTTGCAATCTTTTATAATACATCCAAAATCTAAAAAAAAATGTAGAAAATCCAAAAATACAAAAAATGTGGAAAATATAAAAATACAAAAAAATGTCTTTCATGAGCATTTCATATAGTATAGCTCTTGCATATTTTGCCATGTCATGTACCCATATTCACGTACGCATGTCCATGTTCGTATGTCACGTACGTATGTCGTATTCGTGTATTCATGTCACATGTCGCGTATGCATGTCTACGTACGCATGTTACGTACGTATGCCGTATTCGTGTATTCATGTCGCATGTCGCATACGTATGTCACGTATGCATGTTGTATTCATATATCCATGTACGTATGTCATATTCGTTCGTCCACGTACGTATGTCATTCGTATATCTACGTACGCATACCGTATTTGTACGTCTACGTTCTCATGTCGCATTTGTATGTCTACATTTGCATGTTGTATTTATATGTCTTCGTATTCGCATGTCATATAAATTAGATTTCATATTGCATGTCATCTAAAATAGAATTCATACTTATTTGCATCAAAACCCAATTTTTTAAAAGCCATCATGCATGTTCATCATACTTGTCATGTAATCTAGAATGCATAAATCATGTAGTTTCATGTCTTAATTGAATTTATGTAATTGCATTTGCATTGCATGCATTTAAAAAAGAAAACCCAAAAAAATTGCACATTTGAATCTCAAGTGAAAATTCATCAAAATTGCCAAGTTGAACATTTTCATGAAATTGGTACCGAAAGGGTGCTAGTAGAAATATTAGCGTAACCAAGTCCCCGAACTCATTAATCTCTGGTTCGTAGGAATAAAGTATTTCTCCCGATACTTTATTTAGGTATCTAATCAACCTACCCAAAATGATTAGTGGCGACTCCAAAATAAATCATTCTTTTGATGAAATTGAACCTAAGTCACGATTCGGTAGAACTTGGGAGGGTTCGAGCTAGGCTAGTTAATTCAATTTAATTAACCTGGTAATCCATTAACTTTAAAAATTGGGAAACCGATTTTTTCGGGTCGTGACAGTAACATTGCCACTTCCAAACCAAACATCTTCAACGACTACAGAGGGCACTTGCAAAAACCTCCCCACGCAGATCGTCCTTCTGTTCGCCATTTCCTTGAATCTTCTAAATTCGGATTTGTGCACTGCATGGAAAGCACCGCCGAAGGCTAGGCTTTTAAAGTTGGATTGCCTAGGAGTGGCATGTTTTCCGTGCATGCTGAACAACATGACTTTGAGCAGTCTTCAGAAAACCGACTTCTCCACAGATATAATGAACTACTATCAGCTACACCCTCTCCACAATCCTTGCACTTTACCGATTCAGAAAGATCTGATCTTCGCAGACAAAGAATTCAAATCAAAACCCTTTTCTAGGCGGGCACGGGTTTTACTCTCATTTTGAACTGGGGATGGCCTTCGGCAATCTCGTGCTTAGCAACCAGCTTTTCCCTAACGGGAGTCGAGGCCTTCTTCTTCGCTTTCTTTCCCATTTATTAAAAATCGAAGTGATCGTGAACTAACCGCCAACTCTCCGAATGCACATTGAAATCTGAAACTTAAAGGAAAAAAAATGGCCACTTTTGATTATCAACAGGAAAAATAACTTTTTGGAAAATATTTTTCGGAAACGTCGAATTTTGCGTGAAGGAGCCTAGAAACTTGATAGGTTGGACTTGAAGGTTGCTCAAATTTATTGGACTCACCCGATTAGCATGTGAAGATGGGACTTCCAAATTTATCCTTGCTAGATTAAGGAGGATGCAATTTGTCCCAGGTTGAGTTCCTTGGGAATATTTCCTATTTTCCCAAATCAAACTAAGGTCCTAAAATGACTTGGGCTTCTTTTGGAAACTTAATTGAGATGACGGTCCAACTTCAATTTTAAGGTATTTTCATGCAAGCCGCTTTGCTCTTCGTTTAGGTTGCTGGTCCACTTGCGCCTCTTTCATAAAATGTGCGACGACTCTTTGCTTTCTAGCAAGAGTCTCCTTTTGTTTTATCCCTGCAACCCACAATTCCGTTTACATAAAACAGGTAAACGGTAACAATAGACATTGGCCTCCAGCTGCGTGTTCAACTTACCTCTACTTTTTTGGGTATTAAAGGAGGATGAAATTTTTATTCGGAAAAATTACAAAAAAAAGTCCTACACATATTGTATTTGTGTCGATTCAGTTCTAAACTTTTTTCTTATGAGCCAATTCAATCCTATTACTTGGAAAAGTCTCACGTGGTATACCTAGTCAGCGTTGGCCGTCCTACGTGATAAGACTGGTGCTGACGTGGTCGTCGCAAAATAAAATAATTGTCGTTTCACTCTTGAAAACCAATATCGTTCATTTTTTGAAAAATCCAACGAAACATGTCGTCGCCCCTCCCCTCTTCATGAACCACGTGAAGCCCCAATTCGGATTTTACCAAAATTGAAAACCCTAAAATCATGAAGAACTCAAACTTCTCTCGGTTTTTCTCCCAAATTCGATCACTCCTTTCCATTTCCCTCAAGCGGAGTTATTCTACCGTCGAATCGATAGTGGTTGAGTCCCCTATTTCGCCAAACACTCGCGCCCGAGGCCTTCACTCAGATTAGCTAGTAACAAAGATTTGGAAACAAGAATCTTGTCTTGTTAAAATGGTTTTGGGCAACTGTGCGATCGCTTAAATTAACTATCTGAAGAAGGTAATGCAGATCTATAGCTCATGCAATTGTTGAATTCTGGAAATATAACTCTTGCGTTGCTGGCATATGAAACATTTTTCTTGCAATATGTTAGTTTTGTGGACGTAGAGGAATACAGATTGTAATCGTATGGAGTTTGAATGTTCTGGGCTCCAGGATGCGTGGATGAGATGTGCATAGCCTGGAGATTGCATATCTTTAGCTGAAACTGTCGAAACGTCTTTTAGTAAGAGTAGTAACCGTCACTTTCAAAATCAAAATACATGCGTAAGTTACGGATTTAGAATTCAATTATGAAGTGCAAAGAAGTGATTGAATTTGGGAGAAAAACGGAGAGAAATTCGGGTTCTTCATGATTCTAGGGTTCGCAATATTGGTCGAATCCAAATTGGGGCTTCACGTGGTTCATGAAAAGGGCTGGATGATGATATTTTTCGTCGGATTTTTCTTAATTGAATGACATTGGTTTCTCAAGAGGGAAACGGTAGCTGTTTTATTTTGCAATGATCTTGTTAGCATCAATTGTGCCATGTAAGATGACCACATCGGTTTTTTTTTTGGGAAATAGGACTGAATTGGCTAATATGGAAAAGATTGAAGATTGAATTGGTACAATTGAATGGTTTATGACTAAATCGACACAAATGCAATAAGATTAATTTTTTTTATAATTATCCCATTTTATTGCAACATAATCTGACTCAGTGCATAAGCATCATACAATATGTGAGAATTAGAGCTCATGATGGCGGCATGTAGCCAAGATAGAAGTATTAGAATCTACGCATTTGTAGTCTAAATTACATTCTGTTGACACCATAAAATTGCCGCCCAATTCGGTGTCTTAGAGATGACGTGTACGAAAAGGAGTACCATCAATAAATCCCTAAGTACGATGAGAAGAAAACGTTATGCTGGAAGATAAACTAACATTTTTCATTCGGGATGTATGCGTCATTCGGGAGAATTGAAAGATAGGATCCCGAAATAAAGCAAGAAGAGAGTGTCATACAGAGTAATAAGCCGACGCATTATCGTTCGGGATGTGCGCAACATTCGGGAAGATTGAGGAATATTCCCGAATAAAAGTAATGCTGTACTTGAGTTCAGCATATCACACAGTGTGAAAACCTCATACCGAAAGACGGGGAGTGCGAAGCAAAAATCATGGGCGCGAACATGTTTCTGAAGTGGAAAGATAGTATTTAAAAAAAGAGGAAGTTACTTGTGCAGTTGCGAACCACGAAGAACATGAGTCTCAATTTTCACGAATCAGTTTTGAGGATCGTGGTTTGAAAAAGACAAGTAGTGGCGCTAAATTTCGAAGGTTTGAAATCAAAGAATAACTGTTCGAACGGTTATGAGCACGAGAAGAATAAGTATTCAGGAAAAAGGAAGGAAGAGGATCTCCATAATCACCCAGAAAAAACGCTTTATTTTCCTCTAACTTTTAAGCTTTCGTTCTTATTGGCAGCCTAGTTTTAGCTTTCTTCGCACTTTTCATTACCTGTACTTTCAGATTCTAGTAATCTATTTACCAGTTCTTGCAAGTAGGAGTATTGTAGCTGTAAATTGTCCCAATTCCTACACATTTCCATCAGTCATTGCCCCGTTCACTTGGTTCATCCATTTTCTCATTTAGAACAGAGCCACAGAACCCTTCTTAATAAAAACTGAAGTACGAATTTCGGTGAAAGATATTCCCGATCACAGATTGCACGAACATCTTTTTGGCACGCCCGGTGGGACACGAGTGGTGAGTTTATGAGAAAATGGTGAGAACAAGGAATCAACTGGATAGTCAAAATAACAATACTAACAATCTAGGTGATGATAACTAGTCGGAGCATTCTGCAGCCAACGTAGTAGGTGGAACTAATGCTGACATACCACGGCAGTTGACGGATGATCAGGCTCGCATATTAGAACCATACGCTACACTGGTAGGTATAATGAAGCGAATGTTTGAAGAGCAGCAGAATGAATTGACTAACCATATGGTTCGCCATGTCACAGATGTCATCAAGCCAATGGTGGTCAATGCGATAAATGATGTCATATCGCGACCGGGTTCATTGTCTCCAAGACCTCATTTTCAGGTAAACGCTTCTATGGCTATGCCTTGTCCCCCAATGTATGGCCCACCTATTGCTGGTCAGGGTAGCGCATGATTTCCTTTTCAACCGTCTCCAGTTAGGATCATACCAAAACCAGAGAATCCAACTCAAGTGAATCTAGTAAATGGAGTAAGTGGGTATACCTTCCCACAAGGTGGTCTAGCCGAAGGAAATGCAACCAACCCAAATGTCCAGAATATACATCCAATGCCGAATGTACCCAATCTTGAGCCGATAAGGCCTCTGGGAATTCCAGCATATCCGTATGGTATCGGGAATCAACCTTATAGACCAGCACCACCGGTTAACCTTAATTTAGAGAATCAAGGAGCTGATAGACCTATACCGGTTGATCTTAGGGGGCAGGAGGCATGGGTTGGCCAGCAGAACGGGAGACCATGGAATCCCGATCGAGTAGCAGAGATAATGCTCAAACATTTGGGGGTAGACAAGGGTATTCCAAGGCCAGTTTATAGGAAGCCACATCCAAATTGGGTGGATAATATCCCTTACCTGAGGGGATTTAAAACGTTAGACTTTGCTGTTTTTACTGGTGAAGAAGACCAGTCAACAGTGGAGCACATAGGGCGACTCTTAGCACAGTGTGGAGAAGCAGGGACAAATGAATACTTGAGGCTCAACCTATTTCCCTTGTCATTGTCTAAAATAGCATTTACCTGGTACACCAACTTACCAGCAAACTCGATCCAGACATTGGCTGAAATGGAAAGGCAGTTTCATTCTCAATTTTATCGGTCAGTACCCGAAGTGTTAGTAGCCGATTTAGCGAGAATGCACCAGTATGGTGGTGAAACTGCAGATCAGTTCATTGCTCGGTTTAAGAAGTCATGGAATCGATGCCTGACATCCCTCATGGAGAAAGAATTTACCGATCTTGCGTTTAATGGATTGAAGTTTGATCTTCGGGAGCGTTTTGAAGGCGAGACGTTTGATGACCTTTTTCAGTTAACGACCAGGGTCTCAAAATATGAGCATCTCCTGAAGGAGAAGGATAAAAGGCCAATGAAGGAAAATAGACAGGCTCTGGTGGAGTTGGGAAATCCCGAAGTGGACATCCCGATGGAAGAAGAAGAGGAAAAAGAGATAGCAGTGGCGACAATGGTGTTGGACAAACCATATATGTGCCCAGCTCTCAAACCAGCGAGAATGAAGGGGCCTGCAATGGCAAAAGCAAAAGAATCAAATAGTTATTCGTTCGACATTTACAAGTTAGACAAAATATTTGATCTATTGCTGAAAAACGGGAAGATCAAATTGGCTAAAGGACAGAAAATCCCGTCTAAGGAAGAGTTGGTAGATAAGAGATACTGCAAATGGCACCATTCGGTTAGCCATAACACTGCAAACTGTATTGTCTTTAGAAAGACAATACAAGAGGCAAGATCAAATTTGCTGAAGACAAAGGAAAAGCACCAATGGAGATTGATGCAGATCCTTTTCCTAAGATGACGGGAATGGTGAATATTCGTACCCCGTCGGGTTATCAAACTGAAGGTGTATGCTCTCATTGTCACCAGGACATGAATCATCAAGACCAACACTGGTCGGAATATCGGTTTGTCCGAGGAGCTAAAGGAAGATACCGATCAGGTTCTTTCATTCGGGGAAGTATTAGACCCCGAAAAGAGTGTATAAATGATTTCATAAGTCATCCGGTCCGTGAAATTAAAGGAAGATACCGTTCAGGCTCATTCATTCGGGGAAATAACAGATCCCGAGGAGGCTTTGGACATGGTTCCATGAGTCATTTAGTACGTGGGACTAGGGGAGGATACAGAAATAGATTCTATCCCAGAAAAGAAAACCAGACACGGACGGCGCTTGAAGCAATTATACTAGAAAAGCCAACTTAGATACAAAATCTTTGCTGTGAACCTGAAAAGGAAACATGGGTACGTAAAGTCAAATCCGAAATTGTAGTTCTGAACACTTCTTTTCAGGAGCATGCGAGGGACGGTCAGTGCGCACAATTAAAATTGGGAGATTGGCGCGAGTTAGCACGCTGTGAGCACCAGAAAGAGCTTTGTCATCAGCAAGTTCGAGAATCTGATAGGAGCAAGGCGAATCCCGAAATGACGAAGTAGGTAAAACTGCAAGTAAGCCGATAAAAAAGAAGAGTTTGTGGCAGCGTTACAAGGAAGGGGACCCAGATGTCGGACTTCTTGGAGAACCAAGTATCAAATATGATTATGTCGTGTCCTATAGTAAGCCGGAATACCTCACACGTTCATCATTACCAATTGAACCATCTGGTTGGGGGGATGAATTTGATGACCGACTACCTCCCCCATCGGAGGAAGTTGAGAAGAAAGATAGTCCCGAGGCATCCCAAGACAAGAAGGTCCAAGCGCGCCAAAGTAATAATCAAGGGGGTGAGAACAATAAGGTTCCAAACAAATTAACCAAGGAAAAGAGTTTGTGGTAGCGTTACCAAGATGGAGATCCCGAAGTTGGTCTTCTTGGAGAACCTAGTGGAAAGTTCGAGTATGTTGTGTATTATGGAAAGCCCGACTATCTCAAAGAACCACAGTTGCCCGTTGAACTGTTTGGTTGGGGAGAAGAATTTGAGGATTCAACGCTTGAGCCTGTACCACGAGAAGTCAAGGAGAATAGAGTCTCTCAAGCCCAACATGGCTTTATTAAAGAGAGGGAGGATTATCCAGTGCCGCAACCAATTCCACTCAAGCTTGAACGGAAGAAGACCTATAAAATTCCTCACGATCTTCCCAAAGGAAAATGGAAGGAAGCAAAACCACCCGGCCAAGCCTCATACCGAACCATCAAAAGGCGGGACCAAAGGCAGAAGAGCAAGCAGAGGTATTTTGAACAGGTTCGGAGCGAGAGGAAGGTCCCGAATCATTGGAAGAGGAATTGGGTTTGGAAACGTAGTGATGCCGAAATAGAGAAAAATAAGGAAGGAGAGGCTGTGACTTCGAACCAGCAAGGAGAAAGCTCAAACCAAGGACTAATTCAAGGAAAGAAAGTTTGAGAAGAACGGCCAACAATGGATTTTGGACAGTTCACAGTAGAACTAGCCCCTAAGCATGAACGTGATTTCAGGCAAGATTGCATAAGGCCTAAAAGCAACGAAGCTAATCGACTTCGGAAAGGGAAATCTAAGATGCCGAAAGAGCGTGATTATCCAGAAAGAATTGAGATGGTAAATGCGAAACTCCCATCTGAATTCGGGATAAGCTTAACGGTGAAAGAGGATTTGGGACATATTTCCGAGAGGGAAGTGGCTATGGCAGAGTTTCACTTTTCTGAGGACGAAGTAATGGAGTTTGAGAAAGTCCCAGTTGAGAGAGCTAAACATCTAAGGTCATAGCTTATATCTGGTAAAGTGGATGGAAGACCCGTAGGCAAGATATTTGTGGATGCCGGGACGACTTTGAATCTAATGTCGTACGGATACTTTAGAAAGTTGGGTAAGAAAGATGATGAGATCACACCATCGAATGTACAATTATCCGATTTTCTGGGAGAAGTGACAAGCGTGAAAGGAGCTGTTGTGGTGAATCTTATTATTGGGTCCAAAACGACAAGGACTACTTTCTTCGTAATTGAGACTGATGGCACGTATAATTTATTGCTTAGGAGGGATTGGATTCATGCTAATCAGTGTGTGCCGTCTACGTTACATCAGATGCTGGCATTTTAGAATGGAGAGAAAGTAGAGTATGTCAAGGCAGACGGGAAAGTCATCCCGATAGGATGGACAGAGATTCATCCATAATGTCGCGACCCTCTAAAAAAATTTTAAATTTTAAAGGGGCTTAACGGATTATTAGGTTAATTAGATTTGACTAACCTAATGCGGACCCTCCCAAGCCCTACCGAATCGCAACTTTGGTTTTTGTGATTTTGAAATTTGGAGTCGCCACTAATCGTTCTTGGTAGGTCGATTAGAAACCTAAATAAATTAGCGGGAGAACTAATTTATTCCTGCGAACCAGAGATTATGAGCTCGGGGACTTGGTTACACTAGTTAATTAAAACTAATGCCCTTTCGGTACCTTAATTTCATGGATATCCTAATCCGGCAACTCAGGCTTGGTTTATTCCTAAAGCTCTAGTAGGGTATTCTCTTTTGTGTTTTCACTTTTTAAATAGGATGCATGGATGGTATATATGTTTATTTGTTATATTTTTTTAAGTGTTAAAGATTCCCTGAAGCCGAAAGAGGGAGTGTGTTAACGACTTCTGTGCAGTATTACGACCTACTCATCTTTTGGGTCTGATGATTCAAAAATTAAATTATAGGAAGTACATGACAGTGAATAAACACCTCCAATGGGAGGCCTAGCATTGGCTTGGCTCTTCCCTTTGGGATTTAAGGTACAGGTATTTAAGTTGCAAGTATTTAAACTACTGTAAGTAAAAACCTCCAATGGGAGGCTAAGCATTGGCTTGGCTCTTCCCTTTGGGATTTAAGGTACAGGTATTTAAGTTGCAGGTATTTAACTACTGTAAGTAAAAACCTCCAATGGGAGGCTAAGCATTGGCTTGGCTCTTCCCTTTGGGATTTAAGGTACAGGTATTTAAGTTGCAGGTATTTAACTACTGTAAGTAAAAACCTCCAATGGGAGGCTAAGCATTGGCTTGGCTCTTCCCTTTGGGATTTAAGGTACAAGTATTTAAGTTGCAGGTATTTAACTACTGTAAGTAAAAACCTCCAATGGGAGGCTAAGCATTGGCTTGGCTCTTCCCTTTGGGATTTAAGGTGCAGGTATTTAACAACTGTAAGTAAAAACCTCCAATGGGAGGCTAAGCATTGGCTTGGCTCTTCCCTTTGGGATTTAAGGTGCAGGTATTTAAGTTGCAGGTATTTAACTACTATAAATAAAAACCTCCAATGGGAGGCTAAGCATTGGCTTGGCTCTTCCCTTTGGGATTTATGGTGCAGGTATTTAAATTGCGGATGGACTTTGTCCTCTCCATTTTGGGGTATGAATTTTTTAAAATGAAATACAACGAATTGATTCAACAATTTGAAATTTGTGCGCGCTTGAGGACTCCTCCAAGCCGATTTTGTGCTTCCATAGGATTGACCATTGATATAGAGCTGCGGCTTCCTGACATAAAATAGAGTGAAGTGTCAGTATACAAAATATGTGCTAATCTGCACCTAAAACCAGAAGAGTGGAAAGAGTACTTATCTCCCGTTTGTTTGGGAGGGATTTCTATAATTGATTTTCGCTCTCTATGTTCCCAATATAGAGAGTTTCTTTTGAATTAAGAGGGACTTTTAGTCACAGATCAGTTGAGAAATCGGTGGACAGCTTAGGAGCTTGTCTGGGCCGATTCTTGCATCTCTACGAGATTTTTGCTGTTGACATAGAGATATCTTTCTCCTGACATAAAATATGGGAAAAAATGGGAGATAGAGAAAGTGTATACAATTTGTGCTAATTTGCGAGTAAAACCATAAATAAATGAATAAATAAAAACACTTAGCTCGAATTTGCTTGCTCGTTGACGAGGATGAACTCTTGATTTATATTGATCGATGAAGGAATTTGTGATGATAACCCCTAGCTTTAAACTCCCATCATCTTCAAAATTCTCTCTCTTTTTTGGTATTTTCTTTCTCTCAAATTTTTCTTCAATCTCCCAAAACTCTCTCAAACATCCAAAATTTTCTCTTCAAAAAATTCTCCCAAACACTTCAAATTTTCTCTCTCAAGAATCCCTTTCTCAAGCTCACTTCTTCCTCCTTTTATAACCTACTCATCTATCTCCCATTCTAATTTTTCCACTAACTCTATCTCCCATTCTAATTCCTCCACTAACTCTTCTTCATTTTCATCTTCCATTCTCCATCTCTATCTCACATTCTAATCTCTCCACTAACTCTTCTTCATCTTCATCTTCCATTCTCCATATTTATCTCCCATCCTAATTTCTCCACTAACTCTTCTTAATCTCCATCTTCCCTTCTCTATTCTTATCTTCCATTCTAATTTCTCTACTAACTCTTCTTCATCTCCATCTTCCCTTCTCTATTCTTATCTTATTTTCTCCATCCATTCTTCTCCAACTTCTCTTCTTCATCTCCTCTTCTTCATCTTCCCTTCTCTATTCTAATTTATCCACTAACTCTTCTTTTTATTATTTGTAAAATAATCCTTCAAGAGTTAGGTATTTGCACTCTAGTCCTTGAATTTTAAGTATTTACAATTCAGTCCCTAAAAAAAATATTTCTTTAAGTCCAAATCTCCTCACAATTTTTGACACACCAAAATTTACCACATGTCAAATTTAAGCTCATTTCTTGTCGCTGAAAATAATGCATAATTTAATTAAAGCCCTTTTGCAAAATTAAGTCATTCTGGGTATAATTGGGCCAAGATGAAAATTTAAAATATTAGAAGACAATGTCACAACTCATAAAAAGTGAAAGTTAAAAATAAGTTGAGTCAAATTAAATTTTTTTAGGCCCGATTCGAGATTATACTCGTGAAGGAACACGTGACTCGAATTGGATTTTTCTGAATTTGCGATGGCCAATATGAAAATAGATTTAAAATAAAAATATTAACTATCTTTGTGTATTTTTTGGCCTCAAATGTTATTTTTCCAAAATTTTCAAATATTTTTGTATTTTTTTTAAAAAAATTAAAATATATATAATATGAAAAATTATTTTTTGGTCAAAATTCGTTCCCTAGGCTTGGCTAAGGTTCCCAAAGTTGATTTTTCAATTTTATGAATTTTTATGGATTTTCTATTAATTTTCGAAAATAAATAAATAAATAATACGTAAAAATACTGAAAATATGAAAAATCGTTTTTTGGTCAAAATTGGTTCCCTAGGCTTGGCTAAGGTCCCCAAAGTTGATTTTTCAATTTTATGAATTTTTATGGATTTTTTATTACTTTAGCAATATTAAAAATGATTAAAAATCAGGTGTCAACAGCTGCCCCTCTTTGAAAGGAAGCTCGGTAGAGGTTCATTTCAAAGACGAGATGACACCTGAATTCTAATCGACTCAATACAAGGAAATAAAAAGAGTCGTGACATGAATGTTCCACTGAAAATGAAATGAGAACCTAAGGATTCGTTATATAAAAAAAAACTTTAGGGTGGTTGAACTTGAACCCGTATGGTGGATCAACCCATGGTAGATTCCTAATAAAAGGATTCTACTGATTAAAAATTGAATTAAAATTTGACCCGTATGGTGGGTCATACCATTTGACCCGTATGGTGGGTCGTACCATGGTAGATTCCTAATAAAAGGATTCTACTGATTAAATTTTGATTGAAATTTGACCCGTATGGTAGGTCACCCCATGGAGATACCTGTAAGAAGGACTTGGTGCCTGTAGAAAGGACTTGGTGTCTGTAAAAAGGACTTGTGTTGCCTGTAAGAAGGACTTGATTTGCCTGTAAGAAGGACTTTGTGCCTGTAAGAAGGACTTGTTTTGCCTGTAAGAAGGACTTAGTTTGCCTATAAGAAGGACTTGGTGCCTATAAGAAGGACTTGGTTTGCCTGTAAGAAGGACTTGGTTTGCCTGTAAGAAGGACTTTATGCCTGTAAGAAGGACTTTGTTTGCCTGTAAGAAGGACTTAGTTTGCCTGTAAGAAGGACTTGATTTGCCTGTAAGAAGGACTTTGTGCCTGTAAGAAGGACTTGATTTGCCTGTAAAAAGGACTTACTTTGCCTGTAAGAAGGACTTTGTGCCTGTAAGAAGGACTTGGTTTGCCTGTAAGAAGGACTTTGTTTGCCTGTAAGAAGGACTTTGTTTGCCTGTAAGAAGGACTTTATGCCTGTAAGAAGGACTTGATTTGCCTGTAAGAAGGACTTTATGCCTGTAAGAAGGACTTGATTTGCCTGTAAGAAGGACTTTGTGCCTGTAAGAAGGACTTGATTTGCCTATAAGAAGGACTTGGTTTGCCTGTAAGAAGGACTTTGTGTGCCTGTAAGAAGGACTTGATTTGCCTGTAAGAAGGACTTTGTGCCTGTAAGAAGGACTTGGTTTGCCTGTAAGAAGGACTTAGTTTGCCAGTAAGAAGGACTTTATGCCTGTAAGAAGGACTTAGTTTGCCTGTAAGAAGGACTTTATGCCTGTAAGAAGGACTTGGTTTGCCTGTAAGAAGGACTTGGTTTGCCTATAAGAAGGGCTTGGTGTACCTCAAAGGGTGCCATTCTGAAATCTGGGGAGACCAGGAATCCTACGGAAGCTCAAACCCAAATTATATTCTCCTGTCGCTTTAGGAATAAACCAAAGAGGCAGAGATCAAAAGGTCTCGAACATTTCTGTCCTTAAGACAAATCATGCTTTATTGAAGAAAGTGGATACCTATATATACCGCAATGGATTCGAGTACCCCAACAAACCGTCAGAATTCATTCTCTTGAAAGGTTCAGGTTGAAGATATACTTACCTGAGAATTTGGAAGAAATGCTTGGTGGCTTCTCGACAACCAGGCTTGTTCATTCAACAATCGCCGAATGAATTTCAAGACTTTGGAAGGTAACTCAAACACCGGGAATGTGTTGCCTGTCAGGCAATGTCAGAGCTAACATGTGCAAGCATTTTCATCAATGCGTTCATTGGTTCATACAAAATTGTTTAGCTAAGTTGGTAATGATTAGAAGTAGTCTGTGTGATAACTCATGATGCAATCAATCAAAATGTGGATCATGCAAAACATATTCTGTCAAGTTTGCATTACCAATTCTATTTAAGGAGGTTCTCATAATATGAACGCCTCGAATGTAATCTGAATGGGGGACTTTAGTCCGAAGGGGCTTTCTCTCACTCTGGGGAAATGTTGTTTATCCGTAAATTAAAATGTTAGACTTATGTGGAAATAGTTTGCCTTTCCTCATCCTGTCATGCCCCATTCTGCACATTTGATGTCTCCTGTGCAGTTTATGCTCTAAGTTGCAGTTGGTAAATTAAACACGCGGAATGGTCATGCATAATTCATGAACTGTGTAAACACAATGCAGATGTGACAATTTTTAGCATCATGTGTGTTTATATAATGTGCAAATATGGGCGGATTTGAATTGCCCCTGGTATGTGGGTGGATTGAACAAATTGGGAAGCCCACTCCTTATGTCGAGGAGCGGTTTGTCTCAAGTTTTGCCCCTACATGATGAGGCATATGGGTGAGGGAGCATTTTGGTTTGTTTAGTGACAGCGACCGCCATGGTTTAGCAGTTAAATGCCCCCCATTTTTCACCAGAATAGATCTTGTCAAATGATCATCATTTTCTTTTGGATTTGTCTCCTCCAACATGTTACATGTTAGTATAAATATTTCCTGTAACAAGAAAAGGAGACATATCAACCGGTATTAAAAGAGATAAATTGGAAACGATACTGATTTACCCTTCATCTTGAATGCCTTGGACAAGTCTTTTACCAATTTTGCTGGGTTGAGTTTTCTTCGACTTTTGTTGGATGCTTCACCATTAAGCCGAGAATGTGGCAAAATATTGACTTCGGTATTACTCGTCGAGTATTCCTGCATTCGGTCCATTGGACCATAGGTATCCATGGGGTTTTCTTTTCAAAGGTTAATCCTTGGGGATAACGCGGCCCTGTTGTATCACCTTGGGCCTTGTTACGATATTTCTCGAGGTAATTTGCAATCCCTGTTAAGAATGGAATAAAAAAATTCAGGACTCGAGATGATTATGTGCAAATTAAAACGATACAGAATTACCCATGTCTGAGATTGTTTGGATCTTTCGCTTGTATTTTTCTTTAACCGAAGTTGTCCATCCCGTGGTAATGTCCATGAGTTGATTTGCCCCCAATTTAGCCCGACCAGGAAATTTGGTTTTTGGATACAACTGTATTCTCGAGTCGCTTTTGCAAATTCCTGAAAATAGAAGGGATCAAATTTAAAACCGGAGCAATTTAAGGGTAAATTGGAACGATACGGATTTACCCTTCAAATTTACGCAGATTTCGTCTCGATATTAATTTTTTCGAGTTTGGTGCGGTTAACGGCTCCGAGCATTTAATAGGGGGGAAAGGGAAATGATTACTTCTAGCTTGTGCATTAATTTTGGACATCGACAAAAGGCGAGAACGTGCGATGAAACTAAGTAGACGTATTCGTCTAGGTTTAATCTTCTTCATGATGCTCTCGCGGGTTGCGGTAGATGATGATATCAAGAACATTAGAGAGGCATTCAGTGTGGCTTTCCACCAGCCGCCTAGAGACCCGCGTTCAATCATGTAAATTAATAAAGCTACCACCACTTAATTAGTGTGCCAATAAATTCGGCCATTTGTTGCGTGCCCCACTTCAACCGTGTTTTGTTTCTTTCGGTGCCCATTTGCTCTTGTCGGGCGCCTGTAGCATTGGGAGAAATACTTGTGGGTCACATTCATTAATAGAACCTCGGTCCTCTAAAACCCTCCGCGTGTTTCGGATCCGAGGAAATTTTAAGACCGGTCTCTGGTTGATTTAATCAGGTTAAGGTACTTATTTCATGGTTTCTGATTATATAATCCATATTGTCTTTCAAAAGACGCGGGATCCTCTGCAATACATTAAATATGCCCCCGTGTTTAATCAGTATAAGTCCACCGTCATATCAGAATACACTGCCCATACAAGTTTACGGATTGACACAACTCTGTCTGTCAAAGATGGACAGTGTTCGTTTGCCCCCCTGAATTAACGGTTGAAGCCTTGGTGTTTTTCGTCTTTTGGTATTTCTGAAGATGATTCTTGATATATTATTGAACTTAATTTTTACACCCGTCTGGGGTATCTAGGATCTCCCTGCAAAAGAAAAGGATATAATTAGTATGCGACACAAGGAATGTCGGTCCATGACTCCTATATTAGTCCAATTTTATTTTTTCTATTTTATAGAGAAATCAGAAAAAAAAAAAATTTCCTTAGGAAGAAATGGGTTAATTTCTGATACAGAATTTTTTTTTTTTTTGCAGATTTATTACTCTTTTTTTTATTTTTTTAAAGGAATGTGACAAAATCTCTTGATGTTTACTAAAATTTTTGAAGGAATTTCCTTTTTATCAAAATAAATTTTCCGAGGTAATTTATCAGGAAAATTTTATTTTTATTGAAGCAGGAAAGACATAATAGAAATCCTTTATTGGTTAACAAAATTCCCCCGAGACATTAGTCTAATTTTATTTAGAGAAAATTTTCTTAGAAAAACATAAGCGAATTTCTCGAAAAGAATTTTTGTTGCAAGTTTTTATAATTTGAAAGAATGTGATAAAATCACTTGATGTTTACCAAAGTTTTTTTTGCAGGAATTTTTCTTTTTATCGAAATAAATTTTCAGAGGAAAATTTGTCAGGAAAATTTCATTTTTATTGAAGCAAGAAAAACATGACAAAAATCTCTTATTGGTCAATACAATTCCCCCGAGACATTAGTCTAATTTTATTTAGAGAAAATTTTCTTAGAAAAACATGAGCGAATTTCTCAAGAAGAATTTTCTTGCAAGTTTTTATAATTTGAAAAATGTGATAAAATCACTTGATGTCTACTAGAGTTTTTTTGAAGGAATTTTTCTTTTTATTGAAATAAATTTTCAGAGGAAAATTTTTTCAGGAAAATTTTATTTTTGTTAAAGTAATAAAAACATGACAAAAATCCCTTATTGGTTAATAAAATTCTCATGAAGGGATTTTTTCACATCATTTTTTCAAAAAAAAAATTTCTAAAAAGAAATGAGGGACAAATTTAATTTTTATTTTCTTTTAAAAGAATGGTCGTAATATCAAGCTCAAAAACTGACTAACACCTAGCATGGACCGACCGAAAATAAATACAAGATAAAATTAGAGAACTTACTTTTACCTTGGAGAAATGCAAATCACATAGTCATGCGCATGACTCAAGTGAGGAGTGGACTCTAGAAAATAAAAGAAGGAGAGACAGGGTATGGACCTAAAAGGCCCCCACTATCTGAATTGACAACCTTACCCTCCGCGCAATCAAATCACAATGGGAAGAATTGTCAATTCAGATAATGAGCGGGATAAAATATGGTCAACCCAAGCGCAATCGACGCAAGAGCTTTGCATATTCGATCCCTATCTATGGTTACCTAGGAAAAATTTCGCGACCTGGGTTTAGACGCTTATGTGTGCAGGTGTTGTGATCCTCAGAATATGCAAGACATGCACAACAATTGATATCGAAACAGCGCTTCTAAAAATGTGTGAAATTAAACATAATCCCAACACCGAGCCTGCAAAACAAATGGGTTAGCCAAACACTTCGCCCATTATAACTCCCATCCTGCAAAAACATATAACACCTATAGAATGAGTCCCAAGCAAGATCGCCAGAAGCGAGATATCCATGAAATTTTCATTGGCCTAAGTCCACTAAGACTTTTAAAATTTCGAAAAAATTTAAGTATTCCAATTGGTATCTTTTTTCGAAAATTTAAAAATCTCTATCCCCAGCGGAGTCGCCAGTCTGTCGCGACCCTCTAAAAAAATTTTAAATTTTAAAGGGGTTAACGGATTATTAGGTTAATTAGATTTGACTAACGTAACGCGGACCCTCCCAAGCCCTACTGAATCACAACTTTGGTTTTTGTGATTTTGAAATTTGGAGTCGCCACTAATCGTTCTTGGTAGGTCGATTAGAAACCTAAATAAATTAGCGGGAGAACTAATTTATTCCTGCGAACCAGAGATTATGAGCTCGGGGACTTGGTTACACTAGTTAATTAAAACTAATGCCCTTTCGGTACCTTAATTTCATGGATATCCTAATCCGGCAACTCAGGCTTGGTTTATTCCTAAAGCTCTAGTAGGGTATTCTCTTTTGTGTTTTCACTTTTTAAATAGGATGCATGGATGGTATATATGTTTATTTGTTATATTTTTTTAAGTGTTAAAGATTCCCTGAAGCCGAAAGAGGGAGTGTGTTAACGACTTCTGTGCAGTATTACGACCTACTCATCTTTTGGGTCTGATGATTCAAAAATTAAATTATAGGAAGTACATGACAGTGAATAAACACCTCCAATGGGAGGCCTAGCATTGGCTTGGCTCTTCCCTTTGGGATTTAAGGTACAGGTATTTAAGTTGCAAGTATTTAAACTACTGTAAGTAAAAACCTCCAATGGGAGGCTAAGCATTGGCTTGGCTCTTCCCTTTGGGATTTAAGGTACAGGTATTTAAGTTGCAGGTATTTAACTACTGTAAGTAAAAACCTCCAATGGGAGGCTAAGCATTGGCTTGGCTCTTCCCTTTGGGATTTAAGGTACAGGTATTTAAGTTGCAGGTATTTAACTACTGTAAGTAAAAACCTCCAATGGGAGGCTAAGCATTGGCTTGGCTCTTCCCTTTGGGATTTAAGGTACAAGTATTTAAGTTGCAGGTATTTAACTACTGTAAGTAAAAACCTCCAATGGGAGGCTAAGCATTGGCTTGGCTCTTCCCTTTGGGATTTAAGGTGCAGGTATTTAACAACTGTAAGTAAAAACCTCCAATGGGAGGCTAAGCATTGGCTTGGCTCTTCCCTTTGGGATTTAAGGTGCAGGTATTTAAGTTGCAGGTATTTAACTACTATAAATAAAAACCTCCAATGGGAGGCTAAGCATTGGCTTGGCTCTTCCCTTTGGGATTTATGGTGCAGGTATTTAAATTGCGGATGGACTTTGTCCTCTCCATTTTGGGGTATGAATTTTTTAAAATGAAATACAACGAATTGATTCAACAATTTGAAATTTGTGCGCGCTTGAGGACTCCTCCAAGCCGATTTTGTGCTTCCATAGGATTGACCATTGATATAGAGCTGCGGCTTCCTGACATAAAATAGAGTGAAGTGTCAGTATACAAAATATGTGCTAATCTGCACCTAAAACCAGAAGAGTGGAAAGAGTACTTATCTCCCGTTTGTTTGGGAGGGATTTCTATAATTGATTTTCGCTCTCTATGTTCCCAATATAGAGAGTTTCTTTTGAATTAAGAGGGACTTTTAGTCACAGATCAGTTGAGAAATCGGTGGACAGCTTAGGAGCTTGTCTGGGCCGATTCTTGCATCTCTACGAGATTTTTGCTGTTGACATAGAGATATCTTTCTCCTGACATAAAATATGGGAAAAAATGGGAGATAGAGAAAGTGTATACAATTTGTGCTAATTTGCGAGTAAAACCATAAATAAATGAATAAATAAAAACACTTAGCTCGAATTTGCTTGCTCGTTGACGAGGATGAACTCTTGATTTATATTGATCGATGAAGGAATTTGTGATGATAACCCCTAGCTTTAAACTCCCATCATCTTCAAAATTCTCTCTCTTTTTTGGTATTTTCTTTCTCTCAAATTTTTCTTCAATCTCCCAAAACTCTCTCAAACATCCAAAATTTTCTCTTCAAAAAATTCTCCCAAACACTTCAAATTTTCTCTCTCAAGAATCCCTTTCTCAAGCTCACTTCTTCCTCCTTTTATAACCTACTCATCTATCTCCCATTCTAATTTTTCCACTAACTCTATCTCCCATTCTAATTTCTCCACTAACTCTTCTTCATTTTCATCTTCCATTCTCCATCTCTATCTCACATTCTAATCTCTCCACTAACTCTTCTTCATCTTCATCTTCCATTCTCCATATTTATCTCCCATCCTAATTTCTCCACTAACTCTTCTTAATCTCCATCTTCCCTTCTCTATTCTTATCTTCCATTCTAATTTCTCTACTAACTCTTCTTCATCTCCATCTTCCCTTCTCTATTCTTATCTTATTTTCTCCATCCATTCTTCTCCAACTTCTCTTCTTCATCTCCTCTTCTTCATCTTCCCTTCTCTATTCTAATTTATCCACTAACTCTTCTTTTTATTATTTGTAAAATAATCCTTCAAGAGTTAGGTATTTGCACTCTAGTCCTTGAATTTTAAGTATTTACAATTCAGTCCCTAAAAAAAATATTTCTTTAAGTCCAAATCTCCTCACAATTTTTGACACACCAAAATTTACCACATGTCAAATTTAAGCTCATTTCTTGTCGCTGAAAATAATGCATAATTTAATTAAAGCCCTTTTGCAAAATTAAGTCATTCTGGGTATAATTGGGCCAAGATGAAAATTTAAAATATTAGAAGACAATGTCACAACTCATAAAAAGTGAAAGTTAAAAATAAGTTGAGTCAAATTAAATTTTTTTAGGCCCGATTCGAGATTATACTCGTGAAGGAACACGTGACTCGAATTGGATTTTTCTGAATTTGCGATGGCCAATATGAAAATAGATTTAAAATAAAAATATTAACTATCTTTGTGTATTTTTTGGCCTCAAATGTTATTTTTCCAAAATTTTCAAATATTTTTGTATTTTTTTTAAAAAAATTAAAATATATATAATATGAAAAATTATTTTTTGGTCAAAATTCGTTCCCTAGGCTTGGCTAAGGTTCCCAAAGTTGATTTTTCAATTTTATGAATTTTTATGGATTTTCTATTAATTTTCGAAAATAAATAAATAAATAATACGTAAAAATACTGAAAATATGAAAAATCGTTTTTTGGTCAAAATTGGTTCCCTAGGCTTGGCTAAGGTCCCCAAAGTTGATTTTTCAATTTTATGAATTTTTATGGATTTTTTATTACTTTAGCAATATTAAAAATGATTAAAAATCAGGTGTCAACACATAAGACGAAGACTACTTGAGTGGAAACCGAGTTTTAGAGATTCCCGAGACCGATTCACGGTCTTATGCATTTTGCCGCTTCGGTAAGGGAAGGAATGAATGGATCCCTAAATCGAGCTTGGCATCTCAAGACTTGAAAGATCTCTATGGAAGTCGATACATCGTTACCAAGAACTGAAATAAGGTACTGGGTATATTTGGCTGAAATGGTTCAGCAAGATCAAAAAGCATCAGATTGCATCGAAGAATGGAAGGAGTCACCGATTAAAGAGGAGGCCAAGTCCATAGAGATTGAAGACCCTTTGGTTGAGATAAATATCGGAAAGGATGAGCATTACCGACCCATATTTATAAGTGCACTTCTACCAGGGGGCATGAGGAATGAGTTGGTAGAGTTGCTTACCTGATACAATGATTGCTTCACCTGGGATTACCATGAGATGCCGGGATTATCAAGAGAGGTTGTTGAGCACAGGTTACCAATTAAAAAGGGATTCCGTTCACATAAACAACAAGCGAGGAGGTTCACCCCAGATGTGGTCAACAAAATTAAGGAGGAAATTGAAAGATTACTGAGGGCGGGATTTATTGAGACAGCCAGGTATGTGGAATGGATCTCTAACATAGTTCCAGTGAAAAAGAAGAACGGGAAATTACGAGTGTGTATTGATTTTCGAAATCTTAATGCTGCTACTCCAAAAGACGAGTACCACATGCCCATAGCAGACATGTTAATTGACTCGGCATCGGGAAATAAGACGTTATCTCTAATGGATGGACATTCGGGATATAACCAAATATTCATCGCTCAGGAAGATGTTCCGAAAACAGCCTTTAGGTGTCCGGGGGCCATTGGGACTTTCCAATGGATTGTCATGCCGTTCGGGTTAAAGAATACGAGAGCAACGTATCAGCGGGCAATGAACTTTATCTTCCATGACATGATCGGGAAGTTTATGGAAGTTTACATTGACGATATTGTTGTGAAGTCAGCTCGGGATAATCATCTGGATTACTCGGAGCAGGCCTTCATTTGCATGAGAAAATATAAGTTAAAGATGAATCCACTTAAATGTGCTTTCGGTGTGCAAGCTGGGAATTTCTTGGGGTTCCTTGTTAACAAAAGAGGAATTGAAGTGGATAGGCACAAAGCGAAAGCAATCATGGAATTAAGACCACCTGAGTCGAAGAAGTAGCTCCAGATGATACTTGGAAAGATTAATTTCTTGCGTCGGTTCATTGCTAATTTATTTGAGAAAATTGAACCGATGTCACAGCTTCTAAGACTCAAAGACAAAGACATGTTTGTCTGGAGTGAGAAGCAGCATGAAGCTTTTGATGCGATCAAGAATTATTTAATAAAGCCCCCTGTTCTAGTGTCACCAAAGCTTGGTAAGCTGGTGAAATTGTATATATCAGCAGCCGATAATACTATCGGGAGTATGTTGGCACAAGAAAATGATGAAGGAAAAGAACAAGTGGTATATTATTTGAGCAGGACGTTGACTGATGTTGAAAAACGTTATACCGTGCTAGAAAAATTATGTTTGTCTTTGTATTTTGCATCTGTGAAATTAAGACATTACTTGTTGCAAACTACTGTTTACGTGCTTGCCAAGACGGATGTGATAAAATACATGTTGTCTCGACCTATCATAAAAGGTCGGGTAGCTAAGTGGGCGTTCATTTTGTCTGAGTTTGATCTGGTATACGTCCCACTAAAGGCAATGAAAGGGCAAGCCGTAGCTGATTTCCTTACCGAATACCCATGTTTGCAAATGGGAGAAAGTGAACAAAATGAACAACATTTCGCTTGCGTTGTGCGATGGACCATGTACTTTGATGGATCATGTGCTAACAACAATTCGGGAGTTGGCTTGGTCATAATATCTCCCAGGGGAGAATATACCAGGTGCGTTTGCAAGTTAGATTTTGAATGTTCAAATAATCAAGCCGAATATGAAGCACTGGTTATCGAGTTGGGAATATTAAGTGATCTACATGCCCAGTTTGTTAAAATAATTGGTGATTCCCAACTAGTGATCAAACAGCTGAATGGAGATTACCAATGCCTGAATGAAAATTTGATTGGCTATTATTATTTGGCCAAGAAACAATTGAGTCAGTTCTTAGACTATGAAGTGGTTCATGTTAAGAGGAAAATGAATCGAGAAGCCAATGAGTTAGTACAGATGGCTTCGGGATATAAAATATCAAAAGAACTGGCACGCATGGTTTCAAACATCGTGCTATCAGTACCTTCCATTAAGCAAAGAGAGATACCGATAGCCATGAGCGAAGAAGTCCCGAAAGAAGACTGGAGAAAGCCCATAGTGGAATACCTCAAGGAGCCTAACTCAAGAGACCAAAAGTTAAGAAGGCAAGCTCAGAAATACATTTTGATGGAAGAAGAATTGTATTACAAATCTTCCGATGGTTTGTTGCTGCGGTGTTTGAACGAAGGCGATGCAAAATTGGTCATGGCAGAAGTACATGAAGGAATATGTGGGGCATATCAGGCTGGGATAAAGATGAGATGGTTGTTGAAAAGACACGGATATCATTGGCCTTCAATGATGCAAGATTGTATTAAATATGCTAAGGCGTGTCATTCCTGTCAGAGACATGGACCATTGCAACATGCACCAACCGTGGAGCTTAACCCAATCATAAAACCGTGGCCATTTAGAGGATGGGTAATGGACATAATCGGTAAGATCTATCCACCATCCTTTAATAAACATAGTTTCATATTGATTGCTACAGATTATTTCACGAAATGGGTGGAGGCAATTCTATATAAGAGCATAAGTTAGGGTACGGTGATCAAATTTATTGAAGAAAACATCATTCACCGATTCGGGTTGCCTGAGACCATCACAGCAGATCAAGGTACGGTGTTTACTGGACGAGAAGTGATGAATTTCGCCCGGTCAAGAGGAATCAAGATGTTGCATTCGACACCATACTACCCGCAGGCTAATGGACAAGCCGAATCTACAAATAAGATAGTTGTGGGGTTGATCAAGAGACATCTAGAAGAAAACCCAAGAAAGTGGGACTCTCTGTTATCAACAGTGTTGTGGGCTTACCGAACCTCTAGAAGATCAAGTACATGCGTTAGTCTATATATGCTTACATATGGACACGAAGCTGTGCTACCAATGGAAATCACGGTGGAGTCTTTAAGGGTTCAACTTCAAAGCGAATTACTTCTCGAAGACTATCGTGACTTGATGCATATTAATATTGACGATTTAGATGAAGTTCGAGCAATGGCCTTGGATAGATTACTGGCACAAAAGAGGAGAGTAGCCCGAGCTTATAATAAAAGAGTAAAAGAGAAGCGGTTCTCTATTGGTGATTTGGTATGGAAAACCATTTTACCAGTTAATCAACAAGATCCAGAGTTCGGCAAATGGGCACCGAATTAGGAAGGACCGTATTTAGTGACAAAAGTGATGAGTGGGAATGCATACAGATTGATGGATATTGATGGAGAAGAGTTACTTCGGTCAACTAATGGGAAATATCTGAAGAAATATTATCCTTTGATTTGGGAAATGCAGCAATAACATGAGTACAGTTATACAAAATGGAAATATGCTCCAATTTTAGCCGATAAGACTTTCAAGTCCGTTTCCAAAGCACGCAAATCAGCTAGAAGATAGGCATGATAGCATAGATCATGTTGAAGAGTAGCAAGCTGCACTTCCAAATCAGCTAAGCGATGCGTCTTGGTCTGGATTATTTCTGCAAGACTATTCATCTCATGGATCGTGTCTTCATACAAATTGAACGTATGGTTAGCCAAATGTTCAGCTTGTGTCAAGGCATCTCTCAACATTGGAAAATAGTCTTCATATTCGAGGATAAGCCCTGAAAAGAAATCACGGATGTTGGCAGCAGCATCTACGTCCAAGTGGAGTTGAGAATTAATTTGACTAACTCTACGATGCTCCTTTCTCAAGTTGGATAATTCCATTGATTCATTGAAGCTACGAGCTCCAATGATGTTAGACTCCTGAACAATGGGACTGAGGTCATGAATTTTTTCAATGATCAGACGAGAAGTGTACAAGCTGGAAGGAAAAAGACAGAAAAATTCCCATGTCAAATTGAGGAAGTATGGGTCGACAAACAAGAAAAGCTTGGCCCGAAGCATATTGGTCAGATTGTTCACTTCTTCTTCTAGCTCAGGAGATCTGAATAGGCCACTATAACCGTGGGAAAGAAGTTCGTGAAGGCGTCTCCAAACATCACGGTCGTCATCAGGTGAATGACTAACAGGAAATGGACCTGAAAAGATCAAATCGTGATTGTTTGGATTTATCAAACATGGATCACGGATAAAGCATTAAACAAGCAAATGAAGGACTGTTGCTGAATATTACCTCCATGACTGGAATGATAACCGTTGGAAGGCATGGTAGAATAAAGATCGAAGCTGACGTTCAGATTGAGATACTTTTGAAAAAGAATGACTGGGTGATATATGGACAAGACGATGAAGCAGTTATCAGAACGTGGGGGGTGTCTTTGAGAATGAGTGAAATAGCAAGGAAGCGTGAGATCGTGTGGAGAATATTTAGTTATTAACAGGGCGAGTTTCTCGAATTCAAGTTACTCAAGATTTAGGTTAAGGAGAATATGGGAATAGATTTCGGTGTGGTAGTACTTACGCGCGAGGTTAATGTACCGAAATTAGGTTACTCGAGTTGTTAGTTGAAGCATCTTCAGGAATTCTATGGATCGTTGCTGAATCGTTTTCCCAAATCTCAGTTACAAACGAATGTAAAGTGAAATGAACTCAGTGTCGCATTCCCGATTCATCTCAGTGTCGCATTCCCGATTCATCTCAGTGTCGCATTCCCGATTTGAATGTAAATCAAGGATGCCTAAGCCAAACAGTTTTTCGGGAAAAGGGTTTCAGTACCTGTTACTGTTGTTATCTTCTTGACTCTGAGTTGTGAAAAGGATAAGGTGAAGAAAACTTTCGGGAAAGGGATTTGATCCTTTATGTTACTTCCCGAAGTCAAGTTATTAAGGAGTTATGATGTAGCAAAGCAGAGAAAGTATTAAAGGCACGAGATTGGGAACATTATAAAATTCGGGAAGGCAGAACTCATAAAAAAAATCACCATTCAGCCTCATCCAACAATTGTCTAGCTCTTTGTACAAAGGCTCGCAATTGAAATTCGAAGTTGAAGTTCTGTTCCATCATTTCTTTCCTTCTCTTCTCTGCAACCTGATTCTTGTGCTTGCCGGCGTCATATTCCTTGGTTAATTCAGTGAATTTGTTGAACTCCCGTCGGCAAGCAACGCAGGCTTCTTCGTTCTTCGCTTCTTGAAGAAGAATTTCATTTTCAGTCGTCTTGAGTACTGCCTCGAGATTTGCTTTCCTCCTCTTGAGTTTTTCAAGTTCTTGCTCCAGAGTGTTATAGGTTTTGAAGAATGAGAGCGTCTTATCCCGTCATGTGAGCAACTCATCTTCAGTGGCCAGATGTGGTTGTTCCATGGAAAGAAAATACGGCAGGGTGTACATATTAACCCGTATTGTGTCTATTGCTTCGACAAAACCGAGTTGGAATACTTCACTGGCGTTTTGAAGCTCTATCGAAGGCATGTAGGAGGGATTACCTGAGAAAATCTCTTGGGCAAGCATCCTGGCTCTTCGTTCTTTCTTGGAATCCACAACCAGCTCACTGTAACCAGGCTCCAGGAGATCTAAGAATTCTTGCCATTTAGCCTTGGCAACTAGAGCGGAAATTGGAGAAGTTGCCGATAAGATATTTTGCAGTAGAACTGGGATAGGTCCCCCTACGTCAAACTGAGAAACTTTTTCAAGCTTGGCTTTCTCTTGCTCAGACAAAGGAGGAATCTTCTCCCTCGGCGAACTTGCAATTTCTGAGGAAGACAGGATGTCAGACACTCTTGGAGATGATAAGGGTTGCGTCAACGGAGGAAGAGGACTTTCGGGATCTACAACTTCAACAGTTAAAATTCGTTTCTTTGCTTTCAAGGATCGAAGTCCTATAATCCAAAGGAATTAGTTAGTTAACATTTGAAAAGCCTCTAATTGCGGTAAAGTATGAATTTTACATACTTTGAGCGCGAGGAGATTCTACAGGAGCATTTGGAGCTGAATCGGTAAGTTGGGGCACGTTTGGATCGGCTTCAATTTGGAGAGAAGGAAGACAAATCACTGAAATCGGGAATCCTAACAGCAGTTAGAGGTGTAGTGTTTATTACAAAAAAAAAGGGGAGAGTTGGTTAAGAAATACACACCAAGTGGAAGAACTTCTTCAGGCAGAGTAAGCTCCCTGTGAGGAACAGATTCTTCGGGAAGGAAACCCGGTAGCGTAATTGCAAGCCTGTCTGATGCCGTTAGAGAATCGGGGTGAGTAACTTCAGGCTCCACAAGGTCGAGCTCAATCAAAGGTGGATGAGCAGGAGTCCTGGATGTCCCGACTGGGAACTCAAAGGTAGGTTCGAGAGTAGAAGAGGTAGGTGTTTTCTGCGCGGGAACTAATATTCAAAAGAATGAAATTAGAAATGATGAGCTTAATAGCTATGGTATAAAATTCGGGAGAATATAAATACTTACCCGTACCTGATCGCGGCTTCTTCAATAGCCGAATTGGCACTTCGGGAACTGAACTATCAGATGAAGGTTCTGAAATGCGGATGCCTGTCCTCTGTGATGGTTTCTTCTGAGATAACTTTCGGGGAGCAGGGGATTTTGGTGATGCTGTTCTTTTCCTCTTGCCATCTGCAAATGTACATAATAATGTGAAGTAAAAGGTAAATCTATAACTTACACATAAAGAGGAGAGAGGTTAATTAACCTTTCTTTGAATCTCCCGCGGATGCTGGTGCTGGGAGTGCTTTAGGTACTATGTCGGGTGCAGGGGTTAAATCTGGAATTCGCAGATTCTGATCCAAGAATGAGTCTAGATTCTCACTCTTAGAAAAGAAACGGGAACGATGGTCATCCCACCAGATTATAAAATCGGGAGTGGTATAGCCGAGTTTTGGTTTTCGATATATTCTCCGAATTACGACTTTAAGCTCGACAAAGGCAGAAGTGTCTGAGGATTTGCAAGTGACTTTTTCAGGAAGGGAAGGAAAGGAGAAAGTATAGAGTGCTGGGACAGGAGGTGCCTGAGTAAGCCCAAATTGCCGAGCGCAATATTGGGGGGAGTAAATTTCAAAACCAGAAATAAGTCGACCTTTGAATGAAATCTTGAGGGGAAGGTCGATGGAAGTTAACACAACTTGCCAGTACTCACTGCGGTTATTGGAAAAACCAGGGAGATACCGACGGAATTCGGGAGAAAGAAAAGGGGAAAAATCAAAAGCCTCTGCGTCTATAGAGTAAAGCTGCGTAATGAAATACCGAAAATAGGAAGAGAATTCGATATTAAGGGGGGCAACTTCCCGATTTAATGCTTGGCAAGCAGGGGTATCTGGTACAGAGATGGAAAGGGGCTGGCCGAATTGAGACTCTGAAATCCAAGACGGAAAATAAAAAGCGGCCCAGACTTGCAGAATCCAGAGGGGGCCACCGAAAACCCCTAAGATACCGGTGGAAGTAACTGAAGCAGCATGAGATAAACCCCTATACAGAAGAGCAAGAGCAGTCTTGCCCAAAGCTAACTTGGTTCCTGCGGCTAAAGCAGTGGCTATGTATAAAAAATCTTTGGAAACCCTTATAACATGGTGACAAAAAAGGAACTTGCACAGCCAGTAGAGTAAAAAGGCGATGTGCTCTTCTTCGGTAACCTCCCCTTCTTTTTTGAAGTATTTGTTCAGAAAAGTCCCGTAGGATAGGTCGGAATCCGAGAGTAAGCGAAACTCTGGATGAGCATTTAAAGAAAGGGTGGCGACGTCTTCTCCTAAAAGGCTAAGCCAAGTAATACAAGCCAAGTCCAGAAGGGTTACAGTCATGGAGGCGAAAGGGAAAAAGAAGCAATTTGTGGATGATGACCAAAAAACTGGACAGGGCACCGATTAATTCAAAGTTCAGGCGGAAATCAAAACAAGAAAAGGGAAGGGCATCGTGAATTTGGAGTTCATCCCAAAGTGTAGCCTTAGAAGCAGAAAGTCGGGAATACCATTGGTAGAATGACTGGTCAAAAGGGAAAAAAGCCCTAAATCGAGTAGGCTGAGAAGCCCAATGATGAAATTGAATGGGTTGATGATGGATAGGAAGAACCTCAGTCATATGTCAAGGGAAAACATCAGAGAAGATCCCGGGGAGTAAAAAGTGATTGTAAACAGCAGGACCCAAGACGAAGGAATCAGTACCGTCATTGTTCAGCAGAGAGAAGTAGTGACGGTCATCCAAATCGTCTGATTCCACGAAGTTGGAAAAGCGGTCAAGGGCCGTTGCATGGAAAAAGTTTGAAGCTTGAGACGCCATTGATGAGAGAACGAGGGATTGACGTTAGGGTTTTGACAAGATGCTCTGGAGGAGAAGAGGGAGATCAGGCGAGAGTGCGAAAACGAAACGAAGGTAATGAGAATATGACAAAAAATTGATTATGTGGGGACAAACAGCTTTATAGCTGATCTGAAAAGGGTCGATGAAACGATGAGAAAAGCGTCGTTTGATGCAAAGAAGGAAAATGAATTTTGAAGAAACGACGCGAGATGCATCATTTGGAGAAAGAAGTTGAAAAGATAGGTATTTAAGATGACAAGAAAGACGTTGTCACAAGAAAAAGAAAAGACACCGTTCGGGGAAGAGGGGTGTGCTTAGAGTTTAAAAGAATTAAACTTTTTCATTCTTTTAAAAAGAGGCATATGTTGACACCATAAAATTGCCGCCCAATTCGATGTCTTAGAGATGACGTGTACGAAAATGAGTACCATCAATAAATCCCTAAGTACGATGAGAAGAAAACGTTATGCTGGAAGATAAACTAACATTTTTCATTCGGGATGTATGCGTCATTCGGGAGAATTGAAAGATAGGATCCCGAAATAAAGTAAGAAGAGAGTGTCATACAGAGTAATAAGCCGACGCATTATCGTTCGGGATGTGCGCAACATTCGGGAAGATTGAGGGATATTTTCAAATAAAAGTAATGCTATACTTGAGTTCAGCATATCACACAGTGTGAAAACCTCATACCGAAAGACGGGGAGTGCAAAGCAAAAATCATGGGCGCGAATAGGTTTCTGAAGTGGAAAGATAGTATTTAAAAAAAGGGGAAGTTACTTGTGCAGTTGTGAACCACGAAGAACACGAGTCCCAATTTTCACGAATCAGTTTTGAGGATTGTGGTTTGAAAAAGACAAGTAGTGGCGCTAAATTTCGAAGGTTTGAAATCAAAGAATAACTGTTCGAACGGTTATGAACACGAGAAGAATAAGTATTCAGGAAAAAGGAAGGAAGAGGATCTCCACAATCACCCAGAAAAAACGCTCTATTTTCCTCTAACTTTTAAGCTTTTGTTCCTGTTGGCAGCTTGGTTTTAGCTTTCTTCGCACTTTTCATTACCTGTACTTTCAGATTCCAGTAATCTATTTACCAGTTCTTGCAAATAGGAGTATTGTAGCTGTAAATCGTCCCAATTCCTACACTTTTCCATCAGTCATTGCCCCGTTCACTCGGTTCATCTATTTTCTCATTCAGAACAGAGCCACAGAACCCTTCTTAATTAAAAATCGAAGTACGAATTTCGGTGAAAGATATTCCCGATCACAGATCGTGCGAACACATTCATAAGGAAAAGTATTCAATCAATTGATTTTATGAATTTATATATAGTGTCATTTGATTTTCAGACAAGGCTTGAATGTAAATACTTGATGGTGCATATTTATGTTTGTTGGTACTCCAAAAATGCAAAGAGTATGTTACGACGACATGAGCACATGAAACAGGAAAGGACAGAGAGGCAGTTGCGATTCTACCGAAAGCTAATCCTCGGAATCGGGTAAAGTTAGATGCAAAAGAAAAGGAAATAACAAAAGTAGATGTCCCACCATGTAAGAAGATCCGCATTTCACGGATTAAAGCGGGGAATGCAACGATGACAAGTGGAATCACGTGAAGAGCAAATAAAAAAGTGAAGTTATTCGATAATTTTTCTTGTTTCTTCAAATTAAGAAGTAGCTTTCATCGGCAAAGGAATGATGGCCATCGCTTATGATGCATGTTCTTTCAATTCAATTCGCTCCAATTTTTTGTGGTAGCCTACTACGTCAGATTAATCGGAATTTCTTCTTTTTGGGAGTAGTTCTAAGGTAAGTGAAGTAGGGCCACGCATGTCACGAGTCCATCAACAAAAATTGGAATGAGCAAACATCTATGCTTGGGGATATTGATGAATTTTGCGCATGAAGTGACCGTGCGTTGTTTCTGCTCCTTTCTACATGATTTTGTAAAGATACGTATCCAACATAAGTCGTGTGTATGCTTCCTCAATGACTTCATAAGATTGTCATTACAAAATTTCCTTGTGATATCTTAATTGCAGAAGGCTCTTATTACAATAGATCATGTTCCTATTGTCCTCATTCGGATAATGTATAGTCCCATTTCGCTTTTCGTCTTTTTCCCTCGATCGAATCAGAATCTCGTTGACTGATGCCATTCTCGATGATGTTTATCACTTGGATGAATTAGACATGGTAGCTGATAAAGGCAATTGATTAGGCAAAGAAAACAGAATTCTTGTTGCGAAAATATGAACACTTGTTTTTGGCTTCTCATGTCACTGTCGTGTGTTTACTACATGAAATATAATTGGAGAGGCCTGACATTTCTATCAGTTGCAACGTTTCATTGTGGGATTTGAATGTTTGGTATTCACTTCGTTCTTTTACCGGTTCGCAAAAATGACTCGACACTTAACCAGTTTATACGAACTCCAACTCTCAATGGCAAAGGTATGGAAGATGAGCCTTTTTGTATTTGAGGGCATGCAATACATGCATAGCTGAAACTCCAGCGACATAGATATAGTCATGCATTGCGAAAGATAGTTAAAATTCTTCGGCGGGAATTGTAATCATGCATTTATAGCCATCTAAGTTCGTTATAATTTCTTACATTTCCTATATCGGAAACACTCCTTACCAAAAAAACAATGATCAAGTACACTTGGGTTAGTACCCAGTTTTACTCTTTTTTTCCCAAAAAGTGTGTTAAGTTAGTCCATTTGCTCAAGTGGTTGCCCACAAAATAGGAAAAATGCAAGCGAAGTGGACAGACATGGTGCCACTTCTTATGATGAACATTAAAGAGGCCGAAGCAGCAGATCTGACCAACGGCCCCTTCATCTCCGAGAGTTATCTTTTCTTTTCCTTGTGATTTCATTTCGATGTAATTCAATTTCAAGTATGGGTGAGCAAACGGACCCGATCGAACCCGGACTGCCCGGACCGAACCGGGACGGTGGTTCGGTTCCTGGTTCCGAAGGTGTCCGGTCCGCTTCCCGGTTCCCAAAATTGGAACCGGTGACCGGACGGTCCGGTTCCCGGTTCCAGGGATATAGGACCGGATCGGACCAATTTTTTTATTTTACTTTATTTTATTTTACTTTGTATGTGAAGTTTGTGACACATCACAAGTCAAGACCACGAAATGGAATAAGACTTGATATGAAGCTAGCTTTACATATAAATAAATTTGCTCGGGATTGCATAAAGTGTCCAAAACCGAACGTAAATGCAAGAAATTTGTCAGTCCGGTTCGGTCCTGTCCGGTCCAATCCATTTGTCAGTCCGGTCCGGTTTGGTTCTTGGGACGGTCAGTCTGATTCCCGATTCCCACAAATGGGGAATCGGGACCACCGGTCCGGTTCCCGGTTCTTGAGAGGAACCGGACCGGACCGGACCGAGAACCGATCACCCCTAATTTCAAGTATTTCAATCGATGTCAGTTGCAATTCCAGTACACTTTACATTTTCCTGTGCTTGGATTCGGGGAGTTTCATTACTTGCCACATTCATGCGCTTTTTGGCTCGAGTGTGAAACTAGGGAGCATTCTGAATCCTTTTCCAATTTGTTTGAACCAGCTTTAAAGTGGCCGAGTTCCAAGAAGTCACTTAACAGTTTAGCCCTAATGTTAGCTCCAAACATATTGGTCCCTCGAGGTTGAGCTTTCTAACGGAGAAAATAGTAGAGTTTCTCAAAATCTGACGTTACAGTAAAAAAAAAAAAAGATTCGTCATCTTTATTCAAGATGATAAGGTGGTTATTAGCAAAGTGTAAGTAAGCAGAGTTTTACTGAAAACTGGCACTCTCATTACAAACAAATAGAACCAGACAGGATCACCTTGTTTTAATCCATTCTGCCCTCTAAAGTAGCCAACAAGCTCCCCACTAACAATTATAGAGAATCTAGCAAGCGAAGAATATAGTGGGAACAGCAATTGCAGTCAACAATTTTAAAAAAAAAATCCATAAGTTAAGAAAGCAGTAGGAAGACCGTCGGTGTATTGTCAGCTTTCTCGATCGAACAGTCTTTGTCCTGTTGTGACCTGGAGGGAATATAATGTGGGACTCTGGCAAAATTACAGAAGCTTATAAAATTGTCAGAAGAATATTGCTCCATGAGACACGGGGAGAAAGGCAGAAGGATGCATCTGCCTCTCTCCATTTGGGGCGTGAATAAATCAGATTCCTCTGACACTTGTTGATGATAATTTTGTTTAGTTATGTATGGTGATGAAAATGGAACACCTAACACTCGTCGGTGGCTGGCCTCGCCCTACCCAAGCGAGACCGCCCTCAACAGTCGTAGGCAAGGGCCGGCCTTGCTTGTGGCTAGTGAGGCCACCCAACCCTGCCAAAGCGAGGCAACCTTACCTAGACAAGGCAAGGTCAACCCTCACCGGCAACCGCAAGGCTGCCTAGTCTATGGCCACCGGTTAGGAGGAAGAGAAAAAAAAAAAGGGAAAAAAGAAAGGAAAAAAGGGAAAAATTTTGAAAATATAAAAAAGCGAAAATACCTTGGTCAAGCCTTTTTTTGAAATACTGAGGGTGCTTTAAGGCCTTATTTAAAATAGGTCTACTTAAAGGCCTTATTTGGAAATTTCCATACTTTCTATTTCAGTTTTATTCAAGGTATATTTTTCACATTGATATAAGTTTGAGGCTCTTTATGACATAAACTTTTTTGGGTATTTGTGTCTCCATGAGAAAGTTTAGGGTTTTTAATGACACCAAAAAGTTTGGGATATTACTCACTCATCAATGGTCTAGCTGGTTTGCGCTCTAGTCCTTTCACGAGAGATCCTGGTTCGAACATCGCTGCGTGCCGGTGATTTAAACGGAGGGTCGTGGCAGTGGGATGCTGCCCTCCCGGAGGATTAGTCGAGGCGCGCGATCCGTACGGACACATTCGATATAAAAAAAATGTTTGGGATATTTGTATCATGGTGACATGGTTTGAAATTTTTTGTGCTATTAATTCTTAAAATTATTATAAACCATAAAGCAGAGTTAAAAATAAAAATAAAAAGCCCCAAAAGGCACAAAGAAACATGCGAGTAACGACGAGGAATAATCAAAGTGAATGTCTCACTAAGGACGAAGATTCGCATTCACGGATTTGAGAGGGAATTTCGTCAATAACAAATGGAATCGCGTGAAGAGCAAATCACTAAAAAGTAGACTGGCATGGGAATCTTTCCTGTCACGCCCCGGATCCCTATTCGGGAACGCAGCATCCCGTCCCTACGGAAGATACACCTCGCGCTCGCCTGGTTTCAAAAGTTCGACGGCCCAGGATGAATCTCTTCGTCGAAACCAGATGACGCGTCCTTAGTAAACTTACGAACCTGTGGAAGCGTGCCTCCTATCCACACACACAAGTATGCATAGCAAAGGGTAGCATAGACAAGGTAAAAACAAACAGCATTATATACATATCAAGCGTTAGGTACAAACCCCAAAAAGAAACCACAACCTGCTGTCTAACCTACGCTCTAACTAACATCAAAATACCAGACCAACATCAGAAACTCAGTCCTCCTCAGGCTCCTCGTCGGAATCCTCTACGGGGTCCACTTCTAGATCCTCCTCATCGGGATCGATCACCTGGCCTCCATACTCAGCAGGCTGCAGCCAGAATGGGTCCTCCTCCATGGGTATCGGGGAGTCACGCTGCGGTCCCTCAAAGCCATGAAGGCCCTCTCTAAACCAAGCCTCGAACCTATGGGGCACCAAGTAAGGACCTCCCTGATCTACGAGTACAGTCGTCACGTGCCTATGCCACAGGGTAGCGTGCATATCAAAATGGAGGGTGATCTGAGTGTCCATCTGAATCGGCAGTCCAAAAAGCATCGGGGGTGCAGCCATCACTGGCGTCTGGGATCTGAAAAAGGAAGGTAACCACCACCAGTGAGTCGAGGACTCAGCAAGCTCACCACTAATCCTAGTGTAGGGTAGGGTATACAAGTGAAGTCGGTCCTAACCAATATCTAGGGTTCAGGGTTTAGAGTCCAACCACTCTCGATCTTTCAAGATACTATAACCCATCGTAACCGTCACGAACCACATAATAATACAAGTTGTACAATACAAACGGGCAATATCAAACAATCAGCAATCACGTCATGCAATGCTGCAGGCCTCAAGCGGCCATCACGGATCCCATGGATCAGCCCGCCTATCACTCCAATTCCTATCAGGGCTCAATCTCAGTGCCACACGGCAAATACCACACTGCGTTTCTGACGTCTTACGTTGGTCTCCCTTTTCTCTCCATTTCCCTATCTTGGGCACATTCTCATGTCACATCTTCGGTGACTCATGCAATGCTCTGAATGTATGCGGGGCCCAAATGATTGCATCAGTAATTCAAACACAGAGCATGCATGCCAAAGTACACAAGTACAAGAACAGGGTACATCAAACGATCGTCTAATAAATCTCATGTTCATCATGCCATACGATCATAGGATTAGTACTAGACATTCAGATTCTCGATCATCTAGGCTCGTATTGACATCCTACTCGCGATCCGGTCATACTATTGCTCACCATAGGCGATCCCCTAATTGAACCCATATAAATCAAGGTTTAACCTAAGTAAGGGTCTAATTAATTAAGTTAAGTTCGACTGGGCCTAAGGCCCACTTCAAGTCTTGAGGCCCATGATTTATTTCTTAAGTTAAATATATGATTTGGGCCCATTATTCTTATTAAATTCGTGTGGGGCCCAAGCCCATTTCTAAAAGTTAATTTACTGAGCCCAATTTGGTCATTTTAGGCCCAATTTGTTGTCCTAAGCCCATACACATTATTGGGCCCCATATTTAACCTTGAAAACATAATCTAGGCCCAGTTAATTTAAAATTTTCGTGTATTAGGGCCCACTAACAAGATTTAGGTCCAATTAAAACTAGTTCAGTCCAATTAGTCTGGAATTGGGCCCCCAAGCCCATCTACATTACTTTGGCCCGTTATGTTACACGCCCAAGTCACTATTGCAGCCAACCAATTATGTTTCCAAGGCCCAATTAGATTATTAATTTCGTCCATTAGTAAGCCCGTTAGAGTATTTTAGGCCCGTTAGCTTATTTTAGGTTAAACTTGCCTAATTTAAGCCCTCAAGCCCATTAATCAAACACGGCCCAAACTTCCCACGCCTACATCGCTCAATGGCAGCCCATAATAATCATTTCGAGGCCCGTTTTACTCCTCAAGCCCACGCACAAGGCCCGGTCGAAACATGTTCCAACTTGCCTTAACCCAATCAACTACATTTCCTCATTATTTACACTACTTGCTTGCCATAAACCTCTAGCAACCCAAACATGCTCGCATACGTCAAGCCTAAGCTAGAATTAGAGGTTAAGCTTACCCGAATGTGGCTGAGCTAGGCGGCGGCAACGTCGGGGATGGGGCGGACGAAGGTGAAGCTCTCGGCCTAAGAAGAAACGGCCGAGTTTGGGTCAACAAACGGGATCAAACGACCATGGAAATGAAGGTGACCAAGCTTGGGACCCTTACCTAGGAGTGAGGATGGTCGACGGGAGGGACGGTGGCCGTATGGTGGCGGAGCAAACGGCGTTCGGGGCTGCTGGCCGAAGAAACCCGAGAGGGAGAGAGATGGTGAGGTGAGATCGGGGCGGCTTCAAGGTAGTTTTCAAACCACGAAACAGCAAGGAGAAGGGAGGAGAGGACCTACCGAAGTGACGTAGTGGCTGGACAGTGGCAACGGCGGCCGGAGAATGGCGGACGAGCGGCGGCTTGAGGCAGACAACGGGAGAGCACCGGCGGAGGGAGAAGAAAACGAAGAAGAAATGAAAGAGAGGGAGAGATGGAGTTCGGCCGAATGAGGGGAAAATGGGGTGAGGAGAGAGAGTGAAGCCTTAAGTCCAAGATTTAGCAAATTCAAATTATGGTAGTGGGTTAGGTGAAATAGTAGAATGGAAGGACTCTGTACTTGACATGCACTTGACTTGATTGAAAGATTTGCATGGGAACTTGTGCCATGATTTGATTGATGGACTGACAAGACATTGATTGCTTTGACAACTGATTTGACTTGTCTCGATTTGCGTGCCAAATGCACCGATCGGGTCCCGAGCGCGAACGAAATTCGGACAGAATTTGATTTCGATTGATTGAATCTACCCTCAAAAATTCTAATTCTACTAATCCTAACGACTGAGCATTTACCGGGGGCATTTCGGTAATTTTCAAATCACGTCTAGCTTCTCGACGTTCACCGGCTGTCTGCCCTTCTGGCGGTATTTCTGAAACTGAGTTCATTTCTTAATTGTGCTTATCTTACTGATTCAATTGTCCAAAGTCGGATTTCATTTTGTGGTCAATTTCATTAAATAACGACTCTGTCTCTGTCTCAGACCAATGGGCGGCTGTTTGGAAAATTCTTTCCAGATAGCCTTTCCCCTTCGGTTGGTCAACTCAGGGTAACTAATCCTGAGTGAGCGTCGATCAGAGTGTATTAATGAAGTATTTTCATTCATTTAGAATTTTCGATAATCGGGTCGAATTTTCAGACTGTCACAATTCTTCCCTTCTTATAAAAATTTCGTCCCCGAAATTTACAATCCACCAGTCCTTACAACCACAGAAATTACACTGATCTACTCAAACAGATACGGATACTTCTTCTTCATCCCGTCCTCGCTTTCCCAAGTTGCTCCTTCAGTCCCATGGTGTTCCCAAATAACTTTGACCAGCGGTATCGTCTTATTCCTCAAGACCTGCTCCCTACGATCTTTAATTCTCACTGGCCTTTCCACGTACGAGACGCGGTCATCCATTTCAATGACTTCATGATCGAGTATATGGCCAGGGTCCGGCTCGTACTTCTGAAGCATCGATACATGAAACACGTTGTAAATCTGCGATAAGTTCGGCAGTAGTGCTAGACGATAAGCCAGTGTCCCGATCTTCTCCAGAATCTCGAATGGCCCAACAAATCTTGGACTCAACTTTCCTTTCTTGCCAAACCGAGATAGTCCTCGCATCGGTGACACCTTCAGAAATACATGATCTCCAACTTGAAATTCCAATGGCTTACGTCTCTTGTCTGCATAGCTCTTCTGCCTACTCTGAGCGGTCCTCAGTCTGTCTCTAATCACCCTGACTGCCTCAACTGACTGCTGTACTAATTCTGGGCCTGTTATGCTTTTCTCACCAACCTCGTCCCAACAAATCGGAGTTCTGCAAGCTCTCCCATATAATGCCTCAAACGGTGCCATTCTGATACTCTGCTGATAACTGTTGTTGTAGGCAAACTCCACTAAGTGTAACTGCTCTTCCCAGCCTCCTTTGAAGTCAATTACACACGCTCTCAACATGTCCTCCAAAGTCTGTATAGTCCTTTCCGACTGACCGTCTGTCTGAGGATGATAGGCTGTACTGAATCTCAACTCGGTTCCCAAAGCACCCTGCAAACCCTTCCAAAACGTCGCTGTGAAACGAGGATCTTTGTCTGATACAATACTTACTAGTACCCCATGCAATCTCACGATCTGCCTCACGTACAATTCAGCTAGCTTTTCTAAGGTCAAGTCCTTTCGTACTGCAATGAAATGAGCTGATTTTGTTAGTTTGTCCATTATTACCCAAATCGAATCATTGCTTCTCTGACTTCTTGGCAATCTCGTCACGAAATCCATAGTGACATGCTCCCATTTCCACTCTGGGATTTCCAATGGTTGCAATAATCCTCCAGGCTTGCAATGCTGTGCCTTTACCTGTTGGCACGTCAGACACTTAGCTACATGCTTAGCCACATCCACCTTCATTCCATTCCACCAATAATGCTGACGCAAATTCTGATACATCTTTGTACTCCCTGGATGAATACTGTAGTTACTTCTGTGCGCCTCAGCCAAAATCCTTTCCTTCAGCTCTTCATCGTTTGGCACGCACAGACGCCCTTTAAACTTCAATATTCCATCAGCCGTTACTTGGAACTCAGCCTTCCTCTCGTCTGCATTCATCGCCACAATCTTCTGAATGTCTGGGTCCGTAGGCTGTAACTCCTTAATCCTTAGCTGAATCTCTGGTTCAATCTGCAAGGTAGCCATCAAACTGGAGAGGGTTCCTACCTCAACCTTAAACTCAGAATCTCTGATCTCCTCCAGTAATGTCCACTCCTTGACCATCATACGCGCAATGCTTGACTTCCTACTCAGAGCATCCGCTACCTTATTCGCCTTTCCTGGATGATACAGAATATCGCAGTCGTAGTCCTTCAATAGCTCCATCCAACGACGCTGTCTCATATTCAGCTCTTTCTCCGAAAATAGATACTTCAAACTCTGATGATCGGTGTAGATCTGAAATTTCTCTCCCACCAAGTAATGCTTCCAAATCTTCAAAGCGAACACTATGGCAGCTAACTCCAAGTCATGCGTCGGGTAATTCATCTCATGTGGCCTCAGCTGTTGAGATGCATAAGCTACCACTCGTCCATGCTGCATCAAGACACATCCCAATCCTCTTAATGACGCATCGCTGTATATTTCAAACCCTCCAGGTCCAGACGGGATGGTTAATACTGGTGCGGAAGTTAGTCGATCCTTCAACTCCTGAAAACTTTCCTCGCACTTCTCGGTCCATTCAAACCTTGTTTCCTTCTTCAACAAATGGGTCAGAGGAGACGCTAACACCGAGAAACTTTCCACAAAGCGTCTGTAATACCCAGCCAATCCAAGAAAACTTCGTACTTCAGTTACAATTGTTGGCCTCGGCCACTTCTCCACCGCCTCGATCTTAGCGGGGTCCACTGATATTCCTTCTCCAGATACTATATGTCCAAGAAACGCCACTCTGCTCAACCAAAATTCACACTTACTAAACTTCGCATACAGCGAGTGTTCCCTTAACGTCTGCAGGACAATCTTTAAGTGTTCCTCGTGGTCCTCAGAACTCTTCGAATACACCAATATGTCATCAATGAAGACTATCACGAACTGATCCAGAAACTCCTTGAACACTCGATTTATCATATCCATAAATGCTGCTGGGGCGTTCGTCAATCCAAACGGCATAACTGTGAACTCGTAGTGCCCATACCTCGTCCTAAAGGCAGTCTTAGGCACGTCCTCCTTCTTAATCCTCAATTGGTGATAGCCTGTCCTTAGGTCTATCTTGGAGAACACACATGCGCCTTGAAGTTGGTCAAACAAGTCATCAATCCTTGGCAGAGGATACTTGTTCTTGGTCGTCACTTGGTTCAGCTGTCTGTAGTCGATGCACAGTCTTAGCGATCCATCCTTCTTCTTAACAAACAGCACCGGAGCTCCCCATGGCGAAGCACTGGGGCGGATAAATCCTTTATCCAGCAGTTCCTGCATCTGCACCTTCAATTCCTTCAGTTCCGATAATGACATCCTGTACGGGGCTTTCGAGATCGGCTCAGTTCCAGGTGCCAGCTCAATCACAAACTCCACTTCACGCTCTGGTGGTAAGCCAGGCAATTCTTGAGGAAATACATCCGGGTACTCTCTAACTACAGGCGCTTCCTCCAATTTCACCTCTTGAGCAGTCGAATCAGATACCGACGCTAAAAATCCCAGACAACCCTCGTCCAACATCTTGGTTGCTTCCAACGACGAGATCCAAGGAATCGACGTTCCTCCTCGATTCCCTCTAAAGTCATACCCGGGGTGGCCCACTGGGTTTAACTGTATCATACTCCTACCACAGTCTATTACTGCCCCATGTCTAACCAACCAATCCATGCCAACAATTACGTCGAAATCAAACATAGGCAAAACGGCTAAATCGATCTCTTCCTCTCTATCGCCGAGAACTAACTTACACCCCTTACATCCTAGCGCAACAATCACTCTATCCTTTAACGGGGTGGTTACATGCAAGGTCACATTCAACGGCTTAACGTTTAACCCAGATAGCTCAGCAAAACGTGCAGATACGAAAGAGTGCGACGCTCCCGGATCAAACAAAGCATAAGCAGTATGACCATAGAGAGAAACGGTACCTGTGATCACCCTTGGCGCGTTCTCAGCATCCTTTCGCGCCACTGCATAGACTCGTCCCTGAACAGGTGGACGGTTCTGATTTCCCTGAGGAGCATTCGCCATCGGCAGCTGCTGTTGTGGCTGGAACGGGGGTCTCGGACCTCTTCTCGGGCAGTTCCTCAGAATATGCCCTGTCTGGCCACATCCAAAGCAGCCTCCAGTCTTCCTTGGGCAAGGGCTGTTCCCATGCCTCCTGCCATAGTCACGGCAGTTTTGATACCCGGGGAATGACGGTTTTCCCAGAGTCCTTCTTGCAGGTGGAATAAACCTGCGGGTGTCCTTCATTGGCCTGTTGCCGAAGTCTCTGAAGTTCCCTCTTGGCACAAACTGCGATCCAGATGCGGTGGCCTTTTCTTGCAGATCTCGCTCTATCGCCAGGGCTCGCTCATAAATCTCATTGTATTCCCTTAGCCCAGTGGCGATGATCATGCTCTTAAGTTCGGGTCTCAAGCCTTCTCTGAATCTCTTGGCCTTGTCCCACGGATCCTCAATCAGCCTTCGAGCGAACTTGGACAACCTGGCAAACTCACCCTCGTACTAATCCACGGTCATAGATCCTTGGCGAAGCCTGATGAACTCTTCCATTTTCCTCTCTTGGGCTGCCTCAGAAAAATACTTGCCGTTAAACGCTGCACAGAAAGCAGCCCAGTTTGGCCTCATGCCATCAGGAAAGACTCGTCCTCTAGTGGCCTTCCACCAGTCATCTGCAGTACCCTGGAGCTGATAAGTTGCCAACGAAACCTTTTCTTCATCTGCGCAACCCAAAACGATAAAGGCCTTCTCAAGCTGTTCGATCCACAAGGCAGCTACTTCTGGGCCACCACTACCATCAAACCTCGACGGTTGCAACTTCAGAAACTGCTCCACAATGTGATGAGTCTGACGTCCTCCATTTCCATGCCCATTGCCTCCATTGGCTCCGTTCGCAGCGACCAAGGCGGCCTCAGCTGCTTGGGCAACAGTGGCAGCTCTCTCAGCAGCTTGCCTAGCCATCAAGTTACTCACTTCAGTCAGAACTCTCATCATCTCTTCGATCCTAGGATCCCCTTCAGACTCAGGAGCCCTCGAGCTCGATGCACCAGCAGCCGGTCTTCTGCCCCTATTGCTCATCCTTGCTAAAACTCACACCTAAACACAAACGAAATTCCCATTCAGGAATTCGAAATTCTAAATCTAGCAACCAAGCTTTCGTCTACTGTCGCGTCCACTGACATGTATATGCATGTAAATAGTCGCTGCAGCTTAGATGCAGTTGAACCCGGTCGATATCTAGACTCAACCTGAAAATGCATAACCTAGGCCACTCTGTCCGCCACCTCAACTAGAAGCCTGTCGGGAGCCGCTTCCTTGATCAGGACCCTGCCCCGGCGACCACTCCCCGCCCTCATCGTTTCTTGGTGCGAACAGTTGTCCTAAGTCACCCAAAGACAGAGAGAATCCCACTCTACGTGTCCCATACCACGCTTCATCACAGTTTTTAGACGTCCCGTCAATCCTGTCCCATACTAGGCTGACGGTCACCAAATCCAACAACATTAGATGCATGCACTTTTCAAATCTAAATTCCAAATTTAAACCGTTTTCATTTCTAAACCCCTTTTCCTTTCCAAACTCATTTTTCTTTAAATGAAGAAATCCGTGCAATGCATGATGGTCAAGCAGCGCGCGACAGCTGACTAGGCATACAAACACAAGCAACACCTAACAAGTTAACCACTCAGCAATCAGCAATCAAGCGCCCTATTCATGGGGCTGTGCCTTAGGATCTTACCCCAGCTCCTGACGCACCTGCAACTTAGTTCAGCATACCTCTGCCTCAGTCTATTCTAGGCAACCAACCGAACTAAGCATTCACATGCGCCAATCAATTCATGCATTGTACCCCTTCCTATCCTTTAGTCTAGGGTCTGTCTATCTAACTACTCCAAAATCAACATCCTTATCACTCCAAAACCTCGAACGGTCTCGTATCGAGCTGACCTTGCTCTGATACCACTCGAACGGGGATGTCACGCCCCGGATCCCTATTCGGGAACGCAGCATCCCGTCCCTGCGGAAGATACACCTCGCGCTCGCCTGGTTTCAAAAGTTCGACGGCCCAGGATGAATCTCTTCGTCGAAACCAGATGACGCGTCCTCAGTAAACTTACGAACCTGCGGAAGCGTGCCTCCTATCCACACACACAAGCATGCATAGCAAAGGGTAGCATAGACAAGGTAAAAACAAACAGCATTATATACATATCAAGCGTTAGGTACAGACCCCAAAAAGAAACCACAACCTGCTGCCTAACCTACGCTCTCACTAACATCAAAATACCAGACCAGCATCAGAAACTCAGTCCTCCTTAAGCTCCTCGTCGGAATCCTCCACGGGGTCCACTTCTAGATCCTCCTCATCTGTATCCATGGCATCGCCCTCCTCGTGGCCATCAATCTCAGATCGTCCCGGGGACGGCAACTCCTGCAGTGGGTCGGGGTCGATCACCTGGCCTCCATACTCGGCAGGCTGCAGCCAGAATGGGTCCTCCTCCATGGGTATCGGGGAGTCACGCTGCGGTCCCTCAAAGCCATGAAGGCCCTCTCTAAACCAAGCCTCGAACCTATGGGGCACCAAGTAAGGACCTCCCTGATCTACGAGTACAGTCGTCACATGCCTATGCCACAGGGTAGCGTGCATATCAAAATGGAGGGTGATCTGAGTGTCCATCTGAATCGGCAGTCCAAAAAGCATCGGGGGTGCAGCCATCACTGGCGTCTGGGATCTGAAAAAGGAAGGTAACTACCACCACTGAGTCGAGGACTCAGCAAGCTCACCACTAATCCTAGCGTAGGGTAGGGTATACAAGTGAGGTCGGTCCTAACCAGTATCTAGGGTTCAGGGTTCAGGGTCCAACCACTCTCGATCTTCCAAGATACTAAAACCAATCGTAACCGTCACGAACCACATAATAATACAAGTTGTACAATACAGACGGGCAATATCAAACAATCAGCAATCACGTCATGCAATGCTGCGGGCCTCAAGCGGCCATCACGGATCCCATGGATCAGCCCGCCTATCACTCCAATTCCCATCAGGGCTCAATCTCAGTGCCACACGGCAAATACCACACTACGTTTCTGACGCCTTACGTTGGTCTCCCTTTTCTCTCCATTTCCCCATCTTGGGCACATTCTCATGTCACATCTTCGGTGACTCATACAATGCTCTGAATGTATGCGGGGCCCAAACCATTGCATCAGTAATTCAAACACAGAGCATGCATGCCAAAGTACACAAGTACAAGAACAGAGTACATCAATCGATCGTCTAATAAAATCTCATGTTCATCATGCCATACGATCGTAAGATTAGTACTAGACATTCAGATTCTCGATCATCTAGGCTCGTATTAACATCTTACTCGCGATTCGGTCATACTATTGCTCCCCATAGGCGATCCCCTAATTTAACCCATATGAACCAAGGTTTAACCTAAGTAAGGGTCTAATTAGTTAAGTTAAGTTCGACTGGGCCTAAGGCCCACTTCAAGTCTTGAGGCCCATGATTTATTTCTTAAGTTAAATATATGATTTGGGCCCATTATTCTTATTAAATTCATGTGGGGCCCAAGCCCATTTCTAAAAGTTAATCTACTGAGCCCAATTTGGTCATTTTAGGCCCAATTTGTTGTCCTAAGCCCATACACATTATTGGGCCCCATATTTAACCTTCAAAACATAATCTAGGCCCAGTTAATTTAAAAATTTCGTGTATTAAGGCCCACTAACAAGATTTGTCCTGAGCTAGGCGGCGGCAACGTCGGGGATGGGGCGGACGACGGTGAAGCTCTCGGCCTAAGAAGAAATGGCCGAGTTTGGGTCAACAAACGAGATCAAACGGCTATGGAAGTGAAGGTGACCAAGCTTGGGACCCTTACCTAGGAGTGAGGATGGTCAACGGGAGGGACGGTGGCCGTATGGTGGCGGAGCAAACGGCATTCGGGGCTGCCGGCCGAAGAAACCCGAGAGGGAGAGAGACGGTGAGGTGAGATCGGGGCGGCTTCAAGGTAGTTTTCAAACCACGAAACAGCAAGGAGAAGGGAGGAGAGGACCTACCGAAGTGACGTAGTGGCTGGACGGTGGCAACGGCGGTCGGAGAATGGCGGACGAGCGGCGGCTTGAGGCAGACGACGGGAGAGCACCGGCGGAGGGAGAAGAAAACGAAGAAGAAATGAAAGAGAGGGAGAGATGGAGTTCGGCCGAATGAGGGGAAAATGGGGTGAGGAGAGAGAGTGAAGCCTTAAGTCCAAGATTTAGCAAATTCAAATTATGGTAGTGGGTTAGGTGAAATAGTAGAATGGATGGACTCTGTACTTGACATGCACTTGACTTGATTGAAAGATTTGCATGGGAACTTGTGCCATGATTTGATTGATGGACTGACAAGACATTGATTGATTTGACAACTGATTTGACTTGTCTCGATTTGCGTGCCAAATGCACAGATCGGGTCCCGAGCGCGAACGAAATTCGGACAGGATTTGATTTCGATTGATTGAATCTACCCTCAAAAATTCTAATTCTACTAATCCTAAGGACTGAGCATTTACCGGGGGCATTTCGGTAATTTTCCAATCACGTCTTGCTTCTCGACGTTCACCGGCTGTCTGCCTTCTGGCGGCATTTCTGAAACTGAGTTCATTTCTTAATTGTGCTTATCTTACTGATTCGATTGTCCAAAGTCGGATTTCATTTTGTGGTCAATTTCATTAAATAACGACTCTGTCTTTGTCTCAGACCAACGGGCGGCTGTTTGGAAAATTCTTTCCAGATAGCCTTTCCCCTTCGGTTGGCCAACTCAGGGTAGCTAATCCTGAGTGAGCGTCGATCAAAGTGTATTAATGAAGTATTTCCATTCATTTAGAATTTCCGATAATCGGGTCGAATTTTCAGACTGTCACATTTCCTATCTTTTCAAATTGAAAAGGAGCCTTCCTCGGCAAAGGTATGATGACCATCACTTGTCATGCACGTGCTTTCAATTCGATTCCCTCCAATTTTTTCTTTGGTAGCCTACGGGGTCAGATTAATCAGAACTCTTTTTTTTTTCGTAAGGGAGTAGTTCTAGGTAGGGGTGAGCAACTTGGACTTCCCGGACCGGGACCGCCTGGACCGAACCGAAACCGATGGTTCGGTTCCCGGTTCCTAAAATTGGAACCGGTGACCGGGCGGTCCGGTTCCTGGTTCCTAGGACAGGATCGGTCCTTTTTTTAATTTTTTTTTTCTAATTTAGTCCGTGAATCTTTTTTGGCTCATTGGGCCTCTTATTTTTTGCTATTGGGAAGTTATTTTATATAGACATTGAAGTTTTATAACGTTATTGACTTCAATAATTAGAGAGTAATTTGGGCTACATTTTTTTTTTGGTCCGACCCGCCCATTTGTCAGTCTGGTTCGGTTTAGTTCTCGGGATGGTCGGTCTGGTTTCTGGTTCCGAAAAATTAGGAACCGGGACCACCGGTCCGGTTTTCAGTTCTTGAGGGAAAGTGGACTAGATCGGGAATCGATCACCCCTATTTCTAGGGAAGTGAACTACTTTTGGCCATGTCTCTTCTCTTTGCCCTCTTCTTACTGTTCACCGTGTGCTTCTTTAACTACTTTTTTGGGCTAGAACTTTCGTCGTGAGAGCTCATTTTATGCCTTACTTCATTCCTCTGAAATCGGAAATCGTGTGCTTAGGTCACGCATGTCCCAAATCCATCAGCGAATTATGCTGGCGATATTGATGAATTTTACACATAAAGTGACCGTGCATGATTTTTGTTCCTTTCTTCATGATTTTGTTGAGATATGTATTGAACCTAGGTTAGATGCCTGCTTCCTCAATAACTGCATAAGATTTAACATTCCAATTTTTCCTTGTGAATCAAAGATCGGCGGAGGGCAGTCGGAGGCCAAGGGATGGAGACCGGCAACCCCCAAATGGTGATCGACAGATCTTGAACGGCGAAGGGTGACCAGTGGCCTACGGTCAGTGATAGGGACACTATAGAGAGGGAGTGAGTAATGAGAAGGAATTCTTATTTATGTTTATATTTTACAAATATAAAAATAGAAAATTTCTCATTCTTATTTATGTTCCAAACCTTTTTCTAGGCAATAATTTGTGCTTAAAATAGAAAATACAAAATACAAAATTGCACTATAAAATGGATTTCTATTCGAAAGCTGCTCCCCGGACTAGAAACATAAAAATTAAAAAAATATGAAAATAGAACTATTGCCATGCGTTGCCTAAGAGTCTCACGCTCGGGATCAACCTCAAAAGTATCATCCAGAATGAAGGCCATCCCAAACGGAAAATCCTATCCTTTTGGGCCAGGGCGTCTCATCATAGGATCAAGGATGATTTGGTCGCTTAGGGAGACCTTACAACCATTGTTAACCTTGAAAGGTAGCTTGATTTGTTCCTCAGACAAAATAGTTAAATGGCCAGAAATGCAGACAATATATCACAATCGTATGGACAATACACATATTGACATCCAAATGTCGCGTCTTAGGATCGTGAACTAATTTAGCCTCACTCGATTCCTGCTTTGTGAGGCAATTAGTAGCCCATATTGGCTTTCTAAACCTTCGCCTTCACTTTGTTCTTTGTTATGCTATGATGTTGGACGCTATTGTGTTTCGAGTTCCGGTTAGTAATGAAAGCAACTTTATTCCAACCAAAAAAGAAAAGAAAAGAAAAGAAAAAACTAATTGCCTCACTTGTTCAGAAAAAAAGTATTATTTCTCATAGTCATATATGTATCAATGACAGCTAAATGGCTCAAGTAGCCCTCAGATTAATGTTCACGAGTAGTCAATATGCCATTCACATGGGACTGGTAAATCGTTTGATCAAATTAGCATGAAATTGTTTCACAACTTAAGAATAAATCTCTTTAGGAATTGACAGATAACCAATCCAACCCACCCCGCCTAAACCGTCTAAGCAAAATCTTGCCTGTGTGAAAAACTCCGAGTCTATCCTTCGTCCTTCCAACACACTTCTACTAACAAATGTTCGATATCTATCAAAGCAAATCTCTGTGTTGGTTATTATCATAGAAGTTGTCAAGACAGAGTATGATTTTAATGGATATTAATCGGAGGCTCAATAGAGGACAATCGAGAAAATTACCAAAAAAGTTTTAAATTTTATTGTAATTGTGCCAATTCGTCATAAACCTTTTTTTTTGTCAATTCAGTCATAAACCTTTTGTATTTATGACAACTAAGTCCATCCGATCATTTTTTGGCGAAAATAGCTAATGTGGCATGGTCCACACTAATATGGACAATGTTTTACAATATATATTTCATTCTTTTTTTTTTCCTTCCCTCTTTTCTTCCTCCAGCCAGTCACTAAAGTCTAGCGACCAATGAGGTCAACCTTATTGGCTCTAGTGAAGCTTGTATACCGTTGGCGTTTTGCAAAGCCTGCCCCTTGCCAGCCACTAAAGAGGGTGAGCCCCGCCCTCCCTTGGTGAGCAATGGCTAGTTCCAGCCTTGGCATGGCTAGGGGAGGCTGATCTCGCCTAGTAGTGGCTAGGTCAAGCCTTGATGGTGGTGAATGGGGCCGAGTTTTGCTAGAGGCCAATACGGTTGGCCCCACTGACCCTCGCCCCTAGCCAGTCATCAAGAAGGAAGAAAACATAGAAGAAAAGGAAAGGAAAAATGAATAATATAAGAAAAGATAAATAAAAAAATTTGAAAAATAATAACATATCATTAAGAATTGTCCATGTCAGCTTTGGCTGCATCACGTTAGTGCTTTATAGCTAAAATTGATTGGATGGATTGAATTGACAAAATATAAAATGTTAAGAACTCAATTGGCAACAAAAGGTTTAGGACTAAATTGACACAATTATAATAGATTTATGACTTTTTTAGTTATTTTTCGGAAGATTGTGTAATGCAACAGATAATTATATGGCTCGTGTTTCTTTTCGTTTCTAATTAGTACTCAGTGGAAAAATTTGGCGCAGCTAGGAAGGTATTGTGCACGTATACTCCGTGAAGAGTGGAGGCAACTTTGCTAATTCACTTTGATTTATTTGAAAAAGAACGAAAGCGCAGTTCAGATGATTTAGGCCATATGAGATTAGATAGTGGCCATAATGACTGGCAACAGTTGTTTTGTCCTAGACCGACAATATTTAAAGGCCCGATTGGTGAGACAACCTCTGAACTAATCTTGATCAGGTTCATTTGGCTAAGGAACATGTGTACCTTTGGAGATGGTTATAATATTTCTCGGAGGATCATGTGCTTGGTGCTCCATTATCGATTCTTTCAGCCACATGTATCTTAATGATTGAGAAATTCTGGTGTCTAAATGTGATCAAACATAATATGGATGTAGTTTGGTAGCTATTCCACAATCACAAAATAATTTCCCATATTCTTTTCCCGTGAGAAATTGATGTAATTTGACAATCCTGCGCTGAACCCAATATGCGTAATGATAGAATGATTTCGATGCTCTTTCAATTCGCCATTCTATTTGCACCCTCAACTTTAAAGTTTTACGTCCTCGTTAATTCTGATGCTTGTGACACGGGCCGAGGTTTTCCCGTGAAACTTGAATATGCATTTTTTTGTTCAATTTGATATATTTGTTAAGGATTAAGTAATGTATTGGGCTAAATCGTAGTTGGACTTCAAGTCCCAGGGTATAAGGTTTTTATTATATATAGCTAGGGTGTAAAGTTTAGTCCAAATTAAAAATCCAAGTTGATTTTTCAATCGTCTCTAGAGTTAACACACAAATTCAATACCATTCGTGGACCCCTTTCACTTCACATTATAGAAAGATTGTTGTGTACATACCTAAATTCTTTGAAACCTACGATGTGGTGCACATGGTGCTAGCACAGATCTCATTGCACCTTTCATTTTACAATGACAATAAATTAACCAATATTAATGAGTTAATTATGTAATTAATTAATTAATTAATTTCCCGTTCACCAATCTCTAGAATCATCCATCTTCACTAAAAAATTTGCCATATAGCCACAGCGAAGGACTTTTAAATGAGGTCAGATACTTTATTTTTCGTATAGCAAAAGAAAAACAAAGAGCAAATAGATGGAAGCCATTTCCCCGAAGCCAATCAATCAAGCAGAAAACTGACCTCCTATCAGGACTGCATGAAATTACGGTCACAAAAACTCTCTTATGTAGACCGGTCAAGTTCATTAACAATTCAATGACCAATAAATTCGTCATTAAACAAAGATTTGGGTCGGCCATATATCTAATTAACACGGCGAATATGATCTATAAAGACAAATTTCACAAGCAAATCGTATAACCCTCATGAAGGTCACTATATAACATACCACGCTAAGAACCCTAGCTCACCCTCATACACCTTCATTTTCCAAAGTTCCAAGGAAACACTCCAGCGCCTGCCTTGCTTCTTCTAATGGCGGCTTCTTCTTCTTCTTTACGGGAAAGGAAGTATGATGTCTTCTTGAGTTTCAGAGGCACCGATGTTCGCAAAAACTTTCTCAGTCATCTCTACACAGCTCTAGACCAGAATGGTTTATTCAGTTATATTGACAGTGAGGAACTGAGGAAAGGAGAGCAAATATCGTCGGAGCTTATGAAGGCGATCGAGGATTCGCACGTTGCGATCATAATTTTTTCTGAGGACTATGCTTCCTCGCCGTGGTGTTTGGAAGAGGTCGTGAAAATCATGGAGTGCAAGACCCAGAAGGACCTAGTTGTGCTGCCGGTGTTTTACAAAGTGGAACCAAGAGAAGTGAGAGGGGGGAGAGAGAGTTATCGGAGAGCTATGGATAAGCATGAGTGCAAGTTCGGGAAGGATTCGGAGAAAGTGAAGAGATGGAAGAAGGCACTATTTGATGCCGGTAACTTGTCCGGCTGGGACTTGAATGATGGGTAATTAGTAATTTGATATCTCACATTGTTTTGTCTTTGCTTTTATATGTTGAAACACATGATATTTCCTTTTTTTTTTCTTGATGAAACCTAATCGTATGTTTATACCGTTGAATCAATGAGTGATTTTTTTTTTGGTAATCAATGAGTCAATTACTTTCTTTTATTTTTGTCAGGGATGAAGCGAATCTCATAAAGAGAATTGTGGATGAGATCTCTTTGCACCTAAATCGAACGCCCTTACATGTTGCTAAGCATCCGATTGGGATACATCTCCGTGTGGTAAAGCTGAAAGTAATGTTAAATCTTGAATCTGATGATGTCCTCATGATAGGATTATGGGGACAGGGAGGTATAGGAAAGACGACTTTAGCCAAAGCCCTTTACAATGCTATCTTTAGATATTTTGAGGGTTCATGTTTCTTGGCAAATGTTCGAGAAGCTTCAAGAGATTCTAAGGATTTAGTTTCATTGCAAAATAAATTGTTGTCTGATATATTGGTTGGAAAGGGGCTAGCAGTGACTAGTGTTGATGAAGGTATCAATATAATGCAATATAGACTTTGCCGTAAAAAAGTTCTTCTTGTTCTCGATGATGTCAATGACATAGAGCAATTAAATGCTTTGGCTGGAGATGGTGAGTGGTTTGGTAAAGGAAGTAGAATCATAATTACTACAAGAGATAGCCACTTGCTAACTGCCCATGGAATAGATGTAGATCACATCTATGAAGTTCGTACTCTAGAGAATTGTGAAGCTGTTGAACTTTTCAATAAGCATGCCTTTGTAAGAAACAACAAAATAGTAATACGGCCAGATCTTGTGGATAGTGCTTTGCATTATGCTAATGGACTTCCTTTAGCACTTGAGGTATTGGGCTCTTTCTTGTGTGGTAGAAGAGAAAATGAGTGGGAAAGTGCATTGAGTAAAATTGCCAGAAGTCCTAATGAGAAAATTAATAAGATTCTAAAGTTAAGTTACGAAGGACTAGAGCAAAATGAAAAGGAGATCTTTCTTGACATTGCATGTTTCTTCAAGGGGAAGACTAAAAAGTATATTATGAAAGTGCTTGAGGGTTGCGGCTTTCACACAAGTATTGGGGTACAAGTTCTTATTGAGAAGTCCTTGATATCTGAATACAAAGAGACCCTATGTATGCATGACTTGATTCAGACGATGGGCATGGATCTTGTTAAACAAGAATGTATTGATGATCCTGGAAAACGCAGCAGGTTATGGCTTTATGATGATATTCGTTATGTTCTATCAGGAGATATGGTAAGATATGTTGCTTTAGAGACTGATTTTCTGCCTTATTCTCTGAACTTGTGTATTAATTGCAATGCAAATTCTATAAATACAGGGAACAAATTCAATAAAAGCCATAGGTTTGGATTTACCCCAGCCAGAAGAGATATACTTAGGTCATGATGCTTTCACAAACATGAGAAGGTTGAGGATGCTCATCATGATTAATGTGCATAGCTCTTTCCAAAGCCCTATCTGTCTTCCTAATGAACTAAGATGGTTAGAATGGCCTGAATGTCCTTCTTGGAATCCAGAATTGTGCTCTGGTCCAAAAAACTTAGTTGGACTTGATCTGCGCAGCAGCAACATCCAAGTATTGATGGAGCAATTTAAGGTGCGCATCTCAATGAATAGTCTATATTTCCCTATCTTTAATATATCCATAGCTATATGAATATGAATATGTTCGTGTATTATTGAAAACTTCGAATGAAACAATTACGGACTCTGATGATGCTCGTTAATTTGCTTAAGAAATATCTGCATATATTAAATTGTTTATGTTAGATGAATAAAGGACGTCGTTCCACTAATTGAACCGACGTAAGTGGAACATTCTTGTTTAGGGGTGTATTAAACACTTTGCAATGTGATTCTTGATATCGCTTCCAACATAGCAAAGTTAAGAAGAAAGTCCCATCTCATTTTCAAAATATTTCAAGTACTAAAAATCATAAGAACAATGAACTTATTGGTCATATAGTAGAGATAGAATAATAACTGTGCTTGAAATGTTAATATATATGAAATGAGGATTTAATTTTTTTTAAATGATAGATTCTGAAAATGTTTCTAAAGATTCTATACCATGTTGCGGAAACAAGTCAACTAGACTTTTTTTAAGATTGTGTATAGAAAGAGAAATAGATTTTTCTTACTTATCTGCTTAATCATTGAAGAAAGTGCGCGCTAAATATGACTGAATCTTTCAATGTTTTACTATTTGAGTGGGTAATGGTGCAAGAGCCAAAGGATATAAAAGCTGCTTTCGCAACACTACTCCTTGCATTTATCAATATTTTGACTCCCCAGTTCATAATATGCAAACTCAGCTTGAACCAATAACAAATCGCGTTGTTTAACATGTTTTCCTATAAAACTCCTTAATGAAATGCCTAAAATTATGTTAAAAGCCTCAACTTCTCTATTGTGTTGACGATGTTTAGCAGAACTATACTAAGGATGATGAATTAAAAAATATAGATTCCGTTCCGGATGTTTGCTTACATTCATGTGATGAATTAGTTGGCAAAGGATTGACCGCGGCTCATGTGCTTTCAATTGAGGTTACACACACTTCCTTTCTCCCTGAATTACAAGTATTGTTTCTGCACGTATAAGTTGTGGAAGTGGCCGCGCCACTCTAGCATGCGGTGGAATTATATAGTATTATTCTTTCCTTCCCCTCTCTTTTGGCACATTTACAAGGATTAGTTACTAGAATCATATTAAAAAGGGAGGGGGAGTGCTCTGTATACACACTATGATCAAGTGGATTCTGATCACATATGCTTGAATTATGATCTAGAGTTTTTTTTATTAAAAAATAAAGCCAGATTTTGAATTTAATATCTACCTGTCTTATTTCGGTCAGAATGTCTATCCGAATTGGTTTCGTTGTTCTTGCAGGCTTTCGACAAATTGAAATTTATAAATCTCAGCAATTGCCCATCTCTGGTTTGTATGCCGAACCTCGACTTTACTCCGTATCTTGAGGAATTGGATCTCCATGGGTGCAAAAACTTGAAGCATCCCCATGAATCAGTTGCAAGCCATGGCAAGTTAAAGTTTTTGGATTTAAATGGGTGCTCTAAATTGCAAAAATTCCCTGATGTTCCAGATAAAAACGAAGGCTTGCTTGAACTTCGTTTAGGGGATACTTCAATTGAGGAACTTCCTGGATCCATAGAAAATCTTGTCTCTTTGGAACATATGTATTTAAGTGGTTGCAAGGAACTAACGATCCTTCCATCTAGCATTTATAGGTTGCAAAATCTTCAAAGTCTCAAGCTCAATCACTGTTCAAAACTCATAAAGTTTCCAAAGAAGGAGGAGGACTCGAGTGATCCCTACACGGGATTTCCTAAGTTAAAAAAGTTACTTCTTCGTGGATGCAATCTGTCAGAAGTAGAGTTCCTGGAGAATAATTCATGTTTCCCCTTCTTAGATTGTCTAACTTTGTCGAGAAACAATTTCGCTAAGCTTCCTCCATGCGAGCAACTACATAATTTGATGGGGTTGGATGTTTCGGATTGCCAACAACTACAGGAGATCCACAAGATTCCAAGGAATTTGGTCGAGCTAAGGGCAACTAGATGCGAATCTCTGAGTAAAATTCCCTCCAACATACGCGGCGTTGACGATATTCAGTTATCTTCATGTCATGAACTGAGCCGTAATGGGTTCACCATGGATTACTTCTTCAAACCTGAGGTTAGACTGTCTCTCTCTCTCTCTCTCTCTCTCTCTCTATATATATATATATATATATTAATATAGAGTAGTGGACATGTTGGATGTAGGAAGTGTTTGTATATTGCGATAAGCAAACGTATAGAAAGTAATTCTGCATGGATATCTAGTGAAGGTGGCTATGAGGCAACGCATAGAATATTCTCTTTATTTATAAAACTCTGTTCATTGTGGAATTTCGAGGATCGCCAAATGAATTTTTTTTTAATAATACATGTTCAGCCAATTACAACATCTTCGCCAATGCATATATCCTGTTTCCACCAATTAATTACAAAAGATATTTGTAATGCTATTGCAAAATAACTGTCTAAATCTATTACAGCAATTTCATCCCCAAAGATATTACCGAGTTATAATGCCTGGAGGAGAGATGCCAAAGTGGTTGCTCCCTAATAAGGAGGGTTATGTATGCTTCGTGGCTTCAAAGGACTTGTATGAAAACTTCCTAGGATTAGCTTTCTGTGTTGTATTCCGAGTAAACGATGAAAGCAGGTCTGCTCCATTTGAACTCCAAGCATCCATCAATTTCACAGAGACCTCTTACCACAGGGATGTCACTTCATCTAAATCAGATCATGTGTGGCTTGAGTATTACGATGCAAAGAAGCTGTGGAAAGTAGACGAATTTGGTCCAAATGAATTGAGTCATTTCCATTTTAGCATTACCGCATATGTACATTCACATACTAGTGTAATTGTGAAAAACTGCGGATTCCGACTTCTATGCAAGCCACTAGAGAACGATATGGAGGTTTCGCTTCAAGACGATCAATTGTTGGATTCAGCTTTACTATATGAGGTTTGGAATGAAGATAGTCAAACGAGCACAGAAGAAGAGAGTTCAAGCAAATTTGTCCATAAAGGAGTGAAGATGGCTGACTTCTCAATTGAGGTATCTCTCTCTCCCCAGTGGTATTGATATGCAATGCAGGTTGGCGCGCTTTTTTTGTGTAATGCAGAAGCTAAAATTCTATACAAACGAACAAATCTAATATAAGTGATTTTCACCTATATGCGATAGGGGTGGTACAATACTTGCAAGGGAATTATTTCTATCCCATGAGTATTTTATATAACGCAAGCAAGAATTAATATGCCAATAATAATAGATCTGGAGCTTTGGTTGAATTACTGGATGTATGCTCAAATCGTACTCTTCTACTTAGAGTAACTACAAACTTGGATATTTCTATCAATTTATCTATATAACAGAAGCATCGCTATTCCCAAATTCCTTCTCGATATCGAAAGGTTTTCCCAGGAAGAGAGATGCCGAAAGAATTTGTCCTTGTTGAAGACGGTACTGTATCATTTATGGCTTATGAGGATTTGTTCGACAAGTTTCTAGGATTAGTTCTCTGTGTTGTTATTGGTGTAGAAGATGGAGAAAATGAAATATCTTTCGACATCATACCACATGTTAACGGCCGAAGGAGGAATGTGCTATCAGGAACTCTTGGTTCATTTGACTCACATCAAATGTGGATTCAGTTTCTCAAACCAAATCAACTGTGGGGAATACTGCAGGGAAGAGTTGATTTTGGTGAGTTTGAGGAGAGTTATTTACAATTTAGCCTTAGACTCAGAGTATCGGGTGGAATCTTGAAAGAGTTGGGCTATTCGATAAGATGCAAGGAACTGGAGGATGATTTGAAGGCAGTGCTTCCAGATAATCCATTAGTGGATCCTGCGGTAGTTTGGCAAACCAATGAAGATAACCTGTGGGAGAACGTTTTGGAGGGACTTGGGACGACACCTGATTATTCGCCGCCAATTGGAAAACCATGCATTTTCAACTTGGGATTTCTGCTGATGAATACTGACCTTGAATTACTGGAACAAGTTCAATAGGATAAAAACTCGAGACTTGGGATTTCTGATCACGAGAGGGCATGTTTTTCAGCCATAAAGAGTCTTTTTAAATGTCATTTCATTCCATTCATACTTAGATGACATTTTCTAAATGAGTAGAAAAAAAAAAGACTCTTGTTGATACCTAAATTTTTGCTAATTATTTAGAGATTTATTGCATATAAAATTAAGGATCAACCCCGGCCTCTAACAAAATAATTCTAAATAATTTTCACATAATTTGTAGGACCATTTTCATTAGTATTAATTTGATAAGCTCGTAGTTTGCATGTCCACCGAGCTAGCGGCAGATGGTTTTAAGTGAATGGTTTCAAGCTTAACTAATGGATTGAGCCCCTGATGATGGAAATTTAGCCAAGCCAGCAATTCTTCTGTAATAGCTGAAATTTATAAAAAATAGGAGGCGCCTAGTTGGAATTAATCTATTAAAGTCAAATCTGGAGGGCAATTTTTGAGAACTCGGTCATAAAAGGACAATATCTTGGGCACATTTTTTCGGCCATGTGCCGCACATAACATAGACACCGCATGGCTGTGCGATGAATGGAAAGAAAAATAATACAAGTGAGAATGTCAAAGGAATTGACATCTTGGTGGATTAATATAAAATTCTTAGGACTTCGTAAATATAAAATTCTTAGGACTTCGTTCTCATATTCGTACAGTGACAAAGTGAGCGGGCGAATTCCAAGTGAGCCCATACCGCAACCATCCTTCTCGACGCTAGGATCTCTTCCCAACGACAAGCTATTGATCGAGTTCCCTAAAGCGTTTTGGCGAGACACATCAAGATCGTCGTTTCTGTTTACTCTCTTCCTTGTTATCTTTCGTGAGCCGGTGACAATCCAGCCCCTCCCCGGAGAAACCAATGCATCGCCGCCTCTCTAGTGCCAGAAGCTCCTCACCACGAGCCACTGCAGCGAGCTCCTGAGCCTGTCCAAGGTGCGTCCCTCCATGCAGTGTGTTGAGAAAATCTCTTGATTTTGAAGTCGTAAAAATAATCCATATTCTCTAGAATTTTAGTTAAAGCAAAGAAATACTCTTTTACAGATTGTCCTAAATACATTCGGAAGTTGAGGAATGGTCATATAGGAATTGATCATGTAACTCAAGCTCATGCACTGATGTAGGAAGAGTTCAGACTCTGAAGGACTATTTTAGACTACATCTCATTTGCTGATTTAGAGATATTATATGATCAAAAAATGGCTAGCAAATCGATTTGGATTCATTTTTGAGGATTTTCAATCATGAAGACTATTTTATCTATTAAAGACGTGGATTGAGAAAGAGACATGTTATATAGGTTAGGGAATCCTACGGATAAGGCCATATCCCCTAGGCATTGTGCCTGCTCCTTTGGGAGTGCACTTGTAAGTGAATGTATGGCCGTTACTTGTTTTTAGTCCGCTAAGCTTCTGCATGCACCTTATCATTTAAGTAATAACAGATTAAATCAGACTACGATTAGCCTAAGAAGAAATGGCGCCTTGGGACGCTATGACTACATTGCTTAATACAACTAGGTTGTGCTTATATCAACACACTGTTTTGCCCGATCACTCTTACATCAAACTTGATGCTTTTATCTCGGCATTAGTTTGTCAAGTTTCTTGAAATCAACTACTCACCCCCTCTGGTAGATACCATTAACCAACATCAAGTTGGTGTCTTTGTGGCTTGGGTTGCTTACGATCATCTGTTGTACTCATGGCATGTGGTCAATATCATCTGTACAGGTAGCGTTCACGGACTTTCATATATGTCCAATAGCCATTTCATGCCTCTCGCCACTTATCTCTTAAAATATTTATGTGACGCAAAAAGTGGCGTCCACTTAGCTTTGTTCTTTTTCTCTTTGGACAAACTCCAACCTCTGAAAATCAGGTTCACATAATTCACTTGTTTTAATGTTGGCATAAGAACAATAAAATGAATTTAGAATGATTAACCGTATTAAAAACTTTTGTACCCTAACCTAATTGTTCAATCTTTTTTCCAATCCAAAGTGATTTGAATCGAAAGCCTAAAGTATCCTTTCTTAATAGGATGTTGTGAAGAGTTATGAGCGCCTAAGCATATCGTGTTACTATTCAGCCTCAAGAGAGTGCACGAAATGGAAGCTCCCCACGAAGCAACAAGGCCGGTTGCCCGCATTGCGCCAGTATTTTTTGCTATCCACGCACAGGGTTGCCTAGATATTGCGCCGCGCCCATGCTTGGAAAGAAACAATTGTCGGAAAGATTCATCGTCCGAGGCCATGGGGTTATAGCCCATTCTAACAAGAGATACCCCTTAATTAAACGGAATCCCTCGATAGACCAAAAGGAGAAAAAGGAAAATATAAATGGACTAAATATTTCGTACGAGCTTGCTACATCACTTTTTCAAAAATCTCCAAAAATTAAATCAAGATAAAAAGAGATATTCATTAATTAAATAAGGAGGGGAACCGCTCGAGAAAATAAAAGGATAAAAAAGAGAACAATATTGGACTACATCTTGACTATGAGTCCCGATAAAATATTGTTTTCGTGAATCTCCCCAGATTAATTATGATTTCTTTGCCCCAAAGGCGTGTCAAAGCTGGCATACACATATGGATGGGAATATTGACGCTCATAAAATCCCACCCGTAATTGTTATTTTTATGTTTTATTTTTTTCCTGACGGCCTATACCTCATGTTTTGTTATTACACAGGTCGACACGCAAAATACCTTATGATAATTATAACAAGATTACATAATAATGCATTGATTGACCAACAAAACGACTCGAAACCATCCATCCCACAGGAAATCAACCTCCAACGTGAACCTGACATGGTGCCACCCGTCACGAGCACAACTTGTCTCCTCTCCATCGATGCCGTTGCAAATGTCTGTCTTGAGCCAATGCCTCCGCCACCCATTATGATGGTTTAGTAAGATTTACCTATGATTCCCATATTTCTATTGAATTCGATTTATTCCGCTGTTGTTTCTGAAAGTAGGATTTGCTTCATTGGGATGAATTATGCTTAAGGCTATGGCCAATCAGCTTTGGTGTGATGGTCATCTAGGAAGCGTCAACACTCTTCAAATACGCCATACGATTGACACGTGATTAACGCTCTAGACACGCCAACGACATGCAATTCTATTATTTAGCCATACCAATCCGATATATACATGGTTAATTTTAAGCATTTTCAATAAATTAGGGGTCAAAATAATTATACTAAAATCATATATCTAATTACCTCAAAATTAATACACCCATCAAACAAAAAAAACTAATTGTGAATTTGTAATAAGAGAAAAAATAACTCATCGCTAATATTTATATATATAATAATTTCTCATGTATATATGAAAATATATATTTAATAGATAATGTAGTTTAATGTGTCGAAATTATCTATTTTTTTTTCGAAAATGAAACCTTTCGGTGTCGTGTCGTGTGTCTTATTAGTGTCTTGCTACTTAGACGGTGGTAACATGGGGAATTTGTTGGGTTTTTTTTTTCCAAATTAGGGTTAATTACAAAAAAGGGGTGAAAAAAAACTTAATTACTAAAAGGGGCCCGTGCGGCACTATAAAAGTCTTCGTCCATTTCTCTCTTGGAATTTGGTCACACCATTCAGCTGATTGTGCATCCTACTCCCTAATTCTGCTTATGATGCGTAAGAACTTGTGTTGTTGATTCTCGTAAGCTGTATATTACAATAATAATAAGTACTTACTATCCAAAATTTATGAATAATTATAGTAAGTAAATGTAAAATTTTTACCTGCCATTTGAATAAGTCTTTTCCCATCGGCATTTTTGAAGTATTTATTGTAGTTGCTTATAATATGCCGAATGCGATATCTATGGTGACCATACGGAGGACGCCACCCTTCTGTCTCCATTGCTTTCTGAATCCCGATATGTTTGTTTAATATTACACAAATATTTTCTCTATTAGTGACGTATCTCTACAACAAATCCATAAACCAAATCTAATTGTCAACATTCTCCTGATCCACCACAGCAAATGCCAATGGGAATATATGATTGTTTCCATCAAATGCAGTCGAATAAAGGAGCGTTCCTCGGTATTTTCCATATAAAAAAGTTCCATCAACGAAAATCACAAGACGACAGCTTTTGAATCCTTCAATCGTCTGTTTGTAAGTACAGAACATTCGGTTGAAAACTTTACAACTGTAATATATGTTTATGTCATCATCGATCACAAATTGAAAGCCTAGATTCATTAACTGCATTACATTAATATATTTTCTCAACTGACCATACGACTCAGCTCATTCTCCAAAAGTTGTGGCAATCGCCATTTGTTTAGCTGCCCAGGTTTTACAATAACTAGGTTCAAAACCAAACTTGTCTTTAATCTTGGCAATTAAGGGTTTGATTTTGATATTTGGTTGGTTGGCAAGCATTGCTTCTATCTGACTACAGAGGTACTTCTGATCAAGTTGCCGATGAGTGACATTTGAGGATTACTGCATGTATGTGGCCCATTATACTCGACGAACAATATCGAATTCAGCATTTTGCCACAATCTTGGCTTAATGGTGAAACGTCCAACAAAAGTTGAGAAAAACTCAATCCAGTAAAACTGATAAAAGACTTGTACAAGGAAATGTTTTCACTAATATTTAACATGTCGAAAAGACTACCCCAAAGGGGACAAAATCATGATCATCTAATGAGGTCTATTCTGATGAAAATGGTGAAAATTGATCACAAGCCCTGAAGAGAAAAAAAAAGGAATATGTCTTCCTTATTTTGTCGGGTTTCAAGGGTGATCTTTCTGCTTTTTGCAGGGGCATTCAACCGACAACCATGGTGGTCGTCGTCATTAAACAAACCCAAATGCTCATTCACCCATGTGCTTCATTGTGCAAGGGCAAAGTTTGAGACAAACCACTCCTCAACTTAAGGAGTACACTTCCTGATTTGTTCGATCCGCCTATATATCGGGGCAATCCAAATTCTCTCACTCTTAAGAATTCTCTTCCATACTCGCACATTCTATAAACATTGCTAAAAATTGCCATATCTGCATTGTGTTTACACATTCCATGATTCGTGTATGACTGTTTTGCATGTTTAAATTGCCAATTCTGACTTGGAACATAAACCATACATGATGCATCGAATATGTAGAATGGGGCATAACAGGATGATAAAAGGCAATCCATTTCCACACATGTTCTATATTTTAACCCACGGTGAGTCGTGTGCTAAATAGATTCCACGTTCCTCAAAACAATAGGTTTTCTCGCAAAAGGTACGGTGGTTGAATGGAAGGAGGCGATCGCTTCTCTGTTCCAAACACTACAGGTGACTAGCGATAATCCATTTGAGCGGCGGTTTCATTCCATAACCCCCGTCAAGAACCACTCCACATCGGGGCCAAATAGATGTAGTCCTAATAATAGCATGAGATAAAGGATTAGAAATTTCCTTGCTTAAACTAACATCAATTTTCGGGTGATTCTTTGTTTTCAACCTTGTACAGTGATTCAAGTGCCTAAGAATGACGAAAAGTATTCGTTTCCCTATCCGATGCACTCATATCCTTCGTATCGCCCAATTGAGCTTGCATATTCATTTCTTGAAACCCCGTTAGTGATCATTATTCATTCCAAGATGAAGATAACGCCACCTCAAAGTAGAAGAACTTAGGAGAAATGAGTCTACTCAGAGTTTTCGAGTTAACTCTTCAAAATGTGCCAGGTCTTTAATATACATGTGTGTACAGCACAATCTTTGGAAATTCTTTCTAAGCAGAATGGAAAAGATAAAAGGCAAAAAGGTGGGATAGAAAGAGCCAACCTTGGGCATGAAAAAAGCAAAGCGCCAGTCACAAGTAAGGCCAATGCCCATTCAAACCAATATTCAGGTAAACTCAGTGAAAACATGTTGTCTCCATTTGTAAATCCCCAGTGGGATCTGGTTGTAAGAGAAACCCTTTGAAGGAGTCAAAATTGCAAAGTATACTCAGTCGAAGCTTACACCTTTTGAGAGCGATGACGGTACCAGCAGAAGTAGATACCATCCTCAGACAATGATGTTATTCTTTGAGGACTGTTCTAGAAGGCCAAGACTGGTGATGAAGATGCAATAATCATCAATGTCAAACCCACCTCATATATTTTCTAGGCCAAGTTAAGCCTTTCACTGCCTTGGTTCCTAATCCTTACCTACGTTACTACCTGTGAAAGTCCTTTATGATTAAGGCGCTTGAATTAACGTAGAGTTGAAAGATTTTAAGCATCGCTCGAAAAAGTACGAGTAAGACTATTTCTCTCTCATTTTTGCAAGGTTCTTGACTTGTAAATCCGGAGCAGATAATGAAAATTTTTTTGTTAATGGCCTTGACTCAAAAGAGTCCCCTTTGGTAAAGCCTTTGACTCAACCTACATTATGGTCCTAATCAAGACCTTTAAATTGGCTCGATCGTATTGATTGCGAGATTACTCAGACCCTTGCTGAATGCGATGATGGTAAGATTAAGTGATTCCTTTTCAATCTTGCAATTAGGATAAACGACTTTTTTTGAGAGTGAGAGAAAGCCCCTTCGGACTAAAGTCCCCCATTCAGATCACATTCGAGGTGTTCATACCATGATAACCTCCTTGAACGGAATTAGTAATGCAAACTTGACAGAATAGTTTTGCATGATCCACATGTTGATTGATCGCATCATGAGTTATTACACAGACTGCTTCTAATCATTACAAACTTAGTTGAACAAGTTTTGCATGAACCAGTGAACTCATTGATGAAAATACTTGCACATGTTGCCTCTGATTTTGCCGGACAGGTAACGTGTTCCTGATGTTTGAGTTACCTTCTGAGGTCTCGAAATTCATTCGGTGATTATTGAATAAATAAGCCCAGTTATTGAGAAACCACCAGGAGTTTCTTTTAACTCTTCAGGTAAGTATATCTTCAACCTAAACTCTTCAAAAGAGTGAATTCTTATGATTGTCAAGGCAATCGAATCCATTGCGGCACATACAAGTATTTACCTTATTCAATGAAACATAATTCGTCTTGAAAATAAAAAAATTGAGATAATTGGATGTCTGCCTCATCGATTTATTCGTAAAGTGACGGGAGAACAGAAATTGGGTTTGAGCTTCTGCAGGATTCATGATCTTCTTAGATCTTAGAATGACACCCTTCAAGATAAGTTAAATTGGGTTTGAGCTTCTACAGGATTCTTGGTCTTCCTAGATCCCAGAATGGCACACTTTAAGGTGAGATAAATCGGGTTTGAGTTTCTGTAGGATTCCTAATCTTCCCAGATCCCAGAATGATATCCTTCAAGGCAAGATAAATCGGGTTTAAGCTTCTGCAGAATTCCTGATCTTCCCAGAACGCAGAATGGCTCCCTTCAAGGTAAGTTAAATGGGGTTTGAGTTTTTGTAGGATTCTTAGTCTTCCCAGATCCCAAAATGGCACCCTTTGAGGTAAGAAAAATCAGGTTAGAGCTTCTGCAGGATCCCTGGTCTTTCCAGATCCCAAAATGGCACTATTTAAGGTAAGTTAAATCAGGTTTGAGCTTCTACATGATTCCTAGTCTCCCTAGATCCCAAAATGGTACTCTTTGAGGTAAGTAAAATTGGGTTTGAGCTTCTGTAGGATTTCTAATCTCTCCAGATCCCAGAATGGCACCCTTCAAGGTAAGATAATGTGGGTCTGAGCTTCTGCAGGATTGCTGGTCTCCTCAGATTCCAGAATGGCACCTTTCGTGACCCAAAAGTCCTTTCTACAAGCACCAAAATCCTTTTTACAGGCGCACAAAAGTCCTTCGTACGGCACCAAAGTCCTTTCTACAGGTACCCAAAGTCCTTTCTATAGGTACACAAAAGTCCTTTTTGCAGGCACTCAAAGTCCTTTCTACAGGCACACAAAAGTCCTTTTTACATGCACCAAAGTCCTTTCTATAGGCACCCAAAGTCCTTTCTACAGGCACCCAAAGTCTTTTCTACAGGCATCCAAAGTCCTATTAAGATGTCACATTGCATCTCTTGAAAAATTCTGCATGACTCTTAAGGCAATCACCATAAGAGCATGGTTATTTTTTTAAATAAAAAAACCTCGAAATAGATAAATTTTATAGCATCTATCTTCTTAAATAGAAAAATCGGGCTTGAGTTTCTACAGATTTTCTAGTTTCCCCATATCCCAAAATAATACTAAAAATCAATCTTTTAATCCATACCTTTTTTGTTTGCCCAAGACTGTCATTAGGGTATTTCCCAGGTGATTCTATGATAAGGAATGATCCTTCTTCTTAATCCATGCTTCTTTTGTTCACCTAAAAGTGACATTAGAGTGTTCTCTAGTGATTCCACAATTTAAGAAGGTTCCAATCTATGGTTGGCTCTATCCTTACGAGTCAATTCTATGGCTGTCTTTATCCCAAAGGGTCAATTTTATGGCTGTCTTTGTCCTTAAGAGTCACTTCTACGACTATCTATATCCTTAAGAGTTAATTTTTTACAGGGTGACCTACCATACAGGCCAAATTTAAAAACTACCAAAATATCTATGGGATGATCTACTATACTGGTCGAATTTTGAAACTCTCATGGAGTGATCTATCATACAGGTTAAATCTTAGCTAACTTTAATCATTAGAATCCTTGCAATAGGAATCATCTACGGGTTGACCTACTATACAAGTCTAAGCTCAATTCCCATAAGGTATTCTTATAACAAATCCTTAGGTTTCTACTTCGTTATGATCGAATCAATAATATCCATACAGCAAGTAGGTAAGATTCAATTGAGTCTCTCGATTTCTCTCTTACATCAGAAATGAGCAGAATGAACTTTAAACTTAAGCTTTCATAGAAAGATATATGAGTCGGATGTCGCGACTCCTTTTTCAAATTGTTCCCTAGTTGAGTCAACTGAATCTTAGGTGTTATCTTGTCTTTGAAAGTGATTTCTCATGAGACCCCAATCAAAGGAGGGTAGTTATTAACGCATAATTTCTAGTCATTTTATCTTTTAGAAAAATCATAGAAAATTTGGAAAAGCTTTACCAAAACAAATTCATAGAAAATTCATAAAAATTCATTAAATTAAAAAATCAACTTAATAAATCTTGACCCCTAGGGAACCATTTTTGAACAAAAATGAATTTCATATTTTCAATGTTTTTCGACATTTTATGTTGAAAACTTTATAGAAAATACATAAAAATTTAAAAAAACTAAAAAATCAACTTTGAAAGCCTTGGACAATTCTAGGGAACAATTTTGAAACTAGAAATAAATTTTCATATTTTTCAAATTTTTAAATATTTTTAGAAAATAGAAAAACATTTGAAAATCCACCAAAAATAATATTTGAGGCCATAAAAATACACAAAAATATCTAATATTTTAATTTTAATTTTATTTCTATTTTTCATGAAGAAACTTCAAAAAAATTGATTCAATTTTATGGATTCCTTAATTACACATATTCCCAAATTAATTCCAAAAAATCCCAGAAATTACATTTTAGCCCTCTAAATTTCCCTTTTTACATTTTTAGAATAATGTCATTCCTCTTTATTTTCCAAAATTATAATTTGTCCAAAAAGTTCAATGAATTACAAGAATTCATGAAAAAGGACTGAGCTGCATAAATAGAAATTGCAAATTAGTCCATAGTTTCAATAAAATGCAATTAAAAACTTTCTAGGGACTGAATTGAAAATATAGACACTTCACCCCCTAGTTTTTGACCTTCCAAATTGAGTGGTGGCTTTAGTTGTATCTGAAAAGGTCATGTTTGTCAAATTGGTTCCTTGGGTCAAATTGTGAATTTTCAGGTTTTAGTGTAATTCCTTGAAAATTTTTGGGGAAAATCTCACTTTTTTTTTATATAGATTTGATGCCCTAGAGTCCAATTTTGGGGTTTAATTTGATTAATTTTGAGAAATAGGGGGTCAATTTGATAGTTTTTACACAACCCACGTAGTGTCATCTTCCCCTTTTTGCCCTGTGTAGGTTCAAAATAGCCGAGAAGCTCAATGTTTAACACTGTATTTGACAGCCTTCACAAGCTTGATTGAAAGTGCTTGGGGGTGGGTTTTGCTCATCGCGACCTGTCCTTCCAAATGGATCAAATCCCACAACCAATGGTCACTTGAGAAGCTCTAGCAAACCAGTCAATGCTGTGGACATCCAAACGTCGACTTTGGATAAAATCGAGCCAAATCATGTCTAAATTGTGCTCGACGGAGACCAAACGAAGTTAGATGGAATCCTAAGTTGTCCCGACGCTGTTTGGACCTAAAATCACGTGACCTCATGTGAATCTAAGTCAGCATACTCCCTCCCATGAGTGTCAAATCTAATTTAAAGTACAAAAACCTTCCCACACACTTTCAGTTGGGGATTCTAGCTCATTCTCACGCTGGACAAAACAAAATATAGAGAGAATGAGGAAGAAGAGAAAGAAACTCTCTCTGCATTGCCATTGACGAAGCTTTAGGCCAAAGTTTATTCACTTCAACCCGAGCAATCTAGGGTAAATCAGGCCATCATATCACTTCAGGAAGTTTGCTAGAGCTCTAAGGAGTCAATCCCCATCGGTCTCATAGCTTGGCGATCCCTAAAAAGGTGAGTCGCACTTTCGAGCTCTGAACTGAGCTTCCATGGTCGATCTTTTATTAGACTTTCATTATTCATAATTGTTTTACTCTGGTGACAATCATTGAGCATGCTCACACTTCATTTGTGCATGGATAATACGTAAGAACTTTGAATTGAAACCTCTAGCCTATACTGATCTATTGTCACTTGGCCAGGAGAACTTGGCAATTTAGAGCTCAATCAGAGCTTAAGGTAAGTCTTCTGAACTCATTTTGATGATGCCTTATGAAGGAATTGAATAGTTATGCTTTAACTTGTGATTTCTAGATATGCCATGGCCGAGTTGGTTCAAGATCGTTTAGTCTTCATTGAATTGTTAGATTTGGCTAGGATTTTGATATGTTGATCTGGATCAGTTTAGGAGCCGATTAGTGTCAAAATTAGGTTGATAGTAGATGTTTTCATCGTTGGATGGTCGCTAGTAAACCTGGGCCATTCGTTTGGTTATCATCAAGGTTAGGAAGTGTTGACACCTGATTTTTAATCATCTCATCTCTTTTAAAATTAATAGAAAATCCATAAATATTCATAAAATTGAAAAATCAACTTTAGGGACGTTGGCCAAGCCTAGGGAACCAATTTTGACCAAAAAATGATTTTCCATATTTTTCTTATTTTTCGGTATTTTTTATTTATTTAATTTTGAAAATTAATAGAAAATCCACAAAAATTCATAAAATTGAAAAATCAACTTTGGGGACCTTGGCCAAGCCTAGGGAACCCATTTTGACCAAAAAATGATTTTACATATTTTTCTTATATTTCGATATTTTTTATTTATTTAATTTCGAAAATTAATAGAAAATCCATAACAATTCAGAAAATTAAAGACAAAACCAACTTTGGGGACCTTGGCCAAGCATAAGAAACCAATTTTGAACAAAAATAATAATTGTTCATATTTTTTTGATTTTTTTTAAATATTTTTCAGAAATTAGGAGGATTTTTGAAAATAAAATTGCATTTGAGAACAAAAAAATATGGAAAAATAGTCAGTATTTTTATTTTTATTTTCTCTTCTTTTTGGCTGAAGAAAATCTAGAAAAATTAATTTGAAATCGATAATTACTTTGTTAATCTCATTTTCAGATTAATTGAAAAAAAATAGAAAATTCATTTTAGCTCTGTAATTTTCGATTTCTGCATTTTTAGGAGTTGTGACGTTGTCCTCTAGTATCTAAATTTTCATCTTAGCCTAATTGTACTTGAAATAATAATTTCGTTCCTTGGCGCTACCACAACAGCCTTTGTAATGGTTCTTCAAGGAGTTGTCCGTATGTTTTCGTTTTTTTTATCGGCATGGAATTGCTCGCAGGCGAAGAAAGGTTGAAGTTAAGGGCCCACTTCGATGGCATTTGAGGAGCAAGAGAATAGGAGTTGACAAAGGCGGCAAGGTCGAGGGCACAACTATAGTGAATACGAAGAAGAACAAGTGTAGCCAGCCCCGGTTTCCTGTTAGCTCAACCTCTTTCAAAATTCAATCTGTCTTCCTTTACCGTGGGCCAAGCAACGTAGATCTTGGAATTCCATGAAATACTGACGAAAGAAGAGAGTTTTTAGTGGATGAGAATGGACCGAAAGTAGGGGCAGAGACCAAAAGAAAGATGATGGAGGGCAATCGGTCAAGGGATGGGGGAACAAACGAGAGACAAGGCCACCGAAAGAGTAGGAAAAGAAGAAACCACGATCAAGATTAAGAAAGGAATCCAAGGAGGGCACAATGATGCGTTGAAGAAAAAGCCTCAGGAGGATAAAAAAATCCAGGAATTCTTTTGCTAAAAAGAAAAAAGTGAAAAGGGAGGACCTAGTGAAACTAAAAAAAGGGGATCGACGGAGAGAGTGGGGGGAGCTTTGGCCTTCTGGTGGAGCTCAGATGGCTTCCTGGCGGCTTCGCTCAGCTTCACCGCAATCTGAAACGTAACGACTGAGATCAGCAAGGAGAGAAAATTTGCGGTTGACGAAGTCTTCTACGCCGAGCTCAACGAGGTCCTGACCAGAGAGCCCGCTAAGGATGGATACCCCGGTGTCGAGGTTAGGGTTACGCCCATATGCATCGAGAACCACTACGGAGCACCAATGAAGCATATCCAACAGCGGAAAGAGAGGTTCCGCCTGGCTCCGTTCATGTTGTTGTTTCGTACTGGTGCTTTGGGCGAACTCGCGCCGTTGAATTCAACAGTTTAGTGCGTCAGCGTTCTTCTTTTGCGTCTTCGTCTCGGTAGTGGCTTCAATGACTTCGATGCATGAGTTGTGGACGATGTGCTTGAGCTTAAGACTGGAGGAGATCAGGTGAGAGCGGTGTAAAGTCGTTGCAGGAAATGCAACTCTTCCAATAAAAAATGTTGGAGGCCATCTTTTGGGTTCTGAAGGGAGGAAAATCGTTGCAATCTATCATGGCGAGTTTCTAACTTCTTGACGAGTTGGAAAAGCGCTATCTTGGCATGTTCTCATCTGCAGGAGGCGCATATCTCTGGAGGTGTTCTCGCTGCTGAAGCTGGCTCACTTACACTCTTGATTGGCGGACCAGAAGAAACTTATTTTGCAGCAAAGCCGTTGCTCCTATCTATGGGCAAAAGCACGATTCATTATGGTGGGGCAGGAAATGGTTCAGCAGTAAAGATCTGCAATAACTTAGCAATGGTTATGAGCATGCTTGGTGTGTCCGAGGCGCTTGCTCGTCTGCTGGTCAATATGTCCCCCATAAGCGAAAAGGAGCAGACGAAAATGTTGTCTTTGTGTGATCGAGAAATAGTCTATGTATATTTTGGCGTTGCAAGGCATATCATTCCGTGGGACTTTCCTCTTATCATGTTCGCTTGGAAAGTTGGACTGGCATTAGCATGTGGTTACACAATTGTTCTAAGGACTGTAGGACAAACACCTTTGACGGTACTCTAGTGCAGCCCTCACAAGCCATGTGGATGTGGACATGCTCGCCTTTACTGGACCGATCGAAACTGGAAAGATTGCCCTGGAATTTGGCTGCAAGGAGCAATCTGAAGCCTGTGAGATCGGAACTGTGAGGCAAGTCACCTTTCATAAACTGTAAAGTTCTGATGTTGCCATAGGAGGAAAAACCGAGTCATCATCCATGTTCATGGTCTACGAGTTGACTTGTCAAGTAATAGGCATAAGCAAGAGGGGTGGTGATTGATTCGTCTCGCATGGGGGAGGAATCTCGAGGTCTGGAATCATGAAAAAGTTAGGGAGTTTAACCTGTCTCTCTGGGAACTCTGGCGGACGAGATTGAGAAACTTGGTTCATGTCAGAGCCATTATTCTGCATAAGAACACTTTCTCTAGAGTCACGCCAGAAGAAGCTGGGGTGTTAAAGGAGCAGAGGGAGGAGCCCATGCTTCAATGAGGGGGGAACTCTCACGATTACAGAGGACGACCACCGCCGTTCTCCCCGAAGGCTGCACGGCCGTGTCATGGATAGTTGCTCGAATTCAGCCAAAAAAATAGCAGATCCAAGAGTCTCTGCTGTATCATTGTTGTATTAAGAAGTTGAATAGAACCTGGTCCTAGAGTTATGGGTTCAAAGGAGACCTGAGAAAGCCTATGTTGAAGCTGCAGATTGGTGCAAACTCTCGCATTAGCCGCTTGATTTCCAGCTATACCCATGCAGCTTCCCATAGATTTCCTTAGTGAACATGTTCTATTGAGTCACCAAGTTCATCCGTATCAGTCAAACTACTACCTTCGTCTTTTGGTTTATCATCATGTCTAGCCATGCAAGGAACGCCGCCGAGCCGTACACGCCTACATTGTCAAGGTTTTTCCTGACGTCTACTCCCCATCTTTGGTCTTCGACTACCTCACCAATATGTACTTCCAAACTAAACATCCCGAGCTTGGTCGAAGTGGTCCTTAGCTCAACCCAATTCACTCCATCGTCTCCCAGATTTCGTTGATCTCTAGGCCTCTGGCGATACTTAGCTCAACCCAATTCACTCCATCGTCTCCCAGATACGGCGAACTCCTACGTGGTCTCGCGGCGGGACCGTTCGTCAAACAACTCAGTGCACAGTATCAAGGCGTGGTTTGGCAAGACAGACGTCGTGCCTAACGTCCTGATCAAGCATAGAGACAAAGGCGAGGGGCAGAAGTACCCGGTCCTATGCGTTTACGTCAACAACCAGATCATGCTAAGAATGAAAAGGCTGCAGTAGGACTTTCAAGGGAGCTTTTTATTTTCTCGTCCAGAGAGGCACAACTTGCGCCGGAGGCCGAACTCTTCCTCCTTGGTCAACCCATCCTACCACGAGCCCCCACGGACGAGCCTCCCAGCCTGATCTCGATCCTTTGAGTTCAAAACCGGAAATGATATCCATGAGATATTCAAACTAGGGTTTAGCTAAGAAGCATGACAACTGCTGCTAGACCGAGCTGGGTATTTGCGAAGGGTGGAAATGAGCAAGAGGTTGGAGGAGACACTAAAGTAGGAGAGAAGACAAGCGAAAGTCGATGGCCCTCCTTCTTCTCCTCTACCGGCATTGACAAGGAGGCTCTCTTGCTAAGGCTCATTGTGTAGGGCATCCCCTGAGCTCTTTTACAACATTTCTGGATAGAGCTTTGTTGGATAATTTGTAGATTGCAAGTTCAAAAGGGCATACCCGATGGATGTTCGGCTTCGTGTATCTTCGTCCGACCGTACGAATGGACACGAGTCTTTGTCCCACCGTACGAATGGACACGACTCTTCGTACTCGTACCATTGAGACATTATAAATTAATGGCTTCGTACCTAGTTCTGATGATCAGAATATATACATTCAAGTTCAAGAAAATTCAAAGAGTGAGAGTAAAAGGAGTTTTTCCGGGTTTTGCTTCTCTAGAGAAACATTAGTCTGGTTGTATCCCGAGAGTTCTTTGCCATTAACCCAAAGCAACTTAGTGTGGGGGCGAATAAACTCTTTGGAAAGCGTTGAATCCGTGCCTCGAGACTTCTCCCAAGTTTGTGTTGTTCGTGAATCGTGTTCGTGGTTCCCAATCAAGGTTCGTTTCCGAAGTCTTATTCCATACTATCCCCAACAATCAAAGAGTTTATTCATTCGAGATGGCTTCGGAGCCTACAAGTGCGTACAAGGTTATGAATCAAGACTTTGTGAAACTTGACCGCTTCGACGGTACGAACTTCAACCGATGGAAGGACAAAATGCTTTTCCTTCTCACCGTTCTCAAAGTGGCGTACGTGTTGGACCCCGAGACCAACATCCTGGAGGAACCGGCTGCGGATGCTACTTCAGAGAATATTGCAAAGTTTGCTGATTTGAAGAAGAAGAGGGAGGATGATGAGTTCACGTGTCGAGGCCACATCCTCAACACGCTCTCCGATCGATTGTACGATCTCTACATGTCAATCAAGTCCCCAGTCGAAATTTGGAAAGCTTTGGAGGAGAACTACAACACCGAGCGGCAAGGTACCGACAAATTTCTGATGCTAAAGTATTTCGAATTCAAGTTCCTTGACACCCAACCCATCATGAATCAAGTTCATGAGTTACAAGTTCTTGTGCAAAGACTTCGTGATCTTAAGGTCATGATTCCCGATTCGCTTCAAGTGGTGCGATTATCTCGAAGTTGCCCTCTACTTGGAATGATTATCGAAAAAAACTTTTGCATATGGCCGAAGATTTTTCTGTGGAAAGGATTCTAAGGCATATTCGTATTGAGGAAGAGTCTCGTAAACGGGATGCCGTGAGTCTCCCTCAACATTCTAATGTGAACTATGTGGAATCTAAGACCACTCTAAGGGCAAGAGAAAGGCTTCGTCCCAAACTGAGGAAAAGCAAGACAATAAGAAAATGAAGCGTACATGCTTCCATTGTCACAAGAAAGGACATTACATCAAGGATTGCCGAATTTTCAAGAGGGAAAATCAATCAAAAGAAAACACCACTCCGAAGGCCAATGTGGTCGAGGAGAAGGACTTAGTGGCCATGGTGATAGATTTAATGAAGTCCATGGAGATCGGAATGGTGACTGAGCTTAACATGGCGACTACTGAGAAATCATGTAAATGGTGGCTAGACTCCGGTGCCACCATTCATGTATGTAATGATCGGCTTCAATTCAAAGGCTACGAAAAGGTTGAAAACTATGAAGTGCTCATGGGCAACAACCAAGCGGTCAAAGTGCATGGTCAAGGATCGGTAGAAATCAACTTCACTTCAGGAAAGAAATTAACTTTGTTGAATGTGCTTCATGTCCCGGACGTGAGGAAGAATCTTGTGTCGGCAAGTCTTTTATGTAAGAAAGGATTCAAGGTGATCCTAGAGTCCGACAAGTTAGTCTTGCTCAAGGGAGACTTGTATGTTGGAAAGGGATATTGTACCGAAGGAATGTTCAAATTGAGTGTTGATATGAATAAAGTGATTTCTAGTGCTTATATCGTTGATTCTTATTTCTTATGGCATGCTCGTTTAGCACATTTAAATGTTAAATCTCTTCGATATAACTAAAAGAAAAGTGTGAAATATGTGTTCAATCAAAAATCACTAAGAAACCATTTTCAAAAAATGAAAGAAGTACACAACTTTTAGAGTTAATCCATTCGGACATTTGTGAATTAAACGGTGTTGTTACTAGAGGCGGAAAACGTTACTTTATCACTTTTATAGATGATTTCTCTAGGTTTACTTATGTGTATCTTATGAGAAACAAGGATGAAGCATTTGACATGTTTAAACGCTTTAAAGCGGAAGTAGAAAATTTGCATGAAAGGAAAATTAAAATGCTTCATAGTGATAGAGGAGGAGAGTATTTCTCTACCAAGTTTGATGCTTTTTGTGAGGATAATGGTATTGTGCATCAAAGAACCGCACCGTATATACTCCACAACAAAATGGGTTAGCGGAAAGGAAAAATCGTACCTTAGTGGATATGATAAATTCCATGTTATTAAATGCAAAACTCCCACATAACCTTTGGGGTGAAGCATTGTTGACGGCATGTCATATACATAATCGGATTCCGTCTCGACATTTCAAGGTCGCTCCATATGAGTTGTGGAAAGGACGTAAACCGACTTTGGAATATCTTAAAGTGTGGGGGTGCTTGGCCTATTATAGAATTTCCGATCAAAGAAGGACAAAACTAGGTCCAAGAGCATTCAAAGGGGTATTCGTTGGATATGCCCAAAACTCAAAGGCTTATCGTATTTTAGATTTAGTATCTAATACAATAGTTGAAACACGAGAGGTCGTGTTTATTGAGAATAAGTTTCTAAATGATTCAGTGGAATCGGAACACGAGGAGACCGAGACTCCAAACTCTAGTGTTCAAGGGAGTAAACGTCCTCGTGATGAACAAGTTATGGAACCAAGGAGAAGTAAACGAGCGAGAAAAGAAAAGGACTTAGGTCCAGATTACATCTCATATCAATCCTTGGCTTTTCTCGTCGAAGGAACGAGAGATTCCGTAATTAAGAAGATCCCCATAATGTTGAATGTGGAAAGTAATCCACAATCCTATACTGAAGCAATGGCTTCTAGGGATTCGGCATTTTGGAAAGAGGCGATCAACGATGAAATAGACTCGATATTATCAAATAATACATGGGTCTTAGTGGATTTACCTCAAGGATCAAAATCGATCGGTTGCAAGTGGGTATTTAAACGAAAGTTTGATCATTCGGGTTCCCATATCTTTAAAGCGAGACTCGTGGCTAAAGGGTTTAGGCAAAAGGAGGGCCTAGACTATTTTGATACCTACGCACCGGTTGCTAGAATGACATCTATCCGAGTACTAATGGCCTTAGCGTCCATTTACAAGTTGCACGTACATCAGTTGGATGTAAAAACGGCATTCTTGAATGGTGAACTCGAAGAAGAGGTTTATATGGATCAACCGGAAGGCTTTGTGCTACCCAGAAATGAAAGGAAAGTGTGCAAGTTACTGAAGTCGTTATACAGCTTAAAACAGGCACCCAAACAATGGCATGAGAAGTTTGACTCCGTGATTTTTTCAAATGGATTCAAACATAATAATGCGGACAAATGCATTTACTCCAAGTTTACGGAGAAATATGGGGTCATTGTTTGTCTTTATGTGGATGATATGTTAATCTTTGGTACGAACTTAGAAGGTGTTCGTGAAACCAAGGAGTATCTAGCCTCGAAATTTAAGATGAAGGATCTAAATGAGGTAGATACGATTTTAGGGATTAAGGTGCACAAACACGAGAGTGCCTTTGCCCTTAGTCAATCACACTACATCGAGAAAGTGTTAGAGAAGTTCAAGCATTTGAACATTAAGGATTCTAACACTCCTTACGATCCGAACTTAAAATTAAGTGAGAATAATGGAAGGGCATTAGCACAATTAGAGTATGCTAGCGTAGTCGGGAGTCTAATGTATGCTATGCATTGTACTAGACCCGACATTGCATTTGCCGTGTGCAAATTAGCAAGGTTTACGAGTAAACCAAGTACTGAACATTGGAAAGCTATCAGAAAAGTCTTTGGTTATCTAAAGAAAACCATAAGGTTGGGATTATTCTATAGTGATTATCCCGTGGTACTAGAAGGGTATTCGGATGCAAGTTGGATTACAAGTCTAAGTGACAATAAGTCGACCTCGGGTTGGGTCTTCATGATTGGAGGTGGTGCCATTAGTTGGGCTTCTAAAAAACAAACCTGCATCTCACACTCTACGATGGAGGCCGAGTTCATAGCTTTGGCGGCCGCTGGCAAGGAAGCGGAATGGCTAAGAGATCTCTTGTTAGAAATAAAGTTGTGGCCACAACAAATGGTTGCCATTTCCGTTTATTGCGATAGTGAATCAACCATGTCTCGTGCATACAATAAGGTGTACAACGGAAAGTCTAGACACATAAGTTTGAGACATGAGTATGTGAGGCAATTGATTGGGGACGGAGTGATGACCGTTACCTATGTTAAGTCAAGTGACAATCTAGCGGATCCATTAACAAAAGGATTGTCTAAGGACATGGTTTGGAATACCTCCGCTAAGATGGGTCTAAGAAACCTATTCATCAATCGCGTCATTGATAATGAGAACCTTACCTCATTCTAACTAGATGTTAGTCTCGAGGTTCAAGGGGTAATAACAAGTTATTGAATGACAACGTGCATTAAGATGTAGGATTTAATGCTTAAGTTTAAGGAGGATGAGTTGAATACTCTTAATGGACAGACATGAGTGTCGAGATGTCCACCTATACGAGCATGAAGTGGTGCCGCTTCAAATGAGAGTTTCTAAAGGTTTCTCTCATACATGTTCGTGAAAGGGATGAGCACATGGCCATAACGGTGCTAACGAAATTCTACTCTCATTCAATATTTAACGGAAGTGTGTGTGACTTTTCCAGTATCGACTTTAGAGCGACGGTTTAAGCGACTAGCCACCGGTCACTTTGTCGGTACCTTGAGGGTCTACACTAAGGGAGGGTTTAAATCTAACGATACCGCTCCTTTATGCACGACTGTATATTATAAGTTTCTCGAATTAGCAATCTAGTGGGGGATTGTTGGATAATTTGTAGATTGCAAGTTCGAAAGGGCATACCCGATGGATGTTCGGCTTCGTGTCTCTTCGTCCGACCGTACGAATGGACACGAGTCTTTGTCCCACCGTACGAATGGACACGACTCTTCGTACTCGTGCCATTGAGACATTATAAATTAATGGCTTCGTGCCTAGTTCTGATGATCAGAATATATACATTCAAGTTCAAGAAAATTCAAAGAGTGAGAGTAAAAGGAGTTTTTCTGGGTTTTGCTTCTCGAGGGAAACATTAGTCTCGTTGTATCCCAGAGTTCTTTGCCATTAACCCAAAGCAACTTAGTGTGGGGGCGAATATACTCTTTGGAAAGCGTTGAATCCGTGCCTCGAGACTTCTCCCAAGTTTGTGTTGTTCGTGAATCGTGTTCGTGGTTCCCAATCAAGGTTCGTTTCTGAAGTCTTATTCCATACTATCCCCAACAAGTTTCACATTGATCGACTGGTAAAAAGAGGACTAGTCATACTTACCAGGAGATGGAGAGAAACTCGCGTCTCCGCTGAACCTTGGCTCACTAATTTTAAGTGACAAGGAGAGTGATTGTTTGAGGTTGGTCATATAAACTGCTTTCCATTCCACTCTCCATTTTGTCCTTACAACTGCTGCGTTGGGACTCGTTTTGCTTGCTACGTCTCCCATGGCTAGCAAGATGAATGGGAAGTGGTGGATTGTAAGTCTGGATGTGGCAGAAGACGTGTGAACCAGAAATTAGGGAAGTTGCTGCATTGAAGTCCATTGAAAGAGGATGGACGCATCAGGGGTCTAGAGGACTGAGTTCGCAAAGTTTGCAATGGACCACACTTGTGGCAAGAAAGGACTGAGATGGCTGTAAAGTTCGCAATGGACCTGCAAGTGTGGAGTGCAATTCTTATCTCGATACATTGATGGTTTGCACGTAAAGTGTATGGCTGAGGAGACCAAGCCGGAAAGTACCTTGCCAACACATCCAGAGAGCGTCCCCATCAACGTGTTGGTTGTCGTGACAAGCACACCTCCATAAGCTCAGAAGGTATGTCTAACTCTTCATCATAGATGCACTCCCATAATAGTTTACAATATTTCCCGAGTTCCCTGTCAAGGTTGTGAGTTATGGCTCTTCACTGTATGATCTTCAATCGTCAAGGATGTATGGGTAAGTTTCTAAACACTTCCATGATGCTCTCTGTATGCTTAGAATCGAGCATAGACAGTTGAAAACGTGGAACTAATAGCTCCCTGGAATGAGATAATGCTCACTGCATTTGGTGATAGATGAGCCTTCAAGACCTGTCATGGTTAGATCTAGGTATAGGGATGTTAGTTAGTTCATTTTAGAGCAATTAGATGTTGGCTCGTTCTTGGTTTTTCTAGGCAAAGGAGTCACCATTCATCAATAGTTGACTAGTCAGTACTATTTAAAAAAACAAACAAATAATAATAATAATAATAATAATAATAATAATAATAATAAAAATAAATATAAAAATAAAATTAAAAATTAAAAAATTAAAAAAATTTAATTAATAAAAACTTCACAAAATTCATAAGAAATTCTAAAATTTTTTTTTGGAGAACTTAGAAAAATTCTGAAAACTCAAAACTCTCAAGAATCAGGAAATGGGTCACTTCGACTGGTCAATCCTATTTTTGGATGATTTCCCATTCCGATCTTTCCAAAATGATGATTTTGCCCCTTATGGGCAAATTGTCTAAAAAATTTCAGAAAATTCCCAGAATTTGTGGAAAATAAGGAATGACCACATTCAACTGGTTTGACCTGTTTTCACTCTCCGGTCTTTAAAGAATGACCATTTTACCCTTCTGGTCAGTTTGACCAAAATTTTTCCAAATCACCCCAAATGAATTTTCATGAAATTGGTACCGAAAGGGCGCTAAAGTAATCTAACGTAACCAAGTCCTCGAATTCAGAATCTCTGGCTAGCAGAAATAAATTAGTTCTCCCGCTAATTTATTTAGGTTTCTAATCGACCTACCAAGAACGATTAGTGGCGACTCCAAATTTTAAAACCATTTGAACAAAAAACCAAAGTCGCGATTTGGTAGAGTTTGGGAGAGCTCGAACTAGGTTAGTTAATTTAATCAATTAATCTGGTAATCCATTAACCTAAAAAATGAATTTTAGGTCGCGACAGAAAGCCGATGCCATGTCAGATCGTTAACTTGGTCAATGCTAACTTGGTGTTGACATGGCAATGTCACCGATCATAGTTTGACATGGCATGCCACATTAGCTCGGCCATTATAATCCATTTGATATTATAAAAAAAAAAAGAAAGATCGGATGGTGGGGTGGTGACACTTATCTAGATCTAGGATTTTTGAAAATAAAAATAGATTTTCGAAAATCATTTTCCATTTATAAAACCTTTTTCAGAGTAAAAAAATAAAATTTAGATTGGACAATTGAGATTTAGTTTGAGGGTTTAATCTGAACCGTAGGTTTTGGTAATTAGGTTGAACAGTCGAGATTTGGTCAAGGTTTGATCATGGCCGTAGGATTTAGTTGCTTGATCCAATGCCTATGAACTAGCCACATTGTCTATTGTGGACCGTTGGATCTGGCATTTAATAAACGATTCTGAGAAAATCTAAAAAAATAGAAAAAGATAGAAAAATCGATTAAAAATACCAAAATTACGTCGTTTTAGGTCCTAGGTCAAAACTTGCATGGGTTTGGGTCAAACCTTCAGGTCTATGGGCTAGGTTAACCTAACTTGACCTAAAAAATAAAATAAAAATAATAAAATTGAAAAAATCATTTAAAAAATCTGAAAAAGTTAAAAATATATAAAAGGAAAAAAATAGGACAATTCAGAACAATTCTCAAAAATCATGAAAAATAGAAAATGACCACATTTAACTGATTTAACCTATATTCACGATTTTGGACTCTTGCGTCTTGAAAAATGATCGTTTTGCCCCTCTAGTCAATTTGATCCAAACTTTTCCAAATTAACCTTAAACCTAATTGGAGTAGTCTCTAAGCCCTTAGGGCTCTACTAGGCTTGCCATGTGACCATTTGAGTGCTGATTTAATGTGATTTATCCACACAAATTAATTTCTTGATTTGTGCACTTTCAATTATTGATTGTATCTGATAAGATAATCTTCCCTCAACTTGTATGAACCCATTTCTCCGATTTTTGTAAAATTGAACGGTTTCTCCCAATTGACCCACTCATTGGTGCCGATGATTTAAGCGGAGGGTCGTGGTAGTGGGATACTGCGCTAGCCCTCCCGAAGGATTAGTCGAAGTGCGCGATCCATACGGACGTTGGCCTGGACACCTTCGATGAAAAAAAAAACGGTTTCTCCCAATTGTGTAGTAGGATTCCTAATCTACTCTCCAAAAAGGATTGGTGGGGACTTTGATGGCACGTACACTGATCACATGTTACTCTACCATACTAAGGCTAACCTTGTTTGATAAAATTCCTCCCAGACCTGATTTGGTATGGCCTAGAGGGCTCGCGCCTCAATCTCACCCACCCTATCAAGCAGACAAGATCTTGGTAATCATTATCTCCTCAAGATCCACATTTACATAAAAATCTTGAGAAGGGTCGCTACAAAGATGCAATCAGACCAAGTGGATCAGTTCATCAGTTTGATTAGTTAAACTAGGTCCTGTTGGGATTTTTGTGTTTCAAAAGCCCTTAGAATATGAATGAGAGTGTGGTTGAGGGAGTCCCACATGGGATAGAAGAGAGATGGAAGTTGGGTTTAAATAGTTGAGTCTCTTCAATGGGTTTGGGCTCTAAGGAGCACTCTACTTTTGTGAGGAGAGAGATCTTGCACAAAGTTGGACCAGTCCATATGTGCGCGCGTGTGCCGCCGCCGCCATCTGGCTCGGGCCGAGCTAGGCTCAAGTCCAAGTTAAATTCATCGATTTTATTTTTTCCGAATAGGCATATTCATTTGAAATTTTTATTTATTTATTCTTTTCGGATGATGCCTATTCATAATCTCTCTTTAAGCTATTGGTTCAGCCGAACGAAGGTGTTGATTCGGTAATAACCGAACACCAAACAAAGGTGACTTTGTGACTCTTCGGTTGGACCATTTAATATACATTCAGATTTTTTAAAAGAAAAAACACGAGCATTCCTTATGTTTTTGAAAGTTCATCTATTCATTCACTTTCATCTGTGCGATAATTCTTGATGTTGCATTTAAAGGATTTTGTTGAAGAAGTACCGCTTTAATGAAATAGTGATCCGTTCTATTTTGAGAGGCGATTGTCCACAAAACCTTGAGTACCGGTGGAGGGGACAAATTCATCTTAAGGACATGACGTGAATTTGTCGGGTTTGGATAGATCATCTAATTAACCATTCATCTGCACTTGATTCAGGTTTGTCTAATAGCTTATTTTGATGTATGCTAACACACATAGGTTCAACTATAGGCCCAACCTAATTTTTAGTGGTATTTTCCCAAAAATAAAAATAAAAATGAAACCAAACTGGACGAAGATTTGATCCCTAGTTGAGCCAGTCGATCTAGTTCAATCTTGGAAAACAAATGAAAGCACAGATCTTGCCTTTTAGTTTCTTCCTTTCCATCACATCCAGCGTCACCCTGACGTGATCCGAGAAACTAGAAATGAGAAAATAAATGCATGATTATTACCACGCAGTTGAGCAGCAAGATCCATAAATAGATGAACCATGTGTCTTATGCCTCTCAAAGGAAAGGCATAGTTTCTGAAGTATATTCATCAGCTCAAATGTGGACTGTACCTTCACAACTGCTGAATAAACCACCCCATTGTAATTTGAATAATCATGATATGAAAGAGGCGCTTCGATGAAATATGATAGTGGATGAGTTGAGTAGTCAGGAGACACCTATCCAATCATAGGTCTATCAGGATCCTTGGTGTTTTCCCATGAATTGTTCCGAGGAGGCAACCTCATAAAGCGTCTACCCCAGTCTCTGCTGTAAACTTTTAGTTCAGGATGGACACGTGAAAGCCTTCAAATGTGTACTCTAAAAGGGCAAGTCCCAAACATGATTGCCACCGAATAACTGTCATACCATGAAACAAGTAAAGAGTGCCAACAGTAAACAGCAGAAGAAACCCTTTCTTGCATATTTTAGAGCGCAAAGACATGGATGGTGGTTCAATTTTTCTTTATCATCACTCAATTATGATAGAGGCCACATTATGTAATGTATCATATAATAAAAGATGTTGACACTTTGCCCATGTGTTACTCGGCATGCCTCGCCAGTGTTCCATCATTCTTTTTCAACATCTCAAAAGTTTGATGACGTGATTAACAGAATAGTAGTTTTGAAAGTTACTCCAAAAGTTGAATGACCCAAGTTATTTACCCTATTTTAGACATGCCATCAATATGATGTAATTAATTCTTAACAAAATTTCTCGATATCCTTTGCTCTAGTAAGAAGAAGTTTATGGATCTTTAAGGTTACGTTGGGTCTAGTATTAGGGAACTATTAAAGAATAGATAGGTTCATGGATTAAGCAACATCAACATCAACATCAACATCACCTTTATCCCAAACCAGTTGGGGTCGGCGGTCGATGAACCCAAAGCAAAAAGTTTAAAATATACTAAAATAAAAGTAAAAATATAAAAATAAAAAAGTAAAAATATGGCTACCCAAAAATAAATAAATAAATAAATAAACAAACATATAAATAAATAGAAAACACTAAACAGGGCACTCTGGAACATAGGAAATCCCCCCTTCTACAATGCGGATAGCTTTCCTCCACTCCGTCCTAAGGCAGACCATACGCCAATCTATTTCCCACTCTATTAAATCTTGTTTTACTACCTTCCCTCAAGTAAGTTTCGGCCGACCTCGTCCTTTCTTCATATCGTTTTCTCGGTAACACACTTCTGTTCTTATCGGAACATCTAAGGGTCTGTGAAGAATATGTCGAAACCATCTCAATCTATGTTCTCTCATCTTTTCTGCCACCGGTGCTATTCCAACTTTTCGTTGAATATCGTCATTTTTTTTTATCTTATCCATCCTTGTATGACCACACATCCACCTTAACATTCTCATTTCCGCTACTCCCATTTTATGCTCATGTTGCTTTTGTACCGGCCAACATTCAGCTCCATTATAGTATTGCAGGTCTTATTGCTGTTCTATAAAATTTTCCCTTTAACCTAAGAGGGATTTTGCGATCACACAAAAATCCGGATGCACTGCACCATTTCATCCAACCTGCTTTAATTCTATGGCTAACATCCTCGTCAATCTCTCTCCTCTTTTGCAAAGTTGATCCCAAGTATCTGAAAGCATCTTTCTTAGGTACCTCTTGTCCAAGCATATCCACAGGTTCTTGATCATCTCCTCTTGTCGTGGCGAACTCACACTTCATGTATTCGGTCTTACTCCGACTTAACGTAAATCCTTTGGACTCTAACGTGTTTCTCCATAATTCTAATTTAGCATTGACCCCAGCCTTGGTCTCATCAATAAGGACAATATCATCTGCGAACAGCATACACCACGCCACCTCCTCTTGAATATCTTTTGTTAGTTCATCCATAATTAGTGCAAAAAGATAAGGACTCAGAGCTGAACCTTGATGTAAACCTACTGTGATCGGAAAATAACTAGATGTGCCATCACAGGCCTTCACACATGTAGTAACACCATCATACATATCCTTGATTGCCTCTACATACTTTAATGATACTTTTTTCTTCTCAAGAATCCACCACAACACTTTTCTTAGTACCCTATCGTATACCTTCTCGAGGTCAATAAATACCATATGTAGATCCTTCCTCTTTTCTTGATATCTCTCCATCAACTGTTGTATTAAGAAGATAGCCTCCATGGTAGATCTTTCTGGCATAAATCCAAATTGATTTACAGAGACCTTGATTTCTACTCTCAAACGATGCTCAATAACTCTTTCCCACAATTTCATTGTATGGCTCATAAGCTTAATGCCTCTATAGTTGCTACAGTTCTAAATATCCCCCTTGTTCTTGTAGATAGGCACAATCATACTCTTCCTCCATTCATTAGGCATCTTATTAGCTTGGAGAATCTTGTTAAACCGTTTAGTGAACCAACTTATTGCCACATTCCCTAAGCATCGTCATACTTCAATAGGGACACTATCTGGTCATAAGGCTTTACTAGTCTTCATCTTCTTTAAAGCATCATGGACTTCTTGTGCTCTAATTCTACGCATAAACCTTATGTTTAACTCATCAGAAGCGTCCACCAGATCCACCTCGCCTCGATCGTCCTCCCCATTATAAAGCTTGTTAAAATAGCTCACCCACCTTTCCTTCACTTCTTCATCTTTTACTAATAGTTTTTGATTTTCATCCTTGATACATCTAATCTGTGTCAAGTCTTTACTTTTCTTGTCCCTTGTCCTGGCAAGCCTATAGATATCTTTTTCTCCCTTTTTGCTCCCAAGTTTTTATACATATCAGAAAAAGCCTTGTCTCTAGCCTCTCTCACAGCTTTTTTGTCATCTTTTCGTGCCAATCTAAAGTTTTGCAAATTCTCTTCATTAGGATATTTATGTAGACATCTAAAGCACTCCCTCTTCTTCTTAATTGCCTCCTGCACCTCTTCATTCCACCACCAAGTTTCTTTTGTCTGAAGTCCGTGCCCTTTACTTTCACCTAGTACCTCTTTTGCCACTCTATGTATGCATTTAGACATCTCACTCCACATCCTATTTACTTCGCCCTCTAGTTTCCACAGTCCTTCTTGAAACATCTTTTCCTTGAAATCGGTATGTTTTCCCTCCTTTAACTTCCACCATCTTATTCTGGGATTTTGAGCCCTTCGCGGCATATTCTGTGTCTTATACCGAACCTCTAGGACCACCAGCTTATGTTGCGTAGCTACACATTCTCTAGGGTAGACTTTGCAATCTATATACGAGGTTCTATCCTCTCTTCTAGCAAGAAAAAATCAATATGACTACGATTCTGACTGCTACGAAATGTTATTAGATCTGACTCTCTTTTCCTAAAGAAAGTATTTGCTAACATCAAATCATACGCTAGTGCAACGTTCAAGATGTCTTCGCCACTCTCATTTCTAGTCCCATAGCCAAAACCTCCATGAACTCTGTCAAAACCTCCACTACTTTGGCCAACATGTCCATTAAGATCACCTCCTATGAATACTTTCTCCTCATGTGGTATCCCCCTTAAAATCTCCTCCAAATCTTCCCAAAATCTGTTCTTATCAGCTACTGGCAATCCAACTTGGGGGGCATACGCACTAAGGATGTTTAAGATCAATTCTCCTACTACTAGCTTAATCAAGATAATCCGATCGCCTGATCTTTTAACATCGACAACTTTATCCTTGAAACTTTTATCGATCAAAATCCCAACTCCATTTTGACTCTTCTTTGTGCCTGTGTACCATAACTTGAATCCAGTACCTTCCACTTCCTAAGCCTTCTCTCCAACCCATTTAGTCTCTTGCAGGCACGCAATATTCACTCTCATTCTAGCAAAAGTATCTGCTAACTCTCTCAACTTTCCCGTTAAGGTTCTTATGTTCCAACTCCCTATTCGAATCCTTACTCCTTGGGCATTTCTTGCCCCCCACACTTGCCTATAAAAGTGTGAGGACCCTAGCTTACTTTTCACCACATCCGGGCAATGTGGCGCATCACTTTAGGAATGATGGCCCAAGGCTAACTTCCTTACCCCTCGCACCCGCCTATCTTAGTATAAGGACCTTTGCCCATTTTTCGCTGCACCTGGGCGCCGATGCAACGCGTCGCTAAGAAGGGTACGCTCCAACGAAAAATCTTTAGGGTTCATCTCATAAGGGGTAGCTCTTTTTTTTGCAGCCGGCTCGCTACGCTTGACACCAACCCTCCTCCTTTACCCTGGCTTGGGACAGGCTATGTAAGCTGCATAGGCGGAGTTTTCATGGATCGAGCAAAAAAAAGTTGATATCATAAAAAAAAATCTGAAATTGGTACACCTGTGACATATCAAACTAATTTTTTGGGTCATTATGAACCCCAAACTAATATACATGTAACAATTTATGCTAAAAAATTAGTCACTAAAATTTTCAAACCTGTACATGCATGACACATTTATCTTCCGTCAACTTTCACCAAATTTTTCCATGTAATTCTGAGTTGGGTGACACATGGCAATAACTTAATTGACATGGCAAGTACACATAGAAATCCATCATTCCGTCTCTTTGTTTCTTCAATTAGGCCTAATTTGAAAATAGATAGGGCTCTCTCTCTCTCTCTCTCTCTCTCTCTCTCTCTCTGCGCATGAAAAACCCTATATTGTCTTCTCCTTCATCATCATCTTCGTGAGCACGCATCGAAACTCATTTTGAGCACACTTTTATATCTAGTAATTGTTGACACCAGATTTTTAGTAATTGGGGACCTTGGCCAAGCCTAAGGAACCAATTTTGACCAAAAAATTATTTTCCATATTTTTAGTATTTTTCGGTATTTTTATTTTCGAAAATTAATAGAAAATCTATAAAAATTCATAAAATTGAAAAATCAACTTTAGGGACCTTGGCCAAGCCTAGAGAACCAATTTTGACCAAAAAATAATTTTTAATATTTTTTGCATTTTTTAATATATTTAGTAAATTAGGAAAATATTTAATAAATAAAATGGCATTTGAAGCCACAAAAATATGAATAAATAGTCAGCATTTTTATTTTAATTTTCTTTTCATTTTGGCCAAAGAAAATCTACAAAAAAAAATTAAATTATTTTTGAATCGGGTGTTACTTTGTTAATCCCATTTTTAGATTAATTGTAAAAATTGTAGAAAATCCGTAATTTTCGATTTTGGTATTTCTAGAGTCGTGACATTGTTCTCTAGTATTCTAAATTTTCATATTTGCACAATTATTCCCAGAATGACTCAATTTTACAAAAAGGACTTTAATTAAATTTTACATTATTTTCAGTAACAAGAAATGAGCTTAAATTTGATATGCGGTGAATTGTATAAAAAATTATGAGGAAATTTGGACTTAAAGAAATATTTTTTTCAGGGGCTAAATTGTAAATAATTAAAATTCAGGGACTAGAGTGTAAATACCTAACTCTTGAAGGATTATTTTGCAAATAACAAAAAGAAGAGTTAGTGGAGAAATTAGAATAGAGAAGGGAAGATGGAGAAGAGGAGATGGAGAAGAATGGATGGAGAAAATAAGATAAGAATAGAGAATGGAAGATGGAGAAGAGAAGATGAAGAAGAATGGATGGAGAAAATAAGATAAGAATAGAGAAGGGAAGATGGAGATAAAGAAGAGTTAGTGGAGAAATTAGAATGGGAGATAAATATGGAGAAGGGAAGATGAAGATGAAGAAGAGTTAGTAGAGAGATTAGAATGTGAGATAGAGATGGAAAATGGAAGATGACAATGAAGAAGAGTTAGTGAAGAAATTAGAATGGGAGATAGATGAGTGGATTATAAAAGGAGGAAAAAGTGAGCTTGAGAGGTGGAATTTTTTGAAGAGAAAATTTTGGATATTTGAGAGGGCTTTGAGAGATTGAAGAAAAATTTGAGTGAAAGAAAATACCAAAAAGAGAGAGAATTTTGAAGATGATGGGAGTTTCAAGCTAGAGGGTTATCATTATCAATTTCTTCATCGATCTACATAAATCAAGAATTCACTCAGATTTGAAGCTAAGTGTCACTCTACTCTCTTTGATTTTTTAGTATAAACCAGCTCAAATTTTCTACTCTTCTTCCATTTCCTCATATTTGATTTCAGGCAGGAACCAATTATATCCATCAAGCACTTCTCATAATGTCATTGAAGCTAAGTGCTTCTTTCATTGTTTTAATTTTTAATGTGAATTAAATTATATTTGCTCCATTACTCCATTTCTCCATATTTTTATGTCAGGCAAAGGACAACTCCAAGTCAACGGTAAATCCCATAGAGGTGTAAGATTGGCGCTGACGAGTTCTTGAATGCCAATTAAATTTTCAATTGATCCGTCGATGGATTTCAGCCCGAATTGTCGAATCAATTCGTTTTATTTTAAAGAATTTAAACCCCAGAATGTGAAGGGCAGAGCCCGCTCACTGGAGGTCATTTTAAATTTCTACAATTTAAGTTCCTACATCTTAATCCCCAAAGGAGAGGGCCAAGCCAAGGCTGAGCTATCCATTGATGGTCTTTATTTATTGTTATTTACTTTCTGTAATTTAATTTTTGAATCACTAAACCCCAAAATGAGTAGCTCGCAGCGCTGTACAGAAGCCGTTAACTCACTCCCTCTTTTGGCTTTAGGGAAATACTTAATATTTTGAAAATGCAAAAAAAAATGTCACTCACGTATATTTCATTTAAAAAATGAAAATAAAAAAAGAGAACACTCCACTAGAGCCTTAGGAATAAACCAAGTCTGAGTTGTCAAATTAGGATACCCATGAAATTAAGGTACCGAAAGAGCATTAGTTTTAATTAACTAGTGTAACCAAGTTCCCGAACTCATAATCTCTGGTTCGTAGAAGTAATTTAGTTCTCCCGCTAATTTACTTAGGTTTCTAATTAACATACCAAAAATGATTAGTGGCGACTCCAAAATTTAAAACAATTTGAACAAAAAACCAAAGTCGCGATTTGGTAGAGTTTGGGAGAGCTCGAATTAGGTTAGTTAATTTAATCAATTAATCTGGAAATCCATTAACTTAAAAAATAAATTTTAGGTCGCGACAGCTTAACGACTCCGCTGGGGACGTGTTCTTAATTTTTGAAAATTTAAGAACTTAGAGGACTTAGGCCATAAAAATTTTATGGCAACTCATTTGGTCTGGTAATTTGTTGGATTCTAACCTTTAGGTGTTAAATGATTTTGCAGATGAGAGTAATAAGGGGTGGAGTGTTTGGCTAACCCTTTGTTTTGCAGGTTTGGTGTGTGAGAATTGTTATTTAATTTTTGAAACATTGAAGCGGTGTTTGTATATTAATTGTTGTGCATGATTAATTGTTTTAGCACTACATGACACATGTCCCGTGACTAGACCTAGGTCACTAGTTTTAGGATGGTATTGTGATTTGGTTTTAACGTTCGGTGTGAGATCACGTCAAAAGTTAGCCCATATTCAATCCAAAACCTCTTTCCAAAAATGAGTTTAAAAGTTAGGCCTCAGGCTTGGTAAGATTACCAAAGCAGTGGTTTTAATTTTTAGCTCGAGCAGCCGAAGTGGGGAGGCCCGGCTAATCCTGGTTACGTCGTGGGATCACGGCTAATCTTGATTATGTACGCGAGATTGTCACCTTGCCGTAAGTCTTTCACTTCAATTTGTCAACCTTTAGGGTAGATAGACTAAGATTTAAACTCACGATTCATGTGCATGTCTATGTGATTTACATGGTATTTTCATGGTGAAAGTAAGTTTTCTAACTTCATCTTGTATTTATTTTTGGTCGGTCCATGTTAGGCGTCGGTCAAATTTTAAACTTAATATCATCGTCATCCTCTTTCCAAAAATGAGTTTAAAAGTTAGGCCTCAGGCTTGGTAAGATTACCAAAGCAGTGGTTTTAATTTTTAGCTCGAGCAGCCGAAGTGGGGAGGCCCGGCTAATCCTGGTTACGTTGTGGGATCACGGCTAATCTTGATTATGTACGTGAGATTGTCACATTGCCGTAAGTCTTTCACTTCAATTTGTCAACCTTTAGGGTAGATAGACTAAGATTTAAACTCACGATTCATGTGCATGTCTATGTGATTTACATGGTATTTTCATGGTGAAAGTAAGTTTTCTAACTTCATCTTGTATTTATTTTTGGTCGGTCCATGTTAGGCGTCGGTCAAATTTTAAACTTAATATCATCGTCATCCTCTTTCCAAAAATGAGTTTAAAAGTTAGGCCTCAGGCTTGGTAAGATTACCAAAGCAGTGGTTTTAATTTTTAGCTCGAGCAGCCGAAGTGGGGAGGCCCGGCTAATCCTGGTTACGTTGTGGGATCACGGCTAATTTTAATTATGTGCGCGAGATTGTCGCCTTGCCGTAAGTCTTTCACTTTAATTTGTCAACCTTTAGGGTAGATAGACTAAGATTTAAACTCACGATTCATGTGCATGTCTATGTGATTTACATGGTATTTTCATGGTGAAAGTAAGTTTTCTAACTTCATCTTGTATTTATTTTTGGTCGGTCCATGTTAGGCGTCGGTCAAATTTTAAACTTAATATCATCATCATCCTCTTTCCAAAAATGAATTTAAAAGTTAGGCCTCAGGCTTGGTAAGATTACCAAAGCAGTGGTTTTAATTTTTAGCTCGAGCAGCCGAAGTGGGGAGGCCCGGCTAATCCTGGTTATGTCGTGGGATCACGGCTAATTTTGATTATGTGCGCGAGATTGTCGCCTTGCGTAAGTCTTTCACTTCAATTTGTCAACCTTTAGGGTAGATAGACTAAGATTTAAACTCACGATTCATGTGCATGTCTATGTGATTTACATGGTATTTTCATGGTGAAAGTAAGTTTTCTAACTTCATCTTGTATTTATTTTTGGTCGGTCCATGTTAGGCGTCGGTCAAATTTTAAACTTAATATCATCATCATTTTTCAAAAGAAAATTAAAATTAAGTTGGTATCCCATTTCTAAAAAATGATGAATGTGAAAAAATCTCTTCGGGGAATTTTGTTGACCAATAAAAAGATTTTGTCACATTTTTCCTTAATGTTTCAATGGACCCAAGGTTTTCTCAACAAATTTACCTTGAAAATTCATTATGAGGAAAGAGGAAATTTTTTCGAGAAATTTGGTAAATATCAAAGGAACTTGTCACATTTTTCCTAAGTTATAAAATCTGCAAGGAAATTCTTTCTGAAGAAATTTACCTATGTTTTTGTGAGAAAATTTTCTCCGATTTCTCATAAAATGAAAAAACAAAATTGGAATAATCTAAGAGTCATGGATCGACCCCTTTTGGATCGCATACTAATTATTTCCTTTATTTTTGCAGGGAATTATAGGTACCCTGGGCGGGAGCGAAATTAGATTCAACAATACGCCGAAGATAATCATGGGGAATATGAAAGGATGGGTAGTCATCGATACCTCGACCGATAATCCTGGAGGCAAGCAAAGAAGTCCTGTAGACATAATTGCGTCAATCAATGGGCATGTATGAATTATGTATTTTGATGGGGTCGTAAATTTATCGGGCCTGGGGGCGTTTTAATGTATTGAGAGGGGTTTCTGTATTTTTGTTGAAAAAGTACGAAATGCGTAAACAGAACTCATAAAGCAAATTCATCTCACGGTGCCTTCTTGATTAAATCAACTAAAGGTCTGCCTTGAAATTTACTCGGATTCGAATCATGTGGAGAACTTTTGAGGATCGGTGTTTTATTAATGAACATGGCCCACAATCATTCCTCCCAACGCTACAGGCAACCGACATGAACAAGTGGACGCTGAAAGAAATAAAGTATGATTGAAGTGGGGCACAAAACAGATGGCCATGTTTATTGGCATACTAATCGAGTGGTCAGAACGATAATAATGACCAGTTGTGGGTTTTACTGTGATCGGTGGGGGCCGCCGTCGAATTCTTTTTCCATGTCTTCGATATCATCATCAGAGAGGAGTGATGGCGTCTTACCTTTGTCTGTTAGGTTGTGTATCATCATTTTGTCTGTTAGGCTGGGACATGCTCACTGTATATTTTTTCGGAGGCACGATTAATAGAGGTGGATTAGATCTAGTAAAGGCGAATGACCTTACGAAGGTTATGCCTAACAGTCCCTCTTCCAGAAGAGAAGATTGCACCGAACTATGACGGTTCATATGACGTAAAGAAAGTCCTCCCAGAAGGTGCTCTGATCCTAACCAAGTCGGATATTTGTATTGACTCTGATTTCGTGAGGAAACGAAGAGATGGCGCGAAGATAAAAATATAGACATGCGAAACATTCCTTTTATTCCATACATCAACAGGTTTTACAATAGCTCACTGGGGAGGAAAGGTAAAGCCAAACTGGGCCCTGATAACCATTACGAAAGAGCTTAACTGACTCTCCAAATAGTTGATGCTCTGGGTGCACCGGACGCTCTCGAGATTAAGCTCCGCGAGCCTAAAGAAGAGGCGATCGTACTTCTCCTTAGCCTGGGCCATACTAGCCTCATAATGCTCGACGGCAAACTCCAGGTCCGGAATCGCCGCCCTCTCGAAAGCAATGTCTGCCGTAATGTCATCAAGTCTCTCCTGCAGCCAACCGCATTTGCACCTCATCACAATATTGCTCGGCTCCTGTTCGGCGTAAGTTCGGACCAAGGCCAGACGGTCCACCAACTTTCCCCTCTCACGAACCAGCCACGAAAGCTGATCGTTGGCAAACTTGAGGGCCTTCTTGTGATTATCAGCCACAAATGTGACTGTTTCCAGACGCTCGTGCCGGTCTTGGTAACGAGCTTTCACGACAGTAGTCATAAGGACCGTATCATAAGTGCGGTTATAGGCAGCCAGAAAATTGATGAAGAGGGTCGAGAAGTTCCGATACTCCTTCCCCAGTTGGGTACCCTCAACAGAAGCAGCGTCCACGGTCCTGAATAAACCGAGGATTTCAGCCTCAACAGTAGAGTTTTGGGCTATATGAGCGTAACCTCTACCAAGAAGATTGTAGAGTCTATCCCACCCAGCCAGGACTTCGGCGGAGAAGGTATGGTTAGGAGAATTGGCCATTTTTGAAAGCAGAATACGAAAGAAATGGGGAGAGAGGTGAGGCAAATGAGCGGAATGCAAAGATGGTAATCTGCTTTGAAGTAAATATTGATTTCATAGTGACAGTATCAACCAGTGAAGATTTCTCTTATCTACCATTCTCTAATGGCGCTACCCTCGTTGGCTCGAATTACCATCAGATGGCAACCTCGAGCCAAGCGAGTTCGAAATCTCCGCAGAAAGTTTGACGAGGCACCGCCACTTTGGAAAAGAAGATAGAAAGAGGAACTGAGTGGAAGACACGGCAAACCTTAGCGAAAAGAAGAGAAGGCTTGTCTTCATTTGTGAACGGGGAAAAGACCTCACCTGCAACGCCGACGCTTGAGATAGGTGGAAGAAATAACGACAGAAGCCCTACCACTATGAAAAGGATGAAAGAAAACAAACCGTGCAGAAGACACGGCAAAAGGTTGAGAAAGACAGGAATCTTGGAGAGAGCGATACGATTTATGAACCCACGCCTAAGTTTTAAAAAGAGGTATTCTCCTGAAACATTCATCCGTGCTCAGAAAAAGTTTCGAAAGCATACCCAGTCGCTCAGAAGAATTCAGAGTGAGTGAGAATACAAGAGAATATAGCAGATCTTGAGAAATCATCAACCAAATCGAAGATGCCTCAACCCAATACTCCCGAGAGCTATCGTTGCTTGCTGAATATGGGAGAGGAAGAGTTCGAAGCCATGTTTGGGATCGAGCCTATGGAGCCTGGCCCTTCCGCCAACGACGTCCAAGATCTCAGTAAAGATAAGGACAACAACAATAAGGGTCAAAAGAAGCGTAACCGTCGCCATACTAAGGAGCAAGTACAAAGGCTTGAGGATTTCTTCAGAACATGCCCTATGCTAGACGGCAAACAGAAAATGGAACTGAGTCAAGAGCTAGGACTTGAGCCTTCGCAAATCAAGTTCTGGTTTCAAAATAGGCGAACCCGAATGAAGACTTGTCATGAGCACAACGAAGCCGAGTTTCTAAGAGTTGAAAATGAAAACCTCAGTGCGGAAAACAAGATATATAAAGAGGCTTTTGACTCTGCCACCTGGCCCAACTGCAACAGCCTCCTCCTCACCTTTGAGGAAATGCATGATCTGAGGATCGAAAATGCACGTTTAAGAGGTGAGTTAGACCAGTTTATAACAAGATCGAGTTCTATTGGAAGAGGGTACAAAAGGACCAATGCTTCTAGATCTTCATCAATACCTCCCGAGGAAGAAGGGATAGATCACCACCAAGCGGACATTGACGATGATCTTTTCACCATAATCAACCAGTTTGATATCGGTAAAGCATCGAGGCTGTGATGCACATGCTCAGCCAGTGACCACCAGACCTTCAATATAGCCGATGCATACCTAATCCGGGATGAAGCCAGCTGATCATAGGAGAGCCTGCAGAGGAAGCAGAACCGATCCTGAATGAGTGAATGTGTTTTTATTTCCTTGCATGATGTGTTTTTCTGTTTTTGTAAGTTATGTAAAAGTAAGGAGTAATAATCCGACTTCCTCCTATTAAATGCTTGAATCCGCCACCTCACCAACTCCGGGGAAGAATTAATAGCAAGGACTGCATGATGGGTAATTCTGTATCGTTCCAATTTACCCATAAACGTCTTGAGTTTTGAATTGATTTATTCTGTCTTAACAAGGACTGTAGATTGCCTTGAAAAGAACCGTGATGTGGAATTGCCCAATGCAAAGTAGCAAGAACACGCCATCCCAACGGTTAACTCTTAAAAGAAAACTTCCATGGACGCCTACGGTCCAATGGGCCTGATGGCATGGGGAATGACAGTGGTCCGAAATATCCCGAGTTCGATCCCCAAGGGTGGGGAATGTTGTAAGTATTGTAAATAAATAAAACAACTTTTTGCGCATTTTTTTTGCAGAAAGAAACAAGAATACTCGACAAGCAATACCAAAGTCAGTATTTTGTCGTGAGCTTAGCCTAATGTTGAAGTGTCCAGCCAAAGCCAAGGGAAACTCAGTCCAGTGAACTTGATAAAGGGGTCACGTAAAACATTCAAGATGAAGGGTAAACCAGTATTGTATCCAATTCATCATTTCTAATACTGACTAACACGTCTTCTCCTCCATTGTTTGACAGGAAATGTCTAACTTGACATACCCATGGAGAAAATCCGGAGTGGTGAAACTGGTAAAGGAGTTGCGTGAAGCACTCAAGGGTAACTTAGTATCATGTCCAGTTCATCATTTCTGATACTGGCTGACATGTCTCCTTCCTTTTTACAGGAAATGTTAAACTAACATCTAATACGTAAAAGAAAACAGTCCCAAGGGGCCAAGTTATGATTGCTTGATGCGATATGTCTGATAAAATAGGGGAAATCAATGGCGAACCCTAGATCGAAAAGAGGTAAAACCAGAAACAAGCTACTCCTCGACTCGGGGAATAGGCCCTCGACGTGTTTGATCCGCCTACACAGCCAGGGGCAATTTCCATACTTGTACATTGTATTGTCATATTTGCATGGTGTTTACACATTCCATGATTTATGCATGACTGTTTTGCATGTTCAATTTGTCAATTTTGACTGGGGGTATAAACTGTACACGATGCATCGAATGTACAGAATGGGGCATGACAGGATGATGAAAGGCAAGCCATTTCCACATACGTCCTATATTTTTATCCACAGTGAGTTGAGCGGAAAATAAATTCCGCATTTTCCAAGGCAATGGTTTTTCTCACGAAAGATACGAAAGCCGAAGTGAAGGAGGCATTCATTCTCCATCCCAAACATTTCGGGTAACCATTGACAACCCATTTGAGCGACGGTTTCATTTTGTAACCCCTGTCAAGAACCACCCCACATCGGGGGCCAAATGGAGATAGTTCCAGCAATATCATGATGAAAAGGGTTAGAAATTTTCTTGCTTGGACTAACATCAATCTTCGAGTGTTTCTTTGCATGATACTCGAACTTTAATTCAAGTGCTTTAGGATGACGAAGAGTATTCGTTTCTCTATCCTACACACTCTTCCTTTGCCTAGCCCAATTGAGCCTGCAAATTCATTTTTCAAGCCCATATTGGTGATCATTGCTCATTTCAAGGTAAAGATAACGCCTTCCCCCAAGGAGCAGAATTGAAAATAATTGGGCCAATAGAGAATTCTTGAATGAGCCCATTTCATATGCCAGACTTTTCATGTAATGTCTAGTACCATCTTTTAAAAATCATCTTGTTACTAAAATTCAAAGCCACAAGATTGTCGAAGAGAAAAAATGTAGCCCAAAGAAAATGGGTCTGCTCCCAAAAGGGAGTCAGGAATAAGAAAAGCATAGGCTACTCCAAAGAATCTCGGGCAGAAAGAGCAAAGTGCCTATCAAAAGCAAGGCCAATGCCCACACATTTGCAATGAACTTTTGACTTCGAACATACATTTTGAGAATTCCCGAAAAAGGATCCCCAAAGAAGTTAGTTTGTAAAGTGTAAAAGAACCACCACCTCTCAGCCAATGGTGGTACTAATTGAAGACAAATTCAGGAAGGTCAAAGATCGGTGATAAGACTGCAATGATCACCAACACCAAGCCCTTCTCATATATTTTTCTGAGCCAAAACGAGCCCTCCATTTCTCAGACCCAAATCCTGGCCTACGTTACGACCCTTGAAAGTCTCTTCTGATTAGAGCACTTGAATTAACGTAAGAGTTGAATGACTTTAAGCATCGCTCGAAGAAGTTCGAGCAAGATTATTTCTCTCTCATTTTGCAGGGTTCTTGACTCGAAATGAGTCACCTTTGATAAGCTTTTGACCCAGCCCACATTACGGTCCTAATCAAGACCTCCAGATCGGCTTGATCGTATCAATTGTGAGATTACTCAGACCCTCGCTGAATACGATGATGGTAAGGTTGAGTGATTTCTTTTCAAATCTTGCAATTAGGATAAACAAGCCTTTCTCGAGAGTGAGAGAAAGCCTTTCGGACTGAAGTCCCCATTAAGGTTACATTCGTGGTATTCATGACATGATAACCTCTCTGGACGAATTGGAAATGCAAACTCGACAGAATAGTCATGCATGATCCACATTATGAGCATACACATACGGTTTTAATCATTGCAAACTCAACTGAATGGTTTTGCATGAACCGATGAACTCATTGATAAAAATGCTTGCACATGTTACCTCTGACACTGTTTGACAGGTAGTGCATTCCTGATAGTCGAGTTACCCTCCGAGGTCTCGAAATTCATCTAGAGGCTATTGAACAAACAAGCCCTGTTGGCTAATGCTCGCCAAGCATTTTCAAGTGAGTATATCTTCAGCCTGAACCTTTCAATTTTGACGATTGTCTGGGTGCTCAAATCCATTGCAGCACATAAGGTCATTTAGTGAGCAAGCAGACATGATACAATCAGTCTGTCTATGCCTCGATCATTAACTCAGAAGATCCAGGTAAGTCTTCTGAACCCTTGCGCTCATGATCAACATGCTCTCATGAAGTCTTCATCAGCTCACGATTAATATAATCTCGTGTTCTCAAACTTTATCAAATCATGATTGACCAACTCTCGTGTTCTTGATCTTTGCCTCATCGGTTTATTCCTAAAGTGATGGGACAACAAAAATTGGGTTTGAGCTTTTGCAGGATTCCTGGTTTCCCCAGATCCCAGAATGGCACCCTTCATGGTAAGTGAAATTGGGTTTGAGCGTCTGCAGGATTCATGGTCTCCCTAGATCCCAAATTGGCACCCGAAAATCATTTTCTCAATCAATGCCTCTTCAGTCTACCCAAAGGGTGACATTTAAGGTATACTGTCTCTGGAGCCCTTCCATTGGAGACCCCAACACGGAATGGTCCATTTTCAAAAGTCCTTTTTAAAGGCACCTAAAGTCCTTCCTACAGGTACCCAAAAGTCCTTCTTACAAGCAACACAAAAGTCCTTCTTACAGGCATCAAAGTCCTTCTTACAGGCAACCCAAAGTCCTTCTTACAGGCACCAAAGTCCTTCCTACAGGCATCAACAGTCCTTCCTACAGGCATCAAAAGTCCTTCTTACAGGCCACACAAAAGTCCTTCTTACAGGCACCAAAGTCCTTCTTACAGGCACCAAAGTCCTTCTTACAGGCAACCCAAAGTCCTTCGTACAGGCACACAAAGTCCCTCTTACAGGTACTAAGACCTTCCTACAGGCAATCAAGTCCTTCCTACAGGCAACCAAAAGTCCTTTTTACAGGCACCAAGTCCTTTCTACAGGCAATCAAGTCCTTCCTACAGGCAACCAAAAGTCCTTCTTACAGGCACCAAAGTCCTTATTACAGGCACAAAAGTCCTTCTTACAAGCACACAAAAGTCCTTCTTACAGGCACTAAGTCTTTCCTACAGGCACACAAAATCCTTCCTACATGCACACAAAGTCCTTCTTATAGACATTTCCATGGGGTGACCTACCATACGAGTCAAATCTTAATTAATCAGTAAAATCCTTTCACTAGGAATCTACCATGGGGTGACCTACCATACGGGTCCAAGATCAACCACCCTAAGGTTTTCTTATAATGAATCATTAGGTTCTCATTCCATTTTCAGTAGAGCATTCATGTCAGGCAACAGCCATACAAGGGGCAGGTAAGTGCCAGGTAAACTCACTTATGTGCCTCTCTTTCCCTCCATCGGAGTCTCCTCAAATCAAATCTGGATCGAAACATGCAAAGAGGGGTATTGGAGATTAAATGTCACAGCTCTTTTCATTTTCTTGTGTGTTGAGTCGATTAGGATTTAGGTGTCATCTCGTCTTTGAAATGAACCTCTACCGAGCTTCCTTTTAAAGAGGGGCAGCTGTTGACACTTGATTTTTAGTGATCTTTTCTCTTTTAAAGTTAATATAAAGTCCATCAAAATTCATAAAATTAAAAAATCAATTTTGGGGACCTTGGTCAAGCCTATGGAACCAATTTTGACCAAAAAATTATTTTTCATATTTTCAGTATTTTTCGGTATTTTTATTTTCGAAAATTAATAGAAAATCCATAAAAATTCATAAAATTGAAACATCAACTTTAGGGACCTTGGCCAAGCCTAGGGAACCAATTTTGACCAAAAAATAATTTATAATATTTGTTTGCATTTTTTAATATTTTTAGTAAATTAGGAAAATATTTAATAAATAAAATGGCATTTGAAGCCACAAAAATATGAATAAATAGTCAACATTTTTATTTTAATTTTCTTTTCATTTTGGCCAAAGAAAATCTGAAAAAAAAATTAAATTATTTTTGAATCGGGTGTTACTTTGTTAATCCCATTTTTAGATTAATTGTAAAAATTGTAGAAAATCCGTAATTTTCGATTTTGGTATTTCTGGAGTCGTGACATTGTTCTCTAATATTCTAAATTTTCATCTTAGCACAATTATACCCAGAATGACTCAATTTTACAAAAAGGACTTTAATTAAATTTTACATTATTTTCAGTAACAAGAAATGAGCTTAAATTTGATATGCGGTGAATTGTGTCAAAAATTATGAGGAGATTTGGACTTAAAGAAATATTTTTTTCAGGAGCTAAATTGTAAATAATTAAAATTCAGGGATTATAGTGCAAATACCTAACTCTTGAAGGATTATTTTGCAAATAACAAAAAGAAGAGTTAGTGGAGAAATTAGAATAGAGAAGGGAAGATGGAGAAGAGGAGATGGAGAAGAGAAGATGGAGAAGAATGGATCGAGAAAATAAGATAAGAATAGAGAATGGAAGATGGAGAAGAGAAGATGAAGAAGAATAGATGGAGAAAATAAGATAAGAATAGAGAAGGGAAGATGGAGATGAAGAAGAGTTAGTGGAGAAATTAGAATGGGAGATAAATATGGAGAAGGGAAGATGAAGATGAAGATGAAGATGAAGAAGAGTTAGTGGAGAGATTAGAATGTGAGATGGAGATGGAGAAGGGAAGATGACAATGAAGAAGAGTTAGTGAAGAAATTAGAATGGGAGATAGAGTTAGTGGAAAAATTAGAATGGGAGATAGATGAGTGGATTATAAAAGGAGGAAGAAGTGAGCTTGAGAGGTGGAATTTTTTGAAGAGAAAATTTTGGATGTTGGGAGGGTTTTGGGAGATTGAAGAAAAATTTGAGAGAAAGAAAATACCAAAAAGAGAGAGAGAATTTTGAAGATGATGGGAGTTTAAAGCTAGAAGGTTATCATTATCAATTTCTTTATCGATCAACATAAATCAAGAATTCATCCCAGATTTGAAGCTAAGTGTCCCTCTACTCTCTTTGATTTTTTAGTATAAACCAGCTCAAATTTTCTACTCTTCTCCCATTTCCCCATATTTGATTTCAGGCAGGAACCAATTATATCCATCAAGCACTTCTCATAATGCCATTGAAGCTAAGTGCTTCTTTCATTGTTCTAATTTTTAATGTGAATTAAATTATATTTGCTCCATTACTCTATTTCTCCATATTTTTATGTCAGGCAAAGGACAACTCCAAGTCAACGGTAAATCCCATGGAGGTGTAAGATTGGCGCTGACGAGCTCTTGAATGCCCATTAAATTTTCAATTGATCCGTCGATGGATTTCGGCCCGAATTGTCAAATCAATTCGTTTTATTTTAAAGAATTTAAACCCCAGAATGTGAAGGGCAGAGCCCGCTCACTGGAGGTCATTTTAAATTTCTGCAATTTAAATTCCTGCACCTTAAACCCCAAAGGAGATGGCCAAGCCAAGGCTGAGCTATCCATTGGTGGTCTTTATTTATTGTCATTTACTTTCTGTAATTTAATTTTTGAATCACTAAACCCCAAAATGAGTAGCTCGCAGCGCTGCACAGAAGTCGTTAACTCACTCCCTTTTTCGGCTTTAGGGAAATACTTAATATTTTGAAAATGCAAAAAAAAATGTCACTCACGTATATTCCATTTAAAAAATGAAAATAAAAAAAGAGAACACTCCACTAGAGCCTTAGGAATAAACCAAGTCTGAGTTGCCAAATTAGGATACCCATGAAATTAAGATACCGAAAGGGCATTAGTTTTAATTAACTAGTGTAACCAAGTCCCTGAACTCATAATCTCTGGTTCGTAGAAGTAATTTAGTTCTCCCGCTAATTTACTTAGGTTTCTAATCAACCTATCAAAAATGATTAGTGGCGACTCCTAAATTTAAAACCATTTGAACAAAAAACCAAAGTCGCGATTTGGTAGAGTTTGGGAGAGCTCGAACTAGGTTAGTTAATTTAATCAATTAATCTGGTAATCCATTAACTTAAAAAATAAATTTTAGGTCGCGACAGTAATCTTCTTGCCTTCATTTTTTTTTGGGTGTTTCACTAGGTCATCCAAATCACCAAATTGGGATGTTCAATGGCTTCAAATGGAAGTGGTTCAAAGAGAAGTGGGACACCCACTGAACAATTTCAACGTAAAATTTGACAAAAGTAACAGAGGAGGGTAAATGTGTCAAGCCTATACCAATTTGTGACTTTCGATGATTCAAAAATTAGTTAAAATAAATTTCTCATAAGTATTCCAGCTTGGGGTTTTCTCCTAGTAACAAAAAAGAGCAGAATTCTATTTAAATGAAATGTGATTTTTCTTTCACTAGGAATAGAAACAAGAAGAAGAAAAAAAGTAGCTTCTTTGTTACCGCGAACAAAATTAGAAAAAAATGTCATTTTAGAAAGAGTTCATCGCCGACTACCACACTAGTCGTACCAAATGCATTTCTATCTTTTTTCAATTTCAAGTATAGAAATTTTATATAGTTACCAAATGTGTCCTTCTACTTAGAAATTATTCCTTTGAATAGAAACATTACACAAACAAGCTCATGATCAAAATACTATTTTGGGGTAAATTTATCATGGGTGTTGTAGTTTGAGATTTTTCATGTTGTTAACTCTCAAAAAATTCAATTTGAGTACTGAAATGAGTATCGACAAATTTAAGGACCAAAATCTAATTAGCTCTCTAAATAATTTTCTTGCGGAGTTGTAATTGGCGAAGAAATATAACCAAGCAAAATAAAAGAATGAATGTTTATCTCTAACAGGTATATAAAACATTTTTAGGATTTCATATCTTGCCATACATGGAAACCAATTAAATTCACCAATCACAGAACGAGACATGCGTATGCTTAATTGGTGTCACGGCCCTATAAAGCACGGCTAATCCCTACCCAATCTTCTGCGAGTGCGACAGTCAATCCCAAACATATACAAAGATGGATAATAAGACTAAGAATAAGGTGGCTCGGAAAGGTCGATCTCGTGATCCTAGGAGGGCTGCTAACGTCTATTCAGAGAGTACGCTGGAGTTGCTAGTTGTACTCCTCGGCCTGGGCTATGTAGCCTTGTCTTTTGGCCGTCCTCGCAAGCAAGAAACTAGGAGGGCTGCTGACATCTATTCAGATTGTGCGCTGGAGTCGATAATTGTACTCCTCGGCCTGGGGAACGAGGCCTTATCTCTTGTTTGTCCTCGTGATCAAGCCAGTCTTGACCGGATCGAAGATCCAGGCACATCCCCTTCTAGTGTTGTTAGGCAATCCGAAAGCAAACAAAGGACGGAGCTATGTGAGCTGTCAAAACAGATTTCAGAATTGTCAAAGAAACTGAGAGCCGCAAGAAAGCGACTTTTTAAACTCCGACGAGATGCAGAGAAATGTCTGATCATGGCGACAATTGAAGACCGGACAGCTGATTCTCATTGCTGCAATTCTGACGATCCTCCAAGGACTGATTCCTAGGAGATTTTTTATGTCTTTGAAATAAGAGAGCTTGATAATGTAATAAGTGAGCTCACGCCGCGCATAATCCTGAAATAAAGTGTATTGTTTGATGATATATTTTTCTTGCACATCCACTTTTGAGCAATCCTGGTAGATTATATAAAGATTTTTGGAAATGCATAAATTTGATAAGTCACGGACTCAAACATGGTTGGTTTTGTTTTATAGATGTTTATAAATTTAATTACTGGAAGTAACTGCTGTCCTTATATAAATTTTGACAGCAATATGATTGATTACTTGCCTCTAAAGGAAATTGTGCTTTTATGGATGGTAAGTTACTATGGTAACTTCCTCTAATTTGAAGTTGCATTCTCATGTATTATTGACACGGTTATTAAACATCTAATAGCCCACAAGAAGATTAAGGAAGTATTTCTGCTTGAACGGGGAAGTAAATTGAATTTGAACAAATTAGCCCTTAAGCACGCGAGTGCCTTTTGTATTTTCAGTCTAAAGATGAATACAATTCTAGTAGAGAAAAAAAGAGAGAGAAAGAAATAGATAAGTGAAGGGATCCAAATTTTGTGGGTTAAGTATACCGTAAGTGCCATAACTTTTGTACGACATTTACTTGAGTGCCATAACTTTTTTTTTTTCATTTACTTGAGTGCCATATCGAAGGAAGATCCTTCACTTGAGTGCTACGTCAGCTTTTTTGGCTGTCATGTCAGTTTTTTCGGCATCTACGTCAGCTTTTCTGACTATCATATCAACTTTTCCAGCGTCCATATAAGCAATGACACTAAAGTGATCAATTTTTAAAAGTTATGATACTCAAATGAACGAAAAAAAAAAGTTATGACACTCAAGTGAGCACCGTACGAAAGGTATGGCACTTGTAGTGTATTTATCCCGAATGTTGCCAACTAGTTCATCATGCATCTTTCAATTAAAATCACTTCAGGAACGAGTTCGCCTGTAAGGCCAGAGTCGACACCTGTGAAAAAAAGTCAGTTTATGTGACCGTGCATTGCTCATTCACCAATTTCGAAACGATAAATGGATTTATTTAACTGGTGTAATGGTCCTACAAATTATTGCTAATCCTCATTCAATCACGTGAATACGGAAGTTATAAAAAAGACGATTCAAATACATTACGACCATGGCAAATAAGATTCAGAAAAAGGTTGCTGTAGGAATTGACGTACCGATGAATTTGGTACAATTTGGTTGGTTGTTCATAATATTGAATAATTGTTAGACTACATAAGACTACTTATCAAAATTCTGTTTTGACTTCATATTCTATGCCGACTTTCATTTCCACCTCCAAACTCGCACCTCTCACCTAGATTTGGTGCTTTAAGTTTACGGGGACTCTCATGTATGACTTAACCAGAACACATGAAAGTTTATAGGATAAATCTAGGGGAAACTTCAAAAAAGGGCCTCAAGTGCTCTTATTTTCTCAATTAAGGGCTTGAAGTGGATTTTGTTTCAAAGAAGGGCCTGAAGTGGCTATACTTGTTTCAAATAAGGGCCTGAGCTCGCCAGTCGGCTGATCAGCCAAATTTTCCGGTCGATCAAGTGTATTTTTTTTTTCAAATAACCTAATTTCATTAGTTAAATTATATTAAAAATTTTGAAAAACTAAAACTAAAAAAAAGAGACAAAAAACAAAACTCAGCCCTCCCGTCTGTAGCCGCCACCCCCACGCCGGAGGGGCGGCGGCAACTTCCGTCAGGGTAGCCGGCGACCCCGCCGACCAATGGCGAGGGCCTAGCGACCCTCGCCCAGATCTAGGGGCGACCGTCGTCGTCGGAGAAGAAGCTCAACAAGAGCGGCGTGTTGCCGTTGTTCGACAGCTTCAAGCTCTCATCTTTGAGCCCGACCCACTTCACCCAAGTCCTTCACTACGCTCTACGATCTGTGAAGCACTTCACTAAGTCCATGGCTCGCGAGATGGAGACGGCGAACTGGAACCTCGACGAGGCGATCCGATTCATCGAGTCGCGAGCAAGGTTCGCGAAGCCGAGCCATCGGCACTTCGCCATCGAATCGTTCGTGGCCAAATCAATCTTCGAGGGCTTCAACTTCCCCAACTTCGCGCTCGCGAACGATTCGTCGTCCATCGAGGAATGAAGTCCTCCACAATTCTTCTTCGACCAGTTCAAAAAGCTCAAGTCCGTGAGCCCTACGAGCTTCATCAAGCGAAACCCGAGCTCGTCGTTCGCGAAGGTCAAGTACCTCCAGCTCGTGCACTCGAAGATGGAGTGTTCCTTCTTTGGAAACCTGAACCACCGGAAGGTCGTGAGCTCCAGCGAGTAGTCGGACTCGCCGTTCCTCGCGGCGTTCGCCAAGGTGCCGGCAACCCCGACGGCAGTGGCTGCCGCCCCTTCGGCATGGGGCGGCGGCCATAAGCGGGAGGGCAGCCCCCTCCCGCTTGGGTTTTCTCTTTTTTTCTTAGTTTTAGTTTTTTTAAATTTTTAATTTAATTTAACTACTGAAATTAGGTTAAAATTTTATTTTTGACAAAAATACCCCTAATCGGCCAGAAAATTTGGCTAGTCGGCCGGTCGGCGAGTTCAGGCCCTTATTTGAAACAAGTATAGCCACTTCTGGCCCTTCTTTAAAACAAAGTCTACTTTTGGCCCTTAATTGAAAAAATGAGAGCAGTTGAGGCCTTTTTTTTTTGAAGTTTTCCCATAAATCTATACGGATTTATGGAGATGTATAAATTCGCTCAGCAAAATAAAGGAAATTGTGGTAGGTTTTCGTGGTATATGCTTTTCATTTTATTTAACAAAAATAACTTTTATCTTACATAACTTTTGTCTAGCAAAATGATTAATTTGTCTTGTAATTATGTGCCTCCATGGGAAATTTGGTCCTTTCCAGTACGGCAAATTGTCAAGATGTTCGTGTAATTTAGAAAAGTCTCACATCAAAGAATTAGTATGATGTTGAGTAGTTAATGTATCCAAGTATGCCCATAGAGTGAAGATGAGTTCAACTGAATATGCTGATGGGCTTGGACTTGGGCTCTCTCTGAGTGATCTCATAAAATGAAAGTATTGAGCTTCTGTTGCATGCTCTCAACAAATGGTATTTAAGGGTGCACATGGCAACACTTTTGGTAGTGGATTTCTACTCCAGAAGTACTTTTGGAACAGAAGTCTGTTTGGTAATGTAACTTCTAAAACAGAAATCCATTTGGTAAATATTTTTACTTTTGAAGGAAATTTCTACTTTTGAAGTGAATTTTCACTTCTAAAGTTATTTTTCCCCCAACTTGAGAAGTTAAAAAAAATTGCTCCCCAACTTAAGAAGTACTTCTTGCAGCCAAAAAAAAAAAAGAAATCTCGAAATACTTATCATCTCACCATATTTTCGACCAAAAATGCCTATATTGACCTCCACTGCAGCCCACGGTAGCCCATGACCACCGCCGCCGGCCACTCCCCTTCACCAACCACCGATCACCACCACCATTGACCACCTTCGACCACCGCCCATGGTTGACCATCACTAGTCATTGCCCTATAACGACTTGAAATTTTGCCAATGTGATCAATAGAATGAAATGGAATTTTCGGTAATGAATATTGTGATTTGAAGATTGTGTGAGCTAGCTAAAGACACTACAAGTTAGTGTCGGGAAATCAAGGGCAACCTATAGTTGAAATTCAGGCCCAATAGAGCTAAAAAAATGCGAATTTGGGTCCTAATTAGTGGAATTTGTGACACATGACGGGGGACAAGTGGCGCCACATGCCTGCCACTTGGCAAATGATGGCACCTCCTTCCCCCTAAGAGGGACACCTCACCACTACCCCCACCGATTCCCCCTCCCCTCTCTTTATTTCTTCTCTTCTTCGTCATTCTCCTTCACTTCCTCGTGGACAATGCCACCTAAGATTCCATATCTCTCTCTCTCTAATCTTCACTTCATCTTCATCTTTATCTCTATCTTTTTCTTAAGCCGAGCTTGGTGAAGCACATTTGCCGATTGTCCTTGCCGCACCGCACTACCGCTCGTCCATCGCTCAAGCTCCTGAGCTTGAGCCCTCATTGCCTCACTCAATCATCATCGCTACTCAAGCCATCAAGTTCTCAAGTTTCATCTCTAGCTAATGCTGTTCAAGCTCAAGGTTGCCCAAAGTCAAAGTCAATCCATGACAGTCTTTGTTTGTGTGAGAACTAAGGCAAGTAAACTTCTAACTCGCGTAGCTTCTAGAGGTTAATTTTGAGTGCATATTTGTTGAACCATTTTATGGATTGACCTTCATTTGAGTAAGTTGAGTCAGTCTCAACGAAGTATAAAGTTGAGTTAGTCTCAACGAAGTATAAATAGTGAATTCGAGTTGTGAGATGAAACTATTGATCTTAATTGAGTTCAATTTAGGTAAGGGGTAAAGTTCGGTCCTAAAGTCGGGCGTGGATGAATGAGTTATTTACTCTTTCGATGCTTGAATTTGTGTTTAATGGCAGTTAATAAATTTGAACCACTGTGGACTGATGAATGGCTTGTTTCTTGATATATGACGGAAACCGCATACACATATATGTTGTTTAGTCCAAAGAATCATATGCCATTTTTTTTTCTTTTGTGATAGACGTAGAACTTGGGTGAGTAATATGTTTGCCCATAACCATATTTCTCTATGTCATCAATTGAAGGCCAATAAAGATGAGATTTATGTTACATGAGCATGCTATTATAAAGCATTGAGAGCCGAGTATTTGATGCCGTGGATGTTTGATTCCAACGAAGCCCTATGGGAGCTGGTACGGAATTCGAGAAGCCTCCGCTATGTCATCAGAGACACCCCTATTGTTGTGATCAAGGAAGCCTTGGCATATTGAACGCCACATTGAGTATTCTGTGGAGATTCGAACTATGTGTGCCTAAAGTGAAAAGGATGAGTGGGATCTCATGCATTCATGATGTCCATTGTGCATATTGCTCGTCAGACTCTTGAAGTTTTGCCCCATGTCATCTTTTATGCATTGTCCTGTGATATGTGATATGTGTGCTCTAGATTAACATTTAGTAACTATCATGTTAGACTTTTATTTGCTAAGCCCTAGCTCACTGATGTTACTATGGGTTTTCAAAAAACTAATATGTTGTCAATGGTACCCGCATCCCCCATGGTTCGTTGTGGGGCACCTTTGGATTTTACTAAGGTATGGGAAGATTACGTAGACCCAAAGTTCCCAAAGGTTTATTTTAAAAAGTTGGTGTCGATTTTGATGGCCGACGTATGGTTGGTCGCACCGTTTCGTAGGTATTTACATAAGAAGCTTTGATGATTGTTTAGTGGGACCTATCCCATTGGCTCTGAATAGTGGTAATGGTGGTACTGGTGATGATTAGGAGTAATGGGGTTTTAGTGATATGGAGATGGGAACGTGTATGTTGTGGGATTTTGGAAATGACGGGATGGCCTGCAGCTTTTTGGGAGACCATGGTGATAACTATGTTTTTTTTTTTTTTTTGTTGCAGTTGGGGGACTTAGTGAAGCTGGGGTTTTTGATCCTCATTCCCCCCCGAAAGTGAGTCTGTAATATTCAAAGAAAAGTGATAGCCTACCTATACATAGATAATGTATATGTGTATAAAAATCGGGTAATCTCGTTCTATTTCTGTGTGAATTTTAAATATATTTGCAACAGGCATAGAGTAAAGGTAATCCAAGTAGCCCATACCTTTATTTCTTATGTGCATGTGGTTGGTAGGTGATTACAGCTACCATGGCCTGATTGTTTGATAGTCTTCCACATACACCTCTATTTATATACAATATCATATTAAAATAGAAGTGCCTAGTTAGTAAGCAAGTGTCTAGCCTGGATCGTCACAAGAGGTATCAAAGCCTAGGTTTGTGTTTGGAGTGATAAGATGCACTAGTAATGGAAATTTTTTTGGTAGGTAAGCACGTTTAAACTTATCCATGCATGTGATTGTGATTGTGATTGATCTAGATTGCGAGTAGCATATGCTACTTATATTAATTGGTAGTAACTAAAGTTACTTAATTGTAGGGATTGCACATTAAATCATTAGATTGATGGATTTAGTGAAACAATGTACAGAAACCCTTGAGGCAAGATGGTAAAGCCTATTAGGATAGCAGGAGCCTCGAGTGGGTCGACAGGAGCGACAAATGGAGTCACTAGCAATGATCCTCGACCGAAGGGAATTCTACTAGTGCTCACTATTGTAGGAAACCTTATGTAGGCAAAAGCTCAGCAGCAGGCTGCTATGAATCCTGTGTAAATGAAATCTTTTGATATCTTTTTTTAATTTCAAATTAGCTTACCAACTATAGATTAGTTAGCATCCCTTGATTTTTGGCATTCCTTGATTCTTGTAATTAAAGGTGAGTTGGCATTGCTTGATTTTCGCCAAAGTTTGTATTTCTCTTCTCTTTATAAATATGTACAATCTATAAATGAAAGTTAATGAAAATCATTCACAAACATTTGAGCATTTTCTTATATGGTATCAGAGCCTTCTACTCCTAAGAGCCTTCTTAATCTGACCATTCAATTTTTTTAGCAAAATTCTGCGTCGTCTAGCCATGGCAATCACACCTAATGGCCTAATTTGAATCTCAGTAGCCATCCAATTGCCATTCAAGCTCTCTGCTACCAATTATCTCTCTTGGCGCGCTTAATTTCAAGCATTGCTCATTGGTTATGATTTAATGGGATTCGTTGATGGGACTTCAATTTGTCCACCTCTCACAGTTTCAGCTGAAAATCAAACGATGTCAAATCCAACTGTAATAACCTGGATTCATCAAGATCAACTCTTGCTTCATGCAATTTTTGCGTTCATATCCGAAGCCGTGATTCTTCTCACTGCCTCTTGCAATTCATCACATGCTGCGTGGACAAAACTCATGAATTTATATGCAAACAAATCCCAATCGAGAGTTATGCATCTCAAGGATCAACTCTCCATCACTCGTCGAAACTCATGTTCTATTTTAGATTTTTTTTTGCTGAAACGTAAAGCCCTTACGGATGAATTAACAATCAGTGACACTCCTCCCTCTGATGATGATTTAATCATCCATGCACTTCGGGAACTTGGAACCGAATATAAAGAAATCGTAGCAATGATTAGGACTTGTGAAAACACAATCAGTTTTGAAGAAATGCATGACAAGTTAGTGGCCTATGAAACTCAATTGAAACTAGAAGTAATCAAACTTGAAGCAGCACCAATTACAGCCCACTACAGTAATAGAACTCTTAGTACAAGAAGCAATTCTCACTAGCAAAATAATCGTAGCAACCATCATCAAAATTATTCCAAATCTAACCAGTACCATGGATCCTCTCATAGAAGGTATTCTGATTATGATAGCAGAGAGTCTCGTTAGACATGTTAGTTTTGCGACCAATATGGACACTCGGCCAAATCTTGTTTTCAAATCCAAAACAATCTTCGTGAGCCTACTGCTCATGTTGCAATAGCTATACATCACAAGCAACCTCAACAAGAGTGGTTACTAGACTCGAGAGCATCACACTACGTCACAAGCAACCTCAACAATCTCACCACTCACTCAGAGTATGAAGGCCTCAACGAGATCATCTTTGGTGATAGTTCAGGTTTGCATATAACTCACGATGGTTCTACTAGTTTATCCTACCTGAATCAAACCTTTAAATTGTCCAATGTTTTATGTACGCCTCATAGTGAGAAAAAAAAAACCTAATTTTCGTCTCAAAATTTTGTTGCAATAACCACTCATCTATTGAATTTTTTGCCGATCATTTTTTATGAAGGACCTTCACACGGGGAGACGTTGCTTTGAGGAGGGCTTAGCAATAATGTGTATCGGATGCCTCTCACGAACACAAATCTAAAATTCACAGCCTTTGTTAGTGGGAAGACAAAATCAATGGTTTGGCGCAATCATCTTGGTCACCCTTCATTTCATATTCTTAGTCATGTTCTTAATAATTTTCCAACTCGTTCATCTTTTGAGTCAATCGTAAGTTCTAAGTTATCATGTGATGCGTGTCGGTGCAATAAGAGTGACAAACTTCCGTTTAGAGTATCCACTCTTGTGAGTCATTTTCCGCTTGATATTATCTATTCCGATGTTTGGGGTCTCGTGTCAACTATTCAATTGATGGTTTTCATTATTATGTTATATTTGTTGACCACTATACGAAATACACTTAGCTTTATCCTATAAGAAAAAAATCAGACATTACCCCTTTTTTTGAACAGTTCAAAAGCCTAGTTGAAAAACAATATTTTGTCTCCATTTGAAACTTATACTCGAATGGTGGTAGATAATTTCAGAACCTAAAATATGTTCTTACAAAACACGTAATTTCCCATCTAACCACACCGCCACACACGTATTGCAAAAAGAAAACACCCACACATAGTTGAAACCAGACTTGCCCTATTACACAAAGCAAACCTACCATCCTCCTTTTGGTCATATTCTTTTCAAGCTGTTGTATACCTCATTAATCGTTTGCCAACACCCATTCTAAACATACACTCACCATTTCAAAACCTATTCCAAATTGCTCCTAATTATAAAAAGTTTGGCACATTTGGTTGTCTATGCTATCCGTGGTTACGTCTATACAACACAAATAAACTTGTGCCTCATTCTCATCAATGTATATTCTTAGGGTATTCGTTGTCACAAAGTGCATACAAATGTTTTGATCCACAAAATAATCATCTTTATATCTCGCGTCATGTGGTGTTAAAAAAACACATTTTCGTACACAACACCTCTCAACTCTAAAAGTGTTGGGTCGTCTTCTCAAAGTTCACCTCTTCCACCTACTATTTCTCTCCCAGTCTTCTTGCCAACCATTGGACCACCTGCACAAGTGCTCCCTTAGAGTAGCATTTCAGCTTGTGCTACATTCTCATCGACTTCCCAAACTTCAAATTAATCCCAACAAATGCCACCTCTTGAAAACCCACCTCATGCATCTGCATCCATTGCCCCCAAATCAATGTGCAACAAACATCCCAAATTTTCCCCCTTCTAACTCAATTAAAACCCAACTTCCCACTATCAACAATGACCAACCATCAGAATCCATAAATCGAACTACACAAATTCACACAATAACCACTAGATCCCAAAGTAATATTTTCAAGCCCAAACAAATCAATCACATCACCACCAAACATCCACTTCCATTGACTATAAAACCAACAAGAATTACACAAGCTATGTGTGATCCTCAATGGCGTGAAGCAATGTCGGCTGTGATTAATGCCCTTATTCATAAGGGGACTTGGAAACTAATACCTTCTGATCCGTCTTTGAATGTTGTAGGTTGCAAATGGGTTTATCAGATAAACAGACATGCTGATGGTAGTATTGAGAGGCACAAGGCACATCTCGTAGCCAAAGGTTTTCACCAACGACCAGGCCTTGATTACTCCAATACATTCAGCCTAGTCATTAAAACCAAATACCATTTGAATGGTCTTATCTTTGGCTTTAGTGTGTGGATGGACATTAAGACAAATGGACGTCAACAATGCCTTTCTCTAAGGAACTCTCCAGGATGAGGTCTACATGTCGCAACCGCATAGTTTTAAAAACCCATAAAACCTAACACACATTTGCAAACTTCGCAAAGCCATATATAGGTTAAAGCAGGCTCTCGGCCTTGGTACAATGAGCTAAGTTCATTTCTTCTCGAAAATTCATTTGTCAATTCAAAGAATGACTGTTCACTGTTCATTTACTCTCATGGTGGCATTCGAGCATATTCTCTAGTCTATGTAGATGACCTCATAATAATAGGAAGTGACTAGAGTTTTATTTCAAACTTCATCACCGCTCTCTCTAATGAGTTCTCAATCAATGATTTAGGGCCACTAACTTTTTTTTTTTTGGAATTGAAGTCATCCTTACAAAAACCGACTTACTTCTTTCTCAACACAAATATATTAGAGAGCTACTTGAATGCTTTAAAGATGGGAGATACAAAAGAGGTAGGGACACCATTAGCCACGAGTCAGTCTCTTTCGATCCATGACAAAGAGCCACCAACTGATGCTACAGAATTTTGAAGGCTCATTGGTGCACTTCAATATCTCAATATTACTCGCTCAGATCTTAGTTTTGCGATAAATAAGCTATCTCAATTCATGGATAAGCCGACCACAACCAATTGGACAGCTATAAAATGGCTCTTACGTTATCTTAAGGGAACATTATTCCATGGGTTGCACTTGATACGTGACATAAAACCTATGCTTCATGCCTACACTAACTCAAATTGAGCAGGAAACATTGATGATCGAACATCTACTTCAGGCTTTATCATGTATATTGGGGCTAATCCTATCTCTTGGATTTCTCGAAAATAATGATTGTCGCAACCTAAAATTCATTTTTAGGTTAATGGATTATCGGATTAATTAATTAAATTAACTAACCTAGTTCGAGCTCTCCCAATCTCTACCAAATCGCAACTTTCATTTTTTTCACATGATTTTAGAATTTGGAGTCGCCACTAATCATTTTTGGTAGGTTGATTAGAAACCTAAGTAACCTAGCGGAAGAACTAAATTACTCCTGCAAAGCAGAGATTATGAGTTCGGGGACTTGGTTACACTAGTTAATTAAAACTAATATCCTTTCGGTACCTTAATTCCATGGATATCCTATTTCGGCAACTCTCGCTTGATTTATTTCTAAGACCCTAGTAAGGTGTTCTTTTTATGTTTTCGCTTTAAAATGAAATGCATAAAGGGTATGAACGCAAATGTTGACATACGAATACGACACACAAATACGGACATACGAATATGATATACGAATACGTAGATATGCGAATACGAATACGTGCGTGACGTGTGAATGACATACGTACATGACATGCGAATGACATACGTACGTGACATGTGTATGAATACGATATGGATACGGGATAGACGAATACATATATGTGCGTTACATGTGAATGACATACGTACGTGGACATGCGAATAATATGCGTACATGACATACGTATGAATACAACATGCATGCGGGGATAGACGAATACGAATATGTATGTGACATGCGTATGAAGACGTACGAATACAATATGTAACATGCGTACATACACCATACAAATACGTGACATATATATGTGACATGCATAGTGATATGTGTATGTAAATACGTACATTTCGATTTTGCCCATAAAAGGCAAAGTCGTCATTTTGAAAAGAGGGGATAAAACCCTCATTTTGAAATTTTTGATTTTTCTGAATGAATATGCATGGGTTAATAACAAATCATAACAGACAAATGTGAATTTGCAAACATCGCGTACGTGACGTGCATACGAGAACAAACAAATACGATATGTCTATACGAACATACGGATAACATGACAAACATACATGAGACATGCTACATGAGATGCACATGAATGACATTTTTTGTATTTTCAGATTTTCCATTTTTTTTGTTTTTTGGATTTTCTACATTTTTTTTTGTATCTTGGATGTATTATAAAAGAATGCAAAATCACCCAAAGCAAACGAAGATGTGAAGAGAGAGCATGTAAAGTAAAACTACCCTAAGGATAGTGAAAATAAAACCCGCAACTCGTCGGGTGAATAATTACAGACCAATTAAATAAAACCCGAGACATGATCGGGAATACAACAAAAATGGACCGGAATGGACATTGGTCAAACACCCGTCGCCAAGCCTCGTGGGTCGGGAGTACAACAAAACGGACCGGAATGGACATCGATCATCCTCCAGTCTTCAAAGCATCGGGCCGAAAGCCAAATGAAAATAATGAACTTATCCAATCGAACATGCACAATCACCAATGAGTTAAGACAATTCAAAAACTCAAAGAAAGTTTAACACGTGCTGATTAAACTTCATTGAGACCATTTTTTATATTTTCCAATGCATTAACACAAAAAATACGAATTAAATCATACTGTCCATCAACATTCTTATGGAGAAAGCAGTAACCATAAAATACAAAAGAAATAATGAAATGTATGCAGAAATTCTGAGATTTTTTATGTGGATGGGAAAATGTGTCGTTGACAACTTTCATGTTTTACATTCTTATTAAAGAGACACTCATTTTCGTGTAGAAAATGGTCTTTCATGAGAGCTCAGCAGCAAACAAACAAATTTTCATAGAACAGACATACTTCAGGATTAAGCTCAAATGGACATTCAAATCTCAAAATTAATGCACCAAACTTTCCAGCCTACTAAACAAGACCCTAATGAACAACTTTTATTTTTGTGAAGTTTCAAAAGAAGACTCTAAACATGAGATAACTACGAATCAATATGACCACGCATAGAAAAACACTCAGACTCAAGGACGCCAACATAATTCAATGATTTCATTAAATGCATTAAAAATACGAAACGTGCATGAATAGTTTTGTATTTTTTATATGTTATGCATTAAGATCTTATGAACAAATGTCATGAAGAGGTCTTTATGAAACGAAGTCTAGAATAACCCATGGAAAATCATTTAGCGTGAAAGGTCAGATTAGAAAAATTCCATCTCAGGTTCTGATCACCATATTTCTAGATTTCTACTCTCAATTTCGGGACCCTTTTGACATAGCAAACGACGTCCATTTTCGTACTATAATATGTCAAATCGAAGATCTTGAAGTCATCTACGATTGTTCAGTATATTTGTTTTCGAGATTTGGTCATCTAAACATGAAAAATTGAGTTACCAGATAATTGCATATGCTGATACGCCTAGAGCTCATTGGAGATGAATCCATCGCGTCGCCAAGGCTTGTTCGACGGCGGCGAATTTTTCTCTCTCAAAATTTTTTCTCTTGAAATCTCTCCAAAATTTTTTTCCTCTCCAATTTTTCTTCAATCTCCCAAAAGCCTCTCAAACATCCAAAATTTTCTCTCAAAAAAAATTCCCCCTCTCAAGCTCACTTCTTCCTCCTTTTATAACACACTTATCTATCTCCCATTCTTATTTTTGCACTAACTCTATCTCCCATTCTAATTTCTCCACTAACTCTTCTTCATTTTCATCTTCCCTTCTCCATCTATATCTCACATTCTAATCCCTCCACTAACTCTTCTTCATCTTCATCTTCCATTCTCCATATTTATCTCCCATTCTACTAACTCTTCTTCATCTCCATCTTCCCTTCTCTATTCTCATCTTATTTTCTTTATCTTCTCTTCTCCATCTCCTCTTCTCCATCTTCCCATCTCCATCTCCTCTTCTTCATCCTCCCATCTTCATCTCCTCTTCTCCATCTTCTCTTCTCCATCTTCCCTTCTCTATTCTAATTTCTTCACTAACTCTTTTTTGTTATTTACAAAATAATCCCTTAAGTGTTAGGTATTTGTACTTTAGTCCATGAGATTTTAAGTATTTGCAATTTAGTCCCTAGAAAAATATTTCTTTATGTCCAAATCTCCTCACATTTTTTGACACACCTATCGCATGTTGAATTTAAGCTCATTTCTTCCTATTGAAAATAATGTAAAATTTAATTAAAGCCCTATTTGTAAAATTGAGTCATTTTGGATATAATTGGGCCAAGATGAAAATTTGGAATATTAGAGAACAATGTCACAACTCCTAAAGTGAAAAATGGAAATAAATTGACTCAAATTGAATTTTTTTAGGCCCGATTCGAGATTATGCTCGTGAAGGAATACACGACCCTGAATTGGATTTTTTAAATTTGCGATGGCCAACATGAAAAGGGATATAAAGGAAAAATACTGACTATTTTTATGTATTTTTGTGGCCTCAAATGCTATTATTTATTAAATATTTTCCTAATTTATAAAAAATATATTTTAAAAAATACAAAAAATATGAAAAATTATTTTTTTGCCCTAAAATGGTTGCCTAACCTTGGCCAAGGCTTCCAAAGTTGATTTTGTAATTTTCTCATTTTTTCTTGTTTTGTTTTATGAATTTTCAAAAATAAAAATATCGAAAAATACTGAAAATATGAAAAATTATTTTTTGGTCAAAATTGGTTCTCTAGGCTTGGCCAAGGTCCCCAAAGTTGATTTTTTAATTTTATGAATTTTTATGAATTTTTTTTTATGAATTTTAAAAAAGAAAATATGATTAAAAAATCAAGTGTCAACAATGATCAGTTGCATGGTCATCTACTAAAGCAGAATATCGAGCCATTGCCACGGCCTTGGTGTCTCGACCCTAAAAATTTTCGATCGGTGGAAAAATTTTAGGTTAACGGATTACCAGGTTGATTGAATTGACTAACCTAATACAGACTCTCTCAAATCCTAACGAATCGCACCTTTGATTTTTGTTCAAATGACTTTAGAATTTTGAGTCACCAATAATCATTTTTGGTAGGTCAATTAGAAACCTAAGTAAATTAGCAAGAGAACTAAATTACTTCTACGAATCAGAGATTATGAGTTCGGAGACTTTGTTACACTAGTTAAATAAAATTAATGCCCTTTCAATACCTTAATTTCATGAATATCCTAATTTGGCAACTCAGGCTTGGTTTATTCCTAAGGATCTAGTGAGGTGATCTCTTTTTTGTACTTTCACTTTTTAGATGAAATGCATATGAATGACATTTTTTGGTATTTTCAAAGCATTAAAAATTCCCTGAAGCCGAAAGAGGGAGTGAGCTAACGACTTCTGTGCAGTGCTGCGACCTCCAGCAGGTGGCTCGGCCTACTCATTCTGAGGTTATTGACACCTAAATTTTGACTTTTATTCACTTAAGTACATAAAAAAATGAGAATTAGTTCTCACAAAAAATTAATTTTTTCATGCATTGCATATTTAATTTTTTGTCGGTCATGCATTTTATTATAGCTAACGACGGAGGATTTGAGCTTAAATTGACAGACGATTGGATTGAGCATGAGGGAGGTATGCCGAAAGCCTTATGAAGATTTAGATTTAAAAGAAATTTTTCCACAGGGACTGAATTGCAAATACATAAAACTTCAGGGACTGAATTGTAAATACATAAAATTTTAGGGATTATTTTGCAAAAAAGAGTTAGTGGAAAAATTAGAAAGGAAGATGGAGAAGGGAAGATGGAGAAATTAGAAGGGGAGATGGAGAATGGAAGATGGTGGATTTAGAAGGGAAGATGAAGAATTAGAATCGAAGATGAAAATAAGAAGGGAAGATAAAGAATTAGAATGGAAGATGAAAATAAGAATAGAAGATGAAGATGAAGAAAGGGAGATGGAAGAGTTGTCTATAAAAGATTAGGAGAAGAGATTTTGAAGGGCAGAAAAAAATTTGGAGAGATTTTAAGAGAAAAAATTTGAGAGAGAAAAATTCGCCGCCGTGGAACAAGCCTTGGCGACGCGACGGATTCATCTCCAACGAGCTCTAGGCGCATCAACATGTGCAATTATCTGGTAACTCAATTTTTCATGCTTAGATGACGAAATTTCGAAAACAAACATACTAAACATTCATAGATGACTTCGAGATCTTCGATTTGATATATTATGGCGCGAAAATGGACGTCATTTGCTATGTCAAAAGGGTCCCGAAATTGAGAGCAGAAATCTGGAAATATGGTGATCAGAACTTGAGATGGAATTTTTCTAATCTGACCTTTCACGCTAAATGATTTTCCATGGGTTATTCTAAACTTCGTTTCATAAAGACCTCTTCATGACATTTGTTCATAAGATCTTAATGCATAACATATAAAAAATACAAAAATATTCATGCACGTTTCGTATTTTTAATGCATCTAATGAAATCATGCAATTCTGTTGGCGTCCTTGAGTCTGAGTGTTTTTCTGTGTGTAGTCATATTGATTCGTAGTTATCTCATGTTTAGAGTCTTCTTTTGAAACTTCACAAAAAATGAAAGTTGTTCATTGGGGTCTTGTGTAGTAGACTGAAAAGTTTGGTGCATTAATTTTGAGATTTGAGTGTCCATTTAAGCTTAATCCTGATGTATGTCTGTTCTGTGAAATTTGTTGGTTTGCTGCTGAGCTCTCATGAAAGACCATTTTTCTACACGAAAATGAGTGTCTCTTCAATACGAATGTAAAACATGAAAGTTGTCAATGACACATTTTCCCATCCACATAAAAAATCTCAGAATTTTTGCATACATTTCATTATTTCTTTTGTATTTTATGGTTACTGCTTTCTCCCTAAGAATGTTCATGGACAGTATGATTTAATTCGTATTTTTTGTGTTAATGCATTGGAAAATGTAAAAAATGGTCTCAATGAAGTTTAATCAGCACGTGTTAAACTTTCTTTGAGTTTTTGAATTGTCTTAACTCATTTGGCTTTCGGCCCGATGCTTTGAAGACTGGAGGATGACCGATATCCATTCCGGTCCGTTTTGTTGTACTCTCGACCCACGAGGCTTGGCGATGGGTGTTTGACCGATGTCCATTCTGGTCCATTTTTGTTGTATTCCCGATCATGTCTCGGGTTTTATTTAATTGGTCTGTAAATATTCACCCGACGAGTTGTGGGTTTTATTTTCACTGTCCTTAGGGTAGTTTTACTTTAGGTGATTTTGCATTCTTTTATAATACATCCAAAATACAAAAAAAAATGTAGAAAATAAAAAAAAACAAAAAAAAATGGAAAATCTGAAAATACAAAAAATGCCATTCATGTGCATCTCATGTAGTATGTCTCATGTATGTTTGTCATGTTATCCGTATGTTCGTATAGACATATCGTATTTGTTTGTTCTCGTATGCACGTCACGTACGCGACGTTTGCAAATCCACATTTGTCTGTTATGATATGTTATTAACCCATGCATATTCATTCAGAAAAATCAAAAATTTCAAAATGAGGGTTTTATCCCCTCTTTTTCAAAAATGAGGGTTTTATCCCCTCTTTTCAAAATGACGACTTTGCCCTTTATGGGCAAAATCGAAATGTACGTATTTACATACACATATCACTATACATGTCACATATATATGTCACGTATTTGTATGGTGTATATACGCATATTACATATCGTATTCGTACGTCTTCATACGCATGTCACATACGTATTCGTATTCGTCTATCCCCGCATGCATGTTGTATTCATACGCATGTCACGTACGCATATCATTCACATGTCCACGTACGTATGTCATTCGCATGTAACGCACGTATATGTATTTGTCTATCCCGTATGCATATTGTATACACATGTCACGTATGTATGTCATTCGCATGTGATGTACGTATGTCATTCGCACGTCACGTACGTATTCGTATTCGCATATCTACGTATTCGTATATCATATTCGTATGTCCGTATTTGTGTGTCGTATTCGTATGTCAACATTTGCGTTTATACCCTTTATGCATTTCATTTTAAAGTGAAAACATAAAAAGAACACCTTACCAGGGTTCTAGGAATAAATCAAGCGTGAGTTGCCAAAATAGGATATCCATGGAATTAAGGTACCGAAAGGGCATTAGTTTTAATTAACTAGTGTAACCAAGTCCCCGAACTCATAATCTCTAGTTTGCAGGAGTAATTTAGTTCTCCCGCTAGGTTACTTAGGTTTCTAATCAACCTACCAAAAATGATTAGTGGCGACTCCAAATTCTAAAATCATGTGAAAAAAAATCAAAGTTGCGATTTGGTAGAGCCTGGGAGAGCTCGAACTAGGTTAGTTATTAATCTGGTAATCCATTAACCTAAAAATGAATTTTAGGTCACGACAGCTTGGCGACTCCACTGGGGAATTTGTTCTTAATTTTTAAAATTCAAGAACTTAGAGGACTTAGGCCAGGAAAATTTCATGGAAATTCATTTCGTCTGAATTGGGTGAATTCTAATCTTTAGGTGTTAAATGGTCTTGCAGATGGGAGTTATAAGGGGTGAAGTATTTGACTAACCCTTTGTTTTGCAGGTTGGTGTAGGAATTATTTGTTTAAATTCTGCACATTATTGAAGTGGTGTTTGCCTTTAAATGTTGTGCATGTGTTTACAGTTTTAGCACTACATCACACACGTCCCGTGGCCGGACCTAGGTCACAAGTTTTAAGATGGTATTGTGATTTGGTTTTAGCGTTCGGCATGAGATCACGTTGAAAGTTAGCCCAAATTCAATCCCAAACCTCTTTTAAAAAATGAGTTTTAAAAGTTATACCTCAGGCTTGGTAAGATTACCAAAGCAGTAGTTTTAATTTTTAGCTCGAGCAGCCGAAATGGGAAGGCCCGGCTAATTCTGGTTACGTCGTGAGATCACGGCTAATCTTGATTATGTGCGCGAGATTGTCGCCTTGCCGTAAGTCTTTCGCTTCAATTTGTCAGCCCTTAGAGTAGATAGGCTAAGATTTAAACTCACGAGTTATGTGCATGTTGTTGACACCTGATTTTTAATTATTTTTTTATATTCAAAAATTAATAGAAAATCCATAAAAATTCATAAAATTAAAAAATCAACTTTGGGGACCTTAGCCAAACATAGAGAACCAATTTTGACCAAAAAAATGATTTTTCCTATTTTTAGTATTTTTCGATATTTTTATATTCGAAAATTCATAAACAAATCAAGAAAAAAAAGAGAAAATTGCAAAATCAACTTTGGAAGCTTTAGCCAAGCTTAGGCAACCATTTTTGAGCAAAAAAATAATTTTTCGTATTTTGTTGTATTTTTTAAATATATTTTTTAGAAATTAGGAAAATATTTCATAAATAATAGCATTTGAGGCCACAAAAATACATAAAAATATGTCAATATTTTTCTTTTAAATCTCTTTTCATGTTGGCCATCGTAAATTTCAAAAAATCCAATTCGGGGTCATGTATTCCTTCACGAGCATAATCTCGAATCGGGCCTAAAAAAATTCAATTTGAGTCAATTTATTTTCATTTTTCACTTTTATGAGTTGTGACATTGTTTTCTAATATTCTAATTTTTCATCTTGACACAATTATACCCAGAATGACCCAACTGTACAAAAAAGGCTTTAATTGAATTTTACATTATTTTCAGTAACAAGAAATGAGCTTAAATTTGACATACGGTGAATTGTGTCAAAAATTGTGAGGAGATTTGGACTTAAATAAATATTTTTTCGAAGATTGAATTGCAAATACTTAAAATCTCAAGGACTAGAGTACAAATACCTAACTCTTGAGGGATTATTTTGCAAATAACAAAAAGAAGAGTTAGTGGAGAAATTAGGATAGAGAAGGGAAGATAGAGAAGAGGAGATGGAGAAGAGAAGATAGAGAAGAATGGATGGAGAAAATAAGATAAGAATAGAGAAGGGAAGATGGAGATGAAGAAAAGTTAGTGGAGAAATTAGAATATAGAAGGGAAGATGGAGAGAAGGAGATAGATAAGAATGGATGGAGAAAATAAGATAAGAATAAAGAAGGGAAGATGGAGATAAAGAAGAGTTAGTAGAGAAATTAGAATGGGAGATAAATATGGAGAAGGGAAGATGAAGTTGAAGAAGAGTTAGTGGAGAGTTTAGAATGTGAGATGGAGATAGAAAATGGAAGATGAAATTGAAGTGGAGTTAGTGCAAAAATTAGAATGGGAGATGGATGAATAGTTTATAAAAGGAGGAAGAACTGAGTTTGAGAGGGGAATTTTTTTGGAGAGAAAATTTTGAATGTTTGAGAGGGTTTTGGGAGATTGAAAAAAAATTTGAGAGAAAAAAATACCAAAACGAGAGAGAGAATTTTGAAGATGATGGGAGTTTAAAGCTAAAGGGTTATCATCATCAATTTCTTCATCGATCAAGAATTCATCCTAGATTTGAAGCTAAGTGTCTATCTACTCTCTTTGATTTTTTAGTATAAACTAGCTCAAATTTTCTACTCTTCTCCCAATTCCCCATATTTGATTTTAGACAGGAACCAATTATATCCATCAAGCACTTCTCATAATGCCATTGAAGCTAAGTGCCTCTTTCATTGTTCTAATTTTTAATGTGAATTAAATCATATTTGCTCCATTACTCCATTTCTCCATATTTTTATGTCAGGGAAAGGACAACTCCAAGTCAACGGTAAATCCCATGGAGGTGTAAAATTGGCGCTGATGAGCTCTTGAGTGCCCATTAAATTTTCAATTGATCCGTCGATGGATTTTGGCCCGAATTGTCAAATCAATTCTTTTTACTTTAAAGAATTTAAACCCCATAATGTGAAGGGCAGAGCCCGCTCACTAGAGGTCATTTAAAATTTCTGCAATTTAAATTCCTGCACCTTAAACCCCAAAGGAGAGGGTCAAGCCAAGGCTGAGCTATCCATTGGTGGTCTTTATTTATTGTTATTTACTTCCTGTAATTTAATTTTTGAATCACTAAACCCCAAAATGAGTAGCTCGCAGCACTGCATAGAAGTCGTTAACTCACTCCCTTTTTCGGCTTTAGGGAAATACTTAATATTTTGAAAATGCAAAAAAAAAGTCACTCACGTATATTTCATTTAAAAAAGTGAAAATACAAAGAGAGAACACTCCACTAGAGCTTTAGGAATAAACCAAGCCTGAGTTGCCAAATTCGGATATCCATGAAATTAAGGTACTGAAAGGGCATTAGTTTTAATTAACTAGTGTAACTAAGTCCTAGAACTCATAATCTCTAGTTCGTAGAAGTCATTTAGTTCTCTCGCTAATTTACTTAGGTTTCTAATCAACCTACCAAAAATGATTAGTGGCGACTCCAAATTTTAAAACCATTTGAACAAAAAAATCAAAGTCGCGATTTGGTAGAGCTTGGGAGAGCTCGAACTAGGTTAGTTAATTTAATCAAATAATCTGGTAATCCATTAACCTAAAGAATGAATTTTAGGTCGCGACACATGTCTATATGACCTACATGGTATTTTTCATGGTGAAAGTAAGTTTTCTAACTTCATCTTGTATTTATTTTTTGGTCGGTCCATGTTAGGTGTCGATTAGATTTTGAATTTAATATCATCATCATTTTTCAAAAGAAATTAAAGATTAAATTGGTGCCCTATTTTTCAAAAATGAATGTAAAAAAATCCATTCGGAAAGTTTTATTGACCAATAGGATTTTTGTCACATCTTTCCTGCTTAAGTAAAAGTGAGATTTTCTCAACAAATTTACCTTGAAAATTTATTCTGATAAAAAAGGAAATTCTTTCGAGAAATTTGGTAAATATCAAAGGAATTTGTCACATTTTTTTCTAAGCTATAAAATCTGCAAGAAAATTTTTTCTGAAGAAATTCACCCATGTCTTTTGTAAGAAAATTTTCTCTAATTTCTCATAAAATTGAAAAAAATAAAATTGGACTAATCTAGGTGTCATGGACCGACCTCTTTTTTTATCACATACTTATTATTTTCTCTACTTTTGCAGGGAATTATAGGTACCCCGGATAGGAGCAAAATTGGTCTAATAGACAATAACGTACCAGGAATATTCTTGAAGAATACGAAAGGACGGAAATTATCGATGCTTTAGTTGATAACCTTGGGGGCAATCGAAGAGGTCCCTTCTCCTGGAGATGGGATTACGTCAATTAGCCAGCATGTATGGGATATGTATTTTGATACAGCGGAAAATGTGTTCGGCTCAGACATGGGGTATTCTTGATGTATTGAGGGGTTCCTGTACTTTTTTGAGAAAGATATATACTGTGTAGTCAGAACCCATGAAACACATATGTTAAATCCAACCGTGCAATGCCTTTTTGATTAAATTGAACAAAGACTTGCCTTTTTACCTTCCCTGGATTCGAAACACATTGAGGATTTTGGAGGACCAGTATTTTATTACTGAGTATGGCCCATAGACATTTCTCCCGATGCTATAAGCGGCCGACACATTCAAGTAGACGCCGAAAGAGCCAGGAGATGAGTGAAGTGGGGCAAGCAACAGGTGGCCTGAGTTATTACCAGCGCACTGATCGAGTTATCACAGTGTTATTGTTCGTAATCTCAAGATGGATAGTGGGGGCCACCACCGAACCCTTCATCAGTGTTCTCGATATCATCGTCTGGAGCGATTAATAAGAACACCAAGAAGAACATTAAGCCTCGACGTCTTCGGTACCTCAAATCGTTCTGTTATTCTTTGCGGAAGAAACGATAGCAGGAAAATTAAACAAAAAACGCGTGAAGCTTTTCTTTCATTCCATTCATCAAAGAGTATTACAATAGCTCACTAGGGAGGAAAAGTAAAGTTAAACTGAGCGCTGATAACCATTACGAAGGAGCTCAACTGACTCTCCAAACAGTTGATGCTCTAGATGCATTAGGCGTTCTCGGGATCAAGTTCCGCGAGCCTAAAGAAGATGCGATCGTACCTCTCCTTAGCCTGGGCCATACTCGCCTCGTAATGCTCGACGGCAAACTCCAGGTCCGAAATTGCCGCCCTCTCGAAAGCAATGTTTGCTGTAATGTCATCAAGTCTCTCCTGCAGCCAACCGCATTTGCACCTCATCATAATATTGCCCGACTCCTGTTCGGCGTAAGTTCGGACCAAGGCCAGACGGTCCACCAACTTTTTCCTCTCCCGAACCAGCCACGAAATCTGATTGTTGGCAAACTTGAAGGCCTTCTTGTGATTATCAGCCACAAATGTGACTGTTTCCAGACGCTCGTACCGGTCTTGGTAACGAGCTTTCACGACGGTACTCACAAGGACCGTCTCATAAGCGCGGTTATAGGCGGCCAGAAAATTGATGAAGAGGGTCGGGAAGTTCTGATACTCCCTCCCCAGTTGGGTACCCTCAACAGAAGCAGCGTCCACAGTCCTGAATAGACCGAGGATTTCAGCCTCAACGGTAAAGTTTTGGGCTATATGAGCGTAACCTCTACCAAGAAGATTGTAGAGTCTCTCCCACCCAGCCAGGACTTCGGCGGAGAAGGTATGGTTAGGAGAATTGGCCATTTTTGAAAGCAGATCATGAAAGAAAGGAGGCAAGAGGCGAGACAGATGATCGGAATGCGAATGCGATAATCTGCTTCAATTTAAATACTGATTTCATAGGGGCAGTCCTTATTGGTCAGGTTTTTCTATCTACCATTCTCTGTCGGCAACACCCCTGCTGGCTCAAATTCCAGTCAAGCGGCAACCTCAAGCTGAGCAAACCCGTTTTCTCTGCGGAAAAGTTGGACGGGCTGCCACCACTTTGAAAAAGAAAGAATAAAAAACGAGCTGAGTGGGAGACAAAAAAATTTTCGGCAGAAAAGGAGAGACGGCTCGTCTTTATTGAGGGACTCGCCAGTAAATCGACGGTGGAGATCTTGATAGGGGCCCTCTACCACGAAAAGAAAGAAGAAGACAAACTGAGCGAGAAACAAGGATTTCCCCTTTGATCAAAAGCTGAATGTCAGATTTTCTCCCTCAGAAAATCTAATAGCGCTGCCCGTGAAGAGAGAAGTCGTTGCTATTGCCAGAGAGAGAACTTGTCCTCATTTGATAGTGAGAGTTCATCTGCGAGAACTCGCAGGAGAAAGATAGAGAGGAAGGAGTTCTCGTGGGAGAGGAATTCAAAACCTTCACCGTCAAAGCATTCGCTTTCAAAGCCTATTACGAGAAGCCATCGATGATCCCGTGATCCCTCAAGTCCAAGAAGATATCCTGAGGCGGTCTCGAGTCGGCAGTCCTAGATCCAGAAATATGTCGAGCATTAGGGAAATGGGCGCATGTTCAACCCTGGTCGAAGCTGATGAAGTTCCTTACCCTGAGGGTCTACTGGTCATGGCAATTCACGATAATCCAATCTCTCTGTCAATCCTAGTTACCGTATTAAGAAAATGCCAGTATAAGGTTTTAGCTCAAGCAAAAGCGACAGAGGCCTTAGAAGTATTAAGGAGGAGTAGTGACCAGTTTGATATCATTCTCACCGCCATGGTAGGGATTGACATGGTTGTTTTCACTCTCTCGGAAGTCATCAATTCTGAATTAAACATGCCAGTCATCGTAATATCGATAAGCGATGATCAGCAAGCCATAATGAAGGCTGTCTTACATGGGACCCAAGACGTCGTAACGAAACCGGTTAGGGTTCAGATGCTTCAAAACATATGGCAGCACGTAGTAAGGAAGCAATTGCATGACCAAGAGAACAATCATCAAGCTTTCAATATTGTTCCAAGCGACTGGAAAAAGAAGATGAGTTGGTCTCCCGAGCTGCATCGTATGTTTGTTAATGCAGTTCAGCAACTAGGAATCGATTCGGCACGGCCGCAACATATACTGGAAATTATGAAGGTAGAAGGACTCACTAAAGGGAATGTTTCGAGTCATCTTCAGAAGTACAGAAAAAGGGTGAGAGAACACAATGCAGCTCAGAATCAAGAAAACCAAGGCGGGACTAATCCAAGCCTGAATGTCAAGTCTCCTCGCCACTATCGGTTCCGCAGGTTAGCAAAGGGCCAGCCACTTCCCATCATCAACCAAGCTAGTAGCCGTGCCATCAATCCCCTAGGCGTTAATCAAAGTATCCCCCAGAATCACCCTAATGCTCTTCAAGAGTATAAACCGCAGGGGCAGTGTTTTCAGATTCCTTAGTCTGAGCACCAACATGTGGCTAGAATTCATCCCACGATCAGCGCGCCTGCGCAGCCAGAGAATCAGACAAGAAGTTATCCTAAGCACTTCCACTTCTCTAATCCTCGAATGGAAGGAGTTTTTGGCAACAGGACAGTTGGTGATCCCCACACTTTCTCGAGTAATGATGAAAGCTCTAACTCGAGAAGTCAAATTACTCATGGCGAGGACAGAATGAGAAATCTACCGCCAGCATTTGCCAACAACAATACCCAATTCGAGCATCAGTTGCAGGAAGGTTCAAGAGATTACCCAGATGATGAGCTTACTGCCCTAGTCAACCAGTTTAGGGTTGACAGACGTCCGAAGCCGCGATCAGGAGCTAGTGAGTAGGGACTCTCAAACATCGGTCATCCACACCCGAACCAACACGAGACTAGCTAATTATCGAACAGCCGCAGGAGAGGCAGAACTGACCTTGAATAAGTGCACCTTTCATTTCATGCTTAATTCCCCTGCGTATGATATTTCCAGTTTTCTAGGTGTCTAGATTTAATTCAAGGGTAACGGGGTAATTTGTTTTTTATCCTGTCGAATGCGTGAATCCCTTTTTATGCTAGACTCAGGGCGGACCATTTGTGGCAACGTCGCTGATTGCCATAATGAGAAATGTTGAATGGCCTCACGTAGGGAAATTTCAAGTGAAAAGCCCAGGCGAGCTCGAAAACGGGTAACTGTGTGTCGTTCCAATTTACCTTCAATCGTTGCAAAATGCTAAATTGGATTTGTTCCATTCTTACCCAGGAGATTGCAAATTGTCTCAAGAGTGTCGTAAAATGAAATGACCCAATGGAATGTGAAAGGACTCATTTGCCTTGAAGGTAACCTTTAAATTAAAGGAGCCCTCTCGTCCACGGGCCCGATGGCATAGAAAATGATGATGGTCCAAAGCAACCCGAAAGAAAACAAGGCCCAACTAAGCAAAGCACTTATGTGGCAAGCTCAAAGTGAGGGGTAACTCGGGACATACAATCCAATCCAATCCAAATGAAGGAACTTCCTCAATTCAAATTCAATGGAAGTACACACAGGGGAGAAGTCTCTACTGGCCAGATTTTCCTGTCTACCATTCCTTGTCAGTATCACCTCCGCTACTCGTCTCTGTCGCGACCTAAAATTCATTTTTTAGGTTAATGGATTACCAAATTAATTAGATCAAATTAACTAACCTAGTTCGAGCACTCCCAAGCTCTACCAAATCGCGACTTTGGTTTTTTTTGTTCAAATGGTTTTAAAATTTGGAGTCGCCACTAATCATTTTTTGGTAGGTCGATTAGAAACCTAAATAAATTAGCGGGAGAACTAACTTATTTCTGCGAACCAGAAAAAATGAGATTGGGGACTTGATTACGCTAGATCATTCTAACGCCCTTTCGGTACCATTTTATTTCATAAAAGCTCATTTGGAATGATTGGGAAGAAGTTTGGAATAAACTAACCAAAAGAGTGAAATGGCCATTTTTAAGGATCGAGAGGTAGAAACATCAGAGATATGATTTACCAGTCGAAAAAAAAAATTTAGGTGGATACACGTGAATTAATGACAACACAAATACGAATACGACATGTGGATATGGAGACACACGAGTACGACATGAGATAATCGAAATTTAAATCAATTCATTTGGGTAAGGAAATTCTTGAAGATTTAATGGTTAGGATTGTTACCTGATTTGACAAATTTGATTATCAAATTCGGACCTCGTGTCACCTTATGGATCAAGATTGCGGATCGAACGATGGAGATGAACTCATGACTTGTGTTGATCGGTAGAGAAATAGGTGATGGTAACACCTATATTTAAATTCCCACCATCTTCAAGACTCTCTTTTGGAAAAAAGATTCTCTCTCTCTCTTTTTTTTGATTTTTTCTTTCTCTCTAATCTCTTTCAATTTCTCAAAACTCTCTCAAACATTCAAAATTTTCTCACCCTCCCAAAAAACTCCTCTTTGTCTAACTCCTCTTCGGATATCATACCCACTACCTGGTGGTCCGAGAGTGGGTTTTGTTGTACATTTGGCTCCGTTTTATCGAACTGAAGGATGTGATTATCAATGAAGGCCTGAACCTTGAACTTCAGGGTGACACAATTGTCAACATTATGGCCTTTCTCTCCCATGTGGTAGACACATGATTGGCTCGGATCATAACCCGGAAATCTCGAATGATTTAATCTCGGTGGTTCCTTAGCGACTAGCCTCCCTTCCAACAGCATTGGGAGTAGCTTGGATAGTAGCCTAGGGAGCGGAGCGAACTGCTTGGGAGGTGGCTTCCTTTTTTGAGGTTGAGGCGGCTTCGGTGTCGACCATGACGAGCTTCCTTGTGCCATGGTAGAGTTGGAGAACTGCTTTGGTTGCGATAGACTAGGCACGAAAGCCACGTCGACGTTGGGCTCTCTTTCCTTCCTAGGTGGATACTGGCGTCTCGTTGCAGTCTCAGGAACCTTTCTCTCTCTCATAGCCCATTCAAGTCTTTCGGCAACCTTTATGAGATGTACGAAGGTCTGGCACCCAGAAGTGTTCAGTCTGTCGAAGTACTCATACGGTAGTGCCTTTAGAAACAAGTTGACAGGCTCGTCTTCAGGGATTGATGGCTTAACTTGCGTAGCTAAAGCCCGCCACCTTCATTTTTTCCTTTTACCATCCTCAGCAATTCTTCCCTAGTAGGAGCCGTCGCGGTGTTAAATTTATACTGATGCAAGAAGTCATCAGCTAAATCTTCCCAACCGTCATAATCTTCTAGATCCAACTCAATGAACCATGCTAGAGCAGTACCTGCCAGACTCTCCTGAAACGTGTTCATCAATAGCGGAACTAGTCGGAATAATGCGCCATCTTGCGCAAGTAGTACTTCAGATGAGCTCGGGGGCAACCTGTGCCATTGTACTTTCTGACGAACTCGGGCTCTTTGTAATCAGGCGGGACTTCCACTTTAGCGAAGGGGGATATCTTGTCGAAACGGGCCAGTTCATATGCCTGGCTACTGAGGCATTCCTCAATCTTTACGAGCCTCCTTGCACCCTCCTCTGCTCACAGGCTTTTCTTTTTTTTCAGTATCGAGGTCGATTACCACCAGCGGGGACTCGGGTGACGGCTCGACATTCGGCACCTTTCTTGGAATGTGCGCCTCCCCTGGAGCTTGAGTCACGCTCGAAGGGTGGGATGATGACGGGTGAGCAGTTTGGGTCGGATCAACTGGCAGGCTAGTTTTCGCCTGGGCTTCTATCATCATAGCTTTCATTTCTGCCAACATCGTAGCCATGGTTGTCATCTGCGTCTCAAGGTTAACTACCCTAGGGCTCAATTCCTCGCGTTCCATTCTTGTCCTAAGACGGGTTCTGATACGGCTGCGTGGCACTTCAGTGATCAATGGGTACCTGAAAAAAGAATTAATACAAATGAGTATGATGAATGAAAATGACAAGTCTGTCCATGACAACCCTCTAGACCCAAGAAACAAAGCCAACATGATAAAAGGATTAATTCAAACAAATTTCGATTTCGTTAGCTTTTACGAGAAAATTCGTATCAATTCCCACAGAATTCAAAAAAGTACCAAAATGTGCGAGCTGATAATTAAGACAATGATGTACAACTTTCATTTTTTGAGCGTGGGAAGATTCCTCATGGATTAGTACAGTTTAATACTTCTTTCTAAAAAGTTTATTCATAAAACTGATTTGTTCGGTTTTTACTTTGAGGATAAATGGGTCATCAAAAATTTGAATTGATGCCCAAAAATTTCCAGTTCACTAATTAAAAGCCCAATCTACAACTTTCATGTTTTAATTTTTCTCAAAAGAGCATGTTTTCTAGTGATAAATGGAGAAACAAAAGTGAAGTCGAGAAAATTCCAGAATCCAGACAGTTTTTCTTTCACATTAAATTCAGTAATAAATGGAAAATACATTGAATTGATTCAAAAAAATTTTTTGAGTGATGAATTAGGGTCTTTTGAATGTTTTCTGTGAAGAGTCTATGGATCAATTAAAACTATAAAGTTCAATAAAAATTATGTAATACCAAAAAGTCATATCTGAACAGTAACTTTTATTACAAGAAAAGCTCATAAAGTCATGAAAATGCAATTAAACATGGAACAACAATCCTAAACATGGAAAATCAAGCTGTTTTTCTTTTCTTTGTAGCGACGCAATCTATAGACAAATGGGCCTCCAACTCTTTCCGAAGTCGTGCATTTTCCTTAGCCAAAGTTTTCATTTGTCTTTTCACCTTTTGCGTCTTCTTTGTATAGGTCTCGATCTCGGCTTGACGGGTGGGCTTCACAATCACTAACGGGAACTTCGGAAGCATGTGAGTTGGTATCAAATGGTACTTAATATACCGGGCCTTCGCATGATAACATTTTTCCTTTCCCTCGAGCTTCTCTTTGGGTAGTGATAGTGAGCGAGTCTTGGACTTGAGCCAAGTTTGGTCAAGATGCTTGATCTCGGTTCTATAATTCTCACCTGCAACGAATTCAACTTGAAAAGTGTTTGGCCCCAAAGGTGGTGGAATATCTTGTAAAACTCCATATTGCCGTACCACATGGAGAGGATGATACTGCGTCATACCGGTAATACCCAAAAGAAGTATAGGCTCTCGCTCACTATGGTACAAACGAGCCTTAGAGACTTGAAACCATATAGCTTGCCATAGAAAAACCTTGGGACTCGGATCTTTAAATAAATCAATCCACTCGGAATAAGACAATCTAGCAATATTTTTTTGCAACTCTTGAAATTTTGCAATTGGGTTTTCCTCTTGACTTACCCGTGGAATGGTCATTTTTGAGCCGAACTTAGCATAATGAGAGAAAAACCACATTTGCAAAAGTCCAACCGGAGCGTGAAATGTTTTTTCCTTGTTTTGCTTAAAACGAGTCAAAGATATAAAAGTCTCGGCCAAGATAGCATTAGTAAAGTTCATTCCACTGCAGACTTGCCTAGCTATCCAAGCCATGGATGGACTAATAAAATCCTTTTGGAGCGGAAAGATCACAAGTTCGAAGAAAGCTAGAATAAAGATCCTGCTTTGCAAGTATGAATTGCTCTCATAAAAAAGTTCAACGAGGAATGAGAAAGGGCACATATGACAATTTCCTTTTAAAATTTTCCTCATTTTATTTTCGCTAATTTTCAAAAACTCAGCAAAAATGAAAATTGGATCCATTTCCACACAAGGGCGAATTAAATCAATGCTCAAAGGTTTTCCAATGGCAAGGCTATACTCTTCCAAAGTCGGAGTGAGCTCGTGCTTACCTAAAATGAAAGTAGCAGTATATGGGCACCAGAAATGTGCAAGCGCCTGCATGACCCCAATCTGTAATTCGATATCCAAAAGTAGCAATACGTTACCCATACGACTAAGGGCATAGGTCTGTGCATCAATGCTCAAGTGCCTCCATATCTGCTTCAACTCGGCCTTTGGAATGTGCACGAAACGGATATCAATGTGTCCCATTGTCTATAAATCACGTGCCACAATCCTAAGTGTCATGGACCGACCCAAACAATAACATAATATAAGATGAAGTTCAGAAGCGTACTTTACCGTGGGATAGGAAAATAAACAATCACATGGACACGCACATGACTCGTGGGTTAACCTTATTCTAACTATCCTAAAGGCTCACAAATTGAAGCGAAAGACTTACGGCAAGGCGACAATCTCGCGCACATAATCAAGATTAGCCGCTATCCCGCGACGTAACCAAGATTAGCCGAGCCTTTTCACTTCGGCTACTAGAGTAAAAAATTAAAACCACCGCTTTGGTAATCTTACCAAGCCTGAGGCATAACTTTTAAAACTCATTTTTGAAAAGAAGTTCGGGATTGAATCTGGACTAACTTTCGACGTGATCTCACGGCGAACGCTAGAACCAAATCACAATACCATCCTAAAACTAGTGGCCCAGGTCCGGCCACGGGATGTGTGTGATGTAGTGCTAAAGCGATTAATCATGCACAACAATTAAATGCAAACACCGCTTCAATAATTCAAAAATTAAATGACAAGTTTCACACACCAAACCTGCAAAACAAAGGGTTAGCCAAACACTCCACCCCTTATAACTCCCATTCTGCAAAACCATTTAACACCTAAAAATTATAATCCAACCAATTCTCAAACCAAATGGATTTTCACGAAATTTTTCTGGCCTAAGTCCACTAAGGCTTTTTAAATTTTGAAAAAAAAATTCAAGTACTCCAATTAGTGCTTTATTCTTTCGAAAATTCCAAAAAACCAGTCCCCAGCGGAGTCGCCAAGCTGTCGCGACCTAAAATTCATTTTTTAGGTTAATGGATTACCAGATTAATTAGATCAAATTAACTAACCTAGTTCGAGCACTCCCAAGCTCTACCAAATCGCAACTTTGGATTTTTTTGTTCAAATGGTTTTAAAATTTGGAGTCGCCACTAATCATTTTTTGGTAGGTCGATTAGAAACCAAAATAAATTAGCGGGAGAACTAACTTATTTCTACGACCCAGAAAAAATGAGATCGGGGACTTTTGGAGAGATTAGAGAGAAGTTAGGAAGACTTTGGAGATTAAAGAAAACTTGAGGAGAGATTTTGGGAGAGAAGAAAATTTAGAGAGAAAAAGAAAACAAAAAAAAGAGAGAATTCTTTTAGAAGAGAGAATTGAGGGGAACGAGAGTTCGAAGCTCGAAGTTACCATATTCATCGACCAATACAATCCGCGAGTCCATCCCCGTTGTTCGAGCCGCGATCCGCATTCTTGATCCACGAGGAAATCCGAGGTTCGAGTTCGATAATCAAATCCGTCAAGTTAGGTAACGATTCTAATCATTTAGAATATTCGAAATTGTGTTGCCTAAATGGATTGATTTGAATTTCGATTATACCTTGTTGGACATATTGCATTTCTTTGGAATAAATTGCATATCCAATTTTTGAGATTTTTATTGCACGTTGTAATATTTTCTTTAAAAAATAAAAAAAGGGGTTTGCTTTTGTTGCACATTTTCACATCATGTAGATAATTGCACGCGTAATTTATCTTGTATTAGATTAAACCGCATGCATTGCATATAATTTAGTTCCTTACCTTGTCATAAAAAGAAAATAAAAAAAATTGCACCTTTAAATCTCAAGTGAAAATTTATCAAAATTGCCAAGTTGAACATTTTCATGAAATTGGTACCGAAAGGGCGCTAGTAGAAATATTAGTGTAACCAAGTCCCCGAACTCATTAATCTCTGGTTCGTAGGAATAAAGTATTTCTCCCGATGCTTTATTTAGGTGTCTAATCAACCTACCCAAAATGATTAGTGGCGACTCCAAGATAAATCCTTCTTTTCATGAAATTGAACCTAAGTCACGATTTGGTAGAACTTGGGAGAGTTCGAGCTAGGCAAGTTAATTTGATTTAATTAACTTGGTAATCCATTAACTTTAAAAATTGGGAAACCGATTTTTAGGTCGCGACAGTCTCCAATCTCGAGCCAAGCAGATTCGACATCTTTGCAAAAAAGTTTGAGGGGATGCCACCATTTTGAAAAAAAGAGAAGGAAAAAATGAGCCGAGTGGCAGACAAAGAAATTTTCGGCAGAAAAGAAGAGACGGCTCGTCTTTATTGAGGGACTCATCAGCAAAATTAACGGTAGAGATAACGATAGGGGCCCCCTATCACGAAAAGATGGAAGGAGACGAGCTCAGCGAGGGACACGATAAGAAAAGAGGATTGAGAAAGGTCGGACTCTCGGGAGAAGTAATACAGTTGTTAAACCTACGCTTAATTTTAAAAGAGACGCCATGCTCGGAAAAGGGTCTTAAGGCATAGGAAATCGCTCGGAAAAATTCAAAGAGAGTGAAAACACCGGAAGTGAGTAGCAAACCTTGAAAAATCATCAACCAAATCGAAGATGTCTCAATCCAATACTCCCGAGAGCTATCATTGCCTGCTGAATATGGGAGAGGAAGAGTTCGAAGCCATGTTTGGGATCGAGCCTATGGAGCATGGCCCTTTCGCCGACGACGTCCAAGATCTCAGTAAAGATAAGGACAATAACGATAAGGGTCAAAAGAAGCGTTACCATCGCCATACTAAGGAGCAAGTACAAAGGCTTGAGGATTTCTTCAGAACATGCCCTATGCTAGACGGCAAACAAAAAATGGAACTGAGTCAAGAGTTAGGACTTGAACCTTTGCAAATCAAGTTCTAGTTTCAAAATAAGCGAACCCGAATGAATACTCGTCATGAGCACATCGAAGCCGAGTTTCTAAGAATTGAAAATGAAAACCTCCGAGCGAAAAACAAGATGTATAAAGAGGCTTTTGACTCCGCCATCTGCCCCAACTGCAATAACCTCCTTATCCTCGATGAAATGCATGATCTGAGGATTCAAAATGCACGTTTAAGAAGTGAGTTAGACCAGTTTATAACGGGATCGAGTTCTGTTGGAGTAGGGTACAAAAAGACCAATGCTACTGGATCAGCATCGATACCTCCCGAGGAAGGGGAGATGTATTACCACCAGGCGAGTGGTATTGACGACAAACTCACCGCCATAATCAACCAGTTTAATGTTGATGAAGCACTGAAACTGTAATATGCACAGGGAGTCTATATTTCGAAGCTGGGATCACGGGTCCTTCAACATGGCCGATGCATACTTGGTCTACAATGAAGCCAGCTGATCATGGGAGAGCCTATTGAGGGAGCAAAATCGATCTTGAATGAATGCAGACGCTTCATTTCCTTGCATTGGATGTTTTCTACTTTTATTTATGTTCAGAATGAACGCAAAAGCAAGAAGTAGTAATTTCATGTTCTCCTATTAAATGCTCGAGTCTGCTACCACACCAAACTCGTACTAAATTTATTGCGAGAAAAAAGTCGCGCGAACTAGAAGGGTAAAGCAGTATCGTTTCAATTTACCCTCAAATTGTCCTAATTCTAAATTAGATCCCTTCTGTTTACAGGAATTTGCAAATTGACCCGAAAATACAAGTCGTACCCAAAAACAAAATTCCCCGATTAAACAAAACTTGGGGCAAATAAATTCATGGACATCACCACAGAATAGATGGCTTCAAACCAGGAATATGTGAATGAAAGACCCAAACGATCTCAAAGAAGGGTAATTTTGTATCGTTCCAATTTACCCATAAACATCTTGAGTTTTGAATTGATTTATTCTGTCTTAACAGGGACTGTAGATTGCCTTGAAAAGAACCGTGATCTGGAATTGCCCAATGCAGCGTAGCAAGACCACACAATTTCAACGGTTAACTCTTAAAAGAAAGCCTCCATGGACGCCTACGGTCCAATGGGCCTGATGGCATGGGGAATGATAGTGGTCCGAAATATCCCGAGTTCGATCCCCAATGGTGGGGAATGTTGTAAGTATTGTAAATAAATAAAACAACTTTTTGCGCATTTCTTTTTGCAGAAAGAAACGGGAATACTCGACGAGCAATACCAAGGTTGGTATTTTGTCATGAGCTTAGCCTAATGTTGAAGTGTCCAGCCAAAGCCAAGGGAAACTCAATCTAGTGAACTTAATAAAGGGGTCATGCAAAACATTCAAGATGAAGGGTAAACCAGTATCGTATCCAATTCATCATTTCTAATACTGACTAACACGTCTTCTCCTCCATTGTTTGACAGGAAATGTCTAACTTGACATATCCACGGAGAAAATCCCGAGTGGTAAAACTGGTAAAGGAGTTGCGTGAAGCACTCAAGGGTAACTCAGTATCGTGTCCAGTTCATCATTTCTAATACTGGCTAACATGTCTCTTTCCTTTTTACAAGAAATGTTAAACTAACATCTGATACGTCAAAGAAAACAGCCCCAAGGGGCCAAGTTATGATCGCCTGATACGATCTGTTTGATGAAATATGGGAAATCAATGGCGAGCCTTGGATCGAAAAGAGGCAAAACCAGAAATAAGCTACTCCTCGACTCGGGGAATAGGCCTCCAACGTGTTCAATCCGCTCGCACAGCCAGGGGCAATTTCCATACTTGTACATTGTATTGCCATATTTGCATGATGTTTACACATTGCATGATTTATGTATGACTGTTTTACATGTTCAATTTGTCAATTTTGACTGGGGGTATAAACTGTACACGATGCATCGAATGTATAGAATGGGGCATGACAGGACGATGAAAGGCAAGCCATTTCCACATACGTCCTGTATTTAATCCACAGTGAGTTGAGCGATAGACAGATTCAGCATTCTCCAAGGCAATGGGTTTTCTCGCAAAAGGTACGATAGTCGAAGTGAAGGAGGTATTCATTCTCAATTCCAAACACTTCAGGCAACCATTGACAACCCATTTGAACGGTGATTTCATTTCATAACCCTGTCAAGAACCACCCCACACTAGGGCAAAACAGAGGTAATTCCAACAATATCAGGAGATAAATGGCTAGAAATTCTCTTGCTTGGACTAACATCAATCTACGAGTGTTTCTTTGCATGATACTCGAATTTTAATTCAAGTGCTTTAGGATGACGAAGAGCATTTATTTTCTCTATCCTACACACTCATCCTTTGCATAACCCAATTGAGCCTGCAAATTCATTTTTCAAACCCATGTTGGTGCTCATTTCAAGGTAACGACGACACCTTCCCCCAAGGAGCAAAATTGAAGAAATTGGGCTAATAGAGAATTCTCGAATTAGCTCATTTCATATGCTAGACTTTCATGTAATGTATAATATTATTTGTTGAAAATCATCTTGTTGCTAAAATTCAAAATCACCAAATTGTTAAACAAAAGAAAAAGGAAAACAAGTGTAGCCTAAAGAAAATGGGCCTGCTTCCAAACAAAAGGGAGTCGGGAGTAAGAAAAGCAAAGGCTACTCCAAAGAATCTCGGGCAGAAAGAGCAAAGTGCCTATCAAAAGCAAGGCCAATATCCATATATATGTAATGAACTTCTGACTTCGAACATACATTTTGAGAATCCCCGAAAAAGGGTCCCCAAAGAAGTCAGTTTGCAAAGTGTAAAAGAACTACCACCCCTCAGCCAATAGTAGTATTCATTGAAGACAAATTCAGGAAGGTCAAAGATCGATGACAAGAGTGCAATGATCACCAACACCAAGCCCTTCTCATATATTTTTCTGAGCCAAAACGAGCCCTTTGTTTTTGAGACCCAAATCCCGACCTACGTTACGACCCTTGAAAGTCTCTTCTGATTAGAGCACTTGAATTAATGTAAGAGTTGAATGACTTTAAGCATCGCTCGAAGAAGTTCAAGTAAGATTATTTCTCTCTCATTTTGCAGGGTTCTTGACTTGTAAACCCGGAGCAGATGATGAAGAATTTTTTTGTCAATGGCCTTGACTCGAAATGAGTCCCCTTTGATAAGCCTTTGACCCAGCCCACATTACGGTCCTAATCAAGACCTCGAGATCGGCTTGATCATATCAATTGTGAGATCACTCAGACCCTCGCTGAATGCGATGATTGTAAGGTTGAGTGATTTCTTTTCAAATCCTGCAATCATGATAAACAAGCCTTTCTCGAGAGTGAGAGAAAGCCCTTTCGGACTGAAGTCCCCATTCAGGTTACATTCGAAGTATTCATGACATGATAACCTCCCTGGACAGAATTGGAAATGCAAAATCGACAGAATAGTCATGCATGATCCACATTATGAGCATACACATACGGTTTCAATCATTGCAAACTCAACTGAATGGTTTTGCATGGACAGATGAACTCATTGATAAAAATGCTTGCACATGTTACCTCTGACACTGTCTGACAGGTAGTGCATTCCTGATAGTCGAGTTACCCTCCGAGGTCTCGAAATTCATCCAGAGGCTATTGAACAAACAAGCCTTGTTAGCTAATGCTCGCCAAGCATTTTCATGTAAGTATGTTTTCAACCTGAGCCTTTCAAAAGAATGAAAATCTGATGATTGTTAAGGCACTCAAATCCGTTGCGGCACATACAGTTATTCAAGTATTCACCTTCTTCAGTGAAGTGTGATTCTTATGAAATACATGTCGCATTAGCATTTGGTTTGGTCTATGCGCATAATTTTGCTTCAAGTGAATAAACAGGTATGATGCAGTCAGCCTGTCTACTCTTTGACCATCCGTTCAGAAGACCTAGGTAAGTTTTCTGAACCCATTTTTGAATATCTTGTGTTTACATTGACATGGCTCGTGTAGCACACCCCCTCGATGTAATCACCGCCCTGTGAGATTAGCAGCACATCTCCCTTTCGGGTCATCCAAGACCAGCTCTAGCGATCTCGAAACTCTTCCGGATCATCAAAGACCAGATCTAATGATCTTGAGAGGAATCTACCTCCCAACTGTTGACACCTGATTTTTAATCATATTTTCTCTTTTAAAATTAATAAAAACAATCCATAAAAATTCATAAAATTAAAAAATCAACTTTGGGGACCTTGGTCAAGCTTAGAGAACTAATTTTGGCCAAAATTTTTTTTTTCATATTTTTCAGTATTTTTTTATATTTTTATTTTCGAAAATTCATAAAAAACTCAAGAAAAATGAGAAAATTGCAAAATCAACTTTGGAAGCCTTGGCCAAGCTTAGGCAACCATTTTTGAGTAAAAAATAATTTTTCATATTTTTTGTATTTTTTTAAATATATTTTTTAGAAATTAGGAAAATATTTAATAAATAATAGCATTTGAGGCCACAAAAATACATAAAAATAGTCAATATTTTTCCTTTAAATTCCTTTTCATGTTGGCCATCGCAAATTTAAAAAATCCAATTCGGGGTCATGTATTCCTTAACGAGCATAATCTCAAATCGGGCCTAAAAAAATTCAATTTGAGTCAATTTATTTTCATTTTTCACTTTTAGTAGTTGTGACATTGTTCTTTAATATTCCAAATTTTCATATTGGCGCAATTATACCCAGAATGACTCAATTTTACAAACAGGGCTTTAATTAAATTTTGCATTATTTTCAATAGCAAGAAATGAGCTTAAAGAAATATTTCTCCAGGGCTTTAATTAAACAGGGCATTATTTTCAGATAGGTGTGTCGAAAATTGTGAGGAGATTTGGACTTAAAGAAATATTTCTCCAGGGACTAAATTGCAAATACTTAAAATCTCATGGACCAGAGTACAAATACCTAACACTTGAGGGATTATTTTGTAAATAACAAAAAGAAGAGTTAGTGGAGAAATTAGAATAGAGAAGGGAAGATGGAGAAGAGAAGATAGAGAAGATGAGATGAAGATGGGAAGATGGAGAAGAGGAGATGAAGATGGGAAGATGGAGAAGAGGAGGTCGAGAAGAGAAGATAAAGAAAATAAGATGAGAATAGAGAATGGAAGATGGAGATGAAGAAGAGTTAGTAGAATGGGAGATAGATATGGAGAAGGGAAGATGAAAATGAAGAAGAATTAGTTGAGAAATTACAATAGGAAATAGAGTTAGTGAAAAAATTAGAATGAGAGATAGATAAGTGGGTTATAAAAAGAGGAAGAAGTGAGCATGAGGAAGAATTTTTTAGAGAGAAAATTTTGGATGTTTGAGAGGGTTTTGGGAGATTGAAGAAAAATTTGAGAGAAAAAAAAAACCAAAAAGAGAGAGAGAATTTTGAAGATGATGGGAGTTTAAAGCTAGTGGGTTATCATCATCAATTTCTTCATCGATCAACATAAATCAAGAATTCATCCCAGATTTGAAGCTAAGTGTCCCCCTACTCTCTTTGATTTTTTAGTATAAACTAGCCCAAATTTTCTACTCTTCTCCTATTTCCCCATATTTGATTTCAGGTAGGAACCAATTATATCGATCAAGCACTTCTCATAATGCCATTGAAGCTAAGTGTTTCTTTCATTGTTCAAATTTTTAATGTGAATTAAATCATATTTTCTCCATTATTCCATTTCTCCATATTTTTATGTCAGGCAAAGGATAACTCCAAGTCAACGGTAAATCTCATGGAGGTGTAAATTTGGCGCTGGCGAGCTCTTGAGTGCCCATTAAATTTTCAATTGATCCGTCGATGGATTTCGGCCCGAATTGTCAAATCAATTCGTTTTATTTTAAAGAATTTAAACGCCAAAATGTGAAGGGCAGAGCCCGCTCACTGGAGGTCATTTTAAATTTCTGCAATTTAAATTTCTGCACCTTAAACCCTAAAGGAGAGGGCCAAGCCAAGGCTGAGCTATCCATTGGTGGTCTTTATTTATTGTCATTTACTTCTTGTAATTTAATTTTTGAATCACTAAACCAAAAATGAGTAGCTCGCAGCACTGCACAGAAGTCGTTAATTCACTACCTCTTTCGGCTTCAGGGAAATACTTAATATTTGGAAATCCCAAAAAAAATGTCACTCACGTATATTCCATTTAAAAAAGTGAAAATACAAAAAGAGAACACTCCACTAGAGCCTTAGGAATAAACCAAGCCTGAGTTGCCAAATTAGGATATCCATGAAATTAAGGTATCGAAAGGGCATTAGTTTTAATTAACTAGTGTAACCAAGTCCCGGAACTCATAATCTCTGGTTCGTAGAAGTAATTTAGTTCTCCCGCTAATTTACTTAGGTTTCTAATCAACGTACCAAAAATGATTAGTGGCGACTCCAAATTTTAAAACCATTTGAACAAAAAACCAAAGTCGCGATTTGGTAGAGCTTGGGAGAGCTCGAACTAGGTCAGTTAATTTAATCAATTAATCTGGTAATCCATTAACCTAAAAAAATGAACTTTAGGTCGCGACACCAACTACCCAGAAGACCCAAGTAAGTTTTCTGAACCCATTTTTGAATATCTTGTGTTTACACTAACATGGCTCGTGTAGAACACCCTTCCGATGTGGTCACCGCCCTGTGGGGTTAGCGGTACCCATCTTTTTATCGTGATACGGTCACTGCCCTGTGGGGTTGGCGGTACCTATTTCCCTGATGTGATTTCACCCGAAGAGGTTTGGTGGACACATCCCTTATCATAATCATAATCGACATGCTCTTATGATTTTGATATCTTTCGAATCACAATCGACATGCTCTTGTGATCTCGAAGGAAAAGCATTATAGATCTTGCGCCCGTCAAAGGGAAACTTCTGGCAATATATATGCACCAGTACCTTAAGTTTCATGCATATGCAAGAAACTTGGAGCTTAAGGGAATCATCAGTATTATGAGGTATTTAGTAAAACAGGTGTCTCTATATGCGACCCATGTGCATATTTCTTTAATCCATTTCATGGATGAGAGGAGTCTTGACACATGTTATTCATGGGCTTGCATATCATGCATCACATTCCCTTGCCTAAAAAATGGGATTAAAACTCCCGCAAAAAAAAAATTCATTCATCATTTGCATTATCAAAATTTTGGTTCAATTTGGTCTTTGAGCGAAACCTCTGTGAGCTTCCACTCAAAGAGGGGCAGCTGTTGACACCTAAATTTTGACTTTTATTCTCTTAAGTACATAAAAAAATGAGAATTAGTTCTCACCAAAAATTAATTTTTTCATGCATTGCATATTTAATTTTTTGTCGGTCATGCATTTTATTATAGCTAACGACGGAGGAGGAGATGAAGAATTAGAATCGAAGATGAAAATAAGAAGGGAAGATGAAGAATTAGAATGGAAGATGAAGATGAAGAAAGGGAGATGGAAGAGTTGTCTATAAAAGAGGAGGAGAAGAGATTTTCAAGGGCAGAAAAAAATTTGGAGAGATTTCAAGAGAAAAAATTTTGAGAGAGAAAAATTCGCCTCTGTAGAACAAGCCTTGGTGACGCGATGGATTCATCTTCAACGAGCTCTAGGTGCATAGCATGTGCAATTATCTGGTACTCAATTTTTCGTATTTAGATGACGAAATCTCAAAAACAAATATACTGAACATTCGTAGATGACTTCGAGATCTTCGATTTGATATATTATGGCGCGAAAATGGACGTCATTTGCTATGTCAAAAGGGTCCCGAAATTGAGAGCAGAAATCTGGAAATATGGTGATCAGAACCTGAGATGGAATTTTTCTAATCTGACCTTTCACGCTAAATGATTTTCCATGGGTTATTCTAAACTTCGTTTCATAAAGACCTCTTCACGACATTTGTTCATAAGATCTTAATGCATAACATATAAAAAATACAAAAATATTCATGCACGTTTCGTATTTTTAATGTATTTAATGAAATCATGCAATTCTGTTGGCGTCCTTGAGTCTGAGTGTTTTTCTGTGCATAGTCATATTGATTCGTAGTTATCTCATGTTTAGAGTCTTCTTTTGAAACTTCACAAAAAATGAAAGTTGTTCATTGGGGTCTTGTTTAGTAAATTGAAAAGTTTGGTGCATTAATTTTGAGATTTGAGTGTCCATTTAAGCTTAATCTTGATGTATGTCTGTTCTGTCAAATTTGTTAGTTTGCTGCTGAGCTCTCATGAAAGACCATTTTCTACACGAAAATGAGTGTCTCTTTAATAAGAATGTAAAACATGAAAGTTGTCAACGACACATTTTCCCATCCACATAAAAAATCTCAGAAGTTTTACATACATTTCATTATTTCTTTTGTATTTTATGGTTACTGCTTTCTCCCTAAGAATGTTCATGGACAGTATGATTTAATTCGTATTTTTTGTGTTAATGCATTGGAAAATGTAAAAAATGGTCTCAATGAAGTTTAATCAACACGTATTAAACTTTCTTTGAGTTTTTGAATTGTCTTAACTCATTGGTGATTGTGCATGTCCGATTGGATAAGTTCATTATTTTCATTTGGCTTTCGATCCGATGCTTTGAAGACTAGAGGATGACCGATGTCCATTCCGGTCCGTTTTGTTGTACTCCCGACCCACGAGGCTTGGCAACGGGTGTTTGACCGATATCCATTCCGGTCCATTTTTGTTGTATTCCCGATCATGTCTCGGGTTTTATTTAATTGGTCTGTAATTATTCACCCGACGAGTTACGGGTTTTATTTTCACTGTCCTTATGGTAGTTTTACTTTACCTACTCTCTCTTCACATATCCGTTTGCTTTGGGTGATTTTGCATTCTTTTATAATACATCAAAAATACAAAAAAAAAATGTAGAAAATCCAAAAAAACAAAAAAAAATGGAAAATCTGAAAATACAAAAAATGCCATTCATGTGTATCTCATGTAGTATGTCTCATGTATGTTTGTCATGTTATCCGTATGTTCATATAGACATATCGTATTTGTTTGTTCTCGTATGCACGTCACGTATGCGACGTTTGCAAATCCACATTTGTCTGTTATGATATGTTATTAACCCATGCATATTCATTCAGAAAAATCAAAAATTTCAAAATGAGGGTTTTATGCCATCTTTTTCAAAAATGAGGGTTTTATCCCCTCTTTTCAAAATGACGACTTTGCCCTTTATGGGCAAAATCGAAATGTACGTATTTACATACACATATCACTATGCATGTCACATATATATGTCACGTATTTGTATGGTGTATGTACGCATGTTACATATCATATTCGTACGTCTTCATACGCATGTCACATACGTATTCGTATTCGTCTATGCCCGCATGCATGTTGTATTCATATGCATGTCACGTACGCATATCATTCGTATGGCCACGTACGTATGTCATTCGCATGTAACGCACGTATATGTATTCGTCTATCTCGTATGCATATTGTATTCATACACATGTCACGTACGTATGTCATTCGCATGTGATGTACGTATGTCATTCGCACGTCACGCACGTATTCGTATTCGCATATCTACGTATTCGTATATCATATTCGTATGTCCGTATTTGTGTGTCGTATTCGTATGTCAACGTTTGCGTTCATACCCTTTATGCATTTCATTTTAAAGTGAAAACATAAAAAGAACACCTTACCAGGGTCCTAGGAATAAATCAAGCGAGAGTTGCCAAAATAGGATATCCATGGAATTAAGGTACTGAAAGGGCATTAGTTTTAATTAACTAGTGTAACCAAGTCTCCGAACTCATAATCTCTGATTTGCAGGAGTAATTTAGTTCTCCCGCTAGGTTACTTAGGTTTCTAATCAACCTACAAAAAATGATTAGTGGCGACTCCAAATTCTAAAATCATGTGAAAAAAAATCAAAGTTGCGATTTGGTAGAGCTTGTGAGAGCTCGAACTAGGTTAGTTAATTTAATTAATTAATCTGGTAATCCATTAACCTAAAAATGAATTTTAGGTCGCAACAGAGGTCTGATGATTTAGAAAGTAAATTGCAGAAAGTAAATTTAACAAATAAATAACCTCCAACAATGAGGCCCTGCCTTAGCTTGGCCTACTCATTTTGTGGTTTGATGGTGCGCAAATTAAATTGCAAAAATTAAATGTGGTAAATAAAGAACGTCCAACGAGAGACTCGGCCTTGGCTCAGCCTATCCATTCTGGGGTTTGATGGTACGGAAATTAAATTACAGAAATTAAATGCAGTAAATAAAGGACCTCCAACGAGGGACTCGGCCTTGGCTCAATCTACTCATTCTGAGGTTTGATGGTACAAAAATTAAATTGCAGAAATTAAATACAGTAAATAAAGGACCTCCAACGAGGGACTCGACCTATCCATTATGGAGTTTGATGGTATAGAAATTAAATGCAGTAAATAAAGAACCTCCAACGAGGGACTTGGCCTTGGCTCGACCTACACATTCTGGGGTTTGATGGTACAAAAATTAAATTGGAGAAATTAAATGCGGTAAATAAAAGACCTCCAACGAGGGACTCGGCCTACTCATTCTCAGGTTTAATGTTGTAGAAATTAAATTACAGAAATTAAAGGCAGTAAATAAAGGACCTCTAGTGGGTGGGTCGGCCTTCCCATTCTGGGATTTGATGTAGCAAAAATTAAATTACAGAAAATAAAGTACAAGAGATCTTTACACCACCAAGTATGGGGCAGAATTTGCTACAATTTGGGATTCGGATTTTTTAAGCGAAAAATGCAGAAAATTGCAATACAAATACGACATATAAATATGACACGGCATAATCTAAATTTAAATCAATCCATTAAGGTAATGACATTCTCAAAGATTTTAATGATTGGGCTCATTACTTGATTTGGCAGATTTATCTGTCGAATTTAGATCTCATGTCACCTTATGGATCAACATTATGGCTCAAACGACGGGGATGAACTCGTGACTTGTGTTGATCAGTAAAAAAATTGATGATGGTAATATCTAGATTTAAATTCTCACCATCTTCAAGACACTCTTTTGGAAAACAAAAATTCTCTCTCTTTTTTTCCCTAATTTTTCTTCAATCTCTCAAAACCCTCTTAAATATTTCAAAATTTCTCTAAAAAAAAAATCCTCATTCCCAAGCTCACTTCTTCCTCGTTTTATAGCATACTCATTCATTTCTCATTCTAATTTTTCCACTAACTCTTCTTCATTTCATATTCCCTTCTCTATTCTCATTTTATTTTCTCCATCTTCCCTTTTTTATTCTAATTTTTCCACTAACTCTTTTGTCACGCCCCGGACCCACCTTAGGAACGTGGCATCCCGTCCCCAACCTTAGATCTAGTCCGCCTGGTCCCACAAATGCGACGGCCTAGGGAATCCCATCGCGACCAGACAACGCATCGACCAATCGATCATAAACCTGTGGAAGTAAATCTCCAATCCCATACATACATGCTCATAGAAAACGAGGTAGTGGCCAGTATAAAGGAGAACATAGTCATGTATATAAAATTCTGAGCGTTAGATACAGACTGCCAAAAAGAGGAAACACACTACAGTCCAAAAGTTCTACGCTCGACCTGATATGCATAACCTAGACCTAAACTCCAAATGAAGTCATTCCTCTAGGTCCTCTGGCTCCTCGGGGTCGTAGTCTGCCCAAGGGTTATGCTCTTTGTCAATGTCAGTGTCCATAGGGTCACCTTCCTCATGACCATCTATGATCGTCCGTCCTGGCGATGGTAACTTCTCCATCGACTGTGGATCCTTGATCTCTCCCTCGTAAGTGACAGGTCGGAGAAGCCCGGGGTTGTCGTCCTCAGGAATCGGGACATTAAAAGATCGGACAGGCCCCTCAAAGCCTCGAATCTGTAGGGAACAAGCTGGGGACTGCCTTGATCCACCCAAATGGTAGTCAGGTGTCTGTGCCAAAGCCTAGCGTCATCGTCCACATGGTGGGTAATCTCGGTCACGACCTGCGTCGGGAGTCCAAAAAGCACAGGAGGCGGTGCGGCCATCACTGGGACCTAGGCTCTGAAAATGGGTAACCAATGCCAATGAGTCGAGAACTCAGCAAGCTCACCACTAATCCTGGCGTAAGATAGAGTATATAAGTTGGTTCAGTTCTAACCAACAGTCTAGGGTCACCAATTTCTCCCTACAAGGTTCTCTCTCTAGAAGATAGGGCAGCAGTTCACAAGGTACTAGTCGGTTCAACAGATATCATAGGTAGAGTGAAAACTAAACCACATGCAGGAAATCAATAATCAGGCAAATACAAAAAAAAAACTCAACTGAACCTCGGATTGTTAAGTATACGATGCCAAATCAATTCATAAACCAGACTGGACCGACCCGCGCCTCTTACGCATCAGGCTCGTGTCTCAACCCGCGTGTAGTTCGCCTCAGGTTGGCACGCTCAAATTTACCTCTCAATAGTACAGGCTCAGCACCGATTTCAATTGGCACAGAAACCTTACCACGGTATACGAATCAAGAAGACCAGACAACAATTAATTGCCACAAGTACAACCAGTCGATCAAGAATTATGATAAATTTAATTTATATTGATTCAATCGCGTGGCCCGTTAGGTTTCCCAAAGGTAAGTTCATACTTTAATGAATTCAATCTGGGCCCGAAGCCCATTTAAAGATGATTAGTTTAACCAAGCCCAAATGTTATTTCGGTCCATTACTCCTTTATTGGCCCATTATTGAATAGTAATAATAAGTCTTAAGATGGCCCAATGATTTAATATTAAATTCGTCCGAGGCCCAAGGCCCACTATTAAATCAAATCCAATTACTCCAATTTGGCTCAATTAGGCCCAATTTGAGACCTTAGGCCCACCCCCACACCTTAGGCCCTAAACTCTCATATCCAAACCCATGTATGCAGCCCAATAAACTCTTATTTTCGTCCAAAGCAAGCCCACCAACAATGGACCTAAGCCCAATGACCAAAATTGACTAATTTATCATAAAAAGTGGCCCCCAAGCCCAACCACTCATCATGGCCCACCATAGGAACGTCCAAGTCCATCTTTGCAGCCCAATAAAGACAATTTCCAGCCCATTATTCAAGTCCCCACGCCCATAGTTCAGATTTCTCAAGCCCAAGATTAGCCTACCATGGAAATTACTTAATTTATTTAAACTAATTCTAACCCTAATCACCCCTCTTCTCTCATTCCACGTACACCAGCCCCCCCATCATGCAACAACCACACGTAAATACTTCATTCCTAAGCCACAATTAGTAGTTGGCTTACAAAAGATAGAGTGTGGACGAACGACGACGGACGATGGGGCCAAAACAGCCGGATAGGCTCACGGCCAAGGGGGAAGGTGGACGGTAGCTTGAGCTGCTGTCCTGGTGTCCTCTTGAGCCCTTCAAGACCACAACGAGGGGAGGGCGTGTGGTGGCCGACAGTGGCGTTTCGCTCGGCTGGACAGCAGCAAAGCTCGGACAGCTAAGGAGAAAACCGAGAGAGAGAGATGAGGGTTGAGGGTTGGTCGAGGTCTTCCAAGGACCATAAGGCAACGGCAGTGGAAGGAAGGAGACATGAGGGGCTTACTGAGGTGGAGGGGTGGCTGGCCGACGGGATTGGAGCGGCAGACGGTAGACAGACAACCGTGGGCGAGCTAGAGCGAACGAGAGGGAGAGAGAGTCAGGGTCTGGTCGGAGGTCCGTAAGGCTCTAGGGCTACGAGGATAAAGAGGAGAAGGGCCATGGGGACTTACCTAAGGGTGAACGTGGCTGGTGGAAGCGGTGGTCGGTGACGGGATGGGTGGTGGACGGCAGAGATAGCGTCGGGAAGGAGTAACTGAGAGAGAGGGCGAGAGATGGAATTCATGGGAGCAAGAGGAAAATGGTGAAGAGGACCGAGAGAGTGAGAGATGGAAAATCACGAGAGGGAGAGAGTGAGGGAAAGAGTGGCCGGTTAAAATAGGCGTAGAGAGAGAGAGAGAGAGTTTCTCATGTTTGAAAAATCAAATTAAAATGGTGAGTGGGGTTAGGTATTGGGGTACAAGACATGAGATAGATTTGATGTGGACTTAGAGTTGACTTGATTGACATTCTTGGAAACTGCGTGATTTGACTTATGATTGATTTACTCAACACTGATTGATGTGACAGTTGATTTGACTTGCCTCAATTTGCGTGCCAAATGCACCGATCGGGTCTCGAGCGTGAACGAACTTCGGACTGGATTTGGTTTCGATATATCGAATTCACTCTCAAAAATCCTAATTTATCTAATTCTAAGGACTGAGCATTTACCGGAGGCATTTCGGTAATTTTCCATTCACGTTTTGCTTCTCGAGGTGCACCAGCTGTCTGTCCTTCGGGCGGCGCTTCTGAAACCGATTTCATTTCCTCATTGTGTTTATCCTACTAAATCGATTATCTAATGTCGGATTTCAATTTGTGGTCAATTTCATTAAATACCGACTCTGTCTCGGTCTCAGACCAACGGGTGGCTGTCTGGGAAAATTTCCCGAGTAGCTTTTCCCCTTCGGTTAGTCGTCCCAGGGTAGTTAATCCTGAGGGAGCGTCGATCAGAGTGTAATAACGAAGTGTTTCCATTCATTTAGAAATTCCGATAAACGGATCGAATTTTTAGACTGTCACATCTTCTTTATGTTATTTACAAAATAATCCTTTAAGTGTTAGGTATTTGCACTATAATCCCTGAGATTTTAAGTATTTGCAATTCAGTCCCTGGAGAAATATTTCCTTAAGTCCAAATCCCCTCGCAATTTTCGACACACCTCTCCCCTATGCTTGGTCGAAATTCATCGAATGTCTACTTCAATCGTTTGTCAAATTTAAGCTCATTTCTTGCCGCTGAAAATCATGCAAAATTAAATTAAATCCCTTTTGAAAAATTGAGTCATTTTGGGTATAATTAGACCAAGATGAAAACTTGAAATATTAGAGAACAATATCACAACTCCTAAAAGTGAAAAATGAAAATAAATTGACTCAAATTGGAGTTTTTAGACCCGATTCGAGTTATGCTCATGGAGAAATACATGACCCCGAATTGGATTTTTCAAATTTACGATGGCTAACATGAAAAGAGATTTAAAATAAAAATATTGACTCTTTTTTCGTATTTTTGTGACCTCAAATGCCATTATTTATTAAATATTTTCCTCAATTCTAAAAAATACAAAAAATATGAAAAATTATTTTTTGTTCAAAAATTGTTTCCTAGGCTTGGCCATTGTTTCCAAAATTGATTTTGTAAATTTTCTCATTTTTTCTTGATTTGTTTTTAATTTTTGAAAATAAAAATACTAAAAAATACCGAAAATATGAAAAATCATTTTTTTTTATCAAAATTGATTTCCTAGGCTTGGAAGAGCTCTCCAAATTTGATTTTTTAATTTTATAAAGTTTTATAGATTTTTTTTTATTAATTTTAAAGAGAAACAAATGATTAAAAATCAGATGTCAATACTTAGCAGAACTCATTTGGGTAAAATCTTTGCTTCAAGAACTTGGTATTCACATGGATATGGCATCGGGCTTGTATTGCGACAACATAGGTGCCTCTTATGTTTGCACAAATCCTGTCTTCCATTCTCGACTGAAACACAATGAGATAGATTACCATTTTGTTCAAGAACTTGTTAAAGCCGACAAGATGCAAGTTTCCTGTTTTTCCACCCATGATCAACTTGCCGACGTTCTCACAAAAACGTTATCAAGGCTATGGACAATACAATTACAAGACAAGATGGGCATTTTCGATGGAACATCTATCTTGTGGGGGCATGTAAAGATATGAAATCTTTTGATATATTTTTTGAATTTCAAACTAGCTTACCAACTATAGATTAGTTGGCATCCCTTGATTTTTGGCATTCCTTGATTCTTGTAATTATAGGTGAGTTGGCTGGCTTGATTTACACTCTACCAAAGTTTGCATTTCTCTTCTCTTTATAAATATGTACGATCTGTAAATGAAAGTTAATGAAAATCATTCACAAACGTTTGAGCCTTTTCTTTTATGCTGAAGCTAGTGAATGCGTCACGCATGGACTAGGGGAATGATACCTAAGGTTGAAACCGAATGGATTTAGTGGAATAGGAAGGCTAGTGGAGGCCAAGAAGTGGATCAAAGGAATGGAAAGAATCTTTAAGGTATTAGAGTAAAAGGGTGCGGTGAAAGTTGTCTTGGCTAAATACCAATTAAAAGGAAATGCCGAACGTTAGTAGGAAGCCATAAGGACAATAATATTTCTTGAAGGTGCGGAGGTAACCCAAAATAATTTTATAAGGGAATTTAATGAAAAGTATTTTTCGAACTGTGGACGAAATAAAAAGGTGGAAGAATTCATATGACTAACCCTAGGTCACATGCCAGTGGTGACACCTAAATTTTGGCTTTTACTTAGTTTAACATTCTAAATTTCGACCCATGTTTAGAACTTAAATATAGAATGGATATGTCATGGACTATTAATGAATTCCACTCAAAACTGATCACTTCGAGATAACTAACCAAAAGGGAAAGGCTATTTAGGAAAATAAGTACATTGACCAATTGGTCGATACGCGTAACTCCTAACAGCCATCCGTTAGTTTGAGAATTTCGTTATAGTTGTTATCTTATGAATTTGCCCACGAATTGAGTCCCAAATATGACAATCGATTTTCGGGAGCGTTGCAATTGCTAAAATTGGATAATGACTGTCGCGACCTAAAATTTATTTTTTAGGTTAATGGATTACTAGATTAATTAATTAAATTAACTAACCTAGTTCAAGCTCTCCCAAGCTCTACCAAATCACAACTTTGGTTTTTTGTTCAAATGGTTTTAAAATTTGGAGTCGCCACTAATCATTTTTGGTAGGTTGATTAGAAACATAAGTAAATTAGCAGGAGAACTAAATTACTTCTACGAACCAGAGATTATGAGTTCGGGGACTTGGTTACACTAGTTAATTAAAACTAATGCCCTTTCGGTACCTTAATTTCATGGATATCCTAATTTGGCAACTCAGGCTTGGTTTATTCCTAAGGCTCTAGTGGAGTGTTCTCCTTTTGTATTTTCACTTTTTTAAATGGAATATACGTGAGTGACATTTTTTTTTTTGCATTTTCAAAATATTAAGTATTTCCCTTAAGCCGAAAGAGGGAGTGAGTTAACGACTTATGTGTAGTGCTGCGAGCTACTCATTTTGGGGTTTAGTGATTCAAAAATTAAATTACAGGAAGTAAATGACAATAAATAAAGACCACTAATGGATAGCTCGGCCTTGGCTTGGCCCTCTCCTTTGGGGTTTAAGGTGCAAGAATTTAAATTGCAGAAATTTAAAATGACCTCCAGTGAGCGGGCTCTGCCCTTCACATTCTGGGGTTTAAATTCTTTAAAATAAAACGAATTGATTTGACAATTCGGGCCGAAATCCATCGACGGATCAATTGAAAATTTAATGGGCACTCAAGAGCTCGTCAGCGCCAATTTTACACCTCCATGGGATTTACCGTTGACTTGGAGTTATCCTTTGCCTGACATAAAAATATGGAGAAATGAAGTAATGGAGCAAATATGATTTAATTCACATTAAAAATTAGAATTATGAAAGAGGCACTTAGCTTTAATGGCATTATGAGAAGTGCTAGATGGATATAATTGGTTCCTGCCTAAAATAAAAAATGGGGAAATAGGAGAAGAGTAGAAAATTTGAGCTAGTTTATACTAAAAAATTAAAGAGAGTAGAGGGACACTTAGCTTCAAATCTAGAATGAATTCTTGGTTTATATTGATCGATGAAGAAATTGATGATGATAACCCTCTAGTTTTAAACTCCCATCATCATCAAAATTCTCTCTCTTTTTTTGGTATTTTCTTTCTCTCAAATTTTTCTTCAATCTCCCAAAACCCTCTCAAACATCCAAAATTTTCTCTCCAAAAAAATTCCCCTCTCAAGCTCACTTCTTCCTCCTTTTATAACCGACTCATCTATCTCTCATTCTAATTTTTCCACTAACTCTATCTCCCATTCTACTTTCTCCACTAACTCTTCTTCATTTTCATCTTCCCTTCTCCATCTCTATCTCACATTCTAATTTCTCCACTAACTCTTCTTAATATTCATCTTCCCTTCTCCATATCTATCTCCCATTCTACTAACTCTTCTTCATCTGCATCTTCCCTTCTCTATTCTCATCTTATTTTCTTTATCTTCTCTTTTCCATCTCCTCTTCTCCATCTTCCCATCTTCATCTCCTCTTCTCCATCTTTCCTTCTCTATTCTAATTTCTCCACTAACTCTTTTTTTTGTTATTTACAAAATAATCCCTCAAGTGTTAGGTATTTGTACTCTAGTCCATGAGATTTTAAGTATTTGCAACTCAGACCCTGGAGAAATATTTCTTTAAGTCCAAATCTCCTCACAATTTTCGACACACCTATCGCATGTTGAATTTAAGCTCATTTCTTGCTATTAAAAATAATGCAAAACTTAATTAAAGTCCTGTTTGTAAAATTAAGTCATTATGGGTATAATTGGGCCAAGATGAAAATTTAGAATATTAAAGAAAAATGTCACAACTCTTAAAAGTGAAAAATGAAAATAAATTGACTCAAATTGAATTTTTTTAGGCCCGATTCGAGATTATGCTCGTTAAGGAATACACGACCCCGAATTGGATTTTTTAAATTTGCGATGGCCAACATGAAAAGGGATTTAAAGGAAAAATATTGACTATTTTTATGTATTTTTGTGGCCCTAAATGCTATTATTTATTAAATATTTTCCTAATTTCTAAAAAATATATTTAAAAAAATACAAAAATTATGAAAAATTATTTTTTACTCAAAAATAGTTGCCTAAGCTTGGCCAAGGCTTCCAAAGTTGATTTTTCAATTTTCTCATTTTTCTTGATTTTTTTTATGAATTTTCGAAAATAAAAATATCAAAAATACTAAAAATATGAAAAATTATTTTTTGCTCAAAATTGGTTCTCTAGGCTTGAGCAAGGTCCTCAAAGTTGATTTTTTAATTTTATGAATTTTTATGGATTTGTTTTATTAATTTTAAAAGAGAAAAAATGATTGAAAATCAGGTGTCAACAGCTGCCCCTCTTTGAAAGGAAGTTCGGTAGAGGTTTATTTCAAAAACGAGATGACACCTGATTCGTAATCGATTCAACACAAGCAAATAAATAGAGTTGTGACATTGATCCTTGATACCCCTAGGTGTAAGTTATGATCCAGGCCATATTTGAAGAGGTTCCAATGAATTGAAGGAGAGATGTAGAGAGGAGAGTTTACCTGGCAGTTACCTGCCTGTCATCTGGTGGTTGCCTGACACGCATGCTCTACTGAAAATGGAATGAGAACCTAAGGATTCGTTATAAGAAAACCTTAGGGTGGTTAAACTTGGACCCGTATGGTAGGTCAACCCATGGTAGATTCCTAATGAAAAGATTCTACTGATTAAATTTTGATTGAAATTTGACCCGTATGGTGGGTCACCCCATGGAAATGCCTGTAAGAAGGACTTTGTGCCTATAGAAAGGACTTGGTGCCTGTAAGAAGGACTTAGGATGCCTGTAGGAAGGACTTGGTGCCTGTAAGAAGAACTTTGGGTTGCCTGTAGAAAGGACTTTGGTGCCTGTAAACAGGACTTTAGGTGCCTGTAGAAAGGACTTTGGTCGTCTGTAGAAAGGACTTTGGTTTGCCTGTAAAAAGGACTTAGGATGCCTGTAAGAAGGACTTTGGGTTGCCTGTAGAAAGGACTTCTGATTGCTTGTAAGAAGGACTTGGTGCCTGTAAGAAGGACTTCTGGTTGCCTGTAGGAAGGATTTTTGGGTGCCTGTAAGAAGGACTTTTTGTACCTGTAGAAAGGGCTTGGTGCTTGTAGGAAGGACCTTTTGTGTGCCTGTAGGAAGGACTTAGTGTGCCTGTAAAAAGGACTTTGATTTGCCTGTAGAAAGGACTTTGGGTTGCCTATAGAAAGGACTTTGGTTTGCTTGTAGAAAGGACTTTGGGTGTTTTGAAGGGTACCATTCTGCGATTTAGGAAGGCCAAGAATCCTGTAGAAGCTCAAACCTAATTTAATTTATCATGAAGGGTGCCATTATGAAATATGGGAAGACCAGGAATCCTGTAGAAGCTCAAACCCGATTTAATTTATCATGAAGGGTGCCATTCTGGGATCTGGGAAAATCAGGAATCCTGTAGAAGCTCAAACTCGGTTTATATTCTCTTGTTGCTCAAGTATAAGTCAAAGAGGTAGAGATCAAAGCATCTCAAACATTTCTATTTTCGAGACAAAACATGCTTCATTAGAGAAGTTAGATACCTAAATGTGCCACACTGGATTTGGATGTCTTGGCAATTATCAGGATTCATTTTCTTGAAAGTTTCAGGTTAAAGATATACTTACTTGAGGATTTGGAAGACTGTCTGGTGATTTCTTGACAACTAGGCTTGTTCATTCAATAAACGCCAAGTGGATTTCGAGACCTCGCATGGTAACTCGAACATCGAAAATGTGTTACCTGTCAGGTAGAGTCAGAGGTAACATGTGCAAGAATTTTTATCAATGAGTTCATCGGTTCATGCAAAACCATTCAGTTGAGTTTGCAATGATTAAAACCATATGTATATGCTCATAATATGGATCATGCATGACTATTCTGTCGAGTTTGCATTTCTAATTCTGTTCGAGGAGGTTATCATTGTATGAATACCTCGAATGTAATTTGAATGGGGAACTTCAGTCCGAAAGGGGTTTCTCTCACTCTCGAAAAAGGATATTCATCCTGACTGCAGAATTGAAAAGAAATCACTCAGTCTCACCATCATCGCATTCGTCAAGGGTCTGAGTAATCTCGCAATTGGTACGCTCATGCCGATCTGGAGGTCTTGATTAGGACCGTAATGTAGGCTGGGTCTAAGGCTTACCAAATGGGACTCTTTTAAGTCAATGTCATTAACAAAAAGTCTTTATCATATGTTCCGGGTTTATAAGTCAAGAACCCTGCAAAAATGAAAGAAAAATAGCCTTGCTCGTACCTTTTCGAACGATTCTTAAAATCATTCAACTCTATGTTAATTCAAGCGCCTCAATCAGAAAAGACTTTTACGGGTTGTAACATAGGTTGGGATTGGGAATCAAGAGAGGCTTATTTTGGCCTAGAAAACATATGAGGTGGGTTTGACGTTGGTGATCATTGCATCTTTGTCACCCGTTTCGACCCTCAGAATAGTCCTCGAAGAACACCATTGTTGTATGAGGGTGGTGTCAACTTCTGCTGATTCCGTCGTCGTCCCCGAACGGTGTAGACTTCAACTGTGTATATTTTGCAATCCGGTTCATTTGAAGAGTCTTCTTTCACAACCATATCCTATTGGGGATTTACATTGATTTGAATGGGCATTAGTCTTGCTTTTGACTGGTGCTTTGCTTTTTCGTGCCCAGGGACTTGCTCTTCTCCTTTTAGTCCCGCCTCTTGTCTTTGTGTCTCTTTTCTGTTCAATTTTCTAAAGATTGTGCTATATACACATGTATATCAGAAGCACACTTGAATAGATGACTCGGGAACTCTTTGTAAACCCATTTCTTTTGAGTTCTTCTGTTTTGAAGTGTTGCCATTTTCATCTGAGCAATGATCACCAATGGGGTTTTAAGAAATGAATATGCAAGCTCAATTGGGCGACGCAAGGGATAAAAATGTATAGGATAGGGAAACGAATTCTTTTCGTTGTCCTAAGGCACTTAAATTAACGCCCAAAGCTAAAAGGAAAGAAACACTCGAAAATTGATGTTAGTCCGAGCAAGAAAATTTCTAACCATTTAACTTGTGCTATTACTAGGACTACCTTCATTTGGCCGCGATGTGGGGGTGGTTCTCGACAGGGGTTATGAAATGAAACCGCCGCTCAAATGGATTGTCAAAGGGCACCTGTAGTGTTTAGGATAGAGAAATAAATGCCTCATTCCTTTCGGCTATTGTACCCTTTGCAAGAAAATCCATTGCCTTGGGGAATACGAAACTTATTTGACACTCAACTCACTGTGGATATGGGATGTGTATAGAAATGGGGTCGCCTTTCATCATCCTGTCATGCCCCATTCTACACATTCGATGCATTATGTGCATGTCGTACTCCAAGTCCGAATTGGTAAATTAAACATGTAGAAAAGTCATGCATAAATCATGGAATGTGCAAGCACAATATGGATGTGGCAATTTTCAAGCGTCATGCATGTTTACGAACTGTGCAAGCATATTAAGAATAGGAAAATTTGGATTGCCCCTGGGCTTATGAGCAAATTGAGCAATGTAGTTTTGAATTGCCGCTTGGGGATATCTTCTTCAATATGTTAAATGTCAGTATTAACATTTCCTGTCAAAAGAAAAGGAGACGTGTTAGCTGGTATCGGAAGGGATAAATTGGAAATGATACCGCTTTACCCTTCATCTCGCATGCTTTGCATGATTCTTTTATTAGGTTCACTGGGTTGAGTTTGTCTCCACTTTCGATGGACACTTCATCATTAGAGCCAAGGTCGTGGCAGAATATCGACTTTGGTATCACTCGTCTAGTATTTCTGTTTCCTTCTACAAAAAGAAATGTGCAAAATGTTGTATTATTCATTTACAATACTTACAACATTCCCCAACCTTGGGGATCGAACTCGGGATGTTTCGGACCACTGTCATTCCCCATGCCATCCGGTCCACAAGACCGTAGACGTCCATGGAGGCTTTCTTTTAAGAGTTAACCGTTGAGATTGTGTGGTCTTGCTACGTTGCACTGGGCAATTCCACGTCCCGGTTCTTTTCAAGGCATTTTACAACCCCTGTTAAGACAGAAGAAAGTAATTCAGAATTTGAGACGATCATGGATAAATTGGAACGAATACAAAATTACCCTTCTTTGAGATTGCATGGGTCTTTCGTTTGCGTCTTTCTTCGTTTGGAGCCGTCCATTCAGTGATAATATCCGCAAATTGATTTGCCCCCAGTTTCATTCAATAAGAAGACTTCGCATTCGAGTATGGCTGTGTTCTCGGGTCAATTTGCAAATTCCTGAAAACATAGGGATCTAATTTAACGCTGGAGCAATTGGGGGTAAATTGAAACAATACGACGTTACCCTTCGAGTTTACGCGGATTTTTACTCGCTATTAATTCCTCCCCGAGTTTGGTATAGCAACTGATCCGTGCATTTAATAAGAGGGAGAAGGTTTTCTATTTCTCGTTTTTACATAAATTACAGACATCAATAAAAATAGAGAAACTCCTATGCAAGGAAGTAAAACATATGCACTTATTCAGGATTGGTTCTGCTTCCTCTACAGGCTTTTCCATAATCAACTGGCTTCATTCCGGACTAGGTACGCGTCGGCCATGTTGAAGGACTCGTGAACTGCAGCTTTGAAATACAGGCTCCGTGTGCACATTACAACCCTAGCGTTTCATCCGCATTGAATTGGTTGATCATAGCGGTCAATTCGTCGTCAATGCCACTTGCCTGGTGGTGATACCTCTCTCCTTCCTCGGGAGGCATCAATGTTGCCTCCATGGGTTTGGTCTTGTCATGTTTTCCCTCAACAAAACTTGATCCTGTCATAAACTGGTCTAACTCACCTCTTAAACGTACATTTTCGATCTTCAGATAATGCATTTCACCGAGGGTGAGGAAGCTATTGCAGTTGGGGCAGGTGGCGAAGTTGAAAGCTTCTTTATATATCTAGTTTTCTGCTCGAAGGTTTTCATTTTCAACTCTTAGAAACTCGGCTTCGTTGTGCTCATGATGAGTCTTCATTCGGGTTCGCCTATTTTGAAACCAGAACTTTATTTGCGAAGGTTCAAGTCCTAGCTCTTGACTCAGTTCCATTTTCTGTTTGTCGTTTGGCATAAGGCATGTTCTGAAGAAATCCTCAAGCCTTTGTACTTGCTCCTTAGTATGGCGACGGTAACGCTTCTTTTGACCCTTACCGTTGTTGTCCTTATCTTTACTGAGATCTTGGACGTCATCGGCGGAAGGGCCAGGCTCCATGGGCTCGATCCCAAACATGGCTTCGAACTCTTCCTCTCCCACATTCAATAGGTAACGATATATCTCGGGAGTATTGGGTTGAGACATCTTCGATTTGGTTGATGATTTCTCAAGGTTTGCTACTCGCTTCCGGTGTTTTCACTTTCTTTGAATTTTTCTGAGCGATTGCCTATGCCTTGAGACCCTCTTCCGAGCATGGTGTCTCTTTTTAAAATTAAGCGTGGGTTTAGCAACTGTATTGCTTCTCCTGAGAGTCCGGCATTTCTCAATCCTCTTTTCTTATCATGCCTTTTGCTCGGCTCGTCTCCTTCCATCTTTCGTGATAGGGGGCCTCTATCGTTATCTCCACTGTCGATTTTGCTGGCGAGTCCCTCAATAAAGACGAGCCGTCTCTTCTTTTCTGTCGAAAATTTCTTTGCCTGCCACTCGGCTCATTTTTTTCCTTCTCTCGTTTTCAAAGTGGTGGCGTCTCCTCAAACTTTTTTTGCAAAGATATCGAATCTGATTGGCTCGAGATTGGAGATGAGTAGCGGAGGTGATACTGACAGGGAATGGTAGACAGGAAAATCTGGCCAGCAGAGACTTCAACTGCGAAATCAATATTTAACTTGAAGCAGATTATCACTTTCGCATTCCAACCATCTGCTTCACTTCACCTCTCTTATCTTTCATATTTCGCTCGTCTGTCATGATTTCTTCTTTGATAATGGCTAATCCCCCTACCCACATCTTCCCAGCCGATGTTATATTCAAATGGGAAAGGCTTTATCATCTTCTTGGCCGAGGCTATATTTACATAGCCCATCATCCGAGTGTTGAGGCTGAGATCCCGGGTTTGTTCAGGGAGATAAATGCTTCTTCAGTCGAAGGCACCAATTTGCAGAAAGAATACAAGGCGTTCCCACATGTCTTCATCAATTTTCTGGAGGCCTGCCGAAACACTTAGGAAACGGTCACCTTAGCCCACGTCGCGAAGGCCCGCTACCAGGATCGATCTGAATGCTTGAAGTTTGTAGAACGTTCGGTTGCCAGATACAAAAAGGCCGTCAAGTCTGCTGATGAGCGGGTGTCGCTGCTGGTTCACGAGAGAGAGAAATTGGTGGAGTGCCATGCCTTAAACCAGACTTACTTTGAGCATGACCTGAGGGATATGGTGATGAAATTCAGATGCGAGTGGCTAGAAGAGAGGCTTGATGATCTAACGGCGGATATAGCCTTCAAGAGAGACTTGACCGACAACTTGAAACTTGCCGTTGAACACCACGAGATGAATGCAGCCAGGTACAAAGAGAAATGTACCCGCATGTTTATCTAGATTGCAGATCTTGAATCCCAAATCGCTTAGTGTAGGTAGAGGGTTAAATTTATGGAGAGTCAGCTAAACTCTTTTGTGGTGCTTATTAGAGGTCAATTTGGTTTTACTTTTCCTCCACAATGACTTGTGTAGAGCTTGCTAAGGAATAGAATGAAGAGAAAGCTTCACATGTTTGTGTTTCAATCTTCTTGTCATTTCTTTTTCTGCATAACATGAACATTTAAGGTACTGGAAACGCTGAGGTTTGATGTTCTCCTTGATGTTCTTGTTAGCTGCGGCAGACGATGATATCAAGAACATTAAAGAAGCATTTGGTGGTGGCCCCCACTAGCCATCTTGAGCTTTGTGAGCTAGTCGCGTGAATTATTACAAATACGACTACTCGGTCAGCATGCCAATAAATAAATCCGGCTACCCATTGCGTGCCCCACTTCAATCGTGCTTAGCCTCTTTCGGCGTCCACGTATTGGTGTCGGTCGACTGTAATATTGGGAAGAATGCCTGTGGGTCATGCTTATTAATAAAACACCGATCTTGTAACATCCTCCACGTGGTTCAAATCCGAGGGAGTTAAAAAGCAAGCATTTAGTGGATTTAATCAAGAAGGCGTTGCAAGGTCGGATTAATATACATACTTCATGGATTATGATAATTTGTGTCTTTTCAACAAGAATACATGAATCCATCCAATACAATAAAAATGCCTCCTTGTCTAACCCGAACACATTCACTGCCACATCAAAATACACAACCTGTACGTGCTCAATAATGGACATGTTTCCAACTCAGGAGAATTGGCCTCTTCATATGCCCCTAGGGTTAACGATTTCTTCACTTGCCCCCTGATTGCTATCACCGACGAGCCCGATTTTTCTCCACCCCGGGGTACCTATAATTCCCTGCAAAAGTAAATGAAGTGATTAATATATGATCCAAAAGAGGTCGGTCCATGATTTCTAGATTAGTTCAATTTTATTTCTTAGAAAAATGTGGTAAATTCTTCAAAAAGGATTTTCTTGCAGATTTTACAAATTAGAAAAGATGTGATAAAATCCTTTGACATTTAGCAAATTTACTAAAGGGATCTTTTTTCTTTTATCAGAATGAAATTTCAACAATAAATTCATTAAGAAAAACTTGTGCTTATTGAAGCCTTAATGAAAACTGTGACAAAATCTTTCATTAGTAAACAAAATTTTCCTAAGGATTTTTCATCATCATTTTTTTTAATGGGATACCAATTTAGTTTTTAATTTCTTTTGAAAAATGACGACGATATTAAATTCAAAATTTGACCGACACCTAACATGGACCAACCAAAAATAAATACAAGATGAAGTTAGAAAACTTACTTTCACCGTGAAAAATACCATGTAGGTCACATAGATATGCACATGAATCGTGAGTTTAAATCTTAGCCTATCTACTCTAAAGGCTGACAAATTGAAGCAAAAGACTTACGGCAAGGCGACAATCTCACGCACATAATCAAGATTAGCCGTGATCCCACGACGTAACCAGGACTAGCCGGGTCTTCCCACTTCGGCTTCTCGAGCTAAAAATTAAAACCACTGCTTTGGTAATCTTACCAAGCCTGAGGCCTAACTTTTAAACTCATTTTTGAAAAGAGGGTCGGGATTGAATCTGGGCTAACTTTCGACGTGATCTCACGTCGAACGCGAAAACCAAATCACAATACCATCTTAAAACTAGTAGCCCAGGTCCGACCACGGGACGTGTGTGATGTAGTGTTAAGATTGTAAACACATGCATAACATTTAAATGCAAACACCACTTCAATAATGTGCAGAATTTAAACAAACAATTCCTACACCAATCTGCAAAACAAAAGGGTTAGTCAAACACTCCACCCCTTACAACTCCCACCTGCAAAACCACTTAACACCTAAAGATTATAATCCAAACAATTGTTAAACCAAATGATCTTTCATGAAATTTTTCTGGCCTAAGTCCTCTAGGTTCTTGAATTTTCAAAAATTAAGAACACGTCCCCAGCGGAGTCGCCAAGCTGTCGCGACCTAAAATTTATTTTTTAGATTAATGGATTACCAGATTAATTGATTAAATTAACTAACCTAGTTCGAGCTCTCCCAAGCTCTACCAAATCACGCCTTTGGTTTTTTGTTCAAATTGTTTTAAAATTTGGAGTCGCCACTAATCATTTTTGGTAGGTTGATTAGAAACCTAAGTAAATTAGCGGGAGAACTAAATTACTTCTACGAACCAGAGATTATGAGTTCGGGGACTTGGTTACACAAGTTAATTAAAACTAATGCCATTTCGGTACCTTAAATTCATGGATATCCTAATTTGGCAACTTAGTCTTGGTTTATTCCTAAGGCTCTAGTGGAGTGTTCTCTTTTTGTATTTTCACTTTTTTAAATGGAATATACGTGAGTGACATTTTTTTTTGCATTTTCAAAATATTAAGTATTTCCCTAAAGCCGAAAGAGGGAGTGAGTTAACGACTTCTGTGCACTGCTGCGAGCTACTCATTTTTGGGTTTAGTGATTCAAAAATTAAATTACAAGAAGTAAATGACAATAAATAAAGACCACCAATGGATAGCTCAGCCTTTGCTTAGCCCTCTCCTTTGGGGTTTAAGGTGTAAGAATTTAAATTGCAGAAATTTAAAATGACCTCCTGTTGACACCTAAATTTTGACTTTTTAAAATTCATTCACTTAAGTACATAAAAAAATGAGAATTTGTTCTCACCAAAAATTAATTTTTTCATGCATTGCATATTTAATTTTTTGTCGGTCATGCATTTTATTATGGCTAACGACGGAGGATTTGAGCTTAAATTGACAAACAATTGGATTGAGCATGAGGGAGGTGTGCCGAAAGGCTTATGAAGTTTTGAACTTAAATGAAAATTTTCCATAGGGACTGAATTGCAAATACATAAAACTTCAGGGACTGAATTGCAAATACATAAAAATTCAGGGGCTGAATTGCAAATACATAAAATTTTAAGGATAGTGGAGAAATTAGAAAGGAAGATGGAGAAGGGGAGATATAGAAGGGAAGAAGGAGAAATTAGAAAGGAAGATAGAGAAGGGGAGATATAGAAGGGAAGATGGAGAAATTAGAAGGAAAGATGGAGAATGGAAGATGGTAGAATTAGAAGGGAAGATGAAGAATTAGAATGGGAGATGGAAAGATTAGAAGGGAAGATGGAGATAAAGAATGGAGGATGGTGGAATTAGAAGGGAAGATGGAGATAAAGAAGGGAAGATGAAGTTAGTGGAAAAATTAGAATGATAGATGAAGATAGAGAAAGGAAGATGGGGGAGTAGGCTATAAAAGGAGGAAGAATGAGAGCCTTGAAAGGGGGACTTTTGGAGAGATTAGAGAGAAATTAGGAAGACTTTGGAGATTGAAGAAAACTTGAGGAGAGATTTTGGGAGAGAAGAAAATTTAGAGAGAAAAAGAAAACAAAAAAAGAGAGAATTCTTTTAGAAGAGAGAATTGAGGGGAACGAAAGTTCGAAGCTCGGAGTTACCATCTTCATCGACCAACACAATCCGCGAGTCCATCCCCGTCGTTTGAGCCGCAATCCGCAATCTTGATCCACGAGGAAATCCGAGGTTCGAGTTCGATAATCAAATCCGTCAAGTCAGGTAACGATTCTAATCATTTAGAATATTCGAAATTGTGTTGCCTAAATGGATTGATTTGAATTTCGATTATACCTTGTTGGACATATTGCATTTCTTTGGAATAAATTGCATATCCAATTTTTGAGATTTTTATTGCACGTTGTAATATTTTTTTAAAAAAATAAAAAAAGGGGTTTGCTTTTGTTGCACATTTTCACATCATGTAGATAATTGCACGCGTAATTTATCTTGTAAATATTTAGATTAAACCGCATGCATTGCATATAATTTAGTTCCTTACCTTGTCATAAAAAGAAAATAAAAAAAATTGCACCTTTGAATCTCAAGTGAAAATTCATCAAAATTGCCAAGTTGAACATTTTCATGAAATTGGTACCGAAAGGGCGCTAGTAGAAATATTAGTGTAACCAAGTCCCCGAACTCATTAATCTCTGGTTCGTAGGAATAAAGTATTTCTCCCGATACTTTATTTAGGTGTCTAATCAACCTATCCAAAATGATTAGTGGCGACTCCAAGATAAATCCTTCTTTTGATGAAATTGAACCTAAGTCACGATTTGGTAGAACTTGGGAGAGTTCGAGCTAGGCTAGTTAATTCAATTTAATTAACCTGGTAATCCATTAACTTTAAAAATTGGGAAACTGATTTTTTTAGGTCGCGACAGTTTGGCGACTCCGCTAGGGAGTTGTTCTTAATTGTTGAGAAAAATTTAAGAACTCAGAGGATTTAGGCTAGAAAAATTTCATGAAAACTCATTTGGTCTGGATTTGGTGAATTCTAATCTTTAGGTGTTAAATGGTCTTGCAGGAAGGGAGTTATAAAGGGTGAAGTGTTTGGCTAACCCTTTATTTTGCAGGTTTGGTGTTGGAATTGTTTGTTTAATTTCGCACATTTTTGAAGCGATGTTTGTATTTAACTGTTATGCATGTTTAATCGCTTTAGCACTACATCACACACGTCCCGTGGTTGGACCTGGGCCACTAGTTTTAGGATGGTATTGTGATTTGGTTTTAGCATTCGGCGTGAGATCACGTCGAAAGTTAGCCCAGATTCAATTCCAAACCTCTTTTCAAAAATGAGTTTAAAAGTTAGGCCTCATGCTTGGTAAGATTACCAAAGCAGTGGTTTTAATTTTTAGCTCGAGCAGCCGAAGTGGGGAGACCCGGCTAATCCTGATTACGTCGTGGGATCACGGCTAATCTTGATTATGTGCGCGAGATTGTCGTCATGCCGTAAGTCTTTCGCTTCAATTTGTCAGCCTTTAGAGTAGACAGACTAAGATTTAAACTCACGATTCATGTGCATGTTTTTGTGATATATATGGTATTTTTCACGGTGAAGGTAAGTTCTCTAACTTCATCTTGCATTTATTCTATTTTGGGTCGGTCCATGACATTGTTAGATTGGTCGAATTTTTCAAGGAAATGTAATCCAATGAATTTCTCCCCATATTCTAATTTACCTTTCTGTGTTGCACGATTTTTGTAAAATTCTATGGTCAAATTTTGGGCAAACACCCTTAATGAAAGTTGTAGCCAACATAATGATTTTCAACATATAAAAAAAATCAGAACCAATGGACTTCATTTGCTTGGGATGAAGTTGGGCCAAACTCACGTTTTTCTAAATGGATGAAAACTACAAAGCATTCTGACTGATCGACTCTCCTCCTCGCGAGAATTTTTCAAGCCCCTTCGATTCAATTCTGGATCCCGATCAAAGAATGAAAAATGTCTAATGGACTCTGATCTTGCACGTCAAAAATTTTCAGATAAATCCAAAGAATGAAAAATGTCTAATGGACTCTGATCTTGCATGTCAAAAATTTTCAGATAAATCCAACCAGTTTTCCATTTAATACAGAATTTGTGATCCAATGCAAAGCAGTCTGAAATTTTGGCAGTTTTCTGACCTCATCTTGTTTCATTAATAAGCACTGCTAAACAAGCTTTTTTGCTAGAAATCAAAACATGAAAGTTGGAGAACGAACTTTAAACTATTGGCCTGAAAAATTTTGGACCTTAACTCACACTTTTTATGGGCCTTTTGTTCATTAGACAGAAACTAGACAAATCAGCTTTTTGAACAAATTTTCTCCAAAGATGCATTAAACTGTATTGATCTGTACATTTTTTGGATAAAGTTAAAACATGAAAGTTATGCATAATCATCTTGGCCATGTGTCTGTAAATTTGGGCGTCATTTTGAGCACTTGTTGAATTTTCACATCAAAAGTGGATGAACTGAAATCTTCTGAAATGGAATCCTGTCACTATATGTACACCATCACCTTTGTCCACAAGTTACACTCAGATGGGAAAGATTCTAGGTACTTGTCATGGACCGACCTCTTTTTGATCACATACTCATTATTCCCTCTACTTTTACAGGGAATTATAGGTACCCCAAGCGGGAGCAAATTGGACTCGTCGGTGATAACAAACCAGGAATAATCATGAAGAATACAAAACGACAGAAAATTACCGATGTACTAGCCGATAACCCTGGGGGCAAGCGAAGAGATCAAACCTCCCGGAGACAGAGTTGTGTCAATCAGTCAGCATGTATAAGTTATGTATTTTGATGGGACTGTAAATTTATCCAGATCAGGCGTGGGGGAATTCTTAATGTATTAGAGGGGCTCTTGTATTTTTGTTGAAAAAAGCGTAACGGTGTAATCGAGAACCCATGAAGCGTGCATATTGATCCGACCTTGCAACACCTTCTTGATTTAATCGACTAAAGGCTTGTTTTTTAACTCCCTCGGATTCGAACCACGTGGAGAATTTTGGTGGATCGGAGAATTATTATTGAGCGTCGCCCACAGACGTTTCTCCCAATGCTACAGGCGACCGACACATTCAAGTGGACACCGAAAGAGATACGGCGTGAGTAAAGTAGGGCACGCAACGAGGGGCCGGGCTCATTATTATCACATTGACCGAGTGGTTACAGCTGTATTAATTTGAATGACTAGTCACGGGCCTCACTATGACCGGTGGCGGCTGCCACCGAATCCTTTTTCCGTGGTTTCGATATCATCATCAGAGGAAAGTAATGGGGGTCTCGCTTTTGTCTGTTAGACGATGGGCCATCATGTCACAGCCACCACCTGTCGAGATAAGATAAGATTGAGGCAGTTTCACTAATTAAAGTAGAAATACACTTCCTACGGAGGTACAATTGATAGAAGCGGATTGAATCTAGTAGAGGGGGATGACCTTGTCCTACGAAGTTTGCTATCAACAGTCCTTATTTCAGAAGGAAAGTTTGCTTTGGACTGTGATGGTCCATATGTCGTGAAGAAGGTGCTCCTAAGAGGTGCTCTGATTCTAATTGAGATGGGTATGAGAAATACTTTAAGTCATTCATGCTATACGAGAGAAGAAATGACAAGAAAAGTAAACAAAAAAACACGTGAGGCTTTTCTTTCATTCCATTCATCAAAGAGTATTACAACAGCTCACTGGAGAGGAAAAGTAAAGCCAAACTGAGCCCTGATAACCATTACGAAAGAACTCAACTGACTCTCCAAACAGTTGATGCTCTAGGTGCATCGGGCGTTCTCGGGATCAAGCTCCGCGAGCCTAAAGAAGAGGCAATTGCACTTCTCCTTAGCTTGGGCCATACTGGCCTCGTAATGCTCGACGGCAAACTCCAGGTCCGGAATCGCCGCCCTCTCAAAAGCAATATCTGCCGTAATGTTATCAAGTCTCTCCTGCAGCCAACTGCATCTGCACCTCATCATAATATTGCCCGGCTCCTGTTCGGCGTAAGTTTGGACCAAGGCCAGACGGTCCACCAACTTTCCCCTCTCACGAACCAGCCACGAAAGCTGATCTTTGGCAAACTTGAGGGCTTTCTTGTGATTATCAGCCACAAATGTGACTGTTTCTAGACGCTCGCGCCGGTCTTGGTAACGAGCTTTCACGACGGCAGTCACAAGGACCGTCTCATAAGCGTGGTTATAAGCGGCCAGAAAATTGATGAAAATGGTCGGGAAGTTCCGGTACTCCTTCCCTAGTTGGGTACCCTCAACAGAAGCAGCGTCCATGGTCCTGAATAGACCGAGGATTTCAGCCTCAACGGTAGAATTCTGGGCTATATGAGCATAACCTTTGCCGAGAAGATTATAGAGTCTCTCTTACCTAGCCAAGACTTCGACCGGGAAGATGTGGTCAGGAGAATTAGCCATTTCAAAGAGAGGAGAAAATCAAGGCAGACGAACGGAACACGAGAGTATTGGAGAAGAGAGAGTTATGATAGACTAGCGGAATGAAAAGACGGTAATCCGCGTCACGTTAAATATTGACTTCACAGGAGCAATATCTATCGGTCAGATCTCCCTATCGGCCATTCTCTTTTGGTGTCGTCTTTATCAGCTCGAATCCCTTGGCACGTCTGTAATCTCGAGCCGAGCAAATCCGAAATCTTTGCAAAAAAGTTTTGAGGTGATGTCGCCACTTTGAAAAAAGAAGAAGGAAAAGATGACTTGAGTGGAAGACACGGCAAACTTTAGCGAAAAAGAAGAGAAGGTTTGTCTTCATTTGAGAACGGGAAAAGACCTCACCTGCAACGCCGACGCTTGAGACAGGTGGAAGAAATAACAACAGGAGCCCTACCACTATGAAAAAGATGAAAGAAAACAAATCGTGCAGAAGACACGGCAAAAACAGGAATCTTGGAGGGGGCGATACAATTTCTGAACCCGTGCCTAGATTTTAAAAGAGGCGTCCTCCTGGTAATCTTCATCCATACTCAGAAGAGAGTTTTAAGCATACACGCTTGCTCAGAGAGAGTAAAGATACAAGAGAGAGCTGCAAACATTGAGGAACCAGTAACCCGTTAAGGATGTCTCAACCCAACACCCTTGAGAGCTATCGCTACTTACTAAACATGGGAAATGAAGAATTCGAGGCCATGTTTGGGATTGAGCCCATGGAACCTGGCCCTTCCGCCGACGACGTCCAAGATCTCAATAAAGATAAGGACAACAACAGTAAGGGTCAAAAGAAGTGTTACCGTCGCCATACTGAGGAGCAAGTACAAAGGCTTGAGGAGTTCTTCAGGACTTGCCCCATGCCAGACGGCAAACAAAAAATGGAGCTGAGTCAAGAGCTAGGACTTGAACCTTCGCAAATCAAGTTCTGGTTTCAGAATAGGCGAACCCGAATGAAGGCTCATCATGAGCACAACGAAGCCGAGTTTCTAAGAGTTGAAAATGAAAACCTCCGAGCGGAAAACAAGATATATAAAGAGGCTTTTGACTCCGCCACTTACCCCAACTGCAATAGCCTCCTCCTCACCCTCAACGAGATGCATAATTTGAGGATCGAAAATGCACATTTAAAAGGTGAGTTAGACCAGTTTATAACAGGATCGAGCTCTGTTGGAGCATGGTACAAAAAAGACCAATGCTATTGGATCGGCATCAATACCTCTCGAGGAAGAAGGGACAGATCACCACCAAGCGGACATCGACGATGATCTTTTCGCCATAATCAACCAGTTTGATATCGGTAAAGCATCGGGGCTGTGATGCACATGATCAGCCAGTGACCACCAGACCTTTATGGCTGATGCATACCTGATCCCAGATGAAGCTTGCTGGCCACTGAGAGAACCCTCAAGGAAATCAGAACCAATCCCGAATTTCTCATTTCATGCACAATTTCCCTGCGTGGGATATTTTTTTCGCTTTCTTAGTATCTAGGGTTAAGTAATGGGGTAATTCTATTTCTTCCCATCAAATGTGCGAATACCGTATTAGAATCGTATATGGGACTCCAACCTCATCAAGCAACCCCAAATAGAAATCGAATCTCGCGCCCCACGCACGATCACAGTTTGGAGAGAAATGACGTGTAAATCGAGAATCGTGGGCTTACTGTTGATCTATAGTGTTGGGTGTCAACAAATCCACAAGAAAAGTTGTGAAAGGATTTCGGAGGGGCCATCACATAAAAAAGAAAGAGAGAAAGAAGAAAACAAATTGACCGAGAAACAAAGATTTCCCCTTTTGATCAAAAGCTGAATATCAGATTTTCTCCCTCGGTAAATCCAATAGCGCTGCCCGTGAAAAGGGAAGTCGTTGCTATTGCTAGACAGAGAACTTTTCCTCATTTGATAGTGAGAGTTCATCCGCAAAAACTCGCAGGAGAAAGATAGAGAGGAAGGAGTTCTCGTGGGAGAGGAATTCAAAACCTTCACCATCAAAGTATCGGCTTTCAAAGCCTATTACGAGAAGCCATCGACGATCCCGTGATCCCTCAAGTCCAAGAAGAAATCTTGAGGCGATCTCGAGTCGGCGGTCCTAGATCCAGAAATATGTCGAGCATTAGGGAAACAGGCGCATGTTCAACCCTGTTCGAAGCTGATGAAGTTCCTTATCCTGAGGGTCTACTGGTCATGGCCATTGACGGTAATCCAGTCTCTCTATCAATCCTTGTTACCGTATTAAGAAAATGCCGGTATAAGGTTTTAGCTCAAGCAAAAGCGATAGAGGCCTTAGAAGTATTAAGTAGGAGTAGTGACCAGTTTGATATCATCCTCACCGCCATGGTAGGGATTGACATGGATGTTTTCACTCTCTTAGAAGTCACCAATTCTGAATTAAACATGCCAGTCGTCGTAATATCGGCAAGCGATGATCAGCAAGCCATAATGAAGGCTGTCTTGCACGGGGCCCAAGACGTCGTAATAAAACCAGTTAGGGTTCGGGTGCTTTAAAAGATATGGCAGCACGTGGTAAGGAAGCAATTGCACGACCAAGAGGACAATCATCAAACCTTCAATATTGTTCCAAGCAACTGAGAAAGAAGATGAGTTGGTCTCCCGAGCTGCATCGTATGTTTGTTAATGCAGTTCAGCAGCTAGGAATCGATTCGGCACGGCCACAACATATACTAGAAATTATGAAGGTAGAGGGACTCACTAAAAGAAATGTTTCGAGTCATCTTCAGAAGTACTGAAAAAGGGTGAGAGAACACAATGCAGCTCAGAATCAAGAAAACCAAGGCGGGGCTGATCCAAGCCTGAGCGTCAAGCCTCCTCGCGACCATAAATTTCGCAGGTTAGCAAGGGGTCAGCCACTTCCCATCATCAACCAAGCTAGTAGCCGTGCCATCAATCCCCTAGGCATTAATCAAAGTATCCCCCAGAATCACCCTAATGCTCTTCAAGAGTATAGACCGTAGGGGCAGTGTGTCCAGATTCCTTGGTCTGAGCACCAACCTGTGGCTAGCATTCATCCCACGATCAACACGCCTGCGCAGCCAGAGAATCAGACAAGAAGTTATCCTGAGCGCTTCTACTCCTTTAATCCTCGAATGGAAGAAGTTTTTGGCAGCAAGACAGTTGGTGATCTCCACACTTTCTCGAGTAATGATGAAGGCTCTAGCTCGGTAAGTCAAATTTCTCATGGCCAGGACAGAATGAGAAATCTACCGCCAGCATTTGCCAGCAACAATGCCCAATTCGAGCATCAGTTGCTGGAAGGTTCAAGAGATTACCTAGATGATGAGCTTACTGCCTTGGTCAACCAGTTTAAGGTTGACAGACATCCGAAGCCATGATCGGAAGCCAGTGATTAGGGACTCTTAAGCATCGGTCATTCATGTCTGAACCAGCACAAGACTAGCTGATTATCGAAGAGCCGCAGGAGAGGCAGAACTGACCTTGAATAAATGCACCTTTCATTTTATGCTTAATTTCTCTGCGTGTGATATTTCCAGCTTTTTAGGTGTCTAGTTTTGATTCAGGGGCAAGGGAGTAATTTGTTTTTTATCCCGTCGAATGCGTGAATCCCTTTTTATGCTAGACTCACGGCGGATCAATCTTCGACAACGTCACTGACTGCCATAATGAGAAATGTTGAATGGCCTTACGTAGGGAAATTTCAAGTGAAAAGCCCAGGCGAGCTCGAAGACGGGTAACTATGTGTCGTTCCAATTTACCCTCAATCGTTGCAAAATGCTAAATCGGATTTGTTCCATTCTCACCTAGGGGATTGCAAATTGCCTCAAGAGTATCGCCAAATGAAATGACCCAATGGAATGCGATAGGACTCATTTGCCTTGAAGGTAACCTTTAAATTAAAGGAGCCCTCCGGTCCACGAGCCCGATAGCATGGAAAATGATGATGGTCCAAGGCAACCCGAAAAAAACAAGGCCCAACTAAGCAAAGCACTTATGTGGCAAGCTCAAAGTGAAGGGCAACTCGGGACATACAATTCAATCTGGCCCGGCCCAGATAAAAGAACTTCCTCAATCCAAGTTCAATAGAAGTACATGCAAGGGTAAAGCAGTATCATTCTAAATTTTTCAAGAATATGAGAACGTATACTAACACATTCCCTTTCATTTCTGCAGGGGTCATCACTGTGCCGGATAGGTAAGTATCACTTCCCCTTAAAACTCAATAAAAAAAAATCTTGCAATTCTCAAAGCAGGCGCCAAAGTTTCTACAACTCATTCACATGGACAAAGACAACTCATGATCCCTAGAGTCTTCTTGCATGCTACATGACTTGTTTATCAAGATTTTCACAAAAAATCTCATGAGTTATTTGATATCGATCGATCAAGGCAAATCTTTACTTCATCGACCCTTTAACCATGTGACGTCAGCTAAAGGAATACTGGGCAAATAGAAGAAGTCCTTGTCCACCAAATTCCCAAAGTCAAACTCCCAGCTGGGGCATGTACGGGGGCAATTTTGGATTCTACCAAAGCCTGGCCTAATTAAGAACAGGGCAAACTGATAGAGAGCTCCAACTTGAAAAAAGGGGGAAGTGTCCTATCTCTTTATCATATGTCTTTCAAAGTGACACTCAATTTTCTTCTTGCAGGCGCCAAGCTAGAGGACATGCCTTCGATTGCTACTGCTGAAGCAAATCAAAACCAGAGCTTTATAATATTCATTCACTCCATCATTTTAAGACCCTAATCATGCACATTCTTTTTATGCAGGGTCAATTGTGGGAACGAGTAATCAACCAGAGTTCAAAGTCAAATCCCCAGCAATGACTATGTCTGGGGCAATTCCTAATTTTGGCAAAAGCCATGATCGCCTGATGCGATCCATCCTTATGGAAATGAGGCAAACAAGGGCATTCGACCAACCATGTTGGCCTTCACCATATCACAACTAGAACGAGCATATTTTTATTCTGGGGCAAACATGAGAATGAGCTCCTCCTCGACTCAAACTCGTTTGATCCACTCGCATGTCTTGGGACAGCTTAGATTCCCCTTCATCTGTTCTTGAGAAGTATGGCAATTCTGATTAATTGCTACATCTGCCTGATTGAAAAAAAAATACTTGCAAATTGTGTGATTTATACATGATTGTTCTTAATGTTTATTTTACCAACTTTGAATAGGGAGCATAAATTGCATATGATGCATCGAATGTACAGAATGGGGCATGACAGGATGATAAAAGGTAAGCCATTTCCATACACGTCCTGTAATCTAATCCCTAGTGAGATGAGTGGTAGTCAGGATCCGCACTGCTCGAGGCGATGGGTTTTCTCGCAAAAGGTACGATAGCCGAAGTGACAGAGGCATCCATTTCTCTATCTAAACACTACAGGTGTCCATTGCAAACCCCTTGAGCGGCGGTTTCATTTTCTTACCCCTGTCAAGAACCACCCCACATTGGGGCAAGACGAGATAATTCCAACCGCAGCATGAGGTAAATGGTTAGAAATTCTCTTGCTCAGACTAGCATCAATCTTCGAGTGTTTCTTTACATTGAACTCGAACTTTAATTCAAGTGCCTTAGGATGATGAAGAGCATTCTTTTCTCTATCGTATACACTATATCCATTGTACAGCCCAATTGAGCCTGTATGTATTCATTTCTCAAGCCCCGTTGGTGATCATTGCTCGTTCCAATTTGAAGATGACGTTATCACCAAGGAACAGAATTGAAGAAACCGAGGCAGTAAAGAATCCCCAAGTGAACTCATCTCGTATGTTAGATTTCTCATGTAGTGTCTAGCATCATTCCTTACAAAGAAAGGAAAAGAAAGAGATGTGTCAAAAAATAGCTCTCTCTCAAGAAAGAAAATGGGAGTCGGGAGTAAGAAAAGCAAAGGTTAGTCCCACAGAAAATCCCGGGCAATCAAAAAGCAAAGTGCCTATCAAGAGCAAGGCCAATGCCCATTCAATCCTCGTTCATTTGTAAAATACGTTGAAATTTGGGTGTGCATTTTATCCTCCCTGAAGATCCCGACGGGTTGACTTGTAAAGAAAAAGTCTCCAAAAGAGTCAAATGGGAAGTTGCAATCATCAGCGGAAGCTCCATCCTCAAGCAGTGATGGCACATTTTGAAATCAATTTCAGAAGGCCAAGATCGGTGACAAGACAGCAATGATCACTAGCATCAAGCCATTCTCATATATTTTCTAAGCCAAAGCGAGCCTTTTCATTTCTCAGTCCCAAATCCTAACCTACCTCTCTTCTGATTAGGGTACATGAATTAATGTAGACTTGAATGATTTTAAGCATCGCTCGAAGAAGTTCGAGCAAGATTATTTCTTTATCATTTTTGCAGGGTTCTTGACTTGTAAACCCGGAGCAGATGATGAAGATCTCTTTCAAAAAAGCCTTGACTCCACAGGAGTCCCATTTGGTAAACCATTGACCTAGCCTATATTACGGTCCCAATCAAGACCTCCAGATCGGCTTGGTCGTACCAATTGCGAGATTACTCAGATCCTTGTTCAATGCGATGATGGTGAGATTGAGTGATTTCTCTTGAATCCTGCAGTTAGGATAAATAGCTTTCCTCAAGAGTAGGAGAAAGCCCTTCTGGACTGAAGTCCCCCATTCAGAGTACATTCGAGGTATTCACAATGTAATTACCTCCTTGAACAGAATTGGTAATGCAAACTTGACAGAATAGTTTTGCATAAATCCACTGAATGAATTTCAGCATGCATGCATATACATGTTACATCTAAACATTGTTTAAGCACATGCATCCCTAATATTCGAGTTACTTCATGAGGTCTTGAAATCCATCCAAGGATGATTGAATGAACAAAGTCATGCTGGCAAGTGTCCACCTGGCCACCTTCCAAGCTCTCAGGTAAGTTTTCTGAACCCATTTTTGAATATCTTGTGTTTACACTGACATGGCTCGTATAGCACACCCTCTCGATGTGGTCACTGCCCTGTGAGATTGGCGGCACATTTCCCTTTCGGATTGTCCAAGACCTGCTCTAGCGATCTCGAAACTCTTCTGGATCATCAAAGACCAGCTCTAGTGATCTCGTTCCCTTTCAGATCATCAAGGACCAGCTCTAATGATCTTGAAAGAAGTCTACCTTTCAACTACCCAGAAAACCCAGGTAAGTTTTTTAACCCTTTTCCAAAATGGCAAACTTTGAGTTTGCACCAATGAGAAAGCACATTTCTAAATTTCGTCCAGTTCATAATCGACATGCTCTTGTGACCTGCATGAAAAACTTGTTCGAACCATGATCGACATGCTCTTGTGGTCTCGACAAATTTTATCAAAATCATAATCGACATGCTCTTGTGATTTTGGTACCCTATCAAGTTCATGATCGACATGCTCTCATGTTCTTGATCTTATCCATCCAGTTCATAATCGACATGCTCTTGTGTCTGGATGCTTGTTCGAACCATGATCGACATGCTCTCGTGGTCTCGACAAATTTTATCAAAAACCATAATCGACATGCTCTTATGGTTTTGATACCCTTTCAGATCATCAAGGACCAACTCTAATAATCTTGAAAGAAACTATGTGACTCCACTCGAAGAGATGCAGTGGACACATCCCCTTACAGATCTTGCGCTTTCTCGCATCAGGGGAAACCTCTGGTAACGGATAGGCACCAGTACCTTAAGATTCTTGCATCCACAAAATGCCTGAAGCTTAAGGGAATCACTAGCATTATGAAGTGTCTGGTAAGACCGACATTTTATATGCGATCCATGTGCAGGTTTCTTTAATCCGTTTTCTCGGAGCAGAGAAATCTTAACACATGTTATTTACAGTCTTGCACATTATACATCATTGCACTTGCATATAAAATGGGATTAAAACTCCCCCACAAAAAAAATCAAAAAATCATCATCATCATTCATTTGCATTGTCAAAATTAAGGTTCAATTTTGTCTTTGAGCGAAACCTCTACGAGTCTCCGCTCAAAGAGGGGCAGCTGTTGACACCTAAATTTTGACTTTTTAAAATTCATTCACTTAAGTACATAAAAAAATGAGAATTTGTTCTCACCAAAAATTAATTTTTTCATGCATTGCATATTTAATTTTTTCTCGGTCATGCATTTTATTATGGCTAACGACGGAGGATTTGAGCTTAAATTGACAAACGATTGGATTGAGCGTGAGGGAGGTGTGCCGAAAGGCTTATGAAGTTTTGAACTTAAATGAAATTTTTCCACAGGGACTGAATTGCAAATACATAAAACTTCAGGGACAGAATTGCAAATATATAAAAATTCAGGGGCTGAATTGCAAATACATAAAATTTTAAGGATAGTGGAGAAATTAGAAAGGAAGATGGAGAAGGGGAGATATAGAAGGGAAGATGGAGAAATTAGAAATGAAGATGGAGAAGGGAAGATATAGAAGGGAAGATGGAGAAATTAGAAGGAAAGATGGAGAATGGAAGATGGTAGAATTAGAAGGGAAGATGAAGAATTAGAATGGGAGATGGAAAAATTAGAAGGGAAGATGGAGATAAAGAATGGAGGATGGTGGAATTAGAAGGGAAGATGGAGATAAAGAAGGGAAGATGGTGGAATTAGAAGGGAAGATGAAGTTAGTGGAAAAATTAGAATGATAGATGAAGATAGAGAAAGGAAGATGGGGGAGTAGGCTATAAAAGGAGGAAGAATGAGAGCCTTGAAAGGGGGACTTTTGGAGAGATTAGAGAGAAATTAGGAAGACTTTGGAGATTGAAGAAAACTTGAGGAGAGATTTTGGGAGAGAAGAAAATTTAGAGTGAAAAAGAAAACAAAAAAAAGAGAGAATTCTTTTAGAAGAGAGAATTGAGGGGAACGAACGTTCGAAGCTCGGAGTTACCATCTTCATCGACCAATACAATCCGCGAGTCCATCCCCGTCGTTCGAGCCGCGATCCGCAATCTTGATCCACGAGGAAATCCGAGGTTCGAGTTCGATAATCAAATCCGTCAAGTCAGGTAACGATTCTAATCATTTAGAATATTCAAAATTGTGTTGCCTAAATGGATTGATTTGAATTTCGATTATACCTTGTTGGACATATTGCATTTCTTTGGAATAAATTGCATATCCAATTTTTGAGATTTTTATTGCACTTTGTAATATTTTTTTAAAAAAATAAAAAAGGGGTTTGCTTTTGTTGCACATTTTCACATCATGTAGATAATTGCACGCGTAATTTATCTTATAAATATTTAGATTAAATCGCATGCATTGCATATAATTTAGTTCCTTACCTTGTCATAAAAAGAAAATAAAAAAAATTGCACCTTTGAATCTCAAGTGAAAATTCATCAAAATTGCCAAGTTGAACATTTTCATGAAATTGGTACCGAAAGGGCGCTAGTAGAAATATTAGTGTAACCAAGTCCCCGAACTCATTAATCTCTAGTTCGTAGGAATAAAGTATTTCTCCCGATACTTTATTTAGGTGTCTAATCAACCTATCCAAAATGATTAGTAGCGACTCCAAGATAAATCCTTCTTTTGATGAAATTGAACCTAAGTCATGATTTGGTAGAACTTGGGAGAGTTCGAGCTAGGCTAGTTAATTCAATTTAATTAACCTGGTAATCCATTAACTTTAAAAATTGGGAAACTGATTTTTTTAGGTCGCGACACCTCCAGTGAGCGAGCTCTGCCCTTCACATTCTGGGGTTTAAATTCTTTAAAATAAAACGAATTGGTTTGATAATTCGGGTCGAAATCTATCGACGGATCAATTGAAAATTTAATGGGCACTCAAGAGCTCGTCAGCGCCAATTTTACACCTCCATGGGCTTTACCGTTGACTTGGAGTTTTCCTTTGCCTTACATAAAAATATGGAGAAATGGAGTAATGGAGCAAATATGATTTAATTCACATTAAACATTAGAACAATGAAAGAGGCACTTAGCTTCAATGGCATTACGAGAAGTGCTTGATAGATATAATTGGTTTCTGCCTAAAAAAAAAGGGGAAATGGGAGAAGAGTAGAAATTTTGAGCTAGTTTATACTAAAAAATAAAAGAAAGTAGAGGGACACTTAGCTTCAAATGTGGGATGAATTCTTGATTTATGTTGATCGATGAAGAAATTAATGATGATAACCCTCTAGCTTTAAACTCCCATCATCTTCAAAATTCTCTCTCTCTTTTTGGTATTTTCTTTCTCTCAAATTTTTCTTCAATCTCTAAAAACCCTCTCAAACATCCAAAATTTTCTCTTCAAAAAAATTCCCCTCTCAAACTCACTTCTTCCTCCTTTTATAACCCACTCATCTATCTCACATTCTAATTTTTCCACTAATTCTATCTCCCATTCTAATTTCTCCACTAACTCTTCTTCATTTTCATTTTCCCTTCTCCATCTCTATCTCACATTCTAATTTCTCCACTAACTCTTCTTCATATTCATCTTCCCTTCTCCATATCTATCTCCCATTCTACTAACTCTTCTTCATCTGCATCTTCCCTTCTCTATTCTCATCTTATTTTCTTTATCTTCTCTTCTCCATCTTCTCATCTTCATCTCCTCTTCTCAATCTTCCCATCTTCATCTCTTCTTCTCCATCTTCTCTTCTCCATCTTCCCTTCTTTATTCTAATTTCTCCACTAACTCTTCTTTTTGTTATTTACAAAATAATCCCTCAAGTGTTAGGTATTTGTACTCTAGTCCATGAGATTTTAAGTATTTGCAATTCAGTCCCTGGAGAAATATTTCTTTAAGTTCAAATCTCCTCACAATTTTCGACATACCTATCGCATGTTGAATTTAAGCTCATTTCTTGCTATTGAAAATAATGCAAAATTTAATTAAAGCACTGTTTGTAAAATTGAGTCATTCTGAGTATAATTGGGCCAAGATGAAAATTTAGAATATTAAAGAACAATGTCACAACTCCTAAAAGTGAAAAATGAAAATAAATTGACTCAAATTAAATTTTTTTAGGCCCGATTCGAGATTATGCTTGTTAAGGAATACACCACCCCGAATTGGATTTTTTAAATTTGCGATGGCCAACATGAAAAGGGATTTAAAGGAAAAATATTGACTATTTTTATGTATTTTTGTGGCCCAAAATGCTATTATTTATTAAATATTTTCCTAATTTCTAAAAAATATATTTAAAAAAATACAAAAAATATGAAAAATTATTTTTACTCAAAAATGATTGCCTAAGCTTGACCAAGGCTTCCAAAGTTGATTTTGCAATTTTCTCATTTTTCTTGATTTTTTATGAATTTTCGAAAATAAAAATATCAAAAATACTGAAAATATGAAAAATTATTTTTTGGTCAAAATTGGTTCTCTATGCTTGCCCAAGGTCCCCAAAGTTGATTTTTTAATTTTATGAATTTTTATGGATTTGTTTTATTAATTTTAAAAGAGAAGAAATGATTGAAAATCATGTGTCAATAATGATAAGAAAGACTTGAAAATTGATAGTTTGGACTCGGAGTGCCAAGAAGAAAGGAAAAAATTAGAAATTTTTGTCGAGTCCTCGATTTGTTTTGGATTCAATGGCTAGGACATGAGATGATTTTTGGCGAAGTCAAAAACTTTCTAATGTCATCTTGAGGAATTTTCCCTTCGCGATTAAGCTAAAACGGCACCGAATGAGCTCTAATCAGTCTCCTTTGGGACGAACTTCGAGAAATATCTTGTCAATCATCTTTTTGATCATTTGACTCAACTTTGACTGACAATAATAGAGATTCAAACTTTATCAGTCCAAATTTCACTGATAGTCCAAAAATCGATCAATTCGTTCAGCTTAACATCGCTTTCAGTGAATAGTCTTGAGGATAATAACCCTTGAAGATATTTATGACTTTTTTTCCTTGCTTTTTCACTAACTTTTGACCGGTTATCTTCTTCCTCAGCTCCCCCATGTTCGGATCTTCCTTCTCCCTCTCCCCTGTTTCGCGTCCAATTTCCGTCAGCCTTGTTCAAGCAGCCGCCGACAGAAATCCCACCGTTGGATCATCACGATTTTTGGGTATGTTGTACCTCTATATCTTACGATTCTAACCCAACTTCAATCGCCCTAATCGGAGCTCGTTTGCCCCTCCAAATCTATTTTCTTCTATCAGACGTCGAAAATGTTTTTCTGCACCCGAATTTCTGTTTTAGTTCTAATTGATCTATGTCGACCTCGACTGCCCTTAGATCTCATTTTCATGTTAAATATGTGATTTCTAGTTCGTTTTGGTGTCGGTTCAGCCCCCTCATAGCCTCGATTCTCTTTGGTTCAGCCGCTCTCTTCTACACGCCGCTGTGCCTCGTTGCCGGTTTTGGTTGCTGCTGTTCACAGCTTCTGTCCAGCCCTTTTCCTCGACTTTTCAAGCCTCATTTAGTAAGTCGCATCCATAATCTTGAGTAGGACGTCAGATATTGCTTGGATTTAGCTCTAAGACGTGATTCGAGGTAAATCGCTTAAGGAAAATTCATTGACCTTGAGATATTTGTGTAAATCGTGGCTATTGAGACTTATCGTGCGCTGAACACACTTGATTTGTCGCTGCTCCTGATTAGATAATGCTGTCTTTGAGTGCAATTGTGGGCCCTGTGATGTTTAGACATCGAGAAATGAGAAATTAGATCAATCGGGGATGAAATGGACCCAATTGGGAAGTGAGGTCGTCAATTGCGATACTTTGGAGGTTTTGAACGATACTGGTGATGAGATTCGATGGCCGCTCTTATGAGTTTAGAAACGGTTTGGGTGATGTTGTGGTCCCCACCTGACGGTTCAAGTGAGAAAGGGGCAAAATAGATAATCAATGATGCAATTGCGTTACTAGCCAAAAGTGATTGGCCGAGATGTTGTGTCAAACTGAGATTATACATTTGAATTGCTTGGCTTGAGTTGTGTGTGGGCTATTTGGTGACAATTACATTTGGTTTATCTGTCTAGATATACCGTTTGATTTATTGAACGTAATCATGGCGGATAATGCATTGAGAAATGAAACCCTGAAGCGGTACCATTACGCGGGGTAACTGGAAAAATTGATGGTGTCGACCTGAAGCGGTACTATTACGCGGGTTGTGACATCGGACCTAACCTGAGGCGGTACCATTACGTGGGTTAAGGTCGGACCTGAGGCGGTTTCATTACGCGGGTTCAGAGGATTAATGAGCCAAGAGTTGGGACTGAAAAAAAAAAGGCATGCACATGCATTTAAACTTGTTAGTTGGAATTGAGACTATTTTATTTGTGTTCATGGCCCACGAGGGCAAATAATCTGCTGTTGTCGTTCTCTACTTTGTGAGACCGGTTGACTAACTGTGCTTGTAATTACTTGTGATTGCTTATTGGAGTTAGGTCTAGGGATATTTGGTATCCTAAGAGAGATTTAGGGTACGCTTGCTAAGATTAGTTCTTATGGGTGATTTCCCCCATTTTCAGAACCCCATCCACCAAAATGAATGCTATCCCAATTAGGCAAGGGATCCTAATGGACATGGAGACTGAGACACAATCGTTCTCGGATCCTGATGCTCATGGAGGTGTTTTTGTAAGATATAAGACTACTATTTTTGTAGACATAGGACAAAATATTCCAAAAAATAATTAATTCATCATTCATATTTAATTTTCTTGTTCATGCATTGTATTTGCAATATTTTGCACCAATGGCAAGGAATTGAGCTTAAATTGACAAGTGATCGGGCTAGGCTTGGCTTGGAATTTTCAGTTACATTAGAGGCGTGTGTGTGCTGAATTTTGTGAAGGCCTTAGGGCCCATTTGGAGCTTCATTTAGACCATTCATGCTTATGTAATTGAGAAAATGCTTTTATTAAATGTCAATTAATTAGTAGAAACCCAAATTGAGCCCAAAAAGACATGCAATAAGCCCACATAACCTTAAGAATTTTGGCTGGCCCTATATATAGATATTATTGCCAAACATTTTGAGGTATTTTAAGCAATTAGAACTCTTATGATTTAATCGAATTCAGAATATTAATCCTATGGTCATTAGGAATCCTATTTCAACTAGGATTAGGAAACTCTTAGTCTACAAATAAGAAGCTAAGCTTAGGTTCTGGACATACTCATAATATTTAGAGCAAGAAATAGAGAGATTCAGAAGGAAGTTTTGGCCAAGGAGTTGCTTGGTCGAGATCCCCCCGCCATCCGCACATTTGCATTTCCATGCGTCGATCTCATAGCCAGCTCAACCCCGATACCTCCTGGTCTATTGCTCTACCCCTGCCACTACTGCCCCGCTTATCACCACCATTGTGCGACACCATCAGTTACTATGCATCACCTCTGGTCGTCATCTAACCATCCTTGTCGTACTTGCTACAGCCACAAAAATTCGATATTTTGGGGTCGTGTCATTGTCATTTTGAGCTCAATTCACTACAAATCAAGTTAAAAAAGAGTTGGTTTTGGGCAACTTTTTGCTATTGGTTTGTTGCAGAAATTTCGCTTGGTAAACAAGAATTTTTCTCATCCCTTTGGTTGCAAATATGTAGTCGATTGATTGGAATTTGCATGTGTCCATCGATCTCTTTGAATTGACATGTTTTTGCTATGAAGGATCGAGAACATGAATCTTTTACCAATGAATATGGGATTTCGAATTTTTGGCTAAATTTGAAACTAGAAAAGAGTGTTGCAAGATCAACCAAAAACACTATTCTCTATTGAAGCTCGAAAATTTTGCTTGAATTAATTGGATTGGTTTGTATTTTAGGCATAATTTTTGTAAATTAAAACCAAATGCAAATTAGGAAAGTTTCTTTCCTAAAAGGCAACGTATTTCTTGACTTAGACAAGTTTTATCTATGATTATTCGGATACAATCATCTGGTTTGATGGAAAACAGGAAATTAGTCGATCCAATCTATGATTACTTAGATTCTATTACGACTTAGGATATTCCTTGACTTTTTAATTATTGATTTCTCATAACTTTGGTGAGTGGAGAAGGTGCAACCAAAACATCGATAATAAACTTGTTTATCAAACACACCCTTTTATCTAATATATATGGCCTCTACTATTTTACATCATAAAATGTATCCTTCCCCATAAAAATACACTTGATAAAATTTTGGATAAGAGGAAGGGGTTGACTATCACCGGGAAACATAGTCATACTAATTCTTATGTTCAAACATCTAGACCCTCGGTCTTATATCCATACCAATTAAAACTTCTAAAATAACTCCCTCTCAACGGGAATTCTATGGTAGCTTATTCTCAAGTAGACGACCTTTCCTCCTAAAAGCAAGGTGGCCCATCAAATTCTCCAAGGGGTTCGATTAGATTTCCGCCCACGTTCAAATGCCAAGCAATAAAATGCATAGGCACTTGCTCCATCCTTCCAACATTAAACCATGTAGTAGACTTTATTCTAGTAAAAGTAATATCGGAATTGATGCCTACTATGTCCCCTTCTTGATAGTTCACATCTGTAACTAAGCAGATGCTTAGGACCAATTGAGCCATTGTTAGTTTCCTAAAAAATAAGGGATGAGCACACAACTCAGTAGGAAAAATCACTAGCTTCAAGATAGAGTATAAGTTATAACACCTGACGTCACGAACCACAAAGCTATCCTATGATTCATTACTCAAATTCACTAAGCAGCACATTAGTTATAATGTCAATTATAAACTTAATAAGTGCAGTAGACTTTTCTTTTCACTTTCGGGCTTTCTTTTCCCTAAACTTCCATTACTAAAAAAATCATGTATGACATTGATCAAAATATGGGCCATAAACGCAATAAATGCAATAGACATTCTTTCTTTTCACTTTTGGGCTTTCTTTTCCCAAGCCTAATGTCAAGACTTTTAGGGTCTGTTTGGTAACGTTTCTGTTTCAAAAAAGTGATTCTGATAAAAAAAACATTTTTTTATTTTGTTCTTTTAGAGAATCAGAATGCGTTTGGTAACTATAAAAAGTTTTTGATTTTTTGTCCAAAAGTAATCCTAAAAAAGTGTTGTGGGAAGAGGCTGAGAAGTCTATTTTTGAAAAGTGATCCTAAAAAAGTGTTCTTTTTTTAGAAACAACTTTTTTTTGTTTCTAATTTTTTGTCCAAAAGTGTTCTTGGGAGCAGAATCAAAAACAGAATTATTTGCGTTACCAAACATGTTTCTAATCTTTTTTTGTTCCCGAGAACAGAAACGTTACCAAACAGGCCTTTACCAAGCATTGTCACCACTGCATGTTTACGATATCATAAATCATAAAACATATCATATCATCATTAGGTAAACAACATCTATATCATTGGCTCAAGTAATACTTTTAGCCGATGATGGTGGAAAATTCCATTGCCATGAACAACAGTTAGATAATACATCATTACCCCAAGTCGCTACACCATTACTTTTCTCACTAACGATGGCAAAAAACATCTTTTAAATGGTAACTGCACTCTTGCTCATGTATGATTCATTTCTAATCTTGACGATTATCATACCATCCACACATTATAAGAAATGTCCTCCTCTATATGCAATAAATACTCATGCAAACATAATGACTTATTTTTCAATCTTCCTTTAGCAAGTCTATACATACTTTCCAACACATTTCATTTTATTTATAAGGCATAACCATGCATCCACTTCATCAAAGCATTAAATTTTGGGCCCTCTTTTCTGAAGCCTTCCATTAATCCAAAAAACTATGTATGACATCTATCATAATGTCAGGCATAAAGTCAATAAATGCAACAAATATTCTTTCTTTTAGCTTTTGGGCTTTCTTTTCTCGAGCCTCGCATTGGGAGTTCCGATACAAGGCAACGTCAACACAGCATGTGTAAAGTAGTAGAAACATATCATATTAGATAAAGGATGTCTACGTCATTGTCTCAAGTAATGCATTTAGCGGATGACAGCAGAAAATTCCGTCGTCGCAAGCAACAATTAGAAAATACATCGTTTCCCCAAGCTCCTACACCGTTGCTTATCTCGTTAACAATGGCAGAAATTTGTCTTTTAAATGGAAACCATACTCTTGAACACACATGATTCATTTCTTAATCTTGATTAGGATTACAATATCATCCATACATTCTAGGAAATGTCCTATTCTATATGCGCACATAATGACCTGTTTTTTCAATCTTCCTTTGGCAAGTCTATACACACGTTCCAACATACATTTGGTTTCATTCATAAAGTAAAACCATGCATCCACTTCATCAACGTATTAAAATAACATCCTTATTTCAAAATTAGTAATTTCCCTGCCTTTTTTGACGTAAGATTAGCCAAGAATACATGAGGGGCGAACGAGAGCGTGGCTGAGCAAGTGAGAGCATGTTAGGGGAGAGAGAGAGAGAGAGAGAGAGAGAGAGAGAGAGAGAGAGAGAGAGAGAGAGAGGGAGGGGGGGGGGGAGTGGCATGAGAGGGGGAGAGCACATGAGGGAGAGAGGGGAGGGAGAGAAGATTGGTGGATGAAGGAAATGAAGAAACCATACCCTCATGTATAGTAGTTTTCTAAGTTCTCTCGTAAGTTACTTCATTAATGACCTTACCTTGATATCTCAATCTTATTGGTCCACCTAAAACCCCATCTCTCCTAGATTTCTAGACTAACTACTTATTGACATTTGATTAGTCCACTTGTTTAAGCTATTAATTCTAGATTTCTAAATTAGCTATGTATCCTCATTTGATTGGTCCATTTGTATGGTCCTTATCCTTTCATTTAATGCTTGAAAATGACATTGATCTTATTTTATCATTAAATGATTGACAATAATATTGATCTTATCCTATCATTTAATGCTTGATAATGACATTGATATTATCCTTATTCAATTGACTTACCATTGACTTGTCCATTCTTGTCCAATTGACTCAACATTTACTTATTTTTTTATTATCAATGACTAACAACTACAGACCATTTGGAACAAAGGTGGAGTCTCCGACAACGCAACCAAGATGTGCCGACGAAGCAATCACTGGTGGGAACTAGCACCAGTTCGTTGATGCTGGGAAGCATTAAACATGTTTTTTTGACCTTCTCTTCAACTGGAGCCATAATTTCAGCATTGTCGGCCATCCTTCTCCATCTGGCACGAGTAATGATCGGTGCACAAGAGGTATCCATAATAACCTTACCTATAAAAGGTAAAGACAATGATAAGTAGGATAAATAAAAACTCGTGGACCGGTTGATGACACCATCCCTCTAGATGCCAAAATTTACCGTGAAATGGACTAGATAATGATAAACAGCTTTCATGTTGAAAATTCTCTTAAAAAATGTATGGATTTAACGCAGTTTATTATTTTCTCCAAAACTTTTCTCTAGAAAACTGTCTTGTCCAATATTTATTCATGATGCATTGGGCCTTTAAAACTTTCAAACTCCATTGTACAACTTTCCAGTTTTAAATTATTGCAAAAGAGGTCTTTAACTGGCGGCAAATTGCGAAATGAAACCGACAGCATAAATAATTTCAAAACCCAGAAAAAATCATAGGGTGTGCCGAAAATTTATAGGCTAATTTAGCCTATGCCCAAAATTTTGCTTCATTCGAAAAGTGTGCAATTTGTCCAATTTAGTCTGTAAAAACATGTCAAATAAACGCAAATTTTGGGAAAAGATATATTCCAAGCAAATTAATCAATTCTTGAAAATACGGATAATATTCAAAAATGCTTATCGATTAATCAAACCTCTCAGAATCAGAAATTTTTTCGGTGCAAGCTTTTCAATTTTCATATTTTGATCAAACTTGAAAATGATGCTATTCATCAAAGGACAAACAACCTAGGCATACACAATCGAAAAATTTAAAAATTTCTCCTTTTTTAGTTGAAATGATTTATATCCCAAGTTTCATATGGCACGAAAGCAGCACTTGAGGTGGAGTGAACCGTAACATGACAAGGTGCGAGCTTTGTGTGTTTGAACTTTAAAATTTTCTCCTTTTTTAGTTAAAATGATTTATATCCCAAGTTCGATTGCAAAAAATCATATAAAATCAGAAAAAGTATATGAACATGTGTAAGTTTCCAAGTAGACGATCACATTTTTTGCAACCAAAAGGACAAGAAATTACCTTGAAATGGTCGAGCGAAAATCTGCACAACGTAGTCAACGAAAACAGCTCAAAGACAGCTCCTTTTTGACCCGATTTGCAGCGAAAAAGTATCCCCGAACAGCAGAATTTCTAGCACAAGATAACAACTAGGTTAGATCTCAATTTGTGACTAAAAACGAGGCTGATCAACCAAAAAATAGTGGCTGATCAGTAGCTCGAGACAGTGGCTGGACAGGCGTCCGATCGGCGGAGCAGCCTTCAGGCGGACTGTGCGGTCAGCTGTGGTGTCGGGTGGTGATCAGCGGCGTCAGATAGAGCTGGATGACAGTGATGTCAGGCAGAGTTGAGCAGCTGGCGTTGGGCTGATCCAGGGTGACAACGGCGGGGCAAAGGCAGGCAGAATCGGGCTGCACACAGAGGAGGAGAGTCTTGACCTCAGGGAACAATCTCGGTGTCCCTGAATGCTCCAAAATTGCTCTGAAAATTTTAGTACATCTCTAGGAATGAATAACCTAGGCTTAGTGTTCTATTTATAGGTTTGAAAAGCTCCTAATCCTGGTTGAAGTATGTTTCCTAGTCAAAATAGGTTTCCTAATTTTGAAAATTCAGAATTTAATAAAACCCTGAAGAGTTCAATTTCTTTCAAATAATTTGAAATTTTCAGCCACACATCGTGTACATGAGCTAGCCAAAATTTTCAATCTCTCTTTTGCAATTTTGGGCTCAATTTAGGCTTTAATTGATTGACATGTAATTAATTAAAAGCCTTTAACATTTAACTAGGCATAAACAGGCTGAATTAAATATGAAAATAGGTCTAATCCCCTTAAATAAATTCATGCCTAGTCCAATTGCTTGTCAATTTAAGCTCAAATCTTTAACGTCGGTACAAAATAATGCATATGCAATGCATGAATTGGAATATGCATGATTAATTAAATATTTTTTTGTAGGAATTAAAGTTAATCCCTGATTTTTTTATGCTAAATAGATGATTAAAATGGTTAATCAAAATTTAAGTATCAACAATCCCATCATTGTCGAAGAAACTGAGAGTTGCAAGGAACTGCGGGGTTGAACTCTGGCGAGACTTAGAGAAATGTCCGATCAAAAGCTGGTGGGAGGCATTGGTCGACCAACTCTTGTTGGAGGAGCTAAAACCTCGTAAGAGAAGGTGTGAAGAACTAAGCAAGATGTTGATCCAGCAATCGGAGACCGAACAATTGATTCTCATGGCAACAATTCCAACGATCAAACAAGACTAAAACAATTACGGTAAACAGTGGTCACTAGTTCTTACATGCATTTTTATGGGGCGACCCGCCATACGGGTCAAATCTTAATCACTAGAATCCTTTCATTAGAAATTCTGCCATGGGGTGACCTATCATACGGGTCAAATTTCAATCAAATTTTAATCAATAGAATCCTTTTATTAGGAATCTACCATGGGTTGACCTACCATACGGGTCCAAGTTCAACCACCCTATAGATTTCTTAACAAATCCTTAAGTTCTTATTCCATTTTCAGTAGAGCGTGCGTGTCAGGCAACCGCCAGTTGACAGGCAGGTGAGTGCCAGATAAACTCTCCTCTCCAAATCTCTCCTTCAATTCATTGGAGCCTCTTCAAATCTGGCCTGGATCAGAGCTTACACCGAGGGGTATCAAGGATCAATGTCACGACTCTGGTTATTTGCTTGTGTTGAGTCGATTAGGATTCAAGTGTCATCTCGTCTTTGAAATGAACCTCTACCGAGACTCCTTTCAAAGAGGGGCAGCTGTTGACACCAGATTTTTAATTATTTTTTTTATTTTCAAAAATTAATAGAAAATCCATAAAAACTCATAAAATTTAAAAATCAACTTTCGGGACCCTGGCCAAACCTAGGGAACCAATTTTGACCAAAAATTTTTTTTTTCGTATTTTCAGTATTTTCCGATATTTTTATTTTTGAAAATTCATAAAAAATAAAGAAAAAATGAGAAAATTGCAAAATCAACTTTTGGAAACTTTGACCAAGCTTAGGCAACCATTTCTGAGCAAACAATAATTTTTGTATTTTTTTTGTATTTTTTAAATATATTTTTTAGAAATTAGGAAAATATTTCATAAATAATAGCATTTGAGGCCACAAAATACATAAAAATAGTCAATATTTTTCTTTTCAATCCCTTTTCATGTTGGCCATCGTAAATTTAAAAAATCCAATTCGGAGTCGGGTATTGTTTCACGAGCATAATCTCAAATTGAGCCTAAAAAAATTCAATTTGAGTCATTTTATTTTCATTTTTCACTTTTGGGAGTTGTGACATTGTTCTCTAATATTCTAAATTTTCATCCTGGCACAATTATACCCAGAATGACCAAATTTTACAAAAAAGGCTTTAATTAAATTTTACATTTTTTCAGTAACAAGAAATAAGCTTAAATTTGACATGCGATGAATTGTGTCAAAAATTGTGAGGAGATTTGGACTTAAAGAAATATTTTTTTCAGGGACTAAATTGTAAATAATTAAAATTCAAGGACTATAGTGCAAATACCTAACTCTTGAAGGATTATTTTGCAAATAAAAAAAAGAAGAGTTAGTGGAGAAATTAGAATAAAAAAGGGAAGATGGAGAAAAGGAGATGGAGAAGAATGGATGGAGAAAATAAGATAAGAATAGAGAAGGAAAGATGGAGATGAAGAAAAGTAAGTGGAGAAATTAGAATGGGAAATAAATATGGAGAATGGAAGATGAAGATGAAGAAGAGTTAGTGGAGAGATTAGAATGTGAGATAGAGATGGAGAATGGAAGATGAAAATGAAGAAGAGTTAGTGGAGAAATTAGAATGGGAGATAGAGTTAGTGGAAAAATTAGAATGGGAGATAGATGAGTGGGTTATAAAAGGAGGAAGAAGTGAGCTTAAGAGGGGAATTTTTTTGGAGAGAAAATTTTGGATGTTTGAGAGGGTTTTGGGAGATTGAAGAAAAATTTGAGAGAAAAAAAATACCAAAAGAGAGAGAGAATTTTGAAGATGATGGGAGTTTAAAGCTAGCGGGTTATCATCATCAATTTCTTCATCGATCAACATAAATCAAGAATTCATCCTAGATTTGAAATTAAGTGTTCCTCTACTCTCTTTGATTTTTTAGTATAAACTAGCCCAAATTTTCTACTCTTCTCCCATTTCCCCATATCTGATTTCAGGCAGGAACCAATTATATCCATCAAGCACTTCTCATAATGCCATTGAAGCTAAGTACTTATTTCATTGTTCTAATTTTTAATGTGAATTAAATCATATTTGCTCCATTACTCCATTTCTCCATATTTTTATGTCAGGCAAAGGACAACTCCAAGTCAACGGTAAATCCCATGGAGGTGTAAGATTGGCGCTGACGAGCTCTTGAGTGCCCATTAAATTTTCAATTGATCCGTCGATGGATTTTGGCCCGAATTGTCAAATCAATTCGTTTTATTTTAAAGAATTTAAACCCCAAAGGAGAAGGCCAAGCCAAGGTTGAGATATCCAATGATGGTCTTTATTTATTGTCATTTACTTCCTGTAATTTAATTTGAATTACTAAACCCCAAAATGAGTAGTTTGCAGCACTGCACAGAAGTCGTTAATTCACTCCCTCTTTCAGCTTCAGGGAAATACTTAATATTTTGAAAATGCCAAAAAAAATGTCACTCATGTATATTCCATTTAAAAAAGTGAAAATACAAAAAGAGAACACTCCACTAGAGCCTTAGGAATAAATCAAGCATGAGTTGCCAAATTAGGATACCCATGAAATTAAGGTACCGAAAGGGCATTAGTTTTAATTAACTAGTGTAACCAAGTCCCCGAACTCATAATCTCTAGTTCGTAGAAGTAATTTAGTTCTCTCGCTAATTTACTTAGGTTTCTAATGAACTTATCAAAAATGATTAGTGGCGACTCCAAAATTTAAAACCATTTGAACAAAAAACCAAAGTCGCGATTTGGTAGAGCTTGGGAGGGCTCGAACTAGGTTAGTTAATTTAATCAATTAATCTGGTAATCCATTACCTTAAAAAAATGAATTTTAGGTCGTGACAATTGCATGTTCATTTAATTACGAAATTTTACTGCTTTAATAGAAATTACGTGCCTCCAAATTGCCATGTTTGGGCAAATGCAATGTGATTTTTTTTAATGATATTTTAACATGCGTCTTGTTATTGTGTGAGATTTTTATCAAGCAAGAAAACGAGCTTATAATTGGCCCTTTAGGTGCCTATATAACACGGGAAATCAGAAAGATAAGGGTGCTGACCTGAAGCGTGTAGTTCAACGCGAGTCGGGGCATACTATGCCCTGATGCGTTTGGTGCGGTGTAGTTGAAAAGATAAGAGTACCACTTGAGGTGAATAGCATGGGTGAGGCATGACCTAAGGCGTCTTTGCACGAGTCAGATGAAAATGAGTTCATGATAAACAAAATAAAAAAAGGTACAGTGCGCGCTGATGCATTTAACATGGGGTAGCTAGAGAGATAAAGGTACCATCAGAGGTGAATAGCAAGGGTGAGGCTCAACCTGAGGCGACTAACACAAGTTGACCTAAGGGATTTGGTGATCATTGTGATCATTGCATGCTTATACTCTGATGCGTGAACATATTTATATTGAATAGTTCATTCGTATATTGAAATCTTCTATTGTTGTGACCTAGCTATTGGTGGATAGCTTTAAGGGTCTCCTTGCATGCTTAGGAGGATCTTCGGGGTACGTATTATCCTAACCAAGGTTTAGGGGGTGAACTTGCTAAAATACGTTCTCACTGTTTTTATTTCCCCCACCTTTTAGACCCTAGGCCGTAAGTATGAATAGAAGATCATACAATTTTGGGATATCATGATATGTTGATACCCAAGTGATGGAGTACCCAGTCGGCAAGGGACCGATGTAGTGGGTGTTAGATCTTGAGGAGTTGGATTCGATGGAGATTTCACTGTCAAATTGGAGTGATATTGATGGCTACATCTCTAGCCATATTCCCTATTTTGGTGGTTTTCTTTTAATGACTGTGGTCGCCCAGGGTTATTTTGTTGTTGTGGTTAACGAAATTGAAGAAGGATGCTAATGTAAATATAATGTGTTATGGTTGAACTTTTTCCTTATTCTTTTGTTGTCCAAGTTATTATATCATTTCCACGAATGTTAGCTTTGGTTGAGTTTTGGGTCCGACAAGCCAATGATATCGCACTTTCATTTATCGACCATGAAATGGCCAGAGTGTCGCGTGCTCGATTGGGGTTCGGGGTATAATAGTAAGCAAGCTTGAGTCTTATCATAAGGTAACAAGGATTGAGCTCGCTAGCCTTGAGCAAGGCCTTACCGATGCCTCAGCCACGGCTAGAAAGGTCGAGTTCATGGGCCTCGCTAGAAACCAATGATGTTTGGCTTTGCCTCTCCACAAGCCGATGATGTCAAGCTTGCCGGCCATAGCTATGGCTGGCAAGCGAACTAAAAAGAAAGGAAAAGGGAAAAAGGAAAAGGAAAAAAAATAAAAAGAAAGAAAAGGAAAAGAGAAACTTCGAGTTGAGAATAAAAAATAATTAAAAGGAAAATAAATGCGAAAGAATGGAGGAAGAAGAGATAGGAGAAACTAACGGAGCATAATATCCCCTTGATTTTCATGCATCATTGATTCTTGGAAGAACCTACACACCAATGGTTGTTTAATACTAATTGAGCAATCTCATTAATTAATTGCTTAAAGTGATAATCTTGACTCTCCTGCTGTTGTTTAGCTCCATTTCATTGTATTCACATTTGAAAGAATATTAGACATACTTCTTTTTGAGATTTTTCTATTTTGATTTTTGCTTGTGTTGGAAGTTTAAAAGTCTTCTTGACCCTTTAGCATTAGGCAATTAAAAGTCTTAAGATCTTTAATTAACAAAATTCAAGTTTATATATTGGTTTTATATACCTATAAAGCAAAAATAGTAATAAAATTTGAATACACGTTGCAAATAATAGTTAATTGACTTCATTAATGAGGAGGGGCCAACTTTGTAATTATTAGACTTATGTTAGGTTTACATTGATGAATTGGCATGACAAGTTAAATGATTGGGTTGTAGTCTAGTATTCTATCGCTTGATAACATGTCCTAAATACATTTTATATTCATATAGTATCTCTTCACTTATTAGTTTAAGTTTTTTGGTTGGGCTTTATAACATGGCATCAAATCCAATGTCATCCCAGTCAGAGTCTAGCTTGCACTTGAAGGGGGTGCTGAGATATTACCCTACATTGTATGATAATGTAATGCTCCATTTTAATAGTTCTAAACTATTCGAAAAAAAAACAAAATGGATTAGAAAGCTGATTTGGGCTGAGTTAATTAGAATTCAATTAGGACAAGATCGTCAAACGTGGTGGGCCATATAATGGTAGCCGGCCGACAAATGACAAACAAGGCATGATCCATAATAGCAGTGATCGAGACTCAGCCCAAGTAGAACCAATATGGATTAAGTCATTGAGGGGATCAATGGACCTACAAACTATTGGTAGTTGAGGGGCCACGGGATAGGCCCCAGCCTATTGAGAGGATTTTGACCCAATTGAGCTTGATCAGCAAGGGATCCACGTTTCCTCTCTTTCTTATAATCATAAGCCCATTTTCTCATATCAAATTTAGAAGGCCCATGTAGGACACCAAAACCAACTTAAGGAGCAAATCCATTTCTCTTCTCCCCCTCGGTGATATCACCACTTCAATGACACTTCTTCTCTATTATTGGTTTTGTCTATTGTCTAGGGAGCTCATCTATTTTGCGCCAACGCAAGAGCAAGAGCATATAGGCAATTCAAGAACGTCGGTTGCAGCAGAAATAAGGTGAGTTGATTCTTTAACCCATTTACTAACCCTTTCATCTAGAGTCGAGGATGGTGACTTTGGTGGGGAAAGGAGGAGTGTCGGGTTTGTTGAGATTGGAGTGCACTGGATGATTGTTTGTGAAAAAGGGTCCAAAGCACGACATGGTAAGATGAAGAACCCTATGATTTGAGTTTTACACTGTACAATGGTGCAAATTTATCCAAATAAATTAACTTTGGCATTCTCAACTAATTGTCATGAAATTTCCCTTGGTAGATGCTAACCCTTGATGCATGTTGTTACACTTCATGGACTGAATGTGTAGGGGCTATAGAGGGCTGAATTTGTGACCAATGTATTGTTAATAGACGAGAAACTCTGAGTTGTTGCCTTAGGAAATCAGACTTCACTAGAGGATCACTTATCTGCCTTGTAAGTAAAAAATGCCCAAGAGGTAGACATCATGGGAAGTCTATTTATAAAACCAGAGGATGAATAACCTGTTTGGTTGGTAGTTGGAGGTTGGCCAAGAAAGGGCCGTGGTGTCGGGGGCTGGAGTATATGGTGAGAGAAGTTGGGGTTGAGTTTCTGCGTCATAAAAGCAAATCGAGTCACTGTCCTTGACCAACAGGCGAAAAAGAAAACAGGTCTAGGTGGACGAGATAGTATTATATTTGGATTGGAAATTTTAGGAAGGTCATTGGTGGTTTCAAATAGGTGTGGAATCAGTCTCGGTTTCGCGAGCGTTGTCCTAATCGAGCGAATAGCACTTTGTTGGCGCTTGAAGGGAACACATCCCACAATATACGCAGCAGATTACACGGAATTAACAATCCCAAGAAACTTACTTGAATCACTGATCGGAGAAACATATCATAGAACGGACATATCTCGTGTTTTCACAGATTAAGTGTTACCATTGCAGTCACTCGAGAGAGTCCTCGTCAGTTTGACAATCAGGAGAGTTCGTTGTTGTTCGTGTTCTCTGTTCTCTTCTCACTGAGGAAAATAACGTCGTTCATTCTAATGAACCCATAAACAGACATGAACTTCTTCACGTTTAAAGGAGTTAAAGGAGTAACTGCCTTTAGCAGTTATCTCTTATGGGTAATGGGCTGGGTTAGCCCATCTTGGGCGGCCCACCCATCTATCTAGCCCAACATCTCCCACTCGTCCATGATGGGTTATCCATAACTCTCTTTTCTCTACAAGGTTCATATCAACAAATAATCCATGCGACCAGCATACTATGAGAGCTCGTTGCCACACATCTGTTAGGAGTATATAGCAGCTCAAAATGGGCACATTAATTCAGAATAGATCCAGTATGCAGTACCCTAGATCAATTAGTCACATTTACATCATATCTCTCTTGATCTCTTTAAGCATTTCATATGCATTGTATTCACAATCATGATTAAACTCAAAACTCAAATAATCATAATTGGTCGACTTGTGAACACAAAGAATGTGACATCAAAACAAATTGATCTTTCTCTTCCCTTAAACCTCTCAATCTCAGTTCAGCTCGCTTTTCTAGAAATGTCCCATTAGATCGAATCAATTTCATGACCATTGACGACACTCTAGGATAGCGAACACTGAATAGAAATCTTGAGAATAAGTAAAAGTCGTGAGGCGACAAATTGGAGGAACTTTTATCCTCAAGAGTCTCACACGGTTAGGAAGTTGAGATCAAAACTTCCACCAATTCTTATTGGTCGTCTCATGAATACGTAATATGAAATACGTATTACGGTATTCTCTCCTTTCCCATAGAGCGTATGTCTTTTCACTTAATACCATACATATGATAGTTCAGACATACCCAATGTCTTGAGTTCACAAATCTACTCTCTTGAAAAAATCCATCAAAACTCACATCTGGCATTAAAGACAGATAAAGTGAAATATGTGGGTTATTTCACTTTCGGATATAATAAATAATATGTCCTAATCTTAACACTCTGTTAAGGCGACATCTATACTTTAAGCTCGAGCTCTCAATTATCACCTAGATAATGAGCTTAAAATTATCCCATCTCTATCTATCACGCAATAAATAGAGGCGATTACCCGTATGAGTGGACTAATCTCTTATCTGTCCGACATACCTTTTTAACATAATGCACTAAGCATTAATATGCATAAATATCGGATAAACTCAAGCATTAATAATGACAACAAATATCATTATCTGTGAACTTTGGGAAATATAAATATTTAGTACTCTAGCTTCTACGCAATCCTAGAGATTTCAATATATGGAACTAATCCCTTTGTTAACACATGATCAAGGAAAACATATCTAAGAATTAGCTTCTTGATAAAATCTACTTTCGTTCTATGCGTAGATATGTACTATATGTTCACATCTTTTCGTACAACCATGTCTTTTACAAAATCATACTTCGTGTCTATATGTTTGGTCTTGCAGTGAATTCTTAGTGTAAGCTCTTACTGCTTGGCTATAACAATTAACTAATAATTGAACTTGCAGCATCCTTAGTAATACGTCACTGACCCAAATATCTCTTAAGCCAAACAACCTCTAGTACTATTGCTGATAACACCACGAGATCAATTTTCATTGTGGATAAGGCTCTACATGTTTGCTTCTTACTATTCTAAGATATTGCGCCACTGCACAGCAAGAATACAACCCCAGAGGGAGATTTCCTTTCATTTAAATCTCTTCATAAGTCAACATCAATATAGCCTTCAAGGTGCAGATCTCTACCTTAGTAATTCAGCAAAAATTCAACAGTACTTTTCAGATACCTTAGGATTCTCTTGACGGCAATCTAATGTGCTTAACCTGGATTGGATTGGTACCTACTTACCATTCCAATTGTATAACAAATATCAGGTCTTGTACACATCATAGTGTACATTAAGCTTTTTACAACACTAACATATGGAACACTTTTTATATTTCATTTGCTTGTGAAGTCTCAAGACACATTTTGCGACTCAGACCTTCATCTCTTACAATATAAGTAGCTTTGGGTTTACAGTCTTGCATATGAAATCATTCGATGACTTTATCTATATAAGTCTCTTATGAAAGAGATCACAATCTCATTGAACGATCTCCTGAAATATTAATTTCAAGAATATATGCAGCTTCACCATATATTTCATCTCAAAATTGGAACATAACCAATTCATGACTGTATTAACAAACTCTATATTACTCCTAGCATTTAGTATATCATCAACATATAATGATAAGATCGCAAAATGATCTTTGGATCTCTTGGTATATACACAATTATCTTCATTAATCATCTCAAAATTATATGCTACTATGACATTGTGAAAGCATATCTATCATTATCTTGAAGACTACTTAAGGCCATATATTGATATCAAAAATCGACATACTTTTTGTTCTTAGCCTTCAGTAACAAACCCAATGGGTTGTTCAATATAAAATTTTTCTTTTAATTTTCCATTGAGAAAAGTAGTCTTTACATCCATTTGATGTAAGTCAAAATCCATAATTGCCATTATTGCCAGAAAAAGGTGAATTGCGGTAAATCTCATCACAAGAGAAAAACCATTTCATAATCAATTTATTCTTATTGATGATAACCTTTCACCTCAATGCGAGCCTTATATCTCTTAATCGAGCCATCATCTTTGTACTTTATTTTGAGAACCCACTTGTTCTCAATAGCTTTATGTGAGTTTAGAAAATCAACCAATTCGCAAACTTGGTTTGATCTCACTGACTCCATTTCTTTTTCCATTGCTTATCCACTTTTTTTTATTAGGGCAAGTCAAAACTTCATTTACATTCTTTGGTTCATCCTCTTCTCTTGAAGCGACTATATGGACTAACCATGAAAGCTTCCTTTTTACAAAAAATGCTTTTGCGACTTATTCGCCGTACAGGAGATTGTACACTTGGTACATCATGCTTCATTACGCTCCCACTCGAATTAGATAATGATGATTTTTCACATCAAGTGGTTGCAATTGAGACTAGTTCGAAATAAATTCCCCACTTCTCACATTGCTCCCACTTAGATGAAATGCCTTAGAAAAATCATTATCACTATCCAAGAATCCAAACAGAGAATAATCTCCACATATCTCGTCCTTTTTCGAAAATTCATTCACTAAGAATGTGACATCTCATGATTCAAGTTCAGTTGTACTTCCACTTTCTTACTTACCTATAAACACACACCATGTTGAATGCTCTCAATATCTCATAAAGATACTCTTTTTGTCTCTGTGACCCAATTTTTCATATTTATGAGAGAATTCGTGTGTAAAGGAAGTACATCAAAGTCTAAGAAAACTCAAATCTCATTTTCAACCTGTCCATAACTTATATGGAATGGAACTAACTGATTTAGAAGGCACATGATTAGGTATTTAAACAGCAATCAACAAAGTTTCGCCCCAAAAGGTGATAGGCAAATTAGCCTGTGCCGTCATAGAAAACTCCATTCTATTGAGCAGTTGTTAGAATAGTCAACTGTTTTTCTATTCATTTTTCATCACATAATCATCTGAACTGATCAGATAAATTTTCTTGACCTCGATCAGATTTTTTTTAAGGCTCATAAAATTTTTAAAGCAACTCATGCCTTAGATTTATGAGGAATCAAAACATATCCAAATTGAGCATAATCATAAAAATGCGATGAAATAAACAGCTCTATGACTTGCTCTCACATTCATTGAAGCATATATGTCTAAATGGATTAATTGCAAAAGGAAACTCAGCTTTTGCTCCTTTTTCAAATGATTTTCTTATTGTTTTTCCCACTAGGTAATGCTCATGAGTAGGCAAATCAACTTTTTCAATATTGCCCAAAAAGCTGTCTTGGCTAATCTATTCATTCGATGTTGGCTAATATGACCCAACCTAATATGCCACATATTCACATCATTACAGAAGATGTAAATATGGAATAACAAATATTCACATTATTGTGCACAACAATCAAAATAATAAAACCATCCAGAATCATAATAATGTGTTCCTAACAACAAGCCATCACCATCGTTATGAAAGTTCAAACTGAAATCAAGTTTAACCAATACTAACATGGAAACTAAATTCCATTGAGTTTCTAGAGTATGTAATACATAATGTGGGACTAGGGTGCGATCATCGCGCATATTCAATTGGCAAGTACCAATCCCTTTTGACTTCCACTAAGGAATTATTTTTCACATGTATCTACTTTGCTCCATGTGAAACTTGTTGAAAATCCACGAAAGTATTTTTGTCCTTTGCTACATAGTCTGTGGCCTTTGAGTCTATAATCCACAAAGGATGAGATTCAGTTACGAAAACTGAACTGGAGGCATAAGTAACACTCTCCAGTGCACAAAAGTTTTCCAACTTCTTTGGCTCACCACAGTCATGAGCAAAATGACTTTTCTTACCACAGTTAAAACATTTCACTTTTGAGATATTTTTTCTTGAAAGGACACTTTCCTTTTTTATGTCGGTTAAATTTCGATTTCTTTCCCCGAAGAATCTTTTCCCTTGTCCTTCCACTTCTTGAACCCACCTTGACGCTTACGCTTAGAACACAAAGCCCCATTTGAGCTAGAACCAACTTAACAAATGTCGGTTTCTGATTTAGCCGCTCGAAGGCGGCCCACCTCTAGTTCAAGTGGATTTTCATAACATCCTCAAAAGTCTTTACTTTTTGTCGTGGATCAAGTGAACTTTCATATACACATAGATATGTGGTAGAGAACAAATTACTACTTGCACTTGCTGCTCATCAGTCAAAATGTGATCTGCATCTTATAGTTCACTTATCATATTTAACACATGCCATTAAAGCATTTTCATATTCTGCTCACGAGGCATCATAAGTGTCAAACCTTAAGTTGGTGAAATGCCTCCCATTTTGACTTTGGCATTTTCATAAATGCCTAAACTCATGCATAAAATCATTTTCATGCTACTCAGCAATATAATGCAAACAATAGAGCTTATCATTTTCTATGCAGCAAATGTCTCTTTTAATTTCTATGTGGTGCAGTAATTCTATCTCTAGGTTCTTCCATAATTAGGTTAAGAACTTCTAATGCTTCACGCTTTTTCTAGCACATACTGGATTCTCGTATTCCAGTTTTTATAATTCATGCTGTTCAAAAATCTCTCATTTATCAAGCTTAGCTATGATATTCTAAGAAGCTGTAGCCATTGTATTTGAACATGAAGTTCTATAGACATGTATTCACGAACTATTAATGCCTAACATTTATGCATCTATTTTACACTAACTAATTATACTAATGAATAATTTCACATAAGGTCTCAGATTTGAAAGTTCACTGTGTTCCCAATCATCGTCTGAGAATCCTTACTTGAAATTATTATTAACATAATCATTTATGTGAAATTGAGTTCACTAAAGTTACTAAAACTTTACAGAACTCCCCACTCGAATAAAGATCATAAAACATATAATGACCTCTTATCTTGTAAACATAACATGGTATAGCATGATTTGAACTAATACACAAATAAGTCATGCATCAAATCATACTCTAATATCGAAATACAAGATATAAATAGCAAATACATTCAATTTCATGCAAAATATACTTAATATTGCATGTGAGGGCAAAACAGTAAATCAATTGAAAGGGTAAAATTGTATATAAATCAACTAGGGGCAAAAATGTAAATTCTAGCTCAAATCAGGGGCCCAAAGGGTAATGCACGCATCCAGGGGCAAAAATGGCAAAGCACCACACGGAAGACAAACAGGCATCCTCTGCCGCGTAGTCTTCTTCAATTTTATTTCCCCACCGTTGAATCATACAATCCAAAGAGCTCGGCGGTATAGGGCGTTAAGGTCCAGTGAAGAGGGCGTGGGTTCAAATCCCACCTTTTTCCATTTTACCCTTAACCACTTGGTCTTCTTTAATAAAAAAGGTTCTAACTTTGACCAACAAAATCAACATGGTCAAGTGGTAAGCTGGAGTCCTTTGGCTTTGGAGATTGCGTGTGGGTTCAAATCCCACCACTGGCAATTCCTTCCCATTTTTTTTAAAAAACAATTCTGCATGTTGGCCCCACCAGGCGCATGTGTAACCACTACCGTCGCGTCTGTGCACTGCAACTGTTCCCGAACACAAAAATTTTTTTAAATTTTTTTTAAACCACGACACATGCTGTTCTTCTTCCCTAATATGACGATTTCTCGTTGCGTGAACAGAACAACTTTGCCGCGCCAACCACCGCTCAATTCTCCTCCAACACACGACCTTAGAACAAAATAAATAGTGGGTTTTGAACATCATGTTGGCGCGACCACATAGGTTCAAGAGTCAACGAAAATGGTGGAGTATTTTGCCTGGAATCGAGTAATAATTGCTCGAACACGGAACCCTAATCCGCAAAATTTCACCACAAAATTAGCCTCCGGCAAACGACCAAATGCAGAGAAAACTTAGGGCTTTTGTTGCCCATGACCATGTGACCCTACTTGCCCGAAACCAGGCCATGATTTACCAGAATTTGGCCATAATTGGCACTTTTCTCCCCAGCCAGATTGCCTCATTAAAAATTTACTCAAAAGAAAAAACAAGCATTTTCACACGTACAGTAACATGAAATCAGGAAACAAGTATAAACTTGGCTCTAATACCAATGAAGCGAACGCATCTCACAATATACGCAGCAGATTACACGGAATTAACAAGCCCAAAAAACTTACTTGAATCACTGATCGGAGAAACAAATCATAGAACGGACATATCTCGCGTTTTCATAGATTAAGTGTTACCATTGCAGTCGCTCGAGAGAGTCCTCGTCAGTTTGACGATCATGAGAGTTCGTTGTTGTTCGTGTTCTCTGTTCTCTTCTCATTGAGGAAAAGAACGTCGTTCATTCTAATGAACCCATAAACAGACATGAACTTCTTCACGTTTAAAGGAGTTAAAGAAGTAAGTGCCTTTGGCAGTTATCTCTTATGGGTAATGGGCTGGGTTAGCCCATCTTGGGTGGCCCACCCATCTATCTAACCCAACAACTCTGAATGCAAGGGTGAGTTAGACATGTGAAACATGCATCGGTGGGAAAAGAACGGGACAAGCCGAGTATTGTAGAGACGACGAGGTAAATTTTAGGAGTTCTAAGGACGGTTGGCCACATTACAATCTATCATTCGGTTAATCGTCATCGTTTGAATTCGGAAAGGCACCGATTAAGAGGTTACTCAGGTGCAGTGTCTGAACTCGTCACAAAAAAGTAAAGACTAGGAATATATTCGACATTGTGATGAGGTATAACTATTCACTAAATGCTAAGGTATTAAGCAAAGGATGACTAACAAATTCCTGAATTGTTATTGCCGAGAGGAATTTGGGATGGGACAAATATTTTTAGGTTTGGCTAGACATTAGTTCTATGGTTATCTGAGTACATGGGGATTTCTTTTATATAGTTCAGAAATCGTGTACCACAATGCATGGCACTACATGATACTAGCATTCGATAGTATATTTAGATGCATGAGCTTACATGACATGGTGTTCGATCAAATAAGACATTTGGAAGCGAGCTTTGTGCTAACGTAGCGTACCCCCATGGAGTTCATGGAAAGACTCTACTGTATGACTGGATGGCCTTACTGTGTGACAGGCCGATCTCCAAGGTGGTACAAGACAACAACATTATGGCAAAGCGTAATTTGTTTTGGTCAAATTGAAGGGTTACCTTACATGTAATTATTTAGTTCATGACATCAATCGTAGCACGATAGGTTACTAGATACCTCTTATTATTCGTTGTTGGATTCCGAAATCAGATCATTAACGCAAGTGCGTGCTATCGAACAAGTAATAAAGGGTAAATAGGGTTGTTGATCCCACAAGGACTGATCAAAGACTTTTATCGAGTACTAAACTGTCTCAAACCACTATTATTCAGAAAATCTAAATTAAGAGATTCAACTAAATTAAGAAAGTAAACTAAAACACGCAAATTTAACTTGATTAGAACTTCACTGATAGATAGCCTAGGGTATACAATTTCACTCAACAATTAATCTCAAGTCAATCCCTCTTCTTCAGTATTATCGAATGGCTATGTTGTTAATCTAGAATTCTAAAATCTCCCTATACCTCTTTCGAGCGTCAATAGGAACGTATTCTCGAGTAAATAATCATTCACTTTATTCATAGGCAAGCGACTATTGAGAACCCATTATGAACCAATTCTATTTGATTACCTAAGGAAATTGGGTATATTCTTATGCCTTTCGCTAATAATCCCGTCTTTCGACTAAGATTAACTTAGGTTATTTCTACCACGGCTAAATCTAGGGTTCCTCTCCCGAGTTCACCTAAATTACCAATTCAAATCAACTGGTGGCCAATCAATTGACAAGCATTAAGCGCAAATAGAGATAAACAACGAGAATTCATTCAATAATATCAAAGAAGAGTTCACAACTATCGATCAACTGTCAAGATCCATTGTAACCCTAGAACAACAAATTAGTTCATACTAACTCCAAGAAAACACATCATCCGAAAAAGACATAATAACATCAACATTCAAGAACAAAAGATGAGAAAGAATGAAGCTTGGTCGTCAAACTCGAGCTTCGTCTTCTTCGATCCTCGCTCTCCTCTTGCTGTCAAGAAGTTTCCGTCGTCTTTTCTCTAATCCGTGATGTCTATCCTCCAAAGAGCCATCCTCCCGTTCCCCTCCGAATTGCCGTCATCCCAAAACCACACACAAAGATATCCTCTCAAAAATCCGCTAGCGTTATCCTCTCTTTCCTATTTTATCACCTTTCAAATATTCCATCAAAATCTCTTAGAATATAATATCCTTAATCCCTTCAAAATAGGAAACCAAATTCTAAAAATATCCAAACATAATCTTCTAATAAAATCTTCAAGCCACGGCAAAAGGAGAAGTTTGCCCGTCGCACATTATTGTCAGCGTGGAGACGGATACGTCCGTCTATCAGACGGATGCATCCGTCTCGGTTCTGTATTCAGGCACAGATTGCAGATGGATGCGTCCATGCCCCAGACAGAGGCATCCATCTTGGTTCTGTCTCCAGCAACTTTGAAGCTGCAATTTTCCAAATCTTCTCATCAATGTTCTTCGCTTCATTCTTCCAAATCATGCCTAAACATAACAAGATATCATTAAGACACTCGAGTGAGAAAACACGAGAATTAAAATACAAAATCATCTAACCATGACCAAAACACTAAAGTAAAACAAAAACACTAAAAACTAAATAAAACTCAAGCGACTAAACTTAATTGTCCACATTTTAGAAGCACTTAAACTCTACTTTTGTAGAGTTATTGTAGAGTTATCATACCCCCAAACCTAACGTTTGCTAGTCCTCAAGCAAATACGCAGAAAGAAAAACGCAAAGACAAACTCGACACGGCTAGTCCTCAATCAAAACTCGAATCCACCTTTTTGAACAATCCCTTAATGTTCTCAGAAATTGTGCATTCAAACTTGTGGTCAAGTTTCCTCCTCACCATCTCATGACTATGAAATTATATGTTTTTGTCTCTATGAAGCTCAATGTTAAAAGGTTAAATCACATCAATATGTCACGGAATGGATAATGCCAACCTCATAGTTCCAATAAAACACAGTAGGACGGCAACTTACAGAGACCAACCCAAACACTCCTATCCATTAATCAAAGGTTTCGCACATTTAAGAGTTAATACATGCAAGACAAATGATTTTTTTTTCCGCTACACGACTCTGGGTATTTCATCATCTCATAGTGGAAACCCATGTAACGAGCTTTCGATCAATGACTCCCAGACCAGTTGGTCCAAGGCATTAGGCTTTAAGGAACCCTTCAGATCTAGTACTCGAGCAACCACTAGAGTGACTCACACCACAACCACACATTCAGGCGTGTAATACTACACATTTTTTTCTTTTCTTTTTCTTTTAACCTGAACATCGGTACTCAGAGCCTTGGTAGCTTTCTTTTTCTTTTTCTTTTTCTTTTTTTTTCTTTCTTAAAAAATGAACTACACCTAAGATTTCGCATCAAGGAAGTACTCAGGCAACTCTATTCATCACCAACTACCATACGTTATAAAACATGAGTTTGTTCACCCATTCCTTTCCATACTGAGTTTTTTTTTGTGTGAAAGAAAACCATTTGTAAATCAAACGCACTACAACACATTCATGAGCTAAGTGTCGATTTTTCTTTTCCACAAGTTATTCATGCGAACCACTAAAATTCATCACCGAACAAGGACCACTTCATCTTAGATATCATCAAGTTCAATTGAGGAATTGACACAAACATAACACTCTAAACAATAAACAAACATTAAACAGCAAACTGTAACAAAAACCAGCAATAACATTCCCAAGCAACAATTAAGAAACTCAGCAAAAGTTCAGCAAAACAGCAACCTTACTCCCTCAAACCTAATATAGACTAAACCTAACTATTCAGCAATAAATGATCAGCATTAAGAACACCAAAACATTTTCAACCTCCCTCAAACCTGACCTAATCATCGTCTTGATGAACCTAATAAGCACAAGGTGAAAGTGAAAACTTCCCTGAATAGTTAGTCGTCCGCATTATCCTCCGAAGATGATTGTTGCTCTTGAGCGTGTTGTTCCATCTTCAGAATTTAGCTAAGCGGGTCGCACAAAAAACGTAAGGTATGTCGAGTCGAGTCGGGTCATCAACCGACCCAACCATAAAATTTCAAGACATATGTAACAACTTGATGGACGCAACCATATAAGTAATATGCACCAAAATTTTTTTTCAATTTTTATCACCAAAATTAAGATAAGTATAGACTAAGATTAAGAAAAGTAAAAGAACAAAGAATAGAAAATTGGGTTGCCTCCCAATAAGCGCCTTGTTTGTAGTCGTCGGCTCAACTATCGTCTTCATCAAGTATCTCCCAAGGTGATTAAGGCGACCACTCTCTCGATATCACCTCCCCAATAATGTTTCAGTCTTTGCCCGTTAACTTTGAAAGTCCTCCTCGAATTCATATCCATCACCTCCACAGAGCCGTAGGGAAAAACTTCCATAACTTGGAATGGGCCACACCACCTCAACTTAAGCTTTCTTGGAAATAACTTTAGTCGAGAACTAAAGAGCAAAACATGTTGGCCAGGTTCAAATCTCCTCTCGATAATCCTCTTATCATTCCACTTCTTTGTTTTCTCCTTATAAATCTTGGAACTCTCATAGGCTTGGAGACGAAATTCATCAAGCTCGTTCAATTGGAGCTTCCTTTTCTCCCCCTGCTCTCTCAAGATTGAAGTTCAGCTTCTTCAGTGCCCAAAAGGCATTATACTCAAGTTCAACTGGCAGATGACATGCTTTCTCATAAACTAACATGTACGGAGACATTCCGATAGGTGTCTTATAAGCAGTTCGATAAGCCCATAGAGCGTCATCCAACTTGTGAGCCCAATCCTTTCTTGAGAGATTCACAGTCTTCTCTAGGATCCTCTTGATTTCTCGATTCGAAATCTCTGCTTGTCCACTTGTTTGAGGATGGTAAGCTAAGGCTACCTTGTGCTTAGTTCCATAGTTGCTCAGCAATGCCTCAAATTGTTTATTGCATAAATGCGATCCCTCGTCACTGATGATGGCTCGGGGAGTTCTAAATCGCGTGAATATCTGTTTCTTCAAAAACCTTAACACCACTTTAGTGTCGTTAGTGGGCGAAGCTATCGCTTCGACCCATTTAGAAACATAATCCACAACAACTAAAATGTAACGGTTATTGAATGAAGAAACAAACGGACCCATAAAGTCTATACCCCAAACATCGAAGAGCTCCACCTCAAGGATGTTGTTAAATGGCATCTCGTATCTTTTTGAAATGTTCCCTACACGTTGGCACCTGTCACATTTAGCGACGAAGTTATAAGGATCCTTAAATAAAGTGGGCCAATAAAAACCTGATTGTAGAATCTTCGCAGCTGTCCTATCTCCTCCAAAATGTCCACCGTACGGTGATGAATGACAATGCCACAAAATTTCTTCCCATTCATGCTCAGGCACACATCTCCTCAAAATTTGATCTGCACATTGCTTGAATAAAAATGGTTCATCCCATATATAATTCTTCACATCATGCAAAAAAATTTTCTTTTGTTGGGAATTCAATTCAGCTGGTATGAAATTAGAGACAAGAAAGTTTACATAATCAGCATACCAGGGCACCTGTTGGTGATTAACCGAGAACAGCTGTTCATTTGGAAAGTACTCCGTAATAGCTATTTGATTCTCGGTTTTGCTTCCCCTTCTACCCTCGATAAATGATCAGCCACCTGGTTTTCTGTACCTTTCCTATCTTTAATCTCAAGATCAAATTCTTGCAGTAAAAGAACCCATCTAATTAACCGCGGTTTCGCATCTTTCTTGTCAATCAAGTATTTAATCGCGGAGTGATTAATAAAGACAATGACTTTAGAACCAACAAGATAAGCTCGAAATTTATCGAAAGCAAATACGACTACAAGTAATTCCTTTTCCGTGGTCGTATAGTTCGACTACGCATCATCTAGGGTTCTACTAGCATAGTAAATTGCATGAAACACTTTATTCCTACATTGCCCCAAGACTGCTCCTAAAGCATAGTCACTTGCATCACACATAAGTTCAAATGGCAAAGTCCAATCTGGCATGACTATGACAGGAGCGGAAACTAACCTCTTTTTAAGTTTGTTGAATGCTTCCAAGCATGCATCATCGAATACAAATGGCTTGTCTTTCTCAAGAAGATTGCAAAAAGGTTTGGCTATTTTAGAAAAATCCTTAATAAACCTCCTGTAGAAACCTGCATGTCCAAGAAAACTTCGAATAGCCTTCACTGAAGTTGGTGGAGGTAATTTCTCTATTGTTTCCACCTTGGCTCTATCGACTTCAATTCCCTTGCTCGAGACCCTGTGCCCAAGAACAATACCTTCTCGAACCATGAAATGGCATTTTTCCCAGTTCAAGATCAGATTTGTATCCTCACATCGTTTAAGTACATATGCCAAATTATGCAAACTATGATCAAAAGAGTCACCAAAAACTGAGAAATCATCCATGAAAACTTCTAAGCATTGTTCTACCATGTCAGTGAAAATAGCCATCATGCATCTTTGAAAAGTGGCAGGTGCATTACATAACCCAAATGGCATCCTTCAAAAAGTGAAAGTGCCATAAGGGCAAGTAAAAGTGGTTTTCTCTTGATCTTCTAGCGCTATAACTATCTTATTGTAACCTGAATATCCATCCAGAAAATAGTAGAATTCCTTACCTGCTAAACGGTCTAACATTTGGTCAATAAATGGAAGTGGAAAATGATCCTTTCTTGTAGCCTTGTTCAACTTTCTATAATCCATGCACACTCTCCATCCCGTAACAGTTCGGGTAGGAATGAGTTCATTTTTCTCATTTGGAACCACGGTCATCCCGCCCTTCTTAGGTACACACTATATAGGACTCACCCAAGAACTGTCAGAGATAGGATAAATAATACCTGCATTCAACCACTTAATAATCTCCTTCTTCACGACTTCCTTCATGTTCGGGTTTAGACGACGCTGATTCTCGATCAAAGGCTTGTGATTTTCTTCGAGGAGAATTTTATGCATTCATATCGCTGGGCTAATTCCACGTATGTTTGCGATAGTTTACCCTAAAGCTTTCTTGTGCTCCCACAAAACTTGAAGTAACTTCTCTTCCTGCAACTTTGTTAGTTCTGAAGAAATAATAACCGGAAGTGTAGAAGAAATTTAAAGAAAAGCATACCTCAAGTGAATGGGTAACGGTTTTAGCTCTAACTCCGGTGGCTCATCAATGGAAGGTTTTGCTGATTTCTTGGGCATCTCTAGAGGTTCAAATGTAGCCAACGCCTTGGGTTCATAAGGGATGGAGTTCAACCATTTCAACACTTCCATTATTTCTTCATTATTGCTTTCCTCTCTCGAAGTGAACGACACTTCCACCGGATCCTTGAGATTCATTCCTTGAAATGTTTCAACTGTTAACCTGTTAACAAGATCAATTGAAAAACATTCATTAGGTTCACCAGGACATTTCATAGCTTGCAAAACATTAAGTCACCTCCTCATTGTTAACTCCCATTTTTGGACATCAATAAGGGTTCTTCCTGTTGAAGAATGGTCTTCCCAAGATAATTGGGATTTCCCAATCTTCCTCAAAATCAAGAATAATAAAGTCAGTAGGAAAGATGAATTTATCAACTTTTACCAGAACATCCTCAATGATCCCTCTAGGATAAGTAAGAGAACGATCAGCTAACTGCAAAGTAACAAAGGTGGGTTTCACTTCCCCCAAACCCAATTCACAAAATATGGATAAAGGCATCAAATTAATGTTAGCTCCTAGATCGCATAACGCCTTACCAATAAAATTTGAGCCAATTGAGCAAGGTATAGTGAAGCTACTTGGGTCCTTTAATTTGGGTGGTAGCTTTTTCTGTAAGATTGCACTACATTCCTCTATCAGAACGATAGTTTCAAACTCACCGAGACGTCTCTTCTTTGACAATATATTGTTGACACTTGATTTTTAATTATTTTTTTATTTTCAAAAATTAATAGAAAATCCATAAAAATTCATAAAATTAAAAAAATCAACTTTGGGGTCCTTGGCCAAACCTAGGGAACCAATTTTGACTAAAAAAAATAATTTTTCGTATTTTCAGTATTTTCTGATATTTTTATTTTTGAAAATTCATAAAAAATAAAGAAAAATGAGAAAATTGCAAAATCAACTTTGGAAGCTTTGACCAAGCTTAGGCAACCATTTTTGAGCAAAAAATAAATTTTCGTATTTTGTTTGTATTTTTTAAATATATTTTTTAGAAATTAGGAAAATATTTCATAAATAATAGCTTTTGAGGCCATAAAAATACATAAAAATAGTCAATATTGTTCTTTTAAATCCCTTTTCATGTTGGCCATCGTAAATTTAAAAAATCCAATTCGGGGTCATGTATTCCTTCACGAGCATAATCTCGAATCGGGCCTAATAAATTTCAATTTGAGTCAATTTATTTTCATTTTTCACTTTTAGGAGTTGTGACATTGTTCTCTAATATTCTAAATTTTCATCTTGGCACAATTATACCAGGAATGACCTAATTTTACAAAAAAGGTTTTAATTAAAATTTACATTATTTTCAGTAACAAGAAATGAGCTTAAATTTAACATGCGGTGAATTGTGTCAAAAATTGGGAGGATATTTGGACTTAAAGAAATATTTTTTTTCAAGGACTAAATTATAAATAATTAAAATTCAGGGACTAGAGTGCAAATACCTAACTCTTGAAGGATTATTTTGCAAATGACAAAAAGAAGAGTTAGTGGAGAAATTAGAATAAAGAAGGGGAGATGGAGAAGAATTGATGGAGAAAATAAGATAAGAATAGAGAATGGAAGATGGAGAAGAGAAGATAAAGAAGAATGGATTGAGAAAATAAGATAAGAATAGAGAAGGGAAGATAGAAATGAAAAAGAGTTAGTGGGGAAATTAGAATGGGAGATAAATATGGAGAATGGAAGATGAAGATGAAGAAGAGTTAGTGGAGAGATTAGAATGTGAGATAGAGATGGAGAAGGGAAGATGAAAATGAAGAAGAGTTAGTGGAGAATTAGAATGGGAGATAGAGTTAGTGGAAAAATTAGAATGAGAGATAGATGAGTGGGTTATAAAAGGAGGAAGAAGTGAGTTTGAGAGGGGAATTTTTTTGGGAGAGAAAATTTTGGATGTTTAGAGGGTTTTGGGAGATTGAAGAAAATTTTGAGAAAAAGAAAATACCAAAAAGAGATAGAATTTTGAAGATGATGGGAGTTTAAAGCTAGGGTGTTATCATCATCAATTTCTTCATCGATCAATATAAATCAAGAATTCATCCCAGATTTGAAGCTAAGTGTCCTTCTACTCTTTTTATTTTTTAATATAAACTAGCTCAAATTTTCTACTCTTCTCCCATTTCCCCATATTTGATTTCAGGAAGGAACCAATTACATCCATCAAGCACTTCTCATAATGCCATTGAAGCTAAGTGCCTCTTTCATTGTTCTAATTTTTAATGTGAATTAAATCATATTTACTCCATTACTCCATTTCTCCATATTTTTATGTCAGGCAAAGGACAACTCCAAGTCAACGGTAAATCCCATGGAGGTGTGAAATTGGCGCTGACGAGCTCTTGAGTGCCCATTAAATTTTCAATTGATCCGTCGATGGATTTCGGCCCGAATTGTCAAATCAATTCGTTTTATTTTAAAGAATTTAAATCCCAGAATGTGAGGGCAGTGCCTGCTCACTGGAGGTCATTTTAAATTTCTGCAATTTAAATTCCTGCACCTTAAACCCCAAAGGAGAGGGCCAAGCCAAGGCTGAGCTATTCATTGGTGGTCTTTATTTATTGTTATTTACTTCCTATAATTTAATTTTTGAATCACTAAACCCAAAAATGAGTAGCTCGCAGCACTGCACAGAAGTCGTTAACTCACTCCCTCTTTCGGCTTCAGGGAAATACTTAATATTTTGAAAATGCCAAAAAAATGTCACTCATGTATATTCCATTTAAAAAAGTGATAATAGAAAAAGAGAACACTCCACTAGAGCCTTAGGAATAAACCAAGCCTCAGTTGCCAAATTAGAATATCCATGAAATTAAGGTGCCGAAAGGGCATTAGTTTTAATTAACTAGTGTAACCAAGTCCCCGAACTCATAATCTCTTGTTCGTAGAAGTAATTTAGTTCTCCCGCTAATTTACTTAGATTTCTAATCAACCTACCAAAAATGATTAGTGGCGACTCCAAATTGTAAAACCATTTGAACAAAAAACCAAAGTCGCGATTTGGTAGAGCTTGGGAGAGCTCGAACAAGGTTAGTTAATTTAATCAATTAATCTGGTAATCCATTAACCTAAAAATGAATTTTAGGTCGCGACATATATCTTTCATGAATTTGACATAGCTCGCCATCTGCTCAAGGGCCTCTGCAAATGGGATATTGATGTGCAATTTCTTGAACACATCGAGAAACTTCTGGAATTGCTGCTCATCCTTATGCTTTCGAGCTCTTTGGGGAAAAGGAAGAGGTGGATATATCTTTTCCTTGGCTTGAGTGACATCCTCCTCCAAGGATTTGCTTGAATCTCCCTTAACTTTAGCTTGTGTAAAGGGCAGACGGTCAGGCAGTATGTTGCTGCTGCACGAACCTTGCGGTTCTGCTACACTACTATTGATGTTCGCTGATGGTATCGCAGTACTATTCTCCGATACTCTAGCATCTGATGGCTTGCTGATCTGTGTTAGTTCTCTGGTTACTTCTTCAAGTTCTCTCCCATTCCTCAACGTAATTGCTTGTACTTGCTCTCGACCATCACTCCTAGGGTTCACCTCTATGTTGCTCGATAATGCTCCTTGAGGACGGTTGTTCATCACTTGAGCCAACTGTCCGACTTGAGTTTCCAAGTTCCTAAGTGATGCTGACTGATTCTGCAAGAGTGTGTCAGTTTTCGAAATATATTTAACAAGAAGTTCTTCCAAACCTGACATCTTCTCTTGTGTGGGAAGTTTCTGTTGTTGCTGATGAAATCCAGGTGGTGGGTTCGGCTTAGGTGCTTGTTGATTCCCCCATGCAAAGTTAGGGTGATTCCTCCAACCTGGATTATATGTGTTAGAAAAGGGATTGTTCTTCGTGTTACTTCCCACATACTTTACCGACTCATTCATCGCAAGGCATTGACCTGGGACATGATTGTCCCTACATGTTTCACATGGATAGCTCGATGAAAGTCCAGGACTCTTGAGTGCAGACAATTCTCGAGTAAGCGCATCAATTTTGGCATTTAGAGCTACAACTGCATCAACTGAATGCACTCCAGCTGCTCCTCGGGAAGAACTCACGCCTTGACCATTAGTGGCCATCTGCTCAAACAACTCGAGCGCCTCTTGAGGTTGCTTATTCATTAACGTTCCCCCAGCTGCTGCATCAATTGTCAGACGAAGTGTGTCTGATAGGCCATCATAGAAAATTTGTACCAATATCCATGGCGGTATTTCATGATGAGGACACACTCGCAGTAACTCCTTAAACCTTTCCCAAGCATCATATAATGATTCGGTCCCATGTTGTCGAAATGACGTAATGTCATTCCTCATTTTGATGGTCTTACTTGGAGGAAAGTATTTGGATAGGAATTTCTTGGACATGTCTTCCCAAGTAGTAACGGACCCTTTTGGTAATGAGTATAGCTACGCCTTGGCCTTATCTCGTAGTGAGAATGGAAACAACCGCATACGAACCGCCTCAGTTGACACCCCATTATAACGGAAAGTGTCGCAGATCTCCAAGAAAGTAGTGATATGCCCATGTGGATCCTCAGAAGAAGATCCACCAAAACTCGAGTTTTGAAGCATTGTGATGACTTCTGGCTTAATCTCAAAGGTATTAGCTTGAATAGTGGGCCTTACAATACTCGAGCGTTCATGCACATGAGGTTGTGCATAATCCCGCATAGTTCTCGGCTGTTTTTGATCTACAATTTGATTATTGTCTCCCATGTTGGCTTGCTCTGCAGCTTGTCGCGGTTCCCTTAAATGCCTACGAAATGTCCTCTCGATCTCTCGATCTAATGGTAACAACTCACAACTTTGGGAGCGGCGCATACAGTGAACAGAAATTTCATGCAAATCAAGCAATAAAATTTAAGAAAAATATCTGAACTAATAACGGCCTAATTAATATTAATATCAATAGAAGTTATGAAAATCACGTCCCCGGCAACGGCGCCAAAAACTTGTTGGATTCCGAAATCAGATCATTAACGCAAGTGCATGCTGTCGAACAAGTAATAAAGCGTAAATAGGGTTGTCGATCCCACGAGGACTAATCAAAGACTTTTATCGAGTACTAAACTGTCTCAAACCACTATTATTCAGAAAATCTAAATTAAGGGATTCAACTAAATTAAGAAAGTAAACTAAAACACACAAATTTAACTTGATTAGAACTTCACTGATAGATAGCCTAGGGTATACAATTTCACTCAACAATTAATCTCAAGTCAATCCCTCTTCTTCAGTATTATCGAATGGCTATGTTGTTAATCTAGAATTCTAAAATCTCCCTATACCTCTTCCGAGCGTCAATAGGAACGTATTCTCGAGTAAATAATCATTCACTCTATTCCTAGGAAAGCGACTATTGAGAACCCATTATGAACCAATTCTATTTGATTACCTAAGGCAATTGGGTATATTCCTATCCCTTTCACTAATAATCCCGCCTTCCGACTAAGATTAACTTAGGTTATTTCTACCACGGCTAAATCTAGGGTTCCTCTCCCGAGTTCACCTAAATTACCAATTCAAATCAACTGGTGGCCAATCAATTGACAAGCATTAAGCGCAAATAGAGATAAACAACGAGAATTCATTCAATAATATCAAAGAAGAGTTCACAACTATCGATCAACTGTCAAGATCTATTGTAACCCTAGAATAACAAATTAGTTCATGCTAACACCAAGAAAACACATCATCCGAAAAAAGACAGAATAACATCAACATTTAAGAACAAAAGATGAGAAATAATGAAGCTTGGTCGTCAAACTCGAGCTTCGTCTTCTTCGATCCTCGCTCTCCTCTTGCTGTCAAGAAGTTTCCGTTGTCTTTTCTCCAATCCATGATGTCTATCTTCCAAAGAGCCGTCCTCCCGTTCCCCTCCGAATTGCCGTCGTCCCAAAACCACACACAAAGATATCCTCTCAAATGGATGCATCCATGCCTCAGACGGATGCGTCCATCTCGGTTCTGTCTCTAGCAACTTTGAAGCTGCAATTTTCCAAATCTTCTCATCAATATTCTTCGCTTCATTCTTCCAAATCATGCCTAAACATAACAAGATATCATTGAGACACTCGAGTGAGAAAACACGAGAATTAAAATACAAAATTATCTAACCATAAGCAAAACACTAAAGTAAAACAAAAACACTAAAAACTAAATAAAACTCGAGCGACTAAACTTAATTGTCCACATTTTAGAAGCATTTAAACTCTACTTTTGTAGAGTTATTGTAGAGTTATCATTCGTTACTAGGTGGACACATTTTGCAACGTCAATGACAAGAGGATATTGCCAAACTAATCTAACCATTTCTCATTCCTCTTCATGGAATGTTTAGTATGTGATTAAAAGAATCGACCTGTTGAGATTATTTCTCATCCCTCGTCATGGAATGTTTAGTATGTGATTAAAAGAATCAACTTGTTGAGATTATTTCTGACCCCTTTATTATTGATTTTTTTTAGGTAAGTGATTATGGCGTAACATTGACCAACATTGTTGGAACCATATATTAACTGGCCATGATAACCTAGGAATTTTGGGGTTTGTTTTCTTTTGGACAATGGTGTACATATGTATATACGCATGCATAGATGAGCATGCGGGATAGAGGCCACTAACGACTTTTTGTTACTACCGTACTTATCTCCCAGATGTAAGTAAAATGAACTCGACATTTGTTGGCCAAAAATAAATAAAATACTATGCTTTTTATTTGTTTTCTTGTTATTTTAGTTAAATAAAATTGTCAAGCCAATAACATACGTGGCAAGTCCGGGACGCCACAGATTTGATGCAAAAGCGCTAGATACAACAAATCCTAAACCCTCTTTATAGGGTTGCACGTGAGAGAAGTGTAGAAATATTGTTCCATATCGCTTGAAAATGGATCTCAAATACTCTTTATATTCATATAGTATCCCTCCATCCACCAACCTAAGCTTTTGAGCTATTATTGTTGTGTTTGCAAAACACATGTCCACAAAAAACCCTAGTAGAGTCATGCAATTAGCCAATCAGATTATACAACATTCTATGGTTAGTCTTGGACAACATGGCCTATGGGAGGGGAAAAGTACAAAAAAAGTCCTGAATTTATTATAATCATACCAATTTAGCCCCTTCTTTTCAATTGTATCCTAAACCTCTTACTTTCTGCCAATTCAGTTCATCCAGTCAGTTTTTATTGAAAAACACTAGCGTAGACAATTTTCAATAATATTGAAATATTTTTTTGAGTTTCTTATTTTTATATATTATTCTTTTGTTTCGTTGTCCTGTTTTTCCATCCCTTCTTTCTCTAGCTTGCAAGGGCAATGTTTGACCTTGCCTTGCCTAAAGACAGCAAGGCTCGCCCTCGCTAGTGGCCAGTGAGATGGACCTCAACTCTAGCCAGTCGCCAAGGTCCAACGACTGACTAAAGGAAGAAGGGAAGAAAAAAAATGGAAAAAAGTAAATAAAATCAAGAAAAATATTAAAATACTATAAAAATTATCATCGTTAGCACTAGTCACGATACATAGGACGGTTGATGTTCATGTGAGTGATTTCCTACCAAAATTAACCGGATGAACTTAGTTGACACAAATGAAAAGGTTGAAGACTCACTTGACTGAAAAGAAAAAAGATTTAGGACTGAAGTAGCACAATTATAATAAATTTATGATTTTTTTGATAATTTTTTCTGTGTGGGAGTATATGGTGTATTCCAAATGATTATGCACTTTTTTGTTTATCCACAAATAATAATTCACTTGACAAATCATATTTACGAGAAGGATAGCCGACAAGCACTTGTAATCTATCCACCCTAATAAAATCGAATCTCAGAAAAGTAATTCGTAATTCCAACCACCCTGATTAATCACTAAGATAGTTTTGTCAGCCTTTTTGCATTACCCAAATTCCCAAAGTAGCCGAACATGTTATAGTTTTTTCTCAAAATTTCTTTTATGAAATGTAGTTTACGCCGTCGAATTCTTACCCTTTCAATTTGATGCAATCAAAATTCAACTTTTTACTAAGTGGTACAAACCGAGTTTTAACCCTCTGGATTTGTGCAAGTCATGAACATTTGATAGAAGTTGCCTTGAAGTCGCAAAACCTTTATCAGAAGTGCAATTCATCGGCACGAAATGGGAAATTTCCTGTCATTTAAGCAAGTTCATATATTGTGGGCTCCATTAGCAGACTTAGGAGGTTAGTAATCCTAAGTGCCAATTTTCGTTAATGTCAGTTAAACATAAAAAAAAAATTCAAAACTGTTTTTAAAATTCTTGGTCGACCAATATACCATAAATGGATGTTATGTCAGTTAGAAAAAGTTTAGAACTCAGTTAAATTATGTTCATAAGAGGACTTTTAATGAACTTTTCTCCGAAAACTTTGTTTTCACTCTATTCTTAGCTTATTTTACCTTATTATTTCTTGCCAATATGCTTGAAGAAGATTTGTTTTGATTAGTCGTGCGTTGAAGAAAGGAATGTCTCTACATCAAACAAAACAAGAAATTGAAACTAAAAGAAAGGAATATTTTTAAATATGCTTACGTTTAAAGCTACTTTAGCATCTCTTGGAATTCTTCTTAGTGGTTCATCTTTCATTCTCTTCTATATGTTATGTTCTATGAAACATTGCTGTTTCTTTCCTTCTTTAACTCTGGGAAGCACCATCTCCTTTCTCCAATACAGAAAATCACAATGAAAGATCAAATAGGTAATCCTTAATCCCTTTCACTAGGTAGAATTACTTTTATTTGAAATGTTTTAGTTTCATTCCTGTTTTATGCTGTATACGTAGAATTGTCATTATTTAGAATATATACAATCATGAGACAAGTAAAAACAGTAAAAGAACGAGATAATTTGAATTGTTTTTCCTTATTCCTTTTAAGTAATTTTCATAAAAGGATGGTAAATGTAAATCTATCATGTGTGCTGGCTTAACTAATAATGACAGAGACTATACCTATGATTATAACTAACACCCCCTTTTTTTTTGCAAAAAATGAATAATTTGAAAAATATTTTCTTAAATGGTTGTTTGTATTGCTTACAAATATGAATAAATTGAGGAAATTTATTGCTCATAGAAAAATCTTTAGAGATAGATAATGAAAATAATTTTAGTTGACTAATTACTTTAAGTAATACAAACAATCATTTTCTAGAAAAATATTTTCAAATCATTCATTTTCGGCTAAATAAATGAATAATTTTAAGGTACTTGAATGTGAATTGTCTCTTAATTATACGTGGAGGTTTTGTTTCCCTATCCATAAAGTCTTTATTATGTTAACTATCAACAATTTTCTTTAAAAAAAATGCTTCTTTGTTAAGATTAATTGAAGTCTTCGTAATTTTGCTGAGGAATTTACTTTATTAGAGAAAATAAAGATCAATTTGTAAACTAGAAAAGATCGCTATATAGCGACCGAAAAATGGGTTGCTAGAGATCCTCTTTTGGTTGCGAGGATTTTTGGGGACCAAAAGTTGGTTGCCTAAAGTTCTCGCGACCAAACAAAGTATTTGGATGCTGTGGAGCTTACATGTTCCGACCAAAGTATTTGTCACAGAAGTCGTAGCTGTGGTCGCTAATATTCACCCAAAGGCGGTTCTGGCCCCTACTTCTAGCCACCAGAAGTGCTTTTGGCGACTAAATGAGCCAAAATTAGCCGGTGGAAGTAATTTTGGTGACTTTCTAGAGATCAAAAATGGCTCATTGGTCGCTAGAAGTCGTATAAGAAATTCTTACCGTCTTGCTTTTTTAATTTTTTTCAACCCATGGCAACAATTGCTGATCTTTCATTTTACATGTTTCCGAAGTCAATTTACTGTATTTATTATAAATAAGACATCAGTACAAAATGAACAAAAGAAAGTTATTCAATCAGTCCTAAATTTATCATATGAATGCCAATTTAGCTCTGAACTTTTCAACTTTGAGTATTTAGTCGTAAACCTTTGCAATGTAGTCTTTTTTATTTATTTTTGCTGGAAATCACTAACATGTCGTCCTAAGTAGCATGGTCAGCGTTATGGTCTGTAAAACTCAAGTCAATAATGTCATGTTATGAGATACTTTTCTTGTATTTCATTTTCAAGACTTCACATCAGCGATATCCGGTAAAAGTTGATTGGAAAGACTATATCGGAATTTCGCACAAAGATTTAGGACTAAATTAGCAAAATTGAAAAGTTAAAGGACTAAAATGGCACATGTCCAGCAGATTTAGGGCCAATATGGTAATACTCCTGCTCAAATTTTGGTATCCCTGCTTCGTTGGTGCAATAAAAGGCCTTCTATCCAGTAATGAGCTCCGAAGAAACCAGACAAAGCTATGGATATAACATTTAAAAGTCAATTTGCCAATCATAGAGTAATCATCGGCAAAACATCCACATGTTCTCATCAAACCCAGCATTTTTTTCCAACAAAAGGCATACAATGACGTAGCTTCCAACAAATTAACCCTGGATCCATTCCCGAATTAAGCTCAATTACATACCAATGCAGCTGCGAAATTAACATAAGACCTAAATCAAAATAATCTAGTTGATCACGAAACCAATTGGCGGCAACGAGGAGGGCTATGCAGAGGCGATGCCAAGGCCTCCTCCTTGATGTGAAGCGGTCGCACCCTAGGGTCTCAGGTCTAGGCATTGGGGTCCTAAGTTGCACTAACAACTTGGGGTCCTGGGTTAGGCATAAGTTTCGTCGTTCGAGAGCATCCAACTTGGGGTCCAACCAACAAGGTCCGGAGTCGTAGGTGCCGTGTCCTACTGTTGTTGTCTTAGTTCCAAACGACAAGAACCGTTTCAATAGTGGTAAAGGTCAAGATAGAATTGAAAAAATGAACTTAGGTTTAGAAGGATCTTTTGTTTCTTGGAATTCAAGCATAGATTAGGATTTCCCATAAAGAATTTATTTCTCGACTCATTTTTCTAAGAGATACAGGAAAACAAAGAATGGGAAAATATTATACGGCTAGCATTTTCACTAAACAAACAGAAACTACAGGACAGTAAAAATGCTATCTATTATGTAGTTACTAGAGATACTTTTGCACTGTATGGTCTAAATTCTTCTTCAGCTTATAAATTTGAATGCATGTTTTGAATTTGAACTTGTGTAAATGAATAAAGGCAAGTTGAGGGTCTTTAGCATGAAGCATAGAAAACAATATCTTTAATCGATCATCAATTTTCAAAATCTGAATGTCATTAAAAATTTCATACCGTAAGTAAAACTCATGGGGTCTTACTATATGATGTAACTACATGACTGCATTACCTCACTTATATATATAGGACATGACAAGCATTATAAATTTTGTATGACGCTCACTTGATTTCCTAAGAAGCTCATTTCAGTACCATAACTTTTTTCATTCATTTGAGTGCCATATAACTTTTCAATCAATCACTTAAGTTATGTGATTTTTTCAAAACATCCACCACTAGTGCAGGCCACGTTGGATTTTGGACGCTTAGGTGAATGCTTATTAAAAGTTATATTATTCAAGTGACTGATTAAAAGTTAGGGTATTCAAGTGAACGTTTTTTTAGAAGTCATCCTACTCTAGTGATTAGAAAAAAAATTTATGGCACTAAAGTAATCAATGTACGAAAGTTATGCACTTGTAGTGTTCTTATATATATATATATTATATATATAAAATATATATAGAGGCTAGCTGTTTTGTTAAACAGTCTCACCATATTCATCATTAATCTTGTAAGAATATTTCTTACTAAATAACATGTGCGTCTTATTAATACCTCACTAGTCACTTTTGTAACAGGCATATCATGCCCTTGTCCTTCCTTAAAATCTTTGTCCAACAAAGTGGGAAACGTACTTTGCCATCGTACTACACAAATTAGGTACAAGAGATTGGACACAAAGCTTGAAGAGAAGGTGCTCGAAGTGAAGAACAAATTATCGTCAAGGCGTAACAAGTTCCAAACAATCAATAGCATCATCATGAAGTTCCCTCTATTCAAAGAGGGATTGAAGAATATTAAGGCCGTTTTCCAGCAATTCGGTGAGTTTTAACAATATTATCTATTGTTCCATATGTTCTTTTGACATCACTAGAGTACATACACAAGTGATTCCTATTTGCATTCAAATTTAGTTGTGTTATCTTAATTGTGAATCAAAAAAATATTTATTTTTGTTTCTTAATCTTTGTAGGTTTGCTAAGAAACCCACAATTTAGTTCATGATGTTCTTTTTCTCTAAATCTTATACGGTAAGTTTATTAAAATCCATGTTGTAAGTTATACACTTATATTAAGATTTATCCTTCAGTCACATTATAACTAGAGGATGTTGAATTAATGAAATTTTCAGGAACAAACTATATCATTAATCTTTTGTCATATCTGAATGTGTATGATCTATACCACTAACTACGAGTAATCAGTATATATCGCCAGATCCTCTCACCTACATTGATATAGATTTTGTTGCAATATTATTGTTAAATATGTGAAGGCAATAAATATTGCAACCTACTCCCTTATTTCTTCTTTTCATTGCAGATGAGGACTCAAACGGGACAATTGATAAAGAGGAACTAAAGAAATGTTTAGAGGAAATGCAGCTTCATCTCTCCGAAAAGGACGTGGAGGACTTGTTCCATTCTTGTGATATTGATGAAAACCAAGAAATACAATTCATAGAATTCATCGTTCTTTTATGCCTCATCTATCTCTTGAAAGAAGCTTCATCAACTAATGAGGTAATTGCATCTTTAATCTAATTTTTTTGGAAGTTCGAAGGTTAACAATAAACCATTTTAAATATTTTATTAATTACTATGACATAATTTTGCAGACGGAAAAGATAGGTTCGCCATCAATACAAGCTACTTTTGATACGATCATTGAAGCCTTCTTATTTCTGGACAAAGATGGCGATGGGAAGTTGAAGAAGAAAGATGTGATCAAAGCACTGAACGAGGCTTCACCGAAGGAGAAATCTCCACGCCACGTTACGATGAAACGATTCAGTACAAACCTCGAAACCCTAGTTACAATGCAAACATCGTAATGTGATTCGTTTTCGTGATTGTTATTGACAATGACCTATTTTTTCAATGAGTGCAGAGGAGATGGATTGGAGTAGAAAAGGAAAAGTAAGCTTTAGAGAGTTCCTTTTCACTTTCGTTGATTGGGTTGGTGTGGAAACCGACGACAAGGAAGGTGACGGCTTCAACTACGGCGATTGTGATGTTTCCGGTGATGATCTTCCCTCGTGAACACCACTCAGAGAGAACTTATAGAAATGCGACATTCATGTATGTATAAATCAAATAAAACAATATGTAATTATTGTACATGTGATTTTAACATGCAAGAAATCAAAGCACTTAGTTTTAGTTTGAAGAAATCAATCAATCCTAAACCTATTGTATGGATACCAATTTAGTTCCAAAATTTTCAATCTTACCAATTTAGTCCTAAGCCTTTCGTGAAATTCTACTATGAAGAAAGATTATAAAAAGTTTGTGAACAGGGAAAGAAGAAGCCATTGCCATCTTTGGAGCAAAAGCAAGGTCAGGGATTATGTAGCAGTGAAGAGGTTGCAAACTGATGCGGGAGCATCCAACACATTGAAACAATCCTTAAAATGCAATCTGGTTCTATTGGCTAGCCCAACAACATAGCCGCTCATTCAAGTCAAAACTGACTTCCATTACAATTTGCTTCGGTGGTGTGAAATTATCAATATGAAGGCTAGCACCCGAGTAGCCGACTATAGTGTTACCGAATCTTGACCTTGTCGACTAAGCCCAATTCTCCAAAATAGTTGCTGACTTTGTTGTGGACCAATAACGTACCGATGGGGGATTTATCTAAGTTATTTCCTTGGTCATTTGGAAACTTTCCGTGATGATTATATGCCGGTCCAGCCTAGTGGACGAGATTGCTGAAGAAGTGCAAGTCTCTAAGTCTATACTACTTTCTAGTTTCAAGTTGTCTTTAATTCCTTTTTAGTTCCCAAGTGTCTTTGATATTAAGGGAGTGCCTATGTGTCTATTCCCCATTCTTTACTATTTGGTTGGTCCTCGAGTCTTCATTGTTCTTCTATTTCCTAAGTCTATATCCCTCTATATAATGAGGAAGATTTCTCTATTGTAAGACAAATTTGATTGTATGAATGAAAATTTCTCTATGTTAGTTGAATTATAAACCCCTTTGGCATGTTTATCCTTGAAGAGTGGATCACTCCTTAGTGGTGTGACATCTTGAAATTCGACCCACTCTCAGGATTTGTAATAGAATGGATGTATTTCATTGATGCAGTGTAGTTAAATCTCACTGAGAACTAATCACTTCGAGATGAGTAATCAAAGGGAAATGGCTAGGTAGAAGTTTATGTACGTGGACCTAATTATAGGTCGATAAGAATAGCTCCTAAAAGCCGCCTATTAGTCTGAGTATTTACTAGAGTTGCTATCATATGAATGTGGCCACAAATCAAATTCCGAACTTGGGTAATCAAGTTTTCATGAATATCGCAGTTGAAATTTGGATATCGCCTCAAATAGCACAATAGTTGGTAGTTTGACTTCACAATACCGGGAAAAAGTAACTGAAAGTTGAAAATGGATGGTTCTCCCCCGATTTGCTTTAGATTCTTGATGCACCCGATTTCAGCAGTTTTTACCGATAAGAAGAAATTTCAGTGGGAGCATTTAGATGGACTTATTAATTTATTAATATTTTTATGTATTTTCGAGATTTCTTTTTAGTGGCTTTTTTTTTGCAATATTCGTGTTTCCTATTTTAGATTAGGGTTAACACAATATAAAATAGTGTTTAGAATATTCAAACGACAGACTTGAATATCTTTTGTTATAATCAAATTGAGAGAACAGATTGTTCCTCCGTTTATCCGCGTTTCCTATTTTAGCCAATTTTAATTGCGTATTCGACATCAATTGGTATGAGAGCACAGGTTGCCTTGAATCGATGGCTAAACAGAATCGCTGTGGTCGTGGTGGACGGGGGCGTGGAGTCATTCCTGAAGCAAACGAGTAGCCGCGTCACAGAGAACTACGAGATGTGGAAATTGAAGAACAGAGAAGACGAATCCAGGATTTGGAACGACAACTTGCGTAGGCGGGATTGGGCGATCAATCTGAAGTAGAGGAATCTGAGGCTACATCCAATGATGAAGAGGAGGACGTCAACCCTTTTGGGGTTCGAAACTAGGGGCAGAATCGAGGGATACGACCTAGAAATCGATCACCCTTTCAAAATTTCGGGATGAAGATCGAGATTTCTGAATTTGAAGGTAAGACTCATCCTGATGAGTTTATTGATTGGCTGCATACAGTAAAGAGGGTCTTTGATATTAAAGATCTAACTGAGGAGCAAAAGGTTAAATTAGTAGCTATCAAGTTACGGAAGCATGCCTCGATCTGGTGAGAGTATGTTAAGAAACAACATGCTAGAGAAGGAAAATCGAATGTGGATCGTTGGGATAAGATGAAAAAGTTGTTGTAACGAAAATTGCAGGAAGCGTTTATTGAATATCACAACATTAGGCATTAAGATTTGACGGTGGAGGAGTATACCGAGGAGTTTGATCGTTTGCGGATGCGTTGTGATATGACAGAGGAGCAATATTTGGCAAGGCTGCGGACGGAAATTTCGGATGTTATTCAATTGCAGCAATATTGGACATATGAGGACGTGTGCAGATTAGCATTGAAGGTGGAAGCTCGTTGTAAAAGAAAGGACAGCACCTACAAATTCCAAAATCGATGGTCCGGCAAAGATTTTAGAGGAAAGGCGGGGAGTTCTTCAGCCAATTCAACACCACCACCACCACTAGCAGTTAAGGGTGCAAGTTCTAAACCTGCATTCAAAGGGGAGCAGAGTGGTGCGGGCACTAGCAGGGGAGGAGCTGCAGCCAAGCAGTGTTTCAAGTGTTAGGGGCTAGGACACTTCGCTGCTGATTGTCCGAACCGTCATATTGTGATGTTTGTTGACGAGGTGCCAATCTATGATGAATCTGATAGAGAATCAGAGGATGCGGATCCGGAGCAAAACGAGATTATTTATGCTGATTCTGGTGAGTCCTTGGTTATTAGACGAATTTCAAAAACTACTGCGATGGAAGATGAAACGTGGCTTAGGAACAATATTTTTTGCACTAAGTATACTAGTGGGGGAAAAGTGTGTAGTATGATAATAAATGGAAGAAGTTGCGAGAATGTGGTATCTACTACCATGGTAGAGAAGTTGGGGCTGAAAACAGAGGATTATCCTCAACCATACAAGCTGTCGTGGCTTAGGAAACGGAATGAGTTGAAAGTTAGTAAAAGGTGTCTTGTAAAGTTTTCGATCGGAATGAAATATGTTGACAAAGTGTGGTGTGACGTGGTCCCGATAGATGCTTGTTATATTTTGTTGGGGAGGCCGTGGCAGTTTGATAGGAAGACGCAGCATGATGGCTTTAGAAACACTTATACCTTCGAGAAGAGCGGTCGAACCATTACTTTGGGTCCTATGGATTAGCGAAAAGAGAAGAAAAATAATTTACTGTCTCGGTCAGAATTCTAGGAAGAAGCGATACATGTACCTGAGCTTTTCGCTGTTGTGATGGTGGAGCAGAATTCTGACGGTCCTGAAATTCCTTCACTAGCTTGGCCTTTGCTTGAGGAGTTTGCTAATGTCGTCTCGAAGGATATGCCACTGGGATTGCCATCTATGAGAGACATTCAGCACCATATTGACTTCATTCCAAGATCTGTTATTCCCCATAAGGCAGCATACAAAATGAGTCCTAAGGAGCATGAGGAGTTGCAGAGACAAGTGCAATTGTTAGAGAAAGGAGCAGTCAGAGAGAGTATAAGTCCCTGTGCCATACTAGCCTTATTAGTCCCTAAGAAAGATGGGTCCTGGAGGATGTACATGATAGCAGAGCTATCAATAAAATCACGATCAATATCGATTTCCTATCCCGCGATTCAATGACTTGATTAATCAATTGCATGGGGCTACTATCTTTTCGAAGATAGACTTGAGAAGCGGGTATCATCAGATTAGAGTGCGACTTGGAGATGAGTGGAAGACAGCGTTCAAAACGAGAAAAGGCCTGTATGAGTGGATGGTGATGCCGTTTGGGTTGTGTAACGCACCGAGTACTTCTATGAGGCTAATGAACCAGGTTTTTTCGTCCTTTTATTGGGAAATTTGTTGTCGTTTATTTCGATGATATTTTAGTTTATAGTACCTCGGTGGAGACACACTTGCTGCATTTACGAATAGTGTTTGAGGCCTTGGGGGAGCAGAAGTCATATGTCAATCTCAAGAAGTGTCACTTTTTAACTGATCATGTGACCTTTTTGGGATATATCGTATCGAAGGAAGGCATTCGGGTAGATCCTGTCAAAATTGAGGCCATTACGAGTTGAGAGACTTCGAAGAATATACATGAGGTACGTAGCTTTCATGGGTTAGCATCTTTTTACCGGAGGTTTGTTCGAGATTTCAGCACTATTATTGCCCTTCTTACGGATTACCTAAAAGGGGGTCGATTTGTGTGGACTAAAGAGGCGGAAGCTGCATTTTAATCGTTGAAAAGGAAGGTAACTGAAGCCCCGATTTTGGTGCTTCCTGATTTTAATGAGATTTTTGAAGTGCATTGTGATGCCTCAGGCGTTGGTATTGGGAGTGTCCTGAGCCAGAAGAATAAACCAGTAGCATAACGAAGTGAAGAAGAAGTATTCTACGTATGATAAAGAATTTTATGCCATCGTGAGGAGCTTGGAGCACTTGAGGCATTCTCTTATTTGAAGGGAGTTTATTTTGTATTCTGATTATGAGGCCTTGAAATACATTAATAGGCAACATAAGCTGAATGCTAGGCATGCGAAGTGGGTAGAACTGCTTCAAGCTTTCAGTTTTGCAATTAAACATAAGGCAGGAATAATGAACAAAGTGGCAGATGCATTGAGCAGAAAATCTTCCTTGCTTTCTACAATGCAGGTAAGAGTTCTGGGCTTTGACTCTTTTGAGGAATTATATATTGATGATCCCTACTTTGGCGACGTTTGGAGGAAATGTAAAACCGAGCCTTTTTAGCAGTTCATATTGGTAGATGATTTTCTTTTCAAGGGAAATAGGCTATGTATACCTCAGTGTTCTTTGAGGGAATCTATTATTACTGAGGGGCATGCAGGAGGCCTAGCTTGACACTTTGGGGTGGACAAAACGATGGCTTTGCTGTGTGAGCACTTTTATTGGCCCGAATGGAGCGTGATGTAACACGATTGAGTGGTGCAGGGTATGTCACGTGGCCAAAACAAAGGACACCAATGCTGGTTTGTATATGCCTCTACTTGTCCCAGTTGCACCATGGGAGGATGTCAGCCTTGACTTCGTGTTGGGGTTGCCAAGGACGCAGCGGAATAAAGATTCCATAATGGTGATTGTTGACAGATTTTTGAAGATGGCGCACTTTATTCCATGTCACAAAACCTTTAATGCTTCGCAGGTTGCTCGTTTATTTTTGCAGGAGGTTGTTAAGTTACATAGAGTTCCCAAGTCGATGAGCTCAGATCGTGATGTGAAGTTCGTGAGCCACTTTTGGCGCACTCTTTGGAGGCATATGAGAACCAGATTACAATTTAGCTCCTCTCACCATCCTCAAACTGATGGGCAAACCGAGGTTGTTAACTGAAGCTTGGGAAACTTGCTACGAAGTCTAGTTGGTGATAGTCCACGACAGTGGGAGTTGGTTTTACCTCAAGTGGAATTTGCTTATAATAGGTCACAGAATCGAACTACAGGTAAGAGTCCTTTCGAAATAGTCTATGGGCGTAATCTAATCACTCCTCTGGATCTCACGCTACTACCTATTCATAAGCAGTTCAATTCAGACGCCGACGAGCATGCAAAACAGATTAAGGAGCTACATTCAAAGGTTCATAACAGAATCAATAAGCATAACATGATGTATAAGCAGCAAGTCGATAGGCGTCGGGAAAGAGTGGTCTTCAATGAGGGTGATCTAGTGTGGGTTCACCTTAGGAAGGAGCGTTTTCCAGCTGGCAAGTTTGGCAAATTGTAACCAAGAGCGGATGGACCATTTAGAGTTCTTGAGCGAATTAATGATAATGCCTATAAGATCGAGCTACCGAGTAAGTACAATGTATCTGGGACTTTTAATGTAGCAGATTTATCGCCCTAGTATGCAAACGAGGAAGAATCCGAAGAGATTGTTATCAGTGAAGATGAAGCAGATTCGAGGGCGAATCTTTTCTCTAGCAGGGGAGGATGATGTACCCGATTTCGGCAGTTTTTATCGATAAGCAGAAATTTCAGTGGGAGCGTTTAGATGGACTTTTCAATTTATTATTATTTTTATGTATTTTCGAGATTTCTTTTTAGTGGCGTTTTTTTTTGCAATATTCGTGTTTCCTATTTTAGATTAGGGTTAACACCGTATAGAATGGTGTTTAGAATATTCAAACGATAGACTTGAATATCTTTTATTATAATCAAATTGAGAGAACAGATTGTTCCTCCGTTTATCTGTGTTTCCTGTTTTAGCCAATTTTAATCGCGTATTTGGCATAAATTCCGTAGATAATCAGTGGTAGAAATTTTTGTAAGATTAGAATTTTTAATCTGAAGTGATTTAGTGTCTGATCGCATTCGTACTTGAGCCGACTAGTCCATTTTAAGTTCGATCAATCCTAATTTGTACAAATCCCGAGAAATATCTCATCAAATGCAAATTAATCTTGTCAGTCAAATCGATCATCTTTATGTCAAATTGGTGAATAATACCTAATCTTTCCTTACTTTTTTGACCAAGTGAATCTGTGAATAGTAACCCAACACCAATAATTGAGATGAAGATATTTATGGCCATTTTTCTCTCTCTCTCCTCGATTATTTTTTGCCACAATCTCTCTCTCTCTCTCTCTCTCTCTCTCTCTCTCTCATTTCTCTCTTGTTTGGTCAGAATAGAGTCCCACTGATGTAACCTGTTGTGCCACTCGTTTCAATGCCCAAACATCGTCATTTTGAGATACTTTTTTAACCTCAATAGTAAGTCTCCATAAACATTTATCTCAAGATCAGGCTCGGAACACCCTTAAACAAAAGCAAAACCCGACCCCTGCACAAGCTATTTTCTAGGCTGCGGTTCTGTCATTGTTTCATCGTTTTCATAGTCATGGTCACATCGGTTGAATTTCATACCAACTTTGAGTTTTTTTGTCTTTCTTTCCTTGACATTTTGATGCAAGAATCAGCCCTATATGAGTTCTAAATCATCAGGAATTTTATTTTGAACCAGATCTGGGCGTTATTGTCTTCTACCGCCTTTTTGAAGCTACCTCTATTCCAATTTGGCACAAGAATTCTTTGCCAAATTTTTTGGTAAGCTTTCCCCCTAAACCTCGAATAGGATGTTAGATAATTCTTTGATAAACTCTAGAGTGCGATCCGGGATAAATCGATATAGAAAAATTGACTCATTTGGTGATTTTTGTGAAAAATCGATTCTGTGTGCATACTCTATGTACTGTTTATGCTTGATGTAGTGCTGTCCATTTCGAGTTTAGACTGTCCATGAGTATCGATGATGGTCCAATAAAGTTTGAATACCAATTCGGAACATTGGGTGAAACCAGGCACGAATGATTTTCTGTGGTACTATTCACGACATCCTAAGTACTATTTTTGAACTTAGAATATTATTCACATGTTGTCCATAGGTGTTTTAGGGTCAATTATTAAGATATCATGGGCCCAAAATGTATATTTTAGTGTAAAAATGTAAATTAGACCATTTCGGCAAAATTGTAAGCAATAGACAAAGTATTGGCTTAGACATTATGTATGATCATCAAATTAATATAGCCGAGTTTATATTTGATTGATTACCTAAACTGCATAGTTGAAAAATCTGCCTAATTGCAATTACCTCACATTGATTTGCCTAAGCATGCTTGATGGATTAATATGCAAAATATTAAATTGGATGTTGGCCTGAGCCCATAGCATTACATAGTGGATTTCGTGTAGTAGAGGTCTGGCCTAATGGAGGAAATAGCGAGATAAGGCTAGTGCGCCTGAACACGTGCGACATAGAGTTATTAGAGCAATAAGTGCACCAACCTAGGTCTTTGCACAATGAGACGTATATGCGTGGTTGAGACACTGGGATGCTATTATGTAACTGGGTCTTATACGCGTCGGAGGCATATATATGGGGGCATGGATTTGAGGAGATGTGCTAACTTGAATCTTTGTGCAGTGAGGTGTATATGTGGGTTAAGGCACGAGATGTTATTTGTGAAATGAATTATATTGTTGACCATAAGCTTGAACTTGAGCATGGCATGGGGATACATCTGCATGCGTGCCTAGCCAAATCATTTGCGAGTTGCTCACTGCCATTTCCTCATTTAGTATGTCTGGCTGTCATACTAGGGGTGTCTGAGACTACATACTTAGAGTTTGATCTAAGAGTATGTGATGGCCTAAGAGAGATTAGGGGTGAGCTCACTGAGATGTGTTCTCATTGGTGTTATTTACTTGTCTTTTCAGACCTTCACCTTAGGCAATGTGTATGAATGATCCTTCGATTGGGCATGGGATCTCGATAGACATAGATACTAAGAGGACATTGTACCGTGGGCTTGGAAAAGGCTTATATGTGAGGTACAAGAGTACCCGTCTGGGTAGATATAAGCGAGAGCCATTGGAAGCCTCACCTTTTTCTAGCATGGATCTATAAGCTAGGGGACATTCGCTATCGACTGCTTTAAAGATTTGACATCCCAGTGGATGGGTTAGGTGATTGGACACTGTTCTTGTCCGCTATCCCTAACGGATTTCTAACGAGTCTAGATACAGTTGCAGAAGACTCAGATGTTAGTGGACTGATGGAATCATTGTCGCGGATCGTGAGGAGAGAATGGAGAGCGCTCCCGAGATGCCAGAGAAGTTTGATTCGGAGGAGATTCCATTGTCAGACCTGAGTGATATCAGTGATGGATAGCTTTAGACCTCTAGTCCTTGTTTCCCCAAATTTTAGGTGTAGATAGTTAGAGAGAGGGTAGTTTGTCGACCAAGCTCCCTTTTGATGTACAGTTACTCGAGCAGCTTTTGTTTATTGTAAATTTGGTGTATAAGTGTGTATAAAAATGTGTTTGATATTAGACACGATGTCTCTCTTCTCTATTCCTCATTCTATGTATGTAGGGGTGTGGTTCGTTTTCGCTAGCGTAGGAACTCTGAGAATTGGTTAGTTGGCGATAAGTATCCTAGGTTGTCGCGTTATGTTGTTCGACCAATCGATTGTCGAAGGTAGGGATGTCGCGTGACTTGCCGGGTTCGAGCCGTGACAGGTGGTGAGCCAAAAACCCTTTATCCTTAGTTGGTGGCCTAACCTTTATACTATGGTGGTGAGCTTTCATCCTATCCCGATTTTTATTCCTGTCTGGTGTTATCTTTAGGCCTTGGTAGTGATCATTTTATCCTTTGTACTGTAGGATCAATTGGTGGCTCATCCTTTACACCTTGATATAGTTCGTTTCCTATCGTTTACTTAGTATTCTTACACACTCTTCCAAACAATTATCGCTGACAATCTCCATACACCATCTATATATTTCAATCCATTATTACCAATTCCAACTCTAAAAATCTCTATCGACAGAATCACTTGTCCATGCATGCATAAGTGGGTATCAGAGCTCAAAATTGAACTCATCTTGAATGATTCCTTTTCTGTTATCTAATTCATTCTATAAATGGATGTTCATATTCTAAGAGGCTTCACTTTGGAGCAAGCGCACAACGAAAGACAAGATCATGCCATAGAGAATTTCCAATGGCACATGAAGTGTATACTTGAACTCTTTGAGCAACTAGCAAGACATCTCGACAAGCGTCACCAACATAACGATTCTGATTCCCAACAAAGTCCCACTAATGGTTCTAGTTGCACTAGAGGAAACTCTAGTGATTCATATTACCATGCTAAAGGAGAAGAGAGAAGCAAAAAGGTAATGATCGTGATGTCAAAGTGGACGTCCCTAAGTTTGAAGGAAATCTCAATTCTGATGACTTTGTAGATTGGCTTCCCACAATCGAATGAGTTTTTGACTTCATGTCATGCTCGAGTGAAAAGAAATGCAAAGTTGTGCTAAAATTGACGAAATACACTTCTCTCTAGTGGGAGAATTTAAAGCATTAATGAACCAGGAATGCGAAGAGAAAGATTCATTCTTGGGGAAAAACTAAAGAAGTTGATGTAGAAGAGGTTATTGCTTGCCAACTATAAGCAAGACTTGTTCTTGAAGTTGAATTCCTTAAACAACATGAGATGAGCATCAAAGAATGCATCAAGGAGTTTGAACTCATGATGAGGTGCAATATTCTAGAGTCATATGAGCAAACCATCCCTCGATTCCTTGACAGAATGAATCGAGAGATTGCTAATTTGGTTGAGTTTTAATCTCATTGGGTTTTTTGAAGACATGTGCAAACTGTTGGGTTTCCACAGGCACATCGCACGATAAACAATCCAAATTCAATCAAAAGTAGCAGAAGCAAATTTAAAACCATGCACCTTATCTCTTGGGCTCCCACATATGCTTCAATCGAGAATCTAAACTATCTAAAAATGGGTCATTGGAATACCTAGAATCTAGAGCTCAAGCTGACTTCACTCGGGTGTCCGTGTTGTTTGTCAAGTGTCGAACCTCTAGTTTAGACACATCACTAATCGTGTGACGATGGAAGACAAATCTTGTAAACGATCGCTTCTCAATTGTGCTAGCAACCTTTGAGATATAATGAATGAAGCTCAATCTTTTCCCACAAATGGCTCACAACCCTCAAGTATTTGTGCAAGAACGATGTCACAAGTGCACAAAGAAAAGTAACATGAAACTAACTTAACCCAACGAGGAAATAAGCTAGGATGCAAGAGGAAAAAAAAACCTCTTTTTCCCTTAACCCCTAACCCCTATTTATAAGGGTTATGGTACCCCTTAAACCCCCCCTAAGGGCGATTTATTTTGGCGGTACTTAGTCCATCACCTTTGCTACTGGCAGGCCCATGGCAGCTCATTCTCACCGTGATACCTTGCTGTCTAATCTCACATGTCATTGTCCTTTCGGGTCTCGTGCAAAGCCTTTAGATAACAAACCTGATCTATTTGACTTTTCTTGGATAAGAAATCTTATCTATTATCCTTTAATTGATAGACCTTATCATCTTGTGAATCGTGTAGATGTCATATTAGTATAACATCACTGAGGTCATGCCTACATCATATGCTTATTCGTTTATGATTAAAAATTAGAATCAAATCTAATTTAATCTAATTTCAGTTTGACTATCTCAATAGTCACCATTGCAAATACCTTTGCTATTTTGTCTTTCATATAATGTCTTCACGCATTCGTCATGGTGCGTAACATCTCTAGGTTCACCACTAACCCGGTAGTGGGATGTACTAATAATTAACACAATCTCAAAGAGCCAACTATCCCTAATCGATTTCTAGGTCCACAAACTATAAGTGACACCTAGCAATATATCATGGCTATCCATTCAATGTGAATATACAAGGAAAAAATAAACCTATCATCTTTGGCTAAAATGTAATTTAATACTTCTATCTTACTATGCCCTGATCGAACAAAAGTTATGGATATACCTATCAAACTTGCTAATTTAATCATAAGCTCAAATATATTTGACGTGCATTCTTGCGAAACATTTCTAGACTTTAACATTGGCCAAGGATTTTCTAATGCACAATCACAAATAGATCACATAAGACATCAACCTTATCAAATAAGGAGATAGACCCCAACTGTTGTATATGCCTGTGACTTCGTATATGAATGACTATGACCATCAAGTACAGAGGGGGATCAATGACTTGCCAATATGCGCAATTCTGAATCATAACCAATCAATATAGAAGGCAACATCGTGCCTTAGATCCGAGTATTATTTACACACTAAAGCTTGAGCGATTTTGACATTGATCAAGCTCGAAGTCTCCATGTTTTCTAATCACTCATGTGTGTCACATTTAGTGAATTCGATCAAACTTAATCAATATGAACACCGATATTCCAACTTAGACATCTAATGTCCGATAACTTATGACTTGTTATCCCCATCAAGTATCCAATGCGAGATTGTGAACATACTAGTCTCAATTGGATCATTAGTATTCCCTCAATGATCCATTGATCAAGAATAGTTTAAAGATGAAAAACTAACTGAAAACATGTCACAAATATTCTTGATATCTCAAAAATAGGTTTCAGCGACAACTGATTCTATGGACTTCATATATCTAGATAAGGGGACAAGATAAATGAACAAGTCTTGCCATCCACTATAATTGAAAGTACAACAAAATGCATTTACATGTAATAGTTACATGGTTGCTTTAGAGCATACCCCTAACACAAACTACCAATGAAGGTTGAGAAGCAAGTGAAGAACAAGAGGCTTTCTTCTAAAACCTTGACAAGGGGAACATTCTTCTTTGAGGGTGCTTCTTCTAGCAAGGTTAAGAGTTCATCAACTAAAGACAAAGACAAGTGAAGGCTACTAAACCTGTCAAAGATCTCAACAAGAAATCTAACGGTGACAACCAAAACGCTTTAAATGCCTTGGTTATGGGCATTTTCAAGTGAATTTTCCTAACTGAAGGGTTATAACCCTTCAAGAGGCTAAGAAACTTGATTCGGAACTTCAAGAGGAAGTGGATGATTCTATCCAAAATGGTCCTGAATTTGAGGAATAAGAAGAGGTCGTAGAGAAAGCTGATGAAGATGAGCTCTTAATTATTTGAAGAGCCTTACACTCTGACATTTCTCCAAAAGTTGATGAGTAAAGATAGAACATCTTCCATATCCATTGCACCATTAATAGGAAGGTCTATATTTTTATTGTTGATGGAGGAAGCTACACCAATGTTGTGGGCATAAGTACATTACAAGTGTCAAAACTTATGTACAATACTCACTTTAGTGCCAAAACTTTCGAAACGAACACTTAAGTGCTAATTTTTTTGAAAAATGATCACTTCAATACCAAAACTTTTAAAATGATCACTTAAGTGCCAATTCTTTTGAAAAATGATCAATTCAGTGTCTTTTTTTTTTTTGAAAAATGCTCACTTTAGTGCCAACTTTAGCAAGCCAAATAGTAATGAAAAAAATAGGCCATGTAAAATTTTTGGTAAGCCAAATTAGTTCCAATCAAAGCTCGTACTAAAATGATTATTTTTCAAAAAAAATTAACACTTAAGTGATCATTTTTCAAAAAATGGAAAATAAGTGATTGTTTCAAAAATTTTGGCATTAAAGTGAATGTTGTATGTAAGTTTTGGCAGTTGTAGTGTACTTTAGCTAATGTTGCGTCAACAACTTTGGTCGACAAATAGAAATCACAGACAGCCAAAGAACCTTGATTTCATTTTCAATCATCAAAACTTACCGAGTCCAGATTCTATGTGATGTATTCCCATGGATGCATGCCACTTGATACTGGGAAGACCTTGGCTATATGATTAAAAAGGTCATGCATGATGGGCATAAAATCACTTATTCCTTTCAAAAGTAGTGAGATTGATAAACCCCTACATCTGATAATGTATTCTTTGTTGAAAGAATTTGTAGATCTATTTCCAAAGGAATCACCACATGGATTACCTCCATTAATAGGAATTGAGCACCAAATCAATTTACTTCATGGTGCTTTCTTACCGAACAAAATAGTGTATCAATGCAATCTAGAGGAAACAAAGAGCTGCAATGACAAGTCAATGAGCTTATTGACAAAGGCTATGTCCAAGAAAGTATGAGCCCCTATTCTGTCCTAGCTCTGCTTGTACCAAAAAAAAAGATAGTTCATTTAGAATGTGCGTAGATGGCTAAGCCATTAACAAGATCACCATTAAGTATAGGTGCCCTATATCTAGACTTGATGATATGCTTTATGAATTGCATGTTTTCGTTGTGTTTTCAAAGATAGATTTGAGGAGTGGTTATCATCATATTCGAATGTGAGAAGTTAATGAATGGAAAATAGCTTTCAAGACTAAAGGAGGTCCTTATAAGTGGCTAGTTATGTTATTCAGACTTTCTAATGCTCCAACTACTTTCATAAGGCTGATGAACGAAGTCCTTCATCTCTACATTGGCCACTTTGTTGTGGTATACTTTGATCATATATATGTGTATACTAGGAGCAAACAGGAGCATGTTTCTTACTTGAACAAATCTTACAAATTATAGTGCAACAGCAAAAGCCATTGGCATATTTCAATGAAAAATTGACTGACTCCAAGAAGAATTATTCAATGTATGATAAGGAGTTCTATGCCATTGTGAGAGCTCTAGATCATTGTTGTCATTATTTCAGACCAAAATAGTTTGTGCTTCATTTTGATCATGAAGCCCTTAGGTTTACTAGCGGACAACACAAGCTCAATTCAAGATATACCAAATGGGTAGAATTTCTCAAATGTTTTTATTTTGTTTTAATGTATAAACTTGGCCATACCAATGTGATAGTCGATACTTTGTCAAAAAGATATTCTATGCTTGCTGTTTTGGATTCCAAAATTCTTAGTTTCCAAGCTATGAAAGAACTCTATGTTGATGATCTTGATTTCTCATCCATCATCACCACTGTAAATATGGAATTCATGACACTTATTTGTCCAAGATGATGTTCTTTTAAAAGGAAATTGGTTATGCATGCCGACAAGTTCATTTAGAGAGTTGCTGATCTGTGAAGTGCATGGTGGAGGATTGGCTAGCCATTTTACCCTGAACAAAACTCTTGAGGTCCTACAAGAGCATTTCTACTGGCTAAAGATGAATGGAGATGTGCATGCCATTATCTTGAGGTGTACAACTTGTCAAAGAGCTAAGAATCATTTCCATGAGGGTTTGTATACTCCGCTTCTGGCTTTTAGCTCTATTACAGCCCTAAGAAAATGTGAGTATAGATTTCATTATGGCTCTTTCAAGAACTCAAAGGGAAAAAGACACTATCCTGTTGGTTGTTGATCGGTTCTCTAAAATGGCCCATTAAGACGGACAATGCTTCTAATATTGCTAAGTTGTATTTTAAGGAGATCATTCATCTTCATAGAGTACCAAAAACCATTGTGTTTGATTGAGATTCTCGGTTCTTAAGCTACTTCTGGAAGACACTGTGGAGAATGCTCAATACAAGGCTTCTATTTAACATAACTTATCATTCTCAAATAAATGGCCAAACAAAGATAACTAATTGAATATTACTATCCTCCTTCATGGAATGGTGAGTAAATCTCTCAAAGTTTGGGATTTAAAGTTGGCGCATACTGGCCATTCACCTTTTAAAGTTATGTATGAAATTAATCCTCTCACACCGATCAAATTGATCCCATTTCCATACAACTCTCAAATTAACTTTGATGGCAAAGAAGGGCTCAATCCATGAAGAAGTTTCATGAGCAGATTCATTCCAAGATTGAGAAGGCTAACGAGTCCTACAAGAAGAAAGCCAACGACATAGGAAGAAGTCTTATTTTTAATTATGTGATCTTGTATGGCTACATTTGAGGAAGGAAAGGCTACTATCTTACCAAAAGAACCAGCTCATATCGAGAGTTGTTGGTGTTGGGTTTCTAGCGATGTCGGATGCTCGTCATATAAATAAAAACATGTCATACATGCAGCAGAAGAAAATAAATTTAAACAGCATCCTAGATCGTCTTAGAAGTCCTTGTATACTTTAATCGAAAATCGAATTTTCTAAAGCAAGTTTAGAAACGTACTTGGACTAACAGAGGTTGGATGCGGCTCTGCTTCTTTGCCCTCGAGCCCAAGAGGTATCGGGCCTCTAGTTCAGACACGCCCCAACACCAATGCGACCTTCAAGATGGAAATTTAGAGAAACGGCCCTCGGATTATGCTAGTAATCCTCGTATCTCAATCCAAACCTTTCATTTTCAGCCAACAAAAATACAACCTTTGTGTATCCGAATCGGTCGATTTTCGAGCTCACTTTCTTACGAAATTCAGCATGTATATGTGTGACTCTCACAAGTTTCCAACCTATTAAACTTGAGCCCCTTACCCCTATTTATAGAGGAATAGAGAGGGAGAGAATGAGAGGGAGGGGCAGTATAAAATCGCCCCTCATAAATCGCCTCACGTGGCGGCCAATAGGAGGCCGCCACGTAAGCTGCTAGCCGGCCCATGTGGCCAGCTAGATACTGGTCAAAGGCAGTCAAACTACCTTTGACCAGCCACATGGGCACCGCCAAAGGGTGGTAGCCAAAGGCGGCAATTTTCCCGCCTTTGACCAATCCCGTCGGCCGGTCATGGCGGCCCAAACGGTGTTGTTTTGGGCGGTAATCCTTATCCACAGGCTTTAGACATTCTAGGCTTAGAGTTTCTTGAGTTTCATGATCAAATCACGTCGTTTGATGTGCCAAATGTCTTTGTCAAACAGATAGAAAATCCAAACCTACTTTTGACTTTCTAGGGGATAACCTTTTCTTATCTTTTTTTTTTATAACAAACCTTATCCAATGATAATACAGGCATGATGTAACCATTACATCATCCATAACATCATTATGATGTCATGTCTATGTCATCTATTTCGTCCTTTGGTGAGCTTTAGAAAAAGGAAACAAATTCAATCCATTTTAACTCCTTTTGACTATCCAAATAGTCTTATCGCATTCTCGTGATCCCGTCTTTGTTACGAACATCACCAGATATCAGTTAAGGTGTATGACATCCCTAGATTCACCCCTGAACTCGCAGTGAGATTCGTCAAGGAATTGATCGCCCCAAATAAATCCTTAGATCCCACAAACTGTGAGTGACGTCTAGCAATATATCACAGTTACCCAGTCAGAATGAAGTACGAGGACAAAATGAACCTGTTAGCCTTAGTTCGGTGTTATTTAGTCCTTCTATCTTACCATATCCCAATCGAATTAGGGCCATGGATATCTGAATCAAACCCACAGATTCAACTATATACACAAATCTATCTGACGTGCATTTGGCGAGACTCCTCTCGACTTCTGCCTTGGCCATGGACTTTCTAATGCCCAGTCACGCATAGATCACATTAGACATCAACCTCATCTTATGAGGAGACAAATCCCAACTGTTATCCATGCTCATGACTTCATATATGCAGGACTATGAGCATCATGCATAGAGGCGGATCAATGATCAGCTAATATCGTACCTATGAACCACAGCTATCCAAGATACAAGCCAGCATCGCGGCTTAGGTTTGAGGACCATTAACACACCAAAGTCAAGAACGATTAAGACATTGACCAAGCACAAAGCCTCCATGGTAGTCAATCGCTCTTTTGTCACCTTTAGTGGATTCGATCGAACTCGTTTTGATACAAACACCTGTGTTCCAGCTTAGACGTTTAACGTCCGATGACTTGCGATTCATCATCCTTATTGGGCGTCCAATGCTCAATAGCGAGGCTGCGAACACACTGGTCTCAACCAGCTTGTGGACACCCAATCGATGATCCTTTGACTAGTAACTAATTTGAAGATTAGAGACCAACTAATGACCCGTCACACATATTTTTGACACCTCAAGAATGGGTATCAGTTTCAACTAATCTAATGGACTTTATTCATCTAAAATAAAGGGACAAGATGAATAAACAATCGTCTTGTCATTAATATAATATCGACAGTTCAATATTTATGCCATACATGTGACCATCACATGGTTGCTTTAGGGCATACTCCTAACATTTAGCCCCTTCAATGTTCTGGAGAAAATTGGTAACAATATGTAGAAGATTGAACTTTCTAGAGAGTTTGGCATTTCAGCAACATTCAATATGGGGGGACCTTTCTTCTTATATGGAGGATGAAGACCGTGACGCCCTAGTTTACCATACCTTAAGGCTTACTAACCTTGCCTTCTCGCTTTATTCTTTCATTATATAAATGGCACATATGGAAGACTAATTGAAAATCAATCCAGGTGGCTAAACAAACAAGTGCATGTCAAAAACATCAAACACCAAACGTTAGGCATGCCTAAAGAGGGGTATGGCCTTAATAGGGGTTCAACTAATCGGATAACGTACAATGAAAACAGTAAGATTATTCAACAAATTGATTCAATACTTTATATTGACATATGATTTAAGCCATTTACATTACTCCTTAAGACACAAAATCTACTCCCGACTTTCAGAATCATCAACTAGCTCCATCAGGGGTTCACCATAGAAATATTTCTGCATAGGCATTGATTGTTTTGGCATACCAATATGCTGAAAAAAAAAATTATTTTCAACCACAGAGTGAGTATAAACCCAATAAGGAGATAACTAAGCCGAATGACTAAACCACCTATAGAATCATAAGATTAGAGAAAAAGGTCACTAACATCAAATCCAAGTACACAGAGGCATAGAGTCTTAGAAATCATACCGTATTGAAGTCATCACAACCAAGATCATCGCAACTACAATCAACACAAGCAAGATCAATTGGTGCTTAACTCACAGTGACAACCTATAGATAGACTAGTAATAAAGACTAGATATCTATTTGCCTCGATTATTTGAGAAAACTGAAGTAGAAAAGACGAACGAATGATCTTCGAATAGCATTTCCTTCTTGGCATGTGCATGCGACTTAACTTGGATAGCCTCAATCCTTGAGCTGGCACAGGTTTAGCATGGCGAGAGGTATGGCTTAGGCAAGAAAAGCCTGTCAAATTAGAGAGGGAGAGATTATTGATAGCAAGAACTACTCCAAGTTCTACGATGAACTTCTTCATCCAAGTAGCATCCTTTGTAACTTCTAAAGCTGCCACATACTCTGCCTCAGTGATGGAGTCAGCAGTTATACTTTACTGGGAACTTTTCCGGCTAACTGCTCCACCATTCATCATGAATATGAACCTAGACGTTGACTTAAAGTCATTAGGAACTGATTGGAAATCAAAGTCCATATATGCCTCAACTTTGAAGTCTACTTTTCCATATATCAAGAACAAGCCCTTATTCCTTCTCAAGTGCTTAAGGATGTTCTTGACCGCAATCCAGTGTTTTTCATCTGGATCCGATTGATATCTGCTTGTGATGCTCACGACATAAGCAATATCAGGTCTCGTACATAGCACAACATACATTATGTCGCCAATGGCCAAAGCATATGGTATCTTCATCATTTTCAGTCTTTTCTTAGGGGTCTTACGACACTGCCCCTTAGAAAGACGTATTTCATGTCTAAAGGGTAACAAGTCTCTCTCGGAATACTTCATGTTGAACCTTTTCAATACTTTATCTATGTATGTGGACTTTGAGGTGTCAAGTAATCGTCTGGATCTATCTCTATAAACCCTAATGCCTAAAATATAAGTGGCCTCTCCTAAGTCCTTCATGGAGAATTTCTATAACAAGAACAACTTGATCGGTGATAGCATTGGCATATCATTACCAATCAGCAATATGTCATCCACATACAAGACTAGAAACGCAATAGTGCTCCCACTGAGCTTCTTATATACACAAGGCTCGTTCGGATTTTTCATGAAGCCAAACGATTTGATCACTTCATCGAATCGAATGTTCCAGCTCCTCGAGACTTGTTTCCGTCCATAAATGAACCTTTTAAGCTTGTACACCTTATGCTTGACGTCCATTTGGAATATCTTATAGTCCAAGTGTGCAACTATGGCCAACAAAATCCTAATGAACTTCAGCATGGCAACTGGAGAGAAGGTTTCATCGTAATCAATATATTCTCTTTGGTGATAATCTTTCGCCACTAGTCTAGCTTTGTATGTTTCAACTTGATCCTCTGCATTGATCTTTCTCTTAAAAATCCATTTGCAGCCTATAGATACAATACCTTCAGGTGGGTCAACCAATGTCCATACATCATTGGAATACATCGAGTCCATTTCAGATTTCATGGCCTCAAGCCATTTGTCGCAATTCTTATCTGACATAGCCTCTGTATATGACTCGGGATCGTTTGGTTGATCACCATCGTTCACTATAAATAGCGGCTGTATCTCTTCAACCAAATTCCCATAGTAGCGTTCAAGAGGATGAGACACTCTCAAACTCCTTCTTAGAGGCGGTGTGTTTGAAGTTCCCACTGAATCAAAGATCGGAGTTTGAACTTGTTGAGTCGTTACCTCTTCATTTCCTTCTTGTAGGACTATCCTGCGGCCTTCGCCTTTTTCTTGGATGAACTGCTTCTCCAGAAAAGTGGCCTACCTACTGACCCAAACTCTTTGGTCAGAATGGAAATAGAAGTAGTATCTAAGACTTTCTCTCGGATATCCTATAAAACGACCCTATTCAGACCTTGCCTCTAACTTATCTGATTTCAACTTTTTGCCAAAACCTGGACACCCCCAAATCCTAAGATGATTAAGACTTGGTTTCCTACCATGCCACATTTGATATGGTGTGGTGGGCACAGATTTGGACGGCACTCTATTCAATATGTATATGGCAGTCTCTAGGGCATACCCCAGAGATAGATGAGTAGGTTAGTGTAACTCATCATGAATCGCACCATATCCAATAAGGTACGATTCCTTCTTTCTGATACATCATTTTGTTCAGCAATCCCTAGAGGTTTCTATTGTGATAATATGCCATTTGCCTCGAGATAATCTAGGAAACCAATACTAAGGTATCCTCCACCTTGATCTGATCGAAGGGCCTTAATACTCTTCCCTGTCTGTTTGTCAACTTCATTTCTAAATTCCTAGAACTTTTCAAAGGATTCAGACTTATACTTCATTAAGTATAAATACCCATACCAAGAATAGTCATCAGTAAAGGTAATGAAGTATGAGAACCCGCCTCTAGCAATTTCATTTATAGGTCCACATACATCTGTATGTATTAATTCCAATAAATCAGTGGCTCTATTACTTTGACCCATGAAGGGTGATTTGATCATTTTTCCTTGAAAACAGGCTTCATAAGTTAAGTATGGTTCAAAACCAGATGGATTGATAAATCCATCATTACTCAACTTGTTAATCCTGCCCTCTCCAATAGACCTAATCTGAGGTGCCATAGGTACTTAAGATTATGACCATGCTTCAGCATTTCTCAATGGCATTAATGTCATTGAGCTTATTTGGACCGAAATCACATTACCAGACACGTCAATGGTGAAAAGACCATTGGTCAATAGAGCTAAACCAACGACCTTCCTATTATGAAAGATGGAATACATATCGTCTATAAAGGAGAATTCATAATTCTCTCTTATTAGAAGAGATACAGATATTATGTTCCGTACAACGTTTTCATAATACAAATAGTTTGATAACACCATAACATGTCTACTAGGCATAAGTACACGACAAGTCCCTATAGCTATGGCAGCAACTGTTGCTCCATTCGTAAAAGTCAGGACTGTCTCATTTTGCCCCAGCATCCAGCTTATTTTCATATTCTGCAATGACATACTAATATGTGATGTCACACCTGAATTTAAAACCCATAAGCTAGGCTATGAATTAACCATAAGATTAGTTTTAATAAGCACATAAATCATACCTCCATGGGGATGGTTCTTTTACATTACTTTTAAGCTGGCAAGGTACTTCTTACAATTCCTCTTCTAATACCCATCGACCCCGCAGTAATGACAGGTCCATTTGTCTGTTTTTGACAGTAATGACGGTCCATTTGTCTGTTTTTGGCGTTCGTATAGCTTTCTTAAACTTTCTCTTCTTTTTCGAAGGAGTGTTACTCTTCGACGAAGATGGTTCAGTAATGGCCATCATATTTGGCCTTTTGTTGTGTATCTCCTTCTCATATACCACTAACATGCTATGAAGTTTTGCTAGAGTCTTCTGCATGTTATGCATGTGGTAATTATGAACAAACCTTGAGAAGGATTCAGACGAGGATTGCAGGATCAAATCCACAGCTAGCTCATTATCCATAATGAGGTCCTGTCTTGCAAGCTCTTCTATGTGCCAGATCATCTTGAGAACATGGTCATTGACAGAGGCAGCCTCTAACATCTTCATGCGGTACAGTGCCTTGGATATCTCATATCTAGCGGTTCGACTATTCTCATCAAAGAACTCTTTCAGATGAAGAGTAATCGACCTTGCACTGTCCAAGTTCTAGTATTTCCTCTGGAGTTCATTATTTATGGACGCCAACATGTACGACCTAACTTTTAGGTCGTCCTTTTTCCACTTCTCATAAGTGTCTTGCTCCTTTATGGTCGCACCATCAGAGAGCTTGGTTGGCAAGTCCTTGTCCAGCACGTATTCAAGCTTTTCCATGTTGAGGATAATCTTCAAATTTCGAAGCCAATCATTGAAATTCGGACCAATCACGTAGTTTTTGTCCAGAATTGAGGTAATCGGGTTTGGGTTTACCATTTTCAGAGTATGATAAAATCTGGTGCAAAAAATTAGGTCGTTAGGTATTATCTATCGATTACTTACTATTTCATTTTGTCCTTTAAATGAAATATGCTCCCACTAAATTTATCGAGTCCCATACTCCCTAGTGAGAAACGGTAGTCCTCGTTGGGCTAGACTACTAGTGGGGATTGGAGTCCCATCAGTTCATGGTTAGCCTCACTTGATAGTTATTGGTATTTTCCATGAACTAGATGAGTGGATCAACCGATCTAGGCGTCTCATGCTCATCCTAATCATTATTCGACCTCTGGATCACGAAGGTCTCACCTGACAGTTATTGACCTCATGATCACAGTCAAATCTAACCCACCATCACTTGTAGACATTGAAATACAGACGACTCCTCACCTAACAGTTATTGGAATCACTTGGTTTCATTATCCACAACATCCAATGCTTTTATGGATTGTTCCTTTGTCATAGACGGCAATTGACCTCCATGTATCCATGACGAGTCAATCAACTCACTATGGCAAAGCATCAAGTCCATGACGGCGGTAGGCCACGAGTCTAATACCCATTACAACTTGATTGTCTTAGAAGTTCTCGTATACTTTAATTGAAAATCGAACTTTCTAAAGCTAGTTTAGAAACGTACTTGGAATAACAGAGGTTGGATACGGTTCTGTTTCTTCGCCCTCGAGCCTAATGTTAGAAGTATGCACTAAAGCAACCATGTGATTGTCACATTTATGGCATAAAAATTATACTATCGATATTACATTAATGGCAAAACGCATGTTTATTCATCTTGTCCCTTTATTTTAGATAAATAAAGTCCATTAGATCAGTTGGAACTGATACCCATTCTTGAGGCATTAAAATATGTGTGATAGGTCATCATTTGGTCTCTGATCTTCAAATTGGTTCCTAATCCAAGGTTCGTGGATTGGGCATCCACGAGTTGACTGAGACCAATGTGTTCATGGCCTCACTATTAAGCATTGGATGTCTAATAGGGACGACGAGTCACAAGTCATCGGACGTTAAACATTTAAGCTAGAATGCAGGTGTTCGCATCGAAACGAGTTCGATCGAATCCACTGAACGCGACGAAAGAGCAATTGACTAACATGGAAGCTTTGTACTTAGTCAATGTCTCAATCGCTCTTGGATTTAGTATATCAATGGTCCTCAGACCTGAGCCACAATGTTGGCTTGTATATTGAATGGTTGTGGCTCACAGGTATGATATTGGCCGATCATTGATCCGCCTTTGTGCATAATGGTTATAGTCCTCTATATACGAAGTCACAAGCTTGGGCAACAGTTAGGATCTATACGTGACAGTGCATTAGAAAGTCCTTGGCCAAGGCAGAAGTCGAGAAGAGCCTCGCCTAATGCACGTCAGATAGATTTGTGCATATCATTGAATCTATGGGTTTGACTCAAATATCAACGACCCTCATTCGATCGGGACATGGTAAGACAAAAGGACTGAATAATACCGAACAAAGGCCAACAGGTTCACTTTTTCCTCGCACTTCATTTTAACTAGGTAACCGTGGTATGTTGCTAGACGTCACTCACGGTTTGTAGGACCTAAAAATTGATTTAGGATGATCAATTCCTTAAGGAATCTCACTGCTAGTTTAGGGGTGAACCTAGGGATGTTACACGCCTTAACCGACATTTGGCGACATCCATAATGAAGACGGAATCGCGAGAATGCGATAGGACTACTTGGATAGTCAAAAGGAGTTAAAACGGATTGAATTCATTTCCTCCTTTTAAAGCTCACTAAAGGACGAAATTGATGATACAGGCATGACATCATGATGATATCATGGATGATGTAATGGTTACATCGTGCATGCATCATCATTGGATAAGGTTTGTTATCCAAAAGAAAGGATACGAAAGGTTATCCTCTTGAAAATGTCAAAAGTAGTATAAGATTTTCCTCTTGAAAATGAATCGCGAGAATCCGATAGAACTACTTGGATAGTCAAAAGGAGTTAAAACGGATTGAATTCATTTCCTCCTTTTAAAGCTCACTAAAGGACGAAATTAATGACACATGCATGACATCATGATGATATCATGGATGATGTAATGGTTACATCGTGCATGCATCATCATTAGATAAGGTTTGTTATCCAAAAGAAAGGATACGAAAGGTTATCCTCTTGAAAATGTCAAAAGTAGTATAAGATTTTCTATCCGTTTAATGAAGACGTTTGGCACATCAAACAACGTGATTTGATCAAAAAACATGAGAGACATCAAGCCTAGAATGTTTAGAGCTCGTGGATGAGGATTACCGCCCAAAACGATGCCGTTTGGGCCGCTCGAATGGGCACTCACGACCGACCGACGGGCCGGTCAAATTGCCGCCTTTGACCACCGCCCTTTAGCGGGGTTCACATAGCTGATCAAAGTCGATTTGACCATCTTTGACCAGCATCTAGCTAGCCACATGGGCCAGCTAGCAGCCTATGTGGCGGCCTCCCATTGGCCACCATGTGAGGCTATTTGGAGGGGCGGTATAAATCGCCCCTCCTCTTCATTCTCTCCCTCTCTCTAATCCTCTATAAATAGGGATAAGGGGCCTAAGGTTCAAAAGGTTAGAAAATTGTGAGAGTCACACATATACTTGCCAAATTTTGTGAGAAAGTAAGCTCCAGAATCGATCAATTTGGTTACACAAAAATTGTGTTTCCATTAGTTGAAAACGAAGGGTTCGGGTTCAGACGCCGCAAGGATTACTAGCATAATCCGAGGGCTATTTCTCCGAATCTCCATCGTCAAGGTTGTACAGGTGTCCGGGCATGTCTGAACTAGAGGCCAATATCTTTTGAGCTCAAGGATAAAGAAGCATAGCCGCATCCAACCTCTGTTGTCCAGGTACGTTTCTAAACTTGCTTTGGAAAGTTAGATTTTCGATTCAAGTATACGAGGATTTCTAAGACAATCTAGGGCACCGATTGAATTTATTTTCTTCCAATGCTTATGTAACATGTTTTCATGTATTTGACGAGCGCTCAGGACTGCTAGAAACCCAACAAGTAGTATCAAAGCCACGCCTAGAACTCTTGTATACTTGGTTGATTCGATTTTTGACGATATTTGGAATATCATCATCAGGCCTTCAAAATTGGTTTTGAAACTTGACGGACCCGACCCCATGCATGTCTAGACTTGACATAGGGCCCCGAGGGTCGTTGGACGACCTCGATTTGGCGGTAGGCCCGCCAAGAGCTCATAGCCAAAGGCGAAAACCGTCAATGACCATGAGGGGTCAAAGGTGGCCACCGCCTTTGACTAGGGGTATGTGCGATAATTTTACAAAATTAAATTGTTTAGCTTTGCAAAAGATTAATCGAATCAATTTGATCGAAAATGTTTGAACGAACTCTGAATGAGCTCAAATTTGGTTGGACACTCGAAAACAAGCCTTTGACCAATAATCATTGCCTTTGGCAATGAGCTATATTGGATTTGGGCATTTCGGGGTCGTCTGGGCACATTTCTAGCTCTGTCTTTCTGATTGTGATAACATACGTCACTGACTATTACAACCTAATGTTTTATTACTCTTTTAATAAATTTGAGCATATATTGTGATATGTATGTGATATATATGATGTCTATTCTGGCGGACGGGTTATTATCTATTTGGAGGATATGTCTGCTGCTGTTGGTTGCTGCTAAGACTGGTAGAAATGAAATAGACATAGGTAAGACTTGCTTTGAGACCTAAAATCTCCTCCATTGAATATCAAGTTGTAACAGGTATTAAACTCGTGGCCTACCGCCGTCTTGGACTTGATGCTCTGCCATAATGAGTTGATTGAATCGCCATGGATTCATAGGGGTCAATTATTGTCTATGACAAAGGACTAATCCATAAAAGGATTGTATGCTGTGGACATTAAAACCAAGTGATTTCAATAACTGTTAGGTGAGGATTCGTCTGTATTTCAATGTCTATAAGTGACGATGGGTTAGACTTGACTGTGATTATGAGGTCAATAACTGTCAGGTAAGACCTTTGTGATCCAGAGGCCAAATAATAATTGGGATGAGCATGAAATGCCTGGATAGGTTGATCCACTCATCTAGTTCATGTAGAATGCCAATAACTATTAGATGAGGCGGACCATGAGCTAATGGGACTCCAATCCCCACAAGTAGTCTAGCCCAACGAGGACTACCGTTTCGCATCAGATGAGTGTGGGATTCAATAAATTTAGTGAGAACCTATTTCATTTAAAGGCCAAAATGAAATAGTAGGTAATCAATAAACAATACCTAACGACTTGATTTTCTACACCATATTTTTGACATACTCATTGAAAATGGTGAACCTAAACCCAATTGCCTCAATTCTGAACATGAACTGCTTGATTGGTCCAAATTTCAATGATTGGCTTCAAAATTTGAGGATTGTCCTCAATATAGATGCTAAGCTCCCTAAGGGTTCGACTACAGATGAGCGGGACACTTATGAGAAGTGAAGAGAGGATGGCCTAAAAGTTAGGTCTTACATGTTAGTGTCCATGAATAATGAATTTCAAAGGAAGTACGAGAACATGGACAGTGCAAGGTTGATTATTCTTCATCTGAAAAAGTTCTTCGACGAGAATAGTCGGACCGCCAGATATGAGATATCCAAGGCGCCGTACTACATGAAGATACCAGAGGGTGCCTCTACCAATGATCATATTCTCAAGATGATCTGGCACATTATGGATAATGAGTTAGCTATGGATTTGATCCTCCAGTCCTTACCTGAATCCTTCTCAAGCTTTGTTCAAAATTACCATATGCATAACAGGTAGAGGATTCTAGCAGAACTTCACAGCATGTTAGTGGTATATGAGAAGGAAATATACGGTAAAAGGCCAAATGTGATGGCCATTACTGAACTGTCTTCCTCGAAGGGTAAAACTTCTTCGAAAAGGAAGAAAAAGTTCAAAAAAGTTGTTCAAAAGCCAAAAGTGGACAAAGGAACCTATCATTAGTGCGAGGCTAATGGGCATTGGAAGAGGAATTGTAAGAAGTACCTCTAGCTTAAAGGTTAAGCAAAATGACCATCCACATGGAGGTATGATCTCTATGCTTATTGAAACTAATCTCATGGTTAGTTCACAATCCAGCTTGTGGGTTCTAGATTCATGTGCGACTTCACATATTTGTATGTCGTTACAGAATCTAAAAATAAGCCGAATGCTGGGGTAAAATGAGATAATCCTGACTTTTGCGAATGGAGCAACAGTTGCTGCCATAACTATAGGGACTTGTTGTATACTTTTACCTAATGGACATGTAATGGTGTAATCAAACTGTTTGTATTATGAAAGAGCTGTACGGAACATAATATCTGTATCTCGTCTAATAAGAGAAAATTATGAATGCTCCTTTACAAATGATATGTGTTCCATCTTTCATAATAGAAAGATCGTTGGTTCAGCACTATTTACAAATAGTCTTTCACCATTGACATATCTGGTAATGCGATTACCAATCCGAGTAAGCATAATGATATTAATGCCATTAAGAGACGCCAAAGCAGTGGTCCTAATCCTAAGTACCCGTGTCACCTCCGATTAGGTCATATTAGAAAGGGCAGGATTAACAAGTTGAGTAATGATGGATTTATCAATCCATCTGGTTTTGAACCATACTCAACCTGTGTAGCTTGTTTTCAAGGAAAAATGGCCAAATCGCCCTTCATGGGTTAAGGAGAGAGAGCTGCTAATATATTAGGATTAATACATACAGATGTATGTGGACCTATGGATGAAATTGCGAAAGGCGGCTTCTCATACCTCATTACCTTTACCGATGACTAATCTAGGTATAGGTATTTGTACTTGATAAAGTACAAGTCTAAATCCTTTGAAAAGTTCAAGGAATTCAAAAATGAAGTTGAGAAACGGACAAGGAAAAGTATCAAGGCCCTTTAATCAGATTGAGGTAGAGAATACCTTAGTATTAATTTCCTGGATTATCTCAAGGAAAATGGTATATTATCATAATGGACACCTCCAAGGACTCCTGAACACAATGATGTATCAGAAAGAAGGAATCATACCCTATTAAATATGGTGCGATCCATGATGAATTATACCGACCTACCCATCTATCTATGGAGATATGCCCTAGAGATCGCCGCATATATACTAAATAGAGTGCCGTCCAAATCTGCCCCTACCACACCATATCAGATGTGGCATGGTAGGGAACCAAGTCTTAATCATCTTATGATTTGGGGATGTCCGACTTTTGTGAAAAAGCTAAAATCAGACAAGTTAGAGGCAAGGTCTGAACAGGGCCGTTTTATAAGATATCCAAGAGAAAGTCTTGGGTATTACCTCTGTTTTCATTCTGACCAAAGAGTTTGGGTCAGCAGGCATGCCACTTTTCTAGAGAAATAGTTCATCCAAGAAAAGGGCGAAGGCTGTAGGATAGTCATGCAAGAAGGAAATGAAGACGTAATGACTTCATAGGTGCAGACTCACCTATGAAGTCACACCGCCTTTAAGAAGGAGTTTGAGAGTGTCTCATCCTCCTGAATGATACTATGGGAATTTGGTTGATAAAATGCAGTCGCTATTGGTAAATGACGGTGATTAACCAAAATAATCCCGAGTCATATACAAAAGCTATATCAGATAAGGATTCTGACAAATAGCTTGAGGGCATGAAATCTGAAATGAACTCGATGTATTCCAACGATGTATGAACATTAGTTGACCCACCTGAAGGCATCGTACCTATAGGCTGCAAATGGATCTTTAAGAGAAAAATCAATACAGAGGGTCAAGTTGGAATATACAAAGCTAGACTGTCAAGTTGGAATATACAAAGCTAGACTAGTGGCGAAAGGTTATCGCCGAAGAGATGGTATTGACTATGATGAAACCTTCTCTCTAGTCGCAATGTTGAAGTCCATTAAGATTTTATTGGCCATAACTGCATAGTTGGACTATGAGATATTCCAAATGGATGTCAAAACGGCGTTCCTTAATGGATTTCTTGAAGAAGATATCTATATGGAACAGCCGCCTGGTTTTGAGTCCAAAGGCGAAGAGAATAACGTGTGCAAGCTTAAGAGGTCCATTTTTGGACTGAAACAAGCTTCGAGGAGCTGGAACATCTGATTCGATGAAGTGATCAAATCGTTTGGCTTCATGAAGAATCCAGATAAGCCCTGTGTATACAAGAAGTTCAGTGGGAGCGCTATTGCGTTCCTAGTCCTGTATGTGGATGATATATTGTTGATTGGTAATGATATGCCAATGCTGTCATCCATCAACTTGTTCTTGTCCTAGAAATTCTCCATGAAAAACTTAGGAAATGCCAACTATATTTTGGGTATTAGGGTCTATAGAGATAGATCCAAACGATTGCTTGGTCTCTCACAGTTCATGTACATAGATAAAGTGTTGAAAAGGTTCAACATGGAATATTCCAAGAGAGAGTTGTTACTCTTTAGACATGGAATACGTCTTTCTAAGGGAAAGTGTCCCAAGACCACTGAAAAAAGACAAAATGGCGAAGATATCATATGCTTCGACCATTGGCAGCTGTCACAACCCTAAAAATAATTTTTGGGTTTTCAGGTGAACGGATTATCAGGTTAATTAAATTAATTAACCTAATATGGACCCTCCCAAGTCCTACCGAATCGCAACTTTGGTTTTTTGTTCAAATGATTTTAGAGTTTGGAGTCGACACTAATCATTCTTGGTAGGTCGATTAGAAACCTAAATAAATTAGTGGGAGAACTAATTTATTTCTGCAAACCAGAGATTCTGAGTTCGGGGACTTGGTTACATTAGATTACTCTAACGCCCTTTTGATACCAATTTCATGAAAATTCATTTGGGGTAATTTGGAAAGATTTTGATCAAATTGACTAGAAGGGTAAAATGGTCATTTTTCAAAGACCAGGAAGTGAAAATAGATCAAACCCGTTGAATGTGATCATTCCTTATTTCCCACAATTTTTTGAAAATTTTTCGAAATTTTTCGAGACGATTTACCCATGAGAGGCAAAATCGTCATTTTAAAAATATCAAGAAGGCAAATCATCCAAAAATAGGATTAACCAATCGAAATGGTCTGTTTCCTGATTCTTGAGATTTTTCTAAGTTTTCAGGAGAAAAATAGTCATTTTGAAAGATTGAAAGGGCAAAAATGCCAAAAATAGGATTGGTCGATTAAAATGACCCGTTTCCTAATTTTTGATAATTTTTTGAAATTTTTTCGAGATGATTTGTCCAAAAGGTGATATCGTCATTTTTAAAATTGGAAGGACAAAAATGTCAAAAATAGGATTGGTCGGTTAAAACGATCCGTTTCCTAATTTTTGAGAATTTTTTAAATTTTTCAAAATTTTCCGAGACAATTTACCTAAAAAGGGGCAAAATTGCCATTTTAGATAAATCAGGAAGGAAATTCATTAAAAATAGGATTGACCAGTTGAAATAGCCATTTTCCTAACTTTTGAGATTTTTCAGAATTTTTAGAGACAATTTTTCCTATGAGGGGGCAAAATCGTCATTTTAGAGAAACCAAAAAGGAAATTCATCGAAAATAGGATTGGCCAGTTAAAATGGCACGTTTCTTAATTTCTAAAATTTTTCTAAATTTTTTGAATTTTTTTGAGACAATTTGTCCGTGAGAGGCGAAATTGTTGTTTTGAAAATATTGAAAGGGCAAAACTACCGAAAATGGGATTGGCTATTTAAAATAGCCTTTTTCTTGATTTTTAAGGCTTTTGGGGAATTTTTGAAATTTTTATTTTTTTTATTTTTTTTATTTTTAATTTAATTTTTAGAATTTTTTTAGATTTTTATGAATTTTTCTATTTTTTATATATTTGTTTATATTCTGATTTTTTTTATTATTATTTCATATTTTCTTTTTATTTTTTCTCTTTTTTTTATTATTTTAATATTTGATAATTTTTTATTAATTAATTTTTTCGGACCGGGCCAGCAAACCCGGTCCACGCGAACAGCCCTAAGCACTAATTCAGGATCTAATTCTCTAGAGCAACCAAACGTAACTCTCATTCTCACTTCATTCAGCCCACATTTTTTTACTTTTGTTCTTTGACCTTTCTTTTATTTGTTTTAATATTCTTCTTTGAAGGCCTGCTATCTCCCCTCTTCTTTACGTCTTGCATGGTCTTCTACATAAGAACACAAGTGCAAATTTCCAACATAACTTATAAATAAGGGAATGAGGAGGCGCCTTACCATAGTCCTACGCACACTCCCTCGTCGATTCTCCGTCGGTCACCATGCGCATCGCATTCGTACATGCTCCACCCAATCACTCCTTGCTTCAATCTTCTCCGATCTCAGAGCATCGCTTTGAGTCTGCTGGAGAAGATCTTGTTGCTGGTGTAGCGTCTCTGTTGCGGTGGCTATTTCGCGAACCAAAACCCTCCTCCTTTCCCTGCATGCAGCGGATGAGCTTCCAGTTTTCCTCGGCCTCTAGATCGATCCCCATCTTCTTCTACTTCTCCGACGGCAGCGGTGGCAGCCCTCCTCTTCTTATCGCCTCTGGCTTTGTCTTCGTCGTCGTCGACTTCATCATTTTTTACCCTCCGCCATTGTGCTTAAAACGGATGCTGGGAGCTCAAACTCTGCTCCTCCGAGGTCCCTCGAAGTTCCTCCCATGTTTCATTCGGCCTCAGGTTCTTGAGGCCGGATCTCCGTGAAAACCCGACAGCCCTCCCTCTTCGTCGAAATGTCGGTGGTCTCTCCGTCCAAGGTCGAAGAGAGAGTTGGTCCTACTTTCACGTCCTTCCTCCTCTTTATGAAGATGGGTCCTCGTCTCCTCCCGAGCTCCTGGAAGTGATCCCCTTGGTTTTCTTTTTTGCTGAGGGATTCTCCGCCCCTCCCTTTCCATTGCTCAAGTTTCCCACGTTCAAGAAACGGCCGCCGCAACCCTTTGGTCGGCACATAGCATGGCGATGACGCGATTCATGCATGCACGGCTTACGGACTCCAGTTACTTTATTCTCGAGCACAGGTTTTGCACGAAACTTGCAGCGCCTAATGATCGCGTGGTACTGTTTGGCATTTACAAATATGGGTCCATCATCTGCTGAGAAGTTCAGAGGAAGCGTCATCTGGCCCGATATTTGCGACCATAAGGTGAGGATACGCCATAACACTGCTCTCCATATGGATATTTTACACATATCATCTGCTGACCATAACCTAGATCAACCCGAGCACAGTATTTTGGTAGAGGGGAGATGGCTAGGTGAAACTTCTGGGTATTCGCAGAATTTTTGCTGTCACCCGTAAAGATGGTGAACTGGGTCATGCTTCCCTTGTCTGCACCTTGTTCCATACCTCGACCAGCTTGTTTAGCGGTCGCAAAGTGGTCTTCGCAGCTAGGGTTTTCACAGGCGAAGAGTTCGACTGGCCCAAAGAATCCCCATGAAATGATTGCGTCCCAAAAGTGGCCCACCAAGGCGTGGCCGGCGAAACTAAGGACAACTGCGCTGCGGGATTATGGAGCATTCCCTCATGTTCCTTGAGATATAGTGCTTGCATAGTCATAAAGACATCCTCTCAAGTTGATCCAAAATACAATTTCTTCAAGCTATTCTGTGGTTGTCTCCTGCCCATTCTCTTCGTCAGAAGACATATGTAGAGACATAAGCTGGCTTGGAGAAAGCTGCATGCATCGTCCAACATCTTTTGATAAGATAATGCGCATTCCTTAAGTTCATCAGCATCCTCATCATCACACTTGGGCATTCGACTACGACAAGTATGCCACCTCGTCGCAACCTGGCTGATAACTTGTGTCCTTCCCATAACTCTGCGGAGGATAGGCCTGCTCCCCTTGCTTCATCCAAGTCTAGGGTCATGAACAGGATTAGAAGCGATGGACTCGTCGACGTCGGGGGGTGGGGGGGGGGGGGGGGGGTGTGGGGGGAGGGACCAGGAGGGGAGAGGCTTGTCTGACGAATCCAGACTGAGTCTAAGATGTAAGCGCAAAGTCAAAGAAGAGCTATCATGGTTCGAGGTTATGGCGGTGTGGAGAAGCTGGGACTCGCCTTGTCGAAGGCCTTTTTGAGAGTGTTCATGAGGTGGGGCGGTAAGTCTTTGGTTGTGTGGTACTGAGGAAGGAGGTCAGGTAGGGATGAGAGATGAAGCTCGACAAGTTCAATAAAGGATGAATATTTCTCCGAGGTCTTGGGTTTCATAGAGCTGCGCCCATTCGTAGCTCCCTCTTCAGCTACCTCAGTTTTACGGTAAATGTTTGTGGCCTTCGACCAATGTCAAATCATCATCCTTTGCTACATTACAGAAAACTCCCTCCCATGAAGATAGTATACCGCGGCCGTCCTCGAACATTAACTATTCCTCTCTTATCATGAACCCCCACTAAACAAAATAAACCAAGCCACTAGAACCAATAGCAGAAGGATAAGTGTTGTTCATGCTTAACCTCAAGTCATTCAAGACAATGTTTTGGCGTGTATCAGCACCGCCTCGTTGCTCGAGGCTTTCTTCGCGGCGGCTTCTTCCAAGCGTTGCCACGCGGTCTCGTGCCTCGCTTTGACGTCATCTTCCTTTGCCTCCTTCTCCTGGAACTCGGTCTAGTATTCTTTTTAATAGTTCAGGGTCAAGATCCCAAAAATCATTTACGGACGTTCAGGGTCAAGCTGTGAATGGCCTGGTTCTAGTGGTTCCTGGCATTTTTTCCGAGGGCCGGCGAGATGATCCAACCCGCTTAGGATCGAATCCTCTCCTCCCCCTCTGCTCTTCCCTTCTACATGCATGTATACATGCATGTCTGCTTGCAAGATCCTCACATTCACACTATTTGACCTCAACTTGTATGCCGCAGCAAGTCCACTGGCACCAGCACCAATGACCGCGACTCTCTTTGCCAGGTCTCTTGAAATCTGGAATCACCGGGAACCGTGGTAAACTTCTCCCTCTATCTGGGAGTCTTCTCTGTCCCCTCCATCCGCCAGTCGTCCATGCCCTCATCCCCATGTGGTCAAAGTCCTCCCCCCTTTTCTATCATTGCCTACCTCTTTTTGACCCTCTGTCTCACGACTTCTCTATATTCTCCATCCCCGTGTCCAGCTTCCCATCCACTTTTTTTTCAGTGAAGTCTTGTTCGAAAGTTGACCCAATTTCTAGAATATTCTATGATAAATTTTTATAGAATAGTCTAGAAAGATATGAGTATTTAAGATACTTCTAGAGAATTTCTAGAATATTCCTAAAAGGGTAATGTGTAGAAAAATCTAGAAAAATATACTCTAGATTTTATAGAAAATACTAGAAATGTGTTTATCTAGGATGTTCTAGAATTTTCCACTATGGAGGTGGAAGAGGCTTATAAATAGGCCATGAAGTACTAGAAAAAAGTAGAGGAAAACCAACAAAGAGCTCTCCTTCTCCCTTTGTAACATTCACAAAACTAATAGAAGTTTTTCATTTCCATTGTACTCCCTTTGTCACCAAATTCACTCACTTATAAAACTAAACACCCTTCCGCAAAATCTAACAAGTCTCCACTAGCCTTATTTTATGCTCCGATATCTCCCTCTTTATCTTGTTTTCTCTTTCGGTGGCCGACTCCACCGAGACCCCTCCTTCATGTGCTCTCCTTATTTTGGTCTCAAAGCAACAACAAGATGTATCTACTCAAAGATTGGGTCTCCACAGAGTTATCATGGCTTCCTTTTCTTTTTATATTGCTGCTGCTGCCAACTTCGTATCGAGTCTCAGACTCTTCCTCATGGATCCTCGGTTCACTTGATATAGTCAAGAGTTCAAGTGCATGCGTTTGTGGGACCAACCATTTTTTTGGCTTTGAAGGCAGAAGCAATTTTGCATAAGACGGCGAGCCATTTTCTCCTCTAAGCTCATCCTTGCGCATGGTTGCTGAAACGCCTAATGCTGTAGGAAACTTTCGTGAATCATTTCTAGAGGTGCTAGTCCCTTTGTTTCTAGATGCCCTGGGATTAGAATGAGCTCTTGATGAATGGACCCATGGCATGCAAGTGTGAGACATGTTTTCTTGATCTGACTTCAGTTTTACCACTCATGCTTCGAACAACTTCCTTCCCTCTTCGATCTTTGATCACATTTTCCAGACTAATGCAATAGATTTTACAACTGGGACTTTGAATTCTTTGAAAGATGTTTTCGAGTTTCGACTGAGAGCTTCCGATGATTCAAGGCACGGCCCATCTTGACCTCCTCCCCTTTTTCTTCAGACCATTCCGCATGTCCCTCTACGTACATGCCCACATGGCCATTCTCTTTATTTCTTGCTTTCCATCCAAGAACCGTGTATCTCCTTTCATCATTAGGAGGTCCCTCTTTTGTTGCCTAATTGATTTTTTTAACTTTCTTTTGGGCCTTCGTGTAAGTCCCTCTTGCTAATTTCACGGATGACCGAATGAAGATGGTTTGGTCAGTATCAAGAAGCCAACCATCTCGACACCTATTTCCCATCACTTACACGTGCCACGCGATCTTCTCACTAACATTTGTTGCCTGCAGGTCTCCATTTTCTGAGTAATGAGTTCCCTAGTGTCCCTTGTACGGATACTTCCTTTGGCTCTGGGCAACTGAACACGAGAACTTGCCCGTCCATAATCGCCTGATAAGAGGTGTAGATTGTATTTACTGAGCTCAATGTGAAGATCGTTATCCAATTGAACATCTGTAATCTTCATGCTATTAGAGTATACACCAAGCACGATTCCCGTATGCAGAAACTGGATACCCTTCATGATCTCTGTAGCAGCTACAATTCTCTGAGTCTGAGAAAATCTCTTCCTTATATGTCCAGGAATTCAGTCTCTGAGTGTCCCATTCACAGGAAACCCAAACATAAGGTAGATTCTACAAACACCGAAATCGTCGGAGTAGCACTCGAAGTAGTGTCCAAGAGTACTGTTAAATATGTCTTGAATTTTTTGACATATTTTTGAATGGGCCGTAGGCCCAAACCCAGAGGAATTAGGTTTTCCTTTTTTTTTTAGACACAATATATATATTGTGATTAGGGTTTCATTGTACTTGTACTCTCCTTTTGATATAGTGGAATTTCGTTTTGCCTCGCCCGTGGACGTAGATCAATCTGATCGAACCACGTAAATCTCATTGTTCCGCTTTTGTTCTTCGTTTGATTTCCGCAACAAGTACAAATCAAATTTTCATGTCTGAGTTTAGAGATCCTATCAATGATGGGCATATAGTATTGAGCATTGTGTCTTTTTGCCATTTTCATTCTTCTAATAGCCAAAAGGGTGCCGTCTGCTATCCTACCTTTGTATATCTGACAATGTGAACCGTCTTCCAATAAACATGAATTATCGAACTTCTTCGTAGCATCCTGGAGCTCTTCCAAAGCAAATGCTCGGTAAGCCAAAATGCTGGCTCCCATTTTCATTGTTTGCGATATGTGTCTTGCATCAGAGAGTAGCTTCACATTAGACATGGTTGACACCTTTTCTGTTGTTGATTGCACCGTAGACAATTGATCTTGACTTCTTTATTGTAGCTTCATAAAAGCTAAGAAAAATACCAGGGTCATCGCTGTGATTGCTCCAACAACTCCTCCAACTACGCCAAACACAAGAGCTGCTTTAGCTTTGCCACTTCTTTTCTTGTGCTTCCGCTGTGGAAGCAAAACATCGACTGCCAAAGCCTCATTGGGGCAGAAAATCAATGGACATTGCTCCTGATCTTCATTTTTCAGGCAGTTCTTGGAATAGAGAACAGCCTTAGACTAATATTCGAGGCAAGTTGGGGGCTTTTTACGAAAATGGGTTAAAAAATTTACCTTTTTACGGATTTAGGTCTTGCGGCGAGGAAAATGCGAGAAAGGGGCTTGTTCGGCGGTAGAAGTGCCAAACAAAGGGTTTTTTGTTCGGCATTTCAACTGCCGAACAAAGGGTTTTTTGTTTTTTTTTTTTATTTTTATTTTTGTTGTTCGGCGGTAGAAGTGCCAAACAAGCCCCGTTCGGCAGTTCTACTGCCGAACAACAAAAATAAAAATAAAAAAAAAACAAAAAACCCTTTGTTCGGCAGTTGAAATGCCGAACAAAGGGAAAAGTGTTGGCGGGGGGAGGGGGGTTGGGGTGGGGTGGGGTGGGTTAAAAAATTCATAAAAAATTATAAAAAAGAAAAAATACCAAAAAAATTCTAAAAAATTTCCATAAATTCCAAAAATTAGGAAATTGACCATTTTAACGAGTCGGTCCTATTTTTGATGGTTTTCCCTTTTAGACATTTCGAAATGACGATTTTGCCCCTTACGGGTAAATTGTCTCGAAAAATTTCAAAAGTTTCCAAAAAAATTCCAAAAATTAGTAAATGGGCCATTTTAATTGGCCAATCCTACTTTTAAGGATTTTTCTCATCTATCTTTTCAAAATGATGATTTTGCCCCTTATGGAAAAAAAAGTATTCACAAACAAAATATTCCATCATAAATATTTTGCTTATCAATCGTTACCTGTTCATTTTCTTGCAGGAGATCTGGATCAGACACATAATTCGAATGTGATGCTGACTCATTATGAGCAAAACCCATATAAACCAAAATTATGTATTATAATAAATTTGATGTACTAGAACTTTTGACATCATAAATATGATATTGATATGTGTTGACATCGTTGAATCTATAGGCATTGAAAAATCATATTTAGAAACTTTAACGAAGCCTAAGGATCCAATTTGGAAGAAAATATTTTTGTTTGTGAATACTTTTTTTTTCATAAGGGGCAAAATCATCATTTTGAAAAGATAGATGAGAAAAATCTTTAAAAGTAGGATTGGCCAATTAAAATGGCCCGTTTACTAATTTTTGGAATTTTTTTTGGAAACTTTTAAAATTTTTTTAGACAATTTTCCCGTAAGGGGCAAAATCGTCATTTCGAAATGTCTAAAAGGGAAAACAATCAAAAATAAGACCGACTCGTTAAAATGGTCAATTTCTTAATTTTTAGAATTTATGGAAATTTTTTAGAATTTTTTTGGTATTTTTTCTTTTTTTAATTTTTTAACCCACCCCGCCCCACCCCCCCTCCCCTTTTCCCTTTGTTCGGCAGTTCAACTGCCGAACAAAGGGTTTTTTATTTTTTTTTATTTTTTTTGTTGTTCTGCCGAACGGGGCTTGTTCGGCAATTCAACCGCCGAACAAGCCCCTTTCTCGCATTTTCCTCACCGCAAGACCTAAATCCGTAAAAAGGTAAATTTTTTAACCCATTTTCGTAAAAAGCCCACAAGTTGGCAGGTCTCCTATCAAGAGGTTGCAAGAAATGTTCAAAAATGCAAGTTCGGGACCACAGGACATGTTCTGTGAGAGCATTCCTGTGAACTTGTTCCCACTAATGTCAAGATACCTCAATGAAGGAAGAGACATCAGTGGTGGCAAAAAGGGCCCCACAAATCCATTCCGGGAAACATCAAACTTCTGGAGCTGATAAAAGGATCTTAATTTCTCAGGAATGCCAAGCGCCAATTTGTTCCTTCTGAAGTTTAGGGAGACCAATCTGGTGGATAAGTTAGGAAAGCGTGGCCCTAAGTGGTTGTTTTCTAAATCAAGAACTTGAAGATTAGTCAAGTTGTGAAGATTAGGAATTTTCCCAAATAGGCCATTTCTTGAGAGAGCCAGAACCCTGAGTAATTCCATAGATTAAAATGTACTGGGAAGTGACCCATTCAATGAGTCGTTCCTTAAACTCAAGACAGCCAGGAGTGAGGGAGAGCTGAGCATACTAGGTACTTGACCCACCAAGCTATTGTGATCAAGTATGCGAGTCTGAAGATTCTTCAGACGAGAAACCTCCTCGGGAATTGCACCATAAAAGCTGTTGGAGCTCATGTTCAGTATTTTAAGAGAAGATAAATTCCTAACCACATCAGGTATAGGCCCTCCCATGTTATTATTATTATTATTATCTTTTATTTTTTTCTAAATTTTTAATTATTTTTGTATTTTTCAAAAAATATAAAAATACGAAAAATATTTAAATCATTTTTTTGCCAAAATTGATTTCTTAGGCTTGGCCAAGGTCTCCAAAGTTGATTTTTTAATTTTATGAATTTTTATAGATTTTCTATTAATTTTAAAAGAGAAAAGATTATTAAAAATCAGGTGTCAACAGCAGCATAATGTATACTATGCCATGTACGAGACCTGATATTGCTTATGATGTGAGCATTACAAGTAGATATCAATTGGATCTAGGTGAAGAACACTAGATCATAGTCAAGAACATCCTTAAATACTTGAGAAGGACTAAGGATCTGTTCTTGATATATAGAGAAGTAGAATTTAAAGTTGAGGTATATATGGACTCTCATTTTTAATCAAATCTTGATGACTTTAAGTCAGCGTCTGGGTTTGTATTAATAATGAATGGTGGAGCAGTTAACTAGAAATGTTCCAAGCAAAGTATAACTGCCGACTCCACCACTTAAGCAAAGTATGAGGCAGCTTCAGAAGCTGCAAAGGAAGCCAGTTGGATGAAGAAGTTCATCACAGAGCTTGGAGTAGTTCTTGCTATCAAGGAGCCGATCCCACTATTTTGCGGCAACAGTAGAGCGATCGCTCAAGCAAAGGAACCAAGGTCTCACTAAAAGCCTAAGCACACCGAAAGGCGCTTCCATCTCATTCGAGAGATCATTGGGAGATGCGACATCATCATGCAGACTCCGCAAAAAACAAAGCGAATCCCTTCACTAAAGCGTTACCCCAAGCTGTATATGAGAAACACATTTGCAGAATGGGTTTAAGATATCAACATGGTTAGCTTTAGTGCAAGTGGGAGGTTGTTAGGAGTATACCCTAAAGCAACCATGTCATGGTTACATGTATGACATAAATATTGCACTATCGATATTATATTAATAGAAAAACACATGTTTATTCATCTTGTCCCTTTATTTTAGATGAATAAAGTCCATTAGATCGGTTGGAACTGATACCCATTCTTGAGGCGTCAAGAATATATGCAACGGGTCATCAGTTGGTCTCTGATCTTCAAATTAGTTAATAATCCAAGGATTATGGATTGGGCATCCACGAGCCAGTTGAGATCAGTGTGTTCACAGCCTCGCTATTGAGCATTTGATGCTCAATAGGGATAACTGTCGCGACCCTAGGAATTTTTTTTTTTCGATTGGATTAACAGATTATTAGGTTTATTAGATGAATTAACCTAATACGGACCCTCCCAAATCTTACTGAATCGCAACTTTGGTTTTTGTTCAAATGATTTTAAAATTTGGAGTCGCCACTAATCATTTTTGGTAGGTTGACTAGATACCTAAGTAAATTAGCGGGAGGACTAAATTACTTCTACGAACCAAAGATTATGAGTTCAGGGACTTGGTTACACTAGTTAATTAAAACTAATGCCCTTTTGGTACCTTAATTTCATGGATATCCTAATTTGGCAACTCAAGCTTGGTTTATTCCTAAGACTCTAGTGAAGTGTTCTCTTTTTGTATTTTCACTTTTTAGATAGGATGCATGGGTGGTATTTTTTTATTTTCAAAGTGTTAAAAATTCCCTGAAGCCGAAAGAGGGAGTGTGTTAACGACTTATGTGCAGTGTTACAGTTTACTCATTTTGGGGTCTGGTGATTCAAAAATTAAACGGCAGGAAGTCAATGATAGTAAATAAAGACCTCCAATGGATGGCTAAACCTTAGCTTGGCTCTCCCCTTTGGGGTTTAATGGTGCAGGAATTAAATTGGGGGAATTTAAATAACGGTAAGTAAAAACCTCCAATGGGCGACTTAGCATTGGCTTAGCTCTTCCCTTTAGGGTTTGATGGTGCAGGAATTTAAATTGCAGTAAGTAAAAACCTCCAATGGGTGGCCTAGCATTGGCTTAGCTCTTCCCTTTGGGGTTTAATGGTGTAGGAATTTAAATTGCAGGAAATAAACGACCTCTAGTGGATGCGCTTTGCCTCTCCATTCTAGGGTTTTAGTTCTTTAAAATAAAATACAACAAATTGTTTCAACAATTTGAACTAAAATCCGTTGATGAGTCAGCTGCAAATTTGATGGGCACCTTGGATTTTGTTTGGGCTCACTCTGCACCTCCATGGAATTTATCGTTAATACAGAGTTGTCCCCTTTTTTTTACCTGCCATAAAATATGGGGAAAAGGGAGATGAAGAAAGTGTATACAATTTGTGCTAATTTGAGACTAAAACCATAAATAAATAAATAAATAAAAATACTTAGCTCGAATTTGTTTGCTCGTTGATGAGGATGAACTCTTGATTTATGTTGATCGATGAAGGAATTTATGATGATAACCTCTAGCTTTAAACTCCCATCATCTTCAAAATTTTCTCTCTCTTTTGGTATTTTCTTTCTCTCAAATTTTTCTTCAATCTTCTAAAACCCTCTCAAACATCCAAAATTTTCTCTCCCCCAAAAATTTTTTCTTCTGAAGCTCACTTCTTCCTCCTTTTATAATCCACTCATCTATCTCTCATTCTAATTTTTCCACTAACTCTATCTTCCATTCTAATTTCTCCATTAACTATTTTTCATTTTCATCTTCCATTCTTCATCTCTATCTTACATTCTAATCTCTCCACTAGCTCTTTTTCATCTTCATCTTCCCTTTTCCATATTTATCTCCCATTCTAATTTCTCCACTAACTCTTCTTCATCTACATCTTCTCTTCTCTATTCTTATCTTATTTTCTCCATCCATTCTTCTTCATCTTCTCTTCTCCATCTTCCATTCTCTATTCTTATCTTATTTTCTCCATCCATTTTTCTCTATCTTCTCTTCTCCATCTCCTCTTCTCCATCTTCCATTCTCTATTCTAATTTCTCCACTAACTCTTCTTTTTGTTATTTGCAAAATAATCCTTCAATAGTTAGGTATTTGCACTCTAGTCCCTGAATTTTAAGTATTTACAATTTAGTCCCTGAAAAAAATATTTCTTTAAGTTCAAATCTCCTCACAATTTTTGAGCTCATTTCTTGCCGCTGAAAATAATGCAGAATTTAATTAAAACCCTTTTGCAAAATTGAGTCATTCTTGATATAATTGGGCCAAAATGAAAATTTAGAATATTAGAGAACAATGTCACAACTCCTAAAAGTGAAAAATGAAAATAAATTGACTCAAATTGAATTTTTTTAGGCCTGATTCGAGATTATGCTAGTGAAGGAATACACGACCCCGAATTGGATTTTTTAAATTTGCGATGGCCAACATGAAAAGGGATTTAAAAGAGAAATGTTGACTATTTTTATGTATTTTGTGGCCTCAAATGCTATTATTTATTAAATATTTTCCTAATTTCTAAAAAATATATTTCAAAAATAAAAAAATAAGAAAAATTATTTTTTGCTCAAAAATAGTTGCCTGAGCTTGGCCAAAGCTTCCAAAGTTGATTTTACAATTTTCTCATTTGTTTCTTGGTTTTTATGAATTTTCGAAAAGAAAAATATAAAAAAAATACTGAAAATATGAAAAAAAAAAAACTTTTTTGGTCAAAATTAGTTCTCTAGGCTTGGACAAGGTCCCTAAAGTTGATTTTTTTATTTTATGAATTTTTATGGATTTGTTTATTAATTTTAAAAGAGAAAAGATGATTAAAAATCAGGTGTCAACAATAACGAGTCACAAGTCATTGGACGTTAGATGTTTAAGCTGGAACGAAGGTATTTGCATCGAAATGAGTTTGATCGAATCCACTGAACATGACAAAAGAGCAATTGACTAACATGGAGGCTTTGTGCTTAGTCAATGTCCCAATCGCTCTTAGCTTTGGTGTGTTAATGGTCCTCAGACCTGAGCCACGATGCTGGCTTGTATACTGGATGGCTGTGGTTCACAGGCACGATATTAGCCGATCATTGATCCGCCTTTGTGCATGATGGCCGCAGTTCTACATATACAAAGTCACAAGCGTAGGCAATACATGGGATCTGTCTCCCCATTAGATGAGGTGCGATCTATGTGTGATGGTGCATTAGAAAGTCCTTGACCAAGGCAGAAGTAGAGAAGAGTCTCGCCCAATGCATGTCAGATAGATTTATATATATGATTGAATCTATGGGTTTAACTCAGATATCCATGGCCCTCATTCGATCAGGCATGGTAAGACCGAAAGATTGAACAATACCGGTTGTTGCTAGACGTCACTTACAGTTTATGGGATCTAAGGATTAGTTTGAGACGATCAATTCCTTGAGGAATCTCACTGCCAGTTTAGGGGTAAACCTAGGGATGTCACATGCCTTAACCGATATCTGGCGATGCCCATAACAAAGACGGGATTGCGAGAATGCGATAGGCCTATTTGGATAGTCAAAAGGAGTTAACACAGATTGGATTCGTTTCCTCCTTCTAAAGCTCATTAAAGGATGAAATTGATGACACATGCGTGACATCATGATGATCTCATGGATGATGTAATGGTTACATCATGCATGCATCATCATTGGATAAGGTTTATTATCCTAAAGAAACAATAAGAAAGGTTATCCTCTAGAAAATGTCAAAAGTAGGATAAGATTTTCTATCTATTTAACAGAAAAGTTTGGCATATCAGACGACATAATTTGATTACGAAACATGAGTGACATTAAGCCTAGAATGTCTAGAGCCCATAGATGAGGATTGCCGTGCAAAACGACGCCGTTTAAGCACCCGAATGGGTGCCCACAACCGGCCGACGGCCTAGTCAAAGGCGGCAAAATTGCTGCCTTTGACCACTGCCCTTTGGCGAAGCCCACGTGGCTGGTTAAAAGCAGTTTAACCACCTTTGACCAGCATCCAACTGGCCATGTGCTCTAGCTAACAACCTACGTGGCGGCCTTCCATTGGCCGCCACGTGAGGCAGTTTAGAGGGGCAGTATAAACCGCCCCTCCCCTTCATTCTCTCCCTCTCTCTAATCCTCTATAAATAAGGATAAGGGGCCTAAGGTTCAAAAGGTTAGAAAGTTGTGAAAGTTACACATATACGTTCCAAATTTTATGAGAAAGTGAGCTCGAGAATTGACCAACTCAAATACACAAAAGTTGTGTTTCCATTGATTGAAAACAAAGAGTTCGTGTTGAGACGCCACGAAGATTACTAGCATAATCCGAGGGCCATTTCTCCAAATCTCCGTTTTCAAGGTTGTACGGGTGTCGGGGCGTATATGAACTAGAGGCCCGACACCTCTTGGGCTCGAGAACAAAGAAGCAGAGTCGCATCCAATCTTTGTTGTCTAGGTACGTTTCTAAACTTGCTTTGGAAAGTTAGATTTTCAATTCAAGTATACGAGGATTTCTAAGACGATGTAGGGCACCGTTTGAGTTTATTTTCTTTTGCTACTCATGTGATATGTTTTCATGTATGTGACGAGCGCTCGGGAAAGCTAGAAGCCCAACACACAAGTGGTATCGGACCTCTAGTTTAGATACACCCCGACACCTATCCGACCTTCAAGATGGAGATTCAAAGAAACGGCCCTCGGATTATGCTAGTAATTCTCACAGAGTCTCAATCCGAACCCTTCGTTTTCAACCAACAGAAACACAACCTTTGTGTATCCGAATCGATTGATTCTCGAGCTCACTTTCTCATGAAATTCAGTACGTATATGTGTGACTCTCACAAGTTTCCAACCTATTAAACTTGAGCCCCTTACCCCTATTTGTAGAGGATTAGAGAGGGAGAGAATAAAGGGGAGGGGCAGTATAAAACCGCCCCTCATAAAGCACCTCTGGTGGCAGCCAATGGAAGGCCGCCACATGGGCTGCCAACTGGCCCACGTGACTAGCTAGATACTTGTCAAAGGCAATCAAACCACCTTCGACCAACCACGTGGGCCCCGGTAAAGGGCGGTAGCTAAAGGCGACAATTTTGCAGCCTTTGACTAATCCCGTCGGCCGGTCATTGTCGCCCAATTAGGCGGCCCAAATGGCGTCATTTTGGGCGGCAATCCTCATCTATGGGCTCTATACATTCTAAGATTGGAGTCCCTCGAGTTTTGTGACTAAATCACGTCGTTTGATGTGTCAAACGTCTCTGTCAAACGGATAGAAAATCCTATTCTTCTTTTGACTTTCTAAAAGATAACCTTTCTTATCATTTCTTTTGGATAACAAACATTATCCAATGATGATGCAGACATGACGTAACCATTACATCATCCATGACATCATCATGATGTCATGCCTGTGTCATCAATTTCGTCCTTTAGTGTGCTTTAGAAGGAGAAAACGAATCCAATCCGTTTTAACTCCTTTTGACTATCCAAATAATCCTATCGCATTCTTGCGATCTCGTCTTCATTACGAACATCGCTAGATGTCAGTTAAGGCGTGTAACATCCCTAGGTTCACCTCTGAACTGGCAGTGAGATTCGTCAAGGAATTGATCATCCTACAAACCGTGAGTGACGTTTAGCAACATATCACAGTTACCCAGTCAGAACGAAGTATGAGGACAAAGTGAACCTGTTAGCCTTGGTTCGGTGTTATTCAGTCCTTCTGTCTTATCATGTCCGGATCGAATGAGGGCCATTCGACGATGTCGCGACCTAAAAATCGGCTTTATGATTTCAAGTTAATAGATTACCAAATTAATTAATTAGATTAATTAAGTTAGCTCAAACTCTCCCAAGTTTTACCAAATTGTGACTTAAGTTTAATTTCAAAAAGAAATATCTTGGAGTTGCCACTAATCATTTTTTGGTAGGTTGATTAGAAACTCGAATAAAATAGCAGGAAAACTACTTTATTCTCTACGAACTAGAGATTAGGTGATCGAGGATTTGGTTACATTAACCTTCTAATTAATGCCCTTTCGATACTAATTTCATGAAAACTATTCAGTTTGGCAATTATGATGGATTCCCCACTAAAACTCAAGATTAAAAAAAAAATTGGGTTTTTCTCTTTATGACAAGACAAAGAAACAAAACTATATGCAATGCAAGCGATTTACTCTAAATATTTACAAGGTAGGTTATACATACGATTATATACATGATGTGAGAATATGTACTCTTTTATTTTGACATGGCAATCGATAAAGGCAAATCTTTTGGGATTTTTTTTATTACATTGTACAATGAATATACCTCAAAATTGGATGTACAATTTATCTAAAGAAAACATGCAACATATTTAATGAGATATAATCATAATTCAAATCAATCCATTAAGGCAACAAGATTTTCGAATATTTTAAATGATTAGAGTCGTTGCCTAATTTGGTGGATTTGATTGCCGAATTCGAACCTCTATTACCTTGTGGATCAAGGTTGCAAATGGCAGCCGTTGACACCTGATTTTTAATCATCTTTTCTTTTAAAAAAATAATAATAATAAATTCATAAAAATTCATAAAATTGAAAAATCAACTTTGGGGACCTTGGCCAAGCCTAGGGAACTAATTTTGACCAAAAATGATTTTTCATATTTTCAGTATTTTTCGACATTTTTATTTTCAAAAATTAATAGAAAATCCATAAAAATTTATAAAATTAAATAATCAATTTTGGAGACCTTGGCCAAGCCTAGAGAACCATTTTTGAACAAAAAATAATTTTTCATAATTTTTTATATTTTTTATATATTTTTTAGAAATTAGGAAAATATTTAATAAATAATAACATTTGAGGCCACAAAAATACATAAAAATAGTCAATGTTTTTCTTTTCATGTTGGCTATCTTAAATTAAAAAAAAATCCAATTCGGGTTGTGTATTTCTTCACGGGCATGATCTCGAATAAAAAAAATTTTGAGTCAATTTATTTTCATTTTTCACTTTTAGGAGTTGTGATATTATTCTCTAATATCCTAAATTTTCATCTTGGCCCAATTATACTCAGAATGACTCAATTTTGCGAAAGGGCTTTAATTAAATTCTGCAGCAAGAAATAAGTTTAAATTTAATATGCGATGAAAAGAAATATTTCTCCATGGACCGAATTGCAAATACTTAAAATCTCAGGGACTAGAGTGCAAATACCTAACTCTTGAGGGATTATTTTGTAAATAACAAAAAAAAGAGTTAGTGGAGAAATTAGAATAGAGAATGGAAGATGGAGAAGAGAAGATGAAGATGGGAAGATGGAGAAGGGAAGATGGAGAAGAGAAGATGAAGATGGGAAGATGGAGAAGGGAAGATAGAGAAAATAAGATGAGATAGAGAATGGAAGATGGAGATGAAGAAGTGTTAGTAGAATGGAAGATAGATATGGAGAAGGGAAGATGAAGATGAAGAAGATTTAGTGGAGAAATTAGAATGTAATATAAGAGATGAAGAAAGGAAGATGAAAATTAAGAAGAGTTAGTGGAGGAATTAGAATGGGAGATAGAGTTAGTGGAAAAATTAGAATGGGAGATGGATGAGTAGGCTATAAAAGGAGGATGAAGTGAGTTTAGGATGGGGAAATTTTGGGAGAGAGAAAATTTTGGATGCTTGAAAGAGTTTTGAGAGATTGAAAAAAAAATTAGAGAGAAAGAAAAAAAAAGAGAGAGAATCTTTTTTTTAAAGAGAGTTTTGAAGATGGTGAGAGTTTAAATCTTGGTGTTACCATCACTGATTTCTCTACCGATCAACACAAGTCACGAGTTCATCCTCATCGTTCGAGCCGCAATCTTGATTCATAAGGCGACACGAGCTCCGAATTCGATAATCAAATCTGTCAAATCAGGTAACAATCCTAGCCATCAAATCTTCGAGAATTTCCTTGTCCAAATGAATTGATTTAAATTTCGATTATGTCATGTCGTACTCGCATGTCTCCATATCTACATACCACATTCGTATTTGTATTGTCGTTAATTTATGCGTATCCAAATAAATTTTTTTTTCGACTAGCCAATCCTATTTTTGATGTTTCCGCCTCCCGATCCTTGAAAAATGACCATTTTACTCTTCTGATCAATTTGACCCAAACTTCTTCCCAATCATTCCAAATGAGTTTTCATGAAATAAAATGGTATCGAAAGGGTGTTAGAATAATCTAGCGTAATCAAGTCCCCGAACTCATTTTTTCTGGTTCGCAGAAATAAATTAGTTCTCCCGCTAATTTATTTAGGTTTCTAATCGACCTACCAAAAATGATTAGTGGCGACTCCAAATAAAAAATCTTTGCATGAAAAGAACTTAAGTCGCGATTCGATAGGACTTGAGAGGGTCCAAATTAGGTTAGTCAATTAACCTGATAATCCGTTCATCCGATAAAATTATATATTTTTCGGGTCGCGATAGCTTGGCGACTCCACTGGGGACTGGTTTTTTGGAATTTTCGAAAGAATAAAGCACTAATTGGAGTACTTGAATTTTTTTACGAAATTTTAAAAGCCTTAGTGGACTTAGGCCAAAAACAATTTCGTGAAAATCCATTTGGTTTGAAAATTGTTTGGATTCTAATTTTTAGGTGTTAAATGGTTTTGCAGAATGGGAGTTATAAGGGGTAGAGTGTTTGGCTAACCCTTTGTTTTGCAGGTTTGGTGTGTGAAACTTGTGATTTAATTTATGAATTATTGAAGTGGTGTTTGCATTTAATTGTTGTGTATAATTAATCGCTTTAGCACTGTTGACACTTGATTTTTTTATCACATTTTCTCTTTAAAATTAATAGAAAATCCATAAAAATTCATAAAATTAAAAAATCAACTTTGGGGACCTTGGCCAAGCCTAGGGAATCAATTTTGAACAAAAAAGTATTTTCCATATTTTTAGTATTTTTCAATATTTTTATTTTCGAAAAGTAATAGAAAATCCATAAAAATTCATAAAATTAAAAAATAAACTTTGGAAGCTTTGGCCAAGCTTAGGCAACCATTTTTGAGCAAAAAATAATTTTTCGTATTTTTTTGTATTTTTTAAATATATTTTTTAGAAATTAGGAAAATATTTCATAAATAATAGCATTTGAGGCCACAAAAATACATAAAAATAGTCAATATTTTTATTTTAAATCCCTTTTCATGTTGGCCATCATAAATTTAAAAAATCAATTCGGGGTTGTCTCGAATCGGGCCTAAAAAATTTAATTTGAGTCAATTTATTTTCATTTTCCACTTTTAGAAGTTGTGACATTATTCTCTAATATTCTAAATTTTCATCTTGGCCCAATTATACTCAGAATAACTCAAATTTGGAAAATGGCTTTAATTAAATTTTACGGCAAGAAATGAGTTTAAATTTGATATGCGATGAATTTCGACTAAGCATACGGGAGGTGTGTTGAAAATTTTGAGGATATTTGGACTTAAAGAAATATTTTTTCAGGGACTAAATTACAAATACTCAAAATCTCAAGGACTAAAGTGTGAATACCTAACTCTTAAGGGATTATTTTGCAAATAACAAAAAAATGAGTTAGTGGAGAAATTAGAATAGAGAAGGGAAGATGAAGAAGATGAGATGGAGAAGATAAGATGGAGAAGAGGAGATGGAGAAGAATGGATGGAGAAAATAAGATAAGAAAAGGAAAGATGGAGAAGAGGAGATGGAGAAGAATGGATGGAGAAAATAAGATAAGAGAAGGGAAGATGGAGATGAAGAAGAGTTAGTGGAGAAATTAGAATAGGAGATATATATGGAGAAGGAAAGATGGAGATGGAGAAGAATAGGTGGCGAAATTAGAATGTGTGATAGAGATGAAGAAGGGAAGATGAAGATGAAAAAGAGTTAGTGGAAAAATTAGAATGGGAAATAGAGTTAATGGAGAAATTAGAATGGGAGGTAAATGAGTGAGCTATAAAAGGAGGAAGAAGAGAGCTTGAAAGGCAGGAATTTTTTTGGAGAGAAAATTTTGGATGTTTGAGAGGGTTTTGGGAGATTGAAGAAAAATTTGAGAAAAAAACACCAAAAAGAGAGAGAGAATTTTGAAGATGATGGGAGTTTAAAGCTAGAGGGTTATCATCATTAATTTCTTCATCGATCAAGAATTCATCCCAAATTTGAAGCTAAGTGTCCCTCTACTCTCTTTGATTTTTTAGTATAAACTAGCTCAAATTTTCTACTCTTCTCCCATTTCCCCATATTTGATTTCAGGCAGGAACCAATTATATCCATCAAGCACTTCTCATAATGCCATTGAAGCTAAGTGCCTCTTTCATTGTTCTAATTTTTAATATGAATTAAATCATATTTGCTCCATTCCTCCATTTCTCCATATTTTTATGTCAGGCAAAGGACAACTCCAAGTCAACGGTAAATCCCATGGAGGTGTAAAATTGGCGCTGACGAGCTCTTGAGTGCCCATTAAATTTTCAATTGATCCGTCAATGGATTTCGGCCCGAATTGTCAAATCAATTCGTCTTATTTTAAAGAATTTAAACCCCAGAATGTGAAGGGCAGAGCCCGCTCATTAGAGGTCATTTTAAATTTCTGCAATTTAAATTCCTACACCTTAAACCACAAAGGAGAGGGCTAAGCCAAGCCTAAGCTATCCATTGGTGGTCTTTATTTATTGTCATTTACTTCCTGTAATTTAATTTTTGAATCACTAAACCCCAAAATGAGTAGCTCACAGCACTGCACAGAAGTCGTTAACTCATTCCCTCTTTCGACTTCAGGGAAATACTTAATATTTTGAAAATGTCAAAAAAATGTCACTCACGTATATTCCATTTTAAAAAGTGAAAATACAAAAAGAGAACACTCCACTAGAGCCTTAAGAATAAACCAAGCCTGAGTTGCCAAATTAGGATATCCATGAAATTAAGGTACCGAAAGGGCATTAGTTTTAATTAACTAGTGTAACCAAGCCCCCGAACTCATAATCTCTGGTTCGTAGAAGTAATTTAGTTCTCCCGCTAATTTACTTAGGTTTCTAATCAACCTACCAAAAATGATTAGTGGCGACTCCAAATTTTAAAACCATTTGAACAAAAAACCAAAGTCGCGATTTGGTAGAGCTTGAGAGAGCTCGAACTAGGTTAGTTAATTTAATCAATTAATCTGGTAATCCATTAACCTAAAAAAATGAATTTTAGGTCACGACAGCTTAGCGACTCCGCTGGGGACTTATTCTTAATTTTTGAAAAATTTAAGAACCTAGAGGACTTATGCTAGGAAAATTTCATGAAAATTCATTTGATTTGGCATTGGTTGGATTTTAATTTTTAGGTGTTAAATGGTTTTGCAGGATGGGAGTTATAAGGAGTGGAGTGTTTGGTTAACCCTTTGTTTTGCAGGTTTGGTGTGAGGGAATATGAATTTAATTTTCGCACATTTTTGAAGCGGTGTTTGTATATTAATTGTTGTGCATGATTAATTGTCTTAGCACTACATCACACACGTCTTGTGGCCGGATTGGGCCACTAGTTTTAGGATGGTATTGTGATTTGGTTTTAGCATTCGGCGTGAGAAACATGACAATTTTGTTAATTACTACATCTGCTTGGTTGAAAAATGCTCGCACATTGTGTAGTTCATACATGATTGCTCTTCATGTTTAATCTACCAAATTTGAATAGGGAGCATAAAATTGCATATGATGCATCGAATGTATAGAATGGGGCATGATAGGATGATGAAAGGCAAGCCATTCCCATACACATCCTGTAATCTAATCCCCAGTGAGATGAGCGATAGTCAGGATCCGCATTCCCCAAGGCAATGGATTTTCTCGCAAAAGGTACGATAGTCGAAGTGAAGGAGGCATTTATTCTCCATTCCAAACACTTCAGGCAACCATTGACAACCCATTTGAACGGTGATTTCATTTCATAACCCTGTCAAGAACTACCCCACACTAGGGCAAAACAGAGGTAATTCCAACAATATCAGGAGATAAATGGTTAGAAATTCTCTTGCTTGGACTAACATCAATCTTCGAGTGTTTCTTTGCATGATACTCGAATTTTAATTCAAGTACTTTAGGATGATGAAGAGCATTTATTTTCTCTATCCTACACACTCATCCTTTGCATAACCCAATTGAGCTTGCAAATTCATTTCTCAAGCCCGTGTTGGTGATCCTTGCTCATTTCAAGGTAACGACGAAACCTTCCCCCAAGGAGCAGAATTGAAGAAATTGGGCCAATAGAGAATTCTCGAATTAGCTCATTTCATATGCTTGACTTTCATGTAATGTCTAGTATCATTTATTGAAAATCATCTTGTTGCTAAAATTCAAAATCACAAGATTGTTAAACAAAAGAAAAAAAAACAAGTGTAGCCTAAAGAAAATGGGCCTGCTTCCAAACAACAGGGAGTCGAGAGTAAGAAAAGCAAGGGCTACTCTAAAGAATCTCGGGCAGAAAGAGCAAAGTGCCTATCAAAAGCAAGGCCAATGCCCATATATCTGTAATGAACTTCTGATTTTGAACATACATTTTGAGAATTCCCGAAAAAGAATCCCCAAAGAAGTCAGTTTGCAAAGTGTAAAAGAACTACAACCCCTCAGCCAATGGTGGTATTCATTGAAGACGAATTCAGGAAGGTCAAAGATCGGTGACAAGACTGCAACGATCACCAACACCAAGCCCTTCTCATATATTTTTTTGAGCCAAAACGAGCACTTCGTTTCTCAGACCCAAATCTCGACCTATGTTACGACCCTTGAAAGTCTCTTCTGATTAAAGCACTTGAATTAATGTAAGAGTTGAATGACTTTAAGCATCGCTCGAAGAAATTCGACCAAGATTATTTCTCTCTCATTTTGCAGGGTTCTTGACTTGTAAACCCGGAGCAGATGATGAAGACTTTTTTGTCAATGGCCTTGACTCGAAATGAGTCCCCTTTGATAAGCCTTTGACCCAGCCTACATTACGGTCCTAATTAAGACCTCCAGATCGGCTTGATCGTACCAATTGCGAGATTACTCAGACCCTCGCTGAATGCGATGTTGGTAAGATTGAGCGATTCTTTTTCAAACCTGCAATCAGGATAAACAACCCTTCTCAAGAGCGAGAGAAAGCCCTGTCGGACTGAAGTCCTCATTCATGTTACATTCAAGGTATTCATGACATGATAACCTCCCTGGACAAAATTGAAAATGCAAACTCGACAAAATAGTCATGCATGATCCATATTATGAGCATACACATATGGTTTTAATCATTACAAACTCAACTGAATGGTTTTGCATGAACCGATAAACTTATTGATAAAAATGCTTGCACATGTTACCTCTGACCCTGTCCGACAGGTAGTACATTCCTGATAGTAGAGTTACCCTCCGAGGTCTCAAAATTCATCCAAGGGCTATTGAACAAACAAGCCCTGTTGGCTAATGCTCACCAAGCATTTTCAGGTGAGTATATCTTCAGCCTGAAACTTTCAATTCTGATGATTGTCTGGGTGCTTAAATCCATTGCAACACATAAGGTCATTCAGTGAGTAAGCAGACATGATACAATCAGTCTGTCTATGCCTCGATCCTTAACTCAGAAGATCCAGGTAAGTCTTATGAACCCATGCGACTCATGATCAACATGCTCTCATGAAGTCTTCACAGCTCACGCTTGATATAATCTCATGTTCTCAAACTTTATCAAATCATGATTGACCAACTCTCGTGTTCTTGATCTTTGCCTCATCGGTTTATTTCTAAAGTGATGGGACAACAAAAATTGGGTTTGAGCTTCTGCAGGATTCCTGGTTTCTCCAGATCCCAGAATGGCACCCTTCATGGTAAGTGAAATTGGGTTTGAGCGTCTGCAGGATTCCTAGTCTCCCCAGATCCCAGATTGGCACCCGAAAATCATTTTCTCAATCAATACCTCTTCAGTCGACCCAAAAGGTGACATTTAGGGTATACTATCTCTGGAGCCCTTCCAATGGAGACCCCAACACGGAATGGTCCATTTTCAAAAGTCCTTTTTATAGTCACCTAAAGTCCTTCCTACATGCACCCAAAGTCCTTCTTACAGGCAACACAAAAGTCCTTCTTACATGCACCAAAGTCCTTCTTACACGCAACCTAAAGACCTTCTTACAGGCAACACAAAAGTCCTTCTTACAAGCACCAAAGTCTTTCCTAGAAGCACCCAAAGTCTTTTCTACAGGCATGCAAAAGTCCTTCTTACAGGCACCCAAAGTCCTTTTTACAGGCACACTAAGTCCTTCTTACAGGCACCAAAGTCCTTTTTACAGGCACCAAAGTCCTTTCTACATGCACCCAAAAGTCCTTTTTACGGGCATACCAAGTCCTTTCTACAGGCATCTAAAGTCCTTTCTACAGGCATACAAAAGTCCTTCTTACAGGCACCCAAAGTCCTTTTTATAGGTACACTAAGTCCTTCTTACAGGCACCAAAGTCCTTTCTACAGGCACCCCAAAGTCCTTTCTACATGCACTCCAAAGTCCTTCCTACAGGCACCTGAAGTCCTTCCTACAGGCACTAAGTCTTTCCTACAAGCACTAAGTCCTTTTTACAGGCACCAAGTCCTTTCTACAGGCACCCAAAAGTCCTTTTTACAGGCATACCAAGTCCTTTCTACAGGCACCTGAAGTCCTTTCTACAGGCATACAAAAGTCCTTCTTACAGGCACCAAAAGCCCTTTCGAGAGGCACCAAAGTCCTTCCCACAGGCACTAAAGTCCTTCCTACAGGTACCCAAAAGTCCTTATTACAGGCACACAAAAGTCCTTTCTACAGGCACAAAGTCCTTCTTACAGGCATTTTCATGGGGCGACCCACCATACGGGTCAAATCTTAATCACTAAAATCCTTTCATTAGGAACTCTACAATGGGTTGACTTACCATACGGGTCAAATTTCAATCAAATCAGTAGAATCCTTTCATTAGGAATCTACCATGGGTTGACCTACCATACGGGTCCAAGTTCAACCACCCTGAGGTTTTCTTAACAAATCCTTAGGTTCTTACTCCATTTTCAGTAGAGCATGCGTGTCAAGCGACCGCCAAACAACGGGCAGGTAAGTGCCAGGTAAACTCTCATCTTCGTCTCTCCCTCACTGCATGAAAGTTGCTTCAAGCCGGGTTTGGATCGGAACTTGCAAAGATGGGTATTGGAGATCAAATGTCACGACCCTTTTTATTTCATTGTGTTGAGTCGATTAGAATTCAGGTGTCTTCCCATCTTTGAAATGAACCTCTACCGAGCTTCCTCTCAAAGAGAGGCAGCTGTTGACACCTGATTTTTTATCACATTTTCTCTTTAAAATTAATAGAAAATCCATAAAAATTCATAAAATTAAAAAATTAACTTTGGGGACCTTGGCCAAGCCTAGGGAATCAATTTTGACCAAAAAAGTATTTTCCATATTTTTAGTATTTTTCAATATTTTTATTTTCGCAAATTAATAGAAAATCCATAAAACTTCATAAAGTTAAAAAATAAACTTTGGAAGCTTTGGCCAAGCTTAGGCAACCATTTTTGAGCAAAAAATAATTTTTTGTATTTTTTTGTATTTTTTAAATATATATTTTAGAAATTAGGAAAATATTTCATAAATAATAGCATTTGAGGCCACAAAAAATACATAAAAATAGTCACTATTTTTATTTTAAATCCCTTTTCATGTTGACCATCATAAATTTAAAAAATCCAATTCGGGGTCGTCTCGAATCGAGCCTAAAAAATTTTAATTTGAGTCAATTTATTTTCATTTTCCACTTTTAGAAGTTGTGACATTATTCTCTAATATTCTAAATTTTCATCGTGGCCCAATTATACTCAGAATAACTCAATTTTGGAAGAGGGCTTTAATTAAATTTTACAGCAAGAAATGAATTTAAATTTGATATGCGCTGAATGTCGACTAAGCATAGGGGAGGTGTGTTGAAAATTTTGAGGATATTTGGACTTAAAGAAATATTTTTTCAGGGACTAAATTGTAAATATTCAAAATCTCAAGGACTAGAGTGTAAATACCTAACTCTTAAGGGATTATTTTGCAAATAACAAAAAAAGGAGTTAGTGGAGAAATTAGAATAGAGAAGGGAAGATGAAGAAGATGAGATGGAGAAGAGAAGATGGAGGAGAGGAGATGGAGAAGAAAGGATGGAGAAAATAAGATAAAAGAAGGAAAGATGGAGAAGAATGGATGGAGAAAATAAAATAAGAAAATGGAAGATGGAGATGAAGAAGAGTTAGTGGAGAAATTAGAATGGGAGATATATATGGAGAAGGGAAGATGGAGATGGAAAAGAATAGGTGGAGAAATTAGAATGTGAGATAGATATGAAGAAGGGAAGATGAAGATGAAAAAGAGTTAGTGGAAAAATTAGAATGGGAGATAGAGTTAATGGAGAAATTAGAATTGGAGGTAAATGAGTGGGCTATAAAAGGAGGAAGAATAGAGCTTGAAAGGCAGGAATTTTTTTGGAGAGAAAATTTTGGATGTTTGAGAGGGTTTTGGGAGATTGAAGAAAAATTTGAGAGAAAAAATATCAAAAAGAGAGAGAGAATTTTGAAGATGATGGGAGTTTAAAGCTAGAGGGTTATCATCATCAATTTCTTCATCGATCAAGAATTCATCCCAGATTTGAAGCTAAGTGTCCCTCTACTCTCTTTGATTTTTTAGTATAAACTAGCTCAAATTTTCTACTCTTCTCCCATTTCCCCATATTTGATTTCAGGTAGGAACCAATTATATCTATCAAGCACTTCTCATAATGCCATTGAAGCTAAGTGCCTCTTTCATTGTTCTAATTTTTAATGTGAATTAAATCATATTTGCTCCATTCCTCCATTTCTCCATATTTTTATGCCAGGCAAAGGACAACTCCAAGTCAACGGTAAATCCCATGGAGGTGTAAAATTGGCGCTGACGAGCTCTTGAGTGCCTATTAAATTTTCAATTGATCCGTCGATGGATTTCGGCCTGAATTGTCAAATCAATTCGTCTTATTTTAAAGAATTTAAACCCCAGAATGTGAAGGGCAGAGCCCGCTCACTAGAGGTCATTTTAAATTCCTGCACCTTAAACCCCAAAGGAGAGGGCTAAGCCAAGCCTGAGCTATCCATTGGTGGTCTTTATTTTTTGTTATTTACTTCCTGTAATTTAATTTTTGAATCACTACACCCCAAAATGAGTAGCTCGCAGCACTGCACAGAAGTCGTTAACTCACTCCCTCTTTCGGCTTTAGGGAAATACTTAATATTTTGAAAATGTCAAAAAAATGTCACTCACGTATATTCCATTTTAAAAAGTGAAAATATAAAAAGAGAACACTCCACTAGAGCCTTAAGAATAAACCAAGCCTGAGTTGCCAAATTAGGATATCCATGAAATTAAGGTACCGAAAGGGCATTAGTTTTAATTAACTAGTGTAACCAAGCCCCCGAACTCATAATCTCTGGTTCGTAGAAGTAATTTAGTTCTCCCGCTAATTTACTTAGGTTTCTAATCAACCTACCAAAAATGATTAGTGACGACCCCAAATTTTAAAACTATTTGAACAAAAAACCAAAGTCACGATTTGGTAGAGCTCGAACTAGGTTAGTTAATTTAATCAATTAATCTGGTAATCCATTAACCTAAAAAAATGAATTTTAGGTCGCGACAAGCACTACATCACACATATCCCGTAGCCGAACCTGGGCCACTAGTTTTAGGATGATATTGTGATTTGGTTCTAGCGTTCGCCGTGAGATCACGTCGAAAGTTAGTCCAGATTCAATTCCGAACTTCTTTTCAAAAATGAGTTTTAAAAGTTATACCTCATGCTTGGTAAGATTACCAAAGCGGTGGTTTTAATTTTTGACTCGAGCAGCCGAAGTGGAAAGGTCCGGCTAATCTTGGTTACGTCGCAAGACAGCGGCTAATCTTGATTATGTGCGCGAGATTGCCGCCTTGCCGTAAGTCTTTTACTTCAATTTGTGAGCGTTTAGGATAGTTAGAATAAGGTTAACCCACGAGTCATGTGCATGTCCGTGTGATTGTTTATCCCACGGTAAGGTATGCTTCTGAACTTCATCTTGTCTTATGTTATTGTTTGGGTCGGTCCATGACACTTAGGATTGTGGCGCGTGATCTATAGACAATGGGACACATCGATATCTTTTTCGTGTACATTCCAAAGGCCGAGTTGAAGCAGATGTGGGGGCGTTTGAGCATTGATGCACGGACCTATGCCCTTAGCCGTATGGGTCACATGTTGCCACTTTTGGACATCGAATTACAGACTGGGGTCATGCAGGCGCTTGCACATTTCTGGTACCCATATACCGCTACTTTCATTTTAGGTAAGCACGAGCTCACTCCGACTTTGGAAGAGTATAGCATTGCCATTGGAAAACCTTTGAGTATTGATTTAATTCGCCCTTGTGTAGGAATGGATCCAATTGTCATTTTTGCTGAGTTTTTGAAAATTAGCGAAAATAAAATGAGGAAAATTTTAAAAGGAAATTGTCATATGTGCCCTTTCTCATTCCTCATTGAACTTTTTTATGAGAGCAATTCACACTTGCAAAGCAGGATCTTTATTCTAGCTTTCTTCGGACTTGTGATCTTTCCACTCCAAAAGGATTTTATTAGTCCATCAATGGCTTGGATAGCTAGGCAAGTTTGTAGTGGAATGAACTTTACTAATGCTATTTTGGCCGAGACTTTTATATCTCTGAATCGTTTTAAACAAAACAAGGATAAAACATTTCACACTCCGGTTGGACTTTTGCAAATATGGTTTTTCTCTCATTATGCGAAGTTCGGCTCAAGAATGACCATTCCCCGGGTAAGTCCAGAGAAAAACCCAATTGCAAAATTTCAAGAGTTGCAAAAAAATATTGCTAGATTGTCTTATTCCGAGTGGATTGATTTATTTAAAGATCCGAGTCCCAAGGTTTTTCTATGGCAAGCTATATGGTTTCAAGTCTCTAAGGCTCATTTGTACCATGGTGAGCGGGAGCTTATACTTCTTTTGGGTATTACCGGCATGACGCAGTATCATCCTCTCCGTGTGGTACGGCAATATGGAGTTTTATAGGATATTCCACCACCTTTGGGACCAAACACTTTTCAAGTTGAATTTGTTGCAGCCGAGAATTATGGAACCGAGATCAAGTATCTTGACCATACTTGGCTCAAGTCCAAAACTTGTTCACTATCACTACCCAAGGAGGAGCTCGAGGGAAAGGAAAGACGTTATCATGCGAAGGCTCGGTATATTAAGCACCATGTAATAACAACTCACATGCTTCCGAAGTTCCCGTTGGTGATCGTGAAGCCCACCCGTCAAGCCAAGATCGAGACCTATGCAAAGAAGGCGCAAAAGGCAAAGAAACAAATGGAGACTTTGGCTAAAGAGAATGCACGACTTCGGAAAGAGTTGGAGGCCCGTTCGCCTATAGATCGCGTCGCCACAAAGAAAAGAAAAATAGCTTGATTTGCCATGTTTAGGATTCTTGTTCCTTGTTTAATTGCATTTTCGTGACTTTATGAGCTTTTCTTGTAATAAATGTTACTGTTTAGACTTGACCCTCTGGTATTGCATAATTTTTATTAAATTCTATGATTTTAATTGACCCATAAAATCTTCATAGAAAATGTTCACAAGACTCTAATTCATCATTCAAAAAAAAGTTTGAATCAATTCAATGTATTTTCCATTTATTACCGAATTTAAGGTGAAAGAAAAACTGTCTGGATTCTGGAATTTTCTCAACTTCACTTTTGTTTCTCCATTTATCACTAGAAAACATGCTCTTTTGAGAAAAATCAAAACATAAAAGTTGTAGATTGGGCTTTTAATTAGTGGACTGGAAATTTTTGGGCATCAACTCACATTTTTGATGACCCATTTATCCTCAAAGTAAAAACTGGACAAATCAGTTTTCTGAAGAAAATTTTTAGAAAGAAGTATTAAACTGTACTAATCCATGAGGAATCTTCCCAATCTCAAAAAAAAAAAGTTATACATCATTGTCTTAATTATCAGCTCGCAAAGTTTGGTACTTTTTCGAATTCTATGGGAATTGATATGAATTTTTTTTGTAAAAGCTGACAAAATCGAAATTTGTTGGAATTAATCTTTTGATCATGTTGGCTTTGTTTCTTGGGTCTAGAGGGTTGTCATGGACCAACTTGTCATTTTCATTCCACATACTCATTTGTATAAATTCTTTTTTCAGGTACCATTGATCACGGAAGTGCCACGTAGCTGTATCAGAACCCGTCTTAGGACAAGAATGGAACGCGAGGAATTGAGCCCTAGGGTGGCCAATCTCGAGAAATGAAGGCGATGATGACTGCCACACAAGGGAAGTCCCTTAGTGCACCAGAGACCAGTCCGTTTACAAATACCAGTACATCTACTGGCTCAGATACCAACCAGACTGCGAGTACTGAACCCGAGAAGGAAACAGCCCCTAAGACTTCACCGATCGTAGTTGACCTAGAAAGGGAGAAGAAAGAGAAACCCATGGCTGGGACTGAGGAAGGCGCGAGGAAGCTGGCAAAGATCGAAGAGTGTCTTAGTAGCCAAGGATACGAGTTGGCTCGGTTCGATAAAATCTCGCCGTTCGCCAAGATAGAAGTTATAGCTGGGTACAAGGAACCTGAGTTTGTGAGAAAATACGATGGGACAGGCTGTCCTCGGCTCATTTGAAATACTACTTGCGTAAAATGGCGCATTATTCTAACTATGTCCCACTGCTGATGAACACATTCCAAAAGAGCCTGTCTGGCACTGCACTGGCATAGTTTATCGAGCTCGACATGGAAGAGTATGACAATTAGAAAGACCTGGCCGAGGAATTCCTTCATCAATACAAGTTCAACACGACTACAGCGCCTACCAGAGAAGACCTGTTGAGGACCCTAAAAGGAAGGAATGAGTCTATACGTACTTTTGCTCAAAGGTGGCGAGCGATAGCTACCCATGTCAAGCCACCCATCCCAGAGGAGGAGTTAGTAGATCTTTTCTGAAGACGTTACCGCTCGAGTACTTCGAGAAGCTTAATACCTCAGGCTGTCAAACTTTCACACATCTCATCAGGGTGGCAGAACGTCATGAATGGGCCTTAAGGGAGAAGCGTATACTAGAGTCGTCGTTTAAACGGCCTTATCCAACCAAAAGGGAAAGGGAGAATACAGGCAAAGTCGCCTTTGTACTAAACCCACCGAGGCCAAAGAAGTTTTCAGGGTCCACCCCTACTCAAGGTGGCTCGTCCGGATCGGCTCTAGAAAAGTTTGAAGTTAAGAGAAGAACCACACCGTCTTTCACTCCATTACCTCATCCCCTATCGAAGTTGTTACCAATGTTGCTGGAAGGGCGCCTAATCGCCAAAGAGTCACCTAGACCAAACCCATCGAGGTTTCCTGGGTTTAACGAGACCCAGTCGTGCGCCTATCACATGGGCGAAAAAGGGCCCAACGTAGATAACTGTCTTGTGCTCAAATATAAGGTGCAGGCGCTGATGGATGGAGGAGTACTGGAGTTTGACAAAACGGAACCGAATGTGCAGCAAAATCCCCTACCGGATCACGAGAGGGTAAACGCCATATGGGATAAGGATGACATGGACGAGTTGGAATTCATGGTCGATGTTACGAAGCTGCAAGAGGTGTTTGATCTAGCTGCTACATGCCCCGTCGATAAGAAAGCCTCAAGAGAGAAAAAAAAATGAATTATTTAGCTAAAATGGCCACTTTAGGGATGTCGCCTGAAGTATGGTGTCCTCACTACCATTCTGAATACGTCGAAAAGGATGAGCTGATCGCTGTGATAGGATCAAAGGCCCCCTTTGTAATCAAGCTGGATGAGGTAGACAAAAGGGAGAACGTTGAGAGTAGTTCCCTCGACCATGCGATGATTTCCCTCATGAAGCTTAAACTGGAGCAGAGGAAGGCACAACATGATGAAATAGTTGAAAAGATTGTGATAAAGGTCTCTCCACCAGCGGATTACGATCCCAGAGCTGTCCCTTGGGATTACGGTACCGGTGAGATAGATGCCGTCATGAGATCTGGCAGGTGCTATCTACTAAGAGAAGGTGAATCAGAGAAGAGAGATGTGTCAAAAGAGGACGCAGAGAGGGCGTTGTCCATCGTGAAGACAAGTGAGTTTGAAGTAATAGAGCAGCTAAGGAAACTGCCAGCTCAAATTTCACTGCTTGACCTCTTTATCAATTCGGAAAGGCATAAAAGTGCCCTGATGAAAGTACTAAACGAAGTACACGTACCAGAAACTATTAATGAGGTGCAACTGGAGGACTTCGTGGGGTCCATATTGCTAAAGGACCAGATATCCTTCTCGGATGAAGACATTCCTGTGGATGGATGGGTCCATAATAAGGCTCTGTACATATCGGCGAGAAGCCACGGCAAGCAAGTCTCCCACGTGCTAATTGATAATGGGTCAGCATTCAAGATATGTCCGTTGGCCACACTCAGGAACCTAGGTGTGAATGAGGAGCTCATCCGTGCCTCCAATGCCACAATCAGAGCTTTCGACGGAATGAGGAAGAATGTGGTTGGCGAAATCGAACTAGATATCCTAATTGGGCCAGTAGAATTCTCCATTGGTTTCCAAGTCATAGACCTCCCGAGTGCTTTCGGATTTCTATTGGGCAGACCATGGATCCACACTGCAGGCGCAGTACCGTCGAGCCTGCACCAGAAGGTTCGGTTTGTGGTTGATGGGAAAGTAATAACCGTGCATGGGGAAATGGACTTCACCGCATACCAGAAGAGCGCGGTCCCACATGTAGAGTCGAAACGCAAAGAAGAGGCTAACTATCATTCTCTCGAGTTGGTAGCAGTCATGCATGCACCTCTAGGAACCAAAAATAGGGCTCCTGCGCCCTCCAAGTATACTCTAGCACCTGGAAAAATGCTATTGGCATATGGTTTTATCCCTGGACTCGGCCTAGGAAAGAATGGTCAAGGGATCCGCTCGCCACTGCAATTGGACACCAGCAAGCACCGAACAGGCTTAGGATATACTAGCGAATCTAATAAGGGCCTTACTTCGAGAAGCTGTCATGGACGTCAAGGCCGAGGCCATCATAGGGGCCGTGGGAGTCGAGGAGGCAGAGTTAATTCATTCATTGGCTCCAGAGCTTGGAAAGGAAAAATTAACGCGATCGGGAGTTCACTGGGTCAGTATTTCTTCGAGCGCCATAAGATGCTAGCAGATGAAGCTATCCAAGGCGCAGCATAGCTTGATATGTCCAATCCGTTTCTAGAAGACACCGACAACATCATCATCGAGAGACTTGACGTGGACTCTATCTCGCCTGAGTAAAGAGGCTCTTCTTCTACTTCTTATAGCATTTCTTTAACCGTAATTTTAATTCAGTTGTTGCATTTCGTTTGGTTTCTCTCTTTTCAATTCCAAGAAAATACATTTGGATCTCGAGCCATTGGTCCAAATGGTTGCCTTGTAATGCGGCCTTATCAGTGAAATTCAATAAAATGCATGTGCACGTTTTATTAAGGGCGTGCGGGAACATTCCAAACCAGCCCAATGATAATAACTATCTTTGATTCTCGAAGATTTGAGGCCTGGACTCCCACACGCTTCCTAGTTTATCAAGTAAATTAAGAGAAGAAAAGACGTCCGAGGATATGAGGATTGGCTCTCTTATTACGTTTTTTCAAATAATTTTTGAAAATCATGCATGAAAACTACTTGCTAAAAGGGACTAATCATCTTCATGACATTTCAGGCATATCATTCCAAGCATGCATAATAGGCTGTTGTGTGACTCAGATCATCAAGGAGATTACTCTTGTGGCATTGGGGAAGAAGATGAGGATTTCATAGATATTCAGAGAGATTGGAGTCGGTATGAAGAGTTTAAACCTCTAAGAGCAGAAGAGGCAGTGGTAGTGAACTTGGGCGACTCACAGAATGTCAGAGAAGTGAAGATTGGGGAGTCCTTGTCACCCTCTGAAGCTACCCGAATGACTGAACTTCTCAGGGAATACCAAGATGTCTTTGCTTGGTCGTATGCAGACATGCCCGGCGTCGACCCCAATATTGTGGAACACGTACTATCCATTGACCCTAGCATCCTGCCAAAAAAACAAAAGCTTAGGCGAACGAGGCCCGAACTTTCCAAGAAAATTGAGGAGGAAGTGATGAAGCTCTTCAAGGTGGGATTCATAGAAACGATGCCCTAGAGGAGTTAACCGATAATTTTGGCGAAATCTCGTTCGAATATTTGACAAGGACCCAAAATCACTTCGCAGACGCGTTAGCCACTCTGTCTTCGTTGTTGCAAGTAGAGGATGGGCTCGACATCAAGCCTTTAAAATTCAATGTCATGGATCAGCCAGCCTATTACATGCTAGTGGAAGACGAATTCGATAGCAAGCCCTGGTATTACAACATTAAGAATTATCTTTCGAATGGAGAATTCCCTCCAGGGAGTCAGATCGGGGATAAGAAGTACATAGCAAAGATGGCTACCAAATTCTTCCTGAGCAGGCAAACTCTCTATAAAAGATCCTTCGATTCAGTCCTATTGAGATGTGTAGACGCTAAAGAAGCAAACATGCTCATGAAGGAGATCCATGAAGGGATATACGGTCCTCATATGAACGGCCATCTCCTTGCAAAGAAAATCATGCGGCTTGGTTACTATTGGATGACCATGGAGGCAGAGTGCAACCAACATGTAAGGTCCTGTCATCAGTGCCAGGTATACGGCGATAGAATTAACGCACCCCCCAACGAGCTCCACTAAATGTCAGAGGCTTGGCCATTCACCATGTGGGGGATAGACATGATCGGTCCAATTCACCCTAATGCTTCTAATGGGCACCGCTTTATCTTGGTAGCGATCGACTATTTTACGAAGTGGATCGAAGCAAGCTCATATGCGAATGTCACAGCAAAGAATGTGGCCAAGTTCATCAGAAGGGATATCATCTCTCGATATAGGGCCCCTCAAGCGATAACCACAGACAATGACTCTAATTTGAACAATAAGATAGTCGATGATCTCCTACAAGCATTCAACATTCGACATCTTAATTCGTCTCCCTATCGCCCATAAATGAATGGAGCTGTAGAGGCGGCAAACAAGAACATCAAGAAAATCCTGGCGAAAACCATAGAGAATTATAGAGATTGGCATGAGAAACTGCCGTACGCGTTGATGGCATATCGGACTTCGATACGAACCTCAACTGGAGCAACTCCATATTCCCTAGTTTACGGTATGGAGGCAGTTTTACCGGTAGAGGTTGAAATCCCCTCTCTGAGAATCTTATCCCAAATCAAACTCTCCGAAGCAGAGTGGACGCAGCAGAGGTATGAACAGTTGAACCTGATCGACGAAAAGCGTCTGAGGGCAATATGTCACGGTCAGAGCTACCAGAGAAGAGTTGCCAAAGCCTTCAATCGAAAAGTCAGGCCCAAGAATTTTAAAGTAGAAGATGTGGTAGTGAAAAAGACAGTTCCAAATGTTTCTCATCCCGGGGGCAAGTTCACTCCAAATTATGAGGGTCCTTTTGTTGTCAAAAAGGTCTTTCCTGGGGGAGCTTTGATTCTTGTAAACATGGATGGGAAAGAGTTAGGATATCCTGTAAATGCGGATGCAGTCAAGCAATATCATCCTTGAAATGAAAGCAGGAGCCGCTTTGGCTACCTTTTGGACAATCTGAGTCACTTTAGGACTATTACATGCATTTCATGCATTTATGCATACACACATTTATTTCATGTGAGCCCAAGTTCAGGGAAAGCTCCCGAATCAACAAGCCACCAAAATCACTATTGAGGGTCCTACTGATGCAAATTTACTAGAACAGGTGAAATGTATTCGTTCCAATAATCTCTCCTATGCGGTACTTACCTCAGGTGAATCCATTTCTCCGACAGAGGATCGACGGCTTCAAACAAGGAAATTGCAAATAAAAAGCCCAAGCAGTTTCAAAAAAGGGTAATTTTGTATCGTTCCAATTTATCTAGGATTGTCTCAAATTCTGAACTACTTTCTTCCGTCTCAACAAAGATTGTAAGTTGCCTTGAAAAGAATCGAGACATGGAATTGCAAGACCAAGTCACCTCAAAGATCAACATTTAAAGGCGAACCTCCACGAACGCCTACGGTCTTGTGGACCGGATGGCATGGGGAATGACAGTGGTCCGAAACATTCCGAGTTCGATCCCCAAGGTTAGGGGAATGTTGTAAGTACTGTAAATGGATAATACAACCTTTTGTACATTTCTTTTTGCAGAAGGAAATAGAAACGTTAGACGAGCAATACCAAGGTCAATATTTTGTCGTGAGCTTAACCTAATGTTGAAGCGTCCAGCCAAAGCCAAGGGAAACTCAATCCAGCGAAGCTAATAAAGAGGTCGCGCAAAACATTCAAGATGAAGGGTAAACCAGTATCGTATCCAATTCAACATTTCTAATACTGACTAACTCGTCTTCTCCTCCATTGTTTGACAGGAAATGTCTAACTTGACATACCCACGGAGAAAATCCCGAGTGGTAAAACTGGTAAAGGATTTGCGCGAAGCACTCAAGGGTAACTCAGTATCGTGTCCAGTTCATCATTTCTGATACTGGCTATCATGTCTCCTTCCTTTTTACAGGAAATGTTAAACTAACATCTAATACGCCTGATGCGATCTGTCTGATGAAATAGGGGAAATCAATGGCGAACCCCGGATCGAAAAGAGGCAAAACCAGAAACAAGCTACTCCTCGACTCGGGGAATAGGCCCCCAACGTGTTTGATCCGCCCACACAGCCAGGGGCAATTTCCGTACTTGTACATTGTATTGCCATATTTGCATGATGTTTACACATTCCATTATTTTTGCATGACTGTTCTGCATGTTCAATTTATCAATTTTGACTGGGGGTATAAACTGTACACGATGCATCGAATGTATAGAATGGGGCATGACAGGACGATGAAAGGTAAGCCATTTCCACATACGTCCTGTATTTAATCCACAGTGAGTTGAGCGGTAGACAAATTCTGTATTCTCCAAGGCAATGGGTTTTCTCGCAAAAGGTACGATAGTCGAAGTGAAGGAGGCATTCATTCTCCATTCCAAACACTTCAAGCAACCATTGACAACCCATTTGAATGGTGATTTCATTTCATAACCCTGTCAAGAACCACCCCACACTGGGGCAAAACAGAGGTAATTCCAACAATATCAGGAGATAAATGGTTAGAAATTCTCTTGCTTGGACTAACATCAATCTTCGAGTGTTTCTTTGCATGATACTCGAATTTTAATTCAAGTGCTTTAGGATGACGAAGAGCATTTATTTTCTCTATCCTACACACTCATCCTTTGCATAACCCAATTGAGCCTGCAAATTCATTTCTCAAGCCCATGTTGGTGATCCTTGCTCATTTCAAGGTAACGACGACACTTTCCCCCAAGTAGCATAATTGAAAAAATTTGGCCAATAGAGAATTCTCGAATTAGCCCATTTCATATGCTAGACTTTCATGTAATGTCTAGTATCATTTGTTGAAAATCATCTTGTTGCTAAAATTCAAAATCACAAGATTGTTAAACAAAAGAAAAAGAAAAACAAGTGTAGCCTAAAGAAAATGGGCCTGCTTCCAAACAACAGGGAGTCGGGAGTAAGAAAAGCAAGGGCTACTCCAAAGAATCTCGGGCAGAAAGAGCAAAGTGCCTATCAAAAGCAAGGCCAATGCCCATATATCTGTAATGAACTTCTGACTTCGAACATACATTTTGAATTCCTGAAAAAGGATCCCTAAAGAAGTCAGTTTGCAAAGTGTAAAAGAACTACCACCCCTCAGCCAATGGTGGTATTCATTGAAGACAAATTCAGAAAGGTCAAAGATCGGTGACAAGACTGCAATGATCACCAACACCAAGCCATTCTCATATATTTTCCTGAGCGAAAACGAGCCCATCGTTTCTCAGACCCAAATCCCGACCTACGTTACGACCCTTGAAAGTCTCTTCTAATTAGAGCACTTGAATTAATATAAGAGTTGAATGACTTTAAGCATCGCTCGAAAAAGTTCGAGCAAGATTATTTCTCTCTCATTTTACAGGGTTCTTGACTTGTAAACCCAGAGCAGATGATGAAGACTTTTTTGTCAATGGCCTTGACTCGAAATGAGTCCTCTTTGATAAGCCTTTGACCCAGCCCACATTACGGTCCTAATCAAGACCTCCAGATCGGCTTGATTGTATCAATTGCGATATTGCTCAGACCCTCGCTGAATGCGATGATGATAAGGTTGAGTGATTTCTTTTCAAATCCTGCAATCAGGATAAACAAGCCTTTCTCGAAAGTGAGGAAAAGCCCTTTCGGACTGAAGTCCCCATTCAGGTTACATTCGAGGTATTCATGACATGATAACCTCCTTGAACAGAATTGGTAGTGTAAACTTGACAGAATGATCATGTATGATCCACATCTTGATTGATTGCATCATGCGTTATTACACAGAATGCTTCTAATCATTGCAAACTTAAATGAACAAGTCTTGCATAAATCAATAAACTCATTGATAAAAATACTTGCGCATGTTGCTTTTGATACTGCCTGACAGGTAGCACATTTTTGATGTTCGAGTTACCTTTCAAGGTCTCGAAATCCATTTGGCGATTATTGAGTGAACAAGCCTAACTGTCAAGAAAATCACTAGGCAAGGTGAATCTTTGAATGAATTCTGACGATTGCCAAGGTGCTCGAATCCAGTGCGACACATACATGTATCCACCTTCTCCAATGAAGCATGATTCGTCTCAAAAACAGAAATGTTCGAGATGTTTTAATCTCTACCTCTTTGACTTATACTTGAGCAACAAGAGAATAAAAACTGGGTTTGAGCTTCTGCAGGATTCCTAGTTTTCCTAGATCCTAAAATGGCACCCTTCATTATAAATTAAATCGGGTTTGAGCTTCTGCAGGATTCTTGGTCTTCCCAAATCCCAGAATGGTACCCTTCAAAACACCAAGTCCTTTCTACATGCACCTAAAATCCTTTCTACAGGCATGAAGTCCTTTTTACAGGAACAAAAAGTCCTTTTTACAGGTACACAAAGTCCTTTCTACAGGCAACCCAAAGTCCTTCTTACAGGCAACACAAAAGTCCTTCTTACAGGCAACACAAAAGTCCTTCCTACAGACACCAAAAGTCCGTCCTACAGGCACCAAGTCCTTCTTACAGGCACCAAAGTCCTTTTTACAGGCAAACCAAAGTCCTTCTCACAGGCAACCAAAAGTGCTTCTTACAGGCAGCAAAGTCCTTCTTACAGGTAACCAAAAGTCCTTCTTACAGGCAACCAAAAGTCCTTCTTACAGGCACCAAGTCCTTCTTACAGGCACACAAAAGTCCTTCTTACAGGCAACCAAAAGTCCTTCTTACAGGCAACCAAAAGTCCTTCTTACAAGCACCAAGTCCTTCTTACAAGCACACAAAAGTCCTTCTCACAGGCAACCAATAGTCCTTCTTACAGGCACAAAAGTCCTTCTTATAGGCAACCACAAAGTCCTTCTTACAAGCACACAAAAGTCCTTCTCACAGGCAACCAATAGTCCTTCTTACAGGCACAAAAGTCCTTCTTATAGGCAACCAAAAGTCCTTCTTACAGGCAACCAAAAGTCCTTCTTACATGCACCAAGTCCTTTCTACAGGCACAAAGTCCTCCTTACAGGCATTTCCATAGGGTGACCCACCATACAGGAATCTACCTTGGGTTGACCTACCATACGAGTCCAAGTTCAACCACCCTAAGGTTTTCTTATAACGAATCCTTAGGTTCTTACGCCATCCTCAGCACAGCATGTGTGTCAGGTAGCCGCCATATAACGAGCAGGTAAGTGCCAGGTAAACTCTCATCTTTGTCTCTCCCTTACTGCATGAAAGCCCCCTCAAACTAGATCTGGATCGAAACTTGCTACGGAGGGTATCGGAAATCAAGTGTCACAACTTTTTTTTCTTTTCTTCTTTTCCTTGTGTTGAGTCGATTAGGATTCAGGTGTCATCTCGTCTTTGAAATGAACCTCTGCCGAGCTTCCTTCCAAAGAGGGGTAGCTGTTGACACCTGATTTTTAATCATCTTTTCTTTTTAAAAAATAATAATAATAAAAAATTCATAAAAATTCATAAAATTGAAAAATCAACTTTGGGGACCTTGGCCAAGCCTAGGGAACCAATTTTGACCAAAAATGATTTTTCATATTTTCAGTATGTTTCGACATTTTTATTTTCAAAAATTAATAGAAAATCCATAACAATTTATAAAATTAAATAATCAACTTTGGAGACCTTGGCCAAGCCTAGAGAACCATTTTTGAACAAAAAATAATTTTTCATAATTTTTTATATTTTTTATATATTTTTTAGAAATTAGGAAAATATTTAATAAATAATAACATTTGAGACCACAAAAATACATAAAAATAGTCAAAGTTTTTCTTTTCATGTTGGTCATCGTAAATTTAAAAAAAATCCAATTCGGGTCGTGTATTTCTTCACGGGCATGATCTCCAATAAAAAAAAATTTTGAGTCAATTTATTTTCATTTCTCACTTTTAGGAGTTGTGACATTATTCTCTAATATCCTAAATTTTCATCTTGGCGAAATTATACTCAGAATGACTCAATTTTGCGAAAGGGCTTTAATTAAATTCTGCAGCAAGAAATAAGTTTGAATTTAATATGCGGTGAAAAGAAATAATTCTCCATGGACCGAATTGCAAATACTTAAAATCTCAGGGACTAGAGTGCAAATACCTAACTCTTGAGGGATTATTTTGTAAATAACAAAAAGAAGAGTTAGTGGAGAAATTAGAATAGAGAAGGGAAGATGGAGAAGAGAAGATGAAGATGGGAAGATAGAGAAGAGGAGATGGAGAAGATGATATGAAGATGGGAAGATGGAGAATGAAAGATAGAGAAAATAAGATGAGAATAGAGAATGGAAGATGGAGATGAAGAAGAGTTAGTAGAATGGAAGATAGATATGGAGAAGGGAAGATGAAGATGAAGAAGATTTAGTGGAGAAATTATAATGTAAGATAAGAGATGAAGAAAGGAAGATGAAAATGAAGAAGAGTTAGTGGAGGCATTAAAATGGGAGATACAGTTAGTGGAAAAATTAGAATGGGAGATGGATGAGTAGGCTATAAAAGGAGGAAGAAGTGAGTTTAGGAGGGGGAAATTTTGGGGGAGAGAAAATTTTGCATACTTGAAAGAGTTTTGAGAGATTGAAAAAAAAAATTAGAGAGAAAGAAAAAAAAAGAGAGAATCTTTTTTTTTAAAGAGAGTTTTGAAGATGGTGAGAGTTTAAATCTTGGTGTTACCATCACTGATTTCTCTACCGATCAACACAAGTCACGAGTTCATCCTCATCGTTCGAGCCGCAATCTTGATCCATAAGGCGACACGAGGTCCGAATTCGATAATCAAATCTGTCAAATCAGGTAACAATCCTAGCCATTAAATCTTCGAGAATTTCCTTGTCCAAATGAATTGATTTAAATTTCGATTATGTCATGTCGTACTCGCATGTCTCCATATCTACATACCACATTCGTATTTGTGTTGTCGTTAATTTATGCGTATCCAAATAAATTTTTTTTTTCGACTAGCCAATCCTATTTTTGACGGTTCCGCCTCCCGATCCTTGAAAAATGACCATTTTACTCTTCTGATCAATTTGACCCAAACTTCTTCCTAATCATTCCAAATGAGTTTTCATGAAATAAAATGGTACCGAAAGGGCGTTAGAATAATCTAGCGTAATCAAGTCCCCGAACTCATTTTTTCTAGTTCGCAGAAATAAATTAGTTCTCCCGCTAATTTATTTTGGTTTCTAATCGACCTACCAAAAATGATTAGTGGCGACTCCAAATAAAAAATCTTTGCATGAAAAGAACTTAAGTCGCGATTCGGTAGAACTTGGGAGGGTCCAAATTAGGTTAGTCAATTAACCTGATAATCTGTTCATCCGATAAAATTAAATATTTTTCAGGTCGCGACAGCAGCACAAACAACGGGGATGGACTTATGGCTTGAACGATAGAAATGGTCTCGTAACCTGCGTTGGTTGATGGAAGAATTGGGATGGCAACATCGAATTTCAAAACTCTCATCCACCTCTCAAATAAAACTCTCTTCTCTCTCTTATGTCTTGTAAAATTCTCTCCAAAAATGAATCCTCCTCAAATCTTTCCTTCTTTCTCCTTTTGTAGTGTGCTCTTATATCTTTTTTTTATTTTTATATATCTTATATTTGATTCTTATTTTTTTCACGAACTCTCTTTCTTTATTTTTATCTTCCACTCTTGTTTTTTCACTAACTCTTTTTATCTTTGTTTTCCACTCTTATTTTTCCACTAACTCTTTTTTAGCTTTATTTTCCACTCTTGTTTTTCACTAACTTTTTTTATCTTTATTTTTTACTCTTGTTTTTCCACTAACTCTTTTGTACCTTTATTTTCCACTCTTGTTTTTCCACCAACTCTTTTTTTATCTTTATTTTCCATTCTTATTTTTTCACTAACTCACCTTTTTAGTTATTTACAAAATAATCTCTCAAGTTTTAAATATTTACATTTTAGTCCTTGAAGTCTGAAGTATTTGCAATTCAATCCCCGAAAAAAAAAATATTTCTTTAAATCTAAGCATTCATAAAATTTTTAATGCATTTCCCCTATGCTTAGTCCAATTGCCCATTAATTTAAGCTCATATCCTCCGCCATAAACAGGATAAGATGCATGAATAAATATGAAAAATAATTTAATTATTTTTGGCAAGAACTAAAATTAGTTCTTTTTTCTTATGAAAAACGATCAAAAAGGTTAGTCAAAATTTAGGTATTAACAAGCGAGACTCCTCTCGATTTCTACCTTGACTAGGGACTTTCTAATGCATCGTCACGCTTAGATCGCATAGGGCATCAACCTTATCTTATGAGGAGACAAATCCTAATTGTTGCCCATGCTCGTGACCTCATATATGAAGGACTGTGACCATCATGCACAGAGTTAGATCAATGATTGGCCAATATCATACCTGTGAACCATGGTCATCCAATATACAAACCAACATCGCGGCTCAGGTCTGAAGACCATTAACACACCAAAGCCAAGAACAATTGAGACATTGACCAAGCACGAAGCCTCCATATTAGTCAATCGCTCTTTTGTCACGTTCAGTGGATTCGATCGAACTCGTTTCGATACAAACACCTGTGTTCCAGCTTAGACGTCTAACGTCCGATGACTTGTGACTCATCATCTCTATTGGGCATCCAATGCTCAATAGCGAGGTTGCGAACACACTAGTCACAACCAGCTCATGTACACCCAATCCACAATCCTTCGACTATGAACTAATTTGAAGATCAGAGACCAACTGATGACCCGTCACACATATTCTTGACACCTCAAGAATGGGTATCAGTTCCAACTGATCTAATAGACTTTATTCATCTAAAATAAAGGGACAAGATGAATAAACAACCATCTTACCATTATTATAATATCGACAGTATAATATTTATGCCACACATGTGACCATCACATGGTTGCTTTAGAGCATACTCCTAACAGTTAGCCCCTTCAATGTTCTGGAGAAAATTGGTGACAGCATGTAAAAGATTTAACTTCCTAGAGAGTTTGGCATTTCAGCAACGTTCAATGTAGGGGACCTTTCTTCTTATTTGGAGGATGAAGAATATGACGTCTTAGTTTGCCATACCTTATGGCTTACTAACCTTGTGTTCATGCTTTAGTCTTTCATTATATAAATGGCGCATGCGGAAGACTAATTGAAAATCAAACTAGGTGGCTAAACAAACAAGTGTATGTCAAAAACATCAAACACAAAACAGTAGGCATGCCTAAAGAGCGGTATGGCCTTAATAGGGGTTTAACTAATCAGATAACACACAATGCAAACAGTAAGATTATTCAACAAATCGATTCAATACTTTATATTGACATATGATTTAAGCCATTTACATTACTCCTTAAGACACAAAATATACTCCCGATTTTCAGAATCATCAACCAGCTCCATCAGGGGTTCGCCATAGAAACATTCCTACATAGGCGTTGATTGTTTTGGCGTACCAATATGCTGAAAAAAAAAATATTTTCAACGACAAAGTGAGTATAAACCCAACAATGAGATAACTAAGTCGAATGACTAAGATTGGAGAAAAAGGTCACCAACATCAGATCCAAGTACACAGGTATAGAGTCTCAGAAATCATACCATATTGAAGTCATCACAACCATGATCATCGCAACCAAAATCAACACAAGCAAGATCAATTGGTGCTTAACTCACAGTGACAAACTATAGATAGGCTAGTAATAAAGACTAGAGATCTACTTACCTCGATTATTTGAGAAAACTGAAGTAGAAAAGACAAACAAATGATCTTCGAATCGCATTTCCTTCTTGGCATGTGCGTGCCACTTAACTTAGATAGCACCACAATCCTTGAGCTGACACAGGTTTACCGTGACGAGAGGCATGGCTTAGACAAGAAAAGCCTGTCGAATTAGAGAGGGAGAGATTGTTGAGTAGAGCAGAGGGTTTTGTTCAAACGAATGAATGATGAAATAAATTGACGTCAAGGTTTATACAGGGGAAGCAAGTGAATCAATAGATAGTTTTGGCAACAACACATGTGCGCCACATGACATGCATATGACACTTGTCTCCATGGTTTACCATGTGTCATGCATGAATAACGTGGCACCTCCATACCATGTATCATGCCACCTTGACACGTGTCACTCTAGTGGTGACACGTATCCCTCTCTTGGCTATGTACTAACACGTTTGTCGACTGTCGCAACCCGAAATTTTTTTTTTTGTGAAATTTTTCTTTTAGTGAAAAAATTTTCAGGTTAACGAATTATCAGGTTGATTAAATTAATTAATCTAATACGGACCCTCCCAAGTCCTACCCAATCGCAACTTTAGTTTTTTTGTTTAAATGATTTTAGAGTTTGGAGTCGCCACTAATCATTTTTGGTAGGTCGATTAGAAACCTAAGTAAATTAGCGGGAGAACTAAAGCACATCTACGAACAAGAGATTCTGGGTTCGGGGACTTGGTTATACTAGTTAATTAAAACTAATGCCCTTTCGGTACTTTAATTTATTATTATCCTAATTTGGCAACTCAGGCTTAATTTATTCCTAAGGTTCTAATGAGGTGATCTTTTTTTTGTATTTTTCACTTTTTAGATGGAATGCATATGAATGATATTTTTTGGTATTTTCAAATCATTAAAATTCCCTGAAGCCGCAAGAGGGTGTGAACTAACGATTTCCGCGCAGTGTTGCGACCTCCAGCAGGTGGCTCGGCCTACTCATTCTGAGGTTTAATGGTACAATAATTAAATTGCAGAAAATTAAATTGCAATAAATAAAGGACCTCCAACGGGGGACTCGGCCTTGGCTCGGCCTACACATCGTGGGTTTTGACGATACTAAAATTAAATAAAAGACCTCCAATGGGAGACTCGGCCTTGGTTTGGCCTACCCATCGTAGGGTTTAATGGTACTGAAATTAAATTGCATTAAATAAAGGACCTCCAATGGGGAACTCGGCCTTGGTTCGGCCTAGCTATCGTGGGGTTTGATGGTACTAAAAATAAATTGCAAGAAATTAAATTACATTAAATAAAGAACCTCCAACGAGGAAATCGGCCTTGGTTCGGCCTATCCATCGTATGGTTTGATGGTAGAGAAATTAAATTACAGGAAATTAAATTGCATAAAATAAAGGACCACCAGTATTTAGGTCAGCCTTCCCATTCTGGGATTTGATGGAGCAAGAATTAAATTGCTAAAAATTATAGTGCGAATGTGACATGTGGATATGGAGACATATGAGTACGACATAACATAATCGAGATTTAAATCAATCCATTTTGGTAACGAAATTCTTGAAGATTTTAATGGCTTTAATCGTTACCTGATTTGACAGATGTAATAGCTAAATTCGGATCTCGTATCACCTTATGGATTAAAATTACAGCTCGAACGACGGGGATAAACTGTTGATCTATGTTGATCAATGAAGGAATTTGCGATGATAATTCCCTAACTTTAAGCTCCCATCATCTTCAAAATTCTCTCTCTCTTTTTAGTATTTTTTTCTCTCAAATTTTTCTTGAATCTCCCAAAACCCTCTCAAACATCCAAAATTTTCTCTCCAAAAAATGCACCCTCCAAGCTCTCTTATTCCTCCTTTTACAGTCCACTCATTTATTTCCCATTCTAATTTCTCCATTAACTGTACCTCACATTCTAATTTCTCTACTAACTCTTCTTCATTTTCATCTTCCCTTCTCTATCTCTATCTCACATTCTAATTTCTCCACTAACTCTTCTTTATCCTCATATTTCCTTCTCTATATCTATCTCCCATTCTAATTTCTCCACTAACTATTCTTCATCTCCATCTTCCCTTCTCTATTCTCATCTTATTTTCTTCATCTATTCTTCTCTATCTTCCCTTCTCTATCTCCTCTTCTCCATCTTCCCTTCTCTATTCTAATTTCTCCACTAACTCTTCTTTTTGTTATTTACAAAATAATCCCTTAAGTGTTAGGATTTGCACTCTATTCCCTGAGATTTTAAGTATTTACAATTTAGTCATTGAAGAAATATTTCTTTAAGTCCAAATCTCCTCGCAATTTTCGACACACCTCCACTATCTTTAGTCAAAATCTACCGCATGTCAAATTTAAGCTCATTTTTTGCTACTGAAAATAATGCAAAATTTAATTAAAGTCCCTTTGCAAATTTGGGTCATTTTGGATATAATTGGGCCAAGATGAAAATTTTGAAAATTAGAGAACAAATTCACAACTCCTAAAAGTGAAAAATGAAAATAAATTGACTCAAATTGAATTTTTTAGGCCCGATTTGAGTTTATTCTTGTGAAAGAATACACGACCCCGAATCGGAGTTTTTAAATTTGCGATGGCCAACATGAAAAGGGATTCAAAATAAAAATATTGACTAAATTCAAATGCTATTATTTACTAAATATTTTCCAAATTTCTAAAAAAATAAAAATAAAAATAAAAAAAAATTATTTTTTTAAAAATAGTTTCATGAGCTTGGTCAAGGCTTCCAAAGTTAATTTTGCAATTTTCTCAATTTTTTCTTGATTTTTTATGAATTTTTTAAAATAAAAATACCGAAAAATACTGAAAATATGAAAAATCATTTATTGGTCAAAATTAGTTCTCTAGGCTTGGCCAAGGTCCCTAACGTTGATTTTTATAATTTTATGATTTTTTATAGATTTTCTATTAATATTTTAAAATAAAAATACCGAAAATACTGAAAATATAAAAAAAATTATTTTTTGGTCAAAATTGGTTCCCTAGGTTTGACCAAGGTTCCCAAAGTTGAATTTTTTAATTTTATGAATTTTTATGGATTTTTTATTAATTTTAAAAGAGAAAAGATGATTAAAAATCAAGAAAGAAGCTCGGTAGAGGTTTATTTCAAAGAAGAGATGACACCTGAACCCTATTGACTCAACCTAAGAAAATACAAATAGCCGTGACATTTGATCTCCAATACGTTTCTGTGTAAGTTCTGATTCAGGCTGGGCTTGAGGAAGCTCTTATGAAGTAAGGGAAAGATAGAGAGGCAAGGGATTTACCTGAAACTTTCCTGTTCATCTCGCAGCTGTTGACTGCTCTGCTGAAAAGGGAATGAAAATCTAACGATTCATTATAAGAAAACCTCAGGGTGATTGAATCTGGACCCGTATGGTAGATCAACCCATGGTAGATTCCTAGTGAAAGGATTCTACTTATTAAAATTTAATTAAAATTTGACCCGTATGGTGGTTTACCCCATAGTAGATTCCTAATGAAAGGATTCTACTGGTTAAAATTGGATTAAGATTTGACCCGTATGGTGGGTCATCCCATGGGAAATTCCTAATGAAAGGAATCTACTGATTAAAATTGGATTAAGATTTGATCCATATGGTGGGTCACCCACGGTAGATTCCTAGTGAAAGGATTCTACTGATTAAAATTTGATTGAGATTAAACATGTATGGAAGGTCACCCCATAGTATATTCCTAATGAAAGGATTCTACTGATTAGAATTGGATTAAGATTTGACTCGTATGGTAGGTCACCCCATGTAAATGCCTGTAAGAAGAACTTTGGGTGCCTGTAGAAAGGACTTAATGCATAAAGAAGGACTTTTGTGTGCCTGTAGAAAAGACTTTGTGCCTTGAAGGATGCCATTATGGGATGTAGAGAGATCAGAAATCCTGCGAAAGCCCGAACCCGATTTATCTTATCTTGAAGGGTGCCATTCTAGGATTTGGGAAGACCAAAAATCCTGTGGAAGCTCGAACCCGATTTACCTTACCTCGAAGGGTTCCATTCTGAGATCTGGAGAGATCAGAAATCTTGTAGAAATTCGAAATCGATTTATCTTACCAAGAAGGGTGCCATTATGGGATCTGGGAAAATCATGAATTCTACAGAAGCTCAAATCCCATTTAACTTACCTAGAAGGGTGCCATTCTGGGATCTGGGAAGACTAAGAATCCTGCAGAAGCTTAAACCCGATTTATCTTACCTTGAAGGGTGCCATTCTAGGATCTGGGAAGACCAAGAATCCTGCAGAAGCTCAAACCCGATTTATTTTACCTTGAAGGGTGCCATTCTAGGATCTATAAAGACCAGGAATCCTGCAAAAACTCAAACCCGATTTAGCTTACCTCGAACGGTGCCATTCTGGGATTTGGGAAGACCAAGAATCCTGCAAAAACTCAAACCCTATTTAACTTACCTGGAAGGGTGCCATTCTGAGATCTAGGAAGACTAGGAATCCTGCAGAAGCTCAAACCCGATTTATCTTATCTTGAAGGATGGCATTCTAAAATCCGGGAAGACCAGGAATCCTGCAGAAGCTTAACCCTATTTAACTTACTTGGAAGGGTGCCATTCTGGGATCTGGAAAGGGAATCCTGCATAAGCTCAAACCCGATTTATCTTATCTTGAAGGATGCCATTCTAGGATCTGGGAAAACTGAGAATCCTGCAGAAGCTCAAACCCAAATTATCTTACCTTGAAGGGTGCGATTTTGGGATCTAGGGAGACCAGGAATCCTGTAGAAACTCAAATCCGATTTATCTTACATGAAGGGTGCCACCATTTTGGGATCTGGGGAGACTAGAAACCCTTACCATAAAGGGTACCATTCTGGGATATGGGGAGATCAGAAATCCTGTAGAAGCTCAAATCAACGTTATCTTACCTTGAAGGGTGCCATTCTGGGATATGGGGAGACTAGAAATCCTGCAGAAGCTCAAACTCGATTTACCTTACCATGAAAGATGCCATTCTAGGATTTGGAGAGACCGGGAATCTTGCAAGAAGCTCAAACCTGATTTATCTTGTCATGAAGGGTTCAGGTTGAAGATATACCTACCTGAGGATTTGGAAGAAAGGTCTGGTGGTTTCTCGATGACTAGGCTTGTTCATTCAATAATAACCAAACGAATTTCGAGACCTTGGAAGGTAACTCGAACATCGAGAATGTGTTACCTGTCACGCAGTATCAGAGGTAACATGTACAAGCATTTTTATCAATGAGTTTATCTGTCAAGTATGCATTACCAATTCTGTTCAAGGAGATTATCATGGTATGAACACCTCAAATGTGATTTGAATGGTGGATTTCAGTCCGAAAGGGCTTTCTCTCACTCTCGAGAAAGGTTATTTATCATGATTGCAAGATTGAAAAGAAATTACTCAATCTCACCATCATCGCATTTAGCAAGGGTCTGAAAAATCTCGCAATTGATATGATCAAGCCGATCTGGAGGTTTTGATTAGGACCATAATGTAGGCTGGGTTAAAAGTGTAGCAAAGGGGACTCTTTTGAACAAAGGCCATTGACAAAAGGGTCTTCATCATCTTCTCCGGGTTTACAAGTCAAGAACCTTGCAAAAATGAGAGAGAAATAGTCTTACTCGTACCTTTTCGAGAGATGCTTAAAGTCTTTCAAGTCTACGTTAATTTAAGCGCCTTAATCAGAAAAGACTTTCACAGGCTGTAACGTAAGTTAGGATTGGGGATCAAGAAAGTAAAAAGGCTTATTTTGGCCCAGAAAATATATGAGGTGGGTTTGACGTCGGTGATCGTCACCAGCCTCGACCTTTTTAGAATAGACTTCAAAGGACACCATCGTTGTATGAGGAAGGTTCAACTTCTGCTAATACTATCGTCGTTCCCGGATGGTGTAAACTTCAACTGTATATTTTGCTATCTGACTCTTTCAAAGAATTTTCTTTCGTAATCAAATCCCATTAGGGATTTACCGAAGGAGATAGTATGTTTTCCTTGAGTTTTCAAAGGCATTCAAAAATGAATATTGATTTGAATGGGCATTGGCCTTATTTTTGACTGGTACTTTGCCTTTTTATGCTCATGGACTGGCATTTCTTCTTTTGTCCCTTTTTTGCATTTTTGTCTTTTCTGTTCTATTTAGGAAAAAAAATTCTAAAAATTGTGCCATATACACATGTATATCAAATATTTAGCGCACTTGAAGAGTTGACTTGGAACTTCTATGCAAACCCACTTCTTCTATGTTCTTTCGCTTTAAGGTGGTGCCATCTTCATCATAGAATGAACAATGATCACCAATGGAGTTTTAAGAAACGAATATACAGGCTCAGGATATGAATGCATCGGATAGGAAAACGAATGCTTTTCGTCATCCTAAGGCACTTGAATTACAGTGCGAGGTTGAAAGCAAAAAATCACTTGAAAATTGATGTTAGTCCGAGCAAGAAAATTTATAACCATTTACCTCGTGATATTGCTGGAACTACTTTCATTTGGCCCCAATGTGGGGGTGGTTCTTGACAAGGGTTATGAAATGAAATCACCGCTCAAATGGGTTATCAATGGTCACCTGTAGTATTTAGGATAGAGAAGCATCGCCTCCTTCCCTTCGACTATCGTACCTTTTGTGAGAAAACCCATTGTCTTGGGGAATACGGAACCTACTTAGCACTCGACTCACTGTAGATTGAAATATAGGACGTGTGTGAACATGGTTTGCCTTTCATCATCCTGTCATACCCCATTCCACACATTCGATGCATCATGTGAAGTTTAGGCTCCAAGTCAGAATTAGTAAAATAAACATGAAGAAAAGTCATGCATAAATCATGGAATGTGCAAACACAATGCAGATATGACAATTTTTAAGCATCATGCATGTTTACGAAATGCACAAGAATAGGGGACTTTGAATTGCCCCTGGGCATGTGGGTGGATCGAGCAAATTGGTAATTTACTCCTCAAGTCGAGGAGTGGCTTGTCTCTGACTTTGCTCCTGCACAATGATATGCATGGGTAAAGTGATGCATTTGGGCCATTTCGAAGATGACAACCGTCATGGCCGTTGTTTAAATGCCCCCATTTTCATTAGAGCGGGTCTCTTTAAATAATCGTAATTTTGCCCCTCGGGGTGGTTTCCTTTAACATGTTAAATGTTAGTATAAATATTTCATGTAAAAAGGAAAAGAGACATGTCGGTCAGTATTAGAAGGGATAAATTGGAGCGATACTGGTTTACCCTTCATCTTCAATGTTTTGCGTGACCCTTTTACCAGCTTTGCTAGATTGAGTTTCTCTCGACGTTCCTTGGAAACTTCACCATCAGAGCTAAGATTGTGGCAAAGTATTGATTTTGGTCTCATTCGTCGAGTATTCTTGCTTCTTTCTGCAAAAAGCTATGCGCAAAAAATTGCATTATTTATTCACAACCCTTACAGCATTCCCCAACCTCGGGGATCGAACTCGAACAATCTCGAACCATTGTCATTCCCCATGCCATCAGGCCCATTAGACCGTAGGCGTCCATGGGGCTTTCCTTTCAAGGGTTAATCCTCGGGATAGCGCAACCTTATTGTATTGCCTTGGGCCATTTCACTCTCTGGTTCTTTTCAAAGTAAATTATAATCCCTAATAAGAATGGAATAAGTCAATTCAAAACTCAAGACGATTATGGAAAATTTGGAACGATACAACATTACCCATCTTCAAGATTGCTTATGTCTTTCGCTCATATTCCTTTTTTGTTTGAAGCTGTCCGTCCAGTGATAATGTCCATGGATCGATTTGCCCCAATTTAGTCCAACCAAGTAATTTCATTTTTGGGTACAACTATACTCTTAGGTTGTTTTGCAAATTCCTAAAAACAGAAGGGACCTAATTTAAAACTAGAGCAATTCGAGGGTAAATTGAAACGATACGGAGTTACCCTTTAAGTTTACGTGAATTTTTACTCGCCATTAATTCGTCGCGGGTTTGGTGAAGTGGCGGATTCGAGCATTTAATAGGAGAAAGAAAAATTACTACTTTCTAGTTGTGAATTAAAGCTAGACATCTATAAAGATAGAAAGTGTCCCGCATAAGGGACCGATATGTATTCGTTCAGGGTCAGTTCTGTTTCCTCTGCGGGCTCTCCCATGATCAGCTAGCCTCGTTTCGGATCAGGTACGCGTCGGCCATATTAGAGGTCCTGTGATCAATAGTTTTGAAACATAGGCTTTGTGCACACATTACAGCCCCGGTGCTTCATCAACATCAAATTGGTTGATCATGGCAGCGATCTCATCGTCGACGATACTTGCTCAGTGATAATGCATCCCCTTCTCCTCAAAAGGCATCAATGCTAGCTCTATAGGCTCGGTCTTTTCGCACCTCACTCTAATAGAACTTGATCCTGTTATGAACTGATCTAACTCACCTCTTAAACGGGCATTTTCGACCCTCAGATACTGCCTTTCATCGAGGGTGAGGAGGCTATTACAGTTGGGGCATGTGGCGGAGTCAAAGACTTCTTTATACATCTTGTCATCTGCTCGGAGCTTTTCATTTTCAGCTCTTAAAAACTCGACCTCATGGCGCACATATCGAGTCTTCATTCGGGTTCACCTATTTTAAAACCAGAACTTGACTTGCAAAAGTTCCAATCCTAGCTCTTGGCTCAGTTCCATTCTTTGTTTGCCATCTGGCATAGGGCACGTCCAAAAGAAATCTTCAAGCCTTTGTATTTGCTCATCAGTATGGCGACGGTACCACTTCCTTTGACCTTTATTGTTGTGGTCCTTATTTTCACCGAGATCTTGGACGTCATCGGTGAAAGGACCAGGCTCCATGGTCTGAATCACAAGCATGGCCTCAAACTCTTCCTCTCCCATATTCAGCAAGTAACGATAGCTCTCAAGTGTATTGGGTTGAGACATCTTCGATTTGGTTAACGATTTCTCAAGGTTTGCTGCCTCTTTTGATATTTTCACTCTCTCTGGGTTTTTTTGAACGACCGTCTTTGAAACTCTTTTCAGGGCATAGACGAAGATTATCGAGAGAACGTCTCCTTTTAAAATTCGGGCGTGGGTTTAGAAAACTATATTGCTTCTCTCGAGAGTTCAGTCTTTCTCGTATCTCTCAGTCGACTCATCTTCTTCCATCTTTTCATGGTAGAGGGCCCCTGTCATCATCTCAACCATCGATTTGCTGGCGAGTCCACCTATAAAGACGAATCTTATCCTTTTTTTTTGTCGAAAATTTATTTGTCCCCCACTCAGCTTGTCTTTTTCTTCCCTCTTTTCAAAGTGGTGGTATCACCTAATCGCGAAGATGTCGAATTTGTTTGGCTTTAGATTGCAGATGAGTAGCGAATTCTAGCTAACGGAGGTGATATCGACAGCGAATAGCAGATAGGAAAATCTGACTAATGGAGACTGCCCCTATGAAATCAATATTTAACTCGAAGCAGATTATAATCTTCGCATTCTAATCGTCTGCTTCACTTTTCTCCTCTCATCTTTCGTATTCTACTCGTCGGCCTTAATTTTCTCCTCTATCTCTTTAATGATAATAGCCAGTCTTCCCACGTAGATCTTCCCGACTGAAGTCATGTTCAAATGGGAGAGACTTTACCATCTTCTTGGTCGAGGCTATATTTATATAACCCATCATCCGAGTGTCGAAGCTGAGATTCTCGGTTTATTCAGGGAGATAAATGTTTTTTCGGTCGAAGGCACCAACTTGGAGAGAGAATACAGGGTATTCCCACACGTCTTCATCAATTTCCTAGAGGCTTGTCGAAACACCCAGGAGACAGTCACCTTAGCCCGCGTCGTGAAAGCACGCTACTAGGATTGATCTAAATGCATGAAGTTTGTAGAACACTCGGTTGCTCAGTACAAGAAATCCGTCAAGTCTCCTGATGAACGGATCTCGCTGTTGATTCATGAGAGGGAAAAGCTGGTGGAGCGCCTAGCCTTGAACCAAACTCACTTTGAGCATAATCCGAGTGACATTGTGATGATGTTCAGATGTGAATGGCCGGAGGAGAAGCTTGATGATCTGACGGCGGATATAACTTTTGAGAGAGACCTGATCGATAATTTGAAATTCGCTGTTGAACATCATGAGGTTAACACGGCCAGGCACAAGGAGAAATATACCCGCATGTTCTTCAAGCTTGTAGATCTCGAATCCCAAATTGCTTAGTGTAGCCAGAGCATTAACTTCATGGAAAGTTAGTTAAACTCTTTTGTGATGCTTATTAGGCTTAGTTTGGCTTCACTTTTTCTCCCCAGTGGCTGTTGTAGAGCTTGTTGATGAATAGAATGAAGAGAAAGTTTCACATGTTTGTGTTTTACTCTTATTGTCGTTTCTTCTCCCGTATAGCATGATAGAACGATTCAAGGCATAGGAAATGCCGAGGTTTAACATTTTTCTTGATATTAGCTATTCTAGATGATAATATCAAGAATATTAAATCAACTTTCAACAGTGGACCCCACTGACCACCTTGAGACCCACGTTCAATCATGTAAATTAGTAAAGTTATAACCACTCGATCAGTGTGCCAACAAATCAAGCCACATGTTGCGTGCCCCCACTTCAACCATGTTTTGTTTCTTTCAGCGTCCACTTGCTCGTGTCAATAAGAATGGTTGTGGGCCATGTCCATTAATAAAACACCGGTACTCCAAAGACCTCCACGTGGTTCGAATCCGAGAAAGTTTTAAGGCAAGCCTTTGGTTGATTTAATTAGAAAGGTCGCAAGGTCGGGTTAAAATACTTGCTCCATAGGTTCTGATAATCTACGCCTTTTCAACAAAAATACAAGAATCCCTCTAATACATTAAAAATGCCCCCATGTCTAATCCGAATATATTCACTGCCACATCAAAATAGATAGCCCGTACGTGCTCACTAATGGACACGTTTCTAACTCCGGGAGGATTGACCTCTTCGCATGTCTCCAGGGTTAAGGGATCGGCAATTTCCTATCCTTTCGTATTTCTGAAGATTATTCCTGGTGTGTATTGTTGAACCTAATTTTGCTCATGCCTGAGGTACCTATTATTCCCTGCAAAAAGAAAGGATATAATTAGCATGTGATCCAAGAGAGGTCAGCCCATGACCCATACATTAGTCTAATTTTATTTTTGCAAAATTAGAGAAAATTTTCTTAGAAAAACATGAGTGAATTTCTCAAAAAGAATTTTCTTATAGGATTTTATAACTTGAAAAATGTGATAAAATCTCTTGACGTTTACCAAATTTTCTGAATGAATTTTTCAGAGGTAAATTTGCCAGTAAAATCTCATTTTTATTGAAACAGGAAAGATGCGACAAAATCCTTTATTGGTCAACAAAATTCCCCAAAGGGATTTTTTACTCTTTTTTTTAGAATGGGATACTAATTTAATTTCTATTTTGTTTTGAAAAAAATGACCACGATGTTAAGTTCAAAATTTGACCGACACCTAACATGGACCGACCGAAGATAAATACACGATAAAGTTAGATAACTTACTTTAACCTTAAAAAAATACAAATCACATAGACATGCACATGGATCGTGACTTTAAATCGTAGTCTATCTACCCTAAAGGCTCACAAATTGAAGCGGAAGACTTACGGCAAGGCGATAATCTCATGCACATAATCAAGATTAGCCGTGATCCCACAACGTAACCAGGATTAGCCGAGCCTTTCCACTTCGACTGCTTGTGTCAAAAATTATAACCCCTGCTTCGGTAATCTTACCAAGCCTGACGCTTAACTTTTAAAACTCATTTTTGAAAAGAGGTTCGGGATTGAATCTGGACTAACTTTCGACGTAATCTCACGCCAAACGCTAGAACCAAATCACAATACCATCCTAAAACTAGTGGCCTAGGTCCGACCACGGGACATGTGTGATATAGTACTAAAGCAATTAATTATGCACATCAATTAAATTCAAACATCGCTTCAAAAATGTGCAAAAATTAAATTTCAATTCCCACACACTAAACCTGCAAAACAAGGGATTAGCCAAACACTCCACCCCTTATAATTCCCATCTGCAAAATCATTTAACACCTAAAGGTTAGAATCCAACCAATTGTCAAACCAAATGAATTTTCATGAAATTTTTTTGGCCTAAGTCCTCTAGGTTCTTAAATTTTCTAAAATTAATAACACGTCCCCAGCAGAGTCACCAAGCTGTCGCGACCCGAAAAGTTTTTCTTTTGGTGAAAACATTTTCAGGTTAACGAATTATTAGGTTGATTAAATTAATTAACCTAATACGGACCCTCCCAAGTCCTACCGAATCGCAACTTTGGTTTTTTTGTTCAAATGATTTTAGAGTTTGAAGTCGCCACTAATCATTTTTGGTAGGTCGATTAAAAACCTAAGTAAATTAACGGGAGAACTAAATTACTCCTACGAATCAGATGTTCTGGGTTCGGGGACTTGGTTACGCTAATTAATTAAAACTAATACCCTTTTGATACCTTAATTTCATTATTATCCTAATTTGACAACTCAGACTTAGTTTATTCCTAAGGTTCTAATGAGATGACCTTTTTTTGTATTTTCACTTTTTAGATGGAATGCATATGAATGACATTTTTTGGTATTTTCAAATCATTAAAATTCCTTAAAGCCGCAAGAGGGCGTGAATTAACGATTTCTGCGCAGTGTTGCGACCTTCAGCATGTGGCTCGGCCTACTCATTCTGGGGTTTAATGGTACAGCAATTAAATTGTAGAAAATTAAATTGTAATAAATAAAGGACCTCCAACGAGGGACTCGGCCTTGGCTCGGCCTACCCATCGTGAGGTTTGATGGTACTGAAATTAAATTACAGGAAATTAAATTACATTAAATAAAGGACCTCCAACGAGGGACTCGGCCTTGGTTCGGCCTACCCATCGTAGGGTTTAATGGTACTGAAATTAAATTTCAGAAAATTAAATTGCATTAAATAAAGGACCTCCAACGGGGGACTCGGCTTTGGTTCAGCCTACCCATCGTAGGGTTTGATGATACTGAAATTAAATTGCATTAAATAAAAGACCTCCAACGAGGGATTCGACCTTGGTTCGGCCTACCCACCGTGGGGTTTGATGGTACAGAAATTAAATTATAGGAAATTAAATTGCATAAAATAAAGGACCACTAGTGAGTGGGTCGGCCTTCCCATTCTGGGGTTTGGTGGTGCAAGAATTAAATTGCAGAAAATTATAGTACGAAAGCGACATGTGGATATAGAGATATATGAGTACGACATGACATAATCAATATTTAAAGCAATCCATTTGGGTAAGAAATTCTTGAAGATTTTAATGGCTAGGATAGTTACATGATTTGACGGATTTGTGGCCGAATTCGGACCTCGTATCACCTTGTGGATTAAGATTGGGGCTCGAATGAAGGGGATGAACTCTTGATTTATGTTGATCGATGAAGGAATTGGCGATGATAACCCCCTAGCTTTAAGCTCCCATCATCTTCAAAATTTTCTCTTTCTTTTTGGTATTTTCTTTCTCTCAAATTTTTCTTCGATCTCACAAAACGCTCTGAAACATCCAAAATTTTCTCTCCGAAAAATCCTCCCTCCAAGCTCTCTTCTTCCTCCTTTTATAGTCCACTCATTTATCTACCATTCTAATTTCTCCATTAACTCTATCTCCTATTTTAATTTCTCCACTAACTCTTCTTCATTTTCATCTTTCTTTCTTCATCTCTATCTCACATTCTAATTTTTCCACTAACTTTTCTTCATCTTCATCTTTCCTTCTTCATATATATCTCCCATTCTAATTTCTCTACTAACTCTTCTTCATCTTCACCTTCCCTTCTCTATTCTCATCTTATTTTCTCCATCTATTCTTCTCTATCTCCTCATCTCCATCTTCCCTTCTCTATTCTAATTTCTCCATAAACTCTTCTTTTTGTTATTTGCAAAACAATCCCTTAAGTGTTAGGTATTTGCACTCTAGTCCTTGAGATTTTAAGTATTTGCAATTCAGTCCCTGGAGAAATATTTCTTTATGTCCAAATCTCCTCACAATTTTTGACACACCTCCCCTATGCTTAGTCAAAATCTACCGCATGTCAAATTTAAACTCATTTCTTGCCATTGAAAATAATGCAAAATTTAATTAAAGCCCTTTTGCAAAATTAAGTTATTCTAGATATAATTGGGCTAAGATGAAAATTTGGAATATTAGAGAACAAAGTCACAACTCCTAAAAGTGAAAAATGAAATAAATTAACTCAAATTGAATTTTTTAGGCCCGATTCGAGATTATGCTTGTAAAAGAATACACGACTCCGAATCAGATTTTTTAAATTTGCAATGGCCAACATGAAAAGGGATTCAAAAGAAAAATATTGACTATTTTTATGTATTTTTGTGGCCTCAAATGCTATTATTTATTAAATATTTTTCTAATTTCTAAAAAATATAAAAATAATAAAATAAGAAAAATTATTTTTTGTTCAAAAATGGTTGCCTAAGCTTGGCCAAGGCTTCCAAAGTTATTTTTATAATTTTTTCATTTTTTCTTGATTTTTTTATGAATTTTCTAAAATAAAAATACCGAAAAATATTGAAAATATGAAAAATCTTTTTTGGTCAAAATTGGTTCTTTAGGCTTGGCCAAGGTCCCCAACATTGATTTTTTTAATTGTATGATTTTTTATGGATTTTCTATTATTTTTTGAAAATAAAAATACTCAAAAATACTAAAAATATGAAAAATTATTTTTTTGTCAAAATTGGTCCCTAGGCTTGACCAAGGTCCCCCAAGGTTGACTTTTTTAATTTTATGAATTTTTATGAATTTTTTATTAATTTTAAAAGAGAAAAGATTATTAAAAATCAGGTGTCAATATCCACGTGTCTTCAATGTCTTCGTTTAATCCCAGTTTCTTTTGTATTTGATCCGTAGGACCCTAATTAATTACTTAGTATCCGTACAAATATTATTGGGCCAATAATAACTCCTCTAAACTTGTCTAATAATCTAAATCCATTAATACTAATTCACCTTTAAGCAGGTGAAAGCTTGGGTCATTATGAAGACCTTTCAAATTTGAGGTCAAATCTCAAATAACCCCGAGGAGAATGATGCGGGAATCTAACACATCGAAACAATTGTGAAACTCTGATATGGTTCTATTGGCTAGCCCAACAATATCACTGCTCATTCAAGCCAAACCGACTTTAGCTACATTTTGCTTCAGTGGTGTGAAATTACCGACACGAAGGCTAGCACCTGAGTAGCTGACTAAAGCGCTATTGACTCCTAACCTAGTCGACTAAGCTCAACTTCTCCAAGATAGTTACTGATTTTGTTGTGGACCTATAACGTACCGATAGGAAATTTATCTAAGTTATTTCCTTCATTATTTGGAGACTTTTCATGATGATTATCTTCTAGTCCAGCCAGATGGACAAGATTGTCGAAGAAGTGCAAGTCTCCAAGCATTTAATGCTTTCTAGTTTCTAATTTATCTTTAATTCCTTTTTAGTTCCCAAGTGTCTTTTATATTCAGGGAGTGCCTATGTATCTAGTCCCCATTCTTTAATACTTGGCTGGTTTTTAAGTTTTTATTGTTCTTCTATTTCCTATGTTCGAGTCCTTCTATATAATCAAGAAAAGTTCTTCACTGTAAGAATGAATGAATGAGAATTCTTCTGCGTGACTTGAATTATAAACTCCTTTGACATCTTTATCCTTGGAGATTGGATAACTCCTTGATAGTAAGCCAAAATCCCTTTATTCTCAGCTAGTGATGTAACCTTTATACCATGGTGATAAGCTTTCATCCTATCTCGATCTTTATCCTTGGCTAGTGTTATCCTTATGCCTTGGTAGCGATCATTCTATCTTTCGTTCTATATCGTCAACTGGTGTTTCGTCCTTTATGCCTCGGTATAGTTCGTTTCCTATTGGTTACTTACTCTTCTTACACACTCTTCCAAACACTTATCCCCCCAAAAATCTCCATACACCGTCCATACACTTCAACCCATTATTACCGTTCTAACTCTAAAAATATATACCGATGAAATCACTCACCCATACACGCAACAAAAACCTATGTCTCATGGCTCGTAGTGATGCTGAAATTTTTTTTATAGGCACGACTTCTTACTATTCAATTGATTTGTTCATAAGATTGAATGGTTGTTAAATAGTCTTTATTTTCTACTAAATTTCTATTTTTCCTTCAAATTCTATGCTAACTTTCGATAGATGCTTGTCATTCATTTACTAGAAATTATTATAGTCTTATATAGCCACTTGCAGTATGTGAAATGGCCATGGTGACAGCCGATGACTAGCCATAGACAAGATCGAGTTCACCCAAGGTGAATAACCAACCACAGGCGAGCTATGTAACGGCCCTTAAGGAATTCCATTCAAATCAAGCATTGTTAATTGGCTCAGGAGTCAAGACCAAACAATAAGAGGTCTGGGATTCAAAAAGTGATCACCCATTTTAACGTGGATACATGAGTCTTTAAGCTAGTTTTGGTCTTTCCATATAACCAAGCCTAGCCGTTACACCCTTTGAAAAGGCCATTCGATTTGAGACAAAAAAAAAAAGGGGATTGAATTTGTTGTTGTACGGTTCTTGAAGCTTTTTTGTGCAAAACAGCATACAAAAAATGAATCAATGATTGTGGGTAGTGTATGCAATGTAAAGCAAATTTCTTTTATCAACAAAATTATAAAAGGATAAAGGGTAGAAGAGATTACAAAGAACTTCATACTAGTTCAAACTTTTCAATCAACCTACTACACTCTCCTAGCTCTAATAGTGTGACACCTATGAATTTGAACAATCACCCGTCCATGTCCAGCCACGAGCCCAGCCCCAAGTCGCACCATCAATCATGCATGTTCACAAAAGTCTCTTGCCCGATGTCAGTGCTTGCATCAAGTTCTCACCTCATCACTACCTCATGAGCTAGCCAATTAATGAGAGTGGATGATTTAGTACCTTATGTGTCAAGAGAATAATGGTGAGAATCTCATGCTATTATGACCAAATATTTAGGCCATGATTACCAAGATGACTTATAGGGCTACTTGGCACAAAAAGAAGTGCTCTTTCAAGGTGGCCATCCATTTGTCCCACAATGTTATACTTAGGGCATAGGGCACATCTCACCACTTATGCATGCCACGCCTCCTCTTAACCTAGTCAAGTGAACCCTACTAGACCACTTATGCCTACGCCTAATTAGGATGATTTGAGACTCATAATTATCAAATCTTAGGCTCTTAAATGTCAAGGCCACATAGAAAATTATTGGCCAAGTAAATAATGTTATTATGAGCCTAGATGAATACATAAGCAAAGTAGAATGGCATCTCTTGCCATTAACTGGGAAATATGTATAAATTTCATTGGACCACTTACCATACATTAATGATGGCCTTCGTTATAAGAATGGATATAAATAGGCCCCCCTCCATTTTCCACCAACACTCACCGCCATCTCTCTCTCTCTCTCCTCGGCCTTTCCTCTCACCTACTTGCTTGTCCGCCTATCTTGTTGACCGAAGAGTAAGAAAAGTCCCTAGTCTTGAGTTAGGGTGATTTATTCGGTGCTTGGGCCTAGTTGCATGTATGATTGATGATGGTTTCAAGGTTTGTTATGTATTGTGTCCGTAAGTTGGGCCACGCCCCAAGCCACAGATGGGCCACATTTGGCCATGGACTAGTTTGACCATGAATCACGTTCGGCCACACTAGGTCTTAGTCAAGAGTCTCGTCTAGTGCCGAGTCATGCATGAATATGATTTGTGTTGGTTGTCATGTATCACCACACTCAAATGGCAATATAACCTCGGGCCCTATGTTATGTCGGCTAAGTTAAATATACTAAACTAGCAATTGTATTTGTGATGTTGTCATGCATGAACACCTAATAAAGATAAGATCCTTCATCACTTGATGTTAGCGACAATGACTCATTTGATGAGGAGATACCTTGTTTGATGATAGGATGCCTCGGGGAGAGTTTTGGGATATTGTCGAAGAGGGCGATACCCCGTTTAATGACAAGAGGACCCCGAGGGATGGCATTTCGAGTTGCCGTGGCATGCGATGCTTATTTGATGCTAGATGCTACATTTGATGATGGGCTAGCCTGTTGATAACGAGACGTATGAATGATAATGATAATGACAGAGGTCTTGTGCATGTTCAAGTTTCTCATGATAAACCGAGTGTAGTTCACATGTATATAACAATGTGATCATGATAGCATAGCTCTTAATCTGTGATTGATGCATAAGTGCAAGTCATATATCTGTGCTAGGTTTGGCGGCGAGCCACCCTCCTACCTTAGGACTAGTTATTTTACTTACTAAGCTTGTCTCACTCATTCTTTTTCAAACTTGTAGGTGTCGTTACCTCGCCTCCTCCCCACTTTAGTCTTGCTGGTTGTATCTAGCAATATCACATAGAGGGGGGTAAATATGTGATTTTGAATAAATTTGACTCTAAATTGCGAAACTAAAGGAATCAAGTCAAATTAAGTACAAATTCAAAATCTAAATATATGCAATATGAGATTCTAAACGTCAGTATGCAATACTCTATCAAAATAAGAAAAGAGAGTTTAGAGATAAAGAAATTTTCACTAGATAATTATAATGATGCGGCTTAGATTAGGCCTACATCCACTCTCCCATGCTGACTGATGATAAACTAGATTTCATTAGAAGAATCAATGAATGGTTTACAAGTGATTTTAATCTCACACTCTTACAAAGCCTCTCAAAGGATGTGGTATGTAGCTCTCTAGAACAAGTATAGAATCTGAAGCATTTTAGCACTTGGGAATTAATTATTTTGATCACTCACCAAAAACAGTACCATGGATCTCTTTTATACACCTTTATCCCCAAACTAGCCACTGGACAAGTCTTCAAAGGATCGCTCTTCAAGCGCTCTTCAATCGTTGATTGGTCGTCATCAATCTTGGATTGAACGAGACTATATTTTTGGAGATTTGATGATCATTGGTGTAGAATCTAAATCTTTTAAATTTAGTTATCCATACAACTCAATCTTCGACTTTCATAAATGGAGTTCATCAGATATGAAAATTGTCTTGTCTCTTGTAAGGTAATTTCCAATCTATGATATTCTACTAATCGATCGTAGAATAATCTTATTAATCAAAGATTACAAACTTCTGTAAATCCTTAGCCATATCGATACATGCCAAATGTGGGTCTTCAAAAACAAAAATAGTCTCTAGAGTTTCAACAAATTGGAAAACTGAATATGAGCTCGATATGTCCTCATTGATGCTTACATATACATCTCCTTCAAAGGTGTGATTGAATCTACTCACTTAATCCGGATAAAATAATTTAACTCCTTCAGAAACAAATATACAATGACCACTTCTTGAGTCTAAACACCAATTCGAATCAACATAAGCTTCTCCATTCATGTGTTACACCTGAAATAAAACACGTAAAAATATTTACCAAATTCTATAAGGTACAGGACAGTTTGGTCAGAATCAAAACATTCATAAGGAGATTTTCTCAACATTGCTAATGCCTGTAGATGTGTCTTACGACGACGTCGTCGATGTAGAAAATGACATTCCTTTTCGTAGATGCATTACCATGGTTTGGGCTGGGGAAGGTTGGGATGACCCCACCGTTATATTGCGTGGTATGTCTGGTTCGACGGCAGTCTCGTGGGGCCTCTCCGTGATTTTGATTGGCCACCCGGATTTAACGGCGGAGGATGGCCAACCAAGAGGGTGAGCCACCCATAGAGCTCTACACGACGAGGGGGACTAGTTTTGGATGCCACGACCACGTTAGTGGAGTTAGGGGCCCCTGGCTTTCCCGGATAAAAATATGTAAACGTAAAACACGGGGTACTTATAAGAAGGGCCATGTAAAATATACTCATGTATAATAGCCAACTGGAGTGTCTCGTTGTTTCCTTGTTGTCTTGTATGCTTGTTTGAGTGTTACGGTTTTAAACACTTCCGCATACTTACAAGAAATCGAAGAAAAATGGAAAATGGGTCGAAATGAGCATGACGCACCTGGGGCGTCACAAGCAGCCTGATGACAAGGCTGGAATACACAAGTGCAATCCTTTAAAGCCACTGACAATGTTTATGAATAAAGTTGCCTATTCATGAGGGACCGTAGCTCCCTCTGCAGGCGTCCACACTCTACGCTCCCAGCACTCTTTATAATGGCTACACCAACACTCGTTAAAGAATTACAATCAGAATCACAAGGTTTTCCTCAAAAAGTAAGAGAAGTAGGAACAAGTTTTGAGAGCATTTTTGATCCCCACTGCCACCCTTAAGTCTCGCTTGATTCATATCTAAATTTTTTCATCATGTTGCAGATTTCAATTATGTAAAAGCAGTCGTTGCAATGGCTGTTCATAACTTAGCCATATACCGAGAGCCAATTTATGATTCTTGCCCGAAATAGACCAAATTGCCTCTGCAATCTTATCTAACTTTTTTTTGAACATTTCTCCATGAATTCCAAGGCTTGAAGTTGTCTCTAAAGTACTAAGAAATTGAATCAAATCGATTTAGCATTGGGTCTTCGTTTTCAGTTATGTTGAGTGTTATCCCCTTTATTTGTAGCATGAGCTTCCTTTACATATAATCATCATTATTATTTTTATACGGTGAGCATAGTATATGCCAAAAAAAAATTGAACAATAGAGAACAAAAGATCTGGCAAAATATTACCATGCACTTTTTCCTTATTTTGATAGCCTCACCAATCTCAAAACAGTTTTTACTTAGACGTATTAATTTGTAAGTACAGCATAACATTTTTAAATAATGTGTTGCCAAATACACAGGTTTCGGCACGGCACGGTTACTGCAGCTGTACCAAGTTAATGTCTCTGACATAGTTGTTTTCCAAATGGCTTTCGCTAAGTACAGTATTCCATCTTTTGTGGAAAGAAGTTTCCTCAAGACCATTGATTCATCATGTTCGGATGATTCATGAAGAAATTTTCACTGACATTCCATAGCCACTTGCAGTGTGACAAATGGACCATCCCTTCATTTACAAGTCACCGACCTCATAGCTCAATGCTTCACTTCTACTTCAATAAGCCATCAATTCCCTCATCATAATCAACACGAGCCTATCATAATTAATTCCCCTCCTCAGGCCTACCAGGCACTTGCACGTTCGACTTCCACTTAACCTCCCTTTTCAGACCATTCACGCATCTCTCTTTCCCTAGAAAGTTCATTTTAGTGCTAACAAATTTCACGGTAAAAATATATTATTTTAAAAATGATCAAATGTATTGCTTAAAAAAATGAATGAATGAAAAATAATATTTTCATTATCTAAAAAAATATTTTAGATATAAATTGTTGCACATAATGAAAATATTTTTTATTTTGATCAATTATTTCAAGTTATATAATCAATCATTTTTAGAAATATATTTTTCTCAATTATTCATTTTTCACGAAACAAATGAAGCCTAAACGGACAATTCTTTTTCATTGATTTAAGGTTGTGCATGAATTTACCATGCAACCTTTCAAATAAGTCACATTAGAGCTTATGTTTTCCTTACTAACTAATGTAGCCTTCTATTCCATTTAATAGGTTGACAAATGCGAACTCTCTCTGGTCAGTGCCACACAAAAAGACCCTTTGTCGGACCACATATATAGTTGACATTTACCAGCTTGTGATTTATAGGACGAGGATTTATACATTCACAAACCCACTCCAATTTGGACAGATTGGATAGCTGGATAACTCAAGAGTCAACCCTTGATAGGCCAAACTCCCACTAACAATCCTCACCTTTATATGTGAATCCACAAGCTTCATTCAGCATGTACAGTTAACCTCCACTTTCACTGATTCTTTGTCTCATCTTCTCCAATAGCATTTCCATGGCTTCTTCAAGATCGATCAAATTGCTCCTTCTGTGTAATCCTTACACATGGATTCTTCTTCTTCTCCATACAAAATCCAAAGAGGGACTCGCAGACGATAGTGATTGGCTCCAGCGGATCAGCGCGAACGCAGTGCCTTACCAGAAGATCTTCGTCGACTCATCCGGGCGACTCGGCAATTTCACCACCATACAGTCTGCCATTGACTCCGTCCCTTCGAATAACACAAACTGGATTTGCATCTACATCAAGAAAGGGATTTACCGGTACTGTCTTATTGATTTGTTGTTCCCTCTTAAGTTTTTTCACATCAAAATCGGAAAATTAGAAAGAGCTCGTCAATGTTAGAGCAGTCCTTACTAATTTTAGGTATTAGATCCGAATGCATCAAAAATTCGAAATGATATTCGCTGCATGGAGTCATGTACATCACTTTTTCTATTTAACCATCTTTGATGTACTTAATACACATTAATTTCCTCGCATATTATTAACGAAAAGAAAAATGGAAAGTCTCTTACAAATGTGTATCAAGCCTGCGCATGAGTTGAGAAGAGTGCCGAATGTGAAAATCCAGGGAGAAGGTGAGAATACTGAAGGACAAGCCGTATATCATCCTCAAAGGACAAGCGAAGAGAACGACCCAGGTCCTGTGGGACGACCATGACACCATCGCGCACAGCCCCACTTTCACTTCCTTGGCTGATAACATCGTCGCCAAGAGCATCAGTTTCAGGGTAGGATATAATGCGAAGTATAATGTCAAGTTCAACAACGTTGCGATGTGTTGAATGGGTGACACGTGTGCCCTAGATTTAGTTTTTCTCGCATATCACATATATCTAATGAAAGAACTTTTTTTAATTGACATACTAATGCTTTCTTGTCTTGCATTTTGTTGGCTGTAGAATTTGTACAATAATCCGATTAATAAGAAAAATCCTAGGGTTCCAGCAGTTGCAGCTAGGATTTCTGGGGACAAGAATGTGTTCCATAGATGTGGTTTCTATGGTCTGCAAGATACACTGTGGGACGACCAAGGACGGCATTATTTCAAGCGGTGCACGGTCCAAGGAGCCGTTGACTTCATCTTCGGTAGCGGGCAGTCCATTTACGAGGTAAATTTTACTTGTGTCCTACAAACAACCTTGTTTATATCAACTTGAGCATATGAAGAAAAAGCTACCAAGATTATTTGGTGCGTAAAGTGAGCAAAGTTTTGGATGATGAGATCTCCAGGGTTTGGTGTCGACCAAGAGAGGTTATGTTGAATTTATGACTTACAGAAGAATTTACGACTCCTTAAGCACATATAGTTTCCACACTTCTGCATTATCTTGAACGGAGTTATGTTTAGGGCGACCTTTATTTCTAAACTTAAAATGTTTTTATTGCCCTTTTCCCTTTCTTGCGTTTTGCTCTGTAGAACTGTGCAATATCAGTACTTGGAAGAGCCCTAGGGCCAGGAGTTTTAGGGTTCATCACAGCGCAAGGAAGAAGCAACCCACACGAGACAAATGGGTTCGTGTTCAAGGAGTGCAATGTGTTCGGCTCTGGGTTGGCCTTGTTGGGAAGGCCGTGGAGAGCCTATGCAAGAGTCGTCTTCTATCGCTCCAATTTCACCAACGTCGTGCATCCTCGAGGCTGGGAAGCCGGGCATTTCGCCAGGCAAGAGTGTGTCCCTCTTATCCACTATGCCCTTTCAACTAATTCATCTTTAAAAATCACCCAAAGAGAAAATTATACATGCTCCTTAAGCGTTTCAAACTTTCTCGTTATTTATATATATTGACATGTAGATCTACATATAATTTTTCCATCATTCTTATGAACTCGAATGATAATTTAGATTCTCATGAAAAAATGAATGGGTTGTTTTTTCCTTTTTATGACCCGAAACAAACATATCAAGTCTAATCATGGTCTGACAAAATTTTTGTGAATTTTGAATTGGACTTGTGGAGATAGCAGGCCAAAGCGAGACAATTTTTTGGGCCTCTAATATGGGGTAACAAAAAAGGGATAACTAGCTAGCTTTGCATCCTCTAACAGAAGTATTGATGGTTGCTTTTTTCCCCCCTCTCTTTGATTAAAATGAATCAGGTCCCAACTGACATTTTCAGAATACGGGTGCTATGGACCGGGGGCGGATACTTCAAACCGAGTGGGTTGGGAGAAGAAGTTGAACGGGGCAGTGGTCAGCCGATTGATCGGCACGAGTTTCGTTGACTCCGAAGGATGGCTAAGCAGTCAACCCTTCTAATACTATTACTTATTTATGTTCATTGTTTCCTTTTTGTGCTCCATGACATCGTTGTATGGACTTAGATTACCTTATGCTCAGTTATTATTTCCCTCTTCCATCACGGAAATGTGTGAACTACTCGATTGAATTATTGGGCCCAAACTAGAAACAATCGATTCAGAAGTTAGTGTAGTTGCATCCCATCTTTTTTGCTTATGTACTTCATTAATTCATTTTTATAAACATTGTACATAGGTCAGTTCCAAGGTGGGTCGATTCCCACCTGAAACGAGAAACTAGATTGGACAAGGCCGATTCCTTGTTCGTGGAACTGGAAGCTGACTCTGGATGCTCAAGAACCAGATCGGACCAGTTGATTCCGGACCCGATTCATAGGTTAGATTAGGAGACTTTGACCATTTACCTTCATTTCGGCATGGTTATTTTGGAATCAAAGCTTCAACTGCAAAGATTTCGATACCAGCTCACGTTTCAGTTGCTACCTTTGCCTGTCTTATTTATGATGGCACACGTTGAGCAAACAGAGGGAAAGAAGTAGGAGGGAAAAAAGCAGCAATCCAGACAACCAATCGATCAAATGACTTAAACCCTCATGTAATTATAATCATCTAATTAATATCTTGATCATGCTTTAGTCTCTGGAACTTACCGCTATGTCAGGCAATAAAAGAACTTCCTTTTTGCCAAATCATCTGCTCCAGACGATACCCTTCAGTTTCTCTTTACTTAATTTTCCCCAAGCCATGACCCTTCAAAAATGAACATGCCATCCGCCATGAGAGCTGAGGCATGAGAGATGGCGAGGTGAAAGCAAGAAGCGAGAGACAAGCTAAGGCAAGAGCGAGAGAGGGAGGCAAGAGAGTCTGAGACTAAAGGCCTAGGGTTTTACTTTTTATCTTGTCATTTTTTCCTCCTTTAAATTAAAAAGTAAAGCTGGCAGAGGCCAATGGCGAGGCATGAGAGATGGCGAGGTGAAAGCAAGAGCCGAGAGGCAAGCTAAGAGGGAGAGAGGGAGGCAAGAGAGTCTGAGACTAAAGACCTAGGGTTTTGCCTTTAGCCTCTGCCAGCTTTACTTTTTAATTTAAAGGAGGAAAAAATGACAAGATAAAAAGTAAAATGACCTTCTCAGTCCGGTTCAGCACAAGGAACCACCCAAAAACAGGCTGGTTCAGTCCGGCTCCCACGTTGGACTGGGACCGTTGCCCACCCTTAATAGTACATGAGCCGAAGTGACTTGTATCTGTATTTCGTGGCTGAGTCAAAGGATTCGTCCTGAGAATATGAAAACGGTACACCAAAGAGGGAATGTCATAGAAACGAGGCCTACTCACTAAGAAACACAATGTCATACCACATTGACCCGGACTGCTGAAGATTAACAGTAGCTTGAAGAATTGAAAAGTAGCAGGTATGATCTATCTATTGAGGACAGTTGAATCTTTGAGAATCAATAGCGGTTGATACTTTGTGATCTCTATATTGAGCACAGCACTGAACCCTGAACATCCTGAACGTCCTATTGCAAATTAAACAAATAATAAGTTTAAAATATCTGATATTTTACTGGATCGCACAGCTTGCTTCTGCATTTTGAGATGCGACGCAGAACATGTATTGGTTATGATCTCAGCACTTCAGCAAGTTTAGAATGCTCTGGAAATCGAGATTGAGAGGCCTTATCTGCTTTGAAGGCTGCTGTATTTCCTTCAGGAAACCCGAATCAATCTCTTCTTCCATCAAAAGAGGCAGCGATGTTCTTGGAAACTTGAGCGCCAGATTTCTCACTTAATGTTGTGAGTAGGAACACTAAGATAGAATTTTGTGTTTTTAAAGTCATCCAAAAGAGGGTTGTATCCATCCTTGGTTTGTGTCCTTGAAGGTAAGCCGAATTCCTCCATGAATGAAGAAGTATCAAGCTGCATCAGCTAAAGTCAAATAAGCAAAACATGACCATGACAGCAATACTGCAAATTCATTTCAGATGCCAAGAACAAAGACAGAATCAAAGTAATCCAAAAGTGTTTCACCAGCATTTGGTCAACAAGAAACTGGACCGGATAGGATAGAATATGATAGGATTTCTTATATATCCTGTACTTTCGTTTTTTCCAAAGGACAACACTTGATATTAGGTATACTTCAAGATTTTGAAATCGGCACATGTTGGATAAGACAAGATTGACTATGACAAGCTATAATAAATAATTGACATTTGTCAAAGAGAAAAGATACGGCTAAAAGAAGAATCATGGCCTTATGAACTCTGTGACCCCCTCAATGCTGGGCGACTACTGAGTGGTGGTTGCCGTCCTCCTTGAAGACGGCAACCACCTCAAAGTCAACAGTGATTTCGTCTAAGGTCGCTTCAGCGCCAATAAATATGGAATGGTTCACTCCCTGCCCTTTATTTGCTAGGATAAAGGTACCAGGAGCATGTTGGTGGATAAAGCATATGAACATTGTGAACTGCTCGAATGAGTGAAATTATTGTGCAATCAATAACCTACACAATGAAGTTCGACTTTTACTCAGATAAAAAAATTTCTTCCAGTAGAAGCATTGCTAAACAAGTTAAAGTAGCATGAAAAAGCAGTCTCACCGTAATTGTTCTCCTCTTTCTTCCTTGTTTAGAGGATGCATCTTCATGAAGTTTCAGCCACCCTGAACAAAAATGGTCAATCCGTTCCAAAAGCCCAAAGTCAGTAGGGAAGAATATATCAGCATCACCCTGCATAATAAATACAGCACTGCATTAATGAGAAAATGAAAGAATTACTACCACTCCAATCTTTAGAACAAATAATGTCTATACCAATAAGACTGGTGACACAAGACCACTTCTCTGCTCTACCAGCTGAGCAATCCCGACCAGTCCTTATCCTCATCTTACTAGAACATTTGGCTCCATGTCAAAACTATATTATACTAGCTAGAAATACATTCATTAGTTAGTAGTTGAGAAATACTATTCTAACAGTTGGAATTTCTGTATTCCACAATGTATGAATTCTTATCCAATTGATCGAGGACACAGCCTGCAAGCAAAAAATTGTCTTTAGAGTAAAACCACAAGGAACTGTGGCCAAAGGAGCATGGATCAACTGTGGGATATTACTAGAACTAATGCTTGATTTATGTTAGTACTAGTATATTAAAATATACTTAATGCGTAGAAAAAAGCTATTAAAATTTTATACCTTTAATTATGCCTAGATCCAACATTACAGCATCATGCAAAAGTATAATATCTATTCACCCATTGAAGTGTTGTGATTGCTAATTTTGGCACTCCAAATTATTACTGTACAGATGGAATGAGCATTCCAAAGTACTGATTTCTAAGTACTGTTGTTATCACAGCCATGGCCAAACATATTAAGAGAGACATTCGAGTAGATATCATGCAGGTACAACCAAATACTTAAGGTAGGCATACTAGGTAGATTTGTGAATAATAAGACTAAAAGTTGCCAACACTAAAATGCAAATTCCCGCATAACCTCCATTACCAAATTCTCCCATTAGGCTTTGGCCCCCGAAAAAAATTCGTTCACTAGGCTTCTTAAAGCAGGACCATACTATCAACCCAAAAAAAAAAAAGTTAGGACCATACTCATTAAGTTATGGTAATCAGTTAATATGATGTCAATAATCATTCCATGGCAACAGATTGCTAAGACAATTTAAAGTGAATCAATGAATTGCAAACCTTTGCCTCCAAATAGCTATCATAATCTGAGCTCCTCCCATCCTTCTGCAGAACAAAAGCCAAAAATGGTCAAACTGTATATTCCGTGCTGTTTATAAAAAGTTGAAACAACCGCTCCAGAAGTTATGAAAAATGAACGAAAATAGCAATGCAAATCAGTGGCTTCCAATTACTACATCAGAGGACAGACCGCATGGATCCAGAACACATTCTGCCGTCTGCTATGCTGTAAATTGGATTGAAAGATCTGTATAACCATCTTCTCAACACTTGAGTTTAGAATTTTCTTTTGAATATCCTCAGTTAATTCTTGTATCGCAGTCCTACTTGGTTCATGGCATCTCTCAATTTTTTTGACCTACCATAGCGTTTCTTCTTGCAGTCCCATTGTTCTCTTTTCTTCCCTAATGTACTGCATCCTTCACAGAACTCAAATAAACCAGACCAATTTGGCCTTCCAAGGGGTTCCAATCATAACAAATATTGATGTAGAAGCCTATGAGAACATCATTAGTATAATTCATCGAAAAATTACATAAGAGGCACAATGGTCAAATCATGCAACACGAGAATCAACTAAAGCAGCATCTGATTGTAATGTCTGTGATAGAAGTAAAAATCACCACTTGCTAGTTGTCTCATTATTAATGCATGGCATAGACATGGTTCAATTCAAAGTTCGAAGCACTAAGAGTCCGCAGATAGCTAGTAATAGAATAGAAAAGCATGAGCAGCATCACACACATTACAGAGATAGGATGCACCTTTGTTGACACGAGAGGAGCTCTTTCACCAGGTATCCTTACATCAGGTAAGTAATTAAAGTCTGAAACAATCAAAGACATTTTCGGTAGAGCCTCATGTACAACCTCAAGTAGTTTCTGCATATTTGCAAAGGCAGTGTCACAACCAGAGAAAGATTCCTGTATAGGGTTTGTCTCCAAGCTAGCAGACTAGAAGTAGAATGAAAAAAGCAGCAAAAAGTATGCAGTTACTGTTTCCTACCAAGCAACCCGTCGGCAGCCAACATCTTCGGGGTCTGGGAAAGACTTTGGACCAGAAAGTATCTGCCATTAATCTTACACCAATAGGAGAAGCTTGTTTTTTGCCCAAATTCATGATCTCAAGACAATTCTTGATCAGGGGATCCTCTAATGGCTTATACAATTCAGATAGGGTTTCCCTGCATTAATTGGTTTGCAGGAACTTCAGTTAATGGTTCCATGTCCAAGCCCATCTCCATGATGCACAAAGTGGAATCTATGAGCTGATTAAAACCAAGTATTATATGTATCCAAAAAACAAGGGGATAAAAAAGAAAAATATAAAACAAAGTAGGTAGACCCAACTTGACCAAGAGAGAACTATGAAACCACAATATCCATTATTTCACTTATGATGGATAATTCCACTCTAGGTACCAAATAGACTGCAGCATAATGACTTTTAGATTTAGGGAAGCAAAAGGAAACAACTGGTGAAGGGACATAGCATGACCATAGACAGATAAGAAGAATAACAAACTTTTTGACAAATAATCAAACATCAATTATATAAACTGTGAAACTTAGTTTGGCCAAAAAAAAAAAACACAGGAAAGTCAGTCAAAATCAGAAGGTTTTGCAGACCTATTACTTTTTCCACATAATAGAACTGCTCCAGCTTGGCCAATCTACTTAATGAAACTCAGTACACCCATGTTGTTAATTCAGTCATAAAAATAGCAAGATCATATAACTAGCCTTTTACTTGCAATTCTCCAACCTGTCATTTTGTTTCTCGACCCACACTTCCATCCATGGAGAAATTTGATTTTCTGCATAGATAAGATCATGTGGAAGATTATCAAGCACCTGCAAAAGAAAAGGAACAAACTTTGTTTAGGGTGATTACTCGACAAAGACAAAGGATATAACTACTGGAATTTAGCAAAAGATGGAGCAAATGTAGGTGAAACAATTCAACTGAAGATGCTATATAGACTTTGCAAAAGTCAAGAGGGGGCAAAAACAAAAGAACTAGTTGTTTGCAGCCGTATTGCAGCAATACAGAAGGGAATAAAATATTGAAAATCAGCATTCTTAAGAAGAAGAATCTCATGACTTGAGCAAAAGAGAAAATAGCTCCACGAAGTCGAGCATACCTCAAGCATAATAACCCAACAAGGTTGTTCCTGATGGTCCCCTGCAACAAAGGCATATGAAAATGGAAAATCAAAAAGATATAATTGAGCATTTCATTTGAATATAAAAGGACACATGAACTTGGGACAGAAATCTAGTTTAACATAATAGTCAGCACATAAGTTGACAAGCATTATAAGCCAGGATAGCTAACATTGAAGTTCAGGGGAAAAAACAAACAGATCTAAGGAGAATATAACACTGATGCAAAATAACTTAAGATTATATGCCTTCCCCACAGACCGAAACAAAATACTACCCCTAGTGCATTGGGATAACAAAGCTGAGATCAATAAGCCAGAAACTGAATATAAGTTACATAGGGATCTCATTTTAGAACTAGGGAACAAAGAATATTACTTGTCCCCAGTGATTTGCAATCGCACAGAAGTTTTATGACATATTCTCGACGAATCCCTAACAGAGCAGAAATGATCTACAGAGTTACTCTCGGTAAACTGACATAGCATGATATCTTCTCACTATTCTAAATCCCTCACAGCAAACCTAGAAACACCATCATTCTAATCTGTCTGATCATAATTATCCAAACACTGTCCCTAGGATAAGCAACCAATTTCATTAGCACCAACACAAAATATCATCTAAAGATGGTACTGTCAGGTCACAATCAATATGATTTAGAAATAAAGTTCTAAGATGGCATGAGAAGGCTTTATTTTCTATTTTGATTCCTTCACCACTCAGATTCACATTAGATGTTCCAAGTAGAACAATAGCTCTCTCATTAGAGAAGTAAAGATCAATCGAGAGAAAAAAGCTTCCTACTTTACCCCATCCACTTCGGTCTGTGGCATCACGGCATTCCACCTTAAATTTTGAAGAGTGGCTGTCAACAACTCCAACAGTTTCCCTCTGTATCTTTGCCAGGGAGGGACTAATCTCAACAGAGCTGCAAAAGATGTACGAAGCACCATCCTTTGTTTTATTACTTTCCAGATGCGAAAGAGCAATTGAAAGAAGCATGCTCAATTCTAGCTGGAAAGGCCTCCATGCACACAAAGTAACTTGAAGCACTGATTGAACAGAACTAAGCACTTATGTCTACCACTTCACCTAACAGAAAATGATTCCATTTGTAGTTTTTATATTAGATCATCTCAGCCTTAAACATACACACTCCCACCAACGCTTGTGACCTTTTTAAATTCATATAGAGCTGAACAGCATTTGTATGGCTAAAAAATAATATGGACTTCAAGGGTGCGAAGAGCTCATTTTACTCCATCTTTTACCAAGAACACGATATGAAGAAAGGACAAGGTCAGCCAAAACTTACTTGGGGGAAGGTAGTAAAACAAGATTTAATGGAGTGAGAAATAAATTGGCGTACAATCTATCTTAGGACGGAGTGAAGGAAGGCTATCCGCATTATAGAGGGAGGGGATTTCCTATGTTCCAGAGTGCCCTGTTTAGTCATTTCTATTTATTTATTTATTTTTTTTTTGTACCCATATTTTTACTTTTATTTTTAGTATATTTTTAGTACATTTTAAGCTTTTCTATCTTAGGAAGGGTTCATCGACCGCCGACCCCAACTAGTTTGGGATAAAGGTGATGTTGATGTTGATGTTGATTCATGCCATACTTCGTCCTAATAAAGTACCTCAACCATCCACTAGTTCCTAGGGGTTGTTAAGATAAAGCTATCTTTCCAACAACTATTACTTGATAGTAAGACCTCCAGAGTTTTCATCTTCCGAAAGCATTGATAATGAGTTATAGTACAGGAAAAAGTGAACATTTCCGCAAGCATGACCTTGAACTATAGAACAGGTGATGATCGCAAGATGGAATTACATCCAGATTTATCATTATCACATGCAGGATTTCATGTCAAACACCTAAAGCACACGCATTTATGCACAAGATATGCACACGAGTGTATGGTTTATGTAAGGATGCAAATGGATTCACAAGATATACACAAACAAGAGTGTATGGTATATGTCAGGATGCAAATGGATTTACAAGATATACACACAAACAAAAGATATACTTACTCTAAATGCAACCCCTTTAGATACAATTTCAAGATTGAAAAGGGTGGTTGTCATTGCACATACATATAATTCATACTGTTGTAAACCCTTTCTGGTGCATTTAATTTTATGTAATCCATGATGCCCTTCGCACAAGTTCCTGATCCACCTCCAATTTCATATATCTGAGAGAATATTACAAAGTGCATAGTAAGCAAGTAGATCTTTTGTCTGAAAAATAAGCAGCGGTACTCTCTAATCCTATATCAATAGCCCAACAAAAAAAATTAAAGAATTATCTATCAAAAAGCAAAGCACAATTTAAAATTACTTTGGTTCAAATTCCAGCAGAACATTGCTATGAAAATTTCAGAGGACTTTTAAGCCACAGCAAATAAGGAAACAAAGTAATAAGGAAACATTGCTATGAAAATTTCAGAGGACTTTTAAGCCACAGCAAATAAGGAAACAAACAAACTTACTTTTAGAGGAACCGAAAGGTTAGCAGTGCGCATTATGGCTTCGGCGATGCCATGGGCGTACCATGGCTACAGGGAAAGAAAACATAATGTAATTAAGTTGCAAATTCATTATCAAAGGAGATAACCCAAAAGAAATCTAAAGAAGAGCTACAAGATCTGATGTCAATTAGCATGTCATACCATGATGTGATGAAAATGATAAGCGTGTTTATCAGCATGAAAACTACTCTCACTACTTAATTATATTTGCAAGCAAAACCTTATAGATCCCACTTGATGATTCTATGCATAAAACCTACAAATAGATAATTTAATATAAATTATGCACTTGCAGTTCTAGTAGATTGTACACAAACACAATAATAGCCACAACCGACAGCTATATGATATCATGTGACGCTTGAACTCAGCATAAATGATTTGAGAACAGTGATTTGACTGTCAATTCTCACGTTGGACTTCTCAAGCAAAATAGCAAAACTTGAGAGTAGTGTACTTTGGAGTTCTACAGGCATGAGTTCCCTTGTGAATGGAAACTAAGTGATTACAGCATTTCAATTTCAATTGCAATGCCTATTTTATGCACAAATATCCTACCTAATGCCCATGTATCAATGCATGACATATCCCTTGCAGCCTCTTTCCATTGCTTTGGCATACTTACGCCATTAAGATTGATTTTGCCTTTCTACCACTAGAATATCTACTACTGCCTAGCAAGAGTGGAATTGCTAGGCCAATCCAAATTCCTACTCAAAAGTTAAGCTTCATGATGTCAGCCACAGAGATTCCCAGCAGTCTGACGCTAAGTCCAAATCAAATATGTCTGAATTTACTTACATATCACAAAAAGCTATCGAAAAATAAGCTTTTGAAATTCATGAAAATTTTCCACAAAACATACTAGGTGAGTGCATGATGGACGAACACAGTGCCCAATTAGTAATATATATATAAAATTAAAAAAAAAAGGGAACAATGTCTAAATTAAGTGGGAAAACATGGCAATCACTTGCATATATTTTCCTACAAACCTGTAACTAATCTAGACTTCAAAAGGGTAGAATAATCAAAGATCACATGCAATCATATTGTTGTATTTCTTTAACTTAGTGATGTAATCGTCACAGAAAAAGAAAAGCTTAGTAACCTAGTAAAAATCTGGACAAACCAATCAAGCACTACAATCCGCCCATTCACATATAAGCCATAGTTGGGTGCATCAAGTTCACCCAAGCCCAGCCTACCATAGCCATAGATCATGTGGGTACCACATGTGACCCAGCAAATTCAATGGATGAGCTGTCACTGAGATCACAGGAACCTAGTGCATGCTAGAAATTTTTCTTCACAAACTCACTTGTGTGAATTATCCCCAGCCTCACTCGAAAACCACTAGGCAGGCAACCCATACCCTAGAAAAGAAATTCATGGGGCATCATGAATATGTCAACACAAGTTACTGGTTAAATCAAATACCTTGAAGAGCTCCACAGGCGTAAACCACGAAATATCACTTTGCCTGTAGATTTTATCCAAATGCTCCATGTAATCCTTCCTGCCTAGAAATACAATATGTCAGTACATGAATAGAAAAAAAAAATATCTATATTTATCATATTGTGCTCCCTTCTCTATATGGCTATGTTGATCTTCTAACCATGTGGGGAATGAATAATGACTGAAGTTGGTGTGCTTAAGGAAGTAAATTGAGTAGTAGAAAACAGACAATTGAAAAGACATGGTTTTACGTTTCTGAAAAAAAGTGAAAGAACGAATTATCCCACCATCAAGAAACGCAACACCGTCTATCTAATTATCAGAGGATAAGGAAAACAGCATGACAAATACTCTGGTAATTGCAACCGAGCTCCAAATACCAGTTTGTGATTTAACTTCATATGCCTCTATGGAGAAATAGGTGCATGTGACAAGAATACCGTTGAAAGCCCGTGGTAAGACGGGTTTCAGTTTACTGCCCAAATAGAACATTCCAAATGTTTTGTATGTTCTCCGTTGAATAGTAATTCTTGGAGGTTTAACATGAAAGGATGACCTATATATTAGAGCTTAAATTCATCTTTACTCAAACAGTGAAGTGTTGATACATCACCCAGATCATTGTGCCATTGCATCCACAAAGGATAATAAGTAACTTAACGACAAGATAGCCCTAATTTACAGCTAAATGACAGAGACCATATCATTGTAAAGGATATCTACGTAAGGCTCTCTTCAGGAAAACCACCTTGCACCCGATGCATTGCCCAAGGAACAGAACGATCTCCAGAGCATCCAAGAATCAACATATACCTTCAAGCTGATTGAACTTAATGCTCCTCTCCAGCACACCGACAGAGCCCGACCGAAGAGAGAAGTAGCCATGCTTTGGGTCGTACAACGCCGAACGTATGAAATCACGAACCTGCACGATTCTATCAAATCCTTTAAAAGTTTGACGGAATACAAAAGACAGAGGGATGGAGAACGCGTGGTCTCACAAGGATAGGCTTATCGCCGACAATGCGAGTGGAGAAGGGGGCGTGAAGTGGAGGAGCTGCGGCCTCGCATGGACTAGCTGCACAGAGACGAAAATCTAAGACGAAGAAGAGAGAGAGAGAGCTGGAGGGGGGGTGGGGGACCTTGACGAGTGTGGGAGGAGAGAGGAAGAAGGTGTTTCGCGGTGAGAGTGCGGCGGAGCAGCGTCGATCGAGGGTACCATCGGAACATCATCGGCGGCGACGTCGGGGTTTATGGCTCTGCTCTCAAAATCCCACTCTGACTCTGTCTTCATTTCTTCCTTCTTTTCAAGAAAATAAGCAACAACCTCGGTTGTTCCAAAATATTCAACTCGGGTATGCCTATTTTCCTTTTCGTAAGAAAAAGTTTCTTTTTTTAGGTCAAACGTAAGAAAAAGTTATTTATTTACCGATTTGCACAAATTTAAATACTCTCTAAAATTTGAAAAAAAAATTAACAAAATATGCTCATTATTCATTTGTTTTTAAAGTTCTTAAAGTAGCTTGCTTCGAACAAAATTTCAATTGGGAGAAATGCAAGTTGTTCTTCAGATATAAAGAAAAATCACTCTAAAGCATACAAATTGTTATCAAAAATAAAAGTGCATAAAGAAACCAAGTGTGATATTACAAGTGGATAATTATGCATTTTGGAGTATCGCAACTACTTCGAGGAAATAACTGTTTAACTATGATGACGGTTAAAAAAGAACATGAAAAATGGAAAAGCCACTCCAAATGTAAATATAATACAAATTTAAGTTATTAAATGAATACGTGATTTTTTTCACTTGAATATTCTAACACTAAACGTGACTGATTAAATGAAGAAAGGTTCATTTTTACAAGAATATCTGGTCATTGCTAATGAAATTTTTGTATTTTCTATGTTGGTTGATCATGTTAAAGTAGAGGTGAGCAAATTAGACCGGATCGGTCCAAACTGGCCAAGTTGGTCTAGTTCTTGAGTGGGGTGGTTGGTTCGAATCTTAATAAATAGAACTGAGGACCGAGTGGTCCGATTCTTAGTTCCATAGTGGATGAGACCGGACCAGACCGCTCAGAATATATATAATCAGGAAAAAAAAAATTGAAGAACTAGTTAACCTAATTTTTCCTTCTCGTGCTCGACATTCACTCCTCTTTTCTGGCTCAACGTTTATACCTTGCCTTCACATCGTACCCTCCAATCGTGTTTGTTGATACAGAGTCTCCGATCGTGTTTTGTCTTGATTATATTATACAAACACATTATTTTGCTCGCACTTGAATTCAGTGAAGTACAAATGTAATTTCACTTTGAGCCTAATTCTTTCTAACTTGAGGAGAATAATGCTGAAACATAATCTTGTTTCAGTTATTTTAAGTATTTTTCTCCTTGATTTAGTTTTTTTTATCATTATTTCAGGATTATAATACTTATATAATGATTATACGATGATCATGTGTATGTTTTATTAGATTGAATAATTGAGATCGGAAATTGTTAGTTTAGATCAAAGGGTTAGATTTTTATAAGCAACTAGTGTTAGTAGTTCTACCGGAATCGTTTTGAACCGAAAAATCGATCCCAGGCCAGTCTGATCCTAGTCCAGACCGAGATTATTGATCCGGTCCTCAGTTCCATATCGGGACCAGATCAAATCGGACTAGCTCAGACCATGCACACTCCTATGTTAAAGGGAGAAAAACTATAACCTTCTATGTAAAATCTAATTTTCTGTTCGACCAAAGTTTTTATGTGCGCATTGTATAAAAGAGTAAATAACATTCTGGTGAATCTTTCTAAGCAAAAAAAAAAAAAATGGAGTGTGTAATTGAATAACGTATTTGGTTTCAGGATAAGGGTGTACGATTAAATTACTAATCATACTAGGCTTAAGTACATTACAAGTACTAAAACTTGTGTACGATATTCACTTTAGTGCTAAAACTTTTAAAATGATCACTTAAATGCTAAAAAATTTTCAAGACGATAATTTAAGTGCCAATTTTTTTGAAAAATAATTATTTCAATGCCATAACTTTCAAAATGATCAATTAATTGCCAATTTTTTTAAATGATCACTTAAATGTCAATTTTTTTGAAAAATGATCATTTCAATGCCACATTCAGAGATAAGCATAATCCTCTTTGGAGAATAACTAATTATAAAAACATCAATCTGCTACAATAGAGATAGCAAAACTAATTCCTTTTCTGGGTAATATAACATGTGATATGATACATTATTGTAATGTATGTTTAACTAATGAATGGAAATTCCTTAAAAAGATTGTGAGTAGGCAATCGTGTCAAATGATAGACAAAAAGTAATCAATGGTGAATTTATACGTATTGCTATTCAATCTAAGTATGTCTATTTTTTCATGTCTAGCAGTGCAGATGCGGCCTTGTTTGATGGGGTCCATGTGCTCCTTGAGTTCTCATGCTCGAAGAGTCATGGATTGGTCGGCTTGGTTTACTTCTAGTGTACACGATGGTGGAACGATTAGATACCACTTTTTACTTGTAACGTCCTAGGAAATTATCTCATATTTTATTTAGTGATATAGTTGGGATTATTGATTTTAGACTATAATTTATTTTAGTTTGTACCTTATGTTTACCAAAAACAAAAAGAGTATACATCTATTTATATTGTTTTAACGTGATACCTTTTTTCATTGTTTTTCATTTCATATGTACTATTTCAAGATAATTGTCGCTACTATTACTCCAAAAACATGCAAAAATTAGAGAACGAACTTTAATAAATGCATATTCTTAAAGTACTATAATTGTCGAAACCCAAAACCATTGCTACTCACTTTTAAAATGGGGCTCACGAGTGAAATCATATAATACTTCCATAGAGCATTTCTTATTTTCAATCCATTTCAAAAAGGAATCATAAAACAAACTTTTTTTTTTTTGTCGAAAGAGGATTTCTTTATTTATCACTCAAGATTCAAAAAAGCTATCCTCAAAGAGTGGGCATCAACACAAAGTAAATCCCATAGGATTTGGGGAGGGTTTGAAAGCCAAAACGCATGTAACGAATCTAAACAGGCTTGTTTTGCCAGCCAATCAGCCACATGATTCGCCGATCTATCACAATGGGCCAGAGAGACGTTTTTCAGAAGCCCAAGCTGGGCCTGGACTTCACGCACAATCGGTTCGATCTCCCACGAGGTTGGTTCTGTGCCAAGTACAGCCCAAATAAGTGAACAACAATCTGACTGTAAGTACATCTTCTCCGTTGAACTGGATTTGAGTGAGAGAGTCTTGACAGCTTCCAACAACGCTAACGCCTCTGTTTAGAGCAGCGATAAAGATCTGATTTTTCTTGCAAAACCTTCGATTAACACACCGGAGGAGTCTCGGATGACACCAGCGATCCCTTCGAAGGAACGCCCAGCGACGAAAGAGCCATCGATGTTCATCTTCAGATCTCGGTTCTTTGGTGGATCCCAAGTACGAGGTGGTCTGGACTTTTCTCTTGTTGTCTCAGGGTTTCCTTTGTTCCATCTTCTGTAGCTACTGATGGTGGCTTCCACTACTTCGATTAGGGTCTCAAAGTTGGGGTTTTTTTTTTGCATAAACACACTGTTATTGCGAGCTTTTCATATTTCCCAGAGAGTCACGACAATTTCCTCAAACCCGAGATGAGTATCTGGTCACAAAGCTTTAAAGGTGTAAGGCAACCCAAATCGCAATGCGCATCCTAAGTCATGAAAATGGTAATCAATATCCAATCCGGATTTTATAAAAGAAATGCGACAAATACTTTCACTTTCTTTTCAAATACCATGACCTGCCGCATGTATCTTACATCGTAATAGATGCTACATTTTCAAGATATGACATTTTGAAATTCGTAAGAGATAAAATCACCACTCACACTAACCAAAAGTGAATGCAAAGGGTGCGCCATTCGGAAGGCCTCAAAATCTTACAAAAGAAGTATTAAGTATTAACTAAATGTCGAATTTGGCTCCGTTTGTTTCACGGAAAATATTTTTCCGGAAAATATTTTCCTCAATTTCCGGTGTTTGGGGGGCGGAAAATGAATGGTCAACGGAAAATGTTTTCCGGTCAACAAAAAAAACCTTCTAAAACTAAGGAAAATGATTTCCTCTTTTTGAGAAATGGAAATCATTTTCCTCCTTTGCTTCTTCCCTTCCTCTTTTCGTCTGTCGCTCGCACTCCACGACCTTGTCCATCGCCATTTCAATTTCAGCCAAACACCGGAAAAGGAAGTCATTTTCCTGGAAAATGATTTCTTGGAAAATATTTTCCAGAAACACTTTATTTTCCGTGAAACAAACGGAGCCTTACATGCAAATTAACTCGACTGCATCTCCTTATGCTATCTTTTGCAGACCGTCCACACAAGCACCAAACTTGCCGTAGGAAAAGTAGCAAGCTAGGCTAGCGCGACGGACTTTGGCTCATCAAATATCTTTTTTATTGAATTTCGTTTAAGCGAGCTCTAAATTTAAAGAATTTCGCAGTACTGCAAAATTCAATGCTCCTTCGACCTAAGATCTAGACAGCTACTAACGAAATACACCACAGAACATTTGGCTTATGGTTTCTCACTCGAGACTGTTTAATATCTATAATTGCAACTGTGGAGTGAATATGGCGGATGCAAGCCCTTTCTTCTTCCATTAGAAAGAAAAAGAGAGGAAATGAAATGTGGTGGTGGAGCTCTAATCAGTTTCGTGGGTCATAATTAGTTTCTCCTTTTGCAATTTTTATGCTTGATGTTGAAGAACTCGTGTCGAGCTGGTTTCTTATATGAATCAACTCACATTTGGAAAGCATCTTTGCTAAAGAGTTGAGCTTTATGATTAATAGATACATTGAGAACAGATAGGGAGAAGCAACGATCCATCGGTTTCATTGGACTGCCCGAAAACCGGACCAAATGTGTTGATTCATTGGAAGACCTACCTAAGGATTCTGTTGATCCAATCTAGTTTTCGATCACAAAAATCAAGAACCGATCCTTCCGATCTGGTTCCCAATTTTTGAGTGGGACCAAACCAGATTGGAATTCCTAGCTCTTTTTACTTTAGCAATTTTAGTTTCACAATAATTCCCCCACTCCCGCACAAGAGCTCACATTTGTATGTTTGTGCTTGATTACGGGTAAAGAGCTTCCATTGGTGAGTTGCAACTGAGAAATTTATATAAAGGTTTCATTTGTTTTACGAAAAATGAATAATTTGAAAAATATATTCTTAAAAATAATTGCTCGTATTGCTTATGAATATTATAAACGAACAATCCTTTTACTATCAACGAAAATGTTTAAACACAAATTATTGTCGATGACGAAAATAAAGGTTCCATTTGTACGTTCGTGCTTGATTATAGGTAGAGGGCTCCCATTGATGAGTTGCAAGTGAGAAATTTATATAAATTTTCGTTTGTTTCACGAAAAATGAGTGGTTTAAAAAATATCTTCTTAAAAATGATCGTTCGTATTGCTTACGAATATTATAAACGAACAATGTTTTTACTATCAACAAAAATGTTCCAACATAAATTATTGTCGATGACGAAAACATTTAATATTGACTAATAATTATAAACGATACAAAATGATTATTTTTAGAAAAATATTTTGCAAAGTACTTATTTTTGCGAAAATAATTGAACCCAGGAGATAGTTACACATACAAAATAATTCCTTTTATTGGAATCCTCATTAGATATTGCGATCAATTGGCAGTGTTTGCTGGAGATGACAGAAACGACGGTGACGGTGGGAGATGAGGGTAGAGGCGCGAGAGGGGGATGAGGAGAGTGAATTGAGATGCTTAGTTAAATTTGTAAATAATGAAGATTATTTAGACGACTTCAATTCAAAGCCAATTTGGCATTTCCATTTCATTACATTGGTTCGATTTTTACTGAGTTAGCATCCATAGTAGCAAAAGCCACACCAAGGCTCTCTTTGTTTTTTGAAAAATATCTGGTTTTTGGAAAATAATTTTCAGGAAGTCATTTTTCAAGAAAATGACGATATTTTTCAACATTTGACTGGAATTTGAAAATAAATTGAAAAATAGTTTTCGTCATTTGGTATAAAAAATTTGATTTGATTTTCTAAGTCTTTCTTTTATCCAAAAATTGTTGAAGTGGACTTAACCATCTTACATGGCATGGCATGGCCGTTTGGACAATTTTTGTAATTAAAAAAATTAATTTATTAATAATTTTTTGTTTTTATAGTTTTTAATAATTTTTTTTTATTTTCTGAAATGTGAAGTGTCCTATGATTTTGGAGGGAAATATGAGACCATATGGTCTTGAATCTCCAATTTATGGCCCTTGAATTAATCGAAAAGTCCATATTGCTTGCTTAATGGCTAAGGACGACTCTCATTGGAGTGCATTTGGGTCACAAGGATTGGTGACTTGGCATCATGGATGGCCAAGATCAAATGGCAATTGGATGGCATGGATTGTATTTCACATGGACTGATGACTAGGGAATGAGCATTTTGGTAATTCCGCAAAGTGGCAAATCCGTAATTTTGGAGTGTGATGGAGAGGTGGGCGCCAGCCTTGGCTTGCGCCGATCGTACGGCTAAGATTGGCCGAAAAATGTGATTGGGTTGAGCCGATCGAGCCGGGTTGGCTCAAACCCCTCATTTGCCCAATTTTTGCCCCAATTTTCCTAATTTCATCCAGTTGAGCTAAACTAAGGGTTATTGTAATGATGTGAGTGAAATTGAATTCAATTGAATCAATTTGGTTCCACTCATGCTAATTTGTTTTGATCGTATTGTTAACAGATTTCTTACTTTCTCCAATTTCTATCAGAATTACCCCACGAGTCATATGACTAAATTTTAATAATACTCGATTGATCAAACGGACCTCAATTATTCAAATTGGAAACTAGTCTTGTATGGGTCAAGTCCATTTGGATTAATTGGATTAAACCCTCCTCAAGTTATGTAATAGTATCTCACAATTTGATTCAATTAAGCTAGTACAATGTTGGTGAATTTGTCAAAATTGACATTGGATTCGTGTTCATGCACTTAATTGGACTCAATTGAAGCAAATTGGCATGAATTATAACATTGTGAAGGAAACTTGTCTAAAAACTAGTCGTAAATGAATGAATTTTGATTTGGCCAATTGAAAATAGAAATTCCCAATTTGGGAAAAAGTTAATTGCTGACTGTTTTTTGTAAAATTAATTATGCCAAAGTGAAATTAAGGTAAAAACCAGTTGATTTTGAGTTTTTTTTTTTCATGTTTCTAATTTTTTAAGAAAGGTTGACCGAGAGTTGACTTTATTAGTTTGACCAAAAAATCAATTCTAAAAGCTCTATTGGGTTCCTAGTGAAATTAATATCTAAGTTTACTTAGAACACTATGACACTTGAAATTCTTAAAAACAAAAGGAAAAATATGACACTTCTTAGCCAAGAAATGGGTCCTGTTGAGATGAGAAACCCTAGTCTTGAGCTTTGGCTTTAACGACTTGTTGGCTAAAATCAAGTGTCAATGCTTGTGTAAATTGAAAATGGTCTGATTGAGAGCTTATCGATAGGGACCAATACTCTTGCATCACTGAGGCATGGAACTTCTTATACCCAACCTTGACTTCCACAAACTGCAATCTCAATTTGGAAACTTCTTGAGCGGTCCAGGGAGGACTTTTTTCCCTTTAGTTTTCTTAGCTGTTCCCTCGAGTGAGTTTCGTATTGTTTTTCTTTGTGCACGAGTGAGAATTATTCTCGCACAAAGCACTTGCTTCGTCATGTCTCAAGAGTTGCTAGCATAACTGAGGAACAATCATTCGCAAAATTTGTCTTCCTTAGCCGTGCGATTGGTGTTGTATTTAAACTAGATGCTCAATATTTGTGGAACTAAAAAACATAAGGAATTAAGTTAGCTTAGGCGTGCTCTTCGAGATAAGTCTCGAACCGTTTTGATGAAAATTTTAGTTTTTAATTGAAATGTATGGATAATCCCTAAGAAATATCCACATAAGGGTTATGTTTAATTTCATTGCGGTTGCTCTGATTTGATAAAAACTTCGAATTTCGTTGAACAACTTCAATGCACTAATCAAAGCAACTTCTTTTGCCTCGGCTCCTCTGTCATGGGGAACACTTCCAAAAGCCTATTCTTTTTCAAGAAATATCAAGTATGGGAAAAATTATCCAAAAATTTCTAAACATATTGTATTTTTTTCAATTCAGTTCTAAACCATTTAATTTTCCTAATTAAGTCTCGAATATTGTCACCTTTTGCAAATTGAGTCAATTCAATCAATTTTAATAAAAAAATCACTTATGTGGACATCGGTTATTTTACATGGCGCCGTCGATACTAACGTGGACAACTTGTAATGATATTTTAAAAATTAGTCAAATAATTTATTTTCTTTTTCGTTTTTTCCTTTATTTATTTTCTTTTATTAGCTTATCTTTTCTCATCCACTAATGAGGCCATTACAGCTAGGGGTGTGCAAACTGGACCGGACCGGCCCGGATCGGCCCAAGACCGGATCGGACCGGCCGGGTTGGTCCGGTCCTCAAGGGGAGCGGTCCGATCCACGGTCCCAATAAATGGGATCGGTGACCGGGCGGTCCGGTCCTCGGTCCCGTGGTATGGGACCGGGGACCGGACCGCCTGGACCAGACCGTCCAATATATATAATTGTATATATAAAAAAAGAATTAGAAATATTTGACTTCAAACAAATGATAAAATAAAAGGAACTAGATACCTATTGAATTAGTTAAAGTTTAGGTTGCTATTGGCTACTAATTCACCATATCGGTTGCGTTAGGGTCGTTATCACTTATATCCAACTCAAAAACAAAAGTTAGGACTTCAAATACTTTTTTGATTTAGTGGAGGAACCTGAAGTGGATGCATATTTTGTCGTCCAGCACCTATTATTAATATCATTTATAGCACTACACAAATTTTTGCATGTCTTTCAAGAGTTAGATTTTTATAAGTAATTGGTGTTAGCGATCCGGTTCAGTCCCGGTTCGGTCCGCGGTCCTGAAAATTTGGAGACCGGACCGCCGGTCCCGGTCCGATCCGGTCCATGGTCTTGAAAATTTGGGGACCGAACTAACTGTCCGGTCCCCGATTCCATGTCAGGCCCGAACCATGCACACCCCTAATTACAGCCTTGGGCCAGGCTTGCAGTGGCCATGATGGACTCACCCAAATCCAGGGAAGGGCCATGACACGTGCCACAGTTGGTAATGTTTTGCGGCCCTTGCCAATAGCTGACGAGAGCATAGCGACCCTCGCCAACGGTGGTTGAGGGCCAGGAGATCCTCGCCCAACCCTTGTCGGTAGTTGAGAAAAGAAAAAGAGAGAAAAATAAAAGGAAAAAAAAAAGAAAAAGAAAAGGAAAAAATTAATGAAAAAATCAACGTCAGTATTAGTTATACCACGTAGGATGACTAATGTTTACGTCAGTAATTGATAGTCAAAATTGATCGGATGGACTCAATTGGTAAAAGATGACAATATTTACGACTCAATTGATAAATTAAAAGATTTAAGATTGAATTAGCAGAGGTATGATAAATTTGAGACTTCTTAAATGATTTTTCCTTTACCATGGTGCGGCCTGTCACAAAGGAAATACTTGATTGGCTTCCTCTCTCAATCCTCGAGGTTCTTCTCCTTGTGGCTTCTTCTACTTGCCACTCAGAGACTTCCCTTGCTTATCACTTCAACCATCGATTAGTGACTTTATTAGAGGAAAAAGTAAGTTGCAACCTATTGCTCAATAGGTAGCTTCCCCATGGAATTAGTAAATTTCCATATTGCAAAATATGCTGCTCTTAATAACAACTATTATGGTTTTTTTTTGGGTAAGGTTAATAACAACTATTATGGTTTTTTGTTTCCCAATTAGTTAAAGTTTTAGAGGATAAGAAATCTTCAACCACTTAGTTAGAGATTCCTCCACATGATGGGCTAGTAAATTTTGTATGGAAAAAGTTTGTACTATATATCAAGTAAATACACCAAGCAAACTTTAAACATGCACAGTATATTTTTATATGATGCAAGTGACTCACTCGGAGTGAGTATATGTGGAAATATTTTTAACAATGTTTCTTATTATAAAGAAGATCAGTAAAACCTTTTAAGAGGAAAATTGAATTTTTTAATCAATATGTAATTTAGTTTTTCATTTGCTTGGACACTTCTCTTAAAGATCACTAAGAAACTTTTCCGCTCCAAACATTAATTTTTCACATTGGAAAAGTGAGTTTACATTTATGAGTTGACTAGGAATTTTGTCAGGATATGAGTAGTAAAATCTCTACATTAATGCCATTTTTCTTTATCAAAAGGTGAATTTACGCATGTCGGTGAATGAAATTTAACTTCGCACAACGACTAGCCATTAATTTAGATTCATCAGGTGTTGACTCAGTTTCCTTTCCATCTAAAACTTTCATTTTTATTTCGTCAAAACGATAAAAACATTCATTCAACTGGGAAAAACAAACGTGGGCTTGCATCTGTGGGCTTTGGCGTCTCAGTCTGCGACAAAATTGGCTTCCCTCCTATAACGTTCGATGCGGAGCTTTGGAAATTTCGGGAGCAAATCTACGCAGTTGGAAAGGAGGACACGAATCTCCAATGAAGCAGAACTTGGATTGCACATTGCTTGTACCACCGTAAGGTTGTCTAACTCAACAATTAGGTACTCTGTCCCTTTCTTTTTTATGAATAAAAAATATGGCTCGAGAGAGAGCATGTACCTCCAACTGCAGGGGCGACAAAGCTCTGGATGATAAGTTAAAAGCGACTAGCATTTGCAGGTGATTAATAACTTTTCTAAAAATTGTAAAGCATAATTTTAAAAAGCATTGACAATTAATTTGGCGACGTCAACAAAGGTAACTTCTTTGAAGATCTAGAGTGAGTAGCGATTGTACCCCTTTAGAACTAGCAACTTGTTGCGGCTTCAAGAGATTCCTAACTTAAAAGCTAGAAGTTATTTGTTCATATTTCATTAGTTGCATGCAAACTACTCTAGATTGGTTTATTCAAAATATGTAAGACTTATGAAGATAATCATCTCCCCTAAGAGAGAGAGAGAGAGAGAGAGAGAGGTCCAAACATGCTGACGTGCTATCCACACTACTTGCCCAGCACGTCACAAACAACTAATCAGAAATTGGCGTTTCCTCCTATCAGAAACTATTCCTCAAGGCAACGCCTTCATGATAATACTCTCATGGGCTTGTGTAAGCACCTCCTTAGAACATCGTAGCATTGAATTAATACATTTTTTTTAGCATTTGAAAACGTTTCCTGCTCTAGACTCTTTCATTGGACTGTTCTATCTCTTCCCCATATGACCATTACCTTGGAAGCATCTTTTCCTTTTCTTTATTTTTTTTTATGACATATGTCAAATTACCACAAAACCAAAAGGGACAACCATAGAAGAAAACATCGTCGAATTATATAAAATTAATTGCATGCGGAGCACTTTGTGGTGTATTGGAGTTGTTGTTATGGTATTATATAGTTTTTAATAAATTTAATCATATCTTTTCGTCATTTCGGTTGAACTAAAGAAACTTATCCCAATATTCACATGTCAAGGGGGGAATGAACAGTCCATATAAAACGCCCTTGTCCGAATATATCTGTAAACTTCACAGCTCATCGGATGTAGTCGAAGATAAGGCATAGGTGTTAATTAATATGTTATTTTATTTTGTTTAATAAGTTAATCATTACCTAATTCGCCATTAAGAAAGACGACTATTCTTGTGCCTTGATTTAAGCTCAATTCTGTCGCAAACTCATGTGGAAGACTAGTGGGCACGCTCGGACCACCACAGGCATGGCGACACGTAGCTCTTCCTTGTCGCCTTCTATATCGCATTATTACGTTATTTTCGTCCACCAAACCATGTCCCAGATTCCGTTGCCTTGGACACGCATTTTTCTTCTTCTTTTTTTTCTTTTGTCTTTTGGTCAAATTTTCATTGGAAAATAAAATACTAACCCTTTGTACCTAAGCCCGGGAGCTAGCGAGATTAGAGTAATGCAAAGATAGTGACAACTGTAACAGCAATGACAAGCATGCCTTGTTAAAATAGCCAAAAAGTGCCATGCGTCTTATTTTTTAAATGTTGTGAGTAACTTGCAAATTGGTGCAAGTCCATGGTGGTTTCTTTCTGAAGGAGAGGGGCAAGTAAACATAGTTTTCACAAGACAAATATAAGATTATGTTTTTTAATACATTGTCGAAAGAAAGCCCGAGTCGAAATGAGCATAATATATGTCAAATATGTGGTTTTGTATTCATATCCGATGGAGGCATGATGATTGCCTTCATTTCCTATATATCGAAAAAACAAAAAATTGAACTTTTGTCAACTTATTTTTAAATCTAGTTTTTTTTCCCCTAAGGGGTGTGACTGGGGATCTTCATTCTACCTTGGACTTTCTTCTGCATGCGATTCATATGGACATGAGATGCAGAATGTGCAGGCTCCTGTTGCCGTTTTTCCACCGATAATGATTGAGAATTGGAGCCGATAAGACTGTTTTGATAGCATAAACTCATTGAAAAAATTTCGAGGGCTTGCTAATAAGTTCTCCTTGGGCAGATGTATAAGACTACATTTTTAGGTGTTTCATATATATTCATTTCCTTTATTAGCTTCAGGGAGCAAGCGTTCTTCTCAGCAGTAAGTCACTGCTTCGGAGGTAATCCAGAGTCGAAGAAAAGGTCTTCATCCATTCCGAGTGCCTTCGGTTGGTGTTTCGCGATATTACTTCGACAGACATTCGTGTGGTCGATTCGCCTCATAGCACAAACGTCATCAGTGACAAAACACGTACAACAACATCAGGGAAGGCCAGCATCTTCGGCTGTGTAGTGACCTTCCGTGGGGCGAATGGTCACCGATGAAAGCTTATGTTTGCCTGAATCAGCAATTTTGAACATGAATAGATGAGTCCAAATGTGTACTTATTCGGACATGAAGAGGTACATCCGAATGAACCAGTATTGGACATGAAGAGATATATTAGAATTAACTACTTTTCGCACATGAAAAGATGTGTTCTTTTCTCGTTATATATTTAGCTATTTTGTTTGTTTTCAAAGCACACTTCTTTAAATTTATAGAGTTTCATTTCTTTCCAAAATAGATGTAACCTTCTTTTCTGATGATTTCCTAAAGAGTTTTTGAAGAATTATTAGAATTGTTATCTAATAATCTCGCTTGAGACTCTATTATGTCTTGGACGATCTTTGCCGATAACCACTAGCAACGTTGTGGGGTAAATAATTTCTTAAAGGGAGTTCTATCACGCCTCAGAGTCTAATTCCGTTGTTCTTCCCATTCGACTAAAATTTCCCCAACATGTTTCATTCTCTCTTTTTGGGCATTATGTTTTCGAGTTCATTTCAAGTTTCTCCTTCCTTTTCCCATGATCAGAAGTTGGAGATATTCACAGTTCAAGGAGAGAATCCCTCTTTAGGACAACGTCTGTGGTGAAGGCGCCGAACGTCGATCTATAAAGAATGAACGAGTGATCAAAAACAAAAGAAAGGAATCGTTTGATGAGGTGAAATGATATTCTACTTTGGTGTGCATCCATGATCCATCCCCTTTTATTTTTGTTCTTTTTTATTTTTTATTTTTATTTTGTTTACCTTATATCTTGACGTTCATCTTATCTCCACTTTGTCATGTCTCTCGATAGATTCTGGACAGGTACAAGGGATAAGATAAGATAAAAATTGAGTAGGAAACATGAAACTGTATTTATTAGGGTTTTAGCAGTATTTTTGATTTAAGGCAGAATCGAACTCAAACCGCTAAAAAACCTCGTCAAATCATGGCGTTGACCATAAATAATCGTCGAGCCTTTTTTTCTTTTTCCATCTTTACTCGCCTTAATCAACCATAGTCAAGGTTATACACTCTGATTCGTATATCGTGTAAGCAATGTGTGATAAGCTCAAAAGAAAAGGAGGGGGTATTTCTAATGTAAACTACTTCTTTTTCGGTGGAACTTTGTAAAGTCAAATTGTCTCTACTATATGCATGAAACATTGTATTATTTATAGATTAGCAAATTATTAGCAATCTGTTTAATGTTCTAGGGGCTTACAGAGTGTTCGATGGCCTTTGGGTAGTTGGATTTTCATGCCTGTGCCTCTAGATCATTAAATGGAAATAATTCATACATGGAGAGAGCGTGAAAAAACCCCTTTGGATTCCCAAGGAGTAGTCTCTTTATTATTGGAGTGTTAATTGAATGTGGCCATAAGGACGAAAAGGAAAACTAAACTGAGGGAATTGGAAGCTAGGAAGGTAGTTGGGGAAGTCAGAATGCAACTACATATTTCTTTAAAAAAGGTTCAAGTAATTCGATACAACAGGGATCAAATTAACGTTAATCATGACATCTTTCTAATCTTTTAAATAACTTGCTTGAAAATGCTCGTGAAAAGGTACGGCAGAACAAACAGATGCGTCTAGGTCGGATTAACTTTTCACTAGACATAGTTTCATGTGCATTTGATGTTTAGATGAAAGATTTATCCATAAGTTCTGTTTGTTTATCAAAAAATGAGTGATTTGAAATAGATTTTTCGAAATATGATCGCTTCTATCACTAACAAAATTAGGGAGGTATGAGAGATAATATATTAAGAGCGCGCAATAGAAGTCCAATACCTTTGCAGGGGGAGATCGTCAAGGGAGAACTCAAGTTCGAGTCTATCAATATATATCCAGTTGGACCCACCTTCACTCAAAATTTTAAGCCAATGAACTATGAATTAATTAAGATATATTAACTGCTCAACCCTATATCAATTCTTCGATGTGGGATTTTTTTAACAGAACTCACACGTGCATCATAACAATTTCCCACTCAAGTATGAGCTCCAGTATTAGGTTTGCTCCCCTTTAATTGAAGTATCCTTTTGCATCGAGTTATCTCAACTTGATCTCTAAGTGATTGCAATGCATCCGCAACCATGCATTGCAACTAACTAACATCAACGGCTAATTTGGGATCGAATCACACAAGGTCTTTATCTTGACTTTAGACCAACTATTAATGATCTCTTCTTGTCAAGACTTGCGTTATTAGACCAACTGTCCATGGCTACAATTCTTTCAAGTTATTTCTGCGAAGTTTCAAAGGCATTCTACCTATGATAGAAAATTCATAATTTTGCTATGGCTATGGTTGACCTATTGTCTGTGAAACGCTCATAAATTATTTTAGAATTATATTTTTGGGTCCAAATCTGATGCGTGCGGCCCGCATCAAAAGCGATGTAAAAAGGACTTTTACACCTTCACCGTTGGATGTGTGACATGCGTGTTTGGAATTGACTTTTAACTAAGTTGTTCTACATAGCGCGTATCCTATAGTGAATGTGTGAAATATATTTTACAACGACAGGTGGACCTAACAAAATTCCTTAACTTATTAACTTATGTCCAATATCAATTAATGCTATCAAACACTCCTTGAAGACTTTCTATAAAAGTAAAAAAGGCTTTTTGCTCTGTCAACGATAAACTCTATGAGTTGTCCCAAAAAACAAACAAACTTTCCAATTTTCAAACACTGAGTATAATACTCTATGCGTATATTTTGTTCAATTAAATAATAAGTGTTACTTAAGTGCGATAATTAAACTTCATGCCTTAGTTACTCCAAGCCTGTTCTTATAACAAATGTCCTGAATCTGTATGGAAAAGATTGTCGTTCTCATTTATTATCATTAGCCTCATTAAGTGAATTTAACGAACATTTTCTGTATAGAAAAATTTGAAGGTGTGGTGAGTCATGACCATGAAATGTACAACAGTTGTACGATTTGAGTAATCAATTACGGGCACAGCTAACCTCAACTTATCGTCACAACTCTCAACTAATCTTCATTAAATAAAACAAAAAATAAAGCAGCTTGTCGTTGGACTGTCTGAAGGCTTGTCTTTAAGCAAGTAGAAATAATGATTCGTCTTCTACGGTTAAATATCCTTCCACGTCTTATATGTCTCACTTTATTTGTAGTTTTACGTTAGGGCAAGCACAAGGAGGAGGAATAAAGAACTTTGTGTCTTAAAAGGTGATAAAAAGAAAAAGAAAAGGAAGCAATAGAAGGGGCGCAAGAGGAGGAACGTGTCCTCATCTTTGATTCTTTTCATTCTCTCTCTTCCATCTAAGAAGTGAAGATCTGAACTTTGGAAAGAAATTATAGGTCTATAGGTCTAGAGTGACCTAATCTTTGCATCTCTTTTTGAACTTTGAGATAGATTCATAGGACATTGGAAAGGTGAATTCATAAGGGATTGATGGGATTGTAAAGAGGAAACCACTCTATTCTCAAAGTCGAAAGATACCTCAACTATTGATGGGATTGCTGCATCTATCCAATTCTATGGACTCATACTACCTACATTCCAAACGTGCAAAAAGCCAACACAAACTCAATGCTTTCTAGCTCTAAAAGTACAAAAGAATAATTGTAACTATATTCTTTAAATTTTTTTATAAAAATATTCACGATCTCAAATAAGAAAGACGAATATACATACTATTTAAGCAGAATTTATAGCTATTAAACATTATATAGATCTCTGTGTAAAAGAATGCAAATTGTTATTTAGGCTCTATTTGTTTCACAAAAATATATAATTCAGAAACAATTTTCTTAAAAATGATTATTTTTATCACTTATAAAAATGAACATACGATACTTACTTTTATTATCCATGAACTTTGAACATAAATTGTTGCTAAAAAGGGGGAAAAATGCATTGGCTAATTATGTTAAGAGATACAAGTGATCAATGTCTAGAAAATATTTTTCAAAATATTAGACAAACGAAACCTTGTTATTTCTATTAAGTTGCGACCGAATTTATGGTTGCCTCCTTTCTAGAATGGGTAATCAATAGAAATGACCACAGAGAGGAATATTTGGAAAACGTATGGATGAAGTTAGAACCCAAAAGAAGAAAGGAGAGTCTGAAATATTCAAAAGAGAAAATAAAAGTGAAAAAAACGAAAAAGACCAAAGGGAATCTCCGCCTCCTCTCACTCTTCTGTGCTCCATTCTCTCCACACAGATGGCGGCAAGTGGCATTGACCAGAACAATTTGCTTAAGATGAGTGCAACGTGAGACCAACCCAAAAAATGCACATTCTAATCATTCCCTGTGCATTGCAGATTTTGAGGTGGAAAGAGGGGTGGCCCACGGAATGTCTCTCCTTTCTCTTTCTCATTCTTTAACTTTTTTATTCTTATGCTATTTACCTTTTTTACCCCTCAGTTTATACAGTTGATGGTCAGTTGCATTCATGTTTTTGTGTCTCCCACTTTATCCCAAAAGACATCCTCAGGTGATGCCCCAAAAATTAAGCCAAATGAGGTATACTGCTGGCCCACACCCTTGGTTTCTAATTACCAGTTCTAGTACCAAGTTCTAGTACCAGATCTAGAAAAAGACAGCTATTATTTTCTCAATTGTGCATATATGTTGGAGATTATTTTCTGATTATATTGCGCATACCAAAAGGCATTCTCAGCGAAAGGATCTTGGTCCATTATTGAATAAGGTTGAACTATGGTGGAGCCTGCTAAGCTTGTGATAATATTAACTATGCAAACCCAACAAAATGATTTAGTTAATGAGGGTGTGTTTTGTCCTATTGACTCTAATTCAGCACCAATCATGATGGTTTTCTTTAACATCTTGGTTGACATATAGATATATTTGTTTTCTCTTTTTTGGATGTCAACTGTCGTCATATGATTTAGAAAAGGAAATTATCGTTTTGTACAATATCATGAAAAATTGCAAGGGCCATAGTTAGTGATTGGATCGAACATGTACTAGATGATAAAGTCTTGAATATGATATTCCCGTTAAACAATTAGGACAAACACTTTTTGCATAATCCAATATAGTGGGACTCAATGGCCTGCTATTTTTGTTGATGGATGCTAACTGGAAAAGGTCATAAAGCTGAAATCCAACATGTGGGTGCTTGAGAAAATCACATGCCAAGGATTAGAATACTTGCAGCCAAACGCAATGAAATTGATTGAAGGCTGAGGACTCGCTTTTATGGAAAAGAAGCAGGGTATAAATTCTGCCAACTATTGACGTCTAAATATATCCGATTTATTGAAATGTGGTTTATACTCTCTAATGATAAAAAAAAAGCATGTGGTTCTTGCTCCACATTGAGCGGGCAAGGATTTCAAGGGGGTAGCGCCCCTCGGACACCAGAGGGCTTTTATAATTTAACCCCATATTTTTCACTAGTAATTTGAGTTTGGGATCATAAATAACTGTTACTATATATACTCTTTTTTTTTTGTAATTGAAGGATGTAACGAGAAGTGTGAGTTGCTAATTATAGTGGAATCGTCTGCTAGACTTAGCCTTAGTTTAAGGATGAATCAAGATAAAATCTTGTGTCTCAATTTCTATTTCTCGTTCTTTATGGGCTTTACTTCGTTTTATTGTGAGCCTATCCTAACACCATTCAACATCAAATCAATCATGTATCATTGAAACAGTAAAATCCTTATGGGATTTGAAGAAAATCTCGCATTGTGATTTTATTCTTCGCTGTGTCATTCTGGCAAATGTCTATGGAGCAATTTTCCAGGAAGTAAATCCTTATGGGATTTGAAGAAAATCTCGCATTGTGATTTTATTCTTCGCTGTGTCATTCTGGCAAATGTCTATGGAGCAATTTTCCAGGAAGTGTCGATCACTTGAAAAACACATGCGCAAGGAGCAAGTATTGAACGCACCCGGATCATATAAGTCCCACATCATCCAATGGCTTATGTAATAAATGCACACATATTAGTGGTGCAGCTAAGGCTTTTCCCACGACACAAAGCCTGGCTAGTATGAATTGGGAGGATAATGATGCCAGAGAAGAGAGATGAAAAAAGTTAATTATTTTTTAGAAGTAGAAGTTGCAGAGATCTGACTCAGATGATGACTCAGTAAAGTGGGTAGCTCTACAATTTTCTTAAGGAACTCTTTTGATAAGTCCCATCAAAGTTTGGCTTATATAAAGCCTTGGACTTGCTGATTTTGCATCATTTCCTCTCTCTCACCCTGCCCCAGTCTTTTGTTTCTTTTGCTCTTCATACGTCTCGACCTCACAAAAATGGAGAACGAGATTCCAAATATGGAAAGGCTGTTGGTGCACAAGGAATTCTCATCATCATCATCAGCATCACCATCATGTTTGAATGATGGATCATCATCAGGAAACGGATCGCCAAGACCCTTTGTGGATCCGCCCTTGTGGGGTTCACTAGGCGTGATCTCTTCGCATGCCTACAAGAATGATTCAATTTCAATGGCTTTTAACAATAAAGCTCCATTGTTAAGTGGCGGTGATCTCAAAGAGAGCATGTTTCCTTTCAAGGCATTCTTAAATCCACTTGCAAAGGTTAACGCGTCGAACCCGTCGTCTCCTTCGTCACAGTGCTCGTCATCGTCGGCGTCAAGGGTCCCGAGTAATCTAACTTTGTTCTGGCAAGAACCCGAGGAAAAGAACCCGTCGACCATGGATTTACTCGGAATGGACACGATTTGTGAGTCCATAGCATCTTCCACAAACAACCACCTGACCCAACACAGTCATGTTCTGCGGCGACCTGGATCGCAGTGGCCCGCGACAGACCGAAGTTTAGACCATCCATCAGATCGTTCATCATCTAGGGTTTTTGACCACTCTTGCTATGGGTTCAGCAATACCAAGCCTCACCCTCTGAAGTACACAGTACGGAGATCTACGGCAAGCAAGAAGGAGCGCAGGCTGACATCGTCATCTTCACTGTCTTCGTCGGGAAAGTTGTTCCGGGGAGTGAGGCAAAGGCATTGGGGGAAGTGGGTAGCGGAGATTAGGTTACCGAGGAACAGGACAAGGGTGTGGCTCGGGACTTTCGACACGGCCGAGGAGGCGGCCCTGGCCTACGACACCGCGGCATACATGCTCCGAGGCGACTTCGCACACTTGAACTTCCCCGACCTCAAGCACGAGCTGGTCAAGGGCAATCGCCCCCTGCACAGCACCACGGCCGCGCTCCTCGAAGCCAAGATCAGAACCATATCGCAAGGGGTGTCCTTGAGAAAGAAACTCCACAGAGGTTCGCTGCCGAAATCAGTCGTGAATAAGGAGGGATTTACGAGCGAATGTCCTAGCGCGTCGAGCCCAAAAGACCCAAAGGGAAGCGAGTGGCAACTTGAGTTTGAAGCAAGAGTTGTTGGGTCTGATATGATGAGCCTGAGCAAGAAAACACAAGAGGCCATTGCTAGTGCTGGTGCTGATGCAGATGCTGTTCAGCTTAGTAGAATGCCTTCGTTGGACATGGAGATTATTTGGGATGCTATTTTGGTCTCGGATTCGTGAAAACCCTCGGTTTTTGTGGTCGGAGAAAAGGATTGATAGAACGGTTTCGTTGAAATTTGCTTTCTTTTATTGCTTATTTTGGATCTTGCTTTTTTAAAGATCTATACCTGTTTTTTTTCAGAGCAGTACGATAAAATTTTGTGTCCAGTTTTACAGATTCCTCTTTTTCTGAGCCTTTTCAAGTGTATCTTCGATTCCATTACATAGATTACCTTGAAATGTCCGAATAATTGCCGTTTCTACTTCCTTCGTATGGTGTTGGTATTTTAAAAGCCAAGTAGAACACAGATTGATCTTTGATATATTAAGTGGTGAATATGGACTGAAAATATGATGTATCCAATGGAAAAAATTTGAACGCTCTAGGAGTAGAGAGCAACTGAGATTCAGAACTATTTGACCCCCAAAAAACAAAAAATCAGAGGTTCTGTTTTTCCTGTATATTGGTAGAAAGTTACATCACATCATTTGAAAAAAGAAAAATTTCAAATAAGGACATGAAGTGCCATTATAATATAAGTCTAAAGTGAACCTTGTTTCAAATAAAGAACTGAAATGTCATCTTTATTTGAAAGAAGGGCCTAGACGAATGGAATGTTTGTCATTTAATTTTTTGATTTTTTTTCTTTTCTCTTTTATTTTCTCCCTCTCCCCTCCTTGGCCATCACTGATGGACGGGTGGAGGTTGCTGGCATTGGGTGAGGATTGTTTGCCCCGCCCAAGCTAGGGCGACCTTGCCCGATGTTGGCCCAAGCGAGGGGGAGGGTTGCCTTTGCTGGATCTAGTGAGGGTCCCCTCACCCAACACTGGCCCATGGGCTCAAAGCCTTCAAAGCACCTTCTTTTGCCTTGGTTTTCCTATGTCTTTGTTTGTGTCCTCACTTATTCCCCTTGCCTCGTTATCTCTATTTTGTTTTCTTCCTTCCTTCTTTCCTTCCTTCCTTCCTTCCTATAGTTCTTTCAATTTCAAGGATTCATTAGGGTGATTAATAGCAAACCCTCAATGGAAATAACATCGTCATCAAGGCATGCATCTGTGAGCTTGCAAGAAATCAAGACTACATGTGGAACCACGACGACAAGCACTTAAGTGGGCCACAAAAGGATCAAGCCCTGAGTTGCTCAAGGTGCAGTTCGAGCAACACCAACTTTTGCTACTACAACTCTCTCGCTGGGGTTGGCTTTGGGCAAGGGTTGTCCTCGCCGTCATTAGGTAAGGGTCGCCTTGGGCCGGGCTAGGCAGGTGACCCTTGCCCGACGTCGGTAGACTCCACCAGTGGCTTGGCAATGGCCAGGGAGGGAAGAGGGAGAAACGAAATGAGAAAGAAAAAAGGTAAAAAAAATAAAAAAAGGTAAATGAGAAATATGCCCTTTGGCTAAGCCCTTATGTGAAATAAAGATGGCATTTTATGCCTTGATGCGGGAGCATCGAGCCTTGTCGACAAGTTCATGTTAAAGATGTTGAACTTCGAGAGAATGACTTAAGCATATCGAGATTTCGTCTCCACAACGAGCAGAAAGTTTAGCTCTGCACTAGCTCGAGAGAATAATCATAACTCAGTCAATTTTATATCCAGTTGACTTGATTCTAGTGCCAAAAGTTCAAAGACTCTTAGATTTATAACTTTCATGTTTTGATTTCTTTTTTAGGACAAGCACAGCAAGGCATCTCGGTCATGAGGAGAAGATGACAAATGAATTTAGACTCAAAGTTCTAGTCTCTATGTGTTTAATGTATTTTCTTGTTACTAGGTCTTTATTGTGTTTTTTAGTTTCTATTTCTTTAATATTTTGTTAGTTCCCATATATCTTTAGTGTTCAATGAGTCCCCATGGTCGTTTAGTTCTCATGTCCTTTATTATTGTATATTTCTTAAGTCCAAGTTTCTCTATAAATAGAGGCGAATTCTCAAATGTAAGGTAGATGATTTTGATGAATGAAAACATATGAGATTTGCCTCTACGTGAACAAATTTTTTTGGAGAGTGGATAACGCTTATCCGACATCTGTATACTTGGAGATTGGATTATTCCTCAACGGTAAGCCAAAGCAGCATCTATATCATTGGTCGGTGATATTCTATAGGCCTTCGTGGTGAACTTTGCCAATCTCAATTTTGATCTTTGGCTGGTGATTTTATGTACATCTTGGTTCTGATTGTAATCTATCTTGTATTTTTCATTTATCCATCGACATTAGTCATGACATCTCTCACCCATCTCGCACATGCATCATGCCCTTATTTAAAACAAGATTCACTTTTGGGCCTTATTTGAAAAGATAAAGCACTTAAAAACCTTATTGGGAATTTTCCTCAAGAAAAACATAGATCTCAATTCGAGTGTAGGCCACTACTTTACTTTCTTGTTCTGAATTAATGACGGTGACTATCTTAAAAGCACGGTAGAATCATGGGGTAGATACTGGAACTTGGGGTGACACTCCGGCCGCTCCTGGAACGAATTTCCCGTGCAGGCCCATGTGCTGGGCCTTGTGACGCGGGAGCATGGGAGCTTGGAAATTCTTCGGATGGTTGGATGTTTCATCAAGGACAAACACTCAGAAGTCAGAAGTATAACTCAAGCCTCATCAATTAATCAAGCCCATTTCATATTTGTAAAAGGAAAAAATGAAATTTCGGCCACAACATAGTTTAATGGATCCAATGAGGAGGAATGGATCCATTAAATTATGCAATTCCTGTAATACCGTAGCCTTTGGTTGTATTGGGGCAAGGAGGAATTTGAATAAGGGCTGAGTTAAAAAAAAATTCGTCATGAAATTAGCTTCAGAGCTAAATTAGATTTTGGTCTTATATTTGTCAATCTTTATTTAAGAACTCGAATAGATTTTTTTCAACTTGGTCCATCAACTAATCTACTTTTATTTGGTCCCAATGATACAATTTTCAACCCATTGTCGTACAATGCAATTGACAGGTGATTGGAAGAGCATATTTGCTGTGACAATATTACAACTTTTTATGAATAAAATGTATTGCCGAGAATAATTACCATTTTGACAAATGTCAAATAAATTTTAATCTATACTATCAGTAAGAGATCATGTCACAAGTGTTTCTGTACTTTTACAATAAACTTTTAGATTACCCCTCTACTTTTGTTCACACTATAGTCGTTTTACTTTCGGATATAATAATAATAATAACAACAATAATAATAATAATAATAAACATCCATTGTATATCCCAATGCCAGCAACAGAAGTTCCTGATGTGGGGGCATAACTCCGTCGAAAAACTAAAGACCTGGATTTTCTTTTGGGCAATTTGATTTCACATTTTTAATGAGCACCGAAAATCTACCAACGACCAAGTTAATCTGAAGTTTTTTTTAGCAACTTCCTAATGTCTCTATTGATGAATCTTCACTGCTCTCAAAAGTGAGTGAATGCTGGGTCGATGTTGAATCAATTTTTGTGATTTTGACTGTACATGAGTTCTGCATACCCTATTTATCATCTACAAACTAGTTAAAAGTTTGACCATCTCATATATTTTCTTTAATTGCATCTTGTTTTGTATTTCTTCACCAATTATGACCATGCCAGAAAATTAGCCAGAGAAACGAACTAGATTTTGTTCCTTGAATTTGACAATACTAATTTCAGTACTGAGTTGGTTTATTATTATTTTTTTAAAACTATACGAACTTATCTAATCTTTAATAGGTGCAATATCGAGCCATTTTTGTTTGTATGTACTCAAGAGGTAGTAATGGCAAGAGGCATTTCATTGCGACGATATCATATTTTAGTCCCAACTCTAACCAATTGCCAGCCGGGTCAATGATCCAAGAACATTTGAGAAGGTTCGAAGAATTAAGAGAAGGTGCGACGAATTAAGCAGATGTTGATCCAATCCATTGGAGGCCCGGCAACAGATGATTTTATCTAGATGACAAGTGTCAAGAGGTCAGCAACTCAGAAACACCACGAACCCATTAACAAGCGAAGAAATCTTTCCAACTTGCATTAGTATTACTTTAATTATTTATTGCAAAAGTGAATGTGTTCCGATAATAAATTATTGTCCCATGTGCCGACCGCCTAAGGCTTTACGTAATTCTCGAACTATCGTTACCTTCGGTCATAAATGAGCAAGGAAGAATTTGAATAAGGGCCGAGTAAACTTTCCTCATGAAAATTAGCTTGAGATCTAAATTAGATTTTTGTCCTTAGTATTCGTCAATCATTATTTTAATACTAGGATATAATTTTTCAACTTGGTCCATGAACTAATATAATTTTAATATCAGGCTAACTACACATGGTTTGACAAATATTAACTTGCACCCGTAAATAAACAAGCCCAAGGAAGCTATATAACCAGCCCATGCTTAAGGCTCCGTTTGTTTTCACGAAAAATGCGGCGTTTTATAAACTATTTTTCAAAAAGTCGTTTTCCAAGAACGATACTTTTTGGTTTTTGGTTGAAACTCAAAAAAGAATTGAAAAATATTTTTCGTTTGGTAAGGAAAATCAATTTCCACGTTACATGCCTTAAATTTTTATTTAAAAAAATTAATTTATTATTATTTTCTTGGCTGGATTCAAAAGTGGGTTGTCTCCCCTCGAATAATCTTTTCTATAGGAAGAACTACTGTGCATGATCTAAACTCTTATTTTTTCAAATTATATTATCGTACCCAAGCCCTGAAAAAACATCGACAATCTTGTGGAGGATAATTTAACACTTATCTCACTAAATCAGTGAGAAAATGCTCTGCGATGTGTTGTAGTCTCACAATTTATTTTTTTCTTCTTTTTTATTTTTATTTTTGTGTTTTTCCTTTCTTCTTCGACTGGCGACTGGCCATGGTGACTGTCGATGATTGGCCGTCGAGCCTCGCCAGCCTCAAGCGAGGCTAGGGCAACGCTTGAGCTGGTTGGATTTGGAGCTTTGCTTGGTGCCATGTCAAGTCTCGAATATTAGCTTGTCTTATTTATTTGGCCAGTCCAGTCCTCGCACACGAAAAAAAGTGAAGGGAATTGCTATTCCTTCCTCGATCAATTATTGATTACGTCTAGAATGACCACTAAGAAATACACGAAAAGATAAATTATACGGTGATGAACAAAACTTAAGTTAGGGCGTGGTGGATGACTGATAAAATAATGATATAATCAATGAGGTTCCAATCTTTTCTCACTTGGAGCAATTTGTCATTCTGTAGTTAGAGCTTCATGAAGTTTATCTAGACGTAACAGTTTGCCTATATTTGTGACATCAATTTGCATATAATAAATCACGGCTGGCCAACATGTTGGTGGATAACTTGTGGATCTACACCACAAGACCACCTCCAATGCATGAACATCGGCCACAATCGCACCTCTAGTGGGGCCTTCACCCCTCCCTGACACCACCAGCCCTTCCCTTGCCAAATCCTGCAACTGCCACGATGGGCCAGCCCGGAGCATCAACACCACTCTCTTTGTGTACTCCTCTACCACAGATTGAGTTTGGCTCGCCATGTCAAATTAAACATCACCTTGCCAAATTCTACGAGGGGGAGCCTTGCCCAAGGTCACTTGAATCTAGCGAGCTCGTGCCTCGCTTGTGGCCAGTGACTGGTTGGGGAAGAAAAAAATTAGAAATAAAGTAATAAAAGAAACTCAAAATAAAAATAAAATAAAATGATTAAAAGAAAAAGAATGTGGAGGAGTGGGGAAAGGAAAAATCAGGAAAATATTTTCCTCTTTTCCAAAAGAGGAAAATATTTTCTCTATTTTTGATTACGTTTTTTTTTTCTATAGATAGAAAATATTTTCCTTGATTATTTACTTTTTGCAAACCAAATAACAGAAAATCCAGAAAATATTTTCTTGAAAGTTATTTTTCACGAAACAAATGGAGTCTAAGAGGAAAATAATTTGACTAGGCACATCCGATTTGGGCTTGAGCTTCAACACATTGCCAGACACAAGATGTCTACTTTCACGTGTACTGTGTACTAAGTATCGTGAATCCTTTGCCATAAGAAAGCGAATCCAGCCAGTTTAGAGTATAACATCGTGGGAATGACGAAGTTTTTCAACATTATTTTGCCACTCAAACTACTTCAATGGGAGAATCTTACCAATGGTAACTTGCCATCCATAAAACGACCAAATTTTTCTTTAAATGGCACGTTATTGGAAAATGAATTAATTTTATTGCCAGCGAAAAGTTGTAGAAATTTATTTTCTTTTATACAGATTGACTTCGTATAATTTGGTTGATCGTTGAAACACATAGAATGAATAATTAAAGACTATTTGGCAATACCAAATTCATCAGTAAACCAATTCTTAGAGCAACCATCTTCCGAGGGGAAAATTTGGCATGGTGGCCAATTCATTCTATGGTTTCTTGAATAAACCACTTATCGCTTCAATGGGTTCTTTCTAGATTCAGCTCATCTTCATCGAGCTCTTCTTCAGATTCAATTAGAGTAGTCCTGTCGCCTCTTAGGCATTCATGTGGGATCCTCCACAAGCTACCACATCCAGTTTTGAAAACAAAATAGTCTGATGACAAATCCACTATGGAGAATGTTCCGTTAGACATGGGAGAAGTTTGATAGAGGATAGGGAAGAGGAGTAAACCATACCAACACCATTTTTCTTCTTAAGTTCAGATACTTCTTGTGCAGACTAGGAAGTACCTCCTTGCTCAATAGTGGAATTCTGGGATTTCTTTGGCTTAGGTGGATTTGATACAAAGACCATTTCCGTAACATGCTTGCTTTCTTTCTTCAGTGGATATTGGCGTTTAGGGGGAGTTTCAAGTGCATGCCTCTCTTACATTGCCCATTCAAGCCTTTCAGCTATGTTGATTAGATGAGCGAATGTCTGGCAACCTAAAGTATTCAACTTATTGAAGTAATCATAAGGTAGTGCCTTCAAGAAAATGTCTACTAATTCATCCTTAGGAATTGGTGGCTTGACTTGAGTGGCCAAAGCTCTCTACCTTTACGCATATAAACGAATAGCTTCATTCTTCCCTTTGAAAGTTTTAATCAAATCCTCCCTGGTTGGAGTAGTGGTCGTGTTGAACCTATATTGTCATAGGAATTTTTGTCATGTGAATTCATCAACCAAGTCTTCCTAGTCATCAAAATCTTTGATATCTAGCTTGATGTACCAAGATAATGTCGCACCAGCCAAGCTTTCTTGGAATGTGTTTACTAACAACGGAATATTGTTCGAGTATTCAGTCATCTTATGTAGGTAGTATTTCAAGTGAGCTTTGGGAGAGCCACTTGTACTTACGAACAAAATCGGGCTCCTTCTAATCCATCGGAACCTCTATCTTTGCAAAAGGTGTTACTTTATCGAACCAAGAGAGCTTGTAACCCTCTCTGCTTAAGCATTTTTCAATCTTAGCTTTCATTCCCTCCTCAGAGTTAATTGAAGGCTTATATTTTTTTTTTCCCTTCACTAGGTCAATTACGACTAGAAAAACTTTGGGGGGAATCTCAGTATTAGGCATTGGATTAGTCATTGGAACCTGATTAGTATCCGAATTCTAGTTCATATCCAATGTATTAGAAGGAGTTAGATTAGCACTGGGAGTTGCCATATATTTCCATTGTGCTGCAATCATCATAACCTTCATTTCTGCCACTAAAGTTGTCACAAGATTCATCTGATTTTCAAGATTACCAACTCGTGATCATTGCTTTTCTTGCACCATTCTAGTTCTAAAATGAATTCAAATTTGAATCCTCATTTTTTAAACTCACTTGTTGATAATAAGGAGGAATTAGAATCATTGAAATGGTAGCGAAAGCTTAAAACTTAAAATTTTCTCAATATCATGCGTTCTAGTGATTAATGGAGGAAAGGGCCTCCACATGTGCCTTAGCCTCACATTTGGAGCTCTTTTCAACATTCGTCATAAGAAGACATGTTATTGAGAAAAGTGTAATCCATGACAATCGTTTTTGAATGATTTCAACTAAAAAATTCAATATGCATAAATGAGCTCAAAATGAGTCTATTATAACGAAAAACTCTTGAGAAGCATTCAAAAGACTTAAAATGTGACATTCGTATGTTCTAAACTTAAATGGGGGATCATCTACCCATGCCTAGGACGTTTGTTGACTAAGGCATCCTCAGTATATCCAAAATCATCCCATCACAAAGTTGAGACTCTTCATCTTCAAAGAGAGTAAATGGTCCCATGTCTTTTGGTATGTATGGTTCTATCCCAGGTAAATATGGAACCATGTATTCTGGTACATAGGGCTTGACAAAGGTGCACCTAATTTCTTTGAAATGCCGAATGTAGTCTAATGAGGCTCGGTGAATCTCCATTTCACCATTTAAGAAATCTGACCATTCAATATCTTGAGTAGGTGAACTCTTCGAAATGTGAACGATATGATCCACCTTAGCTTCTTGATCCCCATTTGCAAGTGTTCCACGTAGTAAATTAAACGCAAATACCTTCAGATGAGTTGGAAGTGGAATCTCTTGAAAAACCCCAAATTGCCTAATGGCTTGCGTTAGATAATATGCAATCGCTGCAATATATTCGAGGAGTAGAATAGGGTCTCCGTCGTTGCATGTGAGTTGAGTTTTCAGTAACTTTGGCCATCTAAGCCGTCAACAGGGTTACTTAGGCTCTAAGATCTTAAGGAAAGTAGTCCATTCAATGAACTAGCACTTTGAAATAAGTGTTTGACCTTGAACGAAGGTTTTAAAAGCATGAATGTATTGGTTTATATCTGAAAAACTCATGTGGAGATCAAAGTCTTCGATATGGGAGGTAAACCACATACAAAGAAAACCAGTGGACGCTTGAAAAACTCTCTTTCGATGGTTTTGAAACGGTTTAAGGAGAGGAGCATCTAAGCTACAATTATGTTAGAGTAGTCCTACCCACAAAAAGCTTGTCTAGCTACAATAAAAAGCAAAGGATTGAACGTGGTTCGTGAGATAGGAAAGAGTGCGAACTCAAAGAAGGCTAAAATTAAAGACAATACCCGATTTGGTCCCTTTGTCAATTGGGAGATTTGAGAATCTTTCTATTAAGAACAAGAGAGGGAACCGACCAAAATTGTTCTTAAGAATGGGCTCTATCTCAAAACCTCGGTATCTAGGAATTCAGCCAAAGAACTAGAAGGAACAAATATGGGAGGTTGAATTAAGCGGGGAGTGAACTTAACTCCAATGACGGTGTTGTGTTCCTCTAAAGTAATTGTGATCTCCAGACCCTCCATATCAAAAGTCGTGGTGTCTGGATTCCAGAAAGGTCCAAATGCTTGAATAAAGCTCACTTAACACTCCGCCTTTATAAGCTTTAGAAGATACCCCAAGCGCTCCCTAACATAGTTCTGATTGGCTTCGTTCATAAGATTCCACCATGTAAAACCCTTGTATTTGACTCAAAAGGGCGTTTGGGGTATCAGAACTATCTCAAAAACCTTGGTATCTAGGAATTCAGCCAAAGAACTAGAACGAACAAATATGGGAGGTTGAATTAAGTGGGGAGTGAACTTAACTCCAATGACGGTGTTGTGTTCCTCTAAAGTAATTGTGATCTCCAGACCCTCCATATCAAAAGTCATGGTGTCTGGATTCCAGAAAGGTGCAAATGCTTGAATAAAGCTCACTTAACACTCCACCTTTATAAGCTTCAGAAGATACCCCAAGCGCTCCCTAACATAGTTCTGATTGGCTTCGTTCATAAGATTCCACCATGTAAAACCCTCGTATTTGACTCAAAAGAGCGTTTGGGGTATCAGAACTATCTCAAAAGCCTTGGTATCTAGGAATTCAGCCAAAGAACTAGAAGGAACAAATATGGGAGGTTGAATTAAACGAGGAGTGAACTTAACTCCAATGACGACGTTATGTTCCTCTAAAGTAATTGTGATCTCTAGACCCATCATATCAAAAGTCGTGGTGTCTGGATTCCAGAAACGTGCAAATGTTTGAATAAGGCCCACTTAACACTCCACCCTGATAAGCTTCAGAAGATAACCCAAGTTTTCCCTAACATAGTTCGGATTGGCTTCATGTTTTACAATGCATTGCATAAGTTCAAAGTAAATTGCCAGAAGTTTAAGGGATAAGAAAGGCCTTACTAATTGAACCTAATGATGATTTTTTTTTTATATTGGATATACCAGCCATCCACAAACATACGAATGAGACTGTGAGGTTAGACTCTAAAATTCAAAAGAATAGGTATGGGACCTATGGCTAAAGGCTTCCACAACTCTGATATGATAGATTCGCTCCTAAGAGCACCTGCCCAAGAGGGTTATAATCCCCATTCTAGTAAGTGAGCGGGATTAGATATGGTTGTCCCAAGTGTTGTTGGGGACTTGGTATTAGATCTAGTGGACTTAGGTCGAATTTAAAACGATGAGTGATTTTATGACTTGTTTTGTAGGTGCTCTTAAATATTTTTTCAAAGACTCCCCAAAACTATGTCGTTTGGGTGCTTGTTTGTGAGCAATTTCCAGAAACTTTTCCTTGCCCAAAAATTCAAATTTTAAATGAATGCTTGAGATTACACATGGTATAATACCAACAGCTAGGTCAAAAATTCTATTTTTATTCTCGAAAATTACTTTTATATTCAGAAAATGCATTTTTTTTTCCAGAAATTCTAGGATTCTAACACATGGCTAAACCTGGGCTGTACAATCATATTTTTTGTTTACTAAATCAAAAATTAAATTTTTATTTCTAAAAATGATATTTAATTTCCAAAAATCCAAGATACACCATGTGGCCACCAATCCCTTTTTTTTTTCTACTTTTCAAAAATAGAATAACTGTCTACTCAGCTAATGTGGCTGCCATGTGGGCATTGACTAGTCAATGTCCTTGCAAAGAGGACAACCATTGGATGGTTGAGAGTCCTCAGGCCGCTAATCGATGTCTAAACCAACAAATGCAACCCCGATCCTAGAATCGAATCTACACAATCTAAACTATAATATATGTGAATTTAAGCCCGATCTAATGGCAACAACTAGCCTAATTTGAGCTTCATAGTATGTAGCCATGGTGAAGTTTGACCATGCAATTCACACATCAACAATCTAAAATGAAGCTACAGCTAGCATCCAAGGAGTTCAGATTTACTTACTTGAAGGTTTGATTAAATCAAGAGTGTCTAAAATGAGTTAGGTAGATTGCGATAGGTTTGGGAGGTTTCGAAACTCATCAATGGGTGGTTTGACATAGTTTTAATGCAAAACAAAAATACAGGCATGTTTAGGGATGTACGAGGAGTGGATTTAACTAAGTTTGAGGCGAAATGATTGAACATAAAGAAATTCACCATTGACAGACTTAGGGAGCTTCAACAATGGTTCGTACCTTTTTCAGCGATAAAATGACGATCCAAGGAGTTTGGACTGGTCGTCTGGACCTTTCTGCAACTCCTTCAACAATGGTGATCGTACTCAGCCCTAGTGGAGCTTCTCTCTCTTCTTTTTTTCTTTTCTTTTCTCTCTCTCTAGATTATTATCATCATGGAACAAAATGAAGCTCTCTTGATTCCAAAATGTGTGGAATTAGTTATCCACTGACTTAGAAAATTTATTGCACAAGAGGGTTTCTCAATCGAGCTTGCTTGGCACATGAGTACACATGCTAAATGGCCAAAATGGTGTTTGTCGAGACCTGCCTCGAGGATTTTTAAGATTTCATCTCAAGGGAGCTAATGGATTACTTCCGATATCTCATTCGTTCAATAGGACGGATGAGATCAAATCAAATGCACGAGTACTCCTAGGCCCATGCCAAATCGCATTAGGGAGGAATTCTCAAAATCGAGATTGATCTTAATATGGTTGGGTGAAATGTGATTAATGCATATGCCATTGGAGTCGCTGCCAATCATTTTTTGGAGTGTGTGATTGGAAATTCTATCAAGTGATTGGAAGAAATCGTTCGATTCTGTAAAAATCAGAGAAATAGATTCAAGAACTTAGTTATGTTGACTCATCGATCGACACACTTTCAGTACCTAAGTGGAGTGATTTCCTAACCTATAGAATTCATGTAAATATTTTTTTGGGTAAGCTAAGTTCTAAAATCTAAAGAGTACATGTAGATATAATTATCTGTCCTATCAATCACAATTATTAAAATAAGTGCGCACTCAAGGAATCAAGTCATATAGATAAATCACATCAAATCAACACTCAAATGGTCAAATGGCAAGCCTAATATAGCCCTAAGGGCTTAGAGAATGTGCCAATTAGGTTTAAGGGTAGTTTGGGAAAATTTGGTTCAAATTGACCAGAGGGGTAAAACGGTCATATTTTCAAGGCTCGAGAACCCAAAATCATAAAAATAGGTCAAACTAATTGAACGTGATCATTCATTTTTTTTATGAATTTATGAATTTTTATGATTTTTAGAATTTTTTGATGATTTTGTTTTGGAATTTTTAAAGCATTTTTTGAATTTTTATTAGTTATTTATTTATTTATTTATTTCTTTGGATCGGGTCAGGTTGGCTAGGCCCATAGACTCACCCAAAACCCATGTGGGTTTGAATAGTTCTAAAAATGACACCATATTATTATTTTTTTTATATTTTCTATTGTTTCTAATTTTTTTTAGATTTTCTCAGAATTTTTTTAATAATATCGAGTCGGGTGACCCAGTCCATAGACCCAAGGGCCTGGTCCAAACTCAGATGGGTCCGAACCTGCAAAAAAACTATGCTACTTCGATCTTTTTACTCAAATTTTTAGAATTTTAGAATTTTTTATTCAATTTTTCCTTTTCCTCCCTATTTCCAATTTAAAGCCTACAAAGGTGACACATGGTGAACTCTCGAGCACTAAATCAAAAAAGAATTTTTATTTTGAAGAAATTATTTATAATTTTGAAAATTATTTTTTTTCCAAAAAATCCAAATTGCAACATGTGGCGCACCGTCCAACATCGGATCCAAGTTTTATTTTTTATTTTGAAAATTAATTTTTTCTTGAGAAAATATTTTTCTATCATAAAACTATTATAAAATTGAAATGAATTCTTATTATTATTTTCCCAAAAGCCCAGATTATGACGAATGGTGCAATCCTCACCATCTAATCTAGGTTTGTTATTGAGCCAAAAACGGTTATAAGGTTGAAGCTGACATGGCGTCTGGCGTGACATGCCACGTCAGCATTGATCATGTGATGTCTCGAAATTTTGAGATCTACGAAATAAATAAAATTGAACATTATGAAAAAGAGACAATTTTTGGACGTAAATTTTAAATTAGTTAGAGCGCTAGTTAGACATTTAATTCCATTTAATTGCACATAGAAATTTTTCGTTTGCGCTGAACTTAGCCTCGTCCGAACCTTCATTGCAAGATTTCTAAAAATGCTCTCATTCGTCGTGCCTAATATTCAACTTGTCCTAAAATTACCTAATTAATCTTTTGCCCTAAGAATTTATGCATATAGGACAAGGAAATTCAAATTTGATGTGACCTTTCTTCCTTTATTTGATTTGATTTTGTTTTATTTTATTTTTTTCTCTTGTTCTTGTTCTTTTTCTTTTCCTTCAGTTGGATAATACCCCCCCCCCCCCAAATTTGTCCTATTCGATCAATAGCCCCCCCTCACCCTACTATCTCTCTCTCTGTCTCTCTGCTATATGTGTCCCCCAAGTCAGCTGTTTTGACCTCCCATCATTTTTCCCTTTCTTAATCTCGTCCTTTCCACTGTAGCTTAGAGAAACCTGCCCCCTCACCTCTTGTTGTTTTTTTTCCTTCTTTCTTCTTCGGCTAAGTCTCCTCCTCCCCTAGGTTTGTTGCGGTTTGGCGACTTCTTCTTACTCGAGTCTTCTTTGCCATCGCTGCCACTTCTAGCTCTTTTGCCTTCATCCCAATGCCACCCAGCTGAGTTGCTCCGCCGTCTTTGCCGCACCAGCTCCTTCGCTGCCAGCCTCTTCCCCGCTGTGTCGTTGTTACTGCTGAGCGTTCATCTTCACGGCTGTTGATGTTCACAACTTTTTCTCCTTCTTCTTTAGCTCACCCTCGTCATTAGCTTACCGTCAACTTGCCGTTCTAACCACATCTTCTTTGTCGTAGCTGGCGTCGCTCGACGTGAGCCCACGAGCTTGCCGTTGCATTGGGTCGTTGTATTTAGCTCCTACGATTCCCTTACCCTTTGTTCATGCCACCGCAGCTACCTCCTCCGCCGTCTCCCTCTCCTTGCTGCTCTACCTTGCTGTCACCGTTAGTCGCCGTTGTCCTCGTCGAAACACTACCGCAACTAGTAGCCGTCGCAGCCTTGACATCCCAATTCCACCTTTGTCCAGGCCCCTCTCTAGCCTTGTCGCGCGTCATTCAGCCGTCCGAGTGTCGTCGCGTTATCGCCGCTGGTCGCCATCGCCCATCGCCGGTCAGATCAGTCCATGTTCATACATTGTTGTTGACATCGTTATGAGTTAGCCTCACTCGCGGTCAAGTCATTAATTGTGTTCGGGAAATTAAATAATTAGTTTAACTAAGTATTCAGGTAAATTAATCATAGTTGAATTAGCTAGAAACTTCGTTTAGGTTAAATGGCCACAATTACATAAGTTAGACCAAATAGCGAGGCAAGCCGTGGTCATTTCAAAATTTGACTGCTTGATTGATTGCAATTATTGATTGCAAGTGAACGTTTGGTTAGCGCCGAGTGGCTGATGAAATACTTGATTAGACTATTAGTAGTCGATGTAGTCATTATGGTTAATTCGAATAATTGAGCATGATATACTATTATTATTACCGATTGCTTGGAATTGTGATCGATGTTTGACTGTCAAATGTTCGAAGTGGATTATGTTTGACTGCATAAAGTCTGATTACTCGGGTCCAGATTTAAAATATAAATTGATTTGATGGTATAATCTATGTGTGTGGTTACTTGATGGGTTTTAAATCCGTGCCAGTCGTATGGTTTTCTCTATGAATCTTGTGTCGTGCTAGTCGTATGAATCCTACGAGCTATCATATATCATCACCAGAAGTAAAGGACGACAACTGGTCTTGCCAGAATAAGACTATCAGTCGTTGTACTTAGACACACTAGTCGTATGTGATGAACCTTGTGACTATTGTTAACACGTCAAGCATTTAGCCGCAAACTTCGCACATCCACCTAGTGCTGACGTAGATTCTAGTACATTTTCATGATGTCAAGGTGAATGCTGTAACTGCTACGGTGCGCTTCTGATAAGATCTCCTCCTTTAACTCATTATCTAGCACAAATAAGCATCCATGAAACTTTAAGATCCCCTATGCTATCACCTGAAACTCTAGTTTCCTCTTACTTGCTTCCAAAGATAAAATCTTCTAAAAACCGGGGTTCATAGGCTGCAGTTCCTTAATCCTTGCCTGTATTGTTGGTTTGATCCTCAATGTTGCAATTAGACTTGAGAGGTGTCTTACTTCAAACCTAGATTCTGAATCTCTTACTCCTTCAAGTAGGGTCCATTCCTTGACCATCAGATGCGCAATGCTTGACTTTCGACTCAAGGCATCTGCTACCTTATTAGCTTTCCCAGGGTGGTATAAGATGTCGCAGCCATAATCCTTCAGTAACTTCATCCAGCGACACTGTCTCATATTCAACTTCTTTTGCGAAAATTGATATTTTAAACTCTGATGGTCCGTATAGATCTAAAACCTTTCTCCAACCAGGTAGTGCCTCCATATCTTAAGTGTGAACATTATCGCTATCAACTCCAAGTCATGCATCGGGTAATTCACTTCATGCGGCCTTAACTGTCTAGACGCATACGCCACAACCCATCCATGTTGCATTAAGACACATCCTAGTCCTCTCAACGATGCGTCACTATAGATCTCATATCACCCTGGTCCGGATGAAATTACCAATACTGGTGCATTCGTCAACCTATTCTTTAGCTCCTGAAAACTTTCTTCACACTTGTCCATCCACTCGAACTTAGTTTCCTTCTTTAATAGGCACGTTAAAGGACCAGCTATCGCGAAAAACCTTTCCATGAAGCATTTGTAGTAGCCTGCCAATCCTAGGAAACTCCTTACCTCTCTTGGCCACTTCTCAACTGCTTTGATCTTTGACGGATCCACTGATATACCCTCGCCAGAGACTATGTGTCCAAGAAACGCTACTCGGTTAGGCCAGAATTCGCATTTACTAAACTTGGCATATAATGAGTGTTCTCTTAGGGTCCGTAAAATTGTCCTTAGGTGCAGCTCATGATCCTTAGAGCTCTTCAAGTAAACCAGGATGTCATCGATAAATACAATCACAAACTTATCCAAGAATTCCTTAAATACCTTGTTCATCATATGTTTGACAGCAGTAGGGGCATTTGTCAATCTAAACGGCATGATTGTAAACTCATAATACCCATATCTCGTCCTAAATGCTGTTTTTGGTATGTCCTCTTTTTTAATACTTAGCTGATGATAACTTATCCTAAGGTCAATCTTTGAGAACACTGACGCTCCTTGCAATTGATCGAACATATTGTCAATCCTTGGGAGTGGATGCTTGTTCTTAATCGTCACCTGGTTCAGTTATCTGTAGTCGATGCACAAACATAGCAACCCATCCTTCTTCCTTTCAAACAGTACTAGAGCACCCATGGCAACGCACTTAGTTGAATGATTCCCTTGTCTAATAACTCTTACAATTGCAACTTAAGTTCCTTTAATTCCGATAAAGCCATCCTATATGGTGCCTTAGAGATTGGCTTCGCTCTTGGGGCCAACTTGATTACAAACTTCACTTCTCTTTCTGGTGGCAATCCAGGCAGTTCTTTAGGAAACACATTGGGGAATTCACATACTATGGCCACGGCCTCTAGCCTTACTTCCATAACCAAAGGGTTAATTACTGATGCTGGAAAACCTTTACACCTAGCGTCTAATAGCTTAGTTGCTTCTAGTGACGAAATCCAAGGTATCGAGGTTCCTCCTTGGTTTCCCAAAAATTCATATCTACGATGACCCACTGGATAAAGTTGGATCACCCTATTTCCACAATCTATCAGGGTATTATGCTTAACTAACCAATCCATTCCTACTATCACATCCAAGTCATACAAAGGTAGCACCGCTAGATCGATTAACTCCTCTCTATCACCAAGAACCATCTTACACCCTTGACATCCTAACGAAATAATCACTTATCCTTTAATGGGGGTTATAACATGCAACACTACGCCAAGCGGTCTCACTTCCATACCAAACAAACACACAAATCGCTCAGACACAAACGAATGCGACGTTCCAGGATCAAACAAAGTATATGCAGCATGATCACAAAGAGATATAGTACTTGTGATCACTCTAGGTGCGTTCTCAGCCTCATTGCGTGCTACAGTATAAACTCTTCCTTGCACTGGCGGTTTGTTCAAATTATTTTGCGAGGCAGCTCCCATCCGAAGTCCAATCTACTATTGTAGTGGTCGAAACTGCGGTCCTGGCGTTTTCTGTGACATTCTGAAATTCGACCATTTTTCCAAAATTTGAATACAGGATGGTTATTTCATGGAGGCGCTATAAATGAATCTCACTTGGAGCTGGCCACTCTGAGAAGACTAACTAAAGGGGAAAGGCTAGTTAGGAGTATAAGCACGCGGACCAAATGGTCGATACGCGTGACTCCTAAAAGCCACCCGTTAGTTTAAGAATTTATTTAAAGTTGCCATCTTATGAATGAGGTCGCGAATTAAATTTCGAAATAGGACAATCGACCCTCATGAGTGTTACAGAGATTGAAATCGGATGTCGCCTCGAAAGGCGTGAATTGGCAATGTGGCATTGGAATGCCTAGAGAAAAGGAAAATTGGAAATTCCCATCTCGCTCTCATCTTGTGCTAGAATCCATGGCTAGAGAGCATCTGTAATTTTAACGAGGCTAAAAAATTTGTTCGGTGGCATTCCGAGTTATTTTCCGATTATGATTGAGCTAAATCAGAATCGATTGAGCCCTTACCGGTCCTGAAATTTCATGAATTTCGAGAAATGTCTCATCGGTCATCTTTTTGATCAATTTGACCAGCTTTAACCGAAAATAATTGAAGGCCAACCTTTACCAGTCCAAATTTCACTGATAGTCCAAAAATCAATCGATTCGTTTAGCTTTAAGTCGCTGTCAGTGAATAGTAATTTTTAATAATTGCCCTTAGGGATAATATCTGCTCTCTCTCTCTCTCTCTCTCTCTCTCTCTTGTTTCCATCATTATCACCAGAACATTCTCTCTCTCTCTCTCTCTCTAGAATTTTCGGATTTCTCTCCCTCCCTGCTGAATTCCAACTTTCTACCACCAATTTGATCGGCTGCCGATAGAAATCCGACCTTTGGATTTTCATGATTTTTGGATATGTTGTACTTCTATCCGAGATGAGTTTACATAACTTCGAATCATTTCGATTTGAGGTCGTTTGACCTTCCAAATCTGCTTTTCCGTTTCAGTCGACGAACTAGTTTTTTGTTACCCAAATTTAATTTAGGGCTCATGTTGATATATGTTGACCCTAGCGACCCCTAGAGCTTATTTTCATGTGAAAATATTGATTTTCATCTCGTGAACCATCTCATTCAGCCTTTGATCAGCCTAGGTTTGGACGAAATCCACTGGAATTTGTCGTTCCTTTTCGGTCGCCGCAGTATGCCGCCGTTTCCACCGCTTTCTCAGCTCCGTTTCAGCCTCGATTAGGTAAGTTAAACCTCTATTTCTCGATTAGAATATTTTACAGGTTATGGACTAGCTCTAGTGTCCGATTCGAAGTAAATTAGTTTAGGAAAAATTGTTGGAATTGGCATATTTATGCAAATTAAATTCTGTGGGGCTGTGAATATTCCGTGGATTGGTGAAATGTTGCTGTTCATGTTTAAATGAGGTTGTTTGAGGTGGTGGATGTGGGTCCTCAAGGTTCGGGTACCGAAAAATGAATTTTTGGGATTTTTATTCAAAAACGGGCCAAATAGTGTTTTGAAATTACTATTCACGAACCTCCGAGCACTGTTCATGTACTACCCAACTTAATTTTGATTTGAAAGTGACAATTTTTGTGGGTCCCATGTGGTTTGAGTACCGAAAAATGGGTTTATGGAGCTTTTTATGCAAAATCGGGCCCGAGCAATATTTTATGTTTACCCACGTATACTTGAAATTAATTATTTGATCATTTTGGGTCCCACGCGAGAAATTGAGCATTTTAAATAAAATTGAGCATGTGAAAGAGATTGATTGGTTTGACAATTATGTCGGCCATGTTATTTAAAATATTTGGGCACATGTTTTAAGTTTTGGTCTAACGTACTTGACCAAGGTTTTTGCCCAATTGAAACTGGCATTGTTTTGTATGCTTGATTGAAATATTTGGACTTGTATTTGAAATGTGGCCTAATGTACTTGGGTGATGATTTCTGTCCAAATGAATTTAAAAGATTTCATTACCTGAAAGCTGTGTGCGATAATTTGGGTTCGCAAAGTGAGTTGATTGGTTTGGTCATTTGGCCAGAAATGTGGATTGAATATTTGGACTTGTATTTAAAATGTGGCCTAACATACTTGGCCGATGATTTTTGTCCTAATGAATTTAAAGGATTTTATTAGCCTAAAGGGCTAAAGCGATGGATTTTGCGTGTGAAACGTAGCCATGGAAGATGGGCTTGAGGTGCATATGACACGGGTCGAGGATGGCCCTAAGATACCTATATGACACGAGGAATTAAAGAGATAAGTGTGCCGACTTGAGGTACCTATATGACACGGGTCGAGGCATTGTGTGCCCTGATGAGTTTGACGTGGGGTAGCTGGAGTGATAAGATGCCAACTTGAGGCGTCTTACACATGAGTTGAGGCACGGACCTGAGGCTTCCACGACACGGGTCGGACCTGATGCGCTTATATGACGCGGGTCAAATTGGCTACTAATTTGAGGCCCAAGATTGAGCGTGCTTGCAAATGTATTTGCATTTATTGTCCTGTATTAGACTCGTTTGTTTTATAACTTGGCCATTTGTGGCGTACCATTGATTAGCAGTTTTATGTGATATTCTGATTTTATGGTCTTGGATTAGACCTGAACTATCTTTTTATAAATGGCCATTTATGGCGAGTTTTCATTTGGGCGTTGCCTTTGATTTTGGCCATACGATTTTAAAAAAAATGACTTTGTGGTTTGATTGCCTGGGTGAGGCATGGAGTTGGGTCTGAGGGTGTTTAGTATTCTGAGAAGGGATTTAGAGGTTAGCTTGCTGAGATTTGTTCTCAAAGGTGATTGCCCTTATTTTTCAGACCCTGTCCTTTGCAATGAATGGAATACGGGTAAGACAGAGGATCCTGAATGAAAATGATCTAAAGACTAGTCTTTTCCTAGACCAGATGGTGGGACGGAAAATGACAAGTTGGGTGGAGATAGAAGCCCCTTGGTAGAAATTTATGTGGTTTGCTCGCCATTGGAATTGAGAAACTTGCCGACCTAAGTCCTTTTGTTGTAAAGGTCAAGCAATGGGTTGTAATGATGTGGCGAAAACTTTAAATTTGTATAGGCCTAATACCCAAAAAAACCTCAAACTTTAGCTTTTGTCCCAATTATACCCAAAACTTTTTTTGTCACATAAAAGACCCCCAACTTTGGGCCTAATACCCAAAAAAACCTTAAACTTTAACCTTTGTCCTAATTATACCTAAAACCTTTTTTTGTCTCATAAAAAACCCTAAAATTTTTTTTTATCCCAATTCTACCGGCCTAACACCAAAAAAAATCCGCAACTTTAGTTTTGTCCCAATTTTACCAACCTAATACATAAAAAAAATATTAACTTCTTTTATGTTATATACTTCTCCTATACATTGTCGGAAGATATAGAGCCACTTAAGGTGGTGTGTTTTGGATTCTACCTAGCACTCAACAACCCAAAAATGGCTAGTCGTGGAGATTTGATTATCTAGACAAATAATTTCAAATCTTGCTATCCTTTAAACCTGCTGTTTTTGAATTTAAAAAAATTTATTGGTAAGTTTGATGAAAAAATTCAAGCCACGTAAAATTAACTAATAGTAATTATAAACAGAATGCTGGTGGTAGTAAAATTGGGTCAAGCGTAAAAATTTGAGATTTTTTTATGTGATAAATGTTTTTGGATATAATTGGGACAAATGCTAAAGTTGAAGGTTTTTTTGAATATTAGATCGGTAGGATTGGGACAAAAGTAAAAGTTGTGGATTTTTTATGAGACAAAAATTTTTTTGGATATAATTGGGACTAAGGCCAAAGTTAGGGGTTTTTTATGAGACAAAAAAAGTTTTGGGTATAATTGGGACAAAGACTAAAGTTTGAGGTTTTTTTGAGTATTAGGCCAATTTGTATATGACTTCATCGTGACAATTGTATGAAAAGTGCATGTAATATAAAAGCTTGGGTTTGACATGCTTAATTGGTCCGTCTCTCTCTCTACCCTTTTATGTGTATGCATTGGAGGAGCTCGCTTCCGTTGTTACAAGAACTCTTAGGTCTTTTGGTCACGATGAGTTTCCTAGGTCGTCGTTATTGTCAACCATTCGACCATACAGGTACGATAAGGATGTCACGTGGCTCATGGGTTCAGGGCGTGACATCCCAATTTTGGTATCAAAATAAGGTCAGCTCGATCCAATGAGGATTTGAGACTTGGAGTGATAAGGATGATGGATATTGGGGTAAATGGACATAGAGATTATGAGCTTTGATTTAGTTAAGAGATGCTTTTGCATGATATTGTTTGGCACAGATGGTTGTTGAGTGAAATGACGGTAATAGTGAGCATGTGTTTCTATTGATATATAGCTATTTGATTTACTACTTGGATTAGTAAGCTTACGTATTAGATTGAGTCAAGTTCCTTGATAGAGTTATAGCAGGTGTTGTGTGAAAGCTTTAGAAGCATGAGCGGTAGAGGTGGAAGAGGAAGAGGTGCTGAAATACATGATCTATAAGCTAGAGCCGCTGAGGGCTCGAGAGTTGCTCGAACTGCTGAAGGTCAAAGGGTTACGAGGAATCCTCGAATGGAAGGAGTTATGGGAGCCCTAAAGGAAATTGGAAATCTGATAGGGAAGGCTCAAGGAAGAGCTGCCAAGCTTGCCCAGGCTGCTGAGGCAGCAGTGGCTGCAATGAATGTGAATGTGGGAGGTGGAAATGGAGCTCGACAGATGAGTCGAGCAGTTTCTGAAGTTAAAATTGCCAAAGTTCAAGGGAGATGGAGGACCTGAGATGGCACCCGATGGATTGAGGAATTAGGAAAAAGATTTTTACCTTATTGGGAAGCATAAAAGAAGAGAAAGTTACATTAGCGGTGTATCAGCTGTAGGGTACATCTAGTGATTGATGGAAGGCTACTCAAGGGAGAGTATTCCTTGAAGGAGTAGTACATAATTAGACAGCCTTTTATAAGACGCTCAATGGGAAGTATTTCTCAGAGGCTGTTCAAAATGCAAAAAACCTTTGTAATTTTTTTGATAATGAATCAATCAATTACATCTTATTGAATTGAAATCCTAAGTTGCAACAAAAATTGAAATGGAATCCTAGAAAGCAATAAAAGGTCCCACGCAGGGGAGATGTGAAAAACTAAAGAAAGCAATTACTCTTGAGGGCCAATGCTCATCCCTTCCAGTGGTTCTTCAATAATTGCATTGATGGAAGTTCCCGCAAACCAAACAATGAGGTAAGGAATGCCACCATCAAAATCACAACACATAAGGTTCAATTCATGCTTCTTGAAAATACAAGGATAGACACATTAATTTGTCCCTCTACCGTCCACAAATGAATAGAGCTGTGGAAGCGGGGATTAAGAATATCAAGAAAACCTTGTCCAAAACTATAGAGAACTTTCAAGATTGGTATGAGAGGTTGCCATATGCATTAATGGCATATCGAACTTCAATATGAACTTCAAGAAGGGAAACTCCTTACTCTTTGGTATACAGCATGGAGGCAGTCTCGCCTATGGAAGTTGAGATTCCTTCCCTACGGATTCTATCCCTAGCTAAGCTCTCAAAGGCTGAATGGATCCAAAGAGCCACAAACAGTTGAACCTAATCAATGAAAAGTAGCTAAAGGCTATTTGTCATGGTTAGGCATATTAGAAATGATTGGCTAAATCATTCAACCAAAAAGTCAAGCCCAGAAATTTCACAGTTGGGGATTTAACTGTGAAGAAGACACTTCCAAATATCTCATATCCTAGGGGCAAGGTCATGCCAAATTATGAAGGACCATATGTTGTTCAGAAAGCTCTACTTAGTGGTGCTCTAATCCTTATAAACATGAATGAAGAATAATTGGTAAATCTTTTAAATGTAGATGCTATCAAGAAATACTACCCTTAAATAAAGCAAATATTTGATCAACTTATGTTCCCCACGGATGACTGAGTCACATTAAAAGGCTATTACATGCATACATTTGTATCTATTTTTTTGGTGAAAGTAAGAAATAAATTAGCTACTCAAAAGTGCGATTACAAGGAGTCGAAACACGAAAACCTCGCACCAACTAAGACACGAGAGTGTCCCAATAGGTACAAAGGTGTAACGGTAAGAGAGAGAGCCCAAAGGCACAGCGCAAACGGCCAATACACGGCCAAGAGGGGCGAAAAATAGACCCCAAGCAAAAGAAAACACGGCCAAAACATGGCCAAGAAGGCGGACACCGGACCCCAACCTAGGTTAATACATCAGGAGACATCCCCCAATTTGTCTGGATTTTGATGTTGCACGGTGAGTGTGGAATCGGCTTCAGGGACAAACCTTGGTCTTTCACCAACTTCTCTAGTTGGGTGCGCATAGCAGGCAAGAAACAAGGTCGATGACGGAAGAGAGCATTGTTCCGTTCCATCCATATAATGTAGCAAAGAGCAACGAATGAGAATCGGCCGATCTTGTCCCGAAAAGAGGATCCTTGGAACTTACGGCCCACCCAGGAAATGGTGTCAAGCCACGCTTTATTCCGCCACAACAGGTTGAACTTGGACGCTCAGAATTGAGCTAAAGATGCAGTTGACGCACATGCAAAAAATAGATGGTTTATGGAATCTGGACGGCAATGACAATAAGCACAAACCCCGTGAGTGATTCTATGATAGGATAGTAAATAAACCTGCGTGGGCAATCTTTTGAGGGAGATCAGCCACAACAGGAATGAATGTCTCAGTATCAAGCTTCTGCTCCACACAAAGGAATACCAGGGAACCTTAGGATCCTTCCTCCGAATAAAATCCCACGCTCCAACTATGGAGAAGTTACCTGTAGGGCTATCAACCCAAATCAGCTTATCCGTGCGGTTTTCAATGATAGGGGGCCTCGATCTGTCCATCCATTTATCTGATTAAGCGCATTGGACATCGACCAAGAACCTGAGTAGAAGTCCCGAACTGAAGCCTCCCGCGGGATTCCAGAGCTGTAGATCTCCCGATCCATGAAAAGCAAGTGCAAAGGGCCTTGGGGATGCCAATGATCATACCAGAAAGAAGAGGAGGTTCCATCCCCAATCTGCATTTTGAATGCCAGTCTAAACTCCCGCCGTAAGTCTAGAATTTTTTTCCATGTCCACGAACAAAATGTCGGCTTTGTGGACACCCAGAAGTTCTTCCTCTTCAGAAAGTTGGAATGAATCCAATGACACCAAAGTGACTCTTTATCTGTGAACAGCACCCAGATATATTTGAGCATAGAGGCACGGTTGGAGTCGCCAAGGCGTCAAATACCAAGACCGCCTTTATTTTTCGGTCTGCACACATCATCCCATGGGACTTTCGCTCCTCCAGCCCCTAATTCTGGTCCCTTCCACAAGAATTGCCTGAGGATTGATTCAATTTTTGCTAGTACCGCTTTCGGGAGAGTGAAGACATTAGCCCAGAATACTTGGATGGCATACAAGACTGATTTAATAAGCTGAAGTCTTTCAGCGAAAGACAAAACGGTGAGCCCAAGAACGGGCTCTAGATGTTATCGCGTTCACCAATGAAGTGCAATCAGCCTTGCTAAGTCTAGATGCAATGACAGGCACACTAAGGTAATGAAACGGAAGCTTACCTTCGTGGAATGCGAAGCAGTCCAGTATATTTTGGCGAGAAGCAGCAGATCCTCCAGACATAAATATCTCGTTTTTGCTCGGGTTTTGCTTGAGACCGGACCACCCCGAGAACAAGTCCAATCCCGCCTTGAGAAGCTCGACAGAAGCAATGTTTGCTTCGGCGAACAGCAGCACATCATCTGCGAAGAATAGGTGCCATAACTTGGTGGGTTTACACCGCCAATAGAACCGAAAATCCGGTTGCCGAGTCTGAGCATTGAGGATTCTAGTGAAGACTTCCATGGCCAGGGTAAATAGATAAGGAGACATTGGGTCACCTTGTCGTATACCTCTGCCACTTGCAAAGTATCCGCATAGATTGCCATTTATGGCCACCAAAAATTTCGGAGAAGAAACGCATTCCATAATCAGTGATACCATTCTGTCCGGAAAGCCCAAGGATTGGAGGACTACTTTGAGAAAATTCCAATCAATGGTGTCATATGCCTTTTGGAAGTCCACTTTGATGGCACACTTTGGAGAGTATGGTTCATGGTGGAATCCGGCAAATAGCTCTTGAGCAATGAGGATGTTATCAGCAATCCTTCTTCCCTTAACAAAAGCATTCTGAGTGTGGCTTATAATGGACGGCAGAACACTAGCAATCCTATTGGCAAGGATCTTAGTGATACACTTATAGATCGTATTACAACAAGTAATGGGGCGAAAGTCATTCATACCCGTTGCATTGGGAATCTTGGGGACTAGGGTGAGTATTGTCGCATTAGTCTCTTTCAGAAGGCAGCCAAAGCGAAAGAAGTCCTTGATAGCCAGAATCACCAGAGGACCTACAATGTCCCAACAAGAGGTGAAGAATTCAACATTGAAGCCGTTCGGGCCAGGGGCCTTACCTCTCGCAAGAGAGAACATCGTATTCTTGATCTCTGAGTCCGTCACCTCACGGGCCAGAAACTGCCGCTGTTCCTCATCCAGCGTACACGAGAGGAAAGGCATAATATCTTCAACAGCAGACCGAGATGAGGTAGGTACCGCTGCAAGAAGGTTCTCAAAAGTGAGTAACAATCTGATGTTGCACCGCTTCAGGATCACATACAGCAGAACCATCCGTATCAGTAACCGAAAGTATGCGATTCTGAAGATGCCTTTTGTTGACGAAGTGGTGAAAGTAAGCCGTATTAAGGTCACCTTCTTTCAGCCACCTAATTCTTGATTTCTGCCTATGAAAGGACTCTTCCTGGAGCCGTAACTCAGAGAAGATCTGCAGCTTATGTCTTTCCTGGTCCTGCCTTTTCCTGATCGAAGGGATCACCAGCAATTTCTTCCTGAATCATCTTAAGAGCCACTCTAGCTTCCTCAGTTCGAGTGGATATATCAGAGTAGGATTCTTTGTTCAGAAGTTTTAGCCGACATTTTAAGAGCTTTAGCTTCTGGCATAGCACAAACATAGGTGTACCAGCCCGATGCGCCTCCCAGACTTCCGCCAAGATAGTCCTGAAAGAAGGATGGGACTTCCAGAAGTTAAAGAACTTAAAAGGTTTTCGGGAATGCACCTGGTTCACTATTTTGATGACCATTGGGGTATGGTCAGATATTCCTTTAACAAGGATTGAAGCTTCAGAATAGGAGAAAGTTGCCCTCCAAGCGTCATTGATGAGAACTCTATCAATCTTCCTTAATTTCTGAGAGGCTCCAGATGAAGTAGACCACGTGAATCGTTGCCCGACGTACCTCAAGTCATCCAAATCAGCTTCGTCTAGACAATTATTCAGCTCTTCGAATGCTGGGATCCAAGTAGTGGAGCTGCCCAATCTATCCGAATCATACCGAATTGCATTGAAATCCCTAGCAACAAGCCAAGGTTCACTCTCCAGAGAGGTGCTAGTATGGATGAGGTCTGCCCAAAGAGTCCTCCGAGTGACAAAAGTATGCTCCCCATAGACCACAGAGAAGTAGCAATGTTTAGCCAAAGTATGAAGGTTGATCCGACAGTGGATAACCTGTAAGGACATAGAGAGGACAGTGTTGACACCTGATTTTTACTCATCTTTTTCTCTTTAAAATTAATAAAAAAATCAATAAAATTCATAAAATAAAAACATCAACATTGAAGACCTTGGCACAGCCTAGGGAACTAATTTTGACCAAAAATGATTTTTCATATTTTCAGTATTTTTCAGTATTTTTTATTTTCGAAAATTAATAAAAAATCCATAAAAATTCATAAAATTGAAAAATCAACTTTGGAGACCTTGGCCAAGCCTAGGGAACCAATTTTAACCAAAATTTTTTTTTTCATATTTTTTGCATTTTTTTACTTATTTTTTTTAGAAAATAGAAAAAGTGATTGAAAATTAATAAATGATAGCATTTGAAGCCACAAAAATATAAAAGAATAGTCAATATTTTTCTTTTCTTTTCATGTTGGCTATCGCAAATTTAAAAAAATCCAATTCGGGGTTGTGTATTTTCTCAAGAGCTTAATCTCGAATCGGGCCAAAAAATTTCAATTTGAGTCAATTTATTTTTATTTTTTTCTTTTAGGAGTTGTAACATTATTCTCTAATATTTCAAATTTTCATCTCGACCCAATTATACTCAGAATGACTCAATTTTGCAAAAGGGTTTTAATTAAATTTTACGGCAAGAAATAAGTATAAGGAAGGTGTGTTGAAAATTTTGAGGAGATTTGAACTTAAAGAAATATTTTTCAGGGACTGAATTGCAAATACTTAAAAACTCAGGGACTAGAGTGCAAATACCTAACTCTTAAGGATTATTTTGCAAATAACAAAAAGAAGAGTTAGTGGAGAAATTAGAATAAAGAAGGGAAGATGGAGAAGAGGAGATGGAGAAGAATGGATGGAGAAAATAGGATAAGAGAAGGGAAGATGAAGAAGAGGAGATGGAGAAGAGGAGATGGAGAAAATAAGATAAGAGAAGAGAAGATGGAGAATAGGAGATGGAGAAGAGAAGATGGAGAAGAATGGGTGGAGAAAATAAGATAAGAGAAGGGGAGATGGAGAAGAGAAGATGGAGAAGAATGGATGGAGAAGGGAAGATGGAGATGAAGAAGAGTTAGTGGAGAAATTAGAATGGGAGATAAATTTGGAGATGGGAAGATGAAGATGAAGAAGAGTTAGTGGAGATATTAGAATGTGAGATAGAGATGGAGAAGGGAAGATGAAAATGAAGAAGAGTTAAGTGGAGAAATTAGAATGAGAGATAGAGTTAGTGGAAAAATTAGAATGGAATATAGATGATTGGGTTATAAAAGGAGGAAGAAATGAGCTTGAGAGGGGGGATTTTTTGGAGAGAAAATTTTGGATGTTTGAGAGAGTTTTGAGAGATTGAAGAAAAATTGGAGAGAAAGAAAATACCAAAAGAGAGAGAAAATTTTGAAAATGATGGGAGTTTAAAGCTAGAGGTTATCATCACAAAGTCCTTCATCGATCAACATAAATAAAGAGTTCATCTTCGTCAACGAGCAAACAAATTTGAGCTAAGTGTTTTTATTTATTCATTTATTTGTGGTTTTAGTCTCAAATTAGCACAAATTGTATACACTTTCTCCATCTCCCTTTTTTCCATATTTTATGGTAGGTAAAAAAAAAGGGACAACTCCGTATCAACGATAAATTCCATGGAGGTGCAAAGTGAGCCCAAACAAATTCCAAGGTGCCTATCAAATTTGCAGCCGACCCGTCAACGGATTTTAGCTCAAATTGTTGAAATAATTTGTTGTATTTTATTTAAAGAACTAAAACCTCAGAATGGAGAGGCAAAGCGCATCCACTGGAGGTCGTTTATTTCCTGCAATTTAAATTCCTGCACCATCAAATCCCAAAGGGAAGAGCCAACCCAATGTTAGGCCGCCCATTGGAGGTTTTTACTTACTGCAATTTAAATTCGTGCACCATTAAACCCCAAAGGGAAGAGCCAAGCCAATGTTAGGCCGCCCATTGGAGGTTTTTACTTACTGCAATTTAAATTCGTGCACCATTAAACCCCAAAGGGAAGAGCCAAGCCAATGCTAGGCCGTCCATTGGAGGTTTTTACTTACTGCAATTTAAATTCCTGCACCATCAAACCCCAAAGGGAAGAGCCAAGCCAATGTTAGGCCGTCCATTGGAGGTTTTTACTTACCGTTATTTAAATTCCCGCAATTTAATTCGTGCACCATTAAACCACAAAGGGGAGAGCCAAGCCAAGGTTGGGCCATCCATTGGAGGTGTTTATTTACTGTCATTGACTTCCTGCCGTTTAATTTTTGAATCACTAGACCCCAAAGTGAGTAGACTGTAACATTGCACAGAAGTCGTTAACACACTCCCTCTTTCGGCTTTAGGGAATTTTTAACACTTTGAAAATAAAAAAAAAATACCACCCATGCATCCTATCTAAAAAGTGAAATAATAAAAAGAAAACACTTCACTAGAGTCTTAGGAATAAACCAAGTTTGAGTTGCCAAATTAAGATATCCATGAAATTAAGGTACCGAAAGAGCATTAGTTTTAATTAACTAGTGTAACCAAGTCCCCGAACTCATAATCTCTGGTTCGTAGAAGTAATTTAGTTCTCCCGCTAATTTACTTAGGTATCTAATCAACCTACCAAAAATGATTAGTGGCGACTCCAAATTTTAAAACCATTTGAACAAAAACCAAAGTTGCGATTCGGTAGGACTTGGGAGGGTCTGTATTAGATTAATTCATCTAATAAATCTAATAATCCGTTAACCCGATCGAAAAAAAATTCTTCGGGTCGCGATAGCTTGGCGACTCTACTGGGGACGTGTTCTTAATTATAATTTAAGAACTTAGAGGACTTAGGCCATAAAAATTTCATGGTTTTGCAGATGGGAGTCATAAAGGGTGGAGTGTTTGGCTAACCATTTGTTTTGCAAGTTTGGTGTGTGAGAATTGTTATTTAATTTTTGAAACATTGAAGCGGTGTTTGCATTTAAATGTTATGCAAGTGTTTACAGTTTTAGCACTACATCACACACATCCCGTGGCCGGACCTGGGCCACTAGTTTTAGGATGGTGTTGTGATTTGGTTCTAGCGTTTGGTGTGAGATCACGTCGAAACTTAGCCCGGATTCAATTCCGAACCTCTTTTCAAAAATGAGTTTAAAAGTTAGGCCTCAGGCTTGGTAAGATTACCAAAGCGGTGGTTTTAATTTTTAGCTCGAGCAGCCGAAGTGGGAAGGCCCGGCTAATCCTGATTACGTCGTGGGATCACGGCTAATCTTGATTATGTGCGCGAGATTGTCGCCTTGCCGTAAGTCTTTCGCTTCAATTTGTCAACCTTTAGAGTAGATAGGCTAATATTTAAACTCACGATTCATGTGCATGTCTATGTGACCTACATGGTATTTTTCAAGGTAAAAGTAAGACCTCTAACCTTATCTTGTATTTATTTTTTGGGTCGGCCCATGTTAGGATTCAGTCAAATTTCAAACCTAACATCGTGATCATTTTTTTCAAAAGAAAACAAAAATTAAATTGGTGTTCCATTTAAAAAAATAATAAATGTGGAAAAATCCCTTAAGGGAATTTTGTTGACCAATGAAAGATTTTGTCACGTTTTTCCTAATACTTCAATGGACCCAAGATTTTCTCGACAAATTTACCCGGAAAATTCATTCTGAAAAAAAAAAAGAAAATTCTTTCGAGAAATTTGGTAAATATCAAAGGAATTTGTCGCATTTTTTTTCCTAAGTTATAAAGTCTGCAAGAAATTTTTTCTGAAGAAATTCACCCGTGTTTTTCTAAGAAAATTTTCTCTAATTTTTCATAAAATTGAAAAATAAAATTGACTAATGTAGGAATCATGGGCCGACCCCTCTTGGATCACGTACTGATTATTTTCTTTACTTTTGCAGGGAATCATAGGTACCCCGGACAGGAGCAAAATTGGGCTCATTGGTGATAATATACCAAGAATGACCTTGAAGAATGCGAAAGGATAGGAAATGGTCGACACCTCAATTGATAATCCTGGGAAGTCAATCCTCCCAGAGTCAGAAGCGTGTCAATTAGTGGGCACGTGTGGGTTTTGTATTTCGATGGGGCTGTAAATTTATCCAGATTGGGCATGGGGGCATTTTCAATGTCTTTGGAGGTCCCTGTATTTTAAAAAGCATACATTTTGTAATCAGAATCCGTGAGGCAAGTATGATTGATCCGACCTTACAACCTTTCTGATTAAATCAACCAAAGATTGGCCATAAAACTTCCTCGGATTCGAACCACGTGGAGGTCTTTGGGGGGTTGATGTTTTATTAATAAGCATGACCCACAGGCGTTCCTCCTAATATTATAGTCTACCGACACAAGCAAGTGGGTGCCGAAAGTGACAAGAGATGAGTGAGGTGGGGCACGCGACAAGTGGCCTATTTTATTTATTGGCATACTAACCTAGTGGTCAGAGTGGTAATAATAACCAACTGAGGGTTTCACTGTGATCAGTGGGGGTCGTCCCCAAAATCCTTTTTCCATGTTTTTGATATCAACATTAGAGGGAAGTAATGGAGGTCTCGCTTTTGTCTGTTAGATGACGGGCCATCATTTTACAGCCACCATCTATCAAGATAAGACACGATTGAGGCAATCTTACCAGTCGAGATAGAAATACGTTCCCTACGTATTTTGTCGGAAGTACAGTTGACAGTAGCGGATTGGATCCAGCAGAGGTAGATGACCTCGTCCTATGAAGATTGCTGCCAACAGTCCCTCTTCCAGAAGAGAAGATCGCTCCGAACGATGATGGCCCATATGTCGTGACGAAGGTGCTCCTTTGAGGTACTCTGATCCTAGCTGAGATGGATGGTCGTATTTTCTCTAGTACAGTTAACTCTGATTTTGTAAAGAAAAGAAGAGATGGCAGAAGATTAAAGTACAAACACGCAAAACATTCACTTCATTCTATACAAGCTTTACAACAAGTCACTGAGGAGGAAAAGTAAAGCCAAAATGAGCTCTAATAAGCATCACGAAAGAGCTCAATTGACTCTCCATGAAACTAATGTTCTGCCTACACTGAGTGATCTGGGATTCAAGATCTGCAATCTTGAAGAACAGGCAGGTACATTTCTCATTGTGCCTGGCTGCATTTATCTCATGGTGTTCAACGGTGAGTTTCAAGTTGTCGGTCAGGTCTCTCTCAAAGGCTATATTCGCCGTTAGATAATCAAGCCTCTCCTCCAACCACTCGCATCTGAATTTCATCACGATATCCCTCGGGTCATGCTCAAAGTAAGTCTGGTTTAAGGCAAGACGCTCCACCAACTTCTCCCTCTCGTGAATCAGTAGCGAGACCCGCTCATCAGCAGACTTTACGGCCTTCTTGTATCTGGCAATCGAGCGTTCTGCAAACTTCAAGCATTCAGATCGATCCTAGTAGCGGGCCTTCGCGACGCAGGCTAAGGTGACCGTTTCCTGGGTATTTCGGCATGCCTCTAGAAAGTTGATGAAGACGTGTGGGAACGCCCTGTATTCCCTCTCCAAATTGGTGCATTCGACTGAAGAAGCATTTATCTCCCTGAACAAGCCGAGAATCTCAGTTTCGACACTCAGATGATGGGCTATATAAATATAAGCTCGGCCAAGAAGATGATAAAGCCTCTCCCATTTGAACATAACGTCGGCTGAGAAGATGTGGGTAGGGAGATTGGCCATTATCAAGGAAGAAATCAAAGCAGACGAGCAGAATACGAAAGAAAAGAGGAGATAGGTGAAGCATACTAGCGGAATGCGAAGATGGTAATCTGCTTTGAAGTAAATATTGATTTCATAGTGACAGTATCAACCAGTCAAGATTTCCCTATCTATCATTCTCTATTGGCACAATTCCCCGCTGGCTCGAATCCCCGTCAGACGGCAACCTCGAGCCAAACAAATCCGACATCTCTGCCAAAAGTTTGACAGGATGACACAACTTTCAAAAAAGAAAAGAGAAAAGATGGGCCGAGTGGGAGACAAGGAAAATATGATTCGTCTTTATGGGAGGACTCGCTAGCAAATGGACGGTGGAGACATCAACAGGGGCCCTCTACCACAAAAAGATGGAAGAAGACGAGCTGGGCGAGAGATACGATGAAAAAGGCTGAGAAAGACAGAACGCTCAGGAGAAACAATATATGTCTAAATTTTAAAAGGAAGCGTCCTTCTGATAATCTTTATCTAAAACTCTAAAGAGAGTTCCGAAGCATACACAGTCGTTTATGATAGTTTAGAGAGTGTGAAAATGCAAGAAGAAGCAGCAAACCTTGAAAGATCATCAGCCAAATCAAAGATGTCTCAACCAAATACTCTCGAGAGCTATCATTACTTGTTGAATATGGGAGAGAAAGAGTACGAAGCCACGTTTGGGATCGAGCTCATGGAGCCTGGCCCTTCCGCCGACGACGTCCAAAATCTCAGTAAAGATAAAGACAACAACGGTAAGGGTCAAAAGAAGCGTTACCGTCGCCATACTAAGGAGCAAGTACAAAGGCTTGAGGATTTCTTCAGAACGTGCCCTATGCCAGACGGCAAACAGAAAATGGAACTAAGTCAAGAGCTAGGACTTGAACCTTCACAAATCAAGTTCTGGTTTCAAAATAGGCGAACCCGAATAAAGACTCGTCATGAGCACAACGAAGCCGAGTTTCTAAGAGTTGAAAATGAAAACCGCCGAGCGGAAAACAAGATGTATAAAGAGACTTTTGACTCCGCCATCTGCCCCAACTGCAATAGCCTCCTCACCCTCGATGAAATGCATGATTTGAGGATCGAAAATGCAAGTTTAAGAAGTGAGTTAGACCAGTTTATAACAGGATCGAGTTCTGTTGGAGCAGGGTACAAAAAGACCAATGCTATTGGACCAGCATCAATACCTCCCGAGAAAGAGGGGACAGATCACCACCAAACGGACATTGACGATGATCTTTTCGCCATAATCAACCAGTTTGATATCAGTAAAGCATCGGGTTGTGATGCACATGCTCAGCCAGTGACCACCAGACCTTCAATATGGCCAATGCATACCTGATCCGGAGCGAAGCTAGCTGGAGAGCCTGTAGAGGAAGCAGAACCAATCCTGAATGATTGCATGTATTTTATTTCCTTGCGTGGTGTGTTTTTCTGCTTTTGTAATTTATGTAAAAGTAAGGAGTAACAATCTGCATTCCTCTTATTAAATGCTCGGACCCGTTACTGTACTAAATCGAGGGAAGAATTAATAGCGAGTAAAAATCCGCGTAAACTCGAAGGGTAGTTTCGTATCGTTCCAATTTACCCTCAATTTCTCCAAGTTTTAAAATTAAACCCCTTCTATTCTCAGGAATTTACAAACTTCCCCGAGAACACAGTCATACTCAAATGTAAAGTTCTCTCATTGAGCAAAAACTAGGGACAAATCAATTTGTGGACATTACAATGGGATGGACGGCATCAAACAAAGAAAATACGAGCAAAAGACGCGAGCAGCCTCAGAGATGGGTAGTTTTGTATCGTTTCAATTTAATCCTGATCGTCTCAAATTCTGAATTACTTTATTCCGTTTTAACAGGGGTTGTAAATTATCTTGGAGAGCATCATGGCGTAGCCCAATACGACAAGATCGTACCATCTGAAGATTAACCCCTAAAAGGAGCCTCTATGAACGCCTGTGGTCTTGTGGACCAAATGGCATGGGGAATGACAATGAAGGAAATAGGAATACTCGTCGAGCGATACCAAAGTCGATACTCTACCACAACCTTGGCTCTAATGGTGAAATGCCCACCGAAAGTGGGGACAAACTCGATCCGGTGAAGCTGATAAAAGGAGTTACGCAAAATATTCAAGATGAAGGGTAAACCAGTATCCTTCCAGTTTATCCCTTCTAATACTGGCTAACACATCTCCTTTCCTTTTTATAGGAAATATTTATACTAACATTTAACATGTTGAAAGAGACAACCTCAAGTGGTAAAATTAGGATCATCTGAAGAGATTCATTTCGATCAAAATGGGGCAAATTGATGGCAAATCCTAAATTGAAAAGGAGAGTATATCTCCTTTAACTCGTTTGATTTCAATGATAGCCTTTCTGGTTTTCTTCTTACAGGGGCATTCGACCTGCAACCAAGACGGTTGTCAAAAATAAGCAAGCCCAAATGCATCAAACCTCCACTCGACTCCTTCACCCATGTGTTTCATTGTGTAGGGGCAAAGTCAGAGACGAGCTACTCTTGACCTAAGGAGTAAATTCTCAATTTGTTTGATTCGCCCACCCGTCTAGGAGTAATTCACTTCCTCTAGTTGTTGACAATGTTCTTCTATACTTGCACACTTCACAAACATGCATGATTCCAAAATCGCAATATTCATATTGTGTTTACACATGCCATGATTCGTGTATGACTCTTCTGCATGTTCAATTTGCCAATTCTAACTTGGAGCATAACCTACACATGATGCATCGAATGTGTAGAATGGGGCATGACAGGATGATGAAAGTCGATCCCATTTCCATACACGTCCCATATCCATAGGGAGTTGTATGCCAAATAGATTCCGTATTCCCTAAGGCAATAGATTTTCTCGCGAAATGTACGATACCGAAATGAAGGAGGCATTCATTTCTTTATCCTAAACACTACAGGTGCTCATTGACAAACCATTTGAATGGCAATTTCATTCCGTAACCCCTGTCAAGAACCACCCCATATCGGGGCCAAATGGAAGTAGTCCCAGCAAATAGCACGAGGTAAATGGTTAGAAATTTTCTTGCTCGAACTAACATCAATTCTCGAGTGTTTCTTTGCTTTCAACGTCATATGGTAATTCAAGTGCCTTAGGATGACGAAAAGCATTTGTTTCTCTATCCGATACACTCACATCCTTTGCATCTTCCAATTGAGCCGGTACATTCGTTTCTTAAACCCCCGTTGGTGATCATTGCTTATTTCAAGAGAAAGATGGCCACTACCTCGAAACAGAAGAGTTCAGAAGAAATGGGTCTACATAGAGTTCCTGAATCATCTTTACAAGTGTGACCCTTGATATGCACGTGTATAACGGCACGATATTTGGAAATTCATTTTTCTACAAAAAAAGAAAGAAAGAAAAGAAAAAAGAGAGAAAAAAATCGGGCATGAAAAAGCAAAGTGCCAGTCAAAAGCAAGGCCAATGCCCATTCAAATAGTGTAAATCTCCAATGGGATCTGGTTGCAAAAGGAAACTCTTTGAATGAGTCAAATTACAAAATATACTCAGTTGAAGTTTATACCGATCAAAAGCGACAACGGTATCAGCAGAAGTAGATACCATCCTCAGACAACGTTGATGTTCTTTGAAGACTCTTCTAGAAGGACCGAAACTTGTGACAAAGATGCAATGATCACCAATGTCAAACCCACATCGTATTCTTCTAGGCCAAAATAAGCCTTTCTCGGTCTCCAATCCCAACTTACGTTACGACCCGTAAAAGTCTTTTCTAACTAAGGCGCCTGAGTTAACGTAGAGTTGAATGATTTTAAGCACCGCTCGAAAAGGTACGAGCAAGACTATTTCTGTCTCATTTTTGCAGGGTTCTTGACTTGTAAACTCGGAGTAGATGATGAAGACTTTTCTATCAATGACCTTGACTAAAAAGAGTCCCCTTTGGTAAGCCTTGGACCCAGCCTACATTACGGTCCTAATCAAAGACTTCCAGATCGGCTTGATTGTACAAATTGCGAGATTGCTCAACCCTTGTCCAATGCGATGATGGTGAGATTGAGTGATTCCTTTTCAATCTTGCAATCAGGATAAATAACCTTTCTTGAGAATGAGAGAAAGCCCTTTCGGACTGAAGTTCCCCATTCAGATTACATTCCAAGCATTCATACTATGATAACCTCGTTGAACAGAATTGGTAATGCAAACTTGACAGAATAGTTATGCATGATTCACATTCTGATTGATTGCATTATGAGTTATTACACAGATTGCTTTAATCACTGCAAACTTAGCTCAATAGTTTTGCATGAACTGATAAACTCATTGATGAAAATACTTGCACATGTTACCTTTGACACTGCCTGACAGGTAACACACTCCTGATGTTCGAGCTACCATTCAAGATCTCAAAATTCATTCGGTGACTATTGAATGAATAAGCCTAGTTGCCGAGAAACCACCAAGTATGTCTTCCAAATTCTCAGGTAAGTATATCTGCAGCCTGAACCTTTCAAGGTGATGAATTCTGACGATTGTTGGAGTGCTCAAATCCAGTGGGCACGTATAGGTATCCGCCTTCTCTAATGAAGCATGATTTGTCTCGAAAACAAAAATGTCCGAGACCTTTTGATCTCTGCTTCTTTGGTTTATTCCTAAAGTAACAAGAGAATATAATTCGGGTTTGAGCTTCTGCAGGATTCCTGATTTCTCCAGATCCCAGAATGGCACCCTTCAAGGTAAGTTAAATCGGGTTTGAGCTTCTGCAGGACTCCTGGTCTCCCCAGATCCCAGAACGGCACCCTTCAAGGTAAGTGAAATTGGGTTTGAGCTTCTGCAGAATTCCCGGTCTCCCTAAATCCCAGATTGGCACCCAAAAATAATTTTCTCAATCAATACCTCTTCAGTCTACCCCAAAGGGTGACATTTGAGGTATGATGTCTCTGGAGCCCTTCCATTGGAAACCCCAATACGGAACGGTCCATCTTTCAAGTCCCGAGTTTCAGGCACCATGTGAACAAGCCCTTTTTATAGGGTATGCTGTCTCTGGAGCCCTCCCATTGGAAACCCCAATACGAAACGGTCCATCTTTCAAGTCCTGAGTTTCAGGCACCATTTGAACGAGCCCTTTTTCTAGGGAATGTTATCTTTGGAACCCTTCCATTAGAAACCCCAATACAGAATGGTCCATTCTCAAAGTCCTTTCTACAGGCACCCAAAGTCATTTCTACAGGTACACAAAAGTCCTTCCTACAGGCAACCAAAATTCCTTCCTACAGGCATACAAAAGTCCTTCCTACAGGCAGCCCAAGTCCTTCTTACAGGCAATAAAGTCCTTCTTACAGGCAACAAAGTCCTTCTTACAAGCATAAAAGTCCTTTCTATAGGCACCAAAAGTCCTTTCTATAGGCACAAAAAGTCCTTCTTACAGGCACCAAAGTCCTTCTTACAGGCAACCAGAAGTCGTTCTTACAGGTAACCCAAAGTCCTTCTTACAGACAACCCAAAGTCCTTCTTACAGGCACCAAAGTCCTTGCTACAGGCAACCCAAAGTCCTTTCTATAGGCAACCAAAGTCCTTTCTACAGGCAACCCAAAGTCCTTTCTTACAGGCACCAAGTCCTTCCTACATGCATACAAAAGTCCTTCCTACAGGCATACAAAAGTCCTTCCTATAGGCACCAAAAGTCCTTCTTACAGGCAACCAAAAGTCCTTCTTACAGGCAACCCAAAGTCCTTCTTATAGGCAACCCAAAGTCTTTTCTACAGGTACCAAAATCCTTTCTACAGGCAACCCAAAGTCCTTTCTATAGGCGACCAAAGTCCTTTCTATAGGCACACAAAATCCTTTTTACAGGCACACAAAAGTCCTTTTTACAGGTACCAAAGTCCTTTCTACAGGCACCCAAAGTCCTTTTTATAGGCACACAAAAGTCTTTCTTACAAGCACCAAATCCATTCTCCATGCACAAAGTCCTTTTTACATGCATTTCCATGGAGTGACCTACCATACAGGTCAAATTTCAATCAAAGTTTAATCAGTAGAATCCTTTCATTAGGAATCTACCATGGGTTAACCTACCATACGGGTTCAAGTTCAACCACCCTAAGGTTTTCTTATAATGAATCCTTAGCTTCTCATTTCACCTTCGGTAGAGCATTCATGTAGGCAACAGCTATGCAACGAGCAGGTAAGTTGCAGGTAAATCCTTTGCCTATCTATCTCTCCCTCACTTCAAAGGAGCTTCTTCAAATCAGGTTCGGATCGGAACTTGCAAAAAGAGGTATTGGAGATCAAATGTCACGACTCTTTTTATTTCATTGCGTTGAGTCGATTAGAATTCAGGTGTCATCTCGTCATTGAAATGACCTGTCAAGCCCCGGATCCGCCTTGGGCACGCGGCATCCCGTTCGTACTTCAAACCTCGCTCGCCTGGTCCTCTGATACGATGTCCCAGGATAATCTCATCGCGACCAGACCGCGAATAACACGAAACTTGATCTGCGGAAGCGGCCTCCAACTTTACAATCATGCATGCACATACAGTGGGGGTAGTGAACAGCAGAAGGAAAAGCACGAATAACAAACACAACCATATATATACATATACCCACGGAGCGTTAGATACAACTGTCAAAAGAAGCGACTACAAGTCTTCCCCAAAATTCTACGCTCACCTAGACCCGCATAGATCCCAACCCTAAGCTCCAGTCTCAGTCACTCCCCGGGATCCTCTGGCTCCTCCGGATCCTCCTCAGGCTCCTCGGGGTAGAACTCATCGTCTAGGTCAGTATCCACGGGATCGCCCTCCGAGTGTCCGTCCACGACTGACTGGCCAGGAGAGGGCAGCTCCTGTAACGGGTCCGGGTCTACCACCTCTCCGGGATAAGTGACAGGACGGAGAAGTCCTGGGTTGTCCTCCTCTGGGATCGGGACGTCAAAATCACGAACGGGTCCCATCATGCCAAAATCTCCCTCGACTCTCCAACCCTCGAAACGGCATGGGACAAACTGGGGTCTACCCACATCTACCATGACAGTCGTCAGGTGTCGGTGCCACAACCGGCCATCGTCATCAACATGGTGCGTAACCTCCACAAAAACGTCTACTGGGAGACCAAAAAATCGTCGGGGGCGATGCAGCCATCACCTAGCTCCGGGATCTGAAAATATTGGCAACCATCGCCCATGAGTCGAGGACTCAGCAAGCTCACCACTAACCCTAGCGTAGGATAGAGTATACTAGCGGGTTAGGACCTATCCAGTAGCCAGGGTGTCCCCTCTCAGAACCCTAATACCCTCACTGGTATAAATCCCCAAGTCCCTACAGGTGAACAGTCAATCATATAGTACTACGCAATTGGTGAAATACAGACGATGAAATGCAGTCGAGCAGTCAACAGACAATCACAGCATTTCAATGTGCAACGACAAATGCATGCTACAGTACGCCTCAAGCAACCCGGTGGTACTTGCCAACTTATCCCTCCAATTCCCCTCCAGGGCTCATCCAACATGTCACGCTCCCGGTAACTCATGCAATGCTCATGATACATAGGGCCCAAATGACAGCGAATCAGTCGCAGAGCATGCATTCATAAAATTGCATATGCATAGAAACATAGCGTACCAATAGATCATTAGAGTAATCACAGGCTGGCCAGAACGGACCTCAAATAGGTTCAGCACTCTACGGACAGTTACCCAATTAATAGCATTCGATTGGACCCGTTGCATAGAATCCCAACATCCTGTCTATCACTCCCAGGCGATCCCCCAATCCAACCAATTCGTGGGATCCATTAACATTAGAACCTGTATAAATGGAACTCCAACTTAATAGACCCGTTAATCGTTGTTAGTTCCAAGTGAGTCGGTAACCCACCATTAAAGAATCAGTGACTTAATAGGTCATTGGGTTTCAATGAATTAGGCTTAGCTTAGGTTAGGGTCTAATTAATTACTTTAGGTCCAATAGGGTCTTGAGTTTATTTTATAATTTAAGGCCCATAATTTATTTCATGAATTAATGAATAGGTTAGGCCCAATTAATAGCATTTTAGACCCAATTCACTATCCCAAGCCCATATATATTGTTGGACCTCATAATTTAATAATCAAGATTGTAATTTTAGGCCCAATTAAAGTGAATTTTCGGCCATTAGTGGCCCATTAATTTGATTAAGCCCAATTTGACTCATTATGGCCCAATAAGCTTAAAATTTAAATCCCGGAGCCCAATAGAACCCTTCGGCCCATCATTCCAACATTTCATAACCATTTCTAGGCCCAACCTAAAGTGAATTTCGTCCATATGATGGCCCGCTAATTTAACTTAAGCCCATTAGTTCATTTTAGGCCTTTTTGTCATAATTTTGAGCCTCCAAGCCCGTTAGCTACTCATGGTAGCTCATTTACACGCCCAAGCCCACTAAATACAGCCCAATATCAATGTCTTCTAGCCCGAATCAGAATTCCAAGTCCAAAAACCCAACCCATCTTGCTAATAGTCCAATAACCCTTGATTTAATTAGGCTAATCCACTAATTTACCAACTAATCCACTTAATCTACTAATCAACTCAGCAACTAAGCATCACATACTCTATTCCTAAACAAGAGTTAGGGGCTAGCTTACTATGGACGGATCGGGAACAACGAGGATGGACAACGAAGCCAAGAATGGCCGAATGGGCTCTCGGCCGAGGGAAGGAGACGGCGGCTGAGCTGCTGTCCCGGTGTCCTCCCGAGCCCTTCAAGACCTAGAAAGGAGTCCTAGAGGTCGCTGGAAACAAGATACATCAACATGAGCTCTATCTCAAATTCGGGTATCAGAAAACTGGTTCGTCGACTGATAGGAAAACAAACATTTGAAGGGTCAAACGACGTCCGATCGAGGTGATTCAAGTTGGGTTGGATTCAGAAGACATAGAAGTACAACATACCCAAAAATCACGACGATCCAACGGTCGAATCTCCGGTGGCAGGCGATTGAAGTTGGCAGCAGAATTCCCGGCGTGAATAGGGAGAGGGAGGAAAAATGAGAGAGAAAGTGAGCTGGTGAGAGAGAGATGGGGGTGTGGCCGGCAGCAAAAATGAGAGAATGAGGGAGGAGAGAGAGTGAAAGATCTTATTATCCATTTTCAAGATCAAATTTAATTAGTGGGATTAGGTGGAATAGTTAATAAGACATTAGATGTGACATTTGGTCTTGGATAAGCTTTGACCATCTTGGAACTTGAACCATGATTGACTGATGTGACAACTGATTTGACTTGTCTCGATTTGCGTGCCAAATGCACCGATCGGATCTTGAGCGCGAACGAAATTCGGACTGGATTTGGTTTCGATCTGCCGAATTCACTCTCAAAAATCCTAATTCATCTAATTCTAAGGACTGAGCATTTACCGGGGGCATTTCGGAAATTTTCCATTCACATCTTGCTTCTCGATGTGCACCGGCTATCTGCCCTTCGGGCGACGCCTCTGAAACCGATTCCATTTGCTCATTGTGTTTATCTTTCTAATTCGATTATCCGATGTCGGATTTCATTTTGTGGTCAATTTCATTAAATACCGACTCTGTCTCAGTCTCAGACCAACGTGCGGCTGTTTGGGAAATTTTCCCAGGTAGCCTTCCCCTTTCGGTTAGTCGTCCCAGGGTAGCTAATCCTGAGTGAGCGTCGATCAGAGGGTAATAATGAAGTGTTTCCATTCATTTAGAAATTCCGATAAATGGGTCGAATTTTCAGACTGTCACAATTCTTCCCTCCTTATAAAAATTTCGTCCTCGAAATTTACAGACCAAAACTTCATACAACCGAAGCAAAAATTACACTGACTACTCAAACAGATACGAGTACTTCTTCTTCATCTCATCTTCACTTTCCCATGTAGCTCCTTTGGTTCCATGGTGCTCCCAGATAACCTTAACCAACGGTATCGTCTTATTCCTCAGAACTTGCTCTTTCCGATCTTCAATTCTGACTGGCCTCTCCACGTACGAGACACGGTCATCCATTTCAATGACTTCGTGATCGAGTATATGGCCAGGATCTGGCTCATACTTCCTAAGCATCGATACATGAAACACGTTGTGAATCTGCGACAGGTTCGGCGGCAGTGCCAGACGGTAAGCCAGTGTCCCGATCTTCTCTAAAATCTCGAACGGTCCCACAAATCTTGGACTCAGCTTCCCTTTCTTGCCAAACCGAGATAATCCTCTCATCGGCGACACCTTCAGAAATACATGGTCTCCTACCCGAAACTCCAACGGCTTACGTCTTTTATCAGCATAGCTCTTCTGTCTACTCTGAGTCGTTCTCAGCCTGTCTCGGATTATCTTGACTGCCTCAACTGACTGCTGGACCAATTCCGGACCTGTGATGCTCTTCTCGCCAACTTCGTCCCAGCAAATCGGTGTTCTACAGGCTCTTCCATACAATGCTTCGAACGGTGCCATCCTGATACTCTGCTGATAGCTGTTGTTGTAGGCAAATTCCACTAGGTGCAGTTGTTCTTCCCAACCACCTCTGAAGTCTATTACACACGCTCTCAGCATGTCTTCCAAAGTCTGTATGGTCCTTTCCGATTGACCATCTGTCTGAGGGTGGTAGGCGGTACTGAATCTCAACTCTGTTCCTAAGGCACCCTGCAGACTCTTCCAAAATGTGGCCGTAAAACGAGGATCTCGATCCGACACGATACTTACTGGTACACCATGCAGTCTCACAATCAGCCTCACGTACAGCTCAGCCAGCTTTTCCAATGTAGAATCCTTTCGTACTGCGATGAAGTGTGCAGACTTAGTCAATCTATCTACTATCACCCAAATCGAGTCATTCCCTCTCTGACTTCTTGGTAATCCTGTCACGAAGTCCATAGTGACATGCTCCCATTTCCACTCTGGGATTTCCAAGGGTTGCAACAGTCCCCCAGGCTTGCAATGTTGCGCCTTCACTTGCTGACACGTTAGGCACTTGGCCACGTGTTTTGCCACATCTACCTTCATTCCACTCCACCAGTAATGCTGACGCAGATTTTGGTACATCTTCGTACTCCCAGGGTGAATACTATAATTGCTCCTGTGAGCTTCAGCCAAGATCCTTTCCTTCAACTCCTCATCGTTTGGTACACACAAGCGCCCTCTAAACTTCAGTACTCCTTCCTCAGTTACTTGAAACTCGGCTTTCCTCTCATCAGCATTCATTTCTACAATCTTCTGGATCTCAGGGTCCATAGCCTGCAACTCCTTGACCCTTAACTGGATTTCTGGCTCAATTCGCAAGGTAGCCATCAGGCTCGAGAGGGTTTCTACCTCAATCTTAAACTCTGAATCCCTGATTCTTTCCAACAACGTCCACTCTTTGACCATCATATATGCAACGCTCGACTTTCGACTTAGAGCATCTGCTACTTTATTCGCCTTTCCTGGGTGGTATAGAATGTCGCAGTCATAGTCTTTCAAAAGTTCCATCCATCGACGCTGCCTCATGTTCAGTTCCTTCTGCGAGAATAGGTACTTCAGACTCTGATGATCCGTATAAATCTGAAATTTCTCTCCCACCAAATAGTGCCTCCAGATCTTCAATGCAAATACTATTGCAGCTAACTCCAAATCATGCGTCGGGTAATTCATTTCGTGTGGCCTGAGCTGTCGAGATGCATAGGCTACTACTCGTCCATGCTGCATCAAGACACATCCCAGTCCTCTCAAGGACGCATCACTGTAAATCTCAAATCCTCCGGATCCAGATGGGATGGTTAATACTGGTGCGGAAGTCAATCGATCCTTCAACTCCTGAAAACTCTTCTCGCATCTCTCAGTCCATTCAAACCTCGTTTCCTTCTTCAGCAAGTGTGTCAGAGGAGATGCTATCACGGAGAATTTTTCCACGAAACGCCTATAGTACCCAGCCAATCCAAGGAAACTTCGCACCTCAGTCACGGTTGTTGGCCTCGGCCACTTCTCCACAGCTTCAATCTTTGCTGGATCTACTGATATTCCATCACCAGACACTATATGTCCAAGGAACGCCACTCGGCTCAGCCAGAACTCACACTTGCTAAACTTCGCATACAGCGAGTGATCTCTTAACGTCTGCAATACAGTCCTCAAATGCAGCTCATGGTCCTCAGAGCTCTTCGAATAAACCAGAATGTCATCAATGAAGACTATTACGAATCGATCTAGAAACTCCTTAAACACCCGATTCATCATGTCCATAAACGCGGCTGGGGCATTTGTCAACCCAAATGGCATAACTGTGAACTCATAGTGTCCATACCTTATCCTAAAGGCAGTCTTAGGCACGTCCTCCTTCTTAATCCTCAACTGGTGATAGCCTGTCCTTAGGTCTATCTTGGAGAACACGCACGCTCCTTGAAGCTGATCGAACAGATCATCAATCCTGGGCAGGGGATACTTGTTCTTAATCGTCACTTGGTTCAGTTGCCTATAGTCTATACACAGCCTTAGTGTCCCATCTTTCTTCTTAACAAACAGCACTGGAGCTCCCCACGGCGAAGCACTGGGGCGGATAAATCCTTTATCCAATAGCTCTTGCATCTGCACCTTCAGCTCCTTCAGTTCAGACAATGACATCCTATACGGTGCTTTCGAGATAGGCTCGGTTCCAGGCGCCAACTCAATTACAAATTCCACTTCACGCTATGGTGGCAAGCCAGGTAGCTCTTGAGGAAATACATCTGGGTAATCTCTTACTGCAGGCACATTCTCTAACTTTACTTCTTGAATAGACGAATCCGTCACTGATGCCAGAAATCCCATACAACCTTCGCTCATCAATTTGGTCGCTTCCAACGACGAGATCCAAGGAATCGACGTTCCTCCCCGATTTCCCATAAACTCATATCCAAGGCGGCCTACTGGGTTAAGTTGTATCATGCTTCTACCACAGTCAATGACTGCCCCATGTCTAACTAGCCAATCCATACCAACAATCACGTCGAAATCATACATGGGCAGGACAGCTAAATCAATTTCCTCCAATCTATCGCCCAAGACTAACTCACACCTCTTACATCCTAGCGAGACAATTATTCTATCCTTCAACGGGGTGGTTACATACAAAATCACATCCAACGATTTAACGTCTAACCCGGCCAACTCAGTAAAACGTGCAGATACGAAGGAATGCGATGCTCCAGGATCAAACAATGTATAAGCAGTATGACCACAGAGAGAGACGGTACCTGTGATCACTCCTGGCGCGTTCTCAGCCTCCTTTCGCGCCACTGCGTAGACTCGTCCTTGGACAGGTGGACGGTTCAGGTTTCCTTGAGGAGGGGTTGCAGGTTGGGGCTGCTGCTGTTGGAACGGTGGTCTCGGGCCCCTCCTTGGGCAATTCTTCAGTTGGTGTCCCAACTGCCCGCAGCCAAAACATCCTCCCGTCTTCTTTGGGCAGGGGTTATTTCCATGTCTTCTGCCACAGTCGCGACAGTTCGGTCCCATTGACAGCGGTGGTTTTCCCAGGGTCCTCCTAGCAGGTGGAACGAATCTTCGGTTATCTCGCATTGGCCCCTTGCCAAAGTTTCGGTGATCCCTTCCTGATATGAACCGCGATCCAGATGCGGCGGCCTTCTCCAACAAGTCTCGCTCAATCGCCAGAGACCTTTCATACATCTCATTATAGTCCCTCAATCCAGTGGCGATCAGCATACTTTTCAATTCTGGTCTCAGTCCTTCTCGGAACCTTCTTGCCTTATCCCATGGGTCCTCAATCAATCTCCTGGCAAACTTGGACAGTCTGGCGAACTCGCCCTCATACTGATCCACAGTCATCTGTCCTTGACGCAGCCTTATAAACTCTTCCATCTTCCTTTCCTGAGCAGCTTCAGAAAAGTACTTTCCATTAAAAGCAGTACAGAAGGCCTCCCAATTTGGTCTCACTCCATCGGGGAAGACTCGTCCTTGGATGGCTTTCCACCAATCATCAGCCGTACTCTGGAGTTGATAGGTTGCCAGTGAAACCTTTTCTTCATCAGTGCATCCTAGCACAGTAAATGCCTTCTCTAACTGTTCAATCCATAGGGCGGCTGCCTCAGGTCCTCCTCTACCATCAAACTTGGACGGTTGAAGCTTCAGGAATTGCTCTACAATATGATGGGTTTGATGTCCTCCGTTTCCTTGTCCATTACCTCCATTGGCGGCGGCCACAGCGGCTTCAGCTGCTTGGGCTTCAACGGCAGCTCTTTCTGCAGCCTGCCTACCCATTAGACTACTGACCTCCGCCAGGACCCTCATCATTTCTTCAATTTTAGGGTCGCCTCTACGCGCTCTAGGTGCTGGAGCCCCCGAGCTTGACGCAGCTGCACTCGGTCTTCTGCCCCTATTGCTCATCCTTCTAGATCTCACTCACACCTAAGCCAAATAAAATTCCCTTTCAGGAATTCGGAACTCTAAACTACCAACCAAGCTTTCGCCTACTGTCGCGTCCACTGACATGAGTGTGCATGAAAAATTCGCTGCAGCTTTAATGCAATTGGACTCGGTTGACACCTAGACCCAACCCTAACAATGTATAACCCAGGACACTCTGCTCGCCACCTCAACTAGAAGCCTGCCGGAAGCCGCTCCTTGATCAGGTCTCTGCCCCGGCGACCACTCCCCGCCCTCATCATTTCTTGGTGCGAACAGTTGTCCTAAATTACCCATTGCCAAAGCGAATCCCATTCCACATGTCCCATACCATGCTTCATTACAGTTTGTAGGTGTCCCGTCATACTTGTCCCATACCAAGCTGACGGTACCCAATCCAATAAATCGTGATGCATGCATTTTTCAAATTTTTTTTTTCTTTTTTTTTTCAAACAGTTTTCAATTCAAACCACTTGTTTTCAATGCAGAAATCATGCAATGCATGATGGTCAAGCAGCGCGCGACAGCCGACTAGGCATACAAACACAAACAGCAACCATCACTTAACAATTCAGCAATCAGCATTCAAGCACCCTACTCACGGGGTTCTGCCTTAGAACCTTACCTCAGGTCCTGACGCATCTGCATATTAGCTCATAAACATGCCATAGATTAAGGCTACTCTAGGCAACCGACTTAGCTAGGCAGACACATGCGCCAATCAATTCAAGCATTCTACCCTTCCTAAACTTAGGTCTAGGGTCTGTCTATCTAACTACCCCAAAATCAACAGCCTTATCACTCCAAATACTCGAACGGCCTCGTATCGAGCTGACCCGGCTCTGATACCACTTCGAACGAGGATGTCAAGCCCCGGATCCGCCTTGGGCACGCGGCATCCCGTTCGTACTTCAAACCTCGCTCGCCTGGTCCTCTGATACGATGTCCCAGGATAATCTCATCGCGACCAGACCGCGAATAACACGAAACTCGATCTGCGGAAGCGGCCTCCAACTTTACAATCATGCATGCACATACAGTGGGGGTAGTGAACAGCAGAAGGAAAAGCACGAATAACAAACACAACCATATATATACATATACCCACGGAGCGTTAGATACAACTGTCAAAAGAAGCAACTACAAGTCTTCCCCAAAATTCTACGCTCACCTAGACCCGCATAGATCCCAACCCTAAGCTCCAGTCTCAGTCACTCCTCGGGATCCTCTGCCTCCTCCGGATCCTCCTCAGGCTCCTCGGGGTAGAACTCATCGTCTAGGTCAGTATCCACGGGATCGCCCTCCGAGTGTCCGTCCACGACTGATTGGCCAGGAGAGGGCAGCTCCTGTAACGGGTCCGGGTCTACCACCTCTCCAGGATAAGTGACAGGACGGAGAAGTCCTGGGTCGTCCTCCTCTGGGATCGGGACGTCAAAATCACGAACGGGTCCCATCATGCCAAAATCTCCCTCGACTCTCCAACCCTCGAAACGGTATGGGACAAACTGGGGTCTACCCACATCTACCATGACAGTCGTCAGGTGTCGGTGCCACAACCGGCCATCGTCATCAACATGGTGCGTAACCTCCACAAAAACGTCTACTGGGAGACCAAAAAATCGTCGGGGGCGATGCAGCCATCACCTAGCTCCGGGATCTGAAAATATTGGCAACCATCGCCCATGAGTCGAGGACTCAGCAAGCTCACCACTAACCCTAGCGTAGGATAGAGTATACTAGCGGGTTAGGACCTATCCAGTAGCTAGGGTGTCCCCTCTCAGAACCCTAATACCCTCACTGGTATAAATCCCCAAGTCCCCACAGGTAAACAGTCAATCATATAGTACTACGCAATTGGTGAAATACAGACGATGAAATGCAGTCGGGCAGTCAACAGACAATCACAGCATTTCAATATGCAACAACAAATGCATGCTACAGTATGCCTCAAGCAACCTGGTGGTACTTGCCAACTTATCCCTCCAATTCCCCTCCAGGGCTCATCCAACATGTCACGCTCCCGGTGACTCATGCAATGCTCATGATACATAGGGCCCAAATGACAGCGAATCAGTCGCAGAGCATGCATTCATAAAATTGCATATGCATAGAAACATAGCGTACCAATAGATCATCAGAGTAATCACAGGCTGGCCAGAACGGACCTCAAATAGGTTCAGCACTCTACGGACAGTTACCCAATTAATAGCATTCGATTGGACCCGTTGCATAGAATCCCAACATCCTGTCTATCACTCCCAGGCGATCCCCCAATCCAACCAATTCGTGGGATCCATTAACATTAGAACCCGTATAAATGGAACTCCAACTTAATAGACCCGTTAATCGTTGTTAGTTCCAAGTGAGTCGTTAACCCACCATTAAAGAATCAGTGACTTAATAGGTCATTGGGTTTCAATGAATTAGGCTTAGCTTAGGTTAGGGTCTAATTAATTACTTTAGGTCCAATAGGGTCTTGAGTTTATTTTATAATTTAAGGCCCATAATTTATTTCATGAATTAATGAATAGGTTAGGCCCAATTAATAGCATTTTAGACCCAATTCACTATCCCAAGCCCATATATATTGTTGGACCTCATAATTTAATAATCAAGATTGTAATTTTAGGCCCAATTAAAGTGAATTTTCGGCCATTAGTGGCCCATTAATTTGATTAAGCCCAATTTGACTCATTATGGCCCAATAAGCTTAAAATTTAAATCCCGGAGCCCAATAGAACCCTTCGGCCCATCATTCCAACATTTCATAACCATTTCTAGGCCCAACCTAAAGTGAATTTCGTCCATATGATGGCCCGCTAATTTAACTTAAGCCCATTAGTTCATTTTAGGCCTTTTTGTCATAATTTTGAGCCTCCAAGCCCGTTAGCTACTCATGGTAGCTCATTTACACGCCCAAGCCCACTAAATACAGCCCAATATCAATGTCTTCTAGCCCGAATCAGAATTCCAAGTCCAAAAACCCAACCCATCTTGCTAATAGTCCAATAACCCTTGATTTAATTAGGCTAATCCACTAATTTACCAACTAATCCACTTAATCTACTAATCAACTCAGCAACTAAGCATCACATACTCTATTCCTAAACAAGAGTTAGGGGCTAGCTTACTATGGACGGATCGGGAACAACGAGGATGGACAACGAAGCCAAGAACGGCCGAATGGGCTCTCGGCCGAGGGAAGGAGACGGCGGCTGAGCTGCTGTCCCGGTGTCCTCCCGAGCCCTTCAAGACCTAGAAAGGAGTCCTAGAGGTCGCTGGAAACAGGATACATCAACATGAGCTCTATCTCAAATTCGGGTATCAGAAAACTGGTTCGTCGACTGATAGGAAAACAAACATTTGAAGGGTCAAACGACGTCCGATCGAGGTGATTCAAGTTGGGTTGGATTCAGAAGACATAGAAGTACAACATACCCAAAAATCACGACGATCCAACGGTCAAATCTCCGGTGGCAGGCGATTGAAGTTGGCAGCAGAATTCCCGGCGTGAATAGGGAGAGGGAGGAAAAATGAGAGAGAAAGTGAGCTAGTGAGAGAGAGATGGGGGTGTGGCCGGCAGCAAAAATGAGAGAATGAGGGAGGAGAGAGAGTGAAAGATCTTATTATCCATTTTCAAGATCAAATTTAATTAGTGGGATTAGGTGGAATAGTTAATAAGACATTAGATGTGACATTTGGTCTTGGATAAGCTTTGACCATCTTGGAACTTGAACCATGATTGACTGATGTGACAACTGATTTGACTTGTCTCGATTTGCGTGCCAAATGCACCGATCGGATCTTGAGCGCGAACGAAATTCGGACTGAATTTGGTTTCGATCTGCCGAATTCACTCTCAAAAATCCTAATTCATCTAATTCTAAGGACTGAGCATTTACCGGGGGCATTTCGGAAATTTTCCATTCACATCTTGCTTCTCGATGTGCACCGGCTATCTGCCCTTCGGGCGACGCCTCTGAAACCGATTCCATTTGCTCATTGTGTTTATCTTTCTAATTCGATTATCCGATGTCGGATTTCATTTTGTGGTCAATTTCATTAAATACCGACTCTGTCTCAGTCTCAGACCAACGGGCGGCTGTTTGGGAAATTTTCCCAGGTAGCCTTCCCCTTTCGGTTAGTCGTCCCAGGGTAGCTAATCCTGAGTGAGCGTCGATCAGAGGGTAATAATGAAGTGTTTCCATTCATTTAGAAATTCCGATAAATGGGTCGAATTTTCAGACTGTCACATGACCTCTATCGAGCTTCCTTTCAAAGAGGGGCAGCTGTTGACACCTGATTTTTAATCATCTTTTTCTCTTTAAAATTAATAAAAAAATCTATAAAATTCATAAAATTAAAAAATCAACATTAGAGACCTTGGCAAAGCCTAGGGAACTAATTTTGACCAAAAAATGATTTTTTATATTTTCAGTATTTTTCAGTATTTTTTATTTTCGAAAATTAATAGAAAATCCATAAAAATTCATAAAATTGAAAAATCAACTTTAGAGACCTTGGCCAACCCTAGGGAACCAATTTTAACCAAAAAATAATTTTTCATATTTTTCGCATTTTTTACTTATTTTTTTTAGAAAATAGAAAAAGTGATTGAAAATTAATAAATGATAGCATTTGAAGCCACACAAATATAAAAGAATGGTCAATATTTTTCTTTTCTTTTCATGTTGGCTATCGCAAATTTAAAAAAATCCAATTCGGGGTCGCGTATTTTCTCACGAGCATAATCTCGAATCGGGCCAAACAATTTCAATTTGAGTCAATTTATTTTCATTTTTCACTTTTAGGAGTTGTGACATTATTCTATAATATTTCGAATTTTCATCTCGACCCAATTATATTCAGAATGACTCAATTTTGCAAAAGGGCTTTAATTAAATTTTGCGGTAAGAAATAAGTATAGGGAAGGTGTGTTGAAAATTTTGAGGAGATTTGAACTTAAAGAAATATTTTTTCAGGGACTAAATTGAAAATACTTAAAAACTCAGGGACTAGAGTGCAAATACCTAACTCTTAAGGGATTATTTTGCAAATAACAAAAAGAAGAGTTAGTGGAGAAATTAGAATAAAGAAGGGAAGATGGAGAAGAGGATATGAAGAAGAATGGATGGAGAAAATAAGATAAGAGAAGGGAAGATGAAGAAGAGGAGATGGAGAAAATAGGATAAGAGAAGAGAAGATGGAGAAGAATGGATGGAGAAGGGAAGATGTAGATGAAGAAGAGTTAGTGGAGAAATTAGAATGGGAGATAAATATGGAGAAGAGAAGATGAAAATGAAGAAGAGTTAGTAGAGATATTAGAATGTGAGATAGAGATGGAGAAGGGAAGATGAAAATGAAGAAGAGTTAAGTGGAGAAATTAGAATGGGAGATAGTGTTAGTGGAAAAATTAGAATGGGAGATAGATGATTGGGTTATAAAAAGAGGAAGAAGTGAGCTTGAGAGGGGGGATTTTTTGGAGAGAAAATTTTGGATGTTTGAGAGAGTTTTGAGAGATTGAAGAAAAATTGGAGAGAAAGAAAATACCAAAAGAGAAAGAAAATTTTGAAGATGATGGGAGTTTAAAGCTAGAGGTTATCATCACAAAGTCCTTCATCGATCAACATAAATCAAGAGTTCATCTTCGTCAACGAGCAAGCAAATTCGAGCTAAGTGTTTTTATTTATTCATTTATTTGTGGTTTTAGTCTCAAATTAGCACAAATTGTATACACTTTCTCCATCTCCCTTTTTTTTCCATATTTTATGGTAGGTAAAAAAAAAGGGACAACTCCGTATCAATGATAAATTCCATGGAGGTGCAAAGTGAGCCCAAACAAATTCCAAGGTGCCTATCAAATTTGCAGCCGACCCGTCAACGGATTTTAGTTCAAATTGTTGAAACAATTTGTTGTATTTTATTTTAAAGAACTAAAACCCCAGAATGGAGAGGCAAAGCGCATCCACTGGAGGTCGTTTATTTCCTGCAATTTAAATTCTTGCACCATCAAACCCCAAGGGGAAGAGCCAAGCCAATGCTAGGCCGCCCATTGGAGGTTTTTACTTACTGCAATTTAAATTCGTGCACCATTAAACCCCAAAGGGAAGAGCCAAACCAATGCTAGGCCGCCCATTGGAGGTTTTTACTTACTGCAATTTAAATTCCTGCACCATCAAACCTCAAAGGGAAGAGCCAAGCCAATGCTAGGCTGCCCATTGGAGGCTTTTACTTACCGTTATTTAAATTCCCGCAATTTAATTCCTGCACCATTAAACCCCAAAGGGGAGAGCCAAGCCAAGGTTGGGCCATCCATTGGAGGTCTTTATTTACTGTCATTGACTTCCTGCCGTTTAATTTTTGAATCACCAGACCCCAAAGTGAGTAGACTGTAACACTGCACAGAAGTCGTTAACACACTCCCTCTTTCGGCTTTATGGAATTTTTAACACTTTGAAAATAAAAAAAATACCACCCATGCATCCTATCTAAAAAGTGAAATAACAAAAAGAGAACACCTCACTAGAGTCTTAGGAATAAACCAAGTTTGAGTTGCCAAATTAGGATATCCATGAAATTAAGGTACCGAAAGGGCATTAGTTTTAATTAACTAGTGTAACCAAGTCCCCGAACTCATAATCTCTGGTTCGTGGAAGTAATTTAGTCCTCCCGCTAATTTACTTAGGTATCTAATCAACCTACCAAAAATGATTAGTGGCGACTCCAAATTTTAAAACCATTTGAACAAAAACCAAAGTTGCGATTCGGTAGGACTTGGGAGGGTCCGTATTAGATTAATTCATCTAATAAACCTAATAATCCGTTAACTCGATCGAAAAAAAATTCTTCGGGTCGTGATAGACAGCGAGGTCCACCGAGCTTGGATTCCAGCCGATCCAAATTCTTCCCCGAGGGGAATGCTCATCATTCGAAATCCACTTCCAACCCGGAATGTATCTTTTTTTTTTTTCTATATTACTATTCCAAGAAAAGTTTCCAAACAAGCAGGATAGCTCGAAATGACCTTACTTAGATCAAAGGACTACAATGAAGAGGAGTCCATGAGACAGGTAACACATGCCCATTTGAAAACGAACTTCAACTCACTATGGTGTTTGATTTGTTTTGATAGATTACCCATTGGTGTGCACAAGTTGCAATCAAGGGTAAAAATTATATTATTCTAATTCCTTTAAACATGAACACGTATATTGATTCTTAATCTTTTTTTCCCCAAAGAGCTCCAGCCACAGCAGGCAGGTAAATATCCCTTAATATGGAACTTTCTAATTTTGTCCAAATCACAATGTTTGGTAACCTAGACTATTAACAAAAACTTTTAAAATACTCAAAATCACTTCACTTGTATTTCCATTAAAAAAAACTTTGAAGTTATCCAAACATGTTTGAAATATACATCATACATCATAATTCCTTTTAGGATTAAATTCTGATGAAAGTGAAATGAGCTTCCAAATGAGGGTGTTTACACTAACCAATTGGAGTGCTTCAAAAAGACAAGTGGCAAACTATGCCCAATATATCCCAACACACTTGAGTAATGAGTAATAGAAAGGTGAGATAAAAACAAATCCATGTCTATAAATGTATGGATTATTTGCAGTAATTATACGGATTGAAGTGACGAAAGACATGTCCATTTCCATATCCTAAATACACGATAATCCTTTGCAAAGCCATTAAGCTTACAAAAGGGAGAATTCCTAAAACAACCCCACAAAAAACGACCCTACCCTAGGGCATGTCTGGAGATATCTTGAAGGAAAAGATCAAGATAAAATTGTATTGTACGTACTTGCATTAATCTTTTTGTGATAACTTTAGGTGATATCCTTTGGAAGCTCAAAACATCTTAAAGTGAGGGAGAGCAGTTCAATTCTCTATCTTAAACATGTTGCTATTTGATGAGTCAATTTGAGCTTTTAAGTCTTTATTTCTTTACCCTATTAGTAATGACCTCCCCACATTAGGGCAATGCATATGAGTTACCAAAAGAGAGTAAGAGAGTAAGATCATAAATGAAAAGTCTTTGGAGTTTAATTTGAAAAATAGAGTAAAAAAGGTAAAAATGAATGTGTTAAGGGCTAGCCAAAAGCAAAATGCCTAGTAAAAGTAAGGCCAAAGCCCTTCATTAAAAGATAATAAAAATCAAAATATGACTATAAAGAGTGACATAATCACATCAAACGGTAAAGTCTGCCAAGTGAGATGAGAAGAGAGGAAAAGAGCTCTAGAATTAGATTGAAAATGAGTATCTAAGAAATTTTTGAAATTCGAAAATATGAAATCTATTCCCAGTGGGTGTGATAATTGGTAATGATTGAAAGGTAATCACCAAACTATTCTCCGTGCACCCCAGAAGTGCAAATGCTTTCTCCAATTCCTCAATTCAAAAGGTGGCAATCTCAGGACTACCCGTTCTGTCGAACTTGGACGGTCTCAATTTCAGAAATTGTTCCACCAGTTGATGCATCTAGTGGTTTTCATTCCCGCATCCGTTCCCATTTCCATTTCCATTCCCATTGGCCACATTAGCAGCAACGATAGCAGCCTTAGCAGCTTGGGCAACAACGGTAGCTCATTCTTCAGCCTGCCTTCCCATCAAATTTCTAACTTCCTCTAAAGCCCTCAATACCCCATCTATTGTTGGGTCCTCCATAGCTCTTGCTTGCGAGCTAAATGCTCCTCCAATCTTCCTGCTCTAGCTACTCTTATTCTTAAGATCTCCCAATGCCTAGATCCTGATATAATTCCACCATGGAATTAGAGACCTAAGCCATCTACTCAAGTTTAGCAGTTCTAAGAAGCAGTCTACCACATAGCTATCAAATAGGCAACCACTAAACAACCTCCTAGACATGTACTTGATAAGGCTATGGCTTTTACCTTTTGTTCGGCCATACCTACAACTTAGTCCAATAACTATTACACATCTAACTACTTAAAGTAGGCAAATCAAGTTAAACACTCAACACCCAAGATGATGTACTTTAAGACTACCAATCACAAGCATAAGCTCAAATAATATGCATAGCGCCCTAAACACTAGCGAACAACTAAGGTCTTTCTATCTAACTATCCCTAAAACTATCGCTCCATGTCACTGTAGGCCTCAACCAAATTTAGATCAAGTTAACCTTGCTCTAACACCAATTAAATGAGGATATCACACTCTAAACCATACTGACTCGCCAACACCCCACTCGATCGTTAAGTATGTGACTTCCAAAGACTAGTCGCGGACCCAAAATGAGCACTTAGAATAAAACGATGCTAGCAAAAGCAAACCACAAGACCCAAATGACATACAAGAAGGGGATAGAAAGGAGACTCAGGTGTAACAAGAGACATTATCATATGTAAGGCATTTTATTACAAAAGGGGACATAACCCATAAAGCCACATCAAAGGGTACCGGTACATCAAAAAGAGATCAATGGCTAGCTACTCAAACTCATCTACCTAAGAGGATCCTCAAACTCCACCATCATTAGAAGATGGCTCTGACTTCGGATTGGATTACATGGGCTCCACCTCAAGGTGGGTATCCTCAAGGCCAGTATTAAGACTTGTTACCATGCCATCTGGGGGAACTACTTCTATCGGGTCACACTCGCCCACTTCGTCGTAGGGGAGATCCAATCCCTGTAGTAGTCTAAATAGCAGATCTCTATCTCAATAAGTCTACACTAGGTATGTATGTAGCTTCCAAAAACCTCTACCCACGTCGACCCACACAATACTCACATACCTAAAATAAACTTTTCCCTTGCCCCTATGGCACTCAGTTACTACTTGCTCTATATCTATGGGGATCCCAAAATGTTGTGGCGGTTAGTTCATCTTAGGGTTTGGGGCTTGAAAGTGTTGAGGGATATAATGGTGATATTGAATTTCAATAAGTAACTACCTAAACTCAGCCTAGGGTAGTATATACCTTTAGATCACCCAAAGATTATAGGTCGTACCAACCAAAAGTATTCTAGACCATTATCCACAAAAATAGAACTAAAACTCAAATCATTCAAGAAGCAACAATATAACATGGCATCATTAGATCATGCAAAATGAGATAATTATTAATGGTTAAAACATGCCACAAATGTAGTAATTACACTTTGCCTTTCTCTCACTACAACCTCCACCACAGTCACCCTTAACTTTAGCTAGCATAACACGCATCAGGCCAAGCACAACCCGCGTTGAATGTATCAAATTTGCTTCTTTTCCCCGCACTTTAGCCCACGTAAAACACATTAGGTCTACGCATAGCCCACGTTAACTGCCTCTAGTTTGCTAACCAATCCTCTATTATATACAACACATGCTGTGTAAAATGCCTCAGGGTATCACCAATTATCCTCGCATAAAACGCATGAGAGACCCTACTTAAACATGCATTAGGGTGTAACCACAACTCTACCATTTTCTCTATCACCCCACGTAACACATAGGAGGGTATAGATATTCATACATGCAATTCAATGCTTAAATAATCATGCATGGCCAGAATCAATTATGTTCACCACAAATAGGCATCAAAACACATATAACAACTCGATTTTTTGTGAGCATTTAGAATGCAAATATTTTTAATCGAAAATGCTCATGCTCTATAGCTAAATATCACAACTCATTCTTCAAGAAATAAGATTGGCCGTAGAACATGCACGATCGATCACATAAAAATAAATATTTGGCCATCAAACAAATTAAGGTTCCAATATTGATTGACCATGATTAGCCCTCATATAATTTCATTTGACCACTACAACCATATTCGATCACAAATACCCAAGAATTAATATATCTAAGCAAGAAGCAAGTGACAACTAAGTATGATCAGCCCTCATATGTCCAAAAACCGAACTTAAGCCCTAGCTCATTATCGAGTTTACTATTCACGTCCACTAAATAGCTCTTAATCTCACTAAATATCACCATACACTAATCAATTTAACCATATGAGTTCAAAATATAATCATACCATGTCCACACTACAAGTTTCAATCTCGGCCTAGCCTAGAACATCCCTTAAATCTCCCAAGAATTCATCTCAAACATACTCTAAAGTGAACTAAAAGTCACCCATCAACCTAAACTAAGATTAGGCGGTTACTTACCCTAGAATAAGCTTGAAAAAGGGTTCCCAAAGTAGCTAGAACATGCGGTAACTCATAGTAAAATCAACGGTGACTTGAGGGTAGATCTGGTTCGAGCAGTGTCACAAAAAGAGGGAGTTCGATGTCCAATTTTAGAGTCCACTTCATGGTCAAAATTGATTGGTTGCAGCTTTAGTATATTCCAGACCAATGGGTGACTTTTAGCAATTACGCATATCGACCTGCTATTAATTATTAGCAAGTAGCATTTAAGCTTACTCGAGTCATGGTGACTTTAGTTGTCAAGTAATTACGAGGGTCTCGATTGTTAGCAATCGATTTAGGGATGTTTGTAAATTATATAATGGTTAAACGAAATCACCCATGGTACAATTGTATAATTGTTGACACCTGATTTTCAATTACTTTTTCTCTTTTAAAATTAATAACAAATTCATAAAAATTCATAAAATTAAAAAAATCAACCTAGGAGACTTTGGCCAAGCCTAGGGAACCAATTTTGCTCAAAAAATGATTTTCCATATTTTCAGTATTTTTCGTTATTTTTATTTTCGGAAATTAATAGAAAATCCATAAAAATTGAGTCAATTTGTTTTCATTTTTTACTGTTAGGAGTTGTGACATTATTCTCTAATATTTCAAATCTTCATCTTGGCCTAATTATACCCACAAAGACTCAATTTTGTAAAAGAGCTTTAATTAAATTTTGCGATAAGAAATGAGCTTAAATTTGATATGCAATGAATTTCAACTAAGCATAAGAGAGGTGTGTCGAAAATTATGAGGAGATTTAGACTTAAAGAAATATTTCTCCAGGGACTGAATTGCAAATACTAAAAATCTTAGGGACTAGAATGCAAATACCTAACATTTGAGGGATTATTTTGCAAATAATAAAAAGAAGAGTTGGTGGAGAAATTAGAATAGAGAAGAGAAGATGAAGAAGATGAGATGGAGAGAGGAAGAAGGAGAAGAGGAGATGGAGAAGGGAAGATGAAGAAGAGGAGATGAAGAAGATAAGATAATAATAAAGAATGGAAGATGGGATGAAAAAGAGTTAGTGGAAAAATTAGAATGGGAGATGGATGAGTAGGCTATAAAAGGAGGAAGAAGTGAGTTTGGGAGGAGGATTTTTTTTTTTGAGAAAATTTTGGATGTTTGAGAGGGTTTTAGGAGGTTGAAGAAAATTTTGAGAGAAAGAAAATACCAAAAAGAGAGAGAGAGAGAATTTTGAAGATGATGGGAGTTTAAAGCTAAGAAGTTATCATTACCAATTCCTTCATCGATCAACAAAAATCAAGAGTTCATCCCCATCGTTCGAGCCGCAATCTTAATCCATAAGGTGATACAAGGTCCGAATTCGGCCATTAAATCCATCAAATCAGATAACGATCCTAGCCATTAAAATCTTCAAGAGTTTCATTACCCAAATGGATTGATTTAAATCTCGATTATGTCATGTCGTACTCATATGTCTCCATATCCGCATGTCCCATTCGTAATATAATTTTCTGCAATTTAATTCTTATACCATTAATGTCACGCCCCGAACACCACGAGCACGCAACATCCCGCACAAATATACTGGTCGATAAAGATAATGCGACGTCCCAGGACTGTCGCCGACCCTGAAACCTTAATATCCAAATTAAACGCCATCGGAAGCGATACCTTTCCCCGGACAACGAATGAGCAAGGACTAGCACAACCATAACACCTCAAAATTTTACACAATCTCAGCTCTATATTATACATGAGTTTCAGTTTTACAAATATTAACAACAACAACCAACCCAGAACGACCACATCCATCAGCAACCACCGATTCACACAAGGCCATATACAAATATCCACATCAGGATATGTATATAGCTCGAAACGCCACGCCCTATTAGACAATACCAAAAGGAGATAATTAACACTCTAGTTTACTCTGACTCAGCTTCGCTCCACTCCGAGGACGGTATCTCCTCTGGGTCGGATTCCTCGGGTGTTGACAACATCTGCTCTAGGTCCTCGTCCGGTTGCTCACCTACAAACCAGTCGTCCTCATGACCATCTATTTCCATCGGCTAATACTCCTCTGGCTTAACATCTATCGGCTCTGGATCGATGACCTCACCTCCGTACTTCAAAGCCTCTATGGGTCCATACTGGTCCTCGCTCTGAATCCGCACATCAAAACCAGAAATGAGATCACCGAACACTAAGCCTCGCCACTCCAACCATGCCTCGAACTTAAGGGGCATAAAAAACTTACCTCCCTCGTCTATCCAGACAGAACACTCTACTTTCTTATATGCAGTATTATCCAAACCAGGATATAAAGTCTCCTACCTCTCTATCTCTACTGGGATGCCATAACGCACACCTGAAGTACTCATCTCACAGGCGAGGGTCTGAAAGGTGGGAAAAATAACGACAACTATGAGAACACATCTTAGTAAGTTTGCCCCCTAAACCCCGCTCAGGACAACGCGTAATCACACAATTGATTCTAGGCATGCAGTTAGGCTAACAACTCAGTCATGACAATAACACGCAATTTACCATCCAATAATGATATGATCATGCATTAGAATGCATAAGCATATGAGGATCTCGAGGTTCTGCCACAATAGGATTTCATTTTCATTGGACCCGCGCTAGTCGCCTCAGGTCGTGCCTCAACCCGCGCTAGCCGCCTCACGGTTGGCACCCTTATCTCTCCAGCTACCCCGTGCCGAGCACGTCCGAGCGCATTATGCCTCGACCCGCGATACTCGCATCAGGTTGGCATCCTTATCGCTCCACTTTCCCCGTGCCATATCGGCATCTCAAGGCCGCCCTCCGCCCCGCGATAACACGCCTCAGGGCTAACATTTTTGCTTGACGATCATTTCACACGACAGTCAAAAGCATGCCAAAGCAACACGATGCACATTGTGGAATTTACCCATACATGACAAGTCAGAGGCACGCAATTTCAGTCAAGCACTTTAATTCCAAATAAAATCAGTAGGGAACGATTCACATTCGTGTAATTACGCAATGATTTTTATCAGAACTAGTCGCCTATTGCACCACAGAGTTGGACGTGCATTCCTGGTCCAGCTCATACATTTCAACTCCCAAATTCACATTCTTTTTCTACTCTGTGAACAGTAACTCCCCGGAGTGAATAGTATTTTCCGGCATGAATAGTGAACTCCGGTATGAATAGTATTTTCCGGCATGAATAGTGAATTCCGACAGTGAATTGTATTTTCCGGAATGAATAGTGAGCTCTGATCGTGAATAGTATTTTCCGGTCGTGAATAGTATTTTCTGGCCGTAAATAGTATTTTCCGTTCCACCTCAAAACGACTCCGATTCGAGCCTCGTTTTCGCCCTAGCCTTCGTCTAGTGATTACCTATCATCCTACTCAAGATTTAGGAGGAAAACTCACCAAAATTCAGTGGGGAAGTCCACGAACAAAACCGGGACCAAAACGGTAAAATCCGATGGGAGACGACCACGCGCAAGGCTGAACAAGTTGGTTCACAAGCTGAAAATCAATGTTTTCACACGAATATGAGCTCTAGGGGTCGTTGGGGTCAACATATATCAATATAAGCCATATGTGAAATTCGGGTAACAAAGACTAGTTCGTCGACCGAAACGGCGAAGCAGTTTTGGAAGGTCAAACGACCTCCGATCGGAGTGATTCAAGTTGGAAAAGAACCACATGACAATGAGCTACAACATATCCAAAAATGATGATGATCCAACAGTCGGTTTTCCGTCGGCGGCCGATTGAAGTTGAGGCCAGAAACTGGAATTCAACCTGTGCAAGGTTCGGTTTTGGCTCTGTTTGAGGGGGTTTCGGGGCTCATCTTGAGCTGATTTTTAGTGGAGAGCTTCTAGAGATATAGGTGAAGGTCAGGTTAAAAGGGCGTCTCAAACCGACAACGTTTGGGCAGCGAACAAGCGGCGGTTTTCCGGCGGCCAAAACTCAAGAGAAAACTAAGAGAGAGAGAGAGAGAGAGAGAGAGAGCCACGAATTTTCTAGGAAGAGAGAGTGATCTGCCACAATAATTAAAGAGAGAGAGAAAGAGAAAATATCTTCAATTATTGGGGGGCACTATTCATCCGTTGACCGGTATTATTCATCCGTTGACCGGTCAAAAGTTTTGACCGACGGCGACCGATGGTCGATTGATGTGATTGATATGATTAACAATGAATGATGAGGTATTTCTCGAAATTCGTGAAATTTCAAGATCGGTCGGGGTTCAATCAGTGCTGATTTAGCTCAACCGCGATCGGAAAAGACTAAGGATACCGCCGAACAATTTTTCTAGCCTCGCTAAAATTACTAACACTCTCTAGCCATGGATTCTAGCACAAGACGGGGGCGAGATGACAATTTTCAATTTTGCCCTTTCCTCTAGGCATACCGAGATCAATATGCTCATTCACGCCTTTCTAGGCAATGTCCAAATTCACAACTGTGACACTCATGAGAGTCGATTGTCCTATTTCGGAACTCAATTCGCGGCCTCATTCATAAGATGACAACTTTAAATAAATTCTCAAACTAACAGGTGGCTTTTAGGAGTCACGCGTATCGACCAATTGGTCCACGTGCTTATGTTCCTAGCTAGCCTTTCCCTTCTGGTTAGTTATCCCGAAGTGATCAGTTTCGAGTGAGATCCATTTATAGCGCCTCTAAGAAATAACCATTCTATTTTCAAATTCCGAAAAAGGGTCGAATTTCAGAATGTCACAATTAAACCTCAAAGGGAAGAGCCAAGCCAATGCTAGGCCACCATTTGAGGTTTTTACTTACTGCAATTTAAATTCATGCAATTTAATTCTTGTACCATTAAACTCAAAGGGAAGAGCTAAGCCAATGCTAAGCCTTCTATTGGAGGTTTTTACTTACTGCCATTTAAATTCATGCAATTTAATTCCTGTATCATTAAATCCCAAAGGGAAGAGCTAAGCCAATGCTAAGCCGTCCATTGGAGGTTTTTACTTACTGTCATTTAAATTCCTACAATTTAATTTCCGTGCCATTAAATCCCAAAGGGAAGAGCCAAGCTAATGCTAGGCCGGCCATTGGAGGTTTTTACTTACTGTCATTTAAATTCCTGCAATTTAATTCATGTACTATTAAACCCCAAAGGAAAAAGCCAAGCCAATGCTAGGCCGCCCATTGGAGGTTTTTTTATTTATTGTCATTTACTTCTTGTAATTTAATTTTTGAATCACCAGATCCCAAAATGAGTAGGTCGCAGTACTGTATAGAAGTCGTTAACTCACTCCCTTTTTCGGCTTCAGGGAAATATCTAACATTTTGAAAATACCAAAAAAATGATACTCACATGCATTCCATTTAAAAAGTGAAAAAAAAATAAAACACTCCACTAGAACCTTAGGAATAAACCAAACATGAGTTACCAAATTAGGATATCCATGAAATTAAGGTACTGAAAGGGTATTAGTTTTAATTAACTAGTGTAACCAAGTCCCCGAACTCATAATCTCTAGTTCGTAGAAGTAATTTAGTCCTCCTGCTAATTTACTTAGGTATCTAATAAACCTACAAAAAATGATTAGTGGCGACTCCAAATTTTAAAACTATTTGAACAAAAACCAAAGTTGCGATTTGGTAGGACTTGGGAGGATCCGTATTAGGTTAATTCATCTAATAAACCTAATAATCCGTTAACCCGATCGAAAAATTTTTAGGGTCGCGATAATAACTTTAGCAATTCGTTCCACAACCATTCTTAGATCAACCTATAATGGTCCAAGATGTTCCCTTGTTAATCTTTTTGGCCAAAGTGTCAATCCATGAGCAAGTCCTTTGGTCCACATACTTAATTCCTAGTTAGTCTTTCCCTAATAGTTAGTTTTCTCGAGAGTAATTAATTCTGAGTAATATTATCTAAAATGCATCATCAATAATATTCATTTCATAAACCTCGAAAATGGGTCAAATTTCAGAATGTGACAGCTCTTCCTCCTTACAAAAATTTCATTCTCGAAATTTATAACAAAACTCAACTATTCAAATAAGTGGGGGTGCTGGCACCTCATCTCTTCCTCTCTCTCCCAGGTGGCTCCCTCAGTCCCATGGTGTTCCTATATCACTTTAACCAACTGAACTGTCTTATTCCACAACACTTGTTCCCTTTTATCTTCTATCTGACCCGGCCTCTCGATGTATGATACCCTGTCTTCCACTTCTATGACCTCATGATCCAACACGTGAGTAGGGTCCGACTTATACATCCTTAGCATAGACATGTGAAAAACATTGTGAACCTGAGATAGATTTGGCGACAAGATGAGATGATAGGATAAAGTTTCGATTCTTTCTAAAATCTTAAACATACCTATGTATCTCAGGCCCAACTTTCATTTCTTTCCAAATTGAGATAAGCCTCGCATTAGTGATACCTTGAGGAAAACGTGATCCCAGACCTAAAATTTTAAAGGTTAACGTCGTTTATCGGCATAACTCTTTTGATGACTCTAAGCAGTCTTAAGCCTTTCTCGGATTACCTTAACTACTTGAACTGATTGTTAAACCAACTCTAGACCTATTATACTCCTATCAACAACCTCATCCTAGCACGCTGGAGTTCTGCAAGCTCTGCCAAACAATGCCTCAAACGGTGTCATTTTAACGCTCTGTTGGTAAATATTGTTGTAGGCAAACTCCACTAGGTGTACCTATTTATCCTTTCAGATTGTCCATCTATCTATGGGTGATAGGCCGTGCTGTACTGTAGCTTTGTCCCTATAGCCATTTGAAGGCTTTTTCAAAAGGTTGTAATAAACTTTGGGTCCCTGTCCGACGTAATAGTTACTGGAACTCCATCAAGTTAGACTATCTATCACATGTATAGTTCGGCGTACCTATCCATTGCGAAGTCCATTCATACTATCAGAAAATGCATTGACTTGGCTAAACTATAAACGATTACCCAAATCAAATCATGACCTCTCTAACTCCTTGGCAAACCCAAGACAAAGTCCATGGTGATGTGTTCCCATTTTCACTTGGGAACATTCAATGGTCGCAGCAATCCACTAAGCTTACAGTGTTGTGCTTCACTTGCTAGCAGGTCAAACACTTGGCCACATGCTTGGCTATGTCTACTTTCATCCCATTCCATCAGTAATGTTGACACAAGTTCTGATATATCTTTGTCTTGCTTGGGTGAATACTATAGTTGCTATGGTGAACTTCTAAGAAAATTTCTTCCTTAAGCTCCTCATCGTTGGGCGCACACAACCTTCCATGAAACTTCAATATCCCATCCTTAGATATTTGAAAGTTGAGTTTTCTCTTAGCTATACCATACTCCATATCTTTTGGATGTTAGGCTTTGTAGATTGCAATACCTTAATCCTCGCTTGAATCATCAGTTCGATTCTCAAGGTAGCTAATCGACTTGAGAGGTGACTAACCTTAAACTTAAACTCCAAATCTCTTATTCCTTCAGTAGAGTATACTCATTAACCATCATATGCGCAATGCTCTATTTTCGACTAAGCACATTTGCTACTTTATTAGCTTTCCCAAGGTGATACAAAATGTCGCAGTCATATTTCTTAAGCATTTCCATCTAACGACGTTGTCTCACGTTTAGTTTCTTTTGAGAAAATAAGTACTTCAAACTCTGATGGTCCGTGTAGAGCTGAAACTTTTCCCCAACGAAATAGTATCTCTAAATCTTCGACATAAAAACAATTGCAGCAAGCTCCAAGTCGTGCATTGGGTAATTCAGGTCATGAGGCCTTAGTCGTCATGATGCATGTGCAATCACTCTACCATGCTACATTAGGATGCATCCTAGTCCTTTCAACGACGCATCGCTATAGATCTCATATCCTCCAGGTCCAAATGGAATCATCAACACTGGTGCAGTCGTAAATCTATGTTTAAGTTCTTGAAAACTCCTTTCACATTTGTCCGTCCATTCAAACCATGTCTCTTTCTTCAGCAAGCGCATCAAAGGAGTAGTTATCGTGGAGAATCTTTCCACAAATTGCCTATAATATCCTGCAACTTCGAACTTCTATGATTGATGTTAGTCTTGGCTAATTCGCAACCACTTCAATCTTGGTTGGATCTAACGAGATTCCTTCTCTCGATATTTTATGTCTGAGAATCACTACCTGATTGAGCTCGAACTCATAATTGCTAAACTTAGCATATAGTGAGTGTTTCCTTATCGTTCGTAGAGCTATACTTAAGTGTCATTCATGGTCCTCAAGGCTTTTTGAGTAAACTAAGATGTCATCAATGAACACTATGATGAATTGATCTAAAAAGTCCTTGAATACCTAGTTCATCATATCTATAAAGGTAGCTAGGGTATTAGTCAGTCCAAACGGCATGATGGTAAACTCATAATGCTTATATCTTATATAGAATGCCATCTTCGATATATTCTTCTTGTTGATCCTTAATTGATGGTAGCCCATTCTTAGGTCTATCTCGAAGAACAGGAATGTTCTTGTAGTTTATCATACAAATCATCTATTCTTGGCAATGGATACTTGTTCTTGATGGTCACTTGTTCAACTGTTGATAGTCAATGTACAAGTACCGAGATTCGTCTCTTTTTCTCACAAACAGCACTAGTGCGCCCTATGGTGAAGCACTTAGGCGAATGAGTCCTTTATCCAAGCAACTCTTGCATCTGAACTTTCAACTCCTTTAACTCCGACAAAGCTATTCTATAGGGCATTCTTGAGATTGTGTAACAGTCTGAATTTTCGACCCATTTTGGGAATTTAATGAGAATGGACGTATTTCATTATTTCACTTTAGATGAATCACACTCGAACCTGATCAACTCGGGATGACTGACCAAAGGGGAATGGCTACCAAGGAACTTAAAGTACGTGGACCCTGACAGGTCGATACGCGTATCTCCTTAAAGCCGCCCGTTAGTCTGAGCATTTGCTAAAGTTGTAAATCAATGGAAGTGGCCACGAAATAGAATTCCTAAATTAGACAATCGAACTTTTCCAGAAAAGTTACGGTGAAAATTGGACAGTATTGCCTTCGAGGCAATTCAATTGGAAACCGAGGCAGAGTAGAAAATTACCAAAATGCCTCTGGACCGTTCGAAGTTCTCCGAGTCATAGATTGAGTATTTCCTAGCATTTCCTAGGTGAATTGAATTTTAGTTCAGTCTAGTTCGAGAATCACGTCGGGTCCGATAGAAAATTTCCCGGTCTCGACGGCACACATCACGAGGGAAAAGGAACACTGAGGGAATTTTTGTCGGTCAAATCCTCCTCAAGAATTGAGCCCTCGCCCCACTGTGGCAAGTGTCACGACCCCCCCTCCTTTTGAGGCCATGCATTGCATTCCCTAGATTATTCCCTCTATTTCCAATATATGCATGAAAAGGCACCCCATGCAAAGATTCCTCTCTCTCCTCCCACTTCATGTGCCCACTTCAGCCCATTCTCTCCCTCATTCTCTCATTTTTCATTTCACTTCAATAGAACACTCACACTTCACTCTCACTTCCTCTTCTCTTCTCTTGCCTGTTTCTCTCTCGGCCTCCCTGTACCGCCCCTCTTCCGAAGCCCATAACTTCCTCTACAAAATTCCAAATGACCTCAAACCAGCGCCATTTTCTTCTTCTCTTCTAGACGAATCCAACGCCACCTCGCTCACCCCAAACGACCACCGGACCACCCCTCCACGGTCGCTCGACCACCACTGTCCCAACACCGGTTTTTAGCCTCGACCCCAGCACCTTCCGACGATCATAACTTTCTCTGTAGATCTCCGTTTTCCCTAAAATCACCGCCATTCTCTTCATCGCTTCCAGACGATTCCAGAGGCACCTAGCTCGCACCGAGCAACCACCTGAGTTGGCCGGAACAGCTCCACGAAGTCGGCGGTCCAAATCCCGTCGTCGCGTGAGTCAGCGCGCACCGAACTTGAAATCGTTCGTTCGGGCTCATCCGGAGTCCAAATCGACCCCTGTTTTCTCCCACACGTCGGTAAGATCTTGAATTTCAGTTATATGGAAATAGATCGGACATGCAATGCCATCCAAGTGAGATTCACTCACATGCAAGATCATCTAAGCGCTCTTGATGCTGTTTCACCCCTTGCATGTCACAGATTCAACCCTTTCTTACACTTTCGAACTTGTTCCCTTGTAATACAGCTTCATCAACTTCGTCAAGATCTCCAAAGTCAGCTCCATTCTCGATTTTGTGCCCAAATTCAAGTGGGGTAAGCTCATAACTAGACTTGGGGTAGAACGATGTGTGCTTGGGGCTTGTTCTTGAGTGTGCCGTGAAGTATACCTCATTGCATGTCCGAATTGACTTGCTGGCCGTGTATTCGCAGTTCTGTCCATGAGGTTACAATGTCCATAATGTGTGGGTCAAGCATTGAATGGTAGTCCTAAGAGGATCTAAGAGTACCCACGTACATCGGGACCAATGCCTGGAAGTTTAAAACACTGAAAACGGAATTTGGAACTCGAAAAGATGTGCATTATTTTCCTTGGATTCACGTGAGTGATAAGTGAGTTGGACTCTGGAGTGATGCATGCGGATCCATATAAACTTGACTGAATATGCATATGTGCAAAAAGGTGCGTGGTGAATTGTGGGCCGAAGGCCGAGTCATGAAATGGAACGCCTGATGCATTGCATCTAATTTTATGAGCGAACGTTTGGCGGAATGCGTAGAACCGTTCAGGATGGCCCGCAGTGCTAGAGAGCCATGGGAAGTGGAGTGACAAGGGGTACCGATCGCAGAGCTAGTGGGCCACGGTCGCGGTACCGCGCTTGGACGTGCGCGGCACGGGGCGTTGGAGTGACAAGGGTGCCAACTGAGCGAATGCAGGGGCTCGGTTCGGGGCATGGCCGGCAGTGCTATAAGCCACCAGTGGACCTAGCTCAAGTCGATTAAATGAGAAATAACATTTTGCATCTGAATGAGACTTGATCATACCATGGCATGAAGTATGCGTTCATTACTGTGATACAGTCCATTGTTATATGCTGACCATGCATTTATTGAATCATGTGTCAAACTGCTTCATTTGTATGCTATGTTCTATTTTGAGTCTTTTGTGAAATTACTAGGTTTCGACTCACGCTGTGGGCTGATCGCCCAATTTCAGATGCCCACCCTTGAGTATGTCTTTTATTCTAGTTCGCCACGGTCGACCTGTAGAGATAGAGGATCATGAGGTAGAGTATCAGATACTTGGTGATGGGTGGTACAAAAGGGTGGTTACTACAATCTGGGTCGATGAGGGGGAAAAGGACTGCCTAATAGGTCATCAGTACGTAGCTTGGTACAAATGGAGAAGTTTTTACTGGCAGGGGCCATTGGACGCCATGGCTGCACCTGTCCTAGGGCCGGATGGGAACCCGGTACTTAACGTAGTTCACAAGGGTGAGGTTGTGAACCCTGAGCCAATGGAGGTGGAAGACTCCGATGGAGATGCTAGGATGGAGTTCGACGGCGAGGACGACGTATTCGCCGATAGTGACGAAGGCCCGGAAGAGTTTCCCCCGGCTGACGAGGAGGACCCTTAGTTGTACCTGTCTCACATTGTCTGGCCTGTCCCTTTTTGTTGTGAGGCTGTTAGGGGTTTATTTTGGCATGTCGGTTGTAATCTCCCCCATGAGTTTGTCGGACCCGAGCTTTTTTATCATCCTGAACTTTATTTTGTGTTTATCCCTCCCCTGTCTAGTTGTATTGATTCCCCAAGGTTTGAGCGAATGTTAAATGTCATGGTTCTTTTCCCGTCTTCCTGTCTTGCTTGAATGACTGTTTGGTTGGGAGTAGAGTGCTATCTGCTGTCGCTTTTAGTTATCCGTCGTTTGGCCGCGACGAGTCCTGGGCCGTCGTTCGCTGTTGGGCCAAGCGATGTGATTGCAGGTCAGGTGTAACTCGACGGGGATGCCGCGCGGCCCGCCGGGATCCGGGGCGTGACATCACCGCTCGAAATACGGCCCGCCGGTATCCGGGGCGTGACAGATTGGTTCCGTCCCAGGCATCAACTCATTAACGAACTCCACTTCTTTTTCAGGTGGCAATCCCGATAATTCTTGAGGAAATATACTAGGGAAATTGCACACCATAGCTATGTGTTGTAGCCTTGGTCCCTCATTTGATGAGTCAACCACCGATGCTAGAAAAACCTTGGCACCCTTTGTCTAATGGCTTAGTCACCTCAAGTAATGAAATCTAAGGGATCGAGATTCTTTCTCGGTTTCCATAAACTCATAGCTAGGATGACCAATCGGATTGAATTCAATCACCCTGCTACCATAATCCATTGCAATGCTTTATTTAACTAACAAATCCATCCAAGCTATCACATCAAAGTCGTACATGGCTAAAATTGCCAATTCTATAAACTCTTCTCTACCACCAAAGACTATCTTACAGTCCGAAATCCTAACAAAATAACACTTTATCCTCTAATAGGGTGATAACATGCAACATAGCTTTTAGCATTTTTGTTTCAATTCCAGCCAGATCGACAAATTGCTCAGACATAAATGAATGCAATGCTCCCAGATCAAATAAAGTATAAGTGACATTATATAAAGATACGATACCTGTGATCATGCTAGAAGCATCCTCTACCTCCTTTCTTGCCATCGCATAGACCCTTCCTTGTGTTGGCAATCTAATATGGTTGTTCTATGGGGTGGCTCCAACTTGAGATCCCATCCGAGGTTGTTGAGGTTGGAACTGTGGCCCAGCAACTTGATTTGGGTAATTCCATATATGATGGCTGTGCTGGCCACACCTGAAGTATGCTCCTGTCTTGCCCAGGCAAAGGCCATTCCCATGCCTCCTTCCACATGATCGATATACTACTCTAGATTGATGTACTGACTTTCCGAAGTTCTTTTTGAGGGGTGTGATGAACCGTCTATTTTCCATCATAGGCCTCTTTCCAAAGTTACGATTATCCCGACCAGGCGCATATCGTGATCTAGAAGCGGTAATTCTTTCCATCATGTCCTATTTTACCATCTAAGCCCTTTCATATAGCTCATTATAATACCTTAAATTCAAGAGTATTAGTTGGCTATAGAGTTTCAGCTTCAGTTCATCCCAAAATCTTCTTACTTTATCCATTGGGTTTTCCACCATCCTCGGGGTGTATTTAGACAATCTTGCAAATTTGGCCTCGTACTGGTCGATTGTCATTTAACCTTGGCAAAATCACAGAAATTCTGCCGTCTTTTGTTCTTGCACTATCTCCAAGAAGTGATTCCCATTATAATCCTCTCTGAAGGCATTCCAATTCGAGGTCGCACCTTCGGGAAAAACCTATCCTTGAGTGGCCTTCCACCAGTCGTTAGCATTGCAATGGAGTTGGTACACTGCGAGTGTCACGTTTTCTTGCTTCGTGTACCCTAAAAGTGCAAACACTTTCTCTAATTCCTCAATCCAAAGGATGGCAACCTCAGGATCACCCTTTCTGTCAAACTTGAATGGTATCAATTTCAAAAATTATACCACCAGTTGATGCAAATGGCGATTTCCATTCCTACGTCCGTTCCCATTGCCCACATTAGCAGCGGGGATAATATTCTCAAAAGTTTACGCAACAGCGGCAGCTCGTTCTTGAGCCTTCCTTCCCATCAAATTTCCAACTTCCTCTAAACCTCTCATGACCCTATCTATTCTTGCATCCTCCATAGCTCTTACTTGTGAGGTAGACGCTCTTCCAAACCTTCCTCCCTAGTTACTTATATTCTCAAGATCTCCCAACACCTAGACTATGCTATAATTTCGCCACAAAATTAGAGACCTAAGCCATCTACTCAACTCTAGCAGGTCTAACCTGCAGTCTACCACATAGCTATCAAATAGGCAACCACTAAACAACATCCTAGATATGTACTCGATAAGGCTATGGCTTTTACCTTTTGTCCAGCCGTACCTACGACTTAGTCTAATAACTACTATGCATCCAACAACTCAAAGTAGGCAAATCAAGTTAAATATTCAACACCCAACATAATGTACTTTAAGATTACCAATCACAAGCACAAGCTCAAACAACATGCGTAGCGCCCCAAACACTATTGAAAACTAAGGTCTTTCTATCTAACTATCCCCAAAACCATTGCTCCATGTCACTTCAAGTCTCAACCAAATTTGGATCGAGTTGACCTTGCTTTGATATTAATTAAATGAGGATGTCATGCTTTGAACCATACGGACTTGCCAACATCCCACTCAGTCGTTAAGAATGCGACTTCCTAAGACTAGTCACAAACCCAAAATCATCACTTAGAATAAAATGATGCTAGCGGAAGCAAACCATAAGACCCAAATGACATACAAGAAGGAGCTAGGAAGGAGATTTAGGTGTAACATGAGACATTATTATATATAAGGCATTTGATTCCAAAAAGGTCATAACCCATAAAGCCACCTTAAAAGGGTACTGGTACATCAAAAAATGATCGATAGCTAACTACCTTAACTCCTCTATCTAGGAGGGTCCTCAAACTCCACCATTGTCAAAAGATAGCTTCAACTTCAGATTGGACTCCATGGGCTCCACCTTAGAGTGGATATCCTTGAGACTAGTATCAGGGCTCGTTACCACGCCATCTGAGGGAACTACCTCCAGTGAGTCCCACTTGCCAACTCTGTCGTAAGGGCTATCAAATTCCTAGATCAGCCTAAATAGTATATCTCTATCTTAATACGTCTATGATAGCCATATATGCGACTTTCAAAAATCTCCACCCATATCGACCCACACTGTAGTTGTATTCCTAAAGTACGCTTTTCACTCGCCCATACAGTTCTCAGTTACTACCTGCTCTATGCCCATGGGGATACCAAAATTCTATGACAGTTAGTTCATCTTAGGATTTATGGTCTAAAATAGTTAAGGGATACAATAGTAAGATTAAGATCTTAATAAGCAAATGTCTAGACTCAGCATGGGGTAGTATGTACCTTTAGATAACCTAAAACCTAAAGGTCGCACCAACCAAAGCTACTCTAGACCATTATCCATAAAAAAAAATAAAACTAAAACTCAAAACGTTCAGGGGGCGACAATATGACATGGTTTCACTAGATCATGTAAAATGAGGAAATTATTAGAAGTTTAAACATGCTATAGATGTAGCAATTATGCTTTGCCTTTCCCTAACTACAACCTCCACCACAGTCACCCTTAACTCCGGCCCGCCTAGTATGCATCAGGCCAAGCACAACCCATATTAAAGGCGTCAGGTTTGCTTCTTTTCCCTACACTCCAACCCGTGTAAAACGCATTTGGTCTAAGCACAGCCCGCGTCAAATGCCTTAGGTTTGCTAACCAACCCTCCATTGTGCACAACACATCCTGCGTAAAGCTCCTCAAGATATCACTAATTTTCCCCGCATAAACACGCATTAGGGTATAACCACAACTCTACCATTTCCTCCATCATCCCGTATATCACGCATTAGGGTATAGATATTCATACATGCAATTCAATGCTTAAATAATCATGCATAGCCAGGATCAATTATGTTCACCACAAATAAGCTTCAAAACACCGTATAACAACTAGATTTTTCATGAGCATTTAGAATACAAATATCTTCAATCGAAAATACTCGTGCTCTATAACCAAATATCACAATTCAGTCATCAAGAAATAAGATCAGCCCTAGAACATCTATCACCTAAAAAAAAAATATTTGGCCATCAAACAAATTAAGTTTCCAATATCGATTAGCCATGATTAACCTTCACATAATTCCATTTGACCACTACAACCATATTCGGTCACAAATACCCAAGAATCAATATATCTAAGCAAGAATCAAGTGACAACCAAGCCCTCATATATTTAAGAACCGAACTCAAGCCCTAACTCATTTTTGGGTTTACTTTTCATGTCCACTAAACAGCCCTTAATCTCACTAAATATCACAATATACCAATCAATTTAACCATATGAGTCCATAATATAACTATATCATGTCCATACCACAAGTTTCAATCTCGGCTAAGCCTATAACAACCCTTAAATCTCCTAAGAATCCATCTCAAATATACTCTAAAGTGAACTAAAAGTCACCCATCAATGAAGCTAAGTTAAGATTAGGGAATTACTTACCCTAGAATAAGTTTGAAAAAGGGTTCCCAAAGCAGCTAGAACAAGCGGCAACTCATAGCAAATCATAGAAAGAAGAAGGAGATGGGGGGATTTTCGGCGCCTCAAAGGAGGTCTAAGGTGGCTGGTGATGGTCGGTGATGGCTCAAGAGGGCAACGGTGTAAGGGTGGCCGGCGATTCAAAGAGAAGAGAGGGGAGAGCGATTTTTAGCCAAATGAGAGAATAGGGAGAAAATGAAAGTGAAAAGGAAGAAAAATGGTGGAAGAAGAAGAAGAAGAAGAAGAAGAAGAAGGAGGAGGAGGAGGAGGAGGAGGAGTGACTTTCGAATAGTGACTAATAGATGGGCAAGGTTGATTGATAGGGTAAAGTCAAAACTATTAGTACTTTTATCTCTAGCAAATAATATCGAAAGAAAATTGTTATACTGTGAATTTAGGACTGATCGATAAATTTTGGTACAAACGTTTGAAAGCAATTCCCATTTCCCGAGGGGTTTTCTAATGTTCTAGCCAGACATTCGAACGTAATTAAATCTGATGCGGCAACATCCAATTGATTAGCATTGATATCGTCGAAAGTTCGATGTCCAATTTCAGAGTTTACTTCGTGGCCAAAATCGATCTATTGCAACTTTAGTGTATCTCAAACTAACGGTAACTTTTAGGAATTACTCGTATCGACCCCTAATTAATTATTATTGAGTCGCGTTTAAGTTTACTCGAGACATGGCGACTTTGGTTGTCATGTAATTGTGAGGGTCAATTGCCAATCTTGAAGGTCTTAATTGTTAGAAATTGATTTAGGGATGTTCGCAAACTATACAAGCGTCAAGCGAAATCACCCTTGATCAAATTATATAGTTCTAGTAATTCGTTCCATAACCATTCTTAGATTGGCTTATAACGGTCCAAAATGTTCTCTCGTCAATCCTTAAGGCCAAAGTGTCAATTCATGGCCAAGTCCTTTGGTCAACGTATTTATTCCTAGTTAACATTTTCCTAACAATTAGTCTTCTCGAGAGTGATCAATTCTGAACAAGATTATCTAAAATGCATCATTGATGATATTCATTTCATAAATCTTGAAAATGGGTTGAATTTCAGAATGTCACAGGTTTCATGTGGCACCTTAAATGTTCCTAGAAGTTTTTCCCAACAAGAAAAGAAAACCACCCAGGGTGCAAAATTACGAGTAGCCCTCTTTAATGAATACTCCAAATAATGTTTTAATCGAACTCTTTTGGTAATTTCAAATCATTTGATTCAAAATCATTCTCATAATGAATTTTTTTTTATCATACTTAAAATGTGGCAAAATGTTTTGGATAACCTCCGATATCTCATTGCATCCTTTAAAAAATTCTACATAACTCTTAAGCCACCATCATAAGAGCATGCCTTATATTTGAAACCATAGAACTTTGAAGTAGATGAATTTTTTTTAGAATAGAAAAATTGGGTTTGAGTTTTTGCAGGTTTCTGATCTCCCCAAATCTTAGAATAGCACTCAAAAATCAATCTTTTAATCTATACCTCTTTTATTCGCTCAAAAAGCTTCATTAGGGCATTCCTCAGGTGATTCCATGTTAAGGGATGATCTTTTTTTTTTTAAATCCATTCTCTTGTTCGCTCAGAAAGCGTCATGAGAAAATTCTTTAGCATGGATTATCTAATTTCTATGGTTGTCTCTATCTTTAAGTGTCAAATCTATGGCTGTATTTGTCATTAAGAGTCAATCATTTAGCTATTTCTATCCTTAAAAGTCAATTTCTATGAATGTCTCTGTCATTAAGAGTCAATTCTTTATGGGGTAACTTACCATATAGGTTAAATTTCAAAACTATCAATGAGGTGACCTGCCATACAGGTCAAATTTTAAAAATCTCATGGGGGTGGTAACCTACTATGCGGGTCAAATCTTAATCAAAATTTTAATTTGTAAAATCTTTTCATTAAGACTCTTTAATGGGTTAATCTACCATACGGGCTCCAAGTTCAATCCCCTAAGGCATTCTTATAATGAATCCTTAGGTTATCATTCCATCAATGGATCAATCAATAATATCCATGCGTTAATAAGTGAGTTTCAGGAAAATCTCTCGACCTTTCTTTCTCTCTCTCACATCAGAAATGAGTAGAATGAACTTTAGACTTAAACTTTCACGGAAGAGAATATGAGTTGGATGTCACAAGTTTTCTTTTTTCTCCAGTCGACTCAACTAGATCTTGCATGTGGTCTTGTTTTAAAAGTGGTCTCTCATGAGATCTCTGTTAGGGGTAGCTGTTGACACTTGATTTTTTATTTTTTTATTTTTTTTGAAATTTTTTAAAAAATCCATAAAAATTCATAAAATTGAAAAATCAATTTTGGAAGCTTTGGCCAAGCTTAGAAAACCATTTTGGAACAAAAATGACTTTTTATATTTTCAATATTTTTCAACATTTTATTTTAGAAAATTCATAGAAAATCAAGAAGAAATCACAAAAATGAAAAATCAACTTTGGAAACCTTATCCAAGCCTAGGAAGAAATTTATAAATAAAGAAATTTCATATTTTTAACATTTTTTATATTTCAAAAAATAGAAAAATGCTTGAAAATTCATAAAAAAAATATCATTTGAGGCCACAAAAATATCCAATATTTTTTATTTAATTTTATTTCCATTTGGCTAAATAAAATTAAAAAAATTGATTAGGAATAATGGTTTTCTTATTAATGATATTTCCAAATTAATTCCCAAAAATCCCATAAATTGCATTTTAGCTCTTTAAATTCCCTTTTTTGCATTTTCAGAGTCGTGACATTCACCTGTGACATCCTGAAATTCAACCCACTCTCGGAATTTGTAATAGAAGGGATATATATTTCATTGATGTACTGTAGTTAAATCTCACTCGGAACTGATCATTTCGAGATGACTAACGAAAGGGGAATAGCTAGCTAGAAATTTAAGTACGTGAACCTAATTGCAGGTTAATACACGTAGCTGCTAAAAGCCGCCCGTTAGTCTGAGTATTTACTAGAGTCGCTATCATATGAATGTGGCCATAAATTAGATTTCGAGCTTGGATAATCGAGTTTTTAGGAATATCACAATTGAAATTGGATATCGCCCTAAAAGGCTCGAAAATTAGCCAATTGGCTTCGGAATGCCGAGGAGAAAGGCAAAATATTGAAAGTGACCATTTTGCCCCCGGCTTGACCTAGATTATATGGCATGAGGGTAAGAATATTTTTAGAGAGGCTAGAAAAATTTTACGATGAAATCTGGAGTTATTTTCCGATCGCGATTGAGCCAAATCAGCACTGATTAAGCCCTGCCGGTCCTAAAATTTCACGAATTTCAAAAAAATGTCTCGTTGATCATCTTTTTGACTAATTTGACCAGCTTTGACTGAAAATAATTGAGGCCCAAGCTTTATCAGTCCAAATTTCACTGATTGTCCAAAAATCAGTTAATTCGTTCAGCCTTATGTTGCTTTCAGTGAATAGTCACCGGTAATAATTATCCCTAGGATATTTATTATCAAACCACTCTCTCTCCTCTATTATTTTCCAGCAGATTCTCTCTCTCTCTCTAAATTCGGATCTCTCTCTCTCGCGGCCCAGTTTTCTGGCCTTAACTTAATGGGCCGCCGACGGAAATCTGACCGTTGGATCATCGTGATTTTTGGGTATGTTGTAGCTCAATGTCTTGTGGTTCTATTCCAACTTGAATCACTTCGATCGGAGGTTGTTTGACATTCCAAATTTGCTTCGCCGTTTCGGTCGACGAATTAGTCTTTTGTTACCCGAATTTCATATAGGGCTCATATTGAATTATGTTGACCCTAGCGACCCATAGAGCTTATTTTCATGTGAAAATATTGATTTTTAGCTTGTGAACCATTCCATTTAGCCCTTTAACAGCCTTGGTTTCCTTGGGTTTTGTCGGATTCCGCGCCGCCGCCGGCTGTTCGTCGTTTCATCGCCCATCCGGCTTCGAATCAGCCTCGTTGAGGTAAGCCAACCCCCTAAACCTCGAGTAGGATGTTAGATGATTCTTGTATAGACTCTAGGGTGCGATCCGAGGTAGATCGATATAGAAAAATTGACTGATTTGACGATTTTTGTGGAAATTGATTCTGTGACGAGGCTGTGGTATATTATTTGGACTTGGTATATTACTGTCTTGGCTGGATACAAGCTGTTGGTGGTGGTTGGTATGGGTACTGTGAGGTTTGGGTACCGAAAAATGGATTTTTGGGAGATTTAGAGTAAAAACGGGCCAAATAGTGTTTGGAAATCACTGTTTACAATATCTTGAGTACTATTCATGAGCCTAGAATACTGTTCACATGCCGTCCTTTCGTATTTATAGTTAATTATTGAGATATCGTGGGCCTAAGATGTATATTCTAGTGCAAAAAGGGCATGAGCCTGAGGCATTTAACGCGGGTCAAGTCGGCTAGAGAGCTGAGAATGGAATTTGAGCATGAAATGTGCATGTATTTGCATTGTTAATATCTATGTAGATACGAACTATTGGGGTGCTTGATTATTTCGATGATGAGCTATTTCTCACTTGCCCTTAGGGGTGAGCTTACTGAGATGTGTTCTCACGGTGATTTCCTCCACCTTTCAGTCCCTAGGATATAAGCATGGTAGGGATACCACATAATTTGATATCCAGGTGGCGGAATACCAAGTTGGCAAGGACAATTGATGGTGAATCGGTGGTTGCTAAAGAATGTGGTCACCCTGGATTTGTTGTTGTTGTTAATATTTGTAAAACTGATATTGATGTATAATATGAAGCTGAGAATGTATAATATATGAGGTGTTATGGTTGGCTAGTCCTTGCTCATTCGTTGTCATGGATAAGGTATCGCTTCTGCTAGCGTTTATTTGGATGTTAAGGTTTCAAGGTCGGCGACAGTCCTGGGTTGTCGCATATATCGACCGTCGTTGTGCAGGTGTCGCGCACTCAGGGAGATTCGAGGCGTGACATTCACCTATATTTTCTAAAATCACATTTCAATCCAAAAGTTCAAGTTATTGCTAGATTTTGTTAAAAAAAGAAAAAAGAGACAGACCAAAATGCAGAGTTTAATTTTGCAACTTAGTCCCTAAATTGAATAAAATGCAATAAAAAAATTTCTAGGGACTAAATTAAATATCAGGGCACATCACTCACTAGTTTTTGACCTTCTGAATCAAATGGTTGCATTATTTTTTTGCCCCCTAGTTTTTGACCTTCTGAATCAAATGGTGGTATAATTTTTTTTTTTTGCAAAAAAGTTCTTCTAGAATTCTTTTTTTTTTTTTTGCAAAATGGGTCTTCAGGTCAACTTGAAATGTTTTGATTTTCATGCAATTCCATGCAAATATTTCATGAAAAATTTATTTCCTGATAAAATTCATGCCCCTAAGTGAAATTTTGAAAACCATATTGCAAATTTATAGTTTTTAGGCAGAAATTAGTGAAATTTTGGATTGTCAGGTTCGATTAGATCCAACCTTACAACCTCACACTATGCATCTTCCCCAATTGGACTCTCGCGTAGATTCAAATGCTTGCAGAGGAGTCCAACTTTGACGCCAAAATGGGAGCTCCTCTGGTGATGATTGAAGCTCCTACTAGTTGGACCTTGAAGCATCAAGTTCTCACGATAATTACACCAAGTTGCAGGACCAATGGTGGCTAGAGTGAGGGTACATAGCTAGTCAATTTTGCAGGCCTCTAAAAGTCAACGTTCGCCAAAACCAAGTTTTTTCATGCTCAAACCATGCCTAAACGGAGATCTAATGACATTAGATGGAATCCTAACTTTCATCCAACCTCCGGCGACCCAAAATCACGTGCGATCTAAGTAGGTGATCACCATTCTTGCACATAAAAGTTTTGAAGGAGTGATATAACAAACTAGATGTGGTATTGCCAAAGGGGGGGTTCATTTTGTTTGCGAGATACTACTAGATTAGAGAGAGAATAAGAGAAAAAGAGAGAGAAGCTCTCGGCGACGCCATAGCCACAACCTGGAGCTCGCGACTGTAAATCTTCGGCAAAGCATTCGAGGGATAATCAAAGCTCCAAACCACCTCTAAAGCTTCATTGGGACCTAAGGAAGTGATCGCTCTAGCTTGCAAAGCTTGAGGACCCCTAGATTGGTAAGTCTTATCTTTGAGCTTCTCACTATGCATCCATAGCAGATCTTTGATTCGACATTCATTTTTTGAGTTTTTGTATGCATTTTAAATCCTAGACATCACTGAGCACAATCGTATCTTGTTTTTGCTTTGGTTTTGCATAAATCTGTTGAGTTAAACCTCTAAACCTCGCAAACATGTGACAACTTTGCTAGAAAAATTTGGTAATCTAGAGCTTAATCCAAGCTTCAAGTAAGTTTCCTTACCTCTCTATGATGCTTCCTTGTGATTGAATTGAATAGTTATGCTCTAGTTTGAAAGTTCCAACTCTACCATGGCTATTTTGTGCAAGCTTCGAGTGCATTGATTTAGCCATTAGATCTTGTTGGATTTAGAATATCTTGATCTAGTTGTTTAGATGAGTTGATTGGTGGTGGTTTCGTGTCGATCGGAGGTGGTTTCACCATTGATCAAGGGCAAAACACCTTAGCCATTCATTAGGTTAATGTCCGAGGGAAGAAAACGATACCACGTCAGCACGTTGACTTGGTTAGTATTGACGTGGTGCTGATGTGGCTCCTTCACAACAACTTTTTGAATAATCAAAGTCTAGCATGGCATACTACGTTATAATCCTTTTGATTAATAAAATAACAACCCAAATCAAACGGTGAGGGTGGTGCCACTCGTCCTGTTCTCAGATTTTCTAAAATAAAAATAGATTTTCAGATTATAATAGATTTTCTGAAAATAGCAAATAGATTTTTAGATTGAACGAGTGAGACTTTGTCTGAGAGTTTAATCTGAACCATGGGTTTTAGTAATTGGTTTAAACGGTCAGGAATTGGTCTTCGTTTGATCTGGGCCATTGGTTTTGGTTGCCTAATCCAGTGGATATGGGTTAGCTACGTGTTTAGTTTTGGACTGTTGGATTAGCTATTGAATAATATTTTTTTTGAGAAAATGTTAAACATTTAGAAAAATTCATAAAAAAAATCCTAAAACTGCATTGTTTTAGTTCTGAGTCAAACTTGTGTGGGTTTGGGTCAGTCTTCCAAGTTAATGGGTAAGGTTAACCCAACTTGACTTGACAAATTAATAAAATGTAATAAAAAGCTAATAAAAATTTGGAAAATACTTTAAAAAATAAAAACATCCTAAAAAATTCTAGAAAAATCACAAAAACTCTCAAAATCATGAAAAATAGAAAATGACCACATTCAATTGGTTTCACATATTTTCATGATTTTGGATTCTTAAACCTTGAAAAATGACCATTTTGCCCATTTGGTCAATTTGACCCAAACTTTCCCGAACTAGTCTTGAACCTAATTGATATAATCTCTAAACCTTTAAGGCTTTACTAGGCATGCCATGTAGCCATTTGAGTTTTTTTATGTGATTTATTTGCACGTACTGATTCTATGATCTACTCACTTTTTTATGTGATTTATTTGCACGTACTGATTCTTTGATAGGATAGCTACTCCCCACTTGCATGAACCTTTTAGATTTTAGGACTTGCCTTACCCAAAAAATATCTACATGAATTTTATAGATTATGAAATCACTCAGCTTAGGTACAGAAAGAGCATCAATCGACGAGTCAATGTAACTAAGTCCTCCAATTCATTTCTCTAATTTTTCGTAGAATCGAATAATTTCTCCTAGTCGTTCGATAGGGTTTTTCAATCATACCTTCCAAAAAATAATTGATGGCTACTTCGATAACATGTACATTGATCACATGTCAACCGACCATACCAAGATCAATCTCGATTTTGAGAATTTCTCCCTAACGCAAATTGGTATGGGCCTGGGAGGGCCTGAGTCTCGATCTCACCCGTGCTACTAAGTGAATGAGACCAAGGCAATCCATTAGCTCCCTGAAAAGATCCTCAAGGAGGGTCATGACATCGCTATCCCAAGAGCAGTCTTGGACAAGCACTAGGCCTGATCCACTAGTTCAAATTGAAAGCTATTATCTTGCATAATATTCAAAGTAGCTAAATCTCTTATCCAATATGCTTTGAATATGTTGTTTTCCTAAATTAGAATATTTAAATATCATGCATATTTCATTACATTAGAAAATCAATTCAAATTGGGATTATTTCCCTACCAACAACGTGCAAATCTGGACTAATCTTGGCCATGAGATTTGTATCAATGATGCAGGAATCGGGAAATCTAATCTAAAACCAAGTAGATATGATTCCTCAACAAATTGAATCGGAAAATATTTTCAAAATCATGCATATCTTTAATTGCATATTCACCAAATAATATCCTTATCTAGGGAAATTTCAAAAGATTTAAAAAGATAAGGTTTATTAGAAGGCTTATCTCAAAAATTCTATTGCCTTTATCTCACATGATAGAGGTTCATTTAGGAAGATGTGATTTATTAGAAATCATATTTAACAAATTAGGTGAATTTGAATATCCTCATATAGATTAGAATTGCATCTTCATTTAGATAGGTAATTGCATCTTGAACCATTTAGACTTAAAATCAAAAATTTCCTAGATAATTTTAGGATTTAATTATGATTATTTCAGACATTTAGTATAATCTTCTTTTAGGATAAATGTTATTTCATTAATTCCTAATTTCGAAATTCATCCTAAAATATCAAAAAAATCTCATGCACATGCATTTCATATAATTTAGAATATTCCTTGTCATGCACATATTTTAGGCATTTCATTTTATATGCATGCCACATAGGCTAGAATGCCTATTTTTCCATGTCGTATAGTTTTCATGTCATTTCCGATACCATTAATCGCATGTCGCACCATCTACCATGTCATTAATCTTTCCATATCATATCTGCATGTAATCAAGAATCATGTCTAGATTCATTCACATAGCTTGCATGTCTCGGTTAATTAATCTAGTTTGCATGATTAGATCTTTTTTCTAACCAAAAAAATTCAGTCAATTTGCATGTCATATAATTAGAATTGCCTTATCATTCTAATTAAATTCATTTTTGTACATTAGCATTCTATGCATTTGCATCATTGATTAAACAAGTGAAAATCATAAAAATATTACATTTGACTAAGTCTGACGCTTAGGAGATAAGCATTGGGATTTAGCCTGTAGAATCGAGATACGTTCTCTTCTCCCTATCCTTGCAATTTATTTATTGCTTTGATTGTTGGGTGTTAAATAATGTTTGTGCGCCCGTATAATCACCTCACATGTTAGGGAATTTAGAATAAAATTAATCCAAGCTGCTTATTTAAATGTTTTCATTAAAATGAAAGGTACTAAAAAGGGGTTTAGAAACAAATCTAAAAGTTTCACCATCTCACTAATTTTTTATTCGTAGGAATAAAGTATTCCTCTTAATGCTTTATTTAAGTGTCTAATCAGCCTACTATAAATTGATTAATGGCAACTCCAAAACGTAGAACTATTTGCATGCTATAAGATTAAATCCTAAGTTGTAATTTGGTATAGGTTTGGGAGAGCTTTAGTTAGGTTAATTAAATAATTAGTTTAACAATTCATTAGCCTGCTGGCTAAATTTTAGGCTGCGACAATCGGAACACAAGTTCTCAGTTAATTTGTATTTGTTTAATCATACGGTTCTACGTATATGCGGAATTTCCTAGTAATTATTGTTCACGTATAAGGACAACGCAATTTACCTTTTCGAGGAGTCCGATTGATGGTACGAGAGTTTGACGTAGGAAAGAAGAGGGTCATTGTTGGTAGTGACTAGACATTGGCTCAGCCAAAAGCCCAAGCATGTGCATATGTCAACCCACAAAGGCATGAAGCTTCGTGTGCGGAACTGGTAGAGGACAAAGAGGCATCTTAGAGCAAGTCTAAAAACTTGAGATATCAAATGATATGATAGTAAAATTAGGCAATGTTTATTTTGCGAAATTTGAAAAATGCCTTTTTAAAAAATAATCATTTATATTGCTTGAAACAATTAGTTAATATAAAATATTTTCATTATTAACATCATTTATATTAAAATATTTTTGTGAACGATGCAATAATTTTTTATTTTGTAAGTGATACAAGTAACGGTTTCAAAAAAAATATTTTTCAGTTTTCTATACTAACTATAAATTACTTTTTTTTTTCAGGTTCTGTTATTAATATTAACCTATTGAACATTAACAGAAAAGACCTCAAGAAGCATGGCTCATTTAGTGTAGCCTGATAATCCAAACTCAAAAGTCTACGACTCAACAATTTCTGACAGGTCAACCAAGATGTAAGAAGGTACCCATGTAGGACAACTCGTTGACCTCCCCATGTCTTATGTACCAACAAAATTAATCGTTCTCATTGGCAACTCATACAATAGCGACAGCTCTTGTCAGTCGCCTCGACCGCTCTTCACCCCAACCGAACTGATTTTTTTCGTCTAGCACTTATGTTGACATGATGTCATTATTAATTAATTTTTCACAGTTATAAATTTTGGAATATAGGAATTTATGAAACTTCGAAAGTTTGTAAAGAGAGAAAAAAGTATGTTGGAGATTTTGATTAACAAATTTGAGTAATGTTGTTTGACAAAGATGTACCTTAAAAAAATTATTTAAAAAGTCCTAAATATATTACAATTGTGTTAATTTAGTACTAAATTTTTTTTCCAATCAAGTCTTAAAATTTTTACATTTATGTCAATTTAGTCATCCAGTCAACTTTGGCTAAGCGACACTCACGTGGCAATTTTTAATATTATTTAAATTTCAAAATTTCCTTTTATTTTTTTATTTTTTTCTTCTCCTTCTTCTTCCAACCGGTAGCCAAATCAATGACTGACCAGAGACGAGGGTCGACATGGTCAACCGTAGACCACTAGCGAGTGTGAGGGATCGGTGACCATCTAGAAGAAGATGGAGAAGGGAAAAAAAGAAAAAAAAGAAAATTAAAAAATTAAAAAATAATTTGACAAATATTAAAATATTAATAAAAATTGACATGTCAACATCAGCCTACCAAAGTTGGTTAAATAGACTAAATTGGTACGACTACAATAGATTTAGGACTGAATTAATATAATTTCCCAAAGTACCTTTCTAGACCAACTATTAGCGCTAGATGTTCTAAGAGTTCCTACTAAAACTTCTCTCCCGAGTAAGCAAGAGAAATTCTTGGTCACAAAAGAAATATATGAAACATTAATTATCATGTGATGAAATAAATTCTACTAAATTTTTGAACCAACTAGGGCATTATGTTTTCAATAATGCATTATAATCGCAAAATATGGTATCTCTCGTGGCACAGTATGAAAAAAAAAGATTAATAGGATAGTTTTTACGTTTCCATCATTTCTAAGAAAGTCTCAAGTCTTGCTCCGAATTAAAAAAAAAAAGGATTAATACGAACTTCATTTCAGTTACAGATGATGGAAATTTACTTTCGTGACTGATGTTCGAACCGCGACAATGATGTTAGATTTTGTCTTTAACAACTACATTTTCATAGATATGTTAATCTTTCCTTTTGAAAATTGCACATGCAGATCATGTTGCGCGCTGGCAATCGATTTGGTTAGTGATATCACATCTAACACTATATACGGAGCTCAAAATCTGCAAATGTTTCTTTATATTTTGCACTACACAGAGTTATCATTTCTTTCGCAAGTTACCTTATGATTTTGTTAGCAAGATCACATTAGTATATTATGTGGAATGGCAAAGTAGCTAACTTTTTTATTTGTGTCCGGTACAATTGTGTACTACACTAGTACTTTTCTAAGATCAAAAGACAAAAACTAGAGATGTAATGGAAAAATAAATCTCTCTCTCTCTCTCTCTCTCTCTCTCTCTCTCTCTCTCTTACTAGTTGATTTCTGATCGTAATCACATCGCGCTATTTGCATGGATGAATCCGAATATCTGCTGGACCGAACTTGCTATGTCTTCTGCTGTAAACCTCGCTTCACCCACAACCTGCACAAGAACAACACAAACGAAACTGACCAGTGAAATCATTTATTTTCCTAAAAGTCTTTTTGTTGGAGTGATCATTTTGGTGAATTCCACGTATTTTACGGACACTTTTGCTAGACCACATTCAATTGAAAAACAGAAACATCTCTCGATCATCGCAAGTCCTACAGTAAAAAAGAAATCCCCCCATCAATATTGACCAACGTACCCGACGTGAATCCGGTTCCATAGATTTTGACAAAGCGCACTTAAAACATGACATCTTTTAAGTATGTGAGCGAATTACCTTAACGTTAAATGAATAGAGGACCGTCTGCTCAATAGTGGTTATGTTTGTGTGAAGGATATTGAGTTGGAGGTCCTCTAGAGCCGCAATGGCCTTGATGAGCTGCCCGGGCCTCCTTCTTGAGAGTATCTTGATCATGGCGTCAAACCCTAGGAGCTTCACCTCCACGTCGGCGATGCAGGACTTGCTCTCTGCAGTCTCCTCACGGAGCCCGGTTTCGAAGTCCGGGAGCTTGATCGGGTCGTTTGGCAGGCCGGGGTGCGGGGGAAAGAACTGTGGCTGCGGCAGCTGGTGAGGTGGCTGTTGCACAGGGAGAGAGGGTGGTGGCCCACCACCATCGCCATAGAGCCGCCGCCGCTTCTGCGACTCAAGGCACTGGAGGAGTTGCTCCAGCTCCCTCACGAACTCGATGGCGCCACCAATGATTGAAGCTTGATCTCCCTGTGAAAAGATTAAGAGAGACTCCTCACCAATATTTCTTTGATTTTTCATTATTTTTTTTTAACTGCAAAACTAAAATTTGCATGGAATAGTATTGAAAGATTTAGCAATCTAGTAATTGTGCTTCATAAGTCAAATATAGGACGATGGAGTCAATTACAAGTTATAAAACCTGCATACTAACTTTTATTTTGAGACCTAGAGAGTAATCTCCCTCTCCCTATGATTACCTTGATTCAATTAAACGAGTTGAGAAATATTATGCACAAGCAATTCAAAAGATTAATCTCATGAAACACAGTTAGATCAATAGTTTCTGTCTATAACTAATATTCCGTGAAAGTATTTTCTACAGCTCCTTTCTCATATTTCACAATCTAAAAATGAAGAATAAAAAAATTGTTTTTGGCATACCCTTTGTACGTAAGAGCCCGGCATGAGAGACCTCAGAACTCGGAGATGATCGTTCATTTGCCTTCTCCTATTTCTCTCGACAGCTATATGAGTCATCCGCTGGCTCTCAACTTCCTCGCTCGTCTTGATGGTCCGTGGCCGCTTCCTTTTGCTCTTGCTGGCCTCCACCGCCCCGGAACTCTTGTTGCTTTGCAAATCTTCCCCAAGAAAATGCAGTTGCACAGAAGCATTATCGGGAAACCGAGCAGCTTCTTGATCCTCCCTAACTCCATCCTCATCGTCAATTCTTCTTTCGTCATTATTGTCATTCAGAACTGGAAACTTGAGAAAGCAAATCGGGTCGATCCCGGCTTCATCCTCAGAGTTGTGGCTCGCTTGGTTGAGGGCCAACTTTGGTCCAAAGTCCGCGAATTGCATCACATCAGCAAAGCTCAACTTGTCAAGAGAGCCGGAGCCAGAAAACCCGAGTGGAGATACCAATTGTTGATGGCCTTGTTGAGGAGGGTGACTCAGCATGTAATCCACCATTACATTGTTGTCACCTCCGCTGTCGTCGTGGTGTATTGGGACTTCGCTGACTCGTGACTTTACGAACTGATGGTGATGATAATGTTGGACAGTGAAGGCGGGATTATCCTGGACGGCCTGCAAGGGAAGTTGTTCATGTTCAGAGCAATCATACAACATTGACGAGAGAGTGAATCCAACGTTAGACAAGATTTGATTTGTCAAGGAAAACTAGCAAAGAAGTGTAAATGATGGGGTTCCACAATTTGTAGTACCGAGTAGTTCTCTTCTTTCTCCATTGGATGTATGTATATACCCGCCTACGTACGACTTCAATTAAAGAAAAACCCTAAAAAAGCTCTGTCCTTCACGCAAAGACGAGAAGCCTGATGAGATTTCACCCAACTTGGATCTTACACCTGAAATGGCAGCAAACACATCAAATTACACCAAAAGCATCCGAAGTCGGTCTAACCCAATACAAATCTTTTATCATGTTTCGCTTCAAATGACAAATTTATGAAACAAATGTAAGGTAAGAGAGTCGTGATACGAACAAAAGAGGAACCTGATTGGAGAGAGAGAAACGGTAATGGGACAAAGAGCAAAGTAGGGTTTCGGTGTACATAAATTTGAGGTGGTTCTTGGAGAAGATAAGGTGCTGGAGTTACGTGTTATAAAGGGCCAAGTTTGCCTTTTTGACTTGGAGAGAGAGGAGCCTGTGGGGAGATAATGCCCACCTCACAAAGTTTCACAGTTTCACCTCCCTTTAATTAATGGGGGTCACAAGGGGCCAACGACGCTCTTTTTCTCTTGCTTTTCATGACTCTCATTAATAAAAAAAAGCCGTCGTTCTAAGGGGGTTGAATTTGTAATGCAAAAGTCCTCCACGATATTTTTTGCGTGTTTAATGTAAATTGAGCTCATTATTGATTCACCCATCTAGGTTTTGCACTGCTTTTTCATTTTTCATGGGACGATTATTTCTACGTACGGGTGAATTACATTTTACCTCTCAAATTGTTTAGATTGTGGCAAGTTGCCCACTAAAAGTTCATTATACGATTTGCTCCTTTACTATTTGAAATCGGCTGCAATGTGCCCCCCTTAACATTCGCTCCGGCCAAATTTCGCTTGCAGCTCTCACCATATGACTGCACGTGGCCAGTAACGGAAGATTCGTTATTTGTGTGTGTGTATATATATATATATATATGTGTATGTATGTATGTATGTATGTATGAAGAAATAGACGTATGACTCAAAAATGAATTTCAAAACTGTATTTCGCATCGACTCTCGTCAAATTTTCACCCAAACTCGGGCCATATGCTCTCACACGCAGATAATTTCTGAGTTATCCTATTTTAATTTATGTCTATTCTTATATGACCCATTTCCATCCAAAATCAGTCATCATGTTGTCATGCGGTCGGAGCTCCAAGCGTAATTTTGTTAGAGTCAGAGCTAGGGCACATTGAAACAAGTTCCAAGGATTTAGATGACAAATTGCAAAAATTAAAACGTTAAGGGACAATTTGTAGCAATCTAGATTTAGTCGCTGTTTCATCGGAATTGCTCCGTGACAAAATATCTTTTACTGAAATTTATTTTTCGATTTTTAAATGTGATGAGGGATTCTATAACAATTTTGGACATAAGAGTTAAAGATTGTCAGAAAAATCAATGCACGAAGTTAGTATAGAATCCAATAGAATTACATAAATATTATCTCGACTAGAGTTTGACTTGATGGTGAGACTCAGTACAAATCTAAAGGAAACGATACAGATGAAATCAAAAGAAAGTACACAAATGTAAATCAAACCAGAATTTCACTCGATGATATGGCCTTGCAAGCGCAATTCCTTTCAATGATAACGAATCAAAACATCGAAAATAATGTCAAATTTGACTCGATGACAATGCCTTCAATCCACTTCGATAATACACTAGAGTTTGACTCGATAGCACAATATCTAGGATAAAGATAAACGGTTGAGTTTGACTCAATGACAAGGATCTGAAAATTATAGCTAAGAAAAGTAAATCTAATACGATAAGTAAAGATAAGATAAATTTATTGATTTGTTTGAGGGGCTTCCTCTGTAGATGCCTAGTGGTATTTGTAATGGTTTGAGTGGGAACTGCTCCTTAGTAGTTGCAATCCTAGTGCCCCAACAGTTGTTGCTTTCCTTGGCCTTTTCAAATCCTTTTTACACCCACTCTTTGAGCAATTATTTGACTCCAAATAGTTAATGATATTGGTGCCTTTCTTCAATTTCCATTGAAGTCAGTTGTGCCCATGTTCGTCACATCTTTGGGCTTTAAAGTTAATCATTCTAGTAACTGCCTACAGGACACTTATCATTTTTCTCTCGATCGTGGGGAGTATGCTCACGTCCTCTGCATTCTATGGACTCCTCAACCTATTCTTGGAGACTATTCGAACCTTAATGGGCTCAAATTTATTCTTCCACCATGAAATTCAAGGAGATAATTTTATCTTCTTTCGTACTTTTGAAAAACTTTGAATCCTGTAGGATTACTTCTTGTTGGTTCTTAGTTTTACTAATAGGTTTGATGACCTCTTCAAATGACACCTATCATGCCTTCTGTATTCTCTATCGAAATGTCTTCTCTTTACGCGTTTATCACGTGTGTTGACCCTTCATGTGTTCTACTCAAGTATAGAGTCCTCATGTGCTCCGCACATGTTGATTCCTCATGTAATCCTCATATGTATCAATTTCTCACATGCGCAACACGTGTCTTAGTGGGTGATTTATTTTGGTGCCAACATATGCCTCCTTTAAAAGAATTTAAAAAAAAATTTAGTTCTTTTAAACCATACCTCAATCTTTGGTGATTTCCCTAATTTGTGCATCACTTCAACTCAAACACTTTTTATTCCGCATTCTGACAACCAAGTTATATTCCTGTAATGAGTTTACCAACATGCCTTGAGGTTACCAAGACCATTTATGATTGTGTATGTATCATGCGTTTCATGACATTAACAATAATTTTTTGTTTTAAAATTGCGAGGGAAAATCAAGGATGCTGAGCAGGGACCGATCGAAGGAAAAATGGGACTCGCCGTGGCAAGATGGGTTGGACCAGCCCAACACAAATCTATTCAATCTTAGGTCCAACCAAGCCCAGCCCAGTAAGGCACCGGATTGGTCTGGATCAGTTCTAAACTAAACCCAATCGGTTCCACCTAGCCAGGCACAAACCAATTTTGTTTGGATCGACTTGGGATGGTTCGGATAGCCAGTTCAATCCTGAGTTCCATCTGTTTGTCCTGTTGAATTGGAAATGACTCAATTAATCCTTCATTCTATCTTCATAATCCCATCATTTTTCTAAAAGTTTTACATGTTGGCTAATGATGAAAGATAATAATCGGAGCATGCATGTGCAAGTATGTGATTGCCCTTAAAAGATATTGACATACCACCGTTAGCGAGAAAATCAATGGCATAGGGGCTTGAGGGAGCGATATATGTTTATAAAATTGTCATGATCATTGTTCATGACAATGGATGATCTGTCGTTATTTGCTAAAAGTTTTACTTGAGGCAATGGCGTAGACGCTGTCGCTTAAATGATGACATGAATTTGACGTTCTAATGTTCACATGTAGTGATGATGTTGCCCAATATCAAAAGCTCCAACCAGAGGTTTAGGAGAGGATGCCCAAAAATGAAAAGAAAAGAAAATGAAATTGCCATGATTGCATTTACATGTTTATTTGAAAAGGAATTGCATTGAATGCATTTACATGTTTACTTGAAAAGAAATTGCATTGATTGTATTTATATGTTTTCATGAAACCGATTTGGCCAATGACATCATTTATTATTAGATCACAAGATAACTTTGTTTAAAATGTATTTACATCACTGAGTTGGGTATTAGACCGATAATCCTGCCTTAGGCCTAGAAATATTGATTTACTAGGCTGTTCACCCCCTATCATCTTTCAGGTGCAAATGGAGTTCCTGTAGGAGCCATTGTTCGAATTTCCTGCTTGTATGACTCACTTGAAGCAAACCATTATTGATGTAGAATCTGGAAAAACATACATCCACATCACCGCGACCGTACGGATAGATGTTGGCCTGGCCAATTAGATCGTCATCCAATTTGCCTCTTGGCATGAACAAGTGGAAGCAAGAATGATGTAAGGTCTGCTTCATAACTTCAAAGCAGATGACATCTTTACTATCTTCTTTGCTTTTAGGATCTTTTCTAATCATATCATCTAAGGTCTCTATTTCCTTTGTCATTTTTGTCTTTTTTGTCCCTTCTTCTAAATGTTCTGACCATGAGTGCTAATTCCTCATTGTCTTCAAAATTCGAGACAATAGAATCAACATTAGTTTTTAAGGCAATAGACTTTTTACCTTTTGAATGAGATTCTTCATTCATTCTTTCATCCTTATAAAATTGGAGTGTTCCAATGAGTTTATCCATGGATAGTGGCATGATTGTCGCGACCCTCTAAAAAAAATTTAAATTTTAAAAGGGGTTAACGGATTATTAGGTTAATTAGATTTGACTAACCTAACGCGGACCCTCCCAAGCCCTACCAAATCGCAACTTTGGTTTTTGTTTAAATAATTTTAAAATTTGGAGTCGCCACTTATCGTTCTTGGTAGGTCGATTAGAAACCTAAATAAATTAGCGGGAGAACTAATTTATTCCTGCGAACCAGAGATTAGGAGCTCGGGGACTTGGTTACACTAGTTAATTAAAACTAATGCCCTTTCGGTACCTTAATTTCATAGATATCCTAATTCGGCAACTCAGACTTGGTTTATTCCTAAGGCTCTAGTAGGGTATTCTCTTTTGTGTTTTCACTTTTTAAATAGGATGCATGGATGGTATATATTTTTATTTGTTATATTTTTTTAAGTGTTAAAGATTCCCTGAAGCCGAAAGAGGGAGTGTGTTAACGACTTCTGTGCAGTATTACGACCTACTTATCTTTTGGGTCTGATGATTCAAAAATTAAATTATAGGAAGTACATGACAGTGAATAAACACCTCCAATGGGAGGCCTAGCATTGGCTTGGCTCTTCCCTTTGGGATTTAAGGTACAGGTATTTAAATTGCAAGTATTTAAACTACTGTAAGTAAAAACCTCCAATGGGAGGCTAAGCATTGGCTTGGCTCTTCCCTTTGGGATTTAAGGTACAGGTATTTAAGTTGCAGGTATTTAACTACTGTAAGTAAAAACCTCCAATGGGAGGCTAAGCATTGGCTTGGCTCTTCCCTTTGGGATTTAAGGTACATGTATTTAAGTTGCAGGTATTTAACTACTGTAAGTAAAAACCTCCAATGGGAGGCTAAGCATTGGCTTGGCTCTTCCCTTTGGGATTTAAGGTACAGGTATTTAAATTGCAGGTATTTAACTACTGTAAGTAAAAACCTCCAATGGGAGGCTAAGCATTGGCTTGGCTCTTCCCTTTGGGATTTATGGTGAAGGTATTTAAATTGCGGATGGACTTTGTCCTCTCCATTCTAGAGTATGAATTCTTTAAAATAAAATACAACGAATTGATTCAACAATTTGAAATTTGTGCGCGCTTGAGGACTCCTCCAAGCCGATTTTGTGCTTCCATAGGGTTGACCATTGATATAAAGCTGCGGCTTCCTGACATAAAATAGAGTGAAATGTCAGTATACAAAATATGTGCTAATCTGCACCTAAAACCAGAAGAGTGGAAAGAGTACTTATCTCCCATTTTTTTGGGAGGGATTTCTATAATTGATTTTCGCTCTCTATGTTCCCAATATAGAGAGTTTCTTTTGAATTAAGAGGGACTTTTAGTCACAGATCAGTTGAAAAATCGGTGGATAGCTTAGGAGCTTGTCTGGGCCGATTTTTGGATCTCTACGAGATTTTTGTTGTTGACGTAGAGATATCCTTATCCTGACATAAAATATGGAAAAAAAAAGAGAGAGAAAGTGTATACAATTTGTGCTAATTTGCAAGTAAAACCATAAACAAATGAATAATTAAAAACACTTAGCTCGAATTTACTTGCTCGTTGACGAGGAAGAACTCTTGATTTATATTGATCGATGAAAGAATTTGTGATGATAACCCCTAGCTTTAAACTTCCATCATCTTCAAAATTCTCTCTCTTTTTGGTATTTTCTTTCTCTCAAATTTTTCTTCAATCTCCCAAAACTCTCTCAAACATCCAAAATTTTCTCTCAAAAAAAAAATCCCCCCAAACACTTCAAATTTTCTCTCCAAAAAAATTTCCCCTCTCAAGCTCACTTCTTCCTCTTTTTATAATCTACTCATCTATCTCCCATTCTAATTTTTCCACTAACTCTATCTCCCATTCTAATTTCTCCACTAACTCTTCTTCATTTTCATCTTCCATTCTCCATCTCTATCTCACATTCTAATCTCTCCACTAACTCTTCTTCATCTTCATCTTCACTTCTCCATTTTTATCTCACATTCTAATTTCTCCACTAACTCTTCTTCATCTCCATCTTCCCTTCTCTATTCTTATCTTCCATTCTAATTTCTCCACTAACTCTTCTTCATCTCCATCTTCCCTTCTCTATTCTTATCTTATTTTCTCCATCCATCCTTCTCCAACTTCTCTTCTTCATCTCCTCTTCTCCATCTTCCCTTCTCTATTCTAATTTATCCACTAACTCTTCTTTTCTTATTTGTAAAATAATCATTCAAGAGTTAGGTATTTGCACTCTAGTCCTTGAATTTTAAGTATTTACAATTCAGTCCATGAAAAAATATATTTCTTTAAGTCCAAATCTCCTCACAATTTTTGACACACCAAAATTTACCACATGTCAAATTTAAGCTCATTTCTTGTCGCTGAAAATAATGCAGAATTTAATTAAAGCCCTTTTGCAAAATTGAGTCATTCTGGGTATAATTGAGCCAAGATGAAAATTTAAAATATTAGAAGACAATGTCACAACTCATAAAAAGTGAAAATTAAAAATAAGTTGGCTCAAATTAAATTTTTTTAGGCCCGATTCGAGATTATACTCGTGAAGGAACACGTGACTCGAATTGGATTTTTCTGAATTTGTGATGGCCAATATGAAAATAGATTTAAAATAAAAATATTAACTATCTTTGTGTATTTTTTTGGCCTCAAATGTTAATTTTCCAAAATTTTCAAGTATTTTTGTATTATTTGTTTTAAAAAAAATTAAATATATATAATATGAAAATTTATTTTTTGTTCAAAAATGGTTGCCTAGGCTTGGCCAAGGCTTCCAAAGTTGATTTTTCAATTTTATGAATTTTTATGAATTTTCTATTAATTTTCGAAAATAAATAAATAAAAAATATCGAAAAATACGAAAAATATGGAAAATCATTTTTTGATCAAAATTGGTTCTTTAGGCTTAGCCAAGGTCCCCAAAGTTGATTTTTCAATTTTATGAGTTTTTATAAAAGAAATTTTTTTTTATTAATTTTAAAACAGAAAGGATGATTAAAAATCAGGTGTCAACAGCTGCCCCTCTTTGAAAGGAAGCTCGGTAGAGGTTCATTTCAAAGACGAGATGACACCTAAGTTCTAATAAACTCAACACAATAAAATAAAAAGAGTCGTGACATGAATGTTCCACTAAAAATGAAATGAGAACCTAAAGATTCGTTATAAGAAAACCTTAGAGTAGTTGAAGTTGAACCCGTATGGTAGGTTAACCCATGGTATATTCCTAATAAAAGGATTCTACTGATTAAAAATTGAATTAAAATTTGACCCGTATGGTGGGTCGTACCATGGTAGATTCCTAATAAAAGGATTCTACTGATTTAAATTTTGACCCGTATGGTAGGTCACCCCATAGTAGATTCCTAATGAAAGGATTCTACTGATTAAAATTTGATTGAAATTTGACCTGTATGGTAGGTTATCCCATGAAACTGCCTGTAAGAAGGACTTTTTGCTTGTAGAAAAGACTTGGTGCCTCTAAAAAGGACTTTGGTGCCTGTAAAAAGGACTTGGTGCCTGTAAAAAGGACTTTATGCCATGTAAAATGACTTAATTTGCCTGTAAGAAGGACTTGATTTGCCTGTAAAAAGGACTTAATTTGCTTGTAAGAATGACTTACTTTGCCTGTAAGAAGGACTTGCTTTGCCTGTAAGAAAGACTTGCTTTGCCTGTAAGAAGGACTTTGTTTGCCTGTAAGAAGGACTTTGTTTGCCTGTAAGAAGGACTTGATTTGCCTGTAAGAAGGACTTGCTTTACTTGTAAGAAGGACTTTATTTGCCTGTAAGCAGGACTTGATTTGCCTGTAAGAAGGACTTGGTTTGCCTGTAAGAAGGACTTTGTGCCTATAAGAAGGACTTTGTTTGCCTGTAAGAAGGACTTAGTTTGCCTGTAAGAAGGACTTGATTTGCCTGTAAGAAGGACTTTGTGCCTATAAGAAGGACTTGATTTGCCTATAAAAAGGACTTACTTTGCCTGTAAGAAGGACTTTGTGCCTATAAGAAGGACTTGGTTTGCCTGTAAGAAGGACTTGATTTGCCTGTAAGAAGGACTTGGTTTGCCTGTAAGAAGGACTTGGTGCTTGTAAGAAGGACTTGGTTTGCCTGTAAGAAGGACTTGATTTGCCTATAAGAAGGACTTGGTTTGCCTGTAAGAAGGACTTTATGCCTGTAAGAAGGACTTGATTTGCCTGTAAGAAGGACTTGATTTGCCTGTAAGAAGGACTTGATTTGCCTGTAAGAAGGACTTTATGTACTTCAAAGGGTGCCATTCTGAAATCTGGGGAGACCAGGAATCCTGCAGAAGCTCAAACCCAAATTATATTCTCCTGTCGTTTTAGGAATAAACCAAAGAGGCAGAGATCAAAAGGTCTCGAACATTTCTGTCCTTGAGACAAATCATGCTTTATTGAAGAATGTGGATACCTGTATATACCGCAATGGATTCGAGTATCCCAACAACCGTCAGAATTCATTCTCTTGAAAGGTTCTGGTTGAAGATATACTTACCTGAGAATTTGGAAGAAATGCTTGGTGGCTTCTCGACAACCAGGCTTGTTCATTCAATAATCGCCGAATGAATTTCAAGACTTTGGAAGGTAACTCAAACACCGGGAATGTGTTGCCTGTCGGGCAATGTCAGAGCTAACATGTGCAAGCATTTTCATCAATGCGTTCATTGGTTCATACAAAATTGTTCAGCTAAGTTTGCCATGATTAAAGGCAGTCTATGTAATAACTCATGATGCAATCGATCAACATATAGATCATGTATTGCATTACCACTTCTGTTTAAGGAGGTTCTTATAGTATGAACACCTTGAATGTAATCTGAATGGGGGACTTCATTCCGAAAGGGCTTTTTCTCACTCTGGAGAAAGGCTGTTTATCTGTAGATCAAAATGTTAGATCTGTGTGGAAATGGTTTGCCTTTCCTTATCCTGTCATGCCCCATTCTGCACATTTGATATCTCATGTGCAGTTTATGCTCTAAGTTGGAGTTGGTAAGTTAAACACACGGAATAGTCATACATAATTCATGAACTGTGTAAGCACAATGCAGATGTGACAATTTTTTAGCATCACGTGTGTTTATATAATGTGCAAATATGGGTGGATTTAAATTGCCCCTGGTATGTGGGCGGACCGAACAAATTGGGAAGCCTACTCTTTATGTCGAGGGGTGGTTTGTCTCAAACTTTACCCCTGCGCGATGAAGCATATGGGCGGAGGAGCATTTTGGTTTGTTTAATGCCCCTGCAAGAAGCAGAGAAATTATTCTTGAAATCAAACGAGATAAGGAAGACATATTTGCTTTTTCGTTTTAAAGCTTGCGATCAATTTGCCCCATTTTTCACCAGAATAGATCTTGTCAGGTGATCATAATTTTCTTTTGGATTTGTCTCCTTCAACATGTTAAATGTTAGTATAAATATTTCCTGTGAAAAGAAAAGGAGACATGTCAACCAGTATTAAAAGGGATAAATTGGAAACGATACTGATTTACTCTTCATCTTGAATGCCTTGGACAAGTCTTTTACCAATTTTGCTGGATTCAGTTTTCTTCGACTTTTGTTGGATGCTTCACCATTAAGCCGAGAATGTGGCAAAATATTGACTTCGGTATTACTCGTCGAGTATTCCTGCTTGCAAAAAGAAATGCACAAAAAGTTGTTTCATTTATTTATAATACATACAACATTCCCCACCCTCGGGGATCGAACTCGGGATATTTCGAACCTACTGTCATCCCCCATACAATTCGGTCCGTTGGACCATAGGTGTCCATGGGGCTATCCTTTCAAAGGTTAATCTTTGGGGATAAAGCAGCCTTGTTGTATCACCTTGGGCCATGTTACGGAATTTCTCGAGGTAATTTGCAATCCCTGTTAAGAATGGAATAAGACAATTTCAAGACTTGAGATGATTATGTGCACATTAGAACGATACAGAATTACCCATTTCTGAGATTGTTCGCGTCTTTCGCTTGTACTTTCCTTTGTCCGAAGCTGTCCATCCCGTGGTAATGCCCATGAGTCGATTTGCCCCCAAATTTTGTTCAACTTGTATTCGGATATGATTGCGTTCTCGGGTCGATTTGCAATTTCCTGAGAATAGAAGGGGCTTAATTTTAAAACTTGGAGCAACTGAGGGTAAATTGAAACGATACGGAGTTACCCTTCAGGTTTATGCAGATTTTTACTCGCCATCAATTCGTTGCGAGGTTGGTGAGGTGGCGGATTCGAGTATTTAATAAGGGGAAGTCGGATTATTACTCCTTGCTTTTACACATTCACAAAAGCAGAAAAACATATCACGCAAGGAAATAAAACACATTCACTCATTCAGGATCAGTTCTGCTTCCTCTATAGGCTCTCCCATGATCAGCTGGCTTCATCCCAAATTAGGTATGCATCGGCCATATCGAAGGTCTGGTGGTCACTGGCTGAACAAGTGCATCACAGTCCCGATGCTTTACCGATATCAAACTGGTTGATTATGGCGAAAAGATCATCGTCAATGTCCGCTTGGTGGTGATCTGTCCCTTCTTCCTCGGGAGGTATTGATACTGATCCAGTATCATTGGTCCTTTTGTACCCTGCTCCAACAGAACTCGATCTTGTTATAAATTAGTCTAACTCACCTCTTAAACGTGCATTTTCGATCCTCAGATCATACATTTCATCGAGGGTGAGGAGGAGGCTATTGCAGTTGGGGCAGGTGGCGGAGTCAAAAGTCTCTTTATACATCTTGTTTTCCGCTCAGAGGTTTTCATTTTCAACTCTTAGAAACTCGGCTTCGTTGTGCTCATGACGAGTCTTCATTCGGGTTCGTCTATTTTGAAACCAGAACTTGATTTGCGAAGGTTCAAGTCCTAGCTCTTGACTCAGTTCCATTTTTTGTTTGCCGTCTGGCATAGGGCACGTTCTGAAGAAAGCTTCAAGCTTTCGTACTTGCTCCTCAGTATGGCGACGGTAACGCTTTTTTTGACCTTTACCGTTGTTGTCATTGTCCTTACCGGGCTCTTGGACATCGTCGGTGGAAGGGCCGGGCTCCATAGGCTCGATCCCAAATATGGCTTCGAACTCTTCCTCTCCCATATTCAGCAAGTAACGATAACTTTCAAGTGTGTTGGGTTGAGACATCTTCGATTTGGTTAACGATTTCTCAAAGTTTGATATCTCTTCTTGTATTTTCACTCTCTAGATTTTTCTGGGAGACTGCGTATGCTTTAAGAGTCTCTCTTTCGAGCACGAATGAGAATTATCAAGAAGATGCCTCCTTTAAAATTAGACGTGGGTTTAGCAACTATATTGCCTCTCTCGAGTGTTCTGGCTTTCTCGATTTTCTTTTCATCGTATCTCTTGCCCAGCTCGTCTCTTTCCATCTTTCCGTGGAAGGGGGCCCCTTGTTGCTGTCTCCACCATCAATTTGCTGGCGAGTTCTTCAATAAAGACGAGTCGTATCTCTTTTCTGCCGAAAATGTCTTTGTCTCCCACTCAGCTTATTTTTTATCCTTTCTTTTTCAAAGTAGTGGCGTCCCGTCCAACTTTTCCGTAGAGACGTCGAATTTGCTTGGCTCGAGATTGGAGACGAGTAGCGGAGGTGATACTGATAGGGAATGGTAGACAGGAAAATCTGGCCAGTAGAGACTTCCCCTGCAAAAATGAAAGAGAATGCGGCAGTATATGTTCTTCATACTCTAGAAAAATTGGAACAATATTATTTTACCATTGTGTATACTTCCATTGAATTTGAATTGAGGAAGTTCCTTCATTTGGATTGGATTGAATTGTATGTCCCGAGTTGCCCTTCACTTTGAGCTTGCCACATATGTGCTTTGCTTAGTTGGGCCTTGCTTTCTTTCGGGTTGCCTTGGACCATCATCATTTTCCATGCCATCGGGTCCGTGGACCGGAGGGCTCCTTTAATTTGAAGGTTACCTTGAAGGCGAATGAGTCCTATCGCATTCCATTAGGTCATTTCATTTTGCGACACTCTTGAGGCACTTTGCAATCCCCTGAGTGAGAATGGAACAAATCCAATTTAACATTTTGCAATGATTGAGGGTAAATTGGAACGACACACAGTTACCCGTCTTCGAGCTCGCCTGGGCTTTTCACTTGAAATTTCCCTACGTGAGGCCATTCAACATTTCTCATTATGCCAGTAAGCGACGTTGCCACAAATTGATCCGCCCTAAATCTAGCATAAAAAAGGGATTCACGCATTCAACGAGATAAAAAAAACAAATTACCCCCTTGCCCCTGAATTAAATCTAGTCACCTAGAAAGCTGGAAATATCATACGCAGTGGAATTAAGCATGAAATGAAAGGTGCACTTATTCAAGGTCAGTTCTGCCTCTCCTGTGGCTCTTCGATAATCAGCTAGTCTTGTGTTGGTTCGGGTGTGGATGACCGATGTTTGAGAGTCCTTACTCACTAGCTCCTGATCGCGGCTTGGGACGTCTGTCAACCCTAAACTGGTTGATCAGGGCAGTAAGCTCATCATCTGGGTAATCTCTTAAACCTTCTCGTGCTGGAGCCTTCATCATTACTCGAGAAAGTGTGGGGATCACCAACTGTCCTGCTGCTAAAAACTCCTTCCATTTGAGGATTAAAGAAGTGGAAGTGCTCAGGATAACTTCTTGTCTGATTCTCTGGCTGCGCAGGCGCGCTGATCATGGGATGAATTATAGCCACGGGTTGGTGCTCAAACCAAGGAGTCTGAATACACTGCCCCTGCGGTCTATACTCTTGAAGAGCATTAGGGTGATTCTGGGGGATACTTTGATTAACGCCTGGAGGATTGATGGCACGGCTACTGGCTTGGTTGATGATGGGAAGTGGCTCGCCCCATGCTAACCTGCGGAACTTATGGTGGCGAGGAGACTCGACGTTCAGGCTTGGATCAGTCCCGCCTTGGTTTTCTTGATTCTGAGCTGCATTGTGTTCTCTCACCCTTTTTCTGTACTTCTGAAGATGACTTGAAACATTTGCTTTAGTGAGTCCCTCTACCTTCATAATTTCCAGTATATGTTGCGGCCGTGCCGAATCGATTCCTAGCTGCTGAACTGCATTAACAAACATACGATGCAGCTCGGGAGACCAACTCATCTTCTTTCTCCAGTTGCTTGGAACAAAATTGAAGGCTTGATGCTTGTTCTCATGGTCGTGCAATTGCTTCCTTACCACGTGCTGCCATATGTTTTGAAGCATCTGAACCCTAACTGGTTTCGTTACGACGTCTTGGGCCCCATTTAAGACAGCCTTCATCATGGCTTGCTAATCATCGCTTGCCGATATTACGAGGACTGGCATGTTTAATTTAGAATTGATGACTTCCAAGAGAGTGAAAACATCCATGTCAATCCCTACCATGGCGGTGAGGACGATATCAAACGGGTCACTACTCCTCCTTAATATCTCTAAGGCCTCTGTCGCCTTTGCTTGAGCTACAACCTTATACCGGCATTTTCTTAATACGGTAACAAGGATTGACAGAGAGACTGTATTACCGTCAATGGCCATGACCAGTAGACCCTCAGGGTAAGGAACTTCACAGCTTCGACCAGGGTTGAACATGCGCCCGTTCCCCTAATGCTCGACATATTTCTGGATCTAGGACTGCCGATTCGAGACCGCCTCAGGATGTCTTCTCGGACTTGAGGGATCACGGGATCGTTGATGGCTTCTCGTAACAGGCTTTGAAAGCCAATGCTTTGATGGTGAAGGTTTTGAATTCCTCTCCCACGAGAACTCCTTCCTCTCTATCTTTCTCCTGCGAGTTCGTGCAGATGAACCCTCACTATCAAATGAGAACAAATTCTCTCTCTGGCAATAGCAATGACTTCCCCCTTCACGGGCAGTGCTATTAGATTTACCGAGGGGAAAATCTGACATTCAGCTTTTGATCAAAGGGGAAATCCTCGTTTATCGCTCAATTTGTCTTCTTCTTTCTTTTCGCGGTAGAGGGCCCCTGTCAAGATTTCCACAGTCGTCTGGCGGGTCCTCCAATGAAGACGAGTAATATCTCTCTTTCTGCCGAAAATTTCTTTGTCCCCCACTCAGCTCGTCTTTTCGTTCTTTCTTTTTTCAAAGCGGTGGAGTCCCGTCCAGCTTTTCCACAGAGACGTCGGGTTTGTTCGGCTCGAGGTTGCCACTTGGCTAGAATTTGAGCCACCGGGTGTGTTGCCGACAGAGAATGGTAGATAGGAAAACCTATAAAGACTGCCCCTATGAAATCAGTATTTAAATTGAAGCAGCTTACCATCTTCGCATTCTGCTCATCTGCCTCACCTCTCTCCCCCTTTCTTTCGTATTCTGCTTTCAAAAATGGCCAATTCTCCTAACCACACATTATCCACCGAAGTCCTGGCTGGGTGGGAGAGAATCTACAATCTTCTTGGTAGAGGTTACGCTCATGTAGCCAAAAACTCTACCGTTGAGGCTGAAATCCTCGGTTTATTCAGAACCGTGGACGCTGCTTCTGTTGAGGATACCCAACTGGGAAAGGAGTATCGGAACTTCTCGACCCTCTTCATCGATTTTCTAGCTGCCTATAACAGCGCTTATGAGACGGTCCTTGTGACCGCCATCGTGAAAGCCCGTTACCGAGACCGGCACGAGCGTCTGGCAACTGTTACGTTTGTGGCTGATAATCACAACAAGGCCCTCAAGTTTGCCAACGATCAGCTTTCGTGGCTGGTTCGTGAGAGGGGAAAGTTGGTGGACCGTCTGGCCTTGGTCCGAACTTACGCCGAACAGGAGCCAGGCAATATTGTGATGAGGTGCAAATGCGGTTGGCTGCAGGAGAGACTTGATGACATTACGGCAGACATTGCTTTTGAGAGGGCAGCGATTCCGGACCTGGAGTTTGCCGTTGAGCATTACGAGGCCACTATGGCCCAGGTTAAAGAGAAGTGCGATCGCCTCTTCTTTAGGCTTGCGGAGCTTGATCCCGAGAGTGCCCGGTGCATCCAGAGCATCAACTGTTTAGAGAGTCAGTTGAGCTCTTTCGTAATGGTTATCAGGGCCCAGTTTGGCTTTACCTTTCCTCCCCAGTGAGTTGTTGTAATACTCTTTGATGAATGGAATGAAAGAAAAGCTTCACGTGTTTTTTTTTTTTAATTTTCCTGCTATCGTTTCTTCCGCATAGCATAACAGAACGATTTGAGGTACCGAAGATGTCGAGGCTTAATGTTCTTCTTGATGTTCTTGTTTAATTGCTCCAGACGATGATATCGAGAACATTGATGATGGGTTCGGCGGTGGCCCCCACTATCCATCTTGAGATCACGAACAATAACGCTATAACAACTCGATCAGTGCGCTGGTAGTAAATCCGGCCACCTGTTGTGTGCCCACTTTTATCCATATTTTGTTTCTTTCGGCGTCCACTTGCTCGTGTCGGTCGCCTGTAGCGTCGGGAAAAATTTCTATGGGCTACGTTCATTAATAGAACCTCGGTCCTCTGAAGCCCTCCGCGTGTTTCGGATAAGAGGAAATTTTAAGACCGGTCTCTGGTTGATTTAATCAGGTAAAGGTATTTGTTTCATGGGTTCTGATTATATAATCCATATTGTCTTTCAAAAGACGCGAGATCCTCTGCAATACATTAAATATACCCCCGTGTTTAATCAGTATAAATCCACCGTCATATCAGAATACACTGCCCATACAAGTTTATGGATTGACACAACTTTGTCTGTCAAAGATGGACAGTGTTCGTTTGCCCCCCAGAATTAACGGTTGAAGCCTCGGTGTTTTTCGTCTTTTGGTATTTCTAAAGATGATTCTTGATATATTATTGAACTTAATTTTTACACCCGTCTGGGGTATCTAGGATCTTCCTGCAAAAGAAAAGGATATAATTAGTATGCGACACAAGAAATGTCGGTCCATGACTCCTATATTAGTCCAATTTGATTTTTTCTATTTTATAGAGAAATAAAAAAAAAGAAAAAAATTCCTTAGGAAGAAATGGGTTAATTTCTGATACAGAATTTTTTGCAGATTTATTACTCTTTTTATTATTTTTTTTTAAGGAATGTGACAAAATCTCTTGACGTTTACTAAAATTTTTTTAAGGAATTTCCTTTTTATCAAAATAAATTTTCAGAGGTAAATTTGTCAGGAAAATTTTATTTTTATTGAAGCAGGAAAGACCTGACAGAAATCCTTTATTGGTTAACAAAATTCCCCCGAGACATTAGTCTAATTTTATTTAGAGAAACTTTTCTTAGAAAAACATGAGCGAATTTCTCGAAAACAATTTTTGTTGCAATTTTTTATAATTTGAAAGAATGTGATAAAATCACTTGATGTTTTTTTAAGGAATTTTTCTTTTTATCGAAATAAATTTTCAGAGGAAAATTTGTCAGGAAAATTTCATTTTTATTGAAGCAAGAAAAACATGACAAAAATCTCTTATTGGTCAATTAGTCTAATTTTATTTAGAGAAAATTTTCTTAGAAAGACATGAGCGAATTTCTCGAGAAAAATTTTCTTGCAAGTTTTAATAATTTGAAAAATGTGATAAAATCACTTGATGTCTACTAGAGTTTTTTTTTAAGGAATTTTTCTTTTTATTGAAATAAATTTTCAGAGGAAAATTTTTTCAGGAAAATTTCATTTTTATTGAAGCAATAAAAATATGACAAAAATCCCTTATTGGTTAATAAAATTCCCATGAAGGGATTTTTTTACATCATTTTTTCAAAAAAAAATTTTTAAAAGAAATGAGGGATAAATTTAATTTTTATTTTCTTTTAAAAAGAATGGTCGTAATATCCAGCTCAAAAACTAACTAACACCTAGCATGGACCGACCGAAAATAAATACAAGATAAAATTAGAGAACTTACTTTTACCTTGGAGAAATGCAAATCACATAGTCATGCGCATGACTCAAGTGAGGAGTGGACTCTAGAAAATAAAAGAAGGAGAGACAAGGTATGGACCTAAAAAGGCTCCCACTATCTGAATTGACAAACTTACCCTCCGCGCAATCAAATCACAATGGGAAGAATTGTCAATTCAGATAATGAGCGGAATAAAATATGGTCAACCCGAGCGCAATCGACGCAAGAGCTTTGCATATTCGATCCCTATCTATGGTTTTCTAGGAAGAATTTCGAGACTTGGGTTTAGATGCTTGTGTGTGCAGGTGTCGTGATCCTCAGAGTATGCAAGACATGCACAACAATTGATATCAAAACAGCGCTTCTAAAAATGTGCGAAATTAAATAAATAAACCCAATACCGAGCCTGCAAAACAAAGGGGTTAGCCAAACACTCCGCCCCTTATAACTCCCATCCTGCAAAAACATATAACACCTATAGAATGAGTCCCAAACAATATCGCTAGAAGCGAGATATGTATGAAATTTTCATTGGCCTAAGTCCACTAAGACTTTTAAAATTTCGAAAAAATTTAAGTATTCCAATTGGTATCTTTTTTCGAAAATTTAAAAATCTCTGTCCCCAGCGGAGTCGCCAGTCTGTCGCGACCCTCTAAAAAAATTTAAATTTTAAAAGGGGTTAACGGATTATTAGGTTAATTAGATTTGACTAACCTAACGCGGACCCTCCCAAGCCCTACCGAATCGCAACTTTGGTTTTTGTTTAAATAATTTTAAAATTTGGAGTCGCCACTTATCGTTCTTGGTAGGTCGATTAGAAACCTAAATAAATTAGCGGGAGAACTAATTTATTCCTGCGAACCAGAGATTAGGAGCTCGGGGACTTGGTTACACTAGTTAATTAAAACTAATGCCCTTTTGGTACCTTAATTTCATGGATATCCTAATTCGGCAACTCAGACTTGGTTTATTCCTAAGGCTCTAGTAGGGTATTCTCTTTTGTGTTTTCACTTTTTAAATAGGATGCATGGATGGTATATATTTTTATTTGTTATATTTTTTTAAGTGTTAAAGATTCCCTGAAGCCGAAAGAAGGAGTGTGTTAACGACTTCTGTGCAGTATTACGACCTACTTATCTTTTGGGTCTGATGATTCAAAAATTAAATTACAGGAAGTACATGACAGTGAATAAACACTTCCAATGGGAGGCCTAGCATTGGCTTGGCTCTTCCCTTTGGGATTTAAGGTACAGGTATTTAAGTTGCAAGTATTTAAACTACTGTAAGTAAAAACCTCCAATGGGAGGCTAAGCATTGGCTTGGCTCTTCCCTTTGGGATTTAAGGTATAGGTATTTAAGTTGCAGGTATTTAACTACTGTAAGTAAAAACCTCCAATGGGAGGCTAAGCATTGGCTTGGCTCTTCCCTTTGGGATTTAAGGTACATGTATTTAAGTTGCAGGTATTTAACTACTGTATAATAGAGTGAAATAGAGTGAAATGTCAGTATACAAAATATGTGCTAATCTGCACCTAAAACCAGAAGAGTAGAAAGAGTACTTATCTCCCATTTTTTTGGGAGGGATTTCTATAATTGATTTTCGCTCTCTATGTTCCCAATATAGAGAGTTTCTTTTGAATTAAGATGGATTTTTAGTCACAGATCAGTTGAAAAATCGGTGGATAGCTTAGGAGCTTGTCTGGGCCGATTTTTGGATCTCTACGAGATTTTTGTTGTTGACGTAGAGATATCCTTATCCTGACATAAAATATGGAAAAAAAAAGAGAGAGAAAGTGTATACAATTTGTGCTAATTTGCAAGTAAAACCATAAACAAATGAATAATTAAAAACACTTAGCTCGAATTTACTTGCTCGTTGACGAGGAAGAACTCTTGATTTATATTGATCGATGAAAGGATTTGTGATGATAACCCCTAGCTTTAAACTTCCATCATCTTCAAAATTCTCTCTCTTTTTGGTATTTTTTTTCTCTCAAATTTTTCTTCAATCTCCCAAAACTCTCTCAAACATCCAAAATTTTTTCTCAAAAAAAAATCCCCCCAAACACTTCAAATTTTCTCTCCAAAAAAATTTCCCCTCTCAAGCTCACTTCTTCCTCTTTTTATAATCTACTCATCTATCTCCCATTCTAATTTTTCCACTAACTCTATCTCCCATTCTAATTTCTCCACTAACTCTTCTTCATTTTCATCTTCCATTCTCCATCTCTATCTCACATTCTAATCTCTCCACTAACTCTTCTTCATCTTCATCTTCCCTTCTCCATATTTATCTCCCATTCTAATTTTTCCACTAACTCTTCTTCATCTCCATCTTCCCTTCTCTATTCTTATCTTATTTTCTCCATCCATCCTTCTCCAACTTCTCTTCTTCATCTCCTCTTCTTCATCTCCTCTTCTCCATCTTCCCTTCTCTATTCTAATTTATCCACTAACTCTTCTTTTCTTATTTGTAAAATAATCATTCAAGAGTTAGGTATTTGCACTCTAGTCCTTGAATTTTAAGTATTTACAATTCAGTCCATGAAAAAATATATTTCTTTAAGTCCAAATCTCCTCACAATTTTTGACACACCAAAATTTACCATATGTCAAATTTAAGCTCATTTCTTGTCGCTGAAAATAATGCAGAATTTAATTAAAGCCCTTTTGCAAAATTGAGTCATTCTTGGTATAATTGAGCCAAGATGAAAATTTAAAATATTAGAAGACAATGTCACAACTCATAAAAAGTGAAAATTAAAAATAAGTTGGCTCAAATTAAATTTTTTTAGGCCCGATTCGAGATTATACTCGTGAAGGAACACGTGACTCGAATTGGATTTTTCTGAATTTGCGATGGCCAATATGAAAATAGATTTAAAATAAAAATATTAACTATCTTTGTGTATTTTTTTGGCCTCAAATGTTAATTTTCCAAAATTTTCAATTATTTTTGTATTATTTTTTTTTAAAAAAATTAAATATATATAATATGAAAATTTATTTTTTGTTCAAAAATGGTTGCCTAGGCTTGGCCAAGGCTTCCAAAGTTGATTTTTCAATTTTATGAATTTTTATGAATTTTCTATTAATTTTCGAAAATAAATAAATAAAAAATATCGAAAAATACGAAAAATATGGAAAATCATTTTTTGATCAAAATTGGTTCTTTAGGCTTAGCCAAGGTTCCCAAAGTTGATTTTTCAATTTTATGAGTTTTTATAAAAGAAATTTTTTTTATTAATTTTAAAACAGAAAGGATGATTAAAAATCAGGTGTCAACAATGATCCACTAAGTTTCTTGGATGGATGTCTTAATGTTGTTCCAGTCCTTCATGAGACCTCTTAGAAGTTTGTTGACCATTATTGGTCTTGACACTAGTTATCCATGATAAGTGAAACCGGTCGCTCTTTCAATGAATCTGTTAAACATTTCTTTCATGGTTTCATTGAGCTTCATTTTGAATGCTTCATACTGGTGGAGAAGAATGTTGATATTTGCCTCCTTCACCCTGTCCGTTCCTTTACACATAACGTGAAGCTTGTCCCAAATTGCTTTTGAAGAAGAACAATATGCTATTTGCTTCTACTCAATTGGAGACAATGCACCATAAAAAGAGTAAATGACCTTGACATCAAGTGCGTCTCTCTTTGCCGATTCGATTGCAATAGCGTCGCAATGGGAGAAGCATTGTTGTTATTATTGGTGTTGTTGTCCCCTACATTTGAATTTGTGTTGGCTGTTGTATTTGCAGTGGGATCAACGCCTATTTGAACAACATCCTAGATCTGCGAATCTTGGCATATGATGAATGCCATGAATTTTTTTTCTAGGCACTGTAATCCTTCCCATCAAAGTAGAGCGCCCTATTGTTGTTGCCTCCTTCAATCCAAGTTGGAGTAAAGTTGAGGCTAGCGATGTTAGCTAGAGGGGGATATTTCAAAGGATTTTGAAAGTTAATGCAAAATGTGAACAAATAAACACACAGTTCATCCCTCAGATGATGGAGGCAAGTAGAATTTGAGGTAATCTTAGAATAGGTAGCAAACACAGTTCTACTATCACAAAATATAAATAGAGAGAGTAAGGGATAGAGAAACTGCATAAAGGATTTATAGTGGTTCGACTTTGTTCAACTCTACGTCCACTTCTTAATACTAGCAGCTAATCGGCTGGATTTCATTGGTGAATATCTTAGAAATTACAATTTAGTGACGACACTTGAGTCGAAAGACTTCTTGCCTAATACTCACACACTCAAATACTCTCCTTTAAGTATTACAATGTGGATCAAAGGTGTATGTACAATATGAAGCTCTCGTGATCTTGGATTAGAATTCTGTTTTCTTCCACACCAACTTTTTCTTCGACTTTGAGATGTCATTTTATACTCCTCCTCCTCCAACTACTCATTGTAAGGTGTCTAGGAATCACTCTCTAAACTTCCCATTTGGAGAAGATTGTATCTCAAGAAGATCTCGTAGCCATTGGGTCAACAAAGAGAAAAAAATTCCCGTTGGATCAAATCACTCATACAATCATGATCTTGGTTTTTCATAGATAGAGTTTTTCATTAGGAAGATCAACCTCGTCTTCCTTAATATGCATCCTTGATTGATCTTAAAGGACGGTCCAACTCAATTTTTCTAGCCGTTGTGATGATGTAATAGATTAATTAAATCATATTCAAGTACATCTCTTTATATTTTAGTCGTTGCGCATGAAATACTCTCTCAGAAGTTGAGTATCATTATAATGTATGAGCTTCCTACTCAACTGAGCTTGACACAGCGTCTAACTCCCTTAGAGTACCATCTAAGCCATTTTTGCCAAATTCAATCCTGTATATTTGACACTTTTGGATAATATGCAAAATAAGTATTTCATTGCATTAAGTCAGATATAAAAAGCTATAGATTGTTTTGTCAACTTCAAAATCAACTAGGGGTTTTTCTCAACAAGTTTAACTAAATGACACAATATTTGGGATAAAAATAAACACTGTAGTTTGACTTGACAATAAGAATATGAAAGTTATTGTTAAGAAAAGTAAATGCAATATGATAAGATAAATTTGTTGATTTGTTGAAGGGCCTTCTACTATGGATGCCTAGTGGCATTTATAATTGTTAGAGTACTAACTGCTCCTTAGCTGTTGTAATAGTGCGCCAACAATTGCTATTTTCCTTGGCCTTTTCGAATCCTTTTTTGACCCGATCTTTGAGTGGTTATTTCACTCAAGATAGCTGATGATGTTGGTGCCTTTCTTCAATTTCCATGTTGTGCCCACATTCTCCGCATCTTGGCACTTTCAAGTTTGTCATTCCAATAACTATGGATAGGACACTCACCATTTTTCTCTCGAGCATGGGGGTATGCTCATGTCCTTAACGTTCTATTGACTCCTCAACATGTTCTTAGAGACTACTTGAACCTTAATCAACTCAAATTTATCCTCGCGCCATGAAATTCAATGAGATAATTTTGTCTTCTTCAACGCCCTTTGAAAAACTTTGAATTCTGTGGGATTGCTTCATGTTGGCGTTCAGTTTTACCAACTGGTTTGACGACCTCTTCAAATGGCGCCTATTGGACCTTCTTTATTCTCTATCAAAATGTCTTCTCTTCATGTGTTTATCACGTGTGTTGACCCTTCATGTATCCTGCTCAAGTGTCAACTCCTCATTTGCTCTGCACATGTGTTGATTCTTCATGTAATCCTCACATGTATTGATTTCTCACATGTGCAGCCCAAGTCTCGGCAAGTGATTTATTTTGGTGCCGATAGTCGTGTACTCCATATTTGGTTTTTTAGAGTAATTTTTTACATTTTGCTTCTTGCTAATTTTGCAGCTCTTGCAATTTGTTTACTTAATACAAACTACCTTAATTTTCGCCCTTGCTTGGATAGCATAGGGATGAGCAATCTAACGAGCCCACTAAAAGTGCCGAGAGGAGATCTGAAACTTTGAAATCGTCAAAATTAATATTTGTAGATGATTTACTTCCTCCCTTAATGCTCAGCGATGTATTGTCACGCAAACCAATACTATTGATGCCTTTGAATTTGTCTAGACAATGCTCTTCTGATGATGAAATGCATTAATCTGTATCTATCTAAACTAAGAAGATACGGACCCTAGTCTAACCTCAATATATGCCTGCAATATACCATCAAATGGAATATTTCCTTTATTTTGCAAAAAAAATCTTAATAAATTTTTTTTCCCGTAGAAATCACTTTAAGGAAAAATGGCGGTTTTAAATCGTTTAGTGGTGTACCTAAAAGTGAACGGGAATTTTTTTTTTCAATATCGAAGTCGTACTTTCAAAAACTATCCTCTCCATTGTAATTATATTTTGATCATAGTATAAAAAACATTGACGATATCGAAATCATTGTCTAAGATATTACTGATGTTTGAAGTATAAACGTTTAGATTCTTTTTAGGAAATAGTCACAAAAAACCCAAAATATACCCAGTGTGGCACATTTATCCAAAACTTTTTTGTGATGTCAAAACCTCCAAATTATGCCCCATGTGACATGTTTACCCTAAAAATTTTCTTGCGACATAAAAATTCCAAATTTATACTTATTTGACACATTTACGCTCCGTTAGGATTCCATTTAATGATTTTTCAGTTAGATCAACTATTGTTTTCATTTAGCATTAATACCATGAAAAATCTCAAACTAATATACCTATAATAAATTTATTCCAAACTATTTGTTGATCACAAAAAACCCCAAATTGGTATACGTGTGCGTTGACACCTGATTTTTAATCATCTTTTCCTTTTTAAAATTAATAACAAAATCCATAAAAATTCATAAAATTGAAAAATCAACTTTGGGGACCTTGGCCAAGCCTAAGGAACCAATTTTGACCAAAAAATAATTTTTCATATTTTCAATATTTCTCGATATTTTTAATTTCAAAAATTCATAAAAAAAATCAAGAAAAATGAGAAAATTCCAAAATCAACTTTAGAGGCATTGGCCAAGCTTAGGCAACCATTTTTGAACAAAAAATAATTTTTCATATTTTTTGTATTTTTTATATATTTTTAGGAGAATATTTAATAAATAATAGCATTTGAGGCCACCAAAATAAATAAAAATACTCAATATTTTTATTTTAAATCTCTTTTCATGTTGGCCATAACAAATTTAAAAAATCCAATTCGGGGTCATGTATTCCTTCACGAGCATAATCTCGAACTGGGCCTAAAAAATTCAATTTGAGTCAATTTATTTTCATTTTTTCACTTTTAGGAGTTGTGACATTGTTCTCTAATATTTTAAATTTTCATTTTGGCCCAATTATAACTAGAATGACTCAATTTTGCAAAAGGGCTTTAATTAAATTCTGCATTATTTTCAGAGGCAAGAAATGAGCTTAAATTTGACATGCGGTAAATTTTGACTAAGTATAACTAAGTATAGGGGAGGTGTGTCAAAAATTGTGAGGAGATTTGGACTTAAAGAAATATTTTTTTCAGGAACTAAATTGTAAATATTTAAAATTCAGGGACTAAAATGCAAATACCTAACTCTTGAAAGATTATTTTGCAAATAACAAAAAGAAGAATTAGTAGAGAAATTAGAATAGATAAAGAATATGGAGAAGAATGGATGGAGAAAATAAGATAAGAATAAAGAAGGGAAGATGGAGATGAAGAAGAGTTAGTGGAGAAATTAGAATGGTAGATAAATATGAAGAAGGGAAGATTAAGATGAAGAAGAGTTAGTTGAGAGATTAGAATGTGAGATAGAGATGGAGAAGGAAAGATGAAATGAAGAAGAGTTAGTGGAGAGATTAGAATGGGAGATAGAGTTAGTGGAAAAATTAGAATGGAAGATAGATGAGTGGGTTATAAAAGGAGGAAGAAGTGAGCTTGAGAGGGGGATTTTTTGGGGAGAAAATTTTGGATGTTTGAGAGGGTTTTGGGAGATTGAAGAAAAATTGGAAAGAAAGAAAATACCAAAAAGAGAGAAAATTTTAAAGATAGTGGGAGTTTAAAGTTAGGAGTTATCATCACCAATTCCTTCATCGATCAATATAAATCAAGAGTTCATCATCGTCAGCGAGCAAGCAAATTCGAGCTAAGTGTTTTTATTTATTCATTTATTTGCGGTTTTAGTCTCAAATTAGCACAAATTATATACACTTTCTCAATGTCCCTTTTTCCCATATTTTATGGCAGGTAAAAAAAAGGGACAACTCCGTATCAACGATAAATTCCATGGAGGTGCAAAGTAAGCCCAAACAAATTCCAAGGTACCCATCAAATTTGCAGCCGACCCGTCAACGGATTTTAGTTCAAATTGTCGAAACAATTTGTTGTATTTTATTTTAAAGAACTAAAACCCCAGAATGGAGAGGCAAAGCGCATCCACTGGAGGTCATTTATTTCCTGCAATTTAAATTCCTGCACCATCAAACCCCAAAGGGAAGAGCCAAGCCAATGCTAGGCGGCCCATTGGAGATTTTTACTTACTGCAATTTAAATTCATGCACCATTAAACCCCAAAGGGAAGAGTCAAGCCAATGCTAGGCCGCCCATTGGAGGTTTTTACTTACTGCAATTTAAATTCCTGCATTATCGAACCCTAAAGGGAAGAGCCAAGTCAATACTAGGCCGCCCATTGGAGGTTTTTACTTACCGTTATTTAAATTCCCGCAATTTAATTCTTGCACCATTAAACTCCAAAGGGGAGAGCCAAGCCAAGACTGGGCCATCCATTGGAGGTTTTTATTTACTGTCATTGATTTCCTGCCGTTTAATTTTTGAATCACCAGACCCCAAAGTGAGTAGACTGTAACATTGCACAGAAGTCGTTAACACACTCCCTCTTTCGGCTTCAGGGAATTTTTAACACTTTGAAAATAAAAAAAAAATACCACCCATGCATCCTATTTAAAAAGTGAAAATACAAAAAGAGAGTCTTAAGAATAAACCAAGCTTGAGTTGCCAATTTAGGATATCCATGAAATTAAGGTACCGAAAGAGCATTAATTTTAATTAACTAGTGTAACCAAGTCCCCGAACTCATAATTTCTGGTTCGTAGAAGTAATTTAGTCCTCTTGCTAATTTACTTAGGTATTTAATCAACCTACCAAAAATGATTAGTGGTGACTCCAAATTTTAAAACCATTTGAACAAAAACCAAAGTTGCGATTCGGTAGGACTTGGGAGGGTCCGTATTAGGTTAATTCATCTAATAAACCTAATAATCCGTTAACCCGATCGAAAAAAAATTCTTAGGGTCACGACAGTGTAACAAATTTATCCCAACTGGCGCATCTGTAACAAATGTACCCTCCGTTAATTTTTGTTAAATCTAATTATCAAATTGCTAAGTTGGATGACACGTGGCAATTGACAAGTGTATTATTTTGAAGTTTATGCTCTTTATTTGTTACATATGTATTAGTTTAGAATTCTTCGTGATATTAACCTAATTCAACGGAGGTAAATTTGTAATTTTTTATTAATTTGAAGTTTTTCGTGGTTCAAAAAAATTATTTTATGGTAAATTTGTCACAGATGTATCAGTTTAAGTTTTTTGATCATCAAAAAAATAGTTTAGGGTAAATTTGTTACAGGCGTACCAATTTGAGGTTTCTCATGGTCAAAAAATAATTTGGGGTAAATTTATCATACCATTTTGGGGTTTTTCGCGATAATAATCATTTCATTTGACTTTAGCCACATGGGAGCCACATTAACCATGTAAGTAGATTTTTAAAGGTTCTCATTGACAGAACTTTCACTAAGAATAAATGTGTCACAAGAGTACAAGTTTGAGATTTTTGTGCCACAAAAAAAAAGTTTAGAGTAAATGTGTCATAGTAGGTATAGTTTAAGGTTTTTGATGGCTTTTAACCTTTTTGAATTATCTTCAACAGATATTAAAAAAAAAGAAAAAGAAAATGCAAATAGTAAACGTACAATCTCTTAGTGCTCATAAAACTTCACATGAAAATGGTTCTCGATTCTACAAAGGTAAACGGGGGATACCACACTGAGCACCCGACTGGAAAGACAAAGAAAATAAAAAAGAAAATTCATGGTAGAATTAAAGATAAAAATATCCTATATTGGCATCTCCACAAGCACATTCCATATTATTTTCCAAAACTATGAGTCACAAAGCCGATTGAAACATCATATGACAAAATGATCATTCAGTCCAATGCACCTACGAAATATTTAACGCTTATAGAAAAAAAGTATAGAAGGCATTGAAGAGGAGTAATAATTAGTAGACAGAGCACGTGGATTGAACTCTTCTGGGAGCGTGCATGTGGAAAAAGAGTTTGGGAAAACTATTTCTTCTTTTTAGGACGGAGATATCATTTTCTTCAATTTCAAGTATGATTTTTTTTTTATTGTAATTTTTGTCAGCCGCTTTCAATGAACCAAACAAATGGAAGTTTGGAAAATTATTTCATGAAAATCATTTTGATAAACAACTAAACCTATCAAAATAAGTCATAAATCCATTTATTATATGCTCAATTGTTTTATTGATTAGTTCTATTCAATGAATGTATCATAAATGAGTTTAAACATAATATAAATGTTAAATAAATCATAAATGGGTTGCAAATAAGTTTACAACTTACTTAGACCGAACCCACTTATATGACTCTCTCTTCATTCTCCCTCACACTCATTCACTTTGCACACTCACTTCAATTTCAGCATAAGTTTTTCTAGATTTGATTAAAAATGAAAGTGATTTAGGAATATGTGTTAGGTCAGTTATCGGTAGAAATGTCAAAATGGGTTGAAAATTCACTTTTAACCTATATTCAATCAGATGGGTCATAAATGGGCAAGTCAAGTTCTAATAAAAATTCTGACAAAGAAAAAGGTTCTAATAAATGGGTTCCTAATGGTTTTCCTAATAAATGGGTTCTTAATGGTTTTGAGTTGTAAGCCTAATTCTATGTGGGTTGTAAATGGGTTTGTCTTTCGACTCATTTACAACCCATTCAGCTTATCAAGGTTATTAGTTGAGTCAACCCATTTAGCTTATCACAAGTATTGGTTTTTTCTTTTTTGGTTGGACACAAGTATTAGTTGAGTCAACCGTGTCATCCTTTTAAATATATTTTCTAATTCTATCTTTTGAATTTTTTCTTTTATTTATTTATATTTATTTATCTCTTTTTTTTAATCCAACTAGGGTCATTAGCCCTTGCCTGTGGCTAGCGTGAGTGTCGGGTGGACCCTTGCTAGTCTTCGAAGAAGAAAAAGTACAAAAAAAGTATATAATTTTTTTAAAAAATTTAAAAAAATTGTCTAATGTTTTTGTAGTATATTTATATACAATAATATATATCAAGTATGGGTCCAAAAATTTACATTATATATAAATAGTCCATAAATGTGTTAACCTGTCAATTTGAATTGGGCCATTTATGATACGACCCAAGCCCCATCCGACCTACCTATTTGACAAATCTAGATATGGGTTTTGTATGACTCGGGCGGGTCATGCATTATTGGATTTTTTTTTTGCAATAAATGAGCCAAAAACGAGTTAAATGGGTCTATTATGAGTCGAACCATTTATGACTTGATCCGACCTACCCATTTTACGGGTCTTAAACAAAACCATCATGAAGCTTCGAAATTCTATAAAGCATAAATGGGAGAACACCAGGTGCCCCATTAAGGCTCCATTTGTTTCATAAACTAGTTAAGAAAAACATTTTTAGTTAATGAAAAAAACACTTTCAAAAGCAGGAAAAATGATTTCCCCTCTTAGAAAAGAGGAAATCATTTTACCTTCTCATTCTTCTCTTCCCCCAACCCCAGCACATTCTCCTTTGTGCACTCCTTCACTCTTTAAAAATTCAAAATTTTCAACTATTTTCGATTTTTCTTTTTCAATTTTCATTCTTGCTCACCCGAGGTCGGCAAGGCTCGAACTCACCCAAAGCTAGTGAGCTCAAGCGTTGGCCGCATCAGGTGAGGCTCCACCTCGCTAGTCATGTTTATGTCATTACTTATTCATAAGCTATTGATATTTCATTTATTGTAGTAAAAGCTACATAATTCATTTGAAATTTAGAAATGATGCACAAAACCTTATTTTAAGATCAGCCTACTTCACAAGCAAGCTTGTCGAACTAGACCCCAAAATTGTTTTTTGAATGATCACACTAGTTGGTTAATATGATAAATGTCGGGAAAAATATAAAAAAAAGTCCAAAACCTATTGAATTGGTACTGATTTAGTCCTAAATCTTTTAATTAGACCAATTTAGTCGTAAATATTTTTGTATTGGTGTTAATTTAGTCTATCCAGCCAATTTTAACTATAAATTGTTAACGTATACACGATCATCCTACATGGCATGGCTCATGCTGACGTGGACATCGCTCATGCTAAAGTTAACATTTTTTATATTTGTTTTTCTAAAATAAAATTTTTATTTTTAAGCAATATTTTTAATTTAATTAGATTTTTTTCTTTCACTTTGGCCAGTGAGGCCTTGCTGGCCCTCACCATATTTAAGTGAGGATCGTCTCAAAGGGGCCTAGACCCTTGTGGCCGCAGACAAGGCGGCCCTTGCTAGTAGTTGGTGAGGGCTGGTTGGCCTTCACTCAATGGGAGGCAAGGGTTACTGGCTACCTCATCAGCCAAAGTGAAAGAACAAAAAATGATGGAAAATTTTATTTAATTTTTTAAAAAAATATGTTCAAGTTAATACCATCCATGCCATGCAAGACAGCTAACGTCCAAGTAAGCAATTTCCGGCCTAAATTGGCTGATGGACTAAATTTGTATCAATGCAAAAAGATTTTGACTACATTAATCCAATTGAAAGGTATAGAATTGAATTAGTATCAATGCAATAGGTTTATGATTTTTTTTTATATTTTTCTTCATAAATAATAAGAGTCATGAAGTATGCATTTGGAGCACAATTGAAAAGTGGATGTGGGATTTTTCACGGCTGTACGACGATAGTCAAACCGAAGTTATTTTGGGTAGGTGGTGCAAGTTTAGAGTGTAAAAATTTAGGATTGTTTTTATCAAAAATCCCCCAAAATGGTATGCATGTATTCAAGGCGAGCATGGTCCGATACCCTGAGGAGCCGTGGAAAAGGGACCCAACTAGATAGTCAGGACCCTAGTGATCCAATGCCATGGATCGAAGAGCACAATAAGTGAATTACATTTGCCATCTTATAGCAACTTATTTTTTCTCATTGTGTCTTCTAGTCGATTTGGGACAATAAAGAAATAATAAAAAGACAACTTGCTACAAACTTGCTGAGAGAATAACGGTTGATGTGGGACACTAAAGAGGGAATGACTATTCTCTTTTCAGTGTCGCACATAGTAAGTCATTCTCTCTTTTGTGTCCCACGTCAAATAGGAGACACAGAGAGAGAATTGCTTGCTATGAATACTTGGCGCACCCGTCCTTTTTGTCAAGCTGATGTTTGCCCATTATTCTCATCCACAAAGATTAGATGTGTGGAAGGTTAAACAAAGGAGGTCAAATTAAGTCTACATTTATATTTACGAAGTAAACGAATAAATAAAAGATATTTAGGCGGTCTACTTCCCCCTTGGGAGGTAAACCCTCCGCGCCATAAATACTAGGCACGTCAGGTTTAGCGACGGGTTGAAACATGGCCAGTAGGCACCCGCAAGCGCGAGCCACATTGCACCACGCGAAGACAGGCATATTTCACCAATCCAAGGCATATTCTGTCTCTGATCCCAAAACTTCCACTTCCTCTACCTCTCGGGATCAGCTCCCATGAAGATTGTCAGTACCCTTCTGTTTTTTTCCAACATTGACGCCGTCAGAACAGGGGCAGGAGAAGAAAATCCAAAACGATGGAAGCCCGTAATGTGCTGACGCTTTTGATCGCCATTCTCGTGCTCGCGCAGGCGGCGGCCACGTTCGCCGTGATGGGGCAGAGCGGCGGCGCGATACCCACCACCCTCGAGGGTCCGTTCGAGCCCGTCACGCGCCGCTTCGACCCGTCCCTCCGCTTGGGCAGCGACGACTTGCCGATGGATCACCCGAGACTGAAGAAGAACGTCACTTCTTCGTTCCCAGAGCAGATCTCGCTCGCGCTGTCTACCGATCCTAGCTCGATGTGGGTCTCTTGGATCACAGGTAATTAATTTCCTTCACAATCTTGCTGTTTGTTAGGTTTGTAAAATCAGAGTGGTCAAGCTTGAGGTATATGTACAAGTTTCAAGTATGGTACTAAAGGTTCTTGGAATTAGGAATATGTGTTAGCTTTTGTTTATCATAGTGCATTTCGTCCTATGCGTAATGGACTGTTGTGAGGACCAAGTCGGAATTGCATTTCCACCTTATGTGATGTGTCGCGTATGAATTCATCGACTACAGGGGTGGTCGGTGAGATATTTTTTTCTGTGTCAAGAAGTTGGAATACTTATAGTTGTTGGTCGGATTAATGAGTTGATCTGCGTCTTTGAAGGGGATTCTCAGATTGGCAAGAATGTGACTCCGCTCGATCCGTCATCGGTAGCCAGCGAGGTTTGGTACGGTACGGAGAGTGGGAAGTACGCGAGCCGGCAAGATGGCAGGTCTGCTGTCTACAGTCAACTATACCCGTTCGAGGGGCTCTTGAATTACACCTCTGGCATTATTCATCATGTTAGACTCGAAGGTAAACCAGTAATCGGTGAAATGTGGTATAAGGTTCTCGATTTCCTTTTCATAACTCAAAGTTCATTCCTAACCCAGGGGGAAACATTGTCTGAATAGTAAGCGACAGATTCCTTCATATACTGTAGTTGATTTCACGTTAGTTTTGAATTTATCCTCGCATCTGAAATTTTTTGTATACCGATATGGCATCATCTGAGATGGTCTAGGGAGCATCTTTTCAACTGAATTCAATTGGTATCTGCAGGTAGACGCTTTAAAGGGCATAAGAAGCTTCAATTGATAGACAGCTATTTTATCTGTAATTGCTTATTATGTTGCCTATTATCATTGATTTTTGTAATTGGCTCATTCACTATAAGAAGTAAAATACATTAATTGGTTCATTCACTATGAGAATAAATCTAACAAAGTGTACTTTTTCGGCGAAGTTATTTTCTTCAAGAAGAAGGAAGCTCGTAAGTGGTCTTTCATACTCTGCCTCCCGGTGCTCACTGCAATGATAGCTTGAAGAATCTGGAAATAAACACTTTTACTATAATAGTTTCGACCAGATTAACAGAGTTTGCTCATAACAATTTAAATTACTTATTGCCTGCTCTGCTGATTATTCTTTTTTCCTTTGCAGGTCTTGAACCTGGTACAACTTATTATTTTAAGTGTGGCGACAGTTCTTTTCCAGCTGTGAGCGATGAATATTCCTTCAAGACCATGCCCTCATCCAGTCCAAATGCGTATCCCAGTCGTATAGCCGTTATTGGAGATTTAGGTCTCACGAGCAATTCTTCGACAACCATAGATCACGTGATCCAGAATGATCCAGCCTTGGTTTTGATGGTTGGAGACTTGACTTATGCAAACCAGTATCTCACCACTGGGGGAGAAGGCGCTGCATGCTTCTCTTGTTCGTTCCCACATGCACCTATTAGAGAGACGTATCAACCTCGCTGGGATGGCTGGGGAAGGTAAACCCTCTGCGCCTTCACATCCTTTCATGGGTTTGTTTTCATCAGACCAGTCGAATATTCTGTCGTGTATGCATTGAGTCATAAGATGATAAAAGTTTGTGATGCAAGCTTAAAATGAAGCATCTCCATCATGGTGCAAGTGCTAGTCAATTTGAAGTCGGGAAGACCAAACATTGCTGCACCGATATGAGTACCGTGTCTAAGATGTAGGTCACACTTGATATTTTTATATCAGCATGAGTATTTCCTTCTTTGTCTCTTTTTATACTTGATGATTTGGTACAATCATCCACATTGTATATGGATTGAGGCAGAGGTAGAATGGCGAGGATATTTTGGTGTGGCCGTCCATTTTTATGGTCTCTGCTACTGCTCATAACAGTGCTCTTGCAGCTCCCATGTTTGAATGTGTCAACAACGAACTAATTTCAACTTCAGGTTCATGGAGCCATTGACGTCAAGAGTGCCTATGATGGTCATAGAAGGCAACCACGAGATTGAGCCCCAAGTTGATGGGATCACCTTCCAATCTTACCTAACGAGATTTGCCATTCCCTCAGAGGAGAGTCGTTCCAACAGCAGTTTCTACTACTCCTTCAATGCTGGAGGAGTACACTTTGTTATGCTCGGAGCCTATGTCAACTACAACATAACTGGTACATGACTAAATCCTGGGTTACACCTTGCCACTTAGTCACATTACGAAGAAGAGCCATGCACCCAGCTGATGGATGATTTATAACTTTCGTCTTCTGACATTGATTTGACATAATTTCGCCCTTCCAGGCGCCCAGTACTCGTGGCTCATGGATGATTTGCATCGAGTGGATCGCAGTTTAATCCCATGGGTGGTTGCTGCTTGGCATCCACCATGGTACAATAGCTATAACTCCCATTATCAGGAATTTGAATGCATGAGGCAAGAAATGGAAGATCTTCTTTATCAATACAAAGTCGATATTGTGTTCAATGGCCATGTAAGTACATAACATGAGCAAGCTTAAAGTTTTCGCACTTTGAAACTTTAAGCTCCTTTCCCTTGTAATCTGTGCACTTATTGTCCTGCGTGAGGAGGAGGAAAGAACTTGTGATGATCATAATGGCTTTGCGATGCTTTCACCTCCTGTGAGTTTTTGTTATTTAGTCCGGGACAGGGATGCCCCTTTTAACTTTATAATCTCAAAGGTTGCAACAAGGTTGAACTGAAACCAGGGCTAGTGCATATGATGCTCATTTATGACTAGCAACAGGTTCAATTTCTACTACCAGACACGGCTTCTTCTCAAACAACCCCCTGATATTAATATTTCACCATGATGTCCTTTCATTATGAATTGCAATCTGCTAGCCTAAAGATTAGAAGGACACAGATCAAAGTGGCAAGAGAGGAGAATTCAGGTCTTGGATTACGTTTATACAAAACTCAAGTGGAAGAGCCGACACTATGTGGGCATACCGCTACCTTCCTCTTTATAATTATTAGTTAGTTGCATGATATGTAGGTTTTGGTTGGCAGGTGCATGCATATGAGAGGATGAACAGAGTCTACAACTATACACTGGACCCATGTGGTCCTGTATACATAACAATCGGGGATGGTGGCAATATCGAGAAGGTCGACGTTGATTTTGCAGATGACCCTGGAAAGTGCCCTAAACCTGAGGACAACAAGCCTGAGTTCGGAGGGTTGTGTCCTCTGAATTTCTCCTCTGGCCCCGCCAAAGGCAAATTCTGCTGGAGCAAGCAGCCTGAGTGGAGTGCGTACAGAGAGAGCAGCTTCGGACATGGAATACTCGAGGTGTGGTTGTCAATGTTAGGGCAAGCTCCTTTTTCACACTTTGTCTGCAATAAAACATTGTTGGCGTGTCATTTTGTAGATGCCACAGCGATTTTTAATGAGCTTGTTTCCAGTTTGCCTCAGTAAGTGACCTTTGCCATGTTAAACACGCTTCCTTAGCTGAACAGATGCAGTCATCCTTGTCTCCTCACCATCTGAAGCATCTCTCCCTGTGAACTCCATATCTAACAACAATAAGCTGAGTGTAATTTTGAATCAGAGCAGTTAGATTAGATGATCTAAGTGCCGTTTTTCTTCTTTTAGTTGAGAGAAATTTATTTCAGGTAGAATCAGTTGACGAGTATTTGATCACGGAGAATGACCGGCATATGTTCATATCACTTTTCTTTGACCGCACCTTGCCAACATCGTACTTTTGTTTTTTGGTCAAATAACATCGTACTTCAACTTAGCAAATTTTGCTATATTTCCTTCGCAGGTTGTGAATTCAACATATGCATTATGGACTTGGCATAGGAATCAGGATGCCTACAAGGAAGACAAACCGGGTGATCAGATATTCATCGTGCGACAGCCTGGATTATGTTCTCCAACCACGAAAGTGATTCTCTAAACCACAGTTTCATCATTTAAATATGTCTTTCTGTGTCATGAAATTTATTGCATCTCTAGTTCCGTTTGTTATTCAACATGAGGGCCATTCACTTCTTTATTTCTTTTGCAACATCTCATACACAGCCAACTGTATTTGGCTCTGCAGAGTTCCTTTTCTTGAAGATCTACTTGTTTTCTATTTAATGGTACTACGAATATTCATGTTTCGTAAACTCTAATAATTGAAAGCCAATTCAATTTGTTCCTTTTTTCTTTTTTGTTAGGAAACTAGCGATCCTCCTCAAGGTGCTCAAGCATCGGAAAAGGCATCCCCATCATCTACCGGAATTCTATCATACAAAATGATGTGGCTTATGATCTTGCTTGTTGCTTCGTTTGGCATTGTCGTGAGATGACCGTCTTCAAAAGCATGGATCTTTTAAATGTCGGTTCTACAATTACATCGAACGGATTAATAAAGTTCCTCGTGCATAACTTCATATGGGAATACTGGAACAAAGTTATCTGCATGCGTAATCTGTTCGTGGGAGGAGTCAAGGCAATGTCAAACCTGTGCATACCCAATTTACACATTTACTTGTATACAGATTCCGCTTTGTCTTCTGTTTTATTGACATTCATGAAATCACATAAAATGTAAATCTGACACGAGTGCTGAACGGACTGCCCATATTGCATTCAAGAACACTATGTACCTTTGAAGTCTGATGGGTCCTATTAGGCTATCCAATAGAATAATTCTTTGGTCGTCCTTTGATTTTCTTTTTATTTTGTTTTTCTGCCGCAGTCGTCTCTTGATTTGAGTAGTGTGAATTTTGCGTGGGGCCACTTTGTGGTACTGAAGAATCGATAACTATAAAAAATATAAGAAAGTTGGGTAAGATATCGCTTTGGGATTGGGTCAGACCATCGCAAAACTCAATTCTCTTCCATGTCTCCTGCCCTTTACTTTATCGTTTATATTAATTAGATTAAAAAAAGCTTAATTATCCGTCACTGATGTTTGTTAATCAAATTAAAATGGATTCATGCGGTGTATAAAGAGGTTGTTAGTAATTAATCACATAGGGTTGGCAAATATGTAATTACTTAATTATAAATGTGGACTAATAAAAAGCGTAAATTGATAACCGCGAACTTCTACAATAATTTAGTAGGAAGTTTGATTTTTCCACTTATCCAACATTGATGCTCTTTGAGAAAGCTAAAACGAATTCGAGTATATATGCAGTAAGTTAATAACCCTTTTTTGTTATGAAATAATGAATATTCAAAGATTGGAAGAAAAATTGGACTTGTGCAATATTGTTCAAAGATTGAAGACAACTTGTTCTACAAGTTGGTTAAACTTTGACTTGAAGAGTTCTAAGATAATTGTTCAAAGGTCAAAAGAAGCCCAATTTAGGTAGCATAATTCTTTAAGAAGACCAAGTTAGATTTTTCACATATCTTTCACATTTTCATATTGTCTAAACTTACGCATGATATCATTATCCATACTACTCAACAACGTAATACGAGCAGTGGAATTCTTTTTCTTCCAAGCAGCGAAGGCCTCCTTATCCCTTCTATGCTGCGCAGTGGTTCCATCTTCTGGTTCTATCATGACCAGGTTAAGGGCTTCTAATGCCTCAAGCTCTTCTAGCACATACTGGATTTTCATATTCCAGATCTCATAATTGCCACCATTCAGCTTCTCGCCCTTATTGAGCTTAGCCACAATGTTCTTCGAGGCGGTTATCATTGTATCTGAATTTGAGGTGTTTTAGACGTATTGCACGAATTAATATTGCCTAATATTTATGGATTGTCTCTACACTAAATAATTATGTTAATGTACAATCTCACACAAGGCCATAGATTCGAAAGTTCACTGTGTTCCCAATCATCATCTAAGTATCCTTATTTGAAATTGTCATTAGTATAATCATTTAGGTAAAAATTGAGTTCTTTGAAAAATTACCAAAATATTCTAAAACTCCCCACTCAAAAATGTATAATACTACTAAAGTATTATAAACAGGAATTCATATATAAATTTGTATTAAATAAAAAAAAAGTCAACATGGTTCAAGACATTGAAAAAAAAACTTAAATATAATCACATGTTGTCTCCTTTTCATCTGTAAGACTATGAACCCATGTACACTTCATTGTACAAGGAAGGGAATCCTTAAGATCGTCAGGAGGGTTTGTAACCAAATCAGGTACCCAAATAGGTAATGTTGGAAAACCCTTCAAAAACTTCTTGGTTTGACGCCAAGGCGCATTCTGTCTGCGCCAAGACTCATTCATTCTAAGCGACAATGTCTTCGTCGCCCTAATCCTTAAAAACTCTCTCAAGAAATGAAGCACGAAGTCCTTGTATGTGAAATGATCAAGCTATATGCGATGCATCATCTCATGCCATTCCTTAGGCATGGTGTTCCTCAGTGCATAAAAGGCATTTTCAGCGTTCATTTCTTGCCCATTCCATATGATCTCCTGGATCATATCGTTGACCGTCTTCACATGAAGTATAATATCACTATTATTATCCCATCTGTAAATACACAACTCCTCAATCTTCCTATTACATTCTCGCCTTAGTTGACGTGTACCTCTTATTATAGGTGTTTGCATTTTTTGCTTGTGCCATCCTGTACTAGGTCCTGGTCTTGCTGACATTGTTCTTGCAATGAATGCGGAACAAAGTGGATTACTAAAATCCATCATTTAAGCAATAATTACGAACATATCGTAAAAAAAATGCTAATTAAATGTCATGCATGACCCTAAATGTTGGCCTTTTTTTTTAGGGTCAACGGTCAAAGTCAACGGTCAAATGGGTCATCGGTCGAATAGATTGAGCTGAGCCCATCGCGCGCGGGCTCAAGGCCCGTGTATCCTTCAAATAAAAGACTTATTAACATAAGACACCAAAGACAAAATAGCCTAGTGGTTTGGGCCCTCAAAGCCCATAGGGAAGGTCATGGGTTCAAATCCCAGCAATCACATTCTGCAATTTTTTTTTGGGCCATGCACGTGGGCGTGTGAGCCCACATGCACCGTCTCGGCGGCGCGTGTGGCGTCTTCTGCCGTCCTCCGGCGACATTGGAGCACTCAAAATGCTCGTATGGTCGAGCCCGTCCTAATAGTATGATTAAAAATTATTTTTGTTAAACCAAATTTCACAAAAATACAATTGTTTATTTTGGTACCCTATGGTCGCGCCCTGCCGCGGCACATGTGGCGCGTGTGGCCACATCTGGCCTCCTCCGGCGACGGGCGACCACTCGTTAGACTCGTATCGACGTCTACTTTCTAACCATGGGTTCAGATATCACATTTAACAAACGAGTCAATCACAGAAAGGCATGAACAGTATCGACGCAAACATGAACCATTTACGAAACGGGAAAAAACTCAATTAATGAAAAACGCGATCAGGAAAACAAGTTGAAATGGCTCTGATACCAATGAAAAAAATGAATTCCTAATCGAAACAACAAACTTGCGGAAAAACATACGAAAAACTTGTCCAAGGATCACTAATTTGTATCACCGATCGGAGCACGATCACACGAGGAAACGTACCCGTTTTCCACAGATTAAAAGTCGGCCTTGCAGATTTGAGAGCCCTTGGAGTGTTGTCGTTCTCTGTTGTTCGCTTTTGTCGACAGAGAGAAAAACTGACAATCATTCTTTTCGGGAGATTATTGTTCACTTGAAAAGATACGTATCTTATCAATATATTTCAAAACCGACGATAACTACTCAACAGCGGTTATCTTTAGTGGGCATGGGGTGTAGTTCCCTGCATGGGCGTCCACTCTAAATCCCATGCATCCCAACACTTTTTAACTTAGACTAGGGTCAAAATTAGCTTGAAAGGGAGCCTCAACAGCATTCCTGATATAAGTTCCAAGGTCATAAACCCAGTGAAACAAGTCGACCAAAAAATTAACCCAGGTAGTTCTAAGGTTTGCATGAGAATGCTTGATACCGATGGTAGGTAAACAAGGATGATCAATAAGCTTGGCATTTCTAAGAGAAGCAACGATGTGCCAATGTGGTGGAAGGATAAGTTCCACTTTATGGTGAAATGAGGTTTCTAATTTTCTGCCAACTTTCCCTCTCTAGTGGCTTTGAGAACCCCTCTTCAGAAACCCCAAATCGGGCATTGAAAGCTAGCAAAAAGGAACACCTCTCCTTTTTGTTTTTTTTATATTTCCTCCCTTCACAAGGACAGAAGACCAGGTCGTTGATGTTTCGCGTCTTGACCTAAATGACCAAAAGGGCTCATTAAACTTTGCAGCAATTAAAGATGATGCAGAAAAATGCAACTCCTGAATCTCTAAAGCTACAGCAATTTTTGGACTATATAACAGAAAGAACTACCATAGTTTTTAACCAGCTCAACATTTGGGAAAACAAGAACTTACATCATTACTGATGAGGGACTACCTTAGGAAATCATCACATTGGCATCATCTTCCTCGGCATTACCAAATTCGCTGAACATATACTAACTTTGATACTCTATCGAGTCCTGTGCTGATATCTACACATCCAAAAGGAGTGCGTAGACTCACGTGATGTCAAAAACCTCCATAATTTTTCCCTTTCGCTTTTGGCATGTGAACAGCAGCCGTAATGAGATGGATAGCGTATCTCATGTATCCACTCCAATCTTTGTCAACAAGAGTTTTGCCTCTTCAGACGTTTGGACATCCTCCTCTTGGCACATACTGTCTTTAATCTTGTGAATTTCATCTTCAGTATAAGGCTAAGTAGTGATGATGACGGTCCATTAGGTCAATGGGAATTCCATGCAGGGTGTTGGAAATTATTGGTTAGTGAGAAGGGTAAAATAGTAATAAGGGTACTGAAGCTCATGTTCCCATATATATTTTGTAACCCTATTCTAATTGAGATAATAGAAAACGTATTTCTTTCACTTGGTATTAGAGCACCATGAGCCTAAATACTTGAGGTCACCGGAACATCCACCGCTGCCCATGTCGTCAGCAGAACCCTAATTTAATGTTCTCATGACCTTCTCTCTCTGCCGTGACCCTCTCTTCTCCCATCTCGCCCCAACCACCATAGCCAACTTGTTCCAGTCCCTCGCGAGCACCCTCGAGACCCATTCCTTCACCAACTTGCTCGCCCAGCCTCTCTCAAGCGTCAACCCAGCTCCTCCTCTCCATCTCACCTCGTTCCAGCACCAGATGGGACAGTTGGACTTCTGAGGCATCTGGCGGACAAGAAGGGTATTTTCAATTTCTTCGAAACTTAGATGTAATCATTAGACAAGCTAAAAAGTGTATGGATTTGCAGACCAGATTACCTAGGAATTCAGGCCTATTTTGTTGCAAAGCACTTTACTAGTTGTTGGAAATTGAAGAATATTTCATTCTGATGGGATGTTGATTTGGCACTGTGATAGATGTTCTTATGGAATAAGTAAAGAGAGCAGCTGGAGATCCTTCAGTTCCTGCAAATTTCTTAACCAGCATTCGGGCTGTTACTAATCTATTCAAGAATTGAGCATACTACAACTGGTTGCAGAAACATCGCAGTGAGGTTATTGCCACTTTGTCATGTTTCCTTTAGAAGTAAATGTGGATATCTTACATACAGGCAAGCAAACATGCATACATGCACGCATGTATCGAGAGGGAAGGAGCTAACAAAAGGACGGGTTTCTTGAGAAGCTGATAAAAGTGTGCCGTTCATGAGTGCTTTATCTTAGTCTAAAAAATTATTTTAGAGTTCTGGTGTTGAACATATATTTGTGGGATGCCAAGTGGGGGTTTAAGGTTCACTTTAAGCTTACTTAGGGATGATTCACGGTTAGGCTAATTTCGAGGTTAGGAGTTATTACTGTGTTGTTTGAGTGTGTTGGATTTTTGGCCTATATTCTTGGTTTTTGACTTTTTTGTGCCCGGTGGAGTAAATTTTTTGTGGGGTCACCATCAGGGTATAATAATAACATGAGACTTATGGGTTACTATTGGGTTTAGAACAATTGAAATTTATTTAGGAATTTTTTAATGTTAGGATTATGACATAGAAACAGTTATGTTGTTTTTTCTTATGATTGTCAAGTTGGACGAAGGCAAGTGTTACGAATTTTTCTAATATTTGAAGTTTTGATCTAAGAATGGCGATTCTTAGATCAATGTCCAATCCAATCTTATTTGTTGTTGCAACCCGGCCACGTCTCGGGTTTTCCATTCGTTTGTAATTAAACACACGACAAGTTGCGGGTACTTTATTGCTTTAGTGTAATTTCTTGTTTTGATTTATCCTCTCTTATCCATTTGATTGCTTTGGATGCTTTTCTACTTTTTCTTAGAATAGGAATTAAAACTTTAGGAAACGACATGAAGAGAACCTACAATAACATTTGCATGAAAAGTTAGCATGGGAAAAAAAAAAACACGATTCGGATTTGATGAATTAATCAAGACTTTGCATGGACATCGTAGGAAACAAAACAAACCAAGCGGTAATCAAAAGAAAGTTAGTAGAAATATTAGCCAAATCAAATCCTCAAATCCTAAAACTCTAGTGAAAATATTAGCCTAATCAAATCCTCAAATCCTAAAACTCTGGTTGCGTAGGGATTAGGATGTCCTCTCCATTTTAATTGGGTTTTTAACCGATCCTTCAAATAAGATATTTTTGAAAACGAAATATCCAAAATCGTTGCCAAAAGGTAAGTGCCTCGGCCCATGGGAATTTGACAAATATGTACCCCTAAATAATCTTACGGTTTGGAGTCAATTTGTTCCCATGGAAAAATACCTTGCGATGTATCTGAAAAATGAAGACCTTTTAGGAAAGATCCTCCACATTTTTTGGGGTCGCAATCTTCAGGAAAACACACAAAATGACGCTTGGATGGACTGCGAGTAAATAAATCACTTTATTAATGGGATAAGGGAACACTCGCATAAATATAATTTTTTGATTGTAGAATTTTACTCGCATAAACATACCCAACATTTTAAGTCAAGTTTAAAAATGTGTTCACCCTCAATTTTAGCTCAGGCACTGCGGAATGATCATAGCTCGGCAGAATAGCGAGCTTGGACGAGCGACAGTAGTGAGGTGGCTCGGTCGAGTGACAATGTACTCGGGCCACGACGGCGATGAACTTGAGCTACGGACGGCAATGAGCTCGGGCCACGACAATCGGCTGAAGGGGGGCGGTGGCCGAGCTGAGTGGTGGGGTGGTTAGAGTAGCAATGCGGCTCAGCTCATGCGTGATGCGACTTGACTAAACGGTGGCCCAGTGTGAATGAAGTTTGAGTAGCAACAAATTGCTGCGGCAACTCCCAGTAGTGGCTTCCTAAGTAGCCAAGGCAAGGAGCAGCAACCACTTCGAACACCTGAGGAGAAAAAAGGAGCCAGAAGTTGACTGAGTTGCAGCAGCAATAATGGCACAAGAACAAGCAGAAGAAGGAAGGCAAATGGCAGCAAACCTTCAGTCGAAAGGAAGCAAATGAAGAGACAGAAAGGGCAGAGGCTGAAGGAATCAGCGGCCGCACGCAGGGAAGAGAGGAAGAAGCAAAGTAGTAGCAGAACGAGTAGAGGAAACAGCAGCAGCGATTAGGGAGGCAGCAGTGGATGCAACTATAGCGAAGGAGAAGAACTACCAGTAGCCAATAGCAGCAGCGATAGTAGAAGTTAAAGAAGAAGAACGCAGCAGCTCAGGCTCACAAGCACTAGTAAATAGAAGACTCAAGCAGCCAAGAGAAAAGAAGTAACAACAGCGACTGAGAGGGAGATCGAGCAGTGACGAGCAAGCAAAGAAGAAGAAGTAGAAAATTCCAGCAGCCGAGAATCAAAAGAGAAGAAGTAGACGAGGAAGTAGTTGCAGCTTACAGCAGCGGCGGCAGAATAAGCAAAGAGAAGAAAGTGGAGCAGCAAATTCACCAATAGTCCAACCGAAGAACACAAGGAAGAGGAGCAGAAAGTGATGTGGGGGGGCCACATTCACACATGAACAGTCCACTACAGGAAGTTGGTGGTCTGAATATCATCAAATTTTGTCTCATTTGCATGGGGAAAGAAAAGCTGATTAATGGGAGGGTACGTGGCCAACTACAGGGAGAAAGAGCGAGAATGGATGGGGCAGAATATCTTTGGCTGAGGTATTTCGGCCGAACGTGAGAAGGAGGAATGGGGTCCAAAAGTTTTAAATTTTATTGTCTTCATGTACATAATTTTAGGGCAAAATCAAATTCGAAAAATTTGAGACGGAATGAAAAATTCACGCAACGAACGAGAACACTTTCGGCTTTGCGTGACAAGGATTTGGATTCGATTTTGGAGTTTGATGCGAAAGGAAAATTATCGGTGCTAATAGGAAATTTTCTTCGGGGAAATCGAACGAAAATCAAACTTCAGACCGACGCTCCAAGTAATATTTTCGCACTCGAAAATAAATCATCATTCCATGAAATCCAAATTTTATTATGATTCCGGATGCCAAATTTTCGGGACGTCACAACTCTCCCCACCTTAAGAAATTTCGTCATTGAAATTTTCACTTTACTAACACTACTAATTACACAAACGGGTGGGAGTGCTTACAACTCATTTTGTCCTCGCTTTCCCATGTTGCGCTTTCTGTCCCATGATGCTCCCAGATTACTTGGCCTAGGGATACTGTTTTGTTTCTTAGGACTTGTTCCCTTCGGTCCTCTATTCGTACAGGCCTCTCTACGTACGAGACTCGGTCATCCACTTCAATGACTTCATGATCGAGTATATGACTCGGGTCCGGCTCGTGCTTCCTTAGCATCGAAACATGGAACACGTTATGCACTTAAGACAATTCGGCGGCAACATAAGACAATAGGCCAAAGTTCCAACCCTTTCCAGGATCTTGAATGGGCCTACAAATCTCAAGCTCAACTTTCCCTTTTTCCTGAATTGAGATCAACCTCTAATCAACGACGCTTTCAAAAATATGTGATCGCCCACTTGAAATTCTAACGGTCCACGCCGCCTATCCACATAGCTTTATTGGGGATTTTGAACTGTTTTTAGCCTGTCCCTTATCACCTTCACTGCCTCAATGGACTGCTGAGCCAACTCTGGGCTCGTTATGCTTCTTTCACCATTCTCATCCCAGCAGATTGGAGTTCTACATGCTCTTTCATATAGAGACTCAAATGGAACCATTTTGATGCTTTGCTGATAGCTGTTATTGTACACAAACTCCACTAGGTGCAATTGTTCTTCCCACCCACCTTTGAAATCTATCATGCAAGCTCTCAACATGTCCTCCAATGTTTGAATCATCCTTTCTGATTGTCCATCGGTCTGCGGATGATATGCCATACTATACCTCAACTCAGTTCCTAATGCAGTCTGTAGACTTTTCCAAAATGTCGAGGTAAAATGAGGGTCATAGTCTAATGTGACGGTAATTGGTACTTCATGCAGATGAACTATTTGATGTATGTATAATTCAGCTAGTTTTTCCAAAGCGAAGTCCTTCCGCACTACTATGAAGTGAGCAGATTTAGTCAGTCTATCGACCACAACCCAAATCGAATCGTTGCCCCTTTGACTCCTTGGTAAACAGTCACAAAGTTTATCGTTACATGCTCTTATTTCTATTCCGGGATTTCTAATGGTTGTAGTAATCCTCCAGGTTTGCAATGCTGTGCTTTCACCTGCTAACATGTCAAGCACTTCGCCACGTGTTTGGCTACATCTACCTTCATTCTATTCTACCAGTAGTGCTGACACAAGTTTTGATACATCTTCGTGCTGCATGGATGAATGCTATAATCGCTACGATGTGTTTTTGTCAAAATCTCTTTCTTTAATTCCTCATTACTTATCACACACAAGCGTCCTTTGAACTTTAAGATTCCATCCTCTAACACTTGAAACTCTAGTTTCCTCTTCGTCACTCCATAGTCAAGATCTTTTGAATATTAGGGTTCGTAGATTGTAATTCCTTGATCTTCAAGTGAATTTTTGGTTCAACTCTCAGGGTGGCCATCAGACTCGAGAGGTGTCCTACCTCTATCTTGAATTCTAAGTCTCATATCCCATCTAGTAACGTCCACTCCTTAACCATCATGTGTGCTATGCTTGACTTTCGACTAAGTGCATCCACTACTCTATTCGCCTTTCCAGGATGATACAAAATGTAGCGGTTATAATCCTTTCCATCCAGCGACATTACCTCATATTCAACTCCTTATGAGAAAATAAGTATTTCAAGCTCTGATGATCCGTATAAATTTGAAATTTTTCTCCAACCAAATAGTGCCTCTAGATCTTCAGTGCGAAGACTATCGCTGCCAGTTCCAAATCATGCATCAGATAGTTCATCTCATGTGGCCTTAGCTGTTAAGTTGCATATGCTACAACCCGTCCATATTACATCAAGACATATCCCAGACCTCTTAGTGACGCATCACTGTAAATCTCGAATCCTGCAGATCCTAACGATATTGTCAATACTGGTGCTGTCGTCAGCCTATCCTTAAGCTCTTGAAAGCTCTCTTCATACTTGTTCGTCCATTCGAACTTCGTCTCCTTTTTTCAATAGATGTGTTAAGGGCCCAATTATCGTGGAAAACTTTTCCACGAAGCGTCTATAGTAACCTACCAATCCCAAGAAACTTCTCACTTCTGTCACGGTTATCGGTTTATGCCACTTTTCAACTGCTTCAATCTTTGATGGATCCACAATGATTCATTCTCTAGAAATTATATGTCCAAGGAACGCCACTTGATTAAGGCAAAATTCACACTTATTGAACTTGGCATAAAGCGAATGCTCCCTTAAGAGAAGTAGAATAATAATTAGGTATTGCTCATGGTCCTCAGAGCTCCTTGAGTACACCAATATGTCGTCGATGAACACTATCATGGACTGGTCTAAGAACTTCTTGAATATCCTATTCATCATATCCATGAAGGCGGCAGGAGCATTGGTTAATGCGAACAGTATGACCGTAAACTCATAATATCTATATCTCGTCCTGAATACCGTTTTTGGTATGCCCTCCTTTTTTTATCTTTAACTAGTGATAGCATGTCCTTAAGTCTATCTTAGAGAACATAGATGCTTCTTATGGTTGATTAAACAAGTCGTCTATCCTTGGCAACGGATACTTATTCTTGACTGTCACATAATTCAACTGCCTATAGTCAATGCACAAACGAAGTGACCCGTCTTTCTTCCTTACAAATAATACTGGCACACCCCATGGTGATGTACTTGGGCAGATAAATCCTTTATCCAGTAGTTCCTGCATTTGGACCTTTAATTCCTTTAACTTCGAAATGCCATCCTCTATTCTAGGAGCCATTCAATTGCAAACTCCACTTCTCTTTCAAGTGGTAGTCCTAGCAACTCTTGCAAGAAGACATCTGAAAAATCACACACCACTTGCACGTCTTCAAGCCTTATTTCGTTAGCTAAAGAATAGGCTATAGATGCTAGGTACCCTTGGCATCCTTCGTCCATCAACTTAGTCGCTTCCAACGATGATATACGAGGAATTGAGGTTCCTCCTCAGTTTCCCAAGAATTCGAATTTAGGGTGATCCACTGGGTTGAGTTGGATCATTCCACTACCACAGTCTATTATAGCCCTATGCTTGACTAACCAATCCATCCCAATTATTACGTCAAAGTCAAACATAGGCAAGAGAGCTAAATCAATCAATTCTTCTTTATCACCCAAGGATATCTTACACCCTTGACATCCTAAAGAGATGATCATTTTATCTTTTAGTGGGGTGACCACATGCAACAATGTTTCTAATGGTTTCACATTAATACCAGCTAATGCAACAAATTGTTCCGACACAAACGAATGCAATGCTCCTAGATCAAATAAAGCATACGCAACATGATCACACAAAGAAATGGTACCTATGATCACGCCATGCGTGTTCTCAGCTTCTCTTTGCGCCATCACATACACTCTTCCTTGCGCTGACGGTCGATTCAAGTTTCCTTGGGGAGTAGCTATCACTTGTGGTCCAGCTGGGGGTCTTTGTTATTGAAACTGCAGTCTACGATTTTTCCTTAGACAATCTCTCGCAATATGCCCCATTTGCGCACACTTGAAACATGCTTCTGTCTTTCTTAGGCACAAACCGTTCGCATGTCTCTGGCCATAATCGCAACGCCTTGCACTATCAGGGGGTGTCGATTTTCCCAAGGTTCTCCGAACTAAAGAGACAAGCCTTCTACTATTCATCATTGGCCTTTTTCCGAAGCTTCGGTCATCTCGCCTAGGCACGAATTGTGACCTAGATGCGGCGGCTCTTTCATTCATGTCTCTTTCGAACTCTTGAGCCCTTTGATACATCGCACCATAGTCCCTTAATCCTGCGGTGATCAGTTGGCTGCGGAGTTCTAGCTTCAGTCTTTCCCAAAATCTCTTTGCCTTGTCCCACGCATTCTCTATCATTCTCGGAGTAAACTTAAACAGCCTTACAAATTCCGCCTCCTTATGGTCTATTGTCATCTGTCCTTGATGGAGCTACAGGAATTCCTCTATCTTTCTTTTCTACGTGGCTTTTGAAAAGTATTTCCTATTAAACGATTTCCGAAAAGTCGTCCAGTTCGGCACTATGCCTTTGGGGAAGACTCTTCCTCGGTAGCCTCCCACCAATAGTCTGTTGTGCTTTGGAGCTGGTAAACTGCTAATGAAACCCTTTCTTCCCCAATACATCCCAATACTTCAAACGTTTTCTTCAATTGTTTTGTCTAGAGGGAGGCTGTTTAAGGTCCTCCCATTCCTTCAAACTTTGGTGGCTGCAACTTCAGAAATTGCTCCACGAGATAAGGTGTCTGTCAACCTCCATTATCAGGAGCATTATTCCCATTTGCTCCATTCATAATAGCTAAAGCGGCCTTAACAGGTTGGGCTACAGTGGCAGCTCTTTCTTTAGCCTGCCTGTCCAGGAAGGTATCAACTTCTGCCAGTACTCTCATGATATCTCCATTACTTAGGTTTTCTATAGCTTGAGCTCTGGTAGTTAGAGCACCTGCAGCTTGAGCTCCTGAGGCAGACAATCTTCCAAACTTTCTTAGTCTACCCCTGTTACTCATTTTCTCTGGTCTTACTCACCTATACTTGCTATAATTCCATCAAGGAATTAAAACCTAAACCACTATTCAGGGTCTACTAGCATGCAACAACTGGCTAAGACAAACAATTATAAGCAATAGTCACAGAAAGGCACTAACACTATATTAAAACTAGGGTTCGATTTCTTACCTCAAGTCCAGACGCACCTGCAATTTTACACTTAATAACCAGCACATCACATCTCAATTCTAGTAACCACATGCGTTAACCAAGAACAAGCATACACGCCTAACCCCAGTCCAACTTAGGGGGCTATCTATATCTAACTACCCCACAAATCATCAGCTTTATTACTCCAAGCCTTAAATAGTCTCTTATCGAGCTGACCTTGCCCTAAGGCCACTTAAATGGGGATGTCATGCCCCGAACCTGACGGACGCGCAACATCCCATCTCCAGTTGAATCGAACATCGTCTAGCCAATACTAATGACAGCCCATGACTCGTCACGACCAAACGACGGCTACTAGATTCGCAATAGTGAAAAGCGTACAAATCCCAGACAAGGACACATGTAGTATAGAGAGAGAAAGAAATTCGAATTTACATAACATGGCATATAACAGTAAAAGTTCTATACAACTTGGGGGGAGACTAACATCTGAACCTAAAAAAAAAATAATTTGGCCAAGATCAAAAAGAGAACAGGTCAAACCAAAAAGGTCATTAATCTCCATCTATGTATCATTGGGGGACTACTCGTCCTCTAATAAGGGCTACTCCTTCGGATTTGACTCCTTGGATATCGGGGATCCAGGTTCGCCATTCGCCTGCTCGACAAACACGTCATCCGCTCCCTTAATCTCCATTACCATATCCCCATCTGAGTTCAGCAAATCCATCAGTTCAAGGTTTACGACCTCGCCTCCAAAGGTAGCGGTATTTATTAGGCCTGTTGGTCCCATCCAAAAGATGGGGACACCTAAACTCTATAAAGGACCCTGCCACTTTTCCTGACGTCTCCAACTTATTTGGCCCTCATTTCTATGAGGGATCCAAACGTCATATCCCTCGTCGACCCATATAATTTAGTTATATCTCTCTTACAAAATTTCATCCATAACTAGATACGCAACTATCTCGGTCTCGATCTCCTGAGGGATCCTGTGGCGGATTTGGGGAATATTCATACATATGGTCGAGGGTTTAAAATAGCGATCAGTTACAAAATGTGAGTCGAAACTCAGCAAACACACCTCTAAAGTCAATTTAGAAAGCAGTATATGCCAAATACTAGAATGTAAATCGTCACATGAATATTATGAATTTCAAATCAGATAGATGCAAATGCAGATGTTTAATGATTCCTTTGGGGTTCCCGATGGCTCAATAGCACTTTCGAACTCGGACACGACGTAGACGCTTCAGGTCTACGCCTCAACCCGTGTCTAAAGACACCAAAGTTGGCACAATCGTCACTCCTGCTATCTCATGCCGAGCACGTTCAGGTGCAAGTGCAATGACCTTGGTTTAATAGCACTGCGATTGGCACCTCCTTCTCACCCCGTTTTCCTGGTGGTCCCCTAGATATTACCGAGCTATCCCACACGATTCTACACGCTCCGCCAAACGCACATGTCTCATACCAGTATGCAAGTCGATGATGTGCAGCATTAAGTCTTCAATTGACTCAACCCATAAATACTCATGCAAGTCAGCTTTACTATATGCATTCTTCCTCACAATCATTCGCATGGGCACACATTTCGCATCAAAATATGTTGAACATGATAACCAAGCATTGCACGTCACAAAAACTCACAATTTGGGACCCGGTTTCCAATCTAAGTCTTCTAGGCTCGAATGCAAGAAATCTAGCACACATGAGAAGTCCTAGAGTCCGTAAAAAGACAATTTTACCCCTATGAACAGCAGCTAATAATTGACAATTTAACGACCGAGAAATTAGTTGTTCATCATAAAATTTTTCCTAGACCAAGTTCCTAACATACCTGACATTTTAAGTCAAGTTTAGAAATGTGCTCACCCTCAATTCGAGACTGGGGACACCGGAACGATTGTAACTCTACTGATCGACGAGCTTAGACGAGGGACGGTGGTGAGGTGGCTCGGCTGAGCGACAATGTGCTTGAGCCATGGCGGTAATGAGCTCGGGCTACCGATGGCAATGAGCTTGGGCCACGACAACAAGCTGAATGGGGGCGGTGGCTAAGCTGAGCGGTGAGGTGGTTAGAGCAACGGCGCGGCACGGCTCGGCTCACGCGTGATGTGGCTTGGCTGAACGGTGGGTGAGCGTGAATGAAGGTTGAGCAGCAACAAATTGTAGCAGCAACTCCTAGCAATGGCTTCTCAAGTAGCCAAGGCAAGGAATAGCAGTCACTTCGAGCAGCTGAGGAGCAGAAAGGAGCAAGAGGTTGACTGAGTTACAGCAGGAACAATGGCACAAGAATAAGCAGAAGAAGGAGGAGTAGCGGCAGCAAACCTTCAGCTGAAAGAAAGTGAATGAAGACACAGCAACAAGGGCAGGGGCTGAAGGAGCCAGCGGCAGCATGGGAAGAGAGGAAGAAGAAAAGCAGTAGCAGAATGAGTAGAGGAAGTAGCAGTGGATGCAGCTACAACGAGGAAAAGGAGAAGGACAAGCAGCAGCCAACAGCAATCAAAGGAGCAGCGACAGCAGAAGTTAAAGAAGAAGAACATAGCAGTTCAGGCTCACAAGTAGTAGTAAACAGAAGACTCAATCAGCCAAGAGAAAAGAAGCAACAACAGTGGCTGAGAGAGAGACCGAGCAATGACGGGCAAGTGAAGAAGAAGCAGCAAAAAGTCCTAGTAGCTAGGAATTGGAAGAGAAGAAGCAGACGAGGAAGTAGCTACAGCTCACTGCAACGGCGACAGAGCAAGCAAAGAGTAGAAATTGGAGCAGTAAATTCATCAACAGTCCAACCGAAGAACACAAGGAAAGAGGAGCAAAAATGACATGGGGAGGCCATGTTCATGCATGAACAGTCCACTACAGGAAGTTGGTGGTCTGAGCATCATCAAATTTTGTCTCATTTGCATGGGGGAAAGAAAAGCTTATTAATGTAAGGGGGGTGGAGGACACGTGGGCAGTTGTAGGGAGAAAGAGAGAGAATGGGTGTGGTAGGATATCTTCGGCTGAGGTATTTCGGCTGAACGTGAGAGGAGGAATGGAGTCCAAAAGTTTTAATTTTCTTGTCTTAATGTACATAATTTCAGGGCAAAATGAAATTTGAAAAATTTGAGACTGAGTGAAAAATTCGCACAATGAGCGGGAACGATTTCAGCTTTGCATGACAAGGATTTGGACTTGAATGGAGGTTGACGCGAATGGAAAATTATTGGAGCGAATGGGAAATTTCCTTCGGGGAAATCGAATGAAAATCAAACTTCGGACCGATGCTCCAACTAATATTTTCGCGCCCAAAAATAAATCCTCATTCCACGAAATCCAAATTTTATTCCGATTTCGGATGCTGAATTTTCAAGACGTCACAAATTATGATGACATAGAAATGTGACATAGAATTGATCACATGGAAATTTGATGACATGACAAAGATGATGTGGTATTTGATGATATATCAATGATAATGACGTGGCAAAGATGACATGACAATTATGATCTAATTCTTTGCATGAGATATTTTTTTGTGATTTTCTTTTGGAATAAACTACCTAAAATATGTGATTATCTAATTTTAATTAGGACATGATTTATATTAAATTCAATTCTAAATTATGTAATTTCCTAATTAAGAAATTAACATGTATGCAATCAACAACAACAACATTGCTGTTATAACACGGTATGACTCTAATTGATGCAAATATAGCGTTCACCGTAAAAATTATATAATATGTTCCATTAAACACGCGGTAAGTTCTTATTTAAAAGCCAAGACAGTACTAGCGGCTACAGAACCCAAGTAATTAGTAATTACTCAAAGGGAAAAATTTAAACAAACATTGATCACTTTTTTTTATCCCCTACGTAAGTAAGAATAGCAAATAGTGTTTGTGCAACAGTGAGAAGGAGCAACATGGTGGCTGCGGAAATGGACAACAAAGCCCATGGACTATGCAAATGTTCCCTCCTCAGTTTCGCCATCCAGCCGTTGGTCTTCTTTTTGCAGTGGGCATTCACATTTTTGAAGATGTCGAAGTAATAGAAATTGGATAGAGTGACGTAGTCACCCATCTTGTTGAACATCTGGGCAACCACCTCGTTGTCGCCCAGGTAGTTCTTGGTGATCCCTGCGCGGCGGAGCCGCTCGACATCCTTTGAAGAATTCATGAGGCAATCCATGAATGTCACGTAGTCCGTGAAGTAGTTGATGTCTCTGCCTTGACGGTGCTGCTCATATGCGATTAGGTTTCGGAGTCGCGACTCCGTGTGGTCCTGTATAGTGAAGATAGGTATCTCGAGTATCCCGCCGTTGAATTTGATGTCCATCTCATGGCGCCCTAGCCCTTGCGCCGCCTTGAGCCGGACCCCGGACTCCCTGAGCTCTGTTACGGAGGGCATGAACTCAAAATTCTCTTTGGTCAATGGGGTTCTGCCGTGCCTTTTAGGCAAGCCAAAAGTCAAGGATGAGTGCATTAGGTTCAGAAGATGTTTGCTCTCACGAAGTGTACCGCGAAGCGTCTCATTTTGGCTCATGTCTCTTGGTCTGAAATCGAAATACCAGGTGGCAACATCGATGAGCTCGGAAGGCTCTTTCGGACCCCTAGTCAGGCCATATAGTTCATTCAAGATGAAGAACGGGACTTGGTTCTCGAGCAGCAGTAAGTCACGCTGAAGGCAACATCGAATCCAATCTGCTTCCATAAGCGGGTCGTCTTTGTCTCTCAATTCCTCCATCATGAACTTCCGGAACAACTCGACGAGGAAACAACCATCAATGAGCATCATCGCTAGGAACTTTTCGTGGGAGAGGACAACTGTTTCCGCATAGCAATCACGCGCCTGCTGTTCCATTTCACTTAGAATCGGCATATACCGTTCAACGCTCCGCTCGTTTCTCCTCTGAAGCAACTGCTGCACGTACCGCTTCTTTTGCTCCTCCATATACTTGAATTTGTCGCTTCCATAGTGATAAGGGCCGACCGCTAGAATCTCCGGTTCATAGGCTTTCACGTTTGCTTTGCGCATTAGATGATGAACCCTAAATATGCTACGCTTTGGCGGGGTCGGAGGCACACCACAAATCATATCCTCGATGTAAATTAAGGCATGATCTTGCGTCCCGGATTGATCATTGTTTCTAGCATACTGCACAGGTTACAACATAATTAATGTGATAATAAGCATGTAGTAAAGAAAGACCATAGCTTTTCATGTTCTTAAATTGGTCTGTCACATGCTTCCTTTCATCGAGATGTATTCGTGGCTATATTTAATAGCTTAGCATGGTAACTGAACTTTATAATTTTTATCATAACCTTATGTTGTGTATGTAAAATGGAATGTCAAACACAACTGCTGGCAAGAGATTTTGTAAAGCTCACATCTTGCATGACGTAGAAATCAAAGCCGTTTTTACATGCCCAATTTTACATGCAGATATAGATACACGTGACAGAATCAATGGATGCATCAGCTCGAACAATTATGATTAAGGTTGGTTTTGTGAGATAGGATTGGATCCTCAGAAAGCAGCATTTGAATAAGTGTGCACCAATTTATTTGGCAATATACTAAAGCAGCATTTAGAATTGAATACATAGACATGGAGTAATCCTAGAGCAATAGAGAACTTTGTAGCTATTCTGCTTAGTATGCACTTTAATGATCCTAATAGTCGATAGGCTTTCCTCCCCTCACTGTCATGACTATGTTATTATCTTGTTGGCATCTCATTCTAAGAAATTTATTGAAATATGTAAAAAGTTACCCACAAGAAAATAAAGGCCACTTGCAAAACTGTCCTTGTATGTTTTATTCGGCAATCTTTAATTTCGATCATCACAATGCTTTTACTGACATTATGGTCTCTAAACTAATAATTAACACAGGCAAAAACGATGCTAAACTCCGATCATAATTTCAGGCCTAATCCCATCGGCGAACACCTTGTGCTGATTTTGAATATTAAAAAAAAAATCAATAATTAAGAAAACTCTTAAAGAGTTTCCTGAATATGAGACCCAAATTGATGTCGAAGGTGCAAAACCACGTTGAATAGTTTTACAACTATATAACAAGAATTATCGAAATGGAATTGAACAAATATAGAAAGAAGGGTGTAATTGTCCAAAAAGTTCCAACATTACTGTATAGCAACAAATTCAATCCTAAACCTTTCGATTTGATCAATTTAGTCATAATTTTTTTTATGACTTTCTAATGTATTGTTTTCAGCCAATTTTGGTTGGAAATGTTGACATGGACTCCACCGTCCTACATGGTACGCTTGGCGCTAACGTTTTCTTTTCTTTTCTTTTCTTTTTTTCAATTTTTCAGAATTTCTTTAGGTTTTTTTCTCTTTTCTTTCCTTTCATTTCTTTTCCACTATTCATCCTCCTAAAAGGGCCGATAGGTCGTAGGAGCCTCGGCATTGGCAGGTGTCTGGTTAGTCGCTAGCCATGTATAATTTTGAGAAAAAAATCAAATCTGATAAAAATGGGAAAAAAGGAAAAAATAAAAAGGTAAAAAATTTCAGAAAATTAAAAATTATATATAGAAATTGTCCACTCCAATACCTCCACGTATGCAGCTAGTGTTGACTGAATGCTATGTCATCAATTTCCAAAAAAAATTAGCTAGGAGAAAAGATTTAAGTTTGAGTTGGCCGCATTGAATAATCTATGACTAAATTGACAACCGTATAATAAGTTTATGACTTTTTCGACAATTTTTCTTAAAATGAAAAAATATCATTAAAATTCAAAAAAAAAAATGGAGGTTTTGAAGTAATTTACTTCATGTTTTCCATCTAAGCACATAAGGAATGTTTGGGCTTGGGGAGGCGGTAGGGGACACCACTCGCCTGATGACCCCTAGATCCGCCGCTGGACATAAAAGTTTGGAAGCTATGTGTATAATTGCCACCCTAGAAGGATGGACTTCCATCCTCTAGCAACAAGAAGACGAAATTTGATGTACGAGTGACTTGGTCTAGTCGTCATGCGGCAGTTAATTTACTTTCGATACCCTGAGTAAAGCTTAGTGTTTATCTTTTAAGTAAGTACTTGACAAAATGTGAATGGCATATCTCATGCTGCTCACAAATTTCTCCGAATCATGTTGATCTATATAGACCATAATATGAAATTGAAAAAAAAAAATGGTCGCATCCTTCAACTTCAGTTTTGCTCAATGCATAATGAGTAATCTCAACATCAAGGCTCAGAGAAGGGAAGGGAAAATTCAGAAGACTTACTTGATCACGTTGGTGGTTTCTCATTCTTCTCGCCAAGCCAGACCAGATCAGCTATGGCGGTTTAGGATTCAGTTGCTCCCTTTTTGTGGGATTGTTTCTCAGTGAAATAAGTAGAGATAAAACGGGACTCCCACAGGTTCCAACCTTTTATATCAAACACAAACACGTTTTTCTTTGGCCCACCACGAAAAAGAAGTACACGCTTTTATTCGTCTCCTGCGACCTCTTCTTGGGAAATTGGGAAGACGGGCGGTGTTGCAATAGACCGAAAGTTCATGGAACTTGATGGAGAGGCAATGGGCTAAAAAAGACTTAATGGACAACGTCGAAAATTGACCATATGACAACGATGAATGAAGTCTTTCGCAAGTTGGATTGTGCTATTATCTGGATTGGCACACTTGATGGACGCGCCAACATATTTATAAATTAGGAACTATTAGTCACACGCTCATATTCCACCAACTGCTTGCAAACTTATAGTAATTTGAAAGTTCGTGGAACTTGATGAAGAGACAAAAGGCTAAGAAGGACTTACAAGGAAAAAACAAAAATTGACTTTATGAGAACAATATACAAAGTCTTCCACAAGTTGCAATATACCAAGTGGGAAACGACTACTTAACCAACTTCATGGGACATTGGAAAGAGTCGTACATTGAAGCTATTGGCTAGACAAAATAATCTCATTTCTAATGGAGATTGGCTTGTGCACTTTTCATTAACATAAATATAAAGATGTTGGTTCAACCCTCAATAATGCGCAATTGGTTGGCGCGTTAGGAGATTTCCTAGCTAGAAATTGAAAGTCGTCACATGCTCAGATTCCAGAAACCGCGTGCATACTATTGTGGGTACTGCAATAAATTGGAAGTTCATGGAACTTGATGAAGGGGCAAAGGGCCAAGGACTTACAAGGAAACAACAAAAATTGACTTTATGGGAACGATATATGAAGTCTTCCACAAGTTGCATTATACCAAGCGGAAAACGACTACTTAACAAACTTCATGGGACATTTGGAAAGAGTCCTACTTTCAAGCTATTGGCTAGACAAAATAATCTCGTTCCTAATAGAGATTGGCTTGTACACTTGTCATAAACATAAATATAAAGATGCCAGTTCGACCCTTGATATTGGCAAAATTGGTTGGCGCGTTAGGAGATTTTCAAGCTAGAAATTGAAAGTCGTCACATATTCAAATTCCACAAACCACGTGCATACTATTCTGGGTACTGCAATAAATTGAAAGTTCATGGAACTTGATGAAGAGGCAAAAGGCTAAGAAAAGCTTAAAAGGAAACGGCAAACATTGGCTTTATGAGAATGATGTATGAAGTCATGCACAAGTTGCATTGTTTTACGCGAGAACCCACTTGTTTACAAAACTTCGTGGAAAATCTAGAAAGAATCGTACGTTCGCTACACACTATAATTGCCTTCATATTGGAGATGACTTGTTACACTTCTAACAAATATAAATATAGAGATGCTGGCCCAACCATGAGGATTGGCGCAATTGGTTAGAGCCCCAGTAAATTTTCAAATTAGGAATCGGCAATCATATGTTATGATCTCACTAATTGCATGCAGATTGCTTTGAGATGGAGCCACCTATACAAGCAAAATGCCCAATCTTAATTATTCATTTTTCGTGAAATAACCGAAACCTTAAAAATTTAAATTGACGCTTATTTCTGGATCAATGGATTTATATAAACAATGGAATGGGAAGTGTTGGCTTTGGGCTCACATCACTTATTTCGTCCATCGACTATCCTATCATCCCTATCCATCCTTAGGCCTCGCCACCGGATGGTCAAGACGACTGCGGTGCATGTTCGTGGAACTTGAAGCATAGAGATGACTAAAAAGACTCGGAAAACGTCAAAATTGAATCGTTCAAATGACTTGGCAAGTCTTTCCACAAGTTGCATTACTAATTCAAGAAAATAAATGAAGCGAGAAGCAGCTGAATAACGCGTTTGCGTGGCCATATATAATATACCTTCTCACTAGAATACCGCATAGACAGAACAAGCCATCAATTTGTGTTAGATAAGCTGTAAAATCACAAGTTGCGCATTCATAAAGAAGACCCTGAACGTTTTGCCACCCACTGTTTAGCCATCTTGCAAACGTTAAAAGGACATAACCATGTCGTCCCCAAGGTCGAAACCTAGTTTTTTCAGTCACAAATACACAGTCAATTTCGAAGCCACACCCCATTGTGATGAGCAATCGAGAAATGTCACTTGGTCATCCAAGATATGTCATTGTTGGGCCGATCCACATAGCTGTAGGTCTTCTCGTCCGCTCGGAGTTGTACGAGGTCAAGTATCGTTCACGAATGATCTGTGATGTATATTGTTGTTGTGCGTGTTTCAGGTTGGACAACGTTCTTTTGCCCATGCGTCACTTTTGGGAGGATCGCGGAGTACACGGACCAAGGATCTTCATGTAAGTATTTTATGAACTAGTTCTTTTCTTCTTGGTTATGGACGAGATCAATCTCTGAGCGATTGGTCTGTGCGCAAAATAAGCAGAGAGGATTCAGAATTGACCATTTGTAAAGTGCAGCGAGAGAGAGAGAGAGAGAGAGAGGGGAGAGGAAGGGGTATGGGGGTTTTTTGGGGCGCCCGGGGGGGGGGGGGGTTGGAGGCGGGGAGCTCAGGCGGCGCAATAATAAGCTTATAAAGAGAAGAACTGCGAATGCTGAATAAAGAGTATCTCCTCTAGATGGGAAAAGACTATTTGACAATAAGTTTCCGAACAGCAACAGCCATACCGTACTCAGAATGTTTTAAGATGTTGAAAAATGAGCTTCGGTTTGTAAGTTCAGAACTTTGAGGTACGCCACAGTAATTTACCTTGAATTGCAAAATCATAACAACATTGTCTTAACCATTGATTAAGGTGATGAAAAACGAAAGAACATAATTTAGAAGGATGACGGATGATTACTACTTTTGTTATTATCATGTTATGTTTTGTTGCAGCTTGTGTCGCGAATGGCGTGGGCTGCTGTTTAGCCGCTGCTCTGACCGGTTGTTTTGGAGCTTGCTGTTGCGGTTGCCACAATCGCACCAAGATGAGGATGCGATTTGATTGGGAGAAGAAGCCATGCAACGATTGTTGTCTTCATATCTTTTGCCATTGCTGTGCTCTGTGTCAAGAATACCGTCACCTCCAGAACCTCGGTTATGACCCTTCCAAAGGTAACAGACCGTTTTTTTTTTCATTTTGTCATTTCATTTTATGGTCAAGAATCTGCCCTAGATGAGTAAACCTCGAATTCAATGAATATTCCACAAACTTCGTGGATTAACACACACCAGCCGGAAAGATATGCCTGTTATGCGAGGTAGTTCACATCCCCCATGAAGAACTGAACCCGTATTATTTGCTCAAACCGCGAAACTTGCAATCTTAGAAACAGATTGCAACAACACTAGAAGATTTAATTTTCGTATTTGTATAGAGATAGAATTTGAGATAAGAATACCAATTTGTCAAGCTGATGTGTCAGCAATTTTGGTTAGGAAAGATTGATACAAATACAAAATGTTTATGACTCAACTGATAAAAAAGAAGGTTTATAACTGAATTTAAACAATTGCAATTTGTTTAGGACTTTTGATAAATTTCACGGATAATTCTCTTTGGGTGCTTGAATATGAATCCTTGAATTTTTTTTTGTTTTATTTTTATTGAATGAAAACGAAATTAAAGGAAAAGGGGGGAAAAGGAAAATTGCAATTTCCCTATCTAGATAGATACTGAATGAAAATAATGGAGAAAGGGCAAGAAGCAAATGTATTTACTTATGCATCCTTTGTCTTGTCTAGGTTTTAGGAAGGACGATTACGAAAATGTATTTACTTATTTATGCATCCACTACTTCCCAACTTTGGGAGGAGCCAAAAGTATGGGTTCATTCTCTAATTTCAGCTTCATTTCCTTCCATATACATTTTACTTGTGATTTATACTACGTACACTGCTAGTGCAAAGCACATTGTTACTCAAACAATCATATAATAAAGACCTTCATCCAACAATGAAATCAATGCGGTAGACACAATTCAAGAATGGCGCACGTGGAGTCACCATTAATTCGATAATCGATATTCTTGGAAAAGTTGATAAAAGGCGTAATTGATTATTGGATTCGAACTTAGCGCTTGAGTACAAAAGAAACATCAATTCCAGTCTTCGCCGAATACAAGAATTGACTAACAAATGAAGCATTTAATTTGGATTCAAACTCATGCATTCGGGATGCTTATTTGGTGCTGATGCATACAATTATCGAAACTTTTTCAGGATGGGAAGAAAAGGGGAAGATCGGTAATGGCTCGACAGGGATGACTCCACCCCAAAGGATGGCAATGTAGAAACATTAGGCCAGACGGCTGATTAGCGAAGCTCATACCACAAACATCCGAATGTTAGCACCCATTTCAGTAACATACGACATTTTTATTCGTAAGTCTGTCATTGGTTGTAAATTGTAACGATTTTTTTCAGAAACACTGTCGAGAGGAAGATTTTTGGTCAATCTGCTTATTTTGCTTATATTTCAATGGCTGGTCGACTCCTCTATACACGTTGTTGCAAACGCAACAACCTGTAAATATCGTTTATGAAAAGAGAGAAAAAAAAAACGCTGCTTTCATCAAAGTCTAATACTCTAAAGATCCTCAAACTTTAGCTCTTGTCTCAGTTCTATCTTTTGTCGCATAAAAAACCTCAAACTTTACATTTGGTCTCAATTTTAACCTAAACTTTTTGGTCCCATACATTGCGAAATGCCATAAGGATTTTTAGTAAAAAAAATAATTCTTTAAATGAGTCATTTTCCTTTGTCGAGATCCAATACATGAACGAAAGAAGCAATGTTTTACTATACACTTCTTTTTTTTCTTCTCAAAATTATTACAGAGCTCAACTAATTCAACAATTAGATTAGTGGAGTTATTGTATTATTAGTCTCGGGTTTATCTTTATAGCTATTCTTTCGGGAGCAATATGGGCTAAATATGGGGGTCATATTGGAATTGGGACCCAAAGAAAACTTGGGCATTTATTACTTGGACCTTATTTGCGATTTCAGTTTCAAGGCCAAAGATCATAGTTTTCGAACAAGCAATCGAAAAGATTCTGCAGCATCTTTAGTTTGAGGTATTGTTCCACGAATTGTGCACCACAAATAAGAACTAATAAAGAGACCTGCGATACCGTAGAAAGACATCACGATCCCTTGTGGAAAAAAAAGAATTTGTTGAGACGGAACTAAAGATATCCAATCCAAGACATAACTTTTACTTGTTCAAATAACAATTAAGGTAAAACAGGGTTAGGAACAACGAATCTCTTTATGAATTCTTATTTGTGCAAATGGTAGTTTGAACTTGGAACGAGCATGAAGAAATTAACAATGCTTCTTTATCTTTTGAGTTGTTCTACCGGATCGATCGCTCAAGACCTTTGGTCTCTACCCGAACCTGATGAAAAAAATGAGATCACTTCTTATGGACTTGTTGAGAATGATTATAATTTAGTTGATGGCCTATTAGAAGTAGAAGGCGTTTTGGTGGGATCCTTGTGGATAGAAAAAGATTACAGTCAGTTTGATAATGATCAAGTGACATTGCTTGTTCGGCCCAAACCAAGGAATTCCTTAGAATATCATTCCAATTGCCATTACAAAAGTAATTAGTATTTTTGGCATTGAAAGATATTGTTGGCTGGTCATTAACTATTAAATGTGACTGTAAATTCATGAACGATTCTTGGATTTGAATCAAAAATTGTCTTTTCTTAATCCTAATGATATAAGACAATCCAAATTGATACATAACTAATCAGTATTGATTCTTTTCCATAAAAAAATCCTTCCCAATTTCCATTATAACAGCAAATAGAAGTATATGTAAACCCCAGAACATAAATTGTTATCCAAATATCTAATTGGATATCATATCTTGATAAATACTGATAACTCTCGAGTGGAGTATTGGAACGGAAAAATCCATTAGATAATGAACTATTGGTTCTAAGCCATCTTTGGTGATGAATCAACAAATCAAAGTGCTTTTCTTGCATATTCTTGATAAACCAGCATTTATATATAGATGTAGGAGGATTTGTTTGGGAAGTAAGAAGCCCGTTTGACATCTCGTACGGCTTTCCACAGAATTCGATATGCATCCATGAGATCGAGTATGGAGTTTTGTTTACTCTCTTTTTTGAAGTCCCCATGCCCCTCCTGCTTGGCGACATGGGGGCGAGAAAGGGAAAGAGGGGGATGGGGTTAGGTGAAGCTTCAATTCTACCCTAAACTTTTTTTATCCAAAGAAATATCTCTAACTTTAGGTCTTGTCCTAATGTTACCGTTTAGTCCCAATTTTGCCCAAATTTTTGTACAATCTAATAAAAAACCATAAATTTTTACTTGAGTCACAAATTTGACTCCATTAATCCTCCATCCAAAGTTTCTCGTTAATAATAAAGAAGTGAAAAACTCCCAAGCATGAGGTATTAGAGCGTCTCAAGCGGAGCTCTTCGACCACGAGAGATGGAACATTCCAGGCATGAGAGACCGAAGACTGGGTGCAAAATTTTGAAGGAGGGTTAATAGGGTCAGATTTAGGACTCAAGTAAAAGTTGCTGATCTTTTATGAGATAAAAGATTAGAGTAAAATTAAAACTAGACCTAAAGCTGAGATTTTTTTTGTGAGACAAAATACAAGTTTAGACACGCATTTATTTCATGTGATCCTAGGTTTGGAAAAGCTCCCGAATCAACAAGCCACCAAAATCATTATTGAGGGTCCCACTGATGCGAACTTACTGGAACATGTGAAATGTATTCATTCCAATGATATCTCCTATACAGTACTTGCCTCAGGTGAATCCATTTTTCCGATAGAGGATCGACGGATTCAAACAAGGAAATTGCAAGCCCAAGCAGTCTCAAAGAAGAGTAATTTTGTATCGTTTCAATTTACCTATAATCATCTCGAGCTTTGAATTAATTTATTCCGTTCTTAATAGGGATTGTAAATTACCTTAAAAAATATCGTGACGTGGAATGGCCTAATGCAAGGCAACAAGGCCGCGCTATCTCAAAGATTAATCCTTAAAGGAAAACTCTCATGGAAGCCTACGATCTAATGGACCAGAAGGCATGAGGAATGATAGTGGTCCAAAGCGAAAGAAATCAGGATACTTGACGAGCAAAATTAAGACCCATACTTTGCCATAGCTTTGGCCCTAATGATAAAGTGTCCAACGGAAACTGAAGAGAAGCTCGACCCAGTGAACCCGATAAACGGATCATGCAAAACATTCAAGATGAAGGATAAACCAATATCGTGTCCAATTTATTCCTTCCAATACCAGCTAACATGTCTCCTTTTCTTTGACGGGAAATGTTAATACTAACATTTAACATGTCGAAGAAGACAACTCCAAGCGGTGAATTATGATCATTTGATAAGATCCTCGTTGATAAAACTGGGGAAAATTGATGGCAAACCCTTGAATTGGAAAGAAGAAGGCGAATTCAAAGACAAGCCACTCCTTAACTTGAGGAGTAAACCCTCAATTTGTTCGGTCAGCACGTCTAGGGACAATTCGAATCCCTCATTCCCTAAGAAATTCGCTTCCATGCTTGCACATTCTGTAAACACACGAAGTGCTAAAAATTGCCACATCTGCATTGCGTTTACACATGCCATAATTCATACATAACTTCTTTACATGTTTAATTTGCTGATTCTGACTTAGAGCATGATCTACACATGATGCATCGAATGTATAGGATAGGGGATGACAGGATGATGAAAGGGGACCCCATTTCCATACACGTCCCATATCCACAGTAAGTTGTGTGCCAAATAGGTTCCGTATTCTCCAAGGCAATGGGTTTTCTCGCGAAAGGTACGATACCGAAAGAAAGGAGGCATTCATTTCTCTATCCTAAACACTATAGGTAAACATTGATAACCCATTTGAGCGGCGACTTTATTTCATAACCCCGTCAAGAATCACCCCATATCAAGGCCAAATGGAAGTAGTCCTAGCAAATAGCACGAGGTAAATGGTTAGAAATTTTCTTGCTCGGACTAACATCAATTTTCGAGTGTTCCTTTACTTTCAGTCTCGTACAGTAACTCAAGTGTCTTAGGATGACGAAAAGCATTCATTTCTCTATCTAATACACTCACATCCTTTGCACCACCCAATTGAGCCTACGTATTCATTTCTAAAAATCCTGTTGGTGATCATTGCTTATTCCAAGATGAAGATGACGCTACCTCAAAGTAGAAGAACTCAGAAGAAGTAAGGTCTACATAGAGTTTGCTAGACCATTGATATGTATGTGCATGCGACACAATTTTTGAAAATTCCTTTTCCCAGACAGAATGAAAAAGAAAACACAAAGGGTAGGACCAAAAGAGCTAGTCCCGGGCATGAAAAAGCAAAGTGCCAGTCAAAAACAAGGCCAATGCCCATTTAAATCAATGTCCATGTACATTCGGTGAAAACAACTTGTCTTCTGTTGTAAATTCCCAATGGAATTTGATTGCCAAAGAAAACTCTTCGAATGAGTCAAATTGTAAAATATACTCAAATGAAGTTTATACCGTTCGGAAGTGACAACGGTATCGGCAGAAGTTGACACCTTCCTCATACAACGACGGTGTCCTTTAAAGACTATTTTGAGGGCCGAGATTGGTGATAAAGATGCGATGATCGCCGATGCCAAACCCACCTCATATATTTTCTAGGCCAAAATAAGCCTTTTTACTTCCTTGATCCCCAATTCCAACCTACGTTACAACCCGTGAAAGTCTTTTCTGATTAAGGCGCTTGAATAAACATAGAGCTGAATAATTTTAAACATTGCTCGAAAAAGTACGAGCAAGGCTATTTCTCTCTCATTTTTGCAGGGTTCTTGACTTGTAAACCCGGAGCAGATGATGAAGACTTTTCTGTCGGCGGCCTTGACTCAAAAGAGTCCCCTTTGTTAAGCCTTTGACCCAGCCTACATTACGGTCCTAACTAAGACCTTCAAATCGACGTGATCGTACCAATTGCGAGATTACTCAAACCCTTATTAAATGCGATGATGGTAAGATCGAGTGATTTCTCTTTAATCCTACAGTCAGGATAAATAGCCTTTCTCGAGAGTGAGAAAAAACCCTTTTGGACTGAAATTCCCCATTCAAATCACATTTAAGGTATTCATACCATGATAACCTCCTTGAATAGAATTGGTAATGCAAACTGGATAGAATAGTTTTGCATGATCCACATTTTGATTGATTGCATCATGAGTTATTACATAAATTGTTTCTAATCATTGCAAATTTAGCCGAACAAGTTTTGCATGAACCAATTAACTCATTGATGAAAATGCTCGCACATGTTGCCTCTGACATTGTCAAACAGGTAACACGTTCTTGATGTTCGAGTCACCTTCCGAGGTCTCGAGAATCATTCGGTGATTATTGAATGAACAAGCCCAGTTGTTGAGAAATCACCATGAGTTTCTTCAAAATCTTAAGGTAAGTATATCTTCAACCTGAACTCTAAGAGCAAATTCTTATGATTGTCAAGGCAGTTGAATCAATTGCGGCACATATAGGTATTTTATCTTCTTCAATGAAGTGTGTCCTTCTCGAAAATAAAAAAAAAATTGAGATAATTAGATGTCTGCCTCATTGGTTTATTCCTAAAGTGACGGGAGAACAGATAATGTGGGTTTGAGCTTTCGCAAAATTCTTGGTCTTCCCAGATCCCAGAATGACACCCTTCAAGGTAAGATAAATTGGGTTTGAGCTTCTGCAGGATTCCTGGTCTTCCCAGATCTCGGAATGGCACCCTTTAAGGTAAGTGAAATTGGGTTTGAGCTTCTGTAGGATTTCTAATCTCCCCAGATCCTAAAATGGTACCCTTCAAGGTAAGATAATGTGGGTTTGACCTTCTGCAGGATTCCTGGTCTTCCCAGATCCCAGAATGGCACCCTTCAAGGTAAGTTAAATGAGTTTGAGTTTCTGCAAGATTACTGGTGTTCCCAAATCTCAGAATGGCACCCTTCAAAACACACAAAAGTCCTCCTTACAAGTACATAAAGTCATTTTTACAGGCACCCAAAGTCCTTTCTACAAGCATACAAAAGTCCTTCTTATAGGCACCCAAGTCCTTTCTACAAACACCCAAAGTCCTTTTTACAGGCACGCAAAAGTCCTTCTTATAGGCACCCAAGTCCTTCTCACAAGCATCTAAAATCCTTTCTACATGCACATAAAAATCCTTTCTACAGGCATCCAAAGTCCTTTCTACAGGCACAAACCAATTCCTTTCTACAAGCACCCAAAGTCCTTTCTATAGGCACATAAAAGTCCTTCTTACAGACACCCAAGTCCTTCTTACAGGCATCCAAAGTCCATTCTACAAGCACACAAAAGTCCTTCTTACAGGCACCCAAGTCCTTCTTACAGGCATCCAAAGTCCTTTCTACAGACACATAAAAGTCCTTTCCACAAGCATCCAAAGTCTTTTCTACAAGCACGTACCAAGTCCTTTCTACAAGCACCCAAAGTCCTTTCTACAGGTACACAAAAGTCCTTTTTACAGGCACCCAAGTCCTTTCTACAAGCACCCAGAGTCCTTTTTACCGGCACACAAAATTCCTTTTTACAGCCACCCAAGTCCTTTTTATAGGCACCCAAAGTCCTTTCTACATGCACCCCAAAGTCCTTTCTACAGGCATACAAAAGTCCTTCTTATAGGCACCAAGTCCTTTCTATAGGCAACCAAAGCCCTTTCTACAGGCGCACAAAAGTCCTTCATACAAGCACAAAAGTCCTTTTTACATGCACCAAGTCCTTTCTATAGGAACCAAAGTCCTTCTTATAGGCATTTCCATGGGGTGACTCGCCATACGGGTCAAATCTTAATCCAATTTTAATTAATAGAATCCTTTCATTAGGAATATACCATGGGGTGACCCACCAAACAGGTCAAATTTTAATCCAATTTTAATCAGTAGAATCCTTTCGTTAAGAATCTACCATGGGTTAACCTACCATACGGGTTCAAGTTTAACCACCCTAAGGTTTTCTTATAACAAATCCTTAGGTTCTCATTCCACTTTCAGTAGAGCATCATGTCAGGCAGCAGTCATACAACGAGCAGGCAAGTCGCAAGCTCTCTATCTCTCCCTCACTTCATAGGAGCTTCTTTAAGGCAGATTTGGATCGAAACTTGTAAAGAGAGCTATTAGAGATCAAATGTCACGACTAATTTTTATTTCATTGTGCTGAGTCGATTTGGATTCAAGTGTCATCTCGTCCTTGAAATGAAAGAGCTTACTTTCAAAGAGGGGCAACTGTTGACACCTGATGTTTAATCTTCTTTTCTCTTTTAAAATTCATAAAATAAAAAAAAATAAACTTTGGGGACCTTGGCTAAGGCTGGGGAACCGATTTTGACCAAAAAATGATTTTTCATATTTTCAGTATTTTTCGGCATTTTTATTTTGGAAAATTAATAGAAAATCCATACAAATTCATAAAATTGAAAAATAAATTTTGGGGACCTTGGCCAAGCCTAGGGAACCAATTTTGACCAAAAAAAAATAATTTTTCATATTTTCAGTATTTTTCGATATTTTTAATTTCGAAAATTCATAAAATAATCAAGAAAAATGAGAAAATTGAAAAATCAACTTTAGAGGCCTTGGCTAGGCTTAGGCAACTATTTTTGAATAAACATTTTTTTTCATATTTTTTGTATTTTTTATATATATTTTTAGAAATTGGGAAAATATTTAGTAAATAATAGTATTTGAGGCCACAAAAATACATAAAAATAGTAAATATTTTTCTTTTAAATTCCTTTTCATGTTGGCTATTGCAAATTTTTTTTTTAAAAAAATCCAATTTGGAGTCGTGTATTTCTTCACAAGCATAATCTTGAATCGGACCCAAAAAATTCAATTGGAGTCAATTTATTTTCATTTTTCACTTTTAGGAGTTGTGACATTATTCTCGAATTTTTTAAATTTTTATCTTGGCCCAATTATACCCAGAATGACTCAATTTTATAAAAGGGATTTAATTAAATTTTGCATTATCTTCGGCGGCAGGAAATGAGCTTAAATTTGACTTGAGATAGATTTCGACTAAGTATAAGGGAGGTGTGTCGAAAATTATGAAGAGATTTGGACTTAAAGAAATATTTTTCCATGGATTGAATTGCAAATACTTAAATATCAGGGACTAGAGTGCAAATACGTAACACTTGAGGGATTATTTTGCAAATAACAAAAAGAAGAGTTAGTGGAGAAATTAAAATAGAGAAGGAAAGATGGAGAAGAGGAGATGGAAAAGAGGAGATGGAGAGGAGGAGAGGGAGAAGAGAAGATGGAGAAGAATAGATAGATAAAATAAGATTAGAATAAAGAAGGAAAGATGGAGATGAGGAAGAGTTAGTGGGATGGGAGATAGATATGGAGGAGGGAAGATGAAGATGAAGATGAAGATGAAGAAGAGTTAGTGGAGAAATTAGAATATAAGATAGATATGAAGAAAGGACGATGAAGATGAAGAAGAGTTAGTGGAGAAATTAGAATGAGAGATAAATGAGTTGCCTATAAAACAAAGAAGAAGAGAGTTGGAAAGGAGGATTCTTTTGAGAGAAAGAAAATATAAAAAAAAAAGAATCATTTTTTTAAGAGAGTCTTGAAGATGGTGAGAGTTTAAATCTAACTGTTACCATCACTAGTTTCTCTACCGATCAACACAAGTCACTAGTTCATCCCCATCATTCGAGCCGCAATCTTGATCCATAAGGTGACACGAGGTCCGAATTTGATAATCAAATTTGTCAAACCAAGTAATAATCCTAGCCATTAAATCTTCGAGAATTTCCTTATCCAAATGGATTAATTTAAATTTCGATTATGTCATGTCGTATTCGTATGTCTCCATATCCACATGCCGCATTCGTATTTATGTTGTAATTAATTTACGCGTATCCAACTAAATTTTTTTTTAACTGGCCAATCCTATTTTTGATGTTTCCACCTCCCGATCCTAGAAAAATAATCATTTTACCCTTCTTCCCAATCATTTCAAATGAGCTTTCATGAAATACAATGGTACCGAAAGGGCGTTAGAATGATCTAGCGTAATCAAGTCTGCGAACTCATTTTATTTAGGTTTCTAATCGACCTAGCAAAACTGATTAGTGGCGACTCCAAATAAAAAATCTTTGCATGAAAAGAACTTAAGTTGTGATTCGGTAGTGTTGACACCTGATTTTTAATCATCTTTTCTCTTTAAAAATTAATAAAAAAATCCAAAAAAATTCTTAAAATTAAAAAATCAACTTTGGGGACCTTGGCCAAGCCTAGAGAACCAATTTTGACCAAAAAATAATTTTTCATATTTTCAATATTTTTCGATATTTTTATTTTCAAAACTTCATAAAAAATAAAAAAATGAGAAAAATTACAAAATCAACTTTGGAAGCCTTGGCCAAGCTTAGGCAACCATTTTGAATAAAAAATAATTTTTCATATTTTTTGTATTTTTTAAATATATTTTTTAGAAATTAGGAAAATATTTAATAAATAATAGCATTTGAGGCCACAAAAATACATAAAAATAGTCAATATTTTTATTTTAAATCCTTTTTCACGTTGACCATCGTAAATTTAAAAAATTCAATTCGGGGTCGTGTATTCCTTCACGAGTATAATCTCGAATCCGGCCTTAAAAAATTCAATTTGAGTCAATTTATTTTCATTTTTCACTTTTAGGAGTTGTGACATTGTTTTCTAATATTCCAAATTTTCATCTTGCCCCAATTATACCCAGAATGACTCAATTTTACAAAAAGGACTTTAATTAAATTTTGCATTATTTTCAATAGCAAGAAATGAGCTTAAATTCAACATGCGGTAGGTGTGTCGAAAATTGTGAGGAGATTTGGACTTAAAGAAATATTTCTTCAGGGACTAAATTGCAAATACTTAAAATCTCATGGACTAGAGTACAAATACCTAACACTTGAGGGATTATTTTGTAAATAACAAAAAGAAGGGTTAGTGGAGAAATTAGAATAGAAAAAGGAAGATAGGGAAGAGAAGATGGAGAAGAGGAGATGAAGATGGAAAGATGGAGAATAGGAGATGTGAGATAGAGATGGAGAAAGGAAGATGAAGATGAAGAAGAGTTAGTAGAGGAATTAGAATGGGAGATAGAGTTAGTGGAAAAATTAGAATGGGAGATGGATGAATAGGCTATAAAAGGAGGAAGAAGTGAGTTTGGGAGGAGGAAATTTTTTTTTTGGGAGAAAATTTTGAATGTTTGAGAGGGTTTTGGGAGATTGAAAAAAAATTGAAGAGAAAGAAAATACCAAAAAGAGAGTGAAAATTTTGAAGATGGTGGGAGTTTAAAATTAGGAGTTCATCCTTGTCAACGAGCAAGCAAATTCGAGCTAAGTGTTTTTATTTATTCATTTATTTGTGGTTTTAGTCTCAAATTAGCATAAATTGTATATACTTTCTATATCTCCCTTTTTTCAATATTTTATGGTAGGTAAAAAAAAGGGACTACTCCGTATCAACGATAAATTCCATGGAGGTGTAAAGTGAGCCCAAATAAATTCCAAGGTGCCCATCAAATTTGCAGCCGACCCGTCAACGGATTTTAGTTCAAATTGTTGAAACAATTTGTTGTATTTTAATTTAAAGAACTAAAACCCTAGAATGGAGAGGCAAAGCGCATCCACTAGAGCTCGTTTATTTCTTGCAATTTAAATTCCTGCATCATCAAACCCTAAAGGGAAGAGGCAAGCCAATGCTAGGCCATCCATTGGAGGTTTTTACTTACTGCAATTTAAATTCCTGCACCATTAAACCCCAAAGGGAAGAGCCAAGCCAATGCTAGGTCGCCCATTGGAGGTTTTCACTTACCGTTACTTAAATTCCCGCAATTTAATTCCTGCACCATTAAACCCCAAAGGGGAGAGCCAAGCCAAGGCTGGGCCATCCATTGGAGGTCTTTATTTACTGTCATTGACTTCCTGCCGTTTAATTTTTGAATCACCAGATCCCAAAGTGAGTAGACTGTAACACTGTACAGAAGTCGTTAACACACTCCCTCTTTCGGCTTTAGGGAATTTTTAACACTTTAAAAATAAAAAAAATACCACCCATGCATCCTATCTAAAAAGTGAAAATACAAAAAGAGAACACCTTATGAGAGTCTTAGGAATAAACCAAGCTTGAGTTGCCAAATTAGGATATCCATGAAATTAAGGTACCGAAAGGGCATTAGTTTTAATTAACTAGTGTAACCAAGTCCCCGAACTCATAATCTCTAGTTCGCAGAAGTAATTTAGTCCTCCCGCTAATTTACTTAGGTATCTAATCAACCTACTAAAAATGATTAGTGGCGACTCTAAATTTTAAAACCATTTGAACAAAAACCAAAGTTGCGATTCGGTAGGACTTGGGAGGGTTCGTATTAGGTTAATTCATCTAATAAACCTAATAATTCATTAACCGATCGAAAAAAAATTCTTAGGGTCGCGACAGCTTGGCGACTCCACTAGGGACGGGATTTTTAAATTTTAAAAAAAAAAACACCAATTGGAATACTTGAATTTTTTTCAAAATTTTAAAAGTTTTAGTGGACTTAGGCCAATGAAAATTTCATGGATATCTCGCTTTTGGCGATCTTGTTTGGAACTCATCTTTAGGTGTTAAATGGTTTTGCAGATGGGAGTTATAAGGGGTAGAGTGTTTCGCTAACCCTTCGTTTTGCAGGTTTGGTGTGTGAGAATTATTATTTAATTTTTGAAATATTGAAGTGGTGTTTGCATTTAATTATTTTAGCACTACATCACACACGTCCCATGGCCAGACCTAGGTCACTAGTTTTAGGGTGGTATTGTGATTTGGCTCTAGCGTTCGGCGTGAAATCACGTCGAAAGTTAGTCCAGATTCAATCCCGAACCGTTTTTCAAAAATGAGCTTTAAAAATTAGGTCTCAAGCTTGGTAAAATTACGAAAGCAGTGGTTTTAATTTTTAGCTCGAACAGCTGAAGTGGGAAGGCCCGACTAATCTTGATTACGTCGTAGGATCATGGCTAATCTTGATTATGTGCGCGAGATTGTCGCCTTGCCGTAAGTCTTTCGCTTCAATTTGTCAGCCTTTAGAGTAGATAGGCTAAGATTTAAACTCACGATTCATGTGCATGTCTATGTGACATACATGGCATTTTTCACGGTGAAAGTAAGTTTTATAAATTCATCTTGTATTTATTTTTGAGTCGGTCCATGTTAGGATTCAGTCAAATTTTGAACCTAACATTGTGATTATTTTTTGGGTCGGCCCATTTTTGAAAAAAAAATGAAAAATGATGAAAAAATGAATAAATGTGAAAAATCCCTTAAGGGAATTTTGTTGACAAATGCAAGATTTTGTCACAGTTTTCCTTAAATCTTCAATGGACGCGAGATTTCCTTGACAAATTTATCATTAAAAATTTATTTTGATAAAAACGAAAAATTCCTTCGGAAAATTTGATAAACGTCAAGGGATTTTATCACATTTTTTAAGATATAAAAACCTGTAAGAAAATTCTTTCTGAATAATTCACATATGCCTGTCTAAGAGAATCCTCTCTAATTTCTCATAAAATGAAAAAATAAAATTGGACTAATGTAGGAGTCATGGACCGACCTCTTTTGGATCACATACTAATTATTCTCTCTACTTTTGCAGGGAATCACGGGTACCCCAGGCAGGAGAAAAATCGGGTTCAACATTATATTGGGGATAATGTTGAAGAATGCGAAAAGGATAGGAAATGGCGGACGTCGCAACTGATAATCTTGGGGGCAAGCGAAGAAGTTCCGGAGACAAAATCTTATCGATCAGCGAGCACGTATGGGCTATGTATTTCGATGAGGCCGTAAATTTATCCAGATCGGGCCTGAGAGCATCTTTAATGTATTAGAAGGGTTCCTATATTTTTATTGAGAAGGCATAAATTGTGTAATCAGAGCCCATGAAGCAAGTTTATTAACTCGACCTTACGACGCATTTCTGATTAAATTGAATAAAGGCTTGCCTTTTTACCTTTCTCGGATTCGAAACACGTGGAGGATTTTAAAGGACCAGTATTTTATTACTGAGCATGGCCCACGGGCATTTCTGCCAACGCTACAGGACATTCTACCAACACTACGGGCTGTCGACACAAACAAGTGGAGCTGAAAGAGAAGAGCATGAGCAAAGTGGGGCACGCAACAGGTGGCCTGGTATATTTATTGGCGCACTAATCGAATGGTCGTATTTGCAATAATTCACGTGGCTAGTTCACAGGGCTCAAGGTGGCTAATGGGGTCCATTGTCGAAAGTTTATTCAATGCTCCTGATATTATTGTCTGAAGTAGCTAATATCAAGAAAAAGGCTAAGCATCGGCGCCTCCAAGGTTTTGAACCGTTCTATCATGCTATACGGAAGAAGATATGGCAAGAAGATCACATCACAAGAGATGCGAAACTTTCCTTTCATTCCATTCATCAATGAGTTTTACAACCACTCACTGGGAAGGAAAAGTAAAACCAAACTGAGTCCTAATAAGCATCACAAAAGAGCTCAACTGGCTTTCTATGAAACTAATATTCTGCCTACACTGAGCGAGCTGGGATCAAGATCTGCAAGCTTGAAGAACAGGCGGATACATTTCTCCTTTTGTCTGGCTGCATTGACCTCATGATGTTCAACGGCGAATCTCAGATTCTCAATCAAGTCTCTCTCGAAAGCTATATCTGCCGTTAGATCATCGAGCCTTTCCTCCAGCCACTCACATCTGAACTTCATCACGATATCGCTCGGGTCATGCTCAAAGTAAGTCTGGTTCAAAGCTAGGCATTCCACTAGCTTCTCTCTCTCTCTCTCTCTTGTGAATCAATAGCAAGGCACGTTCTTCGGCAGACTTGACGGCCTTCTTGTACCAGGCAGTCGCTTGTTCTGCAGACTCCAAGCATTCAGATTGATCTTGATAGCGAGCTCTCATGACGCGGGCTAAGGTGACCGTTTCCTGAGTGTTCCGGCAAGTTTCCAGAAAGTCATGAAGACATGTGAAAATACTCTGTATTCCCTCTTTGAGCTGGTGCCTTCAACCAAAAAAGCATTTATCTTCCTAAACAAACCAAGAATCTCAGCTTCAACACTCGGATGATGGGCTATATAGACATAGCCTCGGCCAAGAAGATGGTAAAGTCTTTCCCATTTGAACATAACGTCGGCTGGGAAGATGTGGGTAGAGAGATTGGCCATTATCAAGGAGGAAGATAAGGCAGACGAACGGGATACGAAAGAAAGGACGAGATAGGTGAAGCAGACTAGCAGAATGCGAAGATGGTAATCTGCTTTGAAGCAAATATTGATTTCGTAGTGACAATATCAACAAGTCAATATTTCCCTATCTACCATTCTCTATTGGCATCACCCCCGTTGGCTCGAATCCTCGTTAGACGGCGATCTCGAGCCGAGCAAATCCGATATCTTTGCAGAAAAGGTTTGACGTGATACCACCGCTTCGGAAAAGAAAAGGAAAAAGACAACCTAAGTGCGGGACAAAGAAAACTTGCCGAGGAAAAGAAGATGGGATCCGTCTTTATGGGAGAACGCACCTGCAAAATCAACGGTGGAGATAAGCAGGAGAGATGACGACGGGGACCCCTACCATGAAAAGATGAAAGAAAGCAAACTGTGCAGGAGACACGCAAGAAAGATTGAGAAAGACAGAATTCTTAGGAGAAGCAATACAGATGCTAAGCCCACGTCTAAGTTTTAAAAGAGATGTCTTCCTAGTAATCTTCATCTATACTCTGAAGAGAGTTTAGAAGCATACCCAGTCACTCAGAAACGTTCAGGGAGAGTGAAAATACAAGAAGAAATAATGAACCTTGAGAAATCAGTAACCAAGTGAAAGATGTTTTAACCCAACACCTTTGAGAGTTTTCGTTACTTGCTGAGTATGGGAGAGGAAGAGTTCGAAGCCATGTTTCGGATCGAGCCCATAGAGCCTGGCCCTTCCGCTGACGATGTCCAAGATCTCAGTAAAGATAAAGACAACAACAGTAAGGTTCAAAGGAAGCATTACTCCATACTGAGGAGCAAGTAAAAAGGCTTGAGGATTTCTTCAGAACGTGCCCTATGCCAGACGGCAAACAGAAAATGGAACCGAGTCAAGAGCTAGGACTTGAACATTCGCAAATCAAGTTCTGGTTTCAAAATAGGCGAACCCGAATGAAGACTCCTCATGAGCACAACGAAGCCGAGTTTCTAAGAGTTGAAAATGAAAACTTCCAAACGGAGAACAAGATGTATAAAGAGGCTTTTGACTCCGTCACCTGTCCCAACTGCAATAGCCTCCTCACCCTCGATGAAATTCATTATCTAAGGATCGAAAATGCACGTTTAAGAGGTGAGTTAGACCAGTTTATGACAGGATCAAGTTCTGTTGGGGGAAAGCACGAAAAGACCGAGCCTACGAGGTCAGTAGTGAAGCCTCCCGGGGAAGGAGAGATGTATCACCACCAAGCAAGTGGCATTGACGACGAACTCACCGCCATGATCAACCAGTTCAATGTTGATGAAGCACTAGGGCTGTAATGTGCACACGAAGCCTGTATTTCAAAGCTAATGATCACGGGACCGTCAACATGTCCAACACGTACCAGATTTGGAACAAAGCTGGCTCATCACCGGAAAACCCACAAAAGAAACCGAGCAGATCCTGAATGGGTGCATGCATTTTACTTCCTTGCGTAGGATTTGTTCTACTTTTATTGATGTCTGTAATTTGTGCAAAAGCGGGAAGTAATAATCCTTCTCCTTCTTAGTAAATGCATGGATCCGTTACTTCACCAAACTCGGGATAACATAAATTGCGAGTAAAAAATCTGTGTAGGCTTGAAGGGTAAACTCGTATCGTTTCAATTTATCCTCAAATTGCTCCGAGTTTTAAATTGAATCCCCTGCATTTTCAGGAATTTGCAAACGGCGCCCCAAGAATACAATCATATTCGAATGCGAAGTCTTCTTGTTGAATGAAATTGGGGGCAAATCAATTTGCGGATATTATCACTGAATGAACGGCTTCAAACAAAGAAAAACGCGAACGAAAGACCCAGGCAATCTCAAAGAAGGGTAATTTTGTATCGTTCTAATTTACCCATGATCATCTCGAATTCTAAATTACTTTATTCTATCTTAACAGGGATCGTAAATTGCCTTGAAAAAACATCATGGTGTAAAATTGCCCAATGCGACAAGACTGTGCCATCCAAAAATTAACCCCTAAGAGGAACCTCCATGAACACCTGTGGTCTTGTGGATCAGATGGCATGGGGAATGACAGTGGTTCGAGACGTCCCGAGTTCGATCCTCGCGGATGGAAATATTGTAAGTATTGTAAATGAATAATACAACTTTTTGCACATTTCTTTTGCAGAAGGAAACAGGAATACTTGACGAGCGATACCAAAGTCGATACTCTGCCACAACCTTGGCTCTAATGGTGAAATGCCCACCGAAAGTGGAGACAAACTCGATTCGGTGAAACTGATAAGAGACTTGTGCAAGGCATTCAAGATGAAGGGTAAACCGGTATCGTTTCTAATTTATCCTATCCAATATCGGCTAACATATCTCTTTTTCTTTTGATAGGAGATGTTAATACTGACATTTAACATGTCGAAGAAAACGGCCCCAAGGGGGCAAAATTAGAATCATCCGATAATATCCATTCTAATGAAAATCGGGGAAATTGATGGATACCCTGAATCGGAAAAGGGCGTTCGACTGACAACCATCATGGTTGTTAACATTGAAAAGGCCCAGATTCTGTATCGAGGCAAACACAGATACGGGCCACTCCTCGACTTAAAGAGTAGACTCTCAATCTAGGGGCAATTCGTAATTCCCCTTTCACAGGAAATTCTCCAATTCTTGATATACTTACACATTTCGTAAACATGCATGATGCTAAAAAATTGCTACATTTGCATTACGTTTGTACATGCCATGATTCATGCGTGACTCTTCTGCATGTTTAATTTGCCGATTCCGACTTGGAGCATGATCTACACATGATGCATCGAATGTGTAGAATTGGGCATGACAGGATGATGAAAAACGACCCCATTTCCATATACGTCCCATATTCACAATGAGTTGTGTATTGAACAGTTTCCGCATTCCCCAAGACGATGGGTTTTCTCGCAAAAGGCACGATAGCCGAAGGGAAGGAGGCAATCACTTCTCGATCTTAAACATTACAGGTGACCATTGATAACCCATTTGAGCGGCGACTTTATTTCATAACCCCTGTCAAGAATTACCCCACATCGGGGCCAAATGGAAGTAGTCCCAACAAATAACACGAGGTAAATGGTTAGAAATTTTCTTGCTCGGACTAACATCAATTTTCAAGTGTTCATTTACTTTCAGCCTCGTACGGTAACTCAAGTGCCTTAGGATGACGAAAAGCAATCGCTTCTCTATCTAATACACTCATATCCTTTGCACCACCCAATTAAGCCTGCGTATTCATTTCTTAGAACCCCATTGGTGATCATTGCTCATTCCAAGATGAAGATGGCGCTATCTTAAAGCAAAAGAAGTCGGAAGAAGTAAGGTTTACACAGAGTTCCCGAGTCAACTCTCCAATTATGCTAGACCTTTGATATGTATGTGCATGCGACATAATCTTTGAAAATTCCTTTTCTTAGATAGAACGAAAAAGAAAAGGCAAAAGACAGGACCAAAAGAGTTAGTCTCGGGCATAAAAAAAAAAGCAAAGTGCCAGTCAAAAGCAAGGCCAATGCCCATTCAAATCAATGTCCATGTACACTTAGTGAAAACATCTTGTCCTTTATTGTAAATTCCCAATGGGATTTGATTGGAGAAGAAAACTCTTCGAATGAATGAAATTGTGAAAAATACTCAGATAAAGTTTATACCGTTCGAAAGTGACAACGGTATTAGCAGAAGTTGACACCTTCCTCATACAATGATGGTGTCCTTTGAAGACTATTCTGAGGGTTGAGACTAATGACAAAGATGCGATGATCACCAATGTCAAACCCACCTCATATATTTCCTAGGCCAAAATAAGCTTTTTAATTCCTTGGTTCCTAATCCTAATCTACGTTACGACCCATGAAAGCCTTTTCTGATTAAGGCGCTTGAGTTAACGTAGAGTTGAAAGATTCAAAGTATCGCTCGAAAAGGTACGAGCAAGACTATTTCTCTCTCATTTTTGCAGGGTTCTTGACTTGTAAACCCGAAGCAGATGATGAAGAATTTTCGTCAATGACCTTGGCTCAAAAGAGTCCCCTTTGGTAAACCTTTCACCCAACCTATATTACGGTCCTAATCAAGACCTCCAGATCAGCTTGATCATACCAATTGCGAGATTACTCAGACTCTTGTTGAATGCATTGATGGTGAGTAATTTCTTTTCGATCCTACAATCAGGATAGATAGCCTTCCTCGAGAGTGAGAAAAAGCCCTTTCAGACTGAAGTCCCCCATTCATATTACATTCGAGGCGTTCATACCATAATAACCTCCTTGGACAGAATTGGTAATGCAAACTTGATAGAATAGTCATGCATGATACACATTTTGATTGATTGCATCATGAATTATTACACAGATTGCTTCTAATCACTGCAAACTTTGCTGAGTAGTTTTCATGAACAGAAAAACTCACTGATGAAAATACTTGTACATGTTACTTCTGATACTGCTTGACAGGTAACACATTCCCGATGTTCAAGTTACCTTTCAAGGTCTCGAAATTCGTTCAGTGATTATTGAATGAACATGCCTAGCTATTGAGAAACTACTTGGCATTTCTTTCAAATCCTCAGGTAGGTATATCTTCGACCTAAACCCTTTGAGGTAGGTTAAATCGGGTTTGAGCTTCCACAGGATCACTAGTCTTCCCAGATCCTAGAATGGTACCCACCAAGGTAAGTTAAATCGGGTTTGAGCTTCTGCAGGATTCTTGGTCTTCCCAGATCCCAGAATGGCACCCTTTGAGGTAAGTGAAATTGGGTTTGAGCTTCTGCAAGATTCCTGGTATTCCCAGATCTCAGAATGGTACCCTTCAACACACAAAATTTCTTCTTGCAGGTACCAAAGTCTTTCTTACAGGCACCCAAAGTCTTTCTTACAAGTACCAAAGTCCTTCTTATAGGCACTTAAAGTCCTTCTTACATGCACCCAAAGTTCTTGTTACAGGCACCAAGTCCTTTTTATAGGCTCACCAAAAAGTCCTTCTTACAGGTACCCAAAGTTCTTGTTACAGACACCAAGTCCTTCTTATAGGCTCACCAAAAAGTCCTTCTTACAAGCACCCAAAAGTCTTTCCTACAGGCACCCAAAAGTCCTTCCTATAGGCATTCAAAAGTCCTTCCTATAGGCACCAAAGTCCTTTCTATAGGCAACCCAAAGTCCTTCTTACATGAAACACAAAAGTCCTTCCTACAAGCATCAAAGTCCTTCTTACAACCAACCCAAAAGTCCTTCTTACAGGTAACCCAAAGTCCTCTCTATAGGCAACCCAAAGTCCTTCTTACAAGTGTCGCGACCCTAAAATTTTTTTTTCGATCGGGTTAACGGATTATTAGGTTTATTAGATGAATTAACCTAATATGGACCCTCCCAAGTCCTACCAAATCGCAACTTTGGTTTTTGTTCAAATGGTTTTAAATTTTGGAGTCGCCACTAATCATTTTTGGTAGGTTGATTAGATACCTAAGTAAATTAGCGGGAGGACTAAATTACTTTTACGAACCAGAGATTATGAGTTCGGGGACTTGGTTACACTAGTTAATTAAAACTAATACCCTTTCGGTACCTTAATTTCATGGATATCCTAATTTGGAAACTCAAGCTTGGTTTATTCCTAAGACTCTAGTGAGGTGTTCTCTTTTTGTATTTTCACTTTTTAGATAGGATGCATGGGTGGTAATTTTTTATTTTCAAAGTGTTAAAAATTCCCTAAAGCCGAAAGAGGGAATGTGTTAACAACTTCTGTGCAGTGTTACAGTCTACTCACTTTGGGGTCTGGTGATTCAAAAATTAAATGGTAGGAAGTCAATGACAGTAAATAAAGACCTCCAATGGATGGCCTAGCCTTGGCTTGGCTCTCCCCTTTGGGGTTTAATGGTGCAGGAATTAAATTGCGGGAATTTAAATAACGGTAAATAAAAACCTCCAATGGCCGGCCTAGCATTGGCTTGGCTCTTCCCTTTGGGGTTTGATGGTGCAGGAATTTAAATTGCAGAAAGTAAAAACCTCCAATGGGCGGCCTAGCATTCGCTTGGCTCTTCCCTTTAGGGTTTAATGGTGCATGAATTTAAATTGCAGTAAGTAAAAACCTCCAATGGGCGGTCTAGCATTGGCTTGGCTCTTCCCTTTGGGGTTTGATCGTGTAGGAATTTAAATTGCAGGAAATAAACGACCTCCAGTGGATGCGCTTTGCCTCTCCATTCTGGGGTTTTAGTTCTTTAAAATAAAATACAACAAATTGTTTCAACAATTTGAACTAAAATTCGTTACCCAAATGGATTGATTTAAATCTCTATTATGTCATGTCGTACTCATATGTCTCCATATTCACATGTAGCATTCGTACTATAATTTCCTGCAATTTAATTCTTGCACCATCAAACCCTAGAATGGGAAGACCGATCCATCCACTAGTGGTCCTTTATTTTCTTCAATTTAATTTCCTGTAATTTAATTTCTATACCATCAAACCTCACGATGGGTAGGCCGAGCTAAGATCGAGTCCTCCGTTGGAGGTCCTTTATTTAATGCAATGTAATTTTCTGTAATTTAATTTCAGTACCATCAAACCCCACGATGGGTAGGCCGAATCAAGGCCGAGTCCCCCGTTGGAAGTCCTTTATTTAATGCAATTTAATTTCAGTACCATCAAACCCTACGATGGATAGGCCGAGCTAAGACCGAGTCCCCTGTTGGAGGTTCTTTATTTAATGCAATTTAATTTCAGTACAATCAAACCCCATAATGGGTAGGCCGAACCAAGGCCGAATCCCCCGTTGGAGGTCCTTTATTTAATGCAATTTAATTTCTTGGAATTTAATTTCAGTACCATTAAACCCCACGATGGGTAGGTCGAATCAAGGCCGAGTCCCCCATTGGAGGTCCTTTATTTAATACAATTTAATTTTAGTACCATCAAACCCCACGATGGGTAGGCCGAGTAAGGCCGAGTCCCTCGTTGGAGGTCCTTTATTTATTGCAATTTAATTTTCTGCAATTTAATTACTGTACCATTAAACTCTAGAATGAGTAGGCCGAGCCACCTACTGGAGATCGCAACACTGCACATAAATTGTTTTTTCACCCCCTCTTGCGACTTCAGGGAATTTTAATGATTTGAAAATACCAAAAAATGTCATTCATATGCATTCCATCTAAAAAGTGAAAATACAAAAAAGATGTCATCTCACTAGAACCTTAGGAATAAACCAAGCATGAGTTGCCAAATTAGGATAATCATAAACTTAAGGTACCAAAAGGGCATTAGTTTTAATTAACTAGTGTAACTAAGTCCCCAAACCCAGAATCTTTGGTTCGTAGAAGAAGTAATTTAGTTCTCCCGCTAATTTACTTAGGTTTCTAATCAACCTACCAAAAATGATTAGTGGCGACTCCAAACTCTAAAATCATTTGTACATAAAACCAAAGTTGCGATTCGGTAGGACTTGGGAGGGTCCATATTAGGTTAATTAATTTAATTAACTTGATAATCGATTGACCTGTAAATTTTTATACCAAAAGAAAAATTTTTAGGGTCGCGACAGGGACAAAATAAATAAACACGTCTTGTCATAATATGAATGAAAGTACAATAAAATATCCAAATTCAACCATCGCATGGTTGCTTTAGGGTATACACCTAACATAACAACTAGGTCATGAGAAATGAAATATGTCGCTCAAATCGTAAGCAAGGGATTAACTATGTGGGCTATAGAAAGAAATGCTTTTCGTCATGTCCAAGGCACTTAAGTTAATAGATAATTCGCATGCAATACATACATTTGAAGATTGATGCAACTAAAACCAAGAAAATTCTAATCATCATTGAATTTGCTAAGAGTTTCCCCAATGTGGGGTCTTCCCTGATAGGGGTAAAAAATGAATCCATTATTCAATGGGGTTAGCAAATGAGAACCCATAGTGTGTATGATAGAGAAAATAAATGTCTCTCATTATTTAGTCGTCATACTTCTCGCAAGATAATCCTTTACCTTCTGAACACAGAAATTTTCATTCATCTCACAGGGGATTAGTAATATAGGACGTGTATGGGAAATAGCTTGCCTTTCATCATCCTAACATTTCTCATTCAATATGATTAGTTCATGAGCTTAAACAGATTTCCTGATTGAAATATTCCTCCAATGAAAATCAATAATACAAACAAAAGTAGACAAAAATTGTCACGCCCCGGATCCCTAATCGGACACGCGGCATCCTGTTCCTGCGGAAGATTCTCATCACGCTCGCCAGGTTGATGATACGCGACGGCCCAGGAAATCTCTTCGTCGCGACCAGACGACGCGTCCTTTAATAAACTTGCGAACCTGCGGAAACGTGCCTCCTAACCATACATGCATACATACAAAACAGAGGGGTAGCACGAACAGAATGAACACAAACAACAATATATACATATCATAAGCGTTAGGTACAGATCCCCAAAAAGGAACCACAACCTACAGACAGAGACCTACGCTTATACTAACATCAAAAAAACTAAACCAGCATTAGCGGGACTCAGTCCACCTCAGGCTCTTCCTCCTCGGGATCCTCCTCAGGGTCCTCCTCTAGGTCCTCCTCATCGGTGTCCATGGCATCGCCCTCTTCATGGCCATCAATCTCAGAGTGTCCTGGGGACAGCAACTCCTGCAGCGGGTCAGGGTCGATCACCTGGCCTCCATACTCGGCAGGTTGTAGCCAGAACGGGTCTTCCTCCATAGGTATCGGAGAGTCACGCTAGGGTCCCTCAAAATCATAAAGGCCCTCTCTAAACCACGCCTCGAACCTATGGGGTACAAGGTAGGGTCCACCCTAATCCACTAGTACAGTCGTCACGTGCCTATGCCATATCACGGCATACATATCAAAATGGAGGGTGACTTGGGTATCCATCTGAACTGGCAATCCAAAAAGCATCGGAGGTGCAGCCATCACTGGCGTTTGAGATCTGAAAAGAAGGCAACCACCGCTAGTGCGTCGAGGACTCAGCAAGCTCACCGCTAATCCTAGCGCAGGGTAGGGTATACAAGTGGGGTCGGTCCTATCCAGTAAACTAGGGTTCACGGTCCAAGGTTCAGACACTCTCAATCTCCCTAGTTGCCAAATCCCAGCGTATAACCCAACGCACAACGCATAGCAATGCAGTTCGTACAATGCAGACGGGCAATATCAAGCAATCAGCCATAATGTCATATGCAAATGCTGCAGGCCTCAAACGGCCATGTCGGATCCCACGGATCATACTCAGGCCTCAACCGGCCATAACGGATCCCAATGGATCAAACCCGCCTATCACTCCAAATCCCATCAGGGCACATCCAACAGTGCCATCCAGCAATTGCCACAACTACGTTCTCTGGCGCTTTACGTTGGCTACTCCCTTTTCCCTCCATTTCCTCGCGTAACAACGCCTCTGGGGCTCATTCTCATGTCACATCTCTAGTGACTCATGCAATGCTCTCAATGTATGCGGGGCCCAAATGATTACCAACAGCAATTCAGTCACAGAGCATACATGCAACGGTACGTAAGTACAAGTATAGAGCACATCAAGAAATCATCAAAGTAATCACGTGCTCGTTGAGCCATACTATAATAGATCTAATACCCCGCACACGGTTCCTCGACTAGTCAGGCTCAATTGAATATCTCACACGAATTCCCATTGCACTATTTCTCGCCATAGGCGATTCCCTAATTGAACCCATATAATTTAAGATTCCATCTTCGCAGACCCGGTAGCTTGGCCTAAGTCCAATAACCCAAGTTAGTTCCCTAGGAGTTAGTAACCCACGATTAAGGTCTTAGTCGTCTTGGGTTCCATTGAATTTGGGGTTAACTTAGTTTAAGGCTCGAGTAATTGATTTGGGTTCAATTGGGCCAAAGGCCCACTTCAGAATTCAAGGCCCATAATTATTTCTTAAATTAAAATATATAAATTGGGCCCATTATAATATTAATTTCGTGCAAGGCCCAAGCCCATTTTTAAAGATTAACCAATTAAGCCCAATTAGGTCATTTTGGGCCCAATTTGATATCCTAAGCCCATGTATATTATGGGGCCACATACTTTAATATTCAAGACTTAATTTAGGCCCAATTAAATTATAATTTTCGCCCATTAAGGCCCACCATTACAATTTGGGTCCAATTTAATTTATTTGGCCCAATTAGTCTAGAATTAAGTCCCGAAGCCCAATAAACCCTTCGGCCCATTTAACCCCACGCCTGTAACAGTCTGAAAATTCGACCCAATTATCGAAATTTCTAAATGAATGGGAATACTTCGTTAATACACTCTGATCGACGCAAACTCAGGATTAGCTACCCCGAGATGACTAACCGAAGGGGAAAGGCTACCCGGGAAAGTTTCCCAAACAGCCGCCCGTTGGTTTGAGATAGAGACAGAGTCGTTATTTAATGAAATTGACCACAAAATGAAATCCGACAATGGACAATCGAATTAGTAAGATAAACACAAGTAAGAAATGGAATCAGTTTCAAAAATGTCGCCAGAAGGGCGGACAGCCGGTGTACGTCGCGAAGCAAGACGTGATTGGAAAATTATCGAAATGCCCCTTGGTAAATGCTCAGTCCTTAGAATTAGTTGAATTAGGATTTTTGAGAGTAGATTCGGTAGATTGAAATCAATCCTGCCTGAATTTCATTCGCGCTCGGGACCCGATCGGTGCATTTGGCACGCAAATCGAGGCAAGTCAAATCAGTTGTCAAATCAATCAGTGTCTTGTCAATCCATCAATCAAATCGTGGCACAAGTTCCCATGCAAATCTTTCAATCAAGGTCAAGTACTCTTGTCATCCATCAAAGTACAAAATCAATCCTAGTCACTATGCTACCTAACCCACTATAAGCTTATTTCCTCTTATTTTTATTTTGTATAATCTCTCTCTCCTCTATAAGCTTGGCCGGACACCCTTTCTCTCTCCCCTCATTCCATTTCTTCATTTCTTCTCTTCCCCTTGCCGCCCGTCCGCCCGATAACTCCCCCGTTGTCCGCCCTTGTCGCCGCCCAACCGCCACTGTCCAGCCCCCCTCAAGCCTAAGTAAGCCTCTCTCCTCCCTCACTTCTCCATTTCCGTGGCCCTAAGGGCTTCTTGAAGCCCGAACAGCCCTTAAACCGTTCCCCTCTCCCTGTTTCGCTTCCAGCCGTGCCGCCCGACGCCGCTCGTCGTTCCTCCGCCATCCGGCCAAATCAGCCGCCGCCGTCCGTCCCCATCTCTAAGTAAGTGTCCTAGCTACCTTCCCTACAAGTTTCATGACTTAACTACTCCATTTGCTACCCGAAACAGCCCTACTCTTCATCGACGTTCCATTCGTCGTTTTGGCCTCAACTTGGACCCGATCAAACCCTCTTGCCCCCCACGGTTCTTCGCTTGTTTGGTCATGTGAAATCATCGTTCTAGGTCCTTGGTGAACCTTTGAAGCCGCCACAAACAACCTCCAAGTGTATACCATCCACTCTTGGCCGAGAGCTCATTCGACCAATCCTTGCTCCATCGTCCGTCGTCGGCAAGTTCAGTCCGTGCAAGGTAAGCTAGCCCCTAACACTTGCTTAGGAATGAAGTATACTATGCTTAGTTGCTGTTTGGTTTAGTGGCCTAAGTAGATTAGTCATTGGTTGTGGGATTTAAATTAATCTAGAGAGGACTAAGCTATGCTAATTGGTTAATTATGGAATTAGGCCAAGAGAGGGGCTGTTGGCATTTGATTTGGGCCATGAAACATTGAATATGGGCTGCCAATAGCTGATTGGGCGTGTAAAACGAAGGGCCAAAGAATGCCATTAGGCTTAGGGACTTAATTCTACACTAGTTGGGCCAAAACTTAATAAATTGGGCCTAATTCATGTGGTGGGCCACACATGGACGAAAATTGGAAATTAATTGGGCACACTAGTTGGGCCAAAACTTAATAAATTGGGCCTAATTCATGTGGTGGGCCACACATGGACGAAAATTGGAAATTAATTGGGCCAATTATAACTTTGAATATAAAAATATAAGGCCCAATAAGGTATACGGGCTTAGGGTAGCAAATTGGGCCTAAAATGGACAAGTTGGGGTTAATAGGCTAACTTATAAAAATGGGCTTGGGCCTTGCACGAATTTAAAATTTAATAATGGGCCTAACTTATATTTGTAATTTAAGAAATAAATTATGGACCTTAAACCTTGGAATGTGCCTTAGGCCCAATTGAACCCAAACTAATTACCCGGGGCTTAATCTAAGCTAACCCTAATTTAATGGAACCAAGGACGATTAAGACATTAATCATGGGTTACTAATTCTCCGAGGACTAACATGGGTTACTGGGTTTGACTGGGTTGCTGAGATTATCTGGATCGAATCGCAATTTCATGGGTTCCCGAGATAACGTTAACACGATGGGTTTCACTTGGGGAACTGATGGTAGAGCACTGGGCCTACGTGATGCCGTTCTGTTAAACGTAGTGAATTACTCGTATGATTCTTTGATATGCTCTGTTCCCCGTACTTATGTACCATTGCATGCATGCTCTATGACTGAATTGCTGTTTGCAATCATTTGGGTCCTGCATACATTGAGAGCACGGCATGAGTAACTAGAGTTGTGACATGAGAAGGAGCCCTAGAGGCGTTGTTACTCGGGGAAATGGAGGGAAAAGGTAGTAGCCAATGTAAGGCGTTAGAAATGCAGTTGTGGCATTTACCGAATGGCACAGTGGGATGCACCCTGATGGGAATTGGAGGGATAAGTTTGGCCAACGTAAGGCGTCAGAGACGCAGTTGTGGCATTTGCTGAGTGGCACTATTAGATGGGCCTTGGTATAGGAATTGGAGTGATAGATGGGCATGATCCGTTGGGATCCGTTATGGCCGATTGAGGCCTGAGCACGATCCGTTGGGATCCGTTATGGCCGGTTGAGACCTGAATCATTTGCATATGGCATTATGGTTGACTGTCTGTTGTTGCTCGTCTGCATTGTATGATTTGCATTGCTATGGGTTGCGCGTTTGCTTATACTTTGGGGGTCTAGTATCGAGGGGAAATTGAGAGTGTCTGAACCCTGGACCGTAAACCCTAGTTCACTGGATATGATCGACCCCGCTAGTATACTCTATCCTACTGTAGGATTAGTGGTGAGCTTGGTGAGTCCTCGACTCACTGGCGGTGGTTGCCTTCTTTTTCAGATCCTAGACCCCTGTGATGGCCGCACCTCCCGAGTTATTTTGGATTGCCTATACAGATAGGGGCAAAGGTCACCTGCAGTCTATGGAGGTGAGGTAGTTGATCCAGACCCGATGGTGGAGCTGCCGTGACCAGGTCGCATGGAGAATGATGGACATGAGGAAGGGCCAGAAGAGTGATTTTGCCAGACGCCAAGTTTAGACTATGTGTGTTAGACCGAGCGTAGGATGTTGGACCGTATCATGTAGTTTCTTTTGGGGGTCTGTACCGAACGCTTTGTTGATATATATTGATAATTTGTGTATTCTCTTTTCGTACTACCCCAATTTTTGTATGTATGCATGTGTGGTCAAGAGGCACGTTTCCACAGGTTCGCAAGTTTATCGAAGGACGCGTCGTCTGGTCGCGACGAAGAGTTTTCCTGGGCCGTCGCGTATCGTAAACTTGACGAGCGTGATGAGAATCTTCCGCAGGGACGGGATGCCGCGTTCCCGAGTAGGGATCCGGAGCGTGACATCCCCGTTCGAGTGGTATCAGAGCAAGGTTAGCTCGATATGAGACCGTTCGAGGATCTGGACTGATAAGGCTGATGATTTTGGGGTAGTTAGATAGACAGACCCTAGACCCAAGGATAGGAAATGGTAGAATGCATGAATTGATTGGCGCATGTGATTGCTTAGCAGAATCGATTGTCTAGAGTAGCCTCTGGTTAAGGTGTTTTAAGCTAAGCTGCAGGTGCGTCAGGACCTGTGGTAAGGTTCTAAGGCATAGCCCCGTAAGTAGGGCGCTTGATTGCTGATTGCTGAGTGGTTAACCTGTTAGGTGCTACTTGTGGTTGTATGCCTAGTCGGCTGTCGCGCGCTGCTTGACCATCATGCATTGCATGATTTCCGCATTGAAAGCAAAATGGTTTAGAAATGAAAACGATTTAAAATTGGAATTTGGATTTGAAAAGTGCATGCATCTCATGTTGTTGGATTTGGTAACCGTCAGCCTGGTATGGGACAGGATTGACGGGACGTCTAAAAATCGTAATGAAGCGTGGTATGGGACACGTGGAACAGGATTCTCTCTGTCTGTGGGTAACTTAGGACAACTGTTCGCACCAAGAAACGAGGAGGGCGGGGAGTGGTCGCCGGGGCAAAGACCTGATCAAGGAAGCAGCTCCCGATAGGCTTCTAGTTGAGGTGGCGAACAGAGTGGCCTAGGTTGGACATTGACTGGGTTGAGTCTAGATGTCAACCAGGTTCAACTGCATTTAAGCTGCAGCGACTATTTACATGCATATACATGTCAGTGGACGCGACAGTAGACGAAAGCTTGGTTGTTAGTTCTAGAGTTTCGAATTCTTGAATGAGAATTTCGTTTGTTTTAGGTGAGAGATTAGCGAGGATGAGCAATAGGGGCAGAAGACCAACTGCTGGTGCATTGAGCTCAAGGGCTCCTGAGCCTGAAGGAGACCCTAGAATCGAAGAGATGATGAGAGTTCTGACTGAGGTGAGTAACTTGATGGCTAGGCAAGCTGCTGAGAGAGCTGCCATTGTAGCCCAAGCAGCTGAGGCCGCCTTGGCCGCTGCGAATGAAGCCAATGGAGGCAATGGGCATGGTAATGGAGGACGTCAGACCCATCATATAGTGGAGCAGTTTCTGAAATTGCAGCCGTCGAAGTTTGATGGTAGTGGTGGTCCAGAAGTGGCTGCCTTGTGGATTGAGCATCTTGAGAAGGCTTTCAGTGTGTTGGGTTGTACTGACGAGGAGAAGGTTTCGTTGGCGACCTACCAGCTCTAGGGTACTGCAGATGACTGGTGAAAGGCCACCAGAGGACGAGTCTTTCCGGACTATATGAGGCCGAACTGGGCTGCTTTCTGTGCAGTATTTAATGGAAAGTATTTCTCCGAGGCAGCCGAAGAGAGGAAAATGGAAGAGTTCATCAGGCTTCGCCAAGGATCTATGACTGTGGATCAGTACGAGGGTGAATTCGCTAGGTTGTCCAAGTTTGCTCGAAGGTTGATAGAGGATTTGTGGGACAAGGCCAGAAGATTCAGAGAAGGTTTGAGACCTGAATTGAAGAGCATGATAATCGCCACTGGATTGAGGGACTATAATGAGATATATGAGCGAGCACTGGCGATAGAGCGAGACCTGCAAGAGAAGGCTGCCACATCTGGATCGCGGTTTGTGCCAGGAAGGAGCTTCAGAGATTTTGGCAAGAGGCCGATGAAGGACACCCGCAGGTTCGTTCCACTTGCGAGGAGGACTCTAGGGAAACCATCACACTTTGGAGGTCAGAACTGTCGTGACTATGGCAGGAGGCATGGGAACAGCCCTTGCCCGAAGAAGACCGGAGGATGCTTCGGATGTGGTCAGATAGGGCACATTCAGAGGAACTGCCCGAAAAGAGGTCCGAGACCCCCGTTCCAGTCGCAGCCGCAGCCGCAGCCGCAAATTGTCAATGCTTCTCAAGGGAATCAGAACCGTCCACCTGCTCAAGGACGAGTCTACGCAGTGGCGCGAAAGGATGCTGAGAAAGCGCTAGGGGTGATCACAGGTACCGTTTCGCTCTGTGGTCATACTGCGTATGCTTTGTTTGCTCCGGGAGCGTCGCACTCCTTCGTATCTGCACGTTTTGCTGAGTTGGCTGGGATGAATGTTAGGCCGTTGGATGTAACCTTGCATGTAACCACCCCGTTAAAGGATAGAGTGATTGTTGCGTTAGGGTGTAAGGGGTGTAAGTTAGTTCTAGGCGTTAGGGAGGAAGAAATTGATTTAGCTGTTCTGCCTATGTTTGATTTCGACGTGATTGTTGGCATGGATTGGTTGGTTAGACATGGGGCGGTAATAGACTGTGGTGGAAGTATGGTACAACTAAACCCAGTAGGTCACCATGGGTATGAATTTAAGGGGAATCGAGGAGGGACGTTGATCCCTTAGATCTCGTCGTTGGAAGCGACCAAACTGATGGACGAGGGTTGTCTGGGATTCTTGGCATCAGTGTCAGATTCGTCTGCTCCAGAAGAGAAGTTGGAGGAAGTACCTGTAGTAAGGGATTACCCGGACGTGTTTCCTCAAGAGTTACCTGGTTTGCCACCAGAGCATGACGTGGAGTTTGTGATTGAGTTAGCACCTGGAACCGAGCCGATCTCGAAAGCACCGTATAGGATGTCATTATCTGAGTTGAAGGAGTTGAAGGTACAAATGCAAGAGCTATTGGATAAAGGATTTATCCGCCCCAGTGCTTCACCCTGGGGAGCTCCGGTGCTGTTTGTTAAATAAAAGGATGGATCATTAAGACTGTGTATCGACTACAGGCAGCTGAACCAAGTGACGATCAAGAACAAGTATCCTCTGCCAAGGATTGATGACCTATTTGACCAGCTTCAAGGCGCATGTGTGTTCTCCAAGATAGACCTAAGGACAGGCTATCACCAGCTGAGGATTAAGAAGGTAGACATACCGAAGACTGCCTTTAGGACGAGGATGGGCACTATGAGTTCACAGTTATGCCGTTTGGATTGACGAACGCCCCAGCAGCATTTATGGACATGATGAATTGAGTGTTTAAGGAATTTCTAGATCAGTTTGTGATAGTTTTCATCGACGACATTTTAGTGTATTCGAAGAGTTCTGAGGACCACGAGGAACACTTAAGGATTGTCCTGCAGACATTAAGGGAGCACTCACTGTATGCGAAGTTTGGTAAGTGTGAGTTCTGGCTGAGCAGAGTGGCGTTTCTTGGACATATAGTGTCTAGGGAAGGGATATCAGTGGATCCAGCAAAGATTGAGGCTGTAGAAAAGTGGCCGAGGCCTACGACTGTGACTAAAGTGCGAAGTTTCCTTGGATTGGCTGGGTATTAGAGACGCTTTGTGGAGAGATTCTCGGTAATAGCATCCCCTCTGACACATTTGCTGAAGAAGGAAATGAAGTTTGAATGGACTGAGAAATGCGAAAAGAGTTTTCGGGAGTTGAAGGATCGATTGACCTCTGCACCAGTGTTGACCATCCCATCTGGATCTGGAGGATTTGAGATTTACAGTGATGCGTCATTAACAGGATTGGGATGTGTCTTGATGCAGCATGGACGAGTAGTAGCTTATGCGTCTCGGCAGCTAAGGCCGCACGAAATGAATTACCCGACGCATGACCTGGAATTGGCTGCGATTGTATTTGCACTGAAGATTTGGAGGCATTACCTGGTAGGAGAGAAATTTCAGATCTATACTGATCATCAGAGCTTGAAGTATTTGTTTTCACAGAAGGAACTGAATATGAGGCAACGACGTTGGATGGAGCTGTTAAAGGACTACGACTGTGATATTTTATACCATTCAGGAAAGGCGAATAAGGTAGCGGATGCTCTAAGTCGAAAGTCGAGTATCGCGCATATGATGGTCAAGGAATGGACGTTGCTGGAGGAAATGAGAGACTCTGAGTTTAAGGTCGAGGTGGGAAGCCTCTCAAGTCTGATGTCTACGTTGCAGATCGAACCAGAGATTCAGCTGAGGATCAAAGAGTTGCAGTCTACCGACCCGGCCATTCAAAAGATCATGGCGATGAATGCAGATGAGAGGAAGGTTGAATTTCAAGTAACCGAAGGTGGAATATTAAGGTTCAAAGGACGTCTGTGTGTGCCCAACGATGAGGAATTGAAGGAAAGGAATTTTTCTGAGGCTCACAGAAACAACTACAGTATCCATCCAGGAAGTACGAAGATGTATCAAAATTTGCGTCAGCACTACTGGTGGAATGGAATGAAGGTGGATGTGTCTGACGTGTCAGCAAGTAAAGGCGCAGCATTGCAAGCCTGGAGGACTGTTGCAACCATTGGAGATTCCAGAGTGGAAATGGGAGCATGTCACTATGGATTTCGTGACAGGATTGCCAAGAAGTCAGAGAGGCAATGATTCGATTTGGGTTATAGTGGATAGGTTGACCAAGTCTGCACATTTCATTGCAGTACGAAAGGATTCTACACTGGAAAGATTGGCGGAATTGTACGTGAGGCAGATCGTGAGACTGCATGGAGTGCCTGTAAGCATTGTATCAGACCGATATCCTCGTTTCATAGCTACATTTTGGAAGAGTTTACAGGGAGCTTTGGGAACAGAGTTGAGATTCAGTACAGCATACCACCCTCAAACAGACGGTCAGTCGGAGAGAACTATACAGATTCTGGAAGACATGCTGAGAGCGTACGTGATAGATTTCAAAGGTGGCTGGGAGGAACAGTTGTACTTGGTGGAATTTGCCTACAACAACAGTTATCAACAGAGTATCAGAATGGCACCATTTGAGGCATTGTATGGAAGGGCGTGCAGAACCCCGATTTGTTGGGATGAAGTTGGGGAGAAAAGCATAACAGGCCTAGAGTTAGTGCAGCAGTCAGTAGAGGCAGTCAAGGTGATCAGAGATAGACTGAGAACCGCTCAGAGCAGACAGAAAAGCTACGCAGACAAGAGACGTAAACCATTGGAATTTCAAGTTGGAGATCATGTCTTTCTAAAGGTGTCGCCAATGCAAGGACTATCTCGATTTGGCAAGAAGGGAAAGCCGAGTCCTAGATTTGTTGGGCCATTCGAGATTTTGGAAAAGATTGGGACACTGGCTTATCGTCTAGCACTGCCGCCGAATTTATCGCAGATTCACAACGTGTTTCATGTATCGTTGCTCCGGAAGTACGAGCCGGACCTTGGCCATATACTCGATCATGAAGTCATTGAAATGGATGACCGCGTCTCGTACGTGGAGAGGCCAATAAGAATTGAAGATTGTAAGGAGCAGGTCTTGAGGAACAAGACGATATCGCTGGTCAAGATTATCTGGGAGCACCATGGAGCTGAAGGAGCTACGTGGGAAAGTGAGGATAAGATGAAGAGGAAATACCCGTACCTATTTGAGTAATCTAGTGTAATCTCTGTTTTATTGTAAGGATTGATGGATTGTAAATTTCGAGGACGAAATTTTTATAAGGAGGGAAGAATTGTAACAGTCTGAAAATGCGACCCAATTATCGGAATTTTTAAATGAATGGGAATACTTCGTTAATACACTCTGATCGATGCTCACTCAAGATTAGCTACCCCGAGATGACTAACCGAAGAGGAAAGGCTACCCGGGAAAGTTTCCCAAACAGCCGCCCGTTGGTCTGAGACAGAGACAGAGTCGTTATTTAATGAAATTGACCACAAAATGAAATCCGACAACGGACAATCGAATTAGTAAGATAAACACAAGTAAGAAATGGAATCAGTTTCAAAAATGTCGCTAGAAAGGCGGACAGCCGGTGTACGTCGCGAAGCAAGACGTGATTGGAAAATTACCGAAATGCCCCCAGTAAATGCTCAGTCCTTAGAATTAGTTGAATTAGGATTTTTAAGAGTAGATTCGATAGATTGAAATCAATCCTGCCTGAATTTCGTTCGCCCTCGGGACCCGATCGATGCGTTTGGCACGCAAATCGAGGCAAGTCAAATCAGTTGTCAAATCAATCAGTGTCTTGTCAATCCATCAATCAAATCGTGGCACAAGTTCCCATGCAAATCTTTCAATCAAGGTCAAGTACTCTTGTCATCCATCAAAGTACAAAATCAATCCTAGTCACTATGCTACCTAACCCACTATAAGCTTATTTCCTCTTATTTTTATTTTGTATAATCTCTCTCTCCTCTATAAGCTTGGCCGGCCACCCTTTCTCACTCCCCTCCTTCCATTTCTTCATTTCTTCTCTTCCCTTTGCCACCCGTCCGCCCGAGAACTGGCCCGTCGTCCGCCCTTGCCGCCGCCCAACCGCCACCGTCCAGCCCTCCTCAAGCCTAGGTAAGCCTCTCTCCTCCCTCACTTCTCCATTTCCATGGCCCTAGGGGCTTCTTGAAGCCCAAATAGCCCTTAAACCTTTCCCCTCTCCCTGTTTCGCTCCCAGCCATGCCGCCCGACGCCGCCCGTCGTTCCTCCGCCGTCCGGCCAAGTCAGCCGCCGCCGTCCATCCCTATCTCTAGGTAAGTGTCCTAGCTACCTTCCATACAAGTTTCATGACTTAACTACTCCATTTGCTACCTGAAACAGCCCCACTCTTCATCAACATTCCATTCGTCGTTTTGGCCTCAACTTGGACCCGATCAAACCCTCTTGCCCCCCACGGTTCTTTGCTTATTTGGTCATGTGAAATCATCGTTCTAGGTCCTTGGTGAACCTTTGAAGTCGCCACAAACAGCCCCTAAGTGTATACCATCCACTCTTGGCCGAGAGCTCATTCGGCCAATCCTTGCTCCATCGTCCGTCGTCGTCAAGTTCGGTCCGTGCAAGGTAAGCTAGCCCCTAACACTTGCTTAGGAATGAAGTATACTATGCTTAGTTGCTGTTTGGTTTAGTGGCCTAAGTAGATTAGTCATTGGTTGTGGGATTTAAATTAATCTAGAGAGGACTAAGCTATGCTAATTGGTTAATTATGGAATTGGGCCAAGAGAGGGGCTGTTGGCATTTGATTTGGGCCATGAAACATTGAATATGGGCTGCAAATAGCTGATTGGGCGTGTAAAACGAAGGGCCAAAGAATGCCATTAGGCTTAGGGACTTAATTCTACACTAGTTGGGCCAAAACTTAATAAATTGGGCCTAATTCATGTGGTGTGCCACACATGGACGAAAATTGGAAATTAATTGGGCCAATTATAACTTTGAATATAAAAATATAAGGCCCAATAAGATATACGGGCTTAGGGTAGCAAATTGGGCCTAAAATGGACAAGTTGGGGTTAATAGGCTAACTTATAAAAATGGGCTTGGGCCTTGCACGAATTTAAAATTTAATAATGGGCCTAACTTATATTTGTAATTCAAGAAATAAATTATGGACCTTAAACCTTGGAATGGGCCTTAGGCCCAATTGAACCCAAACTAATTACCCGGGCCTTAATCCAAGCTAACCCTAATTTAATGGAACCAAGGACGATTAAGACATTAATCATGGGTTACTAATTCTCCGAGGACTAACATGGGTTACTAGGTTTGACTGGGTTGCTGAGATTATCTGGACCGAATCACAATTTCATGGGTTCCCGAGATAACGTTAACACGATGGGTTTCACTTGGGGAACTGATGGTAGAGCACTGGGCCTACGTGATGCCGTTCTGTTATACGTAGTGAATTACTCGTATGATTCTTTGATATGCTCTGTTCCCCGTACTTATATACCATTGCATGCATGCTCTATGACTGAATTGCTGTTTGCAATCATTTAGGTCCCACATACATTGAGAGCACGGCATGAGTAATCAGAGTTGTGACATGAGAAGGAGCCCCAGAGGCGTTGTTACCTGGGGAAATGGAGGGAAAAGGTAGTAGCCAATGTAAGGCGTCAGAAACGCAGTTGTGGCATTTGCCGAATGGCACAGTGGGATGCACCCTGATGGGAATTGGAGGGATAAGTTTGGCCAACGTAAGGCGTCAGAGACGCAGTTGTGGCATTTACCGAGTGGCACTGTTAGATGGGCCTTGGTATAGGAATTGGAGTGATAGACGGGCATGATCCGTTGGGATCCGTTATGGCCGATTGAGGCCTGAGCACGATCCGTTGGGATCCGTTATGGCCGGTTGAGGCCTGAATCATTTGCATATGGCATTATGGTTGACTGTCTGTTGTTGCTCGTCTGCATTGTATGATTTGCATTGCTATGGGTTGCGCGTTTGCTTATACTTTGGGGGTCTAGTATCGAGGGGAAATTGAGAGTGTCTGAACCCTGGACCGTAAACCCTAGTTCACTGGATAGGACCGACCCCGCTAGTATACTCTATCCTACGCTAGGATTAGTGGTGAGCTTGGTGAGTCCTCGACTCACTAGCGGTGGTTGCCTTCTTTTTCAGATCCTAGACCCTTGTGATGGCCATACCTCCCGGGTTATTTTGGACTGCCTATACATATAGGGGCAATGGTCACCCGCAGTCTATGGAGGTGAGGTAGTTGATCCAGACCCGATGGTGGAGCTGCCGTCACCAGGTCGCATGGAGAATGATGGACATGAGGAAGGGCCAGAAGAGTGATTTTGCCAGACGCCAAGTTTAGACTATGTGTGTTAGACCGAGCGTAGGATGTTGGACCGTATCATGTAGTTTCTTTTGGGGGTCTGTACCGAACGCTTTGTTGATATATATTGATGATTTGTGTATTCTCTTTTTGTATTACCCCAATTTTTGTATGTATGCATGTGTGGTCAGGAGGCACGTTTCCGCAGGTTCGCAAGTTTATCGAAGGACGCGTCGTCTGGTCGCGACGAAGAGTTTTCCTGGGCCGTCGCATATCGTAAACTTGACGAGCGTGATGAGAATCTTCCGCAGGGACGGGATGCCGCAGTCCCGAGTAGGGATCCGGGGCATGACAACGCCCACTCTTCATTTGCAGACCACATTTGACATTTCCAAGGCCCAATTAGTCTATTTATTTCGCCCATTAACAAGCCCGTTAGAATGTTTTAGGCCCGTTAGCTTATTTTAGGTTAGATTAGCTTAATTTGAGCCCCCAAGCCCATTAGTTTGATTCGGACCACCCCTACACGCCTCAATCCCCCTCATAACAGCCCACAAACTACATTCCAAGGCCCAAATCACATTCCCACGGCCCGCACATTCGGCCCAATCAACGTTTCATTGAGTTAGCTTAGTGTGCATTTCACATAATCACTCATTATAAGCCTAAACTGAAATCATCAACCCTGAATACGACAAACCACATCCATATACAACTAGCCTAGGCTATAATTAGTAGTAGAGCTTACCTAAATCGGCTCGGGATGACGATGAAAGTCGGAGAGGTACCGGGCGGCCGAGAGAGCTCACGGCAAGGGAGGAAAGGAAGCGGCTGCTCGGGCGGTCTCACGGGACTCTCACGGCCTAGAACCAACATTTTCAAACATTAGGATGGTCATGGAACTGGGTGAGAGGAGTTAGGTTGGCCGGTGTGTTCTCGGCATCTACAACGGATGGAAAACAAAAGGGAAGAGGGGGGCTGTTCCGAGATTCAAACAGTGGCATCCCACCGTGGAAATGAGAGGAGAGTGAGATGGGAGGCTTACCAAGGAGTGCCAAGGACGAGGGGTGGCCGACAGTGATGAACGGCAACGACAAAGGCGGCTGAACGGGTGGCAGACGAGCGGTGCTCCACGGGCGACCGAAGAAGAAACGAAGAAGAAGGAGAATGAAGAAGAAAAAGGAGAGAGGGAGAGGGTGGAGGAGTTCGGCCGAATGGGGGAATGAGGGAGGAGAGAGAGAGAGAGAGAGAGGGTTTAATCCAAGACTTCACAAATTCAAATGCATTAGTGGGTTAGGTAGAATAGTGTTAGGGATAGATTTTGTACTTGATGGGTGTGACATTGTACCTTGGATTTGATGGGTTGACTTTCATGGGAAATTGTGCCATGATTTGATTGACGGATTGACAAGACATTGATTGATTTGACAACTGATTTGACTCGCCTCGATTTGCGTGCCAAATGCACCGATCGGGTCTCGAGCGCGAACGAATTTCAGACAGGATTCGGGTTCGATCTACCGATTCTACTCTCAAAAATCCTAATTCAACTAATTCTAAGGACCGAGCATTTACTGGGGGCATTTCGGTAATTTTCCAATCACGTCTTGCTTCACGATGTATACTGACTGCCTGTCCTTTTGGCGACATTTCTGAAACTGATTCCATTTCTTAATTGTGTTTATCTTACTAATTCGATTGTCCGTTGTCGGATTTCATTTTGTGGTCAATTTCATTAAATACCGACTTTGTCTCTGTCTCAGACCAACGGACGGCTGTTTGAAAAAAAATTTCCCAGGTAGCCTTTCCCCTTAGGTTAGTTACCTCAGGGTAGCTAATCCTGAGTGAGCGTCGATCAGAGTGTATTAACGAAGTATTCCCATTCATTTAGAAATTCCGATAAATGGGTCAAATTTTCAGAGTGTCACAAAAATAGATGCATGAAAATTCTGAATACAAAAATGATCATTATAACTTGATTAGTCTGAAATATTAAAACAAATCAAGTGTAATATTTCTTTACAACATCAGAATTGATAGGATTGGTAAGTATACGACCGTCCATCTCTGCTAAGATTAGAGCACCACCTAAAAGCATCTTCTTCATGACATACGGTCCACCATAGTTCGGAGTAAATTTCCCTTCCAAAAATTTACTGCAAACAAAGTCACCTACTTGAAAATGTTGAAGCTGAACCTTCTTATTAAAAAGTTTAGCAACCCTCTGTTGATAGCATCGGCCATGCATAGAGCCTTGTGCCACTCCTCATCAATCAAATTCAATTGATCCATTTTCTATTGGATTCAATCAACTTTAGTCAGCTGGACTTGGGAAAGTATATGCAAGGAAGGAATCTCCACTTCAACGAGTAATACTACTTCTATACCGTAAACAAGAGAGTATAGGGTTATACTAGTTGGCATTCAGATTGAGGTCCAATACGCCATGAGCACAAAAGGCAACATTCCATGCCAATCTTGATAATTCTTAGCCATTATGGCCAAGATCTTCTTGATATTCTTATTGACAATTTTCACCGCTCCATTCATCTGAGGATTATATAGGAAGGAGTTCAAATGCTTGATATTGAATTCTTTGAACAGCTCATTAACCAGCTTGTTATTCAAGTTCAACCCATTATTGATGATTACGGTCTCAGGTGAAGTAACATGATTGATTCATTGAGTTTCAAGCGATCTTAGACGTTATTTTACAAACATTCCCATATCTGCCGCTTACCCATTCCGATACTTTTGCGGTGTTTTTTTTTTTTCTCTTTATTTTATGTCGAGAGTTGGATGAAGCACGTTTCCATCACAGCGTCTCCCTTCTTCCATCTAACAGTCTAGCAAAATAGAACATAATGAATGGTAGTTGTAGTCGAAACGTCCACTGGGATCTGCGGGTTCCACCAAATCTTCGGCTTTCTTAGTCTCGCTGAATCAAACAACCCCGGAATGTGCACCTTATGATATTTCACCAAACTTGTAGTTGGGACCATCTCTCTCGCTGAATTAAACAATTATTTTCGAGTACCAATCTCTCATCCGTGACGGCTTTAAATGGGGCAGCTTCAAAATCGCATCGTTCTGGGAAAAGTAGGCCAAGAGAAGAAATGGAATACCATGCCGGAGTTAGGAAAATCCTAGTGTTCGTCACTTGTTGTTCCGTCGCCTGCAGTTTCGGAACTGGGGATCAAGGAAACGACACCCAGGCCGGTCCTTCGGGTAATGTGGGAATCGACAGAGCTAGCTTTCCCACCGGTTTCATATTCGGAGTCGCATCGAGCGCCTACCAGGTAAATGGATTCCTAAGAGCTAAGTCACCATGTACGTATGCGACAGTAGTTGCCGTATTGATTTCAGCAAAAGATCGATCTGATAAACTCGATCTACTAGTATTATGGAAAAGTAGGAACGAAGCTTTCAACCGGTTTTGGCCTGTTTAGTGTGAAGGAGCGTCTGAAGAAGATGGCAAAGGATTAAGTAATTGGGACATCTTCACCAGAATGTATCCAGGTCTCTCTCTCTCTCTCTCTCAAACCGACAGATTCAGTCAACATTTCAGATCATTTGGGTTGAGGGTGAGGATTAGATTTATGGAGCATATGCAAATCTTCGAGCAAAAAGTCGAGGTTCATACAAGATCAGTTTTTGTCTTTGATTTGGCAGAGTTTTTATGTGGAGACTTTTTTTTTTTTGGGTAAAGTGGAGACTAAATATTTTATCTTTACTTGACGCAAAAAAAATTCTTTTTTTTTTCTCATATTTTGTGTATTTATTATTATTATTATTATTATTATTATTATTGTGTAAAGATGACCACTCGTTGTCTAATTGACCATGAGCTCACTGGACCCATCTAAAAAAGATGAAAAGGACGACTAATTGTCTGACTGTAAAAGATGAAAACCTCAACTAAGTTTCTAATTGTCTAATCTCTCTCTCTCTCTCCATCCATGGAGAGGCCTGATGATATTTTCTTGCCAGAGAAGATAACTGACAGAAGCTCCGGAGATGTAGCTGACGAATTTTACTACAATTATAAGGTAATGAAACTTGCAAAAAGCTAATAGTTTTAGAATTGCCAGATCAAACTTCATATAATAGAATGTAAAGTAGGTAAACCTTGCTCATATGATGAAATGCATCTCCAACTCTATGAACCAGGTGAGATGAAAGTCAATGCATGGTAGACAGACTAAATATGATTTAGAAGTGAATATGGTAATAATGAAATATTCGTAATGTTGTCCATCTAATCCTCACACGCTTGTCAATTTCTAAATTACTAAATCAACCCTCACTGGATTTCCTTTCCCTGGCATTAGCTTCAATACTAAGTACTAGAAATTCGTGGAACAGAAGGATATAGCTTTGTTGAAAGCGATCGGATTGGACTCCTTCAGATTTTCCATCTCCTGGTCCAGAATTGCACCTTGTAAGTGTTCTTATTTGCAAGCCATGCGAAATTTGGCATTATAATCATCACGATTTTATGCAGCTTTTCCCGCGAAGTTTGGTTTTATAATCCCACCAAGTTTAACCTCCCTATAGTTTAAGTAAAAGCATTTAACCATCCAAATATGAATATTTATACGATGTCTTTTCTAAAATTGTTTGCTAATTATACATATGGGTGAAATTCTTCGGATATTTTGTAGATGGGAAAATAAGGAGGGGGGTCAATCAGCGAGGCGTGGATTTCTACAACAATCTGATTGATGGACTCCTTGAGAATGGTAAGGCATGGAATTATAATAATAAGAACTACTATATCCATATTATTAATATATAAGCGCACAGCGGACGCGGATTTGACTTTCGGAAAATGGCTTTTGCTTTTGAAGTTTGGAGATCTTTCTCTATAATATATATATAAATTTATATTGGTTGTTCCGAAATCATGAATAAAAGAAATTCAATATACGTGGCACCTCCGAGTACTCCCATGGAACGAGCAAACATGTCGCGAGTTTAAATCAAAAGAGTGCTCTCTCTTCTGATTTAACCAAAAAGGAAATTATGTAGCCATGATCTGAACAAAATATAGGAGGTGTCACCATAATTAATCTTTATTTTTATGCTTTCTTTTCCATGTTAATTTGAGCAGGCATAAAGCCTTTCGTGACTTTGTTGCATTGGGACGTTCCGCAAGCTATAGAAGACGAATACGGCGGATTCTTAAGCCACATGATCACGTAGGATACATTTTCACCTCCAGAGAACATGAAGTCAAATTACTCATGAAAAGTTGGAAAAAAAACTATAGTTAGATACACAATTTTTTTTTTGGTCGAACTAGATACAAAATTTTCTAATTAGATTGCATTTCCCGACCGTTGCTATGTATCAGGGACGATTTTGTCGGGTATGCAAATTTCTGCTTCCAAGAGTTCGGCGATAGAGTCAAGCGCTGGGTAACTATCAACGAGCCCAATTTTTTCGCATATTATGGGTACGACACTGGAGAGGCGGCACCTGGCCGTTGCTCCAACTACGTCGGGAACTGTACGGCTGGGAACTCAGCGACAGAGCCCTATATTGTGCTTCACAACATGCTTCTCTCTCACTCGGCGGCCGTAAAATCGTACAGAGAGAACTATCAGGTTCTTATCATTGATTCTCATCCCTATCATCGGCAAAAAATTAAGTTCCAAAGTGTTTGCAATTAATCTGATTTTGCATTTAATTTGGGGACTAGATCGAACAAGACGGAGAAATAGGGATCTCAATTCAAACCTTCTGGATGACACCCAAGTTCGAGACGGAAATTAGCAGAGAGGCCGCCTCTAGAGCCCTTGACTTTTACTTCGGATGGTAGGTTTTCGAAAGGTATCATAACATGCGTCTGTAGGAGTAGTAGTCAAAGGATTTGCTCACCATTTGAGGTTTTGTCTATATTTAAATTGTAATGAAGTTGTTTCTTCAAAATTTTCTTTCTTCATCGGGTTATGATAGCTATATCTATAACTTAGAGGTGACTCCCTTTGGGCTTTGTTTACAAGGAACTCAGCTATCATTGCAAATTGAGGCTGATTTCATATGTCTCTCAACAGAGCAAGCTACAACCCTCAAGAATTATTTTGTGTCGATCGAAGGCTGACCCTCAAGTCCCTCAATTCCTACAAAATTATCTTTTCTTTCCCTATTAGAGGAGAAACACCAGAAAGACTTGTGAAAACCCAGCTTCCAGCTTTTCGTTAAACTTTTGAAGAACATGCCCAACTCCCAGGGTTATGATATTTATATCTATATCTAAAACTTCCAGGCCAGAGTTGCCAGTTTACTTGCCAATGTTGCCTAGGTCCGAGGGTTATGATATTTATATCTATATCTGCACATATTCATTAAATTCGACTTACATTAAAAGAATTATTGTTGGTATCCAGAGTATGATGAAGATAGTTTGACTTTCAATCATTGATGATAACATCACGACGGAAAGCATGTATATGTGCATCACGAGTTGTTATATGAGCTTTTGTAATAAATATTTAATGCCAATATGTCTATTTTTGTGATCTTTGGCTAGTTTTTATTATAGTTAAGTATCAAATGTGGATGTAGGGCTGCCCATCCAGTGACCTATGGTGAGTACCCCGAGACAATGAGGAGATATGTGGGGAAAAGATTGCCCAAATTTACAGCGGCACAATCGAATATGGTCAAAGGCTCTCTTGATTTCATGGCCATAAATTACTACACTGCCAGATATGTGGATGAATCATCTTCGTCGTCAACCAGTCTCAATATAAGCTACAGCACAGATTGTCACTGTAATATCACCAGTAAGTTTCCCCATTCATCGTCTCTCTCTCGTTGGGACATTAGAGGAGTAATTCTCCCAATATCACAAGAACTATCTCAATCAATGACGTGGACACCAATTTTTCTATATGACGCAGCCGGTTGACGAGGACTTTTTAAAAATTTATCAAAAAGAGTAAAGAAAAGAAAAATATAAAAAATTATAAATAAAACAAGTCTGCGCAAATCATGTCACGTAGGATAACCAATGTCTACCTCGGCAATTTATAGCCAAAATTAATCGGATGGACTCAATTGGCATAAATGTAAAATATTTATTACTAAATTCGCGTAGTTAAAATGTTTAAGACTGAATTTGTACAATTACAATAAGTTTGTGACTTTTTTTTTTTAACACTTTTCACCTCGTCAAGTCCTCTAAAATTTTTGACAGTTAGTGTGCTCATTGCCACATGATAATATCGTCAGATTCAATTAAAATAGTTAAATTAATGTACTCAGTTTCCGATCCCCCAAAAAAAAAAGGTACATAATTGCATATTTGATAAACAAAAAGTTTTAATACTCGATTTGCATTAAAGACAAGGCTAAATACTAAACTACACACAAGTTGTAACATTAACTTCTAGCGAACTGTAACCCATACACTTCCTCTGTATAAGGTGAGTTTCCTTCTAAGAAATACTTATTGAATTGTTTTTCTTTCTTCCTCGTATTTTGCAGCTGAGAAAAATGGCGTTCCCATTGGTCAACCGGTACTCTCTATGAATCCACAAGAACTGGGTTTGTGCTCTTTTCTACGTTTAACATATACAAGTTCTTGATATATGCATGCTCTGTTCTGAATTATGTAGACAGCCCAAGATTGGCTATACATCTATCCGGAAGGACTTCGAGAGTTTGCGCTCTATGTGAAGACAAATTACAAAGATCCACCAATTTATGTGACCGAAAATGGTAACGTAATAGACACAAATGTGCACACATACAGCTCAATATCATAATGCTACACATCATTGACCAATGAGTTTGTCTATTGTAGGAATGGCTGAAGCAAATAATAAGTCATTGCCACTTGAAGATGCACTCAGAGATGGTTTGAAGATTCATTTCTTTCAGCTCCATCTGTCCTATCTCTTGAGAGCTATCAAGTGAGTTAACTATTATCAATCCAATTGCTACGTTCCGTGAGATCCTTCTACGAATTATAAGTGAACATTTAAACGATTAGGTTGGGTTCAGGACTCAATAAAAGTGTGTTGTTATGATGTAAATGACAACAGGGAAGGAGCTAACGTGAAGGGATATTTCGCATGGACTTTCCTCGATGACTTCGAGTGGGACGAGGGTTACACGTTCCGGTTTGGTCTCACATTTGTAGATTTCGACGACGGGTTGAAGAGATATCTCAAGGACTCTGCCTTGTGGTTTAGAAGGTTCTTGAGCTTCCATACCAGAAGTGTGTCTCATGGTCGCTTCTCCTCCATGCACAGTGATGATGCCTAGGCCTGTAATGCACTAATGTCTTCGCAAGTAACGCAACTTGTGGAAGAATGCTCGAAGACAGACATTAATTGATGTCGATCGGAGATACACATTATACCGTTTTAATTTATGTTTCCAAGATGTAGAGAAATTGTCATGCCCCAATCCTCGAGTGCGCACCATCCCTACCAAACGCCTCAAGTCAAAAAGAATAGCATTCCAGGTACGCTAATGAACAAATGGAAATTTCTACGCATGTGGAGACGTATAATACTTCCAAATAAGAGAATAAATAAGGATAATAAAGTAGGAAACTCTTTAACCGTTCATGAGCCAAATATGCCATTACAACAGCAAAAGCAAAGGATCGCCAACCATAATAAGCTATACAAATAATTATAATCTCATTCTTTGGGGCGGCTTCCTAAGACCATAAAAAATGTAGGTGGCTAGGAAGGGTTAGCTATTCACCTACTCCAAAAAAGGGGCCACTACACCCTCATCATCATCATCAACTAAGATCTCAAAAGACTACAATTCAGCCTACAAGTAGGGAGATGTGAGGACGTTGTCATATGCCATAGATGGCTCAGACTCAGAGTCAGATTCGGGATTCACTATCTCTCTGTCGAGTGTATCGAGATCCATTAGATCTTAGACTCACACTTGTCTGTCCATTCAAACTTCTTGTTTTTCTTCAACGAGCGTGTTAAAAGCATAGCTAACCAAAAAATCTTTCCACAAAACGTTTATAGTAACCTGCCAAATCCAAAAAAGTTCAAACTTCTGTCACTGTCGTAGGTCTCAGCCAATCTGTGGCCTCTTCGATCTTCAACAAATCCACTATAATTCCTTCACTAGAAGCCATGTGGCCTAAGAACGTCACACGAGCTAGCCGAAACTCACATTTACTGAATTTGGCATACAATTGGTGCATTCTAAGGGTCTCCAAAACTGGCCTCAAATGCTGCTCATGATCCTCCAAACTCCTCAAATACACTAGCATATCATCTATGAAGATGATGATGAATCTATCTAAAAACTCCTTGAACACCCTATTCATCAAGTTCATGAAAGCAGCATGAGCTTTTGTTAGGCCAAACGATATCACAGTACACTCATAATGTCCATATTGAGTCTTAAATGTCGTTTTCGGTATATCCTCCCCTTTAATCCTCAACTGATGGTATCCCATCCATAAATCAATCTTAGAAAATACTGAAGCTCTTTGCAGTTGGTCAAATAGATCATCGATTCTCAGTAGTGGCTATTTGTTCTCAATCGTCACTTGGTTCAATTGCCTGTAGTTGATGCACAACCTTAGCAACACATTCTTCTCTCTCATAAACAACACAAGTGCTCCCATAACGATACACTAGGGCAGATGAATCATTTATCGAATAACTCTTGCACCTATACCTTAAGCTCCTTAAGTTTCGACATTGCCATCATATACGGCGCCTTAGATATCAATTCTGTCCCAGGGGCTAGCTCGATCACAAATTCTATTTCCCTTTCTAGAGGCAACCCTAGCAACTCTTGTAGAAAGACATCTGGAAACTCTCGTACAACAATAATATCTTCTAACCTAGATTCCTCCATGGATGAATCAACCACAGGTTCTAGGTAATCTTAGCAACTGCACTACAACAAACGAGTCGCCTCTAGCGACGAAATCACCACAATCGAGGTTCCTCCTCAGTTACCCACAAACTCAAAACTAACTCCATCCAGCAGATTGAACTGAATTATCTTGCGATAGCGGTCCACTGTGGCCCTTTACTTCGTCAGCTAATCCATCCCAATAATTAGATCAAAATCAAATATATCAAACACAATCAAACATATTTTATCCTCATAACCACATATAACTAGCTTGCAACGAAAGCAACCTATAGTAGACACTACACTATCCTTTAAAGATGTAGAAATCCTAAATGCAGTACTCAACATCTTTTAACTCAATCTAGCGAGCTTAACAAATTGCTTAGCCACTAAAGAATAGGTAGCACTAGGATTAACATAGCATAAGCAACTTGATTGTGTAAGAGGACTGTACCTGTAATGATCGGTGAATTCTTTGCCTCATCTCGGGTGACAGCAAATACCCTTCCTTGCGCTTGGGGTCAATTCTGATAATTTTGCGACGTATTCCCTCTAGGCTATACTCCTAGCTACGACCCGGTCAACTGTCCTTAGAGACAGTCCCTCACCTGATGGCCATACTAGCCACATCCAAAATAAGCTCCATTGCAAAACGGGTATAGAGCAGACCCATATCTCTACCAGCATAGACAATAAACATCTCCTTGATTGGGCACTAGCTTACTAATGTCACTCGTTCGATTCGATAGAATATGGTGCTTCCCTCCAAACATTTACCTTTTCTCGAACTAGTTATTATTCCTACCTAAGGGCACAAACCGCAATCTAGATGCAGTAGCCTTTCTGCTAAATCTCGCTCCACCATTTGGGCCATATCGTATAACTCATTATAGTCCCTCAGGTTCAACGGCACCAACACGCTCTTCAGCTCGGGCTTCATCCATCTCTAAACCTTCTCGCCTTATCTACGGGGTTTTCCACCATTCTCAGTGCGTACTGAGATAGGTCAGTGAATTTGGCCTCATACTTCCATTGATAGCTGGTTCTAGTACATGTGTAGGAAATTAGCCATCTTCTATTCTCTTGCGGTGTCTGAGAAATACTTGCAGTTAAACGCTCCTACGTAGGCATCCCACGTCAAGACTGTACCCTCAAGAAAGATTCTATCCTTAGAGGTCCTCCACTACATACTCACATTCCCCTATAGCTGATAGATGGCTAGGGTGACTTTGTCTTCATCCAAGCACCTTAGCAAGGCGAATCCCTTCTCTAGTTCCTCGATTCACGAGATAGCGATCTCGAGATCTCTACCTCTTGAGAACCCAACTTTAGCTTTAAGAACTATTCCACCAGCTTTTGTGTTTGGTGCCCATTATTCTCGTTCCCAGTTGGCACGTTTCCCTATAAGGCCTCAACGATAGCGGTCTGATTTCTTATCTGATGTTCCATTAGATCTCCTAGCATTTACAGGATCCATCAATCCTCGAATCCTCTCTAGTAGGTCTACCTCGAGGCGGTTTCCCACCATGGTTATTCATTTTGCAAGGACATATGTGGTCCTGCCCACCCCGTAATAACCATGGATGAGAAGGCAAGTCGACAATTCCAACAAAAAGTAACAATCACACGCGCAAACTTACGATGCTACTACATATCCCAGTTCCCATTGCTTCTTATTACTTCAGGCCATGACGGGATGGATCAGGCTAATCATGCTCTGATACCACCTTAGATAGGGATGTCACGCCCTAATCCTCGAGTACGCGTCATTTCTACCAAGTGCCTTAGGTCGGAAAGAATAGCGTCCTAGGTACGCTCATGACCAAATGGAAATTTCTACACATGCGAAGACGTATAATACTCCCAAATAGAAGAATAAATAGAGATAGTAAAGCAAGAAACTCCTTAACCATTAAGTAGCCAAATATCCCATTACAATAGTAAAAGTAGAGGATCACTAACCATAATAAATTGTATGGATAATTACAACCCCATCCTTCGGGGTGGCTTCCTAAAAGCATCAAAAAGGTAGGTGTATCAAGAAGGGTTAGTTTCTCATTTACTCTAAAAGATAGGTCACTACACCCTCCTCCTCATCAACTAAGATCTCAAAAGACTACCATTCGTGGGGACATTGTCAGATGCCATAGATGGCTTAGACTTGAGCCAGGTTTGGGGTGTGCCGTGACCCTAAAAATATTTCTTTTTGTATAAAAATTCCCAGGTTAACGGATTATCATGTTGATTATATTAATTAACCTAATACAGACCCTCCCAAGTTCTATCAAATCGCAACTTTGATTTTTTGTTCAAATGATTTTAGAGTTTGGAGTCGCCACTAATCATTTTTGGTAGGTTGATTAGAAACCTAAGTAAATTAGCAGGAGAACTAAATTACTTCTAAGAACCAGAGATTCTGGATTCGGGGACTTGGTTACACCAGTTAATTAAAAATAATGCCCTTTCGGTACCTTAATTTCATGATTATCTTAATTTGACAACTCAGGCTTGGTTTATTCTTAAGGTTCTAGTGAGGTGACCTCTTTTTTTGTATTTTACTTTTTAGATGGAATGCATGTGAATGACATTTTTTGATATTTTCAAATTATTAAAATTCCCTAAAACTGCAAGTTAACTAACGATTTCTGTGCAGTGTTGCGACCTCCAGTAGGTGGCTCGGCCTACTCATTCTGGGGTTTAATGGTACAACAATTAAATTACAGAAAATTAAATTGCAATAAATAAAGGACCTCCAACTGGGGAGTTGGCCTTGACCCGGCCTTCCCATCGTGGGGTTTGATGGTACTGAAATTAAATTGCAATGAATAAAGGACCTCCAACGGGGGACTCGGCCTTGATTCAGCCTACCCATCGTGGGGTTTAATGGTATTGAAATTAAATTGAATTAAATAAAAGACCTCCAATGGGGGACTCGGCCTTGATTCGGCCTATCCATCGTGGGGTTTGATGGTACTGAAATTAAATTATAGGAAACTAAATTGCATTAAATAAAGGACCTCCAATGGGGGACTCGGCCTTGGTTCGGCCTACCCATCGTGGGGTTTGATGGTACTGAAATTAAATTACATTAAATAAAGAACCTCCAATATGGGGACTCGGCCTTGGCTCGGCCTACCATCGTGGGGTTTAATGGTACTGAAATTAAATTGCAGGAAATTAAATTGCATTAAAAAATGACCTCCAACGAGAGACTCGGCCTTGGTTCGGCCTAGCCATCATGGGGTTTGATGGTACCGAAATTAAATTATAGGAAATTAAATTGCAAAAAATAAAGGACTACCAGTGGATGGGTCGACCTTCCCATTCTGGGGTTTGATGGTGCAAGAATTAAATTGCACAAAATTATAGTATGAATGCGACATGTGAATATGGAGATATATGAGTACGACATGACACAATCGAGATTTAAATCAATCCATTTGGGTAACGAAATTTTTGAATATTTTAATGGCTAGGATCATTACCTGATTTGACGAATTTGACGGCCGAATTCGAACCTCGTATCATCTTGTGGATCAAGATTGCGGCTCGAACAACGGGGATGAACTCTTGATTTATGTTGATCGATGAAGGAATCGGTGATGATAAACCCCTAATTTTAAACTCCCATCACCTTCGAAATTCTCTCTCTTTTCAGTATTTTCTTTCTCTCAAATTTTTCTTCAATCTCCCAAAACCCTCTCAAACATCCAAAATTTTTTCTCCAAAAAATCCCCCCTCCCAAGCTCACTTCTTCCTCCTTTTATAACAAACTGATCTATCTCTCATTCTAATTTTTCCACTAACTCTATCTCCCTTTCTAATTTATCCACTAACTTTTCTTCATTTTCATCTTCCATTCTCCATCTCTATCTCACATTCCAATCTCCTCACTAACTCCTTTTCATCTTCATCTTCGATTCTCCATATTTATCTCACATTCTAATTTCTCAACTAACTCTTCTTCATCTCCATCTTCCCTTCTCTATTCTTATCTTATTTTCTCCGTCCATTCTTCTCCATCTTCTCATCTCCATCTTCCCTTCTCTATTCTAATTTCTCCACTAACTCTTCTTTTTGTTATTTGTAAAATAATCCCTCAAGAGTTAGGTATTTGCACTCTAGTTTTGAGATTTTAAGTATTTGTAATTTAGTCCCTGAAAAAATATTTCTTTAAGTTTAAATCTCCTCATAATTTTCGACACACCTCCCCTATACTAAGTCGAAATTCACTGCATGTCAAATTTAACTTCATTTCTTGTTGCTGAAAATAATGCAAACTTCAATTGAGGCTCTTTTCAAAAATTAAGTCATTCTGGGTATAATTGGGCCAAGATGAAAATTTAGAATATTAGAGAACAATGTCACAACTCCTAAATTTAGAATATTAGAGAACAATGTCACAACTCCTAAAAGTAAAAAATGAAAATAAATTGACTCAAATTAAATTTTTTAGGCCCGATTCGAGATTAAGTTTGTGAAAAGATACACGACCTCGAATTGGATTTTTAAAATTTACGATGGTCAACATGAAGGGATTTAAAATAAAAATATTGACTATTTTTATGTATTTTTGTGGCCTCAAATGCTATTATTTATTAAATATTTTCTTAATTTCTAAAAAATATAAAAAACATACAAAAAATATAAAAAATCATTTTTTTTTCAAAATTGATTCTCTAGGCTTGGCCAAGGTCCCAAACATTGATTTTTTTAATGTTATGAATTTTTATGAATTTTCTATTAATTTTCAAAAATAAAAATACCGAAAAATACTGAAAATATGAAAAATTATTTTTTGATCAAAATTAGTTCCCTAGGCTTAGTCAAGGTCGCCAAATTTGACTTTTTAATTTTATAAATTTTTATGGATTTTGTTAATTTTAAAAGAGAAAAGATTATTAAAAATCAGGTGTCAACAGCTGCCCCTCTTTGAAAGGAAGCTCGGTAGAGGTTCATTTCAAAGACGAGACGACACATGAATCCTAATCGACTCAACACAAGAAAATAAAAAGAGTCATGACATTTGATCTCCAATACTTCTCTAGTAAGTTTCGATCCTGATGAGCTCAAGGAAGCTTTTATGAAGTGAGGAAGAGATGGAGAGGAGAGCATACCTAGCATTTACCTACTCGTCGTATGGCTGTTGCCTGACATGAATGTCTTACTGAAAATGGAATGAGAACCTAAGGATTCGTTATAAGAAAACCTCAGGATGATTGAACCTAGACGCGTGTGGTAAGTCAACCTATGGTAGATTCCTAACAAAAGGATTCTACTGATTAAACTTTGATTAAAATTTGACCCATATGGTAGGTCATCCCATGGTAGATTTCTAGTGAAAGGATTCTACAGATTAAAATTTGATTGAGATTTGACCTGTATGGTAGATCACTCTATGGTAGATTCCTAACGGAAGGATTCTACTGATTAAAATTTGGTTGAAAGTTGACCCGTATGGTAGGTCAACCCATGGTAGATTCCTAATGAAAGGATTCTACTGATTGGATTAAGAATTGACCCGTATGGTAGGTCACCCCATAAAAAGATTCTGCTGATTAAAATTGGATTAAGATTTGACCTGTATGGTGGGTCACCCCTTGGAAATACCTGTAAGTAGGACTTTGTACCTGTAGAAAGGATTTGTTGCTTGTAAGAAGGACTTTTGTGTGCCTGTAGAAAGGACTTTGGTGCCTGTAAAAAGGACTTTTGTGTGCTTGTAGAAAGGACTTTGGATACTTGTAGAAAGGACTTGGTGCTTGTAAGGAGGACTTTTGTGTGCCTATAGAAAGGACTTTGGGTGCCTGTAGAAAGGACTTTGGTGCCTGAAAGAAGGACTTTTGTGTGCTTGTAAAAATGACTTTGGGTGCTTGTAGAAAGGACTTGGTGCCTGCAAGAAGGACTTTTGTGTGCCTGTAAAAAAGACTTTGGGTGCTTGTAGAAAGGACTTTGGTGTTTGTAAGAAGGACTTTTGTGTGCCTATAGAAAGAACTTTGGGTGCCTGTAAAAAGGACTTTGGTGTCTGTAAGAAGGACTTGGGGTGTCTGTAAAAAGAACTTCGATGTGCCTGTAGAAAGGACTTTTGTGTGCCTGTAGAAAGGACTTAGTGCCTGCAAGAAGGACTTTGTGCCATGAAGGATGCCATTCCGGAATTTGGGGAAATCAAGAATTCTGTAGAAGCTCAAACCTAAATTGCCTTACCTTGAAGGGTACCATTCTGGGATCTGGGGAGACCAGAAATCCTACAGAAGCTCAAACCCAATTTCACTTACCTCAAAGGGTGCCATTTTGGGATCTGGGAAGACCAGGAATTTTGCAGAAGCTCAAACCCAATTTCACTTACCTCAAAGGGTGCCATTCTGAGATCTGTGGAGACTAGGAATCATGCAGAAGCTCAAACCCGATTTAAGTTACCTTGAAGGGTGCCGTTCTGGTATTTGGGAAGACCAGGAATCCTGTAGAAGCTCAAACCCGATATCTGTTCTCTCGTCACTTTAGGAATAAGCCGATGAGACAGACATCCAATTATTTCAAATTTTTCATTTTCGAGACAAATCATGTTTCATTGAAGAAAGTAAATACCTGTATGTGTCGCAATGGGTTCGAATGCCCTAACAATCATAAGAATTCACTCTTTTGAAGAGTTTAGGTTGAAGATATACTTACCTGAAGATTTAGAAGAAACGTCTGATGGTCCCTCGACAGCAAGGCTTGTTCATTCAATAATCGCTGAATGAATTTCGAGACCTTAGAAGGTAACTCGAACACCAGGAACATGTTACCTGTCAGGCAGCGTCATAGGTAACACGTGTAAGCATTTTCATCAATGAGTTCACTAGTTCATGCAAAACTTGCTCAGCTAAGTTTGCAATAATTAGAAGCAATCTGTGTAATAACTCATGATGCGATCGATTAACATGTGGATCATGCACAACTATTCTATCAAGTTTGCATCACCAATTTTGTTCAATGAGGTTATCATGGTATGAATGTCTTAAATGTAATCTGAATAGGGGACTTTAGTCCGAAAGGGCTTTCTTTCACTCTCGAGAATGGTTATTTATCATGATTGCATGATTGAAAAGAAATTACTCAATCTCACTATCATCGCATTCAGCAAGGGTTTAAGTAATCTCGCAATTGGTATAATCAAGCCAATTTGGAGGTCTTGATTAGGACCATAATGTAGGCTGTGTAAAAGGCTTACCAAAGGGGACTCTTTTGAGTCAAGGCCATTGACAAAAAGTGTTCATCATTTGTTCTGGGTTTACAAGTCAAGAACCCTGCAAAAATGAGAGAGAAATAGTCTTGCTTGTACTTTTTCGAGTGATGCTTAAAATCTTTCAATTCTACGTTAATTCATGCGCCTTAATTAGAAAAGACTTTCACGGGCTGTAACGTAGGTTAGGATTGGGGACTAGGGAAGTAAAAAAGCTTATTTTGGCCCAGAAAATATATGAGGTAGGTTTGACGTCGATGATCATTACATCTTTATCACCAGTCACGATCTTTTTAGAATAGACTTCAAAGGACACCATCGTTGTATGAGGAGGGTGTCAACTTCTGCTAATACTGTCGTCTTTCCCGAATGGTGTAAACTTCAACTGTATATTTTTCTATATGACTCCTTTAAAGAATTTTCTTTCGTAATCAGATCCCATTGGGGGATATATTGATTTGAATGGGCTTTGGCCTTGCTTTTTAATCGCACTTTAGTTTTTCATGCCCGAGATTGACTTTTTTCTTTCTTTTGTCTTTACCGTTCTATTTAGAACAAAGAATTTCCAAGGTTTGTGCTGTATAGACATGCATATCAAAGATCTAGCATACTTTAAAGAGTTGACTCGGGAATTTTATGTAGGCCTACTTCTTCTGAGCTCTTCTACTTTGAGGTGATGCCATCTTCATTTCGGAAGGAACAATGATCACCAACGGAGTTTTATGACATGAATAGCAGGCTCAATTGGGTGATGCAAAGGATAAAAGTGTATTGGATGGAGAAACGAATGCTTTTCGTCTTCTTAAGGCACTTGAATTACCGTGCGAGGTCGAAAGCAAAGAATCACTCAAAAATTGATTTTAGTCTGAGTAAGAAAATTTCTAACCATTTACCTCGTACTATTGCTGGGACTGCCTTCATTTGGCCCCAATGTGGAGTGGTTCTCGACAGGGGTTATGAAATGAAATCGCCGCTCAAATAGTTATCAATGGTCACTTGTAGTGTTTAGGATAGAGAAATAAGCGCCTCCTTTCCTTCGGCCATTGTACCTTTTGCGAGAAAGCCCATTACCTTGAGGAACGCGGAACCTGTTTAACGTACGACTCGCTGTGGGTTAAAATGTAGGACGTGTGTGGAAATGGCTTTCCTTTCATCATCCTGTCATGCCCCATTCTACACATCCGATGTATCGTGCGTGATTTATGTTCCAAGCCAGAATTGGTAAAATAAACATGCAAAAGAGTCATGCATAAATCATGGAACGTGTAAACACAATGCAGATGTGGCAATTTTTTAAGCATCATGCATGTTTTAGGAAATGTGTAAATGTATCAAGAATGGGAGAATTTGAATTGTCCCTGAACATGTGGGCAGATCAAGCAAATAGGGAGCCTATTCGTTAAGTCGAGGAGTGGCCTGTCTCTGACTTTGCCCCTGCACAATGATGTGCATGGGTGTAGTGAAGCACTTGGGCCTTGTTGACGACCGTCACGGTGGTCAATCGAATGCCCCAATTTGCCTCCATTTTCATTAGAACAGATCTTTTTAGATGATTGTAATTTTTCCTTTGGAGCTGTCTTCTTCAACATGTTAAATGTTAGTGTAAATATTTCCTGTAAAAAGGAAATGAGACATATTAGTCAGTATCAGAAGGAATAAATTGGAAACGATACTGATTTACCCTTCGTCTTGAATGTCTTGCACGAGTCTTTTACCAATTCTGCTGGATTGAGATTTCCTCAACTTTTATTGGACGCTTCACCATTAAGCCAAGATTGTGGCAAAATACTAACTTCGGTATTGTTCGTCGAGTATTCCTGTTTCTTACTGCAAAAAATTGTATTATCCATTCATAGCATTTATAATATTCCCCGACCATAGGGATCGAACTCGGACCATCTCGAACCATTGTCATTCCCCATATCATTAGGTCCATTAGACCGTAGACGTCCATGAGGCATTCCTTTCAAGGGTTAATCCTCAGGATAACATGGCCTTGTCATATCGCCTTGGGCTATTTCACTTCCTGGTTCTCATTACTTATCTTCAAGATTACTTACGTCATTCGCTCGTATTCCCTTTGTTGTTTGAAGCTATCCATCTAGTGGTAATGTCCACGAATGGATTTGCCCCTAATTTAGTCCGACCAGGGAATTTCGTTTTTTGGGTACAACTGTATTGTCGGGTCGTTTTGCAAATTCCTAAAAGTAGAAGGGGTCTAATTTAAAACCGGAGCAATTCGAGGGTAAATTGAAACGATACGGAGTTACCCTTCAGGTTTACGCGGATTTTTACTCACCATTAATTCGTCGCGGGTTTGGAGAGGTAACGGTTCTGAGCATTTAATAGGAGGAAGGGAAATCACTACTTCTCGCTTATGCATTAATTTCGGACATCGATAAAAGTAGAAAATGAAGCATATGCATTCATCCAGGTTTGATATTCCTTCATTTGCAGGCTCTTTAGTGATCAACTAGCTTCATTCTGGATCAGACACGCATCGACCATGTTGAAGGATCCCTAATCACTAGCTTGGAAGTACAAGTTTCGTGTGCACGTTAGAGCCTCGGTGCTTCATCAACATCAAACTGGTTGATCATGGCGGCGATCTCCTCGTCGACGCTACTTGCTCGGTGATGATGCATCCCCTCCTCTTCGGAGGGATCAATGTTGGCTCTATAGGCTCGGTCTTTTCGTACCTCGCCTCAATAGAACTTGATCATGTTATGAACTGATCTAACTCACCTCTTAAACGGGCATTTTCGACCCTCAGATACTGCCTTTCGTCGAGGGTGAGGAGGCTATTGCAGTTGGGGTATGTGGCGGAGTCAAAAGCTTCTTTATACATCTTGTTCTCCGCTCGAAGCTTTTCATTTTTAGCTCTTAAAAACTCGACCTCTTGGCGCTCATATCGAGTCTTCATTCGGGTTCGCCTATTTTGAAGCCAGAACTTGACTTATGAAAGTTCCAATCCTAGATCTTAGCTCAGTTCCATTCTCTGTTTTCCATCTGGCATAGGGCACATTCTGAAAAAATCCTCAAGCCTTTGTATTTGCTCCTCTGTATGGCGACGGTAATGCTTCCTTTGACCCTTATTGTTGTTGTCCTTATCTTTACCGAGATCTTGGACGTCGTCGGCGGAAGGGCCAGGCTCTATGGTCTAAATCCTAAACATGGCCTCAAACTCTTCCTCTCCCATATTCAGCATGTAACGATAGTTCTCAAGTGTGTTAGGTTGAGACATCTTCGATTTGGTTAATGATTTCTCAAGGTTTGCTTCCTCTTTTGTATTTTCACTCTCTCCGAATTTTTCTGAGCAACCGTATTTGAAACTCTCTTTAGATTATAGATGAAGATTATTAGGAGGGCGTCTCCTTTTAAAATTTAGGTGTGGGTTTAAAAAACTGTATTACTTCTCCTAAGCGCTCTGTCTTTCTCAACCTTTTCATTGTATCTCTCACCCTGTTTATCTCATTTCACCTTTTTCATAGTGGTAGGACTCCTGTCGTTATCTCTTCCGCCGGTCTCGAGCGTCGATTTTGCAGGCGAGCTCTTTCTCTGTCTACCACTAAATACAGATCTTCTCTTCTCGTCTTTTTTTCTTCTTTTTCAAAGTGGCGGTATCCCGTCCAACCTTTTCACAGAGACGTTAGATTTGCTTGACTCAAGATTGCAGACGAGCAGCATATTCGAGTCAATAGGGGTGATAACGATAGAGAATGGTAGACAGGAAAATCTTGACTAGTTGACACTGTCACTACGAATTTAATATCTACTTCAAAGCAGATTACCATCTTTGCATTCCAATCATCTACTTCACTTCTCTTCTTTTATCTTTCATATTCTGGTCGTCGACCTTGATTTTCTCCTCTATCTTTTCAACTATAATGGCCAATCTTCCCACGCCGATCTTTCCGGTTGAGGTTATGTTCAAGTGGGAGAGACTTTATCATCTTTTCGGCTGAGCCTATATTTATATAGCCCATCATCCGAGTGTCGAAGCTGAGATCCTTGGTCTGTTTAGGGAAGTAAATGCCTCTTCGATCGAAGGCACCAACTTAGAGAGGGAATACAGAGCATTCCCACATGTCTTCATCAACTTCTTGGAGGCTTGCCGGAACACCCAAAAAATGGTCACCTTAGCCCGCATTGTGAAGGCCCTACCAGGATCGATCTCAATGCTTGGAGTTTGTAGAATGCTCGGTTGCTCGATACAATAAGGCCGTCAAGTCTGCTGATGAGCGGGTCTCGCTGTTGATTCATGAGAGGAAGAAGCTAGTGGAGTGCCTAGCCTTGAATCAGACTTACTTTGAGCATAATCCGAGTGATATCGTGATGAAGTTCTGATGTGAATGGCTAGAGGAGAGGCTTGATGATCTATCAATGGACATAGCTTTTGAGAGAGGCCTGATTGATAATATGAAATTTGCCGTTGAGCACAAGGAGAAATGTACCTGCCTGTTCTTCAAGCTTGCAGATCTCGAATCCTAGATCGCTCAGTGTAGACAGAGTATTAATTTCATGGAGAGTCAGTTGAGCTCCTTTGTAATTCTCATTAGGGCTCAGTTTAGTTTTACTTTTCCTCCCCAGTAATTGTTGTATAGCTTGTTGATGAATGGAATGAAGCGAAAGTTTCACATGTCTGTGCTTTTCATTTTTCTGTCATCTCCTCTTCCTCACGATAGCTTAACGTCTTTCTTGATATTCTTGTTGGATGCGATAGATGATGATATCAAGAACACTACGAAATATTCGGCGGTGACCCCCACTAACTGCCTAAAGACCCGCTTTCAATCATGTAAATTAGTAAAGTTGTAACCACTCGATCAGTGCGCCAATAAATCAAGACACCTGTTGCGTGCCCCACTTCAACCATGTTTTGTTTCTTTTGGCGTCCACTTGTTCGTATCGGTAGGAATGGCTGTGAGCCATGTCCATTAATAAACACCGGTCCTCCAAATACTTCCACGTGGTTCGAATCCGAAGAAGCTTTAAGGAAGGCCTTTGGTTGATTTAGTTAGAAAGGTTGCAAGGTCGGGTTAAGATATTTGCTTCACATGTTCTGATAATCTACGTCTTTTCAACAAAAATACAGGAATCCCTCCAATACATTAAAAATGCCCCCATGTCTGATCCAAATATATTCACTGCCTCATCAAAATACATAACTCGTACGTGCTCACTAATGGACATGTTTCTAACTCTGGGAGGATTGACCTCTTTGCATGCCCCCAGGGTTAAGGGATCGGCAATTTCCCGTCCTTTCGTATTTCTGAAGATAATTCTTGGTGTGCATTATTGAACCTAATTTTGCTCCGGCCTAAGGTACCTATGATTCCCTGCAAAAGTAAAGGACATAATTAGTATGCAATGCAACAGAGGTCGGCTCATGACTCCTACATTAGTCCAATTTTATTTTTGCAAAATTAGAGAAACTTTTCTTAGAAAAACATAGGTGAATTTCTCAAAAAGAATTTTCTTGCAGGTTTTTATAGCTTGAAACATGTGGTAAAATCTCTTGACGTTTATCAAATTTTTCGATGGAATTTTCTTCTTTCATCAGAATGAATTTTCATGGATAAATTTGTTAAGAAAATCACATTGGAGCATTAAGGAAAGATGTGACAAAATCTTTTATTGGTTAACAAAATTTCCCGAAAGGATTTTCCACATTCATCCTTTAATTTCTTTCATTCATTTTTTTTAGAAATTAGACACTACTTTGATTTTTATTTTCTTTTGAAAAAAATGGTCATGATGTTAAGTTCAAAATTTAACCGACACTTAACATGGACCGACCCAAAAATAAATACAAGATAAGGTTAGATAACTTATTTCACCTCGAAAGAAATACCATGCAAATCACATAGATATGCATATGAATCAGGAGTTTAAATCTTAGTCTATCTACCCTAAAGGCTCACAAATTAAAGCGAAAGACTTATGGCAATGCGATAATCTCGTGCACATAATCAAGATTAGCCGTGATCCCACGACGTAACCAAGATTAGCCATGGCTTTTCACTTCAGCTGCTTGAGTCAAAAATTACAACCCCCACTTTGGTAATCTTACCGAGCATGAGGCCTAACTTTTAAAACTCATTTTTGAAAAGTGGTTCGGGATTAAATGTGGACTAACTTTCGACATAATCTCACGCTGAATGCTAGAACCAAATCACAATACTATCCTAAAACTATTGGCCCAGGTTCGGCCACGGGACGTGTGTGATGTAGTGTTAAAGCAATTAATCATGCACAACAATTAAATGCAAACATCGCTTCAAAAATGTGCAGAATTAAATCACAAATTCCATACACACCAAATCTGCCAAACAAAGGGTTAGCCAAACACTCCACCCCTTATAACTCCCACTTACAAAATCATTTAACATCTAATGGATGAGTTCCAAGCAATTGCCAAATCAAATGAGTTTTCACGAAATTTTTTAGGCCTAAGTCCACTATGTTCTTAAGTTTTTTCAAAAATTAAGAACAAATCTCCAGCAGAGTCGCCAAGCTGTCGCGGCCCTAAAAATTTTCTTTTTGTATGAAAATTCCTAGGTTAACGAATTATCATATTGATTAAATTAATTAATCCAATACAGACCCTCTTAAGTCCTACCGAATCTCAATTTTGGTTTTTTGTTCAAATGATTTTAGAGTTTGGAGTCGCCACTAATCATTTTTGGTAGGTTGATTAGAAACCTAAGTAAATTAGTGGGAGAACTAAATTTACTTCTACGAACCAGAGATTCTCGGTTCGGGAACATGGTTACACTAGTTAATTAAAACGAATGCCCTTTCGGTACCTTAATTTCATGATTATCTTAATTTGGCAACTCAGGCTTGGTTTATTCCTACAGTTCTAGTGAGGTGACATCTTTTTTTGTATTTCACTTTTTAGATGAAATGAATATGAATGACATTTTTCAGTACTTTCAAATCATTAAAATTCCCTAAAACCGTAAGAGGGCGTGAACTAACGATTTCTGTGCAGTGTTGCGACTTCCAGCAGGAGGCACGGCCTACTCATTCAGGGGTTTAATGGTACAGCAATTAAATTGCAGAAAATTAAATTGCAATAAATAAAGAACCTCTAAGGGGGGACTCGACCTTGGCTCGGCCTACCCATCGTGGGGTTTGATGGTACTGAAAATTAATTGCAATGAATAAAGGACCTCCAACGAGGAACTTGACCTTGATTCGGCCTACCCATCGTGGGGTTTAACTGTACTGAAATTAATTGCAGGAAACTAAATTGCATTAAATAAAGGACCTCCAACGGGGGACTCGGTCTTGGTTCGACCTACCCATCATGGGGTTTGATGGTACTGAAATTAAATTGCAGGGAATTAAATTACATTAAATAAAGAACCTCCAACGAGGGACTTGGCCTTGGCTCGGCCTACCCATCGTGGGGTTTGACAGTACTGAAATTAAATTACAAAAAATTAAATTGCATTAAATAAATGACCTCCAACAAGAGACTTGGCCTTGGTTCAGCCTTGCCATCGTGGGGTTTGATGGTATTGAAAGTAAATTATAGGAAATTAAATTGCAGAAAATAAAGCACCACCAGTGGGTGGGTCGACTTTCCCATTCTGGGATTTGATGGTGCAAAAATTAAATTACAGAAAATTATAGTACGAATGCGACATGTGGATATGGAGATATATGCATATGATATGACATAATCGAGATTTAAATCAATCCATTTGGGTAATGAAATTCTTAAAGATTTTAATGGATAGGACCGTTACCTGATTTGACGAATTTGGTGGCCGAATTCGAACCTCGTATCATCTTATGGATTAAGATTGTGGCTCAAACGACAAAAATGAACTCTTGATTTATGTTGATCGATGAAGGAATTGGTGATGATAACCCCCTAGCTTTAAACTCCCATTACCTTCAAAATTCTATCTTTTTTTTTTGTATTTTCTTTCTCTCAAATTTTTCTTCAATCTCCCAAAACCCTCTCAAACATCTAAATTTTTCTCTCCAAAAAAACCCCACTCCCAAGCTCACTTCTTCCTCCTTTTATAACCCACTCATCTATCCCCCATTCTAATTTTTCCACTAACTCTATCTCACATTTTAATTTCTCCACTGACTCTTCTTCATTTTCATCTTCCCTTCTCCATCTCTATCTCACATTCTAATCTCTCCACTAACTCTTCTTCACTTCATCTTCCATTCTCCATATTTATATCTCATTTTAATTTCTCCACTAACTTTTCTTCATCTCCATTTTCCCCTCTCTATTTATCTTATTTTCTCCATCCATTCTTCTCCATCTTCCCTTCTCTATTCTAATTTCTCTACTAACTCTCTTTTTGTTATTTGCAAAATAATCCCTCAAGAATTAGGTATTTGCACTTTAGTCCTTGAGATTTTAAGTATTTGCAATTCAGTCACTAAAAAAATATTTTTTTAAATCCAAATCTCTTCATAATTTTCGACACACCTCTCCTATACTTAATCGAAATTCACCGCATGTCAAATTTAACTTCATTTCTTGCAGCTGAAAATAATGCAAAATTTAATTAAAGTCATTTTGCAAAATTAAGTCATTCTGGGTATAATTGGGCCAAGATGAAAATTTAGAATATTAGAGAACAATGTCACAACTCCTAAAAATAAAAAATAAAAATAAATTGACTCAAATTAAATTTTTTAGGCCCGATTCGAGATTATGTTTGTGAAAGGATACATGACCCTGAATTGAATTTTTTAACTTTATGATGGCCAACATGAAAAGGGATTTAAGAGAAAAATATTGACTATTTTTATGTATTTTTTGGCCTCAAATACTATTATTTATTAAATATTTTCCTAATTTCTAAAAAAATATAAAAACAAATATTAAAAAAATATGAAAAATCATTTTTTGTTCAAAATTGGTTCTCTAGACTTGGCCAAGGTCCCCAACGTCGAATTTTTTAAAAATTTTATGAATTTTTATGAATTTTCTATTAATTTTCGAAAATAAAAATACCGAAAAATACTGAAAATATGAAAAATTATTTTTTGGTCAAAATTGGTTCTCTAGGCTTAGCCAAGGTCGCCAAGTTGATTTTTTTTTAACTTTATGAATTTTTATGGATTTTGTATTATTAATTTTAAAAAAGAAAAGATTATTAAAAATCAGGTGTCAATAGGGTGCACTATCTCTTCGTCGGGCGTATCGAGATCCATTGGATCCTAGGTGGGGATATAAGAGGTCGGGTTGGGTGACCCCTTAAATCCATGAAGCGGGCCATGAATCGTCGCCCACACACAAGAACCAAGCTTTAAAAAGATGAGCCACTAGGTGGATAAATCCCTCATCCATCCAGATCATGATGACGTGATGTTCTTAGACCCAGCCCATACCTAGAACCGGATGGTGCACAATATAGAATGACTAATCGATAGGAAACCAAATCTAACGTGCCTCTTCATTATCTTGAACCTAAAAATGATAACCACGACTAGGTGAGAAATAAATATCGATAAGTTAACGCCTAAGCTCGGGTAAGATATTGATTCGTTTAGTCAACCTACGCAACAATACATCATAATAGCATAGCGCCGATTACATGTAAGCATCTCCCACATTAAATCACACTCGTGTAAAATTGGACTAAACATAATAATCAATCAATCCAAGCAAATAACCATAATTCCATAATAGTTCGCAAAATCAAGTTCCACACGCATTCCAATTATTAGCGGCCATAGGCCCAACTCACATAACTAGTATGAGTAAATGCTACGACTGATAATGTCTACTAGCATGTTAGTGTGTCGTCCCTTACTTTTGGTGACGATATCCAATAGTCCATAAGATTCGTATGACTATCATGACACATAACTACTAAGAAAAATCGTACAATTGGCACGGACCATACAATTGGCATGAATTTAAGTTCATTATATGACCACACAAGTAGGTCATACCACCAATCAATTCATATTTTGCATATGAATACGGATGTTCAATCCTCATAAGTCAATCATAAACCATTCAGATCATCCAGCAATCCAGCATTGATCGCCACATCAGGCAGTCATCACAATAATAACACCACGCATTCAATTAACTGAACTAACCACCAACAGCTACTCAGTCTACCAGCCAATCAGTCAAACAATTCACCATCCACTCAGTTCTAGTTAATCGCTTGCTCGCGATCAACCAATTACAGTCAATCAATCAATCAATCAATCACTAATTAGCTATAATCTATCTCGCTACTCAATCTAATCTAATTAATTGTGGTCATTTAACCTAAACTCGGTCTCTAACTATACTAACCACAATAGTCTATTTAAACACCCTATTTAACTAATCAACTAATCCTAAACACAATTAGTATCCTAATCGAGAGTTAAGGGCTAACTCACCACGACGACGACGACGCGACAGTGCACAGATGGCTGGATGGTGACGGTTGAGGGGGCAAACTCCGGCAAGTAGGAGTGAAGCGATGAAGGGTTGAACAAAGCTCCTCCAGCGGCTGAAGACGATGCATCGATAGGGCTAAATGGGCTCATGAACTACTGGTTCAATGGCAGTACAGCTAAATGGGGCATCGTGGTTGTTCTAATGGCTGGAAGGCGCGGTTTGGGGCTCGACTAGGGGCTACAATGGTGAGGGACAAGTCGTTGCAACAACCAGGAGGATGGCCTCGACGCAGTGAGCTCACAGGGCTTGCTGTGACGCTCGGAGGGGACAACAGCGAGGCGAGGCAATGGCAATGGCTGAGTGGCGTTAAGAGAAGTAGAGGAGGGAAGAGGGAGGAGGAGTGGTATAAAGGGGACAGTTGAGGGGAGAGGGTAGCAACGCAACTCGGTGCGGGATGAGCCACGACAAAGCTCAAACTACAGTGGCGACAGTAGCTGGACATGGCGAAGTGGTGGTTGGCACGGTGGAGAGAAAAGAGCAGTGGTAGTGAAAGAAGAACTAGAAGAAGTGGAAGAAAACGCAACAACAGAATGATAAAAGAGAACAAGTCCTCTCGAACTATAGTGGAAGAGGGGGGAAAGGAAAAAGAAAAGAAGGTGATTCTCAAGGTAGATTTTTTTGGGGGGGGGGAGGCAGCCAAGGGCGGAGAGAAGAGAGAGAGTGAGAGAAGTGGCGAGGTGACTTGGGGGCCCATAGGTCAAATCCCACATGAATTTTTTATGTTCTTATGCATAAAGTCAAGGATATTTTGGTTCAAACGTCCGAGGAAAACAAACAATCAAGGTCTTCCTTGATCACGAAGGTTTGGAACGCTAAATTCTACAATACAATTCCACTGACTCAAAAATTTGATGTCCAATAGCTGTCTCTCAATCTACAGAAATCCAACATTATTTAGTTTGCAGACCATAAAATTTTGAGATGTCACAGGCATTGAGAAATTCTGCATATAAAACCTTGCATTCAATTGAGAAATTGAAAAATGCAATTGACGATGTTCTGATGAAATTCTGCATGATATGTCATAGTTCTGGTAACTTATTAACAATGGCACAAGATATGTAATTTTGATATAACTGCATTGACTCATCCTTGGATTAATAGAAATGTTTATGAGGTATGTATGAGCTTCTTAATCTAAAAGATAGGAAGGCAAGTCCCATTTTCACCAAAAGACAAGTTTTGGCTTTCTTCTCCTATAAAAGTCAATTCACCAAATGCTGAATTCATCTTGTTTAAATTCACATCCACGATTAGTGATTAAATAATGAATGGTGATTGACCAGAGTTTGGCATGCATTGTTGGAGTGTAGTTCATACTCACCATCAACAAAAGAAAAGCACATCACCAACTCGAAATTTTATCGGTGCGATGAGAGAGAGACCCACCGAAGCAGAACAACAAACCACCTTATCCATTGTGGTGACAATGGTGATATTATAGTCCCACCCAAAACTTAAGCTATTAAGTGGAAGAGGACAACATGTATATAAAGGTTATATAAGAACCATTGCAAGTGATGTGGGACAATATTTTATCTGGTGACAAAATGAATGGAATTGTCCATGGTGATAATTGATTAGAGAGACAGAGAGGGAAAGGGATGTCATTTACATATAAGACGTACACGTGACATTCATTCTTAGCATAGTAATGAGAAATAGTTAATTCTCAGTTTGTGTGGTAAAACTGTAGATTATAAAGACGGATTGAATAGATATCTCAAGGACTTTGCCTTATGGTTTAAAAGGTGCTCAAGTTCCATAAAAAAAAATGCACAATGTTGTTTGGGCATGTAACGTGGTTATGCCTCTAAAAATAATGCAACTTATCGAAGAAAGCTCAAATACACATGCATCGTTGTCTATAAAAAGAGAAAACTATTCAAAAAATCCTAAACCATTTCTACAGTAACCAATTTAGTCATAAACCCTTTTTTATGTTGGAAGCCCTAAACTTTTTAATCTTGTCAATTTAGTCCTAAATAGTTCGATAACATGTCAATTCAATCCAAACAATTATGCGAATTTAGTCATAAATCTTTTAAAACTTGTCAATTTAGTCATGTTAGGGAAAATCCTTTATGATGTTTTGAAGATAACAAAAAAATCAAAGGCTACTAATTTTTTTTATTGGTTGAGTAGAACCAAGTGAAAGGTATGCAAGTTGTTATGCAGATATTGTCTTAACTGAACATATGAAGATTATGAGTTCTCTATCTATGGCGAACAAGGTGTTAGACATAGAGGTATTTGCAAGTTGGAGGTACCTAAATAGAAGGTGCTAGGAGGTTCAGTAAAGTTTGGTATTACATCAGAAGTTGATAAGAAAGAAAATTGATATCTTCACAAAGGCTGTTAATTAGAAGATGGATCAATGATACATGTGAGAAAAGAGGTCTCGTATATTTGTCTCTAAAGGACTTGAATTATGTTATTGCACTCTGTTTTAATCTGATATTACGCATATGTGGTGGTACATATAAAAGACTAATAGAAAACAAGCGAGGCCGATATACAAGTGCATCCAATAGGGTAGGCACGCCTAAAGGGTATGCCCTCAATGGATTCCACTAATCTGTAACTTAACAGTAAACTCATCTAATAAATTGTCAAAATACTTTACTTTTATATAATCATAAACGGGTTCATTACATTATCCACTTCAATTTACCACCGAGAAGCTAACAAATGACATTAAATCCCAATACATAATTCCCATCATCTATCAATGCCACGGTCACCACTATCTAAAAGTAAATAAACCACGAGGAGTGAGTATAAAACTCAACAAATAAATATGTCTAGCCAAACAACTAAATTATCTAAATCACCATTCATTCAAGTGAAAACCAAACTATCAATAAACGCCAAGGTATATAACGGCAACCATAATAAAGTATGCATATAAGGACTGTAACTAATCAGTTATCAATCAGAAGCGGTAGTCAAACCAGTAAACTCCACGAATGGCCTCCTAAAGCACACGGCCAAATGCACCTATGTAGTCCCATCTCAAATTTTTGTTATTTCGACGATACCCATGTCGTTCACTTTGTAATTCCATCTGCCTAGAGTCTCAAGATGTTAAACTATCCACTGGACACAACATGTAAAACACAATTGCCACCAAACCAATCTTCTCACCCATGGCTAACTGCCCCCCAATCCTTAATTAGTATTGATCCATGAACAATTTAGATGATCAGCTTACACGCTCGGGTTACTTAAGACCCAAAGAAACTACCTCAAGCAATAGATCGTCTGCGTAAAGGTGTTTTACTCTCCATGCATGCAAAGATCCCTTATGACATACCCATTTTCTAGACAACATGCATCACCAAAATGAACAATCATCAAACAAGCTAGTAGTTAGGATAGAAGTACTACTTGCCTTAGGATTGCATATAAAGAAACGGAGCTCGATTTGCCACTGAATGAGCTCAAATCAACACTTTTCCTTCTAGGTGACGCACGACAAGAGATGAAGAGAGAGGGAGGGCGCTACGTTGAAGATTGAGCATGGATGAGAGGAGCTAGTGGGTTACCATTGTTGAATCTCAAGTCGTCAGATAAAATGAGAGCAAGAGAGCTTGGGTTGAGGGAGGAGATGTGGTGGATCCAACGAGAGAGAAGAGAGGGAGGACGAGAGAAATAAGACTGAAATGGGAAGGAGAGAGAGTGAGAAGCCCTTATATATGGTCTTGGGGTGGTGAGATGGCTAATCCAAAAGGCTTCATAGTTCAACTACAAGCAAAAGTTCTTTCTAAACCAATTTTGTACTCTAGCACTCAATCAAATAATGCACAAGTGGTCCGATTAAAATTACCGTGCCCAACATCCCCTTAAGCTCCAAATTCCACCGTGCCAACTATTTTAGTTCCAAACACATAATTACTAAAATCCTAAGCTCGATAAGTACTATTCTTGTCATGCTCCGATCCTCGAGTATGCACCATCCCTACCAAATGCCTTAGATCAAAAAGACTAACATCCCAGATATGCTAACGATCAATGGAAATTTCTACACATGTGGAAACATATAATACACCTAGGCAGAAAATTTAAACAGGGATAGCAAAGTAGGAAAACTACTTAACTATTAGTTAATCAAATGTCTCAATACAATAGCTAAAAGTAGAGGATCGCTAACCCAATAAAGGTATACAAAGTAATTATAACCTCATTCTTCAGGGCAGTTCCCTAAGACAGCAAAAAGATAGGTGGATTGATATGGGTTAGCTACTTATCTACTCCAAAAGAGGGGCCACTGTACTTTCATCCATATCATCAATCAAGATCTCAAAAGATTACCATACTCCTATGACTAGGGAGGTGTTGGGATATCATTAGATGCCATAGATAGGTCAGACTTAATATCAGGTTCGGAATCCACTATTTCTCTATTGAATGCGTCAAGATCTATCAGATCCTAGGCAGGGACATAGGGGGTCAAGTTAAGTGGTCCCTCAAATCCACAAAGTGGGCCACAAAGAGCATCACCCTCATGTAAGAACCAGGCTTTGAAGAGATAGGCCACTAGGTAGCTAAATCCCTCATCTACCCAAATTGTGGTGATATAGTGTTCCCAGATCCGGTTCATACTTGGAACCGGATGATGTGCGATATAAAATGACTGATCGGTAGGCACTACAAATCTAATGTGCATCTCTATTATCTAGAACTTGAAAATGATAACCATGACGAGGTCAAAAATAAATCTTGGTGTGTCATCACTTAAGCCTAGCTAGATCAAAAATAAATCACATGTAAGCTTGTCACACCTCAAATCACAAATAAGTAGAGCTCGGTTGAAATAATAATTGCACAATCTAGCTGAACAACTAGAAATCCCACAATAGCTAACAAACACCAAGTTCCTCTCACATTCCAGTTATTAATGGCCACAGGGCCCATCGCACTAACTAGTGTGACGAAACACTATGACTGGCAGTGTCTACTGGCATAACCATGTATCGTCCCTTACTCCCGACAGCAATGTCCGATAGTCAGTAAGATTTGACATGGAACTATTAGAAAAAATCATACAACTAACACGGACCATACAACTAGCACGAAATTAAACTCTTCATGCGGTTACACACGTAGATCACACAACCAATTAATTCATATATATATATTGTAACTAGATACAGATAATTAATCATACAGTCAAACATAAATCACTCAGAGCATCCAGCAGTTAAACGCCGATCACAACCTCAAGTAATCGATAACAATAAAAATAGGACGTACTCAATTATCTAAGCCAACCACCAACAGCTACTCCACTTACCAACTAATGAGTCAAAAAATTCATCGACCACTCGACTCTAGCTAATCGCTCCCTCAAGATCAAACAATTGCAAACAACCAAGCAATCAAGTCACCAATTAGCCATAGCCTATCTTGCTACTTGATCAAACTTATTTAATTACTTGCAGAGGCACGCTAGATTTGGAGTCCCTACTGACTAGTCATTTTATATCATGCCCTATCAAGTCCCAGGCATGAACTAGGTCTGGGACAGCACGTCACCACAATTTGGGTGTGTCGCAACCTTAAAAAATTTCCAATTGGGTGAACGGATTATCAGGTTAATTAAATTAACTAACCTAATGCGGACCCTCCCAAGCCCTACCGAATCGCAACTTTGGTTTTTTATTTAAATGAATTTTAGATTTGAAGTCGCCACTAATCATTTTTTGTAGGTTGATTAGATACCTAAATAAATTAGTGGGAAGACTAAATTACTTCTACGAACCAGAGATTATGAGTTCGGGGACTTGGTTACACTAGTTAATTAAAACTAATGCCCTTTCGGTATCTTAATTTTATGGATATCCTAATTTGGCAACTCAAGCTTGATTTATTCCTAAGACTCTAGTGAGGTGTTTTCTTTTTGTATTTTCACTTTTTAGATAGGATGCATGGGTGGTATTTTTTTATTTTCAAAGTGTTAAAAATTCCCTGAAGCCGAAAGAGGGAGTATGTAAACCACTTCTGTGCAGTGTTACAATCTACTCACTTTAGGGTCTGGTGATTCAAAAATTAACGGCAGGAAGTCAATGACAGTAAATAAAAACCTCTAATGGATGGCCCAGCCTTGGCTTGGCTCTCCACTTTGGGGTTTAAAGGTACATGAATTATATTGCGGGAATTTAAATAACGGTAAGTAAAAACCTCCAATGGACGGCCTAGCATTGGCTTGGCTCTTCCCTTTAGGGTTTGATGATGTAGGAATTTAAATTGCAGTAAGTAAAAACCTCCAATGGGCGGCCTAGCATTGTCTTGGCTCTTCCCTTTGGGGTTTAATGGTGCAAGAATTTAAATTGCAGTAAGTAAAAACCTCCAATAGCTGGCCTAGCATTGGCTTGGCTCTTCCCTTTGGGGTTTGATGGTGCAGGAATTTAAATTGCAAAAAATGAACGACCTCCAGTGGATGCACTTTGCCACTCCATTCTGGAGTTTTAGTTCTTTAAAATAAAATACAACAAATTGTTTCAACAATTTGAACTAAAATCCATTGACAGGTCGGCTGCAAATTTGATGGAAATATTGGAATTTGTTTGGGCCCACTTTGCACCTCCATGGAATTTATCGTTGATACGGAATTGTCCCCTTTTTTTTACCTACAATAAAATATGGGAAAAAGGGAGATGGAGAAAGTGTATAAAATTTGTGCTAATTTGCGACTAAAACCACAAATAAATGAATAAATAAAAGCACTTAGCTCGAATTTGCTTGCTCGTTGACAAGGATGAACTCTTGATTTATGTTGATCGATGAAGGAATTTGTGATAATAACCCCTAGTTTTAAACTCGCATCATCTTTAAAATTTTCTCTCTCTCTTTTGGTAATTTCTTTCTCTCAAATTTTTCTTCAATCTCCCAAAACCCTCTCAAACATCCAAAATTTTCTCTCCAAAAAAATTCTCCCTCCCAAACTCACTTCTTCCTCCTTTTATAGCCTATTCATCCATCTCCCATTCTAATTTTTCCACTAACTCTATCTCCCATTCTAATTTCTTCACTAACTCTTCTTCATCTTCATCTCCCTTTCTCCATCTCTATCTCACATTCTAATTTCTCCACTAAATTTTTTCATCTTCAACTTCATCTTCCCTTTTCCATATCTATCTCACATTCTACTAACTCTTCTTCATCTCCTTCTTCCCTTCTCTATTCTCATCTTATTTTCTTTATCTTCTGTTCTCCATCTCCCCATCTTCATCTCCTCTTCTCCATCTTTCCATCTCCCCTTCTCTATTCTAATTTCTCCATTAACTCTTCTTTTTGTTGTTTACAAAATAATCCCTCAAGTGTTAGGTATTTGTACTCTAGTTTATGAGATTTTAAGTATTTACAATTCAGTCCCTAGAAAATATTTCTTTAAGTCAAAATCTCCTCATAATTTTCGACACACCTACCGCATGTTGAATTTAAGCTCATTTCTTGCTATTGAAAATAATGCAAAATTTAATTAAAGCCATTTTTGTAAAATTGAGTCATTCTGGGTATAATTGGGCCAAGATGAAAATTTGCAATATTAGAGAACAATGTTACAACTCCTAAAAGTGAAAAATGAAAATAAATTGACTCAAATCGAATTTTTTTAGGCCCGATTTGAGATTATGCTCGTAAAGGAATACACGACCCCGAATTGGATTTTTTAAATTTGCGATAGCCAACATGAAAAGGTATTTAAAAGAAAAATATTGACTATTTTTATGTATTTTTGTGGCCTCAAATGCTATTATTTATGAAATATTTTCCTAATTTCTAAACAAATATATTTAAAAAAATACAAAAATATGAAAAATTATTTTTTACTCAAAAATGGTTGCCTAAGCTTGGCCAATGCTTCCAAAGTTGATTTTTGCCATTTTCTCATTTTTTTTCTTGATGTTTTATGAATTTTCAAAAATAAAAAAATCGAAAAATATTGAAAATACGAAAAAAAAAAATTTTGGTCAAAATTGGTTCTCTAGGCTTGGCCAAGGTCCCCAAAGTTGATTTTTTAATTTTATGAATTTGTTATTAATTTTAAAAGAGAAAAGATGATTAAAAAACATGTGTCAACAGCTAACCCTCTTTGAAAGGTAGCTCGATAGGGGTTCATTTCAAAGACGAGATGACACATGAATCTTAATTGACTCAACCTAAGAAAATGTAAAGAGTTGTGACATTTGATCTCTAATACCTCTCTGAGCAAGTTCTGATCCAAATCGAACTGGAGGAGGTTTTTATGAAGTGAGAAAGAGATAGAGGAGCGAGCTTACCTGGCACTTACCTGCCTGTTGTGTGGCGGTTGCCTGATATGGATACTCTACTGAAAGTGGAATGAGAACCTAAGGATTCGTTATAAGAAAACCTTAGGGTGGTTGAGCTTGGACCCGTATGGTGGATTAACCCATGGTAGATTCCTAACAAAAGGATTCTACTGATTAAAATTTGATTGAAATTTCACTTGTATGGTAGGTCACCCCATGATAGATTCCTAATGAAAGGATTCTACTGATTAAAATTAGATTGAAATTTAACCCGCATGGTGGGTTATCCCATGGACATGCCTATAAGAAAGGCTTCTAGTGATTAAAATTGCACTAAGATTTGACCCGTATGGTGGGTTATCCCATGGACATGCCTATAAGAAGCACTTTGGGTGCCTGTAGAACGGACTTGGTGCCTGTAAGAAGGACTTTTGCGTGCCTGTAGAAAGGACTTTGGTGGCCTGTAGAAAGGACTTTGAGTGCTTGTAGAAAGGACTTTGGTTGCCTGTAAAAAAAACTTTGGTTGCCTGTAAAAAGGACTTTGGGCTGCCTTTAAAAAGGACTTTAGGTGCCTGTAGAAAGGACTTAGTGCCTGTAAGAAAGGACTTTATGCCTGTAGAAAGGACTTAGTGCCTGTAAGAAGGACTTTGGGTTGCTTGTAAGGACTTTGGGTTGCCTGTAAGAAGGACTTTTGTGTTGCCTGTAAGAAGGACTTTGGGTTGCCTGTAAGAAGGACTTTGGTGCATGTAGGAAGAACTTTTGTGTTGCCAGTAAGAAGGACTTTTGTGTTGCTGGTAAGAAGGACTTTTGGTTGCATGTAGAAAGGACTTTGGTGCCTATAGGAAGGACTTTTGTGTTGCCTGTAAAAAGGACTTTGGGTTGCCATTCTAGGATCTAGGAAGACCAAGAATCTTGCAGAAGCTCAAACCCGATTTAAATTACCTTGAAAGGTGCTATCTGGGATTTGGGAAGACTAGGAATCCTGTAAAAGCTCAAACCCAATTTAACTTACCATGAAGGGTGTCATTTCTGGGATCAGGGGAGACTAGGAATCCTGCAGAAGCTCAAACCCGGATTATATTTTCTTGTTGCTTAAGTATGAGTTAAAGATGTAGAGATCAAAACATCTCGAACATTTCTGTTTTCAAGACGAATCATGCTTCATTGGAGAAGGCGAATACCCGTATGTACCTCACTGGATTCAAGCACCTTGATAATCCTTAGAATTCATTCTCTTAAACGATTCAAGTTGAAGTATACTTATTTGAGGATTTGGAAGATTGCCTAGTGATTTCTTGATAACTAGGTTTCTTCATTCAATAATCGCCAAATGGATTTCCAGACCTTGAGAGATAACTTGAACATCGAAAATGTGTTACCTGTCAGGCAGTGTCAGAGGTAACATGTGCAAGCATTTTCATCAATGAGTTCATTGGTTCATGCAAAACTGTTAACTGAGTTTGCAATGATCAGAAACAATATGTGTGGTAGCTCATGCTGCATTCAATCAAAATGTGAATCATGCATAACTATTCTGTCAAGTTTGCGCTACCAAGTCTGTTCGAGGAGGTTATCATAGTATGAATACTTCAGTTCGAAAGGGCTTTTTCTCACTCTCGAGAAAGGCTGTTTATCCTGATTGCAGGAGAAAATCACTCATCTCATCATTATCGCATTCGACAAGGGTCTGAGTAATCTCACAATTGGCACGATCAAGCCAATCTGGAGGTCTTGATTAGGACCGTAATGTGGGCTGGTCCGAGGCTTACCAAAGGGGACTCTTTTGAGTCAATGTGATTAACAAAAAGTCTCTATCATCTGCTCCGGGTTTACAAGTCAAGAACCCTGCAAAAATGAGAGAGAAATAGTCTTGCTCGTACCTTTTTGAGCGATGCTTTGAATCATTCAACTCTATGTTAACTCAAGCGCCTTAATCAAAAAATACTTTCACGGGTTGTAACGTAGGTTAGGATTGGGGATGAGGAAGGCTTATTTTGGCTCAGAAGATATATGAGATGAGTTTGACATTGGTGATCATTGCATATTTGCCACCAGTCTTGACCTTCTAGAATAGTCCTCAAAGAACACCACCGTTATATGAGGAAAATGTCAACTTCTGCTGATACCGTTGTCACATTCGAACGGTATAAACTTCATCTGGGTATATTTTACAATTTGCCTCACTCGAAGAGTTTTCTTTTACAATCAAACCCCATTGGGAATTTACAACAAAAGACAAGATATTTTCACTGAGTGCACATGGACATTGATTTGAATGGGCATTGGCATTGCTTTTGACTGGCACTTTGCTTTTTTATGCCCGGGACTAGCTCTTTTCTTTTTTCCTTTTTCCTTTCTTCTTCCTTTTTTTTTGAAGACTATACCATTATACACACGTATGTCAAAGATCACACTTGAAGAGTTGACTTGAGAACTCTATGTAAATCCACTTCTTTTGAGTTCTTCTATTTTGAGGTAGCGCCATCTTCATCTTGGAATGAGCAATGACCACCAACGGGGTTTTAAGAAATGAATACGCAGGCTTAATTGGGTGGTGCAAAGGATATGAGTGTATTGGATAGAGAAACGGATGCATTTCGTCGTCCTAAGGCACTTGAGTTACCGTACGATGCTGAAAGTAAAGAAACGCTCGAAAATTGATGTTAGTTCGAGGAAGAAAATTTCTAACTATTTACCTCGTGCTATTTGTTGGGAGTACTTCCATTTGGCCCCGATGTGGGGTGATTCTTGACAGGGGCTATGAAATAAAACCCCCGCTCAAATGGGTTATCAATGATCACCTGTAGTGTTTAAGATTGAGAAGCGATTGCCTCCTTCCCTTCGGCTATCGTACCTTCGCGAGAAAACACATCGTCTTGGGGAACACGGAAACTGTTCAACACACAACTCACTGTGAATGTAGGACGTGTATGGAAATAGATTGCCTTTCATCATCCTGTCATGCCCCATTCTATATATTCGACGCATCATGTGAAGTTTATGCCCCAAGCCAGAATTGGTAAAATAAATATGAAGAAGAGTCATGCATAAATAATGGAATGTGCAAACACCATGCGGATGTGGCAATTTTTAAGCATCATGCTTGTTTACGAAATGTGCAAGTGTATCAAGAATGGGGGAATTTGAGTTGCCTCTAGGCATGTAGGCAGATCGAACCAATTGGCAGTCTACTCCCTATGTCGAGGAATAACTTGTCTTTAATCTTACCCCTGCGAAAAGCAGAAAGATTATCCTTGAAACCAAACGATATAAGGAAGACAATTTTTTTCTTTTCACTCCAAGGCTTTTTGATCAAATTGCCCCATTTTCGACGGATCGAATCTCATCAAATGATCATAATTTTACCCCTCGGGGTCGTCTCCTTCAAAATGTTAAATATTAGTGTAAATATTTCCTGTTGAAAGGAAAGGAGACGTGTTAGTCAGCATCTGAAGGGATAAATTGGAAACAATACTAGTTTACCCTTCATCTTAGATGCCTTGCGCGAGTCTCTTATCATCTTCGCCGGATCGGGTTTGTCTCCACTTTCGGTGGGCATTTCACAATTAGAGCCAAGGTTGTGGCAGAGTATCGACTTTGGTATCGCTCGACGAGTATTCCTTTTTCTTTATGCAAAAAGAAATATGCAAAAGGTTGTATTATTCGTTTACAATACTTACAACATTTCCATCCTTGAGGATCGAACTCGGGACGTCTCGAACCATTGTCATTCCCCATGCCATCTGGTCCACAAGACCACAGGTATTCATGGAGGCTCCTTTTAGGGTTAATTTTCGGATGGCACAGTTTTGTCGTATTGGGCAATTCTACACCACGACGTTTTTCAAGGCAATTTATAATCCCTGTTAAGACGGAATAAAGTAATTTAGAATTCGAGATGATCATGGGCAAATTGGAACGATACGAAATTACCCTTCTTTGAAGTTGTTGGGGTTTTTTGTTCTCATTTTCCTTATTTGAAGCCGTCCATCCAATGGCAATATTCACGAATTGATTTGCCCTAATTTTGTTCAACCAAGGAATTTCGCATTTGGGTACAACAGTATTATTGGGCCGGGTTGCAAATTCCTGAAAACAACAGGGATCTAATTTAAAACTAGAGCAATTGAGGATAAATTGAAACGATACGAGTTTACCATTTGAGCCTACGCAAGTTTTTACTCGCAATTAATGTTATCCTGAGTTTGGCGAAGTAAAGGCTCCGAGCATTTAATAGAAGAACGGGAAATTACTACTTCTAACTTTTGCGTTCATTCCAGACATCAATAAAAGTAGAAAACATCTAATGCAAGGAAATAAAGCAATCTGCATTCATTCAGGATCGATTTTCGCTCCCTCTGCAGGCTCTCTCATGATCAGCAGGCTTCATTCCAAATCAGGTATGCATCGGCCATGTTGAAGGACCCATGATCCCAGATTTGAAATACAGACTCCGTGTGCACCCTACAACCCTAGTGTTAGGAGATTGCCCTAAAGCAACCATGTGACGGTCACGTGTATGGCATAGATATTGTACTATCGATATCTCATTAATGGCAAGACGCTTGTTTATTCATCTTGTCCCTTTTGTTTTAGATGAATAAAGTCCATTAGATCAGTTGAAATAGATACCCATTCTTGAGGCGTCAAGAATACTTGTGACGGGTCATCAGATGGTCTCTGATCTTCAAATTGGTTCATGGTCGAAGGATCGTGGATTGGGTGTCCACGAGCCAGTTAAGACCAGTGTGCTCGCAGCCTTGCTATTGGGCATCCAATGCCCAATAGGGATGACGAGTCACAAGTCATCGGACGTTAGACGTCTAAGCTAGAACACGGGTGTTCGTATCGAAACGAGTTCGATCGATTTCACTGAACGTGACAAAAGAGCGATTGACTAACATGGAGGCTTCGTGCTTGGTCAATGTCTCGATTGCTCTTGGCTTGGTGTGTCAATGGTCCTCAGACCTGAGCTACAATGCTGGCTTGTATAGTAGATGGCTATGGTTCAGAGGTACGATATTGGCCAATCATTGATCCGCCTCTATGCATGATAGTCATAGTCCTCCAAATACGAAGCCACAGTCGTGGGCAATAGTTGGGATCTGTCTCCTCATTAGATGAAGCTGATGTCCTATGCAATCTATATGTGACGGTGCATTAGAAAGTCCTTGGCCAAGGCAGAAGTCGAGAGGAGTCTCGCCGAATGTACGTCGAATAGATTTGAGCATATGATCGAATCTGTGGGTTTGACTCGAATATCCATGGCCCTCATTTGATTGGGACATGGTAAGACAGAAGGACTGAATAACACCGAACCAAGGCCAATAGGTTCATTTTATCCTTGCACTTAATTCTGACTGGGTAACCGTGATATGTTGCTAGACGTCACTCACGGTTTGTGGGATCTAAGGATTGATTTGGGATGATCAATTCATTGAAGAATCCCACTGCCAGTTCAGGGGTGAACCTAGGAATGTCACACTCCTTAACCAACATCTGGCGACATCTACAACGAAGACGGGATCGCAAGAATGCGATAGAACTATTTGGATAGTCAAATGGAGTTTAAACCGATTGGATTCGTTCCTCTTTTCTAAAGCTCACAACAGAACGAAATAGATGACACAAGCATGATGTCATGATGATGTCATCAATGATGTAATAGTTACATCATGCCTGCATCATCATTGGATAAGATTAATTATCCAAAAGAGAGGAAAAGAAAAGAATTCTCTAGAAATTGTCAAAAGTAGGATAGAATTTTCTATTCGTTTGACAGAGACGTTTGGCACGTCAAACGATGTGATTTGATCACGAAACTTGAGGGACATGAAATCTAGAATATCTAAAACTCATGGATGAGAATTACAATTGAAAATGTTGCTGTTTGGGCTGCCCAAATGGGCACCCAAAACTAGCCCGCGGGCTGGTCAAAGGCGGCAAAATTGCCGCCTTTGACCCTGCCCGATAGGGCGGTGCCACGTGGCTGGTCAAAGGCAGTTTGACCGCCTTTGACCAGCCTCCAGGACACGTGGCGGCCTCCTATAGGCCGACCGCCCCTCTCCCTTATTCTCTCTCTCATCCTCACCTCTATAAATAGAGGTTGAGCCCCTCATTTCATAAGGTTAGACACTTGAGAGAAACCCACATACACGTACCAAATTTCGTGAAAAAGTGAGCTCGAGAATCAGCCAACTCGAATTCACAAAGTTTGTGTTTCCATTGATTGAAAACAAAGGGTTCGAATTGAGACGCTGCGAGCATTACTAGCATAATCCGAGAATCGTTTCTCCGAACCTCCGTCTTCAAGATCGCACGGGTGTCAGGGCGTGTCTGAAATAGAGGCCTCACACCTCTTGGGCTCGAGGACAAAGAAGCAGAGTCGCATCCTACCTCTGTTATCCAGGTACGTTTCTAAACAAGCTTTAGAAACTTAGATTTTCTATTAAAGTATACGAGGACTTCTAAGACGATCTAGGGCGCCGTTTGAATTTATTTTCTTCCGCTGTGCATATGACAGGTTATTATGTGTACAACGACCGCCCGGGGCCATTAGAAAACCAACACCTAGTGCTTCATCAACATTGAACTGATTGATCATGGCGATGAGTTCGTCATCAATGCCACTTGCTTGGTAGTGATACCTCTCCCCTTCCTCGGGAGGCATCAATGCTGACCCCATGGGCTCGGTCTTTTCATGCTTTCCCCCAACAGAACTTGATCTTGTCATAAACTGATCTAACTTACCTCTTAAATGTGCATTTTTGATCCTCAGATAATGCATTTCATCGAGGGTGAGGAGGCTATCATAGTTGGGGCAGGTGGCGGAGTCAAAAGCTTCTCTATATATCATTTTTCCGCTCGGAGGTTTTCATTTTCAGCTCTTAGAAACTCGGCTTCGTTGTACTCATGACAAGTCTTCATTCGGGTTCGCCTATTTTGAAACCAGAACTTGATTTGTAAAGGTTCAAGTCCTAGTTCTTGACTCAGCTCCATTTTCTGTTTGCCGTCTGGCATAGGGCACGTTCTGGAGAAATCCTCAAGCCTTTGTACTTGCTCCTCAGTATGGCGACAGTAACGCTTCCTTTGAACCTTACTGTTATTGTCCTTATCTTTACTGAGATCTTAGACGTCGTCGGCGGAAAGGCCAAGCTCCATGGGCTCGATCCCAAACATGGCTTCGAACTCTTCATCTCCCAAATTCAACAAGTAACGATAGCTCTAGAGAGGATTAGGTTGAGACATCTTCAATTGGTTAAAGGTTTCACAAGGTCTGCTATCTTCTCTTGTATTCTCACCCGCTCTGAATTCTTCTGAGCAACCGTGTATGGCTTTGAAACTTTTTCTGAGCATGGATGGAGGTTTTCGAGAGAATGCCTCTTTTAAAACTTAAGGCGTGGGTTTAGAAACCATATTGCTCTCCCCAAGGATTATGTCTTTCTCAACATTTTTACCATGTCTCTTGTACGGTTTGTTTTCTTTCATGGTAGGGGTTCCCGTCATTATCTCCCCCATTTATCTCCACCGTTAATTTTGTTGGTACGTTCTTCCATAAAGATGAATCCGATCTTCTTTTCCGCTGCAAATTTTCTTTGTCCCCCACCTAGGTCATCCTTTTCCTCTTCTTTTCTAAAGCGGTGGTATCACCTCAAACCTTTTCTGCAAAGATATCGGATTTGCTTGGCCCGAGATAGCATACCGACAGGGGATTCGAGCCGATAAAGACAACACCGGAAAGGAATGACCGGTAGGAAAATCTGACCGATAGATATTGCTACTGTGAAGTCAATATTTAACTCGAGACAGATCACCATCTTCGCATATTCTGCCCGTCAGTCTTAATACTCTCCCCTATCTTTTTAACGATAATGGCTAGTCTTCCCACGCAGATCTTCCCGGCTAAAGTTATGTTCAAATGGGAACGATTTTACCATCTTCTTGGTCGAGGCTATATTTACATAGCCCATCATCCGTGTGTCGAAGCTGAAATCCTCGGTTTATTCAAGGAGATAAATGCTTCTTCAGTCAAAGGCACCAACCTAGAGAGGGAATACAAGGCGTTCCCACATGTCTTCATTAATTTTCTAGAGGCTTGTCGAAGCACCCAAGAGACAGTCACCTTAACCCGCGTCGTGAAGGCTCGTTACCAGGATCGATCAAAATGTTTGGCCTTTGCAGAACACTTAGTTGCCCGGTATAAGAAGACCGTCAAGTCTACTGAAGAGCGGGTCTTGCTGTTGGTCCACGAGAGAGAGAAGCTGATGGAGTGCTTAGCTTTGAATTAGACTTACTTTGAGCATGATCTGAGCGATATCGTGATGAAATTCAGATGTGAGTGGTTGGATGGGAGGCTTGATGATTTAAGAGCGGATATAGCTTTCGAGAGAGATCTGATCGATAATCTGAAATTTGCTGTTGAACATCATAAGGGTAGCGCAGCCAGGCACAAGGAGAAATGTACCCGCCTATTCTTCAAGATTGCAGATCTTGAATCCCAGATTACTCAGTGTAAGCACAGCATCAACTTCATGGAGAGTCAATTAAACTCTTTTGTGATGCTTATTAGGGGTCAATTTAGCTTTACTTTTCTTCCCCGGTGAGCGGTTGTAATACTCCTTGATGAATGAACTGAAAGAAAAGCTTCATATCTCTGTGTTTTAATCCTTTTGCCATCTCTTTCTCACATAGCACGATAGAACGATTTAAGGCACCGAAAACGTCGAGGTTGTTCTTGTTAGCTACTTCGGACGATGATATCGAAAATACTGAAAAGGAGTTCGATAGTGGCCCCCACTCTCCGTCTTGAGGCCTGCGATTAATCATATAAATCGGTAAAGTTGTAACCACTCGATCACTGCACCAATAAATCGGGCCACTTGTTTCGTGTCCCACTTCAATCGTGCTTAGCCTCTTTCGGCGTCCACTTATTGGTGTCGGTCGACTGTAATATTGGGAAGAACGCTTGTGGGTCATGCTTATTAATAAAACATCAACCCCCCAAAGACCTCCACTTGGTTCGCATCCGAGGAAGTTTTAAGGTTGTAAGGTCGGATCAATCATACTTGCCTCACGGATTCTGATTACAAAATGTATGCTTTTCAAAATACAGGGACCTCTAAATACATTGAAAATGCCCCCATTCCTGATCTGGATACATTTACCACCCCCATCAATATACATGGCCTATACGTACACACGTTCATCAGTTGACACGATCCTGTCTCTAGGAGGATCAATCTCTTTGCTTGCCCCCAGGATTAATGGTTAAAGCATCGGCATTTTTCCATCGTTTTATATTCTTCAAGATTATTCATGGTTTGTTATCACCGACGAGCCTAATTTTTCTCCTGCCCGGGGTACCTATAATTCCCTGCAAGAGTAAAGGAAATAATTAGTATGTAATCTAAGAGGGGTCGGTCCATGACTCCTAAATTAGTCCAGTTTTATTCTTTGATTTTATTAGAAATTAGAGAAAATTTTCTTTGAAAAATATGGGTGAATTTCTCAAAAAGAATTTTCTTGCAGATTTTAGAATTTAGAAAAAAATGTGATAAAATCCTTTGATATTTAGCAAATTTTTCGAAGGGATTTTTCTCTTTTATCAGAATGAATTTTCAGGGGCAAATTTGTCAAGAGAATCTGACTTGAAAGATGTGATAACATTCTATATTAGTCAATAAAATTCCCTAAAATTTTCTTTTTCCACATTCATTATTTTCAGAAATGGGATACCAATTTAATTGACTAATTTTTTTTCTTCTGAAAAATGACAATGATATTAAATTCAAAATTTGACCGACACCTAACATGGACTGACCAAAAATAAATACAAGATAAAGTTAGAAAATTTACTTTCACCGTGAAAAATACTATGTAGGTCACATAGACATGCGTATGAATCGTGAGTTTAAATCTTGGTCTATCTACTCTAAAGGCTGACAAATTGAAGCGAAAGACATACGGCAAGACGATAATCTCGCGCACATAACCAAGATTAGTCATGATCCACGACGTAATCAGGATTAACCGGGCCTTCCCACTTCTGCTGCTTGAACTAAAAATTAAAACCACTACTTTGGTAATCTTAGCAAGCCTAAGGCCTAACTTTTAAAACTCATTTTTGAAAAGAGGTTTGGGATTGAATATGGACTAATTTTCGATGTGATCTCACGCCGAAAGCTAGAACCAAATCACAATACCATCCTAAAACTAGTGGCCTAGGTCCGGTTACGGGACGTGTGTGATGTAGTGCTAAAATAATTAAACATGCACAACAGTTAAATGCAAATACCGCTTCAAAAATGTGCGAAATTAAACAAACAATTCCAACACCAAGCCTGCAAAACAAAGGGTTAGCCAAACACGCCACCCCTTATAACTCCCATTCTACAAAACCATTTAACACCTAAAAGATTATAATCCAACCAATTCTCAAACCAAATGGATTTTCACAAAATTTTTCTGGCCTAAGTCCTTTAGGTTCTTAAATTATTAACAACTCCTCAGTGGAGTCGCCAAGCTGTCGCGACCCTAAAAAATTTCCAATTTGGTGAACAAATTATTAGGTTAATTAAATTAACTACCCTAACGCGGACCCTCCCAAGCCCTACCGAATCGCAACTTTGGTTTTTTATTTAAATGAATTTTAGATTTGAAGTCGCCACTAATCATTTTTTGTAGGTTGATTAGATACCTAAGTAAATTAGCGGGAAGACTAAATTACTTCTACGAACTAGAGATTATGAGTTCGGGGACTTGGTTACACTAGTTAATTAAAACTAATGCCCTTTCGGTACCTTAATTTGATGGATATCCTAATTTGGCAACTCAAGCTTGGTTTATTCCTAAGACTCTAGTGAGGTGTTTTCTTTTTGTATTTTCACTTTTTAGATAGGATGCATGAGTGGCATTTTTTTATTTTCAAAGTGTTAAAAATTCCCTGAAGCCGAAAGAGAGAGTGTGTAAACGACTTCTGTGCAGTGTTACAGTCTACTCACTTTGGGGTCCGGTGATTCAAAAATTAAACAGCAAGAAGTTAATGACAGTAAATAAAGACCTCTAATGGATCGCCCAGCCTTGGCTTGGCTCTCCCCTTTGGGGTTTAATGGTGCAGGAATTAAATTGCAGAAATTTAAATAACGGTAAGTAAAAACCTCCAATGGGCGGCCTAGCATTGGCTTGGCTCTTCCCTTTGGGGCTTGATGGTGCTGGAATTTAAATTGCAGAAAATAAACGACCTCCAGTGGATGCGCTTTGCCTCTCCATTTTGTGGTTTTAGTTCTTTAAAATAAAATACAACAAATTGTTTCAACAATTTGGACTAAAATCCATTGACGGGTCGGCTGCAAATTTGATGGGCATCTTGGAATTTGTTTGGGCGCACTTCGCACCTCCATGGAATTTATCATTGATACGGAGTTGTCCCTTTTTTTTACCTGCCATAAAATATGAGAAAAAGGGAGATGGAAAAAGTGTATACAATTTATGCTAATTTGCGACTAAAATCGCAAATAAATGAATAAATAAAAATATTTAGCTCGAATTTGCTTGCTCGTTGACGAGGATAAACTCTTGATTTATGTTGATCGATGAAGAAATTTGTGATGATAACCCCTAACTTTAAACTCCCATCATCTTCAAAATTTTCTCTCTCTCTCTTTTGGTATTTTTTTCTCAAATTTTTCTTCAATTTCCAAAAACTCTCTCAAACATCCAAAATTTTCTCTCCAAAAAATTCCCCCTCCCAAACTCACTTCTTCCTCTTTTTATAGCATATTCATCCATCTCCCATTCTAATTTTTCTATTAACTCTATCTCCCATTCTAATTTCTCCATTAACTCTTCTTCATCTTTATCTTCCTTTTTCCATCTCTACCTCGCATTCTAATTTCTCCACTAACTCTTCTTCATCTTCATCTTCATCTTCCCTCCTCCATATCTATCTCCCATTCTACTAACTCTTCTTCATCTCCATCTTTCCTTCTTTATTCTCATCTTATTTTCTCCATCTCCTCATCTTCATCTCCTCTTCTCCATCTCCTCATCTTCATCTCCTCTTCTCCATCTTCCCTTCTTTATTCCAATTTCTCCACTAAATCTTCTTTTTGTTGGTTACAAAATAATCCCTCAAGTGTTACGTATTCGTACTATAGTCCATGAGATTTTAAGTATTTTCAATTCAGTCCCTAGAGAAATATTTCTTTATGTCCAAATCTTATCACAATTTTTGACACACCTACCGCATGTTGAATTTAAGCTCATTTCTTGCTATTTAAAATAATGCAAAATTTGATTATAATCATTTTTTGTAAAATTGAGTCATTCTGGAAATAATTAGGGCATGACGAAAATTTGGAATATTAGAGAACAATGTCACAAATCTTAAAAGTGAAAAATGAAAATAAATTGACTCAAATTGAATTTTTTTAGGCCCGATTCGAGATTATGCTCATGAAGGAATACATAACCCCGAATTGGATTTCTTAAAGGGATTTAAAAGAAAAATATTGACTATTTTTATGTATTTTTGTGACCTCAAATGCTATTATTTGTTTAATATTTTCCTAATTTCTAAAAAAAACATATTTAAAAAAATACAAAAAATAAGAAAAATTATTTTTTACTCAAAAATGGTTGCCTAAGCTTGGCCAAGGCTTCCAAAGTTGATTTTGCAATTTTCTCATTTTTTTTCTTGATTTATTTTATGAATTTTCGAAAATAAAAATATCGAAAAATACTGAAAATACGAAAAATTATTTTTTGGTCAAAATTGGTTCTCTAAGCTTGGCCAAGGTCCCTAAAGTTGATTTTTTAATTTTATAAATTTTTATGGATTATTTATTAATTTTGAAAGAGAAAAGATGATTAAAAAATAGGTGTCAATAGGGTGGACAATGGATTTGATTACCTAGTAGCTCACCTCTTCGAAGCCTAATTCCTGCATATTGCTGATGTTCTCTATGGCCTACTTCATGGATTTGAGGGGCTCCCTAACCTAACCTCTTTTGTCCCCGCATTGAGAGCCAATGAACCTCGATAAACCTGACAAAGAGGTAGTGGACCTCGAGCCTAACATCTACCCTGACTCATCTATCGAGATTAACCCGTCTAAGACCTCAAATGAAGTCCCCATGTTTCTCTAGTCATAGGAGTATAGCTATCTTTTGGAGAACTTGATTGATGATGAGTACGAAGGTAGAGCTACCGCTCTTTTGGAGTAGATGAGTAGCTTACTCTTCTCGACTCATTTACCTTTTTGCTAGTCTTAGAAAGCCGCCCAAAAAATTGGGTTGTATTTATTCTATATAGTTCTGTAAGGTTAGCGATCCTCTACTTTTGCTCATGTATCAAAATATTTGGCTAATTAATGGAAATAGAATTCCCTACTCTGCTATTCCTATTTATTTTTCTAATTGGGAGTTTTAAACGTTTCTGTTTGCATAGAAGTTTTCATTTTGTCAGTAGCATACCTGTGACGGTATTTTTTCCGACCTGAGGCGTTTGGTATGGATGCCATGTACTCGAGGTTCGGGGCGTAACATAAACAACTCCGCTAACTGCAGTTGCTCTTCCACTGTTCACTTCCAGCATCACTGGTTGCTTTTGAAGTCCCTCATTCCACTACTCAATGGTTACAGTTACCCATATTTCTTGGCCTATATCATCAGTGGCTTTCGAGATCTATGTCATACACTACCTCGTATGATTGTGTTGATTTTACTTCTTCATAGCTGCATTTATGAGCTCTAGCAAATCGTATCCAAAATTATTGGCTCCATTACTTAGATGACTACTTCGTATCCAACTCATTACAAGCCTTACTTTTTTTTTTGGTCAATCATCACAGACCTTGTTGATCATGGCTTTTGTCGACTAAATGTACTTACCGACTAACAACCTTCAACATTTTGGTCGGTCTTCCTCAACACGAGTCGACAATCAATGACTTTGATATTAATTTGTGTCACTAGCTATTGAATCTTTATTTCATTTTCTCCAAGTTTTTTTTTTTGCCAATTGATTCGACACTCGTTTGACACCAAATTAGTGTTGAGCGTTGTTTTCTATCCCACCATTAATGTCAGTCATTAATCAATTTGATGAATTTGATGGCTTAGTGTGGCAATAGTAAGTTGAAAGACTTGATTATATAAATGGGGAAAGTGTGAGAAAGTTTGAGGATTGGACTGCATAAAAGAAAACGCAAGCAACATTAAATTCTACTACTCGAAAAAATTAGGGGACAAAATCTCAAAAATGTTAAATTTGAGAAGATTATAACTGTACTCCACCCAAAAGATCATTATAAATCCTTGTCATTATTTTTTATAATTTTAAAGTGATCAATTACTTTCAAATGATCTTTGCCAAAAAAAAAATTACTTTTGAATCATGATCCACGTTTTCCGAAAGCAGATGGGGGAGTCACACTTGGCCATAGAAGATAGGTCAATCTGAGTCAAGTTCCAGTATTTCTAGCTCTAAACTAGGAATGTGGAAAGTACATCCTTATAAACATCGAGAACATATTGATATCTTAATCACCATCGGCACAACATACAATAATTAAACCTACATTTTCATTTTAAATTAAAGTCTAAAAAAGTCAAAAGGCCTTAATATAATTAGCCAATAAGACAACAAAACTACAACCACAATGTTGGAAACACTAATCTTCTCATGTATCAGGATTTTTTACAGATCAAATCTTGCCCATTTCAGGCTGACTGTTTGGAAATTTGTGTGTGTGTGTATATAAATTTAGTTTTCTCATGTAAAATTTGGTGGGGGGCATGAGCGTACCATCTAATGAAAACTGCAGGTCCTATAATGGCGGAGGAGGATTATGACAAACACCAGAACACGGTAGAAACACAATAAGTTTTCGTTTGAGTTGTTTCCTCCATTTGGGAATTCCTCTTAGACCGGCAATACAAAGAAAGTGATGCAAGTGTATGCATGTATGCATGGAATGCATGTAGTGGGCCTCAATGTGGCTCAAACACCAGTGGGGTACGAGAACTGATCAAATCCTTATCTTATTCAAGGGTAGTATTTCTTGACAGCGTCTGCATTTACAGGATTTGCCAATTCTTCTCCATCTATATTCACGAGAATCAAAGCATCGCCAGGTTAAACTTTCTGTACTGGGTACGAACCCTCGTAATTCGACGCGAACTTGCCTCCTGGAAGGGCAACGTTGGGGAGTGCCTTCTTCACAACTAAATCTCCGGCTGTAAAGCTTCTGGGTCTTAATTTTCGGTTGAACAACTTAGCTACCTGCTTTTGATACTCATATTCATGACAGATAGCCTTCAAGTGCTTTTCATCAATCAAGTTCAGCTGTTCATGTCTCTGCCGGATCCACTCGGCCTCTGAAAGTTCGACTTAGGCTAATATTCGTAAGGAGGGGGTTTCAACTTCTACAGGGAGGATGGCTTCCATGTCATATACTAGCAAATAGGGTGTTGCCCCGGTTGAAGTTCGAATTGAAGTTCGGTACGCCATTAACGCATACGGCAACCTCTTATGCCAATCTCTAAAGTTCTCTGCAGTCTTGATTAGGATTTTCTTAATATTCTTATTTGCTGCTTCCACAGTTCCATTCATCTTGTGATGATATCCCTTTTAATAAACCTTGCATCGCTCTTGGCTGTGACGTTAGCGTATGAATTGACCTCGATCCATTTGGTGAAGTAATCAATTGCTACCAAGATAAAACAATGCCCGTTTGAAGCATCAGGGTTAATTGGCCCGATCATATCGATCCCCCACATAGAAAACAGTCAGGCCTCAGACATCTGATGAAGTTTATTTGGGGGAGCATTGATCTTATCTCTGTATACCTGATACTGATGGCAAGATCTCACGTGCTGGTTGCAATTTAACTACATGGTCATCCAATAGTAACCAAGTCTCATGATCTTCTTAGTGAGGAGATAGCCATTCATGTGTGGTCCGCATTTCCCTTCATAAATCTCTTTCATAAGCAAGTTTGCTGCTTTAGTGTCTACGCACCTCAACAAGACTGAGTCAAATGACTTCTTGTACAGTGTATGTCCACTGAGAAAAAATTTTGTAGCAATATTAGCTATGTACTTTCTATCTCTCATCTGGCTCTCTGGAGGATATTCTCCCTTTAGCAAGTAATTCTTGATGTCATGATACCAGGGTTGGTCATCAAACCTTTCTTCAATCGTCATGCAGTAAGCTGGTTATTTAATAATGTTGGCCTTCAATGGCTCGATATCTAAGCCTTATGTCACTTGCAGCATGGACGACAGAGTAGCCAAAGCATCCGCAAAGTGATTCTAGGTTCTTGGCAGGTATTCAAAATCAATCTCTTGAAACTCCTTAATCATTTCTTCTAAGAACCTATGATAAGGGATAAGTTTGAAGTCTTTAGTTTTCTACTCGCCTTGAGTTTGCAAGATAATTAGCATGGGGTCTCAATATATTTGCAATTTCTTCACTTTCATAGCGAGGGCTAGCTGCAGCCCCAGGATACATGCCTCATACTCGGAGATGTTGTTGGTCCATAGAAATGTTAGCTTTGCAGCGATTGAATAATGTTGTCCTTCAAGAGATATTAGAATTGGCCCAATTCTAGACCCCACGAAGTTTACAGCGCCATCAAAATACATTGTCTATTTATCATCGAACAAGTTTATAAATATGATCTTCTTCCTTCTCGTCACTTGGGATACTGAATCCTTGGGCATTTTCGGCCAACATATCCACTATAGCTCGTCCCTTAACGGACTTCTAAGTCGAACTTCTAACGTCAAACTCTGACATGAAGACCTGCCATTTAGCCAATTTCTCAATTAAGGCTGGCTTTTCTAGGAGATACTTTATCGGGTCGCTCTCTGTAACTAGCTGTATGTGGTGATGAAGGGTGTATTGTCTCAACCTGTATGGTACTCACACCAATGCGACACAAGTCTTCTCGACTATGGGGTATTTATTTCCAATGCGATGAATTTCTTGGTCAAATAATAAATTGTCCACTCCTTACCATCTTCGGGGTTTGTTTGGACTAATAGAGCTCCTAAAGACTCTTGATGAACGGTAAGATATAGGGTTACAGGAGAACCTAGTACGGGAGGCACCAAAACTGGTGACGAGATAAGGTAACTTTTAATCTTCTCCAGTGCATGATGAAATTTAGAATCCCACTTCACCTTGGCTCTCTTCTTTAATAGTTTACGGAACGGTTTCTCAACGTCAGAGAGTTGACAAATAAACCTGGTGATATAGTTTAGCCTTCCCAGCAAACTCCTCACTTCCTTGACTATCGTGGGTATCCCTAGGTCTAATATTGCCTTGAGTTTAGAAGGGTCGATTTCGACTCCCTAGTTGCTCACCACAAACCTAAGAAGCTTTCCTGATCGTGCCCTAAATATGCATTTAGTGTTATTCAAATAACTTTCTTAGTAACTGGACGTGGTCGTTCCCAAGTTTAGACTTCGCAATCATATCGTCGACGTACACCTCTATCTTCTTATGCATCATATCATGGAATAGAGCCACCATGGCCCTTTAGTAGGTTGCCTTTGCATTCTTCAAGCCGAAAGGCATAACCTTATAGTAGAAAGTGCCCCATGGCTCTATAAACGAGGTTTTGGCCTTGTCTTCCTCCTTTAAAAGGATTTGGTTGTATCCAGAAAATCCATCCATGAACGAGAACATCTCGAAACCCGCAATGCTGTCGATCAAAACATCGATATGTGGGAGAGGAAAGTCATCTTTCGGGCTTGCCTTATTCAGGTTGCGGTAATCTACGCAGACTTTGACTCTTCCGTCCTTCTTCATCACCGGAATAATATTGGCAACCCATTCGGGATAAGCAATCACCTTAATGAATCCCACCTTTGGCAGCTTCCTCACCTCTTCTTCAATCTTTCTAGATAACTCCAGTTTTGTATGTCGAAGTTTTTGCTTCTTAATGGGAATACTATGGTCCGTTGGGAGGGAATGCTCGACAATACTCGGATCCAACCCCGGCATATCTGCATAGGACCAGGCAAACACATCCTTATATTCTTTGAGTAGTTCAGTGAACCGAGATGCTTCAGACAAAGATAGCCTTCCCCTAATTTTTATTTCCTTCAAATTCTCAGAATCCACCAAATTGACTGTAATGGCGTCCACTGTAGTCAGGGGTTTATGTTCCTCATTTCTGCTCCAATCTCTCCTGATATCGCTAGCGTCTGTTGACACTTGATTTTTTTGGCTAATTTTATTTTTATAAAAAAAATTTAGAAAATTCATAACAATTCATAAAATGAAAAAAAAATCAACTTTAGGGACCTTGGCCAAGCCTAGGGAACCAATTTTGACAAAAATAAATAAATTTTCGCATTTTCAATATTTTCCTGCATTTTATTTTCAAAAATTCATAAAAAAAAATGAGAAAAAATGAGAAAATTGCAAAATCAACTTTGAAAGCCTTAGCCTAGCCTAAGAAACCAATTTTGAACAAAAAATAACTTTTCATACTTTTCGCATTTTTATTATTTTTTAGAAAATAGAAAAATAATGGAAAATTAATAAAACAAAATAGCATTTGAGGCCACAAAAATATGAAAAAATAGTCCATATTTTTCTTTTAATTTCCTCTTCATTTTGGAAATTTTGAAAAAATTAATCTGAAAATAGGATTTTCTTTGTTAATCTCATTTTCAAATTAATTGAAAAAATTCTAGAAATTTAATTTTAATTCTGCATTTTTAAATTTTTGCATTTTCAGAGTCTTGTCATGCCCCTCTATTTTCTAAAATTACAATTTAGTCAAAAAATTCACAAGAATTGCCTAATTTCTCAGAAAAGGACCATAATGCAATTTTCAATTTTTAAATTTAGTCCTTAAAAGTGCTTCAAATGTAATTAAACTTTTTCTGAGGATCAAATTGGAAATCATGGCACGTCGCCCTCTAGTTTTTCACCCCCTGAATCCATTGGTCGCACCAATTTTTGCAAAAAAAATGCCATTTGAGGTTTGGATTTTACAAAACAGATCCTTGGGTCAAAATTAAAAATTGGGATTTTTACGCAAATTCTTCAAAACTTTTTGGAGAAAAATCATTTTTCAATAGAACTCAAAACCCCAAGTTCAATTTTGACATTAATTTCGAGAAATTATGGCGAAATTAGGGCTAATTTTCGATTTTCAGTCAAGATGGGTCAATCGGGTCGAGTTGACCTGACCTAGTCGACCCATTTAACACAAAAATCCCTAGAACCAACTCTCATTCTCATTCTTCCTCTCGCACGAAAATGCAAAAATAGAAACAGGGGGAGATTCGTTAGGGGAGAATAAAAACGGGCGATTCTCGTTCGGTTAAAAGGAGGGGAGATACATCATCCAAACGGGACACACAGAGGGAGAGGAGATAGACATCAGAGGGAGATAGAGAGAGAGAAGGGCTCTGTACAATCTTCACCATCGGAGAAGGAAGCCAAGAGCTTTGCAAGGCTGATTTGCCATATCAAGCAGCTACGCTGCTCATGGTCATGCCTCCGAGCATTGCAAAGCCCTAGGAAACGCAAGGAACTCGTCCATTAGCACAAGTAAAATTGTAAACACCATGCCTGTCCACTTCAAGCTCCGTTAATGGTGATTCGTCGATTCGAGCATCTTTCTCCATTGTTTTTGTTTGCATCGAGCCTTAAGTCTCCCCTACCCTCCTCTGCACCTTTGTTTTGAATTGACAATGAGTGTGAACCCTAAGCCGAAACCCCAAGTTCATTTTAAACTGTTGCGACCTTGCCATAGAAATCTGGCGATACAAAGCTCGATCTAGATCCAAGGTAAGTTTCGTGAACTTCTGGTGATGTTTCTCGTAGAAGAGATTTCATTTGTTATTATTTGTGTTGCATGTTAGGATCTTTGTGTTCGTTCTCTATAAGAGCTCTGATTAATTTATCACAGCCGGTAGATTTCGTTGAAATTCTGACATGTTAGCTTGGATCTAGGTAGAAACGAATGGTCAGAGTAACTCCGATAAGATCTGACGGCGGAATTCACACCGATCGACTTACTTTCAACGCTAATCGACTCATGCGTAGTCAGAGGTGGAAGACGATGCCTAGTTAGCAGTTGGCCGAGTCAAAATCTGATGTGGCGATGACGTGGCAAGCCACGTCAAACGCCACGTCGATGATTGACTCGATCAAATGATGATGTGGCATCCATGAAGGTTAGAACGTTATAACCACCCGATCTAAGTAACGTATTCGATCGGACGGTTATGGGGTATCCATGTGTCGCGATCGGGGATTTATAAGAATAACAAATTTCGATCTGAATTCTACATTCGTTGTAGAAAATAGAAAATAGTAAACGGCTAAGATCTAATCTTGTGAATTGATCTGGGCCGTAGGATTAATATGAGAGACGAGCGATTATGATAGGGACACGTGCTGAAGTCTCAGCCATCGAATTAGAAATAGGCGGGAAAATAAGAAAATGGAATAAAAAATTTAAAATCTTAAAACTTCAAAAAAAAAATAGACTGAAACTACGTCGTTTCAAGAAGGGGTAGTTGGTCCAGTTCTTGGGCCGAGCTAGGTAGTGGGCCGAGTCCATTTTACCCGGTCCGAATAACAAAAATAATAAAGAAAATAATAAAAAATAATAAAAATTCAAAAAGTCAAATAAAATTTCGAGAAATAGAAAATTAGTAAAAACACAAACGGTGTCGTTTTAGGCTAGGGTTCTAGGTTCGGGAAATTAAATAAAAAATATAATATATAAGTAGATAAATGAAAAGAATTCCAAAAAAATAAGGAAAATTCCTAGAAAACGTATAATAAATAAAAGTAAAAATAATGATACTAAAAAAATAATAATAGATAATAAAATAATAAGATTAAAAAGGGGGAATAAAAAGAATAAGATAAAAAAAATCAAAAAATAATAAAGATACTAAAATAAAAATAAATAAAATAATAATAGAATAATAAATAAATAAATAAAAATTAATTAAAAATTGATTAAAAATTAAGAAAAAATTCAAAAAAATTCAGAAAAATTCAAAAAAATTCTCAGAAACTCTGGAAATTAGAGAAAAAAATCACATTCAACTGGTTTGACCTATTTTAATATTTTTGAATTCCCGAGCCTTCCAAAATGACCATTTTGCCCATATGGTCAATCTGACCCAAATCATTCGAAATCATCCTTGAACCCAATTAGCGTGTTTCATAAGTCTCTAGGACTCCCATTGGTTTGTTTTGACTTGACGCAACGTGATTTCTCCATATTGAATTCCTTGATTACCCACTTATTTTTCATATTGTGATTGATAGGATAGACAACCCCATCTACATGTAACTACTGGAATTTTTAAGACTTACCTGACCCAAAGAACACCTGCATGAACTCTCTAGATTAGAAAATCACTCAATTTAGGTACCGAAAGGGCGTCATAATAACATTGGCGTAACTAAGTCCCCGAACCCAAATCTCTGGTTTTCGTAGAATCGAACGATTTCTCCCAATCGCTCAATAGGGTTTCCAATCATACCCTCCAAAAAAATATTGGTGGCAACTCCAATGGCATGCACACTGATCACATGTCACCCGACCACACTAAGGTCGACATCGATTTAAAAAATTTTCCTAACGTGATTTGGTATGAGCCTGGGAGGGCCCACGCTAGACCTGTCGATATCCCGAGCGGGCCAAGCAATCCATTAACCTCGCCTCCTCTAAGGGCGGGTCACGACAGCGTCATCATCACATCCCTCCTCAATCCTACGAGAGAAGTCATCGATACGATTTGAGCCACATAATAACCTGTCATGCATATGAGGGATGGCATGCCTGAAATGTTACAGGCATGGTTAGTATTTTACTAATACTAATGGAGATGTATGAATTTTTCAAAAACATTTTGAAAATCGTTTTTAAAAAGCGAAGAAAAAGGAGGGGGACTAGTCCTCATTTCATCGGACGTCCTCGCTCTCCTAAAAGATTTTTCAGGAAAATAGGGATCATGTGGTAAATCAGCCCTCAAGCTTCAAAAATTTAAAGTCAAATATCATCATTGGGCTAATTTGTTATTCCACATGCCCCTAACAAAACTCGTGAGGCTTTCATTAGATGGAAAATGGACCACATTACAGCATATACTACTTAGATCAACGGTCAGAGATCCAAGGATTTTTTTTTTGGAAAGAAAAATGCACTACTAAGGAATGAAAACATCATGTAGGAATCTAAATGCAGAAATTGAAATGCATCAAGGAAAAGGGAAAGAAGGAGCCTCCTTACACAGACTTGTTGGATTCCTCGTCAAGCCGCTCGATTATGACGTTGACAGTGTCTTCCAGAAATGGGTTAGACAGATCAGGTTCTGCTGCATCCTGAACGGTTTCGTCTGCTGGCATCTTAGGACGCTCGAAGAAATACTAACCCAGTGGACTATTGATTGCACTAGTTTCCCCTTTCCAAGCCCTAGATCCAATAAATGGGCTAACTCTGCCTCCCCGGCTTCCACGACCCCTATACTGGCCTCTGCCTCGGCCTCTAGAAATGAAGCCCCTACTAGATTCACCAGTATATCCTAAGCCAACCCGATGTTCGTTGGTGTCTAACTGTAGCAGTGACTAGATTCCTTGACCATTCTTTCCTGGCCCGCATCCAAGAACAAACCTATACGCCAGTAATATCTTTCCGAGAGCTAAAGTATACTAGGAAGGTGCAGGAACCCTCCTTTTGACCCTGGGAGGTACATGTGTAACAGCTATCAACTCGAGAGAGTGGTAGCTAACCTCCTCCTTTCGTTCTGGCTCTATGCACGGGACTGCGCTCCTCTGATACGCTGCCAAGTCTGTTTCTCCATGCATAGTTATCACTTTCCCGTTGACCACGAATCTAACCTTCTGGTGCAGGCTCGAAGGTATTGTACCTGATCTGCCCAGAAGAAGTCCAAAGACGCTCGGGAGGTCCATAACTTAGAACCCGATGGAGAACTCTACGGGTCCAATGAAGATGTCCAGCTCGATTTCACCAACCACATTCTTCCTCATTCCGTCGAAGGCTCTGATGGTGGCTTTAGACGTACGGATGAACTCCTCATTTACACCCAGGTTCCTGAATGTCACCAACGGATATATATTGAACGCTGACCCGTTATCGATTAGCATGTGGGAGATCTTCTTGCCGTGGCTCCCCACCGATATGTATAGAGAGCCTTGTTATGGGCCCATCCATCTACAGGGACCTCATCCGAGAAGAATATCTGGTCCCTTAGTAATATGGACCCCACAAAGTTCTCTAGTTGCACCTCATTAATAGTCTCTAGTACGTGCACTTCATTTAGCACCTTCATCAGCGCACTTTTATGCTTCTCCGAGTTGATAAAGAGATCGAGCAGTGATATCTGGGCTGGCATCTTCCTCAACTGCTCTATCACTTCGAACTCACTTGTCCTGACGATGGACAATACCTTCTTTGCGTCTTCTCTCGTCACTTCTCTCCTTTCAGTTTCCCCTTCTCTCGGTGCGTAGCACCTGCCAAACCTCATGACCATGTCTATCTCGCCTGTTCCATAGTCCCAAGGGACAACTTTGGGATTGTAATTTGCTGGTGGAGGGGCCTTTATCATGATCTTTTCAACTTTTTCATCGTGTTGTGCTTTCTTATCCTCTGGTTCAAGACCAGATAGGGAGATCACCACGCGCTTAGAAGATCTACTCTGGCTCATGACCATGTCTATCTCGCCTGTTCCATAGTCCCAAGGGATAACTTTAGGATTGTAATTTGCTGGTGGAGGGGCCTTTATCATGATCTTTTCAACTTTTTCATCGTGTTGTGCTTTCTTATCCTCTGGCTCAAGACCAGATAGGGAGATCACCACGCGCTTAGAAGATCTACTCTGAGCGGCCTCCCATTTGTCTACCTCGTCCAGCTTGATTATAAATGGGACCTTTGACCCTACCACTGCGATCAGTTCATCCTCATCGATGTAATCCGAATCATAATCACGATACCATGCTCTTGGTATAATCCCTATCGGCCTCTAGAGTGAGATGTCGTTCCATCTCTAGCAGTTGCTAGTCCGTACTAATTCTATGGAAGTACTGGCCTAGTCAAGGTCTTTCTCATACTCAGGCTCATTTCTCGGGAGGATACTTTTCATGTCTCGCCCAATACTCACCATATGATTGAAAGACTAGAATCCGCATGCGTGTATACGTTAGAGATACTTTCGGGGAAGAACTTGTGTAAAAATTTCAGCATTTCCCTCTCAGTCAGTGGAGGTAAGATCTGCCTTGCCTGCAGCTTCCACCTATGTACAAACACTTCGAATCTCTCGTCCTCCTCCATGGTAATGCGAGCAAGGTCGTCCCTGGTGACCGTGGATTTCATGTTGGCCTCAAACCGCCGTATGAACTACTCTTCAAGATCTTCCCAGTCGGAAATCCAGCCAAAGTCGATCGAACGATACCAATATAAAGCCGGGCCTATCAGACTACGTTCAAAATTACTAATGAGAACCTAATCATCCTCATGATGGCTAGCCATCCTACTGAGATAGTAGGAGATGTGATCCAAAGGGCAACCTTCGCCCCTCAACTTCCATGGGAGCATTACCGACTGATTAGGTTGGTATTGCTTCCCTCGTCAAGCAATGATTGCTTTCAACTCAGATACTATATTGGTCAGGTCCTTAGACTGTCTTTCCAATTCAGCCAATCTTCGATTCTGCCATTTGATGGTCCTCCTTAGTTCTAACATCTAATACTTCTCTTCTACGGGTGGCACCCGTGTGTTTGCTGCTATTCTTGACAACTCAACCATCATACAGTCCATACCTCTCACTAAGTTGACGAGTCGTTCATAAGTTTCTGGACTGCACTCTTCTTTCACAGGATTATCGTGACTTGGGGTTATTTCATCAACTGCACCCGCTAATTCTTCATCCTTAATCGAATCATCCATACCATCCCAACCGTCAAGGATAATTTCCTCAGCTCTAACGAAGAAGTTCGGCAGGACAGAGTAAAGCACTCAGTAGTTATAACCTCCACTATCCTAGCCTAGAGCATCTACTATGTCTCCCCTTTCGAGGGCCTCTCGTAAAAACTTCTTGTCAGCCTCATGCACCCTTTTGCGATGGATTTCCTCGTCGTCTGGTTCTTCGTCGGATTCTCTTGTAACATGTTCTTCGTTCAGCAAGCGTTCAGATGGGGTTTCCCCCAAGCTTTCATCACTGGTCTCTAGTTTAAACTCGCTCGAGGATATATCGATCCTCGAACGGGTATCGCTTGCTACTGAGCCGCTAGCTCGGTCCAGGATACCTAAGGTGGCCAGTTTCTCTAAACATTCTATCTTTTCCTCTCTCAAGGCTTCTCTCTTAGCTAGGTATGCGGCAGCTAACTCTAACACCTCTTCCAGCTTGGCCGTATCGACCACACACTTTAGCCTATCCAGATCACTCTCCCGTGATCCGGCAGGGGGTTTTACTGCACGTTCAGTTCCGTCTTGTCAAACTCCAGCACTCCTCCATCTATCAATGCTTGAACTTTATGCTTGAGCACGAGACAGTTGTCTACGTTGTGCCCCTTCTCTCCCATGTGGTAGACACGTGACTAGGTCTCGTCAAACCTAGGGAACCCCTGTGGATTCGGCCTCGAAGGTTCTTTGGTGACCAAGTACCCTTCCAACAGCATAGGCAATAGTTTTGATAGTGGACGGGAAAGTGGTATAAAGGACGGTCAAGCACTCTTCCTAGTCTCAAACTTCCTCGAGGCCGGTCCTGACGTCCCACCCTAAGTAGGGTTGGATTTCGAAAACTTCTTTCATTTTGGGGGGTTCGGTACAAAGGCAACGTCGCCTACATTCCCCCGTTCCCTTCTAACCGGATACGGCCGTTTAAATGACGGCTCTGGTATGCGCTTCTCTCTCAGAGCACACTCGTGATGTTCCGCCACCTTGACAAGGTGAGTGAAAGTTTGACACCCTAAGGTGTTTAGCTTCTCAAAATATTCGAGCGGTGGCGTCTTCAAAAACAGGTCTACTAACTCCTCCTCTGGGATAGTTGGCTTGACCTGAGTAGCTGTTGCCCGTCATCTCTGGGCGAAAGTGCGTATGAACTCGTTCCTTCCTTTCAGGGATCTCAATAAGTCCTCCCTAGTTGGCGCCATGGCCGTATTAAACTTGTACTGGTGCAGGAACTTTTCTGCCAACTCATCCCAGCTATCATACTCCTCCATGTCGAGTTCAATAAACCATGCCAGCACAGCACCCGATAGGCTCCCTTGGAATGTATTCATCAATAGCAGGATGTAGTCTGAATAATACGTCATTTTCCGTAGGTAATACCTCAGATGGGCTCGAGGACAGCCCGTCCCATTGTACTTCCTTACAAACTCAGGTTCCTTATAACCAGGTGGAACCTCTATCTTGGTAAAATCTGAGATTTTATTGAAACGGGCCAATTCGTAGCTCTAGCTACTAAGACACTCTTCAATTTTTGCTAACGTTCTTGCTCTCTTCTCACTCTTGGTTGTCGGTTTCTCTCTTTTCTCCTTTTCCAGATCAATCACGATCGAAGGAGCCTTAGGGGGTACTTCTTTCTCAAATTCAATACTGGTGGTCTGATTGGTGTCGGAGTCGGTAGACGTGCTGGGATGTGTGAATGGATTAGCCTCTGGAGCATTTGGGGACTTTCCTTGTGCAACGGTCATCATTGACTTCATCTTTACCATCATGGCAGCTATCATGTTTATTTGGTTCTCGAGGCTGGCCACCCTAAGAGTCAATTCCTCTTGCTCCATTCTTAGTTCCTGATTTTACTACGGGTTCTCATGACTACAGAATATCACCTGTTTTAAAAATAGCAAGTCAGGAATCCACAAGTAGAAGGAGAAAGTACAGGAATCTAAAACCTCCTCAATACTATGTTCATACGTGGTTAATGGGAGGAAAGACTCGATCATAAACCTTAGCCTCATGTAAACGGTCTTTCTACTCATTAAATGTGAATGAGCATATTATCAAGAAGGCAAATAACCCGTTATAATCATTTACTCAAGAAAACCATGATGCATGATTATATATGAGAATGTTGTGAGCTTATTACAATTGAAGACAGTATCAAAATTAAATGGGGAAATCATCTATGCAGTTCGGAGGTGCTTGGAAGCTAAGGTATCCTCGGCGATCTCTGATCCATCCAAGTCCCACACATGTGGGTCTTCGTTTTCCTCAGGTGGTAGCGGTCCCATGTGTTCTGGTATGTAATGTTCTGGTATGTACGGTTCCACTCCGGAGAGGTGGGGGATGATGTAGTCAGGTATGTATGGTTTCACCAAGGACTGTCGGTACTTCTTGAACAACTTGATGTACTCCTTGGACGCCCGGTGAATGTTAATCTCTTTATCCAAGTAATCTAGCCATTCTTCGTCCTGCAGTGGGGAGTTCTTTAGGGCATGGATTATGAGATCGATCTTGGCTTGGTACACTTCTTGGTCTCTTTAGTGAGCTCGCCTCGTGGTATGTCGAAGGCGAAAATCCCTAGACGCACTGTTGGCGAGACCTCCTGTAGCATACCAAATTGCCTTACTACTCTGATAGGATAATAGGCGGCCTCTAGCGAAGCTGTTTCGGCTCTAAATCTCCTAGTCATTTCATCCGGTCTTTGAAAGATAGTTTGTCAACAGAGGATTGACATTTCAAGAAGGATCCAAGCGGGTAAATATGTTGGCTAATTTCATAGCATCCAACACCAAGGTTAAAGGTTTTGATGTATGAGGTGAACTACAATGAGAGAAGGCCATTGGATGCTTGGAAGGTACCCCTTTGGGTAGATTAGAAATGGTTTAAGGAAAGGAAGGTCTCAGCTAGGATTATGTAAGCGTAATTCTAGTGGTGACGTGCTTGCTTGGCAATGAGGACCATGGAAGGATCAAACATAGTCTTGACAGTAGGGAAGAGGACGAAAGCGAAAAAAGGCCAGGATGAATATTCTAGCTGGTTTAAGACCAGCTTCAATCGGAAGGGATGAGTAGTTGTTGTAGAGGAATGAGAGGGTAAACTTGTCGGAATTGGATTTGAGGATTCTTTTAATTTCTGTGGTCTTGAGACGCAAAAATTTGGAGAAGGCTAGGGTGGAATCGTTCTCCAACACTGGCTGTACAATGTGGTCGTTGAACTCTACTCCAATGATGGCCATATACTCCTCCAAGGTAAGCGTAATCTCTAGTCCTCGAAAGTCGAAGGTCATGGTCTCTGAATCTCAAAACCTTGCTAAGGCCTGGATGAGAGTGGGTTGATAGTCTACCTTGATGAGATCCACTAAGTGCCCTAAACGTTCTTCGACGTATGTGACAGTCTGAAAATTCGACCTAGTTATCGGGATTTCAAAATGAATGGATATATTTCATAAATGTGCTCTGGTTGATCCTCACTCAAAGTTGCCCACTCTGAGACGACTAACCGAAGAGGAATGGCTAGCTAGGATATTTTCCTAAACAGCCGCCCGTTGGTTTGAGATTTCGACAGAGTCGGTAAGGCCATTGGATGCTTGGCCACAAAATGAATTCCGGTATTAGACAATCGAGTTTCTAAGATGGTCACAATGGAGAAATAGGTTCAGTTGCAGAAAACGTTGCCGGAAGGGCAGACAGCCGACGTACGTCGCGAAGCAAGACATGAGTACAAAATTACTGAAATGCCCTTGGTAAATTTTCAGTCCTTAGAATTAGATTAAATGGAATCATTTCAGAATGAACGCGTTAAACCGGTTCCAATTCTGGTCTGAAACTCGTTCGCGCTTGGGACCCGATCAGTGCATTTGGCACGAAACCGAGGCGAAGTCACATCAGTCGTCACATCAATCACTCACGTCGTATCAATCAAGTAATTTCCAAGGTGGGTCAATCCATTAATCAAGAGTACACATCAAGTACAAACATCATGTCCATAAACCTATTATCTAATCCCACTATCATTTTATTTGAATTCTTTGATTAGTATAATCTCTATAATCTCCATTCTCTCTCTCCCCCCCCCTCATTTCTCCTTCAATTTCTGCCAGCCTCTCCCCTCCTCTTCTTCTCGAAGCTCTCTTTCCCCTTACGCGTCTTCTCGGCCTGCAGCGCGCACCCGGACGAAAACGGCTCGTTCGAGCTTGTCCGGAGTCCAAATGACTCCTCGTTTTCTCCGATACGACCGTAAGACAAAGGGCTTCAATGATCTGCAAGCATCTTCCCCAGATCTGGCCAGAAACCCCTCAAACCAAAGCCAAAACCGTGACCCTGGGCTGGGCGGACTTCCCTGTAGCAACCTCAACTTCAAACGACTGCCCACAAAAATCCAACCATTGGATCGCGATGATTTTTGGATATGTCCTAGATCTGTCCAAGGTGAGTTCATGGAACTGTTTTTCACTCCGATCCGATATCGTTTGGGCCTCCATTCGTGCGTTTTCATTTCGATCGACAAAACTTTTTTTCTGAAACAGTTTCGTGCCTTGCCTTCTACGACCCTAATCTGACCCCGTGAGCCTAAAGGATTTATAACCATGTCTTTTCCTTATCCTCTAGCTTGCTACAGTCTCGGCTTAACCCTTGTTCAGCACTCGAAGTCGCCGTGCTCATCCCTTGAGCCATAAGTCCCATTCGACCGTCCACCGTCCCCACCATCGTTGCCGTCGTTCCAGCCCCTATCTTGGTAAGCAAACTACTAATCTTTGCCTAGGACTAACGTATCCATGGTTGATTTGGTCGATGGTTAACTCGGTGTTTGCAAATTGCTAAAAATCGCGTATGACAATCTAGACCGGGTTTAGGTATTTCAACAAGTAGGCCGCGTGGGCTTGGTAGTTGGTAATTGGGCTTGAGCGTGTCACTTATGGACTGAGGCAATCGATATTGGCATGAAATAGAAGGCCCAAAGGTGTTAGATGGGCTTGGGGTTCGTTTGGACCAAAACAATCAAAATGGGCTTGATGGGCTAGGTCATTTCTTCGTAGGCTTAGGCTTGGATGGGGTCGGTAGGTCTAATGGGCTGGAAATAATGGACTCGAGCGTGCAAAAGATGGGCTAAGGGTAGTAATTGGGCTTGGGGTTCAATTTGGGGCCAAATAACCAAGAATGGGCTTATGGGCTTAGACCATTTATTGTGGGCTTAGGTTTGGACGTGAATTAATAGGTCAAATGCGTATGAGACAAGTGAGGAGTTGACTTTAGAAAATAAAAGAAGGGACAGGGTATGGACCTAGAAGGCTCCCAATATCTAATTCGACAACTTTGTCCACAAGCGCAATTAAATATCAAGTGGGAAGAATTGTCAATTCAAATAGCGAGCGGGATCAAATATGGTCGATACAGGCGCAATCAAACGCTAGGGCTTTGCATATCAATCCATATCTATAACGACTTAAAAAGAGTGTTTCGCGGCTTGGGCTTAGGCGCTTGTGTGTGTAGATATCGTGATTCTCAAAATATGCAAGGCATGCACAATAGTTTGTATCAAAATAGTGCTTCTAAATTTCAGAAAACAACCAACCCAAACTCCAACCCTGTACAAAACACGTCAGCACTCACTTCACCCCTTATAATTCCCATATGCAAAAACATTTAACACATTCAGTTAGTGGACTTATCTCACCTTCAAGAACGCCTGAAGAAAGATATGTTAGTAAACACTCAACTTTTTAATCGGCTCAGGTCCTCTAATGGGTTTGAACTAAGTCCTCAACGGAGTCGCCAATCTATCACGATCCTCTTGAGATTTCCGGATCCTCAAGGGAACTAATGGATTGCTAGGCCCGTTTTGATATTTAGGCTTAGCTCGGGCCCTCCCAGGCCCATATCAAATCGCGTCAGGAAAATTTTTTAAATCGAGGTCAACTTTAATGTGGTCGGGTGACATGTGATCAGTGTGCATGCTATCGGAGTCGCTACCAATCATTTGTTGGAGGATATGATTGGAAACCCTATTGAACGATTGGAAGAGATCGTCCGATTCTGCGATAACCAGATATCTAAATTCAGAGACTTAGTTACAGCAATATTGCTATTGAAGCCCTTTCGGTACCTAAGTTTAGTGATTTCTTAATCTAAGAAGTTCACGCAGGTATTCTTTGGATAAGATAAGTCCTAAAAAAACTAAATGGTTTCATGCAAAATGGGATTATCTATCCTATCAATCACAAATCATTGAAATAAATGGGCAATCAAGAAATCAATTCAAAGAGAAATCACATCAGATTAAGTCCAAACAAGCCTAGATGAGTCTTAGAAACATAAGAAAGACGCCAACTAAGTTCGGGGGTGATTTGGAAAAATTTGGATCAAATTGATTGGAATAGCAAAATGGTAATTTTTTGTGGCTCTAGAGGTCGAAATCGTGAAATTAAGTCAAACCAGTTGGATGTGGTTTCTCCTAATTTTCACGATTTTTTTAGAGATTTTTCTGGATTTTTTGAAATTTTTTAAGAATTTTTTTATGATTTTCTAAGGACTTTCGTATTTTTGGGACATTTCTTGAGAATTTTTTTGATCTTTTTCGGGATTTTTCCTATTTTTCCAACCATTTTCTTTAGAATCTTCCTAGAATTTCTGTGATTTTTTTATTTCTATTATTATATTATCATTATTATTTTTTCACTCTTCCTAATTTTTCTTTATTTTTCTACAATTTTGAAAATTTTCTTATTTTTTAATATTTTTCAAATTTTTTATTTTTTATTTTAAAATTTCCCCTATTTTTGAAATTTTTAATATTTTCTGAAATTTTTAATTTTATTTATTATTTTTTAGGAACCTTTATGATTTTTATGAATTTTTTATTATTTCTCTTGAGTTTTTTTAACTCTTCTATTATACATTTTATTTTGTTTTGTTTTATTTTTTTATTTAATTCTCCGGATCGAGTCGGGTTAACCTAGCCCAACTGACCCAAACTCTATCTAAAATCCTAGACTAAAATGACGTCGTGCTCGTTTTCTTTATTTTTTTTTATTATTATTTTTTGTTAATTTTTTGAATTTTTTATTATTTTTGTTTATCATTATTTATTACACAAACCGGGTCGGATGGACCCAACCCACTAACCTAAACCCGGCCCAAGGCTCACTACTCTAACCCGACGCAAAAATGACATAGTTTAGGGTATTATTTTTTGAACTTTTGAATTTTTCAGATTTTTATTCCATTTTTATTCATTTTCTGCCTATTCTTTAATCCTACGGTCGAAAATCTATCGCATGAACCTTAATCTGACCGCTCATCTTGCCCATTGCACGTACGGCAGAGATCTAACTTGGAGATCTCATTTCGACCGTCCAATCGGCATACCAAATCTACGGCCAGTGCTAAACAAAAGACTAAATCCTGACCGTCCATCCCTTTTATTTTCTGGAAATGATTAAAATCGAAGTAGAATTTTTATTCTCCAAACTTCTAAGATACTGACGAATGGCCAACCCCTGACCATCGGATCAAATTTATTGGCCTACTTTTATTATGACGGGCGAGTCGACGTGTCGTCCATGTCATTGTTTGACTAGGTCAACGTGATGACGTAGCATCTGACATGGATTGCCACGTCATTGATACGTCACACGTTGATGAAGTCAACCGGCTAATTAGACTCGTCTTCTTCATCGGGTCGAGACCAAACGGATAGCCGAGGTTCATCGATGATGATCCATCGGCGAAAAGAACTCCGATTAGGCTAATTCCACCGTCAATCGACTCGCATTCGATCCCAGACCAACATAGCAAAATTATAATAGGATCTATCGGCTAGAAAGGATTAATCGAAGCTCACACAGTCTCAGCTATGGTTGATTCAATCGAATAATACATACCATAACCATTCAATTCCATCCACATACATCATGAGTGTGAGCTCAGAAGACTTACCTTGAGTTCGGATCAGGCTCTACGTTGCTAAATTTTTTTGACAAAAGTGCGACATAATCGCGAGGTTTAGAGGTTTGGCTCAGTAGATCCATGCAAAACCAGGGGAAGAGAGGGAGGTGGGAGGAGTCAGCAGCATGCAAGGAACAAAATGCATAGGAAGAATTGAAAAATAAAGGGGAAATGGGTGATTTGTCATGGATGCACAGAAGCGAGCTTGAGAATGGCAATTACCTTTTTGGCGATCCAGAGACTTCTCGGGTTGATGCAATGGAACCCTGGGCACTAATCCAAGCTTCCTGAAGTGATTTCTAGTCTTAATTCACTCTAAATTGCTCGGGTCAAGCAATCACAGTCGAAGCTCTAAAACTCCAACAAATGGCGTCAGTAAGGGTCTTTCTCCCTATTTTCTCCTCCCCCCTTTGTCTTCAATCTCTCCCCCATTTTATAATCACCAAAAACAGAATCAATTGGTCGGGATTTCGCTCAATTTGTACTAGAACAAATTTTTAAAAATCTGGTGCACAGGCGAGTATCTCACTGGCCGTTGCTTGCCGATTGTTGCTCGTGTGCTCGGCGATGAATCCACGTGCCATTTGGCATGTCGTCACCAGGCAAATCCCGTCAAATCGCTAGTGCTCCAGTGTGTATCAATCCCAAACATTTTCCATTTAGGCGCGCAAGGATGAGAAACCAAAATCATGTTCTAGTTTTCTCAGGTCGATGGGATGACCGGGTCGGGTCAACTCGACCTAGTTGACCCAATTAGATTGAAAATTGCAAATTTGCCCTAATTTCATGGCAATTTCCTAAAATTAATGTCAAAATTGAATTTGGGGGGATGATTTGTATCAAGAGACCTCCTGAAATTTTCAAAGAATTTGCATAAAACCCCAAATTTTAGGCTTGACTCGAGGAGCCAATTTGCAAAATTCAAACACTCAATGTCTTTTTTTGTAAAAATTGTCATCTCCAATGGATTTAGAATGTCAAAATCTATAGGGTGACATGCCCCAATTTTCAATTTACTCCCTAGAAAATTTTTAATTGCATTTTAAGTGTTTTTAGGGACTAATTTGAAAAATCAAAAATTGTATTCTGGTCCTTTTTTTTAAAATTTGGACATTTCTATGGGCTTTTGGACTGGATTTTAATTTTAAAAATAGCGGAGGATGACACGACTCTAAAAATGAAAAAATGGAAAACTACAGAGCTAAAATGAAATTTCTAGAATTTTTTTAAATAACCTAAAAATGAAATTAATAAAGAAACATTCAATTACAAATTCATTTTTTCAAAATTTATTCAGCAAAAATGAATATAAAATTAAAATAAAAATATTGAATATTTTTAGTATTTTTTTGGCCTCGAATGCTATTTTTTATTAATTTTTTTTTCTAATTTTGGAAAAATATAAAAACAAATATGAAAAATAAGGACAATTATTTTTTATTCAAAATTAATTCCCTAAACATGGCCAAGGCTTTCAAAATTTATTTTTCAATTTTCTCATTTTTTTTCTTGATTTTTTTTTATGAAGTTTTGAAAATAAAATGCAAAAAAATAATTAAAATATGAAAAATTATTTTTTGCTCAAAATTGGTTTCCTAGGCAAGGCCAAGGTCTCCAAAGTTTATTTGTTTTTCAATTTTATGATTTTTATTTATTTTTTATGAATTTTTAAAAATAAAATGCCAAAAAATAATGAAAATATAGAAAATTATTTTTTGCTCAAAATTGTTTCCCTAAGTTGGGGCAAGGTCCTTAAAGTTGATTTTTTAATTTTATGAATTTTAAAAAAAAATTAAAATAAAATTGGTCAAAAATCAAGTGTTAACAATCCTTAATGGGTAATTCTTGATTCTAAGGTGGGAATCGCGGATCCAAACTATTGGGAAGGCTTTCTGATCTCATTTTCTTCTTAATATTTTCTTTATATAGATGGTACATATGGAAGCTTAGATAAATATGAATGGACGGCCATAGAAATACTCTACAAGTGCATACAAAACAATTCTCTAACAGTTTGTTAGACATCTAATGAAGGTTATGGCCTTTTGAGAGTTAAGCTATAAACTTCTTTTAACAATCATCAATCAAAACACAGCAATTAGATAGATTTCTACTCCTCGTTTCATTTCATAAATTCACAAGAGTTACATACCAGTTTGATTTAAACTTACAGACTTATAGCTGGAAAGTGGGTTTCAAAAGACAACCACCACGATTGATAAATATCTTACACAAAAGGTGCTATCAATCAATTTCACCACAACTCCGTTATATAATCCAACCTCAATAAAAACTCCACACCCAACTCCCCATATTACTACTCCCAGCTAGGCCTAAGCACTCCCAAAACTACCACCACTGTCCCATCTAAAGTTACGAGGAGTGGTACAAAACCGAGGTGTTGGTCAAACCTATTTCGATAGCTAGAGTACTGATTATCTTCTTGAACTTCACTTCAAGGTGGTTACTATCCACATGGTCCTCCTAAGTCATAACACACACTCGCGGAACCCCATAACAAAAGGTAAGATTAACAAGGCTAACACGAGGCATCTTTACCATCTGAAACTACAATTATATAATAGTGAGCTTCCTAAAGGATGGATATCTAACCCAATTGAATATAAGCATTGCAATTAAAACACAACAACAACAATTGAAAAATCAACTTTGAGGACCTTGGCCAAGCCTAGGGAGCCAATTTTGACCAAAAAATAATTTTTCATATTTTCAGTATTTTTCGATATTTTTAATTTCGAAAAATCATAAAAAAAATCAAGAAAATTGAGAAAATTGTAAAATCAACTTTGGAGGCCTTGGCCAAGCTTAGTCAACCATTTTTGAACAAAAAATAATTATTCATATTTTTTGTATTTTTTATATATTTTTTAGAAATTATGAGAATATTTAATAAATAATAGCATTTGAGGCAACCAAAATACATAAAAATAGTCAATATTTTTATTTTAAATCCTTTTTCTTGTTGGCCATCACAAATTTAAAAACTCCAATTCGGGGTTGTGTATTCCTTCACGAGCATAATCTTGAACCGGGCCTAAAAAATTCAATTTGAGTCGATTTATTTTCATTTTTTCACTTTTAGGAGTTGTGACATCGTTCTTTAATATTTCAAATTTTCATTTTGGCCCAATTATACCTAGAATGACTCAATTTTGCAAAAGGGCTTTAATTAAATTCTGCATTATTTTCAACGGCAAGAAATGAACTTAAATTTGACATACGGTGAATTTTGACTAGCTATAGGGGAGGTGTGTCAAAAATTGTGAGGAGATTTGGACCTAAAAAAATATTTTTTTTCAGGGACTGAATTGTAAATACTTAAAATTCAGGAACTAGAGTGCAAATACTTAACTCTTGAGGGATTATTTTGTAAATAACAAAAAGAAGATTTAGTGGAGAAATTAGAATAAAAAAGGGACGATGGAGAAGAGGAGATGGAGAAGAGAAGATGGAGAAGATAGGATTGAGAAAATAAGATAAGAATAGAGAAAGGAAGATAGAGATGAAGAAGAGTTAGTGGAGAAATTAGAATAAGAGATAAATATGGAGAAGGGAAGATGAAGATGAAGAAGAGTTAGTGGAGAGATTAGAATGTAAAATAGAGATGGAAAAGGGAAGATGAAAATGAAGAAGAGTTAGTGGAGAAATTAGCATGGGAGATAGAGTTAGCGGGAAAATTAGAGTGAGAGATAGATGAGTGGGTTATAAAAGAAGGAAGAAGTGAGCTTGAGATGGGGATTTTTTGGAGAGAAAATTTCGGATGTTTGAGAGGGTTTTGGGAGATTGAAGAAAAATTTAAGAGAAAGAAAATACCAAAAAAAGAGAGAGAATCTTGAAGATTATGGGAGTTTAAAGTTATGGGTTATCATCACTAATTCCTTCATCGATCAACATAAATCAAGAGTTCATCCTCGTCAACGAGCAAGCAAATTCGAGCTAAGTGTTTTTATTTATTCATTTACTTGTGGTTTTAGTCGAAATTAGCACAAATTGTATACACTTTCTCCATCTCTCTATTTCCCCATATTTTTATATCAGACAAAGGAAAACTTCAAGTCAACAGTAAATACCATGGAGGTGTAAAGTTGGCCCAAACAAGCCCTAAATATCCATCAAATTCTCAACCGACCCGTAGATGAACGTTGGCCCGAATTGTTGAATCAATTCATTATATTTTATTTGAAAGAATTCAAACCCCAGAATGGAGAGGACAAAGTCCATCCACTGGAGGTCGTTTAATTCCTGCAATTTAATTCCTGCACTATTAAATCTCAAAGAGAATAGCCAAGCCAATGCTAGGACGCCCATTAGAGGTTTTCACTTACAGTTATTTAAATACCTGCAATTTAAATTCCTGCGCATTAAACCCCAAAGGGAAGAGCCAAGCCAATGCTAGGCCGCCCATTGGAGGTTTTTACTTATCGTCATTTAAATACCTGCAATTTAATTCCTGCACCTTAAACCCCAAAAGAGAGGGCTAAGCCAAGGCTGGGCCGTCCATTAGAGATCTTTATTTACTGCAATTTAAATTCTGCACTATTAAATCCCAAAGGGAAGAGCTAAGCCAATGCTAGGTCGTCCATTGGAGGTTTTACTTACCGTCATTTAAATTCCTGTACTTTAATTCCTGTTCCATTAAACCCTAAAAGAGAGGGCCAAGCCAAGGCTGGGCCATCCATTGGTGGTCTTTATTTTTTGTCATTTACTTCGTGTAATTTAATTTTTTAATCACTAGACCCCAAGATGAGTAGGTTGCAGCACTGCACAGAAGTCGTTAACTCACTCCCTTTTTCGGCTTCAAGGAAATATTTAATATTTTGAAAATGCAAAAAAAATGTCATTCACGTACATTCCATTTAAAAAAGTGAAATACAAAAAATGAATACCCCACTAGAGCCTTAGGAGTAAATCAAGCCCGAGTTGCCAAATTAGGATATCCATGAAATTAAGGTACTGAAAGGGCATTAGTTTTAATTAACTGATGTAATCAAGTCCCCGAACTCATAATCTCTAGTTCGTAGAAGTAACTCAGTCCTCCCGCTAATTTACTTAGGTTTCTAATCATCCTACCAAAAATGATTAGTGGCGACTCCAAATTTTAAAATCATTTGAACAAAAAAACCAAAGTTGCGATTCGGTAGAACTTGGGAGGGTCCGTATTAGGTTAATTAAATTTTAGGGTGGTATTGTGATTTTGTTCTAGCGTTCGGCGTGAGATTATGTCGAAAGTTAGTCTAGATTCAATCCCGAATCACTTTTCAAAAATGAGTTTTAAAAGTTAGGCCTCAAGTTTGGTAAGATTACCGAAGCGGGGGTTATAATTTTTTACTCGAGCAGCCGAAATAGAAAGGCCCGGCTAATCCTGATTACGTCATGAGATCATGGCTAGTCTTGATTATGTGTACAAGATTGTCGCCTTACCGTAAGTCTTTTGCTTCAATTTGTGAGCCTTTAGAGTAGATAAGCTAAGATTTAAACTCACGATTCATGTGCATGTCTATGTCATTGGTATTTTTCAAGGTAAAAGTAAGTTCCCTAACTTTATCTTGCATTTATTTTTGGTCGGTCCATGTTAGGTGTTAGTCAAATTTTGAATTTAATATCATGGTCATTTTTCAGAAGAAAATAAAAAAAAATAAATTGGCATCCCATTTCTAAAAGTAATTAATGCGGAAAGATCCCTTAAGAGGATTTTATTGACCAATGAAAGATCTTGTCACATTTTTCCTTAAATACTTTAATGGACCCAAGATTTTCTCAACAAATTTACCCTGAAAATTCATTTTGATTAAAAAAAATTCTTTAGAGAAATTTGGTAAATACCAAAGGAATTTGTAGCATTTTTTCTAAGTTATAAAATCTACAAGAAAATTTTTTTCTGAAAAATTTACCCATGTCTTCCTAAGAAAATTTTGTCTAATTTCATCACAAAATTGAAAAACAAAATTGGACTAATGTAGTAATCATGGACCGACCTCTCTTGGATCACATATTAATTATTTTCCTTTACTATCACAGGAAATTATAGGTACCACAGGCGGGAGCAAATAGTGTTCATCGATGATAATATGCCAGAAATAATCTTGAAGAATATGAAAAGATGAGAAATTGCCGATGCCTTAGCTGATAACCCTGGGGGCAAGCTAAGAAGTCTCTTCTATCGGAGACGGAATTGCGTCAATCAGTAAGCACGTATGGACTATGTATTTTGGTGGGGTGGCGAACGTATCCGAATCAGGTATGGGGGCATTTTTGATGTATTGGAGGGTTCCTGTACTTTTTTAGAAAAGTATATACTGTGTAGTCAGAACCCACGAATCAAATATGTTAATCCAACCCCGTGATGTCTTTCTGATTAAATCTACCAAAGCCCCGCATTTTAGCTTCCTTGGATTCGAATAACATGGAGGATTTTTGGAGGATTGGCGTTTATTATGAGTATGGCCCACGGGCGTTCTTTTTCCAAAGCTACAGAAGACCGACATGAACAAGCGAACGCCGAAAGAGAAAAGCATGAGTGAAGTGGGGCACGCAACAGGTGGCCTGGGTTTTCTATTGGCGCACTAATCGAGTAGTCACAACTGATCACGAGTCTCAATATGACTGGTGGGGGCCGCCGCCGAGGCTCGGTATTATCATCTGAAGTAGCTAATACCAGGAAGGATGTTAATCCTTGGCATTTCCAATACCTCAGATCGTTCTATCATGCTATATGGAAAAAAAGATGATAGAAAATAAAAGCACAAACATGTGAAGTTTTTCTTTCATTCCATTCATCAAGAAGTATTACAACAGCTTATTGGGGGGAAAAGTAAAGACAAACTGAGCCCTAATTAGCATCACAAAAGAATTAACTAGCTTTCCATAAAACTAATGCTCTGCCTACATCGAGCGATTTGGGATTCAAGATCTGCGTGCTTAAAGAACAGGCGGGTGCATTTCTCCTTTTGTTTGGCTGCATTGACCTCGTGATGTTCAACGGCGAATTTCAGATTCTCGATCAAGTCTCTCTCAAAAGCTATGTCTGCCGTTAGATCATCGAGTCTCTCCTCCAGCCACTCACATCTGAACTTCATCACGATATCGCTCAAGTCGTGCTCAAAGTAAGTCTGGTTCAAAACTAGGTGCTCCACTAGCTTTTCTCTCTCGTGAACCAGTAGCGAGGCCCGTTCTTCAGCAGACTTGACGGCCTTCTTGTACCGGGTAGCCGCGTGTTCTGCAGACTCCAAACATTCAGATCGATCCTGATAGTAAGCTCTCACGACATAGGATAAGGTGACTGTTTCCTGAGTGTTTCGGGAAGCTTCCAGAAAGTTGATGAAGACGTGTGGGAACGCCCTATATTCCCTCTCCAAGTTGGTGCCTTCGACCGAAGAAGCATTTATCTCCTCGAACAGACCGAGGATCTCAGCTTCGACACTCGGATAATGGGCTATGTAAATATAGCCTTGGCTAAGAAGATGATAGAGCCTCTCCCATTTGAATATAACATTGGCTGGGAAGATGTGGGTAGGGAGATTGGCCATTATCAAGCAGGAATTCAAGGCAGACGAGTGAAACATGAAAGTATTGGAGGAGAGAGTCAGGGCAGATGATTGGAATGTGAAGGTGGTAATATGCTTCACGTTAATTATTGACTTCACAGTGGCAATATCTATCGGACAGATTTTCCTACCGGCTATTCCCTTTCGATGTCGTCTTTGTCGGCCCAAATCCCTTGTCGGTTTGCAGTCTTGAGCCGAACAAATCCAATATTTTTTGTGGAAAAGGCTTGAGGTGATGCCACCGTTTCGGAAAAGAAGAAGAAAAAGACAACCTAAGTGCGAGACAAAGAAAATTTGTAGTGGAAAAGAAGATGGGATCCATCTTTATTGGAGAATGCACCAGCAAAATCAACGATGGAAATAAGTGGGAGAGATGACGACGGGGACCCCTACCATGAAAAGACAAAAGAAAGCAAACCGTGCAGGAAACATGGTAAAGAGGTTGAAAAAGATAGAATTCTTGGGGTGAGCAATACAATTTCTAAACCTTTGCGTAGATTTTAAAAATAGCCATTCTCTTTGAAATCTTCATCCACACTCAGAAGAAAGTTCTAAAAGCATACACGGTCGCACAGGAAAATTCAGAGAGAGTGAAAATACCAGAAGCAAATAGCAAACCTTGAGAAATCATTAACCAAATCGAAGATGTCTCAACCCAATACTCTTGAGAGCTATCGTTACTTACTGAATATGGGAGAGGAAGAGTTCGAAGCCATGTTTGGGATCGAGCCCATGGAGCCTGGCCCTTCCACCAACGACATCCAAGATCTTAGTAAAGATAAGAACAACAACGGTAAGGGTCAAAAGAAGCGTTACCGTCGTCATGCTGAGGAGCAAGTACAAAGGCTTGAGAATTTCTTCAAGACTTGCCCTATGCCAGATGGTAAACAAAGAATGGAACTGACCCAAGAGTTAGGAATGGAACTTTCGCAAATCAAGTTCTAGTTTCAAAATAGGCGAACCCGAATAAAGACTCGATATGAGCGTAATGAAGCCGAGTTTCTAAGAGCTAAAAACGAAAAGCTCCGAGCGGAGAACAAGATGTATAAAGAGGCTTTTGACTCCGCCACCTGCCCCAACTGCAATAGTCTCCTCACCCTCGACGAAAGGCAGTATCTAAGGATCGAAAATGCCCGTTTAAGAGGTGAGTTAGATCAATTCATAGCAGGATCAAGTTCTGTTGAAGGAAGGCACGAAAAGACCGAGCCTATGGAGCCAACATTAATGCCTTCCGAGAAGGAGGAGATGCATCATCACAGAGCAAGTAGCGTTGACGATGAGATTGCTGCCATGATTAACCAGTTTGATGTTGATGAGACACCGGGGCTTTAATGTGCACACGGAGCCTGTATTTCAAAGTCAGTGATCACCATACCTTCAACATGGTCGACGCGCACCTGATCCAGAACGAAGACAGCTAATCATGAGAGAGCCTACAAAGGAAGAAAGATCAATCCTGGACGAATGCATATGCTTCGTTTCCTTACACGTCTTCTACTTTTATTGATGTCCGAAACTAATGCATAAGCGAGAAGTGATGGTTTCCCTTCCCCCTATTAAATGCTCGGAACCGTTACCGCACCAAATTGAAAAAATTAATGGCGAGTTAAATACGCTTAAACTCGAAGGGTAGTTCCATATCGTTTCAATTTACCTTAATTGCTCCAGTTTTAAACTAAATTCGTGTTGTTTTCAAGAATTTGCAAACCGACCCAAGAACACAAGCATACCCAAATGCAAGTTGAACAAAATTTGGGGTAAATCGATCCGTAGATGTTATCGCTGGATGGACAGTTTCAAACAAAAAGGGAATACGAGCGGAAGACCTGAGCAGTCTCAAAGATGGGTAATTTGTATCGTTCTAATTTGCCCATAATTATTTCGAGTTCTGAATTATTTTATTCCATTTTTAACAGGGATTGCAAATTGCCTTGAAAAGTATCGTAACTTGAAATGGCCTAATGTAATGCAACAAGGCGACGCTATCTTAAGGATTAATCCTTAAAGGAAAATTCTCATGGTTGCCTACGGTCTAATGGGCCAGAGGGCATGAGAAATGACAGTGGTCCGAAGCAAAAGAAATATAAACACTCGACAAACAAAATCACGACCAATACTTTGCCACTACCTTGGCCCAAATGATAAAGTGTCCAACGGAAACTGGAGAGAAACTTGATCCAGCGAACCTGATAAAAGGAGTCACGCAAAACATTCAAGATGAAGGGTAAACCAGTATTGTTCCAGTTTATCCCTTCTAATACTGTCTAACATGTCTCTTTTCCTTTTTACAGGAAATATTTACACTAACATTTAACATGTTGAAGGAGACAACCCCAAATGGCAAAATTATGATCATATGAAGAGATCCATTTCAATGAAAATAGGGCAAATTGTTGGCTACCCTGAATTGAAAAAAAGCGTTCGACCGACAACTATGACGGTTGTTAACATTGAAAAGGCTCAAATGCTGTGCAGGGGAAAACTCAGATGCGGGTCATTCCTCGACTTAAGGAGTAGACTCCCAATTTGCTCGATCTGCCCACATATCCAGGGGCAATTCAAATTGGCCCATTTTCTTCATACTTGCATTTTTGGTAAACACGTATGAGGCTGAAAACTGCTACATCTGCATTGCGTTTACACATGCTATGATTCATGTATGACTATTCTGCATGTTTAATTTTTCCAATTCTGGCTTGGGGCATAAACTGCATATGATACATCAAGTGTGTAGAATGGGGCATGACAGGATGATGAAAGGCACCCCGTTTCCATACACGTCCCATATCTACGGTGAGTTATGTGCCAAATAGGTTCCGTATTCCCCAAGGCAATGGGTTTTCTCGCAAAAGGTACGATACCGAAAGGAAGGAGACATTCATTCTCTATCCTAAACACTATAGGTAACCATTGACAATCCATTTGGGCGGCGACTTCATTTCATAACCCCTGTCAAGAACCACCCCACATCGGGGCCAAGTGGAGGTAGTCCCAGCAAATAGCACGAGGTAAATGGTTAGAAATTTTCTTGCTCGGACTAACATTAATTTTCAAGCGTTGCTTTGCTTTCGTTCTCGCACGATAAATCAAGTGCCTTAGGATAATGAAAAGCATTCATTTCTCTATCCGATACATTCATATCCTTTGTATCACCCAATTGAGCCTGCATATTCATTTTTTTTAAAACCTCATTGGTGATCATTGCTCATTCTAAGATGAAGATGGCAACACCTCAAAGCAGAAGAACTCAGAAGAAATGGGTCTACAAATAGTTCACAAGTCAACTCTTCAAGTATGCTAGATTTTTGATATGTATATGCATGCGACACAATCTTTGAAAATTTCGTTTCCTAGACAGAATGAAAAAAGAAAAGGCAAAAGGCAGGACTAAAAGAGCCAGTCCCGGGTATGAAAAAGTAAAAGTGCCAGTCAAAAACAAGGCCAATACCCATTTAAATCAATATCCATATACACTCGGTGAAAACATCTTGTCTTCTGTTGTAAATTCCCAATGGGATTTGATTGCCAAAGAAAACTCTTCGAATGGGTCAAATTGTAAAATATACTCGGATGAAGTTTATACCGTTTAGAAGTGACAACAGTATCGGCAGAAGTTGACACCTTCCTCATACAACAACGGTGTCCTTTGAAGGTTATTCTGAGGGTCGAGACTTGCGACAAAGATGCGATGATCACCAATGTCAAACCCACCTCATATATCTTCTGGGTCAAAATAAGCTTTTTTATTTTCTTGATCCCCAATCCCAACCTACGTTACAACCTGTGAAAGTCTTTTCTGATTAAGGCGCTTGCATTAACGTGGAATTGAATGACTTTAAGCATCGCTTGAAAAGGTATGAGCAAGAATATTTCTCTCTCATTTTTGCAGGGTTCTTGACTTGTAAACCCAGAGCAAATGATGAACACTTTTTGTTAATGGCCTTGACTCAAAAGAGTCCCCTTTGTTAAGCCTTTGACCCAGCCTATACTACGGTCCTAATCAAAACCTCCAGATCGACGTGGTCGTACCAATTGCGAGATTACTCAGACCCTTGTTGAATGCGATGATGGTAAGATCGAGTGATTTCTCTTCAATCCTACAGTCAGGATAAATAGCCTTTCTCAAGAGTGAGAGAAAGTCCTTTTGGACTGAAATTCCCCATTCAAATCACATTTAAGGTATTCATACCATGATAACCTCCTTGAACAGAATTGGTAATGCAAATTGGACAAAATAGTTTTGCATGATCAACATTTTGATTGATTGCATCATGAGTTATTACACATACTGCTTCTAATCATTGCAGACTTAGCTGAACAAGTTTTATGTGAACCAATGAACTCATTGACGAAAATGCTTGCATATGTTATCTCTGATACTGCCTAACAGGTAGCACATTTTCGATGTTCGAGTTACCATCCTATGTCTCAAAATTCATTTGGTGATTATTGAATAAACAAGCCTAATCGACAAGAAACCATCAGGCATTTCTTCCAAATTCTCAGGCAGGTAATTTTCAACCTGAACCCTTTAAGGTAAGTTAAGTCGGGTTTGAGCTTCTGCAGGATTCCTAGTCTCCCCAGATCCTAAAATGGCACCCTTTGAATTGGGTTTGAGCTTCTGCAGGATTCTTGGTCTTCCTAGATCCCAGAATGGCACCCTTCAAGGTAAGTAAAATTGGGTTTGAGCTTCTGCAAGATTCCTCGTCTTCCCAGATCCCAGAATGGCACCCTTCAAGGTAAGTAAAATTGGATTTAAGCTTCTGCAGGATTCCTGATCTCCCTAGATCCCAAAATGGCACTCTTTGAGGTAAGTTAAATTGGGTTTGAGCTTCTGCAGGATTCCTCGTCTTCCTAGATCCCAGAATGGCACCCTTCAAGGTAAGTAAAATTGGGTTTGAGCTTCTGCAGGTTTCCTGGTCTCCCTAGATACCAGAATGGTACCCTTCGAAACACAAAAGTCCTTCTTACAGGCACAAACTCCTTTCTACAGGCACAAAAAGTCCTTTTACAGGCACACAAAGTCCTTTCTACAAGCACACCAAATTTCTTTCTATAGTACACCAAAGTCCTTTCTACATGTACCAAAGTCCTTTCTACAAGCACCAAAGTCCTTCTTACAAGCAACCCAAAGTCCTTCTTATAGGCAACTCAAAGTCCTTACAGGCAACACAAAAGTCCTTCTCACAGGCAACCAAAGTCCTTCTTACAGGCAACCCAAAGTCCTCCTTACAGGCAACACAAAAGTCCTTCTTACAAGCAACCCAAAGTCCTCCTTACAGGCAACACAAAAGTCCTTCTTATAGGCCACCAAAGTCCTTTTTATAGGCACACAAAAGTCCTTCTTACAGGCACAAAAGTCCTTTTTACAGGCGCACAAAAGTCCTTTTTACAGGCGCAAAAGTCCTTTCTACAGGCACCAAGTCCTTTCTATAGTCACAAAGTCCTTCTTACAAGCATTTCCGTGGGGTGACCCACCATACGGGTCAAATCTTAATCCAATTTTAATCAGTGGAATCCTTTCATTAGGAATATACCATGGGGTGACCCACCATACAAATCAAATTTTAATCCAATTTTAATCAGTACAATCCTTTCGTTACTAATCTACCATGGGTTGACCTACCATACGGGTTCAAGTTCAACCGCCTAAGGTTTTCTTATAACGAATCCTTAGGCTCTCATTCCACATTCAGTAGAGCATTCATGTCAGGCAACAGCCATACAACAAGCAGGCAAGTCGCAAGCCTCTCTATCTCTCCCTCACTTCATAGGAGCTTCTTCAAACTAGATTTGGATCGGAACTTGCAAAGAGGGCTATTAGAGATCAAATGTCACGACTCCTTTTTATTTCATTGTATTGAGCCGATTAGGATTCAGGTATCATCTCGTCTTTGAAATGAACCTCTACCGAGCTTCCTTTCAAAGAGGGGCAACTGTTAACACCTGATTTTTAATCATCTTTTCTCTTTTAAAATTAATAAACAAAATCCATAAAAATTCATAAAATTGAAAAATCAACTTTGGGGACCTTGGCCAATCCTAGGGAACCAATTTTGACCAAAAAATAATTTTTCATATTTTCAGTATTTTTCGATATTTTTAATTTCAAAAACTCATAAAAAAAATCAAGAAAATTGAGAAAATTACAAAATCAACTTTGGAGGCCTTGACCAAGCTTAGGCAATAATTTTTGAAAAATAAATAATTTTTCATATTTTTTGTATTTTTTATATATTTTTTAGAAATTAGGAGAATATTTAATAAATAATAGCATTTGAGGCAAACAAAATATATAAAAATAGTCAATATTTTTATTTTAAATCCCTTTTCATGTTGGCCATCACAAATTTAAAAAATCAAATTTGGGGTCGTGTATTCCTTCACGAGCATAATCTCGAATCGGGCCTAAAAATTCAATTTGAGTCAATTTATTTTCATTTTTTCACTTTTAGGAGTTGCGACATCGTTCTCTAATATTTCAAATTTTCATTTTGGCCCAATTATACCCAGAATGACTCAATTTTTCAAAAGGGGTTTTAATTAAATTCTGCATTATTTTCAGCGGCAAGAAATGAATTTAAATTTGACATGCGGTGAATTTTGACTAAGTATAGGGAAGGTATGTCAAAAATTGTGAGGAGATTTGGACCTAAAGAAATATTTTTTTCAGGGACTGAATTGTAAATACTTAAAATTCAGGGACAAGAGTGTAAATACTTAACTCTTGAGGGATTACTTTGTAAATAACAAAAAGAAGAGTTAGTGGAGAAATTAGCATAGAGAAAGGGAGATGGAGAAGAGAAGATGGAGAAGATAGGATGGAGAAAATAAGATAAGAATAGAGAAGGGAAGATAGAGATGAAGAAGAGTTAGTAGATAAATTAGAATGAGAGATAAATATGGAGAAGGGAAGATGAAGATGAAGAAGAGTTAGTGGAGAAATTAGAATGTGAGATAGAGATGGAGAAGGGAAGATGAAAATGAAGAAGAGTTAGTGGAGAAATTAGAATGGAAGATAGAGTTAGTGGAAAAATTAGAATGTGAGATAGATAAGTGGGTTATAAAAGGAGGAAGAAGTGAGCTTGAGAGGGGGATTTTTTGCAGAGAAAATTTTGGATGTTTGAGAGGGTTTTAGGAGATTGAAGAAAAATTTAAGAGAAAGAAAATACCAAAAAGAGAGAGAGAATTTTGAAAATGATGGAAGTTTAAAGTTATGGGTTATTATTACCAATTCCTTCATCGATCAACACAAATCAAGAGTTCATCCTCGAGAACGAGTAAGCAAATTCGAGCTAAGTGTTTTTATTTATTCATTTATTTGTGGTTTTACTCGAAATTAGCACAAATCGTATACACTTCCTCCATCTCTCTATTTCCCCATATTTTTATGTCAGGCAAAGGAAAACTTCAAGTCAACAGTAAATACCATGGAGGTGTAAAGTTGGCCCAGACAAGCCCTAAATATCCATCAAATTCTCAACCAACTCGTAGATGAACGTTGGCCCGAATTGTTGAATCAATTCCTGCAATTTAATTCCTGCACCATTAAACCCCAAAGGGAAGTGCCAAGCCAATTCCAGGCCACCCATTGGAGGTTTTTACTTACAGTTATTTAAATACCTGCAATTTAAATTCCTACACATTAAACCTCAAAGGGAAGAGACAAGCCAATGCTAGGCCGCCCATTGGAGGTTTTTACTTATCATATTTAAATACCTGCAATTTAATTCATGTACCTTAAACCCCAAAAAAGAGGGCTAAGTCAAGGCTGGGCTGTCCATTGGAGGTCTTTATTTACTGCAATTTAAATTCTGCACTATTAAATCCCAAAGGGAAGAGTCAAGCCAATGCTAGGCCGCCCATTGGAGGTTCTACTTACCGTCAATTAAATTCCTATAATTTAATTCTTGTACCATTATACCCCAAAAGAGAGGGCCAAGCCAAGGCTGGGCCATCCATTGGTGGTCTTTATTTATTGTCATTTTCTTCCTGTATTCTCTTTCGGCTTCAGGGAAATATTTAATATTTTAAAAATGTAAAAAACAAATGTCACTCGTGTACATTCCATTTAAAAAAGTGAAATGCAAAAAGAGAATACCCCACTAGAGCCTTAGGAGTAAATCAAGCCTGAGTTGCCAAATTAGCATATCCATGAAATTAAAGTACCGAAAGGCCATTAGTTTTAATTAACTGATGTAACCAAGTCCCCGAACTCATAATCTTTGATTCGTAGAAGTAATTTAGTCCTCCCGCTAATTTACTTAGGGTTCTAATCAACCTACCAAAAATGATTAGTGGCGACTCCAAATTTTAAAATCATTTGAACAAAAAAACCAAAGTCGCGATTTGGTAGGACTTGGGAGGGTCCGTATTAGGTTAATCCATCTAGTTAGCCTAATAATCTGTTCACCCGATCAAAAAATATTTTTCGGGTCGCGGCAGTGCACACATATCAGGCAATTCAAATATGAGATTTCTTGAAAACCCATGAATTTCATATGCAATGCAATGCCGACTCCTCACAGATAATGTTTCCGCTGGTGTGACGTCTCGAAATTTTGAGACCTGCAAAATAAATAAAAATGGATTTTTGTGGAAAAAGGGACAAATTTTGGACATGAATATTGAATTAGTTGGAGCGCCAATTAGAAGATTTAATCCGTTTATTCACGCCATAAAATTGTCTGTTCGCACCGAACCTAGTCATGTTCAAATCTTGGTCACGCGACCAGCGGCTCCACCATGAGCTTCTCCAGCCCATCCCCTGCTCAGCTCGCATCTTCGCCGTTACCTCAACTCCTCTCACTATCTACTCCTCTACTCACCATCGCTAGCCACGTCACCGCCTCTCCAGCCCTCATTACTCCATCGCGTTACACCGGAGCTCACCACGCCATCCAACCCCTACAACCAGCTCGTTGTCGTGTTGTGCCACGCCGTTGACCCATCCTCCCTTGGCCAAGCTCCTCCGTCACTGTCCAATTGCTGTCGCTCCCATCGATCCTCATGCATTGTATGGCCATCATCGTCACTGGAACACTGTTTCGACCAGCCCTTGTTCAGCCCGTGAACCACCTCCGTTCAGCTCCTTTTAGCTCTATCTTGCTCCGTTGAGCCATCTGAGAGTCACCATACCTTCGTCGCCATTCACTAAAGCCAGCCGCCGCCGTCAGTCAGATCAGTCTGCATCATACGTCATTGTGAGTTAGCCTCTAACTCTAGGCTAAGACGTTAATTACGTTAAAGACTTAATTAATTAGTTAATTAGTTTAATTAAACCTTTAAGTAGTTTAATTGTGGTCAGATTAGCTAGAGACTAGATTTAGGTTAAATTGCCACAATTAAATAAGTTAGACCGAGTAGCGAAGTGGCCTATAGCTGGCTGAAAGTTAAATTGACGGATTGACTGAAATTTGCAATCACGAGCAAGTGATTGGCTAAAGCCGAGCGACCAATAAATTATTTGACTAATTTGTTATTAGTCAAAGTGGCCATTGGTAGCTAGTTCAATAATTGAATTTGTTATGCTATTGTCGTTACTGATTGTTTGAGGTTGCGATTGATGTTTGACTACCGAATGCTTGAAGTAGTTTATATTTGACGGAATAAAAGTTTGGTTATTTGTGTCCATATATAAAATGTGAATTGACTGGTTGTATAATTCACGTGTTCAGTCACATAATAGATTTAAATCCGTGCCAGTCATATGGTATTTTTCCCCGATAGTATCGTATTGTACCAGTCGTACGAATCTTATGGACTATCTTTGAGATTGTCGTCAAAAATAAAGGACGATACCTGGCCATACCAAAAGACACTGCCAGATGTAATGTTTAGTTACACCAATTGTGTGCAATAAGCCCTATGACTGGTAATAATTGGATGGCAAGAGAAGCTTGAGATTTGCTATCATTTTGTGAGAATCTGGTTGTTATCTGGACTATGTCAATATTATTTTCAATTGAGCTTGTTTGTAAGTGACTGCATGATATTTTTGTGAGGTATTGTTGCTTGAGACACCTGAGTGAAGCACCGTCTTAACCGAGCTTAGGCACTGACTAACTGAAATTTATCTCTCATCCCGTTGTGGTTACGTTTTTCAAGTCCAAGGTGAAGTTGAGGACGATAGAGTAGTAGCCCCTCTTTTGAAGTAGATATGACATTAACCCTACTCGACCCATTATCTTTGTCAGTTCTAATAAGCTACCCCAAAGTATGGGGTTGTATGTGCTATAGTTTCTATAGGATTAATAATTGTCTTATAATAAAAATAATTACCTGTTGTCGAACTAGCTATTATTAAATGGTATGTTATCCTACTATTCTATCTCTACTAATTTATTGGTTGTATGGAGAGTTCATACATTTCTGCTTGCGTAAAATTTCATTGGGTCACTAGCGTACTTAAGACGCTATTTTTTTCTGACCTGAGGTGTTTTGGTAGGGATGGCACATGCTCGAGGATTGGGGCGTGACAACTGGTGTTTCATCCTCATGGATAGCATATCCACAGCATCTCACTCCCAAGGCATCTCAAGCTCACAAGGGCATAGGCACTCTCCAAACACCGTCAAAGGCATCTCATATTAGAAGCATCTGGAGCTCACAAGGGTGGAGGTATCTTTGAACCAATGTTGAAGGCATCCCAATTCCCTCTAGCTCCCAAGGCCATCACCGGAGCACAAGGGGATATTATCTCTTTTTACCATGATATACTATGCAATGCATACACCATCTAATCTCACCCTCATCAGTATTTAGAAGATTCAATGTAGACAAATGAATCACACGATTATACTATTTTTCAAAAATTTAATATAAAAATCACACACACAAATAAGCAAGCTCTCGAAACTACAATCACAAATTCAAATCATCGATGTACGGTTCTAATGTCAATCCAAATAAACCATAAAGCTTAGAGATTCACTCCCTTTTTGATAATTGCTTAAACTCAAGTAATTGGTGACGAACAGATGAACAAGCCATGGATGAACGACTGGCGGATGACAAGTAGCTAGGGCACATAGACAACGGCAGCTAGGAATCGATTAGCCGGATGGCAAGGGTGGCTAACAAGTACGGGTGGTTTGGCCGCAGTAACAATGTTTTGATGATTGTTTTTCAAATGAAATAATGACATGTCCTAATTATAGGAGAAAGTAGCTAAAGACCAGACGAATCGAGCATAGCCATGTACACATCACGTGTCCCGAGCCATGTGCGGCCATGTGTCCATTTCTACACTTGGTTATCTTAATTTCACACCTATTTTGCCCAATCAAGACTCAATCTAGATATAACAAATTACCACGTCATCTTGTCATCAATTCGTAATTTTCCTATCAATTATGGGTCAATTTATAATTCAGTATAAGCTGACAAGCATTTTTGGGGTCGTCACATAAACCATGATCATTCTTGTTGAGTCTAGCATTATCACCTAGAGGGGGATGAATAGGTGATTTAAAACAATTTTGATGATAAGTTGCGGAATTAAAAGTCAAATCAAAATGTATGCGGAATCTGAATCTGAACATGTGTATTTAGTGATTCTCATCGTGAACAATTTATGAATCTGAATGTAAATATGCAACTGCTGAGCATGCAGATTCTGAATGCTAACGCTGGCATGCAAAACACAACGATCAGAGTTATGAGATAGAGAATCTTGCACACAACAGTTATAGTGGTTCGGCTTATATCAAGCCTACGTCCACTCTCCCACGCTGACAGCCAGTAGGCTGATTTCCACTATGTATAAATGAGGATTACAAGAATTTTTATGCTTCTCACGAAGAACAGAATAGCCTCTCAACACATGTAAGTGGTGTCTCTCGTGTACAAGAGAATAGTCGCAAGTTTGAATCGCTCAAAGCTTTGGAATTTTCAGTTCGTCCCTCTACCCAATCATCTTTGTTGATCCTCTTTTATACTCCTCTAACCTTGAACTAGCCGTTGGTCAAGGTGTCCCAAGGATCGCTCCTCAATCATTGATTAATCGTCATCAATCTTGATTCACGGAGACTGTATCAGAGAAGATCTTCTAGCCGTTGTAGCAGAGTTTGAACGCTTCAGAGTCAGTCGCCCATACAACTGAGACTTCAGCTTTCCATAAGTAGAGTCAATCCAATCTTCAATATTCTATGTATATGGAAGGTGTCATCCAACTGTAGATATTCTCCTGATTTGATGGGATAAGAATCCGGTCAATTAAATCACACAAACTTCCATAGATATCCTAGCCATCTCGGAAACCTGCCATACGTGGGTCTTCAGTGTCTCTTATAAGACTGAGTCTGGAATTGTGTCTGAACATATTTCAGAGTCAGTTTACAACTGAAGTTCCTCTGATTCACTTCAGAGTTAAGTAGCGATTTTTGCTTCTGGAGGATCCTTGCTGATGAGTCACAAAAATCTTCTAGCCCAAAAGTATTCAGATGCAGCTTCTTTGAAGTCTTTAAACGGAACTCTTCTTCATCTGAAGGCTTCAGAGACAATGCTCTTCCTTCTGACATATTCAGAGGCAGTTCCTCTTTCATCTGAACACTTTTACTTTTACAGACTTAGAAGTAGATACATTACATCTCTCTCTTGAATCTGAACATCAGATCTGGATCCATATGAGTTTCTTTTCACAAACTCATCTCTGCAAAAGCAATTTCAATATATTAACTTAATTCCAAAATGGAAAAGAAAAGTTTTGTCAGAGTCAAAATATTCAGAGAGATAAACTTCCTCAACAATCTCCCCCTTTTTGATGATAACAAAACTTCCTCAATATAAGCTTCATTAAATGGATGTTGTTATGAAAAATAAGATAATGTGAAAAACAGTATGGTTCTTTTCATTTGTTTTAAAAGACGAAATGAATTGGTTTGCTTGGTTTGCATCTGTCTTTGCGCACGAAACAGATGCATAATCTTCTTTGTCCATCTGCACAATATTCAGATACAAAAGTCCTTCTGTTCACCATCCTGTTATTCACCATACCATGTGTTGTTCACCCTGCAAATATACTTCTCCCCTTTTTTGTCATCAACAAAAAGATAAATATTTAAGCATGAAGAAGAATAACAAGGATACATATAACGAGTTTCATACATATTCAAACCAAAAGACAGAAACGATCAGTTTTAAAAACAAGATTTTAAACAGACGGAGATGGGTTTTGGTTGGAGGAAGATGGAATATCAGTCTGCTTTTTGTCTGTCTTCTTGGAGGGTTCTGCAGGTTTTTCCCATGAACCAACGAAAGCCTCGTAATCCTTGAAAGGTTCGATTGGTGGTGTGACTTTACTGCTCCTTTCATCTCTAACCAATGTGTAAGAAGTGAGTCCTTCTATTTCAGCACAGAAAAGGCGACAGTACTTGTCAAGCATTACTTCAAATCTATTCGTCCTCTTCTCAACCTTATGTTCCAACAGATCCATCCTCTAAATCATCTCAGCCTTGAAGTGATCAACTTCCTTCTGAATCTTCTCGTGAGAAGACTTTGTTTTCAGCAGCTCCTTGAAAATGGCATCTAAGTTTACAGCTGGATGGAGTGTACTTACAGAAGATGGCTGATTCTGAGCTTCTGGCTGGGTTGTTTCTTTGATCAGGGCAAAGACCTTCTCATGACTAACCTCCCCCTGAATTTGAGAAGGGGTTTTGTCTGAAGTCTCCTGTGCCTTGTCTGATGAAACAAAGGTCTTCATCTGAACTTCTTCTTCAGCAGATCTGACCTCCTGAACAATAATCTGAATTTCTTCAGGGTGTGAAACATTTTCTTCGTCCTGTTATTCGACCAGATGATCATCTTTTTTCTGAACTGGAGACAAGCCTGCACTTGAATCAACAACTGCTTCTTTTATCAAGACAGTGTCTGCTTCAGCTGCTGTCATGGCTTCTTCTTCTTCCTTTTCTCCCAGTTGTTCTTCTACTTCTTCTATCTGAACGGTGGCTGCTTCAGATGCTATCTTGACTATTTCTTGCATCATAACAGAGTCTGCTTCTGATTCTACCTGGTCAGCTTGTTCTTCCTTCTTTTCCAGACATTCTTCTTGATCATGAGTCTCAAGTAGGCCCTGATCTATAAGAACCTCCTGCTCATCAGCATGCTCTTGTCCATCCTTGCTTTAGTCATTGTCATTGACCTCCACTTCCATCTTCTCACCTTCCTTGGGTGAAGCAGTTGGAGTTTTCTCATCATCCTCAGATGAGACTTTCTGTTCTTCCATTTGCTCCTGCTCTTTTTCCTTCTCTGTCTCTTTCTCTTCTTCTTCCTATTCTACATCCTCTGTTTCCTTCTCTTCTACTCCTTCTCCTTCTTCTATTTCTTCATCCTCTTCCATTGACATCACTTCATATTCTTTAGAAAAAGATTCACTGTGGACAATGACTTCTTTTCCCTTCTTGGCCATGGTCTTTCTTCTCTTTGCTGACCTTTCAACCTGGTCAGACTCCAACCCAACCAGAACTTTTTCTTTGTTCTTGTTATACCACTCTCCATCCACTTGTTTAAAACCCATTTTCTGTATCATATTTTCACCTACAATGAGTATCTTGCTGCTCTCTTGAGTTAGTTCTTTAAAGGGTGGAATCTTATGGTAGTTGAGGATCATCTGAACCAGTCCTGCATAGGGCAACTATCCTTTTTGCTTATGCACTGTTCTGTACATATGCAGGATGACAGTGTGTGCAAGAGAAAAATCATACCCTGTAACCAGTGCCCACATCAATTTGGCCTCATACTTGCTGATGTCAGTTCTGGAAGTTGCTTTTGGCCTCAAAGATTCAATGACGATCTTGTGCATGATGAGGTGCTTCAGAGGGAAGTCATTATAGGCAATGTGTGCCTTTGAGTCTCGGCTGTAGTGCTCATTTCCTGTCAAGTAGGCATATGCTTCCTCTGGCTTGATGTCAATGGGCTTGAAAGCCCTCTTCCTTACTCCCATTAGTTTTACCAACTCATGCACGTTCGGATGATATACTTCATCTCCAATGTTGTAGGAGATTGACTCAAAATCAGTGAAGGAAATTGTTGAGTAGAAGTATCCAACAAAGTCAAGAAAAATTGGAGTCCTTATTGAGAGAAAATTTTCCAACTTCATCTCAGTCAAATGTTTCTTTATGGGGATTCCAGCAGCATCAAAGTAGGTCAAATCAAACACTCTGTGTGGCATAACACCTCTTTCCTTCAATGCCTCAAACTTTTTGACATGCTTTTGAGACACAAACAAGAAGTTATCAAAATTCTTCTCTCTGGTCCTTCGAAACAAATTCCTTTTGAAATTTCTGAAAACAACGTCATCATCCTCATCAATCTTGCTTTTTGTCTCATCATCACTCACTTCCTCAACAGGTTCTCGGATAGTCACTCCCTTTGATGGGGTCCTCTTAGGTTTTGGTATACCAGGAACCACAGTCTTTTATTTCCCTTTCTTTGTCTTTGGTGGACCAGAGACAGCAATGGGAGTTACAACACGAAGAGGCATATTCATAAACATCAAAAAATACTTTTCGCTTGAAAACTTGTGAAGATTCAGCAATTTCTTTACCATCTCATCACATTGACCCTGTTTTTTAAAAGCATCGTACAGGGGCTTGACAGAATGAGTGAGAGCCACTCTCTCGTCAAACACTTCCTCAGTCATCTTAACCTTTATAGCGCTCGAAATCGTACCTTTGGCCGGAGAGCTTTCCCTTGATCTCGTTCCTTGAGATATTCTCGAGGATTTCCTCGTTGCCTTTTCACTCGGAGTACTAGCTTTCTTGGACAAGGAGGACGATTTTGGAGACATTGTGGAAAAAGATTGGATTTTTATGATAATCGAGGGAGGAATGTTGGGAGAGAAAATGAGATGTTTCTTTAGAGATGGTCTTAAGGCAAGCGTGAAGGAGTGCAATGTCAAAATAGGGTTTTGTTTGAGAAGAGAGACAGTTTTTCAAAATAGTTTTGAAATAGGAAAATAAAATTGCCCAGACAGTTATTTTTGGAAAGAAAAACAATTAATCTAAATGAATAAAATTAAGAGGAAAATATCAATCAAGCAATCAATCAGACTAAATAGTATATAAAAAAACAGAAAACATACCTTTTGAACCTTATGCATGAATAAATTCCAAAAATAAGAGATTGACCTTGCTTCTGAATAAAAAGCGTTGTGCTTCCAAAGACCCTACATCTGATATATTTCAGAGAGAAATAATATTCAACTTACCTCGAATATAGTTGAAGGCCTCCTTATCGAGTGATTTTGTGAAGATATCTGCAAGTTGGTTCTTTGAATCAATGTATTGAATATGAACATCTTTATTCTGAACATGATCACGTATGAAATGATGTTTTATCCCAATATGCTTCGCTCAAGAGTGTAGGACAGGATTCTTAGTCAAGTTTATAGTACTTGTGTTGTCACATAGTATCTCCACATTTGAATTTTTGACACCATAATCTTTCAATTGCTATTTTAACTATAGAATCTGAGCACAGCAGCTTCCAAGTGATATATATTCTGCTTCTGCTGTTGAAAGTGCTACAGTGCTTTGCTTCTTAGAATACCATGATACCAACATGCTTTCCATGAGTTGACATGTTCCAGAGGTACTTTTTCTGTCAATCTTACATCCTACTAGATCTACATCTAAATACCCTCTCAGAACAAAATTTGATTCTTTTGAATACCATAGTCCGAGAGTTGGATAAGTGCCAATATATTTTATAATCCTTTTGACTGCTGAATGATGAGATTCTTTTGGATTTGATTGAAATCTTGCACAGAGGCAGACACTGAACAGAATATCAGGTCTTGATGCTGAAAGATAAAGAAGTGAACCAATCATACTTCGATATAGCTTCTGATCAACTTCTTTTCCTTGTTCATCTTTGTCAAGCTTCAAAGAATGTGACATTGGAGTGTCGGTCTTCTTGCAGTTCTCCAAACCAAATTTTTTTACTATTTCAAGGGCATATTTTTCTTGATGAATAAATATCCCTTCTTTGATTTGTTGAATCTGAAGTCCGAGAAAGAATCTTAGTTCTCCCATCATGCTCATTTCAAACTCATCCTGCATAACTTTTGAAAAATTCTTGCAGAGAGATTCGTTAGAAGAACCGAATATAATATCATCTACATAAATCTGAACAAGAAGGATATCTTTATCATGCCTCTGAATGAACAGAGTAGTGTCAACACTACCTTTAACAAACTTCTTTTCAAAGAGAAAGCTACTTAACCTTTCATACCAAGCACGGGGTGCTTGCTTGAGACCATATAGAGCTTTCTTTATAGCATAAACAAGATCTTTGCCTTTTAGTTCCTCGAATCCAGGTGGTTGTTCAACATATACCTCTTCTTCAATATATCCATTCAGGAATGCACTTTTTACATCCATCTGAAAGAGTTTGAAATTATTGTAACAAGCAAAAGCTAGAAGTAATCTTATAGCTTGTAACATGGCAACCGGTGCGTAGGTTTCATCATAATCTATCCCTTCTTCTTGAGAGTATCCTTTTGCTACTAATCTTGCTTTATTTCTAACAATTTTACCATTGTCGTCCAACTTATTTCTGAACACCCACTTTGTTCCTATGACAGGATGATTTTTGGGTCTTGAAACTAATTCCTATACATTGTTGATCTTGAACTGATGAAGTTCTTCTTGCATTGTATTGATCCAATTTTCATCTGCCAGAGCTTTTTCGATTCCTTTTGGTTCAATCTCAGATACTAGTGCTATATTGCTCATAGCTTCCATAAATTTGGATCCGGTTCTGATCCCTTCATTTGGATTTCCCATTATTAATTCTTTAGGATGGCTAGATTTGTGTTTCCAATTTCTACTGAATCCTTCATCTTGATCATCGTTGGAAACTTTGGATTCTGACTGAATTTCTGATGATTCGTCTGTTCCTTAATGATTGTTTTCCTGGTTCTGAACTTCTTCAGATGCAAGATTAGCTTCAAATTCACCAGTTCGTTCTGAACTCTCAGCAAATATCACTGTCTGACTTCGTTTAGATTCATCTCTCTGATTCTGAAGAACTTCATTGAACTTGACATTCATGGATTCTTCAACCATCCGTGAGTTTTTGTTGTAGATGTGATATGCTTTGCTTGTAATTGAATATCCGAGAAATATTCCTTCGTCTGACTTCTTTTCAAACTTCCCAACACGATCACTTACATTTTTCAATATAAAGCATTTACATCTAAATACGCGAAAGTATGCAAGATTTGGCTTCCTTTCTTTGAAAAGTTCATAAGGGGTTTTCTCAATAATGGGTCTTAGAGAAACACGATTTAAGATATAATGGGCTGTTGAAACAGTTTCAGCCCAAAAGTGAGATGCAATTTTGCTTTCGATCAAAAGAGTTCTTGCCATTTCTTGTAAAGAGCGATTTTTCCTTTCCACTACCCCATTTTGTTGAGGTGTGTAAGGGGAAGAGAAAACATGCTGGATTCCAAAGTCATCACAAAAATCTGAGAAACTTTGGTTTTCAAACTCACCTCCATGATCAGTTTTAATGCTGGAAATAGTATAGCCTTTTTCATTCTGAACTCTTTTCGAAAACTTTGCAAAAGAGGAAAAGGCTTCACTTTTATGTGCAAGGAATAAAACCCAAGTGAATCTTGAATAGTCATCCACAATAACAAGACAATATTTCTTACCCCCAAGACTTAGTACTCTGTTTGGTCCAAAAATATCCATGTGCAGAGACTGCAGTGTACGATTAGTTGATATTTCATTGATAAACTTAAAAGAACTTCTTACTTGTTTTCCAAGGGCGCATGCTGAGCATAGTTCAGATTCTTTGAACTTAGTTGTAGGAAGACCTCGAACTAGCTTCTTTGAAGATAGATTGGAAATATGTTTGATACTAATATGACCTAGCTTTCTGTGCCACAACTCAGAATCATCCTTGATAGTTATTAGACATTTGATGTCTTCATATACAACGTTCAGAAGGTAAATATTTCCATGTCGGTAACCAGTGAAGATTTGTTTCTTGTCTTTGCTAATACCTGTGCATTTCATATCTTGAAAAGAGATGCAATAACCAGAGTCACATAGTTGACTTACTGATATGAGATTATACTTTAATCCCTTGACAAGTGAGACATCATTGATCGTTAGACATCCTATCTTCACGGTTCCATGTCCAATTACTTTTCCTTTGTTCTTTCCTCCGAAGGACACAGTTCTTCCATCGTATTTTGAAAGAGTAATAAATCTTCCTAGATCACCTGTCATGTGACTCGAGCAGCCACTATCCAAGAACCATTTGTCCTTCCTTTTTCGAGGTAACTGCAAGAAAAAGTAAGGTCACTATTTCTTTGGTACCCATGTCTTCTTGGGTCCACTTGTGTTAGTTGAGACAATTCCATTTTTCTTTACAGGTCTCCAAATCATCATGCAATTATCCTTAATATGATTTTTGGCGCCACAATTGATACATTGCCTTGCATAAACAGATTTTGCGAATTGCCTTACGAAATGCTGTTGATATGCAGATTTAGAAGGTTTTCTGGAGATCCTTTCATTTGATTCTGGAAACCTATTTTTGAAATTTCCTTCCTTTTTAAAACCAAGACCATATTTGTTCACATAAGCAACTTATTTGGAAACTATATTTTCCAGATTTTTTTATCCTTTGTTGAATCTCTTTGAAATATTTTCAATCTCTGTTTTTAAGGAAATGTTTTCTTTTAAAACTGAATCACGATTTTCTTTAATCAGATTAAATTCGCTTTCAAGAAACCTAATTTTATTTGATTGAGATTCATTATGTTCTTTTAACGATGAGTTTTCCTTTTTTAAACCAGAAACCATTTTAAGAGCTTCTTTATAATTCGAACAGAGTTCTTCAATACAATCAAAAACTTCATCAGGTACTTCAGAAGCACATACCTTTATTTCTGATTCTGAATCTGAGTCTGCATCTGAATCGGATTTTGCCATGAGACACAAGTTCGCATAGTCTTCATCACTGTCTTCTGAATCACTCAGTGTTTCTGCTTTTAATGCCTTTTTGTATTTCTCATACTTGATCTTGTCCTTTTTTAGAAGTGGACACTTTCGTTTTATATGACCAACCTTTTTGCAATGAAAGCATAATATGTCTTTGTTTTCTTGTTTATCGCTGCTTGACTGATCAGGTTGTTTGAATGATCTTTTGCCTTTGAAGTTTCTTCCTTTCCGAGCCATTTTTCTGAACTTCTTTACTAGGAGTGCGAGTTCTTCATCGTCATCGTCTTCATTATCTGAATCTGACATTTCATCTTGTATTTCAGATCTTAAGGCAATAGATTTTTTAACTTTGGAATCCTTTGTCTTATTAACACGTTCGGCTTCATAAGATTGCAGAGTTCCCACAAGTTCATCAATGGATAGAGGTCTGATTGTTTGACACTCTTGTATTGATGGTTTGACGTAGTTCCACTCATCAGTGAGTCCTCGAAGAATCTTCCTGACTTACATAGGTTCTGCCACTGGAGCACCTTGTCTTGTTAGACCACTTGCTAGTATCTGAAATCTGTCAATCATGTCAGCAATTGATTCATCAGATTTCATTTTAAATGCTTCATAATCACTTAGCAATATGCTAAGGTTGGTTTCTTTCACTCGTTCTGTTCCTTGATATGTAACGTGAAGTCTATCCCATATACCTTTTGATGATTCTTCTTCTGCAACACGATTGTATAAAGGAGTAGATAAAGCATAAAAGAGAGCATGCACTGCTTTGGGGTCAAGATTTCGTCTCCTTGCTTTTTCAATATCTGTCAAAGTTGCTGTGGCATTGGTGTTGTTGTTTATCTCATCTCCAGTTGAAGGAGTTGCTATGGCAGTAGGTACAACTCCATTAACAACAACATCCCACATTGATTCATCTAATGCTTTGAAGAACCACTTCATTTTATTGCACCACATATTGTAATCTTTTCCATCGAAGTATGGTGGCTTGTTGCTGTAGTGTGAATCAGCTGCTCCTACGTTATTAATGCTAGACATCCTAGATCGTTAGCTCTGAAGTAAAAGCACTCCAAAAATATGAGCAACCTGCTCTGATACCAATTGTTGAGTCTAGCAATATCACCTAGAGGGGGGTGAATAGGTGATTTAAAATAATTTTGATGATAAGATGAGGAATTAAAAGTCAAATCAAAATGTATGCGGAATCTGAATCTGAACAAGTGTATTTAGTTATTCTGATCATGAATAATTTATGAATCTGAATGCAAATATGCAACTTCTGAGCATGCAGATTCTGAATGCTAACGCTGGCGTGCAAAACACAAAGATCAGAGTTATGAGATAGAGAATCTTCCACACAACAGTTATAGTGGTTCGGCTTATATCAAGCCTACGTCCACTCTCCCACGCTGACAGCCGATAGGCTGATTTCCACTATGTATAAATGAGGATTACAAGAATTTTTATGCTTCTCACGAAGAACAGAATAGCCTCTCAACACATGTAAGTGGTGTCTCTCGTGTACAAGAGAATAGTCACAAGTTTGAATCGCTCAAAGCTTTGGAATTTTCAGTTCATCTCTCTACCCAATCGTATTTGTTGATCCTCTATTATACTCCTATAACCTTGAACTAGCCGTTGGTCAAGGTGTCCCAAGGATCGCTCCTCAATCATTGATTAATTGTCATCAATCTTGATTCACGGAGACTGTATCAGAGAAGATCTTCTAGCCGTTGTACCAGAGTTTGAACGCTTCAGAGTCAGTCGCCCATACAACTGAGACTTCAGTTTTCCATAAGTAGAGTCAATCCAATCTTTAATATTCTTTGTATATGGAAGGTGTCATCCAACTGTAGATATTCTCCTAATTTGATGGGATAAGAATCCGGTCAATTAAATCACACAAGCTTCCATAGATATCCTAACCATCTCGGAAACTTGCCATACGTGGGTCTTTAGTGTCTCTTATAAGACTGAGTCTGGAATTGTGTCTGAACATATTTCAGAGTCAGTTTACAACTGAAGTTCCTCTGATTCACTTCAGAGTTAAGTAGCGATTTTTGCTTCTGGAGGATCCTTGCTGATGAGTACAAAAATCTTCTAGCCCATAAGTATTAAGATGCAGCTTCCTTGAAGTCTTTAAACGAAACTCTTCTTCATCTGAAGGCTTCAGAGACAATGCTCTTCCTTTTGACATATTCAGAGGCAGTTCCTCTTTCATCTGAACACTTTTACTTCTACAGACTTAGAAGTAGATACATGACATCTCTCTCTTGAATCTGAACATCAGATCTAGATCCATATGAGTTTCATTTCACAAACTCATCTCTGCAAAAGCAATTTCAATATATTAACTTAATTCCAAAATGGAAAAGGAAAGTTTTGTCAGAGTCAAAACATTCAGAGAGACAAACTTCCTCAACAATTCCTACCTAAAACTTTTCATATTTATACCAATTCTGTCCATTCAACTAATTTAGAGTAAAAATTACTGATGTAGATAGCAATCATTCTACACGGCACTCTTGATGCCGACGTTGGTGAATTTAGTTTTTTTTAATAATTTTATAATATTTTATTTCTTTTCTTTTTTCCTTTCTTTTTTTTTTCCTTTCGTTTTTTTTTCCCATTCTCCCTCCGCCAATGGCTACCATAGCCTATGTTGGCAAGGGCAACCCATACTCAGGAGAGGCCAACCCTCTTTGGCTATCTCTGGCCATGACAAAAAGAGAATGGAAAGAAAAGGAAAAGAAAAAAATAAATAATTTCAGAAAAATATTAGATAGCTATAAAAATTTCTCCACGTCAGTGCTGGCAGTGCTTCATGAATTATTGGAAAAACTCTCTCCTATTGTTCTTCCTTTATATGTTGAATTACAGTCTAAAACACGATTCTCTTCCATGTTGATTCAATGGACGACTAAAACAGAATATACGGAGCAAATTACCAAGTATCTTGACCTTTCAGGGTCAATCATGAGTAGTAACTTCCTTCTCTAAGAGCCATCAGTCGATACAAAACATTTTAATTGACAGGTAAGCAAATCTCTTACTTGTCCAAGAACTTCGTACAACAACTTACCGAAGACAACTTTTGCTCACATCATGCTATATTTTCCTTGTGATGAAGAAAAACCTAAACCATAGAGATGAAAAAAGAAATAGGGCTAAAGATCAACCTTTACGAATGCACCGTTATCTGACCTTAATCTGACTTTGAACTAGATAGGGTCTAGCATGATCAATGCAAAAATAATTCCAATTATCCTATGTAACATATTTTGTTTCTCCTATTCCCCTACTACTGCTTGACCCCGCCATAGTCGTCCCCACCACATGATGTCCCTGCCATTAAACATGGTGAGCTCCTCCATCCTTCCCCTACGGTCGAGCTTGTCTCAACTCAGGTCCATGTCCTCGCTTGCGTCTTTATTTTTGTCCACTCTAACTTCCTCTACTTCATCCCTCTATCACCATAATGCGTAAGCGTCGAGTTCAACGTCAACCTCAATAAACCAGGACACCGCAAGTCGCACATTGCATGTAGGTACTAGCGATATCATGTAGAGAGGGTGAATAGGTGATTTCAAGGAAATATAAAAATCAATGTGGAATATAAACAAATACGCTCAGAACTTCATTCAGACGATTCTTGCTAGAAAGATTTGAGATATCCACAAATACAACAGCATGCACAATTCTACAATCATATTATATAAATAGAAAGATTAAGGGATAGAGAATTTGCACAAAGAGTATATAGTGGGCCGGCTTTATTCAAGCCTACATCTACTTCTTCATGCTGGCAGTCAATAGGCTATATTCCACTAGTAAATAGCTCAGAGGTTATAACTTGATGAATAGGCTTTCCGTCTAACACTCTTACACTTAAATGTTCTCCTCTAAGTATTATAGTGTTTGGATCAAAGGTATGTAAAGAATGTGAAACTCTCTTGATCTTGGAGTTTAGAATTATGTTTTCCCTCATCTTATGTTCTTCAACCTTGAGGTCTCGTAGCCCTCTATCTCCAACTTCCCATTGCAAGATCTCTAGAAAATCTCTCTTCAAACTTCTCCATTTGAACAAAATTTTATATAAAGTATCTTGTAGCTATTGATGTTGGCAAAGGAAAGAATTCCCATTAGATCAAATCGCCCATTGTTGACACCTAAATTTTATTTTATTTTTAATTTTACAATTAAATGCATATAGATATGAGGAGCATTTGCATAAAGTTTAAATTCATATCGGGGTCCGATGGTGAGTTAATTCGATTAAATGTTCTAAATTTAACTAAGTGGACAGAACCCACGTAAAAAAAATATTGGATATTCTGGTAATGTTACATGTGGGAGCATAAATTCGGTGTTATTCTTTGGGCAACATATTTGGGGGCAATGAAGAATTGTTAAAAGAATATCTCTAGAGTTTCGAGCACCTTTTAGTGATAAGTGAGGGATTTTTATTCTGAGTTCTAAGAAGGAAACACGCTAAAGACAAAAAGGAGAGAATATTTCATTAGTAGATGAAGGGAACCAATCCCACGATATATACGCAGGGATTACACAGAATTAACAAGCCCTAGAATCAACTTGAATCACTGATCGGAGAAGCATATCACAAAACGGACATACCTCGGGTTTTCACCGATTAAGTGTTGTCAATGCAGCGAGAGATTTCGTCCGTTTGACGATCCGGAGAGAAGAGTGAGAGACATCGTTGTCGTTTTCTCTTTATTCTTCTATGAATGTCTAAAACGACGTCTGAAGAAGACGACGTTTTTCTAAACGACATAAACAAACTGCCTCTTACAGTTATTAGAAAAGGTGAGTGGCTATAATAGCCTACATGGGCGGACCACGATCCTTCCCATGTACCCTCAATTTCTAACATCTCCCACTCGCCTATGAAGGGCTATCTATTACTCACTTGCCCACGCAGGGTCAACTCCCACTCGCCCACAAAGGGTTAAAACATAACTCTCTCTTTTCTGCAAAGTTCATATTGACAAATAATCCGTGCGACCAGCATACTACGAGAGCTCGTTGCCATACATCTGTTAGGAGTATATAGCAGCTCAAATTGGGCAAATTAACTTAGAGTAGATCCAGTATGCAGTACCCTAGATCAATCAGTCACATTTATATCATATCTCTTTTGATCTCTTTAAGCATTTCATATGCATTGTATTCACAATCATGATTAAACTCAAATAATCATAATTGGTCGACCTGTGAACACAAAGATAGAATATGCATCAAAACAAATTGATCTTCCTCTTCCCTTAAACCTCTCAATCTCAGTTCAGCTCGCTTTTCTAGAAATGTCCCATTAGATCGAATCAATCTCATGACCATTGGTAACACTCTAAGGTAGCGAACACTGAATAGAAATCTCGAGAATAAGTAAGAGTCGTGAGGGGACTAATTTGAGGAACTTTTATCCTCAAGAGTCTCACACGGCTTGAAAGTTGAGATCAAAACTTTTGCCAACTCTTATTGGTCGTCTCATGCATACGTAATATGAAATACGTATTACGGTATTCTCTCCTTTCCCATGGAGCATATGTCTTTCCACTTAATATCGTACAGATAATAGTTCAGACATACTCAATGTCTAACTTGAGTTCACAAATCTACTCTCCTTGAAGGAATCATCAGAACTCAAATCTGGCATCAAAGACAGATAAAGTAAAACATGTGGGCTATTTCACTTTCGGACACAATAAATAATATGTCCTCATCTTAACTCTCTGTTAAGGCGACATCTATATTTTAAGCTCGAGCTGTGACAGTCTGAAAATTCGACCCGACTATCGAAATTTCTAAATGAATGGAAATACTTCGTTAATACACTCTGATCGACGCTCACTCAGGATTAGCTACCCTGAGTTGACCAACCGAAGGGGAAAGGCTATCTGGAAAGAATTTTTCCAAACAGCCGCCCGTTGGTCGGAGACAGAGACAGAGTCGTTATTTAATGAAATTGACCACAAAATGAAATCCGACTTCGGATAATCGAATTGATAAGACGAACACAATTAAGAAATGAAGTCAGTTCCAGAAACGCTACCAGGAGGGCAGACAGCCGGTGTACATCGTGAAGCAAGACGTGATTGAAAAATTACCGAAATGCCCCCGGTAAATGCTCAGACCTTAGGATTAGTTGAATTAGGATTTTGAGAGTAGATTCGATTAATCGAAATCAAATCCTGTCTGAAATTCGTTCGCGCTCGGGACCCGATCGGTGCATTTAGCACGCAAATCGAGACAAGTCAAATCAGTTGTCAAATCAATCGATGTCTTATCAATCCATCAATCAAATCCATCGGTCAATCATGGCACAAGTTCCCATGCAAATCCATCAAGTCAAATCCAAGTACAATCAAGAGTACATGTCATATCCTAGTCACTATTTACCTCACCTAACCCCATTATCTCTTCTCTTTGATTTTCACCAAAACCATATCACCTTCTCTCTCTCCTCCTCACCCCTCATTTTCGGCCACTCCCACACTTCCCTCTCTCTCCCGAAAGCTCTCTCTCCCTCTCCTCCTTTCCTTCTTCGTTCGGCCGCCGAGGAGCCCCTCCGTCCGTGTCGCCGTTCCGCCGCCCTTGCCGTCGCCGTCGGCCATCCCTCATCGTCCCCTCATATTGGTAAGTCCCTCAACCCTCCTCCCTCTCATTTTCCGCTCGTCGTCTTGTTTCAACTTGGACCCGAACTTGCCCCACCTTGTTCCCTTGCATTCCTCACGTCTTTGGCATGGTAAATGGTTGTCTTAGGACTCTTGGAGCCCCTTGAACAGCCCGGAACAGCCGCCTCTCCTCCTCCCTTTGCCGTGAACCTCATTCGGCCATTCCTCGCTCCGTTGTCCGTCGTTGTCAATTCCGGTCCAACCAAGTAAGTTCCACTACTAATCTTAGCTTAGGCTTGTTGTATACCTGCTTGGTTAATATTATTAGGGACCGGTGATATGGAATTTTGGAACTTGTAAAGAATGATAGTCGATCGGTTTGAAGCAAACTAGGGTATGTTTCGGCCGGGCCTTGTACTTGGACTTATAAGTATTATAATGGGCCTTGGAGTGGCTGTTAGGGGCTGATGTAGGCGTGGGAGGTATGGGCCGTGTGTGATTAAGAGGCTGGAGGGTCTAAATTAGGCGAATTTAACCTAAAATGAGCTAACGGGCCTAAAGTACTCTAACGGGCTTGCTAATGGACGACATGAATAATCTAATTGGGCCTTGAAAGCATGATTGGTGGGCTGCAATAGTAGGCTTGGGCGTGTGTCTTAATGGGCCAAGAAACGGGCTTAGGAACCTTTATTTCAAGTAATTGGGCCAAAAAACTAGACTAATTGGACTTAATCCAACTAATGGGCCACTAATGGACGAAAATCCACTTAAATTGGGCCTAATTTATATCCATGAACATTAAAGTATGAGACCTAAAAGTGCATATGGGCTTGGGTTATCAAATTAGGCTTAAAATAATGGAAATTGGCTTAAATAGTAAATTTTTAAAAATGGGCTTGGGCCTCACACGAAATTAATAAAATAATGGGCCCAAACCATATAATTTAAATCAAGAATTAAATATTGGACCTCAAGTCTTGAAGTGAGCCCTAGGCCCAGTCGAACTTAGCTTGATCAATTAAGACCCTTAATTAGTTAGACCTTGAATTATATGGACTCGATTAATGGGTTGCCCTTGGGTAAGTAGTAGTATGGTGGAATTGCATACAAGTTGTAAGGCAAGCTTAGATGATCGAAAGTCGAGAGTAGATACACTTGACCTACGTATGTATGGTGCGATGAATCTGAGATTATTGATGATTGAATGATGTACTCTACTCCCGTACTTACGTTCCTTGGCATGCATGCTCTGTGTTGAATTTCTGATGCAATCATTTGGGCCCTGCATACATTCAGAGCATTGCATGAGACACCGGAGACGTGACGTAAGATTGTGCCCTGAGGGGAAGTGGAGAGAAAAGGGAGACCAACGTAAGGCGTCAGAAACGCAGTGTGGTATGTGCTGATGAGGCACTGAGATTTATAGGCTGTGTGGCACCAAGAATGAGCCCTGATGGGAATTGGAGTGATAGGCAGGCTGATCCATGGGATCTGGGATAGCCGTTTGAGGCCTGTAGCATTGGCATGGTATGCTTGATGATTGCTTGATGATTGCTTGATATTGCCCGTCTGTATTGCATGAATTATATTATTATGAGACTCGTGTCGGCTATGCGATGTGTGATGGTAACTGGGGAGATCGAGAGTGGTTGGGCTCTGAACCCTGAACCCTAGATACTGGTTAGGACCGACCTCACTTGTATACCCTACCCTACGCTAGGATTAGTGGTGAGCTTGCTGAGTCCTCGACTCACTGGTGGTGGTTACCTTCCTTTTCAGATCCCAGACGTCAGTAATGGCTGCACCCCCGATGCTTTTTAGACTACCGATTCAGATGGATACTCAGATCACCCTCCATTTTGATATGCACGCTACTCTATGGCATAGGCATGTGACGACTGTACTAGTAGATCAGGGTGGACCCTACCTAGTACCCCATAGGTTCGAGGCGTGGTTTAGAGAGGGCCTTCATGGCTTTGAGGGACCCCAGCGAGATTCCCCGATACCCATGGAGGAGGACCCATTCTAGCTGCAGCCTGCTGAGTATGGAGGCCAGGTGATCGACCCCGACCCAGTGCAGGAGTTGCCGTCTCCTGGACGATCCGAGATCGATGGACACAAAGAGGGCAATGCCATGGACACTGAGGAGGAGGATCCAGAAGAGGACCCCGTGGAGGATTCCGAGGAGGAGCCTGAGGAGGACTGAGTTCCTGGCAGTGGTTTAGTGTTTTGATGTTAGGATGAGCGTAGGTAGGTTTGTATTTGGTGGTTTCTTTTTGGGGTCTGTACCTAACGCTAATGTTATGTTATGTATATATTGTTATTTATGTTTATATCGTTCGTTCTACCCCTCTGTTCTGTATGCATGTATGTATGGATAGGAGGCACGTTTCCGCAGGTTCGAGAGTTAGGCGAAGGACTCGTCGTATGGTCGCGACGATAGGTCCTCCTGGGCCGTCGCATATTATAAACCTGACGAGCGAGGTGAGAATCTTCCGCAGGAACGGGATGCCGTGCGCCCGATTAGGGTTCGGGGCGTGACACGAGCTCTCAATTATCACCTAGATAATGAGCTTAAAATTGTCTCGTCTCTATTTATCACATAGTAAATAGAGGCGATTACCCGTGTGAGTGGGCTAATCTCTCATCTGTCTGACATACCTTCTCAAAGTAATGTACTAAGCATTAATATGCATAAATATCATATAAACTCATAGGCATCAATAATGACAACAAATATCATTAACTGTGAACTTTGGGAAATATAAATATCTAGTACTCTAACTTCTACGCACTTCTAGAGATTTCAATGTAGAGAACTTATCCCTTTGTCAACATATGACCAAGGATAATATCTCTAGGATTTAACTTCATCATAAGATCTGCTATTCGTTCTATGCGTAGATATGTACTATATGTTCACGTCTTTTCGTACAACCATGTCTTTTACAAAATCATACTTCATGTCTATATGTTTGGTCTTGTAGTGAATTCTTGGTGTAAGCTCTTACTGCTTGGCTATAACAATTAACCAATAATTGAACCTGCAACATCCTTAGCAACACCTCACTGACCCAAATATCTCTCAAGCCAAACACCCTATAGTACTGCTGCTGATAACACCACGAGATCAATTTTCATCGTGGATAGGGCTATACATGTTTGCTTCTTACTACTCCATGATACAGCGCTATTATAAAGTAAGAATGCAAATCGAGAGGCAAAATTTCTCTCATATAAACCTCATTCTCAGTCAATATCAATATAGCCTTCAAGGCGCAGATCTCCACCTTGATTACTTAACAAATAATCAGCAGTACTATTCAGATACATCAGGATTCTATTGACGGCAGTCCAAAATACTTGACCTATATAATAAATATCAGGTCTTGTACACACCATAGTGTACTTTAAGTTTCCAACAGTACTAGCATATGGAACACTTTCCATTTACTTCTTTTCATGTGAAGTCTCAGGACACAATCTGCAGCTCAAACTTTCACCTTTGCAATAGGAGTATCCATGGGTTTGCTCTCTTGCATATGAAATCATTCAAGGACTTTCCTTATTTAAGTCTCTTGTGAAAAAGATCACAATCTCTTTTAATGATATCTTGAAATTTCAATTTCAAGAATGCATGCAGCTTCACCCTTATCTTTTATCTCAAAAATTGAAACACAACCAATTCTCGACTATAGTAGCAAACTCCATATTGCTCCTAACAATTAGTATATCATCAACATATAATGATAAGATCACAAATTGATCTTTGGATCTTTTGATGCATACACAATGATCTTCATCAATCATTACAATAATCATATGCCACTATGGCATTACGAAAAAGTGTACACTATTGTCTCGAAGACTGCTTAAGGCCATATATCGATCTCAAAAGTCGACATACTTTTTGTTCTTGGCCTTCTATAACAAACCCAACGGTTTGTTTCATACAAATTTCTTCTTTTTAATTCTCCATTGAGAACAGCAGTCTTTGCATCCATTTGATGTAATTCAAGATCCATGTCAAAATCAGGTGAATTGAGGTAAATCTCACTACAAGGCGAGCCTTATATCTCTCAATCGAGCCATCAGTTTTACGCTTTATTTTGAGAACCCATTTGTTCTCTATGGCTTTGTGTCCGTTCAGAAGATCAACTAGTTCCCAAACTTGGTTTGATCTCATTGACTCCATCTCTTTTTCATTGCTTGTATCCACTTTTCCTTATTAGGGCAAGTCGAAGCCTTATTTGCATTTCTTGGCTCATCCTTTTCTTGTGGGGCGACTATATGGACTAACCATGAAAGCTTCCCTTTCAATATCTAAATGTCGACGAGTCGACGGAGAAAGCTTTTGCGACTTGTTCGCCAAATTGAAGATTGTACACTTCGTACATCATTCTTCATTACGCTCCCACTCGGATTAGATAACAACAACATTTTCACATCAAGTGGTTGCAATTGAGACTGATTTGAAACAAATTCCCCACTTCTCACGTTGCTCCCACTTGGATGAAATGCCCTAGTAAAATCATTATCATTATCTGATACCATTTCAGACAGAGAATAGTTTTCATCTATCTCGCCCTTTTTCAAAAATTCATTCACTAAGAATGTGATATCCTGTGATTCAAATTTAGTTACACTCCCACTTTCTTGCTTACCTATAACATAACTCTTTTGAGTGCTCTCGGTATCTCATGAGGATACTCTTTTTGTCCTTAAAGCCAAATTTCCCAAACCAGTGGGAGGACTCGTGCGTATAGGAAGCACATCCAAGGTCTAAGAAAATCCAAATCTTATTTTCGACCTGTCCACAACTTATATAGAGTGAAAGTAACTGATTTAGAAGGCACACGGTTAAGTATATAGATAGCAATCAGCAAACTATCACCACAAAAGGTGATTAGTAAATTAGTTTGTGCTATCACAGACATAACCATTTCTCATAGAACCTGTTTTTTCTCTTTACAACTCCATTTTATTGAGGAGTCGTTGGAATAGTTAACAATCTTTCTATTCCTTTTTCATCACATCGACCTCTGAACTGATCAGGTAAAAATTCTCAACCTCGATCGGATCTCAATGCTTTTATTTTCATATCCAATTGATTTTCTACTAAAACTCATAAATTTCTTAAGGCAACTCATGCCTCAGATTCATGAGAAATCAAATTGACATGTCCGAAACAAGTATAATAATCTATAAATGTGATGAAATAAACAGCGTCATACCTTCCTTTCATATCATTGAACCACACATATCCAAATGGATTAATTGCAAAGGAACCTCAGCTCTTGTTCATTTTCCAAATGGTTTCCTCATTCTTTTTTCCGCCAGGCAATGCTCATAAATAGGCAAATCGACTTTTTCAATATTGCCCAATAAGCCCTATTTGGCTTATCTAATCATTTGGTGTTGGTCAATATGACCTAACCTAGCATGCCATTTATTCACATCATTATAGAGGATGTGAAAAAGGGATAACAAACATTCATGCTACTGTACTCAACAATCAGCAAAATAAAACCATATAGAAATATCCATAATCATATTAACTTGTTCCTAACGACAAGTTATCACCATTGTTATGAAAGTTCAAACTGAAACTAAGTTTAACCAATATTAACACCGAAAATTAAGTTCCATCGAGTTTTTAGAGCATTCAACACATTATGCAGGAATTGGGTGCGACCATCGCGCATATTCAGTTGACAGGTGCCAATCATTTTTCTTTCACTTAGAAATTATTTCCCACATTTATCCATTTTGCTCCATGTGGAACTCGTTAAAATTCCGCGAAGGTATTCTTGTCCTTCGTTACATGGTCTATGGCCCTTGAGTCTATAGTCCACAAAGGATGAGATTCAGTTACGAAAACTGAACTAGAGACATAAGTAACACTCTTGAGTGCACAGAGGACATTTAATTTCTTTAACTCACCACAATTGCGGGTAAAGTAATCCTTCTTGCCACAGTTGAAACATTTCACTTTTGAAACGTTTTTCTTGAAATGACGCTTTCCTCTCCCATGTCGGTTAAATTTCGATTTCTATCCTGAAGAATCTATACACTTGTCCTTTCACTTCTTGAACCCATCATGACGTTCACGCTTAGAGTCTAAAACCCCATGTGAGCTATAACCAACATAACAAATATCGGTTATTCGTTTAGCCGCCAGAAGACGGTCCACCTTTAGCTCAAGATAGCGCAAAGCATTCTCAAAAGTCTTTACTTTTCATTGTGAATTCTCATATGCACTCAGCTATGATGCAAAGGACTTATTACTGCTTGCATTTGCTGCTTATCAGTCAAAATGTGGCTAGCATCTTATGGTTCACTTATCATGTTTGACACATGCTACAAAAGTTGTTTCAAATTCTGCCCATGAGGCATCATTTAAGTGTCAAACCATATAGTGATTTGTCTCAAGTTGGTGATCGATGTCTAACCAAACTTAGTTCTTAATGCCTCCCACTTGACTTTGGCATTTTCATAAATGCCTGAACTCACGCATAAAATCAATTTTTTTATGCTACTCTGCAACATAATGTGAGCAATAGAGTTCATCATTTTTCATGCAGCAATGCCTCTTTACACTTCCAAATTGTGCAGTATTCCCATCTTCAAGTTCTTTCATACTAGGTCAAGAGCTTCAGCGCTTCATGTTTTTCTAGCACATGCTGGATTCTCATATTCCAGTTTTCATAATCCTTGTCATTCAAATTTTCTCCTTTGTCAAGCTCAGCTAACATATTCTGAGAAGTCATGACCATTGTATCTGAACACGAAGTTCTATAGACATGTATTCACAAACTATTAATGACTAATATTTATGCATCTATTTTACACTAATTAATTACATTAATGAGTAATTTCACATAAGGTCTCGGATTCGAAAGTTCACTATGTTCCCAATCATCGTCTAAGAATCCTCGTTTGAAATCATCATTAACATAATCATTTATGTAAAATTGAGTTAATTAAAGTTACCAAAACTTTACAGAACTCCCCACTCGAATAAAGATCATAAATCACATAATGACCTCTTATCTTGTAATCATAACATTACATGGAATGATTTGAACTAATCCGGAAAACATTCACGTATCAAATCATACTCTAATTCCATATTACAAGATATAAATAGCAAGTACATTACAATTTATACATGCTACCAACAACCATGCTATACACAATTTGCATGTGATTATAAACATGTAAGCCATATTCTCCATATTTCAACAAGTAGAGAAGTACATGATAAAATCATCCAATAAAACCCAAAATACGTGCATGTTGGGTTTCATACGCATTTTTATAATTTTAAATTCAGCAAACATATCCAAATAATATATCAAAATGAAGATAATTTCGAGACGAACACAACGGTACCTCGCACGCCCCCAACAGAGCTCATACACGCCTGTACGCATCGGTCAAAGCTTCAATGCGCGCAGTCAACGCGTGGTCAACTGTCAGAGTTGACTTTGGGGACTAAAAAGTAATTTCCAGAAAGTTTGAGGACCAAACTGAAATTTTCAAAAAATTTCGAGGACCAAATTGCAATTTTTGGAAATTTCGAGGACCAAATTGAAATTTTCAGAAAGTCCGAGGACTGAATTGAAATTTTCAGAAAGTACGAGGACCAAATTGCAATTTTTGGAAATTTGGGGGACCCAATTGCAATTTCTGAAAATTAAGGAACCAAATCGAGTCAGGGATAAATGGATTGGGCTGGGGCCATCGCGCGCGGGCTCAAGGCCGAAGTAATATTCAAATAAAATACTTGCCATCATTAAAACACAAAAAAATATAGCCCAGTGGTCTTGGGCCCTTGAGTGTAAGAGAGAGGTCGTGGGTTCAAAACCCACGACCGTCAGTTGCACTCCTTCCCCCCCCCCTTTTTTTTTGGGCACGTGGGGCCCACGCGCACCGTCCCGCCGGCGCGTGCGGCTCCATCCGGCGTCCTCCGACGACGAGCGACCACTCAAAATGATCGTATCGACGATACGAAGCCGATGGTATATTAAAAACCAATTTTTGTTGAACAAAATCTCACGAAAAGGCGACGTTTCGCTGCGGCCCCGAGGGAAACCGCCCCGTCGCGGCGCGTGTGGCGCGTGCGGTGGTTCCCGGTGTCGCCTCGCGACGAGCGACCACTCAAATTTCTCGTCTCGCCGAGCCCGTTTCATTGATATGCTCAAAACACATTTTTATCACACAGAACAGAATCTGTGGCCGATGAACAGTACGGTCGAAAATCAGTTTCATGCTCAAATTGACAATAAAAAAATCAGGAAACAAGAACATGGGCTCTGATACTAATGAAGGGAACCAATCCCACGATATATACGCAGCGGATTACACAGAATTAACAAGCCCTAGAATCAACTTGAATCACTGATCGGAGAAGCATATCACAAAACGGACATACCTCGGGTTTTCACCGATTAAGTGTTGTCAATGCAGCGAGAGATTTCGTCCGTTTGACGATCCGGAGAGAAGAGTGAGAGACATCGTTGTCGTTTTCTCTTTATTCTTCTATGAATGTCTAAAACGACGTCTGAAGAAGACAACGTTTTTCTAAACGACATAAACAAACTGCCTCTTGCAGTTATTAGAAAAGGTGAGTGGCTATAATAGCCTACATGGGCGGACCACGATCCTTCCCATGCACCCTCAATTTCTAATGGTAGAAAATAAAAGAAAGAAAACATGCACTTGCCTAGCGAGGGGTCGGCGACGAAGATTATAAATTGAGATGTGCAAATTCAAATCGTGGGCAGAGGAACGAAGAAAGAAAAAAAAATAGGAAAGTGAGTTATTTTATTCTTGGCCATGTCATTCACATTCCCACAATACATGGGAAGAGTCAAATATAAAAGGAAACAAAAGAAAGGGCCAAAGGAAAGAAATAAAACCCATGATTGGCTTCCCGAAACCCTCGATCATAGAAATATTCTTTAAGCTAGTATATATAGACACAAGATCAGACAAAAGAAGTGGGGGTGGGGCAGAGATAGATACACGGCAATATTGAAAGAAAGGTGAGACCAAGACGGGCGTTCATCGACCAACACCTTATAGTGCCTCCATCACCAAAGCCACGAGTCGCATATAGCAATCCCCGACGTCCCAACGACATTGAGGAGTCCCCGCCATAGCTGCTCTTTCAGCATCCGAAATTTGCCTCTGTTCGGAGACAACTTTGCAGCTATTTTGCTGCCATCAGAGTCGAAGGCCATGCTGATAGGCACCTGAGACCAAGACGGGCATTCGTCGGCCAACACCTTGTAGTGCCTCCATCACCAAAGCCACCAGTCGCATATAGCAATCCCCGATGTCCCAACGACATTGAGGAGTCCCCGCCATAGCTGCTCTTTCAGCATCCGAAATTTGCCTCTGTTCGAAGACAACTTTGCGGCTATTTTGTTGCTAAAATTATTGCTATTCGACCCTCGTTTATCTACTGTTTGGGGTAGAAATTCATCGCTGTTCAGAGACGAAGTTCCTGCTGATAGGCACCTGAAGCTCTTGCTATTCGAGGTCAAGTTGGCTGCTGTTTGGTGTCTAATCTGCTACTGTCCAGACCAGTTTCTTCTACTGTTTTTTTTTTTTTTTGGGGTAAGGAAGTTTTTTCTACTGTTTTTTGTTGCTATTATGTGCAACAAACCTCTGCTGTTCGGGATTCCTTAAATGGTTGATTCGGTGCGTTTTCACTGCTATTTTGCTCCGTTCCTTGCTATTTCCTTAGGTGGATAGCCCATAATTAGACCAAGAACCACCAAGTATCACCCATATGTGCGAGCCCCCATCCGAGGAGTTTCCTTTAAAGTGCAAGGCTTGATCGTCAAGTTTCGATGGGAATCAAAACTAAAATTGCATTGTCATAAAGATTGCGCGTGAAGAAAAAAAATTGAATCTTGGATATTCACTTGCCTCGATTGAAAAATTCTGCCTACTTTAGGCATATTTGCATATCTTGAAAGTTGCATTGTGAGTTAGAATATTTAATTGCCTTGATTGGAAAAATTGCTTTGTTAAGTTCAAAAATTGAAAATTCTGAATTTATCTCATAATATATCTTGCGTTTAAATTTGGAAAGATTGTGATTCAATGTGAAAATTTTGAAAAATTTTGTGTAATCTCATGATAATCTAAAAATTTCTTGAAGATACTCAAAGATATCCAAAATATTTCAAAAATGTAATCGATTAAGAAATTTCCTAATTCGCAACTGCATACATGGAAATAAGTTGATCTATCAGGCTTTAGATCAAAACTTAATTAAAAAGAAATAACTTTAATTATCTTTTAATTTCTGCAACTTGAATTTTAAATTTCATCCATAAAACACAAAAAAAAATCATAAAATAATCCTAAAAAATTACAGTTTTGAACTTCAAGTGAGAATTCATCAAAATTGCCAAATTGAATATTTTTCATGAAATTGATACCGAAATGGCACTAATTGAAAACTTAATATAATCAAGTCTCGAATTTAAAATCTTTGGTTCGTAAATGTAATTTAGTTTTCCCACTAATTTACTTAGGTTTCTAATCGATCTACCAAAAAACGATAATGGCAACTCTAAAAATTTAAAATCTTTTGTAAGATAATCATTTGAACCATAAGTCACGATTTGGTAGAACTTGAGAGAATTCGAACTAAGTTAATTAATCTAATTAATTAATTTGATCATCCATTAACCTAAGATGGAAAATCCCGATTTTTAGCTCGCGACAGCTTGGTGACTCCACTAGGGATACTTGAATTTTTTGAAAATTTAAGGAGGACTTAGGCCAGAAAATTTTCATGAAAATTATTTTTTTACTTGGTTTGGCACTCTTAGTTGAATTATAATCCTTAGGTATTAAATGGTCTTGCAAAACGGGAGTTATAAGGGGAGGAGTTTGTGGCTAACCCTTTATTTTACAGGTTTGGTGAAAGGAAAATTTGATTTTAATTCTTTGAATTGTTGGAGCGCTGATTGATTTGAAATGTTGCGCATGCCTTTAGTGTAATTGCACTACACCACATTCGATTCGTGACCGAATCCGGGTCACACAATAATTTTAGAATGGTATTTAAGTGTTTTTTTAACCTTGTCAATAAGGCTTCGCTAAAGATTATCCCACTTGGATCCTAAACTTCTCCAAAAAATGGCTCAAGGGTCATTCTCATGTTCGTGAGATTACGATGCATGGGTGTTATTCTTATCCTCTAAACCAAGCCGAAGTGATTGGACCCGACTAGTCATGACTATGTGTGCGAGGCGACGACTAGTCATAATGAACATGCGTGAGGCCGCGACATGTCGCTCCATCCGTCCTTTCACTTTGCTAAATGAACTAAAATTGAATCCACGATTCATGTACATGTCTTTGTGATTGACTTTCTCTCCCTAAGGGCGGTAATTTCTTGAACTTTATCTCAGTTTTCCTTACTTTATTTTGGGTCGGTTCATGATCTAGATTGATTCATTTGGCACGTAATCTATGTACGAATGGGTCACAAGTTCTGTGTGAACTCCAAAGCTAGAGCTCAAGAAGCTATGGGAACAGTTGAAGCCGGATGGCCAACAGTATGCACTCAAGCACATTAAATTCATGTTATTGATCCTCAACGTTGATGTTCAAAGTGGAATCATGTATGCACTTGCTCATTTCTGGTGTCCAGAGACGACCACCTTCGTGTTAGGTAAGTTTGAACTCGCACCTACTTTGGAAGAATACAGTTTTGCCATTGGGAAGTCAGTTAAGATTGATATAATTGAACTAGCCATTCGGATTGATCCTATGGTAGTGTTTGCTGGATTTTTAAATCTAAGTAGAAAAGAAGTTGAAAAAATTCTAAAAAATAATTGTCAAGCATATCCATTATCTTTCCTCACTGAATGTTTTGAAAAAAAAAATTTGACTACGTTAGATTTAGGATCTTTATTCTGGCCTTTTTTGGACTTATCATTTTTCCACTTCGTCAAAATGCCATCGATCCTATGATAGCTTAGATGATTAAGCTAATATGTGGTGGAGTTTGTTTTGTAAACACCATTCTTATTGAAACTTTCATTTCATTGACATGTTTCAAAGAAAAAAAGACAAGACCTTCTTAGCTCCAATTGAGCTTTTATAAATTTGGATTTTCTCGCATCTATTTTCGAAGTGAATATTTCGGTCTTGGCAATATATGCTTCAGGTAAATTACCATAATGCTTTAACATAGTATCGTTGACAGGTTTTGTCCTATTTTCAACCTCTAAATACTTTTTTTTTTTTTGCCAATATCTCTCTATTACATGATTCAAATAAATCTGGCTTCTATTTAGTTCTTTTTGTTTTCCTCGTCAATATCTGGTTCGATTGGCTTGTTTTTTGGCTCGGCAACATGCATGTGAATCTATATATAAACATGCTTTAACCTGCATCGGTCGATTTCTATATATTCAGGCAAAAAGTTTTGTTTTTCCCACTTTTCAGACATTCCAATATTACCTCAACTACTCACTAGCTCATATCATTTATTGTGGTATAAAAGAAAATCTTTAGGAAGATTTTTAGTGCCGACAATAATAAAAGAAAAAAAAAGAAACCTTAATTGTGTAGTACCTCGTAAATACATTGTTCTTAATTACACAGACTAAACTTTTTTTTGAATACAAACTTATGATAAGACTCTAAAATAATCTCCCTCGTCACCGCCAAGGCGAAATTAGAGAATCTTTAGGAACTTTCTCGTTCGCTAAGCTGCACAGATTTTGACGGCTCACCTTCGGGAAGAAACTTATCTCCCTCGCTAGCGGCATAAAACTACATATACATATATGTATCCTCAAAATCCCCAAAATATAAAATATAATTATACATTAAAAGAAGCCAAAAAAAAAAACAAGTGTCAAGAGAACATCAGGAACGCGACACCTGCCCCATCAAATCCTCGAACCTTATGAACGTGCCGTGAAACCCGTACGGCACTCGCGACGGCAGCCTCACCGTCGCCACCTGCTCCATGTCCGAAGCCCTCACAATCACCAGCTCCGACCTCTCTCTCTCCTCATCCCTCACGAAGCTCAACAAGTACCCGCCTCCATCATCTTCCTCGCAACAACCCTCCTCCTCAGGCACGTAACACGGCTCGCCTCCGAACCTCCCCGGTCCGTACAAAAACTTGCTCACTTTGCCGTTCAACTGGTCGACCTTGGCCATCCCACAGCACTTGGGCCACGGCTCGGCTATGGCCAAGTAAACGTACCTCGTCCTCCTTCCCAGGAGATGCCTGGCCACCTGACCCGCCTCCAGGTTAGTCCCCGCCACCAGGACCCTCCTCTTGTAGCGCCCCGTCCTCGTATTGATCCGGATCTCGGACAACTGGCTCCGCAGCCGCTGCTTACCTTCGGCAATGTGCTCATTAAAGAGACAGTCGGGCGGATCCATGCACGACCCGAGAATGGTCACGACCTTGTCTCCGTCGCCGTCCCTTTCCTCCCACGCGTTCCACAGGTGGAAGCAGAAGCATTCCGGCACGTCGTACCACCGGATGCCCGACTCATCCACGGCATCCTTCCGCATGATCCCAAACCGCGACATCTTCCTTCTGTCATATAGGACCGGCGACCCTCCACGGAGCATCTCGGACAGCCTGAACACCACCTGGTGGTCCGGGATCACGATGTCGTTCTCCGTAATTGCAAAGTCGTGGATCATGGTGGGCTGCTGGAGGGTTATGTCCACGTCCGATGTTTTCTTTCCTGTCTTATCGAATTTGAAGTATTTCAAGTAGGGACGCTTTACGACGTCATAGCTGAGCGCGTGGAGCTCCCCTGTGGCGGAGTCCACCTTGGGGTGGGCTATCATGGGACAGCGGAGCTGGCTGCCGAAGTCGAACCGCCCGACCGTCTCCAGGTCGCCGCTGCCGTCGATCCGCACGTGATACGGGTGGTCGTCCTCCGACATGGCCAGCAGGCGGCCGTTGAAGTACACGAGCCCTGCGTTGGCGACCCCCGAGCCAGCCGAGCCATCCATGAGGCCAAACCCGGTGCGGGCCGCGTACAGCGCCAGCCTCGCCAGGCCCGAGTGGCCATGCAGCTCCCCAATAGGTTTCGGGAACACAGGCCGGCCGAGCGCGGCCTCCTGCTCGATCCGGCTCGTTCGGGTATACCTGCAGCTGTAGCTGGCGCGGTTGCCCCAGCCGAGCGTGACGGCATGGATCATGCCATCCCCGTCAAACAAATGGTAGCCGCCGCATGGCGGGAATAGGGGATTCGCGCCGTTTCGCAAGTAGGCGCCACGTAGGCAAGAGGGTATCTGGCCTACCACTTCCAAGTTGTGCTGAACGGGGCACTCTTGTACCGGAGCGAAGTTCCCGGACAACTGAACCGCCGGGTCCGCCGTTTTGGGCAATTCGTGCTGCTTCTCAAAGGGCACCAACAGTGAGGCCTCTAGCGTGTCTAGCGCCGAGGCCACGAGCCTCTGGAGCGGGTTCAGGTCCGGTGGGTAGTTTGGTTTCGATTGGTTCAGTGGGGGCGGCGGCATCAGCGGCTCCCGCGGTGGCCGCGGCGGCGCCGAGGGTGGGTAAATAATCTTGGGGAGGGTCCTCTTGGAAGGCTTGATGAGGATTTTGCAGGTGGGTGGCCATAATTGAGAAGAACTGTGCGGGGTTGGTGGAGTGATTAAGTGTAGAGAAGTAGAAGCTCGCATGGCTGAAAGAATCCAGAAGTGGGCGTGTAAGTACGAGAACGATTACAACGAAGTGTGCGTGCTTCAGGACTTACATATAGGCCAAGGCCTCCGAAGGCTTGCGTAAGTGGGTGTGAGCAGCATTTTTGTCGCCACCAATTGGTGGAGACTGGAGCTGTGGCCACGTGGGGATATTACTTGAAGGAAAAGATTGGCTTAACCACTCATCTGGCCTGTGTTTTCGCTTAGTTAGGTCTAGAGGGGATTGATTTAGTTCAGAATTGGGACTCATGAGCAATAACGCCTGCTTGGAATTATGTCGTATGAGGGTGACCCTATCCCATACATAAGATATTACGTTACAAATTTTGGCAACACGAGAGTTGTGTTGTGAGCCATAAATTTTTTTAAAAAGTAGATTCATAACAATTCATAATTATTTATTGTTTGATTTTTCATGGTCCAGAAGACATTGATATTCTCTCGGTAGATCTAAAAATTGACATTTAATTATTTTTCATAAAATTGATTATGTAACGGTCTTTAAATCACTATGAGATTAACCGTCTATTTTGAGCTAAAAAATAATTAATTAATTAATTAATTAAAATTTATTGTTGGATTTATTTTTAAAAAAAATTTGTGACTCATAACATATTATTATTTTCACTCGTCCAAAAGTTATAGTACTAGCAAAGCCATTTTTCTTATGTTATCTCTTTTTTAGTCGGGATCTAAGACTTCTTGTATCTGCTTTTGAACAGGGATGACATTAGATGCTTTCTTCCCTAACTTGGCTATACTCATCTGCTTCTCCGATGGGAGATCGAGAATTCGACCATGGGCGGCCTGGGCTGCAAATTTTTTTTATTAATAATACGTGTATACATGGAATTTTTCCTCCTTTTATCAAAGGTCATTTTTGTAATTAGAGAGGGCGGGGGCCACCACCCAGTCACTAACCCCTTAGGTCCGTCAATGTATTTCTCAATTCTCAATTCTTCCAATCAGGTTTTTGATTAGACAGTTTTATACATTAAGCCACTTGCATTTATTTTTAGTTAAAACGCATATGGGTGATATTTATATTACATAATCTATCAATCAGAAATAATTTGCTTCGACTATGATATTGGTACTTCGCACAGCACCACATTCTATGATTCCTTTCCTATAGTTATCTTGACCACATGGAAACAATCATGATTAGATTAAGACAAGAACATCCTCTCTCTTTTTTGTGGCGGGTGGGAAGGGATTCGTACAAGTTTAGTTATAAATCTTTTGATTGAATTAATTTAGTCTTGCACTTATGCGAATTCAGCCTATCTAATTAATTTTAATCGAAAATTACTATCGTAGATTTGGCCGTCCTACCTAGGAAGACCAATGCTGATATGGATAATTTTTTAATAATTTCTATAGTTCGCAATATTTTTTTCAAAACTTTTAATTTTTTTTATTTCATTTCACCTAGTCTGGGCGAGGGCATTACAGCCCTCGCCAGCCAACAAGCGAGGGTATCGGGCCTTGCTTCGATCTAGGCAAAGAGCTCATTCCCTTATCGGCCAGAGTTGTAAAAAAGACAAAGAAAAGAAGAAAAAAAATATTAAAAAATTTAGAAAAATATGAAGAATTTAAAAAATTGTCTACATTATCGTCAGTTATGTCACATGAGACAGTTAGCGTTTATGTCAGTGATTTCTAGTCGAAATTTTCCTAATAGACTGTATTGGTACATATGCAAAAGATTTAAGATTAAATTGATTTAATTAAAAGATTTATGGTTGAATTGATACCAATACAATAGATTTAAGACTTTTTTGGTATTTTTTTTCCATTTAGACTCTATTTATTTTGCGAAAAATAAATAATTTGAAATATATTTTCTTAAAAATAATTACTTGTATCTTTAGTGATTATTTAAGAAAAAGATTTTGCATATCATTATGAAGCCTTAATTTTGGTCACAATTTCTTCATGTAGTCCTTTCACGTCTTTCCTTGACTACCCTATTCAGAGATGAATTATGCTTTCATTATGATGGTTTGGTATTATCCACTAACTCGTTCTCAATTATTAATGTCGTCCATTCCACTTTCCTCTATCTTGATTAACTATAGTTCCTCGAAAGATGGTGATGACCTCGTTAGGTAAATGTGAATGCATGGGAGGACGCGCTCTTTTGGGGACTTTGTCATTTGACTACTAGGTTATTGATGTCGACGACCATGAATTAATAACGAAGCTTCATGAGATACGATTATAATGCAGAAGATTCTAATGAAATGTAAATGAAAGCAAATTTGCACCCGAAGATATTGACAAATGATAAACGACTGATGACTACAATCAACAATACCTAAAAATACATTGGGATAGTTCTTGTCACCCGACGACACACCATACAATGAGACGAAGCTTTCGCGTCGTTCGGCCAAACGCGACGGCACGTGGGGCAGCTCATGATCTGCATGATCTGACAGTCCCCCATTGGCGACGGCGCCTGGTTGGGCCCCACGCTCCACGTCCCCTTCGTGACTGACCCGACCCCGACACGGTCCGATGGCGTCCCCCGTGGTGCTGTCATTCCCACCAAAAGCTGATTAATTTTTCTCTTCAATTTGTTTTATTTGAGGAAAAAAGATTCTATTTTGGCTCGTCCCGGCGCTGCATCGTCTTCTTCATGTGGAGCGAGGGAGCTTGAGACCTCAGGTGCCCAACACGTGCGGAAGGAGACGAGGGGCGTGTCACGTGTCTGAGCGGTGCATCTGGAGGCCGCCTGGCCAACCAACGTGCGCTTGTGTCGGAGAGACTTTGACCATGGAGCGAATGTGCTGTCGAGTTTCTATTGGTTCATGATCTTGGGACACTCCTAAATTGGGGAAGATATTTCTGGAGAGTCGTGGAGGAAACTTGCGGGGAGATATTTCTTGGGTAGACCGTAGAGCTAATGATTATTTGTCCCTTGCCATCGTAGTGATCTCGGTCGCTTATCTTATGTATATGTCCATTAATGTAAACTAGCTAGCTCGTCAAATTAAAAAAATTCGACCATAAATAATTCAATCCAAATAGATCAATTTAATATGTTCATGACTCATTTTATTACAATATAAATTTAGTAACTCATACTCGACGCAATTTATACCTAACCCGACTCATATTTCTAAATTATTCCCATATATAATTCGATTTAGGTAAATTTATATTCAAATTAAGATGACAATGTGCAGTGAACGAGCGCAAGATCAAATAAGAGCAAGAAAGAATAAGGAAAGTCATAAAGGTTGGTTAAGTTTAAGTTAGTTGTAAATCTATTTTGATCCATTTATTGAATATAATTAACACATATAACAATTCAATTCATCATATATGAGTTAAGAAATATGTTTATAAACCATTTTAACAGATCTGACGCTAGCTAAGTCTTTTGATTTATATCTTGTCAATGATGTTGATGTGAGCCCTGTCTTTTAAAATCGATATTTAAACTAAATCTACGCAGGATTTACGTCATTTTGTCCATTGACGTGCTCTGTCACTAGTCGAAAGAAAAAGAATTAGTTACCTTCTTGTAGACAAGGTGACAGCGCGGCCGATCGAGTGTCTGGTTTGGTAATAAGACCCAAAAAGGAGTAACTAATAGAAATAAGTATGGTTATAGGGTAGAATTGAAATTGGAGAACTGAACAGGCAGAAACATGAATAGGTTCCAGGATATATAGAGTAAGGTTTCATGTTTTAAAAATTGAAGAACTGATTTCGACAGGTGTCTAGGTTACAAGAGGGGGAATAATCCGATAGGTGTCTAGGTTACAAGAGGGGGAATAATCTGAAAACTTGAAACCTGAAATAAGTCTTTGTATTTTTCTTATTCTATGTCTCCGTGCTATCCTACAATATTTCATGGCGTCTGATAATGAGTGTATAATCTAAAACCCTTAGTCTAAACTTTTATTTTTGACGATATCCATCACTGAGACTTTTACTTTCTTAAATTGCAATCAGTGAATTGCAGCAACAAATTGTTATTATTGAAGAGGCGATAAGTTACTGCGATCGTAACCTGAATAGATCCTGAAACCGTCCCTAGAACCCGTGACATGTTAAATTCCATGGGATGCAATATAAGTTTTAGGTTTCACAAATTGGAGAACATGCTCCGATTGGTAGGTTCGAGGTTTCATCTAAAACCTAACATGAACCTGAAACTATTCATCCCTAATATTTAAGAGTTATTATCCGCTCTAAATAGCACATACCAACTTGCTTCCGTTCATCGTGAAACATGGGTCTCAACAAACTAGGAGCCGTGAAAACGTACGACCTACATAATCTGCCACTACTGTGAACAGACCCCTCCTCGAATTTACCTTTGCATGCATTTGTTCACTGGAAGTACGTGAGCCAGACACGCAATTTTTCATCCCCTTGGGTTGCAGCGCGTGAAAGGTGCATCTTATGACTCGATGCCACGCGTGCTCATGACTTTGCTGATAACAAGGGCCATGGCATAAATTGCTCAAAATCAGGGCCACCTGCAATGACGTCTTGGGCTTTAGCCGGTTCCAGTTCATGATACTAGTAGGGTGTTTTATAGGTACAACATCTTGAAGTTTGCATATCAGGGTCACTAGCTAGTAGCGCCTCGGTTCCTACGATCTTCCACATTCCTAGTTTTGGGTAATCCACGAGGTTTGGATGCGATCATGAACTTAAAATAACCAATTTTTCCGTGTTACAATTTACAAATTTAAGACCTTGGCAATCAAAAAATGTGGCATAGAGAATTGTCCAAAAAATATTAAACCTATTGCACTTGTGCATGAACCTTTCAATTTCATCAATTGAGTCCTAAATCTTTTCACATTTTACAAGTTGAGTCCATCCTAGCAATTTTATCCAAAATTTGTTGATGTGAATGCCAGTCGCCTTACGTGACATGACCGACACTCTATGAATTATTTCTGTTGGTTAGCCTCGGCAAGGCCATGGCCAGTGACAGTGGCAAAAGGAAGAAGAAAGGGGAAAAATGAAAGAAAATAATTAATTCAGAAAAAAAAATAAAAAAATATAGAAAATATTAAAATATTAATAAAATTACCCACATCTATGCTAACAGTGTCACATAAAATGACTGGTGTCCACATAATTGGCTACATGGAATCAATTAGCAAAGTGTAAAAAGGTTTATGACTTAATTGACAAAATTAAAAAATTTATGACTGAATTTACAAAAATGCAATATGTTTATGAATTTTTTTTAATAATTTCCCCCTTTCTTTTTTGTTAATTTTTACAGCATTTTACTTGGAAAAAACCGTATGATATTTGACATTATGTTTTTCATAAACTCGGTGAGGAGATTTTTTTCTTTTCGAAACAATTGGTGGAATGTACCATAGCGAACGTATTTGGTCAAGAAGTGACGAAATTCATGTGCTTAACTCAATGGCATTTCTTTTAAATTAAAAGGAATCGTGGAAGATTATGAAACTCCCCAGTTTAAATTCCGGCAAATGTTCTATCATTTATATACAAGTTAACAAACAATTAATACCAATATACGTACCTCGGGCAGCATTGCACGGAATCGCATGATAATTTTGTGATGGTGGTGTTGACTGACCATATTGGATTACAACTCATTAAGTACTGCCAGGATAACATACCGTGAGGCATTGATGTCGACTGACTAGAAGAATTTTGCGTACATGAACGGGCAGTGCGACAGACATGAGATGGCGAATAATCCGTAGTCGCTCAGCACGCGTGGTCATTGTCCATTCGCATCTTGACCCGTGGCATCGCGTTCGACGTTGCGCACGATGTCCCGGTCTTCGATCCAAAGCCATGAGTGTCTAGATCGTCTTTGTCTCGAGCTCATCAGTTGGCTGTCTTATCGCGTATCGTTCGTCGGAATCGCATTCACAGTCCACCCTTTTTTCTTGTCAAGAATAAATCGAAGTCGTGCCTAATCTTTCGGTAACAGGGGAAAAAGCGAGAATCAGATAAAGATACATCGATGGTGAGAGTTATACTCTTGACCAAAAACGAAGATTAGTTTTCTTCGACCCTTGTAATAGTTTTATAGGTTTAAGCATATTATGCCACACATCGCATTTTTCAAGTCCGACCTCAAATCCTCCTTTTCTCTGGGGGATATATAGTCCGGTCATCTATCATATTCGATCGGTGGAATACGAAGGAGTTTGTTAACGCGAGAATTTTATCACGGCGGGACGTTCATCTTCCTCTCTCCTGCTCTCCCCCTCCTGAAAGCAGTCAAAAAACAGATTATCTTGCGATCATTGTCATTGATGGGTGACAAACTCATTTGCCGGAAGGACCGCCGCCACCAACCTGAGAAATTCTCACCTCCAAATTTGCAGATCTGGCCCTTGAAAGATCTGCGAAAGGTATCTCTTTTTTTATTTCGTTCAAACTGCAGGAAGAGTGTTTCTAGGCTGCAATATATGAACATAGTTTCACGAGACGCTGCAAATAAACAGAGTACAGAAAGCTCCCAAATATAACATGGCGTTTGACAACTCTCTCGGTCTAGAGAAATTATAGCATCGTGTAAATCCGACGTCAATCTATCCAACAGCAACTTTGTAAATATCGTAACCTTACCCGAGAACCACTGAACAGCTTGACATGATGATTTAGTAACCTGAAGATTGGATTAAACTCGAATCCAACGGTAGCTATGCACGACAAGGCAAGAGCCTCGGTGTGCTTAAGGACTGTGGAATCATTTGGGAACTCAATACCTCCATGGCAATTTAGCTTAAACATGACAAGCTTCACTCCTTCCTTCAATACAAGATTACAGCAATCCATCCTGACAAGATTGGGAATGAAAGGTTTATCATTCTCACCACAAGGCCAGTTCTTAAACATGCCCGTCTGTTAGCCATTGTGACTGAAATTTCCGATAAACCAGTCCTTAGTCTTCTTGTTGCAAGGGAAGTCCGACTTACGCACTCACAATGTTTGCACTCAGGCCCAAATGGCTGATGAAAATAAAAGACTTACATATTACCAGAGCATCATTGCAATTCAAACTGCTTGGTCATCTTTACCTGCCATCAGATCTTACGAGGGTATGCCTTGGTAGATGGGCATCCCGGGTCTGAAGTGGGTGCAGAAGTACCATGATCACAAAAGGAACATATACTAAAAGAAACAAAAACGAAAACAAAGCGACAGCATTTTCCAATGTTGAAATCTAAGGTCAAAAGATTCTCATAAGACTGAATTTAGTCAATTTCTGACGCCGACATCGACGATGATGACGTTATTGACGACGACAACGAGGATGATGATAGCAGCAACAACACCAATAATAATTAGAGCCCCACAATGATTGTCCTATGGGCCTGAATGACTTGATTAAAATTTAAGGCCATCCCAAAGTCTCAATGGAGATATAAAAAAAATATCCCTGTTACAAACACAAGCACAAAGAAAATCGACAAGATTTCGAACAAAAATCCTTCCAGAAGAAACAAACTAGAAAGAAGAAACACGATATATAAATAAGAAATTGTGCTACAAGGACTGAAAAGAGTAGGAACCTGGATCGATACCATAAACAAGCTGCAAGAAAATCCACCGGTGCTAGCGTACACCGACACACCAGCCACTTTTTTGCACTTAATACACAGTAATATAGTAGTCGCTCTGGCTCCATTTATTCATCCGTGACGCATCCACAGGAAGCCGACTGCACGCACTTTATGTACTGCAAAAATAACAAGAAATAGTTCAGCAATAGAGACATCAATTAGAGTTAACCAGCATATTGTGGTTTGATTAATTTTCACTACCTTGTAGAGAACTCCTTGTACCGCCTTAAGTGGAGGGGGGTTCCACTTCTTCCTTCTCTCCTCCATCTCCTTATTTGATAGTTGGACATCAATCCTCCTCTTCTCAACATCGATAGTGATGACATCTCCATCTTCAATGAGGCCAATAGGACCACCCTCCTAGAATTGAGTTCAGAAATGCAAATTGCATCACTTATTATCACTTTACTGACTCAACTCTACTTTGAACAGATGAAATCACTCAACTGCATATCCAATTTAAATCAGGATCATCACATTAAAGAAATGGATGAAGCTAAGTCAAGTGAATGGAACATACTAAATTGCCTGCAAAATAGAAGTGATGTAGTGGACTCACAATCCAAATACACAAGCATTTAGTGATGTTGAGCAGCTATTTTAACAAAAATTGGAAAAGCAATAATGTAGGGCATTTCTGTCTGCAGAACTGTCTGCAAAGTCCACGACAAATACTACACATAGTTGTTACATGTAAGTACACTGATAATTATAAACAAGACAGAACGCAACTTTCCCTTGTGGATTGAGAAGATAATTCCAGTCGAGACACATAAGTACTATTGGTGGAAGTATAGCATAACCTCTCCAAATTAGACCAGCCTTGTAAGGAAGGTTCATGAATAATGTGGACATCAAACTCAAGATTCATTTCAAATAGAAAAGTAGGCCAATCAATCGTGTAATCGTGGCCTATATCACCATCCATTTTCTCTTTCGCATATTAGTGTCACTAGCCCATAGCCTACAACATGAACGAGTGTGTGGCTACAGGACTCTACATCTCAATGCAAGATTTTCATGTCCGTGTCTTATTGCAACATTGCTACAATAATAGATATCATAATATCAAACTTGAATAAAACTCATTGAGAGATTGCAGTACGGCAGTTTAATCGTCGTTAGAAAGTAAATGATCCTCACGCACGTAGCATTCTTAGAGTGACGAACATTTTTATTTTATGGTTTCCATTTTCACGTTATAGTGTTTAAGTTTCATACAATTTTATGCCGAGTCCATGTGTCCTGAATCTTAGATGCAAAGACAACTCGTGTGTCACACCTGCATCCCAAATGCATATCAACGTCCATGTAAGATAAACTCAAGGCAAAATGTGAATGCTGAGATCCAAGCAGGGTCTACTCACTCCTATCTTCTATGAAAAGTCAAGTAATCGGTTTTGTTCCAACATTAAAGAGAATTCCAGAAACTACAAGACGGCCTTTTCAACTTCTTCTCCATGACAACAGAAAAAGGTACCGATTTTGCTCTGCTATATGCAAGCTAATCAAAAACCATCTTTTGACTCACATTTTCAGATATTTAGCTGACAGGAGGAGATGAAAGGATATGAATAGTAGACGCACCTGTGCTTCAGGACATATATGGCCAACAACAAAACCATGTGAGCCTCCTGAGAACCTACCATCAGTTAATAATGCAACTTCCTGCAAGTTTGGAAGTAGACATACTCTACGTTATGAACAATACTGATGCTTTCTCCACTAAATGAGCAAGTAGATTTTCACAAGATGAAAAGAACAAATCAGTTTCAAATAAACAGGGAGTGACTATGAGAAAAAAGTATTTGTTGGATACATTTCAGTCAAATGAAAGCAATGCCATCAGATGAAAGCAATTTGCTTAAACACAATCCTCAACAGAAACGCATGCCCATTTGGGACATAACTCTCAAGGAAAGACATAAATCAATGCCTAGTTACCTTTCCAAGACCTGCTCCCATTATTGCACTTGTTGGTGTCAACATTTCAGGCATGCCCGGTCCGCCTTTAGGCCCCTCTCCTCTGATGACTACCACTTTTCCCTGGAAACATAGATTTTGAGATCCCAATACCAACAGAAAGCAAAGTTAATTCAGAAGCTTAGAGGAATCATACGAGAATTGCATCTCAGGCAACAGTATCCAAGTAATAATCGGAAAAAAAGGGTCCAAACTGTGATCTCAAGTTCACACTAAAAAGCCAAGCAGCAGTGCAAGATGACTTTAAGCAAAACAGAGGATTCTCTAGATGCAAAGACAGAGAGTTTCATGGCCATGTAGAGAAAATACAAGAACAGCCCTCACTGTTAGGAATAGTGCAGCAAAATTATACAATCCACAAGGGTAATAAAAGAAGGGCTCTGGAAGTCAGACATGGAAATGGAAAGTAGAACTGATAAGGACAGCTTTTCAGATGCATTTTCAGTATGGCATGTGTTAAATCAAATAGTTGATGAGTTGTATTATCCTATGACTAATTCTGCTTGTGAGTTTGAGTAACATAACATTATTTGAAGTAGTACTGGGTTGGGGCAAAACAATTACTGGTTGCTTGGAGATCACTCTTGTAGAATCATTTCCTTAGTTCGTGCACCAGCTGCGATGAGAATTATTGCATGTGACTCTCCAGTTTCAATAGGGCTTCAACAATGACAGAGGGAGTTGAAAGCTATGTATTGAGTACTAAACCCAGTAAGAGCATTACTCCAAAACTTACGACAAAGACGTGAATTGAAGCTGTTACAAAGTTGTCACAATTTTTATTATTGCTTATGCAATGCCTGCTGATAAGATGGAGCCTGAACCCTATATGGCAATGAGGTTATCATGGACTCTGATAGTATCCATACACGAATATTTTTTTATGAAGAAGAGTAGCAGCGTGCTGTCCTATATGGTCTGCCTTATGAGAGCTTACTATCTCTTTTTGGAAGAATCAAGAGGTCATCGGGGCCAAAGTAAACGAACAATGGACCTGTCTTGAGGACATCAACAATACTTCGAACGAAAAGAAAATTTGCAGCTTCAGTAGGTGAGGCAGCTTTCGAACTTAGGTGCTTAAGACATTTTTCAAACAATTTATACTCATGGTCAAGGGCCAAAGTTGTGTGGACAAATAAAAGGGAATGTCAGGCCACTGTTTGCAAAAGACTGGATAGGGCTATGTACAACATAGAATGCTTAATCAAATTGATTACAGCAGGAGCTCTACAGATTCAGGTGGCAAACTCTGACCACTATCAATCGCTTCTCGATACTGATTTAGTCAGGGGGAAAACAGCAAAAGCCCTTCAGATTTGAGGCAGCCTGGATAATCAACCCTCTTTTGGGAATCAACAATGAAGCCCAGAGTTGTAAAGAAAGAAGACCAACTCTACTTTCTTAACAGCACTCCTCAAACAAACTCAGAACAACAGTAGAGGCACTACCGTTTTGAAATTGCCCTAAAATAATTCATTACTTACATCTTAATGTGCAGTTGAGAAATGGGTTTCTGTTCCCCACTTCTACATGCATTTCATAAGATTTTTGCCTCCACATCTGTTCGTCTTAACTACAGGTCAGTTAACAAGTGCTGGAATTTCTGCAAGTTCATTTCCCCCCTCAGAATGCAGTGAAAATCAAATTTCATTGAGCAATAGGAGCCAAAGATGCTCACCAGCCATTGTCAAAGAAATGAATTGTGACCGATTTTTACTGGTAGCAGGCAACAGCAATCGCGTACAACAGTAACTACAGAAGCTAAGGTGACTCCAAGGAGTACCAATCAACTGAGACATGTGGCTTGCAAATCGTGACGAATCTGCTCTGGAATAATTCAGCCAATATGTGGTACATATGCACATTCACAAGAGATGCAAGTCAACTCTTGTAAGAATGCACGGATGGCAAAAGAGTTCGACTCTAAAGATCAGCAAATGTGCTTGAGCATGAGATAGCTAGAGTGGATCATCAAATTTCTGAGTCCCGTTAAGGTTCTATAGAAAGTGACTAGACAAGCAAATAAAGTCTGAAGCAACAAGAAAATAACTTTCCCTCACAAAAGACAGTTTTGCAGTGTACAACCCTTACAAAAAAGTAAAAATTGTTGATCATCAATTACCATTTCCAAAAACAATTACTATTCTAATTTGTGATTTCACTTTTTCAGGAGAAAAAGAGCAAACTAGCCAAATCGGAGAAGTTTGCAGATAAGACAAATAGTTCATGACAGATACTTATGTTTAGAGATAGCAAAAGCAACCCCAGGTTTCACATTCAGTGACAGAAGATTTTGTCAAGCTACCACTTAAAAATAACAATGAGAAACTCAAGTTGCCTTCCTTAGCTTTACATGGGTTATTATTCTGAAAACATGTAAAAGGTGACACCGCAAAAAATCACTTGTAAAACATGCCATGTACCTTGAAACCCATAGGATTCTCTGAGATAGCTGCAATCATAGATTCTTCGCCTTCAAAAACAAGTGCAGGACCTGCAGGCCATTTACGATAAAGCATCACTGCTTCCATAACTAACAAGCACTGGAGGCATTGGATGAGAGAGAGAGAGAGAGAGAGCATGCAAATCACACCAGAAAAGTACAGCCCCTCTTTCCCAGTTATTTTAGCCACAGAACCACCAGGAGCAAGATTTCCGTTTAATATTTGAATATGTCCAGTTTTCTTTATCGGCTTGTGGAGGGGCCTTATTATATCCTGACACAATGAATGAAATATGAGCAACTAGATAATTGTTGGGTCTAACATTCATACTTACATATCTAAAAGTAAATAGAGACTGCACCTGTCCTTCAGCCAATGAAGGAGCAGCCTTTGCATTTTCAGCAAGCGTCTTCCCAGAAACTAGAGAGGAGTTCATTTAAATTAGTCCCAAAAAAAGACAGTCAGGAACACTAATTTGTTGTGCAAACTTCTGAAGAACACACCAGTTATACAATCGCCGTCCAAAAATCCAAGCTCCAAGAGGTAGCGGATAACAGCAGGTGTTCCTCCAATCTGTGAGAACACAAAATTCATCTGGCTAATGATGAAACGTCATGATAATGTAACATACTCAACAGATGTCGAATGCACATCTGCTATAAGCAATTCTTTGACAGGTAAAATGTGCATACAATAAGATGGTAGAAGAACTATTCCATCAAACACAGACCTTATGCACATCCTCCATGACATACTTGCCACTGGGCTTAAGATCGGCAAGAAACGGAACCTCATCGCTAACCTTCTGAAAATCATTAAGAGTTAAATTTAACCCCACAGACCTGCCAAGAATGGGGCCATGAGTACTTTTCTTATGGTGCAATTATCTTCAGCAAGAGAAAACGGCGCCAAAGCATAGTCACCTTGCAATAGCAATTAAGTGTAACACAGCATTGGTGGACCCACCAAGTGCCATCACGACTACCATAGCATTACGCAGTGATTTCTTGGTGATAATGTCCCGTGGCTTCAAATCCATCTTTAACAGTTCCCAGAGATGCATCCCAGCTAACCGACACTCAACTAATTTCATCGGGTCTTCAGCAGGTGTGGAAGAGCTTGCATAGGCAAAAAACAAAAGTTACATGACATCAGAGATACTGACTACACAATAGCAAGCAACCGAGGGAAAGAACCTATCTATACCTTCCAGGAAGGGACATTCCCATGGCTTCAATGGCAGAGGCCATAGTATTAGCAGTGTACATACCACCACATGCCCCCGCACCAGGACATGAATTACGGACTATGTTTTTCCTTTGCTCATCAGTGATTGATCCACCTACATATTCTCCATAACACTAGGACAAAAATTGCAAAAAAAAATAAAAGAGTGAGTCCCCAATCAGCATGAGTTTTTAACTATATTTGAAGCAAAAACCAATGCATATTGTGGACAAGATAATGATCAGGAAGAGCATCCATAAAGTCACTCGAAGCAAATGATTTCCGAAGCCAAGCCTGTAGACATAGGATAGGAGGAGCAGAAACTTGCCCAAGAGACAAAATTATTGACATCTGGTGATGGTTATGATACAAGCCCATGAAAGGCTCATCCAATTCAAAGGAGGTCATTAAAAAATTATTACCATGGTTAAGCTCCACTTCAAAGGTCAAAACCAGAGTGGAAAGGTGGAATCAGTGTCAAGCATTGGAGATAATATAGAAAGTATATTCTAAGTTTGTATTTGTTTATTATGTTTTACTGTTACATAAGTCATGTACGTCAGATGCTATAATCCAATTCACTGTAGAAGTCCACCTTCATTTTCAAAGCATGCATCCTCTTAAGGTAACGACATATTGAACTTTCATAACATGACTTTCTGCACTCCACTATAAATAATTTGTGGAGTAGCTGTATTGCATGTGATGATACTCATTGACAAAAACTTACGCATGATAGAATGACAAACAAAAGAGCAAAAAGTCTATCCATATGGTATATACAACAAACAATCCATCCCTCAAATATTTGTTACGACTAAAACGGACCCAGTTAAGTTCCCACCTGAAAGGCAGATATTATATCATATGTATGGCCTTGAAAATGACCTGGCTGCAAAAAGTTAGCAAATATATCAGTACATTAAATTACTTCCACTTCAAAAAGCAAAAGAAAAAAAATCCGCCACACACAAAGAACTAGCAACCTTGAAAGCCTGGAGGGAGGTAGTAATTCGCCATGAAGAACATGTGAATATAAAATCTTTTATAGAGATATCAAGCAATACAAAATGGAAACAGAGGCATTCAAATTCTCATGCTGGATTCTTTGTGTGCTCTTTTTGGTTAATTTCCTTGCGCTTTTACTGACTAAAGCTAAACCCCATCTGATCTCTCTCTTTATATCTCAAAACACAAAGACTTGCGTATAGGAAAGCTTAGGCATATAATCCAAATAACTTCACCAACAAAGTGCAATTCTTTGTTTATTCGAAATCAATATGATATGCTAAACCGTAATAAAACATCATACAGAAAGCAAGTAATTATAAACTCAACTAGCCATGAAATCTTAAATTGAAACATGGGCTTATATGTCAAAATGGTGGCTACTTCCAACAAGGGTTTTCTTTTGACCCGATATCAATGAAGTTCATCCCCTGATACTGTGAATGACACTTCTTAATACAAGACTCTAGATTACATGCTCAAGACCCTAACACCTATTAAGAAGCCCTCAATACACAAACAGTCAAACAGAGCCTTTGAATCATTAAAAGCAAGATATAGGAATCTTTTTTCAAAAACAAAACCGGAAAGATGAAAAGAAATGCGGCATGTACTGATGAAATTGTTGCAGGGTCTGGAATTTTTATGCATGTAGATGCTAGAGTAAATACCAAGATAGGACAGCAAAACTAAGTCTCTAACCTTGATGGTTCCACCATAAACCATAATGCTTGGGCGGTTGAGGCGTCCCATTGCCATGATTGTACCAGGCATCTGCGACAGTTACAGAGAGTAGGTTAAACGTAAGCAGTACGACATTGAATGTGGAGCACATATGCCAACAAAGCCAGTTGCAGCTGTGTGCAAGAAAAGGATTTGAAAAACAAGTATTGGTGCTACAATCTCTTCAGAAGACTGAAAAAAAAAAATTCCAGAAATGGTTAGCTGGATAATGACAGGTGTATATCAACCAACCTTCCTCAAAGCATATATCAAACAACAGTATATTGAAAATTAAACTCATTAAGATCCGTAAAAGACAAGAAAGAAGTTTAAATGAATTAAAATTTGAAGATAGGAACCTTATGAGCTTTGAGGGCATAAATTCCACCAATTTGACATAAGCTTCCTAATTATATGATACCTTTCAACCAAAAGCAGCTTTCACCCTTTTAAAATCTATTTGATCCTAATTTTCCTTGATGAATTCACTCATCATATTTTCGGTAATTGCACAAACTAAACAAGATATAGAAGCACAAGCATAGTGTAAAACAAATACTAAACAAGAGCCAAACACCACAATTACCTTTTCTTCGTATAGGAAGGTAAATTCAGATCCCACTACTTTACCCCCCAAAAAAAAAATTCAGATCCCACTGACCTTTTTCTTATAATAACAATCAGGAAAGCCAAATGAAATGAAATTAAAAAGATGTTCTAGTACCATGTCTCTTAGTAGCCACAGAACAACGGATATCACAGAGAGAGAATGTAAACAACTAGAACTGCAAGATTGGACCCTGGAATATAGACTAGAAAGAAACTATAATTATTCAGCTGCCGAGAGGAACAAGACATCCAGACAGAACCATATATTCTTGCTGAACTTAATGAAGATACACAAAACATAATACATTCATCGGCTATCACAAAACAACCTCCCAAACCAAAATTATCCTCAAAACTACATAGCGTGTTAGAGTATATGACAGAAAGGAAAAGAAGAGCCAGCATTCAGACATCTCGAGTCAAAATGAAAGACCCGCTGTACTCTCTCTCGAACAAGAATTGGCTAGAAAAAGTGCTCAGAGCCTAAACTCGAAGGAAAGCACACTTTTTTGCCAGTTAGACAACTTACCCAAAATCTTACATATGTAATTCAGCAATTAAAAAAACCACATTTCGCCTGGAACGGCCCACTAAGTGACCAAGGGGAAAAAATCCTTACCAGCTCCAAACATCAAAACGGACAACTTCAAGCTAAAACTACCAGACAAGCATCATCATTCCACATAAAAGACAACAAATAAACTATTTCAGAGGGAAATTAGGACCTACATTCTTATCGCAACCAGGAATGGAGATATTCCCATCATACCACTGAGCAGACATGACGGTCTCGATGCTATCCGCAATCAAGTCCCTCGACTGGAGGCTGAAGCGCATCCCCGTCGTTCCCATCGAGATCGCGTCGCTGACACCGACAGTGTTGAACCGGAACCCCACCATGCCAGCCTCCTTCACGCCCTCCTTCACTGCCTCCGAGAGGCGGAGTAGGTGCATGTTGCAGGTGTTGCCCTCATACCAGACGGAGGAAATCCCGACCTGGGGCTTCGAGAGGTCGTCGTCAGAGAGGCCGACGCCGTGGAGGATTGCCTGGGAGCCGCCCTGGGACTTGGGCTCGGTGATGCGAGAGCTGTACTTGTTGAGCTTGGTCTGGGCAGGCAATGGAGTTTGTGTTGGTGGTGAGGGCGATGCCACGGTCGAAGAAGAAGGGGAAGGAGAAGTGGAGGAGGCCGCAGCAGCTTTGACAGTGAAGGGTCTGCTGAGGTGCCGTGGGTGGTGGGAAGGGAGGGAGACGGGGCGGAGAGGGGTGGCGCGTGGGGAGGCGAGGGAGGCTTGCATGGTGGCGCGTGGGTGGGGGTTGTTGAAGAAAAGGGGGTTTGTGAGGGTTTAGTTTTGGATCTTTCGAAGTGAAAATGTGAATGTATGCACGTGTTTTGTGTTTGTATAGGCCTAAAAGAAAATTCCAAATTGAAAGAAATTAAAACGAATCTTGAATTGCATCCAAATGGAGCACGTGACACTTCCCTAGCGGCCAAAACTCAATTTTGCTCTCGAGAATCTCGACGGTGCGTGGTTAAAATATAAAAATTAAAAATTGAGTTATACGTGTTTCAAAAAATGTTCTCTGTCTAAAAGCTTTTGGTTTACTTAAAATTTAAAAGTTCCAAGGGCCACCTTAGATTTGACGGGTTCTCAGCTTGGTTGTCTCTCGAACCTGTAACTCTCGATCCTAAAAGATTGAAATCGTAGATTGGCTTACCTTTTTTTTTTTGTTTTAAATGCAAGGTCTCGTTTATTTCACAAAAACTAACATTTCTAAAAATATTCTTCGCATTATTCAACATTTGGCTCACGAAAAATAAGCTGGTCTATAACATTATCCAATTATAAAAAAATCCCTTCAAAGCGGGGAAATATTTTCATCTTTTTGAAGAGAGGAAAATATTTTTCTCAACTTCCTTTCATTCTCTATTTCACACTTCCTTTCTTTGTAATTACTTTTCATTTTCTTTCGTTTCAAAAATTTCATTTTATATTTTTTAAAATTTCAGCCGATTGCTGAGGATCGAGCCACACAGCTTGAGACTAGCCAGTCCCAGCAATCTCGACTCACTAATCCAAGCTAACTGGAGCTCGCCCAAGACATGATTCGGCAAACCAATTTCTTGATACGGAGCACCCTACCCCCGCGCCCCCCCTCTTCCTGTTCCTCTTCTCTTCCTCCTCCTCCTCTCCCCCACATGCGCGAACAACCAACAGAGTTCTGCATTAATTCAATCAACAGGAACAAGAACCTAGCTTGAAAGGCCAGGTACCATTGAACAAGAATGCAAGAGACTCGAAGGAATGAGTATCCAGTCGGTTGAGCGAAGGTGGAACATGAGTAGCTTGCGAAGCATCCCCTCAATGCTTCGAAGCTAGTTCTCGAGAGAGACAACCATCAGCTTCTTCTCAACTTTAGGAGCCTAGATTTGGCAAGCTCGAGATCGTTAGGACCAGCCAAGCCTCAAGCTCGCCTACAGTCGATCAATGACTGAAACAAGAAGGAAAAAAATAAAAATAAAAATAGAAAATAAAAAGATAAAGATAACTAATTAAAGAAAGTCAAATTAAAAAAAAAAGAAATGACAAGAAAAAAAATTTATTAAAAGGATTATACGAAGGAAAATCAAATCCGATTTTTCATACCAAACGACGAAAGATATTTTCTAGGTCTTTTTCATAATTTAGCCAAATACAAAAAAATATTGTCATTTTCTTGAAAAGTAACTTTTCAGAAAATACTTTTCGAAAATATCACATTTTTAGCGAAACAAATGAAGCCTAAAATTACAAAAGTTGTATTGTTTCATTATGTTGTTATTTTTTCAAATTAAAAATTATGGTTACGTTCTTGATGAATATAAAAGTATTTTTTTCCTAAAAAAAAGCTTTCGAACTACCTAATTTAAAACTGCTTCAACTTAGAAATTGGATTTAAGACTGAATTGGCAAAAGTGCGAAAAATTTAGGACTTTTTTTTTAACAATTTTTCACTCAAGTGAATCACTCTTTAGTTAGAATAGTTTGGGATGATTATTAGTGTACAACGATTTTTAATATGGAAGACATTTTGTCCTACTTAAATCACCTAACTGTACAAATACAAATTTTCAAAGCAAATTTACTTTGAGAGAGTGTTCAAATATATCCACAAAAGTCAATAAGCATGGGAGTGTCATCAAAATATTGCATATCAACTTCTTGGAAAGTTTATTCTTGCTAGAATGACCTCTCTTTTGGAGCTCCTCTACTCTATAGAAGATAGCATCCCCATACCCTAAACCCTCACCACCCACCCATTCAGTGCCCCTTATCATCATCTTACTATTGATAAACAGTTGTCCCCCCTAGTCGGTAGATTCAACAAACCCCATAGCCTAATTCCCCCATTTAATCCCTCTGCCTGCTTCTCCGAATCCTCAAAGATGCTCTATGCCCTTTGGAAACGACATCTCATAATGCTGGGGATGGAATCTTCTGTTGGAACATCAAATGTAGCATGCGAAATATGAGACGAAATCCATTTTTTTCGAAGCAGTGAATTAATGAAATGCAATGGAAATTTACGGGAAAAAAACATCATAACTCTAGTGCAATTATGCCAATTCAGTTTTAAACTTTTTTTTTAAGCCAGTTGAATCCTAAGCCTTTTGTATTTGTGTCATTGCAGTCTATTTGACTACCAACGATGTGGACTTTCTATATATATATATTTTTTGGTAAGGAGTGGACTTTCTATATTTTGATATCTTTTAAATTTATTAATTATTTTTTCATTCTTATTTTTTTGTTAAGGTTGTCCATGACCTCCAGTGGCCACTAAGAGGGCCTACGAGCCCTCGCACAATGGCCCACGAAGGCCACAAGTCCTAGCCAGTGGCCGATGAGGCTTGCAGTGCTCACCCAGTGGCCAGAGACCTCAACCTAACAAAAAAAACAAAATAAAATACTTAAATTTTTTTTGAGAAATAGTAAAATTATATTAAAAATTATCCACGTCAACATCAGTTGATTAAATGGACTGAATTAGCATAAATGCAAAAAATTTAGAACTTAATTGACAAAAAAAAAGTTTAGAACTGAATTGAGATAAATGTAATAGGTTTAAAACTTATTTGGTAACTTTCCCGTTCTCCAAAGAGAAGTTGTCTAGTGTGTTTCGAGTTTTGCCCGGCTCTTTTCTGGCTTTCTAGGAGGGCATGATCCATTGTAGATATTGGGTGATGCTGTGAGTCACGTTTCCGGAGGACGGGTGCTCGGTTGCTCTGCCTGGGACTTCTCTTGGAGGTCTGGTTATGGTCTGTTCTGTCTGGTTTTCAGTTGCCCTGTCTAGATTTTATCTGTGCTGAATGGGGTTTCTCTGGGTGTGACTAGAACCCGAAGTAATTCTGATTATTGTTGCTGTGAATAGAGGCAAACATAACTGCTGAAATATGGACGACCTTAATGATCCTGAGTTGCTTCTGGCGGCCCTTTGTAGGAGTTTAGGGAATATGAAAAAACTGATAGAATGTTTAGGCGTTCCAAAAGACGATGAGGAAGGCCTGCAAAACTAGGCAAATTATTCGTATACATCCTGAACCTGGGTGATTCACCTTTACTTTTTGAAGCTGAAACAGATAAGGACAAGTTCATCAAATTAGGCATCGCCTCCTATTACTCGAACCATGGGACCCAGCACAATTCTTTCACCCTCCACCCGGAACCATTTAAAATAAAGAGAGACTTTAGAAGTTGAAGCGTTTAGGCTTGAAAATGATGAGTGCGGAAAGGTTGTGAAGGATTACTTGGCAACCCTCTGAGATGGAGAGTGCAGCTTGTTGAACAAGTTGGGCAGGGTGTCCAGAGCACTATTGAATGGAGTAAGATCAAATTATCTCATGCATTAAAGTGTTGAAGGAGGAACTTCAGAGCATCATGCCGGCGCAAGTCAACATTATGATGAGAAAGAAAGATTACAGAGACAGATGAAGATGTATTAGGGGATGCATTCCAGAATTAACCGGCGAATCGGAGAGGGGAAAAAAAAAACCAAATGCTTTCTTGCCACTATTGTCCAGAGAAGGCAGAGCAATAAAATCTCAATGTTGAAGGGCAGTGATGAAGAGTCGATTAGAAACCCTAACCAGTTGAAGCAAATCGATGGGAACTATTTTAGTTATTTCCATTGCTCTACCGGGAATCCATGCTTTCAACCCATTTGGAGGAGTATCCAACCCAAGTCAGGGATTAAATAAACAGGTGCCTAACAGCAGAAGTATCATTAGAAGAAGTTACTAAAGTTGTTGATCTATTGGGAGGTACCAAAGCACCGGGGCTTGATGATTTGAATGGATAATTCTATCAAAAAGATATTTAAAGTGATATATTCAGAGAAGTCCAGAATTCTTCATCTCGGGGCAGCTAAATTTGGAGTTAAACTAGAACTCACATTTCCCTGATTCCAATAATTCCTAATCCTGACCAACTGGAACACTTTTGGCCCATCAATTGGGTAACTTTGCTCATAAAATCATTTAAAAAATTTTGGTCAGCGGATTCAAACCATGGTTGCCAAAATTGTTTTGGAGGCAGCAAAGTGCTTTCATGAGTGGACTGCATTCAAGAAGTGATTCATCAGACAAAAATCCACAAGAGAAAAAAAAAATCAAGTAATTCTCAAGCTTGACATGAAAAAACCCATGAGTAGGGGTAAGCATGGGTCGGGTGGACCGGGTTTAGACCTAGACCCTAAACTCGACCCTATTATAACCGGTTCCCAATTTTTGGAACCGAGACCCTACTCTGTTTTTCTTAGAACCTGTTTTGGAACCGACCCTGTTTTTCGGTCCAATTCCAAGGTCTATCCGGTTTCCCTATTTTTTAGTCATCCTTAAAAGAAAACAAAGCCAACGGTTCCATAATCTATCCAATTTCTCTATTTTTAGTCGTTCTTAAAAGAAAACAAAGTCAACGGTGCAAAAAATATATTCACTTCACTTAGGCTGCAGTAAAGACTGGGCGACACCCCTAGAGGTGAGTGTGCTGTGAGTGTATAAGGTAAGGCTGTGACGAAAGTTTAGTCACTTCACTTAGAATTTTTTTTTAAAAAAGTAGCATGTAAAACTAGTTCTATAAACCGGTCCGGGTGGGTTTTTACCTAGACCCAGTTCCCGGACCGGTTCTAACCGGTTCTCAAAAATTAGAATCGCTTCCCGGACCAATTTGAATGTAAACCGATTCCCGACCCTGTTTTTCGGGTGGTCCAATCCTGTAACCGGATAAACCCGTTTTGGTTGCACACCCCTACCCATGAGCATATGAAATGGGATTTTTTGGAGGACAATATGCATAAATGAGTTTGTCCTAGATGGATTAATTGGGTGATGGATTGCGTCTCGACGGATCTTTTTGTGTTAAATTCAATGGAGATCCACTGTCGAGGAATAAGACAATCTTATATATTTATCCTGGCTGCTGATGTATGAAGAAAGTAGTGGAAGAAGGAAGCATTATGGATGGAGATTACGAAGGAGATAAAGAAGACTCACATATTGAATGATAAAGGTAAAGAGTACAAAGGTTCTCTAAATTTTTGGAGTTACATGAGAAAATAGAAACTGATTTCTTGACAGAAAGAAGCTGATTAAAAAAGATGTATCATAATTGAGGAATCCGAATAATGCTATGTCATACCGCAAAAGCTGTCGTTTTGCAATAATGGTACGATAAAGTTGCCTTTTTGAATGATTGTCCCAATGAATTTTTTTTTTTTCATCCATCAACTGCTTGAATAAGATTTAGAGAAACTGTTTTTGGTTGTCGTACTTCGCTGCCATAAGAGTCATCACCACTGGAAACTGTTGCTCTAATTTCTTCAGTTTCTTCTGAGCCCTTCTGAGATTAGGGTTGGTGGGCTTGCTAAAGGGCTTTGATGCACGATTCTAAAGTCTTTGTACTCCTTCTAACGGTGCCTGAATTTCACTCCTCTGTTCTGAGAATTGCTGTTGAACTGTTTAACTTCTTGCAAGTTACTGATTTTGACTAAACATGCTTGCGTTGCTTGAGATTCGGTAGACCTGTCAAATGGGTGGAGTAGGTCGGATTTGGTCTTATCTATATTTACCCATTTAACCCGTTTTGACTCATTTTTATGCAATACATATCTAACAATCCATAACCAATCTAACTCATAATGCTACATCACTTCAATATTAAATCTAATTGATAAAAACTTGTTCCTTATTATTTTTTTAAAAAATATACATTGCTAAGATACCGTGGATAATTTTTATAATTTTCTAAAAAATTATTTTTTTTCCATATTTTATTTTTTTTTCTTTCTTTTTTTTTCCCTTCTATGTCAAGCAAGGGTCACTGATGACTCCCAGCGGGTGGAGACATTTCAACCAATTTTTGAAATTTTAAGTGACCCATATTCAACCTAGGCCCACTAAAATTGAGTTAATAAAATGGTTTTTTGATCCATATTACCACCTCTAATAATCGGATCTATTAACATCAAATTCATCCCATCATTTGAATGAAAGGCTCTTTTAGCCTTAACTTTGGTAGAGACTTGGACTGGATCGAGTTCAGAATTTCATGTAACCGTCCTTGCTAAACTAAGTTCAGTGTAGTATGTGAACAACTCTGCAGCAGGACATGTACTTGAAGTTTTGAAGTCTCCATATCCTTAACCACAGCGGAGCTTGTCTTGAGAAATATTTGCAGGAGCAAAAGAACTCAATTTCGAAAATAAAGAAAGTCCTTCCATGCGGCGGTATGATCATGATAGTTGTCAGTTCCCAGAATAAACTATAGTAATGACGTCTATGCAGTAAACGGCGCTTGAACCCAATCTATCAAGGCAGAACTTTTTTGATTCAGCATTTTAAAATGGCAATCTAATGAGAATCATTTCTGTCTTTGATATGATTGATTTTTACTTTAGCGATATCTCCTAAGATAAATTTATAGTATTTTGAGTCTTATTATATCAAGTGGATAAATATGAAAACTGAGAGGTCGTACCTTGTTGACATCTGAACTTTTGTCGACAATTCAACCGGCCTTTCTTATGAAAATGTGAAAAGATAGCCAAACAAAAGGGTATTAAATAATAACAGAAAAGAAAAGAAACTAGAGAGCCCGGTCGAGCAGTGCATACAACCCAATTCGTAAAACTAGCTCAAGCCCGTTTGCCCAACAATTTGGCCCTTTTAAGTTTAAATAAATAATTAATTAATCAAATAACGCATGAAATTTGAGTCCATAATATTGGTCATCGAGCAAATAAGGCCCTTCAACTTACTGTTCTGGCCACAGGCGCATCACTCTGCGCGTCCAGCCCACAAGCCAGCATAATAGGACGGATGAACAAAGCGACTAGCCCATTTCGTGCACAAAAGCCACAACACGTTATACTAAAGCCCATATAGAATGGTAGAGGTGGCAAAGTCTAGAACTCATATTTTAATTCATATTTAATAATATAGATCGTAAATGAGTTATCTTAAATTTTAAAAACAAACCTAAGTGGGTCATAAATAGGTTAGTTATCTAATAAATTTAAGTTAGTCATAAACAAGTCATTTTTTTAATTATTTTAATTTTTTGTAGTTATTTTATTTTATTTTATTCTTTTTTTAATGAAATTCAGCAAGGGTCGCCGGTTGCTACCACCAATCACCATTTGTTAATCTCTCAATGACCCTTGCCAGATGTAGAAGAAAAAATAAAAAATATTTAAAAAATAGAATTTTTTCAAAAAAAAATTATTAACATTGTCCAAGGTATAGGGTGTTGACACCTAAATTTTGACTTTTTAAAATTCATTCACTTAAGTACATAAAAAAATGAGAATTTGTTCTCACCAAAAATTAATTTTTTCATGCATTGCATATTTAATTTTTTATCGGTCATGCATTTTATTATGGCTAACGACGGAGGATTTGAGCTTAAATTGACAAACGATTGGATTGAGCGTGAGGGAGGTGTGCCGAAAGGCTTATGAAGTTTTGAACTTAAAATAATTTTTTCCACAGGGACTGAATTGCAAATACATAAACCTCAGGGACTGAATTGCAAATACATAAAACTTCAGGGGCTGAATTGCAAATACATAAAATTTTAGGGATAGTGGAGAAATTAGAAAGGAAGATGGAGAATGGGAGATATAGAAGGGAAAATGGAAAAATTAGAAAGGAAGATGGAGAAGGGGAGATATAGAAGGGAAGATGGAGAAATTAGAAGGAAAGATGGAGAATGGAAGATGGTAGAATTAGAAGGGAAGATGAAGAATTAGAATGGGAGATGGAAAGATTAGAATGGAAGATGGAGATAAAGAATAGAGGATGGTGGAATTAGAAGGGAAGATGGAGATAAAGAAGGGAAGATGATGGAATTAGAAGGGAAGATGAAATTAGTGGAAAAATTAGAATGATAGATGAAGATAGAGAAAGAAAGATGGAGGAGTAGGCTATAAAAGGAGAAGGATTAGAGAGAAATGGAGAGGACTTTTGGGAGAGATTAGAGAGAAATTAGGAAGACTTTGGAGTTTGAAGAAAACTTGAGGAGAGATTTTGGGAGAGAAGAAAATTTAGAGAGAAAAAGAAAACAAAAAAAAAGAGAGAATTCTTTTAGAAGAGAGAATTGAGGGGAACGAGAGTTCGAAGCTCGGAGTTACCATATTCATCGACCAATACAATCCGCGAGTCCATCCCCGTCGTTCGAGCCGCGATCCGCAATCTTGATCCACGAGGAAATCCGAGATTCGCGTTTGATAATCAAATCTGTCAAGTCAGGTAACGATTCTAATCATTTAGAATATTCGAAATTGTGTTGCCTAAATGGATTGATTTGAATTTCGATTATACCTTGTTGGACATATTGCATTTCTTTGGAATAAATTGCATATTCAATTTTTTGAGATTTTTATTGCACGTTATAATATTTTCTTTAAAAAATAAAAAAAGGGTTTGCTTTTGCTGCACATTTTCACATCATGTAGATAATTGCACGCGTAATTTATCTTGTAAATATTTAGATTAAACTGCATGCATTGCATATAATTTAGTTCCTTACCTTGTCATAAAAAGAAAATAAAAAAAAAATTACACCTTTGAATCTCAAGTGAAAATTCATCAAAATTGCCAAGTTGAACATTTTCATGAAATTGGTACCGAAAGGGCGCTAGTAGAAATATTAGTGTAACCAAGTCCCCGAACTCATTAATCTCTGGTTCGTAGGAATAAAGTATTTCTCCCGATGCTTTATTTAGGTGTCTAATCAACCTACCCAAAATGATTAGTGGCGACTCCAAGATAAATCATTCTTTTGATGAAATTGAACCTAAGTCACGATTTGGTAGAACTTGGGAGAGTTCGAGCTAGGCTAGTTAATTCAATTTAATTAACCTGGTAATCCATTAACTTTAAAAATTGGGAAACCGATTTTTTAGGTCGCGACAGTTTGGCGACTCCGCTGGGGATCAACTTGAATTTTTTGAAATTTAAGGAGGACTTAGGCCAGAAAAATTTCATGAAAATTCACTTGGTTTGGCAATTGGTTGAATTTTAATCCTTAGGTGTTAAATGGTTTTGTAGAACGGGAGTTATAAGGGGTGGAGTGTTTGGCTAACCCTTTGTTTTGCAGGTTTGGTGTGTGAAACTTGTCATTTAATTTTTGAATTATTGAAGCGGTGTTTGCATTTAATTGTTGTGCATGATTAATCGCTTTAGCACTACATCACACACATCCCGTGGTCGGACCTGGGCCACTAGTTTTAGGATGGTATTGTGATTTGGTTCTAGCGTTCGCCGTGAGATCACGTCGAAAGTTAGTCCAGATTCAATCCCGAACTTCTTTTTAAAAATGAGTTTCAAAAGTTATGCCTCAGGCTTGGTAAGATTAATAAAGCGGTGGTTTTAATTTTTGACTCGAGTAGCCGAAGTGGAAAGGCCCGGCTAATTTTGGTTACGTCACGAGATAGCGACTAATCTTGATTATGTGCGCGAGATTGTCGCCTTGCCGTAAGTCTTTTGCTTCAATTTGTGAGCCTTTAGGATAGTTAGAATAAGGTTAACCCACGAGTCATGTGCATGTCCATGTGATTGTTTATTTTCCTATCCCACGGTAAAGTACGCTTCTGAACTTCATCTTATCTTATGTTATTGTTTGGGTCGGTCCATGACACTTAGGATTGTGGCGCGTGATTTATAGACAATGGGACACATTGATATCCGTTTCGTGTACATTCCAAAGGCCGAGTTGAAGCAGATGTGGAGGCACTTGAGCATTGATGCATGTCGCGACCCTCTAAAAAAATTTATTTTAAAGGGTTAACGGATTATTAGGTTAATTAGATTTGACTAACCTAACGTGGACCCTCCCAAGCCCTACCGAATCGTGACTTTGGATTTTTATTTTAAATGATTTTGAAATTTGGAGTCGCCACTAATCATTCTTGGTAGGTTGATTAGGAACCTAAATAAATTAGCGGGAGAACTAATTTATTCCTGCGAACCAGAGATTATGAGCTCGGGGACTTGGTTACACAAGTTAATTAAAACTAATGCCCTTTCGGTACCTTAATTTCATGGATATCCTAATTCGGTAACTCAGGCTTGGTTTATTCCTAAGGCTCTAGTAGGGTATTCTCTTTTGTGTTTTCACTTTTTAAATAGGATGCATGGATGGTATATATTTTTATTTGTTATATTTTTTAAGTGTTAAAGATTCTCTGAAGCCGAAAGAGGGAGTGTGTTAACGACTTCTGTGCAGTATTACGACCTACTCATCTTTTGGGTCTGATGATTCAAAAATTAAATTATAAGAAGTACATGACAGTGAATAAACACCTCAAATGGGAGGCCTAGCATTGGCTTGGCTCTTCCCTTTGGGATTTAAGGTACATGTATTTAAGCTGCAGGTATTTAAACTACCGTAAGAAAAAACCTCCAATGGGAGGCTAAGCATTGGCTTGGCTCTTCCCTTTGGGATTTAAGGTACATGTATTTAAGTTGCAGGTATTTAACTACTGTAAGTAAAAACCTCCAATGGGAGGCTAAGCATTGGCTTGGCTCTTCCCTTTGGGATTTAAGGTACAGGTATTTAAGTTGCAGGTATTTAACTACTGTAAGTAAAAACCTCTAATGGGAGGCTAAGTATTGGCTTGGCTCTTCCCTTTGGGAATTAAGGTACAGGTATTTAAGTTGCAGGTATTTAACTACTGTAAGTAAAAACCTCTAATGGGAGGCTAAGCATTGGCTTGGCTCTTCCCTTTGGGATTTAAGGTACATGTATTTAAGTTGCAGGTATTTAACTACTGTAAGTAAAAACCTCCAATGGGAGGCTAAGCATTGGCTTGGCTCTTCCCTTTGGGATTTATGGTGCAAGAATTAAATTGCAAGAATTTATAGTATGAATGCGACATGTAGATATGGAAACATATGAGTATGACATGACATAATCGAAATTTAAATTAATTTATTTGGGCAAGGAAATTCTCGAAGATTTTAATAGTTAGGATCGTTACCTGATTTAACAGATTTGATTGCCGAATTCGAATCTCGTGTCACCTTATAGATCAAGATTGCGGCTCGAACGATGGAGATGAACTTGTGACTCGCGTTGATCGGTAGAGGAATTGTTGATGGTAACATATAGATTTAAACTTTCACCATATTCAAGGCTCTCTTTTGGAAAAAAGGATTCTCTCTCTTTTTTTATTTTTTTTCTTTCTCTCTAATTTCTTTCAATCTCTCAAAATTCTCTCAAGCATCCAAGATTTTCTCTCTCAAAAAAATTTTCCTCCCAAGCTCACTTCTTCCTCCTTTTATAATCTACTCATCCATCTTCCATTCTAAATTTTCCACTAACTCTTCTTCATCTCATCTTCCCTTCTCTACTCTTATCTTATTTTCTTCATCTTCTCTTCTCCATCTCCTCTTCTTCAACTTCCCTTCTCTATCTCCTCTTCTCTATCTTCCCTTCTCCATCTCCTCTTCTCCATCTTCCCTTCTCTATTCTAATTTCTCCACCAACTCTTCTTTTTGTTATTTACAAAATAATCCCTCAAGTGTTAGGTATTTGCATCCTAGTCCTTGAGATTTTAAGTATTTGCAATTTAGTCCATGAAAAAATATATTTCTTTAAGTTCAAATCTCTTCACAATTTTTGAGACACCAAAATTTACCACATGTCAAATTTAAGCTCATTTCTTGCCACTGAAAATAATGCAGAATTTAATTAAAGCCCTTTTGCAAAATTGAGTCATTCTTGGTATAATTGAGCTAAGATGAAAATTTAAAATATTAGAAGACAATGTCACAACTCATAAAAAGTGAAAATTAAAAATAAGTTGACTTAAATTAAATTTTTTTAGGCCCGATTCGAGATTATACTCGTGAAGGGACACGTGACTCGAATTGGATTTTTCTGAATTTACGGAGGCCAATATGAAAATAGATTTAAAATAAAAATATTAACTATCTTTGTGTATTTTTTTTGCCTCAAATGTTATTTTTCCAAAATTTTCAAGTATTTTTGTATTTTTTTAAAAAAAATTAAATTAAATATATATAATATGAAAATTTATTTTTTGTTCAAAAATGGTTGCTTAGGCTTGGCTAAGGCTTCCAAAGTTGATTTTGCAATTTTCTCAGTTTTTCTTTATTTTTCATGAATTTTCGAAAATAAAAATACTAAAAAATACTAAAAATATGAAAAATCATTTTTTGGTCAAAATTAGTTCTCTAGGCTTGGCCAAGGTCCCCGAAGTTAATTTTTCAATTTTATGAATTTTTATGGATTTTTCAAAAAATAAAAATGCCGAAAGATACTGAAAATTTTTAAAAGAGAAAAGATGATTAAAAATCAGGTGTCAACAGCTGCCCCTCTTTGAAAGGAAGCTCGACAGAGGTTCATTTCAAAGACGAGATGACACCTGAATCCTAATCGACTCAACACAATGAAATGAAAAGAGTCGTGACATGAATGTTCCACTGAAAATGAAATGAGAACATAAGGATTCGTTATAAGAAAACCTTAGGTGGTTGAATTTGAACCCGTATGGTAGGTCAACCCATAATAGATTCCTAATGAAAGGATTCTACTGAATAAATTTTGACCCGTATGGTAGGTCACCCCATGATAGATTCCTAATGAAAGGATTCTACTGATTACAATTTGATTGAAATTTGACCTGTATGGTAGGTCAACCCATGGTAGATTCCTAATGAAAGGATTCTACTTATTAAATTTTGACTCGTATGGTGGGTCGTGACATGGTAGATTCATAATAAAAGGATTCCACTGATTTAGAAATTGAATTAAAATTTGACCAGTATGGTGGGTCGTACCATTTAACCCGTATGGTGGGTCGTACCATGGTAGATTCCTAATAAAAGGATTCTACTAATTAAATTTCATTGAGATTTGACCCGTATGGTATGTCACCCCATGAAACTGCCTGTAAGAAAGACTTTGTGCCTGTAGAAAGGACTTGGTGCCTGTAAAAAGGACTTTGGTTCCTGTAAAAAGGACTTGGTGCCTGTAGAAAGGACTTGATGCCTGTAAAAAGGACTTTGTGCCTGTAGAAAGGACTTGGTGCATGTAGAAAGGAATTTGGTACATGTAGAAAGGACTTGATGCCTGTAAAAAGGACTTTGTGCCTGTACAAAGGACTTGTGCCTGTAAAAAGGACTTGCTGCCTATAAAAAGGACTTGGTGCATGTAGAAAGGACTTGATGCCTGTAGAAAGGACTTGATGCCTGTAAAAAGGACTTCGTGCCTATAAAAAGGACTTAATGCCTGTAAGCAAGACTTTATGCCTGTAAGAAGAACTTGGTTTGCCTGTAAGAAGGACTTGATTTACCTGTAAGAAGGACTTTATGCCTGTAAGAAGGACTTTATGCCTGTAAGAAGGACTTATTTTGCCTGTAAGAAGGACTTGATTTGCTTGTAAGAAGGACTTTGTGCCTGTAAGAAGGACTTGGTTTGCCTGTAAGAAGGACTTGATTTGCCTGTAAGAAGGACTTATTTTGCCTGTAAGAAGGACTTGATTTGCCTGTAAGAAGGACTTTATGCCTGTAAGAAGGACTTATTTTGCCTGTAAGAAGGACTTGATTTGCCTGTAAGAAGGACTTTGTGCCTGTAAGAAGGACTTGGTTTGCCTGTAAGAAGGACTTGATTTGCCTGTAAGAAGGACTTTGTGCCTGTAAGAAGGACTTGGTTTGCCTGTAAGAAGGACTTGATTTGCATGTAGGAAGGACTTTGTGCCTGTAAGAAGGACTTGGTTTGCCTGTAAGAAGGACTTGATTTGCCTGTAGGAAGGACTTTGTGCCTGTAAGAAGGACTTGGTTTGCCTGTAAGAAGGACTTGATTTGCCTGTAAGAAGGACTTTGTGCCTGTAAGAAGGACTTGGTTTGCCTGTAAGAAGGACTTGATTTACCTCAAAGGGTGCCATTCTGGAATCTGGGGAGACCAGGAATCCGGCAGAAGCTCAAACCCAATTTAACCTACCATGAAGGGTGCATGTATATGCCGCTCTAGATTCGAGCACCCTGAGAATCGTCAGAATTCATTCTCTTGAAAGGTTCAGGGCGAAGATATATTTACCTGAGGATTTGGAAGGAACGCCTAGTGGTTTCTAAATAACCAGGCTTGTTCATTCAACCCGAACATTGGGAATGTGTCACCCCAGACATGTGGACGGGTCAAGTAAATTGGGGAGTCTACTCCTTACGTCAATGAATGGCTTATCTCGGACTTTGCCCCTGCACAATAAAATGCAAGGGTGAAAGGGTCGAGTGAATTTTAAAAGATTTGGGCTTGTTTAATGTTGACAACTGTCATAGTCGTTGATAGAATGTCCCTGCAAGAAGGAAATCAGAAGGGTTATCTTTAAAACAAAATGCGTTAAGGAAGATATACTCTCCTTTTCAATTCAGGTTTTCCATCAATTTGCCCCATTTTCATCAGGACGGATCTCATCAGATGATCACCATTTTTCCATTTGGGGTTGTCTCCCTTTACCAGCTTCGCTGGGTTGATTTTCCGTCAACCTTTGTTGGACAATTTGATCTTGTTCGTCGACTATTCTGCAAAAAATAATTTACAAAAATTTGTCTTATTTATTTACAATATTCACAACATTTCCTAACCTTGGAGATCGAACTAGGGGCGTTTCGGATCACTGTCATTCCCTCATGCTATGAAGGTTCTCTTTTAATGTAAGAGCCAATTTTTGCTGACATAATCTTATCATGTTGCATCGGATAAACTCCCTTTTACGACGCCATCTGACAATTTCCTTTGGCTGGAAAATGAGTATGCTAACAGGTAACTCAGCTCGTAGACTCCCTTTCTTCGTAATCTTCTAGCCTGGATAATGTTATTTAGGTTGTTTTCTCCATCTGGGTGTTCCTCTTAAACCTGCAATATAGAGAAAGTGATGCAAGTGTATACATGTATGCATGGAATATATGTAGTGGCCTTCAATGTGGCTCAGACACCTATGAGATATGAAGACTGATCCGATCTTTATCTTATTCAAGGGTAATATTTCTTGACAGCATCTGCATTTACAGGACTTGCCAATTCCTCTTCATCCATATTTATGAGAATTAAAGCACCGCCGGGTAGAACTTTCTGTACTACATACGGACCCTCATAATTTGGTGCGAACTTGCCCCCGGGATGAGGAGCATTAGGGAGCGTCTTCTTCACAACTAAATCCCCGACGGTAAAGTTTCTGAATTTCACTTTGCGGTTAAATGACTTTGCTACCCGCTTTGATACGCCTGTCCATGACAGATAGCCTTCACTCGTTTCTCATCAACCAGATTCAATTGCTCATGCCTCTGCCGGATCCATTCGGCCTCTGAAAGTTTCGCTTGAGCTAATATTCGTAAGGAAGGGATCTCAACTTCCACAGGAAGGACGGCCTCCATGCCATATACTAAAGAGTAAGGCGTTGCCCCGGTTGAAGTCCGAATTGAAGTTCGGTATGCCATTAACGCGTATGGCAATCTCTCGTGCCAATCCCGAAAGTTCTCTGCGGTCTTAGCCAAGATTTTCTTAATATTCTTATTCGCCGCTTCCACAGCTCCATTCATTTGTGGGCGGTAGGGAGAAGAATTAAGGTGTCTGATCTTGAATCGATCTAAAAGATCATCCACCACCTTGTTGTTCAGGTTGGATCCATTGTCTGTAATAACGGCTTGGGGCGTCCCATACCTCGCAATGATGTCCCGCTTGATGAACTTTGCGACGTTTTTGGCTGTAACGTTCGCATACGAATTGGCTTCGATCCATTTGGTGAAGTAATCGATTGCCACCAAGATAAAACGGTGTCCGTTTGAAGCTTTGGGGTTAATCGGCCCGATCATATCGATTCCCCACATTGAAAACGGCCAAGCCTCAGACATTTGATGTAGTTCATTTGGGGGAGCGTTGATCCTATCCCCATACACCTGACACTGATGACAAGATCTCACGTGTCGGTTGCAATCTGACTCCATGGTCATCCAATAGTAACCGAGTCTCATGATCTTCCTGGCGAGGAGATGGCCGTTCATGTGCGGTCCGCACTCTCCTTCATGAATCTCCTACATGAGTAAGTTTGCTTCCTTAGCGTCTACGCACCTTAATAGAACCAAATCGAACGACTTCTTGTACAGCGTCTGACCACTAAGAAAGAACTTCGTAGCCATCTTGGCTATGTACTTTCTATCCCCCATTTGGCTCCCTGGAGGATATTCTCCATTCATCAAGTAATTTTTAATGTCCTGATACCAGGGTTGGCCATCAAACCCTTCTTCGATCACCATGCAGTAAGCCGGTTGTTTAATAATGTCGACCCTCAATGGCTCGATGTCTAAGCCTTCCGTTACTTGCAGCATGGACGATAGGGTAGCCAAGGCGTCCGCAAAATGATTTTGGGTTCTCGGTAGGTATCCAAAATCGATCTCCTCGAACTCCTCAATCATTTCCTCTAAGAACCTGTGATAAGGGATGAGCTTAGAATCTTTAGTTCTCCATTCGCCTTGGGTCTGCAAGATGATTAACATGGAGTCCCCATATACTTGCAGCCTCTTTACTTTCATGGTGAGAGCTAGCTGCAGCCCTAGGATGCAGGCTTCGTACTCAGAAATATTATTGGTGCATGGAAATGTCAGCTTTGCAGCGACTGGATAATGTTGTCCCTCAGGGGATATTAAAATTGCCCCAGTTCCAAACCCTGCGAGGTTTACAGCACCGTCAAAATACATTGTCCATTTATCCTCGGACAAGTTTGAAATGTGATCCTCTGACTTCTCGTCACTTGGGATACTAAGCCCCTGGGCATTTTCAGCTAACATATCTGCTATGGCTCGTCTCTTAACGGATTTCTGAGTTGAACTCCTAACGTCGAATTCTGATAGGAGGACCTGCCATTTAGCCAGTTTCCCAATTAAGGCTGGCTTTTCTAGGAGATATTTTATCGGGTCGTTCTCTGTGACCAGCTGTATGTGGTGATGAAGGGTATATTGCCTCAACCTGTGTAGCACCCATACCAACGCAACGCAAGTCTTCTCGATGGTAGGGTAATTCATCTCCGATGCAGTGAATTTCTTGCTTAGATAATAAATTGCCCGTTCCTTGCCATCTTCAGGGTTTGTTTGGGCCAACAGAGCCCCTAAGGATTCTTGATGGACAGTAAGATACAGGGTTAACGGAAAACCTGACATGGGAGGCACCAAAACTGGTGGCGAGACGAGGTAACTTTTGATTTTTTCCAGAGCTTGGTGACACTCAGAATCCCATTTCACCTTGGCACCTTTCTTTAGTAGCTTAAAGAATGGTTTTGCAACTTCAGATATTTGACAAATAAACCTGGCGATGTAGTTCAGCCGCCCCAGCAAACTCCTCACTTCCTTAACTGTCGTAGGGACCCCTAGGTCTAATATCGCTTTGACTTTAGAAGGGTCTATTTCAACTCCTTGGTTGCTCACCATGAACCCAAGAAGCTTTCCTGATCGTGCCCCAAATATGCATTTGGCGGGGTTTAGCTTCAATCTATATTTCCGAAGTCGTTCGAACTGCTTTCTTAGTATTTGGATGTGATCATATTCGGGTTTAGACTTCGCGATCATATCGTCAACGTATACCTCTATCTCTTTATGCATCATATCGTGGAACAAAGCTACCATAGCCCTTTGGTAGGTTGCTCCTGCATTTTTCAAGCCGAAAGGCATAACTTTATAACAGAAGGTGCCCCATGGCGTTATGAACGAGGTCTTAGCCTTGTCTTCTTCCTTCAAAAGAATCTGGTTGTACCCAAAGAATCCATCCATGAACGAGAACATATCAAAACCGGCGGTGCTATCGACCAAGACATCGATGTGTGGGAGAGGAAAGTCATCTTTCGGACTTGCCTTATTCAGGTCGCGATAATCTACGCAGACTCTGACTCTCCCGTCCTTCTTTATCACCGGGACAAAATTAGCAACCCATTCGGGATAAGCGATCACCTCAATAAATCCCACCTTAAGCAGTTTCATCACTTTTTCTTCGATCTTTTTGGATAGCTCCGGTTTTGTGCGTCGAAGTTTTTGCTTCTTAGAGGGAACATTCGGATCTGTTGAGAGCGAGTGTTCAACGATGTTTGGGTCCAAACCCGGCATATCTGCATAGGACCAGGCGAACACATCCTGATATTCCCTGAGGAGATCAATAAACCGAGACACTTCTGACGAAGACAGTCTTCCTCCGATTTTTACTTCTTTCAAGTTCTCAGAATCACCCAGGTTGACTGTAATGGTTTCCTCTGTCGTTAAGGGTTTATGTTCCTCATATCTGCTCCAATCCCTTCTGACATCACTGGTATCGTCATCACATTCCTCCTCAATTCCATAGGAGAAGTCATCGATACGGTCTGAGCTACATAATAACCTGTTATGCATATGAGGGATGGTATGCCTGAAATGTCACAAGCATGGTCAGTATTTTGCTGGTACTAATAAAGATGCATGAATTTCTGAAAACACTTTGAAAAATGAAGAAAAAAGAGGGGGAACTGGTCGTCGTCTCATTGGACGTCCTCGCTCTCCTAAAAGATTTTTCAGGAAAACATGGATCATGTGGCAAATCAGCCCTCAAACTTCAAAGATTTGAAGTCAAGTATCATCATCGGGCCAATTTATTATTCCACAAAACTCATGGGACTTTTATTAGATGGGAAATGGACCGCATTACAGCTTACACTACTTAGACCGACGGTCGGAGATCCAAGGGTGGTTTTCAGAAAAGGAAAATGCATTGCTAAGGAATGAAAACATTATGCAGAAATCTAAATGCAGGAATTGAAATGCATCAAGGGAAAAGGAAAGAGAAGGCTTCTTTACACAGGCTGGCTGGAGTCCTCATCAAGCCGTTCGATGATGACGTTGACGATGTCTTCTAGAAATGGGTTAGACAGATCAGGCTCAGCTGCATTTTGAACAGTTTCATCTGCCAGCATCTTAGGACGCTTGGAGAAATACTGGGCCAGTGGACTGCCGATCACGCTAGCTCTTCCCTTCCAAGGTCCGGAGCCAATGAACGAGCCAACTCTGCCTCCTTGGCTTCCACGGCCTCGATACTGGCCTCTGCCTCGACGTCCACGATAGCCTGTCGAAATGAAGCTACTACTGAATCCACCAGTATATCCTAGGCCTGATCGGTGCTCGTTCGTGTCTAACTGCAATGGTGACCGGATCCCTTGACCATTCTTCCCTAGCCCGCATCTAGGGACAAACCCGTATGCCAATAACATCTTCCCTGGGGCTAGAGTGTATTGGGAAGGCGCAGGAACTCTCTTCCTAGGCCCAGGAGGTGCGTGCGTAACTGCCACTAATTTGAGAGAGTGGTAGCTTGCTTCCTCCTTGCATTCCGGCTCTATATAGGGGATCGCGCTCTTTTGGTATGTAGCAAAATCCATCTCTCCATGCACGGTTACCACTTTCCCGTCAACCATGAATCGAACCTTCTGATGTAGACTAGAAGGCACTGCGCCTGCCGTATGAATCCAGGGCCTACCCAAAAGCAGCCCGAAGGCACTCGGGAGATCCATAACCTGGAACCCGATAGAGAACTCCACGGGTCCAATGAAAATGTCCAGCTCGATTTCGCCAACCACGTCTTTCCTCATTCCGTTGAAGGCTCTGATGGTGGCCTTAGAAGTGCGGATGAGCTCCTCGTTTATACCCAAATTTCTGAGTGTGGCTAACGGGCATATGTTGAATGCAGACCCGTTATCAATCAGCACATGGGAGATCTGTTTGCCATGGCTCCTTGCCGATATGTACAAAGCCTTGTTATGGGCCCAGCCATCAATAGGAACATCCTCATCTGAGAAGGATATCTGGTCTCTCAGTAGTATGGTCCCCACGAAGTCCTCCAACTGCACCTCGTTGATAGTTTCTGGTATGTGCACTTCATTTAGTACCTTCATCAGTGCATTCTTATGCTTCTCCGAGTTGGTAAAAAGATCCAGTAGTGATATCTGGGCTGGCATTTTCCTCAGTTGTTCTATGACTTCGAACTCACTTGTCCTGACAATGGACAGTGCCTTCTCTGCGTCTTCTCTCGTCACTTCTCTCCTTTCAGGTTCCCCTTCCCTCGGTGCGTAGCACCTACCAGACCTCATGACTGCGTCTATCTCGCTTGTTCCGTAGTCCCAAGGGACAGCTCTGGGGTTGTAATCTGCCAGTGGAGGGACCTTTATCACGATCTTTTCAATTTTTCCATCGTACTGTGCCTTCCTGTCCTCCAGCTTAAAACCAGATAAGGAGATGACCGTGCGTTCAGAGGAACTACTCTTAGTGTCCCTCCATTTATCTACCTCATCTAGCCTAATTACAAAGGGGGCCTTTGACTCTAGTACTGCAACTAGATCATCTTCATTGGTCGTGCAAGGTGGTTCCTCGGCCATTAATTCCAACTCGTACATGTCATTCTCATCCCATATAGCGTTCACTTTCTCATGATCCGGTAGGGGATTTTGTTGCACATTTGGTCCCGTCTTATCAAACTCCAATACTCCTCCATCTATCAGTGCTTGCACCTTGTATTTGAGCACGAGACAGTTATCTACGTTGTGCCCTTTTTCGCCCATGTGATAGGCGCACGACTGGGCCTCGTTGAACCCAGGGAATCTTGGCAGATTCGGTCTCGGGGGTTCCTTGGCGACTAGGCGCCCTTCCAGCAGCATCGGTAACAGCTTCGATAGCGGACGAGGTAATGGAGTAAAAGACGGTGCGGTTCTTCTCTTAGCCTCGAACTTCTTTGGAGCCGGTCCTGATGAGCCACCTTGGGTAGGGGTGGATTCTGAAAACTTCTTTGGTCTCTGTGGGTTTGGCACAAAAGCGACATCGCCTGCATTCTCCCTTTCTCTCTTAGCTGGATATGGCCGCTTGAATGACGGCTCTGGTACACGTTTCTCCCTTAGAGCCCACTCATGACGCTCAGCTACCCTGATAAGGTGTGCGAAAGTTTGACATCATGAGGTATTAAGCTTCTCGAAATACTCGAGCGGTAGTGTCTTCAAAAATAAATCCACCAACTCTTCCTCCGAGATGGCTGATTTGACTTGGGTAGCTATCGCTCGCCACCTTTGGGCAAAAGTACGTATAGACTCATTCCTTCCTTTCAAAGTTCTCAATAGGTCTTCTCTGGTAGGAGCTGTAGCCGTGTTGAACTTGTATTGGTGAAGGAATTCCTCAGCCAGGTCCTCCCAACTGTCATACTCTTCCATGTCGAGCTCGATAAACCATGCTAGTGCAGCGCCGGACAGACTCTCTTGGAATGTGTTCATCAGCAGCGGGACATAATCAGAATAATGTGCCATTTTACGCAAGTAGTATTTCAAATGAGCTCGGGGACAGCCTGTCCCGTCGTATTTTCTCACAAACTCAGGTTCCTTGTACCAGCTGGAACTTCTATCTTAGAAAATGGTGTGATTTTGTCAAATCGAGCCAACTTGTATCCTTGGTTACTAAGACATTCTTCGATCTTTGCTAGCCTTCTCGCGTCTTCTTCCGTTTTGGCCGAGGGTTTCTCTTTCTTTTCCTTCTCCAAATCAACTACGACTGGAAGGGCCCTAGGGGGTGCTTCCCTCTTGAGCTCTGTGCTAGCGGTTTGATTGATGTCTGAGCTAGTAGATGTATTGGGATTTACAAACGGATTAGCCTCAGGAGCATTGGAGGACTTCACATGCGTAGCGGTCATCATTGCCTTTATCTCCGTCATCATGGCGGCTATCATATTTATCTGGTTTTCAAGATTGGCCACTCTGGGAGTCAGTTCTTCGTGCTCCATTCTTAGTTTTCTCGTTTTGCTACGAGTCCTTGTGACTATAAATTATCACCTGATTTAACATAGGAAGTCAGAAACTCGCAAGTAGAGAGAGAAAGTTCAGAAATCTAAAACCTCCTTAATACTATGTTCATACTTGATTAATGGGAGGAAAGACTCAATCATGACCCTTAGCCTCATGTAAACAGTCTTTCTACTCATTAAACATGAATGACATACTATTAAGAAGGCGAATAACCCGTGATAATTATTTACTTAAGAAGATCATGATGAATGATCATATATGCAAATGTTACAAGCTTATTACAGATGAAGATAACATCAAAATTAAATGGGGAAATCGTCTATGCAGTCCGGAGGCGCTTGGAGGCTAAGGCATCCTTGACAATCTCTGATCCACCCAAATCCCACACATGCAGGTCTTCGTCCTCCTCGGCTGGCGGTGGTCCCATGTCTTCTGGTATATACGGCTCCACTCCGGGCAGGTACAGGACGATGTAGTCAGGTACGTATGGTTCCACCATGGACTGTCGATATTCCTTGAACATCTTGATGTACTCCTTAGATGCCCGGTGGACGTTCATTTCCTCGTCCAGGTAATCTGGCCACTCTACGTCCTGTAATGGGGAGTTCTTCAGGGTGTGGATTATGAGGTCGATCTTGGCCTGGTACAGTGTCTTAGTCTCCTTAGTGAGTCTGCCTTGGGGCAAATCGAAGGAGAAATTGTCGGGATAAACTGCTGGCGGGACTTCCTGTAACATACCGAACTGTCTCACTACCCTGATAGGATAATAGGCACTTCCACCAGTACAGCCTAGTAAGGGGATAGGGTTCCCATCTATTCCCGTGATACGGGCTTCTAAGATCCTGGGCCAAGTTAATCGCCAGCGAAGCTGTTTTGGCTCTAAGTCTCCTAGTAATTTCACCCAATCTTTAAAGGACAGTTTCTCAACAGAGGATTGACATTTCAGAAAAGATCCCAATGGGTGGATATATTGGCTAATTTCATAACATCCGACGCGTAAATTGAAAGTTTTGATGTGTGAGGTGAACCACATGTAGAGAAGGCCATTGGAGGCTTGGAAAGTACCCTTTTGGGTGAATTGAAAACGACTCAAGGAAAGGAAAGTCTCTGCTAAAATCATGTAGGACTAGTTCCAGCGATAACATGCTTGTTTGGCGACATGAACTATGGAAGGATCGAATGTGGTCTTAGAAGTAGGGAATAAGACGAAAGCGAAAAAAGCCAGAATGAAGATTCTAGCCGGTTTAAGACCAGCTTCGATTGGGAGTGATGAGTAATTGTTATAGAGGAATGAGAGGGTAAACTTACCAGAGTTAGATTTGAGAATTTTCTCGATCTCGGTGATTTTTAGGTGAAGGAATTTGGATAAAGCTATGGTAGAATCCTTCCCCAATAATGGCTATACAATATGGTCATCAAATTTCACTCCAATGATGGTCGTATACTCCTCCAGGGTGGGTGTAATCTCCAGTCCTCGGAAGTTGAAGGTTAAAGTCTTTGAATCCCAAAACTTCGCCAATGCCTTAATGAGAGTGGGTTGGTAATCCACCTTGATGAGATCCACTAAATGCCCTAAGCGTTCTTTGATGTAGGCCTGGTTGTCTGGGTTGAGGCGGTTCCACCATGCCGTGAGCTCCTTGCGTGGGACTGGGATGACTTTGATATTTGATTTCCCCATCTATTTTTGAATATGCGAGAATGTACCAAAATTAATTACCACGGGTTATAATGCAAAATGAATGGGTATGCGATGCAAATGTATTAGCTTGATTCCATATTTTCTATTGGTGAAATAAGGGTTAAACACTCCTATTTGACCAAAAAAGTCAATTAGGGAGTTTTAACCCAGATTTCTTTTGAAGGAAATTATGCAATTGGCTAGAATCGCTCAATGATTGGAATGAAAGTTGTTGCCACACCAATCTACATAAAACCTCAAAACAAATTGAAAAATGTACATATACATCTCAAAAGATCCTTAATACATCAAGTCTAGAGGGGACGAGGGAGGATGCGAAAATACATCATTTGAAATTTTGGATTAAAGACCTAAGGTAGATGGGTGTTGCAACTACTAAGGGTGCCCCAAATCAGATTATAAGATAGATGGTTTTCCTATGATGTGATGCATGATATGCAGCATTTAAAATATGCAGAACTAATTACAAGTTCAAGGTAAGAAAACCTTACTAACCAGACCTTCTTTGTTTTAGATATATCAACCGTCCAACTCACATGCGCATGAGACGAGTGAGGAGTGGACTCTAGAAAATAAAAAAAAAGAGACAAGGGTATGGACCTAAAAGGCCACCAATATCTGAATTGACAACCTTACCCTCCGCGCAATCAAATCACAATGGGAAGAATTGTCAATTCAGATAATGAGCGGGATAAAATATGGTCAACCCAAGCGCAATCGACGCAAGAGCTTTGCATATTCGATCCCTATCTATGGTTACCTAGGAAAAATTTCGCGACTTGGGTTTAGACGCTTGTGTGTGCAGGTGTTGTGATCCTCAGAATATGCAAGACATGCACAACAATTGATATCAAAACAGCGCTTCTAAAAATGTGCGAAATTAAACATAATCCCAACACCGAGCCTGCAAAACAAATGGGTTAGCCAAACACTTCGCCCCTTATAACTCCTATCCTGCAAAAACATATAACACCTATAGAATGAGTCCCAAGCAAGATCGCCAGAAGCGAGATATCCATGAAATTTTCATTGGCCTAAGTCCACTAAGACTTTTAAAATTTCAAAAAAAATTTAAGTATTCCAATTGGTATCTTTTTTCGAAAAATTTAAAAATCTCTGTCCCCAGCGGAGTCGCCAGTCTGTCGCGACCCTCTAAAAAAATTTATTTTAAAGGGTTAACGGATTATTAGGTTAATTAGATTTGACTAACCTAACGCGGACCCTCCCAAGCCCTACCGAATCGTGACTTTGGATTTTTATTTTAAATGATTTTGAAATTTGGAGTCGCCACTAATCATTCTTGGTAGGTTGATTAGGAACCTAAATAAATTAGCGGGAGAACTAATTTATTCCTGCGAACCAGAGATTATGAGCTCGGGGACTTGGTTACACAAGTTAATTAAAACTAATGCCCTTTCGGTACCTTAATTTCATGGATATCCTAATTCGGTAACTCAGGCTTGGTTTATTCCTAAGGCTCTAGTAGGGTATTCTCTTTTGTGTTTTCACTTTTTAAATAGGATGCATGGATGGTATATATTTTTATTTGTTATATTTTTTAAGTGTTAAAGATTCCCTGAAGCCGAAAGAGGGAGTGTGTTAACGACTTCTATGCAGTATTACGACCTACTCATCTTTTGGGTCTGATGATTCAAAAATTAAATTATAAGAAGTACATGACAGTGAATAAACACCTCCAATGGGAGGCCTAGCATTGGCTTGGCTCTTCCCTTTGGGATTTAAGGTACATGTATTTAAGCAGCAGGTATTTAAACTACTGTAAGAAAAAACCTCCAATGGAAGGCTAAGCATTGGCTTGGCTCTTCCCTTTGGGATTCAAGGTACATGTATTTAAGTTACAGGTATTTAACTAATGTAAGTAAAAACCTCCAATGGGAGGCTAAGCATTGGCTTGGCTCTTCCCTTTGGGATTTAAGGTACAGGTATTTAAGTTGCAGGTATTTAACTACTGTAAGTAAAAACCTCCAATGGGAGGCTAAGCATTGGCTTGGCTCTTCCCTTTGGGATTTAAGGTACAGGTATTTAAGTTGCAGGTATTTAACTACTGTAAGTAAAAACCTCCAATGGGAGGCTAAGCATTGGCTTGGCTCTTCCCTTTGGGATTTATGGTGCAAGAATTAAATTGCAAGAATTTATAGTATGAATGCGACATGTAGATATGGAAACATATGAGTATGACATGACATAATCGAAATTTAAATTAATTTATTTGGGCAAGGAAATTCTCGAAGATTTTAATAGTTAGGATCGTTACCTGATTTAACAGATTTGATTGCCGAATTCGAATCTCGTGTCACCTTATATATCAAGATTGCGGCTCGAACGATGGAGATGAACTTGTGACTCGCGTTGATCGGTAGAGGAATTGTTGATGGTAACACCTAGATTTAAACTTTCACCATATTCAAGGCTCTCTTTTGGAAAAAAGGATTCTCTCTCTTTTTTTATTTTTTTTCTTTCTCTCTAATTTCTTTCAATCTCTCAAAATTCTCTCAAGCATCCAAGATTTTCTCTCTCAAAAAAATTTTCCTCCCAAGCTCACTTCTTCCTCCTTTTATAATCTACTCATCCATCTTCCATTCTAAATTTTCCACTAACTCTTCTTCATCTCATCTTCCCTTCTCTACTCTTATCTTATTTTCTTCATCTTCTCTTCTCCATCTCCTCTTCTTCAACTTCCCTTCTCTATCTCCTCTTCTCTATCTTCCCTTCTCCATCTCCTCTTCTCCATTTTCCCTTTTCTATTCTAATTTCTCCACCAACTCTTCTTTTTGTTATTTACAAAATAATCCCTCAAGTGTTAGGTATTTGCATCCTAGTCCTTGAGATTTTAAGTATTTGCAATTTAGTCCATGAAAAAATATATTTCTTTAAGTCCAAATCTCTTCACAATTTTTGACACACCAAATTTACCACATGTCAAATTTAAGCTCATTTCTTGCCGCTGAAAATAATGCAGAATTTAATTAAAGCCCTTTTGCAAAATTGAGTCATTCTTGGTATAATTGAGCTAAGATGAAAATTTAAAATATTAGAAGACAATGTCACAACTCATAAAAAGTGAAAATTAAAAATAAGTTGACTTAAATTAAATTTTTTTAGGCCCGATTCGAGATTATACTCGTGAAGGGACACGTGACTCGAATTGGATTTTTCTGAATTTACGGAGGCCAATATGAAAATAGATTTAAAATAAAAATATTAACTATCTTTGTGTATTTTGTTTTGCCTCAAATGTTATTTTTCCAAAATTTTCAAGTATTTTTGTATTTTTTTTAAAAAAATTAAATTAAATATATATAATATGAAAATTTATTTTTTGTTCAAAAATGGTTGCTTAGGCTTGGCTAAGGCTTCCAAAGTTGATTTTGCAATTTTCTCAATTTTTCTTTATTTTTCATGAATTTTCGAAAATAAAAATACTAAAAAATACTGAAAATATGAAAAATCATTTTTTGGTCAAAATTAGTTCTCTAGGCTTGGCCAAGGTCCCCGAAGTTAATTTTTCAATTTTATGAATTTTTATGGATTTTTCAAAAAATAAAAATGCCGAAAAATACTGAAAATTTTTAAAAGAGAAAAGATGATTAAAAATCAGGTGTCAACAATGCACAGACCTATGCCCTTAGTCGTATGGGTCACGTATTGCCACTTTTGGATATCGAATTACTGACTGGGGTCATGCAGGCGCTTACACATTTCTAGTGCCCATATACTGCTACTTTCATTTTAGGTAAGCACGAGCTCACTCCGACTTTGGAAGAGTATAGCTTTGCCATTGGAAAACCTTTGAGCATTGATTTAATTCGCCCTTGTGTGGAAATGGATCCAATTTTCATTTTTGCTGATTTTTTGAAAATTAACGAAAATAAAATGAGGAAAATTTTGAAAGGAAATTGTCATATGTGCCCTTTCTCATTCCTCGTTGAACTTTTTTATGAGAGCAATTTATACTTGCAAAGCAGGATCTTTATTCTAGCTTTCTTCGGACTTGTGATCTTTCCGCTCCAAAAGGATTTTATTAGTCCATCCATGGCTTGGATAGCTAGGCAAGTTTGCAGTGGAATGAACTTTACTAATGCTATCCTAGCCGAGACTTTTATATCTTTGACTCGTTTAAAGTAAAACAAGGAAAAAACATTTCATGCTCCGGTTGGACTTTTGCAAATGTTGTTTTTCTCTCATTATGCTAAGTTCGGCTCAAAAATGACCATTTCACGAGTAAGTCAAGAGGAAAACCCAATTGCAAAATTTCAAGAGCTGCAAAAAAATATTGCTAGATTGTCTTATTCCGAGTGGATTGATTTATTTAAAGATCCGAGTCCCAAGGTTTTTCTATGGCAAGCTATATGGTTTCAAGTCTCTAAGGCTCGTTTGTGCCATGGTGAGCGAGAGCCTATACTTCTTTTGGGTATTACCGGTATGACGCAGTATCATCCTCTCCGTGTGATACGGCAATATGGAGTTTTACAGGATATTCCACCACCTTTGGGGCCAAACACTTTTCAAGTTGAATTCGTTGCAGGCGAGAATTATAGAACCGAGATCAAGCATCTTGACTAAACTTGGCTCAAGTCCAAGACTCGCTCACTATCACTACCCAAGGAGGAGCTCGAGGGAAAGGGAAAATGTTATCATGCGAAGGCTCGGTATATTAAGTATCATTTGATACTAACTCACATGCTTCCGAAGTTCCCGTTGGTGATTGTGAAGCCCACCCGTCAAGCCGAGATCGAGACATATGCAAAGAAGACGCAAAAGGCAAAAAGACAAATGAAGAACTTGGCTAAGGAAAATGCACGACTTCGGAAAGAGTTGGAGGCCCATTTGTCTATAGATTGCGTTGCTACAAAGAAAACAAAAACAGCTTGATTTGCCATGTTTAGGATTGTTGTTCCATGTTGCATTTTCATGACTTTATGAGCTTTTCTTGTAATAAAGGTTACTGTTCAGATATAACTTTCTGGTATTACATAATTTTTATTGAACTTTATAGTTTTCATAGAAAACATTCACAAGACCCTAATTCATCACTCAAAATTTTTTTTGAATCAATTCAATGTATTTTCCATTTATTACTGAATTTAATGTGAAAGAAAAACTGTCTGGATTCTGGAATTTTCTCTACTTCACTTTTGTTTTTCCATTTATCACTAGAAAACATGCTCTTTTGAGAAATATTAAAACATGAAAGTTGTAGATTGGGCTTTTAATTAGTGAACTGGAAATTTTTGGGCATCAATTCACATTTTTGATGACCCATTTATCCTCGAAGTAAAAACCGGACAGATCAGTTTTCTGGGCAAAAGTTTTACAAAGAAGTATTAAACTGTATTAATCCACAAAGAATTTGCCTGTGACCAAAACATGAAAGTTGTTAATCATCATCTTGGGTATCGGCTCCCAAATGTTCATACTATTTTGACCTCTGTACGAATTAATATGATTTTTCTCGTAAAGGTCGACGAAACTGGAAGCTACATGAATCAATCCTTTCGTTTTATCTTTGCCTCATTTTGGAGCTTAGAGAGTGTCATGGACCAACCCACTTTTCTCACACATTATACTTACCCCAATCATTAATTTTGTAGGTAATTCATCACGGATCTCCAGCACCCACATATTACCCGGTCAGTGACGAGAAAAATGGCCGACAAAGTTGAGATCAACGCTATCGTTCACGAAGCACTGCAGGGAGCCTTGAAGGAGCACACGAACATGATGAATAACCATTTCGAGGGAATGCTATCCCATGCGATGGAGAAGTTGACGGCCGATCTCCTAGGCCAACTGCAACTGTCCAGCTCCGTCTTTCCAGCCAAGCAATTCCTTCACCAGACAACGCTGGCAAAGGCACTGACCGCGCTCCCATATATGTTCCACCCCTCGAAGATGTCATTATCACTGGTGCCAACTCTGGCGCATCGCTTGTTGTCCCCGCACCCTAAGCTAGCCCTGTGGCTGGGGGAATAAGCGAAGAAGCCATGAAAGCCATTGCTCAAATGAAGCAGCAGATACGAGAGATGGAAGGGGCGCACAACATACCACAGATTGACCTATCTGTCTTTTCAAAGGTCGATGTGCCAGAGAAGTTCAAGATACCCGATTTTGAGAAGTACGATGGTACTTCCAATCCAGTTCAACATGTCCAGATGTACCAAGCAAGAATGGGCAGGCATATGGCAAACGGCCCTCTGATGGTTCAGACTTTTCAGGCCAGTCTAAAGGATGCAGCCATGAGATGGTACATTGACTACGAGATCTATCGCATGGATGATTGGGAAAAGATGGCCACTGCATTTGTCAAGCATTTTAGTTTCAACCTGGACGTCCTGACCACCAGAGAGGACCTGGAACAGTTAGAGATGAAGAAGGGTGAGACAATCAAGCAATACGCCTCTAGATGGAGGAATATTGCGTCCCAGTTAAAGCCAGTCCCGCTTGAGCGGGAACTCATGAGATTGTTTGTCTCTACCCTCCCTCAAGCGATGCGATCACGTATTTTGGGGACTGGGGCAACATCGTTCAGCTACCTCATTGCAATGGGAGAGGAAATAGAGATCGGAATCAAGAAGGGATGGTACGGAGATGCTGGTACCAGTGCAAAGCGGTTTGGAATGAAAAAGGACAAAGAACCAGCCCCACAGGTGAATTTTACCTATACGCAAAGGCCTCTGATTCAAGCGCCAAAAGTTCAACAGTAAGCCAACTTTGACACTCAAGGGCAAAGAGGATTCAGGCGCAATAATCGGCAATTTTCCCCACTTCCCGGAACTCTTTCCTAGGTCTTGATTGTCCTACGTAAGAAAGAGCTGTTGACATCAGAACCGATACGCTCGAACTATGCATCCTTTGCAAGGTACGACCCGTCAAAGAAGTGTGATTACCACCGCGGTGAGCCCGGGCACGACACGGATGAATGCTTCACCCTCAAGAACCGGATCCAGGACTTGCTCGAGTCCAAAGCATTCACATTCCAGGATAATCAACAGCCCAATGTCCAAAATAATCCTTTGCCTGATCACTCGGGCAAGGTCAATGCTATTTTTGGTTCGGAAGCTGATCCAGTTGGCGGTTTCAAGGCGCGGATAGTTGACACCTTTGATGCTCTAGTTAGGGCAGGCTATTATCGTACCGGAGAGGTGGTATCTTTTGACCAACTGAAGAAAAAAGTCTTCACCCTGATCGACCAAGGGATGATCATATGTACTAGCCAAGATGGGTTAGTGGCAACCACGTCACAGATAATAATAGACTGGGATCAAGAGTTTGCAGCTTTAGCTATGACAGAAGGTGTGTCCGAGCAAAAAGCCGATCTGAATAAGAACGATATTACAGAATTCATTAAAGATGATCCAGAATTAGCTGACATGCCGCCCTTGGAAGACGCTTGTGATGATGAACTCGGGATTGTTATAGTCGCTGCACCACAGCCATTCCCGTACGCAGATGATAAAGCAGTACCATGGTCTTATGATTTAGCATTGGTGACTAGATCGGGACGGGTTTATGATCATGATCAGTCAGCTAAGCATGTTAATGAAAAAGAGGCTAAGGAATTCTTAGCAATCATCAAAGCCAGCGAGTATAGTATAGTTGATCAGCTGAGAAAGTTGCCAGCCCAGGTTTCCTTACTAGAGCTCCTACAGTCATCTGAGAAGCATCGAGACTCATTAATGAAGGTATTGGGGCAAGTGCACGTGCCTGAAGATATTGATCAAGACAAATTAGCGAACTTTGTTGGGACAATCCTACTAAAAGATCTAGTAGCATTCGCCGACGATGAGATCCCGATTGAAGGGCGAGGTTACAATATGGCCTTGTACATAACGGTGAAGCACAAGCAAACTCATGTAGCCCGGGTACTAATCGACAATGGTTCGGCTCTAAACTTGTGTCCTCTAGCTACTCTCAACCGCCTGGGTATTGACTTGGTCAGAATGCAGATTGCCAACACTTTGGTTAGAGCATTCGATGGTATGAAGAAGAATGTTCTGGGACAGATCAACCTTGAAATTCAAATCGGACCTTCCATGTTCGATATTCTGTTCCAAGTATTAGACATCCCTTCAGCCTTCAATTTACTGCTTGGCCGTCCATGGATCCATAATGCGGGTGCCGTACCATCGAGTCTTCACCAGAAAGTTAAGTTTGTAGTCAAGCAAAAACTGATGGTTGTCCATGGTGATGAAGATCATCGCATTTTCAATGCAACCACCATCCTTTACATTGAACCAGTCCATACTGAAGAGGACTCGTATCATGCTTTCGAGTTGATACACACTATCCACGCCTCACCAGATAGCCCTTTACCGGTTCAAAGCTTCTCTCATGGTTGCCAAGGTAATGGTGGGCAATGGGTACGAGCCTGGTACTGGTTTAGGCAAAAGCAGTCAAGGAATGCTCACTCCGATCGAGGCTAGTGGACAAATCCATACAGCTGGCTTAGGATACCGGGGAGATAGGCACCGTGGACGAGGTCGCTGGTATCGTCGAATTAACCATGGATGCCAAAGCCTGATAGGCTGTGGAAAGTCAGAATATAGACCTTTACCCCTACCTCTTTATCAGACTTTCATTTCAGCCGGAGTGGTGGGCGGCTATGATGAATTGAATAAATTCAAGGATGATCTTGGCATAGTCTTCCCCGACTCAAAAGGACAGAAACCTCGGCCAATGGTTTTCGATAACAAAGATGCCGATGAGGATAACATACCTAGCCTAGTCGACTGGTTTGGAGACTTAACTATTGCTGCAATATCTGAAGATCCAATGCAGGTTAATGAGAGCCCCGATGAAGAGCCTTACATGGTGCCTAAACCACCAAGACCGTCCGTCAATGCCATATTCGACGATCCACTGGAGGGTTTAGATTCAGAGTAACATCTTCGTGTTTATGTTTTCCCCTGCGTGGGAACTTCCATCGTTTTCTAGAATTCCGTTTCCATGTCATTTTCTAAGATTTCCTTTTATGTTGCACTGCACGATTTCCCTTTCAATAAGATGTAATTAATTGATTCTTATATCAATAAAATTACAGATGTTTTTATCAAAAAAAAAAATTTTGAATCTTGTCGAAGTATTCCAAACCAACCCGATGACGATAACCAACGATCGAACAATATTGTCATTCATGGTAAGAACTGAGGGTTGGGCTTCTTCAAGCAATTCTCGTCCCGCGGTCTTAAAAAAAAAAACAAAAAACAAAATTTTTCGAAGGAAGTAAAATACCGTGTGTTTAAACCTTGTTTGTTTTTCTGACTCAACTACCTTATGTTCAGGGGCAAACATGAGGAAGGAAATGCAGTGGATCCTACCATATGCCATGCCAATGACTCAGATAGTTCGGATGAATCAGGTTCTGACATCGAGGAAATACAACAGAATCTTGAACATCATGAGAAGGTTAAAGCTCTAACTGGCGAGGAAACTGTCGCAATAAACCTTGGCAGTGAAGAAAACCCCAGAGAGATTAAAATCGGGGCGAATCTTCCTATGGGCACAGCTGAGCGTCTGACGAACCTTTTAAGGGACTATCAGGATATCTTTGCCTGGTCTTATGCAGATATGCCCGGTCTTGATCGATCAATCGTTGAACACTGTCTACCGACCGATCCCTTGATTGAACCTAAGAAGCAAAGGCAGCGAAAGGCTAAACCAGAACTCGCAAAGAAGATTGAAGAAGAAGTCATGAAACTTATCGACGTTGGATTCATTGAAGTTACCCAATACCCGAGTTGGGTGGCCAACATAGTCCCGGTCTTGAAGAAGGATGGTCGTGTACGAGTCTGTGTGGATTATCATGACTTGAATAAAGCTAGTCCGAAGGATGATTTTCCTCTCCCACATATCGATGTGCTTGTCGATAGTACAGCGGGTTTCGAATTATTCTCATTCATGGACGGTTTCTCTGGCTATAATCAAATCCTGATGAATGAGGAAGATAAAGAAAAGACAGCATTCACAACCCCATGGGGGGTGTTCCATTACAAAGTTATGCCATTTGGTCTCAAGAATGCCGGGGCAACATACCAGCGAGCGATGGTTGCGCTATTTCATGACATGATGCATAATGAGATTGAGGTCTACGTTGATGACATGATCGCCAAGACTCGGTGTGGAGAGGATCACGTTGTGACATTGACAAAATTGTTTGAAAGGTTGCGAAAGTTCAAGTTACGCCTCAACCCCGCCAAGTGTGTCTTTGGTACCAGCTCGGGTAAATTATTGGGGTTCATTGTTAGTAACAAGGGCATTGAGATCGACCCGGCCAAGGTAAAGGCTATTTGTGAGCTTAAGCCGCCAACGACCGTCAAGGAAGTCCGTAGCCTCATGGGCAGAGTGAATTACATTGCCCGATTTATTGATCAGCTGTTTGAGACTGCTAAGCCATTTTTTAGGCTACTCAAGAAGAATGCACTGGTCAAATGGGATGGTGAATGTGAAGAAGCTTTTGAGAAATTGAAGCAGCACCTCATGAATCCACCCATACTTGTTCCACCCACTTCGGGATGCCCCTTAATCTTATATCTCACAATTCATGATGAGTCTTTGGGTGCTATGCTTGCTCAGAAAAGTAAAGAAGATGGTAAAGAATGAGCTATCTACTATTTGAGTAAAAAGTTCACAACCTCCGAACTGAATTACTCCGAAGCGGAAAAGACGTGCGCAGCACTAGTCTGGGTGTTACACCGACTACGGCAGTACACTTTGCATTACCAAATATTCTTGGTGACGGAATGTGATCCCATCAAATACTTACTAAATCAACCCGCCTTAGTTGGGAAGCTTGCAAAGTGGCAGATTCTCATTTCTGAGTTTGACGTCCAGTATTTGTCACAAAAGTCAGTCAAAGGGCGAGTAATAGCTGATGTCCTGGCCGAAAATCCAGGACAACATGAAGATGTCGACCATCCCGAAGATCGAATCATGTCGGTAGGTGACTATTCTTGGACCATGTTTTTTGATGGAGCCGTAAATTTGTCCGGGTCAGGTACCGGTGCAGTGTTGATATCCCCAAGAGGACAACATTATCCAGTGGCAGCGAAATTGATTTTTCCTTGTACTAACAACATCGCAGAGTATGAAGCATGCATTCTTGGATTGCAAGCCGCAATTGAAATGGGAGTAACCCGGCTTAAGGTGTTTGGGGATTCAGCGTTGATTATTCTGCAAACCGTTGGGAAGTGTGTCGCGACCCTCTAAAAAATTAATTTTCAATTTTAAAAGGGGTTAACGGATTATTAGGTTAATTAGATTTGACTAACCTAACGCGGACCCTCACAAGCCCTACCGAATCGCAACTTTGGTTTTTGTTTAAATGATTTTAAAATTTGGAGTCGCCACTAATCGTTCTTGGTAGGTCGATTAGAAACCTAAATAAATTAGCGGGAGAACTAATTTATTCCTGCGAACCAGAGATTAGGAGCTCGGGGACTTGGTTACACTAGTTAATTAAAACTAATGCCCTTTCGGTACCTTAATTTCATGGATATCCTAATTCGGCAACTCAGGCTTGGTTTATTCCTAAGGCTCTAGTAGGGTATTCTCTTTTGTGTTTTCACTTTTTAAATAGGATACATGGATGGTATATATTTTTATTTGTTATATTTTTTTAAGTGTTAAAGATTCCCTGAAGCCGAAAGAGGGAGTGTGTTAACGACTTCTGTGCAGTATTACGACCTACTTATCTTTTGGGTCTGATGATTCAAAAATTAAATTATAGGAAGTACATGACAGTGAATAAACACCTCCAATAGGAGGCTAAGCATTGGCTTGGCTCTTCCCTTGGGGATTTAAGGTACAGGTATTTAAGTTGCAAGTATTTAAACTACTGTAAGTAAAAACCTCCAATGGGAGGCTAAGCATTGGCTTGGCTCTTCCCTTTGGGATTTAAGGTACAGGTATTTAAGTTGCAGGTATTTAACTACTGTAAGTAAAAACCTCCAATGGGAGGCTGCTTGGCTCTTCCCTTTGGGATTTAAGGTACATGTATTTAAGTTGCAGGTATTTAACTACTGTAAGTAAAAACCTCCAATGGGAGGCTAAGCATTGGCTTGGCTCTTCCCTTTGGGATTTAAGGTACAGGTATTTAAGTTGCAGGTATTTAACTACTGTAAGTAAAAACCTCCAATGGGAGGCTAAGTATTGGCTTGGCTCTTCCCTTTGGGATTTAAGGTATAGGTATTTAAGTTGCAGGTATTTAACAACTGTAAGTAAAAACCTCCAATGGGAGGCTAAGCATTGGCTTGGCTCTTCCCTTTGGGATTTAAGGTACAGGTATTTAAGTTGCATGTATTTAACTACTGTAAGTAAAAACCTCCAATGGGAGGCTAAGCATTGGCTTGGCTCTTCCCTTTGGGATTTAAGGTACAGGTATTTAAGTTGTAGGTATTTAACTACTGTAAGTAAAAACCTCCAATGGGAGGCTAAGCATTGGCTTGGCTCTTCCCTTTGGGATTTATGGTGCAGGTATTTAAATTGCGGATGGACTTTGTCCTCTCCATTCTGGGGTATGAATTCTTTAAAATAAAATACAACGAATTGATTCAACAATTTGAAATTTGTGCGCGCTTGAGGACTCCTCCAAGCCGATTTTGTGCTTCCATAGGGTTGACCATTGATATAAAGCTGCGGCTTCCTGACATAAAATAGAGTGAAATGTCAGTATACAAAATATGTGCTAATCTGCACCTAAAACCAGAAGAGTGGAAAGAGTACTTATCTCCCATTTTTTTTGGGAGGGATTTCTATAATTGATTTTCGCTCTCTATGTTCCCAATATAGAGAGTTTCTTTTGAGTTAAGAGGGACTTTTAGTCACAGATCAGTTGAGAAATCGGTGGACAGCTTAGGAGCTTGTCTGGGCCGATTTTTGCATCTCTACGAGATTTTTGCTGTTAACGTAGAGATATCCTTCTCCTGACATAAAATATGGAAAGAAAAAAGAGATGGAGAAAATGTATACAATTTGTGCTAATTTGCAAGTAAAACCATAAATAAATGAATAAATAAAAACACTTAGCTCGAATTTGCTTGCTCGTTGACGAGGATGAACTCTTGATTTATATTGATCAATGAAGGAATTTGTGATGATAATCCCTAGCTTTGAACTCCCATCATCTTCAAAATTCTCTCTCTTTTGGTATTTTCTTTCTCTCAAATTTTTCTTCAATCTCCAAAAACTCTCTCAAACATCCAAAATTTTCTCTAAAAAAAAAATCCTCCCAAACACTTCAAATTTTCTCTCTCAAGAATAATTTTTTCAAGCTCACTTCTTCCTCCTTTTATAACCTACTCATCTATCTCCCATTCTAATTTTTCCACTAACTCTATCTCCCATTCTAATTTCTCCACTAACTCTTCTTCATTTTCATCTTCCATTCTCCATCTCTATCTCACATTCTAATCTCTCCACTAACTCTTCTTCATCTTCATCTTCCCTTCTCCATATTTATCTCCCATTCTAATTTCTCCACTAACTCTTCTTAATCTCCATCTTCCCTTCTCTATTCTTATCTTCCATTCTAATTTCTCTACTAACTCTTCTTCATCTCCATCTTCCCTTCTCTATTCTTATCTTATTTTCTCCATCCATTCTTCTCCAACTTCTCTTCTTCATCTCCTCTTCTTCATCTTCCCTTCTCTATTCTAATTTATCCACTAACTCTTCTTTTTATTATTTGTAAAATAATCCTTCAAGAGTTAGGTATTTGCACTTTAGTCCTTGAATTTTAAGTATTTACAATTCAGTCCCTGAAAAAAAATATATTTCTTTAAGTCCAAATCTCCTCACAATTTTTGACACACCAAAATTTACCACATGTCAAATTTAAGCTCATTTCTTGTCGCTGAAAATAATGCATAATTTAATTAAAGCCCTTTTGCAAAATTAAGTCATTCTGGGTATAATTGGGCCAAGATGAAAATTTAAAATATTAGAAGACAATGTCACAACTCATAAAAAGTGAAAGTTAAAAATAAGTTGACTCAAATTAAATTTTTTTAGGCCCGATTCGAGATTATACTCGTGAAGGAACACGTGACTCGAATTGGATTTTTCTGAATTTGCGATGGCCAATATGAAAATAGATTTAAAATAAAAATATTAACTATCTTTGTGTATTTTTTGGCCTCAAATGTTATTTTTCCAAAATTTTCAAATATTTTTGTATTTTTTTTAAAAAAAATTAAAATATATAATATGAAAAATTATTTTTTGGTCAAAATTCGTTCCCTAGGCTTGGCTAAGGTTCCCAAAGTTGATTTTTCAATTTTATGAATTTTTATGGATTTTCTATTAATTTTCGAAAATAAATAAATAAAAAATACGTAAAAATACTGAAAATATGAAAAATCGTTTTTTGGTCAAAATTGGTTCCCTAGGCTTGGCTAAGGTCCCCAAAGTTGATTTTTCAATTTTATAAATTTTTATGGATTTTTTATTACTTTACCAATAGAAAAAAATGATTAAAAATCAGGTGTCAACAGCTGCCCCTCTTTGAAAGGAAGCTCGGTAGAGGTTCATTTCAAAGACGAGATGACACCTGGATTCTTATCGACTCAATACAAGTAAATAAAAAGAGTCGTGACATGATTGTTCCACTGAAAATGAAATGAGAACCTAAGGATTCGTTATATAAAAAAAACTTTAGGGTGGTTGAACTTGAACCCGTATGGTGGATCAACCCATGGTAGATTCCTAATAAAAGGATTCTACTGATTAAAAATTGAATTAAAATTTGACCCGTATGGTGGGTCATACCATTTGACCCGTATGGTGGGTCGTACCATGGTAGATTCCTAATAAAAGGATTCTACTGATTAAATTTTAATTGAGATTTGACCCGTATGGTAGGTCACCACGTGGAGATACCTGTAAGAAGGACTTGGTGCCTGTAGAAAGGACTTGGTGCCAGTAAAAAGGACTTGGTGCTTTGCCTGTAAGAAGAACTTTGTGCCTGTAAGAAGGACTTGCTTTGCCTGTAAGAAGGACTTTGTTTGCCTGTAAGAAGGACTTTGTTTTGCCTGTAAGAAGGACTTACTTTGCCTGTAAGAAGGACTTTGTGCCTGTAAGAAGGACTTGATTTGCCTGTAAGAAGGACTTTGTTTGCCTGTAAGAAGGACTTTATGCCTGTAAGAAGGACTTTATGCCTGTAAGAAGGACTTGATTTGCCTGTAAGAAGGACTTTATGCCTGTAAGAAGGACTTTGTGCCTGTAAGAAGGACTTGATTTGCCTGTAAGAAGGACTTTGTGCCTGTAAGAAGGACTTTGTACCTGTAAGAAGGACTTGATTTGCCTGTAAGAAGGACTTTGTGCCTGTAAGAAGGACTTGGTTTGCCTGTAAAAAGGACTTAGTTTGCCTATAAGAAGGACTTGGTGCCTATAAGAAGGACTTGGTTTGCCTGTAAGAAGGACTTGGTTTGCCTGTAAGAAGGACTTTATGCCTGTAAGAAGGACTTGGTGCCTGTAAGAAGAACTTGGTTTGCCTGTAAGAAGGACTTTATGCCTGTAAGAAGGACTTGATTTGCCTGTAAGAAGGACTTGATTTGCCTGTAAGAAGGACTTTATGCCTGTAAGAAGGACTTGGTTTGCCTGTAAGAAGGACTTGGTTTGCCTGTAAGAAGGACTTGGTGCCTGTAAGAAGAACTTGGTTTGCCTATAAGAAGGACTTTATGCCTGTAAGAAGGACTTGATTTGCCTGTAAGAATGACTTGATTTGCCTGTAAGAAGGACTTTGTGCCTGTAAGAATGACTTGTTTTGCCTGTAAGAAGGACTTGTTTTGCCTGTAAGAAGGACTTGATTTGCCTGTAAGAAGGACTTTGTGCCTGTAAGAAGGACTTTGTGCCTGTAAGAAGGACTTGTTTTGCCTGTAAGAAGGACTTGATTTGCCTGTAAGAAGGACTTTGTGCCTATAAGAAGGACTTGATTTGCCTGTAAGAAGGACTTGGTTTGCCTGTAAGAAGGACTTATTTTGCCTGTAAGAAGGACTTGGGACACCTCAAAGGGTGCCATTCTGGAATCTGGAAAGATCAGGAATCCTGCAGAAGCTCAAACCCAAATTATATTATCCTGTCGCTTTAGGAATAAACCAAAGAGGCAGAGATCAAAAGGTCTCGAACATTTCTATCCTTGAGACAAATCATGCTTTATTGAAGAAGGTGGATACCTGTATGTACCGCAATAGATTCGAGTACCCCAACAACCGTCAGAATTCATTCTCTTGAAAGGTTCAGGTTGAAGATATACTTACCTGAGAATTTGGAAGAAATGCTTGGTGGCTTCTCGACAACCAGGCTTGTTCATTCAATAATCGCTGAATGAATTTCAAGACTTTGGAAGGTAGTTTGAACATTGGGAATGTGTTGCCTGTCAGGCAGTATTAGAGGTAACATGTGCAAGCATTTTCATCAATGAGTTGATCGGTTCATGTAAAACTATTCAACCAAGTCGGCAATGATTAGAAGTAGTCTGTGTGATAACTCATGATGCAATCAATCCAAATATGGATCATGCAAAACTATTCTGTCAAGCTTGCATTACCAATTCTGTTTAAGGAGGTTCTCATAGTATGAACGCCTCGAATGTAATCTGAATGGGGGACTTCAATCCGAAATGGCCTTTTCTCACTCTGGGGAAAGGCTGTTTATCTGTAAATTAAAATGTTAAACTTGCGTGGAAATGGTTTGCCTTTCCTCATCCTGTCATGCCCCATTCTGCACATTTGATGTCTCCTGTGCAGTTTATGCTCTAAGTTGGAGTTGGTAAGTTAAACACACGGAATAGTCATACATAATTCATGAACTGTGTAAGCACAATGCAGATGTGACAATTTTTTAGCATTACGTGTGTTTATATAATGTGCAAATATGGGCGGATTTGAATTGCCCCTGGTATGTGGGCGGACCGAACAAATTGGGAAGCCTACTCCTTATGTCGAGGGGTGGTTCGTCTCAAACTTTGTCTCTACGTGATGAAGCATATGGGTGAGGGAGCATTTCGGTTTGTTTAATGACAGCGACCGCCACGGTTTAGCGGTTGAATGCCCCTGTAAAAAGCAGAGAAATTATTCTTGAAATCAAACGAGATAAGGAAGACATATTTGCTTTTTCGCTTCAGAGCTTGTGATCAATTTGCCCCATTTTTCACCAGAATAGATCTTGTCAGATGATCATAATTTTCTTTTGGATTTGTCTCCTTCAACATGTTAAATGTTAGTGTAAATATTTCCTGTAAAAAGAAAAAGAGACATATCAGCCAGTATTAAAAGGGATAAATTGAAAACGATACTGATTTACCCTTCATCTTGAATGTCTTGCACGAGTCTTTTACCAGTTTTGTTGGATTGAATTTTCCTCGACTTTTGTTGGGCGCCTCACCATTATGGGAAGACTATGGTAAAATACTGACTTTGATATTACTCGTCGAGTATTCCTGTTTGTAAAAAAAAGAAATGCACAAAAAGTTGTTTCATTTATTTATAATACATACAACATTCCCCACCCTTGGGGATCGAACTCGGAATATTTCGGACCTACTGTCATCCCCCATACCATTCGGTCCATTGGACCGTAGGTGTCCATGGGGCTTTCTTTTCAAGGGTTAATCCTTGGGGATAACGCAGCCCTGTCGTATCACCTTGGGCCATGTTACGGTATTTCTCGAGGTAATTTGCAATCCCTGTTAAGAATGGAATAAGACAATTCAAGACTTGAGATGATTATGTGCACATTAGAACGATACAGAATTACCCATTTCTGAGATTGTTCGCGTCTTTCGCTTGTACTTTCCTTTGTCCGAAGCTGTCTATCCCGTGGTAATGCCCATGAGTTGATTTGCCCCCAAATTTTGTTCAACTTGTATTCATATATGATTGCGTTCTCGGGTCGATTTGCAATTTCCTGAGAATAGAAGGGGCTTAATTTTAAAACTTGGAGCAACTGAGGGTAAATTGAAATGATACGGAGTTACCCTTCAGGTTTATCCAGATTTTTACTCGCCATCAATTCGTCGCGAGGTTGGTGAGGTGGCGGATTCGAGCATTTAATAGGGGGAAGTCGGATTATTACTCCTTGCTTTTACACATTCACAAAAGCAGAAAAACATATCACGCAAGGAAATAAAACACATTCACTCATTCAGGATCAGTTCTGCTTCCTCTATAGGCTCTCCCATGATCAGCTGGCTTCATCCCAAATTAGGTATGCATCGGCCATATAGAAGGTCTGGTGGTCACTGGCTGAACAAGTGCATCACAGTCCCGATGCTTTACCGATATCAAACTGGTTGATTATGGCGAAAAGATCATCGTCAATGTCCGCTTGGTGGTGATCTGTCCCTTCTTCCTCGGGAGGTATTGATACTGATCCAGTGTCATTGGTCCTTTTGTACCCTGCTCCAACAGAACTCGATCCTGTTATAAATTGGTCTAACTCACCTCTTAAACGTGCATTTTCGATCCTCAGATCATATATTTCATCGAGGGTGAGGAGGAGGCTATTGCAGTTGGGGCAGGTGGCGGAGTCAAAAGTCTCTTTATACATCTTGTTTTCCGCTCGGAGGTTTTCATTTTCAACTCTTAGAAACTCGGCTTCGTTGTGCTCATGACGAGTCTTCATTCGGGTTCGTCTATTTTGAAACCAGAACTTGATTTGCGAAGGTTCAAGGCCTAGCGCTTGACTCAGTTCCATTTTTTGTTTGCCGTCTGACATAGGGCACGTTCTGAAGAAAGCTTCAAGCTTTCGTACTTGCTCCTCAGTATGGCGACGGTAACGCTTCTTTTGACCTTTACCGTTGTTGTCATTGTCCTTACCGGGCTCTTGGACATCGTCGGTGGAAGGGCCGGGCTCTATAGGCTCGATCCCAAATATGGATTCGAACTCTTCCTCTCCCATATTCAGCAAGTAACGATAACTTTCAAGTGTGTTGGGTTGAGACATCTTCGATTTGGTTAACGATTTCTCAAAGTTTGATATCTCTTCTTGTATTTTCACTCTCTGGATTTTTCTGGGAGACTGCGTATGCTTTAAGAGTCTCTCTTTCGAGCACGAATGAGAATTATCAAGAAGATGCCTCCTTTAAAATTAGACGTGGGTTTAGCAACTGTATTGCCTCTCTCGAGTGTTCTGGCTTTCTCGATTTTCTTTTCATCGTATCTCTCGCCCAGCTCGTCTCCTTCCATCTTTCCGTGGAAGGGGGCCCCTTGTTGCTGTCTCCACCGTCAATTTGCTGGCGAGTTCTTCAATAAAGACGAGTCGTATCTCTTTTCTGCCGAAAATGTCTTTGTCTCCCACTCAGCTTATTTTTTATCCTTTCTTTTTCAAAGTAGTGGCGTCTCGTCCAACTTTTCCGTAGAGACGTCGGATTTGCTTGGCTCGAGATTGGAGACGAGTAGCGGAGGTGATACTGATAGGGAATGGTAGACAGGAAAATTTGGCCAGTAGAGACTTCCCCTGCAAAAATGAAAGCAAAAGCGGCAGTATATGTTCTTCATATTCTAGAAAAATTGGAACGATACTGTTTTACCCTTGTGTATACTTCCATTGAATTTGAATTGAGGAAGTTCCTTCATTTGGATTGGATTGAATTGTATGTCCCGAGTTGCCCTTCACTTTGAGCTTGCCACATATGTGCTTTGCTTAGTTGGGCCTTGTTTTCTTTCGGGTTGCCTTGGACCATCATCATTTTCATGCCATTGGGTCCGTGGACCGGAGGGCTCCTTTAATTTGAATGTTACCTTGAAGGCGAATGAGTCCTATCGCATTCCATTGGGTCATTTCATTTTGCGACACTTTTGAGGCACTTTGCAATCCCCTGGGTGAGAATGGAACAAATCCAATTTAGCATTTTGCAACGATTGAGGGTAAATTGGAACGACACACAGTTACCTGTCTTCGAGCTCGCCTGGGCTTTTCACTTGAAATTTCCCTACGTGAGGCCATTCAACATTTCTCATTATGGCAGTCAGCGACGTTGCCACAAATTGATCCGCCCTAAATCTAGCATAAAAAGGGATTTACGCATTCGACGGGATAAATAAATTGCCCCATTGTCCTTGAATTAAATCGAGACACCTAGAAAGCTGGAAAATATCATACGCAGGGGAATTAAGCATGAAATGAAAGGTGCACTTATCCAAGGTCAGTTCTGCCTCTTCTGTGGCTCTTCGATAATCAGCTAGTCTCGTGTTGGTTCGGGTGTGGATAATCGATGTTTGAGAGTCCCTACTCACTGGCTCCTGATCGCGGCTTGGGACGTCTGTCAACCCTAAACTGGTTGACCAGGGCAGTAAGCTCATCATCTGGGTAATCTCTTGAACCTTCCAGCAACTGATGCTCGAATTGGGTATTGTTGTTGGCAAATGCTGGCGGTAGATTTCTCATTCTGTCCTCGCCATGAGCAATTTGACTTCTCATGCTGGAGCCTTCATCATTACTCGAGAAAGTGTGGGGATCACCAACTGTCCTGCTGCCAAAAACTCCTTCCATTCGAGGATTAGAGAAGTGGAAGTGCTCAGGATAACTTCTTGTCTGATTCTCTGGCTGCGCAGGCGCGCTGATCATGGGATGAGTTCTAGCCACAGGTTGGTGCTCAAACCAAGGAATCTGAATACACTGCTCCTGCGGTCTATACTCTTGAAGAGCATTAGGGTGATTCTGGGGGATACTTTGATTAACGCCTGGGGGATTGATGGCATGGCTACTAGCTTGGTTGATGATGGGAAGTGGCTCGCCCCATGCTAACCTGGGGAACTTATGGTGGCGAGGAGACTCGACGTTCAGGCTTGGATCAGTCCCGCCTTGGTTTTCTTGATTCTGAGCTGCATTGTGTTCTCTCACCCTTTTTCTGTACTTCTGAAGATGACTCGAAACATTTGCTTTAGTGAGTCCCTCTACCTTCATAATTTCCAGTATATGTTGCGGCCGTGCCGAATCTATTCCTAGCTGCTAAACTGCATTAACAAACATACGATGTAGCTCGGGAGACCAACTCATCTTCTTTCTCCAGTTGCTTGGAACAAAATTGAAGGCTTGATGCTTGTTCTCATGGTCGTGCAATTGCTTCCTTACCACGTGCTGCCATATGTTTTGAAGCATCTGAACTCTAACTGGTTTCGTTACGACGTCTTGGGCCCCATTTAAGACAGCCTTCATTAGGGCTTGCTGATCATCGCTTGCCGATATTACGAGGACTGGCATGTTTAATTTAGAATTGATGACTTCCAAGAGAGTGAAAACATCCATGTCAATCCCTACCATGGCGGTGAGGACGATATCAAACTGGTCACCACTCCTCCTTAATATCTCTAAGGCCTCTGTCGCCTTTGCTTGAGCTACAACCTTATACCGGCATTTTCTCAATACGGTAACAAGGATTGACAGAGAGACTGGATTACCGTCAATGGCCATGACCAGTAGACCCTCAGGGTAAGGAACTTCATTAGCTTCGACCAGGGTTGAACATGCGCCCGTTTCCCTAATGCTCGACATATTTCTGGATCTAGGACTGCCGACTCGAGACCGCCTCAGGATGTCTTCTTGGACTTGAGGGATCACGGGATCGTCGATAGCTTCTCGTAACAGGTTTTCAAAGCCGATCCTTTGATGGTGAAGGTTTTGAATTCCTCTCCCACGAGAACTCCTTCCTCTCTATCTTTCTCCTGCGAGTTCTTGCAGATAAACTCTCACTCTCACTATCAAATGAGGACAAGTTCTCTCTCTGGCAATAGCAACGACCTCCTTCTTCACGGGCAGCGCTATTAGATTTTTCGAGGGAGAAAATCTGACATTTAGCTTTTGATCAAAGGAGAAATCCTTGTTTCTCGCTCAGTTTGTCTTCTTCTTTCTTTTCGTGATAGGGGTCCCCTGTCAAGATCTCCACCATCGATTTACTGGCGGGTCCTCCAATAAAGACGAGTCGTATCTCCTTTTCTGCCGAAAATTTCTTTGTCCCCCACTCAGCTCGTCTTTTCGTTCTTTTCTTTTTTCAAGGCGGTGGAGTCCCGTCCAGCTTTTTCACTAAGACGTCGGGTTTGTTCGGCTCGAGGTTGCCACTTGGCTGGAATTTGAGCCACCGGGGGTGTTGCCGACAGAGAATGGTAGATAGGAAAACCTATAAGGACTGCCCCTGTGAAATCAGTATTTAAATTGAAGCAGCTTACCATCTTTGCATTCTGCTCATCTGCCTCACCTCTCTCCCCCTTTCTTTCATATTCTGCTTTCGAAAATGGCCAATTCTCCTAACCACACCTTATCCACGGAAGTCCTGGCTGGGTGGGAGAGACTCTACAATCTTCTTGGTAGAGGTTACGCTCATGTAGCCAAAAACTCTACCGTTGAGGCTGAAATCCTCGGTTTGTTCAGGACCGTGGACGCTGCTTCTGTTGAGGGTACCCAACTGGGAAAGGAGTATCGGAACTTCTCGACCCTCTTCATCAATTTTCTAGCTGCCTATAACCGCGCTTATGAGACGGTCCTTGTGACCGCTGTCGTGAAAGCCCGTTACCGAGACCGGCACGAGCGTCTGGCAACAGTTACGTTTGTGGCTGATAATCACAAAAAGGCCCTCAAGTTTGCCAACGATCAGCTTTCGTGGCTGGTTCGTGAGAGGGGAAAGTTGGTGGACCGACTGGCCTTGGTCCGAACTTACGCCGAACAGGAGCCAGGCAATATTGTGATGAGGTGCAAATGCGGTTGGCTGCAGGAGAGACTTGATGACATTACGGCAGACATTGCTTTCGAGAGGGCAGCGATTCCGGACCTGGAGTTTGCCGTTGAGCATTACGAGGCCACTATGGCCCAGGTTAAAGAGAAGTGCGATCGCCTCTTCTTTAGGCTCGCGGAGCTTGATCCCGAGAGCGCCCGATGCATCCAGAGCATCAACTGTTTGGAGAGTCAGTTGAACTCTTTCGTAATGGTCATCAGGGCCCAGTTTGGCTTTACCTTTCCTCCCCAGTGAGTTGTTGTAATACTCTTTGATGAATGGAATGAAAGAAAAGCTTCACGTGTTTTTTTATTTTTCTGCTATCGTTTCTTCCGCATAGCATAACAGAACGATTTGAGGTATCGAAGATGTCGAGGCTTAATGTTCTTCTTGATGTTCTTGTTTAATTGCTCCAGACGATGATATCGAGAACATTGATAAAGGGTTCGGCGGTGGCCCCCACTATCCATCTTGAGATTACGAACAATAACACTATGACAACTCGATCAGTGCGCTGGTAATAAATCCAGCCACCTGTTGCATGCCCACTTTTATCCATATTTTGTTTCTTTCGGCGTCCACTTGCTCGTGTCGGTCGCCTGTAGCGTCGGGAGAAATTCCTGTGGGCCACGTTCATTAATAGAACCTTAGTCCTCTAAAAACCCTCCGCGTGTTTCGGATCCGAGGAAATTTTAAGACCGGTCTCTAGTTGATTTAATTTGGTTAAGGTATTGTTTCGTGGGTCCTGATTATATAATCCTTATTGTCTTTCAAAAGACGTGGGATCCTCTGCAATACATTAAATATGCCCCAGTGTTTAATCGGTGTAAATCCACTGTCATATCAGAATATACGGCCCGTACGTGTTCATTAACTGACACATGTCTGAGTCCGAAAGGATCGACCTCCTCACTTGCCCCCAGGATTAAGAAATCAGCAATTTCCTGTCTTTTCGTACTTCTAAAAATAATTCGTGGTGTGCATTATTGAACCAAACTTTACCCCCGCCTGGGATACCTGGGATTTCCTACAAAAGTAAAGGATATAATTAGTACATGACGCAAGAAAGGTCGGCCCATGATTCCTACATTAGTCTAATTTTATTCTTCCATTTTGTTGAGAAATCAAATGAAATTTTCTTAGGAGGTCACATGTGGATTTTTCAGAAACTAATTTTCTTGAGATTTTCATAACTTGGAAAGTGTGATAAAATCTCTTGATCAAATTTTCTGAAAGAATTTTCTATCAAAATAAATTTTCAGAGGTATATTTATTAGGAAAATTTTATTTTTATTAGAGCAGGAAAGACATAACAAAAATCATTTATTAGTCAATAAAATTTCCCCGAGACATTAGTCTAATTTTATTTAGATACAATTTTCTTAGAAAAACATGAGCGAATTTCTCGAAAAGAATTTTTGTTGCAAGTTTTTATAATTTGAAAGAATGTGATAAAATCACTTGATGTTTACCAAAGTTTTTTTTTGTGAAGGAATTTTTCTTTTTATCGAAATAAATTTTCAGAGAAAAATTTGTCAGGAAAATTTCATTTTTATTGAAGCAAGAAAAACATGACAAAAATCTCTTATTGGTCAATTAGTCTAATTTTATTTAGTGAAAATTTTCTTAGAAAAACATGAGCGAATTTCTCGAGAAGAATTTTCTTGCAAGTTTTTATAATTTGAAAAAATGTGATGAAATCACTTGATGTCTACTAGAGTTTTTTTTTAAGGAATTTTTCTTTGTATTGAAGTAAATTTTCAGAGGAAAATTTTTTTCAGAAAAATTTCATTTTTATTGAAGCAAGAAAAACATGACAAAAATCTCTTATTGGTCAATTAAAATTCCCATGAATGGATTTTTTCACATCATTTTTTCAAAAAAAAAATTTTAAAAAGAAATGAGGGAAAATTTTAATTTTTTTAGAAGAATGGTAGTAATATCAAGCTCAAAAACTGACTAACACCTAGCATGGACCGACCGAAAATAAATACAAGATAAAATTAGAGAACTTACTTTTACCTTGGAGAAATGCAAATCACATAGCCATGCGCATGACTCAAGTGAGGAGTGGACTCTAGAAAATAAAAGAAGGAGAGACAGGGTATGGACCTAAAAGGCCCCCACTATCTGAATTGACAAACTTACCCTCCGCGCAATCAAATCACAATGGGAAGAATTGTCAATTCAGATAATGAGCGGGATAAAATATGGTCAACCCCAGCGCAATCGACGCAAGAGCTTTGCATATTCGATCCCTATCTATGGTTTTCTAGGAAGAATTTCGCGACTTGGGTTTAGACGCTTGTGTGTGCAGGTGTCGTGATCCTCAGAGTATGCAAGACATGCACAACAATTGATATCAAAACAGCGCTTCTAAAAATGTGCGAAATTAAACAAATAAACCCAACACCGAGCCTGCAAAACAAAGGGGTTAGCCAATCACTTCGCCCCTTATAACTCCTATCCTGCAAAAACATATAACACCTATAGAATGAGTCCCAAGCAAGATCGCCAGAAGCGAGATATCCATGAAATTTTCATTGGCCTAAGTCCACTAAGACTTTTAAAATTTCATAAAAAAATTTAAGTATTCCAATTGGTATCTTTTTTCAAAAATTTAAAAATCTCGTCCCCAGCGGAGTCGCCAGTCTGTCGCGACCCTCTATAAAAATTTTAAATTTTAAAAGGGGTTAACGGATTATTAGGTTAATTAGATTTGACTAACCTAACGCGGACCCTCACAAGCCCTACCGAATCGCAACTTTGGTTTTTGTTTAAATGATTTTAAAATTTGGAGTCGCCACTAATCGTTCTTGGTAGGTCGATTAGAAACCTAAATAAATTAGCGGGAGAACTAATTTATTCCTGCGAACCAGAGATTAGGAGCTCGGGGACTTGGTTACACTAGTTAATTAAAACTAATGCCCTTTCGGTACCTTAATTTCATGGATATCCTAATTCGGCAACTCAGGCTTGGTTTATTCCTAAGGCTCTAGTAGGGTATTCTCTTTTGTGTTTTCACTTTTTAAATAGGATGCATGGATGGTATATATTTTTATTTGTTATATTTTTTTAAGTGTTAAAGATTCCCTGAAGCCGAAAGAGGGAGTGTGTTAACGACTTCTGTGCAGTATTACGACCTACTTATCTTTTGGGTCTGATGATTCAAAAATTAAATTATAGGAAGTACATGACAGTGAATAAACACCTCCAATGGGAGGCTAAGCATTGGCTTGGCTCTTCCCTTGGGGATTTAAGGTACAGGTATTTAAGTTGCAAGTATTTAAACTACTGTAAGTAAAAACCTCCAATGGGAGGCTAAGCATTGGCTTGGCTCTTCCCTTTGGGATTTAAGGTACAGGTATTTAAGTTGCAGGTATTTAACTACTGTAAGTAAAAACCTCCAATGGGAGGCTGCTTGGCTCTTCCCTTTGGGATTTAAGGTACATGTATTTAAGTTGCAGGTATTTAACTACTGTAAGTAAAAACCTCCAATGGGAGGCTAAGCATTGGCTTGGCTCTTCCCTTTGGGATTTAAGGTACAGGTATTTAAGTTGCAGGTATTTAACTACTGTAAGTAAAAACCTCCAATGGGAGGCTAAGCATTGGCTTGGCTCTTCCCTTTGGGATTTAAGGTATAGGTATTTAAGTTGCAGGTATTTAACTACTGTAAGTAAAAACCTCCAATGGGAGGCTAAGCATTGGCTTGGCTCTTCCCTTTGGGATTTAAGGTATAGGTATTTAAGTTGCAGGTATTTAACTACTGTAAGTAAAAACCTCCAATGGGAGGCTAAGCATTGGCTTGGCTCTTCCCTTTGGGATTTAAGGTACAGGTATTTAAGTTGTAGGTATTTAACTACTGTAAGTAAAAACCTCCAATGGGAGGCTAAGCATTGGCTTGGCTCTTCCCTTTGGGATTTATGGTGCAGGTATTTAAATTGCGGATGGACTTTGTCCTCTCCATTCTGGGGTATGAATTCTTTAAAATAAAATACAACGAATTGATTCAACAATTTGAAATTTGTGCGCGCTTGAGGACTCCTCCAAGCCGATTTTGTGCTTCCATAGGGTTGACCATTGATATAAAGCTGCGGCTTCCTGACATAAAATAGAGTGAAATGTCAGTATACAAAATATGTGCTAATCTGCACCTAAAACCAGAAGAGTGGAAAGAGTACTTATCTCCCATTTTTTTGGGAGGGATTTCTATAATTGATTTTCGCTCTCTATGTTCCCAATATAGAGAGTTTCTTTTGAGTTAAGAGGGACTTTTAGTCACAGATCAGTTGAGAAATCGGTGGACAGCTTAGGAGCTTGTCTGGGCCGATTTTTGCATCTCTACGAGATTTTTGCTGTTGACGTAGAGATATCCTTCTCCTGACATAAAATATGGAAAGAAAAAAGAGATGGAGAAAATGTATACAATTTGTGCTAATTTGCAAGTAAAACCATAAACAAATGAATAAATAAAAACACTTAGCTCGAATTTGCTTGCTCGTTGACGAGGATGAACTCTTGATTTATATTGATCAATGAAGGAATTTGTGATGATAATCCCTAGCTTTGAACTCCCATCATCTTCAAAATTCTCTCTCTTTTGGTATTTTCTTTCTCTCAAATTTTTCTTCAATCTCCAAAAACTCTCTCAAACATCCAAAATTTTCTCTAAAAAAAAAATCCTCCCAAACACTTCAAATTTTCTCTCTCAAGAATAATTTTTTCAAGCTCACTTCTTCCTCCTTTTATAACCTACTCATCTATCTCCCATTCTAATTTTTCCACTAACTCTATCTCCCATTCTAATTTCTCCACTAACTCTTCTTCATTTTCATCTTCCATTCTCCATCTCTATCTCACATTCTAATCTCTCCACTAACTCTTCTTCATCTTCATCTTCCCTTCTCCATATTTATCTCCCATTCTAATTTCTCCACTAACTCTTCTTAATCTCCATCTTCCCTTCTCTATTCTTATCTTCCATTCTAATTTCTCTACTAACTCTTCTTCATCTCCATCTTCCCTTCTCTATTCTTATCTTATTTTCTCCATCCATTCTTCTCCAACTTCTCTTCTTCATCTCCTCTTCTTCATCTTCCCTTCTCTATTCTAATTTATCCACTAACTCTTCCTTTTATTATTTGTAAAATAATCCTTCAAGAGTTAGGTATTTGCACTCTAGTCCTTGAATTTTAAGTATTTACAATTCAGTCCCTGAAAAAAATATATTTCTTTAAGTCCAAATCTCCTCACAATTTTTGACACACCAAAATTTACCACATGTCAAATTTAAGCTCATTTCTTGTCGCTGAAAATAATGCATAATTTAATTAAAGCCCTTTTGCAAAATTAAGTCATTCTGGGTATAATTGGGCCAAGATGAAAATTTAAAATATTAGAAGACAATGTCACAACTCATAAAAAGTGAAAGTTAAAAATAAGTTGACTCAAATTAAATTTTTTTAGGCCCGATTCGAGATTATACTCGTGAAGGAACACGTGACTCGAATTGGATTTTTCTGAATTTGCGATGGCCAATATGAAAATAGATTTAAAATAAAAATATTAACTATCTTTGTGTATTTTTTGGCCTCAAATGTTATTTTTCCAAAATTTTCAAATATTTTTGTATTTTTTTTTAAAAAATTAAAATATATAATATGAAAAATTATTTTTTGGTCAAAATTCGTTCCCTAGGCTTGGCTAAGGTTCCCAAAGTTGATTTTTCAATTTTATGAATTTTTATGGATTTTCTATTAATTTTCGAAAATAAATAAATAAAAAATACGTAAAAATACTGAAAATATGAAAAATCGTTTTTTGGTCAAAATTGGTTCCCTAGGCTTGGCTAAGGTCCCCAAAGTTAATTTTTCAATTTTATGAATTTTTATGGATTTTTTATTACTTTACCAATAGAAAAAAATGATTAAAAATCAGGTGTCAACAAAGTGGAAGACACGAGATGCCAAATTGCTGCCTTACCATGAATATCTTGATGAATTAGTGGTTGAGTTTGATGACATCTCATTTGAATATCTATCTAGAACGCAAAATCAGTTCGCTGATGCATTAGCAACCCTATCATCAATGTTGCAAGCCACTGATGGGCTAGAAGTTGAGCCTTTGAAGATCGAGGTATTGAGAAGACCGGTTTATTGTATGGTTACGACCGAGGAACCGGATGGTAAGCCTTGGTACCATGACATCAAGACTTATATCCAAAAGCAGGAGTTTCCAGAGAAGAGTATCGCAACCGATCGGAGGTATATAAAGAAAATGGCCTCAAAATTCTTTTTGAGTGGCGAGTGCCTGTACAAGCGGTCCTTTGATTCGATCCTTTTGAGATGCATTGATTCTACAGAGGCAGTCCGTCTGATGATGGAGGTGCATGAAGGGATTTGTGGTCCGCACATGAACGGCCACATGCTGGCCAAGAAGATCATGAGGTTGGGATATTACTGGCTCACCCTTGAGAGCGATTGCATTCAACATGTCCGAAGTTGTCACAAGTGCCAAATCCATGGTGACAAAATTAATGTTCCTCCAAGTGAGCTGCATCAGTTATCTGAGCCATGGCCATATTCTATGTGGGATATCGACGTGATTGGCCCTATCAATCCGAAAGCATCTAATGGGCATCGTTTTATTCTGGTCGCTATTGATTATTTTTCAAAATGGATCGAAGCCGCATCGTATTTGGCAGTCACAGCACGAAATGTTGTGAAATTCATCCGTCGGGACATTATTGCTTGATACGGTTTGCCTGAAACCATAATCACAGACAATGGTTCAAATTTGAATAACAAGCAAGTGGATGAGTTGTTCAAAGAATTCAAAATCAAGCATCTGAATTCTTCTCCATATCGCCCTCAGATGAATGGAGCGATGGAGGCAGCCAATAAGAACATCAAGAAGATCTTAGCTAAAATGGCTGAGAATCATCGTGATTGGCATGAGAGGCTACCATTTGCACTCATGGCATATCGAACTTCAATTCGAACATCTACTGGGGCAACCCTGTACTTTCTTGTATACGGAATGGAAGCGGTGTTACCAGTTGAAGTAGAGATTCCTTCCTTGCGCATATTGTCGCAAGATGGGCTGGAAGAAGTCGACTGGATCCAACAGCGGATGGATCAATTGAACCTGATTGATGAGAAGCGGCTCAAAGCCATTTGTCACGGCCAGTGCTACCAGCAAAGGGTCGCTAAATCCTTTAACAAGAAAGTCAGGCGTCGACAATTCCAGGAAGGAGATCTTGTTTTGCGAAAGTTGTTGCCCATAATTCCACTCCCAGAAAGGAAGTTTGCGCCAAACTATGGCGGTCCGTACGTTGTGAAGAAGGTACTCCCAGGTGGTGCTCTAATTCTGGCAGAGATGGATGGTCGAGTTTTTACCAATCCTGTTAATTCTGATGCTGTAAAGAAGTATTATGCTTGAATTGTTTTGACATTATTGATAATCTGAAGTTTTCATGATTCTCCAATGCATGTCTATTCAATTCCTGCTTGCATTACTAATCTCCATTTGGGATGGTCTTAATTGGGAAAGTCTCTTTGGTCCAATTGAATTTACCAACTTTGAATAGGGAACGTAAATTACATATGATACATCGAGTGTACAGAATGGGGCATGACGGGATGATGAAAGGTAAGCCATTCCCATACACATCCTATGGTCTAATCTCCAGTGAGATCAGTAGTAGTAGGGATCCGCATTCCTCGAGGCGATGGGTTTTCTCGCAAAAGGTACGATAGCTGAAGTGACAGAGGCATCCAATTCCCCATCCAAATGCTACAGGTGTCCATTGCAAACCTCCTTGAGCGGCGATTTCATTTTCTTACCCCTGTCAAGAACCACCCCACATTGGGGCAAGACAAGGTAATTCCAGCAGCGGCATGAGGTAAATGGTTAGAAATTCTCTTGCTTTGACCAGCATCAATCTTCGGGTGTTTCTTTACATTAAACTCGAACTTTAATTCAAGTGCCTTAGGATGATGAAGAGCATTCATTTCTCTATCCTATACACTACATCCATTGTACAGCCCAATTGAGCCTGTATATTCATTTCTCAAACCCCGTTGATGATCATTGCTCGTTCCGATTTGAAGATGACGTCATCACCAAGGAACAGAACTGAAGAGATCGGATTAACGGAGAATTCCCAAAATCTTGCATTTTACATCATGTGATTGTTTGACACAGCTTTTGTCTGTGAATATTCATGTTGTTTTAAAATCATGAGATTTTAAAAGAAGAGCAAATTCCGCTTGAAAGAAAAGGGCCTGCTCCCGAAAAAGAACAAAAAAAAAAAACAAACCTCTTCCGAAAAAGAAAAAAAAAGAGAGAAAGAGAGATAGCTCTCTCTAAAAAAAAATGGGAGTCGGGAGTAAGGAAAAGCAAAGGCTAGTCCCACAGAAAATCCCTGGCAGTAAAAGCAAAATGCCTATCAAAAGCAAGGCCTATGCCCATTCAATCCTCGTTCATTTTGTAAAATATGTTGAAATTTGGATGTGCATTTTATCCTTCCTGTAAATCCCAACTGGATGACTTGTAAAGAAAAAGTCTCCAAGAGAGTCAAATGGGAAATTGCAATCATCAGCGGAAGCTCCATCCTCAAGCAGTGATGGCACATTTTGAAATCAATTTCAGAAGGCTAAGATTGGTGGCAAGATAGCATTGATCACTAGCGTCAAGCCATTCTCATATATTTTCTGAACCAAAGCGAGTCTTTTCGTTTCTCAGTCCCAAATCCTAACATACGTTACAACCCTTCAAAGTCTCTTCTGATTAGGGCACATGAAGTAACGTAGAGTTGAATGATCTTAAGCATCGCTCGAAGAAGTTCGAGCAAGATTATTTCTCTCTCATTTTTGCAGGATTCTTGACTTGTAAACCCAGAGCAGATGATGAAGATCTTCTTTAAAAAAGGCCTTGACTCCACAGGAGTCCCATTTGGTAAACCATTGACCTAGCCTATATTACTGTCCCAATCAAGACCTCCAGATCGGCTTGATCGTACCAATTGCAAGATTACTCAGACCCTTGTTGAAAGCGATGATGGTAAGATTGAGCGATTTCTCTTGAATCCTACAGTTATGATGAATAGCTTTTCTCGAAGAGTAGGAGAAAGCCCTTTCGGACTGAAGTCCCCCATTCAAAGTACATTCGAGGTATTCACAATGTAATAACCTCCTTGAACAGAATTGGTGATGCAAACTTGACAGAATAGTTTTGCATAAATCCACTAAGTGAATTTCAGCATACATGCCTGTACATGTTACATCTAACATTGTCTGTGCACATGCATTCCTGATATTCAAGCTACCTCATGAGGTCTTGAAATTCATCCAAGGATGATTGAATGAACAAGCCGTGTTGGCAAGTGCCCACCTGGCAAGCTTCCAAGCTCCCAGGTAAGTATATCTTCAACCTGAGCCTTCTGATGATTGTTAAGGCACTCAAATCTGTTGCGACACATACAGTCATTCAAATATTCGTCTTCTTCAGTGAAGCGTGATTTTTATGAAATACATGTCGCATTAGCATTGATTTGGTCTATGTGCATAATTTTACTTCAAGAGAATAAGCAGGTATGATGCAGTCAGCCTGTTTACTCCTTGACCATTCGTTCAAAAGACCCAATTAAGTTTTCTGAACCCAGTTTTGAATATCTTGTGTTTACACTAACATGGCTTGTGTAGCACACCCTCTCGATGTGGTCACCGCCCTGTGACATTGGCGGCACATCTCCCTTTCAGATCATCAAAGACCAGCTCTAATGATCTTGAAAGAAATCTACCTCTCAACTACCCAAAAAACCCAGGTATGTTTTCTGAACCCTTTTCAAAATCGTAAGCTTTGAGTTTGCACCAATGAGAAAGCACACTCCTTAATTTCATCCAGTTCATAATCAACATGCTCTTGTGATCTGCATGAAACATTTGTTCGAACCATGATCGACATGCTCTCGTGGTCTCGATAAATTTTATCAAAATCATAATCGACATGCTCTTGTGATTTTGGTACCCTATCAAGTTCATGATCGACATGCTCTCATGTTCTTGATCTTATCCATCCAGTTCATAATCGACATGCTCTTGTGTCTGGATGCTTGTGCGAAGCATGATCGACATGCTCTCGTGGTCTCGACAAATTTTATCAAAAACCATAATCGACATGCTCTTATGGTTTTGATACCCTTTCAGATCATCAAGGATCAGCTCTAATGATCTTGAAAGAAACTATGTGACTCCACTCAAAAAGATGCAGTGGACGCATCCCCTACAGATCTTGCGCTTTCTCGCATCAGGGGGAAACCTCTGGTAACGGATAGGCACCAGTACCTTAAGATTCTTGCATCCACAAAATGCCTGGAGCTTAAGGGAATCACTAGCATTATGAAGTGTCTGGTAAGACCGACATTTTATATGCGATCCATGTACAGGTTTCTTTAATCCGTTTCCTCGGAGCAGAGAAATCTTAACACATGTTATTTATAGTCATGCACATCATGCATCATTGCACTTGCATATAAAATGGGATTAAAACTCCCCCACAAAAAAAAATCATCATCATTCATTTGCATTGTCAAAATTTAGGTTCAATTTTGTCTTTGAGCGAAACCTCTACGAGTCTCCGCTCAAAGAGGGGCAGCTGTTGACACCTAAATTTTGACTTTTTAAAATTCATTCACTTAAGTACATAAAAAAATGAGAATTTGTTCTCACCAAAAATTAATTTTTTCATGCATTGCATATTTAATTTTTTGTCGGTCATGCATTTTATTATGGCTAACGACGGAGGATTTGAGCTTAAATTGACAAACGATTGGATTGAGCGTGAGGGAGGTGTGCCGAAAGGCTTATGAAGTTTTGAACTTAAAAGAAATTTTTCCACAGGGACTGAATTGCAAATACATAAAACTTCAGGGACTGAATTGCAAATACATAAAACTTTAGGGGCTGAATTGCAAATACATAAAATTTTAGGGATAGTGGAGAAATTAGAAAGGAAGATGGAGAATGGGAGATATAGAAGGGAAAATGGAAAAATTAGAAAGGAAGATGGAGAAGGGGAGATATAGAAGGGAAGATGGAGAAATTAGAAAGGAAGATGGAGAAGGGGAGATATAGAAGGGAAGATGGAGAAATTAGAAGGAAAGATGGAGAATGGAAGATGGTAGAATTAGAATGGGAGATGGAAAGATTAGAATGGAAGATGGTGAATTAGAAGGGAAGATGGAGATAAAGAATGGAGGATGGTGGAATTAGAAGGGAAGATGGAGATAAATAAGGGAAGATGATGGAATTAGAAGGGAAGATGAAATTAGTGGAAAAATTAGAATGATAGATGAAGATAGAGAAAGGAAGATGGAGGAGTAGGCTATAAAAGGAGAAGGATTAGAGAGAAATGGAGAGGACTTTTGGGAGAGATTAGAGAGAAATTAGGAAGACTTTGGAGATTGAAGAAAACTTGAGGAGAGATTTTGGGAGAGAAGAAAATTTAGAGAGAAAAAGAAAACAAAAAAAAAGAGAGAATTCTTTTAGAAGAGAGAATTGAGGGGAACGAGAGTTCGAAGCTCGGAGTTACCATCTTCATCGACCAATACAATCCGCGAGTCCATCCCCGTCGTTCGAGCCGCGATCCGCAATCTTGATCCACGAGGAAATCCGAGATTCGAGTTCGATAATCAAATTCGTCAAGTCAGGTAACGATTCTAATCATTTAGAATATTCGAAATTGTGTTGCATAAATGGATGGATTTGAATTTCGATTATACCTTGTTGGACATATTGCATTTCTTTGGAATAAATTGCATATCCAATTTTTTGAGATTTTTATTGCACGTTATAATATTTTCTTTAAAAAATAAAAAAAAGGGTTTGCTTTTGTTGCACATTTTCACATCATGTAGATAATTGCACGCGTAATTTATCTTGTAAATATTTAGATTAAACAGCATGCATTGCATATAATTTAGTTCCTTACCTTGTCATAAAAAGAAAAATAAAAAAAAAATTTGCACCTTTGAATCTCAAGTGAAAATTCATCAAAATTGCCAAGTTGAACATTTTCATGAAATTGGTACCGAAAGGGCGCTAGTAGAAATATTAGTGTAACCAAGTCCCCGAACTCATTAATCTCTGGTTCGTAGGAATAAAGTATTTCTCCTGATGCTTTATTTAGGTGTCTAATCAACCTACCCAAAATGATTAGTGGCGACTCCAAGATAAATCCTTCTTTTGATGAAATTGAACCTAAGTCACGATTTGGTAGAACTTGGGAGAGTTCGAGCTAGGCTAGTTAATTCAATTTAATTAACCTGGTAATCCATTAACTTTAAAAATTGGGAAACCGATTTTTTTAGGTCGCGACATAGGGGTCTGAGACCCCTCTTGCCCTTCTTTTGTTGCTGCTATCTTTGTTGTTTTGAGCTGCTAGTTGATCCTACCGCAATATGATTTCTAGCTTACTGGCGATTACTAGTTGCTGCTGGCTTGAATACCACAGCAGACGGCCTGTGAGCCTGTTTGCCGCTGATTCGTGGGCTCGATAGGCGTGTCTGGTGCTGCTGTTTGCTGCTGGTTTTGTTGTTTTTTTGGTGTTTTTAGCCTTTGGCCCTGTCGTTGAGTTTGGTAGTGGCCATGTTCGGGCCTGTTCTCTGTCGGTCTGTATTTTTGCTTTGCCATACACCCTTGCACCCTTGGGGACATTACTTGTGTAACCATGGGTACGAGATTTATGTCTGACTTTTTTTGTACTTGTATTGTGATTAGCTAATATATTCTTACATTATCCAAAAAAACATTGTCTAAGGTATTTTACCAATAATTTTAAAAAAATTATAAGAAACAATTTTTTTCTACATTAGATTTAATAATGAAGCATTTTAGCAATTTTGAACCCAACGAAGTAATTTGTGACCGAAATCTATTTTCACCGAAATGAACATCGATGTCACTGGATTTGTTAAGGAAAACAAGTTGGCATTTGTTGATGGTTCCTTAGAATAGGATGCTCTCAAATCATTCTCTCCCGGTAATTTGAGATTTGAGCTTAAATCTAAAAGATCTTCAGTATCCAAATAACGAGAAAGGTCTCCCACATTAAAAATTGCTGAAACGCTAAACTCTTTAGGAAGTTTAATTTTGTATGCGTTATTGCCAATTCTCTCAAGAACTTTGAATGAACCATTGGCTCTTGGCATGAGCTTGTTCTTTCGGCAAAATGGAAACATCTCCTTTCTTAAATGAAGCCACATACGATCATCTAGTTGCAAACAAGCCATCTATTTGTGCTGGTTGGCCTTTTTATTGTAAGACTCATTGGCCTTTCCAATCTTTGAACGAATCTTCTCATGAAGCTTTTTCATAGATTAAACTCTTCCTTTGTTGTCAAAGTTCACTCGAGAATTCAATAGAATAGAAATCAAATCGATCAGTGTGAGAGAATTAATTCCATACACAACTTCAACGGGTGATTGACCAATGGTATAACTAAGTGAGCGATTGTAAGCAAACTCGACATGTGTTCCAAATCACAATCTTTTAGAGGTTTACTAACCATTCCTCAAAAGAAAATAGTAAAGGTACAATTAATTACCTCCGTTTAGCTATTGATTTGAGGATGACAAGTGGTGCTAAATAGAAGTTCGATATCAAACATCTTCCATAGTGTCTTTTAGAAATAACTCAAGAACTTTGAGTCGCGATCAAACACAATGGTTTTGGGAATTCCATGAAGGCAAATGATGTAACGTCCCAAACACTTTACTCTATGAATTTACTCCTCCTATTATTTATTTAATTATTTTCAGTCATCCTTTAATCTTAATGCAAAAAGGATTATGGTAAGCGCACTAATTTAACAAGCATAGCATCTTTCAATATTTTTTTACAACATACTTAATTTTATATATGCATCATATATATCTTACAATATTCACTAACTGCCCTTTGGCTACACATAATCAAAATTAGGGAGGTTATCCCAACTACCATTATCCTATCCCTCTTTATTCTTACTAGACTAATAGAACTTCTTCCCCATGCTGACTCGGGCTCTCCTCTAGGGAGTCAGTCCACTGTGACATCCAACTGGTCCATTAAAGTTGCACAAAGGACCCAGAAGAATTCCTCTACCTAGCCTCTAGTGCCACAAGATAAAATTGAGGGGAAACTGGGCTGATGATTCAATGTCTATCTAGACGGTAGCTTTAATCCTAACATACTCAATGCCAATTTCTACATCAATTAATTCCAACTAGGAAAATTCCATGTGAATAGGCAAGTCCAACAACGGGCTTTGCAATGAAGCCATCTCAGATCCCTAAAAAATAAAGGCAGGAGCAAGTAGCCTAGTAAATAAAATTACTAGGCCTAAAACAGGATATTAGCTCAGTACCTTATGCAGTGGTGTTAGTACTATGAAACAAAACTATCCCGTGATCCACTATAAAAATGTTATGTATCACACATGTTAAATATGCAACAGGCAATGATTCCATTAGGTAGCTGTTGCGACCCGAAAGAAATTTTCGAGCGAACGGATTATCAGGTTAATTAGATTAACTAACCTAACACGGACCCTCTCTAAGCCCTACCGAATCACAACTTTGGTTTTTTGTTTAGTTGATTTTAAGATTTGGAGTCGCCACTAATTATTTTATGGTAGGCCGATTAGACACCTAAATAAAGTATCGCGAGAAATACTTTATTCCTGCGAACTAGAGATCATGAGTTCGGGGACTTGGTTACGTTAGATTACTCTAACGCCCTTTCGGTACCAATTTCATGAAAATTCATTTGAGGGGACTCGAATAGATTTGCATCAAACTGACCAGAAGGGTAAAATGGTCATCTTTCAAAGATTGGGAATTGGAAATAGGTCAAACCAGTTAAATGTGGTTACCTCTTATTTTCCACATTTTCTGAGAATTTTTCGGAATTTTTCGAGACAATTTGCCCGTAAGGGGGCAAAATCGTCACTTCGAAAAGATCATGAAGGAAATTCATCAAAAATAGGATTGGCCAGTCGAAATGGCCCGTATCCTAATTTTTGAGATTTTTCTGAATCTTTTGAGACAATTTGCCCATAAGGGGCAAAATCGTCATTTTGAAAAAACTAGGAAGGAAATTTATCAAAAATAGGATTGGCCAGTCGAAATAGTCCGTTTCCAAATTTCTGAGGTTTTTGAGAATTTTTTTGAAATTTTCCAAGATAATTTATTTTTGAAACTTTAGCCATGGTGCGAACCTCAAGATAAATAGTTTTTTGCTACACGCCAAAGTAAAGACTAATCAACTATCACAAAAATCCCTATAAATCAACATTAAAGTGCTGATTTTTCCAATACTCAAGAGGTCAAAACTGCCAATATGCACTATACAGCTAGGTACTTGAAACATTCAGGTCAAAAGAAGGAACAGGAGGAACAAACCCTTAAAAGAGCTGATTTTTTTTTTAAAGGAAGTAGTTGAACAAGGTCTCATAACAAGATATTGGGAAGTGCATACCATTGGAGATATATGGCTAGTTGTCTCCAAGGAATGGCTAGTAGGATCTCAAAGAACCAAAATGTCTCAAGCATCTATTAAATGGCTTAAGCAGAATCTATACACGACTTCTTAAGCTAACGAAATTATAAGGGGGTTAAGCCAAACTAATATATCAGCATCTGCATGAACACTAACTATGTGTTTTGTGAACAAAGTGTAACATCAAAGCCAACCCTACCAATCTATGCACAAAATAAGCACGAACAGTCGCATAATGATCGGATTAGATAGCAGTGTATTAAAATGGAAGCACATATGTAGCTAGATCAACAGTAAGATAAGAATGAACTGATCGAACAGAAATGACAACAATCATATGCTTGAATCAAATAAAATAAAAAAGAAGAAGAGGAAATTACCATTGGTTGCATATCAAAAGAGAAGAGAAACACATAGAAAACCATATAACAATATCTTGATTAATAGGATCAAGACAAATATCTCATGCTAAACACAGCAATGTCACCTAAAGATAAATGAATGAACTGATACATAGTCAACCTTGCATCCCAAAGCTATGTTCTGACGATGCAGTGTTAGCATGCATTAATCTTCCTTCACTCACTGAGTAGGGTAAGCTGTATGAGCAGCCTCTATCTTCTGATGACGTTGCATTCAACAATGTCATGCAATGACACTCCTATTTCACTCAACATATGAAATCGCTACTCACTATTACAAAACATTATCACATTAAAAAAAAACCATATGAGACCATTAAAAGTTCTAGTCCATTCCTCGACGTACTTGGTGACAAACGCTTCGACACCCCTCGTTGTACTTATCGATATCCACCGCGAGCACGCCCTTCTTCTTGCTAATCCCCAGTTTCTTATCAATCTCTCCCTCTACGGGCAACCCGCGGCAGTCCCAGCCGAACCGCCTCGTCACGTGGTGGGTGTGCATGGTTTGGTACCGGGTCATGACATCCTTGATGGTGTCGGTGAGAATGTGGCCGTAATGCGAGAGCCCCGTGGCGAAAGGGGAGCCGCCGTAGAAGATGTACTCGGGGAGGTCCTTGATGCACTTGAACTGGGTGTCGAAGATCTTGATGTCGGACTAGGACTAGAGGATCCGCTCCTCCTCTCCAAGGAATGAGAAGTTCTTCCCCCATCTCAAACTCAGCAAACTCGGATGGAAAAATCACACCTTTAATCCCCTGTAAGTACCGAACCGCGCAAATATGAGAGGACAACCATCGCCAAAAAAGTTATTTGAAGCCACAACGATTTTGAGTTCGAAGATAAACCGATTTCGATAATAATCTCGGAACCCTTATCCTTGGAACGACGATGAGATTGGAGCAGAGCTAGCTTGAGTTGACTCGAGCTTGGATCCTCATGGCATTCGATACGCTCGAGAGGGTTTTTAGAAGAGGCCCCTGGAGTGAGGGAGGCGGAGGTCAGATCTTCTTCTTTTTTTTTTCTCGGCACCGAGAAGCTCCTCGAGAGTAAAAGGTCTCCCCTCCACTTTTTACCAAAACCAGCTGGTCATCTCTTGCCGTCATCCTTCTCTCTTTTGCGGGGGCAATTTGAAGTATTGTTATAATAGCAGCGTGTATTAGTTGAGGCAAAGGAGCTCACGTGGTCATCTTCCGTGCCATGCATGACACGGTTGAAGAGACTCAAGACCTTTAGGTACAACTTCATGCTTGGCTTCAAGGAAAGTATAGGAGAGTTGTCCCCCATTCTCTGTTGTCCCCCTACTTTTCTCTTTTTCTTCTTTTCCTTTTTTTTTTTCTTTTTGAAAGCTCCTTTTGTTCTTCTCCTTTTGTCCATTCCAGATGGCTGTCGATTGTCTAGCTCCACAAGTGAATGTGTAAGCAACGAGAGCCGAGCTTAAACCGCCCAAACCATGGCTGATAGGAATCACCCTCTTGTGTGCCCCGAGCGAAACCCAGAACTCCAACGGCGGCTCGGTGTATTCGTGGGATGTGCAGACGTTACGCATAAACTTTGTGTTGGTATCAGAGGCGGCGAGATTGAGCGCAGTGACGCGGCAGCCGGCCGACTCAAACCGGTGCTTAAACTGGTACCAACTCCACGCGCCATGGTAAAACGCTGTGTACCAGTGCGAAATGGTGGTGTTCCATGCTTTCGGCTATCCATGGCAATATTCATGCTAATGATGTCCAGCTAAACAACTGAAAGTGGGAAGTTCAGCGTCGTTCTCCTCCAAGCTCCCCAGGCACAATGATGTCAGAACCCACTTAAATTTGCATTGAACCACCATTGACCTTACTCTCCATCACCCCGCGACAAGTTGAAGTTGTTCCTGAAACTTTCAGGTTTCCATTAAACCGCTCCTTTATTTTATGGTACGAAATGAGCATCACGTTTGAAGACCACACGGCAAATCACGATGAGAACAACCCTGGTGCCCTCTCATTAAAAATTGTTTTCTTCCTTTTCCCTCCTCCCCCCCTGGGACAAACATCACCATCATTTTTATGGTTCAAAGAAATAGAATGAGCTATGACCTTCATCCACTCATGAGATAATCTAATATTATTTCTTCCAGTACCACAACATGAGGTCGTGCAGGAGAACTCGTGGGGGGCAAACTCGAAGGAGGATAAAGACGTTGCCGTTCTTGGTTGATTGGTCAATAAGTTGACCATGCTTAATATTTTCAACCCATTTTAATCTCCCTTATACTTTACTCAAGAAAAACTTCTAATATTTTTGACAGATTGAAGCTCTTAAGGATCAAATTGAATGGAGTCAAACCCACCAATATTCTTGGAATGTTGAAAAACATAAGGGTAGATCTTTAAGTCTGATTGAAAATAGCTCGACAATGCTCAGTTGCATTTATCCTGAACACGAGGGGCTAGATTGGAAACATTTTTTACCATCATTTTTGCTCATTTCATGAACTTGATTAGACCAAAATGAAATTTGGGGTACTAGAGGAAAATGTCACGACTCTAGGAATGCAAAAATCGAAAATTACATAACTAAAATGAATTTTTTACAATATTTTTTTTTAATCTGAAAATGAGATTAGCAAAACAATTCCCTACTTCAAATTAATTTTTGCAGATTTTATCTGGCCAAAATGAAGAGAAAATTAAAAGAAAAATATTTAATATTTGTTTTTGTATTTTTGTGGCCTCAAATGCAATTTAATTGTCAAATATTTTCCTAATTTCTAAAAAATACTAAAAAATGAAAAAAATATTAAATATCATTTTTTGATCAAAATTGGTTCCCTAGGCTTGGCCAAGGTCAGCAAAGCTCATTTTTCAATTTTTTCAATTTTTATTGATTTTTTAAGAATTGTTTTTGAAAAATAAAATACCAAAAAATACTGAAAATGTGAAAAATCATTTTTTGGTCAAAATTGGTTCCCCAGGCTTGGTCAAGGTGCATGAAGTTGATTTTTCGATTTTATAAATTTTTAAGGATTTTCTATTAATTTTCAAAATAAAAATGCTGAAAAATACTAAAAATATGCAAAATAATTTTTTTTTTGGTCAAAATAGGTTTCCTAGGCTTGGCCAAGGTTCCCAAAGTTGAAATTTTTTTATTTTATAAATTTTTATGGGTTTTTTTCATTAATTTTAAAAGAGAAAATATGATTAAAAATCAGGTGTCAACAACTGCCCCTCTTTGAATGGAAGCTCGGTAGGGGTTCATTTTAAAGACAAGATGACACCTGAATCTTAATCGACCCAAACTAAGAAAATGCAAAGAGTCGTGACATTTGATCTCCAATACCTTTCTGTGTAAGCTTTGATATAGATCGGATTTGAGGAGGCTCCTATGGGGTGATAGAGAGGAGAGCTTACCTGACGCTTACCAGTTCACCTTGCCGTTGTTGACTGCTCTGCTAAAAAGGGAATGAAAACGTAAGGATTCGTTATAAGGAAACCTTAGGGTGATAGAACCTAGACCCGTATGGTAGATCACCCCATGGTAGATTCCTAGCGAAAAGATTCTATTGATTAAAATTTGATTGAAATTTGACTCGTATGGTAGATCACCCCATGGTAGATTCCTAATGAAAGGACTCTACTGATTAAAATTGGATTAAAATTTGACTCGTATGGTAGGTCCCCCCCATAGTAGATTCTTAATGAAAGAATTCTACTAATTAAAATTAGATTAAGATTTGACTCGTATAGTGGGTCACCCCATGGAAATGTTTGTAAGAAGGACTTTGTGCCTGTAGAAAGGACTTGGTGCCTGTAAGAAGGACTTTGGGTGCCTATAAGAAGGACTTTGGGTGCTTGTAGAGAGGACTTGATGCCTATAGAAAGGACTTGGGTTACCTGTAAGAAGGACTTTTGTGTGTCTGTAAGAAGGACTTTTGTGTGCCTGTAGAAAGGACTTTGGTTGCCTGTAAGAACAACTTTGGTTGCCTGTAAGAAGGACTTTTGTGTGCCTGTAGAAAGGACTTTGGGTACTTGTAAGAAGGGCTTTGGTGCCTCGAAGGGTACCATTTTGGGATTTGGAGAGATCAGGAATCCTACAGAAGCTCAAACCCGATTTAACTTACCTCAAAAGCTGCCATTCTGGGATCTAGGGAGATCATGAATCTTGCAAAAGTTTAAACCCGATTTAACTTACCTCAAAGAGTGCCATTTTTGGATCTAGGGAGACTAGGAATCCTGCAGAAGCGCAAACCCGATTTAACTTACCTCAAAGGGTGCCATTCTGGGATCTCGGGAGACCAGGAATCCTACAGAAGCTCAAACTCGATTTAACTTACCTCAAAGAGTGTCATTCTCAGATCTCGGGAGACTAGGAATCCCACAGAAGCTCAAACCCGATTTAACTTACCTCAAAGAGTGTCATTTTGGGGTCTGGGGAGACCAGAAATCCTGCAAAAGCTCATGCTCAACTTAACTTACCTCAAAGGGTGCCATTCTGGGATCTAGGGAGACCAGAAATCCTACAAAAGCTCATACCTAACTTAACATACCTCAAAGGGTGCCATTCTGGGAATTGGGAAGACTAGGAATTCTGCAGAAGCTCAAACCCAACTTAACTTATCTCAAAGGGTGCCATTCTGGGATTTGGGAACATTAAGAATCTTGCAAAAGCTCAAACCTGATTTGATTTACCTTGAAGGGTGCCATTCTGGGATCTGGGAAGACTAGGAATCCTGTAGAAGCTCAAACCCAATTTATGTTCTCCCTTCACTTTAGGAATAAACCGATGAGGCAAACATCCAATTATCTCAAATTTTTCATTTTCGAGACGAATCATGTTTCATACCTGTATGTGCCACAATGGATTCGAAAGCCTCGACAATCATAGGAATTCACTCTTCTTAAGAGTTCAGGTTGAAAATATACTTACCTGAAGATTTAGAAGAAACTCCTGGTGGTTTCTCAGTAACTAGGCTTATTCATTCAATAGTCGCCGAATGAATTTCGAGACCTTGGAAGGTAGGTAGTTCGAACATCAGGAACGTGTTACCTGTCAGGTAATGTTAGAGGTAACCCGTGCAAGCATTTTCATTGATGAGTTCATCGGTTCATGCAAAACTATTTAGCTAAGTTTGCAATGATTAGAAGCTTTCTGTGTAATGACTCATGATGCAATCAATCAAATGTGGATCATGCACAACTATTCTGTTAAGTTTGCATCACCAATTCTTTTCAAGGAGGTTATCATGGTATGAATACCTCGAATGTAATATGAATGGAGGACCTCAGTCTGAAAGGGCTTTCTCTCACCCTCAAGAAAGGATGTTCATCATGATTACAGGATCAAAAAGAAATCACTCATCCTCACCATCATCGCATTCAGCAAAGGTCCGAGTAATCTCGTAATTGGTACGATCGAACCAATCTAGAGGTCTTGATTAGAACCATAATGCAGGTTGGGTCAAAGGCTTTACCAAAGGGGACGCTTTTGAGTCAAGGCCATTAACAAAAAAATTTTCATCATCTGCTCCGGGTTTACAAGTCAAGAACCCTGCAAAAAATGAGAGAGAAATAGTTCTGCTCATACCTTTACGAGCGATGCTTAAAGTCTTTCAACTCTACGTTAATTCAAGCGCCTTAATCATAAAAGACTTTCATGGGCTGTAACGTAGGTTATGATTGGGGACTAAGGAAGTAAAAAGGCTTATTTTGACCTAGAAAATATATAAAGTAGGTTTAACATCGGTGATCATTGCATCTTTATCACCAGTCTCGGCCCTTTGAATAGTCCTTCAAGAATACCTTCGTTGTATGAGGATGGTGTTAACTTTGCTGATATTGTCGTCGCTCTCGAATAGTGTAAACTTCAATTGAGTATATTTTGCAATTTGACTCCTTTGAAGAGTTTTCTTTCGCAACCAGATGTCGTTGGGGATTTACATTGATTTGAATGGGCATTGGCCTTACTTTTGACTGGTGCTTTTCTTTTTCATACTCGGAACTGGCTTTCTTCCTTTTTTCTTCTTCCTTTCTTGTTTGAAGACTGTGCCATTATACACACGTATGTCAAAGATTACATTTGAAGAGTTGACTTGAGAACTCTATGTAGACCCACTTCTTTTGAGTTCTTCTGTTTTGAGGTGTCGCCATCTTCATCTTGGAATGAGCAATGATCACCAATAGGGTTTTTAAGAAAAGAATATGCAGGCTCAATTGGGCAATACAAAGGATAAAAGTGGGTTGGATGGAGAAAAGAATGCTTTTCGTTGTCCTAAGGCACTTGAATTACCATGTGAGGTTGAAAGCAAAGCAACCCTTGAAAATTAATGTTAGTCTGAGCAATAAAATTTCTAACCATTTACCTCGTGCTATTTGCTGGGACTACCTTTACTTGGCCCGATGTGAGGTGGTTCTTGACAGGGGTTATGAAATAAAGTTGCCGCCCAAATGGATTGTCAATGGTTATCTGTAGTGTTTGCGATAGAGAAATGGTCGCCTCCTTTCTTTTGGTATTATACCTTTTGCGAGAAAACCCATTGCTTTGGGGAATACGGAACCTATTCGACACACGACTCACTGTGGATATGGGACATGTATGGAAATAGGGTTGCCTTTCATCATCCTGTCATGCCCCATTCTATACCTTCGATGCATCATGTGTAGATTACACTCCAAGTCAGAATCGGCAAATTAAACATGCAGAAAAGTCATGTATGAATCATGACATGTGTAAATGCAACGCAGATGTGGCAATTTTTAACACTTCGTGTGTTTACAGAATGTGCAAGCATGGAAGAGAATTTCTCAGGAAAGGAGGGATTCGAATTGCCCCTAAACGTGCTGACCGAACAAGTTGAGTGTCTACTCCTTAAATCAAGGAGTGGCTTGTCTCTGAATTCGCCCGCTTCTTTTCAATTCAGGGGTTTACCATCAATTTGCCCCCAGTTTTATCAGTAAGAATCTTATCAAATGATTATAATTTGCCGCATGGGGTTATCTTCTTTGACATGTTAAATGTTAGTATTAACATCTCCTATCAAAAGGAAAGGAGACATGTTAGCCAGTATTGGAATGGATGAATTGGAAATGATACTGATTTACCCTTCGTCTTGAATGTTTTGCACGAGTTTTTTACCAGTTCTGTTAGAATGAGTTTTCCTTGCCTTTCGTTGGACGCTTCAACATTAGGTTAAGATCGTGACAAAATACTGATCTTGGTATTGCTCGTTGAGTATTTCTGTTTCTTTCTGCAAAAAGAAATACGCAAAAAGTCGTTTCATTTATTTACAATACTTACAACATTCCCCACCCTTGGGGATCGAACTCGAGATGTTTCGGACATACTGTCATCCCCCCATGCCATCTGGTCCATTGGACCGTAGGCTTCCATGGGGCTTTCTTTTCAAGGGTTAATCCTCGGGATAGCACGGCATTGTTGCATCATATTGGGCCATTTCACGTTACGATATTTTTCAAGGCAATTTGCAATCCCTGTTAAGAAAGGAATAAAACAATTCAGGACTCAAGATACTTATAGGCAAATTAGATACAGAATTACCCATCTCTGAGATTGCTTGCGTCTTCCGCTCGTATTCCCTCTTTATTTGAAGCTGTCCATCCAGTGATAATGTCCACGGACCGATTTGCCCACAATTTAGTCCGATCAGGGAATTTCATTTTTGGGTACGACTGTATTCTCGGGTCGTTTTACAAATTCCTGAAAATAGAAGGGATCTATTTTAAACTCGAAACAATTCAATGGTAAATTGAAACGATACGGAGTTACCCTTCAGGTTTACGTGGATTTTTACTCGCCATTAATTTGTTGCGGGTTTAGTAAAGTGGCGAATTTGAGCATTTAATAGGGGGAAGGGAGATTACTACTTCTTGCTTTTGCATTAATTTAGGACATTGATAAAAGTAGATAACATCCCCTGGCAGGAAATAAAACTTATGTATTCATTCATGATTTACTCGGCTTCTTTTGTGGGTCTTCCAGTGATCAGCCAGTTTCGCTCCAGATCTTATATAAATTGACCATGTTGAAGGACCTGTGATTATTAGCTTTGAGATATAGGCTATGTGTGCATGTTACAGTCTTAATGTTTCATCAACATTGAACTGGTTGATCATAACGGTGAGTTCGTCGTCAATGCCACTTACATGGTGGTGATATATCTCCCTTTCTTCGGGAGGCATCAATGCTGACCCTATAGGCTCGGTCTTTTCGTGCTTTCCCCCAACAGAACTTAATCCTGTCATAAACTAGTCTAACTCACATTTTAAACGAGCATTTTCGATCCTCAGATAATTCCTTTCATCAAGGGTGAGGAGGCTATTGCAGTTGGGGCAGGTGGCAGAGTCAAAAGCCTTTTTATACATCTTGTTCTCCGCTCGGAGCTTTTCATTTTCAGCTCTTAGAAACTCGGCTTCGTGGCGCTCATGACGAGTCTTTACTCGGGTTCGTCTATTCTGAAACCAGAACTTGACTTGCAAAAGTTCCAACCCTAGCTCTTGGCTCAGTTCCATTCTTTGTTTGCCGTCTGGCATGGGGCACATCCTGAAGAAATCCTTAAGCGTCTGTATTTGCTCCTCAGTATGGCGACGATAACACTTCCTTTGACCTTTGTTGTCTTTATCTTTATCAAGATCTTGGACGTTGTTGGCGGAAGGGCCAAGCTCCATGGTTCGAATCCCAAACATGGCCTCAAACTCCTCTTCTCCCATATTCAGCAAGTAATGATAGCTATCAAGTGTGTTGGGTTGGGACATCTTCGATTTGGTTAATGATTTCTCAAGGTTTGCTAACTCTTCTTGTATTCTCACTCCCTCTGAATTATTCTGAGCGACCGTGTATGCTTTAAAACTCTCCTCTGAGCACGGAAGAAAGTTTTCAAGGGAATGCTGTTGCGACCCTAAAAATTTTTTCAATCGGGTGAACGGATTATTAGGTTAACTAGATGGATTAACCTAATACGGATCCTCCCAAGTCCTACCGAATCGCAACTTTGGTTTTTTGTTCAAATGGTTAAAATTTGGAGTCGCCGCTAATCATTTTTGGTAGGTTGATTAGAAACCTAAGTAAATTAGCGGGAGGACTAAATTACTTCTACGAACCAGAGATTATGAGTTCGGAGACTTGGTTACATCAGTTAATTAAAACTAATGCCCTTTCGGTACCTTAATTTCATAGATATCCTAATTTTGCAACTCAGACTTGATTTACTCCTAAGGCTCTAGTGGGGTATTCTCTTTTTGTATTTTTATTTTTTTAAATGGAATGTACGTGAGTAACATTTTTTTTTTTGCATTTTCAAAATATTGAATATTTCCCTGAAGCCGAAAGAGGAAGTGAGTTAACAACTTTTGTGTAGTGCTGCAACCTACTCATCTTGGGGTCTAGTGATTCAAAAATTAAATTACAGGAAGTAAATGACAATAAATAAAAACCACCAATGGATGGCCCAGCCTTGGCTTGGCCCTCTCTTTTGGGATTTAATTGTACAGGAATTAAATTACAGGAATTTAAATGACGGTAAGTAAAACCTCCAATGGGCGGCCTAGCATTGACTCGGCTCTTTCCTTTAGGGTTTAATAGTGCAGGAATTAAATTACAGGAATTTAAATGACGGTAAGCAAAACCTCCAATGGGCGGCCTAGCATCGGCTTGGCTCTTCCCTTTGGGGCTTAATGGTGCAGGAATTAAATTGCAGGAATTTAAATGACGGTAAGTAAAACCTCTAATAGGTGCCCTAGCATTGGCTTGGCTCTTCCCTTTGGGGTTTAATGGTGCGGGAATTAAATTACAGGAATTTAAATGACGGTAAGTAAAACCTCTAATGGACGGCCTATCATTGGCTTGGCTCTTCCCTTTGGGGTTTAATGGTGCAGGAATTAAATTGCAGGAATTTAAATGACAATAAATAAAGGACCACCAATGGGTGGGTCGGCCTTCCCATTCTGGGGTTTGATGGTGCAAGAATTAAATTGCAGAAAATTATAGTACGAATGCGACATGTAGATATGAAAACATAAGAGTACGACATAACATAATCGAGATTTAAATCAATTCATTTGGGTAACGAAATTCTTAAAGATTTTAATGGCTAGGATTGTTACCTAACTGTTGATACCTGATTTTTAATCATCTTTTCTCTTTTAAAATTAATAAAAAAATCCATAAAAATTCATAAAATTAAAAAATCAACTTTGGGGACCTTGGTCAAGCCTAGAGAACCAATTTTGACCAAAAAATAATTTTTCATATTTTCAGTATTTTTGATATTTTTATTTTGGAAAATTCATAAAAAAATCAAGAAAAATGAGAAAATTGCAAAATAAACTTTGGAAGCCTTGGCCAAGCTTAAGTAACCATTTTTGAGTAAAAAATAATTTTTCATATTTTTCGTATTTTTTAAATATATTTTTTAGAAATTAGGAAAATATTTAATAAATATTAGCATTTGAGGCCACAAAAATACATAAAAATAGTCAATATTTTTCCTTCAAATCCCTTTTAATGTTGGCCATCGCAAATTTAAAAAATCCAATTCGAGGTCTTGTATTCCTTAACAAGCATAATCTCGAGTCGGGCCTAAAAAAAATTCAATTTGAGTCAATATATTTTCATTTTTCACTTTTAGGAGTTGTGACATTGTTCTTTAATATTCTAAATTTTCATCTTGGTCCAATTATACCCAGAATGACTCAATTTTGCAAACAGGGCTTTAATTAAAATTTGCATTATTTTCAATAGCAAGAAATGAGCTTAAATTCAACATGCGATAGGTGCGTCGATAATTGTGAGGAGATTTGGACTTAAAGAAATATTTCTCTAGGGACTGAATTGCAAATACTTAAAATCTCATGGACTAGAGTACAAATACCTAACACTTGAGGGATTATTTTGTAAATAACAAAAAGAAGAGTTAGTGGAGAAATTAGAATAGAGAAGGGAAGATGGAGAAGAGAAGATGGAGAAGAGGAGATGAAGATGGGAAGATGGAGAAGAGGAGATGGAGAAGAGAAGATAAAGAAAATAAGATGAGAATAGAGAAGGGAAGATGGAGATGAAGAAGAGTTAGTAGAATGGGAGATAGATATGGAGAAGGGAAGATGAATATGAAGAAGAGTTAGTGGAGAAATTAGAATGTGAGATAGAGATGGAGAAGGGAAGATGAAAATGAAGAAGAGTTAGTGGAGAAATTAGAATGAGAGATAGAGTTAGTGGAAAAATTAGAATGGGAGATAGATGAGTGGTTTATAAAAGGAGGAAGAAGTGAGCTTGAGAGGAGAATTTTTTGGAGAGAAAATTTTGGATGTTTGAGAGGGTTTTGGGAGATTGAAGAAAAATTTGAGAGAAAGAAAATACCAAAAAGAGAGAGAGAATTTTGAAGATGATGGGAGTTTAAAGCTAGAGGGTTATCATCATCAATTTCTTCATCGATCAACATAAATAAAAAATTCATCCCAGATTTGAAGCTAAGTGTCCCTCTACTCTCTTTATTTTTTAGTATAAACTAGCTCAAATTTTCTACTCTTCTCCCATTTCCCCATATTTGATTTCAGGCAGGAACCAATTATATCCATCAAGCACTTCTCATAATGCCATTGAAGCTAAGTGCCTCTTTCATTGTTCTAATTTTAATGTGAATTAAATCATATTTGCTCCATTACTCCATTTCTCCATATTTTTATGTCAGGCAAAGGACAACTCCAAGTCAACGGTAAATCCCATGGATGTGTAAAATTGGCGCTGACGAGCTCTTGAGTGCCCATTAAATTTTCAATTGATCCGTCGATGGATTTCGGCCCGAATTGTCAAATCAATTCGTTTTATTTTAAAGAATTTAAACCCCAGAATGTGAAGGGCAGAGCCCGCTCACTGGAGGTCATTTTAAATTTCTGCAATTTAAATTCCTGCACCTTAAACCCCAAAGGAGGGCCAAGCCAAGGCTGAGCTATCCATTGGTGGTCTTTATTTATTGTCGTTTACTTCTTGTAATTTAATTTTTGAATCACTAAACCCAAAAATGAGTAGCTCGCAGCACTGCACAGAAGTTGTTAACTCACTCCCTCTTTCGGCTTCAGGGAAATACTTAATATTTTGAAAATGTCAAAAAAAAAAATGTCACTCACATATATTTCATTTAAAAAAGTGAAAATACAAAAAGAGAACACTCCACTAGAGCCTTAGGAATAAACCAAGCCTGAGTTGCCAAATTAGGATATCCATGAAATTAAGGTACCGAAAGGGCATTAGTTTTAATTAACTAGTGTAACCAAGTCCCCGAACTCATAATCTCTGGTTCGTAGAAGTAATTTAGTTCTCCCGCTAATTTACTTAGGTTTCTAATCAACCTACCAAAAATGATTAGTGGCGACTCCAAATTTTAAAACCATTTGAACAAAAAAACCAAAGTCGCGATTTGGTAGAGCTTGGGAGAGCTCGAACTAGGTTAGTTAATTTAATCAATTAATCTGGTAATCCATTAACCTAAAAAATGAATTTTAGGTCGCGACAGCTTGGTGACTCCGCTGGGGACTTGTTCTTAATTTTTGAAAATTTAAGAACTTAGAGGACTTAGGCCAGAAAATTTCATGGAAATTCATTTGGTCTGAATTGGTTGGATTCTGACCTTTAGGTGTTAAATGGTTTTGCAGAATGGGAGTTATAAGGGGTGGAGTGTTTGGCTAACCCTTTATTTTGCAGAATTGGTGTTGGAATTGTTTGTTTAATTTCGCACATTTTTGAACCGGTGTTTGTATTTATCTGTTATGCATGTTTAATCGCTTTAGCACTACATCACACACGTCCCGTGGTCGGACCTGGGCCACTAGTTTTAGGATGGTATTATGATTTGGTTTTAGCGTTTGGCGTGAGATCACGTCGAAAGTTAGCTCAGATTCAATCCCGAACCTCTTTTCAAAAATGAGTTTTAAAAGTTAGGCCTCAGGCTTGGTAAGATTACCAAAGCGGTGGTTATAATTTTTGACTCGAGGAGCCGAAGTGGGAAGGCCCAGCTAATCCTGATTACGTCGTGAGATCGTGGCTAATCTTGATTATGTGCGCGAGATTGTCGCCTTGCCGTAAGTCTTTCGCTTCAATTTGTCAGCCTTTAAAATAGATAGGCTAAGATTTAAACTCACAATTTATGTGCATGTCTATGTGATCTACATGGTATTTTTCATGGTGAAAGTAAGTTTTCTAACTTCATCTTGTAATTATTTTTCGGTCGGTCCATGTTAGGTGTTGGTCAAATTTTGAATTTAATGTCATGGTCATTTTTCAAAAGAAAATAAAAATCAAATTAGTATCCCATCTTTGAAAAAAAAATAAATGTGAAAAATCCCTTAGGAAAATTCTGTCGACCAATAAAAGATTTTGTCACATTTTCCTACTTCAATAGAAATGAGATTTTCTTGTCAAATTTACCCCTAAAAATTCATTCTAATAAAAGGAAAATCCCTTCGGGAGATTTGCTAAATTTTAAGAGATTTTATCACATTTTTCGAATTGTAAAAATTTACAAAAAAATTCTTTTTGAGAAATTCACCCATGTTTTTCTAAGAAAATTTTCTTTAATTTCGCAAAAATAAAATTGGACTAATGTAGGAATCATGGGCCGACCCATCTTGAATCACATACTCATTATGTCCTTTTCTTTTATAGGGGAATCACAGGTATCCTAGGTAGGAGTAAAATCGGGTTCAGCATTATACCGGGAATAACCTTGAGGAATACGAAAGGACGGATAATTGTTAATGGTTTAGCTGATAACCCTCGGGGCAAGCGAAGAGTTCGATTCTCCTAGAGACAGAACCGTATCAATCAGGCAGCGTGTATGAGTTATGTATTTGGATGGTGTAGTGAATGTATCCGTCATGCCTGGGGGCATTTTTAATGTATTTGGAGGTTCATGTACTTTTGAAAAATATAGATTTCGTAATCAGAATCTATGTGGCAAATACGTTGATTCAACCCCGCAACGTCTTTCTAGTTAAATCCGGCGCTTTTCAAACTTTCTCGGGTTCGAATCACGTGGAGAATTTTAGAGGATCGGAAAATTATTATTGAGCATAGCCCACAGACATTTCCCCCAATGCTGCAGGCGACCGACACATTCAAGTAGACGCTGAAAGAGATAGGCATGAGTAAAGTGGGGCAAGCAACAGGTGGCCTGGGTTATTTATTAGCGCACTGATCGAGTAGTCGAGCTGTCTCGATTTATCTGAATGATTGCGAGTCTCAATATGGCTGGTGGGGGCCACCGCCGATTCTCGATATCATCGTCTACAACAGCAAACAAGAACATCAGGAAGGATGTTAAGCCTCGGTATTTCCTGTACCTTGAATCGATCTATGGTGATATTCGGAAGAAGAGATAGCTGGGAAGTTAAGGTACAAACGTACGAAATTTTCCTTTCATTCTATTCATCAAGGGATATTACAACCGCTCACTAAGGAGGAAAAGTGAAACCAAACTGAGGCCTAATAATCATCACAAAAGAGTTCAACTGGCTCTCCATGAAATTAATGCTCTGCCTACATTGAGCAATCTGGGAGTCGAGATCTGCAAGCTTGAAGAACAGACGAGTACACTTCTCCTTGTACCTGGATGCATTCATCTCATGGTGTTCAACGGCAAGTTTTAAGTTGTCGATCAGGTCCCTCTCGAAAGCTATATCCGCTGTTAGATCGTCGAGCCTCCCCTCCAGCCATTCACATCGGAATTTCATCACGATATCCCTCGGGTCATGCTCAAAGTAAGTCTGGTTTAAGGCAAGACGCTCCACCAGCTTCTCCCTCTCGTGAACCAGCAGCGAGACCCGCTCTTCAGCAGACTTGAAGGTCTTCTTGTATCGAGCAACCGAGCGTTCTGCAAACTCCAAGCATTCAGACCGATCCTGATAGCGGGCCTTCACGACGCAGGCTAAGGTGACCGTCTCCTGGGTGTTTCGGCAGGCCTCTAGAAAATTCATGAAGATGTATGGGAGCGCCCTGTATTCCCTCTCCAAATTGGTGCCTTCGACTGAAGAAGCATTTATCTCCCTGAACAGAACAAGGATCTCAGCTTCGACACTCGGATGACGGGTTATGTAAATATAGCCTCGGCCAAGAAGATGATAGAGTCTCTCCCATTTGGACAAAACATCGGCTGGGAAAATCTGTGTAGGAAGACTGGCCATTATCAGATTAAGGAGAGAATCAAGACTGACGAGCGGAATACGAAGGTAGTAGGGGAGAAAGTCGGGATAGGCTAGCGGAATGCGGAGACGGTAATCCGCTTCGCGTTAAATATTGACTTCACAGTGGCAATATCTATCGGTCAGATCTCCCTACCGGTCATTCCCTTTCGGTGTTATCTCCATCAGCTTAGATCTCGGACGGTCTGCCACCTCAAGCCAAGCAAATCCGACATCTCTGCCAAAAGTTTGATGGGATGACACAACTTTGAAAAAGAAGAAAGAAAGGCGACTTGGGTGGGAGACAAGGAAAATGAGATTCGTCTTTATAGGAGAACACGCCAGCAAATCGACGGTAGAGACGTTGATAGGAGCCCTACCACTATGAAAAGATGAGAAAAGACGAGCCAAGCAAGAAACACGCAGGAAAGGTTGAGAAAGACGGAACTCTCGGGAGAAGCAATACATATGTTAAGCCCACGCCAGATTTTAAAAGAGACATCCTCCTGATAATCTTTATCCATACTTTGAAGAGAGTTTTAAAGCATACACGGTTCAGAGAGAGTGAAAATACAGAAAGATATAGCAAATCTTGAGGAACCATTCGCCAAATCAAAGATGTCTCAACCCAATACTCCCGAGAGCTATCGTTACTTGCTGAATATGGGAAATGAAGAGTTCGAAGCCATGTTTGGGATCGAGCCCATGGAGCCTGGCCCTTCCGTCGACAACGTCCAAGATCTCAGTAAAGATAAGGACAACAACGGTAAGGGTCAAAAGAAGCGTTACCGTCGCCATACTAAGGAGCAAGTATAAAGGCTTGAGGATTTCATCAAAACATACCCTATGCCAGACGGCAAACAGAAAATGGAATTGAGTCAAGAGTTAGGACTTGAACCTTTGCAAATCAAGTTCTAGTTTCAAAATAGGCAAACCCGAATGAAGACTCGTCATGAGCACAATGAAGCCAAGTTTCTAAGAGTTGAAAATGAAAACCTCCGAGCGGAAAACAAGATGTATAAAGAGGCTTTTGACTCCGCCATCTGCCCCAACTGCAATAGCCTCCTCACCTTCGATGAAATGCATGATCTGAGGATCGAAAATGCGTGCTTGAGAAGTGAGTTAGACCAGTTTATAACAGGATCGAGTTCTGTTTGAGTAGGGTACAAAAAGACCAATGCTACTGGATCAGCATCAATACCTCCCAGGGAAGGGGAGATGTATCACCACCAGGCAAGCGGCATTGACGACGAACTCACCGCCATGATCAACCAGTTCAATGTTGATGAAGCACTAGGGCTGTAAGGCACATGGAGTCTGTATTACGAAGATGGTGGTCACGGGTCCTTCAACATGGCCAATGCATTCTAGATCTGGAGCGAAGCCAGCTGATCATGGGAGAGCCTGCAGAGGAAGCAGAATCGATCCTGAATGAGTGAATGTGTTTTATTCCCTTGCGTGATGTGTTTTTCTGCTTTTGTAATATGTAAAAGCAAGGAGTAATGATCCGACTTCCCCCTATTAAATGCTCGAATCCGCCACCTCACCAACCTCGCGACGAATTGATGGCGAGTAAAAATCTGCATAAACCTGAAGGGTAAAGCAGTATCGTTTCAATTTACCCTCAAATTGCTCCAGCTTTAAATTAGATCCCTTCTGTTTTCAGGAATTTACGAAACGACCCGAGAATACAGTCGTATTCACAAACGAAATTCCCTAGTTGGACAAAACTGAGGGCAAATCAATTCGCGGATATTATCACTGAATGACAGACTTCAAACAAGAAAAAGGCGAAGGACGCGAGCAATCTCAAAGAAGGATAATTTTGTATCGTTCCAATTTACCCAAGATCGTTTCGAATTCTGAATTACTTTCCTCCGTTTTAACAGGGATTGAAAATTACCTTGAAAAGAACTGCGGCGTGAAACTGCCTAGTGCAAGACCGCGTCTTTTCAAGGATTAACACCTAAAGGCGAACCTCCACGAACGCCTACGGTCCAATGGGCCAGATGGCATAAGGGAATGACAGTGGTCCAAAACATCCCAAGTTCGATCCCCAAAGGTGGGGAATGTTGTAAGTATTGTAAATAAATAAAATAACTTTTTGCGCATTTCTTTTTGCAGAAAGAAACAGGAATACTCGACGAGCAATACCAAGATCATTATTTTGTCATGAGCTTAGCCTAATGTTGAAGTGTCCAGCCAAAGCTAAGGGAAACTCAATCCAATGAACTTGATAAAGGGGTCACGCAAAACATTCAAGATGAAGGGTAAACCAGTATCGTATCCAATTCATCATTTCTAACACTGACTAACACGTCTTTTCCTCCATTGTTTGACAGGAAATGTCAAACTTGACATACTCACGAAGAAAATCCCGAGTGGTAAAACTGGTAAAGGAGTTGCGCGAAGCACTCAAGGGTAACTCAGTATCGTGTCCAGTTCATCATTTCTGATACTGGCTAACATGTCTCCTTCCTTTTTACAGGAAATGTTAAACTAACATCTGATGCGTTAAAGAAAACAGCCCTAAGGGGGCAAGTTATGATCACCTGATGCGATATGTATGATGAAATAGAAATCAAGGGCGAACCCTGGATCGAAAAGAGGCAAAACCAGAAACAAGCTACTCCTCGACTCGGGGAATAGGCCCCCAATGTGTTTGATCCGCCCACACAGCCAGGGGTAATTTCCATACTTGTACACTGTATTGCCATATTTGCATGATGTTTACACATTCCATGATTTATGCATGACTGTTCTGCATGTTCAATTTGTCAATTTTGACTGGGGATATAAACTGTACACGATGCATCGAATGTACAGAATGGGGCATGACAGGTCGATGAAAGGCAAGCCATTTACACAGTCGTCCTATATTTAATCCACAGTGAGTTGAGTGGAAGACAGATTCCGCATTCTCCAAGACAATGGGTTTTCTCACAAAAGATACGATAGTCGAAGTGAATGAGGCATTCATTCTCCATTCCAAACACTTCAGGACACCATTGACAACCCATTTGAACGGTGATTTCATTTCATAACCCTGTCAAGAACTACCCCACACTGGAGTAAAACAGAGGTAATTCCAACGATATCAGGAGATAAATGGTTAGAAATTCTCTTGCTTGGACTAACATCAATCTTCGAGTGTTTCTTTGCATGATACTCGAATTTTAATTCAAGTGCTTTAGGATGATGAAGAGCATTTATTTTCTCTATCCTACACACTCATCCTTTGCATAACCCAATTGAGCCTGCAAATTCATTTCTCAAGCCCATGTTGGTGCTCATTTCAAGGTAACGATGACACCTTCATCCAGGGAGCAGAATTGAAGAAATTTGGCCAATAGAGAATTCTCGAATTAGCCCATTTCATATGCTAGACTTTCATGTAATGTCTAGTATTATTTGTTGAAAATCATCTTGTTGCTAAAATTCAAAATCACAAGATTGTTAAACAAAATAAAAAGGAAAACAAGTGTAGCCTAAAGAAAATGGGCGTGCTTCCAAACAAAAGGGAGTCGGGAGTAAGAAAAGCAAAGGCTACTCCAAAGAATCTCGGGCAGAAAGAGCAAAGTGCCTATCAAAAGCAAGGCCAATGCCCATATATCTGTAATGAACTTCTGACTTCGAACATACATTTTGAGAATTCCCGAAAAGGATCCCCAAAGAAGTCAGTTTGCAAAGTGTAAAAGAACTACCACCCCTCAGCCAATGGTGGTATTCATTGAAGACAAATTCACGAAGGTCAAAGATCGGTGACAAGACTGCAATGATCACCAACACCAAGCCCTTCTCATATATTTTTCCGAGCCAAAACGAGCCCTTCGTTTCTCAGACCCAAATCCCGACCTACGTTATGACCCTTAAAAGTTTCTTCTGATTAGAGCACTTGAATTAATGTAAGAGTTGAATAACTTTAAGCATCGCTCGAAGAAGTTCGAGCAAGATTATTTCTCTCTCATTTTTGCAGGGTTCTTGACTTGTAAACCCGGAGCAGATGATGAAAACTTTTTTGTCAATGGTCTTGACTCGAAATGAGTCCCCTTTGATAAGCCTTTAACCCAGCCCACATTACGGTCATAATCAAGACCTCCAGATCGGCTTGATCGTATCAATTGCGAGATTACTCAGACCCTCGCTGAATGCGATGATGGTAAGGTTGAGTGATTTCTTTTCAAATCTTGCAATCAGGATAAACAAGCCTTTCTCGAGAGTGAGAGAAAGCCCTTTCGGACTGAAGTCCCCATTCAGGTTACATTCGAGGTATTCATGACATGATAACCTCCCTGGACAGAATTGGAAATGCAAACTTGACAGAATAGTCATGCATGATCCACATTATGAGCATACACATACGGTTTTAATCATTGCAAACTCAACTGAATGGTTTTGCATGAACCGATGAACTCATTGATAAAAATGCTTGCACATGTTACCTCTGACACTGTCTGACAGGTAGTGCATTCCTGATAGTCGAGTTACCCTCCGAGGTCTCGAAATTCATCTAGAGGCTATTGAACAAACAAGCCCTGTTGGCTAATGCTCGCCAAGCATTTTCAGGTGAGTATATCTTCAGCCTGAACATTTCAATTCTGATGATTGTCTGGGTGCTCAAATCCATTGCAGCACATAAGGTCATTCAGTGAGCAAGTAGACATGATACAATCAGTCTGTCTATGCCTCGATCATTAACTCAGAAGATCCAAGTAAGTCTTCTGAACCCTTGCGACTCATGATCAACATGCTCTCATAAAGTCTTCATTAGCTCACGATTGATATAATCTCGTGTTCTCAAGCTTTATCAAATCATGATTGACCAACTCTCGTGTTCTTGATCTTTGCCTCATCGGTTTATTCCTAAAGTGATGGGACAACAAAAATTGGGTTTGAGCTTCTGCAGGATTTCTGGTTTCCCCAGATCCCAGAATGGCACCCTTTATGGTAAGTGAAATTGGGTTTGAGCATCTGTAGGATTCCTGGTCTCCCCAAATCCCAGATTGCAACTCGAAAATCATTTTCTCAATCAATACCTCTTCAGTCTACCAAAAAGGTGACATTTAGGGTATACAGTCTCTGGAGCCCTTCCATTGGAGACCCCAACACGAAATGGTCCATTTTCAAAAGTCCTTTTTATATGCACCAAAGTCCTTCTTACAGGCAACCCAAAGTCCTTCTTACAGGCAATTAAAGTCCTTCCTACAGGCACCCAAAGTCCTTCTTACAGGCAACACAAAAGTCCTTCTTACAGGCACCAAAGTCCTTCTTACAGGCAACCCAAAGTCCTTCTTACAGGCACCAAAGTCCTTCCTACAGGCATAAAAAATCCTTCCTACAGGCACCCAAAGTCCTTCTTATAGGCACCAAAGTCCTTCTTACAGGCATCAAAAGTCCTTCTTACAAGCACCAAAGTCCTTCTTACAGGTAACCAAAAGTCCTTCTTACAGGCACCAAAGTCCTTTCTACATGCATCAAAAGTCCTTCTTACAGGCACCAAAGTCTTTCTTACAAGCAACCCAAAGTGCTTCTTACAAGCAACACGAAAGTCCTTCTTACGGGCAACCTGAAGTCCTTCTTACAGGCACCAAGTCCTTTCTATAGGCAATTAAAGTCCTTCTTATAGGCAACCAAAGTCCTTTCTACAGGCAAACCAAAGTCCTTTTTACAGGCAAACAAAAGTCCTTTTTACAGGAACCAAAGTCCTTTCTACAAGCAACCCAAAGTCCTTCTTACAGGCACACGAAAGTCCTTCTTACAGGCACACGAAAGTCCTTCTTACAGGCAATCAAAGTCCTTCTTACAGGCAACCCGAAGTCCTTCTTACAGGCAATCAAAGTCCTTCTTATAGGCAACCCGAAGTCCTTCCTACAGGCAACACAAAAGTCCTTCTTACAGGCAATCCAAAGTCCTTCTTATAGGCACCAAGTCCTTTCTATAGGCACAAAGTCCTTCTTACAGGCATTGCCATGGGGTGACCCACCATACAGGTCAAATTTTAATCAGTAGAATCCTTTCATTAGGAGTCTACCATGGGGTGACCCACCATACGGGTCAAATTTTAATCCAATTTTAATCAGTAGAATCCTTTCGTTAGGAATCTACCATGGGTTAACCTACCATACGGGTCCAAGTTCAATCACCCTAAGGTTTTCTTATAACGAATCCTTAGGTTCTCATTCCACTTTCGACAGAGCATTCATGTCAATCGACAACCTCACGGGCAGGTAAGTGCCAGGTAAACTCTCCTCTCTGTCTCTCTATCCCTCCATCGGAGTCTCCTCAAATCAGGTCTGGATCGAAACTTACATTGAAGGGTATTTGAGATCAGATGTCACGACTCACTTTATTTCCTTATGTGTTGAGTCGATTAGGATTCAGGTGTCATTTCGTCTTTGAAATGAACCTCTACCGAGCTTCCTTTCAAAGAGGGGCAGCTGTTGACACCTGATTTTTAATCATCTTTTCTCTTTTAAAATTAATAAACAAATCCATAAAAATTCATAAAATTAAAAAATCAACTTTGGGGACCTTGGTCAAGCCTAGAGAACCAATTTTGACCAAAAAATAATTTTTCATATTTTTAGTATTTTTGATATTTTTATTTTCGAAAATTCATAAAAAAAAATCAAGAAAAATGAGAAAATTGAAAAATCAACCATGGAAGCCTTGGCCAAGCTGAGGCAATAATTTTTTAGTAAAAAATAATTTTTCATATTTTTTTTTATTTTTTTAAATATATTTTTTAGAAATTAGGAAAATATTTAATAAATAATAGCATTTGAGGCCACAAAAATACATAAAAATAGTCAATATTTTTCATTCAAATCCCTTTTCATGTTGGCCATCGCAAATTTAAAAAATCCAATTCGAGATCTTGTATTCCTTAACAAGCACAATATCAAGTCGGGCCTAAAAGAATTTAATTTGAGTCAATTTATTTTCATTTTTCACTTTTAGGAGTTGTGAAATTGTTCTTTAATATTCCAAATTTTCATCTTGGTCCAATTATACCCAGAATGACTCAATTTTACAAACAGGGCTTTAATTAAATTTACATTATTTTCAATAGCAAGAAATGAGCTTAAATTCAACATGCGATAGATGTGTCGAATATTGTGAGGAGATTTGGATTTAAAGAAATATTTCTCCAGGGACTGAATTGCAAATACTTAAAATCTCATAGACTAGAGTACAAATACCTAACACTTGAGGGATTATTTTGTAAATAATAAAAAAAAGAGTTAGTAGAGAAATTAGAATAGAGAAGGGAAGATGGAGAAGAGAAGATGAAGATGGGAACATGGAGAAGAGAAGATGGGAAGATGGAGAAGAGGAGATGGAGAAGAGAAGATAAAGAAAATAAGATGAGAATAGAGAAGGGAAGATGGAGATGAAGAAGAGTTAGTAGAATGGGAGATAGATATGGAGAAGGGAAGATGAATATAAAGAAGAGTTAGTGGAGAAATTAAAATGTCAGATAGAGATGGGAAGGGAAGATGAAAATGAAGAAGAGTTAGTAGAGAAATTAGAATGGGAGATAGAGTTAGTGGAAAAATTAGAATGGGAGATAGATGAGTGGTTTATAAAAGGAGGAAGAAGTGAGCTTGAGAGGAGAATTTTTTGGGAGAGAAAATTTTGAATGTTTGAGAGGGTTTTGGGAGATTGAAGTAAAATTTGAGAGAAAGAAAATACCAAAAAGAGATAGAGAATTTTGAAGATGATGGGAGTTTAAAGCTAGAGGGTTATCATCATCAATTTCTTCATCGATCAACATAAATAAAAAATTCATCCCAGATTTGAAGCTAAGTGTCCCTCTACTCTCTTTATTTTTTAGTATAAACTAGCTCAAATTTTCTACTCTTCTCCCATTTCCCCATATTTGATTTCAGGTAGGAAACAATTATATCCATCAAGCACTTCTCATAATGCCATTGAAGCTAAGTGCCTCTTTCATTGTTCTAATTTTAATGTGAATTAAATCATATTTGCTCTATTACTCCATTTCTCCATATTTTTATGTCAGGCAAAGGACAACTCCAAGTCAACGGTAAATCCCATGGATGTGTAAAATTGGCGCTGACGAGCTCTTGAGTGCCCATTAAATTTTCAATTGATCCGTCGATGGATTTCGGCCCGAATTGTCAAATCAATTCGTTTTATTTTAAAGAATTTAAACCCCAGAATGTGAAGGGCAGAGCTTGTTCACTGGAGGTCATTTTAAATTTCTGCAATTTAAATTCTTACACCTTAAACCCCAAAGGAGAGGGCCAAGCCAAGGCTGAGCTATCCATTGGTGGTCTTTATTTATTGTTATTTACTTCCTGTAATTTAATTTTTGAATCACTAAACCCCAAAATGAGTAGCTCGCAGCACTGCACAGAAGTTGTTAACTCACTCCCTCTTTCGGCTTCAGGGAAATACTTAATATTTTGAAAATGCCAAAAAAAAATGTCACTCACATATATTCCATTTAAAAAAGTGAAAATACAAAAAGAGAACTCTCCACTAGAGCCTTAGGAATAACCAAGCCGGAGTTGCAAAATTAGGATATCCATAAAATTAAGGTACTGAAAGGGCATTAGTTTTAATTAACTAGTGTAACCAAATCCCCGAACTCATAATCTCTTGTTCGTAGAAGTAATTTAGTTCTCCATTTACTTAGGTTTCTAATCAACCTACCAAAAATGATTAGTGGCGACTCCAAATTTTAAAACCATTTGAACAAAAAACCAAAGTCGCGATTTGGAAAAGCTTGGGAGAGCTCGAACTAGGTTAGTTAATTTAATCAATTAATCTGGTAATCCATTAACCTAAAAAATGAATTTTAGGTCACGACAGTAGGGTAAGCTGTATGAGCAGCCTCTATCTTCTGATGATGCTGCATTACAACAATGTCATGCAATGACACTCATATTTCACTCAACATATGAAATCGCTACTCACTATTACAAAACATTATCACATTAAAAAAAAAACCATATGAGACCATTAAAAGTTCTAGTCCATTCCTCGACGTACCTAGTGACAAATGCTTCGACACCCCTTGTTGTACTTATCGATACCCACCGTGAGCACGCCCTCCTTCTTGCTAATCCCCAGCTTCTTATCGATCTCTCCCTCTATGGGCAACCCGTGGCAGTCCCAGCCGAACCGCCTCGTCACGTGGTGGTTACGCATAGTCTGGTACCGGGTCGTGACGTCCTTGATGGTGTCGGCGAGAATGTCGCTGTAATGCAGGAGCCCCGTGGTGAAAGGGGGGCCGTCGTAGAAGATGTACTCGGGGAGGACCTTGAAGTGCTTGAGTTGGGTGTCAAAGATCTTGATGTCGGACTAGGACTAGAGGATCCGCTCCTCCTCTCCAAGGAATGAGAAGTTCTTCCCCCATCTCAAACTCAACAAACTCGGATGGAAAAATCACGCCTTTAGTAGCCCGTAAGTATCGAACCGTGCAAATACGAGAGGACGACCATCGCCAAAAAGGTTATTTGAAGCCACAGTGATTCTAAGTTCGAAGATAAATCGATTTCGACAATAATCTTGGAACCCTTATCCTTGGAACGACGACGAGATTGGAGCAGAGCTAGCTCGAGTTGACTCGAGCTTGGATCCTCATGGAATTCGATACTCTTGAGAGGGTGTTTAGAAGAGGCCTCTCGGAGTGAGGGAGGCGGAGGTCAAATCTTCTTTTTTTTTTCCTCGGCACCAATAAGTTCCCTGAGAGTAAAATATCTCCCCTCCACTTTTTACCAAAGCCAGCTGGTCATCTCTTGCCGCGATCCTTCTCTCTTTTGCGGGGGCAATTTGAAGTATCGTTATAATAGCAGCGTGTGTTAGTTGAGGCAAAGGAGCTCACGTGGTCGTCTTCCGTGCCATGCATGACACGGAAAGTGGCAAATTCCAAGCACCGTGGCAAACGCCATGTACCAGTGCGAAATGGTGGTGTTCCATGCTTTCGGCTATCCATGGCAATATTCATGCTAATGTTGTCCAGCTAAACAACCGAAAGTGGGAAGTTCCGTGTCGTTCTCCTCCAAGCACCCCAGGCACAATGATGTCAGAACCCACTTAAATCTGCATTGAACCACCATTGACCTTACTCTCCATCACCCCACGACAAGTTGAAGTTGTTCCTGAAACTTTCAGGTTTCCATTAAACCGCTCCTTTATTTTATTGGACGAGATGAGCATCACGTTCGAAGACCACACGGCAAATCACGATGAGAACAACCCTGGTGCCCTCTCATTAAAAATTGTTTTCTTCCTTTTCCCTCCCCCCGTCGACAAACATCACCATCGTTTTTATGGTTCAAAGCAATAGAATGAGCTGTGGGTGGAGGTGGGACCTTCATCCACTCATGAGATAATATAATATTATTTCTTATAGTACCACAACATGAGGTCGTGCAGGAGAACTCGTGGGGGGCAAACTCGAAGGAGGATAAAGACGTTGCCGTTCTTGGTTGATTGGTCAATAAGTTGACCATGCTTATTTTCAGCCCATTTTAATCTCCCTTATACTTTACTCAAGAAAAACTCCTAAAATTTTTTACAGATTGAAGCTCTTAAGGAACGAATTGAATGGAATCAAACCCACCAATATTCTTGGAATGTTGAAAAACATAAGGGTAGATCTTTAAGTCCGAGTGAAAATGGCTCGACAATGCTCAATTGCATTTATCCTAAACGCGAGGGGCTAGATTGGAAACATTTTTTGCCATCATTTTTGCTCACTTGGTGAACTTGATTAGACCAAAATGAAATTTGGGGTACTAGAGATAAATGTCACGATTCTAGGAATGTAAAAATCGAAAATTACATAGCTAAAATGAATTTTTTAGAAGATTTTTTTTAATCTGAAAATGAGATTAGCAAAACAATTCCTTATTTCAAATTAATTTTTGTAGATTTTATCTGGTCAAAATGAAGAGAAACTTAAAAGAAAAATAGTGAATATTTTTTTTTGTATTTTTGTGGCCTCAAATGTAATTTAATTTTCAAATATTTTCCTAATTTCTGAAAAATAATAAAAAATGCAAAAAAGATGAAAAATCTTTTTTTGATCAAAATTGGTTCCCTAGACTTGGCCATGGTCCCTAAAGCTCATTTTTCAATTTTTTCAATTTTTATTGGTTTTTTAAGAATTGTTTTTGAAAAATAAAATACCCAAAAATACTGAAAATATGAAAAATCATTTTTTGATCAAAATTGGTTCCCCAGGCTTGGCCAAGGTCCCCGAAGTTGATTTTTTGATTTTATGAATTTTTACTAATTTTCTATTAATTTTCGAAAATAAAAATATGAAAAATAATGTTTTTGGTCAAAATCGGTTCCCCAGGCTTGGCTAAGGTCCCCGAATTTGATTTTTTAATTTTATATATTTTTATGGGTTTTCTATTCAGTTTAAAAGAGAAAATATAATTAAAAATCAAGTGTCAACAGTAGCTCATCATATAACTCATATTGCTGATAAGGGCCAAGAGCTCATCGACTCATTCTCATAATCTCATAATTGTTATCTAGGACTCGTAGGCCCAATGTCGTTTGAAAAAAGATAACATATCATTTGCATTGTCACCTTCACACGAAACGATGACTTGTACTCCTTTCTGGTGATAAGGCTAACTCTACCCCCCTCAATGGTCTCATAATTTCCATATAAAAGCCAATTCTAGCTTTCGTCGCTCCTTGGGAGACGATAAGTGAGCAAATATATGGACATTATTTCGCACACACTTGCTCGTTTATCACCTTTTCTTGTTATAAAAATGCAAGTTCGGAAATGAAATAGCTAAGGACCGCTCGAGCAATCCCCGGGCCGAGATTGGCCCACCTAGCATCGGTCGGCTTGGGCCATACTGAACTAGGCCTAGGTTAGACCCAAAGGTTAGACCCGGTTCTAGTTGGCTCGAGTCAGGGTAGGTTGGTTCCAAACCAGACCAGAGTTAGATCGGGTCGAGTTCTGCTTGGTTGGCCTTGGTAATTCCCCTCTGTCTTTGTTCAAATGTCCGACTCCCTTTTAATGCTTAACTAATGTCATTTATGATACAATAACACATATCCGCACACATAATTAATGCAACATAACATCAAGTGTTAAACAGACATTACCATCTTAGAACTAGTAATCCCATTTACCTGTTACCTAAGCTAAAGTATTCTATTTTTGATGCAAGAAAACGAGACGAGGAGGAAAAGGCAATGTGAGTCGGCAACAGCTGCGTGAGGCAATGTGTGTATGTGTGTGAGAGAGAGAGAGATTAGTCTTTTGTGGTCCAATTTGAGGGAACACTTCCCTTTATGTAGTCCTCAAGTCTCAAAGTCTTAGTCAACATGTCATTATTAATGGCTATAATTTGGACAATTTACTTAACCCCTTTTGATTGGGCTACCTTGCCCTCTAGGGTTCACTATGTGGCAACCTAAATATAGATTAGCTACTTAGATTCATTTGATTGGTTCACATATTCGAGTTTCTAGAAATTAATCACTAATCACTTTATTATTGGTCCACCTAACCCAAACTTCTAGAACCTAGCCATATTAAATTGTCATTAGCTTAATTAAATTGTCTAATCTACTCCATCTTCTAGAATCTTTCGGAAGCAAGAGTCAATGAGCGACCATTCATAGATATAACAACCTGAATTTTTGCCAGATTAGATTAACAAGTGGAGTGGTTAATGTCAGACTTGGATTATTAGTGACTATGATTTGGGTTAATTATTTTGCGATGGATTATTAGACTTTAGTTTTTCGATGGACGTGACGAAATCTGGAACGCTGGACTGTTAATTGCTTATATTTATGTTGGCCTTGAAAGTATCGTTCGGGCCTAAAGTTTGGACTAAATTGAACTATGAAACCCTACTTAGCTGGCCAACTCACTCCCCTACCTATATAAATTATCCACTCACTCTCATCCTCTTCATGGATAAGCCCCACCAAGACCTCTCTCTTTTTCTCGTTCTATCCCCCCTAACCGATGTCACTCCTCCTCCTTAGCTTGGCGGTGCTACTAACTCGGCGTCATTATTCCTCCCTCAAGCTCTAATCAATAGCCCTTATGTTGCCCTCAATGCTCACCCTTACTCCCCTCTGACTCGTGCGACACCGACGAACAAGGAAGGGGTCCGTAGTTCACTTGACATGATTCAAGCTTAGTCCTTCTTTGTGCTTCGATCTAATGCACGTGGAACCTCTAAACCATCTAATAGTCTAGCTATTTGTTAGTTGATTAGGTGCGACAATGCCAAATCGCATTGACATAGTGAGATTGATTTGTGCTTTTGCGATTAGACGAATAGTTTTGCATGTTGTCGTGATCTTAAAAAAGGGGTTGCCTTCGGTTAATGGATTATTAGATTAATTAGATTGCTTAACTAATATGGGCTCTCTCGAGCCCTACTAAATCGCAACTTTAGTTCAAGTTATTTAATGTCTAAATGATTTTAAATTCTGAGCCACCATTAATCATTTTTATAGGTAAATTAGAAATCAAAATAAAATAGTGAAAGAATTATTTTATTCCTATAAATAAGAGATTATGAGTTTGAGGACATGATTACATTAGTTTATTAAAACTAATATCCTTTCGGTTTCTCAAATTTCATAAAAAATCCTAAGTTTGACAACTTAGCTTGAATCGATTTAAGTTCAAAGGATGAAGTTATTTTTGGATTTTCTTTTTTTTTAATGAATGTATGAATGACATGAAAATGAATTTTATCTAGATGACGAGATGATATGCTCATGCGAAGATGTGATGCATGACATACAAAATTACGCTATATTACCTTGTATGCAAAATTTAACTAATCAATTAAAGCATGTGAGATGACATGAACCTGAAACATGATGTAAGATGCAAGACAATCCATTTTAACTATTGCATGACATAGGTGACATGGATAGCAATCAATTATACAAAAGATTAATCTAAACATGCAAGAACAACATGACAGGCGAAAGTCTCATGCTTAATTACAAGGACGTGTAATTTTAATCTAATGACTAAAGCATGCAAGTTTAATCAATTAGATCTAGATGAACGAAACTAAACATGATTTCTACTTGATGAGACATAGCATGACATGGCACAATGACAAGCAAACATGACATGGCAAAACTATGTAACATGCAATGCACGATCATGCAACATGACTAAACACTGGATATGCCAAAAGCGGCATGGAAATTTATGCAAAAGCGGCATGGAAATTTATGCAAAAGCATGGAAAGAATAGCAACATGCTAATGTATGATATTTTGAAAAATATGGTGTCGCGACCTAAAATTCATTTTTTAAGTTAATGGATTATCAGATTAATTAATTAAATTAACTAACCTAGCTCGAGCGCTCCCAAGCTCTACCAAATCGTGACTCAGGTTTTTTGTTTAAATGATTTTAGAATTTTGGAGTCGCCACTAATTGTTTTTGATAGGTCGATTAGAAACCTAAATAAATTAGCGGGAGAACTAATTTATTTCTACGAACCAGAGATTATGAGTGCGGGAACTTGGTTACGCTAGATTACTCTAATGCCCTTTCGGTACCAATTTCATGAAAACTCATTTGGTATGAGATTTGGGGACAAATTGACCAGAAGGGTAAAATGGTCATTTTTTTCAAAGATCGGGAATTGGAAATAGGTCAAACCAGTTGAACGTGGTCATTCCTTATTTCCCACGATTTTTGAGAATTTTTCAGGATTTTCTGAGACGATTTGCCCATGAGGGGCAAAATCGTCATTTTGGAAAGATCGGGATGGAAATTCCCCAAAAATAGGATTGGTCAGTCAAAATGACCCGTTTCCTAATTTCTGAGATTTTTCTAAATTTTTCTGAATTTTTCGATATTTTTCATTTTTTATTTTTATTTTTATTTGATTTGTTTTTGTTTTTTGTTTTTTTGTTTGTTTTTTTTATGACATGAATGATGATTTACATGCAAAAATGATTTTTTTTTTGTATTTTCGGATTTAATTATGGCCCTAAAATAGCTATGCATTAAAAGGTAGCTATCGGACATATTTTAGAGTTTAATTTGATCTAAACCTTAACCTATCAAATATAGACTATTGCAGGCATAATTATTTACTTAAACATGCATTCGAATATTGTAAAAAGGCAACGGCTCGATCAGTTCAATCCAAATATTTAAAATCAACTAATTGGATATGCAAATCAAATATGTGAATCGCTAAAGATAGGAAATTTACTTGATTTGCGGCTGAAGCCTTGACTTTGAGACTGATGTGAGGACCTCCGCACGAACAGCTTCAGGATTTTCGCACGAACCGGCTTAAGGACTCTTCAGCTTGGTAAAGACCAACGAAGGACTTCGCTTAATCAACAAAAGTGAATGTCCATTGTCCTTGAAGCGATGAACTCTGCCGAGTGATGATGTTGATGGCCCAATTAATCATGGGTCTGAGGTGATGAATCAGCATTTGGTCCAGCATTGGAGAAAGTAGATTCACTAGGCCCAAGGATCTCTCACGTGACATAGTCTTGACTACAGGTATGTTGTCCCAAAACGCAGCTCATTGCATATAAGGAACATTACAAGATGGAGCACGGGTAGGATAAGTAAAACCAAAGTACCCTTCCACGTTAAAATAATACCACAGCCCGTATGAATCCCTTTGCTATACTTGAAGGTATAGAGAGATCATCATTGCCAGAGGGCGGCTCAGGTATTGGTTTTCTTCCTTTGTTAAAGCTTTCCTTATATCCGCAGCCTTCCGTGCAGCATACTTCCGTTTTTGTTCAGTGCTAGCACTACAGCTGAAAGAGACGACTGGTATTGAGCCTCCAGGACCGCGTGCACTACCTTCACCGTCGGGAGGTTCTCGTCATTCTCCGGCACGATACAACGGACTTCAGGCGTTGTCTGCATGAAGAGGCCGTTGCCCATCACCGTATATTTCACTTTCAAGGCCCCTTTCGAAGAAGCCCTGCTGGGTTTTTCTTCCTCGGTTTTCTTTTGCTAATGGGTGAGCACAATTCTTGGGGGGTTGTCCCACGCCATGCATGCATAAACTTCACTTCTTTAAACATCATGGAATAACTTCTGAGTAATAATGCTGTAATTATTCTTGAGTCCATTCATCCACCGCCAATAACAGCAACTTTCTTCACTGGCCTGGGCGTCAAGCCTCTATCAGTAATGCCTGGAATCTCTAAAGTTCCATGTTGAGCCAAGAAGACATGAACCAAGCTCTTGCACATGTCAGACTTGAGAAACCCTTCGAAAGCTTCAAGTTCCTTCCAAAGTCCAGCAAGAATCCCAAGCTGCAGCTTAGGGAGGCCTCGTTGTGCGCCAGGAGGGGGCAAATTCTTGCATGGCCTGCCACAGCAATCTCTAAACCTCCACCCAAGGCCAGGCCATCAACGGGGAGGAAGGAGATGTTCTAGCTCAGTCCTCGTCCTCGGTTGGTGGTGATGGACTCGGCAACGGCTAAAGTTCTTAGCTGGACAGAGGCGATGGCGCCCCCGAGTCTCGAGACCGCTCTTGGCCCCGGACGAGCAAATACCACCGGTGGGTTCTCGGGTCAGCATACGGCAGCAACTCACGGTTTTGGGTGAAGAGTTCATGGTGGACGATGATCATCATGGGTTCTTGATGAGAAGGCTTTGCATAAACAAGGAATGGTCGAGGCTTCTCAAGCTTTCGATTGTACACCTTTCCGCGCGATGCTCTTCGCGTAGAGGTCCACTAAGGATTCGTCACTTCCCACTAACTGAGTTCATACTGGCCGAATGAAGTTGCCTTCTGAAGACACCACCAAAGGAAATGCCAATGATACGCCTTCTCAGAGTGAAAGTGACTCAAATTCGCAGGAGGACTCAGCATAGAAGCTAGATGAGAACGTGCCACCTCAGAGTCAAGAGAAGGTGGATCGTGAGATTGAGGAGAAGGTGAGCCCCCGTCTATTGCATACGCATCTTCGCAACGATGTGGAGGCCTTGGACTTGTCAAACTCCAGCAGCTTATCTTGTAAGAGTACACTTTCTTAAATTGCACTTCACTAAACTTGGGAATCGAGCTTTAATCTTAGACATCGGCAGTTAGGGCTTGCATGGCACGACTGGAACTCATGGGACAGCAGCTGCAACAGAAATCCTCAGGTGTACACTGGGATGGAGCCGAAATGTCGGAAGCCGCGCTGGATTAAGGCGAGCTTCTTCAGTCTTCCAAGAATCGCTCGATAGTTACCCCTTATCTCCGGGCATCTCCCTTCTACTTCGCGGCTGAATCGGATAGGTTAATGCCACCCGTGCCGGCGGACCAAGCGAGAGAAAATCGCCCCGGCCCTTTTGTGTGCCTCCATGAAGTGATCTCCTTGGGCACTCTTAGACGCAAGGTTCTTTACCGTCTCATCCACGCTTAGTACGAGGCAAACAGCCTCAGTAACCGCATTTATCGCATTAATATTCACGACAGATGGTTCCCAGACAAAGTTGGTAAAAGAATCAGCGATTCCACCGGTGTTGGTATCTACTCCGTAAAGTACAACTTCTCCAGATATGAATGCATGCTTCTGTCTCAGTTTGTTCAACACGTCAGTTGCATCAAAGGCAGCAATGTTACAGAGTTGCCGAGGAATAACTTGGAGTGCCTTAGCATAGGAGTTAATCAAAAGCTGTAATTTCCCTGCGATTGTGCGTGCATGTCGCCGCAAGTATCGACTTATCTCCATATCTGTTCCAAGGTTCAATCCTGCATTCGCAACTCCGGGGTTTTGATGTCTCGGATTTGTTACAGTACTTGCGAGAAACTATACTCTGGTCTGATATACACCTACGAGGGTTGTGGATTTTTCGCCGATGAAGGTCGTGCAAAGTGTCGACACTTTGACCAGTTTCATGGGAGTGTGCTGCCCCATGCAAACGTCTTTCCCATATAAACTGAGCTTTTTGTTACTGATCCATTCTCTCCAGCCGAAACGGGATTGACTCCCACAGCGCTACCTAAGGAAACGGGAGGATAAAGAGGTCGAAAAACCAACCTTTCGGGCGACGGCAATTAGTTTTTTTTTCTTTCTCCATGGGCTCACCCACTTTTGCATAGCAATGGAAACTTGTGTAGATGGAAGGACGCATCTCCAACTTCAATGGAAACATCACTTGGAGGCTTAGTTGAGTTGGCCCAGGTGTTGTCGTCAAGGAGAAACGCTTCAGACTTCAATCCGCAGCTTCATGTACGCCATTGGCAACTTCAGTTGACGCCCACGGTTCCTCGGTTCTCAAGTCGCTATAGCCTCTTTCTCTACTGGATGCAGTACATGTTCACCTCCGCTTGGGGTTTATGGCTGCGACGGAACTTCATGAACGTGGCCGACTCACTGGGTGTCCTGGAACTTGACTAGTTATTAACGATAACCAAGTCACTGTGAGGGGTTACAGTTTCGACACAGGAGCTTCGTGAGGCGACACCTCAGACCCACGTTCGTCTTCTCCTCTCCTCATGCGTCCACCTTCATCTTCTTTTTGGTGATGGCCCTATAGACATGGCCAGGAGCCAAAGTATCTGTTGGTTGGAGAAGCTTAATGCGAATCACCCGAACGGAATCCTTATCGACCGCGGCGATGGGAGCTTTTATGGATCGTCCCCGAGGACTCCCCTGGATTTCTCCCCAGAGAAGCTTTTCTTTTTTTTTTTTTTTGAAAGTGCCATTCCCTTTCTTCCGTTGAATCATCACCCCCCCCCCCCCCCCCAGCTGTTAAATGGGCTACCTCTTTTGTGTTACCCCCGAGAAAGCCAGTGGGTGTAAAGAGAGTGCACGTTTGTCTCCTTCCTCTTTCGGTCGGTCCACTCAGGATGTCCTCGATGAAGGCCCTTGTTTTTCTTTTCTTTTTTTCTTGGCCATCCTCTTTTGTCTGCCACTTCTTTCTTGCTTTCGGTTTGTCCACGTCTCCACCTTTTGTTCTGCTTTGGTGATGGTTTCGATCAATATCAAATGTATCTCTTCGGGAGCAAGACACGGCTTCATTAGGTTCGAGTGATTGACGACGCTAAGACACTATTATCGACAGCTCTTGTTGCATGCTTATCATGTTTGGATGAGATGAGGAGTCGGAGGAGTCCGATCTGAAGACGATCCAGCCCGATCCAGCCCAACACGTCATCGCTCAGCTGGAGAGGGAGATTGCCGCGGTTGACCTCGTGACCTTGGGGACACGCCGTAACCATGAACGAGACAAAGACACGCAACCCCAGGATCTGGAGCCCTCCTCGAGGATCCTTGTTTTGGTTCTCTTCCTCGCACCAGCCGAAATAGTCACCGCCGATGAGGTCGCACGTCTCTTCGTCCTCCCCCATCGGGGTATACGCATCGCTGCTATGATTATAGCTTAGAGCGTACTCGAGCCATGAGGGACGGTACCCGTGTGAACAATGCCCAGGAGACTATATAGGCCTGGCTGAAATCATCATCGTCCCAGACAACGGTGGGGAAATTTCTGGGATCTGGATTGGAACTGATTGGAGATGATACTTGGAGGCGGTAGGATCCTTTTCTCGGATGCCATGGCTACGAGGCACAGATTCAAATTCTCCGCAACACTGAGAGAAAGAGAGAGAGATTCAGAGTCAGAGAGAGAGAGCTCATCTTGCTTCCTAGCATCGTCCAAGACCTTCCCTCAAGCTCCTGCGTTACTTGTAACTCCCCCCGATTTTCCCCTGAGTCTCTAGGATAAATACCTCATCATGATTAAAAAATGACCAAGCAAAAGGGGCCTGCTTCATCTTAGCAAATTTTTTTTACGACAAACATCTAGACCCTCTCGAACTTCCGAGCAAAGTCTGTATTTGATAATTAGTGAAGACCCCCAAAGGTCATGGAGAGCACTTCGAGTGAATCCAAAGTAGCTGGAATCAAGATAGTGACTGCAACTCAAGTGGACACCGTTGATCTTGATATTAATCGACGACCAGGATGGCACTGCGTCAACAGGGACGTTCAAAAGGAATCGGAATTATGGCATGACCAAAGACAGAAGCGGCTTCAAGCGTACGTCGTCGGTGGTAAAAAAAATAAAAGAAAAACAAGTCAGAGATGTAGGTGCCTCGGTCAAGGAAAAAATCAACTTCACCGGCTCTCTTTCTCATACTTTTCTCTCTCCTTTTCTTTTGCTTTTCAATCGTTTATTCCGAGTGCCCTCTCCTGCGAATCTCCACGATTTCTTTTGTGCCCTTTCCCGTATTTTATTGCCGAAAGCACTCACTAAACATCCTCTATTCACGTTTTCACTCATCCACATTTTTTATAATTGTCAGGCCTCTTTCTCTCCCACTAAACCCTGTCTCCCGCTCCAATTTTTCTCCTTTTTGCCAGTTTCCCCTTTGTCCAGGCTTTTTCCCCACTTTTCTTCAAACGATGGGAGGTGATTGACCTCATTCCCCTCACCATTTCCTGTCTACCAACTTGTGTGTCTGATCAAGAGGTGCGCTCCCTTTTTTGTTGACGTGCACCCTCATCTTGTGGGAAAGGGACCGAGAGAGAATCTTTTATTCCCTTTGTTTCTTGTACTTTTGACCGCACCATGGAGAAAGAATGCCAATTCTTCCCGCACTCATTGCCCCCTCTTCTTCCCTTTTTTTTTTTAAATTTTTATTCATGCTTTTCCTTTTGCTGAAGCTCCACTATCGTCTCCGTATTAGAATGAGAAACTGTCAAAGCTCTTTTGTGAAGAACAACTCAAGTTGACGACAGAACCCATTGGACGCAACGTTTTTCTGAGCCGGAAATCATTGAAGCCTTCTTCGAACTCGATGGATGAACTGAGCTGAATAGGATGCTGACAATACGTTCACGCCCGAGCCCTATGAGCCGTACCAACCAATGGGATTCCATAATACTCGCGAAGGGATCTCAACGACGTGCCTGAAGGTTTCAATCCTTTAGATTTCATCAACTCACGCGCCAGAGGAAATGTATCCGTGAATAGCTAGTTTGCAGGAACCTCAAAGGAGTCAGCTATTAAATTCCTCTAACAAAAAAAAAGCACATCAAAACACAGAGCATTATGAGCGATAAATTAGACATATCCCCTAGATTTTGGCAGCTCCCCACAAATTGAAATAATATCAGTATCAAGTCTTGCATCCTGTTCCCCATTTGAGTTGTAATGGCAGAGGAAACTTGAGGAGGATGAAGTACACGGAAACTGAATCTCCCTCAAACTGTCCCTGAGAAGAATTGTCATCACCATCCAAATTCATGATCTTTTCTTCTTCTTTTGCAAATAAATAATATCCATGCTATCAAACTTGGCCCTCTTTTGGATCACTCCCTGGCAATCCTGAAGATTCTGCGTATTCAACACCATGACATGTACACGCCAAAGGCATTTTGGACATCTTTTTATTCTTATTATTTCTATTTCAAACCAATTTGACATTTTTTTTTTGCGATTTTAAGCTCATCATCGAATACAATTAGACCAAAATATAATACGAGACACTAGAGGACAATGTCACGATTCCAAAAATTCAAAAGATCAAAAATTACAAAGCTGAAATGAGTTTTTCTAGAAATTTTCAAATGACCCAAAAACGAAATTAATAAAGAAACTCTCAATTTCGGATTGAATTTTTTTAGAATTTATTGAGCTAAAATGAAGAGAAAATAAAAATAAAAATACTCGCTATTTAATCACATTTTTATGGCTTCAAATGTTATTCTTTTCAAATATCCTCCTAATTTCTAAAAATACTGAAAAATACTAAAAATATGAAAAATTATTTTTTGGTCAAAATTGGTTCCTTAGGCTTGGTTAATGTCTCCAAAGTTGATTTTTCAATTTTATGAATTTTTATGGAGTTTCTATTAATTTTCGAAAATAAAAATACCGAAAAATATTGAAAATACGAAAAATCATTTTTTAGTCAAAATTGGTTCCCTCAGCTTGGTCAAGGTCCCAAAGTTGATTTTTCAATTTTATGAATTTTTATGGATTTCTTATTAATTTAAAAATAAGTAAAAAAAAAGATTAAAAATCAGGTGTCAACATATGGTAGATGAGATATTGTGATACTCAAAAATGTGGAATGCAAACATGATGTGAGATAAGGCAAAATATGCCAATAGATATGTAAATAAGCATGATAACATGCGAAATATGCAAGATATGACGTCTAAATTTACATGAGATGCAAACATGGGATATGCAAATGATATGATATGCAAGTGACATGAATCTTTTTCTTTTCACATGAGTTTTCCGAAATTTTAATATATGCATGAATGATTCCATTATCTTGATTTCATTCCAAATAATTTGATAAGATAAGGTTTCTAAGAAATAATATCTTCCTGAAATTTTAATTAGATAAGGCTCTTAAGAAGCTGTATCTTACTAAATTTTTTTAGGAATCTTAACATATATGGAATTCAAGCAAGATAAAGATAACAATCCAAAGTCGACATCTTCAAATATAGCAAGAAGGCAATCAAGACCAAGTCATGGGTATCCTCTTATTTTTTTGGAAAATTATCAACCTAATCCCAAAAATGGACTTACCGAAAAGAGTGAATCAAATCTAAATTGTCATAGATTGGATTGACTAATTTTTTGTTTTTCTCTAAATCGGCGGATCATATTTGAATAATCACAGTAGGATGTATCTAATTTAGGAAAGCCCTTGCCCTTTAGAAAAAATATCCTAGTTTGGATTTTTTTTTATTTCAGAAAAATATGCAAGAGATATCCTCGATTCAAGATCGGAACAATATCAACAAATCCAATTTAGACAAGGTAACTTAACTAATTTGAAATATTGTAGATATTGATTCCCAATTTCAACTCAATAGATTGGGGCAGCTCAAGAGAGCATAGGTGGTGGAGCTTAGTGGAGAGTGCCCATTGGGTTCTGAATGCAATGCCTTATCCTGCGAAAGCACTCTTCCAGACACTATGATTACTGAAAAATCAAGAAAAGTAACAAGACAAAAGATGAAGACTCGTGCATATGGACTTGCTCCATATTAGAGAAAATATTGATTTCATTACCTACATCAATTTGCCAATTGCATAATCGTGAGGATTAAGATATTCGGATTCTCCCGTTGTGCTTTTGCCTTTGCCACTCGCTCTACTTCCACTTTCCTTTTTTTTTCAGATATATAAAAAAAAATGGTATAATGCGAAAAATATAGTTATAGAGTATGAAAAAAGAATTTGAAATAAGAAATTATTAAAGGAGATAATAAATAATGAAAATAAAAAATTAGAGAATCAAGAACATAATTGAGACTTGAGAGCTAGAGAGAATTTGAGAGAATTTATGTGAAAAAATGAAAGATGGAATGGGTATTTATAGGTTTTTCATCATACAATTTTTAATTTTTAGTTTTTTTTTTAAATTTGGCGATTTGGCTCCAATAGCTCTTTTAAGAGCCATTATATCAATAACTGAAAAGAGCCATTGGTGTAACGGTTCCAAACCACTTGGAACCGCTCGGAATCACAAGTTTCAATTTCAGTTCCACACTTTGTGAAATTGAAACCAAATCGTTATAGCCATGGGCCTATTCCGGTTCTAGTTCTGAACCACTGAACTGGTCAGCAGGCTGATTTCGGATTTGATCGAGCCGATTCCAGGCCTAAATTGGCCCATGGCCATATCTAGAATGGATACATCTTCATCTTAGCATAGGACTTCTGCTGCCTCAAAAATCTTAAAGAGTTGTTTCAAGTGAATAACATGTTTTTTTCTCATTTCTACTGTACACAATAGTATCATCAAAGTACACAACAATAAAGTGGCCAATATATGGACAAAGGACTTCATTCATAGGCCTCATAAATATTTGGAGCATTAGGAAGTTTAAATGGCATAACCAATCACTCATAGAGGCCTCCTTTCATTTGTCTTCTATTTATCATCTTCTTGCATTTGAATTGGGTAATAGCCACTCTGCAAGTCTGTCTTTGAAAACATAGTAGAATCATATAATTCATCAAGCATATCATCAAGTCTAGGTATTGGATACTTATGCTTAATGACGATGTTGTTGATGGCTCGTTATCTATTCACATTTTAAATGAACAGCATGGCTAAAATAGAACATGAGCTCATGCTTTCTTAGACATATCCTTTGTTGATAAGTTCATCTACTTGTCTTTGCAACTCCTTCGTTTCTTTTGGATTGCATCGACACGTTGCTTTCTTCGATAGAGAAGTATTAGGAAGCAAACCAATGTAGTGCTCTTCCTCTTAATAAAGGTAATCTAGGTGGCAACTCCTCTAAAAATTCAAATGCAAGTTGTTTCAACAAGGAATGCAAATGAATGTAGTAGTCTCTCAATCTCACTCTTTTTCTCAACCATAATCAAAGCAAAAATATTTTTATGTTCGCTAATGGCTCCTTCAATTCTTGTTTCATTCAAGAACAAATTCTCTTTTCTAGTGTTTTCCTCCCTAGGTTGAGTTTTGTGTATCATGACCAGATTCAAGGGTACAAGAGTAATGTAATTTTTGTTCCTTGGAAAATAAATGTGTTTTTCGATCATCATGCACTACGTTCCTATCAAATTGCCAAGGCTTTCCCAATAAACTTTGGTATGCATCCATGAATATAACGTCACATAGAATCTGATCTTGGTAATTATTTGCAATAGAAAATGATATTTGAGCCATTGGAGTTTGTATGGTTGAGGATGCTTTAGTTGTTGGTAACTTCAATTTGTTAACCAAGGTTGTCGATGCGATGTTGGTACAACTTCCTCTATCAATAATAACCGTACACATCTTCTAGTTAATAGTGCAACAAGTGGTGAAGATGTTTTCCCTTTGCTTATCGACATTTGGAGAAATGATGGTGTTAAGGCTTTTCAGAAGGATGTCCCCTTATTGATAATCTGGTCAACAATCCCTTGCCATGATTTAACTGTTTTTCCACCTTCATGGCTAATTTAGACACATCTTCGAAAGTCTAATGTGGCCGAAGTTCAATCAAATCGACTATCTCTCTATTCAATCCACCAAGGAAATGAACAATTGGTGTTGCAGCAATTTTGGACTTTCGCACCTTATAAATAGTTGTTCAAACTCCCTATTTCCCTATCGTATTCTTCGATGCTCATCCCATACTACTTCATGAAATTCATTTTGAATTTTTGGTGTTGTAGTTATCAAGTATGAACTTCTTCTTCTTTGGGCATAGTATTCTGAATCACTAGAGTTTCTTCCGATAGAGTTAAATTCTTCACTAGAGCTTTAACAAGGATTTGAATTGTCATGTCGATGTTGATCATTGGGATGCCTTGCTGGCTATTCCTATCTCGCTGGATTCGCTAAGCATTTGAGGGACTCGCTCATTTGTCTTTGGGGATTCCATATAACATGATCTCAACTTTTGTTGTGTTCTTATTCGAAAGCCAAGTTTCTTGGAGTAGATTATCCATTTGTAAAATGAGATGGATAACAGAAAAGGAATTGCTCAAACGAGTTCAACCTTGAGCTTTGATACCAACTTCATGTGTACGTGGGTGCATGATTCCATTAACGGGGGGTTTTTTTTTATGGATTATGTGTTTTAAATCGGTGAAGATAGAGTGAGATGTGAAAGGACAGCGTAAGGATGGGTATATTAACAAAGATGAAACGATCCATAAGGAGTGAATGATAGAATATGATCACCAATAAGACATATATAATGCACCACCTATTAAGGATAAAGAATGTGATTCTGATAGAAACTCACCATCAAGGTCTAAAGGATAAATCATCAGCCAATGCTAAAAGGCTTTTGGCTCATCATCGAGAAAGAATCTACTTTCTAATGCTAAAGAAATTGAAAGTAATTAACTCAACTCATGTAAATAAATTCTCATTCATTTAACAAATCTACATTACAATGGATAACTCTTCCTCTATCTATATACTGACTTAAATTTGGGAATAAACAAATATTAAAGACATAGAGACTAGATGAACACTTAAGAAATATAGAGACTCCTTAAATATTAAAGACATGGGAACCATAAAGCAATTAAAGCCCTAGTAACTAGAAAAACATTAAATAATATGGAGGCTTGCAATCTTGACTCTTCAGCCTTGTGATTCATCTTCTAAAATTCATCCATAACCTTGACCAATAAATAACATTCTTGAAATATCATCAAGTAATCAAAGAAATGACCAAGAATAGCCTCCCATTGATATGTTGAGGGTCTACATTGAAATAACTAACTAGTCTTTGGTAAAATAGAACTTAATCAGCAAAGAAAAAATCCATAACTCATCCTAGTGGATAATCTTCATATTGATATATTCATTTCAAGCCACAAAGTAAGCTGTGATCAAATTTTATTTTGGCTCGAATAAACATTGATGTCACTAGACTTGTCAAGAGAACTAAGTTAGCACTTTCTAATGGTTCCTCAAAATCGGATGCTTTCACATCAATTGGTCTTTAGACGTGGTGGGTGGATTCTCACTACTACCATCTCCCTGTGTGTCGTATTTTCTTACTCTTTTCTTTAGTCATAATTGATTCATTATATGGTCTTTGTTGGAGCTGTTGATCGGTGATTGGCATTTGATAACGACTTATGGTGGTGTTTTATTAATCAAGGTGGTTTGCTATCTATGATTATTAGAAGTAGCTAATGGCGGGGTTCATATGATCATAGGTTTGACACTAACATATGTAATTCTAAAATTGAAAGCTTTAAAGTTGTTTAATGTAGGTAGGCAAGTCCTCTATTTTTCAAAATAAGAAGGTGAACCATATTGAAAGGTTTTAAGTTGTATTTAGTGGGACAGATTTGAATATGAATAGGATAAAAAATTATTATATCGGGTGTCTAGTGGTGTTCTCCAAATAGGATAAACTTGGATAAAAGGGATAAACAAGGATTAGATATGGAACTTTAAATACCACATGAGGTAATTCGCACATACCAAAAAAATCCCAAAGAGGCAAAACTCACCATCCTTGGCATTTCACATTGGCAGTAGTCTACCACCAATCTGGCGGCCATCTCCCATTGTGACGCCCTAGATTATCACTATCGGTATGTACTCATAATATATTACTTTTTTAAAATGCACGCAAAAGTGAAATCAAAATATTTATACGTCCCATACAAAAACAATGCATGAGTATATGGTGAACCATGCTTCATTACTCATGTTAACTTTCCTATTGCAACATTTATACATTTGTTTCATAAACCAAAAAGACAAGCATTAAATGCTTAAGAGGGATTAAGGGTTTCTATGTCCACTATCAAACCACCACATCTCCAAAAGTGTTGCCTACACCAAAGTTATATTATTAGCTACTAGTCAGTAACTTCACTCGTTGGCGAGCCTCCATCATCGAAACTCATACGTCCATCGAACCCTATGGTCCAATCAGTCTACTGTCAACATTCAAGAACTAAGAAATATACTGGTGGGGAATCCGGTCCTCTAGTCCTTTATCAACCCAAATAAAAGCACTACTCCTAGTGAATACAATCCTGACTGAGGTTCAATTACATTATCAAGATAAAAGTCAAACTGCATGGATTCATCGAAACGTGGTGGCTGGGGCAAATCCATCCTACATGTCTGCAAAATAAATAAATGAACCGAAACCCAGTAAATGAAATCACTAGATTTAAATTAGAAAATCAACTTATCACTTAACTTGGTACAAAACAACATAAGCCTATGATACGGGAATATGTTTGTTTATCGCATGAATAATTATTTTATCTTCTTTTTCGTGACATGCCAAAATAACCTAACATTGTGACACAACATAATCTCACTTAAAAGCATGTGCTACATTCATTACTTTTCTTCCCAAACATTTTCAAGGCATGTCGACGCATGGGATATCCCAACACTACGGCATCTTCACTCCTAGGCATTTGAAATACTCTCCATGGAATCCCAACTCGATAGGGCATCTCAACTCCCAAAGCATCCCATAATACTCCATGGGGCATCACAACTAAATGGTTATCCTGGCACTTGGGGCATCGTCAAATTTAATTTTTAGGAGTGATGTAATCATCATATTCTCATGACATCAATAATAAATCAACACTTACACACCTTTCAATATAAAGTTCACTTGTTTATCTTATCACATATCCACTAATGTAACTTACTAAAATTCAGTCAATAAGTGAGATATGTACTCAACAAATAAGTATATTAAAATGCCAATAAACAATTCAGACTTGAAAAGCGAGTTTAGACGCATAAACTAGTTCAGACATGGAAAAATGAGCTCAAATGCAAAGAAAGTGACTTTAAATATAGACAACTAAGCTTAGATGCAGAATTGTATCAAACTCAGAAAACGCTTCAGACCTTGAAAACGGTTCAATCTAAACTCAAAAAATACTTAAGCATTTGCAAACAATTCAATTCAAACTCAGAAAAACCTCAGACTTTGGAAACAATATAACTCAAAATAAAAAAAATACTTCTTTCCCAAAAAAAAATCAAAAAATACTTCAAACAAGCTTAGAAAATACCTCCGACCTTGGAAATGATACCATTTAGACTCAAAATACCTTAGACTTTAGAAACAAAACAGTTCAAACTTAGAAAACACCTCAAACTTTGAAAGCACTACAATTCAAAGTCAGAAAATACTTCATATTTTGAAAATAGTGTAGTTCAGACTCAAAAAATGCTTAAGATTCAGTTCTTCAGACTCAGTACCTTAGATATCACACCACAAGCTCAACAAATACACATGACCAAACAAATGAATATAATCGGCTACAGTTGGATATGAAGTTACAAATATTACGTTACCAAGTTTAGATTCACCATTTGTTCCCACAATATGTTATCATACCTCAAGAAAATAACACAAACACTTGTTATGTGTGTAGTTACCCATCCAAAACAAATCAAATCCTTGCATATATCAATAAGTTAAATTCAATTAAAGTCACAGGCAACAATCAACCATGTCCAAAGTGTCAAGCAGATTTATCTAGCTTAACGCCTAGAGATTTCACTTAGCTTGAGCAAGACTGGGACAACACAAAGTTTAAACCATCTTGAATCTATTAAAAGATGAAATCTTTGCCTTTCAACTCAGAAGTAGGAAAGAATTGCTCTTAGAAATTCAAAGGCAAAATGATCATAGCTTAAGTAAAAATTTCTACTCTGAGGTTAATAATCTTGTTATGTTGATTATGAAGTGTAAGTTTGCCTATAGTGGATTGATATGTATGATGAGCTTATCTAATTTTACAATTACCTTGCCAAATATTGTGGTAATAGCAAGAAAGAATGAATTTGAGTATACATGGTTTCACCTTAAAGAAGCAAATGACATGTGTCACTTATTGCAACGGATGTAAGATATATGGTGGCTTCTAATATTAAGAAGATGGCATTTAGAGATGAGATTATCCTTCTCTAGCCCCATAAGTTGAATTTTATCAATACTAACCCAAGTAAAATAATAAAATAGTTAGTATGTAAAATGCAAAATTTGGTAGCCATTATAGATAAGTCTGAAAATATTTTGAATCTACTAAAACTTATTTACAATAAATATCAAACTTTAAGAAAAATCTTATTGTGATAACCTAAAATTTGAAAATAATTAAACGAATGATTCGGATAATGTTTGACACCATCTATGACTAACATGATGGTGATTAATTAACACCACTACAAATACTAATGTCTACATCAATGTTAACCAATATAATTTCAACATGCCTGACTTGGGACGACTATAGTCATGAAAAATCATTTTTCACAATTTCTATACTTCTCAAGATTAACAGTCCTCTAGAATTTCTATGTGTCAACCCAAATATAAGCTAAATAATACTTAGTTTGATAACATAAGTATTATGATTGGATATAAAAATTTGAAATGTGACACCTATGCACTCCAGTGTCCTCGAGTATCCTCCCAATGCCCTTGCTCATGGCTAACTTGGAAGGCTAGGGCTCACCACTTCATCCATTGCTTCATCTCTTTCGCAGTCAATTTTCCAGTTTTTCTACCATCAGTAAATCATCTCTCAATTCTTCTCTCTGCTTCACCTTTGATTAATCATTCTTGACCATCATTGTTCCACAATTTTTCTCTTAGTCGACTCTAAACTAGGCGCTCCCCAAGTGTTTGATGAAACACCAAAGAGAGATCCCCCTCACCTTCGATTCAAAATTTTGCTTAATGGAAGAGGCGGCCGTCCTCCATTTCCTTTGCAGCTCGCTCTCCTCCACCACATTCCCTTCCTATTCATAGTAGCTCCATCTTCAAGTCCACACTCATCAATTTTTCAACAATTTTCCTAAGAGATAGAGAATTGGGCCTTTGAAATTTTTGTGGGGGGAAAGACCATTATAGAGTCGATAATTGTGAGTGTCTTAAGTTGTACCAAACATATAATAGGATATTTCTACAATTCAGAGGATATTTAGAGGATTTCGAATCTCCACTTATTCTATCTTATCCCAAACGAATCCAAGCTACTGTTGACACCTGATTTTTAATCATCTTTTCTCTTTTAAAATTAATAAAAAAATTCATAAAAATTTTTAAAATTAAAAAAAATCAACTTTGGAGACTTTGGCCAAGCCTCGGGAACTAATTTTGATCAAAAAATAATTTTTCATATTTTCAGTGTTTTTCGGCATTTTTATTTTTGAAAATTAATAGAAAATGAAGAAAAAAAATGAGAAAATTGAAAAATCAACTTTGGAAGCCTTGACCAAGCTTAGGCAACCATTTTTGAATGAAAAATAAATTTTCATATTTTTTATATTTTTTTAATATTTGTCGAAAAATACAAAAATCCTTGTAAATTAGGGGAAAATAACATTTGAGGCCATAGAAATACAAAAAAAATAGTCAATATTTTTCTTTTAATTTTCTATTCATTTTAGCCAAAGAAAATCTGGAAAAATTAATCTGAAGTCGGGAATTACTTTGTTAATCTCATTTTTAGATTAATTGAAAAAATTATAGAAAATCCATTTTGGCTCTGTAATTTTCGATTTTTACATTTTTAGAATTATGATATCGTCCTCTAATAGTCCAAATCTTCTTTTTGGACAAATTGCGACCTCCACCTCCTCTCCCTCCATCGGCTAAGAGGAAGATTATATTGGCAACAAATATTGCAGAAAGCAGCATTACGATAGATGATGTTGTTTATGTTTTTGATTAAGGAAAGGCAAAATAAACTAGCTATGACGCTTTGAACAAGCTGGCTTATCTTTTACCATCCTGGATTTCAAAGGCCTTAGCACATCAGAGGAGAGGACGTGTTAGACGTGTGCAACCGGGAGTTTGTTATAGGCTTTATCCAAGAATCGTTCATGACACAATGCCCCTCTTTCAATTTCCGGAAATTCTCCGGACTCCTCTACAAGAACTTTGCCTTCGCATTAAGAGCTTGCAACTTGATGCAATCGGATCATTTTTGTCCAAGGCACTTCAGCCACCTGACCATCTTGCTATTCAAAATGCAATCAGACTACTAAAAAACAACATGGACTCTTTGTTGACACTTGATTTTCGGCTAGTTTTATTTTTTAGAAAAGTTTTAGAAAATTCATAAAAATTTAGAAAATTAAAAAAATCAACTTTGAGGACCTTAGCCTAGCCCAGGAAATCAATTTTGAGTAAAAAATAATTTTTCATATTTTTAGTATTTTTCAGCATTTTATCTTTATAAACTCATAAAAAAGTAATAAAAAATGAGAAAATTGAAAAATCAACTTTGGAAGCCGTGGCCAAGCCTAAGGAACCAATTTTGAACAAAAAATAATTTTCATTTTTTTCATTTTTTTTTTCGCATTTTTTAATATTTTCGGAAAATACCAAAAATAGTAGAAAAATCGGAAAAAAATGGCATTTGAGGCCACAAAAATATGGAAAAATAACCAGTATTTTTTTTTAAATTTCTTTTTCATTTTGGCTAAAGAAAATTTGGAAAATTTAATTCGAAATTATATGCTCTCTCTTTGAGCATAATTTCGGATTATTAAAAAAATTACTTTTCTAACCCAATCAATTCTCATTTTTACATATTAGAGTCGTGACTCATGCCCTATCACCAGAAATTATAGCTTGGCCAAATTGTACCCGGAATTGCTCGATTTTGCAAAAGGGGCATTTGTTGGATTTTGCATTTTTCAATCTAGCCCCTAAGTGGACAAAAAATGAAATTAAAATTTTTCTAGGGGCACCCATAAAAATCCAAGACCTCTACCCTATAGTTCTCATCATTCTAAATCCATTGGAGGGGGTGGTTTGGACTGATTTCGCCGTTTAGCCTTTGGATTGCTCAAAATTCGATTTCGGGTCAAACTAAAAATTTGGGGTTTTTGTGCAATTTCAAGCAAATGTGTTGCAAAAACCACATGTTTAGATGTAATTCAGCATGGAGAATCCAATTTTAGCTTCAATTTTGAGAAATTTGATCGATTTCTGGGTCAATTTGAGCGAATCTTGGCCGGACGGATCGTCGGGTTGGGCCGACCCGACCCATGACCCGGCCACTATTCTCCTTCTTCCTCCCATGATGCACGCGTGAAGGATGGGTAGCGGGGGCAGCTTTTGTTAGAAGAAAATGGGGAACAAATGGAAGAAAAGAAGAGAAAGGAGGGGCTTTTCAGTTTTTGGGGTTGTTGAATGGGGAAGTCCCAAGCGAGTGGAGTCCCCCAGGCGCCAGAGTTCATCAGGGAAGTGTCGGGGAGGAGGAGAAAAGGAAGGAAAGAAAAGGGGAGACGGGGGCTGGTTTTTAGAAATGAGTTCGAAGTTGGCCGGGATGGGGTTTTCGGGAGTGATTTCATAACACACCGAAGAGCTTCACGAGCGACCACCACCCAAACAGGATACACCTACACACCACCTACTCACCGAGCCATCACCAACGTCCATCCGCCATCTGAGCTGCCGGAAAAGGTAATGCAAATACCCCTCCACGACTGTCTTTTTCTGGTTTGAGCCTTTTGCCTACACATAACATGTTTGATGAAATGCCTCGGGTAGTTCAAACCCCCGAATTTGAGCCTGTTTTTCGTGGTGATCTCACGTGATAATCGGTCGTTTCTTTGCTCAAATGCATTCTACATGTGTAGATCTTCGTTTTGATATGTTGTGCTGCTCCTGGTTACGACCGAGGAGTGAGATATGCTATTCCAAAGTTGCCTCATTAGTCTGATCAGAATCTGGAAATTCAGCCTGAAAATTTTGCCTAAGTGTTGGAATCAGTTCAACTTGTTTGCTTCGTACTCATTTTTCATTATCTTACCATGAGTATTTTTGGGAGATTCTTGATTGATTGTGTTCCTGGTACATAGTAGAATACGTATATATCCTCGGTTGCCCTTGGTTCAATCTTTGAGGATAGTTACGGGGTCGGAAATACCCCATGTCGGCTTGGTTTGTGCCCTGATTGAGTTCAAAATAGCTCAAACCCCCGACTTTCGGGGCGATTTTCTCTCTCATCTCATGTACGTTTTGGGTCATTTTTGTTTCATTTTGTTCACAACATATGGCTTTTCGTGTTGGTGTGTTTCTTTACCATTTTTCATAAACGAGGGCCGAGTTATGAGTCCGAGAAAACGCCTCAGTGAGCTGGAAAGCTAGGGGCAGTTGATGGATATTTTTTCTAAGTGTTGAAAACAGACTAAACCCCCTACTTTCGAGGCATTTTTCTCTCTCCTCAAGCATTATTCACGAGTCATTTCTATTCCATTTTGTTCCTGATGTGTAGCTCTTCGAATCGGTATATTATTTGCCCCTTAGTTCCAACGGAGGAGTGAGATACGCCCCCTCGAAATTGGCTTGCTGATCTGGCCCGAACCACTTTTTTGGCTAAGTGTTGGAAACAATTCAAACCTTCTACTTTGGACCCGCTTTTACTGATGGTATTTCGGTCTTTTGAGGTTTTTATTTAGTTTAAATCACTCTCTGCACGTAGTACTTCGCATCGATATCTTGATCGTGACTTGGTTCCTGCTGTGAATCAAGTTATGATCCCCGAAAGTTGCCTCAATGAGCTGCAAAGTGAGAGGCAAAGCTAGTTTTCCCAGATTTGGTTTTGCGACAAGCCATCTTCGTGGCTTTGGTACAGAGCGCTCCCTTAATATTTTTGGGATATTTAAACACATTTTGAAACCTTGTTTGATCTAGTTTCAGGTCATGTGTTTGGTTTTCCTTAATTGTATTTGACCATGGAGATAATCGCTCCCGAACATGCCCTCATGAGCTGGTTTCTGGGAATTTCTGGGTTTCCATTTGCGAATGGCCATCTTTCTAATGTCGACGCGACGCGCTCGGTCAATCATTTTTCGAGCCGTTGGTCATTTTAGAAACCTGGTTATACCTAGTTTCATGTGGTATAATCGGTTTCTTCTAATTGTATTTGACCATGGAGATAATCATCCTTGAATATGCCTCGGTGAACTGCCAAGTGAGGGGTCTGGAATTTGGCTTAGTGTTGGCTTTCGAGTAGTTGTCTTGTTGATACCATTGCGATGTGCTCGGTTAACCATTTTTCGAACCGTTGGTCATTCTTGAAACCTGGTCACACCTAGTTTCATGAGGTGTGATCTCTTTTCTCTGACTGTATTTGTACACTAAGATAATCGCGTTGAAAAACCCCCTCGCGGTTGACTCCTTTTTTAACAAAAACTTTCCGAAATGGACCGGAATCACGTCTTCAAGTGAGGTTTTCATCACATCTTCAATTAAATCAGCATTGGTCATGTTCAGCTTGCCTCGATATCTATTTCCCAAAAAAAATAAAAATAAATAAAAATAAAAATAAAAAAAATATAAAAAAAAACGGAAAATTTTCGAAAATTCCTTTTATTGCATATTTACATTAACTAGACTCAAGTTCACCATGGAGCATGACCGATGTCCATTCCGGTCTTATTTGTTGTACACCTGATCATGTCTCAAGTTTAATATTTGGGATTGTAAATACCCGACGAGTTGCGGGTTTTTCTTTATTATTTAAGCGTAGCTTTTGTTATTGTCCTTGTCATTTTATTTCTATTCTCTTTATTTCCTTTGAATGTATTGATTGCTTTTTCTTAGGATTGCATATTTAGAAAATGCCATGAAATGAACACCTACAAGAACATTTGCATGAACGCTTAGTGACTGACAAAAACATGATTAGGAGTTAGGATTGATATAAACCTCGCGTGCTCACAAGTTAGGTAATAATCAACCCCGAACGGTAACCGAAAGGACTCTAGTTTAAACTAGGGTAACCAAATCCCCGGCTCTAGAATCTCTGGTTGCGTAGGATCGAGTGACTCCTCCCAATCACTCGATGAGGTATCCGGTCTACCTCCAAAAAAAAAAAAACCGGTGGCGACTCCAATTGCATGCATACATAGCACCTGCCACCCGACCACACCAAGGTCGAAACCGACAATTCCCGTCGCGATTTGGTATGGGCTTGGGAGGGCCCGCGCCAAGAGCCCGTTATCGTAGCCCTTTGGCAATCCATTCACCCCATCATCCGATCGCCTCGGATGCCGGGTCGCGACAGCTGGCGACTCCACTGGGGACTTGAGAGGACTAAAGCCGTAATAAACTGGTTTGAGTGTTATCTAACTTGGTCTACATTTTGTAGCGCATGTCAAAGTCGCGAGGAAAACAGGGTTAGTCGCTAACTCGTGTTAAATGGTCTTGTAGGTGGGAGTTATAAGGGGTGGAGTGATTGCTGACGTGTTTTGTGTAGGACTGGAGTTTGAGATTGATTGTTTATTTCCTGCAATTTAGAAGCGCTGTTTTGATATCAACTGTTGTGCATGTCTTGCATATTCTGAGGATCACAACACTTGCACACACAAGCGCCTAAACCCAAGCCGCGAAACACTCTTTTTAGGTCGCCATAGATAAGGATCGGTATGCAAAGCCCTAGCGTTTGATTGTGCCTGGGTTGACCATATTCAATCCCGCTCGCTATCTGAATTAATGATTCTTCCCACTCGACGTTCGATTGCGCTTGTGGGCAAAGTCGTTGAATCAGATAGTGAGAGCCTTTTAGGTCCATACCCTGTCGCTTCTTTTATTTTCTAGAGTCAATTCCTCACTTGTCTCATGCGCATGTAGATTGGTCGGTTGGTATACCTAAAACCAAAACATAAAAGGGTCTGGTTGGTAAGGCTTTCTTATTTTCACTTCCATACCTTTTAATTTCTGCACACCATACATCATTCCATGAGTAGGTCGTTATCTCGATGATTGGTCTGAAGGCCATTTTAGGATAGAAAGTTAATTTTCTACATACTTTGAATTTTTGGATGTTGTATTTCCGCATCCTCCTTGTCCCCTTTAGGCTTGATGTATAAGAGATCTTCTGAGATGTATTCGCACATTTTTCAACTTTTTAGGCAATGACCTTCATTCCAATCATTGAGAAATCCTAGCCAATTGCATAATTTCGTTGGGAGAAATTTGGGTTAAAGCCCTCTGACTGACCTCTTTTGGTCAAGTAGGAACACTTTAATTCTTATTTCACCGAAAGAAAATATGGAATTGAGCTAGTGCATTCGCATTGCATCTTCATTATAACCCGTGGTAATTAACTCTAGCACATTCTTGCATATGCGTAATAGATGGGGAAATCAGATATTAAAATCATCCCAGTCCCACATAAGGAGCTTACAGCATGGTAGAGCCATCTCAACCCAGATAACCAAACCTATGTTGAAGAACACCTGGGACGCTTAGTGGATCTCATCAAGGTCAACTATCAACCCACCCTCATTCAGGCCTTAGCAAGGTATTGGGATCCAGAGACCGTGACTTTCAACATTCGAGGAATAGAGATTACACCTACCTTGGAGGAGTACGCAGCGATCATTGGACTGGAGTTCGACGACCACATCGTGCAGCCAGTATTGTGGAAAGATTCCACCTTAGCCCTGTCCAAGTTTCTGCGCCTCAAGACCACAGAAATTGAGAAAGTCCTCAAATCTAACTCCGGTAAGTTCACACTCTCGTTCCTATACAACAACTACTCCTCACTCCCGGTCGAAGCTGGTCTTAAACCAGCTAGAGTATTCATTTTGGCCTTCTTCACCTTCGTCCTTTTCCCCAGTTCCCAAACCACATTCGATCCTTCAATGGTCCACATCGTCAAAAAAGCTTGTTACCGCTGGAATTACTCCTACATGATTCTAGCCGAAACCTTCCTTTCCCTAAACCGTTTCCAGCCCACCCAAAGGGGTACATTCCAAGCATCCAATGGCCTTCTCTACATGTGGTTCACCTCGCACATCAAAACCCTTAACCTTCGTGTTGGATGCTATGAAATCAGCCGACATATCCACCCATTCGGTTCCTTCCTGAAGTGTCAATCCACCGTCAAAGAGCTGTCCTTCGAGGATTGGAAGAAAAAACTAGAAGACTTAAAGCCGAAACAGCTTCGCTGGTGCCTGACCTGGCCTAGGATCCTAGAAATCCGCATCACAGGAGTAGATGGAGACCCTATCCCCTTACTAGGCTGCACAGGTGGAACCGCCTACTATCCTATTAGGGTAGTAAGGCAGTTTGGTATGTTACAAGAAGTCTCTCCAGCAGTATGTCCAGGGGTCTTTGCTTTCGACTTACCAAGGGGTGAGCTCACTAGAGAGGCAAAGGCAGCGTACCAGACCAAGATCGACCTTATCATCCGCACTTTGAAAAACTCCCCACTACAGGATGTGGAGTGGCCGGATTACCTGGACGACGAGATGAACATCCACCGAGCATCCAAAGACTACATCAAGTTGTTCAAGGAATATCGGCAATCCTTCGTAGAGCCATACATACCGGACTACATCGTCCCGCACCTGCCCGGAGTGGAGCCGTACGTATTAGAGCACATGGGGTCACCGCCAGCTGATGAAGATGAAGACCCGCCAGAATGGGACTTGCATGAATTGGAAGACGGCGAGGACACCTTAGCCTCCATACGCCGTCGGACGGAATAGACGATTTCCCATATTTGATTTTGTTTTCGATTGTAATAAATTCATGACATTTTCATCATTCATCATGGTTTTCTTAAAAGTAAATAATTACCACGGGTTATCCACCTTCTTGATAGTATACTCATACACGCTTAATAAGTAGAAAGACCGATTTCATGAGGCTAAGGCTCATGATCGAGTCTTTCCTCCCATTAACCACGTATGAATATAATATGGAAAAGGTTTTAAATTTCTGCACTTTTACACCGTTCGCAGACCCCTGACTCGCTGTTTTTAAACCAGGTGAAATCTTATAGTCACGAAGACCCGCAGCAAGACGCGTAAAATGGAGGAAGAGCTGACTTCCAGAGTGGGCACCATCGAGAACCAGATCAACATGATGGCCGCCATGATGGCAGAAATGAAATCGATGATGACAGCCGTGCAAGGAAAGTCCCCAATTACACTTGAAGTTAATCCTACCACGTCTACTGACTCAGACACCAACCAGACTACTAGCACTGAATCTGAGAAGGAAGCACCCCTTAAGGCCCCACCAGTTGTGATTGACCTGGAGAAGGAGAAGAGAGAGAAACCCCCGGCTAAGACTGAGGAAGGTGCGAGAAGGCTCGCGAAGATCGAGGAATGTTTGAGTAGCCAAGGCTACGAGTTGGCTCAGTTCGACAAGATTTCACCGTTTGCTAAAATAGAGGTTCCGGCTGGATACAAAGAACTAGAGTTCGTAAGGAAGTATGATGGGACAGGCTGTCCCCGGGCTCACTTAAAGCACTACCTGCGCAAGATGGCGCATTATTCTGACTACATCCCGCTGCTAATGAATACGTTCCAAGAAAGCTTGTCTGGCGCAGCACTGGCATGGTTCATCGAGCTCGACTTAGAGGATTACGACGGGTGGGAGGATCTGGCTGAAAATTTCCTGCATCAATACAAATTTAACATGGCCACGGCGCCGACAAGAGAGGATCTATTAAGAACACAGAAAGGAAGGAGTGAGACGATGCGTACCTTGGCCCAGAGATGGCGGGCGATAGCCACGCAGGTCAAACCGGCCATCCCGGAGGAGGAGCTGGTAGATCTATTTCTGAAGGCGCTACCTCTTGAATACTTTGAGAAGCTGAATACATCAGGCTGTCAGACTTTCACCCACCTTGTCAAGGTGGCAGAACGCCACGAATGGGCACTGAGAGAGACACGCATATCAGAGTCGTCGTTTAAACGATCGTACCCGGCCAGGAGAGAACGAGAGAACGTAGGCAATGTTGCCTTCGTGCCAAACCTCCCGAAACCAAAGAAGTTTCCAGAATCCACCCCCATTCTGGGTGGAACGTTAGGATCAGCCCTGAAGAGGTTCGAGGTAAAGAAGAAAGCTCTACCGTCTTTCACACCACTTTCCCGTCCTTTGTCAAAACTATTGCCCCATGCTGCTGGAAGGGCACCTGGTCGCCAAAGAGCCCCCGAGGCCGAATCCGCCAAGGTTCTCTAGGTTTGACGAGACCTAGTCATGTGTCTACCACATGGGAGAGAAAGGGCACAACGTAGACAACTGCCTTACACTCAAGTACAGGGTGCAAGCATTGATAGATAGGGAAATGCTAGAGTTCGATAAGGCAGAACCGAATGTACAACAGAACCCCTTGCCAGATCATGGGAGAATGAATGCAATATGGGGTGAAAACGACACGGATAGGCTAGAGGTTGTAGCCGACATAGCTAAGCTGCAGGAGATGTCGAATTTGGCCGCCACATACCTCGCTGAGGGTGAGGTCTCGAAAAAGGAAGAGATGGGATGTCCAGAGAAGCTGGCCACCTTGGGTATCTTGGATCAAGCTAGTTACTCCATGACGAACGGTACTCGTTCAAGGATCGACATGTCCTCCGGCGAGTTCAGATTAGAAGCTGACAACAGAATAAATGGAGAACGCGTCATAAAAGAATCCGATGAAGAATCGAACGATGAGGAAGTCCGTTGCAAAATGGCGCACGAGGCCAACAAGAATTTTTTGCGAGATGCCCTCGAAAGGGGAGACATGTAGACACCTTAGGCCAAGATGGCGGAGGCTATAACTACCGTGTCCTTTACTCAGTCCCGCCGAGCTTCTTCGTCAGAACCAAGGAAATTGTCCCTGATGGATGGGATGGCATGGATGACCTCGTAAATAAGGGTGAATTGGTGGGTGCAGTTGATGGAGCGACCCCGAGCCATGTTAATCCTATGAAGGAAGAGTGCAACCCAGAAACTGAGGAACGGGTTACCAACCTAGAGAAAAGCATGGACTGCATGATAACCGAGCTATCAAGAATGGTAGAAAGCATGCGGGTGCCACCCGTAGAGGAGAGGTATTAGATGCTGGAACTAAGGAAGACTATTGGGTGGCAGAATCGAAGACTGGCCGAATTGGAAGGGCAGATCAGGGACCTGGCCAATACGGTGATTGAGTTGAAGGCGACTATCGCCCAAGCAGGAATGCAGTATCAACCCGACTAGTCGATAACATTCCCGTGTAAGTTCGGAGGAGGAGATTGCCCCTTGAATCATATCTCCTGTTATCTCAGCAGGATGGCTGGCCATCGTGAGGATGATCAGATCCTCATTAGCAGCTTCGAACGCAGTTTGATAGGCCCGGCCTTATACTAGTATCGTTCGATAGACTTCAACTGGACTTCCGACTGGGAAGATCTTCAGGAGCAGTTCATACGGCGGTTTGAGGCCAACATGAAATGCACGGTCACTAAGGACGATCTGACTCACATCGCCATGGAAGAAGGCGAAGGATTCAAAGCGTTTGCGTGTAGGTGGGAGCTACAAGAAAAACAGGTTTTCCCCAGGAATATCTCGAGCGTATGTATGCATACGGATTTCAGTCTTTCAGCCACATGATAAGTATCGGAGTGAGGCATGAACACATTCTTCAAAAGAACAAGCTAGGATGCGAGAAAGACCCTGATCAGCCCGGCGCTTCTATGGAACCAATGGAAGCTAGTGAACTGATCGCAGTGATAGGAACAAAGGCCCCCTTCGTAATCAAGCTGGACGAGGTGGATAAGTGGGAGGACACTGAAAGTAGTTTCTCGGAGCGCGTGATCTCCCTATCTGGTCTTGAGCTAGAAGATGGAAAGGCGCAGCACGACGAAAGAGTCGAAAAGGTCGTGATAAAGATTCCTCTGCCAGCGGAATATAATCCCAAAATTGTCCCTTGGGACTATGGGACGGGTGAGATAGACGCGGTTATGAGATCTGGCAGATGCTACGCTCCGAGGGAAGGGGAACCCGAAAAGAGGGAGGTATCAAAAGAGGATGGAGAGAAGGCCCTGTCCATTATCAGGACAAGTGAGTTCGAGGTGATCGAGCAGCTGAGGAAGATGCCAGCTCAGATATCACTTTTAGACCTTTTTACCAATTCAGAGAAGCACAAGAATGCCTTGATGAAGGTGCTAAATGAGGTGAATGTACCGGAAACCATCAACGAGGTGCAGCTGTAGGAATTTGTGGGGTCCATCTTGCTGAAGGACCAGATATCCTTTTCGGATGAGGATGTTTCGGTAGATGGGTGGGCCCATAACAAGGCTCTATACATATCGGTAAGGAGCCACGGCAAGCAGATCTCCCACGTACTAATTGACAATGGCTCGGCGTTCAATATATGTCCGTTGACCACACTCAGGAACCTAAGTATAAAAGAAGAGCTGATTCGTACTTCCAAGGCCACCATTAGAGCCTTCGACGGAATGAGGAAGAGCGTAGTTGGGGAAATCGAGCTAGACATCGTCATAGGACCTGTAGAGTTCTCCATTAGGTTCCAAGTTATGGACCTCCCTAGCGCCTTTGAACTTCTTCTAGGTAGACCATGGATCCACACGGCAATGGAAAAATGATAACCATGCATGGGGAGATGGATTTCGCCACATACCAGAAGAGCGCGGTCCCATATGTAGAGCCGGAACAGAAGGAGGAGGCTAGCTATCACTCCCTTGAGTTAGTAGCGGTCACACACATGGCTCTTGGAGCCAAGAGGGAAGTCCCTGTACCTTCCTAGTACACTTTGGCTCCTGGAAAGATTTTATTGGCATATGGGTTTGTCCCTGGACACGGGCTAGGGAAGAATGGCCAAGGAATTCAGTCGCCATTGCAGTTAGACACCAATGGACATCGGACAGACTTAGGATATACTGCTGAATCCAGTAGGGGTTTCATTCCTACAGGCTATCACGGACGCCGAGGCAGAGGCCAGTATAGAAGCCGTGGAAGCCGAGAAGGCAGAGTTAGCTTGTTTATCGGCTCCAGAGCTTAGAAAGGGAGAGCTAGCGCGATCAGCAGCCCTTTAGATCAGTATTTCTCTAGGCGTCCCAAGATGCTAGCGGACGAAGCTATCTAGATCGCAGCAGAACCTGATCTTTCCAACCCGTTCCTAGAGGACACGGTCAACGTCGTCCTTGAGCGACTTGACGAGGAATCCAGCCAACCTGTGTAAAGAGGCTCTTCTTTCCCCCTTTTCCTGGATGCGTTTCAATTCCTGCACGATGTTTTCATTCCTTGGCAATGCATTTTTCTTTAAAAAAAAACAACAAAACAAAAAACAAAAAACGAAAAGAAAGCAAAAAAAAAAAGAAAAAGAAAAAAAGAGAATGCCCTTGGATCTCGGACCGTTGGTTCAAGTGGTGCATGCTGTAATGCGGTCCACTTTCTAATAAAAACCCCATGAATTTTGTTGGGGACATGTAGGATGACAAATCGGCCCAATGATGATACTCGGCTTCAAATTTTTGAAGCATGAGGGCTGATTTCCTACATGATCCTTTGTTTTCCTGAAAACTTTTTAGGAGAGCGAGGGCGTCCGATGAAATGAGGACTAATCCCCCTTCTCTCCTTTGCTTCTTAAAAACCGTTTTCAAAATGTTTTTGAAAAATTCATGCATCTTTATTAGTATTAGCAAAATACTAACCATGCTGGTACCATTTCAGGCATACCATTCCTCACATGCATAACAGGTTATTATGTGGCTCAGACTACAATGATGACTTCTTTTGCGAAATTGAGGAAGAGTGTGAGGATGACGCCGGTGATATCAGAAGAGACTGGGGCAGATATGAGGAACATAAGCCACTGACCACAGAGGACACTATTACAGTCAATCTTGGGGATTCTGAAAATGTGAAAGAGGTCAAGATTGGGGGAAAGTTATCTTCGTCGAAAGCGGCTCAGTTCATTGAACTCCTCAAAGAATACCAAGATGTGTTTGCCTGGTCCTATGCAGATATGCCAGGGTTGGATCCAAGTATCGTCGAGCATTCGCTCCCGACAGACCCTAGTATTCCTGCTAAGAAACAAAAACTTCGACGCATAAAAAGATCGAAGAGGAGGTGATGAAGCTGCTAAAAGTAGGATTCATTGAGGTCGTAGCTTACCCCGAATGGGTCACCAATATTGTTCCGGTGACGAAGAAGGACGGAAGGGTCAGGGTCTGCGTGGACTATCGTGACCTGAATAAGGCAAGCCCGAAAGATGATTTTCCTCTCCCACACATCGATGTCCCGGTCGACAGCACTGCTGGTTTTGAAATGTTCTCATTCATGGATGGGTTTTCTGGGTACAATCAAATCCTTTTAAAGGAAGAAAATAAGGCCAAGACCTCGTTCATAACGCCGTGGGGCACCTTTTGCTATAAGATTATGCCTTTCGGCTAGAAGAATGCAGGGGCAACTTACCAAAGGGCTATGGTGGCTTTGTTCCACGATATGATGCATAAGGAGATAGAGGTATATGTCGACGACATGATCGTGAAATCTAAACCTGGAGACGATCACGTTCAGATATTGAGAAAGTTGTTCGAACGACTCCGGAAGTACAGATTGAAGCTAAACCCCGACAAATGCATATTCGAGGCACGGTCAGGGAAACTTCTCAGGTTTGTGGTGAGTAACCGGGGAGTCGAAATCGACCCTTCCAAAGTCAAGGCGATATCAGACCTGGGGGTACCCTCGACAGTCAAGGAAGAGAGGAGTTTACTGGGGAGGCTAAATTACATTGCCAGGTTTATTTGTCAACTCTCTGACGTTGCAAAGCCGTTCTTTAAGTTACTAAAGAAAGGAGCCAAGGTGAAATGAGATTCCGAGTGTCACCAAGCGCTGGAAAAGATTAAAAGTTACCTCACCTCCCCACCCCACCGGTTTTGGTGCCTCCTATGCCAGGTTCCCCGTTGACCTTATACCTTACTATTCATCAAGAATCCTTGGGGGCTCTGCTAGCTCAAACAAGCCCAAATGATGGTAAGGAACGGGCAATTTATTATCTGAGCAAGAAATTCACTGCATCGGAGATGAATTACCCCACAGTCGAGAAGACTTGTGTTTCGTTAGTGTGGGTACTGCACAGATTAAGGCAGTACACTCTGCATCACCGCATACAGCTGGTTACGGAGAACGACCCGATAAAGTACCTCTTGGAAAAGCCAGCCTTAATTGGAAAATTGGTTAAATGACAGGTTCTCCTGTCAGAATTTGACGTTAGAAGTTCAACTCAGAAATCCGTCAAAGGGTGAGCTATAGCGGATATGTTGGTTGAAGATGCTCAGGGATTCAGTATCCCAAGTGACGAGAAGGTAGAATATCGTATTTCCAATTTGTTCGAAGATAAATGGATAATATATTTCCATAGCGCCGTAAACCTCGCAGGGTCCGGAACTGGGGCAATTCTTATATCCCCTGAAGGACAACATTATCTAGTCGCTGCAAAGTTGACATTCCCATGCACCAATAACATCTCCGAGTATGAAGCCTGTATCCTTGGACTGCAGCTGGCCCTCACCATGAAAGTAAAGAAACTACAAGTATACGGAGACTCCATGTTGATCATCTTGCAAACCCAGGGTGAGTGGAAGACTAAAGACTCAAAGCTCATCCCCTATCACAGGTTCTTAGAAGAAATGATTGAGGAGTTCGAGGAGATCAATTTTGAATACCTACCAAGAACCCAGAATCACTTTGCAGATGCCTTGGCTACCCTATCGTCCATGCTGCAAGTGACAGAAGGTTTAGACATCGAGCCATTAAGGGTCGGCATCATTAAACAACCAGCTTACTGCATGGTAATCGAGGAAGGATTTGACGACCAACCCTGGTATCATGACATCAAGAAATATTTGTTGAAGGGAGAATATCCTCCAGGGAGCCAAATGGGAGATAAGAAGTATATAGCCAAGACGGCTACGAAGTTCTTTCTTAGTGGTCAGACGTTATACAAAAAATCATTTGATTCAGTCCTGCTGAGGTGCGTGGATGCTAAAGAGGTCAACATACTTATGAAGGAGATCCACGAAGGAGAGTGCGGACCTCATATGAATGGCCATCTACTGACTAAAAAGATCATGAGACTCGGTTACTATTGGATGACCATGGAGTCTGACTGCAACCAGCACGTGAGATCTTGCCATTAGTGTCAGGTATACGGAGACAAGATCAATGCTCCCCCAAATGAACTTCATCAGATGTCTGAAGCCTAGCCGTTTTCTATGTGGGGAATTGACATGATTGGGCCAATTAACCCTAACGCTTCAAATGGGCACCGCTTTATCTTGGTGGCGATAGATTACTTCGCTAAATGGATAGAGGCCAATTCATACGCCAACGTTACAGCTAAAAGCGTTGCGAAGTTTATTAGAAGGGATATCATCGCAAGGTACGGGATACCCCAGGCCATTATCACGGACAACGGATCCAATCTGAATAACAAGGTGGTGGACGACCTTTTGAATCGATTTAAGATCAGACACCTTAATTCTTCTCCTTACCGCCCGCAAATGAATGGAGCTGTGGAAGCGGCGAACAAGAATATAAAGAAAATCCTAGCCAAGACTGCGGAGAACTTTCGAGATTGGCACGAGAGGTTGCCATACGCGTTAATGGCGTACCGAACCTCGATTCGGACTTCAACCGGGGCAACGCCTTATTCTCTGGTATACGGCATGGAGGCCGTTCTCCCCGTGGAAGTTGAAATCCCTTCCTTGCGAATATTAGCCCAATCCGAACTTTCAGAAGCCGAATGGATCCGGCAAAGACATGAGCAGCTGAACCTGATCGATGAGAAGCGACTGAAGGCCATATATCATGGACAGGCGTATCAAAAGCGGGTAGCCAAGTCATTCGACCGCAAAGTGAAGCCCAGAAGTTTTGCAGTTGGGGATTTGGTTGTGAAGAAAGTGCTCCCTAATGTTTCCCATCCCGGGGGCAAGTTCGCACCGAATTATGAAGGTCCGTACATAGTGCAGAAGGTTTTACCTGGTGGCGCTTTGATTCTCTTGAATATGGATGGAGAAGAATTGGCAAATCCTGTAAATGCAGATGCTGTCAAGAAATACTACCCTTGAATAGAATAAGGACTTGACCAGTTCTCATACCTCACTAGCGTCCGAGTCATATTGAGACCCACTACATGCATTCCATGCATACATGCATACACTTGCATTGCTTTTTCGATGCTGCAGGTCCAAGAGAAATCGTCGAATGGAGGAAACAACTCAAGCAACCTTCTCTAGACCAGAAGATACGAAGAAAAGGGGATCTACGAGAAAGATTACCTATCGGCGCGCTCGGTTTGCAAGCAAGGGTAAAAGGTATATCGTTCCAATTTTTCAACGCTAGAATGTACACTGACTCTTGAAACATCTTTATTTCTCCAGGGAATTCCGGCCACGGCAGGTCAGGTAGGTACATCTTATCTTAAAAACTTTCTAATCCATTGAATCGCGATGATCGGTAAACTGCATTATCGACGAAGATTCATGAAACAACTTCATTTGCATTCCCATTCAAAAAAATCTCTCCAAGGTTACTCAGGCAGATTTGAAAGATACATGTGAGATGCTCTCCTGCGTAGGGACTAATTTTTGATGAAGTAAAAAATGAATCTTCAAATGAGGACGATTAGACATATCAGATTGGAGTAACTCAAAGTCTGAGAGGCAAACTATGCCCAAACACATCCCTACACACTTGAGAGATGAGTGAGAGAAGGGCAAGATAAAAAGGGACCTTTGTCCATGAACGTAGGGACCATTTGCAGTGGATACATGGTTTGAAATGATGAAAGGCACGTTCAATTATTTATCCAACACATGATAATCCCTTGCAAGCCCATTTGAACCTGTAAAGGGAGAATTCAAAATAACCCTGTCAAGAACCACCCCACATTGGGGCAACTTAGAGGTTCATTGATTGATTCCTAGGAGAAAAGATCAAGGTAAGGCTGTATTGTACTAACTTGCATCAACCTTTCCGTGGTAACTTCAGATGGCAACCTGTGGAGATCTGGAACACCAAAGTGAAGGAGGGCAGTTCATTTCTCTATCCTACACACTTTATCCTTTGATGAGCCAATTTGAGCCTGCAAATCTTCATTTCAAAACCCAATGGGTGATCATCTCCCTACACTGGGGCAATGCATACGACTTGCCAATAAAAAGCAGGGCACCTGGTGAAAGCTAGGCCAATGTCCATTAATGCTTGAAAACCTGTCAAGGAGAAATGCAATGAAAATACCAAAAGGCAATAGGGCTAATAAAAGCAAAGTGCCTGGTAAAAGCAAGGCCAAAGCCCTTCATAGGAACAGAAGCCATGACACTCGAAATATAAATAAAGTGTCAACAAGGGGAAATCCGTTGGCAAACAAGGGACAAAAGTAAAGAAAACACAGATCTTATTTGAATAAAAGTATCCGAAGAACATTTGGGGGCTCATGATATAGATTTAACCCCGAGCAGCTATGACAGTTGGCAATAATGCAAAAGTGATCACCAACACATTGTGCCCCTCACTCTGAAAATGGCTATTTCGAGCCTACCCTGAACCAATGTTACAACCTATCCCGAAAGCCTCTCCTAATTGAGACGTTTCATATCAACACGGGATTTCACGCAAGAGGCTACCGCCTAATGGAGTAAGTACAATCTGGCCTTATCGGATCTTCAAAGTTCTTGACCTGTAAACCCGAGGAAGTCGCTTTTAAAATGTCGATTCTTTTCTGAAAAGTCTCAAAACGCCTACCCATTGTGTAAGCCTTTAACCAAGCCTACGTTACGGTCCCTTAGAAGACCTTTTCTGATCAATCAGGTTGTATACACTGCAAATAGTCCCGAAATTCTTGATATAGGTTTCGAGCGTTAGTGTAAGTGTTTATAAAAATCTTCCCTAGTGAGGAAGCAAAATATCTCAGAAACGAATATCGTGAGAAGTCCTCTCTGATAAGGATACTCCAGTTGATACGACTGATCGAACTCATCTGGTGATTTCAGATTCATTGATTCAGAATTATCCTAGCAAAGGATTTTTAATCACATATGTAGGTTGCAATATTGTCTTGATTAACCATCTTATACACCTCGCATTTATTGAAACAAGTCTATATGACCCACAGGGGCATGACTCGTGTTGAAATTAGCATATATCAGAATTCTTTCTAAACTTTGCATTCACCAATATAATGATTCGGGTTTGAACTTCTGCAGGATTCCTGGTCTCCCCAAATCCTAGAATGGCACCCTTCAAGATAAGAAATCGGGTTTGAGCTTCTGCAGGATTCCTGGTCTCCCCAGATCCCAGAATGGCACCCTTCAAGATAAGAAATCGGGTTTGAGCTTCTGCAGGATTCCTAGTCTCCCTAGATCCCAGAATGGTACCCTTCAAGATAAGAAATCGGGTTTGAGCTTCTGCAGGATTCCTGGTCTCCCCAGATCCCAGAATGGCACCCTTCAAGATAAGGACTCCTGGTTTCCCCAGATCCCAGAATGGCACCCTTCAAGGTAAGATAAATTGGGTTTGAGTTCCTGGTTTCCCCAGATCCCAGAATGGCACCCTTCAAGGTAAGATAAATTGGGTTTGAGCTTTTGCAGGATTCCTGGTCTCCCCAGATCCCAGAATGACATCCTTCAAGTTAAGATAATCGGGTTTGAGCTTCTGCAGGATTCCTAGTCTCCCCAGATCCTAGAATGGCACCCAAAGTCCTTGATATAGGCATCTCAATGGGACGACCTACCATACGGGTCAAATCTTAATCCAATTCTAATCAGGAGAGTCCTTTCATTAGGAACCTACCATGGGGCGACCTACCGTACGGGTCAAATCTTAATCAGATTTTAATCAGTAGAGAACCTACCATGGGGCGATCTACCATACAGGTCAAGATGAATAGAGTCCTTTCATTAGGGACCTACCGTGGGGCGACCTACCATATGGTTCAAATCTTAATCAAATCACAATCAGTAGAATCATTCCATTAGGAATCTACCATGGGGTGGCCTACCATACGGGTCAATTCTTAATCAAATCATAATCAGTAGAACCCTTTCATTAGGAATCTACCATGAGGTGACCTACCATACGGGTCAAATCTTAATCAGATTTTAATCAGTAGAGTCCTTTCATTAGGAACCTACCATGGGGCGACCTACCATACGGGTCAGGATGAGTAGAGTCCTTTCATTAGGAACCTACCATGGGGTGACCTACCATACGGGTCCAAGTTCAACCACTCTATGGTTTTCTTATAACAAATTCTTAGGTTTCCATTCCACTTTTCAACAGAGCAAGCATTGACAATGACGGGGCGAACAGGTAAGTCGCAGGTAGCTCCCTTGACTCTACATCTCCCTCTCCCTTGTATCAGGATGAACCGGATGAATTTTGGACTGAGGCTTTCGTGAAAGAAAATAGAGTTGGATGTCACAACTTTTCATTTTCCCAGTAAAGTCGGCTAGACATCAAGTGTCGTCATGTCTTTGAGAGTGATCTCTCACGAGACCCCTCTCAAAGAGGGGCAGCTGTTGACACTTGATTTTCGGCTAGTTTTATTTTTAGAAAAGTTTTAGAAAATCCATAAAAATTTAGAAAATTAAAAAAAATCAACTTTGAGGACCTTAGCCTAGCCCAGGAAATCAATTTTGAGTAAAAAATAATTTTTCATATTTTTAGTATTTTTCAGCATTTTATCTTTATAAACTCATAAAAAAGTAATAAAAAATGAGAAAATTGAAAAATCAACTTTGGAAGCCTTGGCCAAGCCTAAGGAACCAATTTTGAACAAAAAATAATTTTCATTTTTTTCGCATTTTTTAATATTTTCGGAAAATACCAAAAATAGTAGAAAAATCGGAAAAAATGGCATTTGAGGCCACAAAAATATGGAAAAATAACCAGTATTTTTCTTTAAATTTATTTTTCATTTTGGCTAAAGAAAATTTGGAAAATTTAATTCGAAATTATATGCTCTCTCTTTGAGCATAATTTCGGATTATTAAAAAAATTGCTTTTCTAACCCAATAAATTCTCATTTTTACATATTAGAGTCGTGACATCATGCCCTATCACCAGAAATTATAGCTTGGCCAAATTGTACCCGGAATTGCTCAATTTTGCAAAAGGGGCCTTAGTTGGATTTTGCATTTTTCAATCTAACCCCTAAGTTGACAAAAAATGAAATTAAACTTTTTCTAGGGGCACCCATGAAAATCCAAGACCTCTACCCTATAGTTTTCATCATTCTAAATCCATTGGAGGGGGTGGTTTGGACTGATTTCGCCGTTTAGGCTTTGGATTGCTCAAAATTCGATTTCGGGTCAAACTAAAAATTTGGGGTTTTTGTGCAATTTCAAGCAAATGTGTTGCAAAAACCACATGTTTAGATGTAATCCAGCATGGAGAATCCAATTTTAGCTTCAATTTTGAGAAATTTGATCGATTTCTGGGTCAATTTGAGCGAATCTTGGCCGGGCGGATCGTCGGGTCGGGCCGACCCGACCCATGACCCGGCCACTATCCACCTTCTTCCTCCCAAGATGCACGCGTGAAGGATGGGCAGAGGGGGCAGCTTTTGTTAGAAGAAAATGGGGAACAAATGGAAGAAAAAAAGAGAAAGGAGGGGCTTTTCAATTTTTAGGGTTGTTGAATGGGGAAGTCCCAAGCGAGTGGAGTCCCCCAGGCGCCAGAGTTCATCAGGGAAGTGTCGGGGAGGAGGAGAAAAGGAAGGAAAGAAAAGGGGAGACGGGCGCTGGTTTTTAGAAATGAGTTCGAAGTTGGCCGGGATGGGGTTTTCGGGAGTGATTTCAGAACACACCGAGGAGCTCCACGAGCGACCTCCACCCAAACAGGATACACCTACACACCACCTACCTACCAACCCATCACCAACGTCCATCCGCCATCTGAGCCGCCGGAAAAGGTAATGCAAATACCCCTCCACGACTGTCTTTTTCTGGTTTGAGCCTTTTGCCTGCACATAACATGTTTGATGAAATGTCTCGGGTAGTTCAAACCCCCAACTTTGAGCCTGTTTTTCGTGGTGATCTCACGTGATATTCGGTCGTTTCTTTGCTCAAATGCATTCTACATGTGTAGATCTTCGTTTTGATATGTTGTGCTGCCCCTGGTTATGACCGAGGTGTAAGATATGCTCTTCCAAAGTTGCCTCATTAGTCTGATCAGAATCTGGAAATTCAGCCTGAAAATTTTGCCTGTGTTGGAATCAGTTCAACTTGCTTGCTTCGTACTCATTTTTCATTATCTTACCATGAGTATTTTTGGGAGATTCTTGATTTATTGTGTTCCTGGTACATAGTAGAATACGTATATATCTTCGGTTGCCCTTGGTTCAATCTTTGAGGATAGTTACGGGGTCGAAAATACCCCATGTCGGCCTGGTTTATGCCCTGATTGAGTTCAAAACAGCTCAAACCCCCGACTTTCGGGGCGATTTTCTCTCTCATCTGGTGTACGTTTTGGGTCATTTTTGTTTCATTTTGTTCACAACATGTGGCTTTTCGTGTTGGTGTGTTTCTTTGCCATTTTGCATAAACGAGGGCCGAGTTATGAGTCCGAGAAAATGCCTCAGTGAGCTGGAAAGCTAGGGGCAGTTGCTGGATTTTTTTTTCTAAGTGTTGAAAACAGACCAAACCCCCTACTTTCGAGGCATTTTTCTCTCTCCTCAAGCATTATTCACGAGTCATATCTTTTTTATTTTGTTCCTGATGTGTAGCTCTTCGAATCGGTATATTATTTGCCCCTTAGTTCCAACGGAGGAGTGAGATACGCCCCCTCGAAATTGGCTTGCTGATCTGGCCCGAACCACTTTTTTGGCTAAGTGTTGGAAACAATTCAAACCTTCTACTTTGGACCCGCTTTTACTGATGGTATTTCGGTATTTTGAGGTTTTTATTTAGTTTAAATCACTCTCTACACGTAGTACTTCGCATCGATATCTTGATCGTGACTTGGTTCCTGCTGTGAATCAAGTTATGATCCCCGAAAGTTGCCTCAATGAGCTGCAAAGTGAGAAGTAAAGCTAGTTTTCCCAGATTTGGTTTTGCGACAAGCCAACTTCGTGGCTTTGGTACAAAGCGCTCCCTTTATATTTTTGGGATATTTAAACACATTTTGAAACCTTGTTTGATCTAGTTTCAGGTCATGTGTTTGGTTTTCCTTAATTGTATTTGACCATGGAGATAATCGCTCCCGAACATGCCCTCATGAGCTGGTTTCTGGGAATTTCTGGATTTCCATTTGCGAATGGTCATCTTTCTAATGTCGACGCGACGCGCTCGGTCAATCATTTTTCGAGCCATTGGTCATTTTAGAAACCTGGTTATACCTAGTTTCATGTGATATAATCGGTTTCTTCTAATTGTATTTGACCATGGAGATAATCATCCTTGAACATGCCTCGGTGAACTGCCAAGTGAGGGGTCTGGAATTTGGCTAAGTGTTGGCTTTCGAGTAGTTGTCTTGTCGATACCATTGCGATGTGCTCGGTTAACCATTTTTCGAACCGTTGGTCATTCTTGAAACCTGGTCACATCTAATTTCATGAGGTGTGATCTCTTTTCTCTGACTGTATTTGTACACTAAGCTAATCGCGTTGAAAAACCCCCTCGCGGTTGACTCCTTTTTTAACAAAAACTTTCCGAAATGAACCGGAATCACGTCTTCAAGTGAGGTTTTCATCACATCTTCAATTAAATCAGCATTGGTCATGTTCAGCTTGCCTCGATCTCTCTTTCCAAAAAAAAAAATAAATAAAATAAAATAAAATAAAAAAGGAAAATTTTTGAAAATTCTTTTTATTGCATATTTACATTAACAAGACTCAAGTTCACCATAGAGCATGACCGATGTCCATTCCGGTCTTATTTGTTGTACACCCGATCATGTCTCGGGTTTAATATTTGGGATTGTAAATACCCGACGAGTTGCGGGTTTTTCTTTATTATTTTAGCGTAGCTTTTATTATTGTCCTTGTCGTTTTATTTCTATTCTGTTTTTTTCCTTTGAATGTATTGATTGCTTTTTCTTAGGATTGCATATTTAGAAAATGCCATGAAATGAACACCTACAAGAACATTTGTATGAACGCTTAGTGACTGACAAAAACATAATTAGGAGTTAGGATTGATAAAAAAACCTCGTGTGCTCACAAGTTAGGCAATAATCAACCCCGAACAGTAATCGAAAGGACTCTAGTTTAAACTAGGGTAACAAAATCCCCGGCTCTAGAATCTCTGGTTGCATAGGATTGAGTGACTCCTCCCAATCACTCGATGAGGTATCCGGTTTACTTAAAAAAAAACAGTGGCAACTCCAATTACATGCACACATAGCATATGCCACCCGACCACACCAAGGTCGAAACCGACAATTCCCGTCGCGATTTGGTATGGGCCTGGGAGGGCCCCCGCCAAGAGCCCATCATCGTAGCCCTTTGGCAATCCATTCGCCCGATCATCCGATCACCTCGGATGCCGGGTCGGGACACTCTTGAGGATAAGGAGGATCTTACTCCACTTGGTCGCCACCTATGTACTTTACCTGTGGATCCAAATATTGGGAAGATGCTTTTGATGGGGTCCATATTTCAATGTTTGACTCCTGCCCTAATCAACGCTGCTGCTCTCGCATACCACGACACTTTTGTTTTGGTAACCGAGGTGTCCGGAGGCTGGCGAGCTTTAGCTCAAACCAAGGCCGTCCTCGGGGGCGACTGTAGGACCCCACCACCACATGCACAAATACCATGACACTTTTGTCCTTCCAATAAATAGAAAAGGGGGAACCATGATTGTCGCGACCTAAAAATCGGTTTCCCAATTTTTAAAGTTAATGGATTACCATGTTAATTAAATTGAATTAACTAGCATAGCTCGAACTCTCCCGAGTTCTACCAAATCGTGACTTAGGTTCAATTTCATCAAAAGAAGGATTTATCTTGGAGTCGCCACTAATCATTTTGGGTAGGTTGATTAGACACCTAAATAAAGTATCGGGAGAAATACTTTATTCCTACGAACCAGAGATTAATGAGTTCGGGGACTTGATTACGCTAATTTTACAATTAACGCCCTTTCGGTACCAATTTCATGAAAATGTTCAACTTGGCAATTTTGATAAATTTTCACTTGAGGTTCAAAGGTGCAATTTGTTTTTGGTTTTCTTTTTATGATTTTTTTAGATTTTTTCGATGTATTATAAAGAATGCAAAATCACCTAAAGCAAACGAAGATGTGAAGAGAGAGCAGGTAAAGTAAAACTACCCTAAGGACAGTGAAAATAAAACCCGCAACTCGTCGGGTGAATAATTACAGACCAATTAAATAAAACCCGAGACATGATCGGGAATACAACAAAAATGGACCGGAATGGACATCGGTCAAACACCGGTCGCCAAACCTCGTGGGTCGGGAGTACAACAAAATGGACCGGAATGGACATCGGTCATCCTCCAGTCTTCAAAGCATCGGGCCGAAAGCCAAATGAAAATAATAAACTTATCCAATCGAACATGCACAACCACCAATAAGTTAAGACAATTCAAAAACTCAAAGAAATTTTAACACGTGCTGATTAAACTTCATTGAGACCATTTTTTACATTTTCCAATGCATTAACACAAAAAATACGAATTAAATCATATTGTCCATGAACATTCTTAGGGAGAAAGCAGTAACCATAAAATACAAAAGAAATAATGAAATGTATGAAAAAATTCTGAGATTTTTTATGTGGATGGGAAAATGTGTCGTTGACAACTTTCATGTTTTACATTCTTACTGAAGAGACACTCATTTTCGTGTAGAAAATGGTCTTTCATGAGAGCTCAGCAGCAAACAAACAAATTTCACAAAACAGACATATTTCAGGATTAAGCTCAAATGGACACTCAAATCTCAAAATTAATGCACCAAACTTTCCAGTCTACTAAACAAGACCCCAATGAACAACTTTCATTTTTTGTGAAGTTTCAAAAGAAGACTCTAAACATGAGATAACTACGAATCAATATGACCACGCACAGAAAAACACTCAGACTCAAGGACGCCAACAGAATTGCATGATTTCATTAAATGCATTAAAAATATGAAACGTGCATGAATATTTTTGTATTTTTTATATGTTATGCATTAAGATCTTATGAACAAATGTCATGAAGAGGTCTTTATGAAACGAAGTCTAGAATAACCCATGGAAAATCATTTAGCATGAAAGGTCAGATCAGAAAAATTCCATCTGAGGTTCTGATCACTATATTTCCAGATTTCTGCTCTCCATTTCGGGACCCTTTTGACATAGCAAACGACGTCCATTTTCACGCCATAATATATCAAATCGAAGATCTCGAAGTCATCTACGAATGTTCAGTATATTTGTTTTCGAGATTTCGTCATCTAAACACGAAAAATTGAGTTACCAGATAATTGCACATGCCGATGCGCCTAGACCTCGTTCGAGATGAATCCGTCCGTCGCCAAGGCTTGTTCCACGACGTCGAATTTTTCTCTCTCAAAATTTTTTTTCTTGAAATCTCTCCAAATTTTTTTCAATCTCCAAATTCTTCCTAATTTCTCTCTAATCTCTCCAAAAGTCCTCCCTTCAAAGCTCTCATTCTTCCTCCTTTTATAGCCTACTCCCCCATCTTCCTTTCTCTATCTTCATCTATCATTCTAATTTTTCCACTAACTTCATCTTCCCTTCTAATTCCACCATCTTCCCTTCTTTATCTCCATCTTCCCTTCTAATTCCACCATCCTCCATTCTTTATCTCCATCTTTCCTTCTAATTCACCATCTTCCATTCTAATCTTTCCATCTCCCATTCTAATTCTTCATCTTCCCTTCTAATTCTACCATCTTCCATTCTCCATCTTTCCTTCTAATTTCTCCATCTTCCCTTCTATATCTCCCCTTCTCCATCTTCCTTTTTAATTTCTCCATCTTCCCTTCTATATCTCCCCTTCTCCATCTTCCTTTCTAATTTCTCCACTATCCCTAAAATTTTATGTATTTGCAATTCAGCCCCTGAAGTTTTATGTATTTGCAATTCAGTCCCTGTGGAAAAATTTCTTTTAAGTTCAAAACTTCATAAGCCTTTCGGCACACCTCCCTCACGCTCAATCCAATCGTTTGTCAATTTAAGCTCAAATCCTCCGTCGTTAGCCATAATAAAATGCATGACCGACAAAAAATTAAATATGCAATGAATGAAAAAATTAATTTTTGGTGAGAAAAAATTCTCATTTTTTATGTACTTAAGTGAATGAATTTTAAAAAGTCAAAATTTAGGTGTTAACAGCTGCTCCTCTTTGAGCGGAGACTCGTAGAGGTTTCGCTCAAAGACAAAATTGAACCTAAATTTTGACAATGCAAATGAATGATGATGATTTTTTTTGTTGGGGGAGTTTTAATCCCATTTTATATGCAAGTGCAATGATGCATGATGTGCAGGACTGTAAATAACATGTGTTAAGATTTCTCTGCTCCGAGGAAACGGATTAAAGAAACCTGCACATGGATCGCATATAAAATGTCGGTCTTACCAGACACTTCATAATGCTGGTGATTCCCTTAAGCTCTAGGCATTTTGTGGATGCAAGAATCTTAAGGTACTGGTGCGTATCCGTTACCAGAGGTTTCCCCCTAATGCGAGAAAGCGCAAGATCTGTAAGGGGATGCGTCCACTGCATCTCTTCGAGTGGAGTCACATAGTTTCTTTCAAGATCATTAGAGCTGGTCCTTGATGATCTGAAAGGGTATCAAAACCATAAGAGCATGTCGATTATGGTTTTTGATAAAATTTGTCGAGACCACGAGAGCATGTCGATCATGGTTCGCACAAGCATCCAGACACAAGAGCATGTCGATTATGAGCTGGATGGATAAGATCAAGAACATGAGAACATGTCGATCATGAACTTGATAGGGTACCAAAATCACAAGAGCATGTCGATTATGATTTCGATAAAATTTGTCGAGACCACGAGAACATGTCGATCATGGTTCGAATAAATGTTTCATGCAGATCACAAGAGCATGTCGTTTATGAACTAGATGAAATTAAGGAGTGTGCTTTCTCATTGGTGCAAACTCAAAGCTTGCGATTTTGAAAAGGGTTCAGAAAACTTACCTGGGTTTTTTGGGTAGTTGAGAGGTAGATTTCTTTCAAGATCATTAGAGCTGGTCTTTGATGATCTGAAAGGGAGATGTGTCGCCAATCTCACAGGGCGGTGACCACATCGAGAGGGTGTGCTACACAAGCCATGTCAGTGTAAACACAAGATATTCAAAACTGGGTTCAGAAAACTTACCTGGGTCTTTTGAACGAATGGTCAAGGAGTAGACAGGCTGACTGCATCATACCTGCTTATTCTCTTGAAGTAAAATTATGCGCATAGACCAAATCAATGCTAATGCGACATGTATTTCATAAAAATCACGCTTCACTGAAGAAGACGAATATTTGAATGACTGTATGTGTCGCAATAGATTTGAGTGCCTTAACAATCATCAAAAGGCTCAGGTTGAAGATATACTTACCTAGGAGCTTGGAAGCTTGCCAGGTAGGCACTTGCCAACATGTCTTGTTCATTCAATCTTTCTTGGATGAATTTCAAGACCTCATGAGGTAGCTTGAATATTAGGAATGCATGTGCACAGACAATGTTAGATGTAACATGTACAGGCATGTATGCTGAAATTCACTTAGTGGATTTATGCAAAACTATTCTGTCAAGTTTGCATCACCAATTCTGTTCAAGGAGGTTATTACATTATGAATACCTCGAATGTACTTTGAATGGGGGACTTCAGTCCGAAAGGGCTTTCTCCTACTCTTCGAGAAAAGCTATTCATCATAACTGTAGGATTCAAGAGAAATCACTCAATCTCACCATCATCGCTTTCAACGAGGGTCTGAGTAATCTCGCAATTGGTACGATCAAGCCGATCTGGAGGTCTTGATTGGGACCGTAATATAGGCTAGGTCAATAGTTTACCAAATGGGACTCCTGTGGAGTCAAGGCTTTTTGAAAGAGATCTTCATCATCTGCTCCGGGTTTACAAGTCAAGAACCCTGCAAAAATGAGAGAGAAATAATCTTGCTCGAACTTCTTCGAGCGATGCTTAAAATCAATCAACTTTACGTTAATTCATATGCCCTAATTAGAAGAGACTTTGAAGGGTTGTAACGTAGGTCAGCATTTGGGACTGAGAGAAAGGATCGCTTTGGCTTAGAAAATATATGAGAATAGGTTGATGCTAGTGATCATTGCTGTCTTATCACCGGTCTTGGCCTTCTGAAATTGATTTCAAAATGTGTCATCACTGCTTGAGGATGGAGCTTCCGCTGATGATTGTAATTTCCATTTGACTCTCTTGGAGGCTTTTTCTTTACAAGTCTGTCATTTGAGATTTTTAAAACAAATGAACAAGGATTTGAATGGGCATTGACCTTGCTTTTGATAGGCATTTTGCTTTTTACTGTCTGGGATTCTGTGGGACTAACCTTTGTTTTTCTTAATCCTGATTCCCATTTTCTTTCTTGACAGAGAGCTATTTTTCTGACACATCTCTTTCTTTTTCTTTCTTTGTAAGGAATGATGTTAGACACTACATGAAAAATCTAAAATATGAGATGAGTTCACTTGGGGATTCTTTACTGCCCCGGTCTCTTCAGTTTTGGTCTTTGGGGATAACATTATCTTCGTCTCGAAATCAGCAAATGATTACCAGCAAAGGGTCAAGAAATGAATTTGCAGGCTCAAATGGGCTGTACAATGGATGTAGTGTATAGGATAGAGAAATGAATGCTCTTCATTATCCTAAGGCACTTGAATTAAAGTTCGAGTTCAATGTAAAGAAACACCCGAAGATTGATGCTAGTCTGAGCAAGAGAATTTCTAACCATTTACCTCATGCTGCTGCTGGAATTACCTCGTCTTGCCCCAACGTGGGGTAGTTCTTGACAGGGGTAAGAAAATGGGACCGCCGCTCAAGAGGTTTACAATAGTCACTTGTAGTGTTTGGATAGAAAACTGAATGCCTCTGTCACTTCGGCTATCGTACCTTTTGCGAGAAAACCCATTGCCTTGGAGAATGCGGAATCTGTCTTCCACTCAACTCACCGTGGATTAAATATAGGACGTATGTGGAAATGGCTTGCCTTTCATCATCCTGTCATGCCCCATTCTGTACATTCGATGCATCGTGTACAGTTTATATCCCCAGTCAAAATTGACAATTGAACGTACAGAACGGTCATGCATAAATCATGGAATATGTAAACATCATGCAAATATGGTAATACAATATACAAGTATGGAAATTGCCCCTGGCTGTGTGGGCGAATCAAACACGTTAGGGGCCTATTCTCCGAGTCGAGGAGTAGCTTGTTTCTGGTTTTACCTCTTTTCGATCCAGGGTTCGCTATTGATTCCCCTATTTCATCAGACAGATCGCATGAGGCGATCATTACTTGGCCCCTTGGGGCTGTTTTCTTTGACGTATCAGATGTTAGTTTAACATTTCCTGTAAAAAGGAAGGAGACATGTTAGCCAGTATCAGAAATGATGAACTGGACACGATATTGAGCTACCCTTGAGTGCTTCGCGCAACTCCTTTACCAGTTTTACCACTCGGGATTTTCTCCGTGGGTATGTCAAGTTTAGACATTTCCTGTCAAACAATGGAGGAGAAGACGTATTAGTCAGTATTAGAAATGATGAATTGGATACGATACTGATTTACCCTTTATTTTGAATGCCTCGCACGATCCCCTTATCAGGTTCACTAGATTGAGTTCCCTTCAACTTTCGTGGGCCACTTCACCATTAGGGCCAAGATCGTGACAAAATACTGACCTTGGTATTGCTCGTCGAGTATTCCTGTTTCTTTCTGCAAAAAGAAATGCGAGAAAAAGTTATTTTATTTATTTACAATACTTACAATATTTCCATCCTCGAGGATCGAACTCGGGACGTCTCGGACCACTGTCATTCCCCATGCCATCTGGTCCACAAGACCGCAGGCGCTCATGGAGGTTCCTTTTAAGAGTCAATCCTTAAGATGACACGGTGTTGTTGTATTGTACTAGGTAATTTCAGGTCACTGTATTTTTCGGGGCGGTTTACAAACCCTGTTAAGAATGGAATAATTCAGAACACGAGACGAGTATGAGCAAATTAGAACGATACAGAATTACCATTCTTTGAGATTGTTTGGGTCTTTCGTTCACATATTCCTCATTTGAAGCCGTCCATTCTGTGGCGATATCCACGAATCTATTTGTCCAAAGTTTCGATTAATCGGGGAATTTCGTTTTTGGGTCAATTTGCAAATTCCTGTAAACAGAAGGGATCTAATTTAGAATCGGGACAATTTGAGGGTAAATTGAAACGATACTGCTTTACCCTTTTAGTTCGCGTGACTTTTTACTCGCAATAAATTCACTACGAGTTTGGTGTGGTAGCAGACTCGAGCATTTAATAGGAGAACAGGAAATTGCTGCTTCTTGTTTTTGCGTTCATTCTGAACATCAATAAAAGTAGAAAACATCCCATGCAAGGAAATGAAGCGTCTGCATTCGTTCAAGATCGATTTTGCTCCCTCAGCAGGCTCTCCCATGATCAGCTGGCTTCATTCTGGACCAGGTATGCATCGGCTATGTTGAAGGACCCGTGATCTCAGCTTCGAAATACAGACTCCCTGTGCATATTACAGTCCCCGTGCTTCATTAACATTAAACTAGTTGATCATGACGGTGAGTTCATCGTCAATGCCGCTTGCCTGGTGGTGATACATCTCCCCTTCCCCGGGAGTTATTGATATTGATCCAGTAGCATTAGTCTTTTTGTACCTTGCTCCAACAGAACTCGATTCTGTTATAAATTGGTCTAACTCGCTTCTCAAACACGCATTTTCAATCCTCAAATCATGCATTTCATCAAAGGCGAGGAGGAGGCTGTTGCAGTTAGGGCAGGTGGCGGAGTCAAAAGCCTCTTTATACATCTTGTTTTTCGCTCGGAGGTTTTCATTTTCAACTCTTAGAAACTCAGCTTCATTGTGCTCATGTCGAGTCTTCATTCGGGTTCGCCTATTTTGAAACCAGAACTTGATTTGTGAAGGTTCAAGTCCTAGCTCTTGACTTAGTTCCATTTTCTGTTTGCCGTCTGGCATAGGACATGTTCTGAAGAAATCCTCAAGCCTTTGTACTTGCTCCTTAGTATGGCGACGGTAACGCTTCTTTTGACCCTTACAGTTGTTGTCCTTATCTTTACTGAGATCTTGGACGTCGTCGGCGGAAGGGCCAGGCTCCATAGGCTCGATCCCAAACATGGTTTCAAACTCTTCCTCTCCCATATTCAGTAGGCAACGATAGTTTTCGGAAGTATTGGGTTGAGACATCTTCGATTTGGTCGATGATTTCTTAAGGTTTACTATATCTTTCTGTATTTTCACTCTCTCTGAACCGTGTATGCTTTAAAACTCTCTTCAACGTATGAATAAAGATTATCAGGAAGATGTCTCTTTTAAAATTTTGCGTCGGCTTAGCATATGTATCGCTTCTCTCGAGATTTCTGTCTTTCTCAACCTTTCCTGCGTGTTTCTTGCTTGGCTCGTCTTTCCTCATCTCTTCATAGTGGTAGGGTCCCTATCAACGTCTCTACCGTCGATTTGCTGGCGTGTTCTCCTATAAAAACGAATCCCATTTTCCTTGTTTCCCACCCAAGTCACCTTTCTTTCTTCTTTTTCAAAGTTGTGTCATCCCGTCAAACTTTTAGCAGAGATGTCGGATTTGCTTGACTCGAGATTGGAGACGAGTAGCGGAGGTGATACTGATAGGGAATGGTAGATAGGAAAATCTGGCCAGTAGAGACTTTCACTGCAAAAATGAAAGGGAATGCGGCAGTATATGTTCTTCATATTCTAGAAAAATTGGAACGATACTGTTTCACCCTTGTATGTACTTCCATTGAATTTGAATTGAGGAAGTTCCTTCATTTGGATTAGATTGGATTGTATGTCCCGAGTTGCCCTTCACTTTGAGCTTGCCACATAAGTGCTTTGCTTAGTTGGGCCTTGTTTTCTTTCGGGTTGCTTTGGACCATCATCATTTTTTTATGCCATCAGGTCCGTGGACCGGAGGGCTCCTTTAATTTAAAGGTTACCTTCAAGGCAAATGAGTCTTATCGCATTCCATTGGGTCATTTCATTTTACGACACTCTTGAGGTAATTTGCAATCCCCTGGGCTTTTCACTTGAAATTTCCCTACGTGAGGCCATTCAACATTTCTCATTATGGCAGTCAGCGACGTTGCCACAAATTGATCCGCCCTGAGTCTAGCATAAAAAGGGATTCACGCATTCGACGAGATAAAAAACAAATTCCCCCATGCCCCTGAATTAAATCTAGACACCTAGAAAGCTGGAAATATCACACGCGGGGGAATTAAGCATGAAGTGAAAGGTGCACTTGTTCAAGGTCAGTTCTGCCTCTCCTACGGCTCTTCGATAATCAGCTAGTCTCGTGCTGGTTCAAGCATGGATGACCAATGTTTGAGAGTCCCTAATCACTGGCTTCCGATCATGGCTTCGGATGTCTGTCAACCTTAAATTGGTTGACCAGGGTAGTAAGCTCATCATCTGAGTAATCTCTTGAACCTTCCAGCAACTGATGCTCGAATTGGGCATTATTGTTAGCAAATGCTGGCGGTAGATTTCTCATTATGTCCTCGCCATGAGCAATTTGACTTCTCGAGCTGAAGTCTTCATCATTACTCCAGAAAGTGTGGGGATCACCAACTGTCCTGCTGCCAAGAACTCATTCCATTCGAGGATTAAAGAAGTGGAAGTGCTCAGGATAATTTCCTGTCTGATTCTCTGGCTGCGCAGGCACGCTGATCATGGGATGAATTCTAGCCACGGGTTGGTGCTCAAACCAAGGGATCTGAATACACTCCCCCTGCGGTCTATACTCTTGAAGAGCATTAGGGTGATTCTGGGGGATACTTTGATTAACGCCTGGGGGATTGATGGCACGGCTACTGGCTTGGTTGATGATGGGAAGTGGCTCGCCCCATGCTAACCTGTGGAACTTATGGTGGCGAGGAGACTCGACGTTCAGGCTTGGATCGGTCCCGCCTTGGTTTTCTTGATTCTGAGTTGCATTGTGTTCTCTCACCCTTTTTCTGTACTTCTGAAGATGACTCGAAACATTTACTTTAGTGAGTCCCTCTACCTTCATAATTTCCAGTATATGTTGCGGCCGTGCCGAATCGATTCCTAGCTGCTGAACTGCATTAACAAACATACGATGCAGCTCGGGAGACCAACTCATCTTCTTTCTCCAGTTGCTTGGAACAAAATTGAAGGCTTGATGCTTGTTCTCATGGTCGTGCAATTGCTTCCTTACCACGTGCTGCCATATGTTTTGAAGCATCTGAACCCTAACTGGTTTCGTTACGACGTCTTGGGCCCCGTTTAAGACAACCTTCATTATGGCTTGCTGATCATCGCTTGCCGATATTACGAGAACTGGCATGTTTAATTTAGAATTGATGACTTCCAAGAGAGTGAAAACATCCATGTCGATCCCTACCATGGCGGTGAGGACGATATCAAACTGGTCACTACTCCTCTTTAATATCTCTACGGCCTCTGTCGCCTTTGCTTGAGCTACAACCTTATACTGGCATTTTCTTAATACGGTAACAAGGATTGACAGAGAGACTGGATTACCGTCAATGGCCATGACCAGTAGACCCTCAGAGTAAGGAACTTCATCAGCTTCGACCAGGGTTGAACATGCGCCCGTTTCCCTAATGCTCGACATATTTCTGGATCTAGGACTGCCGATTGGAGACTGCCTCAGGATGTCTTCTCGGACTTGAGGGATCACGGGATCGTTGATGGCTTCTCGTAACAGGCTTTGAAAGCCAATGCTTTGATGGTGAAGGTTTTGAATTCTTCTCCCACGAGAACTCCTTCCTCTCTATCTTTCTCCTGCGAGTTCGTGCAGATGAACCCTCACTATCAAATGAGGACAAATTCTCTCTCTGGCAATAGCAACGACTTCCCCCTTCACGGGCAGTGCTATTAGATTTACCGAGGGGAAAATCTGACATTCAGCTTTTAATTAAAGGGGAAATTCTCGTTTATCGCTCAGTTTGTCTTCTTCTTTCTTTTCGTGGTAGAGGGCCCCTGTCAAGATTTCCACCGTCGATTTACTGGCGGGTCCTCCAATGAAGATGAGTAATATCTCTCTTTCTGCCGAAAATTTCTTTGTCCCCCACTCAGCTCGTTTTTTCGTTCTTTCTTTTTTTCAAAGCGGTGGAGTCCCGTCCAGCTTTTCCACAGAGACGTCAGGTTTGTTCGGCTTGAGGTTGCCACTTGACTGGAATTTGAGCCACAGGGGGTGTTGCCGACAAAGAATGGTAGATAGGAAAACCTATAAGGACTGCCCCTGTGAAATCAGTATTTAAATTGAAGCAGATTACCATATTCGCATTCCGCTCATCTGCCTCACCTCTCTTCCCCTTTCTTTCATATTCTGCTTTCAAAAATGGCCAATTCTCCTAACCACACCTTATCCGCCGAAGTCCTGGCTGGGTAGGAGAGACTCTACAATCTTCTTGGTAGAGGTTACGCTCATATAGCCAAAAACTCTACCGTTGAGGCTGAAATCCTCGGTTTATTCAGGACCGTGGACGCTGCTTCTGTTGAGGGTACCCCCTCTTCATCAATTTTCTAGCTGCCTATAACCGTGCTTATGAGACGGTCCTTGTGACCGCCGTCGTGAAAGCTCGTTACCGAGACCGACACGAGCGTCTGGCAACAGTCACATTTGTGGCTGATAATCACAAAAAGGCCCTCAAGTTTGCCAACGATCAACTTTCGTGGCTGGTTCATGAGAGGGGAAAGCTGGTGGACCGTCTGGCCTTGGTCCGAACTTACGCCGAACAGGATCCAGGAAATATTGTAATGAGGTGCAAATGCGGTTGGCTGCAGGAGAGACTTGATGACATTACGGTAGACATTGCTTTCGAGAGGGTGGCGATTCCGGACCTGGAGTTTGCCGTTGAGCATTACGAGGCCACTATGGCCCAGGTTAAAGAGAAGTGCGATCGCCTCTTCTTTAGGCTCGCGGAGCTTGATCCCGAGAACGCCCGGTGCACCTAGAGTATCAACTCCATAGAGAGCCAGCTGAGCTCCTTTGTGATGCTTATTAGGACTCAATTTGATTTCACTTTTCTTCCCTAGTGAGCTTTTGTAAGGTTTGTTGGTGAATGGAATGAAGAGAAAGTTTCACGTGTTTGTGCTTTTCTTTTTCCTGCCATTTCTTCGCCCATATAGCATGATAGGATGATTTACGGTACTGAAGACGTTGAGGCTTAACACTCTTCTTGGTGTTCTTGTTATTTGCTGCCGGCGATGATATCAAGGACATTGACGAAGGGTTCGGTGGCGGCCCCCACCGGTCACAGCGCCGTGAGTCAGTCGTGTGAATTATTGCAAATCGACCACTCGATCAGTGCTCCAATAAACAAACCAGGCTGCCCGTTGCGTGCCCCACTTTACTCCTGCCTATCTCTTTCGGCATCCACTTGAATGTGTCGGTCGCCTGTAGCGTTGGGAGAAATGATTGCAGGCCATGCTCGGTAATAAAATACTGGTCCTCCAAAATCTTCCATGTGTTTTGAATCCGAGGAAAGTAAAAAGGCAAGCCTTTGTTCAATTTAATCAGAAAGGCGTCGCAAGGTCGGGTTCATAATCTTGCCCCATGGGTTCTGATTACACAGTCTCGACTTTTTCAACAAAAATACATGAACCCTTCTAATACATTAAAGATGTCCCCAGGCCCGATCTGGATAAATTTACAGCCCCATCAAAATACAAAGCTTGTACATGTTGACTGATTTACACTTTTCTAACTTCAGAAGGATTAATTCCTTCGCTTGCCCCCAGTATTATCAGTTGAGGCATCGGTAATTATCCGTCCTATCGTATTCCTCAAGATTGTTCCTGGTGTATTGTTGAATCTAATTTTGCTTCCGCCTAGGGGTACCTGCGATTCCCTGCAAAAGTAAAGGAAATAATGAGTATGTGATCCAATAGGGGTCGGTCCATGACAGGTGCCTAGAATCTTTCCCATCTGAGTGTAACTTGTGGACAAAGGTGATGGTGTACATACAGTGACAAGATTCCATTTCAGAAGATTTCAGTTCGTCCACTTTTGACAACAAATTCGTCAAAATTCAAAAAGTGTTCAAAATGACGCCCAAATTTACAGACACATGGCCAAGATGATTATGCACAACTTTCATGTTTTGACTTTATCCAAAAAATGTACAGATCAATACAGTTTAATGTATCTTTGGATAACATTTGTTCAGAAAGCTGATTTGTCCAGTTTCTGTCTAATGAACAAAAGGCCCATAAAAAATGTGAGTTAAGGTCCAAAATTTTCCAGGCCAATAGTTTAAAGTCCATTATCCAACTTTCATGTTTTGATTTCTAGCAAAAAAGCTTGTTTAGCAGTGCTTATTAATGAAACGAGATGAGGTCAGAAAACTGTCAAAATTTCAGACTGCTTTGCATTGGATCACAAATTCTGTATTAAATGGAAAACTGATTGGATTTATCTGAAAATTTTTAACGTGCAAGATCAGAGTCCAGTAGACATTTTTCATTCTTTGGTTCGAGATCCAGAATCGAGTTCGAAGAGGCTCGAAAAATTCTCACGAGGAGGAGAGTCGATCAGTCAGAATGCTTTACATTTTTCACCCAAAAACGTGAGTTTGGCCCAACTTCGTCCCAAGCAAATGAAGTCCATTGGTTCTGATTTTTTATATGTTGAAAAATCATTATGTTGGCTATGACTTTCATTAAGGGTGTTTGCCCAAAATTTAACCATAGAATTTTTCAAAATTCACGCAACACGGAAAGGTAAATCAGAACATGGGGAGAAATTCATTGGATTGCATTTCCTTGAAAAATTCGACCAATCTAACAATGTCATGGACCGACCCAAAATAGAATAAAATGCAAGATGACGTTAGAGAACTTACTTTACCGTGAAAAATACCAATCACATAGACATGCACATGACTCGTGAGATAACCTTATTCTAACTACCTAAAGGCTCACAAATTGAAGCGAAAGACTTACGGCAAGGCGACAATCTCGCGCACATAATTAAGATTAGCCGTGATCCTCTACGACATAATCAGGATTAGCCGGGTCTTCCCACTCCGGCTTCTCGAGCTAAAAATTAAAACCACCGCTTTGGTAATCTTACTAAGCCTGAGGCATAACTTTTGAAACTCATTTTTAAAAAGAAGTTCGAGATTGAATCTGGACTAACTTTCGACGTGATCTCACGGCAAACGCTAGAACCAAATCACAATACCATCCTAAAACTAGTGGTCCAGGTCCGACCACGGGACGTGTGTGATGTAGTGCTAAAGCGATTAATCATGCACAACAATTAAATGCAAACACCGCTTCAATAATTCAAAAATTAAATGACAAGTTTCACACACCAAACCTGCAAAAAAAAGGGTTAGCCAAACACTCCACCCCTTATAACTCCCGTTCTACAAAACCATTTAACACCTACGGATTAAAATTCAACCAATTGCCAAACCAAGTGAATTTTCATGAAATTTTTCTGGCCTAAGTCCTCCTTAAATTTCAAAAAATTCAAGTTAGTCCCCAGCGGAGTCGCCAAGCTGTCGCGACCTAAAAATCGATTTCCCAATTTTTAAAGTTAATGAATTACCATGTTAATTAAATTGAATTAACTAGCATAGCTCGAACTCTCCCGAGTTCTACCAAATCGTGACTTAGGTTCAATTTCATCAAAAGAAGGATTTATCTTGGAGTCGCCACTAATCATTTTGGGTAGGTTGATTAGACACCTAAATAAAGCATCGGGAGAAATACTTTATTCCTACGAAACTAGAGATTAATGAGTTCGGGGACTTGATTACGCTAATCTTTCAATTAACGCCCTTTCGGTACCAATTTCATGAAAATGTTCAACTTGGCAATTTTGATAAATTTTCACTTGAGGTTCAAAGGTGCAATTTTTTTTGGGTTTTCTTTTTATGATTTTTTTAGATTTTTTCGATGTATTATAAAGAATGCAAAATCACCTAAAGCAAACGAAGATGTGAAGAGAGAGCAGGTAAAGTAAAACTACCCTAAGGACAGTGAAAATAAAACCCGCAACTCGTCGGGTGAATAATTACAGACCAATTAAATAAAACCCGAGACATGATCGGGAATACAACAAAAATGGACCGGAATGGACATCGGTCAAACACCGGTCGCCAAAGCCTCGTGGGTCGGGAGTACAACAAAACGGACCGGAATAGGACATCGGTCATCCTCCAGTCTTCAAAGCATCGGGCCGAAAGCCAAATGAAAATAATAAACTTATCCAATCGAACATGCACAATCACCAATGAGTTAAGACAATTCAAAAACTCAAAGAAATTTTAACACGTGCTGATTAAACTTCATTGAGACCATTTTTTACATTTTCCAATGCATTAACACAAAAAAATACGAATTAAATCATATTGTCCATGAACATTCTTAGGGAGAAAGCAGTAACCATAAAATACAAAAGAAATAATGAAATGTATGCAAAAAATTCTGAGATTTTTTATGTGGATGGGAAAAATGTGTCGTTGACAACTTTCATGTTTTACATTCTTACTGAAGAGACACTCATTTTCGTGTAGAAAATGGTCTTTCATGAGAGCTCAGCAGCAAACAAACAAATTTCACAGAACAGACATACTTCAATGATTAAGCTCAAATGAACACTCAAATCTCAAAATTAATGCACCAAACTTTCCTAGTCTACTAAACAAGACCCCAATGAACAACTTTCATTTTTTGTGAAGTTTCAAAAGAAGACTCTAAACATGAGATAACTACGAATCAATATGACCACGCACAGAAAAACACTCAGACTCAAGGACGCCAACAGAATTGCATGATTTCAGTTAAATGCATTAAAAATATGAAACGTGCATGAATATTTTTGTATTTGTTATATGTTATGCATTAAGATCTTATGAACAAATGTCATGAAGAGGTCTTTATGAAACGAAGTCTAGAATAACCCATGGAAAATCATTTAGCATGAAAGGTCAGATTAGAAAAATTCCATCTGAGGTTCTGATCACCTATATTTCCAGATTTCTGCTCTCCATTTCGAGACCCTTTTGACATAGCAAACGACGTCCATTTTCACGCCATAATATATCAAATCGAAGATCTCGAAGTCATCTACGAATGTTCAGTATATTTGTTTTCGAGATTTCGTCATCTAAACACGAAAAATTGAGTTACCAGATAATTGCACATGCTGATGCGCCTAGACCTCGTTGGAGATGAATCCGTCGCGTCGCCAAGGCTTGTTCCACGGCAGGCGAATTTTTCTCTCTCAAAATTTTTTTTCTTGAAATCTCTCCAAATTTTTTTTCAATCTCCAAATTCTTCCTAATTTCTCTCTAATCTCTCCAAAAGTCCCTCCCTTCAAAGGCTCTCATTCTTCCTCCTTTTATAGCCTACTCCCCCATCTTCCTTTCTCTATCTTCATCTATCATTCTAATTTTTCCACTAACTTCATCTTCCCTTCTAATTCCACCATCTTCCCTTCTTTATCTCCATCTTCCCTTCTAATTCCACCATCCTCCATTCTTTATCTCCATCTTCCTTCTAATTCACCATCTTCCATTCTAATCTTTCCATCTCCCATTCTAATTCTTCATCTTCCCTTCTAATTCTACCATCTTCCATTCTCCATCTTTCCTTCTAATTTCTCCATCTTCCCTTCTATATCTCCCCTTCTCCATCTTCCTTTCTAATTTCTCCATCTTCCCTTCTATATCTCCCCTTCTCCATCTTCCTTTCTAATTTCTCCACTATCCCTAAAATTTTATGTATTTACAATTCAGCCCCTGAAGTTTTATGTATTTGCAATTCAGTCCCTGTGGAAAAATTTCTTTTAAGTTCAAAACTTCATAAGCCTTTCGGCACACCTCCCTCACGCTCAATCCAATCGTTTGTCAATTTAAGCTCAAATCCTCCGTCGTTAGCCATAATAAAATGCATGACCGACAAAAAATTAAATATGCAATGCATGAAAAAATTAATTTTTGGTGAGAAAAAATTCTCATTTTTTTATGTACTTAACTGAATGAATTTTAAAAAGTCAAAATTTAGGTGTCAGCCAACTCAGAAAAAGGGCAGTTTAGTGGATCCTTTTTTAGTGGACACTAAAAAAAGAAGAGGAACAACAGCTGGAAAAGGGAGAGGATCATGATAGAGCCCATTCAGTGGAGCATTACACGACAGATAGTTTCGGTGGGAACAAAAGGGATTCTCTCTCTCTGCTTTTTAGGAGTTTTCATTTTTCGGGGGCAAAAGACACAGGCCCAGCATTGGTGGTTCTCTTCTTGGATCCGTTGCTTCAGTGATTTTAGAGGAGATGAGAATGTATAATGCGAGGCCTCAGGGCCCTAGGCAGTTGCATGCGCATGTTAGTGTTTACTTTTGTAGCTGGAGTTTGAACAGAAAAAGAGAGGAGAAAAAAAAACTTTGGGGGGGGGGGAGGAGGATGGCCTCTTTGGCTCTCTCAGACCCCCTTGTCTCTCTCTAGCTCCCAAATTATGTAGAAAGAAAATTCTCAAAAAAAAAAAATAATGAGCATACAAGGCTTGCTATTGAGCCACCAACTGAGGTCGAGGGTTACCTCTTACTGTGCGGTGTCTAGATGCTGGCCCCTTGCGTCACTTTCTGGGCTGGAACGAACTCCTTTTCCCTTGCGAGGCCAGCTTCTGCTGTTAGTTGGCAACGACCGCTCTCTCGTCTCTCTCTCTCTACCTGCGAATAATACAGCGAGTAGCAAGGGCAAGGCTTTAAAGCTTTTCATCAATCCGCTGCTTCCTCTCCGATCGATCCGGGACTGAACTAGTGACTCTTCGCTGGCGGTAGTAGCGGTAATGGCAGTATATGTTTCATTGAAGGTTAAGCTGAAGAACATCTGTTGCAGAGCATGGAAGGTCAAATACTCGATGTTAGAAGAGTAACGAAATGCTCTCAGGCAAGTCGTGAAGTTTCTTGAGTAACAGCTGGATAAGGTTCAAACTGAAAGCTTCAATCTCAAGAAAGCATATGAAGAGGAACGAACAAGTGCAAACCTTGAGAAAGAGGAAAACGAGATAGCAGTATCTGTCGGGGTTTCATTGGAGAATGAAGTTGCTGCCTTGAAGTCCGAGATAGTGTCATTAAGGAGAAGCGTCTATTCTGATGATCAAGATAGGAAGGAGCAAATCAAGTTGCTCGAGGCCCAAGTCTCTAAAGCGGAAGCAGAAATCAAACGTCTTAAGGAACTTACAAAGCATGAGAAAACTAGGACAGACTCAAAAAGGAAGAATGCAGAGTCCGAGAAAAGAAGGGCTGAAGAATGGTGGGTACAATTGGATCAGCCATTCCAGGGTCAGTAACTATCACGCCTGAGGAACGTGAAGCAATAGAGATGCTGGAAGCAATGGGATTTGATCGAGCAATGGTTGTGGAGGTGGATTTTGCTTGCAACAAGAATAAAGACCTAGTAGCTGCACTTCTTGCTCTCCCCACTCGTGGCTCAGCGTCTCTCTCAGATTTCTAAGTTATGGTGTCGCGACCCTCCTGCAGAGATAGGGGGATGGGTTAATGGAATGTTAGGCCCATATTGGAATCTGGGCTTCACTCGGGTCCTCCCAGGCTCATATCAAATCGCGTCAGGAAATTTTAAAATCAAAGTTGATTTTAGTGTGGTCGGTTGACATGTGCTCAATGTGCATGCTATCAGAGTCGCCACCAATCATTTCTTGGAGGGTATGATTGGAACCCTATCGAGCAATTGGGATCGTTCGATTCTGCGAAAACCCGAGATTTTGGTTCGAGGACTTAGTTACGCCAATATTGCTATTGATGCCCTTTCGGTACCTAAGTTGAGTAATTTCTTAATCTAAAGAATTCATGCAGGCGATACTAAGTAAGGTAGGTTTTATGAGTCTAGTGGGTTCATGCAAATGGGAGTATCTATCCTATCAATAATAATCATCAAGATAAAAGTGCAATTGTCGCGACCCGGCATCCGAGGCTATCGGATGATCGGGCGAATGGATTGCTAAAGGGCTACCATGACGGGCTCTTGACGCGGACCTTCCCAGGCCCATACCAAATCGCGACGGGATTTATCGGTTTCGACCTTAGTGTAGTCGGGTGGCATGTGCAGTGCGTACATGCAATCGGAGTCGCCACCGGTCCCTTTTGGGAGGTAGACCGGATACCTCATCGAGTGATTGGGAGGAGTCACTCGATCCTACGCAACTAGAGATTGTAGGGTCGGGGATTTGGTTACCCTAGCCTTATACTAGAGTCCTTTCAGTTACCGTCCAGAGTTTAAATGTTACCTAAAATGATCACGCGAGGTTTTTACCAATTTTAAGTCCTAATCATGTTTTTATCCGCCGCTAGGTGTTCATGCAAAATGGTCTTTCGGGGATTCGTTTCGTGACATTCTAAATTTTTTTTAATTTTTATCGAAAAAAAAGAGAGAAAATCATCCAAAGCACTCAAAGGAAAGAGAAGCAAACATAAAAGGAAATCTATGCTAGTGCAATAAATGAAAACCCGCGGCCCTCGGGTATTTAGATACAAGGCCGAGAAATCGAAACCCAAGACATGATCGGGCGTACAAAAATTGGACCGGAATGGACATCAGTCATCCTCTAGTGTGAAATTGGATACGATAGGCATAAATATGCGACAAAAGACCAACTTTTAGTTTTTCGAAAATTTTCAGTTTTTTCAAGATTTTTTTTTGTGGTGAGGCGGACCCGGAAAAGCCCATGTTGGCCCGATCGGGAATACAGCGAAAATCTCACCCGAGTTAAAAAAATTACGACCCATTTTCCAAACATTTGCCAACGCAAAAGTTGACCGCAAAGAGGTTTTCTCTGGTAGTTATCTCAATGGTCAAATACAATTAGAAGAAACCGATTATACCACCTGAAACTAGGTATAACCAGGTTTCTAAAATGACCAACGGCTCAAAAAATGATTGACCGAGCACGTCGCGTCGACGTTAGAAAGATGGCCATTCGCAAATAGAAACCCAGAAATTCCCAGAAACCAGCTCATGAGGGCATGTTCGGGAGCGATTATCTCCATGGTCAAATACAATTAAGGAAAACCAAACACATGACCTGAAACTAGATCAAACAAGGTTTCAAAATGTGTTTAAATATCCCAAAAATATTAAGGAAGCGCTCTGTACCAAAGCCACGAAGATGGCTTGTCGCAAAACCAAATCTGGGAAAACTAGCTTCGCCTCTCACTTTGCAGCTCATTGAGGCAACTTTCAGGGATCATAACTTGATTCACAGCAGGAACCAAGCCACGATCAAGATGTCAATGCAAAGTACTACGTGCAGAGAGTGATTTAAACTAAATAAAAACCTCAAAAGACCGAAATACCATAAGTAAAGTGTTCCTACTCGACCAGCTTCTCAAAGTATTCAAGAGGTAGCGCCTTCAGAAATAGATCTACCAGCTCCTCCTCCAGGATGGCCGGTTTGACCTGCGTGGCTATCGCCCGCCATCTTTGGGTGAAGGTACGTATCGTCTCACTCCTCCCTTTCTGGGTTCTTAATAGATCCTCTCTTGTCGACACCGTGGCCATGTTAAATTTGTAATGATGCAGGAAATTTTCAGCCAGATCCTCCCACCCGTCGTAATTCTCTAAGTCGAGCTCGATGAACCATGCCAGTGCTGCGCCAGACAAGCTTTCTTGGAACGTATTCATTAACAGTGGGACGTAGTCAGACTAATGCGCCATCTTGCACAGGTAGTACTTTAAGTGAGCTCGGGGACAGCTTGTCCCATCATACTTCCTTATGAACTCTGGTTCTTTGTATCCAGCCGGAACCTCTATCTTAGCGAACGGTGAAATCTTGTCGAACCGAGCCAACTCGTAGCCTTGGCTACTCAAACATTCCTCGATCTTCGCGAGCCTTCTCGCGCCTTCCTCAGTCTTAGCCGGGGGTTTCTCTCTCTTCTCCTTCTCCAGGTCAATCACAACTGGTGGGGCCTTAAGGGGTGCTTCCTTCTCAGATTCAGTGCTAGTAGTCTGGTTGGTGTCCGAGTCAGTAGACGTGGTGGGATTAACCTCAGGTGTAATTGGGGACTTTCCTTGCGCGGCCATCATTGATTTCATTTCCGCCATTATGGCGGCCATCAAGTTGATCTGATCCTCAAGGCCAGTCACTCTGGAAGTCAGCTCTTCAGCCATTTTTCGCGTCTTATTGCGGGTCTTCGTGACTACAGAATTTCACTTGGTTTAAAAACAGCGAGTCAGGGGTCTGCGAGCAGTGTAAAAGTGCAGAAATTTAAAACCTTCTCCATATTATATTCATACGTGGTTAATGGGAGGAAAGACTCGATCATGAGCCTTAGTCTCATGAAATCGGTCTTTCTACTCATTAAGCGTGTATGAGCATACTATCAAGAAGGTGGATAACCCGTGGTAATTATTTACTTTTAAGAAAACCATGATGAATGATCATTTATGAAAATGTCATGAATTTATTACAATCGAAAGCAAAATCAAATGGGGGAAATCGTCTATTCCGTCCGACGGCGTTTGGAGGCTAAGGCGTCCTCGCCGTCTTCTAATTCATCCAAGTCCCATTCTGGCGAGTCTTCATCTTCATCAGCTGGCGGTGACCCCATGTGCTCTGGTACGTACGGCTCCACTCCGGGCAGGTGCGGGACGATGTAGTCCGGTATGTATGGCTCTACGAAGGATTGCCGATATTCCTTGAACAACTTGATGTAGTCTTTGGATGCTCGGTGGATGTTCATCTCGTCGTCCAGGTAATCTGGCCACTCCACGTCTTGCAGTGGGGAGTTCTTCAAAGTGCGGATGATAAGGTCGATCTTGGTCTGGTACGCTGCCTTTGCCTCTCTAGTGAGCTCACCTCATGGTAAGTCAAAAGCAAAAACCCCTAGACGTACTGCTAGCGAGACTTAATTAATTAAATTAACTAACCTAGTTCGAGCTCTCCCAAGCTCTACCAAATTGCAACTTTGATTTTTTTTCACATGATTTTAGAATTTGGAGTCGCCACTAATCATTTTTGGTAGGTTGATTAGAAACCTAAGTAACCTAGCGGGAGAACTAAATTACTCCTGCAAACCAGAGATTATGAGTTCGGGGACTTGGTTACACTAGTTAATTAAAACTAATGCCCTTTCGGTACCTTAATTCCATGGATATCCTATTTTGGAAACTCTCGCTTGATTTATTCCTAAGACCCTGGTAAGGTGTTCTTTTTATGTTTTCGCTTTAAAATGAAATGCATAAAGGGTATGAACGCAAATGTTGACATACGAATACGACACACAAATACGGACATACGAATATGATATACGAATACGTAGATATGCGAATACGAATACGTGCGTGACGTGCGAATGACATACGTGCATGACATGCGAATGACATACGTACGTGACATGTGTATGACTACAATATGCATACGGGATAGACGAATACATATACGTGCGTTACATGCGAATGACATACGTACGTGGACATGCGAATGATATGCGTACGTGACATGCGTATGAATACAACATGCATGCGGGGATAGACGAATACGAATACGTATGTGACATGCGTATGAAGACGTACGAATACAATATGTAGCATGCGTACATACACCATACAAATACGTGACATATATATGCATAGTGATATGTGTATGTAAATACGTACATTTCGATTTTGCCCATAAAGGGCAAAGTCGTCATTTTGAAAAGAGGGGATAAAACCCTCATTTTGAAATTTTTGATTTTTCTGAATGAATATGCATGGGTTAATAACATATCATAACAGACAAATGTGGATTTGCAAACGTCGCGTACGTGACGTGCATACGAGAACAAACAAATACGATATGTCTATACGAACATACGGATAACATGACAAACATACATGAGACATGCTACATGAGATGCACATGAATGGCATTTTTTTGTATTTTCAGATTTTCCATTTTTTTTTTGGGTTTTTTGGATTTTCTAAATTTTTTTTTGGATGTATTATAAAAGAATGCAAAATCACCCAAAGCAAACGAAGATGTGAAGAGAGAGCAGGTAAAGTAAAACTACCCTAAGGACAATGAAAATAAAACCCGCAACTCGTCGGGTGAATAATTACAGACCAATTAAATAAAACCCGAGACATGATCGGGAATACAACAAAAATGGACCGGAATGGACATCGGTCATCCTCCAGTCTTCAAAGCATCGGGCCGAAAGCCAAATGAAAATAATGAACTTATCCAATAAAAAATGCACAATCACCAATGAGTTAAGACAATTCAAAAACTCAAAAAATACCATTTTTTACATTTTCCAATGCATTAACACTCACGTGCTGATTAAACTTCATTGAGACCATTTTTTACATTTTCCAATGCATTAACACAAAAAATACGAATTAAATCATACTGCCCATGAACATTCTTAGGGAGAAATCAGTAACCATAAAATACAAAAGAAATAATGTAATGTATATAAAAATTCTGAGATTTTTTATGTGGATGGGAAAATGTGTCGTTGACACCTTTCATGTTTTACATTCTTATTGAAGAGACACTCATTTTCGTGTAGAAAATGGTCTTTCATGAGAGCTCAGCAGCAAACAAATAAATTTCACAAAACAGACATATTTCAGGATTAAGCTCAAATGGACACCCAATCTCAAAATTAATGCACCAAACTTTCTAGTCTACTAAACAAGACCCCAATGAACAACTTTCATTTTTTGTGAAGTTTCAAAAGAAGACTCTAAACATGATATAACTACGAATCAATATGACCACACACAGAAAAACACTCAGACTCAAGGACGCTAACAGAATTGCATGATTTCATTAAATGCATTAAAAATACGAAACGTGCATGAATATTTTTGTATTTTTTATATGTTATGCATTAAGATCTTATGAACAAATTTCATGAAGAGGTCTTTATGAAACGAAGTCTAAAATAACCCATGGAAAATCATTTAGCGTGAAAGGTCAGATCAGAAAAATTCCATCTCAGGTTCTGATCACCATATTTCCAAATTTCTGTTCTCAATTTCAGGACCCTTTTGACATAGCAAACGACGTCCATTTTCGCGCCATAATATATCAAATCGAAGATCGTGAAGTCATCTACGAATGTTCAGTATATTTGTTTTTGAGATTTCGTCATCTAAATGCGAAAAATTGAGTTACCAGATAATTGCACATGCTGATGCGCCTAGAGCTCGTTGGAGATGAATCCGTCGCGTCGCCAAGGCTTGTTCCATGGCGGCGAATTTTTCTCTCTCAAAATTGTTTCTCTTGAAATCTCTCCAAATTTTTCTCAAACATTCAAAATTTTCTCTCCAAAAATTCCCCCCTTTCAAGCTCTCTTTTTCCTCCTTTTATAGCCCACTCATTTACCTCCAATTCTAATTTCTCCATTAACTTCATCTCCCATTCTAATTTTTCCACTAACTCTTCTTCATCTTCATCTTCATCTTCCCTTCTTCTATCTCACATTCTAATTTCTCCACCTATTCTTCTTCATCTTCATCTTCCCTTCTCCATATTTATCTCCAATTCTAATTTCTCCACTAACTCTTCTTCATCTCCATCTTCCCTTCTCTTATCTTATTTTCTCCATCCATTCTTCTCCATCTCCTCTTCTCCATCTTCCCTTCTCTTATCTTATTTTCTCCATCTATTCTTCTTCATCTCCTCTTCTCCATCTTTTCTTCTCCATCTCCTCTTCTCCATCTTCCATTCTCCATTCTAATTTCTCCACTAACTCTTTTTTTTTGTTATTTGCAAAATAATCCCTTAAGAGTTAGGTATTTACACTCTAGTCCTTGAAATTTTAGTATTTGCAATTTAGTCCCTGAAAAAATATTTCATTAAGTCCAAATCTCCTCAAAAGTTTCAACACACCTCTCCTATGCTTAGTCGAAATTCATCGCATATCAAATTTAAACTCATTTCTTGCCGCGAAATTTAATTAAAGCCCTTTTGCAAAATTGAGTCATTCTAAGTATAATCGGGCCAAGATGAAAATTTAGAATATTAGAGAATAATGTCACAACTCCTAAAAGTGAAAAATGAAAATAAATTGACTCAAATTAAATTTTTTAGGCCCGATTCGAGATTATGCTCGTGAAGGAATACACGACCCCGAATTGGATTTTTTAAATTTACGATAGCCAACATGAAAAGGGATTTAAAAGAAAAATATTGACTATTTTTATGTATTTTTTTGGCCTCAAATGCTATTATTTATGAAATATTTTCCTAATTTCTAAAAAATATATTTAAAAAATACAAAAAAATACGAAAAATTATTTTTTGCTCAAACATGGTTGCCTAAGCTTGGCCAAAGCTTCCAAAGTTGATTTTGCAATTTTCTCATTTTTTGTCTTGATTTTTTATGAATTTTCGAAAATAAAAATATCGGAAAATAATGAAAATACCAAAAATCGTTTTTTTTTTGTGAAAATTGGTTCCCTAGGTTTGGCCAAGGTCCCCAAAGTTAATTTTTTAATTTTATGAATTTTATGGATTTTCTATTAATTTTTAAAAATAAAAAAAATAATTAAAAATTAGGTGTCAACATATACGAAAAATATTAAAAAATGCGAAAAATACTAAAAATTATTTTTTGTTCAAAATTGATTGCTTGGGCTTGTACAAGGCTTCCAAAGTTGATTTTTCAATTTTATCATTTTTATTGCTTTTTTTATGAATTTATAAAGATAAAATACTGAAAAAAAAAATATTGCACAAGCTCGCCGGCCGCGCGGACACCTCGGTTATCAAAAAAAAAATACTGAAAAATACTAAAAATATGAGAAATTATTTTTTGCTCAAAATATTCCCTAGGCTAGGCTTAGATCCTCAAAGTTGATTTTTCAATTTTCTAAATTTTTATGGATTTTCTAAAAATAAAACTAGCTAAAAATCAAGTGTCAACAGTTACCCCTCTTTGGGACGGGTCTCGTGAGAGATCACTCTCAAAGACAAGACGACACTTGATGCCTAGCCGACTCTACTGGAAAAATGAAAAGTTGTGACATCCAGCTCTATTTTCTTTCCTGAAAGCCTCAGTCCAAAGTTCCTCCGTTTCATTTTGATATGAGAGAGAGAAAGAGGTAGAGTTGAGGGAGTTACCTGAGACTTACCTGTTCACCCCGTGGTTGTCGTTGACTGCTTTGGTGATGATGGAATGAACGCCTAAAGATTCGTTGCAAGGACACCTTAGGATTGTCGAACTCGGACCCGTATGGTAGGTCACCCCATGACAGATTTCTAATGAAAGGATTCTACTGATTAAGATTTGATTAAGATTTGACCCGTACGGTAGGTCACCTCATGGCAGATTCCTAATGAAAGGATTCTACTAATTATGGTTTGGTTAATATTTGACCCGTAGGGTAGGTCACCCCATAGTAGATTCCTAATGAAAGGACTTTATGCTTATACCAAGGACATGGTGCCTATATCAAGGACTTAATGCCTATATCAAGGACTTTGTGCCTATATCAAGGACTTAGTGCCTATATCAAGGACTTTGGGTGCCATTCTAGGATATGGGGAGACCAGAAATCCTGCAGAAGCTTAAACCCACATTATCTTATCTTGAAGGGTGCCATCCTGGGATCTGGGGAGACCAGAAATCCTGCAGAAGCTCAAACCCACATTATCTTACTATGAATGGTGCCATTCTGGGAACTGGGGAGACCAGGAATCCTGCAGAAGCTCAAACCCGAATCATTATATTGGTGAATGAAAAGTTTAGAAAGAATTGTGATATATGCGAATTTTAACATGAGTCATGCCCTTACGGGTCATACAGACTTGTTTCAATACATGCAACCTACATGTGTGATTGAAAATCCTTTGCTAGGATAATTCTGAATCAATAAATCCGAAATCACCAGATGAGTTCGATCAGTCGTATCAACTGAAGCATCCTTATCAGAGAGGACTCCTCGCGATATTTGTTTCTGAGATATTTTGCTTCTTCACTGGGGAAGATTTTTATAAACACTCACACTAACGCTCGAAACATATATCAAGAATTTCGGGACTATTTGCAGTGTATACAACCTGATTGATCAGAGAAGGTCTTCTAAGGGACCGTAACGTAGGCTTGGTCAAAGGCTTACGTAATCGGTAGGCATTTTGAGACTTTTCAGAAAAGAATCAACATTTTAAAAGCGACTTCTTCGGGTTTACGGGTCAAGAACCTTGAAGATCAGATAAGGCCAGACTGTACTTACTCCCTTAGGCAGTAGCCTCTTGCGTGAAATCCCGTGTTGATATGAAACGTCTCAATCAGGAGAGGCTTTCGGGATAGGTTGTAACATTGGTTCAGAGTAGGCTCGAAATAATAGCCATTTTCAGAGTGAGGGGCACGATGTATTGGTGATCACTTTTGCATCATTGCCAACTGTCATAGCTGCTGGGGGTTAAATCTATATCTTGAGCCCCCAAATGTTCTTCGGATACTTTTATTCAAATAAGCTCTGTGTTTTCTTTACTTTTGTCCCTTGTTTGCCAACAGATTTCCCCTTGTTGACACTTTATTTATATTTCGAGTGTCATGGCTTCTGTTCCTATGAAGGGCTTTGGCCTTGCTTTTACCAGGCACTTTGCTTTTATCAGCCCTATTGCCTTTTGGCATTTTCATTGCATTTCTCCTTGACAGGTTTTCAAGCATTAATGGACTTTGGCCTTGCTTTCACCAGGTGCCCTGCTTTTTATTGGCAAGTCATATGCATTGCCCCAATGTATGGAGGTGATCACCCACTGGGTTTTGAACTGAAGATTTGCAAGCTCAAACTGGCTCATCAAAGGATAAAGTGTGTAGGATAGAGAAATGAACTGCCCTCATTCACTTTGGTGTTTTAGACCTCCACAGGTTGCCGCCTGAAGTTACCACGACAAGGTTGATGCAAGTTAGTACAATAAAGCCTTACCTTGATCTTTTCTCCTAGGAATCAACCAATGAACCTCCAAGTTGCCCCAATGTGGGGTGGTTCTTGACAAGGTTGTTTTGAATTCTCCCTTTACAGGTTCAAATGGGCTTGTAAGGGATTATCATGTGTAGGATAAAGAATTGAACGTGCCTTTCATCATTTCAAACCATGTGTCCACTGCAAATGGTCTCTACGTTCATGGACAAAGGTCCCTTTTTATTCGCCCTTCTCTCACTCGTCTCTCAAGTGTGTAGGGATGTGTTTGGGCATGGTTTGCCTCTCAGACTTTGGGTTACTCCAATCTGATATGTCTAATCGTCCTCATTTGAAGATTCATTTTTTACTTCATCAAAAATTAGTCCCTACGCAGGAGATCAAATCACATGTATCTTTCAAATTTGCCTAAGTAACCTTGGAGAGATTTTTTGAATGGGAATGCAAATGAAGTTGTTTCATGAATCTTCGTCGATAATGCAGTTTACCGATCATCGCGATTCAATGGATTAGAAAGTTTTTAAGATAAGATATACCTACTTGACCTGCCGTGGCCGGAATTCCCTGGAGAAATAAAAATGTTTCAAGAGTCAGTGTACATTCTAGCGTTGAAAAATTGGAACGATACACCTTTTACCCTTGATTGCAAACTGAGTGCGCCGATAGGTAATCTTTCTCATAGATCCCTTTTCTTCGTAATCTTCTAGTCTGGAGAAGGTTGCTTGAGTTGTTTCCTCCATCCGATGATTTCTCTTGGACCTGCAGCACCGAAAAAGCAATGCAAGTGTATGCATGTATGCATGGAATACATGTAGTGGGTCTCAATATGACTCGGACGCCAGTGAGGTATGAGAACTGGTCAAATCCTTATTCTATTCAAGGGTAGTATTTCTTGACAGCATCTGCATTTACAGGATTTGCCAATTCTTCTCCATCCATATTGAAGAGAATCAAAGCGCCACCAGGTAAAACCTTCTGCACTATGTACGGACCTTCATAATTCGGTGCGAACTTGCCCCCGGGATGGGAAACATTAGGAAGCACTTTCTTCACAACCAAATCCCCAACTGCAAAACTTCTGGGCTTCACTTTGCGGTCAAATGACTTGGCTACCCGCTTTTGATACGCCTGTCCATGATATATGGCCTTCAGTCGCTTCTCATCGATCAGGTTCAGCTGCTCATGTCTTTGCCGGATCCATTCGGCTTCTGAAAGTTCGGATTAGGTTAATATTCGCAAGGAAGGGATTTCAACTTCCACGGGGATGCCGTATACCAGAGAATAAGGCGTTGCCCCGGTTGAAGTCCGAATCGAGGTTCGGTACGCCATTAACGCGTATGGCAACCTCTCGTGCCAATCTCGAAAGTTCTCCGCAGTCTTGGCTAGGATTTTCTTTATATTCTTGTTCGCCGCTTCCACAGCTCCATTCATTTGCGGGCGGTAAGGAGAAGAATTAAGGTGTCTGATCTTAAATCGATTCAAAAGGTCGTCCACCACCTTGTTATTCAGATTGGATCCGTTGTCCGTGATAATGGCCTGGGGTGTCCCGTACCTTGCGATGATATCCCTTCTAATAAACTTCGTAACGCTCTTAGCTGTAACGTTGGCGTACGAATTGGCCTCTATCCATTTGGTGAAGTAATCGATTGCCACCAAGATAAAGCGGTGCCCTTTTGAAGCGTTAGGGTTAATTGGCCCAATCATGTCAATTCCCCACATAGAAAATGGCCAGGCTTCGGACATCTGATGAAGTTCATTTGGGGGAGCATTGATCTTGTCTCCGTATACCTGACACTGATGGCAAGATCTTACGTGCTGGTTGCAGTCAGACTCCATGGTCATCCAATAGTAACCAAGTCTCATGATCTTTTTAGCTTGTAGATGGCCATTCATATGAGGTCCGCACTCTCCTTCGTGGATCGCCTTCATAAGTATATTGGCTTCTTTAGCATCCACGCACCTCAGCAGAACTGAATCAAATGATTTTTTGTATAACGTCTGACCGCTAAGAAAGAACTTCGTAGCCGTCTTGGCTATATACTTCTTATCTCCTATTTGGCTCCCTGGAGGATATTCTCCCTTCAGCAAATAATTCTTGATGTCATGATACCAGGGTTGGTCGTCAAATCCTTCCTCGATTACCATGCAGTAAGCTGGTTGTTTAATGATGTCAACCCTTAATGGCTCGATGTCTAAACCTTCTGTCACTTGCAGCATGGACGATAGGGTAGCCAAGGCATCTGCAAAGTGATTCTGGGTTCTTGGCAGGTATTCAAAATCGATCTCCTCGAACTCCTCAATCATTTCTTCTAAGAACCTGTGATAGGGGATGAGCTTTGAGTCTTTAGTTTTCCACTCACCCTGGGTTTGCAAGATGATCAGCATGGAGTCTCCGTATACTTGCAGTTTCTTTACTTTCATGGTAAGGGCCAGCTGTAGTCCGAGGATACAGGCTTCATACTCGGAGATGTTATTGGTGCATGGGAATGTCAACTTTGCAGCGACTGGATAATGTTGTCCTTCAGGGGATATAAGAATTGCCCCAGTTCCAGATCCTGCAAGGTTTACGGCGCCATCAAAATGCATTGTCCATTTATCTTCGGACAAATTGGAAATACGATCTTCCGCTTTCTCGTCACTTGGGATACTGAATCCCTGGGCATCTTCGGCCAACATATCCGCTATAGCTCGCCCCTTGACGGATTTCTGAGTTGAACTTCTAACATCAAATTCTGACAGGAGGACCTGCCATTTAGCCAATTTCCCGATTAAGGCCGACTTTTCCAAGAGGTACTTTATCGGGTCATTCTCCGTAACCAGCTGTATTCGGTGATGCAGAGTGTACTGCCTCAATCTGTGCAGTACCCACACCAACGCAACACAAGTCTTCTCGACTATGGGATAATTCATCTCCGATGCAGTGAATTTCTTGCTCAGATAATAAATCACCCGTTCCTTGCCATCCTCTGGGCTTGTTTGAGCTAGCAGAGCCCCTAGGGATTCTTGATGAATAGTAAGGTATAAGGTCAACGGGGAACCCAGCATAGGAGGCACCAAAACCGGTGGGGAGGTGAGGTAACTTTTAATCTTTTCCAGCGCTTGGTGACATTCGGAATCTCATTTCACCTTGGCTCCTTTCTTTAGTAACTTAAAGAACGGCTTTGCAACGTCAGAGAGTTGACAAATAAACCTGGCAATGTAATTTAGCCTCCCCAGCAAACTCCTCACTTCCTTGACTGTCGAGGGTACCCCCAGGTCTAATATCGCCTTGACTTTGGAAGGGTCGATTTCGACTCCCCGGTTACTCACCACAAACCCGAGAAGTTTCCCTGACCGTGCCCCGAATATGCATTTGTCGGGGTTTAACTTTAATCTGTACTTCCGGAGTCGTTCGAACAACTTTCTCAATATCTGAACGTGATCGTCTCCAGGTTTAGATTTCGCGATCATGTCGTCGACATATACCTCTATCTCCTTATGCATCATATCGTGGAACAAAGCCACCATAGCCCTTTGGTAAGTTGCCCCTGCATTCTTCAAGCCGAAAGGCATAACCTTATAGCAAAAGGTGCCCCACGGCGTTATAAACGAGGTCTTCGCTTTGTCCTCCCCCTTCAGAAGGATTTGGTTGTATCCAGAGAACCCATCCATGAACGAGAACATGTCAAATCCCGCCGTGCTGTCGACCAAGACATCGATATGCGGAAGCGGAAACTCGTCTTTCGGGCTTGCCTTATTCAGGTCGCGATAGTCCACGCAGACTCTGACTCTCCCATCTTTCTTCATCACCGGAACGATATTGGCGACCCATTCAAGATAAGCGATTACCTCAATGAATCCTACCTTTAGCAGCTTCATCATCTCCTCTTCGATCTTTTTAGATAATTCGGGTTTCGTGCGTCGAAGCTTTTGCTTCTTGGCAGGAATACTTGGATCCGTCGGGAGTGAGTGCTCAACAATACTCGGGTCCAACCCTGGCATATCTGCATAGGACCAGGCAAACACATCTTGGTATTCTTTGAGGAGTTCAGTGAACCGAGCCGCTTCCGACGAAGATAACTTTCCCCCAATCTTGACCTCTTTCACATTTTCAGAATCCCCAAGATTGACTGTAATAGTGTCCTCTGTGGTCAGTGGCTTATGTTCCTCATATCTGCCCCAGTCTCTTCTGATATCACCGGCGTCATCCTCACACTCTTCCTCAATTTCGCAAAAGAAGTCATCATTGTAGTCTGAGCCACATAATAACCTGTTATGCATGTGAGGAATGGTATGCCTGAAATGGTACCAGCATGGTTAGTATTTTACTAATACTAATAAAGATGCATGAATTTTTTTCAAAAACATTTTGGAAACGGTTTTTAAGAAGCAAAGGAGAGAAGGGGGATTAGTCCTCATTTCATCGGACGCCCTCGCTCTCCTAAAAATTTTTCGGGAAAACAAAGGATCATGTGGGAAATCAGCCCTCAAGCTTCAAAAATTTGAAGCCGAGTATCATCATTGGGCTGATTTGTCATCCCACATGTCCCCAACAACATTCATGGGGTTTTTATTAGAAAATGGACCGCATTACAGCATGTACCACTTGAACCAACGATCCGAGATCCAAGGGCATTCTCTTTTTTTTTTTGCTTTCTTTTTGTTTTTTTTGTTTTTTTTGTTGTTTTGTTGTTTTTTTTTATTTTTTATTTTTTGAAAGAAAAATGCATTGCCAAGGAATGAAAACATCGTGCAGGAATTGAAACGCATCCAGGAAAAGGGGGAAAGAAGAGCCTCTTTACACATGTTGGCTGGATTCCTCGTTAAGTCGCTCAAGGATGACATTGACCGTGTCCTCTAGGAACGGGTTGGACAGATCAGGTTCTGCTGCGTTCTGGATAGCTTCGTCCGCTAGCATCTTGGGACGCCCAGAGAAATACTGATCTAAAGGGCTGCAGATCGCACTAACTCTCCCTTTCTAAGCTCTGGAGCCGATAAACAAGCTAACTCTGCCTTCTCGGCTTCCACGGCTTCTATACTGGCCTCTGCCTCGGCGTCCGTGATAGCCTGTAGGAATGAAACCCCTACTGGATTCAGCAGTATATCCTAAGTCTGTCCGATGTCCATTGGTGTCTAACTGCAATGGCGACTGAATTCCTTGGCCATTCTTTCCTAGCCCGTGTCCAGGGACAAACCCATATGCCAATAAAATCTTTCCAGGAGACAAAGTGTACTGGGAAGGTACAGGGACTTCCCTCTTGGCTCCAAGAGCCATGTGTGTGACCGCCACTAACTCAAGGGAGTGATAGCTAGCCTCCTCCTTCTGTTCCGGCTCCATATATGGGACCGCGCTCTTCTGGTATGTGGCGAAATCCATCTCCCCATGCACGGTTATCATTTTTCCATTGACCACGAATCAGACCTTCTAGTGTAGGCTAGAAGGCACTGCGCTTGCTGTATGGATCCATGGTTTACCCAGAAGAAGTCCAAAGGCGCTAGGGAGGTCCATAACTTGGAACCTAATGGAGAACTCTACAGGTCCTATGAGGATGTCTAGCTCGATTTCCCCAACCACGCTCTTCCTCATTCCGTCGAAGGCTCTGATGGTGGCCTTGGAAGTACGAATCAGCTCTTCATTTATACCTAGGTTCCTGAGTGTGGCCAATGGACATATATTGAACGCCGAGCCATTGTCAATTAGTACGTGGGAGATCTGCTTGCTGTGGCTCCTTACCGATATGTATAGAGCCTTGTTATGGGCCCACCCATCTACCGAAACATCCTCATCCGAAAAGGATATCTAGTCCTTTAGCAAGATGGACCCCACAAATTCCTACAGCTGCACCTCGTTGATGGTTTCCGGTACATTCACCTCATTTAGCACCTTCATCAAGGCATTCTTGTGCTTCTCTGAATTGGTAAAAAGGTCTAAAAGTGATATCTGAGCTGGCATCTTCCTTAGCTGCTCGATTACCTCGAACTCACTTGTCCTGATAATGGACAGGGCCTTCTCTCCATCCTCTTTTGATACCTCCCTCTTTTCAGGTTCCCCTCCCCTCGGGGCGTAGTATCTGCTGGATCTCATAACCGCGTCTATCTCACCCGTCCCATAGTCCCAAGGGACAATTTTGGGATTATATTCCACTGGCAGAGGAATCTTTATCACGACCTTTTCGACTCTTTCGTCGTGCTGCGCCTTTCCATCTTCTAGCTCAAGACCAGATAGGGAGATCACCATGCGCTCAGAGAAACTACTTTCAGTGTCCTCCCACTTATCCACCTCGTCCAGCTTGATTATGAGGGGGGCCTTTGTTCCTATCACCGCGATCAGTTCGCTAGCTTCCATTGGTTCCGTAGAAGCGCCGACCTGATCAGGGTCTTTCTCGCATCCTAGCTTGTTCTTTTGAAGGATACGTTCATGCTTCACTCCGATACTTTTCATGTGGCTGAAATACCGAAATTCGTATGCATATATACGCTCGAGATATTCTTGGGGAAGGACTTGTATGAAAATTTCCAACATCTCCCTCTCAGTCAGCAGAGGTAAAACCTGTCCTGCCTGTAGCTCCCACCTGCGCGCAAACGCTTTGAATCCTTCGCCTTCTTCCATGGCAATGTGAGTCAGATTGTCCTTAGTGACCGTGGATTTCGTGTTGGCCTCAAACCGCCATATGAACTGCTCCTGAAGATCTTCCCAGTCAGAAATCCAGTCAAAGTCTATTGAACGATACTAGTGTAAGGGCGGGCCTATCAGACTGCGTCCGAAACTGCTAATGAGGATCTGATCATCCTCATGATGGCCAGCCATCCTGCTGAGATAACAGGAGATGTGATTCAAGGGGCAACCTCCTCCTCCGAACTTACACGGGAATGTTATCGACTGGTCGGGCTGATATTGCATTCCTGTTCGGGCGATAGCCGCCTTCAACTTAGTCATCGTATTGGCCAGGTCCCTGACCTACCCTTCCAATTTAGCCAGTCTTCGATTCTGCCACCCAATGGTCTTCCTTAGTTCCAGCATCTGATACCTCTCCTCTACGGGTGGCACCCGTATGTTTTCTACCATTCTTGATAGCTCGGTTATCATGCAGTCCATGCTTTTCTCTAGGTTAGCGACCCATTCCTCAGTTTCTGGGTTGCATTCTTCCTTCACAGGATTAACATGGCTCGGGGTCGCTCCATCAACTGCACCCACCAATTCTCCTTTATTGACGGGGTCATCCATGCCATCCCATCCGTCAGGGATAATTTCCTCGGTTCTGACGAAGAAGCTCGGCGGGACTGAGTAAAGGACACGGTAGTTATAGCCTCCGCTATCTTGGCCTAAGGTGTCTACTATTTCTCCCCTTTCGAGGGCATCTCGCAGAAACTTCTTGTTGGCCTCGTGCGCCATTTTGCGGCGGACTTCCTCGTCGTCCGATTCTTCATCGGATTCTTCTATGACGCGTTCTCCATTTAGCTCGTGTTCACACGGAGCCTCTCCCAAACTTCCGTTGTCAGCTTCTAATCTGAACTCGCCGGAGGATATGTCGATCCTTGAACGAGTACCGTTCGTCATGGAGTCACTAGCTCGATCCAGGATACCTAAGGTGGTCAGCTTCTCTAGACATCCCATCTCTCCTTCTTTCGAGACCTCCCCCTCAGCGGGGTATGTGGCGGCCAAATCCAATACCTCCTGCAGCTTAGCTATGTCGGCTACAAACTCTAGCCTATCCGTGTCGCTTTCACCCCATATTGCATTCACTCTCCCATGATCTGGCAAGGGGTTCTGTTGTACATTCGGTTCTACCTTATCAAACTCTAGCATTCCCCCATCTATCAATGCTTGCACCCTGTACTTGAGTGTAAGGCAGTTGCCTACATTGTGCCCTTTCTCCCCCATGTGGTAGACACATGACTGGGTCTCGTCAAACCCAGAGAACCTTAGCGAATTCGGCCTCGGGGGCTCTTTGGCAACCAGGTGCCCCTCCAGCAGCATGGGAGTTGACACCTGATTTTTAATCATTTTTTCAATTGCTATAGTAATAAAAAAATCCATAAAAATTCATAAAATTGAAAAATAAACTTTGCGGACCTTAGCCAAGCCTAGGGAACCAATTTTGACCAAAAAATGATTTTTCATATTTTCAGTATTTTTACGTATTTTTTATTTATTTATTTTCAAAAATTAATAGAAAATCCATAAAAATTCATAAAATTGAAAAATCAACTTTGGGGACCTTAGCCAAGCCTAGGGAACCAATTTTGACCAAAAAATAATTTTTCATATTTTCAGTATTTTTACGTATTTTTTTATTTATTTATTTTTGAAAATTAATAGAAAATTCATAAAAATTCATAAAATTGAAAAATCAACTTTGGGGACCTTAGCCAAGCCTAGGGAACCACTTTTGACCAAAAAATGATTTTTCATATTTTCGATATTTTTCGGTATTTTTATTTTCGAAAATTCATAAAACAAAAAATTAAGAAAAATGAGAAAATTGCAAAATCAACTTTGGAAGCCTTGGCCAAGCCTAGGCAACCATTTTTGAACAAAAAATAAATTTTCATTTTTTTATATATTTTTTTAATTTTTTTTTAAAAATAAATAATACAAAAATACTTGAAAATTTTGGAAAAATAACATTTGAGGCCAAAAAAATACACAAAGATAGTTAATATTTTTATTTTAAATCTATTTTCATATTGGCCATCGCAAATTCAGAAAAATCCAATTCGAGTCACGTGTTCCTTCACGAGTATAATCTCGACTCGGGCCTAAAAAAATTTAATTTGAGTGAACTTATTTTTAATTTTCACTTTTTATGAGTTGTGACATTGTCTTCTAATATTTTAAATTTTCATCTTGGCCCAATTATACCCAGAATGACTCAATTTTGTAAAAGGGCTTTAATTAAATTCTGCATTATTTTCAGCGGCAAGAAATGAGCTTAAATTTGACATGTGGTAAATTTTAGTGTGTCAAAAATTGTGAGGAGATTTAGACTCAAAGAAATATATTTTTTCAGGGACTGAATTGTAAATACTTAAAATTCAAGGACTAGAGTGCAAATACCTAACTCTTGAAGGATTATTTTACAAATAACAAAAAGAAGAGTTAGTGGATAAATTAGAATAGAGAAGGGAAGATGGAGAAGAGGAGATGAAGAAGAGAAGTTGGAGAAGAATGGATGGAGAAAATAAGATAAGAATAGAGAATGGAAGATAGAGATGAAGAAGAGTTAGTGGAGAAATTAGAATGAAAGATAAGAATAGAGAAGGGAAGATGAAGATGAAGAAGAGTTAGTGGAGAAATTAGAATTGGAGATAAATATGGAGAAGGGAATATGAAGATGAAAGAGAGTTAGTGGAGAGATTAGAATGTGAGATAGAGATGGAGAATGGAAGATGAAAATGAAGAAGAGTTAGTGGATAAATTAGAATGGGAGATAGAGTTAGTGGAAAAATTAGAATGGGAGCTAGATGAGTAGATTATAAAAGGAGGAAGAAGTGAGCTTGATGGAAAGAATTTTTTGGAGAGAAAATTTTGGATGTTTGAGAGAGTATTGGGAGATTGAAGAAAAATTTGAGAGAAAGAAAATACCAAAAGAGAGAGAATTTTGAAAATGATGGGAGTTTAAACCTAGGGATTATCATCACAAATTCCTTCATCGATCAATATAAATCAAGAGTTCATCCTCGTCAACGAGCAAGCAAATTCGAGCTAAGTGTTTTTATTTATTCATTTATTTATGGTTTTACTCGCAAATTAGCACAAATTGTATACACTTTCTTCATCTCCCATTTTTTCCCATATTTAATGTCAGGAGAAGGATATCTCTATGTCAACAGCAAAAATCTCGTAGAGATGCAAAAATCGGCCCAGACAAGCTCCTAAGCTGTCCACCGATTTCTCAACTGATATGTGATTAAAAGTTCCTCTTAATTCAAAAGAAACTCTCTATATTGGGAACATAGAGAGCGAAAATCAATTATAGAAATCCCTCCCAAAAAAACGGGAGATAAGTACTCTTTCCACTCTTCTGGTTTTAGGTGCAGATTAGCACATATTTTGTATACTGACACTTCACTCTATTTTATGTCAGGAAGCCGCAGCTCTATATCAATGGTCAACCCTATGGAAGCACAAAATCGGCTTGGAAGAGTCCTCAAGCGCGCACAAATTTCAAATTGTTGAATCAATTCGTTGTATTTCATTTTAAAGAATTCATATCCCAGAATGGAGAGGACAAAGTCCATCCGCAATTTAAATATCTGTACCATAAATCCCAAAGGGAAGAGCCAAGCCAATGCTTAGCCTCCCATTGGCAGTTTTTACTTACAGTAGTTAAATACCCGCAACTTAAATACCTGTACCTTAAATCCCAAAGGGAAGAGCCAAGCCAATGCTTAGCCTCCCATTTGAGATTTTTACTTACAGTAGTTAAATACCTGCAACTTAAATACTTGTACCTTAAATCCCAAAGGGAAGAGCCAAGCCAATGCTTAGCCTCCCATTGGAGGTTTTTACTTACAGTAGTTAAATACCTGCAACTTAAATACCTGTACCTTAAATCTCAAAGGGAAGAGCCAAGCCAATGCTTAGCCTCCCATTGGACGTTTTTACTTACAGTAGTTAAATACCTGCAACTTAAATACATGTACCTTAAATCCCAAAGGGAAGAGCCAAGCCAATGCTTAGCCTCCCATTGGAGGTTTTTACTTACAGTAGTTAAATACCTACAACTTAAATACTTGTGCCTTAAATCCCAAAGGGAAGAGCCAAGCTAATGCTTAGCCTCCCATTGGAGGTTTTTACTTACATTAGTTAAATACCTGCAACTTAAATACCTGTACCTTAAATCCCAAAGGGAAGAGCCAAGCCAATGCTTAGCCTCCCATTGGAGGTTTTTACTTACAGTAGTTTAAATACTTGCAACTTAAATACCTGTACCTTAAATCCCAAAGGGAAGAGCCAAGCCAATGCTAGGCCTCCCATTGGAGGTGTTTATTCACTGTCATGTACTTCCTATAATTTAATTTTTCAATCATCAAACCCAAAAGATGACTAGGTCGTAATACTGCACAGAAGTCGTTAACACACTCCCTCTTTCGGCTTCAGGGAATCTTTAACACTTAAAAAAATATAACAAATAAAAATATATACCATCCATGCATCCTATTTAAAAAGTGAAAACACAAAAGAGAATACCCTGCTAGAGCCTTAGGAATAAACCAAGCCTGAGTTGCCGAATTAAGATATCCATGAAATTAAGGTGCCGAAAGGGCATTAGTTTTAATTAACTAGTGTAACCAAGTCCCCGAACTCATAATCTCTGGTTCGCAGGAATAAATTAGTTCTCCCGCTAATTTATTTAGGTTTCTAATCGACCTACCAAGAATGATTAGTGGCGACTCCAAATTTCAAAATCATTTAAACAAAAACCAAAGTTGCGATTCGGTAGGGCTTGGGAGGGTCCGCGTTAGGTTAGTCAAATCTAATTAACCTAATAATCCGTTAACCCCTTTCGAATTTAAATTAATTTTTTAGAGGGTCGTGACAATGGGCAATAGTTTTGACAGAGGACGAGGAAGTGGTGTGAAAGACGGTAGAGCTTTCTTCTTTGCCTCGAATCCCTTCGGGGCTGATCCTGACGTTCCACCCAGAGTGGGGGTGGATCCTGGAAACTTCTTTGGTTTCGAGAGGTTCGGCACGAAGGCAATGTCGCCTACGTTCTCTCGTTCTCTCCTGGCCGGATACGATCGTTAAACGACGACTCTAGTATGCGTTTCTCTCTCAGTGCCCATTCGTGGCGTTCTGCCACCTTGACAAGGTGGGTGAAAGTCTGATAGCCTGATGTATTCAGCTTCTCAAAGTATTCAAGAGGTAGCGCCTTCAGAAATAGATCTACCAGCTCCTCCTCCGGGATGGCCGGTTTGACCTGCGTGGCTATCGCCTGCCATCTCTAGGCGAAGGTACGCATCGTCTCACTCCTCTCTTTCTGGGTTCTTAATAGATCCTCTCTTGTCGGCGCCGTGGCCATGTTAAATTTGTACTGATGCAGGAAATTTTCAGCTAGATCCTCCCACCCGTCGTAATTTTCTAAGTCGAGCTCGATGAACCATGCCAGTGCTGCGCCAGACAAGCTTTCTTGGAACGTATTCATTAACAGTGGGACGTAGTCAGACTAATGCGCCATCTTGCACAGGTAGTACTTTAAGTGACCCGGGGACAGCCTGTCCCATCATACTTCCTTACGAATTCCGGTTCTTTGTATCCAGCCGGAACCTGTATCTTAGCGAACGGTGAAATCTTGTCGAACCGAGCCAACTCGTAGCCTTGGCTACTCAAACATTCCTCGATCTTCGCGAGCCTTCTCGTGCCTTCCTCAGTCTTAGCCGGGGGTTTCTCTCTCTTCTCCTTCTCCAGGTCAATCACAACTGGTGGGGCCTTAAGGGGTGCTTCCTTCTCAGATTCAGTGCTAGTAGTCTAGTTGGTGTCCAAGTCAGTAGACGTGGTGGGATTAACCTCAGGTGTAATTGGGGACTTTCCTTGCGCGGCCATCATTGATTTCATTTCCGCCATTATGGCGGCCATCAAGTTGATCTGATCCTCAAGGCCAGTCACTCTGGAAGTCAGCTCTTCGGCCATTTTTCGTGTCTTATTGCGGGTCTTCGTGACTATAGAATTTCACTTGGTTTAAAAACAGCGAGTCAGGGGTCTGCGAGCGGTGTAAAAGTGCAGAAATTTAAAACCTTCTCCATATTATATTCATACGTGGTTAATGGGAGGAAAGACTCGATCATGAGCCTTAGTATCATGAAATCGGTCTTTCTACTCATTAAGCGTGTATGAGCATACTATCAAGAAGGTGGATAACCCGTGGTAATTATTTACTTTTAAGAAAACCATGATGAATGATCATTTATGAAAATTTCATGAATTTATTATAATCAAAAGCAAAATCAAATGGGGGAAATCGTCTATTCCGTCCGACGGCGTTTGGAGGCTAAGGCGTCCTCGCCGTCTTCTAATTCATCCAAGTCCCATTCTGACGAGTCTTCATCTTCATCAGCTGGCGGTGACCCCATGTGCTCTGGTACATACGGCTCCACTCCGGGCAGGTGCGGGACGATGTAGTCCGGTATGTATGGCTCTACGAAGGATTGCCGATATTCCTTGAACAACTTGATGTAGTCTTTGGATGCTCGGTGGATGTTCATCTCGTCGTCCAGGTAATCTGGCCACTCCACGTCTTGCAGTGGGGAGTTCTTTAAAGTGCGGATGATAAGGTCGATCTTGGTCTGGTACGCTGTCTTTGCCTCTCTAGTGAGCTCACCTCGTGGTAAGTCGAAAGCAAAGACCCCTGGACATACTGCTGGAGAGACTTCTTGTAACATACCAAATTGCCTTACCACCCTGATAGGATAGTAGGCGGTTCCACCTGTGCAGCCTAGTAAAGGGATAGGATCTCCGTTTACTCCTGTGATGCGAGCTTCTAGGATCCTAGGCCAGGTTTAGCACCAGCGAAGCTGTTTCGGTTCTAAGTCTTCTAGTTTCTTCTTCCAGTCCTTGAAAGGCAGCTCCTCAACAGCGGATTAGCACTTCAGGAAGGAACCAAGAGGGTGAATATGTTGGCTGATTTCATAGCATCCAACACGAAGGTTAAGGGTTTTGATGTGCGAGGTGAACCACATGTAGAGAAGGCCATTGGATGCTTGGAATGTACCCCTTTGGGTGGGCTGGAAACGGTTTAGGGAAAGGAAGGTTTCGGCTAGAATCATGTAGGAGTAATTCCAGCGGTAACAGGCTTGTTTGACGATGTAGACCATTGAAGGATCGAATGTGATCTGGGAACTGGGGAAAAGGACGAAGGCGAAGAAGGCTAGGATGAATACTCTAGCTGGTTTAAGACCAGCTTCGACCGGGAGGGAGGAGTAGTTGTTGTATAGGAACGAGAGGGTGAATTTTCCGGAGTTGGATTTAAGGATCTTTTCGATCTTTGTGGTCTTGAGGCGCAGGAATTTGGATAGGGCTAAGGTGGAGCCCTTCCCCAATACTAGCTGCACGATGTGGTCGTCGAACTCCAGTCCAATGATCGCTGCGTACTCCTCCAGGGTAGGTGTAATCTCTATTCCTCGAATGTTGAAAGTCACGGTCTTTGGATCCCGATACCTTGCTAAGGCCTGAATGAGGGTGGGTTGATAGTTGACCTTGATGAGATCCACTAAACGTCCCAGGCGTTCTTCTACATAGGCTTGGTTATCGGGGTTGAGACGGCTCCACCATGCTGTGAGCTCCTTGCGTGGGACTGGGATGACTTTAATATCTGATTTCCCCATCTATTACGCATATGCAAGAATGTGCTAGAGTTAATTACCACGAGTTATAATGAAGATGCAATGCGAATGCACTAGCTCAATTCCATATTTTTTCGGTGAAATAAGGATTAAAGTGTTCCTACTCGACCAAAAGAGGTCAGTCAGAGGGCTTTAACCCAAATTTCTCCCAATGAAATTATGCAATTGGCTAGGATTTCTCAATGATTGGAATGAAGGTCATTGCCTAAAAAAGTTGAAAAATGTGCGAATACATCTCAGAAGATCCCTAAAACATCAAGTCTAAAGGGGACGAGGAGGATGCGAAAATACAACATCCAAAAATTCAAAGTATGTAGAAAATTAACTTTCTATCCTAAAATGGCCTTCAGACTAATCATCGAGATGACGACCTACTCATGGAATGATGTATGGTGTGCAGAAATTAAAAGGTATGGAAGTGAAAATAAGAAAGCCTTACCAACCAGACCCTTTTATGTTTTGGTTTTAGGTATACCAACCGACCAATCTACATACGCATGAGACAAGTGAGGAATTGACTCTAGAAAATAAAAGAATGGACAAGGTATGGACCTAAAAGGCTCTCACTATCTGATTCAACGACTTTGCCCACAAGCGCAATCGAACGTCGAGTGGGAAGAATCATTAATTCAGATAGCGAGCGGGATTGAATATGGTCAACCCAGGCACAATCAAACGCTAGGGCTTTGCATACCGATCCCTATCTATGGCGACCTAAAAAGAGTATTTCGCGGCTTGGGTTTAGGCGCTTGTGTGTGTAAGTGTTGTGATCCTCAGAATATGCAAAACATGCACAACAGTTGATATCAAAACAACGCTTCTAAATTGCAGGAAATAAACAATCAATCCCAAACTCCAGTCCTACACAAAACACATCAGCAATCACTCCACCCCTTATAACTCCCACCTACAAGACCATTTAACACGAGTTAGCGACTAACCCTGTTTTCCTCGCGACTTTGACATGCGCTACAAAATGTAGACCAAGTTAGATAACACTCAAACCGGTTTATTACGGCTTTAATCCTCTCAAGTCCCCAGCGGAGTCGCTAGCTGTCGCGACCCGGCATCCGAGGCGATCGGATGATCGGGCGAATAGATTGCCAAAGGGCTACCATGACGGGCTCTTGACGCGGACCCTCCCAGGCCCATACCAAATCGCGACGGGATTTATCGGTTTCGACCTTAGTGTAGTCGGGTGGCATGTGCAGTGCGTACATGCGATCGGAGTCGCCACCGGTCCCTTTTGGGAGGTAGACCGGATACCTCATCGAGTGATTGGGAGGAGTCACTCGATCCTACGCAACTAGAGATTCTAGGGTCGGGGATTTGGTTACCCTAGCCTTATACTAGAGTCCTTTCGGTTACCGTCCAGAGTTTAAATGTTACCTAAGATGATCACGCGAGGTTTTTACCAATTTTAAGTCCTAATCATGTTTTTATCCGCCGCTAGGTGTTCATGCAAAATGGTCTTTCGGGGATTCGTTTCGTGACATTCTAAATTTTTTTAATTTTTATCGAAAAAAAAGAGAGAAAATCATCCAAAGCACTCAAAGGAAAGAGAAGCAAACATAAAAGGAAATCTATGCTAGTGCAATAAATAAAAACCCGCGGCCCTCGGGTATTTAGATACAAGGCCAAGAAATCGAAACCCAAGACATGATCGGGCGTACAAAAATTGGACCGGAATGGACATCGGTCATCCTCCAGTGTGAAATTGGATACGATAGGCATAAATATGCGATAAAAGACCAACTTTTAGTTTTTCGAAAATTTTCAATTTTTTCGAGTTTTTTTTTGTGGTGAGGCGGACCCGGAAAAGCCCATGTTGGCCCGATCGGGAATACAGCGAAAATCTCACCCGAGTTAAAAAAATTACGACCCATTTTCCAAACATTTGCCAACGCAAAAGTTGACCGCAAAGAGGTTTTCTCTGGTAGTTATCTCAATGGTCAAATACAATTAGAAGAAACCGATTATACCACCTGAAACTAGGTATAACCAGGTTTCTAAAATGACCAACGGCTCGAAAAATGATTGACCGAGCGCGTCGCGTCGACGTTAGAAAGATGGCCATTCGCAAATAGAAACCCAGAAATTCCCAGAAACCAGCTCATGAGGGCATGTTCGGGAGCGATTATCTCCATGGTCAAATACAATTAAGGAAAACCAAACACATGACCTGAAACTAGATCAAACAAGGTTTCAAAATGTGTTTAAATATCCCAAAAATATTAAGGAAGCGCTCTGTACCAAAGCCACGAAAATGGCTTGTCGCAAAACCAAATCTGGGAAAACTAGCTTCGCCTCTCACTTTGCAGCTCATTGAGGCAACTTTCGGGGATCATAACTTGATTCACAGCAAGAACCAAGCCACGATCAAGATGTCAATGTGAAGTACTACGTGCAGAGAGTGATTTAAACTAAATAAAAACCTCAAAAGACCGAAATACCATCAGTAAAAGCGGGTCCAAAGTAGAAGGTTTGAATTGTTTCCAAGCCAACTTCGAGGGGGCATATCTCACTCTTCCGTTGGAACTAATGGGCAAATAATATACCGATTCGAAGAGCTACACATCAGGAACAAAATAAAAAAGAAATGACTCGTGAATAATGCTCGAGGAGAGAGAAAAATGCCCCTAGCTTTTCAGCTCACTGAGGCGTTTTCTCGGACTCATAACTCGGCCCTCGTTTATGAAAAATGGCAAAGAAACACACCAACACGAAAAGCCATATGTTGTGAACAAAATGAAACAAAAATGACCCAAAACGTACACGAGATGAGAGAGAAAATCGCCCCGAAAGTCGGGGGTTTGAGCTGTTTTGAACTCAATCAGGGCACAAACCAGGCCGACATCAGGTATTCCTGACCCCGTAACTATCCTCAAAGATCGAACCAAGGGCAACCGAGGATATATACGTATTCTACTATGTACCAGGAACACAATCAATCAAGAATCTCCCAAAAATACTCATGGTAAGATAATGAAAAATGAGTACGAAGCAAACAAGTTGAACTGATTCCAACACTTAGGCAAAATTTTCAGGCTGAATTTCCAGATTCTGATCAGACTAATGAGGCATATCTCACTCCTCGGTCGTAACTAGGAGCAGCACAACATATCAAAACGAAGATCTACACATGTAGAATGTATTTGAGCAAAGAAACGACCGATTATCACGTGAGATCACCACGAAAAACAGGCTCAAAGTCGGGGGTTTGAACTACCCGAGGCATTTCATCAAACATGTTATGTGTAGGCAAAAGGCTCAAACCAGAAAAAGACAGTCGTGGAGGGGTATTTGCATTACCTTTTCCGGCGGCTCAGATGGCGGATAGACGTCGGTGATGGCTCGGTAGGTAGGTGGTGTGTAGGTGTATCCTGTTTGGGTGGTGGTCGCTCGTGGAGCTCTTCGGTGTGTTCTCAAATCCCCCCCGAAAACCCCCTTTCGGCTGTTGACACCTGATTTTCAATCACCTTTTCTTTTCTTCTTTTTTAAAATTAATAGAAAATCCATAAAAATTCATAAATTTGAAAAAATTAACTTTGGAGACCTTTGCCAAGCCTAGGGAACCAATTTTGACCAAAAAATGATTTTTCATATTTTCAGTATTTTTCGGTATTTTTATTTTCTAAAATTGATAAAAAAAAATCTATAAAAATGAGAAAATTGCAAAATCAACTTTGGAAGCCTTGGCCAAGCTTAGGCAACCATTTTTGAGTAAAAAAATAATTTTTCATATTTTTTGTATTTTTTTAAATATAATTTTTAGAAATTAGGCAAATATTTAATAAATAATAGCATTTGAGGCCACAAAAATACATAAAAATAGTCAATATTTTTCCTTTAAATCCCTTTTCATGTTGACCATCGCAAATTTAAAAAATCCAATTCGAGGTCGTGTGTTCCTTAACGAGCATGATCTCGAATCGGGCCTAAATAAATTCAATTTGAGTCAATTTATTTTCATTTTTCACTTTTAGGAGTTGTGACATTGTTCTTTGATATTCCAAATTTTCATCTTTGCCCAATTATACCTAGAATGACTCAATTTTACAAACAGGGCTTTAATTAAATTTTGCATTATTTTCATTAGCAAGAAATGAACTTAAATTCAACATGCGATAGGTGTGCCGAAAATTATGAGGAGATTTGGACTTAAAGAAATATTTCTCCAGGGACTGAATTGCAAATACTTAAAATCTCATGGACTAGAGTGCAAATACCTAATACTTGAGGGATTATTTTGTAAATAACAAAAAGAAGAGTTAATGGAGAAATTAGAATAGAGAAGGGAAGATGGAGAAGAGGAGATGAAGATAGGAAGATGGAGAAGAGGAGATGGAGAAGAGAAGATAAAGAAAATAAGATGAGAATAGAGAAGGGAAGATGGAGATGAAGAAGAGTTAGTAGAATGGGAGATAGATATGGAGAAGGGAAGATGAATATGAAGAAGAGTTAGTGGAGAAATTAGAATGTGAGATAGAGATGGAGAAGGGAAGATGAAAATGAAGAAGAGTTAGTGGAGAAATTAGAATGGGAGATAGAGTTAATGGAAAAATTAGAATGGGAGATAGATGAGTGGTTTATAAAAGGAGGAAGAAGTGAGCTTGAGGGGGGAATTTTTTTTTGGAGAGAAAATTTTGGATGTTTGAGAGAGTTTTGGGAGATTGAAGAAAAACTGGAGAAAAAAAATTTTTTTGGAGAGATTTCAAGAGAAAAAAATTTTGAGAGAGAAAAATTCGCCGCCGTGGAACAAGCCTTGGCGACGCGACAGATTCATCTCCAACGAGCTCTAGGCGCATCAGCATGTGCAATTATCTGGTAACTCAATTTTTCATGTTTAGATGACGAAATCTCGAAAATAAATGTACTGAACATTCGTAGATGACTTCGAGATCTTCGATTTGATATATTATGGCACGAAAATTGACGTCGTTTGCTATGTCAAAAGGGTCCCGAAATTGAAAGCAGAAATCTGGAAATATGGTGATCAGAACCTGAGATGGAATTTTTCTGATCTGACCTTTCACGCTAAATGATTTTCCATGGGTTATTCTAGACTTTTTTTCATAAAGACCTCTTCATGACATTTGTTCATAAGATCTTGATGCATAACATATAAAAAATACAAAAATATTCATGCACGTTTCGTATTTTTAATGCATTTAATGAAATCATGCAATTCTGTTGGCGTCCTTGAGTCTGAATGTTTTTCTGTGCATGGTCATATTGATTTGTAGTTATCTTATGTTTAGAGTCTTCTTTTGAAATTTCACAAAAAATGAAAGTTGTTCATTGGGGTCTTGTTTAGTAGACTGGAAAGTTTGGTGCATTAATTTTGAGATTTGAGTGTCCATTTAAGCTTAATCCTGAAATATGTCTAGTCTGTGAAATTTGTTTGTTTGCTGCTGAGCTCTCATGAAACACCATTTTCTACACGAAAATGAGTGTCTCTTCAATAAGAATGTAAAACATGAAAGTTGTCAAAGACACATTTTCCCATCCACATAAAAAATCTCAGAAGTTTTACATACATTTCATTATTTCTTTTGTATTTTATGGTTACTGTTTTCTCCCTAAGAATGTTCATGGACAGTATGATTTAATTCGTATTTTTTGTGTTAATGCATTGGAAAATGTAAAAAATGGTCTCAATGAAGTTTAATCAGCACGTGTTAAACTCTCTTTAAGTTTTTGAATTGTCTTAACTCATTGGTGATTGTGCATGTCCGATTGGATAAGTTCATTATTTTCATTTGGCTTTCGGCCCGATGCTTTAAAGACTGGAGGATGACCGATGTCCATTCCGGTCCGTTTTGTTGTACTCTCGACCCACGAGGCTTGGCGACGGGTGTTTGACCGATGTCTATTCCGGTCCATTTTTGTTGTATTCCCGATCATGTCTCGGGTTTTATTTAATTGGTCTGTAATTATTCACCCGACGAGTTGCGGGTTTTATTTTCACTGTCCTTAGGGTAGTTTTACTTTACCTGCTCTCTCTTCACATCTTCATTTGCTTTGGGTGATTTTGCATTCTTTTATAATACATCCAAAATACAAAAAAAATGTAGAAAATCCAAAAAACCAAAAAAAAAATGGAAAATCTGAAAATACAAAAAATGCCATTCATGTGCATCTCATGTAGTATGTCTCATGTATGTTTGTTATGTTATCCGTATGTTCGTATAGACATATCGTATTTGTTTGTTTTCGTATATACGTCACGTACGCGACGTTTGCAAATCCACATTTGTCTGTTATGATATGTTATTAACCCATGCATATTCATTCAGAAAAATCAAAAATTTCAAAATGAGGGTTTTATCCCCTCTTTTTCAAAAATGAGGGTTTTATCCCATCTTTTCAAAATGACGACTTTGCCCTTTATGGGCAAAATCGAAATGTACGTATTTACATACACATATCACTATGCATGTCACATATATATGTCACGTATTTGTATGGTGTATGTATGCATATTACATATCGTATTCGTGCGTCTTCATACGCATGTCACATACGTATTCGTATTCGTCTATCCCCGCATGCATGTTGTATTCATACGCATGTCACGTACGCATATCATTCGCATGTCCACGTACGTATGTCCTTCGCATGTAACGCACGTATATGTATTCGTCTATCTCGTATGCATATCGTATTCATACACATGTCGCGTACGTATGTCATTCGCACGTCACGCACGTATTCGTATTCGCATATCTACGTATTCGTATATCATATTCGTATGTCCGTATTTGTGTGTCGTATTTGTATGTCAACGTTTGCGTTCATACCCTTTATGCATTTCATTTTAAAGTGAAAACATAAAAAGAACACCTTACCAGGGTCTTAGGAATAAATCAAGTGAGAGTTGCCAAAATAGGATATCCATGGAATTAAGGTACCGAAAGGGCTTTAGTTTTAATTAACTAGTGTAACCAAGTCCCCGAACTCATAATCTCTGGTTTGCAGGAGTAATTTAGTTCTCCCGCTAGGTTACTTAGGTTTCTAATCAACCTACCAAAAATGATTAGTGGCGACTCCAAATTCTAAAATCATGTGAAAAAAAATCAAAGTTGCGATTTGGTAGAGCTTGGGAGAGCTCAAACTAGGTTAGTTAATTTAATTAATTAATCTGGTAATCCATTAACCTAAAAATGAATTTTAGGTCGCGACATCGGCCAACTTCGAACTCCCCTCCAAAAACCAGCCCCCTTCTCCCCTTTTCTTTCCTCCTTTTCTCCTCCTCCCCGACACCTCCCTGATGAATTCTGGCGCCTCTGGGACTCCACTCTCTTGGAACTTCCCATCCAATAGCTCAAAAGACTCTAAAGCTTCCATCCCCCACTTTTTTTTTTTTGCATTTTTCCCCCTCTTGTTGCTCAGAAAAGCTGCCCATCTGCTCCCTCCTTCACGCGTGCATCATGGGAGGAAGAAGGAGAATAGTGGCCGGGTCATGGGTCGGGTCGGCCCAACCCGGCAATCCGACCGGCCGAAAAAATGCCAAATTGAGCTACAATTAGACCTTTTTTAGTGAAATTGAGGCCATAAATAGATTTCCCATGATGAATCATATTTGAAAATATGGTTTTCATGAAAAATTTAATTGAAATCGCACAAAAACCCCAAATTGTGAGTTTGACCCAAAATCGAATTTTGAGCATTCCAAAGCCTAAACGGCCAAAATGGACCAAAATACTCTCACCAACAGATTTAGAATGCTAAAAAGTATAGGGTGATGGATTTTGATTTTCATGGGTAGCCCCGGAAAAATTTTAATTTCATTTTTGGTTAACTTGGGGGCTAAATTGAAAAATGCAAAATTCGACTAAGGCCCTTTTGTAAAATTGAGTCACTCCGGGTACAATTCGGCCAAGATAAAATTTGGACTATTAGAGGACAATGTCACAACTCCTAAAAGTGAAAAATGAAAATAAATTGACTCAAATTGGATTTTTTTTTGCCCAATTCGAGATTATGCTCGTGAAGGAACACATGGCCCCGAATTGGATTTTTCAAATTTGCGATGGCCAACATGAAAAGGGATTCAAAATAGAAATATTGAATATTTTTCCCTATTTTGTGGCCGAAAATTCTGTTTTTCTTGATTTTTTTTTGGGTATTTTCCTAATATACGAAAAATATTAAAAAATGCGAAAAATACTAAAAATTATTTTTTGTTCAAAATTGGTTCCATAGGCTTGGACAAGGCTTCCAAAGTTGATTTTTCAATTTTATCATTTTTTATTGCTTTTTTTTATGAATTTATAAAGATAAAATACTGAAAAATACTAAAAATATGAGAAATTATTTTTTGCTCAAAATTGATTCCCTAGGCTAGGCTAAGATCCTCAAAGTTGATTTTTCAATTTTCTAAATTTTTATGGATTTTCTAAAAAGTTTCTAAAAATAAAACCAGCTAAAAATCAAGTGTCAACAGCAATTAGGGAATCAATTCAAAGAGAAATCACGTCAAAATCAATCAACACAAGCAAAAAGGAGTCCTAGAAGGCTACGAAATGCATCAATTAGGTTCAAGGGTGATTTGGAATGATTTGGGTCAGATTGACCAGAGGGGCAAAATGGTCATTTTAGAAGACTCGGGAAGTCCAAAAATGTGAAATTAGGTCAAACCAGTTGAATGTGGTTTTTCCTTAATTTTCATAAATTTTGGGAATTTTTCTGGATTTTTCTTAATTTTTTTAGACCTTTCTAGAAAATTTTTAGACTTTTTCTAAGGCTTTCCAAGAATTTTCCTATTTTTTGGAACATTTTCTATATTTTATGGATATTTTATTTTATTTTATTGTCTACATTTTCCTATTTTTCCCAAACATTTTCTGTATTTTTCTAACAAATTTTTTCTAATTAATTTTTTTAAAACTTTTTATGATGATTTTCTTTATCACTATCTTTTCTATTTTTCTACATTTCCCGAATTTCCTAATTATTTAAACCTCTTCTCTTTTTTTTTTTGAAATTTTTATGACTTATGATTTTTTATTTCTTTTTATTTATTTATTATTTTTATTATTTATTACTCTATATATATTTTTTTATTATTTTCTTTCAGTTTTTTTATTTTCATTTATTATTTCTTTTATTTTTATTTTATTTTGTTTTTTATTTTTTATTTACTTATTATCTGTTTTTCTTTTTATTTTATATTTTTTGTTTTTGTCTTTTTATTTTATTATTATAATTTTTTTAGGAATTTTCCTTTTTAAAATGCTCTCTAAAGAGTTATTATTATTATATCTATTTTTATTATTTTTTTACTATTTTTACGAATTTTTTTAAAATTTTTTGGGATTTGTTATTAATTATTATGTATTCTAATTTTTATCAATTTGTTTTTAAATTTTCCGGGACGGGTTGACCCGAGAACCCGACCAAAAATGCATTCGGGTCTTAACCTAGACCTAAACGACCCGATATTAGTCTTTCCTTTTTATTTTCTATTTTTGTTTAATTTTTTTTATTGATTTCTTGAATTTTGTGTATGCTTTATTATTTTTCTATTATTTTTTATTTTGTTCTATGGACCGGGTCGGCTTGACCTAGCCCACGACCCGAAGGTCCGAACCTAAAACCCATTCGGGTTAGACCCAACTCCAAAACGGTGCCATATGATTTTTATTAATTTTTTTTATTGATTTTTCATTATTATTATTTATTTATTATTATATATATTTTTGTGTTATACGGACCGGGTCAAATGGACCCGGCCCCACTAGTGAAACCCGGCCCAAGGCCCAAACAACCTAGCCTAATACTAAAACGACGTAGTTTAGGTGTTTTTTTTTTTGAATTTTCGAAAATTTTTAGAATTTTTTATCCTATTTCTATTTTCCCGCCTAAGCGCTAATCCTACGGGCGAGATATCGCCACACGGTACTAATTTGGCCATTCCTTCCTCACACCAAACCTACGTCTAGGATCAGACCACAGACCAAATGTTGACCATCCATCCTACATACCAAATCTACGGTTATGATCAGACTTCCAGACTTAATCCCACCGTCCATTCATTTTTTATTATTTTCCAAAATTAATAGAGTAATTTGAGTTCTTGAAATTTTATTCCCAGAAATTACCAGATGTCGACACGTGGCATAACCCTAGACGTTGGATTAAAATTTGTTATTATAACAATTCCGTTGCAACCGTCTGCTGACGTGGCGTCCAACGTGGCATGCCACGTTAGCGCCATATCAGCGTTGACCTGGTCAACCTCTCCCCGGAGACGAAGATCGGCGCTGGCGTTCCTTCGCCGGTGCCTCGTCGGAGGACTCCCCGGACGTCCACGCTCAACCAAAATCGGCGGTTCAGACGACTCTACCTTCTTGATTACTTAACTAACAAAATATCTCGAAATCTAAACAGATCGGCAGCGGCATTACAACAAAATAGCTCGGCCCGGGGCTGAGCTCCGGCGAGAGTTCATCCTGCCCACTCCTAGCATTAACAGATCATAGAAATCATAGGACTGTGTCGCATGAGTAAGAAGGGACTTACCTGACGCCAAGATTAACTCATTTTCGTCTAGAATTCATGAGCACAACATTGACCGAGGGGAGTTTAGGTGGCCGACTCCGAGTTTTATGCAATAAAGATGAAGAACAGATGCATAGACAGGATCAGGAAGGTGCGAGGAGATGATTGAAGCGAGTTTCAGGTGGTAAAATCGAATAAACGAAGCTCGGCCATAGATGGCCGAGCTCGAACTCGGACATGGAACGCACCTCCTTTGGCGACGAAATGACGAATGATGGAACTCTGTGCTTTGCCCGAAGCTTCAGGGAACTGGTGGTGGCGACTGCGGGGTCTGGCGCAGCTTGAATCGCAGCGGAGCGGCCCTCGAGCTCTTGGCTCTGTCTCTCTATGGTAATGGCGCGAGGTTCCCAGAGAGCTTTTCTCTCTCTCTCCTTTTTTCCCCAATCCCCCTCCGATTTTTCGTCCCTGAGTCTGTGTGTGTGTGTGTGTATAACCAGTCCAATCCCAAAAATCCCCCGTAAACCTCTAATTTATACCCTAAAACCCATTTCTGAGTTCGTTCGGGGCCTTCCCCAGAATCCGTTGAATCCTCCTCCGGTGTGAACCGTTATGTGGGGAAGAAGATGGATCACAATTGGGTCGGGTCGGGTTGGATCTAGTCAGACCCGACTAACCCGAAATGCCTATTTTCCTTCAAATTAGGCATTCAAATGTCCATGAAACATCAATTTGACTCGAAATTCAGATTCTATGACATGAATTACCTTCAGGAACCGAGATTGGGTATTTTTTGAATTCCAATTGATGAAAATTCCCTCGGTTGAAATTTGATGCGCAGGACCATTTTGCAAAATTCAAACACTAAATGGCCTTTTTTGCTAAAATTGATGCGACCAATCGATCCAGGAGGCCAAAAACTAAAGGGTGACGGGTTTTGATTTTTAATTCAGTCCCTGGAAAAATTTTATTGCATTTTAAGCATTTTCAAGGACTAAATTGAAAAACTGGAAATTACACTTTGGTCCATTTTCAAGGCATTCAAGATGAAGGGTAAACTAGTATCGTTTCCAATTGATCCCTTCCAATACCGGCTAACATGTCTCCTTTTCTTTGACAGGAAATGTTAATACTAACATTTAACATATCGAAGGAGGCAACTCTAAGCGGTGAATTATGATCATCTAATAAGATCCTCGTTGATAAAACTGGGGCAAATTGATGGCAAACCCCTAAATTGAAAAGAAGAAAGTGAATTCAAAGACAAGCCACTCCTTAACTTGAGGAGTAAACCCTCAATTTGTTCAATCAGCACGTCCAGGGACAATTCGAATCCCTCCTTCCCTGAGAAATTCGCTTCCATGCTTGCATATTCTGTAAACACACGAAGTGCTAAAAATTGCCACATCTGCATTGCGTTTACACATGCCATGATTCATACATAACTTCTCTGCATGTTTGATTTGCCGATTCTGACTTGTGGCATGATCTACACATGATGCATCGAATGTGTAGAATGGGAGATGACAGGATGATGAAAGGCGACCCCATTTCCATACACGTCCCATATCCACTATGAGTTGTGTGCCAAATAGGTTCCGTATTCCCCAAGGCAATGAGTTTTCTCGTGAAAGGTACGATACCGAAAGGAAGGAGGCATTCATTTCTCTATCCTAAACACTATAGGTAACCATTGATAACCCATTTAGGCGGCGACTGTATTTCATAACCCCGTCAAGAATCACCCCACATCGGGGCCAAATGGAAGTAGTCCCAGCAAATAGCATGAGGTAAATGGTTAGAAATTTTATTGTTCGGACTAACATCAATTTTCGAGTGTTCCTTTACTTTCAACCTTGTACGGTAACTCAAGTGCCTTAGGACGACGAAAAGCATTCATTTCTCTATCCAATACACTCACATCTTTTGCACCACCCAATTGAGCCTACGTATTCATTTCTTAAAACCTCGTTGGTGATCATTGCTCATTCCAAGATGAAGATGGCGCTACCTCAAAGTAGAAGAACTCAGAAGAAGTAAAGTCTACACAGAGTTCCTGAGTTGACTCTTCAAGTGTGCTAGACCTTTGATATGTATGTGCATGCTACACAATTTTTGAAAATTCCTTTTCCCAGACATAATGAAAAAGAAAACGCAAAAGGCAGAACCAAAAGAGCCAGTCCCGGGCATGTAAAAGCAAAGTGCCAATCAAAAGCAAGGCCAATGCCCATTTAAATCAATGTCCATGTACACTCGGTAAAAACATCTTGTCTTCTATTGTAAATTCCCAATGGAATCTGATTGCCAAAGAAGACTCTTCGAATGAGTCAAATTGTAAAATATACTCAGATGAAGTTTATACCGTTCGGAAGTGACAACGGTATCTGCAGAAGTTGACACTTTCCTCATACAACGACGGTGTCCTTTGAAGACTATTCTAAGGGCCCAAACTGGTGATAAAGATACGATGATCGCCGATGTCAAACCCACCTCATATATTTTCTGGGCCAAAATAAGCCTTTTTACTTCCTTGATCCCTAATCCCAACCTACGTTACAACTCGTGAAAGTCTTTTCTGATTAAGGCGCTTGAATTAACGTAGAGTTGAATGATTTTAAGCATCACCCGAAAAGTACGAGCAAGGCTATTTCTCTCTCTTTTTTGCAGGGTTCTTGACTTATAAATCCGGAACAGATGATGAAGACTTTTCTGTCGGTGACCTTGACTCAAAAGAGTCCCATTTATTAAGCCTTTGACCCAGCCTACATTACGGTCCTAATCAAAACCTCCAGATCGACGTGGTCGTACCAATTACGAGATTACTCAGACCCTTGTTGAATGCGATGATGATAATATCGAGTGATTTCTCTTCAATCCTGCCGTCAGGATAAATAGCCTTTCTTGAGAGTGAGAGAAAACCCTTTTGGACTGAAATTCCCTATTCAAATTATATTTAAGGTGTTCATACCATGATAACCTCCTTGAACAGAATTGGTAATGCAAACTTGATAGAATAGTTTTGTATGATCCACATTTTGATTGATTGCATCATGAGTTATTACACAAACTGTTTCTAATCATTGCAAACTTAGCCGAACAAGCTTTGCATGAACCAATGAACTCATTGATGAAAATGCTTGCACATGTTACCTCTTACATTGCCTAACAGGTAACAAGTTCCCGATATTCGAGTTACCTTCCTAGGTCTCAAAATTCATTTGGTGATTATTGAATAAACAAGCCTAATCGTCGAGAAACCACCAGGCGTTTCTTCCAAATCCTCAGGCAGGTATATTTTCAACCTCAACCCTTTGAGGTAAGTTAAGTTGGGTTTGAGCTTCTGCAGGATTCCTGGTCTTCCCCGATCCCAGAATGACACCCTTCAAGGTAAGTAAAATTGGGTTTAAGCTTCTGCAGGATTCCTGGTCTCCCCAGATCCTAGAAATGGCACCCTTCATGGTAAGTTAAATTGGGTTTGAGCTTCTGCAGGATTCCTGGTCTTCCCAGATCCTAGAATGACACCCTTCAAGGAAAGTTAAATCGGGTTTGAGCTTCTATAGGATTCCTGGTATTCCCAGATCTTAGAATGGCACCCTTTGAAACACAAAAGTCCTTTTTACAGGCACACCAAGTCCTTTCTACATGCACCAAAGTCCTTTCTATAGGCATACAAAGTCCTTTCTACATGCACCAAAGTCCTTTTTACAAGCACAAAAAGTCCTTTTTATTGGCACATAAAGTCCTTTCTACAAGCATCAAAGTCCTTTTTACAGGCATAAAAAGTCCTTTTTACAGGCACACAGAGTCCTTTCTACAGGCACCAAAGTCCTTTTTACAGGCACCAAAAGTCCTTTCTACAGGCACATAAAGTCCTTTCTACAGGCACCAAAAGTCCTTTTTACAGGCACACAAAGTCCTTTTTACAGGCACACAAAGTCCTTTTTACAGGCACACAAAGTCTTTCTTATAGGCACTGAAAGTCCTTTTTACAGGCACACAAAGTCCTTTCTACGGCACTAAAGTCCTTCTTATAGGCAACAAAGTTCTTCTTACATGCAACACAAAAGTCCTTCTTACTGGCAACCCAAAGTCCTTCTTACAGGCAACACAAAGGTCCTTCTTACAGGCAACACAGAGGTCCTTCTTACAGGCAACCCAAATTCCTTCTTACAGGCGCCAAGTCCTTTCTACAGGCACAAAGTCCTTCTTACATGCATTTTCATGGAATGACCTACCATACAGGTCAAATCTCATCAAAGTTTAATTAGTAGAATCCTTTCATTAGGAATCTACCATGGGGTGACCTACCATACGGGTTCAAATTCAACCACCCTAATGTTTTCTTATAACGAATCCTTAGGTTCTCATTCCACTTTCGGTAGAGCATTCATGTTGCAGGTAAGCCTCCTACCTCTTTGTCTCTTCCTCACTGTAAGAAAGCCTGCTCTAATCGAGTCTGGATCGAAACTTGCTAGAAGGGTATTGGAGATCAAATGTCACGACTCTTTTTATTTCTTAGGTTGAGTCGATTAGAATTTAGGTGTCATCTCGTCTTTGAAATGAACCTCTACCAAGCTTCCTTTCAAAGAGGGGCAGCTGTTGACACCTGATTTTTAATCATTTTTTCTTTTTTAAAATTAATGAAAAACCTCATAAAAATTAATAAAATTAGAAAATCAACTTTGGGGACCTTGGCTAAGCCTAGGGAACTAAAGTTGACCAAAAAATGATTTTCCGTATTTTCAGTATTTTTCAGCATTTTTATTTTCAAAAATTAATAAAAAAAATTTATAAAAATTCATAAAATCCAAAAATCAACTTTGGGAACCTTGGCCAAGCCTAGGGAACCAATTTTGGCCAAAAAATGATTTTTCATATTTTTAGTATTTTTCAGTTTTTTTTATTTTCGAAAATTCATAAAAAAAAATCAAGAAAAAATGAACAAATTACAAAATCAACTTTGGAAGTCTTGAACAAGCTTAGGCAACTATTTTTGAACAAAAAATAATATTTCATATTTTTTGTTTTTTAGAAATTAGGGAAATATTTAATAAATAATAACATTTGAGGCCACAAAAATACATAAAAAATAGCCAATATTTTTCTTTTGAATCCATTTTCAAATTGGCCATCGCAAATTTAAAAAATCCAATTTGGAATCGGGTCTAAAAAATTCAATTTGAGTCAATTTATTTTCATTTTTCACCTTTAGGAGTTGTGACATTGTTTTCAAATATTTCAAATCTTCATCTTGGCCCAATTATACCCAGAATGACTTAATTTTGTAAAAGGGCTTTAACTAAATTTTGTATTATTTTCAGCGATAAGAAATGAGCTCAATTTTGACATGCGGTGAATTTTGACTAAGCATGGAGAGGTGTGTCAAAAATTGTGAGGAGATTTGGACTTAAAGAAATATTTCTCCGCGGATTGAATTGTAAATACTTAAAATCTGAGACTAGAGTGCAAATACCTAATACTTGAGGGATTATTTTGCAAATAACAAAAAGAAGAGTTATTGGAGAAATTAAAATAGAGAAGGGAAGATGGAGAAGAGGAGATAGAGAAAGAAAGATGAAGAAGAGGAGATAGAGAAGAGAAGATGGATAAGAGAAGATGGAGAAAAATAGATGAAGAAAATAAGATGAGAATAGAGAAGGGAAGATGGAGATGAAGAAGAGTTAGTAGAATGAGAGATAGATACGAAGAAGGGAAGATGAAGATGAAGAAGAGTTGGTGGAGAAGTTAGAATGTGAGATAAAGATGGAAAAAGAAAGATGAAAATGAAGAAGATTTTTAGTGGAGAAATTAGAATAGAAGATAGAGTTAGTGGAAAAATTAGAATGGGAGATAAATTGGTGGTTTATAAAAGGAGGAAGAAGAGAGCTTGGAGGAGAGAATTTTTTTGGAGAGAAAATTTTGGATGTTTGAGAGAGTTTTGGGAGATTAAAGAAAAATTGGAGAGAAAGAAAATACCAAAAAGAGAGAGAAATTTTTGAAGATGATGGAAGTTTAAAGTTAAGAGTTATCATCACCAATTCCTTCATTAATCAATATAAATCAAGAGTTCATCCTCGTCAACGAGCAAGCAAATTCGAGCTAAGTGTTTTTATTTATTCATTTATTTGTGGTTTTAGTCGCAAATTAGCACAAATTGTCTACACTCCTCCCCATTTTCCCAATATTTTATGTCAGGTGAAGGATAGCTCCACATCAAAGGTAAAATTCCGAGGAGATGCAAAGTTGGCCCCAATAAGCTTCGAAGCGCCTACCAAATTCTCACCCAACCCATCGATGGATTTTAGCTCAAATTGTTCATTCAATTTGTTGTATTTTATTTTAAAGAACTCAAACCCCAGAGTGGAGAGGGTAAATCCCATCCACTGGAGGTTTTTATTTACTGCAATTTAAATTATGCACCATTAAATCCCAAATGGAAGAGCCAAGCCAATGCTAGGCCGCCCATTGGAGGTTTTACTTACTGTCATTTAAATTACTGCAATTTTATTCCTGCACCATTAAATCCCAAAGGGAAAAGCCAAACCAATGCTAGGCCGTCCATTGGAGGTTTTACTTACCATCATTTAAATTACTGCAATTTAATTCCTGCGCCATTAAATCCCAAAGGGAAGAGCCAAGCCAATGCTAGGCCGTCCATTGGAGGTTTTACTTATCGTTATTTAAATTCCTGGAATTTAATTCCTGCACCATTAAATCCCAAAGGGAAGAGCCAAGCCAATGCTAGGCCGTCCATTGGAGGTTTTACTTATCGTTATTTAAATTCCTGGAATTTAATTCCTGCACCATTAAACCCCAAAGGGAAGAGCCAAGCCAATGCTAGGCCGCCCATTAGAGGTTTTACTTACTGTCATTTAAATTCCTGCAATTTAATTCCTGCACCATTAAACCCCAAAGGGAATAGCCGAGCCAATGCTAGGCCACCCGTTGGAGGTTTTACTTACTGTCATTTAAATTTCTATAATTTAATTCCTATATCATTAAACCCCAAAAGAGAGGGCCAAGCCAAGGCTGAGCCATCCATTGGTGATCTTTATTTATTGTCATTCCTGTAATTAAATTTTTGAATCATCGACCCCAGAATGAGTAGGCCGAGCCACCTGTTGGGAGGTCATAACACTGTACAGAAGTCGTTAACACACTCATTCTTTCGGCTTCAAGGAATTTTAATACGTTGAAGATACCAAAAAATACTATCCATGCATTCCATTTAAAAAGTGAAAATACAAAAAGATAACACTCTGCTAGAGTCTTAGGAATAAACATAGCCTGAGTTGCCAAATTAGAATATCCATGAAATTAAGGTACCGAAAGGGCATTAGTTTTAATTAACTAGTGTAACCAAGTCTCCGAACTCATAATCTCTAGTTCGTAGAAGTAATTTAGTCATCCCGCTAATTTACTTAGGTTTCTAATCAACCTACCAAAAATGATTAGTGGCGACTCCAAATTTTAAAATCATTTGAATAAAAATCAACGTTGCGATTCGGTAAGACCTGGGAGGGTACGTATTAGGTTAATCCATCTAGCTAACCTAATAATTCATTAACCTGGAAAATTTTCATCGATCGAAAAAAATTTTGGGTCGCGACAAGGAGACTAGACAGAGGGTATTCAAGAATTACAGATAAGTTCAATTCGTTGGATGAGGTGACAGAGACACTTTCACGGGCTGGCCTGGAGTCTTCCAATCTTATTATTAGTATTGATTTTGCCAAGAGCAATGAATGGACAGGGTCAAGATCATTTCATAAACGAAGTTTGCATCACATTGGAGACGGTCTTAACCCCTAAGAGCAAGCAATATCAATTATTAGCAAAACCTTGGCTCATTTTGATGAAGATAACTTGATTCCATGTTGCGGGCTTGGAGATGCATCAACACATGACCAAGATGTATTCAGCTTCTACCTAGATGGTAGAAGTTGCAATGGGTTCAAGGAAGTTCTGAGGCGATACAGAGAAATTGTCCCTCATTTGAGGCCTGCAAGGGCCAACATCTTTTGCTCCTATCATTGAGATGGCCATGACAATTGTTGAGTAGAGGGGTAGACAATATCACATGTTGGTGATACTTGCAGAAGGATTGGTGACAAGAAATCCTGATATTGACCGAGGCAGGCTAAGTCCCCAGGAGCAGAAGACTGTTGACGCTATCATTGAAACAAGGAAGTTTCCTCTCTCTATTATTCTAATTGGGGTTAGAGACGGGCCTTGGGACAATATGTAGGATTTTGTTGATGTTATTACATCTCAAGACTTTGATAATTTCCAGTTTGTCAACTTCACCAAAATGATGTCATAGAATATGCCACCCTCGGGGAAGGAAAAGGAATTTGCTTTGGAAGCCTTGATGAAAATTCCTTCTCACTACAAAGCAACCATTGAATATAATATATTGGGTAGTCAGAAAGGCAAGGCTCCTCAGCGGGTTGCTCTTCCTCCGCCACCTGGCTGCCTAACCCCCAGTAGTGTCGGGGCCTATTATGAAAATGAGGGACATGTTATTGATACTCCTCCAGCTGCAACTTCTACCACAACTTCTGGTTATGATGACCGGATTTGCCCCATTTGCCTCACTGACCCAAAAGACATAACTTTCAGTTGTGGTCACCAGACATGCTGCGAGTGTCGATAAGACCTCCAAATGTGTCCCATCTACCGAAGCCCTATCCAAACGAATCTAATGTCCAGTGGCGGCGACAAACGAACCAGCGGCGGCACAACAAGCCAAGCCGAAACAGTGATGGCGTGTATAGGTAGACCCAACCGCGGATGTACGAATAGGTCCAGTGGTACAGCGGTACGACGCAACAACCGTGCAAAGTTGATGATCCAATGATGAAGGCGTAGCGATGATGACTGGAGGGTCGGAATAACGGCGTCATCAATGTTGATGGTGGTCAATCTGGAGTTAGTGGCAGCACACGAGATCAGCCACCTCCTCGGGCTCGAGCACTCGTCGGTGGAGGGTTCAATCATGTACCCGACCATCACGTCACAGATGAGGAAAGTGGAACCGACGATGGACGACATTCAGGGGATTCAGGTGCTTTACGGCAACAACCACAACTATAACAAGCCGGCGTCGATAACGTCCCCTTCGCAGGAGGAAGGAACCCTGAGCTGGGTCTCCATTGGCAGTAACTGCTAATCAGGAATTGTCGCGTGAGTCGATGTGTGGTAATCACAAAACAAATCTGAGGTAAGATGGTGCATAATAGATATGTCGACACTGTATAGGCTTGCGCATTATTCAGTTCATTATTTGTGCCTACATGCTCAATAGACTAGTTCCGCTGTGTGTGTTCTGTTAGCCATTTCTTATTCATTTTTGGACGTGGTTGCTGAAATAGGAAATACGGCCGTCATGTGTATCGATATTTGCTTTACACATCTGGAACAATGAGTCAAAAATCATATACAACAACAACAACAACAACAACAATAATAATAATAATAATAATAATAGAAAAATGTGGGTTACAAGAGAGGGGCGTGCATGTTGGATATATTCTTGTGAATTAGATCTGATTTGGTATTGGGCTTGATGTGTGGGCTTGTATTTAAATTTGGGTATTAAATAGGCTTTGGGCTTGGGCCTCTCTTGAAGAATACGATAGTTTGATTTGAGTCCAAATTAGGCTTTTGTATCTTACAATGATTCGGGCTCTTAAGGCGCGAGTTGGGCTCATCTGGTCTAGGCCAGGTTAACCCGACCTGGTCCAGAAATTAATTAAAAAAATTGAAAATATATATAAATTAAAAAAAATTAAGAAAACGAAAGGAAAGGAAAATTCTCAGAAAATTCTAAAAATATAATAAATAAAAAAGTTTCGAAAAACTCTCAAAAATTCCAAAAATTAGGAAACGGGCCATTTCGACTGGTCAATCCTATTTTTGATGATTTCTCTTTCTGATATTTTCAAAATGACGATTTTGCCCCTTATGGGCAAATTGTCTTAAAAAATTCCAAAAAATTCAGAAAAGTTCCAACAACTAGGAAACGGGTCATTTCGATTGGCCAATCTTATTTTTGATGAATTTCTTCCCTAATATTTTCAAAATGACGATTACACCCATTTTGGGTAAATTGTCTCGGAAAATTCCGAAAAATTCTCAAAAACTGTAGAAAATGGGAAATGGTCGATTTTAACCGACCCGACCCATATTTTGTGACTTGGTCTCCCATTTCTTCATGAAATGATAATTTTACCCCTCATGGTCAAATTGTCTCTAGAAAATCAGAAAAATAATTCAGAAAAATCCTCAAAAATTATGGAACATAGGAAATGATCATATTCAACTGGTTTGATCCATCTTCACTTCCCGAGCTTTGAAAAATGATCATTTTACCCTTCTGGTCAGCTTGACCCAAACTTTTCCCCAATCATCCCAAATGAGTTTTCATTAAATAAAATGGTACTGAAAGGGCGTTAAAGTAATATAGCGTAACCAAGTCCGCGAACTCGTAATCTCTGGTTCGAAGAAGTAATTTAGTTCTCTCGCTAATTTACTTAGGTTTCTAATCGACTTATCAAGAACGATTAGTGGCGACTCCAAATTTTAAAATCATTTAAACAAAAACCAAAGTTGCAATTCGGTAGGGCTTGGGAGGGTCCGTGTTAGGTTAATTAATCTAATTAACTTGATAATCCGATCACTCGATCGAAAATAAAATTTCTTTCGGGTCGCGACAACAACCAAACGCAGCCTTAAAGTATAATAATTAGACAACGGGCCTATTGCTATCTTAAATGAGCTTGAGATTGTTTGGTCCAGATAAGTTTTAGGCCTAATTCGTTTTTGACAAAGTGTGTTTCATTTAGTTTTTTTCTTTTTAGAAGTGGTGTGAGATAAGACCACTGTGTGGACCACATTTGGGCAGAACATAGCAACCCAACCTAGTTGCCATTTTTGGAATTAAAAAAATTAAATAAATTCAAATATTATATAAAAAATAGAAAAAAATGAAGAAGTTTCCCTTTTGGTCAATTAATTGTTTGCTTGATTTCCTAAGACTAATTAGCATAATTGCATGACTTAATTAATCCTCCATGTGCTTGATTAAATGAAAGTTAGGCTTGATTGCATGATTTAGGGGCTGATTAGGAGTGATTAGGATTTAAATTAGAGACTAATGATATTAGCCTACTCCTTTACAAACACAAGTTCTCATTAGCTTTTATCAACAAACCCTTGGTTTGATTAGGAGGTGGTTTGGCTAATCGAATTGCATAACTAATACGTAGTTAGTTTTGATTAATTTACTTTAGTCTAATTAAGGTAGTTTAACTAATAGGCCTAGATACAAATAATCAAACTAGTCCACTTGTCAATCCAGTAAAGTAATAAACCAATGCAACTTATCATCGCTTTCTCAAGTAATGGTTAGTTTAGCACAAACTTGTCTGATCATACAATAAAATGAGTAGAATTAGGTTCACTCTAATCTAACTCAATCTTAAGAAATAAGCTTAGTCTTTAACATCAAGCTCATGGGGTTCATATTCTGAGGCTTATAACGAGTCAAGTATATTATTTGCCCAACTTATATCAGTTTTTTTTATTATCCTCTCAATTGGATGCTTTCAATATTTACCTGTTTACTTTAATGTCATTTCATTGCTTGAGTGTTTCTTTACAGCGCGACACTTAAAATAATTTTTTCTAGTTTCTCTTTCTAGAATGACTAGGATTAGTTTAGATAAAAATGAAAACAACCCTTTAAAAATATTCCATGATCATGTGGCTTTCATACCTTTAGAATTAATCTATAATTAAGATTGTGTTGACACTTAATTTTAATCATCTTTTCTCTTTTAAAATTAATAGAACAAAATTCATAAAAATTCATAAAATTAAAAAATCAACTTTGGGGACCTTAGCCAAGCCTAGAGAACCAATTTTGACCAAAAAATAATTTTTTATATTTTCAGTATTTTTCGATATTTTTATTTTCGAAAATTCATAAAAAAATCAAGAAAAAATGAGAAAATTGCAAAATCAACTTTGGAAGCCTTGGCCAAGCTTAGGTAACCATTTTTTAGTAAAAAATAATTTTTCATATTTTTTTATTTTTTTAAATATATTTTTTAGAAATTAGGAAAATATTTAATAAATAACATCATTTGAGGCCACAAAAATACATAAAAATAGTCAATATTTTTCTTTTAAATCCCTTTTCATGTTGGCCATCGCAAATTTAAAAAATCCAATTCAGGGTCGTGTATTCCTTCACGAGCATAATCTCGAATCGGGCCTAAAAAAATTCAATTTAAGTCAATTTATTTTTATTTTTCACTTTTAGAAGTTGTGACATTGTTCTCTAATATTGCAAATTTTTATATTGGCCCAAATATACCCAGAATGACTCAATTTTACAAAAAGAGTTTTAATTAAATTTTGTATTATTTTCAATAGCAAGAAATGAGCTTAAATTCAACATGCGGTAGGTGTGTCGAAAATTGTGAGGAGATTTAGACTTAAAAAAATATTTCTCCAGGGATTGAATTGCAAATACTTAAAATCTCATGGACTAGAGTACAAATACCTAACACTTGAGGGATTATTTTGTAAATAACAAAAAGAAGAGTTAGTGGAGAAATTAGAATAGAGAAAGGAAGATGGAGAAGAGGAGATGAAGATGGGAAGATGGAGAAGAGGAGATGGAGATGAAGAAGAGTTAGTAGAATAGGAGATAGATATGGAGAAGGGAAGATGAATATGAAAAAGAGTTAGTGGAGAAATTAGAATGTGAGATAGAGATGGAGAAAGGAAGATGAAGATGAAGAAGAGTTAGTGGAGAACTTAGAATGGGAGATAGATGAGTGGGTTATAAAAGGAAGAAGAAGTGAGCTTGAGAGGGGATTTTTTGGAGAGAAAATTTTGGATGTTTGAGAAGGTTTTGGGAGATTGAAGAAAAATTAAAGAGAAAAAAAATACCAAAAAGAGAGAAAATTTTGAAGATGATGGGAGTTTAAAGTTAGAAGTTATCATCACCAATTCCTTCATCGATCAACATAAATCAAGAGTTCATCATCGTCAACGAGCAAGCAAATTCGAGCTAAGTGTTTTTATTTATTCATTTATTTGTGGTTTTAGTCTCAAATTAGCACAAATTATATACACTTTCTTCATCTTCCTTTTTCCCATATTTTATGGCAGGCAAAAAAAAAGGGACAACTCCGTATCAACGATAAATTCCATGGAGGTGCAAAGTGGGCCCAAACAAATTCCAAGGTGCCCATCAAATTTGCAGTCGACCCGTCAACAGATTTTAGTTCAAATTGTTGAAACAATTTGTTGTATTTTATTTTAAAGAACTAAAACCCCAGAATAGAGAGGCAAAGCGTATCCACTGGAGGTTGTTTATTTTCTGCAATTTAAATTCCTGCACCATCAAACCCCAAAGGGAAGAGTCAAGCCAATGATAGGCCGCCCATTGGAGGTTTTTACTTACTGCAATTTAAATTCCTGCACCATCAAACCCCAAAGGGAAGAGCCAAGCCAATGCTAGGCCGCCCATTGGAGATTTTTACTTACCGTTATTTAAATTCTCGCAATTCAATTCCTGCACCATTAAACCCCAAAGGGGAGAGCCAAGCCAAGGCTGGGCCATCCATTAGAGGTCTTTATTTACTGTCATTAACTTCTTGCCGTTTAATTTTTGAATCACTAAACCCCAAAGTGAGTAGACTGTAATACTGCACAGAAGTCGTTAACACACTCCCTCTTTCGGCTTTAGGAAATTTTTAACACTTTGAAAATAAAAAAAAATACCACCCATGCATCCTATCTAAAAAGTGAAAATACAAAAAGATAACACCCCACTAGAGTCTTAGGAATAAACCAAGCTTGAGTTAACAAATTAGGATATCCATGAAATTAAGGTACCAAAAGGGCATTAGTTTTAATTAACTAGTGTAACCAAGTCCCCGAACTCATAATCTCTGGTTCGTAGAAGTAATTTAGTCCTCCCGCTAATTTACTTAGGTATCTAATCAACCTACCAAAAATAATTAGTAGCGACTCCAAATTTTAAAACCATTTGAACAAAAACCAAAGTTGCGATTCGGTATGACTTGGGAGGGTCCGTATTAGGTTAATCCATCTAACTAACCTAATAATCCGTTAGCCTGAGAATTTTTTCACCAATAGGAAATTTTTTAGGGTTGCGACAGATTGCATGATCACTCAGGTAAACAAATAAGTAGTTAGTGGCACCAAAAGAGCGTTAATATACATTAGCACAATGAAGTCCCCAAATTTGGAATCTTTAGTTGCGTAGGAATATAGACGACATTCTCGTGTCTTGATTGGTTTCTAATAGACCCCAAATGGCTAATAGCAACTTCTCAAATTCTTTAAACTGAAGCAAAATATAAAAGGAAATCTTATGTTATGCGAGGTATGGGCTTAGAAGAGCCCACGCCTAATCAAGGATCTTTGGCCTATTTTTAAGCAATATCCCTAAATCTTATCTTTTACCCACCTCAAACAAAAAAGGGAGGTTACAACAGACCTTCACATTAATTTAAAGGGTGTCGCGACCCTCCGGAGGCTTTTACATAGGTAGGGAATCTCAAGAGAGCTAATAGATTGCCTTTGGAATCTCGCTCGCTCGATATGAGAGGTACGAGATTAGATCGAAGGCACGGGCCCTCCCAAGCCCATGCCAAATCGTATCAAGGAGGAATTTAAAATCGAGGTCGACCTTAGTATGGTCAAGTGACATGTGATTAGTATACGTGCCATCGAAATCGTCACCAATCTCTTTTTTGGATGCTAGATTAGAAACCCTAATGTGCAGTTGGGAGAGATCATTTGATTTCGCGATTATTAGAGAAAATGGTTTGGGGACTTATTTACGTAGACTTTTCAGTCAACACCCTTTTGGTATTTAAGTTGAGTGATTTTTTAACCTATAGATTTCATGCAAACATTTTTTTCGATGATGCAAGTCCTAAAATCTAAAAAGTTCATGCAGACAGGAAAGACTATCCTATCAGAGACAATCCATAATTAAAAGTGCATAGATCAAAAAATTAGTGCGTGTGATAAATTGCATCAAATCAACACTCAAATGGTCATATGATAAGCCTGGTGAAGCCCTAAAGGCCTAGAAATGCATCAATTAGGTTCAGAGGTAGTTTTGGTCAAATTGACTAAAGGGGCAAAATGATCATTTTTCAAAGCTTAAGAACCCAAAATCATGAAAATAGATCAAACTAGTTGAATGTGGTCATTTTCTACTTTTCATGATTTTTGGAAATTTTTCTAGAATTTTTTTATGATTTTTTTGGCTTTTTCAAATTTTATTATATTTTTAATATCTTTTCTTTTATTTAATTTTTGAACCAGGTTAGGTTAACTTCCTGAAGACCTAACCTAAACACATGCGAGTTTAAACCAGTTCTCAAAATAACATAGTTTTGATTTTTATTTTATTTTTTCTAATTTTTTTAACATTTTCTCATAATTTTTTTATAACCAGCTAATCCAACAGCCCAAAATAGACCATATGACTAGCCCATGCCTGTTGCATCAGGCAACCTAAACGAATAGCCACGATCAAACCAGAAGATCGAATCTGGACTGTCCACTTAACATACCAAAATCTACGATTGAGATTAAACCAAAGACTTAATCTAGATCGTTCGATTAGAAAATCTATTTTCATTTTTGAAAAATCATATTATAATCTGAAAATTCTATTTTTTATTTCCAAAAAAATCTGAAATCTAGACAAATGGCACTACCCCCACCATCCTATCTGGGTTTTATTTAATCCTCTCTTATTTTCGAAATAGATTATAACGGTCGAGCTGATGTGGCATCTTCTTCCTCCTCACAATGAAACTCCAATGAATAGCCAAGGTGATTTCGTTGTCGATCAATGGTGAAACCACCTCCAATCTACATGAAACCATGACCAATCGATTCGCCTAAACAACCAAATCAAAATATCTAAGAACTAACCAAATCCAACGACTAAATCAACACGAATCAAGCTCACATGGAACATCAATGGCAAAACTCAAACTCAGAATCTAGAGCATAACTATAGAATTCCTTCTTCAAACAATATCGTAAGGGGTTCAAGATGCTTAGCTTGAGCTCTGATCAAGCTCTAAATCTCCAGATTTCTTTGGCCAAGTCGTGATAGTTTGACGAAGGTTGGAGGTTTTAACTTGAGGTTCTCACATGAAATCGACGCAAAAAGAGAATGCGATAATGCTCAGTGATGGAAGAGAAGCAAAACACACAAAATAAGGAAACAAATTGTGACTGGATTAAGAATCTACCATTGAAACACCAAGGAGAGCTCAAACTTGCAACTCACCGTTCTAGGAGATGCCAAGCTGCAAGACTGGTGACGATCAACTCCTTAGAGCTCAGGAAAGCTTCTTGAAGTGGTTGGGCAACTCAATGTGGCCTGAAAAGCCACATATGTAGAAGGCCATTAGAAGCTTGAAAAGCGCCCCTTTGGACCATGGAGAGGTCGAATGTACTTTCAGAGGTATGGAAAAGAATGAATGCAAACAAGGCTAGAATGAATATTCTAACTGACCTATGGTCGATTTCGATTGGGAGGGATGAGTAGCTGTTATAGAGGAATGAAAGGGGTGATCCTACCAAAATTGGACTTAAAGATCTTCTCTATTTCGAAAGTTTTGAGATGGAAGAATTTGGGTAAGGCTTGGGTGGAATACTTCCCCAAGAGAGGCTGCATAATGTGCTCATCAAAATCTATGCTAATAATGGCAATATACTCCTCCAAAGTGGGTGTGATCTCCAAACATCAAAAATCAGAGTTTTTGGATCCCACAACCTCGCCAAAGCCTTGATGAGAACGAGTTGATAATCTACCTTGATAAGCTCTATTAAACGTCCCAAACACTCCTCAACATATGCTTGTTGTTCGGACGAGGCAGCTTCACCATGCTAAAAGTTCCTTAGGTGAGATCGAAATGATCTTGATATCTAATTTCTCCATATATTTTTGAATATGTGAAAAACCATGCTAAAATTAATTATTACAAATTATGATGCAATATAAATGGGGATGTGATGCAAATGTATTGAAAATGAACTAATTCAATTTCATATTTTTTTTGGTAAAATAAGGGTTAAACACTCTTACTTGATTATATGGAGATGATGGAGCACTAGTTTCAGAATGTTCCTATCATGTAACTCCACATAGGGATTGGTTTGTCAATTGGCAAATGGGGAATAGTGTTGATAGTGAAGCAGCAAATATGAGAACAGTTAGAACTTAGAATCATAATGCATGGTGTGTTTGTAAAGCAGCAGATATAGGAAAGTTAAAATCAAAATAAGTTTCTATTTTCTTCACTAAGAGTATGTGGCCGATGTTTTGCCCCAAAGAACTCTCTAGTTCTCTAAGCAAAAATGGACAGACAACCACACTTCATTCATTATCAGTCAACACTAATCAATAGAAAATAGCCAAACTTTTGCTATAAATACTTGAGGCTTCCAATACACTGCTGAATCACAGATAATTCAAAAGAAATGAAGACAAGGAATACATTTTTACAAGAAAATTGTTAACAATGCTAACTAAAAATTCTTTGAAGAAGTTATAGCTTTTGATTGGGAAAGGAGCTACACAATGCTAAAGCCCAAGCAAATATTCAATCAATGGGCATTATTCAAATGATTGGAATGAAAGCTATTGTCATATCTATCTACCAAAATCTCTAGAGAAGTTCAAATGGTATAGATACAGCTCAAAAAATCCCTAATATAACCAGATCTAAAAGAAAGAGATAGAAAGGATTCCCATTTGGGGAAGTCCAATGTCTAAAGCTCAAAAATGAAATCTAAAGTAAATGGGTCTGATGAAAACTAAGCATGTCTCAAATTAGGTTAAAAGTCATTTGATCCAAGTCAGGCTCCCTCAAGCTAGTACATGTATCCGTCCATCTCAGAATCACTAAATGATATCACCAAAAATTCATATCTAGATAAGGTGATTGGATTTTTTGGTGTAATCTCTTTGTTTGAGGAAGAGTAGGCGATAGGACTGGTCTTATTGATCTTTCATTCTGTTGACACCTGATTTTTAATCATCTTTTCTCTTTTAAAATTAATACAAAATCCATAAAAATTCATAAAATTAAAAAAATCAACTTTGGGGACCTTAGCCAAGCCTAGAGAACCAATTTTGACCAAAAAATAATTTTTCATATTTTCAGTATTTTTCGATATTTTTATTTTCGAAAATTCATAAAAAAATCAAGAAAAAATGAGAAAATTACAAAATCAACTTTGGAAGCCTTGGCCAAGCTTAGGAAACTATTTTTGAGTAAAAAATAATTTTTTCATATTTTTTGTATTTTTTTTAAATATATTTTTTAGAAATTAGGAAAATATTTAATAAATAATAGCATTTGAGGCCACAAAAATACATAAAAATAGTCAATATTTTTCTTTTAAATCCCTTTTCATGTTGGCCTTCGCAAATTTAAAAAATCCAATTCGGGGTCGTGTATTCCTTCACGAGCATAATCTCGAATCGGGCCTAAAAAAATTCAATTTGAGTCAATTTATTTTCATTTTTCACCTTTAAGAGTTGTGACATTATTCTCTAATATTTCAAATTTTCATCTTTGCCCAATTATACTCAGAATGACTCAATTTTGCGAAAGGGCTTTAATTAAATTCTGCAGCAAGGAATGAGCTTAAATTTGATATGTGGTAAATTTCGACTAAGCATAGGGAAGGTGTATCGAAAATTGTGAGGAGATTTGGACTTAAAGAAATATTTTTTCGAGGACTGAATTGCAAATACTTAAAATCCCAAGGACTATAGTACAAATACCTAACTCTTGAGGGATTATTTTGCAAATAACAAAAAGAAGAGTTAGTGGAGAAATTAGAATAGAGAAGGGAAGAATGAGAAGAGAAGATGGAGAATAGGAGATGAAGATAGGAAGATGGAGAAGAGGAGATAAAGATGGGAAGATGGAGAAGAGGAGATAGAGAAGAGAAGATAAAGAAAATAAGATGAGATTAGAGAAGGGAAAATGGAGATGAAAAAGAGTTAGTAGAATGGGAGATAGATATGGAGAATGGAAGATGAAGATGAAGAAGAGTTAGTGGAGAAATTAGAATGTGAGATAGAGATGGAGAAAGGAAAATGGAGATGAAGAAGAGTTTGTGGAGAAATTAGAATGGGAGATGGAGTTAGTGGAAAAATTAGAATGGAAGATGGATGAATATGCTATAAAAGGAGGAAGAAGTGAGTTTGGAAGGGAGAATTTTTGGAGGAGAAAATTTTGGATGTTTGAGAAGGTTTTGGGAAATTGAAGAAAAATTAGAGAGAAAGAAAATACCAAAAAGAGAGAGAATTTTGAAGATGATGGGAGTTTAAAACTAGAGGGTTATCATCATCAATTTCTTCATCGATCAACATAAATCAAGAATTCATCCCAGATTTGAAGCTAAGTGTCCCTCTACTCTCTTTGATTTTTTTAGTATAAACTAGCTCAAATTTTCTACTCTTCTCCCATTTCCCCATATTTGATTTCAGGCAAGAACCAATTATATTCATCAAGCACTTCTCATAATGCCATTGAAGCTAAGTGCTTCTTTCATTATTCTAATTTTTAATGTGAATTAAATCATATTTACTTCATTTCTCTATATTTTTATGTCAGGCAAAGGATAACTCCAAGTCAACGGTAAATCCCATGGAGGTGTAAAATTGGCGCGACGAGCTCTTGAGTGCCCATTAAATTTTCAATTGATCCGTCGATAGATTTTAGCCCGAATTGTCAAATCAATTCATTTTATTTTAAAGAATTTAAACCCCAGAATGTGAAGGGCAGAGCCCGCTCACTGGAGGTCCTTTTAAATTTCTGCAATTTAAATTTCTACACCTTAAACCCCAAAGGAGAGGGCCAAGCCAAGGCTGAGCTATCCATTGGTGGTCTTTATTTATTGTCATTTACTTCCTGTAATTTAATTTTTGAATCACTAAACCCCAAAATGAGTAGCTCGCAGCACTGCACAGAAGTCTTTAATTCACTTCCTCTTTCGGCTTCAGGGAAATACTTAATATTTTGAAAATGCTAAAAACAAATGTCACTCACGTATATTCCATTTTAAAAAGTGAAAATACAAAAAGAGAACACTCCACTAGAGCCTTAGGAATAAACCAAGCCTGAGTTGCCAAATTAGGATATCCATGAAATTAAGGTACCGAAAGGGCATTAGTTTTAATTAACTAGTGTAACCAAGTCCCCGAACTCATAATCTCTGGTTCGTAGAAGTAATTTAGTTATTACGCTAATTTACTTAGGTTTCTAATCAACCTACCAAAAATGATTAGTGGCGACTCCAAATTTTAAAACCATTTGAACAAAAAACCAAAGTCGCGATTCGGTGTCCGTATTAGGTTAATTCATCTAATAAACCTAATAATCCGTTAACCCGATCGAAAAAAAAAAATTCTTAGGGTCGCGACAGCTTGGCGACTCCGCTGGTTGGATTCTAACCTTTAGGTGTCAAATGGTCTTGCAGGTAGGAGTTATAAGGGGTGGATGTTTGACTAACCCTTTGTTTTGCAGGCTTGGTATTGGAATTGTTTGTTTAATTTCCCACATTTTTTAAACGGTGTTTGTATATTAATTGTTGTGCATGATTAATTATTTTAGCACTACATCACACACGTCCTGTGGCCGAACCTAGGCCATTAGTTTTAGGATGGTATTGTGATTTGGTTTTAGCGTTCGGCGTGAGATCACGTCGAAAGTTAGCCCAGATTCAATCTCGAACTTTTTTTCAACAATGAGTTTAAAAGTTAGGCCTCAGGCTTAGTAAGATTACCAAAGCAGTGGTTTTAATTTTTAGCTCGAGCAGCCGAAGTGGGGAGGCCCGGCTAATCCTAGTTACGTCGTGGGATCACAGCTAATCTTGATTATGTGCGCGAGATTGTCGCCTTGCCGTAAGTCTTTCGCTTCAATTTGTCAGCATTTAGAGTAGATAGGCTAAGATTTAAACTCACGATTCATGTGCATGTCTATATGATTTGCATGGTATTTCTTTCAAGGTAAAGTAAGTTCTCTAACCTTATCTTGTATTTATTTTTGGGTCGGTCCATGTTAGGATTCAGTCAAATTTTAAATTTAATATCATGGTCATTTTTCAAAAGAAAATAAAAACTAAATTGGTATCCCATTTGAAAAAAAAATGAACATGAAAAATCCTTAGGAAAATTTTGTTTACTAATGAAAGATTTTGTCACAGTTTTCCTTAAGGCTTCAATAAACAAAAGATTTTCTTAACGAATTTATCCTTGAAATTTCATTTTGATAAAATAAAAAAATATTTCTTCGGGAAATTTGCTAAATGCAAAGGATTTTATCACATCTTTTCTTGTAAAATCTGCAAAATCCTTTTTGAAGAAAATTTTCTCTAATTTCTCTTAAAATGAAAATATAAAATTAGGCTAATCTATGGGTCATGGACCGACTTCTTTTGGATCACATACTAATTATGTTCTTTGCTTTTGCAGGAAATCCTAGGTACCCCAGGCGGGAGTAAAAATTAGGAATAACCTTCAGAAATACAAGAGAACGGGAAATTGCTGACCCCTTAACCTTGAGAGCAAGCGAAAAGGTCCCTTCTCCTAGAGGTGGAATTACGTCAATTAGCCAGCATGTATGAGATATGTATTTTGATATGGCGGAAAATGTATTCGGATCATACATGGGGTATTTTTAATGTATTTGGAGCTTCCTGTATATTTTCTGAAAAGAATAGATTTCGTAATCAGAACCCGTGAGGAAAGTATATTAACTCGACCTTGCAACGCCTTACTGATTAAATCCATCAAAGGCCTGCCTTTTAAACTTTCTCGGGTTCGAACCACGTGGAGAATTTTGGTGGATCGGAAAATTATTATTGAGCGTGGCCCACAGACGTTTCTCCCAACGGTACAGGCGACCGACACATTCAAGTAGATGCCGAAAGGGATAGTCATGAATAAAGTGGGGCAAGCAACAGGTGGCCTGGGTTATTTATTGGCACACTGATTGAGTAGTCAAGCTGTCTCGATTTATCTGATTGATTGCAAGTCTCAATATGACTGGTGGGGGCCGCCGCCGATTTTCGATATCATCGTCTACAATGGCAAACAAGAACATTAGGAAGGATGTTAAGCCTCGGTATTTCCTGTACCTTGAATCGATCTATGGTGATATTCGGGAGAAGAGATAGCTGGGAAGTTAAGGTACAAACGTGCGAAATTTTCCTTTCATTCCATTCATCAACGAGTTTTACAAACAACTCACTAGGGAGGAAAATTAAAGCCAAACTGAGCCTTAATAAACATCACAAAAGAACTCAACTGGCTTTCCATGACATTAGTGCTATGCCTACACTGAGCAACCTGGGAGTCGAGATCTGCAAACTTGAAAAAATAGGCGAGTACATTTCTCCTTGTACCTGGCTGCATTCATCTCGTGGTGTTCAACGGTGAGTCTTAAGTTGTCGATCAGGTCCCTCTCGAAAGCTATATCAGCTGTCAGATCGTCAAGGCTCCCCTCCAGCCATTCACATCTGAACTTTATCATAACGTCCCTCGAGTCATGCTCAAAATAAGTTTGATTCAGAGCTAGGCGCTCCACCAGCTTCTCTCTCTCGTAGACCAACAGCGAGACCCGTTCACCAGCAGACTTGACAGCCTCCTTGTATCGAGCAACTGAACGTTCTGCAAACTCCAACTATTCAGATCGATCCTGGTAACGGGCTTTCAAGACGCGGGCTAAGGTGACTGTCTCTTGGGTGTTTCGGATAGCCTCCAGAAAATCGATGAAGACGTGTGGGAATGCTCTGTATTCCCTCTCCAAGTTAGTGCCTTCAACCGAAGAAGCATTTGGCTCCCTGGATAGGCCGACGATCTCAGCTTCGACACTCGGATGATGCGCTATGTGGATATAACCTCTGCCAAGAAGATGATAGAGCCTCTCCCATTTAAACATAACATCAGCCGGGAAGATGTGTGTAGGAAGGTTGACCATTGCCGAGGAGAAAATCAAGGCAGACAGATGGAACACGAGAGTATTGGAAGAGAAGGTCAGGGGAGACTAACGGAGTGCGAAGATGGTAATCTGCTTCGAAGTAAATATTGATTTCACAATAGCAGTATCAACTAGTCAGACTTTTCTATCTACCGTTCCATGTCGGTATCACCCCTGTCGGCTCGAATTCGCTACTCGTCTGGAATCTCGAGCCAAACAAATCCAACGTCTCTGCGGAAAAGTTGGACGGGAGCGCCACCGCTTTGAAAAAGAAAGAACGAAAAAGACGAGCTGAGTGGGGAATAAAAAAATTTTCAACAGAAAGAGAGATACGACTCGTCTTTATCGGATGGTTCGCTGACAAATCGATGGTGGAGATAACGACAGGGTCCCCCCTTATCGTGAAAGGATGAAAGAAGACGAGCTGGGCGAGAGATACGATAAAAAGAGTTGAGAAAAGAACAGAATGCTCATGAGAAGCAATACAGTTTTCTAAACCCACGTTTGAATTTTAAAAGGAAACGTTCTCCTGATAATCTTCATCTTCCTCTAAAGAGAGTTGCAAAGCATTCACGGTCGCTCAGAAAATTTCAGAGATTGTGGAAATACGAGGAGTGGTAGCAAACCTTGAGAGATCATTAACCAAATCGAAGATGTCTCAACCCAACACACTTGAGAGTTATCATTACTTACTGAATATGGGAGAGGAAGAGTTTGAAGCCATGTTTGGGATCGAGCCCATGGAGCCTAGCCCTTCCGCCGACGACGTCCAAGATCTTAGTAAAGATAAGGACAACAACGGTAAGGGTCAAAAGAAGCGTTACCGTCGCCATACTAAGGAATAAGTACAAAGGCTTGAGGATTTCTTCAGAACATGTCCTATGCCAGACGGCAAACAGAAAATGGAACTGAGTCAAGAGCTAGGACTTGAACCTTTTTGCAAATCAAGTTCTGGTTTCAAAATAGGCAAACCCGAATGAAGACTCGTCATGAGCACAACGAAGCCGAGTTTCTAAGAGCTGAAAATGAAAACCTCCGAGCGGAAAACAAGATGTATAAAGAGGCTTTTGACTCTGCCACTTGCCCCAACTGCAATAACCTCCTCTCCTTCGATGAAATGCATGATTTGACGATCGAAAATGCGCGCTTAAGAAGTGAGTTAGACCAGTTTATAACAGGATCGAGTTCTATTGGAGTAGGGTACAAAAAGATCAATGCTATTGGATCAGCATCAATACCTCTCGGGAAAGGGGAGATGTATCACCACCAGACAAGCGGCATTGACGACGAACTCATCGCCATGATCAACCAGTTCAATGTTGATGAAGCACTAGGGCTGTAAGGCACACGGAGTCTGTATTTCGAAGATGGCGATCACGGGTCCTTCAACATGGCCAATGCATTCTAGATCTGGAGCGAAGCCAGCTGATCAGGGGAGAACACGCAGAGGAAACCGAACCGATCCTGAGCAAATACATATATTTCGTTATCTTGTGAGGGGAATTTTCTGCTTTTATAGATGTCTGGAATTAATGTAAAAGCAGGAAGTAGTGGTTCTCTTTCTCTTATTAAATGCTTGAATCTGCCGCTTCACCAAACCCGCAATGAATTAATTGCAATTGAAAGGGTAATGTCGTATCGTTTCAATTCACCCCCAATTGCTCCAGTGTTAAATTAGATCCCTGTGTTTTCAGGAATTTGCAAATTGACCCGAGAACACAACCATACTCGAATGCGAAGTCCTCTTATTGAATGAAACTGGGGGCAAATCAATTTGCGGATATTATCACTGAATGAATGGCTCCAAACGAAGAAAGACGCAAATAAAAGACCTAGGCAATCTCAAAGAAGGGGGTTGTAAAATGCCTTGAAAAGAACCGGAATGTGGAATTGCCCAGTGCAACGTAGCAAAACCACACAATCTCAACGGTTAACTCTTAAAAGAAAGCCTCCATGGATGCCTACAGTCCAATGAGCCTGATGGCATGGGGAATGACAGTGGTCTGAAATATCTCGAGTTCGATCCCCAAGGGTGGGGAATGTTGTAAGTATTGTAAATAAATAAAAACAACTTTTTGCGTATTTCTTTTTGCAGAAAGAAACAGGATTACTCGACGAGCAATACCAAGGTCAGTATTTTGTCACGATCTTGGCCCTAATGGTGAAGTGGCCCACCAAAGCCAAGGGAAATTTAATCCAGTGAACTTGATAAAGGGGTCACGCAAAAGATTCAAGATGAAGGGTAAACCAGTATCGTATCCAATTCATCATTTCTAATACGGACTAACACGTCTTCTCCTCCATTGTTTGACAGGAAATGTCTAACTTGACATACCCACGGAGAAAATTCTGAGTGGTAAAACTGGTAAAGGAGTTGCACGAAGCACTTAAGGGTAACTCAGTATCGTGTCCAGTTCATCATTTCTGATATTGGCTAACATGTCTCCTTCCTTTTTACAGGAAATGTTAAACTAATATCTGATACGTCAAAGAAAACAGCCCCAAGGGGCCAAGTTATGATTGCCTGATGTGATCTGTCTAATGAAATAAGGGAAATCAATGGCGAACCCTGGATCGAAAAGAGGCAAAACCAGAAACAAGCTACTCCTCGACTCGAGGAATAGGCCCCCAACGTGTTTGATCCGCCCATACAGCCAGGGGCAATTTCCATACTTGTACATTATATTGCCATATTTGCATGATGTTTACACATTCCATGATTTATGCATGACTATTCTGCATGTTCAATTTGTCAATTTTGACTGGGGGTATAAACTGTACATGATGCATCGAATGTACAGAATGGGGTATGACAAGACGATGAAAGGCAAGCCATTTTCACATACGTCCTATATTTAATCCACAGTGAGTTGAGCGGTAGACAGATTCCACATTCTCCACGGCAATGGGTTTTCTCACAAAAGGTACAATAGCCGAAGTGAAGGAGGCATTCATTCTCCATTCCAAACACTTCAGGCAACCAATGACAACCCATTTGAACGGTGATTTCATTTCATAACCCTGTCAAGAACCACCCTACACTGGGGCAAAACAGAGGTAATTCCAACAATATCAGGAGATAAATGGTTAGAAATTCTTTTGCTTGGACTAACATCAATCTTCGAGTGTTTCTTTGCATGATACTCGAACTTTAATTCAAGTGCATTAGGATGACGAAGAGCATTTATTTTTTCTATCCTACACACTCATCCTTTACATAACCCAATTGAACCTGCAAATTCATTTCTCAAGCCCATGTTGGTGATCCTTGCTCATTTCATGGTAACGACGATACCTTCCCCCAAGGAACAGAATTGAAGAAATTGGGCCAATAGAGAATTCTCGAATTAGCCCATTTCATACGCTAGACCTTTATGTAATGTCTAGTATCATCTTGTTGCTAAAATTTAAAATCACAAGATTGTTAAACAAAAGAAAAAGAAAAACAAATATAGCCTAAAGAAAATGGGCCTGCTTCCAAACAAAAGGGAGTCGGGAGTAAGAAAAGCAAGGGCTACTCCAAAGAATCTCGGGCAGAAAGAGCAAAGTGCCTATCAAAAGCAAGATCAATGCCTATATATCTGTAATGAACTTCTGACTTCGAACATACATTTTGAGAATTCCCGAAAAAGGATCCCTAAAGAAGTCAGTTTGCAAAGTGTAAAAGAACTACCACCCCTCAGCCAATAGTGGTATTGTTGAAGACAAATTCAAGAGGGTCAAAGATCGGTGACAAGACCGCAATGATCACCAACACGAAGCCTTCTCATATATTTTTCTGAGCCAAAACGAGCCCTTCGTTTCTCAGACCCAAATCTCGACCTACGTTATGACCCTTAAAAGTCTCTTCTGATTAGAGCACTTGAATTAATGTAAGAGTTGAATGACTTTAAGCATCGCTCGAAGAAGTTCGAGTAAGATTATTTCTCTCTCATTTTTACAGGGTTCTTGACTTGTAAACCCGGAACATATGATAAAGACTTTTTTGTCAATGGCCTTGACTCGAAATGAGTCCCCTTTTATAAGCCTTTGACCCAGCCCACATTATGGTCCTAATCAAGACCTCCAGATCGGCTTGATCGTATCAATTGCGAGATTACTCAGACCCTCGCTGAATGCGATGATGGTAAGGTTGAGTGATTTCTTTTCAAATCCTGCAATCAGAATAAACAGCCTTTCTTGAGAGTAAGAGGAAGCCCTTTCGGACTGAAGTCCCCATTCAGGTTACATTCGAGGTATTCATGACATGATAACCTCCCTGGACAGAATTGGAAATGCAAACTCGACAGAATAGTCATGCATGATCCACATTATGAGCATACACATATGGTTTTAATCATTGCAAACTCAACTGAATGGTTTTGCATGAACCGATGAACTCATTGATAAAAATACTTGCACATGTTACCTCTGACACTGTCTGACAGGTAGTGCATTCCTGATAGTCGAGTTACCCTCCGAGGTCTCGAAATTCATCCAAGGGCTATTGAACAGACAAGCCCTGTTGGCTAATGCTCGCCAAGCATTTTCAGGTGAGTATATCGTCAACCTGAACCTTTCAATTCTGATGATTGTCTGGGTGCTCAAATCCATTGCAGCACATAAGGTCATTCAGTGAGCAAGCAGACATGATACAATCAGTCTGTCTATGCCTCGATCATTAACTCAGAAGATCCAGGTAAGTCTTCTGAACCCTTGCGACTCATGATCAACATGCTCTCATGAAGTCTTCATCAGCTCACGATTGATATAATCTTTTGTTCTCAAGCTTTATCAAATCATGATTGACAAACTCTCGTGTTCTTGATCTTTGCCTCATCGGTTTATTCCTAAAGTAATGGGAGAACAGTTAAATTGGGTTAGAGCGTCTGCAGGATTCTTGGTCTCCCTAGATCCCAAATATACCCAAAAAATCATTTTCTCAATCAATACCTCTTCAGTCTACCCAAAAAAAGGTGACATCTAGGGTATATTATCTCCGGAGCCCTTCCATTAGAAACCCCAATATGGAACAATCTATTCACAAAAGTCCTTCTTACAGGCACCCAAAGTCCTTTCTACAGGCACTAAGTCCTTCTTACAATCACCAAAGTCCTTCTTACAGGCACTAAAGTCCTTCTTACATGCACTAAAGTCCTTCCAACAAGCACCCAAATTCCTTCCTACAGGCACCCAAAAGTCCTTTTTACATGCACTAAAGTCCTTTCTACAGGCATACAAAAGTCCCTCTTATAGGCACCCAAGTCCTTTCTACAAGCATTCAAAAGTCCTTCTTACAAGCACCAAGTCCTTTCTACAGGCACCCAAAGTCCTTTCTACAGGCACACAAAAGTCCTTCTTATAGGCACCAAAATCCTTTTTACAAGCATTTTCATGGGGTGACCCACCATACGGGGCAAATCTTAATCCAATTTTAATCAGTAGAATCCTTTCGTTAGGAATCTACCATGGGTTGACCTACCATGCAGGTCCAAGTTCAATCACCCTAAGGTTTTCTTATAACGAATCCTTAGGTTCTCATTCCACTTTCGACAGAACATTCATGTCAATCGACAACCTCACGGGCAGGTAAGTGCCAGGTAAACTCTCCTCTCTATCTCTCAATCCCTCCATCGGAGTCTCCTCAAATCAGGTCTGGATCGAAACTTACATTAAAGGGTATTGGAGATCAGATGTCACGACTCACTTTATTTCCTTGTCTGTTGAGTCGATTAGGATTCAGGTGTCATCTCGTCTTTGAAATGAACCTCTACCGAGCTTCCTTTCAAAGAGGGGCAGCTGTTGACACCTGATTTTTAATCATCTTTTCTCTTTTAAAATTAATACAAAATTCATAAAAATTCATAAAATTAAAAAATCAACTTTGGGGACCTTAGCCAAGCCTAGAGAACCAATTTTGACAAAAAAAAATAATTTTTCATAAATTCAGTATTTTTCGATATTTTTATTTTCGAAAATTCATAAAAAATCAAGAAAAAATGAGAAAATTACAAAATCAACTTTGGAAGCCTTGGCTAAGCTTAGGTAACTATTTTTGAGTAAAAAATAATTTTTTCATATTTTTTGTATTTTTTTAAATATATTTTAGCAATTATGAAAATATTTAATAAATAATAGCATTTGAGGCCACAAAAATACATAAAAATAGTCAATATTTTTCTTTTAAATCCCTTTTCATGTTGGCCTTCACAAATTTTAAAAAAATCCAATTCGAGGTCGTGTATTCCTTCACGAGCATAATCTCTAATCGGGCCTAAAAAAATTCAATTTGAGTCAATTTATTTTCATTTTTCACCTTTAAGAGTTGTGACATTATTCTCTAATATATTAAATTTTCATCTTGGCCCAATTATACTCAGAATGACTCAATTTTGCGAAAGGGTTTTAATTAAATTCTGCATCAAGAAATGAGTTTAAATTTGATATGCGGTGAATTTCTACTAAGCATAGGGAAGGTGTGTCAAAAATTGTGAGGAGATTTGGACTTAAAGAAATATTTTTTCGAGGACTGAATTGTAAATACTTAAAATCCTAGGGACTAGAGCACAAATACCTAACTCTTGAGGGATTATTTTGCAAATAACAAAAAGAAGAGTTAGTGGAGAAATTAGAATAGAGAAGGGAAGATGGAGAAGAGAAGATGGAGAATAGGAGATGAAAATAGGAAGATGGAGAAGAGGAGATGAAGATGGGAAGATGGAGAAGAGGAGATGGAGAAGAGAAGATAAAGAAAATAAGATGAGAATAGAGAAGGGAAGATGAAGATGAAGAAGAGTTAGTAGAATGGGAGATAGATATGGAGAAGGGAAGATGAAGATGAAGAAGAGTTAATGGAGAAATTAGAATGTGAGATAGAGATGGAGAAAGGAAAATGAAGACGAAGAAGAGTTAGTGGAGGAATTAGAATGGGAGATAGAGTTAGTGGAAAAATTAGAATGGGAGATGAATGAATATGCTATAAAAGGAGGAAGAAGTGAGTTTGGGAGGGGGAATTTTTGGAGAGAAAATTTTGGATGTTTGAGAGAGCTTTGGGAGATTGAAGAAAAATTTGAAAGAAAGAAAATACCAAAAAGAGATAGAGAATTTTGAAGATGATGGGAGTTTAAAACTAGAGGGTTATCATCATCAATTTATTCATCGATCAACATAAATCAAGAATTCATCCCAGATTTGAAGCTAAGTGTCCCTCTACTCTCTTTGATTTTTTTAGTATAAACTAGCTCAAATTTTCTACTCTTCTCCCATTTCCCCATATTTGATTTCAAGCATGAACCAATTATATCCATCAAGCACTTCTCATAATGACATTGAAGCTAAGTGCTTCTTTCATTGTTCTAATTTTTAATGTGAATTAAATCATATTTATTTCATTTCTCCATATTTTTATGTCAGGCAAAGGACAACTCCAAGTCAACGGTAAATCCCATGGAGGTGTAAAATTGGCGCGACGAGCTCTTGAGTGCCCATTAAATTTTCAATTGATCCGTCGATGGATTTCAGCCCGAATTGTCAAATCAATTCGTTTTATTTTAAAGAATTTAAACCCCAGAATGTGAAGGGCAGAGCCCGCTCACTGGAGGTCCTTTTAAATTTCTGCAATTTAAATTTCTACACCTTAAACCCCAAAGGAGAGGGCCAAGCCAAGGCTGAGCTATCCATTTGTGGTCTTTATTTATTGTCATTTACTTCCTATAATTTAATTTTTGAATCACTAAACCCCAAAATGAGTAGCTCGCAGCACTGCACAGAAGTCTTTAATTCACTCCCTCTTTCGGCTTCAGGGAAATACTTAATATTTTAAAAATGCTAAAAACAAATGTCACTCACGTATATTCCATTTAAAAAAGTGAAAATACAAAAAGAGAACACTCCACTAGAGCCTTAGGAATAAACCAAGCCTGAGTTGCCAAATTAGGATATCCATGAAATTAAGGTACCGAAAGAGCATTAGTTTTAATTAACTAGTGTAACCAAGTCCCCGAATTCATAATCTCTGGTTCGTAGAAGTAATTTAGTTCTTACGCTAATTTACTTAGGTTTCTAATCAACCTACCAAAAATGATTAGTGGCGACTCCAAATTTTAAAACCATTTGAACAAAAAACCAAAGTCGCGATTCGGTAGGACTTAGGAAGGTCCGTATTAGGTTAATTCATCTAATAAACCTAATAATCCGTTAACCCGATCGAAAAAAAAAATTCTTAGGGTCGCGACACATTCATGTTTCCCCATAGTGGACTGTTTGAACTTCTTAAATAATGATCATCTAAGTACTACCCTTGTGGTAAGTGGTTTCTTGATCACAAGGGGACACCAAGCTCTCATATGCGCTCTCTCCATGCAGGGATGCTTCTTTACTCCTTGAAGTTTGATCCATTCTTTGACTTTGTGGTCCGTCTCTAATCCGCTCAAATATGTGGCGGTATAAGAATCCCTAAAGTGGAATAGATTGCGCCTAGTGAGCTTCCTCCTCTAGGTGAATCGAAATGCTCCAAATGATTCCGTATCAACAGTGTCGTGATGTTGAGCACTCCCTTGTGAACACTTCAGAAACTACGGACTGATTTAGGGAAATCATCCTTCTATCCTAGAAATGGCTTTCAAACCAATCACTTGAATGATTTTTGAAATGATGCAATGATATGCTTATGTGTGCAATTTAAAATGTATGAGAGATGAATTGCAAATTTAAGGTTTAAAGACCTTACCAAGCAGAGCCCTTTATTTGTTTTTTGGTTTTAAGTATATCAATACTTTATTTCACATGAGCATGAGATAAGTGAGGATTTGACTTTAAAAATCAAAAGGGACATGGTATAGACCTAAAAAAGCTCACATTATCTGACTCGATAATTTTGCCCACAAGCGCAATCAAATATCAAGTGGGAAGAACCATCAATTAAAATAGTGAGCGGAATCAAATATAGTTAACCCAAGTGCAATCAAATGCTAGAGTTTTGCATATCGATTCCTATCTATGGCGACTTAGGAAAGTACTTTATGGCTTGGGTTTAAGCGCTTGTATGAGCGAGCGTCGTAATCCTCAAAATATGCAAGATCATACATAAGACTTAATATCAAAATAGCACTTCAAAATTACAAGAAATAAACAATCAACCCCAAAACACCAAATATGCACAAAATACGTCGGCATGTACTTCACCCCTTATAACTCCCATCTGCAAAAAATATTTAACACCTTTGATTAGGTAACTTACCTCATATTCAGTAGCATCTGCAGAAAATATGTTAGAAAATACTCAAACTTTTAATCAACTCAAGTCCTCTAAAGATTTACAAATCAAGTCTCTAGTGGAGTCGCTAGTCCGTCACGACCATCTCGAGACTTTTACATATGTAGGCAATCTCGAGGGAGCTAATAGATTACCTTCGAGATCTCACTCGCTTGATATGGCAGGTATGACATTAGATCGAAGGCGTGGGCCCTCCCAGGCCTATACCACATCTTGTTAAAGAGGAATTTAAAATTGAGGTCAGCCTTAGTATGATCAGGTGATATATGATTAGTGTTTATGCCATTAAAGTTGCCACCAATCTCTTTATTGGAAGGTAAATTGGAAACTTTATCGTGCAGTTGGGAGAAACCGTTTGGTTCTGCAAAAACCAGAGAAGCAGGTTCGAGAAATTAGTTACGTTGACTTTTCAGTTGGTGCCCTTTCAGTACCTAAGTTGAGTGATTTTTCTAACCTATAGATTTCATGCAAATGTTTTTTTGGGTAAGCTAAGTCCTAAAGTCTAAAGGGTTCATGCAGGTGAGAAAGATATCCTGTTAGAGATAATCAGAAATTGAAAGTGTGCAGATCATGAAATTAGTACATGTGGATAAATCAAATCAAATCAGCACTCAAATGGTCACATGACAAGCCTAATGATGTCCTAAAGATTTAGAGAATGCACCAATTAGGTTTAGAGATAGTTTGGGAAAGTTTGGATCAAATTGACCAGAAAGGCAAAACGGTCATTTTTCAAGGCTCGAGAATCCAAAATCATGAAAATAAGTCAAACAAGCTGAATATGGTCATTCCCTTTTTTTTTATGATTTTTGGGAATTTTTTGAGTTTTCTAAAATTTTTATGATTTTTTAAATTTTTTGAATTTTTTTAAATTTTTCAAATCGGGTTGAGTTAATCCGACCCAAAACCATGCAAGTTTAAACCAATTCTCAAAATAACACGATTTTTTAAATTATTTTTTCTAATTTTTTTAACATTTTCTCAGAATTTTTTGTAATCGACTAATCTAACGGCCTAGAATAGATCACGTGGCTAGCCCACACCTGTTGGATCTAGTAACCTAAACCAATGGCCATGACTAAATAGAAGACCACAGCTAGACTGTCCACTCAACATATCAGAATTTGCTGCTGAGATTAAACCATAACTCGATCTAGACCGTTTGATTGGAAAATCTATTTTCATTTTTGAGAAATCATATTATAATATAAAAATTCTATTTTTTATTTCCAAAAAACCTAAATCTAGACAAGTGGCACCACCTCCATCATCTAATCCAGGTTTTATTCAATCCTCTATTAAAAAAAAAGAATATAACAGCCGAGTTGACATGGAATCTTCTTCCTCCACATCAGATTTTGACTGGTCAAAGAGCTGATGTGGCAATGCCACGTCAACGCCACATCAACATTGACCAAGAATGTGCTAACATGGCATCTTCTTCCTCCTCACAACGAAACTCAAATGAATGGCCGAGGTGATTCGTCATCGTTCAATGGTGAAACCACCTCTGATTTGCATGAAACCATGACCAATCAATTTGTCCAAACAACCAGATCAAAATATCTAAGCACTAACCAGATCCAACACCTAAATCAACACAAATCAAGTTCGCATAGAACATCAATCACAGAACTCAGACTTAGAATCTAGAGCATAACTATAGAATTCCTTCTTCAAACAGCATCATAAGGGGTTTAGGAACCTTACCTCGAGCTCTGATCAAGCTCTAAATCGCTAGATTTCTCTGGCCAAGTCGCAATAGTCCAATGAAGGTTGGAGGTTTCGACTGGAGGTTCTCGTGTGAAATCAATGCAAAAAGAGAATGCGATAATGTTTAGTGATGGATGAGAAGCAAAACGCACAAAAAAAAAACAAATTGTGGCCGGAATAAGAATCTATCATTGAAACACCGAGGAGAGCTTGAACTTGCAACTCACCATTCCAAGAGGTACCAAGCTACGAGACTAGCAACGATCAACTCCTTGGAGCTTAGGGAAGCTTCTCGAAGTGGTTGTGCTACTCAATGTGGCTTGAGAAGCCGCGATGGATCTTGCATAGCTCAAGCTCAAAATTGCAACAATGGCATCACAGAGAGAGTTCCTCTCTCTTCTTTCTCACTCTCTCTAGTCTATTAGTGTCTTTGAATAGAATGAGCCTGTCCCTTCCAAAAAAAAAAACTCCCTTTGAAAAAAAACTATGTGGGAGAGGGTAAACTACCTCAAAACTCAAATGCCTGAAAACAAAATCAAGTGCCATTTAGCACGTCATCGCCAAGTATACTTCAACCAAGTCATCAGAGCTCTGGCTTGTCCTAAATTAGCATGAAAATGCCTTGATCGTTCTCAGGGTCACTCTGTGTATGAAGGGTTAACAAATGGAAAAGAAGATAGGACGACCAGGTCTGTAGGTCGGATCTTGTCCGATCAAACAAACCCGGTTGGCCAAAAAAACGTTGAATTGACCCTCCAAAGTTCAAAAAAATGTGGAATTAAACCCCAAAATTGGCTTTAGGGACATGAATTCTTTTAGAAAATGAATTTTCATGAAAATTTGCAAGGAATCGCATAAAAACCCCGATTTTGCCTATTGTCTCAAGAATCCATTTAGAGAAAAACAAACCCTTAACGGTGTTTTTTGCTCAAAATAATGCCACTAATGGATTTGGGGGGTCAAAAACTAGGGGATGACATTCTTAAATTGTCATTTTATTGTCTGGGAATTTTTAATTGAATTTTTAATGCAATAGGGACTAAATTGCAAAAATTAGTTACATGGTTTAGTCCCTTTTTGCGAAATCTAATAATTCCTTGAACTTTTGGACTAAAATATAATTTTGAAAAATAGAGAGGAATTTCATGACTAAAAAATGCAAAAAAAAAAAGAAATTTAAAGGGCTAAAATGTAATTTCTATGATTTTTGAAATTAATTCAGGAATATGTGTTATTAAGGAACACATAAACCTGAATCAATTTTTTTCAAATTTTCTTCAAAAAATGAAAAATAGAAATCAAATGAAAATATTGAATATTTTAGTGTGTTGTTGTGGCCTCAAATGCTATTTTTTGTGATTTTCCAAGTATTTTTATTTTTTCTAAAAATTTTAATAAATAAAATTTTGAAAAATCATTTTTTGTTGAAAAAATGATTCCTTAGGCTTGTCCAAGGCTTTTAAAGTTGATCTTTTAATTTTTTAAATTTTTACATATTTTTTATGAATTTTAAAAAAAAGACTAACAAAAAATTAGGTGTCAACAAAGGGGATTAGAGAGTGTACTAAATTCTGCATCTATTGAAAATAAGAGATCAATCTTGTCTCAACTAATACCGTTAAAAGTCCCAACTAACCCATTTGTGCCACATTTATCCAAACTTAATTTTGTGTTACAAAAAAAAATCCTAAATTGATATCATCGTGCTAAATTTATCCGAAATTAGTTTCGTACCATAAAAATTCAAACTGATATTGACAAATCTACGCTCTACTAGCTTCCATCCAATATCTTGTTGAATTACTAGCTAGAAACAAAAATGGCACACAATTAGGCTGATTTACGTGTGATGTGGATTCCATATGGAAATCTAATATAAATGGTTCCCTAAATGACATCATTTAAGCCAATTTTGAAGAAAATGAATGGAGATTGGGGATTGGAGCAACATTGAATCTGCTCCTTCTCTCTCCCAAATCACCAAAATCATGGAGCAAAATTAGATTTTTAGCAGATTTTCGAAAAGTAAGGAGCTTTTAGAACAAAATTAGCAAACTTTGGCGGATTTCTTAATCTCAATTCATTTTCTTGAGATCCGACTTCCCCAAAATGATGGCATTTAAGTGACCCATTTATGTTCCGACAAAAAAAAGAGGTACCCATGTTTATTGAATTTCCACATCAAACGCTAATCAACCGAGTTATTTGCTACATGTAATTTGTACGTCAACGATTCAATGAGGATAAAAGACTGAGGCTAATGGAGGTAGATTTATTATTGTATAGAGAAAGCACAAAAGTGTATCAATTTGAGAATTTTTATGCCTCAAAAATGGTGTTATGAAGAAGAGCAACTCTATCAAGTTTCCGATCTTGGACCAGGGTGGTGTCGCATGTTCCTCTTACGAATACTTTTGTCAACAAATCAAGTAAAGAATTTAACAACTTCCTCTTTACTTCCTAATTTTTGTTGAAGTATTCCTCCGCGTCCAAGGTTTTCTTTCTTTATTTTCCGACAATTGTAGCCATGTTCTTGATCCAGGGCAAAGGATTTTTTTTTTTTTAATTCTTTGGTTTACAGGTTTACATTGTTGCTATCTATCCTAGGGTGAACCCTAAGGAAAAGCTAATGGATTAATGGTTACCCATAAAAGAGATCTGACACCATCTAGCACGAACTCTCCTAATCCCATACCAATATAACTTAGGGCTTCAATTTAATCATTTAAACATTTAATTCGATTTATTTCAGAGCCGCCACTAGTCAGTTATGGATCGATTAGACACTCAAATAAAATGTGAGGGTACAATTTTACTTCTATGAATCAAAGACTCATGGATACGGAGACTTAATTATGCTAGATAAATCTAACGTCATGCAAGTACCGTTTCTCTTTCTTTCATAAATGTTTTGCAAATAATCGTGGTCAATTTTATCCTGTATCACTATGCGGGTGCGCCGACAAAAATGTAATGCTCAGCTATCAAAGTGAAAAAATAAATCACTCAAAACAATCTACTTGATTTGAATGTTTGAAAGTGGGAATTTTGTAGACCTTTTAATAAATTCTGATAGAAAAAAATACCACATTCTAACCTTTTAATCGGCCGTACAAATTTAAATTCGTGTCATCTTTCTTTCAATCGATTTTTATGAAGTACGTAATCACGCAATTTTTCAGCCTATCCGAATAGATTATAACGAAGTACTCTGGTCATCTTTAAATATGGAATCCAAAACTAGTGGCTGCAAAAAAAAATGATTTTACACGAAATGACTGTGATAATGCATAATGGCGAGGACGGACTTTCATTTGATTGAATGAGAACCGTATGATCAACTACTATTCACGTTTATGTTTTTTTTTCTCTTTTAAAAAAAACGAAAAGGCTTAAAGATATTAAACACCCGTGGAATGCTCCGTTAAAATATAATGAAACTTATTTCTTTTCATAATTTTTTTAGTAGCTTCATTAACTTTTTGAATTAGAAAAGTTTTGGCTCGAAAAATGAACAAAAAGAAAAACCTCTTGGCTCTCCCTTTCGGAATTTGGACATTCATTTTCATAAATTATTGTCAAGCTTACGCCTTTTTTCATTTTATTCTTTTCGCGAAAAGCCATACTTATTTTTCCTCTATTTTACATTGATATAAAGAAGATAGTCAGGTCTCTATGCTCACGCCATTAGGCTATCAAAATGAACAAATAAAGGTTTCCTCTACAAAATCCATCTTGTATACCATATTTATCAATTAGATATTAAAGAAAGAGTGCGATGGGTAGTTGTAAGGTTTTCACCAAAATAATTTTCCATATAAATCTCTCTGAATTTGAGGTGCTCTTCAAGGATTACAATATTACATAGCTTTCGCTTAAATATTACCTTCCTCTATTTCCAATCAAATATTTCTGTGTAAATCCGTGAAATAATAGAGAAAAGCTTGTCATCCACTAATATGGAATTCATTAGTGGTTATCAAATAACTGGAGGCTTTCGTTGTGTATATACCATATTAATTAATTAGTACGCAAAGGGCGCGAATGGGCAGTTGGAAGGTTTTTAACCAAAATTAAGATCCATATAATTTTTCTTTTCCTTCACGGGCTATACAGCATTCGCTTATAAATTTCTTCCTCTATTTCCAATCAAATTTTTTTGGGTGAATCCATGAAATTACATACAACAACTTGCCATTGTCATCCAGGAGGTGGACTTCGTGGACAGAATGTTCAATTTGACTGGTGCCTTCACATTTGAGGGACAATTGTCCAGGAAGTCCTAAATCTATTGCAATTTTGTCAATTCAATCCTAAATCTTTTAATTGTCAATTGAGTCCTAAATATTTTCATGTTTTTTCAGTTGAGTTTACTTGGCCAATTTTGGTTCGAAATTACTTATGCAAATGCCAACTGTCTTACATGACATAGCCAGTACTAACTTGTATGAATTTTAATAGTGTTTAAATTTTTTTTCAAATTATTTATTTATTCATTTTTTCCTTTTTTATTTTCTTGTGCTTTCTCTTACCTTTTTTTTTTCCTTTCCCATCTTCCCTATGCCAGCCATCAACAAGCCCCAAGATGGCTGAAAAAGGTCGCCGGCCTCAAGTGAGGAACGCCTAGGCTTGGGCTAGTGAGGGTCGCCCTTGCTACCCTTGCCTACCCGGGGGTTGCCCTTGCCAACCCAAGCAAGGGTGACCATCAACCAAGGCTGGCTAAGTGTAAAAGGGAAGAAAGAAAGAAAAGGGAAGAAACAAAAAGGAAAAAATAATAAAAATAAATAAAAATTTTGAAAAAAATATTAAAATCTTTTTAAGTTTTGTCCACATCAACGCCAACCATACCACATAGGATAACCAGCATCCACATTAGCGATTTTTGATTAAAATATATCAAATGAATTCAACTGGCAAAATTAAAAATTTAAGACTGAATTGGCAAAACTGTAATATGTATAGAATTTTTAGGATAATTTTTTCTGTACTTTAACGTACAATGTCAATGATTCTGAAACCATATTGGCAGGCGATACCTTGATCAATCCATATAGACAAAGACGGTTTGTGTGAAAGCCAAAAGGCATATCCAGATCGAAGTCCCTCTGCACCGCGCCGTCCCAAAAGGCAAATTCTGGGTCACAATCTTTAGGACGATATAAATTCCATTTCGTCTCTAATGGGGCCGAAAAAGTATCGCCTACGAAAGAGAGTACGAAAAGGAAAACTGCAACCCCATCATCTTGCCGTTCGATCTACCTAAATCAGTCACCACATTTTGATAGGGATCTCTCTTGGGACCTCGTGCGTCTTTACTCGCTTGCTCAGCTATTATTCAAACCACCCTCTCAAGCAATTCCACCAAACAGTAAAATTTAATATCACCATGTTATATGCTTATGACTCTATGAGAGACTCATCATTTTGTTACGTTAAATAAGTAATCAATCTATTACATAACGACCCATTACTCAAGTTCTTTTATTTCCTTAAGTATAAATGGAAAATTACCCAATCAGTATCTTATCATATGGATGTCAATTCAGGCCTTAATTTTTTAATTTTTCTAAATTGGCCTTAAATCGTTGTGCAAAATTTCAATATAATCCTTGTGATCAATTTTCATCGGAAATCGTTGATGACGGTGTATGACGTAGGACGGTTGGATTGCCACATTAGCAACTTCTAGAAAAATTAGCTAGAATGACTATATTGAAATTTCACAAAGTTTTAGAACTAAATTGACAAAATTTAAAAGTTTAAGACTGAACTAATATCCATACAATAGGTTCAGTACTGATTGTGCAATTTTCTTTAAGCATTAAATAAATATCTATAGATATGAGGATGTTGTGCAGCCCATCATTCATCAATTTTCACGTGACACTCCTAATTCGGCTTGCACCAGAAAGAGGGCTTGAGTTGAGAGTATCCCATTGCTTTTATATATATAAACTCAACCTCATATGACGCTTTTTTGCCTTAGCTCGGTCAATAACCATGGTCAAATTTTGAGTGCCAACGCCTAATCAAGGCATATCCCCTGTTCAAAGACTTCTCAATTGCTAAGAGCTTTGTGGGGCTACGGCGATAGGCTCGCCAGCCATAAAATTTTGAGTTGCAAATGATTCAAAGTAATTATAATTCAACCTTAGAGGTGTCAAATGGGTAGGTAGGGTCGAGTTTGGGTCGGGTCGAATATGGTCCGATCCATATTGACCCGTCTAACCCATTTTGACCCATATTTAATGACCCATACTCGACCCAACCCGCAACCAACCCATACTCGACCCGACCCATTTTGACCCATATTGCCAAATCACACTAATATTCTAAGAAAAAATTATATAACTCATTTAACCTATTTTAGTTTGCTTTTATTTTTCTTTCATTTTTCTCCGAGCATGGTGAGTGGCGGCAGTCGGCGACGATGGGTGGGCGGAGGCTGCTAGCGAACGGCAGTGGCCGGTGACCAGCGGACAATGACTGATAGCCATGGGCCCATTTGTAAAAATAGAAAATTAAAAAAAATAATAAGAAGAAATTTAGGCTTTAAGGGAGGCGAAAAATAGGCTAATCCTGGAAAACATTTTCCTCTTATGAAAAAAATCTCTTTGAAAAGTGTGGAAAACGTTTTCCTTATTTTGAGAAGAGGAAAACATTTTTCTCCGTTACCGCTGGTCGCCACCGACGGTTGCTGCCGCCGGTTGGCCGCCGCCGGACATGGTCGTGAGTCAACCACCGGTCGCCGCGGCCGGCCGCAGGTCGTCTCGGGCGGCCGCAGGTCGCCGGGCCGGTCTCCGCGGCCGGCCGCAAGCTGCCTCGGCCGATCGCCGCGGTAGGCCGCCCGTCGTCGCCGCGACCAATCACCGACCGCTGCCACCGTCGATCCCCGAAAATCAATTCCATAACAAACGACCAAAATTGTTTTCCAATTTATTTTTAAGTATTAATCAAACATCAAAAAATATTATTATTTTCTTGAAAAAGGACTTTCTAAAAAATGATTTTCGAAAGTATCACATTTTCCGTGAAACAAACGGAAAGACCCTAGGTCCATTTGTAATTTGTGAGAGTTATGGGTCGAAAATGGGCCCAATATGGGTCGAAAATGGATTTCATGCGTGGCCTAGTTTTGATCCATTTAATTTCATTTCAACCTTTTGGACCCATTTTTAGTGAGTCCTTTAAATGTTAATGACCCATATAAGACCTATTTTATATAAAATATGGGTCAAATATGAGTCTTTGACCTATATTGACGGCTCTATTCAAGCTGAACATTTCGAGAGGGGATCGGTACTCCCGCTTTTTTTTTTACCTTCCCAATAAATAAAGAAGGAAGATCAATGAAAAGCGAAGAAGGTAACTAACTTAGTAGAAATGATTTCATCAATCCTAGTCAGACATTAAATAACCTGAAATTGGGATTTCCGCAATGATATGAAGTGTTAGTAGCGCATATAACAACGTCGAACACATCAATATACTGTTTCTATACATTTCAAAAAATCTCAATCTTTCAATTACCATCAATGTACTCAATGAAGGTGATTGGAAAGCATTGAGCTCAATCGATCAACTCCCAAGTTCAACTCCGGCTTCTCTGATTGATCTGGCTTAAGCCTCATCCCTGCATGAAAAAGACCAATTTCGAGCACAACTTGATTCAATGGTGGTGTGAAAGTATCCAACTCATCAAAAGTATCCTTAAGTCTCGATCTAATTTCATCGGTAAGCTCAACACAATCATGATTCATTAAAGCCCAAAATGTGTTCTGATCACAACTTAATCAGTGGATTGAAAATGAAGTTACCGATGTGAAGACCTTCGGCCAGAAAGTTACTGATTAAAAATAAAGTTGCTGATATGAACAGAAGCAACCTAGATGCTAACTAAGGAGATGTCGATCCTTCCCTAGCCAATTTAGTTCTGTTTCCCTAAGATTGTTGCCGATTTTGAAGCGGACAACAACATATCAATGGGAGGCTATCTTGGATAAAGTCCTTTGCTGTTTACTGATCTTCAAAGGTGTTTATGGAGTTGTTCATGCTGATGGACAAATTTAATGTCTTTGTATAGAGTCTTAGTTATTTTCTGGTCAAGTGTCTTTAGTCCTAGTTTTTATGAGTCTTAATTGTCTTATAAGTTTCAAGAGTCAAAGTTTTGGTTACTAGGTATTTATTGCACTTCCCGGTACCTATAACGTTAATGTGTTTGGGAGTTACCATGTCAATGTTAGTTGGGTGATTCTCGGTTCTTCAATGTTTAGTTTATTTCCTATGTATTAGTCCTTCCATAAAAAGAGGTGAAATTTCCATTGTAACGCCGAGTTGTCTATTTGATGAATATGAATACATAAGATTTTCCTCTATTGAGTGAATATCTTTGGAGAGTGGATAACTATTTGGCCTCTTTATCATTTGATAGTGGATTACCCCTCTATAGTGAGTCAAAATGCCTTTTATCCTTGATTGATGGATTTCCTTTAGTCCTTGATCGTGAGCTTTCCTATCCCAAAGATCTTTATCCTTGGCGGATGGTTAATCCTTTAAGCTTTAGTGATGAACTTCGTCAATCCCAATTTGTGTCGTCGGCTGGTGGTGAGTCCTATACGTTTGGGTGTAGATTGTATCTATCATGCATTTGCATTCAATCATCGATATCTGTCACCCATACACTTTATTCTGTCCTCGTTTCCTTCCTTCATCACTCAAAATGCATTTGGCCCATCTTGCACATGCATTGACAGGTGGTTAATTGATTTACGAGACTAGGTGTTTAATAGGTGTACGGGTAGTCACATCTCCACACTCGTATCATTAGGCTATTTGTTGATACCTGTTGATACCCGTTGATACCGAAACGTTGCGGTGTGATTCGGTATCTTAGAAATGACACGTAGAAAAAGGAATCATTGGAAGATCCCGAACGATGGTAAGAGGAAAAGATAGTATGTGTGCCATTCGGGATATGTGCGTTATTCGGGATATGCGTACCATTCGGGATATACGCGTCATTCAAGATATGCACGCCATTCTGGATAGGTGTGTCATTCGGGAAATGTGTGCTATTCGGGAAGTTTAAAAGAAAGTGTGCCGAATGAAAGACATAGGGTGTTTGGATTCGGCATGTTATAGATATGCAAAATGGAAATGATTACATCCTAAAATTCGGATATACCGGATAAGACCTATGGACGCGAACGGGTTTTCCAAAACTTAGAAATATCATTCAAAAAGAGACAGTTGATGGTGCAGTTACAAATTATTAGAGACATGGGCTCCGATTTACATGGGTCGATTGTAAAGATCATGGATCAGAGGTGAAGTAGAGCGCCAAAATTCAAAGATTTGAAATCAAAGAATAACCGCTTGAGCGGTTAGAGACGCAAAGAGGATAAATACCCAAAAGGAAGGAAAATGGAGCTCTCTCCACAATCATCCAAGAAAGACATTCTGTTTCTTTGAAGCTTTAGCTTACTTCGCTATTCGTAGTGTAGCGTGTTAACATTCCAGTACTTTCCTTTCCTTGTACTTTCGATTTCAAGCAGTCTATTTCCACTACCAGCCAATTAGGAGTAGCGTAGATAGTAAATCCTCGCCAGTTCAATCACTTTCATTAGCCTTGTTCTCCCTGACTGTCCATCAGAATAGAGCCATAGAACCCTTCTCAATAAAAATCAAATTGCGAAGTTCGGTGAATGATATTCTCGATTCAAATCGCGCGAACATCTTTTTGGCACGCCTGGTAGGACCTTTGTGGTAAGTTTTGGAAAAGATGGTGAGAACAAGAAATCAAGTGGATAGTCAGAACGACAATGCCAACAATGGTAACCAGTCTGAGCATTCGACAGCTAATGTAGTGGTCGGAGCTACTGCCGATATACCACGGCAGTTAACGAATGATCAAGCTCGTGCGTTAGCACCAGATGCTACACTGGTAGCAACGATGAAGAGAATGTTCGAAGAGCAGCAGAATGAATTGACCAACAATATGATCCGACACGCCACTGACGTCATCAAGCCAATGGTAGTCAATGCGATAAATGAGGTAATATCGCGACCAGGTTCATCGTCTCAAGGACCTCCTTTTCAAGTAAATGCTTCTATGGCCATGCATTATCCTCTAATGTATGGTCCACCTGTCGCTGGTCAAGGTAGCGGAGGAGTCCCTCTTCAACCTTCCCCAGTAAGGATCATACCAAGGCCAGAGAATCCAACTCAAGTGAACTTTGTAAAAGGAGTCAGTGGGTATACTTTCCCACAATGCGGTATAGTTAAAGGTAACGCAGCCAACCCAAATGTCCAGAATGTACATCCGGTGCCGAATATACCCAATCCTGAACCGATAAGGCCTCCTGGAGTTCCAGTATATCCACATGGCATCGGGAATCAACCCTATAGACCAGCACCACCGGTTAACTTTAACGCAGAGAATCAAGGAGTCGATAGACCCTTACCAATTGACCCTAGGGGGCAAGAGGCTTAGGTTGGCCAGCAGAATGTGAGATCATGGAATCCCGGTGGAGTAGCTGAGATAGTGCTCCAGCAGTTGGGAGTAGACAGGGCTGTTCCAAGGCCGGTGTATAGGAAGCCACACCCAGATTGGGTGGATAATATCCCATATCCAAGGGGATTTAAAGCACCTGATTTTGCTATCTTCACTGGGGAAGAAGACCAATCAACTGTAGAGTACGTAGGATGATTTTTAGCACAGTGTGGAGAAGCAGAGACAAACGAATATTTGAGGCTCAAGCTATTTCCTCTGTTGTTGTCCAAGATAGCATTCACCTGGTATACCAACCTACCAGCGAATTCAATTTAGACATGGGCCAAAATGGAAATGCAGTTTCATTCTCAATTTTATCGGTCAGTGCCCGAAGTATTAGTAGTCGATCTTGTGAGAATGCATCAGTATAGTGGAGAAACTGCAGACCAGTTTATCGCTCGGTTCAAGAAGTCAAGAAATCGATGCCTGACATCTCTCACTGAGAAAGAATTTACCGATCTGGTGTTTAATGGGTTAAGATTCAACCTTCGTGAGTACTTTGAATGTCAAACTTTTGACGACCTCTTTCAACTAACAACCAGAGTCTCAAAATATGAACACTTGTTGAAGGAGAAAGATAGGAGGCCAGTGAAAGAGAATAGACAGGCCTTGGTTGAGATAGGTAATCCCGAAATGGAGAGTCTGATGGAAGAGGGAGAAGAGAAGGAGATAGCAGTGGCAACAATGGTGTTGGACAAACCATATATGTGCTCAGCTCTTAAACCAGCAAGGGTAAAAGAGTTTGCAAAGGCAAGAAAGTCAAATAGTTACTCATTCGACATATACAAGTTGGATGAGATATTTGATTTGTTGCTGAAAGATGGGATGATAAAGTTAGCTGAGGGACAAAAAATCCCATCTAAAGAAGAACTGGCAGATAAGAGGTATTGTAAGTGGCATCACTCAACCAGTCACAACACAGCGAATTGTATCGTTTTCAGGAAAACGATACAGAAAGCGATTCGGCAGGGCAAGATTAAATTTGCCGAAGATAAAGGGAAAGCACCAATGGAGGTTGATACATATCCTTTTCCTAAGATGATGGGAATGGTGAATATTCGTACTCCGTCGGGTTATCAAACCGAAGGTGTATGCTCTCATTGTCACCAGAACCTGAATCATCAAGACCAACATTGGTTGGAATATCGGTTTGTTCGCGGGACTAAAGGGAGATACCGATCAGACTCTTTCATTCGGGGAAGCATTAGACCCCAAAGAGATTTTGGAGGTGACTCTACAAGTCATCTAGTCCGCGGGACTAGAGGGAGATACCAATCATGCTCTTTCATTTGGGGAAGCATCAGACCCCGAAGAGGTTTTGACAATGACCCCACAAGTCATTTGAGCCGCGGAACTAGGGGAGGATACCGAAATAGATTCTATTCACGAAAGGAAGACGAGGTGCGAAGAACGCCTGAAGCGACGATACCCAAAGAGCTTATCCAGACACAAAATGTCCTCCGAAAACCCGAGAAGGAAACACAAGCAAAATCAAATCCGAGATTGTGGTTCCCAACATTTCTTCCCAGGAGCCTGTAAGGGACAACCAATGCACGCAGTTAAAGTTGGAAGATTGGCGTGAATTGGCACGCTGCGAGCGCCAGAGAGAGTATAGTAATCGGCAAGTTCGGGAACCTGAGAAAAGTCAAGACGAGCCCCAAATTGACGAAGTGGGTAAGACCACAAGTAAGCTGGTAAAAAAGAAAAGTTTGTGGTAGCGTTACAAAGAATAGGACCTAGAGGTCGGAATTCCTGGAGAGCCGAGTGGCAAATATGATTATGTTGTGTCTTACAATAAGCCAGAGTACCTCACACGACCATCAGTGCCCGTTGAGCCATCTGGTTGGGAAGATGAATTTGAAGACCAACCACTTCCCATTCTAGGGAAAGTTGAGAAGGAAAATAGTCCCGAAGTATCGCAGGATAAGAAAGTTCAAGTGAGTCAGAGTAATAACCAAGGAGGCGAGAGTAGTAAAGCTCCAAATAAGCCAACCAAGAAAAAGAGTCTTTGGCAGTGTTACTAAGATGGAGATCTAAAAGTTGGTCTTCTTGAAGAACCCAGTGGTAAGTTTGAGTATGTTGTGCATTATGGAAAACCAGATTACCTCAAGCAACCACAATTACCAGTTGTACCATCTGGTTGGGGGGAAGAATTTGATAATCCACTACCTAGATTTCCACCACAAGAGTTAGAGGAAAGCAAGGTTTCCAAAGCCGAATCTGATGTTCCTAAAAGAAGAAATCATGATGAAACATCATTACAGACAGTTCCGCCTAATGGTGAAAGGAAAAGGACTTACAAAATTCCGCATGATCTTCCCAAGGGAAAGTGAAGAGAAGCAAAGCCGCCTGGCCAAGCATCACACCGAACTCTCAAGAGGAAGAATCAGAAGCAGAAAAGCAAGCAGAGATATTTCGAGCAGGCTTGGAGAGGCAGGACAACCCCGATTCACGAAAAAAGAAACTGGGTATGGAGACGAAATGTTGCCGAAGCAAAGAAGGAAGAAGTAGAGGAGGTTCTTGCTCCGAGTCAGCAAAAAGAAAGTCTAAGACAAGGACTGATCAAGGGAGAGAAAGTTCGGGAAGAACGGCCAACAATAGATTTTGGACAGTTCACAGCAGAACTGGCCCAAAAACATGAGTATGGTTTCAATCAAGGTCGTATGAAGCCTGAAGATAACGAGGCTAATCGACTTCGGAAAGGGAAGTCTAAGATGTCGAAAGAACGTGACCATCCAAGAAGAATCGGGATGGTGAATGCAAAACTCCCACCTGAATTCGGGATAAGCTTAACAGTGGAAGAAGATTCGGGACACATCTCTGAGAGGATGAAGTAATGGAGTTCGAGAAAGTTCCAACTAAGAAAGCCAAACATCTAAAGTCATTGCTTATATCCGGTAGAGTGGATGGAAGGCCTGTAAGTAAGATATTTGTGGATGTTGAGGCTACTTTGAATTTAATGTCGTACGGATACTATAGGAAGTTGGGTAAGAGAGATGATGAGATCACACCGTCAAATGTACAATTATCCGATTTTCTAGGAGAAGTGACAAGTGTGAAAGGAGCTGTCGTGGTAAACCTTACTATCGGGTCCAAAACGTCAAGGACTACCTTCTTCGTGATTGAGTCAGATGGCACGTACAATTTGTTGCTAGGAAGAGATTGGATTCATGCCAATCAATGTGTGCCGTCTACATTACACCAGATATTGGCGTTTTGGAATGGAGAGAAGGTAGAATATGTCAAGGCAGACGGGAAAGCCATCCCGATAGGATGGACAGAGATCCACCCAGAAGATGAACACTATCTGAATGGAAACCAAGTTTTAGAGATTCCTGAGACCGACTCACGGTCTTATGCTTTTTGCCGCTTCGAGAAAGGGAGAAACGAATGGATCCCTAAGTCAAGCTTGGTATCTCAAGACCTAAAAGATCTTTATGGAAGTCGATATATCGTTACAAGGAAATGAAAAAAGGTATTTGGTGTACTTGGCTGAAGTAGCCGAGCAAGATCAGAAGGCATCAGATTGTATTGAAAAGTGGGAAGATTCACCAATTAAGGAAGAAATCAAGTCCATAGAAACAGAAGACCCTCTTGTTGAGATAAATATTGGGAAAGCGGGAATACCACTGGTAAAAAGATTGGTCGAATGGGAAAAAAGCCCTAAGTCGAGAGGGTTAAGAAGTCTAGTGGTGAGACTAAATCGGTGTGTGATGAATTGGAAGGATTTCGGTTCCATGACGAGGAAAAACTTCAGGATAGACCTTTGGAACCAGAAAATGATTGTAAATAGCAGGACCCAAAATGAAAGAGTCAATACTGTCATTGTTCAGGAGAGAGAAATAGTGGCGATCGTCCAAATCGGCTGACTCCACAAACTCGAAGAAGCGTTCAAAGGCTTCTGCAGACGAAAAAGAGGAAACTTGGGACGCCATTGTTGGAAAGAGCAAAGATTAAGGCTAGGGTTTGGGGAGGACTTTTCAAGGAAGAAGAAACCAGACGAAAGCGCGAGAGCAAAGATAATGAGGAGAGGACAAAAATTTGATTGTGTGGGGACAAATGACTTTATAGCTGATGTGGAAAAGGTCGAAAAAGTAAGTTTGGAAATGACACGAGAGGCGTCGTTTAAATACGAAAAGAGGTTGAGGGAATGAATCTTGGGAATAATTCGAAAAGTACCGTTTCGCAAAAGAAGTTGAAAAAATAGGTTCCCAAAATAAACACCGCTTGGGAAGGGAAGGTGTTATGCAAGTGGCAAAATTTAAAAGAATTAAACCTTTTTAATTCTTTTAAAAGGGGCAATGTGTTGATACCTGTTGATACCCGTTGATACCGAAACGTTGCGGTGTGATTCGGTATCTTAAAAATGACACGTAGAAAAAGGAATCATTGGAAGATCTCGAACGATGGTAAGAGGAAAAGATAGTATGTGCGCCATTTGGGATATGTGCGTCATTCGGGATATGCGTGCCCTTCGGGATATGCGCGTCATTCAGGATATGCGCGCCATTCGGGATATGCGCGTCATTCGGGAAATATGTGCTATTCGGGAAGTTTAAAAGAAAGTGTGCCGAATAAAAGACATAGCGTGTTTGGATTCGGCATGTTATAGATATGCAAAATGGAAATGATTACATCCCGAAATTCGGATATACCGGATAAGACCTATGGGCGCGAACAGGTTTTTCAAAACTTAGAAATATCATTAAAAAAGAGACAGTTGATGGTGCAGTTACAAATTATTAGAGACATGGGCTCCAATTTACATGGTTCGGTTGTAAAGATCATGGATCAGAAATGAAGTAGAGCTCCAAAATTCAAAAGTTTGAAATCAAAGAATAACCGCTTGATCGGTTAGAGACGCAAAGAGGATAAATACCCAAAAAGAAGGAAAAGGGAGCTCTCTCCACAATCATCCAAGAAAGACATTCTGTTTCTTTGAAGTTTTAGCTTACTTCGCTATTCGTAGTGTAGCGTGTTAACATTCCAGTACTTTCCTTTTCTTGTACTTTCGATTTCAAGCAGTTTATTTCCATTACCAGCCAATTAGGAGTAGCGTAGACAGTAAATCCTCGCCAGTTCAATCAATTTCATTATCCTTGTTCTCCCTGACTGTCCATCAGAACAGAGCTATAGAACCCTTCTTAATAAAAACCGAATTGCGAAGTTCGGTGAAAGATATTCCCGATTCAAATTGCGCGAACACTATCAAATAAATAAACAGAGGTCTCTTCTACAGAGTTTGTGGTATATATAATTCTTATTACTTATCTTTTTAATAAAAGAGCACGAATGAGTAGTTATAAGGTGTTGACACCTGATTTTTAATCATTTTTTCTATTGCTAAAGTAATAAAAAAAATCCATAAAAATTCATAAAATTGAAAAATCAACTTTGGGGACCTTAGCCAAGCCTAGGGAACCAATTTTGACCAAAAAATAATTTTTCATATTTTCAGTATTTTTACGTATTTTTTATTTATTTATTTTTGAAAATTAATAGAAAATCCATAAAAATTCATAAAATTGAAAAATCAACTTTGGGAACCTTAGCCAAGCCTAGGGAACCAATTTTGACCAAAAAATAATTTTTCATATTTTCGATATTTTTCGGTATTTTTATTTTCGAAAATTCATAAAACAAAAAATTAAGAAAATTGAGAAAATTGAAAAATCAAGTTTGGAGCCTTGGCCAAGCTTAGGCAACTATTTTCGAACAAAAAAATAATTTTTGTATTTATATATATTGTTTATATATTTTAGAAATTATGAGAATATTTAATAAATAATAGCATTTGAGGCCACAAAATATATAAAAATAGTCAATATTTTTATTTTAAATCCCTTTTCATGTTGGCCATCACAAATTTAAAAAATCCAATTCGGGGTCGTGTATTCCTTTACGAGCATAATCTCGAACCGGGCCTAAAAAATTCAATTTGAGTCAATTTATTTTCATTTTTTCACTTTTAGGAGTTGTGACATTGTTCTCTAATATTCCAAATTTTTTATATTGGCCCAAATTATACCCAGAATGACTCAATTGTGCAAAATGGCTTTAATTAAATTCTGCATTATTTTCAGTGGCAAGAAATGAGCTTAAATTTGATATGTGGTAAATTTTGACTAAGTATAGGGAAGGTATGTCAAAAATTGTGAGGAGATTTGAACTTAAAGAAATATTTTTTCATGGACTAAATTGTAAATACTTAAAATTCAGGGACTAGAGTGCAAACACCTAACTCTTGAGGGATTATTTTGCAAATAACAAAAAAAAAGAGTTAGTGGATAAATTAGAATAGAGAAGGGAAGATGGAGAAGAAGAGATGGAGAAGAATGGTTGGAAAAAATAAGATAAGAATAGAATGGAAGATGGAGATGAAGAAGAGTTAGTGGAGAATTTAGAATGGAAAATAAATATGGAGAAGGGAAGATGAAGATAAAGAAGAGTTAGTGGAGAGATTAGAATGTGAGATAGAGATAGAGAAGGGAAGATGGAAATGAAGAAGAGTTAGTGGAGAAATTAGAATGGGAGATAAATATGGAGAAGGGAAGATGAAGATGAAGAAGAGTTAGTGAAGAGATTAGAATGTGAGATAGAGATGGAGAATGGAAGATGAAAATGAAGAAGAGTTAGTGGAGAATTTAGAATGGGAAATAAAGTTAGTGAAAAAATTAGAATGGGAGATAGATGAGTAGGTTATAAAAGAAGAAAGAAGTGAGCTTGAGAGAGGAATTTTTTTGGAGAGATAATTTTGGATGTTTGAGAGAGTTTTGGGAGATTGAAGAAAAATTTGAGAGAAAGAAAATACCAAAAGAGAGAGAATTTTGAAGATGATGGGAGTTTAAAGCTAAGGGTTATTATCATCACAAATTCCTTCATCGATCAATATAAATCAAGAGTTCATCCTCGTCAACGAGCAAGCAAATTCGAGCTAAGTATTTTTATTTAGTCATTTATTTATGGTTTTACTCGCAAATTAGCACAAATTGTATACACTTTCTCCATCTCCTTTTTTTTCCATATTTTATGTCAGGAGAAGGATATCTCTACGTCAACAGCAAAAATCTCGTAGAGACGCAAAAATCGGCCCAAACAAGCTCCTAAGCTGTCCACCGATTTCTCAACTGATCTGTGACTAAAAGTCGTTCTTAATTCAAAAGAAACTCTCTATATTGGGAATATAGAGAGCGAAAATCAATTATAGAAATCCCTCCCAAAAAATGGCAGATAAGTACTCTTTCCACTCTTCTGGTTTTAGGTACATATTAGCACATATTTTGTATACTGACACTTCACTCTATTTTATGTCAGAAAGCCGCAGCTCTATATCAATGGTCAACCCTATGGAAGCACAAAATCAGCTTGGAGGAGTCCTCAAGCGCGCACAAATTTCAAATTGTTGAATCAATTCGTTGTATTTTATTTTAAAGAATTCATACCCCAGAATGGAGAGGACAAAGTCCATCCGCAATTTAAATACATGCACCATAAATCCTAAAGGAAAGAGCCAAGCCAATGCTTAGCCTCCCATTGGAGGTTTTTACTTACAGTAGTTAAATACCTGCAACTTAAATACCTGTACTTTAAATCCCAAAGGAAAGAGTCAAGCCAATGCTTAGCTTCCCATTAGAGGTTTTTACTTACAGTAGTTAAATACCTGCAACTTAAATACCTGTACCTTAAATCCCAAAGGGAAGAGCCAAGCCAATGCTTAGCCTCCCATTGGAGGTTTTTACTTACAGTAGTTAAATACCTGCAACTTAAATACCTGTACCTTAAATCCCAAAGGGAAGAGCCAAGCCAATGCTTAGCCTCCCATTGGAGGTTTTTACTTACAGTAGTTTAAATACTTGCAACTTAAATACCTGTACCTTAAATCCCAAAGGGAAGAGCCAAGCTAATGCTAGGCCTCCCATTGGAGGTGTTTATTCACTGTCATGTACTTCCTATAATTTAATTTTTGAATCATCAAACCCAAAAGATGAGTAGGTCGTAATACTACACAGAAGTCGTTAACACACTCCGTCTTTCGGCTTCAGGGAATCTTTAACACTTAAAAAAATATAACAAATAAAAATATATACCATCCATGCATCCTATTTAAAAAGTGAAAACACAAAAGAGAATACCCGACTAGAGCCTTAGGAATAAACCAAGCATGAGTTGCCGAATTAGGATATCCATGAAATTAAGGTACTGAAAGGGCATTAGTTTTAATTAACTAGTGTAACCAAGTCCCCGAGCTCATAATCTCTGGTTCGCAGGAATAAATTAGTTCTCTCGCTAATTTATTTAGGTTTCTAATCGACCTACCAAGAACGATTAGTGGCGACTCCAAATTTCAAAATCATTTAAACAAAAAACCAAAGTTGCGATTCAGTAGGGCTTGAGAGGGTCCGCGTTAGGTTAGTCGAATCTAATTAACCTAATAATCTGTTAACTCCTTTTGAAGATAAAATTTTTTAGAGGGTCGCGACATAAGGTTTTGGGAAAATGACACGAATAATCCTAAACTCTAGTCAAATATGCAATTGTCATCATTAAACTTATAACATTCAATGTGGCCATTGAAAATATTCCTAAATTTTTAATTTAGTTTCCTAATTTTCAATTTGTTCAATCTACTCCTAAACTTTCAATTTGTTGAATATAGTTTCTCAACTTTCCACTACAAGTCAAATCATTCATTCGGTAATATTCACAAGTTTACATAATTGCACTATTTCTCAGATTTTAGTATATCTTTTCTTTTTTTATCTATTTAAAATAATAATAATGCCATCTTTTTAAGTACTTTTGTTGCACGTTTCAGTAAATCAGGAAAATCAATCCAATACAACTCTAAATGAGGTTTTACTTTCAATATTGTAGAGATCATAAACTAAATTATACTTAAATGAAGTAAAAGAACAAACTTAAAAGAAGTAATGAAAAGATAGTTATATTACATTGAGCCAAAATTTGAGGGACTATTTGTGTCATCTCCCCTAAGATTTGTAACCAAAATTAGGACCCGTATAAGTTTCTCCAAATATAAGGCGTTCCTCACGGATTATGTAGCTTTCCCTTAAATATTTTCTTCCTTTTATGAATTAAATGCTTTTTGTTTAAACCCATCAAATAATAGAGAAAAGCTTGTCATCCACTAATTGGGAATTCATCAGTGGTTATCAACATACACAATTGGAGGTTTTCTTCTATAAAATCCATCGTGTATACCATATTTATCAATTGATTATTGTAAAAGGAGGGCACATGGGTAGTTACTAGTTATAAAGTTTCCAGCCAACATAAGGACCCACATAAATTTCCTGTTTCTTCACGGACTATGCGGCTTTCGGTAACATATTTTCTTCCTCTTATTCCAATTTCAATATTTTTTTAAGTAGATCCATGGCACCATAGAGAAAAGGTTGTCGTCCATGGAGTTTGGATTGTGGGATTAAAATGTTGGATTTGATTATGGCAAAATCGTATCCGAATCATAATATTTCAAGGTCAGAATAATCTTAAGAAACCCGTCTTTAGGAGTAAAACCTTATCCAATACATACAGACGAGAGACGATTTGCATAAATTGACGTAATTATTTGAGCCAAAAAGTTGGGTCAACAAAAACTACCACTACTAGTAAAATAGGGTGCAAATCGAAGGTCCCTTTTAAACCGCGCCGCCCTAAACGGCAAATTCATGGTCACAATCTTTATGACCAAAAAAAAAAAAAACTGCAACCCCATCATCTTTCCCCGTTCAATCTGCCCAACTCAGTCGCCACATTTTGATAGCGATCTTTTTGGGACCTTGCGCGTCTGGACTCGCTTGCTAAACTACAATTCAAACCAGCCTCTTAAGCAATTCCACCAAACAGTAAAAATATTTATCACAATGTCACATGCTTATGACTTTATGTAAGTCGAACTTACATTTTTTTTTTTACCAAATTAAAATAGGTGAATTAAATCATAATCATCATCTTTCTTGCACTTTTCTTCCTTCATTGTGATAAGTTGCAGCCATGCGCGTGGCTAGTAAAAGTTGAAAACGGAAAAATTGTTAAGTAGTTGACGCTCTTATTGTATTAGGGAGGATAATATTTTCTGAAAAATGGTAGCTTGTATCGATTATAAAAATAAATGAACGAAAATTATTTTTATTGTTTATGAAGATGTTTAAATTGAAATTTCTATCGATAATGAAAATATTTTTTTGTTACCAATCATTTTTAAACGGTGCAAGCGATTACTTTTAGGGAAATTGTTAGAAATTATTCATTTTTCGCAAAAATAAGTGGAACCTTTATTTTCAGAAATTTTTGAAATAAGTTCTACTCGGTATGGGCATGATTTGGAAGACTCTATAATTCAAGTATGACCAAGGGTATTAATTCGGGGAAATTCTGAAGATATGGCCTATTGTGGACAGCTTAAATTCGATGGACATGATGAAGATTAAATAAGATGGATTATGTACTAATGTTAAAATGGCGAAAATTTGTTTTGCAGCGTTCCAATTTTTATGAGGTGGGGGCCATGCACGTGGCATTTATATGTTCCATTTTGGAAAATAAATTATTGAGCTATCTAATTTTTTTGGGAAAAATAAAATGAGGCCCATATTGGACCAACACGCTCCTCGTTCGGGGGGGTTTGGTATGGGTAAAGTAGGAGCGAGGCGCATTGCAGATCATGTGGAGGGTTTGATAGACAAGTAACGGAGCGACGCACCAAACACCAAAGCCACGTGCCGTCCAGCCTCCCCGTCTCGGTTGGCTGCGTCCCCGAGCACGTGACGCCCCATCTACCCCTCTCTCCTTCCACCCCTAGCGTCGTGTATAAAAGCCCCGCTCCGATGCTACGACACTCCACAGCGACAAACTCCTCCGCTTTCGCTCACAACCCTCTTCCACCATCGCAGGCTGCAACAGCTTCGGGCCTCAGGCAGAAGAGAAATCATGGTCACAGTAGAGGAAGTCCGCCGCACCCAACGGGCCGAGGGCCCCGCCACGGTCATGGCCATCGGGACGGCCACTCCAGCCAACTGCGTCGATCAGAGCACGTACCCGGATTATTACTTCCGGATCACGAACAGCGAGCACAAGGTCGAGCTGAAGGAGAAGTTCCGGCGCATGTGTAAGCAGCGCACATACATATGCTTTCTCTCGTACTCCTTGTTTTCAACCTTTGCGGTTCATGGTCATGACTTGCCTCTACGTGTGACTGGTAGATATCTTCGGGGATCCTAGGAAATCATATTGATAAAGAGTCACTATTCTGCAATTCAACTGAAGGTAGTAGAGTAGTACTGGGCAGAAGATTTTGGTATCATCTGGTATTCGCATAAGCATAAAGCACTCTAATTCACCGGAACGAATTGTGCATACGTGTGCACGCGCAATTTTTATGCATATGAAATGCGATTTTTATATTTCTTTTTTAAGTTGGATCGAGTGAATTCTCGCTAATTAATGAGAGATGACAAGGTAGATGGAGAAAAATAAGAAAAATATCTGTTATTAGTGAGGAAAATAATGAAAGTTTGCCTTCTTGAAGATCTTGTAATTAATGAGAAAGCAAGATACTAATCACATCATAAGAAGTAGAATCGGATTATTTATTCAATAACTAGCTAATACTTTTATGCAAATCGGGGCATTGTGTGTCGAATCAATTGTGGAAGGGCAACTGACCTGAAATGATTTTTTTTTTCCCATTTCTTTTAGAGGAACATAATCTTCGTAGAAGAAATTTTGACTTACTATGCTTTTATTGCGCTGAGTGTGTCACAGTATATGTATGACCTAAGAAAAAGTATCCTGGCATGTGACCGAGGAATTTCGTCCTAAATCATGTTGATTTTCAGGCGAAAAGTCCATGATCAAGAAACGCTACATGCACCTGACTGAGGACATCTTGAAAGAGAACCCTAACATCTGCGCCTACATGGCACCCTCATTGGACGCAAGGCAAGACATGGTGGTGGTCGAAGTCCCGAAGCTCGGCAAAGAAGCGGCCACAAAGGCCATCAAGGAATGGGGCCAGCCCAAGTCCAAGGTCACCCACTTGGTCTTCTGCACCACCAGCGGTGTCGACATGCCCGGCGCCGACTACCAACTCACCAAGCTGCTGGGCCTCCGGCCGTCAGTCAAGCGGTACATGATGTACCAGCAGGGCTGCTTCGCCGGCGGCACGGTCCTCCGCCTCGCCAAGGACCTGGCCGAGAACAACAAGGGGGCCCGTGTCCTCGTCGTGTGCTCCGAGATCACTGCCGTCACTTTCCGCGGCCCCACCGACACCCACCTCGACAGCCTCGTGGGCCAGGCCCTGTTCGGAGATGGCGCAGCCGCAATCATAGTGGGGTCGGACCCGGTGCCCGGGGTCGAGAAGCCAATGTACGAGCTCGTCTCGACGGCCCAGACCATACTCCCGGACAGCGACGGGGCCATCGACGGGCACCTCCGCGAGGTCGGTCTCACGTTCCACCTCCTCAAGGACGTCCCCGGGCTCATCTCGAAGAACATCGAGAAGAGCCTCGTGGAGGCCTTCCAGCCGCTCGGCATCTCGGACTGGAACTCCCTCTTCTGGATCGCGCACCCCGGCGGGCCGGCCATCCTGGACCAGGTGGAAGAGAAGTTGGCCCTCAAGCCCGAGAAGCTCCGGGCGACGCGCCACGTGCTGAGCGAGTACGGGAACATGTCGAGCGCCTGCGTGTTGTTCATCTTGGACGAGATGAGGAAGAAGTCGGCCGAAGACGGGCTGAAGACCACCGGAGAGGGGCTTGAGTGGGGCGTGTTGTTCGGGTTCGGACCCGGGCTCACCGTCGAGACTGTGGTCCTCCATAGTCTCCCCGTGCAGGCTTAGCAAAACTCGTTCTCCATGGTGTCATTTATTTTGGTTTGTCATCAATTTCCCTGATTTTTTTTTTTCACTTTCGTTTCTTTTCTTTTTCAATTTACTTCAGTCATTATGTGCGCATTTTGAGTGTCAAAACAGGGGGTTGCGACAGGTGGGACAGGCTGTTTCTGGGCTAAATTGAAATAAATGGGGTGGGGAGTATGTGTACCAAAGATTTCCCCAATAATATTTCATATGCAATATTTATCAATATGTTCAGATCGGTATTTAGTAGTTTTAATTCTTCTCTAAGCGCTCGATTGTTGCTGTCACCTTGATCTTGTTACCCCGAGATGATAGAGATGAAAATATGGCACCTGAGCTCGTGCTCAATATCTCAAAAGCACATTTACCAAAGTAAGTGGTGCATGGGACATGATTTCTAGGGAAAATTACTAATTTAATTCAAATATATTATGCGGATGGCACCTTAAAAGATCACTCTCTCCATGTCAATGACGGAGTTACTTTTGACGTAAGAAAATAATCTCTATTTCGATAATTGAGCCGCTTTTGACAGAAGAAAATAATATCGTATGATTTATAAATCATGTAATCAAATCCAACTTCACCTTTAATCATATGATGAATTCACAAAATTAACAATTAAAATTGTATTGGTTTGCCTGATTTATAGATCATGTAATAATTTTCCCGATAGTAGACTCGCTAATCCTGTCACGTGACTGGAGGCTGGAGCAACCTAAAATATCTCGTTGAACATATGAGCTCATTGAGCTATGGCTTAATTCCCTGCAGCAAAAACGAAAAGAGACTTCAAAGCCCTCCACTTCAAACAGCCACGTCACTCCAAATAGTCAAACACCATAGCCACGTGCCATGCAGCTTCTCCATCACGTGACTTCCAGCTACCCCGAGGCTCTCCTACTCTTCTCCCGCATATCAGAAGACCCAGCTTGATGCTCCGCTTCCCTTCCCCCCAACCCAACAACTTTTCCAGATCCAATTCGACTCTTAGCTCATTCCGCTGGCTACCGCGGCGACCTTCTACGCTTGGTTCGGTCAAAACGAGAAAAAAAAGTTCAAAAAAATTATAAACCTTATAAGAATTGTCCATTTAGTCTTAAACTTTTGAGTTGTGCCAATTTAGTTTTAAACATTTTGAAAATTTGTCAATATAATCATTTAGATCCAAAGAACAGATTTAAGATTAAATAAGCAAAATTTCAATAGATTAAATCGGTATAATCGAAAGGTTTAAAACTAAATTGACCGATAATATAATAGATTTTAGGACTTTTTGAATAATTTCCGGTCAAAGCGATGACCACCGTTAAGGAACTCCGCCGTGCCTTGTGGGCCAAGGGCCCTGCCACGATCGTGGCCATTGGGACAGTGATCCTGTCGAACTGCATCGATCGGTAGCTGGACAATTACTTCCTGGTCACGAACAACGAGCGCATGACGAACTTGAAGAAGAAGTTCAAGCGTATGTGTAAGGACATGTAAGCTTTCCTTGTGTTCCTCGTCGATTAAACCTCATCGTCGGTACACATGTTATGGGAACTTAAGCAAGTACGCTGATATTGAGCAGCGCATGGTACGCGTCCTATGAGTGATCCTATATCTTGTTCTGTGAATTGAAAATGAAATTGCTTAGATTCATTCTATCGCTAAGGATACAGAGCAGATTACTGATGTAGACAGCATGCGATGACAATGTTGCTTAAGTAGGGTTTAGCGTGGACCCACTAATTAATAACGGATAAGAAGCCAAATGGAGAAAGTTAAATCAAAATGTCTTTTTAGTCGATAAGGAGAAGAAGCTTTGGCAGAAAAATTACAATAATAAGATTAATTTTACGTACAAAGGTTTTTTCTCCACAACCTATATTTATCGCCAATTATTGAGATATTTGGTAAACGTTTTGAACTATAACTACTCGTATTGGCAGTGACGAAGGATTGTAATAAAACGGCTTACATGGATATTTATCATGCAAAAATCCTAAATAATTAGGCAAAAAAGAAAACATTTTTCCTTCTCATAGATCTTGAAATTAAAAAGAAAATGGACAGTGCATGTATCACATAATATACTGAGGAAAACGAAAGCAAGGTGATGGATAGTACTTCACCATAGTGCTATTTAAAGGGTGAGATGATATTTAACAAATTCAGTGGTTCAGATACTGTTTAGTACATTTAGTGTAACACGCTGATAAAGGATATTGTTTAGATGAGACATAGTCCAAGAAAACAAATATAGTGATCGTCGATATAGATTTTTGGTACATTCAGTGTGTTTATCGGGATATGAACTTCAGATTATGTAATGGACTTCTTTAATAGGAAAACCAATCTAGATAATTTTATCAAGAACTTTTTGATTCGGAAAGCTGTTTGTTTAAACATGTGCGTTGCTTCATACCTCGATGGATGGGGTCAAGCAATTTTGTCCTAGCTCATTCCGCCCGACGGTGAAGCAGTACATGATGCACCAGCAAGGCAATGGCGCGGGCAGCACGGTCCTCCATTTGGCTGAGGACCTGGCGGAGAACAACAGAGGGGCCCGCATCCTCGTGGTGTGCTCCAAATATCATCGCCGTCACCTTTCGCCGGCCAGGTGAGGCCCACCTGGATAGTGGAGGCCTTGTTCGAAGATGGAGCGGCCGTCGTCATCATGGGATCAGACCCAGCGCCCCCAAGGGAGAAGCCCATGCACGAGCTGGTCTCCACGGCACAAACGATACTCCTAGGCACCTCCACAAAGCTGGGCTCGTGTTCCACCTCCTCAAGGATGTTTCTAGGCTCATCTCGGCGAACATGGAGATGGGCCTCGTGGAGGCTTTCCAACCTCTGGGCTTCTCGAACTGAAACTCGCTCTTCTGGATCGCCAGCCCTAGTGGGCCCCTGATCTTGGATAGGGTAGAGGCGGAACTGGGCCTTGAGCCCAAGAAGTTGCGCGCGACATGGCAGGTAATGAGGGACTGTGGGAACATGTCATGTCCGTCTGTCTTGTTTATATTTTGGATGAGATGAGGAAGAAGTCCGGTGGAGATGGGCTCAAGTCCACCGGGGAGGGGCTCGAACGGGGTGTGTAGGTTGCTTTTGGGCCTGGGCTCACTATGGAGACAGTGGTTCTCCAACGTCTGAGTCTCCCGTAGGAGGCTTAAAGCTTACCAAGTTTATCGCTTTTCATTAAGTTAGCAGCTCGTTCATGTGCCAGCTTGAGCGTCCGCGGGGTGCTGAAGTTTCTCTCTCCAGTTGAGTCGATAAGGAAAAAAGGGTTTATCCTATTTCTAGTGGGCATAATTCCGTAAAAAAACCCTCAACTTTAGGTTCTACCCCAAATCTATCCCGAATTTTTCTTTGTCTTAGAAAAAAAAAATCACCAACTTTAGGTCCAGTCACAAATTTGCCCTGAATTTTTTTTGTCTCGGAAAAAATCTCAAACTTTAGGTATACTCCCAAATCTGCCTCAAATTTTTTTTGTCTAAAAAAAATTATAAATTTTCAATGTATTCTCAAATCTTCTCAATGGTCTAGCCCCAACTTGACATGGCATCTTCATGTGGAGAAAAATCCACATTAGCAAAGCAATTGTGTGACAGATACAAACTAACATGGCATTTTCATGTGGATATTAAATCCACCCACAATGAAGAAATTCCCCAAAATGAAACAATTCTAGGATAAGAAAATTATGGGCGACTAACAGCAATTTTTGGACAGAGGACTAATGGGGCCACTTTGAGATTAGAGTAAAAATTTATGATTTTTTCGTAGACAAAAATGTTTGGGTAGATTTGGAACTAGACCTAAAGTTTATGTCTTTTTATGAGACAAAAAAAATCGTAGCAGATTTGGGACTGAGCCTAAAGTTGAAGAAATTTTTTTAGGCAAAAAAAAAAGTTTGGGCAAATTTAGGAATTAAACTAAAGTTGGGGATTTTTTTTTAAGAAATTAGGCCATTCCTGATGTTACTTCTGCTTGACACTAATCCTTTTGCAAGAGAAAAGAGTTTCAGTTGTAAACCTCCTCAATAGATTAAAATCAAGGGAATAATGTCTATATTCTTCCTTTTTTTTAAGCAAGGCTCTACTTCTCTGTGATGATTTTACATGAGCTCGCTTGTTTGTTGTGTATAGTGTTAAAATCGATACATTTTAACGGCACGAACACTCTTGATTTGTTGATAGTCTATCATAGATCAACACTTAACTCCTTCTCAGATGGTACTAAGTAATTCTTTCGATTTTGATATAAGTAATCAATTTCCATCGTGCAACTACATAGAGGCATTTCCCATCTATGGGGAAAAAAAAAATTAATAAACAACGAAGGAACAAGCTTTGAATGGAAGTGAAATAAGTGGTCTTTATATATTTGGAGATTGGCTTGTTAAAATACTAAATCAAATTTTGCCCAGTCTTTTCAAATACTTACGGCATGGCATACTTGTTTCCATATAAACAAAAGCATAAAACTTTTATGTTCTGTTCACCATTGAAAATATTATTTATCTTGGAGAATAGAACAAATAATCTTTGAACTTTGATTGAATGTGTAACGTCAATTCCTGAATTTTTAATTTGTACAAAGTGATCCTTAAAACTCAACGTGTAATGTCATTCCTAACTTTTAATTTATTTAATATTATTCCTAAATTATTGCTAATTGTTCATATAGTTCCTAAGTTATATGAAAATTTTTTGAAGTTTTAAGTCTTATATTGAATATTGAACTAAAAGTTCATGAAACTATATTGGATAAATTCAAAGCTCATAGAAGAAATTTCATATTAGATCAAAGTTTATAAATTATAATAAATAAAATAAAAATTTAGGGATGGCATTGCTTATTAAATTAAAATTTATGCGTTATTTGCGTAAAATGCTAATTATTTACAAATAATGGGAAATTTTTAAATAGGAAAATAAGAAAGAAATGTTAGTGCAGAGTAAAGTAAACTAGTGACCATCGGGAATCACAAGCTACCCCTAGTTCCTAGTCTTAGCAAGGTCACTCCCACAAAGCATGGAACACAGTGAATGCAGGACCAAAATCTCATTGGACACTGCAAGTCTTGGACAGCATCGGACACCATTAACAACATTTCGAGATACGCGAGGTTTTCACCCAACCGGACGCCGCTTCGAGATCTGTGAGGTTCAACCGGATCAGCGTTCCCTCTCTCTCTCCCCGCCTCTCTCTCTAGGTGGGCCCCAGGCGCATGCTGTCACCCAAATACCAGCAAGGCACGGATCATCAACGCCCATGCAGATTTGCAGGAGGACTTCGGCCATCAATCCCACTTCCTGTCCACGAAAGGATATGTTGGCCCATACCCTGCAGATGAAGATTGCAATAAAAAGACAAACACCACCAAACACCACCCCCCCCCCCCCCCAAAAAAACCAAAAAAGAAAAAGAAAAAGGATGTATCGATTGGAATTTGGCGGATAGTCATTTGATTAAATGACGTGATTATTATGGATTCATTTCGGTGGGAAATTTTGCAGCAACCGAAGAGCTCACATCATTGTTGTGTCCTTTACTTCATCAGTGTTAAGGCCCATCTTTCTTGAAAGGACAAATTATTCATATTGTTGCACCAATTTCTTAGGATATGTATGATAGCGATTCGGATTTAAAAAAATAATTCTGATTAAAATTATTTTTTTGATTTTATTCCCTATATGAGTTTTAGATAATTAGAATGTGTTTAGTAACTGAACAAAATTTCTGTTCTTAAAATAGAAATGCGTTTAGTAACTATACAAATTTTTGTTATCGGAAATAATTTCTCTTCCTAATTTTTAAGTCAAATAATTACGTAATTATTTTGTGAAATTTCATTCTACATTTCAAATTAATTAAGGCTTAATTCATATTGATTTTCTTATATAATGTATTGCATATCGCATACGACAATTTTTTGTGATATCCCTTCTATTTGTCATGTTATAACGAGTCATTTTAAGCTTAAAAAGGGAGAAGCCATGTTGGCTAAATGTGTGATTTCAGATTAACTCGGGTCCTCCAAGACTTACACCAAATTGCAACGAGAAAATATCATATTCAATCTTAGTGTGATCTATGGCATGTGTATGTATACATGAAAATGGAGTCGCCACCGGTATTTGAGAAAGGTAAATCGAAAATCTTATCGAATAATCAGGAGAAACCATTCGATTCTACACAACTAGAAAAATCTAAGGTCTTGGGACTAGGTTACGATAGTGTTTCCATCAATACCCTTTTTGGCACCAAAGCTAAGTATTTTTTTAAACGTGTCTTTTCAATTCATAAACCTATGAGATAAGCCAATGCTAAGTATTTACATAGGTTATTCGTCTTTTTTTAATTTTTCTAAAACTAGACCAAGTCTTAAAATATATAAATCTAGATAAATCACAACCAATGAAATCAAGTGTAAAATCAATGAATCATGGCATTGATAAATCACATCATAAAATCTTAATGAAGTCCTAAGGGTTTAGATAAATGTGATTCTGATTTAATTTCAAAGGTGTCGCGACCCTCTAAAAAAATTTTAAATTTTAAAAGGGGTTAACGGATTATTAGGTTAATTAGATTTGACTAACCTAATGCGGACCCTCCCAAGCTCTACCGAATCGCAACTTTGGTTTTTGTTTAAATGATTTTGAAATTTGGAGTCGCCACTAATCGTTCTTGGTAGGTCGATTAGAAACCTAAATAAATTAGCGGGAGAACTAATTTATTCCTGCGAACCAGAGATTATGAGCTCGGGGACTTGGTTACACTAGTTAACTAAAACTAATGCCCTTTCGGTACCTTAATTTCATGGATATCCTAATCCGGCAACTCAGGCTTGGTTTATTCCTAAAGCTCTAGTAGGGTATTCTCTTTTGTGTTTTCACTTTTTAAATAGGATGCATGGATGGTATATATTTTTATTTGTTATATTTTTTTAAGTGTTAAAGATTCCCTGAAGCCGAAAGAGGGAGTGTGTTAACGACTTCTGTGCAGTATTACGACCTACTCATCTTTTGGGTCTGATGATTCAAAAATTAAATTATAGGAAGTACATGACAGTGAATAAACACCTCCAATGGGAGGCCTAGCATTGGCTTGGCTCTTCCCTTTGGGATTTAAGGTACAGGTATTTAAGTTGCAAGTATTTAAACTACTGTAAGTAAAAACCTCCAATGGGAGGCTAAGCATTGGCTTGGCTCTTCCCTTTGGGATTTAAGGTACAGGTATTTAAGTTGCAGGTATTTAACTACTGTAAGTAAAAACCTCCAATGGGAGGCTAAGCATTGGCTTGGCTCTTCCCTTTGGGATTTAAGGTACAGGTATTTAAGTTGCAGGTATTTAACTACTGTAAGTAAAAACCTCCAATGGGAGGCTAAGCATTGGCTTGGCTCTTCCCTTTGGGATTTAAGGTGCAGGTATTTAACTACTGTAAGTAAAAACCTCCAATGGGAGGCTAAGCATTGGCTTGGCTCTTCCCTTTGGGATTTAAGGTGCAGGTATTTAAGTTGCAGGTATTTAACTACTATAAGTAAAAACCTCCAATGGGAGGCTAAGCATTGGCTTGGCTCTTCCCTTTGGGATTTATGGTGCAGGTATTTAAATTGCGGATAGACTTTGTCCTCTCCATTTTGGGGTATGAATTTTTTAAAATGAAATACAACGAATTGATTCAACAATTTGAAATTTGTGCGCGCTTGAGGACTCCTCCAAGCCGATTTTGTGCTTCCATAGGATTGACCATTGATATAGAGCTGCGGCTTCCTGACATAAAATAGAGTGAAGTGTTAGTATACAAAATATGTGCTAATCTGCACCTAAAACCAGAAGAGTAGAAAGAGTACTTATCTCCCATTTTTTTGGGAGGGATTTCTATAATTGATTTTCGCTCTCTATGTTCCCAATATAGAGAGTTTCTTTTGAATTAAGAGGGACTTTTAGTCACAGATCAGTTGAGAAATCGGTGGACAGCTTAGGAGCTTGTCTGGGCCGATTTTTGCATCTCGACGAGATTTTTGCTGTTGACGTAAAGATATCCTTCTCCTGACATAAAATATGGAAGAAAAAGGAGATGGAGAAAGTGTATACAATTTGTGCTAATTTGCAAGTAAAACCATAAACAAATGAATAAATAAAAACACTTAGCTCGAATTTGCTTGCTCGTTGACGAGGATGAACTCTTGATTTATATTGATCGATGAAGGAATTTGTGATGATAATCCCTAGCTTTGAACTCCCATCATCTTCAAAATTCTCTCTCTTTTGGTATTTTCTTTCTCTCAAATTTTTCTTCAATCTCCCAAAACTCTCTCAAACATCCAAAATTTTCTCTCCAAAAAAATCCTCCCAAACACTTCAAATTTTCTCTCTCAAGCCTTTTTCTCAAACACTTCTTCCTCCTTTTATAACCTACTTATCTATCTCCCATTCTAATTTTTCCACTAACTCTATCTCCCATTCTAATTTCTCCACTAACTCTTCTTCATTTTCATCTTCCATTCTCCATCTCTATCTCACATTCTAATCTCTCCACTAACTCTTCTTTATCTTCATCTTCCCTTCTCCATATTTATCTCCCATTCTAATTTCTCCACTAACTCTTCTTAATCTCCATCTTCCCTTCTCTATTCTTATCTTCCATTCTAATTTCTCTACTAACTCTTCTTCATCTCCATCTTCCCTTCTCTATTCTTATCTTATTTTCTCCATCCATTCTTCTCCAACTTCTCTTCTTCATCTCCTCTTCTTCATCTTCCCTTCTCTATTCTAATTTATCCACTAACTCTTCTTTTTATTATTTGTAAAATAATCCTTCAAGAGTTAGGTATTTGCACTCTAGTCCTTGAATTTTAAGTATTTACAATTCAGTCCCTGAAAAAAATATATTTCTTTAAGTCCAAATCTCCTCACAATTTTTGACACACCAAAATTTACCACATGTTAAATTTAAGCTCATTTCTTGTCGCTGAAAATAATGCATAATTTAATTAAAGCCCTTTTGCAAAATTAAGTCATTCTGGGTATAATTGGGCCAAGATGAAAATTTAAAATATTAGAAGACAATGTCACAACTCATAAAAAGTGAAAGTTAAAAATAAGTTGACTCAAATTAAATTTTTTTAGGCCCGATTCGAGATTATACTCGTGAAGGAACACGTGACTCGAATTGGATTTTTCTGAATTTGCGATGGCCAATATGAAAATAGATTTAAAATAAAAATATTAACTATCTTTGTGTATTTTTTGGCCTCAAATGTTATTTTTCCAAAATTTTCAAATATTTTTGTATTTGTTTTTAAAAAAATTAAAATATATATAATATGAAAAATTATTTTTTGGTCAAAATTTGTTCCCTAGGCTTGGCTAAGGTTCCCAAAGTTGATTTTTCAATTTTATGAATTTTTATGGATTTTCTATTAATTTTCGAAAATAAATAAATACAAAATACGTAAAAATACTGAAAATATGAAAAATCATTTTTTGGTCAAAATTGGTTCCCTAGGCTTGGCTAAGGTCCCCAAAGTTGATTTTTCAATTTTATGAATTTTTATGGATTTTTTATTACTTTAGCAATAGAAAAAATGATTAAAAATCAGGTGTCAACAGCTGCCCCTCTTTGAAAGGAAGCTCGGTAGAGGTTCATTTCAAAGACGAGATGACACCTGGATTCTTATCGACTCAATACAAGGAAATAAAAAGAGTCGTGACATGATTGTTCCACTGAAAATGAAATGAGAACCTAAGGATTCGTTATATAAAAAAACTTTAGGGTGGTTGAACTTGAACCCGTATGGTGGATCAATCCATGGTAGATTCCTAATAAAAGGATTCTACTGATTAAAAATTGAATTAAAATTTGACCCGTATGGTGGGTCATACCATTTGACCCGTATGGTGGGTCGTACCATGGTAGATTTCTAATAAAAGGATTCTACTGATTAAATTTTGTTTGAGATTTGACCCGTATGGTAGGTCACCACATGGAGATACCTGTAAGAAGGACTTGGTGCCTGTAGAAAGGACTTGGTGCCAGTAAAAAGGACTTGGTGCTTTGCCTGTAAGAAGAACTTTGTGCCTGTAAGAAGAACTTGCTTTGCCTGTAAGAAGGACTTGATTTGCCTGTAAGAAGGACTTTGTTTGCCTGTAAGAAGGACTTTGTTTTGCCTGTAAGAAGGACTTACTTTGCCTGTAAGAAGGACTTTGTGCCTGTAAGAAGGACTTGATTTGCCTGTAAGAAGGACTTTGTTTGCCTGCAAGAAGGACTTTATGCCTGTAAGAAGGACTTGATTTGCCTGTAAGAAGGACTTTATGCCTGTAAGAAGGACTTTGTGCCTGTAAGAAGGACTTGATTTGCCTGTAAGAAGGACTTTGTGCCTGTAAGAAGGACTTGATTTGCCTGTAAGAAGCACTTTGTGCCTGTAAGAAGGACTTAGTTTGCCTATAAGAAGGACTTGGTGCCTATAAGAAGGACTTGGTTTGCCTGTAAGAAGGACTTGGTTTGCCTGTAAGAAGGACTTTATGCCTGTAAGAAGGACTTGATTTGCCTGTAAGAAGGACTTGTTTTGCCTGTAAGAAGGACTTGTTTTACCTGTAAGAAGGACTTGATTTGCCTGTAAGAAGGACTTTGTGCCTGTAAGAAGGACTTGTTTTGCCTGTAAGAAGGACTTGATTTGCCTGTAAGAAGGACTTTGTGCCTGTAAGAAGGACTTGTTTTGCCTGTAAGAAGGACTTGATTTGCCTGTAAGAAGGACTTTGTGCCTATAAGAAGGACTTGATTTGCCTGTAAGAAGGACTTGGTTTGCCTGTAAGAAGGACTTATTTTGCCTGTAAGAAGGACTTGGTGTACCTCAAAGGGTGCCATTCTGGAATCTGGAAAGATCAGGAATCCTGCAGAAGCTCAAACCCAAATTATATTATCCTGTCGCTTTAGGAATAAACCAAAGAGGCAAAGATCAAAAGGTCTCGAACATTTTTGTCCTTGAGACAAATCATGCTTTATTGAAGAAGGTGGATACCTGTATGTACCGCAATGGATTCGAGTACCCCAACAACCGTCAGAATTCATTCTCTTGAAAGGTTCAGGTTGAAGATATACTTACCTGAGAATTTGGAAGAAATGCTTGGTGGCTTCTCGACAACCAGGCTTGTTCATTCAATAATCGCTGAATGAATTTCAAGACTTTGGAAGGTAGTTTGAACATTGGGAATGTGTTGCCTGTCAAGCAGTATCAGAGGTAACATGTGCAAGCATTTTCATCAATGAGTTCATTGGTTCATACAAAATTGTTCAGCTAAGTTGGCAATGATTAGAAGTAGTCTGTGTGATAACTCATGATGCAATCAATCAAAATGTGGATCATGCAAAACTATTCTGTCAAGTTTGCATTACCAATTCTATTTAAGGAGGTTCTCATAATATGAACGCCTCGAATGTAATCTGAATGGGGGACTTTAGTCCGAAGGGGCTTTCTCTCACTCTAGAGAAAGGCTGTTTATCTGTAGATTAAAATGTTAGACCCGTGTGTAGAAATGGTTTAACTTTCCTCATCCTGTTATGCCCCATTTTGCACATTTGATGTGTCCTATGCAGTTTATGCTCTAAGTTGGAGTTGGTAAATTAAACATGCGGAATAATCATACATAATTCGTGAAATGTGTAAACACAATGCCGATGTGACAATTTTTAGCATCATGTGTATTTATATAATGTGCAAACATGGGCGGATTTGAATTGCCCCTGGTATGTGGGTGGATTGAACAAATTGGGAAGCCCACTCCTTATGTCGAGGAGCGGTTTGTCTCAAGTTTTGCCCCTGCACGATGAGGCATATAGGTGAGGGAGCATTTTGGTTTGTTTAGTGACAGCGACCGGCATGGTTTAGCAGTTAAATGCCCCCCATTTTTCACCAGAATAGATCTTGTCAAATGATCATCATTTTCTTTTGGATTTGTCTCCTCCAACATGTTACATGTTAGTATAAATATTTCCTGTAACAAGAAAAGGAGACATGTCAACCGGTATTAAAAGGGATAAATTGGAAACGATACTGATTTACCCTTCATCTTGAATGCCTTGGACAAGTCTTTTACCAATTTTGCTGGGTTGAGTTTTCTTCGACTTTTGTTGGATGCTTCACCATTAAGCCGAGAATGTGGCAAAATATTGACTTCGGTATTACTCGTCGAGTATTCCTGCTTGCAAAAAGAAATACACAAAAAGTTGTTTCATTTATTTATAATACATACAACATTCCCCACTTTGGAGATCGAACTCGGGATATTTCGGACCTACTGTCATCCTCCATACCATTCGGTCCATTGGACCATAGGTGTCCATGGGGTTTTCTTTTCAAAGGTTAATCCTTGGGGATAACGCGGCCCTGTTGTATCACCTTGGGCCTTGTTACGATATTTCTCGAGGTAATTTGCAATCCCTGTTAAGAATGGAATAAAAAAATTCAGGACTCGAGATGATTATGTGCAAATTAGAACGATACAGAATTACCCATGTCTGAGATTGTTTGGATCTTTCGCTTGTATTTTTCTTTAACCGAAGCTGTCCATCCCGTGGTAATGTCTATGAGTTGATTTGCCCCCAATTTAGCCCGACCAGGAAATTTGGTTTTTGGATACAACTGTATTCTCGAGTCGCTTTTGCAAATTCCTGAAAATAGAAGGGATCAAATTTAAAACCGGAGCAATTTAAGGGTAAATTGGAACGATACGGATTTACCCTTCAAATTTACGCAGATTTCGTCTCGATATTAATTTTTTCGAGTTTGGTGCGGTTAACGGCTCCGAGCATTTAATAGGGGGGAAAGGGAAATGATTACTTCTAGTTTGTGCATTAATTTTGGACATCGACAAAAGGCGAGAACGTGCGATGAAACTAAGTAGACGTATTCGTCTAGGTTTAATCTTCTTCATGATGCTCTCGCGGGTTGCGGTAGACGATGATATCAAGAACATTAGAGAGGCATTCAGTTTGGCTTTCCACCAGCCGCCTAGAGACCCGCGTTCAATCATGTAAAGCTACCACCACTTAATTAGTGTGCCAATAAATTCGGCCATTTGTTGCGTGCCCCACTTCAACCGTGTTTTGTTTCTTTCGGTGCCCACTTGCTCTTGTCGGGCGCCTGTAGCATTGGGAGAAATACTTGTGGGTCACATTCATTAATAGAACCTCGGTCCTCTAAAACCCTCTGCGTGTTTCGGATACGAGGAAATTTTAAGACCGGTCTCTGGTTGATTTAATCAGGTTAAGGTACTTATTTCATGGTTTCTGATTATATAATCCATATTGTCTTTCAAAAGACGCGGGATCCTCTGTAATACATTAAATATGCCCCCGTGTTTAATCAGTATAAGTCCACCATCATATCACAATACACTGCCCATACAAGTTTACGGATTGACACAACTCTATCTGTTAAAGATGGACAGTGTTCGTTTGCCCCCCTGAATTAACGGTTGAAGCCTTGGTGTTTTTCGTCTTTTGGTATTTCTGAAGATGATTCTTGATATATTATTGAACTTAATTTTTACACCCGTCTGGGGTATCTAGGATCTCCCTGCAAAAGAAAATGATATAATTAGTATGCGACACAAGGAATGTCGGTCCATGACTCCTATATTAGTCCAATTTTATTTTTTCTATTTTATAGAGAAATCAGAAAAAAAAAATTTCTTTAGGAAGAAATGGGTTAATTTCTGATACAGAATTTTTTTTTGCAGATTTATTACTCTTATTATTATTATTTTTTAAAGGAATGTGACAAAATCTCTTGATGTTTACTAAAATTTTTGAAGAAATTTCCTTTTTATCAAAATAAATTTTCAGAGGTAAATTTATCAAGAAAATTTTATTTTTATTGAAGGAGGAACGACATAACAGAAATCCTTTATTGGTTAACAAAATTCCCCCGAGACATTAGTCTAATTTTATTTAGAGAAAATTTTCTTAGAAAAACATGAGCGAATTTCTCGAAAAGAATTTTTGTTGCAAGTTTTTATAATTTGAAAGAATGTGATAAAATCACTTGATGTTTACCAAAGTTTTTTTTTTGAAGGAATTTTTCTTTTTATCGAAATAAATTTTCAGAGGAAAATTTGTCAGGAAAATTTCATTTTTATTGAAGCAAGAAAAACATGACAAAAATCTCTTATTGGTCAATACAATTCCCCCGAGACATTAGTCTAATTTTATTTAGAGAAACTTTTCTTAGAAAAACATGAGCGAATTCTCGAGAAGAATTTTCTTGCAAGTTTTTATAATTTGAAAAATGTGATAAAATCACTTGATGTCTACTAGAGTTTTTTTTTAAGGAATTTTTCTTTTTATTGAAATAAATTTTCAGAGGAAAATTTTTTCAGGAAAATTTCATTTTTATTGAAGCAATAAAAACATGACAAAAATCCCTTATTGGTTAATAAAATTCCCATGAAGGGATTTTTTCACATCATTTTTTCAAAAAAAAAATTTTTTAAAAAGAAATGAGGGACAAATTTAATTTTTATTTTCTTTTAAAAGAATGGTCGTAATATCAAGCTCAAAAACTAACTAAATTAGAGAACTTACTTTTACCTTGGAGAAATGCAAATCACATAGTCATGCGCATGACTCAAGTGAGGAGTGAACTCTAGAAAATAAAAGAAGGAGAGACAGGGTATGGACCTAAAAGGCCCCCACTATCTGAATTGACAACCTTACCCTCCGCGCAATCAAATCACAATGGGAAGAATTGTCAATTCAGATAATGAGCGGGATAAAATATGGTCAACCCAAGCGCAATCGACGCAGGAGCTTTGCATATTCGATCCCTATCTATGGTTACCTAGGAAAAATTTCGCGACTTGGGTTTAGACGCTTGTGTGTGCAGGTGTTGTGATCCTCAGAATATGCAAGACATGCACGACAATTGATATCAAAACAGCGCTTCTAAAAATGTGTGAAATTAAACATAATCCCAACACCAAGCCTGCAAAACAAATGGGTTAGCCAAACACTCCGCCCCTTATAACTCCCATCCTGCAAAAACATATAACACCTATAGAATGAGTCCCAAGCAAAATCGCCAGAAGCGAGATATCCATGAAATTTTCATTGGCTTAAGTCCACTAAGACTTTTAAAATTTCGAAAAAATTCAAGTATTCCAATTGGTATCTTTTTTCGAAAATTTAAAAATCCCGTCCCCAGTGGAGTCGCCAGTCTGTCGCGACCCTCTAAAAAAATTTTAAATTTTAAAAGGGGTTAACGGATTATTAGGTTAATTAGATTTGACTAACCTAATGCGGACCCTCCCAAGCTCTACCGAATCGCAACTTTGGTTTTTGTTTAAATGATTTTGAAATTTGGAGTCGCCACTAATCGTTCTTGGTAGGTCGATTAGAAACCTAAATAAATTAGCGGGAGAACTAATTTATTCCTGCGAACCAGAGATTATGAGCTCGGGGACTTGGTTACACTAGTTAATTAAAACTAATGCCCTTTCGGTACCTTAATTTCATGGATATCCTAATCCGGCAACTCAGGCTTGGTTTATTCCTAAAGCTCTAGTAGGGTATTCTCTTTTGTGTTTTCACTTTTTAAATAGGATGCATGGATGGTATATATTTTTATTTGTTATATTTTTTTAAGTGTTAAAGATTCCCTGAAGCCGAAAGAGGGAGTGTGTTAACAACTTCTGTGCAGTATTACGACCTACTCATCTTTTGGGTCTGATGATTCAAAAATTAAATTATAGGAAGTACATGACAGTGAATAAACACCTCCAATGGGAGGCCTAGCATTGGCTTGGCTCTTCCCTTTGGGATTTAAGGTACAGGTATTTAAGTTGCAAGTATTTAAACTACTGTAAGTAAAAACCTCCAATGGGAGGCTAAGCATTGGCTTGGCTCTTCCCTTTGGGATTTAAGGTACAGGTATTTAAGTTGCAGGTATTTAACTACTGTAAGTAAAAACCTCCAATGGGAGGCTAAGCATTGGCTTGGCTCTTCCCTTTGGGATTTAAGGTACAGGTATTTAAGTTGCAGGTATTTAACTACTGTAAGTAAAAACCTCCAATGGGAGGCTAAGCATTGGCTTGGCTCTTCCCTTTGGGATTTAAGGTGCAGGTATTTAATTACTGTAAGTAAAAACCTCCAATGGGAGGCTAAGCATTGGCTTGGCTCTTCCCTTTGGGATTTAAGGTGCATGTATTTAAGTTGCAGGTATTTAACTACTATAAGTAAAAACCTCCAATGGGAGGCTAAGCATTGGCTTGGCTCTTCCCTTTGGGATTTATGGTGCAGGTATTTAAATTGCGGATGGACTTTGTCCTCTCCATTTTGGGGTATGAATTTTTTAAAATGAAATACAACGAATTGATTCAACAATTTGAAATTTGTGCGCGCTTGAGGACTCCTCCAAGCCGATTTTGTGCTTCCATAGGATTGACCATTGATATAGAGCTGCGGCTTCCTGACATAAAATAGAGTGAAGTGTTAGTATACAAAATATGTGCTAATCTGCACCTAAAATCAGAAGAGTAGAAAGAGTACTTATCTCCCATTTTTTTGGGAGGGATTTCTATAATTGATTTTCGCTCTCTATGTTCCCAATATAGAGAGTTTCTTTTGAATTAAGAGGGACTTTTAGTCACAGATCAGTTGAGAAATCGGTGGACAGCTTAGGAGCTTGTCTGGGCCGATTTTTGCATCTCTACGAGATTTTTGCTGTTGACGTAGAGATATCCTTCTCCTGACATAAAATATGGAAGAAAAAGGAGATGGAGAAAGTGTATACAATTTGTGCTAATTTGCGAGTAAAACCATAAATAAATGAATAAATAAAAACACTTAGCTCGAATTTGCTTGCTCGTTGACGAGGATGAACTCTTGATTTATATTGATCGATGAAGGAATTTGTGATGATAATCCATAGTTTTGAACTCCCATCATCTTCAAAATTCTCTCTCTTTTGGTATTTTCTTTCTCTCAAATTTTTCTTCAATCTCCCAAAACTCTCTCAAACATCCAAAATTTTCTCTCCAAAAAAATTCTCCCAAACACTTCAAATTTTCTCTCTCAAGAATCCTTTCTCAAGCTCACTTCTTCCTCTTTTTATAACCTACTCATCTATCTCCCATTCTAATTTTTCCACTAACTCTATCTCCCATTCTAATTTCTCCACTAACTCTTCTTCATTTTCATCTTCCATTCTCCATCTCTATCTCACATTCTAATCTCTCCACTAACTCTTCTTCATCTTCATCTTCCCTTCTCCATATTTATCTCCCATTCTAATTTCTCCACTAACTCTTCTTAATCTCCATCTTCCCTTCTCTATTCTTATCTTCCATTCTAATTTCTCTACTAACTCTTCTTCATCTCCATCTTCCCTTCTCTATTCTTATCTTATTTTCTCCATCCATTCTTCTCCAACTTCTCTTCTTCATCTCCTCTTCTTCATCTTCCCTTCTCTATTCTAATTTATCCACTAACTCTTCTTTTTATTATTTGTAAAATAATCCTTCAAGAGTTAGGTATTTGCACTCTAGTCCTTGAATTTTAAGTATTTACAATTCAGTCCCTGAAAAAAATATATTTCTTTAAGTCCAAATCTCCTCACAATTTTTGACACACCAAAATTTACCACATGTTAAATTTAAGCTCATTTCTTGTCGCTGAAAATAATGCATAATTTAATTAAAGCCCTTTTGCAAAATTAAGTCATTCTGGGTATAATTGGGCCAAGATGAAAATTTAAAATATTAGAAGACAATGTCACAACTCATAAAAAGTGAAAGTTAAAAATAAGTTGACTCAAATTAAATTTTTTTTAGGCCCGATTCGAGATTATACTCGTGAAGGAACACGTGACTCGAATTGGATTTTTCTGAATTTGCGATGGCCAATATGAAAATAGATTTAAAATAAAAATATTAACTATCTTTGTGTATTTTTTGGCCTCAAATGTTATTTTTCCAAAATTTTCAAATATTTTTGTATTTTTTTTAAAAAAAATTAAAATATATATAATATGAAAAATTATTTTTTGGTCAAAATTTGTTCCCTAGGCTTGGCTAAGGTTCCCAAAGTTGATTTTTCAATTTTATGAATTTTTATGGATTTTCTATTAATTTTCGAAAATAAATAAATACAAAATACGTAAAAATACTGAAAATATGAAAAATCATTTTTTGGTCAAAATTGGTTCCCTAGGCTTGGCTAAGGTCCCCAAAGTTGATTTTTCAATTTTATGAATTTTTATGGATTTTTTATTACTTTAGCAATAGAAAAAATGATTAAAAATCAGGTGTCAACAAAAGGTACTTATGATTTTTCTAAAAAAGAACAAACTCAATGAAATATAGGGAATCTAAGCTCAAATTTATGAAAATGAGGTCAAACTAACCTAATCTAAGCTTCTTCTATTTTTATAGATTTTTTTGATTTTTTTTATAGATTTTTTAGTATTTTTTTTATTATCTTATATATTTTTCTATGAAAATGAGATGTCGTTTTATTTTAAGTCGAGGGAAAGAGATGTGAGACTTCATTCTATTTTATGATTCTCAAAAGTGATTCTTTTTCCATAATCATATTGTTTTTGCTCCAAAATTGTCCCTGAAAACATAATCGGAATCATTTACGTTACCAAACACGATTCTCATTCTTTTTTTTTGTTTTAGAAAATAGAATCAGAGAACCAGAATCCTTTTTTGATATGGGACTTTCTAACGCAATTCATATGCGCATATCCATAACTTCCAATTATTCAACCTATAGAAAAATTGTTAGCCTGTGAAGCATTGAGCAATGATACCAAAAGTCTTTTATATATCATTTCATTTGGTTCCAAATTTTGTTAATTACCCCCAAGTAGGAAGTCACGTATTTCATTACTTGGGCAGTACCTCCCAACAAAATTGATCCATTTGGATCTTGGTATATTGGCCTTTTTAATTTATTGATTTTGATGATTTGATCTCTCTACTGATAATAAATGGGTGCTTCGAATTAGGAGTATTCACTAGTGATGGGGTAAAATTTTGGGGTAATACAAACGAAAGAGCCAATGCTTACATTAGATCAATTGATTTGTCATTTTCAAGAAGAAAAACAGTACACGAACCTACTCGAGATTTGGATCAATATCCCTAGAAGCATTCCTATGCACAAATCCTATTTATTTAGCTTCACACTACGAGTTGTCTAATCAAAAGGCGTAAGCGCATCATTTTAGTGTACTCTAAAATAGTTTTGTTCTCCTTAGATAAGAATCGAGAGCTATTAGAATAGCAAGTGTGATTGTGACTTCTTCTTTTTTTTTAACAAATTGAGGAATCTCTTTTATATTATGCAAATGGATCTTAATTTTATTGGTGATTCAAATAAAGGGAAGGAGAAGGAGTCGTCCTCAACATAGAAGAGGACTTATTAGGTTCTATTAGCTGGGCTCCTAAAATAAGGTGCCCTTGAAGCTTTCTATTTCTTTGTACTCCATTTTAAATACTTAGACGATTTCTTATGATTTTCTTTTTGATTTTATGATCTCATTATGTCAAGATTTGGACTCAAACTTTAAAAGTTTAGCTATTTGTGGATTCACATTACATTGCAATTACGTCTCTTCTTAAATTTTTTTAACTATAACTGATCATATCTAATAGTAACAGACTTAAATAATTATGCCTATTCTTAGTTGCCATTTAGATTAATTTGCTTTATATTTGTTTATAATCAACAAAATTGATTAACCTGCTTTCAATTTATTTAAGGCTTCTTAAGCATAAATAATTGGGTTAATACTACGAAAAACTTTAAACTGGTGCATTTGTGACAAATTTACCCCAAACTATTTTTTTGACCACGAAAAACCCCAAATTGATACATATGTGACAAATTTACCAAAAACTATTTTTTTGACCTCAAAAACCTCACACTGGTACATTTATGACAAATTTACCCAAAATTAATATACTTGCGACAAATTTACCCTCCGTTAATTTTCATTAAATTTAACGTTAAATTGCTTAGTTGGATGGCATGTGGCACTTCACGGATATGTCGGTTTATGATTTTTATCCTATGTTTACCATATGTTTATCAATTTATGATTTTTCATGGTCCTGAACCAATTTAATAAATGGTAAATTTGTCATAAGTGTAATAGTTTGGGGTTTTCGTGGTAAAAAAAATTATTTTAGGTTAAAATTGTCACAAATGTACCAGTTTGGGGTTTTTTATGGTAAAAAAAAATAGTTTGGGGGTAAATTTGTCATAGGTGTACCAGTTTGGGGTTTTTATGGTCAAAAAAATAGTTTGGGGTAAATTTGTCACAAGTGTACCAGTTTGGGGTTTTTCGTGATAAAAAAAATAGTTTGGGGTAAATTTGTCATGGGTGTACCAGTTTGGGCTTTTTCGTGGTATTAACCCTAAATAATTTTTTTGGTTATGCCGATATACATTATGTAGTTTAAAGGCGCAATATATGTATTTCTACAATGAGAAGGTTTTATTTTCAAAATAAACAAAAGCAACACCTACTTCTTTTGGCGAAAAAAGAAATACGTACTTTTCAATAAAGAAACATACTTTCATGTCATTTTAATAGAAAAACATTTGCTTAAAAAAAGAGAAACATTAATTTCACCTTTTGAAATCCGAAACTAAGATATGAATCTTAAAACTAAGAAGACTGTAATCATTAATATAGACAAGTAATAGCCCTAGAACGCAATAGTCATAAATACTTAAAAAGCTTTCAAAAAAGAAAAAGAAAAAAAAACAGTTGGCGGTCAAGCTCCAAAGAAAAGTATCCCTCCCGGTTTAAGCGTATACCTTACCAACTTCCCTGCGTATCCTCAGATAATGATGGCAATGATGCTTCCGTGGTCTAATGTTTTCAAGCGGAAAGGGCAAACTGCAAAGCAAAGTTCCCCTGTTTTCTGGCTCACGTGCTGCCTTCGCATTTGGGTGTATCCGAGGGTTTCTGACTCGCTCAAATAATTTTCAACATTGGCGTTACTTTTTTCTTCCTTATCTTTCTCTCTCGCAAAACGGAAAAATAAAATGGCAAAGGAAACAATAACTATTAAAAAAGAGGGGAGGAAGAAAAAAAGGAAATTGAGAAAATGAGAGCTGGGTCTTCGTTGAAGTTTTGCTCGCTCCAGCGAGTACTTTGAACAAAGTTCCCAACTTTCGGTTCCTTCTCTTTTGGGGGTTATCATTCCTTTTCAAATTGTAGAGCAGTTTCCATTTTCGATTCTAATCTCCATTCTTTTCTCTCATTTTTTGCTTGGGGTGATTGGTGGGGCTTTGTGGTTCCTTTCTTGATTCCACCCTCTTTCCATTTCCCTTTCCCTTCCCTTAAATTATCTTTAACCGATTCTCTTTGTTTCGGTTTCTTTGAAATATTTTATTTTTTTCCAGCACCCTTTCTGCGAATTCACACCCCCACATGCATGTTGCTGGGTTTGTCTGATCTGGGATTGGATCGCAAGGATCTCTTTGTTCTTTGTTTCCTTCTTCTTTCTTCTTCCTAGAAAGAGAAGAGAGAGGGAGGGATGCGGGCTTTCAGGACCTGGGTCTTTTTTGGGGTCATCCAAGGAGAAGAAGAAGTGCAAGGGAAAGGAAGGTGAGAATTTCTTGGCTTGGCCTGTTGGATCTTTCCAACTTGGGGCCCGCCTTACGAGATTCTTTGCTTTGCGTTCTTGATCTCAACCAAGTGAAAAATTAAAGCTCGTGATTTTTATGCCACCCTCGTTTTGTGATCTGAGCTGGGTCAGATTTGTTTATGGAAAAAAAGTCTTCTTCAGTTTCTCCATTTTGGGTGGAAGATAATCGAATTGGGTCACTTATGGTGGCTTCAATAGTTTTAGAGGGTTCTCTCCCGGTTTGAGGCTTTCATTTTGTTCTCCCGGCCTAGAATTTTAGTGTGGAGAACTGGCGATTGGGTGTGGTATTCGACCAATGGCGGGAGTGGATGCTTCGAAGTATGCTCATAGCCCTGTGCATAAAGCTATTGCCATGAGAGATTATGCCAGTCTTCGGAAGATCCTCGCTAGTCTCCCGCGCCTATGTAATCCGAACGAGATTCGCACCGAAGCGGCTTCTATGGCTGAGGAAGAGAAGGCCGATGCCATCTCCGCTGTGATAGATCGGCGTGACGTCCCAAATCGCGACACTCCGCTCCATCTGGCTGTCAAGTTGGGAGACGAGACCGCCACAGAGATGCTCATGGTTGCTGGCGCGGACTGGAGCTTGCAGAACGAGCAGGGGTGGAGTGCACTCCAGGAAGCGATTTGCAATAAGGAAGAGGCTATTGCAATGACGATAGTTAGGCATTACCAGCCACTGGCATGGGCAAAATGGTGTAGAAGGTTGCCTCGGTTGATAGAGACTATGCACAGAATGAGGGACTTCTACATGGAAATTACCTTCAATTTTGAGAGTTCTGTGATTCCATTTGTTTCAAGGATTGCCCCTTCGGATACTTACAAAATTTGGAAGAGAGGTGCGAATTTGCGTGCAGACATGACTTTGGCAGGATTCGACGGTTTTCGGATTCAACGTGCAGATCAGAGTATTCTCTTTCTTGGTGATGGTTCGGAGGACGGGAAAGTTCCTCCTGGTTCGCTTTGTATGGTATCACATAAGGAGAAGGAGGTGATGAATGCTTTGGACGGTGCCGGATCTCAAGCAACTGAAGAAGAGGTTCGTCAAGAAGTGGCTGCGATGTCTCAGACAAATATATTCAGGCCGGGGATTGATGTCACACAGGCAGTTCTCTTACCCCAGTTGACTTGGAGGCGACAGGAAAAGACAGAGATGGTGGGCCTATGGAAGGCAAAATTATATGACATGCACAATGTAGTGGTGAGCATAAAGTCTAGAAAGGTTCCAGGTGCTATGACAGATGACGAGTTCTTCTCTTCTTGCAATGAAAATGAGACAGAAAGTGAGGAGATTGATGACCTTTTGACAGAAGATGAAAAAAAGCAACTTGAAGCTGCACTGAAGTTGGATTCATCAGACGAGAATGGTGATGGAGTTATTGGACATCGCCATAGTTGCTATGAGAGGAGGGAGATTCCTACTGAAGATATGAATGGTTGCGGAAGTGGCGACAATAAGCAGGAGAAGAAAGGATGGTTTTCTGGATGGAGGAAACGGGATCCCAAGAATGAAGTGAACAAGAAACTTGCTCCTCCTAGGAGTTCTTTTTGTGGAGATGAGAAAATGAGTGATTTACTTGAAGATTCACCATCGAGGAATCAAACCAAACCTGGTAGGCATTCTATGGAGATTGTTATGAGGGGTGATGATCAGCGTAGAGGAAGAGATTGCAGACCATCTTCATCTGCAAGCTCCGATAGCAATAACCGCCGCAAGGATGGAGGTCGCGAGAATGAGTATAAGAAGGGGCTAAGGCCTATTCTTTGGCTTTCTCCTAGCTTCCCTCTGCAGACAGAAGAACTCCTTCCTTTGCTTGATATTCTTGCCAACAAAGTCAAGGCCATCCGTCGTTTAAGAGAACTGCTTACAACAAAACTCCCTATGGGTACTTTTCCAGTCAAGGTATTTTGCTTACACAATCCTGACGCATTTCCCTTTTTCTTAGGTTTACCATTTCTTCTTGGTTATTTGAATATTTCCACTGCTTATTTACAAACAGTCACGTGCTTTCCAACACTGACAAGTTACGTTCGTGTGCTTTTTACATACTGATGCTATATATTGGATTATAACTTCTATACCCCCTAAAAACTGCAATGACAACTGAGTATTCTTCTATGGGTATAGTTATACATCATCCTCAATACAAAGCCGTTAGGACTTATAGTACAGTGGGAGCATTTGCTATTCTCAGATTAAGGAGTAACTTTTCTTTGCGGAGACTCTTCTAGAGTAACAAATTAAGTCAAATTTTGGGTTCTATGTGAATGTAAGTCTGGCTCATGGATACAGATGCAGGTTGGATCTCTATGCTAATGACATGAGAACGCACCTGAGTATTAAGAAATGAAGTCATTCCTTTAGACTGGACATGCGTAACTGTTGGAACTTGTCTTGGCAATCGGCGCATGCTCCTTCTCAAGTTGGTTGCATGGAATAAAATTGTAGAAATTTTCCATCTCTGATTTTGAGAATAAGACCTCGTGCATTTTGTCAGATTTTGGCAAGGCTTTTCTGTTGGTGTCATACGGGATGTATGCTTTTGTTAGATAAGCATATGCGTTAAACACACAGAATCTTGTGCTCTACAGGAACATTTGGTAGGCTCTTTAGCACATAGAACTACTATTTGCAGTGAGTACTTATAGTTGCAGATTCAGGCCCAGATATGTTGTGGACTTGATTAGGAAAGGAATTTCTTTTGTCAATTACATAGCTCAACAAGATAAGGGAAGAAAGAGCTATGACTTACAGTTTGAGAGGAATGTGATTAGAAAAATGCCGTAATTTGTCAATTTGTTCTCTGGTCGACTCAAAATTCCTTTTTTTTTGCTAGTTGGCTATCTATAGCTACCCATTTCAGTCTCTTGTTCATTGAAAATTTTGCTATGTTTCAAGTGCAGGGACCGTATAGGGAAACCTTACGGGCCTTTCCCCCTGCTTGCTTCCACTAATTACGAGGGAATGTCCTTGTACATGGTGTTTTGCCCTTTTAATGTGCTTGTGTGTACACATTTAGTACCATCTCGGCCATCATGCTAAGGATGCTAGGAGAATATTAACGGAAGTGTGATGTGATTGAGGATGGTTGAGCTACAATTTTATACAGGTTGGCACATGGGACTTGCGTAGTGTGAATATATTAACTTCAAGTCTTTGATGGGGCATTTGAAGTTTAGAAACATGTAGTAGTTCTGTTCAGGGAGTTGGAGGAGGGACAATCTTCAATTTTTCGCCGTCTGTTACGCTGGTCAACCTGCCTACCGGTATGGTTGATTGTGTCTTGGGATACAAGTTGGTGAATAGTTATCCAATGATATACAACCAGTTAAATGCTTACAGGTTCAGTTTAAACCATTGAAACTCAGAAGATAAACAAAAGGTTAGTGGTAAATTCTTGCTGCAGAAGACAAGTGTGTTCCTTGAAGTTCCAGTCAATAGAGAACATTTTGGTCTAGCACAGTGATCATCTCTTCCTTTACGCTAGGGATAAAGTTACAACACGATATTAATCAGATGGTCTTGTATAGAGCAGTTGGTAATTTAACGTTGGGTGTTGATAAAGTTATTGAGAAATGGTTATCCTACTTCGTCAGCCTCTTCAAACTTTTAAGTGGAAGTTGAAAGAATCCTTAATGAAAGGAAATAGACTAAAGAGGAATTGAACAAGAAGGATGAGTGAAAGATGGTAAAGCCAATCTATAGAAGGAACTTTCTACATTGAATTTCAGTGAATGTTCCTTCTGTAGATTGGTATCGTTATCAACTTTGATGCAGGTGTCTTGACAGATATTTCCTACACATTGACAACTAGCTTCTTGAAGTTAGCCTACTTAATATGTGAAGCTTATGTGCCTGACCTTATGTGCCTGCTAGATGATCAATCACCCTTATTCTACAAGTTTGACACCCTAAAGTTGAGAGATGCTTTCTTTTATGATTTTTGATAAGGGGTTCTAGGCCCCTCTCTTACTGTCTCTTCAGCTATTAAAATAAGTTCATTGGCACAAATATTCCGACACAAATTCTTACACTAGATTCAAAGTGTATTACGTCCAATGCTCCATTACCTTCCAAAGGGCCATAGTGAATGATTTTTAGTTCTTGCTGATATCAAATGAATCTGTGTTTTGATCCTTTATGGGAAAGCTTTGAGATTAAGCCTGGATGATCGCTCACTTTTGTAAACCAAGTATCATTATTTGTAAATGTATGAGCTGATTCCATGATTACATATTCAGTTTTTGAGGGAAAGATATCTGCTCTGTGGTTTTATGGTTTTGAAGCAAATTTCCGCCATTTCTTCACTTCTCATGAAGTGCGTGGAGCTTCATAGGGTTTTCTCTCAGTCCATACAGGGACTCAAATTAAATTCCAAGTTTGTGGTTCTATCCAGGTTGCAATCCCTGTGGTCCCCACCATCAGAGTGCTGGTTACTTTCACGAAGTTCGAAGAACTACAGCCCCTGGACGAGTTTGCGACGCCACCATCAAGCCCTACAGGTCGAGAAAGCCCAGTCGTGACGAGTTCCTCGACTACATCTTGGCTTCAGTGGATAAAGGCCCCATATCACCGCCCGAGCTCTTCCTTTGGCGGTTCTAGCAGTAGGATAGAGAATGTCCAGGACCCATTTCTGATTCCGCCCGATTATACATGGGTCACTGCCGAAGCGAAGAAAAAGAAGATACAAGAGAAGCAGAGGGCCAAGAAAGGGAAAACTCAGAACCGCTGACGATATGCGTTTTAGGATTGGGAGCAGGAGCTAAGTTAGGTACAAAATAGAAGCGTTTTATTAGTTCATGAAATTCAAGAAAGTGGGGTGATCCATACAATTGTGGTATAACATGTGGGATTGGTGTAAAAGAAACAAAAAGAATCTGTAATTCTTGCTACAACTTCCCTTATCTGGGTGAATCTTTACTTCATGTAGGCCCATTGATCTCTTTCTTCTACCAGTGTCCCCAAATTTGAAGTTTTCCGTAATTATTTTCGTCGAAATCAACTTATTTTTCTAGCACGCACATAATGAGATGCAAACACCGATTTATTTGAGGTACCGCCTCGATTCTGTATTTCAACCTGTCACTATTAGAATGGTGAGGGTTTCACTTGAAAAATCTGAAATTTATTGACTGTTGCTCGTGCAGACCGGCATACTAAGCTCTATAAATTGATGGGAAACTGAAGACGACTATTTAAGTTTCTCGGCCCATTTGAGTACCCAACATTGCTCCTCACATCATTCTATAAATCAATTTAATAAAATAGCCTTAGCTTTATACTTTGTTTGTTTTTACGAAAAATAAATGATTTGAAATAATTTATTAAAAATGATCGCTTATATTACTCGAAATAATTAGTCAATGCATAATATTTTCATTATCAACAACAATTCATGTCTAAATATTTTTGATAGGTGATGAAATATATTTTTCGTTTATTCATCTTATAAGCGATACAAGCAATCTTCTTTTAAAAAAATATTCTTCCAATCATTATTGTTAAAAAAAAAGATACGTACCCTTAGTGTCTCTTGAAGTTGTAAGCAAAATTTATGGTAGAATTACTCTTTACTGAAATGGACAGGGAAAAAAAAATCTTAATAAGCTTGGGGGAAAAAAAAACAGGTGCGCATTCGTTAGACCACCCAGGCATGGGCCCTGTTGAACAAAGCGGGATGAGCGTTTCATCCAAATGTCTGCGTGCATACAGTGGCAAAATTTTGTTTGCCAAGGGAAAATTCTACTTTCGGCTACAAACGTTCACGTTTTTTCCTATTAAGTAGCTATACTTTTAATATATTTGGTAAAATTCTTCTATTTTTACAAATTATTTATTCAATTTTTTTCTATACGACAAAAAAGAAAAATTAGACATCGTTGATAGGGTCGAAGGATGATGTGAATAAAATTTTGGTCAATATTGGCATCTGTATTAAAAAGAATGTATTCACAACACACCATGATCTCATCCAGTGATCTTGCTAGGATAACCAGATTTGGTGTGGAGGGATCTGATTAAGAAATCTATAAAATAGAAGGACTTGATTAGATAAATTAAAAGTATAATTTTTTGCTTTGTGGATAAGGTTGCGGTTGAGCCGGAGCTACATGTATGATGTACCTTATGCTTGCCTCATTTGGCTTATATTTTTCAGGATGAATCTTGCTGCTTTGAACCCCTTCCTTCTCTCTTCTTTTTTTCCCTTTTACTTACCTTCCTTGAACTCATTTTCATTTTACTAATTAAGTAGCTATTATTTGTTATTTGTGGTTCAACTTTGTTAAGCCCTTTTCTCGAATTGGTCACTCTCCATTTTTTTTTTTCTCCCGAATGGTCTTCCAAACCAGGTAATATCCTCCGAAAAGATTCACCCATCATGATTTCTTGAAACCCTGGATCACTGTCGGGTGTTCATGATGGCATTATCACGCCCTGTAACAGTATAAGCTTATAGTGCATGAATGATGGTCACACATGCAATCTTTGTAATTATTCTTCCAGCACCAGCATTACAATTATCATGAGTGTGTTGGTACTTCAAGCAGCATTTGGCATCCAATGCCCCTTAACTTTGCCTTGGGCGTGCTTGAAGAAAAGCTCAACTTTTGGGTAAGGTCCCACAGACAAATCAGAGCAGGTTTGATTGGATATGTCTCCTTTACAATTTGGGTCATGATCTAATGAGTTGTTCCCTCATGCAGTTCATGCAAAATTACCAACCAAGAAGAAAGGCCTTTGTTTTTGGGTGTTAATAGCAACCTACTCCAGCGCAACAGGTTAAAAGCGTTCATACGGCCTATCCCACTTCGTTAATGTTGTTATACTGCAAGTGCGATTGTTGCATGAACTGGATAGTTCCTCCCATGGATCATCGTAACCCAAACAACTCAGTTGGAGAAGGCTTTAACGTCGTTGTTATTGTCATTTGGCCGAAAAGGCTCTGTTGTCATTTGATATCGATCTCATTCTTCTTCTTGAAAATGGATGCTTTAATCTCATGGCTGATTGGTGCTACCCAGGTGGTTTTGGAACTTTTGGTCCGGGAGAGAAAATTGTTGGGATGGAATGAAATGGCCACCTAACTCTCCAAACCTAATGTCTAGTAAGATAGACAAAGAATTAGGAGAAAAACAGCTCGTATCAACTCAGCGTCAGAAGCAAACGACCTTTATAACAAGATTCATGAAGTCACTCATGATTGGGTGGCTCGGGCACCTTGTCTGATGAGCATCCACAACTTCTAGGATTGTGCTCTGTGCATGAAGAGCAGAAGATTGCTTGGAGATTCCGCTTCTGAACGTCAAAGATTTCTTGATGTTTGGCTTCTCGGCTATGATACCATGAAATACAAAAAGGAATCCAAATTTCTTAGCTCCTAAGTAGCATGCCTAGCTATGCCTTTGGAAGTTCCATCTTTTCACAAGTAGGAAATTTTAAAGGCATAGAGATGTGCAGGTGGCCATGGATAGCTAGGTTAAACTACAAGCAATGGCAAAAATCTCTTATATGATGACCCATACTAGCAATTACAAATTGTTGCAAGTGGAGTTTCGATTCGTCATGTGGAGGCAAGACACTTTATAGGCTCTCATCAACTCCATAACATCAGAAAAGGGAATGCTGCCGCAACTTGCAAAGGTTAGAGCTAATCTGTTTCAACAAATTTTCAGTGCGTGAACTTTCAGCTGGGACAGCGCCACGAAAGTGTTGCCGTCCACAAAGATCTGCTCAGTTTCTATGTTGTCGAGGACAAATCATCGAGAGGAAATCCACATGCATACTGTGATATGACGACAAAGAAGGAAGCGACTGTACTTTGTAACGCAATGCACCAAATTCACATATGAGAGACATGGCTGCCACCATGCAAAAGAAAGGTGTGAAAAATAAGCACACCTATCAGAGAGCACATCCCAGACTCAATCAGCTGAACCTATCTGCTTTGTGCTTGCCTTTCCCAGTATACTTTCCGGAAAAGATTTCTCATTAGAATAGCATTTCTTTAACGGACTATGTGGATCAACAGCTATGCGGTTCCACATGAAAGCAAGGAAAAGTATATGGTTCGGGTGTCATTTCATTAATAACCTTTGAAGCAAGCTTATCCCTGCCCCAACCGGCAGCATTCGGGGCCTATTGCAGAGGGGCATTCTTTTCGTGGTAATGACCTGCTATGTCATCATGCCGTGATTCGTTCCGGCACGCTATGCCGGGTTGAAGAGTTGATATTTGTAATCTCAGAATTGGCTCTTCACTAAAACGTAGGCCTTTAGATAGGATGCTCACTGTGCTTATTTCGTTGGATGTTTCTGCCAATGGAGATGATGTTCTAGACCTCTAGAACAATAGCTGATCCATGTACAACTATTCTACGCAGAAAATTTTCTAGTAAAAGTTGCCAATTCCATTTTCGCTGATATCTAGCACAGTAACCGCGCATGAAATCCTGTCTTGCTCATAGATATTGATTGATCACATGGAAATTTCAATGACTGCCATTCCTGTTTTCTAATTGATATATCTAGAAGAAGCATGCTTTTCGGGAGTATTTTCACAATGTTGGGTGGGAAGAACTAGTTCGAAAATCCATCAAAGCACCTGCGCCAAGTGAAGATTGATTCCGCTTCTAAACAACGAGAAACAGCAATGCCAGCCAAAAACACGTCGGAAAATTTCTTGTCCACGCTACTTTGGAGGTCAGGGTGAACGTTTAATCCAACTGTATGGTCAGGGGAAGAATACGTTGACGAGACGCTGCAGAAGAGCAAAAGAAAGGATATAGTTGATCTCGGGAGACAACTGGCCTAAATTGTAATACTTAAGGAAGTCGTTATAACTATCATAAGCAGATGATGATAATCTATTATACATTGATCTGGGTATCGAGAGATGGGTAAATTTGGGGTGTCACAACATTCATCTTGATTGTTGAAATTGCTGAATTCTGACTATCCCTTAGGACTTTGGTCTTAATTCCATTAAGAGAGGAAGAAAAAATTACAGAAACTGACTGCATCTCTACTCAATAGGCCTAATGGAATATCACATACATGAGAGACCCTCACAGACATCAACACCCTAATTACCTTATTCATAGCGCACCGGCGAACTGGCTCCTAAAACTACTGAATACGAAATCTTAATAAAATGAACATTGAAGACGCATCAAGTTGACCGGAGTCAGTTTTAAGTTAAATCATGTTTGTATTGTGGTCAGATTTGATTCCGCGAACTTTCTTCTTGTTTGTATTCAATAGGATTATTTTATCCTATCTTCCATATGTTGCCAGCCCTAGTGTCAAGTCTACAAGGGCAAACTTCTTGTTTGAGTTTACCAGCAAAGAGGGAACAGCAGATGCTGCTCAGTAACAGTCGTGTCTTAACACATTAGACGCTGCAAGATCTTTTGGTTTCACCCGTTACATTTCAATTTCGGCTAACACAGACAAGGGACAGAATCTACGTAAATACAAACACTGAAAGAATTGGCTAAATATATTAGCTGAGCAAACAGCTCAAAGACAGTCGCCAAGAATATTTCATAGCTTATATTGTCTTCGCTAAGCCCAGATCAGCGCATGCATCAATAACCCCGCACTAATTCTTCATTTGAATTTCCAGTTATCTTGGTGAGTTGAATCAGGAGAGATGTTTGAGAGTGACTTTTCATCTCAAATGCTACCATGTACTGATGATGTTCCCCATTGACATGTGTTAAGACAGCATGTGCTGGACATTTGCCGATTCCACAGCATTTGGGGGCAGAAAGTACTTGAGAAAATCAGTTACTCGCAAGCTGGACATTTGCACCTTGGCATGTGCTGTTTCATTGAACTGAACAAACACAGGAATTCCTAACCCCTCCAATTTCTCCATCTTCTGAAACACTACATCAGTATAAACAATATGAGGTCCTAATGAATCTGGGAAATGGCGTTCATTATTCAAAACTTTGAAATTCATCTTATGCTTTGCCATGTCTCATCTCATAAAAGAACTGCAATCGAGCTACATATCCTTTGATTTGCAATTATATTAGCATCTTCTGGATATACTAAATTCTTAATAGCAATGGAAAGTATCTTTATGTGAACTAAAACCCAAATGTTTGCCGATTGCTCATGCCCTAGACATCGCACGAATACACAAAAATCCCCTTAACACGACTTTGTCGATGAAAGTTAAATAAGCAAGGGCGACAATCCTACCTCGTCTCGAATTCATGCACATCCGCAATGTCCTTCCCGTGAGCATCGGGCCAATTGACTTTCCTGCACTCCGTCCTTCGCTGATGTTCAGTCGGTTCAGTGGCTTTCTTGAGGCTGCTCTTATGAATAGGGACTCCACCATGAGCATGACAAGGCCCACCATGGCGCTTCACTCGACCTCCGATTTCGTTACCCCGTAGCTCCTCCGCAACCCCATCTCTCTGCGCTACAGGAGACGACTTCTTTGCACTATGACCTCTGCTTCTCGTGTCGCTGTTACCACCGAAACTCCGCGACGGGGCATAGCAAGAGCAGACCAGAGAAGTGCACCTGTTTTGTGCCGAGGCCGCCAGGAGTGCAGATTTAGCCTCTCTCACCAACCTTCCTGTTTAACAGGGACGCAGCATACCTGACAATTGAAGGTGAACTTAAGAGTTGTGGACCGAAATACAGCGAGTCCAAGAAGGATGATGCAAGATGATACCGTTTAGTGCACCAGCATGATAGGTTTTTCCGGTTGAGAAAAGAGAACATAGACCTGGAATGTTTTGCTGCACAGTGATTCACATACGTTCGCCGTGTCGCTCGTCGTCGATGGAGGCCTAATGATTTTGCCCCGTGCCTCCACCCCACTAAGCTTGATACTCTTTTGCTTTTGGTCATTGCACTCATTGGGGAGGTGAAAACCTGTGAGGGGGAGAGAGAGAGAGAGAGAGAGGTTATCTTTAACTTTCTTTGGAGACGAATTGGGTGATCCGTCAATGGTCATCTGCAGGATCACCATCATAACATCATGATGGAAGCAAGCGAAGATACAGGAGTAAGGGAACGAGGGAAGTGGTGTATCTTTGAATTTTTCTCTTTTGCTGATATCTAGAGGGCAGAGCCGTGACAAAATGCTCAGCGTGAACAATCAAGAAGAGAGAGAGAGAGAGAGAGAGAGAGTTGTCTGATGTTGGATTTTGTATCATAATCACGTGAAATATATTAAGTCTTATCTCCCATCCTTTTTTTTCATCTTTCTCGGGCTTAGTGTAATTTTCCACCTTTTCATCATGGGAGATCTAGGCATTCTTTTCTTTTCCTCTTTTCTTTTAAGGGTATCGATCGGCATGAAACATGTTCTGGTGAAAACGAGGCTAATCTGGACAGAGGGTTCACGTTGTTTTGCAGTTTAGGCCATGACATGAAAATTGCTTCTTCACCTTAACCGGCGGTCCGCCAAGAGATGAAACTGATGTCCGGTCCCAAGAAGAGCATGTGCCTAGCATTATCACGTATCATATGATTGATCCTATCACAATATAATTTTTTACAGCCTTCGGGTCTCGCCTCACATCTTGTGCTTCATTAACAATCAAAAGATTCAGATAATCAACCTAGGTGGATACTGAGATGCTTTATGAATCTCTTGGTTTAAGGGCGACAAGAAGATCCCCCCCCCCCCCCCCCCTCTCTCTGCAACAGAAAAGCTCCTATTATTCGCACCGAGGTCAAAGTGCGAGCTTGTAGATGTCGACAGACGAAGGAAGAAGATTCCTATCCAATTTTCTAATTGCCATGTGTAACTGCTCTTCTTGCCATTATATAAAAGGAGATTACATACAAGGAGATTAGCCGACCACGTAATTTGTGTACTATTGATGTATTCTGCTATTGTATTGTCGATATATTTATGCACAATTACCACAAAAAATCAGTGGGAGTCAGCTATTTACAAAAATGAATCCCGGATTATGCGCGCCAGTACTCGAGAAGATAACCGACTGAACACCTCTGGAAGGACAGTGGCGGAAATTCCTGGCAACACTGGAAGCAGCTCTTGGACAATCTGAGCAACATCCGCACCCTATCCATTGCATACAGAATGGTAACGTTATTGTCTTCTCATTTAAAAGAGACAAAGACCAACTGGAACAACTTCAACAACGAAACATGGAAAAGATAGGGGAGGACCATGGACAACAAACTCAATACTTTGATTACACGAACCAGAGTATGCCAATAAAGAGGATTTCTATGATCAGGGAACTACATTAAAAGAAACAAGATATTATGGGTAGGTAGATGATATCAGTCATCCCCATCATGCCTTATTGCCTAACTGATAGGGGGGGAAAGCTCTATCTAAGTTACTTTGTGATAAAAGGAAATCAGTGTTAAAAACAAGTTCAGTGAAAAAAGGGAAACTGAAGGCACTAAAAATCTGTACTCAGCACATCCTAAATTACCGTAATTGAAAAAGCTGAAGAGCATAACACCTATACCTGATTTGAAGTCCTTGAGATTGAGCTTCCAGCAGTGAGAAACTCGACAACAGTACGAACATTGTTCAATACGACTCGGTCCTCCTCTGTTACTGTTGGGAGAAGTGCAGCAGGTTTAATGGGTCCGAATGAGGGGACCATACTGAAAACAGGAGACACATTAGGCAACCCGAGGGCTGCCATTATTTGTACCAACTGTTCCCTGGTGACTGCATCAATTCCCTTCACAATCTGTAAGCATGGAGAGGACAATATTCTGGTATTTCAGAGATGTTCTTGAGTAACATGTGAGCATCAATTGTAAGTAGTGTCTTATATAAACTAGTCGTCCTCGAGAAACGACAACTAGGCATTGGCCCCAGTCATAGGCGGGGTTGGGTGATAGGGGTCCAAAGGCCACCACCACCATTTTATTTAACTACTGAACAAAATCCATGTCGAGAGGCACTCAATTTACCAGTCTATTTCATAAGCTAATGCGCTTTGGACAAATTGAACTTGCGCTTTAAGCAACAAAAAACAAAGAAATATTGATAAGGATGAGCTCATGAATCATAAGCCAGGTAATACCACCACTAAACTCTCATAGACCAGCTTATTATCACGGGATACAGAGTTCATTATAAAGGAATGTAAGACGATGGAAAGACCAACTGCAACTGCATAGCTGCATTTCAGATCGTTTACTGAGAAATTTTACACTAAATCTTTCTTCATCCATACAGGACAACTTATTTCTGATATTTCTCTGTGAAATAAGGGGCTTTTACCATTGACATCAATGCAACAATTTTTCCTATAGGAAACAACATAGATTTGCCTAATTGCCCTTCATATGGTAATTCTTATAATCCATCAAGGACACCGAGGTACTGGAGTGTAACCACAAAATACAAAAATCTTTATCTAATTTCAGCACTACCAGAAAGACGTCTCTCCTGAGATTAAACATCGAGAACAGTCGTAGAATGTGACATAAATCTAGGAATAATGATCCTTAGTTGCATCAATTTCTTTTTCACTCCCAAGACCTTTTGTCTGTTCTGGAGGAAAATTGGGAGCGTTCACCGTCACAGTTCGTACACATGAATATTCTTATTTGTGGAAGAGGTGATAAAATATATAGTCCATGCTTTAATGGATTTTCATACCTCATCCAGAAGGAACTCCCGGAAGAGATTTCCCTTATCAGATAACAGAAATGTTAAGGCAGCCCTTGTTTGGATTGGCTTCTCTGTCTGAGATGCATTCAACGGGAATCGTGGAACAATATTACTCATTTGACTTCTTAAAATGCCAAGTCCAGCCATATCTCCATTCATATCCTCTCCACCGCCACTCTTGGCTGCAGTAATAAAATCTTCAAAAGCTTGCATCACATCAACAAATCTTTCAGCATCAAATACCCCAGATTTTCCATAAATCGTGTATCTTAAGGCATTTCTGAGACGTGGGGACTCATCTGTGAGGAGCCTCTGCCAAGGACAAAAGGTATTGTTGAAAGAGTGAGAAAAGGACTTATTGAAAAAGCCAAAAAACACAATCACTGCAATCAGGTTTTCTAGTAACAAAGTAAAACCAAACTAACCAACTCCATGTTAGATAGGAACTGAAACTTTACTTTTGCACAAAATGACTTCACATTAAAACAATAATAACATAAATCGTCCAGGCATAAAGGAAACTTCCAATTAGTTATGCAATAGATTATACAGATAGGCAACTGTATTGAGTTCACAGATGAAGGTAAGAAGACTACCACAGTACAGAGGATAATTCCACTCACCTGAGCAATATAAGGATAAGCTTCATCCACTATTGCAAAATCAGGATTTCCAACCAAAGCTATACCCTCCAGCACCCCTATTGCCCTGATGATAAGAGCAAAATAGGGGGGTATTCTGAATGGATAATCAAAGGTTATTTGAGCCAGATCTGATGCAAGCTCCTGAAAGTTGATATTTTTTGCCCCTCCACCTTCAAGGGCCTGATCAAAAACCTTTGCAAGAACTGGCAAAATTGGTGCTAAGTTGACCCCATCAGGTATGAAATCAAGCTTTACAAAGTCCTTGACTATTGCATCATAGTCTCGATGAATGAGATGAGCAATTGCTTCAATCATTCCGTATTTCTGATCATCAGTTAATTTTGTAACAAGACCTATAGGAGAAAAAACAAACACACATCACCTTGGGAAGCACAAGTGCATATCCTACAATATTCTTTCCTGAAATATTCAAAATTCTCATGAAGAAACTGACGATGTCTCTAAGGGACAGTAATATTTGAATTTATCTGCATCTTATGTATCTGAGACATTGAAGACAAAATAAGAATGGGAACTTCCGCACGAGCATAAATTTCATCCCTCTATATCTTTCCCTCTTCTTTTCCTTTTCAATAAGCAAGTGTTCCTGGGAATCTAATAGAGAAAGGTACAGGTAGTATACTTCTTTCGCATTTTAGTAAGCATTTATTTCTCTGTATCTAATAGAGAAGGTACAAGTAGTATAAACACGTTAACACCAAGGAAGCTAACTAAACAAAAGCATAATTCCTGGAGCAGTTAATATGTTGGATACAGATGAATTTATTTAAAAATATTGGTTACCTATGCAAGGCAATTGTTGTAAGGAAAACGGAGCCAAAACAGGGGGAAAGGGGAGGGGGGGGGGGAAATAGCTGAGCGATTCATGACACTAGTAATTCACTTTAAAACCCAAAAGTAACTAACCAAAGTCCAGAATGGCTAACTTCCCATCTGGAGTACGAATCATGTTTCCAGGATGTGGGTCAGCGTGAAAAAATCCAGTGTCAAGCAACTGCGACAGGAAGCATGAATTAGTAATTCATTTGTAATTTTATAACGAAGGTATCATTGAGCACCACATTTGAGGTACAAATATGTGAAACAAGTTTACTTTCACAGAAATTAGAAGATGGCAACCATGCAAATTTACATAAAGAGATCAATCGTTTATTATTGTGAGGACTAGCACAAAAAGACTAATGTGGAGTTTATTGACAAACAGTATAGATGATCTGTCGATGTTATGCATAAGCAGCAAGACACATCCAAATCTGCTCTCCTCATATCACAAATATATCAGATGGCAGTCTAGACTCTGTCAATATTCATATCAAGAAGAGATAACACGACACTGTTCAACAAAAATTTTCCCCCTGCTTTCTCATTACCAGCAGTAGATGTTCTAATGAAAGTTGCAAGACAAAGAGTTCAAACCAGCTGTTAATTCCATTCTCACTACTAATCTTGTTTTGCTTGTTAATTTCTTGTAGTGGCACTCTCAGACTTTGGCTGGATACACAGCCTAATATCATTAATTAGAGGAAAAAAACCCCACAAACTAAATTTTCAGTAATCAAATCCCTTCATATATTGAATTTTTTATTTGAGCTGTCCAGCATCAACTCTTTCTTTTTCTTTTTTTTTTTTTTGGGGGGGGGGGGGGGGGGGGGAGGAGAGAACATGTGTGCCCTTGCAAATTCATCCTATAAAATTGGACTAAAGGTTGAGCTAAACTTCACCAAAGCATGATAACAATCATGACTCTTTTAGAAAATGGAAATGCCAATCCCAAATCCAACGAATTCTCGAGAATATTTACCATGAAAAGCAGCAACTGAATAGAAATAATCTGCAAGCCGTGACCTATTTTGACGAAACGATTACAAGAGTAAGATGTCAGCTCTAACAACAGCACCAAGGGGTGTGAATAACTGTTCCTTTCAGATACTATACAAATGAACAACAGTTACATTGAAAAATTAAAGAAAAAAGGAAGGTTACTATCTCCAAATATTTTTCAGGAGATTCGATCAAACCAAAAAAAAAAATTAAAGCCTCCAAAGATTAGGATCATCTTCGAAAATTGGAATATACATATATTATGAAACCCTGGATCATACCAATCCAACTACTTCTTTTAAATTTTAATGAAAATGTTAGTGAAAATAAAAACATCACTCGAAAGAACAAAAGGGATCTTTTTCTATTTTCGAATGAAAAAAAATCGATTGAATTAGAGAATAGAAATCAAGAAGAAAAAGAATCCGCAAGTCGAGACAATCTTGAATCAGATGCACAAAATCAAGCGAATCTTGGATCACTTCTCTCAAACCAAGAAAAAGATATTGAAGAAGATTATGCAAGAGCTTTTGTTGAGTGCCACATTGGCTTTCAATTACCTATTTTTTTCCTATCAAAAAGGACAAGCAAATCCATTCAAACAGTATAACCACAACCAAATTGAAAGTGGCTTCAAAGTTGGCAACAAGGTTCTGTGATTCCCCCACCACAGCTGTGAGGGTATTGGTTCCCTTAATCTGTCTTTCATCCTTTTTGATCTGGTAGGTTCTTTCTGATTAATGATTGTAGTGGCAGTACCCCATTGTAACTTACGAAAATTTTCCTTTGAATTTGTGGAAAAGGATACAGGCGTTTAACACACTGTACAAAATGAACATACTGAAAAGCCCATTGACCTAGATAGAACATTTAACCATGCAAAAGACAAGATATACAGTAGAAGTAGGAAGTAGGACGCACTCAAAGTTTCACAGAAAAAGGTCGTCCTATATAAGGGAATGAGTACCCACTAGATCAGGTGGCTTACCTGCTTTAAATAACAGATGACTCCAACATTAACCAGTTCTCCAACATCACTCTCTTTACTCTGTGACAGCTTTTCACCCTCTACCCATCCTGTCGTAAGAACCTTCCTTGAAGTGTACTTAGTGTATGTTTTAGGTACGACAACCTGGGAAAAGCCTTTAAAGATAAATAATCAAAAGATCAAGCAAAGTCACTAACGATAAACTCCATAACTTCAGGAAGATGTGCACATGATTTTGATAGCTGCAGAAAATACTTACTTGATTAGCAGGCAAGCACTTACATAAATTCATCCAATTACAAGATTCCCTGCTCCTATCAATAGTTTATTAAACTTGGAAAAGAAAAGGCATGCATTTTGGATTTCTATTCCTAAGGAGGTTTGTCACATTAACAACTCATACTTTATATCGACTGGGCTGTCTAGTTGCTTTGTGAAAAACTAAAGTAGCCACTATCATTCTGCAAAATGTGGTGTCATTTCCTCGACTAAATGCCAACTACTAATCATCAGCCGAAGGATGATACAAAATTCAAGATGATCATCTTCACAATAATATGACATTCTATAAGTACGCCCATGAGCCCACATTGACCTCTTAAACCAAGCCTTGGAAATATCTTGCAGAATAAAGAATCAACCCATCCGTCATGAATTTAAAACACAACCCAAAAATCAGAAAACGGCAGTCAAGCTAGTTTAAATATCCCATGGGCAGCCTAAACATGATTTATGTGTCTAGATCAGATAATGTTCAGGAAAAAACAGATGCTCCTCCCTGGGAAGATTATCACCCAAGAATAACAACCCAAGATGCGATGAGCAACAAAACAGGGAGAAAGAGAGATGAGACAAATAGTAGTTACATCATATCGGGTTATACCCTGGCCTTGTTATTTTTGCATCCAAATATAATAATTTCTTTTAAACTTGTTAAAAGTCAAACCATGCTTTCATCTAATAGCTTATACTTTTAGAACAATTGGCAGTGGTACCAAAATTTTTTTACATGATATTAGACCAGAAACAGCTAAGTTCAAATCTTTTCAAGCCCCTCATTTGCCTTCCCAATTATATATTTCCATGTTGTGGTATTAGGCCAAAGTCCAGCAAACCCCTGAGGGTGGAGGAGAGTTTAAATAATTAAATATTAAACCGCCCCTTTATCTAGCTGCTTAAACCTTTAAAACAGATAGCAGTGGTCTTACATAATTTTACAGATCCTCTAGAAGTAAAACCTAGCCCCACTAACATTCAATAGGATGTATCTAAACACCCTAAAGCAATACATGAAATATATATGATTCAAAAGCACTAGACAAGAATAACTAACTAAAAGAAGGTAAAAATGTGATTATTGAAATTCACAGATTTTTAACCTTATGGCTTATGCAGTGATGAGAAAGAATTTTATATAACTCCTAGTTCTTGCAGTCAAATATGTCATCAAGGAATTAATCTCACCTGCGGAAGGTCCTTCCTCATCATTTCAGCAAAATGTGTCCCATTTTCACCCTCATTGACATAATCCAACTCTTCAAAAAAGCGGGCAGCCCATTCATCAACTAACCCAACCACATCTATGGAGATCTGGGAAATGAAGAAAATCATGAAAAGATTGAAGGCTACTAATTGGTTGCTGTAGCTATCACACCCACCTAAACAATGACATATAAAATGCTACCTGAGGAAACCTCCGAAGAACCAAACCTAAATTCCGTATGACAAACAAATCAACGGTCACAGTCTCAAGAACGAAAGGCCTCTGAACCTTAACTGCCACTGTATCTCCATTTTCTTTTAACTTGCCCTTGTACACCTGTCCAAGAGATGCTGCCACAGATCTCAACGATAAATATCCTCTAATGAATACCAGTCACTTGTAAAATAAAGAGAGATACTATTAATAACAGCTAATATTGACTAAACAATGTAGAAAGTAAATCATGGAGAATACCAGCAGCAATTGGAGAAGAAGTAAGTTCAGAGTAGATTTCATGCCATGGTCGACCTAGCTCCTCCTCAATAAGTGCCATAGCTACATCATCGGGAAATGAAGGAACCTTCGCATTTCAGCAGATAGAAATGTCAATAAACGAGATGATATTTTCAGACAAATGCATACAGAAAGTGAGAGGCTCCATATTTGCAGTTGTCTACTCTTCACCACTACTATTCAAGTTATGAATCAGCCACAGAGTTGCATATGCAGAGTCACATATTTCCAGATAATCATCATTTAGTTTGAGTGATGGAAAGACGTGCACTTAAACCTAACATAGCAACGGGGAACCACATGACAAGTGTTCCAATTCTTCTCATTTTTCCGGTCAAAAATCCCTCATCATGTGCAAGCCATTAACACATAACAGAGTTATGTAGCTGTGCAGAATTGACCCAATATGTATAACCCCCCCCCCTCCCAAAAAAAAAACACAAATAAAAAAAGAAAGAAAAACTGTTCCCCTAAAAAGAAGAAGTTAGACACACCCTTTATAGATGAAGTGAAACTCAAAACAAGAGGAATTAGGAAAAGAGACCGGGTCAAAGAAGTTCGATGTGGTAAGAATTCAGAAGAATTGAGCATGCAATTCTACAGGCAGCCCACATCGTCCACCTGGACTGCCGGTGGCATGTCTAACAAAAGCAAACAATACTCGTTGAAAATTAGAATCCAGCACATATACTGGACATGGCATGAGTCCACGCAATATGGCTAAATAACATTAGAGATCTATGTAACCAGTCCAGAAGAGGAAAAGGGTTGATTCCATGCAGCAGATCTCTTAGAGAGAAAAAGTCTCCATGGAATTTGACAGTGTTGGTTGTGGTGGGGCTGGTAGTAGAAAAGAAAAACTATCCCGATCCATTTTAACAAGACTGCAAACTTTTACAACAAACAAAAACTGAATGCTCTTGATACGAGGGGAAAAAAAAAACCAAGATTCTAGCTCCACTACGTATTATCTCCACCTGGACTGCCCTTGACATGTTTAACAAAAGCAAACAATACTTGTTAAAAATTAGAATCCAGCACATATATTGGAACAAGGCATGAGTCCACGCAATATGGCTAAATAAGAATAGACGGTCTATGTAACCAGTCCAGAAGAGGAAGAGGTTTGATTCCATGCAGCAGATCTCTTAGAGAGAAAAAGTCTGCGTGGAATTTGACAGTGTTGGTTGCGATGGGGGCTGTAGCAGAAAAGAAAAACTATCCCGATCCATTTCAACAAGACTGCAAAAATTTACAACAAACAAAAACTAATGATCTTGATACGAGTAAAAAAACAAGATTCTAGCTCCACCATGTATTACTCTGCCAAAATTGCAATTGGAAGCGGAAACTGACGGTCTATAATTGGGTCAAACAGGAAGCGGAATGTTAACAATAAGAACATGGTAATGGTGTGCCTTTAGCCTACACCAGAGGTCAAGCCAATAGCAGTCATCAACCATGGAAGTGCCCACCACCTAATATAATTCTATGAAGATGCAGCACCACAACACAGGTCACTGTAGATAAGTTAATGAAAATGCCAGCTAATGGCAATCCACGGAACCACAATCCACATTTGCAGAGGTGACACCAGCAAGAACATAAAAGAGCGTGAAATTGGCCATGAAATACAAAAATGATAATGATAATGGAGCACTGCAAATGCAGAAGAACCCGAACCAGACTACTCAGATTGTCAGAGCATGGGGACCTATGCACGTAAACGACAAAATAGGTTTATGGAATGACATAAGATGGCTTAAGATTCCATGACCAAATCTAGCATCAATCAAAGGAAAAAAAAATTTGGTGTTAAGGCCTTGCAATCCATACTCGCGAATCATGAGTGAGAATTAAATCTCCATTCCCTTGAATGAGACTTCTGCAAGATTTGAAAACCTCACATTTTCCATTCTCTTCTATATCATTGAAGAAAAACGAGTGAATTACTTGTTTGAAATTTCCACGAATACCGCAATAGAATCATAACAACAGTAGTGGAGGTATCAATTTGAGGGGTACATGCAAACCCAAAAAAAAAAAATGAGAAGCATTGTACACATATAATAAGTAAAGGAGGAGGAGATGTTCACCTTATCACAGAGTTTCTGCAGCTCAGTCATCGCAGCAGGTGAAAGAATGTCTGGCCGAATGCTCAATGCCTGACCAAGCTTTATGTAGGCTGGACCCAAGGAAGTTACAATTTCTCTCAACTCTATTGCCCTAGCAACTTCATTCTGATGATGAAGCACAGGAATCAAAGCACATAGACACCAATAAGAATTAACGATTTGCACATCAATTTTGGAAGTTGATTGCAGAAATGATTTCTCAACTTTACACAAAACCACAACTGACTGACAAAGATTGAACCGTTAGGTTAACAAAGGCAAAGAGATGCAGAATAATTTGCAAAATGGAAACAAGAAGCCAGTGAAAAGATCAAAAGATAGACAATCACAAGACATTAGTTTATTCCAGAGTCCTTAACTACTTAGATTTAGCTTTTTGAGACTTCGTCGCTCACCTATGACCAGATTAAGGGATAACTGATCTCTGAATTTCTAAAACAGTTTTATCTACATTAAAAAAATATTTATTTCAAATATATACTTAAGTCAGCAACAGAACGTACATACCAAAGGTTATACACGATGAAAGAACGGAATAGCAATACCTCTTTAACTTTCTTCTTTATCACGTCCCAGGCAAGGCGGGAGAGAAACCCTCCAGCAACAGATAGTAACTGGATAACACGTGTAGCAACAGCTTGTGGACGTTTTCCCCAGTAAGCAGAGATGCTAGCAGGGTCATACACCAAAGGCAAAAACTCACTGCTCTCGTCCACCTGTAAAGTATTGGCATGTCTTGCATCACTGTGTACTATGCACAAGTAAATGTAGCTATTCCATCACAGAAATAAACAAACCACAGAAGCATCAATGTTCCAGGCAACACAAGCGAGTGATGACGAATGCACATCAGATACAGCATACTCAGAACTTGCAGGTGTTTTACTAAGGCTCATCACTTATCAGGAGAATTGCAGAGAGGACGTCATACCTCAACCAAACGAAGTCGAATATTGGCATCTGCGAATTGTGCGTCCCTCAGATTCTGACCCCTCAAGCCTCGCATGAGTATTGCTAGTTGCTCATTTTCCTCCATCTGGGCCCTCACTCTCTTAATCTCCTGCGAGACATCTCCTATTCTCTGCCGTCACACGTAAAGAAGAAAAGGTAAATTGACCGATACCCGAATCAACTCAATGAAATCGATGAAATAACTAAACTTCTCTCAAACTGCAAATACAAAAGATATAAATTTTGCCCAATTTCTCAGGGTCATCCTCAAAACCGAAATTTATACACACGAAACTTCCACCGGCAGAAAAGGAAAATTAGACATATCGGAGGAAATGAGCACGAGAGTATTGCGTTCATGACCAGCTCAGTCAACTCTTCATCTGCAAATAAGCGATCAGAACAACACTGTATTCATCGAACTCCACAGGAACCTGGTTAGCACACGGAGAATCAGAGGAAGATAGAGCAACCAGCATTTCATTACTCCGAATTGCAGAGCTCACCGTGGAAGCGCCGTTAACGGGCTTGGACTGCAGAGGCCGCGACGATGCCGACCCATTCAAGGTGCTCGGCGGCGACGGAGACTTAGGCGGTCCGGTTTGGACCGGCTTACGATCCGCGGCCACCGCGCGAACCGGCTTAGCCAGCGCTCTCCGAACCTCGAATCGGCCCGGCGGCGAGGCTTGGGCCGGGAAGTTGCAACGGAGGGGCTCCATCCCGCCACAGCACACGAGCTGCGACACCGCCTCCATTGCGTGAACTCTCTAGAGAGAGAGAGAGAGAGAGAGAGAGAGCGCGCGCGCACAACCGTGCGAGTGCTTGTGGTGGTGGAGAGAGCAAAGTGAGTGACGATGATGGCTTTGCCGTGCGTGCTTTGTTTGCAGTGGGGACGAAGACCTGGGTGGTGGGCGAACGCGTGGCTTCATTGGAGCGAAAGGAAAGGCCGCGAAAGGAGAGGCCGTAAGTGCCTTTTTGCTATTTCAATGTGATTTCCACGGTGATTGGTTTTTTGTTGGTAGCGTTTGCTAAAATTTCTATTTCTCCGTTCCTTTGTATTCCGAAATAAATAAATAAATAAAATAACATAAATCAATGTATCCGTTAATTTTTCTATTCCCCGTATTAAATCAAGGGCCAAAAAATAAAAATAAAAAATATAACTTTTTCAGAAATAAAAAAGAGAAATAATGTTATTTAAAAAAAACAAGCTCTGCATAAACCGATCCAACTCGATACTTGATCCGCATGTATCTAAATCATCAGGTCGAGCCAGGCTGATATTATTTTTTTCTCCAAAAAACCACGTGTACCCGTTGACTTCATTAGTTATCATCAAAATAATGCCAAGATAAAATCAAAATAATTGATTTGATTTTTTTTAATTTCTACGTTAAGATTTTTCCTTCAGCACCCTCAAATACATCTTATAGAAGATGCACCAAAAAATTCATATGTAACATGAAAATTTGACAATAATGAAAGAACATTTAAATTCATGTTCGAATGCTTTTTAGCTAAATATAAAAAATTATAGTAATGTTTGAGTTTTGTTAATTTCTATTTTTTGTTTGTCGGAGGTTTGTCTGGCAAGAGTTGATGAGGAGGATGGGGTTACGGATTTTAAATTTTTGAATTGGGTCTTAAATATTATATTTTGATCAACTATAGTGCTTTTTTAGAATTATTGGGAATGCATATGAGAAGGGGAAAAAAAGAAGAAGCAAAACCAAACCTACTGCGAACTGGTCTAACAGGACTTAAACCATTAGACTACCTGACATCATTTACGCATAAGCCAGCCCAACCAAAACTAAATTAAAAAAATCATGAAAATTTTTGGTCGGGTCGGGTAGGACCCGTTAAGTTATCTTTGACACACCCTACTAGTTATTAGCTTGGATTTCCTAAGATCTTTGTCAAGGAAGTCTGTACAAAAGTTCAATTTTATCTTAACATGAATTGTTTACTCTCCACAGATATTTTCATAATTACTTGAAAGAATTGAGAATATAAGTTTTTTTGGTCGTACCAAATGCATTCTATTTTGCGCAATTACCAAACGTTTTTTTCTCCTCAAAAACTTATCCAAGGAATACAATTAGAAAAATTTATTTGTGAAAAGAAATTATTTTCGAAAAATAATAGTATTACCAGCCCACTCTTTACTTTTTCTTTCTTTCCTTGACTCATTCTCTTTTGTAACGTAAAACTAAAAGTTTAGGAGGTAGGGAGTTAATCCACTCCAAAGTAAAAGGATTTAACTAACACTGAAGACTTGCGGTGGACTTTGTGAAAATTGCTATTCGCTAACATGATGATTCAGCCATTTGGTTGACTTAGGCGACATGGTTGATGATTTGATAAGTAACGAAACGACGTGGTTTTATATTTCTCTTATTTCTCAAATTTCCCCCTTCCTTTTTTTTTAATTTCCTTCCCCCTGCTAATGTAGCTTTTTTGCTTAATCTCCTATTCATTGTCCATGGCAGCTCAATCTTGCTATGAGGTTACTGACCATCACGTTAATCACGCCATGATTGTAAGAACTTCTGATTTAGGCTGAACCACGAGCCGCCCAATCTCCAGATGATGAAGGCTTGACCCCGTGGCCATCGAATCGGCCGAGATCTCGACGGATACAAGCTTGACAACCATGGAGGAGGAGTGAACGCTAAACTCGATCTCTTGCATCTCCACGCAGATCGGCCCCCACTGCAGCAAAAGGGTCTTGGCCAGGGTCGCTGGGATCCATGAGCTCTGAGCTAGGAGCTCCTTCAAATCAACGTTATTCTCGTTATTTCCTATTCTCAACTTGTGGCAACGAGAAAAATGTGAAAGCAACGACTGACCAATCAAAAATTTGGCACGAGCTAAAGAAAAAGAAGCAAATTGAAGCTCTCCGAAGGGCGCGTTTGCGAGTCAAGAAAGCTAGGTACCGAACTTTCACCTTTTCAGCCAATGCAAGCGTCTTGGCACCGTTGCGAGTGGACCCATGGAGCACAAGCAATCATCTCTACATGCCGCGACAAAGCTCGAGCTCGACGCTGCGGTGGAACTCGGGGCTCGAGCTCGACGCTGAGTTGGAACTCGAGGCCTTTCAGTTTGGCTGAGGTATCGAGAGCCTCCAAAATCGTTTGGTGTAGAAGCCTAGAAGGGGAGGAAAGAAGGGAAAAAAAAAAATAGAGGAGGAAGAAGAAGAAAAATGCAAAACAATGTAGTTTTGAGAAGCGTTTCAAATCGTTAGTTGTGTCATGCAAGATGGATGACGATAACTGGACATCGGATTTTCGGAGACAATTAGCAAAAGAACTACTTGGAAATTGCACAAAAAATTTAGATTACATTCGCTAAATTGAAAAGTTTATGACTGAACATACATCCACACATTATGTTAATGACAGATTTGATAATTTTCCTGTGAACTTCCGGTCAATGGGATTGCTAGCAATCGGAATTGAACCTAGATATGATGAATGCGAAGTGCAAATTCCCTACCACCCAAACCAATCTCGTTGCCCTTTCCTCACCTCTTTTTAATTGAAAATATTAGAAGGAGCGATCTGCGCGCGAGAGAGTCGAAACTCTTATAAATTTTCGAGGATTGGATTGCAAAAAAAAAAAAATCAAATTTCCTTGAAATCCTCTAAAACTATTGGCAAAAACAACTTGTCTCAAGTTGATTTTTCTTTTCTTAAGAATGGCTTCTCAAAATTTTGAAATTAACAAATTGCATCTTGATTTTTTTTCAACACCATATGTGAAATGACATATCTGAAAAATAAATGACAAGTAATATTTGACACGTGACTGAGACATTCTTTATTCTCTACTGACCTGATCGACATAGAAAGCTCCCAGCCGAAACGAGGATGAATGTCACGTGCATGAGATTATAGTTTCCATGTAGTGGCATATGCAAGGAATCAAACTGGGGCGTGCGCCTACTTCACATAAGGGTCATTTCCTAGCCACTTAAGCCAATATTATAGTTGCAAAACACAAACCTTTGATGAATATAATGGTTGACCTCCAGAATTATTGAAGTCAGTTGATTTAGTGACAACATGGAAAGATAGACAATGTTATAGTTTCAAGGAGTCATTTTTTCAGAAAAAATGTCAATATTTTCTGGTATTTGAAAAGGAAGATATGGCTTGATTTTCCTTAATACATGTATACTATTCAAATGCAAATGATTTGCTCACAAACAACTAATGAAGTAGGCACGGACACTGGAATCAAGTGTCCAACCTCGATGGACCCCAACTCGAGCATCAAGGACCCAAGCACGAGCAATTGGGTCTTGAGCAAGAGCATAGGCATTGTTCCTAGGTCCACATGAGCCAAAAACAAGAACTCAATGCCCATGCATGGCTTCCTTAATGCTCTGGCCCAGGTTCGAGGCCTCGATGCTCATGCTCGGATCCTCGACATCTAGGCCCAAGTCCACAAAAGCCGAGTGTGGGGGATCCAGACATGACTACTTGGGTCTCGTGCTCAAACTTTGTGGACCCAAGCTCGGGTGTCGAGTTATTGGGCACGAGCACGTGGTCCTTAAACCTGGCCTTGATGGACCCAGGCTTGATGCTGGGGACCCAGGCATTATCAACGAGGTGCGACGGCCATGGCCTCAATGGACCCGAGCTTGGGTGTCAAAATTTCGAGCATGTGCATGGGGGGTCACGAGTTTGGGTTCAATTGACCCCAGGGTTGGGCCTGGGGGACCTGGAAACAAGCATTAGCATTCTTGTGCTTAAGCATAATATTTCTGGTCCAAGCGTCAATATCCAATCATATTTCGAAAAATGATTGTTTTATTTTTCTCAAGGGAAAATTATTTTTATGAATTTAAGCATGCACTTTCCGTATGCTTATTTTCGTAAGGATCCAAATGCTAAAAAATGAGGAAAATATTTTTTGTGAAAGAAACGGAGCGTCCGTGTTATTTGGATCTTGTATAAAAGAGCAAAGACAGAGAAACTATAATCCGGTTAAAATTGTCTTGAGCTCAATTAGATTGTTTTTTATTTTCTGCTTTTCATTTTATTATGATCATAACAAAGCATGAACCAATCAAATTTTTTATTGAACACTTCACTTCATCTCGAGTAAACCCCACAACCAATCACAAATAATCAAATTGAACATCCAAATAACGCTGTTCACATCTGGCTCAACAACAATCATTGTCGACGAGTCGGCAACTGCTCCGCCTTCTCCATGGAGTCGCAATAGCCCTCGAGGATCCATCGTGTAGCTGAGAGAGGATAAGAAGTTGGCCCAGCACTCGTGATCAATGGTTCATATCGGTCAGCAGCAACCTGAACCAAGTTAGTCTCCTCGTTGAGGAAGGGCATGATGACCTCACCAGTATAGGACTAGATCCAAAGCATCGAGTCCTAGCAATTGGTCAACCTCTCGCAGCCCTTGTCCATTATCACCTACAGCCGAGCCGTGAGGGGTTGGCCGGCTTTGGCCACCATATTGGTGTATAGGAGGATGAGGAGTCGTTAGAGGAGAACCAGTCTGGGGATTGGAAGCATTTTCAAACACTTTGGAGAGCAGGGGGTGCGAGTGCGTGTGGTTTTCTGTGTATAAAACAAGATATTAAAATATCATCTGGAAGACAGCAATCAATCCGACCTTAGCTCAGTTGGTAGAGCGGAGGACTGTAGTGTGTATCTCAGCAAATCCTTAGGTCGCTGGTTCGAATCCGGCAGGTCGGATGCCTTTTTCTCTTAGTCTTTTACCTTGTCTTTTTTCCACCCTTTGGATGTGGAAAAAGAACGAAAGTGATTTTTGTGTGGTAACTTATAAAAATTGACAATTAGTATTTCCAGCTTGAAATGTAGTTTCAAGTTGGAATGCCTTTTACTTTTTATTTAACCAATAATTTCAATTTATATACTTTTGCATTTGGATTTTTAGTCAGAATAATACTGGATATAATAGAATAAGAAATCGAAAAATTTTATCATATTTTATCTACTGTTAGGTGAACTACAGATTTAAAGTTGGATAATATTATTGAGATTGACTCTATTTTGTTGAAATATTAGGATGCTTTAGAAATTATTAAATGATGAGTGGGTAAGCAAAAGTTTATGCCATCTAAATTCGAGCATAGTATTGACGGAGCAGACTTTGCAGAATTGGGGTCTTGATTTAGAATCGAATCCTTTCAGAATGACCCACTTACTTTGCTCATTATCTTGTTAAATGAGTAAATAAGTATTAAACAATCTAATTACTATGCCTCTTTTGACAAATAGAAGATGCACTCATGCAGGTTGTCCAAGAAACCTACCTTGAAAGTTGAAGGTTGATCTCAAGCTTTTCATAACATATCGAGACGTTTTTTTGAATATTGAAAATGTTTAATCGGTTAAAGAATGAAGGACATAATCTCATATCACGCCAAACAATCGATTAAGGAATGAGATTGTGAAGATACCTTGCTTTGCAGTTGAAGACGTCAGCCTAGCACTGCTGAAGAGGTAGCTGCCCTTGATAGTGGCAGCCACCGGAGATGCGGCCTAGCGCAGCAAAGAGATGGCCCAACGTGGAGGAGAGGTGGTGGTAATGGGAAAAACCTTGTTCTCATTGTGTCTGTTTTCTTAAGAAATCATTTTAGTTTATCTCACCCCTCCTCTAAGATAATTTTATCTGGGCTAAGTGAGCTACCAAACACAGATATTATTAAAGCATATCCTATCATGGCTTGTGTCCTAACGATCAAAAGAATTACTTCTTTTTTTCTCTTAAATTTGAGACCGCTAAAGTATTCACTATGCTCAAGTGGCGAAACGTGAATTCACATCTAATGTTTTATAATTATCTTAATTTCAATTAATAGTTTAAATTATGATGGGTAGTAAATTTGTGTTTTTGCTTTTGCCTAAATTTGAAACATTAGAGTAGAAAGAATTCAAATTAAAATTGATCTTCATTTTGTTAAAATATTTCTATTAGAGTGATTTGTGTGTGTACACACATATATATAGCGACTCATCAATTGGTTTGGCATGGAGTGCACATACTTGGAATAGCAAACAACGAAATTGTCCCCCCAACCAACACACCACCTTTCATACTATGGGATAGTCATGCCCATGATTGACTATTTTCCTTTTATCTTCTTAGTGAGTATACTTATTTGATTAAATCATCTATATGATATAATAAATAAAAAGGAGTTTTTTTTTTGTATCGAAGGTGTCCGGGGCAGCGTCCATACAGATCGCGCACCTCGACTAATCCTCCGGGAGGGCTAGCGCAACATCCCACCGCCACGACCGCCCTTTGCTTAAATCACCGGCACCCAGCGAGGTTTGAATCCAGGACCTCTAGTGAAAGGACCAGAGCGCAAACCACAAAAAAGGAGTTAATATTACGAAAAATCCTAAACTGGTACACATGTGACAAATTTATTTCAAATTATTTTTTTTACCACAAAAAATCTTAAACTGGTATACTTATGACAAATTTACTCTCCGTTAATTTTCGTTAAATTTAACGTTAAATTACTAAGTTGGATGATATGTGGCAGTTACAGGTATACCAATTTAAAGTTTTTATCCTTTGTTTGTCAGAAATGTATCAACTTAGGATTTTTGCGGTATTAATCCAATTTAACGAAGGATAAATTTGTTACAAGTATAATGACGTGGGTTTTTTCATGGTAAAAAATTAATTTAGGATAAATTTATCATAGATATACCAGTTTGGGATTTTTGGTCATCAAAAAATAATTTGGGATAAATTTGTCACATGTATATCAATTTAAAATTTTTTGTGGTAAAAAAATAGCTTCAGATAAATTTGTCATAAATATACTAGTTTAAAATTTTTCTCAATGCTAACCCTAATAAAAATGGATCGTGCTTTTTTCACTCTCTCTATCACTAAACCGCTTCCATTTGCATTGTTTTGACCATTATATCTTTTGCGAGTTCCATGGTTTTGACATCCGAACGTTAGTTCTCCTAGGTCCGCGTTGTCCCTCCCTTTGCGAGTTTTATGGTTCCCACTTCTTTTGTTGCCTTTGCGCATGGCAAAGGCCCGGGTTTCGGCAATTCTCAAGGCAGCAATGATGGCGATGGCAAACGACCACAACGACGACGAATCGCAAGACAATTCTGCCGAATTGAGCCGACCGGCCCATCACCATCTCCAATCAATCAATGCCTCCATCGCTATCCGCTAGCTTCTTTTCCACGAACTCTCATTGTGGCTTTCACCCGCTCCTGCCACTTTCTGACTCCACAGTGAGCCCCCTCTCCCCAATCCTTGCCGACCGCCCTGCACCCCACCATCGGCGGCTCAGCAACCTTGAGCTATGCTCCGACACAGGCCTCGTTGAGATCGCGACCGCATTGGCCCCCAACCTTGAAGTTCAGCATTGACGCAAACGCATCGACCTAGCCATGACGAGATAATTGACTTGTTGGTTTTGCCCCGTTCATAACATATGTTCGTTGACACGGCAAAATTCTATGCTTTGAATTGGGACTCAATTTTACAAAATAATTTGATCTTCTCAAGACCGTTATTGAGGTTTAAAGTCATTATTGATCTTGTTAGTCCATAATTGCAGCATAGTTTTGGCAAAGGAAAATAAATCTACCAATTGACTTGCTAATCTTGAAATTAATAAGCGCTTTGAAACTAAGTTCACCTCCAATAGTTTTATTTCATGTTTTATCAGGTGATATAATAAGAATAGTATATTTTGACGGGCGTTAAATTTTTTTATTTGGCTTTAGCCCATTTTCATACCCAAAAAAGAGTTTCATCTTTTCTGGAGCTCAAAAATAGTGTGTTTCTATTGGAATTTTATATTTAGAGAAACGGTACTTTTCGAAATGAAAGATCCTCATTTTTCTTTTTCTCACCTTCCCTACAAAGGTTCACACTTGACTCCTCATGGACATTGAATTACCAAACTGCGCCTGTAACCGAAAGTCAATTGAATTTCTTCTAATCAAGGTATTGTTCATTTCTCGTAAGAGAATCGAGATGATCCAAAGAACAAATACTCAAATGAAAAAACTCGAGATGAATAGGAGTCTGCCACGTGTCTAAATGTGGAAGAAGCTGATTGGCCAACACGACTTCGAGGAATGTTGCCGCAATAATGTCTATCAATGTCTGGTAATCAGGAATAATGGGTAGGCAAGTCGGTTACCAAAGACTAGGGGTGTCAATGGGCCGGGTCGGGCCGGGTCTCAAATAGGCCCGATCTGGCCCGAAACCAAACAGTGCCAAGCTTGGCCCGGCCCGGGCCGGCCCGAAACCCGAATACGTTCAAGATGTTCGGGTCGGGTCGGGCCGGGTCGGGCCGGCCCGAAACCCGAAAGTCGTGAGTTTGAATGGTCTACCGCCTGGAGCGCACCACAACACTCGGTGCTCGTCCCAGGCATCATGAACGGTGCGCACACGTTCAGGCCGGCCATCTGGGTTGAGCAGCTCTGCGCTCGCAACTTGCCCACCTGGGTCTGGGCTGCCACGAGCGCCACTAGGAACATCATCAGCAACTTGGCCTGAACTGACGCCATTGACGATCGATGATCACTTGCTTTCTGAGGGACGAAAACTGCTACTAGTTAATACGTTAGTAGATGTGATTGTGTATGCGAGTGGTAAGTGCATGAGTTTTGCCCCTATATATATTAGCTTGCCGGAGGGTGAGCGCCTCTGTTCTTAGCATGAACGACCTAATTTGCCCAGGGTTTTGAGATCATCGCATCTGCGTTTAGCTGTTAATTCTTGTGGGATGATTTTTGAACTATTCATACACAAATGAAAATACGAGTAATTTCTTGATTAGATCACCTCATTGACTTTGACCTTAAATGCCCAACTTCTCCGCAGCTTCTTCCTTCATCGTCACCACCGACAAATCTTCATCCATAAGAACACCCTTCCTCTCATCATCAATCGCACTAGATTTTCCATACAGGCGCAACGAACCGCCCACGCCTTAAGCGGCGGCGGCATGATCTCCCTCCGCCCTCCGCAACTCTCCGACGTCGACGACTTCATGGTGTGGGCCACCGACTCGGATGTAGCCCAGTTCTACTACACAAGCAACGACCACGCCCTGGCCTTCATCGCCGTCACTGTCCTCCCCCACCCTTACTATCGGGCCATTTGCCTCGACGGCCAATAGGTGTCGTCTCGGTGTCGTGGAACGGGGCGCGAGCGACGCTTGCCAAGGGGAGCTGGGTTGCGTGCTGGGGTCAGGCTACTAGGGGAGGGGGTAGTGAAGGAGGCGGTGCGGATGGCGGTGGCGGAGGCGTTCGGCGGGGAGAGGTCGGAGCTGGTGAGGGTGGAGGCGGTGGTGAACGTGGATGTGAAGAACAAGGAGTCGCAGAGGGTATTGGAGAAGGCCGGTACTGTTTCAGTACACTATCGGTACTGTTCTGAAACAGTATCGGTACTGTTCTGAACAGTACCGAGGCCCGGCCCGAAAATTTAAGGAATTTTCGGGCTGGGCCCGATCGAGCCGGGTCGGGTCGGGCCGGCGCGGGCTTTTTTGACAGCCCTACCAAAGACTATGCGAAGCATAAAACCACCTAGCAAGAAGCTGAAGCTTTTTTTTTTTTATGACTCCGAGCACGAGAGACTACTATATCCATATATTCAATAATCGTCAGTCGAAGTTCACTAGAGGTCTACCTTCCTCGTCAAAGGCCCCTAAGTTCCTTCCGAAATTTTTCTACCCCAAAAGGGAGAAGAGAATTTATTAGGGAGATCCTTTCACTTTACTGGAGAGTTCCTTCCCTTTAGCTCTCTTTGAGCATTTGGAGGACCTGCCCTGGTCGAAGTTTCTATTGTATTTTTACAATTAGAGAAACGATACTTTTTGAAATAAAAAATTCCTCGTTTTTCTTTTCTCACCTCCCCTAGAGAGGTAACACTTGACTCCTCGTGGACATTGAATTACCAAACCACCCCCTATAATCCAAAGTCGGTTGTATTTCTTCTAATGAGCGTATTGTTCATCTTTTCTCGGAAGAGAATCGAGATGATCTGGGCAACAAATACTCATGTGAAAAAACCCTGGATGAATAGGTGCCCGCCACGTGTCCAGATGCGGAAGAAGCTGACTGGCGGACACGACATCAAGGAACGTGGCCGCAATGATGTCCAGATTCATTCCCCCCTCCATCGCCATAACATCTCCAGCCCGTTCCGTTCGCTCCTCTCTGATCTGTGATTGTCATCGGTTGCTCCACGCACAGTGCCATTTCGGAATCGTGAGCGTATCGGAGGAAGCGAGGAAGGAAGAGAGAGAAATGAGCCAGAGGAAGAGTGAGAAGCAAGAAACTCCTCCTCCATATCACGTTCTTCACAAGCTGCCTCCCGGTGACAGCCCTTACGTCCGAGCCAAGCACGTCCAGGTTCGTCGTCGTCTCTTGTGGTTGTGGTTGTGGTTGTAGCGTTTCGATTTGGGTGATACTTCCTGGGGTGATTTCTGGGTTAGGACGTGTATTTGCGACTCCGAGTGCCTTCAAGAAATGGGATTCGAGTTCTAGAAGTCGATGCATGGACGGAAGCGTACGCATTACGACTCGTTTGTATGCGTTCGCGACTCCGTTTTGTTACTCTTGTCCTGGGTGCTGCTTACATATTTGTTTGAGCAGCCAGATGGTCATTTGTGTCCGGGCTGAAATTGAAGGATGTGTATGTTGGGTGGGAGTAGGTTGCTTGAATTCGGGACTTTGGGGCAATCTTTTCGTCTTCCATCGGCCACCTAAATACTGATAATGGCTGAATTTCAAAGAAGTTATTCATATCTAGATAGAATTGTATATCAAAGTTGCAGAATTTAGTCATTTAGTAAGTGTGCTAAGTGATTCAATATTAACTTTGCTGATCGTTCTTCTATGTGTCTCACCTTTATTTATATATGTTTTACGGCGATAACATGTTTCTTGTACCCTTAGTGGAGTCTAAAATGTTCATTTCTGTCAATTAATTTACTGGCATATGTGCCTGGTTTTGCTTATCGGTTTCAGTGTGAACTGCAGCTGGTTGAGAAAAATCCGGACGCGGCAATAGGTCTGTTTTGGAAGGCAATAAATGCAGGGGATCGAGTGGATAGTGCACTCAAAGACATGGCTATTATCTTGAAACAACAAGACAGAACAGAAGCAGCGATTGAAGCAGTTCGATCTTGTCGGCATCTCTGCTCCAGACATGCTCAAGAATCTCTGGACAACGTACTCATCGACTTGTACAAGGTGCTTGATTCTTACATTACTGCAGTTCTGTGTTGTAGCAGTCATCTGCTTGCACCGTCCTTGATCTATTATCTATGAGGCATGCATGCAAGATTTAACAGAAGATAACTGGCATATTCATTTTCTTCAAGTTCGAGTTTGAGGAAGTATTAAAAAACGTAGAGTCAGGTAGCAGTGTAAGCAGAGTACTTCCTTCAAGATGGAATTTTATTAGTTAATCGTTCTAGCTGATAGTCTAAGTTGTTTGTGACGTCCAAATGGCCAATTTTTTGTCTAACTTGCCTGGAAAATTATGAGAATGTAGGTGCAAAACCTCTTGACTAGAGTACTTTCCATTTGATAGACTTTAACCAAAAATTGAAGCTGAAGAAACTTTTTTTTTTGTGGGTAAAGAAAATTAAAAGAAAAGCTGAAGAAACTTCATTTTTCTCTCAGAGAAAAAACCAAATAAATTGTCCTCCTACTTCTGATCGTTCATCGAAAGATAGCCAAAGAATCAGTTTTTCAGGAATGCCAACCTACCAATTCCAACTGTTAAATTTAGCTTGTGTTTTTATGAACTTGGCAGAAATGTGGTAGACTGGACGAACAGATTGAACTATTGAAGCAGAAACTGTGGATGATATGCCATGGAGAGGTTTTCAACAGGAAGGCCACAAAGACAGCACGTTCACATGGAAAGAAGTTTCAGGTCACTGTTAAGCAAGAGACTTCCAGAACACTGGTATGATCACACGCCCACGATTAAACAGAGTCATCTTTGTTATGCAACATGTCATGCTGATCGACATCTGATAAGGTTGCCTTCATACCATCCAAGATAGTTCTGTGTTGAAAGCTTCATAGTCTGGCAGTCATTCATATAAATTCCATCTGATGTCCTTTGCTGCTTGTGCGCGCGACGGTTTCTCTTGAGCTGATTCCATGGGGAGTACTAGGAAACTTGTTGATTTTTCCGTAGGTTTTGACATGAGATGAATTGATTTGTGGGGTTCGGTGACGCCATGAACAAAAAATCTATCATCTCCCTGTTCTATGGTGCCAAAGTGACCTAACCTCTTTTACTATTTGGTGATGCAGGGCAACCTAGGATGGGCATACATGCAACAGGGCAACTTTATGGCAGCCGAAGTGGTTTACCAGAAAGCTCAGATGATCGATCCTGATGCAAACAAGGCATGCAACTTGTCTTTATGCCTGATCAAGCTAGAAAGGAACATGGAGGCACGCTCCATTCTTTTAGATGCATTGCAAGGTGAATTTCCAGGATCGGACGGCCCAAAGGTGAGAACCCGGGCTGAGGAGCTACTGCAAGGATTAGTGCCAGTGGAAGCTCCCTCATTACGCTCAACGGGGTCGGCACAAAGGGTCGAGGATGCTTTCATTGAAGGACTTGATCACTTGATGAAGCAGTGGATGCCACTAAGATGGAAGAGACTTCCCATTTTTGAAGAGATTTCTCCATTTAGGGATCAGTTGGCTTGTTGAGCTTTAGATCTTGTAAAATATCCCCATGCATGCGTATGCTGTCACATGTTGAAAAGACACAGGGGAATAAAATTACGAAAGTTTTGAGGGTAGGTATGCTTTCTGGTGTTTGGATCCCCTAACATAATGTTAGGGGTGACATTATCCAATTCGGATCGTCCAATTCAAAATAGATGGCTCAGATTGATCCACATTAACTTTTTAAAAAAGAGAAAAAATTTTCGGCGGGAATTTTAAAATTTTGAATTGATCAATCTGGACCGTCCATTTTTGAATTAGAGAGTAAAGGACGGAAAGTACCGAAAAAGTCATAAATTTATTGCATTGAGTTTAATTCAATTATAAAATTATATCAATTTAGTTCTAAATATTTTCATAGTTATTCAATTGCATCCATTAAGCTAATCTTAGTTGGACATTACTAACGTGAAAATCAGCCATCTAATGTTGCACAGCTGGCTGATAGGCCTAGACAATTTACAATTTTTTAATTGAGAAATTAAATATTGATTATTATTATTATTATTATTTTTTATTTTTACTTTTCATTACGGTTGGCAAGGGCCTTTCCGCCGTCACCGGCGGCCTATGATGTGGCCTTTGCCCAAATCTAGCGATGGCCTAGGAGAGGTTTTGCTCACTAGCCAAAATGAAAGGGAAAAAAAAAAGTAGTAAACAAATGATGTCAACATCAGAGATTTCATGTTAAAATTAACATTAGGGAAAAAATAAAAAATAAAAAAAATAAAAAAAGTAGTAAACAAATGATGTCAACATCAGAGATTTCATGTTAAAATTAACATCAATGAAACGTGTTTATGACTTTTTTGGTATTTTTCTCAATAAAAATTATGAAGGTTCGCATATCAACTTTGAGATTCCTTTTTGTCCAGAATGGGCCATAAGAAAACAATATTGTATCGACTTGGTCTCTGGTTGGTGAAGGGGACACAACTAGTCGCAATGCGACAATTGCATGAGAAATTATATTTTTCTATAGAAGCTACCATGCATGCCATGGCAAGTGAGGGGCACTTTGTTCATGTGGGCGTTGGGGTTTGGCCCTCGTGCACGCTTTATCGTTGTTTAAGGGAAAAAAAGTGACAAAGGATGAAATTATAGCTGTAAGTGAATAACTTTTCCTTGCAACAATTTGACTGTCAGTGAAAACAAAATGCCATAAAAGACTGAGAAAGTGTGGTTGGCTAGGACTAGTGATATTTCTCTTCCTCTGCGGACATTTGGCCGGGCCGTCGGCGTAGCCATAACAAAATCATCTCGATCCATGAAAGCCTGCTAATCATTCTTTTTCCATACAAGATCCTCTACTTACAAAGAGCTAGCCTAAGCACTACGTATACGTTGCAGTCTAATGAAATTTTCCATAGGGCACATAGATCAAAGGATTTAACGCGACTAAAACCTAGATAGATGTAAAGAAGTTAATGTACTTCTTACCTAAGCAACCAAAATAACAGCTCTCTTTTCAAGCATAAGCAAACTATAGTAAACTTAACAACAATGGCAATTTCGACTAAAAAAAAAAAAATACAAGGCACAAGCATTACGGGAAGAAAAGGAAAATGCAAGCCTACCATGTGAAATGTTGTCCTCCATATTGGAGGCCACGGATGCTCAGACAATTTCAAAGACCTAGTTGACTCCGTGCAACCAAATTGTTTCAACCATAAGAAACCAATTCTAAGTTATTAGGGAAAGAGTCTTACTATCTAAGCGCAGGAGCCCTTAATCCCACGAAAACAATATAATCCACTGTCCTTTGGCCTTCAAAAAAGCTGCCCAAGATGACAAAAGAAGAATTTGAAAGTTCCTTTAAGTTAATGATGCTTACCGCCAGAGTTTTTACAGATCGATGGACCAGTGCAGGTACAAGTTCACTTCTATTGAGGCCAAGAAACAAAAGTTTGCTAAGTTGTCTAAAAAAAAATTTCCGAGCAGTCATGGTTGCCAGAATTTACATATAACCTACACTTTGCCAACCTCAGAGCAAAGATTCTTAATTTATGTACAAGCAGCTCAATCTTCTCTCACAATCAAGAATCTGCATCAGAGAAAAGCTTCCGTAGCCAAATTATTTTGCAACAAAATCAAGATACAAACGATTGGTGTTTGTCAATTACAAAGATAAGTTACATTCAATATCGACAAATCAGCTATAAAGAGCTTTTATCATACTACTCACATGAGAAAACTGCTAAAATAAGCTTAACAATGATACCTTTTGCACTGGCATCAGCAAAAGCGACCAGCACCCCCAATCTATTCGATGCTATCTATCATGGGATCTTTGACTTGGCAGACCACAGGATTTACGTTTTACAAGCTTGTGATCTTCAGGGTGTTCCACACAGCAATTGGACTTTGCCTCCCGGCAAGATATAACTACAGGAAATATGACAATGCAAAGGATGGGAGGAAGATAGCAACTCCCCGAAGTTTTGTGCTTACTTTTTTGCACGCAGGGGATGCAGGTGATTTCTCAGTATACTGACCCTCTGCTGCCAGTGCTGCCTTACATGAAGTCCCGTCAAATTTTATGTAAGCCACTCCAGCAAGATACTCCAACTACACATGACTGGAAACAATAACAGAAACCAAACTACATGTTTAGATCACACTACTTACAGCGGCAAAGCCAAGATTCTCCTTGAAGAAACATAAAACTTTCGTTTTTTGTTTCTATAAACTTGTTAGAAGTTTACATTTTTTTTTCTCACAATGCAGACAATATGAGGACACATCCCGGAGACCAATTCATAGATCTGAAGGATTCATTTGTGGTGACAGTAATGTGAAAAGGGTTCTATGAAAAGGACCAAAAATCAAAATGAACAGGCAATGGAAAGATCAATGTGAACTATTATAGCATTGCAGAAAAAATCCATTTAGTGCTACTCATGATAATGACAAAGAATGGGTGCGGCACACTACAGTATATTGAAGTATGATGCCTCACTCTACCAAGAGGAAGACTGGAATAGAAGTCCTATACAGTGTTTTTTTTATCATTATTATATTTTTACTTCAGGACAACCTAGACCAAAAAACAGACATAAAAACCAGGAAAAGAGCTGAACTCGCATTAACTATTTACCTGAAGAAACAACAAGACAACAAAAAGGATAAGAAGACAGAAAAAAAAAGGCTCATGAAATTCAAAGTTACACAGCACAGCAGAGCCTAAATCAAGAAAACCTTATCCAATGGATAAGCAACCGATTATACAAAAACAAAGCCATGATGAAGAACAGAGATAAAACAATAAATTTAATATTAAACTGCAAAAACCCGAGCTATCCGTAACAGAACACCTGATGGTTCTCACCGTAGATCAAATAGTGTTTAGTATCTTGCATAGATCCAGAGGCATATCGGGTGCAGGGGCAAGGGTAATGCTTGTGCCCACCTTCGAGCAGGGTTTTTCTTATGAGGAAACAGAGAGTGACGAAGCATCTCAGCAGACAGTATAAAGTTGCTTGGGCTCTTGGAAAGAAAGCCATCTTTCTAGGCCAATTTCCTAATCACACACAACTGGATGAAGAGACAATGAAAAGGCATATAAGAAATAGAACAAAAGTAGAAATTTCGCCCCAATTAACTGATGAGGGAGTAAATCTCACCAGACTGAAGTGATTTCAGAACAATTGCCACCAAAAAGGCATGCAGAAAGTGAAGAAAACATACCTCTTTCATCACAGCACTCAGCTAATTTCCTTTGTGGAGCAGAAACTAAGAAGGGTGGGGCGCAAACATGTTTGTTCACTACACGCTGCCGGTGACCATCCTGCCATCATGTGAGCAACTGCCATTAAGTTCATAAATCATCTAAGAGCAATAACTGATATGATAAAAGACTAAGTGCTCCAAAAAACGAAGAAATAAAACAGAAAGGAGCAAGTAAAACTAACGAGCGGCCAAAAAGAAAAGAACAGGGGCTGGTGCGAAGGGATGGATTCAATTTTTTTTTTTGGGGGGGGTGGTGGTAAGGAATTGGCAATAGCAGATGGGTCACATACTTCTGGCAGCACATTTTCCTTTTTCAATACTTTTTGCAAATGTAACTGGTTCGCTCTGTAATGGCACTTCTAAAGAATTTCCAACTAAAAGCAATAGTTGACTAATGGCACTTCTGGCTCAACAGATTAGCTGCTATATAGTCAAGGAGAACTCTGTCCAGCTTATCCTGCTGCAATGAGTGTTCTAGGTTAAATGCTGCAAGAAGATATGCGGCCTAAGAAGAGAGAAGCTGACAATTGCAATTTAAGCAGAACCAGTCTGTGTTGGATTCAGCAATCACCTGGTGACATTCTTCGTCAGTGAATAAAAATTTCAGAAAGATAATGTGCAAGGGCAGAGTATCAGCTGGGGGCCCTTATGAGTTGGTCATTAAGCAAAACCAAGATTCATAAACGAGTTGACATTTGCTGTTATCTGCTCCAATGTAGAATAAATCACGTTACATTGTGGGTGTATTCTATCTTCCACAGAGAATACATGAACTTTGGTGTTGAGTTCAATCCAGCTTCGCCCAGGATCCTTTTTCACTTCCAAAGCTCTCAAGTGCTTCCTCAACTTCCTCTTCTCCTTCCATCTTCCCGACAATGCATAAATATTGGAAAGAATAACATAAGCAGATGCTGTTTTAGGATCTACACTAAACATCTTCTCAGCTGCCCTCTCACCCATTTCCACATCTCCGGAGAACCGACATGAACTAAGCAAAGCTCCCCAAATGACCCCATCAGCTTCAATTGGCATCTCTTTTATAAACTCTTCAGCTTCCTTCAGATAACCTGATCGACCAAGAAGATCCACAACACATGCATAATGCTCCAGTTTGGGTTTTAATCCATAATCTTTCATCATGTGGAAAAAATTCATTCCCTTGTCAATCAGACCAGAATGGCCACAAGCAGCTAAAATTCCAACAAAAGTAGCTGCATTTGGGTTCACCCCTTGCTGCAACATCTGCTCAAAGAGAAGAATTGCCTCAGAGCCAAGCCTATGATGTGCATATCCATTGATAAGAGCAGTCCAAGCAGCAACATTGGGCGAGGAAATGCTGGCGAATGATACTCGAGCATCATCAATGCATCCGCATCTGGAATACATGTCAATAAGTGACGTTCCTACATAAACGTTCAACTCAAATGATGCTTTAAGCAACTGTGCTTGAAGTTGTCGACCTAGTTGAAGAGATCCAAGAGATGAACAAGCATACAACAAAGCAGAGAAAGTTGATCTGGTTCTATGTATGGCTAATCTCCTCATGGTCTCGTATAATTTGAACGCTTCTTCATGCATACTATACTGAATATAACCAGATATCATCGAGTTCCATGTGACTGAGTTTCTTCCCCCCTTTACTTCTTCGAAAAGATTCAATGCCTTCTCAATTTCACCAGTCCTGCAGTACACTGAAATCATGGTATTTATAGATATTAATGTCTTCATAGGCATCTTCTCAAATAAGCCTTTTGAATCCGCAACTCGATCATTCATAGCATACCCTTTAATCATTAAGTTACATGAAATTGGGTTAGTAGTTAACCCACTGAATATCAGCTCAGCATCTTCAATTCTACCTGCAAATATCAATCCCCCAATTAGAGAGTTTGAAGCGTTTAAACTTGGTTGCGACATCTTTTCATAAACCTTCCTTGCTTCATCAATCGCTTCACTTTCACAGTAAAATTCAGTAATTGCACTGCCAATAGATTGATCACACTCATACCCTGATTTTACCACAAGACCATGTACAACTCTTCCTACACTCTGAGATCTCAGTCTACCACAAGTCCTCAAAACACAATCAAAAGTAAACTCATTAGGTACCGCCTCATTAGTTTCCCTAAGCCATCGAAACAACTCAAGAGCCTTCTCACCGCCATCAACCCGCCTTGCAAATCCAGAAATCAACGTTGTCCATGCAACAATGCCTCGTTCAGGCATCTTCATGAACAGAGCCAAAGCCTCGTCCATGTGATCACAATGCACATAGCCCGCAAGCATTACACTCCATAACAAGTCATTATTACCATGAAATTCCTTGAAAACCTGCTTCGCCTCTTTAATCTCAAAGCAATTAGCATAGAAATACATCAAAGCACTCCCTACATATTCGAAATCCTCAAACCCCGATTTCAAAACAAGGCAATGGATTTGCCTCCCATCATATGACGAGCGAGAATTCGTGCAGACACTCAGTACCTTAGAAAGAGTGGTCTCGTTGAGCTTGACACCGCGGTGATGCATGCTCGAGACAAGGCTAAGAGCTTCCCCGTACCTTCCCCACTGGGAATAACCAGCGATAATGGTGTTCCAAGAGACAACGGTTCTTTCAGACATTTGGTCGAACAGGCGTCGTGCGACGTCCAGCTGGCCAATCCTCGCGTGCTGCGTGATCAAGATGTTGGCAGCAACGATGTCCGGACGGCTCGTCATTGCGCGATGGTACGTCGAGAATTGCTTCTTCAGGTTCTTCCATCCGACAAAATGCCATGTTGGTCCGAGAGACATCGTCTTCCACATTAGGCCTGTATATTTGACCTTTTCAGAGCTAAATTATGTCAAATCCCCATAGGCCATCACCAGTAGAACGAGATATGAGGACTTCGCATATGGTCATGGCCCAGCAAGCCCGAGGCTTGAAAAGATTTTACTGAGCTGTGAAGTGAACCGCCATTTTTGCAACAGCTTTATTTTTCGACGATCTGCTATTTTCCTTTCGGGCCTAATTCCGTAAAAAAACCATAATTTCAGATTCAATCCCAAATCTTTATGAACTTTAGGTTTAGTCCTAAATTTATCCCAAATATTTTTTATCCCAAAAAAATCATAACTTTAGGTACAATCTCAAATCTATCATGAATTTTATTTTGATTGAAAAAATATTTCAATGTATTCTTAAATCTATCTTGTGATCCAGTCCTAACTTAATGTGGCATAATAACCCACTCTTCGATTAAAAAAATCCACATTAGCAAAGTAACGGGAATAATTGCAAAAAAACTCTAAAATTTATTATAATTGTATCAATTCAGTTGTATACCCCATCTTTTTTTTTTTGTCAATTCTATTTAAATATTTTATATTTATACAAATTCAGTCTATTTGGCCAAACTTTAATCGGTTGACGTTGGCATGGATACTTGTTGACTAACATGGCACCGTCGACGCAGATGTGGATGATTTTTTTGTTTTTTAGTATTTAATTTTTTTTGTTTTCTTTTTTTCCCCTCTTCCTTTAGAATCACCATCTTCCTCCTTGGTCATTGGCCTTCTTGTTGGCTAGCAACTGGCCACAGGCAAGAGTGGCCAAGCTTGCCCTCATTGAATTTGGTCAAGCTTGACCTCGCCAGATCTCGGCCAGGGCAAGTCTCAGCAGAGGCCGGCGAGGGTAAACCTCGCTAGTATCGCCTGAAGCTGGATCTATAATGTAGTCAGGCAAGGTTGATAGAGGGAAGATGGTGGAAACAAGGGAACAAAATTCACATTTTCAAGAATATTTGAATAAGATAATCACTAAAGTAAACGCAAGGAAAACGCCTTCCTAACATAGCCATTGATCTCGAAGTCAAATGATTCCCCCATGCTAGCTCCACTTTTGTAACGATCTATATTAATATGATATTACATAATATATTGGTGAAGTGGACGATGATATCAAGTAATGATACATGTCTTACAAGTGCAATCAAAGAGTAAGGTAGGCATGCCTAAGGGTACAGCCTCTTATGGTTTACTACGGCTTACAATAGATGATAAGAATACTCTGCAAAAGAGAAAAATACATACTTATTCAACATTCCTTTACATTGTCCATTTCAAGAAGATCCTAAACTCCTGGGAGTCATTAAAAGGTACCTTGTTCCCCCCTAAGACTACCCACACTGGCCAGTTACTACTCGACTCTGTGGGCTTATCACAGTAACAACAAAAAGGGATCACTGTGGCCCCATCACTTCAAAAACCTACCCGAACCTCTCAGGTTTAGCTCTATCATGCCCTAATGGGAATCGCTACACTTAGGAACAAATGGAATCAGTCCTGAAAGGCTACCGTCTCCATGCTTCTCAAATGTGGCTAAAAATTAGTATGTGACAAACTTGTTCAATTTTGCCACAAACATAAAAGTGGTAAACAAGTCTCATAAAAGGGATGACCGAACCACTTGGGCTGATGACCTCTTCCCAAGTGTATGAGAATTCATAGGGGGCATTATAGATATAACTAGGCGTCGCCAGAGATATCAGCATGGCTACACAATTTGAGAAACATTGTATTCCACAAGAGTGAGTATAAAAACTCAACAAGCAGAAATAACTAACTCAAACGACTAAACAACTTTTACATCTCGAACCTTATGAGCCTGCGTACATCCCACCCGATTGTTAAGTTTGCGACATCCTGGGACTTGTCACTGACCCATTCCAAATGTGCAGAGATAAACACTAGCGGAAGCGAATCAAGACACTCCATACACCATACAAAAATGAGGGATAGGAGATAGAGAGATGAACACAACAAGCAACTCACTTCATATATATAACATTAGTTCCAAAAGATACAGATACAAGTATTCCCAAAGACAATCACGTATAACAAAAAGGATTGATGGTTGTTTACCCTAACTCTTCTACCAAAAGAGTGCACAAAAGGAAAAATGGTATCTACACTCGTTCTCAATCCCTACCATCTTTAAACGAGGACTCCGACTCTAGGTCAGACTCCATAGGCTCCATCTCGGGGTCTTAGTTTTCGGGACCGGTATCCGAACTGGTAAGATCTCCATCAGGAGGACGATCTCCACAGGGTCCCACTCACCTGCTCTATCATAGGGAATATCAAATCCACAGAGTAGACTGAATAATTAATCCCCCATCTCTATAGGTCCACACTAAAAAGGTATGAAACTTCTAAAATGCATCACCCTCGTTCATCCAAACTGTACTAGCATGTCTAAGATAAACTCTACCTTCTCCCACTGGATACTCTATTACCACACAGTCAAAGTTCATCGGTATCCAAAACGTTGCGGATGATCATTCATACTCGGTGTTAGGGGTTTGAAATGGTTTGAATATAACAATGTCAATAAATCTTAATAAGCAAACTCCCTAAGTCTCGCTTAGGATAACATGTTCCTTCGAATCACCTTAAACATGCAATTTAGACTAACAAGGCAACAATATACTAAATACAAATGAAACCACCAGACTGTTGCGACCCTAAAAATTTTTCAATCATTGGAAAAATTTCCAAGTTAACGGATTATTAGGTTAATTAGATGAAATAACCTAATACGGACCCTCCCAAGTCCTACTGAAGCGCAACTTTGATTTTTGTTCAAATGATTTTAGAATTTGGAGTCGCCACTAATCATTTTTGGTAGGTTGATTAGAAACCTAAGTAAATTAGCGGGAGAACTAAATTACTTCTATGAACCAGAGATTATGAATTCGGGAACTTGGTTACACTAGTTAATTAAAACTAATGCCTTTTCGGTACCTTAATTTCATGGATATCCTAATTTGGCAACTTAGGCTTGGTTTATTCCTAATGTTCTAGTGGAGTGCTCTCTTTTTGTATTTTCACTTTTTAAATGAAATGCATGTGAATGACATTTTTTTTTTTGGTATTTTCAAAGCATTCAAATTCCCTAAAGTCGAAAGAGGGAGTGAGCTAACGACTTCTGTGCTATGCTGCGACCTCCAGCAGGTGGCTCGGCCTACTCATTCTGAGGTCTGATGATTCAAAAATTAAATTACAGGAAGTAAATGACAGTAAATAAAGACCTCCAATGGATTGTCCAGCCTTAACTTGGCTCTCTCATTTGGGGTTTAATGGTGTAGGAATTAAATTACAGGAAATTAAATGACGGTAAGTAAAGACCTCCAATAGATGGCCTAGCATTGGCTTGGCTCTCTCCTTTGGAGTTTAATGGTGTAAGAATTAAATTACAGGAATTTAAATGACGGTAAGTAAAAACCGCCACTGGATGGCCTAGCATTAGTTTGGCTCCCTTCTTTGGGGTTTAATGGTGCAGGAATTAAATTACAGGAATTTAAATGACTGTAAGTAAAGACCTCCAATGGATGACCTAGCATTAGCTTGGCTCTCTCCTTTGGGGTTTAATGGTGCGGGAATTAAATTACAGGAAGTAAATAACAAAAAATAAATGACCACCAGTGAGTGGCTCGGTCCTGGTTCGGCCCGCATTCTCTGGGATTTAATGGTATAGTAATTAAATTGCGAGAAGTAAATAATAGAAAATAAAAGACCACCAGTGAGTGGCTCGGCCCTGGTTTGGCCCGCATTCTCTGGGATTTAATGGTACACGAATTAAATTGCGGAGAAATTAAATTGCGATAAATAAAAGACCTCCAACAAACGGATTAGCCTTGATCCGGCCTACCCATTTTGGGGTTTTATGTTATAGAAATTAAATTGCAGAATAAAGGACCACCAGTGGGTGGGTCGGCCTTCCCATTCTGGGGTTTGATGGTGCAAGAATTAAATTGCAGAAAATTATAGTACGAATGCGACATATGAATATGGAGACATATGATTACGACATGATATAATCGAGATTTAAATCAATCTATTTGGGTAACGAAATTCTTGAAGATTTTAATGGCTAGGATCGTTACCTGATTTGACGGATTTGATGGCCGAATTCGGACCTCGTATCACCTTGTGGATTAAGATTGCGACTCGAATGACGGGGATGAACTCTTGATTTATGTTGATCGATGAAGGAATTGGTAATGATAACCCTCTAGGTTTAAACTCCCATCATTTTTAAAATTCTCTCTCTCTTTTTGGTATTTTCTTTCTCTCAGATTTTTCTTCAATCTCCTAAAACCCTCACAAATATCCAAAATTTTCTCTCCAAAAAAATCCCCTTCCAAGCTTATTTCTTCCTCTTTTTATAACCTACTCTCATTCATCTTCCATTCTAATTTTTCCACTAATTCTTCTTCATCTCATCTTCCCTTCTCTATTCCCACCTCTTCTTCTCCATCTCCTCTTCTCCATCTTTCCTTCTCCATCTTCCATTCTTTATTTTAATTTCTTTACCAACTCTTCTTTTTATTATTTGTGAAATAATCCCTGAAGTGTTAGGTATTTGCATTCTAGTCCCTAGAGAAGTATTTCCTTAAGTCTAAATCTCCTCACAATTTTCGACACACTTCCCCTATGCTTATTCAAAATTCATTGCATGTCAAATTTAAGCTCATTTCTTGCCGCTGAAAATAACGCAAAATTTAATTAAAACCCTTTTACAAAATTGAGTCCTTCTAGATATAATTGGGCCAAGATGAAGATTTGGAATATTAGAGAATAATGTCACAACTCCTAAAAGTGAAAAATGAAAATAAATTGACTTAAATTGAATTTTTTAGGCCCCAAATGCTATTATTTATTAAATATTTTCCTAATTTCTAAAAAATATATAAAAAATAAAAAATATGAAAAATTATTTTTTGTTCAAAAATGGTTGCCTAAGCTTGGCCAAGGCTTCCAAAGTTGATTTTTCAATTTTCTCATTATTTTTGATTTTTTTTTATGAATTTTTGAAAATAAAAATACTAAAAAAAGTTGAAAATATGGAAAATAATTTTTTTGGTCAAAATTGATTTTCTTGGCTTAGCCAAGGTCCTCAAAGTTTAATTTTTAATTTTATGGATTTTTTTATTAATTTTCGAAAATAAAAAATATCGAAAAATATTGAAAATATGAAAAATCATTTTTTGGTCAAAATTGGTTTCCTAGGCTTAGTCAAGGTCCCCAAAGTTGATTTTTTAATTTTATGAATTTTTATGGATTTTTTTATTAATTTTAAAAGAGAAAAGATGATTAAAAATCAGGTGTCAACACAGACCCAAATAACCACAAAATAATTCCAATTCATGGCATTGCATACATGTGCATAATAAGGAGTAAGGGTCCAAACGCGTCAAAATCTTAACATCAAACACTTCGCATTCCTCAAATGCACGCCACGCTCAAATTTCCAGATTAATAACGATCCATGTAACATGCATTAAGTCCATAGCACAACTTGCGTAAAACACATCAAGCTGGCAATCCTTTACCCTATTGAACACAACACCATCCCGCGTTAAACGCATTAGGATATGTTTGATTTCCTCACGTAAAACACATCAGAGTAGGTTCAATTCCTGCGTAAAATGCATCTGGGTATTATACAATCACACGAACACGGTCCTCCACTCAATTGGTCATGTATAAACTAAGATCAAGCACAATTATGCAAAATTCACCATACGATCAACATAATCAGCTATGATCGGACCAAGATCACACGATTTCATCCACATAATTCATAATCATACAACGAGATTAATCATTAAAGACATAATTAGTCATTAACCATCCAAATCAAATACATGGTCTTACACTAGACACCAAATTCGAAACCAAATCGAACCACATGATTAGGCTGAAATAATATAAGAAGCCAAATCTAGTCACGTGACTAGAATAATCAATCAAGAGTGATCTCGACCACATAATCCACTCTAACTGATCATCCATGGTGCCATTCAACTAACTGTGACTAGCCACTACTTAAGCAAGTTCGGATCAACCTCCAACAGCCCTTAATTAGCCACCAAACTCATTTAAATCAACCCCTAAATGCATCCAAAAGTAACCTATCATCCCAATCAAAGTTTAGGAAGTTGCTTACCACCAATCCAAGCTAAAACCCACAAAATCAGCTGCAACGCCCCTAGTTTGAGCGCTAACAGTGGCGACTAACAGTAGTGGGGAGGTATTGACACTTTGTTTTTAATCATCTTTTCATATTTTCAATATTTTTCGATCGTACCGATTGCAAGATTACTCCGACCCTTGCTGAATGCGATGATGGTGAGATTGAGTAATTTCTTTTCAATCCTGCAATCAGGACAAATAGCCTTTCTCGAGAGTGAAAGAAAGCCCTTTCGGACTGAAATCCCCCATTCAAATCACATTTGAGGTGTTTGTACCATGATAACCTCCTTGAATAGAATTGATAATGCAAACTTGACAGAATAGTTTTGCATAATCCACATCTTGATTGATTGCATCATAAGTTATTATACAGATTGCTTCTAATCACTGCAAACTTAGTTGAGTAGTTTTGTATGAACCAATAAACTCATTGATGAGAATGTTTACGCATGTTACCTCTGACTGCTTGACAGGTAACACATTTTCGATGTTCAAGTTACCTTTTAAGGTTTGGAAATTCATTTGGTGATTATTGAATGAACAAGCCTAGTTATCAAGAAATCACTAGACAGTCTTCCAAATTTTCAGGTAAGTATATCTTCAACCTAAACCCTTTAAGAGAATGAACTCTGATGATTATCAAAGTGCTTGAATCTAGTGCATCACATACATGCAGCCAACTTCTCTAATGAAGCATGATAATAGAAATGTTCGAGACGTTTTGATCTTTACCTCTTTAACTTATACTTGAGCAACAAGAGAATATAATTTGGGTTTGAGCTTCTGCAGGATTCCTATTCTCCCCAGATCCCAAAATGACACCCTTCAAGGTAAGTTAAATTGGATTTGAGCTTCTGCAAGATTCCTGGTCTCCCCAGATCCCTGAATGGCACCCTTCAAGGTAAGTTAAATTGGGTTTGACCTTTTGTAGGATCCCTGGTATTTCCAGATCCCTGAATGACACCCTTCGAAACACATAAAAGTCCTTATTACAAGCACCCAAAGTCCTTTTTACAGGCACCCAAAGTCCTTTTTACAGGCATACAAAAGTCCTTTCTACAAGCATCCAAAGTCCTTTCTACAAGCATATACCAAATCCTTCTTACATGCACTAAGTCCTTTTTATAGGCACCCAAAGTCCTTCTTACAGGCAACCAAAAGTCCTTCTTACAGGCACCAAGTCCTTTCTACAGGCACTCAAAGTCCTTTCTACTGGAACCCAAAGTCCTTTATACAGGCACACAAAAGTCCTTCTTACAGGCACCAAAGTCCTTTTTACAAGCACCCAAAGTCCTTTCTACAAGCACACAAAAGTTCTTCTTATAGGCACCAAGTCCTTTTTACAGGCACTCAAAGTCCTTTCTATAGGCACCCAAAGTCCTTCTTACATGCACCAAAGTTATTTCTACAGGCACCCAAAGTCCTTTTTACAGGCACAGAAAAGTCCTTTCTACAGGCACCAAATTCCTTTCTATAGGCACCAAAGTTCTCTCTACAAGCACACAAAAGTCCATTCTTACAGGCACACAAAAGTCCCTTCTTACAGGCACCAAAGTCCTTTCTACAAGCACATAAAAGTTTTTCTTACAAGCACCAAAGTCTTTCTTATAGGCATCAAAGTCCTTTCTACAGGCACACAAAAGTCCTTTCTTACAAGCACTAAAGTCCTTCCTACAGACACCAAAGTCCTTTCTACATGCACACAAAAGTCCTTCTTACAGGTACCAAAGTCCTTCCTACAGACACACAAAAGTCCTTCTATAGGCACCCAAGTTCTTTCTACAGGCATCCAAATTTCTTTCTACAGGCACCCAAAGTCCTTCTTACAGGCACCCAAATCCTTTCTACAGACATAAAAGTCCTTCTTACAGGCACCAAAATCCTTCTTACAAGCACAAAATCCTTTTTACAGGTACCCAAAATTCTTTTTACAGGCACACAAAAGTCCTTCTTACAGGCATAAAATCCTTTTTTTAGGCACCCAAAGTCCTTTTTACAGGCACACAAAAGTCCTTTTTACAGGTGTTGATACCTGATTTTTAATCATTTTTTCTATTGCTAAAGTAATAAAAAATCCATAAAAATTCATAAAATAGAAAAATCAACTTTGGGGACCTTAGCCAAGCCTGGGGAACCAATTTTAACCAAAAAACGATTTTTCATATTTTCAGTATTTTTACGTATTTTTTATTTATTTATTTTCGAAAATTAATAGAAAATCCATAAAAATTCATAAAATTGAAAAATCAACTTTGGGAACCTTAGCCAAGCTTAGGGAACCAATTTTGACCAAAAAATAATTTTTCATATTTTCGATATTTTTTGGTATTTTTATTTTCGAAAATTGATAAAACAAAAAATTAAGAAAAAAAAGAAAATTGAAAAATCAAGTTTGGAGCCTTGGCCAAGCTTAGGCAACTATTTTCGAACAAAAAAATAATTTTTTGTATTTATATATATTGTTTATATATTTGAGAAATTATGAGAATATTTAATAAATAATAGCATTTGAGGCCACAAAATATATAAAAATAGTCAATATTTTTATTTTAAATCCCTTTTCATGTTGGCCATCACAAATTTAAAAAATCCAATTCGGGGTCATGTATTCCTTCATGTAGCGACCCTAAAAATAATTAGTTTTCAGTTTCAGGTGAACGGATTATCAGGTTAATTAGATTAACTAACCTAATGCGGACCCTCCCAAGCCCTACCGAATCGCAACTTTGATTTTTATTCAAATGATTTTAGAATTTTGGAGTCGCCACTAATCGTTCTTGGTAGGTCGATTAGAAACCTAAATAAATTAGCAGGAGAGCTAATTTATTTCTGCGAACCAGAGAAAATGAGTTCGGGTACTTGGTTACGCTAGATTACTCTAACGCCCTTTCGGTACCATTTCATGAAAATTCATTTGGGGTGATTTGGAAAGATTTGGGTCAAACTGACCAGAAGGGTAAAATGGTCATTTTTTAAGGAATGGGAAGTGAGAACATGTCAAACCAGTTGAATGTGGTCATTCCTTATTTCCCACAATTTCTGAGAATTTTTCGAAATTTTTCGAGACGATTTACCCATGAGGGGCAAAATCGTCATTTTAGAAAAATCAGGAAGGGAATTTATCAAAAATAGGATTGGCTAGTCGAAATGGCCCGTTTCCTAATTTCTGAGGTTTTTCTAAATTTTCTGAATTTTTTCATTTTTATTTGCATTTTTTTTGTTTTAAGTTCCTAAATGCAATGCAAGACACGAAAAATTAAGATTAAATCTCCTTACATGCGCAATTTAACTAATTATTTAAAGCATGTAAGATGATGCGATAGTGATGCAACTATGATGTGTCAATGCAAAACAATATGCTCTAATTACATGACTGGCATAGCATAATGACGGAAAAATATGACATGACGAAATAATGTGATTAACTATATGAGTTAGCAAACATGACATGAAAATATGATGACATGACAAAATGGTATGCAAATAACATGACACAGGTTAATGACATGGCAATAATGATGGCATGAGAATATAAATGCAACTATCTGACATATCAAGGTATGCATTCTAGTCAATATGACGTGCATATAAAATAAAACACATTATCTAAATGCATGACATGGAATATTCTAAATTATATGAATGCATATGCACAGGATATTTTGGGTATCTCTTTTTAATGAATTACAAAATTAATTTTTTAATGAAATTAAAATTGTCTTAAACAAAGATTATCCTAAATGTCTAGGAAAACATGCTGAACAACATGAAGATATTCAAAATAGGAAATAAAAATCAACAAATTAAATCGGATAAAATTATATTGCCTAATTCAAATATCCGTTGATTCGTTTCCTAAATGGAACCCTCCGCAAGTGATTAGAACTAGCGCCTTTTGAAACCAAGTATGGGAAGACCACATTTTCAAGATTTACGCGTGGGTCAAATTTCAAACGATCATAATATTTATCTTGCCGTCCGGAAGAAGTACCGGTAACACTAAAAAAATGCTCCACAAAACGAATACTTCCGCTCAAGCTAAGGATTACAAGAGTACCTGGTACAATTTGAAGTGCTTGGCGGCTCCTAGCACAGCCAAAGAAGATGGAGGATTACTGCAACCACAGGATCAGAAGGACCACGTTCCCCAACAAATGATAAGCACGACCCTTCCACGTCAGAAAGAGTTTTAACTTTTGATATAGCCTCTCGTGGTTTCGTTCCGAGCTTTATCCCGAGGACAATTGCTGCTAATCGACACTCCACTACTCTATTATTGTAATTAGTTGCAGCAATAGCCGCCTTCTGTGATTCCACCAGGGAGTGAGCTATTACAAACAGTCCACCAACGGGAAGTTGCATATCATTTGCTCGAATAGGGTTGAAATCCATGAGCTCGGCAAATCCAAGTTTAACTATTACGGATATGGCCTGATCTATTCCACTAGACTGAGTCCCAATAAGTCGTTCACACTCGCACGTCAGTTGAGCAACTTCTTTCTTGGGATGGTTTGCCCCCAAGAACTGCCATGATAGCAATTGTAGAAGAACAAACAAATGCTGCAGAGCTTGAAAGTCCAAAGCCTGCTGAAGCTGTGATCGACATTCCTAATATGGAGAACCTGCTCTGCTCTTTTTTCAGAATCATACTTGCAAGTTGCAACGATCGTATCATGCCGTATCGCCATCGGCAACACTGAATACCCTTCGTAATCCATGTGTTCCCCAATTACATTCACTCTACCTGGACATCAAGTGAATGCTTCAGGAAGATGACCGAAGACCTCGATGAACCTGACCTTGAGCCTGTCGAATCGCAGCTACGCTTCCTCCAACTGAGAGCCACCGCCGTATACGAGCTCGAGCTCGGAGTAAACCGGAACAAGAAGATCTTCGTGCTTCGCCATTTGGAGCTTGGGATGATTGGTGACCGGCGAAGAAAGACGGCCGAGCGTGCATCTCAACAAAAAGTGAAGCTCCCCCATGGAGGATCATCGTCCTCCTATAGACAGTCCGCTCCACTTCATGAGCCCATGAATATAATAGGCAAGGGTTATGGGGAAGGCAATTAGCATCCCGAATATAGCCATTATATTGAGAATGTCTGGGTGTATCGTACTCCTTGGCAAACACGAAGGGGACAACCCTTTGTGGAAGGGCTACTTGGGCAATGGCTATGTGCAAGTGACATCCTCTGAGGCCAACAGCGATGGAGGCAACATCTATGATAGCTGAGCCTGTGAGGCTTCTCACGACCACGACAACAGCTGCAACAGAATTTCCACATGTTATTATTCCCGATTGGGATACCATGAGTAGCCCCAGACCGAATATGGCCATGCCAAGTCCCGTATCTAACAGTATTGAGATGAACTTTGCCATCACCACGCTCCACGAAGTGGCTGTCTTCATCAAATAACGATCTTGGTTCGTGAAGCAAAGATGCCTGGTTGGATAATGCAATTTTGTAGCCGTTGGTCGTCGAGGCCCGACGGACTTGATATCGCCGAGGAAATATTTGCTAGGACCTGGTGGACAACAGGCTGTTGACTTAATCCACGGTCTGTAAGTTCCGAAAGTAGGACAACCTTGTAAACTCTTCACCGGCGAAATGGCCACTGCCCATCACGCGGAGGTGTAGCAGCCTCTCAATCTGGTGTTGGCGATTTCACTCCCTGAATTGCACCATGTTTACATGGCCTATCAAGTGACTGACCAGGTACGTCGGCCAGTATCCTACGAGCAGGCCTGAACCAGATTGGAGCCACCATTGTACGTGCTTTTGATCCTTCCAAACCATTACACTAACGTCAAATGGTCTGGCATGCCTCTATAGTCCAGTAAGTAAAGAACCTTGGGTAGTTATCTCCATATAATTCCAGGCCAACCCGTCGATGACACAGGATACCCACACATTAACGATGGCTGTGGCTCCATAGAATTGATCCCCATTCGCATACATGACAGCATGCTCACGACTACCACCTGTTGAGTCCCTCCTAACATTCCTCCTCAACTTCCTTCCAAACCTTCTAATAGACCTTGCCCCGGAGCATGCCTCTCTCTTTGGCTCTTCTGATTGGAATTGTCCCTTCTAGGTATGACTCACCTGCCTCGGTCCATAGCTGGAAAGCATCTGTGATGTTATTTGTCGTTGAGTCGTCACCCAGTAGCCTCTCCCATGGATCAGCGTCCCGTGCTGGAAGTGCGTGGAGGGCAAATTTCGAACAATCTCCAGGCGTTCACGAAGATACGCGTGCCACAGCTTGCATGTATTCTTCCTCCACGGTTCAATAACGCCGCCTCGACTCGGGAAGGCCTTTCTCCCCCTCTCATGGGTATGCACATGGAGCGGCACATTTTGGGCAGATACGTGAACACGACGCCGCTGGGGCTGCACAACGGCCTCGAATTTACCCCAAAGGGGCACTCCGACGAGGCATGCATCGTGCACACCAACGGCAGCTTCCTCTCACTGTAGTGCTCGAGCGTCGATATGTATTGCGACGTCGGCCTGCTCACGACGGTCTCGATGTACTTCGCCTTAGGCCAGAGACGGTACAGTATCCCGTTCGACGATAAACAGCCACAAGTTTCCCGAATCTCGGCTGCGTGGATAGGGTTTGGTAATGGCAACATGCTAGACGTATGAATCGATACTCGGGATCGGTGACGAAAGGGTCTAGACGGCCAGCGGCTATGTCATCGCATATGCTGTTCTAATTGGGCTCGAGGAATGGCATGTCGCGAAGGAACGTTAAAGCGAAGGCCACGCCAAGTCGAAAGACCTCGCGCCGGTGGACGAGACCCGAAAGAACTTACCAGTGCACGCTCAGGTGGACGTCGTCACACAGGATGGCAGCGTATAGGCTCGTGAGGTCGTGCTACACATCAGGGGCCCCCGGGCTTGAAGTGGTTGCGCTTGTAAGGGCTCGTGAACATAGTTCGAGCGGGCAGACTACATGGGGTGGCCATCTCAGTCATGGCAGAGTAGAAGTACATGGCCTTGCCCCCCCATTGAGCCCCGCGAGATCCCTACTCATAATGGGCATGATGAGATCATAAAGAAAGGTCCTTCGGTCAACGTCCTCCTCATAAAGAACTCTTTGAGCTGCAACTATCTCAAACATGACTGGAGCGCCCATAATCACCGTAGAACTTCCTCCACGGCAACAGCGACGAGCTCTTCGGGAGTCTTCTCGGGCTCAGGCGTGGGAAGGAGGCTCTTTCTTGGCGGCGGGTTTCTCGCGGTGAGGTACGTCGGGCACCATCACGACCTCTTCGGAGGCCTCCACCCCTCGAAGGGGATCGGCTTGAGCTCGGCGTGGGCGGAGTGGACGGTGGCGGTGTGGGCGGTGGGGCCGGTGTCAATGATGCAAAGGCGGGTCTTCATGGTCTGAAGGTCGTCCATGGCGGCAGCGGTAGCGACGGCAGAGGAGAGAGAAGCTGCGGTAGAAGCGGTGATGGCGAGGCCGATGAGGTCCTCTGAACTCTCTAATCTTGGTTGCGACTCCAGCATCCAACTTCATTGGACTGAAGACATCGTTACAGTTCTTTCGTTGGAACTATTTGACATCACTTTCTACCACAGCCATGTTCAATTATTTATCATCCAGTTTCAACTTTGTCCTAGCTTCTTTCGAAACTAAAATATCTAGCGTTTCACTCCCTTCATAAGTGTGACTCGGTTCAGGGGATCCTATCGGATTGAGTTCGTGACTTCCCGTTGACTTCATGTGTCCTGATGATGTGAGCCTTCTGATGTGGAGTTTGGTGGTGGTGCATAGAGAGATGGGAAGACCAATGATTTGAATAAGATCGTGAAGCGCATAGTGGCTGCTGGCTTTTTTTGGAATGAGTACTGGCACATTTGAAGCAGCTACAGGATAGAATTCTCGGAGGAATGCGTGTCAAAGTCGAGATTTCTGAAGCTGAGCGCCGAGAGGAAGCCCTTGCTTGAACTAAAGATTCAGTTATAGCTCACTTTTACCGCCAGGAAAAACCGAGGGACTGGTCTTTTTTTCTTTTTCCAGATCATGGGTTGATCCTTCTTCAGTAGAAAACCCAGAGGATCCTCCCAGACCCCGAGCCTCCAGTTCCCCCCCTCTTCTCCATCGGGTTAGCTTAACACGTGGTGGAGTTTTTTTGAAAATCCCCTCCAGCTACCCCAGTTCCTCCTCTTTCCACCTGCCCTTTTGTTTTCGATCCTTGCTCATCATCCCCCCTCATTCAGCTTTTGACCACCTTCCTTTTGACTCCTTTCGGTCCAGACAAAATGCACTCATGAGTTAGTTGGATCATGGACACGTACTCCCCTCAATGCCCCCAACAGCTTCCAGCCAAAATAACTCCCAATATTGATCCGAGTGTCACCAAGGAGAAGATTCACCAACCCACTAGATCGTGTCTTTTCTCTTTTTTTTTTTTCAAGTGGAGTCTCCACCAACTGTATTATATTCAGCTTTTGTTGGTTAACCTGACCGATCAAGTCCTTCAGCAGTTGGATAGCCTCTGATCCAATTGTCACCTTGTCATGTTTCAGGTTTGATCCTTTCTTTCAGTCAACCTTCATCATTCACTGCACATGATTTCTCTTTTAACCGAGCCCACCGAAAGTGACCACTACCATTCCTTTTGTCGAAAGTTCACCAGTTTTTTGTTTTTGCCGCTATTGTCCACAATCTTCTCCACTCATGGTCCTTTTGTACATTTTCGGTGTAGGTACTCCCCCTCACGACTTCCCCACCCATTATTACTCTTATTTCTCTCATGAAGTCTCGAGGCATTGGATCCAGAACTAAAGGGGCTTGGGTATCCACGGAGGATAATTTGCTTTGCTGTCTCGTGGGCAGATCTAAAATCTAATGCAGGCCAAGTCTCCGCGATAAAGAATGTCTATGCTAATATCGCCAAGGCCCTGAATGTGAGGAAGTGATTGTAAACCATTCGCAATGTCTCTAGCTATGGCTGGTTGAAAGCCTTCGAGCGTGAGCAAGCCATAAAGGAACATAAATTTTGCCAAATTTCCAAATGATGCAGTCCTCAACAGAGTATCTCTAGCTGCAAGATCTCAAAAAGCCGAATACAATAACGACAAATACACCATCAGGCCTATTGAAAAATTTGGACTATCAGAGAAGAGCGTCACGACTCCAGGAATGCAAAAATCAAAAATCACAAAGCTAAAATGAATTTTTAATTAATTTAAAAAAATGAGATTAATCAGAGCAATTCCTAATTCTAGATTAATTCTTGCAGATTTGCTTCGGCCAAAATGAACAGAAAATTAAAATTAAAATAATGACTCTTTTTTTTATATTTTTGTGGCCTCAATTGCTATTTATTTATTAAATATTTCCCTAATTTATGAAAAATATTTAAAAAATGCCAAAAATATGAAAAATCATTTTTTGTTCAAAAATGGTAGCCTGAGCTTGGCGAAGGCTTCCAAAGTTGATTTTTCAATTTCCTCCTTTTTTCTTGATTTTCTATGAATTTTCGAAAATAAAAAATGCCTAAAAATACAAAAAATATGGAAAATCATTTTTTGGTCAAAATTGGTTCCCTAGGCTTGACCAATGTCCCCAAAGTTAAGTTTTTGATTTTTTTTTATTTTATGAATTTTTATGGATTTTCTATTAATTTTAAAATAAAAAAGATGATTGAAAATCAGGTGTCAACACTTCACGAGCATAATTTCGAATCGGGCCTAAAAAATTCAATTTCAGTCAATTTATTTTCATTTTATTTTCACTTTTAGGAGTTGTGACATTGTTCTTTAATATTTCAAATTTTTTATATTAGCCCAAATTATACCCAGAATGACTCAATTGTGCAAAAGGGCATTAATTAAATTCTGCATTATTTTCAGTGGCAAGAAATGAGCTTAAATTTGACATGTGATGAATTTTGACTAAGTATAGGGAATGTATGTCAAAAATTGTGAGGAGATTTGGACTTAAAGAAATATTTTTTCAGGGACTAAATTGTAAATACTTAAAATTCAGGGACTAGAGTGCAAATACCTAACTCTTGAGGGATTATTTTGCAAATAACAAAAAGAAGAGTTAGTGGATAAATTAGAATAGAGAAGGGAAGATGGAGAAGAGGAGATGGAGAATAATAGTTGGAGAAAATAAGATAAGAATAGAAGGGAAGATGGAGATGAGAAAGAGTTAGTGGAGAATTTAGAATGGGAGATAAATATGGAGAAGGGAAGATGAAGATGAAGAATAGTTAGTGGAGAGATTAGAATGTGAGATAGAGATAGATAATGGAAGATGAAGATGAAGAAGAGTTAGTGGAGAAATTAGAATGTGAGATAAATATGGAGAATGGAAGATGAAGATGAAGAAGAGTTAGTGGAGAGATTAGAATGTGAGATAGAGATGGAGAATGGAAGATGAAAATGAAGAAGAGTTAGTGGAGAAATTAGAATGGGAGATAGAGTTAGTGGAAAAATTAGAATGGGAGATAGATGAGTAGATTATAAAAGGAGGAAGAAGTGAGCTTGAGAGGAAAAATTTTTTGGAGAGAAAATTTTGGATGTTTGAGAGAGTTTTTGGAGATTGAAGAAAAATTTGAGAGAAAGAAAATACCAAAAGAGAGAGAATTTTGAAGATGATGGGAGTTTAAAGCTAGGGGTTATCATCACAAATTCCTTCATCGATCAATATAAATCAAGAGTTCATCCTTGTCAACGAGCAAGCAAATTCAAGCTAAGCGTTTTTATTTATTCATTTATTTATGGTTTTACTCGCAAATTAGCACAAATTGTATACACTTTCTCCATCTCCCATATTTTCTCATATTTTATGTCAGGAGAAGGATATCTCTATGTCAACAGCAAAAATCTCGTAGAGATGCAAAAATCGGCTCAGACAAGCTCCTAAGCTGTCCACCGATTTCTCAACTGATCTGTGACTAAAAGTCCCTCTTAATTCAAAAGAAACTCTCTATATTGGGAACATAGAGAGCGAAAATCAAATATAGATTCCTCCCAAAAAAACGGGAGATAAGTACTCTTTCCACTCTTCTAGTTTTAGGTGCAGATTAGCACATATTTTGTATACTGACACTTCACTCTATTTTATGTCAGGAAGCCGCAGCTCTATATCAATGGTCAACCCTATGGAAGCACAAAATTGACTTGGAGGAGTCCTCAAGCGTGCACAAATTTCAAATTGTTGAATCAATCCGTTGTATTTCATTTTAAAGAATTCATACCCCAAAATGGAGAGGACAAAGTTCATCCGCAATTTAAATACCTGCACCATAAATCCCAAAGGGAAGAGCCAAGCCAATGCTTAGCCTCCCATTGGAGGTTTTTACTTACAGTAGTTAAATACCTGCAACTTAAATACCTGTACCTTAAATCCCAAAGAGAAGAGCCAAGCCAATGCTTAGCCTCCCATTAGAGGTTTTTATTATCCTCTAATATCCAAAATTTTATTTCATCCCAATGGTGATAGAAATTTCTCAATGTTGGATAAAAGGGGTTTAATTGAGATTTTTCCTAGGCTTCCCATGAAAATCAAAACCCATCACTAGAGGGAAAAAGGGAAATTTGAGGAAATTACTTGAGTGTGAAGAAATGACTTTGAAATTATCCGACTAAGTTGGGAGTGATATCTCTTCTTGTCAAGAGTGGTCATGAATAGTTGCCCTGCAATGGCTTCTTTTAGGCGGTTCAAATGTTGGTTCTCATGAAGAGCATCCATAGAATGTTATTTTCTAAGAACGGCGCAGACAGCCAAAAGGGTCATGGTTTAACTTGTTCTTGGTTTTGTCATCGACCATGTGCATCATTACCTCCAAAGGTTAATTAATTCGAGGAGAAAAGAAGAGATCTCCATGCACAAAGAGCCCTGAACGCGTTTTCGGTGAAAGAGAAAAGAACAGAACAGCAAGATAGGACAAAAGCGTAAAGCCGGCTTTGGCAAACGGGCTGCATAAAAAAAATCTACGCCAAACGGAAAGACTGGATGGATAAGAGAAGAGGAGGAACGGGGGACATCATCATGTTTCATGATGGAGTGCCGAAAAAGTAAAAGAAATAAAAAAAAGGGGAGATGGACAACTTTTCATTCCACTAAGCGACGCTAGAGGAGAATAAAAAGAAGAAGCACTAGTAAAGAAGGGGTGAGATGGAGGAGGTCATTAAAAAATAATAAACAATGGGAGAGATCATTAAAAAATAATAAAACAATGGGAAGGCGTTGGAGAATGGAGAGCAGGCAACTATGATAAGAGCCTTCCTTGAGGTTTTAACAGGGCCTTCTTCATTTTCTTCTTGTACACAATTACAGCAACAACAAACGGATGTTGAAAATATGGGACCTAATTCTGAGAGCGTTCGAGTGATGGGTGATAAATCAACTGCTAGAGAGACAATGAAAAATGCCGGCGTTCCCACCGTTCCAAGAAGTGACGGGTTGTTGCAGAGCACGAAGGAAGAAGTTTGCTCATGAGGTTGGTTATCCCGTGATGATTAAGGCGACAACAGGTGTTGGAGGACGTGGAACGCCTCTTGCAAAAAGCCCGATGAGTCTGTGAAGTTGCTACAGCAAGCAAAGGGAAGGCACTGACACATGGACGGCCATTATCATGGAGAATCAAAAAAAAAAAAAAAGGAAGGCGGGTAAGGGCAATTCGAGTGACATTTTCGGTGCATCATGATGAAGATGCCCCTTTCCCCACTTTCCTTTTGGCTCATCATCACAGTAAACAAAGATCATTTGGAGGCAATCTTCTCTATCGCCGTCGGTAAATCTGTCGTGATCCAAAAAATCCAAGTAGCCTGGCGTTCTATTCCATCAAGGGCAAGTCAAAGCCATAAAAAAAAGATAAAAAAGATAAAAAGATAAAAAAAGAAAGAAAGAGAAAAGATTAAAAAAAACTGAGCTAATGGTCCAGCGAAAAAGGAAAAGAGGGCAGAAGCAAACAAAAGGGGATCATCATCAACAGACCAAGAAAAATGGGACTATCGGGGATAATAGGAAAAAAAAAAGGACAGAGGCTGGGAAGCCCTTTCTCTCGGTAGTCCCCCGAGGGTCGAGACCTTCTCACCGTCGCCCCGGCTCACCGGTTCACCCCCTCGGCCAACCACCACCACCATCGTCTTCCTCACACCTTCCCCGACCTCTCGCACCAACCTCGCCTTGAATGGAGCCCCGATGAGGCCAGTGTGAGGCCAAGATCCACTCGGTTCCATCACTGATTTTCACACCGGTGATGCATTTGAGCCGCGCCAACGCCTCTTCCGACCCTCCGGCGCCCTCTAACCATTGACTTCCCTCGACGGCAGTGTTCTAAGACGACTTCTTGCCACCGTGGTGTGTCCCATTTCATCCATAAAGGTTTGTTATGAAAGGTTAAACCCATTTGATTCGGGTATCCTAGTTCGTTAGCTAATGGATTGGAGGTTAAACCCATTTTTTTAGCAGAAACATGAGGAGAATCGGAGGTTATGGTTGTTTGATTTTGCTGATTTGTTGCTAGATATGTCATTAGCACGTTGATTTTGCATGCCTATGGGTGTTGGAAGATGTTATGGTGCATTTTGACATGTTTTCATTTTCGGGTGAGAATGCGCTATCTTACTGCAGTGCGGATTTGAGGGTCAGAATGTCTCTAGTTCATGGAATGATGTTCTAGGGAGTTGTCGAACACGTTTCAAGCTTCGATTTGATATATTATTGCACGAAATGGACGCCATTTACTATGTCAAAAGGGTCCCGTAGTCTGGAGCCAGAAATCTGGAAATATGGTGATCAGAACCTGAGATGGAAATTTTCTGATCCAACCTTTCATGCTAAATGATTTTCCATGGGTTATCCTAGATTTTGTTTCGTAAAGACCTCTTCATGACATTTGTTCATAAGATCTTAATACATTACATATAAAAAATACAAAATTATTCATGCACGGTTTGTATTTTTAATGCAGTTAATGAAATCATACAATTCTGTTGGTGTCCTTGAATCTCAGTGTTTTTCTGTGCATGGTCATATTGATTCGTAGTTATCTCATGTTTAGAGTCTTCTTTTGAAACTTCACAAAAAATGAAAGTTGGTCATTAGGCTCTTATTTAGTAGACTGGAAAGTTTGGTGCATTAAGTTTAAGATCTGAGTGTCCATTTGAGCTTAATCTTGAAGTATGTCTGTTCTGCGAAATTCGTTTGCTGGCTGCTGAGCTCTCATGAAAGACCATTTTCTACATGAAAATAAGTGTCTCTTCAATAAGAATGTAAAACATGAAAGCTGCAAACGATACATTTTCCCATCCACATAAAAAAATCTCAGAAATTTTGCATACATTCCATTATTTCTTTTGTATTTTATGGTTACTGCTTTCTCCCTAAGAATGTTCATGGATAGAATGGTTTAATTCGTATTTTTTTGTGTTAATGCATTGGAAAATGTAAAAAATGGTCTCAAAGAAGTTTAATCAGCACATGTTAAACTCTCTTTGAGCGTTTGTATTGTCTTAACTCATTGGTGATTGAGCATGTTCGATTGGATGGTTCATTATTTTCACTTGGCTTTCAGCCCGATGCTTTGAAGATTGGAGGATGACCGATGTCCATTTCGGTTCGTTTTGTTGTACTCCCAACCCACGAGGCTTGGTGACGGGTGTTTGACCGATGTCCATTCCGGTCCATTTTTTGTTGTATCCCCGATCATGTCTCGGGTTTTATTTAACTGGTCTGTAATTATTCACCCGACGAGTTGCGGGTTTTATTTTCATTGTCCTTAGGGTAGTTTTACTTTGCCGGCTCTCTCTTCACATCTTTGTCTGCTTTGGGCGATTTTGCATTCTTTTATAATACATCCAAAATCTTCGAAAGTACCGAAAAATATCATTCATGTGCGTTTCACATAGTGTAGATCGTGCATATTTGGTTATTTCACATACGTATTTGTATTATCGTTGATCCATGCATATTCATTTAGAAAAATAAAAAATGCCAAAAAATGAGGGTTTTACCCCCTCTTTTGGAAAATGAGGGTTTTATCCCCTCACAGATGAATCGTCTTCAAAAAATCCCAAAAAATCAGGAGACGGGGCTTATCAATCCTGATATTTTCAAAATGACGATTTTGCCCTTCATAGGCAAAATCGAAGCATATACATATTCATATATGCATGTTGCGTATGCCTATTCACGTACGCCTGTCACATATATATGTCGAATCTGTATGTTCGTCTTCGTATGCCCGTATTCCTATACCTATGTATGAGTTTCCGCGTACGCATGTCTCGTCGCATGTTATGTACGTATTTGTATACACATGTCCACATACGTATGTCGTACTCATATATATACGTATGTATATCGTATTCGTATGCTCATATATGCAATTCATATACGTATGTCATACGCATGTCACGTACGTACTCTCATGCGCATATCCTGTATGTATGTCATTTGTATGTCATGTACGTATTTGTATTCGTATCCCCGTATGCATTCATACCACGACGTATTCATATGCATGTCACGTACATATGCCATTCGCATGTCATGTATGTATTCGTATTCATCTATTCCCGTATGCATGTAGTATTCATATGCATGTTACATACGTATTTGCATACGCATGTCCACATACGTATGTCATTCGCATGTCTCGTATGTATTCGTATTTGCATATCTACATATTCGTGTGACGTATTCGTATATCCGTGTTTGTATGCCATATTTGCATGTCATATTTGCATATCCTTGCATTCCATTTAAAAAGTGAAAACATAAAAAATGAGCCCTTCATTAGCGCCTTAGGAATAAACCAAGTTTGGGTTGCTAAAAATAGGATATCCATGAAATTAAGGTACCGAAAGGGCATTAGTTTTAATTAACTAGTGTAACCAAGTCCCCGAACTCATAATCTCTGGTTCGTAGAAGTAATTTAGTTCTCCCGCTAATTTACTTAGGTTTCTAATCAACCTACCAAAAATGATTAGTGGCGACTCCAAATTTTAAAACCATTTGAAAAAAAAACCAAAGTCGCGATTTGGTAGAGCTTGGGAGAGCTCGAACTAGGTTAGTTAATTTAATCAATTAATCTGGTAATCCATTAACCTAAAAAATGAACTTTAGGTCGCGACAATTAAGAATTATCTTTTGAAAGGAGAATTCCCTCAAGGGAGTCAGGTCGGGGATAAGAAGTACATAGCAAAGATAGCTGCCAAATTCTTCCTGAGCGGGCAAACTCTCTATAAAAAGTCCTTCGATTCAGTCCTATTGAGATGTGTAGACGCCAAAGAAGCAAACATGCTCATGAAGGAAATCCATGAAGGGATATGTGGTCCTCATATAAACGGCCACCTCCTCGCAAAGAAAATCATGCGGCTTGGTTATTATTAGATGACTATAGAGTCGAACTGCAACCAAAATGTAAGGTCTTGTTATCAATGCCAGGTATACGGTGACAGAATCAACGCACCCCCGAACGAGCTCCACCAGATGTTGAAGGCTTGGCCATTCGCCATGTGGGGGATAGACATGATCGGTTCGATTCACCCCAGCGCTTCCAATGGGTACCGCTTCATCCTGGTGACTATTTTACGAAATGGATTGTAGCAAACTCATATGCGAATGTCACAGCAAAGAATGTGGCCAAGTTCATCAGAAGGGATATCATCTCCTGATATGGGGCTCCTCAAGCGATAATCACAAACAATGGCTCCAATTTGAATAATAAGATACTTGATGATCTGCTACAAGCATTCAACATTCGACATCTTAATTCGTCTCCCTATCGCCCACAAATGAATGGAGCTGTGGAGGCGGCAAACAAGAATATCAAGAAAATCTCGACAAAAACCGCAGAGAATTATAGAAACTGGCATGAGAGACTGTCGTACGCGTTGATGGCATATCGGACTTCGATATGGACTTCGACTGGAGCAACCGCATATTCCCTAGTTTACGGTATGGAGGCAGTTCTACTGGTAGATGTTGAAATCCCCTCTCTGAGAATCTTATCCCAAGTCAAACCCTCCGAAGCGCAGTGGACGCAGCAGAGATATGAGCAGTTGAACCTGATCGACGAAAGGTGTCTGAAGGCAATATGTCATGGTCAGAGCTACCAGAGAAGAGTTGCCAAAGCGTTCAACCGAAAAGTCAAGCCCATGAATTTTGAAATAGAAGATCTGGTAGTGAAAAAGACAGTTCCAAATGTTTCTCATCCCGAGGGCAAGTTCACCAAAAATTATGAGGGTCCTTATATCGTCAAAAAGGTCCTTCTTGGGGGAGCCTTGATTCTTGTAAACATGGATGGGAAAGAGTTAGGGTATCCTGTAAATACGGATGCAGTCAAGCAGTATCATCCTTGAAATGAAAGAAGGAACCGATTTGGCTACCTTTGGGACAATCTGAGTCATTTTAGGACTATTACATGCATTTCATGCATACACGCATTTGTTTAATGTGATCCCAGGTTCAGGGAAAGCTCCCAAATCAATAAGCCACCAAAGTCACTATTGAGGGTCCCATTGATACGGATTTACTGGAACAGGTAAAATGTATTTGTTCCAATGATATCCCCTATACGGTACTTTCCTCAGGTGAATCCATTTTTCCGACAGGAAACCAACGGTGATTCAAGGAGCTGCAACCAGAGTTGGAGAGGGGCATTCGACCAATAACCATTATGGTTGTCAACATTAAACAAGCCCAAATGCTCCTTCACTCGTGCATTTCATTATGCAGAGGCAAAGTCAGAAACGAGCCACTCCTCGACTTAAGGAGTAGATCTTCAATTTATTCGGTTCGCATGTCTAGGGGCAATTCGAATTCCCCCTTTCTTGAGAAATTCTTGTACATTGCCACATTTGCATTGTGTTTACACATGCCATGATTCATGCATGACTCTTCTACATGTTTGAATTTTGCCAATTCTGACTTGGAGCATAAATTGCGCATGATGCATCGAATGTGTGGAACGGGGCATGACATGATGATGAAAGGCAAGCCATTTCCACACACGTCCTACATTATAAGCCACAGCGAGTCGTGTGTTAAATAGATTCTGCACTCCCCAAGGCAATGGGTTTTCTCGCAAAAGGTATGATGACCGAAGGGAAGGAGGCAATCATTTCATTACCCTGAACACTACAGGTGACCATTGATAAACCCATTTGAGCGACGATTTCATTTCGTAACCCCTATCAAGAAACATCCCACATCGGGGCCAAATGGAGGTAGTTCCAGCAATAGCACGAGGTAAATGGTTAGAATTTTCTTGCTCGGACTAACATCAATTTTCAAGTAATTCTTTACTTTCAATCTCACGCAATAATTCAAGTGTTTTAGGATGACGAAAAGCATTCGTTTCCCTATCCGATACACTCATATCCTTTGCATTGCCCAATTAAGCCTGCATATTCATTTCTTAAAACCTCGTTGGTGATCATTGCCCATTCTAAGATGAAGATGGCCCCACCTCAAAGCAAAAAAGCTCAAAAGAAATGGGTCTACAAAGAATTCTCGATTCATCTATGCAAGTGTGATCTTTGATATGCATGTGTATAATGGTACAATCTTTGCAAATTCCTTTTTCTTAAAAAAAAAGAGGGAGAAAAGAAGAAGAAAGTCAATCCCAGGCAAGAAAAAGCAAAGCGCCAGTCAAAAGTAAGGTCAAATGTCCATTCAAATCAATGTTCATTGAATGTTACAGTGAAGACATATAGTCTCTTTTTGTAAATCCCCAATGGGATCTGGTTGAGGAAGAAAACTCTTCGAAGGAGTCAAATTGTAAAATATACTCAATTGAAGTTTACACCGCACGGGAGCAACGATGGTATCAGCAAAAGTTGACACCTTTCTCATACATGATGGTGTCCATTGAAGACTATTCTAGAAGGTTGAAACTGGTGGTGAAGATGCAATGATCACCAACGTCAAACCCACCTCATATATTTTCTGGGTCAAAATAAACTTTTTATTTTCTTGATCCCCAATCCCAACCTACGTTATAACTCGAGAAAGTCTTTTCTGATTAAGGCACTTGAGTTAACGTAGGGTTAAATGATTATAAGTATCGCTCAAAAAGGTACGAGCAAGACTATTTCTCACTCATTTTTGCAGGATTCTTGACTTGTAAACCCGGAGCAGATGATGAAAACGTTTTGTCAATGACCTTGACTCAAAAGAGTCTCCTTTGGTAAGCCTTTGACCTAGCCTACATTATGGTCCTAATCAAGACCTCCAAATCGGCTCAATTGTACCAATTGCGAGATCACTCAGACCCTTACTGAATGCGATGATGGTAAGATTGAGTGATTTCTTTCAATCCTGCAATCAGGATAAACAGCCTTTCTCGAGAGTGAGAGAAAGCCCTTTCGGACTAAAGTCTCCTATTCAGATCACATTCGATGTGTTCATACTATGATAACCTCCTTGAACAGAATTGGTAATGCAAGCTTGACAGAATAGTTTTGCATGATCCACATGTTGATAGATTGCATCGTGAGTTATTACATAGACTGCTTCTGATCATTGCAAGCTTAGCTGAATAGTTGATGCAAATACTCGCACATGTTACCTCTGACACTGTCTGACAGGTAACACGTTCCTGATGCTCGAGTTACCTTCCAAGGTCTCGAAATCCATTCGGCAATTATTGAATGAACAGGCCTAATTGCCAAGAAACCATCAGGCGTTTCTTCAAAATCCTCAGGTAAGTATATCTTCAACCTGAACCTTTCAAAGAAATGAATTCTGACGATTGTCAAGGTGCTCGAATCCAGTGCGGCACATATGGTCCTTCAGTGAACAAGCAGGCATGACACAATCAGCCTGTCTATGCCTTGGTCATTAACTTAGAAGACCCATGTAAGTCTTCTAAACCCTTTTGACTCATGAACAACATGTTCTCATAAGACCTTCATTAGTTCACGATCGACCCGCTCTCGTGTTCTTGATCTCTGCCTCTTTGGCTTATTCCTATTTGAGCTTCTGCAGGATTCCTGGTCTCCCCAGATCCCAGAATAGCACCCTTCAAGGATGGTCCATCTCTCAAGTCTCGAGTTGCAGGCACCATATAAACGAGCCCTTTTTGTAGGGTATGCTGTCTCTGGAGCCCTTCCATTGAAAACCCCAATACGAAACGGACCATCTTCTAGTCCTATTTGTAGGCACCATAGAGACGAGTCATGGAGCTCTTCCATTAGAAATCCCAATATGGAACGGTCTATCTTTCAAGTCCTGAATCGCAGGTACCACAAGAACCAGCCCTTTTTCTAGGGTATGCTATCTCTGGAGCCCTTCCAATGGAAATCCCAATACGGAACGATCCACTTTTAAGTCCTAAATTGCAGGCACCACATGAACCAACCCTTTTTCTACGGTATGCTATCTCTAGAGCCCTTCCATTGGAAACCCCAATATGGAACGGACTATTTTCAAGTCTTGAGTTGCAGGCGCCATATAAACGAGCCCTTTTTGTAGGGTATGCTATCTCTGGAGCCCTTCCATTGGAAATCCCGATACGGAACGGTCCATTTTCAAGCCCTGAGTTGCAGGCACCACATAGACGAGCTCTTTCAGTAAGGTATGTTGTCTCTGGAGCCCTTCCATTGGGAACCCCAATACGGAACGGTCTTTTTTCAAAAATCCTTACAAGGCACTAAGTCCTTTCTATAGGCACCAAGTCCTTCTAATAGGCACAAAGTCCTTCTTACAGGCACTTCTTCAGTAGATCCCACATCGGGTGTACCATGTTCAAAGTTCTTCTTACAGGCATAAAGTCTTTCTTACGGGCATTTTATTCGGTGAACCCATATTGGGTAAACTGCTCAATAGAATCCATTCATCAGGATTCTATCATGGTACGACCTACCATACAGGTCAAAATGCAGACGAATCCTTTAAATAGGATAGATCGCCACTAGAGTCCTTTCACTAGGAATTTTATCATGGTGCGGCCCATCATACGGGTCAAAATGCAAGCGAATCCTCTGAATAGGATAGACCACCAATTGAGTCCTTTCATTAGGAACTCTACAATGGGTCGACCTACCATACGGGTCAAAACTCAACCTCCCCGGAGTATCCTCAGAATGAATCTTCGGGTATCTGTTCAAAGAGCATTCATGTCAGGCCACAACCAGATGACGAGCAAGTAAGTGCCAGGTAAACTTTCCTCTTTGTATCTCCCTCACTGCATGAAAGCCTTATTAAACCCGGCCTGAATCAGAACTTACACAGAAAGGTATTGGAGATCAAATGTCACAACTCTTTTTATTTTTTTAGGTTGAGTCGATTAGGAGTCAGGTGTCATCTTGTCTTTGAAATGAACCTCTACCGAGCTTCCTTTCAAAGAGGGGCAGCTGTTGACACCTAATTTTTAATCATCTTTTCTCTTTTAAAATTAATAAAAAAACTCATAAAAATTCATAAAATTAAAAAATAAACTTTGAGGACCTTGGCTAAGTCTAGAGAACCAATTTTGACCAAAAAATAATTTTTCATATTTTCAATATTTTTCGGTATTTTTATTTTTGAAAATTCATAAAAAAAATAAACAAAAATGTGAAAATTGAAAAATCAACTTTGGAAGCCTTGGCCAAGCTTAGGCAATCATTTTTGAACAAAAAATAATTTTTCGTATTTTTTATATATTTTTATATATTTTTTTAGAAATTAGGAAATAATAGCATTTGAGGCCACAAAAATACGTAAAAATAGTCAATATTTTTCTTTTAAATCCTTTTTCATATTGGCCATCATAAATTTTTTTTAAAAGAAAATCCAATTCGAAGTCGTGTATTCCTTCACGAGCATAATCTCGAATCGGGCCTGAAAAATTCAATTTGAGTCAATTTATTTTCATTTTTCACTTTTAGGAGTTTTGACATTATTCTCTAATATTCTAAATTTTCATCTTGGCCCAATTATACTCAGAATAACTCAATTTTGGAAAAGGGCTTTAATTAAATTTTGCGGCAAGAAATGAGTTTAAATTTGATATGCGGTGAATTTTGACTAAGCATAGTGGAGGTGTGTCGAAAATTGTGAGGAGATTTGGACTTAAAGAAATATTTTTTCGAGGATTGAATTTCAAATACTTAAAATCTCAGGGACTAGAATGAAAATACTTAACTCTTGAGGGATTATTTTGCAAATAATAAAAAGAAAAGTTAGTGTAGAAATTAGAATAGAGAAGGGAAGATGGAGAAGAGGAGAAGGAGAAGAGAATATGGAGAAGAATATATGGTGAAAATAAGATAAGAATAGAGAAGGGAAGATGGAGATGAAGAAGAGTTAGTAGAGAAATTAGAATGGGAGATTTTTGGAGGAGAGAAAATTTTGGACATTTGAGAGAGTTTTGAAAGATTGAAAGAAATTAGAGAGAAAGAAAAAATAAAAAAAAAGAGAGAATCCTTTTTTCAAAAGAGAGTCTTGAAGAGGTTTAAATCTAGGTGTTACCATCACTAATTCCTCTACCGATCAACACAAGTCACGAGTTCTTCCCCATCGTTCGAGTCGCAATCTTGATCCATAAGGTGACACGAGGTCCGAATTTGATAATCAAATCTGTCAAATCAGATAACAATCCTAACCATTAAATCTCGAGAATTTCCTTGCCCAAATGAATTAATTTAAATTTCGATTATGTCACGTTGTACTCGTGTGTCTCCATATCCACATGTCGCATTCGTATTTGTGTTGTCATTAATTCACGCGTATCCACCTAATTTTTTTTTTCGAATGGAAAATCCTATTTTTGATGTTTCCACCTCTCGATTCTTGAAAAATGGCCATTTTATCCTTCTGGTCAGTTTGACCCAAACTTCTTCCCAATCATTCCAAATGAGCTTTCATGAAATAAAATGGTATTGAAAGGGCGTTCGAATGATCTAGCGTAATCAAGTCCCTGAACCCATTTTTTCTGGTTCGCAGAAATAAATTAGTTCTCCCGCTAATTTATTTAGGTTTCTAATCGACCTACCAAAAATGGTTAGTGGAGACTCCAAATCAAAAATCTTTGCATGAAAAGACTTAAATTGCGATTTGGTAGGACTTGAGAGTGTTTGAATTAAGTTAATCAATTAACCTGATAATCCGTTCACTCGATTTTGAATTTAATATTTTTTTTTTCGGGTCGTGACATGGTCAAGTGACATGTGAATGGTGTGCATGCCATCAGAGTCGCCACCAATCATTTTTTGGAGAGTATGACTGGAAACTCTATCGAGCGATTGGGAGGGATCATTCGATTCTGCGAAAACTAAAGATTTTAGGTTCGGGGACTTTGTTACGTCAATATTACTATCGATGCCCTTTCGGTATTTAAGTTGAGTGATTTTCCTAATCTAAGGAATTCATGCAGGCGAGATTGGGTAAGGTAGGCTTTAAAAGTCTAATGAGTCCATGCAAATAGAAGTATCTATCTTGTCAATCATAATCATAAAAATAAATGCACAATCTAGGAATCAATTCAGAGAGAAATCACATTAAAACCAGTCAAAGCGGGCTTAGGAGAGTCTTAGGAAAGTCTAGGAAACAGCCAATTGGATTTAAGGATGATTTAGAATGATTTTGGTCAGATTGACCAAAGGGGCAAAAAGGTCATTTTGGAAGGCACGGGAAGTTCACAATGTGCAATTAAGTCAAACAAGTTGAATGTGGTTTTTCCTTAATTTTCAGAATTTTTGGGAAATTTTGGGTATTTTTAAAATTCTTTTTTGAATTTTTTTGAAATCCTTTTTTTGACGTTTTTATGATTTTCTAAGGGCTTTCCTATTTTTTGGACATTTTCAGAATTTTTTGTGATTTTTTTGAATTTTTCTTAAGATTTTTCTACAATTTTTAGAATTTTCTAAGGCTTTCTAAAAATGTTCCTATTTTTTGGGAATATTTTCTATATTTTCTGGAAATTTGATTTGATTTTCTAGATTTTTCTATTTTTTAAACAATTTCTATATAGTGGAGATTTTATTTTTATTTTTTCTATATATATATTTATAGTTTTGAATTTTCTAAAATTTCTATGGACTTTTTTTTTTTGAAATTTTCCATAATTTTTTTATTCATTATTCTATTTTCCCATAATTACTGATTTTTTAGACTTTATTTTATTTTAATTTATTTTGTGTCGAAATTTTCATAATAATAATTTTTTTGGAATTTTTTCTTTTTTTACCTTGTTTATTATTATTATTATTATTATTATTATTATTATATTTTATTTTCCTATTTTTATTATATTTTCTTCATTTTCCTATGATTTCTAAAATTTTCCTAATTTTTTTTTATTTTTCCTAATTTTTTATTATTATCTTTTTATTTATTACTACTTTCATTTATTTTTATTTCTATTTTTATTTAGTTTAGTTCTCTGGACCAGGTCGAACCCAACTCAATCCTGAAACCTTGGACGGCACCGTTTGTATTTTTATTGATTTTATTTTTTTATCTTTAATTCTTGTTAAATTTTTAAAATTTTTATTATCTTTCTTTTTTTGAATATTTTTTATTTTTTTTATTTTTTTATTTGGGTTATACGGACCGAGCCAAATGGACCCGACCCACTAATCAAACCCGGCCCGAAAACCCAAGACCAACTAGTCCATGCCAATATGACGTAGTTTTTAAGCTGATTATTTCAAATTTTCGTTTTCTTTTATTCTATTATCTATTTTCAACCCTTTTTTAATCCCACGGTCCAAGACAACCCACGTGGCCAACTCTCGATCGTTGGATTTATCCTTTTATTAACCCTAATTGACCATGTTGACCGAGCTGACGTGGCGTTTGACATGTCTTGCCACGTCGGATGTTGATTGGGTCAACGTATCTGAGTAAACTTCATCTTTTTCATTAGACTAAACCTAGACGGACGGCTGAGGTTCGCCAGTGACAATCCAACGGTGAGACTGACTCCGATGAACCCTTTTTTGACGCCAATCGACTCCTTCTTCACCCCAAATTATAATCCAAGCACGGTAGAAATTTGACAGTTAAGACTCCCTAATCGAAGCTCCCTTAGGAACAACTACGGCGAATCCAATCAGGCGAATCCGATCATAACCATCAAATTAATTCACAAGGGAGCATCTCAGGGTGTTCAGGACACTTACCTCTGGCTCTGATTGAGCTCACGATTGCCAAATTTCTTTGACGAAGTCGTGGCAGACCGACGAAGGTTGGGGTGTTTGAACGAAGACACTCGCGAGTAATTGATGCCAAAATGAAACACGAACAGGCTCAAGGAGGTAGGGGGAGTAAAACGCACTTCTAGACGTTGGCAAGCTCTGGAATTGGCACGAATCGTCTCCTCTGGACCCCAACGACCTTCTCGAGCTACTTTCACAGTTTAATCCGCTCGCGATTGCCGAAAACTCCAATCACAGTCGACCTCCCGAGCTTCCAATTTTTTTTTCTTTTGCTCTCTCCCTCCTCTTTTATACGCCAAACCCAAATCCCCATTAGTTAGGATTTCCCCCAATTCGCACCAAGAGATTCGCATCAGAAAATTTGTACTAGAAGATTTGCACCTGAAAATTTTGCACCAGAAAAATTTTCAAAAATCTGGCGGGCGAGCAAGCACTTGCTGGCCTCTGTTCACGTGCCCGACGACGAGTTCGCATGCCGTTTGGCACGTTGTCGCCAGGCAAATTCCAATCAACTTGTCGAAGCTCAGGCGAGCATTTGGCCGTCCTTAGGTGTTCCCCATTTACGCGCGCAAGGAACCAGAAACCAGCTCTGGTTTGGCCAGGCTTAATGGGTTGATCAGGTCGGGTCAACTCGATCCGGTTAACCGGTCAATTAAAAATCCAAAAGTTGACCCTAAGGCCAAAATGGAATTTAGGGTCACGAGTTCCATTAGGAAATGATTTTTCTTCTGAAATTTTCAATGAATTTACACAAAAAACCCCAAAATTTAAGTTTGACCAGGGACCAAGTTTGCAAAATCCAAAGTCTTAATGGTCTTTTTTGCAAAAATTGACGCCACCAATGGATTCAAAAGGTCAAAATCTAAGGGGTGACATCGTCCTATTTTCAATTCAGTCCCTAGAAAATTTTTAATTTCATTTTTACTGATTTTAGGGACTAATTGAAAAATCAAAAATTGCATTTTGGTCCTTTTTAGAGAAATTGGACAATTTTGATGGCTTTTCGACTGGATTTTAATTTTGAAAAATAGAGGAGGATGACATGACTCTAAAAATGTAAAAATGGAAAATTAAAAAGCTAAAATGGAATTTCTATAATTGTTTAAATAATCTAAAAAATGAAATTAACAAAGAAATCCTAGATTCCAAACTTAATTTTTCAAAATGTATTCATCAAAAATGAAGGAAAAATCAAATTAAAAATATTGAATATTTTTTTTTGTCAATTTTATGGCTTCAAATAATATTTTTTTATTAATTTGTTTTAGTATTTCCCTAATTTCTGAAAAATATTTAAAATGTAAAAAATAAGGAAAATTATTTTTTGTTCAAAATTGATTCCCTAGGCTTGGCCAAGGCTTCCAAAGTTGATTTTGTAATTTTCTCACTTTTTATTGATTTGTTTTATGAATTTTTGAAAATAAAATGCAGAAAAATATGAAAAATGAGGAAAATTATTTTTTGCTCAAAATTGATTCCGTCAGCTTGGCTAAGGTCCCCAAAGTTAAATTTTCAATTTTCTCACTTTTTATTAATTTTGTTTATGAATTTTTGAAAATAAAATACAGAAAATATGAAAAATAAAGAAAATTATTTTTTGCTCAAAATTGGTTCCCTAGGCTTGGCTAAGGTCCCCAAAGTTAATTTTTTAATTTTCTCACTTTTTATTAATTTTTTTTTATGAATTTTTGAAAATAAAATACAGAAAATACGAAAAATAAAGAAAATTATTTTTTGCTCAAAATTGGTTCCCTAAGCTTGGTTGAGGTCCCCAACGTTGATTTTTCAATTTTATAAATTTTTATGTATTTTCAAAAAGTTGCTAAGTATAAAATTGGCCAAAAATCAAGTGTCAACAACCGTACAATGTTATAAAGCCAGCAATCTCATCAAAGACTCGCCGGTATACCCAAACTAACGTTAAAACACAGCTCTGAACCCGATTTTCGAAATAGAACGACTCCACACAATCTTCGAGTCAACATTCATGCATTTCATGGACAACGAAAAAGCACAGAACCTCCTATACAATACTAATCGAAGCTAACTCTGGTGACAGCATCGGCCTAGCCATTTCTAGCGCGAACTAAGCAACCTAAACCATCAATCCACATCATATAAAGTCTAGGAAGCTTACCTGGCCTTCAATGGATCTTGGTTTTACTCGAAACAAACTCGCAAGTTCGATGCAGGTTCGGCAGTTTCAAGGTTCGGTTAAGCATTTTAGGGAGCAATCGATGCAAAAAACACACATAAACGTGCTCAGTCGAGGCTCTAGAGTCGATTCGCACAAGCGTTGTGTAAAAACAAACTCAAATAACAGATTTTCCATGGAAGTGAGCTTGACTGAGCGTTTATGGCATTTACCTTTACCAATGACAAAACTATGAGTGGCAAGGTTTGAGATGTTCGCAACAACTTCACGAAGCTTGTTGATCAACTCTTGAGGCTCAATTTCTATTTGTTTGCTTTGATGAAGTCCCTAAAGCTCTATGTCCAAGGTTTCAGTTATGGCGTCGGACGAACCCTGGCAAAGCATTTCTTTTATCCCTTTTCTCTCTCTAGTTTGTTATGAGATCATATTAACCAAATCCCTCCCCCTTTCCAATTAGAAACGTGCTGGGTTTTATGCTTGAACTCTCCAAGAATTTTTGTGGTGGGAGCTTTATCAACGTGGACTGCGCATGCTTGGAGTCCAAATCACGTGCCATAAGGCACTATGGCATTAGGCTAATTCCAGTGGCTTGGTCGAAGCTTTGATTAGGTGCCTAAAGAGGTGTCGAAATGGTTTTGTCTCCTCTAGGTTTTTCCTGTACGTGAGTTGCCAAATATAGGGGATGATGAACAGTAGTCGGGTCGAATCCAGTCCGACTCGACCAACCCGACTCACCAAAAAAACCAAATTGGCCCATAAACATTTTTGAATTTCCAAATTAAACCTTGTAATTAGACCTTATGATATCAACTCCATTACAAAATGAATGTTTTGTAAAAAAAAAAATCCATGAACTCGCACAAAAAACCCAATTTTCAAGTTTGACCTGAGGAATCATTTTGCAAAAAGCCAAACCCTAGGTGACCTTTCCTACAAAAAAATAATACCACGAATGGATTTAGAAGGCCAAAAACTAGGGGGTGATGTGCCTTGATTTTTTTATTTAGTCCCTAAAAAATTTTTAATTGAATTTTATGTGTTTTTAGGACTAATTTGCAAAAATTGAAATTGCACGTTTGGCCTTTTTCATGAAATATGATTATTTTGCGAACTTTTGGGCTAAAATGTAGTTTAGAAAATAGAGGGGGGGCTATCATGACTCTAAAAAGGTGCAAAAATGGAAAATAACATGGCTGAAGTGAATTTTCTAAAAGTTTTGATAATTAATCAAAAAATGTGATTGACTAGGTATTCATAATTCCAAATTAATTTTTTTTTTCAAATTTCTTCAGCCAAAATGAATGGAAAATTAAAAAAATACTAACTATTTGTTTTTATTTTTTGGCATGAAATGCTATTTTTGTGAATTTTCATGTATTTTCCTAATTTCTAAAAAATATAAAAAGGGGAAAACATGAAAAGTTATTTTTTTTAAAAAATGGTTCCTTAGGCTTGGCCAAGGCTCCTAAAGTTGATTTTTTTTAATTTTATGAATTTTGATGAATTTTCTAAAATTTTTGAAAAAGAAAACCGGCTAAAAATCAAGTGTGAACAGCTGCCGTTCTTTGAGAGGGGTCTCGTGAGAGGTGATTCTTAAAGATAAGATGACACCTGAGTCTAGTTAATTCTACTGGGAAAAAAAGTTGCGACATCCAACTTAAGCTCTTTCTATGAAAACTTAAGTCCAAAGTTCATTTTGCTCCTTTTGATATGAGAGAGAGAAAAAGAAGAGTCAAGAGACTTATCTGAAGCTTACCTGCTTGTCATATAAATATTGTCGACTGATTTGCTGATGATGGAGAGGGAACCTTGTTAACACCTGATTTTTAATCATCTTTTCTCTTTTAAAATTAATAACAAAATCCATAAAAATTCATAAAATTGAAAAATCAACTTTAGCGACCTTGGCCAAACCTAGGGAACCAATTTTGACCAAAAAAATAATTTTTCATATTTTCATAATTTTTCGATATTTTTAATTTCAAAAATTCATAAAAAAATCAAGAAAAATGAGAAAATTGCAAAATCAACTTTGGAGGCCTTGCCCAAGCTTAGGCAATCATTTTTAAATAAAAATAATAATTTTCATATTTTTTTGTACTTTTTATATATATTTTAAAAATTAGGAGAATATTTAATAAATAATAGCATTTGAGGCCTATGTTACACCGATACGAGACACGACACGCGACACGACACGACACGATACGCCGATACGTGAATTCTCAAAAAATAGAGAATTCCGACACGCTGGGACACGTTATATATTATAAGTATATTTTTAATGGTGGCTCCTTCTCATAAGCTAAATTGTATTAAAGAATTGAAAGAATCCCAACGAAGGTAAGAGTTTGCAACACTTTCATCAAAATATCTGCCATGTTAATGCATCTAATACAGCTAAGGTGATAATTACGTCAAAAAATTTGAGTTTCTGACCCATTTTACCACTAGACATGCGAGGGACTCGTGTTGACCCGAGGTCAACGTGTCCGGAAGTGTCCGAGTGTCCGACACGAGTTCGAGTGTCCGACACGCCAAAATTTTGAAAAATGGCGTGTCCGTGTAACATAGTTTGAGGCCACTAAAATTCATAAAAATAGTCAATATTTTTATTTTAAATCCCTTTTCATGTTGGCCATCACAAATTTAAAAAATCCAATTCGGGGTTGTGTATTCCTTCACGAGCATAATCTCGAACCGGGCCTAAAAAATTCAATTTGAGTCAATTTATTTTCATTTTTTCACTTTTAGGAGTTGTGACATTGTTCTCTAATATTTCAAATTTTCATTTTTGCCGAATTATACCTAGAATGACTCAATTTTGCAAAAGGGCTTTAATTAAATTCTGCATTATTTTCAGCGCCAAGAAATGAGCTTAAATTTGACATGCGGTGAATTTTGACTATGTATAGGGGAGGCGTGTCAAAAATTGTGAGGTGATTTGGACTTAAAGAAATATTTTTTTTAGGAACTGAATTGTAAATATTTAAAATTCAGGGACTAGAGTGCAAATACCTAACTCTTGATGGATTATTTTGCAAATAACCAAAAGAAGTGTTAGTGGAGAAATTAGAATAAAGAAGGGAAGATGGAGAAGAGAAGATGGAGAAGAATGGATGGAGAAAATAAGATAAGAATAGAGAAGGGAAAATAGAGATGAAGAAGAGTTAGTAGAGAGATTAAAATGGGAGATAGAGATGGAGAAGGGAAGATGAAAATGAAGAAGAATTAGTGGAGAAATTAGAATGGGAGATAGAGTTAGTGGAAAAATTAGAATGAGAGATAGATGAGTGGGTTATAAAAGGAGGAAGAAGTGAGCTTGAGAGGGGAATTTTTTTGGGGGAGAAAATTTTGGATGTTTGAGAGGGTTTTGGGAGATTGAAGAAAAATTGAAGAGAAAGAAAATACCAAAAAGAGAAAATTTTGAAGATGGTGGAAGTTTAAAGTTAGGAGTTATCATCACAAATTCCTTTATCAATCAACATAAATCAAGAGTTCATCCTCGTCAACGAGCAAGCAAATTCAAGCTAAGTGTTTTTATTTATTTATTTATTTGTGATTTTAGTCGTAAATTAGCACAAATTGTCTATACTCCTCCCTCTCTTTCCCCAATATTTTCATGTCAGGCAAAAGGGAAACTCTATATCGACGGTAAATCCCATGAAGGTACAAATTTAGTCCAGACAAGCCCCCAGAATGTCCACCAAATTCTCAGCCGACCCATGGATGGATTTTGATTCGAATTGTCGAATCAATTTGTTGTATTTATTCTAAGGAATTCAAACCCTAGAATGTGAAGGGTAGAGCCTACTCACTGGAGGTTATTTAAATTCTGTCATTTAAATTCCTGCAATTTAATTTCCGCATCATTAAACCTTAATGGGAAGAGCCAAGCCAATGCTAGGCCGCCCATTGAAGGTCTTTACTTCTTGTAATTTAAATTCCTGCACATTAAACCTCAAAGGGAAGAGCCAAACCAATGCTAGGCCACCCATTGGAGGTCTTTACTTCTTATAATTTAAATTCCTGCAATTTAAATTCCTACACCTTAAACCCCAAAGGGAAGAGCCAAGCCAATGCTAGGCCGCCCATTGGAGGTCTTTACTTCATGTAATTTAAATTTTTGCACATTAAACCCCAAAGGGAAGAACCAAGCCAATGCTAGGCCGCCCATTGGAGATCTTTACTTCCTGTAATTTAAATTCATGCATATTAAACCCCAAAGGGAAGAGCCAAGTCAATGCTAGGCCATCCATTGGAGGTCTTTACTTCCTGTAATTTAAATTCCAGCACCTTAAACCTCAAAATAGAGGGCCAAGCCAAAGCTGCGCCATCCATTGGAGGTCTTTACTTTCCGCAATTTAAATTCTTGTATCAAACTCCAGAATGGGTAGGCCGAGCCAAGGCCGGGTCTCTCGTTGGAGGTTGTAACATTGCACAAAAGTCGTTAGCTTGCTCCCTCTTCCGGCTTTAGGGAATATATCACATCTTCTGATATTGTGTTTATACTCAGAATGTTTTGCATCGTCAATCTTATTCAATTCGAAAATGCCAAAAAAATGTCATTTATGTGCATTTCACATAGTGTAAATCATGCATGTTTGGCCATATCGCATACGTGTTCGTATCGTCATTGATTCATGCATATTCAAAAGAAACTTTTTAAAAGAAAATTCAGAAAAATCTCAAAAATTAGGAAACGGGTCATTTTGACTGGCCAATCCTATTTTTGAAGAATTTCCTTCCTATTTTTCTAAAATGATGATTTTGCTCCTTATGGGTAAATTGTCTTAGAAAATTTCAAAAAAAAAATTCTCAAAACTTTTGTAAAATAAGGAATGACCACATTTAACTGGTTTGACTTGTTTTCATTTCCCGATCCTTGAAAAATGACCATTTTACCCTCCTGATTAGTTTGTCCTAAATCTTTTCAAGTCACCCCAAATGATTTTTCATGAAATTGGTACCGAAAGGGCGTTAAAGTAATCTAATGCAACAAAGTCCCCGAACTCATGATCTCTGGTTCGCAAAAATAAATTAGTTCTCTCGCTAATTTATTTAGGTTTCTAATCGACCTACCAAGAACGATTAATGGTGACTCTAAACCTTAAAATCATTTAAACAAAAAACCAAAGTTGTGATTCGGTAGGGCTTGGGAGGGTCTGCGTTAGGTTAGTTAATCTAATTAACCTAATAATTCGTTCACCTGAAATAATTATTTTTGGGTCACGACAAACCTAAGGATTCGTTATAAAAATGCCATAGGGGGAAAACTCCTAATGAATGAATTTCACTGATTAAAATAGAATAAGATTTAGCCTGCATGGTAGGTCATCCTATAACAGATTCCTGATGAAATGATTCTACTAATTACAATTGACTAAGATTTACCCCTATGGTAGGTCATCCCATGACAGATTCTTAATGAAAGGATTCTACTAAGTACTTTACCCGATGCAGGATTTATCGAAGGAATACATGTAGGAAGGACTTTTAAAAAGGTTCACGCAATGTGGGTGTCGCAACCCTAAAAATAATAAGTTTTCAGGTGAACGGATTATCAGATTAATTAGATTAACTAACCTAACGCGGACCCTCCCAAGCCCTACCGAATCGCAACTTTGATTTTTGTTTAAATGATTTTTCATTTTGATTTTAAGATTTGGAGTCGCCACTAATCGTTCTTGGTAGGTCGATTAGAAATCTAAATAAATTAGTGGGAGAACTAATTTATTTCTCTGAAATAGAGAAAATGAGTTCGGGGACTTAGTTACGCTAGATTACTCTAACGCCCTTTCGGTACCAATTTCATGAAAATTCATTTGGGATGATTTGAAAAGATTTGGGTCAAACAGACCAGAAGCGTAAAATGGTCATTTTTTAAAAGACCGGAAAGTAAAAACAGGTCAACCTGGTTGAATGTGGTCATTCTTTATTTCCCACAATTTCTGAGAATTTGTTTTTTTGTTTTGAATTTTTCAAGACAATTTACCCATAAGGGGAAAAATCGTTATTTTGGAAATAACGGAGTGAAAATTCACCAAAAATAGGATTGGTCAGTCGAACTGACCCGTTTCCTAATTTTTGAGATTTTTCAGAATTTTTGGGGACGTTTTTCCGATAAGGGGCAAAATCGTCATTTTGAAAAAATTGGGATGGATATCTACCAAAAATAGGATTGGTCAGTCGAAATGACCCGTTTACTAATTTTTGAGATTTTTCTGAATTTTTCAGAATTTTTGGAGAAGATTTTGCCCATAAGGGGCAAAATCGTCATTTTGGAAGGATTGTGATGGAAATCCACCAAATATAGGATTGGTCAGTCGAAATGACCCATTTTCTAATTTCTGAAATTTTTCAGAATTTTTCAGAATTTTTAAGGACGATTTGCCCATAAAGTGATTGGTCAGTCGAAACGACCCGTTTCCTAATTTCTGAGATTTTTCTAAATTTTTCTAAATTTTTTGAGACGATTTGCCCATAAGGGGCAAAATCATCATTTTGGAAAGATTGGAATGGAAATCCACCAAAAATAGGATTGGTCAGTAGAAATGACCCGTTTCCTAATTTCTGAGATTTTTCTGAATTTTTCAGAATTTTTGGAGATGATTTGCCCATAAGGGGCAAAATCGTCATTTTGGAAAGATTGGGATGGAAATCCACCAAAAATAGGATTGGTCAGATGAAATGACCTGTTTCCTAATTTCTGAGATTTTTCTGAATTTTTCAGAATTTTTGGAGATGATTTGCCCATAAGGGGCAAAATCGTCATTTTGAAAAGATCAAAAAAGCAAATCATTCAAAAATAGGATTGGCTGGTTGAAATGGCCTGTTTCCTGATTCTTGAGGTTTTTCTGATTTTTCTGAATTTTTCTGAATTTTTGGAGACGATTTTCCCATAAGAAGCAAAATCGTCATTTTGGAAAGATCGGGGTGGAAATTCACCAAAAATAGCATTTGAGGCCACAAAAATACGTAAAAATAGTCAATATTTTTCTTTTAAATCCCTTTTCATGTTGGCCACCACAAATGTTTTTAAAAAAAATTCCAAAAATCCAATTCGGGGTCGTGTATTCCTTCACGAGCATAATCTCGAATCGGGCCTAAAAAATTCAATTTGAGTCAATTTATTTTCATTTTTCACTTTTAGAAGTTGTGACATTATTCTCTAATATTCGAAATTTTCATCTTGGTCCAATTATACTCTGAATAACTCGATTTTACAAAAGGGCTTTAATTAAATTTTGCGGCAAGAAATGATTTTAAATTTGATATGCGATGAATTTCGACTAAGCATAGGAGATGTGTGTTGAAAATTTTGAGGAGATTTGGACTTAAAGAAATATTTTTTTCAGGGACTAAATTGCAAATACTTAAAATCTCAAGGACTAGAGTGTAAATACCTAACTCTTAAGGGATTATTTTGTAAATAACAAAAAAAAAGAGTTAGTGGAGAAATTAGAAGGGAAGATGAAAAAGATGAGATGGAGAAGAGAAGATGAAGAAGAGAAGATGGAAAAGAATGGATAGAGAAAATAAGATAAGAGAAGGGAAGATGGAGAAAAGGAGATGGAGAAGAATGGATGGAGAAAATAAGATAAGAGAAGGGAAGATGGAGATGAAGAAGAGTTAATGGAGAAATTAGAATGTGAGATAGAGATGAAGAAGGGAAGATGAAGATGAAGAAGAGTTAGTGGAAAAATTAGAATGGGAGATAGAGTTAATAGAGAAACTAGAATGGGAGGTAAATGAGTGGGCTATAAAAGGAGGAAGAAGAGAGCTTGAAAGGGAGGATTTTTGGGGTGAGAAAATTTTGAATGTTTGAGAGAGTTTGGAGAGATTTCAAGAGAAAAAATTTTGAGAAAGAAAAATTCGCCGCCGTGAAACATGCCTTGGCGACGCGACGGATTCATCTCCAATGAGCTCTAGGTGCATCAGCATGTGCAATTATCTGGTAACTCAATTTTTCGTGTTTAGATGACGAAATCTCGAAAAACAATATACTGAACATTCGTAGATGACTTCGAGATCTTCAATTGGATATATTATGGCGTGAAAATGGACGTCGTATGTCAAAAGGGTCCCGAAATTGAGAGTAGAAATCTGGAAATATGGTGATCAGAACCTGAGATGGAATTTTTCTGATCTGACCTTTCACGCTAAATGATTTTCCATGGGTTATTCTAGACTTTTTTTCATAAAGACCTCTTCATGACATTTGTTCATAAGATCTTAATGCATAACATATAAAAAATACAAAAATATTCATGCACGTTTCGTATTTTTAATGCATTTAATGAAATCATGCAATTCTGTTGGCGTCCTTGAGTCTGAGTGTTTTTCTGTGCGTGGTCATATTGATTCGTAGTTATCTCATGTTTAGAGTCTTCTTTTGAGACTTCACAAAAAGTGAAAGTTGTTCATTGGGGTCTTGTTTAGTAAACTGGAAAGTTTGGTGCATTAATTTTGAGATTTGAGTATCCATTTAAGCTTAATCCTGAAGTATGTCTGTTCTGTGAAATTTATTTATTTGCTGCTGAGCTCTCATGAAAGACCATTTTCTTCGCGAAAATGAGTGTCTCTTCAATAAGAATGTAAAACATGAAAGTTGTCAACGACACATTTTTCCCATCCACATAAAAAAGCTCAGAATTTTTGCATACATTTCATTATTTCTTTTGTATTTTATGGTTACTACTTTCTCCCTAAGAATGTTCATGGACAGTATGGTTTAGTTCGTATTTTTTGTGTTAATACATTGGAAAATGTAAAAAATGGTCTCAATGAAGTTTAATCAGCACGTGTTAAACTTTCTTTGAGCGTTTGAATTGTCTTAACTCATTGGTGATTGTGCATGTCCGATTGGATAGTTCATTATTTTCATTTGGCTTTCGGCCCGATACTTTGAAGACTGGAGTATGACCAATGTCCATTCCGGTCCGTTTTGTTGTACTCCCGACCCACGAGGCTTGGCTACGGGTGTTTGACTGATGTCCATTTCGGTCCATTTTTGTATTCCCGATCATGTCTCGGGTTTTATTTAATTGGTCTGTAATTATTCACCCGACGAGTTGCGGGTTTTATTTTCACTGTCCTTAGGGTAGTTTTATTTTACCTGCTTTCTCTTCACATCTTTGTTTGCTTTGGGTGATTTTGCAATCTTTTATAATACATCCAAAATCTAAAAAAAAATTGTAGAAAATCCAAAAATACAAAAAATGTGGAAAATATAAAAATACAAAAAATGTCTTTCATGTGCATTTCATATAGTATAGCTTATGCATATTTTGCCATGTCATGTACGCATATTCACGTACGCATGTCCATGTTCGTATGTCACATACGTATGTCGTATTCATATATTCATGTCGCATGTCGCGTATACATGTCTACGTACGCATGTTACGTACGTATGCCGTATTCGTGTATTCATGTCGCATGTCGCGTATACATGTCTACGTACGCATGTTACGTACGTATGCCGTATTCGTGTATTCATGTCGCATGTCGCGTACGTATGTCACGTATGCATGTTGTATCCATATATCCATGTACATTGTCATATTCGTTCGTCCACGTACGTATGTCATTCATATATCTACGTACGCATGCCGTATTTGTACATCTACGTTCTCATGTCGCATTTGTATGTCTACATTTGCATGTTGTATTCATATGTCTTCGTATTCGCATGTCATATAAATTAGATTTCATATTGCATGTCATCTAAAATAGGATTCATACTTATTTGCATCAAAACCCAATTTTTTAAAAGCCATCATGCATGTTCATCATACTTGTCATGTAATCTAGAATGCATAAATCATGTAGTTTCATGTCTTAATTGCATTTATGTAATTGCATTTGCATTGCATGCATTTAAAAAAGAAAACCCAAAAAAATTGCACATTTGAATCTCAAGTGAAAATTCATCAAAATTGCCAAGTTGAACATTTTCATGAAATTGGTATCGAAAGGGCACTAGTAGAAATATTAGCGTAACCAAGTCCCCGAACTCATTAATCTCTGGTTTGTAGGAATAAAGTATTTCTCCTGATGCTTTATTTAGGTATCTAATCAACCTACCCAAAATGATTAGTGGCGACTCCAAGATAAATCCTTCTTTTGATGAAATTGAACCTAAGTCACGATTCGGTAGAATTTAGGAGGGTTCGAACTAGGCTAGTTAATTCAATTTAATTAACCTGGTAATCCATTAACTTTAAAAATTGGGAAACCGATTTTTTCGGGTCGTGACAACTTGGCGACTCCGCTGGGGACTTTGTTCTTAATTTTTGAAAAAAATTAAGAACCTATAGGACTTAGGCCAGAAAAATTTCATGAAAATCCATTTGGTCTAAATTGGTTGGATTCTAATCTTTAGGTGTTAAATGGTTTTGCAGATGGGAGTTATAAGGGGTGGAGTGTTTGACTAACCCTTTGTTTTGCAGACTTGGTGTTGGAATTGTTTATTTAATTTCGCACATTTTTGAAGTGGTGTTTGTATATTAATTGTTGTGCATGATTAATTATTTTAGCACTACATCACACACGCCCTGTGGCCGGACCTGGGCCACTAGTTTTAGGATGGTATTGTGATTTGGTTTTAGCGTTCGGCGTGAGATCACGTCGAAAGTTAGCCCAGATTCAATCCCGAACCTCTTTTCAAAAATGAGTTTAAAAGTTAGGCCTCAAGCTTGATAAGATTACCAATGCAGTAGTTTTAATTTTTAGCTCGAGCAGCCGAAGTGGGGAGGCCCGGCTAATCCTGGTTACGTCGTGGGATCACGGCTAATCTTGATTATGTGCGCGAGATTGTCACCTTGCCGTAAGTCTTTTGCTTCAATTTGTCAGCCTTTAGAGTAGATAGGCTAAGATTTAAACTCATGATTCATGTGCATGTCTATATGATTTGCATGGTATTTCTTTCACGGTGAAAGTAAGTTTTCTAACTTCATCTTATATTTATTTTTAGTCGGTCCATGTTAGCTGTCGGTTAGATTTTGAATTTAATATCATCGTCATTTTTCAAGAGAAATTAAAAATTAAATTGCTGTCCTATTTTTCAAAAATGAATGTGAAAAAATCCTTTTAAGGAATTTTATTGACTAATAAAGAATTTTGTCACATCTTTCCTACTTCAAGTCAGACTTTCTTGATAAATTTATCCCTGAAAATTCATCCTAGTAAAAAAAAAATCCCTTTCGGAAATTTGTTAAATACCAAAGGATTTTATCACATTTTTGCTAAGCTGTAAATCTGCAAGAAACCATTTTTTGAGAAATTCACCTATATATTTCAAAGAAAGTTTTCTCTAATTTCTCATAAAAATAAGAAAAATAAAACTGGACTAATCTAGGAGTCATGGACCGACCTCTCTTAGATCACATATTAATTGTGTCCTTTGCTTTTGCAGGGAATTATAGGTACCCCAGGCGGGAGTAAAATTGGGTGCAACAATACACCAGAAATGATCTTGAAGAATACGAAAGAATGGAAATTGTCGATGCTTTAGCCAATTGCACTGGGGGCAAGTGAATAAGTCCCAGAGACAGAATCGTGTCAATAAGTCAGCACGTATGGGCCATGTATTTTGATGAGGGGTAGTGAATGCATCCAGATCAGGCCTGGGGACATTTTTAATGTATTAGAAGGGTTTATGTATTTTTGTTGAGAAAGCCGAGACTGTGTAATCAAAACCCATGGGGCAAGATTATGAACCCGACCTTGCGACGCCTTTCTGATTAAATTGAATAAAGGCTTGCCTTTTTACCTTTCTCGGATTCAAAACACATGGAAGATTTGGAGGATCAGTATTTTATTACCGAGCATGGCCCGCAATCATTTCTCCCAACGCTACAGGTGACCGACACATTCAAGTGGACGCCGAAAGAGATAGGCAGGAGTAAAGTGGGGCACGCAACGGGCAGCCTGGTTTGTTTATTGGAGCACTAATCGAGTGGTCGATTTGCAATAATTCACACGACTGACTCACGGGTATCGCTGTGACCGGTGGGGGCCGCCACCAAACCCTTCGTCAATGTCCTTGATATCATCGCCGACAGCAGATAACAAGAACACCAAGAAGAGTGTTAAGCCTCAACGTCTTTAGTACCGTAAATCGTTTTATCATGCTATATGGGCGAAGAAATGGCAGGAAAATGAAAAGCACAAACACGTGAAACTTTCTCTTCATTCCATTCACCAACAAACCTTACAACAACTCACTGGGGAGGAAAAGTGAAATCAAATTGAGCCCTAATAAGCATCACAAATGAGCTCAGCTGGCTCTCCATGAAGTTAATGCTCTGGGTGCACAGGGCGTTCTCGGGATCAAGCTCCGCGAGCCTAAAGAAGAGGCGATCGCACTTCTCCTTAGTCTGGGCCATACTGGCCTCGTAATGCTCAACGACAAACTCCAGGTCCGGAATCGCCCTCCTCTCGAAAGCAATGTCTGCCGTAATGTCATCAAGTCTCTCCTGCAGCCAACCACATTTGCACCTCATCATAATATTGCCTGGCTCCTGTTCGGCGTAAGTTCGGACCAAGGCCAGACGGTCCATCAACTTTCCCCTCTCACGAACCAGCCACGAAAGCTGATCGTTGGCAAACTTGAGGGCCTTCTTGTGATTACCAGCCACAAACGTGACTGTTTCCAGACGCTCGTGCTGATCTTGGTAACGAGCTTTCACGACGGCAGTCACAAGGACCGTCTCATAAGCGCGGTTATAGGCGGCCAGAAAATTGATGAAGAGGGCCGGGAAGTTCCGATACTCCCTCCCCAGTTGGGTACCCTCAACAGAAGCTGCGTCCACGATCCTGAATAGATCGAGAATTTCAGCCTCAACGGTAGAGTTTTAGGCTATATGAGCGTAACCTCTATCAAGAAGATTGTAGAGTCTCTCCCACCCAGCCAGGACTTCGGCGGAGAAGGTATGGTTAGGAGAATTGGCCATTTTTGAAAGCAGAATACGAAAGAAAGGAGGAGAGAGTTGAGGCAGATGATCGGAATGTGAAGGCGATAATCTGCTTCAATTTAAATACTGATTTCACAAGGGCAGTCCTTATTGGTCAGGTTTTCCTATCTACCATTCTCTGTCGGCAACACCCTCGCTGGCTCAAATTCCAGTCAAGCGGCAACCTCGAGCCGAACAAACCCGACGTCTCTGTGGAAAAGCTGGACGGGACTCCACCGCTTTGAAAAAAGAAAGAACGAAAAGACGAGCTGAGTGGGGGACAAAGAAATTTTCGGCAGAAAGAGAGATATGACTCGTCTTTATTGGAGGACTCGCCAGCAAATCGACGGTGGGGATAACGACAGGGCCCCCCTACCGTGAAAGAAGAAGAAAAAGACGAGCCGAGTGGGAGACAAGTAAATTTTAGCGGAAAAGAAGAGAAGAATTGTCTCCATTTGTAGACAGAGTGAAGGCTCGTCTGAAAAACAGAAATGTCGAGAGGGGCGATACAATTTCTGAACTCGCGCCTAGATTTTAAAAGAGGCGTTCTCCTGGTAATCTTCATCTATACTCAGAAGAGAGTTTTTAAGCATACATGCTTGCTCAGAGAGAGTAAAGATACAAGAGAGAGCTGCAAACGTTGAGGAACCAGTAACCCATCAAGGATGTCTCAACCCAACATATATGAGGGCTACCGCCACTTGCTGGACATGGGAAATGAAGAATTCGAGGCCATGTCTGGGATTCAGACCATGGAGCCTAGCCCTTCCGCTGACGACGTCCAAGATCTCAGTAAAGATAAGGGCAACAACAGTAAAGCTTAAAAGAAGCGTTACCGTCGCCATACTGAGGAGCAAATACAAAGGCTTGAGGATTTCTTCAGAACGTGCCCTAGAAAATGGAACTGAGTCAAGAGCTAGGGCTGGAGCCTTGGCAGATCAAGTTCTGGTATCAAAATAAGCGAACCAGAATGAAAGTTCAGTATGAACGCCATGAAAATGCGTTTCTAAAGGCTGAAAATGAAAAGCTCTGGGCAGACGTTCTTGCCACCACCACCTGTCATAACTGTGGTGGCCATACCGCTTTTACCGAGCTATATTTCAACAACCGACGCCTGAGGGATGAAAATGCTCGTTTGAAGGAGCGGTTAGAAAAGATTTCCGCCATTGCTACGAAGAATGACGAGGAGCCGTTGGTTTCTGACAGCCCCTATATTCCTCCTCTACTACCTTTCCAACCCTCAAATCAATTCCCAACACGATTAGGTTTTGTTCAAGGAGCGCATGGGAGAACTGATCTCATTGGATCAACATCGGTACCTCCCAAGGGAAGAGACATGCAACACCACGAGTGGAATGGCCTTAAGGGTGAGCTTGTTGCCATGATGGACCAGTTCGACCCTGGCGAAACTCCGAATCTGTAATGAAGTCCATGGTCCGAAGCCGGTGATTGTGAATCCTTGGTCATCTGTACCAGATCTAATTCGGAGTTGATCTAATTCTGAAATTAGTCTGTTGGTAGAGAACCCTCAAGGAAAGCAGAACCAATCTCGAATGAATGTATTTCTCATTTCATGCCCAATTCCCCTGCGTGGGATATTTTTTGCTTTCTCGGTATCTAGGGTTAAGCAATGGGGTAATTCTATTTCCTCCCATCAAATGTGCAAATACCGTATTAGAATTGTATATGGGACTCCAACTTCATCGAGCAACCCCAGATAGAAATCGAATCTCGTGCCCCAAGCACGATCACAATTTGGAGAGAAATGACGTGTAAATCGAGAATCGTGAGCTTACTGTTGATCTACAGTCTTGGGTGTCGACAAATCCACAAGAAAAGTTATGAAAGGATTTCAGGGGGGCCACCACATTAAAAGAAGAAGAAGAAGAAGAAGAAGAAGAAGACAAACTGAGCGAGAAACAAGGATTTCCCCTTTTGATCAAAAGTTGAATGTCAGATTTTCTCCCTCGATAAATCCAATAGAACTGCCCGTGAAGAGGGAAGTCGTTGCTATTGCCAGAGAGAGAACTTGTCCTCATCTGATAGTGAGAGCTCATCTGTAAGAACTCGTAGGAGAAAGATAGAGAGGAAGGAGTTCTCGTGGGAGAGGAATTTAAAACCTTCACCATCAAAGCATCGACTTTCAAAGCCTGTTACGAGAAGCCATCGACGATCCCGTGATCCCTCAAGAAAACATCCTGAGGCGGTCTCGAGTCGGCATTCCTAGATCCAGAAATATGTCGAGCATTAGGGAAACGGGCGCATGTTCAACCCAGGTCGAAGCTGATGAAGTTCCTTACCCTGAGGGTCTACCGGTCATGGCCATTGACGGTAATCCAGTCTCTCTGTCAATCCTTGTTACCGTATTAAGAAAATGCCGGTATAAGGTTTTAGCTCAAGCAAAAGCGACAGAGGCCTTAGAAGTATTAAGGAGGAGTAGTGACCAGTTTGATATCATCCTCACCGCCATGGTAGGGATTGACATGAATATTTTCACTCTCTTGGAAGTCATCAATTCTGAATTAAACATGCCAGTCGTCGTAATATCGGCAACCGATGATCAGCAAGCCATAATAAAGGCTGTCTTACATGGGGCCCAAAACGTCATAACGAAACCAGTTAGGGTTCGGGTGCTTCAAAACATATGGCAGCACGTGGTAAGGAAGCAATTGCACGACCAAGAGAACAATCATCAAGCCTTCAATATTGTTCCAAGCAACTGAAAAAGAAGATTATTTGGTCTCCCGAGCTGCATCGTATGTTTGTTAATGCAGTTCAGCAACTAGGAATCAATTCGGCACAGCCGTAACATATACTGGAAATTATGAAGGTAGAGGGATTCACTAAAGGAAATGTTTCGAGCTATCTTCAGAAGTACAGAAAAATGGTGAGAGAACACAATACAGTTCAGAATCAAGAAAACCAAGGCGGGACTAATCCAAGCCTGAACGTCAAGTCTCCTCGCCACCATAAATTCCGCAGGTTAGCAAGGAGCCAGCCACTTCCCATCATCAACCAAGCCAATAGCCGTGCCATCAATCCCCCAGGCGTTAATCAAAGTATCCCCCAAAATCACCACAATGCTCTTCAAGAGTATAGACCGCAGGGGCAGTGTGTTCAGATTCCTTGGTCTGAGCACCAACCCGTGGTTAGCATTCATCCTACGATCAGCGCGCCTGTGCAGCTAGAGAATCAGACAAGAAGTTATCATGAGCGCTTCCACTTCTCTAATCCTCGAATGGAAGGAGTTTTTGGCAGCAGGACAGTTGGTGATCCCCACACTTTCTCGAGTAATGATGAAGGCTCCAGCTCGAGAAGTCAAATTGCTCATGGCGAGGACAGAATGAGAAATCTACCGCCAGCATTTGCCAGCAACATTGCCCAATTCGAACATCAGTTGCTGGAAGGTTCAAGAGATTACCCAGATGATGAGCTTACTGCCATGGTCAACCAGTTTAAGGTTGACAGACATCCGAAGCCATGATCGGAAGCCAGTGATTAGGGACTCTCAAACATCGGTCATCCATGCATAAACCAGCATGAGACTAGTTGATTATCGAAGAGCCGCAGGAGAGGCAGAACTGACCTTGAATAAGTGCACCTTTCATTTCATGTTTAATTCCCCTGCGTGTGATATTTCCAGCTTTCTAGGTGTCTAGATTTAATTCAGGGGCAGGGGGTAATTTGTTGTTTATCCCGTCGAATGCGTGAATCCCTTTTTATGCTAGACTTAGGGCGGATCAATTTGTGGCAACGTTGCTGACTGCCATAATGAGAAATGTTGAATAGCCTCACGTAGGGAAATTTCAAGTGAAAAGCCCAGGCGAGCTCGAAGACGGGTAACTGTGTGTCGTTCCAATTTACCCTCAATCGTTGCAAAATGCTAAATTGGATTTGTTCCATTCTCACCCAGGAGATTGCAAATTGCCTCAAGAGTGTCGCAAAATGAAATGACCCAATGGAAGGCGATAAGACTCATTTGCCTTGAAGGTAACCTTTAATTAAAGGAGCCCTTCGATCCACGGGCCCAATGGCATGGAAAATGATGATGGTCCGACGCAACCCGAAAGAAAACAAGGCCTAACTAAGCAAATCACTTATGTGGCAAGCTCAAAGTGAAGGGCAACTCGGGAAATACAATCCAATCCAGTCCAAATGAAGGAACTTCCTTAATTCAATGGAAGTACACACAAGGGTAAAACAGTATCGTTCCAATTTTTTCAAAATATGAAGAACATATACTGACGCATTCCCTTTCATTTTTGCAGGGGTCATCATTGTGCCGGATAGGTAAGTATCCCTTTCCCTTAAAACTCAATAAAATCCAAAGAAAAATCTTGGAATTCTCAAAGCAGGCGCCAAAGTTTCTACAACTCATTCACATGGACAAAGACAACTCGTGATCCCCAGAGTCTTCTTGCATTCTTGCATGACTTGTTCATCAAGATTTTCACAAAAAATCTCATGAGTTATTTGATATCAATCGATCAAAGTAAATCTTTGCTTCACCGACCCTTTGACCATGGGACGTCAGCTAAAGGAACACCGGGCAAATTGAAAGGTCCTTGTCCACCAAATTCCCAAAGTCAAATTCCCAGTTGGGGCATGTACAGGGGCAATTTTGGATTCTGCCAAAGCCTGGCCTGATTGAGAACGAAGCAAACTGACACGAGCTCCAACTTGGAAAAAAGGAAAGTGTCGTATCTCTTTCTCATATGTCTTCCAAAGTGACACCCAATTTTCTTCTCGCAGGTGCCAAGCTAGAAGACATGTCTTTGATTGTTACCACTGAAGCAAATCAAAATCGAAGTTTCTCCATCATCTTAAGATCCTATTTTATGCACATTTTTCTCATGCGGGATCCGATGTGGAAACGAGTCATTTGCCAAAACTCAAAATCAAATTCCCAGCAGTGACTATATCTGGGGCAATTCCCAATTTTGGCAAAAGCCATAATCGCCTGATGCGATCCATCCTGATGGAAATGAGGCAAACAAGGGCATTCGACCAACCACGTTGGTCTTCGCCATATCACAACTAGGGCGAGCATATTTTGAGGCAAACATGAGAATGAGTTCGTCCTCGCCCCCGACTAATTTGATCCGCTCGCATTGTCTTGGGGCAACTTAGATTCCCCCTCATCTGTTTTTGAGAAACATGACAATTCTGTTAATTGCTACATCTGCCTGGTTGAAAAATGCTCGCACATTGTGTGATTCATACGTGATTGTTCTTCATGTTTAATCTACCAAATTTGAATAGGGAGCATAAAATTGCATATGATGCATCGAATGTACAGAATGGGGCATGACAAGATGATGAAAAGCAAGCCATTCCCATACACGTCCTGTAATCTAATCCCCAGTGAGATGAGCGGTAGCCAGGATCCGCATTCCTCGAGGCGATGGGTTTTTTCGCAAGAAGATACGATAGCCGAAGTGACAGAGGCATTCAGTTCTTTATCCAAACACTACAGGTGTCCATTGCAAAACTCTTGAGCGGCGGTTTCATTTTCTCAACCCTGTTAAGAACCACCCCACACTGGGGCAATCATTGACAACCCATTTGAATGGTGATTTCATTTCATAACCCTGTCAAGAACCACCCCACACTGGGGTAAAACTGAGGTAATTCCAACAATATCAGGAGATAAATGGTTAGAAATTCTCTTGCTTGGACTAACATCAATCTTCGAGTGTTTCTTTGCATGATACTCGAATTTTAATTCAAGTGCTTTAGGATGACGAAGAGCATTTATTTTCTCTATCCTACACACTCATCCTTTGCATAACCCAATTGAGCCTGCAAATTCATTTCTCAAGCCCATGTTGGTGATCCTTGCTCATTTCAAGGTAACGACGATACCTTCCCCCAAGGAGCAGAATTGAAGAAATTGGGCCAATAGAGAATTCTCGAATTAGCCCATTTCATATGCTAGACTTTCATGTAATATCTAATATCATTTGTTGAAAATCATCTTGTTGCTAAAATTCAAAACCACAAGATTGTTAAACAAAAGAAAATGGAAAACAAGTGTAGCCTAAAGAAAATGGGCCTACTTTCAAACAAAAGGGAGTTAGGAGTAAGAAAAGCAAAGGCTACTCCAAAGAATCTTGGGCAGAAAGAGCAAAGTGCATATCAAAAGCAAGGCCAATGCCCATATATCTGTAATGAACTTCTGACTTCGAACATACATTTTAAATTCCTGAAAAAGGATCTCCAAAGAAGTCAGTTTGCAAAGTGTAAAAAACTACCACCCCTCAGCCAATGGTGGTATTCATTGAAGACGAATTCACGAAGGTCAAAGATCAGTGACAAGACTGCAATGATCACCAACACCAAGCCCTTCTCATATATTTTTTTTGAGCCAAAACGAACCCTTCGTTTCCCAGACCCAAATCCCGACCTACGTTACGACCCTTGAAAGTCTCTTCTAATTAGAGCACTTTAATTAATGTAAGAGTTGAATGAATTTAAGCATCGCTCGAAGAAGTTCGAGCAAGATTATTTCTCTCTCATTTTGCAGGGTTCTTGACTTGTAAACCCGGAGCAGATGATGAAGACTTTTTTGTCAATGGCCTTAACTCGAAATGAGTCCCCTTTGATAAGCCTTTGACCCAGCCCACATTACGGTTCTAATCAAGACCTCTAGATCGGCTTGATCGTATCAATTGCGAGATTACTCAGACCCTCGCTGAATGCGATGATGGTAAGGTTGAGTGATTTCTTTTCAAATCCTGCAATCAGGATAAACAAACCTTTCTCGAGAGTGAGAGAAAGCCCTTTCGGACTGAAGTCCCCATTCAGGTTACATTCGAGGTATTCATGACATAATAACCTCCCTCGACAAAATTGGAAATGCAAACTCGACAAAATAGTCATGCATGATCCACATTATGAGCATACACATACGGTTTTAATCATTATAAACTCAACTGAATGGTTTTGCATGAACCGATGAACTCATTGATAAAAATGCTTGCACATGTTACCTCTGACACTGTCTGACAGGTAGTGCATTCCTGATAGTCGAGTTACCTTCCGAGGTCTCGAAATTCATCCAAAGACTATTGAACAAACAAGCCCTGTTGGCTAATGCTCGCCAAGCATTTTCAGGTGAGTATATCTTCAGCCTGAACCTTTCAATTCTGATGATTGTCTGGGTGCTCAAATCCATTGCAGCACATAAGGTCATTCAGTGAGCAAGCAGGCATGATACAATCAGTCTGTCTATTCCTCGATCATTAACTCAGAAGATCCAGGTAAGTCTTCTGAACCCTTGCGACTCATGATCAACATGCTCTCATGAAGTCTTCATCAGCTCACGATTAATATAATCTCGTGTTCTCAAGCTTTATCAAATCATGATTGACCAACTCTCGTGTTCTTGATCTTTGCCTCATCGGTTTATTCCTAAAGTGATGGGACAACAAAAATTGGGTTTGAGCTTCTGCCGGATTCCTGGTTTCCCCAGATCCTGGAATGGCACCCTTCATGGTAAGTGAAATTGGGTTTGAGCGTCTGCAGGATTCCTGGTCTCCCCAGATCCCAGATAGGCACCCGAAAATCATTTTCTCAATCAATACTTCTTCAGTCTACCCAAAAGGTGACATTTAGGGTATACTGTCTCTGGAGCCATTCCATTGGAGACCCTAACACGGAATGGTCCATTTTCAAAAAGTCCTTTTTATAAGCACCTAAAGTCCTTCCTACATGCACCCAAAGTCCTTCTTACAGGCATCAAAAGTCCTTCTTACATGCACCAAAGTCCTTCTTACAGGCAACCCAAAGTCCTTTTTACAGGCATACAAAAGTCCTTCTTACAGGCAACCCAAAGTCCTTTCATGTCGCATGTCGCGTATGCATGTCTACGTACGCATGTTACGTACGTATGCCGTATTCGTGTATTCATGTCGCATGTCGCGTACGTATGTCACGTATGCATGTTGTATTCATATATCCATGTACGTATGTCATATTCGTTCGTGCACGTACGTATGTCATTCGTATATCTACGTAGGCATGCCGTATTTGTACATCTACGTTCTCATGTCGCATTTGTATGTCTACATTTGCATGTTGTATTCATATGTCTTCGTATTCGCATGTCATATAAATTAGATTTCATATTGCATGTCATCTAAAATAGGATTCATACTTATTTGCATCAAAACCCAATTTTTTAAAAGCCATCATGCATGTTCATCATACTTGTCATGTAATCTAGAATGCATAAATCATGTAGTTTCATGTCTTAATTGCATTTATGTAATTGCAATTGCATTGCATGCATTTAAAAAAGAAAACCCAAAAAAATTGCACATTTGAATCTCAAGTGAAAATTCATCAAAATTGCCAAGTTGAACATTTTCATGAAATTGGTACCGAAAGGGTGCTAGTAGAAATATTAGCGTAACCAAGTCCCCGAACTCATTAATCTCTGGTTCGTAGGAATAAAGTATTTCTCCCGATGCTTTATTTAGGTATCTAATCAACCTACCCAAAATGATTAGTGGCGACTCCAAGATAAATCCTTCTTTTGATGAAATTGAACCTAAGTCACGATTCGGTAGAACTTGGGAGGGTTCGAACTAGGCTAGTTAATTCAATTTAATTAACCTGGTAATCCATTAACTTTAAAAATTGGGAAACCGATTTTTTCGGGTCGTGACAAAGAGCTTGTCAGTGCCAATCTTACACCTCAATGGGATTTACCGTTGACTTGGAGTTGTCCTTTGCCTGACATAAAAATATGGAGAAATGGAGTAATGGAGCAAATATGATTTAGTTCACATTAAAAATTAGAACAATGAAAGCAACACTTAGCTTCAATGGCATTATAAGAAGTGCTTGATGGATATAATTGGTTCATGCCTGAAATGAAATATGGGGAAGTGGGAGAAGAGTAGAAAATTTGAGCTAGTTTATACTAAAAAATAAAGAGAGTAGAGGGACACTTAGCTTTAAATCTGGGATGAATTCTTGATTTATGTTGATCGATGAAGAAATTGATGATGATAACCCTCTAGCTTTAAACTCCCATCATCTTCAAAATTCTCTCTCTTTTTGGTATTTTCTTTCTCTCAATTTTTTTTTCAATCTCCCAAAACCCTCTCAAACATCCAAAATTTTCTCTCCAAAAAATTCCTCTCTCAAGCTCACTTCTTCCTCCTTTTATATCCCACTAATCTATCTCCCATTCTAATTTTTCCACTAACTCTATCTCCCATTCTAATTTCTCCACTAACTCTTTTTCATTTTCATCTTCCCTTCTCCATCTCTATCTCACATTCTAATCTCTCCACTAACTCTTCTTCATCTTCATATTCCATTCTCCATATTTATCTCCCATTCTAATTTCTCCACTAACTCTTCTTTTTGTTATTTACAAAATAATCCTTCAAGAGTTAGGTATTTGCACTCTAGTCCCTGAATTTTAATTATTTACAATTTAGTCCATAAAAAAATATTTCTTTAAGTCCAAATCTCCTCCCAATATTTGACACAATTCACCGCATGTCAAATTTAAGCTCATTTCTTGTTACTGAAAATAATGTAAAATTTAATTAAAGCCTTTTTTGTAAAATTGGGTCATTCTGGGTATAATTGTGCCAAGATGAAAATTTAGAATATTAGAGAACAATGTCACAACTCCTAAAAGTGAAAAATGAAAATAAATTGACTCAAATTGAAATTTTTTAGGCCTGATTTGAGATTATGCTCGTGAAGGAATACATGACCCCGAATTGGATTTTTTAAATTTACGATGGCCAACATGAAAAGGGATTTAAAAGAACAATATTGACTATTTTTATGTATTTTTGTGGCCTCAAATGCTATTATTTATGAAATATTTTCCTAATTTCTAAAACATATATTTAAAAAATACAAAAAAATACGAAAAATTATTTTTTACTCAAAAATGGTTGCCTAAGCTTGGCCAAAGCTTCCAAAGTTGATTTTGCAATTTTCTCATTTTTTCTTGATTTTTTATGAATTTTTGAAAATAAAAATCTCGGAAAATACTGAAAATACGAAAAATCATTTTTTTGGTCGAAATTGGTTCCCTAGGTTTGGCCAAGGTCCCCAAAGTTTATTTTTTAATTTTATGAATTTTTATGGATTTTCTATTAATTTTTGAAAATAAAAAAATAATTAAAAATCAGGTGTCAACAGCTGCCCCTCTTTGAAAGGAATCTCGGAAAGGTTCATTTCAAAGACGAGATGACACCTGAATCATAATCGACTCAACACAAGCAAATAACCAGAGTCGTGACATTGATCCTCGATACCCCTCGGTATAAGCTCTGATCCAGGCCAGATTTGAAGAGGCTCCAATGAATTGAAGGAGAGATTTGGATAGGAGAGTTTACCTGGCACTTACCTGCCTGTCATCTGGCGGTTGCCTGACACGCATGCTCTACTGAAAATGGAATTAGAACCTAAGGCTTTGTTAAGAAAACCTTAGGGTGGTTGAACTTGGACCCGTAGGTAGATCAACCCATGGTAGATTTCTAATGAAAGGATTCTAGTGATTAAGATTTGACACGTATGGTGGGTCGCCCCATGAAAATGCCTGCAAGAAGGATTTTGTGCCTGTAGAAAGGACTTTTGTGTGCCTGTAAGAAGGACTTTTGGGTGCCTGTAGGAAGGACTTTGGTGCCTGTGGGAAGGACTTTGGTGCCTTTAGGAAGGGCTTTTGGTACCTGTAAGAAGGACTTTTGTATGCCTGTAAAAAGGACTTGGTATGCCTGTAAAAAGGACTTTTGGGTGCCTGTAGAAAGGACTTGGTGCCTGTAAAAAGGACTTGGTGCCTGTAGGAAGGACTTCGGGTGCCTGTAGAAAGAACTTTGGGGTGTTTGTAGAAAGGACTTTGGTGCCTGTAAAAAGGACTAGGTGCCTGTAGGAAGGACTTTGGGTGCCTGTAAGAAGGACTTTTGTATGCATGTAGAAAGGACTTTAGATGCCTGTAGAAAGGACTTGGTATGCCTGTAAAAAGGACTTTTGGGTGCCTATAGAAAGGACTTGGTGCCTGTAAAAAGGACTTAGTGCCTGTAGGAAGGACTTCGGGTGCTTGTAGGAAAGACTTTGGGTGCCTGTAGGAAGGATTTTGGAGTGCCTGTAGAAAGGACTTTGGTGCATGTAAGAAGGACTTGGTGCCTATAGGAAGGACTTTAGTGTACCTATAGAAAGGACTTTGGGGTGCCTGTAGAAAGGACTTAGTGTTTTGAAAGGTGATATTCTGGGATTTAGAAAGACCAAGAATCCTGCAGAAGCTCAAACCTGGTTTAATTTATCATGAAGGGTGCCATTATGGGAAGACTAGGAATCCTGCAGAAGCTCAAACCCGGTTTATATTATCTTGTTGCTCAAGTATAAGTCAAAGAGATATAGATCAAAACATCTCGAACATTTCTATTTTTGAGATGAATCATGCTTCATTGGAGAAGGTGGATACCTGTATGTGCCGCACTGGATTCGAGCACCTTGGCAATCGTCAGAATTCATTCAAAGATTTAGGTTGAAGATATACTTACCTGAGGATTTAGAAGACTGCTTAGTGATTTCTTGACAACCAGGCTTGTTCATTCACTAATTGCCGAGTGGATTTTGAGACTTTGAAAGGCAACTCGAACATCGAAAATGTGTTACCTATCAGGCAGTGTCAGAGGTAAAACATACAAGCATTTTCATCAATGCGTTTATTGGTTCAGCAAAGTTTGCAGTGATTAGAAGCATTATGTGTAATAACTCATGATACAATCAATCAAGATGTGGATCATACATGACTATTTTGTCAAGTTTGCACTACCAATTCTATTTAAGGAGGTTATCACAGTATGAATATCTCGAATGTAATATGAATGGGGGACTTTAGTTCGAAAGGGCTTTTTCTCACTCTCGAGAAAGGATGTTTATCCTGATTGCAGGATTGAAAAGAAATCACTCAATCTCACTATCATCGCATTCAACAAGAGTTGGAGCAATCTCGCAATTGGTACGATCAAGCCGATCTGGAGGTCTTAATTAGGACCGTAATGTAGGTTGGGTGAAAAGTTTACTAAAGGGGACTCTTTTGAGTCAAGGCCATCGACAAAAAAGTCTTTCATATGCTTCGGGTTTACAAGTCAAGAACCCTGCAAAAATGAGAGAGAAATAATCTTGCTCGAACTTCTTCGAGCGATGCTTAAAGTCATTCAACTCTTACATTAATTCAAGTGCTCTAATCAGAAGAGACTTTCAAGGGTCGTAACGTAGGTTGAGATTTTAGTCTGAGAAACGAAGGGCTCGTTTTAGCTCAGAAAAATATATGAGAAGGGCTTGGTGTTGGTGATCATTGCAGTCTTGTCACCGATCTTTGGCCTTCTTGAATTTGTCTTCAATGAATACCACCATTAGCTGAGGGGTGGTAGTTCTTTTACACTTTGCAAACTGACTTCTTTGGGGATCCTTTTTCGGGAATTCTCAAAATGTATGTTCGAAGTCAGAAGTTCATTACAGATATATGGGCATTGGCCTTGCTTTTGATAGGCACTTTGTTCTTTCTGCCCGAGATTCTTTGGAGTAGCCTTTGCTTTTCTTACTCCCGACTCCCTTTTGTTTGGAAGCAGGCCTATTTTCTTTAGGCTACACTTATTTTTCTTTTTCTTTTGTTTAACAATCTTGTGATTTTGAATTTTAGCAACAAGATGATTTTCAACAAATGATACTAGACATTACATGAAAGTCTAGAATATGAAATGGGCTAATTCGAGAATTCTCTATTGGCCTTGAAATGAGCAAGGATCACCAACATGGGCTTGAGAAATGAATTTGCAGGCTCAATTGGGTTATGCAAAGGATGAGCGTGTATGATAGAGAAAATAAATGCTCTTCATCATCCTAAAGCACTTGAATTAAAATTCGAGTATCATGCAAAGAAACACTCGAAGATTGATGTTAGTCCAAGCAAAAGAATTTCTAACCATTTATCTCCTGATATTGTTGGAATTACCTCTGTTTTGCCCCAGTGTGGGGTGGTTCTTGACAGGGTTATGAAATGAAATCACCGTTCAAATGGGTTGTCAATGGTTGCCTGAAGTGTTTGGAATGGAGAATGAATGCCTCTTTCACTTCGACTATCGTACCTTTTGCGAGGAAACCCATTGCCTTGGAGAATGCGGAATCTGTCTACCGCTCAACTCACTGTAGATTAAATACAGGACGTATGTGGAAATGGTTTGCCTTTCATCGTCCTGTCATGCCCCATTCTGTACATTCGATGCATCGTGTACAGCTTATACCTCCAGTCAAAATTGACAAATTGAACATGCAGAACAGTCATGCATAAATCATGGAATGTGTAAACATCATGCAAATATGGCAATACAATGTACAAGTATGGAAATTCCCCCTGGCTGTGTGGGCGGATCAAACACGTTGGGGGCCTATTCCCCGAGTCGAGGAGTAGCTTGTTTCTGGTTTTGCCTCTTTTCAATCAAGGGTTCGCCATTGATTTCCCCTATTTCATCAGACAGATCGCATCAAATGATAATAACTTGGCCCCTCGGGGCTGTTTTCTTTGATGTATCAGATGTTAGTTTAACATTTCCTGTAAAAAGGAATGAGACATGTTAGCCAGTATCAGAAATGATGAACTGGACACGATACTGAGTTACCCTTGAGTGCTTCGCGCAACTCCTTTACCAGTTTTACCACTCGGGATTTTCTCCGTGGGTATGTCAAGTTAGACATTTACTGTCAAATAATGGAGGAGAAGACGTGTTAGTCGGTATTAGAAATGATGAATTGGATACGATACTGGTTTACCCTTCATCTTGAATGTTTTGCGTGACCCCTTTATCAAGTTCACTGGATTGAGTTTCCCTTGGCTTTGGCTGGACATTTTAACATTAGGCTAAGCTCATGACAAAATACTGACCTTAATATTGCTCGTCGAGTATTCCCGTTTCTTTCTGCAAAAAGAAATGCGTAAAAAATTGTTTTATTTATTTACAATACTTACAACATTCCCCACCCTTGGGGATCGAACTCGGAATATTTCGGACCACTGTCATTCCCCATGCCATCAGGCCCATTGGACCGTAGGCGTCCATGGAGGTTCGTCTTTAGGTGTTAATCCTTGAAAAGACGCGGTCTTGCACTTGGCAGTTTCACGCCACAATTCTTTTCAAGGCAATTTTCAATCCCTGTTAAAACGGAGAAAAGTAATTCAGAATTCGAAACAATCTTTGGTAAATTGGAACGATACAAAATTACCCTTCTTTGATATTGCTCGTGTCCTTCACCTTTTTCTTGTTTTAAGTCTGTCATTTAGTGATAATATCCACGAATTGATTTGCCCCCAGTTTTGTCCAACTAGGGAATTTCGTTTCTTGAGTACGACTGTATTTTCGGATCGTTTCGTAAATTCCTGAAAACAGAAGGGATCTAATTTAAAGCCGGAGCAATTTGAGGGTAAATTGAAACGATACTACTTTACCCTTTAGGTTTATGCAGATTTTTACTCGCCATCAATTTGTCGCGAGGTTGGTGAGGTGGCAGATTCATGCATTTAATAAGAGGGAGAAGGGGTACTACTTCTCGTTTTTACATAAATTACAGACACCAATAAAAACAGAGAAACTCCTACGCAAGGAATTAAAACATATGCACTTATTCAGGATTGGTTCTACTTCCTCTGCAGGCTTTTCCATAACCAGCTCGCTTCATTCCGGACTAGGTACGCGTCGACCATGTTGATGGACTCGTGATCTTCCAGCTTCGAAATACAGGCTTTGTGGGCACATTACAACCCTAATGCTTCATCCACATTGAACTGGTTGATCATAGCGGTGAGTTCGTCGTCAATGCCACTTGCCTGGTGGTGATACCTCTCTCCTTCCTCAGGAGGCATCAATGTTGCCCTCATGGGTTTGGTCTTTTCATGTTTTCCCCCAACAGAACTTGATCCTGTCATAAACCAGTCTAACTCACCTCTTAAACGTGCATTTTCGATCTTCAGTTAATGCATTTAATCGAGGGTGAGGAAGCTATTGCAGTTGGGGCAGGTGGCAGAGTCAAAAACCTCTTTATACATCTTATTTTTCGCTCGGAGGTTTTCATTTTCAACTCGTAGAAACTCAGCTTCGTTGTGCTCGTGACGAGTCTTCATTCGGGTTCGCCTATTTTGAAACCAGAACTTGATTTGCAAAGGTTCAAGTCCTAACTCTTGACTTAGTTCCATTTTCTGTTTGTCGTCTGGCATAGGGCATGTTCTGAAGAAATCCTCAAACCTTTGTACTTGCTCCTTAGTATGGCGACGGTAACGCTTCTTTTGACCCTTACCGTTGTTGTCCTTATCTTTACTGAGATCTTGGACGTCGTCGGCGGAAGGGCCAGGCTCCATGGGCTCGATCCCAAATATGGCTTCGAACTCTTCCTCTCCCATATTCAGTAGGCAATGATAGCTCTCGGGAGTATTGGGTTGAGACATCTTCGATTTGGTTGATGATTTCTCAAGGTTTGCTACTCGCTTCCGGTGTTTTCACTCTCTTTGAATTTTTCTGAGCGATTGCCTATGCCTTAAGACTCTCTTCCGAGCATGGCGTCTCTTTTTAAAATTAAGTGTGGGTTTAGCAACTGTATTGCTTCTCCCGAGAGTCCGGCCTTTCTCAATCCTCTTTTCTTATCGTGTCTCTTGCTCGGCTCGTCTCCTTACATCTTTTTGTGATAGGGGGCCCCTATCGTTATCTCCACCGTCGATTTTGTTGGTGAGTCCCTCAATAAAGACGAGCCGTCTCTTCTTTTCTGCCGAAAATTTCTTTGTCTGCCACTCAGCTCATTTTTTCCTTCTCTCTTTTCAAAGTGGTGGCGTCCCCTCAAACTTTTTTGCAAAGATGTCAAATCCGCTTGGCTCGAGATTGGAGACGAGTAGCGGAGGTGATACTGATAGGGAATGGTAGACAGGAAAATCTGGCCAGTAGAGACTTCCCCTGCAAAAATGAAAGGGAATGCGTCAGTATATGTTCTTCATATTCTAGAAAAATTGGAACGATACTGTTTTACCCTTGTGTGTATTTCCATTGAATTTGAATTGAGGAAGTTCCTTCATTTAGACTGGATTGGATTGTATGTCTCGAGTTCCCCTTCACTTTGAGCTTGCCACATAAGTGCTTTGCTTAGTTGGGCCTTGTTTTCTTTCGGGTTGCCTTGGACCATCATCATTTTCTATACCATCGGGTCCGTGGACCGGAGGGCTCCTTTAATTTAAAGGTTACCTTCAAGGTAAATGAGTCCTATCGCATTCCATTGGGCCATTTCATTTTGCGACACTCTTGAGGCAATTTGCAATCCCCTGTCTTCGAGCTCGCCTGGGCTTTTCACTTGAAATTTCCCTACGTGAGGCCATTCAACATTTCTCATTATGGCAGTCAACGATGTTGCCACAAATTGATCCGCCCTGAGTGCAGGGGAATTAAGCATGAAATGAATGGTGCACTTATTCAAGGTCAATTCTGCCTCTCCTGGGGCTCTTCTATAATTAGCTAGTCTCGTGTTGGTTCGGGTGTGGATGACCGATGTTTGAGAGTCCCTACCACTGGCTCCTGATCGCGGCTTCGGACGTCTGTCAACCCTAAACTGGTTGACCAGGGCAGTAAGCTCATCATCAGGGGTAATCTCTTGAACCCTCCAGCAACTGATGCTCGAATTGGGCATTGTTGTTGGCAAATGTTGGCGGTAGATTTCTCATTCTGTCCTTGCCATGAGCAATTTGACTTCTCGAGCTGGAGCCTTCATCATTACTCAAGAAAGTGTGGGAATCACCAACTGTCCTGCTGCCAAAAACTCCTTCCATTCGAGGATTAGAGAAGTGAAAGTGCTCAGGATAACTTCTTGTCTGATTCTCTAGCTGCGCAGGCGCGCTGATCGTGGGATGAATTATAGCCACAGGTTGGTGCTCAGACCGAGGAATCTGAACACACTGCCCCTGCAGTCTATACTCTTAAAGAGCATTAGGGTAATTCTGGGAGATACTTTGATTAACCCCTGGGGGATTGATGGCACGGCTACTGGCTTGGTTGATGATGGGAAGTGGCTGGCCCCTTGCTAACCTGCAGAACTTATGGTGGCGAGGAGACTTGATGTTTAGGCTTGGATCAATCCCGCCTTGGTTTTCTTGATTCTGAACTGCATTGTGTTCTCTCACCCCTTTTCTATACTTCTGAAGATGACTCGAAACATTTCCTTTAGTGAGTCTCTCTACCTTCATAATTTCCAGTATATGTTGCGGCCGTGCTGAATCGATTCCTAGCTGCTGAATTGCATTAACAAACATACGATGCAGCTCAGGAGACCAACTCATCTTCTTTTTCCAGTTGCTTGGAACAATATTGAAGGCTTGATGATTGTTCTCTTGGTCATGCAATTGCTTCCTTACTACGTGCTGCCATATGTTTTGAAGCACCCGACCCCTAACTGGTTTCGTTACGACGTCTTAGGCCCCGTGTAAGACAGCCTTCATTATGGCTTGCTGATCATCGCTTGCCGATATTACGACGACTGGCATGTTTAATTCAGAATTGATGACTTCCAAGAGAGTGAAAACATCTATGTCAATCCCTACCATGGCGGTGAGGATGATATCAAACTGGTCACTACTCCTCCTTAATACTTCTAAGGTCTCTGTCGCTTTTGCTTGAGCTAAAACCTTATACCGGCATTTTCTTAATACGGTAACAAGGATTGACAGAGAGACTGGATTACCGTCAATGGCCATGACCAGTAGACCCTTAGGGTAAGGAACTTCATCAGCTTCGACCAGGGTTGAACATGCGCCCGTTTCCCTAATGCTCGACATATTTCTGAATCTAGGACTGTCGACTCGAGACCGCCTCAGGATGTCTTTTTGGACTTGAGGGATCACTGGATCGTCGATGGCTTCTCGTAACAAGCTTTGAAAGCCGATGCTTTGATGGTGAAGGTTTTGAATTCCTCTCCCACGAGAACTCCTTCCTCTCTATCTTTCTCCTGCGAGTTCTTGCAGATGAACTCTCACTATCAAATGAGGACAAATTCTCTCTCTGGCAATAGCAACGACTTCCCTCTTCATGGGCAGCGCTATTAGATTTACCAAGGGAGAAAATCTGACATTCAGCTTTTGATCAAAGGGGAAATCCTTGTTTCTTGCTCAGTTTGTCTTCTTCTTTCTTTTCGTGGTAGAGGGCCCCTGTCAAGATCCCCACCGTCGATTTATTGGCGGGTCCTCCAATGAAGACGAGTCGTATCTCCTTTTCTGCCGAAAATTTCTTTGTCTCCCACTCAGCTCGTTTTTTATTCTTTCTTTTTCAAAGTGGTGGCGACCCGTCCAACTTTTCCGCAGAGTCATCGGGTTTGCTCAGCTTGAGGTTGCCTGAGGTTGCCGCTTGACTGGAATTTGAGCTAGCGGGGGTGCTGCCGACAGAGAATGGTAGATAGGAAAACTTGACCAATAAGGACTGCCCCTGTGAAATCAGTATTTAAATTGAAGTAGATTATCACCTTCGCATTCCGATCATCTGCCTCGCCTCTCTCCTCCTTTCTTTCGTGATCTGCTTTCAAAAATGGCCAATTCTCCTAACCATACCTTCTCCGCCGAAGTCCTGGCTGGGTGGGAGAGACTCTACAATCTTCTTGGTAGAGGTTACGCTCATATAGCCCAAAACTCTACCGTTGAGGCTGAAATCCTCGATCTATTCAGGACTGTGGACGCTGCTTCTATTGAGGGTACCCAACTGGGGAGGGAGTATCGGAACTTCCCGACCCTCTTCATTAATTTTCTAGACGCCTATAACCGCACTTATGAGACGGTCCTTGTAACTGCCGTCGTGAAAGCTCGTTACCAAGACCGGCACGAGCGCCTGGAAACAGTCACATTTGTGGCTGATAATCACAAGAAGGCCATCAAGTTTGCCAATGATTAGCTTTCGTGGCTGGTTCGTGAGAGGGGAAAGTTGGTGGACCGTCTTGCCTTGGTCCGAACTTACGCCGAACAGGAGCCGGGCAATATTGTGATGAGGTACAAATGCGGTTGGCTGCAGGAGAGACTTGATGACATTACGGCAGACATTGCTTTCGAGAGGGCAGCGATTTCGGACCTGGAGTTTGCCGTCGATGTTGACACCTGATTTTTAATCATCTTTCCTATTTTAAAATTAATAAAAACAATCCATAAAAATTCATAAAAAAAATCAATCAACTTTGGGGACCTTGGCCAAGCCTAGGGAACCAATTTTGAACAAAAAAAGATTTCCCATATTTTCAGTATTTTTCGGTATTTTTATTTTCGAAAATTAATAGAAAATCCATAAAATTCATAAAATTGAAAAATCAACTTTGGGGACCTTAACCAAGCTTAGGGAACCAATTTTGACCAAAAAATGATTTTTCATATTTTTCACATTTTTTAATATTTTTCAGAAGTTAGGAAAATATTTAATAATAAATAGCGTTTGAGGCCACAAAAATATGAAAAAAGAGCAAGTATGTTTCCTGTAATTTCTTCTTCATTTTGGCCAAAGAAAATTTACGAAAATTAATCGAAAATCGGGAATTACTTTGTTAATATCATTTTCAGATTAATTGAAAAAAATCAATTAATTAATTATAGCAATTTCATTTTAGCCCTTTAATTTTCGATTTTGCATTTCTGTAGCCGTGACATTATCCTCCGATAGTTCAAATTTTCCAATGGCTCGATGGTGCACTTTCTGTCGTTGCGTTCGGTTTTTCGAATTCAATTTATCATTTGTGCTTTTTCTCGAAATGCTGGTGTCAAGAGTCAAACCAAATCAAGTATCGGTCATGGGTCTTCTCCCTGGGTGTGGATCTATTGTGCTAGAAGTGCGTAGACTTGAGCTTCCTGGATTTATCTTATCTTTAATCCCTCACGGATGGATGCCCTTTGTTGCGAGTCATTTTGTGTCGAAGTGCAAAGGACATGAAGATCTCGTGCAGCTTAATGCAAGTTGTAACTTGATGGAGTGCTCTTCAAGCCTTCTCCACTGCTTCAAATAACTTGAAGAATCTGAATACCATTAAAATTGGCGGGCACGAAGGTAAGACGAAGGAGGTAAATTTTCCATCTTTGTTCTCTCGACACTTCGGTCTCCTCGTGGATTTCTCGAAAACTTCAGGTGGGCACCATTGTCGCGACCCGAAAAATATTTAATTTTATCGGATGAACGGATTATCAAGTTAATTGACTAACCTAATTTGGACCCTCCCAAGTCCTACCGAATCTCGACTTAAGTTCTTTTCATGCAAAGATTTTTTATTTGGAGTCGCCACTAATCATTTTTGGTAGGTCGATTAGAAACCTAAATAAATTAGCGGGAGAACTAATTTATTTCTGCGAACTAGAAAAAAATGAGTTCGGGGACTTGATTACGCTAGATTATTCTAATGCCCTTTTGATACCATTTTATTTCATGAAAATTCATTTAGAATGATTGGGAAGAAGTTTGGGTCAAATTGATCAGAAGAGTAAAATGGTCATTTTTCAAGGATCGGGAGGTGGAAACATCAAAAATAGGATTGGCTAGTCGAAAAAAAAATTTATTTGGATACGCATAAATTAACGACAACACAAATACGAAGTGGTATGTAGATATGGAGACATGCGAGTACGACATGACATAATCGAAATTTAAATCAATTCATTTGGACAAGGAAATTCTCGAAGATTTAATGGCTAGGATTGTTACCTGATTTGACAGATTTGATTGTCGAATTCGGACCTCGTGTCGCCTTATGGATCAAGATTGCGGCTCGAACGATGAGGATGAACTCGTGACTTGTGTTGATCGATAGAGAAATCAGTGATGGTAACACCAAGATTTAAACTCTCAACATCTTCAAAACTCTCTTTAAAAAAAAATTCTCTCTTTTTTTTCTTTTTCTCTAATTTTTTTTTTCAATCTCTCAAAACTCTTTCAAGCATCCAAAATTTTCTCTCCCCCAAAATTCCCCCCTCCTAAACTCACTTCTTCCTCCTTTTATAGCCTACTCATCCATCTCCCATTCTAATTTTTCCACTAACTCTATCTCCCATTCTAATTCCTCCACTAACTCTTCTTCATTTTCATCTTCCTTTCTTCATCTCTATCTTCCATTCTACTAACTCTTTTTCATCTCCATCTTCCATTCTCTATCCTCATCTTATTTTCTATATCTTCCCTTCTCCATCTTCCTATCTTCATCTCATCTTCTCCATCTCCTCTTCTCCATCTTCCCTTCTCTATTCTAATTTCTCCACTAACTCTTCTTTTTGTTATTTACAAAATAATCCCTCAAGAGTTATGTATTTGCACTCTAGTCTCTCAGATTTTAAGTATTTGCAATTCGGCCCATGGAGAAATATTTCTTTTCACCGCATATTAAATTTAAACTTATTTCTTGCTGCAGAATTTAATTAAAGCCCTTTCGCAAAATTGAGTCATTCTGAGTATAATTGGGTCAAGATGAAAATTTAGGATATTAGAGAATAATGTCACAACTCCTAAAAGTGAAAAATGAAAATAAATTGACTCAAAATTTTTTTTTTATTCGAGATCATGCCCGTGAAGAAATACACGACCCCGAATTGGATTTTTTTTTAATTTAAGATGGCCAACATGAAAAGAAAAACATTGACTATTTTTATGTATTTTTGTGGCCTCAAATGTTATTATTTATTAAATATTTTCCTAATTTCTAAAAAATATATAAAAAAATATAAAAAAATTATGAAAAATTATTTTTTGTTCAAAAATGGTTCTCTAGGCTTGGCCAAGGTCTCCAAAGTTGATTATTTAATTTTATAAATTTTTATGGATTTTCTATTAATTTTTGAAAATAAAAATGACGAAAAATACTGAAAATATGAAAAAAAAAAATTTTGGTCAAAATTGGTTCCCTAGGCTTGGCTAAGGTCCCCAAAGTTGATTTTTCCATTTTATGAATTTTTATGAATTTTTTATTATTATTATTTTTTTAAAAGAAAAGATGATTAAAAATCAGGTGTCAACAGCCATGTGCTTGCTTTATTGCTCACGATGACCCATTTTTCTTGATGCAAGTTGGCAAGAGAAGTCAGCAAGTTTTGTGAGTCCCACGATTTGCACAAAGGGTGCGAGTTATGTACTCATCGTGCCTCTAATTTGCAGTTATAATCTCGTCAATGTGTGGGCATATTGGAAATGATGCGAACTGAAGCCAGCGCATAAGCTTATTGTTTTCATGTTTCGGTCACGGAGTGATCCTTGCGTTCCTCTTACGGATGAGGACACGCCAGAGGTTGGACGTGCACTTTCTGGCAAATGGAGGAGGGTTATTTGAATCATTAGAAATCTGGCAATAAGGTCATTGAAAAACTCTGTCGTGCTTTCTACCTGATACTTGGTTAAATGATGAGTTAACAAGTGGCACAAGTGGGGATGACTTTAAAGATGTCAGATCGTGGACTACCTAAAAGTGGGATTATATCTTAATCGAATGCGAAAAAAATATTTGTGCCGATCCACCAAAAGAAAGGTTGGTGTCCAGCCATCATCACGAGAAAGATGAGAAATTCCAATATTTGGATTCCTTTGGAGAGACGGATTCTCGAGTGCTGAAATGCTGTCAGGCGCATGATGAAGGTTGGATTTTAAAAGAGATTAATCATGGAGAGCACTAGACGACTGTGAGTGGGGGGTTCTCATGGGGTGAGCAAGTTATAGTTTACTCAAGAAAAAATGTCGAACTGGAGCAAATGGTCATGAGAGAAGATATAGGTGGAAGGTGTGTTGACTGGTGGACAAATGAAGAAAAAAGGGCCACGATTAGGGGGGGCGAAGCCATATGTCATGAGGTCCGCCCATTCAATTACGGCCAAAGTGTGTATGGGTTCCCAGGATATTTCAAGTGCCATGGAATAAAGTCATGGGATCATGTTTGAAGTTGATGACAAGCGTAGCTGGCAACTGAGGAAAAGCAAGAAGAAAAGAACGGGAGATGATAGCGGGCCACTAAAAAAATAATCATCGTCATGTTGTACACCGTAAGAGATGAAGGAGGTGGGCAACGTAGCTATCATGCATGGAAAGGGCCATGTTTTGGAGAATGTCTAATATCACGGAAGGAAAAAGAATGTACAGGAAGGAGGAGTGAGTCATAAAAAAATGATAAAGTGGGAGGACAATGTGCTTTCGGTGGCAAGATCATTATTTCACTTTAGCCAAAAGATTAAAAGATGTCGGCAAGAGAAAAAAGGGGGAGCTCTCCGAACGGGTGGGAAGATGGCGAGCCCGTCGTGGAAACTTCTGGGCGTCAACCGAGGGATCTTTGCCTCGGAGCATCCCTATCCCCGTCGGCAACATGGGAGGACGGGCAGTTTCATTTTTCTCCGGATGGCTGATGGTTTATCGGAGGCCAACATGTCTATAAGAGGTCTCAGATCTCTGGGTCTTGAAGCTTGAGAGGGAACTGCAAGGCCTCGCTCCAGAAATCCTTAACAAGATCAAGGAGATGGCCTGATCGCCAGAACGAGATGGCCTACACAATCTATGATGGGCTCACGGCTCATCTCTTAGTTTTCAAAAGTTACGAGGCATGAAGCTGGATTTCAGGCGGAGATAACCTCCCTGGATTAAAAAAAAAGGGAAAGAAAGAAAGCCTCGAGGTGCAGATCTGAGAAGCTGTGGAACGAGCCAAAGAACATCTGTTGCAGGACGTGGAAGATCAAATACTCGAAGTTAGAAAAGAACGAAATGCTTCGAGACAAGCCGTCAAGCTTCTCGAGCAATAGCTCGAAGGGGAAGGAGTGGAGCGAAAGAAAAAAGGCTAGCATCACAAGGACGAAAGCTCAAGGCATCTTGCTCGAAAAATCTGGCGTTGCTACCATTGCTGGTTCACCCGCTCTGTCGTTGCTCGATTGTCATCTTTGCAGCTTTGTGACTACGTCGGCAACCTTGGAGGAGCCCCCACAGCCTTAATGTCTCTGAAGTCGCCATAGCCGTGCTTTGTCCAGCTCCAGGCGCGTCTTCCTTTCGTGTTATCCAAGCTGCATCGAGCCTGCAAATCAAGATGACCACTATCGCCATCATGGAAGCTCTCTTTTGTGCGTTATTATTGCTGCCCTCGCTGAAACCATCGGACTGAAGGCTGTGGACGAAGTCCTGATGTAAGATTGGACAACCACAGCATTGCAGGCCACGGGTTTTCATGAAGCTGGTTCAAGCAAGGGCATCCATTTAGTGATCCAGACAATGCTCCGATGTGCTTATGGGACAACCATGCAACTCCTAAAATGGGGCTTTCGATGCTATGTAAACCTCCACGGTTCATGAAAGTGATTTTTGAAGATTTAACGTGACATCTCAGAGGTGAATATTTATCTGGATCAGTTTCAAGCTACCTCCCGTGGTTGAAGTTTTTTCAGTTTGCGTCGACGCCCTGTGGCTTTCATATGGCCAAAAGCGAGAGGTGGATTGATGGCCTTCAGAACTCTTCTCTATTTCGGTCTTCTCCATATGATACGCTGCAAAAGAAGGTTTAGGTTAATGCTTATGTTGAGCTTTTTGATCAGTTCACGTCGGGACAATTTCCTGATGATACGGTTGAGCTCGTCCGGAGCCGTTATCCATCGAGAGAAAAAGTGTCTCCTGCCAGAGTTTTAAAAAGGAGTAATAATCAAGAGAGAGGTCAGCTTCTCTCAATCCTGACCAGTTCAACCAACGATGGAGGAGAAAGAGAGCGATAGGCCGCCATCTATCGCTCCACCTCTTGTGAACAAGAATTGGTAGCTGTGTCAGCGTAGGATCATGCTCCAGAGCCCACGGGACAACAATGAATTGCACCAACTAATGTGCATGGACCGTTTGGAGCAGAGACAAGAGAAGAGACCTCAAGCGTGGACAATTAAGGCTGGGAGTGCACGGATTGTTGGAAAACAAGTGTATGATGAAGAACTAAGACTGGGTCAGCAAGTCTTATGGGGGCAAATACATCCATATTTTCACCAGCTGGGGTTTTATGACCAACTATTAATGCAGCTTCCGATGACTCCCAAACACCATGGCCTAAAACGATTCAAACGGGTGTCCAGAAACCACCTATTCGGTCAGACACGATCCTTCTCAGAAAAAGATCAGCTAAGCGGGACTCCCTCATTTGTTCTTCCTTCCTTCACCTTATTTTGCGATCACATCTTTGCCTCTACTTTCTTTTCATTTTTGTTGCATGAATCTCTTCAAGTCAATTCCCAAACGTCCGAATCCAAGTTGAGTTTGCGAAGCTATTCCATGAGGTTGTGGAACTATGCCAATGATCAGGTAACTTCCCTCAGTCAATTTTTTTTCTCCTTTCTTGATACCCCCGTTAATTTATTTTGACCAGATTGCGTTAGAGTCAGTTAGGTTGATCTTTCTGCTGGGGAATAGTTCGGCTGGTGTTAGTTAGGATGTTTTTAGGTTAAGTCTATCTCTAGTTTTCACAAGTCTTGATGTCATTATGATGAGGACTCGTTTGGTGAAACGATTGGAAATCTTCGATGTAGTTTGGACTGTTTTGGGTTTCAATCGGCGAAGCCGTCGGAGAATTCACCGGAATTTTGACTATGCCGATATCCTACCCAGTGGTCTGTTGATCGGTCAACTTCAGTGACCGGTCAACGCACCATGTGGCGTACACATGTTGTAAAGGCGTCACACACATGTGATGAAATATATATATATATATATATATATATATATATAAGAGAAGAAAGGAAAAGGAGTAAAAGAAAAAAAAAAGAAAATAGTAAAAAAGGAACAAAAATAAACTGGAAATGGCGTTTCTCACCGTGAGTTGACCGAATGAAAAGTTGACTGGATATGGTCAAGCTTTGGTGTGATAAAAAAATATAAAAATAAAATAAAAAATATATAAAAATAATAAATTCATAAAAATCATTAAAAAATAAAAAGAAAATCTGAAAAAATTCTGAAATATTCAAAAAAAATTCTCAGAAATTGTGGAAAATAAGGAACGAACACGTTTAACTGGTTTAACCTATTTTCACTTTTCGAGCTTTAAAAAATGACCATTTTGCCGTTCTGATCAGTTTGATCCAAATCTTTTCTAGTCACCCCAAATGATTTTTCATGAAATGGTACCGAAAGGGCGTTAGAGTAATCTAGCGTAACCAAGTTCCCGAACTCATTTTCTCTGGTTCGTAGAAATAAATTAGTTCTCCCACTTATTTATTTAGGTTTCTAATCGACTTATCAAGAACGATTAGTGGCGACTCCAAATCTTAAAATCATTTAAACTAAAAAACTAAAGTTGCGATTCGGTAGGACTTGGGAGGGTCCGCGTTAGGTTAGTTAATTTAATTAACCTAATAATCCGTTCAACCGAAATTAAACTTATTATAATTTTTCGGGTCCCGACAGCTTGGCGACTCCGCTGGGGACGTGTTCTTAATTTTTGAAAATTTAAGAACTTAGAGAACTTAGGCCAGAAAATTTCATGAAAATTTATTTCTTCTGAATTGGGTGAATTCTAACCTCTAGGTGTTAAATGGTTTTGCAGAATGGGAGTTATAAGGGGTGGAGTGTTTGACTAACCCTTTGTTTTGCAGGTTGGTGTAGGAATTATTTGTTTAAATTCTGCACATTATTGAAGCGGTGTTTGCATTTAAATGATGTGCATATGTTTATAGTTTTAGCACTACATCACACACGTCCCGTGGCCGGACTTGGGCTACTAGTTTTAGGATGGTATTGTGATTTGGTTTTAGCATTTGGCGTGAGATCACGTCGAAAGTTAGCCCATATTCAATCCCGAACCTCTTTTTAAAAATGAGTTTCAAAAGTTAGGCCTCAGGCTTAGTAAGATTACCAAAGCAGTGGCTTTAATTTTTAGCTCGAGCAGCCGAAGTGGGAAGGCCCGGCTAATCCTGATTACGGCGTGAGATCACGGCTAATCTTGATTATGTGCGCGAGATTGTCGCCTTGCCGTAAGTCTTTCGCTTCAATTTGTCAGCCTTTAGAGTAAATAGGCTAAGATTTAAACTCACGATCCATTTGCATGTCTATGTGACCTACATGGTATTTTTCAAGGTAAAAGTAAGACTTCTAACTCTATCTTGAAATTATTTTTGGTCGGTCCATGTTAGGCGTCGGTCAAATTTTAAACTTAATATCATCGTCATTTTTCAAAAGAAAATAAAAATTAAGTTGGTATCCCATTTCTAAAAAAATGATGAATGTGAAAAAATCCCTTCGGGGAATTTTGTTGACCAACAAAAAGATTTTGCCATATTTTTCCTTAATGTTTCAATGAACTCAAGGTTTTCTCCACAAATTTATCTTGAAAATTCATTCCGAGGAAAAAACAAATTTTTTTTTTCGAGAAATTTGGTAAATATCAAAGGAACTTGTCATATTTTTCCTAAGTTATAAAATCTGCAAGGAAATTCTTTCTAAAGAAATTTACCCATGTTTTTGTGAGAAAATTTTCTCCGATTTCTCATAAAACGAATAAACAAAATTGGACTAATCTAGGAGTCATGGATCGACCCCTTTTGGATCGCATACTAATTATTTCCTTTATTTTTGCAGGGAATTATAGGTACCCTAGGCGGGAGCGAAATTAGATTCAACAATACGCCGAAGATAATCATGGGGAATTTGAAAGGATCGGTAGTCATCAATACCTCGACCGATAATCCTGGAGCCAAGCAAAGAAGTCCTGTAAACAGAATTGCGTCAATCAATGGGCACGTATGAATTATGTATTTTGATGGGGTCGTAAATTTATTAGGCCTGGGGGCGTTTTAATGTATTGAGAGGGGTTTTTGTATTTTTGTTGAAAAAGCACGAAATGCGTAAACAGAACTCACAAAGCAAATTCATCTCACGGTGCCTTCTTGATTAAATCAATTAAAGGTATGTCTTGAAATTTACTCGGATTAGAATTATGTGGAAAACTTTTGAGGATCGGTGTTTTATTAATGAGCATGGCCCACAATCATTTCTCCCAACACTACAGGCACCCGACACAAACAAGTGGACGCTGAAAGAAATAAAGTATGATTGAAGTGGGGCACGAAACAGATGGCCAGGTTTATTGGCATACTAATCGAGTGGTCAGAACAATAATAATGACCAGTTGTGGGTTTTACTGTGATCGGTTGGGGCCGCCGCCGAATTCTTTTTCCATGTCTTCGATATCATCATCAGAGAGGAGTGATGGCGTCTTACCTTTGTCTGTTAAGTTGTGTATCATCATTTTTACAATCACCACCTGTCAAGATAAGATATGATTGAGGCTATCCTGCTAGTTGAGGTTGGGACATGTTCACTGTATATTTTTTCGGAGGCACAATTAATAGAGGTGGATTAGATCTAGCAAAGGCGAATGATCTTACGAAGGTTATGCCTAACAGTCCTTCTTCCAGAAGGGAAGATTGCACCGAACTATGACGGTTCATATGACGTAAAGAAAGTCCTCCCAGAAGGTGCTCCAATCCTAACCAAGTCGGATATTTGTATTGACTCTGATTTCGTAAGGAAACGAAGAGATGGCGTGAAGATAAAAATATAGACATGCGAAACATTCCTTTTAATCCATACATCAACAGGTTTTACAATAGCTCACTAGGGAGGAAATGTAAAGCCAAACTGGGCCCTGATAACCATTACGAAAAAGCTCAACTGACTCTCCAAACAGTTGATGCTCTGGGTGCATCGGGCGCTCTCGGGATCAAGCTCCGTGAGCCTAAAGAAGAGGTGATCACACTTCTCTTTAGCCTGGGCCATACTGGCCTCATAATGCTCGACGGCAAACTCCAGGTCCGGAATCACCGCCCTCTCGAAAGCAATGTCTGTCGTAATGTCATCAAGTCTCTCCTGCAGCCAACCGCATTTGCACCTCATCACAATATTGCCCGGCTCTTATTCGGTGTAAGTTCGGACCAAGGCTAGACGGTCCACCAACTTTCCCCTCTCACGAACCAGCCACGAAAGCTGATCGTTGGCAAACTTGAGGGCCTTCTTGTGATTATCAGCTACAAATGTGACTATTTCTAGACGCTCGTGTCGGTCTTGGTAACGAGCTTTCATGACGGCAGTCACAAGGACCATCTCATAAGCCCGGTTATAGCCAGCCAGAAAATTGATGAAGAGGGTTGAGAAGTTCTGATACTCCTTCCCCAGTTGGGTACACTTAACAGAAACAACGTCCACGGTCCTGAATAAACTGAGGATTTCAGCCTCAACGGTAGAGTTTTAGGCTATATGAGCGTAACCTCTACCAAGAAGATTATAGAGTCTCTCCTACCCAGCCAGGACTTCGGCGGAGAAGGTATGGTTAGGAGAATTGGCCATTTTTGAAAGCAGAATACGAAATAAAGGGGGAGAGAGGTGAGACAGATGAGTGGAATGCGAATATGGTAATCTGCTTTAAAGTAAATATTGATTTCATAGTGACGGTATCAACCAGTCAAGATTTCTCTTATCTACCATTCTCTATTGGCACCACCCTCGTTGGCTCGAATTCCCATCAGATGGCGACCTCGAGCCAAGCGAGTCCGAAATCTCTGCAGAAAGTTTGACGAGACACCGCTACTTTGAAAAAGAAGACGGAAAGACGAGCCGAGTGGAAGACACGTCAAACCTTAGCGAAAAGAAGAGAAGGCTTGTCTTCATTTGTGAACGGGGAAAAGACCTCACCTGCAATGCCGATGCTTGAGATAGGTGGAAGAAATAACGACAGGAGCCCTACCACTATGAAAAGGATGAAATAAAACAAACCGTGCAGAAGACACGGCAAAAGGTTGAGAAAGACAGGAATCTTGGAGGGAGCGATACGATTTATGAACCCACGCCTAAGTTTTAAATAGAGGCATTCTCCTGAAACATTCATCCGTGCTCAGAAAAAGTTTCGAAAACATACCCGGTCGCTCAGAAGAATTCAGAGTGAGTGAGAATATAAGAGAAGATAGCAGATCTTGAGAAATCATCAACCAAATCGAAGATGTCTCAACCCAATACTCCCGAGAGCTATCATTGCCTGCTGAATATGGGAGAGGAAGAGTTCGAAGCCATGTTTGAGATCGAGCCCATGGAGCATGGCCCTTCCGCCAACGACGTCCAAGATCTCAGTAAAGATAAGGACAACAACGGTAAGGGTCAAAAGAAGTGTTACCGTCGCCATACTAAGGAGCAAGTACAAAGGCTTGAGGATTTCTTCAGAACATGCCCTATGCTAGACGGCAAACAGAAAATGGAACTGAGTCAAGAGCTAGGACTTGAACCTTCGCAAATCAAGTTCTGGTTTCAAAATAGGCGAACTCGAATGAAGACTCGTCATGAGCACAACGAAGCCGAGTTTCTAAGAGTTGAAAATGAAAACCTCCAAGCGGAAAATAAGATACATAAAGAAGCTTTTAACTCCGTCACCTGCCCCAATTGCAATAGCCTCCTCCTCACCTTTGATGAAATGCATGATCTGAGGATCGAAAATGCACGTTTAAGGGGTGAGTTAGACCAGTTTATAACAGGATCGAGTTCTATTGGAAGAGGGTACAAAAGGACCAATGCTACTGGATCAGCATCAATACCTCCCGGGGAAGGGGAGATGTATTACCACCAGGCAGGTGGCATTGACGATGAACTCACCGCCATAATCAACCAGTTCAATGTTGATGGAGCACTGGGACTGTAATATGCACAGGGAGTTTGTATTTCGAAGCTGGGATCACAGGTCCTTCAACATGGCCGATGCGTACCTGGTCTAGAATGAAGCCAGCTGATCATGGGAGGGCCTACTAAGGGAGCAAAATCGATCTTGAACAAATGCAGACGCTTCATTTCCTTGCATTGGATATTTTCTACTTTTATTGATGTTCGGAATGAACGTAAAAGCAAGAAGTAATAATTTCCTGTTCTCCTATTAAATACTCGAGTCTGCTACCACGCCAAACTCGTAGTGAATTTATTGCGAGTAAAAAGTCGCGCGAACTAGAAGGGTAAAGCAGTATCGTTTCAATTTACCCTTAAATTGTCTCGATTCTAAATTAGATCCCTTCTGTTTACAGGAATTTGCAAATTGACCCGAAAATACAGTCGTACCCAAAAACGAAATTCCCCGATTAAATAAAACTTGGGGTAAATAAATTCATGGACAGCGCCACAGAATAGATGGCTTCAAACGAGGAATATGTGAACGAATGATCCAAACAATCTCAAAGAATGGTAATTCTGTATCGTTCCAATTTACCCATAAACATCTTGAGTTTTGAATTGGTTTATTCTGTCTTAACAGGGACTGTAGATTGCCTTGAAAAGAGCCGTAATGTCGAATTGCCCAATGCAAAGTAGCAAGACTACGCCATCTCAACGGTTAACTCTTAAAGGAAAGCCTCCATGGACACCTACGATCCAATGGGGCTGATGGCATGGGGAATATAGTGGTCCGAAATATCCCGAGTTCGATCCCCAAGGGTGGAGAATGTTGTAAGTATTGTAAATAAATAAAACAACTTTTTACGCATTTCTTTTTACAAAAAGAAACGGTAATACTCGACGAGCAATACCAAGGTTAGTATTTTGTCATGAGCTTAGCCTAACATTGAAGTGTCCAGCCAAAGCCAAGGGAAACTCAATCTAGTGAACTTGATATAGGGGTCACACAAAACATTCAAGATGAAGGGTAAACCAGTATCGTATCCAATTCATCATTTCTAATACTAACACGTCTTCTCCTCCATTGTTTGATAGGAAATGTCTAACTTAACATACTCACGGAGAAAATCCCGAGTGGTAAAATTGGTAAAGGAGTTGCGCGAAGCACTCAAGGGTAACTCAGTATCGTGTCCAGTTCATCATTTCTGATACTGGCTAACATGTCTCCTTCTTTTTTACAGGAAATGTTAAACTAACATCCGATACGTCAAAGAAAACAGCCTCGAGGGGCTAAGTTATGATAGCCTGATGTGATCTGTCTGATGAAATAGGGGAAATCAACGGCGAATCCTGGATCGAAAAGAGGCAAAACCAGAAACAAGCTACTCCTCGACTCCGGGAATAGGCCCCCAACGTGTTTGATCTGCCCACACAGCCAGGGGCAATTTCCATACTTGTACATTGTATTGCCATATTTGCATGATGTTCACACATTCCATGATTTATGCATGACTGTTCTGCATGTTCAATTTGTCAATTTTGACAAGGGGTATAAACTGTACACGATGCATCGAATGTATATAATGGGGCATGACCGGACGATGAAAGGCAAGCCATTTCTACATACGTCCTGTATTTAATCCACAATGAGTTGAGCGGTAGACAGATTCTGCATTCTCCAAGGCAATGGGTTTTCTCGCAAAAGGAGGCATTCATTCTCCATTCCAAACACTTCAGGCAACCATTGACAACCCATTTGAACGGTGATTTCATTTCATAACCTTGTCAAGAACCACGCTACACTGGGGCAAAACAGAGGTAATTCCAACAATATCAGGAGATAAATGGTTAGAAATTCTCTTGCTTGGACTAACATCAATCTTCGAGTGTTTCTTTGCATGATACTCAAATTTTAATTCAAGTGCTTTAGAATGACGAAGAGCATTTATTTTCTCTATCTTACACACTCATCCTTTGCGTAACCCAATTGAGCCTACAAAATCATTTCTCAAGCCCATGTTGGTGATCCTTGCTCAATTTAAGATAACGACGACACCTTCCCCCAAGGAGCAGAATTGAAGAAATTGGGCCAATAGAGAATTCTCGAATTAGCCCATTTTATATGCTAGACTTTCATGTAATATCTAGTATCATTTGTTGAAAATCATCTTGTTGCTAAAATTCAAAATCACAAGATTGTTAAACGTAAGGAAAAGAAAAACAAGTGTAGCCTAAAAAAATGGGCCTGCTTCCAAATAAAAGGGAGTCAGGAGTAAGAAAAGCAAAGGCTACTCTAAAGAATCTCGGATAGAAAGAGCAAAGTGCATATCAAAAGTAAGGCCAATGCCCATATATTTGTAATGAACTTCTGACTTCGAACATATATTTTGAATTCCCGAAAAAGGATACCCAAAGAAGTCAGTTTGCAAAGTGTAAAAGAACTACCACCCCTCAACCAATGGTGGTATTCATTGAAGATGAATTAATGAAGGTCAAAGATCGGTGACAAGACTGCAATGATCACCAACACCAAGCCCTTCTCATATATTTTTCTGAGCCAAAACAAGCCCTTCGTTTCTCAGACCCAAATCCCGACCTACGTTACGACCCTTGAAAGTCTCTTCTAATTAGAGCACTTGAATTAATGTAAGAGTTGAATGAATTTAAGCACCGCTCGAAGAAGTTCGAACAAGATTATTTCTCTATCATTTTGCAAGGTTCTTGACTTGTATACTCGGAGCAGATGATGAAGACTTTTTTGTCAATGGCCTTGACTCGAAATGAGTCCTCTTTGATAAACCTTTGACCTAGTCCACACTACGGTCCTAATCAAGATCTCCAGATCGGCTCGATCGTATCAATTGCGAGATTACTTAGACCCTCGCTGAATGCGATGATGGTAAGGTTGAGTGATTTCTTTTCAAATCCTGCAATCAGGATAAACAGCCTTTCTCAAGAGTAAGAAAAAGCCCTTTCGGACTGAAGTCCCTATTCAGGTTACATTCGAGGTATTCATGATATGATAACCTCCCTAGACAGAATTGGAGATGCAAACTCGACAAAATAGTCATGCATGATCCATATTATGAGCATACACATATGGTTTTAATCATTGCAAACTCAACTGACTGGTTTTGCATGAACCGATGAACTCATTGATAAAAATGCTAGCACATGTTACCTCTGACACTGTCCAACAGGTAGTGCATTCCTGATAGTCGAGTTACCCTCCGAGGTTTCGAAATTCATCCAAGGGCTCTTGAACAAACAAGCCCTGTTAGCTAATGCTCGCCAAGCATTTTCAGGTGAGTATATCTTCAACCTGAACCTTTCAGTTCTCATGATCATCTAGGTGCTCAAATCCATTGCAGCACGTAAGGTCAGTCAGTGAGCAAGCAGGCATGATACAATCAGTCTGTCTATGACTCGATCATTAACTCAGAAGATCCAGGTAAGTCTTCTGAACCCTTGCGACTCATGGTCAACATGCTCTCATGAAGTTTTCATTAGTTCATGATTGATATAATCTCATGTTCTCAAGCTTTATCAAATCATGATTGACCAACTCTCGTGTTCTTGATCTTTGCCTCATCGGTTTATTCCTAAAGTGATGGGAGAACGGTTAAATTGGGTTTGAGCTTCTACATGATTCCTGATCTCCCTAGATCCCAGAATGGCACCCACCAAGGTAAGTTTAATCGGGTTTGAGAGTCTGCAGGATTCCTGGTCTCCCCAGATCCCAAATTGGCTCTCGAAAATCATTTTCTCAATCAATACCTCTTCAGTCTAGCCAAAAGGTGACATTTAGGGTATACTGTCTTTGGAGCCTTTCTATTGGAGACCCCAACATGGAATGGTCCATTTTCAAATGTCCTTTTTATAGGCACCTAAAGTCCTTCCTACAGGCATCCAAAGTCCTTCTTACAGGCAACACTAAAGTCCTTCCTACACGCAACCCAAAGTCCTTTCTACAAGCGATCAAAGTTCTTTTTACAAGCAACCAAAGTCCTGTCTACAGGCAACCTAAAGTCCTTTCTACCGGCGACCAAAGTCATTTCTACAGGCAACCCAAAGTCCTTTCTACAGGCGATCAAAGTCCTTTTTACAGGCACACAAAAGTCCTTCCTACAGGCAACAAAAGTCCTTCCTACAGGCACCAAAAGTCCTGCTTACAGGCACACAAAAGTCCTTCTTACAGGCACAAAGTCCTTCTTACAGGCATTTCCATGGGGTGACCTACCATACGGGTCAAATTTCGATCAAAGTTTAATTAGTAGAATCCTTTCGTTAGGAATCTACCATGGGATGATACCATAGAGGTCCAATTTCAACCACCCTAAGGTTTTCTTATAACGAATCCTTAGGTTCTCATTCCATTTTCAGTAGTGCATGCGTGTTAGGCAGCAACCATACAACGGGCAGGTAAGTGCAAGGTAAAACTCTCAGCTTTGTCTCTCCCCTACTGCATGAAAGCATCCTTTAATTGGGTCTGAATCAAAACTTGCGCAGAGAGGTATTGGAGATCAAATATCACGACTATTTGTGTTTTCTTAGGTTGAGTTGATTAGAATTTTGGTGTCATCTCGTCTTTGAAATGAACCTCTATCGAGCTTCCTTTCAAAGAGGGGCAGCTGTTGACACCTGATTTTTAATCATCTTTCCTATTTTAAAATTAATAAAAAAATCCATAAAAATTCATAAAAAAAAATCAATCAACTTTGGGGACCTTGGCCAAGCCTAGGGAACCAATTTTGAACAAAAAATGATTTCCCATATTTTCAGTATTTTTCGGTATTTTTATTTTCGAAAATTAATAGAAAATCCATAAAAATTCATAAAATTGAAAAATCAACTTTGGGGACCTTAACCAAGCTTAGGAAACCAATTTTGAACAAAAAATGATTTTCCATATTTTCAGTATTTTTTCGTATTTTATTTTCGAAAATTAAAAGAAAATCCATAAAAATTCATAAAATTGAAAAGTCAACTTTGGGGACCTTAACCAAGCTTAGGGAACCAATTTTGACCAAAAAATGATTTTTCATATTTTTCACATTTTTTAATATTTTTCAGAAGTTAGGAAAATATTTAATAATAAATAGCGTTTGAGGCCACAAAAATATGAAAAAAGAGCAAGTATGTTTCCTGTAATTTCATCTTCATTTTGGCCAAAGAAAATTTATGAAAATTAATCGGAAATCGGGAATTACTTTGTTAATCTCATTTTCAGATTAATTGAAAAAAAATTAATTAATTAATTATAGCAATTTCATTTTAGCCCTTTAATTTTCGATTTTGTATTTCTGGAGCCATGACATTGTCCTCCGATAGTTCAAATTTTCCAATGGCTCGATAGTGCACTTTCTGTTATTGCGTTCGGTTTTTCGAATTCAATTTATCATTTGTACTTTTTCTCGAAATGCTGGTGTTAGGAATCAAACCAAATCAAGTATCGGTCATGGGTCTTCTCCCTAGGTGTGGATCTATTGTGCTAGAAGTGCGTAGACTTGAGCTTCCTGGATTTATCATATCTTTAATCCCTCACGGATGGATGCCCTTTGTTGCGAGTCATTTTGTGTCGAAGTGCAAAGGACATGAAGATCTCGTGCAGCTTAATGCAAGTTGTAACTTGAAGAATCTGAATACCATTAAAATTGGCAGGTACGAAGGTAAGACGAAGGAGGTAAATTTTCCATCTTTGTTCTCTCGACGCTTCGATCTCCTCGTGGATTTCTCGAAAACTTCAGGTGGGCACCATGTGCTTGCTTTATTGCTCACGGTGACCCATTTTTCTTGATGCAAGTTGGCAAGAGAAGTCAGCAGGTTTTGTGAGTCCCACGATTTGCACAAAGGGTGCGAGTTATGTACTCATCGTGCCTCTAATTTGCGGTTATAATCTCGTCAATGTGTGGGCATATTAGAAACGATGCGAACTGAAGCCAGCGCGTAAGCTTATTGTTTTTATGTTTCAGTCACGGAGTTATCCTTTCGTTCCTCTTACGGATGAGGACACGCCAGAGGTTGAACGTGCACTTTCTGGCAAATGGAGGAGGGTTATTGTGAATCATTAGAAATCTGGCAATAACGTCATTGAAAAACTCGTGCTTTCTACCTGATACTTGGTTAAATGATGAGTTAACAAGTGGCACAAGTGGGGATGACTTTAAAGATGTCAGATCGTGGACTACCTAAAAGTGGGATTATATCTTAATCGAATGCGAAAAAAATATTTGTGCCGATCCACCAAAAGAAAGGTTGGTGTCCAGCCATCACGAGAAAGATGAGAAATTCCAATATTTGGATTCCTTTGGAGAGACGGATTCTCGAGTGCTGAAATGCTGTCAGGCGCATGATGAAGGTTGGATTTTAAAAGAGATTAATCATGGAGAGCACTAGACGACTGTGAGTGGGGGGTTCTCATGGGGTGAGCAAGTTATAGTTTACTCAAGAAAAAATGTCTAACTGGAGCAAATGGTCAAGAGAGAAGATATAGGTGGAAGGTGTGTTGACTGGTGGACAAATGAAGAAAAAAGGGCCACGATCAGGGGGGGCGAAGTGTCATGAGGTCCACCCATTCAATTACGGCCAAAGTGTGTATGGGTTCCCAGGATATTTCAAGTGCCATGGAATAAAGTCATGGGATCCTGTTTGAAGTTGGTGACAAGCGTAGCTGGCAACTGAGGAAAAGCAAGAAGAAAAGAACGGGAGATGATAGCGGGCCACTAAAAAAAAAAATCATCGTCATGTTGTACACCGTAAGAGATGAAGGAGGTGGGCGACGTAGCTATCATGCATGGAAAGGGCCATGTTTTGGAGAATGTCTAATATCACGGAAGGAAAAAGAATGTACAAGAAGGAGGAGTGAGTCATAAAAAAATGATAAAGTGGGAGGACAATGTGCTTTCGGTGATAAGATCATTATTTCACTTTAGCCAAAAGATTAAAAGATGTCGGCAAGAGAAAAAAGGGGGAGCTCTCCGAACGGGTGGGAAGATGGCGAGCCCGTCGTGGAAACTTCTGGGCGTCAATCGAGGGATGTTTGCCTCGGAGCATCCCTATCCCCGTCGGCAACATGGGAGGACGGGCAGTTTCATTTTTCTCCGGATGGCTGATGGTTTATCGGAGGCCAACGTGTCCATAAGAGGTCTCAGATCTCTGGGTCTTGAAGCTTGAGAGGGAATTGCAAGGCCTCGCTCCAGAAATCCTTAACAAGATCAAGGAGATGGCCTGATCGCCAGAACGAGATGGCCTGCACAATCTATGATGGGCTCACGGCTCATCTCTTAGTTTTCAAAAGTTACGAGGCATGAAGCTGGATTTCAGGCGGAGATAACCTCCCTGGATTAAAAAAAAAAAGAGAGAAAGAAAGAAAGCCTCGAGGTGCAAATCTGAGAAGCTGTGGAACGAGCCAAAGAACATCTGTTGCAGGACGTGGAAGTTCAAATACTTGAAGTTAGAAAAGAAACGAAATGCTTCGAGACAAGTCGTCAAGCTTCTCGAGCAATAGCTCGAAGGGGAAAGAGTGGAGCGAAAGAAAAGAGGCTAGCGTCACAAGGACGAAAGCTCAAGGCATCTTGCTCGAAAAATCTGGCGTTGCTACCATTGCTGGTTCACCCGCTCTGTCCTTGTCGATTGTCATCTTTGCAGCTTTATGACTACGTCGGCAACCTTGGAGGAGCATGTTGACACCTGATTTTTAATCATCTTTTCTCTTTTGAAATTAATAAACAATCTATAAAAATTCATAAAATTAAAAAAATCAACATTGGGGATCTTGGCCAAGCCTAGAGAACCAATTTTGACCAAAAAATAATTCTTCATATTTTCAGTATTTTTCGATATTTTTATTTTCGAAAATTCATAAAAAAAAAATCAAGAAAAAATGAGAAAATTGCAAAATCAACTTTGGAAGCCTTAGCTAAGCTTAGGCAACCATTTTTTAGTAAAAAATAATTTTTCATATTTTTATATTTTTTTAAATATATTTTTTAGAAATTGGGAAACTATTTAATAAATAATAGTATTTGAGGCCACAAAAATACATAAAAATAGTCAATATTTTTCCTTTAAATCCCTTTTCATGTTGGCCATCGCAAATTTATAAAATCCAATTCATGGTCGTGTATTCCTTCACGAGAATAATCTCGAATCGGGCCTAAAAAAATTCAATTTGAGTCAATTTATTTTCATTTTTCATTTTTAGGAGTTGTGACATTGTTCTTTAATATTTCAAATTTTCATCTTGGCTCAATTATACCCAGAATGACTCAATTTTACAAACAGGGCTTTAATTAAATTTTGCATTATTTTCAATAGCAAGAAATGAGCTTAAATTCAACATGCGATAGGTGTGTCAAAAATTGTGAGGAGATTTGGACTTAAAGAAATATTTCTCCAGGGACTGAATTGCAAATACTTAAAATCTCATGGACTAGAGTACAAATACCTAATACTTGAGGGATTATTTTGTAAATAACAAAAAGAAGAGTTAGTGGAGAAATTAGAATAGAGAAGGGAAGATGGAGAAGAGGGGATGAAGATGGGAGGATGGAGAAGAGGAGATGAAGATGGGAAGATGGAGAAGAGAAGATAAAGAAAATAAGATGAGAATAGAGAAGGGAAGTTGGAGATGAAGAAGAGTTAGTAGAATGGGAGATAGATATGGAGAAGGGAAGATGAATATGAAGAAGAGTTAGTAGAGAAATTAGAAAGTGAGATAGAGATGGAGAAGGGAAGATGAAAATGAAGAAGAGTTAGTAGAGAAATTAGAATGTGAGATAGAGTTAGTGGAAAAATTAAAATGGGAGATAGATGAGTGGGTTATAAAAGGAGGAATAAGTGAGCTTGAGAAGGGAATTTTTTGGGAGAGAAAATTTTGGATGTTTGAGAGGGTTTTGGAAGATTAAAGAAAAATTTGAGAGAAAGAAAATACCAAAAGAGAGAGAAAATTTTGAAGATGATGGGAGTTTAAAGCTAGGGGTTATCATCATAAATTCCTTCATCGATCAACATAAATCAAGAGTTCATCCTCGTCAACAAGCAAACAAATTCGAGCTAAGTGTTTTTATTTATTCATTTATTTGTTGTTTTAGTATCAAATTAGCACAAATTGTATACACTTTCTCCATCTCCCTTTTTCCCATATTTTATGGTAGGTAAAAAAAAAGAGGGACAACTCCGTATCAACGATAAATTCCATGGAAGTGTAAAGTGAGCCCAAACAAATTCCAAGGTGCCCATCAAATTTGCAGCCGACCCGTCAACTGATTTTAGTTCGAATTGTTAAAACAATTTGTTGTATTTTATTTTAAAGAACTAAAACCCCAGAATGGAGAGGCAAAGTGCATCCACTAGAGGTCGTTTATTTCCTGCAATTTAAATTTCTGCACCATCAAACCCCAAAGGAAAGAGCCAAGCCAATGCTAGGCCGTCCATTTGAGGTTTTTACTTACCGTTATTTAAATTCTCGCAATTTAATTCCTGCACTATTAAACTTCAAAGGGAAAAGCCAAGCCAAGGCTGGGCAATCCATTGGAGGTCTTTATTTACTGTCATTGACTTCCTGCCGTTTAATTTTTGAATCACCAGACCCCAAAATGAGTAGACTGTAACACTGCACATAAGTCGTTAACACACTCCCTCTTTCGGCTTCAGGGAATTTTTAACACTTTGAAAATAAAAAAAATACCACCCATGCATCCTATCTAAAAAGTGAAAATACAAAAAGAGAACACTCCACTAGAGCCTTAAGAATAAACCAAGCCTAAGTTGCCAAATTAGGATATTCATGAAATTAAGGTACCGAAAGGGCATTAGTTTTAATTAACTAGTGTAACCAAGTCCCCGAACTCATAATCTCTAGTTCGTAGAAGTAATTTAGTTCTCCCATTAATTTGCATAGGTTTCTAATCAACCTACCAAAAATGATGAGTCGCCAAGCTGTCGCGACCTAAAATTCATTTTTAGGTTAATGGATTACCAGATTAATTAATTAAATTAACTAACCTAGTTCGAGCTCTCCCAAGCTCTACCAAATCGCAACTTTGATTTTTTTTCACATGATTTTAGAATTTAGAGTCGCCACTAATCATTTTTTGTAGGTTGATTAGAAACCTAAGTAAATTAGCGGGAGGACTAAATTACTTCTACGAACCAAATATTATGAGTTCGGGGACTTGGTTACACTAGTTAATTAAAACTAATGCCCTTTCGGTACCTTAATTTCATGGATATCCTGATTTGGCAATTCAGGCTTGGTTTATTCCTCAGGCTCTAGTGGAGTGCTCTCTTTTTGTGTTTACACCTCCATAAGATTTACCGTTGACTTGGAGTTGTCCTTTGCCTGACATAAAAATATGGAGAAATGAGAAATGGAGAAAGTGTATACAATTTTGTGCTAATTTGCGACTAAAACCACAAATAAATGAATAAATACAAACACTTAGCTCGGATTTGCTTGCTCGTTGACGAGGATGAACTCTTGATTTATGTTGATCGATGAAGGAATTGGTGATGATAACTCCTAGGTTTAAACTCCCATCATCCTCAAAATTCTCTCTCTCTTTTTGGTATTTTCTTTCTCTCAAATTTTTCTTCAACCTTCCAAAACTCTCTCAAACATCCAAAATTTTCTCTCCAAAAATAATCCTCCCTCCCAAGTTCACTTCTTCCTCCTTTTATAATCAACTCATCTACCTCCCATTCTAATTTCTCCACTAACTCCATCTCCCATTCTAATTTTTCCACTAACTCTTCTTCAACTTCATCTTCCATTCTCCATCTCTATCTCACATTCTAATTTCTCCACCTATTCTTCTCCATCTCCATCTTCCCTTCTCCATATATATCTCCCATTCTAATTTCTCCACTAACTCTTCTTCATCTCCATCTTCCCTTCTCCATTCTCATCTTATTTTCTCCATCTATTCTTCTCCATCTTCTCCTCTCCATCTCCTTTTCTCCATCTTCCCTTCTCTATCTCCTCTTCTCCATCTTCCCTTCTCTATTCTAATTTCTCCACTAACTCTTCTTTTTGTTATTTGCAAAATAATCACTCAAGTGTTAGGTATTTGCACTCTAGTCCCTGAGATTTTAAGTATTTGCAATTCAGTCCCTGGAGAAATATTTTTTTAAGTCCAAATCTCCTCACAATTTTCGACACACCTCTTCTATGCTTAGTCGAAATTCACCTCATGTCAAATTTAAGCTTATTTTCTGCCGCTGAAGATAATGCAAAATTTAATTACAGCCCTTTGAAAAAATTGAGTCATTCTGGGTATAATTGGGCCAAGAAGAAAATTTAAAATATTAGAGGATAATGTCACAACTCCTAAAAGTGAAAAATAAAAATAAATTGACTCAAATTGAATTTTTTTTTGCCTGATTCGAGACCATGCTCGTGAAGAAATACACGACCCCGAATTGGATTTTTTTTTTAAATTTACGATGGCCAACATGAAAAGAAAAATATTGAATATTTTTATGTATTTTTGTGGCCTCATATGTTATTATTTATTAAATATTTTCCTAATTTCTAAAAAATATATAAAAATACAAAAAAATTATGAAAAATTATTTTTTGTTCAAAAATAGTTCTCTAGGCTTGGCCAAGGTCTCCAAAGTTGATTTTTCAATTTTATGAATTTTTATGGATTTTTTATTAATTTTCGAAAATAAAAATACCGAAAAATACTGAAAATATGAAAAATCAATTTTTGGTCAAAATTGGTTCCCTAGGCTTGACCAAGGTCTCCAAACTTGAATTTTTTAATTTTATAAATTTTTATGGATTTTTTGTTAATTTCAAAAGAGAAAAGATGATTAAAAATTAGGTGTCAACAACTGCCCCTCTTTGAAAGGAAGCTCGGCAGAGTTCATTTCAAAGACGAGATGACACCAGAATCCTAATCGACTTAGTACACAAGAAAATAAAAAGTGTCGTGACATTTGATCTCAAATACTCCTCTTAGCAAGTTCCGATCCAAACCCGGTTTGAGGAGGCTTTCATGCATTGAGAGAGAGACAAAAAGGAGAGTTTACCTGACACTTACTTGCCCATTGTGTGGCGGTTGCCGGACACGCATGTTCTACTGAAAGTGGAATGAGAACCTAAGGATTCGTTATAAGAAAATCTTAGGGTGGTTGAACTTGGACCCGTATGGTAGGTCAACCCATGGTAGATTCCTAACGAAGGGATTCTACTTTAATTGAAATTCGACCCGTATGGTAGGTCACCCCATGGTAGAGTTCCTAATTAAAGGAATCCAATGGCGATCTATCCTATTTAGAGGATTCGTCTGAATTTTGACCTGTATGGTGGGTCGTACCATGATAGATTCCTAGTGAAAGGATTCTACTGATTAAACTCTGATTGAAATTTGACCTGTATGGTAGGTCACCCCATGGTAGATTCCTAATGAAAGGATTCTACTGATTGAAATTTGACCCATATGGTAGGCCACCCCATGGAAATGCCTGTAAGAAGGACTTTGGTGCCTGTAAGAAGGACTTTTGGGTGCCTGTAAGAAGGACTTAAATGGATCATTCCGTATTGGGGTTTCCAATGGAAGGGTTCCAGAGATAGCATTTCGCCTAATTGGTGCCTGCTTTTCAGGACTTGAAAATGGACCTTTCCGTATCGGGGTTTCCGATGGAAGGGTTCTAGAGGTGGCATTTCGCCTGATTGGTGCCTACTTTTCAGGACTTTGAAGATGGACATTGCAGTATTGGGGTTTCCAATGGAAGGTTCCAGAGACGGCATTTTCACCTGATTGGTACCTGCTTTTCAGGACTTGAAAATGGACCTTTCCGTATCGGGATTTCAGATGAAAGGGTTCTAGAGGTGGCATTTCGCCTGATTGGTGCCTGCTTTTCAAGACTTTGAAGATGGACCGTTTTGTATTGGGGTTTCCAATTGAAGGTCTCCAGAGATGGCATTTCGCCTGAAGTTGAGGCCGTATTGCTTTCTTGCGCAGATGAGGTCTTTGAGAAATGAAGATGTATCGCCTTCTGGTGTAGGTAAAGTCTTCGAAGATAGGAGGCCGTGCTGAAAATGCTTGGCGAGCATTTGCCAACAGGGCTTGTTTGTTCAATAGCCCTTGGATGAATTTCGAGACCTCGGAGGGTAACTCGACTATCAGGAATGCACTACCTGTCAGACAGTGTAAGAGATAACATGTGCAAGCATTTTTATCAATGAGTTCATCGGTTCATGCAAAACCATCCAGTTGAGTTTGCAATGATTAAAACCGTATGTGTATGCTCATAATGTGGATCATGCATGACTATTCTGTCAAGTTTGCATTTTCAATTCTGTTCAGGGAGGTTATCATGTCATGAATACCTCGAATGTAACCTGAATGGGGACTTCAGTCCGAAAGGGCTTTCTCTCACTCTCGAGAAAGGCTGTTTATCCTGATTGCAGAATTTGAAAAGAAATCACTCAACCTTACCATCATCGCATTCAGCAAGGGTCTGAGTAATCTCGCAATTGGTACGACTACGTCGATCTGGAGGTCTTAATTAGGACTATAATGTAGGCTGGGTCAAGGCTTACTAAAGGGGACTCTTTTGAGTCAAGGCCATTGACAAAAATGTCTTCATTATCTGCTCCGGGTTTACAAGTCAAGAACCCTGCAAAAATGAGAGAGAAACAGTCTTGCTCGAACTTCTTCGAGCGATGCTTAAAATCATTCAACTCTTACGTTAATTCAAGTGCTCTAATCAGAAGAGACTTTCAAGGGTTGTAACGTAGGTTGGGATTTAGGACTGAGAAACGAAAGGCTCGTTTTGGCTCAGAAAAATATATGAGAAATGCTTGGTGTTGGTGATCATTGCAGTCTTGTCACCGATCTTTGACCTTCCTGAATTTGTCTTCAATGAATACCACCATTGGCTGAGGGGTGGTAGTTCTTTTGCTGGAAATTGCATTTTGTAAATTCTCTTTTGAGCGTTCTCAAAATCAGAAGTATATTACAGATGAATGGGCATTGACCTTGCTTTTGATAGGCACTTTGCTTTTTCTGCCCCAGATTTTTGGAGTAGCCCTTGCTTTTCTTACTCCTGACTCCCTTTTGTTTGGGAGCAGGCCCATTTTTTGGCTACACTTGTTTTTCTTTTTGACAAGATGATTTTCAAAAATTGATACTAGACATCACATGAAAAGTCTAGCACATGACATAAGTTCATTTTGAGAGTTCATTATTGACCCAATTTCTTTGATTCTGCTTCTTGAGGAAAGCGTCATCCTTCTTTGGAATGAGCAATGATCACCAACAAGGGCTTGTGAAATGAATTTCTAGGCTCAATGCAAAGGATGTGTAGGATAGAGAAACGAATGCTCTTTGTCATCCTAAAACACTTGAATTAAAATTCGAGTTAAATGCAAAGAAACACTCGAAGATTGATATTAGTCAAAGCAAGACAATTTCTAACCATTTTCATCATGATAACTGCTGGAACTACCTCCATTTGGCCCCGATGTGGGGTGGTTCTTGACAGGGGTTATAAAATGAATCCGCCGCTCAAATGGGTTGCCAATGGGCACCTGTAGTGTTTAGGGTAGAGAAATGAATGCCTCTTTCCTTTCGGCTATTGTACCTTTTGCGAGAAAACCCATTGCCTTGGGGAATACGGAATCTACTTAGCACACAACTCACTGTGGATGTGGGACATGTATGAAAATGGGGTCGCCTTTCATCATCCTGTCATGCCCCATTCTACACATTCGACGCATCATATGCAGTTTATGCCCCCAGTCAGAATTGGCAAAATTAAACATGCAGCATAGTCATGCATGAATCATGGCATGTGTAAATATGATGCAAATGTGGCAATTTTTAGCACTTCGTGTGTTTACAGAATGTGCAAGTATGGACGAGAATTTCCTAGGAAAGGAAGAGATTCGAATTGCCCCTAGACGTGCTGACTAAACAAATTGAGGGCGTACTTCTTAAGTCAAGGAGTGGCTTGTCTCTGGCTTTGCTCCTGCAAAACAAAATGCATGGGTTAAGCGAAGCGTTTGGGCCTTCTCAATGTTAATAACCGTCACGGTTGCCGGTCAAACGTCCCTTTTTCAATTCAGGGTTGTTGCCCCATTTTCATCAGAATGGATCTTGTCAGATGATTATAATTTTTGCCCCTTGGGGCTGTTTTCTTTGACGTATCAGATGTTAGTTTAACATTTCCTGTAAAAAGGAAGAAGACATGTTAGCTAGTATCGGAAATGATGAACTGGACACGATACTGATTTACCCTTGAGCGCTTCGCGCAACTCCTTTACCAGCTTCACCACTCGGGATTTTCTCCGTTGGTATGTCAAGTTAGACATTTCCTGTCAAATAATGGAGGAGAAAACATGTTAGCTAGTATTAGAAATGATGAATTGGATACGATACTGGTTTACCCTTCATCTTACACGCTTTGCATGATCTCTTTATCGGGTTCACTAGATCGAGTTTGTCTCCAGTTTCCGTTGGACGCTTTATCATTAGGGGCCAAGCTGTGGCAAAGCATGGGCCTTGATTTCGCTCATCGAATATCCTAATTTCTTTCGTTCCAGATCACTGTTATTCCTCATACTCTCAGGCCCATTAGGCTGTAGGCGTCTATGGAGGCTCCCTTTTAAGGGTTAATCCACGGATGGTATGATCTTGTCGTATTTGGCAAATCTACGCCATAATGCTCTCCAAAGTATTTTACAACCCCTGTTAAGACGGAATAAAGTAATTCAGAATTCGAGACGATCAGGGGAAGATTGAAACGATACAAAACTACCCATCTCTAAGGCTGCTCGCGTCTTTCGCTCGTATTCCCCTTTTGTTTGAAGCTGTCCATCCAGCAATAATGTCCACGGATCAATTTGCCCCGAATTTTGTTCAATACGCATTTGGGTATGCTCGTGTTCTCGGGTCGATTTGCAAATTCCTGAAAATAACAGGGATCTAATTTAAAACCGGAGTAATTCGAGGGTACATTGAGACGATACGGAGTTACCCTTCAGGTTTACGCAAATTTTTACTCGCCATCAATTCGTCGCGAGGTTGGTGAGGTGGCGGATTCGAGCATTTAATAGGGGGAAGTCGGATCATTACTCCTTGCTTTTACATATTACAAAAGCGGAAAAACATATCACGCAAGGGAATAAAACACGTTCACTCATTCAGGATCGATTCTGCTTCCTCAGCAGGCTCTCCCATGATCAGCTGGCTTCATTCTAGACCAGGTACGCATCGGCTATGTTGAAGGACCCGTGATCTCAGCTTCGAAATACAGACTCCCTATGCATATTACAGTCCTCGTGCTTCATTAACATTAAACTGGTTGATCATGGCGGTGAGTTTATCGTCAATGCCGCTTGCCTGGTGGTGATACATCTCCCCTTCCTCGGGAGGTATTGATACTGATCCAGTAGCATTAGTCTTTTTGTACCCTCCTCCAACAGAACTCGATTCTGTTATAAACTGGTCTAACTCGCTTCTCAAACACGCATTTTCAATCCTCAGATCATGCATTTCATCGAAGGTGAGGAGGAGGCTGTTGCAGTTAGGGCAGGTGGTGGAGTCAAAAGCCTCTTTATACATCTTGTTTTCCGCTCGGAGGTTTTCATTTTCAACTCTTAGAAACTCGGCTTCGTTGTGCTCATGACGAGTCTTCATTCGGGTTCGCCTATTTTGAAACCAGAACTTGATTTGTGAAGGTTCAAGTCCTAGCTCTTGACTTAGTTCCATTTTCTGTTTGCCGTCTGGCATAGGACATGTTCTAAAGAAATCCTCAAGCCTTTGTACTTGCTCCTTAGTATGGCGACGGTAACGCTTCTTTTGACCCTTACCGTTGTTGTCCTTATCTTTACTGAGATCTTGGACGTCGTCGGTGGAAGGGCCAGGCTCCATAGGCTCGATCCCAAACATGGTTTCGAACTCTTCCTCTCCCATATTCAGCAGGCAACGATAGCTTTCGGAAGTATTGGGTTGAGACATCTTCGATTTGGTCGATGATTTCTCAAGGTTTACTATATCTTTCTGTATTTTCACTCTCTCTGAACCGTGTATGCTTTAAAACTCTCTTCAACGTATGAATAAAGATTATCAGGAGGATGTCTCTTTTAAAATTTGGCGTCGGCTTAGCATATGTATCGCTTCTCCCGAGAGTTCTGTCTTTCTCAACCTTTCCTGCGTGTTTCTTGCTTGGCTCGTCTTTTCTCATCTCTTCATAGTGGTAGGGTCCCTATCAACGTCTCTACCGTCGATTTGCTGGCGTGTTCTCCTATAAAAACGAATCCCATTTTCCTTGTCTCCCACCCAAATCACCTTTCTTTCTTCTTTTTCAAAGTTGTGTCATCCCGTCAAACTTTTGGCAGAGATGTCGGATTTGCTTGCCTAGAGATTGGAGACGAGTAGCGGAGGTGATGCTGATAGGGAATGGTAGACAGGAAAATCTGGCCAGTAGAGACTTTCACTGCAAAAATGAAAATGAATGCGGTAGTATATGTTCTTCATATTCTAGAAAAATTGGAACGATACTGTTTTACCCTTGTATGTACTTCCATTGAATTTGAATTGAGGAAGTTCCTTCATTTGAATTGGATTGGATTGTATGTCCCGAGTTGCCCTTCACTTTGAGCTTGCCACATAAGTGCTTTGCTTAGTTGGGCCTTGTTTTCTTTCGGGTTGCCTTGGACTATCATCATTTTTTATGCCATCGGGTCCGTGGACCGGAGGGCTCCTTTAATTTAAAGGTTACCTTCAAGGCAAATGAGTCCTATCGCATTCCATTGGGTCATTTCATTTTGCGACACTCTTGAGGCAATTTGCAATCCCCTGGGTGAGAATGGAACAAATCCAATTTAGCATTTTGCGACGATTGAGGGTAAATTGGAACGACACACAGTTACCCATCTTTGAGCTCGCCTGGGCTTTTCACTTGAAATTTCCCTACGTGAGGCCATTCAACATTTCTCATTATGGCAGTCAGCGACGTTGCCACAAATTGATCCGCCCTGAGTCTAGCATAAAAAGGGATTCACGCATTCGACGGGATAAAAAACAAATTACCCCATGCCCCTGAATTAAATCTAGACACCTAGAAAGTTGGAAATATCACACGCAGGGGAATTAAGCATGAAATGAAAGGTGCACTTGTTCAAGGTCAGTTCTGCCTCTCCTGCGGCTCTTCGATAATCAGCTAGTCTCATGCTGGTTCAGGCATGGATAACCGATGTTTGAGAGTCCTTAATCACTGGCTTCTGATTATGGCTTTGGATGTCTGTCAACTTTAAACTGGTTGACCAGGGCAGTAAGCTCATCATCTGGGTAATCTCTTGAACCTTCCAGCAACTGATGCTCGAATTGGGCATTATTGTTGGCAAATGCTGGCGGTAGATTTCTCATTCTGTCCTCGCCATGAGCAATTTGACTTCTCGAGCTGAAGTCTTCATCATTACTCCAGAAAGTGTGGGGATCACCAACTGTCCTGCTGCCAAGAACTCCTTCCATTCGAGGATTAGAGAAGTAGAAGTGCTCAGGATAATTTCTTGTCTGATTCTCTGGCTGCGCAGGCGCGCTGATCATGGGATGAATTCTAACCACGGGTTGGTGCTCAAACCAAGGAGTCTGAATACACTGCCCCTGCGGTCTATACTCTTGAAGAGCATTAGGGTGATTCTGGGAGATACTTTGATTAACGCCTGGGGGATTGATGGCACGGCTACTGGTTTGGTTGATGATGGGAAGTGGCTCGCCCCATGCTAACCTGTGGAACTTATGGTGGCGAGGAGACTCGACGTTCAGGCTTGGATCAGTCCCGCCTTGGTTTTCTTGATTCTGAGCTGCATTGTGTTCTCTCACCCTTTTTCTGTACTTCTGAAGATGACTCGAAACATTTGCTTTAGTGAGTCCCTCTACCTTCATAATTTCCAGTATATGTTGCGGCCGTGCCGAATCGATTCCTAGCTGCTGAACTGCATTAACAAATATACGATGCAGCTCGGGAGACCAACTCATCTTCTTTCTCCAGTTGCTTGGAATAAAATTGAAGGCTTGATGCTTGTTCTCATGGTCGTGCAATTGCTTCCTTACCACGTGCTGCCATATGTTTTGAAGCATCTGAACCCTAACTGGTTTCGTTACGACGTCTTGGGCCCCGTTTAAGACAGCCTTCATCATGGCTTGCTGATCATCGCTTGCCAATATTACGAGGACTGGCATGTTTAATTTAGAATTGATGACTTCCAAGAGAGTGAAAACATCCATGTCAATCCCTACCATGGCGGTGAGGACGATATCAAACTGGTAACTACTCCTCCTTAATATCTCTAAGGCCTCTGTCGCCTTTGCTTGAGCTACAACCTTATACCGGCATTTTCTTAATACGGTAACAAGGATTGACAGAGAGACTGGATTACCGTCAATGGCCATGACCAGTAGACCCTCAGAGTAAGGAACTTCATCAACTTCGACCAGGGTTGAACATGCGCCCATTTCCCTAATGCTCGACATATTTCTGGATCTAGGACTGCCGATTCGAGACCGCCTCAGGATGTCTTCTCGGACTTGAGGGATCACGGGATCGTTGATGGCTTCTCGTAACAGGCTTTGAAAGCCAATGCTTTGATGGTGAAGGTTTTGAATTCCTCTCCCACGAGAACTCCTTCCTCTCTATCTTTCTCCTGCGAGTTTGTGCAGATGAACCCTCACTATCAAATGAGGATAAATTCTCTCTCTGGCAATAGCAACGACTTCCCCCTTCACGAGCAGTGCTATTAGATTTACCGAGGGGAAAATCTGACATTCAGCTTTTGATTAAAGGGGAAATCCTCGTTTATCGCTCAGTTTGTCTTCTTCTTTCTTTTCGCGGTAGAGGGCCCCTGTCAAGATTTCCACCGTCGATTTACTGGCGGGTCCTCCAATGAAGACGAGTAATATCTCTCTTTCTGCCGAAAATTTCTTTGTCCCCCACTCAGCTCGTCTTTTCGTTCTTTCTTTTTTCAAAGCGGTGGAGTCCCGTCCAGCTTTTCCACAGAGACGTCAGGTTTGTTCGGCTCGAGGTTGCCACTTGACTGGAATTTGAGCCACCGGGGGTGTTGCCGACAGAGAATGGTAGATAGGAAAACCTATAAGGACTGCCCCTGTGAAATCAGTATTTAAATTGAAGCAGATTACCATCTTCGCATTCCGCTCATCTGCCTCACCTCTCTCTTTCAAAAATGGCCAATTCTCCTAACCACACCTTATCCGTCGAAGTCCTGGCTGGGTGGGAGAGACTCTACAATGTTCTTGGTAGAGGTTACGCTCATATAGCCAAAAACTCTACTGTTGAGGCTGAAATCCTTGGTTTATTCAGGACTGTGGATGCTGCTTCTGTTGAGGGTACCCAACTGGGGAAGGAGTATCGGAACTTCTCAACCGTCTTCATCAATTTTCTGGCTGCCTATAACCGCGCTTATGAGACGGTCCTTGTGACCACCGTTGTGAAAGCTCGTTACCGAGACCGGCACGAACGTCTGGCAACAGTTACATTTGTGGCTGATAATCATAAAAAGGCCCTCAAGTTTGCCAACGATCAGCTTTCGTGGCTGGTTCGTGAGAGGGGAAAGCTGGTGGACCGTCTGGCCTTGGTCCGAACTTACGCCGTATAGGAGCCAGGCAATATTGTGATGAGGTGCAAATGCGGTTGGCTGCAGGAGAGGCTTGATGACATTACGGCAGACATTGCTTTCGAGAGGGCGGCGATTCCGGACCTGGAGTTTGCCGTTGAGCATTACGAGGCCACTATGGCCCAGGTTAAAGAGAAGTGTGATCGCCTCTTCTTTAGGCTCGCGGAGCTTGATCCCAAGAACGCCCGGTGCACCCAGAGCATCAACTTCATGGAGAGCCAGCTGAGCTCCTTTGTGACGCTTATTAGGGCTCAATTTGATTTCACTTTTCCTCCCCAGTGAGTTGTTTGTAAGGTTTGTTGGTGAATGGAATGAAGAGAAAGTTTCACGTGTTTGTGCTTTTCATTTTCCTGCCATTTCTTCACCCATATAGCATGATAGGACGATTTACGGTACTGAAGACGTTGAGGCTTAACACTCTTCTCGGTGTTCTTGTTATCTGCTGCCGGCGATGATATCAAGGACATTGGCGAAGGGTTCGGTGGCGGCCCCCACCGGTCACAGCGCCGTGAGTCAGTCGTGTGAATTATTGCAAATCGACCACTCGATTAGTGCTCCAATAAACAAACCGGGCTGCCCGTTGCGTGCCCCACTTTACTCCTGCCTATCTCTTTCGGCGTCTACTTGAATGTGTCGGTCGCCTGTAGCGTTGGGAGAAATGATTGCGGACCATGCTCGGTAATAAAATACTAGTCCTCCAAAATCTTCCATGTGTTTTGAATCCGAGGAAGGTAAAAAGGCAAGCCTTTGTTCAATTTAATCAGAAAGGTGTCGCAAGGTCGGGTTCATAATCTTGCCCCATGGGTTTTGATTACACAGTCTCGACTTTCTCAACAAAAATACATGAACCCTTCTAATACATTAAAAATGTCCCCAGGCCCGATCTGGATGCATTCACTACCCCTCATCAAAATACATGGCCCATACGTGCTGACTTATTGACACGATTCTGTCTCCGGAAGAATTGGCCTCTTCATATGCCCCTAGGGTTAACGATTTCTTCGCTTGCCCCCTGATTGTTATCACCAACGAGCCCGATTTTTCTCCACCCTAGGGTACCTATAATTCCCTGCAAAAGTAAAGAAAATAATCAGTATGTGATCAAGAGAGGTCGGTCCATGACTCCTAGATTGGCCCAATTTTAGTTTTCCATTTTATGAAGAAATCAGATGAAATTTTCTTAGGAAGACATGGACAAATTTCCCAGAAAGAGTTTTCTTGCAGATTTTATAACTCAGAAGACTGTGGTAAAATCCTTTGACATTTAACAAATTTCCCAAAGAAATTACCTTCTTTTATCACAATAAATTTTCAAGGGTAAATTTGTCAAGAAAATCTTGTATCCATTGAAGCAGTAAGGAGAAATGTGACAAAATCTTTTTATTGGCCGACAAAATTTCCCAAAGGGATTTTTCTGCATTCATCTTTTCAGAAATGGGACACCAATTTGATTTCGATTTTTCATTTTCTTTGAAAAAATGACCACGTGGTTAAGTCCAAAATTTAACTGACACTTATCATGGACCGACCAAAAATAAATACGAGACGAAGTTAGAAAACTTACTTTCACCGTGAAAAATACCATGTAGGTCACATAGACATGCACATGAATCGTGAGTTTAAATCTTAGCCTATCTACTCTAAAGGCTGACAAATTGAAGCGAAAGACTTACGGCAAGGCGGCAATCTCGCGCACATAATCAAGATTAGCCGTGATCCGACGACGTAACCAGGATTAGCCGAGCCTTCCCACTTCGGCTGCTCGAGCTAAAAATTAAAACCACTGCTTTGGTAATCTTACCAAGCCTGAGGCCTAACTTTTAAACTCATTTTTGAAAAGAGGTTCGGGATTGAATCTGGGCTAACTTTCGACGTGATCTCACGCCGAACGCTAAAACCAAATCACAATACCATCCTAAAACTAGTAGCCCAGGTCCGGCCACGGGACGTGTGTGATGTAGTGCTAAAACAGTAAACACATGCATAACATTTAAATGCAAACACCGCTTCAATAATGTGCATAATTTAAATTGAATTCCCACACACCAGACCTGCAAAACAAAGGGTTAGCCAAACACTCTACCCCTTATAACTCCCATCCTGCAAAACTATTTAACACCTAAAGATCAGAATCCAACCAAGTCAAACCAAATGAATTTTCATGAAATTTTTCTGGCCTAAGTCCTCTAGGTTCTTAAATTTTTTCAAAAATTAAGAACAAGTCCCCAGTGGAGTCGCCAAGCTGTCGCGACCTAAAATTCATTTTTAGGTTAATGGATTACCAGATTAATTAATTAAATTAACTAACCTAGTTCGAGCTCTCCCAAGCTCTACCAAATCGCAACTTTGATTTTTTTTCACATGATTTTAGAATTTAGAGTCGCCACTAATCATTTTTGGTAGGTTGATTAGAAACCTAAGTAAATTAGCGGGAGGACTAAATTACTTCTACGAACCAGAGATTATGAGTTCGGGGACTTGGTTACACTAGTTAATTAAAACTAATGCCCTTTCGGTACCTTAATTTCATGGATATCCTGATTTGGCAATTCAGGCTTGGTTTATTCCTCAGGCTCTAGTGGAGTGCTCTCTTTTTGTGTTTACACCTCCATAAGATTTACCGTTGACTTGGAGTTGTCCTTTGCCTGACATAAAAATATGGAGAAATGAGAAATGGAGAAAGTGTATACAATTTTGTGCTAATTTGCGACTAAAACCACAAATAAATGAATAAATATAAACACTTAGCTCGGATTTGCTTGCTCGTTGACGAGGATGAACTCTTGATTTATGTTGATCGATGAAGGAATTGGTGATGATAACTCCTAGGTTTAAACTCCCATCATCCTCAAAATTCTCTCTCTCTTTTTGGTATTTTCTTTCTCTCAAATTTTTCTTCAACCTTCCAAAACTCTCTCAAACATCCAAAATTTTCTCTCCAAAAATAATCCTCCCTCCCAAGTTCACTTCTTCCTCCTTTTATAATCAACTCATCTACCTCCCATTCTAATTTCTCCACTAACTCCATCTCCCATTCTAATTTTTCCACTAACTCTTCTTCAACTTCATCTTCCATTCTCCATCTCTATCTCACATTCTAATTTCTCCACCTATTCTTCTCCATCTCCATCTTCCCTTCTCCATATATATCTCCCATTCTAATTTCTCCACTAACTCTTCTTCATCTCCATCTTCCCTTCTCCATTCTCATCTTATTTTCTCCATCTATTCTTCTCCATCTTCTCCTCTCCATCTCCTTTTCTCCATCTTCCCTTCTCTATCTCCTCTTCTCCATCTTCCCTTCTCTATTCTAATTTCTCCACTAACTCTTCTTTTTGTTATTTGCAAAATAATCACTCAAGTGTTAGGTATTTGCACTCTAGTCCCTGAGATTTTAAGTATTTGCAATTCAGTCCCTGGAGAAATATTTTTTTAAGTCCAAATCTCCTCACAATTTTCGACACACCTCTTCTATGCTTAGTCGAAATTCACCTCATGTCAAATTTAAGCTTATTTTCTGCCGCTGAAGATAATGCAAAATTTAATTAAAGCCCTTTGAAAAAATTGAGTCATTCTGGGTATAATTGGGCCAAGAAGAAAATTTAAAATATTAGAGGATAATGTCACAACTCCTAAAAGTGAAAAATAAAAATAAATTGACTCAAATTGAATTTTTTTTTGCCTGATTCGAGACCATGCTCGTGAAGAAATAAACGACCCCGAATTGGATTTTTTTTTTAAATTTACGATGGCCAACATGAAAAGAAAAATATTGAATATTTTTATGTATTTTTGTGGCCTCATATGTTATTATTTATTAAATATTTTCCTAATTTCTAAAAAATATATAAAAATACAAAAAAATTATGAAAAATTATTTTTTGTTCAAAAATAGTTCTCTAGGCTTGGCCAAGGTCTCCAAAGTTGATTTTTCAATTTTATGAATTTTTATGGATTTTTTATTAATTTTCGAAAATAAAAATACCGAAAAATACTGAAAATATGAAAAATCAATTTTTGGTCAAAATTGGTTCCCTAGGCTTGACCAAGGTCTCCAAACTTGAATTTTTTAATTTTATAAATTTTTATGGATTTTTTGTTAATTTCAAAAGAGAAAAGATGATTAAAAATTAGGTGTCGACAGCGACTCCAAATTTTAAAACAATTTGAACAAAAAACCAAAGTCGCGATTTGGTAGAGCTTGGAAGAACTCGAACTAGGTTAGTTAATTTAATCAATTAATCTGATAATCCATTAACCTAAAAAATGAATTTTAGGTCGCGACAGCTTGGCGACTCCGCTAGGGACGGGATTTTTAACTTTTCAAGAAAAAGACACCAATTGGAATACTTGAATTTTTTCGAAATTTTAAAAGCCTTAGTGGACTTAGGCCAATGAAAATTTCATGAATATTTCACTTTTAGCGATCTTGTTTGGAACCCATCTTTAGGTGTTAAATGGTATTATAGGTGGGAGTTATAAGGGTGGAGTATTTGGCTAACCCCTTGTTTTGTAGGTTTAGTGTACGGGAATTGGAATTTAATTTTTGCACATTTTTGAAGTGGTGTTTGAATTTAATTGTTGTCCATGATTATCTGTTTTAGCACTACATCACACACGTCCCGTGGCCGGACCTGGGCCACTAGTTTTAGGATGGTATTGTGATTTGGTTCTAGCGTTCGGCGTGAGATCACGTCGAAAGTTACTCCAAATTCAATCTCGAACCTCATTTCAAAAATGAGTTTTAAAAGTTAGGCTTCAGGCTTGGTAAGATTACCAAAGCTGTGGTTTTAATTTTTTACTCGAGTAGCCGAGGTAGAAAGGCCCAGCTAATCCTGATTACGTCGTGGGATCACGACTAATCTTGATTATGTGCGCGAGATTGTCGCCTTGCCGTAAGTCTTTCGCTTCAATTTGTCAGCCTTTAGAGTAGATAGGCTAAGATTTAAACTCATAATTCATGTGCATGTCTATGTGACATACATGGTATTTTTCATGGTAAAAGTAAGTTTTCTAACTTCATCTTGTATTTATTTCGATCGGTCCATGTTAGGTGTCGGTTAAATTTTGAACTTAGCATCATGGTCATTTTTTTCAAAAGAAAATAAAAAAAAAATCAAATTGGTATCTCATTTCAAAAAATGAATATGGAAAAATCTTTCGGGGAATTTTGTTGACCAATAAAAAGATTTTGTCGCATCTTTCCTTAATGCTTCAATGAATACCAGATTTTCTTGACAAATTTATTGTTGAAAATTCATTATGATGAAAGAAGACAATTCATTCGGAAAACTTACTGAAACTCAAACAACTTTACCACATTTTTCGAGTTATGAAGTCGTAAGAAAATCCTTTTTAAGAAACCCACTCATATTTTTCTAAGAAAATTTTTCCTGATTTCTCATAAAATGAAAAAATAAAATTGGATTAATATAGGAATCATGGGCCGACCCATCTTGAATCACATACTCACTTTTCTTTTATAGGGAAATCACAGGTACCTCAGGTAGGAGCAAAATCGGGTTCAGCATTATGCTAGGAATAACCTCGAGGAATACGAAAGGACGGATAATTGTTGATGTCTTAGCTGATGACCCATGTGACAGTTTGAAAATTCGACCCAATTATCGGAATTTCTAAATGAATGGAAATACTTCGTTAATACACTCTAATCGACGCTCACTCAGGATTTGCTACCCTAAGATGACTAACCGAAGGGGAAAGGCTACCTGGGAAGATTTCCCAAACGGCCGCCCGTTGGTCTGAGACAGAGACAGGGTCTGTATTTAATGAAATTGACCACAATTTGAAATCCGACAACGGACAATCGAATTAGTAAGATAAATACAATGCAAGAAAGGAAATCAGACTCAGAAATGTCACCAGAAGGGCAGACAGCCAGTGTACGTCGAGAAGCAAGACGTGATTAGAAAATTACCGAAATGCCCCCAGTAAATGCTCAGTCCTTAGGATTAATTAAATTAGGATTTCTGAGAGTAGATTCGACAAATCGAAATCAAATCCTGTCTGAATTTCGTTCGCGCTTGTTGACACCTGATTTTCAATCATTTTTTCTATTGCTAAAGTAATAAAAAAATCCATAAAAATTCATAAAATTGAAAAATCAACTTTGGGGACCTTAGCCAAGCCTAGGGAACGAATTTTGACCAAAAAACGATTTTTCATATTTTCAGTATTTTTACGTATTATTTATTTATTTATTTTCGAAAATTAATAGAAAATCCATAAAAATTCATAAAATTGAAAAATCAACTTTGGGAACCTTAGCCAAGCCTAGGGAACGAATTTTGACCAAAAAATAATTTTTCATATTATATATTTTAATTTTTTAAAAAAAATACAAAAATATTTGAAAATTTTGGAAAAATAACATTTGAGGCCAAAAAATGCACAAAGATAGTTAATATTTTTATTTTAAATCTATTTTCATATTGGCCATCGCAAATTCAGAAAAATCCAATTCGAGTCACGTGTTCCTTCACGAGTATAATCTCGAATCGGGCCTAAAAAAATTTAATTTGAGTCAACTTATTTTTAACTTTCACTTTTTATGAGTTGTGACATTGTCTTCTAATATTTTAAATTTTCATCTTGGCCCAATTATACCCAGAATGACTTAATTTTGCAAAAGGGCTTTAATTAAATTATGCATTATTTTCAGCGACAAGAAATGAGCTTAAATTTGACATGTGGTAAATTTTGGTGTGTCAAAAATTGTGAGGAGATTTGGACTTAAAGAAATATATTTTTTTCAGGGACTGAATTGTAAATACTTAAAATTCAAGGACTAGAGTGCAAATACCTAACTCTTGAAGGATTATTTTATAAATAATAAAAAGAAGAGTTAGTGGATAAATTAGAATAGAGAAGGGAAGATGAAGAAGAGAAGTTGGAGAAGAATGGATGGAGAAAATAAGATAAGAATAGAGAAGGGAAGATGGAGATGAAGAAGAGTTAGTAGAGAAATTAGAATGGAAGATAAGAATAGAGAAGGGAAGATGGAGATTAAGAAGAGTTAGTGGAGAAATTAGAATGGGAGATAAATATGGAGAAGGGAAGATGAAGATGAAGAAGAGTTAGTGGAGAGATTAGAATGTGAGATAGAGATGGAGAATGGAAGATGAAAATGAAGAAGAGTTAGTGGAGAAATTAGAATGGGAGATAGAGTTAGTGGAAAAATTAGAATGGGAGATAGATGAGTAGGTTATAAAAGGAGGAAGAAGTGAGCTTGAAAGAGGATTCTTGAGAGAGAAAATTTAAAGTGTTTGGGAGAATTTTTTGGAGAGAAAATTTGAAGTGTTTGGGAGAATTTTTTGGAGAGAAAATTTTGGATGTTTGAGAGAGTTTTGGGAGATTGAAGAAAATTTTGAGAGAAAGAAAATACCAAAAGAGAGAGAATTTTGAAGATGATGGGAGTTTAAAGCTAGGGGTTATCATCACAAATTCCTTCATCGATCAATATAAATCAAGAGTTCATCCTCGTCAACGAGCAAACAAATTCAAGCTAAGTGTTTTTATTTATTCATTTATTTATGGTTTTACTCGCAAATTAGCACAAATTGTATACACTTTCTCCATCTCCTTTTTCTTCCATATTTTATGTCAGGAGAAGGATATCTCTACGTCAACAGCAAAAATCTCGTCGAGATGCAAAAATCGGCCCAGACAAGCTCCTAAGCTGTCCACCGATTTCTCAACTGATCTGTGACTAAAAGTCCTTCTTAATTCAAAAGAAACTCTCTATATTGGGAACATAGAGAGCGAAAATCAATTATAGAAATCCCTCCCAAAAAAATGCGAGATAAGTACTCTTTCTACTCTTCTGGTTTTAGGTGCAGATTAGCACATATTTTGTATACTAACACTTCACTCTATTTTATGTCAGGAAGCCGCAGCTCTATATCAATGGTCAACCCTATAGAAGCACAAAATCGGCTTGGAGGAGTCCTCAAGCGCGCACAAATTTCAAATTGTTGAATCAATTCGTTGTATTTCATTTTAAAGAATTCATACCCCAGAATGGAGAGGACAAAGTCCATCCGCAATTTAAATATCTGCACCATAAATCCCAAAGGGAAGAGCCAAGCCAATGCTTAGCCTCCCATTGGAGGTTTTTACTTACACTAGTTAAATACCTGCAACTTAAATACCTGTACCTTAAATCCCAAAGGGAAGAGCCAAGCCAATGCTTAGCCTCCCATTGGAGGTTTTTACTTACACTAGTTAAATACCTGCAACTTAAATACATGTACCTTAAATCCCAAAGGGAAGAGCCAAGCCAATGCTTAGCCTCCCATTGGAGGTTTTTACTTACAGTAGTTAAATACCTGCAACTTAAATACCTGTACCTTAAATCCCAAAGGGAAGAGCCAAGCCAATGCTTAGCCTCCCATTGGAGGTTTTTACTTACAGTAGTTAAATACCTGCAACTTAAATACCTGTACCTTAAATCCCAAAGGGAAGAGCCAAGCCAATGCTTAGCCTCCCATTGGAGGTTTTTACTTACAGTAGTTAAATACCTGCAACTTAAATACATGTATCTCAAATCCCAAAGGGAAGAGCCAAGCTAATGCTTAGCCTCCCATTGGAGGTTTTTACTTACAGTAGTTAAATACCTGCAACTTAAATACCTGTACCTTAAATCCCAAAGGGAAGAGCCAAGCCAATGCTTAGCCTCCCATTGGAGGTTTTTACTTACAGTAGTTTAAATACTTGTACCTTAAATCCCAAAGGGAAAAGTCAAGCCAATACTAGGCTTCCCATTGGAGGTGTTTATTCACTGTCATGTACTTCCTATAATTTAATTTTTGAATCATGAGACCCAAAAGATGAGTAGGTCGTAATACTGCACAGAAGTCGTTAACACACTCCCTCTTTCGGCTTTAGGGAATCTTTAACACTTAAAAAAATATAACAAATAAAAATATATACCATCCATGCATCCTATTTAAAAATTGAAAACACAAAAGAGAATACCCTACTAGAGCCTTAGGAATAAACCAAGCCTGAGTTGCCGAATTAGGATATCCATGAAATTAAGGTACCGAAAGGGCATTAGTTTTAATTAACTAGTGTAACCAAGTCCCCGAGCTCATAATCTCTGGTTCGCAGGAATAAATTAGTTCTCCCGCTAATTTATTTAGGTTTCTAATCGACCTACTAAGAACGATTAGTGGCGACTCCAAATTTTAAAATCATTTAAACAAAAACCAAAGTTGCGATTCGGTAGGGCTTGGGAGGGTCCGCGTTAGGTTAGTCAAATCTAATTAACCTAATAATCCGTTAACCCCTTTTAAAATTTTAAATTTTTTTTAGAGGGTCGCGACAGCGCTCGGGACCCAATCGGTACATTTGGCACACAAATCGAGGTGAGTCAATCAGTGGTCAAATCAATCAATGTCATGTCAACCCATCAATCATTCATGGCCCAATTTCCAAGGCAATCTTTTAATCAAGCCAAGAGTACAATGTCACCCATCAAAGTACAACATCAATCCATAACACTATTTCACCTAACCCACTTACCCCTTTATTTGAATTTTGGATAATAAAACATGTTAATCTCTCTCTCCTCCCTCATTTCTCTCATTCGGCCGTGACCCCTCCTCCCTCTTTCTCTCTTCATTTTCTTTTTCTTCTTCCTCAGCTTCTCCTCCTCCTTGCTCCGCCGTCGCCCACCTCAAGCCGCCACCATCCACCACCATGCCGTCGCCACTCCACCGTCTCCACGTCGCCTTGGTAAGCCCCTCCTCCTTCCCTTGCTGTTCTAGTGGCTCGAGAGAGTTTTGGGAGATTGAAGAAAATTTTGAGAGAAAGAAAATACCAAAAGAGAGAGAATTTTGAAGATGATGGGAGTTTAAAGCTAGGGGTTATCATCACAAATTCCTTCGTCGATCAATATAAATCAAGAGTTCATCCTCGTCAACGAGCAAACAAATTCAAGCTAAGTGTTTTTATTTATTCATTTATTTATGGTTTTACTCGCAAATTAGCACAAATTGTATACCATCCATGCATCCTATTTAAAAATTGAAAACACAAAAGAGAATACCCTACTAGAGCCTTAGGAATAAACCAAGCCTGAGTTGCCGAATTAGGATATCCATGAAATTAAGGTACCGAAAGGGCATTAGTTTTAATTAACTAGTGTAACCAAGTCCCCGAGCTCATAATCTCTGGTTCGCAGGAATAAATTAGTTCTCCCGCTAATTTATTTAGGTTTCTAATGGACCTACCAAGAACGATTAGTGGCGACTCCAAATTTTAAAATCATTTAAACAAAAACCAAAGTTGCGATTCGGTAGGGCTTGGGAGGGTCCGCGTTAGGTTAGTCAAATCTAATTAACCTAATAATCCGTTAACCCCTTTTAAAATTTTAAATTTTTTTTAGAGGGTCGCGACAGACTGGCGACTCCGCTGGGGACAGAGATTTTTAAATTTTCGAAAAAAGATACCAATTGGAATGCTTAGATTTTTTCGAAATTTTAAAAGTCTTAGTGGACTTAGGCCAATGAAAATTTCATGGATATCTCGCTTCTGGCGATTTTGCTTGGGACTCATTCTATAGGTGTTATATGTTTTTGCAGGATGGGAGTTATAAGGGGCGGAGTGTTTGGCTAACCCATTTGTTTTGCAGGCTTGGTGTTGGGATTATGTTTAATTTCACACATTTTTAGAAGCGCTGTTTTGATATCAATTGTTGTGCATGTCTTGCATATTCTGAGGATCACAACACCTGCACACACAAGCGTCTAAACCCAAGTCGCGAAATTTTTCCTAGGTAACCATAGATAGGGATCGAATATGCAAAGCTCCTGCGTCGATTGCGCTTGGGTTGACCATATTTTATCCCGCTCATTATCTGAATTGACAATTCTTCCCATTGTGATTTGATTGCGCGGAGGGTAAGGTTGTCAATTCAGATAGTGGGGGCCTTTTAGGTCCATACCCTGTCTCTCCTTCTTTTATTTTCTAGAGTTCACTCCTCACTTGAGTCATGCGCATGACTATGTGATTTGCATTTCTCCAAGGTAAAAGTAAGTTCTCTAATTTTATCTTGTATTTATTTTCGGTCGGTTCATGCTAGGTGTTAGTCAGTTTTTGAGCTTGATATTACGACCATTCTTTTAAAAGAAAATAAAAATTAAATTTGTCCCTCATTTCTTTTTAAAAAAATTTTGAAAAAATGATGTGAAAAATCCCTTCATGGGAATTTTATTAACCAATAAGGGATTTTTGTCATGTTTTTATTGCTTCAATAAAAATGAAATTTTCCTGACAAATTTACCTCTGAAAATTTATTCTGATAAAAAGGAAATTCCTTCAAAAATTTTAGTAAACGTCAAGAGATTTTGTCACATTCCTTAAAAAAATAAAAAAAGAGTAATAAATCTGCAAAAAATTCTGTATTAACCCATTTCTTCCTAAGGGAATTTTTTTTCTGATTTCTCTATAAAATAGAAAAAATCAAATTGGACTAATATAGGAGTCATGGACCGACATTCCTTGTGTCGCATACTAATTATATCATTTTCTTTTGCAGGAAGATCCTAGATACCCTAGACGGGTGTAAAAATTAAGTTCAAAATATATCAAGAATCATCTTCAGAAATACCAAAAGACGAAAAACACCGAGGCTTCAACCGTTAATTCCGGGGGGCAAACGAACACTGTCCATCTTTGACAGACAGAGTTATGTCAATCCGTAAACTTGTATGGGCAGTGTATTCTGATATGACGGTGGATTTATACTGATTAAACACGGGGGCATATTTAATGTATTGCAGAGGATCCCGCGTCTTTTGGAAGACAATATGGATTATATAATCAGAACCCATGAAATAAATACCTTTACCTGATTAAATCAACCAGAGACCGATCTTAAAATTTCCTCTTATCCGAAACATGCGGAGGGCTTTAGAGGACCGAGGTTCTATTAATGAACGTGGCCCACAGGAATTTCTCCCGACGCTACAGGCGACCGACACGAGTAAGTGGACGCCGAAAGAAATAAAATATGGATAAAAGTGGGCACACAACAGGTGGCCGGATTTATTACCAGCGCACTGATCGAGTTGTCATAGCGTTATTGTTTGTGATCTCAAGATGGATAGTGGGGGCCACCGCCGAACCCTTCATCAATGTTCTCGATATCATCGTCTAGAGTAATTAAACAAGAACATCAAGAAAAACATTAAGCCTCGACATCTTCGGTACCTCAAATCGTTCTGTTATGCTATGCGGAAGAAACGATAGTAGGAAAATTAAACAAAAAAAAACACGTGAAGCTTTTCTTTCATTCCATTCATCAAAGAGCATTACAACAGCTCACTGGGGAGGAAAAGTAAAGCCAAACTGAGCCCTGATAACCATTACGAAGGAGCTCAACTGACTCTCCAAACAGTTGATGCTCCGGGTGCATCGGGCGTTCTCAGGATCAAGCTCCGCGAGCCTAAAAAAGAGGCGATCGCGCTTCTCCTTAGCCTGGGCCATACTGGCCTCGTAATGCTCGACAGCAAACTCCAAGTCCGAAATCGCCGCCCTCTCGAAAGCAATATCTGCCGTAATGTCATCAAGTCTCTCCTGCAGCCAACCGCATTTGCACCTCATCATAATATTGCTCGGCTCCTGTTCGGCGTAAGTTCGGACCAAGGCCAGACGGTCCACCAACTTTCCCCTCTCATGAACTAGCCACGAAAGCTGATCATTGGCAAACTTGAAGGCTTTCTTGTGATTATCAGCCATAAATGTGACTATTTCCAGACGCTCGTGCCGGTCTCGGTAACGAGCTTTCACGACGGCAGTCACAATGACCGTCTCATAAGCGCGGTTATAGGCAGCCAGAAAATTAATGAAGAGGGTCGGGAAGTTCCGATACTCCCTTCCCAGTTGGGTACCCTCAACAGAAGCAGCGTCTAGGGTCCTGAATAAACCGAGGATTTCAGCCTCAAGGGTAGAGTTTTGAGCTATATGAGCGTAACCTCTACCAAGAAGATTGTAGAGTCTCTCCCACCCAGCCAGGATTTCGGCGGAGAAGGTATGGTTAGGAGAATTGGCCATTTTTGAAAGCAGATCACGAAAGAAAGGAGGAGAGAGGCGAGGCAGATGATCGGAATGCGAAGGTGATAATCTGCTTCAATTTAAATAATGATTTCACAGGGGCAGTCCTTATTGGTCGAGTTTTTTCTAACTACCATTCTCTGTCGGCAACACCCCCGCTGGCTCGAATTCCAGTCAAGCGGCAACCTCAAGCTGAGCAGACCCGACGTCTTTGCAGAAAAGTTGGACGGGCTGCCACCACTTTGAAAAAGAAAGAATAAAAAACGAGCTGAGTGGGAGACAAAGAAATTTTCGGCAGAAAAGGAGATACGACTCGTCTTTATTGGAGGACCCGCCAGTAAATCGACGGTGGAGATCTTGACAAGGGCCCTCTACCACGAAAAGAAAAAAGGAAGACGAACTGAGCGAGAAACAAGGATTTCCCCTTTGATCAAAAGCTGAATATCAGATTTTCTCCCTCGAAAAATCTAATAGCACTGCCCGTGAAGAGGGAAGTCATTGCTATTGCCAGAGAGAGAACTTGTCCTCATTTGATAGTGAGAGTTCATTCGCAAGAACTCGCAGGAGAAAGATAGAGAGGAAGGAGTTCTCGTGGGAGAGGAATTCAAAACCTTCACCATCAAAGCATCGGCTTTCAAAGCCTGTTACGAGAAGCCATCGACGATCCCGTGATCCCTCAAGTCCAAGAAGACATCCTGAGGCGGTCTCGAGTCGGCAGTCCTAGATCTAGAAATATGTCGAGCATTAGGGAAACGGGCGCATGTTCAACCCTGGTCGAAGCTGATGAAGTTCCTTACCCTGAGGGTCTACTAGTCATGGCCATTGACGGTAATCCAGTCTCTCTGTCAATCCTTGTTACCGTATTGAGAAAATGCCGGTATAAGGTTGTAGCTCAAGCAAAGGCGACAGAGGCTTTAGAGATATTAAGGAGGAGTGGTGACCAGTTTGATATCGTCCTCACCGCCATGGTAGGGATTGACATGGATGTTTTCACTCTCTTGGAAGTCATCAATTCTAAATTAAACATGCTAGTCCTCGTAATATCGGCAAGCGATGATCAGCAAGCCATAATGAAGGCTGTCTTAAATGGGGCCTAAGACGTCGTAACGAAACCAGTTAGGGTTCAGATGCTTCAAAACATATGGCAGCACGTGGTAAGGAAGCAATTGCACGACCATGAGAACAAGCATCAAGCCTTCAATTTTGTTCCAAGCAACTGGAGAAAGAAGATGAGTTGGTCTCCCGAGCTGCATCGTATGTTTGTTAATGCAGTTCAACAGGTAGGAATCGATTCGGCACGGCCGCAACATATACTGGAAATTATGAACGTAGAGGGACTCACTAAAGCAAATGTTTCGAGTCATCTTCAGAAGTACAGAAAAAGGGTGAGAGAACACAATGCAGCTCAGAATCAAGAAAACCAAGGCGGGACTGATCCAAGCCTGAACGTCGAGTCTCCTCGCCACCATAAGTTCCCCAGGTTAGCATGGGGCGAGCCACTTCCCATCATCAACCAAGCTAGTAACCATGCCATCAATCCCCCAGGCGTTAATCAAAGTATCCCCCAGAATCACCCTAATACTCTTCAAGAGTATAGACCGCAGGAGCAGTGTATTCAGATTCCTTGGTTTGAGCACCAACCTATGGCTAGAACTCATCCCATGATCAGCGCGCCTGCGCAGCCAGAGAATCAGACAAGAAGTTATCCTGAGCACTTCCACTTCTCTAATCCTCGAATGGAAGGAGTTTTTGGCAGCAGGACAGTTGGTGATCCCCACACTTTCTCGAGTAATGATGAAGCCTCCAGCACGAGAAGTCAAATTGCTCATGGCGAGGACAGAATGAGAAATCTACCGCCAGCATTTGCCAACAACAATGCCCAATTCGAGCATCAGTTGCTGGAAGGTTCAAGAGATTACCCAGATGATGAGCTTACTGCCCTGGTCAACCAGTTTAGGGTTGACAGACGTCCCAAGCCGCGATCAGGAGCCAGTGAGTAGGGACTCTCAAACATCGGTTATCCACACCCGAACCAACACGAGACTAGCTGATTATTGAAGAGCCACAGGAGAGGCAGAACTGACCTTGAATAAGTGCACCTTTCATTTCATGCTTAATTCCCCTGCGTATGATATTTTCCAGCTTTCTAGGTGTCTCGATTTAATTCAAGGACAAGGGGGCAATTTATTTATCCGGTCGAATGCGTGAATCCCTTTTTATGCTAGATTTAGGGCGGATTAATTTGTGGCAACGTCGCTGACTGCCATAATGAGAAATGTTGAATGGCCTCACGTAGGGAAATTTCAAGTGAAATGCCCAGGCGAGCTCGAAGACGGGTAATTGTGTGTCGTTCCAATTTACTCTTAATCGTTGCAAAATGCTAAATTGGATTTGTTCCATTCTCACCCAGGGAATCGCAAAGTGCCTCAAGAGTGTCGCAAAATGAAATGACCCAATGGAACGCGATAGGACTCATTTGCCTCGAAGGTAACCTTCAAATTAAAGGAGCCCTCCGGTCCACGGACCCGATGGCATAGAAAATGATGATGGTCCAAGGCAACCCGAAAGAAAATAAGGCCCAACTAAGCAAAGCACATATGTGGCAAGCTCAAAGTGAAGGGCAACTCGGGACATACAATTCAATCCAATCCAAATGAAGGAACTTCCTCAATTCAAATTCAATGGAAGTATACACAAGGGTAAAACAGTATCGTTCCAATTTTTCTAGAATATGAAGAACATATACTGCCGCATTCTCTTTCATTTTTGCAGGGGAAGTCTCTACTGGCCAGATTTTCCTGTCTACCATTCCCTATCAGTATCACCTCCACTACTCGTCTCCAATCTCGAGCCAAGCAAATCCGACGTCTCTACGGAAAAGTTGGACGGGACGCCACTACTTTGAAAAAGAAAGGATAAAAAATAAGCTGAATAGGAGACAAAGACATTTACGGCAGAAAAGAGATACGACTCGTCTTTATTGAAGAACTCACCAGCAAATTGACGGTGGAGACAGCAACAAGGGGCCCCCTTCCACGGAAAGATGGAAGGAGACGAGCTGGGCGAGAGATACGATGAAAAGAAAATCGAGAAAGCCAGAACACTCGAGAGAGGCAATACAGTTGCTAAACCCACGTCTAATTTTAAAGGAGACATCTTCTTGATAATTCTCATTCGTGCTCGAAAGAGAGACTCTTAAAGCATACGCAGTCTCCCAGAAAAATCCAGAGAGTGAAAATACAAGAAGAGATATCAAACTTTGAGAAATCGTTAACCAAATCGAAGATGTCTCAACCCAACACACTTGAAAGTTATCGTTACTTGCTGAATATGGGAGAGGAAGAGTTCGAAGCCATATTTGGGATCGAGCCTATGGAGCCCGGCCCTTCCACCGACGACGTCCAAGAGCCCGGTAAGGACAATGACAACAACGGTAAAGGTCAAAAGAAGCGTTACCGTCGCCATACTGAGGAGCAAGTACGAAAGCTTGAAGCTTTCTTCAGAACGTGCCCTATGCCAGACGGCAAACAAAAAATAGAACTGAGTCAAGAGCTAGGACTTGAACCTTCGCAAATCAAGTTCTGGTTTCAAAATAGACGAACCCGAATGAAGACTCGTCATGAGCACAACGAAGCCGAGTTTCTAAGAGTTGAAAATGAAAACCTCCGAGCGGAAAACAAGATGTATAAAGAGACTTTTGACTCCGCCACCTGCCCCAACTGCAATAGCCTCCTCCTCACCCTCGATGAAATGTATGATCTGAGGATCGAAAATGCACGTTTAAGAGGTGAGTTAGACCAGTTTATAACAGGATCGAGTTCTGTTGGAGCAAGGTACAAAAGGACCATTGATACTGGATCAGCATCAATACCTCCCGAGGAAGAAGGGACAGATCACCACCAAGCGGACATTGACGATGATCTTTTCGCCATAATCAACCAGTTTGATATTGGTAAAGCATCGGGACTGTGATGCACTTGTTCAGCCAGTGACCACCAGACCTTCAATATGGCCGATGCATACCTAATTTGGGATGAAGCAAGCTGATCATGGGAGAGCCTGCAGAGGAAGCAGAACTGATCCTGAATGAGTGAATGTGTTTTATTTCCTTGCGTGATATGTTTTTTTGCTTTTGTGAATGTGTAAAAGCAAGGAGTAATAATCCGACTTCCTCCTATTAAATGCTCGAATCCGCCACCTCACCAACCTCGCGACGAATTGATGGCGAGTAAAAATTTGCATAAACCTGAAGGGTAACTCCGTATCGTTTCAATTTACCCTCAGTTACTCCAAGTTTTAAAATTAAGCCCCTTATATTCTCAGGAAATTGCAAATCGACCCGAGAACGCAATCATATCCGAATACAAGTTGAACAAAATTTGGGGGCAAATCAACTCATGTGCATTACCACGGGATGGACAGCTTCGGACAAAGGAAAGTATAAGCGAAAGACGCGAACAATCTCAGAAATGGGTAATTCTATATCGTTCTAATGTGCACATAATCATCTCAAGTCTTGAATTGTCTTATTCCATTCTTAACAGGGATTGCAAATTACCTCGAGAAATACCGTAACATGGCCCAAGGTGATATAACAGGGCTGCTTTATTCCCAAATATTAACCTTTGAAAGGATAGCCCCATGGACACCTACGGTCCAATGGACTGAATGGTATAGGGGATGACAGTAGGTCCGAAATATCCCGAGTTCGATCCCCGAGGGTGGGGAATGTTGTACGTATTATAAATAAATAAAACAACTTTTTGTGCATTTCTTTTTTTTTAACAAACAGGAATACTTGACGACCTTACCAAAAAACAGGAATACTCGACGAGTAATATCAAATTCAGTATTTTACTATAGTCTTGCCATAATGGTGAGGTGCCTAACAAAAGTCGAGGAAAATTCAATCCAGCAAAATTGGTAAGAGACTTGTGCAAGGCATTCAAGACGAAAGGTAAATCAGTATCGTTTCCAATTTATCCCTTTTAATACTGGCTAACATGTCTCCTTTTCTTTTTACAGGAAATATTTATACTAACATTTAACATGTTGAAGGAGACAAATCCAAAAGAAAATTATGATTATCTGACAAGATCTATTCTGGTGAAAAATGGGGCAAATTGATCGCAAGCTCTGAAGCGAAAAAACAAATATGTCTTCCTTATCTCGTTTGATTTCAAGAATAATTTCTCTGCTTTTTGTAGGGGCATTCAACCGCTAAACCATAGCGGTCGCTGTCATTAAACCAACCGAAATGCTCCCTCACCCATATGCTTCATCGCGCAGGGGTAAAATTTAAGACAAACCGCTCCTCGACATAAGGAGTGGGCTTCCCAATTTGTTCGATCCACCCACATACCAGGGGCAATTCAAATCCGCCCATGTTTGCACATTATATAAGCACACATGATGCTAAAAATTGTCACATCGGCATTGTGTTTACACATTTCATGAATTATGTATTACTATTCCGCATGTTTAATTTAGCAACTCCAACTTAGAGCATAAACTGCATAGGAGACATCAAATGTGCAAAATGGGGCATAACAAGATGAGGAAAGGCAAACCATTTCCACACATGTCTAACATTTTAATCTACAGATAAACGGCCTTTCTCCAGAGTGAGAGAAAGCCCTTTCGGAATGAAGTCCCCTATTCAGATTACATTCGAGGTGTTCATACTATAAGAACCTCCTTAAACAGAAGTGGTAATGCAATACATGATCCATATGTTGATCGATTGCATCATGAGTTATTACACAGACTGCCTTTAATCATGGCAAACTTAGCTGAACAATTTTGCATGAACCAATGAACGCATTGATGAAAATGCTTGCACATGTTACCTCTGACATTGCCTGACAGGCAACACATTCCCGGTGTTCGAGTTACCTTCCAAAGTTTTGAAATTCATTCGGCGATTATTGAATGAACAAGCCTGGTTGTCAAGAAGCCACCAAGCATTTCTTCCAAATTCTCAGGTAAGTATATCTTCAACCTGAAACTTTCAAGAGAATGAATTCTGACGGTTGTTGGGGTACCCGAATCCATTGCGGTATATACAGGTATCCACCTTCTTCAATAAAGCATGATTTGTCTCAAGGACAGAAATGTTCGAGACCTTTTGATCTCTGCCTCTTTGGTTTATTCCTAAAGTGACAGGAGAATATAATTTGGGTTTGAGCTTCTGCAAGATTCCTGGTCTCCCCAGATTTCAGAATGGCACCCTTTGAGGTACACCAAGCCCTTCTTACAAGCAAACTAAGTCCTTTTTACAGGCAAACCAAGTCCTTCTTACAGGCACAAAGTCCTTCTTACAGGCAAACCAAGTCCTTCTTACAGGCATAAAGTCCTTCTTACAGGCAAATCAAGTCCTTCTTATAGGCAAACTAAGTCTTTCTTACAAGCAAACCAAGTCCTTCTTACAGGCAAATAAAGTCCTTCTTACAGGCATAAAGTCCTTCTTACAGGCAAATTAAGTCCTTCTTACAGGCAAATCAAGTCCTTCTTACAGGCATAAAGTCCTTCTTACAGGCAAACCAAGTCCTTCTTACAGGCAAACCAAGTCCTTCTTACAGACAAATAAAGTCCTTCTTACAGGCATAAAGTCCTTCTTACAAGCAAATTAAGTCCTTCTTACAGGCAAATCAAGTCCTTCTTACAGGCAAACCAAGTCCTTCTTACAGGCAAATCAAGTCCCTTCTTACAGGCAAATTAAATCCTTCTTACAGGCACAAAGTCCTTCTTACAGGCAAATCAAGTCCTTCTTACAGGCATAAAGTCCTTCTTACAGGCAAATCAAGTCATTCTTACAGGCAAACAAAGTCCTTCTTACAGGCAAAGCAAGTCCTTCTTACAGGCACAAAGTCCTTCTTACAGGCAAAGTAAGTCCTTCTTACAGGCAAATCAAGTCCTTCTTACAGGCAAATTAAGTCCTTCTTACAGGCAAACCAAGTCCTTCTTAAAGGCATAAAGTCCTTCTTACAGGCAAATCAAGTCCTTCTTATAGGCAAACTAAGTCCTTCTTACAGGCAAACCAAGTCCTTCTTACAGGCACAAAGTCCTTCTTACAGGCAAATCAAGTGCTTCTTACAGGCACAAAGTCCTTCTTACAGGCAAATCAAGTCCTTCTTACAGGCACAAAGTCCTTCTTACAGGCATAAAATCCTTCTTACAGGCAAATCAAGTCCTTCTTACAGACATAAAGTCCTTCTTACAGGCAAACAAAGTCCTTCTTACAGGCAAATAAAGTCCTTCTTACAGGCAAAGCAAGTCCTTCTTACAGGCACAAAGTCCTTCTTACAGGCAAAGTAAGTCCTCCTTACAGGCAAAGTAAGTCCTTCTTACAGGCAAATCAAGTCCTTCTTACAGGCAAATTAAGTCCTTTTTACAGGCAAATCAAGTCCTTCTTACAGGCAAATTAAGTCCTTTTGACAGGCACAAGTCCTTTTTACTGGCACCAAGTCCTTTCTACATGCACCAAGTCCTTCTTACAGGTATCTCCATGTGGTGACCTACCATACGGGTCAAATCTCAATCAAAATCTAATTAGTAGAATCCTTTTATTAGGAATCTACCATGGTACGACCCACCATACGGGTCAAATGGTATGACCCACCATACGGGTCAAATTTTAATTCAATTTTTAATCAGTAGAATCCTTTTATTAGGAATCTACCATGGGTTGATCCACCATACGGGTTCAAGTTCAACCACCCTAAAGTTTTTTTATATAACGAATCCTTAGGTTCTCATTTCATTTTCAGTGGAACAATCATGTCACGACTCTTTTTATTTCCTTGTATTGAGTCGATAAGAATCCAGGTGTCATCTCGTCTTTGAAATGAACCTCTACCGAGCTTCCTTTCAAAGAGGGGCAGCTGTTGACACCTGATTTTCAATCATTTTTTCTATTGCTAAAGTAATAGAAAATCCATAAAAATTCATAAAATTGAAAAATCAACTTTGGGGACCTTAGCCAAGCCTAGGGAACGAATTTTGACCAAAAAACGATTTTTCATATTTTCAGTATTTTTACGTATTATTTATTTATTTATTTTCGAAAATTAATAGAAAATCCATAAAAATTCATAAAATTGAAAAATCAACTTTGGGAACCTTAGCCAAGCCTAGGGAACGAATTTTGACCAAAAAATAATTTTTCATATTATATATTTTAATTTTTTAAAAAAAATACAAAAATATTTGAAAATTTTGGAAAAATAACATTTGAGGCCAAAAAATGCACAAAGATAGTTAATATTTTTATTTTAAATCTATTTTCATATTGGCCATCGCAAATTCAGAAAAATCCAATTCGAGTCACGTGTTCCTTCACGAGTATAATCTCGAATCGGGCCTAAAAAAATTTAATTTGAGTCAACTTATTTTTAACTTTCACTTTTTATGAGTTGTGACATTGTCTTCTAATATTTTAAATTTTCATCTTGGCCCAATTATACCCAGAATGACTTAATTTTGCAAAAGGGCTTTAATTAAATTATGCATTATTTTCAGCGACAAGAAATGAGCTTAAATTTGACATGTGGTAAATTTTGGTGTGTCAAAAATTGTGAGGAGATTTGGACTTAAAGAAATATATTTTTTTCAGGGACTGAATTGTAAATACTTAAAATTCAAGGAATAGAGTGCAAATACCTAACTCTTGAAGGATTATTTTACAAATAATAAAAAGAAGAGTTAGTGGATAAATTAGAATAGAGAAGGGAAGATGAAGAAGAGAAGTTGGAGAAGAATGGATGGAGAAAATAAGATAAGAATAGAGAAGGGAAGATGGAGATGAAGAAGAGTTAGTAGAGAAATTAGAATGGAAGATAAGAATAGAGAAGGGAAGATGGAGATTAAGAAGAGTTAGTGGAGAAATTAGAATGGGAGATAAATATGGAGAAGGGAAGATGAAGATGAAGAAGAGTTAGTGGAGAGATTAGAATGTGAGATAGAGATGGAGAATGGAAGATGAAAATGAAGAAGAGTTAGTGGAGAAATTAGAATGGGAGATAGAGTTAGTGGAAAAATTAGAATGGGAGATAGATGAGTAGGTTATAAAAGGAGGAAGAAGTGAGCTTGAAAGAGGATTCTTGAGAGAGAAAATTTCAAGTGTTTGGGAGAATTTTTTGGAGAGAAAATTTGAAGTGTTTGGGAGAATTTTTTGGAGAGAAAATTTTGGATGTTTGAGAGAGTTTTGGGAGATTGAAGAAAATTTTGAGAGAAAGAAAATACCAAAAGAGAGAGAATTTTGAAGATGATGGGAGTTTAAAGCTAGGGGTTATCATCACAAATTCCTTCATCGATCAATATAAATCAAGAGTTCATCCTCGTCAACGAGCAAACAAATTCAAGCTAAGTGTTTTTATTTATTCATTTATTTATGGTTTTACTCGCAAATTAGCACAAATTGTATACACTTTCTCCATCTCCTTTTTCTTCCATATTTTATGTCAGGAGAAGGATATCTCTACGTCAACAGCAAAAATCTCGTCGAGATGCAAAAATCGGCCCAGACAAGCTCCTAAGCTGTCCACCGATTTCTCAACTGATCTGTGACTAAAAGTCCTTCTTAATTCAAAAGAAACTCTCTATATTGGGAACATAGAGAGCGAAAATCAATTATAGAAATCCCTCCCAAAAAAATGGGAGATAAGTACTCTTTCCACTCTTCTGGTTTTAGGTGCAGATTAGTACATATTTTGTATACTGACACTTCACTCTATTTTATGTCAGGAAGCCGCAGCTCTATATCAATGGTCAACCCTATAAAAGCACAAAATCGGCTTGGAGGAGTCCTCAAGCGCGTACAAATTTCAAATTGTTGAATCAATTCGTTGTATTTCATTTTAAAGAATTCATACCCCAGAATGGAGAGGACAAAGTCCATCCGCAATTTAAATATTTGCACCATAAATCCCAAAGGGAAGAGCCAAGCCAATGCTTAGCCTCCCATTGGAGGTTTTTACTTATAGTAGTTAAATACCTGCAACTTAAATACCTGTACCATAAATCCCAAAGGGAAGAGCCAAGCCAATGCTTAGCCTCCCATTGGAGGTTTTTACTTACAGTAGTTAAATACCTGCAACTTAAATACATGTACCTTAAATCCCAAAGGGAAGAGCCAAGCCAATGCTTAGCCTCCCATTGGAGGTTTTTACTTACAGTAGTTAAATACCTGCAACTTAAATACCTGTACCTTAAATCCCAAAGGGAAGAGCCAAGCCAATGCTTAGCCTCCCATTGGAGGTTTTTACTTACATTAGTTAAATACCTGCAACTTAAATACCTGTACCTTAAATCCCAAAGGGAAGAGCCAAGCCAATGCTTAGCCTCCCATTGGAGGTTTTTACTTACAGTAGTTAAATACCTGCAACTTAAATACATGTATCTCAAATCCCAAAGGGAAGAGCCAAGCTAATGCTTAGCCTCCCATTGGAGGTTTTTACTTACAGTAGTTAAATACCTGCAACTTAAATACCTGTACCTTAAATCCCAAAGGGAAGAGCCAAGCCAATGCTTAGCCTCCCATTGGAGGTTTTTACTTACAGTAGTTTAAATACTTGTACCTTAAATCCCAAAGGGAAGAGTCAAGCCAATGCTAGGCTTCCCATTGGAGGTGTTTATTCACTGTCATGTACTTCCTATAATTTAATTTTTGAATCATGAGACCCAAAAGATGAGTAGGTCGTAATACTGCACAGAAGTCGTTAACACACTCCCTCTTTCGGCTTTAGGGAATCTTTAACACTTAAAAAAATATAACAAATAAAAATATATACCATCCATGCATCCTATTTAAAAATTGAAAACACAAAAGAGAATACCCTACTAGAGCCTTAGGAATAAACCAAGCCTGAGTTGCCGAATTAGGATATCCATAAAATTAAGGTACCGAAAGGGCATTAGTTTTAATTAACTAGTGTAACCAAGTCCCCGAGCTCATAATCTCTGGTTCGCAGGAATAAATTAGTTCTCCCGCTAATTTATTTAGGTTTCTAATCGACCTACCAAGAACGATTAGTGGCGACTCCAAATTTTAAAATCATTTAAACAAAAACCAAAGTTGCGATTCGGTAGGGCTTGGGAGGGTCCGCGTTAGGTTAGTCAAATCTAATTAACCTAATAATCCGTTAACCCCTTTTAAAATTTTAAATTTTTTTTAGAGGGTCGCGACAGCGCTCGAGACCCAATCGGTACATTTGGCACGCAAATCGAGGTGAGTCAATCAGTGGTCAAATCAATCAATGTCATGTCAACCCATCAATCATTCATGGCCCAATTTCCAAGGCAATCTTTTAATCAAGCCAAGAGTACAATGTCACCCATCAAAGTACAACATCAATCCATAACACTATTTCACCTAACCCACTTACCCCTTTATTTGAATTTTGGATAATAAAACATGTTAATCTCTCTCTCCTCCCTCATTTCTCTCATTCGGCCGTGACCCCTCCTCCCTCTTTCTCTCTTCATTTTCTTTTTCTTCTTCCTCAGCTTCTCCTCCTCCTTGCTCCGCCGTCGCCCACCTCAAGCCGCCACCATCCACCACCGTGCCGTCGCCACTCCACCGTCTCCACGTCCCCTTGGTAAGCCCCTCCTCCTTCCCTTGCTGTTCTAGTGGCTCGAGAGGCCCCATAAAACCCGAACCAACCCTTATCGTCTCTCTCTCTCTCTCTCTCTCTCTCTCTCTCTCTCTCTCTCTCTCTCTCTCTCTCTCTCTCTCTCTCTCTCTCTCTCTCTCTCTCTCTCGGTTTCCCTCGTGTAGCCGCGCCACCGTCGCCGTCGTTCCCACCATCATCCGACCGCCGTGCCTCATCCTCGACCACCCACACTCCTTGGTAAGTACCCCGGGCTTTGTTGTCTTCGTTTCCCTTAGCTTTGGACCCCATTTGTTGAACCAATCCGGCCGTTCCCTCCTAGGCCGAGAAGACCATTGCCAGACCGCCCCATTCCCATCGTTGCCGCCGCCTAGCTCAACCGAATCCGAGTAAGCTAAACCTCTAATCCCGGCTTAGGCTTGATGTATGTAAGTATGTTTGGGTTGCTAAAGGGTTATGGTAGGTGATTAGAGTAAATAGTGAAGGATTATAATTGTTTGGTTTAAGGCTATAAGGAGCATGTTTCGGTTGGGTCTTGCACGTGGGCTTGGGGACTTGAAATGGGCCCTGAAAGGGTTATTGTGGGTTGCAAATTGGTAATGAGGGCGTGTGAGAAGCGGGCCGTGTATTGCTAATGGGCCTAGGGACTTAATTTGGGCCAATTTAACCTTATATAAGCTAACGGGCCTAAAAGACTTTAGCGGGCTTGTCAAATGTGGGCTGCCATTGTTGAATGAGGCGTGGATTAGTGGGCCGAAACATGTAAGTGGGCTTGGGGGTTCAAATTCTGAACTAATTGGGCCTAAATTAAACAAATTGGACCCAAACTGTATTGAGGGGCCTTAATGGACGAAAATTTTAATTTATTGGGCCCAAGTTATCATCTTGAATATTAAAATATGAGGTCCAATAATGTATATGGGCTTATGATAGAAAATGGGGCCTAAAATAGTGAAATTGGGCCTAATGGGTTAATCTTTAAAAATGGGCTTGGGCTTTGCATGAAATTAATATAATAATGGGCCTAATTTATATATTTTAATTTAAGAAATAACTATGGGCCTTGAATCCTAAAATGGGCCTTAGGCCCAATTGAATCCAAGCCAATTATCGAGCCTTAATCTAAGTTAACCCCAATTCAATGAAACCCAAGACGCCTAAGACATTAATCGTGGGTTACTAACTCCCAAGGAACAAACATGGGTTATTGAGCTTAGACCGAGTTACCGGGTCCGCTAAGTTGGAACTTTAATTTGTATGGGTTCAATCGGGGAATCGCCTATGGTGAGCGATAGTACAATGGGAATACGTGTGAGATATTCAATTGAGCCTGGCTGGTCGAGGAACCGTGTGTGGGGCACTAGATCTATTGTAGTTTGGCTTGACGAGCACGTGATTACTGTGATGATTTCTTGATGTGCTCTATACTTGTACTTATGTACCATTGTATGCATGCTCTTGACTGAATTGCTGTTGCAATCATTTGGGCCCCGCATACATTGAGAGCATTGCATGAGTCACCAGAGATGTAACATGAGAATGAGCCCCAGAGGCGTTGTTACGCGAGGGAAATGGAGGGAGAAGGAAGTAGCCAACGTAAGGCGTCTGAAACGTAGTTGTGACATTTGTCGGATGGCACTGTTGGATGCGCCCTGATGGGATTTGGAGTGATAGGCGGGCTTGATCCATTATGGCTAGTTGAGGCCTGATCATGATCCGTTGGGATCCGATATGGCGGATTGAGGCCTGCATCATTTGCATTTGGCATCATAGTCGATTGTCTGTTATTGCCCGTCTGCGTTATAAGATTTGCATTGTTATGCGTTACGCGCTTGTTTATACATTAGGGGTCTGGTGCCGAGGTGAGCTGAGAGTGCTTGAACCTTGGACTGTAAACCCTAGTTCACAGGGTAGGACCGACCCCACGAGTATACTCTATCCTACACTACGATTAGTGGTGAGCTTGTTGAGTCCTCAACTCACTGGTGGTGGTTGCCTTCTTTTCCAGATCCAGGACGCCAGTGATGGTTGCACCGCCGATGCTTTTTGGATTGCCAGTACAGATGGATACCCAGGTCACCCTCCATTTTGATATGCATGCCGTGATGTGGCATAGGCACGTGACGACTGTACTTGTAGATCAGGGTGGACCCTACCATGTACCCCATATGTTCGAGGCGTGGTTTAGAGAGGGCCTTTATGGTTTTGAGGGACCCTAGCGAGACTCTCCGATACCTATGGAGGAGGACCCGTTCTGGCTCCAACCTGCCAAGTATGGAGGCCAGGTGATCGACCCCGACCCGCTGCAGGAGTTGCCGTCTCCAGGACGCTTTGAGATCGACGGCCACGAGGAGGGCGATGTCATGGACACCGATGAGGAGGACCCCGAGGAGGATCCCGAGGAGGAGCCTGAGGAGGACTGAGTCCTATTGCTGCTGGTCTAGACTTTTGGTGTTTGGTTCGAGCGTAGGTCTTGGCTGTAGGTTGTGGTTTTCTTTTTGGGGGTCTGTACCTAACGCTTATGATATGTATATATTGTTGTTTGTGTTCATTTTGTTTGTGCTACCCCTCCGTTTTGTATGTATGCATGTATGGTTAGGAGGCACGTTTCTGCAGCTTCAAAAGTTTTTTAAAGGACGCGTCGTCTGGTCGCGACGAAGAGATTTCCTGGGCCGTCGCGTATCATAAACCTAACGAGCGTGATGAGAATCTTCCGCAGGAACGGAATGCCACGTGCCCAATTGGGGATCCGGGGCGTGACATCCCCGTTCAAGTGGTATCAGAGCAAGGTCAGCTCGATATGAGACCGTTCGAGGTTTTTGGAGTGATAAGGATGTTGATTTTGGGGTAGTTAGATAGACAGACCCTAGACCTAAGGATAGGAAAGGGTACAATGCATGAATTGATTGGCGCATGTGAATGCTTAATTCAACTGGTTGCTTAGGGTATATGCTGAGGCAATAGTGATTTTAAACTAAGCTGCAGGTGCGTCAGGATTTGAGGTAAGGTTCTATAGCAGAGCCCCATGAGTAGGACGCTTGATTGCTGATTGCTGAGTGGTTAGCTTGCTAGATGCCGCTTGTGTTTGTATGCCTAGTCGGCTGTCGCGCGCTGCTTGACCATTATGCATTGCATGATTTCTGCATTGAAAGCAAAATGGTTTAGAAATGAAAACGATTTAAATTGGAAATTTGGGTTTGAAAAGTGCATGCATCTCATGTTGTTGGATTCGGTAACCGTCAGCCTGGTATGGGACAGGATTGACGGGACGTCTAAAAACTGTAATGAAGCGTGGTATGGGACACGTGGAACGGGATTCTCTCTTTCTATGGGTAACTTAGGACAACTGTTCGCACCAAGAAATGAGGAGGGCGGGGAGTGGTCGCCGGGGCAGAAACCTGATCAAGGAAGCGGCTCCCGACAGGCTTCTAGTTGAGGTGGCGAACATAGTGGCCTAGGTTGTGCACTGACAGGGTCGAGTCTAGATGTCAATCGGGTCCAACTGCATTTAAGCTGCAGCGAATATTTACATACATATACATGTTAGTGGACGCAACAGTAGGCGAAAGCTTGGTTGTTAGTTCTAGAGTTCTGAATTCCTGAATGGGAATTTCGTTTATTTTAGGTGTGAGAATATCGAGGATGAGTAATAGGGGCAGAAGACCGACTACTGGTGCATCGAGCTCGAGGGCTCCTGAGCCTGAAGGAGACCCTAGAATCGAAGAGATGATGAGAGTTCTGACTGAAGTGAGTAACTTGATGGCTAGGCAAGCTGCTGAGAGAGCTGCCACTGTAGCCCAAGCAGCTAAGGTCGCTTTAGCCGCTGCGAATGGAGCAAATGGAGGCAATGGGCATAGTAATGGAGGACGTCAGACTCGTCATATAGTGGAGCAGTTTTTGAAATTGCAGCCGTCGAAGTTTGATGGTAGCAGTAGTCCAGAATTAGCTGCCTTGTGGATTGAGCGGCTTGAGAAGACTTTAACTGGGGGCCAGAACTGCTGTGACTGTGGCAAGAGGCATGAGAACAGCCCTTGCCCGAGGAAGACTAGAGGATGCTTTGGGTGTGGTCAGATGGGGCACATTCAGAGGAACTGCCCGAAGAGAGGACCGAGGCCCCCGTTTCAGCTGTAGTCGCAGATTGTCAATGCTCCTCAAGGGAATCAGAACCGTCCACCTGCTCAGGGACGAGTCTACGCAGTGGCGCGCAAGGATGCTGAGAACGCGCCAGGGGTGATCACAGGTACCGTTTCTCTCTTTGGTCATACTGCGTATGCTTTGTTTGATCCGGGAGCGTCGCACTCCTTTGTATCCGCATGTTTTGCTGAGATAGCTGGATTGAATGTTAGACCGTTGGATGTGACTTTGCATGTAACCACCCCGTTGAAGGATAGAGTGATTGTTGCGGTAGGGTGTAAAGGGTGCAAGCTAGTTCTAGGCGATAGAGAGGAAGAAATTGATTTAGTTGTCTTGCCCATGTATGATTTCGACGTGATTGTTGGCATGGATTGGCTAGTTAGACATGGGGCAGTAATAGACTGTGATAGAAGTATGATACAGCTAAACCCAGTAGGCCACCCTAGGTATGAATTTAGGGGAAATCGGGGAGGAACGTCGATCCCTTGGAACTCGTCGTTGGAAGCAACCAAACTGATGATTGAAAGTTGCCTAGGATTCTTGGCATCAGTGTCAGATTCGTCTGCTCAAGAAGTGAAGTTGGAGGATGTACCCGTAGTAAGAGAATACCCGGATCTATTTCCTCAAGAATTGCCTGGGTTGCCACCAAAGCGTGAAGTGGAGTTTGTAATTGAGTTAGCACTTGGAACCGAACCAATTTCGAAGGCACCGTATAGGATGTCATTGTCTGAGCTGAAGGAGTTGAAAGTGCAGATGCAAGAGCTACTGGATAAAGGATTTATCCGCCCCAGTGCTTCGCCATGGGGAGCTCCGGTGCTGTTTGTTAAAAAGAAGGATGGATTGCTAAGACTGTGTATCGACTACAAACAGCTGAATCAAGTGACTATCAAGAACAAGTATCCTCTGTCAAGGATTGATGATCTGTTTGATCAGCTTCAAGGGGCATGTGTATTCTCCAAGATAGACCTAAGGAGAGGCTATCACCAATTAAGGATTAAGAAGGAGGATATTCCGAAGACTGCCTTTAGGACGAGATATGGACACTACGAGTTCACTGTCATGCCGTTTGGATTGACAAATGCCCCAGCAGCATTTATGGACATGATGAATCGAGTGTTTAAGGAATTTCTGGATCAGTTTGTGATAGTTTTCATCGACGACATGTTGGTGTATTCGAAGAGTTCTGAGGACCATGAGGAACACTTAAGGATTGTCCTGCAGACATTAAGGGAACACTCGCTGTATGCGAAGTTTAGTAAGTGTGAGTTCTAGCTTAGCAGAGTGGCGTTTCTTGGACATATAGTATCTGGAGAAGGGATATCAGTGGATCCAGCAAAGATCGAGGCTGTAGAGAAGTGGCCGAGGCCTACAACCGTGACGGAAGTGCGAAGTTTCCTTGGATTAGCTGGGTATTACAGACGTTTTGTTGAAAGATTCTCGGTAATAGCATCCCCTCTAACACACTTGTTGAAGAAGGAAACGAGGTTTGAATGGACTGAGAAGTGCGAGGAAAGTTTTCAGGAGCTGAAGGATCGACTAACTTCCGCACTAGTGTTAACCATCCCATCTGGACCTGCAGGATTCGAAATTTATAGTGATGCGTCATTAAGAGGATTGGGATGTGTCTTGATGCAGCATGGACGAGTAGTGGCTTATGCATCTCGACAGTTGAGGCCTCATGAAATGAATTATTCGACGCATGACTTGGAATTAGCTGCGATTGTATTTGCGCTGAAGATTTGGAGACATTACCTGGTGGGAGAGAAGTTTCAGATTTTTACGGACCATCAGAGTTTGAAGTATTTGTTTTCGCAGAAGGAACTGAATATGAGGCAGCGTTCGTTGGATGGAACTGTTGAATGACTACTGTCGCGACCTAAAATTCATTTTTTAGGTTAATGGATTACCAAATTAATTGATTAAATTAACTAACCTAGTTCGAGCTCTCCCAAGCTCTACCAAATCGCGACTTTGATTTTTTGTTCAAATGGTTTTAAATTTTGGAGTCGCCACTAATCATTTTTGGTAGGTTGATTAGAAACCTAAGTAAATTAGCGGGAGAACTAAATTACTTCTACGAACCAGAGATTATGAGTTCGGGGACTTGGTTACACTAGTTAATTAAAACTAATGCCCTTTCGGTACCTTAATTTCATGGATATCCTAATTTGGCAACTCATGCTTGGTTTATTCCTAAGGCTCTAGTGGAGTGTTCTCTTTTTGTATTTTCACTTTTTTAAATGGAATATACGTGAGTGACATTTGTTTTTTGCATTTTCAAAATATTAAGTATTTCCCTGAAGCCGAAAGAGGAAGTGAGTTAATGACTTCTATGCAGTGCTGTGAGCTACTCATTTTGGGGTTTACTGATTCAAAAATTAAATTACAGGAAGTAAATGACAATAAATAAAGACCACCAATGGATAGCTCAGCCTTGGCTTGGCCCTCTCTTTTGGGGTTTAAGGTGCAGGAATTTAAATTGCAGAAATTTAAAATGACCTCCAGTGAGCGGGCTCTGCCCTTCACATTCTGGAGTTTAAATTCTTTAAAATAAAATGAATTGATTTGACAATTCGGGCCGAAATCCATCGATGGATCAATTGAAAATTTAATGGGCACTCAAGAGCTCGTCAATGCCAATTTTACACCTCTATGGGATTTACCGTTAACTTGGAGTTGTCCTTTGCCTGACATAAAAATATGGAGAAATGAAGTAATGGAGCAAATATGATTTAATTCACATTAAAAATTAGAACAATGAAAGAAGCACTTAGCTTCAATGGCATTATGAGAAGTGCTTGATGGATATAATTGGCTCATGCCTGAAATCAAATATGGGGAAATGGGAGAAGAGTAGAAAATTTGGGCTAATTTATGCTAAAAAATCAAAGAGAGTAGAGGGACACTTAGCTTCAAATCTGGGATGAATTCTTGATTTATGTTGATCGATGAAGAAATTGATGATGATAACCCGCTAGCTTTAAACTCCCATCATCTTCAAACTTCTCTCTCTCTTTTTGGTATTTTTTTTTCTCTCAAATTTTTCTTCAATCTCCCAAAACCCTCTCAAACATCTAAAATTTTCTTTCCAAAAAGAAATTCCTCTCTCAAGCTCACTTCTTCCTCCTTTTATAACCCACTCATCTGTCTCCCATTCTAATTTTTCCACTAACTCTTCTTTTTGTTATTTATAAAATAATCCCTCAAGTGCTAGGTATTTGTATTCTAGTCCATGAGATTTTAAGTATTTGCAATTCAGTCCCTGGAGAAATATTTCTTTATGTCTAAATCTCCTCACAATTTTCGACACACCTATCGCATGTTGAATTTAAGCTCATTTCTTACTATTGAAAAATTGAGTCATTCTGGGTATAATTGAGCCAAGATGAAAATTTGGAATATTAAAGAACAATGTCACAACTCCTAAAAGTGAAAAATGAAAATAAATTGACTCAAATTGAATTTTTTTAGGCCCGATTCGAGATTATGCTCGTTAAGGAATACACGACCCCGAATTGGATTTTTTAAATTTGCGATGGCCAACATGAAAAGGGATTTAAAGGAAAAATATTGACTATTTTTATGTATTTTTGTGGCCTCAAATGCTATTATTTATTAAATATTTTCCTAATTTCTAAAAAATATATTTAAAAAAGTACAAAAAATATGAAAAATTATTTTTTACTCAAAAATGGTTGCCTAAGCTTGGCCAAGGCTTCCAAAGTTGATTTTGCAATTTTCTCATTTTTCTTGATTTTTTTATGAATTTTCGAAAATAAAAATATCAAAAATACTGAAAATATGATAAATTATTTTTTGGTCAAAATTGGTTCTCTAGGCTTGACCAAGGTCCCCAAAGTTGATTTTTTAATTTTATGGATTTTTATGGATTTTTTTTTATTAATTTTAAAAGAGAAAAGATGATTAAAAATTAGGTGTCAACAGCTGCCCCTCTTTGAAAGGAAGCTCGGTAGAGGTTCATTTCAAAGACGAGATGACACTTGAATCCTAATCGACTTGACACACAAGGAAATAAAGTGAGTCTTGACATCTGATCTCCAATACCCTTCAATGTTAGTTTCGATCCAGACCTAATTTGAGGAGACTCCGATGGAGGGATAGAGAGATAGAGAGGAGAGTTTACCTGGCACTTACCTGCCCGTGAGGTTGTCGATTGACATGAATGCTCTGTCGAAAGTGGAATGAGAACCTAAGGATTCGTTATAAGAAAACCTTCAGGTGATTGAACTTGGACCCGTATGGTAGGTCAACCCATGGTAGATTCCTAACGAAAGGATTCTACTGATTAAAATTTGACCCGTATGGTGGGTCACCCCATGGCAATGCCTGTAAGAAGGACTTTGTGCCTATAGAAAGGACTTAGTGCCTGTTAGAAGGACTTTGGATTGCCTGTAAGAAGGACTTTTGTGTTGCCTGTAGGAAGAACTTTGGGTTGCCTATAAGAAGGACTTCGGGTTGCCTCTAAGAAGGACTTCGGGTTGCTTGTAAGAAGGACTTTGATTGCCTGTAAGAAGGACTTTCGTGTGCCTGTAAGAAGGACTTTGGGTTGCCTGTAGAAAGGACTTTGGTTCCTGTAAAAAGGACTTTTGTTTGCCTGTAGAAAGGACTTTGATTTGCTTGTAGAAAGGTCTTTGGTTTGCCTGTAGAAAGGACTTTGGGTGCCTGTAAGAAGGACTTTGGTTGCCTATAAGAAGGACTTTAATTGCCTGTAGAAAGGACTTGGTGCCCGTAAGAAGGACTTCGGTTTGCCCGTAAGAAGGACTTTGATTGTCTGTAAGAAGGACTTTCGTGTTGCCTGTAAGAAGGACTTTTGGTTGCCTGTAAGAAGGACTTTGGTGCCTGTAAGAAGGACTTTTGATGCCTGTAGGAAGGACTTTGGTGCTTGTAAGAAGGACTTTTGGTTGCATGTAAGAAGGACTTTGGTGCCTATAAGAAGGACTTTGGTGTTGCCTATAAGAAGGACTTTGGGTGCTTGTAGGAAGGACTTTGGTGTCTGTAAGAAGAACTTTGGGTTGCCTGTAAGAAGGACTTTGGTGCATGTAAGAAAGACTTTTATGTTGCCTATAAGAAGGACTTTGGGTGCCTGTAGGAAGGACTTTAGGTGCCTATAAAAAGGACTTTTGAAAATGGACCATTCCGTGTTGGGGTCTCCAATGGAAGGGCTCCAGAGACAGTATACCCTAAATGTCACCTTTTGGGTAGACTGAAGAGGTATTGATTGAGAAAATGATTTTCGGGTGCAAATCTGGGATTTGGGGGGACTAGGAATCCTGCAGACGCTCAAACCCAATTTCACTTACCATGAAGGGTGCCATTCTGGGATCTGAGGAAACTAGGAATCCTGCAGAAGCTCAAACCCAATTTTTGTTGTCCCATCACTTTAGGAATAAACCGATGAGGCAAAGATCAAGAACACGAGAGTTGGTCAATCATGATTTGATAAAGCTTGAGAACACGAGATTATATCAATCGTGAGCTGATGAAGACTTCATGAGAGCATGTTGATCATGAGTCGCAAGGGTTCAGAAGACTTACCTGGATATTCTGAGTTAATGATCGAGGCATAGACAGACTGATTGTATCATGTCTGCTTGCTCACTGAATGACCTTATGTGCTGCAATGGATTTGAGCACCCAGACAATCATCAGAATTGAAATGTTCAAACTGAAGATATACTCACCTGAAAATGCTTAGCGAGCATTAGCCAACAGGGCTTGTTTGTTCAATAGCCTCTGGATGAACTACCTATTAGACAGTGTCAGAGGTAACATGTGCAAGCATTTTTATCAATGAGTTCATCGGTTCATGCAAAACCATTCAGTTGAGTTTGCAATGATTAAAACCGTATGTGTATGCTCATAATGTGGATCATGCATGACTATTCTGTCGAGTTTGCATTTCCAATTCTGTCCAGAGAGGTTATCATGTCATGAATACCTCGAATGTAACCTGAATGGGGACTTCAGTCCGAAAGGGCTTTCTCTCACTCTCGAGAAAGGCTTATTTATCCTGATTGCAAGATTTGAAAAGAAATCACTCAATCTTACCATTAGTACATTCAGCGAGGGTCTGAGTAATCTCGCAATTGATACGATCAAGCCGATCTGGAGGTCTTGATTAGGACCGTAATGTGGGCTGGGTTAAAGGCTTATCAAAGGGGACTCATTTCGAGTCAAGGCCATTGACAAAAAAGTCTTCATCATCTGCTCCGGGTTTACAAGTCAAGAACCCTGCAAAATGAGAGAGAAATAATCTTGCTCGAACTTCTTCGAGCGATGCTTAAAGTCATTCAACTCTTACATTAATTTAAGTGCTCTAATCAGAAGAAACTTTCAAGGGTCGTAACGTAGGTCGGGATTTGGGTCTGAGAAACGAATGGCTCGTTTTGGCTCAAAAAAATATATGAGAAAGGCTTGGTGTTGGTGATCATTGCAGTCTTGCCACCGATCTTTGACCTTCCTGAATTTGTCTTCAATGAATACCACCATTGGCTGAGGGGTTGTAGTTCTTTTACACTTTGCAAACTGACTTCTTTGGGGATCCTTTTCGGGAATTCTCAAAATGTATGTTCAAAGTTAGAAGTTCATTACAGATATATGGGCATTGGCCTTGCTTTAGATAGGCACTTTGCTCTTTCTGCCCGAGATTCTTTGGAGTAGCCTTTACTTTTCTTACTCCCGACTCCCTTTTGTTTGGAAGCATGCCCATTTTCTTTAGGCTACACTTGTTTTTCTTTTTTTTTTGTTTAACAATCTTGTGATTTTGAATTTTAGCAACAAGATGATTCTCAACAAATGATACTAGACATTACATGAAAGTTTAGCATATGAAATGGACTAATTCGAGAATTCTCTATTGGCCCAATTTCTTCAATTCTGCTCCTTGGGGGAAGGTGTCGTCGTTACCTTGAAATGAGCAAGGATCACCAACATGGGCTTGAGAAATGAATTTGCAGGCTCAATTGGGTTATGCAAAGGATGAGTGTGTATGGTAGAGAAAATAAATGCTCTTCGTCATTTTAAAGCACTTGAATTAAAATTCGAGTATCATGCAAAGAAACACTCGAAGATTGATGTTAGTCCAAGCAAGAGAATTTCTAACCATTTATCTCCTAATATCGTTGGAATTACCTCTGTTTTTCCCCAGTGTGGGGTGGTTCTTGACAAGGTTATGAAATGAAATCACTATTCAAATGGGTTGTCAATGGTTGCCTGAAGTGTTTGGAATGGAGAATGAATGCCTCATTCACTTCTACTATCATATCTTTTGCGAGGAAACCCATTACCTTGGAGAATGCAGAATCTGTCTTCCGCTCAACTCATTGTGGATTAAATATAGGACGTATGTGGAAATGGCTTGCCTTTCACCGTCCTGTCATGCCCCATTCTGTACATTCGATGCATCGTGTACAGTTTATATCCCTAGTCAAAATTGACAAATTGAACATGCAGAACAGTCATGCATAAATCATGGAATATGTAAACATCATGCAAATATGGCAATACAATGTACAAGTATGGAAATCGCCCCTGGCTGTGTGGGCGGATCAAACACGTTGGGGGCCTATTCCCCGAGTCGAGGAGTAGCTTGTTTCTGGTTTTGCCTCTTTTCGATCTAGGGTTCACCATTGATTTCCCCTATTTCATCAGACAGATCGCATCAGACGATCATAACTTGCCCCCTTGGGGCTGTTTTCTTTGACGTATCATATGTTAGTTTAACATTTCCTGTAAAAAGGAAGGAGACAAGTTAGCCAGTATCAGAAATGATGAACTGGACACGATACTAAGTTACCCTTGAGTGTTTCGCACAACTCTTTTACCAGTTTTACCACTCGGGATTTTCTCCGTGGGTATGTCAAGTTAGACATTTCCTGTCAAACAATGGAGGAGAAGACGTGTTAGTCAGTGTTAGAAATGATGAATTGGATACGATACTGGTTTACCCTTCATCTTGAATATTTTGCGTGACCCCTCTATCAAGTTCACTGGATTGAGTTTCCATTGGATTTGGCTGGACACTTCAACATTAGGCTAAGCTCATGACAAAATATTGACCTTGGTATTGCTCGTCGAGTATTCCTGTTTCTTTCTGCAAAAAGAAATGCGTAAAAAGTTGTTTTATTTATTTACAATACTTACAACATTCCCCACCCTTGGGGATCGAACTTGGGATGTTTCGGACCACTGTCATTTCCCTATGGCATCTGGCCCATTGGACCGTAGGTGTTCGTGGAGGTTCGCTTTTAGGTGTTAATCCTTGAAAAGACGCAGTCTTGCACTAGGCAGTTTCACGCCGCAGTTCTTTTCAAGGCAATTTTCAATCCCTGTTAAAACGGAGGAAAGTAATTCAGAATTCGAAACGATCTTGGGTAAATTGGAACGATACAAAATTATCCTTCTTTGAGATTGCTCGCGTCCTTCGCCTTTTTCTTGTTTGAAGTCTGTCATTCAGTGATAATATCCCCGAATTGATTTGCCCCCAGTTTTGTCCAATTAGGGAGTTTCGTTTGTGAATACGACTATATTCTCGGGTCGTTTCGTAAATTCCTGAAAACAGAATGGATCTAATTTAAAGCTGGAGCAATTTGAGGGTAAATTGAAACGATACTGCTTTACCCTTCAAGTTTATGCAGATTTTTACTCGCCATCAATTCGTCGGGAGGTTGGTGAGGTGGCGGATTCGAGCATTTAATAGGGGGAAATCGGATCATTACTCCTTGCTTTTACATATTACAAAAGCAGAAAAACACATCACGCAAGGGAATAAAACACATTCACTCATTCAGGATCGATTCTGCTTCCTCTGCAAGCTCTCCCATGATCAGCTAGCTTCACTCCAGATCTAGAATGCATTGGCCATGTTGAAGGACCCGTGACCACCATCTTCGTAATACAGACTCCATGTGCCTTACAGCCCTAGTGCTTCATCAACATTGAACTGGTTGATCATGGCGGTGAGTTCGTCGTCAATGCCGCTTGCCTGGTGGTGATACATCTCTCCTTCCCCGGGAGGTATTAATGCTGATCCAGTAGCATTGGTCTTTTTGTACCCTGCTCCAACAGAACTCGATCCTGTTATAAACTGGTCTAACTCACTTCTCAAACATGCATTTTCGATCCTCAGATCATGCATTTCATCAAAGGTGAGGAGGCTATTGCAGTTGGGGCAGGTGGCAGAGTCAAAAGCCTCTTTATACATCTTGTTTTCCGCTCGGAGGTTTTCATTTTCAACTCTTAGAAACTCGGCTTCGTTGTGCTCATGACGAGTCTTCATTCGGGTCCGCCTATTTTGAAACCAGAACTTGATTTGGAAAGGTTCAAGTCCTAACTCTTGACTCTGTTCCATTTTCTGTTTACCGTCTGGCATAGGGCATGTTCTGAAGAAATCCTCAAGCCTTTGTAATTGCTCCTTAGTATGGCGACGGTAACGCTTCTTTTGACCTTACCGTTGTTGTCCTTATCTTTACTGAGATCTTGGACGTTGTCGATGGAAGGGCCAAGCTCCATGGGCGCGATCCCAAACATGGCTTCGAACTCTTCATTTTCCATATTCAGCAAGTAACGATAGCTCTCGGGAGTATTGGGTTGAGACATCTTCGATTTGACAAATGGTTCCTCAAGATTTGCTATATCTTTCTGTATTTTCACTCTCTCTGAACCGTGTATGCTTTAAAACTCTCTTCAAAGTATGGATAAAGATTATCAGGAGGATGTTTCTTTTAAAATCTGGCGTGGGCTTAGTATATGTATTGCTTCTCTTGAGAGTTCCGTCTTTCTCAACCTTTCCTGCGTGTTTCTTGCTTGGCTCGTCTTTTCTCATCTTTTCATAGTGGTAGGGCTCCTATCAACGTCTCTACCGTCGATTTGCTGGCGTGTTCTTCTATAAAGACAAATCTCATTTTCCTTGTCTCCCACCCAAGTTGCCTTTCTTTCTTCTTTTTCAAAGTTGTGTCATCCCGTCAAACTTTTGGCAGAGATATCGGATTTGCTTGGCTTGAGGTGGCAGACCGTCCGGGATCTGAGCTGATGGAGATAACACCGAAAGGGAATGACCGATAGGGAGATCTGACCGATAGTTATTGCTACTATGAAGTCAATATTTAACGCGAAGCGGATTACCGTCTCTGTATTCCGCTAACCTATCCCGACTTTCTCCCCTACTACCTTCGTATTCCGCTCGTCAGTCTTGATTCTCTCCTTAATCTGATAATGGCCAGTCTTCCCATACAGATTTTCCCAGCCGATGTTTTGTCCAAATGGGAGAGACTCTATCATTTTCTTGGCCGAGGCTATATTTACATAACCCATCATCCGAGTGTCGAAGCCGAGATCCTTGTTCTGTTCAGGGAGATAAATGCTTCTTCAGTCGAAGGCACCAATTTAGAGAGGGAATACAGGGCGCTCCCACACGTCTTCATTAATTTTCTAGAGTCCTGCTGAAACACCCAGGAGACGGTCACCTTAGCCTGCGTCGTGAAGACCTGCTATCAGGATCGGTCTGAATGCTTGGAGTTTGCAGAACGTTCGGTTGCTCGATACAAGAAAACCTTCAAGTCTGCTAAAGAGCGGGTCTCGCTGCTAGTTCACGAGAGGGAGAAGTTGGTGGAGCGTCTTGCCTTAAACCAGACTTACTTTGAGCATGACCCGAGGGATATCGTGATGAAATTCCGATGTGAATGGCTGGACGGGAGGCTCGACGATCTAACAATGGATATAGCTTTCAAGAGGGACCTGATCGACAACTTAAAACTTGTCGTTGAACACCATGAGATGAATGCATCAACGTACAAGGAGAAGTGTACTCGTCTGTTCTTCAAGCTTGCAGATCTCGACTCCCAGATTGCTCAATGTAGGCAGAGCATTAATTTCATGGAGAGCTAGTTGAACTCTTTTGTGATGATTATTAGGGCTCAGTTTGGTTTCACTTTTCCTCCTTAGTGAGCGGTTGTAATACTCCTTAATGAATGGAATGAAAGGAAAATTTCGCACATTTGTACCTTAACTTCCCAGCTATCTCTTCTCCCGAATATCACCGTAGATCGATTCAAGGTACAGGAAATACCGAGGCTTAACATCCTTCCTGATGTTCTTGTTTGCCGTTGTAGACGATGATATCGAGAATCGACGGCGGCCCCCACCAGCCATATTGAGACTCGCAATCAGTCAGATAAATCGAGACAGCTCGACTACTCGATCAGTGCGCCAATAAATAACCCAGGCCACCTATTGCTTGCCCCACTTTACTCATGCCTATCTTTTTCGGCGTCTACTTGAATGTGTCGGTCGCCTGTAGCATTGGGAAATGTCTGTGGGCCATGCTCAATAATAATTCTCCGACCCTCCAAAATTCTCCATGTGATTCGAACCCGAGAAAGTTTAAAAAGCGTTGGATTTAACTAGAAAGACGTTGTGGGGTTGGATCAACGTACTTGCCACATAGATTCTGATTACGAAATCTATACTTTTCAAAAGTACAGGAACCTCCAAATACATTAAAAATGTCCCCAGGCATGACAGATATATTCACTACACCATCCAAATACATAACTCATACACGCTGCCTGATTGATGCGGTTCTGTCTCCAGGAGAATCGAACTCTTCGCTTGCCCCCAGGGTTATCAGCTAAAACATCAACAATTATTCGTCCTTTTGTATTCCTCGAGGTTATTCCTGGTATAATGCTGAACCTGATTTTGCTCCTACCTGGGGTACTTGTGATTCCCCTGTAAAAGAAAAGGACATAATGAGTATGTGATTCAAGATGGGTCGGCCCATGATTCCTATATTAGTCCAATTTTATTTTTGCGAAATTAAAGAAGATTTTCGTAGAAAAACATGGGTGAATTTCTGAAAAAGAATTTTCTTGCAAATTTTTACAATTCGAAAAATGTGATAAAATCTCTTAAAATTTAGCAAATCTCCCGAAGGGATTTTCCTTTTATCAGAATGAATTTTTAGGGGTAAATTTGACAAAAAAATCTCATTTCTATTGAAGTAGGAAAATGTGACAAAATCTTTTGTTGGTCGACAGAATTTTCCTAAGGGAATTTTCACATTTATTTTTTTCAAAGATGGGATACTAATTTGATTTTTATTTTCTTTTGAAAAATGACCATGACATTAAATCCAAAATTTGACCGACACCTAACATGGACCGACCGAAAAATAATCACAAGATGAAGTTAGAAAACTTACTTTCACCATGAAAAATACCATGTAGATCACATAGACATGCACATGAATTGTGAGTTTAAATCTTAGCCTATCTATTTTAAAGGCTGCCAAATTGAAACGAAAGACTTACGGCAAGGCGACAATCTCGCGCACATAATCAAGATTAGCCATGATCTCACGACGTAATCAGGATTAGCCGGGCCTTCCCACTTCGGCTCCTCGAGTCAAAACTTATAACCACCGCTTTGGTAATCTTACCAAGCCTGAGGCCTAACTTTTAAACTCATTTTTGAAAAGAGGTTTGGGATTGAATCTGGGCTAACTTTCGACGTGATCTCACACCGAACACTAGAACCAAATCACAACACCATCTTAAAACTAGTGGCCCAAGTTCGGCCATGGGACGTGTGTGATGTTGTGCTAAAACTGTAAACACTTGCATAACATTTAAATGCAAACACCGCTTCAATGTTTCAAAAATTAAATAACAATTCTCACACACCAAACCTGCAAAACAAATGGTTAGCCAAACACTCCACCCCTTATGACTCCCATCTGCAAAACCATTTAACACCTAAAGGTTAGAATCCAACAAATTATCAGACCAAATGAATTCCCATGAAATTTTTATGGCCTAAGTCCTCTAAGTTCTTAAATTTTTAAAAATTAAGAACACGTCCCCAGCGGAGTCGCCAAGCTGTCGCGACCTAAAATTCATTTTTTAGGTTAATGGATTACCAGATTAATTGATTAAATTAACTAACCTAGTTCGAGCTCTCCCAAGCTCTACCAAATCGCGACTTTGGTTTTTTGTTCAAATGGTTTTAAATTTTGGAGTCGCCACTAATCATTTTTGGTATGTTGATTAGAAACCTAAGTAAATTAGCGGGAGAAGTAAATTACTTCTACGAACTAGAGATTATGAGTTCGGGGACTTGGTTATACTAGTTAATTAAAACTAATGCCCTTTCGGTACCTTAATTTCATGGATATCCTAATTTGGCAACTCATGCTTGGTTTATTCCTAAGGCTCTAGTGGAGTGTTCTCTTTTTGTATTTTCACTTTTTTAAATGGAATATACGTTAGTGACATTTTTTTTTTGCATTTTCAAAATATTAAGTATTTCCCTGAAGCCGAAAGAGGGAGTGAGTTAACAACTTCTGTGCAGTGCTGCGAGCTACTCATTTTGGGGTTTACTGATTCAAAAATTAAATTACAGGAAGTAAATGACAATAAATAAAGACCACCAATGGATAGCTCAGCCTCGGCTTGGCCCTCTCTTTTGGGGTTTAAGGTGTAGGAATTTAAATTGCAGAAATTTAAAATGACCTCCAGTGAGCGGGCTCTGCCCTTCACATTCCGGGGTTTAAATTCTTTAAAATAAAATGAATTGATTTGACAATTCGGGCCGAAATCCATCGACGGATCAATTGAAAATTTAATGGGCACTCAAGAGCTCGTCAACGCCAATTTTACACCTCTATGGGATTTACCGTTGACTTGGAGTTGTCTTTGCCTAACATAAAAATATGGAGAAATGAAATAATGGAGCAAATACGATTTAATTCACATTAAAAATTAGAACAATGAAAGAAGCATTTAGCTTCAATGGCATTATGAGAAGTGCTTGATGGATATAATTGGCTCCTGCCTGAAATCAAATATGGGGAAATGGGAGAAGAGTAGAAAATTTGGGCTAATTTATGCTAAAAAATCAAAGAGAGTAGAGGGATACTTAGCTTCAAATCTGGGATGAATTCTTGATTTATGTTGATCGATGAAAAAATTGATGATGATAACCCGCTAGCTTTAAACTCCCATCATCTTCAAAATTCTTTCTCTCTTTTTGGTATTTTTTTTTCTCTCAAATTTTTCTTCAATCTCCCAAAACCCTCTCAAACATCTAAAATTTTCTCTCAAAAAACAAATTCCTCTCTCAAGCTCACTTCTTTCTCCTTTTATAACCCACTCATCTATCTCCCATTCTAATTTTTCCACTAACTCTTCTTTTTGTTATTTAAAAAATAATCCCTCAAGTGCTAGGTATTTGTACTCTAGTCCATGAGATTTTAAGTATTTGCAATTCAGTCCCTGAAGAAATATTTCTTTAAGTCCAAATCTCCTCACAATTTTCGACACACCTATCGCATGTTGAATTTAAGCTCATTTTTTGCTATTGAAAATAATACAAAATTTAATTAAAGCCCTGTTTGTAAAATTGAGTCATTCTGGGTATAATTGGGCCAAGATGAAAATTTGGAATATTAAAGAATAATGTCACAACTCTTAAAAGTGAAAAATGAAAATAAATTGACTCAAATTGAATTTTTTTAGGCCCGATTCGAGATTATGCTCGTTAAGGAATACACGACCCTGAATTGGATTTTTTAAATTTGCGATGGCCAACATGAAAAGGGATTTAAAGGAAAAATATTGACTATTTTTATGTATTTTTGTGGCCTCAAATGCTATTATTTATGAAATATTTTCCTAATTTCTAAAAAATATATTTAAAAAAATACAAAAAATATGAAAAATTATTTTTTACTCAAAAATGGTTGCCTAAGCTTGGCCAAGGCTTCCAAAGTTGATTTTGCAATTTTCTCATTTTTCTTAATTTTTTTTTATAAATTTTTGAAAGAGAAAAGATGATTAAAAATCAAGTGTCAACAACTACGACTGTGATATTCTATACCATCCAGGAAAGGAGAATAAGGTAGCGAATGCTCTGAGTCGAAAGTCGAGCGTTGCGCACATGATGGTCAAAGAATGGACGTTGCTGGAGGAAGTCAGAGACTTAGAATTTAAGATGGAGGTTGGAAGTCTCTCAAGTCCGATGGCTACTTTGCAGATTGAACCAGAGATTCAGCTGAGGATTAAAGAGTTACAGTCTACGGACCCGGACATTCAGAAGATTGTGACGATGAATGCAGATGAGAGGAAAGCTGAATTTCAAGTAACTGCAGATTGAGCATTGAGGTTTAAAGGACGACTGTGTGTGCCAAACGATGAGGAGTTGAAAGAAAGGATTTTAGCTGAGGCACACAGAAGCAACTACAGTATCCGTCCTGGAAGTACAAAGATATATCAGAACCTACGTCAACACTATTGGTGGAATGGTATGAAGGTGGATGTGGCTAAGCACGTAGCCAAGTGCTTGACGTGTCAACAAGTAAAGGCACAGCATTGCAAGCCTGGAGGGCTATTGCAACCACTAGAAATCCCAGAATGGAAATGGGAGCACGTCACTATGGATTTTGTGACAGGGTTGCCGAGGAGTCAAAGAGAGAATGATTCGATTTGGGTTATAGTGGATAGGTTGACCAAGTCTGCACATTTCATTGCTGTGCGAAAGGATTTTACTCTGGAAAGGTTGGCTGATCTATATGTGAGGCAGATTGTGAGACTGCATGGAGTGCTAGTAAGTATCGTATCGAATCGAGATCCTCGTTTCACAGCTACATTTTGGAAGAGTTTGCAGGGAGCTTTAGGAACATAGTTGAAATTCAGTACAGCCTACCACCCTCAGACAGATGGTCAGTCGGAAAGGACTATACCGACTCTAGAGGACATGCTGAGAGCGTGCGTAATAGATTTCAAAGGTGGCTGGGAGGAACAGTTGCACTTGGTAGAATTCGCCTACAACAACAGTTATCAGCAGAGTATCAGAATGGCACCTTTTGAGGCATTGTATGGAGGGGCCTGCAGGACTCCGATCTGTTAGGACGAAGTTGGTGAGAAAAGCATAACAGGCCCAGAGTTAGTGCAACAGTCAGTAGAGGCAGTCAAGGTGATTAGAGATAGACTGAGAACCGCTCAGAGCAGACAGAAAAGCTACGCAGACAAGCGACATAAGCCATTGGAATTTCAAGTTGGAGATCACGTATTTTTGAATGTGTCGCCGATGCGAGGACTATCTCGGTTTAGCAAGAAAGGGAAGCTGAGTTTGAGATTTGTTGGGCCATTCGAGATTTTGGAGAAGATCGAGACACTGGCTTATCGTCTAGCATTGCCGCCGAACTTATCACAGATTCATAACGTGTTTCATGTATCGATGCTTCGGAAGTACGAGCCGAACCCTGGCCGTATACTCAATCACGAAGTCATAAAAGTGGATGACCGCGTCTCGTACGTGGAGAGGCCAGTTAGAATTGAAGATCGGAAGGAGCAAGTGCTGAGGAACAAGACAATTCCGTTGGTTAAGGTTATCTGGGAGCACCATGGGACTGAAGGAGCTACGTGGGAAGGGGAGGACGAGATGAAGAGGAAGTACCTGTATCTGTTTGAGTAGCTCAGTGTAATTTCTGTTTTATTGTAAGGATTGGTGGATCGTAAATTTCGAGGACGAAATTCTTATAAGGAAGGAAGAATTGTGACAGTCTGAAAATTTGACCCAATTATCGGAATTTCTAAATGAATGGAAATACTTCGTTAATACACTCTAATCGACGCTCACTCAGGATTAGCTACCCTGAGATGACTAACCAAAGGGGAAAGGCTACCTAGGAAGATTTCCCAAACGGCCGCCCGTTGGTCTGAGATAGAGACAGGGTCGGTATTTAATGAAATTGACCACAAGATAAAATCCGACAATGGACAATCGAATTAGTAAGATAAACACAATGCAAGAAAGGAAATCAGACTCAGAAATGTCACCAGAAGGGCAGACAACCAGTGTACGTCGAGAAGCAAGACGTGATTGGAAAATTACCGAAATGCCCCCGGTAAATGCTCAGTCCTTAGGATTAGTTAAATTAGGATTTCTGAGAGTAGATTCGACAAATCGAAATCAAATCCTGTCTGAAATTCGTTCGCGCTCTGGACTCGATCGGTGCATTTGGCATGCAAATCGAGGCGAGTCAATCAGTGGTCAAATCAATCAATGTCATGTCAATCCATCAATCATTCATGGCCCAATTTCCAAGGCAATCTTTCAATCAAATCAAGAGTACAATGTCACCCATCAAGGTACAACATCAATCCATAACACTATTTCACCTAACCCACTTACCCCTTTATTTGAATTTTGGATAATAAAACATGTTAATCTCTCTCTCCTCCCTCATTTCTCTCATTCAGCCGTGACCCCTCCTCCCTCTTTCTCTCTTCATTTTCTTTTTCTTCTTCCTCGGCTTCTCCTCCTCCTTGCTCCGCCGTCGCCCACCTCAAGCCGCCACCGTCCACCGCCGTGTCGTCGCCACTCCACCGTCTCCACGTCCCCTTGGTAAGCCCCTCCTCCTTCCCTTGCTGTTCTAGTGGCTCAGAGGCCCCATAAAACCCGAACCAACCCTCACCGTCTCTCTCTCTCTCTCGGTTTCCCCCGTGTAGCCGCGCCACCGTCGCCATCGTTCCCACCATCATCCGACCGCCGTGCCTCATCCTCGACCGCCCACACTCCTTGGTAAGTACCCCGGGCTTTGTTGTCTTCGTTTCCCTTAGCTTTGGACCCCATTTGTTGAACCAATCCGGCCGTTCCCTCCTAGGCCGAGAAGACCATCGCCAGACCGCCCCATTTCCCGTCGTTGCCGCCGCCTAGCTCAACCAAATCCGAGTAAGCTAAACCTCTAATCCCGGCTTAGGCTTGATGTATGCAAGTATGTTTGGGTTGCTAAAGGGTTATGGTAGGTGATTAGAGTAAATAGTGAAGGATTATAATTGTTTGGTTTAAGGCTATAAGGAGCATGTTTCGGTTGGGTCTTGCACGTGGGCTTGGGGACTTGAAATGGGCCTTGAAAGGGTTATTGTGGGCTGCAAATTGGTAATGAGGGCGTGTGAGAAGCGGGCCGTGTATTGCTAATGGGCCTAGGGACTTAATTTGGGCCAATTTAACCTTATATAAGCTAACGGGCCTAAAAGACTTTAGCGGGCTTGTGAATGGACAAATTTAATGAATTAATTGGGCCTTAAAATTGTCAAATGTGGGCTGCCATTGTTGAATGAGGCGTGGATTAGTGGGCCGAAACATGTAAGTGGGCTTGGGGGTTCAAATTCTGAACTAATTGGGCCTAAATTAAACCAATTGGACCCAAATTGTATTGAGGGGCCTTAATGGACGAAAATTTTAATTTATTGGGCCCAAGTTATCATCTTGAATATTAAAATATGAGGTCCAATAATGTATAAGGGCTTATGATAGAAAATTGGGCCTAAAATAGTGAAATTGGGCCTAATGGGTTAATCTTTAAAAATGGGCTTGGGCCTTGCACGAAATTAATATAATAATGGGCCCAATTTATATATTTTAATTTAAGAAATAACTATGGGCCTTGAATCCTGAAATGGGCCTTAGGCCCAATTGAATCCAAGCCAATTACCGAGCCTTAATCTAAGTTAACCCCAATTCAATGAAACCCAAGACGGCTAAGACATTAATCGTGGGTTACTAACTCTTAAGGAACTAACATGGGTTATTGGGCTTAGACTGAGTTACCGGGTCCGCTAAGTTGGAACTTTAATTTGTATGGGTTCAATCGGGGAATCGCCTATGGCAAGCGATTGTATAATGGGAATACGTGTGAGATATTCAATTGAGCATGGCTGGTCGAGGAACCGTGTGTGGGGCACTAGATCTATTGTAGTTTGGCTTGATGAGCATGTGATTACTTTGATGATTTCTTGATGTGCTCTGTACTTGTACTTATGTACCATTGCATGCATGCTCTGTGACTGAATTGCTGTTGCAATCATTTGGGCCCCGCATACATTGAGAGCATTGCATGAGTCACCAGAGATGTGACATGAGAATGAGCCCCAGAGGCGTTGTTACGCGAGGGAAATGGAGGGATAAGGGAGTAGCCAACGTAAGGCGTCTGAAACGCAGTTGTGGCATTTGCCGGATAGCACTGTTGGAGGCGCCCTGATGGAATTTGGAGTGATAGGAGAGCTTGATCCATTATGGCCGGTTGAGGCCTGATCATGATCCGTTGGGATCCGATATGGCCGATTGAGGCCTACATCATTTGCATATGGCATCATGGTTGATTGTCTGTTATTGCCCGTCTGCGTTATAAGATTTACATTGTTATGCGTTACGCGCTTGTTTATACGTTAGGGGTCTGGTGCCGAGGTGAGCCGAGAGTTCTTGAACTTTGGAATGTAAACCCTAGTTCACTGGGTAGGACCGACCCCACGAGTATACTTTATCCTATGCTAGGATTAGTGGTGAGCTTGCTGAGTCCTCGACTCACTGGTGGTGGTTGCCTTCTTTTCCAGATCCAGGACGCCAGTGATAGCAGCATCGCCGATACTTTTTGGATTGCCAGTACAGATGGATACCCAGGTCACCCTCCATTTTAATATGCATGCCGTGATATGGCATAGGCACGTGACGACTGTACTTGTAGATCAGGGTGGACCCTACCTTGTACCCCATAGGTTCGAGGCGTGGTTTAGAGAGAGCCTTTATGGTTTTGAGGGACCCCAGTGAGACTCTCCGATTCCTATGGAAGAAGACCTGTTCTGACTCCAGCCTACCGAGTATGGAGGCCAGGTGACCGACCCCGACCCGCTGCAGGAGTTGCCGTCTCCAGGACGCTCTGAGATCGACGGCCACGAGGAGGGCGATGCCATAGACACCGATGAGGAGGACCCCAAGGAAGATCCATAGGAGGATCTCGAGGAGGAGCCTGAGAAAGACTAAGTCCTATTGCTGCTGGTCTAGACTTTTGGTGTTTGGTTCGAGCGTAGGTCTTGGCTGTAGGTTGTGGTTTTCTTTTTGGGGGTTTGTACTTAACGCTTATGATATGTATATATTGTTGTTTGTGTTCATTCTGTTCGTGCTACCCCTCTGTTTTATATGTATGCATGTATGGTTAGGAGGTACGTTTCCGCAGCTTCGAAAGTTTATTAAAGGACGCGTCGTCTGGTCGCGACGAAGAGATTTCCTGGGCCGTCGCGTATCATAAACCTGACGAGTGTGATGAGAATCTTCCGCAGGAATGGGATGCCGCGTGCCCAATTGGGAAATTAAAGTACAAACATGCGAAATTTTCCTTTCATTCCATTCATCAACGAGTTTTACAAATAACTCACTAGGGAGGAAAATTGAAGCCAAACTAAGCCCTAATAATCATCACAAAAGAACAGACGAGTATACTTCTCCTTGTACCTGGATGCATTCATCTCATGGTGTTCAACGGCAAGTTTTAAGTTGTCGATCAGGTCCCTCTCGAAAGCTATATCCGCTGTTAGATCGTCGAGCCTCCCCTCCAGCCATTCACATCGGAATTTCATCACGATATCCGTCGGGTCATGCTCAAAGTAAGTCTGGTTTAAGGCAAGACGCTCCACCAGCTTCTCCCTCTTGTGAACCAGCAGTGAGACCCGCTCTTCAGCAGACTAAAAGGTCTTCTTGTATCGAGCAACAGAGCGTTCTGCAAACTCCAAGCATTCAGACCGATCCTGAAAACGGGCCTTCACGAGGCGTGCTAAGTTGACCGTCTCCAGGGTGTTTCGGCAGGCCTCCAGAAAATTAAAGAAGACGTGTGGGAGCGCCCTGTATTCCCTCTCCAAATTGGTGCCTTCGACTAAAGAAGCATTTATCTCCCTGAACAGAACAAGGATCTCAGCTTCGACACTCGGATGATGGGTTATGTAAATATAGCCTCGGCCAAGAAGATGATAGAGTCTCTCCCATTTGGACATAACATCGGCTAGGAAAATCTGTGTGGGAAGACTGGCCATTATCGTTGAAAGATTAAGGAGAGAATCAAGACTGACGAGCGGAATACGAAGGTAGTAGGGGAGAAAGTCGGGATAGGGTAGCGGAATGCAGAGACGGTAATCCGCTTCGCGTTAAATATTGACTTCACAGTGGCAATATCTATCGGTCAGATCGCCCTACCGGTCATTCTCTTTCGATGTTATTTCCATCAGCTCAGATCCCGAATGGTCTGCCACCTCGAACCAAGCAAATCCGACATCTCTGCGAAAAGTTTGACGGGATGACATAACTTTGAAAAAGAAGAAAGAAATGTGACTTGGGTGGGAGATAAGGAAAATGGGATTCATTTTTATAGGAGAACACGCCAGCAAATCGACGGTGGAGACGTTGATAGGAGCCCTACCACTATGAAAAGATGAGAAAAGACGAGCCAAGCAAGAAACATGCAAGAAAGGTTCAGAAAGATGGAACGCTCAGGAGAAACCATACATGTCTAAATTTTAAAAGGAGACGTCCTTCTGATAATCTTCATCTAAAATTCTGAAGAGAGTTTCGAGTCATACACAGTCGCTCAGAAAAATTTAGAGAGAGTGAAAAAACCAGAAGAGTTAGCAAGTCTTAAGGAATTATCGAAGATGTCTCAATCCAATTCTCTTGAGAGCTATCGTTACTTGCTGAATATAGGGAATGAAGAGTTCGAAGCCATGTTTGGGATCGAGCCCATAGAGCCTGGCCCTTCCGCCGACAACGTCCAAGATCTCAGTAAAGATAAAGACAACAACGGTAGGGGTCAAAAGAAGCGTTACCGTCGCCATACTAAGGAGCAAGTACAAACGCTTGAGGATTTCTTCAGAACATGCCCTATGCCAGACGGCAAACAGAAAATGGAACTGAGTCAAGAGTTAGCACTTGAACCTTTGCAAATCAAGTTCTGGTTTCAAAATAGACGAACCCGAATGAAGACTCGTCATGAGCACAACGAAGCCGAGTTTCTAAGAGTTGAAAATGAAAATCTCCGAGCGGAAAACAAGATGTATACAGAGGCTTTTGACTCTGCCACCTGCCACAACTGCAATAGCCTCCTCACCTTCGATGAAACGCATGATCTGAGGATCGAAAATGCGTGTTTGAGAAGTGAGTTAGACCAGTTTATAACAGGATCGAGTTTTGCTGGAGCTGGGTACAAAAAGACCAATGCTACTGGATCAGCATCAATACCTCCCGGGGAAGGGGAGATGTATCCCCACTAGGCAAGCAGCATTGACGACGAACTCACCGCCATGATCAACCAGTTCAATGTTGATGAAGCACTAGGGCTATAAGGCACACGGAGTCTGTATTATGAAGATGGTAGTCACAGATCCTTCAACATGGCTAATGCATTTTAGATCTAGATCGAAGCCAGCTGTCGCGACCTAAAATTCATTTTTTAAGTTAATGGATTACCAGATTAATTTATTAAATTAACTAACCTAGTTCGAGCTCTCCCAAGCTCTACCAAATCGCGACTTTGGTTTTTTTGTTTAAATGGTTTTAAATTTTGGAGTCGCCACTAATCATTTTTTGTAGGTTGATTAGAAACCTAAGTAAATTAGCGGGAGAACTAAATTACTTCTACGAACCAGATATTATGAGTTCGGGGACTTGGTTACACTAGTTAATTAAAACTAATGCCCTTTCGGTACCTTAATTTCATGGGTATCCTAATTTGGCAACTCAAGCTTGGTTTATTCCTAAGGCTCTAGTGGAGTGTTCTCTTTTTGTATTTTCACTTTTTTAAATGGAATATACGTGAGTGACATTTTTTGGCATTTTTAAAATATTAAGTATTTCCCTAAAGCCGAAAAAGGGAGTGAGTTAACGAATTCTGTGCAGTGCTGCGAGCTACTCATTTTGGGGTTTAGTGATTCAAAAATTAAATTACAGGAAGTAAATAACAATAAATAAAGAGCACCAATGGATAGCTCAGCCTTGGCTTGGCCCTCTCCTTTGGGATTTAAGGTGTAGGAATTTAAATTGCAGAAATTTAAAATGACCTCTAGTGAGCGGGCTCTGCCCTTCACATTCTAGGGTTTAAATTCTTTAAAATAAAACGAATTGATTTGACAATTCGGGCTGAAATCCATCGACGGATCAATTGAAAATTTAATGGGCACTCAAGAGCTCGTCAGCGCCAATCTTACACTTCCATGGGATTTACCGTTAACTTTGAGTTGTCTTTTGCCTGATATAAAAATATGGAGAAATGGAGTAATGGAGCAAAAATGATTTAATTCACATTAAAAATTAGAATAATGAAAAAAGCACTTAGCTTCAATGGCATTATGAGAAGTGGAAGAAGAGTAGAAAATTTGGGCTAGTTTATACTAAAAAATCAAAGAGAGTAGAGGGATACTTAGCTTCAAATCTGGAATGAATTCTTGATTTATGTTGATCGATGAAGAAATTGATGATGATAACCCTCTAGCTTTAAACTCCCATCATCTTCAAAACTCTCTCTCTCTTTTTGGTATTTTTTTTCTCTCAAATTTTTCTTCAATCTCCCAAAACTCTTTCAAACATCCAAAATTTTCTCTCCAAAAAATTCCCCTCTCAAACTCACTTCTTCCTCCTTTTATAACCTATTCATCCATCTCCCATTCTAATTTTTCCACTAACTCTATCTCCCATTCTAATTCATCCATTAATTCTTTTTCATCTCCATCTTCCCTTCTCTATTCTTATCTTATTTTCTCCATCCATTCTTCTTCATCTTCTCTTCTCCATCTCCTCTTCTCCATCTTCTCTTCTCTATTCTAATTTCTCCACTAACTCTTCTTTTTGTTATTTGCAAGATAATCCTTCAAGAGTTAGGTATTTACACTCTAGTCCCTAAATTTTAAGTATTTACAATTTAGTCCCTAAAAAAGATATTTCTTTATGTCCAAATCTCCTCACAATTTTCGACACACCTACCGCATGTTGAATTTAAGCTCATTTAATTAAAGCCCTTTTGTAAAATTGAGTCATTCTGGGTATAATTGGGCCAAGATGAAAATTTAGAATATTAGAGAACAATGTCACAACTCCTAAAAGTGAAAAATGAAAATAAATTGACTCAAATTAAATTTTTTTAGACCCGATTCGAGATTATGCTCGTGAAGAAATACACGACCCTGAATTGGATTTTTTAAATTTACGATGGCCAACATGAAAAGGGATTTAAAAGAAAAATATTGACTATTTTTATGTATTTTTATGGCCCCAAATGCTATTATTTATGAAATATTTTCCTAATTTCTAAAAAATATATTTAAAAAATAAAAAAAAAATATGAAAAATTATTTTTTGCTCAAAAATGGTTGCCTAAGCTTGGCCAAAGCTTCCAAAGTTGATTTTTCAATTTTCTTTTCTTTTTCTTGATGTTTTTTTTTATGAATTTTCGAAAATAAAAATTTCAAAAAATACTGAAAATACGAAAAATCGTTTTTTTGGTCAAAATTGGTTCCCTAGGTTTGGCCAAGGTCCCCAAAGTTGATTTTTTAATTCTATGAATTTTTATGGATTTTCTATTAATTTTTGAAAATAAAAAAATAATTAAAAATCAGATGTCAACACCAGTTAATCATGGGAGAGCCTGCAGAGGAAGCAGAATTGATCCTGAATGAGTGTGTTTTATTCCCTTGCGTGATATGTTTTCTGCTTTTGTAATATATAAAAGTAAGGAGTAATGATCCGACTTCCCCCTATTAAATGCTCGAATCTGCTACCTCACCAACCTCACGACGAATTGATGGCGAGTAAAAATCTGCATAAACTTGAAGGGTAAAGCATTATCGTTTCAATTTACCCTCAAATTGCTCCAGCTTTAAATTAGATCCCTTCTGTTTTCAGGAATTTACGAAACGACCCGAGAATACAGTCGTACTCAAAAACGAAATTCCTTAGTTGGATAAAACTGGGGGCAAATCAATTTGCGGATATTATCACTGAATGACAGACTTCAAATAAGGAAAAGGCGAAGGATGCGAGCAATCTCAAAGAAGGGTAATTGTGTATCGTTCCAATTTACCCAAGATCGTTTCGAATTCTGAATTACTTTCCTCCATTTTAACGAGGATTGAAAATAGCCTTGAAAAGAACTGTAGCGTGAAACTGCCTAGTGCAAGACCGCGTCTCTTCAAGGATTAACACCTAAAGGCGAACCTCCACGAACACCTACGGTCTTGTGGACCGGATGGCATGGGGAATGACAATGGTCCAAAACGTCCCGAGTTTAATCCTTGAGGATGGAAATGTTGTAAGTATTATAAATAAATAAAAACAACTTTTTCTCGCATTTCTTTTTGCAGAAGGAAATATAAACGCTAGACGAGCGATACCAAAGTCGATACTCTGCCACAACCTTGGCCCTAATGGTGAAGTGGCCCACGAAAGTTAAAGGAAGCTCAACCCAGCGAACCTGATAAGGGGATCGTGTGAGGCATTCAAAATGAAGGGTAAACCAGTATCGTTTCCAATTTACCCCTTCAAACACCGACTAACATGTCTCTTTTTCTTTTGACAGGAAATGTTAATACTAACATTTAACAGGTCGAAGAAGACTACACCAAACGGCAGAGTTACGATCATCTGATGAAACCGGGGCAAGTTGATGGGGCAAACTCAGAGACAAGTCACTCCTTGACTTAAGGAGTAGACTCTCTATTCGCTCGGTCGACCCACATGTCTAGGGGCAAATTCAAATACTCCAATCCCTGATACACTTGCACATTTCGCAAACATACATGATGCTTAAAAATTGCCACATCCGCATTGTGTTTGCACATCCCTGATACACTTGCACAATTCCGACTTGGAGTATAAACTACACATGATGCCTCGAATGTGTAAAGTGGGGCATGACAGGACGATGAAAGGCAAGCCATTTTTACATATGTCCTATACTTAATCCACAGTGAGTTAAGCGGTAGACAGATTCCGCATTCTCCAAGGCAATGGGTTTTCTCGCAAAAGGTACGATAGTCGAAGTGAATGAGGCATTCATTCTCCATTCCAAACACTTCAGGCAACTATTGACAACCCATTTGAATAGTGATTTCACTTCATAACCCTGCCAAGAACTACCCCACGCTGGGGCAAAACAGAGGCAATTCCAACAATATCAGGAGATAAATGGTTAGAAATTCTCTTGCTTGGACTAACATATGTCTTCGACTGTTTCTTTACATGATACTCGAATTTTAATTCAAGTGCTTTAGGATGACGAAGAGCATTTATTTTCTCTATCCTACACACTCATCCTTTGCATAACCCAATTGAGCCTGCAAATTCATTTCTCAAGCCCATGTTGGTGATCCTTGCTCATTTCAAGGTAACGACGACACCTTCCCCCAAGGAGCAGAATTGAAGAAATTGGGCCAATAGAGAACTCTCGAATTAGCCCATTTCATAAGCTAGACTTTCATGTAATGTCTAGTATCATTTGTTGAAAATCATCTTGTTGCTAAAATTCAAAATCACAGGATTGTTAAACAAAAGAAAAAGTAAAACAAGTGTAGCCTAAAGAAAATGGGTCTGCTTCCAAACAAAAGGAAATCGGGAGTAAGAAAAGCAAAGGCTACTCCAAAGAATCTCGGGCCGAAAGAGCAAAGTGCCTATCAAAAGCAAGGCCAATGCCCATATATCTGTAATGAACTTCTAACTTCGAACATACATTTTGAGAATTCCCGAAAAGGATCCCCAAAGAAGTCAGTTTGCAAAGTGTAAAAGAACTACCACCCCTCAGTCAATGGTGGTATTCATTGAAGACAAATTCAGGAAGGTCAAAGATCGGTGACAAGACTGCAATGATCACTAACACCAAGCCCTTCTCATATATTTTTTTGAGCCAAAACGAGCTCTTCGTTTCTTAGACCCAAATCCTGACCTACGTTACGACCCTTGAAAGTCTCTTCTGATTAGAGCACTTGAATTAATGTAAGAGTTGAATGACTTTAAGCATCGCTCAAAGAAGTTCGAGCAAGATTATTTCTCTCTCATTTTGCAGGGTTCTTGACTTGTAAACCCGAAGCAGATAATGAAGACCTTTTTGTTAATGGCCTTGACTCGAAATGAGTCCCCTTTGATAAGCCTTTGACCCAGCCCACATTACGGTCCTAATTAAGACCTCCAGATCGACTTGATCGTATCAATTCCGAGATTACTCAGACCCTCGCTGAATGCGATGATGGTAAGGTTGAGTGATTTCTTTTCAAATCCTGCAATCAAGATAAACAAGCCTTTCTCGAGAGTGAGAGAAAGCCCTTTCAAACTGAAGTCCCCATTCAGGTTACATTCGAGGTATTCATGACATGATAACCTCTCTAGACAGAATTGGAAATGCAAACTCGACAGAATAGTCATGCATGATCCACATTATGAGCATACACATACGGTTTTAATCATTGTAAACTCAACTGAATGGTTTTGCATGAACCGATGAATTCATTGATAAAAATGCTTACACATGTTACCTCTGACACTGTATGACGGGTAGTGCATTCCTAATAGTCGAGTTACCCTCCGAGGTCTCGAAATTCATCCAGAGGCTATTGAACAAATAAGCCCTGTTGGCTAATGCTCGCCAAGCATTTTCAAGTGAGTATATCTTCAGCCTGAACCTTTCAATTCTGATGATTGTCTGGGTGCTCAAATCCATTGCAGCACATAAGGTCATTCAGTGAGCAAGTAGACATGATACAATCAGTCTGTCTATGCCTCGATCATTAACTCAGAAGATCCAAGTAAGTCTTCTGAACCCTTGCGACTCATGATCAACATGCTCTCATAAAGTCTTCATCAGCTCACGATTGATATAATCTCGTGTTCTCAAACGTTATCAAATCATGATTGACCAACTCTCGTGTTCTTGATCTTTGCCTCATCGGTTTATTCCTAAAGTGATGGGACAACAAAAATTGGGTTTGAGCTTCTGCAGGATTCCTGGTTTCCCCAGATCCCAGAATGGCACCCTTCATGGTAAGTGAAATTGGGTTTGAGCGTCTGTAGGATTCCTGGTCTCCCAGATCCTAGATTGGCACCCGAAAATCATTTTCTCAATCAATACCTCTTCAGTCTACCCAAAATGTGACATTTAGAGTATACTGTCTCTGGAGCCCTTCCATTGGAGACCCCAACACGGAATGATCCATTTTCCAAAGTCCTTCTTACTCAACACAAAAATCCTTCTTACAGGCACCAAAGTCCTTCTTACAAGCAACCCAAAGTCCTTCTTATATGTACTAAAGTCCTTCCTACAGGCATCAAAAGTCCTTTTTACAAGCATCCAAAGTCCTTTTTATAAGCAACACAAAAGTCCTTCTTACAGGCAACACAAAAGTCCTTCTTACAGGTACCGAAAGTCCTTCTTACAAGCAATCAAAAGTCCTTTCTACAGGCACCAAGTCCTTCTTACAAGTACCAAAGTCCTTCCTATAGGCACCCAAAGTCCTTCTTACAGGCACCAAAGTCCTTCTTATAGGCAACAAAAGTCCTTCCTACAGGCACACCAAAGTCCTTCTTACAGGCATCCAAAGTCCTTCTTACAGGCACCAAGTCCTTTTTACAAGCACACAAAGTCCTTTCTACAGGCACACAAAAGCCCTTCTTACAGGCACCCAAGCCCTTTTTACAGGAACCAAGTCCTTTCTATAGGCACAAAGTCCTTCTTATAGGCATTTCCATGGGGTGACCCACCATATGGGTCAAATTTTAATCAGTAGAATCCTTTCATGAGGAATCTACCATGGGGTGACCCACCACACGAGTCAAATCTTAATCCAATTTTAATCAGTAGAATCCTTCCGTTAGGAATCTACCATGGGTTGACCTACCATACGGGTCCAAGTTCAAACACCATAAGGTGTTCTTATAACGAATCCTTAGGCTCTCATTCCATTTTCAGTAGAGCATGTGTGTCAAGTGATCGCCACACAACAGGCAGGTAAGTGCCAGGTAAACTCTCATCTTCGTCTCTCCCTCACTGCATGAAAGTTTCTTCAAGCCGGGTCTGGATCGGAACTTGCTACGGAGGGTATTGGAGATCAAGTGTCACAACTCTTTTTATTTCCTTGTGTTGAGTCGATTAGGATTCAAGTGTCATCTCGTCTTTGAAATGAACCTCTACCGAGTTTCCTTTCAAAGAGGGGCAGTTGATACCTGATTTTTAATCATCTTTTCTCTTTTGAAATTAATAAAATTAAAAAAATCAACCTTGGGGACCTTGGCTAAGCCTAGAGAACCAATTTTGACCAAAAAGTAATTCTTCATATTTTTAGTATTTTTCGATATTTTTATTTTCGAAAATTCATAAAACAAATCAAGAAAAAATGAGAAAATTGCAAAATCGACTTTGGAAGCCTTAGCCAAGCTTAGGCAACCATTTTTGAGTAAAAAATAATTTTTCATATTTTTTGTATTTTTTTAAATATATTTTTTAGAAATTAGGAAAATATTTAATAAATAATAGCATTTGAGGCCACAAAAATACATAAAAATAGTCAATATTTTTCCTTTAAATCTCTTTTCATGTTGGCCATCGCAAATTTAAAAAATCCAATTCGGGGTCGTGTATTCCTTCACGAGCATAATCTCGAATCGGGCCTAAAAAAATTCAATTTGAGTCAATTTATTTTCATTTTTCATTTTTAGGAGTTGTGACATTGTTCTTTAATATTCCAAATTTTCATCTTGGCCCAATTATACCCAGAATGACTCAATTTTACAAACAGGGCTTTAATTAAATTTTGCATTATTTTCAATAGCAAGAAATGAGCTTAAATTCAACATGCGATAGGTGTGTCGAAAATTGTGAGGAGATTTGGACTTAAAGAAATATTTCTCCAGGGACTGAATTGCAAATACTTAAAATCTCATGGACTAGAGTACAAATACCTAACAGTTGAGGGATTATTTTGTAAATAACAAAAAGAAGAGTTAGTGGAGAAATTAGAATGGAGAAGAGGAGTTGAAGATGGGAAGATGGAGAAGAGGAGATGAAGATGGGAAGATGGAGAAGAGGAGATGAAGAAGAGAAGATAAAGAAAATAAGATGAGAATAGAGAAGGGAAGATGGAGATGAAGAAGAGTTAGTAGAATGGGAGATAGATATGGAGAAGGAAAGATGAATATGAAGAAGAGTTAGTAGAGAAATTAGAATGTGAGATAGAGATGGAGAAGGAAAGGTGAAAATGAAGAAAAATTAATGGAGAAATTAGAATGGGAGATAGAGTTAGTGGAAAAATTAGAATGGGAGATAGATGAGTGGGTTATAAAAGGAGGAATAAGTGAGCTTGAGAGGGGAATTTTTTGGGAGAGAAAATTTTGGATGTTTGAGAGGGTTTTGGAAGATTGAAGAAAAATTTGAGAGAAAGAAAATACCAAAAGAGAGAGAAAATTTTGAAGATGATGGGAGTTTAAAGCTAGGGGTTATCATCATAAATTCCTTCATCGATCAACATAAATCAAGAGTTCATCCTCGTCAACAAGCAAGCAAATTCGAGCTAAGTGTTTTTATTTATTCATTTATTTGTGATTTTAGTCTCAAATTAGCACAAATTGTATACACTTTCTCCATCTCCCTTTTTCCCATATTTTATGGTAGGTAAAAAAAAAGAGGGACAACTCCGTATCAACGATAAATTCCATGGAGGTGCAAAGTGAGCCCAAACAAATTCCAAGGTGCCCATCAAATTTGTAGCCGACCCATCAACGGATTTTAGTTCGAATTGTTGAAACAATTTGTTGTATTTTATTTTAAAAAACTAAAACCCCAGAATGGAGAGGTAAAGCGCATCCACTGGAGGTCGTTTATTTCCTGCAATTTAAATTTCTGCACCATCAAACCCCAAAGGGAAGAGCCAAGCCAATGCTAGGCCGCCCATTGGAGGTTTTTACTTACTACAATTTAAATTCATGCACCATTAAACCCCAAAGGGAAGAGCCAAGCCAATGCTAGGCCGCCCATTGGAGGTTTTTACTTACTGCAATTTAAATTCCTGCACCATCAAACCCCAAAGGGAAGAGCCAAGCCAATGCTAGGCCGCCCATTGGAGGTTTTTACTTACCGTTATTTAAATTCCCGCAATTTAATTCCTGCACTATTAAACCGCAAAGGGAAGAGCCAAGCCAAGGCTGGGCAATCCATTGGAGGTCTTTATTTACTGTCATTGACTTCCTGCCGTTTAATTTTTGAATCACCAGACCCCAAAATGAGTAGACTGAACACTGCACAGAAGTCGTTAACACACTCCCTCTTTCGGCTTTAGGGAATTTTTAACACTTTGAAAATAAAAAAAAAATACCACCCATGTATCCTATCTAAAAAGTGAAAATACAAAAAGAGAACACTCCACTAGGGCCTTAAGAATAAACCAAGCCTAAGTTGCCAAATTAGGATATCCATGAAATTAAGGTACCGAAAGGGCATTAGTTTTAAGTAACTAGTGTAACCAAGTCCCCGAACTCATAATCTCTGGTTCGTAGAAGTAATTTAGTTCTCCCACTAATTTACTTAGGTTTCTAATCAACCTACCAAAAATGATTAGTGGCGACTCCAAATTTTAAAACCATTTGAACAAAAAACCAAAGTCGCGATTTGGTAAAGCTTGGGAGAGCTCGAACTATGTTAGTTAATTTAATCAATTAATCTGGTAATCCATTAACCTAAAAAATGAATTTTAGGTCGCGACAGAGCCCCCACAACCTTGATGTCTCTGAAGTCGCCATAGCCGTGCTTTGTCCAGCTCCAGGCGCGTCTTCCTTTCGTGTTATCCAAGCTGCATCGAGCCTGCAAATCGAGATGACCACTATCGCCGTCATGGAAGCTCTCTTTTGTGCGTTATTATTGCTGCCCTCGCTGAAACTGTCGGACTCAAGGCCGTGGACAAAGTCCTGATGTAAGATTGGACAACCACAGCATTGAAGGCCATGGGTTTTCATGAAGCTGGTTCAAGCAAGGGCATCCATTTAGTGATCCAGACAATGCTCCGATGTGCTTATGGGACAACCATGCAACTCCTAAAATGGGGCTTTCGATGCTATGTAAACCTCCACGGTTCATGGAAGTGATTTTTGAAGATTTAACGTGACATCTCAGAGGTGAATATTTATCTGGATCAGTTTCAAGCTACCGCCCGTGGTTGAAGTTTTGTGAGTTTGGGTCGACGCCCTGTGACTTTCATATGGCCAAAAGCGAGAGGTGGATTGATTGCCTTCAGAACTCTTCTCTATTCCGGTCTTCTCCATATGATACGCTGCAAAAGAAGGTTTAGGTTAATGCTTATGTTGAGCTTTTTGATCAGTTCACGTCGGGACAATTTCCTGATGATACGGTTGAGCTCGTCCGGAGCCGTTATCCATCGAGAGAAAAAGTGTCTCCTGCCAGAGTTTAAAAAAGGAGTAATAATCAAGAGAGAGGTCAGCTTCTCTTCAATCCTGACCAGTTCCACCAAGGATGGAGGAGAAAGAGAGCGATAGGCCGCCATCTATCGCTCCACCTCTTGTGAACAAGAATTGGTAGCTGTGTTAGCGTAGGATCATGCTCCAAAGCCCACGGGACAACAATGAATTGCACCAACTAATGTGCATGGACCGTTTGGAGCAGAGACAAGAGAAGAGACCTCAAGCGTGGACAATTAAGGCTGGGAGTGCACGGATTGTTGGAAAACAAGTGTATGATGAAGAACTAAGACTGGGTCAGCAAGTCTTAGGGGGGCAAATACATCCATATTTTCACCAGCTGGGGTTTTATGACCAACTATTAATGCAACTTCCGATGACTCCCAAACACCATGGCCTAAAACGATTCAGACAGGTGTCCAAAAACCACCTATTCGGTCAAACACGATCCTTCTCAGAAAACGATCAGCTAAGCGGGACTCCCTCATTTGTTCTTCCTTCCTTCACCTTATTTTGCGATCGCATCTTTGCCTCTACTTTCTTTTCATTTTTGTTGCATGAATCTCTTCAAGTCAATTCCCAAACATCCGAATCCAAGTTGAGTTTGCGAAGCTATTCCATGAGGTTGTGGAACTATGCCAATGATCAGGTAACTTCCCTCAGTCAATTTTTTTTTCTCCTTTCTTGATACCCCCGTTAATTTATTTTGACCAGATTGCGTTAGAGTCAGTTAGGTTGATCTTTCTACTGGAGAATAGTTCGGCTGGTGTTAGTTAGGATGTTTTTAGGTTAAATCTATCTCTAGTTTTCACAAGTCTTGATGTCGTTATGATGAGGACTCGTTTGGTGAAAAGATTGGAAATCTTCGGTGTAGTTTGGACTGTTTTGGGTTTCGATCGGCGAAGCCGTCGGAGAATTCACCGGAATTTTGACTATGCCGATATCCTACCCAGTGGTCTGTTGATCGGTCAACTTCGGTGACCGATCAACGCACCATGTGGCGTACACATGTTGTAAAGGTGTCACACACATGTGATGATATATATATATATATATATATATAAGAGAAGAAAGGAAAAGGAGTAAAAGAAGAAAAAAAAAAGAAAATAGTAAAAAAGGAACGAAAATAAACTGGAAATGGCGTTTCTCACCGTGAGTTGACCGAATGAAAAGTTGACTGGATATGGGTCAAGCTTTGGTGTGATAAAAAAATATAAAAATAAAATATAAAAATATAAAAATAATAAATTCATAAAAATCATTAAAAAAATAAAAAGAAAATCTGAAAAAATTCTGAAATATTCAAAAAAAATTCTTAGAAATTGTGGAAAATAAGGAACGACCACGTTTAACTGGTTTGACCTATTTTCACTTCCCGAGCCTTAAAAAATGACCATTTTGCCCTTCTGATCAGTTTGATCAAAATCTTTCCTAGTCACTCCGAATGATTTTTCATGAAATGGTACCGAAAGGGCGTTAGAGTAAACTAGCGTAACCAAGTCCCCGAACTCATTTTCTCTAGTTCGTAGAAATAAATTAGTTCTCCCACTAATTTATTTAGGTTTCTAATCGACCTACCAAGAACGATTAGTGGCGACTCCAAATCTTAAAATCATTTAAACTAAAAAAATAAAGTTACGATTCGATAGGACTTGGGAGGGTCCGCGTTAGGTTAGTTAATTTAATTAACCTAATTATCCGTTCACCCGAAATTAAACTTATTATAATTTTTCGGGTCGCGACAGTCGAGCATTGCGAGGCCAGTATGGCCCAGGCTAAGGAGAAGTGCGATCACCTCTTCTTTAAGCTCGCGGAGCTTGATCCCGAGAACGCCCGGTGTACCCAGAGCATCAACTGTTTGGAGAGTCAGTTGAGCTCCTTCGTAATGGTTATTAGGACTCAGTTTGGCTTTACTTTTCCTCCTCAGTGAGCTGTTGTAATACTCTTTGATGAATGGAATGAAAGAAAAGCTTCACGTGTTTTTTGTTTAATTTTCCTGCTATCGTTTCTTCCGCATAGCATAATAGAACAATTTGAGGTACCGAAGACATCGAGGTTTAATGTTCTTCTTGGTGTTCTTATTAATCGCTCCAGACGACGATATCGAGAACACTGATGAAGGGTTCGGCGGTGGCCCCCACTATCCATCTTGAGATCACGAACAATAACGCTGTGACAACTCGATCAGTGCGCTGGTAATAACTCAGGCCACCTGTTGCTTGCCCCACTTCACTCATCTCCTGCCTCTTTCGGCGCCCACTTGCTCGTGTCGGCCGCCTGTAGTGTTGGCAGAAACGCATTTGGGCCATGTCTAGTAATAAGCCACTAGTCCATGTGGTTCGAATCCGAGAAAGCTAAAAAGCAAGTCTTTGTTCAATTTAATCAGAAAAGCATTGCAGGTTGGATTAACATACTGGTTTCATGGGTTCTGACTACATAGTATATACTTTTCTAAAAAAAAAGTACAGGAACCCCTCAATAGATCAAAAATACCCCCATACCTGATTTGGATACATTCACTTCTCCATCGATATACATGACCTATACGTGCTGACTGATTGACATGATTCTATGTCCGGGACTTCTTCGCTTGCCCCCAGGATTATCGGTTGAGGCATCGGTAATTATTCGTCCTATCGTATTCCTCGAGGTTATTCCCCATTTTTACTCCCACCTGAGGTACCTAGGATTCCCTGCAAAAGCAAAGGACATAATTAGCATGTGATCTAAGAAAGGTTGATCCATGACTCCTAAATTAGTCCAATTTTATTTTACAATTTTAGGAGAAATTAGGAAAAGTTTTCTTAGAAAAATATGGGTGAATTTTTTAGAAAAACTTTTCTCGCAGATTTTATAGCTTGAAAAATGTGGAAAAATCTTCTGACGTTTATCAAATTTTCTGAAGGAATTTTTCTCTTTTATCAAAATGAACTTTCAGGGGTAAATTTGTTAAGGAAATCTCATTTCTACTTAAGTAGGAAAGATGTGACAAAATCCTTTATTGGTCCACAAAATTCCTAGAAGTGAATTTTCCGCATTTTATTATTATTATTATTATTATTTTCAGAAATGGGAAACCAATTTAATTTTTATTTTCTTTTGAAAAATGACCATGATATTAAATTGAAAATTTGACCGACACTTAACATGGACCGACCGAAAATAAATACAAGATGAAGTTAGAAAACTTACTTTCATCGTGAAAAATACCATGTAAGTCACATAGACATGCACATGAATCGTGAGTTTAAATCTTAGCATATCTACTCTAAAGGCTGACAAATTGAAGCGAAAGACTTACGGCAAGGCGACAATCTCGCGCACATAATCAAGATTAGCCGTGATCCCACGACGTAACCAGGATTAGCCGGGCCTTCCCACTTCGCCTACTCGAGTAAAAAATTAAAACTACCGCTTTGGTAATCTTACCAAGCCTAAGCCCTAACTTTTAAAACTCATTTTTGAAAAGAGGTTCGGGATTGAATCTGGACTAACTTTCGACGTAATCTCACGCCGAACGCTAGAACCAAATCACAATACCATCCTAAAACTAGTGACCCAGGTCCGGTCATGGGATGTGTGTGATGTAGTGCTAAAGCGATTAAACATGCACAACAGTTAAATGCAAACACCGCTTCAAAAATGTGTGAGATTAAATAAACAATTCCAACACAAACCCTGCAAAACAAAGGGTTAGTCAAACACTCCACCCCTTATAACTCCCATCCTGCAAAACCATTTAACACCTAAAAGACGGAATCCACCGAATTCATATTAAATGAATTTTCATGAAATTTTTCTGGTCTAAGTCCTCTAATTTCTTAAAATTTCAAAAATTAAGAACACATCCCTAGCGGAGTCGCCAAGCTGCTGCGACCTAAAATTCAATTTTTTTTAAGTTAATGGATTACCAGATTAATTGATTAAATTAACTAACCTAGTTCGAGCTCTCCCAAGCTCTACCAAATCGCGACTTTGGTTTTTTGTTCAAATGGTTTTAAATTTTGGAGTCGCCACTAATCATTTTTGGTAGGTTGATTAGAAACCTAAGTAAATTAGCGAGAGAACTAAATTACTTCTACGAACCAGAGATTATGAGTTCGGGGACTTGGTTACACTAGTTAATTAAAACTAATGCCCTTTCGGTACCTTAATTTCATGGGTATCCTAATTTGGCAACTCAGGCTTGGTTTATTCCTAAGGCTCTAGTGGAGTGTTCTCTTTTTGTATTTCACTTTTTTAAATGGAATACGTGAGTGACATTTTTTTTGGCATTTTCAAAATATTAAGCATTTCCTGAAGCCGAAAGAGGGAATGAGTTAACGACTTCTGTGCAGTGCTGCGAGCTACTCATTTTGGGGTTTAGTGATTCAAAGATTAAATTACATGAAGTAAATGACAATAAATAAAGAGCACCAATGGATAGCTTAGCCTTGGCTTGGCCCTCTCCTTTGGGGTTTAAGGTGTAGGAATTTAAATTGCAGAAATTTAAAATGACCTCTAGTGAGCGGGCTCTGCCCTTCATATTCTGGGGTTTAAATTCTTTAAAATAAAACGAATTGATTTGACAATTCGGGCCGAAATCCATCGACGGATCAATTGAAAATTTAATGGGCACTCAAGAGCTCGTCAGTGCCAATCTTACACCTCCATGGGATTTACCGTTGACTTGGAGTTGTCCTTTACCTGACATAAAAATATGGAGAAATGGAGTAATGGAGCAAATATGATTTAGTTCACATTAAAAATTAGAACAATGAAAGAGGCACTTAGCTTCAATGGCATTATGAGAGGTACTTGATGGATATAATTGGTTCATGCCTGAAATCAAATATGGGGAAGTGGGAGAAGAGTAGAAAATTTGAGCTAGTTTATACTAAAAAATAAAGAGAGTAGAGGGACACTTAGCTTCAAATCTGGGATGAATTCTTAATTTATGTTGATGGATGAAGAAATTGATGATGATAACCCTCTAGCTTTAAACTCCCATCATCTTCAAAATTCTCTCTCTTTTTGGTATTTTCTTTCTCTCAAATTTTTCTTCAATCTCCCAAAACCCTCTCAAACATCCAAAATTTTCTCTTCAAAAAATTCCTCTCTCAAGCTCACTTCTTCCTCCTTTTATATCCCACTCATTTATCTCCCATTCTAATTTTTCCACTAACTCTATCTCCCATTTTAATTTCTCCACTACCTCTTTTTCTTTTTCATCTTCCCTTCTCCATCTCTATCTCACATTCTAATCTCTCCACTAACTCTTCTTCATCTTCATCTTCCATTCTCCATATTTATCTCCTATTCTAATTTCTCCACTAACTCTTCTTTTTGTTATTTGCAAAATAATCTTTCAAGAGTTAGGTATTTACACTCTAGTCCCTGAATTTTAATTATTTACATTTTAGTTCCTGAAAAAAATATTTCTTTAAGTCCAAATCTCCTCCCAATTTTTGATACAATTCACCACATGTCAAATTTAAGCTCATTTCTTGTTACTGAAAATAATGTAAAATTTAATTAAAGCCTTTTTTGTAAAATTGGGTTATTCTGGGTATAATTGTACCAAGATGAAAATTTAGAATATTAGAGAACAATGTCACAACTCCTAAAAGTGAAAAATGAAAATAAATTGACTCAAATTGAAATTTTTTAGGCCCGATTCGAGATTATGCTCGTGAAGGAATACATGACCCCGAATTGGATGTTTTAAATTTACAATGGCCAACATGAAAAGGGATTTAAAAGAACAATATTGACTATTTTTATGTATTTTTGTGGCCTCAAATGCTATTATTTATTAAATATTTTCCTAATTTCTAAAAAATATATTTAAAAAATACAAAAAAAATAAGAAAAATTATTTTTTACTCAAAAATGGTTGTCTAAGCTTGGCCAAAGCTTCCAAAGTTGATTTTGCAATTTTCTCATTTTTTCTTGATTTGTTATGAATTTTTGAAAATAAAAATATTGGAAAATACTGAAAATACGAAAAATCATTTTTTTGTCAAAATTGGTTCCCTAGGTTTGGCCAAGGTCCCCAAAGTTGATTTTTTAATTTTATGAATTTTTATGGATTTTCTATTAATTTTTGAAAATTAAAAAAAATTAGAAATCAGGTGTCAACAGTCTGGTCAAAACCTCTTGGAGCCTCTGCGGATGTTCCCTCTTTTTCGATGGTGTTGAGGAAGAATTCATGAAGAAACCGTGGACACTCTAACACCGCTACCAGCTATTTCTTTAAACATAACCCAAGCCTTGTCACACATCCCATTCTGGTCATCACAAGAAATCAACGTATTCCATGATATCCTTTTCTCCATTTGACCGAATAGCCCAATGTATCAACCACACGTCTTGTCTTTCCAACTAAAACAATCATTGAACTTGAAACGATCACATCTCTTTTAGGCATCTGATCAAAAATCAATTTGGCTTCGTCTACATAACCAGCCAAAATCGAGTTCCATGAGACCGTGTCTAGAATGATACTTTTCTCAAACAGCTTCCGCGCATCTTCCATATTTTCGTGCATTGATACAAGTTGGTCAACGTGTTCTAGACGTAATCATCCAAATCAAAACCCAGTTTCAAAACATGATCGTGCACTTGTTTCCCCTCAAACTCTGCAAATTACAAGCTTGAACTATAATGGGATACATGTAATTATCAAGACTCACATTGTGATTCAACGTCAACTTGGACAGGAAAATAGCATTTTGAGGGCTATCATTCTGCACAAAGGCCTTCATCATCGGGTTCCACGAAAACCCATTCGAGTACTCAACTTAATTAAAGACACGGAATGAGTAATTAACGTGGACGAAATGAGTGTCAGTGGAGAACTTGAGGAGCTTACCTGCTGTGTAAGTGTCTCTAATGTACCCAGTGAGGATAATCTGAGATAGGATTTGGTTGAATTGCTTGAGGTTGTGGCATCGTCCTAAGTGGGTCTCAAATGTCATCATTTATTATTATTATTTTTTATTACATATTTCTCTAATTTCTGAAAAATATTAAAATACAAAATATATATACATATATGAAAAATCATTTTTTTTCAAAAAATGGTAGCCTAAGCTTCGCATTCCTTTTTTTTTAAAATAAAAATGCCGAAAAATACTGAAAATATGGAAATTTATTTTTTTGGTCAAAATTGGTTCCCTAGGCTTGGCCAAGGTCCCCAAAGTTGATTTTTCAATTTTATAAATTTTTATGGATTTTATATTAATTTTAAAAGAGAAAATATAATTAAAAATCAGGTGTCAACAGTGGGATATGCCGAAGGAATGCCTATAGGAATGACTTTATGTATGTATGAAGGATTTTAGAAATGGTTCACCTAATATGGGATCTACCGAAGGATTGCCTGTAGGAAGGACTTTATGCCTGTAGGAAAGACTTTAAAAATAGTTTACCTGGTGTGGGATCTACCGAAAGAATGCCTGTAAGAAGGACTTTCGAAATGGTTTACCCAATGTGGGGTCTATCGAAGGAATGCTTGTAGGAATGACTTTATACCTATAAAAAGGACTTTGAAAATGATTCATTCGATGTAAGGTCTCTCGAAGGAATTCATGTAGAAAGGACTTTATGCCTGCATGAATGACTTTGAAAATAGTTCATCCGATGTTAGATCTACCGAAAGAATGCATATATGAAGGACTTTATACCTGTAGGAAGGACTTTGGAAATAGTTCACTTGATGTGGGGTCTACCAAATGAATGCCTATAGGAAGGACTTTTTGATAAGAGTCACCAAAAATTACATAAATGTCATTTTTCCTCTCTCAGGTTCCATCTCGGGATTTAAGAAGATCAGGAACCTACAGAAACTTAAACCTGACGTATTTTACAAGGAGGGTACCATTCTGGAATCTGGGTAGCACTAGAAAAGCTGCAGAAACTGAAATTCGAATTATTATACTGAAGAGGGAAAAGTTAGAAGATTTATGATATTTCAAATATTTCAAGTTTTCGGAATGAATCATGCTCCTATGACGATTGTTTGTGAGTCACATAAACTTGCTTCAATAAATGCAATGTGACGTAGGATAATTATCCAAGACATCTTGCAACATGCATGTATGATCAAAATCCCTTGCAAGGATGATTTTGAATCAATAAATTTGAAATTACCAGATGAGTTTGGTTAATCATATCAATTGGAGTACACTCATCAAAGAGGGCTTCTCACAATCTCACTATGAATGGTGTTAATTTCCTTACTAGGAAAAATTTTCAAAAAAAAACACTCAAACTATCATTCGAATCCTATGTCAAGAATTTCGAGACTATTTGCAATGCATACATCTTGATTGATCAAAGAAGATTTTTCAAGGGACTGTAATATAGGTTTGGTCAAAAGCTTATGCAATAGGTAGGCAATTTGAGGTTTGGAAATGAGTCAAATTTTGAAAATATCTCCTTTGGGTTTACGAGTCAAGAACCTCAAAAATCATATAAGAAAACAATTGTACTTACTCCTTTAGGCAATAGCTTCTTGAGTGAAATCCTACGTTGACTTGAAACATTTCAATCAGGAGAGGCTTCAGGATAGGTTGTAACATTGGTTTAACGTATGTTCGGAAAGGCCATATGTTCAGAATAATGAGTATAATGGGTTGGTGATTGTTGACACCTAAATTTTGATCTCCTTTTAATCATTTATATTGCACAAAATGAGAATTATTTCTCACAAAAATATTTCTCCACGCGTTGCTTATTTAATTTTCGTCAGTCTTGAATTTGCACTTTTGCATTTTAATTAGGACTTGTGTTAATTTTAATTAATCAGAGAATAGAAATTGAGAGAAAGCTTGGCGGTTCCTACGACCGAGTTCCTTCTTTGGCGAAATTCTGTTCCACCCGCTACTGGTTTACTTCCAATCCTGATGGTCCTTACTCCTTGTTTTGACGCCCGTTGCAACTAGGAGTATAGCCCAACGATCCTTGAAGTTGTCCCAGTTTGAAGAGTCATCGCTTGTACTCTGATTGCCGTTTAAAGTCACTGTTGTTCAGTGCCTTTTTTGCACCAAACTCTCCAAGCGGTTTTGCCCCTGTAACTATGCTGGAAGGGCAATCATCGTTAGAATTGGGCCATACCATTCACGAAAAGCTTGCAAAAAAGGAATAAAGTCGCTGTGATTAAGACACCTTCAGGCAACTAATGAAGATGACTGGACTTTCTATTGTTTGGTCTATTTGCAACAGCTGGGAGAAGTTGGTTGAGAAAAGAGTTATCTGCGGATGGGGTTGCTACCACAAAGTCTTGCTTTAAATGCAGCCACTACAAAGACACATTAAAGTTGAGCAGCTGTAGAAGGAGACTGGTAATTTCAACAACTTCTTGTCACCTGCGAAGACAAGCTGAGAAGTCAAAGGTCTTGGACAACTTCCAACAAGTTCCGGACAACAACAACTTGAGCTGAACTTACTTGAAACTGCTGTCCAAAGAGGCGTGAACTTCAGCTTGCTTTTGGTCCAAGATGACGTGAAGATGGGGAGCTGAACTTCAGCTGCTGTTGGACCAAGAAAAGTCAGTAGAGTTAGCTGCCAAGGAAACTTAGTTGCTGCTCCAAGATGATTAGCTGCTGGTCAAAGGAGAAGAGATGAATTGCTGTCCAAGTTGAAGGGGTGCTGTCCAAACAAGAATGGAAGCTGCTGTCAAGATGGGTAGCTGATGTCTAAAGAAAAAAAAAGGTTAGCTGCTGAAGAGGCAACAAAAGATTCACACACGAAAGAGGAATGGCAGCTGGGGGAAGAGCAAGGGAGGTCCAGCTGGCGGGGAGAGTGATTTTCTGAAACCACCGAAGGCTTCTCTTCTAGGTCGGAGACGGGGGGGATTGAGGCAGGTCTCCAGAGACGTATGGCAAGCCTCTCTGGCTCATGAGAAACGAGCTGAACCAATTGTCTTCCTTCTGTTGGGGACAGTTTTCAAGCTTCCTCATGCCTCTCTTTCGCAGAATCAAGCTGAACCGAGTCCTCTCGTGATGAAGCCACTCGAGAAGATGACAACCGGCCCATCTCAAGTTTTGCTAATTCAAGAAATTCCTGGGTAGGAGAAAGTTTCCTTGTTGGACTTGCCAGAATTGACCTCGGATTGCATATTAAAGAGGCTCTAACCAGCTGGGCTCTAGAGCATGGCTGAAGTTTATAGCTCAATGAGAGAAGTGCCAGAGTAATCATCGGAGGGGAAACACATGAAGCCTCACCTCTGCTGAAAGGGGGGATCTCCACCAGCGCTTCGTAGACGCTGCCAACTCAATCCGGCGGAGCTAGCATTGTTTTTCCGGGCTTAGTTCTAACATACATGGTGCTCACTGTATAGCTCAAAAGGCAGCAGTCAAAGGAATGCCTCTAGATGATGTCATTGTTGACATCTTGAATGGAAAGTGGGCATCAAGTGAAGCTCCAACAGAGCAGAAGAAGTAGAAATTGATCCTTGAGTGGAGATGAATTTTTTTTCATTTGAAGCTGCGAATCATTTGATTTCTACAAAAGCTAAGTTATCTCCATTTATTGAATTTGAATTTCATGACCACCAACATTTTCATCTATTCTCACATTTCGTGGCAACTCTGCTAATGCCCTATATTGTATAGACATTGCTGGAGCTAAAGAAGGATGGCACAAGATCCAGCGGAGGAGGCTCTGGAGCGAAACCAGAGGAGATGGCTAGAGAGGAAGGGGCCATGAGAGCGTCCTGAGGATTAATCGCGAACGGAAGGGGACACGGAGCATTCGGTTGGATTGCTTCGAGAACAAGAAAGAGGACGGGAGAGGATTCAAGAAGTTTTCTTCGTGCTGCTTCTTCTCCATAGAAGCAGTTGCCCTTTAAGCTCCAAACACTTGACTTTCTCTCCACAAGCAAAGATATGGCGGCTGACTGGTTGCTGAGGCACTTTTTTATCGTCAACTCATTCTTCCCTGGACGTTGGCTACCATCTTCTCATGATAACTAGAACCGGCACCCGAGAAACTTACACCTTGCGATCTCAGGAAGGCGGGAGAGATGATGGACTGGAGAGGGTGATTGCGAGGGATGATTCCGCTCTTCGCGCTCCACGCTGCGAGCGAGTACTACAGGCTTGAGAGGAAACCTCCCGTCACCGCTGGCCCCCTCGCCGCCAACACGCTCGCTTACTTGCGGCCCGGCGCGCTCGATTCGCTTCTTCCTCCCATCGACCGAGTTTGGTTCAATCCTCACCTCATCCTCAAGTGCAGAGATCCAAAGGCGAGATGGTATGATCTTGGAAAGTGCGGAGTATAAGCGTGAGGCATAGCATAGCATGTTTACTGGATAATAAATTTCGAAAAAAAAGGAAGTTTGATGGTGTCCACGTCTGTAATGAGTCACTAAAGGATGCTGCATGAGTATTGGATGCACAAGGTGAGGTAGTTTGGGATAAGCGTCGAGCCCATACAATCTCCGAACAGCTTCGTCGAAAACCATGGTCGTTTCTTCGGTAGTGGCGAAAGAGCCTAACTAGAGTCGGGTCCTCTTTCTGGGTTCTCTTATTTCCGTGACCCACTTGCCCTACGTCCTTTGGCGTACGCCCTGTACGAGCACGAGGCGTTTAGAAGACCGCCTTTGCCTCTGGCCAGGCCTTTTCTCCACAGTTTCATCGGAGATTTTTCTTGAGCTTTCCATCTTTCCTTTGTTTCTATAAGCAGAGTGTGAGCTCCAAGTAAAGAGAAGTAAAGTGAAGTGAAGTGAGGAGAGTGATAGTGCAAGAATTTTGTGGTGAAAGGGCGCAGGATATGTAGAGATAAATGGTGGTTTCTGAGTATCACGAGGTTTATGGAAGTCATCGAGGCAGCTATGATCAGAATGCTAGCGGGAGTGATGCTTCATACTACGGAGCATACGAAAATTATAGTAATCATGAGCAGTATGGGAATTATGTGAATTATACAGATTATGCAACTGTGGCATCCGCTGGGGTGGTGCAAGAGGTGGTCACGGTGCAGTGAGAGCTCGGGGAAGAGTGCATGGATGAACGGGCTTCCTGCTACTAGCATCCATGGGGATAGATCCCAGCAAGAAAGAGAATTGGCTTTGCGATCATTCAAGAATGGAAGAACTCCAATCCTAGTTGCAACTGATGTTGCAGCACGTGGTCTTGACATCCCTCAGGTCACTCATGTGGTCAACTTTGATCTTCCCAATGACATTGATGATTATGTTCACCGGATAGGACGGACAGGGCGAGCTGGCAAAACAGGACTAGCAACAGCCTTCTTTAATGAGAACAACTCATCGGTGGCAAGGCTATTAGCTGAATTGATGCAAGAGGCAAATCATGAAGTGCCTAATTGGCTCCCGCACTACACATCAAGGTTACATGGTGGTGGCAGAAATAGGCGATCCGAAGGAAGTCGATTTGGTGGGCGCGATTTCAGACGGGAAAGCTCATTCAATAGAGGTACAGATTACTACGGTGGAGGGTATAATAACACCAATTTTTCGTTAACCTAGGCTATTGTTATTGTGAGTTTCTTTTCTCTATATATTATTTGGCATATCTTAATAAATTGCGTGTTTAATCTATCCTGTAAATATTTAGGTTAGATATTAATGTCTGGTTTAATTAAATTGCATGATTGCTTGCATATTTTTTGTGCCTTCCATGTCACAGCATATAGTTAGAACATGTCATTTTTGCATGCTTTAAATTAATTAGTTAAATTCGCATATAGGGCAAGATAGACTTTAATTCTGCATGTCTTGCATTGTATCTTCATATTTATTTCATGTCATTGCATTTAATTTAATTCATGCATTGTATTCATAATAATAAAATAAAAAAATAAAAAATATATATTTAGCAAGATATGGTTTCTTATAAACCACGTCTCATCATTTTTAGAAAGATAGGATTTCTTAAGAATCCTATCTATTGTGTTGCTTTTTAAAAAGATGTCGTTTGAAGGTAAAAAAATTTTTCTTAAAAATTTTGGGAATTAATGCAAATTAAATCCGAAATTATAAGTTAATCTTGAACCAATTCACCCTCATTTTCATTTAATTTTTAATTTCGAAAATACACAAAAATACAAAAAAAATTCATAAAAAGAAAATCCAAAAAATTGCACCTTTGAATCTCAAGTGAAAATTCATCAAAATTGCCAAGTTGAATATTTCCATGAAATTGGTACCGAAAGGGCGCTAGTAGAAATATTAGCGTAACCAAGTCTCCGAACCCAAATCTCTAGTTAGCAGAAAATAAAGTATTCTCCCGATGGTTTATTTTAGGTTTCTAATCTACCTACCAAGAAAAGATTAATGGCGGCTCCAAAATTTAAATCATTTGAACTTAAACCTAAGTTGCGAATTGGTAGAGCTTAGGAGAGCTCGGGCTAGGTTAGTTAATTCACTTAATTGATCTGATAATCCATTAACTTTAAAAATTGGGAAACCGATTTTTTTTAGGTCGCGACAGCTTGACCACTCCGCTGGGGACTGTTCTTAATTTTTCAAAACTTAAGAACTTAGAGGACTTAGGCCAGGAAAATTTCATGAAAATTCATTTGATCTGAATTGGGTGAATTCTGACCTTTAGGTGTTAAATGGTTTTGCAGAGTGGGAGTTATAAGGGGTGGAGTATTTGGCTAACCCTTTATTTTGCAGGTTTGGTGTGTGAGAATTGTTATTTAATTTTTGAAATATTGAAGTGGTGTTTGCATTTAACTGTTATGCATGCGTTTACAGTTTTAGCACTACATCACACACGTCCCGTGGCCGGACCTGGGCCACTAGTTTTAGGATGGTATTGTGATTTGGTTCTAGCGTTCGGCGTGAGATCACGTTGAAAGTTAGCCCAGATTCAATCTCAAACCCCTTTTCAAGAATGAGTTTAAAAGTTAGGCCTCAGGCTTGGTAAGATTACCAAAGCGGTGGTTTTAATTTTTAGCTCAAGCAGCCGAAGTGGGAAGGCCCGGCTAATCCTGATTACGTCGTGGGATCACAGCTAATCTTGATTATGTGCGCGAGATTGTCGCCTTGCCGTAAGTCTTTCGCTTCAATTTGTCAGCCTTTAGAGTAGACAGGCTAAGATTTAAACTCACGATTCATGTGCATTTCTTTGTGACCTACATGGTATTTTTCACGGTGAAGGTAAGTTCTCTAACTTCATCTTGCATTTATTCTATTTTGGGTCGGTCCATGACATTGTTAGATTGGTCGAATTTTTTAAGGAAATGCAATCCAATTAATTTCTCCCCATGTTCTGATTTACCTTTCTGTGTTGCACGATTTTTGTAAAATTCTATGGTCAAATTTTGGGCAAACACCCTTAATGAAAGTCGTAGCCAACATAATGATTTTCAACATATAAAAAAATCAGAACCAATGGACTTCATTTGCTTGGGACGAAGTTGGGCCAAACTCACGTTTTTCTAAATGGGTGAAAAATGCAAAGCATTCTGACTGATCGACTCTCCTCCTCGTGAGAATTTTTCGAGCCTTTTCGACTCAATTCTGGATCTCGACCAAAGAATGAAAAATGTCTAATGGACTCTGGTCTTGCAGGTCAAAAATTTTCCGATAAATCCAATCAGTTTTCCATTTAATACAGAATTTGTGATCCAATGCAAAGCAGTCTGAAATTTTGGCAGTTTTCTGACCTCATCTTGTTTCATTAATAAGCACTGCTAAACAAGCTTTTTTGCTAGAAATCAAAACATGAAAGTTGGAGAATAGACTTTAAACTATTGGCCTGAAAAATTTTGGACCTTAACTCACGTTGTTTATGGGCCTTTCGTTCATTAGACAGAAACCGGACAAATCAGCTTTCTGAACAAAATTTCTCCAAAGATGCATTAATCTGTATTGATGTGGACCTTTTTTGCAAGAGCTCAAAACATGAAAGTTGTTCATCATTCTCTTCGCTATCTCCCCATGAAGTGTGACATCATTTGGAATACTCCATGATTTTTGACGAATTTTCTCCTAAAACTCGACAGAAATGGATTGTTATTTGAGTCGGGGTTATGAGTCAAGTCAGGTCCCGTGAGGGAGTCCAGGCTAGAGCCAAGGATCGTTTATCATGTCCAGTCATTGTCATGGACCGATCGCTTCTCGAGTCACATACTCATTATTTCTATTTCTTTTCTTTTGTAGGAAATCATTGGCAGTTTGCATTCATCCACCATCGCTGTTCGGAGGGCGTGCCCAAAATTTTCAATCATGGGTTTAAGATCACATTTTTGGCATAAATTTCTTTCATTCAAGATGAAATTCTGGGGCGTAAAATTGGAATTACATTTCCAATAAAATTTGAATCACACTTTGTGTAGTGATTTCTTAAACAAGAATCACCTCATTTTTGCAAGAAAAATGTCACGAAGCAATTTTTCAAAAATTAATGCCCAGGTTTTCTTATAAAACCTTTGGAATTGAATGGGCATTCGATAGATAACCGTGGGTCGAGCTTTTAATGATGTCGCCTCTTATTATGAAACCTCAGTGAATATCAAATGCCCGAAAATGGGAATTATGGGATATTTAGAATCGTCTCGCTTTCATTATAAGCGGCGACCTCATTGAAAGATCATATTTTCATTTAAATACTAACGTTCTCTTCCTTTGACAGGATTGCACGCAGCAATCATTCACTAGAAACTTTTTTTATTTGACTTTGTGCAAAGAAGATGATGGATTGACGGTAAAACTGTAATCGTTCCAATAAAAATTTGGATATTACAATTGACTTGTTCTTGCATTTCTTCTTTGAGAGGATGAAATGTTCGGAAGCTAAGGAGATGAAACTTGCGTTTCTCACAAGATGAAAAGAAACGTGTCTCCATTACCCATTGGGTCTGTGATGACAAGTAGAATGAACCTTAAACAGACGATGCAAGAAGGAGCAACCTACTTTGGAGCAACTTTCTCTAAATTGAAAAGGACGTATTCGTTCCAAATTTAGTTGACTTGTCTATAAATTAATATGGTCATTCATACTTGCAGGTGATGCCAAAAAATAAATGAATGGAATCACCGGAGAAAAATTTCCTCCACCTCTGGTAATATGTGGGGCAAGTTGCCTAAGTAGTGGTTATCACCCATGAAGCATGATGGAGTAGAATTCACTCGATATAATACAAATTTGGTCGTAGCAACAACCTTTCAATTTAGAAGGAAAATGACGCCAAACTATCCATCTTGGCAATGAATGGGAACAAAGCACCCGAGGAACAATGCCTTCCAATGACAAAACAAGGAGGAAACATCAAATACTTCAAAGAAGAACACAATTGAGGAAATCACCAAGTTACCATGTAGCAGGTTCCAAATGATTCTCAAAAGATCGAGAAGATGTAAGTCATCTTCACTTGTTAAGAAAGCTGACTCGAGTCCCAATGAACGGTAAGGTTGTATCGTTCCAAATCTTCATTACCTAAAAGGTATTTAATTGACACATCCCTTCTCATTCTTATAGGGTTGTCAAGTTACCAAACGACAGGTAAGTATTCTTCTCCGCAAGGCCAATCAAATCATTGGAGACATTTCAATCACAAGAAATTTTCAGTGTCTTCTTGAAAATAAACATGAAAAATGTTTGTCACAAAAACCATTCTTGAGGTTGAAATGTCAAAAAGAAGTCAAATTTTGGGAATTGTTTATTAATATATTTTCTCATTTCAAGATTGCCCGTTATCGAAAAAAAATCTCTGACATTTGATTCTCTACGGACCTTTACCATGGTCCTTTTAAAAAAATAAAAATAAAAATAATTTCAAAATCCCATGCACAAGCTATGATTTCGCTCACGCCGTGATTTTTGCAGAACAACTCGAAAAGCAGTACTCATGAAGGTAAATGTAATTGTTCCAATGGAAACATCTCATATATGAACTAAACTGTCAACCCGCTTCCTTTTGGATAGATGAAAGTGGTTAATGACGCAAGTCATTGGGATAAACGGTTGAAGATGAACAAGGAAAGTTTCGTATGGGCAAATCCCTCATACTCAATTAAAAGAGTATATTAGGGCAAAACCACCGAGTCCATCATGGGAGTAGCAAGACATGTCCTTCTGGAGCAAGATACCTGAAGAGGACGATATCCTCAAGCGTCACAAAGACGACATCTCAAAGGGGGTATTTCGTTCCTAAAAAATTCGAATCAAATCAAAATCAGAATTAACTTTCATTTCTGCACGTGCAGGTGAAGAGACACATGAAATTTAAAACAGGAGATATTCCAAATTGGATAAGGGACCACAAAAGAACGTGGAAATGCCCTGAACTATTTAGCCAAGGCAAGTACCACTTGACTGGGGCATGTAGATTGTTAATGTGACCAAGGAACAACACTTTCAAGCTCAAGTGGTATGGGGTCCGATAGAGATCGCCTATGCCAGAACGAAATTTCAAAACGGTCAACATGAACTTAAATGAAGGGTAACACTGTATCAGTTCCAATTTACCACTTCTGATATTATTTGTTAACTTAATTCACTTTTCTCACAACAGGAAGACACCAATCGATGAAAAGAAGAACATGGATTATTGCAACACTATTGGAGTGACACGTTCCTATAATCCATTCACCTGTGATTGGATAAAAACACATGCAAGGGTAAAGCAGTATCGTTCCAATTTTTCCAGAATATGAGAACGTCTACTAACACATTCCCTTTCATTTTTGCAGGGGTCATCACTGTGCCGGACAGGTAAGTATTACTTCCCCTTAAAACTCAATAAAATAAAATAAAATAATCTTGGAATTCTCAAAGCAGACGCCAAAGTTTCTACAACTCATTCACATGGACAAAGACAACTCATGATCCCCATAGTCTTTTTGCATGCTTGCATGACTTGTTCATCAAGATTTTCACAAAAATCTCATGAGTTATTTGATATCGATCGATCAAAGCAAATCTTTGCTTCACCGACCCTTTGACCATGCGACGTCAGCTAAAGGAACACCGGGCAAATAGAAGAAGTCTTTGTCCACCAAATTCCCAAAGTCAAACTCCCAGCTAGGGCATGTACGGGGGCAATGTTGGATTCTGCCAAAACCTGACCTAATTGAGAATGGGGCAAATTGATAGCAAACTCCAACTTGGAAAAAGGGGAGTATCCTTTCTCTTCACCATATGTCTTCCAAAGTGACACCTGATTTTCTTCTTGCAGGTGCCGAGCTAGAAGACATGTCTTTGATTGCTACCACTGAAGCAAATCAAAGTCGAAGTTTCTCCATCATCTTAAGATCCTATTCATGCACATGTTTCTTGTGTAGGATCCGGTGTTGGAAACAAGTCACTTGTCGAAACTCAAAATCAAATTCCCAGCAGTGACTACATCTGGGGCAATTCCCAATTTTGGCAAAAGCCATGATCGCCTGATGCAATCCATCCTGATGGAAATGAGGCAAACAAGGGCATTCGACCAACCATGTTGGTTTTCGCCATATCACAACTAGAGCGAACATATTCTGGGGAAAACATGACAATGAGCTCGTCCTCGACTCAAATTCGTTTGATCCGCTCGCCTGTCTTAGGGCAACTTAGATTCCCCTTCATCTGCATGGCAATTCTGATTAATTGCTACATCTGCCTGGTTGAAAAATGCTTGCACATTGTGTGGTTCATACATGATTGATCTTCATGATTAATTTACCAACTTTGAATAAGGAACGTAAATTACATATGATGCATCAGATGGACAGAATGGGGGTATGACAGGATGATGAAAGGCAAACCATTCCCATACACGTCCCGCAGTCTAATCCCTAGTGAGATGAGCGGTAGTCAGGATCCGCATTCCTCGAGGCGATGGGTTTTCTCGCAAAAGGTATGATAGCCGAAGCGACAGAGGCATCCATTTCTCTATCTAAACACTGCAGGTGTCCATTGCAAACCCTTTGAGCGGCGGTTTCATTTTCTTACCCCTGTCAAGAACCACCCCACATTGGGGCAAGACGAGGTAATTCCAGCAGCGGCATGAGGTAAATGGTTAGAAATTCTCTTGCTCAGACTTGCATCAATCTTCAGGTCTTGCTTTGCATTTTACTCGAACTTTAATTCAAGTGCCTTAGGATGATGAAGAGCATTCTTTTCTCTATCCTATACACTACATCCATTGTACAGCCCAATTGAGCCTGTATGTATTCATTTCTCAAGCCTCGTTGGTGATCATTGCTCGTTCCAATTTGAAGATGACGTCATCACCAAGGAACAGAATTGAAGAAACCGAGGCAGTAAAGAATCCCCAAGTGAACTCATCTCGTATGTTAGATTTTTCATGTAGTGTCTAGCATCATTCCTTACAAAGAAAGGAAAAGAAAGAGAGGTGTCAAAAAATAGCTCTCTCTCAAGAAAGAAAATGGGAGGCGGGAGTAAGAAAAGAAAAGGTTAGTCCCACAAAAAATCCCAGGCATTCAAAAAGCAAAGTGCTTACCAAGAGCAAGGCCAATGCCCATTCAATCCTCGTTCATTTGTAAAATACGTTAAAATTTGGGTGTGCATTTTATCCTCCCTGAAAATCCTGACGGGTTGACTTGTAAAGAAAAAGTCTCCAAAAGAGTCAAATGGGAAATTGCAATCATCAACGGAAGCTCCATCCTCAAGCAGTGATGGCACATTTTGAAATCAATTTCAAAAGGCCAAGATCGGTGACAAGACAGCAATGATCACTAGCATCAAGCCATTCTCATATATTTTCTGAACCAAAGCAAGCCTTTTCGTTTCTCAGTCCCAAATCCTAACCTACGTTATGACCCTTCAAAGTCTCTTCTAATTAGGGCACATGAATTAACGTAGAGTTAAATGATCTTAAGCATCGCTCGAAGAAGTTCGAGCAAGATTATTTCTCTCTCATTTTTGTAGGGTTCTTGACTTGTAAACCCAGAGCAGATGATGAAGATCTTCTTTAAAAAAAAAGGCCTTGACTCTACAGGAGTCCCATTTGGTAAACCGTTGACCTAGCCTATATTACGATCCTAATCAAGACCTCCAGATCAGCTTGGTCGTACCAATTGCGAGATTACTCATATCTTTGTTGAATGCGATGATGGTAAGATTAAGTGATTTCTCTTGAATCCTGCAAATCAAGAGAAACAACTTTTCTCAAGAGTAGGAGAAAGCCCTTTCAGACTGAAGTCCCTCATTCAGAGTACATGAGAGGTATTCACAATGTAATTACCTCCTTGAACAGAATTGGTGATGCGAACTTGACAGAATAGTTTTGCATAAATCCACTGAATGAATTTCAGCATGCATGCCTGTACATGTTACATCTAAACATTGTTTGAGCACATGCTTTCCTGATATTCAAGCTACCTCATGAGGTCTTGAATTTCATCCAAGGATTATTGAATGAGCAAGCTATGCTGGCAAATGCACCTGGCAATCTTCCAAGCTCTCAGGTAAGTATGTCTTCGGCCTAAGCCTTTCAAAAGAACGAATACTGATGATTATTAAAGCACTCAATTCTGTTGCGACATATACAATCATTCAAGCATTCACCTTCTTCAGTGAAGCGTGATTTTTATGAAATACATGTCGCATTAGCATTGATTTTGTCTATGCGCATAACTTTGCCTCAAGTGAATAAGCAGGTATGATGCAGTCAGCCTGTCTACTCATTGAACATTCGTTCAGGAGACCTAGGTAAGTTTTCTGAACCCATTTTTGAATATCTTGTGTTTACACTGACATGGCTCGTGTAGCACACCCTCTCGATGTGGTCATCGCCCTGTGAGATTGGGGGCACATCTCCCTTTTGGATCGCCCAAGACCAGCTCTAGCGATCTCGAAACTTTTCCGGATCATCAAAGACCAGCTCTAATGATCTCGGTCCTTTTCAGATCATCAAAGACCAGCTCTAATGATCTTGAAAGAAATCTACCTCCCAACTACCCAGAAAACCCAGGTAAGTTTTCTAAACCCATTTTTGAATATCTTGTGTTTGCACTGATGCAATTCGTGTAGCACAATTTCAATCTGGTCACCGCCCTGTGGGGTTGGCGATACCTCCGTAAACAATTCAATCTGGTCATCGCCCAGTGGGGTTGGCGGTACCTCTTTCATTTCTTAATATGATTCTGCCCTGTGAGATTGGCAGCATATCCTTCCTTGATATGACTTCGCTTCGGCGACATATCCTTTTTGATATGGTCACCGCCCTGTGGGGTTGGCGGTACCTATCTCCTTGATGTGATTTCACCCGAAAATTTGGTGGACACGTCCCTCGTCATAATCATAATCGACATGCTCTTATGGTTCTGATACCTTCCGTATTACAATCGACATGCTCTTGTGATCTCGGAGGAAAATCTTTACAGATCTTGCGCTTTCTCGCATCAGGGGGAAACCTCTGGTAACGGATAAGCACCTTAAAATCCTTGCATCCACAAGAAGCTTGGAGATTAAGGGAATCATCAGCATTATGACGTATTTGGTAAAACAGGTATTTCAAATGCGATCCATGTGCATATTTCTTTAATCCATTGTGGAGAAAAGGAGTATTGAAACATGTTATTTACAGTCTTGCATATCATGCATCATCCTCATGCATAAAAAATGGGATTAAAACTCCCACAAAAAATATTATCATTCATTACTTGCATTGACAAAATTTAGGTTCAATTTTGTTTTTGAGCGAAACCTCTGCGAGCCTCCACTCAAAGAGGGGCAACTGCTGACACCTAAATTTTGATCTCCTTTTAATCATTTATATTGCACAAAATGAGAATTATTTCTCACAAAAATATTTCTCTACGTGTTGCTTATTTAATTTTCGTCAGTCTTGAATTTGCACTTTTGCATTTTAATTAGGACTTGTGTTAATTTTAATTAATCAGAGAATAGAAATTGAGAGAAAGCTTGGCAGTTCCTACGACTGAGTTCCTTCTTTGGCGAAATTCTGTTCCACCCGCTACTGGTTTACTTCCAATCCCGATGGTCCTTACTCTTTGTTTTGACGCCCGTTGCAGCTAGGAGTATAGCCCAACGATCCTTGAGGTTGTCCCAGTTTGAAGAGTCATCGCTTGTACTCTGATTGTCGTTTAAAGTCACTGTTGTTCAGTGCCTTTTTTGCACCAAACTCTCCAAGTGGTTTTGCCCCTGTAACTATGCTGGAAGGGTAACCATCGTTAGAATTGGGCCATACCATTCACGAAAAGCTTGCAAAAAAGGAATAAAGTCGCTGTGATTAAGACACCTTCAGGCAACTAATGAAGATGATTGGACTTTCTATTGTTTGGTCTATTTGCAACAGCTGGGAGAAGTTGGTTGAGAAAAGAGTTATCTGCGGATGGGGTTGCTACCACAAAGTCTTGCTTCAAATGCAGCCACTACAAAGACACATTAAAGCTGAGCAGCTGTAGAAGGAGACTGGTAATTTCAACAACTTCCTGTCACCTGCGAAGACAAGCTGAGAAGTCAAAGGTCTTGGACAACTTCCAACAAGTTCCGGACAACAATAACTTGAGCTCAACTTACTTGAAACTGCTGTCCAAAGAGGCGTGAACTTCAGCTTGCTTTTGGTCCAAGATGATGTGAAGATGGGGAGCTGAACTTCAGCTGCTGTTGGACCAAGAAAAGTCAGTAGAGTTAGCTGCCAAGGAAACTTAGTTGCTGCTCCAAGATGATTAGCTGCTGGTCAAAGGAGAAGAGATGAATTGCTGTCCAAGTTGAAGGGGTGCTGTCCAAACAAGAATGGAAGCTGCTGTCAAGATGGGTAGCTGCTGTCTAAAGAAAAAAAGAAGGTTAGCTGCTGAAGAGGCAACAAAAGATTCACACACGAGAGAGGAATGGCAGTTGGGGGAAGAGCAAGGGAGGTCCAACTGGCGGGGGGAGTGATTTTCTGAAACCACCGAAGGCTTCTCTTCTTGGTCAAAGACGGGGGGGATTGAGGCGGCTCTCCAGAGACATATGGCAAGCCTCTCTGGCTCATGAGAAACGAGCTGAACCAATTGTCTTCCTTCTGTTGGGGACAGTTTTCAAGCTTCCTCATGCCTCTCTTTCGCAGAATCAAGCTGAACCGAGTCCTCTCGTGATGAAGCCACCCGAGAAGATGACAACCGGCCCATCTCAGGTTTTGCTAATTCAAGAAATTCCTGGGGAGGAGAAAGTTTCCTTGTTGGACTTTCCAGAATTGACCTCGGATTGCATATTAAAGAGGCTTTAACCAGCTGGGCTCTAGAGCATGGCTGAAGTTTATAGCTCAATGAGAGAAGTGCCAGAGTAATCATCGGAGGGGAAACACACGAAGCCTCACCTCTGCTGAAAGGGGGGATCTCCACCAACGCTTCGTAGACGCTGCCAACTCAATTCGGCAGAGCTAGCATTGTTTTTCCGGGCTCAGTTCTAACATACACGGTACTCACTGTATAGCTCAAAAGGCAGCAGTCAAAGGAATGCCTCTAGATGATGTCATTGTTGACATCTTGAATGGAAAGTGGGCATCAAGCGAAGCTCTAACAGAGCAGAAGTAGAAATTGATCCTTGAGTGGAGATGAATTTTTTTTCATTTGAAGCTGCGAATCATTTAATTTCTACAAAAGCTAAGTTATCTCCATTTATTGAATTTGAAATTCATGACCACCAACATTTTCATCTATTCTCACATTTCGTGGCAACTCTGCTAATGCCCTGTATTGTATAGACATTGCTGGAGCTAAAGAAGGATGGCACAAGATCCAGCGAAGGAGGCTCTGGAGCGAAACCAGAGGAGATGGCTAGAGAGGAAGGGGCCATGAGAGCGTCCTGAGGATTAATCGCGAACGGAAGGGGACACGGAATATTCGGTTGGATTGCTTCGAGAACAAGAAAGAGGACGGGAGAGGATTCAAGAAGTTTTCTTTGTGCTGCTTCTTCTCCATAGAAGCAGTTGTCCTTTAAGCTCCCAACACTTGACTTTCTCTCCACAAGCAAAGATATGGCAGCTGACTGGTTGCTGAGGCACTTTTTTATCGTCAACTCATTCTTCCCTGGACGTTGGCTACCATCTTCTCATGATAACTAGAACCGGCACCCGAGAAACTTACACCTTGCGATCTCAGGAAGGCGGGAGAGATGATGGACCGGAGAGGGTGATTGCGAGGGATGATTCCGCTCTTCGTGCTCCACGCTGCGAGCGAGTACTACAGGCTCGAGAGGAAACCTCCCGTCACCGCTGGCCCCCTCGCCGCCAACACGCTCGCTTACTTACGGCCCGGCGCGCTCAATTCGCTTCTTCCTCCCATCGACCGAGTTTGGTTCAATCCTCACCTCATCCTCAAGTACAGAGATCCAAAGGCGAGATGGTATGATCTTGGAAAGTGCGGAGTATAAGCGTGAGGCATAGCATAGCATGTTTACTGGATAATAAATTTTGAAAAAAAGGAAGTTTGATGGTGGCCACGTCCGTAATGAGTCACTAAAGGATGCTGCATGAGTATTGGATGCACAAGGTGAGGTAGTTTGAGATAAGCGTCGAGCCCATACAATCTCCGAACAGCTTCGTCGTAAACCATGGCCGTTTCTTCGGCAGTGGCGAAAGAGCCTAACCAGAGTCGGGTCCTCTTTCTGGGTTCTCTTATTTCCGTGACCCACTTGCCCTACGTCCTCTGGCGTACGCCCTGTACGAGCACGAGGCGTTTAGAAGACCGCCTTTGCCTCTGGCCAGGCCTTTTCTCCACGGTTTCATCGGAGATTTTTCTTGAGCTTTCCATCTTTCCTTTGTTTCTATAAGCAGAGTGTGAGCTCCAAGTAAAGAGAAGTAAAGTGAAGTGAAGTGAGGAGAGTGATAGTGCAAGAATTTTGTGGTGAAAGGGCGCAGGATATGTAGAGATATGGGGTGGTTTCTGAGTATCACAAGGTTTATGGAAGTCATTGTCGCGACCCTAAGAATATTTATTTCAGATCGGGTTAACAGATTATTAGGTTATTTAGATTAACTAACCTAACGCAGACTCTCCCAAGCCCTACCGAATCGCAACTTTGGTTTTTTATTTAAATGATTTTAAGGTTTGGAGTCGTCACTAATCATTTTTGGTAGGTCGATTAGAAACCTAAATAAATCAGCGGGAGAACTAATTTATTTCTGCGAACCAGAGAAAATGAGTTCGGGGACTTGGTTACGTTAGATTACTCTAACGCCCTCTCGGTACCAATTTCATGAAAATTCATTTAGGGTGATTTGGAAAGGTTTGAGTCAAACTGACCCGAAGGGTAAAATGGTCATTTTTCAAGGCTCGGGAATTGAAAATATGTCAAACCAGTTGAATATGGTTATTTTTTATTTTCCACAATTTCTGAGAATGTTTCGAAATTTTTCGAGACGATTACCCATAAGAGGTAAAATTATCATTTCCGAAGATTGGAAGGACAAGAATGCCGGAAATAGGATTGGTTGGTTAAAACGACCCGTTTCCTAATTTTTGAAGCTTTTCGGAATCTTTGGAATTTTTGGGGATTTTTAGGAAAATTTTTTTTATTGTTATTTATTATTTATTATGATTTTTTATTATTATATATATTTGTTATATTATTTTTTATTTTCATTTTATTTTATTTTTTGGATTTTACTTATTTATTTGGATTATTGATTTTTCCTCTATATTTTTGTATCAATTACATTCTTTAACCCCTCCATAGTCAAGTTTCCTTTCATTTTGCTCTTAGTGAACAAGAAACAGAATGGAACAAGGATCAACCTAGCAAACGGATGTACATAAATAACTATGGATGAAGAGATTAGAACGAAACGAAAGAGCACCATTTATAATCAAGTCTTCAGCCAAAAAATAGATGTTCAATCTTGAGGTATGACTTCAATATAAAACCATTTCTTGAGTATGTTTATCCTAGACCACAATGGGAAGTTCTTCAGGAAGTGGAAGTTTCAACTTGGTTACTTACACTAAATCACTCTATAATACAAGCTCTCAACGTGTAACTCCATGCGTGTCGGATCATGCATTTCTAATTCACTGACCATCCAATCCTATCACTCTAAAAGTCGGGAGAAAAATATAGGAACCTTCCAAAAGCACAAGCAAATTGCGGCGGCTATTCAATTCGCTAAACACGAGTGCAACTGACCCTTAAATCACGTTCATATACTACAATCAACACGAGGAACGCACTATGAAAGTGTGACCATGGGTCCGCCGCAGAACTAACATCAGAAACTCTACTAATCTACGATCCCGCAATCAACCGCACACGAAAAATCTATGAACGACAACGAGAGAGGGCACGATGAATAAAAATGATGATGGATTCAGGTAAAACAAGCTCGAGAATCAATTGGGAGATGGTACCTCCTTTCGGGACAACTCCAAGGCATATGGGAAGACGGAATTAACCATGAGCTTGGGCGGGATCGAAAACAGAGCGGCAGACCTTGATAGTGAGGAAGGAGAGACGGGTTTTGGGCGGATTGATGTTAGAACTAGAACCTGCGCCGTAGTAGCCAAGAGAGCTCCCCCAGTTTCTTTTTCAACAACAATCCTTATGCCAGTACCGATTTAAATGCGAGCAGGAGGACCTCCTCGGGGGCTTATAACTCTTTGAGCCAATCTTCGATCAGAAATCAAAACCACAAGTCCCGCACCACTAACTCCACATAAACATCAATAGCTGCTAGGTGTAGAACTTCCAGATTCCATCCCCAGTAAAATCAAAGAAGACAGAAGATTCCAATAGGCCATGCACAAACGACCACATGAACAAGAAAGGCAGATACCCAACCAATAAATGAATCCAAAACACACATGAGAAATTCCAGTACCATTCGAAAGAAACTAAAACTAAGAGTAGAAAGAGAAAATTCCAGAATCCCTAATTTATGTCGCTAGGCAGCTACAAAAACGAACTTTAGCAGTCAAGAAAGTCAAACACGCCAACACGAGCTCCGCTCCGCGAGATCTACATCCCTTAATAGCCATAAACGTACCTTCGCACACAGGAATCAAACAGAGAGTTACATTGGGAAGTGAGACGAGGGAGTGACCTGAGAAACGGCATGAGGGATGAACTACTCGAGCTTGAGAGAGAGCTGGTATAGATCCTCGAGCGCATTGTACCACTTCGCCCTCTCCAGATGCGCGTTCCGCTGCGACTCCAAGTATTGCAGAGCATCCATCGCCGCCAAGAGAGGCAGAGAAACCATGGAACCAAAGGAAGTGCTTTCTTCTTTGAAAGACGTCGGCCATAGCGTATTACGTCAAAGCACCATAAGAAGAAGTTGAACTGTTCACATGCACTCACATAGGTGTCCAGTCCCATTCATGACATGTGCCCAACATTTGAGTGAGCACCGTGAAAATGCAATTGGCTGGTCGGACAGATTTAGATCGAAAAGAAGAGAAAACACGAAAGGGATGCCGAGAGGATTTCCGGTCTGCCCTGCAATGCTCGTCATGTTCATTAAAGTAACAAGGGAATTATCTTAACCTGTTAGCTCACCAAAAGAAGGGTTTCACCGGGACTGGTTCATGGTCGGGATTCTCATGGTTCATGGTCGGGATCCTCTCTGAAGTGGCTCCAACGGTTCCCAGTATGATCGTTGTTGTCCTCAGCGCATCAAACACCTGATATTCCTTATTGTCTAAAATCCAACGAAAAGAAGAAAAGTCAGAGGACTTGAGAGGTCTTGCGACCAAGAACCTGGTTGAGGAGCACCCAGGGGCATCAGACACCGAAAGCGAAAGTGAGAGCGGGACGACGAACTTAGCTCTGATTCAATTGCAATGGTCCAGGGTCCTCCGAGGGAACTCCAGATAGATTCATATCCCAGCATGTCCGAGGGTTCTGTGCCCAGTGAGTCTTCTAGCAATACCAAAAGTCCTGTGTCTCATCCATCTTGATATTGAAGTATTGTTTTTCGCCTTCTGAAATCCTGGTTTACATATGATGTACCGAATGATTCGCCCTTCTCTTTTGCTCTTCAACTCCTTAAGCTCCTTGTCACGAGCTCTAATTCTCTATCTCTCTCTCTCTCAAATGGACAGGCCGAGATTTTCCGAGAAGAACCGACAGAAACCCCCCCTTCGCCCCTGTTTTTTCGGATGGATTTTTTCATCTCCATCCATCTCCTCCTAGTGTCATTTTTTTTCTTTTCTTTTTGAGGCCCTTTTCCTTTGTCTGCCACTTCCCCCTTCATCCCTCGATCTACTTGCCGTCGCAGCTACTAGACAACAAGACCAAGAGTTCCTAAAGACTATGAGGTGGAGAATTGGTGTTTGTTGACTATTGAATCACATGCTCTCACCCTTGTCCAACTGATTCTTGCATTCTTGAGTACAAATCCCTGAGGGAGTGGCGGTGGGAATCCCATTATAAGGTGTAGGTTCACGTAAGGAACAACCATAGTCTTGATAACCCTCGACAAAACCGTCTGACCCATAAGCATGTGAAGACTGCCAATATTGCTTCACTTTAAAGGGGCAATTATGTGCTCCGCTCTAATGCTTCCAGCCAAATTGTTCTGCAGTATATGTGCTGAACCCGAGGAATTTATCACCGGTGAAATGCAGGCAACTGGTATGACTTCACCAGTATCCAGAACATCAACTATGACATCTGTGTAGATGGTAGCAGCAATTCCCTATTTAGTAACTTTTATAGGAGGTGGAGAAGATATGGATATGTTAAGGTCCATGTCATCATCCGGATACTACTTGGACAATTAAAGTACGTTGTATTTTCATCCAGCCGTGTTCAGTAGGGCTTGATCTGGCATCTTATCCACAAATCAGTGCATATAATGAAAGTATTATTCAGAGAAGCAATATTGCCGACTGGAATTTTGTTTGGAAGATCTTGCAGTAAGGTACCTAGCTTCAGTATTTCTTCTCTAATCTTCCTGGGAATAGCTTCCTCTGATTGCCGACACTATTTTCCCTTGGATAGCACTCAATACCCCCCTGATATAACCAAGATGACCCACCATCAATTTTGATCGAGATGGCCTTCACATAGCATCCTCATTCAGGGTCAGATAGCTTTAGAAAACCACCTAGATCCTTCAAGTCCAAGGTAAGCCCCGCTTCCACACCTTCAATCTTCATCAAATGTTGGTATAGGGACTAGCCACGTATTATAAGAATACTGCCAATTCATGCTCAAATTCGTGGTAGCCCTCAGAAGCTATTAGCACAATACCTTTTTCACCAGTCTTGACAAATGAGTAATCTACTTCAACTCCATCAATACTGGTGTTCGAAAGAACAACATAAACTTTGCCCACAACTGGGATTTTCAGATATTTCTCAATTTGTGGCAGCTAAAGTGGGATGATGGACTACATCGCTATGTATATGAGCAAGTCTTTAGCAAAATCAAGACCCTTGCCGAACGCGAGTATGGAAATGAAGTCTTCTTCACTAGCTCACATCCCCTATTGCTCCCTTAGTGGATCCACTTTTTTTTCCAGTTAATGGATCTCCATCACCCCCCATCACCCAAGTGCCCATGATCTCTCTATCTCCACTCACCATTCTCTAACTTTTTGCTCCGCATCCTCCAACCTTTTACCCTGCCGAAAGAAGCCCACTTGGAATTGTCTTCCACTAGATTTCTCCATCTAACGCTCGCATGGCATCAACATCATCTTGACCGTATGTTCCCAATTGTTAACCATCCAAAGGGGTGCCATGAGGCGTGAACTTGTCACTACCCTTCAACCGATACAAGTTCTCGCATATCTTCAAACCGCTCATCTTAAATCCTAAGTTTCCCTGGCTCTTCAAAGCGGCCGCGGACGTCTTTGCAAAGGAGGATTCTCGGCGGAGCCATTAAGATTAGAAAAGAAGATTGACGAGTAGTGCAAATAGTCGAATGGGGAGGAGGGAGACCAGGTTGAGCTTCGTTGGCAAGTCACGTGAACTATGAAAAGGGGGAAAGAAACCCATCAGTTAATAAATTGAATTCGGAAAACCGATCATAACAACAACAAATGCACCATTAGACCATTGGAAAATTTGAACTATTAGAGGATAATGTCACGACTCTGGAAATGCAAAAAATGAAAATTGCAGAGCTAAAAATTGAATTTTCGATAATCAGAAAATGAGATTAACAAAGTAATTCTCGATTCCGAATTAATTTTTGCAGATTTTCTTAGGCCAAAATGAAGACAAAATTAAGAGGAAAACACTCACTATATATTTTTTATTTTTTATTTTTCATATTTTTGTGATCTCAAATGCTATTATTTATTAAATATTTTCCTAATTTATGAAAAATATTAAAAATACCGAAAAATACTGAAAATATGAAAAATCATTTTTTGGTCAAAATTGGTTCCCTAGGCTTGGCGAAGGTCCCCAAAGTTGATTTTTTAATTTTATGAATTTTTGTGGGTTTTCTATTAATTTTAAAAGAGAAAGGATGATTAAAAATCATGTGTCAATAGTCATCGAGGCAGCTATGATCAGAATGCTAGCGGGAGTGATGCTTCATACTACGGAGCATACGAAAATTATAGTAATCATGAGCAGTATGGGAATTATGTGAATTATACAAATTATGCAACTGTGGCATCCGCTGGGGTGGTGCAAGAGGTGGTCACGGTGCAGTGAGAGCTCGGGGAAGAGTGCATGGATGAACGGGTTTCCTGCTACTAGCATCCATGGGGATAGATCCCAGCAAGAAAGAGAATTGGCTTTGCGATCATTCAAGAATGGAAGAACTCCAATCCTAGTTGCAACTGATGTTGCAGCACGTGGTCTTGACATCCCTCAGGTCGCTCATGTGGTCAACTTTGATCTTCCCAATGACATTGATGATTATGTTCACCGGATAGGACGGACAGGGCGAGCTGGCAAAACAGGACTAGCAACAGCCTTCTTTAATGAGAACAACTCATCTCTGGCAAGGCTACTAGCTGAATTGATGCAAGAGGCAAATTAGGAAGTGCCTAATTGGCTCCCGCACTACACATCAAGGTCACATGGTGGTGGAGAAAATAGGCGATCCGGAGGAAGTCGATTTGGTGGGCGCGATTTCAGACGAGAAAGCTCATTCAATAGAGGTACAGATTACTACGGTGGAGGGTATAATAACACCAATTTTTCGTTAACCTAGGCTATTGTTGTTGTGAGTTTCTTTTCTCTATATATTATGTGGCATATCTTAATAAATTGCGTGTTTAATCTATCCCGTAAATATTTAGGTTAGATATTAATGTCTGGTTTAATTAAATTGCATGATTGCTTGCATATTTTTTGTGCCTTCCATGACACAGCATATAGTTAGAACATGTCATTTTTGCATGCTTTAAAGTAATTAGTTAAATTCGCATATAGGGCAAGATAGACTTTAATTCTGCATGTCTTGCATTGCATCTTCATATTTATTTCATGTCATTGCATTTAATTTAATTCATGCATTGCATTCATAATAATAAAATAAAAAAATAAAAATATATATTTAGCAAGATATGGTTTCTTATAAACCACGTCTCATCATTTTTAGAAAGATAGGATTTCTTAGGAATCCTATCTATTGTGTTGCTTTTTAAAAAGATGTCGTTTGAAGGTAAAAGTTTTTTCTTAAAAATTTTGGGAATTAATGCAAATTAAATCCGAAATTATAAGTTAATCTTGAACCAATTCACCCTCATTTTCATTTAATTTTTAATTTCGAAAATACACAAAAATACAAAAAAAATTCATAAAAAGAAAACCTAAAAAATTACACCTTTGAATCTCAAGTGAAAATTCATTAAAATTGCCAAGTTGAACATTTCCATGAAATTGGTACCGAAAGGGCGCTAGTAGAAATATTAGCGTAACCAAGTCTTCGAACCCAAATCTCTAGTTAGCAGAAAATAAAGTATTCTCCCGATACTTTATTTTAGGTTTCTAATTTACCTATCAAGAAAATATTAGTGGTGGCTCCAAAATTTAAATCATTTGAACTTAAACCTAAGTTGCGAATTGGTAGAGCTTGGGAGAGTTCGGGCTAGGTTAGTTAATTCACTTAATTGATCTGGTAATTCATTAACTTTAAAAATTGGGAAACCGATTTTTTTTAGGTCGCGACAATGATCGCCTTTGTATCATTACTAATTATCATATCCATTGGAGATAGATTTATTCTTAAAAAGTATTCAGGGTGTTTATTTTCAACTAAGCCCTAAACATCATTTATTTTCTTTAAATTCTTAATGAAGATTTCACTTTTTTGACACGATCATTTTTTGAATGATATTCCAAATATCATGGCTTTATATTTTTTCTATGAAGGGCTTTTGGCTTGCTTTTACCTGGCGCATTTGCTAGCCCCCCTAACTTCCAATCACTCCTACCTTTTGACATGATTATTATATTTCCTCGATTATTTTCAAATATTATGGCTCTTCTTTTAACAATAAATATTGACCTTTCTTTTACCCGGCATTTTCTTTTGTTAGCCCTAAATCTCACTTACTTTTGTATTTTTTGAAAATCTTTCTAGACCAAGTTTGAAAGGTTTTTTTTTTGTTTATAACCTTACTCTTTTATTGATAAATCATATGCATTGCTCCAATGTAGAGAGGTGTCGTGACCAAAAAATAAAATTCAGGCGAATGGATTATCAGGTTAATTAGATTAACTAACCTTACGCGGACCCTCCCAAACCCTACCGAATCGCAACTTTAGTTTTTTTGTTCAAATGATTTTAGAGTTTGGAGTCGCCACTAATCGTTCTTGGTAGGTCGATTAAAAACCTAAATAAATGAGTGGGAGAACTAATTCATTTCTATGAACCAGAGATTATAAGTTCGAGGATTTGATTACGTTAGATTACTCTAACGCCCTTTCGGTACCAATTTCATGAAAAATCATTTGGGGTGACTCGAAAAGACTTGGATCAAACTGACTAGAAGGGTAAAATGGTTATTTTTCACGGGTCAGGAAGTGAAAACAGGTCAAACCAGTTGAATGTGGTCATTCCTTATTTTCCACAATTTCTGAGAATTTTTCGAAATTTTTCGAGACAATTTACCCATGATGGGCAAAATCGTCATTTTGAAAATATCAAGAAGGCAAACCATTCAAAATAGGATTGACCAATCGAAATGCCTCGTTTCCTGATTCTTGAAGTTTTTCTGAGTTTACTGAATTTTTCGAGACAATTTACCCATAAGGGGCAAAATCGTCATTTTAGAAAGATCGGGATGGAAATTTACCAAAAATAGGATTGGTGAGTCGAAATGACCTGTTTCCTAATTTCTGAGATTTTTTTCTGAATTTTTTCGAATTTTCCGAGACAATTTACCTATAAGGAGCAAAATCGTCATTTTGGAAAGATCGAGGTGAAAATTCACCAAAAATAGGGTTGCTCAGTCGAAATGAGCCGTTTCCTAATTTCTGAGATTTTTCAGAATTTTTCGAGACAATTTACCCATAAGAGGCAAAATTGTCATTTTGGAAAGATCATGGTGGAAATTCACCAAAAATAGGATTGATCAGTCGAAATGATCCGTTTCCTAATCTTTGAGACTTTTCTGAAATTTTTAGAATTTTTTGAGACAATTTACCCATAAAGGGCAAAATGGTCATTTTGGAAAGATCGGGTGGAAATTCACCAAAAATAGGATTGGTTAGTCGAAATGACCTGTTCCCTAATTTCTGAGATTTTTTTTGAATTTTTTAGGATTTTTCGAAACAATTTACCCAAAAGGGGCAAAATCGTCAATTTGGAAAGATTGAGATGGAAATTCACCGAAAATAGGATTGGTCAGTCAGAATGACCCGTTTCCTAATTTTTGAGATTTTTCAGAATTTTTCAAAATTTTTTGTGACAATTTACCCATAAGAGGCAAAATCGTCATTTTGGAAAGATCGGGATGGAAATTCACCGTAAATAGGATTGGTCAGTTGAAATGACCCGTTTCCTAATTTTTGAGATTTTTCTAAAAATTTTTGGAATTTTTGGAGACAATTTACCCATAAAGGGTAAAATCGTCATTTTGGAAAGATTGGGATGGCAATTCACCGAAAATAGGATTGGTAAGTCGAAATGACCCGTTTCATAATTTTTGAAATTTTTCTGAAAATTTTTGGAATTTTCATATTTATTTATTTATTCGTGATTTATTTTTTTATTTTTTTATTTTTTTTTAAATCGACGGAACAACTTGTCGAGGGGTTTTCTCGCACTAATTCCTGACTCCTTGGGAACATCCAGCAGAAAATTTATACATGGATGCAAACTACAACATACCAAGAATTACGCAGGTTGAAGATAAACAAATGAAGCGCGTCAAAACATGACTGAAATTCACGGAGAAAAACCCACGTTGGTTGACCCACTAAACTTAATTTTTTATTTTGTCGCAAGGACTGCTCATGAAAGAGTTTTAACGGGCTATTCCCGAGTACCTCAGACGATACCATCAGCAAAAACACACACTGTTGTAAACTACAACACGCAAGGAATTGTTAGGCATAAGAAAATGACAAAAGATATGCCGAGAATTGAAGGAAAGCACACCCGAATAAGTGAACCCAAGCAATTTGGGAAACCTGGGTTTGAAACCAAGCACATTAACAGGCTATGTGACTGTTTTCAAGCTCCGAAATCTCTCATCTCATGCATCTTTTTGGAAAAACGTTTAGCATTAGATAAACTACGTAATACCAGGTTTTCAAAATACCAAACTTCTCAGCAAAATACCAAATGCACACATCGCAAGGACGCAGTGAAGGAGCCTTTGCGCACTACCCAAACACTTAAGCCAAAAAATGATGGGGCTACCTCTAGTTTTTGACATCACTGAGGCGTCTTCATGGCCCCATATTTTGCTCCACGAACAAATTCATGCTGAACCACTCATACCGTGCGAAAATAGGTGAGGTGTTGTTTCAAAAAACCTTGACGGCTCGAAAAATGATTGCAAGACCGCGCCAAACACGGGCCACGAATAAGCCTCTTCGCACTACTCTCGACACTTGGAAAAGATAAGACAAAAATCGCCTCTAGCCTCTCAAATCACTGAGGCGTTTTCTCGGACACATAACTTGATCTTCATTTATGAACAATGAAAAACAAATACACCAACACGAAAAGCTATATGTAGGGAAAGAAATGAAACAAAAATGACCCAGAAAATACGCAAAGTGAGAGAGAAAATCACCCCGAAAGTTGGGGGTTTGAACTGCTACGGCTCAAATCGAAGCACAAATCAGGCCAAAACACGGGGTATTCCCAACCTCGTAACCTTCCTCAAAGATCGAACCGAGAGAAAATGAGAGTATTTACATGTTTTACTATGTACAAGGAACACAATAAATTGAGAATCGCCTAAAAATACGCATGTTAAGATAATAAAAAACGAGCATGAAGCAAGCTAGTTAGACTAAGTTCAACACTTAGACAAAATTTCCAGATTCCAGTCAAATTAACAGGGCAGCTTTGGAGGAGCATATTTCACACCTCGGTTGCAACCGGAGGCAGTACGGCATGTCAGAATGAAGATCTACATATGGTGAATGCATTAAAGCAAGAAAATGATCGAGTATCATATGAAACCATCACGAAAAAACAGGTTCAAAGTCGAGAGTTTGAACCACCTGAGACATTTCATCGAACATGTTATGTGCGACAAAGAACGCGCTGAGATGGGAACCCACGAATGAAACCGCAGCAGACTAACGATAGAATGAGAATATTATGACTATTAGCAATGCGCATAACTAAATGGTTTGGCTCCGTTTAACTTAAAAGTCAAACAAAGCTGAACCTCATCATGAATTAACCAAAAAATAGTGTCACTTTGAGGGGGGAGGGGGGAAAGAGACTACCTGTTCCTGCGAGAGTAGCGGTGACGGTGGTTCTGGTGATGGTGTCGGAGACCCCTTGGCCAATGGTGAAGTTTCTCGGGCATACCTCGTGCTAACTCCCCATATGTTTTTCTTCTTTCCTTCTTTTTTTTTTGTTCATCTTCTTCGTGGATCTTCTCGCCATGCTTCGCAAGGTTTTGGTCTGGCAGCAAACATGCACGACCCTTCTCAGGACCGTGGCGGTGTGGATACTGATACAGAAGAATCTATTTTAGTTTCTCTGAAGAAGAAGAAGGATGTTTCGGAGACAACAAATCATGTTCTTCCTTCCTCCATGCGTGTTATTAAGATTATGAACTTGAGTTTTCTCAGCCGCGAGATGGTATCGAGAAGTCTCTAGTATTCGAAGTGATCATCTTCGTTGAAGTTGAGCAACCCGAGATTGGTAAGGTAAAAGCAACATGCTTAGTGTTGCAAGGCAGATAGAGGTCGGCCAGTTTGGAACGTAGTTTTAGAGCAAATGGAAGCACAGCAGTATTCAGATTGTAACGAGGCTTGTGATCAAAGAACGCCAACTTGAACGAGCTTTGAGGGGAGTTTTTTTTTAAGTGGCGAAGAAGAGAGAATCGTATTTGAAAACAACCATGGAAAGAAGTGTGCGTCTAGATTCTCAGCCTCGTAACCAATGCCAAAAACCCATGGATCTTACTCAGAAGTTGCCCCTTATCCCTGGAGCTCGCAGAATATCCGAGTTGATCCCCCCATTCTTCTATCATTGCTTCTTTTTTATTTCACCCCACTACCACCGAAAGCCTTTCACTAAAAGTTGTGCTTGTCCCCTCACTTTTTGTGATTTGTTTATTCAAATGAGGTGATAGGCAATTCAATCAGCCTCAATGCTCTGATCTTGACCAAACGAAGCCGTGAAAGTTGCCAAATCGCTACTTGGATTCTCACGATGCACAAATTTCGCGCCTTGTTGACCATGTTGTAGATTCTTGCACTGACATCCGAGAGAATGGACTTCGCCGAGCGTTATTCATCATAGGGGAGGATCAGGCTCAAGCTGTTGTTGTTCGGATCTGGTTGGAAGTCGTCCAAGACTTATGCATGTATTCCTCGAGAACTTGTCTAAGAAGAAATTTAACCCGAAGAAGATCCAGCAAAGGACTGTGAATGGCTAACATAACGCGATCAACCAGTAAAGTAGATGCCGGAATCTTAAAAACCCAGAAACTGACAGAGTATATGGTCACCGTGGTTATTATGAACACTATCTCTAAGCCCTTGTCCATCAATTGCCAGTTCTTCCTAGCCTGCATTTGGATATTGGCAGCCCCAGAGTTTAGCTTCTCTTTTCTTTAGTCAAAAATCATGATACCGTCCCATGGCCTCCGCTTTTTCCTTTTCAATCATGCTGTCTTCCGCTCTCTCTCTTTTTTCGCGATTTTTGAGTGTGCCATCCCTACTAACATTGCTCATGAATGCAAAAGCTCTCTGGACACCACTTCAGTCTTCCTGCTATGTCAAGAAATGTCTATTTCACTATCCTATCCTCCAAACTGTGGATGGAGCTAGTACGAACATCCATCCAAACGATGTAATTATAGAACGAGTACGTCTGTGGAGGTCGAACTTCATGCAAATGGATAATTCATTGCGTTTACTGATTAGTGGTCCCTTTAGCTTTTGCCCCTTTTTTTCTTTTCTCGTGTCCTGCCAAAGAAAATTAAGGATCCTCTTTTCGAATCATGATGGCATTGGCTCTCCTGTCTCTCATATGCCTTTTCTCTTTTGAATTTTGTTTTTAACCAAAAATTGCGCACCAAGGGATTGGTGGAAATCACACGTGGACAAAGGACTTCAGCAAAGTGAATTTGCAGCAGCAAATTTGAGCTTGGACAGCATCGGATGCGCAAGTAAATCATACTAAAGCACTAAGGTATTTGATTCCCAACCACAAGCAAAGATTTTGGACAAAACATCAAGGGTGATCGAGCAAAATAGCTGCTGTTTTTGGTGTGAACAGCTGCGTGAACAGCTGCTAAACAATGGCAAATAGGTTCAAAATAGCCCTGAATTCAATCTTTAGACAACACGAAATTGAGGCACCAAACAATGCTGAAAACGCCTCTGGACAGCAATCCAATCTCAACAAAAACAGAAGATTGGACTCCCCCTTGGTCTCGCCTAGACAGTAGCAAAAATTGCAATGAACAGCAGCCTGAGTTGCCTAAACAGCAGCTTAAATTGCACCCCAAACCGCAGCTATTCAAGAACCAAACGGCAGAGAAAATGGAACCTAAACAGTCGAGAGTTTAGGCTCAGAACAGTAGCAGCCACATCCGTAGGGCAACAGCAGGGCTTGCAGCGGCGATGGCCAAGACGACGGCGCACATGAGAGCTCGAACCGAGAAGACCACCACTCTTGATTCTTTTTGTCCCTCATGTGTATTGCTCCCCAAAGTTCTGAATTTTCAGAGCTGTTTTTTTTTCTTTTCTTTTCTGATTTTTCTAAAGAGAAGTCCCCCCTCTCATTGCCATCATTCCTCCTTATTCACTTTTTCCTCGTGCCCCCCTTGTGTTCGTCCTCCACATTATGATGGTGTTTCTCTCCCTTCTTTTTTTATTCTTTCTCTAGTGCTCCCGTAGTTGCTCTCCATTCTCTTCTTCTTTCTCATCATGGCCTTCTACTTTCGGCGAATTCTTTTCTTTGTTTATTCCCATAGTGGATGAGTTTTGCGGCCGACGCTCGTAGATCCACACCCAACATAATGGAATGAGCCGAATCCTCATCATTATAGTTTGTCTGACTTATGTCTACGCTCCTTCGCTCATTTTCGACTTCACAGTTGGAGAGGATACCATCTCAGCTACACCAATGGATGCATATGATGAGCCAACTGAACGCTGAAAATGACTCTTCTTTGATAACCTTTCTTCTCTTTCCGACATGCTTCGTGCAAGCCCCTAAACCTAAATTCTCTATTTCCATAGAACCGAACGAATTCTTCCAACCGCTTAGTAGAGTTTCCAATCTATACTCCAAAAATAGATGGATAGTGACTCTATTGGTATGCACACATTGCATATGTTGACCAAACAAATGTCGATACCGTTTTAATGAAAATTCCATCATTGCGATTTGGTATGGGCTCAGGAGGGCCTACACCAAAGCCTCTATATTTTATCAAATGGGGCTTTGATAATCCATTAGCTCGATCGATACGTATTACGGGTAGCTACAGATATGAAATAAAAGATGACCAACGAACATTTTGGGACAGATGGCTAACGAGATAGATTTGAGGATATATTGAAAATATGTGATTTTTTCAGGCAAAACAAAATTTAGGGTACATTTGGGATTGTATATAAAGTTTGAGGTTTTTTCTAAGATAAAAAAGTTCAGGGCAGATTTAGGACTGAACCTAAAGTTGAATATTTTTGTGAGACAAAAAAAATTCGAAGTAAATTTAGGATTGAATCAAAAGTCGAGATTTTTTTAGGTTATTAGACCGTTTCTTTCTGGCAACATAACGAAGTGGCGACAAGCGATTCTGCAACGGCCTAAGTAATCTTGTCCGAACACTGACCTTTGGCGTAATTACTTTTTCTTCAAATTCTTGAAAATGAAAACAAAAAGCTATTGTGAATCCAGGTTAATAAAAAGGATAGGTCTAATTGATGGCTTTATTAGTGCAGACCACAAATTGCGCTCCGTCATAGGCTGCGTATGGTAACCATTCTCATTCTCTGATTCTGTTCCCTGAAACAGTAAAGAATGAGAATCATGTTTGATAACTCAAATAATTCTGATTCTGATTCTGTTCCGAGAATCAGTTTTAGAGAATCAGAATCAGTTTTACAATAAAATCCAAAACCAAAAAAAAGTTGGTTCTGAAAAAAGAATCACTTTTGACAATCACAAAATAGAATGAAATCTCACATCTTTCACTTTTCCCTTTCATTTTTCTCATCACTTTTCTCTCAATCTAATAAAAATAAAAATAAAATTTTTTTAAAAAATTGGAAAATTTTTAAAAAATCACAAAAAATTTAGAAATTTCCTAAAAATAGAAAAAGCTTAGATTATGCTAGTTTGACCTCATTTTCATAAATTGGGACTTCAATTGAACTTCAGACATCATGTATTAAAATTTGTGTTTCATTTATGACATGTTAAAAAAATAAATGTATTTTAAATTATTTTAGTGTGCATTGGAAATTAGCCTTCATTTAGGATGAAATTTTACAAAATAACTACATAGTTATTTGACTTAAATTTTGTGCAGTTATCAAACGCGTTTTTGGTTCTCCAAAACTCATCCAGGAACAGAATCAGAAAAAGTCATTTTAATCAGAATCAGTTTTTGGAATCAGAATCGTTACCATACGCAGCCATAACTTCCAGCAACCATTCACTTTTCCTTTTTCGGTTTTTCTCATGTGAGTTCTCTTCGGTGCTGCTGCTCACCGACCACGTTGGCTCTCTCACGCGCCTCATAAAACCCTAAATGGTGTGCCCCACCACAAAAAAATCGCTCCTCTCGCCGGGGGTCCGTAATTTGTAGAAGCTGAAGCGGTTTTACGTGAGAGCAATTTCGTCTCTTTGATGAAAAAGATGTGCCCGCAGCGGATGTAGCCGTGCCCTTACCCTTCTTTTTTTTTTTTTTTCAAATCCGTGCCCTTACTTGAAAAAAAAATTAAAAGAATTTCGACCAAAAAAAAAAAAACTAACTCCAGTATTTCACAGGTTTCGGCTATTAAATTCCAGTTACAGCCTTACGCGCGTCCCACTCAAAGCCTTCGTTCTTTTCCCGCCAAAAGCCCCTCATTTGCTGAGCTGCGTTTCCCTCACTCAGCCGCTCTCTCTCTCTCTCTGTCGCTTTGAGCACCGCCACATATCGCCGCTGTGGAACGACCGATTGACACGGACATGGACATTCCTCTCCCAGACGAGCTCGAGTGGCTCGAAGCTCACTCTCGCCTCCACGAAGAGGACCCGCTGGACCTCCAACCACCCGATCCCTACCTTTACCCTCCCAAGGGCGACGAGGAAGACGAAGGAGAAGAGCGCAATTTTTGGGGCAATCGAACCTCGCCGCCTCCTAAGTCTCCACAATCCGTTGAAGAGGAGCTCGAGAACCACAAACGCCCTTCCCGAGAGGAAGCTGCTAGTCCGATTGAGAAGAAGCGGAGCAAAGTTGCTGACCATGAGGACCACGGGGAGGAGTATTGGATGCGTTACTCTCCTCCACTGGAGACTAGTCACACAGAGATTCGAGAGGAAGAGATTTTGGAGCCGGAGGAGGTTGCCATTTCACGGTACGCATCTCAGATTGATGGTGAGTGTGTCCCGGTGACGGCTCCTGGAGGTGACAGGGTTTATGCGAAGATTTGTAGGTTTGACATTGATTCACGGCCTAAGAAATTGGATACAAGGGCTCGATCTGATGGTAATTTCCTTTTGCCCTCTTGCCTTACCTGTTTGTAATTAGTTTTAGTGTTTGTGGTTTTTGGGTGGCTGAGGATGTAGGAGGAAGAGCTTATGTTAGTATCCAATTCCAAGTTGGTCAAGTCAATTTATTTTGACTGTATCGCACTATGTATCATTTGACAACCAACAAATGCCCTACCTTTTTTTATCTTCTTTTTGGAGTCAAGGTGTTCTATTTGCTCGTAGCTCTCATTTGATACAAGATAAAGTAAATCTTGGTTTTCGTTTCCCTTGTGATGGACCTGGAAGCAGGGGGACATGTCAAGTATCCTCTTGGGATCATGTCTTCTTAGGCCTATACTGGATGTACAATGCAATTTCGGTAGTCATATTTCATTTCAGTTGGCTTCGGATAAAGTGATAAGAGAAACTTGCCCTTGGATCGCTCACTCCAATAGTTAGTGGTTTATTTCCGAGACCAATTACCAAAATCGAAATAAGCTCTATCCAGAATCCGACAGGAGGTGTGATGTCGGATACAATCAAGCAACACAAAGTTATTTGAACAAATAGATTGAAGTGAAGGAATCAGTAGCTGAGATTGTAAGGGATGTAGCTCACCTTGCTTTGTCTTGGTTTGCAATAAGGTACTTTGCTTATTGAAAAAAGAAGAAATCAATGCTGTTGAAATATGCAACATTGCCAGAAATGTCAAAGCATCCGTGTGTGTATTGATTCATGGATTTTGGCTTCGTTTGTTTCATTGAAAATAAATAATTTGAAATATGTTTTCTTAGAAATGATAGCTTGTATCGCTTAAAATAATTAGTCAATAAAAAAATGTTTCATTATCAACAATAATTTGTCTAAATATTTTAGAGTTTAACGACAATATTTTTCGTTTGTTTAGTTTTGAAAGCCATGTGATTATTTGGAGAAAAATGTTTTTCAAACCATTCATTTTCAGCAAAACAACTCACCCCGTTGTGAAAAATTAAACTGAAGATGCTATTAGTATGCTTCAGGGCAACTACATGCTTACATTGCACTTTAACATAATTATATGTCCACCCTTGGACTTCATAAACTTACCGTTTACCCTTGGTACTCATTCGTGGGCCTTGTCAGTCTAAAGGATTGACTTGCAAATATGGTGCGATGTGGAGTTGGATACTCAGTGTAACTAAACATAAGATAGGGACAATCCTCAGTTAAGAATGTCTTTAAACAGTGGTGCATCATAACCAACTCAAGTATTGATCAGATTTATTTTTTGCTGCTGGTTCCATGAATCATGTTGGATTTGGTTTGGATGGTTATTTTGATTATAGACAGAAGCTCCAGTTCAGTATGCTGGCTAATGCCAGAAGTGGGCTTGGAGGATGGTTGATCTGATTACTTGGAGTTGAAGTCTCGGCGAAGTTGTTCTCTCCTGAGAAGGCATGGGAGCTGATAAGTAGAGAGATGACTGATCATGTCTGTCTAATTGGGTGCAATGGTGTAACAATAATAAATGGAAAATTTAATTCACTCAAGAAGATCCTAGAGTCTTTCTTGTCCCTACTCCTCTCAAGATTACTGTTAGGCTTAAGAGTTGTGATTGAGAAAAATTCCAAGGCCATCAAGCATCACTGTGATTAGTTTTATAACACTCATAATATGCGTTCTAACAGGCAAATTTTTGTCTACATGATGAAAGCTTTTATGTTCAGCTTGAGGCATGTTGTGTACTAGGAAATCTTAACATATAGGGTCTATGGTAATAAATGACAGAAGCTTTTTCTTTATATATGATTTGTCAAAGTTTATTTTTGATGACGTTAGCACCGAATCATGTTGCAGGCCTAACCACTGAACCTGTCAACCTTCTGCTACAAAGATGTGAAAAGGAGGCATTCGCCAAGGTATTCATGTCACAAATAAACTTATGCAAGTAGAAGTGTTGGGGCAAGATTTAGAATTTGAAAACTGCTATTCAGGTTTGCTGCTAGTGCAAAGTGCTAAAATGCATCTTAACGGAAAGCATGCCATGTCACACATGGACTTCTGAAAAATGTGGAAAGTTGCAATAGTTCACCAGAAAGAGGAGAGAAAATCAACACCAGGAGTTGAGTGGTTCTGTTAGAGTGATCAATGTCCATGGGAGGTAACAATCGCAATTACACTTTGAACAATGGAGATTAAAGCTTAAATCCATGTCTTTCAATTCCAGCCCTTGACACAAAGCCTCTCTTTATAATTCACACAATCTCTCAGTGCTTTGCTCACCAAAAAGTCACGCAAAGAACCCTAAAACATTCTTTGATGGCTGATATGTGTAATAAAGCAATTAACTTGGAAAAGGCTTAAAAGCACGAAGTAGGGAAAGTTTGCATTGCCATTGGGTACTCGGTTGGGCATGGAAAGGTGCCTGTCAAGTTCACAGAATGGACTAGCTTTTGAGGGCTAGTGGCCGAGGGTCGGCTAGTCCATAGAAATGGTTGGCCATTCCAGGCGTCTAGCTGGTAGCCCAGGCCTTGTGGCCATGCACCCAACCCCAGTCCCCCTGTTACCAAAACACCTATTTTGGACCTCTGGTTGTTTTCGGGCTTTGATCCAAGTTGCTCCTTTTCCAAAATGGCTCAACACCGAGACGTAAAACAATAAGAATATTAGAGAAAAACATGTTAGTTAGAACTATTTGTGCTTCCATTCTCATTCAGTTATTATGACAAATTAATTTTTCAAGATTGTTGCATGTATGATTGGTAAATTTCATTGATGGTCACCGAAAAATTGGTGCAGTTAGATCATTAAAATTTCAAATCAACCAACATAGTATGCTCTCATATATTGCAACTGATGCATTATTGACAGAGTGCAACTTTTTTTTCAATGAAAATGCTAACTTTGTGACAACAGGGTGCTGATGTGGTATCTAATCCAGCCCCTACTAAAAAGTTTCAATAGAACATAAGAAAGGAGACGAAGGCTGGCAAATGTCCCTCACCTCCAGAGGAAGGTTGCCAACCCTCTAGGATCAATGTCAGAACTTCTTTAGGAAATTGGTCTAAAACCTCTGAAAGTGCATCAAATAACAAACAAAAAAAAGTTTAGTACATTGATGATTGAAATCAAGCTTAATGGCTTGTTTGGGAAATATATTGAAGTTCAATGATGCCATATGGAGTTTACCCTATATTGTCAGATTTTTCTACCTTTATTGTTCTGATTGGTTAATTGTGTGTACAATATCGGTCTCAAAGCATCATCCTGTTTTATGTGAGATTTTTTATATAGGTATTGTAGATTTATATTATGTAATGTCTTAGACTGACCTGAACACCTCAGCACACATAAATCCTGTAGACTACAGAAAATAAAAAGGGAAATATTTCTTATTGCATGAAGTAACTTCATGTCGGGAATAGTTGAGTTTTAGGTACAAGATGAACTGCAAGGTGAGGTGATAAACGGCGCAGCTGATAAAATATCCTTGTGAAACACAGACAAAAACTTCATCTTCAATCACTCTACTTGTCTGTCCAAATTCCTTGAAGAACCTAATTAATGGATCATGCAGAGTAGATTGATACAATTGTTAAGGTCCTACATGCTATTCTAAAGTGAATTCAGTCTAGTATTTCATTGTAATCAGCTCAGTATCAAGTGCATCACATCAAATATCAAAATATCTTTTACACTGTTGTATTATATTTGGTATACCTCGCAACAGTTTGCATCTGGTATTTTTCTTGTCAAGATGTATAAGCTTTATTTCCTGTCTAAGAAACTATGGACCTTAGTTAATATGATTATCAATATAAAAGGCTGTTACCCTCATTACCAAATGTTGGTCTTGTATATTAAGTATTTGTTTGGTAGAACACGCCTTCTGCATGCAAGCTTTCTCATTACAACTATCATGTTTTTGAAGGCTTTACTTGTGAGTTCGGAGGGAACGAGAGATCAAGTGCTTCCAAGAGTGCCAATAATACTGGAGAAACTTTGGGTGGATAAATATGCCCCAAATTCTTTTAGTGAGCTTCTTAGTGATGAGCAGACAAATCGTGAGGCAAGACTTTATTCCAATATTCTCGCAAGAATTGTATACTTTTTTTGAAAGCTCCATTTGTTTTTCTTTTTCTCGTTTTTCTTTTTGTTTTGTCTTGGCTAAGCCTTACCAGTGCTTCTGTTTATTGAACTTTTCAATAGTTTCCCAACCTTCTGTTTTGTTGCATTTTCAGGTACTTTTATGGCTAAAACAGTGGGATTCATGTGTTTTCGGGTCTGAAATTAGGAGCACTACAGATGAGGTTCTGTTGGCACTTAGATGTCATTTTTCTCATCATCAGCATAGAAAATATAGTAGTCTAAATACACTCAAGAGTAGTAGATGGCAAAGATGGACTAAGGAGAGCTTCAAAGATCCTCATAAATCAGACCACAAAGATGCCGATCTGAAAGGAACTCCAGATACATGCAGCACAAGCTCAAGGCTTACTGGCCCACCGGAGCAGAAGGTCAGTACTTTTAGAAAGAATCTGTTAAGTGTAATAAAGGAAGGGCTCTTGATGAAGCACTGACTCAATGTGGTGTATAGTTTTCAGTACATGGGGACAAGCATCTCACAGCTGATATCTGGATCACATATGTTGCCTAATAGAGGGTCATGCATGTAAAGATCTATTTAGCAATGTTTTTGTCCAGTTCACATTGTATTAATAGCTAGAATGGATGGCTCTGAAGCAATATGCTGTTGGATGGATGTGAATCTCAAAAACCTAATTATTATCTGGATTCTATGGACAGATCCCTGGAAGAAAGTACTGCTATAATGGAAGAGAATATGGAGTAATTGTACTATTATTGCATTAATTGCAGCAATCTTCTCGTTCTTTGTGTTTCAATTGCATTATTGAATCTCCTGCTTCATCTTCTCTTTTTTTTTTTTTGATTGGGCGGGGGTGTGGTTTGTGTTGGAAGGATGCTCAAAAGCAGGATGTTCATACCCTGCTACAGGACCAACTATACAGATCTTGTTCTTTTCAAGATACATGAAACATAAACAGTTAGATTGTTGTTTGCTTCTAAATTTTAACATTCTATCTCTAATTTTTAGAAACGTGTTACTATCTCCATGTGCATCTTATAGACGGGTCTGTCTGTTGTCAATACTTTGGACGTTTGTTTCCAATTGTGCAGGTCCTTCTACTCTGTGGTCCTCCAGGCCTTGGAAAAACTACACTTGCTCATGTAGCTGCTAAACATTGCGGCTATCGAGTGGTGGAGGTGTTATCTGATTCTCCTTGGCAAGATTTATCATTCATTTATAGATATACCAGTCTGTTAGTTATTCTGTGAGTTTTGGGTGACTTTAAAATTGTAAATGAGGTGCATCAGAAAGTGTCTCATGATAGTTTTTCTTTGCAAGACAAAGCAGTTCCACTTGGTTTTGGCTGATTTATAACATATAATAGGTTTAATACTTTGCTTTGTGTTTCTATTAGACCATCCTTAGATGTTCTCATTTATGTGCTGGTTTTCCTAATAACATAAAAAACTGAAAAGGCATCAATGAGTTGAAAATGTTGATGATGATGGATTGGGAAACAACTTTTGAGGACCAATAAAAGACGTCCTTGGCCGAGACCTGAGTCCTACTGATGAGATTGGCCTACATTACAACAATTACAGAATGTATCTTCTGCTAAATTAAGACAGGAACACTATACCCGACTTTCAGGGCGGTTAGCTGTTTATCTGAACAAAAGAAAGAAAGAATAAGAGTGCATTTGTTATAAAATGCGTTATTATATCCCTTCTGTGTATTGTGGTTATTTTCGACTTGAGCTTTTGTCTTTATCCTTGTAATAGATTATTCCCACTTCCACCACCTCCCCTCCACCATGTTTGGGGTCATTTAGGCCTCATAGTGTGTTCCTTCTCTTGCTAGTTGTGTTCCAGCTATAATTACCGAAAGACTGTCTGTGTAGATCAATGCTAGTGATGATCGGTCATCAGCAACAGTTGAAGCCAAAATCCTTGATGTGGTTCAGATGGACTCTGTCATGGCTGACTCAAAGCCCAAGTGTTTGGTCTGTGTTCTTTAAAAAAAACTGGCTCTGGATTTTTGTACCATTGGAGATGATGAATGTGATGTTGATTATGCAGGTAATTGATGAAATTGATGGTGCTCTTGGGGATGGGAAGGGGGCAGTGGAGGTTATACTAAAGTTGGTAAGTCATTTCCGAAATATCTTAAGATGACAGTACAATGCATTGCTGATTATGATTATATTTACCAATGCCATTTTAAAATTCACACATTACATCATATATAGTATGCATGGATTAACGATACAGCAGTAAGTAGCTGATAGTCAAGGTATTTTGTTTTTTGGGTCGAAACCAAGGTAATAATCCATAAATGGTCTCTCTACCATAGCTATAATAAGATTATTCTTCCTCATTTTTCTTTATAAGTAAGCATCTTTAATGAAGGGTTTTGAACTTGTGACACTAAATAGAACTAGTTGTAGTGTCTTAGGACTTTGCTTATTTCTTAACTTACACTTGTCATTTTACTTTAAGAATTCTACTCTTTCTTTTTAAAGAAACTTGTGTTCTGAGTAGAAAAGAAAGTGAATTCAAATGCACACCAACTATGAAATTCTTTGCATCTCTCATTTTCTCTTATAGGTAAAAAAGTTTAAGATAACCAAAGAAAGAAAGAAAGCATTACAAAATACAGAATTCAAACTAACAGATGTGAGCTAATCAATGTTCCAACCAGGCCTTGAATTCCAGTTGATGGAATGATTATTTATCTTAGAAAGTGCAGCACTTTTGATGTGATGCTATGGCCCAGGAGTGCAGCTAATTGTCATACATGTGTTTACCACACATTAACCACAACACAAAACAATCCAAGATCTCGTCTTACATCCATGGGCGACATTGAAGCGGACAAACTCAGGAGAAGTTATCCCATTTTTCTATAATTAGGTGCTCCGTGCCTTTAACTCCCTTGGAATGGCAACCTTGCTCCCCTTAGCTGTATCTAGGAAAAAGAAATATGTAGCTCTTTCCCACGGGCTGTGCAAATCTCCATTGCCATTTCCCAAAAAGGGCTTTGATTAAACAACGTAAATTTCTTACTTCCATAACTTAATCATCCAAACATTTTTATATATGATTCTAATGGAAAGCAAACTTCGAGTCTTCGCAATGCAATCCCTCCCCAATAAGATCTGATTTTGGAGTTTTCCATTAGAGAGAGATGACATGATTGTATGAAAGAGATTTGGAATTTTGCCAATCAGTAACTGATAGGTTTTGGGTATCCCTTTTTGGTTCTAGTTCCAAGAACAAGCATATCTGGGAGCCTGTTTTTCTTTAGTGAGTGTCTGGTTGGAAAGTTCTTCCCTCCAAAGCAGGGAGATTTGGTATTAGTGAAAGTACTTTTCCCAATCTTGCCATTGATTTCCTTTCTCTTTTGCCCAACCCTTGCTTGGTGGCTAAGAGGTTGGATGCCATTCAGAACGAATTTTTGTGGGGTGATACTGAGGAGGCTCACAAGTTGAATTTGGTTGTCAAATGACCTTTTTGAAATGGCAGCGTAGCCATTAAGTCCCTCTTGTTAATCAACAAGGCTCTTCTTGGCAAATGGCTTTGGTGGTTTAGTGTTGCAAATTAACATCTTTGGAGACAAAGTAATAGTTGCAAAATTTGGCCTTGGAAAGGCAGGTTGGGTCACTGAGGATAGGGGAGCTTCACATGGACCAATGTGTGAAGGAAGATTATAGATGGTTGAAGAAGCGAGTTTCTTCTCATGAAAATAGGACACAGATTTGTTCTGATGGTTGGTGTGGGGACACAACTTTGAAAGATTGGTTCCTTGATTTCTTGAGGCAAGCCTAAGATTCGACGTTTGAAGTTTTTGCTTGTTTTTTTCTTTTTTGATGCTCTGTGTAATTCGAGGATCTCTACTGCTTCTGAGGATGCTTTGGTGGAGAATGGTGAGAGACACGGAATTTTTTTTTTCCTATAAAGTCATCCTGCTAGATAGGGAGGTTTTTGTTGTAGATTGTATCTCCCTTGAAAAGCAATTTGGAAAGTGAAAATCCCAGCAAGAGCTCTTTTTTTTTTTTTTTGGCTGGGGAAGAAAATCTTCAAACAAGGAGGCAAAGTATTCGTTAATTGTTGTTTCATCTGCAAAAAGGAGGCAGAGGCCGTTGGGCATCTTCTCCTTCGTTGTTTTTGGAGGAGAAGGGTTTTCGACAGCTTCCTCTGCTTGCATCGCGTTATCTTGGGTTATTGGAGCTTCTATTGAGAAAAAAAAATTGGGTTTTGCAGGTCATTCACTTACAGCACAACAAGAAAAGACGAATCACCTCAACTCCTCTTTCTATCTTTTAGTTGATAGGGGAGGAGTGGAACAAGAGAGCTTTTGATGGAGAAGAATCTCCTATCTTGGTTTTCATTGAAAATTGGCTTAATGTTCGACACTTTTGGTATCGAGGACACTTGCTGAGGATGTAAATGCCTTGGTTAATATAGTTGATGATTATTGAACTCCTTTTTGGTTTTGAGAGCTGCTTTATACATGGCTTTAGTGATTTGAAATTTTCTGTATATGGGTTGCACCCCCTTATTGCCCTATAGTCTATCCTTTTACGTGTGACAAAAATGAAGATGTGTGGGGTCTTGGTTTCTTTGCTAAAAGCATGTATGCAATCCTTATATCTGAAGCAAATTAAAAACTGACAATTGTATTCCCAAAGTCAAGTCCTTATGATTAAAAGCTTGAGGATTCATGATTCCTCCTACATGTGTGATTCCTTTCTTATGTCTATATTAAAGATGGAATAGGGCGCCCTATGTTTGATTAGATTATCGCGGTAACTCTTTATTTTGTTCAGAACTAGGTTTTTATCAGATCAAATATTTTATTTTGCTCGAACTTATAATTTCCTTATTTCATCACATGATATATTAAGGTCTCTGCTGGAAGGAAATTTGAGGAAGGAAAGCAAAATGCTGCAAAGGAAGAACAATCTAGAAAGATCTCAAAAAAGAGGCAGAAGACTCCATCACTATTGAGACCTGTTAGTTCACTCAGACATATTTCTTGTAAATTACTTTATACATTTTCATAGTGAATCATCCACATATTACAGGTAATATGCATATGTAACGACCTTTATGCTCCTGCCTTGAGACAACTACGTCAGATCGCAAAGTATGTCTTTTCTGCTTTTTATTACATTTTTTTCCACGTATTTTAGATGACATTGTAATGGTTTGCATCCTCTAGGAACCACATTAGTTGTGTGTGTTTACTTGTAAAAAAAGAAAATAATCATCATTAGTTTCCATTTCTCAATGTTTGAACCATTTAGCTTGCATTAGTAGCCTGAAGTATTAACAACACTCTCATTATCTGGACCCAAATTTTCCTTTGAGCATCAATGAACACGTGGATGCAGTGCAAGTACCTTGATGCAGTATGCTATATACTTGATAAGGAGCTTTTGTCATGATGTCAACCTATTTTATCTCACATTTTGTGATGCTGAAGTTTGTGAAGAAGAAAATGGTCATCTACCTGGAGTGATTACGTTTGAATAAGCTTCCACTTAGGTATCCTTAAAGTGGTTGACCAGTGTTTATGTTCAGCTTATTGATCAAGACATTTAGCTTCTTAACACTTTGTTACAATGAACTTATTCAGCATTACTGCCGACCTATTCAGAATGCCAAACTTCGAAACACTTTTTCCATTGCATCCATCAACACTTTTATATCAATTGTGACATCTCCATCAATACACTATTATTTGCCAAAATGAAGCGAAGGTATCTAATTTGCTTTTTGTTGCTATTTCTTGATCCTCGGTTTGTGCTGAAGCTTTGTTGCTACCCTCTTCCTCTTGGATTTACAGTCCAGTATCTTCTTCATACTATATAGATGAAACTTTCATCTTCCAGTACATCCCATACTTTGAGCTTTGCAGTTACTCTCTCAATTCTATCAAAGCCACGTCATTTGCAGGAAGCATAAACTTAGGGATACCAATCCAATAGTGCTGACTAAGTTCATTTGTTGTTCCTCTTGTAATTTTTGGTTTTCGCTTTTGTTATCTTTTCTTCCAAAAGCATGCCTCAGTTCTATAGGTGAACAGTCCCCCACTCAAAATTGAAGACAAAAGACGCCTATTACAAAAGACGCCTATTTTGCACTCTCCCCTATAGTTGACTGAGTTCAAGAAAAACGGTAATACTTCAAACTGCTTTCAAAGCAGCAGCAGCAGATATTCGCATGTAGACGTAGCTGCAGGTCACTTGACAACCGACAATGGTATCTCACACAAACTCCTAGTAGATGCTGTAAGAGAGAATGTCTTAAAATGTATTGATAAAACTCAATCTATATATTAGGGGTGAGCAAAAAAAAAAAAAAAGGGATTCAACCAAACCGGACCGGACCATACCCAACTGGCTAATTTTGGATGGTAATCAACGGGTACCTGTCCGGTTCCCAGTTCCAATTTTCTGGAATCGGCGGGTATCGGTTTGGTTTTTGGTTTCAAATAGGAACCATCCAACTGGACCTATTTATATAATATAGATATATTTTTTAATTGAAACTATCTCCCTCAAATTTTCATGACTCCTAGGCCTAGCTCACCGGGAACCATGCAGAGACTAATGCTAATGGAACTAATAATTGTCAAACAGTTTAATCTTACTGTTGAGAGAGAAAAAAACTGAACTGAATGTTTGGTTAGGTCGATGTGACCCCAAGCTATCTATTTATAATAAAGCCAAAAAGGCTAAGAATTACAATATTGCCCTTATTGCTACTATTCATAAAATAATAAAGAAAATAGACAAATATGCCCCTATCGTCTAAAGACTCTCAACACTCCCCCTCAAGTTGGAGCATAAATATCACACATGCCCAACTTGACTAAAATAGAATGAAACGATTTACTCCCTATTCCTTTAGTAAAGACATCAGCAAGTTGATCACCGGAGTGAACAAAAGGCATACAAATTAATCCACTCTCCAACTTCTCTTTGATGAAATGTCTGTCAATCTCCACATGTTTTGTACGGTCATGTTGTATAGGATTGTGAGCAATACTAATGGCTGCCTTATTATCACAAAATAACATCATAGGAAGATGAACGGATACACTAAGATCTTCAAGTAATCCTTTAAGCCATAACAACTCACAAACTCCCTGTGCTATCGCACGAAACTCTGCTTCAGCACTAGACCGAGCAACCACATTCTGCTTTTTGCTGTGCCAAGTCACAATATTTCCTCCTAAGAAAGTACAATACCCAGAAATAGACTTTCGGTCAGGAGATCCAGCCCAATCAACATCTGTATAAGCTTCAACCTTCAAGCCATCATGAGGAGATAAAAGAATCCCTTTCCCAGGAGCAGATTTTAAATACCGAAGGATCCGAAGAACAGCATTCATATGAGTAGAGTATGGATCATGCATAAACTGACTCACCAGGCTTACAGCAAAAGCAATATCAGGTCGGGTGTGTGATAAATAAATCAACTTGCCCACTAACCGTTGATAACGACCTTTATCCACTGGATCACCATCTTTTTCTCGAAGACGAGTATTGGCATCAATAGGTGTATCAGAGGGATGACATCCCAATAACCCCACTTCTGTCAAAAGATCAAGGATATACTTCCTTTGGGATAGAAAGGTACCCTTTGAAGATCGAGCAACTTCAATCCCAAGAAAGTACCGAAGCTTTCCAAGATCTTTTATCTCGAACTCTTGTCCAAGAAACTTCTTCAACCGGTTGATCTCATCACTATCATTTCCTGTGACAACAATATCATCTACATAGACAACGAGAATAGTGATTTTAGTACCTGCTTTCTTCACAAACAAAGTGTGATCAGCATTGCTATGTTTATACCCAACAGAGACCATAGCTCTCTGAAACCTACCAAACCAGGCTCGAGGTGATTGCTTTAAACCATAAAGTGCACGTTTCAACTTGCACACTTTACCTTGAGTTTTATCACAGGAAAAATCTGGAGGAATCTCTATATACACTTCCTCTTCCAACTCTCCATGAAGAAAGGCATTTTTCACATCTAACTGCTGAAGATCCCATCCCTGGTTGACAGCACATGAAAGTAGCACTCGAACAGTATTCAACTTGGCAACAGGAGCGAAAGTTTCTTGATAGTCAATCCCAAAAGTATGAGTAAATCCCTTTGCCACTAATCGTGCTTTATATCTGTCCACAGTACCATCCATCTTTTGTTTGACTACAAACACCCACTTACATCCTACCGGTTTTTTTCCAGGAGGAAGAACAACAAGATCCCACGTGTCATTTTTTTTCAAAGCATACATCTCTTCCACCATTGCTTTTTTCCACTTCTCATCTGCAAAAGCTTCCCGCCAATTTTGTGGAATAGAAACAGAAGATAGAGAAGACACAAAAGCACGATAAGAGCTAGACAACGAGTCATATGAGACAAACTGAGATATAGGGTAGTTGGTGATAGATAGCTTTTAGAATCTCTATATAAGTGTGTGTACAATTTGTTGTAAATCAATGAAGTTATTTTTCATCAATCTTCACATGGTATCAGAGCTGCTTTCTCTCTGAATTTTTTTGGCCTTCATTGTCGAATCCTTTTTTTTTGCCTTTATTGCAAAAATTCTCCTTTGTGATCATGTCCATCCAATCCGAAAGTTCTCGTAGCGAACTACAGGCAATTAATAATGCATATAGATTGGATGGCAAAAACTTCCTTCAGTGGTCGCAGCTGATCAAAGTAACCTTGAAAGGGAAAGGGAAGATCAGCCATTTGTCTGATGGAGCACCAGACGCTAAGGATCCAAGGTTTTAAACTTGGGATGAAGAGGATTCGATGATCATGTCATGGTTGTGGAATGCTATGATCCCAGAAATTAGTAGGAATTACATGTTTCTTCCTACTGCAAAAGATATTTGGGAGGCTGCCCAACAAATATATTCCAAAGTTCAAGATGCTGCTGTAATTTATGAGATCAAAGTCAAAATCTCAATAACCAAGCAAGGTAATCTTTCGGTTACCGAATTTTATAACCTAATGAAGGGATTCTGGCAGGAATTGGATCACTATCAGAATTTGAGAGTAGGCCACAGCGAAGTTGCTCAAGCAATTATAGAGATTTTGGAGAGGGATCGAATTTTTGAGTTCCTTGCTGGTTTGAATATGGAATTCGATCAAGTTCGTGTGCAGCTGCTTGGGAAAGAAAAACTTCCAACGCTGAATGAAGTCTTCTCTGTGGTTTGAGCAGAAGAAAGTCGTAGGGCAGTGATGGTGGAATCTCTCTCCATCAATGGCTCCGCAATGGTTTCTACTAAAAACCCAAGTGGAAAGATACTTGGGCAGAAGCAAAGTGAGGACTCGAAGAAGCCTTCTGACCGTGATGGGCTGTGGTGCTCCTACTGTAAAAAGGCTCGGCATACTCGAGATACTTGCTTTAAATTGCATGGTAAAGAGCAGGTCCTAGCTCGAATTAAGAACCAGCGCAGCCGGGCTAACCTTACAACTAAGGGAGAAAACAGCCAGGAGTCGTCTAATAGCAATGAGAAAGAAGGGAGTAAAGGGTTGAGTAATGAAGAGATAGAAAAGCCTTTCTTACTTCTATCAACTCAATCAAGATTCCAAGAACTGTACAGGAAGCATTAATGGATCAAAATTGGACACAAGCCATGAAGGAAGAGATGAGTGCGCTAGAGGAAAATGAAACATGGGATAGTGTCAACAAACCTGAAGGAGTGGTTCTTGCTGGTTGCCGGTGGGTGTTTACTTTGAAGTACAAGGCTGATGGATCCTTGGAAAGATACAAAGCAAGGCTGGTTGCTAAAGGGTACACCCAAAAATTCGGAATAGATTATTTGGAGACCTTTGCACCAGTGGCAAAGATGAATACTGTTAGAGATAAAAGAGCAATTGTTTTATTTCTGATATCAAAGAAAGTACTTATAGGCTTAGGGTTAAGCCTAACACAATTACATATTTGCCCCAACTTGCTAATATTAGTAATAAACTCAACGCTCCCCCTCAAGTTGCAGCATACATATCAAACAGACCTAACTTATGACAAATATATGAAACTCGTCCACTTCGAAGAGGCTTTGTGAAAATATCCGCTAGTTGCTCTTCAGAACGTGTGTGCGCCAGCTGTATGTCCCCACAGTTCACCTTTTCCCGAACAAAATGACAATCCACCTCTATATGCTTCGTTCGCTCATGAAACACTGGATTGCTAGCAATATGAATAGCAGACTGGTTGTCACAACAAAGAGTAGATGATCCGGTCATAGGTAATCCAATTTCAGCTAACAACATACGAATCCATTGAAGTTCACCCGCGACATTAGCCATAGCACGATACTTGGCCTCTGCACTAGATCGAGAAATAACAGTCTGTTTCTTGCTTTTCCATGACACAAGATTACCGCCAAGGAAAACACAGTATCCCGAAGTAGACCGACGATCCATAGGACAACCAGCCTAATCTGCATCAGAATATCCCGTCACCTCCAATGACTCAGGGTTAGAATAACCAGATGTACGAAGATGACCCTGATTATGGAACATAAGTCCTTGACCCGGAGCTCCCTTCAAATATCGAATAATTTGTAGAGCAACTTGCCAATGAGTAGTACGAGGAGAGCTCATAAATTGACTTACCACGCTAACAGCAAATGAAATATCTGGACGAGTAATGGTAAGATAATTCAACTTGCCTACTAATCGGCGGTACTTCTCTGGATTATGTAGAAGTTCTCCGTTTTCATTATCAAGTCTCACTCCAGGATCCATAGGTGCTTCACCAGGCTTAGCATCATGTAAGCCAACCTCCTTAAGAATGTCAAGAGTATACTTTCGTTGGGAGAGAGCAATACAACCATTAGCATAGGCAACTTCGATATCAAGAAAATATCGAAGACGGCCTAAGTCTTTAGTGTTAAACTCTTTCTGTAGAAATTGCTTGAGTCGTTGTATACCTTCAACATCACTTCCCGTGATAATGATATCATCAACATAGACAACAAGAATAACGCACCCTTTAGAAGATGACATACTAAATACTGAGTGATCCACACTACACCGATGCATGCCAAAAGTGATAATCGCATCACTAAAGCAGCCAAACCAAGCACGTGGAGATTGTTTAAGTCCATAAAGAGCTTTTCGCAATCGACATACCTTCTTCCCCTGAGCAACAAACCCAGGTGGTTGCTCCATATATACTTCCTCGTGAAGATCTCCATGAAGGAATGCATTCTTAACATCAAGCTGATGAAGAGTCCACTGAGATCGTGCAGCCAAGGAAATAATGATGCGAATGGAAGGAATTTTGGCCACTGGAGAGAAAGTCTCATCATAATCAATACCATAAGTTTGAGTATAGCCCTTTGCCACAAGACGCGCTTTTAAGCGCTCAATTGAACCATCCGGATGGTGTTTAACAGTAAAGACCCAACGACAACCCACCAATTGTTTATTAACCGGCAACGAAACTAGCTCCCAAGTTTTATTTTGATGTAATGCAGTCATCTCTTCCTTCATAGCACAAGTCCAACCTGGATGAGCCAAAGCCTCCTGCACACTACTTGGCACAGACACAGATGCAAGGGATGACACAAAGACAGACATCTGAGGACTTAAGTTATAATAAGAAACAAAATGAGAAAGAGGATACCGTGACCGAGTACGATGAGCAATAGGAGAGCTAACAGGAGATGGTGGAAAAGGATCGGAAGCTTGGACCGGAGATGGTGGTGGTGGAGCGCTTGCTGGTGGAGAAGAATGGCCCCAAACAGGTCGAGGACCGCGTGTATAAACCTGAAGAGTCGGAGCTGGTGATCCTGGATCCGGTAAGGTATCATCAGAAATAGCTGGTTGTGGCTCTGACTGAAACATAGGTGCGGAGGGTGGTAGAAGATCCATAGTGAATGATTCCTGAGGGCTAACATCACGAAAAAATGCTTGATGCTCAAAGAAAGTCACATCAGCAGAAATATACTCTCGACGACGAGAAGGACTATAACAGACATACCCTTTTTGGGTACGAGAGTAACCCACGAATACACATTTTTCAGCACGAGGAGATAATTTGTCTAACCCAGGAGACAAAGAATGAACAAAACAAACACATCCAAAAATACGAGGATGAATAGACCACAAAGGACGATCAGGATGAAGAACAGTATAAGGAATAGCTCCTTTCAACACGGAGGATGGAAGGCGATTAATAAGATGACATGCTGTAAGAAGAGCATAGCTCCAGTAGGACTTAGGCATATGAGTATGAAGAAGTAGACAACGGGCAACATCCAACAAATGACGGTTCTTACGTTCAGCAACTCCATTCTGCTGCGGAGTATGAGCACAGGAACTTTGATGTAAGATACCATGAGATTCAAGAAATGGAATGAAGACAGAAGAAGAAAAATATTCACGAGCATTATCTGTACGCAAACACTTAATAGAAAAACCATACTGAGTACGAACTTCATGATAGAACTGTTGAAAAGAATGAAAGACTTCAGTACGATCTTTTATTAAATATAACCAAGTGGTTCGAGTACAATCATCAATAAAGGTGGCAAAATAACGAAGACCAAAGGAAGACTCTCTACTAGGACCCCAAACATCAGAGTGAACTAACTCAAATGGTTGGGAAGCACGACTCGAAACACGAAGGGGAAAAGACACACGATGGTGTTTACCTAACTCACATGTTTCACAATGGAACTGAAGACCTGAACTAGACACAAAGGGAAAACGTCGGAGTACGTCTGCTGATGGGTGACCAAGGCGACAATGTAAGCGATAAAGATCATCCACAGATTTATTTTGGATTGTTGTGGTAGCAGCAATAATCTCAGGATCCAGGATGTACAATCCACCAGCCTCACGCCCACCACCTATTCGGCGTCCAGTCTTCCGATCCTGAAGAACACAAGAAGACGAAGAAAAGATGATATCACAGTCGAGATCACGAGTAATTGAACTGACAGACAAAAGGTTGTAAGGGAAATGAGAAATATGGTAAACAAGAGGTAAAGAGACAGAAGAGCTCAATGATACACAACCTGTACCAGTTACTTTGGACTGAGAACCATCTGCTAGGGTAACTGATGTAGAAGGAACAGACAAAGTGGATGTAAGAAGACGAGAGTCACCGGTCATATGATGAGTAGCACCTGAATCAATAATCCAAGAACGAGGAGCAGACGAACTAGACAATAGACAGGTGGGATCGTTGTTCCGTGCCAAAGTAGCAGTAGGACCAGAGATAGCATCACTCATGCTATGTCGTGCTTTAACCAACTCATCATATTCTGCACGAGTCAAGTTTATCATACCTTGTCCAGTAGAGGATCCAGATGGAGGAGTCCAAGGCTCGGTATCAACAGAAGCATGTAGACCTCGTAACTCAGGATGGAGATCATAACAATAATCAACCGTATGCCCAGACAGTTGGCAATGAGTACAAAAACGGTTCGCTCGACCACTGCCACGAGCTCCCCTAAGAGTATTATTACCACCACCACGAGTAACACCCCGGCCCTGAGGACCACGACCACGACCACGATAGGAACTGTCAGTACTCCAATGGCCTCGACCATTAATGCGACCACGAGTCCCTTGGCCTCCACGAGCTACCATAGCACTGCTTTCTGAAATTGTTGAAGTTTTAGGACTGGAAGTGTAACGCGCAGCTCGAGAATACACCTCTTCAATGGATGGGAGAGTGCTCTGGGAGGTAATCTGCTGTCGAAGAGCATTGTGATCTGGACCAAGACCGCGGAGGAAGAGCACTGTTATCATGTCAGTTTCTCGTTGCTGCATCTGAGTAACCGTGGTCGCCGGTGGAAAATAAGATTTGAGGCGCTGATACAAAGACGCAAAACGAGCATAATATTCTGTCAACCCAGCATCACCAATTTTGGCTTCAAATAAAGCCTCCCACATATCACAAACTCGGCTCATGTTATTTTGTCCAGAATATAGTAAGCTACACTTCGTCCATACCTGACGAGCTGTTGCACAATCCATAAAAAGGTGGCGAATAGATTCAGCCATACTTCCCCATAACAACGTACGTAAAGTAGCATCAACAAATTTCCATTCTTCTAGACTAACTAGATCTTCAGGTGGGTCTTCTTCGAGCCATCTAGATTGACGATTAGCATAAATAAAGATTGAAAGAGCCATGGACCAAGAAGGATAATTGGTACCATCCAATTTGATCAAAGTATTATGCAAACCAGTCATACTGTGATATGGTCCAATAGATCCTGAACTCAAAGAAGCACTAGGGGGAACAGATCCCGAAACAATAGACGGGGAGCTTGCTGAATCAGTAGACATTTCTTCAAATCACTTATTATCACGAATAATTCACGTCAAAATATCACGTCACTAATCTCTCCTGAACTCCAAATTCAGCCACACAACCAAATTCAGTCGTACTAACTCAACAACAACACCAAATTCAGCCACATTAACTCAGCAACAACACTACTATGAAACCACATTAAAATTCAGCAGTCACAAAACGCATACTCAGTTCATGGAAGCAGCACGGACGAGTCTTCAACAATGGGTAGTATTTGGCGTCGCCGGCCCTAGGCGACGCCGGCCAGTGGGGTCGCAGGGGCTGGTCGGGGGTCGTCGGGAGTCGTCAGGGGTCGTCGGGGGCTGTTCTGGTTTGGTCGCCGGGAGGTGGCCGAGAGAAGTGGCCGAGATCACGGGCCGTGGCCGAGAGAAGTGGCCGAGTGCACGGGCCTTGGCCGAGATAAGTGGCCGAGATCACGGGCCGTGGCCGAGAAAAGTGGCCGATCGCACGGGTCGTGGCCGACGGACTTGGCCGGCGCACGGGCCGTGGCCGAGCGAGTTAGCCGACCACACGGGTCGCGGCCGGCGGCTGACAGTGGGTTGACTGAGGGTTAGGGTTTCAGGGAACCTAGCTCTGATACCATGTTAGAGATAAAAGAGCAATTGTTTTATTTCTGATATCAAAGGAAGTACTTATAAGCTTAGGGTTAAGCCTAACACAATTACATATTTGCCCCAACTTGCTAATACTAGTAATAAACTCAACAAATACAATCCGAATTCTGATTGCTTTGGCAGCCCGTTTTAATTGGTCATTGCAACAGTTTGACGTCAAAAATGCCTTCTTGCATGGAGATTTGGAGGAAACTGTTTATATGGAACCACCGCCGGGATTTGATGCAAATTTTGGGGCTAATAAGGTATGCCGTCTTAAGAAAGCCCTTTATGGATTGAAACAATCTCCAAGGGCTTGGTTCGGGCGCTTTACAAGAGCTACGTTGAAGATGGACTATAAGCAAAGTCCAGGAGACCATACTCTATTTATCAAACACTCGAAGGAAGGGGGAGTTACAGCGTTACTAGTTTATGTGGATGACATCATCGTGACTGGAAATGATTCATTCGAAAGGAATCAATTGAAGGAAAAATTGGCTCAAGAGTTCCAGATGAAGGCTTTAGGGAGATTGAAATATTTCTTGGGAATTGAGATCTCTTACTCTAAGGGAGGAATATTCTTGTCACAAAGGAAATATGTCCTAGATCTTCTCAAGGAAACCGGGTATCTTGGAAGTAAACCAATAAGTACACCTATCGAGCAAGATCATCGGATTTGTGAAAGGAAGGGAGATGCGGTTGAAAAAGGAAGATACCAGAGATTGGTAGGAAAGCTGATTTATTTATCTCATACTCGACCAGATATTGCATATTCTGTTGGTGTTGGAAGCCAATTCATGCATGACCCAGGTGAAGAACATATGCAGGCTGTCCACAGAATTCTTCATTATCTGAAATCCACTCCCGGTAAAAGAATTCTTTTTAGACCAAGTGATAAACTAACCATAGAAGGATATTCTGATGTAGATTATGGAGGTTCATTGGTGAATAGGAGGTCAACTACTGGTTATTGTACCTTTCTTGGAGGAAATCTCGTAACTTGGAGAAGTAAGAAACAGGATGTAGTATCTCAATCCAGTGCTGAAGCTGAATTTAGAGCAATGGCACTTGGAATTTGTGAGTTACTTTGGATCAAGATCATCCTTGATGACTTGACGATCAAAAGAGATGGGCCTATGGAATTGTATTGTGATAACAAGGCTGCCATTAGCATCGCACATAATCCAGTTCAACATGATAGGACAAAACATTTTGAAATTGATCGGCACTTCATTAAGGAAAAGATTGAAACAGGCATCATTAAGATTCCCTATGTTTGCTCAGAAGACCAAGTGGCAAATGTGCTGACAAAGGGACTGCCATCTCGAAGATTTCAGGAATTGATTAGCAAGTTGGGAATGCATGATGTACATTCTCCAACTTGAGGGGGAGTGTTGGAAATCAAATTTGCTATTAATGTTGCTGTAATCTATTGTTGTTATTAGGTAGCAGCTTGTATGATTAGTGGTAGGTGGTGGTAGGTAGCAGCTTGTATTATTAGTGGTAGGTGGTGGTAGGTAGCAGCTGTTTTTTAAGGGTAGTGGGTAGTTGGTGATAGCTTTTAGAATCTCTATATAAGTGTGTGTACAATTTGTTGTAAATCAATGAAGTTATTTTTCATCAATCTTCACAAACCTATCTCCTTGTATACGTTCACCATCTACTGAAGGCCTCTGTAGCTTGTGTGATATGGTCAAATTGTATCTTTTCATATCAAAGCTAAGCTTAAATCAGCTTAGAGGACTTTTCCCTTGTCTGATTAGAACATAATTTCATCAATAGAAAAACTATGCTAATCCTTGTGATAGTGAGATTAGTTAATTCTGATCTAAAAGATGGATGATTTCTTCTATGAGGTAATGTTGATTGACTTAGTGAGTGGGTTACTGGCTGGTAGGCAACTGGGCATTCTGCCCTGGCACATGATAGTTTGCTAAACACAGAAGCCAGCAGATCGATATCCACATTATCCTTCGGAAGCAGAGTTTTTTTTTTATGAGAAGCTGCATCAGGATAACATGGTTTAAGCATGCTTCCTTATCATATCTATACAATTTCAGTGTCTTGTGTGAGTTACAAGCAACCTATTCTGTGGTTTCAATGTGTGTTTCTTTGAAACTTATCTCTTCAGGATTTTGCATAATCGGTGTTGGATTGTACATACCACTTTTGCTTGCTAGAACTAATATAATTTATTTTGTCTTGCTCAGTTTGGAAGTACTTGAACTCGAGTAAGTGTTTGCTTCTTTGTGGCACAGGGTTCATATATTTGTCCAACCGTCCATTAGCCGAATAGTGAGCAGGTGTTGAATGGCTACTCTTAAATCTATTTCATGTCTGCTTGTTGTAAGTTCTGCACATATGAAGGGGCGTAACTTTTATATTTGTTTTTTTTTCTTTGTAATTAATGATCATACAGCAACCTAGATAGTGATGTCCCACATTTAACAGGTTTGTTTGAAACTTTCAATAAAAAATTGTCTTCTTTTTACTCATTGGCAGCCATTTGGAAATAGGGGATCATTGTCAAAGATGCTTTGTGAGTTAACGGTCAAGTACCTGCAACCATATGCTTATAAATGGAAGTGGTTATAACTGTTTATAAATCAAGGAGAAAATAAACTTAATTGATTATTATAGTTCATGGATGTATTTATGATAGTTTTGTATGTGTCACAAATGCTGATTATGAAGCTTTAATAACTTTATAGTGCTAGGTGGACCATATCTGGTGGTCTTTTACCATATCATTCACCAAACGACATATGGTATGTCCGAGAAATTTTTCTCTACTTGGAGATAAGTTTGTGGTATCATACGAGAGAGAATTGGTAGCGATTGCCAGAGGGTTAGACATTGAAGCTGTAACACACTAGAAAAACCAGCTAACAAAGTATATGCGATTCATTCATGAATATTCCTCCTCAATCCGAGACTCCTATAACTGTGCTTTTTGAACTCAGTGTCTGTTGTTCAAACAAACTGTAGACAATGGTTTTGAATAATTAATAAATATGATAATAAGAGTTCTAAGAAGACCATTTAGCAAATAAAAGTAACAGGTGGTGTGCTTGGTAGCAAGTTTACCAAAAGGATAGTATTTAATGATTAAAAGTTAAGCAGTTGAAAACATTTCACCATGAAATCTTTTCCAGTCTGATTCATTATTTAATAATTGATGCTGGGGCTTACTGAATGTAAAAGTCTTCTTTTTCTCCCCTCTTTTTCTCCTTGGTTTAGTGATTCAAGCACTTATCTGACACCTCATTTATATCTTAACGGAATCCATGGTTTTTGTGCCCCCTCAACTTATGCATATTGAACTTTTGGTACTAGAATACTCTATAATTTATGAAACAAGTTTTAAGCTCTTGCTCTTTATTTAATGACAGACTTAAGTATATTTGTGACAAGGAGGGAACGAAAACAAGCTCAATTGCACTTACAGCCCTTGCAGAGTACACTGGTGAGTCGACGGTCAAAACACATCAGATGCTCCAGCCATGCATCACACACATTTGTCACGACAGTCTGATTGTTTGCTTGGTCTTTTCATGTCTAATTATTTCCTTCAAATGCTTGACTCTGTGTCTTTAATTTCAGAATGTGACATCCGATCTTGTTTAAATACTCTTCAGTTTCTCAACAAGAAGAAGGAAACTCTCAATGTGGTAAGACCTTCTTTATCTGCAGGATTTTTTTGCTTACTATACTAGTTATTAGCTTTTAACTTATATTATGTAGCTTTAGTAGCTTATATCTACAATGCTAGATAGAGGATGGCTTCCAAACCATTTTCCATTGGGTTAATGTTCTTTGTAGTTTGATGTGCCAGAGCTCGGATCATCTATTATGCTTCTGGTATATAGGAGAAGCATAACTCCAGATTTGATTTGACTGATTAGCTCAATAAAGCAGTGGGTAGATTGAGCAAATTGGCAACTTCTTTTAAGTTGGTTCAAATTGCTTTTTTTTTTTTTTGGGGGGGGGGGTCAGAGGTTCCAATTGTTTTGAATTCTGCAAAAATTGATTATTTGGATCTCACAGTTGAAGTCATGCTATTTTTATTAATGTAACCTGACAAATCTGAATTTTTCGTTGACATAGCGAATCGGTAGATTTGAACTGCAGCGGGAGGCTTTGAACACTACACATGAACTGCTATATAAAAGTCACGACTGTGAGAAGTAAGCATAGGTGACCTTGTGGCTGTAGGTTGATGGATCCTTCCTGCTACAATAGCAGGAAAGTATCTGCAATCCCTTTACATTTGGGTTCTGGGGAAGTGAACTTCCCTTCTCTCGGAAGACCAAATAGCCATTCCCTAACACTTACAGGATGATCTAGTGAGAGTTGAGTAGTTTAACTGGAAATTGCATTCTATGAATTGGTGGTTTCAATTTTCTCCATATCGTTGCCAGTGGCAGTTGGCTGTTCTGTTGAGTTTCGCCAATACTCATATATCTTTGCTGTCTTTCAGGTGGACATAAGTTCTCAAGTGGTTGGTCGAAAGGATGTCTCAAGAAGCATCTTTGATATATGGAAAGAGGTCTAAAAAAGTAGTTGCTATCTGTAAAGTCTATCTGATTGTCTCTAGTTTCTCACTTGCAGCTAGTAATCAAGGACTCTCTCATGCAGATTTTCCAGAAGAGAAAAAACAAAAGCGACAGAAAGTCTAGTATTGCCAGCAGTCTGTCCAGCGAATTCGACGCTTTGCACTCTCTGATTTCTAGTCGGTAGGTGGGATTTCCAAGAATTGCAATTTCCAGTCCTTGTCTTCAGTGGATGACCTTGTTGGATATATATGTTTAATGCAGCGGTGACTATGATCTAGTCTTGGAAGGGATTCATGAAAATATTTTGCGTCTTCATTATCATGATCCTGTAATGTGGAAAACTGTAAGGCCAACGCCCTTTTGGTTTCTGATGATTAGTTTAGAAAACTATATTGAGCTTTGACAGTATTGCATAAATTACTATGACCTGAGATCTGATTATTTTGTGTCAACCAAAAGGTTGTGTGCCTTGATAGCATTGGTGTGTCTGACCTGATTCACCAATATATCTTTCGATCGCAGCAGATGCATCTTCAAGGTAAGATATGTTACCTGTCAATGTCAACTTTTCCATGTTGAATGTGTCCAGTACTTGAGAAAATCATTTAACTGCTGCTCTTTTATCAAGTTTATCAGCCTTCTATTGCTATAGCTGTACATCGCCATGTTGCTCAAGTTCAGAAAGGAAACATTGAGTGGCCGAAGTCTTACCAAAGGTGCATGACATTGAAGTTGATAATTGAAGTTGATACAAAATGCTTGTACTTTTTGTTTCTTGACCTGTCTTATTCTCTTCATGTATGAATTTCAGATGTCGAACAATGTTAACAGAGAGGACAGATGCTCTATGGGACTGGTGTCATAGGATTCCTCCCCATCTGTCGAGGCATTTATCAATTAAATCCGTTATTGAAGACTCAGTTTCTCCATTGTTGCATATCCTCTCTCCACCAAATTTGAGGCCGGTAATTTGCTGCTACTCAATTTATTTAATCGTCTTTTGTGATATGCTCTTTTTTTAGGTGAAAAAAAGTTATCTATAAAATTGTTTCTCAAGGTGTTGTGGCAAGGTTTTGGTTGGGGTTTGAATATGTGCCACTTGTTAAATAATCATTTCGAATGTGCCAATCGACATGGCAAGTTCTCAGATCATTATATTGTAAATTTGTGAAAAATGGAGGAAAAGTAGTATTCAACTCTGCCAACTTTTCTTATCATTTGATAGTCAATTGTCTATGAGGGTGACCGTGGTGTTAATATGAAGGCAAACCTTTTTCTTTCTCGGAACTCTAAATTCTTGCATGTGTTGACTTGTAAGTTATTCTAGTTCCATGCTTCCATGCTTTGGTTGAATTCTGATAAATTTTCTTCGTAACAAAACTTGTTGGAATCTGGAAAGAACTTGTGTAGGCCTTATGTGCTATGTGTTGAAGCTTTGAATAATATCTTGATGAAAACCATATATAGACCAGAAGCTGCATTCTTTGAGAATAGTTTATGATTGCAATTTAATGCAACCTACCCCATGCTAGATGCAGAGGTGCACAATAGACCAATATGAACATCATGAGCTATCCCGCAATAAAACCCGTTGTTGCCGATACCCTCTTCTTAGTTCCTTCTTATCCTTCTTCCATAACCCGAGCTCGAAGAAGGAAGAGATAAGAGGGCCCTAGACATCCATAATAGAGTCTGACTATAATGACCGAATTTATTATCTTCTTGCGTGAGGATATTGGATTACCTAGTAGAAAAGATTTCAAAATCATCAAGACCTGTTAATATCTTCAAATGTCAACTACAATAATACAGCTGTTAATGTCTTGATTTTGTTTGTGAGATGTTAGTGTACTGGCATTAACAGATGTTTTACTGAAGGTGAGAGAAAAGATGAGGAAATTTTGTTTATTAAACTTCTTGGTCTACCAATACATAAGCTTTCAGGGATATTTTGCCTTAAGCTACATTTCTCAGATGTAAAAAGGTCACCTAAATCTTCTGCTCAACATTATGACATGTACCCGGGCAAAGGTTTTTGAGTTGGTTCATTGTATATTAGGATATCAGATCTGAGTGTGGACTATGTGAGCATTGGAGTATCGCATAATCCAGTGAAATTGATACGGAAAGGTAAATGCTCATATGAATTTGCTAGAAAATGCGGAACCATTGAATTGCTTAATCTGAAGTTGTTTCGATATCTGAGACTATAAAGTACTTTACCTTAATTAAGTGGAATACAAATTGAGTGAATTGCTAAATTGTCAAATGGAAGCTCTCTTAGCTTACTTTTATTTAAACACACAAAACTATGGGTATAATCGAACATTACAATGACAACCACTTAAGCCTTATTCTACTAATTTATGTCGTCTTTTTGCAGCATACCAAACTACTTAGGCTCTGTAAACATAGAGTAACTCAACCACCTTTCGTGAGATAGGCCCTCTTTCAACTACTTTGACAAATTTCTGTTGTTTAGATATTGCCACTCCACTCACACTTTTATAAGGAGCGCCTAAGGAGGAACAAGAAATTTCATAGTAAGGCTTTCAACTGTACAAGTAAATCAATGAGTATTTCAAAACTTTCAACAATGGCCCACTGGCATGATCAGCATTGCTTCCGAGTAAAACAATTGTCATTAGCAAAGAGCAAGCAGAGGTGTATTGCATCAAAACCTTAATCAAACCACCACCCATGCAATAATTATTCATACGTTGGCTTGGCGCACTTTATGCTTGGGAATTGGTGATATCACATCGATTATTTTTGTCTACTGTTTATTGTAATTGTTAAACCGAGAAATGTAATAACCTAAGTAAGAATTCATTAAATTTCCTTGTCATGGTAGTTGGATTTAATCTCACAAGATCAGCTTTGTTTTTCGGTCCCCTGAGAATTTCACGAGGACATTGCTTATGTTTTCACCTGCTGAAATTATTATGGCTTCATTTAAAACGTAGCTACAAGATCGGTGTGCTCTTTATTCCAGATCCAAATGATTTTGAAATAACTGATTGAAAACTAATTTGGGCAAGAGCACAATTTCATGAGAACTTTTACATACCCGCTTTTGGTCCAGGCAGAGCATATGGTATCCCTCGTTCGGTTTATAAATTGACTGTAAATCCATGTAACCTAACATGGGAATTGGACCATATGGGATCGAGGGGAAACAAAACTTAAAAATAAATAAATAAATAAATAAGAATGAATGGCTTTTCTGAATTTCTCCACATGCATGATGCTAGTTTGCTGTCATTGTGTAGTTCTCACCTGAATTAATCCTTGGCCAAGCATCCCAAAGGATGGAAATTCTAAATACAACAAACCTTGCGCAAAACGAATTTAGTGAGAGAAACCCAATCTTGTCATGCATGACACGTTTTAACACAAAAATGACATGAATTTACACATTTTCATTCATTTTGCATAGAAAACACTCTGTAATCATGTTGATCCATTTTAAGGATGACACCAAATGACAAATAACCGTCTCTAATATCATGACCCCTCGCAATTCCCACAACTGCTGGTACTTAAACAAGGTGACACTACATGCAAAGAACAACTTCAATGCAAGTACCTATTCCTTGTTGCTTTGTTGTTATGGTCTTTAATAGGACTTTAAACTTCTCTCAGGTGGCAATGCACTTATTGTCAGAGAAGGAAAAGAATGATCTGAATCAGTTGGTTAGCACAATGGTGTCTTATTCTATAACATATAAGAACACAAATTCTTGTCCACCGGGTAACGTGAAAGAGGAAGCTATCTCGGATTCCTCTTCACTTGGTTTTGATCCGCCTATTCATGATTATGTCAACTTCAAGGTAAAGATTGTGAACTATATATCCTAATTCGCATGCTATGTAATTGTTGATTATATAGTTCTCAAAAAGTTCTTGTCTGTGCTAAGCAGGACTACAAGTCTAGTCATCACATACTCCCAGCTGCAATGAAGCAGGTGTTAGTCCATGAGGTAGGTTAATAAAGTCCTTAAGCTCAATGCTTTTTGTTTGATGTGCTGATTCCTCTCAAACTGATCAGGTCTTGAAAATCAAGTCGAGTGGTTTGCTTTACTCGGACATAATGCTCAATCAACAAACAACCTTGTAGATGGCACCATTTTCTTCTTCCCAACTGATTCCAGCCTAAAAGAATGGAAGCATTCACATATAGGCATCTTCTTAATAACAAGAATTAGCTTTAAATAGGATTTTTTAGCATTTTGAAAAGTGAACTTCTTTGCATCTGTCTATGTTGAAAGAGGAGAAAGATATGACAATATCCAGTTTGACGTTGTATTGGCATAAGATTTGAAGTAACTTTTGGTGCATAAAGTACCTAATGGAATATTTTCATGCCAATTTGTCTGTCTAGCTTTATCACGACCACAATCAGCCAGAGAATTGACATGAAATTGAGACACACTCAAACTTTTAATTCCTATGATTTCCAGTAGCTATGTTGCTAGGATAGGACTGCAAGTTTTCTAATTCTTATCAATGTGCTTTGCATTATGTACCAAGAGGCATGAGCTGCTGCATGTAGTAAGAAGTGTCTCAAATACTTAACCGCATTGCTCTAAGATGTTGTCACAGCAGTAAACTGGAGCTGGAAAACTTGTTAGCTTCAATAAGAGATACTTTTATGAAAGTGGCTTGATAATGAGCTGAGTGCACATCGTATGGAACAACTGTTGTTCAAAGTTGAGGGACCTTAATGTTTAACCTCTATTTTAGTGCATCTGGTTTTATCTTGGCTCGCACTGTCTTATGGCAGTAAAGATATACCATCCTTTTACTAAAACGGAAGGTCAATTGATATGTTGATGCCAATTAATTTGACATACAAATTACTGCCAATGCTGTTGAAGCTTATATTCCTGTCATGTTACTTCAGCAGAGAACGGACCATGTTAATTGGGTGTGGCCTTGCATACTCTGTGCGTGCGTGCGTGTGTGTAAGCATGGGTGCTGCAGGCATGCCACGTGCTTTTGTGTTTGTCATGCTGGTGTCTGGGTGCTTGTGCACAGTCCCAACCGCATGTGCCTCTGCATGCACTGCATGTAGGGATATGGGCGGATCCACAGGTGCCCTGTACAATTTGAATAATGTGGTTTAGGCTATTACGAAGCTTTCCCTTTTTTATCGACAGAATCTATTGTCGCTCACATCTCTAAATTCGATGAAACTCAGGTCGAGAAACAAAAAATTTTGCATGGGAGCACTGGGAAATCTGTTTCACAACATAACGAAGGAGAGAAGACTGGTGGAGCCATATACAATTCTCTCAATGCGGCCACATGTGCTATGAAGGACATTGACAGTGGAGCTATTATATCTGGCTCTACTCAATTTAATGCAAGTGCCTCCACTAATTTTTCATCCCTCCCTCACAACAGAGCTCCCACTGTGGTTGTGAAGCTAAAGCCTACTAATGATTCTAAAAAGCTTTCTACTGGCCCCAGCTTCTTTGACAGGTGCTTTATTTTGATCATTGAGTTTTTTCTTTCAACCTTCTAACTTTAACTAGAGTGGTCATTGTTTAAAAGTTTGGATTGCAGAATACATAGGAACTCACCTTTTCTTTGTGTAACCTGTGAAACTATTTTTAAAAGCTTCCTCTCACAGCTACAGCTATAGGGTTGTCCTGACCGGGAAAAATGTCATCTACCTATCGAATTCGAAAATTTGGAAATGCTTAGCTCCTTTATTATAAAACATTTTTCTTCCTGTCTTTATATATGGCCATGTGGTTCCACGAACTTTTCCTGTCTATACTATATAAGATGGTAGCTAAACTCACTGATAGTCCTTCCTGATTTCCTAACTTAGTATGTAGGTAACATCTGCCTTAGTTTTAAGTCAGAAGAATTCTTAAAAGCAGCATCTCCTCTTGTTGATTCAACTCTAGCCATGAAATCCAGTTATCGTTCTTGAATAATGCTACCATAATTCAGTGGTCCTCATTTCCTCTGTTAGCTTACTTCACTCTCCACATTGGTTCTGTAGAATTTAAACATGGCAACCTCTTTTTCGCATATTTAAAACTTACAGAAATTGTCATATACCGCCCTTGATGTTATCAATCGCCTCTTAAAGCATAATTTGGTTTTGAAATGCTTGATATGATTTTTTTTTTTTTGGGGGGGGGGGGAGGTCAAACTTGATATGATTTAGTAGCTTGTGATCAATGCATACTTTTGGTTGTGCATTCAATATGTTTGGGAAAAGACACTAAATGCGCCATAATTCTTGTACGGTGCTTATCTTGATGTCATAACTTTTCAAGCGATCATTTAAGTGTCATAATTTTTAGAAATCAATCACTTACTTGAAAATTCTATGTGGCATTTATCGAATATTAAATAATCCAACATGGCTTGCCAGAAATTAATGAGACGTAGGATTTTTCGGCAAGAGATTGCCTATGTAACTTAATGATATGCTTTCCTCAAAGTTATGATATTTGACCGATCTCTTGAAAAGTTATGACAGCAAAATAAGCGCCGTACTAAAGTTTTGACACTGTTGGTGTCCTTGTTCCCAATGGTTTCTACTCGTGGCTCCATGCCAAATATATATCTTATCTTTCCGTTGATGTTGCACATAGAATAGGAGATCTGCTCCTTGCCGAAGAAGATTATCTACATTTGATGTGCCTTAGAGCATGTATTATTCTTGATTCTGGTGAATATTATCCTTCTATGGAACAGGTTTAGAAAATTGAAGACTGATGGTTCTCAGACCTCAGACAATGCCGCACAAAAGGTGACCACCTTAAAGAGAGACTCATACCCGTTGCTTTTCAAGTTTAATGAGGTAAAATATTTGATGCCATCCTCACTTAATAGAAGCTGGTAACAAAGAAGAATCGCATGAATGAGATGATGAGGCATCATATCCCAAATTGAATATTACCCTATGCAATAGACGTATAGATTATTGGAAAGCCAACTACAAGAGCACACCCCTCCTCAAAGAGATTTTCGACTCCCACCAGAATTTGAAAAATATATGCTATTCATCAGTTGCAACAGCTGAAATAACATAAAAGATTGGGATTTTCTGCTATTCACACGAGGTTATGTTTTTTGTTTTGGTGTTGTCCGTTCAGATTTAAAGCTCCCTGTTTATGAGTTAGTGATTTCCTTTCCTGCAGGGTTTCACAAATGCAATAAAAAGGCCGGTTCGAATTCGAGATTTTTTCCTGTGACTACCTAGGGTATTTTGAAGATTCACAGAGGTGCAGCTTTCACGGCACAGTATGGCAAGCATCTACAGATCAATCTTCTCATGCATCTGTGAATCATAGCTCGAAACTTACATTTCAAAATGTAAAATAAGCCGTCTTTGCTTTGCGAAAAGGCTAAAATATACTACTATTGGATGAGTCCTGCTTGTTCCAGCTGAAGTCGCTGACATGGCTACCTTCTGTGCTTTAAATTTTGAAAATGGAGATCTCTAGAGAAATCAAAGGGTCTGGGAATGCCATGATAGGGAAGAAGTACAAGCTTTTTGAGTGAGAGCTACTAGGGAAAACGTAGAGGCCAAGACGTTTTACTCCAAATGGTCATTAGAGGCTTGTACAAGTGAAGGGATTTGCATCATGGGAACGAGCTTAAGAAATCCAAGGTGTGCTTTTTCTAGGGGTGTGCATGGCCCGGGCCAATCTAGACTCAGTATTGAATTGGAGATCGAATTGGTAGTATCGGTCCCCCAAACTTTTGGGATTGGAGATTGGATTGGCTCGAAACCGGCGGTTACGTCCGGTCCAGTGGGATTGCTAACACCAATTGCTTATAGAAATCTAATCTTTGGATCTAAATTAATTACTTTCAATTTTAACTATTCAACTTAATAAAACATATACATGATTATCATTTAACGATTAGATGAGTACTTATAATTTTAAAATAATAAGAAAAGACTAAATTAGTAAGAAAAATACTTAAAATAATTGAAACAATATTATGTATATGCATCATTCTCTTCGAGTTTGAAAGAATCAAGCTCAAATTGACATTACATTTGTACTTCAATAAATCTAAGTGTGAATGAAATAATGGATTTGCATAATATAGTCAAGATAAAACATAGATTGAGTACAGACAAAACGTGATTGGAGGCTGCATATCGACAAAACACGATTGAAAGTTGTGTTACGAAGGCGAGATGTGAATGTTGAGTAGGAGATGAAGAAATTAGGTTAATTAATTCTTCAAAATTTTCTATTTTTTTTTTTCTAATTGTGTGTATGTATATTCTGGGTGGTTTGGTCCGAGCGGTCCAGTTCGAGGTGATCCCCCATGGAATTGGCGAGTCCATCCACCATGTAATTGGGAACTGAATTGCCCCCCTCAAGGACCGGACCAACCTGGCTAGTCTGGTCCAGTTTGCTCAGTATTCTGCGAAAAATTACTGATTTGAAAAATATATTTCTAGAAATGATTACTCGTATCGTTTAGTTGTTATCATTCATGAAAATATTTAAAAATAAATGTAGATAATGAAAACATTCTTTAGTAAGTAATTATTTCTAGAGGTACAAATAGAGTCTAGTTTTAAGCAAAGACTACTCTGATAAGCAAGACTCATATCAAGTAGGGGAAATAAGTTTGCAGACCCGCGAAACTAGTAGAATCGTGATTTCTATGCCCTAATATTAGTGAAAGCGCAGTTGGAACTAACATGGGAAGAAGCTCCAGTCATTACGCTCTGAAATTTAACCTTGATAACTTGTTTTATTCAATCAAGAAGAACTTTTTGCCTATAAAGTTTTGCTAGTTATTAACAGTTGAAATCTCTTTGTTTCATTAATATAATTCCTTAGTCACTCTTAGTTTCATCTCCTAAATTTAATTTAATTTCCTTCTAAAACAAACTCCGATCCTTGGTTATTTGAAAATCGATTTTTCTTTTATAATTGGAGTGTGAGATTCCACATGTTTCTTTTACATTGGTCTCTTTATTCTTCAAGTCAGTCTCGCTCGTTTTCTAAGCTTTATTTCGAATAATTTCTTCATAAAAGGGGGGCCAGCTTGAAGATAGTTTATTTTGCGTGGGTGTTCCCAACCAATTTAAAAAGTTTACCACTCTTTGGAAACTGTTGTATTTTGTCTTATGCACCTTTGTCCTTTGGGGTACGTGAGTCCATTATGTCACGCCCCGAGCCCCTCGGGCCCGCGACAACCCGCCCATACATTCCAATCTATTCAGCGCTCGCCTGATCCACCGTGCGCGACGGCCTAGGAAACCTTTCATCGTCGTGACCAGGCGACGCATCCATTGAATCTGAAACCTGCGGAAGCAAACCTCCTATCCATACATGTATACATACAATAATGGGGTAGCTAGCACGTACGAGAAAGAATAACATACAAAACATCGTTATATATATATCAACAAAGCGTTAGGTACAGACCCCAAAAGAAAATAGAACGTACGATCCTTACACCTACGCTCAATCTCTCCCAAAAGCTAGACCTAACACCACCAGCTAAAGTCAATCCTCTGTCTCCTCCTCCTCAGGGTCCTCCTCGGGATCTTCTTCTGAGTTGTAGTTTGCCCATGGATCCTGCTCCTCCTCCTGGTCGGTGTTCATGGCCTCGCCCTCCTCATGACTGTCTACCTCCATACGTCCTGGGCACGGTAGTTCCTGCAACGGGTCGAGGTCGATCACCTCTCATCCATACGCAGCAGGTCGCAAAACGGTAGAGTCATCCTCTATGGGTATCGGGGCGTCTCTCAAGGGTCTTTCAAAACCAAACTCGCCTTCCCTAAACCAAGCCTCAAACCTATAAGGAACAAAATAGGGACCACCCTGATCCACCCATATAGTAGTCAATCGTCTGCGTCACATCACAGCGTTCTCATCGTAATGGTGGGTAGCCTCGGACTCCATCTACACTGGCATACCAAAAAGCATAGGGGGTGCGGCCATCACTGGGGTCCTAGATCTGTAAACATGGCAACCATCGCTAGTGAGTCGAGGACTCAGCAAGCTGACCACTAATCCTAGCGTAGGATAAAGTATACTAGTGGGTTCGGTCCTACTCAATGGTTTAGGGTTTCTAGTTACATCAGTCAGGTGCTCTCCCTAGTTTTAGGCACTAACTCGGAGTTCGAACTATCAGGGCACATGTGATAAAATAACATGATCATCACATGCAATAGATAGCCAATCAGAAAATCAATATCAATATTCGACACGCAACACCAGGTGCACAATTCAGCCCGCCTCATACGATCCCATTGGATCCCGCCCGCGTCTCATACGCATCAGGCTCGTGTCTCAACTCGCGTGTGGTACGCCTCAGGTTGGCACGCTTATCTCTCCACTTCCCCGTGTAAAAACGCATCAGGGCCATCCTCCCAGCTTATCTCTTCGTTTCCCCGCGTAAACACGCTTCAGGACCAACCACCCAGCTTATTGCTCCAATTCCCCACGTAAACACGTATTAGGGCTAACCACCCAGCTTATTGCTCCAATTCCCCGCGTAAACACGCATCAGGACCAACCACCCCTTGTCACTTCTCTCAGTGACACTTGCCATGCTCATAATATAATGCACCCAGACAGTCTCAATTAACACATAGCACAGAGTAGGCGTTCATAAGAATTCACTAGTGCAATGGCATGGCATACAAGGCAGTAACCTGAGCACACCATGTCTACTAGATAGACTACACGTAAGCAAGGATCAAATCGGTACTATACGCGCAATTCTCAGTCACTTGGGTCCAAATAGGTACCCTGTATATATTTCAACGAAATCATTCAAATCCTCTCATGAAATGCTCAAGAGACCTGTTAGTGACTATTATCACTCTTGGAAACTATTAATTTCGGGATCTAGTCCTATTAGGCCCAATGACCTGGTCCAAGCCCAGTTGTCGTTATTAACTTCCAGCTCATCCTCGACCCATAATCACTTTATTAGGATGCATTTGGGTTTTAATAATTTAACTTCAAACCCAAACTATAGCCCATAGTGTTACTTCCCCAATTCAGGCCCATTAGTTCAGTTTAAGTCCAATAGGGTCTAAGGCCCACTCACTGATCTCAAACCCACAATTTAATTATAGGTAATTAAATATATTAAGGCCCAATATTTTATTCAATTTTCGTCCATGGCCCAAGCCCAATATTTCACTTAAGCCCATTAAGCCCAATTCATTCATTTTAGGCCCAAATTGTCTCCCTAAGCTCAAGTATCATATTAGGCCATAAACTCTTACATGCAAGCCCATATTTGCAGCCCAAATCAAGCCATAATTTTCGTCCAATTGAAGGCCCATTGAAACAACGCAAGCCCAAATGCACATAATTAATCCATTTTGCTTAAAATTAGTCCCTAAGCCCATTAGCAACCTTCAGCCCATCTCCTACACATAGAGGTGGCCACGGGCTGGTTTCGGCCCGGGTCAAACCCAGGACCGGCCCGTGTGGCACAGGCCGGTTCCGGGTAATTATTTTTCGGAAGAACCGGCGGTTCATCCGGTTCCGAATCGGCATCTTAAAAAAAATTTAAATAATATATTTACATACTTAATCTTAACCAAATTACTAAGAGAAGTAAAGAATTTATCTTAGGCAAAAGCCCAAGATGAGAGATTTGTAAACCTTCATGTAGAAACTTCATTTTAAAGACACATCTTACCTATTACCTTCACTACGCAACCAATGTGGGACTCTTTTCTTCAAGTTAGAAGCCTCCAAGCCCCATCCTTAGCTTTTTAAAGAGACTTCATGCTTGTCTTTTTCCCTCACAATCAATGTGGGACTCATGAATTAAGTCATTTTGCTTTTATCTCTCTCCTCACCATCATGTGGAACTAATTCTATGATTTTTTTAATTATTTTGTAAATTTGAATCAAATTAATTTGCTTGAAATAATCATAAAAATCATAATTCATTATTTAATTTTTTTTATTTCTTAAAATTTTATTTGAAAATCGGTTTGAACTGGCGGTTCCGTCCGGTTCAAACCGGAACCGGAACCGGCCCTTGAACCGGCCCGAACCGCCGGTTCATGAACCGGAACCGGAACCGCCTTCAAGGTTCCGGTTTCGGTTCATGATAGTCACGAACCAGAGTCGGCGATTCCGAACAGGAACCGGCCCGGTTCCGAACCGTGGTCACCTCTACCTACACATCCAAGCCCATAATTTACAGCCCCTAATAACCATTTCAAAGCCCAAATTAAATGATTAAGGCCCACGGCTTAACCCTCTCCTCTAATCTCCTAACGTAGGCTAATCCAAAACAACCTTAATCATCCATTAATCACATAAATCACCCATATCAGCCCCTAAACCAAATAACCACATATATATACTCTATTCCTAGGCCATGATTAGGAGTGGAGCTTACCTTGAATGAACCGAAAATGACGACGATGAAGGTGCGGACGAACGGGGGCCGAAATGGTTCACGGCCAAAGGGAGTGAACGGCGGCTTGGGCGGCTGTTCTAACGCCCTCGTGAAACTTTCAAGACCTAAATAGGTTAGTTTTAGACATTAGAGAGGTTGGGGGATGGGTGGAACAGCTTGAACAGCCCGAAGGCTTACGGTGCAAACAACGACGATGGAGGAGCAAGAGAGAGAGCGATCTGGTCGGGGCTTCTTGGGGTTCCTCAGGCCACGAAAATGGAAGGAGAGGGAGTTGAGGAACTTACCAAGGTGGAGACAAGGCTGGCAGTGACGGTGGGTGGCCGAACGACGGCGGACGTGGCGACGACAACGGGGACGACGGCGGTGGCTTCTCGGGCGAACGGCGGAGAGAGACCGAAGGAGAAGAAGAAGGAACGAAGAAGAAGAAGATGAGAGGGAGATGAGGGAGCTGGTCGGCCGAATGGAGTGAGGAGAGAGAGAGATTATAGTGAAATAAAATAAAAGAAATAAGATTATAATGAGTTAGGTAGGATTTTTAGGTGACATGATGTGTACTTTGAGTTGACTTGATTGCATTGGAAATTGTGCCCCTTGATGTGATTGATCTGATTGATGTGACACTTAATTTGACTTGCCTCGATTTGCGTGCTAAATGCACCAATCGGGTCCCGAGCGCGAACGAACTTCAAGCTGGATTTGGCTTCGTTTCCGTCATGTTCGTTCTCAAATAACTCTATTTGATCTAATTCTAAGGATTGAGCATTTACCATGGGCATTTCGGTAATTTTCCATTCACGTCTTACTTTTCGACGTACACCAGCTGTCTGCCCTTCCGGCGACATTTCTGAAACTAAATCCATTTCTTCATTGTGACTATCTTGACTTGTTTGATGGTTTTACTTGTTTGATGGTTAGAAAGGAGATTATCTATAGCTTCTGGAGTTTGTTCTTCAGCGAGTAAAAGGAGACCACCAAAAAGAGACAAAAATTCTCAACAGAATCCGAGAAAGAGGGAGGTTTTTGGTATCACCGAGAGAGAATTTCTTCACATACTGCAATGAAAGGAGGTTCGAGCGAACAGCATGGTGCCGGAACTAGTGCTCGATTCGATGAATACGACGTTGCTCAACTCGGATGTATTGCAGGGCTGGATTTTTTTGGGGTCAATATTTCCTGAAGTAAAGATGATCATGAAGGATCAGTGCTTGCTGATCAGAATAAGAATTCCTCCGCCTTATGTGGCGATCGGAGTGTTCTGTTCATTGACCGCCATTGCAATATGCTGCCTCCGCTGAGTCTCTATCTTATTGCAGGAAACTTGCTAGCTGAGGCAAATCTTCAGACAGGATAGCTAATCGCAGTCAAGAGGCCATCAAGGAGTTCAGGGTAAGGCCTTGAAGAGTTCAAGAATGAAGCGTTCTCGATCGCACGACTTTAACACCAGAATCTCATCGGACTTTGCTTAAGGGAAAAACTCAAAGATTGTGTGCCTCCACATTTCAAGGTCAGTTCCCTACTTTTGTGGGATTTGGCGTTGAAAGTCGTCTGTTTCGCAAGTTAATATGCTGCGCGTTGCTTTAATGCATTCTCTAACATGTGATGTCATGCTATGGTAGGGATCATAATTCAATTCGAGGGTAGAGTGAGTTTAGCTAAACTAAGTAGTGTTGTAGTTGTCGGCCTGTCTGATATGACTAAGTCGGTTAATAGTTGATGTGCCAAAAGTTACATTGTGAAGCATTGTCAACGTAGCTATGCAATCCCTTACAACTCATAAGCATTACTTGTGTTAGTAATAGTATAAGCTGTCAGGAAATCTGAATTGCATGAATGAGGAGACAGGCTAATCTATTAATGGTTATTTATCCATCATGCATGATATCTGGTATCAATTAGCCTTGCTTGAGCCACAAAAAGGGAAGCGACTTCCGACATTTGAATGATGAGATTGTGTGCCGGCTTAACTGATCAGAGTTGGGCTTGAAAATTAGACCCATTAGAAAAAGAGAAAAATGGGCGAAATGAATAGATTTTGATTAGGCCCAATATGTGTCCTCTTTCTTAGACTGACTTGGGCTCTTAAGGCACGATTCGGATCCTAGCCAAATGGGCTTAGTCGATGCGACCCGATCCATATTTTATTTTATTTTTAATTTATGAAAAATTCATAAAAATCGTAAAAAAAAATTCTAAAAAATTCTAGAAAAATCTCAAAAATTAGGAAATGGGTCGTTTTAATCGACCAATCTTACTTTCAGCAATTTCGCCCCTCCAATATTTGGAAATGACAATCTTGTCCCTTATGGGTAAATTGTCTCAGAAAATTCCGAAAAAAAAAATTCTCTGAAATTGTAGAAAATAAGGAGTGATCACATCCAACTGGTTTGACCCATTTTCACTCCGATCCTTGAAAAATGACCATTTTACCCTTTTGATCATTTTGACCCTCAAATCTCATCCCAAATGATTTTTCATGAAATAAAATGGTACCGAAAGGGCGTTAGAGTAATCTAGTGTAATCAAGTCCCCGAACTCATAATTTCTGGTTCGCAAGAATAAAGTATTTCTCCCAATACTTTATTTAGGTTTCTAATCGACCTACCAATAATGATTAGTGGTGACTCCAAAATTAAAAATCATTTGAACAAAAACCAAAGTAGCGATTCGGTAGGACTTGGGAGGGTCCGCGTTAGGTTAGTTAATTTAATTAACCTAATAATCCGTTCACTTGATTTTGAATTTAATATTTATTTTCGGGTCGACAGGCTGATTAAATCTACTCACTTCATCGCACTGTGAAAGGACTTCACTCTGGAAAGGCTGGCAGAGTTATATGTGAGGCGGATAGTTCGGTTGCATGGAGTGCCAGTGACTGTCATGTCGGACCGTGACCCTCACTTTACCACGACTTTTGGAAGAGTCTACATGGTGCTCTGGGGACATAATTGAGGTTTAGTGCCGCATATCAACCGTAGACTGATGGGCCGTTGGAGAGGACAATACAAACATTGAAGGATATGCTGGGGGCATATGTGTTATATTTCAAAGGTGGTTTAGGAGAAGCAGTTACATTTGGTGGAGTTCGCTTATAACAACAGCCATCAGTAAAGTATCAAGATGGCGCCTTATGAGGCCTTGTATGGAAGAGCTTGTAGGACACCAATCTGCTGGGGTGAGGTAGGTGAAAAGAGAATATCAAGTCCAGAGTTGGTCCAGCAGTCGGTAGAGGCAGTTAAAGTGATTAGAGGTAGGCTGAAGTTGGCGCAAAGAAGACAAAAGAGCTATGTAGATAAATGGTGTAGGCCATTGGAATTTCAAGTTGGAGACCATGCGTTTCTGAAAGTATCGCCGATGAAAGGATTGTCTTGGTTTGACAAGAAAGGAAAGTTGAGACCAAGATTTATCGGACCATTCGAGAGTTTGGAGAAAGTCAGGACATTAGCCTATCGCTTAGCGTTGCCCCCAAACCTATCTTAGATCCATAATGTATTCCACGTCTCAATGTTGAGGAAGTACAAACTCGACCCGAGCCATAGACTCGATCATGAAGTCATTGAAGTGGATGATCGAGGATCTAAAAGAGCAAGTTCTGAGGAACAGGATAATCCCACTAGTCAAAGTCATTTGGGAGTATCATGGGATGAAAGGAGCTACATGGGGAAGCAAGGGTGAGATGAAAAAGAAGTACCCACATTTGTTCGCATAGTTAGTTGTAACCTTACTCCGGTTATATGGGCTTGAAGATGGTAAATTTCGAGGATGAAATTTTTATAAGGAGGGAAGAATTGTGATAGTCTGAAAATTCGACCAAATTATCGGGATTTCAAAATGAATGGATATATTTCATAAATGCGCTCTGGTTGATCCTCACTCAAAGTTGGCCACTCTAAGACGACTAACCGAAGGGGAATGACTACCTGGGAAATTTCCTAAACAGCTGCCCCGTTGGTCTGAGAATTCGACAAAGTTGGTATTTAACGGAATTGACCACGAAATGAATTCTAACATTGGACAATCGAATTATTAAGATAATCACAATGGAGAAATGAATTCAATTTTAGAAATGTCGCCCGAAGGGCAGACAACCGGTGCACGTCACAAAGCAAGACGTGAACGGAAAATTACCGAAATGCCCCCGGTAAATGCTTAGCCCTTAGAATTAGATCAAATATAATTATTTGAGAATGAACACAGTAGAATGAAACCAATTCCAGACTGAAGTTCGTTTGCGCTTGGGACCCGATCGGTGCATTTGGCACGCAAATCGAGGCAGGTCAAATCAAGTGTCACATTAATCGTTGTCCCATCAATCAAATCAAATGTCAATCATGCACAATTTCCAAGGTTATCCATCAATCCATCATATCCTTTCAAGTACACATCAAGTCACATAAAACTCACCTAACCCACTATTACTTTTATTGTGGATTTTTCTCACATTATAATCTCCTATCTCTCTCTCCTCTCTCCCTCTATTTCGGCCGACTGCCCTCCTCCCCCTTCATTCGGCACCACTATCTTCTTCTTCATCCTCTATTTCCCTCTCCCTTCTCCGTCCGCCATCACCGCCCAACGTCCTCCGCCGTCGTTCAGCCTCCACGCCACTGCCATCCTCTTGCCTTCCATTGGTAAGTTCTCTAGCCCTTCTCTCTCTCATTTTCATGACTTGAAGCCCATGAGGAACCCCGAACCAGCCTCCGTTCTTCGTCCTTCCTCCATTGCCGTTTTCGCTCCGTTGAAGCTCGGGACACCAAAACTCGTTCCACTTCATTCCTCATCCTTCTTGACACTTATAGTCGTGGTTTTAGGTCCTTGGAGGCCCGTGGAATCACCGGACCAGCCCCGTGCCGTCCCCTCTCCACCGTTGGCCGTGAGGCTCGAGAAGAGCCGCCGGTGTCTTCGTCGTTGTCATCTTTAATCCGCCCCATTTTAGGTAAGCTTAACCCCTAATCATGGTCTAAGAATATGGTATGCTTGTGTGGATATGTGGTTTAGGGGCTGATGTGGATGGCTTATAGGGTAAATAGGTGATTAAGTGGAAATTAACTAAGCCTAAGTTGGGTGATTGGAGAAGAGGGTTGAGCCGTGGGCCTTAGTCGCTTGATTTGGGCTTTGGATTACAAATGTGGGCTGTGATGGATAGCTTAGGCATGGGAGTTGATGGGCCGAATGTCACGCCCCGAACCCCAATTGAGTTAGCGACATCCCATTTATACATTTAAATTCTCTCGCGCTCGCCTGATCAACTGTACGCGACGGCCCAGGAAATTTTCTTTCTTCGTCGCCACCAGGCGGTGCGTCCATTAAACCTGAAACTTGCGGAAGCGTGCCTCCTATCCATGCATGCATACATTCAATAATGGGGTAGCACGAAAAAGAGTGATATATGCAGGGGACATCAATATATACATATGGTCAAGTGTTAAGTACAGAACCCAAAAGAAAACACATGATACTGTCCAAAATCCTACGCTCCACCTATCGCCCAAAAAGCTAGACTCGGTATTCGCTAGGATCAGTCCTCTAGCTCCTCCTCGGGGTCCTCCCTAAGCTCCTCCTTCTGGTCGGTGTCCATGGCATCGCCCTCCTCGTGGCCGTCTATCTCCGTGCGTCCTGGGGACGGCAGCTCCAACATCGGGTCGGGGTCGACCACCTCATCTCCACATACAGCAGGTCGTAGAATCGTGGGGTCGTCCTCCATGGGTATCAATGTATCTCTCAAGGGTCCCTCCAAACCTAACTCGTCCTCTCTATACCAGGCCTCGAGCCTATAGGGAACAAAAATGGGACCTCCTTGATCCACCCATACAGTAGTCAGTCGTCTGAGCCACATCGTAGCATTTTCATCGTAATGGTGGGTAACCTCGAGCTCTATCTGCACTGGCAGGCCAAAGAGCATAGGGGGTGCGGCCATCACCAGCGTCCGGGATCTGAAAATATGGCAACCACCACCAGTGAGTCGAGGACTCAACAAGCTCACCACTAATCCTAGCATAGGATAGAGTATACTAGTGGGTTCGGCCCTACCAAGTAATCTAGGGTTTCTGGTCACCTCGTCCGGGTACTTTCACTTGCTACGGTACCAACCTTAGAGTACGAACAATCAGGCCACGCATAGTAATATAACATGAGTAACACGTAATGTAGACGGGCAATCAGCAGATAAAACCAGCACTCAACATGCAATAACAGATACATGACTCAGCCCGCCTCACTGATCCCATTGGATCATGCCCGCGTCTCATACGCATCAGGCCTATGCCTTAACCCGCGTGTGGTACGCCTCAGGTTGGCATGCTTATCTCCCCACTTCCCCGCGTAAAGACGCATCAGGGCCCATCTAACATTACCACTCGACTCGTGCCTCAACCTGCGCATAGGACGCCTCAGGTTGACACGCTTATTTCTCCACTTCCCCGCGTAAAGACGCATCAGGGTCCATCCAACATTGCCACTCGGCTTATGTCTCAACCCGCGTGTGGAACGCCTTAGGTTGGCACGCTTATCTCTCAACTTCCTCGCGTAAAGACGCATCAGGGCCTATCCAACATGTCACTTCTCCCAGTGACTCATGCCATGCTCACAATATATGGTGTTCAGACAATTTCAGCAATGTATCAATCACAGAGCAGGCAATCCAAGAATTTCATACGCAAAGAGGCATAGAAATTCAAATAATGTTCTAAGCAACCTACATTCATCGGGATAGGCCACATATAAACCTGGTACCCTACACGCAGTTTCCCAACCAACTGGTTTCAATTGGGTACCCCACGTATTTCCCTAACATCGTTCACTTTCTCTTAAACAAATTCCCCAAATAGATCCAATCGAAATTAATATCATCATTCGAACCCATTTTATTCAGAACCCAATCCTATCAGGCCCAATGACCCGGTCCAAACTCAGTCTCTATTATTAGCCCCTGGCCCATCAACAGCCCATAATTAGTATCTTAGAATACTTTTGGGTTTTTATTAAGTCTTATTAAATTAGATTAAACCCTGACTAAGGCCCATAAGGTTCTTTCTTAAGTTAAGCCCATTAAGTGTATTTAGGCTCAATAGGGTCCAAAACCCATTCCCTAGTTCCAAGCCCATAATTCAATGTTGGGTAATTAAATATTCCAATGCCTAATATTTTATAATTTTCGTGCAAGGCCCAAGCCCAAAATTTAATGTTAGCCTATTAAGCCCATTTTGATCATTTTAGGCCCAATTTAATAGCCTAAGCCCATGTACAATGTTGGGCCCTAAATTTTTATAATCAAGACCATAATTAAAGCCCAATTCGGCTAAATTTTCGTCCATATGAAGCCCATTAAATTGTTTTAAGCCCACATGTTGCAAAATGGCCCAATAGCTAATCCATCAAATTAACCTAATGTCCATTAACCATAATCCATCATTAACTACCCAAATCACCTTCATCAGCCCCTAATACATCACACCACACATATATACAACATGCCTAGGTCACGATTAGGGGTAGAGCTTACTTATTAGGGGCTGGAATCAAGGACGAAGGCGGCTTGGATGCCGGGCGGTTTGAGGCGGCAAAGTCAGCTTGCACACCTACTGGTTTGGACTCAATCGGAGTGGCGATGTTCTTGGAATTGACGAAACATCGCGGACACAAAACACTGGAATTTCGGGCTGTGCAGGGGTCACGGTTTTGGCAAGGTTCGAGGGGGTTTTAGGGATGATCTTGGGAAACAACTTATAGAACCTTGAAGCCCTTCATCTTATGGTCGCGTGAGAGAAAACGGGGGTCGATTCATGTCACGCCCCTGATCCCCACTCGGGAACACGGCATCCCGTTCCTGCGGAAGATACACCTCGCACTCGCCTGGTTCACGATATGCGACGGCCCAGGAAATTTTTCACTTCGTCGCAACCAGACGACGCGGCCTTCAACGAACTTTCATACCTGCGGAAGCGTGCCTCCTATCTACACACACAAGCATGCATAGCAAAGGGTAGCATAGACAAGGTAAATACAAACAGCATTATATACATATCAAGCGTTAGGTACAGACCCCAAAAAGAAACCACAACCTGCTACCTAACCTACGCTCTCACTAACATCAAAATGCCAGACCAGCATCAGAAACTCAGTCCTCCTCAGGCTCCTCGTCGGAATCCTCCACGGGGTCCTCTTCTGGATCTTCCTCATCGGTATCCATGGCATCGCCCTCCTCGTGGCCATCAATCTCAGATCGTCCAGGGGACGGCAACTCCTGCAATGGGTCGGGATCGATCACCTGGCCTCCATACTCGGCAGGCTGCAGCCAGAATGGGTCCTCCTCCATGGGTATCGAGGAATCTCTCTGAGGTCCCTCAAAGCCATGAAGGCCCTCTCTAAACCAAGCCTCGAACCTATGGGGCACTAAGTAAGGACCTCCCTGGTCTACGAGTACAGTCGTCACATGCCTGTGCCATAGGGTAGCGTGCATATCAAAATGGAGGGTGATCTGAGTGTCCATCTGAATCGGCAGTCCAAAAAGCATCGGGGGTGCAGCCATCACTAGCGTCTGGGATCTGAAAAAGGAAGGTAACCACCACTAGTGAGTCGAGGACTCAGCAAGCTCACCACTAATCCTAGCGTAGGGTAGGATATGCAAGTGGGGTCGGTCCTAACTAGTATCTAGGTTTCAGGGTTCAGGGTCCAACCACTCTCGATCTCCCAAGATACTATAACCCATCGTAATCATCACGAACCACATAGTAATACAAGTTGTACAATACAGACGGGCAATATCAAACAATCAGCAGTCATGTCATGCAATGCTGCAGGCCTCAAGCGGCCATCACGGATCCCATGGATCAGCCCGCCTATCACTCCAATTCCCATCAGGGCTCAATCTCAGTGCCACACGGCAATTACCACACTGCGTTTCTGACGCCTTACGTTGGTCTCCCTTTTCTCTCCATCTCCCCATCTTGGGCACATTCTCATGTCACATCTTCGGTGACTCATGCAAAGCTCTGAATGTATACGGGGCCCAAACGATTGCATCAGTAATTCAAACACATAACATGCATGCTAAAGTACATAAGTACAAGAACAGAGTACATCAATCGATCGTCTAATAAAATCTCATGTTCATCATGCCATACGATCGTAAGATTAGTACTAGACATTCGGATTCTCGATCATCTAAGCTCGTATCAACATCTTACTCGCAATCTGGTCATACTATTGCTCACCATAGGCGATCCCCTAATTGAACCCATATAAACCAAGGTCTAACATAAGTAAGGGTCTAATTAAGTTAAGTTTGACTAGGCCTAAGGCCCACTTCAAGACTTGAGGCCCGATATTTAATTCTTAAATTAAATCATATGGGTTGGGCCCATTATTTTATTAATTTCGTGTGAGGCCCAAGCCCATTTTTAAAGATTTACTATTCAAACCCATATTCATTATTTTAGGCCCCATTTGAGTACCCAAGCCCATATACCTTTTTGGGTTTCATTCTTTAATGTTCATGGACTTAATCTAGGCCCAATTTAAGTGGATTTTCGTCCATTAGTGGCCCATTAGTTAGGTTAAGCCCATTTTTATTTAATTTTGGCCCAATTACTTGAATTTAAAGCTTCCAAGCCCATTAGTTCCCTTTTGCCCTTTAAGTACACGCCTAAGCCCACACTTGCAGCCCACAATTCACGTTTTTAAGGCCCGTTCAAGTTGTTAGTTTCGTCCATGGGCGAGTCCTTTGGAATGTCTTCGGCCCGTTAGCTTATTTTAAGCCCAACTTGCCTTATTCAATTTCCCGAGCCCACTAATACACTTCGGCCACCCCATACACGCCCAAACCGAACTCCCACAGCCTTGTATACCAAATTTCCAGCCCCTCTACAAGCCTCTAAGCTCTCGGTTTAGCCTCACACACTAACCGCTTAACATAACCTTGCTTACCTACGCTTGAATCATGCAATCTCTTCTAACAATCATCACAAACGGCCTCTATTGGCGTTCCACAAATATATACTACTAACCTAAACCAAGATTAGGGGTAGAGCTTACCTTAGTTGGACTGAAATCAACAATGACGGACGACGGAGCGAGGAACAGCCACGTGTGGCTCACGGCCTACGAGGAGATTTGGGTTGGCTCGGTCATTGAGCAAGATCAAGGGGCGGTGGACAAGGGGGAGAGCTGAGTTAGAAGGCTTACCAAAGTGCGTTCGTGGACGGTGGTGGTCGGCGGTGGCCGAACGAAGGTGATTGATGACAACGACGGTGGCGGCTACATGAAGATCACCGAGAGAGAGAGATAGACGGTGAGGTTGAGGGGCGGCTTCGAGAGGCTCTCATGGCCGTGAGACAATAAGGGAGAGGGAGGAAAGGACTTACCGAAGTGGCGTGGGGGCTGGTCGGTGGCAACGACGGAGCGGCGGCAACGGGCGGTGTTGGTGGCGGCCGACGGACGAAGGGAAGCAAGAAGAAGGAGAAGAAGATTTCGGTGAAGAGAGGAGGGGAGGTGGCCGAATGAAAGAAATGAGGGAAGAGAGAGAGAGAGGTTAATAATACAAAGGGAAATGAAATAGTGGAGTGGTTAGAGGGGTAATAGTGTTTAGGATTAGACTTGTACTTGACAAGTTGATGGATGGATTGATGGATTGACATGTCTTGGAAATTGTGCCATGAATGATTGATGTGATTGACAAGACCATTGATTGATTTGACAACAGATTTGACTTGTCTCGATTTGCGTGCCAAATGCACCGATCGGGTCCCGAGCGCGAACGAATTTCGGACCAGATTTGATTTTGATTATTCGAATCTACTCTCAAAAATCCTAATTCAACTAATCCTAAGGACTGAGCATTCACCGGGGGCATTTCGGTAATTTTCCAATCACGTCTTGCTTCGCGACGTACATCGGGTGTCTGCCCTTCTGGCGACATTTCTGAAACTAACTTCAGTTCTTAATTGTTTTTATCTTACTGATTCGATTGTCCAAAGTCGGATTTCATTTTGTGGTCAATTTCATTAAGTAACGACTCTGTCTCTGTCTCAGACCAACGGGCGGCTGTTTGGAAAATTCTTCCCAGATAGCCTTTCCCCTTTGGTTAGTCATCTCAGGGTAGCTAATCCTGAGTAAGCGTCGATCAGAGTGTATTAATGAAGTATTTCCATTCATTTAGAAATTCCGATAATTGGGTCGAATTTTCAGACTGTCACAATTCAGGCCCCGGATGAGCCAGAATGAACGATTTCTTCCTAGACGCGCGCTGGAATCTGCCGCGACGAGATTGCAGCTGTCCACTTTGGGAAGCTGTTCCGGCCAGATCCGGTGGCTTCTTAGTGCGAGCTAGGTGGCGTTGGAACGGTCTTGAAGAGAGCAAGAAAATAGCAGTGGTTTCGTGTCGTTTGGAATTTTGTAGAGGAAGTTATAGCTTCTGGAAGATAGGTGGTGCAGCTGGCCGGCGGAGAGAAAAAATCGAGAGGGAGAGAACGAGAGAGAGCAATCTGGTCGGGGTCTTTCGAGGTTCCTCATTCCACGAAAATGGAAGGGGACGAAGCCTAGAAGACTTACCCAGGTGAGTGGAGGAAGATGGACGGCCGACGGTGGCGGAGCAACGGCGGAAACGGCGGTGGCGACGGGCGGACGAGGGAGAAAACAAGAGGAAGAAGAAGAAGATGAAAGGAAGATGGTGGTCGGTCAAAACATATGGGAAGGAGGAGAGAGAGAGGGAGATTATAATGTGGGAAAAATATAAAATAATGGTAATAGTGGGTTAGGTTGTACTTGAGTTGACACAAAGAGACTTGATGTGATGTGCATTGGAAATTGTGCCATTGACTTGATTGATTGGATTGATGTGATTGATGGGACATTGATTGATTTGACACTTGATTTGACTTGCCTCGATTTGCATGCCAAATGCACCGATAGGCTCCCGAGCGCGAACGAACTTTGGACGAAGCCTAGAAGACTTACCCAGGAAATCTCTTCGTTGCGACCAGACGGCGCGTACGCTTAAAACCATCATATGAAACTGCAGAAACGTGCCTCCTATCCATACATGCAAACATACAATAATGGGGTAGTACGAACGAGATGAATAACAGATAAACACATCATTATATGCATGCCAACAAGCGTTAGGTACAGACTCCAAAAAGAAAATACAACCCATGGTCTCTGTGACTGTCTGAAAATTCAACCAATTTATCGGAAATTCTAAATGAATGGAAACACTTCGTTAGACTCTAGTCGACACTCACTCAGGATTAGCCATCCTGAGATAACTAACTGAAGGGGAAAGGCTACCCGGGAAATTTTCCCGAACAGCCGCCCGTTGGTCTGAGATTGAGACAGAGTTAGTATTTAATGAAATTGACCACAAAATGAAATCCGACACTGGACAACCGAATTAGTAAGATAACCACGATGAGGAAATGGATTCAGTCACTGAAACGTCGCCCGAAGGGCAGACAACCGGTGCACGTCGAGAAGCAAGACGTGAATGGAAAATTACCGAAATATCCCTGGTAAATGCTCAATCCTTAGAATAAGATTAAGTAGGATAAATTGAGAGAGAGTATGATAGATGAAACCAAATCCAGTCCAAAGTTCGTTCGCGCTCGGGACCCGATCGGTACAATTGGCACACAAATCGAGGCAAGTCAAATCAGATGTCACATCAATCAATCAATCAATCATGGCACAAGTTCCAAGGCAAATCTATCAATCAAATCATTCAAGTCAAGTACAAATCAAATGTCAAATAAACCCCTACCTAATCGCACTTACTCTTTTATTTTTATTTCAATTAGCTATTATAAACTTCCATCTCTCTCTTCCTTAGCCATTTTTAGCCGGCCACCTATTTCTTCCCCTCTCCCTCTCGTGATTTCCATCTCTCCCTCTCCCGGTGCTCCTTCGTTCGTCCGCCCGTCACCGCCCAACGTCGCCACTATCTAGCCTCCACGACGCCAAGGTAAGCCCTCACGCCCCCTTTCCTTGCTGTCCCGTGGCCTTGGAAGCCCTTGGAGTCGACCTATTTTAACACTTTCTCTCTCTCCCTCTCGGCTGGTCTAGCTCGACAGCCTCGAGCCGCCGCCATTCGCCCTTCAACCTCCACCGTCGGCCACCCATCTTCCTTGGCACATCTTGGTAAGCCCCCACGCCCCTCATTCTAGCTGTTTCCGTGACCATGGAGGCCACCTAAGGCCTGAACCAACCTCAACTCTTCTTCTCTTTCTCGTTTTCTCCTTAGCTGTCCAAGCTCCGCCGGCCGTTCGCTCCTTCCTCACCGTCTAGCCGCCACCACCAGCTCATCCTTGGTAAGCTCTAGCCCTAATCGTGGCCTAGGCATGTGGTATATATGTGTGGGGTGATGTATTAGGGGCTGAGGAAGGTGATTTGGGTAGTAAATGATGGATTATGGCTGATAGACATTAGGTTAATTTGATGAATTAGCTATTGGGCCGTGCGTGTGGGCTTGGGGGATCATAATGGGCCTCGAAAGGATGGATTTTGGGATGAGGATGATGACCTAGGGCGTGAAGATATAGGGCCGAAGAGTGTCAATGGGTCTAGGGGCTTAAATTGGGCCAAACTAACTTAACATAAACTTATGGGCCTAAGATATGATAATAGGCTTGCCAATGGACGAAAATTCATATTAAAATTGGGCCTAGAGATGGTTATTTGAGGCTGAAATTTTGGGCTCATGCGTGTGGATAACGGGCCAAAGAATTCTAATGGGCTTGGGGTTTAGTTTTTAAGCTAATTGGGCCACTTTGCAACATGTGGGCTTAAGACAATTTAATGAGCTTCATATGGACGAAAATGTAGTTGAATTGGGCCTTAATTATGGTCCAGGTGTCGCGACCTAAAATTCATTTTTTAGGTTAATAGATTACCAGATTAATTGATTAAATTAACTAACCTAGTTCGGACCCTCCGAAGCCCTACCGAATCGCAACTTTGGTTTTTTATTTAAATGATTTTAAGATTTGGAGTCGCCACTTGTGACAGTCTGAAAATTCGACCCAAGTATCGAAATTTCTAAATGAATGGAAATACTTCGTTAATACACTCTGATTGACGCTCACTCAGGATTAGCTACCCTGAGATGACCAACCGAACGGGAAAGGCTATCTGGGAAGAATTTTCCAAACAGCCACCCGTTGGTCTGAGACAGAGACAGAGTCGTTACTTAATGAAATTGACCACAAAATGAAATCCGACTTTGGACAATCGAATCAGTAAGATAAAAACAATTAAGTACTGAAGTCAGTTTCAGAAATGTCGCCAGAAGGGCAGACACCCGGTGTACGTCGCGAAGCAAGACGTGATTGGAAAATTACCGAAATGCCCCCGGTGAATGCTCAGTCCTTAGGATTAGTTGAATTAGGATTTTTGAGAGTAGATTCGGTCGATCGAAATCAAATCTGGTCCGAAATTCATTCGCGCTCGAGACCCGATCGGTGCATTTGGCACGCAAATCGAGGCAAGTCAAATCAGTTGTCAAATCAATCAATGTCATGTCAATCCATCAATCATTCATGGCCCAAATTCCAAGGCAATCTTTCAATCTTGTCAAGGGTACAAGACTCCCATCAAAGTACACCTAAACTACTATTACACCTAACCCACTATCACAATTCAAACTTGGATTAAACTTGTTTAACCCTCATTCTCTCTCCTCCCTCATTTTCTCCATTTTCGGCCGGCACCCCCTCTCCCTCTCTTCCTCTCGCGCTCTCATCTCTCTCTCCCTCGGTTGCTCTCCGCCCGGCCGCCCGACGCCGCCCGTTGCCGTTCCGTCGCCACCACCTCACCTCCACGTCACGGTAAGCCTCTTCTCTCCCTTCGCTTGTTGTTCTGTGGCCTTGTGAGCCTCTTGAAGCCGCCCCCAACCTCACCGTCTCTCCTTTCTCTCTCGGTGCCGCGGTAGTCCGCCGCCCGTTGCCGTCATTTCATCATCGTCCAGCCGCCGTCGGCTCCTCCGCGCTGCCCCGCCACTTTGGTGAGCCTCCTAACTCATCTCTCCCTCTTTTCCACGGCCCCTTGATCTTGCTTAGTGACCGAGCCAACCCGAATCTCCTTGTAGGCCGTGAGCCACACTTGGTCGTTCCTCGCTCCGTCGTCCGTCGTTGTTGATTTCGGTCCAACTAAGGTAAGCTCTACCCCTAATCTTAGTTTAGGTTAGTAGAATATATTTGTGGAATGCCAATAGAGGCAGTTTGTGATGATTGTTAGAAGAGATTGCAAGATTTAAGCGTAGGCAAGCAAGGTTATGTCAAGCGGTTAGTGTATGAGGCTAAACCGAGAGCTTGGAGGCTTGTAGAGGGGCTGGAAATTTGGTATACAAGGCTGTGGGAGTTCGGTTTGGGCGTGTATGGGATGGCCGAAGTGTATTAGTGGGCTCGGGAAATTGAATAAGGCAAGTTGGGCTTAAAATAAGCTAACGGGCCTAAGATACCCTAATGGACTTGCTAATGGACATGATTAACCATCTGAATGGGCCTCGAAAACATGATTAGTGGGCTGATTTAGTGGGCTTAGGCGTGTGGTTTATTGGGCCAAAGTAAGGTGTTGGGCTTAGGAGCTTTTATTTCAATTAATTGGGCCAAAACCAAACTAATTGGGCCTAATCAAACCAATGGACCACTAATGGACGAAAATCCACTTAAATTGGGCCTAATTTATGTCCATGAACATTAAAGAATGAAACTCAAAAGTGTATATGGGCTTGGGTTATCAAATTGGGCCTAAAATAATGGAAATGGGCTTAAATAGTAATTCCTTAAAAATGGGCTTGGGCCTCACACGAAATTAATAAAATAATAATAGGCCCAACCCATATGATTTAATTTAAGAATTTATTATTGGGCCTCAACTTTGAAGTGGCCTTAGGCCCAGTCGAACTTAGCTCGATTAATTGAAGAACCTTAATTAGATTAGACCTTGGTTTATATGGGCTCGATTAATGGGTTGCCCTTGGGTAAGTAATGGTATGGTAGAATCTTGTATGAGATGTAAGGCGAACTTAGATGATCGAAACTTCGTGTGTAGAGGCATTTGATCTATGCCCGTTTGGCTCAATGTATATGGGATCGATTGAATGGATGAATAACGTACTCTGCTCTTGCACTTATGTTCCTTGGCATGCATGCTCTGTGTTTGAATTACTGATGCAATCGTTTGGGCCCCGCATATATTCAGAGCATTGCATGAGTCACCGAAGATGTGACATGAGAATGTGCCCAAGATAGGGAAATGGAGAGAAAAGGGAGACCAACGTAAGGCGTCAGAAAAGCAGTGTGGTATTTGCCATGTGGCACTGAGATTGAGCCCTGATGGGAATTGGAGTGATAGGCGGGCTGATCCATGGGATCCGTGATGGCCGCTTGAGGCCTGCAGCATTGCATGACATGATTGCTGATTGTTTGATATTGCCCGTCTGTATTGTACAACTTGTATTACTATGTGGTTCGTGATGATTACGATGAGTTATAGTATCTGGGGAGATCGAGAGTGGTTGGACCCTGAACCCTGAAACCTAGATATTGGTTGGGACCGACCCCGCTTGTATATCCTACCCTACGCTAGGATTAGTGGTGAGCTTGCTGAGTCCTCGACTCACTGGCGTTGGTTGCCTCCTTTTTCAGATCCAGGTCACCAGTGATGGCCGCTCCGCCGATGCTTTTTGGACTGCCGATTCAGATGGACACTCACATCACCCTCCATTTTGATATGCACGCTACCCTGTGGCATAGGCATGTGACGACTGTACTCGTAGATCAGGGAGGTCCTTACTTAGTGCCTCATAGGTTTGAGGCTTGGTTTAGAGAGGGCCTTCATGGCTTTGAGGGACCCTAGAGAGATCCCCCGATACCCATGGAGGAGGACCCATTCTGGCTGCAGCCTGCCGAGTATGGAGGCCAGGTGATCGATCCCGACCCACTGCAGGAGTTGCCGTCCCCGGGACGATCTGAGATTGATGGCCACGAGGAGGGCGATGCCATGGATACAGATGAGGAGGATCCAGAAGAGGACCCCGTGGAGGATTCCGACGAGGAGCCTGAGGAGGACTGAGTTCTGATGCTGGTCTGGTATTTTGATGTTAGTGAGGGCGTAGGTTAGGCAGCAGGTTGTGGTTTCTTTTTGGGGTCTGTACCTAACGCTTGATATGTATATAATGCTGTTTGTATTTACTCTGTCTGTGCTACCCTTTTGCTTGTATGCTTGTGTGAATGGATAGGAGGCACGCTTCCGCAGGTATGAAAGTTCGTTGAAGGCCGCGTCGTCTGGTTGCGACGAAGTGAAAAATTTCCTGGGCCGTCGCATACCGTAAAACCAGACGAGTGCGAGGTGTATCTTCCGCAGGAACGGGATGCGCGTTCCCGAGTGGGGATCAGGGGCGTGACACCACTAATCGTTCTTGGTAGGTCGATTAGAAACCTAAATAAATTAGTAGGAGAACTAATTTATTTCTGCGAACCAGAGAAAATGAGTTCGGGGACTTGATTACGTTAGATTACTCTAACGCCCTTTCGGTACCAATTTCATGAAAATTCATTTGGGGTGATTTGGAAAGATTTGGGTCAAACTGACTAGAATGGTAAAATGGTCATTTTTTTCAAGGATCAGGAAATGAAAACAGGTCAAACCAGTTGAATGTGGTTATTCCTTTTTTCCACAATTTCTAAGAATTTTTCAGAATTTTTTCGAGACAATTTACCCATAAGGGGCAAAATCGTCATTTCTAAAAGTTAGAGGGGAAAAATTGTCGAAAATAGGATAGACTAGTTAAAATAGCCTATTTTCTAATTTTTAAGACTTTTTGACAAATTTTTGGAGTTTTCTGATTTTTATGAATTTTTCATTATTCATCATTTTCAATTTCATTTTTTTTTACATTTTTTTACATTATATATATTTTTTATATTTATATATATTTATTATTATTTTTTATTTTTATATATAAATATCATTTATTCCAAAGATAGTGATTTGGGCTGAGCTTCTAAGCCCAACCCTTCAAAAGTAGACAAATAGGAAAGTGCTTAAAGCCCAAACGAAAATCCCAAAATTTTTATTGTAAAGCCCCAATCTAATTAAGCCCTAACCTGGCCCAAACGTTGCTAAATTAAATTAGCCCAAAACAAGACCTATGCCCAATCTCTACTCTAGCCTAGAGTGAACTTAAGCCCACTAGACAACCACAACCCAAAAGATCAACGGTCAGCAGCCTAATCCTTTACTACATGCACGCTTTGGAATAACTATACGAAACGAAAGGGAAGTGTGCATGGGGGATGAACTAACAGAAGAACGGGGGCATCAAAAATATCAAACCCTTTATTACATGCATACTTTACCGACATGAACTGATAGAAGGATAGGATCGAATACTCACATACGACTTCTCCCAAAATGGCTTTTGAGTGATTGGTGATGCAGCATAACTCCAGCAGGCTCTGAGCTCTCTCTTCCAGTCTCCAAATTCGCGGAGGCAAAGTGCAGACATAATCTTGATCACGGTGTCGAACCCTTCTCCGGCTAGTGACAAGTTGTCCGGATGGCCTTTCTCCGCCTTGTTGCTAGTGGTTGACACCACTATCACCGAAGCATTACAACCACGTTAGCATATTAGTTCTGCCTCACCTGAGTCGACGTCGAGTGAGGATAGAGGCACAAGCAAATGGACAGTGACCATGTCACCAAGAGCTTGAACAGAACCATCACCGTAAGCGAAGCAAAGTGGGGTTATGGCCAAGAGGATGTTTTTGTTGGTGCTTTAGCTCTGGAGTGGTGTTTGGAACTGGGATTGGATCAGGGCCTTCTATTCTTTCTTGCGCGAGGTGTCGAGTTATCTCAAAAGCTTCGTGGTTCCTCCGGCGTTACTGGCCCCGTGGGTTCTGGAGTTAGGTGAAAAGCACTGATGGTAGGACAGTTATTCTGAGCTAGTAGAACTGTCGGATGAGGGTGAGCTTTTTGTCTTCTTCCCCCCCCCCCCCCCCGAATGGAGAAATTGCATTTAGAATCCCATTGCCAGTCTCTTGTGGAGCTCCTCAAAAGGTCTGCGCCTTCGTCCCTATCTTTTTCCTTTTGCCAGCGTATTTTGCACCGTTTGAGTTCACAACCCTTTGTCCAAATGAAGGACTCGTCGACGTCAGCTGGGAGGGGGACATTTCAAAGTCCATTGAAGTGCACGTGCTTATCTCCCTCACTGCATTTTCATTGTACATATACAGTATCTGCATGTTCCCCATCGAGAACATGTACATACTCCCATATTGCTGTCTCCGCAATCTAGGAATGAGTAGAGCTTGGAGGAGCCATCAGAGCTGCTACAAGGACGGTGGTTTCCGCTGTGGGAAGCGCGAGTACCTCGATTTGACCGTGCGTGGACGATCCGAGGCTGGTCAGGCAGTCGTAGATTCGAAGGCGTGAGCGAGATCGAGAAGGACGAAGAGAAGAGTGAGCTTTCTCTAGCCAGCCCCCTGCCGTGTGCTTTTCTTCGTCTCTATGTAAGATTCCTCCTGAGAGAAAGAGAGATGACAAGTTTAAAAGAGACAGGGACATACACACAGAGCTCTATAAAATCAAAAGGAAAAGAAATGCTGGACTTAGCTTCCATTAGAATCAGAATCCCTTTGGTGCAACAGCCTCAGAACTCGCATGTTCGCAAGCCGTGACGAGAACCATCCGAGGCTCTTCGGATCCTGGTTGACAATAACGGGACCAAAAACGTCTCCAAAGATGAGTCGGGGCTGTCCAAGTCTGAATAGGTCATCTCCATCGGAGACAAGCTCAAGCAAGCCGTTGTAGCTGGCGAAGGTTCGACATGCGGAGAGGCTCTTTGCATTGGGTTAGCATCTCTGATAGCAGGCCGTTGGATTGGTTATCATGCATCAAAAGAATCTGAACTTTGGGCCAGCAGTAGCAAAGATCGGAGGGAAGACTCCCAGAGAGATCATTATGCTTGAAGTCCACAATCGTCATCGATCCATTGAAAAGTGTTGGAGGAATTCAACCTCTGCAGCTGAAGTCACCACCTCCATATCTTCCTCCTCGCTTTTTGTATTGTATTTTTTCTCTCTTTGAAACTACAACCCTTAGAACGGCGGATAGGTGCTCATCACCGTTGTCTCCTCTCCTCTCCATTCCATGAGGAAAAATCCCCATTTTTCGTTCTTTTTCTTCTCTGCCTCTAGGACCCCCTGGCCCCCATGTACTCCCATTATCTCTTTTTTATTATTTCTCCCCACACATTTTTTCCAGGCCGTGTCTCCTCTTTCGGCCATCCACTCTACTTTTCTTCTTTTCACCAGTGACTTTTAGTCGTGCATGAACCCTTCTTCTCTATCTTCTTTCTGTTGTGTGAGTGGTCATCATTTTTGGTCAAAGTCTCGTGGCCTTTCGGTGTAATTGCCATGAAATGTTGTCCCCCCTGTACCACTTCTTTATGCCGTGCTGGAATGTTGTGTATTGAAGGGTCCTCCCACAATGTGGTCTCCATTTTCAGAAACTAACCACCATCTTTCGTCTTTGCTTTCTCTTCTTTTTTTTCTCTTTTTTCAAAAGATGATGGGCTCTTCTTTTGCGGGTTCGCGCACCAGAGGAAGAAGACAGACTTTCTCCTGTGCGTTGACAACTTTTGCATGTGCATTGCTCGCGTGTTGCCTTCTTCGGAGAACCTTAAAATGGTTGGTCTCACGGGAACATCAGTTTTGAATGATCAGGGTTAGCGATGCAGCGCCGCCGCTAATGGTGAAACAACTGCAACGAAATTTTGCGGCCAATCGCTGCTTAACGAAGCTTTTCGGTCAAAGATCGCTCGGCTCGGTCCAGACTGTTCCTTCGAGGGTATGTGTGGCGGTGGTGAGTGCAACACTCGACCAGAATCGGATAGGCTCCCACACCGTCAAACGATTGTAAGAGCTTCACGTCATTCCCATTGGAGGCCGAATCTGGAGCTCATAACTTAAGCTCCTTTTCCCGTTCTGGAACCTAGGAAGACCATTGCCGCCAAAGTTGGTGATGCTGCTTTAGTTGCGAGGATTCGAGATGTGTATTTGAGATTATTCAGCCGTTGTTTCGCAACCGTTGTTTATCGCTGGTTGATCTGCACACGTGCGATCATAACCTCCATTTTCGCCTCGGCCCCCCCTCCGTGGTGTCCGTCATTCTCCCTCTCTCCAGCTCACGCTACTCTTACCTTATCCTGCTGGTTGGCCTTTCTTTTTACCCCACGTTCCCGCAAGTGATCTTGCCCGTCGTCTCGTGCAAGTCGTCCATGAAGGAGAAAAAGACCCACTTGGATCCACTTTTAATTATTCTGGCCTCCACGTTTTTTCTTTCTTTCTTTTTTTATTTTATTTTCATGCTCCCCCACTACCTTTTTGGCTATTTTTCTATTCTCCATGATGTTCTTTTGTCCCCTATTTTTTTTTATGCAATTATAAGTCAGACTCCATAGAATTCGAAGCATAAGCCATCGCGCGTTTATAGCGAATATCAGGTGCACCAAATGGACTTCCTTGCTCTTTGCATACTGCCGGGACGATAATCATCTGTATACACAAAATTCCCATTGGGATTTTGCACCAACACTTCGACGGCCGAATCAACCATATTCACTGTCGCCATATATTCTGGGTTAGCATATCCAAAGATGCCCATTATTCTTGTCTTTTGTCGTCTGTCGGCCCAGCTTTGACTGGCCCAAAAATTTGAAAGTTTTGCATCAGTCCAAATTCAGCAAGATATTGGGTCGCTTAAAGTCTCAATATATCATTTTGGCCTCGTCATTATGAAGGAACGTGACACCTTTGGCAGCACCAAGCGTAATTTTTATGTGGGGTTTCTAGGAAAGTGGTTAATAGTAGGAATTCCTCCTAAAGAGATTATTTTCCAAGTTGCCTCGATGCATGAATTCATATGCCAAAAATTGGTGTTCATACACCAAAAGGTCCAGAGCTTCGTTTATTTTGTCCTCTCTTTCACACGCATGCAAAACGAATGCCATTCTATCTGCTTGCCACGACCAATGGTTCCCTAGATCGGAGGGAGGGAGGGAGAGAGAGATATATATATATATATATATTGAATTTCGCAAAAAAAACCGAATGCGACGACGGAAAGTGCATCACCAGGCTATATATATAATGAACTATTAGAGAAGAAAATCACGACTGCAAAAATCGAAAATTACAGAGCCAAAATGAACTTTCTAGAATTTTTGGTAATTAATCCGAAAAGGTGAGTAACTAGGTAAACCACAATTCTGAATTAATTTTAATTTTTTTAATTAAATTTTTTTAAATTATTTGGCCAAAATGAAGAGAAAATTAAAATAAAAATGCCGACTATTTATTCACACTGTTATGGTCTCAAATGCAATTTTATTTTCAAATATTTTCCTAATTTTTGAAAAATATTAAAAAATACTGAAAGTATGACAAATCAATTTTTGATCAAAATTGGTTCTCTAGGCTTGGCCAAGATTCCCAAAGTTATTTGTTTTCAATTTTATGAATTTTTATGGATTTTTTTTTATTAATGTTCAAAATTAAATAAATAAAAATACTGAAAAATATGGAAAATCATTTTTTGGTTAAAATTGGTTTCCTAGGCTTGGCCAAGGTCCCCAAAGTTGATTTTTCAATTTTATGAATTTTTATGGATTTTCTATTAATTTAAAAATAGAAAAGATGATTAAAAATCAGGTGTCAACACCAGGATATAAAAGTTTAGGGCCCAATAGTATACGTGGGTTTAAGCTACTGAATTGGGCTTAAAATGATCAAAACGGGTTTAATCGGCTAACATTAAATCTTGGGCTTGGGCCTTGCACGAAAATTTGTAAATTATTTGGCCTTGAAATATTTAATGATCTAACATTAAATTGTGGGCCTAGAATTAGTAAATGGGCCTTAGACCCAATTGGGCTTAACTCAACTTGATGGGCTTAAACGTAAGAAAGAACCTCATGGGCCTTAGTGTGGGCTTAATCTAACATAATAAGACTTAATAAAACCCAAAAGCATTCTAAGACACTAATTATGGGCCGTTTATGGGCCAGGGATTAATAATGGAGACTGAGTTTGGATCGGGTCACTGGGCCGTATAGGACCGGGTTCCGAAATAAATGGGTCTCATAGGACAATGTCAATTACGACTAGGTTTGTTCGAGAGGATTATTCAAGGGAGAGTAAATGGCTTTAAGTGGCATATTTGACTGAACCCAGATTATCGAGAATCCTCTTGTAGGGTACTGGGTTCACAGGTAGCTTATTCTGATGAACGCGTGTTGCTCAGATGATTTCTTGAAAAGGCTCTGCCCTTGTACTTATGTACCTTTGCAAATGTATGCTCTGTGACTGATTCACTATTTGACTTCGTCTAAGCATACTGTGGTTTGAGCATGGCATGAGTCACTGGGAAGAGTGACATGTGGAGGGGCCTTGATGCGTGTTACGCGGGCAATTGGAGAGATAAGCTGGTTGGATGGTGTTGACACTTGATTTTTAATCATCTTTTCTCTTTTAAAATTAATACAAAAATCCATAAAAATTCAAAAAATTAAACAATCAACTTTGGGAACCTTGGCCAAGCCTAGAGAACCAATTTTGACCAAAAAATAACTTTTCATATTTTCAGTATTTTTCGATATTTTTATTTTCGAAAATTCATAAAAAAATCAAGAAAAATGAGAAAATTGAAAAATCAACTTTGGAAGCCTTGGCCAAGCCTAGGAAACCATTTTTGAGCAAAAATTAATTTTTCATATTTTTCGTATATTTTTAAATATATTAGGAAAATATTTTATAAATAATAACATTTGAGGCCACAAAAATACATAAAAATGGTCAATATTTTTCTTTTAAATCCCTTTTCATGTTGGCCATCACAAATTTAAAAAATCAAATTCGGGGTCGTGTATTCCTTAACGAGCATAATCTCGAATCGGGCCTAAAAAAATTCAATTTGAGTCAATTTATTTTCATTTTTCACTTTTAGGAGTTGTGACATTATTCTCTAATATTTCAAATTTTCATCTTCGCCCAATTATACCCAGAATGACTCAATTTTACAAAAAGGGATTTAATTAAATTTTACATTATTTTCAATAGCAAGAAATGAGCTTAAATTCAATATGCGATAGGTGTGTCGAAAATTTTGAGGAGATTTGGACTTAAAGAAATATTTTTTCAGAGACTGAATTGTAAATACTTAAAATCTCATGGACTAGAGTACAAATACCTAACACTTGAGGGATTATTTTGTAAATAACAAAAAGAAAAGTTAGTGGAGAAATTAGAATAGAGAAGGGAAGATGGAGAAGAGGAGATGAAGATGGGAAGATGGAGAAGAGGAGAAGATGAGAAGAGAGAAGGGAAGATGGAGATGAAGAAGAGTTAGTAGAATGGGAGATAGATAAGGAGAAGGGAAGATGAAGATGAAGAGGAGTTAATGAGAAATTAGAATGTGAGATAGAAATGGAAAAGGGAAGACGAAGATGAAGAAGAGTTAGTGGAGAAATTAAAATGGGAGATAGAGTTAGTGAAAAAATTAGAATGGGAGATAGATGAGTGGGTTATAAAAGGAAGAAGAAGTGAGCTTGAGAGGAGAATTTTTTTGAGAGAGAAAATTTTGGATGTTTAAGAGGGTTTTGAGATATTGAAGAAAAATTTGAGAGAAAGAAAATACCAAAAGAGAGAGAGAAAATTTTGAAGATGATGGGAGTTTAAAGTTAGGGGTTATCATTACAAATTCCTTCATCGATCAACATAAATCAAGAGTTCATCCTCGTCAACGAGCAAGCAAATTCGAGCTAAGTATTTTTATTTATTCATTTATTTGTGGTTTTAGTTTCAAATTAGCACAAATTGTATACAATTTCTCCAACTCCTTTCTTCCCATATTTTATGGTAGGTAAAAAAAGGGACAACTCCGTATCAACAATAAATTCCATGGAGGTATAAAGTGGGCCCAAACAAATTTCAAGGTGCCCACCAAATTTGCAGCCGAGACCCGTCAACGGATTTTAGTTCAAATTGTTGAAACAATTTGTTGTATTTTATTTTAAAGAACTAAAACCCCAGAATGGAGAGACAAAGCGCATCCACTGGAGGTCGTTTATTTTCTGCAATTTAAATTCCTTCACCATCAAACCCCAAAGGGAAGAGTCAAGCCAATGCTAAGCTGCCCATTGGAGGTTTTTACTTACCGTTATTTAAATTCCCGCAATTTAATTCCTACACTATTAAACCCCAAAGGGGAGAGCCAAGCCAAGGCCGGGCCATCCATTGTAGGTCTTTATTTTCTGTCATTAACTTCCTGCCGTTTAATTTTTGAATCACCTGACCCCAAAGTGAGTAGACTGTAACACTGCACAGAAGTCGTTAACACACTCCCTCTTTCGGCTTCAGGGAATTTTTAACACTACGAAAATTAAAAAAAAAATACCACCCATGCATCCTATCTAAAAAGTGAAAATACAAAAAGAGAACACCCCACTAGAGTTTTAGGAATAAACTAAGCTTGAGTTGTCAAATTAGAATATCCATGAAATTAAGGTACCGAAAGGGCATTAGTTTTAATTAACTAGTGTAACCAAGTCCCCGAACTCATAATCTCTGGTTCGTAGAAGTAATTTAGTCCTCCCGCTAATTTACTTAGGTATCTAATCAACCTACCAAAAATGATTAGTGGCGACTCTAAATTTTAAAATCATTTGAATAGAATCAACGTTGCGATTCGGTAGGACTTGGGAGGGTCCGTATTAGGTTAATCCATCTAACTAACCCAATAATCCGTTAGCTTGAGAATTTTTCCACCAATAGGAAATTTTTTCGGGTCGCGACAGCTTGGCGACTCCACTGAGACGGAATTTTTAAATTTTCGAAAAAAAGACACCAATTGGAATACTTGAATTTTTTTTCGAAATTTTAAAAGCCTTAGTGGACTTAGGCCAATGAAAATTTCATGGATATCTCGCTTATGGCGATCTTATTTGGAACTCATCTTTAGGTGTTAAATGGTTTTGCAGATGGGAGTTATAAGGGGTGGAGTGTTTGGCTAACCCTTCGTTTTACAGGTTTGATGTGTGAAAATTATTATTTAATTTTTGAAATATTGAAGCGGTGTTTGCATTTAATTGTTGTGCATGTTTAATAGTTTTCGCACTACATCACACACGTCCCGTGGCCAGACCTAGGTCACTAGTTTTAGGATGGTATTGTGATTTGGTTCTAGCGTTCGGCGTGAGATCACGTCGAAAGTTAGTCCAGATTCAATCCCGAACCCTTTTTCAAAAATGAGCTTTAAAAGTTAGGCCTCAAGCTTGGTAAGATTACCAAAGCAGTGGTTTTAATTTTTAGCTCGAGCAGCCGAAGTGGGAAGACCCGGCTAATCCTGATAACGTCGTGAGATCATGGCTAATCTTGATTATGTGCGCGAGATTGTCGCCTTACCGTAAGTCTTTTGCTTCAATTTGTCAGCCTTTAGAGTATATAAGCTAAGATATAAACTCACGATTCGTGTGCATGTCTATGTGACCTACATGGTATTTTTCACGGTGAAAGTAAGTTTTCTAACTTTATCTTGCATTTATTTTTGTGGTCGGTCCATGCTAGGTGTCGGTCAAATTTTGAACTTAACATCATGGTCATTTTTTTCAAAAGAAAATAAAAATCTAACTTGAGCCCCATTTCTAAAAATTTTTGGAAAAAAATGAATGTGAAAAGTCCCTTCGGGAAATTTTGTTGACCAGTAAAATTTTTTATCACATCTTTCCTGCTTTGATAGAAGTGAAATTTTCTTGACAAATTTATCACTGAAAATTCATTTTGATAAAAGAAGAAAATTCATTTGGAAAATTTAATAAACACCAGGAGATCTTACCGCATTTTTCAAGCTATAAAATCCGTAAGAAAATTCTTTCTAAAGAACTTCGCCCATGTTTTGCAAAGAAAGTTTTCACTAATTTCTCATAAAATTGAAAAACAAACTTGGACTAATCTAGGTGTCATGGACCGACCTCTCTTGGATCACATACTAATTATGTCTTTTGCTTTTGCAGGGAATCCTAGGTACCTCAGGTGGGGGTAAAAATGGGGAATAACCTTGAGGAATACGATAGGATGGATAATTACCGATGCCTCAACTGATAATCCCGAGGGCAAGTGAAGAAGTCAATCCTCCTAGAGTCAGAAGCGTGCAATTAGTGGGCACGTGTGGGCTTTGTATTTTGACGGGGCTGTAAATTTATCCAGATTGGGCATTAGGGCATTTTCAATGTATTTGGAGGTCCCTGTATTTTAAAAAGCATACATTTTGTAATTAGAATCCGTGAGGCAAGTATGATTGATCCGACCTTACAACCTTTCTGATTAAATCAACCAAAGATCGGCCTTAAAACTTCCTCGGATTCAAACCACGTAGAGGTCTTTGGGGGTTGATGTTTTATTAATAAGCATGACCCACAGGCGTTCCTCCCAATATTACAGTCTGCCAACACAAGCAAGTAGGTGCCGAAAGTGACAAGAGATGAGTGAGGTGGGGCACGCGACATGTGGCCTATTTTATTTATTGGCACACTAACCTAGTGGTCAGAGCGGTAATAATAACCAGCTGAAGGTTTCACTATGATCAGTGGGGGCCGTCGCCGAATCCTTTTTCCGTGTTTTCGATATCATCATCATAGGGAAGTAATGGGGGTCTCGCTTTTGTTTGTTAGACGATGGGCCATCATTTTACAGCCACCATCTGTTAAGATAAGATAAGATTGATGCAGTCCTACCAGTTGAAGTAGAAATACACTTCCTACGTATTCCTTCGGAGGTACAGTTGACAGTAGTGGATTGGATCCAGCAGAGGTAGATTACCTTGTCCTATGAAGATTGTTGCCAACAGTCCCTCTTCCAAAAGAGAAGATCGTTCCAAACAATGATGACCCATATGTCGTGAAGAAGGTGCTCCCCGGAGGTACTTTGATTCTAGTTGAGACAGATAGTCGTATTTTCTCTAGTACAGTTAACTCTGATTTTATAAAGAAAAGAAGAGATGGCAGAAGATTAAAGTACAAACATGCAAAACATTCCTTTCATTCTATACAAGCTTTACAACATGTCACTAAGGAGGAAAAGTAAAGCCAAAATGACCTCTAATAAGCATCACAAAAAAGTTCAACTTGCTCTCCATGAAATTAATGCTCTGCCTACACTGAGCAATCTGGGAGTCGAGATCTACAAGCTTGAAGAACAAGCGGGTACATTTCTCCTTGTACCTGGCTGCATTCATCTCATGGTGTTCAACAGCGAGTTTTAGGTTGACGATCAGGTCTCTCTTGAAGGCTATATCCGCCGTTAGATCATCAAACCTCTCCTCCAACCACTCACATTTGAAATTCATTACGATATCGCTCGGGTCATACTCGAAGAAAGTCTGGTTCAAAGCTAAGCGTTCCAGCAGCTTCTCTCTCTCGTGGATCAATAGCGAGCCCCGTTCATCAGCAGACTTGACGGCCTTCTTATACCGGGCGACCGCATGTTCTGCATACTCTAAGCGTTCAGACCGATCATGATAGCGAGCTCTCACGACTCGGGCCAAGGTGACCGTCTCTTGGGTGTTTCGGCAAGCCCCCAGAAAATCAATGAAAATGTGTGGGAACTCTCTGTATTCCCTCTCCAAGTTAGTGCCTTCGACTGAAGAAGCACTTACCTTCCCGAACAGACCAAGGATCTCAACTTCGACACTCGGGTGATAGGCTATGTAAATGTAGCCTCGGCTAAGAAGATGATAGAGTCTCTCCCATTTGAACATAACGTCGACTGGGAAGATGTGGTCGAGAGATTGGCCATTGTCAAGAAGGAAATCAACTCAGACGAGCGGAATACAAAAGAAAGGAGGAGATAGGTAAAGTAGACTAGCGAAATGCGAAGATGGTAATCTACTCTGAAGTAAATATTGATTTCGTGGTGACAATATCAACTAGTCAGACTTTCCTATCTACCATTCTATATCGGCAATACTCCCGTTGGCCTCGAGCCAAGCGAATCTAACGTCTCTGCGAAAAAAGATTGACGGGACGACACCACTTTGAAAAAAGAAAGAACGAAAAGACGAGCTGAGTGGGAGATAAGGAAATTCTCGGCAGAAAAATAGATACGACTCGTCTTTATCGGAGAGCACACCAGCAAGATCAACGGTGGAGATAAGCGGGAGAGATGACGACACGGACCCCTGTGACAGGCTGAAAATTCGACCCGTTTATCGGAATTTCTAAATGAATGGAAACACTTCATTATTACACTTTGATCGACGCTCACTCGGGATTAGCTACCCTGGGACGACCAACCGAAGGGGAAAGGCTACCTGGGAAAATTTCCCAAACAGCCGCCCGTTGGTCTGAGACTGAGACAGAGTCGGTATTTAATAAAATTGACCAAAAAATGAAATCCAACATTGGACAATCGAATTAGTAAGATAAACACAATGGAGAAATGAATTCGTTCGAAGAGCGTCGCCCGAAGGACAGACAACCTGTGCACGTCGAGAAGCAAGATGTGAATTGAAAATTACCGAAATGCCCCCGGTAAATGCTCAGTCTTTAGAATTAGATAAATTAGGATTTTTTGAGAGTGAATTCGATAGATCGAAACCAAATCCAGTCTGAAATTCATTCGCGCTCGGGACCCGATCGATGCATTTGGCACGCAAATCGAGACAAGTCAAATCAATTGTCACATCAATCAAGTGTCTTGTCAATCAAATCAATCAAATCATGGCAGAATTTCCCATGCACATCCATCCATCAATCAATCAACATGTCATAGTACAAATGTCATTCAAACTATTACCTACTTCCACTATTATAGTTTTTATTGTTTGTATTTAATCACTATAACCTCTCTCTCTCTCTCTCTCTCTCTCTCTCTCTCTCTCCCCGCACCCCTATATTCGGCCGGCCACCCCATTCGTCCTTCCTCTCTCCTCATTTTCTTCTTCTTCTTCTTCGGTTCCCTTTCGTCCGCCGTGCGCCCGCCCGAAGCCGCCGCCCGTTCACCGTCGTTCGAAGCCTCCGCCCGCCACAACCGCCACCGTCAAGCCCTCCAACTCTCTTGGACCCTTGAATCCGTAGAGACTCTAGGACCAATCGCGAGCTGCCGTTGCCCTCCCGTTGCCCGCGGACTCCATCCGACCGCCGTGGGGATTCATCGTCGCCGCCGCCAACCACACCTCATTCCCAGTAAGCACACCCTCTAATCTTAGCCTAGGCTCGATGTATGCTTGCTGGTTTGGGACGTTAGGGGTTGTGGTGGATGGATTAGGGATGATAATGCATGGATTATGCTAGTTTGATTAAGACTAATTGTGTATGTATGTGTGGGCCGAAATTGTGGGCTGGTCTATAGGGAATTGAACTTCAAAATGTTGATTTTGGGCTGCAAATAGATGATTGGGCGTGTAATCTAATGGGCCGAAGGGTGTGATTGGGCTCCGAGGCTTCATTCCTAGCTAATTGGGCCAAAATAGAACTTATGGGCTTAAATTCTCATGGTGGGCCTCAAATGGACGAAAATTTCATGAAATTGGGCCGTAGTTAAAGTCTCAAATATGAAATTTTAGGGTGCCGTGATGCACATGGGCTTAGAGACCCAAATTGGACCTAAATAGGCTAGTATAGACTTAATGGGCTTACCTTAGCAAACGGGCTTGGGCCTCATCCGAAAATTAATAAATATAGTGGGCCTTAAGATACTTAATTAATCATAACTAAATCATGGGCTTGTGAATAGTAGATGGGCCTTAAACCCTAATGGGCTTAATTTACTAAATGGGCCTAAGATGTAAGAATGGATCATTGGGCTTTGGTAATTGGGTTTGATAAAATTTAATAAGATTATTTGGGGACTTGAGAGTAATTTCAAACTTTAATTGTGGGCCGATGTAGGGCTAGGGTTGAATAGTAAAGACCAAGTTGGGCCAAGTCGTCAAACCTAATTGGACTAGGTTCTAAAACAGATGAGTTCTAAGGGCGAAGTAAAACACGATTGAGTCAATTGGGGGTTCGTTTCAAGAGGAAGTAAATGTCCAATATAATTATGTGGGGTACTCGAATCGAATCCAGTTAATTATGCAATTGCGTATAGGGTACCGAGTCTGCATGTGGCACACCCCGATGGATATGAGTAGCTCGACAAATTGTCGAATTGTTATACTTCCTTGTTTGTGAGGTTCTGAATTTGCCTGCTCCGCGATTGATGTACTGTGAATTTGTCTAAGCATCATGTACTGTGAGCATGGCATGAGTCACCTGGAGGTGTGACATGTAGGATGAGCCTTAAGGCGTCTTTACGCGGGAAAATGGAGGGATAAGCGTGCCAACCTGAGGCGTAACACACGTGGGTTGAGGCACGATGCCAAGTGGCACTGTAGGATGGGCCCTGATGGGAATGGGAGAAATAAGCGGGCAGGATCCAATGGGATCAGTTGAGGAAATCTGAATGCATGCATTTGTCTTCGCATATTATATTGCTGTCCTTGCCTATTGACTGCTCGTCTACATATTATCATCTTGCTTTGTTACGCGTCGTTCGACTATTCATGTGTTGGGGTTGGGTATCTACAACCAGGGAGGATACTAGAGCTAGGTGAGTCGAAACCATAGTTATTGGATAGGACCGAACCCGCTAGTATACTCTACCCTACGCTAGGATTAGTGGTAAACTTGCTGAGTCCTCGACTCATTGGCGGTGGTTGCCATGTTTACAGATCCAGGACACTAGTGATGGCCGCGCCCCCTATCCTTTTTGGTCTGCTAGTGCAGATGGAGTTAAAGGTTACCATCCATTTTGATATGCATGCCGTGATGTGGCGCCGACGTCTGACCACAGTGTGGGTAGATCAAGGTGGACCCCATTTTGTACCCCATAGGTTTGAGGCTTGGTTTAGAGAGGGTCTGTATGGTTTTGAGGGACCGCTGAGAGATGCCCCGATACCTATAGAGGAGGATCCCTTCTTCTTACAGCCTGCTGAGTATGGAGGAGAGGTGATCGATCCCGAGCCATTGCACGAGTTGCTGTCCCCAGGGCGCTCAGAGATTGACGGCCACGAAGAGGGCGAGGCCATGGACACCGACGAGGAGGACCCCGAGGAGGATCCCGAGGAGGACCCTAAGGAGGAGCCCGAGGACTAAGTTCAGATGATGCCTGATTAGTTTTTAGGCGTTAGTGTGAGCGTAGGTGTCAAGACCTTGGGGGTTTTATTTTCTTTTTGGAGTCTGTACCTAACGCTTGTTGTTATGTATATATATATAGGTGCTTTGTGTTTTCTTCAGTTGCGTTCTACCCCGATCTTCGTATGTCGTATGTATGGCTAGGAGGCACGCTTTCGCAGATCATAGGTCTTCAAGTATATGATGGTTTATATGAACCCGTCGCCTGGTCGCGACGAAGAAAGAAAATTTCCTGGACCGTCGCGTATGGTTGATCGGGCGAGCAAGAGTGTATTTGTATTCGATTGCACTGAGCGGGATGTTGCGGGCTTGATTGGGGTTCGAGGTGTGACAATCCTCGCTCGAGTGGTATCAGAGCAAGGTCAGCTCGATATGAGATCGTTCGAGGATTTGGAGTAATAAGGCTGTTGATTTTGGGGTAGTTAGATAAACAGACCCTATACCTAAGTATAGGAAGGGTATGCATGAATTGGTTGGCGCATGTGTTTGCTTGGTAGAGTAGGTTGCCTAGAGTAGCCTTAGGCTAGGGCATTTTAAACTAAGCTGCAGATTCGTCACGACCTGAGGTAAGGTTCTAAAGCATAGCCCCATGAGTAGGGCGCTTGGGTGCTGATTGCTGAGTGGTTGAATTGCTGGTTGTTGCTTGTGTTTGTATGCCTAGTCAATTGTTGCGCGCTGCTTGACCATCATACATTATATGGGTTTCTACATTGAAAACAAGTGGGTTGAATTGAAAACTGTTTAAGAAGGGAAATTTGGATTTGAAAAGTACATGCATCTCATGTTGTTGGATTGGGTAACCATCAGCCTGGTATGGGACAAGTCTGACGGGACGTCTAAAAACTGTGATGAAGCATGGTATGGGACACGTGGAACGGGGCTCTCCTTGGATGTGAATAACTAGGACAACTGTTCGCACCAAGAAACGATGAGGGCGGGGAGTGGTCGCCGGGGCAGAGACCCGAACAAGGAGCGGCTCCTGGTAGGCTTCTAGTTGAGGTGGCGAATAGAGTGGCTTGAGTTAGGCATTGACGGGGTTGAGTCTAGATGTCTACCGGGTCCAATTGCATTTAAGCTGCAGCGAAATTTACATGCATATTCATGTCAGTAGACGCGACAGTAGGCGAAAGCTTGATTGTTAGTCTTAGGATTTCAAATTCCTAAAGGGAATTTTTACTTGGTATAGGTGTGAGAAAGGACTAGGAGGATGAGCAATAGGGGCAGAAGGCCAAGTGTTGGTGCGTCAAGCTCAAAGGCTCCTGCACCTGAGGGAGACCCAAGGATCGAAGAAATGATGAGGGTTTTGACTGAAGTAAGCAACTTGATGGGTAGGCAAGCCGCCGAGAGGGCTGCCACTGTTACCCAAGTAGCTGAGGCTGCTGTGGCTGCTGCTAATTGTCGCGACCCGAAAATAATTTTTAGGTTAATGGATTACTAGATTAATTGATTAAATTAACTAATCTAGTTTGAGCTCTCCCAAGCTCTACCAAATCGCGACTTTGGTTTTTTTATTTTTCGTGTTTTCTTTTAAAATGATTTTAAGATTTGGAGTCGCCACTAATCATTTTTGGTAGGTTGATTAGAAACCTAAATAAATTAGTGGGAGAACTAATTTATTTCTGCGAACCAGAGAAAATGAGTTCGGGGACTTGGTTACGTTAGATTACTCTAACGCTCTTTCGGTACCAATTTCATGAAAATTCATTTGGGGTGATTTGAAAAGATTTGGGTCAAACTGACCAGGAGGGTAAAATGGTCATCTTTCAAGGCTCGAGAAGTGAAAATGGGTCAAACCAGCGGAATGTGGTCATTCCTTATTTTCCACAATTTATAAGAATTTTTCTGAATTATCTTTCAAATTTTCTGGAGACAATTTGCTCATGAGGGGTAAAATTGTCATTTCATGAAGGATTGGGAGTCGAGTTCACCGAAAATAGGATTAGTTGGTCGAAATGACCCATCTTCTAATTTCTGAGATTTTTCTGAATTTTTTAGAATTTCATTTTATTTTATTTTATTTTTATTATTTTTTATTTTTCTGGATTTTTTTAAGAATTGTTATTATTATTATTATTATATTATTATTTTATTATATATATTTTACATAAGTAAGGAATAACTCGAAAACAAGAGCAGCCAAATTATAACCCTTCATAAAAGATCGTAAATTGACTAAAAAAGAGGGAACGATTAACAAAGAGGCCTCAGCACATCATATCCTCAAACTGGGAAAGTACCCAAGTGGCCTATAGCTCGGTAAGCCAGTTAAGGAAGCTCGGATGGCGATTAACTATGCTTTTTGTCCCCTTAATAACAACAATCTAATCTCTTATTATCCTTCACAATGCAGATGAAAGACTTCACATTAGATTAAGCGATTACTAACATCACATTATCTGGCAAAACAAAACCTGACAAAACTTTATGGCAAAGATCAAGATTTGCATCCACAGAGGCATGATATATCCACATTTTTTTAAAACCTGAACACTACTCAACTCTTCTGACCATGAAACACTACTTACTCTCTCTAATGCCACGTTCACAAGCATCGATCAACTCAGAAAAAGAATAGACTGGTTAGCAAATAAACGTACTTGATTCATCAACCGAGACAGACCTCTTTGGGCCTATGCGCAGCAGATTCTTCCACCAGTACTTGTTGAGAACCCAGACAGGGTGGCTGCAAGCTCGGTGGAAGAACTCGTCCAAGGCCTTGGAGTTGCCGGCGTCGACCTCTCGGTGGTTGACAAAATTCTCGCGGGCATACTTGGCGTAGTAAGGCCTCATGTCTTTGGGTAACCGCTTCACGAGCCTCAGCATTTCGCCATATGCTCTTAGCGCTTTCTCAATCGTCTTTCCTCTCCTCCGAAAAGCGATCACCGAGCGGTTGCTGGCATTTTTTTCTCTTTTTTAGAAGTTGGCAACCCACGAGGACTTTTCTCAAGTAAAAATCTTGCAGTTGTGCATGTCACTAGGATAGCTCCTTTTGATCCGAATCCGATACGGACTGAGCTCATAAACCGTCAAGATTCTTAAACAGGGGCTGATCAATGAGCTTGGTTCGAGGATGCACGAAGGCTGCTCGGTGGACGATTCAGTTGAGTTCGAGATTGATCGGTGCAGGTCGGGTAAGCAGGAACTCGGCGGCTCGACAGGCATCGAAGCTACATTGGTGGATGACGACTAGACGATGGTTGACGAACAAAGATAGGCAACAAGCGCCTATCCACAAGACCTTTTTTTTCAAACGGTCTGGATGAAGCATCATTAAGCTCTCAGGGTAGTTATTCATCTAGGACATGGTCAAAACCATATTTCCTTTGCTCCTTCTCGCATGCACCGTCTTCTGTGTAAGTTGGTGCCAGGGACGATGACCTCATAGTAAAAATTAGAGGACAAGCTCCTTCGTCTGTTACGCACCCTCTATCTACCGAGAATGAGATCAGAGATGGGAGAGAACGGGGCTGGTCTCATTAGGCCTCGAGACGAACTGCCGATCCGTGATGTTCATGAATGTACGGTCGACGGGGTTGAAGTTGCGCTGCTTATAAACAGAATACACCACTAACTGGTCTTTACCCTCATTCTTCGTCAGCATTAACACGGATCGTTGCCCATTAACTTTAATAACAGGGCCAAGTCCTCAAGAAACCCACGTGTATTCCTCCTTCTGTCCGTTTGCTCTCCCTAGCGTTGAGTCGTTCTTGTCGTTGAAAATTTTGTGTATCTCTTCAGAGGTCTCTCTGAATGTGAACTGCCTGTAGACATGGAGCTTCTAGCCAGCTTGGCCGAGGAGGAATCGATGGCTCTCTCAACCCAGCTCGGACTGACCCCCCTTTTTCTTAGTCCCTATGGTCGCGTTCTCCTCTTCATCCGTCATCCAGATTCCTATTGAAAGTCCATTCCGAGTGAGCCTTGGCAATGTCGGCTACTTGCTTCGTGGAGTCCTCGGCGTCCAGCCGACCTTTGATCTCTCCCCATGCATTAAAGATCAAGAGCCAAATCCAGGAGACCCTCCTCTAGTTGCCCTCTCATGCTTCTCGGAGCATGCACGCGAACTCGTCGTTGCCCACGTCTAGTAACCTTAGCAAGAGGAGATCTTGGAAATGCTTCCAGTGTTTTGAGTTTGAGGGTAGAGTGTTGACACCTAAATTTTGACTTTTCCATTTAAGTATAAAATGAGAATTAGACATAGTTCTCACAAAAAAAATTCATGCATTGCATATTTGTTTCTCGTCAATTACTCATATTTTCGCATTCAGGACAGAGTTGAGTCAATTGAACTTCATTTTGACAGGAGACCAGGCTAAACTTAGCTGGAGATTCCAAGAGGATCTTGAGCTTATTTTGGTCCATTTGAGCTTAAATATTTAATTAAGGCTTTTAGTTGAATGTCCATTGTTAAGAAAAGCCTTAATTTGAGCCCGCAATTTTTCATCATGATTTTGGACTCAAAACAACCCGTTTTAGCTTTTATAGTCATAAAAGACCTCTAGTTAATCACCCACTTGATTAATTAAGGTCCAATTAGGCTCGAAATCACAAAATAAGCCCACAAGAGCCTAGGAAGTGCAGCCAATTTTCATGGATCTCCATTTGGACGAAAATGCTTAGTATTTTAGTTGATTAGGACTCTCGAAAGATCAAGATTTCAAATTCATCGAAAGAGTCTTATTTTAACTAGAGATAGAGTTTTAAGAAATCGAAACTCTATCCTTGTTTGGCTGAAAATAACAGAAAGATTTTCGCGGATTCGGGCTCCTAAAATCTAATGGCTCATAATTAATCTTGCTTTAATCAATCCTACGGTCAGAATTAACTCTTGCTTTCGCTAGGGTTGATGAACTAGAGCCTATATAAAGGAGCTTCCATTCAACGTACAAGACGGGAAGAAAAAATCAAAACATATAGAGAGTGAAAGACGATTTCGGTTCAAGCCAAGTCAACCGAGACCCCCCAAGCCATCCGCACGAGCAACCCCATCGCCTAGCCGTCTGGTCACATTCAACTCTTGTTCTGCCTAGCTCCGACCATCCTTGAGGTTCTTCAGCATTCCTGCTCAGCCACGGTTGGCCCAGCCTCATCACCGTTCAGCCTTGGTGGCCGGTGTAGCTCGTGACCAGTCAGAACCGCAAGGATTCGCCTCTGTCCAGCTCAAAAATCATCACTGTTCAGCATCAATTTAAGGTCGAACAGCCCTGCTTTCTTGTTATTTTGAGGATTTGATATTGCTGCTACCTGTGCTAGATCACTCGTGTGTGGTTTGGCTCAAAGTCGGCTCAAAAGGCGCGATTTTTTGGGTGAATCATCGAGTTGTGCACGCACCAGATTTTTGCTTGGAAAAGGTAACAATCTCGACCATTTGATTGCAATTCGTGCTTGTTTTACTTTAAAAAGGATTGTACGAACTTGCTTGATTTGCAATTAGAAGTAGAAAAGTGATCTTTTCTTTAATCCTTACTAGAGGTCGATTTGGGCTGACAAAATCAGAATTTTCCTTGAAGTGGATGATGAATTCAGTATACATGCTCCTTCCTTGGTCGAAATTTACCATGCCACGTTTGTTTGATCTTGCGTCGTTTTTTTTATCTTTTGTATAATTTGATTTTTCTTGCATATCGCATGTTTGTTTGATTTTTATATTTAAAGTTTGCACATAAATAAACAATATTGCCCATAACACATGCTCCCAATTGTGCCTTGTCCCTCGGTAAACGTACAAGGCAACATCTGACTTCGATCTCTAAGTACGATTGTGCCCGTACGTGTGAATTAGACATCAAATCCTCCATCTCGAGGATCGGATTGCTAATTCCTATATAGAATTTCATGGTTTGCCCTATGTATATAGGGACGACGGTAATTCTATAATATATTCACTTGCTAGCCCCAATCACGAGGAATGTTGTGAATAAAATCGGAATTTCGGATTTAAAGGTGTTTTATGGGCAATATTGTTTATTTTTGTTCAAATTTCATGTTCTTCTTGTTCTATTAAATTCCTAAAAAATCCAAAAAAAAAAGGAAGTCACATTTTGTTAAGAAAATCATGTTCTCTTACACCTTTTGCATGTAAAATAACCCATAGTAAAGTTTAGGACTTTGAGAAATCGATTTCTTGAACTAAGTTAGGTGTTATTTAACTTTAGGATAATATTTTACCTTAGTCTTTCATAAATCCGAAAATAAAAAAAAATCAATCATTTGCATGTCATATAGTTTAGGCCATGCTTTGCCACGTCATTCATTCATGCATGTCATATAGTTTAGTTGCATTGTGTCTCATTCATATCATCAATCAAAGGGATTCTTCATGAAATCTGGTACCGAAAGGGCATTAATTTTTTCAAATTAATGTAATCAAGTCTCCGGACTCATTTTCTCTGGTTCGCTGAACCCGTTAATTTATTTAGGTTTCTAATCGACCTACCAAGAACGATTAGTGGCGGCTCCGAATTGAATAAATCTTGCATGAAAAGAACCTAAGTTGCGATTCGGTAGGACTTGGGAGAGTCCGAATTAGGTTAGTTAATTTAATTAACCTGATAATCCGTTAACCTAAGGTTTTCATAATTTTTAGGTCGCGACAGCTTGGCGACTCCGCTGGGGACTCATTGAGGACTTAAGCCTAAATGATTTTCATGTTGATTTTCCTTGATTGATGACATTTCCTCTCTTTTTGTGTTAATTGTTATGTTTATTTTCTGACTTTCTAACCTTTGCTTTGGATCGTTGATAGTTGTGTCATATTGCAGTTTGATATCTTGTGTGCCATAAATTCTTGTGCATGAATTCTTCATTTATTTGCACTACACCATTTTCAAAACCTTAGTAAACTTTAGGATGGTATCAAAATTGGGAATCTCCTTGGCCTCGATCACAAGGAATGGGTGACCCCGTTTTTGATCCCGAGCTTTGGTACCAAAGACTACCTGTCCTGGCTATAATCTCATAGCGTGGAATGGACCTTTGGCCTAAATGAACTCTTAAGGACTGAACATTGACCAATTTAAATTGGTACGGTTTGTCCCTAAGATCTCAAAATTTTATCAAAAAAGGGGCACACACTTTGCACACCTCATGTGCATGTTTGTGTGATTGTTGTAATGTCGACGGGTAGGCTTCTTCGTATCTTTTTGGCAATTTACTTATTTTGTTTGGTCGGTTCATGGCAACTAGGCTGGTCGTGGTTTGGTTTACTACTTCATGGCGTGCAAGAACATTCAGACCATTTCAATGCCCAAGTCCATGGCATGCAAGAACATTCGGACCATTTCAATGCCCAAGTCCGAACTGGGTGGATGGCTTGCTCAGCTCGATAGTGTTGCTCGAGAATATGTGAAACGTAGATTGGGGCTATTGGTGCATTTATTGGAGGTACGAATCCGTACTGGCCTCATTCAGGCGATTGCCCACTTCTGGTGCCCTGAGACATCGACTTTCATATTCGGTAAACACGAGCTTACCCCTACTTTGGAGGAATATAGCGTGCTCATTGGAAAATCCCTAGATTCAGAGCCTATTGGTCCCTACATTGGTACAAATCCTCAACTCTTGCTTGCTGAATTTTTGAAAATAGAAGTAGCCGAAGCTCGAAAAGTTTTGAAATCTAGTTACGAGAATTGCCCTTTCTCGTTTTTGACTGAATATTTTAATCGAGCTACTTCATTGCAAAAGGGTAAAATTTTCCTGCTTGCTTTCTTTGGATTAGTGGTCTTTCCACATTGCAAAAATTCTATTAATCCAGAGATAGTTCACTTGGTTCAGCAAGTTTGTGAAGAGAAAAATTTCGTCAACACAATGTTGGCAGAAACTTTTATTTCCCTGAACAAGTATAAGCGAGATAAATCTGGAACTTTCAAAGCTCCGGCTGAACTTTTGCAAATATGGTTCCTTTCCCATATCAAAGGATGTCAAAACCTTGTAACAGTTCAAAAGCTCAGGAATTTTTCTCCCCCAATCATGGTTTTTAAAGAAAAACAGAATGAAATTCCAGATTACCATTTTTCTGAGTGGATAGGATTGTTAGAGGATCCGGATCCTAGTGGTTTCCAATGGCAGGCTAAGTGGTTCGAAGTGAAAACGGCTCGACTGACAAGTAGTGGAATGAAACCAATCCCTTTACTTGGGTTCACCGGGGCCACTGAATATCATCCGCTTCGGGTCACACGTCAGTACAAAGTTGTTCAGACCTTGCCACCACCTCTTGAGGCCGAGTGTGTTCGGCTTGACTTCACCAACAAGATCCCCGACCATGAGCATGCGGTTATTACTGTTCGTACTTTATGGGATTTTTGCAGACCAACAAAGCTTAAGCTACCGAGGAAGGATTTGCTCGGTGATGAAAAGATGTACCATGCCACCCCTCAATACATCAAGAAGCATTCAATTCCTGAAGCTCTACGACCAATAATCCCAGAAGTGCGGCCTACGGCTACTCTCCATGCTCAGGTAGAAGACCTCCAGCGAGAATTGGAAAAAGAAAAAAGGAAGGCAACAGAGGCAATTCGGGCATTGAAGCGGATGAAGAGTGGGAATGCTCCCTTGAAGTAGTAGACCAAGTCGAGTCAAGTCGTGTCTTTACTTTCATAGTTTGATTAAGGATTTTCATGTCGTATATTTAATCTCGTACTTAGAGCTGTTAGTTGGATGGTTTTCACATCAATTTCGTCAGTTTCCGTTGGTTCTGATTTACCTCACTGTGTTGCATGATTTTTTACAAAATGTCACGATCAAGATTTGCACCTTCGCTCTTGACAAAAGTCATAGGTAACACAATGACCTTGAACATATAAAAAATCCAAAGGTAGCAGACTTTGTTTGATTGAGACGAAGAGGTGCCAAACTCACGTTTTTCTGAACACAAGGATACAGCTGTGCTGTCTCGATGGGCCAACCATCATTAGTTCAGACATTTTTCTGACCCACTTCGCGTCCGAATTAGAATAACTGGCCTTCATAAGAAATATCCGGAAGATCCTAATCTATCTTGAAAAAAATTCTGGGACACATCCGATGTGTTTTCCGTTTATGAGGGAATTAATGGTCAAGGAAAAGGCAGTCTGGAACTTCTCAATTTTCTGGCCTCACTCTCACCTTGCCATTTTCTATTAGTAAACGTGCTTTTTTGAAGGAGATCAAAACATGAAAGTTCAATATTGAGATTTGAACTAGAAATCCACAAATTTTTGGATCTTAATTCTCATTTTTAACGGCCCTTTCGTTCATCAAGCGGAAACCGGACGAGTCAGTTTTCTGGATAAATTTTCTGGAAAGATGCATTAGACTGTACTGATCTGGATATTTTCTACAGGAACTCAAAACATGAAAGTTGTTCATCATCATCTTATCTATGCTCCCATAAATTTCCACATCATTTCGTTCATTCCATGAATTGTTACGAATTTTTTCGCAAAAACTGACAGAACTGAATTTTTTCTGAGATGAAGCCGTGAGTCAAGTCAGGTTACTTGAGTCAGTTTGGTCTAGAGCCATGGATCGATTCATCATCTCTTATCATCATATTGATCATGTTCATGCCTTTTGAAGGTAATTCATCACGGATACTCCTCACCCTCATAACACCCGTTTGAAGGCAAAGAAAATGGCTGACAGAGCCGAGATCATTGCAATAGTTCAAGAGGCCCTCAAGGAGCACACAGATGTAATGAACGAGCGGATCGAGGGAACAGTATCTCAAGCGATCGAAAAGATGGCCGTCAAATTTGCAACCATGGTACAGCCATCTAGCTCGATTCCTCCTCCCACGGCGACTCCACCTCCGCCGATGGACAATCTTGGCAATGGTGCCGACCATGTCCCTATACCTACTTTACCGTTGGAAGATGTTATTTTCACAGGTACTAGCTCGGGCGCACCACCTGTGATCTCAATTCCCCAAGCTAGTCCTATGACTGGGGGAATGAGCGAGGAAGCCATGAAAATCATAGCCCAGTTAGAGCAGAGGATACGAGAGGTGGAAGGGACACACAATATTCCCCAAATTGACCTGTCCGTCTTCTCGAAGGTCCAGGTGCCTGAGAAATTCAAGATGCCTGATTTTGAGAAATATGACGGCACCTCTAATCCGGTCCAACATGTTCAGATGTACCAGGCTAGGATGAACAAGTATGTGGCTAATGGTCCCCTCATGATTCAAACTTTTCAAGCCAGTTTAAAAGATGCAGCCATGAGATGGTATACAGACTATGAAATTTATTGTATGGAAGATTGGGAAAAGGTGGCCACTTTATTTGTTAAGCATTTCAGCTTCAACCTGGACGTTGTCACCACTAGAGAGGATTTGGAGCAGTCGGAAATGAAGAAGGGCGAGACGATTAAACAGTATGCCACCAGGTGGAGAAATATCGCGTCTCAACTGAAGCCAGTACCGCCTGAGCGGGAACTCATGAGATTATTTGTTTCCACCCTTCCCCAAATAATGCGATCCCGCATCCTTGGAACTGCAGCAATCTCGTTTAGTCACCTCATTGCAATGGCCGAGGAGGTGGAGAGCGACCTGAAGAAAGGGTGGTACGGAGATACTAATTCAAGTATCAAGCGGTTTGCGTCAAAGAAAGACAAAGAACCTACTCCGCAAGTTAATATGACATACGCACAGAAGCCTCAGGTTCAGATGCCCAAGGTACAAGCCCCTAATCAACAACAGGCTAATTTTGGTTCACAAAATCAGAGGGCAAATCGGCGTAACAACCGACAATTTACTCCTCTCCCTGGAACTCCTTCTCAAGTGTTAGCCGTGTTACGGAAGAAAGATCTATTGACAACTGAACCATTAAGGCCTAATTATGCTTCTTTTGCAAAGTTTGATCCATCTAAGAAGTGTGACTACCATCGTGGCGAGCCGGGGCATAGCACTGATGATTGCTGGGTGCTGAAAAATCGTATCCAAGATTTGCTTGAATCTGGAGCATTCTCGTTCCAAAAAGGTGGACCACCAAATGTTCAGAATAATCCCTTACCTAACCATGAGGGTGAGGTTAATGTCATTTTTGAAAATGAGATAAGCCTTGTCGAAAGTTTCAGGGTTCGATTTTCTGACGTCTTTAATGCCCTAGTCCGTGCCGGTTATTATCAAAGTGGGGATGTTTTGTCACTAGATCAAGTAAGACGGAAGGTCCTTGACTTGATGGAACAAGGAATGATTGTGTATACAAACCAGATTGGAGTGGTGGCTACTATTTCACAAATCGTCATCGACTGGGATAAGGAATTAACTGCATTAACTGTCCAGGATGAACCTAAGATTGAAAAGGAGACGGTGGATGGTGAGACGGCTAACGAGATCAAGGTAGACCCTGAATTGGCCAACATGCCCGCCTTGGAAGATGCTTCTGACGATGAACTTGGAATTGTCATAACTGACAGTTTTGTTATTACTTCGCCCCAACCCTTTTCATATAAGGACGACAAAGCAGTACCATGGTCCTATGACCTCGAATTGGCCTTGGTAACAAGGTCAGGGCGAACCTACAACAACGACCCACCGGCCAAGCAGGCTACAGACAAGGAAGCAAAAGATTTCTTGGCGGTTATTAAGGCAAGCGAATATTGTGTGGTCGATCAACTACGCAAGTTGCCTGCTCAGGTTTCTTTATTGGAGCTTCTCCAATCCTCTGAGAAGCACCGAAGCTCTTTGATGAAAGTGCTGGGAGAAGTCCATGTGCCTGAAGATATCGATGGAGACAAATTAGAGAATTTTGTCGGGACTATCCTTCTGAAAGATCAGGTAGCGTTCGCTGATGATGAGATCCCGATCGAGGGACGAGGTCATAATAAAGCTTTACACATCTCAGTCAAATATAATCAGACTCATGTGGCTCGAGTGTTGATTGATAATGGGTCAGCTTTGAATTTGTGCCCTTTGGCTACGCTGAATCGCTTGGGTTAACGCAACCAGGATGCAGGCAGCAAAATTATCAGTCAGAGCTTTTGATGGGATGAGGAAGAGTGTCTTGGGGCAGATCAATTTAGAGATACAAATTGGTCCTTCCATGTTTGATGTCTTGTTTCAGGTGTTGGACATCCCCTCGGCTTTTAATCTTTTGTTGGGTCGCCCATGGATCCATAATGCCGGAGCTGTCCCATCTAGTCTACACCAGAAGGTCAAGTTTGTGGTTGAACAGAAACTGGTCATCGTTCACGGGGAAGAAGATTTTCTTATCTATAACGAGACGGCTATTCCGTACATCGAGCCAGATCACAATGAGGAGGATTCTTACCACTCCTTCGAGTTGGTACACACCATTCATGCTTCACCGAAGAGTCCATTATCAATCCCTGAGCTATCCGGTGCCTCTGTTATGGTGGCTAAGGTTATGGTAAGCAATGGTTTCGAACCTAGTACTGGATTAGGCAAGCAAGGTCAAGGGATTCGCGTCCCAATTGAAGCTAGTGGACAATCTCATATAACTGGTTTGGGATATCGTGGATATGGCCGACGCAGACATGGAAAACGAGGCTCAATAGGCCATGGCAAACAAAAGTGTAGTCCTTTACCATCGCCCTTGAGCGAGACCTTCCATTCAGTTGGAATAGTTGGTGGATACGATGATTTGAGTAAGTTTGAGGATGATCTTGGGATAGTCTTCCCTGATTCGTCGAAAGACCAAGGTCCTGAACTAATGGTACTTGATGCTCATAATGTTGACAATGTTGACATACCCTACCTGGGTGACTGGTTCGATGACTTGACTGTCGCGGCTATCTTTGATGACCCTATGAAGATTGATGGAGCCCCTGAAGATGAACCGTATATGATGCCCAAGCCTCTGAAGCCGTCTGTCAACGCCATATTCGATGATCCATTGGAGGGTTTAGACACAGAGGGCAAACATGAGGAGGGGAATACGGTGGATCTTGAAATATGCAATGCCCACGATTTGAGAGATTCAGACAAGTCCGATCTTGAGGTTGTAAGAGGCACGATGGAACCTTGGGCAACATGAGAAAGCTAAATCGCTAATCATCAAGGAAACGGTATCAATCAATCTCGGTGATACAGAGAACCCCAGAGAGGTTAAAATCGGGGCTAGTCTCCCTGAGGAAATGGTTAAAAGACTAACGAAGCTGCTGAGAGACTAGTAGGATATTTTCACTTGGTCATATGCAGATATGCCCGGCCTTGATTGATCGATTGTTTAACATTTTTTACCGACAGATCCTTCGGTTAAGCCTAAGAAGCAGAGATAGCGGAAGGCTAAGCTAGAGTTAGCAAAGAAAATCGAAGAGGAAGTCATGAAACTCATCGATGTCAGATTCATAGAAGTTACTTAGTATCCTACTTGGGTAGCTAATATAGTTCCCGTATTAAAGAAGGATGGTCGTGTTCGGGTCTGTATGGACTATCGTGACTTAAATAAAGCCAGTCCGAAAGATGATTTTTCGCTCCCACATATTAATGTACTCGTGGATAGTACAACAGGGTTTGAACTGTTCTCGTTTATGAATGGTTTCTCAGGTTATAACCAAATCTTGATGAATGAGGAAGTCAAAGAAAAAATAACGTTTACTACACTTTGGGGGTATTCCATTATAAGGTCATGCCCTTCGGCCTCAAAAATGCTGGAGCAACATATCAACGGGCAATGGTTACTTTGTTCCATGATATGATGCACAAAGAGATCGAGGTTTATGTCGATGATATGATTGCAAAGACCCGGCGTGGAGAAGATCATATAGAAACCTTGATGAAGCTATTTGAAAGGCTTCGAAAGTTTAAGTTGCGCCTCAACCCGGCCAAGTGCGTGTTCGGCACTAGTTCGGGTAAGCTGCTTGGGTTTATTGTCAGTAGCAAGGGTATCGAGATTGACCCATCCAAAGTTAAAGCTATATGTGAGCTCAAACCACCGAAAACTGTCAAGGAGGTTTGGAGTCTCATGGGTAGACTAAACTATATTGCTCGATTCATCTCCCAGCTGAGCGAAACCGCTAAGCCATTTTTTAGATTACTCAAGAAGAATGCACTAGTCAAGTGGGACAGTGAATGTGAAGAGGCTTTTGAAAGATTGAAGCAGTACCTCATGAATCCACCTGTACTCGTCCCACCAACACCAGGGCAGCCTTTAACTCTATATCTCACAATCTGTAGCGAGTCTTTGGGTGCGATGCTTGCTCAAGAAAGTCAAGAGGACGAAAAAGAACGGGCTATCTACTATTTGAGTAAGAAGTTTACAGCATCTGAATTGAATTACTCTGAAACAGAAAAAACATGCGCAGCACTGGTTTGGGTGCTACATAGACTACGACAGTATACCTTGCATTATCAGGTACTTTTAGTGACAGAATGCGATCCTATCAAATATTTGCTTAATCAACCCGCCTTGGTCGGGAAGCTTGCCAAATGGCAGGTTCTTATTTCTGAGTTCGACGTTCAGTACCTGTCACAAAAGTCTGTTAAAGGACGAGTCATAGCTGATGTCTTGGCAGAAAACCCAAGGAAAAATGAAGACATCTATTACCCTGAGGATCGAATCATGGAGGTCGATGATTATACTTGGACTATGTACTTTGACGGGGCTGTAAACTTGTCAGGATCAGGCACCGGAGCAATTTTAATATCCCCAGGTGGACAACATTATCCAGTAGCAGCGAAGTTGGTTTTTCCTTGTACCAATAATATAGCCGAGTACGAAGCATGCATTCTCGGGTTACAAGCTGCAATCGAGATGAGGGTGGCCCGCCTCAAAGTGTTTGGTGATTCAGCTTTAATTATTCTTCAGACCGTTGGAAAATGGAAGACACGGGATGCTAAACTACTCCCTTATCATGAGTATCTGGATGAGTTGGTAGATGAATTTGATAATATCTCGTTTGAGTATTTATCCAGAACTCACAACCAGTTTGCTGACGCATTAGCTACGCTATCATCAATGTTGCAAGTTACCGATGGCCTTGAGGTGGAACCATTGAAGATCGAGGTACTAAGAAAGCCAGCTTACTGTATGGCCGTGGTTGATGAGCCAGATGGCAAGCCATGGTACCATGATATCAAGACTTACATCCAGAAGCAAGAGTTTCCTGAGAAGAGTACCCCATCTGATCAAAAGTACATAAAGAAGATGGCCTCGAAGTTCTTTTTGAGCGGAGAAAGTTTGTATAAGCGGTCTTATGATTCAATCCTTCTGAGATGCCTTGATGCTACTGAAGCGGTCCGTTTGATGATTGAAGTGCATGAGGGAATTTGTGGTCCGCACATGAATGGCCACATGCTAGCTAAGAAGATCATGAGATTGGGTTACTACTGGCTCACCCTTGAAAGCGATTGTATTCAGCACGTCCGAAGTTGTCACAAGTGCCAGATTCATGGTGATAAGATTAATGTTCCTCCAAATGAATTGCATCAGTTATCTGAGCCATGGCCATTCTCTATGTGGGGCATTGATGTGATCGGTCCGATCAACCCAAAAGCATCTAATGGGCATCGGTTCATCCTAGTCGCCATTGATTATTTTTCCAAATGGATTGAAGCTGCCTCATATTTGGCAGTCACGGCACGAAATGTTGTGAAATTCATTCGTCGGGATATCATTGCTCGATACGGTTCACCTGAGGCTATAATCACCGATAATGGATCAAATTTGAATAACAAGCTAGTTGATGAGTTATTCAAGGAATTCAAGATCAAGCATCTGAACTCTTCCCCATACCGTCCCCAAATGAATGGAGCAGTTGAAGCAGCCAATAAGAACATCAAGAAAATCTTGGCTAAAACGGCTGAGAATTACCGAGATTGGCATGAGAGGTTGCCTTTTGCACTCATGGCGTATCGAACCTCAATCCGAACCTCGACTGGGGCAACCCCATATTCTCTTGTGTATGGCATGGAAGCAGTATTGCCAGTTGAGGTGGAGATCCCTTCCTTACGTATTCTTTCCCAGCTCAAGCTGATTGAAGCAGATTGGATCCAACAAAGGATGGATCAATTGAATTTGATTGACGAGAAGCGGCTCAAGGCTTTATGTCATGGCCAATACTACCAGCAAAGGGTCGCCAAGTCCTTTAACAAGAAGGTTCGACCTCGACATTTCCAAGTAGGTGACCTTGTTTTACGAAAGCTGTTGCCGATATTTCCACTTCCAGAAGGAAAATTTGCTCCGAATTACGGTGGACCATATGTCGTGAAAAAGGTACTCCAAGGAGGTGCTTTGATTTTAGCTGAGATGGATGGTCGGGTGTTTACCAGTCCTGTCAACTCTGATGCTGTAAAGAAGTATTACACTTGATTTATTCTGGCATTTTCAATTAATCAATTTGTGATTTTCATCTTTGAGTTCAGAACTTTTGTGCATCTGTTCTATTTGCTCTTTATTCGCATCACTATTTTTCACTGTGAGACAGTTTTAATCAGGAAAACTCCTTGGTCCAATTGAATCAATCATTTGAATGAGAAACGTCCAGACGATGAAAGGCTAGCCATTTTCATAAATGTCCTACATATTAAACCCCGGTAAGCAGAGTAGAAAATTCCATGCTTACAAGGTAAAGAGTTATCTCACGAAAAGTATGACGACCAAAGTGACAAGAGGCATTCATTTCCTCTATCCCATACACTGCGTGTTATCCTTTGATTAACCCCATTGAATGAAGAATTCATTTCGTACCCCTGTCAGGAACAATACTTTATTGGGACAATTTTCAAAAAGTCCAAGGATAATTAGAATTTTCTTGCTTTCACTTGCATCAATCTTCAAGTATATTTATCGCATGCGGATTCTGCGGTAGTTCAAGTGCCTTAGACATGACGAAGAGCATTTCTTCCTGTTCCCCATACACACTCTATCCTTTGCTTAGCCAATTTGAGCGGTAAATTCATTTCTTACAACCCAATTGGTGATCATCATGTGGTGAAGGATTAAATCGCCCTAGGGGCAAACCCATCTTGAATGAAGACCTGTTAATGAAAGCGCACAAAAGCTCATCCATGGAGGCTTTTTTCTACTCTTTCATAGAAAAAAGGAAAGAAGAGGGAGAGAGATCCTTACACAAAAAAAAGAGGGAGAAAAACAAAAAAAGAGAACAAAATCTCTCTTGAGCAAGAAGGATTTCTCAAAAACAAAAAAGAGCAGCAAAAAAAAAAAAGCAAAAAAGCAAGATCTCTCCTTCAAGGAAAAAGAGAGAAGAGAAATGCTCTAAAAAAGAGGAGAAGAAAAAGTCTTGGTTGAAAACATTCAGAAAGGATCTTTCTTAAGGAAAAATTGCCGAAGTACAAGTTATTGGCGAAAGCATCAAGATGATCACCAATTCCTTCATGATATACCCCTTTGATTATAAATAGGCCTTTGTTTGAAACCTACCTGAACCTACGTTACAACCTTTACCAAAGCCTCTTCAGATTAAGGCACTTGAGTTAACGTGGGATTTCAAATGTTTATAAATATTGCTTGGAGAAGTGCGAGCAAGTTCATTTTATCTCATTTTTTGCAAGTTCCTGACTTGTAAACCTGGTGCAACCGAAGATATCATTTCAAAGCCAAAATGACTCTTACATGAGTCTCCTTTGATAAGCCATTGACCAAGTTCTGAATTATAGTCCTTGAGAAGACCTCTCGAATTGGTCATGTCATACTAATTGCGAGAATACTCGAACCCTTGCTGAGCATGATGGTGACAGTTCAGAGTGGTTCTTATACTCGTATCAATGGTCGGGTTTCAAAAGCTTTTTCATGAGAGCGAGTGAAAAGTCCTTTCTAACTGAAAGTTTCTCATTCAAATGTTGATTGGATTCACCGAAAGGTTTCCTTATTGACAAAATTCCCGATGAAACTTTGTGATACGAGTAAAGAGCTTATGTGATTTAATGGTATATAATGTTGCAATGATTTTATGAACGTGTTTGCTTTAAAGACAGGTATGACACACAATCATCTTGTCCTTCTCTTGGTCAATGCTTGGGAAATCCATGTAAGAGTTTCTAGACCCTTTTCAAATTGACAGCTCTACCAAATGATAATTGCGATTTTGTTTTTCTATTTGATTAGTTCACGATCGGCCTGCTCTCGTGTTCTTAATCTTTATGTTTACCCTTGTTCACGATTGACCTGTTCTCGTGAAACCTTTATCAAACTCATGATTGACCTGCTCTCATGATTTTGATTTCTCTATTTGATTAGTTCACGATCGACCTGCTCTCGTGTTCTTAATCTTTATGTTTACCTGGGTCATGATTGACCTGCTCTCGTGATACCTTTATCAAACTCATGATCGACCTGCTCTCATGATTTCGATTTTTCTATTTGGTTAGTTCACGATCGACCTGCTCTCGTGTTCTTAATCTTTATGTCTACTCTGGGTTACGATCGACCAGTTCTCGTGACACCTTTATCAAACTCATGATTGACCTGCTCTCGTGATTTTGATTTCTTTATTTGATTAGTTCACGATCGACCTGCTCTCGTGTTCTTAATCTTTATGTTTATCCAGTTCACGATCGACCTGTTCTCGTGAATTGTAATCACATTTAGACCACCATCAACCTACCCTTGTAGTCTTGGCTCTACCTCTACTAAATTACGATCGACCTGCTCTCGTGTTTGGTAAGAAGGTATTTCCGTGTGTTATTTATAGCTTTGCATATCATGCATCATTTTCCTCTTGCATAAAAAACGGGATCAAAAACTCCCACAAAAAAAATTCATCATTTGCATTATCAAAATTTAGGTTCAATTTGGTCTTTGAGCGAAACCTCTACGAGCCTCCACTCAAAGAGGGGCAGCTGTTGACACCTAAATTTTGACTTTTTCATTTAAGTATAAAATGAGAATTAGACATAGTTCTCACAAAAAAAATTCATGCATTGCATATTTGTTTCTCGTCAATTACTCATATTTTCGCATTCAGGACAGAGTTGAGTCAATTGAACTTCATTTTGACAGGAGACCAGGCTAAACTTAGCTGGAGATTCCAAGAGGATCTTGAGCTTATTTTGGTCCATTTGAGCTTAAATATTTAATTAAGGCTTTTAGTTGAATGTCCATTGTTAAGAAAAGCCTTAATTTGAGCCCGCAATTTTTCATCATGATTTTGGACTCAAAACAACCCGTTTTAGCTTTTATAGTCATAAAAGACCTCTAGTTAATCACCCACTTGATTAATTAAGGTCCAATTAGGCTCGAAATCACAAAATAAGCCCACAAGAGCCTAGGAAGTGCAGCCAATTTTCATGGATCTCCATTTGGACGAAAATGCTTAGTATTTTAGTTGATTAGGACTCTCGAAAGATCAAGATTTCAAATTCATCGAAAGAGTCTTATTTTAACTAGAGATAGAGTTTTAAGAAATCGAAACTCTATCCTTGTTTGGCTGAAAATAACAGAAAGATTTTCGCGGATTCGGGCTCCTAAAATCTAATGGCTCATAATTAATCTTGCTTTAATCAATCCTACGGTCAGAATTAACTCTTGCTTTCGCTAGGGTTGATGAACTAGAGCCTATATAAAGGAGCTTCCATTCAACGTACAAGACGGGAAGAAAAAATCAAAACATATAGAGAGTGAAAGACGATTTCGGTTCAAGCCAAGTCAACCGAGACCCCCCAAGCCATCCGCACGAGCAACCCCATCGCCTAGCCGTCTGGTCACATTCAACTCTTGTTCTGCCTAGCTCCGACCATCCTTGAGGTTCTTCAGCATTCCTGCTCAGCCACGGTTGGCCCAGCCTCATCACCGTTCAGCCTTGGTGGCCGGTGTAGCTCGTGACCAGTCAGAACCGCAAGGATTCGCCTCTGTCCAGCTCAAAAATCATCACTGTTCAGCATCAATTTAAGGTCGAACAGCCCTGCTTTCTTGTTATTTTGAGGATTTGATATTGCTGCTACCTGTGCTAGATCACTCGTGTGTGGTTTGGCTCAAAGTCGGCTCAAAAGGCGCGATTTTTTGGGTGAATCATCGAGTTGTGCACGCACCAGATTTTTGCTTGGAAAAGGTAACAATCTCGACCATTTGATTGCAATTCGTGCTTGTTTTACTTTAAAAAGGATTGTACGAACTTGCTTGATTTGCAATTAGAAGTAGAAAAGTGATCTTTTCTTTAATCCTTACTAGAGGTCGATTTGGGCTGACAAAATCAGAATTTTCCTTGAAGTGGATGATGAATTCAGTATACATGCTCCTTCCTTGGTCGAAATTTACCATGCCACGTTTGTTTGATCTTGCGTCGTTTTTTTTATCTTTTGTATAATTTGATTTTTCTTGCATATCGCATGTTTGTTTGATTTTTATATTTAAAGTTTGCACATAAATAAACAATATTGCCCATAACACATGCTCCCAATTGTGCCTTGTCCCTCGGTAAACGTACAAGGCAACATCTGACTTCGATCTCTAAGTACGATTGTGCTCGTACGTGTGAATTAGACATCAAATCCTCCATCTCGAGGATCGGATTGCTAATTCCTATATAGAATTTCATGGTTTGCCCTATGTATATAGGGACGACGGTAATTCTATAATATATTCACTTGCTAGCCCCAATCACGAGGAATGTTGTGAATAAAATCGGAATTTCGGATTTAAAGGTGTTTTATGGGCAATATTGTTTATTTTTGTTCAAATTTCATGTTCTTCTTGTTCTATTAAATTCCTAAAAAATCCAAAAAAAAAAAGGAAGTCACATTTTGTTAAGAAAATCATGTTCTCTTACACCTTTTGCATGTAAAATAACCCATAGTAAAGTTTAGGACTTTGAGAAATCGATTTCTTGAACTAAGTTAGGTGTTATTTAACTTTAGGATAATATTTTACCTTAGTCTTTCATAAATCCGAAAATAAAAAAAAATCAATCATTTGCATGTCATATAGTTTAGGCCATGCTTTGCCACGTCATTCATTCATGCATGTCATATAGTTTAGTTGCATTGTGTCTCATTCATATCATCAATCAAAGGGATTCTTCATGAAATCTGGTACCGAAAGGGCATTAATTTTTTCAAATTAATGTAATCAAGTCTCCGGACTCATTTTCTCTGGTTCGCTGAACCCGTTAATTTATTTAGGTTTCTAATCGACCTACCAAGAACGATTAGTGGCGGCTCCGAATTGAATAAATCTTGCATGAAAAGAACCTAAGTTGCGATTCGGTAGGACTTGGGAGAGTCCGAATTAGGTTAGTTAATTTAATTAACCTGATAATCCGTTAACCTAAGGTTTTCATAATTTTTAGGTCGCGACATAGAGGAATCCAATGTTGGCGGTGACGAAACTTTTCAACTTTGAATTGAGCTCGGATTGGCCTGAGACGTGACACTGGAGGTGGTTCTCGGTGGTCCTCGGTGGTCGTGGGCTGTTCACCAAGATTTGCTTGAGCGTGGTCGAACAAGGCCGGACAATGTGTAAAGCGTGGTGTCGCGACCTAAAAATCGGTTTCCCAATTTTTAAAGTTAATGGATTACCATGTTAATTAAATTGAATTAACTAGCATAGCTCGAACTCTCCCGAGTTCTACCAAATCGTGACTTAGGTTCAATTTCATCAAAAGAAGGATTTATCTTGGAGTCGCCACTAATCATTTTGGGTAGGTTGATTAGACACCTAAATAAAGCATCGGGAGAAATACTTTATTCCTACGAACCAGAGATTAATGAGTTCGGGGACTTGATTACGCTAATTTTTCAATTAACGCCCTTTCGGTACCAATTTCATGAAAATGTTCAACTTGGCAATTTTGATGAATTTTCACTTGAGGTTCAAATGTGCAATTTTTTTTGGTTTTCTTTTTATGAAATTTTTTTTAGATTTTTCAATGTATTATAAAGAATGCAAAATCACCCAAAGCAAACGAAGATGTGAAGAGAGAGCAGGTAAAGTAAAACTACCCTAAGGATAGTGAAAATAAAACCCGCAACTCGTCGGGTGAATAATTACAGACCAATTAAATAAAACCCGAGACATGATCGGGAACACAACAAAAATGGACCGGAATGGACATCGGTCAAACACCCGTCGCCAAGCCTCGTGGGTCAGGAGTACAACAAAACGGACCGGAATGGACATCGGTCATCCTCCAGTCTTCAAAGCATCGAGCCGAAAGCCAAATGAAAATAATGAACTTATCCAATCGAACATGCACAATCACCAATGAGTTAAGACAATTCAAAAACTCAAAGAAAGTTTAACACGTGCTGATTAAACTTCATTGAGACCATTTTTTACATTTTCCAATGCATTAACACAAAAAATACGAATTAAATCATACTGTCCACGAACATTCTTAGGGAGAAAGCAGTAACCATAAAATACAAAAGAAATAATGAAATGTATGCAAAAATTCTGAGATTTTTTATGTGGATGGGAAAATGTGTCGTTGACAACTTTCATGTTTTACATTCTTACTGAAGAGACACTCATTTTCGTGTAGAAAATGGTCTTTCATGAGAGCTCAGCAGCAAACAAACAAATTTCACAGAACAGACATACTTCAGGATTAAGCTCAAATGGACACTCAAATCTCAAAATTAATGCACTAAACTTTCCAGTCTACTAAACAAGACCCCAATGAACAACTTTCATTTTTTGTGAAGTTTCAAAAGAAGACTCTAAACATGAGATAACTACGAATCAATATGACCACGCACAGAAAAACACTCAGACTCAAGGACGCCAGCAGAATTGCATGATTTCATTAAATGCATTAAAAATACGAAACGTGCATAAATATTTTTGTATTTTTATATGTTATGCATTAAGATCTTATGAACAAATATCATGAAGAGGTCTTTATGAAACGAAGTCTAGAATAACCCATGGAAAATCATTTAGCGTGAAAGGTCAGAAAAATTCCATCTCAGGTTCTGATCACCATATTTCCAAATTTCTGCTCTCCATTTCGGGACCCTTTTGACATAGCAAACGACGTCCATTTTCACGCCATAATATATCAAATCGAAGATCTCGAAGTCATCTACGAATGTTCAGTATATTTGTTTTCGAGATTTCTTCATCTAAATATGAAAAATTGAGTTACCAGATAATTGCACATGCTGATGCACCTAGAGCTCGTTGAAGATGAATCCGTCGCGTCGCCAAGGCTTGTTCCACTGCGGCGAATTTTTCTCTCTCAAAATTTTTTCTCTTGAAATCTCTCCAAAATTTTTTCTCCTCCAAAGTCTTCCTAATTTCTCTCTAATCTCTCCAAAAGTCCACCCTTCAAGGCTCTCATTCTTCCTCCTTTTATAGCCTACTCCCACATCTTCCTTTCTCTATCTTCATATATCATTCTAATTTTTCCACTAACTTCATCTTCCCTTCTAATTCCACCATCTTCCCTTCTTTATCTCCATCTTCCCTTCTAATTCCACAATCCTCCATTCTTTATCTCCATCTTCCCTTCTAATTCACCATCTTCCATTCTAATCTTTCCATCTCACATTCTAATTCTTCATCTTCCCTTCTAATTCTACCATCTTCCATTCTATATCTCCCATTCTCCATCTTCCTTTCTAATTTCTCCATCTTCCCTTCTATATCTCCCCTTCTCCATCTTCCTTTCTAATTTCTCCACTATCCTTAAAATTTTATGTATTTGCAATTCAGCCCCTGAAGTTTTATGTATTTGCAATTCAGTCCCTGTGGAAAAATTTCTTTTAAGTTCAAAACTTCATAAGCCTTTCGGCACACCTCCCTCACGCTCAATCCAATCGTTTGTCAATTTAAGCTCAAATCCTCCGTCGTTAGCCATAATAAAATGCATGACCGACAAAAAATTAAATATGCAATGCATGAAAAAATTAATTTTTGGTGAGAACAAATTCTCATTTTTTTATGTACTTAAGTGAATGAATTTTAAAAAGTCAAAATTTAGATGTCAACAGCTGCCCCTCTTTGAGCGGAGACTCGTAGAGGTTTCGCTCAAAAACAAAATTGAACCTAATTTTTGACAATGCAAATGAATGATGATGATTTTTCTTTGTGGGGGAGTTTTAATCCCATTTTATATGCAAGTGCAATGATGCATGGTGTGCAGGATTGTAAATAACATGTGTTAAGATTTCTCTGCTCCGAGGAAACGGATTAAAGAAACCTGCACATGGATCGCATATAAAATGTCGGTCTTACCAGACACTTCATAATGCTGGTGATTCCCTTAAGCTCTAGGCATTTTTGTGGATGCAAGAATCTTAAGGTACTGGTACCTATCCGTTACCAGAGGTTTCTCCCTGATGCGAGAAAGCGCAAGATCTGTAAGGGGATGTGTCCACTGCATCTCTTCGAGTGGAGTCACATAGTTTCTTTCAAGACAATTAGAGCTGGTCCTTGATGATCTGAAAGGGTATCAAAACCATAAGAGCATGTCGATTATGGTTTTTGATAAAATTTGTCGAGACCACGAGAGCATGAAGATCATGGTTCGCACAAGCATCCAGACACAAGAGCATGTCGATTATTGTCACGCCCCTGATCCCCACTTGGGAACGCGGCATCCCGTTCCTGCGGAAGATACACCTCGCACTCGCCTGGTTTTACGGTATGCGACGGCCCAGAAAATTTTTCACTTCGTCGCAACCAGACGACGCGGCCTTCAACGAACTTTCATACCTGCGGAAGCGTGCCTCCATTCCATTCACACAAGCATACAAGGCCAAAGGGCAGTATAGACAAGTAAATACAAACAGTATTATATACATATCAAGCGTTAGGTACAGACCCCAAAAAGAAGCCACAATCTACAGACTAACCTATGCTCATGCAAACTCCAAAACACTAAACCACTGCCAGGGACTCAGTCCTCCTCCGGCTCCTCATCGGAATCCTCCACTAGGTCTTCTTCTGGATCCTCCTCATCGGTATCCATGGCATCGCCCTCCTCGTGGCCATCAATCTCAGATCGTCCAGGGGACGGCAACTCCTGCAGTGGGTCGGGGTCGATCACCTGGCCTCCATACTCAGCAGGCTGCAGCCAGAATGGGTCCTCCTCCATGGGTATCGGGGAATCTCGCTGGGGTCCCTCAAAGCCATGAAGGCCCTCTCTAAACCAAGCCTCAAACCTATGGGGCACTAAGTAAGGACCTCCCTGATCTACGAGTACAGTCGTCACATGCCTATGCCACAGGGTAGCGTGCATATCAAAATGGAGGGTGATGTGAGTGTCCATCTGAATCGGCAGTCCAAAAAGCATCGGCGGAGCGGCCATTACTGTGACCTGGATCTGTAAAAGAGGCAACCAACGCCAGTGAGTCGAGGACTCAGCAAGCTCACCACTAATCCTAGCGTAGGGTAGGATATACAAGCGGGGTCGGTCCTAACCAATATCTAGGTTTCAGGGTTCAGGGTCCAACCACTCTCGATCTCCCAAGATACTATAGCCCATTGTAACCAACACGAACCACATAATAATACAAGTTGCACAATACAGACGGGCAATATCAAACAATCAACAATCATGTCATGCGATGCTACAGGCCTCAAGCGGCCATCACAGATCCCATGGATCAGCTCGCCTATCACTCCAATTCCCATCAGGGCTCAATCTCAGTGCCACACGGCAATTACCACACTGCGTTTCTGACGCCTTACGTTGGTCTCCCTTTTCTCTCCATTTCCCCATCTTGGGCACATTCTCATGTCACATCTTCGGTGACTCGTGCAATGCTCTGAATGTATGCAGGGCCCAAATGATCACATCGACAATTCAACACAGAGCATGCATGCCAAGAAGCATAAGTGCAAGAGCAGAGTACGTCATTCAACCATTCAATCGACCTCATGTTCCTCGAGCCAAGCGAACATAGATCAAATGCCTCTACTCACGAAGTTCCGATCACGTAAGTTCGCCTTACATCTCATACGAAGTTCTACCATACCATTACTTACCCAAGAGCAACCCATTGATCGAGCCCATATAAGCCAATGTCTAATCTAATTAAGGGTCTTTCATTAATCAAGCTAAGTTCGACTGGGCCTAAGGCCCACTTCAAAAGTTGAGGTCCAATAATAAATTCTTAAATTAAATCATATGGGTTGGGCCTATTATTTTATTAATTTCGCGTAAGGCACAAGCCCATTTCCAAGGATTTATTATTTAAGCCCATTTCCATTATTTTAGGCCCAAATTGATAACCCAAGCCCATATACACTTTTGGGTTTCATTCTTAAATGTTCATGGACTTAATTTAGGCCCAATTTAAGTGGATTTTCGTCCATTAGTGGCCCATTAGTTAGGTTAGGCCCATTTTGTTTAATTTTGGCCCAATTACTTGAATTTAAAGCTTCCAAGCCCATTAGTTCCCTTTTGCCCTTTAAGTACACGCCTAAGCCCATACTTGCAGCCCACAATTCACGTTTTTAAGGCCCGTTCAAGTTATTAGTTTCCTCCATGGGCGAGTCCTTTGGAATGTCTTCGGCCCGTTAGCTTATTTTAAGCCCAACTTGCCTTATTCAATTTCCCGAGCCCACTAATACACTTCGGCCACCCCATACACGCCCAAACCGAACTCCCACAGCCCTGTATACCAAATTTCCAGCCCTCTCCAAGTCTCTAAGCTCTTAGTTTAACCTAACATACTAATCACCTCAACAAACATAACTTGCCTAACCTTTAACCATGCAATTTCTTCTATAAACCATCATGGACAGCCCTCTAGAACACATTTCACATACATATACAACTAACCTAAACCAAGATTAGGGGTAGAGCTTACCTAAAGCGGCTCGGAACGACGATGCAAGCCGGGGAAACACCGGACGGCCGAATAGGGTTCACGGCCTACAAGGAGAATCGGGTTCGGTTGGCTATTGAACGGCGCCTCACGTTTGTGGAAATGGAAGGAAGGTGAGTCAAGAAGCTTACCAAGGAGTGGGGATGATCGGCGGTGAGGGACGGTGGCCGAACGACGACGAACAACGACGATGGTCGGGCGGCCGGCTTGAAACCCGAGGGAGATAGAGAAGAGATGAGTTGAGGTCGGGCTTCAAGAGGCTCTCAAGGCCACGGAACAACAAAGGAAGGATGAGAAGGGGCTTACCGTGAGGTGGTGGCGACGGGGAAGGTGGCGGACGACGGTGGCTCACGGTGGAGGAGCGGCGGCCGAAGGAAACCGTGAGGGGGAAAGATTTCGGGAGGGAGAGAGAGGTGAGGGTATTGCCGAAAATGAGAGAGTGAGGGAGGAGAGAGAGAGGTTTATGTGGGTTATAGTGAAATTCAAAATAAGATAATGAGGTTAGGTTGAATAGTGACAAGGATATGATGTTTACTATGCTTGAATGACACTTGATTTACTTGATGGATTGATGGGTTGACATTCTTGGAAATTGTGCCATGATGTGATTGATTGATTGACAAGACGTTTGATTGATTTGACAACTGATTTGACTTGCCTCGATTTGCGTGCCAAATGCACCGATCGGGTTCTGAGCTCGAACGAATTTTAGACAGGATTTGATTTCGATTGACCGAATCTACTCCCAAAAATCCTAATTCAACTAATTCTAAGGACTGAGCATTTACCGGGGGCATTTCGGTAATTTTCCAATCGCGTCTTGCTTCACGACTACACCGGCTGTCTGCCCTTCTGGCGACATTTCTGAAACTGAGTTCATTTCTTAGTTGTGTTTATCTTACTGATTCGATTGTCCAAAGTCGGATTTCATTTTGTGGTCAATTTCATTAAATAACGACTCTGTCTCTGTCTCAGACCAACGGGCGGCTGTTTGGAAAATTCTTCCCAGATAGCCTTTCCCCTTTGGTTGGTCAACTCGGGGTAGCTAATCCTGAGTGAGCGTCGATCAGAGTGTATTAACGAAGTATTTCCATTCATTTAGAATTTCCGACAATCGGGTCGAATTTTCAGACTGTCACAATTATGAACTGGATGGATAAGATCAAGAACATGAGAGCATGTCGATCATGAACTTGATAGGGTACCAAAATCACAAGAGCATGTCGATTATGATTTTGATAAAATTTGTCGAGACCACAAGAGCATGTCGATCATGGTTCGAACAAATGTTTCATGCAGATCACAAGAGCATGTCGATTATGAACTGGATGAAATTAAGGAGTGTGCTTTCTCATTGGTGCAAACTCAAAGCTTGCGATTTTGAAAAGGGTTCAGAAAACTTACCTGGGTTTTTTGGGTAGTTGAGAGGTAGATTTCTTTCAAGATCATTAGAACTGGTCTTTGATGATCTGAAAGGGAGATGTGCCGCCAATCTCACAGGGCGGTGACCACATCGAGAGGGTGTGCTACACAAGCCATGTCAGTGTAAACACAAGATATTCAAAACTGGGTTCAGAAAACTTACCTGGGTCTTCTGAACGAATGGTCAAGGAGTAGACAGGCTGACTGCATCATACCTGCTTATTCTCTTGAAGTAAAATTATGCGCATAGACCAAATCAATGCTAATGCGACATGTATTTCATAAAAATCACGCTTCACTGAAGAAGACGAATATTTGAATGACTGTATGTGTCGCAACAAATTTGAGTGCCTTAACAATCATCAGAAGGCTCAGGTTAAAGATATACTTTCCTGAGAGCTTGGAAGCTTGCCAGGTGGGCACTTGCCAACACGGCTTGTTCATTCAATCATCCTTGGATGAATTTCAAGACCTCATGAGGTAGCTTGAATATCAGGAATGCATGTGCACAGACAATATTAGATGTAACATGTACAGGCATGTATGCTGAAATTCAACGTGCCTAAAACCGCCTTTAGGACGAGGTATGGGCATACAAGTTCATAGTTATGCCGTTTGGATTGACGAACGCCCCAGCAGCATTTATGGATATGATGAATCGAGTGTTCAAGGAGTTTCTGGATCAGTTCGTGATAGTCTTCATTGATGACATTTTGGTGTATTTAAAGAGTTCTGAGGACCACGAGGAACACTTAAGGATTGTCCTGCAGATGTTAAGGGAACACTCGCTGTATGCGAAGTTTAGCAAGTGTGAGTTCTGGTTAAGCAGAGTGGCGTTCCTTGGACACATAGTATCTGGAGAAGGAATATCAGTGGATCCAGCAAAGATCGAGGCTGTAGAGAAGTGGCCGAGGCCAACAACTATGACTGAAGTACGAAGTTTTCTTGGATTGGCTGGCTACTACAGACGTTTTGTGGATAGGTTCTCGGTGATAGCGTCTCCTCTAACCCACTTTTTGAAGAAGGAAACGAGGTTTGAATGGACTAAGAAATGCGAGGAAAGTTTTCAGGAGTTGAAGGATCGATTAACTTCCGCACCAGTGTTGACCATCCCATCTGGACCTGGAGGGTTTGAGATTTACAGTGATGCGTCATTAAGAGGATTTGGATGTTTCTTGATGCAGCATGGACGAGTAGTAGCTTATGCATCTAGACAGCTGAGGCCGCATGAGATGAACTACCCGACGCACGACTTGGAATTAGCTGCAATTGTGTTTGCACTAAAAATTTGGAGGCATTACTTGGTGGGAGAGAAGTTCCAGATTTTCACGGACCATCAGAGTTTGAAGTATTTGTTTTCGCAGAAGGAACTGAATATGAGACAGCGTCGTTGGATGGAGCTATTGAAGGACTACGACTGCGATATTTTGTACCATCCAGGAAAGGCGAATAAAGTGGCGGATGCTCTGAGTAGGAAGTCGAGCATTGCGCATATGATGGTCAAAGAATGGACATTACTGGAGGAAATCAGAGATTCTGAGTTCAAGGTCGAGGTAGGAAACCTCTCAAGTCTGATGGCTACGTTGCAAATCGAACCAGAGATTCAGCTAAGGATCAAGGAGTTACAATTTGCGGACCCAGACATTCAGAAGATTATGTCGATGAATGCAGATGAGAGGAAGGCTGAGTTCCAAGTAACTGCGGATGGAATATTGAAGTTTAAAGGACGTCTGTGCGTGCCAAATAATGAAGAACTAAAGGAAAGGATTTTGTCTGAGGCGCACAGGAGCAACTACAGTATTCATCCAAGGAGTACGAAGATGTATCAGAATTTGCGTCAGCACTACTGGTGGAACGGCATGAAGGTGGATGTGGCTAAGCAGGTGGCCAAGTGTCTGACGTGTCAGCAAGTAAAGGCGCAGCATTGCAAGCCTGGAGGATTATTGCAACCATTGGAAATCCCAGAATGGAAATGGGAGCATGTCACTATGGATTTCGTGACAGCACTGCCAAGAAGTCAGAGAGGCAATGATTCGATATGGGTTGTAGTGGACAGACTGATGAAATCAGCTCATTTCATTGCAGTACGAAAGGACTCGACCTTGGAAAGGTTGGCGAGTTTATACGTGAGGCAGATCGTGAGGTTGCATGGGGTACCAGTAAGCATTGTATCAGACATAGATCCTCGTTTCACAGCTACGTTCTGGAAGAGTTTGCAGGGTGCTTTGGGAACAGAGTTGAGATTCAGTACAGCCTACCATCCTCAGACAGACGGTCAGTCGGAAAGGACCATACAGACTCTAGAGGACATGATGAGAGCGTGCGTAATAGACTTCAAAGGAGGCTGGGAAGAACAGTTACACTTGGTGGAATTTGCCTACAACAACAGCTATCAACAGAGTATCAGAATGGCACCGTTTGAGGCACTGTATGGAAGGGCCTGCAGAACTCCGATTTGTTGGGACGAAGTTGGTGAGAAAAGCATAACAGGCCCGGAGTTAGTTCAGCAATTAGTTGAGGCAGTTAAAGTGATCAGGGACAAACTGAGAACCGCTCAGAGCAGGCAGAAAAGCTACGCAGACAAGAGACGTAAGCCATTGGAATTTCAAGTTGGAGATCACGTCTTTTTGAAGGTGTCGCCGATGCGAGGACTATCTCGGTTTGGCAAGAAAGGAAAGTTGAGTCCTAGGTTTGTTGGGCCATTCGAGATTTTGGAAAAGATCGGGACACTGGCTTATCGTCTAGCACTACCGCCGAACTTATCGCAGATTCACAACGTGTTTCATGTATCGATGCTCCGGAAGTACGAGCCGGACCCTGGCCATATACTCGATCATGAAGTCATTGAAATGGATGACCGCGTCTCGTACGTGGAAAGGCCAGTAAGGATTGAAGATCGTAAGGAGCAGGTCTTGAGGAACAAGACGATACCGCTGGTCAAGGTTATCTGGGAGCATCATGGGACTGAAGGAGCGACTTGGGAAAGTGAGATCGAGATGAAGAAGAAGTACCCGTATTTATTTGGGTAGCTTAGTGTAATTTCTGTTTTGTTGTAAGGATTGGTGGATTGTAAATTTCGAGGACGAAATTTTTATAAGAAGGGAAGAATTGTGACAGTCTGAAAATTCGACTCAATTATCGGAATTTCTAAATGAATGGAAATACTTCGTTAATACACTTTGATCGACGCTCACTCAGGATTAGCTACCCTGAGTTGACCAATCGAAGGGGAAAGGCTACCTGGGAAGAATTTTCCAAACAGCCGCCCGTTGGTCTGAGACAGAGACAGAGTCGTTATTTAATGAAATTGACCACGAAATGAACTCCGACTTCGGACAATCGAATTAGTAAGATAAACACAATTAAGAAATGAAGTCAGTTTCAGAATTGTCGCCAGAAGGGCAGACAGCCGGTGTACGTCGTGAAGCAAGACGTGATTGGAAAATTACCGAAATGCCCCCGGTAAATGCTCAGTCCTTAGAATTAGTTGAATTAGGATTTTTGAGAGTAGATTCGTTTAATCGAAATCAAATCCTGTCTGAAATTCGTTCGCGCTCGGGACCCGATCGGTGCATTTGGCACGCAAATCGAGGCGGGTCAAATCAGTTGTCAAATCAATCAAGGGTCTTGTCAATCAAATCAATCGGTCAATCATGGTTCAATTCCCCATGCAATCCATCAATCTTGTCAAGGGTACAATGTCACATACAAGCTCACATCAAAGTACCACCTACTCCCACCAACTTGTTTTATTTTGATTTTTTTCCCTATTATAACTATCTTGGACTATCTTTCTCCTCCCTCATTCTCTCCATTTTCGGCCGGCACTCCCTCTCCCTCTCTTCTTTTTCTTCTTCTCCCTTTCTTTTTTTCCCCCGTGGCCGATCGAGCTCCTCCACCGTCCGCCGCTCGGTCCCGTCGCCATTAGCCACCTCCACCAGCCACGAACACGCCTAGGTGAGTCCCTCATGCCTCTTCTTGTTACCTTCATGGCCTCAAGAGCCCTTAGGGTCCGACCGAACCTCATTCTCCTTCTCCTTCCTTGTGCCGTAGCCGTCCGCCGCCCGTTCAGCCACCCACGTCGTCGTCGTTCATCACCGTCCGACCACCAGCCTCCGTCACCGACTCACCTCCATCTCGGTAAGCCTCCCATCTCACCCTCCTCCCATTTCAATGGCGGAACGTCACCGTTTAAGCCCCGGAACAGCCCCCTCTCCCCTTGGTTCTTCCGCCCGTTGTAAATGCCGAGGACGCACCGGCCAACCCAACTCCTCTCACCCGGTTCCATGACCATCCTAATGCTTGAAAATGTTGGTTTTAGGCCTCGAGGGTTCCGTGGGACCGCCGGTGCAGCCGCTCCCATCCACCCTTGCCGTGAGCTCCCTCGGCCACCGTGGGCCTCCTTCGTTGCCGTCGCCCGTCCCGCTCCAATAGGTAAGCTCCACCTCTAACCTTGGCTTAGGTTAGTTGTATATGTGTGTAGTGTAGCGCAAAGATGGTTGGTTATGATGATTATAGGCTAATACAAGTGGTTAGGCATAATGTTCACTAAACTAATGTGATCGAAGGTTGCTTGGGCCGTATGAGTGGGCTGTGAGTGCACAATTTGGGCGTGGAAATGGGTTGTGTGGGCTGCAAATGGGCTGATTTAGGCGTGGGATGATGGGCCAAAGGGTACCAATGGGCTTAGGGGCTTAATTTTAAGCTAGTTGGGCCAAAATGATGCAAATCGAGCTTAATTTGTAATGGTGGGCCTCAATGGACGAAAATTCACTTAAATTGGGCCTAATTTCTAATCTTGAATATTAAAATATGAAGCCTAACGATGTGCATGGGCTTGGGTATTAAATTGGGCCTGAAATAGTTGAAATGGGCTTAAATGGATAGTCTTTAACAATGGGCTTGGGCCCTACACGAATTTAATAATAATAACGGGCCCAAACCATATATTTAATTTAAGGAATAAATCATGGGCCTCAAACCTTGAAGTGGGCCTTAGGCCCTGTCGGACTTAACTTAATTAATTGGACCATTACTTAGGTTAAACCTTGGTTTATATGGGTTCATTTAGGGGATCGCCTATGGTAAGTAATGGTATGACCGGACCGCGAGTAAGATGTTAATGTGAGCACAGATGATCGAGAATCTGAATGTTTAGCACTAGTCTTATGATCGTGTGGCATGATGAACATGTGATTTATTAGACGATCAATTGATGTGCTTCGATATTGTACTTGTGTACTTTAGCATGCATGCTCTGTGTTGAATTATTGATGCAATCATTTGGGCCCCGCATAAATTCAGAGCATTGCATGAGTCACCGGAGTTGTGACATGAGAATGTGCCCAAGATGGGAAATGGAGAGAAAAGGGAGACCAACGTAAGGCGTCAGAAACGCAGTGTGGTATTGCCGTGTGGCACTGTGAATGAGCCCTGATGGGATTTGGAGCGATAGGCGGGCTTGATCCGTTGAGATTCGTTATGGCCGGTTGAGGCCCGAGCATGATCCGTGGGATCTGAATTGGCCGTTTGAGGCCTGTAGCGTTGCATGACATGATTGCTGATTGTTTGATATTGCCCGTCTGTATTGTATAACTTGTATTATTATGTGGTTCGTGTTGGTTACGATGGGCTATAGTATCTTGGGAGATCGAGAGTGGTTGGACTCTGAACCCTGAACCCTAGATACTGGTTAGGACCGACCTCACTTGTATACCCTACCCTACGCTAGTATTAGTGGTGAGCTTGCTGAGTCCTCGACTCACTGGTGGTGGTTACCTTCCTTTTCAGATCCTGGACGCCAGTGATGGCTGCACCCCCGATGCTTTTTGGATTGCCGATTCAGATGGATACTCAGATCACCCTCCATTTTGATATGCACGCTACTCTATGGCATAGGCATGTGACGACTGTACTAGTAGATCAAGGTGGACCCTACCTAGTGCCCCATGAGTACGAGGCTTGGTTTAGAGAAGGCCTTCATGGTTTCGAGGGACCCCAGCGAGACTCTCCAATACCCATGGAGGAGGACCCATTTTGGCTGCAGCCTGCCGAGTATGGAGGCCAGGTGATCGACCCTGACCCGGTGCAGGAGTTGCCGTCTCCTGGACGCTCAGAGATTGACGGCCACGAGGAGGGCGATGCCATGGACACTGAGGAGGAGGATCCAGAAGAGGATCCCGTGGAGGACTCCGAGGAGGAGCCTGAGGAGGACTGAGTCTCTGGCAGTGGTTTAGTGTTTTGATGTTAGGTTGAGCGTAGGTAGGTTTGTAGTTGGTGGTTTCTTTTTGGGGTCTGTACCTAACGCTAATGCTATGTTATGTATATATTGTCATTTGTGTTTATATTATCCGTTCTACCCCTCCGGTTTGTATGTATGCATGTATGGTTAGGAGGCACGTTTCCGCAGCTACAAGTTTTCGATGAAGGACGCACCGTCTGGTCACGACGATAGGTTCCCCTGGGCCGTCGCATATTATGAACCTGACGAGCGAGGGTGAGAATCTTCCGTAGGAATGGGATGCCGTGTGCCCGGTAAGGGTTCGCGGCGCGACAGATCGTATCCCGAGCACAAACGAATTTCAAACAGGATTTGATTTCGATCTATCGAATCTACTCTCAAAAATCCTAATTCAACTAATTCTATGGACTGAGCATTTACCGGGGGCATTTCGGTAATTTTCCAATCACGTCTTACTTCATGACGTACACCGGCTGTCTACCCTTCTGGCGACATTTCTGAAACTGATTTCATTCTTGCATTGTGTTTATCTTACTAATTCGATTGTCCGTTGTTGGATTTCATTTTGTGGTCAATTTCATTAAACACCGACTTTGTCTCTGTCTCAGACTAACGGGCGGCTGCTTGGGAAAAATAACCCAGGTAGCCTTTCCCCTTCAGTTAGTCGTCTCATGGTAGCTAATCCTGAGTGAGCGTCAATCAGAGTGTATTAACAAAGTATTTCCATTTATTTAGAAATTTCGATAGTTGGGTCGAATTTTCAGACTGTTACAATTCTTCCCTCCTTATAAAGAATTTCGTCCTCGAAATTTACAATCCATAAGTCCATACAACAAAGCGGAAATTACACTGGACTAATCAAACAAATATGGGTATTTCTTCTTCATCTCAACCTCACTTTCCCACGTAGCTCCTTCGGTCCCATGGTGCTCCCAGATAACCTTAACCAACGGAAATGTCTTGCTCTTCAGCACTTGCTCCTTCCGATCTTCAATTCTAACTAGCCTCTCCACGTACGAGACGTGGTCATCCACTTGAACGACTTCATAATCGAGTATATGGCCAGGGTCCGGCTCGTACTTCCAAAGCATCGATACATGAAACACGTTATGAATCTGTGATAAGTTCGGCGGCAGTACTAGACGATAAGCCAGTGTTCCGATCTTCTCCAAAATCTCGAATGGCCCAACAAATCTCGGACTTAGCTTCCCTTTCTTGCCAAACCAAGAGAGTCCTCGCATCGGCGACACCTTCAGAAAGACGTGATCTCCAACTTGAAATTCCAATGGCTTACGTCGCTTGTCTGCGTAGCTTTTCTGTCTGCTCTGGGCTGTCCTCAGTCTATCTCTGATTACCTTAACTGCATCAACTGACTGCTGAACTAACTCTGGGCATGTTGTGCTTTTCTCACTAACTTCATCCCAACAGATCGGAGTCTTGCAGGCTCTTCCAAACAATGCCTCAAAGGGTGCCATTCTGATACTCTGCTAATAACTGTTGTTGTAGGCAAATTCTACCAAGTGCAACTGTTCCTCCCAGCCACCTTTGAAATCTATTACGCACGCTCTCAGCATGTCCTCTAGAGTCTGTATAGTTCTTTTTGACTGACCATCTGTCTGAGGGTGGTAAGCTGTACTGAATCTCAACTCTGTTCCCAAAGCTCCCTGCAAACTCTTCCAAAATGTAGCTGTGAAACGAGGATCTCTGTCTGATACAACGCTTACAGCCACTCCATGCAGTCTCACAATCTGCCTCACATATAGCTCCGCCAATCTTTCCAACGTAGAGTCCTTTCGTACTGCGATAAAATGCGCGGATTTGGTCAGTCTGTCTACTATTACCCAAATCGAGTCATTCCCTCTGTGACAGTTTGAAAATTCGACCCATTTATCGGAATTTCTGAATGAATGGAAATACTTCGTTAATACACTCTAGTCGACGCTTACTCAAGATTAGCTGCCTTGGGATGACCAACCGAAGGGGAAAGGCTATGTGGGGACAATTTCCCAAACAGCCGCCCGTTGGTCTGAGATAGAGACAGAGTCGGTATTTAACGAAATTGACCACAAAATGAAATCCGACAACGGACAATCGAATTAGTAGGATAAACACAATTAAGAAATGAAATCAGTTTCAGAAATGTCGCCAGAAGGACAGACAGCCGGTGTACGTCGCGAAACAAGACGTGATTGGAAAATTACCGAAATGCCCCCGGTAAATGCTCAGTCCTTAGAATTAGTTGAATTAGGATTTTTGAACTGATTCCATTTCTTCCTTGTGTTTATATTACTAATTCAATTGTCTGTTGTCGGATTTCATTTTGTGGTCAATTTCATTAAATACCGACTCTGTCTCAGTCTCAGACCAACGGGCAGCTGTTTAGGAAATTTTCCTAGGTAGCGTTTCCCTTTCGGTTACTCATCCCGGGTAGCAAATCCAGGGTGAGCGTCGATCAGAGTGTATTAACAAAGTGTTTCCATTCATTTAGAAATTCCGATAAATGGGTCGAATTTTCAGACCGTCACAATTCTTCCCTCCTTATAAAAATTTCGTCCTCGAAATTTACAGTCCAAAAGTCCTTACTCTAAAAAGAAAATTACACTGAACTATTCAAACAAATGGGGGTATTTGTTCATCATCTCGTCCTCGCATTCCCGAGTAGCTCTTTCAGTCCCATGGTGCTCCCAGATGACCTTGACCAAATGTATCGTCTTGTTCCTGAGCACTTGCTCCTTTCGATCTTCAATCCTTACTGGCCTCTCCATGTACGAAACGCGGTAATCCATTTCAACGACTTCATGATCGAGTATATGGCCGGGATCAGGCTCGTACTTCCGGAGCATCGACACATGAAACACGTTGTGAATATGAGATAAGTTCGGCTGCAGCGCTAGACGATATGCCAGTGTCGTCATCTTTTCTAAATTCTCGAATGGCCCTACAAATCTGGGACTCAGCTTTCCTTTCTTGCCAAATCGAGATAACCCTCGCATCGACGACACCTTTAGAAAGACGTTATCTCCAACTTGGAACTCTAATGGCCTACGTCTCTTGTCTGCGTAGCTCTTCTGTCTGCTCTGGACGGTCCTCAGTCTATGTGACAATCTGAAAATTCGACCCTTTTATCGGAATTTCTGAAAGAATGGAAATACTTCGTTAATACACTCTGGTCGACGCTCACTCAGGATTAGCTACCCTGGGATGACCAATTGAAGGGGAAAGGCTATGTGGGGACAATTTCCCAAACAGCCGCTGTAAGGACCTTGGGTCCCACTTGCACGATATTGTCCGCTTTGGACACACAGTCCTCACGGTTTTATTTTCTCCGGGACATCCCCCGGAAAAAGGCCTCATGCAAGTTTAAGGAGAGCCCAAGCCTTATATACCAGCCCAGGACTCCCCCCCTAGGCGATGTGGGACTCGGGGATGTGACAGCCGCCCGTTGGTCTGAGACAGAGACAGAGTCGGTATTTAACGAAATTGACCACAAAATGAAATCCGACAATGGACAATCGAATTAGTAGGATAAACACAATTAATAAATGAAATCAGTTTCAGAAATGTCGCCAGAAGGACAGACAGTCGGTGTACGTCGCAAAGCAAGACGTGATTGGAAAATTACCGAAATGCCCCCGGTAAATGCTCAGTCCTTAGAATTAGTTGAATTAGGATTTTTGAGAGTAGATTCGGTTGATGGAAATCGATTCCTGTCCGAAAATTCGTTTGCGCTCGGGACCCGATTGATGCATTTGGCACGCAAATCGAGGCAAGTCAAATCAGTTGTCAAATCAATTAATGTCTTGTCAATCCATCAATCCCATCAAGGCTCAATTTCCAAGGAAAATCTATCAAGTCTAGTCAAGAGTACAAGTCTCACATCAAAGTCAAATTCCCCATTACCAACTCCCACCACTTGATTTTCCTTGATTTTATTTAGTGTGATTAAGCCTTCACTCTCTCTCTCCCCCTTCATTCTCCTCTTTCGGCCGAAACACCACTCTTTCCCTCTCTCCTTTTTCTTTTTCTTCTCCTCCTCCATTCCGCCGTGGAGCACCGCCTGTGGCCGCCCCTCCCGTTGCCGTCCGCCGTCCTTCACACAACACCGCCGCCACCACCAGCCGTCATCCTCACGTGGTATATCCCCTTGTCCCTTCTCCTCTGATTTTCGTGGCCATGGGGACCCCCGTTTGGACTAACCCGGCCTGATCTCTCTCCCCTCTCTCGGTTGAACCCCCAGCCGTTCCGCCCGACGCCGCCCGTCGTTCCTCCGCCGTCCGGCCAAGCCAGCTGCCGCCGTTTGTCCCCATCTCTAGGTGAGTGTCCTAACTACCTCCCCTTCAAGTTTCATAGCTTAACTCCTCCATTTCTACCCAAACCAGCCCCCGTCCCTCTTGATGTCTTATTCGTCGTTCGGGGTTCAAGGGAGCACCAGCCCAACTTGTCCTATTTTCTTCGACCCCTCACTCCTTACGGATTGTGGTATCAATGCTCTAGGTCCTAGGGAAGCCATTGGAGCTGACACCAACAGTCCCCAATCGCCGACCACCTTCTCTTGGCCGAGAGCTCATTCGGCCGTTCCTTGCCCCGTCGTCCGTCCTTTTTAATTTCAGTCAACCAAGGTAAGCTCTACCCCTAATCGTAGCCTAGGATTGCTGTGTATGCATGTGTGGTAAGGTATTTGGGGCTGGTGTTTGGGATTAGGAAGCTTAATGTATGATTTAAGTTGATCTATTTTAGGCAAATGGGTAAGATTAAGAAATTGGGTTGAACCATGGGTTTGGCAACTTAAAAGTGGGTTGGAAATTATCAATTACGGGCTGGATTGAGGTAATGGGCGTGTAATACAATGGGCCAAGTGATGTTAATGGGCTTTGGGACTTAATTTTCTACTAATCGGACCTAAACAAATCAAATTGGACATAAATAGTAACAGTGGGCCTTATTGGATGAAAATTTTAATTTAATTGGGCCTAAATTATGTTTTGGATAATAAAATATAAGGCCCAATAAGGTATGTGGACTTAGGATAGCAAATTGGGCCTAAGATGGCCAAATTGGGCTTAATAGGTTAATCTTTAGAAATTGGCTTGGGCCCTACACGAAATTAATATAATAATGGGCCCAATTTATATAATTTCATTTAAGGAATAATTACGGGCCTTGAAGCTTGGAATGGGCCTTAGGCCCAATTGAACCCCAAACTAATCATCCGGGCCTTAATCCAAGTTAACCCCAAGTTAATGAAACCCAAGACGACTAAGACATTAATTATGGGTTACTAAGTCCCAGGGAATTAGCATGGGTTCTGGGTTTGACAGGGTTGTCGAGAACGACTGGATCGAATTCCAATTTCGTTGGGTTCCCGAGATTACGTTAGTCACGATTGAATTTGCTTAGTGAATTGATTTTAGAGCATTCGGCCTTTGTGATGTCGTTCTGCTAAACGTAGTGGGTCACTCGTACGATTCTTTGATGTGTTCTGTTCCTGTGCTTATGTACTATTGCATGCATGCTCTGTGACTGAATTGCTATTGCAATCATTTGGGCCCCGCATACATCGAGAGCATTGCTTGAGTCACCAGAGATGTGACATGAGAATGAGCCCCAGAGGCGTTGTTAGGCGAGGGAAGTGGAGGGACAAGGGAGTAGCCAACGTAAGGCGTCAGAGAACGCAGTTGTGGTATTTGCCGGATGGCACTATTGGATGTGCCTTGATGGGATTTGGAGTGATAGGCGGGCATGATCCGTTGGGATCCGTTATGGCCGGTTGAGGCCCGAGCATAATCCGTTGGGATCCGGTATGGCCGATTGAGGCCTGCATCATTTGCATATGGCATCATGGTTGATTGTCTGTTATTGCCCGTTTGCATTATAAGATTGCATTGTTACGCATTACGCGATTGTTTATACGTCGGGGGTTTGGTACCGAGGTGAGTTGAGAGTGCCTGAACCCTGGACCGTGAATCCTAGTTTGCTGGATAGGACCGACCTCACTTGTATACTTTACCCTACGCTAGGATTAGTGGTGAGCTTGCTGAGTCCTCGACTCACTGGCGGTGGTTACCTTCCTTTTCAGATCCAGGACGCCAGTGATGGCAGCACCCCCGATGCTTTTTGGATTGCCAGTTCAGATGGATACCCAGGTCACCCTCCATTTTGATATGCATGCCGCGATGTGGCATAGGCACGTGACGACTGTACTAGTAGATTAGGGTGGACCCTACCTTGTACCCCATAGGTTCGAGGCGTGGTTTAGAGAGGGCTTTCATGGTTTTGAGGGACCCCAGCGAGACTCTCCGATACCCATGGAGGAGGACCCATTCTGGCTACAGCCTGCCGAGTATGGAGGCCAGGTGATCGACCCCGACCCGCCGCAGGAGTTGCCGTCCCCAAGACGATTTGAGATTGACGGCCATGAGGAGGGCGATGCCATGGACACCGACGAGGAAGACCTCGAGGAGGAGCCTGAGCAGGACTAAGTCCCGTTGATGCTGGTTTAGCTTTTGGATTTTAGTGTGAGTGTAGGTCTTGGCTGTAGGCTGTGGTTTTCTTTTGGGGTCTATACCTAATGCTTATGATATGTATATATTGTTGTTTGTGTTCATTCTGTTCGTACTACCCCTCCGTATTGTATGCTTGTATGTATGGTTAGGAGGCATGTCTCCGCAGGTTCGAGAGTTCGACAAAGGACGCGCCATCTGGTCGTGACGAAGTGATTCCTGGGCCGTCGCGTATCATAATCCTGACGAGTGTAATGAGAATCTCCCACAGGAACGGGATGTCGCGCGTTCGATTGGGGATTCGGGGCGTGACACCCTCTTTGACTCTTAGGCAGTCCTGTCACAAAATCCATAGTGACATGCTCTCATTTCCACTCTGGGATCTCCAGGGGTTGTAACAGTCCTCCAGGTTTGCAGTGCTGTGCCTTTACTTGTTGACACGTCAAGCACTTGGCTACATGCTTAGCCACATCCACCTTCATTCCATTCCACCAGTAGTGCTGACGCAAATTCTGATACATCTTCGTACTTCCGGGATGGATATTGTAGTTGCTTCTGTGAGCCTCAGACAAAATCCTTTCTTTCAACTCCTCATCGTTTGGCACACACAGACGTCCTTTAAACTTCAATACTCTATCTGCAGTTACTTGAAATTCAGCCTTCCTCTCATCTGCATTCATTATCACCATCTTCTGAATGTCTGGATCTGTAGATTGTAACTCCTTGATCCTCAGTTGAATCTCTGGTTCAATCTGTAAAGCAGCCAGTAAACTGGAGAGGTTCCCTACCTCCATCTTAAACTCAGAGTCTTTGATTTCTTCCAGCAACGTGAGCGATGCTTGACTTCCGACTCAAAGCATCTGCCACCTTATTCGCCTTGCCTGGATGGTATAGAATATCACAGTCGTAGTCCTTCAACAGCTCCATCCAACGTCGTTGTCTCATATTCAGTTCCTTCTGCAAAAACAAATACTTCAAACTCTGATGATCAGTGTAGATCTGAAACTTCTCTCCCACCAGGTAATGCCTCCAAATCTTCAACGCAAATACAATCGTAGCCAATTCTAGGTCATTCGTCGGGTAATTCATTTCGTGCAGCCTTAACTGTCGAGACGCATAGGCTACTACTCGTCCATGCTGTATCAAGACACATCCCAATCCTCTTAATGACGCATCACTGTAAATCTCAAATCCTCCAGGTCCAGATGGGATGGTCAACACTGGTGTAGAGGTCAATCGGTCCTTCAACTCCTGAAAACTCTCTTCGCACTTCTCAGTCCATTCAAACTTCGTTTCCTTCTTCAGCAAATGTGTCAGAGGGGATGCTATTATCGAGAATCTTTCCACAAAACGTCTGTACTACCCAGCCAATCCAAGGAAACTTCACACTTCCGTCACGGTTGTAGGCCTCAGCCACTTCTCTATAGCGTCGATTTTTGCTGGATCCACTGATATTCCTTCTCCAGATATTATGTGTCCAAGGAACGCCACTCTGCTTAACCAGAACTCACACTTGCTAAACTTTGCATACAGCGAGTGTCACGCCCCGGATCCCCAATCGGACATGCGGCATCCAGTTCCTACGGAAGATTCTCATCACGCTCGTCAAGTTTAAGATGTGCGACAGTCCAGGAAATCTCTTCGTCGCGACCAGATGACGCGTCCTTTGATAAACCTGTGAACCTGCGGAAACGTGCCTCCCAACCATATATACATACATACAAAACAGAGGGGTAGTACGAATAGAATAAACACAAACAACGATATATATACATGTCATAAGCGTTAGGTACAGACCCCAAAAGAAAACCACAACCTATAAATAGGACACCTACGCTCGTGCCAACTCCAAAAGACTAAACCAGCAGTAACGGAACTCAGTCCTCCTCTGGCTCCTCCTCGGGATCCTCCTCGGGGTCCTCTTCCGGATCCTCCTCTAGGTCCTCCTCATCGGTATCCATGGCATCGCCCTCCTTACGGCCGTCAATCTCAGAGCGGCCTGGAGACGACAACTCTTGCAGCGGGTCAGGGTGTCGATCACTTGGCCTCCACACTCGGCAGGCTGTAGCCAGAATGGGTCCTCCTCCATAAGTATCGGAGAGTCTCGTTGGGGTCCCTCAAAACCATAAAGGCCCTCTCTAAACCACGCCTTGAACCTATGGGGTACAAGGTAGGGTCCACCCTGATCTACTAGTACAGTCGTCACGTGCCTATGCCACAACAGAGTATGCATGTCAAAATGGAGGGTGACGTGGGTATCCATATGTACTGGTAGTCCAAAAAGCATCGGGGGTGCTGCCATCACTGGCGTCCTGGATCTGAAAAAGAAGGTAACCACCGCCAGTGAGTCGAGGACTTAGGAAGCTCACCACTAATCCTAGCGTAGGGTAGAGTATACAAGTGGGGTCGGTCCTATCTAGTAAACTAGGGTTCACAGTCCAGGGTTCAGGCACTCTCAGCTCACCTCGGTACCAAACCCCCAACGTATAACATACGCGCAACGCATAGCAATATAAATCGTACCACGTAGACAGGCAATAACATACAATCAACCATGATGCCATATGCAAATGATGCAGGCCTCAAATGGCCATATCGGATCTCACGGATCATGCTCAGGCCTCAACCGGCCATATCAGATCCCAACGGATCATACCCGCCTATCACTCTAAATCCCATCAGGGCGCATCCAACAGTACCACACGGCAAATACCACAACTGCGTTCTCTGACGCCTTACGTTGGCTACTCCCTTTTCCCTCCATTTCCCCCTACGTTACAACGCCTCTGGGGCTCATTCTCATGTCACATCTCTGGTGACTCATGCAATGCTCTCAATGTATGCGGGGCCCAAATGATTGCAAACAGCAATTTAGTCACAGAGCATGCATGCAATGGTACATAAGTACAAGTACAGAGCACATCAAGAAGTCATCAAAGTAATCGCGTGCTCGTCAAGCCAAACTACAATAGATCTAGTGCCCCACACACGGTTCCTCGACTAACCAGGCTCAATTAAATATCTCACACGAATTCCCATTGTACTATCGCTCACCATAGGCGATTCCCTGATTGAACCCTTGTAAATTCGAACTCCATCTTAGCGGACTCGGTAACTCGACTTAAACCAAATAACCCATGTTAGTTCTATGGGAGTCAGTAACCCACGATTAATGTCTTAATCGTCTCGGCTTCATTAAATTAGGGTTAGCTTAGATTAAGGCTCGGTAATTGATTTGGGTTCAATTGGGCCTAAGGCCCATTTCAGGATTCAAGGTCCATAATTATTTCTTAAATTAAAATATATAAATTGGGCCCATTATTATATTAATTTCGTGCAAGGTCCAAGCCCATTTTTAAAGATTAACCCATTAAGCCCAATTTGACATTTTAAGGCCAAGTTTGCTATCCTAAACCCATGTATATCATTGGGCCTCATATTTTAATATTCACAATCATAATTTCGGGCCCAATTGAGTTCAATCTTCATCCATTAAGGCCCACCATTGAAATTTAGGTCCATATTAATTTATTTAGGCCCCATAATATGTTAATTTCGTCCATTCCCAAGCCCGTTGCGATCTCTTAGGCCCGATAGCTTATACAAGGTTAGTTTCGCAAAATTTTAGGCCCCCAAGCCCGTTAATACATCTCGGCCCTCCTCTAGCACGCCTACACCATTCATGGCAGCCCTCACGCTACATTTTAAAGTCCATTTCGCATGCCAACAGCCCCTATATTCGGCCCATTGAGTTAGATTAGTGTGCATTTCACATAATCACTCATTTATGCCTAAACCGAAATCACTAACCCTTTTATACACCAAACCACACTCATATACAACTAGCCTAAGCCAAGGTTAGTAGTATAGCTTACCTAGGTTGGACCGAATTCAATAATAATGGACGACGGAGCAAGGATTGGTCGAATGAGCTCTCGGCCAAGAGTGGACGGTCGACTTTTGGGGGCTGTTTGTGGCAGCTTCAAAGGCTCCCCCAAGGACCTAGAATGATGATTTCACAAGCCAAAATAAGTGAAGAACCGTGGAGAGGCAAGAGGGTTTAATCGGGCCCAAGTTGAGGCCAAAACGACGAATGGAACGTCGATGAAGAATGGGGCTGTTTCAGATAGCAAACGGAGTAGTTAAGTCATGAAACTTGTAGGGAAGGTAGCTAAGGGACTTACCTAGAGGTGGGGATGAACGGCGGCGGCTGACTTGGCCGGACGATGGAGGAATGACGGGCGGCGTCGGGCGGCTTCACGGAGGGACCGAGAGAGAGAGAGAGAGACGGTGAGGGTTGGTCCGGGTTCAAGGTGGCTTCCAAGCCACGAAACAGCAAGGAGATGGGTGTGAGGGGCTTACCTAGGCGCGAAGAAGGTTGGGCGGTGGCGGCTTGGCACGACGACGGGACAGCAACGGGCGGTGCCGGGCAGAGATGGTCGCCCGAATGAGAAAACGATGGAGAAGGAGAATGGAGAAGGAGGAGTCAGGTGGAGAGGAGGAGAGGGGGAGTGTGAGGCCGAATGAGAGGGAGAGTGAGGAGAGAGAGAGGTCTAGCCAAGGTTTAATTCAATTCAAATGTGTTAGTGGGTTAGGTGTAATAGTAGTTTAGGTATAGTCTTGTACTTTGATGGATGACAAGAGTACTTGACTTTGATTGAAAGATTTGCATGGGAACTTGTGCCACGATTTGATTGGTGGATTGACAAGACACTGATTGATTTGACAACTGATTTGACTTGCCTCGATTTGCCTGCCAAATGCACCGATCGGGTCCCAAGCGTGAACGAATTTCGAACAGGATTTTATTTCGATCTATCGAATCTACTCTCAAAAATCCTAATTCAACTAATTCTAAGGACCGAGCATTTACCGGAGGCATTTCGGTAATTTTCCAAGCACGTCTTGCTTCACGATGTACACCGGCTGTCTGTCCTTCTGGCGACATTTCTGAAACTGATTCCATTTCTTAATTATACTAATTCGATTGTCTGTTGTCGGATTTAATTTTGTGGTCAATTTCATTAAATACCGACTCTGTCTTAGTCTCAGACCAATGGGCGGCTGTTTGGGAAATTCTTCCCATATAGCCTTTTCCCCTTTGGTTATTCACCCCAGGGTAGCTAATCCTGAGTGAGCGTCGATCAGAGTATAATAACGAAGTGTTTCCATTCATTTAGAAATGCCGATAAAATGGGTCGAATTTTCAAACTGTCACAATTCTTCCCTCCTTATAAAATTTCATCCTCGAAATTTACAATCCACCAATCCTTACAATAAAACGATCGGTGCATTTGGCACGCAAATCGAGGCAAGTCAAATCAGTTGTCAAATCAATCAATGTCTTGTCAATCCATCAATCAAATCTTGGCACAAGTCCCCATGCAAATCAATCCATCAAGTCATGCTACTCATCAAGGTACAAAGTCATATCTAAGTCACTATTCTAACACTATTACCCCATTACCAACTCCCACTAACCCATTCAAACTTGGATTAAACCCTTCCCTCTCTCTCTCTCTCTCTCTCTTCCCTAATTTCTTTCATTCGGCCACCTCCGCTCCTCTCTTCACCGAAATCTTCTTCTCCTTCTTCTTGCTTCCCTTCGTCCGTCGGCCGCCACCAACACCGCCCGTTGCCGCCGCTCCATCGTTGCCACCGACCACTCCACGCCCATCCCTCTTCTTGTTCGCCGTGCCGCCCGTGAGCTCCATCCGTCGTCTTCACTGTAGTCCGGCCACCACCAGCCTTCACCGACCACCTTCACTCTTTGGTAAGCTTCCTAGTTTCCCTTCCCTTCACCTCCGTGGCACTCAAAGCCCTCTTGGACCCCGACCAACCCGATTTCTCCTTGTATGCCGAGAGCCCCCTTTGAGCACCGGTGTCCTTTACTATGACAGTCTGAAAATTCGACCCAAGTATCGGAATTTCTAAATGAATGGAAATATTTCGTTAATACACTCTGATCGACGCTCACTCAGGATTAGCTACCCTGGGACGACTAACCGAAGGGGAAAGGCTATCTGGGGACGATTTCCCAAACAACCGCTCGTTGGTCTAAGACAGAGACAGAGTCGATATTTAATGAAATTGACCACGAAGTGGCTTCCGACAACGGACAATCGAACTAGTAAGATAAACACGGTGCAATAATGGAATCAGTTTCAAAATATCGCCAAAAGGGCAGACAGCCGGTGCATGTCGCGAAGCAAGACATGATTGGAAAATTACTGAAATTCCCCCGGTAAATGCTCAGTCCTTAGGATTAGTTGAATTAGGATTTTTGAGAGTAGATTCGTTAATTCGAAATCAATTCCTGTCTGATTTTCGTTCGCGCTTGGGACCCGATCGGTGCATTTGGCACGCAAATCGAGGCAAGTCAAGTCCGCTGTCAAATCAATCAATGTCTTGTCAATCACATCAATCATTCATGGCACAATTTCCAAGGCAATCCATCATGTCCATCAAGTGTCATTCAAGTCAAGTACATGTCATATCCTTGTCACTATTCTAGCTACCTAACCCACTAACACACTTTGAAATTTTGGATTAAACCTCTATTCTCTCTCTCCTCCCTCATTCTCCTCCTTTGGCCGAGCTTCCCCCTCTCCCTCACGCCCTCATCTTCTTCTTCTTCTTCGGTTCCTCTTCCTCCGCCCGTTGCCGCCCCGTTGCCGTGGTCAAGCTGCCACCGTCCGGCCTCCACCACCATCACCACCGTTCCCACGTCACTTGGTAAGCTCCCTTGGTCCTTCAACCCTCCATTCTCGTGGCCTTGGACGCACGACCCGACCTCATCTCTCCCTCTCTTCCTCGGTCAGATTGGACTGCCGCTCGGCCGCCGCTCCACCGCCGTCGTTCGCACCTTCCTCCGACCTCCTCGTGACGTGGTAGATTCTCTCATCGCTTGCTTCTCCACTTGCGTGGCTTTAAGGCCAACTTAGACCTCGACCGAACCTCATTTTCTCTTCTCTCTCTCGGCCATTCCAGCCACCGTCCTTCGTTGTCGTCGTCTTCATCATTTGGCCGCCGGAGCTCAACCCCTCCACCGTTCGTCCTAGCCTTCCTTTGGTAAGCTCTACTACTAACCTTGGCTCAGGCTAGTTGTATTGAGTGTGGTTTAGTGTATTTAAGGGCTGGTGATTTCAGTTTAGGCTTTTAAGGGGTGATTAAGTGTAATGCTCACTAAGCTAACTTGATGGAAATTCGCTTGGGCCGAATGAGTGGGCTGTAGGTGTGCAATTTAGGCGTGGAAATAAGTTGCATGGGCTGCAAACGGGTTGATTTAGGCGTGGGTTGGTGGGCTGGAACATGAAAATAGGTTTAGGGGTTCAATTCTAAGCTAATTGGGCCTAAACTAAACAAATTGGAACCGAATTGCAATAGTGGGCCTTATATGGATGAAAATTGAACTTAATTGGGCCTAAATTATAATTTGAATGTTAAAATATGAGGCCCCATAATGTACATGGGCTTAGGATATCAAATTGGGCATAAAATGGCCAAATTGGGCTCAATGGGTTAATCCTTAAAATTGGGCTTGGGCCTTGCACGAATTTAAAATAATATTGAGCCGAATTATATATTTAGTTTAAGGAAGAAATTATGGGCCTCAAATCTTGAATTGGGCCTTAGGCCCGATTGGACCTAACTAATTAACTGAACCGCAAACCAAGCTAACCCTAATTCATTGGAACGAAAGACGATTAAGATGTTGAATATGGGTTACTAATCCCCTGAGAATTAAGATGGGTTATGGGTTTGACTGGGTTGAGTTCCCATTTAGTGGGTTCCTAAATTAACGTTAGTCACGATTGAACTTTTGCTTAAGGAACTGATTGTAGAGCATTGGGCCTTTGTGATGTTGTTTTGCTAAACGTAGTGGGTTATTCATATGATTCTTTGATGGGCCCTGTTCCTGTGCTTATGTACTATTGCATGCATGCTCTATGACTGAATTGCTGTTGCAATCATTTGGGTCTCGCATTCATTGAGAGCATTGCATGAGTCACCAAAGATGTGACATGAGAATGAGCCCCAGATGCGTGTTATGTGAGGGAAATGGAGGGACAAGGGAATAGCCAACGTAAGGCGTCAGAGAACACAGTTGTGACCTTAGCCGGATGGCACTGTTGGATGTGCCCTGATGGGATTTGGAGTGATAGGCGGGCCGATCCGTTGAGATCCATTATGGCCGGTTGAGGCCTGAGTATGATCTGTGGGAGCCGACATGGCCATTTGAGATCCATTATGGCCGGTTGCCCATCTGTATTGTACGAACTGCATTGCTATGCGTTGTGCGTTATGTTATACGCTGGGACTTGGTAACTAGGGAGATCGAAAGTGTCTGAACCTTGGACCGTGAACCCTAGTTTACTGGATAGGACCCCACCCCACTTGTATACCCTGCCCTACGCTAGGATTAGTGGTGAGCTTGCTGAGTCCTCGACTCACTGGCGGTGGTTACCTTCCTTTTCAGATCCAGGATGCCTGTGATGGCAGCACCCCCGATGCTTTTTGCACCACCAGTTCAGATGGATACCAGGTCACCCTCCATTTTGTTATGCATGCCGCACTGTGGCATATTCACGTGACGACTGTACTTATAGATCAGGGTGGACCTTACCTTGTACCCCATAGGTTTGAGGCGTGGTTTAGAGAGGCCTTCATGGTTTTGAGGGACCGCAGCGAGATTCTCCGATACCTATGGAGGAGGACCCATTCTGGCTACAGCCTGCCGAGTATGGAGGCCAGGTGATCGACCTCGACCCGCTGCAGGAGTTGCCGTCTCCTGGACGTTATGATATTAACGGCCACGAGGAGGGTGATGCCATGGACACCGATGAAGAGGACCCAGAGGAGGAGGAGCCTAAGGAGGACTGAGTTCCGTTGGTGCTGGTGTGACTTTTGATGTTAGTGTGAGCGTAGGTTTCGACTGTAGGTTGTGATTTCTTTTTGGGGGTCTGTACCTAACGCTGATATTATGATATGTATATATATGTATTGTTGTTTGTGATTATACCGTTCGTTCTACTCCTTTGTTTTGTAAGCATGTATGTATGGTTAGGAGGCACGTTTTCGCAAGTACGTAAGTTCAGTGAAGGACGCGTCGACTGGTTGCGACGATAGGATTTCCTGGGCCGTCACGTATCGTAAACCTGTTGAGCCAGGTGAGAATCTTCCGCAGGAACGGGATGCCACGTGTCCGATTGGGGTTCGGGGCGTGACATTTGCCGCCCCCAACGTCGTCCTTAACCCTCCAAGGTAAGGTCTACTACTAATCTTAGCCTAGGTTAGTAGTATATGCCTGTAGGGTGATGATTTGAGGGCTAGTTATGTTAGTTAGGGTATTAAAATGTGATTAGGGTTAAGATTAACTTAGGATAATGTGATGAAAACATGATTGGGCCAAACATGGAGGCTGTTGGCATATGAAATGGACCATAAAATGCTAAGTGTGGGCTGCAATGTAAGGGTTAGGCGTCCAAGAGGTGGGCCGAGGCGTGTGAGTGGGCTTGAGGGCTTAATTCATGCAAATTGAACCTAAAATAAGTTATCGGGCCTAACTAATTCTAATGGGCTGATGAATGGACGGAATGAATCAACTAATTGGGCCTTGAGAATGTCTAATGTGGGCTGCAAATGATGAGTGGGCGTGTGGTTTAAATGGGCCGAAGGGTTCTATCGGGCTTCGGAACTAAATTCTAAGCTAATTGGGCCTAAACAAATCAAACTGGACCTAATTCGAATAATGGGCCACTCATAGACGAAAATTTGGATTAAATAGGCCCAAACTAGGATTTTGAATGTTAAAACATGAGGCCCAATGATATACATGGGCTTATGATAACTAATTGGGCCCAAAATGGCCAAATTGGGCTTAATAGGTTAATTTTTAGGAATGGGCTTGGGCCCTACACGAATTTAAATATAATTTACGAGCCTTATTTATGTATTTGATTTAAGAAATAATTTATAGGCCCTGAACCTTAGGACGGGCCTTAGGCCCAATTGGACCTAAATAAATCAATTAGACCCTAACCTAAGCCAAGCCTAATTCAATTAAACTCAAAGGTTTATTAAGACACTAAATCATTAATCATGGGTTACTAACTCCCTGGGGACTAACCTTAGCTATTGGGTTCGACCGGATTGTTGGGATGGTCCGGATCGAATTCCCATTCCGTTGGCTTCCGAGACAACGCTAGTACGATTGAATTTGCTTAGGGAACTGATTTTAGAGCACTGGATCCATGTGACGCCGTTCTGTGAAACATAGTGGGTTACTCGTACGATTCCTTGATGTGCTCTGTTCCTATGCTTACGTACTATTGCATGCGTGCTCTGTGACTGAATTGCTGTTGCAATAATTTGAGTCCCACATACATTGAGAACATTGCATGAGTCACCAGAGATGGGACATGAGAATGAGCCCCAAATGCGTTCCTACGCGAGGGAAATAGAGGGACAAGGGGGTAGCCAACGTAAGGCGTCAGAGAACGCAGTTGTGGCATTGCTGGATGGCACTGTGGATGTGCCCCGATGGGATTTGGAGTGATAGGCGGGCTGATCCATTGTGATCTGTCATGGCCGGTTGAGGCCTAAGCTTGATCCGTTGGGATCCGATATGGCCGATCGAGGCCTGCATCATTCGCATGTGGCATTATGAATGATTGCTTATTGTGGCCTGCGTATGTTGTACGATTTGTATCATTATGTGTTTTACGATGTTCGTGCGCTGGAGTCTAGTACCGAGGTGAGCTGAGAATGCCTGAACCTTTGACCGTAAACCCTAGCTCATTGGTTAGGACCAACCTCACTTGTATACTTTACCCTACGCTAGGATTAGTGGTGAGTTTGCTGAGTCCTCGACTCACTGGCGGTGGTTGCGTTCCTTTTCAGATCCAGGACGCCAGTGATGGCAGCACCCCCGATGCTTTTTGGACTGCCGATATAGATGGATACCCGGGTCACCCTCCATTTTGATATGCATGTCGTGATGTGGCATAGGCACGTGACGACTGTACTAGTAGATCAGAGTGGATCCTACCTTGTACCCCATAGGTTCGAGGCGTGGTTTAGAGAGGGCCTTCATGGTTTTGAGGGACCGTAGCGAGACTCTCCGATACCCATGGAGGAGGACCCATTCTAGCTGCAGCCTGCCGAGTATGGAGGTCAGGTGATGGACCCCGACCCGCTGCAGGAGTTGCCGTCTCCCGGACTGTGACAGTCTGAAAATTCGACCCAATTATCGGAATTTCTAAATGAATGGAAATACTTCGTTAATACACTCTGATCGACGCTCATTCAGGATTAACTACCCTGAGACGACTAACCGAAGGGGAAAGGCTATCTGGGAAGAATTTCCCAAACAGCTGAGGCCGCCTTGGCCACTGTAGCCCAAGCAGCTGAGGCCGCCTTGGCCGCTGCAAATGGAGCCAATGGAGGCAATGGGCATGGAAATGGAGGACGTCAGACTCATCACATAGTGGAACAATTTCTGAAGTTGCAGCCGTCGAGCTTTGATGGTAGTGGTGGTCCTGAAGTAGCTGCCTTGTGGATCGAACAGCTTGAGAAGGCTTTTACTGTTTTGGGTTGCACCGATGAGGAGAAGGTTTCGTTGGCAACTTATCAGCTCTAAGGTACTACAGATGATTGGTGGAAGGCCACCAGAGGGCGAGTCTTTCCTGATGGCATGAGGCCGAACTGGGTTGCTTTCTGTGTAGCATTTAATGGCAAGTACTTTTCAGAGGCTACCCAAGAGAGGAAAATGGAAGAGTTCATAAGGCTTCGCCAAGGATCTATGACTGTGGACCAGTATGAGGGTGAATTTGCTAGGTTGTCCAAGTTTGCTCGAAGACTGATTGAGGACCCGTGGGACAAGGCCAGAAGATTCAGAGAAGGCTTGAGACCTGAGCTTAAGAGCATGATGATCGCCACAGGACTGAGAGACTATAATGAGATTTATGAGCGAGCACTGGCGATAGAGCGAGACCTGCAAGAGAAGGCTGCCGCATCTGGATCGCGGTTTGTGCAAAGAGGGAACTTCAGAGATTTTGACAAGTGGCCGATGAAGGACACCCGTAGGTTCATTCCACCTGTGAAAAGGACTCTGGGAAAGCCGTCATATCCTGGGGGGCAGAACTGCCGTGACTGTGGCAGGAGGCATGGGAACAGCCCTTGCTCGAGGAAGATTGGAGGCTGCTTTGGATGTGGACAGATGGGGCATATTCTGAGGAATTGCCCGAAAAGAGGTCCGAGACCCCCGTTCTAGCCGCAGCAGCAGCCGCCGATGGCGAATGCTCCTCAGGGGAATCAGAACCGTCCACCTGTGCAAGGACGAGTCTATGCAGTGGCGCAAAAGGATGCTGAGAACGCGCCAGGAGTGATCACAGGTACCGTCTCTCTCTGTGGTCATACTGCTTATGCTTTGTTTGATCCGGGAGCGTCGCACTCCTTCGTATCTGCACGTTTTGCTGAGTTATCTGGGATGAATGTTAAGCCGTTGGATGTGACTTTGCATGTAACCACCCCGTTAAAAGATAGAGTGATTGTTGCGTTAGGATGTAAAGGGTGTAAGTTAGTTCTGGGCGATAAAGAGGAAGAGATTGATTTAGCTGTTTTGCCTATGTAGGATTTTGACGTAATTGTTGGCATGGATTGATTGGTTAGACATGGGGCAGTAATAGACTGTGGTAGAAGTGTGGTACAGCTAAACCTAGTAGGTCACCCTGGGTATGACTTTAGAGGAAATCGAGGAGGAACGTCGATTCCTTGGATCTCATCGTTAGAAGCGACCAAACTAATGGACGAGGGTTGTCTGGGATTTTTGGCATCAGTATCAGACTCGTATGCTCAAGAAGTGAAGTTGGAGGAAGTACCTGTAGTAAGGGATTACCCGGATGTATTTCCTCAAGAATTGCCTAGCTTGCCACTGGAGCGTGACGTGGAATTTGTGATTGAGTTGGCACCTGGAACAGAGCCGATCTCGAAAGCACCGTATAGGATGTCACTATTTGAGTTGAAGGAGTTGAAGGTGCAGATGCAAGAGCTATTAGATAAAGGATTTATCCGCCCAAGTGCTTCGCCATGGGGAGCTCCGGTATTGTTTGTTAAGAAAAAGGATGGATCGCTAAGGTTGTGTATTGATTACAGGCAGCTGAACCAAGTGACGATCAAGAACAAGTACCCTCTGCCAAGGATTGATGACCTATTTGACCAGCTTCAAGGCGCATGTGTGTTCTCTAAGATAGACCTAAGGACGTGCTATCACCAATTGAGGATTAAGAAGGAGGATGTGCCTAAGACTACCTTTAGGACGAGTTATGGGCACTATGAGTTCACAGTTATGCCGTTTGGATTGACGAACGCCCCAACAGCATTTATGGACATGATGAATCGAGTGTTCAAGGAGTTTCTGGATCAGTTCGTGATAGTTTTTATTGATGACATATTAGTGTATTCGAGGAGTTCTGAGGACCACGAGGAACACTTAAGGATTGTCCTGCAGACGTTAAGAGAACACTCGTTGTATGCGAAGTTTAGCAAGTGTGAGTTCTGGTTAAGCAGAGTGGCGTTCCTTGGACACATAGTATCTGGAGAAGGAATATCAGTAGATCCAGCGAAGATCGAGGCCGTAGAGAAGTGGCCGAGGCCAACAACTGTGACTGAAGTACGAAGTTTTCTTGGATTGGCTGGCTATTACAGACGCTTTGTGGAAAGGTTCCGGTGATAGCATCTCCTCTGACCCATTTGTTGAAGAAGGAAACAAGGTTTGAATGGACTGAGAAATGCGAGGAAAGTTTTCAGGAGTTGAAGGATCGATTAACCTCCGCACCAGTGTTGACCATCCCATCTGGACCTGGAGGGTTTGAGATATACAGTGATGCGTCACTAAGAGGATTGGGATGCGTCTTGATGCAGCATGGACGAGTAGTAGCTTATGCATCTAGACAGCAGAGGCCGCACGAAGTGAACTACCCGACGCACGACTTGGAGTTAGCTGCCATAGTGTTTGCACTGAAGATTTGGAGGCATTATTTGGTGGGAGAGAAATTTCAGATCTATACTGATCATCAGAGTTTGAAGTATTTGTTTTCGCAGAAAGAACTGAATATGAGGCAGCGTCGTTGGATGGAGCTGTTGAAGGACTACGACTGTGATATTCTGTACCATCCAGGAAAGGCGAATAAAGTGGCGGATGCTCTGAGTAGGAAGTCGAGCATTGCGCATATGATGGTCAAGGAGTGGACATTACTGGAGGAAATCAGAGATTCTGAGTTCAAGGTCGAGGTAGGAAACCTCTCAAGTCTGATGGCTATGTTGCAGATCGAACCAGAGATTCAGCTGAGGATCAAAGAGCTGCAGTCTACAGACCCGGATATCCAGAAGATTATGTCGATGAATGCAGATGAGAGGAAGGCTGAGTTCCAAGTAACTGCTGGTGGAATATTGAAGTTTAGAGGACGTCTGGGCAGGCCAAACGATGAAGAGCTGAAGGAAAGGATTTTGTCTGAGGCGCACAGAAGTAACAACTACAGTATTCATCCAGGGAGTACGAAGATGTATCAGAATTTGCGTCAGCACTATTGGTGTAATGGAATGAAGGTGGATGTGGCTAAGCATGTAGCTAAATGTTTGACGTGCCAACAGGTAAAGGCACAGCATTGCAAGCCTGGAGGATTATTGCAACCACTAGAGATCCCAGAATGGAAATAGGAGTATGTCACTATGGATTTTGTGACAGGACTGCCAAGAAGTCAGAAAGGCAATGATTCGATTTGGGTAATAGTGGACAGACTGACGAAATCTGCGTATTTCATTGCAGTACGAAAGGACTCTACGTTGAAAAGGTTGGCAGAGTTGTACGTGAGGTAGATTGTGAGGCTGCATGGAGTGCCAGTAAGCATTGTATCGGATAGACATCCCCGTTTCACAGCTACATTTTGGAAGAGTTTGCAGGAAGCCTTGGGAACAGAGTTGAGATTCAGTACGGCTTACCATCCTCAGACAGACGGTCAGTCGGAAAGGACTATACATACTCTAGAGGACATGTTGAGAGCGTGCGTAATAGACTTCAAAGGAGGCTGGGAAGAGCAGTTACACCTGGTGGAATTTGCCTACAATAACAGCTATCAGCAGAGCATCAGAATGGCACCGTTTGAGGCACTGTATGGAAGGGCCTGCAGATCTCCGATTTGCTGGGACGAGGTTAGTGAGAAAAGCATAACATGCCCAGAGTTAGTTCAGTAGTCAGTGGAGGCAGTCAAGGTAATCAGAGATAGACTGAGAACCGCTCAGAGCAGGCAGAAAAGCTACGCAGACAAGAGACGTAAGCCATTGGAATTTCAAGTAGGAGATCACGTCTTTCTAAAGGTGTCACCGATGCGAGGACTATCTCGGTTTGGCAAGAAAGGAAAGCTGAGTCCGAGATTCGTAGGGCCATTCGAGATTTTGGAAAAGATCGGGACACTGGCTTATCGTCTAGCACTGCCGCCGAACTTATCGCAGATTCACAACGTGTTCCATGTATCGATGCTTCGGAAGTATGAGCCGGACCCTAGCCATATACTCGATCATGAAGTCATTGAAATGGATGCCGCGTCTCGTACGTGGAAAGGCCAATAAGAATTGAAGATCGTAAGGAGCAGGTCTTGAGGAACAAGACGATACCGCTGGTCAAGGTTATCTGGGAGCACCATGGGACTGAAGGAGCGACTTGGGAAAGTGAGAACGAGATGAAGAAGAAGTACCCGTATTTGTTTGAGTAGCCCCATGTAATTTTTGTTTTGTTGTAAGGGTTGGTGGATTGTAAATTTTGAGGACGAAATTTTTATAAGAAGGGAAGAATTGTGACAGTCTGATAATTCGACCCAATTATCGGAATTTCTAAATGAATGGAAATACTTCGTTAATACACTCTGATCGACGCTCACTCAGGATTAGCTACCCTGAGACGACTAATCGAAGGAGAAAGGCTATCTGGGAAGAATTTCTCAAACAGCCGCCCGTTGGTCTGAGATAGAGACAGAGTCGTTATTTAATAAAATTGACCACAAAATGAAATCCAACTTTGGACAATCGAATTAGTAAGATAAACACAATTAAGAAATGAGATCAGTTTCAGAAATGTCGCCAGAAGGGCAGACAGCCGGTGTACGTCGTGAAGCAAGACGTGATTGGAAAATTACCGAAATGTCCCCGGTAAATGCTCAGTCCTTAGAATTAGTTGAATTAGGATTTTTGAGAGTAGATTCGGTAAATCAAAATCAAAACTTGTCTGAAATTCGTTCGCGCTCGGGACCCGATCGGTGCATTTGGCACGTAAATCGAGACAAGTCAAATCGGTTGTCAAATCAATCAAAGGTCTTGTCAATCACATCAATCATTCATGGCACAAATTCCAAGGCAATCCATCATGTCCATCAAGTGTCATTCAAGTCAAGTTCATGTCTTATCCTTGTCACTATTCAAGCTACCTAACCCACTATCAAATTTTGAAGCCTTATCAAACTTGGTTAAAATCTCTCTCTCTCTCCCCTTACCCCATTTTCGGCCGCCACTTTCTCTCTCCATCCCTCTCTTCTTTTCCTCCTTCCCGTCGACCTCCTCCCCGTCGTCCACGCCCGTTGCTGCCCCGTTGCCGTCGCCTTGCCGCCACCGTCCGGCCACCGTCGTCACCTCATCTTCCTCCAGTGAGTCCCCTTGACCCTAGCCCTTTCATCCTCGTGGCCGTGTGGTCCTTGAAGGCCATGACCAGACCCTAACTCTCTCTCTCCTTCGGATTTTCTCCAGCCGGCACCGCCAAACCGCCGCCATCATCGTCGTCGTTCGGTCACCGCCGGCCACCACCATCCACGTACCCACCTTGGTAAGCTCCCTAGCCTTATCCTCTTTCATTTTCTTGGCCGTCCAACCCCATTTGAACACTGGACTAGGCTGATCTCTCCTTATGCCGTGAACTTCCCTGGGCTACCGGAGTTCCTTGCCGTCCTCGTCGTCGTCCTCAACTCATATAGGTAAGCTCTACTACTAATCTTGGTCTAGGTTAGTAGTATATGTACGTGGGATGTGATGTAGAGGGCGGTCCATGGCGAGTTATAGAGGAAATTGCATGATTAAGACTTAAGCTAGTTGTGTTAGTTTAGGTGATTAGTTTGTTTGGTTAAACCATAAAGCTTGGCGACTTGAAAGGGGCTGGAAACCGCACATATTGGGCTGCAAATGAGTGACGTGGGTGTGTGAGACATGGGCCGTGTGAAATAATTGGGCCTCGGGGCTTAATTTGGACCAATCTAACCTAAACATTGCTAATGGGCCTAAAATACCCTCATGGGCTTGCTAATGGACGAAATTAATAATCTAATTGGGCCTTGAAAACATGATTGGTGGGCTGCAATAGTTGACTTAGGCGTGTACCATAACGGGCCAAAGTAATGTAGATAGGCTTGGGGGCCCAATTCTAGACTAATTGGGCTTAACTAGTTTTATTGGACCTAAATCTTGCTAGTGGGCCCTTAATGCACGAAATTTTAAATCAACTGGGCCTAAATTATGTTTTGAATGTTAAAATATGAGGCCCAATAGTACACATGGGCTTAAAACATCAAATTGGGTCTAAAATGACCTAATTGGGCTTAATAGGTTAATTTTTCAAAATGGGCTTGGGCCTTGCGCGAATTTAACAAAATGGGCCTTAAATCTTGAACCAGGCCTTAGGCCCGATTGGACCCGAACTGTGACAGTCTGAAAATTCGACTCAATTATCGAAATTTCTAAATGAATGGAAATACTTCGTTAATACACTCTGATCGACGCTTACTGTCACGCCCAGAACCCAAATCGGGCACACGGCATCCCGTTCCTGCGGAAGATACTCACCATCGCTCGTCAGGTTTAATATGCGACGGCCCAGGAGAACCTATCGTCGCGACCAGACGACGAGTCCTTCGTCTAACTCTCGAACTTGCGGAAACGAACAATACTATAGTCAAACCTATAGTCAACATACAGAACAGAGGGGTAGAACGAACAATATAAACACAAATAACAATATATACATATCAACATCAGCGTTAGGTATAGACCCCCAAAAAGATACCACAACCTATAGTCAAACCTACGCTCTCCCTAACATCAAAATACTAGAGCAGCATCAGGGACTCAGTCCTCCTCAAGCTCCTCCTCGGAACCCTCCACGGGGTCCTCTTTTGGGTCCTCCTCATCGGTGTCCATGGCATCGCCCTCCTCATGGCCATCAATCTCGGAACGTCCTGGGGACGGTAACTCCTGCAGTGGGTCGGGGTCGATCACCTGGTCTTCATACTCGGCAGGCTGCAGCCAAAATGGGTCCTCCTCCATGGGTATCGGAGAGTCTCGCTGGGGTCCCTCGAAACCATGAAGGCCCTCTCTAAACCAAGCCTCGAACCTATGGGGCACTAGGTAGGGTCCACCCTGATCTACGAGTACAGTCGTCACGTGCCTATGCCACAGCGTCGCATGCATATCAAAATGGAGAGTGATCTGAGTATCCATCTGAATCGGCAATCCAAAAAGCATCGGGGGTGCAGCCATCACTGGCGTCCAGGATCTGAAAAGGAAGGTAACCACCACCAGTGAGTCGAGGACTCAGCAAGCTCACCACTAATCCTAGCGTAGGGTAGGGTATACAAGTGGGGTCGATCCTAACCAATGTACTAGGGTTCGCGGTCCAAGGTTCAGACGCTCTCGATCTCCCAGTACTAAATCCTAACGTACAACATAACACGCGATGCATAGCAATGCAGTTCGCACAAGCAGACGGGCAATACAAACAATCAACCCAGATGCCATATGTAATAATGCAGGCCTCAAACGGCCATAATGGATCGAACCCGCCTATCACTCCAAATCCCATTAGTGCTCATTCTCAGTGCCACACGGCAATACCACACTGCGTTTCTGACGCCTTACGTTGGTCTCCCTTTTCTCTCCATTTCCCATCTTGGGCACATTCTCATGTCACAACTCCGATGACTCATGCAATGCTCTGAATGTATGCGGGGCCCAAATGATTGCATCAGTAATTCAAACACAGAGCATGCATGCCAAAGCACACAAGTACAAGAACAGAGTACATCAATTGATCGTCTGATAAATCTCATGTTCATCATGCCATACTATCGTAGGACTAGTACCACACACTCGGATTCTCGATCATCTAGGCTTGCCTTATCATATTACTCGCGATCCTGTCATACTATTGCTTACCATAGGCGATTCCCTAATCGAACCCACCTGAACCGAGGTTTAACCTAAGTTAGGGTCTAATTAATTAAGTTAAGTTCGACTGGGCCTAAGGCCCACTTCAAGATTTGAGGCCCATGATTTATTTCTTAAATTAAATGTATGGTTTGGGCCCATTATTATTATTAAATTCGTGTAGGGCCTAAGCCCATTTCTAAAAGTTAACCTATTGAGCCCACTATGGCCCCTTTTAGGCCCAATTGGCTATCCTAAGTCCATGTACATTATTAAGTCTTATATTTTAACATTCAAGATTAGAAATTAGGCCCAATCTAAGTGAATTTTCGTCCATTGAGGCGCACCATTACAAATTAAGCCCAATTTGCCTCATTTTGGCCCAACTAGCTTAGAATTAAGTCCCTAAGCCCCTTTGGCATTCTTTGGCCCTCTATGTTACACGCCTAAGTCACCATTTCAGCCCACTAATCATGTTTTCAAGGCCCACTTAGATGATTAACTTCGCCCATTAGCAAACCCATTAGAATATTTTAGGCCCGTTAGCTCGTTTTAGGTCAAAATGGTCCAAATTAAACCCCGAGGCCCAATTATTTCGCACGGCCCACATTTCACACGCCCACATCACTCACTTGCAGCCCAACATGCATGATTTTCAGCCCCCTTCTAATCGCTAAGCCTATGGTTTAGCCCAACAAACTAATCACTCAACTAACACAACTAGCTTAAGCCTTAATCATGCAATTTCCTCTATAAATCATCATGGACATCCCTCTATATCACATCCCACGTACGTATACAACTAACCTAAACCGAGATTAGTAGTAGAGCTTACCTAGATGAGTCGAGGACAACGACGGGGACAGCAAGGGGCGGGCTTCACGGCGGCAAGGTGAGAAACCGAGAGAGAAAAAGAGAGGTGAGGTCGGGTTAGGTCTCACGGTGGTCCTCAAGGCCGAGAAGAGAAAGAGCAAGGGTTAGAGGACTTACCAAAGTGAGGACAAAGGCCGGTGGTGGCGGCAAGGACGAGCGGCGGTCGGTGAGGTCGGCGGGCAAGAGCTAGCCGAGAAAGAGAGAGAGAGTTAGGGTCGGGTCGTGGCCTCCAAGGACCACACGGTCACGGGAATGAAGAGGCTAAGGTCAAGGGAACTCACCGGAGAAAGATGAGGTGACGACGGTGGCGGCACGGGCGGTGGAACGACGGCAACGGGAGGAGGCTCGGGCGGACGGAGAAACAAGGAAGGAGAAGAAGAAAAAGAAGAGAGGGAGAGGGAGTGCCGGCCGAAAAATGAGGTGAGGGGAGAGAGAGACTATGATATAGCTTTGGTGAAAATTCAAAATCAAGAGATAATGGGGTTAGGTAATGGGGTAATAGTGTTAGGGACAAGATGTTTGTACTTTGATGTGAGCTTGAATGACACTTGATTGACTTGATGGATTGCATTGGAAATTGTGCCAAGATTGATGGATTGACATGATGGATTGATTGATGTGACGCATGATTGATTTGACAACTGATTAGACTTGCCTCGATTTGCGTGCCAAATGCACTGATGGGGTCCCGAGCGCGAACGAATTTCAAACAGGTTTTGATCGGGTCCCCGTGAAACCGCCAGAACAGCCACGAACCGCCGCCCTTTCTTCCCTTGCCGTGAACACTCCTTCGGCCACCCGGTGTTCCCTTCGTTGTCATCGCCATTCCACTTCTCCAAGGTAAGTTCTACTACTAATCTTAGCCTAGGTTAGTGGTATATGCTTGTAGGATGATGATTTAAGGGCTGGTTATGCTAGTTAGGGTATTAAAATGTGATTAAGGTTAAGATTAACCTAGGCTAATTTGATGAAAACTTGATTGGGCCAATTATGGGGGCTGTTGGCTTGCGAATTGGGCTTAGAAATGCTAAGTGTGGGCTGAATATGTAGGCTTGGGCGCAAATTAGATGGGCCATGGTAAGTGAATGAGCTTGGGAACCTTTATTTCAACTAATTGGGCCAAGATATGACTAATTGGGCCTAAACTAAGTAGGGGGCCACTAATGGACGAAAATTCACTTTAATTGGGCCTAATTTACGACCTTGAATATTAAAATATGAAACCTAATGATGTATATGGGCTTGGGCTATCAAATTGGGCCTAAATGGGTTAAAATGGGCTTTCTAAACCTACTTTAAATATTGGGCTTGGGCCTTGCACGAATTTGAAATAATTTTGGGTCGAATTATATATATTTAATTTTAAGAAATAATTTATGGGCCTTGAACCTTAGAACGGGCCTTAGGCCCAATTGGACCTAAATAAATTAATTGGACCCTAACCTAAGCCAAGCCTAATTCAATTAAACTCAAGGGTTTGTTAAGACACTAAATCATTAATCATGGGTTACTAATTCCCTAGGAACTAACCTTAGCTACTGGGTGCGACCGGATTGTTAGGATTGTCGGGACCGAGTTCCAAATTAGTAAGTTCCTGAAACAATGTTAACAGGTTGGGTTTACCTTGAGGAAACTAATCGTAGAGCATTGGGCCGACATGAGGCTTGTCTGGCAACGTAGTAAATTACACGTATGATTCCTTGTCATGCTCTGTTCTCGTGCTCGTGTACCCTTGTATGCATGCTCTATGATGGAATTACTGCTTACTATTATCTAGGCCGCATTCATTGAGAGCACTACATGAGTCACCATAGTGTGACATGAGAATGAGCCCCAGATGCGTGTTATGTGGGGGGAAATGGAGGGACAAGGGAGTAGCGACGTAAGGCGTCAGAGAACGCGGTTGTGACACTAGCCGGATGGCACTGATGGATGTGCCCTGATGGGATTTGGAGTGATAGTCGAGCTCGATCCGTTGAGATCCGTTATGGCCGGTTGAGGCCCGAGCATGATCCGTGGGATCCGATATGGCCGTTTGAGTTGTGCGTCATGTTATTCGCTATGCGTTGTGCGTCATGTTATTCGCTGGGGCTTGGTAACTAGGGAGATCGAGAGTGCCTGAACTTTGGGCAGTGAACCCTAGTTTACTGGATAGGACCGACCCCACTTGTATACCCTACCCTACGCTAGGATTAGTGGTGAGCTTGCTGAGTCCTCGACTCACTGGTGGTGGTTACCTTCCTTTTCAGATACTGGACGCCAGTGATGGTTGCACCCCCGATGCTTTTTGGATTGCCGATTCAGATGGATACCCAGATCACCCTCCATTTTGATATGCATGCTACACTATGGCATAGGCACGTGACGACTGTACTAGTAAATCAGGGTGGACCCTACCTTGTACCCCATAGGTTCGAGGCGTGGTTTAGAGAGGGCCCTCACGGTTTTGAGGGGCCGCAGCGAGACTCTCCGATACCTGTGGAGGAGGACCCATTCTGGCTACAGCCTGCCGAGTATGGAGGCTAGGTGATCGACCCCGATCCGCTGCAGGAGTTGCCGTCTCCAGGACGCTCTGAGATCGACGGACATGAGGAGGGCGATGCTATGGATACCGATGAGGAGGATCTAGAAGAGGACCCCGTGGAGGATTCCGAGGAGGAGGAGCCTGAGGAGGACTGAGTTCCTGATACTGGTTTAGTCTTTTGGGGTTGTTTGAGCGTAGGTTTTGACTATGGGTTGTGGTTTCTTTTTGGGGTCTGTACCTAACGCTGATGTTATGATATGTATATATTGTTGTTTGTGTTTATTCTGTCCGTACTACCCCACCGTTTTGTATGTATGCATGTATGGTTAGGAGGCACGTTTCCGCAGGTACGAGAGTTCGATGAAGGACGCATTGTCTGGTTGCGATGATAGGTTTTTCCTCGGCCGTCGCGTATCGTAAACCTGACGAGCGAGGTGAGAATCTTCTGCAGAAACGGGATGCCGTGTGCCCGATTGGGGTTCGGGGCGTGACACTAACTAATTAACTGAAGCCCAACTAGGCTAACCCTAATTCATCTAAACGAAAGACGATTAAGATGTTAAATGGGTTATGGGTTTGACGGGGTTGAGATCCCATTTATCGGGTTCCTGAAATAACGTTAGTCACGATTGAACTTTGCTTAAGGAACTGATTGTAGAGCGTTGGGCCTTTGTGATATTGTTCTGCTAAACGTAGTGGGTTATTTGTACGATTCTTCGATGGGCCCCATTCCTGTGCTTATGTACTATTGCATGCTTGCTCTGTGACTGAATTGCTGTTACAATCTTTTGGGTCCCGCATTTATTGAAAGCATTGCATGAGTCACCAGAGATGTGACATGAGAATGAGCCCTAGATGCGTGTTATGTGAGGGAAATGGAGGGACAAGGGAGTAGCCAACGTAAGGCATCAGAGAACGCAGTTGTGACATTAGCCGGATGGCACTGTTGGATGTGCCCTGATGGGATTTGGAGTGATAGTCGGGCTCGATCCGTTGAGATCCGTTATGGCCGGTTGAGGCCCGAGCATGATCTGTGGGATGCGATATGGCCGTTTGAGGCCTGCATCAATACATATGGCATCTTGGTTGATTGTTTGTATTGCCTGTTTGCTTGTATGAACTGCATTGCTATGCGTTATGCGCTAGGTTGTACGTTGGGACTTGGTAACTAGGGAGATCGAGAGCACTTGAACCTTGGACCGTGAACCCTAGTTTACTGGATAGGACCGACCCCTCTTGTATACCCTACCCTACGCTAGGATTAGTGGCGAGCTTGCTGAGTCCTCGACTCACTAGTGATGGTTACCTTCCTTTTCAGATCCTGGACGCCCATGATGGTAGCACCCCCGATGCTTTTTGGATTGCCAGTTCAGATGGATACCCAGATCACCCTCCATTTTGATATGCATGCTACGCTATGGCATATGCACGTGACGACTGTACTAGTAGATCAGGGTGGATCCTACCTTGTACCCCATAGGTTCGAGGCGTGGTTTAGAGAGGGCCTTCATAGTTTTGAGGGACCGCAGCGAGACTCTCCGATACCCATGGAGGAGGACCCATTCTGGCTGCAGCCTGCCGAGTATGGAGGCCAGGTGATCGACCCCGACCCATTGCAGGAGTTGCCGTCTCCTGGACGTTCAGAGATTGATGGCCACGAGGAGGGCGATACCATGGATACCGATGAGGAGGATCCAGAAGAGGACCCCGTGGAGGATTCCGAGGAGGAGCCTAAGGAGGACTGAGTCCCTGATGCTGGTCTAGTATTTTGATGTTAGTGAGAGCGTAGGTTTGACTGTAGGTTGTGGTTCCTCTTTGGGGTTTGTACCTAACGCTGATGTTACGATATGTATATATATTGTTGTTTGTGTTTATTCTGTTCGTTCTACCCCTCTGTTTTGTATGCATAAATGTATGGTTAGGAGGCACGTTTCCGCAGGTTCGAGAGTTAGACGAAGGACTCGTCGTCTGGTCGTGACGATAGGTTCTCCTCGGCCGTCGCGTATCGTAAACCTGACGAGCGAGGTGAGAATCTTCCGCAGGAACGGGATGCCGTGTGCCCCATTGGGGTTCGGGGCGTGACACGGACGTTTTGAGGTTAACGGCCATGAGGAGGGCGATGCCATGGACACCGATGAGGAGGACCCAGAGGAGGACCCTAAGGAGGATCCCGAGGAGGAGGACTGAGTTCCGCTGATACTGGATTAGCTTTTGGATGTTAGTTTGAGCGTAGTGTTGACACCTAATTTTTAATCATCTTTTCTCTTTTGAAATTAACAAAAAATCCATAAAAATTTATAAAATTAAAAAATTCAAGTTTGGAGACCTTGGTCAAGCCTAGGGAACCAATTTTGACCAAAAATTGATTTTTCATATTTTCAGTATTTTTCGGTATTTTTATTTTCGAAAATTAATAAAAAATCCATAAAAATTCATAAAATTGAAAAAATCAACTTTGGAGACCTTGGCCAAGCCTAGAGAACCATTTTTGAACAAAAAATAATTTTCATAATGTTTTTTGTATTTTTATATATTTTTTAGAAATTAGGAAAATATTTAATAAATAATAACATATGAGGCCACAAAAATACATAAAAATATTCAATATTTTTCTTTTCATGTTGGTCATCGCAAATTTAAAAAAAAATCCAATTCGGGGTCGTGTATTTCTTCACGAGCATGGTCTCGAATCAGGCCAAAAAAAAAATTCAATTTGAGTCAATTTATTTTTATTTTTCACTTTTAGGAGTTGTGACATTATCCTCTAATATTTTAAATTTTCTTCTTGGCCCAATTATACCCAGAATGACTCAATTTTTTAAAGGGCTTTAATTAAATTTTGCATTATCTTCAGCGGCAGAAAATAAGCTTAAATTTGACATGAGGTGAATTTCGACTAAGCATAGAAGAGGTGTGTCGAAAATTGTGAGGAGATTTGGACTTAAAGAAATATTTCTTCAGGGACTGAATTGCAAATACTTAAAATCTCAAGGACTAGAGTGCAAATACCTAACACTTGAGTGATTATTTTGCAAATAACAAAAAGAAGAATTAGTGGAGAAATTAGAATAGAGAAGGGAAGATGGAGAAGAGGAGATAGAGAAGGGAAGATGGAGAAAAGGAGATGGAGAGGAGAAGATGGAGAAGAATAGATGGAGAAAATAAGATGAGAATGGAGAAAGGAAGATGGAGATGAAGAAGAGTTAGTGGAGAAATTAGAATGGGAGATATATATGGAGAAGGGAAGATGGAGATGGAGAAGAATAGGTGGAGAAATTAGAATGTGAGATAGAGATGGAGAATGGAAGATGAAGTTGAAGAAGAGTTAGTAGAAAAATTAGAATGGGAGATGGAGTTAGTGGAGAAATTAGAATGGGAGGTAGATGAGTTGATTATAAAAGGAGGAAGAAGTGAACTTGGGAGGGAGGATTATTTTTGGAGAGAAAATTTTGGATGTTTGAGAGAGTTTTGGAAGGTTGAAGAAAAATTTGAGAGAAAGAAAATACCAAAAAGAGAGAGAGAATTTTGAGAATGATGGGAGTTTAAACCTAGGAGTTATCATCACCAATTCCTTCATCGATCAACATAAATCAAGAGTTCATCCTCGTCAACAAGCAAGCAAATCCGAGCTAAGTGTTTGTATTTATTCATTTATTTGTGGTTTTAGTCGCAAATTAGCACAAAATTGTATACACTTTCTCATTTCTCATTTCTCCATATTTTTATGTCAGGCAAAGGACAACTCCAAGTCAACGGTAAATCTTATGGAGGTGTAAACACAAAAAGAGAGCACTCCACTAGAGCCTGAGGAATAAACCAAGCCTGAATTGCCAAATCAGGATATCCATGAAATTAAGGTACCGAAAGGGCATTAGTTTTAATTAACTAGTGTAACCAAGTCCCCGAACTCATAATCTCTGGTTCGTAGAAGTAATTTAGTCCTCCCGCTAATTTACTTAGGTTTCTAATCAACCTACCAAAAATGATTAGTGGCGACTCTAAATTCTAAAATCATGTGAAAAAAAATCAAAGTTGCGATTTGGTAGAGCTTGGGAGAGCTCGAACTAGGTTAGTTAATTTAATTAATTAATCTGGTAATCCATTAACTTAAAAATGAATTTTAGGTCGCGACAGCTTGGCGACTCCGCTGGGGACTTGTTCTTAATTTTTGAAAAAATTTAAGAACCTAGAGGACTTAGGCCAGAAAAATTTCATGAAAATTCATTTGGTTTGACTTGGTTGGATTCTGATCTTTAGGTGTTAAATAGTTTTGCAGGATGGGAGTTATAAGGGGTAGAGTGTTTGGCTAACCCTTTGTTTTGCAGGTCTGGTGTGTGGGAATTCAATTTAAATTCTGCACACTATTGAAGTGATGTTTACATTTAAATATTGTGCATGTGTTTACAGTTTTAGCACTACATCACACACGTCCCGTGGTCGGACCTGGGCTACTAGTTTTAGGATGGTATTGTAATTTGGTTTTAGCGTTCGGCGTGAGATCATGTCGAAAGTTAGCCCAGATTCAATCCCAAATCTCTTTTCAAAAATGAGTTTAAAAGTTAGACCTCAGACTTCGTAAGATTACCAAAGCAGTGGTTTTAATTTTTCGCTCGAGCAGCCGAAGTGGGAAGGTTCGGCTAATCCTGGTTACGTCGTCGGATCACGGCTAATCTTGATTATGTGCGCGAGATTGTCGCCTTGCCGTAAGTCTTTCGCTTCAATTTGTCAGCCTTTAGAGTAGATAGGGTAAGATTTAAACTCACGATTCATGTGCATGTCTATGTGACCTACATGGTATTTTTCACGGTGAAAGTAAGTTTTCTAACTTCGTCTTGTATTTATTTTTGGTCGGTCCATGATAAGTGTCAGTTAAATTTTGGACTTAACCACGTGGTCATTTTTTCAAAGAAAATGAAAAATCGAAATCAAATTGGTGTCCCATTTCTGAAAAGATGAATGCAGAAAAATCCCTTTGGGAAATTTTGTCGGCCAATAAAAAGATTTTGTCACATTTCTCCTTACTGCTTCAATGGATACAAGATTTTCTTGACAAATTTACCCTTGAAAATTTATTGTGATAAAAGAAGGTAATTTCTTCGGGAAATTTGTTAAATGTCAAAGGATTTTACCACAGTCTTCTGAGTTATAAAATCTGCAAGAAAACTCTTTCTGGGAAATTTGTCCATGTCTTCCTAAGAAAATTTCATCTGATTTCTTCATAAAATGGAAAACTAAAATTGGGCCAATCTAGGAGTCATGGACCGACCTCTCTTGGATCACATACTGATTATTTTCTTTACTTTTGCAGGGAATTATAGGTACCCTGGGGTGGAGAAAAATCGGGCTCGTTGGTGATAACAATCAGGGGGCAAGCGAAGAAATCGTTAACCCTAGGGGCATATGAAGAGGCCAATTCTTCCGGAGACAGAATCGTGTCAATAAGTCAGCACGTATGGGCCATGTATTTTGATGAGGGGTAGTGAATGCATCCAGATCGGGCCTGGGGACATTTTTAATGTATTAGAAGGGTTCATGTATTTTTGTTGAGAAAGTCGAGACTGTGTAATCAAAACCCATGGAGCAAGATTTTGAACCCGACCTTGCGACGCCTTTCTGATTAAATTGAACAAAGGCTTGCCTTTTTACCTTCCTCGGATTCAAAACACATAAAAGATTTTGGAGGACTAGTATTTTATTACCGAGCATGGTCCGCAATCATTTCTCCCAACGCTACAAGCGACCGACACATTCAAGTGGACGCCGAAAGAGATAGGCAGGAGTAAAGTGGGGCACGCAACGGGCAGCCCGGTTTGTTTATTGGAGCACTAATCGAGTGGTCGATTTGCAATAATTCACACGACTGACTCACGGTGTTGTGACCGGTGGGGGCCGCCACTGAACCCTTCGCCAATGTCCTTGATATCATCGCCAGCAGCAGATAACAAGAACACCGAGAAGAGTGTTAAGCCTCAACGTCTTCAGTACCGTAAATCGTCCTATCATGCTATATGGGCGAAGAAATGGCAGGAAAATGAAAAGCACAAACACGTGAAACTTTCTCTTCATTCCATTCACCAACAAACCTTACAACAACTCACTGGGGAGGAAAAGTGAAATCAAATTGAGCCATAATAAGCGTCACAAAGGAGCTCAGCTGGCTCTCCATGAAGTTGATGCTCTGGGTGCACCGGGCGTTCTCGGGATCAAGCTCCGCGAGCCTAAAGAAGAGGCGATCGCACTTCTCTTTAACCTAGGCCATAGTGGCCTCGTAATGCTCAACGGTAAACTCCAGGTCCGGAATCGTCGCCCTCTCGAAAGCAATGTCTGCCATAAGGTCATCAAGCCTCTCCTGCAGCCAACCGCATTTGCACCTCATCACAATATTGCCTGGCTCCTGTTCGGCGTAAGTTCGGACCAAGGCCAGACGGTCCACCAGCTTTCCCCTCCCACGAACCAGCCACGAAAGCTGATCGTTGGCAAACTTGAGGGCCTTTTTGTGATTATCAGCCATAAATGTAACTGTTGCCAGACGCTCGTGTAGGTCTCGGTAACGAGCTTTCACGACGGCGGTCACAAGGACCGTCTCATAAGCGCGGTTATAGGCAGCCAGAAAATTGATGAAGACGGTCGAGAAGTTCCGATACTCCTTCCCCAGTTGGGTACCCTCAACAGAAGCAGCGTCCACAGTCCTGAATAAACCAAGGATTTCAGCCTCAACAGTAGAGTTTTTGGCTATATGAGCGTAACCTCTACCAAGAAGATTGTATAGTCTCTCCCACCCAGCCAGGACTTCGGAGGATAAGGTGTGGTTAGGAGAATTGGCCATTTTTGAAAGAGAGAGGTGAGACAGATGAGCGGAATGCGAAGATGGTAATCTGCTTCAATTTAAATACTGATTTCACAGGGGCAGTCCTTATAGGTTTTCCTATCTACCATTCTCTGTCGGCAACACTCCCGGTGGCTCAAATTCCAGTCAAGTGGCAACCTCGAGCCGAACAAACCTGACATCTCTGTGGAAAAGCTGGACGAGACTCCACCGCTTTGAAAAAAGAAAGAACGAAAAGACGAGCTGAGTGGGGGACAAAGAAATTTTCGGCAGAAAGAGAGATATTACTCGTCTTCATTGGAGGACTCGCCAGTAAATCGACGGTGGAAATCTTGACAGGGGCCCTCTACCGCGAAAAGAAAGAAGAAGACAAACTGAGCGATAAACGAGGATTTCCCCTTTAATCAAAAGCTGAATGTCAGATTTTCCCCTCGGTAAATCTAATAGCACTGCCCGTGAAGGGGGAAGTCGTTGCTATTGCCAGAGAGAGAATTTATCCTCATTTGATAGTGAGGGTTCATCTGCACGAACTCGCAGGAGAAAGATAGAGAGGAAGGAGTTCTCGTGGGAGAGGAATTCAAAACCTTCACCATCAAAGCATTGGCTTTCAAAGCCTGTTACGAGAAGCCATCAACGATCCCGTGATCCCTCAAGTCCGAGAAGACATCTTGAGGCGGTCTCGAATCGGCAGTCCTAAATCCAGAAATATGTCGAGCATTAGGGAAATAGGCGCATGTTCAACCCTGGTCGAAGCTGATGAAGTTCCTTACCCTGAGGGTCTACTGGTCATGGCCATTGACGGTAATCCAGTCTCTCTGTCAATCCTTGTTACCGTATTAAGAAAATGCCGGTATAAGGTTGTAGCTCAAGCAAAGGCGACAGAGGCCTTAGAGATATTAAGGAGGAGTAGTGACCAGTTTGATATCATCCTCACCGCCATGGTAGGGATTGACATGGATGTTTTCACTCTCTTGGAAGTCATCAATTCTAAATTAAACATGCCAGTCCTCGTATATCGGCAAGCGATGATCAGCAAGTCATGATGAAGGCTGTCTTAAACGGGGCCCAAGACGTCGTAACGAAACCAGTTATGGTTCAGATGCTTCAAAACATATGGCAGCACGTGGTAAGGAAGCAATTGCACGACCATGAGAACAAGCATCAAGCCTTCAATTTTATTCCAAGCAACTGGAGAAAGAAGATGAGTTGGTCTCCCGAGCTGTATCGTATGTTTGTTAATGCAGTTCAGCAGCTAGGAATCGATTCGGCACGGCCGCAACATATACTGGGAATTATGAAGGTAGAGGGACTCACTAAAGCAAATGTTTCGAGTCATCTTCAGAAGTACAGAAAAAGGGTGAGAGAACACAATGCAGCTCAGAATCAAGAAAACCAAGGCGGGACTGATCCAAGCCTGAACGTCGAGTCTCCTCGCCACCAAAAGTTCCACAGGTTAGCATGGGGCGAGCCACTTCCCATCATCAACCAAACCAGTAGCCGTGCCATCAATCCCCCAGGCGTTAATCAAAGTATCCCCCAGAATCACCCTAATGCTCTTCAAGAGTATAGACCGCAGGGGCAGTGTATTCAGACTCATTGGTTTGAGCACCAACCCGTGGCTAGAATGCATCCCATGATCAGCGCGCCTGCGCAGCCAGAGAATCAGACAAGAAATTATCTTGAGCACTTCCACTTCTCTAATCCTCGAATGGAAGGAGTTCTTGGCAGCAGGACAGTTGGTGATCCCCACACTTTCTGGAGTAATGATGAAGACTTCAGCTCGAAAAGTCAAATTGCTCATGGCGAGGAAAGAATGAGAAATCTACCGCCAGCATTTGCCAACAATAATGCCCAATTCGAGCATCAGTTGCTGGAAGGTTCAAGAGATTACCCAGATGATGAACTTACTGCCCTGGTCAACCAGTTTAAGGTTGACAGACATCCGAAGCCATGATCGGAAGCCAGTGATTAGGGACTCTCAAACATCGGTCATCCATGCCTGAACCAGCACGAGACTAGCTGATTATCGAAGAGCCGCAGGAGAGGCAGAACTGACCTTGAACAAGTGCACCTTTCACTTCATGCTTAATTCCCCTGCGTGTGATATTTCCAGCTTTCTAGGTGTCTAGATTTAATTCAGGGGCATGGGGTAATTTGTTTTTTATCCCGTCGAATGCGTGAATCCCTTTTTATGCTAGACTCAGGGCGGATCAATTTGTGGCAAAGTCGCTGACTGCCATAATGAGAAATGTTGAATGGCCTCACGTAGGGAAATTTCAAGTGAAGAGCCCAGGCGAGCTCGAAGACGGGTAATTGAGTATCGTTCCAATTTACCCTCAATCGTCGCAAAATGCTAAATTGGATTTGTTCCATTCTCACCCAGGGGATTGCAAATTGCCTCAAGAGTGTCGAAAAATGAAATGACCCAATGGAATGCGATAGGACTCATTTACCTTGAAGGTAACCTTTAAATTAAAGGAGCCCTCCGGTCCACGGACCCGATGGCATAAAAAATGATGATGGTCCAAAGCAACCCGAAAGAAAACAAGGCCCAACTAAGCAAAGTACTTATGTGGCAAGCTCAAAGTGAATGGCAACCAATCCAAATGAAGGAACTTCCTCAATTCAAATTCAATGGAAGTACATACAAGGGTAAAACAGTATCGTTCCAATTTTTCTAGAATATGAAGAACATATACTACCGCATTCATTTTCATTTTTGCAGTGAAAGTCTCTACTGGCCAGATTTTGCTGTCTACCATTCCCTATCAGCATCACCTCCGCTACTCGTCTCCAATCTCGAGCCAAGCAAATCCGACATCTCTGCCAAAAGTTTGACGGGATGACACAACTTTGAAAAAGAAGAGAGAAAGGTGACTTGGGTGGGAGACAAGGAAAATGGGATTCGTTTTTATAGGAGAACACGCCAGCAAATCGACGGTAGAGACGTTGATAGGGACCCTACCACTATGAAGAGATGAGAAAAGACGAGCCAAGCAAGAAACACGCAGGAAAGGTTGAGAAAGACAGAACTCTCGGGAGAAGCGATACATATGCTAAGCCGACGCCAAATTTTAAAAGAGACATCCTCCTGATAATCTTTATTCATACGTTGAAGAGAGTTTTAAAGCATACACGGTTTAGAGAGAGTGAAAATACAGAAAGATATAGTAAACCTTGAGAAATCATCGACCAAATCGAAGATGTCTCAACCCAATACTTTCGAAAGCTATCGTTGCCTGCTGAATATGGGAGAGGAAGAGTTCGAAACCATGTTTGGGATCGAGCCTATGGAGCCTGGCCCTTCCGCCGACGACGTCCAAGATCTCAGTAAAGATAAGGACAACAACGGTAGGGGTCAAAAGAAGCGTTACCGTCGCCATACTAAGGAGCAAGTATAAAGGCTTGAGGATTTCTTCAGAACATGTCCTATGCCAGACGGCAAACAGAAAATGGAACTAAGTCAAGAGCTAGGACTTGAACCTTCACAAATCAAGTTCTGGTTTCAAAATAGGCGAACCCGAATGAAGACTCGTCATGAGCACAACGAAGCCGAGTTTCTAAGAGTTGAAAATGAAAACCTCCGAGCGGAAAACAAGATGTATAAAGAGGCTTTTGACTCCGCCACCTGCCCTAACTACAACAGCCTCCTCCTCGCCTTCGATGAAATGCATGATCTGAGGATTGAAAATGCGTGTTTGAGAAGCGAGTTAGACCAGTTTATAACAGAATCGAGTTCTGTTGGAGGAGGGTACAAAAAGACTAATGCTACTGGATCAGCATCAATACCTCCCGGGGAAGGGGAGATGTATCACCACCAGGTAAGCGGCATTGACGATGAACTCACCGCCATGATCAACCAGTTTAATGTTAATGAAGCACGAGGACTGTAATATGCACAGGGAGTCTGTATTTCGAAGCTGAGATCACGGGTCCTTCAACATAGCCGATGCGTACCTGGTCCAGAATGAAGCCAGCTGATCATGGGAGAGCCTGCTGAGGAAGCAGAATCGATCCTGAATGAGTGAATGTGTTTTATTCCCTTGCGTGATATGTTTTTCCGCTTTTGTAATATGTAAAAGCAAGGAGTAATGATCCGACTTCCCCCTATTAAATGCTCGAATTCGCCACCTCACCAACCTCGCGACGAATTGATGGCGAGTAAAAATCTGCGTAAACCTGAAGGGTAACTCCATATCGTCTCAATGTACCCTCGAATTACTCCGGTTTTAAATTAGATCCCTGTTATTTTCAGGAATTTGCAAATCGACCCGAGAACATGAGCATACCCAAATGCGTATTGAACAAAATTCGGGGCAAATTGATCCGTGGACATTATTGCTGGATGGACAGCTTCAAACAAAAGGGGAATACGAGCGAAAGACGCGAGCAGCCTTAGAGATGGGTAGTTTTGTATCGTTTCAATCTTCCCCTGATCGTCTCGAATTCTGAATTACTTTATTCCGTCTTAACAGGGGTTGTAAAATACTTTGGAGAGCATTGTGGCGTAGATTTGCCAAATACGACAAGATCATACCATCCGTGGATTAACCCTTAAAAGGGAGCCTCCATAGACGCCTACAGCCTAATGGGCCTGAGAGCATGAGGAATAACAGTGATCTGGAACGAAAGAAATCAGGATATTCGATGAGCGAAATCAAGGCCCATGCTTTGCCACAGCCTGGCCCCTAATGATAAAGCGTCCAACGGAAACTGGAGACAAACTCGATCCAGTGAACCCGATAAAGAGATCATGCAAAGCGTGCAAGATGAAGGGTAAACCAGTATCGTATCCAATTCATCATTTCTAATACTAGCTAACACGTCTTCTCCTCCATTATTTGACAGGAAATGTCTAACTTGACATACCAACGGAGAAAATCCCGAGTGGTGAAGCTGGTAAAGGAGTTGCGCGAAGCGCTCAAGGGTAAATCAGTATCGTGTCCAGTTCATCATTTCCGATACTAGCTAACATGTCTTCTTCCTTTTTACAGGAAATGTTAAACTAACATCTGATACGTCAAAGAAAACAGCCCCAAGGGGCAAAAATTATAATCATCTAACAAGATCCATTCTGATGAAAATGGGGCAACAACCCTGGATTGAAAAAGGGACGTTTGACCGGCAACCATGACGGTTATTAACATTGAGAAGGCCCAAACGCTTCGCTTAACCCATGCATTTTGTTTTGCAGGAGCAAAGCCAGAGACAAGCCACTCCTTGACTTAAGGAGTACGCCCTCAATTTGTTTAGTCAGCACGTCTAGGGGCAATTCGAATCTCTTCCTTTCCTAGGAAATTCTCGTCCATACTTGCACATTCTGTAAACACACGAAGTGCTAAAAATTGCCACATCTGCATCATATTTACACATGCCATGATTCATGCATGACTATGCTGCATGTTTAATTTTGCCAATTCTGACTAGGGGCATAAACTGCATATGATGCGTCGAATGTGTAGAATGGGGCATGACAGGATGATGAAAGGCGACCCCATTTTCATACACGTCCCACATCCACAGTGAGTTGTGTGCCAAGTAGATTCCGTATTCCCCAAGGCAATGGGTTTTCTCGCAAAAGGTACAATAGCCGAAAGGAAAGAGGCATTCATTTCTCTACCCTAAACACTACAGGTGCCCATTGGCAACCCATTTGAGCGGCGGATTCATTTTATAACCCCTGTCAAGAACCACCCCACATCGGGGCCAAATGGAGGTAGTTCCAGCAGTTATCATGATGAAAATGGTTAGAAATTGTCTTACTTGGACTAATATCAATCTTCGAGTGTTTCTTTGCATTTAACTCGAATTTTAATTCAAGTGTTTTAGGATGACAAAGAGCATTCGTTTCTCTATCCTACACATCCTTTGCATTGAGCCTAGAAATTCATTTCACAAGCCCTTGTTGGTGATCATTGCTCATTCCAAAAAAGGATGACGCTTTCCTCAAGAAGCAGAATCAAAGAAATTGGGTCAACAATGAACCCTCGAAATGAACTTATGTCATGTGCTAGACTTTTCATGTAATGTCTAGTATCAATTTTTGAAAATCATCTTGTCAAAAAGAAAAACAAGTGTAGCCAAAAAATGGGCCTGCTCCCAAACAAAAGGGAGTCAGGAGTAAGAAAAGCAAGGGCTACTCCAAAAATCTGGGGCAGAAAAAGCAAAGTGCCTATCAAAAGCAAGGCCAATGCCCATTCATCTGTAATATACCTCTGATTTTGAGAACGCTCAAAAGAGAATTCTCCAAAGAAGTCAATTTACAATTTCCAGCAAAAGAATTATCACCCCTCAGCCAATGGTGGTATTCATTGAAGACAAATTCAGGAAGGTCAAAGATCGGTGACAAAACTGCAATGATCACCAACACCAAGCATTTCTCATATATTTTTCTGAGCCAAAATGAGCCTTTCGTTTCTAAGTCCTAACTCCCAACCTACGAAAGTCTCTTCTGATTAGAGCACTTGAATTAACGTAAGAGTTGAATGATTTTAAGCATCGCTCGAAGAAGTTCGAGCAAAACTATTTCTCTCTCATTTTCGCAGGGTTCTTGACTTGTAAACCCGGAGCAGATAATGAAGACATTTTTTTGTCAGTGGCCTTGACTCAAAAGAGTCCCCTTTGGTAAGCCTTGACCCAGCCTACATTACGGTCCTAATCAAGACCTCCAGATCGGCTTGATCTTATCAATTGCGAGATTACTCAGACCCTCGCTGAATGCGATGATGGTAAGATTGAGTGATTTCTTTTCAAATCCTGCAATCAGGATAAACAGCCTTTCTCGAGAGTGAGAGAAAGCCCTTTCGGACTGAAGTCCCCATTCAGGTTACATTCGAGGTATTCATAACGTGATAACCTCCCTGGACAGAATTGGAAATGCAAACTCGACAGAATAGTCATACATGATCCACATTATGAGCATACACATACAGTTTTAATCATTGCAAACTCAACTGAATGGTTTTGCATGAACCGATGAACTCACTGATGAAAATGCTTGCACATGTTACCTCTGACACTGTCTGACAGGTAGTGCATTCCTGATAGTCGAGTTACCCTCCGAGGTCTCGAAATTCATCCAAGGGCTATTAAACAAACAAACCCTGTTGGCAAATACTCGCCAAGCATTTTCAGGTGAGTATATCTTCAGCCTGAACCTTCCAATTCTGATGATTATCTGGGTGCTCAAATCTATTGCAGCACATAAGGTCATTCAGTGAGCAAGCAGACATGATACAATCAGTCTGTCTATGCCTCGATCATTAACTCAGAAGATCCAGGTAAGTCTTCTGAACCCTTGCGACTCATGATCAACATGCGCTCATGAAGTCTTCATCAGCTCACGATTGATATAATCTTGTGTTCTCAAGCTTTATCAAATCATGATTGACCAACTCTCGTGATCTTGATCTCAACATGCCTCGCTTGCACAAAAAATGCAGCACGGCCTCCTATCTTCGAAGACTTTACCTGCACCAGAAGGCGGTACAGCTTCATTTCTCAAAGACCTCATCTGCGCAAGAAAGCAATATGGCCTCAACTTCAGGCGAAATGCCATCTCTAGAGACCTTCCATTGGAAACCCCAATAAGAAACGGTCCATCTTCAAAAACCCTGACAAGCGGGCACCAATCAGGCGAAATGTCATCTCTAGAACCCTTCCATCGGAAACCTCGATACGAAATGGTTCATTTTCAAGTCCTGAAAAGCAAGCACCAATTAGGCGAAATGCCATCTTTGGAACCTTCCATTGGAAACCCCAATACTGCAAGGTCCATCTTCAAGTCCTGAAAACCAGACACCAATTAGGCGAAATGCCATCTCTGGAACCCCTCCATTGGAAACCCCAATACGGAATGGTCCATTTCAAGTCCTTCTTACAGGCACCCAAAAGTCCTTCTTACAGGCAACCAAAAGTCCTTCTTACAGGCACCAAAGTCCTTCTTACAGGCAACCAAAAGTCCTTCTTACAGGCACCAAAGTCCTTCTTACAGGCATTTCCATGGGGTGGCCTACCATACGGGTCAAATTTCAATCAGTAGAATCCTTCCATTAGGAATCTACCATGGGGTGACCTACCATACGGGTCAAATTTCAATCAGTAGAATCCTTCCATTAGGAATCTACCATGGGGTGACCTACCATACGGGTCAAATTTCAATCAAAGTTTAATAAGTAGAATCCTTTCGTTAGGAATCTATCATGGGTTGACCTACCATACGGGTCAAAATGCAGGCGAATCCTCTAAACAGGATAGATCGCCAATAGATTCCTTTCACTAGGAACTCTATCATGGGTTGACCTACCATACAGGTCAGAGCTCATCCTCCTCGGATTATCCTCTGAGTGAACATTTGGGTGTCTATTCAAAGTGCATTCATGTCAGGCAACGGCCATACGATGGGCAGGTAAGTGCCAGGTAATCTCTCCACTCTAGCTCTCCCTCACTTCATAGAAGCCTCCTCAAGCCAGAACTGGATCAGAACTTGCAATGTGGGGTATTGGAGATCAATTGTCACGACTCTTTTTATCTCCTTGTGTTGAGTCGATTAGGATTCAGGTGTCGTCTTGTTTTTGAAATGAACCTCTACCGAGCTTCCTTTCAAAGAGGGGCAGCTGTTGACACCTAATTTTTAATCATCTTTTCTCTTTTGAAATTAACAAAAAATCCATAAAAATTTATAAAATTAAAAAATTCAAGTTTGGAGACCTTGGTCAAGCCTAGGGAACCAATTTTGACCAAAAATTGATTTTTCATATTTTCAGTATTTTTCGGTATTTTTATTTTCGAAAATTAATAAAAAAATCCATAAAAATTCATAAAATTGAAAAATCAACTTTGGAGACCTTGGCCAAGCCTAGAGAACCATTTTTGAACAAAAAATAATTTTCATAATTTTTTTGTATTTTTATATATTTTTTAGAAATTAGGAAAATATTTAATAAATAATAACATATGAGGCCACAAAAATACATAAAAATATTCAATATTTTTCTTTTCATGTTAGCCATCGCAAATTTAAAAAAAAATCCAATTCGGGGTTGTGTATTTCTTCACGAGCATGGTCTCGAATCAGGCCAAAAAAAAAAATCAATTTGAGTCAATTTATTTTTATTTTTCACTTTTAGGAGTTGTGACATTATCCTCTAATATTTTAAATTGTTTTCTTGGCCCAATTATACCCAGAATGACTCAATTTTTTCAAAGGGCTTTAATTAAATTTTGCATTATCTTCAGCGGCAGAAAATAAGCTTAAATTTGACATGAGGTGAATTTCGACTAAGCATAGAAGAGGTGTGTCGAAAATTGTGAGGAGATTTGGACTTAAAAAAATATTTCTCCAGGGACTGAATTGCAAATACTTAAAATCTCAGGGACTAGAGTGCAAATACCTAACACTTGAGTGATTATTTTGCAAATAACAAAAAGAAGAGTTAGTGGAGAAATTAGAATAGAGAAGGGAAGATGGAGAAGAGGAGATAGAGAAGGGAAGATGGAGAAAAGGAGATGGAGAGGAGAAGATGGAGAAGAATAGATGGAGAAAATAAGATGAGAATGGAGAAGGGAAGATGGAGATGAAGAAGAGTCAGTGAAGAAATTAGAATGGGAGATATATATGGAGAAGGGAAGATGGAGATGGAGAAGAATAGGTGGAGAAATTAGAATGTGAGATAGAGATGGAGAATGGAAGATGAAGTTGAAGAAGAGTTAGTGGAAAAATTAGAATGGGAGATGGAGTTAGTGGAGAAATTAGAATGGGAGGTAGATGAGTTGATTATAAAAGGAGGAAGAAGTGAACTTGGGAGGGAGGATTATTTTTGGAGAGAAAATTTTGGATGTTTGAGAGAGTTTTGGAAGGTTGAAGAAAAATTTGAGAGAAAGAAAATACCAAAAAGAGAGAGAGAATTTTGAGGATGATGGGAGTTTAAACCTAGGAGTTATCATCACCAATTCCTTCATCGATCAACATAAATCAAGAGTTCATCCTCGTCAACGAGCAAGCAAATCCGAGCTAACTGTTTGTATTTATTCATTTATTTGTGGTTTTAGTCGCAAATTAGCACAAAATTGTATATACTTTCTCCATTTCTCATTTCTCCATATTTTTATGTCAGGCAAAGGACAACTCCAAGTCAACGGATGGAGGTGTAAACACAAAAAGAGAGCACTCCACTAGAGCCTGAGGAATAAACCAAGCCTGAATTGCCAAATCAGGATATCCATGAAATTAAGGTACCGAACGGGCATTAATTTTAATTAACTAGTGTAACCAAGTCCCCGAACTCATAATCTCTGGTTCGTAGAAGTAATTTAGTCCTCCCGCTAATTTACTTAGGTTTCTAATCAACCTACCAAAAATGATTAGTGGCGACTCTAAATTCTAAAATCATGTGAAAAAAATCAAAGTTGCGATTTGGTAGAGCTTGGGAGAGCTCGAACTAGGTTAGTTAATTTAATTAATTAATCTGGTAATCCATTAACTTAAAAATGAATTTTAGGTCGCGACACATAGGTCTTGGCTGTAGGTTGTGGTTTTCTTTTGGGGTCTGTACCTAACGCTTATGATATGTATATATTGTTTTTTGTGTTCATTTTGTTCGTGCTACCCCTCTGTTTTGTATGTATGAATGTATGGTTAGGAGGCACGTTTCCGCAGGTTCGCAAGTTTGTTAAAGAACGCGTCGTCTGGCCGCGACGAAGAGATTTCCTGGGCCGTCGCGTATTTTTAAACCTGACGAGCGGGATGAGAATCTTCCGCAGGAACGGGATGCCGCGTGTCTGATTGGGGATCCGGGGCGTGACATCCCCGTTCGAGTGGTATCAGAGCAAGGTCAGCTCGATATGAGACCGTTTGAGTTTTTGGAGTGATAAGTATGTTGATTTTGGGGTAGTTAGATAGACAAACCCTAGACCTAAGGATAGGAAAGGGTACAATGCATGAATTGATTGGCGTATGTGAATGCTTAGTTCAACTAGTTGCTTAGGGTATAGGCTGAGGCAATAGTGATTTTAAACTAAGCTGCATGTGCGTCAGGATCTGAGGTAAGGTTCTAAGGCATAGCCCCATAAGTAGGGCACTTGATTGCTGATTGCTGGATGGTTAGCTTGCCAAGTACTGCTTGTGGTTGTATGCCTAGTCGGCTGTCGCGTGCTGCTTAACCATCATGCATTGTACGGATTTCTGCATTTAAAGAAAAATGAGTTTGGAAAGGAAAAGGGTTTAGAAATGAAAACGATTTAAATTTGAAATTTGGATTTGAAAAGTGCATGCATCTCATGTTGTTGGATTTGGTAACCGTCAGCCTGGTATGGGACAGGATTGACGGGACGCGACAGTAGACGAAAGCTTGGTTGCTAGATTTAGAGTTCCGAATTCTTGAATGGGAATTTCGTTTGTGTTTAAGTGCGAGTGAATAGCGAGGATGAGCAATAGGGGCAAAAGGCCGACTGCTGGTGCATCGAGCTCGAGGGCTCCTGAGCCTGAAGGAGACCCTAGAATCGAAGAGATGATGAGTGTGACAGTATGAAAATTCGACGCAATTATCGGAATTTCTAAATGAATGGAAATACTTCGTTAACACACTCTGATCGACACTCACTCAGGATTAGCTACCCTGAGGTGACTAACCGAAGGGGAAAGGCTATATGGGAAGAATTTCCTAAACAGCCGCCCGTTGGTCTGAGACAGAGACAGAGTCGTTATTTAATGAAATTGACCACAAAATGAAATCCGACTTTGGACAATCGAATTAGTAGGATAAACACAATTAAGAAATGAGATCAGTTTCAGAAATGTCGCCAGAAGGGCAGACAGCCGGTGTACGTCGCGAAGCAAGACGCGATTGGAAAATTACCGAAATGCCCCCGGTTAATGTTCAGTCCTTAGGATTAGTTGAATTAGGATTTTTAAGAGTAGATTCGGTAAATCGAAGTCAAATCCTGTCTGAACTTCATTCGCGCTCGGGACCCGATCGGTGCATTTGGCACGCAAATCGAGACAAGTCAAATCAGTTGTCAAATCAACCGATGTCTTGTTAATCCATCAATCAAATCCATCGGTCAATCATGGTTCAATTTCCAAGGCAATCTCTCAAGTCAATCAAGAATCCCATCAAAGTACAAAATCAAACCATGTCACTATTCCACCTAACCCACTTACACCTCTAATTCATTTTTTGGCCATTATAATCTCACCATCTCTCTCTCCTCCCTCACTCTCCCCATTCGGCCGGCCCCTCCCCTCTCTTCCCTCTCCTCCATTTTTCTTCTCTTCTTCTTCTTCTTCCTTGCCTCGCCACCGTCCGCCAAGCTCCTCCACCGTCCGCCGTGCCGTTTGCCCTCCAACCGCCACCGTCGGCCGCCCATCCTCTTTGACACACCTTGGTAAGTCTCCCTAGCTCATCTCCATTTGTGTTCCACGGCTTGAATGCCCATGGAAAGCCCGAAACAGCCCCACCTTCCCGTCGTTGTTTCATTCGTCGTCTTGCTCCAACTTGAGCTCGAACTCGCTCACCTTACTTCCTTCGGTTCCTCACCTTCCTTGACTTGTTGGTTGGTTGCTTTAGAGTCCTTGGAGGCCGCGGATCAGCCGAGATCAGCCCCCGTTGCCGCTATTCCTTCCCGTCGGTCGTGAGCTCCGTTCGGCCGTCTGTTGCCTTTGCCGTCTTCGTCGTTGACCCGAGCCGAAATAGGTAAGCTCTACTACTAGTCTTGGCCTAGGTTAGTGGTATATGCTTGTAGGATGATGATTTAAGGGTTGGTTATGCTAGTTAGGGAGTTCGAATGTGGTTAAGGTTAAGATTAACTCAAGCTCATTTGATGGGAACTCGGTTGGGCCAATTTAAGGGGCTGTTAGTAAGTGAGCTTAGGCTTCAAGATGTGTTTGTGGGCTGCAATGAGAAGCATAGGCGTGTGAGGGGTGGGCCGAACCAACTAATGGGCCTCGGGGGTTTAATTTGGACCAATTTAACCTAAAATAAGCTAACGGGCCTAAATGATTCTAACGAGCTTGTGAATGAACGAAATAAGAAACTTAATTAGGCCTAAATCATAATTTGAACGTTAAAATATAAGGCCCAATAGGGTACATGGGCTTAGGGTAGTAATTTGGGCCTAAGATAGTCGAATCGGGCTTAATAGGTTAACTTTCTGAATTGGGCTTAGGCCCCACACGAATTTAATAATAATAATGGACCCAACTCATATATTTAATTTAAGAAATAAATCATGAGTCTCAAATCTGGAAGTGAGCCTTCGATCCAGTTTAACCTAACTTAATTAATTAGAACCTCACTCGAGTTAAACTTTGGCTTATATGGGTTCAATCAGGAAATCGCCTAGGGTAAGCAATAGTATGATGGGATCACGAGTAAGATGTTCAATTGAGCCTAGATAGTCGAGAACCCGAGTGTATGGCACTAGTCCTATGATCGTATGGCATGACGAATATGAGATTTCTTAGATGACCAATTGAAGTGCTCTGTTCTTGTACTTGTGTACTATGGCATGCATGCTCTGTGTTGAATTACTGTTGCAATCATTTGGGCCCCGCATATATTCAGAGCATTGCATGAGTCACCAGAGATGTGACATGAGAATGTGCCCAGATGGGAAATGGAGAGAAAAGGGAGACCAACGTAAGGCGTCGGAAACGCAGTATGGACCCTACCTTGTACCCCATAGGTTCGAGGCGTGGCACGTTGTTGACACCTGATTTTCAATCACCTTTTCTTTTCTTCTTTTTTAAAATTAATAGAAAATCCATAAAAATTCATAAATTTGAAAAAATTAATTTTGGAGACCTTTGCCAAGCCTAGGGAACCAATTTTGACCAAAAAATGATTTTTCATATTTTCAGTATTTTTCGGTATTTTTATTTTCTAAAATTGATAGAAAATCTATAAAAATGAGAAAATTGCAAAATCAACTTTGGAAGCCTTGGCCAAGCTTAGGCAACCATTTTTGAGTAAAAAAATAATTTTTCATATTTTTTGTATTTTTTAAATATAATTTTTAGAAATTAGGAAAATATTTAATAAATAATAGCATTTGAGGCCACAAAAATACATAAAAATAGTCAATATTTTTCCTTTAAATCCCTTTTCATGTTGGCCATCGCAAATTTAAAAAATCCAATTCGAGGTCGTGTATTCCTTAACGAGCATAATCTCGAATCGGGCCTAAAAAAATTCAATTTGAGTCAATTTATTTTCATTTTTCACTTTTAGGAGTTGTGACATTGTTCTTTAATATTCCAAATTTTCATCTTGGCCCAATTATACCCAGAATGACTCAATTTTACAAATAGGGCTTTAATTAAATTTTGCATTATTTTCAATAGCAAGAAATGAGCTTAAATTCAACATGTGATAGGTGTGTCGAAAATTGTGAGGAGATTTGGACTTAAAGAAATATTTCTCCAGGGACTGAATTACAAATACTTAAAATCTCATGGACTAGAGTGCAAATACCTAACTCTTGAAGGATTATTTTGTAAATAACAAAAAGAAGAGTTAGTGGAGAAATTAGAATAGAGAAGGGAAGATGGAGAAGAGAAGATGAAGAAGAGGAGATGAAGATAGGAAGATGGAGAAGAGGAGATGAATAAGAGAAGATAAAGAAAATAAGATGAGAATAGAGAAGGGAAGATGGAGATGAAAAAGAGTTAGTAGAATGGGAGATAGATATGGAGAAGGGAAGATGAATATGAAGAAGAGTTAGTGGAGAAATTAGAATGTGAGATAGAGATGGAGAAGGGAAGATGAAAATGAAGAAGAGTTAGTGGAGAAATTAGAATGAGAGATAGAGTTAATGGAAAAATTAGAATGGGAGATAGATGAGTGGTTTATAAAAGGAGGAAGAAGTGAGCTTGAGAGGGGATTATTTTTGGAGAGAAAATTTTGGATGTTTGAGAGAGTTTTGGGAGGTTGAAGAAAAATTTGAGAGAAAGAAAATACCAAAAAGAGAGAGAGAATTTTGAGGATTATGGGAGTTTAAACCTAGGAGTTATCATCACCAATTCCTTCATCGATCAACATAAATCAAGAGTTCATCCTCGTCAACGAGCAAGCAAGTCCGAGCTAAGTGTTTGTATTTATTCATTTATTTGTGGTTTTAGTCGCAAATTAGCACAAAATTATATACACTTTCTCCATATTTTTATGTCAGGCAAATGACAACTCCAAGTCAACGGTAAATCTTATGGAGGTGTAAACACAAAAAGAGAGCACTCCACTAGAGCCTGAGGAATAAACCAAGCCTGAATTGCCAAATCAGAATATCCATGAAATTAAGGTACCGAAAGGGCATTAGTTTTAATTAACTAGTGTAACCAAGTCCCCAAACTCATAATCTCTGGTTCGTAGAAGTAATTTAGTCCTCCCGCTAATTTACTTAGGTTTCTAATCAACCTACCAAAAAAGATTAGTGGCGACTCCAAATTTTAAAACCATTTGAACAAAAAAAATCAAAGTCGCGATTTGGTAGAGCTTGGGAGAGCTCGAACTAGGTTAGTTAATTTAATCAATTAATCTGGTAATCCATTAACCTAAAGATAAATTTTAGGTTGCGACAGCTTGGCGACTCCGCTGGGGAGTTGTTCTTAATTTTTGAAAAATTTAAGAACTTAGAGGACTTAGGCCAGTAAAATTTCATGAATATTCACTTGGTTTGGTAATTGGTTGAATTCTAATCTTTAGGTGTTAAATGGTCTTGCAGATGGGAGTTATAAGGGGTGGAGTGTTTGGCTAACCCCTTATTTTGCAGGTTTGGTGTATGGAAATTGGAATTTAATTTTTGCACATTTTGAAGCGGTGTTTGAATTTAACTGCTGTGCATGATTATTTGTTTTAGCACTACATCACACATGTCCCGTGACCGGACCTGGGTCACTAGTTTTAGGATGGTATTGTGATTTGGTTCTAGCGTTCGGCGTGAGATCACGTCGAAAGTTAGTCCAGATTCAATCCCGAACCTCTTTTCAAAAATGAGTTTTAAAAGTTAGGCCTCAGGCTTGGTAAGATTACCAAAGCAGTGGTTTTAATTTTTGACTCGAGGAGCCGAAGTTGGGAGACCCGGCTAATCCTGATTACGTCGTAGGGGTCACGGCTAATCTTGATTATGTGCGCGAGATTGTCGCCTTGCCGTAAGTCTTTCGCTTCAATTTGTCAGCCTTTAGAGTAGATAGGCTAAGATTTAAACTCACGATTCATGTGCATGTCTATGCGACTTACATGGTATTTTTGACGGTGAAAGTAAGTTTTCTAACTTCATCTTGTATTTATTTTTGGTCGGTCCATGTTAGGTGTCGGTCAAATTTTGAATTTAACATCAAGGTCATTTTTCAAAAGAAAATGAAAATCAAATTAGTATCCCATTTTTGAAAAAAATAAAAATAAATAAATAAATAAATAAATAAGTGTGAAAAATCCCTTAGGAAAATTTTGTTGACCAGTAAAAGATTTTGTTACATTTTTCTACTTCAATAGAAATGAGATTTTCTTGACAAATTTATCCCTAAAAATTCATTCTGATAAAAGGAAAATCCCTTCGGGAAATTTGCTAAATTTTAAGATATTTTATCACATTTTTCAAGTTGTAAAAATTTGCAAGAAAATTCTTTTTGAGAAATTCACCCATGTTTTTCTAAGAAAATTTTCTCTAAAATTGAAAAATAAAATTGGACTAATGTAGGAATCATGGGCCGACCCATATTGGATCACATACTGATTATTTTCTTTACTTTTGCAGGGAATTATAGGTACCCTGGGGTGGAGAAAAATCGGGCTCGTTGGTGATAACAATCAGGGGGCAAGCGAAGAAATCGTTAACCCTAGGGGCATGTGAAGAGGCCAATTCTTCCGGAGACAGAATCGTGTCAATAAGTCAGCACGTATGGGCCATGTATTTTGATGAGGGGTAGTGAATGTATCCAGATCGGGCCTGGGGACATTTTTAATATATTAGAAGGGTTCATGTATTTTTGTTGAGAAAGTCGAGACTGTGTAATCAAAACCCATGGGGCAAGATTATGAACCCGATCTTGCGACGCCTTTCTGATTAAATTGAACAAAGGCTTGCCTTTTTACCTTCCTCGGATTCAAAACACATAAAAGATTTTGGAGGACTAGTATTTTATTACTGAGCATGACCAGCAATCATTTCTCCCAACGCTACAGGCGACCGACACATTCAAGTGGACGCCGAAAGAGATAGGCAGGAGTAAAGTGGGGCACGCAACGGGCAGCCCGGTTTGTTTATTGGAGCACTAATCGAGTGGTCGATTTGCAATAATTCACACGACTGACTCACGGCGCTGTGATCGGTGGGGGCCGCCACCGAACCCTTCGCCAATGTCCTTGATATCATCGCCGGCAGCAGATAACAAGAACACCGAGAAGAGTGTTAAGCCTCAACGTCTTCAGTACCGTAAATCGTCCTATCATGCTATATGGGCGAAGAAATGACAGGAAAATGAAAAGCACAAACACGTGAAACTTTCTCTTCATTCCATTCACCAACAAATCTTACAACAACTCACTGGGGAGGAAAAGTGAAATCAAATTGAGCCCTAATAAGCGTCACAAAGGAGCTCAGCTGGCTCTCCATAAAGTTGATGCTCTGGGTGCACCGGGCGTTCTCGGGATCAAGCTCCGCGAGCCTAAAAAAGAGGCGATCGCACTTCTCTTTAACCTGGGCCATAGTGGCCTCGTAATGCTCAACGGTAAACTCCAGGTCCGGAATCGCCGCCCTCTCGAAAGCAATGTCTGCCGTAATGTCATCAAGCCTCCCTTGCAGCCAACCGCATTTGCACCTCATCACAATATTGCCTGGCTCCTGTTCGGCGTAAGTTCGGACCAAGGCCAGACGGTCCACCAGCTTTCCCCTCTCACGAACCAGCCAGGAAAACTGATCGTTGGCAAACTTGAGGGCCTTTTTGTGATTATCAGCCACAAATGTAACTGTTGCCAGACGCTCGTGCCGGTCTCGGTAACGAGCTTTCACGACGGCGGTCACAAGGACCGTCTCATAAGCGCGGTTAGAGGCAGCTAGAAAATTGATGAAGACGGTCGAGAAGTTCCGATACTCCTTCCCCAGTTGGGTACCCTCAACAGAAGCAGCGTCCACAGTCCTGAATAAACCAAGGATTTCAACCTCAATGGTAGAGTTTTTGGCTATATGAGCGTAACCTCTACCAAGAAGATTGTAGAGTCTCTCCCACCCAGCCAGGACTTCGGCGGATAAGGTGTGGTTAGGAGAATTGGCCATTTTTGAAAGCAGAATACGAAAGAAAGGAGAGAGATGAGGCAGATGAGCGGAATGCGAAGATGGTAATCTGCTTCAATTTAAATACTGATTTCACAGGGGCAGTCCTTATAGGTTTTCCTATCTACCATTCTCTGTCGGCAACACCCCCGATGGCTCAAATTCCAGTCAAGTGGCAACCTCGAGCCGAACAAACCTGACGTCCTTGTGGAAAAGCTGGACGGGACTCCACCGCTTTGAAAAAAGAAAGAACGAAAAGACGAGCTGAGTGGGGGACAAAGAAATTTTCGGCAGAAAGAGAGATATTACTCGTCTTCCTTGGAGGACCCGCCAGTAAATCGACGGTGGAAATCTTGACAGGGGCCCTCTATCGCGAAAAGAAAGAAGAAGACAAACTGAGCGATAAACGAGGATTTCCCCTTTAATCAAAAGCTGAATGTCAGATTTTCCCCTCGGTAAATCTAATAGTACTGCCCGTGAAGGGGGAAGTCGTTGCTATTGCCAGAGAGAGAATTTATCCTCATTTGATAGTGAGGGTTCATCTGCACGAACTCGCAGGAGAAAGATAGAGAGGAAGGAATTCTCGTGGGAGAGGAATTCAAAACCTTCACCATCAAAGCATTGGCTTTCAAAGCCTGTTACGAGAAGCCATCAACGATCCCGTGATCCCTCAAGTCCGAGAAGACATCCTGAGGCGGTCTCGAATCGGCAGTCCTAGATCCAGAAATATGTTGTGCATTAGGGAAATGGGCGCATGTTCAACCCTGGTCGAAGCTGATGAAGTTCCTTACCCTGAGGGTCTACTGGTCATGGCCATTGACGGTAATCCAGTCTCTCTGTCAATCCTTGTTACCGTATTAAGAAAATGCCGGTATAAGGTTGTACCTCAAGCAAAGGCGACAGAGGCCTTAGAGATATTAAGGAGGAGTAGTGACCAGTTTGATATCGTCCTCACCGCCATGGTAGGGATTGACATGGATGTTTTCACTCTCTTTGAAGTCATCAATTCTAAATTAAACATGCCAGTCCTCGTAATATCGGCAAGCGATGATCAGCAAGCCATGATGAAGGCTGTCTTAAACGGGGCCCAAGACGTCGTAACGAAACCAGTTAGGGTTCAGATGCTTCAAAACATATGGCAGCACATGGTAAGGAAACAATTACACGACCATGAGAACAAGCATCAAGCCTTCAATTTTATTCCAAGCAACTGGAGAAAGAAGATGAGTTGGTCTCCTGAGCTGCATCGTATGTTTGTTAATGCAGTTCAGCAGCTAGGAATCGATTCGGCACGGCCGCAACATATACTGGAAATTATGAAGGTAGAGGGACTCACTAAAGCAAATGTTTCGAGTCATCTTCAGAAGTACAGAAAAAGGGTGAGAGAACACAATGCAGCTCAGAATCAAGAAAACCAAGGCGGGACTGATCCAAGCCTGAACGTCAAGTCTCCTCGCCACCATAAGTTCCACAGGTTAGCATGGGGCGAGCCACTTCCCATCATCAACTAAACCAGTAGCCGTGCCATCAATCCCCCAGGCGTTAATCAAAGTATCCCTCAGAATCACCCTAATGCTCTTCAAGAGTATAGACCGCAGGGGCAGTGTATTCAGACTCCTTGGTTTGAGCACCAACCCGTGGCTAGAATTCATCCCATGATCAGCGCGCCTGCGCAGCCAGAGAATCAGACAAGAAATTATCCTGAGCACTTCCACTTCTCTAATCCTCGAATGGAAGGAGTTCTTGACAGCAGGACAGTTGGTGATCCCACACTTTCTGGAGTAATGATGAAGACTTCAGCTCGAGAAGTCAAATTGCTCATGGCGAGGACAGAATGAGAAATCTACCGCCAGCATTTGCCAACAATAATGCCCAATTCGAGCATCAGTTGCTGGAAGGTTCAAGAGATTACCCAGATGATGAGCTTACTGCCCTGGTCAACCAGTTTAAGGTTGATAGACATCCGAAGCCATAATCGGAAGCCAGTGATTAAGGAGTCTCAAACATCGGTCATCCATGCCTGAACCAGCATGAGACTAGCTGATTATCGAAGAGCCGCAGGAGAGGCAGAACTGACCTTGAACAAGTGCACCTTTCATTTCATGCTTAATTCCCCTGCGTGTGATATTTCCAGCTTTCTAGGTGTCTAGATTTAATTCAGGGGCATGGGGTAATTTGTTTTTTATCCCGTCGAATGCGTGAATCCCTTTTTATGCTAGACTCAGGGCGGATCAATTTGTGGCAACGTCGCTGACTGCCATAATGAGAAATGTTGAATGACCTCACGTAGGGAAATTTCAAGTGAAAAGCCCAGGCGAGCTCGAAGACGGGTAACTGTGTGTCGTTCCAATTTACCCTCAATCGTCGCAAAATGCTAAATTGGATTTGTTCCATTCTCTTCCAGGGGATTGCAAATTGCCTCAAGAGTGTCGCAAAATGAAATGACCCAATGGAATGCGATAGGACTCATTTGCCTTAAAGGTAACCTTTAAATTAAAGGAGCCCTCCGATCCACGGACCCGATGGCATAAAAAATGATGATGGTCCAAAGCAACCCGAAAGAAAACAAGGCCCAACTAAGCAAAGTACTTATGTGGCAAGCTCAAAGTGAAGGGCAACTCGGGACATACAATCCAATCCAATCCAAATGAAGGAACTTCCTCAATTCAAATTCAATGGAAGTACATACAAGGGTAAAACAATATCGTTCCAATTTTTCTAGAATATGAAGAACATATACTGCCACATTCCCTTTCATTTTTGCAGTGAAAGTCTCTACTGGCCAGATTTTCCTATCTACCATTCCCTATCAGCATCACCTCCGCTACTCGTCTCCAATCTCGAGCCAAGCAAATCCGACATCTCTGCCAAAAGTTTGACGGGATGACACAACTTTGAAAAAGGAGAAAGAAAGGTGACTTGGGTTGGAGACAAGGAAAATGAGATTCGTTTTTATAGGAGAACATGCCAGGAAATCGACGGTAGAGACGTTGATAGGGACCCTACCACTATGAAGAGATGAGAAAAGACGAGCCAAGCAAGAAACACGCAGGAAAGGTTGAGAAAGACAGAAATCTCGGGAGAAGCGATACATATGCTAAGCCGACGCCAAATTTTAAAAGAGACATCCTCCTGATAATCTTTATTCATACATTGAAGAGAGTTTTAAAGCATACACGGTTCAGAGAGAGTGAAAATACAGAAAGATATAGTAAACCTTAAGAAATCATCAACCAAATCGAAGATGTCTCAACCCAATACTTCCGAAAGCTATCATTGCCTGCTGAATATGGGCGAGGAAGAGTTCGAAACCATGTTTGGGATCGAGCCTATGGAACCTGGCCCTTCCGCCGACGACGTCCAAGATCTCAGTAAAGATAAGGACAACAACGGTAAGGGTCAAAAGAAGCGTTACCATCGCCATACTAAGGAGCAAGTACAAAGGCTTGAGGATTTCTTCAGAACATGTCCTATGCCAGACGGCAGACAGAAAATGGAACTAAGTCAAGAGCTAGGACTTGAACATTCACAAATCAAGTTCTGGTTTCAAAATAGGCGAACCCGAATGAAGACTCGTCATGAGCACAACGAAGCCGAGTTTCTAAGAGTTGAAAATGAAAACCTCCGAGCGGAAAACAAGATGTATAAAGAGGCTTTTGACTTCGCCACCTGCCCTAACTGCAACAGCCTCCTCCTCGCCTTCGATGAAATGCATGATCTGAGGATTGAAAATGCGTGTTTGAGAAGCGAGTTAGACCAGTTTATAACATAATCGAGTTCTGTTGGAGCAGGGTACAAAAAGACTAATGCTACTGAATCAGCATCAATACCTCCCGGGGAAGGGGAGATGTATCACCACCAGGCAAGCGGCATTGACGATGAACTCACCGCCATGATCAACCAGTTTAATGTTAATGAAGCACGGGGACTGTAATATGCACAGGGAGTCTGTATTTCGAAGCTGAGATCACGGGTCCTTCAACATAGCCGATGCATACCTGGTCCAGAATGAAGCCAGCTGATCATGGGAGAGCCTGCTGAGGGAGCAAAATCGATCTTGAACGAATGCAGACGCTTCATTTCCTTGCATGGGATGTTTTCTACTTTTATTGATGTTCAGAATGAACGCAAAAGCAAGAAGCAGCAATTTCCTGTTCTCCTATTAAATGCTCGAGTCTGCTACCACACCAAACTCGTAGTGAATTTATTGCGAGTAAAAAGTCGCGCGAACTAGAAGGGTAAAGCAGTATCGTTTCAATTTACCCTCAAATTGTCCCGATTCTAAATTAGATCCCTTCTGTTTACAGGAATTTGCAAATTGACCCAAAAACGAAATTCCCCGATTAATCAAAACTTTGGGCAAATAGATTCGTGGACATCGCCACAGAATGGACGGCTTCAAATGAGGAATATGTGAACGAAAGACCCAAACAATCTCAAAGAAGGGTAATTCTGTATCGTTCTAATTTGCTCATACTCGTCTCGTGTTCTGAATTATTTTATTCCATTCTTAACAGGGTTTGTAAACCGCCCCGAAAAATACAGTGACCTAGAATTACCTAGTACAATACAACAACACCATGTCATCCCAAGGATTGACTCTTAAAAGGAACCTCCATGAGCGCCTGCGGTCTTGTGGACCAGATGTCATGGGGAATGATAAGTGGTCCGAGACGTCCCGCGTTCGATCCTCGAGGATGGAAATGTTGTAAGTATTGTAAAAAAATAAAACAACTTTTTCTCGCATTTCTTTTTGCAAAAAGAAACAGGAATACTCGACGAGCAATACCAAGGTCAGTATTTTGTTACGATCTTAGCTTAACGTTGAAGTGTCCAGCGAAAGTCAAGGGAAACTCAATCCAGTGAACTTGATAAAGGCGTCACGCAAAACATTCAAGATGAAGGGTAAACCAGTATCGTATCCAATACATCATTTCTAATACTGACTAATACGTCTTCTTCTCCATTGTTTGACAGGAAATGTCTAACTTGACATACCCACGGAGAAAATCCCGAGTGGTAAAACTGGTAAAGGAGTTGCGCGAAGCACTCAAGGGTAACTCAGTATCGTGTCCAGTTCATCATTTCTGATACTGGCTAACAGGTCTCCTTCCTTGTTACAGGAAATGTTAAACTAACACCTGATACTTCAAAGAAAACAGCCCAAAGGGGCCAAGTTATGATCGCCTGATGCGATCCGTCTGATGAAATAAGGGAAATCAATGGCGAACCCTAGATCGAAAAGAGGCAAAACCAGAAACAAGCTACTCCTCGACTCGGGGAATAGGCCCCCAACGTGTCTGATCCGCCCACACAGCCAGGGGCAATTTCCATACTTGTACTTGTATTGCCATATTTGCATGATGTTTACACATTCCATGATTTATGCATGACTGTTCTGCATGTTCAATTTGTCAATTTTGACTGGGGGTATAAACTGTACACGATGCATCGAATGTACAGAATGGGGCATGACAGGACGATGAAAGGCAAGCCATTTCCACATACGTCCTATATTTAATCCACAGTGAGTTGAGCGATAGACAGATTCCGCATTCTCCAAGGCAATGGGTTTTCTCGCAAAAGATACGATAGTCGAAGTGAAGGAGGCATTCATTCTCCATTCCAAACACTTCAGGCAACCATTGACAACCCATTTAAACGGTGATTTCATTTCATGACCCTGTCAAGAACCACCCCGCACTTGGGCAAAACAGAGGTAATTCCAACAATATCAGGAGATAAATGGTTAGAAATTCTCTTGCTTGGACTAACATCAATCTTCGAGTGTTTCTTTGCATGATACTCGAATTTTAATTCAAGTGCTTTAGGATGACGAAGAGCATTTATTTTCTCTATCCTACACACTCATCCTTTGCATAACCCAATTGAGCCTGCAAATTCATTTCTCAAGCCCATGTTGGTGATCCTTGCTCATTTCAAGGTAACGACGACACCTTCCCCCAAAAGAGCAGAATTGAAGAAATTGGGCCAATAGAGAATTCTCGCCCATTTCATATGCTAGACTTTCATGTAATGTCTAGTATCATTTGTTGAAAATCATCTTGTTGCTAAAATTCAAAATCACAAGATTATTAAACAAAAAAAAAAGAGAGACAAGTGTAGCCTAAAGAAAATGGGCCTGCTTCCAAACAAAAGGGAGTCGGGAGTAAGAAAAGCAAAGGCTACTCCAAAGAATCTCGGGCAGAAAGAGCAAAGTGCCTATCAAAAGCAAGGCCAATGCTCATATATCTGTAATGAACTTCTGACTTCGAACATACATTTTAAGAATTCCCGAAAAAGGATCCCCAAAGAAGTCAGTTTGCAAAGTGTAAAAGAACTACCACCCCTCAGCCAATGATGGTATTCATTGAAGACAAATTCAGGAAGGTCAAAGATCGGTGACAAGACTGCAATGATCACCAACACCAAGCCCTTCTCATATATTTTGCTGAGCCAAAACGAGTCCTTCGTTTCTCAGACCCAAATCCCGACCTACGTTACGACCCTTGAAAGTCTCTTCTGATTAGGGCACTTGAATTAATGTAAGAGTTGAATGACTTTAAGAATCGCTCGAAGAAGTTCGAGCAAGATTATTTCTCTCCCATTTTGCAGGGTTCTTGACTTGTAAACCCGGAGCAGATGATGAAGACCTTTTTTTGTCAATGGCCCTAACTCGAAATGAGTCTCCTTTGATAAGCCTTTGACCCAGCCCACATTACGGTCCTAATCAAGACCTCTAGATCGGCTTGATCGTATCAATTGCGAGATTACTCAGACCCTCGCTGAATGCGATGATGGTAAGGTTGAGTGCTTTCTTTTCAAATCCTGCAATCCGGATAAACAGCGTTTCTCGAGAGTGAGAGAAAGCCCTTTCGGACTGAAGTCCCCATTCAGGTTCAATTCGAGGTATTCATGACATGATAACCTCCCTGGACAGAATTGGAAATGCAAACTCGACAGAATAGTCATGCATGATCCATATTATGAGCATACACATATGGTTTTAATCATTGCAAACTCAACTGAATGGTTTTGCATGAACCGATGAACTCATTGATAAAAATGCTTGCACATGTTACCTCTGACACTGTCTGACAAGTAGTGCATTCCTAATAGTCGAGTTACTCTCCGAGGTCTCGAAATTCATCCAGAGGCTATTAAACAAACAAGCCCTGTTGGCTAATGCTCGCCAAGCATTTTCAGGTGAGTATATCTTCAACCTGAACCTTTCAATTCTGATGATTGTCTGGGTGCTCAAATCCATTGCAGCACATAAGGTCATTCAGTGAGCAAGCAGACACAATACAATCGGTCTGTCTATGCCTCGATCATTAACTCAGAAGATCCAGGTAAGTCTTCTGAACCCTTGCAACTCATGATCAACATACTCTCATGAAGTCTTCATCAGCTCACGATTGATACAATCTCGTGTTCTCAAGCTTTATCAAATCATGATTGACCAACTCTCGTGTTCTTGATCTTTGCCTCATCGGTTTATTCCTAAAGTGATGGGACAACAAAAATTAGGTTTGAGCTTCTGCAGGATTTTTGGTTTCCCCATATCCCAGAATGGCACCCTTCATGATAAGTCAAATTGGATTTGAGCGTCTGCAGGATTCCTGGTTTCCCCAAATCCCAGAAGGGCACCCTTCAAGGTAAGTTAAGTCGGATTTTGAGGATTCCTGGTCTCCCTAGATCCCAGAATGACACCCTTCAAGGTAAGTTAAATCGGGTTTGAGCGTCTGCAAGATTCCTAGTTTCCCCAGATCCCAGAATGGCACCCTTCATGGTAAGTTAAATTGGGTTAGAGCGTCTGCAGGATTCTTGATCTCCCTAGATCCCAGATATACCCAAAAATCATTTTCTCAATCAATACCTCTTCAGTCTACCCAAAAAAGGTGACATCTAGGGTATATTATCTCCGAAGCCCTTCCATTGGAAACCCCAATACGGAACGGTCCATTCCCAAAGTCCTTTTTACAGGCGACCAAAGTCCTTTCTACAGGCGACCAAGTCCTTTCTACAGGCAATCAAAAGTCCTTTTTATAGGCAACCAAAGTCCTTTCTACAGGCGACCAAGTCCTTTCTACAGGAAACCAAGTCCTTCTTACAGGCAAATCAAGTCCTTTTTACAGGCATACCAAGTCCTTTTTACAGGCATCAAAGTCCTTTCTACAAGCACAAGTCCTTCTTACAGGCATCAAGTCCTTTTTACAGGCACCAAGTCCTTTCTACAGGCACACAAAAGTCCTTCTTATAGGCACCAAGTCCTTTCTATAGGCAACCAAAAGTCCTTTCTACAGGCACACCAAAGTCCTTTTTACAGGCAAAACAAAGTCCTTTCTATAGGCACCAAAGTCCTTCTTACAGGCATTTCCATGGGGTGACCTACCATACAGGTCAAATCTTAATTTAATCAGTAGAATCCTTTCACTAGGAATCTACCATGGGGTGACCCACCATACGGGTCAAAATTCAATCCGATTTTAATCAGTAGAATCCTTTTATTAGGAATCTACTATGGGGTGGCCTACCATACGGGTCCAAGTTCCACCACCCTAAGGTTTTCTTATAACGAATCCTTAGGTTCTCATCTCATTTTCAGCAGAGCACTCATGTCAGGCAACCGCCATACAACGAGTAGGTAAGTGCCAGATAAATTCTCATCTTTATCTCTCCCTCATCGCATGAAAGCCTCCTCCAACCGGATTTGGATCGAAATTTGCTAAAAGGGGTATTGGAGATCGAATGTCATGACTCTTTTTATTTCATTGTGTTGAGTCGATTAGGATTCAGGTGTCGTCTCGTCTTTGAAATGAACCTCTACCGAGCTTCCTTTCAAAGAGGGGCAGCTGTTGACACCTGATTTTCAATCACCTTTTCTTTTCTTCTTTTTTAAAATTAATAGAAAATCCATAAAAATTCATAAATTTGTAAAAATTAATTTTGGAGACCTTTGCCAAGCCTAGGAAACCAATTTTGACAAAAAAATGATTTTTCATATTTTCAGTATTTTTCGGTATTTTTATTTTCTAAAATTGATAGAAAATCTATAAAAATGAGAAAATTGCAAAATCAACTTTGGAAGCCTTGGCCAAGCTTAGGCAACCATTTTTGAGTAAAAAAATAATTTTTCATATTTTTTGTATTTTTTTAAATATAATTTTTAGAAATTAGGAAAATATTTAATAAATAATAGCATTTGAGGCCACAAAAATACATAAAAATAGTCAATATTTTTCCTTTAAATCCCTTTTCATGTTGGCCATCGCAAATTTAAAAAATCCAATTCGAGGTCGTGTATTCCTTAACGAGCATAATCTCGAATCGGGCCTAAAAAAATTCAATTTGAGTCAATTTATTTTCATTTTTCACTTTTAGGAGTTGTGACATTGTTATTTAATATTCCAAATTTTCATCTTGGCCCAATTATACCCAGAATGACTCAATTTTACAAACAGGGCTTTAATTAAATTTTGCATTATTTTCAATAGCAAGAAATGAGCTTAAATTCAACATGTGATAGGTGTGTCGAAAATTGTGAGGAGATTTGGACTTAAAGAAATATTTCTCCAGGGACTGAATTACAAATACTTAAAATCTCATGGACTAGAGTGCAAATACCTAATACTTGAGGGATTATTTTGTAAATAACAAAAAGAAGAGTTAGTGGATAAATTAGAATAGAGAAGGGAAGATGGAGAAGAGAAGATGGAGAAGAGGAGATGAAGATAGGAAGATGGAGAAGAGGAGATGAAGATAGGAAGATGGAGAAGAAGAGATGGAGAAGGGAAGATAAAGAAAATAAGATGAGAATAGAGAAGGGAAGATGGAGATGAAGAAGAGTTAGTAGAATGGGAGATAGATATGGAGAAGGGAAGATGAATATGAAGAAGAGTTAGTGGAGAAATTAGAATGTGAAATAGAGATGGAGAAGAGAAGATGAAAATGAAGAAGAGTTAGTGAAGAAATTAGAATGGGAGATAGAGTTAGTGGAAAAATTAGAATGGGAGATAGATGAGTGGTTTATAAAAGGAGGAAGAAGTGAGCTTGAGGGAGGAATTTTTTGGAGAGAAAATTTTGGATGTTTGAGAGAGTTTTGGGAGGTTGAAGAAAAATTTGAGAGAAAGAAAATACCAAAAAGAGAGAGAGAATTTTGAGGATTATGGGAGTTTAAACCTAGGAGTTATCATCACCAATTCCTTCATCGATCAACATAAATCAAGAGTTCATCCTCGTCAACGAGCAAGCAAGTCTGAGCTAAGTGTTTGTATTTATTCATTTATTTGTGGTTTTAGTCGCAAATTAGCACAAAATTATATACACTTTCTCCATATTTTTATGTCAGGCAAATGACAACTCCAAGTCAACGGTAAATCTTATGGAGGTGTAAACACAAAAAGAGAGCACTCCACTAGAGCCTGAGGAATAAACCAAGCCTGAATTGCCAAATCAGGATATCCATGAAATTAAGGTACCGAAAGGGCATTCCCAAACTCATAATCTCTGGTTCGTAGAAGTAATTTAGTCCTCCCGCTAATTTACTTAGGTTTCTAATCAACCTACCAAAATGATTAGTGGCGACTCCAAATTTTAAAACCATTTGAACAAAAAAAATCAAAGTCGCGATTTGGTAGAGCTTGGGAGAGCTCGAACTAGGTTAGTTAATTTAATCAATTAATCTGGTAATCCATTAACCTAAAGATAAATTTTAGGTTGCGACACACGTGACGACTGTACTAGTGGATCAGGGTGGACCCTACCTTGTACCCCATAGGTTCGAGGCGTGGTTTAGAGAGGGCCTTCATGGTTTTGAGGGACCGCAGCGAGACTCTCCGATACCCATGGAGGAGGACCCATTCTGGCTACAGCCTGCCGAGTGTGGAGGCTAGGTGATCGACCCCGACCCATTGCAGGAGTTGCCGTCTCCAGGTCGCTCTGAGATCGATGGCCACGAGGAGGGCGATGCCATGGATACCGATGAGGAGGATCCAGAAGAGGACCCCGTGGAGGATTCCGAGGTGGAGCTTGAGGAGGACTGAGTCCCTGACGCTGGTCTAGTATTTTGGTATTAGTGAGAGCGTAGGTTTGACTGCTGGTGGTGGTTTCTTTTTGGGGTCTGTACTTAACGCTGATGTTACGATATGTATATATATATTGTTGTTGTGTTTATTCTGTTCATTGTACTCCACTGTTTGTATGCTTGTATGTATGGTTAGGAGGCACGTTTCCGCAGGTTCTAGAACTAGACAAAGGGCTCATCGTCTGGTCGCGATGGTAGGTTCTCCTGGGCCGTCGCGTATCGTAAACCGGGCGAGCGAGGTGAGAATCTTCCACAGGAACGGGATGCCGTGACCCGATTGGGGTTCGGGGCGTGACAATGAGAGTTCTGACTGAGATGAGCAACTTGATGGCCAGGCAAGCTGCTGAGAGAGCTGCCACTGTAGCCTAAGCAGCTGAGGCCGCCTTGGCCGCTGCGAAAAGAGCCAATGGGGGCAATGGGCATGGTAATGGAGGACGTCAGACTCATCATATAGTGGAGCAGTTTCTGAAGTTGCAGCCGTCGAAGTTTGATGGTAGTGGTGGTCCAGAGGTAGCTGCCTTGTGGATAGAACAGCTTGAGAAAACTTTCACCGTGTTAGGTTGTTCCGATGAGGAGAAGGTTTTGTTGGCAACTTATCATCTCCAGGGCACTGTAGATGACTGGTGGAAGGCCACCAGAGGGCGAGTCTTTCCGGATGGCATGAGGCCGAACTGGGCCGCTTTCTGTGCAGCGTTTAATGGAAAGTATTTCTCCAAGGCAGCCCAAGAGAGGAAAATGGAAGAGTTTATCAGACTTCGCCAGGGATCTATGACTGTGGATCAGTACGAGGGTGAGTTTCCCAGATTGTCCAAGTTTGCTCGAAGGCTTATTGAGGATCCATGGGACAAGGCTAGAAGGTTTAGAGAAGGCTTGAGACCTGAGCTGAAGAGTATGATAATCGCCACTGGATTGAGGGATATAACGAGATATATGAGCGAGCACTGGCGATAGAGCGAGACCTGCAAGAAAAGGCTACCGCATCTGAATCGCGGTTTATGCTAGGAAGGAACTTCAAAGATATTGGCAAGAGGCCGATGTAGGACACCCGCAGGTTCGTTCCACTTGCGAGAAGGACCTTGGGAAAACCGTCATACTCGGGGAGTCAGAACTGCCGTGACTGTGGCAGGAGGCATGGGAACAGCCCTTGCCCGAGGAAGACTGGAGGATGCTTCGGATGCGGTCAGATGGGGCATATTCAGAGGAACTGCCCGAAAAGAGGTCAGAGGCCCCCGTTCCAGCCGCAGCAGCAGCCGCCGATAGTGAATGCTCATCAAGGGAATCAGAACCGTCTATCTGCTCAAGGACGAGTCTACGCAGTGGCGCGAAAGGATGCTGAGAAAGCGCCAGGGGTGATCACAGGTACCGTTTCTCTCTATGATCATACTGCGTATGCTTTGTTTGATCCAGGAGCATCGCACTCCTTCGTATCTACACGTTTTGCTGAGTTAGATGGGATGAATGTTAGGCCGTTGGATGTGACTTTGCATGTAACCACCCCGTTAAAGGATAGAGTGAATGTTGCGTTAGGATGTAAGGGGTGTAAGTTAGTTCTAGGCGATAGGGAGGAAGAAATTGATTTAGCTGTTCTACCCATGTATGATTTTGACGTAATTGTTGGCATGGATTGGTTGGTTAGACATGGGGCATTAATAGACAGTGGTAGAAGTATGGTACAGCTAAACCCAGTAGGCCACCCTGGGTATGAATTTAGAGGGAATCGAGGAGAGACGTCGATCCCTTGGATCTCGTCGTTGGAGGCGACCGAGCTAATGAATGAGGGTTGTCTGGGATTTTTAGCATCAGTGTTAGATTCGTCTGCTTCGGAAGTGAAGTTGGAGGAAGTGCCTGTAGTAAAGCATTACCCGGACGTGTTTCCTCAAGAGTTGCCTGGCTTGCCACCAGAGCGCGATGTAGAGTTTGTAATCGAGTTAGCACCAGGAACAGAGCCGATCTCGAAAGCACCGTATAGGATGTTGTTGTCTGAGTTGAAGGAGTTGAAGGTACAGATGCAAGAGCTATTGGATAAAGGATTTATCCGCCCCAGTGCTTCGCGATGGGGAGCTCCGGTGTTGTTTGTTAAAAAGAAGGACGGATCGCTAAGACTGTGTATCGACTATAGACAGCTGAACCAAGTGACGATCAAGAACAAGTACCCTCTGCCAAGGATTGATGACCTGTTTGATCAGCTTCAGGGAGCATGTGTATTCTCGAAGATAGACCTAAGGACAGGCTATCACCAATTGAGGATTAAGAAGGAGGACGTGCCTAAGACTGCCTTTAGGACGAGGTATGGGCACTATGAGTTCACAGTTACGCCGTTTGGATTGACAAACGCCCCAGCAGCATTTATGGACATGATGAATCGAGTGTTTAAGGAATTTCTGGATCAGTTCGTGATAGGCTTCATTGATGACATTTTGGTGTATTCGAGGAGTTCTGAGGACCACGAGGAACACTTAAGGATTGTCATGCGGACATTAAGGGAACACTCGCTATATGCGAAGTTTAGCAAGTGTGAGTTCTGATTAAGCATAGTGGCGTTCCTTGGACACATAGTATCTGGAGAAGGAATATCAGTGGATTCAGCAAAGATCGAGGCTGTAGAAAAGTGGCCGAGGCCTACAACCGTAACTGAAGTACGAAGTTTCCTTGGATTGACGGGGTATTACAGACGCTTTGTGGAAAGGTTCTCAGTGTTAGCGTCTCCTCTAACACACTTGTTGAAGAAAGAAACGAAGTTTGAATGGACTAAGAAGTGCGAGGAAAGTTTTCAGGAGTTGAAGGATCGTTTGACTTCCGCACCAGTGTTAACCATCCCATCTAGACTTGGAGGATTTGAGATTTACACTGATGCGTCATTAAGAGGATTGGGATGTGTCTTGATGCAGCATGGACGAGTAGTAGCTTATGCATCTTGACAGCTGAGGCCACACGAAATGAACTACCCGACACACGACTTGGAGTTAGCTGCCATAGTGTTCGCATTAAAGATTTGGAGGCATTACTTGGTGGGAGAGAAATTTCAGATTTATACGGACCATCAGAGCTTGAAATACCTGTTTTCGCAGAAGGAACTGAACATGAGGCAACGCTGTTGGATGGAGCTGTTGAAGGACTACGACTGTGACATTCTGTATCATCCGGGGAATGCGAATAAGGTAGCGGATGCTTTGAGTCGAAAGTCGAGCATTGCGCAGATGATGGTCAAGGAATGGACGTTGTTGGAAGAAATCAGAGACTCAGAATTTAAAATTGAGGTTGGGACCCTCTCCAGTCTGATGCTTACCTTGCAGATTGAACTAGAGATTCAGCTGAGGATCAAAGAGCTGCAGTCTACAGATCCGGATATCCAGAAGATTGTGATGATGAATGCAGATGAGAGGAAGGCTGAGTTTCAAGTAACTGCAGATGGAGTATTAAGGTTTAAAGGACGTCTCTGTGTGCTGAACGACGAGGATTTGAAGGAAAGGATTTTGTCTGAGGCTCACAGAAGCAACTACAGTATCCATCCAGGGAGTACGAAGATGTATCACAATTTGCGTCAGCACTACTGGTGGAATGGGATGAAGGTAGATGTGGCTAAGCATGTAGCCAAGTGCTTGACATGCCAGCAAGTAAAGGCGCAGCACTGCAAACCTGGAGGACTGTTACAACCCCTAAAGATCCCTGAATGGAAATGGGAGCATATCACTATGGATTTCGTGACAAGACTGCCAAGAAGTCAGAGAGGCAATGATTCGATATGGGTAATAGTGGACAGACTGACGAAATCCGCACATTTCGTTGCAGTACGAAAGGATTCTACACTGGAAAAGTTGGCTGAGTTGTGTGTGAGACAGATTGTGAGACTGCATGGGGGTACTAGTAAGCATTGTATCAGACAGGGATCCTCGTTTCACAGCTACATTTTGGAAGAGTTTGCTGGGAGCTTTGGGAACAGAGTTGAGGTTCAGTACAACTTACCATCCCCAAACAGATGGTCAGTCGGAAAGGACTATACAGACTCTGAAGGACATGCTGAGAGCGTGCGTAATTGATTCCAAGGGAGGCTGGGAAGAGCAGTTACACTTGGTGGAATTTGCCTACAACAACAGTTATCAGCAGAGTATCAGAATGCCACCGTTTGAGGCATTGTATGGAAGGGCTTGCAGAACTCCGATTTGTTGGGACGAGGTTGGGGAGAAAAGCATAACAGGCCCAGAGTTAATGCAGCAGTCAGTAGAGGCAGTCAAGGTGATCCGAGATAGACTGAGAACCGCTCAGTGCAGACAAAAAAGCTACGCAGACAAGAGACGTAAGCCGTTGGAATTTCAAGTTGGAGACCACGTCTTTTTGAAGGTGTCGCCGATGCGAGAACTATCTCGGTTTGGCAAGAAAAGGAAACTAAGTCCAAGATTTGTTGGGCCATTCGAGATTTTGGAGAAGATCGGGACACTGGCTTATCGTCTAGCACTACCGCCGAACTTGTCGCAGATTCATAACGTGTTTCATGTATCGATGCTCCGGAAGTACGAGCCGGACCCTGGCCATATACTCGATCATGAAGTCATTGAAATGGATGACCGCGTCTCATACGTGGAAAGGCCAGTCAGGATTGAAGATCAAAAGGAGCAAGTGCTCATGAACAAGACGATTCTGTTGGTCAAGGTTATCTGGGAGCACCATGGGACTGAAGGAGCTACGTGGGAAAGTGAGGGCGAGATGAAGAGGAAATACCCGTATTTGTTTGAGTAGCTCAGTGTAATTTCTGTTTTGTTGTAAGGATTGGTGGATTGTAAATTTCGAGGACGAAATTTTTATAAGGAGGGAAGAATTGTGACAGTCTGAAAATTCGACCCAGTCATCGAAGTTTCTAAATGAATGGTAATACTTCGTTAATACGCTCTGATCGACGCTCACTCAGGATTAGCTACCCTGAGATGACTAACCGAAGGGAAAAGGCTATTTGGGAAGAATTTCCCAAACGGCTGTCCGTTGGTCTAAGACAGAGACAGAGTCGGTATTTAATGAAATTGACCACAAAATGAAATCCGACTTTGGACAATCGAATTAGTAAGATAAACACGATTAGGAAATGGAATCAGTTTCAAAATGTCGCTAAAAGGGCAGACAGCCGGTGTACGTCGCGAAGCAAGACATGATTGGAAAATTACCCCGGTAAATGCTCAGTCCTTAGAATTAGTTAAATTAGGATTTTTTAGAGTAGATTCGTTAAATCGGAATCAAATCCTGTCTGAAATTCGTTCGCGCTCGGGACCCGATCAGTGCATTTGGCATGCAACTCGAGGCAAGTCAAATCAGTTGTCAAATCAATCAATGTCTTGTCAATCCATCAATCAAATCTTGGCACAAGTTCCTATGCAAATCAATCCATCAAGTCATGTTACTCATCAAGGTACAAAGTCATATCTAAGTCACTATTCTAACACTATTACCCCATTACCAACTCCCGCTAACCCATTCGAACTTGGATTAAACCCTTCCCTCTCTCTCTCTCTTCCCTCATTTCTTTCATTCAGCCACCTCTCCTCCTCTTTTCACCGAAATCTTCTTCTCCTTCTTCTTGCTTCCCTTCGTCCGTCGGCCGCCACCAACATTGCCCGTTGCCGCCGACCACTCCATGCCCATCCCTCCTCTTGTTCGCCGTGCCGCCCGTGAGCTCCGTTCGTCGTCTTCACCGTCGTCCGGCCACCACCAGCCTTCACCGACCACCTTCACTCTTTAGAAAACTTCCTAGTTTCCCTTCCCTTCACCTCCGTGGCACTCGAAGCCCTATTGGACCCCGACCAACCCGATTTCTCCTTGTAGGCCGAGAGCCCCCTTTGAGCGCCGGTGTCCTTTGCCTCCCCCAACGTCGTCCTTAACCCTCCAAGGTAAGGTCTACTACTAATCTTAGCCTAGGTTAGTAGTATATGCCTGTAGGGTGATGATTTGAGGGCTGGTTATGCTAGTTAGGGTATTAAAATGTGATTAGGGTTATGATTAACTTAGGATAATGTGATGAAAACATGATTGGGCCAAACATGGGGGCTGTTGGCATGTGAAATAGACCTTAAAATGCTAAGTGTAGGCTGCAATGTAAGGGTTAGGCGTACAAGAGGTGGACCGAGGCGTGTGAGTGGGCTTGAGGGCTTAATTCATGCAAATTGAACCTAAAATAAGTTATCAGGCCTAACTAATTCTAATGGGCTGATGAATGGACGGAATGAATCAACTAATTGGGCCTTGAGAATGTCTAATGTGGGCTGCAAATGATGAGTGGGCGTGTGGTTTAAATGGGCCTAAAGGTTCTATCGGGCTTCGGGACTAAATTCTAAGCTAATTGGGCCTAAACAAATCAAACTGGACCTAATTCGAATAATGGGCCACTCATGGACGAAAATTTGGATTAAATAGGCCCAAACTAGGATTTTGAATGTTAAAACATGAGGCCCAATGATATACATGGGCTTATGATAACTAATTAGGCCTAAAATGGCCAAATTGGGCTTAATAGGTTAATTTTTAGGAATGAGCTTGGGCCCTACACGAATTTAAATATAATTTACGGGCCTGATTTATGTATTTGATTTAAGAAATAATTTATAGGCCCTGAACCTTAGGACGGGCCTTAGGCCCAATTGGACCTAAATAAATTAATTAGACCCTAACCTAAGCCAAGCCTAATTCAATTAAACTCAAAGGTTTATTAAGACACTAAATCATTAATCATGGGTTACTAACTCCCTGGGGACTAACCTTAGCTGTCACGCCCCGAACCCTTATCGGGCACACGCCATCTCGTTCCTGCGGAAGATTCTCACCCTCGCTCGTCAGGTTCATAATATGCGACGGCCTAGGAGAACCTATCGTCGCGACCAGACGACGAGTCCTTCGCCTAACTCTCGTACCTGCGGAAACGTGCCTCATAACCATACATGCATCATACAAAACGGAGGGGTAGAACGGACAATATAAACACAAATGACAATATATACATAACATAGCATTAGCATTAGGTACAGACCCCAAAAAGGAACCACCAACTACAAACCTACCTACGCTCAACCTAACATCAAAACACTAAACCACTGCTAGGGACTCAGTCCTCCTCAGGCTCCTCCTCGGAGTCCTCCACGGGGTCCTCTTCTGGATCCTCCTCCTCAGTGTCCATGGCATCGCCCTCTTCGTGTCCATCGATCTTGGATCGTCCCGGGGACGGTAACTCCTGCAGTGGGTCAGGGTCGATCACCTGGCCTCCATACTCGGCAGGCTGCAGCCAGAACGGGTCCTCCTCCATGGGTATCGGAGAGTCTCGCTAGGGTCCCTCGAAACCATGAAGGCCTTCTCTAAACCAAGCCTCGAACCTATGGGGCACTAGGTAGGGTCCACCTGATCTACTAGTACAGTCGTCACATGCCTATGCCATAGAGTAGCGTGCATATCAAAATGGAGGGTGATCTGAGTATTCATTTGAATCGGCAGTCCAAAAAGCATCGGGGGTGCAGCCATCACTAGCGTCCGGGATCTGAAAAGGAAGGTAACCACTACCAGTGAGTCGAGGACTCAACAAGCTCACCACTAATCCTAGCATAGGGTAGGGTATACAAGTGAGATCGGTCCTAACTAGTATCTAGGGTTCAGGGTTCAGAGTCCAACCACTCTCGATCTCCCAAGATATTATAGTCCGTCGTAACCAACACGAACCATATAATAATACAAGTTATACAATACAGACAAGCCATATCAAACAATCAGCAATCATGTCATGCAACGCTGCAGGCCTCAAACGGCCATTTCAGATCCCACGGATCATGTTCGGGCCTCAACCGGCCATGACGAATCTCAACGGATCAAGCCCGCCTATCGCTCCAAATCCCATCAGGGCTCATTCACAGTGCCACACGGCAATACCACACTGCGTTTCTGTTGCCTTATGTTGGTCTCCCTTTTCTCTCCATTTCCCATCTTGGGTACATTCTCATGTCACAACTCCGGTGACTCATGCAATGCTCTGAATGTATGCGGGGCCCAAATGATTGCATCAATAATTCAACACAGAGCATGCATGCTAAAGTACACAAGTACAATATCGAAGCACCTCAACTGATCATCTAATAAATCACATGTTCATCATGCCATACGATCATAGGACTAGTGCTAAACATTCATATTCTCGATCATCTGCGCTCGCTTTAACATCTTACTCGTGATCCTGTCATACTATTGCTTACCATAGGCGATCCCCTAATTGAACCCATATGAACCAGGGTTTAACCTGAGTAAGGGTCTAATTAATTAAGTTAAATTAGACTGGGCCTAAGGCCCACTTCCAGGTTTGAGGCCCATGATTTATTTCTTAAATTTAATATAAGGTTTGGGCCCAATATTATATTTAAATTCGTGCGAGGCCCAAGCCCAATATTTAAAGTAGGTTTAGAAAGCCCATTTTGACCCATTTAGGCCCAATTTGATAACTCAAGTCCGTACCCATCATTAGGTCTCATATTTTAATAATCAAGATTAGAAATTAGGCCCAAATTAAGTGAATTTTCGTCCATTGAGGCCCACCATGACGAATTAAGCCCAATTTGCCTTATTTTGGCCCAACTAGCTTAGAATCAAGCCCCTAAGCCCATTGGCATCCTTTGGCCCTCCATGTTACACGCCTAAGTCACTATTGCAGCCCACTAATCATGTTTTCAAGGCCCAATTAGATTATTAATTTTGTCCATTAGTAAGCCCGTTAGAGTATTTTAGGCCCGTTAGTTTGTTTTAGGTTAAAATGGTCCAAATTAAGTCCCGAGGCCCAATTGTTTCCTACGGCCCACATTCCACACGCCCACATCACTCATTTGCAGCCCAACATGCTTGGTTTCCAGCCCCCTTCAAGTCGCTAAGCCGATAGTTTAACCCAACAAACTAACCACCTAAACCAACATACCTAGCTTAGGCCTTAATCATGCAAATTCCTCCATAAATCACTATGATCAGCCCTCTATATTACATCCCACATACATATACTACTAACCTAAGCCAAGATTAGTATTGGAGCTTACCACGGAAGGGAAGTCGGTGGCGATGACGACGACAAAGGCGGTGCGGTCGGCCGGCGGACAAGTGCTAGCCGAGAGAGAGAGCGACGGTGAGGACTTGGCCGGCTCAAGGTGGCTCACAAGGCCACGAAACAACAAGGGAAAAGGCTTAGGGCACTCACGGAAATGAAGACAAGGCCGGCTGAGGTGGTTGGATGGTGCGGCAAGGACGGGGACGACGACGACGGTGAGGATCGCTAGAGAGACCGAGAGAAAGAAGAGAGAGACGGTGAGGTCGGGGTCTCCAAGATTACAAGATAAAGAGAGGACGGCCAAGGAGGCTTACCACGTGACGCCAAGGTGATGGTGGTGGCGGCCGACGGGTCGGAATGGTGGACGGTGGCGGCTTGAGGCGGACGACGGGAGGGGAGCACCGGCGGGGAAGGAGAAAATGAAGAAGAAAATGGAGGAGAGGGAGAGATGGAGTTCGGCCGAATGAGGGAAAGAATGAGGGAGGAGAGAGAGAATAGGGGTTTAATCCAAGTTTGAAAAAAATGGGTTAGTGGGTTAGGTAATGGGGTAATAGTGTTAGGGATGTGATTTGTACTCTTGATTGAATGACACTTGAATGACTTGATGGATTGCCTTGGAAATTGTACCATGATGTGATTGATTGATTGACAAGACCTTTGATTGATTTGACAACTGATTTGACTTGTCTCAATTTGCGTGCCAAATGCACCGATCGGGTCCCGAACGCGAACGAATTTCAAGCAAGATTTGATTTTGATTAATCGAATCTACTCTCAAAAATCCTAATTCAACTAATTCTAAGGACCGAGCATTTATCGGGGGCATTTCGGTAATTTTCCAATCACGTCTTGCTTCACGACGTACACCGGCTGTCTGCCCTTCTGGCGACATTTCTGAAACTGACTTCATTTCTTAGTTGTGTTTATCTTACTAATTCGATTGTCCAAAGTCGGATTTCATTTCGTGGTCAATTTCATTAAATAACGACTCTGTCTCTATCTCAGACCAACGGGCAGCTGTTTGGAAAATTCTTCCCAGATAGTCTTTCCCCTTCGGTTGGTCAACTCAGGGTAGCTAATCCTGAGTGAGCGTCGATCATAGTGTATTAACGAACTATTTCCATTCATTTAGAAATTCCGATAATTGGGTTGAGTTTTCAGACTGTTACATTAGCTATTGGGTTCGACCGGATTGTTGGGATGGTCCGGATCGAATTCCCATTTCGTTGGTTTCCGAGACAACGCTAGTACGATTGAATTTGCTTAGGGAACTGATTTTAGAGCACTGGATCCATGTGACGCCGTTCTGTGAAACATAGTGGGTCACTCGTACAATTCCTTGATGTGCTCTGTTCCTGTGCTTACGTACTATTGCATGCGTGCTCTGTGACGGAATTGTTGTTGCGATAATTTGAGCCCCACATACATTGAGAACATTGCATGAGTCACCAGAGATGAGACATGAGAATGAGCCCCAGAGGCGTTGCTACGCGAGGGAAATAGAGGGACAAGGGGGTAGCCAACGTAAGGCGTCAGAGAACGCAGTTGTGGCATTGCTGGATGGCACTGTGGATGTGCCCTGATGGGATTTGGAGTGATAAGCGGGCTGATCCGTTGTAATCTATCATGGCCGGTTGAGGCCTAAGCTTGATCCGTTGGGATCCAATATGGCCGATCGAGGCCTGCATCATTCGCATATGGCATTATGACTGATTGCTTGTTGGGGCCCACGTGTGTTGTACGATTTGTATCATTATGCGTTATGCAATGTTCGTGCGCTGGAGTCTATTACCGAGGTGAGCTGAGAATGCCTGAACCTTTGACCGTAAATCCTAGCTCATTGGTTAGGACCGACCTCACTTGTATACTTTACCCTACGCTAGGATTAGTGGTGAGTTTGTTAAGTCCTCGACTCACTGGCGGTGGTTGCCTTCCTTTTCAGATCCAGGACGCCAATGATGGCAGCACCCCCGATGCTTTTTGAACTGCCGATACAGATGGATACCCAAGTCACCCTCCATTTTGATATGCATTCCGTGATGTGGCATAGGCACGTGATGACTGTACTAGTAGATCAGAGTGGACCCTACCTTGTACCCCATAGGTTCGAGGCGTGATTTAGAGAGGGCCTTCATGGTTTTGAGGGACCGCAGCGAGACTCTCCGATACCCATGGAGGAGGACCCATTCTGGCTATAGCCTGCCGAGTATGGAGGCGAGGTGATCGACCCCGACCTGCTGCAGGAGTTGCTGTTTCCCGAACGTTCTAAGATTGACGGCCATGAGGAGGGCGATGCCATGGACACCGATGAGGAGGACCTAGAGGAGGACCCTGAGGACGATCCCGAGGAGGAGGACTGAGTTCCGCTGATGCTGGATTAGCTTTTGGATGTTAGTTTGAGCATAGGTCTTGGCTGTAGGTTGTGGTTTTCTTTTGGGGTCTGTACCTAACGCTTATGATATGTATATGTTGTTGTTTGTGTTCATTTTGTTCGTGCTACCCCTCTGTTTTGTATGTATGAATGTTTGGTTAGGAGGCACGTTTCCGCTGGTTTGCAAGTTTATTAAAGAACGCGCCGTCTGGCCGCGACGAAGAGATTTCCTGGGCCGTCGCGTATTTTTAAACCTGACGAGCGGGATGAGAATCTTCCGCAGGAACGGGATGCCGCGTGTCTGATTGGGGATCCAGGGCGTGATAATTACACTGAGCTACTCAAACAGATACGGGTACTTCTTCTTCATCTCGTCCTCACTTTCCCACGTAGCTCCTTTAGTCCCATGGTGCTCCCAGATAACCTTAACCAACGGAATTGTCTTGTTCCTCAAGACCTGCTCCTTACGATCTTCAATTCTGACTGGCCTCTCCACGTACGAGACGTGGTCATCCATTTCAATGACTTCATGATCGAGTATATGGCCAGGGTCCGGCTCGTACTTCCGGAGCATTGATACATGAAACACATTATGAATCTGCGATAAATTCGGCGGCAGTGCTAGACGATAAGCCAGTGTCCCAATCTTTTCCAGAATCTCGAATGGCCCAACAAATCTAGGACTCAGCTTTCCCTTCTTACCAAACTGAGATAGTCCTCGCATCGACGACACCTTTAGAAAGACATGATCTCTAACTTGAAATTCCAATGGTTTACATCTCTTGTCTGCGTAGCTTTTTTGTCTGCTCTAAGCGGTTCTCAGTCTATCTCTGATTACCTTGACTGCCTCTACTGACTGCTGCACTAATTCTGGGCATGTTATGCTTTTCTCTCCAACCTCGTCCCAACAAATCGAAGTTCTGCATGCCCTTCCATACAATGCCTCAAATGGTGCCATTCTGATACTTTGTTGATAACTGTTGTTGTAGGCAAATTCCACCAAGTGTAACTGCTCTTCCCAGCCTCCCTTGAAATCAATTACGCATGCTCTCAGCATGTTCTACAGAGTCTGTATAGTCCTCTCCGACTAATCGTCTGTCTGAGGATGGTAAGCCGTACTGAATCTCAACTCTGTTCCCAAAGCTCCCTGTAAACTCTTCCAAAATGTAGCTGTGAAGCGAGGATCTCTATCTCATACAATGCTTACGGGCACTCCATGCAGTCTCACAATCTGCCTCACATACAACTCCGCCAATCTTTCCAACGTAGAGTCCTTTTGTACTCGATGAAATGCGTGGATTTCGTCAGTCTATCCACTATTACCCATATCGAATCATTGCCTCTCTGACTTCTTGGCAGTCCTGTTACAAAATCCATAGTGACATGCTCCCATTTCCACTCTGGGATTTCCAAGGGTTGTAACAGTCCTCCAGGCTTGCAATGTTGTGCCTTTACTTGTTGGCAGGTCAAGCACTTGGCTACATGCTTAGCCACATCCACCTTCATTCCATTCCACCAGTAGTGCTGACGTAAATTCTGATACATCTTCGTACTTCCAGGATGGATACTGTAGTTGCTTCTGTGAGCCTCAGACAAAATCCTTTCCTTTAAATCCTCGTTGTTCGACACACAGAGACGTCCTTTAAACCTTAATACTCCATCTGCAGTTACTTGAAATTCAGCCTTCCTCTCATCTACATTCATCATCACAATCTTCTGGATATCCGGATCTGTAGACTGCAGCTCTTTGATCCTTAATTGAATCGCTGGTTCAATCTGCAAGGTAGCCATCAGACTTGAGAGGCTTCCAGCAACGTCCATTCCTTGACCATCATATGCTCAATGCTCGACTTTCGACTCAGAGCATCCGCTACCTTATTCGCCTTTCCCGGATGATACAAATGTCATAGTCGTAGTCCTTCAACAGCTCCATCCAACGGCGTTGCCTCATGTTCAGTTCCTTCTGCGAAAACAGATATTTCAAGCTCTGATGGTCCGTATAAATCTAAAATTTCTCTCCCACCAGGTAATGCCTCCAAATCTTCAATGCAAACACTATGGCAGCTAACTCCAAGTTGTGCGTCGGGTAATTCATCTCATGTGGCCTCAGCTGTCGAGATGCATAAGCTACCATTCGCCCATGCTGCATCAAGACACATCACAATCCTCTTAATGACGCATCACTGTATATCTCAAATCCTCCAGGTCCACATGGGATGGTTAACACTGGTGCGGAAGTTAGTCAATCCTTCAACTCCTGAAACTTTCCTCGCACTTCTCAGTCCATTCAAACCTCGTTTCCTTCTTTAGTAAATGTGTCAAAGGGGATGCTATCACCGAGAACCTTTCCACAAAGCGCATATAATACCCGGCAAATCCAAGAAAACTTCGCACTTCAGTCACTGTTGTGGGCCTTGGCCACTTCTCTACAGCCTCGATCTTAGCTGGATTCACTAATATCCCTTCACCAGATACTATATGTCCAAGGAACGCCACTCTGTTCAACCAGAACTCACACTTGCTAAACTTAGCATACAATGAGTGTTCCCTTAATGTCTGCAGGACAATCCTTAAATGTTCTTGTGGTCCTCAGAACTCTTCGAATACACCAGAATGTCGTCGATGAAGACTATTACGAACTGATCCAAGAATTCTTTGAACACTCGATTCATCATATCCATAAATGCGGCTGGGGTATTTGTTAGTCCAAACGGCATAACTGTGAACACATAGTGCCCATACCTCATCCTAAAGGCAGTCTTAGGTACGTCCTCCTTCTTAATTCTTAATTGGTGATAGCCTGTCCTTAGGTCTATCTTGGAGAATACGCACGCACCTTGCAGCTGGTCGAACAGATCATCAATCCTAGGCAGAGGATACTTATTCTTGACCGTCACTTGGTTCAACTGTCTATAGTCGATACACAGTCTTAGCGATCCGTCCTTCTTTTTAACAAACAGCACTAGAGTCCCCATGGCGAAGCACTGGGGCGGATAAATCCTTTATCCAATAGTTCTTGCATCTGTACCTTCAACTCCTTCAACTCAGACAACGACATCCTATACGGTGCTTTCGAGATCGGCTCAGTTCCAGGTGCCAACTCGATTACAAACTCTACCTCGCGCTCTGGTAGCAAGCCAGGCAACTCTTGAGGAAACACGTCCAGGTAATCCCTTACTACAGGTACTTCCTCCAACTTCACTTCCGAAGCAGGCGAATCTGACACTGATGCTAAAAATCCCATACAACCCTCGTTCATTAGCTTGGTTGTCACAGTTTGAAAATTCGACCAAGTCATCGAAATTTCTAAATGAATGGAAATACTTCGTTAATACACTCTGATCGATGCTCACTCAGGATTAGCTACCCTGGGATGACCAATCGAAAGGGAAAGGCTATCTGGGAAGAATTTCCCAAACAGCCGCCCGTTGGTCTGAGACAGAGACAGAGTCGGTATTTAATGAAATTGACCATAAAATGAAATCCGACAACGGACAATCGAATCAGTAAGATAAACACAATTAAGAAATGAACTCAGTTTCAGAAATGTCGCCTGAAGGGCAGACAGCCGGTGTACGTCATGAAGCAAGACATGATTGGAAAATTACCGAAAGGCCCCCGGTAAATGCTCAGTCCTTAGAATTAGTTGAATTAGGATTTTTGAGAGTAGATTCGGTAAATCGAAATCAATTCCTGTTTGAAATTCATTCACGCTCGGGACCCGATCGGTGCATTTGGCACGCAAATCGAGGCAAGTCAAATCAGTTGTCAAATCAACCAATGTCTTGTCAGTCCATCAATCAAATCAATCGGTCAATCAAGGTCCAATTTCCAAGGCAATCTTTCAATCAAAGTCAAGTACACAAGTCACCCATCAAAGTACACCTAAACTACTATAGGACCTAGAACCGAGGTGAGCTGAGAGTGCCTGAACCTTGGACCATGAACCCTAGTGTATTGGTTAGGACCGACCCCACTCGTATACTCTACCCTACGCTAGGATTAGTGGTGAGCTTGCTGAGTCCTCGACTCACTGGCGGTGGTTACCTTCCTTTTCAGATCGAGGACGCCCGTGATGGTAGCACCCCCGATGCTTTTTAGATTGTCAGTTCAGATGGATACCCAGATCACCCTCCATTTTGATATGCATGCTGCGCTGTGGCATAGACACGTGACGACTGTATTAGTAGATCAGGGTGGACCCTACCTTGTACCCCATAAGTTCGAGGCGTGGTTTAGAGATGGCCTTCATGGTTTTGAGGGACCGCAGCGAGACTCTCCGATACCCATGGAAGAGGACCCATTCTGGCTGCAGCCTGCCGAGTATGGAGGCCAGGTGATCGATCCAGACCCGCTGCAGGAGTCAGCAAAACGTGCAGATACGAAGGAGTGCGACGCTCCCGGATCAAATAAAGCATACGCAGTATGACCACAGAGAGAAACGGTACCTATGAACACCCCTGGCGCTTTCTTAGTATCCTTTCACGCCACTGCGTAGACTCGTCCTTGAGCAGGTGGACGGTTCTGATTCCCTTCAGGAGCATTGACAATCTGCGGCTACTGCTGCGGCTAGAACGGGGGTCTCGGACCTCTTTTCGGGCAGTTCCTTTGAATGTGCCCCATCTGACCGCATCCGAAGCATCCTCCAGTTTTCCTCGGGCAAGGGCTGCTCCCATACCTCCTACCACAGTCACGACAGTTCTGACTCCCCGAGTTTGGCGGTTTTCCCAGGGTCGTCTTCGCAGGTGGAACGAACCTGCGTTTGTCCTTCATCGGTCTCTTGCCGAAATCTCTGAAGTTCCTCCCAGGCATGAACCGCGACCCAGATGCGGCAGCCTTCTCTTGCAGGTCTCGTTCAATCGCCAGAGCTCGTTCATAAACCTCATTATAGTCCCTCAGTCCAGTGGCGATTATCATACTCTTCAGTTCCGGTCTCAAACCTTCTCTAAATCTTCTGGCCTTATCCACGGATCCTCAATCAGCCTTTGAGCAAACTTGGACAACCTGGCGAATTCACCCTCATACTGATCCACAGTCATAGATCCTTGGCGAAGCCTTATGAACTCTTCCATTTTCCTCTCTTGGGCTGCCTCAGAGAAATACTTTCCATTAAACGCTGCACAGAAAGCAACCCAGTTCGGCCTCATGCCATCCGGAAAGACTCGCCCTCTGGTGGCCTTCCACCAGTCATCTGCAGTACCCTGGAGCTGATAAGTTGCCAACGAAACCTTCTCCTCATCGGAACAACCCAACACGGTGAAAGTCTTCTCAAGCTATTCGATCCACAAGGTAGCTACTTCGGGACCACCACTACCATCAAACCTCAACGGCTGCAACTTCAGAAACTGCTCCACTATATGATGAGTCTGACGTCCTCCATTACCATGCCCATTGCCTCCATTGGCTCCATTCGCAGCGGCCAAGGCGGCCTCAGCTGCTTGGGCTACAGTGGCAGCTCTCTCAGCAGCTTGCCTAGACATCAAGTTACTCACTTCAGTCAGAACTCTCATCATCTCTTCGATCCTAGGATCTCCTTCAGGCTCAGGAGCTCTCGAGCTCGATGCACCAGTAGTCGGTCTTCTGCCCCTATTGTTCATCCTCGCTATTCTCTTACCTAAAACAATCGAAATTCCCATTCAGGAATTCGGAACTCTAAATCTAGCAACCAAGCTTTCGTCTACTATCACGTCCACTGACATGTATATGCATATAAATTGTCACGCCCCGGATCCTCAATCAGACACGCGGTATCCCGTTGCTGCGGAAGAAACTTATCGCACTCGCCCAGTTTACAGTACGCGACGGCCCAGGGAGTCTTTTCGTCGCAACCAGACGACGCGTCCATCCATTGAACTCACCAACCTGCGGAAACGTGCCTCCTAACCACACATGCATACATACAAAACAGAGGGGTAGCACGAACAACAAGAACACAAACAACAATATATACATATCATAAGCGTTAGGTACAGACCCCAAAAAGAAAATCCACAACCTATAAACAGGACACCTACGCTCAAGCTAACCCCAAAAAGACTAAACCAGTGACAACGAAACTCAGACCTCCTCGGGATCCTCCTCGGGGTCCTCCTCCAGATCCTCCTCTGGGTCCTCCTCGTTAGTGTCCATGGCATCACCCTCCTCATGGCCGTCAATCTCAGAGCGTCTTGGAGACGGCAACTCCTGCAGCTAATCGGGGTCGATCACCTGACCTCCACACTCGGCAGGCTGTAGCTAGAATGGGTCCTCCTCCATGAGTATCGGAGAGTCTCGCTGGGGTCCCTCAAAACCATGAAGGCCCTCTCTAAACCCCGCCTCGAACCTATGGGGCACAAGGTAGGGTCCACCCTGATCTACTAGTACAGTCGTCACATGCCTATGCCACATCGCGGCATGCATATCAAAATGGAGGGTGACCTGAGTATCCATCTGAACTGGTAATCCAAAAAGCATCGAGGGTGCTATCGCGATCCTCCCAAGAAAAGGGTGGGTTAATGGATTGCTAGGCCCGTTCGTATAATCTGGGCTTCGCTCGGGCCCTCCCAAGCCCATACCAAATCGCGTCAGGAAAATTTAAATCGGGATCGATTTTAGTGTGGTCGGGTGACATGTGCTCAGTGTGCATGCCATTGGAGTCGCCACCAATCATTTCTTGGAGGGTATGATTGGAAACCCTATCGAGCGATTGGGAGGTATCGTTCGATTCTGCGTAAACCAGAGATTTCGGATTCGGGGACTTAGTTATGCCAATATTACTATTGACGCCCTTTCGGTACCTAAGTTGAGTCATTTCCTAAGCTAAGGAGTTTATGCAGGCGAAATTGGGTAAGGTAGGCTCTAAAGAGTCTAGGGTGTTCATGCAAGTGGGAATATCTATCCTATCAATCACGATCATAGAAATAGATGCACAATCAAGGAAATAATCAGGGAGAAATCACATCACATCAAGTCAAGGCGGGCCTATGGGAGTCTAAGTAGTCTAGAAATCATGTCAAATGGGTTCAAGGGTAGTTTGGGAGAGTTTAGGTCAAATTGACCAGAGGGGCAAAATGGTCATTTTGGAAGGCTCGGGAATCCGAAACGGTGAAAATAGGTCAAACCAGTTGAATGTGATTTTTTCCCTAATTTTCACAATTTTAGGAAATATTTCTAGATTTTCCAAAGACTTTCTTGAATTTTTTTTTAGAATTTTCTAAGACTTTCTTGAATTCTTTTAGAATTTTCTAAGACTTTCTAATAATTTCCTATTTTTCCGAAATATTTTCTACATTTTCTAGAATTTTTGTTTTAATTTCCTATATTTTTCCTATTTTCCTAAGTATTTTCTATATTTTCTAAAATATTTTTAAAATTTTTCTAAAATTTTTACAAATTTTTATGATATATTTTTTATTACTATATTTTTTTATTGATTTATTATTTCTTTGTTATGTTTTTCTATAATTCCTGAATTTTCTAGATTTTTATAAGATTTTTCAGAATTTTTTTATTACTATTTGTTTTATTTATTATATTATTTACTACTATTTATTATCCTATGTATTTTCTTTCGGTTTTTATTTGTTATTTATTTATTTTCTTATATTTTTTATTACTATTTCTATTCTGTTTATTTTGTTTCATTTCTATTTTATTTTATTTTATTTTTTATTATTTATTTTTTATCTATATTTTTTTTTTATTTTGCTTTTTTTCTGACTTTTTAATATTTTCTGAAATTTTTGTTATTATTCTTATTATTTATTTATTTATTTTTAATTTTTAATTTTTCGGACCTGGTCGGGTCAACCCGGCCCACCTAACCCGAAGGCTCGAACCTAAAATTCTAAACCCGACTCGAAACGACGTCACATTAGTCTTTCTTAGTTTTCTATATATCTTTTTATTTCTTAATTTTTTATTTATTTTCCTGTAATTTTCTAATAAGTTTTCATTTTTTATTTATTTTATTTATTATTTGTTTTTATTTGTTATACGGACCGAGCCAAGGGACCCAGGCCAAAACACGGCCCGGCCCGAAGGCCCAAACCTAATCAGCTAGAGCCAAAACGACGTAGTTTCAATCTAATATTCTAAATTTTTGAATTTTTGAAATTTTTTTTTATTTTATTTCTGTTTTTCCCGCCCACTCTGATCCTACGGTCGCACACTTGCCATGTGTCTCCATCTCAACTGCTCGACCGTCATACTAAACCTATGGCTGAGATTATCCTAAGACTAAATCCTGATCGTTCACCTTACATACTCGATCAACGGCCAAGATTAATCCTATGGCGAATCCTATCCGTCCATCATCAACGCCAACGTCTACGGCTCAGATCTAAACCCTAGGCTCAATCTCTACCGTCCATCTATTTTTTTATTTTCTGAAATGATTATAAAATTCTAATTAAAGTTTTTATTTTCGAAAAAAATGTCAGATCTTAACACGTGGCAGACTCTCGTCCGTCGGATCAAATTTGTTATCTAGCTCAGGCGGTTATAACATCCTAACGGGCGAATATTCCATGTCAGCTTTTGACCTAGTCAACCGCCGACGTGTCATCTGACGTGGCTTGCCACGTCAGCGACACGTCAGCTTTTGACCAGGTCAACTACTGACATGGACATCGTCTTCTTCCTTACGATTGAACTACGACGAACGGTCGACATAATTCCGACGAAATGAGTGAAACCCCTCTAAAAATACACGAAATGATGGCCGGATGTAAGATCCACCATGGATGCACAGTGAGGAGCTCAAAAATGGCGCTCACCGATTTAGGCCGAGATAGAGGACGAAACTTGGTGCGGTTGACTTCTCCGAACGAGATGAAGCTTCTGGAGGTGAAATAGAGCTTCGACGTACTCTCGGCTGCTTGGGGCGAGGGCTTGCAGACGACCTCTCCAAGCTCAAGAATGGCGGCTCCCGGGAACTCCTTCTCTCTCTCTCTCTCTCTCTCTCTCTCTCTCTCTCTCTCTCAACTTCCCTCTCTCTCTAGAATCTTCTCGGGTCGAAAAAAGTGAAGTCTCCCTCCCCTCTTCAAAACGCGTCACTCAACATATATACCCCCTGCAAATTTGGGCGCGCGTGAGTGTTGGAACCGACTCAGTTCTCACGTGCTCCCATGTGAGTTATGGTCGCCGGAGATTAAACGGACGTTGGCCATTCCGTTCACATTCCGTTCGATCTCCGTTGAGTCTCCGTTTGATGCAAATCGCACGTAAATTGGCTCGGTTTGGTAGAGTATTTGCACTTCGTTGACTTTCTTCGCCAGAGTACTTGACCAGCTTCGTCGACGCGGCTCCGATGGTGACACTGTGACAGTCTGAAAATTCGACCCGATTATCGGAAATCCTAAATGAATGGAAATACTTCGTTAATACACTCTGATCGACGTTCACTCAGGATTAGCTACCCTGAATTGACCAACCGAAGGGGAAAGGCTACCTGGGAAGAATTTTCCAACCAGCCGCCCGTTAGTCGGAGGTAGAGACAGAGTCGTTATTTAATGAAATTGACCACGAAATGAAATCCGACATTGGGCAATCGAATCAGTAAGATAAACATAAATAAGAAGTGAACTCAGTTTCAGAAATGTCGCCAGAAGGGCAGACAGCCGGTGTACGTCGTGAAGCAAGACGTGATTGGAAAATTACCGAAATGCCCCCGGTAAATGCTCAGTCCTTAGAATTAGTTGAATTAGGATTTTTGAGAGTAGATTTGATTAATCGAAATCAAAACCTGTCTGAAATTCGTTCGCGCTCGGGACCCGATCGGTGCATTTGGCACGCAAATCGAGACAGGTCAAATCAGTTGTCAAATCAATCAAAAGTCTTGTCAATCAATCAATCACGTCTTGGCACAATTTCCAAGGCAATCCATCAAGTCATTCAAGTGTCATTCAATCAAGAGTACAAATCACATCCCTAACACTATTACCCCATTACCAACTCCCACCATCCCAAATTCAAACTTGATTAAGCCTCATTCTCTCTCCCTCACCCCTCATTTTTCGGCCACTCTCTCTCTCTCTCTTCCCTCTCTCTCCCGAAATCTCTCCCTTCCTTCTTCTCTTTTCTCTCCTTCCCGTCGGCTCCTCCTCCTTCGTCCGCCGTGGGTGCCGCCCGTTGCCACCGCCGCTGCACCGCCACCAACCGCCACCCTCACGCCTAGGTAAGACCCTCTAAACCTTTATCCTTCCATCCCCGAGGCCTTAGAGGCTCTTTGAAACTCAAACAGCCCCCTAAACCTCCCCCTCTCCTTGTCTCGTTTCCAGCCGGCCGCCCGAACGCCGCCCGTCGTCCCGCCGTCGTCCGGCCAAACCAGCCGCCGCCGACCACCCTCCTCTCTTTGTGAGTGTCTTAGCTACCTCTCCATCAAATTTCATGACTTGACTCCCCCATTTCCTACCCGAAACAGCCCCATTTCCCTTCGATGCTCCCTTTGTTGTTTCGCTCCATTTTGGAACCCGGCCTTGCCCCCTTTGTTCCCTTCGGTTCCTCACCTTTCTCAGATTGTTTGTTGGTCGCTCTAGGATCCTTGGAGGCCACGGGACAGCCGAGATCAGCCCCCGTTGCCACCGTCCTTTCCCGTCGGCCGTTGAACCCCACGGGCCGCCGGTGTCCTCTGCGTCGTTGCCGCTCGTTCCTTCCCATTTTCGGTAAGTTCTACCTCTAATCGTAGCCTAGGATAGCTGTGTATGCATGTGTAGTAAGATATTTATGGCTGGTGTTTGAGATTAGGAAGCTTAATGTATGATTTAAGTTAATCTATTTTAGGCCAATTGGTAAGATTAGGAAGTTGGGTTGATCCGTGGGCTTGGCAACTTAAAAGTGGGCTGGAAATTATCATTGATGGGCTGATTTGAGGTGATGGGCGTGCAAGATAAGGGGCAAAGTGAGGTTGATGGGCTTGGGGGCTTAAATTTCAACTAATTGGGCCTACACGAATCAAATCGGACCTAATTTTAATGATGGGCCACTCATGGACGAAAATTAGAATTTATTAGGCCCAATTATAAGTTTGGGTATTAAAATGTGAGGCCCATTAATGTACATGGGCTTAGGGTAACAAATTGGGCCTAAAATGGTCGAATTGGGCTTAATGGGTTAATTTTTAGAAATGGGCTTGGGCCCTATACGAATTTAATAATAATAATGGGCCCAAACCATATATTTAATTTAAGAAATAAATCATGGGCCTCAAATATTGAAGTGGGCCTTAGGCCCAGTCGAACTTAACTTAATTAATTAGACCCTTACTTAGGTTAAACCTTGGTTTATATGGGTTCATTTAGGGGATCGCCTATGGTAAGTAATGGTATGACCGGATCGCGAGTAAGATGTTAATGCGAGCCCAGATGATCGAGAATCTGAATGTTTAGCACTAGTCTTATGATCGTATGGCACGATGAACATGTGATTTATTAGACGATCAGTTGATGTGCTTCGATATTGTACTTGTGTACTTTTGCATGCATGCTCTGTGTTGAATTATTGATGCAATCATTTGGGCCCCGCATACATTCAGAGCATTGCATGGGTCACCGGAGTTGTGACATGAGAATGTGCCCAAGATGGGAAATGGAGAGAAAAGGGAGACCAACGTAAGGCGTCAGAAACACAGTGTGGTATTGCCGTGTGGCACTATGAATGAGCCCTGATGGGATTTGGAGCGATAGGCGGGCTTGATCCGTTTAGATTCGTTATGGCCGGTTGAGGCCCGAGCATGATCCGTGGGATCTGAAATGGCCGTTTGAGGCCTGCAGCGTTGCATGACATGATTGCTGATTGTTTGATATTGCTTGTCTGTATTGTATAACTTGTATTATTATGTGGTTCGTGTCGGTTGCGATGGGCTATAGTATCCTGGGAGATCGAGAGTGGTTGGACTCTGAACCCTGAACCCTAGATTCTGGTTAGGACCGACCCCACTTGTATACCCTACCCTACGCTGGGATTAGTGGTGAGCTTGCTGAGTCCTCGACTCACTGGTGGTGTTTATCTTCCTTTTCAGATCCCGGACGCCAGTGATGGCTGCACCCCCGATGCTTTTTGGACTGCCGATTCTGACGGACACTCAGATCACCCTCCATTTTGATATGCACGCTACTCTATGGCATAGGCATGTGACGACTGTACTCGTAGATTAGGGTGGACCCTACCTAGTGCCCCATAGGTTCGAAGCTTGGTTTAGAGAAGGCCTTCATGGTTTCGAGGGACCCCAGCGAGACTCTCCGATACCCATGGAGGAGGACCCATTTTAGCTGCAGCCTGCCGAGTATGGAGGCCAGGTGATCGACCCTGACCCACTGCAGGAGTTGCCGTCCCTGGGACGATCTGAGATCGATGGCCACGAGGAGGGCGATGCCATGGATACCGATGAGGAGGACCCAGAAGAGGACCCCGTGGAGGATTCCGAGGAGGAGCCTGAGGAGGACTGAGTCCCTGATGCTGGTCTAGTCTTTTGGGGTTTGTTTGAGCGTAGGTTATGGCTGTTGGTGGTGGTTTCTTTTTGGGGGTCTGTACCTAACGCTGATGTTGATATGTATATATTGTCATTTGTGTTTATATTGTCCGTTCTACCCCTCCGTTTTGTATGTATGCATGTATGGTTAGGAGGCACGTTTCCGCAGGTACGAGAGTTAGGCGAAGGACTCGTCGTCTGGTCGCGACGATAGGTTCTCCTAGGCCGTCGCATATTATGAACCTGACGAGCGAGGGTGAGAATCTTCCGCAGGAACGGGATGCCGTGTGCCCGATAAGGGTTCGGGGCGTGACAGATGTACTCTGTTCTTGTATTTGTGTACTTTGGCATGCATGCTCTGTGTTTGAACTACTGATGCGATCATTTGGGCCCCGCATACATTCAGAGCATTGCACCAGTCACTGGAGATGTGACATGAGAATGTGCCCAAGACGGGAAATGGAGAGAAAAGGGAGACCAACGTAAGGCGTCTGAAACGCCGTGTGGTATTTGCCGTGTGGCACTGAGAATGAGCCCTGATGGGATTTTGGAGTGATAGGCGGGTTCGATCCATTATGGCCAGTTGAGGCCCGTGCATGATCCTTGGGATCCGATATGGCCGTTTGAGGCCTGCATCATTACATATGGCATCTTGGTTGATTGTTTGTATTGCCCGTCGGTTTGTACGAACTGCATTGCTACGCTTTGTGCGTTATACGTTGGGCTTGGTAACTAAGGAGATCGAGAGCGTCTGAACCTTGGACCGTGAACCCTAGTTTACTGGATAGGACCGGCCCCTCTTGTATACCCTACCCTACGCTAGGATTAGTGGTGAACTTGCTGAGTCCTCGACTCACTGGTGGTGGTTACCTTCCTTTTCAGATCCAGGACGCCAGTGATGGCCGCCCCACCGATGCTTTTTGGTTTGCCGATTCAGATGGATACTCAGATCACCCTCCATTTTGATATGCATGCGACGCTATGGCATAGGCATGTGACGACTGTACTAGTAGATCAGGGTGGACCCTACCTAGTGCCCCATAGGTTCGAGGCTTGGTTTAGAGACGGCCTTCATGGTTTCGAGGGACCCCAGCGAGACTCTCCGATACCCATGGAGGAGGACCCGTTCTGGCTGCAGCCTGCCGAGTATGGAGGCCAGGTGATCGACCCCGACCCAGTGCAGGAGTTGCCGTCTCCTGGACGATCTGAGATCGATGGCCACGAGGAGGGCGATGCCATGGATACCGATGAGGAGGATCCAGAGGAGGACCCCGTGGAGGATTCCGAGGAGGAGCACGAGGAGGTCTGAGTCCCTGATGCTGGTCTTGTATTTTGGTGTTAGGGAGAGCGTAGGTTTGACTATAGGTTGTGGTATCTTTTTGGGGGTCTGTACCTAACGCTGATGTTGATATATATATATTGCTATTTGTGTTTATATTGTCCGTTCTACCCCTCCGTTTTGTATATATGCATGTATGGTTAGGAGGCACGTTTCCGCAGGTACGAGTTTTCGTTGAAGGACGCATCGTCTGGTCACGATGATAGGTTCCCCTGGGCCGTCGCATTTTGTAAGCCTGACGAGCGATGTGAGAATCTTCCGCAGGAACGGGATGCCGTGTGCCCTATTTGGGTTAGGGGCATGACAGACACGACGTTGGACTTGGCTTCTCGGGTGTGGAACCACCATGTCTTGACGGCCCACGTTGCAGTTTCGTCGATTGTTGACCATTGGGATCGAATTTGATCGCCAAAGTTCGACTCCTCTTCGGCCATTTAGATTTGCACAGATCTGGGTATGGGGAAGAAAATGATACTATGCGGGTCGTTGGTCGGATCCAATCCGACCCGACAGACCCGCTAGTGACCAACTTATCAAATTGGTCCCCTAATTTGCAAAATTTTCAAATTAATTTTCAGGATTGACTTTGGGACGTTCAATTTGTCTAAAAATGTAATTTTTCCCAAAATTTATCAATGAATTGTACAAAAATCCTAATTTTCATTTCCGACCCAAGGGTTTATTTTGTAAAATTCAAACTGTAAATGGCCTTTTTTTCCCAAAATTGATGCGACCAATGGATTTAGAGGGCCAAAAACTAGGGGTTGACGTGCTCCAATTTTCAATTAAGTCCTTATAACAATTTTAATTGCGTTTTATGTGTTTTTAAGGACTAAATTGAAAAACTAAAAATTGTAATATAGTCCCTTTCTGCGAAATTGAGCAATTCTATGGATTTTTAGACTGAATTTTAATTTTGAAAAATAGAGGAGGATGTCACGACTCAAAAAATGTAAAACATAAAAACCACAGAATTAAAATGGAATTTTTAGAATTTTTTCAATTAATTTCGAAAATGTGATTTACAAAGAAAGTCACATTTCCAGATTCATTTTTTCAAAATTTCTTTGGCCAAAATGAAGAGAAAAATGAGGGAAAAATATTGACTATTTGTCTGTATTTTTGTGGCCACGAATGCTATTTTTTGTATTAATTTCTTGTATTTTTCTATTTTCTGAAAAATATTAAAAAAAAAAGCAAAAATAAGGAAAATTGTTTTTTTGTCCAAAATTGGTTCCTTAGGCTATGCTAGGGCTTCCAACATTGATTTTGTAATTTTCTCATTTTTTATTTATTTTTTAAGTAGTTTTGAAAATAAAAATGCAAAAAATACCAAAAATATGAAAAATTGTTTTTTGCTCAAAGTTGGTTTTCGAGGCTAGGCCAAGGTCCCCAAAGTTGATTTTTTCAATTTTCTGAATTTTTATGGATTTTCTAAAAATTTCTAAAAATCAAATTGGCCAAAAAATCAAATGTCAACAGCTGCCCCTCTTTGAGAGGGGTCTCGTGAGAGACCACTGTCAAAGATATGACGACACTTGATATCTAGCCGACTCTACTGGGAAAATGAAAACTCGTGCCATCCGCTTGTATTTATTTCTTTGAAAGCTCAAGTCCAAAGCCGTTCCTGCTCATTATGATCCATGGAGAGAGAGACAGAGTTAAGAGGTTTACTTGAGACTCACCTGTTTGTCCCGCGGCTATCATTGATTGATCTGGCGATGATGGAATGAACGCCTAGGGATTCATTATAGGAATACCTTAGGATGGTTGAATTCGGACCCGTATGGTAGGTCACCCAATGGCAGATTCCTAATGAAAAAAATCCACTAAATTTAACTAAGATTTGACCCGTATGGTAAGTCACCCCCTGGTAGTGCCTATACGAAGGACTTTGGTGCCTATACGAAGGACTTAGGTGCCTATACGAAGGACTTTGGGCCTATACGAAGGACTTTGTGGCCTATACGAAGGACTTTATTACCTATACGAAGGACTTTGGTGCCTATACGAAGGACTTAGTGGTGGTTCATCTCACATAGGTTTACCGGATAAATGTCAAAGAAGCTGCCATTCTGGAATCTCGGGAGACATGAATCCTGCAGAAGCTTAGACCGAATTATTTATTTTTTTATATTTTTTTATTTTTTATTATTTTTTTATTTTTTATTTACTAGCGAGGGTGTCATTCCTGGATCTGGGGAGACTTGGAATCCTGTAGAAGCTCAAACCCAAATCGTTATACTGAAGAAGAAAAAGTCAGAAGATTTTCGATATTTCCAATTTTTGAATGAGTTATGCTCTGATGATCATCATTTATGAGTCATGAAGAATTTCTTTCAAAGAATGTAAGGTGACGTCAGAGGTTATCCGACGCATTTTGTCACATATCAAAGCATGATCAAAAATCCCTTAGGGGGATGATTTTTGAGTCAAATGATTTTAAAATTGCCAAATGAGTTTGCTTAAGATATTAATTGAAGTACGCTCATCAAAGAGGGCTTCTCACTTATTTCTTCGAAGAGGGTTTCGATTTTTATTCAGGAAGCACTCGAATTTTCTCTCAGACCTATGCCTTGGGTTTCGGAATTATTCGTAACGCATACAATTTGATTGATCTGAGAGGTCTTTCAGAGGACCGTAATGTTGGGCTTGGTTAAAGGTTTGCAAGGAGGACCCATAAATGAGTCGAGGCCAAGGAATAAAAGGTCTTCGTCATCTGCTCCGGGTTTACAAGTCAAAAACCCTGCAAAATGAGAAAGAAATAGTCTTGCGTCTTTTCGAGCGATGCTTAAAATCATTCAATCTCTACGTTAACTCAAGCGCCTTAATCAGAAAAGAATTTCACGGATTGTAACGTAGGTTAGGATTGGGGACCAAGGAAGAAAAAAGCTTATTTTGGCCTAGAAAATATATGAGGTGGGTTCGACGTTGGTGATCATTGCATCTTATCCCCAGCCTCGGCCCTCTAGAGTTGTCCTCAAGGAACACCATCGTTGTATGGGGATGGTGTGGACTTCTGCTGACGTCACTGCTCGAGGATGATGTAAACTTCAACGAGGGAGATGTCGATGATCTTTGGAGATTCGCTACGGTTCTTGATCTTTTGGAATGGTATCCAAAGAACATCATTGTTGTATGAGAATGGTATCCACTTCTGCTGATACCATCATTACTCGCGAACGGTGTAAATTCCAACTGAGTATATTTTGCAATTTGACTCCTTTGAAGAGTTTTTCTTTTGCGACCAGATCCCATTGGGGATTTACAAAGGAGATAATATGCATAGATTTTTACTGAGTCCGCAAATGTACAAGTAAAATTCAAAGGTATTCAAAAATGAACATTGATTTGAATGGGTATTAGCCTTGCTTTTGATTGGCACCTTGCTCTTTTCTCTTTTGCTCTTTTCTTTTTTTTATTTATACCTGGGACTGGCTCTTCTTTTTTTTCGTTTGTCCCACCTTTTTTGACCTTTTGTCTTTTTCCTATTTCTCTTTTTTTTGCTAGAAATAAGAATTTCTAATGATTGTGTCGTGTATACATGCTTATATATATAAAAATCCAGCACATTTGGTGTGGCAGTCTGAAAATTCGACCCGATTATCGGAAATTCTAAATGAATGGAAATACTTCGTTAATACACTCTGATCGACGCTCACTCAGGATTAGCTACCCTGAGTTGACCAACCGAAGGGGAAAGGCTATCTGGAAAGAATTTTCCAAACAGCCGCCCGTTGGTCTGAGACAGAGACAGAGTCGTTATTTAATGAAATTGACCACAAAATGAAATCCGACTTTGGACAATCGAATCAGTAAGATAAGCACAATTAAGAAATGAACTCAGTTTCTGAAATGTCGCCAGAAGGGCAGACAGCCGGTGAACGTCGAGAAGCAAGACGTGATTGGAAAATTACCGAAATGCCCCCGGTAAATGCTCAGCCCTTAGGATTAGTTGAATTAGGATTTTTGAGAGTAGATTTGGTCAATCGAAATCAAATCCTATCTGAAAATCGTTCGCGCTCGGGACCCGATTGGTGCATTTGTCACGCAAATCGAGACAAGTCAAATCAGTTGTCAAATCAATCAATGTCTTGTCAATCCATCAATCAAATCGTGGTACAAGTTCCCATGCAAATCTATCAAGTCTAATCCAAGTACAAGTCAATAGTACAAGTCTCATCCAATACACTATTCCACCTAATCCCACCTACCATTTATTTGAATTTTGGATAATCCTTTCTCTCTCCTCCCCTCTCTTAAACTTTCGGCCACCCCTTCTCTCTCTCCCCTCTCCTTCATTTCTCCTTCTTTTTCCTCTCATTCTCCCTCCATTCGGCCGTTCGTGGAGCACCGCCGTCCGCCACCCGTTCCACCGCCTCCGTCGTTGCCATTCATCGCCGTCGGCTCTCTCTCTCCCTTGGCTCGTCTTGGTAAGTCTTCTAAGCCCTCTCTCTCTCATTTTCGTGGCCTAGAGACCCCGTAACCAACCCGGAGCAGCCCCTTCCTCCTTTGACGTTTTGCTCGGCATTTTGGGTTCATTGGAGCCTCGGCCTTAGGCGCTTGTTCCGCTGGTTTACTTGACTCCCCTAACACCTAAAACCATTCTAATAGGACCCTTGGAGCCCCTCGAACAGCCCGGATCAGCCGCCGAGTCGCCGTTCCTTTCCGTCGGCCGTGAGCCCCGTTCGGCCGTCCGTTGCCCTTGCTGTCTTCGTCGCCGTCCCGAGCCGAAATAGGTAAGCTCTACTACTAACCTTGGCTTAGGCTAGATGTATTTGAGTGTGGTATGGTGTGTGGAAAGGTTAGTGGTTTCGGTTTAGGCATAAATTGAACGATTTTGTGAAATGTACATTAAGTTAACTCAAGGGAACTTCGTTTGGGCAAACTTGGGGGCTGATGGCATGCAAATTTGGCTTAGAAATGTGAAATGAGGGCTGCAATGTATGGGATAGGCGTGCTAGAGGTGGGCCGTGCAAGGTTGATGGGCTCGAGGGCTTAAAACTATGTGAAATTAACATTGAATAAGCTATCGGGCCTAGGTACTCTGTTGGGCTGGTTAATGGGCGAATTTATTAGACAAATTGGGCCTTGAAAACATGATTGGTGGGCTGCAATAGTGACTTGGGCATGGGGAGTAGTGGGCCAAATCAACTAATGGGCCTAAGGGACTTAATTTGGGCTAATTCAACCTAAAATAAGCTAACGGGCCTAATTTATGCTAATGGGCTTGCATATGCACGAATTTATAAATCAATTGGGCCTAAGTTATGTTCTAAATGTTAAAATATAAGACTTAATAATGTATATGGACTTGGGATAGCAAATCGGGCCTAAAATGGCCATATTGGGCTCAATAGGTTAACTTTTAGAAATGGGCTTGGACCCTACACGAATTTAATAATAATGGGCCCAAACCATATATGTAATTTAAGAAATAAATCATGGGCCTCAAACCTTGAAGTGGGCCTTAGGCCCGGTCGAACTTAACTTAATTAATTAGACCCTTACTTAGGTCAAACCTTGGTTTATATTGGTTCAATTGGGGGACCGCCTATGGTAAGAAATATTATGATAGAATCGCGAGTAAGATGTTATGGCTAGCCTAGATGACCGAGGATCCGAGTATATAACCCTAATTCTATGAACGTATGGCGCGACGAACATGAGATTTATTAGACGATCGTTTGATGTACTCTGTTCTTGTACTTGTGTACTTTGGCATGCATGCTCTGTGTTTGAATTACTGATGCAATCGTTTGGGCCCCGTATACATTCAGAGTATTGCATGAGTCACCAGAGATGTGACATGAGAATGTGCCCAAGATGGAAAATGGAGAGAAAAGGGAGACCAACGTAAGGCATCAGAAACGCAGTGTGGTATTTGCCGTATGGCACTGAGATTGAGCCCTGATGGGAATTGGAGTGATAGGCGGGCTGATCCGTGGGATCCGTGATGGCCGCTTGAGGCCTACAGCATTGCACGACATGATTGCTGATTGTTTGATATAGCCCGTCTGCATTGTATAACTTGTATTATTATGAGGTTCGTGCTGATTACGATGACATATAGTATCTTGGGAGATCGAGAGTGGTTGGACCCTGAACCCTGAAACCTAGATACTGGTTAGGACCGACCCCACTTGTATATCCTACCCTACGCTAGGATTAGTGGTGAGCTTGCTGAGTCCTCGACTCACTGGTGGTGGTTACCTTCCTTTTTCAGATCCTGGACACTAGTGATGGCTGCACCCCGATGCTTTTTGGACTGCCGATTTAGATGGATACTCACATCACCCTCCATTTTGATATGCACGCTACCCTGTGGCATAGGCATGTGACGACTGTACTCGTAGATCAGGGAGGTCCTTACTTAGTGCCCCATAGGTTTGAGGCTTGGTTTAGAGAGGGCCTTCATGGCTTTGAGGGACCCCAGCGAGATTCCCCGATACCCATGGAGGAGGACCCATTCTGGCTGCAGCCTGCCGAGTATGGAGGCCAGGTGATCGACCCCGATCCAGTGCAGGAGTTGCCGTCCCCCGGGCGTTCTGAGATTGATGGCCACGAGGAGGGCGATGCCATGGATACCGATGAGGAGGATCCAGAAGAGGACCCCGTGGAGGATTCCGAAGAGGAGCCTGAGGAGGACTGAGTTCCTGGCAGTGGTTTAGTGTTTTGTTGTTAGGTTGAGCGTAGGTAGGTCTGTTGTTGGTGGTTTCTTTTTGGGGTCTGTACCTAACGCTAATGCTATGTTATGTATATATTGTTATTTGTGTTTATATTGTTCGTTCTACCCCTCTGTTCTGTATGCATGTATGTATGGATAGGAGGCACGTTTCCGCAGGTTCGAAAGTTAGACGAAGGACTCGTCGTCTGGTCGCGACGATAGGTTCTCCTGGGCCGTCGCATATTGTTAACCTGACGAGCGAGGGTGAGAATCTTCCGTAGGAACGGGATGCCGTGTGCCCGAATAGGGATCCGGGGCGTGACATCCCCGTTCGAGTGGTATCAGAGCAAGGTCAGCTCGATACGAGACCGTTCGAGGATCCGGAGTGATAAGGATGTTGATTTTGGGGTAGTTAGATAGACAGACCCTAGGCCTAAGGATAGGAAAGGGGCACAATGCATGAATTGATTGGCGCATGTGAATGCTTAGTTCAATTGGTTGCCTAGAGTAGACTGAGGCAGAGGTATTCTGAACTAAGTTGCAGGTGCGTCAGGACCTGAGGTAAGATCCTAAGGCAGAGCCCCATGAGTAGGGCGCTTGATTGCTGATGGCTGAGTGGTTAACTTGTTAGGTGTTGCTTGTGTTTGTATGCCTAGTCAGCTGTCGCGCGCTGCTTGACCATCATGCATTGCACGGATTTCTTCATTTAAAGAAAAATGAGTTTGGAAAGGAAAAAGGGTTTAGAAATGAAAACGGTTTAAATTTGGAATTTAGATTTGAAAAGTGCATGCATCTCATGTTGTTGGATTTGGTGACCGTCAGCCTGGTATGGGACAGGATTGACGGGACGTCTAAAAACTGTGATGAAGCGTGGTATGGGACACGTGGAGTGGGATTCTCTCTGTCTTTGGGTGACTTAGGACAACTGTTCGCACCAAGAAACGATGAGGGCGGGGAGTGGTCGCCGGGGCAGAGACCTGATCAAGGAAGCGGCTCCCGACAGGCTTCTAGTTGAGGTGGCGAACAGAGTGGCCTAGGTTGTGCATTTTCAGGTTGAGTCTAGATGTCAACTGGGTCTAACTGCATTTAAGCTGCAGCGAATATTTACATGCATATACATGTCAGTGGACGCGACAGTAGACGAAAGCTTGGTTGCTAGATTTAGAATTTCGAATTCCTGAATGGGAATTTCGTTTGTGTTTAGGTGTGAGTTTTAGCAAGGATGAGCAATAGGGGCAGAAGACCGACTGCTGGTGCATCGAGCTCGAGGGCTCCTGAGTCTGAAGGGGATCCTAGGATCGAAGAGATGATGAGAGTTCTGACCGAAGTGAGTAACTTGATGGCTAGGCAAGCTGCTGAGAGAGCTGCCACTGTAGCCCAAGCAGCTGAGGCCGCCTTGGCCGCTGCGAATGGAGCCAATGGAGGCAATGGGCATGGAAATGGAGGACGTCAGACTCATCATATTGTGGAACAGTTTCTGAAGTTGCAGCCGTCGAGGTTTGATGGTAGTGGTGGTCCCGAAGTGGCTGCCTTGTGGATCGAACAGCTTGAAAAGGCTTTCACTGTGTTGGGTTGCACGGATGAGGAGAAGGTGTCGTTGGCAACTTATCAGCTTCAAGGGACTGCAGATGACTGGTGGAAGGCCACTAGAGGACGAGTCTTTCCTGATGGCATGAGGCCAAGCTGGGCTACTTTATGTGCAGCGTTTAACAGCTAGTATTTTTCTGAGGCAGCCCAAGAGAGGAAAATGGAAGAGTTCATCAGGCTTCGCCAAGGATCTATGACCGTGGATCAGTACGAGGGTGAGTTTGCCAGATTGTCCAAGTTCGCTCGAAGGCTGATTGAGGATCCGTGGGACAAGGCCAGGAGATTCAGAGAAGGCTTGAGACCCGAACTTAAGAGCATGATCATCGCCACTGGGCTAAGGGACTACAATGAGATTTATGAGCGAGCCCTGGCGATAGAGCGAGATCTGCAGGAGAAGGCCGCCGCATCTGAATTGCGGTTTGTGCCAAGAGGGAACTTCAGAGACTTCGGGAAGAGGCCAATGAAAGACACCCACAGGTTCGTTCCACCTGCAAGAAGGACTCTGGGAAAACCGTCATTCCCCGGGAATCAGAACTGCCGTGACTGTGGTAGGAGGCATGGGAACAGCCCTTGCCCAAGGAAGACTGGAGGCTGCTTTGGATGTGGCCAGACAGGGCATATTCTGAGGAACTGCCCGAGAAGAGGTCCGAGACCCCCGTTCCAGCCACAACAGCAGCCGCCGATGGCGAATGCTCCTCAGGGAAATCAGAACCGCCCACCTGTTCAGGGACGAGTCTATGCAGTGGCGCGAAAGGACGCTGAGAACGCGCCAGGGGTGATCACAGGTACCGTTTCTCTCTGTGGTCATACTGCTTATGCTTTGTTTGATCCGGGAGCGTCGCACTCTTTCGTATCTGCACGTTTTGCTGAGCTATCTGGGATGAACGTTAAGCCGTTGAATGTGACCTTGCATGTAACCACCCCGTTAAAGGATAGAGTGATTGTTGCGCTAGGATGTAAGGGGTGTAAGTTAGTTCTGGGCGATAGAGAGGAAGAGATCGATGTAGCTGTTTTGCCTATGTTTGATTTCGACGTGATTGTTGGCATGGATTGGTTGGTTAGACATGGGGCAGTAATAGACTCTGGTAGGAGTATAATACAACTAAACCCGGTAGGTCACCCCGGGTATGACTTTAGAGGAAATCGAGGAGGAACGTTGATTCCTTGGATCTCGTCGTTGGAAGCAACCAAACTGATGGACGAGGGTTGTCTGGGATTTTTAGCGTCAGTATCTGATTCGACTGCTCAAGAGGTGAAGTTGGAGGAAGTGCCTGTAGTGAGAGAGTACCCGGATGTATTTCCTCAAGAATTGCCTGGCTTGCCACCAGAGCGTGAAGTGGAGTTTGTAATAGAGCTGGCACCTGGAACAGAGCCGATCTCGAAAGCACCGTATAGGATGTCGTTGTCTGAGTTGAAGGAGTTGAAGGTACAAATGCAAGAGCTATTGGATAAAGGATTTATCCGCCCTAATGCTTCGCCATGGGGAGCTCCGGTGCTGTTTGTTAAGAAGAAGGACGGATCGCTAAGATTGTGCATCGACTACAGACAGCTGAACCAAGTGACGATCAAGAACAAGTATCCTCTGCCAAGGATTGATGATTTGTTTGACCAGCTTCAAGGCGCATGTGTGTTCTCCAAGATAGACCTAAGGACAGGCTATCACCAATTGAGGATTAAGAAGGAGGACGTGCCTAAGACTGCCTTTAGGACGAGGTATGGGCACTACGAATTCACAGTTATGCCGTTTGGATTTACGAACGCCCCAGCAGCATTTATGGATATGATGAATCGAGTGTTGAAGGAGTTTCTGGATCAGTTCGTGATAGTCTTCATCGATGATATTTTGGTATACTCCAAGAGTCCTGAGAACCACGAGGAACACTTAAGGATTGTCCTGCAGACGTTAAGGGGACACTCGCTGTATGCGAAGTTTAGTAAGTGTGAGTTTTGGTTAAGCAGAGTGGCGTTTCTTGGACATATAGTGTCTGGAGAAGGAATATCGGTGGATCCAGCAAAGATAGAGGCTGTGGAGAAGTGGCCGAGGCCAACAACTGTGATTGAAATACAAAGTTTTCTTGGTTTGGCTGGCTACTACAGACGCTTTGTGGAAAGGTTCTCGGTGATAGCGTCTCCTCTGACCCATTTGTTGAAGAAGGAAACGAGGTTTGAATGGACCGAGAAGTGCGAGGAAAGTTTTCAGGAGTTGAAGGATCGACTAACCTCCGCACCAGTGTTAACCATCCCGTCTGGACTTGGAGGGTTTGAGATATACAGCGATGCGTCATTAAGAGGATTGGGATGTGTCTTGATGCAGCATGGACGAGTGGTAGCTTATGCATCTCGACAGCTGAGGCCACATGAGATGAATTACCCGACGCATGACTTGGAGTTAGCTGCCATAGTGTTCGCATTGAAGATTTGGAGGCATTACTTGGTGGGAGAGAAATTTCAGATCTACACCGATCATCAGAGTTTGAAGTATCTGTTTTCGCAGAAAGAGCTGAATATGAGACAGCGTCGTTGGATGGAGCTATTGAAGGACTACGACTGCGATATTTTGTACCATCCAGGAAAGGCGAATAAGGTAGCGGATGCTCTGAGTAGGAAGTCGAGCATTGCGCATACGATGATTAAGGAATGGACATTACTGGAGGAAATCAGAGACTCTGAGTTCAAGGTCGAGGTAGGAAACCTCTCAAGTCTGATGGCCACTGTCACGCCCCTGATCCCCACTCGGGAACGCGGCATCCTGCTCCTGCGGAAGATACACCTCGCACTCGCCTAGTTCACGATATGCGACGGCCCAGGAAATTTTTCACTTCGTCGCAACCAGACGACGCGGCCTTCAACGAACTTTCATACCTGCGGAAGCGTGCCTCCTATCCTCACACACAAGCATGCATAGCAAAGGGATAGCATAGACAAGGTAAATACAAACATCATTATATACATATCAAGCGTTAGGTATAGACCCCAAAAGGAAACCACAACCTGCTGCCTAACCTACGCTCTCAACATACATCAAAATACCATACCAGCATCTGGTACTCAGTCCTCCTCAGGCTCCTCGTCGGAATCCTCCACGGGGTCCTCTTCTGGATCCTCCTCATCTGTATCCATGGCATCACCCTCCTCGTGGCCATCAATCTCAGATCGTCCAGGGGACGGCAACTCCTGCAGTGGGTCGGGGTCGATCACCTGGCCTCCATACTCGGCAGGCTGCAGCCAGAATGGGTCCTCCTCCATGGGTATCGGGGAATCTCTCTGGGGTCCCTCAAAGCCATGAAGGCCCTCTCTAAACCACGCCTCGAACCTATGGGGCACTAGGTAAGGACCTCCCTCATCTACGAGTACAGTCGTCACATGCCGATGCCACAGGGTCGCGTGCATATCAAAATGGAGGGTGATCTGAGTGTCCATCTGAATCGGCAGTCCAAAAAGCATCGGGGGTGCAGCCATCACTAGCGTCTGGGATCTGAAAAAGGAAGGTAACCACCACCAGTGAGTCGAGGACTCAGCAAGCTCACCACTAATCCTAGCGTAGGGTAGGATATACAAGTGGGGTCGGTCCTAACCAGTATCTAGGTTTCAGGGTTCGGGATCCAACCACTCTCGATCTCCCAAGATACTATAGCCCATCGAAACCGTCACGAACCACATAATAAAACAAGTGGTACAATACAGACGGGCAATATCAAACAATCAGCAGTCATGTCATGCAATGCTGCAGGCCTCAAGCGGCTATCATGGATCCCACGGATCAGCCCGCCTATCACTCCAATTCCCATCAGGGCTCAATCTCAGTGCCACACGGCAAATACCACATTGCGTTTCTGACGCCTTACGTTGGTCTCCCTTTTCTCTCCATTTCCCATCTTGGGCACATTCTCATGTCACATTTTCGGTGACTCATGCAATGCTCTGAATGTATGCGGGGCCCAAACGATTGCATCAGTAATTCAAACACAGAGCATGTATGCCAAAGTACACAAGTACAAGAACAGAGTACATCAATCGATCGTCTAATAAGATCTCAGGTTCCTCATGCCATACGATCGTAAGGTTAGTACTAGACCTTCAGATTCTCGATCATCTAGGCTCGTATTAACATCATACTCGCGATCCGGTCGCACTATTGCTCATCATAGGCGATCCCTTAATTGAACCCATATAAACCAAGGTTTAACCTAAGTAAGGGTCTAATTAATTAAGTTAAGTTCGACTGGGCCTAAGGCCCACTTCAAGGTTTGAGGCCCATAATTTATTTCTTAAATTAAATATATGGTTTGGGGCCATTATTATTGTTAAATTCGTGTAGGGTCCAAGCCCATTTCTAAAAGTTAACCTATTGAGTCCAATATGGCCATTTTGGGCCCAATTTGTTACCCTAAGCCCATGTACATTAATGGACTTCATTTTTAATTCCCAAACTTGTAATTGGGCCCAATAAATACTAATTTTCGTCCATGAGTGGCCCGTCATTAAAATTAGGTCCGATTTGATTCGTGTAGTCCCAATTAGTTGGAATTTAAGCCCCCAAGCCCATCAGCCTCACGTGGCCCATTATCTTGCGCGCCCATTACATCAAATTAGCCCATTAATGATAATTTCCAGCCACTTTTAAGTTGCTAAACCTATAGTTTATGTCAAGCCCCTGATCCCCACTCTGGAACGCGGCATCCTGTAATTGCGGAAGACACACCTCGCGCTCGCCTGGTTTCAAAAGTTCGACGGCCCAGGATGAATCTCTTCGTCGCAACCAGACAACGCGTCCTCAGTAAACTTACGAACCTGCGGAAGCGTGCCTCCTATCCTCACACACAAGCATGCATAGCAAAGGGTAGCATAGACAAGGTAAATACAAACAACATTATATACATATCAAGCGTTAGGTACAGACCCCAAAAAGAAACCACAACCTGCTGCCTAACCTACGCTCTCAACATACATCAAAATACCAGACCAGCATCTGAAACTCAGTCCTCCTCAGGCTCCTCGTCGGAATCCTCCACGGGGTCATCTTCTGGATCCTCCTCATCTGTATCCATGGCATCACCCTCCTCGTGGCCATCAATCTCAGATCGTCCAGGGGACGGCAACTCCTGCAGTGGGTCGGGGTCGATCACCTGGCCTCCATACTCGGCAGGCTGCAGCCAGAATGGGTCCTCCTCCATGGGTATCGGGGAATCTCTCTGGGGTCCCTCAAAGCCATGAAGGCCTTCTCTAAACCACGCCTCGAACCTATGGGGCACTAGGTAAGGACCTCCCTGATCTACGAGTACAGTCGTCACATGCCGATGCCACAGGGTAGCATGCATATCAAAATGGAGGGTGATCTGAGTGTCCATCTGAATCGGCAGTCCAAAAAGCATCGGGGGTGCAGCCATCACTGGCGTCTGGGATCTGAAAAAGGAAGGTAACCACCACCAGTGAGTCGAGGACTCAGCAAGCTCACCACTAAGAAGGGAAGAATTGTGACAGTCTGAAAATTCGACCCGATTATCAGAAATTCTAAATGAATGGAAATACTTCATTAATACACTCTGATCGACGCTCACTCAGGATTAGCTACCCTGAGTTGACCAACCGAAGGAGAACGGCTATTTGGAAAGAATTTTCCAAACAGCCGCCCGTTGGTCTGAGACAGAGACAGAGTCGTTATTTAATGAAATTGACCACAAAATGAAATCCGACTTTGGACAATCGAATTAGTAAGATAAGCACAATTAAGAAATGAACTCAATTTCTGAAATGTCGCCAAAAAGGCAGACAGCTGGTGAACGTCGAGAAGCAAGACGTGATTGAAAAATTACCAAAATGCCCCCGGTAAATGCTCAGCCCTTAGGATTAGATGAATTAGGATTTTTGAGAGTAGATTTGGTCAATCGAAATCAAATCCTGTCTGAAAATCGTTCGCGCTCGGGACCCGATTTGTGCATTTGGCACGCAAATCGAGACAAGTCAAATCAGTTGTCAAATCAATCAATGTCTTGTCAATCCATTAATCAAATCGTGGCACAAGTTCCCATGCAAATCTATCAAGTCTAATCCAAGTACAAGTCAAGAGTACAAGTCTCATCTAATACACTATTCCACCTAATCCCACCTACCATTTATTTGAATTTTGGATAATCCTTTCTCTCTCCTCCCCTCTCTTAAACTTTCGGCCACCCCATCTCTCTCTCCCCTCTCCTTCATTTCTCCTTCTTTTTCCTCTCATTCTCCCTCCATTCGGCCGCCCGTGGAGCACCGCCGTCCGCCACCCGTTCCACCGCCTCCGTCGTTGCCATTCATCACCATCGGCTCTCTCTCTATCCCTTGGCTCGTCTTGGTAAGTCTTCTAAGCCCTCTCCCTCTCATTTTCGTGGCCTAGAGACCCCGAAACCAACCAGGACCAGCCCCTTCCTCCTTTAACGTTTTGCTCGGCATTTTGGGTTCATTGGAGCCTCGGCCTTAGGCGCTTGTTCCGCTGGTTTCCTCAACTCCCCTAACACCTAAAACCATTCTAATAGGACCCTTGGAGCCCCTCGAACAGCCCGGATCAGCCGCCGAGTCGCCGTTCCTTTCCGTCGGCCATGAGCCCCGTTCGGCCATCCGTTGCCCTTGCCGTCTTCGTCGCCGTCCTGAGCCGAAATAGGTAAGCTCTACTACTAACCTTGGCTTAGGCTAGATGTATTTGAGTGTGGTATGGTGTGTGGAAAGGTTAGTGGTTTCGGTTTAGGCATAAATTGAACGATTTTGTGAAATGTACATTAAGTTAACTCAAGGGAACTTCGTTTGGGCGAAACTTGGGGGCTGATGGCATGCAAATTTGGCTTAGAAATGTGAAATGAGGGCTGCAATGTACGGGATAGGCGTGCTAGAGGTCGGTCGTGCATAGTTGATGGGCTCGAGGGCTTAAAACTATGTGAAATTAACATTGAATAAGCTATCGGGCCTAGGTACTCTGTTGGGCTGGTTAATGGACGAATTTAATAGACAAATTGGGCCTTGAAAACATGATTGGTGGGCTGCAATAGTGACTTGGGCGTGGGGAGTAGTGGGCCAAATCAACTAATGGGCCTAAGGGACTTAATTTGGGCTAATTCAACCTAAAATAAGCTAACGGGCCTAATTTATGCTAATGGGCTTGCATATGCACGAATTTATAAATCAATTGGGCCTAAGTTATGTTCTAAATGTTAAAATATAAGACTTAATAATGTATATGGACTTGGGATAGCAAATCGGGCCTAAAATGGCCATATTGGGCTCAATAGGTTAACTTTTAGAAATGGGCTTGGACCCTACACGAATTTAATAATAATGGGCCCAAACCATATATGTAATTTAAGAAATAAATCATGGGCCTCAAACCTTGAAGTGGGCCTTAGGCCCAGTCGAACTTAACTTAATTAATTAGACCCTTACTTAGGTCAAACCTTGGTTTATATGGGTTCAATTGGGGGACCGCCTATGGTAAGAAATATTATGATAGAATCGCGAGTAAGATGTTATGGCGAGCCTAGATGACCGAGGATCCGAGTATATAACCCTAATTCTATGAACGTATGGCGCGACGAACATGAGATTTATTAGACGATCGTTTGATGTACTCTGTTCTTGTACTTGTGTACTTTGGCATGCATGCTCTGTGTTTGAATTACTGATGCAATCGTTTGGGCCCCGTATACATTCAGAGCATTGCATGAGTCACCGGAGATGTGACATGAGAATGTGCCCAAGATGGGAAATGGAGAGAAAAGGGAGACCAACGTAAGGCGTCAGAAACGCAGTGTGGTATTTGCCGTATGGCACTGAGATTGAGCCCTGATGGGAATTGGAGTGATAGGCGGGCTGATCCGTGGGATCCGTGATGGCCGCTTGAGGCCTACAGCATTGCACGACATGATTGCTGATTGTTTGATATTGCCCGTCTGCATTGTATAACTTGTATTATTATGAGGTTCGTGTTGATTACGATGACATATAGTATCTTGGGAGATCGAGAGTGGTTGGACCCTGAACCCTGAAACCTAGATACTGGTTAGGACCGACCCCACTTGTATATCCTACCCTACGCTAGGATTAGTGGTGAGCTTGCTGAGTCCTCGACTAACTGGTGGTGGTTACTTTCCTTTTTCAGATCCTGGACGCTAGTGATGGCTGCACCCCCGATGCTTTTTGGACTGCCGATTCAGATGGATACTCACATCACCCTCCATTTTGATATGCACGCTACCCTGTGGCATAGGCATGTGACGACTGTACTCGTAGATCAGGGAGGTCCTTACTTAGTGCCCCATAGGTTTGAGGCTTGGTTTAGAGAGGGCCTTCATGGCTTTGAGGGACCCCGCGAGATTCCCCAATACCCATGGAGGAGGACCCATTCTGGCTGCAGCCTGCCGAGTATGGAGGCCAGGTGATCGACCCCGATCCAATGTAGGAGTTGCCGTCCCCCGGGCGTTCTGAGATTGACGGCCACGAGGAGGGCGATGCCATGGATACCGATGAGGAGGATCCAGAAGAGGACCCCGTGGAGGATTCCGAAGAGGAGCCTGAGGAGGACTGAGTTCCTGGCAGTGGTTTAGTGTTTTGTTGTTAGGTTGAGCGTAGGTAGGTCTGTTGTTGGTGGTTTCTTTTTGGGGTCTGTACCTAACGCTAATGCTATGTTATGTATATATTGTTATTTGTGTTTATATTGTTCGTTCTACCCCTCTGTTCTGTATGCATGTATGTATGGATAGGAGGCACGTTTCCGCAGGTTCGAAAGTTAGACGAAGGACTCGTCGTCTGGTCGCGACGATAGGTTCTCCTGGGCCGTCGCATATTGTTAACCTGACGAGCGAGGGTGAGAATCTTCCGCAGGAACGGGATGCCGTGTGCCCGAATAGGGATCCGGGGCGTGACATTTGGGGAGTTAGCTCAGGAACTCTATGTAGACCCAATTCTTCTAAGTCCCTCCGCTTTGAGGTTGCGCCATCTTCATCTCAGAATAGGCAATGATCACGAATGGGGGTTTTAAGAAACGAATATGTAGGCTCAATTGGGCTATGCAAAGGATAAAAGTGTATATGATAGCGAAATGAATGCTTTTCGTCGTCCTAAGGCACTTAAATTACCGTATGAGGTTGAATGTAAAGAAACACTCGAAAATTAATGTTAGTCCGAGCAAAAAGATTTCTAACAATTTACCTCCTATCGCTTCTAGAACTACTTCCATTTGGCCCCGATGTGGGGTGGTTCTTGATAGGGTTTAAGAAATGAAACCGCCGCTCAAATGAGTTGTCAATGGTCACCTGTAGTGTTTAGGATAGAGAAGTGATCGCCTCTCGTCGTCTCAATCTGTGTAGTCACTGTGAATAATTCCTACGTCCCTAGGCAAAGGCCTTCACTCATCGCTCAAGTGTGTATAGGGACGTGTTTGGGCATGGTTTGCCTTTCATCGTCTGAGGTGCTTCAATTGATAGACCTTAAACGCCCTCATTCGGAAATTCATTTCAATTTCATCAAAACTCGATCTCTGTAGGGGATTATCATGCATGAGGTATGCTTCAAACATGGTTTGGATAACTTCAAAACTTTTGGATCACAATGCGAATGAGGTTCCAAGCGGGATATTTTCCTCAAGACGTAGGTTTGTTAAAACATTTGAACCTCATTTGAAAACATTATTAATTTTGTGTATTTTCTAATCCTTGGGATTCAAATGATATGACTTTGAAAATTTTAGAAAATCAGGAAAAGGATACCTACCTGCTCGTTGCGGCAGAGGATCTCTTCGATTATGCACTCCAATTCGTGCACAGCTGTATAACTGTGAGAATTTGTAACCTGTCCATTGTGGTGTCGAGCCCCTGTAAAGAACAAACATGAGGTGTCAATATGTGTTCTCAAATTCAGGATCAATTGGAACGGTACCTCTTTACTCCTGATTGTTGACTGGGCGCGTCAATAAGCCATCCCTCTCGTAGAATTCTTATCTTCATAGTTCTCTGATCCGAAAGGATTTGTCTAAGTTATTTTCTTTATCTTGGAGTTTCTTTTAATCCTGCAACGTAGAGAAAACGATACAAATGTATGCATGTATGCTTGGGATGCAATGGAGTGGTCTTTAATGTGGCTCGGATATCTTTGAGATGTGGAAGTTAATCAAATCTTCACTTTATTCAAGGATAATACTTCTTGACAGCATCTGCATTTACAGGACTTGCTAATTCTTCTCCGTCCATATTTACAAGAATTAACACGCCACCAAGTAAAACTTTCTGGATTACATACGGACCCTTGTAGTTTGGCGCGAACTTTCCTCCAGGATGGGGCGCATTGGGGAGCATTTTCTTCACAACTAGATCCCCAGCTGCAAAACTTATGGGTCTCACTTTACGGTCGAACGACTTAGCTACTCGCTTCTGATACGCCTTGTCGCGACCTAAAATTCATTTTTAGGTTAATGGATTACCAGATTAATTAATTAAATTAACTAACCTAGTTCGAGCTCTCCCAAGCTCTACCAAATCGCAACTTTGATTTTTTTTCACATGATTTTAGAATTTGGAGTCGCCACTAATCATTTTTGGTAGGTTGATTAGAAACCTAAGTAACCTAGCGGGAGAACTAAATTACTCCTGCAAACCAGAGATTATGAGTTCGGGGACTTGGTTACACTAGTTAATTAAAACTAATGCCCTTTCGGTACCTTAATTCCATGGATATCCTATTTTGGCAACTCTCACTTGATTTATTTCTAAGACCCTAGTAAGGTGTTCTTTTTATGTTTTCACTTTAAAATGAAATGCATAAAGGGTATGAACGCAAACGTTGACATACAAATACGACACACAAATACGGACATACGAATATGATATACGAATACGTAGATATGCGAATACGAATACGTGCGTGACGTGCGAATGACATACGTACATGACATGCGAACGACATACGTACGTGACATGTGTATGAATACAATATGCATACGGGATAGACGAATACGTATACGTGCGTTACATGCGAAGGACATACGTACGTGGACATGCGAATGATATGCGTACGTGACATACGTATGAATACAACATGCATACGGAGATAGACGAATACGAATACGTATGTGACATGCGTATGAAGACACACGAATACGATATGTAACATGCATACATACACCATACAAATACGTGACATATATATGTGACATGCATAGTGATATGTGTATGTAAATACGTACATTTCGATTTTGCCCATAAAGGGCAATGTCGTCATTTTGAAAAGATGGGATAAAACCCTCATTTTTGAAAAAGAGGGGATAAAACCCTCATTTTGAAATTTTTGATTTTTCTGAATGAATATGCATGGGTTAATAACATATCATAACAGACAAATGTGGATTTACAAACGTCGCGTACGTGACGTGCATATGAGAACAAACAAATACGATATGTCTATACGAACATACGGATAACATAACAAACATACATGAGACATACTACATGAGATGCACATGAATGTCATTTTTTGTATTTTCAGATTTTCCATTTTTTTTTTGGTTTTTTGGATTTTCTACATTTTTTTTTATTTTGGATGTATTATAAAAGAATGCAAAATCACCCAAAGCAAATGAAGATGTGAAGAGAGAGCAGGTAAAGTAAAACTACCCTAAGGATAGTGAAAATAAAACCCGCAACTCGTCGGGTGAATAATTACAGACCAATTAAATAAAACCCGAGACATGATCGGGAATACAACAAAAATGGATCGGAATGGACATCGGTCAAACACCCGTCGCCAAGCCTCGTGGGTCGAGAGTACAACAAAACGGACCGGAATGGACATCGGTCATCCTCCAGTCTTCAAAGCATCGGGCCGAAAGCCAAATGAAAATAATGAACTTATCCAATCGGACATGCACAATCACCAATGAGTTAAGACAATTCAAAAACTCAAAGAGAGTTTAACACGTGCTGATTAAACTTCATTGAGACCATTTTTTACATTTTCCAATGCATTAACACAAAAAATACGAATTAAATCATACTGTCCATGAACATTCTTAAGGAGAAAGCAGTAACCATAAAATACAAAAGAAATAACGAAATGTATGTAAAAATTTTGAGATTTTTTATGTGGATGGGAAAATGTGTCTTTGACAACTTTCATGTTTTACATTCTTATTGAAGAGACACTCATTTTCGTGTAGAAAATGGTCTTTCATGAGAGCTCAGCAGCAAACAAACAAATTTCATAGAACAGACATATTTCAGGATTAAGCTTAAATGGACACTCAAATCTCAAAATTAATGCACTAAACTTTCCAGTCTACTAAACAAGACCCCAATGAACAACGTTCATTTTTTGTGAAGTTTCAAAAGAAGACTCTAAACATGAGATAACTACAAATCAATATGACCACGCACAGAAAAACACTCAGACTCAAGGACGCCAACAGAATTTCATGATTTCATTAAATGCATTAAAAATACGAAACGTGCATGAATATTTTTGTATTTTTTATATGTTATGCATTAAGATCTTATGAACAAATGTCATGAAGAGGTCTTTATGAAACAAAGTCTAGAATAACCCATGGAAAATCATTTAGCGTGAAAGGTCAGATCAGAAAAATTCCATCTCAGGTTCTGATCATCATATTTCCAGATTTCTGCTTTCAATTTCGGGACCCTTTTGACATAGCAAACGACGTAAATTTTCGTGCCATAATATATCAAATCGAAGATCTCGAAGTCATCTACGAATGTTCAGTATATTTATTTTCGAGATTTCGTCATCTAAACACGAAAAATTGAGTTACCAGATAATTGCACATGCTGATGCGCCTAGAGCTCGTTGGAGATGAATCCGTCGCGTCGCCAAGGCTTCTTCCACGGCGGCGAATTTTTCTCTCTCAAAATTTTTTTCTCTTGAAATCTCTCCAAAATTTTTTTTTCTCTCCAGTTTTTCTTCAATCTCCCAAAACTCTCTCAAACATCCAAAATTTTCTCTCCAAAAAATTTCCCTCTCAAGCTCACTTCTTCCTCCTTTTATAAACCACTCATCTATCTCCCATTCTAATTTTTCCATTAACTCTATCTCCCATTCTAATTTCTCCACTAACTCTTCTTCATTTTCATCTTCCCTTCTCCATCTCTATCTCACATTCTAATTTCTCCACTAACTCTTCTTCATATTCATCTTCCCTTCTCCATATATATCTCCCATTCTACTAACTCTTCTTCATCTCCATCTTCCCTTCTCTATTCTCATCTTATTTTCTTTATCTTCTCTTCTCCATCTTCCCTTCTCTATTCTAATTTCTCCACTAACTCTTCTTTTTGTTATTTACAAAATAATCCCTCAAGTATTAGGTATTTGCACTCTAGTCCATGAGATTTTAAGTATTTGTAATTCAGTCCCTGGAGAAATATTTCTTTAAGTCCAAATCTCCTCACAATTTTCGACACACCTATCGCATGTTTAAGCTCATTTCTTGCTATTGAAAATAATGCAAAATTTAATTAAAACCCTGTTTGTAAAATTGAGTCATTCTGGGTATAATTGGGCCAAGATGAAAATTTGGAATATTAAAGAACAATGTCACAACTCCTAAAAGTGAAAAATGAAAATAAATTGACTCAAATTGAATTTTTTTAGGCCCGATTCGAGATTATGCTCGTTAAGGAATACACGACCTCGAATTGGATTTTTTAAATTTGCGATGGCCAACATGAAAAGGGATTTAAAAGAAAAATATTGACTATTTTTATGTATTTTTGTGGCCTCAAATGCTATTATTTATTAAATATTTTCCTAATTTCTAAAAATTATATTTAAAAAAATACAAAAAATATGAAAAATTATTTTTTTACTCAAAAATGGTTGCCTAAGCTTGGCCAAGGCTTCCAAAGTTGATTTTTCAATTTTCTCATTTTTATAGATTTTCTATCAATTTTAGAAAATAAAAATACCGAAAAATACTGAAAATATGAAAAATCATTTTTTGGTCAAAATTGGTTCCCTAGGCTTGGCAAAGGTCTCCAAAGTTAATTTTTTCAAATTTATGAATTTTTATGGATTTTCTATTAATTTTTAAAAAAAGAAGAAAAGAAAAGGTGATTGAAAATTAGGTGTCAACACGCCTGCCCATGACAGATACCCCTCAATCGCTTTTCGTCGATCAAATTCAACTGCTCATGGCTTTGTCGGATCCATTGAGCCTCTGACAGTTCGGCTTGGGACATTATCCGGAGAGAAGGGATTTCAACCTCTACCGGAAGAACAGCTTCCATGCCATATACCAGGGAATAAGGTGTTGCCCCAGTTGAAGTCCTAATCGAGGTTCGGTATGCCATTAATGCGTACGGCAATCTCTCATGCCAATCTCGGAAGTTTTCTGTAGTTTTAGCCAGGATCTTCTTAATATTCTTGTTTGCCGCTTCCACAGCTCCATTCATTTACGGACGGTACGGAGAAGAATTAAGGTGTTGTCGCGACCCTAAAGAAAATCGGTTTCCCAATTTTTAGAGTTAATGGATTACCAGGTTAATTAAATTGAATTAACTAGCCTAGCTCGAACTCTCCCAAGTTCTACCAAATCGTGACTTAGGTTTAATTTCGTCAAAATGAGGATTTATCTTGGAGTCGCCACTAATCATTTTGGGTAGGTTGATTAGACACCTAAATAAAGCATCGGGAGAAATACTTTATTCCTACGAACCAGAGATTAATGAATTCGGGGACTTGATTACGGTAATTTTTCAATTAACGCCCTTTCGGTACCAATTTCATGAAAATGTTCAACTTGGCAATTTTGATGAATTTTCACTTGAGATTCAAAGGTGCAAATTTTTTTTTTAGTTTTCTTTTTATGAATTTTTTTTTGTATTTTTTTTTGCAATTTTCGAAATTAAAAATTGAACGAAATTTAGAATGAATTGGTTCAAGATTATCTTGTAGTTTTGGATTTTAATTTGCATTAATTCCCAAAAACTTAAGAAAATCTTTTACCTTCAATCGACATTTTTTTTTAAAAAAAGCAACACATTAGATAGGATTTCTAAAAATCCTATCTTTCTAGAAATGATGAGACGTGATTTATAAGAAACCATATCTTGCTAAATATATTTTTTATTTTTTTTTTATTTTATTATCATGAATGCAGTGCATGGATTAAATTAAATGCGATGACATAAAATAAATATAAAAAATGCAATGCAAGACATGCAAAATTAAAGTCTATCTTGCCCTATATGCGAATTTATCTAATTAAATTAAAACATACAAAATGGCATGAACAAACATGAAAGATATGCAAACAAATCAAGAAAAATTTAATCAATCATTGATGCAAAATAGACAAAATAATATTTAATTTAGGATAAGAAGTTGTACCCTCCAAATATTGCAAGATCACCTTTCCAGTTTGAACTTGCACGATCAAAGTTCAACTCTTTTGACCGGCTTGTGAAGGATAGACCCGCGAATCAACAACTTATGGCGATTTATTCTCATGTTCGCCGCATATGTGGTCGACCAAAACGCATTCTCGGAACAGCGGAAAAAAGGTTGGGTGACCTGCGAAAAATAAGGGAATTTCGTGAGGAAGGCAAAGGATCCACGAATTAGTCTTCCTTGCTTGAGGTTACACCAAAATTTCACGCGAATGAAAACTGGGCAACGGTTGCTGATATTGGTGGACCGACGATCAGGAGGACTTGAGACGTGGGACTTAATGGCTTCAAACAGAACAAAAACTCTGCAAGACTCTTCTTTTTCTCTTCCAATAGGACATATGGCAGTGGACTTCACGTGACTTGCAGAGGAATTGAGTGGCATCACCTTCTGAACCTGCAAGAAAGCACGAGAAACCAAAAAAAAAGGTGCAGTCTGTGGTCAATCATGCCTTCCATTTCCTTCTTTTTATGGAAGAGCTCCCCGGTCCCTCCTGGATAAAAAATCTCAAGAAGAGAGACCCCCATCTCTCGATACACGAGATCAAAATGTGTTGTTTTAAAGGTGGAGTAGTCTCTTTGTCCAGAAAGACATTTGCAGACCTCCCCCCCGTTCAAGGCTCTGGCGTCCCCCCCTCTGTGTGTGTGTGTGTCAGATTTTCTTCTTTTGTTCTTGAGCGTGAGGGAACTCCCAGAGAGAGAGCTCCCTCCCTTTTTGCTGCCCCCCTCTGCCTTTTCTTTCTACCGTCCATGTATGTATATCTCCAGCTGCAGCTACCAATTTTGTTTGACTTTGGACCGCCCCTAAACTCTTCCGTGGACCAGCAACTAATCATCTTGGAGCAGCAACTAAGTTTCCTCGGTAGCTAACTCTTCTGACTTTTCTTGGTCCAACAGCAGCTGAAGTTCAGCTCCCCATCTTCACGTCTTGGACCAACAGCAGCTGAAGTTCAACTCCCCATCTTCACGTCATCTTGGACCAACAGCAAGCTGAAGTTCACGCCTCTTTGGACAGCAGCTTCAAGTAAGTTCAGCTCAAGTTGTTGTTGTCCGGAACTTGTTGGAAGTTGTCTAAGACCTTTGACTTCTCAGCTTGTCTTCGCAGGTGACAGGAAGTTGTTGAAATTACCAGTCTCCTTCTACAGCTGCTCAGCTTTAATGTGCCTTCGTAGTGGCTGCATTTGAAGCAAGACTTTGTGGTAGCAACCCCATCCGCAGATAACTCTTTTCTCAACTAACTTCTCCCAGCTGTCAACAAAAGTTGCAGACCAGACTAAGCACCAATTGACTCCTACTTCCTCAACTACCGTCATTTTGGCAGATGTGATTCGGATGTCTCGTGTTTGAATTTGACAAGTCTGACCCGTGCTTGTCTTCGCGGGTACATTACCATGAACTTCAATTATTTGTCCATATTCACCACTCTGAGCTTCTAGCTGGTTACGGTCCTCCATAGTCTCAAAGCCACAAGTAGACCAATCTCAAAATTGGAGGTTTAAAAAAAAGAAAACGCAAACTCATCTCCAGCACTCAAGGAGACGAGGTTGTTGTTCAAAGAAATAGACGCCAGCTGATCAATAAGGCCACCAGCATGTTACTGGACATTTCTCTTAAGGATTTCCCTTGGCTCAGCCACTTTGACCGACCAAAGCATCGATCAATGACCTGGGATTTCACGTCCACATCTTGAGCTGACTTGGAAGCGCTCTATGTTGGTTCCGCTGCGACCTCTTCCACCGGTGACCTGATAGATTGGACTGGTTTTTTATTATAGTGGAGGACAATTCGTTGTTGGCCGCGAGCGCGAGAAACTCTTATTCTTCCAGACCTTCGATTGGGCCAAGGCCGTACTATGCTGAAGTATGTTTAGTTAAGGCATTGTTGACTTCTTGATGTTGACATTGGCACAGCTGAAGTTGGAGAAGCTGGACCTCTGGGTTCTTCTCGGCTTTACCACGGAATAATAGTCTCCTTGGCTCACCCATCGTCTCGGCCGACTGACTTGGACGATTGCAGCTTCTCAATACACGAACGCACGCCAGCATATGAATCTGGTACTTCAACCCACCCAGGAAATTTAACTATGAAATATCCATTTCAAGATCAACATGCATGCTCTTCCACTTCGTCGTTAACTGTTGGCTCTCGTTCGAGAAATTGGTTGCATTTACGCCAAGATTTCAAATCCTTTATCCTGATCCCTTCCCTCACGGTCATGGGATCCTGATATCATGCATGTACCAATTGTAGTCGCCGAAACAAATGTTAGGGCACCCCAGAAGTCAAAAGAGGCCATTGCTTGAGTGTAGACAAAAAAGTTTTTTTGACCACTCTATTTCGATATTCCTCAATTCGGTAATCATCTTCCATGCTTGAAGCTCGGGATCTTCGTGTTGCGCAAGATCTCTAAAGTTGCCTTCGTTCATGCACATACCTCCAAACGAATGGATGGACCGATAATGGTCTCAGACCGTCACTTGCAAAATTCGCGAGTCGCCAAGGCTCTCGTGGTAGGGGTTCTTTGATGTAGTAATTCTCGTGACTGAGGCCTTGTGACAACGTGTTCTCGTCGTCGATATAGAAAAATAAATATGAAACTCATGGAGAAATATTTCAAATAATAACTTGAATTCGAAAAACCGAACGCAATAACAGAAAATGCTCAATCAAGCCATTGAAAACTTTGGAGAACAACGTCACGACTTCATAAATGCAAAAATCGAAAATTATAGAGCTAAAACGAATTTTTCATGATTTTTTTTTCAATTAGTCTAAAAAATGAGATTAATAAAGCAATTCCCTATTCTAGACCAATTTTTGTAGACTTTCTTCGACCAAAATGAAGAGAAAATTAAAATAAAAATATTGACTACTTTTTTATATTTTTGTGACCTCAAATGCTATTTTTATTAAATATTTTCCTAATTTTTGAAAAATATTAAAAAATACAAAAAAAAAACATGAAAAATTATTTTTTATTAAAAAAATGGTAGCCTAAGCTTGGCGAAGGCTTCCAAAGTTGATTTTTTAATTTTCTTATTTTTTGTTGATTTTCTATGAATTTTCGAAAATAAAAATACCGAAAAATACCAAAAACATGAAAAGTCATTTTTTGGTCAAATTGGTTCCCTAGGCTTGGCCAAGGTCCCCAAAGTTGATTTTTTGATTTTATGAATTTTTGTGGATTTTTTTATTAATTTTAAAATGGAAAAGATAATTAAAAAATAGGTGTCAACAGTTGCCCCTCTTTGAAAGGAAGCTCGGTAGAGGTTTATTTCAAAGACGAGATGACACCTGAATCCTAATCCACTCAACACAAGAAAACAAAAAGAGTCGTGACATTTGATCTCCAATACCTCTTTTAGCAAGTTTCGATCCAGACCCGATTTGGGGAGGCTTTCATGCAGTGAGGGAGAGACAAAGAGAAGAGTTTACCTGCCACTTACCTACCCGTTGTATGGCTGTTGCTTGACATGGATGCTCTTTGAACCGGTGCCCAAAGATTCATTTTGAGAATACTCCGGGAAGGTTAAGCTTTGACCTGTATGGTAGGTCAACCCATGGTGGAGTTCCTAGTGAAAGGACTCCATTAGCGATCTATCCTACTTAAAGGATTCGCTTGCATTTTGACCCGTATGGTGGGTCAACCCATGGTAGATTCCTAATGAAAGGATTCTACTGATCAAACTTTGATTGAAATTTGACCCGTATGGTAGGCCACCCCATGGAAATGCTTGTAAGAAGGACTTTGGTGCCTGTAAGAAGGACTTTTGGTTGCCTGTAAGAAGGACTTTGGTGCCTGTAAGAAGGACTTTTGGTTGCCTGTAAGAAGGACTTTTAATTGCCTGTAAGAAGGACTTTGGTGCCTGTAAGAAGGACTTTTGGTTGCCTGTAAGAAGGACTTTGGTGCCTGTAAGAATGACTTTTGGTTGCCTGTAAGAAGGACTTGAAATGGACCATTCCGTATTGGGGTTTCCAATGGAAAGGCTCCAAAGATAACATACCCTACAAAAAGGGCTTGTTCATGTGGTGCCTGCAACTCAGGACTTTTGAGTGCCTGTAAGAAGGACTTGAAATGAACCATTCCGTATTGGGGTTTCCAATGGAAGGGTTCCAAAGATGGCATTTCGCCTAATTGGTGCCTGGTTTTCAGGACTTGAAGATGGACCTTGCAGTATTGGGGTTTCCAATGGAAGGTTCCAGAGACAGCATTTTCACCTGATTGGTGCCTGTTTTTCAGGACTTGAAGATGGACCGTTTCGTATGGGGGTTTCCAATGGAAGGTCTCTAGAGATGGCATTTCGTCTGAAGTTGAGGCCGTATTGCTTTCTTGCGCAGATGAGGTCTTTGAGAAATGAAGCTGTACCGCCTTCTGGTGCAGGTAAAGTCTTCGAAGATAGGAGGCCGTGCTGCATTTTTGGTGCAAGCGAGGCATGTTAAGATCAAGATCACGAGAGTTGGTCAATCATGATTTGATAAAGCTTGGGAACACGAGATTATATCAATCGTGAGCTGATGAAGACTTCATGAGTGCATGTTGATCATGAGTCGCAAGGGTTCAGAAGACTTACTTGGATCTTTTAACTTAATGATCGAGGCATAGACAGACTGATTGTATCATGTCTGCTTGCTTACTGAATGACCTTATGTGCTGCAATGGATTTGAGCACCCAGATAGTCATCAGAATGGAAAGGTTCAGGCTGAAGATATACTCACCTGAAAATGCTTGGCGAGCACTTGCCAACAGGGCTTGTTTGTTCAATAGCCCTTGGATCAATTTCGAGATCTCGGAGGGTAACTCGACTATCAGGAATGTACTACCTGTCAGATAGTGTCAGAGGTAACATGTGCAAGCATTTTTATCAATGAGTTCATCGGTTCATGCAAAACCATTCAATTGAGTTTACAATGATTAAAACCGTATGTGTATGCTCAAAATGTAGATCATGCATGACTATTCTGTCGAGTTTGCATTTCCAATTTTGTACAGGGAGGTTATCATGTCATGAATACCTCGAATGTAACCTGAATGGGGACTTCAGTCCGAAAGGGCTTCCTCTCACTCTCGAGAAAGGCTGTTTATCCTGATTGCAGGATTTGAAAAGAAATCACTCAACCTTACCATCATCGCATTTAGCGAGGGTCTGAGTAATCTCGCAATTGATACGATCAAGCCGATCTGGAGGTCTTGATTAGGATCGTAATGTGGGCTGGGTCAAAGGCTTATAAAAGGGGACTCATTTCGAGTCAAGGCCATTGACAAAAAGGTCTCCATAATCTGCTCTGGGTTTACAAGTCAAGAACCCTCCAAAATGAGAGAGAAATAATCTTGCTCGAACTTCTTCGAGCGATGCCTAAAGTCATTCAACTCTTACATTAATTCAAGTGCTCTAATCAGAGGAGACTTTCAAGGGTCGGAACGTAGGTCGGGATTTGGGTTTGAGAAACGAGGGCTCGTTTTGGCTCAGAAAAATATATGAGAAGGGTTTGGTGTTGGTGATCATTGCAGTATTGTCACCGACCTTTGACCTTCCTGAATTTGTCTTCAATGAATACCACCATTGGCTGAGGGGTGGTAGTTCTTTTACACTTTGCAAACTGACTTCTTTGGGGATCCTTTTTCGGGAATTCTCAAAATGTATGTTCGGAGCCAGAAGTTCATTATAGATATATGGGCATTGGCCTTGCTTTTGATAGGCACTTTGCTCTTTCTGCCCGAGATTCTCTGGAGTAGCCTTTGCTTTTCTTATTCTCGACTCCCTTTTGTTTGGAAGCGGGCCCATTTTCTTTAGGCTACACTTGTTTTCCTTTTTGTTTAACAATCTTGTGATTTTGAATTTTGGCAACAAGATGATTTTCAACAAATGATACTAGACATTACATGAAAGTCCAGCATATGAAATGGGCTAATTCGAGAATTCTCTATTGGCCTAATTTCTTCAATTCTGCTCCTTGGGGGAAGGTGTCGACGTTACCTTGAAATGAGCAAGGATCACCAACATGGGCTTGAGAAATGAATTTGTAGGCTCAATTGGGTTACGCAAAGGATGAGTATGTAGGATAGAGAAAATAAATGCTCTTCGTCATCCTAAAGCACTTGAATTAAAATTCGAGTATCATGCAAAGAAACACTCGAAGATTGATGTTAGTCCAAGCAAGAGAATTTCTAACCATTTATCTCATGATATTGTTGGAATTACATCTGTTTTGCCTCAGTGTAGGGTGGTTCTTGACAGGGTTATGAAATGAAATCACCGTTCAAAAGGGTTGTCAATGGTCACCTGTAGTGTTTGGATAGAAAAATAGATGCCTCTGTCACTTCGGCTATCGTACCTTTTGCGAGAAAACCCATTGCCTTGGAGAATGCGGAATCTGTCTTCCGCTCAACTCAATGTGGATTAAATACAGGACGTATGTGGAAATGGCTTGCCTTTCATTGTCCTGTCATGCCCCATTCTGTACATTCGATGCATCGTGTACAGTTTGAACATGCAGAACAGTCATGCATAAATCATGGAATGTGTAATCATCATGCAAATATGGCAATACAATGTACAAGTATGGAAATTGCCCCTGGCTGTGTGGGCGGATCAAACACGTTGGGCGCCTATTCCCCGAGTCAAGGAGTAGCTTGCTTCTAGTTTTACCTCTTTTCGATCCAGGGTTTGCCATTGATTTCCCCTATTTCATCAGACAGATCGCATCAGGCGATCATAACTTGGCCCCTTGGGGCTGTTTTCTTTGACGTATCAGATGTTAATTTAACATTTCCTGTAAAAAGGAAGGAGACATGTTAGCCAGTATCAGAAATGATGAACTGGACACGATACTGAATTACCCTTGATCTTGAATGTTTTGCACGACCCCTTTATTAGCTTCGCCGGCCCGAGTTCCCCTCGACGTTCCTTGTACACTTCACCATCAGGGTTAAGGCTATGGCCAAGTATTGACTTCGGTTTCATTTGTCGAGTATTCTTGCTTTTTTCTGCAAAAAGAAATGTGCAAAAGGTTGTATTATTCATTTACAATACTTATAACATTTCCATCCTCGAGGATCGAACTCGGGATGTTTCGGACCACTGTCATTCCCCATGCCATCCGGTCCATTGGACCGTAGGCGTTCGTGGATGTTCGCCTTTAAAGGTTGATCTTCGAGATGACATGGTCTTAGGCCATTTTGCGTTACGGTGCTTTTCGAGGCAATTTACAATCCCTGTTAAGAATGGGAGGAAATAATTCAGAACTCGAGACGATCATGGGTAAATTGGAACGATACAAAATTACCCCTCTCTTCCCTATTTGCAGCCGTCCATCCAGTAGCAATGTCCGCGGATTGATTTGCCCCCAGTTTCATTTAACGAGAAGATTTCGCATTTGGACATGATTGTATTCTTGGGGCCATTTGCAAATTCCTGAAAATGCAGGGGATTCAATTTAAAACTTGGAGCAATTTGAGGGTAAATTGAAACGATACGGATTTACCCTTCAGGTTTACGCAGATTTTTACTCGCTATCAATTCGTCGCGAGGTTGGTGAGGTGGCTGATTCGAGCATTTAATAGGGGGAAGTCGGATCATTACTCTTTGCTTTTACATATTACAAAAGCAGAAAAACACATCACGCAAGGGAATCAAACACATTCACTCATTCAGGATTGATTCTGCTTCCTCCGCAGGCTCTCCCATGATCAGCTGGCTTCGTTCCAGATCTAGAATGCATCGGCCATGTTGAAGGAATCGTGATCCCAGCTTCGAAATACAGACTCCCTGTACATATTACAGTCCCAGTGCTTTATCAACATTAAACTGGTTGATCATGGCGGTGAGTTCATCCTCAATGCCGCTTGCCTGGTGGTGATACATCTCCCCTTCCCCGGGAGGTATTGATGCTGATCCAGTAGCATTAGTCTTTTTGTACCCTACTCCAACAGAACTCGATTCTGTTATAAATTGGTCTAACTCGCTTCTCAAACACGCATTTTCAATCCTCAGATCATGCATTTCATCGAAGGTGAGGAGGAGGCTGTTGCAGTTGGGGCAGGTGGCGGAGTCAAAAGCCTCTTTATACGTCTTGTTTTCCGCTCGGAGGTTTTCATTTTCAACTCTTAGAAACTCGGCTTCGTTGTGTTCATGACGAGTCTTCATTCGGGTTCGCCTATTTTGAAACCAGAACTTGATTTGCGAAGGTTCAAGTCCTAGCTCTCGACTCAGTTCCATTTTCTGTTTGCCATCTGGCATAGGACATGTTCTGAAGAAATCCTCAAGCCTTTGTACTTGCTCCTTAGTATGGCGACGGTAACGCTTCTTTTGGCCCTTACCGTTGTTGTTCTTATCTTTACTAAGATCTTAGACGTCGTCGGCGGAAGGGCCGGGCTCCATAGGCTCGATCCCAAACATGGTTTCGAACTCTTCCTCTCCCATATTCAGCAGGCAACGATAGCTTTCGGAAGTATTGGGTTGAGACATCTTCGATTTGGTCGATAATTTCTCAAGGTTTACTATATCTTTCTGTATTTTCACTCTCTCTGAACCGTGTATGCTTTAAAACTCTCTTTAACGTATGAATAAAGATTATCAGGAGGATGCCTCTTTTAAAATTTGGCGTCGGCTTAGCATATGTATCGCTTCTCCCGAGAGTTCTGTCTTTCTCAACCTTTCCTGCGTGTTTCTTGCTTGGCTCGTCTTTTCTCATCTCTTCATAATGGTAGGGTCCCTATCAACATCTCTACCGTCGATTTGCTGGCGTGTTCTCCTATAAAAACGAATCCCCTTTTCCTTGTCTCCCACCCAAGTCACCTTTCTTTCTTCTTTTTCAAAGTTGTGTCATCCCGTCAAACTTTTGGCAGAGATGTCGGATTTGCTTGGCTCGAGGTTGCCACTTGATTGGAATTTGAGCCACCGGGGGTGTTGCCGACAGAGAATGGTAGATAGGAAAACCTATAAGGACTGCCCCTGTGAAATCAGTATTTAAATTGAAGCAGATTACCATCTTCGCATTCCGCTCATCTGCCTTACCTCTTTCCCCCTTTCTTTCGTATTCTGCTTTCAAAAATGGCCAATTCTCCTAACCACACCTTATCCGCCCAAGTCCTGGTAGGGTGGGAGAGACTCTACAATCTTCTTGGTAGAGGTTACGCTCATGTAGCCAAAAACTCTACCGTTGAGGCTGAAATCCTCGGTTTATTCAGGACCGTGGACGCTGCTTCTGTTGAGGGTACCCAACTAGGGAAGGAGTATCGGAACTTCTCGACCGTCTTCATCAATTTTCTGGCTGCCTATAACCGCGCTTATGAGACGGTCCTTGTGACCGCCGTCGTGAAAGCTCGTTACCGAGACCGGCACGAGCGTCTGGCAGCAGTCACGTTTGTGGCTGATAATCACAAAATGACCCTCAAGTTTGCCAACGACCAGCTTTCGTGGCTGGTTCGTGAGAGGGGAAAGCTGGTGGACCGTCTGGCCTTGGTCCGAACTTACGCCGAACAGGAGCCAAGCAATATTGTGATGAGGTGCAAATGCGGTTGGCTGCAAGAGAGACTTGATGACATTACGGCAGACATTGCCTTCGAGAGGGCGGCGATTCCGGACCTGGAGTTTGCCGTTGAGCATTACGAGGCCACTATGGCCCAGGCTAAAGAGAAGTGCGATCGCCTCTTCTTTAGGCTCGCGGAGCTTGATCCCGAGAACGCCCAGTGCATCCAGAGCATCAACTTCATGGAGAGCCAGCTGAGCTCCTTTGTGATGCTTATTCAGGCTCAATTTGATTTCACTTTTCCTCCCCAGTGAGTTGTTGTAAGGTTTGTTGGTGAATGGAATGAAGAGAAAGTTTCACGTGTTTGTGCTTTTCATTTTCCTGTCATTTCTTCGCCCATATAGCATGATAGGACGATTCACGGTACTGAAAACGTTGAGGCTTAACACTCTTCTTGGTGTTCTTGTTATCTGCTACCGGCGATGATATCAAGGACATTGACGAAGGGTTCGGTGGCGGCCCCCACCGGTCACAGCGCCGTGAGTCAGTCGTGTGAATTATTGCAAATCGACTACTCGATTAGTGCTCCAATAAACAAACCAGGCTGCCCGTTGCGTGCCCCACTTTACTCCTGCCTATCTCTTTCGGCGTCCACTTGAATGTGTCGGTCGCCTGTAGCGTTGGGAGAAATGATTGCGGGCCATGCTCGGTAATAAAATACTGGTCCTCCAAATTCTTCCATGTGTTTTGAATCCGAGGAAGGTAAAAAGGCAAGCCTTTGTTCAATTTAATCAGAAAGGCGTCGCAAGGTCGGGTTCATAATCTTGCCCCATGGGTTCTGATTACACAGTCTCGGCTTTCTCAACAAAAATACATGAACCCTTCTAATACATTAAAAATGTCCCCAGGCCCGATCTGGATAAATTTACAGCCCCATCAAAATACAAAGCTTGTACATGTTGACTTATTGACACGATTTTGTCTCCGGGAGAATTGGCCTCTTCATATGCCCCTAGGATTAACGATTTCTTCGCTTGCCCCCTGATTATTATCACCAACGAGCCCGATTTTTCTCCACCCCGGGTACCTATAATCCCCTGCAAAAGTAAAGAAAATAATCAGTATGTGATCTAATAGGGGTCGGCCCATGATTCCTACACTAGTCCAATTTTAATTTTCAATTTTAGAGAAAAATTTCTTAGAAAAACATGGATGAATTTCCCAAAAAGAATTTTCTCGCAAATTTTCACAATTTGGAAAATGTGATAAAATCTCTTAAAATTTAGCAAATTTCCCGAAGGGATTTTCCTTTTATCAGAATGAATTTTTAAAAATAAATTTGTCAAGAAAATCTCATTTCTATTGAAGTAGGAAAATGTGACAAAATCTTTTATTGGTCAACAAAATTCCTTAAAAAGACTTTTCGCATTCATTTTTGAAAAATAGGACACCAATTTAATTTTTAATTTCTTTTGAAAAATGACGATGATATCAAATTCAAAATCTAATTGACACCTAACATGGACCGACCAAAAATAAATACAAGATGAAGTTAGAAAACTTACTTTCACCGTCAAAAATACCATGTAAGTCACATAGACATGCACATGAATCGTGAGTTTAAATCTTAGCCTATCTACTCTAAAGGCTGACAAATTGAAGCGAAAGACTTACGGCAAGGCGACAATCTCGCGCACATAATCAAGATTAGCCGTGATCCTCTACGACGTAATCAGGATTAGCCGGGCCTTCCCACTTCGGCTGCTCGAGCTAAAAATTAAAACCACTGCTTTGGTAATCTTACCAAGCCTGAGGCCTAACTTTTAAACTCATTTTTGAAAAGAGGTTCGGGATTGAATCTGGGCTAACTTTCGACGTGATCTCACGCCGAACGCTAAAACCAAATCACAATACCATCCTAAAACTAGTGGCCCAGGTCCGACCACAGGACGTGTGTGATGTAGTGCTAAAACAATTAAACATGCACAACAGTTAAATTCAAACAGCGCTTCGATAATGTGCAGAATTTAAACAACAATTCCAACACCAATCTGCAAAACCAAGGGTTAGTCAAACACTTCACCCCTTATAACTCCCATCTGCAAGACCATTTAACACCTAAAGGTCAGAATACACCCAATTCAGATCAAATGAATTTTCATGAAATTTTCTGGCCTAAGTCCTCTAAGTTCTTAAATTTTCAAAAATTAAGAACGCCTCCCCAGCGGAGTCGCCAAGCTGTCGCGACCCTAAAGAAAATCGGTTTCCCAATTTTTAGAGTTAATGGATTACCAGGTTAATTAAATTGAATTAACTAGCCTAGCTCGAACTCTCCCAAGTTCTACCAAATCGTGACTTAGGTTTAATTTCGTCAAAATGAGGATTTATCTTGGAGTCGCCACTAATCATTTTGGGTAGGTTGATTAGACACCTAAATAAAGTATCGGGAGAAATACTTTATTCCTACGAACCAGAGATTAATGAATTCGGGGACTTGATTACGGTAATTTTTCAATTAACGCCCTTTCGGTACCAATTTCATGAAAATGTTCAACTTGGCAATTTTGATGAATTTTCACTTGAGATTCAAAGGTGCAAATTTTTTTTTTAGTTTTCTTTTTATGAATTTTTTTTTGTATTTTTTTTTTTGCAATTTTCGAAATTAAAAATTGAATGAAATTTAGAATGAATTGGTTCAAGATTATCTTGTAGTTTTGGATTTTAATTTGCATTAATTCCCAAAAACTTAAGAAAATCTTTTACCTTCAATCGACATTTTTTTTAAAAAAAAGCAACACATTAGATAGGATTTCTAAAAAATCCTATCTTTCTAGAAATGATGAGACGTGATTTATAAGAAACCATATCTTGCTAAATATATTTTTTATTTTTTTTTATTTTATTATCATGAATGCAGTGCATGGATTAAATTAAATGCGATGACATAAAATAAATATAAAAAATGCAATGCAAGACATGCAAAATTAAAGTCTATCTTGCCCTATATGCGAATTTATCTAATTAAATTAAAACATACAAAATGGCATGAACAAACATGAAAGATATGCAAACAAATCAAGAAAAATTTAATCAATCATTGATGCAAAATAGACAAAATAATATTTAATTTAGGATAAGAAGTTGTACCCTCCAAATATTGCAAGATCACCTTTCCAGTTTGAGCTTGCACGATCAAAGTTCAACTCTTTTGACCGGCTTGCGAAGGATAAACCCGCGAATCAACAACTTATGGCGATTTATTCTCATGTTCGCCGAATATGTGGTCGACCAAAACGCATTCTCGAAACAGCGGAAAAAACCTTGGGTGACCTACGAAAAATAAGGGAATTTCGTGAGGAAGGCAAAGGATCCACGAATTAGTCTTCCTTGCTTGAGGTTACACCAGAATTTCACGCGAATGAAAACTGGGCAACGGTTGCTGATATTGGTGGACCGACGATCAGGAGGACTTGAGACGTGGGACTTAATGGCTTCAAACAGAACAAAAACTCTGCAAGACTCTTCTTTTTCTCTTCCAATAGGACATATGGCAGTGGACTTCACGTGACTTGCAGAGGAATTGAGTGGCATCACCTTCTGAACCTGCAAGAAAGCACCAGAAACAAAAAAAAAAAAGGTGCAGTCTGTGGTCAATCATGCCTTCCATTTCCTTCTTTTTATGGAAGAGCTCCCCGGTCCCTCCTGGATAAAAAATCTCAAGAAGAGAGACCCCCATCTCTCGATACACGAGATCAAAATGTGTTGTTTTAAAGGTGGAGTAGTCTCTTTGTCCAGAAAGACATTTGCAGACCTCCCCCCCTTTCAAGGCTCTGGCGTCCCCCCCTCTGTGTGTGTGTGTGTCAGATTTTCTTCTTTTGTTCTTGAGCGTGAGGGAGCTCCCAGAGAGAGAGCTCCCTCCCTTTTTGCTGCCCCCCTCTGCCTTTTCTTTCTACCGTCCATGTATGTATATCTCCAGTTGCAGCTACCAATTTTGTTTGACTTTGGACAGCCCCTCAACTCTTCCGTGGACCAGCAACTAATCATCTTGGAGCAGCAACTAAGTTTCCTTGGCAGTTAACTCTACTGACTTTTCTTGGTCCAACAGTAGCTGAAGTTCAGCTCCCCATCTTCACGTCATCTTGGACCAACAGCAGCTAAAGTTCAGCTCCCCATCTTCATGTTCTTGGACCAACAGCAAGCTGAAGTTCATGCCTCTTTGGACAGCAGCTTCAAGTAAGTTCAGCTCAAGTTGTTGTTGTCCGGAACTTGTTGAAAGTTGTCCAAGACCTTTGACTTCTCAGCTTGTCTTCGCAGGTGACAGGAAGTTGTTGAAATTACTAGTCTCCTTCTACAGCTGCTTAGCTTGTGCCTTCGTAGTGGCTGCATTTGAAGCAAGACTTTGTGGTAGCAACCCCATCCGCAGATAACTCTTTTCTCAACTAACTTCTCCCAGCTGTCAACAAAAGTTGCAGACCAGACTAAGCACCAATTGACTCCTACTTCCTCAACTACCGTCATTTTGGCAGATGTGATTCGGATGTCTCGTGTTTGAATTTGACAAGTCTGACCCTTGCTTGTCTTCGCGGGTACATTACCATGAACTTCAATTATTTGTCCATATTCACCACTCTGAGCTTCTAGCTGGTTACGGTCCTCCATAGTCTCAAAGCCACAAGTAGACCAATCTCAAAATTGGAGGTTTAAAAAAAGAAAACGCAAACTCATCTCCAGCACTCAAGGAGACGAGGTTGTTATTCAAAGAAACAGATGCCAGCTGATCAATAAGGCCACCAACATGTTACTGGACATTTCTCTTAAGGATTTCCCTTGGCTCAGCCACTTTGACTGACCAAAGCATCGATCAATGACCTAGGATTTCTCGTCCACATCTTGAGTTGACTTGGAAGCGCTCTATGTTGGTTCCGCAGCGACCTCTTCCACCGGTGACCTGGTAGATTGGACTGGTTTTTTTATTATAGTTGGAGGACAATTCGTTGTTGGCCGCGAGCGCGAGAAACTCTTATTCTTCCAGACCTTCGATTGGGCCAAGGCCGTACTATGCTGAAGTATGTTTAGTCAAGGCATTATTGACTTCTTGATGTTGACATTGGCACAGCTGAAGCTGGAGAAGCTGGACCTCTGGGTTCTTCTCGGCTTTACCACGGAATAATAGTCTCCTTGGCTCACCCATCGTCTCGGCCGACTGACTTGGACGATTGCAGCTTCTCAATACACGAACGCACGCCAGCATATGAATCTGGTACTTCAACCCACCCAGGAAATTTAACTATGAAATATCCATTTCAAGATCAACATGCATGCTCTTCCACTTCGTCGTTAACTGCTGGCTCTCGTTCGAGAAATTGGTTGCATTTACGCCAAGATTTCAAATCCTTTATCCTGATCCGTTCCCTCACGGTCATGGGATCCCGATATCATGCATGTACCAATTGTAGCCGCCGAAACAAATGTTAGGGCACCCCAGAAGTCAAAAGAGGCCATTGCTTGAGTGTAGACAAAAATTTTTTACCACTCTATTTCGATATTCCTCAATTCGGTAATCATCTTCCATGCCTGAAGCTCGGGATCTTCGTGTTGCGCAAGATCTCTAAAGTTGCCTTCGTTCATGTACATACCTCCAAACGAATGGATGGACCGATAATGGTCTCAGACCGTCACTTGCAAAATTCGCGAGTCGCCAAGGCTCTCGTGGTAGGGGTTCTTTGATGTAGTAATTCTCATGACTGAGGCCTTGTGACAACGTGTTCTCGTCGTCGATATAGAAAAATAAATATGGAACTCATGGAGAAATATTTCAAATAATAACTTGAATTCGAAAAACCGAACGCAATAACAGAAAATGCTCAATCAAGCCATTGAAAACTTTGGAGAACAACGTCACGACTTCATAAATGCAAAAATCGAAAATTATAGAGCTAAAATGAATTTTTCATGATTTTTTTTTCAATTAGTCTAAAAAATGAGATTAATAAAGCAATTCCCTATTCTAGACCAATTTTTGTAGACTTTCTTCGACCAAAATGAAGAGAAAATTAAAATAAAAATATTGACTACTTTTTTATATTTTTGTGACCTCAAATGCTATTTTTATTAAATATTTTCCTAATTTTTGAAAAATATTAAAAAATACAAAAAAAAAACATGAAAAATTATTTTTTATTAAAAAATGGTAGCCTAAGCTTGGGGAAGGCCTCCAAAGTTGATTTTTTAATTTTCTTATTTTTTCTTGATTTTCTATAAATTTTCGAAAATAAATATACCGAAAAATACCAAAAACATGAAAAATCATTTTTTGGTCAAAATTGGTTCCCCAGGCTTGGCCAAGGTCCCCAAAGTTGATTTTTTGATTTTATGAATTTTTGTGGATTTTTTTATTAATTTTAAAAGGAAAAAGATAATTAAAAACCAGGTGTCAACAGGTGTCTGATCTTAAAATAATCCAAAAGGTTGTCGACCATCTTATTGTTTAGATTAGATCCATTGTCTATAATGATAGCTTGTGGCGTTCCATATCTTGCGATGATGTCCCGTTTAATGAACTTGGCGACACTCTTAGCCGTAACATTGGCATATGAATTCGCCTCGATCCATTTAGTAAAGTAATCGATAGCCTGAGTTACTTAACAACCTGTCATGCACATGAGGGATGGTATGCCTGAAATGTTCATGGGCATGGTTAGTATTGTGCTGCCACAAACACAAATGCATGATTTATGAAGAAGATTCTGAAAGTAGTTTTCAAAAATAGAAGAAAAATGGGGAACTGATCCTCATTTCATCGGATGTTCTTGTTCCCTCTGACGTTTTTTTTTAATAGAAAACAGGAATCATGTGACAAATCAGTCCTCAAGCTTCAAGGATTTGAAGTCAAGTATCATCATCGGGTCGATTTGTGGTTCCACATGTCCTCAACAAAACCAGTGAGACTTTTATTTCATGAATGAAATGGACCGCATTACAACATCTACTGCTTGGATCAGCGGTCGAAGATCCAAGGGTGTTTTTCAAGGAAAATGAAACAACATGAACCGAGCTACAAAGAAAGTAATGATGGCATCTAAATGCATCAAAGGAAAAGGGATAGAAAAGGCCTCTTTACACAGATAGGGCAGATTCCACGTCTAGCTGCTCAATGATGACGTTCATAGTATCCTCCAAGAACGGGTTAGAAAGATCAGGTTCTGTCTGGTTCTGGACAGTTTCGTCCATCAACATCTTCGGGCGCTCAGAGAAATACTGATCTAAAGGGCTATTGATTGCATGGGCTCTCCCTTTCCAACTTCCGGAGCCTATGAACAAACCAGACCTGCTTCCTTGGCCTCCATAGCCCCTGCATTGGCCTCGGCCTCGGCATCCATAACTATTTTTAGGGCCATCACTGAATTTACCCATATATCCTAGGCCTGCCCGTCGCTGGTTGACGTCTAGCTGTAGTGGCGACCGGATTCCCTGGCCATCCTTTCCCAATCCACGTCCGGGGACGAACCCATATGTCAGTAATATCTTCCCAAGAGCTAGTGTGTAACGAGATGGTTCAGGAATTCTTCTTTTAACCCCGGGGGGCGTATGCATGACAGCCACCAATTTGAGGGAGTGGTAGCTAGCTTCTTCCTTTTGTTCGGGTTCTATATACGGGACTGCGCCCCTCTGATAAGCCGCCAAATCCGTCTCTCCGTGCACAGTTATGATTTTCCCGTTTACCACGAATCTAACTTTCTGGTGTAGGCTCGAAGGTATCGCGCCTGCGGTATGGATCCAAGGCCTGCCCAGGAGGAGTCCGAAGGCACTCGGGAGGTCCATGACTTGGAATCCAATGGAGAATTCTACTGGCCCGATGTGCACGTCCAGGTCTATCTCCTCGACTACGTTCTTTCTCATCCCATCAAATGCTCTGATGGTGGCCTTTGAGGTGCGGATCAGTTCTTCATTTATACCTAGATTCCTGAGTGTGGCCAATGGGCATATGTTAAATGCCGAGCCATTATCAATCAATACGTGAGACACCTGCTTGCCATGACTCATTACTGATATGTACAGGGCCTTGTTATGGGCCCACCCGTCCACAGGAACGTCTTCGTCCGAAAAGGATGTTTGATCTTTCAGCAGGATGGACCCTACAAAGTCCTCCAGCTGTACTTCATTAATGGTCTCTGGAACGTGCACTTCATTCAGCACCTTCATTAGTGCACTCTTGTGCTTCTCCGAATGGGTAAACAAATCTAGAAGTGAGATCTGGGCCGGCATCTTCCTTAATTGTTCGATCACTTCGAACTCACTAGTCCTCACAACAGATAACGCCTTTTCTGCGTCTTCCTTGGACACTTCTCTCTTTTCTGGCTCTCCTTCTCTTGGTGCGTAACACCTGCCCGATCTCATCACAGCATCAATTTCACCCGTGCCATAATTCCAGGGGACCGCTTTGGGATCATACTCAGGCGGCGGAGGGATCTTTATAATGACTTTTTCAATCTTTTCACTGAGCTGCGTCTCTGGCTCTTCAAGCTTAAGTTTTGACAGGGCGATCACAATGCGATCGAGGGAGCTACTCCCAGCATCCTCCCATTTATCTACTTGATCCAGCTTGATCACAAAAGGGGTTTTGGAGCCTACCACAGCGATCATTTCATCTTCGTCAATGTACTCGGACTCGTAACCTTCATACCATCCATCAGGTGACGTCACAGCTGGCTCAATTGACGGCAAAAAGTCGTTTTATCTTGGTTGATCTCGGGTCCGAACTCTCTCCCTAGAAGGGCTAGCATAATCTGGGTCATTTACATACCCGGGCTCATTCCTGCGTATGATACTTTCGTGTCTTTCCCCAATACTGATCATATGCTTGAACGACTGAAACCCATACGCGTGAATGCGTTCGTAGTATCTTTGGGGAAGAGTTCGCACGAAAAGCTCTATCGCCTCTCTCTCTCAGTTAATGGGGGTATGATTTGCCTGGCTTGCAGTTTCCATCTGCTTACGAACATCTTAAATGCTTCACCTTCATTCATAATAATGCGGGCCAAATCATCCATGGTGACGGTGAACTTCATATTGGCCTCGAATCGCCTTAAGAACAGCTGTTCGAGCTCCCACCAACTCAAAATCCAGTCCAAATCAATGGAACGATACCAACTCAAAGCCGGACCCGTGAGACTGCGTTCAAACGTGGAAATAAGGATTTGGTCATCCTCATGATACCCGACCGTCTTAGTGAGATAATAAGACACATGATCGAGAGGGCAGCCTTTACCCCCAAATATCCTTGGGAACGTTATCAACTGTTCGGGCCGATATAGTTTCCCTCCTTGAGCGATAATATCCCTTAGGTTTGATACCATCTTCGCCAAGTCCTTAGACTGATCTTCCAACTCCGCAATCTCCTGTTCTGCCACTCTACAGTCCTTCTCAATTCCAACATCTGATATTTCTCCTCTACAGGTGGTACATTAACATTCGCCGCTTTCCTTGACAGCTCGCATATTGCAAACACCATGCGATTCATACATCTTTCCAAATTGTGAAGTATTTCCTGTGTCTCTAAGCCGTACTCCTCCTTCACGGGGTTATCGTGGCTTGAAGCTGCTTCATTAATAGCACCTACCAACTCATCCTGCTCGACGGGGTCATCCATACCTCTCCAACCATCAAGGACAATTTCTTCAGTCCGGACGAAGAAACTTGGCGGGACAGAGTAAAGAACGTGGTAGTTGTTGTGACAGTCTAAAAATTCGACCCAATTATTGGAATTTCTAAATGAATGAAAATACTTCGTTAATACACTCTGATCGACGCTCACTCAGGATTAGCTACCCTGAGTTGACCAACCGAAGGGGAAAGGCTACCTGGGAAGAATTTTCCAAACAGCCGCCCGTTGGTCTGAGTCAGAGACAGAGTCGTTATTTAATGAAATTGACCACGAAATGAAATCCAACTTTAGACAATCGAATTAGTAAGATAAACACAACTAAGAAATGAAGTCAGTTTCAGAAATGTCGCCAGAAGGGCAGACAGCCGGTGTACGTCGCGAAGCAAGACGTGATTGGAAAATTACCGAAATGCCCCCGGTAAATGCTCAGTCCTTAGGATTAGTTGAATTAGGATTTTTGAGAGTAGATTCGGTAAATCGAAATCAAAACCTGTCTGAAATTCGTTCGCGCTCGGGACCCGATCGGTGCATTTGGCACGCAAATCGAGACAAGTCAAATCAGTTGTCAAATCAATCGATGTCTTGTCAATCAATCAATCACATCATGGCACAATTTCCAAGGCAATCCATCAAGTCATTCAAGTGTCATTCAATCAAGAGTACAAATCACATCCCTAACACTATTACCCCATTACTAACTCCCACCATCCCAAATTCAAACTTGATTAAACCTCATTCTCTCTCCCTCACCCCTCATTTTTCGGCCACACTCTCTCTCTTCCCTCTCTCTCCCGAAATCTCTCCCTTCTTTCTTCTCTTTTCTCTCCTTCCCGTCGGCTCCTCCTCCTTCGTCCGCCGTGGGTGCCGCCCGTTGCCACCGCCGTTCCGCCGCTGCACCACCACCAACCACCACCCTCACGCCTAGGTAAGACCCTCTAAACCTTTATCCTTCCATCCCCGAGGCCTTAGAGGCTCTTTGAAACTCAAACAGCCCCCTAAACCTCCCCCTCTCCTCGTCTCGTTTCCAGCCGGCCGCTCGAACGCCGCCCGTCGTCCCGCCGTCGTCCGGCCAAACCAGCCGCCGCCGACCACCCTCCTCTCTTGGTGAGTGTCTCAGCTACCTCTCCATCAAATTTCATGACTTGACTCCCCCATTTGCTACCCGAAACAGCCCCCTTTCCCTTCGATGCTCCCTTTGTTGTTTCGCTCCATTTTGGAACCCGGCCTTGCCCCCTTTATTCCCTTCGGTTCCTCACCTTTCTCAGCTTGTTTGTTGGTCCCTCTAGGATCCTTGGAGGCCACGGAACAGCCGAGATCAGCCCCCGTTGCCGCCGTCCTTTCCCGTCGGCCGTTGAACCCCATGAGCCGCCGGTGTCCTCTTCGTCGTTGCCGCTCGTTCCTTCCCATTTTCGGTAAGTTCTACCTCTAATCGTAGCCTAGGATAGCTGTGTATGCATGTGTGGTAAGATATTTAGGGCTGGTGTTTGAGATTAGGAAGCTTAATGTATGATTTAAGTTAATCTATTTTAGGCCAATTGGTAAGATTAGGAAGTTGGGTTGATCCGTGGGCTTGGCAACTTAAAAGTGGGCTAGAAATTATCATTGATGGGCTGGTTTGAGCTGATGGGCATGCAAGATAAGGGGCAAAGTGAGGTTGATGGGCTTGGGGGCTTAAATTTCAACTAATTGGGCCTACACGAATCAAATCGGACCTAATTTTAATGATGGGCCACTCATGGACGAAAATTAGAATTTATTAGGCCCAATTATAAGTTTGGGTATTAAAATGTGAGGCCCATTAATGTACATGGGCTTAGGGTAACAAATTGGGCCTAAAATGGTCGAATTGGGCTTAATGGGTTAATTTTTAGAAATGGGCTTGGGCCCTATACGAATTTAATAATAATAATGGGCCCAAACCATATATTTAATTTAAGAAATAAATCATGGGCCTCAAATATTGAAGTGGGCCTTAGGCCCAGTCGAACTTAACTTAATTAATTAGACCCTTACTTAGGTTAAACCTTGGTTTATATGGGTTCATTTAGGGGATCGCCTATGGTAAGTAATGGTATGACCGGATCGCGAGTAAGATGTTAATGCGAGCCCAGATGATCGAGAATCTGAATGTTTAGCACTAGTCTTATGATCGTATGGCACGATGAACATGTGATTTATTAGACGATCAGTTGATGTGCTTCGATATTGTACTTGTGTACTTTTGCATGCATGCTCTGTGTTGAATTATTGATGCAATCATTTGGGCCCCGCATACATTCAGAGCATTGCATGGGTCACCGGAGTTGTGACATGAGAATGTGCCCAAGATGGGAAATGGAGAGAAAAGGGAGACCAACGTAAGGCGTCAGAAACGCAGTGTGGTATTGCCGTGTGGCACTGTGAATGAGCCCTGATGGGATTTGGAGCGATAGGCGGGCTTGATCCGTTGAGATTCGTTATGGCCGGTTGAGGCCCGAGCATGATTCGTGGGATCTGAAATGGCCGTTTGAGGCCGGCAGCGTTGCATGACATGATTGCTGATTGTTTAATATTGCCCGTCTGTATTGTATAACTTGTATCATTATGTGGTTCGTGTCGGTTGCGATGGGCTATAGTATCCTGGGAGATCGAGAGTGGTTGGACTCTGAACCCTGAACCCTAGATTCTGGTTAGGACCGACCCCACTTGTATACCCTACCCTACGCTGGGATTAGTGGTGAGCTTGCTGAGTCCTCGACTCACTGGTGGTGGTTACCTTCCTTTTCAGATCCCGGACGCTAGTGATGGCTGCACCCCCGATGCTTTTTGGACTGCCGATTCAGATGGACACTCAGATCACCCTCCATTTTGATATGCACGCTACTCTATGGCATAGGCATGTGACGACTGTACTCGTAGATCAGGGTGGACCCTACCTAGTGCTCCATAGGTTCGAAGCTTGGTTTAGAGAAGACCTTCATGGTTTCGAGGGACCCCAGCGAGACTCTCCGATACCCATGGAGGAGGACCCATTTTGTCTGCAGCCTGCCGAGTATGGAGGCTAGGTGATCGACCCCGACCCACTGCAGGAGTTGCCGTCCCCGGGACGATTTGAGATCGATGGCCACGAGGAGGGCGATGCCATGGATACCGATGAGGAGGACCCAGAAGAGGACCCCGTGGAGGATTCCGAGGAGGAGCCTGAGGAGGACTGAGTCCCTGATGCTGGTCTAGTCTTTTGGGGTTTGTTTGAGCGTAGGTTATGGCTGTTGGTGGTGGTTTCTTTTTGGGGGTCTGTACCAAACGCTGATGTTGATATGTATATATTGTCAGTTGTGTTTATATTGTCCGTTCTACCCCTCCATTTTGTATGTATGCATGTATGGTTAGGAGGCACGTTTCCGCAGGTACGAGAGTTAGGCGAAGGACTCGTCGTCTGGTCGCGACGATAGGTTCTCCTGGGCCGTCGCATATTATGAACCTGACGAGCGAGGGTGAGAATCTTCCGCAGGAACGGGATGCCGTGTGCCCGATAAGGGTTCGGGGCGTGACAGTTGTAGCGCCTGCTGTCTTGACCGAGTGTATCTATGATATCCCCTCTTTTCAAGGCTTCATGCAGGAACCTTTTATCAGCCTTATGTGCTTTCTTACGGCTTATTTCCTCATTATCCATTTCCTCTTCTGGCTCTTCCCATATGGCATTCACCCCGCCATGGTCTGGTAGTGGGTTCTATTGCACATTCGGTTCCTCTTTGTCGAATTCCAGTAGTCCACCGTTTATCAATGCTTGCACTCTGTACTTAAGCGCAATGCAGTTATCTACATTGTGCCCCTTCTCGCCCATGTGATAGGCGCATGATTAAGTCTCATCAAATCTTGGAAATGTTGGTGGATTCAGCCTCGGGGGTTCTTTGGTGACCAAGCGAGCCTCTAACAGCATAGGCAGCAATTTTGACAACAGGCGAGGTAGCAGCGTAAAAGACGGCGCAGCCCTCTTCTTGGTCTCAAACTTTCTCGGGACCGGTCCGGACGTGTTTCCCTGGACGGGTGTAGATTCTAAGAACTTTCTCGGTTTTAGAGGGTTTGGTATGAACGCAACTTCGCCTGCACTTTCCCTCTCCTTTTAACCGGTGTTGACACCTAATTTTTAATCATCTTTTCTCTTTTGAAATTAACAAAAAATCCATAAAAATTTATAAAATTAAAAAATTCAAGTTTGGAGACCTTGGTCAAGCCTAGGGAACCAATTTTGACCAAAAATTGATTTTTCATATTTTCAGTATTTTTCGGTATTTTTATTTTCGAAAATTAATAGAAAATCCATAAAAATTCATAAAATTGAAAAATCAACTTTGGAGACCTTGGCCAAGCCTAGAGAACTATTTTTGAACAAAAAATAATTTTTCATAATTTTTTTGTATTTTTATATATTTTTTAGAAATTAGGAAAATATTTAATAAATAATAACATATGAGGCCACAAAAATACATAAAAATAGTCAATATTTTTCTTTTCATGTTGGCCATCGCAAATTAAAAAAAAATCCAATTCGGGGTCGTGTATTTCTTCACGAGCATGGTCTCGAATCAGGCCAAAAAAAATTCAATTTGAGTCAATTTATTTTTATTTTTCACTTGTAGGAGTTGTGACATTATCCTCTAATATTTTAAATTTTCTTCTTGGCCCAAGTATACCCAGAATGACTCAATTTTTTCAAAGGGCTTTAATTAAATTTTGCATTATCTTCAGCGGCAGAAAATAAGCTTAAATTTGACATAAGGTGAATTTCGACTAAGCATAGAAGAGGTGTGTCGAAAATTGTGAGGAGATTTGGACTTAAAAAAATATTTCTCCAGAGACTGAATTGCAAATACTTAAAATCTCAGGGACTAGAGTGCAAATACCTAACACTTGAGTGATTATTTTGCAAATAACAAAAAGAAGAGTTAGTGGAGAAATTAGAATAGAGAAGGGAAGATGGAGAAGAGGAGATAGAGAAGGGAAGATGGAGAAAAGGAGATGGAGAGGAGAAGATGGAGAAGAATAGATGGAGAAAATAAGATGAGAATGGAGAAGGGAAGATGGAGATGAAGAAGAGTTAGTGGAGAAATTAGAATGGGAGATATATATGGAGAAGGGAAGATGGAGATGGAGAAGAATAGGTGGAGAAATTAGAATGTGAGATAGAGATAGAGAATGGAAGATGAAGTTGAAGAAGAGTTAGTGGAAAAATTAGAATGGGAGATGGAGTTAGTGGAGAAATTAGAATGGGAGGTAGATGAGTTGATTATAAAAGGAGGAAGAAGTGAACTTGGGAGGGAGGATTATTTTTGGAGAGAAAATTTTGGATGTTTGAGAGAGTTTTGGAAGGTTGAAGAAAAATTTGAGAGAAAGAAAATACCAAAAAGAGAGAGAGAATTTTGAGGATGATGGGAGTTTAAACCTAGGAGTTATCATCACCAATTCCTTCATCGATCAACATAAATCAAAAGTTCATCCTCGTCAACGAGCAAGCAAATCCGAGCTAAGTGTTTGTATTTATTCATTTATTTGTGGTTTTAGTCGCAAATTAGCACAAAATTGTATACACTTTCTCCATTTCTCATTTCTCCATATTTTTATGTCAGGCAAAGGACAACTCCAAGTCAACGGTAAATCTTATGGAGGTGTAAACACAAAAAGAGAGCACTCCACTAGAGCCTGAGGAATAAACCAAGCCTGAATTGCCAAATCAGGATATCCATGAAATTAAGGTACCGAAAGGGCATTAGTTTTAATTAACTAGTGTAACCAAGTCCCCGAACTCATAATCTCTGGTTCGTAGAAGTAATTTAGTCCTCCCGCTAATTTACTTAGGTTTCTAATCAACCTACCAAAAATGATTAGTGGCGACTCTAAATTCTAAAATCATGTGAAAAAAATCAAAGTTGCGATTTGGTAGAGCTTGGGAGAGCTCGAACTAGGTTAGTTAATTTAATTAATTAATCTGGTAATCCATTAACCTAAAAATGAATTTTAGGTCGCGACAGCTTGGCGACTCCGCTGGGGACTTGTTCTTAATTTTTGAAAAAATTTAAGAACCTAGAGGACTTAGGCCAAAAAATTTCATGAAAATTCATTTGGTTTGACTTGGTTGGATTCTGATCTTTAGGTGTTAAATAGTTTTGCAGGATGAGAGTTATAAGGGGTAGAGTGTTTGGCTAACCCTTTGTTTTGCAGGTCTGGTGTGTAGGAATTAAATTTAAATTATGCACATTATTGAAGCGGTGTTTGCATTTAAATGTTATGCATGTGTTTACAGTTTTAGCACTACATCACACACGTCCCGTGGCCGGACCTGGGCCACTAGTTTTAGGATGGTATTGTGATTTGGTTTTAGCGTTCGGTGTGAGATAACATCGAAAGTTAGCCCAGATTCAATCCCGAACCTCTTTTCAAAAATAAGTTTAAAAGTTAGGCCTCAGGCTTGGTAAGATTACCAAAGCAGTGGTTTTAATTTTTAGCTCGAGCAGAAGAAGTGAGAAGGCCCGGCTAATCCTGATTACGTCGTAGGATCACGACTAATCTTGATTATGTGCGCGAGATTATCGCCTTGCCGTAAGTCTTTCGCTTCAATTTGTCAGCCTTTAGAGTAGATAGGCTAAGATTTAAACTCACGATTCATGTGCATGTCAATGTGACTTACATGGTATTTTTCATAGTGAAAGTAAGTTTTGTAACTTCGTCTTGTATTTATTTTTGGTCGGTCCATGATAAGTGTCAGTTAAATTTTGGACTTAACCACGTGGTCATTTTTTCAAAGAAAATGAAAATTCGAAATCAAATTGGTGTCCCATTTCTGAAAAGATGAATGCAGAAAAATCCCTTTGGGAAATTTTGTCGGCCAATAAAAAGATTTTGTCACATTTCTCCTTACTGCTTCAATGGATACAAGATTTTCTTGACAAATTTACCCTTGAAAATTTATTGTGATAAAAGAAGGTAATTTCTTCGGGAAATTTGTTAAATGTCAAAGGATTTTACCACAGTCTTCTGAGTTATAAAATCTGCAAGAAAACTCTTTCTGGGAAATTTGTCCATGTCTTCCTAAGAAAATTTCATCTGATTTCTTCATAAAATGGAAAACTAAAATTGGGCCAATCTAGGAGTCATGGACCGACCTCTCTTAGATCACATACTAATTATTCCCTTTACTTTTGCAGGGAATCACAAGTACCCCAGGCGGGAGCAAAATTGGATTCAACATTATTCCAGAAATAATCTTGAAGAATGCGAAAGGATCGGAAGTTGCCAATGCTTTAACTAATAACCTTGGGGCTAAGCGAAGAGATCGATACTCTCGGAGTCAAAAAAGCGTCAATTAGTAGGGATTGCAAATTGCCTCGAAGAGTACCATAATGTGAAATGTCCCAATGCAATGCAACAACGCCGCGTTACCCTAAGGATTAATCCTTGAAAGGAAAGCCTCATGGACGTTTACAGCCTAATGAGCCTGATGACATTTGGAATGACAATGGTTCGAGGCAGTCCGAGCTCGATCCTCAAGGTCGAAGAATGTTGTAAATGTTGTGAATGAATAATACAATCCCTCGCATGTTTCCTTTTTGCAGTAAGAAACAGGAATACTTGACGAACAATATTGAAGCCAGTATTTTGCCACAATCTTGGCCCTAATGATCAAGTGTCCAACGAAAACTGGAGACAAACTCGACTCAGTGAACCTGATAAAGGGATCATGCAAAACAATGAAGATGAAGGGTAAACCAGTATCGTTTCCAATTTATCCCTTCTAATACCAGCTAACATGTCTCCTTTTCTTTTGACAGGAAATGTTAATACTAACATTTAACATGTTGAAGGAGACAACCCCAAGCGGCAAATTATGATCATCTGATAAGATCCTTACTGATAAAACTGGGGCAAATTGATGGCAAACCCCTGATTTGAAAAGAAAAGGGCGAATTCAGAGACAAGCCACTCCTTAACTTAAGGAGTGAACCCTCAATTTGTGCGGTCAACACATCCAGGGGCAATTCGAATCCCTCCTTTCTTGAGAATTTCTCTTCCATGCTTGCACATTCTGTAAACACACGAAGTGCTAAAAATTGCCGCATCTGCATTGCATTTACACATGCCATGATTCATGTATGACTGTTCTGCATGTTTAATTTTGCCAATTCTGGCTTGGGGCATAAACTGCATATGATACATTGAATGTGTAGAATGGGGGCATGACAGGATGATGAAAGGCACCCCATTTCCATACACGTCCCATATCCATAGTGAGTTATGTGCCAAATAGGTTCCGTATTCCCCAAGGCGATGGGTTTTCTCGCGAAAGATATGATAGCCGAAGTGAAGGAGGTATTCATTCTCCATCCCAAACACTTCAGGTAATCATTGACAACCCATTTGAGCGGCGGTTTCATTTGTAACCCCTGTCAAGAACCACCCCACATCGGGGGCCAAATGGAGATAGTTCCAGCAAAATCATGATGAAAAGGGTTAGAAATTTTCTTGCTTGGACTGACATCAATCTTCGAGTTTTTCTTTGCATGATACTCGAACTTTAATTCAAGTGCATTAGGATGACGAAGAGTATTCGTTTCTCTATCCTACACACTCATCCTTTGCATAGCCCAATTGAGCCTCCAAATTCATTTCTCAAGCCCATATTGGTGATCATTGCTCATTTTAAGGCAAAGATAACGGCTTCCCCCCAAGGAGCAGAATTGAAGATAATTGGGCCAATAGAGAATTCTCGAATGAGCCCATTTCATATGCTAGACTTTTCATGTAATGTCTAGTATCATCTTTTGAAAATCATCTTGTTGCTAAAATTCAAAGCCACAAGATTGTCAAGGAGAAAAGAAAAAATGTAGCCTAAAGAAAATGGGCCTACTCCCAAAAGGGAGTCGGGAGTAAGAAAAGCAAAGGTTACTCCAAAGAATCTCGGGCAGAAAAAGCAAAGTGCCTATCAAAAGCAAGGCCAATGCCCATACATCTGTAATGAACTTCTGACTTTGAACATACATTTTGAGAATTCCCGAAAAAGGATCCCCAAAGAAGTCAGTTTGCAAAGTGTAAAAGAACTACCACCCTTAACCAATGGTGGTATTCATTGAAGACAAATTCAGGAAGGTCAAAAATCAGTGACAAGACTGCAATGATCACCAACACCAAGCCCTTCTCATATTTTTCTGAGCCAAAACGAGCCCTTCGTTTCTCAGACCCAAATCCCAACCTACGTTACGACCCTTGAAAGTCTCTTCTGATTAGAACACTTGAATTAACGTAAGAGTTGAATGACTTTAAGCATCGCTCGAAAAAGTTCGAGCAAGATTATTTCTCTCTCATTTTGCAGGGTTCTTGACTTGTAAACCTGGAGCAGATGATGAAGACTTCTTTTTTTTTTGTCAATGGCCTTGACTCGAAATAAGTCCCCTTTGATAAGCCTTTGACCCAGCCCACATTACGGTCCTAATCAAGACCTCCAGATCGGCTTGATTATATCAATTGTGAGATTACTCAGACCCTCGCTGAATGCGATGATGGTAAGGTTAAGTGATTTCTTTTCAAATCCTGCAATCAGGATAAACAGCCTTTCTCGAGAGTGAGTGTTGAAACCTGATTTTCAATCACCTTTTCTTTTCTTCTTTTTAAAAATTAATAGAAAATCCATAAAAATTCATAAATTTGAAAAAATTAACTTTGGAGACCTTTGCCAAGCCTAGGGAACCAATTTTGACCAAAAAATGATTTTTCATATTTTCAGTATTTTTCGGTATTTTTATTTTCTAAAATTGATAGAAAATCTATAAAAATGAGAAAATTACAAAATCAACTTTGGAAGCCTTGACCAAGCTTAGGCAACCATTTTTGAGTAAAAAAATAATTTTTCATATTTTTTGTATTTTTTTAAATATAATTTTCAGAAATTAGGAAAATATTTAATAAATAATAGCATTTGAGGCCACAAAAATACATAAAAATAGTCAATATTTTTCCTTTAAATCCCTTTTCATGTTGGCCATCGCAAATTTAAAAAATCCAATTCGAGGTCGTGTATTCCTTAACGAGCATAATCTCGAATCGGGCCTAAAAAATTCAATTTGAGTCAATTTATTTTCATTTTTCACTTTTAGGAGTTGTGACATTGTTCTTTAATATTCCAAATTTTCATCTTGGCCCAATTATACCCAGAATGACTCAATTTTACAAACAGGGCTTTAATTAAATTTTGCATTATTTTCAATAGCAAGAAATGAGCTTAAATTCAACATGCGATAGGTGTGTCGAAAATTGTGAGGAGATTTGGACTTAAAGAAATATTTCTCCAGGGACTGAATTACAAATACTTAAAATCTCATGGACTAGAGTGCAAATACCTAATACTTGAGGGATTATTTTGTAAATAACAAAAAGAAGAGTTAGTGGAGAAATTAGAATAGAGAAGGGAAGATGGAGAAGAGGAGATGAAGATAGGAAGATGGAGAAGAGGAGATGAAGATAGGAAGATGGAGAAGAGGAGATGGAGAAGAGAAGATAAAGAAAATAAGATGAGAATAGAGAAGGGAAGATGGAGATGAAGAAGAGTTAGTAGAATGGGAGATAGATATGGAGAAGGGAAGATGAATATGAAGAAGAGTTAGTGGAGAAATTAGAATGTGAGATAGAGATGGAGAAGGGAAGATGAAAATGAAGAAGAGTTAGTGGAGAAATTAGAATGGGAGATAGAGTTAATGGAAAAATTAGAATGGGAGATAGATGAGTGGTTTATAAAAGGAGGAAGAAGTGAGCTTGAGAGGGGAATTTTTTGGAGAGAAAATTTTGGATGTTTGAGAGAGTTTTGGGAGATTGAAGAAAAACTGGAGAGAAAAAAATTTTTTTGGAGAGATTTCAAGAGAAAAAATTTTGAGAGAGAAAAATTCGCCGCCGTGGAACAAGCCTTGGCGACGCGACGGATTCATCTCCAACGAGCTCTAAGCGCATCAGCATGTGTAATTATCTGGTAACTCAATTTTTCGTGTTTAGATGACGAAATCTCGAAAATAAATATACTGAATATTCGTAGATGACTTCGAGATCTTCGATTTGATATATTATGGCGCGAAAATTGACGTCGTTTGCTATGTCAAAAGGGTCCCGAAATTGAAAGCAGAAATCTGGAAATATGGTGATCAGAACCTGAGATGGAATTTTTCTGATCTGACCTTTCACGCTAAATGATTTTCCATGGGTTATTCTAGACTTTGTTTCATAAAGACCTCTTCATGACATTTGTTCATAAGATCTTAATGCATAACATATAAAAAATACAAAAATATTCATGCACGTTTCGTATTTTTAATGCATTTAATGAAATCATGCAATTCTGTTGGCGTCCTTGAGTCTGAGTGTTTTTCTGTGCGTGGTCATATTGATTTGTAGTTATCTCATGTTTAGAGTCTTCTTTTGAAACTTCACAAAAAATGAAAGTTGTTCATTGGGGTCTTGTTTAGTAGACTGGAAAGTTTGGTGCATTAATTTTGAGATTTGAGTGTCCATTTAAGCTTAATCCTGAAATATGTCTGTTCTGTGAAATTTGTTTGTTTGCTGCTGACCTCTCATGAAAGACCATTTTCTACACGAAAATGAGTGTCTCTTCAATAAGAATGTAAAACATGAAAGTTGTCAAAGACACATTTTCCCATCCACATAAAAAATCTCAGAATTTGTACATACATTTCATTATTTCTTTTGTATTTTATGGTTACTGCTTTCTCCCTAAGAATGTTCATGGACAGTATGATTTAATTCGTATTTTTTGTGTTAATGCATTGGAAAATGTAAAAAATGGTCTCAATGAAGTTTAATCAGCACGTGTTAAACTCTCTTTGAGTTTTTGAATTGTCTTAACTCATTGGTGATTGTGCATGTCCGATTGGATAAGTTCATTATTTTCATTTGGCTTTCGGCCCGATGCTTTGAAGACTGGAGGATGACCGATGTCCATTCCGGTCCGTTTTGTTGTACTCTCGACCCACGAGACTTGGCGACGGGTGTTTGACCAATGTCCATTCCGGTCCATTTTTGTTGTATTCCCGATCATGTCTCGGGTTTTATTTAATTGGTCTGTAATTATTCACCCGACGAGTTGCGGGTTTTATTTTCACTGTCCTTAGGGTAGTTTTACTTTACCTGCTCTCTCTTCACATCTTCATTTGCTTTGGGTGATTTTGCATTTTTTTATAATACATCCAAAATACAAAAAAAAATGTAGAAAATCCAAAAAACCAAAAAAAAAAAATGGAAAATCTGAAAATACAAAAAATGCCATTCATGTGCATCTCATGTAGTATGTCTCATGTATGTTTGTTATGTTATCCGTATGTTCGTATAGACATATCGTATTTGTTTGTTCTCGTATGCACGTCACGTATGCGACGTTTGCAAATTCACATTTGTCTGTTATGATATGTTATTAACCCATGCATATTCATTCAGAAAAATCAAAAATTTCAAAATGAGGGTTTTATCCCATCTTTTTCAAAAATGAGGGTTTTATTCCAGCTTTTCAAAATGACGACTTTGCCCTTTATGGGCAAAATCGAAATGTACGTATTTACATATACATATCACTATGCATGTCACATATATATGTCACGTATTTGTATGGTGTATGTATGCATGTTACATATCGTATTCGTGCGTCTTCATACGCATGTCACATACGTATTCATATTCGTCTATCCCCGCATGCATGTTGTATTCATACGCATGTCACGTACGCATATCATTCGCATGTCCACGTAGGTATGTCCTTCGCATGTAACGCACGTATATGTATTCGTCTATCCCGTATGCATATTGTATTCATACACATGTCACGTACGTATGTCGTTCGCATGTCATGTACGTATGTCATTCGCACGTGACGCACGTATTCCTATTCGCATATCTACGTATTCGTATATCATATTCGTATTTCCGTATTTGTGTGTCGTATTTGTATGTCAATGTTTGCGTTCATACCCTTTATGCATTTCATTTTAAAGCGAAAACATAAAAAGAACACCTTACCAGGGTCTTAGGAATAAATCAAGTGAGAGTTGCCAAAATAGGATATCCATGGAATTAAGGTACCGAAAGGGCATTAGTTTTAATTAACTAGTGTAACCAAGTCCCCGAACTCATAATCTCTAGTTTGCAGGAGTAATTTAGTTCTCCCGCTAGGTTACTTAGGTTTCTAATCAACCTACTAAAAATGATTAGTGGCGACTCCAAATTCTAAAATCATGTGAAAAAAAATCAAAGTTGCGATTTGGTAGAGCTTGGGAGAGCTCGAACTAGGTTAGTTAATTTAATTAATTAATCTGGTAATCCATTAACCTAAAAATGAATTTTAGGTCGCGACAGCTTGGCGACTCCGCTGGGGAGTTGTTCTTAATTTTTGAAAAATTTAAGAACTTAGAGGACTTAGGCCAGTAAAATTTCATGAATATTCACTTGGTTTGGCAATTGGTTGAATTCTAATCTTTAGGTGTTAAATGGTCTTGCAGATGGGAGTTATAAGGGGTGGAGTGTTTGGCTAACCCCTTATTTTGCAGGTTTGGTGTATGGAAATTGGAATTTAATTTTTGCACAATTTGAAGCGGTGTTTGAATTTAACTGTTGTGCATGATTATTTGTTTTAGCACTACATCACACACGTCCCGTGACTGGACCTGGGTCACTAGTTTTAGGATGGTATTGTGATTTGGTTCTAGCGTTCGGCGTGAGATCACGTCGAAAGTTAGTCCAGATTCAATCTCGAACCTCTTTTCAAAAATGAGTTTTAAAAGTTAGACCTCAGGCTTGGTAAGATTACCAAAGCAATGGTTTTAATTTTTGACTCGAGGAGCCGAAGTTGGGAGACCCGGCTAATCCTGATTACGTCGTAGGGGTCACGGCTAATCTTGATTATGTGCGCGAGATTGTCGCCTTGCCGTAAGTCTTTCGCTTCAATTTGTCAGCCTTTAGAGTAGATAGGCTAAGATTTAAACTCACGATTCATGTGCATGTCTATGCGACTTACATGGTATTTTTGACGGTGAAAGTAAGTTTTCTAACTTCATCTTGTATTTATTTTTGGTCGGTCCATGTTAGGTGTCGGTCAAATTTTGAATTTAACATCAAGGTCATTTTTCAAAAGAAAATGAAAATCAAATTAGTATCCCATTTTTGAAAAAAATAAAAATAAATAAATAAATAAGTGTGAAAAATCCCTTAGGAAAATTTTGTTGACCAGTAAATGATTTTGTTACATTTTTCTACTTCAATAGAAATGAGATTTTCTTGACAAATTTATCCCTAAAAATTCATTCTGATAAAAGGAAAATCCCTTCGGGAAATTTGCTAAATTTTAAGATATTTTATCACATTTTTCAAGTTGCAAAAATTTGCAAGAAAATTCTTTTTGAGAAATTCACCCATGTTTTTCTAAGAAAATTTTCTCTAAAATGGAAAAATAAAATTGGACTAATGTAGGAATCGGGCCTAAAAAAATTCAATTTGAGTTAATTTATTTTCATTTTTCACTTTTAGTAGTTGTGACATTGTTCTTTAATATTCCAAATTTTCATCTTGGCACAATTATACCCAGAATGACTCAATTTTACAAACATGGCTTTAATTAAATTTTGCATTATTTTCAATAGCAAGAAATGAGCTTAAATTCAACATGCGATAGGTGTGTCGAAAATTGTGAGGAGATTTGGACTTAAAGAAATATTTCTCCAGGGACTGAATTACAAATACTTAAAATCTCATGGACTAGAGTACAAATACCTAACACTTGAGGGATTATTTTGTAAATAACAAAAAGAAGAGTTAGTGGATAAATTAGAATAGATAAGAGAAGATGGAGAAGAGGAGATGAAGATGGGAAGATGGAGGAGAGGAGATGGAGAAGAGAAGATAAAGAAAATAAGATGAGAATAGAGAAGGGAAGATGGAGATGAAGAAGAGTTAGTAGAATGGGAGATAGATATGGAGAAGGAAAGATGAATATGAAGAAGAGTTAGTGGAGAAATTAGAATGTGAGATAGAGATGGAGAAGGGAAGATGAAAATGAAAAAAAGTTAGTGGAGAAATTAGAATGGGAGATATAGTTAGTGGAAAAATTAGAATGGGAGATAGATGAGTGGGTTATAAAAGGAGGAAGAAGTGAGCTTGAGAGGGGAATTTTTTGGAGAGAAAATTTTGGATGTTTGAGAGAGTTTTGGGAGATTGAAGAAAAACTGGAGAGAAAAAAAAAATTTTTGGAGAGATTTCAAGAGAAAAAATTTTGAGAGAGAAAAATTCGCCGCCGTGGAACAAGCCTTGGCAACGCGACGGATTCATCTCCAACGAGCTCTAAGCGCATCAGCATGTGCAATTATCTGGTAACTCAATTTTTCGTGTTTAGATGACGAAATCTCGAAAATAAATATACTGAACATTCGTAGATGACTTCGAGATCTTCGATTTGATATATTATGGCGCGAAAATTGACGTCGTTTGCTATGTCAAAAGGGTCCCGAAATTGAAAACAGAAATCTGGAAATATGGTGATCAGAACCTGAGATGGAATTTTTCTGATCTGACCTTTCACGCTAAATGATTTTCCATGGGTTATTCTAGACTTTTTTTCATAAAGACCTCTTCATGACATTTGTTCATAAGATCTTAATGCATAACATATAAAAAATAAAAAAATATTCATGCACGTTTCGTATTTTTAATGCATTTAATGAAATCATGCAATTCTGTTGGCGTCCTTGAGTCTGAGTGTTTTTCTGTGCGTGGTCATATTGATTTGTAGTTATCACATGTTTAGAGTCTTCTTTTGAAACTTCACAAAAAATGAAAGTTGTTCATTGGGGTCTTGTTTAGTAGACTGGAAAGTTTGGTGCATTAATTTTGAGATTTGAGTGTCCATTTAAGCTTAATCCTGAAATATGTCTGTTCTGTGAAATTTGTTTGTTTGCTGCTGACCTCTCATGAAAGACCATTTTCTACACGAAAATGAGTGTCTCTTCAATAAGAATGTAAAACATGAAAGTTGTCAAAGACACATTTTCCCATCCACATAAAAAATCTCAGAATTTTTACATACATTTCATTATTTCTTTTGTATTTTATGGTTACTGCTTTCTCCCTAAGAATGTTCATGGACAGTATGATTTGTTCATTGGAAAATGTAAAAAATGGTCTCAATGAAGTTTAATCAGCACGTATTAAACTCTCTTTGAGTTTTTGAATTGTCTTAACTCAAGTGATTGTGCATGTCCGATTGGATAAGTTCATTATTTTCATTTGGCTTTCGGCCCGATGCTTTGAAGACTGGAGGATGACCGATGTCCATTTCGGTCCGTTTTGTTGTACTCTCGACCCACGAGGCTTGGCGATGGGTGTTTGACCGATGTCCATTCCGGTCCATTTTTGTTGTATTCCCGATCATGTCTCGGGTTTTATTTAATTGGTCTGTAATTATTCACCCGACGAGTTGCGGGTTTTATTTTCACTGTCCTTAGGGTAGTTTTACTTTACCTGCTCTCTCTTCACATCTTCATTTGCTTTGGGTGATTTTGCATTCTTTTATAATACATCCAAAATACAAAAAAAAAATGTAGAAAATCCAAAAAACCAAAAAAAAAAATGGAAAATCTGAAAATACAAAAAATGCCATTCATGTGCATCTCATGTAGTATGTCTCATGTATGTTTGTTATGTTATCCGTATGTTCGTATAGACATATCGTATTTGTTTGTTCTCGTATGCACATCACGTACGCGACGTTTGCAAATTTACATTTGTCTGTTATGATATGTTATTAACCCATGCATATTCATTCAGAAAAATCAAAAATTTCAAAATGAGGGTTTTATCCCATCTTTTTCAAAAATGAGGGTTTTATCCCATATTTTCAAAATGACGACTTTGCCCTTTATGGGCAAAATCGAAATGTACGTATTTACATACACATATCACTATGCATGTCACATATATATGTCACGTATTTGTATGGTGTATGTATGCATGTTACATATCGTATTCGTGCGTCTTCATACGCATGTCACATACGTATTCATATTCGTCTATCCCCGCATGCATGTTGTATTCATACGCATGTCACGTACGCATATCATTCGCATGTCCACGTACGTATGTCCTTCGCATGTAACGCACGTATATGTATTCGTCTATCCCGTATGCATATTGTATTTATACACATGTCACGTACGTATGTCGTTCGCATGTCATGTACGTATGTCATTCGCACATGACGCACGTATTCCTATTCGCATATCTACGTATTCGTATATCATATTCGTATGTCCGTATTTGTGTGTCGTATTTGTATGTCAACGTTTGCGTTCATACCCTTTATGCATTTCATTTTAAAGTGAAAACATAAAAAGAACACCTTACCAGGGTCTTAGGAATAAATCAAGTGAGAGTTGCCAAAATAGGATATCCATGGAATTAAGGTACCGAAAGGGCATTAGTTTTAATTAACTAGTGTAACCAAGTCCCCGAACTCATAATCTCTAGTTTGCAGGAGTAATTTAGTTCTCCCGCTAGGTTACTTAGGTTTCTAATCAACCTACCAAAAATGATTAGTGGCGACTCCAAATTCTAAAATCATGTGAAAAAAAATCAAAGTTGCGATTTGGTAGAGCTTGGGAGAGCTCGAACTAGGTTAGTTAATTTAATTAATTAATCTGGTAATCCATTAACCTAAAAATGAATTTTAGGTCGCGACAGTGAGAGAAAGCCCTTTCGGACTGAAGTCCCCATTCAGGTTACATTCGAGGTATTCATGACATGATAACCTCCCTAAACATAATTGGAAATGCAAACTCGACAGAATAGTCATGCATGATCCACATTATGAGGATACACATACGGTTTTATTCATTGCAAACTCAACTGAATGGTTTTGCATGAACCGATGAACTCATTGATAAAAATGCTTGCACATGTTACCTCTGACACTGCTTGACAGGTATCACATTTTCGATATTCGAGTTACCTTTCAAGGTCTCGAAATTCATTTGGCGATTATTGAATGAACAAGCCTAGTTGTCAAGAAATCACTAGGCAGTCCTCTAAATCCTCAGGTAGGTATATCTTCAACCTGAACTTTTCATGGTAAGTAAAATTGGGTTAGAGCTTCTGCAGGATTTCTGGTTTCCCCAGACCTCAGAATGACACCCTTCGAGGTAAGTGAAATTGGGTTTGAGTTTCTGCAGGATTCCTGGTCTCCCCAGATCCCAGAATGGCACCCTTCGTGTTAATACCTCTTCCGTCCACCTAAAAGGTGACATTTAGCGTATACTGTCTCTGGAGCCCTTCCATTGGAAACCCCAATACGGAACGGTTCATTTTCAAAAGTCCTGAGTTACAGGCACAACATAGACGAGCCCTTTTTTCTAGGGTATGTTATTTCTGGAGCCCTTCCATTGGAAATTCCAATTCGGAACGGTCCATTTTCAAAAGTCCTGAGTTGCAGGCACCATATGAACAAGCCCTTTTTCTAGGGTATGTTATCTCTGGAGCCCTTCCATTGGAAATCCCAATACGGAACGGTCCATTACCAAAGTCCTTCTTACAGGCATCGAAATCCTTCTTACAGGCACCAAAGTCCTTTTTACAGGCAAACCAAAGTCCTTTTTACAGGCAAACCAAAGTCCTTTTTATAGGCACCCAAAGTCCTTTCTATAGGCACCCCAAAGTCCTTTTTACAGGCAAACCAAAGTCCTTCTTACAGGCATCAAATTCCTTCTTACAGGCAACCCAAAGTCCTTCTTACAGGCAACTAAAAGTCCTTCTTACAGGCTCACAAAAGTCCTTCTTACAGGCACACAAAAGTCCTTCTTACAGGCACCAAAGTCCTTCTTACAGGCAAGCCAAAGTCCTTTTTACAGGTACCCAAAGTCCTTCTTACAGGCAAACCAAAGTCCTTCTTACAGGCACCAAAGTCCTTCTTACAAGCAACCAAAAGTCCTTCTTACAGGCACCAAAGTCCTTCTTACAGGCACAAAGTCCTTATTACAGACATTTTCTTTGGTTTACCTGAAATCAAGTTAACCGCTCAGTAGAATCCTTTCATCAGGATTCTATCATGGTACGACCCACCATACGGGTCAAAGCTTAACCTTCTCGGAGTATCCTCAGAATGAATCTTCGGGCACTTGTTCAAAGAACATTCATGTCAGGCAACAGCTATACAACGGGCAGGTAAGCGCCAGGTAAACTCTCCTCTTTGCCTCTCCCTCACTGCATGAAAGCCTCCTCAAACCGGGTTTGGCCTAGAACTTACACAGAAAGGTATTAGGGATCAAATGTCACGACACTTTTTATTTTCTTGTGTACTAAGTCGATTAGGATTCTGGTGTCATCTCGTCTTTGAAATGAACCTCTGCCGAGCTTCCTTTCAAAGAGGGGCAGCTGTTGACACCTAATTTTTAATCATCTTTTCTCTTTTGAAATTAACAAAAAATCCATAAAGAATTATAAAATTAAAAAATTCAAGTTTGGAGACCTTGGTCAAGCCTAGGGAACCAAATTGATTTTTCATATTTTCAGTATTTTTCGGTATTTTTATTTTCGAAAAATAATAGAAAATCCATAAAAATTCATAAAATTGAAAAATCAACTTTGGAGACCTTGCCCAAGCCTAGAGAACTATTTTTGAACAAAAAATAATTTTTCATAATTTTTTTGTATTTTTATATATTTTTTAGAAATTAGGAAAATATTTAATAAATAATAACATATGAGGCCACAAAAATACATAAAAATAGTCAATATTTTTCTTTTCATGTTGGCCATCGCAAATTAAAAAAAAATCCAATTCGGGGTCGTGTATTTCTTCACGAGCATGGTCTCGAATCAGGCAAAAAAAAATTCAATTTGAGTCAATTTATTTTTATTTTTCACTTTTAGGAGTTGTGACATTATCCTCTAATATTTTAAATTTTCTTCTTGGCCCAAGTATACCCAGAATGACTCAATTTTTTCAAAGGGCTTTAATTAAATTTTGCATTATCTTCAGCGGCAGAAAATAAGCTTAAATTTGACATGAGGTGAATTTCGACTAAGCATAGAAGAGGTGTGTCGAAAATTGTGAGGAGATTTGGACTTAAAAAAATATTTCTCCAGGGACTGAATTGCAAATACTTAAAATCTCAGGAACTAGGTGCAAATACCTAACACTTGAGTGATTATTTTGCAAATAACAAAAAGAAGAGTTAGTGGAGAAATTAGAATAGAGAAGGGAAGATGGAGAAGAGGAGATAGAGAAGGGAAGATGGAGAAAAGGAGATGGAGAGGAGAAGATGGAGAAGAATAGATGGAGAAAATAAGATGAGAATGGAGAAGGGAAGATGGAGATGAAGAAGAGTTAGTGGAGAAATTAGAATGGGAGATATATATGGAGAAGGGAAGATGGAGATGGAGAAGAATAGGTGGAGAAATTAGAATGTGAGATAGAGATGGAGAATGGAAGATGAAGTTGAAGAAGAGTTAGTGGAAAAATTAGAATGGGAGATGGAGTTAGTGGAGAAATTAGAATGGGAGGTAGATGAGTTGATTATAAAAGGAGGAAGAAGTGAACTTGGGAGGGAGGATTATTTTTGGAGAGAAAATTTTGGATGTTTGAGAGAGTTTTGGAAGGTTGAAGAAAAATTTGAGAGAAAGAAAATACCAAAAAGAGAGAGAGAATTTTGAGGATGATGGGAGTTTAAACCTAGGAGTTATCATCACCAATTCCTTCATCGATCAACATAAATCAAGAGTTCATCCTCGTCAACGAGCAAGCAAATCCGAGCTAAGTGTTTGTATTTATTCATTTATTTGTGGTTTTAGTCGCAAATTAGCACAAAATTGTATACACTTTCTCCATTTCTCATTTCTCCATATTTTTATGTCAGGCAAAGGACAACTCCAAGTCAACGGTAAATCTTATGGAGGTGTAAACACAAAAAGAGAGCACTCCACTAGAGCCTGAGGAATAAACCAAGCCTGAATTGCCAAATCAGGATATCCATGAAATTAAGGTACCGAAAGGGCATTAGTTTTAATTAACTAGTGTAACCAAGTCCTCGAACTCATAATCTCTGGTTCGTAGAAGTAATTTAGTCCTCCCGCTAATTTACTTAGGTTTCTAATCAACCTACCAAAAATGATTAGTGGCGACTCTAAATTCTAAAATCATGTGAAAAAAATCAAAGTTGCGATTTGGTAGAGCTTGGGAGAGCTCGAACTAGGTTAGTTAATTTAATTAATTAATCTGGTAATCCATTAACCTAAAAATGAATTTTAGGTCGCGACAGCCGGGAATTGTCGTCTAAACGGTGGCTCCGACACCCGCTTCTCCCTCAAGGCCCACTCGTGGCGTTTCGCCACCTTGACGAGGTGCGTGAATGTCTGACAGCCTGAGGTATTGAGCTTCTCAAAGTATTCTAGAGGTAACGCCTTTAGGAATAGATCTACCAGCTCCTCCTCTAGGATAGCTGGCTTGACTTGGGTGGCTATCGCCCGCCACCTCTGGGCGAAGGTACGCATTGGCTCATTCCTCGCTTTTTGGGTTCTCAACAAGTCCTCTCTAGTCGGCGCCGTAGCCGTGTTGAATTTATACTGATGCAGGAAGCTTTCGGCCAAATCCTCCCATCCATCATAATCTTCTAACTCCAGTTCAATAAACCATGCTAGAGCTACTTCGGATAGGCTTTCTTGAAACGTGTTCATTAACAGCGAGACGTAGTCAGAGTAATGTGCCATTTTGCGCAGGTAGTACTTCAAATGAGCACGAGGACAGCCTGTCCCATCGTATTTCCTCACAAATTCAGGCTCCTTATAACCAGGTGGAACCTCTATTGTTGACACCTAATTTTCAATCAACTTTTCTTTTCTTCTTTTTTAAAATTAATAGAAAATCCACAAAAATTCATAAATTTGAAAAAATTAACTTTGGAGACCTTTGCCAAGCCTAGGGAACCAATTTTGACCAAAAAAAGATTTTTCATATTTTCAGTATTTTTCGGTATTTTTATTTTCTAAAATTGATAGAAAATCTATAAAAATGATAAAATTGTAAAATCAACTTTGGAAGCCTTGGCCAAGTTTAGGCAACCATTTTTGAGTAAAAAAATAATTTTTCATATTTTTTGTATTTTTTTAAATATAATTTTTAGAAATTAGGAAAATATTTAATAAATAATAGCATTTGAGGCCACAAAAATACATAAAAATAGTCAATATTTTTCCTTTAAATCCCTTTTCATGTTGGCCATCGCAAATTTAAAAAATCCAATTCGAGGTCGTGTATTCCTTAACGAGCATAATCTCGAATCGGGCCTAAAAATATTCAATTTGAGTCAATTTATTTTCATTTTTCACTTTTAGGAGTTGTGACATTGTTCTTTAATATTCCAAATTTTCATCTTGGCCCAATTATACCCAGAATGACTCAAATTTACAAACAGGGCTTTAATTAAATTTTGCATTATTTTCAATAGCAAGAAATGAGCTTAAATTCAACATGCGATAGGTGTGTCGAAAATTGTGAGGAGATTTGGACTTAAAGAAATATTTTTCCAGGGACTGAATTACAAATACTTAAAATCTCATGGACTAGAGTGCAAATACCTAATACTTGAGGGATTATTTTGTAAATAACAAAAAGAAGAGTTAGTGGAGAAATTAGAATAGAGAAGGGAAGATGGAGAAGAGGAGATGAAGATAGGAAGATGGAGAAGAGGAGATGAAGATAGGAAGATGGAGAAGAGGAGATGGAGAAGAGAAGATAAAGAAAATAAGATGAGAATAGAGAAGGGAAGATGGAGATGAAGAAGAGTTAGTAGAATGGGAGATAGATATGGAGAAGGGAAGATGAATATGAAGAAGAGTTAGTGGAGAAATTAGAATGTGAGATAGAGATGGAGAAGGGAAGATGAAAATGAAGAAGAGTTAGTGGAGAAATTAGAATGGGAGATAGAGTTAATGGAAAAATTAGAATGGGAGATAGATGAGTGGTTTATAAAAGGAGGAAGAAGTGAGCTTGAGAGGGAAATTTTTTTGGAGAGAAAATTTTGGATGTTTGAGAGAGTTTTGGGAGATTGAAGAAAAACTGGAAAAAAAATTTTTTTTGGAGAGATTTCAAGAGAAAAAAATTTTGAGAGAGAAAAATTCGCCGCCGTGGAACAAGCCTTGGCGACGCGACGGATTCATCTCCAACGAGCTCTAGGCGCATCAGCATGTGCAATTATCTGGTAACTCAATTTTTCGTGTTTAGATGACGAAATCTCGAAAATAAATGTACTGAACATTCGTAGATGACTTCGAGATCTTCGATTTGATATATTATGGCACGAAAATTGACGTCGTTTGCTATGTCAAAAGGGTCCCGAAAGTGAAAGCAGAAATCTGAAAATATGGTGATCAGAACCTGAGATGGAATTTTTCTGATCTGACCTTTCACGCTAAATGATTTTCCATGGGTTATTCTAGACTTTGTTTCATAAAGATCTCTTCATGACATTTGTTCATAAGATCTTAATGCATAACATATAAAAAATACAAAAATATTCATGCACGTTTCGTATTTTTAATGCATTTAATGAAATCATGCAATTCTGTTGGCGTCCTTGAGTCTGAGTGTTTTTCTGTGCGTGGTCATATTGATTTGTAGTTATCTTATGTTTAGAGTCTTCTTTTGAAACTTCACAAAAAATGAAAGTTGTTCATTGGGGTCTTGTTTAGTAGACTGGAAAGTTTGGTGCATTAATTTTGAGATTTGAGTGTCCATTTAAGCCTAATCCTGAAATATGTCTGTTCTGTGAAATTTGTTTGTTTGCTGCTGACCTCTCATGAAAGACCATTTTCTACACGAAAATGAGTGTCTCTTCAATAAGAATGTAAAACATGAAAGTTGTCAAAGACACATTTTCCCATCCACATAAAAAATCTCAGAATTTTTACATACATTTCATTATTTCTTTTGTATTTTATGGTTACTGCTTTCTCCCTAAGAATGTTCATGGACAGTATGATTTAATTCGTATTTTTTGTGTTAATGCATTGGAAAATGTAAAAAATGGTCTCAATGAAGTTTAATCAGCACGTGTTACACTCTCTTTGAGTTTTTGAATTGTCTTAACTCATTGGTGATTGTGCATGTCCGATTGGATAAGTTCATTATTTTCATTTGGCTTTCGGCCCGATGCTTTGAAGACTGGAGGATGACCGATGTCCATTCCGGTCCGTTTTGTTGTACTCTCGACCCACGAGGCTTGGCGACGGGTGTTTGACCGATGTCCATTCCGGTCCATTTTTGTTGTATTCCCAATCATGTCTCGGGTTTTATTTAATTGGTATGTAATTATTCACCCGACGAGTTGCGGGTTTTATTTTCACTGTCCTTAGGGTAGTTTTACTTTACCTGCTCTCTCTTCACATCTTCATTTGCTTTGGGTGATTTTGCATTCTTTTATAATACATCCAAAATACAAAAAAAAATGTAGAAAATCCAAACAACCAAAAAAAAAAATGGAAAATCTGAAAATACAAAAAATGCCATTCATGTGCATCTCATGTAGTATGTCTCATGTATGTTTGTTATGTTATCCGTATGTTCGTATAGACATATCGTATTTGTTTGTTCTCGTATGCACGTCACGTACGCGACGTTTGCAAATTCCACATTTGTCTGTTATGATATGTTATTAACCCATGCATATTCATTCAGAAAAATCAAAAATTTCAAAATAAGGGTTTTATCCCCTCTTTTTCAAAAATGAGGGTTTTATCCCATCTTTTCAAAATGACGACTTTGCCCTTTATGGGCAAAATCGAAATGTACGTATTTACATACACATATCACTATGCATGTCACATATATATGTCACGTATTTGTATGGTGTATGTATGCATGTTACATATCGTATTCGTGCGTCTTCATACGCATGTCACATACGTATTCGTATTCGTCTATCCCCGCATGCATGTTGTATTCATACGCATGTCACGTACGCATATCATTCGCATGTCCACGTACGTATGTCCTTCGCATGTAACGCACGTATATGTATTCGTCTATCTCGTATGCATATCGTATTCATACACATGTCACGTACGTATGTCGTTCGCATGTCATGTACGTATGTCATTCGCACGTCACGCACGTATTCGTATTCACATATCTACGTATTCGTATATCATATTCGTATGTCCGTATTTGTGTGTCGTATTTGTATGTCAACGTTTGCGTTCATACCCTTTATGCATTTCATTTTAAAGTGAAAACATAAAAAGAACACCTTACCAGGGTCTTAGGAATAAATCAAGTGAGAGTTGCCAAAATAGGATATCCATGGAATTAAGGTACCGAAAGGGCATTAGTTTTAATTAACTAGTGTAACCAAGTCCCCGAACTCATAATCTCTGGTTTGCAGGAGTAATTTAGTTCTCCCGCTAGGTTACTTAGGTTTCTAATCAACCTACCAAAAATGATTAGTGGCGACTCCAAATTCTAAAATCATGTGAAAAAAAATCAAAGTTGCGATTTGGTAGAGCTTGGGAGAGCTCGAACTAGGTTAGTTAATTTAATTAATTAATCTGGTAATCCATTAACCTAAAAATGAATTTTAGGTCGCGACAGCTTGGCGACTCCGCTGGGGAGTTGTTCTTAATTTTTGAAAAATTTAAGAACTTAGAGGACTTAGGCCAATAAAATTTCATGAATATTCACTTGGTTTGGCAATTGGTTGAATTCTAATCTTTAGGTGTTAAATGGTCTTGCAGATGGGAGTTATAAGGGGTGGAGTGTTTGGCTAACCCCTTATTTTGCAGGTTTGGTGTATGGAAATTGGAATTTAATTTTTGCACATTTTGAAGCGGTGTTTGAATTTAACTGCTGTGCATGATTATTTGTTTTAGCACTACATCACACACGTCCCGTGACCGGACCTGGGTCACTAGTTTTAGGATGATATTGTGATTTGGTTCTAGCATTCAGCGTGAGATCACGTTGAAAGTTAGTCCAGATTCAATCCCGAACCTCTTTTCAAAAATGAGTTTTAAAAGTTAGGCCTCAGGCTTGGTAAGATTACCAAAGCAGTGGTTTTAATTTTTGACTCGAGGAGCCGAAGTTTGGAGACCCGGCTAATCCTGATTACGTCGTAGGGGTCACGGCTAATCTTGATTATGTGCGCGAGATTGTCGCCTTGCCGTAAGTCTTTCGCTTCAATTTGTCAGCCTTTAGAGTAGATAGGCTAAGATTTAAACTCACGATTCATGTGCATGTCTATGCGACTTACATGGTATTTTTGACGGTGAAAGTAAGTTTTCTAACTTCATCTTGTATTTATTTTTTGTCGGTCCATGTTAGGTGTCGGTCAAATTTTGAATTTAACATCAAGGTCATTTTTCAAAAGAAAATGAAAATCAAATTAGTATCCCATTTTTGAAAAAATAAAAATAAATAAATAAATAAATAAGTGTGAAAAATCCCTTAGGAAAATTTTGTTGACCAGTAAAAGATTTTGTTACATTTTTCTACTTCAATAGAAATGAGATTTTCTTGACAAATTTATCCCCAAAAATTCATTCTGATAAAAGGAAAATCCCTTCGGGAAATTTGCTAAATTTTAAGATATTTTATCACATTTTTCAAGTTGTAAAAATTTGCAAGAAAATTCTTTTTGAGAAATTCACCCATGTTTTTCTAAGAAAATTTTCTCTAAAATTGAAAAATAAAATTGGACTAATGTATGAATCATGGGCCGACCCCTATTGGATCACATACTGATTATTTTCTTTACTTTTGCAGAGAATTATAGGTACCCTGGGGTGGAGAAAAATCGGGCTCGTTGGTGATAACAATCAGGGGGCAAGCGAAGATATCGTTAACCCTAGGGGCATATGAAGAGGCCAATTCTTCCGGAGACAGAATCGTGTCAATAAGTCAGCACGTATGGGCCATGTATTTTGATGAGGGGTAGTGAATGCATCCAGATCGGGCCTGGGGACATTTTTAATATATTAGAAGGGTTCATGTATTTTTGTTGAGAAAGTCGAGACTGTGTAATCAAAACCCATGGGGCAAGATTATGAACCCGATCTTGCGACGCCTTTCGAATTAAATTGAACAAAGGCTTGCCTTTTTACCTTCCTCGGATTCAAAACACATAAAAGATTTTGGAGGACTAGTATTTTATTACCGAGCATGGCCCGCAATCATTTCTCCCAATGCTACAGGCGACCGACACATTCAAGTGGACGCCGAAAGAGATAGGCAGGAGTAAAGTGGGGCACGCAACAGGCAGCCCGGTTTGTTTATTGGAGCACTAATCGAGTGGTCGATTTGCAATAATTCACACGACTGACTCACGGCGCTGTGACCGGTGGGGGCTGCCACCGAACCCTTCGCCAATGTCCTTGATATCATCGCCGGCAGCAGATAACAAGAACACCGAGAAGAGTGTTAAGCCTCAACGTCTTCAGTACCGTAAATCGTCCTATCATGCTATATGGGCGAAGAAATGGCAGGAAAATGAAAAGCACAAACATGTGAAACTTTCTCTTCATTCCATTCACCAACAAACCTTACAACAACTCACTGGGGAGAAAAAGTGAAATCAAATTGAGCCCTAATAAGCGTCACAAAGGAGCTCAGCTGGCTCTCCATAAAGTTGATGCTCTGGGTGCACCGGGCGTTCTCGGGATCAAGCTCCGCGAGCCTAAAGAAGAGGCGATCGCACTTCTCTTTAACCTAGGCCATAGTGGCCTCGTAATGCTCAATGGCAAACTCCAGGTCCGAAATCGCCGCCCTCTCGAAAGCAATGTCTGCCGTAATGTCATCAAGCCTCTCCTGCAGCCAACCGCATTTGCACCTCATCACAATATTGCCTGGCTCCTGTTCGGCGTAAGTTCGGACCAAGGCCAGACGGTCCACCAGCTTTCCCCTCTCACGAACCAGCCAGGAAAGCTGATCGTTGGCAAACTTGAGGGCCTTTTTGTGATTATCAGCCACAAATGTAACTGTTGCCAGACGCTCGTGCCGGTTTCGGTAACGAGCTTTCACGACGGCGGTCACAAGGACCGTCTCATAAGCGCGGTTATAGGCAGCCAGAAAATTGATGAAGACGGTCGAGAAGTTCCGATACTCCTTCCCCAGTTGGGTACCCTCAACAGAAGCAGCGTCCACAGTCCTGAATAAACCAAGGATTTCAACCTCAACGGTAGAGTTTTTGGCTATATGAGCGTAACCTCTACCAAGAAGATTGTAGAGTCTCTCCCACCCAGCCAGGACTTCGGCGGATAAGGTGTGGTTAGGAGAATTGGCCATTTTTGAAAGCAGAATACGAAAGAAAGGAGAGAGATGAGGCAGATGAGCGGAATGCGAAGATGGTAATCTGCTTTAATTTAAATACTGATTTCACAGGGGCAGTCCTTATAGGTTTTCCTATCTACCATTCTCTGTCGGCAACACCCCCGGTGGCTCAAATTCCAGTCAAGTGGCAACCTCGAGCCGAACAAACCTGACGTCTCTGTGGAAAAGCTGGACGGGACTCCACCGCTTTGAAAAAAGAAAGAACGAAAAGACGAGCTGAGTGGGGGACAAAGAAATTTTCGGCAGAAAGAGAGATATTACTCGTCTTCATTGGAGGACCCGCCAGTAAATCGACGGTGGAAATCTTGACAGGGACCCTCTATCGCGAAAAGAAAGAAGAAGACAAACTGAGCGATAAACGAGGATTTCTCCTTTAATCAAAAGCTGAATGTCAGATTTTCCCCTCGGTAAATCTAATAGGACTGCCCGTGAAGGGGGAAGTCGTTGCTATTGCCAGAGAGAGAATTTATCCTCATTTGATAGTGAGGGTTCATCTGCACGAACTCGCAGGAGAAAGATAGAGAGGAAGGAGTTCTCGTGGGAGAGGAATTCAAAACCTTCACCATCAAAGCATTGGCTTTCAAAGCCTGTTACGAGAAGCCATCAACGATCCCGTGATCCCTCAAGTCCGAGAAGACATCCTAAGGCGGTCTCGAATCGGCAGTCCTAGATCCAGAAATATGTCGAGCATTAGGGAAATGGGCGCATGTTCAACCCTGGTCGAAGCTGATGAAGTTCCTTACCTTGAGGGTCTACTGGTCATGGCCATTGACGGTAATCCAGTCTCTCTGTCAATCCTTGTTACCGTATTAAGAAAATGCCGGTATAAGGTTGTAGCTCAAGCAAAGGCGACAGAGGCCTTAGAGATATTAAGGAGGAGTAGTGACCAGTTTGATATCGTCGTCACCGCCATGGTAGGGATTGACATGGATGTTTTCACTCTCTTTGAAGTCATCAATTCTAAATAAAACATGCCAGTCCTCGTAATATCGGCAAGCGATGATCAGCAAGCCATGATGAAGGCTGTCTTAAACGGGGCCCAAGACGTCGTAACGAAACCAGTTAGGGTTCAGATGCTTCAAAACATATGGCAGCACGTGGTAAGGAAGCAATTGCACGACCATGAGAACAAGCATCAAGCCTTCAATTTTATTCCAAGCAACTGGAGAAAGAAGATGAGTTGGTCTCCCGAGCTGCATCGTATGTTTGTTAATGCAGTTCAGCAACTAGGAATCGATTCGGCACGGCCGCAACATATACTGGAAATTATGAAGGTAGAGGGACTCACTAAAGCAAATGTTTCGAGTCATCTTCAGAAGTACAGAAAAAGGGTGAGAGAACACAATGCAGCTCAGAATCAAGAAAACCAAGGCGGGACTGATCCAAGCCTGAACGTTGAGTCTCCTCGCCACCATAAGTTCCACAGGTTAGCATGGGGCGAGCCACTTCCCATCATCAACCAAACCAGTAGCCGTGCCATCAATCCCCTAGGCGTTAATCAAAGTATCCCCCAGAATCACCCTAATGCTCTTCAAGAGTATAGACCGCAGGGGCAGTGTATTCAGACTCCTTGGTTTGAGCACCAACCCGTGGCTAGAATTCATCCCATGATCAGCGCGCCTGCGCAGCCAGAGAATCAGACAAGAAATTATCCTGAGCACTTCCACTTCTCTAATCCTCAAATGGAAGGAGTTCTTGGCAGCAGGACAGTTGGTGATCCCCACACTTTCTGGAGTAATGATGAAGACTTCAGCTCGAGAAGTCAAATTGCTCATGGCGAGGACAGAATGAGAAATCTACCGCCAGCATTTGCCAACAATAATGCCCAATTCGAGTATCAGTTGCTGGAAGGTTCAAGAGATTACCCAGATGATGAGCTTACTGCCCTGGTCAACCAGTTTAAGGTTGACAGACATCCGAAGCCATAATCGGAAGCCAGTGATTAAGGACTCTCAAACATCGGTCATCCATGCCTGAACCAGCATGAGACTAGCTGATTATCGAAGAGCCGCAGGAGAGGCATAACTGACCTTGAACAAGTGCACCTTTCATTTCATGCTTAATTCCCCTGCGTGTGATATTTCCAGCTTTCTAGGTGTCTAGATTTAATTCAGGGGCATGGGGTAATTTTTTTTTTATCTCGTCGAATGCGTGAATCCCTTTTTATGCTAGACTCAGGGCGGATCAATTTGTGGCAACGTCGCTGATTGCCATAATGAGAAATGTTGAATGACCTCACGTAGGGAAATTTCAAGTGAAAAGCCCAGGCGAGCTCGAAGATGGGTAACTGTGTGTCGTTCCAATTTACCCTCAATCATCGCAAAATGCTAAATTGGATTTGTTCCATTCTCTTCCAGGGGATTGCAAATTGCCTCAAGAGTGTCGCAAAATGAAATGACCCAATGGAATGTGATAGGACTCATTTGCCTTAAAGGTAACCTTTAAATTAAAGGAGCCCTCCGATCCACGGACTCGATGGCATAAAAAATGATGATGGTCCAAAGCAACCCGAAAGAAAACAAGGCCCAACTAAGCAAAGCACTTATGTGGCAAGCTCAAAGTGAAGGGTAACTCGGGACATACAATCCAATCCAATCCAAATGAAGGAACTTCCTCAATTCAAATTCAATGGAAGTACATACAAGGGTAAAACAGTATCGTTCCAATTTTTCTAGAATATGAAGAACATATACTGCCGCATTCCCTTTCATTTTTGCAGTGAAAGTCTCTACTGGCCAGATTTTCCTGTCTACCATTCCCTATCAGCATTACCTCCGCTACTCGTCTCCAATCTCGAGCCAAGCAAATCCGACATCTCTGCCAAAAGTTTGACGGGATGACACAACTTTGAAAAAGGAGAAAGAAAGGTGACTTGGGTGGGAGACAAGGAAAATGAGATTTGTTTTTATAGGAGAACACGCCAGCAAATCGACGGTAGAGACGTTGATAGGGACCCTACCACTATGAAGAGATGAGAAAAGACGAGCCAAGCAAGAAACACGCAGGAAAGGTTGAGAAAGACAGAAATCTCGGGAGAAGCGATACATATGCTAAGCCGATGCCAAATTTTAAAAGAGACATCCTCCTGATAATTTTTATTCATACATTGAAGAGAGTTTTAAAGCATACACGGTTCAGAGAGAGTGAAAATACAGAAAGATATAGTAAACCTTGAGAAATCATCGACCAAATCGAAGATGTCTCAACCCAATACTTCCGAAAGCTATCATTGCCTGCTGAATATGGGAGAGGAAGAGTTCGAAACCATGTTTGGGATCGAGCCTATGGAACCTGGCCCTTTCGCCGACGACGTCCAAGATCTCAGTAAAGATAAGGACAACAACGGTAAGGGTCAAAAGAAGCGTTACCATCGCCATACTAAGGAGCAAGTACAAAGGCTTGAGGATTTCTTCAGAACATGTCCTATGCCAGACGGCAAACAGAAAATGGAACTAAGTCAAGAGCTAGGACTTGAACCTTCACAAATCAAGTTCTGGTTTCAAAATAGGCGAACCCGAATGAAGACTCGTCATGACCACAACGAAGCCGAGTTTCTAAGAGTTGAAAATGAAAACCTCCGAGCGGAAAACAAGATGTATAAAGAGGCTTTTGACTCCGCCACCTGCCCTAACTGCAACAGCCTCCTCCTCGCCTTCGATGAAATGCATGATCTAAGGATTGAAAATGCGTGTTTGAGAAGCGAGTTAGACCAGTTTATAACAGAATCGAGTTCTATTGGAGCAAGGTACAAAACGACTAATGCTACTGGATCAGCATCAATACCTCCCGGGGAAGGGGAGATGTATCACCACCAGGCAAGCGGTATTGACGATGAACTCACCGCCATGATCAACCAGTTTAATGTTAATGAAGCACAGGGACTGTAATATGCACAGGGAGTCTGTATTTCGAAGCTGAGATCACGGGTCCTTCAACATAGCCGATGCATACCTGGTCCAGAATGAAGCCAGCTGATCATGGGAGAGCCTGCTGAGGGAGCAAAATCGATCTTGAACGAATGCAGACGCTTCATTTCCTTGCATATGATGTTTTCTACTTTCATTGATGTTCAGAATGAACGCAAAAGCAAGAAGCAGCAATTTCCTATTCTCCTATTAAATGCTCGAGTCTGCTACCACACCAAACTCGTAGTGAATTTATTGCGAGTAAAAAGTCGCGCGAACTAGAAAGGTAAAGCAGTATCGTTTCAATTTACCCTCAAATTGTCCCGATTCTAAATTAGATCCCTTCTGTTTACAGGAATTTGCAAATTGACCCAAAAACGAAATTCCCCGATTAATCAAAACTTTAGGCAAATAGATTCGTGGACATCGCCACAGAATGGACGGCTTCAAATGAGGAATATGTGAACGAAAGACCCAAACAATCTCAAAGAAGGGTAATTCTGTATCGTTCTAATTTGCTCATACTCGTCTCGTGTTCTGAATTATTTTATTCCATTCTTAACAGGGTTTGTAAACCGCCCCGAAAAATACAGTGACCTGGAATGACCTAGTACAATACAACAACACCATGTCATCTCAAGGATTGACTCTTAAAAGGAACCTCCATGAGCGCCTGCGGTCTTGTGGACCAGATGGCATGGGGAATGACAGTGGTCTGAGACGTCCCGCGTTCGATTCTCGAGGATGGAAATGTTGTAAGTATTGTAAATAAATAAAACAACTTTTTCTCGCATTTCTTTTTGCAAAAAGAAACAGGAATACTCGACGAGCAATACCAAGGTCAGTATTTTGTTACGATCTTAGCTTAACGTTGAAGTGTCTAGCGAAAGTCAAGGGAAACTCAATCCAGTGAACTTGATAAAGGCGTCACGCAAAACATTCAATATGAAGGGTAAACCAGTATCGTATCCAATACATCATTTCTAATACTGACTAATACGTCTTCTTCTCCATTGTTTGACAGGAAATGTCTAACTTGACATACCCACGGAGAAAATCCCGAGTGGTAAAACTGGTAAAGGAGTTGCGCGAAGCACTCAAGGGTAACTCAGTATCGTGTCCAGTTCATCATTTCTGATACTAGCTAACAGGTCTCCTTCCTTGTTACAGGAAATGTTAAACTAACACCTGATACTTCAAAGAAAACAGCCCAAAGGGGCCAAGTTATGATCGCCTGATGCGATCCGTCTGATGAAATAAGGGAAATCAATGGCAAACCCTAGATCGAAAAGAGGCAAAACCAGAAACAAGCTACTCCTCGACTCGGGGAATAGGCCCCCAACGTGTCTGATCCGCCCACACAGCCAGGGGCAATTTCCATACTTGTACTTGTATTGCCATATTTGCATGATGTTTACACATTCCATGATTTATGCATGACTGTTCTGCATGTTCAATTTGTCAATTTTGACTGGGGGTATAAACTGTACACGATGCATCGTATGTACAGAATGGGGCATGACAGGACGATGAAAGGCAAGCCATTTCCACATACGTCCTGTATTTAATCCACAGTGAGTTGAGCGGTAGACAAATTCCGCATTCTCCAAGGCAATGGGTTTTCTCGCAAAAGATACGATAGTCGAAGTGAAGGAGGCATTCATTCTCCATTCCAAACACTTCAGGCAACCATTGACAACCCATTTGAACGGTGATTTCATTTCATAACCCTGTCAAGAACCACCCCACACTGGGGCAAAACAGAGGTAATTCCAACAATATCAGGAGATAAATAGTTAGAAATTCTCTTGCTTGGACTAACATCAATCTTCGAGTGTTTCTTTGCATGATACTCGAATTTTAATTCAAGTGCTTTAGGATGACGAAGAGCATTTATTTTCTCTATCCTACACACTCATCCTTTGCATAACCCAATTGAGCCTGCAAATTCATTTCTCAAGCCCATGTTGGTGATCCTTGCTCATTTCAAGGTAACGACGACACCTTCCCCCAAAAGAGCAGAATTGAAGAAATTGGGCCAATAGAGAATTCTCGAATCAGCCCATTTCATATGCTAGACTTTCATGTAATGTTTGTTGAAAATCATCTTGTTGCTAAAATTCAAAATCACAAGATTATTAAACAAAAAAAAAGAGAGAGACAAGTGTAGCCTAAAGAAAATGGGCCTGCTTCCAAACAAAAGGGAGTCGGGAGTATGAAAAGCAAAGGCTACTCCAAAGAATCTCGGGCAGAAAGAGCAAAGTGCCTATCAAAAGCAAGGCCAATGCCCATATATCTGTAATGAACTTCTGACTTCGAACATACATTTTGAGAATTCCCGAAAAAGGATCCCCAAAGAAGTCAGTTTGCAAAGTGTAAAAGAACTACCACCCCTCAGCCAATGATGGTATTCATTAAAGACAAATTCAGGAAGGTCAAAGATCGGTGACAAGACTGCAATGATCACCAACACCAAGCCCTTCTCATATATTTTGCTGAACCAAAACGAGCCCTTCGTTTCTCAGACCCAAATCCCGACCTACGTTACGACCCTTGAAAGTCTCTTCTGATTAGGGCACCTAAATTAATGTAAGAGTTGAATGACTTTAAGAATCGCTCGAAGAAGTTCGAGAAAGATTATTTCTCTCTCATTTTGCAGGGTTCTTGACTTGTAAACCCGGAGCAGATGATGAAGACCTTTTTTTGTCAATGGCCCTGACTCGAAATGAGTCTCCTTTGATAAGCCTTTGACCCAGCCCACATTACGGTCCTAATCAAGACCTCTAGATCGGCTTGATCGTATCAATTGCGAGATTACTCAGACCCTCGCTGAATGCGATGATGGTAAGGTTGAGTGCTTTCTTTTCAAATCCTGCAATCCGGATAAATAGCGTTTCTCAAGAGTGAGAGAAAGCCCTTTCGGACTGAAGTCCCCATTCAAGTTCAATTCGAGGTATTCATGACATGATAACCTCCCTGGACAGAATTGGAAATGCAAACTCGATAGAATAGTCATGCATGATCCATATTATGAGCATACACATATGGTTTTAATCATTGCAAACTCAACTGAATGGTTTTGCATGAACCGATGAACTCATTGATAAAAATGCTTGCACATGTTACCTCTGATACTATCTGACAAGTAGTGCATTCCTAATAGTCGAGTTACTCTCCGAGGTCTCGAAATTCATCTAGAGGCTATTAAACAAACAAGCCCTGTTGGCTAATGCTCGCCAAGCATTTTCAGGTGAGTATATCTTCAACCTGAACCTTTCAATTCTGATGATTGTCTGGGTGCTCAAATCCATTGCAGCACATAAGGTCATTCAGTGAGCAAGCAGACACGATACAATCGGTCTGTCTATGCCTCGATCATTAACTCAGAAGATCCAGGTAAGTCTTCTGAACCCTTGCAACTCATGATCAACATACTCTCATGAAGTCTTCATCAGCTCACGATTGATACAATCTCGTGTTCTCAAGCTTTATCAAATCATGATTGACCAACTCTCGTGTTCTTGATCTTTGCCTCATCGGTTTATTCCTAAAGTGATGGGACAACAAAAATTAGGTTTGAGCTTCTGCAGGATTTTTGGTTTCCCCAGATCCCAGAATGGCACCCTTCATGATAAGTCAAATTGGATTTGAGCGTCTGCAGGATTTCTGGTTTCCCCAAATCCCAGAATGGCACCCTTCAAGGTAAGTTAAGTCGGATTTTGAGGATTCCTGGTCTCCCTAGATCCCAGAATGACACCCTTCAAGGTAAGTTAAATCGGGTTTGAGCGTCTGCAAGATTCCTGGTTTCCCCAGATCCCAGAATGGCACCCTTCATGGTAAGTTAAATTGGGTTAGAGCGTCTGCAGGATTCTTGATCTCCTTAGATCCCAGATATACCCAAAAATCATTTTCTCAATCAATACCTCTTCAGTCTACCCAAAAAAGGTGAAATCAAGGGTATATTATCTCCGGAGCCCTTCCATTGGAAACCCCAATACGGAACGGTCCATTTCCAAAGTTCTTTTTACAGGCGACCAAAGTCCTTTCTACAGGCGAGCAAGTCCTTTCTACAGGCAATAAAAAGTCCTTTTTACAGGCAACCAAAGTCCTTTCTACAGGCGACCAAGTCCTTTCTACAGGAAACCAAGTCCTTCTTACAGGCAAATCAAGTCCTTTTTACAGGCATACCAAGTCCTTTTTACAGGCATCAAAGTCCTTTCTACAGGCACAAGTCCTTCTTACAAGCATCAAGTCCTTTTTACAAGCACCAAGTCCTTTCTACAGGCACACAAAAGTCCTTCTTACAGGCACCAAGTCCTTTCTATAGGCAACCAAAAGTCCTTTCTAAGGCACACCAAAGTCCTTTTTATAGGCAAAACAAAGTCCTTTCTACAGGCACTAAAGTCCTTCTTACAGGCATTAAAGTCCTTCTTACAGGCATTTCCATGGGGTGACCTACCATACAGGTCAAATCTTAATTTAATCAGTAGAATCCTTTCACTAGGAATCTACCATGGGGTGACCTACCATACGGGTGAAAATTCAATCCGATTTTAATCAGTAGAATCCTTTTATTAGGAATCTACTATGGGGTGACCTACCATACGGGTCCAAGTTCCACTACCCTAAGGTTTTCTTATAACGAATCCTTAGGTTCTCATCTCATTTTCAGCAGAGCACTCATGTCAGGAAACCGCTATACAACGAGCAGGTAAGTGCCAGGTAAATTCTCATCTTTGTCTCTCCCTCATCGCATTAAAGCCTCCTCAAACCGGGTTTGGATCGAAATTTGCTAAAAGGGGTATTGGAGATCGAATGTCATGACTCTTTTTATTTCATTGTGTTGAGTCGATTAGGATTCAGGTGTCGTCTCGTCTTTGAAATGAACATCTACCGAGCTTCCTTTCAAAGAGAGGCAACTGTTGACACCTGATTTTCAATCACCTTTTCTTTTCTTCTTTTTTAAAATTAATAGAAAATCCACAAAAATTCATAAATTTGAAAAAATTAATTTTGGAGACCTTTGCCAAGCCTAGGGAACCAATTTTGACCAAAAAATGATTTTTCATATTTTCAGTATTTTTCGGTATTTTTATTTTCTAAAATTGATAGAAAATCTATAAAAATGAGAAAATTACAAAATCAACTTTGGAAGCCTTAGCCAAGCTTAGGCAACCATTTTTGAGTAAAAAAATAATTTTTCATATTTTTTGTATTTTTTTAAATATAATTTTTAGAAATTAGGAAAATATTTAATAAATAATAGCATTTGAGGCCACAAAAATACATAAAAATAGTCAATATTTTTCCTTTAAATCCCTTTTCATGTTGGCCATCGCAAATTTAAAAAATCCAATTCGAGGTCGTGTATTCCTTAACGAGCATAATCTCGAATCGGGCCTAAAAAAATTCAATTTGAGTCAATTTATTTTCATTTTTCACTTTTAGGAGTTGTGACATTGTTCTTTAATATTCCAAATTTTCATCTTGGCCCAATTATACCCAGAATGACTCAAATTTACAAACAGGGCTTTAATTAAATTTTGCATTATTTTCAATAGCAAGAAATGAGCTTAAATTCAACATGCGATAGGTGTGTCGAAAATTGTGAGGAGATTTGGACTTAAAGAAATATTTCTCCAGGGACTGAATTACAAATACTTAAAATCTCATGGACTAGAGTGCAAATACCTAATACTTGAGGGATTATTTTGTAAATAACAAAAAGAAGAGTTAGTGGAGAAATTAGAATAGAGAAGGGAAGATGGAGAAGAGGAGATGAAGATAGGAAGATGGAGAAAAGGAGATGGAGAAGAGAAGATAAAGAAAATAAGATGAGAATAGAGAAGGGAAGATGGAGATGAAGAAGAGTTAGTAGAATGTGAGATAGATATGGAGAAGGGAAGATGAATATGAAGAAGAGTTAGTGGAGAAATTAGAATGTGAGATAGAGATGGAGAAGGGAAGATGAAAATGAAGAAGAGTTAGTGGAGAAATTAGAATGGGAGATAAAGTTAATGGAAAAATTAGAATGGGAGATAGATGAGTGGTTTATAAAAGGAGGAAGAAGTGAGCTTGAGAGGGAAATTTTTTTGGAGAGAAAATTTTGGATGTTTGAGAGAGTTTTGGGAGATTGAAGAAAAACTGGAAAAAAAAAATTTTTTGGAGAGATTTCAAGAGAAAAAAATTTTGAGAGAGAAAAATTCGCCGCCGTGGAACAAGCCTTGGCGACGCGACGGATTCATCTCCAACGAGCTCTAGGCGCATCAGCATGTGCAATTATCTGGTAACTCAATTTTTCATGTTTAGATGACGAAATCTCGAAAATAAATGTACTGAACATTCGTAGATGACTTCGAGATCTTCGATTTGATATATTATGGCACGAAAATTGACGTCGTTTGCTATGTCAAAAGGGTCCCGAAATTGAAAGCAGAAATCTAGAAATATGGTGATCAGAACCTAAGATGGAATTTTTCTGATCTGACCTTTCACGCTAAATGATTTTCCATGGGTTATTCTAGACTTTGTTTCATAAAGATCTCTTCATGACATTTTTTCATAAGATCTTAATGCATAACATATAAAAAATACAAAAAAATTCATGCACGGTTCGTATTTTTAATGCATTTAATGAAATCATGCAATTCTGTTGGCGTCCTTGAGTCTGAGTGTTTTTCTGTGCGTGGTCATATTGATTTGTAGTTATCTTATGTTTAGAGTCTTCTTTTGAAACTTCACAAAAAATGAAAGTTGTTCATTGGGGTCTTGTTTAGTAGACTGGAAAGTTTGGTGCATTAATTTTGAGATTTGAGTGTCCATTTAAGCTTAATCCTGAAATATGTATGTTCTGTGAAATTTGTTTGTTTGCTGCTGACCTCTCATGAAAGACCATTTTCTACACGAAAATGAGTGTCTCTTCAATAAGAATGTAAAACATGAAAGTTGTCAAAGACACATTTTCCCATCCACATAAAAAATCTCAGAATTTTTACATACATTTCATTATTTCTTTTGTATTTTATGGTTACTGCTTTCTCCCTAAGAATGTTCATGGACAGTATGATTTAATTCGTATTTTTTGTGTTAATGCATTGGAAAATGTAAAAAATGGTCTCAATGAAGTTTAATCAGCACGTGTTAAACTCTCTTTGAGTTTTTGAATTGTCTTAACTCATTGGTGATTGTGCATGTCCGATTGGATAAGTTCATTATTTTCATTTGGCTTTCGGCCCGATGCTTTGAAGACTGGAGGATGACCGATGTCCATTCTGGTCCGTTTTGTTGTACTCTCGACCCACGAGGCTTGGCGACGGGTGTTTGACCGATGTCCATTCCGGTCCATTTTTGTTGTATTCCCGATCATGTCTCGGGTTTTATTTAATTGGTCTGTAATTATTCACCCGACGAGTTGCGGGTTTTATTTTCACTGTCCTTAGGGTAGTTTTACTTTACCTGCTCTCTCTTCACATCTTCATTTGCTTTGGGTGATTTTGCATTCTTTTATAATACATCCAAAATACAAAAAAAAATGTAGAAAATCCAAAAAACCAAAAAAAAATGGAAAATCTGAAAATACAAAAAATGCCATTCATGTGCATCTCATGTAGTATGTCTCATGTATGTTTGTTATGTTATCCGTATGTTCGTATAGACATATCGTATTTGTTTGTTCTCGTATGCATGTCACGTACGCGACGTTTGCAAATCCACATTTGTCTGTTATGATATGTTATTAACCCATGCATATTCATTCAGAAAAATCAAAAATTTCAAAATAAGGGTTTTATCCCCTCTTTTTCAAAAATGAGGATTTTATCCCATCTTTTCAAAATGACGACTTTGCCCTTTATGGGCAAAATCGAAATGTACGTATTTACATACACATATCACTATGCATGTCACATATATATGTCACGTATTTGTATGGTGTATGTATGCATGTTACATATCGTATTTATGCGTCTTCATACGCATGTCACATACGTATTCGTATTCGTCTATCCCCGCATGCATGTTGTATTCATACGCATGTCACGTACGCATATCATTCGCATGTCCACGTACGTATGTCCTTCGCATGTAACGCACGTATATGTATTCGTCTATCTCGTATGCATATCGTATTCATACACATGTCATGTACGTATGTCGTTCGCATGTCATGTACGTATGTCATTCGCACGTCACGCATGTATTCGTATTCACATATCTACGTATTCGTATATCATATTCGTATGTCCGTATTTGTGTGTCGTATTTGTATGTCAACGTTTGCGTTCATACCCTTTATGCATTTCATTTTAAAGTGAAAACATAAAAAGAACACCTTACCAGGGTCTTAGGAATAAATCAAGTGAGAGTTGCCAAAATAGGATATCCATGGAATTAAGGTACCGAAAAGGCATTAGTTTTAATTAACTAGTGTAACCAAGTCCCCGAACTCATAATCTCTGGTTTGCAGGAGTAATTTAGTTCTCCCGCTAGGTTACTTAGGTTTCTAATCAACCTACCAAAAATGATTAGTGGCGACTCCAAATTCTAAAATCATGTGAAAAAAAATCAAAGTTGCGATTTGGTAGAGCTTGGGAGAGCTCGAACTAGGTTAGTTAATTTAATTAATTAATCTGGTAATCCATTAACCTAAAAATGAATTTTAGGTCGCGACATCTATCTTCGTAAACGGAGAGATCTTGTCAAAGCGGGCCAGTTCGTAGCCCTGACTGCTAAGACATTCCTCTATTTTTGCGAGTCTCCTAGCACCTTCTTCTATCTTAGCGGCAGGCTTCCCCCTCTCTTTATCTGGGTTTAGCGTCATCGGTTCAGCTCTGGGTGGTAACTCAACAGGTACACTCTGACTGTTTCTGACGGTTTGGTCCTCTTCGGGAGTTCGGGTCTCATCTGAGGTATTGGATGGGGACGGTCGGGCCGCTTGATCATGCGTAGGGGCAGTTTTCTCCTGGCCGGCCATCATCATGACCCTCATCTCTGCCAGCATTGCGGCCATGGAGGTCATTTGGTTCTCCAAATTGATAACCCTCGGGCTCAGTTCCTCCTGCTCCATTCTGGTTCTTAGGCGGGTTTTAATACGGTGTCTAGTAGATTCCGTGGTTGGCAATTACCTGTTTTTAATATAAGAAAGTTAGAATGACGAATGATACAGATGAGAAAAGACTTAATCCAGTTAATTTCACGTTTTCGCGCGGTTAACGAGGAAAAGAATTGTCTTGCGTGCCCTTAGTCGCGCAAAAAGAGTTCTTTTCATCATTACCTGCTAGAAAACATGAAATTAAAAGAAGCGTAATCCATGCCAATAGTTTTGAGAATTAAAACAAAGATGCCATGATATATAAAATAGATCTGAATGCAACCCTAATATGGCCTAATCTCGATGGGAATTTCCTTCTATCCAAGTTTGGGATGCTTCGGAGCTCAAGTGTCTTCAACTTCCTTGGGAGGATCAGATTCCTAGTCACTGCTTTCCTCATCTTCGTAGTAAGTTGGTAGTCCCATATCTTCTGGTACATAGGGTTCGACCCCTGGTATGTATGGTACTATGTACTCTGGTACATAGGGTTTCACGAAACCACGCCTGATTGTCTTGTAATGCTGGATATACTCTGGTGAAGCTCTGTGAATTTCCATCTCCCCTTCTAAAGAGTCGGGCCATTTGATGTCTTGCAGCGGCGAGTTATTCAGGCTCTCTTGGATATGCTTCACCTTGGCTATGAGTTGCTCCTTATCCTTCTCTGACAGAACACCCAATGGTATATTGAACGAGAAAATCCCTGGTGTCTGAGGCGGAGGGATCTCCTGTAGTACTCCAAACTGTCTGACCACGTGGAGTGGATAATATGCTGCTCCGCCAGTAATGCCTAATAAAGGAACGGGGTCTCTGTTGTTGCAGGTGAGGCGTGCTTTGGAGAATCTTGGCCACCTAAGCTGCCATCGGAGTTGTTTTGGCTCTAGGGTCTCAAGGAACTCTTTCCAATCAGTGTAGGACTATTCGGTGACTTTTGATTGGTTTTGGACAAAAGACTTGATTGGATGAGTATATTGGTTAATTTCTCTAAAGCTCATGCGAAGACGGTATCTCTTGAGGTGAGAAGTAAACCATATGTAAAGGAGTTCAGACGAGGCTCGGAAAGTGCCCTTACCTCGGGTTCTATAACGGTTAAGGGAGATGACGGTTTCGGCTAAAATAAGGTTAGAATAATCCCACCCACAGCAAATCTGTCTAGCGATTACAGACATTACCGGATCAAAAGTAACGGGAGAAATGGGGAATAGGATGAAACTAAGGAATGCTAGAATGAATATTCTACTAGACTTGGTTCCTTTGTCCACAGGAAGGTGAGAGAATCTGTTTATGAGGAATGACAGAGGGAATCTCCCTGAATTGCTCTGAAGGACAGGTAAGATTTCAGTAAGACTGGTATCTAAGAACTTAGCTAAGGCACTTTTGGATTCGATTCCTATGGGTGGCTACACAAGGCGAGGATTTGTAAAATTAACCCCGATGACGGTGCTGGGATCCCAAAAATGGGCCAAGGCTTGGATGAGGGTAACTTGGCACTGCACTTGCATCAGCTCGAGTAAAAATCCAAGCTTCTTCTTCACAAATGCCTGATTTGCTTCGTTGAGGTCATTCCACCACGCTTGGAGCTCATCTCTGGGGGCAGGAACCACTTGGATATCTTTCTTTTCCATCGAGTCTAAAATCTAGAGATGATGTTTTGAAGAAGAAAGAAAAAAATAAATAAATAAATAAGTAAATTAAATAAATAAATAAGTAAATAAATAATCAATTGGCATGGATTACTTAAAAACGCAGAATGCATGATGCAAATGTTATGGGTGATGCATGAAACTCCTCGATAGCATACTTCTACTTAGGTGAAATGAGAATTAGAGTCTTTTATTTGACTTAAAAATAATCAAACAAGAGTTCTAATTAATATTTCGCTTTAAGAGAAGTATGTAATCGAGGAGGGTCATTCAAGTGATTAAAAGTAATGCCAACATCACATTCCATTGATTAGAGCTAAAATAGAGAGCATACAACTGATGTAGATCCCTAGTACACGGGTATCTAAGGGAAAGGATAGAGAGTAGGGACATTAGTGAGAAGGGGAGTCCCCTATACATAATATCTAGAAACTTGAAAGTAAAACTAGACATAGGAACCAATGGAATGTGATACTATTTCTATAACAAAAACACCCTCTGGACTTGATCTTCAAGGTTCGGTCTCTGTGGAGTCTCCATGCTCTCTGGCCCCATCTCCATATGCTCTTCATTAGCATGTGGTGTTTTAGAGCATTCTCCCTTTTTGGGCTTCTTCTTCAGGGTCATACGCTTTGGGCGAGTCCTAATAGCTGGACGATGCCTCTTTTTCTCCCAAGGTGCCATCATTGGTCTGTTCTTTTTGGCGATGCGTTCCTCCTTCAGACGGCGACGCCTTTCCCTAGCCCGGCTGTTACGGATCTGCCTTTGAGTTTCGCGATAGGATTCCAAGAATTTCTCGGTGTCCTTTTTTAGTTGAATATTGTCTATGTGGAAGTGGTGTGGCAATCTTCAGATGGTCCTAAATTCCTTCCAGTAAACTCTCGCTCGTGCAGGAACCGGGTGATATGAAACCTGGTATTGTGGGTGGGCCATACCACCTTCTTCTCGTGGCGAAAAGGTTCCAAGTCCGAAGCAACAGTGCGATACATTGACAATCTATCCTAAAGTTGGCATTAAATTTAATCACTTGTATGAGAATGTAATGACATGCTTGTTGAAAAGAAACGTGGACATGCATGTGTCATGAGTAATTAAACGTATATGTATATAAAAAGAAAAAGGAATAGATGCGAGAAAGGAATAACCTTACCCACTGTACTTGAAGAGAGTATTATTTTTCGGTATATATATATTATGTATACTTTATGTGTTTGGTTTTAGGTATACCAACCGTCCACAGACACGCGCATGAGACAGGTGAGGGTTTGACTCTAGAAATTAAAAATGCGGGTATGGAACCTATGGCCAAGGCTCTCACGATCCAGATGAAGCAGATTCCCCCCCAAGAGCACCCGCCCAAGAGGGTTGGAGATCGCCAATCAGGATAGTGAGCGGGAACGAATACGAGAGTCTTAAGTGCCATCGAACACGAGATCCTTAGGATGGTTGCAGTCCGGGTTTGACCGTGAGTGTGTGCGAGGTGTCGTGATCGTCAGAATATGCAGTACATGCACAACAGTTTATATCAAAACACCGCTTCTATAATCACATACACAAACATACATTCCCAAACTCCAAGCTGTAGGGAACAATGTCAACAATCACTCTACCCCTTATTTCTCCTATCTGCAAAAACATTTAACACAATGGTTAGCGGACTTACCTCACCTTCAAGAGCGCCTGCAGGAAACATGTTAAAAAACACTTAGCTTTTTAATCGGCTTAAGTCCTCTAATGGGTTAAAACCAAGTCCCCAGTGGAGTCGCCAGTCTATCGCGACCCTCCCGAGAAGAGGGTGGGTTAATGGATTGCTAGGCCCGTTCGTATAATCTGGGCTTCGCTCGGGCCCTCCCAGGCCCACACCAAATCGCATCAGGAAAATTTAAATCGGGATCGATCTTAGTGTGGTCGGGTGACATGTGCTCAGTGTGCATGCCATTGGAGTCGCCACCAATCATTTCTTGGAGGGTATGATTGGAAACCCTATCGAGCGATTGGGAGGTATCGTTCGATTCTGCGTAAACCAGAGATTTCGGATTCGGGGACTTAGTTACGCCAATATTGCTATTGACGCCCTTTCGGTGCCTAAGTTGAGTCATTTCCTAAGCTAAGGAGTTCATGCAGGTGAAATTGGGTAAGGTAGGCTCTAAAGAGTCTAGGGTGTTCATGCAAGTGGGAATATCTATCCTATCAATCACGATCATAGAAATAGATGCACAATCAAGGAAATAATCAGGGAGAAAGCACTTCACTTCAAGTCAAGGCGGGCCTATGGGAGTCTAAGTAGTCTAGAAATCATGTCAAATGGGTTCAAGGGTGGTTTGGGAGAGTTTGGGCCAAATTGACCAGAGGGGCAAAATGGTCATTTTGGAAGGCTCGGGTATCCGAAACGGTGAAAATAGGTCAAACCAGTTGAATGTGGTTTTTCCCTAATTTTCACAATTTTAGGAAATTTTTCTAGATTTTCCTAAGACTTTTCTGAAGAATTTTCTAAAACTTTCTAATAATTTCCTATTTTTTTCGAAATATTTTCTACATTTTCTAGAATTTTTGTTTTAATTTCCTATATTTTTCCTATTTTCCTAAATATTTTCTATATTTTCTAAAATATTTTTAAAATTTTTCTAAAATTTTTACAAATTTTTATGATATATTTTTTTTATTACTATATTATTTTTTTATTGATTTATTATTTCTTTGTTATGTTTTTCTATAATTCCTAAATTTTCTAGATTTTTATAAGATTTTTCAGAATTTTTTATTACTATTTGTTTTATTTATTATATTATTTACTACTATTTATTATCCTATGTATTTTCTTTCGGTTTTTATTTGTTTTTTTATTTATTTTCTTATATTTTTTTTATTACTATTTCTATTCTGTTTATTTTGTTTCATTTCTATTTTATTTATTTTATTTATTTTTTTATTATTTCTTTTTTTATCTATATTTTTTTATTGTTTTGTTTTTTTTCTGACTTTTTAATATTTTCTGAAATTTTTGTTATTATTATTATTATTTATTTTTTTATTTTTTATTTTTACTTTTCCGGACCGGGTCGGGTCAACCCGGCCCACCTGACCCGAAGGCCCGAACCTAAAATTCTAAACCCGACTCGAAAGGACGTCACATTAGTCTTTCTTAGTTTTCTATATATGTTTTTATTTCTTATATTTTTTATTTATTTTCCTGTAATTTTCTAATAAGTTTTCATTTTTTATTTATTTTATTTTTTATTTGTTTTTATTTGTTATACGGACCGAGCCAAGGGACCCAGTCCAAAACCCGGCCCGGCCCAAAGGCCCAAACCTAATCAGCTAGAGCCAAAACGACGTAGTTTCAATATAATATTCTAAATTTTTGAATTTTTGAAATTTTTTTTTATTTTATTTCTGTTTTTCCCGCCCACTCTGATCCTACGGTCGCACACTTGCCATGTGTCTCCATCTCAACTGCTCGACCATCATACTAAACCTATGGCTGAGATTATCCTAAGACTAAATCCTGATCGTTCACCTTGCATACTCGATCAACGGCCAAGATTAATCCTATGGCCGAATCCTATCCGTCCATCATCAACGCCAACGTCTACGGCTCAGATCTAAACCCTAGACTCAATCTCTACCGTCCATCTATTTTTTTATTTTCTGAAATGATTATAAAATTCTAATTAAAGTTTTTATTTTCGAAAAAAATGTCAGATCTCAACACGTGGCAAACTCTCGTCCGTCGAATCAAATTTGTTATCTAGCTCAGGCGGTTATAACATCCTAACGGGTGAATATTCCACGTCAGCTTTTGACCTAGTCAACCACCGACGTGTCATCTGACGTGGCTTGCCACCTTAGCGACACGTCGGCTTTTGACCAGGTCAACTGCTGATGTGGACATCGTCTTCTTCCTTGCGATTGAACTACGACGAATGGCCGACATAATTCCAGCGAGATCTAACGGCGAGCCTACCTCCGATTAACCCGATCTTAACACTAATCGATTTCTACTTAGCCCTAGACTAATATATCCGAAAACAAACAAGATCTAACGGTTGAAACCAAGTAATTAAACCTCAAGCAGAGACAGTCATGGCGGATTCGATTTAGCGATTCCGATCATAACAATACGATTCAGTCACAGGCAAGCATCTAAAGGAGTTCAGAAGACTTACCTTCAAGTCCGATTGATTGGTACTGGCTGGCTTGAGCCAGTGGACTCGCGACCGAGTTCGCGGTAATGGAGGATTCGATTTGACGGTTTCATGCAAAATCAAGGCAAAATAGGAATGGAAACATGTTTAGTGAAGTTCAAGGAGTGAAACCCCTCAAAAACACACGAAATGATGGCCGGATGTAAGATCCACCATGGATGCACAATGGAGAGCTCAAAAATGGCGCTCACCGATTTAGGCTGAGATACAGGATGAAACTTGGTGTGGTTGACTTCTCCGAACGAGACGAAGCTTTTGGAGGTGAAATAGAGCTTCGACGTACTCTCGGCTGCTTGGGGCGAGGACTTGCAGACGACCTCTCCAAGCTTAAGAATAGCGGCTCCCGGGAACTCCTTCTCTCTCTCTCTCTCTCTCTCTCTCTCTCTCTCTCTCTCTCTCTCGACTTCCCTCTCTCTCTGGAATCTTCTCGGGTCGAAAAAAGTGAAGTCTCCCCCCCTCTTCAAAACGCGTCACTCAACATATATACCCCCTGCAAATTTGGGCGCGCGCGAGTGTTGGAACCGACTCAGTTCTCACGTGCTCCCACGTGAGTTATGGTTCGCCGGAGACTAAACGGACGTTGGCCATTCTGTTCACATTCCATTCGATCTCTGTTGAGTCTCCGTTTGATGCAAATCGCACGTAAATTGGCTCGGTTTGGTAGAGTATTTGCACTTCGTTGACTTTCTTCGCCAGAGTACTTGACCAGCTTCGTCGACGCGGCTCCGATGGTGACAGGACGTTGGACTTGGCTTCTCGGGTGAGGAACCACCATGTCTCGACGGCCCACGTTGCAGTTTCGTCGATTGTCGACCATGGGGATCGAATTTGATCGCCAAAGTTCGACTCCTCTTCGGCCGTTTAGACTTGCGCAGATCTGGGTATGGGGAAGAAGATGATACTATGCGGGTCGTTGGGTCGGATCCAATCCGACCCGACAGACCCGCTAGTGACCAACTTATCAAATTGGTCCCCCTAATTTGCAAAATTTTCAAATTAATTTTCAGGATTAACTTTGTGACGTTCAATTTGTCTAAAAATGTAATTTTTCCCAAATTTTATCAATGAATTGTACAAAAATCCTAATTTTCATTTCCGACCCGAGGGTCTATTTTGTAGTATTCAAACTCTAAATGGCCTTTTTTACCAAAATTGATGCGACCAATGGATTCAGAGGGCAAAAAACTAGGGGTTGACGTGCTCTAATTTTCAATTAAGTCCTTATAACACTTTTAATTGCGTTTTATGTGTTTTTAAGGACTAAATTGAAAAACTAAAAATTGCAATCTAGTCCCTTTCTGCGAAATTGAGCAATTCTGTGGATTTTTAGACCGAATTTTAATTTTGAAAAATAGAGGGGGATGCCACGACTCAAAAAATGTAAAACATAAAAACTATAAAATTAAAATGGAATTTTTAGAATTTTTTCAATTAATTTCGAAAATGTGATTTACAAGGAAAGTCACATTTCCAGATTCAGTTTTTCAAAATTTCTTTGGCCAAAATGAAGAGAAAAATGAGGGAAAAATATTGACTATTTTTCTGTATTTTTTCTGAATTTTTGAAAATAAAAATGCAAAAATTACCAAAAATATGAAATATTGTTTTTTACTCAAAGTTGGTTTTCGAGGCTAGGCCAAGGTCCCCAAAGTTGATTTTTTCAATTTTCTGAATTTTTATGGATTTTCTAAAAATTTCTAAAAATCAAATTGGCCAAAAAATCAAGTGTCAACAGGTGCTGCCATCACTAGCATCTTGAATCTGAAAAAAGAAGGTAACCTCCGCCAGTGAGTCGAGGACTTAGCAAGCTCACCACTAATCCTAGCGTAGGGTAAGGTATACAAGTGGGGTCGGTCCTAACCAATGAGGTAGGGTATACGGTCCAAGGTTCAAACATTCTCAGCTCACCTCGGTACTAGATCCCAGCGTATGAACAAACGCGTAACGCATAACAATGCAAATCGTACAACACAAACGGGCCATAACAACCAATCAGTCATAATGCAACAGACGCAGGCCTCGATCGGCCATATCGGATCCCAACGGATCAAGCTTAGGCCTCAACCGGCCATGACAGATCACAACAAATCAGCCCGCCTATCACTCCAAATCCCATCATGGCGCATCCAACAGTGCCATCCGGCAAATGCCACAACTGCGTTTTAGACGCCTTACGTTGGCTACTCCCTTACCCCTCCATTTCCCTCGCGTAACAACGCCTCTGGGGCTCATTCTCATGTAACATCTCTGGTGACTAATGCAATGCTCTCAATGAATGCGGGGCCCAAATGATTGCAAACAGCAATTCAGTCACTGAGTATGCATGCAACGATACATAAGTACAGGAACAGAGCACATCAAAGGATCGTATGAATAACTCACTGCGTTTAACAAAACGGCATTACATAGGCCCAGGGCTCTACAATCAGTTCCCTAAGCAATTCAATTGTGACTAAGGTTATCTCAGGAGCCCACTAAATTGGAACTCGGCCTAGTCAATCTCGGCAACCTAGTCAAACCAGAACCCATGTTAATTCCCTGGGAGTTAGTGCTCCACGATTAAGGTCCTAGTCGTCTCGGTTTCATAGGTTTGGAGTTAACTTGAATTAGGGCTCGACAATTGGTTTAGGTTCAATTGGGCCTAAGGCCCATTTTAGGATTCAAGGTCCCCAAAATTATTTCTTAAATTAGAATATATAAATTTGACCCATTATTATATTAATTTCGTGCAAGGCCCAAGCCCATTTTTAAAGATTAACCCATCAAGCCCAATTTGACTATTTTAGGCCCAATTTACTATCCTAAGCTCATATACCCTATTGGGCCTTATATTTTAATAATCCAAACATGATTTAGGCCTAATTAATCCATAGTTTCGTCTGTATGTGGTACCACATTCAAGTTTGGCCCAATTTAATTTATTTAGGCCCATTTAGTCTAGAATTAAGCTTCGGGGCCCGATAGGATCCTTCGGCCCATTAGGATTCACGCCCACTCACCATTCGCAACCCACATTTGACATTTTCAAGGCCCAATTAATCTATTTATTTCGTCCATTCACAAGCCCGTTAGAATTATTTAGGCCTGTTAACTTATTTTAGGCCCAATTTGCATGAATTAAGCCCTCAAGCCCACTAACACGCTTCGGCCCACCTCTTGCACGCCTAACCCTTACACTGCAGCCCGCACTTAGCATTTTAAGGCCCATTTCACATGCCAACAGCCCCCATATTCGGCCCGATCACCATAAACACAATTTGTCTAATCATCTAATCAAGTCTAATTGCTCATATTAACCTTTAATCGCCATGGCCAGCACTTAAACCTTCTCTCCACACACAAATATACCACTAACCTAGGCCAAGATTAGTAGTAGGGCTTACCTAAGTGAATTGGTGGTGGCAGCGACGAAGATGAGGCGGACGACCGGCGATGAGGTCGGCGAACAAAAGCTAGCCGAGAGAGAGTGTCACGCCCCGGATCCCCAATCGGACACGCGGCATCCCGTTCTTGCGGAAGATTCTCATCACGCTCGTCAGGTTTGTGATACGCGACGGCCCAGAAATCACTTCGTCACGACCAGACGGCGCGTCCTTCGTCGAACTCTCGAACCTGCGGAAACGTGCCTCCTAACCATACATACAAGCATACAATACAGAGGGGTAGTACGAACAGAATGAACACATACAACCATATATACATATCATAAGCGTTAGGTACAGACCCCAAAAGAAAACCACAACCTATAAACAGGACACCTACGCTCATGCTAACCCCAAAAAGACTAAACCAGCAGTCACGGAACTCAGTCCTCCTAAGGCTCCTCCTCGGGATCCTCCTCAAGGTCCTCCTCTAGATCCTCCTCTGGTATCCTCCTCATCGTTGTCCATGGCATCGCTCTCTTCATGGCCGTCGATCTCAGATCGTCCTAGGGACGGCAACTCCTGCAACGGGTCAGGGTCGATCACCTGGCTTCCATACTCGGCAGGCTGTAACCAGAACGGGTCCTCCTCCAAAGGTATCGGAGAGTCTCGCTGGGATCCCTCAAAACAATGAAGGCCCTCTCTAAACCACGCCTCGAACCTATGGGGTACAAGGTATGGTCCATCCTAATCTACAAGTACAGTCGTCACGTACCTATGCCACTTCACGGCATGCATATCAAAATGGAGGGTGACATGGGTATCCATCTGTATTGGCAGTCCAAAAAGTATCGGTGGGGCGGCCATCACTGGCGTCCTGGATCTGAAAAGAAGGCAACCACCGCCAGTGAGTCGAGGATTCAGCAAGCTTACCACTAATCCTAGCGTAGGGTAGAGTATACAAGTGGGATTGGTCCTAACCAATGAACTAGGGTTTACGGGCCAAGGTTCAGATACTCTCATCTCACCTCGGTACCAGACCCCAGCGCATGAACAGACGCGTAACGCGTAACGCGTAACAATGCAAATCGTACAACGCAGACGGGCCATAACAAGCAATCAGTCATAATGCCATATGCAGATGATACAGGCCTCGATCGACCATATCGGATCCCAATGGATCAAGCTCATGCCTCAATCGGCCATGACGGATCACAACGGATCAGCCCGCCTATCACTCCAAATCCCATCAAGGCACATCCAACAGAACCATCCGGCAAATGCCACAACTGCGTTCTCTGACGCCTTACGTTGGCTACTCCCTTGTCCCTCCATTTCCCCCGCGTAACAATGCCTCTGGGGCTTATTCTCATGTCACATCTCTGGTGACTCATGCAATGCTCTCAATGTATACGGGGCCTAAATGATTGCAAGCAGTAATTTAGTCACAGAGCATGCATGTAATGGTACATAAATACAAGTACAGAGCATAGCAAGATATCATCAAAGTAATCACGTGCTCGTCAAGCCAAACTACAATAAATTTAGTGCCCTGCACACGGTTTTCCGACCAGCCAGGCTCAATTGACTGTCTCACACGTATTCCCATTGCACTATTTCTCGCCATAGGCGATTCCCGGATTGAACCCATATAATTTAAGATTCCATCATCACAGATCCGGTAGCTTGGCCTAAGCCCAAAAACCCAAGTTAATTCCCTTGGGGTTGGTAACCCACGATTAAGGTCTTAGTCGTCTTGGGTTCCAATGAATTTGGGGTTAACTTAATTTAAGGCTCGAGTAATCGATTTGGGTTCAATTGGGACTAAGGCCCACTTCAGAATTCAAGGCCCATAATTATTTCTTAAATTAGAATATATAAATCGGGCCCATTATTATATTAATTTCGTGCAAGGCCCAAGCCCATTTTTGAAGGTTAGCCCATTAAGCCCAATTTGGCCATTTTAGGCCCAATTTGATATCCTAAGCCCATGTACATTATTGGGCCTCATATTTTAATATTCAAATTATAATTTAGGCCCAATTAAGTTCAATTTTCGTCCATATGTGGCCCATTATTCAAATTGGGTCTGATTCGATTTGTTTAGGCCTAATTAGTTTAGAATTAAGTCCCGAAGCCCGATAAAACCCTTCGGCCCATTAGATTATATGCCCACTCATCTATTCCAGCCCATGATTAATATTTCAAGGCCCAATTTAAAACTAAATTTTCTTTTTCCGAGAAGCCCAATAAAATATGTTAGGCCCATAAGCTTGTATAAGGTTAGTTAGGTCCCATTTAAGCCCCCAAGCCCATAGGTAACCTTAAGCCCACCTTCCACACGCCTCACCCGTCAATTTGCAGCCCACCAAATCAAATCCAAGGCCCAATTACATTATCATCAGCCCATATTTCGGCCCTAAATCAACAATTGCTCAATTAGCCTAACGTAAACTAACCTTAATCACATATTAGACCCCTTAATTAACACAACCAGCCCCTAACACTTCATTCCACCTACATATACCACTAACCTAGACTAAGATTAGTAGTAGAGCTTACCTAAATCGGCTCGGGAAGACGATGAAAGCCGGAGAGACACCGGGCGGCCGAATGGGGTTCACAGCCTACAAAGGGGAGTCGGGTTAGATCGGTCAAAGGGAGAGTCCCACGGTCAAGAGGGAGATGGAATGATAAGTAGAGTTGGCTCACCAAGACAAGGACGGCCGTGTGGGGTGGTGAACGGCGGCGGAACAATGACGAGGACGACGGCTTGGGGCGGCTTGCTCGAGAGAACCGAGAGAGGAATAGAGAGGTGAGGTCGGGTTAGGTTTCACGGAGGTTCTCAAGGCCAAGAAGAGAAAGGGCAAGGGTTAGAGGACTTACCAAAGTGAGCACAAAGGCTGGTGGTGGCGGCAAGGACGGGCGGCGGACGGTGGGGCTTGTTGGCGGCCATGGGCAGAGAAAGAATAAGAAGAAGGAGAAGAAGAAGATGGCGTGAGGGAGAGGGAGAGGAAGAGGATTCGGCCGAATGAAGAAATGGCGTGAGGAGAGAGAGAGAAGGGTTTATCACACTTAATAAAATCAAGGGAAAATCAAGTAGTGGGAGTAGGTTGAGTGAATAGTGTATTGGATGAGACTTGTATTTATGACATGTACTTGATGTGATCTTTGTACCCTTTGACTTTGATGGATTGATTTCATGGGAAATTGTGCCTTGATTGACCGATTGATTTGATTGATGGATTGACAAGACATCTGATTGATTTGACAACTGATTTAACTCGCCTCGATTTGCGTGCCAAATGCACCGATCCGATCCCGAGCGCGAACGAATTTCAAGCAAGATTTGGTTTCGATTTAACGAATCTATTGCCAAAATCCCTAATTTAACTAATTCTAAGGACTGAGCATTTACCGGGGGCATTTCGGTAATTTTCCAATCACGTCTTGCTTCATGACGTAAACCGGCTGCCTGCCCTTCTGGCGACATTTTAGAAACTGATTCCATTTCTTAATTGTGTTTATCTTACTAATTCGATTGTCCGTTGTCGGATTTCATTTTGTGGTCAATTTCATTAAATACCGACTTTGTCTCTGTCTCAGACCAACGGGCGGCTGTTTGGGAAATTCTTCCCAGATAGCCTTTCCCCTTCGGTTGGTCATCCCAGGGTAGCTGTGACAGTCTGAAAAACTCGACCCGATTATCGGAATTTCTAAATGAATGGAGATACTTCGTTAATACACTCTGATCGATGCTCACTCAGGATTAGCTACCCTGAGTTGACCAACCGAAGGGGAAAGGCTATCTGGAAAGAATTTTCCAAACAGCCGCCCGTTAGTCTGAGACAGAGACAGAGTCGTTATTTAATGAAATTGACCACGAAATGAAATCCGACTTCGGACAATCGAATTAGTAAGACAAACACAATTAAGAAATGAAGTCAGTTTCAGAAATGTCGCCAGAAGGGCAGACAGCCGGTGAACGTCGAGAAGCAAGACGTGATTGGAAAATTACCGAAATGCCCCCGGTAAATGCTCAGTCCTTAGAATTAGTTGAATTAAGATTTTTGAGAGTAGATTCGAATAATCGAAATCAAATCCTGTTCGAAATTCGTTCGCGCTGGGGACCCGATCGGTGCATTTGGCACGCAAATCGAGACAAGTCAAATCAGTTGTCAAATCAATCGATGTCTTGTCAATCCATCAGTCAAATCCATCGGTCAATCAAGGTTCAATTCCCAATGCAAATCTTTCAATCAAGTCAAGTGCATGTCAAGTACATAATCTAATCCATGTCACTATTTCAACCACCCCACTTTCTCCATTTGAATTTTGTTTTATCTTGAATAAACTCTCCCCTCTCTCTCTCCTCCCTCATTCTCCATTTTCGGCCGGCCACACCTCCTTCTCCCTCTCTTCTTTTTCTTCTTCTCCTTCCTTGTTGCCGTCGACCATCATCCTTCAAGCCGTTGCCTAGGTAAGCTTCCTTGGACCCTTTTTCTCTCCATTCTCCATGGCCGTGAGGCCCTTTGGACGCCGAACCAACCTCACCGTCTCTCTCTCTCGGTTCCTCCGTGTAGCCGAGCCAACATCGCCGTCGTTTCCACCGTCCTCCGGCCGCCGTTCATCCTCACCGGCCACCCACACTCCTTGGTGAGTATCCCAAGCTCCCTTGTCTTCATTTTCCATGACCATTCGAAGCCGTTTGAGGACCCAAACCCGGCTGTTCCCTTGTAGGCCGCACACTTCAAAACCGGCCGCCGGTGTTCCTTGCCACCTTCGTCGTCGTCCCGAGCCGAAATAGGTAAGCTCTACTACTAATCTTGGTTTAGGATAGTAGTATATGTGTATGGGATGTAAAATATAGGGCTGATTATAGTGATTTATGGAGGAATTTGCATGATTAAGAAGCTAGGTGTGTCGGTTTAGGTGGTTAGTTTGTTGGGTTAATGTCACGCCCCGGATCCCTATTCGAGAACGCAGCATCCCGTCCCTGCGAAAGATACACCTCGCGCTCGCCTGGTTTCAAAAGTTCGACGGCCCAGGATGAATCTCTTCGTCGCAACCAGACGATGCGTCCTCAGTAAACTTACGAACCTGCGGAAGCGTGCCTCCTATCCTCACACACAAGCATGCATAGCAAAGGGTAGCATAGACAAGGTAAATACAAACAGCATTATATACATATCAAGCGTTAGGTACAGACCCCAAAAAGAAACCACAACCTGCTGCCTAACCTACGCTCTCAACATACATCAAAATACCAAACCAGCATCTGAAACTCAGTCCTCCTCAGGCTCCTCGTCGGAATCCTCCACGGGGTCCTCTTCTAGATCCTCCTCATCTGTATCCATGGCATCACCCTCCTCGTGGCCATCAATCTCAGATCGTCCAGGGGACGGCAACTCCTGCAGTGGGTCGGGGTCGATCACCTGGCCTCCATACTCGGCAGGCTGCAGCCAGAATGGGTCCTCCTCCATGGGTATCGGGGAATCTCTCTGGGGTCCCTCAAAGCCATGAAGGCCCTCTCTAAACCACTCCTCGAACCTATGGGGCACTAGGTAAGGACCTCCCTGATCTACAAGTACAGTCGTCACATGCCGATGCCACAGGGTAGCGTGCATATCAAAATGGAGGGTGATCTGAGTGTCCATCTGTGTGACAGTCTGAAAATTCGACCCGATTGTCGGAAATTCTAAATGAATGGAAATACTTCGTTAATATACTCTGATCGACACTCACTCAGGATTAGCTACCCTGAGTTAACCAACCAAAGGGGAAAGGCTATCTGGGAAGAATTTTCCAAACAGCCGCCCGTTGGTCTGAGACAGAGACAGAGTCGTTATTTAATGAAATTGACCACAAAATGAAATCCGACTTTGGACAATCGAATCAGTAAGATAAACACAATTAAGAAATGAACTCAGTTTCAGAAATGTCGCCAGAAGGGCAGACACCCGGTGTACGTCGCGAAGCAAGACGTGATTGGAAAATTACCGAAATGCCCCCGGTGAATGCTCAGTCCTTAGGATTAGTTGAATTAGGATTTTTGAGAGTAGATTCGGTCGATCGAAATCAAATCTAGTCCGAAATTCGTTCGCGCTCGAGACCCGATCGGTGTATTTGGCACGCAAATCGAGGCAAGTCAAATTAGTTGTCAAATCAATCAATGTCATGTCAATCCATCAATCATTCATGGCCCAATTTCCAAGGCAATCTTTCAATCTTGTCAAGGGTACAAGTCTCCCATCAAAGTACACCTAAACTACTATTACACCTAACCCACTATCACAATTCAAACTTGGATTAAACTTGTTTAACCCTCATTCTCTCTCCTCCCTCATTTTCTCCATTTTCGGCCGGCACCCCTCTCCCTCTCTTCCTCTCGTGCTCTCATCTCTCTCTCCCTCGGTTGCTCTCCGCCCGGCCGCCCGACGCCGCCCGTTGCCGTTCCGTCGCCACCACCTCACCTCCACGTCACGGTAAGCCTCTTCTCTCCCTTCCCTTGTTGTTCCGTAGCCTTGTGAGCCTCTTGAAGCAGCCCCCAACCTCACCGTCTCTCCTTTCTCTCTCGGTGCCGCGGTAGTCCGCCGCCCGTTGCCGTCGTTTCATCATCGTCCAACCGCCGTCGGCTCCTCCGCGCTGCCCCGCCACTTTGGCCGTGAGCCACACTTGGCCGTTCCTCGCTCCGTCGTCCGTCGTTGTTGATTTCGGTCCAACTAAGGTAAGCTCTACCCCTAATCTTGGTTTAGGTTAGTTGTATATGTATGTGAAATGTGATCTAGAGGGCTGTCCATGATGGTTTATAGAAGAAATTGCATGGTTAAAGGTTAGGCAAGTTATGTTAGTTGAGGTGATTAGTATGTTAGGTTAAACTAAGAGCTTAGAGACTTGGAGAGGGCTGGAAATTTGGTATTCAAGGTTGTGGGAGTTCGGTTTGGGCGTGTATGGGATGGCCGAAGTGTATTAGTGGGCTCGGGAAATTAAATAAGACAAGCTGGGCTTAAAATAAGCTAACGGGCCTAAGATACCCTAATGGACTTGCTACTGGACGTGGTTAACAATCTGAATGGACCTCGAAAACATGATTAGTGGGCTGATTTAGCGGGCTTAGGCGTGTGGTTTAATGGGCCAAAATAAGATGTTGGGCTTAGGAGCTTTTACTTCAAGTAATCGGGCCAAAACTAAACTAATTGGGCCTAATTAAACCAATGGGCCACTAATGGACGAAAATCCACATAAAATTGGGCCTAAATTAAGTCCATGAACATTTAAGAATGATACCCAAAAATGTATATGGGCTTGGGTTATCAATTTGGGCCTAAAATAATGGAAATGGGCTTGGGCCTTACGCGAAATTAATAAAATAATAGGCCCAACCCATATGATTTAATTTAAGAATTTATTATTGGACCTCAACTCTTAGAGTGGGCCTTAGGCCTAGTCGAACTTAGCTTGATTTATTAAAGACCCTTAATTAGATTAGGCCTTGGCTTATATGGGCTCGATTAATGGGTTGCGCTTGGGAAAGTAACGGTATGGTAGAACTTCGTATGAGATGTAAGGCGAACTTAGATGATCGGAACTTCGTGAGTAGAGGCATTTGATCTATGTCCGTTTGACTCGATGTATATGGGATCGATTGAATGGTTGAATGACGCATTCTGCTCTTGTACTTATGCTTCTTGGCATGCATGCTCTGTGTTGAATTGTCGATGTGATCACTTGGGCCCTGCATACCTTCAGAGCATTGCATGAGTCACCGAAGATGTGACATGAGAATGTGCCCAAGAATGGGAAATGGAGAGAAAAGGGAGACCAACGTAAGGCGTCAGAAACGCAGTGTGGTAATTGCCGTGTCGCACTGAGATTGAGCCCTGATAGGAATTGGAGTGATAGGCGGGCTGATCCATGGGAACCGTGATGGCCGCTTGAGGCCTGCAGCATTGCATGACATGATTGCTGATTGTTTGATATTGCCCGTCTGTATTGTGCAACTTGTATTATTATGTGGTTCGTGTCGATTACGATGGGTTATAGTATCTTGGGAGATCGAGAGTGGTTGGACCCTGAACCCTGAAACCTAGATATTGGTTAGGACCGACCCCGCTTGTATATCCTACCCTACGCTAGGATTAGTGGTGAGCTTGCTGAGTCCTCGACTCACTGGCGTTGGTTGCCTCCTTTTCAAATCCAGGTCACCAGTGATGGCTGCACCCCCGATGCTTTTTGGACTGCCGATTCAGATGGATACTCAGATCACCCTCCATTTTGATATGCACGCTACTCTATGTCATAGGCACGTGACGACTATTCTGGTAGATCAGGGTGGACCCTACCTTGTACCCCATAGGTTCGAGGCTTGGTTTAGAGAGAGCCTTCATGGCTTTGAGGGACCCCAGAGAGATTCCCCGATACCCATGGAGGAGGACCCATTCTGGCTGCAGCCTACTGAGTATGGAGGCCAGGTGATCGACCCCGACCCACTGCAGGAGTTGCCGTCCCCTGGACGATCTGAGATTGATGGCCACGAGGAGGGCGATGCCATGGATACCGATGAGGAGGATCCAGAAGAAGACCCAGTGGAGGATTCCGATGAGGAGCCGGAGGAGGACTGAGTCCCTGGCAGTGGTTTAGTGTTTTGGAGTTTGCATGAGCGTAGGTTGGTCTGTAGGTTGTGGTTTCTTTTTGGGGTCTGTACCTAACGCTTGATATGTATATAATGCTGTTTGTATTTACTCTGTCTGTGCTACCCTTTTGCTTGTATGCTTGTGTGAATGGATAGGAGGCACGCTTCCGCAGGTATGAAAGTTCGTTGAAGGCCGCGTCGTCTGGTTGCGACGAAGTGAAAAATTTCCTAGGCCGTCGCATACCGTAAAACCAGGCGAGTGCGAGGTGTATCTTCCGCAGGAACGGGATGCCGCGTTCCCGAGTGGGGATCAGGGGCGTGACATCCCCGTTCGAGTGGTATCAGAGCAAGGTCAGCTCGATATGAGACCATTCGAGGTTCTGGAGTGATAAGGATGTTGATTTTGGGGTAGTTAGATAGACAGACCCTAGACCTAAGAATAGAAAAGGGTACAATGCATGAATTGATTGGCGCATGTGAATGCTTAGTTCGATTAATTGCCTAGAGTAGACTGAGGCAGTGGTAGTCTAAACTAAGTTGCAGGTGCGTCAGGACCTGAGGTAAGGTTCTAAGGCAGAGCCCCATGAGTAGGGCGCTTGATTGCTGATTGCTGAATGTTAGCCTGTGAGATATTGCTTGTGGTTGTACGCCTAGTCGGCTGTCGCGCGCTGTCTGACCATCATGCATTGCATGACTTCTGCATTAAAGGCAAAATGGTTTATAAATGAAAGTTGTTAAAAAGGGGATTTGGATTTGAAAAGTGCGTGCATTTCATGTTGTTGGATTTAGTGACCGTCAGCCTGGTATGGGACAGGATTGACGGGACGTCTAAAAACTGTAATGAAGCGTGGTATGGGACACATGGCATGGGATTCACTCTGTCTGTGGGTAACTTGGGACAACTGTTCGCACCAAGAAACGATGAGCGCGGGGAGTGGTCGCCGGGGCAGAAACCTGATCAAGGAAGCGGCTCCCGACAGGCTTCTAGTTGAGGTGGCGAACAGAGTGGCCTAGGTTGTGCATTTTCAAGTTGAGTCTAGATGTCAACTGGGTCCAACTGCATTTAAGCTGCAGCGAATATTTACATGCATATACATGTCAGTGGACGCGACAGTAGACGAAAGCTTGGTTGCTAGATTTAGAATTCCGAATTCCTGAATGGGAATTTCGTTTGTTCTAGGTGTGAGTTTTAGCGAGGATGAGCAATAGGGGCAGAAGACCGACTGCTGGTGCATCGAGCTCGAGGGCTCCTGAGTCAGAAGGGGACCCTAGGATCGAAGAAATGATGAGAGTTCTGACGGAAGTGAGTAACTTGATGGCTAGGCAAGCTGCTGAGAGAGCTGCCACTGTTGCCCAAGCAGCTGAGGCCGCCTTGGCCGCTGCGAATGGAGCCAATGGAGGCAATGGGCATGGAAATGGAGGACGTCAGACTCATCATATTGTGGAGCAGTTTCTGAAGTTGCAGCCGTCGAGGTTTGATGGTAGTGGTGGTCCCGAAGTAGCTGCCTTGTGGATCGAGCAGCTTGAGAAGGCTTTCACTGTGTTGGGTTGCACGGATGAGGAGAAGGTGTCGTTGGCAACTTATCAGCTTCAAGGGACTGCAGATGACTGGTGGAAGGCCACTAGAGGACGAGTCTTTCCTGATGGCATGAGGCCAAACTAGGCTGCTTTCTGTGCAGCGTTTAACGGCAAGTATTTCTCTGAGGCAGCCCAAGAGAGGAAAATGGAAGAGTTCATCAGGCTTCGCCAAGGATCTATGACCGTGGATCAGTACGAGGGTGAGTTTGCCAGATTGTCCAAGTTTGCTCGAAGATTGATTGAGGATCCGTGGGACAAAGCCAGAAGGTTCCGAGAAGGTTTGAGACCAGAGCTGAAGAGCATGATCATCGCCACTGGGCTAAGGGACTACAATGAGATTTATGAGCGAGCCCTGGCGATAGAGCGAGATCTGCAGGAGAAGGCCGCCGCATCTGGATCGCGGTTTGTGCCAAGAGGGAACTTCAGAGACTTCGGCAAAAGGCCAATGAAGGACACCCGCAGGTTCGTTCCACCTGCAAGAAGGACTCTGGGAAAACCGTCATTCCCCGGGAATCAGAACTACCGTGACTGTGGCAGGAGGCATGGGAACAGCCATTGCCCAAGGAAGACTGGAGGCTGCTTTGGATGGATGTGGCCAGACGGGACATATTCTGAGGAACTGCCCGAGAAAAGGTCCGAGACCCCCGTTCCAGCCGCAGCAGCAGCCGCCGATGGCGAATGCTCCTCAGGGAAATCAGAGCCGTCCACCTGTTCAGGGACGAGTCTATGCAGTGGCGCGAAAGGACGCTGAGAACGCGCCAGGGGTGATCACAGGTACCGTCTCTCTCTGTGGTCATACTGCTTATGCTTTGTTTGATCCAGGAGCGTCGCACTCTTTCGTATCTGCACGTTTTGCTGAGCTATCTGGGATGAACGTTAAGCCGTTGAATGTGACTATGCATGTAACCACCCCATTAAAGGATAGAGTGATTGTTGCGTTAGGATGTAAGGGGTGTAAGTTAGTTCTGGGCGATAGAGAGGAAGAGATCGATTTAGCTGTTTTGCCCATGTTTGATTTCGACGTGATTGTTGGCATGGATTGGTTGGTTAGACATGGGGCAGTAATAGACTGTGGTAGAAGTATGATACAGCTAAACCCAGTAGGCCACCCTGGGTATGAATTTAGAGGAAATCGAGGAGGAACGTCGATTCCTTGGATTTCGTCGTTGGAAGCGACCAAACTGATGGATGAAGGTTGTCTGGGATTTTTGGCATCAGTATCTGATTCGACTGCTCAAGAGGTGAAGTTGGAGGAAGTGCCAGTAGTGAGAGAGTACCCGGACGTGTTTCCTCAAGAATTGCCTGGCTTGCCACCAGAGCGTGACGTAGAGTTTGTGATTGAGTTGGCACCTGGGACATAGCCGATCTCGAAAGCACCGTATAGGATGTCGTTGTCCGAGTTGAAGGAATTGAAAGTACAGATGCAAGAGCTATTGGATAAAGGATTTATCCGCCCTAGTGCTTCGCCATGGGGAGCTCCGGTGCTGTTTGTTAAGAAGAAGGATGGATCGCTAAGATTGTGCATCGACTACAGACAGCTGAACCAAGTGACAATCAAGAATAAGTATCCCCTTCCAAGGATTGATGACCTGTTCGACCAACTTCAAGGCGCATGTGTGTTCTCCAAGATAGACCTAAGGACAGGCTACCACCAATTGAGGATTAAGAAGGAAGACGTGCCTAAGACTGCCTTTAGGACGAGGTATGGGCACTACGAGTTCACAGTTATGCCGTTTGGATTGACGAACGCCCCAGCAGCATTTATGGATATGATGAATCGAGTGTTCAAGGAGTTTCTGGATCAGTTCGTGATAGTCTTCATTGATGACATATTGGTGTATTCGAAGAGTTCTGAGGACCACGAGGAACACTTAAGAATTGTCCTGCAGACGCTAAGGGAACACTCGCTGTATGCGAAGTTTAGCAAGTGTGAGTTCTGGTTAAGCAGAGTGGCGTTCCTTGGACACGTAGTATCTGGAGAAGGGATATCCGTGGATCCAGCAAAGATCGAGGCTGTAGAGAAGTGGCCGAGGCCAACAACTGTGACTGAAGTACGAAGTTTTCTTGGATTGGCTGGCTACTACAGACGCTTTGTGGAAAGATTCTCGGTGATAGCGTCTCCTCTGACCCATTTGCTGAAGAAGGAAATGAGGTTTGAATGGACCGAGAGGTGCGAGGAAAGTTTTCAGGAGTTGAAGGATCGATTAACTTCCGCACCAGTGTTAACCATCTCGTCTGGACCTGGAGGATTTGAGATATACAGCGATGTGTAATTAAGAGGACTGGGATGTGTCTTGATGCAGCATGGACGAGTGGTAGCTTATGCATCTCGACAGCTGAGGCCACATGAGATGAATTACCCGACGTATGACCTGGAGTTGGCTGCCACAGTGTTCGCATTAAAGATTTGGAGGCATTACCTGGTGGGAGAGAAATTTCAGATCTACACTGATCATCAGAGTTTGAAGTATCTGTTTTCGCAGAAAGAGTTGAATATGAGACAGGGTCGTTGGATGGAGCTGTTGAAGGACTACGACTGCGATATTCTGTACCATCCAAGAAAGGCGAATAAAGTGGCAGATGCTCTGAGTAGGAAGTCGAGCATTGCGCATATGATGGTCAAGGAGTGGACATTACTGGAGGAAATCAAAGATTCTGAGTTCAAGGTCGAGGTAGGCAACCTCTCGAGTCTGATGGCTACGTTGCAAATCGAACCAGAGATTTAGCTAAGAATCAAGGAGATGCAATCTACAGATCCGGATATCCAGAAGATTGTGATGATGAATGCAGATGAGAGGAAAGCCGAGTTCCAAGTGACTGCTGACGGAATATTGAAGTTTAGAGGACGTCTGTGACAGTCTGAAAATTCGACCCGATTGTCGGAAATTCTAAATGAATGGAAATACTTCGTTAATACACTCTGATCGACGCTCACTCAGGATTAGCTACCCCGAGTTGACCAACTAAAGGGGAAAGGCTATCTGGGAAGAATTTTCCAAACAGCCGCCCGTTGGTCTAAGACAGAGACATAGTCGTTATATAATGAAATTGACCACAAAATGAAATCCGACTTTAGACAATCGAATCAGTAAGATAAACACAACTAAGAAATGAACTCAGTTTCAAAAATGTCGCCAGAAGGGCAGACAGCCGGTGTACGTCGTGAAGCAAGACGCGATTAAAAAATTACCGAAATGCCCCCGGTAAATGCTCAGTCCTTAGAATTAGTTGAATTAGGATTTTTGGGAGTAGATTCGGTCAATCGAAATCAAATCCTGTCTAAAATTCGTTCGCGTTCGGGACCCGATCGGTGCATTTGGCACGCAAATCGAGGCAAGTCAAATCAGTTGTCAAATCAATCAAACGTCTTGTCAATCAATCAATCACATCATGGCACAATTTCCAAGAATGTCAACCCATCAATCCATCAAGTAAATCAAGTGTCATTCAAGCATAGTAAACATCATATCCTTGTCACTATTCAACCTAACCCCATTATCTTATTTTGAATTTCACTATAACCCACATAAACCTCTCTCTCTCTCCTCCCTCACTCTCTCATTTTCGGCAATACCCTCACCTCTCTCTCCCTCCCGAAATCTCTCCCCCTCACGGTTTCCTTCGGCCGCCGCTCCCCCACCGTGAGCCACCGTCGTCCGCCACCTTCCCCGTCGCCACCACTTCACGGTAAGCCCCTTCTCATCCTTCCTTTGTTGTTCCGTGGCCTTGAGAGCCTCTTGAAGCCCGACCTCAACTCATCTCTTCTCTATCTCCCTCGGGTTTCAAGCCGGCCGGCCGACCATCGTCGTCGTTCGTCGTCGTTCGGCCACCGTCCCTCACCGCCGATCATCCCCACTCCTTGGTAAGCTTCTTGACTCACCTTCCTTCCATTTCCACAAACGTGAGGCGCCGTTCAATAGCCAACCGAACCCGATTCTCCTTGTAGGCCGTGAACCCTATTCGGCCGTCCGGTGTTTCCCCGGCTTGCATCGTCGTTCCGAGCCGCTTTAGGTAAGCTCTACCCCTAATCTTGGTTTAGGTTAGTTGTATATGTATGTGAAATGTGCTCTAGAGGGCTGTCCATGATGGTTTATAGAAGAAATTGCATGGTTAAAGGTTAGGCAAGTTATGTTTGTTGAGGTGATTAGTATGTTAGGTTAAACTAAGAGCTTAGAGACTTGGAGAGGGCTGGAAATTTGGTATTCAAGGTTGTGGGAGTTCGGTTTGGGCGTGTATGGGATGGCCGAAGTGTATTAGTGGGCTCGGGAAATTGAATAAGGTAAGTTGGGCTTAAAATAAGCTAACGGGCCGAAGACATTCCAAAGGACTCGCCCATGGACGAAACTAATAACTTGAACGGGCCTTAAAAACGTGAATTGTGGGCTGCAAGTGTGGGCTTAGGCGTGTACTTAAAGGGCAAAAGGGAACTAATGGGCTTGGAAGCTTTAAATTCAAGTAATTGGGCCAAAATTTAACAAAATGGGCCTAACCTAACTAATGGGCCACTAAGGGATGAAAATCCACTTAAATTGGGCCTAAATTAAGTCCATGAACATCTGAGAATGAAACCCAAAAGTGTATATGGGCTTGGGTTATCAATTTGGGCCTAAAATAATGGAAATGGGCTTAAATAATAAATCCTTGGAAATGGGCTTGGGCCTTACGCGAAATTAATAAAATAATAGGCCCAACCCATATGATTTAATTTAAGAATTTATTATTGGACCTCAACTTTTGAAGTGGGCCTTAAGCCCAGTCTAACTTAGCTTGATTAATTAAAGACCCTTAATTAGATTAGACCTTGGCTTATATGGGCTCGATCAATGGGTTGCTCTTGGGTAAGTAATGGTATGGTAGAAGTTCGTATGAGATGTAAGGCGAACTTACGTGATCGGAACTTCGTGAGTAGAGGCATTTGATCTATGTCCGCTTGGCTCGAGGAACATGAGATCGATTGAATGGTTGAATGACGTACTCTGCTCTTGCACTTATGCTTCTTGGCATGCATGCTCTATGTTGAATTGTCGATGTGATCATTTGGGCCCTGCATACATTCAGAGCATTGCACGAGTCACCGAAGATGTGACATGAGAATGTGCCCAAGATGGGGAAATGGAGAGAAAAGGGAGACCAACGTAAGGCGTCAGAAACGCAGTGTGGTAATTGCCGTGTGGCACTGAGATTGAGCCCTGATGGGAATTGGAGTGATAGGCGGGCTGATCCATGGGATGTGTGATGGCCGCTTGAGGCCTGTAGCATCGCATGACATGATTGTTGTTTGTTTGATATTGCCCGTCTGTATTGTGCAACTTGTATTATTATGTGGTTCGTGTTGGTTACAATGGGCTATAGTATCTTGGGAGATCGAGAGTGGTTGGACCCTGAACCCTGAAACCTAGATATTGGTTAGGACCGACCCCGCTTGTATATCCTACCCTACGCTAGGATTAGTGGTGAGCTTGCTGAGTCCTCGACTCACTGGCGTTGGTTGCCTCTTTTACAGATCCAGGTCACCAGTAATGGCCGCTCCGCCGATGCTTTTTGGACTGCCGATTCAGATGGACACTCACATCACCCTCCATTTTGATATGCACGCTACCCTGTGGCATAGGCATGTGACGACTGTACACGTAGATCAGGAGGTCCTTACTTAGTGCCCCATGAGGCTTGGTTTAGAGAGGGCCTTCATGGCTTTGAGGGACCCCAGCGAGATCCCCCAATACCCATGGAGGAGGACCCATTCTGGCTGCAGCCTGCTGAGTATGGAGGCCAGGTGATTGACCCCGACCCACTGCAGGAGTTGCCGTCCCCGGGACGATCTAAGATTGATGGCCAAGATGAGGGCGATGCCACGGATACCGATGAGGAGGATCCAGAAGAAGACCCAGTGGAGGATTCTGATGAGGAGCCGGACGAGGACTGAGTCCCTGGTAGTGGTTTAGTGTTTTGGAATTTGCATGAGCGTAGGTTAGTCTGTAGGTTGTGGCTTCCTTTTGGGGTCTGTACCTAACGCTTGATATGTATATAATGCTGTTTGTATTTACTTTGTCTATGCTGCCCTTTGGCCTTGTATGCTTGTGTGAATGGAATGGAGGCACGCTTCCGCAGGTATGAAAGTTCGTTGAAGGCCGCGTCGTCTGGTTGCGACGAAGTGAAAAATTTTCTGGGCCGTCGCATACCGTAAAACCAGGCGAGTGCGAGGTGTATCTTCCGCAGGAACGGGATGCCGCGTTCCCGAGTGGGGATCAGGGGCGTGACATCCCCGTTCGAGTGGTATCAGAGCAAGGTCAGCTCGATAAGAGACCGTTCGAGGTTTTGGAGTGATAAGGATGTTGATTTTGGGGTAGTTAGATAGATAGACCCTAGGCCTAAGGATAGGAAAGGGGTACAATGCATGAATTGATTGGCGCATGTGAATGCTTGGTTCGATTGGTTGCCTAGAGTAGACTGAGGCAGAGGCATTCTGAACTAAGTTGCAGGTGCGTCAGGACCTGAGGTAAGGTTCTAAGGCAGAGCCCCATGAGTAGGGCGCTTGATTGCTGATTGCTGAATGTTAGCCTGTGAGATATTGCTTGTGGTTGTACGCCTAGTCGGCTGTCGCGCGCTGTCTGACCATCATGCATTGCATGACTTCTGCATTAAAGGCGAAATAGTTTATAAATGAAAGCTGTTAATAAGGGGATTTGGATTTGAAAAGTGCATGCATCTCATGTTGTTGGATTTGGTGACCGTCAGCCTGGTATGGGACAGGATTGACGGGACGTCTAAAAACTGTGATGAAGCGTGGTATGGGACACGTGGAGTGGGATTCTCTCTGTCTTTGGGTGACTTAGGACAACTGTTCACACCAAGAAACGATGAGGGCGGGGAGTGGTCGCCGGGGCAGAGACCTAATCAAGGAAGCGGCTCCCGACAGGCTTCTAGTTGAGGTGGCGAACAGAGTGGCCTAGGTTGTGCATTTTCAGGTTGAGTCTAGTTGTCAACTGGGTCCAACTGCATTTAAGCTGCAGCGAATATTTACATGCATATACATGTTAGTCGACGCGACAGTAGACGAAAGCTTGGTTGTTAGATTTAGAATTCCGAATTCCTGAATGGGAATTTCGTTTGTTATAGGTGTGAGTGTTAGCAAGGATGAGCAATAGGGGCAGAAGACCGACTGCTGGTGCATCGAGCTCGAGGGCTCCTGAGTCTGAAGGGGACCCTAGGATCGAAGAGATGATGAGAGTTCTGACTGAAGTGAGTAACCTGATGGCTAGGCAAGCTGCTGAGAAAGCTGCCACTGTAGCCCAAGCAGCTGAGGCCGCCTTGGCCGCTGCGAATGGCGCCAATGGAGGCAATGGGCATGGAAATGGTGGACGTCAGACTCATCATATGGTGGAGCAGTTTCTGAAGTTGCAGCCGTCGAAGTTTGATGGCAGTGGTGGTCCAGAAGTAGCTGCCTTGTGGATCGAACAGCTTGAGAAGGCTTTTACTGTTCTGGGTTGCGCCGATGAGGAGAAGGTTTCGTTGGCAACTTATCAGCTTCAAGGGACTGCAGATGACTGGTGGAAGGCCACTAGAGGACGAGTTTTTCCTGATGGCATGAGGCCAAACTGGGCTGCTTTCTGTGCAGCATTTAATGGAAAGTATTTCTCTGAAGCAGCACAAGAAAGGAAAATGGAAGAGTTTATCAGGCTCCGCCAAGGATCGCTGACCGTGGATCAGTACGAGGGTGAGTTTGCCAGATTGTCCAAGTTCGCACGAAGACTGATTGAGGATCCGTGGGACAAAGCCAGAAGGTTCCGAGAAGGTTTGAGACCAGAGCTGAAGAGCATGATCATCGCCACTGGGCTGAGGGACTACAATGAGATTTATGAACGAGCTCTGGCGATAGAGCGAGATCTGCAGGAGAAGGCCGCCGCATCTGGATCGCGGTTTGTGCCAAGAGAGAACTTCAGAGACTTCGGCAAGAGGCCAATGAAGGACACCCGCAGGTTCGTTCCTCCTGCAAGAAGGACTCTGGGAAACCCGTCATTCCCCGGGAATCAGAACTGCCGTGACTGTGGCAGGAGGCATGGGAACAGCCCTTGCCCAAGGAAGACTGGGGGCTGCTTCGGATGTGGCCAGACAGGGCATATTCTGAGGAACTGCCCGAGAAGAGGTCCGAGACCCCCGTTCCAGCCGCAGCAGCAGCCGCCGATGGTGAATGCTCCTCAGGGAAATCAGAACCGTCCACCTATTCAGGGACGAGTCTATGCAGTGGCGCGAAAGGATGCTGGGAACGCGCCAGGGGTGATCACAGGTACCGTTTCTCTCTGTGGTCATACTGCGTATGCTTTGTTTGATCCGGGAGCGTCGCACTCTTTTGTATGTGCACGTTTTGATGAGTTAGCTGGGATGAATGTTAAGCCGTTGAATGTGACTATGCATGTAACCACCCCATTAAAGGATAGAGTGATTGTTGCGCTAGGATGTAAGGGGTGTAAATTAGTCCTGGGCAATAGAGAGGAAGAGATCGATTTAGCTGTTTTGCCCATGTTTGATTTTGACGTGATTGTTGGCATGGATTGGTTGGTTAGACATGGGGCAGTAATAGACTGTGGTAGAAGTATGATACAGCTAAACTCGGTAGGCCACCCTGGGTATGAATTTAGAGGAAATCGAGGAGGAACGTCGATTCCTTGGATCTTGTCGTTAGACTAAACTGATGGATGAATGTTGTCTGGGATTTCTAGCATCAGTGTCAGATTCGACTGCTCAAGAGGTGAAGTTGGAGGAAGTGCCTGTAGTGAGAGAGTACCCGGACGTGTTTCCTCAAGAATTGCTTGGCTTGCCACCAGAGCGTGACGTAGAGTTTGTGATTGAGTTGGCACCTGGAACAGAGCCGATCTCGAAAGCACCGTACAGGATGTCGTTGTCCGAGTTGAAGGAATTGAAAGTACATATGCAAGAGCTATTGGATAAAGGATTTATCCGCCCCAGTGCTTCGCCATGGGGAGCTCCGGTGCTGTTTGTTAAGAAGAAAGATGGATCGCTAAGACTGTGCATCGACTACAGACAGCTGAACCAAGTGACGATCAAGAACAAGTATCCTCTGCCAAGGATTGATGACTATTTTGATCAGCTTCAAGGTGCATGTGTGTTCTCCAAGATAGACCTAAGGACAGGCTATCACCAATTGAGGATTAAGAAGGAGGACGTGCCTAAGACTGCCTTTAGGACGAGGTATGGGCACTACGAGTTCACAGTTATGCCATTTGGATTGACGAACGCCCCGGCAGCATTTATGGACATGATGAATCGAGTATTCAAGGAGTTTCTGGATCAGTTAGTGATAGTTTTCATTGATGACATATTGGTGTATTCGAAGAGTCCTGAGAACCACGAGGAACACTTAAGGATTGTCCTACAGACGTTAAGGGAACACTCACTTTATGCGAAGTTTAGTAAGTGTGAGTTCTGGTTAAGCAGAGTGGCGTTTCTTGGTCATATAGTATCTGGAGAAGGAATATCGGTGGATCCATCTAAGACTGAAGTCGTGGAGAAGTGGCCGAGGCCAACAACTGTGACTGAAGTACGAAGTTTTCTTGGATTGGCTGGGTATTACAGACGCTTTGTGGAAAGATTCTCGGTGTTAGCGTCTCCTCTGACCCATTTGTTGAAGAAGGAAATAAGGTTTGAATGGACCGAGAGGTGCGAGGAAAGTTTTCAGGAGTTGAAGGATCGATTAACTTCCGCACCAGTGTTGACCATTCCATCTGGACCTGGAGGGTTTGAGATATACAGCGATGCGTCATTAAGAGGATTGGGATGCGTCTTAATGCAGCATGGACGAGTAGTAGCTTATGCATCTAGACAGCTGAGGCCGCATGAGATGAACTACCCGACGCACGACCTGGAGTTAGCCGCCATAGTGTTCGCATTGAAGATTTAGAGGCATTACATGGTGGGAGAGAAATTTCAGATCTACACCGATCATCAGAGTTTGAAGTATTTGTTTTCGCAGAAAGAACTGAATATGAGGCAGCGTCGTTGGATGGAGCTGTTGAAGGACTACGACTGCGATATTTTGTACCATCTAGGAAAGGCGAATAAGGTAGCGGATGCTCAGAGTAGGAAGTCGAGCATTGCGCATATGATGGTCAAGGAGTGGACATTACTGGAGGAAATCAGAGATTCTGAGTTCAAGGTCGAGGTAGGAAACCTCTCGAGTCTGATGGCTGCGTTGCAGATTGAACCAGAGATTCAGCTAAGGATCAAAGAGTTGCAGTCTACGGACCCGGACATTCAGAAGATTGTGGCGATGAATGCAGATGAGAGGAAGGCTGAGTTCCAAGTAATTGCTGATGGAATATTGAAGTTTAGAGGACGTTTGTGCGTGCCAAGCGATGAAGAGCTGAAGGAAAGGATTTTGTCTGAGGCGCACAGAAGTAACTACAGTATTCATCCAGGGAGTACGAAGATGTATCAGAATTTACGTCAGCATTATTGGTGGAATGGAATGAAGGTAGATGTGGCTAAGCATGTAGCTAAGTGTCTAACGTGCCAACAGGTAAAGGCACAGCATTGCAAGCCTGGAGGATTATTGCAACCATTGGAAATCCCAGAGTGGAAATGGGAGCATGTCACTATGGATTTTGTGACAGGATTGCCAAGAAGTCAGAGAGGCAATGATTCGATATGGGTAATAGTGGACAGACTGACGAAATCAGCTCATTTCATTGCAGTACGAAAGGACTCTACCTTGGAAAAGTTGGCTGAATTGTACGTGAGGCAGATAGTGAGATTGCATGGGGTACCAGTAAGCATTGTATCGGACAGAGATCCTCGTTTCACAGCTACGTTTTGGAAGAGTTTGCAGGGTGCTTTGGGAACCGAGTTGAGATTCAGTACAGCCTATCATCCTCAGACAGACGGTCAGTCGGAAAGGACTATACAGACTCTGGAGGACATGCTGAGAGCGTGTGTAATCGATTTCAAAGGAGGCTGGGAAGAACAGTTACACTTGGTGGAATTTGCCTACAACAACAGCTATCAGCAGAGTATCAGAATGGCACCGTTTGAGGCATTGTATGGGAGAGCTTGCAGAACTCCGATTTGTTGGGACGAAGTTGGTGAGAAAAGTATAACAGGCCCAGAATTAGTACAGCAGTCAGTCGAGGCAGTCACAGTGATTAGAGACAGACTGAGGACTGCTCAGAGTAGGCAGAAGAGCTATGCAGACAAGAGACGTAAGCCATTGGAATTTCAAGCTGGAGATCATGTATTTCTAAAGGTGTCGCCGATGCGAGGACTATCTCGGTTTGGCAAGAAAGGAAAGTTGAGTCCAAGATTTGTTGGGCCATTCGAGATTTTGGAGAAGATCGGGACATTAGCTTATCGTCTTGCACTGCCGCCAAACTTATCGCAAATTCATAATGTGTTTCATGTGTCGATGCTTCGGAAGTACGAGCCGGACCCTGGCCATATACTCGATCATGAAGTCATTGAAATGGATGACCGCGTCTCGTACGTGGAAAGGCCAGTAAGGATTGAAGATCGTAAGGAGCAAGTCTTGAGGAACAAGACAATACCGCTGGTCAAGGTTATCTGGGAGCACCATGGGACTGAAGGAGCAACTTGGGAAAGCGAGGCCGAAATGAAGAAGAAGTATCCGTATTTGTTTGGGTAGCTCAGTGTAAATTCTGTTTTGTTGTAAGGATTGATGGATGTAAATTTCGAGGACGAAATTTTTATAAGAAGGGAAGAATTGTGACAGTCTGAAAATTCGACCCGATTGTCGGAAATTCTAAATGAATGGAAATACTTCGTTAATACACTCTGATCGACGCTCACTCAGGATTAGCTACCCCGAGTTGACCAACCAAAGGGGAAAGGCTATCTGGGAAGAATTTTCCAAACAGCCGCCCGTTGGTCTGAGACAGAGACAGAGTCGTTATTTAATGAAATTGACCACAAAATGAAATCCGACTTTGGACAATCGAATCAGTAAGATAAACACAACTAAGAAATGACTCAGTTTCAGAAATGTCGCCAGAAGGGCAGACAGCCGGTGTACGTCGTGAAGCAAGACGCGATTGGAAAATTACCGAAATGCCCCCGGTAAATGCTCAGTCCTTAGAATTAGTTGAATTAGGATTTTTGGGAGTAGATTCGGTCAATCGAAATCAAATCCTGTCTAAAATTCGTTCGCGCTCGGGACCCGATCGGTGCATTTGGCACGCAAATCGAGGCAAGTCAAATCAGTTGTCAAATCAATCAAACGTCTTATAGGCCGTGAACCCTATTCGGCCGTCCGGTGTTTCCCCGGCTTGCATCGTCGTTCCGAGCCGCTTTAGGTAAGCTCTACCCCTAATCTTGGTTTAGGTTAGTTGTATATGTAAGTGAAATGTGATCTAGAGGGCTGTCCATGATGGTTTATAGAAGAAATTGCATGGTTAAAGGTTAGGCAAGTTATGTTAGTCGAGGTGATTAGTATGTTAGGTTAAACTAAGAGCTTAGAGACTTGGAGAGGGCTGGAAATTTGGTATTCAAGGTTGTGGGAGTTCGGTTTGGGCGTGTATGGGATGGCCGAAGTGTATTAGTGGGCTCGGGAAATTGAATAAGGTAAGTTGGGCTTAAAATAAGCTAATGGGCCGAAGACATTCCAAAGGACTCGCCCATGGACGAAACTAATAACTTGAACGGGCCTTAAAAACGTGAATTGTGGGCTGCAAGTGTGGGCTTAGGCGTGTACTTAAAGGGCAAAAGGGAACTAATAGGCTTGGAAGCTTTAAATTCAAGTAATTTGGCCAAAATTTAACAAAATGGGCCTAACCTAACTAATGGGCCACTAAGGGACGAAAATCCACTTAAATTGGGCCTAAATTAAGTCCATGAACATCTAAGAATGAAACCCAAAAGTGTATATGGGCTTGGGTGATCAATTTGGGCCTAAAATAATGGAAATGAGCTTAAATAATAAATCCTTGGAAATGGGCTTGGGCCTTACGCGAAATTAATAAAATAATAGGCCCAACCCATATGATTTAATTTAAGAATTTATTATTGGACCTCAACTTTTGAAGTGGGCCTTAGGCCCAGTCGAACTTAGCTTGATTAATTAAAGACCCTTAATTAGATTAGACCTTGGCTTATATGGGCTCGATCAATGGGTTGCTCTTGGGTAAGTAATGGTATGGTAGAAGTTCGTATGAGATGTAAGGCGAACTTACGTGATCGGAACTTCGTGAGTAGAGGCATTTGATCTATGTCCGCTTGGCTCGAGGAACATGAGATCGATTGAATGGTTGAATGACGTACTCTGCTCTTGCACTTATGCTTCTTGGCATGCATGCTCTGTGTTGAATTGTCGATGTGATCATTTGGGCCCTGCATACATTCAGAGCATTGCACGAGTCACCGAAGATGTGACATGAGAATGTGCCCAAGATGGGGAAATGGAGAGAAAATGGAGACCAACGTAAGGCGTCAGAAACGCAGTGTGGTAATTGCCGTGTGGCACTGAGATTGAGCCCTGATGGGAATTGGAGTGATAGGCGGGCTGATCCATGGGATCCGTGATGGCCGCTTGAGGCCTGTAGCATCGCATGACATGATTGTTGATTGTTTGATATTGCCCGTCTGTATTGTGCAACTTGTATTATTATGTGGTTCGTGTTGGTTACAATGGGCTATAGTATCTTGGGAGATCGAGAGTGGTTGGACCATGAACCCTGAAACCTAGATATTGGTTAGGACCGACCCCGCTTGTATATCCTACCCTACGCTAGGATTAGTGGTGAGCTTGCTGAGTCCTCGACTCACTGGCGTTGGTTGCCTCTTTTACAGATCCAGGTCACCAGTAATGGCCGCTCCGCCGATGCTTTTTGGACTGCCGATTCAGATGGACACTCACATCACCCTCCATTTTGATATGCACGCTACCCTGTGGCATAGGCATGTGACGACTGTACTCGTAGATCAGGGAGGTCCTTACTTAGTGCCCCATAGGTTTGAGGCTTGGTTTAGAGAGGGCCTTCATGGCTTTGAGGGACCCAGCGAGATTCCCCGATACCCATGGAGGAGGACCCATTCTGGCTGCAGCCTGCTGAGTATGGAGGCCAGGTGATCGACCCCGACCCACTGCAGGAGTTGCCGTCCACGGGACGATCTGAGATTGATGGCCACGAGGAGGGCGATGCCATGGATACCGATGAGGAGGATCCAAAAGAAGACCCAGTGGAGGATTCCGATGAGGAGCCGGAGGAGGACTGAGTCGCTGGCAGTGGTTTAGTGTTTTGGAATTTGCATGAGCGTAGGTTCGTCTGTAGGTTGTGGCTTCCTTTTGGGGTCTGTACCTAACGCTTGATATGTATATAATGCTGTTTGTATTTACTTTGTCTATGCTGCCCTTTGGCCTTGTATGCTTGTGTGAATGGAATGGAGGCATGCTTCCGCAGGTATGAAAGTTCGTTGAAGGCCGCGTCGTCTGGTTGCGACGAAGTGAAAAATTTTCTGGGCCGTCGCATACCGTAAAACCAGGCGAGTGCGAGGTGTATCTTCCGCAGGAACGGGATGCCGCGTTCCCGAGTGGGGATCAGGGGCGTGACAATGTCTGTGCGTGCCTAATGACGAGGCGCTAAAGGAAAAGATTTTGTCCGAGGCACACAGAAGTAACTACAGTATTCATCCAGGGAGTACTAAGATGTATCAGAATTTGCATCAGCACTATTGGTGGAATGGAATGAAGGTGGATGTGGCTAAGCATGTAGCTAAGTGCCTGACGTGCCAACAGGTAAAGGCACAGCATTGCAAGCCTGGAGGATTATTGCAACCATTGGAAATCCCAGAGTGGAAATGGGAGCATGTCACTATGGATTTTGTGACGGGATTGCCAAGAAGTCAGAGAGGCAATGATTCGATTTGGGTAATAGTGGACAGACTGACGAAATCAGCTCATTTCATTGCAGTACGAAAGGACTCTGCCTTAGAGAAGTTAGCTGAATTATACGTGAGGCAGATCGTGAGGTTGCATGGGGTACCAGTAAGCATTGTATCGGACAGAGATCCTCGTTTCACAGCTATGTTTTGGAAGAGTTTGCAGGGTGCTTTGGGAACCGAGTTGAGATTCAGTATAGCCTATCACCCTCAGACAGACGGCCAGTCGGAAAGGACTATACAGACTTTGGAGGACATGTTGAGAGCGTGTGTAATTGACTTCAAAGGAGGCTGGGAAGAGCAGTTACACTTGGTGGAGTTCGCCTACAACAACAGTTATCAGCAGAGTATCAGAATGGCGCCATTTGAGGCATTATATGGGAGAGCTTGCAGAACTCCCATTAGTAGTAGAGCTTACCACGGAAGGGAAGTCGGTGGCGATGACGACGACAAAGGCGGTGCGGTCGGCCGGCGGTCAAGAGCTAGCCGAGAGAGAGAGAGCGACGATGAGGACTTGGCCGGCTCAAGGTGGCTCACAAGGCCACGAAACAACAAGGGAAAGGGCTTAGGGCACTCACCGAAATGAAGACAAGGCCGGCTGAGGTGGTTGGATGGTGCGGCAAGGACGGGGACGACGACGACGGTGAGGACCGCTAGAGAGACCGAGAGAAAGAAGAGAGAGACGGTGAGGTCGGGGTCTCTAAGATTACAAGATGAAGAGAGGACGGCCAAGGAGGCTTACCACGTGACGCCAAGGTGATGGTGGTGGCGGCCGACGGGTCGGAATGGTGGACGGTGGCGGCTTGAGGCGGACGACGGGAGGGGAGCACCGGCGGGGAAGGAGAAAACGAAGAAGAAAATGGAGGAGAGGGAGAGATGGAGTTCGGCCGAATGAGGGAAAGGATGAGGGAGGAGAGAGAGAATAGGGGTTAAATCCAAGTTTGAAAAATGGGTTAGTGGGTTAGGTAATGGGGTAATAGTGTTAGGGATGTGATTTGTACTTGACAAGTTGATGGATGGATTGATGGATTGACATGCCTTGGAAATTGTGCCATGAATGATTGATGTGATTGACAAGACCATTATTGATTTGACAACTGATTTGACTTGTCTCGATTTGCGTGCCAAATGCACCGATCGGGTCCCGAGCGCGAACGAATTTCGGACAGGATTTGATTTCGATTTACCGAATCTACTCTCAAAAATCCTAATTCAACTAACTCTAAGGACTGAGCATTTACCGGGGGCATTTCGGTAATCTTCCAATCACGTCTTGCTTCACGACGTACACCGGCTGTCTGCCCTTCTGGCGACAATTTTGAAACTGATCTCATTCCTTAATCGTGTTTATCTTACTAATTCGATTATCCAAGGTCGGATTTCATTTTGTGGTCAATTTCATTAAATAACGACTCTGTCTCTGTCTCAGACCTACGGGCGGCTGTTTGGAAAATTCTTTCCAGATAGCTTTTCCCCTTCGGTTGGTCAACTCAGGGTAGCTAATCCTGAGTGAGCGTCGATCAGAGGGTATTAACGAAGTATTTCCATTCATTTAGAATTTCCGACAATCGGGTCGAATTTTCAGACTGTCATAGAAAGCCTTCTCAAGCTGTTCGATCCACAAGGCAGCTACTTCTGGACCACCACTACCATCAAACCTCAACGGCTGCAACTTCAGAAACTGTTCCACTATGTGATGAGTCTGACGTCCTCCATTTCCATGCCTATTGCCTCCATTGGCTCCATTTGCAGCGGCCAAGGCGGCCTCAGCTGCTTGGGCAACAGTGGCAGCTCTTTCAGCAGCTTGCCTAGCCATCAGGTTACTCACTTCAGTCAGAACTCTCATCATCTCTTCGATCCTAGGGTCCCCTTCTGACTCAGGAAACCTCGAGCTCGATGCACCAGCAGCCGGTCTTCTGCCCCTATTGCTCATCCTCGCTAACACTCACACCTAAAACAAACGAAATTCCCATTCAGGAATTCGGGACTCTAAATCTAGCAACCAAGCTTTTGTCTACTGTCGCGTCCACTGACATGTATATGCATGTAAATATTCGCTGCAGCTTAAATGCAATTGGACCCAGTTGACATCTAGACTCAACCTGAAAATGCACAACCTAGGCCACTCTGTTCGCCACCTCAACTAGAAGCCTGTCGGGAGCCGCTTCCTTGATCAGGTCTCTGCCCCGGCGACCACTCCCCGCCCTCATCGTTTCTTGGTGCGAACAGTTGTCCTAAGTCACCCAAAGACAGAGAGAATCCCACTCCACGTGTCCCACACCACGCTTCATCACAGTTTTTAGACGTCCCGTCAATCCTGTCCCATACCAGGCTGACGGTCACCAAATCCAACAACATGAGATGCATGCACTTTTCAAATCCAAATCCCCTTTTTAACAACTTTCATTTATAAACCATTTCGCCTTTAATGCAGAAGTCATGCAATGCATGATGGTCAGACAGCGCGCGACAGCCGACTAGGCGTACAACCACAAGCAATATCTCACAGGCTAACATTCAGCAATCAGAAATCAAGCGCCCTACTCATGGGGCTCTGCCTTAGAACCTTACCTCAGGTCCTGACGCACCTGCAACTTAGTTCAGAATACCTCTGCCTCAGTCTACTCTAGGCAACCAATCGAACTAAGCATTCACATGCGCCAATCAATTCTTGCATTGTACCCTTTTCTATTCTTAGGTCTAGGGTCTGTCTATCTAACTACCCCAAAATCAACATCCTTATCACTCCAGAACCTCGAACGGTCTCATATCGAGTTGACCTTGCTCTGATACCACTCGAACTAGGACGTCACGCCCCTGATCCCCACTCGGGAACGCGGCATCCCGTTCCTGCGGAAGATACACCTCGCGCTTGCGTGGTTTCAAAAGTTCGACGGCCCAGGATGAATCTCTTCGTCGCAACCAGACGACGCGTCCTCAGTAAACTTACAAACCTGTGGAAGCGTACCTCCTATCCTCACACACAAGCATGCATAGCAAAGGGTAGCATAGACAAGGTAAATACAAACAGCATTATATACATATCAAGCGTTAGGTACAGACCCCAAAAAGAAACCACAACCTGCTGCCTAACCTACGCTCTCAACATACATCAAAATACCAGACCAGCATCTGAAACTCAGTCCTCCTCAGGCACCTCGTCGGAATCCTCCACGGGGTCCTTTTCTGGATCCTCCTTGTCACGCCCCGGATCCCTTCTCGGGAACGCGGCATCCCGTCCCTGCGGAAGATACACCTCGCGCTCGCCTGGTTCACGATAAGCGACGGCCCAGGGATACTTTCTCTTCGTCGCGACCAGACGACGACACTTGCGCCAAATTCTCATACCTATGGAAGCGTGCCTCCTATCCATACACACAAGCCTACATAGCAAAGGGGTAGCATGGACAAGATAAACATAAACAACATTTCATAAATACGATTAGCGTTAGGTACAGACTACCAAAAGAAAACCACTAGCTGTAAATCATCCTACGCTCTACTAATCCTCAAAACATCGGGATTCTGCCATAACTCAGTCCTCCTCATCGGAATCCTCCACAGGGTCCTCCTCTGGATCCTCCTCCTCGGTATCCATCGCATCGCCCTCCTCGTGGCCATCTATCTCGGAGCGCCCTGGAGACGGCAACTCCTGCTTCGGGTCGAGGTCGATCACCTGGCCTCCATATTCTGCAGGCTGGAGCCAAAACGGGTCCTCCTCCATGGGAATCGGGGAATCTCTCTGGGGTCCCTCAAAGCCATGTAGGCCCTCTCTAAACCAAGCCTCGAATCTATGGGGCACTAAGTAAGGACCTCCCTGATCTACGAGCACAGTCGTCACATGCCTATGCCACAGGGTAGCGTGCATATCAAAATAAAGGGTAACCTGGGTGTCCATCTGGATCGGCAGACCAAAAAGCATCGGTGGCACATCCATCACTAGCGACCTGGATCTGAAAAGGGTGGCAACCAACGCTAGTGAGTCGAGGACTCAGCAAGCTCACCACTAATCCTAGCGTAGGGTAGGATATACGAGTGGGGTCGGTCCTAACTAGTAACTAGGGTTTGGTACTCGGAGTCCAACGCTCTCGATCTCCCCAGTTATCATCATGCCTCATATAGCCAATACGAGTTTCGTCACAACAATTCATGCAATACAGACGGGCAATATCAACAATCAGCAATAACATTATGCAAATGCCACAGGCCTCAAACGGCCATCATCGATCCCATGGATCAGCCCGCCTATCACTCCAATTCCCATCAGGGCTCTACCAACAGTGCCACACAGCATGCCACGCTGCGTCTCGGACGCCTTATGCTGGCCTCCCTTTTCTCTCCATCTCCCATCAGGGCGCTACCAACAGTGCCACACGGCATAAATCTCGGTGCCACATAGGCCCGTACCACACTGCGTTTCTGACGCCTTACGTTGGTCTCCCTTTTCTCTCCACTTCCCCTCAGGGCACAATCTCATGTCACATTCCCAGTGACTCATGCAATGCTCTGAATGTATGCAGGGCCCAGATGATCACATCAATAATTCAACACAGAGCATGCATGCCAATAATCATAAGTGCAAGACAGAGCACATCAATCGACCAACTGATACATCTCATGATCAACGAGCCAAGCAGACGTAGATCAATTATCTCTATCCACAAAGTTTCGATAATCCAAGTCCGCCTTACATCTTAAACAAAAGTCTACTATACTATCAATTATCCAAGGACAACCCACTAATCGAGTCCATATAAACCAGGGCCTAATCTAATTAAGAACCTCCAATTAATCGAGCTAAGTTCGACTGTCACGCCCCGAGCCCCTCTCGAGCCTGCGACATCCCGCTCATACATTCAAATCTCTTCTCAGCGCTCGCCTGGTCTAGGATACACGACGGCCCAGGGAATTACCTTCGTCGCGACCAGACTGCGCGTCCATCAAAAACCATCATTTGATCCTGTTAACCTGAACTTGAAACCTGCGGAAGCGTGCCTCCTATCCATACATGCATACATATGAAAATCGGGGTAGTACACAAAGGAGAAACACAAAGCATCCATATATACATGTTAACAAGGCGTTCGGTACAGACCCCCAAAAGAAAATTTCAACCCATGGTCTCGATACCTACGCTTACACTATCTCCCAAAAACTAGGCCAGCGTCAGCAGAACTCAGTCCTCTAGCTGCTCCTCGGGATCCTCCTCCTGGTTGGTGTCCATGGCGTCGCCCTCCTTGTGGCCGTCTATCTCCGAGCGTCCTAGGGACGACAGCTCCAACATCGGGTCGGGGTCGACCACCTCACCTCCATATACAGCAGGTCGTAAAATAGTGGGGTCGTCCCCCATGGGTATCGGGGCATCTCTCAAGGGCCCCTCCATACCTAACTCGTCCTCTCTATACCAGGCCTCGAACTTATAGGGAACAAACTGGGGACCTCCCTGATCCGCCTATACAGTAGTCAGTCGTCTGAGCCACATTGTAGCACTTTCATCATAATGGCGGGTAACCTCGGGCTCCATCTGCACTGGCAGGCCAAAGAACACAGGGGGTGCGGCCATCACTGGCGTCTGGGATCTGAAAATATGGCAACCACCGCCAGTGAGTCGAGGACTCAGCAAGCTCACCCCTAATCCTAGCGTAAGATAGAGTATACTAGTGGGATCGGTTCTATCCATTAACTAGGGTTTCAGGTCATCTGACTCGCGTAGGGTGAGGTACGCTCACTGGATGGGTCATGTCCGGCAATTAATAAGACGAACTAGCACTCTCTACCCAAACGGTCTCAGCGGTACCACAATAAAACGTAAACGTACACAGGCCAAACCAATCAGGTAAGCATGCGTTTAATAAGGCAGTCTCGCATAACGTGAATGATTATCATCTATGCCATGACCTCATATTCATTATTCGGTTTTCAATGTTCATTTTGCACTGCCAGAGTTTCGGCTTGACCAGCGTGTCACGCCTCAGGTCTCATACTCATGCATGCCATATGCCAATGCTCAAATGTTCAAATGCTCATTGCTTGTGCCTCAATGCACATCACCCATTGTCCATGCACCCGCATATATGCCTCCAGCGCGCAAAGACCCAGGTGCACAATATCCTCCTAGTGCTTCAACCCGCATAGCGTCAAAACTAAGACCCGGGTAGGCACCCTTATCTCTCCAGCTACCCCGTGCCGAGCACGTCCGGGCGCACAACATCCTTATACTCCCTATTCCCCGCGTAACAACGCATCAGGGCCCATCCAACATGTCACACCTCCCGGTGACTAATGCCATACTCATGAAATATGGTGCTCAAACAATGTCGAATAGAGAATCAGTCACAGAGCATGCATTCACGAAGGTACATGAGTACAGGAGCAAAGCATTTCTAGAAATCATCTGAGCTACTCGCGTTCAGTAGAACGGGCCACATGTGTACCTAGTACTCTAAAAGCGGATTCTCGCTCATTTAGGTTCAATCAGATGTCCCACATTAAGCCATTTACTTCCCCTGAACAATCCTCTCGAATGAACTTCAGCCGTGGTTAACATCGCCCTTTGGAACCCGTTTATTTCAGGACTTGGTCCTATCAGACCCAATAATCCGGCCTAAGCGTAGTCTCTATCATTAGACCTCGGCCCATCGATGGCCCGTAATTAACATCTTAAAATCCTTTTGGATTCCAATTGATCTTATTAAATTTAATTAAGCCCAATATCTAAGGCCTAGTGGCCCTTTCTTTAGGTTCAGCCCATTAAGTTGAATTAGGCCCAATTGGGTCTAAGCTCACCTACTATTCACAAGCCCATGATTTAATTATAAGTAATTAAATATTTCAAGGCCCATTATTTTTATTAATTTCGAGTGAGGCCCAAGCCCATATTTTAAGGCAAGCTTATTAAGCCCATTTTAGCATATTTAGGCCAAATTTCAAACCCTAAGCCCACATACTCTATTGGGCCCTAAAATTTTATATTCTAGACTATAATTGAGGCCCATTTTATTCTCATTTTCGTCCATATAAGGCCCACTAGCAAGACTTAACCCTAATGATTCTATTTTGGCCCAATTAGTCCAAATTTTAACCCCTAAGCCTAATTACATCATAAGGCCCATCACTTCTCACACTCAATCCATCAACTTGCAGCCCATATCATCTAATTTGAAGCCCAATTTATGATGTCCAAGCCCAAGATTAACCCATCTTACAAAGCAACCAAACTAACCCTAATTAGATTAGCCTAAATTACTCTCTTATCATCTAGTCCACTTGGATCACCATACAAATCAATATCTAAATCATGCATACACCATTCCTAAGCGGGGATTAGAGGCTAGCTTACCTTAGACGGACCGAATATAGCAATGACGGACGTCGGGGCCAAGAATGGCCGAATGGGTTCACGGCCAAGGGAAGATGGTCGGCGGTTGAGGCGGCTGTTCCGGCGCCCTCTTGAGACTTTCAAGACCTAAATAGGTTAGTTTTAGACATTAGAGAGGTTGGGGGAAAGGGTGGAGCAACCTGGACAACCCGAAGGCTCTTGGTTCAACCTACGTCGACGGAAGAACAAGGATGAAGCGGGTTTGGTCGGCGGCTTTAATGGAAGAACCAAGCCATGGGAATGAAAAGAAAAGAGTTTGGAAGACTTACCAAGATGAGTAGAGAGAGAGAGATGGCCGACGGTGGCGGTGGTGTGCTCCACGACGGCGGACGGCGGCTTGGGAGGGCGGACGAAGAAGAAGAGGAAAAGGAAAGAAGGAGAAGATGAGAGGGAGAGGAAGATGATGGTCTTCGGCCAAATGAAGGAGGAGGGTGAAGAGAGAGATCATACTATGAAGAAAATGGAAAATAAAGGTTAAAGTGGGTTAGGTAAGTGAATAGTGACCATGATGTGTACTTTTGTACTTTGACTTGATTGATGGATTTATCTTGAAACTTGTGCCATGATTGATTGATTTGATTTGATGGATTGATTGATGGGACATTGATTGATTTGACGCTTGATTTGACTTACCTCGATTTGTGTGCCAAATGCACCGATCGGGTCCCGAGCGCGAACGAACTTCGGACTGGATTTGGTTTTAATCTACCGTATTCACTCTAAAAAATTCTAATTTATCTAATTTTAAGGACTGAGCATTTACCGAGGGCATTTCGGTAATTTTCCATTCACGTCTTGCTTCGCGACGTGCACCGGCTGTCTGCCCTTCGGGCGACATTTCTGAAACTAAATCCATTTCTCCATTGTGACCATCTTAGAAACTCGATTGTCCAATACCGGAATTCATCTCGTGGCCAAATTCATTAATTTACGACTCTGTCGAAATCTCATACCAACGGGCGGCTGTTTAGGAAAATTTCCTAGGTAACCATTCCCCTTCGGTTGGTCGTCTCGAGTTGATCAGACTCGAGTGAGGCTTAACTAGAGCGTATTAATGAAGTATATCCATTCAATTTATAAATTCCGGAAATGGGTCGAAAATCCAGAATGTCACAATTCTTCCCTCCTAAAAAAAAGTTTCGTCCTCGAAACTTGCCTTTTTCTTCGTTTCCCAACATGTAACCATCTCACGTTTGCTACCTCCTTCGACTATATGGCCTAATTAATCTTCTACTGCGCACTTTTGATCCCTCGTCTTTCTTTTTCACTACATTCTGCAATCTCAACTATTCAAAAGAACTCTCATCGACCTAAATTTCTTGTAGGTCCATTTATCAACGTCAACCTATAGTTTCTTAACATTTCCTTATGGACAAGCCCAATCCATTCTCACTCTTGCTTATCCATACGGCCTACTTCAAAACCATTGAGTCCGTCTCATTTCTCTAAACAGAGCACCCCTTATATCTAGGATATGATACATCTCAGCCCCTTCTTTACGATGCTACTTCCAGATGCCACGCCTGGGACTTTGTTGGTTACGGTCTTTCAATTCAAGCGCATTTCACCCCCATCACGGCACTATCGGATCACTAGCCAACTAGCTCGTGTGGGCCTCATCATGGATTGTCCTGATCGCACAATAGTGGTCCTCTCCGATTATTACGGAGGTACAAATCACAATTACTCGACTTTCACCAACACTTTCAAGGCACTTTGACATTTCTCACTAGAGGCATCTCACTAAAACATTCTGAAATAGCATTGGGGCTTTTATCATTTCTTTGCCTTTCTCAAATGACTATTTTCGCTTCATGATACTCTCCAGGCTTATCCCTTTCTATATTACATGCGTATCGGTTCTGTCACATATACTGCTTCACCATCCGCCTATCGATCTCATGATTAAGGGTACGCAAAGCTCTCATTTAAGATCCCAAAGTTTGCACCGCTTATCCATCTGACATTCTTGGCGGTTTTAAACAGCCCTTGATCTTTCTCACATCACTTGATTGCACCAACAACTGTTAGATTAACTTTGAGTCTACTATAATTCTTTTACCAATCTCATCCTAGCACAAGAGAATTCCCTTTTTCTCCCTCTACCATCCAGTGATTCCATTACTAACATCCTGGTCTTTTGCTGGCACTCACCATCATGCGTACTCTACTGAGTGAAGCCACTCTTCCTATCCTCCTTAAGGTTTATCGAGCTAGCTTTCATATATCTTCCTTTGATTCCCTCTACATCCCTTCTCATTTTCCACTGTGTTACTTTGGAGTCTTCATATCCCACAAAAGTAATCTTTAACACAGGTTATCGTCATGGATTCGTTTGGTCACAACTTTCGTTACACCCTCTTAACAACACCAAGGAGGCTCCTAACTCAATCTCCATGATCGTCGATCTATATGGTGTCATTCAGGCACAGAGCATCTATTTCATTTCTTAAATAATCCACCTCTTATCACCAAGGACTTACCAAGTTCATCTTGCCAACTTGTGATATCAATTTTACATGTCAAGGCTCTCAGTCTTTGGTATCACTCCTTGAATTACCTCTTGTCAAACTCATATCGCAACCTGACTGCTAGAATTAAAAACGACCTCATACATGCGCCTTTCTCTTGTCTTCGTCTCGATGCCACAGACTGTCGTAATGCATGAATATCCTCAATTTTTTTTTCCCACTTGCCTCGTATACCACTTATTTTTTAAACCCTTAGTTTCTGTCTTCACTTAAACCTCCAAACATTGTAAACGACCAATTTATATAAAACCAATCACTTGGAACCAATGTGGAGTATACTATTTGGTCATTACTCGCATCGAGATCTCAATCATCTCGCCCGATCGAGGTCTACATTTAGAGTCAGCATCCTTATCTCCAAACTCAAGTTTAGTCCACCGTTAGCATTCTACCATCATCGTGTGCCTACTCATCAGTCACGTACTTCATGGGCCCTTGTAACATCAATGTCTAAATGCCATAGGCGATGATCATCTCCAGAATCGATCATTTAAATCCCAACTAACGCAACGCTTTTCCTGTCGCCCCTCATTACGAACCAAACTCATGCAATCCAATCGACTCATGGTCCAGGTTTACCATTTGCCTCATTGTGAATTTTATCTAATCATCTAGAACTTTTTGTAAGAATCCCATCTAAACCATCAAGGTCTGACACAATTCAAGCCTATAGTCCTCCAACATTGAGCCTTCGCAATTCCATGACTCCGATCTATTTCCCAAGGCTAACCATTAGAACTTCCAAATTCAAGCCTATCAGGATATAATCGTCACCATTTTTTCACTAGTCGCTCATTCTTATGCCATTCCAGGGCAACTCAGGTTTTTCTCAACTCCTTCAATGATTGGTACGCCTCGTAGATCACTTACTTATATCAAATCTATACACTTTACATCCTGATCATCATATAAACTCGAAACATCCTCATAATCATCATGTTCTTGAGCGGGTCATCCCTTAAGCTCTCACGATTCGGATTCAAAAGCTTATCTCCTAAGCTTACCATCACCAACTTGCTAAATCACTACAATATGTCCTCAAGTTTGGGTATCAATAGTTCTTAATCACGATCGTATACTTTGGCTAGTCCTTCCTTTATACATTACGCCATTAAACTTTGAGCATACCCTTCAATCCGACTTTGCACCTGAGCTTTTCTAATGTCCATCAATTTATCAGCGAACCCCGATTGTACCTTCACTCTGGCCACTCATGAGATTCAACAACTAAAATTATCAAGGCACTACACCTTCACATTGATAGGTTTCCCAAACAAGTATTCATCAAACTCCCAAGATTCAAGCCTAAACCTTTATTTTTCAAGCTTATCCTCCAACATGTATCTGAGCTTCAATGCATATAGTCCACAAATGCCTACCATCTCATTACTATATTATTTCCACCAGGCGAGTCCATAGACAGGCACTCTTGCAATACAAACGCTAATGCAACCTACATCTAAGTTGTCCAGAGGCTGTAATTTACCAGTTAACCATTTAGTTCATGCCACTCTTTCTTGAACCGACTATGACCATTAACGAGATCGAAATACTTTATCGCAGGGATTACACCATCCTTCGACCATACCTAAATCCCAAGAACTAATTCCTGCAACTATCATCCTTGTTACTGCAATGTCTGTCTTGTTATTCACCTGTACGAACAACCTTACATCTTAAAGGTCTTACTGGCCATACTTAAGCATATTCTCGTCCCAATCCAATAAGAGTATCTTTATTTTCCTTGACACACCCTCTGAATTTCCTCACATTTTGCTTTCATACTCATCCACAAATGTTTACTCTTGATGAAGCTTCAGGAAATTTTTCCATCCTTTTTTTCCTCTTGAGCGCCCTCTTCATCTTAGCACTTTAGTAGAGCAAACGCCTTTTTCTCACTTTTCCGTCCATAGGGTAACTACTGCCATCAAGATCAGATAACTTCACCTTCAAAAATAATTCCACTTACTAATGCATTTAATGGACTCCATTTCATATTTCTGTTGATCCTATCAATCTCATTGGCCTTGTTCACGGTGGCCACTACAGCTTTTGCAGCTCGGGCAACAATAGCAGCTCTTTCTTCAGTCTACCTGCCCATCGGATTCCCTTATTTCTTTCCACATTTTCCAGACCTCATCCATCCTTGGTTCTTCAACTGCAGAAACTTACTTCTGGTCCTCCACTCCCTCAAACTCAATTAGTTGCAGCTTCAGGAATTGCTCTACCACATGATGTATCTGACGACCTCCATTTCAATTACCCTTATCCCATTCGCTCCATTCACAGCATCCAGAGCGGCATCAACTGCTGGGGCTACAATGGCAGTTCTTCTTGCCGCCTGCCTACCCATCAATTTATTGACTTCAATCAGGATCCTCATCATCTTTTCGATCTTAGGGTCTCATTCTGGTGCTAGAGCTCGCGAACTCTACGCGGCTACGCTAGATCTTATGCCCCTATTGCTCATCCTTCCTAATCTTATCCACTCCTAGACCCGATGTAATTCTTTCAGGAATTAGTAATCTAAACTACCATACAAGCTTTCGCCTGATATCGCGTCTACTGACATGAATATGCATATAAAATTCGCTGCAGCTTAAATGCAATTGAACCTAGTAGACATCTAGACTCAACCCCGTCAATGCACACCCTAGGCCACTCTGTTCGCCACCTCAACTAGAAGCCTGCCGGGAGCCGCTCCTTGAACGGGTCTCTGCCCCGGCGACCACTCCCCGCCCTCATCATTTCTTGGTGCGAACAGTTGTCCTAAGTTACCCATATCCAAGGAGAATCCCGTTCCACGTGTCCCATACCACGCTTCATTACAGTTTTTAGACGTCCCGTCAGACCTGTCCCATACCAGGCTGACGGTTACCCGATCCAACAACATGAGATGCATGTGCTTTTCAAATCCAAATCTCCCTTTTTAAACAGTTTCCAATTAAAACCATTTTGTTTTCAATGCATAAATCATGCAATGCATGATGGTCAAGCAGTGTGCGACAGCCGACTATGCGTACAACCACAAACAACAGTCAACAATCAACAACAAACAACAACAATCAGCAACCAGCAAATCAGCAGTCATCATCCCAGAACCCTACTCATAGGGATATGCTTTAGAACCTTACCTCAGGTCCTGACGCACCTGCAGTTCAGTTCATAGTTGCTATTGCCTCAGTCTATTCTAGGAAACTAATTAAACTAAGCAATCACATGCGCCAATCAATTCATGCATTCTACCATGCCTAATCCTTAGGTCTAGGGTCTGTCTATCTAACTACCCCAAAATCAACAGCCTTATCACTCCAAATCCTCGAACGGTCTCGTATTGAGCTGACCTTGCTCTGATACCACTCGAATAGGGTTGTCACGCCCCCAGCCCCTCTCGAGCCCGCGACATCCCGCTCATACATTCAAATCTCTTTTCAGCGCTCGCCTGGTCTAGGATACACGACGGCCCAGGGAATTACCTTCGTCGCGACCAGACGGCGCGTCCATCAAAAACCATCATATGATCCTGTTAACCTGAACTTGAAACCTGCGGAAGCGTGCCTCCTATCCATACATGCATACATATGAAAATCGGGGTAGTACACAAAGGAGAAACACAAAGCATCCATATATACATGTTAACAAGGCGTTCGGTACAGACCCCCAAAAGAAAATTTCAACCCATGGTCTCGATACCTACGCTTACACTATCTCCCAAAAACTAGGCCAGCGTCAGCAGAACTCAGTCCTCTAGCTGCTCCTCGGGATCCTCCTCCTGGTTGGTGTCCATGGCGTCGCCCTCCTTGTGGCCGTCTATCTCCGAGCGTCCTAGGGACGACAGCTCCAACATCGGGTCGGGGTCGACCACCTCACCTCCATATACAGCAGGTCGTAAAATAGTGGGGTCGTCCCCCATGGGTATCGGGGCATCTCTCAAGGGCCCCTCCATACCTAACTCGTCCTCTCTATACCAGGCCTCGAACTTATAGGGAACAAACTGGGGACCTCCCTGATCCGCCCATACAGTAGTCAGTCGTCTGAGCCACATTGTTGCACTTTCATCATAATGGCGGGTAACCTCGGGCTCCATCTGCACTGGCAGGCCAAAGAACACAGGGGGTGCGGCCATCACTGGCGTCTGGGATCTGAAAATATGGCAACCACCGCCAGTGAGTCGAGGACTCAGCAAGCTCACCCCTAATCCTAGCGTAGGATAGAGTATACTAGTGGGATCGGTCCTATCCATTAACTAGGGTTTCAGGTCATCTGACTCGCGTAGGGTGAGGTACGCTCACTGGATGGGTCATGTCCGGCAATTAATAAGACGAACTAGCACTCTCTACCCAAACGGTCTCAGCGGTACCACAATAAAACGTAAACGTACACAGGCCAAACCAATCAGGCAAGCATGCGTTTAATAAGGCAGTCTCGCATAACGTGAATGATTATCATCTATGCCATGACCTCAGATTCATTATTCGGTTTTCAATGTTCATTTTGCACTGCCAGAGTTTCGTCTTGACCAGCGTGTCACGCCTCAGGTCTCATACTCATGCATGCCATATGCCAATGCTCAAATGTTCAAATGCTCATTGCTTGTGCCTCAATGCACATCACCCATTGTCCATGCACCCGCATATACGCCTCCAGCGCGCAAAGACCCAGGTGCACAATATCCTCCTAGTGCTTCAACCCGCATAGCGTCAAAACTAAGACCCGGGTAGGCACCCTTATCTCTCCAGCTACCCCGTGCCGAGCACGTCCGGGCGCACAACATCCTTATACTCCCTATTCCCCGCGTAACAACGCATCAGGGCCCATCCAACATGTCACACCTCCAGGTGACTAATGCCATACTCATGAAATATGGTGCTCAAACAATGTCGAACAGAGAATCAGTCACAGAGCATGCATTCACGAAGGTACATGAGTACAGGAGCAAAGCATTTCTAGAAATCATCTGAGCTACTCGCGTTCAGTAGAACAGGCCACATGTGTACCTAGTACTCTAAAAGCGGATTCTCGCTCATTTAGGTTCAATCAGACGTCCCACATTAAGCCATTTACTTCCCCTGAACAATCCTCTCGAATGAACCTCAGCCGTGGTTAACATCGCCCTTTGGAACCCGTTTATTTCAGGACTTGGTCCTATCAGACCCAATAATCCGGCCTAAGCGTAGTCTCTATCATTAGACCTCGGCCCATCGATGGCCCGTAATTAACATCTTAAAATCCTTTTGGATTCCAATTGATCTTATTAAATTTAATTAAGCCCAATATCTAAGGCCTAGTGGCCCTTTCTTTAGGTTCAGCCCATTAAGTTGAATTAGGCCCAATTGGGTCTAAGCTCACCTACTATTCACAAGCCCATGATTTAATTATAAGTAATTAAATATTTCAAGGCCCATTATTTTTATTAATTTCGAGTGAGGCCCAAGCCCATATTTTAAGGCAAGCTTATTAAGCCCATTTTAGCATATTTAGGCCAAATTTCAAACCCTAAGCCCACATACTCTATTGGGCCCTAAAATTTTATATTCTAGACTATAATTGAGGCCCATTTTATTCTCATTTTCGTCCATATAAGGCCCACTAGCAAGACTTAAGCCCAATGATTCTATTTTGGCCCAATTAGTCCAAATTTTAACCCCTAAGCCTAATTACATCATAAGGCCCATCACTTCTCACACTCAATCCATCAACTTGCAGCCCATATCATCTAATTTGAAGCCCAATTTATGATGTCCAAGCCCAAGATTAACCCATCTTACAAAGCAACCAAACTAACCCTAATTAGATTAGCCTAAATTACTCTCTTATCATCTAGTCCACTTGGATCACCATACAAATCAGTATCTAAATCATGCATACACCATTCCTAAGCGGGGATTAGAGGCTAGCTTACCTTAGACGGACCGAATATAGCAATGACGGACGTCGGGGCCAAGAATGGCCGAATGGGTTCACGGCCAAGGGAAGATGGTCGGCGGTTGAGGCGGCTGTTCCGGCGCCCTCTTGAGACTTTCAAGACCTAAATAGGTTAGTTTTAGACATTAGAGAGGTTGGGGGAAAGGGTGGAGCAACCTGGACAACCCGAAGGCTCTTGGTTCAACCTACGTCGACGGAAGAACAAGGATGAAGCGGGTTTGGTCGGCGGCTTTAATGGAAGAACCAAGCCATGGGAATGAAAAGAAAAGAGTTTGGAAGACTTACCAAGATGAGTAGAGAGAGAGAGATGGCCGACGGTGGCGGTGGTGTGCTCCACGACGGCGGACGGCGGCTTGGGAGGGCGGACGAAGAAGAAGAGGAAAAGGAAAGAAGGAGAAGATGAGAGGGAGAGGAAGATGATGGTCTTCGGCCAAATGAAGGAGGAGGGTGAAGAGGGAGATCATACTATGAAGAAAATGGAAAATAAAGGTTAAAGTGGGTTAGGTAAGTGAATAGTGACCATGATGTGTACTTTTGTACTTTGACTTGATTGATGGATTTATCTTGAAACTTGTGCCATGATTGATTGATTTGATTTGATGGATTGATTGATGGGACATTGATTGATTTGACGCTTGATTTGACTTACCTCGATTTGTGTGCCAAATGCACCGATCGGGTCCCGAGCGCGAACGAACTTCGGACTGGATTTGGTTTTAATCTACCGTATTCACTCTCAAAAATTCTAATTTATCTAATTCTAAGGACTGAGCATTTACCGAGGGCATTTCGGTAATTTTCCATTCACGTCTTGCTTCGCGACGTGCACCGGCTGTCTGCCCTTCGGGCGACATTTCTGAAACTAAATCCATTTCTCCATTGTGACCATCTTAGAAACTCGATTGTCCAATACCGGAATTCATCTCGTGGCCAAATTCATTAACTTACGACTCTGTCGAAATCTCAGACCAACGGGCGGCTGTTTAGGAAAATTTCCTAGGTAACCATTCCCCTTCGGTTGGTCGTCTCGAGTTGATCAGACTCGAGTGAGGCTTAACTAGAGCGTATTAATGAAGTATATCCATTCAATTTATAAATTCCGGAAATGGGTCGAAAATCCAGAATGTCACATCGACTGGGCCTAAGGCCCACTTCAATAGTTGAGGTCCAATAATTAATTCTTAAATTAATTCATATGGGTTGGGCCTATTATTTTATTAAATTCGTGTGAGGCCCAAGCCCATTTCTAAAGGTTTACTATTCAAGCCCATATTCCTTATTTTAGGCCCAATTTGAATATCCAAGCCCATATACATTTTTGGGTTTCATTCTTTAATGTTCATGGACTTAATTTAGGCCCAATTTAAGAGGATTTTCGTCCATTAGTGGCCCACTAGCTAGATTTGGCCCATTTTGATTAGTTTTGGCCCAATTACTTAATTTTAAAGCTTTCAAGCCCATTATTTCCCTTCGGCCCATTAAGTACACGCCTAAGCCCACATTTGCAGCCCACTTTTCACGTTTTTATGGCCTGTTCAAGTTGTTAGTTTCGTCTATTGGCAAGTCCATTGGTTGCATCCAAGCCCGGTAGCTCATATTAAGCCCGAATCATGTAGTTTAAGTGTTGGAGCCCATTAACACACTTAGATCCACCCCATACTCATTCAAACCGTATACCCACAGCCATGTAAACCGAAATCCAGCCCCCTTACAAGCCTCCAAGCTCTTAGTTTAACCCCTTGCACCAAGTACATAACGCAACCTTACTTGTCTAGGCTTGAACCATGCAATCTCTACTAAAAATCATCATAATCGGCCTCTATTGGCGTTCCACAAACGTATATTACTAACCTAAACCAAGATTAGGGGTAGAGCTTACCGGATATGGGTTGGAAATGACGACGACGCGAGGCGGAGCAAGGAACGGCCGGTTGGAGCTCACGGCTTAGGGAGGGAAGCGGCGGCAACGGTGGCTGTTCCGGCGGTTCCACGGAGTTCCAAGGGTCCTAAGGTGACTATTTGCCAAGCCAAAGACAGGAGGGATGCAAGGAAACAAGGTGGAACAAGTTCGGGTTCAAATGGAAGCGAAACGACGAAGAAAACGACGATGAGGAGGCGGGCTGTTTCGGGCTTTTCGTGAGGGTCCAAGCCGTGGGAAATGAACAAGAATGAGCTAGGAAGACTTACCTAAAGTTGAGGAGGATCGGCGGTGGCCGGAGGGCTCGGCGGCGGCGGCGACGGTGGCGGAGGGAGAGAGGGCCGAGAGAGACGAGCACGGGAGGGAGAGAGATTTCGGGAGAGGGGGAGAGAGGAGGGTGGCCGAAAATGAAAGAATGAGGGAGGAGAGAGAGAGAAGAGACTTAAGTGAGAGGGGGTAGTGTGTTAGGTGAGGTGAATAGTAAGTGAATAGTGACCTTGATTTGAATTTTACAAGACATGTGTACTTGACATTGACTTGATGGATTGCCTTGGAAATTGTGCCATGATTGACCGATGGATTTGATTGATTGATTGACAAGACATCGATTGATTTGACAACTGATTTGACTTGCCTCGATTTGCGTGCCAAATGCACCGATCGGGTCTCGAGCGCGAACGAATTTTAGACAGGATTTGATTTCGATCGGTCGAATCTACTCTCAAAAATCCTAATTCTATTAATCCTAAGGACTGAGCATTTACCGGGGGCATTTCGGTAATTTTCCATTGACGTCTTGCTTCTCGACGTACACCGGCTGTCTGCCCTTCTGGCGACATTTCTAAAACTGACTTTATTTCTTAATTGTGTTTGTCTTACTAATTCGATTGTCCGAAGTCGGATTTCATTTCGTGGTCAATTTCATTAATTTACGACTCTGTCTCTGTCTTAGACCAACGGGCGGCTATTTGGAAAATTCTCCCCAGTTAGCCTTTCCCCTTCGGTTGGTCATCTCAGGGTAGCTAATCCTGAGTGAGCGTCGATCAGAGGGTATTAACGAAGTGTTTCCATTCCTTTAGAAATTCCGATATTTGGGTCGAATTTTCAGACTGTTACACTCCTCATCTGTATCCATGGCATCACCCTCCTCGTGGCCATCAATCTCAGATCGTCCAGGGGACGGCAACTCCTGTAGTGGGTCGGGGTCGATCACCTGGCCTCCATACTCGGCAGGCTGCAGCCAGAATGGGTCCTCCTCCATGGGTATCGGGGAATCTCTCTAGGGTCCCTCAAAGCCATGAAGGCCCTCTCTAAACCACGCCTCGAACCTATGGGGCACTAGGTAAGGACCTCCCTGATCTACGAGTACAGTCGTCACATGCCGATGCCACAGGGTAGCGTGCATATCAAAATGGAGGGTGATCTGAGTGTCCATCTGAATCGGCAGTCCAAAAAGCATCGGGGGTGCAGCCATCACTAGCGTATGGGATCTGAAAAAGGAAGGTAACCACCACCAGTGAGTCGAAGACTCAGCAAGCTCACCACTAATCCTAGCGTAGGGTAGGATATACAAGTGGGGTCAGTCCTAACCAGTATCTAGGTTTCAGGGTCCGGGATCCAACCACTCTCGATCTCCCAAGATACTATAGCCCATCGAAACCGTCACAAACCACATAATAATACAAGTTGTACAATACAGACGGGCAATATCAAACAATCAGCAGTCATGTCATGCAATGTTGCAGTCCTCAAGCGGCCATTACGGATCCCATGGATCAGCCCGCCTATCACTCCAATTCCCATCAGGGCTCAATCTCAGTGCCACACGGCAAGTACCACACTGCGTTTCTGACGCTTTACGTTGGTCTCCCTTTTCTCTCCATTTCCCCATCTTGGGCACATTCTCATGTCACATCTTCGGTGACTCATGCAATGCTCTGAATGTATGCGAGGCCCAAACGATTGCATCAGTAATTCAAACACAGAGCATGCATGCTAAAGTACACAAGTACAAGAACAGAGTACATCAATCGATCGTCTAATAAGATCTCAGGTTCATCATGCCATATGATCGTAAGGTTAGTACTAGACATTCAGATTCTCGATCATCTAGGCTCGTATTAACATCATACTCGCGATCCGATCATACTATTGCTCACCATGGCGATCCCCTAATTGAACCCATATAAACCAAGGTTTAACCTAAGTAAGGGTCTAATTAATTGAATTAGGTTCGACTGGGCCTAAGGCCCACTTCAAGGTTTGAGGCCCATAATTTATTTCTTAAATTAAATATATGGTTTGGGCCCATTATTAATATTAAATTTCGTGTGGCGCCCAAGCCCATTGTTAAAGGTTATCCATTTAAGCCCGTTTCAACTATTTCAAGACCAATTTGATTTCCCAAGCCCATGTATATCATTAGGCTTCATATTTTAATATTCAAAATTATAGATTAGGCCCAAATTAAGTAGATTTTCGTCCATTGAGGCCCACCATTACAAATTAAGCCCATCTTGCATCACTTGGGTCTAATTACTTGAATTAAAGGCTCCTAAGCCCATTATTATCCTTTGGCCCATTAAGGTACACGCCTAAGCCCACCAAATCAGCCCACTAATTATGTTTTCGGGGCCCATTCAGATTGTTAATCTCGTCCATTAGCAAGTCCATTAGGGTATCTTAGGCCCGTTAGCTTATTTTAGGTCTAACTTGCATAATTTAAGTCCCGAGCCCACTAACACAATTCGGTCCACCTCATACACGCCCAAGTCACTCATTCGCAGCCCAATGTACATGATTTCCAGCCCTCTCCAAGTCTCTAAACTCTTAGTTTAACCTAACACACTAATCACCTTCACTAACATAACTTGCTTAACCTTTAACCATGCAATCTTCTCCGAAAATCACCACATTCAGTCCTCTATTTCACATTCCACCTACATATACTACTAACCTAAACCAAGATTAGTAGTAGAGCTTACCTAAAATGGGATGGAATGAGCGGCAACGACGAAGAGAACACCGGCGGCTCAAGAGAGGCTCTCGGCCTACAAGGGGAACGAGGCTGGTTCGGGTTTCAAATGGAGTTGGTCGGCCAAGAAAATGAAAGAGAAGAAGGCTAGGGAGCTTACCACGGTGCGTACGTGGATGGCGGTGGCCGGCGGTGGCCGTACGACGACGATGATGGTGGCGGTTGGACGGTGCCGGCTGGAGAAAACCCGAGGGAGAGGGAGAGTTAGGGTCGGCTTCAAAGTGGCTTTCAAGCTACGAAACGGCGAGGAGAGGGAGGAGGGGAAACTTACCGAGGTGACTTAAAGGCGGGACGGTGGCAACGGCGGCCGGAAAGTGGCGAACGGGCGGCGGCTTGAGGCGGCCAACGGTGGTGGCCGAGAGGACCACCGAGGGAGAGAGAGAGATTTCGGGAGAGAGAGGAGTGAGGGAGTGGCCGAAAATGAGAGGAAGTGAGGGAGGTGAGAGAGAAGGCAAGGCTTAAGTCAAATTCAAATGGGTTAGTGGGGTAGGTAATGGGGTAATAGTGTTAGGGATATGATGTTTACTATGCTTGATGACACTTGATTTACTTGATGGATTGATGGGTTGACATTCTTGGAAATTGTGCCATGATGTGACTGATTGATTGACAAGACATCGATTGGTTTGACAACTGATTTGACTTGTCTCGATTTGCGTGCCAAATGCACCGATCGGGTCCTGAGCACGAACGAATTTCAGACAAGATTTGATTTCGATTTACCGAATCTACTCTCAAAATCATAATTCAACTAATCCTAAGGACTGAACATTTACCGGGGGCATTTCGGTAATTTTCCAATCACGTCTTGCTTCACGACGTACACCGGCTGTCTGCCCTTCTGGCGACATTTCTGAAACTGAGTTCATTTCTTAATTGTGTTTATCTTACTGATTCGATTATCCAAAGTCGGATTTCATTTTGTGGTCAATTTCATTAAATAACGACTCTGTCTCTATCTCAGACCAACGGGCGGCTGTTTGGAAAATTCTTTCCAGATAGCCTTTCCCCTTCGGTTGGTCAACTCAGGGTAGCTAATCCTGAGTGAGCGTCGATCAGAGGGTATTAACGAAGTATTTCCATTCATTTAGAATTTCCGACAATCGGGTCGAATTTTCAGACTGTCACAGTTAAAATATAGGTTTAGCAACTTAAAAGTGGGCTGGAAATTATCATTAATGGGCTGATTTGTTGAAATGGGCGTGCAAGATAATGGGCCAAGTGAGGTTGATGGACTCGGGGGCTTAAATTTCAACTAATTGGGCCTAAATGAACCAAATCGGACCTAATTTACATAATGGGCCACTCATGGACGAAAATTAGAATTTATTGGGCCCAATTACAAGTTTGGGAATTAAAATATGAAGCCCATTAATGTACATGGGCTTAGGGTAACAAATTGGGCCTAAAATGGCCATATTGGGCTCAATAGGTTAACTTTTAGAAATGGGCTTGGACCCTACACGAATTTAATAATAATAATGGGCCCAAACCATATATCTAATTTAAGAAATAAATCATAGGCCTCAAACCTGGAAGTGGGCCTTAGGCCCAGTCGAACCTAATTCAATTAATTAGACCCTTACTTAGGTTAAACCTTGGTTTATATGGGTTTAATCAGGGGATTGCCTATGGTGAGCAATAGTATGACCGGATCGCGAGTAAAAAGTTAATGCGAGCCAAGATGATCGAGAATCCGAATGTTTAGTACTAATCCTATGATCGTATGGCATGATGAACATTGATGTACTCTGTTCTTGTAATTGTGTACTTTGGCATGCATGCTTTGTGTTTGAATTACTGATGCAATCGTTTGGGCCCCGCATACATTCAGAGCATTGCATGAGTCACCGAAGATGTGACATGAGAATGTGCCCAAGATGGGGAAATGGAGAGAAAAGGGAGACCAACGTAAGGCGTCAGAAACGCAGTGTGGTACTTGCCGTGTGGCACTGAGATTGAGCCCTAATGGGAATTGGAGTGATAGGCGGGCTGATCCGTGGGATCCGTGATGGCCGTTTGAGGCCTGCAGCATTGCATGACATGATTGCTGATTGCTTGATATTGCCCGTCTATATTGTTTAACTTGTATTATTATGTGGTTCGTGTTGATTACGATGGGTTATAGTATCTTGGGAGATCGAGAGTGGTTGGACTCTGAACCCTGAACCCTAGATACTGGTTAGGATCGACCCCACTTGCATATCCTACCCTACGCTAGGATTAGTGGTGAGCTTGCTGAGTCCTCGACTCACTGGTGGCGGTTACCTTCCTTTTTCAGATCCCGGACGCCAATGATGGCTGCACCCCCAATGCTTTTTGGACTGCCGATTCAGATGGACACTCACATCACCCTCCATTTTGATATGCACGCTACCCTGTGGCATAGGCATGTGACGACTATACTCGTAGATCAGGGAGGTCCTTACTTAGTGCCCCATAGGTTCGAGGCTTGGTTTAGAGAGGGCCTTCATGGCTTTGAGGGACCGCAGCGTGACTCCCCGATACCCATGGAGGAGGACCCATTCTGGCTGCAGCCTGCCGAGTATGGAGGCCAGGTGATCGACCCCGACCCACTGCAGGAGTTGCCGTCCCCGGGACGATCTGAGATTGATGGCCACGAGGAGGGCGATGCCATGGATATAGATGAGGAGGATCCAGAAGAGGACCCCGTGGAGGATTCCGACGAGGAGCCTGAGGAGGACTGAGTTTCGGATGCTGGTCCGGTATTTTGATGTTAGTGAGAGCGTAGGTTAGGCAGCAGGTTGTGGTTTCTTTTTGGAGTCTGTACCTAACACTTGATATGTATATAATGCTGTTTGTTTTTACCTTGTCTATGCTACACCTTGCTATGCATGCTTGTGTGTGTTGGATAGGAGGCACGCTTTTGTAGGTTCGTAAATTTTCTGAGGAAGCGTCGTCTAGTTACGACGAAGAGATTCATCTTGGGCCGTCGGACTTTTGAAACCAGGCGAGCGCGTGGTGTATCTTCCGCAGGGATGGGATGCTGCGTTCCCGAATTCGGATCCGGGGGGGTGATATCCCCGTTCGAGTGGTATCAGAGCAAGGTCAGCTCCATACGAGACCGTTCGAGGTTTTGGAGTGATAAGGCTGATGATTTTTGGGTAGATAGTTAGACAGACCCTAGACCTAAGGATTAGGAAGGGTAGAATGCATGATTTGATTGGCGCATGTGATTGCTTAGCAGAATCGATTGTCTAGAGTAGCCTTTGAGTAAGGTATTTTATGCTAAGCTGCAGGTGCGTCAGGACCTGAGGTAAAGTTCTATAGCAGAGCCCCATGAGTAGGGCGTTTGATTGCTGATTGCTGAGTGGTTAATTCGTCAGATGCTGCTTGTGGTTGTATGCCTAGTCGGCTGTCGCACGGTGTTTGACCATCAGGCATTGCATGATTTCTGCATCGAAAAAAAATGGTTTAGAAATGGAAAATTATTCTAGAAAAAGGGGGATTTGGATTTTGAAAGATGCATGCATCTCATGTTGTTGGATTTGGTAACCGTCAGCCTGGTATGGGACAGGATTGACGGGACGTCTAAAAACTGTGATGAAGCGTGGTATGGGACACGTGGAGTGGGATTCTCTCTGTCTATGGGTGACTTAGGACAACTGTTCACACCAAGAAACGATGAGGGCGGGGAGTGGTCGCTGGGGCAGAGACCTAATCAAGGAAGCGGCTCCTGACAGGCTTCTAGTTGAGGTGGCGAACAGAGTGGCCTAGGTTGTGCATTTTCAGGTTGAGTCTAGATGTCAACTGGGTCCAACTGCATTTAAGCTGCAGCGAATATTTACATGCATATACATGTTAGTGGACGCGACAATAGACGAAAGCTTGGTTGTTAGATTTAGAATTCCGAATTCCTGAATGGGAATTTCGTTGTTTTAGGTGTGAGTTTTAGCGAGGATGAGCAATAGGGGCAGAAGACCGACTGCTGGTGCATCGAGCTCGAGGGCTCCTGAGTCTGAAGGGGACCCTAGGATCGAAGAGATGTTGAGAGTTTTGACTGAAGTGAGTAACCTTGTGAAAGTCTGAAAATTCGACCCGATTGTCGGAAATTCTAAATGAATGGAAATACTTCGTTAATACACTCTGATCGACGCTCACTCAGGATTAGCTACCCCGAGTTGACCAACCAAAGGGGAAAGGCTATCTGGGAAGAATTTTCCAAACAGCCGCCCGTTGGTCTGAGACAGAGACAGAGTCGTTATTTAATGAAATTGACCACAAAATGAAATCCGACTTTGGACAATCGAATCAGTAAGATAAACACAACTAAGAAATGAACTCAGTTTCAGAAATGTCACCAGAAGGGCAGACAGCCGGAGTACGTCGTGAAACAAGACGCGATTGGAAAATTACCGAAATGCCCCCGGTAAATGCTCAGTCCTTAGAATTAGTAGAATTAGGATTTTGGAGAGTAGATTCGGTCAATCGAAATCAAATCCTGTCTAAAATTTGTTCGCGCTCGAGACCCGATCGGTGCATTTGGCACGCAAATCGAGGCAAGTCAAATCAGTTGTCAAATCAATCGATGTCTTGTCAATCAATCAATCAAATCCATCGGTCAATCATGGCACAAGTTCCCATGCAAATCTTTCAATCAAAGTCAAGTACTCATGTCATGTAAAACTCAAATCAAAGTCACTATTCCCTCACCTAACCCACTTACCCATTTGACTTAAGTCTTGTTCTCTCTCTCCTCCCTCATTCTTTCCCTCATTCGGCCGAACTCCATCTCTCCCTCTCCTCCATTTTCTTCTTCGTTTTCTCCTTCCCCGCCGGTACTCCCCTCCCGTCGTCCGCCTCAAGCCGCCACCGTCCACCATTCCGACCCGTTGGCCGCCACCGCCATCACCTTGGCGTCACTTGGTAAGCCTCCTTGGCCGTCCCCTCTTCATCTTGTAATCTTGGAGACCCCGACCTCACCGTCTCTCTCTTCCTTCTCTCGGTCTCTCTAGCGGACCTCACCGTCGTCGTCGTCCCCGTCCTTGCCGCGCCATCCAACCACCTCAGCTGGCCCTATCTTCATTTCGGTGAGTGCCCTAAGCCCTTTCCCTTGTTGTTTCGTGGCCTTGTGAGCCACCTTGAGCCGGCCAAGTCCTCACCGTCACTCTCTCTCTCTCGGCTAGCTCTTGTCCGCCGGCCGACCGCACCGCCTTCGTCGTCGTCATCGCCACCAACTTCCCTTCCTTGGTAAGCTCCACCCCTAATCTTGGCTTAGGTTAGTTGTATATGTAAGTGAAATGTGATCTAGAGGGCTATCCATGATGGTTTATAGAAGAAATTGCATGGTTAAAGGTTAGGCAAGTTATGTTAGTCGAGGTGATTAGTATGTTAGGTTAAACTAAGAGCTTAGAGACTTGGAGAGGGCTGGAAATTTGGTATTCAAGGTTGTGGGAGTTCGGTTTGGGCGTGTATGGGGTGGCCGAAGTGTATTAGTGGGCTCGGGAAATTGAATAAGGTAAGTTGGGCTTAAAATAAGCTAACGGGCCGGAGACATTCCAAAGGACTCGCCCATGGACGAAACTAATAACTTGAACGGGCCTTAAAAACGTGAATTGTGGGCTGCAAGTGTGGGCTTAGGCGTGTAATTAAAGGGCAAAAGGGAACTAATGGGCTTGGAAGCTTTAAATTCAAGTAATTGGGCCAAAATGGGCCTAACCTAACTAATGGGCCACTAATGGACGAAAATCCACTTAATTTGGGCCTAAATTAAGTCCATGAACATCCAAGAATGAAACCCAAAAGTGTATATGGGCTTGGGTTATCAATTTGGGCCTAAAATAATGGAAATTGGCTTAAATAATAAATCCTTGGAAATGGGCTTGGGCCTTACGCGAAATTAATAAAATAATAGGCCCGACCCATATGATTTAATTTAAGAATTTGTTATTGGACCTCAACTTTTGAAGTGGGCCTTAGGCCCAGTCGAACTTAGCTTGATTAATTAAAGACCCTTAATTAGATTAAACCTTGGCTTATATGGGCTCGATTAATGGGTTGCTCTTGGGTAAGTAATGGTATGGTAGAACTTCGCATGAGATGTAAGGAGAACTTAGATGATCGGAACTTCGTGAGTAGAGGCATTTAATCTATGTCCGTTTGGCTCGATGTATATGGGATCGATTGAATGGTTGAATAACGTACTCTGCTCTTGTACTTATGTTTCTTGGCATGTGTTGAATTGTCGATGTGATCACTTGGGCCCTGCATACATTCAGAGCATTGCACGAGTCACCGAAGATGTGACATGAGAATGTGCCCAAGATGGGGAAATGGAGAGAAAAGGGAGACCAACGTAAGGCGTCAGAAACGCAGTGTGGTAATTGCCGTGTGGCACTGAGATTGAGCCCTGGTGGGAATTGGAGTGATAGGCGGGCTGATCCATGGGATCCGTGATGGCCGCTTGAGGCCTGTAGCATTGCATGACATGATTGTTGATTGTTTGATATTGCCCGTCTGTATTGTGCAACTTGTATTATTATGTGGTTCGTGTTGATTACAATGGGTTATAGTATCTTGGGAGATCGAGAGTGGTTGGACCCTGAACCCTGAAACCTAGATATTGGTTAGGACCGACCCCGCTTGTATATCCTACCCTACGCTAGGATTAGTGGTGAGCTTGCTGAGTCCTCGACTCACGGGCGTTGGTTGCCTCCTTTTACAGATCCAGGTCACCAGTGATGGCCGCTCCGCCGATGCTTTTTGGACTGCCGATTCAGATGGACACTCACATCACCCTCCATTTTGATATGCACGCTACCCTGTGGCATAGGCATGTGACGACTGTACTAGTAGATCAGGGTGGACCCTACCTTGTACCCCATAGGTTCGAGGCTTGGTTTAGAGAGGGCCTTCATGGCTTTGAGGGACCCCAGAGAGATTCCCCGATACCCATGGAGGAGGACCCATTCTGGCTGCAGCCTGCCGAGTATGGAGGCCAGGTGATCGATCCCGACCCACTGCAGGAGTTGCCGTCCCCGGGACGATCTGAGATTGACGGCCACGAGGAGGGCGATGCCATGGATACCGATGAGGAGGATCCAGAAGAGGACCCAGTGAAGGATTCCGATGAGGAGCCGGAGGAGGACTGAGTCTCTGGCAGTGGTTTAGTGTTTTGGATTTTGCATGAGCGTAGGTTCGTCTGTAGGTTGTGGCTTCTTTTTGGGGTCTGTACCTAACGCTTGACATGTATATAATGCTGTTTGTGTTTACTCTGTATATGCTACCCTTTTGCTTGTATGCTTGTGTGAATGGATAGGAGGCACGCTTCCGCAGGTATGAAAGTTCGTTGAAGGCCGCGTCGTCTGGTTGCGACGAAGTGAAAAATTTCCTGGGCCGTCGCATACCGTCAAACCAGGCGAGTGCGAGGTGTATCTTCCGTAGGAACGGGATGCCGCGTTCCTGAGTGGGGATCAGGGGCGTGACATCCCCGTTCGAGTGGTATCAGAGCAAGGTCAGCTCGATAAGAGACCGTTCGAGGTTTTGGAGTGATAAGGATGTTGATTTTGGGGTAGTTAGATAGATAGACCCTTGGCCTAAGGATAGGAAAGGGGTACAATGCATGAATTGATTGGCGCATGTGAATGCTTGGTTCGGTTGGTTGCCTAGAGTAGACTGAGGCAGAGGTATTCTGAACGAAGTTGCAGGTGCGTCAGGACCTGAGGTAAGGTTCTAAGGCAGAGCCCCATGAGTAGGGCGCTTGATTGCTGATTGCTGAATGTTAGCCTGTGAGATATTGCTTGTGGTTGTACGCCTAGTCGGCTGTCGCGCGCTGTCTGACCATCATGCATTGCATGACTTCTGCATTAAAGGCGAAATGGTTTATAAATGAAAGCTGTTAATAAGGGGATTTGGATTTGAAAAGTGCATGCATCTCATGTTGTTGGATTTGGTGACCGTCAGCCTGGTATGGGACAGGATTGACGGGACGTCTAAAAACTGTGATGAAGCGTGGTATGGGACACGTGGAGTGGGATTCTCTCTGTCTTTGGGTGACTTAGGACAACTGTTTGCACCAAGAAACGATGAGGGCGGGGAGTGGTCGCCGGGGCAGAGACCTGATCAAGGAAGCGGCTCCCGACAGGCTTCTAGTTGAGGTGGCGAACAGAGTGGCCTAGGTTGTGCATTTTCAGGTTGAGTCTAGATGTCAACTGGGTCCAACTACATTTAAGCTGCAGCGAATTTTTACGTGCATATACATGTCAGTAGACGCGACAGTAGACGAAAGTTTAGTTGTTAGATTTAGAATTCCGAATTCCTGAATGGGAATTTCGTTTGTTCTAGGTGTGAGTGTTAGCAAGGATGAGCAATAGGGGCAGAAGACCGACTGCTGGTGCATCGAGCTCAAGGGCTCCTGAGTCTGAAGGGGACCCTAGGATCGAAGAGATGATGAGAGTTCTGACTGAAGTGAGTAACCTGATGGCTAGGCAAGCTGATGAGAGAGCTGCCACTGTAGCCCAAGCAGCTGAGGCCGCCTTGGCCGCTGCGAACGGAGCCAATGGAGGCAATGGGCATGGAAATGGAGGACGTCAGACTCATCACATTGTGGAACAGATTCTGAAGTTGCAGCCATCGAGGTTTGATGGCAGTGGTGGTCCAGAAGTAGCCGCCTTGTGGATCGAACAGCTTGAGAAGGCTTTTACTGTTCTGGGTTGCACCGATGAGGAGAAGGTTTCGTTGGCAACTTATCAGCTTCAAGGGACTGCAGATTATTGGTGGAAGGCCACCAGAGGACGAGTCTTTCCGGATGGCATGAGGCCGAACTGGGCTGCTTTCTGTGCAGCATTCAATGGAAAGTATTTTTCTGAGGCAGCCCAAGAGAGAAAAATGGAAGAGTTTATAAGGCTCAGGCAAGGACAGATGACCGTGGATCAGTACGAGGGTGAGTTTGCCAGATTGTCCAAGTTCGCACGAAGGCTGATTGAGGATCCGTGGGACAAGGCCAGAAGGTTCCGAGAAGGTTTGAGACCAGAGCTGAAGAGCATGATCATCGCCACTGGGCTAAGGGACTACAATGAGATTTATGAGCGAGCTCTGGCGATAGAGCGAGATCTGCAGGAGAAGGCCGCCGCATCTGGATCGCGGTTTGTGCCAAGAGGGAACTTCAGGGACTTTAGCAAGAGGCCAATTAAGGACGCCCGCAGGTTCGTTCCACCTGCAAGAGGGACTCTGGGAAAACCGTCATTCCCCGGGAATCAGAACTGCCGTGACTGTGGCAGGAGGCATGGGAACAGCCCTTGCCCAAGGAAGACTGGAGGCTGCTTTGGATGTGGCCAGACAGGGCATATTCTGAGGAATTGCCCGAGGAGAGGTCCGAGACCCCCGTTCCAGCCACGACAGCAGCCGCCAATGGCGAATGCTCCTCAGGGAAATCAGAACCGTCCACCTGTTCAGGGACGAGTCTATGCAGTAGCGCGAAAGGATGCTGAGAACACGCCAGGGGTGATCACAGGTACCGTTTCTCTCTGTGGTCATACTGCTTATGCTTTGTTTGATCCGGGAGCGTCGCACTCTTTCGTATCTGCTCGTTTTACTGAGCTATCTGGGATGAACGTTAAGCCGTTGAATGTGACCTTGCATGTAACCACCCCGTTAAAAGATAGAGTGATTGTTGCGTTAGGATGTAAGGGGTGTAAGTTAGTTCTGGGCGATAGAAAGGAAGAGATCGATTTAGCTATTTTACCTATGTATGATTTCGACGTGATTGTTGGCATGGATTGGTTGGTTAGACATGGGGCAGTGATAGACTGTGGTAGGAGTATGGTACAGCTAAACCCAGTAGGTCACCCTGGGTATGAATTTAGGGGAAATCGGGGAGGAACGTCGATTCCTTGGATCTCGTTGTTAGAAGCGACTAAACTAATGGACGAGGGTTGTCTGGGATTTTTAGCATCAGTGTCAGATTCGACTGCTCAAGAGGTGAAGTTGGAGGAAGTGCCTGTAGTGAGAGAGTACCCGGACGTGTTTCCTCAAGAGTTGCCTGGGTTGCCACCAGAGCGTGAGGTTGAGTTTGTGATTGAGTTAGCACCTGGAACCGAGCCGATCTCAAAGGCACCGTATAGGATGTCGTTGTCTGAGTTAAAAGAGTTGAAGGTACAGATGCAAGAGCTGCTGGATAAAGGATTTATCCGCCCCAGTGCTTCGCCATGGGGAGCTCCGGTGCTGTTCGTTAAGAAGAAGGATGGATCGCTAAGACTATGTATCGACTATAGATAGCTGAATCAAGTGACGATCAAGAACAAGTATCCTCTGCCAAGGATTGATGACCTGTTTGACCAACTTCAAGGCGCATGTGTGTTCTCCAAGATAGACCTAAGGACAGGCTATCACCAATTGAGGATTAGGAAGGAGGACGTGCCCAAGACTGCCTTTAGGACGAGGTATGGGCACTACGAGTTCACAGTTATGCCGTTTGGATTGACGAACGCCCCAGCAGCATTTATGGACATGATGAATCGAGTGTTTAAGGAGTTTCTGGATCAGTTCGTGATAGTCTTCATTGATGACATATTGGTGTATTCGAAGAGTTCTGAGGACCACGAGGAACACTTGAGGATCGTCCTGCAGACATTAAGGGAACATTCGCTGTACGCGAAGTTTAGTAAGTGTGAGTTCTGGCTGAGCAGAGTGGCGTTTCTTGGTCATATAGTATCTGGAGAAGGAATATCGGTGGATCCATCTAAGATTGAAGCCGTGGAGAAGTGGCCGAGGCCAACATCTGTGACTGAAGTACGAAGTTTTCTTGGATTGGCTGGGTATTACAGACGCTTTGTGGAAAGGTTCTCGGTGTTAGCGTCTCCTCTGACCCATTTGTTGAAGAAGGAAACAAGGTTTGAATGGACTGAGAAGTGCGAGGAAAGTTTCCAAGAGTTGAAGGATCGATTAACTTCCGCACCAGTGTTGACCATCCCATCTGGACCTGGAGGGTTTGAGATATACAGCGATGCGTCATTAAGAGGACTGGGATGCGTCTTGATGCAGCATGGACGAGTAGTAGCTTATGCATCTCGACAGCTGAGGCCACATGAGATGAATTACCCGACGCACGACCTGGAGTTAGCCGCCATAGTGTTCGCGTTAAAGATTTGGAGGCATTACCTGGTGGGAGAGAAATTTCAGATCTACACTGATCATCAGAGTTTGAAGTATCTGTTTTCGCAGAAAGAACTGAATATGAGGCAGCGTCGTTGGATGGAGCTGTTGAAGGACTACGACTGCGATATTTTGTACCATCCAGGAAAGGCGAATAAGGTAGCGGATGCTCTGAGTAGGAAGTCGAGCATTGCGCATATGATGGTCAAGGAGTGGACATTACTGGAGGAAATCAGAGATTCTGAGTTCAAGGTCGAGGTAGGAAACCTCTCGAGTCTGATGGCTACGTTGCAGATTGAACCAGAGATTCAGTGAGCCACCTTGTTGTTTCGTGGCCTTGTGAGCCACCTTGAGCCGGCCAAGTCCTCACCGTCACTCTCTCTCTCTCTCGGCTAGCTCTTGTCCGCCGGCCGACCGCACCGCCTTCGTCGTCGTCATCGCTCTACCCCTAATCTTGGTTTAGGTTAGTTGTATATGTAAGTGAAATGTGATCTAGAGGGCTGTCCATGATGGTTTATAGAAGAAATTGCATGGTTAAAGGTTAGGCAAGTTATGTTAGTCGAGGTGATTAGTATGTTAGGTTAAACTAAGAGCTTAGAGACTTGGAGAGGGCTGAAATTTGGTATTCAAGGTTGTGGGAGTTCGGTTTGGGCGTGTATGGGGGTGGCCGAAGTGTATTAGTGGGCTCGGGAAATTGAATAAGGTAAGTTGGGCTTAAAATAAGCTAACGGGCCGGAGACATTCAAAAGGACTCGCCCATGGACGAAACTAATAACTTGAACGGGCCTTAAAAACGTGAATTGTGGGCTGCAAGTGTGGGCTTAGGCGTGTACTTAAAGGGCAAAAGGGAACTAATGGGCTTGGAAGCTTTAAATTCAAGTAATTGGGCCAAAATGGGCCTAACCTAACTAATGGGCCACTAATGGACGAAAATCCACTTAATTTGGGCCTAAATTAAGTCCACAAACATCTAAGAATGAAACCCAAAAGTGTATATGGGCTTGGGTTATCAATTTGGGCCTAAAATAATGGAAATGGGCTTAAATAATAAATCCTTGGAAATGGGCTTGGGCCTTACGCGAAATTAATAAAATAATAGGCCCAACCCATATGATTTAATTTAAGAATTTATTATTGGACCTCAACTTTTGAAGTGGGCCTTAGGCCCAGTCGAACTTTGCTTGATTAATTAAAGACCCTTAATTAGATTAGACCTTGGCTTATATGGGCTCGATTCATGGGTTGCTCTTGGGTAAGTAACGGTATGGTAGAACTTCGTATGAGATGTAAGGCGAACTTAGATGATCGGAACTTCGTGAGTAGAGGCATTTGATCTATGTCCGTTTGGCTCGATGTATATGGTATCGATTGAATGGTTGAATAACGTACTCTGCTCTTGCACTTATGTTTCTTGACATGCGTGCTCTGTGTTGAATTGTCGATGTGATCACTTGGGCCCTGCATACATTCAGAGCATTGCACGAGTCACCGAAGATGTGACATGAGAATGTGCCCAAGATGGGGAAATGGAGAGAAAAGGGAGACCAACGTAAGGCGTCAGAAACGCAGTGTGGTAATTGCCGTGTGACACTGAGATTGAGCCCTGGTGGGAATTGGAGTGATAGGCGGGCTGATCCATGGGATCCGTGATGGCCGCTTGAGGCCTGTAGCATTGCATGACATGATTGTAGATTGTTTAATATTGCCCGTCTGTATTGTGCAACTTGGATTATTATGTGGTTCGTGTTGATTACAATGGGTTATAGTATCTTGGGAGATCGAGAGTGGTTAGACCCTGAACCCTGAAACCTAGATATTGGTTAGGACCGACCCCGCTTGTATATCCTACCCTACGCTAGGATTAGTGGTGAGCTTGCCGAGTCCTCGACTCACGGGCGTTGGTTGCCTCCTTTTACAGATCCAGGTCACCAGTGATGGCCGCTCCGCCGATGCTTTTTGGACTGCCGATTCAGATGGACACTCACATCACCCTCCATTTTGATATGCACGCTACCCTGTGGCATAGGCATGTGACGACTGTACCAGTAGATCAGGGTGGACCTTACCTTGTACCCCATAGGTTCGAGGCTTGGTTTAGAGAGGGCCTTCATGGCTTTGAGGGACCCCAGAGAGATTCCCCGATACCCACGGAGGAGGACCCATTCTGGCTGCAGCCTGCGGAGTATGGAGGCCAGGTGATCAACCCCGACCCACTGCAGGAGTTGCCGTCCCCGGGACGATCTGAGATTGACGGCCACGAGGAGGGTGATGCCATGGATACCGATGAGGAGGATCCAGAAGAGGACCCAGTGGAGGATTCCGATGAGGAGCCGGAGGAGAACTGAGTCCCTGGCAGTGGTTTAGTGTTTTGGATTTTGCATGAGCGTAGGTTCGTCTGTAGGTTGTGGCTTCTTTTTGGGGTCTGTACCTAACGCTTGATATGTATATAATGCTGTTTGTATTTACTCTGTCTATGCTACCCTTTTGCTTGTATGCTTGTGTGAATGGATAGGAGGCACGCTTCCGCAGGTATGAAAGTTCGTTGAAGGCCGCGTCGTCTGGTTGCGACGAGGTGAAAAATTTCCTGGGCCGTCGCATACCGTCAAACCAGGCAAGTGCGAGGTGTATCTTTCGCAGGAACGGGATGCCGCGTTCCCGAGTGGGGATCGGGGGCGTGACAAACCTGATGGCTAGGCAAGCTGCTGAGAGAGCTGCCACTGTTGCCCAAGCAGCTGAGGCCGCCTTGGCCGCTGCGAATGGAGCCAATGGAGGCAATGAGCATGGAAATGGAGGACGTCAGACTCATCACATTGTGGAGCAGCTTCTGAAGTTGCAGCCGTCGAAGTTTGATGGTAGTGGTGGTCCCGAAGTAGCTGCCTTGTGGATCTAGCAGCTTGAGAAGGCTTTCACTGTCACGCCCCTGATCCCCACTCGGGAACGCGGCATCCCGCTCCTGCGGAAGATACATCTCGCACTCGCCTAGTTCACGATATGCGACGGCCCAGGAAATTTTTCACTTCGTCGCAACCAGACGACGCGGCCTTCAACGAACTTTCATACCTGCGGAAGCGTGCCTCCTATCCTCACACACAAGCACGCATAGCAAAGGGGTAGCATAGACACGGTAAATACAAACAGCATTATATACATATCAAGCGTTAGGTACAGACCCCAAAAGGAAACCACAACCTGCTGCCTAACCTACGCTCTCAACATACATCAAAATACTAGACCAGCATCTGGTACTCAGTCCTCCTCAGGCTCCTCGTCGGAATCCTCTACGGGGTCCTCTTCTAGATCCTCCTCATCTGTATCCATGGCATCACCCTCCTCGTGGCCATCAATCTCAGATCGTCCAGGGGACGGCAACTCCTGCAGTGGGTCGGGGTCGATCACCTGGCCTCCATACTCGGCAGGCTGCAGCCAGAATGGGTCCTCCTCCATTGGTATCGGGGAATCTCTCTAGGGTCCCTCAAAACCATGAAGGCCCTCTCTGAACCACGCCTCGAACCTATGGGGCACTAGGTAAAGACCTCCCTGATCTACGAGTACAGTCGTCACATGCCGATGCCACAGGGTCGCGTGCATATCAAAATGGAGGGTGATCTGAGTGTCCATCTGAATCGGCAGTCCAAAAAGCATCGGGGGTGCAGCCATCACTGGCGTCTGGGATCTGAAAAAGGAAGGTAACCACCACCAGTGAGTCGAGGTGTCACGCCCCGGATCCCTACTCGGGAATGCGGCATCCCGTTCCTGCGGAAGATACACCTCGCGCTCGTCTGGTTTACGCTACGCGACGGCCCAGGAATATTTTCTCTTTGTCGCGACCAGACGACGCGGCTTGCGCCAAATTCTCTTACCTGCGGAAGCGTGCCTCCTATCCATACACACAAGCATACATAGCAAAGGGGTAGCATGGACAAGATAAACATAAACAACATTTCATAAATACGATTAGCGTTAGGTACAGACTACCAAAAGAAAACCACTAGCTGCAGATCATCCTACGCTCTACTAATCCTCAAAACATCGGGATTCTGCCATAACTCAGTCCTCCTCGTCGGAATCCTCCACAGGGTCCTCCTCTGGATCCTCCTCCTCGGTATCCATCGCATCGCCCTCCTCGTGGCCATCTATCTCGGAGCGCCCTGGAGACGGCAACTCCTGCTTCGGGTCGGGGTCGATCACCTGGCCTCCATATTCTGCAGGCTGGAGCCAAAACGGGTCCTCCTCCATGGGAATCGGGGAATCTCTCTGGGGTCCCTCAAAGCCATGTAGGCCCTCTCTAAACCAAGCCTCGAATCTATGGGGCACTAAGTAAGGACCTCCCTGATCTACGAGCACAGTCGTCACATGCCTATGCCACAGGGTAGCGTGCATATCAAAATGGAGGGTAACCTGGGTGTCCATCTGGATCGGCAGACCAAAAAGCATCGGTGGCACATCCATCACTAGCGACCTGGATCTGAAAAAGGTGGCAACCAACGCCAGTGAGTCGAGGACTCAGCAAGCTCACCACTAATCCTAGCGTAGGGTAGGATATACGAGTGGGGTCGGTCCTAACTAGTAACTAGGGTTTGGTACACGGAGTCCAACGCTCTCGATCTCCCTAGTTATCATCATGCCTCATATAGCCAATACGAGTTTCGTCACAACAATTCATGCAATACAGACGGGCAATATCAACAATCAGCAATAACATTATGCAAATGCCACAGGCCTCAAACGGCCATCACAGATCCCATGGATCAGCCCGCCTATCACTCCAATTCCCATCAGGGCTCTACCAACAGTGCCACACGGCATGCCACGCTGCGTCTCGGACGCCTTATGCTGGCCTCCCTTTTCTCTCCATCTCCCATCAGGGCGCTACCAACAGTACCACACGGCATAAATCTCGGTGCCACATAGGCCCGTACCACACTGCGTTTCTGACGCCTTACGTTGGTCTCCCTTTTCTCTCCACTTCCCCTCAGGGCACAATCTCATGTCACATCCCCAATGACTCATGCAATGCTCTGAATGTATGCAGGGCCCAGATGATCACATCAATAACTCAACACAGAGCATGCATGCAAATAAATACAAGTGCAGGAGTAGAGCACATCATTCAATCGATCAGTGAACCTCACGTTCATCAACCAAACAGACATGGATCGTAGGCCTCTACTTTCAAAGTCTCGATCATCTAAATTCGCCTTACATCTCATACAAGAGTCTGTCATTGTCATCACTTACTCAAGGGCAACTCGTTAATCAAACCCATATAAACCAAGGTCTAATCTAATTAAGAACCTCTAATTAATCAAGCTAAGTTCGACTGGGCCTAAGGCCCACTTCAATAGTTGAGGTCCAATAATTAATTCTTAAATTAATTCATATGGGTTGGGCCTATTTTTATTAATTTCGCGCAAGGCCCAAGCCCATTTCTAAAGGTTTACTATTCAAGCCCATATTCATTATTTTAGGCCCAATTTGAGTACCCAAGCCCATATACATTTTTGGGTTTCATTCTTTAATGTTCATGGACTTAATTTAGGCCTAATTTAAGTGAATTTTCGTCCATTAGTGGCCCATTAATTAGATTAGGCCCATTTTGTTTAGTTTTGGCCCAATTGCTTGAAATAAAGACTCCTAAGCCCAATACTTTATTTTGGCCCGTTAAACTACATACTCAAGCCCATAATTTCGGTCCACCAACCATATTTCCGAGGCCCATTCATAAGCCTAATTTCGCCCACCATCATGCCCATCAATTTCATTTAGGCCCGGTAGCTTGTTTTTGATCCGTTTAGTGCAAATTAAGTCCCCTAAGCCCACTAATACCTCACGGCCACTCCATCACACGCCTAAGCCATCACTCACAGCCCACATTCACCTCTTTCCAGCCCCATTTCGCCATGGACAGCCCCCTCCTACGGCCTAAACAACTTCCCATGGGATTAGCTTAGGGAACGTCATGCTTAACCACATACATTAGCCTCTAATCATCGAAAATAACCATCTTTACACCACGCCATACGCATATACATCTAACCTAAGCCAAGGTTAGAGGTGGAGCTTACCTTAGAGGAGCCGAAATGAAGGCGAAGACGACGAAGGTTCAACCGGCCGATTAGGGGCTCACGGCTCAACGGGGAGTAGGGGCTGTTCGCGGAAGGTTCGGCCACCTTCAAGAGCTCCACGGACCTAAATGTGTTAGTTCTAGACATTAGAGGAGTGGGGGAGGGCGGCGGATCAAGCTTGGCCAGCCCGAAGGCTCACGGCCAAGTTGATCGTGACGGACGACGACGACGATGATGAGGGGCGGTGAGGATGAGGGGCGGCTTCAAGAGGTTCTCATGGCCACAGAACAACAAGGAAAGGAAGAGAAGAGGCTTACCTCGAGGTGGTGACGACGGAGGAAGATGGCGGCTTGAGGCGGGCGACGGTGGCCGACGGGGAGGGAGAGAACCGAGAGAGTTGAGAGGGGAGGGAGAGTTTTCGGGAGAGGGAGAGAGAGAAGAGAGTGCCGAAAATGAAAAGTGAGGGAGGAGAGAGAGAGAAGAGAGTTAAGTGGAAGGGGTCAGTGGGTTAGGTAGTGAATAGTAAGGGAATAGTGACTAGGATTTGATTTAGTACTTTGACATGTTGATTGACATTCTTGGGAATTGAACCATGATTGACTTGCCTTGGAAATTGTGCCATGATGTGATTGATGGATTGACAAGATGTTTGATTGATTTGACGACTGATTTGACTTGTCTTGATTTGCGTGCCAAATGCACCGATCGGGTCTCGAACGCGAACGAATTTTAGACAAGATTTGATTTCGATTTACCGAATCTACTCTCAAAAATCCTAATTCTATTAATCCTAAGGACTGAGCATTTACCGGGGGCATTTCGGTAATTTTCCATTGACGTCTTGCTTCTCGACGTACACCGGCTGTCTGCCCTTCTGGCGACATTTCTGAAACTGACTTTATTTCGTAATTGTGTTTGTCTTACTAATTCGATTGTCCGAAGTCGGATTTCATTTCGTGGTCAATTTCATTAATTTACGACTCTGTCTCTATCTCAGACCAACGGGCGGCTGTTTGGAAAATTCTCCCCAGTTAGCCTTTCCCCTTCGGTTGGTCATCTCAGGGTAGCTAATCCTGAGTGAGCGTCGATCAGAGGTATTAATGAAGTGTTTCCATTCCTTTAGAAATTCCGATATTTGGGTCGAATTTTCAGACTGTTACACGAGGACTCAGCAAGCTCACCACTAATCCTAGCGTAGGGTAGGATATACAAGTGGGGTCGGTCCTAACAAGTATCTAGGTTTCAGGGTCCGGGATCCAACCACTCTCGATCTCCCAAGATACTATAGCCCATCGAAACCGTCACGAACCACATAATAATACAAGTTGTACAATACAGACGGGCAATATCAAACAATCAGCAGTCATGTCATGCAATGCTGCAGGCCTCAAGCGGCCATCACGGATCCCACGGATCAGCCCGCCTATCACTCCAATTCCCATCAGGGCTCAATCTCAGTGCCACACGGCAAATACCACACTGCATTTCTGACGCCTTACGTTGGTCTCCATTTTCTCTCCATTTCCCATCTTGGGCACATTCTCATGTCACATCTTCGGTGACTCATGCAATGCTCTGAATGTATGCGGGGCCCAAACGATTGCATCAGTAATTCAAACACAGAGCATGCATGCCAAAGTACACAAGTACAAGAACAGAGTACATCAATCGATCGTCTAATAAGATCTCAGGTTCCTCATGCCATACGATCGTAAGGTTAGTACTAGACATTCAGATTCTCGATCATCTAGGCTCGTATTAACATCATACTCGCGATCCGGTCGCACTATTGCTCACCATAGGCGATCCCTTAATTGAACCCATATAAACCAAGGTTTAACCTAAGTAAGGGTCTAATTAATTAAGTTAAGTTCGACTGGGCCTAAGGCCCATAATTTATTTCTTAAATTAAATATATGGTTTGGGCCCATTATTATTGTTAAATTCGTGTAGGGTCCAAGCCCATTTCTAAAAGTTAACCTATTGAGTCCAATATGGCCATTTTGGGCCCAATTTGTTACCCTAAGCCCATGTACATTAATGGACTTCATATTTTAATTCCCAAACTTGTAATTGGGCCCAATAAATACTAATTTTCGTCCATGAGTGGCCCGTCATTAAAATTAGGTCCGATTTGATTCGTGTAGGCCCAATTAGTTGGAATTTAAGCCCCCAAGCCCATCAGCCTCAAGTGGCCCATTATCTTGCGCGCCCATTACATCAAATCAGCCCATTAATGATAATTTCCAGCCACTTTTAAGTTGCTAAGCCTATAGTTTAACCCAACAAACTAACCACCTAAACCAACATACCTAGCTTAGGCCTTAATCATGCAAATTCCTCCATAAATTACTATAATCAGCCCTTTATATTACATCCCACACACATATACTACTAACCTAAACTAAGATTAGTAGTAGAGCTTACCACGGAAGGGAAGTCGGTGGCGATGACGACGACAAAGGCGGTGCGGTCGGCCGGCGGTCAAGAGCTAGCCGAGAGAGAGAGAGCGACGATGAGGACTTGGCCGGCTCAAGGTGGCTCACAAGGCCGTGAAACAACAAGGGAAAGGGCTTAGGGCACTCACCGAAATGAAGACAAGGCCGGCTGAGGTGGTTGGATGGTGCGGCAAGGACGGGGACGACGACGACGGTGAGGACCGCTAGAGAGACCGAGAGAAAGAATAGAGAGACGGTGAGGTCGGGGTCTCTAAGATTACAAGATAAAGAGAGGACGGCCAAGGAGGCTTACCACGTGACGCCAAGGTAATGGTGGTGGCGGCCGACGGGTCGGAATGGTGGACGGTGGCGGCTTGAGGCGGACGACGGGAGGGGAGCACCGGCGGGGAAGGAGAAAACGAAGAAGAAAATGGAGGAGAGGGAGAGATGGAGTTCGGCCGAATGAGGGAAAGGATGAGGGAGGAGAGAGAGAATAGGGGTTTAATCCAAGTTTGAAAAATGGGTTAGTGGGTTAGGTAATGGGGTAATAGTGTTAGGGATGTGATTTGTACTTGACAAGTTGATGGATGGATTGATGGATTGACATGCCTTGGAAATTGTGCCATGAATGATTGATGTGATTGACAAGACCATTGATTGATTTGACAACTGATTTGACTTGTCTCGATTTGCATGCCAAATGCACCGATCGGGTCCCGAGCGCGAACGAATTTCAGACAAGATTTGATTTCGATTAATCGAATCTACTCTCAAAATCCTAATTCTACTAATCCTAAGGACTGAGCATTTACCGGGGGCATTTCGGTAATTTTCCAATCACGTCTTGCTTCATGACGTACACCGGCTGTCTGCCCTTCTGGCGACAATTTTGAAACTGATCTCATTCCTTAATCATGTTTATCTTACTAATTCGATTATCCAAAGTCGGATTTCATTTTGTGATCAATTTCATTAAATAACGACTCTGTCTCTGTCTCAGACCAACGGGCGGCTGTTTGGAAAATTCTTTCCAAATAGCCTTTCCCCTTCGGTTGGTCAACTCAGGGTAGCTAATCCTGAGTGAGCGTCGATCAGAGGGTATTAACGAAGTATTTCCATTCATTTAGAATTTCCGACAATCGGGTCGAATTTTCACACTATCACAATTCTCCCCTTCTTATAAAAATTTCGTCCTCGAAATTTACAATCCACTAATCCTAACAACAACGGAAATTACACTGATCTACTCAAACAGATACGGGTACTTCTTCTTCATCTCGTTCTCACTTTCCCAAGTCGCTCCCTCGGTCCCATGGTGCTCCTAGATAACCTTGACCAGCGGTATTGTCTTGTTCCTCAGGACCTGCTTCTTACGATCTTCAATCCTTACTGGCTTTTCTACGTACGAGACGCGGTCATTCATTTCAATGACTTCATGATCGAGTATATGGCCAGGGTCCGGCTCGTACTTCCGAAGCATCGATACATGAAACACGTTGTGAATCTGCGACAAATTCGGCGGCAGCGCTAGACGATAAGCTAGTGTCCCGATCTTTTCCAAAATCTCGAATGGCCCAACAAATCTTGGACTCAGCTTTCCTTTCTTGCCAAACCGAGATAGTCCTCGCATCAGCGACACCTTTAGGAAGACATGATCTCCAACTTGAAACTCCAACGGTTTACGTCTCCTATCTGCATAACTTTTCTACCTGCTCTGAGCTGTCCTCAGTCTATCTCTGATCACCTTGACCGCCTCAACTGACTGCTGCACTAACTCTGGGCATGTTATGCTTTTCTCACCAACCTCGTCCCAACAAATCGGAGTTCTGCAAGCTCTCCCATATAATGCCTCAAATGGTGCCATTCTGATACTCTACTGATAACTGTTGTTGTAGGCAAATTCTACCAAGTGCAACTGCTCTTCCCAACCACCTTTGAAATCAATCACACAAGCTCTCAACATGTCCTCCAAAGTCTGTATAGTCCTTTCTGACTGACCGTCTGTCTGAAGATGGTAGGCTGTACTGAATCTCAACTCGGTTCCCAAAGCACCCTGCAAACTCCTCCAAAACGTAGCTGTGAAACGAGGATCTCTGTCCGATACAATGCTTACTGGTACCCCATGCAATCTCACGATCTGCCTCATATACAACTCAGCCAACTTCTCTAAGGTCGAGTCCTTTTGTACTGCAATGAAATGAGCTGATTTCATCAGTCTGTCCACTATTACCCATATCGAATCATTGCCTCTCTGACTTCTTGGCAATCCCGTCACAAAATCCATAGTGACATGCTCCTATTTCCACTCTGGGATTTCCAATGGTTACAATACTTCGTTAACACACTCTGATCGACACTCACCCAGGATTAGCTACCCTGAGATGACTAACCGAAGGGGAAAGGCTATCTGGGAAGAATTTCCTGAACAGCTGCACGTTGGTATGAGACAGAGACAGAGTCGTTATTTAATGAAATTGACCACAAAATGTCACGCCCCGAACCCTAATCGGGCACACGGCATCCCGTTCCTGGGAAAGATTCTCACCCTCGCTCGTCAGGTTTATAATATGCGACAGCCTAGGAGAACCTATCGTCGCGACCAGACGACGAGTCCTTCGTCTAACTCTCGAACCTGAGGAAACGTGCCTCCTATCCATACATACATGCAGACAGAACAGAGGGGTAGAACAAACAATATAAACACAAATAACAATATATACATGTCAACAACAGTGTTAGGTATAGACCCCCAAAAAGATACCACAACCTATAGTCAAACCTACGCTCCCCCTAACCCCAAAATACTAGACCAGCATCAGGGACTCAGTCCTCCTCGTGCTCCTCCTCGGAATCCTCCACGGGGTCCTCCTCTGGATCCTCTTCATCGGTATCCATGGCATCGCCCTCCTCGTGGCCATCGATCTCAAATCGTCCCGGGAACGGCAACTCCTGCAATGGGTCGGGGTCAATCACCTGGCCTCCATACTCGGCAGGCTGCAGCCAAAATGGGTCCTCCTCCATGGGTATCGGAGAGTCTCGCTAGGGTCCCTCGAAACCATGAATGCCCTCTCTAAACCAAGCCTCGAACCTATGGGGCACTAGGTAGGGTCCACCCTGATCTACGAGTACAGTCGTCATGTGCCTATGCCACAACGTCGCATGCATATCAAAATGGAGAGTGATCTGAGTATCCATCTGAATCGGCAATCCAAAAGGTATCGGGGGTGCAGCCATCACTGGCGTCCAGGATCTGAAAAGGAAGGTAACCACCACCAGTGAGTCGAGGACTCAGCAAGCTCACCACTAATCCTAGCGTAGGGTAGGGTATATAAGTGGGGTCGGTCCTAACCAAAGTACTAGGGTTCATGATTCAAGGTTCAGGCGCTCTCGATCTCCCCAGTCACTAAATCCCAACGTACAACATAACACACGATGCATAGCAATGCTGTTCGCACAAGCAGACGGGCAATACAAACAATCAACCCAGATGCCATATGTAATGATGCAGGCCTCAGACGGCCATATCGGATCCCACGGATCATGCTCGGGCCTCAACCGGCCATAATGGATCGAACCCGCCTATCACTCCAAATCCCATCATGGCTCACTCTCAATGCCACATGGCAAATACCATACTGCGTTTCTGACGCCTTACGTTGGTCTCCCTTTTCTCTCCATTTCCCATCTTGGGAACATTCTCATGTCACAAGTCCGATGACTCGTACAATGCTCTGAATGTATGCGGGGCCCAAATGATTGCATCAATAATTCAGTCACAGAGCATGCATGTAATAGTACATAAGCACAGGAACATGGCCCATCGAAGAATCGTATGAATAACCCACTACGTTTCGCAGAACGGCATCGCAAAGGCCCAAGGCTCTACAATCAGTTCCTTAAACAAAAGTTCAATCGTGACTAACGTTAACTCCGGAACCCAATAAATGGAAACTCAATCCATTTAAACCCATAACCCATCTTAGTTCCCAGGGGATTAGTAATCCATATTCAATATCTTAATCGTCTTTCGTTCCGATGAATTAGGGTTAGCTTGGTCTGGGGTTCAGTTAATTAGTTCGGGTCCAATCGGGCCTAAGGCCCAGTTCAGGATTTAAGGCCCGTAATTTATCCCTTACAGTAAATAGATAATTCGGCCCACTATTTTCTTAAATTCGTGCAAGGCCCAGTGTGACAGTCTGAAAATTCGACCCAATTATAGGAATTTCTAAATGAATGGAAATACTTCGTTAATACACTCTGATCGACGCTCACTCAAGATTAGCTACCCTGAGTTGACCAACCGAAGGGGAAAGGCTACATGGGAAGAATTTTCCAAACAGCCGCCCGTTGGTGTGAGACAGAGACAGAGTCGTTATTTAATGAAATTGAAAGCCTGGAGGATTGTTGCAACCATTGGAAATCCCAGAATGGAAATGGGAGCATGTCACTATGGATTTTGTGACGGGATTTGTGACAGTCTGAAAATTCGACCCAATTATCGGAATTTCTAAATGAATGGAAATACCTCGTTAATACACTCTGATCGACGCTCACTCAGGATTAGCTACCCTGAGTTGACCAACCGAAGGGGGAAGGCTATCTGGGAAGGATTTCCCAAACAGCCGCCCGTTGGTCTGAGACAAAGACAGAGTCGTTATTTAATGAAATTGACCACAAAATGAACTCCGACTTCGGACAATCGAATCAGTAAGATAAACACAATTAAGAAATGAACTTTGTTTCAGAAATGTCGCGAGAAGGGCAGACAGCCGGTGTACGTCGCGAAGCAAGACGTAATTGGAAAATTACTGAAATGTCCCCAGTAAATGCTCAGTCCTTAGGATTAGTTGAATTAGGATTTTTGAGAGTAGATTCGATTAATCGAAATCAAAACCTGTCTAAAATTCGTTCGCGCTCGTGACCCGATCGGTGCATTTGGCACGCAAATCGAGACAAGTCAAATCAGTTGTCAAATCAATCAAAAGTCTTATCAAATTTTTGAATTTTATCAAACTTGGTTAAACCCTCATCCTCTCTCTCTCTCCCTTCATTCGGTCACTCTCTCCCCCTCTCCTCCTCTGCACCCGAAACCTTCTTCTTCTTCTTCTTCCTCTTGCTTTCCTTCGTCCGCCGGCCACCACTTCGCCCGTGCCACCCGTGAGCTTCGTCCGTCGTCCTCACCGTCGTCTAGCCACCTCCGACCTTCACCGACCACCCTCGATCTTTGGTAAGCTTCCTAGTTTCCCTTCCCTTCACTTCCGAGGCATTCGAAGCCCTCTTGGACCCCGACCAACCCGATTTCCCCATATAGGCCAAGAGCCTCCCTTGGCCGCCGGTGTCCCTTGCCGCCCCCGACGTCGTCCTCAACCCATTTTGGTAAGCTCCACCTCTAACCTTGGCTTAGGTTAGTTGTATATGTGTGTGTGGTGTAGCGCAAAGATGGTTAGTTGTGATGATTAGAGGCTAATACAAGTGGTTAGGCATAATGTTCACTATACTAATGTGATGGAATGTTGCTTGGGCCGTATGAGTGGGCTGTGAGTGCACAATTTGGGCATGGAAATGGGTTGTGGGGGCTGCAAGTGGGCTGATTTAGGCGTGGGATGATGGGCCAAAGGGTAGGGGCTTAATTCTAAGCTAGTTGGGCCAAAATGATGCAAATTGGGCTTAATTTGTAATGGTGGGCCTCAATGGACGAAAATTCACTTAAATTGGGCCTAATTTCTAATCTTGAATATTAAAATATGAAACCTAATGATGGGTATGGACTTGAGTTATCAAATTGGGCCTAAATGGGCCTAAATGGGCTTCCTAAGCCTACTTTAAATATTGGGCTTGGGCCTTGCACGAATTTAATAATAATAATGGGCCCAAACCATATATCTAATTTAAGAAATAAATCATGGGCCTCAAACCTTGAAGTGGGCCTTAGGCCCAGTCGAACTTAACTTAATTAGTTAGACCCTTACTTAGGTTAAACCTTGGTTCATATGGGTTCAATTAGGGGATCGCCTATGGTAAGCAATAGTATGACAGGATCGCGAGTAAGACGTTAAGTCGAGCCTAGATGATCGAGAATCTGAGTTTATAGCACTAGTCCTATGATCGTATGGCATGATGAACATGAGATTTATTAGACGATCAATTGATGTACTCTGTTCTTGTACTTATCTACTTTAGCATGCATGCTCTGTTTTTGAATTACTGATGCAATCATTTGGGCCCCGCATACATTCAGAGCATCGCATGAGTCACCAGAGTTGTGACATGAGAATGTGCCCAAGATGGGGAATGGAGAGAAAAGGGAGACCAACGTAAGGCGTCAGAAACGCAGTGTGGTATTTGCCGTGTGGCCCTGAGAATGAGCCCTGATAGGATTTGGAGCGATAGGCGAGTTCGATCCATTATGGCCGGTTGAGGCCCGTGCATGATCCTTGGGATCCGATGTGGCCATTTGAGGCCTGCATCATTACATATGGCATCTTGGTTGATGGTTTGTATTACCCGTCTGTTTGTACGAACTGCATTGCTATGCTTTGTGCGTTATACGTTGGGACTTGGTAACTAGGGAGATCGAGAGCGTCTGATCCTTGGACCGTGAACCCTAGTTTACTGGATAGGACCGACCCCTCTTGTATACCCTACCCTACGCCGTGATTAGTGGTGAGCTTGCTGAGTCCTCGACTCACTGGTGGTGGTTACCTTCCTTTTTCAGATCCTGGACGCTAGTGATGGCTGCACCCCCGATGCTTTTTGGACTGCCGATTCAGATGGATACTCACATCACCCTCCATTTTGATATGCACGCTACCCTGTGGCATAGGCATGTGACGACTGTACTCGTAGATCAGGGAGGTCCTTACTTAGTGCCCCATAGGTTCGAGGCTTGGTTTAAAGAGGGCCTTCATGGCTTTGAGGGACCCCAGCGAGATTCCCCGATACCCATGGAGGAGGACCCATTCTGGCTGCAGCCTGCCGAGTATGGAGGCCAGGTGATCGACCCCGACCCACTGCAGGAGTTGCCGTCCCCGGGACGATCTGAGATTGATGGCCACGAGGAGGGCGATGCCATGGATACAGATGAGGAGGATCCAGAAGAGGACCCCGTGGAGGATTCCGACGAGGAGCCTGAGGAGGACTGAGTTTCTGATGCTGGTCTGGTATTTTGATGTTAGTGAGAGCGTAGGTTAGGCAGCAGGTTGTGGTTTCTTTTTGGAGTCTGTACCTAACGCTTGATATGTATATAATGCTGTTTGTTTTTACCTTGTCTATGCTACCCTTTGCTATGCATGCTTGTGTGTGTTGGTTAGGAGGCACGCTTCCGCAGGTTCGTAAATTTACTGAGGACGCGTCGTCTGGTTACGACGAAGAGATTCATCCTGGGCCGTCGAACTTTTGAAACCAGGCGAGCGCGAGGTGTATCTTCTGCAGGGACGGGATGCTGCGCTCCCTCAAGGGGACCCGGGGCGTGATAGGATTACCCAGGAGTCAAAGGACGAATGATTCGATATGGGTAGTAGTGGACAGACTGACGAAATCAGCTCATTTCATTGCAGTACGAAAGGATTCGACCTTGGAAAGGTTGGCTGATTTATACGTGAGGCAGATCGTGAGGTTGCATGGGGTACCAGTAAGCATTGTGTCAGACAGAGATCCTCGTTTCACAGCCACATTTTGGAAGAGTTTGCAGGGTGCTTTTGGTACAGAGTTGAGGTTCAGTACAGCCTACCATCCCCATACAGATGGTCAGTCGGAAAGGACTATACATACTCTGGAGGACATGCTGTGTCACGCCTTTGATCCCCACTCGGGAACGCGGCATCCCGCTCCTGCGGAAGATACACCTCGCACTCGCCTAGTTCACGATATGCAACGGCCCAGGAAATTTTTCACTTCGTCGCAACCAGACGACGCGGCCTTCAACGAACTTTCATACCTGCGGAGCGTGCCTCCTATCCTCACACACAAGCATGCATAGCAAAGGGGTAGCATAGACAAGGTAAATACAAACAGCATTATATACATATCAAGCGTTAAGTACAGACCCCAAAAGGAAACCACAACCTGCTGCCTAACCTACGCTCTCAACATACATCAAAATACCAGACCAGCATCTGGTACTCAGTCCTCCTCAGGCTCCTCGTCGGAATCCTCCACGGGGTCCTCTTCTAGATCCTCCTCATCTGTATCCATGGCATCACCCTCCTCGTGGCCATCAATCTCAGATCGTCCAGGGAACGACAACTCCTGCAGTGGGTCGAGGTCGATCACTTGGCCTCCATACTCGGCAGGCTGCAGCCACAATGCATGAATTGATTGGCGCATGTGAATGCTTAGTTCAATTGGTTGCCTAGAGTAGACTGAGGCAGAGGTATTCTGAACTAAGTTGCAGGTGCGTCAGGACCTGAGGTAAGATCCTAAGGCAGAGCCCCATGAGTAGGGCGCTTGATTGCTGATGGCTGAGTGGTTAACTTGTTAGGTGTTGCTTGTGTTTGTATGCCTAGTCAACTGTCGCGCGCTGCTTGACCATCATGCATTGCACGGATTTCTTCATTTAAAGAAAAATGAGTTTGGAAAGGAAAAAGGGTTTAGAAATGAAAACGGTTTAAATTTGGAATTTAGATTTGAAAAGTGCATGCATCTCATGTTGTTGGATTTGGTGACCGTCAGCCTGGTATGGGACAGGATTGACGGGACGTCTAAAAACTGTGATGAAACGTGGTATGGGACACGTGGAGTGGGATTCTCTCTGTCTTTGGGTGACTTAGGACAACTGTTCGCACCAAGAAACGATGAGGGCGGGGAGTGGTCGCCGGGGCAGAGACCTGATCAAGGAAGCGGCTCTCGACAGGCTTCTAGTTGAGGTGGCGAACAGAGTGGCCTAGGTTGTGCATTTTCAGGTTGAGTCTAGATGTCAACTGGGTCCAACTGCATTTAAGCTGCAGCGAATATTTACATGCATATACATGTCAATGGACGCGACAGTAGACGAAAGCTTGGTTGCTAGATTTAGAGTTCCGAATTCCTGAATAGGAATTTCGTTTGTTTTAGGTGTGAGTTTTAGCAAGGATGAGCAATAGGGGCAGAAGACCGACTGCTGGTGCATCAAGCTCGAGGGCTCCTGAGCCTGAAGGGGACCCTAGGATCGAAGAGATGATGAGAGTTCTGACTGAAGTGAGTAACCTGATGGCTAGGCAAGCTGCTGAGAGAGCTGCCACTGTTGCCCAAGCAGCTGAGGCCGCCTTGGCCTCTGCGAATGGAGCCAATGGAGGCAATGGGCATGGAAATGGTGGACGTCAGACTCATCACATTGTGGAACAGTTTCTGAAGTTGCAACCGTCGAGGTTTGATGGTAGTGGTGGTCCCGAAGTGGTTGCCTTGTAGATCGAATAGCTTGAAAAGGCTTTCACTGTGTTGGGTTGCACGGATGAGGAGAAGGTGTCGTTGGCAACTTATCAGCTTCAAGGGACTGCAGATAACTGGTGGAAGGCCACTAGAGGACGAGTCTTTCCTGATGGCATGAGGCCAAACTGGGCTGCTTTCTGTGCAGCGTTTAACGGCAAGTATTTTTCTGAGGCAGCCCAGGAGAGAAAAATGGAAGAGTTCATAAGGCTTCGACAAGGGTCTATGACGGTGGACCAGTATGAAGGTGAGTTTGCCAGATTGTCCAAGTTCGCTCGAAGGCTGATTGAGGATCCGTGGGACAAGGCCAGGAGATTCAGAGAAGGCGTGAGACCCGAACTTAAGAGCATGATCATCGCCACTGGGCTAAGGGACTACAATGAGATTTATGAGCGAGCCCTGGCGATAGAGCGAGATCTGCAGGAGAAGGCCGCCGCATCTGGATCGCGGTTTGTGCCAAGAGGGTACTTCAGAGACTTCGGCAAGAGGCCAATGAAGGACACCCGTAGGTTCGTTCCACCTGCAAGAAGGACTCTGGGAAAACCGTCATTCCCCGGGAATCAGAACTGCCGTGACTGTGGCAGAAGGCATGGGAACAGCCCTTGCCCAAGGAAGACTGAGGGCTGCTTTGGATGTGGCCAGACAGGGCATATTCTGAGGAACTACCCGAGAAGAGGTCCGAGACCCCCGTTCCAGCCGCAGCAGCAGCCGCCGATGGTGAATACTCCTCAGGGAAATCAGAACCGTCCACCTGTTCAGGGACGAGTCTATGCAGTGGCGCGAAAGGACGCTGAGAACGCGCCAGGGGTGATCACAGGTACCGTTTCTCTCTGTGGTCATACTGCTTATGCTTTGTTTGATCCGGGAGCGTCGCACTCTTTCGTATCTGCACGTATTGCTGAGTTATCTGGGATGAACGTTAAGCCGTTGAACGTGACCTTGCATGTAACCACCCCGTTAAAAGATAGAGTGATTGTTGCGTTAGGATGTAAGGGGTGTAAGTTAGTTCTGGGCGATAGAGAGGAAGAGATCGATTTAGCTGTTTTGCCTATGTATGGTTTCGACGTGATTGTTGGCATGGATTGGTTGGTTAGACATAGGGCAGTAATAGACTGTGGTAGGAGTATGGTACAGCTAAACCCAGTAGGTCACCCTGGGTATGAATTTAGGGGAAATCGAGGAGGAATGTCGATTTCTTGGATCTCGTCGTTAGAAGCGACTAAACTGATGGACGAGGGTTGTCTGGGATTTCTAGTATCATTGTCAGATTCGACTGCTCAAGAGGTGAAGTTGGAGGAAGTGCCTGTAGTGAGAGAGTACCCGGACGTGTTTCCTCGAGAATTGCCTGGCTTGCCACCAGAGCGTGACGTAGAGTTTGTGATTGAGTTGGCACCTGGAACTGAGCCGATCTCGAAAGCACCGTATAGAATGTCGTTGTCTGAGTTAAAAGAGTTGAAGGTACAGATGCAAGAGCTTTTGGATAAAGGATTTATACGCCCCAGTGCTTCGCCATGGGGAGCTCCGGTGCTGTTTGTTGAGAAAAAGGATGGATCGCTAAGACTGTGCATTGACTAAAGACAGCTGAACCAAGTGACGATCAAGAATAAGTATCCTCTACCAAGGATTGATGATTTGTTTGACCAGCTTCAAGGCGCATGTGTGTTCTCCAAGATAGACCTAAGGACAGGCTATCACCAATTGAGGATTAAGAAGGAGGACGTGCCTAAGACTGCCTTTAGGACGAGGTATGGGCACTACGAGTTCACAGTTATGCCGTTTGGATTGACGAACGCCCAAGCAGTATTTATGGATATGATGAATCGAGTGTTTAAGGAGTTTCTGGATCAGTTCGTGATAGTCTTCATTGATGACATATTGGTGTATTCGAAGAGTTCTGAGGACCACGAGGAACACTTAAAGATTGTCCTGCAGACGTTAAGGGAACACTCGCTGTATGCGAAGTTTAGTAAGTGTGAGTTCTGGTTGAGCAGAGTGGCGTTTCTTGGACATATAGTATCTGGAGAAGGAATATCAGTGGATCCAGCAAAGATAGAGGCTGTGGAGAAGTGGCCGAGGCCAACAACGGTGACTGAAGTACGAAGTTTTCTTGGTTTGGCTGGCTACTACAGACGCTTTGTGGAAAGGTTCTCGGTGATAGCGTCTCCTCTGACCCATCTGTTGAAGAAGGAAACGAGGTTTGAATGGACCGAGAAGTGCGAGGAGAGTTTTCAGGAGTTGAAGGGTCGATTAACCTCTGCACCAGTGTTAACCATCCCGTCTGGACCTGGAGGGTTTGAGATATACAGCGATGCGTCATTAAGAGGATTGGGATGTGTCTTGATGCAGCATGGACGAGTAGTGGCTTATGCATCTCGACAGTTAAGGCCACATGAGATGAATTACCCGACGCATGACTTGGAGTTAGCTGCCATAGTGTTCGCATTGAAGATTTGGAGGCATTACCTGGTGGGAGAGAAATTTCAGATCTATACTGATCACCAGAGTTTGAAGTATTTGTTTTCGCAGAAAGAGCTGAATATGAGGCAGCGTCGTTGGATGGAGCTATTGAAGGACTACGACTGCGATATTCTGTACCATCCAGGAAAGGCGAATAAAGTGGCAGATGCTCTGAGTAGGAAGTCGAGCATTGCGCATATGATGGTCAAGGAGTGGACATTACTGGAGGAAATCAGAGATTCTGAGTTCAAAGTCGAGGTAGGAAACCTCTCGAGTCTGATGGCTACGTTGCAGATCGAACCAGAGATCCAGCTAAGAATCAAGGAGATGCAATCTACGGATCCAGGCATCCAGAAGATTGTGATGACGAATGCAGACGAGAGGAAGGCTGAGTTCCAAGTAACTGCTGATGGAATATTGAAGTTCAGAGGACGCTTGTGCGTGCCAAACGATGAAGAGCTGAAGGAAAGGATTTTGTATGAGGCGCACAGAAGTAACTACAGTATTCATCTAGGGAGTACGAAGATGTATCAGAATTTGCGTCAGCATTATTGGTGGAATGGAATGAAGGTAGATGTGGCTAAGCATGTAGCTAAGTGTCTGATGTGCCAACTGGTAAAGGCTCAGCATTGCAAGCCGGGAGGATTATTGCAACCATTGGAAATTCCGGAATGGAAATGGGATCATGTCACTATGGATTTCGTGACGGGATTGCCGAGAAGTCAGAGAGGTAATGATTCGATATGGGTAATAGTAGACAGACTGACGAAATCCGCACATTTCATTGCAGTACGAAAGGACTTGACCTTAGAGAAGTTGGCTGAGTTGTACGTGAGGCAAATCGTGAGATTGCATGGAGTACCAGTAGGTATTGTATCAGATAGAGATCCACGTTTCACCGCAACGTTTTGGAAGAGTTTGCAGGGTGCTTTGGGGACAGAATTGAGATTCAGTACAGCCTATCATCCTCAGACAGATGGTCAGTCGGAAAGGACTATACAGACTTTGGAGGACATGCTGAGAGCATGTGTAATTGATTTCAAAGGAGGCTGGGAAGAGCAGTTACACTTGGTGGAGTTTGCCTACAACAACAGTTATCAGCAGAGTATCAAAATGGCACCGTTTGCTGGGACGAGGTTGGTGAGAAAAGTATAACAGGCCCAGAATTAGTACAGCAGTCAGTGGAGGCAGTTAAGGTGATCAGAGACAGATTGAGAACCGCTCAGAGTAGGCAGAAAAGTTATGCAGACAGGAGACGTAAACCGTTGGAGTTTCAAGTTGGAGATCATGTCTTCCTAATGGTGTCGCCGATGCGAGGACTATCTCGGTTTGGCAAGAAAGGAAAGCTAAGTCCAAGGTTTGTTGGGCCATTTGAGATTTTGGAGAAGAACGGGACATTAGCTTATCGTCTTGCACTGCCGCCGAACTTATCGCAGATTCACAACGTGTTTCATGTATTGATGCTTCGGAAGTACGAGCCGGACCCTGGCCATATACTCGATCATGAAGTCATTGAAATGGATGACCGCGTCTCATACGTGGAAAGGCCAGTAAGAATTGAAGATCGTAAGGAACAGGTCTTGAGGAATAAGACGATACCGCTGGTCAAGGTTATCTGGGAGCATCATGGGAATAAAGGAGCCACTTGGGAAAGTGAGAACGAGATGAAGAGGAAGTATCCGTATTTGTTTGGGTAGCTCAGTGTAATTTCTGTTTTGTTGTAAGGATTGATGGATGTAAATTTCGAGGACGAAATTTTTATAAGAAGGGAAGAATTGTGACAGTCTGAAAATTCGACCCGATTATCGGAAATTCTAAATGAATGGAAATACTTCGTTAATACACTCTGATCGACGCTCACTCAGGATTAGCTACCCTGAGTTGACCAACCGAAGGGGGAAGGCTATCTGGGAAGATTTTTCCAAACAGCCGCCCGTTGGTCTGAGACAGAGACGGAGTCGTTATTTAATGAAATTGACCACAAAATGAAATCCGACGTTGGACAATCAAATCAGTAAGATAAACACAATTAAGAAATGAACTCAGTTTCAGAAATGTCGCGAGAAGGGCAGACAGCCGGTGTACGTCGTGAAGCAAGACGTGATTGGAAAATTACCGAAGTGCCCCCGGTAAATGCTCAGTCCTTAGGATTAGTTGAATTAGGATTTTTGAGAGTAGATTTGATTAATCGAAATCAAAACCTGTCTGAAATTCGTTCGCGCTCGGGACCCGATCGGTGCATTTGGCACGCAAATCGAGACAAGTCAAATCAGTTGTCAAATCAATCAAAAGTCTTGTCAATCAATCAATCACATCATGGCACAATTTCCAATGCAATCCATCAAGTCAATCAAGTGTCATTCAAGCTTACATCAAAGTACACCTAAACAACTATTACCCCATTACCTAACCCACTATCAAATTTTTGAATTTTATCCAACTTGGTTAAACCCTCATCCTCTCTCTCTCCCTTCATTCGGTCACTCTCTCCCCCTCTCCTCCTCTCCACCCGAAACCATCTTCTTTTTCCTCTTGCTTTCCTTCGTCCGCCGGCCACCACCTCGCATCACCGCCGCCGTCCGAGCTCCCTCGCCAACGCCACCATTCCATCTTCGTTTAGTAAGGCTCTCAACCTCCCCTCTTCCCATTTTCGTGGCCATTTGGCCTTGGGTAAAGCCGGATCAACCTCACCATCTCTCTCTCTCTCGTTCGCTCTAGTCCGCCCGTGCCGCCCGTGAGCTTCGTCCGTCGTCCTCACCGTCGTCCGGCCACCTCCGACCTTCACCGACCACCCTCGATCTTTGGTAAGCTTCCTAGTTTCCCTTCCCTTCACTTCCGAGGCATTCGAAGCCCTCTTGGACCCCGACCAACCCGATTTCCCCATGTAGGCCGAGAGCCTCCCTTGGCCGCCGGTGTCCCTTGCCGCCCCCGACGTCGTCCTCAACCCATTTTGGTAAGCTTCACTACTAACTCTAGCTTAGGTTAGTTGTATATGCATGTGTGGTGTAGTGCAAAGATGGTTAGTTGTGATGATTAGAGGCTAATACAAGTGGTTAGGCATAATGTTCACTATACTAATGTGATGGAAGGTTGCTTGGGCCGTATGAGTGGGCTGTGAGTGCACAATTCGGGCGTGGAAATGGGTTGTGGGGGCTGCAAGTGGGCTGATTTAGGCGTGGGATGATGGGCCAAAGGGTGCCAATGGGCTTAGGGGCTTAATTCTAAGCTAGTTGGGCCAAAATGATGCAAATCGGGCTTAATTTGTAATGGTGGGCCTCAATGGACGAAAATTCACTTAAATTGGGCCTAATTTCTAATCTTGAATATTAAAATATGAAACCTAATGATGGGTATGGACTTGAGTTATCAAATTGGGCCTAAATTGGCCAAAATGGGCTTCCTAAGCCTACTTTAAATATTGGGCTTGGGCCTTGCACGAATTTAATAATAATAATGGGCCCAAACCATATATCTAATTTAAGAAATAAATCATTGGCCTCAAACCTTGAAGTGGGCCTTAGGCCAAGTCGAACTTAACTTAATTAGTTAGACCCTTACTTAGGTTAAACCTTGGTTCATATGGGTTCAATTAGGGGATCGCCTATGGTAAGCAATAGTATGACAGGATCGCGAGTAAGACGTTAAGTCGAGCCTAGATGATCGAGAATCTAAGTGTATAGCACTAGTCCTATGATCGTATGGCATGATGAACATGAGATTTATTAGACGATCAATTGATGTACTCTGTTCTTGTACTTGTGTACTTTAGCATGCATGCTCTGTGTTTGAATTACTGATGTAATCATTTGGGCCCCGCATACATTCAGAGCATCGCATGAGTCACCAGAGTTGTGACATGAGAATGTGCCCAAGATGGGGAATGGAGAGAAAAGGGAGACCAACGTAAGGCGTCAAAAACGCAGTGTGGTATTTGCCGTGTGGCCCTGAGAATGAGCCCTGATGGGATTTGGAGCGATAGGCGGGTTCGATCCATTATGGCCGGTTGAGGCCCGTGCATGATCCTTGGGATCCGATATGGCCGTTTGAGGCCTGCATCATTACATATGGCATCTTGGTTGATGGTTTGTATTACCCGTCTGTTTGTACGAACTGCATTGCTATGCTTTGTGCGTTATACGTTGGGACTTGGTAACTAGGGAGATCGAGAGCGTCTGAACCTTGGACCGTGAACCCTAGTTTACTGGATAGGACCGACCCCTCTTGTGTACCCTACCCTACGCCGTGATTAGTGGTGAGCTTGCTGAGTCCTCGACTCACTGGTGGTGGTTACCTTCCTTTTTCAGATCCTGGACGCTAGTGATGGCTGCACCCCCGATGCTTTTTGGACTGCCGATTCAGATGGATACTCACATCACCCTCCATTTTGATATGCACGCTACCCTGTGGCATAAGCATGTGACGACTGTACTCGTAGATCAGGGAGGTCCTTACTTAGTGCCCAATAGGTTCGAGGCTTGGTTTGGAGAGGGCCTTCATGGCTTTGAGGGACCCCAGCGAGACTCCCCGATACCCATGGAGGAGGACCCATTCTGGCTGCAGCCTGCCGAGTATGGAGGCCAGGTGATCGACCCCGACCCACTGTAGGAGTTGCCGTCCCCGAGACGATCTGAGATTGATGGCCACGAGGAGGGCAATGCCATGGATACAGATGAGGAGGATCCAGAAGAGGACCCCGTGGAGGATTCCGACGAGGAGCCTGAGGAGGACTGAGTTTCTGATGCTGGTCTGGTATTTTGATGTTAGTGAGAGCGTAGGTTAGGCAGCAGGTTGTGGTTTCTTTTTGGAGTCTGTACCTAACGCTTGATATGTATATAATGCTGTTTGTTTTTACCTTGTCTATGCTACCCTTTGCTATGCATGCTTGTGTGTGTTGGTTAGGAGGCACGCTTCCGCAGGTTCGTAAATTTACTGAGGACGCGTCGTCTGGTTACGACGAAGAGATTCATCCTGGGCCGTCGAACTTTTGAAACCAGGCGAGCGCGAGGTGTATCTTCTGCAAGGACGGGATGCTGCGCTCCCTGAAGGGGACCCGGGGCGTGACAGGATTACCCAGGAGTCAAAGGGCGAATGATTCGATATGGGTAGTAGTGGACAGACTGACGAAATCAGCTCATTTCATTGCAGTACGAAAGGATTCGACCTTGGAAAGGTTGGCTGATTTATACGTGAGGCAGATCGTGAGGTTGCATGGGGTACCAGTAAGCATTGTGTCAGACAGAGATCCTCGTTTCACAGCCACATTTTGGAAGAGTTTGCAGGGTGCTTTGGGTACAGAGTTGAGGTTCAGTACAGCCTACCATCCCCATACAGATGGTCAGTCAGAAAGGACTAGACAGACTCTGGAGGACATGCTGTGTCACGCCCCTGATCCCCACTCGGGAACGCGGCATCCCGCTCCTGCGGAAGATACACCTCACACTCGCCTAGTTCACGATATGCGACGGCCCAGGAAATTTTTCACTTCGTCGCAACCAGACGATGCGGCCTTTAACGAACTTTCATACCTGCGGAAGCGTGCCTCCTATCCTCACACACAAGCATGCATAGCAAAGGGGTAGCATAGACAAGGTAAATACAAACAGCATTATATACATATCAAGCGTTAGGTACATACCCCAAAAGGAAACCACAACCTGCTGCCTAACCTACGCTCTCAACATACATCAAAATTGTAACAGTCTGAAAAATCGACCCAAATATCGGAATTTCTGAAGGAATGGAAACACTTCGTTAATACCCTCTGATCGACGCTCACTCAGGATTAGCTACCCTGAGATGACCAACCGAAGGGGAAAGGCTAACTGGGGAGAATTTTCCAAACAGCCGCCCGTTGGTCTGAGACAGAGACAGAGTCGTAAATTAATGAAATTGACCACGAAATGAAATCCGACTTCGGACAATCGAATTAGTAAGACAAACACAATTAAGAAATAAAGTCAGTTTCAGAAATGTCGCCAGAAGGGCAGACAGCCGGTGTACGTCGAGAAGCAAGACGTCAATGGAAAATTACCGAAATGCCCCCGGTAAATGCTCAGTCCTTAGGATTAATAGAATTAGGATTTTTGAGAGTAGATTCGACCGATCGAAATCAAATCCTGTCTAAAATTCGTTCGCGCTCGAGACCCGATCGGTGCATTTGGCACGCAAATCGAGGCAAGTCAAATCAGTTGTCAAATCAATCGATGTCTTGTCAATCAATCAATCAAATCCATCGGTCAATCATGGCACAATTTCCAAGGCAATCCATCAAGTCAATGTCAAGTACACATGTCTTGTAAAATTCAAATCAAGGTCACTATTCACTTACTATTCACCTCACCTAACACACTACCCCCTCTCACTTAAGTCTCTTCTCTCTCTCTCCTCCCTCATTCTCTCATTTTCGGCCACCCTCCTCTCTCCCCCTCTCCCGAAATCTCTCTCCCTCCCGTGCTCGTCTCTCTCGGCCCTCTCTCCCTCCGCCACCGTCGCCGCCACCGCCGATCCTCCTCAACTTTAGGTAAGTCTTCCTAGCTCATTCTTGTTCATTTCCCACGGCTTGGACCCCCACGAAAAGCCCGAAACAGCCCGCCTCCTCATCGTCGTTTTCTTCGTCGTTTCGCTTCCATTTGAACCCGAACTTGTTCCACCTTGTTTCCTTGCATCCCTCATGTCTTTGGCTTGGCAAATGGTCACCTTAGGACCCTTGGAACTCCGTGGAACCGCCGGAACAGCCACCGTTGCCGCCGCTTCCCTCCCTAAGCCGTGAGCTCCAACCGGCCGTTCCTTGCTCCGCCTCGCGTCGTCGTCATTTCCAACCCATATCCGGTAAGCTCTACCCCTAATCTTGGTTTAGGTTAGTAATATACGTTTGTGGAACGCCAATAGAGGCCGATTATGATGATTTTTAGTAGAGATTGCATGGTTCAAGCCTAGACAAGTAAGGTTGCGTTATGTACTTGGTGCAAGGGGTTAAACTAAGAGCTTGGAGGCTTGTAAGGGGGCTGGATTTCGGTTTACATGGCTGTGGGTATACGGTTTGAATGAGTATGGGGTGGATCTAAGTGTGTTAATGGGCTCCAACACTTAAACTACATGATTCGGGCTTAATATGAGCTACCGGGCTTGGATGCAACCAATGGACTTGCCAATAGACGAAACTAACAACTTGAACAGGCCATAAAAACGTGAAAAGTGGGCTGCAAATGTGGGCTTAGGCATGTACTTAATGGGCCGAAGGGAAATAATGGGCTTGAAAGCTTTAAAATTAAGTAATTGGGCCAAAACTAATCAAAATGGGCCAAATCTAGCTAGTGGGCCACTAATGGACGAAAATCCTCTTAAATTGGGCCTAAATTAAGTTCATGAACATTAAAGAATGAAACCCAAAAATGTATATGGGCTTGGATATTCAAATTGGGTCTAAAATAATGAATATGGGCTTGAATAGTAAACCTTTAGAAATGGGCTTGGGCCTTGCACGAATTTAATAAAATAATAGGCCCAACCCATATGAATTAATTTAAGAATCAACTATTGGACCTCAACTATTGAAGTGGGCCTTAGGCCAGTCGAACTTAGCTTGATTAATTGGAGGTTCTTAATTAGATTAGGCCTTGGTTTATATGGGCTCGATTAGTGGATTGTCCTTGGATAATTGATAGTATAGTGGACTTTTGTAAGGCGGACTTGGATTATCGAAACTTTGTGGATAGAGATAGTTGATCTACGTCTGCTTGGCTCGTTGATCATGAGATGTATCAGTTGGTCGATTGATGTGCTCTGTCTTGCACTTATGATTATTGGCATGCATGCTCTGTGTTGAATTATTGATGTGATCATCTGGGCCCTGCATACATTCAGAGCATTGCATGAGTCACTGGGAATGTGACATGAGATTGTGCCCTGAGGGGAAGTGGAGAGAAAAGGGAGACCAACGTAAGGCGTCAGAAACGCAGTGTGGTACGGGCCTATGTGGCACCGAGATTTATGCCGTGTGGCACTGTTGGTAGCGCCCTGATGGGAGATGGAGAGAAAAGGGAGGCCAGCATAAGGTGTCCGAGACGCAGTGTGGCATGCTGTGTGGCACTGTTGGTAGAGCCCTAATGGGAATTGGAGTGATAGGCGGGCTGATCCATGGGATCTGTGATGGCCATTTGAGGCCTGTGGCATTTGCATAATGTTATTGCTGATTGTTGATATTGCCCGTCTGTATTGCATGAATTGTTGTGACGAAACTCGTATTGGCTATATGAGGCATGATGATAACTGGGGAGATCGAGAGCGTTGGACTCCGAGTACCAAACCCTAGTTACTAGTTAGGACCGACCCCACTCGTATATCCTACCCTACGCTAGGATTAGTGCTGAGCTTGCTGAGTCCTCGACTCACTGGCGTTGGTTGCCACCCTTTTCAGATCCAGGTCGCTAGTGATGGATGTGCCACCGATGCTTTTTGGTCTGCCGATCCAGATGGACACCCAGGTTAACCTCCATTTTGATATGCACGCTACCCTGTGGCATAGGCATGTGACGACTATGCTCGTAGATTAGGGAGGTCCTTACTTAGTGCCCCATAGATTCGAGGCTTGGTTTAGAGAGGGCCTACATGGCTTTGAGGGACCCTAGAGAGATTCCCCGATTTCCATGGAGGAGGACCCGTTTTGGCTCCAGCCTGCAGAATATGGAGGCCAGGTGATCGACCCCGACCCGAAGCAGGAGTTGCCGTCTCCAGGGCGCTCCGAGATAGATGGCCACGAGGAGGGCGATGCGATGGATACCGAGGAGGAGGATCCAGAGGAGGACCCTGTGGAGGATTCCGACGAGGAGGACTAAGTTATGGCAGAATCCCGATGTTTTGAGGATTAGTAGAGCGTAGGATGATCTACAGCTAGTGGTTTTCTTTTGGTAGTCTGTACCTAACGCTAATCGTATTTATGAAATGTTGTTTATGTTTATCTTGTCCATGCTACCCCTTTGCTATGTAGGCTTGTGTGTAAGGATAGGAGGCACGCTTCCGCAGGTATGAGAATTTGGCGCAAGTGTCGTCGTCTGGTCGCGACGAAGAGAAAGTATCCCTGGGCCGTCGCTTATCGTGAACCAGGCGAGCGCGAGGTGTATCTTCCGTAGGAACGGGATGCCGCGTTCCCGAGAAGGGATCCGGGGCGTAACATCCCCGTTCGAGTGGTATCAGAGCAAGGTCAGCTCGATACGAGACCGTTCGAGGTTTGGAGTGATAAGGCTGATGATTTTGGGTAGTTAGTTAGACAGACCCTAGACCTAAGGATTAGGAAGGGTAGAATGCATGATTTGATTGGCGCATGTGATTGCTTAGCGGAATTGATTGTCTAGAGTAACCTTGGGATAAGGTATTTCATGCTAAGCTGCAGGTGCGTCAGGACCTGAGGTAAGGTTCTATGGCAGAGCCCCATGAGTTGGGCGCTTGAATGATAATTGCTGAATGTTAGTCTGTCAGGTATTGCATGTGATTGTATGCCTAGTCGGCTGTCGTGCGCTGCTTGACCATCATGCATTGCATGATTTCTGCACCGAAAGCAAAATGGTTTAGAAATGGAAGATTATTGTTGAAAAAGGAGATTTGGATTTTAAAAGAAATACATGCATTCATGTTGTTGGATTTGGTGACCGTCAGCCTGGTATGGGACAGGATTGACGGGACGTCTAAAAACTGTGATGAAGCGTGGTATGGGACACGTGGAGTGGGATTCTCTTTGTCTATGAATTACTTAGGACAACTGTTCGCACCAAGAAACGATGAGGGCGTGGAGTGGTCGCCGGGGCAAAGACCTGATCAAGGAAGCGGCTCCCGATAGGCTTCTAGTTGAGGTTGCGAACAGAGTGGCCTGGGTTATGCATTTTCAGGGTTGAGTCTAGATGTCGACCGGGTCCAACTGCATTTAAGCTGCAGCGATTATTTACATGCATATACATGTCAGTGGACGCGACAGTAGACGAAAGCTTGGTTGCTAGATTTAGAGTTCCGAATTCCTGAATGGGAATTTCGTTGTTTTAGGTGTAAGCGTTAGCAAGGATGAGCAATAGGGGCAGAAGACCGACTGCTGGTGCATCGAGCTCGAGGGCTCCTGAGTCTGAAGGGGACCCTAGGATCGAAGAGATGATGAGAGTTCTGACTGAAGTGAGTAACCTGATGGCTAGGCAAGCTGCTGAGAGAGCTGCCACTGTTGCCCAAGCAGCTGAGGCCGCCTTGGCCGCTGCAAATGGAGCCAATGGAGGCAATGGGCATGGAAATGGTGGACGTCAGACTCATCATATGGTGGAGCAATTTCTGAAGTTGCAGCCGTCGAAGTTTGATGACAGTGGTGGTCCAGAGGTAGCTGCCTTGTGGATCGAGCAGCTGGAGAAGGCTTTCTCTGTGTTGGGTTGCGCAGATGAGGAGAAAGTCTCGTTGGCAACTTATCAACTTCAGGGTACTGCAGATGATTGGTGGAAAGCCACTAGAGGGCGAGTCTTTCCGGATTGTATGAGGCCGAGCTGGACCGCCTTCTGTACAGCATTTAATGGAAAGTATTTCTCTGAAGCAGCACAAGAAAGGAAAATGGAAGAGTTTATCAGGCTCCGCCAAGGATCACTGACTGTGGACCAGTATGAAGGTGAATTTGCCAGACTGTCCAAGTTCGCACGAAGGCTGATTGACGACCCATGGGATAAGGCCAGGAGATTCAGGGAAGGATTGAGGCCCGAGTTGAAGAGTATGATCATCGCCACTGGGCTAAGGGCCTACAATGAGATCTATGAGCGAGCCCTGGCGATAGAGCGGGATCTGCAAGAAAAGGCCGCCGCACCTAGGTCGCGGTTTGTGCCAAGAGGGAACTTTAGAGACTTTGGCAAGAGGCCAGTGAAGGACAACCGCAGGTTCGTTCCACCTGCAAGGAGAACCCTGGGAAAACCATCGTTCTCTGGGAATCAGGTCTGCCGTGACTGTGGCAGGAGGCATGGGAACAGCCCTTGCCCAAGGAAAACTGGAGGCTGCTTTGGATGTGGCCAAACGGGGCATATTCTGAGGAACTGCCCGAGGAAGGGTCAGAGACCCCCGTTCCAGCACCAACAACAGCAACAGCCGCAGATGGTGAACGCTCCGCAAGGAAACCAGAACCGTCCGCCTGCTCAGGGACGAGTATATGCAATAGCGCGCAAGGACACTGAGAATGCGCCGGGGGTGATCACAGGTACCGTTTCCCTTTGTGGTCATACCGCTTATGCCTTGTTTGATCCGGGAGCGTCGCACTCTTTCGTATATGCACGTTTTGTTGAGTTGTCTGGGATGAATGTTAAGCCATTGGATGTGACCTTGCATGTAACCACCCCGTTGAAGGATAGAGTAATTATTGCGTTAGGATGTAAGGGGTGTAAGTTAGCTCTGGGCGATAGGCAAGAAGAAATTGACTTAGCTGTTCTGCCCATGTATGATTTCGACGTGATTGTTGGCATGGATTGGCTAGTTAGGCATGGTGCAGTGGTAGACTGTAGTAGGAGTATCATACAGCTAAACCCAGTAGGCCACCCTGGGTATGAATTTAAGGGAAATCGTGGAGGAACGTCGATTCCTTGGATCTCATCTTTAGAGGCGACCAAGTTAATGGATGAAGGTTGCCTGGGATTTTTGGCATCAGTATTAGATTCGTCTGCCCTAGAAATGAAGTTAGAAGAAGTGCCTATAGTAAGTGAGTATCCAGATGTATTTCCTCAAGAGTTGCCTGGATTGCCACCTGAGCGTGAGGTAGAATTTGTAATTGAGTTGGCACCTGGCACAGAGCCGATTTCGAAAGCGCCGTATAGGATGTCATTGTCGGAATTAAAGGAATTGAAGGTGCAAATGCAAGAGCTGCTGGATAAAGGATTTATCCGCCCCAGTGCTTCGCCATGGGGAGCTCCGGTGCTGTTTGTCAAGAAAAAGGATGGATCGCTGAGACTGTGCATCGACTACAGACAGCTGAACCAAGTGACGATCAAGAATAAGTATCCTCTACCAAGGATTGATGACCTGTTCGACCAACTTCAAGGCGCTTGTGTGTTCTCCAAGATAGACCTAAGGACAGGCTATCACCAGTTAAGGATTAAGAAAGAGGATGTGCCTAAGACTGCTTTTAGGACGAGGTATGGGCACTATGAGTTCACAGTTATGCCGTTTGGATTGACGAATGCTCCAGCCGCATTTATGGATATGATGAATCGAGTGTTCAAGGAGTTTCTGGATCAGTTTGTGATAGTCTTCATTGATGACATATTAGTGTATTCGAAGAGTTCTGAGGACCACGAAGAACACTTAAGGATCGTCCTGCGAACGCTAAGGGAACACTCGCTGTACGCGAAGTTTAGTAAGTGAGAGTTCTGGCTGAGCAAAGTGGCGTTTCTTGGTCATATAGTATCTGGAGAAGGGATATCAGTGGACCCATCTAAGATTGAAGCCGTAGAGAAATGGCCGAGACCTACGACCGTGATGGAAGTGCGAAGTTTCCTTGGATTGGCTGGGTATTATAGACGCTTCGTGGAAAGATTCTCTGTGATAGCGTCTCCTCTGACGCGTTTGTTGAAGAAGGAAACAAAGTTTCAATGGACTGAGAAATGCGAGGAGAGTTTTCAGGAGTTGAAGGATCGATTGACTTCCGCACCAGTCTTAACCATTCCGTCTGGACCAGGAGGATTTGAGATATACAGCGATGCGTCATTAAGAGGATTGGGGTGTGTCTTGATGCAGCATGGACGAGTGGTAGCTTATGCATCTCGACAGTTGAGGCCGCATGAGATGAATTACCCGACGCACGACTTGGAGTTAGCTGCGATTGTCTTTGCATTGAAGATTTTGAGGCATTATCTGGTGGGAGAGAAATTCCAGATTTTTACGGACCATCAGAGTTTGAAGTATCTGTTCTCGTAGAAGGAGTTGAATATGAGGCAGCGTCGTTAGATGGAGTTATTGAAGGACTACGACTGCGATATTTTGTACCATCCAGGAAAGGCGAATAAAGTGGCAGATGCTCTGAGTAGGAAGTCGAGCATTGCGCATATGATGGTCAAGGAGTGGACATTACTGGAGGAAATCAGAGATTCTGAGTTCAAGGTCGAGGTAGGAAACCTCTCGAGTCTGATGGCTACGTTGCGAATCGAACCAGAGATTCAGCTAAGAATCAAGGAGATGCAATCTACGGACCCGGACATTCAGAAGATTGTGGCGATGAATGCAGACGAGAGGAAGGCCGAGTTCCAAGTGACTGCTGACGGAATATTGAAGTTTAGAGGACGTCTGTGCGTGCCTAATGACGAGGCGCTAAAGGAAAATATTTTGTCCGAGGCACACAGAAGTAACTACAGTATTCATCCAGGGAGTACTAAGATGTATCAGAATTTGCGTCAGCACTATTGGTGGAATGGAATGAAGGTGGATGTGGCTAAGCATGTAGCTAAGTGTCTGACGTGTCAACAGGTAAAGGCACAGCATTGCAAGCCTGGAGGATTATTGCAACCATTGGAAATCCCAGAGTGGAAATGGGAGCATGTCACTATGGATTTTGTGACAGGATTGCCAAGAAGTCAGAGAGGCAATGATTCGATTTGGGTAATAGTGGACAGACTGACGAAATCAGCTCATTTCATTGCAGTACGAAAGGACTCTACCTTGGAAAAGTTGGCTGAATTGTACGTGACGCAGATAGTGAGATTGCATGGGGTACCAGTAAGTATTGTATCAGACAGAGATCCTCGCTTCACCGCTACATTTTGGAAGAGTCTGCAGGGTGCGCTGGGAACAGAGTTAAGATTCAGTACAGCTTACCACCCTCAGACAGATGGTCAGTCGGAAAGGACGATACAGACTTTGGAAGACATGTTGAGAGCTTGTGTGATTGATTTCAAAGGAGGTTGGGAAGAGCAGTTGCATTTGGTGGAATTCGCCTACAACAACAGCTACCAGCAGAGTATCAAAATGGCACCATTTGAGGCACTGTATGGAAGGGCCTGTAGAACGCCAATCTGTTGGGACGAAGTTGGTGAGAAAAGCATAACAGGCCCAGAACTAGTTCAACAGTCAGTCGAGGCCGTCAGAGTGATCAGGGACAGACTGAAGACTGCTCAGAGTAGGCAGAAGAGCTATGCAGACAAAAGACGTAAGCCATTGGAATTCCAAGTTGGAGATCATGTGTTTCTGAAGGTGTCGCCGATGCAAAGGGGTAGCATGGACAAGATAAACATAAACAACATTTCATAAATACGATTAGCGTTAGGTACAGACTACCAAAAGAAAACCACTAGCTGTAGATCATCCTACGCTCTACTAATCCTCAAAACATCGGGATTCTGCCATAACTCAGTCCTCCTCGTCGGAATCCTCCACAGGGTCCTCCTCTAGATCCTCCTCCTCGGTATCCATCACATCGCCCTCCTCGTGGCCATCTATCTTGGAGCGCCCTGGAGACGGCAACTCCTACTTCGGGTCGGGGTCGATCACCTGGCCTCCATATTCTGCAGGCTGGAGCCAAAACGGGTCCTCCTCCATGGGAATCGGGGAATCTCTCTGGGGTCCCTCAAAGCCATGTAGCCCCTCTCTAAACCAAGCCTCGAATCTATGGGGCACTAAGTAAGGACCTCCCTGATCTACGAGCACAGTCATCACATGCCTATGCCACAGGGTAGCGTGCATATCAAAATGGAGGGTAACCTGGGTGTCCATCTGGATCGGCAGACCAAAAAGCATCGGTGGCACATCCATCACTAGCGACCTGGATCTGAAAAGGGTGGCAACCAACGCCAGTGAGTCGAGGACTCAGCAAGCTCAGCACTAATCCTAGCGTAGGGTAGGATATACGAGTGGGGTCGGTCCTAACTAGTAACTAGGGTTTGGTACTCGGAGTCCAACGCTCTCGATCTCCCCAGTTATCATCATGCCTCATATAGCCAATACGAGTTTCGTCACAACAATTCATGCAATACAGACGGGCAATATCAACAATCAGCAATAACATTATGCAAATGCCACAGGCCTCAAACGGCCATCACAGATCCCATGGATCAGCCCGCCTATCACGGTTGTAGGTCTCGGCCATTTCTCTACGGCTTCAATCTTAGATGGGTCCACTGATATCCCTTCTCCAGATACTATATGACCAAGAAACGCCACTCTGCTCAGCCAGAACTCACACTTACTAAACTTCGCGTACAGCGAGTGTTCCTTTAGCATTCGCAGGACGATCCTTAAGTGTTCTTCGTGGTCCTCAGAACTCTTCGAATACACTAATATGTCATCAATGAAGACTATCACAAACTGATCCAGAAACTCCTTGAACACTCGATTCATCATATCCATAAATGCGGCTGGAGCATTCGTCAATCCAAACGGCATAACTGTGAACTCATAGTGCCCATACCTCGTCCTAAAAGCAGTCTTAGGCACATCCTCTTTCTTAATCCTTAACTGGTGATAGCCTGTCCTTAGGTCTATCTTGGAGAACACGCAAGCGCCTTGAAGTTGGTCGAACAGGTCATCAATCCTTGGTAGAGGATACTTATTCTTGATCGTCACTTGGTTCAGCTGTCTGTAATCGATGCACAGCCTTAGTGATCCATCCTTTTTCTTAACAAACAGCACCGGAGCTCCCCATGGTGAAGCACTGGGGCGGATAAATCCTTTATCCAGCAGCTCTTGCATTTGCACCTTCAATTCCTTCAATTCCGATAACGACATCCTATACGGTGCTTTCGAGATCGGCTCCGTTCCAGGTGCCAATTCAATCATAAATTCTACTTCACGCTCAGGTGGCAATCCAAGCAACTCTTGAGGAAATACATCTGGATACTCACTTACCACAGGCACTTCTTCTAACTTCATTTCTAGGGCAGACGAATCTAATACTGATGCCAAGAATCCCAGGCAACCTTCATCCATTAACTTGGTCGCCTCTAAAGATGAGATCCAAGGAATCGACGTTCCTCCACGATTTCCCTTAAATTCATACCAAGGGTGGCCTACTGGGTTTAGCTGTATGATACTCCTACTACAGTCTACCACTGCACCATGCCTAACCAACCAGTCCATGCCAACAATCACGTCGAAATCATACATGGGCAGAACAGCTAAGTCAATCTCTTCTTGCCTATCGTCCAGAGCTAACTTACACCCCTTACATCCTAACGCAATAATTACTCTATCCTTCAACGGGGTGGTTACATGCAAGGTCACATCCAATGGCTTAACATTCATCCCAGACAACTCAACAAAACGTGCAGATACGAAAGAGTGCGACGCTCCCAGATCAAACAAGGCATAAGCAGTATGACCACAAAGGGAAACGGTACCTGTGATCACCCCCGGCGCATTCTCAGTGTCCTTGCGCGCCATTGCATATACTCATCCCTGAGCAGGCGGACGGTTCTGGTTTCCTTGCGGAGCGTTCACCATCTGCGGCTGTTGCTGTTGTTGGTGCTGGAACGGGGGTCTCTGACCCTTCCTCGGGCAGTTCCTCAGAATATGCCCCGTTTGGCCACATCCAAAGCAGCCTCCAGTTTTCCTTGGGCAAGGGCTGTTCCCATGCCTCCTGCCACAGTCACGGCAGACCTGATTCCCAGAGAACGATGGTTTTCCCAGGGTTCTCCTTGCAGGTGGAACGAACCTGCGGTTGTCCTTCATTGGCCCCTTGCCAAAGTCTCTAAAGTTCCCTCTTGGCACAAACCGCGACCCAGGTGCGGCGGCCTTTTCTTGCAGATCCCGCTCTATCGCCAGGGCTCGCTCATAGATCTCATTGTAGTCCCTTAGCCCAGTGGCGATGATCATACTCTTCAACTCGGGCCTCAATCCTTCCCTGAATCTCCTGGCCTTATCCCATGGGTCGTCAATCAGCCTTCGTGCGAACTTGGACAGTCTGGCAAATTCACCTTCATACTGGTCCACAGTCAGTGATCCTTGGCGGAGCCTGATAAACTCTTCCATTTTCCTTTCTTGTGCTGCTTCAGAGAAATACTTTCCATTAAATGCTGTACAGAAGGCGGTCCAGCTCGGTCTCATACCATCCGGAAAGACTCGCCCTCTAGTGGCTTTCCACCAATCATCTGCAGTACCCTGAAGTTGATAAGTTACCAACGAGACTTTCTCCTCATCTGCGCAACCCAACACGGAGAAAGCCTTCTCCAGCTGCTCGATCCACAAGGCAGCTACCTCTGGACCACCACTGCCATCAAACTTCGACGGCTGCAACTTCAGAAATTGCTCTACCATATGATGAGTCTGACGTCCACCATTTCCATGCCCATTGCCTCCATTGACTCCATTTGCAGCGGCCAAGGCGGCCTCAGCTGCTTGGGCAACAGTGGCAGCTCTCTCAGCAGCTTGCCTAGCCATCAGGTTACTCACTTCAGTCAGAACTCTCATCATCTCTTCGATCCTAGGGTCCCCTTCAGACTCAGGAGCCCTCGAGCTCGATGCACCAGCAGTCGGTCTTCTGCCCCTATTGCTCATCCTTGCTAACGCTTACACCTAAAACAACGAAATTCCCATTCAGGAATTCGAAATTCTAATCCTAGCAACCAAGCTTTCGTCTACCGTCGCGTCCACTGACATGTATATGCATGTAAATAATCGCTGCAGCTTAAATGCAGTTGAACCCGGTCGACATCTAGACTCAACCCTGCAAATGCATAACCCAGGTCACTCTGTTCGCAACCTCAACTAGAAGCCTGTCGGGAGCCGCTTCCTTGATCAGGTCTTTGCCCCGGCGACCACTCCCCGCCCTCATCGTTTCTTGGTGCGAACAGTTGTCCTAAGAAATTCATAGACAAAGAGAATCCCACTCCACGTGTCCCATACCACGCTTCATCACAGTTTTTAGACGTCCCGTCAATCCTGTCCCATACCAGGCTGACGGTCACCAAATCCAACAACATGAATGCATGCATTTCTTTCAAAATCCAAATCTCCTTTTTCAACAATAATCTTCCATTTCTAAACCATTTTGCTTTCGGTGCAGAAATCATGCAATGCATGATGGTCAAGCAGCGCACGACAGCCGACTAGGCATACAATCACATGCAATACCTCACAGACTAACATTTAGCAATTATCATTCAAGCGCCCAACTCATGGGGCTCTGCCATAGAACCTTACGTCAGGTCCAGACGCACCTGCAGCTTAGCATGAAATACCTTATCCCAAGGTTACTCTAGACAATCAATTCCGCTAAGCAATCACATGCGCCAATCAAATCATGCATTCTACCCTTCCTAATCCTTAGGTCTAGGGTCTGTCTAACTAACTACCCCAAAATCATCAGCCTTATCACTCCAAACCTCGAACGGTCTCGTATCGAGCTGACCTTGCTCTGATACCACTCGAACGGGGATGTCACGCCCCGGATCCCGTCTCGGGAACGCGGCATCCCGTCCCTGCGGAAGATACACCTCGCGCTCGCCTGGTTCACGATAAGCGACGGCCCAGGGATATTTTCTCTTCGTCGCGACCAGACGACGACACTTGCGCCAAATTCTCATACCTGCGGAAGCGTGCCTCCTATCCATACACACAAGCCTACATAGCAAAGGGGTAGCATGGACAAGATAAACATAAACAACATTTCATAAATACGATTAGCGTTAGGTACAGACTACCAAAAGAAAACCACTAGCTGTAGATCATCCTACGCTCTACTAATCCTCAAAACATCGGGATTCTGCCATAACTCAGTCCTCCTCGTCGGAATCCTCCACAGGGTCCTCCTCTGGATCCTCCTCCTCGGTATCCATCGCATCGCCCTCCTCGTGGCCATCTATCTCGGAGCGCCCTGGAGACGGCAACTCCTACTTCGGGTCGGGGTCGATCACCTGGCCTCCATATTCTGCAGGCTGGAGCCAAAACGGGTCCTCCTCCATGGGAATCGGGGAATCTCTCTGGGGTCCCTCAAAGCCATGTAGCCCCTCTCTAAACCAAGCCTCGAATCTATGGGGCACTAAGTAAGGACCTCCCTGATCTACGAGCACAGTCGTCACATGCCTATGCCACAGGGTAGCGTGCATATCAAAATGGAGGGTAACCTGGGTGTCCATCTGGATCGGCAGACCAAAAAGCATTGGTGGCACATCCATCACTAGCGACCTGGATCTGAAAAGGGTGGCAACCAACGCCAGTGAGTCGAGGACTCAGCAAGCTCAGCACTAATCCTAGCGTAGGGTAGGATATACGAGTGGGGTCGGTCCTAACTAGTAACTAGGGTTTGGTACTCGGAGTCCAACGCTCTCGATCTCCCCAGTTATCATCATGCCTCATATAGCCAATACGAGTTTCGTCACAACAATTCATGCAATACAGACGGGCAATATCAACAATCAGCAATAACATTATGCAAATGCCACAGGCCTCAAACGGCCATCACATATCCCATGGATCAGCCCGCCTATCACTCCAATTCCCATCAGGGCTCTACCAACAGTGCCACACAGCATGCCACGCTGCGTCTCGGACGCCTTATGCTGGCCTCCCTTTTCTCTCCATCTCCCATCAGGGCGCTACCAACAGTGCCACACGGCATAAATCTCGGTGCCACATAGGCCCGTACCACACTGCGTTTCTGACGCCTTACGTTGGTCTCCCTTTTCTCTCCACTTCCCCTCAGGGCACAATCTCATGTCACATCCCCAGTGACTCATGCAATGCTCTGAATGTATGCAGGGCCCAGATGATCACATCAATAATTCAACACAGAGCATGCATGCCAATAATCATAAGTGTAAGACAGAGCACATCAATCGACCAACTGATACATCTCATGATCAACGAGCCAAGCAGACGTAGATCAATTATCTCTATCCACAAAGTTTCGATCATCCAAGTTCGCCTTACATCTTAAACAAAAGTCTACTATACTATCAATTACCCAAGGACAACCCACTAATCGAGTCCATATAAACCAGGGCCTAATCTAATTAAGAACCTCCAATTAATCGAGCTAAGTTCGACTGGCCTAAGGCCCACTTCAATAGTTGAGGTCCAATAGTTGATTCTTAAATTAATTCATATGGGTTGGGCCTATTATTTTATTAAATTCGTGCAAGGCCCAAGCCCATTTCTAAAGGTTTACTATTCAAGCCCATATTCATTATTTTAGACCCAATTTGAATATCCAAGCCCATATACATTTTTGGGTTTCATTCTTTAATGTTCATGGACTTAATTTAGGCCCAATTTAAGAGGATTTTCGTCCATTAGTGGCCCACTAGCTAGATTTGGCCCATTTTGATTAGTTTTGGCCCAATTACTTAATTTTAAAGCTTTCAAGCCCATTAGTTCCCTTCGGCCCATTAAGTACATGCCTAAGCCCACATTTGCAGCCCACTTTTCACGTTTTTATGGCCTGTTCAAGTTGTTAGTTTCGTCTATTGGCAAGTTCATTGGTTGCATCCAAGCCCGGTAGCTCATATTAAGCCTGAATCATGTAGTTTAAGTGTTGGAGCCCATTAAGACACTTAGATCCACCCCATACTCATTCAAACCGTATACCCACAGCCATGTAAACCGAAATCCAGCCCCCTTACAAGCCTCCAAGCTCTTAGTTTAACCCCTTGCACCAAGTACATAACGCAACCTTACTTGTCTAGGCTTGAACCATGCAATCTCTACTAAAAATCATCATAATCGGCCTCTATTGGCGTTCCACAAACGTATATTACTAACCTAAACCAAGATTAGGGGTAGAGCTTACCGGATATGGGTTGGAAATGACGACGACGCGAGGCGGAGCAAGGAACGGCCGGTTGGAGCTCACGGCTTAGGGAGGGAAGCGGCGGCAACGGTGGCTGTTCCGGCGGTTCCACGGAGTTCCAAGGGTCCTAAGGTGACCATTTGCCAAGCCAAAGACATGAGGGATGCAAGGAAACAAGGTGGAACAAGTTCGGGTTCAAATGGAAGCGAAACGACGAAGAAAACGACGATGAGGAGGCGGGCTGTTTCGGGCTTTTCGTGGGGGTCCAAGCCGTGGGAAATGAACAAGAATGAGCTAGGAAGACTTACCTAAAGTTGAGGAGGATCGGCGGTGGCCGGAGGGCTCGGCGGCGGCGGCGACGGTGGCGGAGGGAGAGAGGGCCGAGAGAGACGAGCACGGGAGGGAGAGAGATTTCGGGAGAGGGGGAGAGAGGAGGGTGGCCGAAAATGAGAGAATGAGGGAGGAGAGAGAGAGAAGAGACTTAAGTGAGAGGGGGTAGTGTGTTAGGTGAGGTGAATAGTAAGTGAATAGTGACCTTGATTTGAATTTTACAAGACATGTGTACTTGACATTGACTTGATGGATTGCCTTGGAAATTGTGCCATGATTGACCGATGGATTTGATTGATTGATTGACAAGACATCGATTGATTTGACAACTGATTTGACTTGCCTCGATTTGCGTGCCAAATGCACCGATCGGGTCTCGAGCGCGAACGAATTTTAGACAGGATTTGATTTCGATCGGTCGAATCTACTCTCAAAAATCCTAATTCTATTAATCCTAAGGACTGAGCATTTACCGGGGGCATTTCGGTAATTTTCCATTGACGTCTTGCTTCTCGACGTACACCGGCTGTCTGCCCTTCTGGCGACATTTCTGAAACTGACTTTATTTCTTAATTGTGTTTGTCTTACTAATTCGATTGTCCGAAGTCGGATTTCATTTCGTGGTCAATTTCATTAATTTACGACTCTGTCTCTGTCTCAGACCAACGGGCGGCTGTTTGGAAAATTCTCCCCAGTTAGCCTTTCCCCTTCGGTTGGTCATCTCAGGGTAGCTAATCCTGAGTGAGCGTCGATCAGAGGGTATTAACGAAGTGTTTCCATTCCTTTAGAAATTCCGATATTTGGGTCGAATTTTCAGACTGTTACAATTTTGATGTATGTTGAGAGCGTAGGTTAGGCAGCAGGTTGTGGTTTCCTTTTGGGGTCTGTACCTAACGCTTGATATGTATATAATGCTGTTTGTATTTACCTTGTCTATGCTACCCCTTTGCTATGCATGCTTGTGTGTGAGGATAGGAGGCACGCTTCCGCAGGTATGAAAGTTCGTTAAAGGCCGCGTCGTCTGGTTGCGACGAAGTGAAAAATTTCCTGGGCCGTCGCATATCGTGAACTAGGCGAGTGTGAGGTGTATCTTCCGCAGGAGCGGGATGCCGCGTTCCCGAGTGGGGATCAGGGGCGTGACACAGCATGTCCTCCAGAGTCTGTATAGTCCTTTCCGACTGACCATCTGTCTAGGGATGGTAGGCTGTACTGAACCTCAACTCTGTACCCAAAGCACCCTGCAAACTCTTCCAAAATGTGGCTGTGAAACGAGGATCTCTGTCTGACACAATGCTTACTGGTACCCCATGCAACCTCACGATCTACCTCACGTATAAATCAGCCAACCTTTCCAAGGTCAAATCCTTTCGTACTGCAATGAAATGAGCTGATTTCGTCAGTCTGTCCACTACTACCCATATCGAATCATTCGCCCTTTGACTCCTGGGTAATCCTGTCACGCCCCGGGTCCCCTTCAGGGAGCGCAGCATCCCGTCCCTGCAGAAGATACACCTCGCGCTCACCTTGCGTTATGTACTTGGTGCAAGGGGTTAAACTAAGAGCTTGGAGGCTTGTAAGGGGGCTGGATTTCGGTTTACATGGCTGTGGGTATACGGTTTGAATGAGTATGGGGTGGATCTAAGTGTGTTAATGGGCTCCAACACTTAAACTACATGATTCGGGCTTAATATGAGCTACCGGGCTTGGATGCAACCAATGGACTTGCCAATAGACGAAACTAACAACTTGAACAGGCCATAAAAACGTGAAAAGTGGGCTGCAAATGTGGGCTTAGGCGTGTACTTAATGGGCCGAAGGGAAATAATGGGCTTGAAAGCTTTAAAATTAAGTAATTGGGCCAAAACTAATCAAAATGGGCCAAATCTAGCTAGTGGGCCACTAATGGACGAAAATCCTCTTAAATTGGGCCTAAATTAAGTCCATGAACATTAAAGAATGAAACCCAAAAATGTATATGGGCTTGGGTATTCAAATTGGGCCTAAAATAATGAATATGGGCTTGAATAGTAAACCTTTAGAAATGGGCTTGGGCCTTGCACGAATTTAATAAAATAATAGGCCCAACCCATATGAATTAATTTAAGAATCAACTATTGGACCTCAACTATTGAAGTGGGCCTTAGGCCAGTCGAACTTAGCTCGATTAATTGGAGGTTCTTAATTAGATTAGGCCCTGGTTTATATGGACTCGATTAGTGGGTTGTCCTTGGGTAATTGATAGTATAGTAGACTTTTGTTTAAGATGTAAGGCGGACTTGGATGATCGAAACTTTGTAGATAGAGATAATTAATCTACGTCTGCTTGGCTCGTTGATCATGAGATGTATCAGTTGGTTGGTTGATGTGCTCTGTCTTGCACTTATAATTATTGGCATGCATGCTCTGTGTTGAATTATTGATGTGATCATCTGGGCCCTGCATACATTCAGAGCATTGCATGAGTCACTGGGGATGTGACATGAGATTGTGCCCTGAGGGGAAGTGGAGAGAAAAGGGAGACCAACGTAAGGCGTCAGAAACGCAGTGTGGTACGTGCCTATGTGGCACCGAGATTTATGCCGTGTGGCACTGTTGGTAGCGCCCTGATGGGAGATGGAGAGAAAAGGGAGGCCAGCATAAGGCGTCCGAGACGCAGCGTGGCATGCTGTGTGGCACTGTTGGTAGAGCCCTGATGGGAATTGGAGTGATAGGCGGGCTGATCCATGGGATCTGTGATGGCCGTTTGAGGCCTGTGGCATTTGCATAATGTTATTGCTGATTGTTGATATTGCCCGTCTGTATTGCATGAATTGTTGTGACGAAACTCGTATTGGCTATATGAGGCATGATGATAACTGGGGAGATCGAGAGCGTTGGACTCCGAGTACCAAACCCTAGTTACTAGTTAGGACCGACCCCACTCGTATATCCTACCCTACGCTAGGATTAGTGGAGAGCGTTGGTTGCCACCCTTTTCAGATCCAGGTTGCTAGTGATGGATGTGCCACCGATGCTTTTTGGTCTGCCGATCCAGATGGACACCCAGGTTACCCTCCATTTTGATATGCACGCTACCCTGTGGCATAGGCATGTGACGACTGTTCTCGTAAATCAGGGAGGTCCTTACTTAGTGCCCCATAGATTCGAGGCTTGGTTTAGAGAGGGCCTATATGGCTTTGAGGGACGCCAGAGAGATTCCCCGATTCCCATGGAGGAGGACCCGTTTTGGCTCCAGCCTGCAGAATATGGAGGCCAGGTGATCGACCCCGACCCGAAGCAGGAGTTGCCGTCTCCAGGGCGCTCCGAGATAGATGGCCACGAGGAGGGCGATGCGATGGATACCGAGGAGGAGGATCCAGAGGAGGACCCTGTGGAGGATTCCGACGAGGAGGACTGAGTTATGGCAGAATCCCGATGTTTTGAGGATTAGTAGAGCGTAGGATGATCTACAGCTAGTGGTTTTCTTTTGGTAGTCTGTACCTAACGCTAATTGTATTTATGAAATGTTATTTATGTTTATCTTGTCTATGCTACCCCTTTGCTATGTAGGCTTGTGTGTATGGATAGGAGGCACGCTTCCGCAGGTATGAGAATTTGGCGCAAGTGTCGTCGTCTGGTCGCGACGAAGAGAAAGTATCCCTGGACCGTCGCTTATCGTGAACCAGGCGAGCGCGAGGTGTATCTTCCGCAGGGACGGGATGCCGCGTTCCCGAGAAGGGATCCGGGGCGTGACAAAAATACCAGACCAGCATCTGGTACTCAGTCCTCCTCAGGCTCCTCGTCGGAATCCTCCACGGGGTCCTCTTCTGGATCCTCCTCATCTGTATCCATGGCATCACCCTCCTCGTGGCCATCAATCTTAGATCGTCCAGGGGACGGCAACTCCTGCAGTGGGTCGGGGTCGATCACCTAGCCTCCATACTCGGCAGGCTGCAGCCAGAATGGGTTCTCCTCCATGGGTATCGGGGAATCTCTCTGGGGTCCCTCAAAGCCATGAAGGCTCTCTCTAAACCACGCCTCGAACCTATGGGGCACTAGGTAAGGACCTCCCTGATCTACGAGTACAGTCGTCACATGTCGATGCCACAGGGTCGCGTGCATATCAAAATGGAGGGTGATATGAGTGTCCATCTGAATCGGCAGTCCAAAAAGCATCGAGGGTGCAGCCATCACTGGCGTCTGGGATCTGAAAAAGGAAGGTAACCACCACCAGTGAGTCGAGGACTCAGCAAGCTCACCACTAATCCTAGCATAGGGTAGGATATACAAGTGGGGTCGGTCCTAACCAGTATCTAGGTTTCAGGGTCCGGGATCCAACCACTCTCGATCTCCCAAGATACTATAGCCCATCGAAACCGTCACGAACCACATAATAGTACAAGTTGTGCAGTACAGACGGGCAATATCAAACAATCAGCAGTCATGTCATGCAATGCTGCAGGCCTCAAGCGGCCATCACGGATCCCACGGATCAGCCCGCCTGTCACTCCAATTCCCATCAGGGCTCAATCACAGTGCCACACGGCAAATACCACACTGCGTTTCTGACGCCTTACGTTGGTCTCCCTTTTCTCTCCATTTCCCCATCTTGGGCACATTCTCATGTCACATCTTCGGTGACTCATGCAATGCTCTGAATGTATGCGGGGCCCAAATGATTGCATCAGTAATTCAAACACAGAGCATGCATGCCAAAGTACACAAGTACAAGAACAGGGTACATCAATCGATCATCTAATAAGATCTCAGGTTCCTCATGCCATACGATCGTAAGGTTAGTACTAGACATTCAGATTCTCGATCATCTAGGCTCGTATTAACATCATACTCGCGATCCGGCGGCTTGAGGCGGACGACGGGAGGGGAGCACCGGCGGGGAAGGAGAAAACGAAGAAGAAAATGGAGGAGAGGGAGAGATGGAGTTCGGCCAAATGAGGGAAAGGATGAGGGAGGAGAGAGAGAATAGGGGTTTAATCCAAGTTTGAAAAATGGGTTAGTGGGTTAGGTAATGGGGTAATAGTGTTAGGGATGTGATTTGTACTTGACAAGTTGATGGATGGATTGATGGATTGACATGCCTTGGAAATTGTGCCATGAATGATTGATGTGATTGACAAGACCATTGATTGATTTGACAACTGATTTGACTTGTCTCAATTTACGTGCCAAATGCACCGATCGAGTCCTGAGCGCGAACGAATTTCAGACAAGATTTGATTTCGATTAATCGAATCTACTCTCAAAAATCCTAATTCTACTAATCCTAAGGACTGAGCATTTACCGGGGGCATTTCGGTAATTTTCCAATCACGTCTTGCTTCACGACGTACACCGGCTGTCTACCCTTCTGGCGACAATTTTGAAACTGATCTCATTCCTTAATCGTGTTTATCTTACTAATTCGATTATCCAAAGTCGGTGTCACGCCCCTGATCCCCACTCGGGAACGCGGCATCCCGTTCCTGCGGAAGATACACCTCGCACTCGCCTGGTTTGACGGTATGCGACGGCCCAGGAAATTTTGCACTTCGTCGCAACCAGACGACGCGGCCTTCAACGAACTTTCATACCTGCGGAAGCGTGCCTCCTATCCATTCACACAAGCATACAAGCAAAAGGGTAGCACAGGCAGAGTAAATACAAACAGCATTATATACATATCAAGCGTTACGTACAGACCCCAAAAAGAAGCCACAACCTACAGACGAACCTACGCTCATGCAAATTCCAAAACACTAAACCACTGCCAGGGACTCAGTCCTCCTCCGGCTCCTCATCGGAATCCTCCACTGGGTCTTCTTCTGGATCCTCCTCATCGGTATCCATGGCATCGCCCTCCTTGTGGCCATCAATCTCAGATCGTCCCGGGGACGGCAACTCCTGCAGTGGATCGGGGTCGATCACCTGGCCTCCATACTCAGCAGGCTGCAGCCAGAATGGGTCCTCCTCCATTGGTATCGGGGAATCTCTCTAGGGTCCCTCAAAGCCATGAAGGCCCTCTCTAAACCAAGCCTCGAACCTATGGGGTACAAGGTAGGGTCCACCCTAATCTACCAGAATAGTAGTCACATGCCTATGCCATAGAGTAGCGTGCATATCAAAATGGAGGGTGATCTGAGTATCCATCTGAATCGGCAGTCCAAAAAGCATCGGGGGTACAGCCATCACTGGTGACCTGGATTTGAAAAGGAGGCAACCAACGCCAGTGAGTCGAGGACTCAGCAAGCTCACCACTAATCCTAGCGTAGGGTAGGATATACAAGCGGGGTCGGTCCTAACCAATATCTAGGTTTCAGGGTCCAACCACTCTCGATCTCCCAAGATACTATAACCCATCGTAATCGACACGAACCACATAATAATACAAGTTGCACAATACAGACGGGCAATATCAAACAATCAGCAATCATGTCATGCAATGCTGCAGGCCTCAAGCGGCCATCACGGATCCCATGGATCAGCCCGCCTATCACTCCAATTCCCATCAGGGCTCAATCTCAGTGCCACACGGCAACTACCACACTGCGTTTCTGACGCCTTACGTTGGTCTCCCTTTTCTCTCCATTTCCCCATCTTGGGCACATTCTCATGTCACATCTTCGGTGACTCATGCAATGCTCTGAATGTATGCAGGGCCCAAGTGATCACATCGACAATTCAATACAGAGCATGCATGCCAAGAAGTATAAGTGCAAGAGCAGAATGCGTCATTCAACCATTCAATCGATCCCATATACATCGAGTCAAACGGACATAGATCAAATGCCTCTACTCACGAAGTTCCGATCATCTAAGTTCGCCTTACATCTCATACGAAGTTCTACTATACCGTTACTTTCCCAAGCGCAACCCATTAATCGAGCCCATATAAGCCAAGGCCTAATCTAATTAAGGGTCTTTAATAAATCAAGCTAAGTACGACTGGGCCTAAGGCCCACTCTAAGAGTTGAGGTCCAATAATAAATTCTTAAATTAAATCATATGGGTTGGGCCTATTATTTTATTAATTTCGCGTAAGGCCCAAGCCCATTTCCAAGGATTTATTATTTAAGCCCATTTCCATTATTTTAGGCCCAAATTGATAACCCAAGCCCATATACATTTTTGGGTATCATTCTTAAATGTTCATGGACTTAATTTAGGCCCAATTTTATGTGGATTTTCGTCCATTAGTGGCCCATTGGTTTAATTAGGCCCAATTAGTTTAGTTTTGGCCCGATTACTTGAAGTAAAAGCTCCTAAGCCCAACATCTTACTTTGGCCCATTAAACCACACGCCTAAGCCTGCTAAATCAGCCCACTAATCATGTTTTCGAGGTCCATTCAGATTGTTAACCACGTCCATTAGCAAGTCCATTAGGGTATCTTAGGCCCGTTAGCTTATTTTAAGCCCAGCTTGTCTTATTTAATTTCCCGAGCCCACTAATACACTTCGGCCACCCCATACACGCCCAAACCGAACTCCCACAACCTTGAATACCAAATTTCCAGCCCTCTCCAAGTCTCTAAGCTCTTAGTTTAACCTAACATACTAATCACCTCAACTAACATAACTTGCCTAACCTTTAACCATGCAATTTCTTCTATAAACCATCATGGACAGCCCTCTAGATCACATTTCACATACATATACAACTAACCTAAACCAAGATTAGGGGTAGAGCTTACCTTAGTTGGACCGAAATCAACAACGATGGACGACGGAGCGAGGAATGGCCAAGTGTGGCTCACGGCCTACAAGGAGATTCGGGTTGGCTCGGTCATTAAGCAAGATCAAGGGGCCGTGGAAAAGAGGGAGAGATGAGTTAGGAGGCTCACCAAAGTGGCGGGGCAGCGCGGAGGAGCCGACGGCGGCTGGACGATGATGAAACGACGGCAACGGGCGGCGGACTACCGCGGCACCGAGAGAGAAAGGAGAGACGGTGAGGTTGGGGGCGGCTTCAAGAGGCTCACAAGGCCACGGAACAACAAGGGAAGGGAGAGAAGAGGCTTACCGTGACGTGGAGGTGAGGTGGTGGCGACGGAACGGCAACGGGCGGCGTCGGGCGGCCGGGCGGAGAGCAACCGAGGGAGAGAGAGATGAGAGCGCGAGAGGAAGAGAGGGAGAGGGGGGTGCCGGCCGAAAATGGAGAAAATGAGGGAGGAGAGAGAATGAGGGTTAAACAAGTTCAATCCAAGTTTGAATTGTGATAGTGGGTTAGGTGTAATAGTAGTTTAGGTGTACTTTGATGGGAGACTTGTACCCTTGACAAGATTGAAAGATTGCCTTGGAAATTGGGCCATGAATGATTGATGGATTGACATGACATTGATTGATTTGACAACTGATTTGACTTGCCTCGATTTGCGTGCCAAATGCACCGATCGGGTCTCCAGCGCGAACGAATTTCGGACCAGATTTGATTTCGATCGACCGAATCTACTCTCAAAAATCCTAATTCAACTTATCCTAAGGACTGAGCATTCACCGGGGGCATTTCGGTAATTTTCCAATCACGTCTTGCTTCGCGACGTACACCGGGTGTCTGCCCTTCTGGCGACATTTCTGAAACTGAGTTCATTTCTTAATTGTGTTTATCTTACTGATTCGATTGTCCAAAGTCGGATTTCATTTTGTGGTCAATTTCATTAAATAACGACTCTGTCTCTGTCTCAGACCAATGGGCGGCTGTTTGGAAAATTCTTCCCAGATAGCCTTTCCCCTTTGGTTGGTCAACTCATGGTAGCTAATCCTGAGTGAGCGTCGATCAGAGTGTATTAACGAAGTATTTCCATTCATTTAGAATTTCCGACAATCGGGTCGAATTTTCAGACTGTGACAATTCTTCCCTTCTTTTAAAAATTTCGTCCTCGAAATTCACATCCATCATCCCTTACAACAAAACAGAAATTACACTGAGCTACCCAAACAAATACGGGTACTTCTTCTTCATTTCGTCCTCGCTTTCCCAAGTTGCTCCTTCAGTCCCATGGTGCTCCCAGATAACCTTGACCAACGGTATTGTCATGTTCCTCAAGACCTACTCCTTACGATCTTCAATCCTTACTGGCCTTTCTACGTACGAGACGCGGTCATCCATTTCAATGACTTCATGATCGAGTATATGGCCAGGGTCCGGCTCGTACTTCCGAAGCATCGACACATGAAACACGTTGTGAATCTGCGACAAGTTCGGCGGTAGTGCTAGACGATAAGCTAATGTCCCGATCTTCTCCAAAATCTCGAATGGCCCAATAAATCTTGGACTCAGCTTTCCTTTCTTGCCAAACCGAGATAGTCCTCGCATCGGCGACACCTTCAGAAATACATGATCTCCAACTTGAAATTCCAATGGCTTACGTCTCTTGTCTGCATAGCTCTTCTGCCTACTCTGAGCGGTCGTCAGTCTGTCTCTAATCACCCTGACTGCCTCGACTGACTGCTGTACTAATTCTGGGCCTGTTATACTTTTCTCACCAACTTCATCCCAACAAATGGGAGTTCTGCAAGCTCTCCCATATAATGCCTCAAACGGTGCCATTCTGATACTCTGCTGATAACTGTTGTTATAGGCGAACTCCACTAAGTGTAACTGCTCTTTCCAGCCTCCTTTGAAGTCAATTACACACGCTCTCAACATGTCCTCCAAAGTCTGTATAGTCCTTTCCGACTGGCCGTCTGTCTGAGGGTGATAGGCTGTACTGAATCTCAACTCTGTTCCCAAAGCACCCTACAAACTCTTCCAAAACGTAGCTGTGAAACGAGGATCTCTGTCCGATACAATGCTTACTGGTATCCCATGCAATCTCACGATCTGCCTCACGTACAATTCAGCCAACTTCTCTAAGGTAGAGTCCTTTCGTACTGCAATGAAATGAGCTGATTTCGTCAGTCTGTCCACTATTACCCAAATCGAATCATTGCCTCTCTGACTTCTTGGCAATCCCGTCACAAAATCCATAGTGACATGCTCCCATTTCCACTCTGGGATTTCCAATGGTTGCAATAATCCTCCAGGCTTGCAATGCTGTGCCTTTACCTGTTGGCACGTCAGGCACTTAGCTACATGCTTAGCCACATCCACCTTCATTCCATTCCACCAATAGTACTGACGCAAATTCTGATACATGTTAGTACTCCCTGGATGAATACTGTAGTTACTTCTGTGCGCCTCAGCCAAAATCCTTTCCTTCAGCTCTTTATCGTTTGGCACGCACAGACGTCCTCTAAACTTCAATATTCCATCAGCAGTTACTTGGAACTCAGCCTTCCTCTCATCTGCATTCATCATCACAATCTTCTGGATATCCGGATCTGTAGATTGCAACTCTTTGATCCTTAGCTGAATCTCTGGTTCAATCTGCAACGTAGCCATCAAACTGGAGAGGGTTCCTACCTCAACCTTAAACTCAGAATCTCTGATCTCCTCCAGTAATGTCCACTCCTTGACCATCATATGCGCAATGCTCGACTTCCTACTCAGAGCATCCGCTACCTTATTCACCTTTCCTGGATGGTATAGAATATCACAGTCGTAATCCTTCAACAGCTCCATCCAACGACGCTGTCTCATATTCAGCTCTTTCTGCGAAAACAGATACTTCAAACTCTGATGATCCGTGTAAATCTGGAACTTCTCTCCCACCAAATAATGTCTCCAAATCTTCAATGCGAACACTATGGCAGCCAACTCCAGGTCATGCGTCGGGTAATTCATCTCATGTGGCCTCAGCTGTCGAGATGCATAAGCTACCACTCGTCCATGCTGCATCAAGACGCATCCCAATCCTCTTAATGACGCATCGCTGTATATCTCAAACCCTCCAGGTCCAGACGGGATGGTTAACACTGGTGCGGAAGTTAGTCGATCCTTCAACTCCTGAAAACTTTCCTCGCACCTCTCGGTCCATTCAAACCTCGATTCCTTCTTCAGCAAATGGGTCAGAGGAGACGCTATCACCGAGAACCTTTCCACAAAGCGTCTATAGTAGCCAGCCAATCCAAGAAAACTTCGTACTTCAGTCATAGTTGTTGGCCTCGGCCACTTCTCTACAGCCTCGATCTTTGCTGGATCCACTGATATCCCTTCTCCAGATACTATGTGTCCAAGGAACGCCACTCTGCTTAACCAGAACTCACACTTGCTAAACTTCGCATACAGCGAGTGTTCCCTTTGCATATGCAGGACAATTCTTAAGTGTTCCTCGTGGTCCTCAGAACTCTTCGAATACACCAATATGTCATCGATAAAGACTATCACGAACTGATCCAGAAATTCCTTGAACACTCGATTCATCATATCCATAAATGCTGCTGGGGCGTTCGTCAATCCAAATGGCATAACTGTGAACTCGTAGTGCCCATACCTCGTCCTAAAGGCAGTCTTAGGCACGTCTTCCTTCTTAATCCTCAATTGGTGGTAGCCTGTCCTTAGGTCTATCTTGGAGAACACACATGCGCCTTGAAGTTGGTCGAACAGGTCATCAATCCTTGGCAGGGGATACTTATTCTTGATCGTCACTTGGTTCAGCTGTTTGTAGTCGATGCACAATCTTAGCGATCCATCCTTCTTCTTAACAAACAGCACCGGAGCTCCCCATAGCGAAGCACTGGGGCGGATAAATCCTTTATCCAATAGCTCTTGCATCTGTACTTTCAATTCCTTCAACTCGGACAACGACATCCTATACGGTGCTTTCGAGATCGGCTCTGTCCCAGGTGCCAACTCAATCACAAACTCTACGTCACGCTCTGGTGGCAAGCCAGGCAATTCTTGAGGAAACACGTATGGGTACTCTCTCACTACTGGCACTTCCTCCAACTTCACCTCTTGAGCAGTCGAATCAGATACTGATGCCAAAAATCCCAGACAACCTTCATCCATCAGTTTGGTCGCTTCCAACGACGAAATCCAAGGAATCGACGTTCCTCCTCGATTTCCTCTAAATTCATACCCAGGGTGGCCTACTAGGTTTAGCTGTATCATACTTCTACCACAGTCTATTACTGCCCCATGTCTAACCAACCAATCCATGCCAACAATCACGTCAAAATCAAACATGGGCAAAACAGCTAAATCGATCTCTTCCTCTCTATTGCCCAGGACTAATTTACACCCCTTACATCCTAACACAACAATCACTCTATCTTTTAACGGGGTAGTTACATGCAATGTCACATTCAACGGCTTAACGTTCATCCCAGATAGCTCAGCAAAACGTACAGATACGAAAGAGTGCGACGCTTCCGGATCAAACAAAGCATAAGCAGTATGACCACAGAGAGAGACGGTACCTGTGATCACCCCTGGCGCGTTCTCAGCGTCCTTTTGTGCTGCTGCATAGACTCGTCCCTGAACAGGTGGACGGTTCTGATTTCCCTGAGGAGCATTCACCATCGGCGGCTGTTGCTGCGGCTGGAACGGGGGTCTCGGACCTTTTCTCGGGCAGTTTCTCAGAATATGCCCCGTCTGGCCACATCCAAAGCAGCCTCCAGTCTTCCTTGGGTAAGGGTTGTTCCCATGCCTCCTGCCACAGTCACGGCAGTTCTGATTCCCGGGGAATGACGGTTTTCCCAGAGTCCTTCTTGCAGGTGGAACGAACCTGCGGGTGTCCTTCATTGGCCTCTTGCCGAAGTCTCTGAAGTTCCCTCTTGGCACAAACCGCGATCCAGATGCGGCGGCCTTCTCCTGCAGATCTCGCTCTATCGCCAGGGCTCGCTCATAAATCTCATTGTAGTCCCTTAGCCCAGTGGCGATGATCATGCTCTTCAGCTCTGGTCTCAAACCTTCTCGGAACCTTCTGGCTTTGTCCCACGGATCCTCAATCAGTCTTCGAGCAAACTTGGACAATCTGGCAAACTCACCCTCGTACTGATCCACGGTCATAGATCCTTGGCGAAGCCTGATAAACTCTTCCATTTTCCTCTCTTGGGCTGCCTCGGAAAAATACTTGCCATTGAACGCTACACGGAAAGCGGCCCAGTTCGGCCTCATGCCATTAGGAAAAACTCGTCCTCTGGTGGCCTTCCACCAATCATCTGTAGTCCCTTGAAGCTGATAAGTTGCCAACGACACCTTCTCCTCATCCGTGCAACCCAACACAGTGAAAGCCTTCTCAAGCTGCTCGATCCACAAGGCTGCTACTTCGGGACCACCACTACCATCAAATCTCGACGGCTGCAACTTCAGAAACTGCTCCACAATATGATGAGTCTGACGTCCCCCATTTCCATGCCCATTGCCTCCATTGGCTCCATTTGTAGCGGCCAAGGCGGCCTCAGCTGCTTGGGCAACAGTGGCAGCTCTCTCAGCAGCTTGCCTAGCCATCAAGTTACTCACTTCCGTTAGAACTCTCATCATTTCTTCGATCCTAGGGTCCCCTTCAGACTCAGGAGCCCTCGAGCTCGATGCACCAGCAGTCGGTCTTCTGCCCCTATTGCTCATCCTCGCTAAAACTCACACCTAGAACAAACGAAATTCCCATTCAGGAATTCGGAATTCTAAATCTAGCAACCAAGCTTTCGTCTACTGTCGCGTCCACTGACATGTATATGCATGTAAATATTCGCTGCAGCTTAAATGCAGTTGGACCCAGTTGACATCTAGACTCAACCTGAAAATGCACAACCTAGGCCACTCTGTTCGCCACCTCAACTAGAAGCCTGTCGGGAGCCGCTTCCTTGATCAGGTTTCTACCCCGGCAACCACTCCCCGCCTTCATCGTTTCTTGGTGCGAACAGTTGTCCCAAGTTACCCACAGACAGAGTGAATCCCATTCCACGTGTCCCATACCACGCTTCATTACAGTTTTTAGACGTCCCGTCAATCCTGTCCCATACCAGGCTGACGGTCACTAAATCCAACAACATGAAATGCATGCACTTTTCAAATCCAAATCCCCTTTTTAACAACTTTCATTTATAAACCATTTTGCCTTTAATGCAGAAGTCATGCAATGCATGATGGTCAGACAGCGCGCGACAGCTGTGACATTCTGGATTTTCGACCCATTTTCGAAATTCATAAATTGAATGGATATACTTCATTAATACGCTCTAGTTAAGTCTCACTCGAGTCTGATCAACTCGAGACGACCAACCGAAGGGGAATGGCTACCTAGGGAATTTTCCTAAACAGCCGCCCGTTGGTCTGAAGAATTCGACAGAGTCGTAATTTAATGAATTTGGCCACGAGATGAATTCCGGTATTGGACAATCGAATTTCTAAGATGGTCACCATGGAGAAATGGATACAGTTTCAGAAACATCGCCCGAAGGGCAGACAACCGGTGCACGTGGGGAAGCAAGACATGAATGGAAAATTACCGAAATACCCCCCGGTAAATGCTCAGTCCTTAGAATTAGTTAAATTAGGATTTTTGAGAGTAGATTCGATAGATCGAAACCAAATCCAGTCCGAAGTTCGTTCGCGCTCGGGACCCGATCGGTGCATTTGGCACACAAATCGAGGTAAGTCAAATCAAGCGTCAAATCAATCAATGTCCCATCAATCAATCCATCAAATCAAATCAATCAATCATGGCACAAGTTTCAAGACAAATCCATCAATCAAGTCAAAGTACAAAAGTACACATCAAGTCTCATTCAAATCTTATCAAAGTACATGTCAACCTCACATCCCCATTAATTACCCCACCTACCATTGTACTTTGACAAGAAGCCTAGTCTCATCCAATCTTTCCAAGATCACATCAAGTACACCTACTCCACTATTCATCTTTTGGCATTTTCCACATTATAATCTCCACTCTCTCTCTCTCCTCCCTCTTCCTCTCATTTTGGCCGAAATTTCCCTCTCCTCCCTCTCCATTCTTTGGCTTCTTCATCTTCTTCTTCCTCTCCTTCGTTCGCTCGAGGAAGCTCGCCCAAGCCGCCGCCGTCCGCCGTCGTGGAGCACGCCACCGCCACCGTCGGCCATCTCTCTCTCTACTCATCTTGGTAAGTCTTCCAAACTCTTTTCTTTTCATTCCCATGGCTTGGTTCTTCCATTAAAGCCGCCGACCAAACCCGCTTCATCCTTGTTCTTCCGTCGACATAGGTTGAACCAAGAGCCTTCGGGTTGTCCATGTTGCTCCACCCTTTCCCCCAACCTCTCTAATGTCTAAAACTAACCTATTTAGGCCTTGAAAGTCTCAAGAGGGCGCCGGGACAGCCGCCTCAACCGCCGACCATCTTCCCTTGGCCGTGAACCCATTCGGCCATTCTTGGCCCCGACGTCCGTCATTGCTATTTTCAGTCCGTCTAAGGTAAGGTAGCCTCTAATCCCCGCTTAGGAATGGTGTATGCATGATTTAGATACTGATTTGTATGGTGACCCAAGTGGACTAGATGATAAGCGAGTAATTTAGGCTAATCTAATTAGGGTTAGTTTAGTTGTTTTGTAAGATGGGTTAATCTTGGGCTTGGACATCATAAATTGGGCTTCAAATTAGATGATATGGGCTACAAGTTGATGGATTGAGTGTGAGAAGTGATGGGCCTTATGATGTAATTAGGCTTAGGGGTTAAAATTTGGACTAATTGGGCCAAAATAGAATCATTGGGCTTAAGTCTTGCTAGTGGGCCTTATATGGACGAAAATGAGAATAAAATGGGCCTCAATTATAGTCTAGAATATAAAATTTTAGGGCCCAATAGAGTATGTGGGCTTAGGGTTTGAAATTTGGCCTAAATATGCTAAAATGGGCTTAATAAGCTTGCCTTAAAATATGGGCTTGGGCCTCACTCGAAATTAATAAAAATAATGGGCCTTGAAATATTTAATTACTTATAATTAAATCATGGGCTTGTGAATAGTAGGTGAGCTTAGACCCAATTGGGCCTAATTCAACTTAATGGGCTGAAGCTAAAGAAAGGGCCACTGGGCCTTAGATATTGGGCTTAATTAAATTTAATAAGATCAATTGGAATCCCAAAAGGATTTTAAGATGTTAATTACGGGCCATAGATGGGCTGAGGTCTAATGATAGAGACTACGCTTAGGCCGGATTATTAGGTCTGATAGGACCAAGTCCTGAAATAAATGGGTTCCAAAGGGGGATGTTAACCACGACTGAGGTTCATTCGAGAGGATTGTTCAGGGGAAGTAAATGGCTTAATGTGGGACGTTTGATTGAACCTAAATGAGCGAGAATCCGCTTTTAAAGTACTAGGTACACATGTGGCCTGTTCTACTGAACGCGAGTAGCTCAGATGATTTCTAGAAATGCTTTGCTCCTATACTCATGTACCTTCGTGAATGCATGCTCTGTGACTGATTCTCTGTTCGACATTGTTTGAGCACCATATTTCATGAGTATGGCATTAGTCACCGGGAGGTGTGACATGTTGGATGGGCCCTGATGCGTTGTTACGTGGGGAATAGGGAGTATAAGGATGTTGTGCGCCCGGACGTGCTCGGCACGGGGTAGCTGGAGAGATAAGGGTGCCTACCCGGGTCTTAGTTTTGATGCTATGCGGGTTGAAGCACTGGGAGGATATTGTGCACCTGGGTCTTTGCGCGCTGGAGGCGTATATGCGGGTGCATGGACAATGGGTGATGTGCATTGAGGCACAAGCAATGAGCATTTGAACATTTGAGCATTGGCATATGGCATGCATGAGTATGAGACCTGAGGCGTGACACGCTGGTCAAGACGAAACTCTGGCAGTGCAAAATGAACATTGAAAACTGAATAATGAATCTGAGGTCATGGCATAGATGATAATCATTCACGTTATGCGAGACTGCCTTATTAAATGCATGCTTGCCTGATTGGTTTGGCCTGTGTACGTTTACGTTTTATTGTGGTACCGCTGAGACCGTTTGGGTAGAGAGTGCTAGTTCGTCTTATTAATTGCCGGACATGACCCATCCAGTGAGCGTACCTCACCCTACGCGAGTCAGATGACCTGAAACCCTAGTTAATGGATAGGACCGATCCCACTAGTATACTCTATCCTACGCTAGGATTAGGGGTGAGCTTGCTGAGTCCTCGACTCACTGGCGGTGGTTGCCATATTTTCAGATCCCAGACGCCAGTGATGGATGCACCCCCTGTGTTCTTTGGCCTGCCAGTGCAGATGGAGCCCGAGGTTACCCGCCATTACGATGAAAGTGCTACAATGTGGCTCAGACGATTGACTACTGTATGGGTGGATCAGGTAGGTCCCCAGTTTGTTCCCTATAAGTTCGAGGCCTGGTATAGAGAGGACGAGTTAGGTATGGAGGGACCCTTGAGAGATGCCCTGATACCCATGGGGGACGACCCTATTATTCTACGACCTGCTGTATATGGAGGTGAGGTGGTCGACCCCGACCCGATGTTGGAGCTGCCATCCCTAGGACGCTCAGAGATAGACGGCCACGAGGAGGGCGACGCCATGGACACCGACCAGGAGGAGGATCCCGAGGAGCAGCTAGAGGACTGAGTTCTGCTGACGCTGGCCTAGTTTTTGGGAGATAGTGTAAGCGTAGGTATCGAGACCATGGGTTGAAATTTTCTTTTGGGGGTCTATACCGAACGCCTTGTTAACATGTATATATGGATGCTTTGTGTTTCTCCTTTGTGTACTACCCCGATTTTCATATGTATGCATGTATGGATAGGAGGCACGCTTCCGCAGGTTTCAAGTTCAGGTTGACAGGATCATATGATGGTTTTTGATGGACGCGCCGTCTGGTTGCGACGAAGGTAATTCCCTGGGCCGTCGTGTATCCTAGACCAGGCGAGCGCTGAGAAGAGATTTGAATGTATGAGCGGGATGTCGCGGGTTCGAGAGGGGCTCGGGGCGTGACAACAGCCGACTAGGCGTACAATCACAAGCAATATCTCACAAGCTAACATTCGGCAATCAGCAATCAAGCGCCCTACTCATGGGGCTCTGCCTTAGAACCTTACCTCAGGTCCTGACGCACCTGCAACTTAGTTCAGACTACCACTGCCTCAGTCTACTCTAGGCAATTAATCGAACTAAGCATTCACATGCGCCAATCAATTCATGCATTGTATCCTTTTCTATTCCTAGGTCTAGGGTCTGTCTATCTAACTACCCCAAAATCAACATCCTTATCACTCTAGAACCTCGAACGGTCTCATATCGAGCTGACCTTGCTCTGATACCACTCGAACGGGGATGTCACGCCCCTGATCCCCACTCGGGAACGCGGCATCTCATTCCTGCGGAAGATACACCTCGCACTCGCCTGGTTTGACGGTATGCGACGGCCCAGGAAATTTTTCACTTCGTCGCAACCAGACGACGCGGCCTTCAACGAACTTTCATACCTACCGAAGCGTGCCTCCTATCCATTCACACAAGCATACAAGCAAAAGGGTGTAGCACAGACAGAGTAAATACAAACAGCATTATATACATATCAAGCGTTAGGTACAGACCCCAAAAAGAAGCCACAACCTACAGACGAACCTACGCTCATGCAAATTCCAAAACACTAAACCACTGCCAGGGACTCAGTCCTCCTCCGGCTCCTCATCGGAATCCTCCACTGTGTCTTCTTCTGGATCCTCCTCATCGGTATCCATGGCATCGCCCTCCTCGTGGCCATCAATCTCAGATCGTCCTGGGGACGGCAACTCCTGCAGTGGATCGGGGTCGATCACCTGGCCTCCATACTCAGCAGGCTGCAGCCAGAATGGGTCCTCCTCCATTGGTATCGGGGAATCTCTCTAGGGTCCTTCAAAGCCATGAAGGCCCTCTCTAAACCAAGCCTCGAACCTATAGGGTACAAGGTAGGGTCCACCCTAATCTACCAGAATAGTAGTCACATGCCTATGCCATAGAGTAGCGTGCATATCAAAATGGAGGGTGATCTGAGTATCCATCTGAATCGGCAGTCCAAAAAGCATCGGGGGTGCAGCCATCACTGGTGACCTGGATCTGAAAAGGAGGCAACCAACGCCAGTGAGTCGAGGACTCAGCAAGCTCACCACTAATCCTAGCATAGGGTAGGATATACAAGCGGGGTCGGTCCTAACCAATATCTAGGTTTCAGGGTCCAACCACTCTCGATCTCCCAAGATACTATAACCCATCGTAATCGACACGAACCACATAATAATACAAGTTGCACAATACAGACGGGCAATATCAAACAATCAGCAATCATGTCATGCAATGCTGCAGGCCTCAAGCAGCCATCACGGATCCCATGGATCAGCCCGCCTATCACTCCAATTCCCATCAGGGCTCAATCTTAGTGCCACACGGCAACTACCACACTGCGTTTCTGACGTCTTACGTTGGTCTCCCTTTTCTCTCCATTTCCCCATCTTGGGCACATTCTCATGTCACATCTTCGGTGACTCATGCAATGCTCTGAATGTATGCAGGGCCCAAGTGATCACATCGACAATTCAACACAGAGCATGCATGCCAAGAAGTATAAGTGCAAGAGCAGAATGCGTCATTCAACCATTCAATCGATCCCATATACATCGAGTCAAACGGACATAGATCAAATGCCTCTACTCACGAAGTTCCGATCATCTAAGTTCGCCTTACATCTCATACGAAGTTCTACCATACCGTTACTTTCCCAAGCGCAACCCATTAATCGAGCCCATATAAGCCAAGGCCTAATCTAATTAAGGGTCTTTAATAAATCAAGCTAAGTTCGACTGGGCCTAAGGCCCACTCTAAGAGTTGAGGTCCAATAATAAATTCTTAAATTAAATCATATGGGTTGGGCCTATTATTTTATTAATTTCGCGTAAGGCCCAAGCCCATTTCCAAGGATTTATTATTTAAGCCCATTTCCATTATTTTAGGCCCAAATTGATAACCCAAGCCCATATACATTTTTGGGTATCATTCTTAAATGTTCATTGACTTAATTTAGGCCCAATTTTATGTGGATTTTCGTCCATTAGTGGCCCATTGGTTTAATTAGGCCCAATTAGTTTAGTTTTGGCCCGATTACTTGAAGTAAAAGCTCCTAAGCCCAACATCTTACTTTGGCCCATTAAACCACACGCCTAAGCCCGCTAAATCAGCCCACTAATCATGTTTTCGAGGTCCATTCAGATTGTTAACCACGTCCATTAGCAAGTCCATTAGGGTATCTTAGGCCCGTTAGCTTATTTTAAGCCCAGCTTGTCTTATTTAATTTCCCGAGCCCACTAATACACTTCGGCCACCCCATACACTCCCACAACCTTGAATACCAAATTTCCAGCCCTCTCCAAGTCTCTAAGCTCTTAGTTTAACCTAACATACTAATCACCTCAACTAACATAACTTGCCTAACCTTTAACCATGCAATTTCTTCTATAAACCATCATGGACAGCCCTCTAGATCACATTTCACATACATATACAACTAACCTAAACCAAGATTAGGGGTAGAGCTTACCTTAGTTGGATCGAAATCAACAACGACGGACGACGGAGCGAGGAACGGCCAAGTGTGGCTCATGGCCTACGAGGAGATTCGGGTTGGCTCGGTCATTAAGCAAGATCAAGGGGCCGTGGAAAAGAGGGAGAGATGAGTTAAGAGGCTCACCAAAGTGGCGGGGCAGCGCGGAGGAGCCGACGGCGGCTGGACGATGATGAAACGACGGCAACGGGCGGCGGACTATCGCGGCACCGAGAGAGAAAGGAGAGACGGTGAGGTTGGGGGCGGCTTCAAGAGGCTCACAAGGCCATGGAACAACAAGGGAAGGGAGAGAAGAGGCTTACCGTGACGTGGAGGTGAGGTGGTGGCGACGGAACGGCAACGGGCGGCGTCGGGCGGCCGGGCGGAGAGCAACCGAGGGAGAGAGAGATGAGAGCGCGAGAGGAAGAGAGGGAGAGGGGGGTGCCGGCCGAAAATGAGATTGGGGGAGAGAGAATGAGGGTTAAACAAGTTTAATCCAAGTTTGAATTGTGATAGTGGGTTAGGTGTAATAGTAGTTTAGGTGTACTTTGATGGGAGACTTGTACCCTTGACAAGATTGAAAGATTGCCTTGGAAATTGGGCCATGAATGATTGATGGATTGACATGACATTGATTGATTTGACAACTGATTTGACTTGCCTCGATTTGCGTGCCAAATGCACCGATCGGGTCTCGAGCGCGAACGAATTTCGGACCAGATTTGATTTCGATCGACCGAATCTACTCTCAAAAATCCTAATTCAACTAATCCTAAGGACTGAGCATTTACCGGGGGCATTTCGGTAATTTTCCAATCACATCTTGCTTCTCGACGTACACCGGGTGTCTGCCCTTCAGGCGACATTTCTGAAACTGAGTTCATTTCTTAATTGTGTTTATCTTACTGATTCGATTGTCCAAAGTCGGATTTCATTTTGTGGTCAATTTCATTAAATAACGACTCTGTCTTTGTCTCAGACCAACGGGCGGCTGTTTGGAAAATTCTTCCCAGATAGCCTTTCCCCTTTGGTTGGTCAACTCAGGGTAGCTAATCCTGAGTGAGCGTCGATCAGAGTGTATTAACGAAGTATTTCCATTCATTTAGAATTTCTGACAATCGGGTCGAATTTTCAGACAGTCACAGTCGGATTTCATTTTGTGGTCAATTTCATTAAATAACGACTCTGTCTCTGTCTCAGACCAACGGGCGGCTGTTTGGAAAATTCTTTCCAGATAGCCTTTCCCCTTCGGTTGGTCAACTCAGGGTAGCTAATCCTGAGTGAGCGTCGATCAGAAGGTATTAACGAAGTATTTCCATTCATTTAGAATTTTCGACAATCGGGTCGAATTTTCAAACTGTCACATGCTGAGAGCGTGCGTAATAGACTTCAAGGGAGGCTGGGAAGAACAGTTACACTTGGTGGAGTTTGCCTACAACAACAGTTATCAGCAGAGTATCAGAATGGCACCGTTTGAGGCATTGTATGGGAGAGCTTGCAGAACTCCGATTTGTTGGGACGAGGTTGGTGAGAAAAGCATAACAGGCCCAGAGTTAGTTCAACAATCAGTTGAGGCAGTCAAGGTGATCAGAGATAGACTGAGGACAGCCCAGAGCAGACAGAAAAGTTATGCCGACAGGAGACGTAAGCCATTGGAGTTTCAAGTTGGAGACCATGTCTTTCTAAAGGTGTCGCCGATGCGAGGACTATCTCGGTTTGGCAAGAAAGGAAAGCTGAGTCCTAGGTTTGTAGGGCCATTCGAGATTTTGGAGAAGATCGGGACACTAGCTTATCGTCTTGCACTGCCGCCGAATTTGTCGCAGATTCATAACGTGTTTCATGTATCGATGCTCCGGAAGTACGAGCCGGACCCTGGCCATATACTCGATCATGAAGTCATTGAAGTGGATGACCGCGTCTCGTACACGGAAAGGCCAGTAAGAATTGAAGATCGTAAGGAGCAGGTCTTGAGGAACAAGACGATACCGCTGGTCAAGGTTATCTGGGAGCATCATGGGACTGAAGGAGCGACTTGGGAAAGTGAGAACGAGATGAAGAAGAAGTACCCGTATTTGTTTGGGTAGCTTAGTGTAATTTCTGTTTTGTTGTAAGGATTGGTGGATTGTAAATTTCGAGGACGAAATTTTTATAAGAAGGGAAGAATTGTGACAGTCTGAAAATTCGACCCAATTATCGGAATTTCTAAATGAATGGAAATACTTCGTTAATACACTCTGATCGACGCTCACTCAGGATTAGCTACCCTGAGTTGACCAACCGAAGGGGAAAGGCTACATGGGAAGAATTTTCCAAACAGCCGCCCGTTGGTCTGAGACAGAGACAGAGTCGTTATTTAATGAAATTGACCACGAAATGAACTCCGACTTCGGACAATCAAATTAGTAAGATAAACACAATTAAGAAATGAAGTCAGTTTCAGAATTGTTGCCAAAAGGGCAGACAGCCATATACGTCGTGAAGCAAGACGTGATTGGAAAATTACCGAAATGCCCCCGGTAAATGCTCAGTCCTTAGAATTAGTTGAATTAGGATTTTTGAGAGTAGATTCGATCAATCGAAATCAAATCTTGTCTGAAATTCGTTCGCGCTCGGGACCCGATCGGTGCATTTGGCATGCAAATCGAGACAAGTCAAATCAGTTGTCAAATCAATCGATGTCTTGTCAATCCATCAATCACATCCATCGGTAGTAGCTTATGCATCTCGACAGTTGAGGCCACATGAGATGAATTACCCGACGCACGATTTGGAGTTAGCTTCCATAGTGTTCGCATTGAAGATTTGGAGGCATTACTTGGTGGGAGAGAAATTTCAGATCTACACCGATCATCAGAGTTTGAAGTATTTGTTTTCGCAGAAAGAACTGAATATGAGGCAGCGCCGTTGGATGGAGCTATTGAAGGACTACGACTGCGATATTCTGTACCACCCAGGAAAGGCGAATAAGGTGGCGGATGCTCTGAGTAGGAAGTCGAGCATTGCGCATATGATGGTCAAGGAATGGACATTACTGGAGGAAATCAGAGACTCTGAGTTTAAGGTCGAGGTAGGAAACCTCTCAAGTCTGATGGCCACCTTGCAGATTGAACCAGAGATTCAGCTAAGGATCAAGGAGTTGCAGTCTACGGATCCAGATATCCAGAAGATTGTGATGATGAATGCAGATGAGAGGAAGGCTGAGTTCCAAGTAACTGCTGATGGAGTATTGAAGTTTAGAGGACGTTCTGTGCGTGCCAAATAATGAAGAGCTGAAGGAAAGGATTTTGTCTAAGGCGCACAAAAGTAACTACAGTATTCATCTAGGGAGTACGAAGATGTATCAGAATTTGCGTCAGCACTATTGGTGGAATGGAATGAAGGTGGATGTGGCTAAGCATTTAGCCAAGTGTCTGACGTGTCAGCAAGTAAAGGCGCAGCATTGCAAGCCTGGAGGATTATTGCAACCATTGGAAATCCCAGAATGGAAATGGGAGCATGTCACTATGGATATTGTGACGGGATTGCCCAAGAGTCAAAGGGGGAATGATTCGATATGAGTAGTAGTGGACAGACTGACGAAATCAACTCATTTCATTACCGTACGAAAGGATTCGACCTTGGAAAGGTTGGCTGATTTATACGCGAGACAGATCGTGAGGTTGCATGGGGTACCAGTAAGCATTGTGTCAGACAGAGATCCTCGTTTCACAGCCACATTTTGGAAGAGTTTGCAGGGTGCTTTGGGTACAGAGTTGAGGTTCAGTACAGCCTACCATCCCCAGACAGATGGTCAGTCGGAAAGGACTATACAGACTCTGGAGGACATGCTGAGAGCGTGCGTAATAGATTTCAAGGGAGGCTGGGAAGAACAGTTACACTTGGTGGAGTTTGCCTACAACAACAGTTATCAGCAGAGTATCAGAATGGCACCGTTTGAGGCATTGTATGGGAGAGCTTGCAGAACTTCGATTTGTTGGGACGAGGTTGGTGAGAAAAGCATAACAGGCCCAGAGTTAGTTCAACAATCAGTTGAGGCAGTCAAGGTGATCAGAGATAGACTGAGGACAGCCCAGAGCAGACAGAAAAGTTATGCCGACAGGAGACGTAAGCCAGTGGAGTTTCAAGTTGGAGACCATGTCTTTCTAAAGGTGTCGCCGATGCGAGGACTATCTCGGTTTGGCAAGAAAGGAAAGCTGAGTCCTAGGTTTGTAGGGCCATTCGAGATTTTGGAGAAGATTGGGACACTAGCTTATCGTCTTGCACTGCCGCCGAATTTGTCGTAGATTCATAACGTGTTTCATGTATCGATGCTCCGGAAGTATGAGCCGGACCCTAGCCATATACTCGATCATGAAGTCATTGAAGTGGATGACCGCGTCTCGTACACGGAAAGGCTAGTAAGAATTGAAGATCGTAAGGAGCGGGTCTTGAGGAACAAGACGATACCGCTGGTCAAGGTTATCTGGGAGCATCATGGGACTGAAGGAGCGACTTGGGAAAGTGAGAATGAGATGAAGAAGAAGTACCCGTATTTGTTTGGGTAGCTCAGTGTAATTTCTGTTTTGTTGTAAGGATTGGTGGATTGTAAATTTCGAAGACGAAATTTTTATAAGAAGGGAAGAATTGTGGCAGTCTGAAAATTCGACCCAATTATCGGAATTTCTAAATGAATGGAAATACTTCGTTAATACACTCTGATCGACGCTCACTCAGGATTAGCTACCCTGAGTTGACCAACCGAAGGGGAAAGGCTACATGGGAAGAATTTTCCAAACAGCCGCCCGTTGGTCTGAGACAGAGACAGAGTCGTTATTTAATGAAATTGACCACGAAATGAACTCCGACTTCGGACAATCAAATTAGTAAGATAAACACAATTAAGAAATGAAGTCAGTTTCAGAATTGTCGCCAGAAGGGCAGACAGCCGGTGTACGTCGTGAAGCAAGACGTGATTGGAAAATTACCGAAATGCCCCCGGTAAATGCTCAATCCTTAGAATTAGTTGAATTAGGATTTTTGAGAGTAGATTCGATCAATCGAAATCAAATCTTGACTGAAATTCGTTCGCGCTCAAGACCCGATTGGTGCATTTGGCACGTAAATCGAGACAAGTCAAATCAGTTGTCAAATCAATCGATGTTTTGTCAATCCATCAATCACATCCATCGGTCAATCAAGGTTCAATTCCCTAGGCAATCCATCAAGTCAATGTCAAGAGCTTATGTCACACCAAAGTACACATCCAAGTCACTATTCACTCACCTAACCCACTTACCCATTTGACTTAACCTTGTTCACTCTCTCTCCTCCCTCATTTTCTCTCATTCGGCTCCCTCACTTCTCTCTCTCTCTCCCGAAGGCTCTCTCTTTCCCTCTCCTCCTTCCTTCTTCGTTCGGACGCACGAGCCGCCTCCACCGCCGTGCCGCCCTTGCCGTCGCCTTGCCGCAGCCGTTGGCCACCCCTCTCCCTTGGCTTGTCTTGGTAAGACTTCTAAGCCTTCTCCCTCTCATTTTCGTGACTTTGGGGACCCCGAATCCTACCCGAAACAGTCCATCCTTTCCTTCGTGGTTTCGCTCGTCGTCTTGTTTCAACTTGGACCCGAACTTGCCCCCTTTGTTCCCTTCGGTTCCTCACCTTTCTCAGCTTGTTTGTTGGTCGCTCTAGGATCCTTGGAGGCCACGGAACAGCCGAGATCAGCCCCCGTTGCCGCCGTTGTGACAGTCTGAAAATTCGACCCGATTATCGGAAATTCTAGATGAATGGAAATACTTCGTTAATACACTCTGATCGACGCTCACTCAGGATTAGCTACCCTGAGTTGACCAACCGAAGGGGAAAGGCTATCTGGGAAGAATTTTCCAAACAGCCGCCCGTTGGTCTGAGACAGAGACAGAGTCGTTATTTAATGAAATTGACCACAAAATGAAATCCGACTTCGGGTAATCGAACTGGTAAGACGCACACAATTAAGAAATGAAACCAGTTTCAGAAATGACGCCAGAAGGGCAGACAGCCGGTGTACGTCGAGAAGCAAGACGTGATTGGAAAATTACCGAAATGCCCCCGGTAAATGCTCAGTCCTTAGGATTAGTTGAATTAGGATTTTTGGGAGTGGATTCGGTAAATCGAAATCAAATCTTGTCTGAAATTCGTTCGCGCTCGGGACCCGATCGATGCATTTGGCACGCAAATCGAGGCAAGTCATATCAGTTGTCAAATCAATCAATGTCTTGTCAATCCATCAATCAAATTGTGGCACAAGTTCCCATGCAAATCTTTCAATCAAGTCAAAGTACACTTGTCACCCATCAAAGTACATAATCAATCTAACCTACTATTCTACCTAACCCACTTACCCCTTACCTAATCCCACCTACCCATTATTTGAATTTGTCTTGGATTAAACCCTCATTTTCTCTCTCTTTCCCCCCATTTCTTCATTTGGCCGAGACTCCCTCTCCCTCTCCTCTTCATTTTCTCCTTCTTCCTCTTGCTCTTTCCTTGTTCGTTCGCCCGTGAGCTCCCCCTCTCCGTCGTTTGGCCGCCCGACCGCCGTTGCCGTTGACCACCACCCCTCAAGCAGTCGTTTAGGTAAGTCTCCAAGCTCCTTCCCTTGCTGTTTTAGTGGCTTGAGAAGCCCCCATAAAACCCGAACCAACCTCACTCTCTCTTCTCTCTCGGTTTCGTCTAGTCGCCGCCGTGAGCTCCGTCCGCCGTTCCGTCATCACCGTCCATCACCCTCACGGCCACGCACACCTTGGTGAGTCCCTTGAGCTCTATCTCCCTTCATTCTCGTGGTTTGGTTGTAACATTTGTACCCCGATCAACCCGACTCCTCCGTGTAGGCCGAGAGTTCCAAGTGGCCACCTGGTGTCCCCCTTCGTTGTCATCGCTATTCCACTTCTTCCAAGGTAAGTTCTACCCCTAACTCTAGCCTAGGCCTATTGTATATGAGAGTGATTGGTGGTTTAGAGATCAACGAGGATGATTAGTGTGGAAAATGGTGGATTATGTGCATTGTACATTAGGCAATTCAAAGGGGATTGCTATCGGGCCATGCGTGTGGGCTTAGGGGAATGTATTGGGCCTCAAAATGGTCTTAGTGGGCTGATGTGGATGGGTTTGGGCATGTATGAGGCGGGCCTAAGGGTTAGATTGGGCTTGGGGGACTTAATTTGGACCATTTCAACCAAAATTAAGCTAACGGGCCTAAAATACATTAGTGGGCTTATGAATGGGCGAATTTAATAAACTAATTGGGCCTTGAAAATGTGATTAGTGGGCTGTTGCAAGAGGCTTAGGTGTGTGCAATAATGGGCCGAAATATGTAAGTGGGCTTGGAGGTTCAAATTCTAAACAAATTGGGCCCAAACAAATCTAATTGGACCTAGATTGCAATGGTGGGCCTTAATGGACGAAAATTATAATTTAATTGGGCCTAAATTATGTTTTGAATATTAAAATATAAGGCCCAATAATATACATGGGCTTGGGATATCGAATTGGGCCTAAAATGACCAAATTGGACTTAATAGGCTAGTCTTTGAAAATGAGCTTGGGCCTTACACGAAATTAATATAATAATGAGCCTAATTTACATATTTTAATTTAAGAATTAAATTATGGGCCTTGAACCTTGGAATGGGCCTTAGGCCCAATTGAACCCAAACTCAATAAGTGTGCCCAAACCTAAGCTAAATCCAACTCAATAAAACGCAAGGATATGTCATGTCACTAACTCACTAATCGTGGGTTAGTAACCCCCAGGGAACTAACATGGGTTATTGGGCTTAGGCCAAGCTACCAGGTCCGCGAAGTTGGAATTTTAATTTATATGGGTTCAGTCAGGGAATCGCCTATAGCGAGCAATAGTACAATGGGAATTCGTGTGAGATGTTTAATTGAGCCTGGCTGGCCGAGGAACCGTATGTGATTACTTTGATGATTTCTTGATGTGCTCTGTACTTGTACTTATGTACCATTGCATGCATGCTTTGTGACTGAATTGCTGTTTGCAATCATTTGGGCCCCGCATACATTGAGAGCATTGCATGAGTCACCAGAGATGTGACATGAGAATGAGCCCCAGAGGCGTTGTTACGCGAGAGAAATGGAGGGACAAGGGAGTAGCCAACGTAAGGCGTCAGAGAACGCAGTTGTGGCATTTGCCGGATGGCACTGTTGGATGCGCCCTGATGGGATTTGGAGTGATAGGCGGGCATGATCCGTTGGGATCCGTATGGCCGGTTGAGGCCTGAGCATGATCCGTTGGGATCCGTTATGGCCGGTTGAGGCCTGAGCATGATCCGTGGGATCCGATATGGCCGATTGAGGCCTGCATCATTTGCATATGGCATTATGGATGATTGATTGTTATTGCCCATCTGCGTTGTATGATCTGCATTGCTATGCGTTGTGCGCGTGATTGTACGTTGGGGATCTGGTACCAAGGGGAATTGAGAGCGTTTGAACCTTGGACCGTAAACCCTAGTTCACTGGATAGGGCCGACCCCACTTGTATACTCTACCCTACGCTAGGATTAGTGGTGAGCTTGCTGAGTTCTCGACTCACTGGCGGTGGTCGCCTTCTTTTTCAGATCCACGACCCCAGTGACGGCCGCCCCACCAATGCTTTTTGGATTGCCAGTACAGATGGACACCGATGAGGAGGATCTAGAGGAGGATCCCGAGGAAAAGCCTGAGGAGGACTGAGTTATGGCAGAATCCCGATGTTTTGAGGATTAGTTGAGCGTAGGATGATCTACAGCTAGTGGTTTCTTTTTGGGAGTCTGTACTTAACGCTAATTATATTTATGTAATGCTGTTTATGACCACCTTGTTTATGCTACCCCTTTGCTATGTATGCTTGTGTGTATGGATAGAAAGCACGCTTCCGCAGGTATGAGAGATTGGCGCAAGTTGCGTCGTCTGGTCGCGACGAAGAGAAAATATCCCTGGGCCGTCGCATATCGTGAACCAGGCGAGCGAGATGAGATTCGTTTCCATGAACGGGATGCCGCGTGCCCGATTGGGGTTCGGGGCGTGACAGCCGTCCTTTCCCGTCGGCCGTTGAACCCCACGGGCCGCCGGTGTCCTCTTCGTCGTTGCCGCTCGTTCCTTTCCATTTTCGGTAAGTTCTACCTCTAATCGTAGCCTAGGATAGCTGTGTATGCATGTGTGGTAAGATATTTAGGGCTGATGTTTGAGATTAGGAAGCTTAATGTATGATTTAAGTTAATCTATTTTAGGCCAATTGGTAAGATTAGGAAATTGGGTTGATCCGTGGGCTTGGTAACTTAAAAGTGGGCTGGAAATTATCATTGATGGGCTGATTTGAGGTGATGAGCGTGCAAGATAATGGGCCAAGTGAGGTTGATGGGCTTGGGGGCTAAAATTTCAACTAATTGGGCCTACACGAATCAAATCGGACCTAATTTTAATAATGGGCCACTCATGGACGAAAATTAGAACTTATTGGGCCCAATTATAAGTTTGGGTATTAAAATGTGAGGCCCATTAATGTACATGGGCTTAGGGTAACAAATTGGGCCTAAAATGGTCAAATTGGGCTTAATGGGTTAATTTTTAGAAATGGGCTTGGGTCCTATACGAATTTAATAATAATAATGGGCCCATACCATATATTTAATTTAAGAAATAAATCATGGGCCGCAAATATTGAAGTGGGCCTTAGGCCCAGTCTAACTTAACTTAATTAATTAGACCCTTACTTAGGTTAAACCTTGGTTTATATGGGTCCATTTAGTGGATCGCCTATGGTAAGAAATGGTATGACCGGATCGCGAGTAAGATGTTAATGCGAGCCCAGATGATCGAGAATCTGAATGTTTAGCACTAGTCTTATGATTGTATGGCATGATGAACATATGATTTATTAGACGATCAGTTGATGTGCTTCGATATTGTACTTGTGTACTTTAGCATGCATGCTCTGTGTTGAATTATTGATGCAATCATTTGGGCCCCGCATACATTCAGAGCATTGCATGAGTCACCGGAGTTTTGACATGAGAATGTACCCAAGATGGGAAATGGAGAGAAAAGGGAGACCAACGTAAGGCGTAAAAAACGCAGTGTGGTATTGCCGTGTGGCACTGTGAATGAGCCCTGATGGGATTTGGAGCGATAGGGGGGCTTGATCCGTTGAGATTGGTCATGGCCGGTTGAGGCCCGAACATGATCCGTGGGATCTGAAATGGCCGTTTGAGGCCTGCAACGTTGCATGACATGATTGCTGATTGTTTGATATGGCCTGTCTGTATTGTATAACTTGTATTATTATGTGGTTCGTGTTGGTTACGACGGACTATAGTATCTTCGGAGATCGAGAGTGGTTGGACTCTGAACCCTGAACCCTAGATACTGGTCAGGATCGACCTCACCTGTATACCCTACCCTACGCTAGGATTAGTGGTGAGCTTGCTGAGTCCTCGACTCATTGGTGGTGGTTACCTTTCTTTTCAGATCCCGGACGCCAGTGATGGCTGCACCCCCGATGCTTTTTGGACTGCCTGTGACAGTATGAAAATTCGACCCAATTATCGAAATTTCTAAATGAATGGAAATACTTCGTTAATGCACTCTGATCGACGCTCACTCAGGATTAGCTACCCTGAGTTGACCAACCGAAGGGGAAATGTCACGCCCCGGATCCCTATTCGGGAACGCAGCATCCCGTCCCTGCGGAAGATACACCTCGCGCTCGCCTGGTTTCAAAAGTTCGACGGCCCAGGATGAATCTCTTCGTCGTAACCAGACGACGCGTCCCTAGTAAACTTACGAACCTGCGGAAGCATGCCTCCTATCCACACACACAAGCATGCATAGCAAAGGGTAGCATAGACAAGGTAAATACAAACAGCATTATATACATATCAAGCGTTAGGTACAGACCCCAAAAAGAAACCACAACCTGCTGCCTAACCTACGCTCTCAACATACATCAAAATACCAGACCAGCATCTGAAACTCAGTCCTCCTCAGGCTCCTCGTCGGAATCCTCCACGGGGTCCTCTTCTGGATCCTCCTCATCTGTATCCATGGCATCACCCTCCTCGTGGCCATCAATCTCAGATCGTCCAGGGGACGGCAACTCCTGCAGTGGGTCGGGGTCGATCACCTGGCCTCCATACTCGGCAGGCTGCAGCCAGATAGGTCCTCCTCCATGGGTATCAGGGAATCTCTCTAGGGTCCCTTAAAGCCATGAAGGCCCTCTCTAATCCACGCCTCGAACCTATGGGGCACTAGGTAAGGACCTCCATGATCTACGAGTACAGTCGTCACATGCCGATGCCACAGGGTAGCGTGCATATCAAAATGGAGAGTGATCTGAGTGTCCATCTGAATCGGCAGTCCAAAAAGCATCGGGGGTGCAGCCATCACTGGCGTCTGGGATCTGAAAAAGGAAGGTAACCACCACCAGTGAGTCGAGGACTCAGCAAGTTCACCACTAATCCTAGCGTAGGGTAGGATATACAAGTGGAGTCGGTCCTAACCAGTATCTAGGTTTCAGGGTTCGAGATCCAACCACTCTCGATCTCCCAAGATACTATAGCCCATCGAAACCGTCACGAACCACATAATAATACAAGTTGTACAATACAGACGGGCAATATCAAACAATCAGCAGTCATGTCATGCAATGCTGCAGGCCTCAAGCGGCCATCACGGATCCCATGGATTAGCCCGCCTATCACTCCAATTCCCATTAGGGCTCAATCTCACTGCCACACGGCAAGTATCACACTGCGTTTCTGACGCCTTACGTTGGTCTCCCTTTTCTCTCCATTTCCCCATCTTGGGCACATTCTCATGTCACATCTTCGGTGACTCATGCAATGCTCTGAATGTATGCGGGGCCCAAACGGTTACATCAGTAATTCAAACACAGAGCATGCATGCCAAAGTACACAAGTACAAGAACAGAGTACATCAATCGATCGTCTAATAAGATCTCAGGTTCATCATGCCATACGATCGTAAGGTTAGTACTAGACATTCAGATTCTCGATCATCTAGGCTCGTATTAACATCATACTCGCGATCCGGTCATACTATTGCTCACCATGGCGATCCCCTAATTGAACCCATATAAACCAAGGTTTAACCTAAGTAAGGGTCTAATTAATTGAATTAGGTTCGACTGGGCCTAAGGCCCACTTCAAGGTTTGAGGCCCATAATTTATTTCTTAAATTAAATATATGGTTTGGGCCCATTATTAATATTAAATTTCGTGTGGGGCCCAAGCCCATTGTTAAAGGTTATCCATTTAAGCATGTTTCAACTATTTCAGGCCCAATTTGATTTCCCAAGCCCATGTATATCATTAGGCTTCATATTTTAATATTCAAAATTATAGATTAGGCCCAAATTAAGTAGATTTTCGTCCATTGAGGCCCACCATTACAAATTAAGCCCATCTTGCATCACTTGGGTCCAATTACTTGAATTAAAGGCTCTTAAGCCCATTATTATCCTTTGGCCCATTAAGGTACACGCCTAAGCCCACCAAATCAGCCCACTAATTATGTTTTCGGGGCCCATTCAGATTGTTAATCTCGTCCATTAGCAAGTCCATTAGGGTATCTTAGGCCCGTTAGCTTATTTTAGGTCTCACTTGCATAATTTAAGTCCCAAGCCCACTAACACATTTCGGTCCACCTCATACACGCCCAAGTCACTCATTCGCAGCCCAATGTACATGATTTCCAGCCCTCTCCAAGTCTCTAAACTCTTAGTTTAACCTAACACACTAATCACCTTAACTAACATAACTTGCTTAACCTTTAACCATGCAATCTTCTCCGAAAATCACCACATTCAGTCCTCTATTTCACATTCCACCTACATATACTACTAACCTAAACCAAGATTAGTAGTAGAGCTTACCTAAAATGGGATGGAATAGCGGCAACGACGAAGAGAACACCGGCGGCTCAAGAGAGGCTCTCGGCCTACAAAGGGAACGAGGCTGGTTCGGGTTTCAAATGGAGTTGGTCGGCTAAGAAAATGAAAGAGAAGAAGGCTAGGGAGCTTACCACGGTGCGTACATGGATGGCGGTGGCCGTACGACGACGATGATGGTGGCGGTTGGACGGTGCCGGCTGGAGAAAACCCGAGGGAGAGGGAGAGTTAGGGTCGGCTTCAAAGTGGCTTTCAAGCTACGAAATGGCGAGGAGAGGGAGGAGGGGAAACTTACCGAGGTGACTTAGAGGCGGGACGGTGGCAACGGCGGCCGGAAAGTGGCGGACGGGTGGCGGCTTGAAGCGGCCAATGGTGGCGGTCGAGAGGACCACCGAGGGAGAGAGAGAGATTTCGGGAGAGAGAGGAGTGAGGGAGTGGCCGAAAATGAGAGGAAGTGAGGGAGGAGAGAGAGAAGGCAAGGCTTAAGTCAAATTCAAATGGGTTAGTGGGGGTAGGTAATGGGGTAATAGTGTTAGGGATATGATGTTTACTATGCTTGAATGACACTTGATTTACTTGATGGATTGATGGGTTGACATTCTTGGAAATTGTGCCATGATGTGACTGATTGATTGACAAGACATCGATTGGTTTGACAACTGATTTGAGTTGTCTCGATTTGCGTGCCAAATGCACCGATCGGGTCCCGAGCGCGAATGAACTTTCAGACAAGATTTGATTTCGATTCAACGAATCTACTCTCAAAAATCCTAATTCAACTAATCCTAAGGACTGAGCATTTACCAGGGGCATTTCGGTAATTTTCCAATCACGTCTTGCTTCACGACGTACACCGGCTGTCTTCCCTTCTGGCGACATTTCTGAAACTGAGTTCATTTCTTAATTGTGTTTATCTTACTAATTCGATTATCCAAAGTCGGATTTCATTTTGTGGTCAATTTCATTAAATAACGACTGTCTCTGTCTCAGACCAACAGGCGGCTGTTTGGAAAATTATTTCCAGATAGCCTTTCCCCTTCGGTTGGTCAACTCAGGGTAGCTAATCCTGAGTGAGCGTCGATCAGAGGGTATTAACGAAGTATTTCCATTCATTTAGAATTTCCGACAATCGGGTCGAATTTTCAGACTGTCACAAGAAAGGCTACCTGGGAAGAATTTTCCAAACAGCCGCCCGTTGGTCTGAGTCAGAGACAGAGTCGTTATTTAATGAAATTGACCACGAAATGAAATCCGACTTTGGACAATCGAATTAGTAAGATAAACACAACTAAGATATGAAGTCAGTTTCAGAAATGTCGCCAAAAGGGCACACAGCCGGTGTACGTCCCGAAGCAAGACGTGATTGGAAAATTACCGAAATGCCCCCGGTAAATGCTCAGTCCTTAGGATTAGTTGAATTAGGATTTTTTAGAGTAGATTCGATAAATCGAAATCAAAACCTGTTTGAAATTCGTTCGCGCTCGGGACCCAATCGGTGCATTTGGCACGCAAATCGAGACAAGTCAAATCAGTTGTCAAATCAATCGATGTCTTGTCAATCAATCAATCACATCATGGCACAATTTCCAAGGCAATCCATCAAGTCATTCAAGTGTCATTCAATCAAGAGTACAAATCACATCCCTAACACTATTACCCCATTACCAACTCCCACCATCCCAAATTCAAACTTGATTAAGCCTCATTCTCTCTCCCTCACCCCTCATTTTTCGGCCACACTCTCTCTCTTCCCTCTTTCTCCCGAAATCTCTCCCTTTTTTCTTCTCTTTTCTCTCCTTCTCGTCGGCTCCTCCTCCTTCGTCCGCCGTGGGTGACGCCCGTTGCCACCGCCGTTCCGCCGCTGCACCGCCACCAACCGCCACCCTCACGCCTAGGTAAGACCCTCTAAACCTTTATCCTTCCATCCCCGAGGCCTTAGAGGCTCTTTGAAACTCAAACAACCCCCTAATGTCACACCCCTGATCCCCACTCGGGAACGCGGCATCCCGTTCCTGCGAAAGATACACCTCGCACTCGCCTGGTTCTACGGTATGCGATGGCCCAGGAAATTTTTCACTTCGTCGCAACCAGACGACGCGGCCTTCAACGAACTTTCATACCTGCGGAAGCGTGCCTCCTATCCATCCACACAAGCATACAAAGCAAAGGGTAGCATAGACAGAGTAAATACAAACATCATTATATACATATCAAGCGTTAGGTACAGACTCCAAAAAGAAACCACAACCTGCTGCCTAACCTACGCCCTCACTAACATCAAAATACCAGGCCAGCATCAGAAACTCAGTCCTCCTCTGGCTCCTCGTCGGAATCCTCCACGGGGTCCTCTTCTGGATCCTCCTCATCTGTATCCATGGCATCGCCCTCCTCGTGGCCATCAATCTCAGATCGTCCCGGGGACGGCAACTCCTGCAGTGGGTCGGGATCGATCACCTGTCCTCCATACTCGGCAGGCTGCAGCCAGAATGGGTCCTCCTCCATGAGTATCGGGGGATCTCGCTGGGGTCCCTCAAAGCCATGAAGGCCCTCTCTAAACCAAGCCTCAAACCTATGGGGCACTAAGTAAGGACCTCCCTGATCTACGAGTACAGTCGTCACATGCCTATGCCACAGGGTAGCGTGCATATCAAAATGGAGGGTGATGTGAGTGTCCATCTGAATCGGCAGTCAAAAAGCATCGGCGGAGCGGCCATCACTGGTGACCTGGATCTGAAATAGGAGGCAACCAACGCCAGTGAGTCAAGGACTCAGCAAGCTCACCACTAATCCTAGCGTAGGGTAGGATATACAAGCGGGGTCGGTCCCAACCAATATCTAGGTTTCAGGGTTCAGGGTCCAACCACTCTCGATCTCCCCAGATACTATAACTCATCGTAATCATCATGAACCACATAGTAATACAAGTTGTACAATACAGACGGGCAATATCAAACAATCAGCAATCATGTCATGCAATGTTGCAGGCCTCAAGCAGCCATCACGGATCCCATGGATCAGCCCGCCTATCACTCCAATTCCCATCATGGCTCAATCTCAGTGCCACACGGCAAATGCCACACTGCGTTTCTGACGCCTTACGTTGGTCTCCCTTTTCTCTCCATTTCCCCATCTTGGGCACATTCTCATGTCACATCTTCGGTGACTCATGCAATGCTCTGAATGTATGCGGGGCCCAAACGATTGCATCAGTAATTCAAACACAGAGCATGCATGCCAAGGAACATAAGTGCAAGAGCAGAGTACGTTATTCATCCATTTAATCGATCCCATATACATTGAGCCAAACGGACATAGATCAAATGCCTCTACACACGAAGTTTCGATCATCTAAGTTCGCCTTACATCTCATACAAGATTCTACCATACCATTACTTACCCAAGGGCAACCCATTAATCGAGCCCATATAAACCAAGGTCTAATCTAATTAAGGTTCTTCAATTAATCGAGCTAAGTTCGACTGGGCCTAAGGCCACTTCAAAGTTGAGGCCCAATAATAAATTCTTAAATTAAATCATATGGGTTGGGCCTATTATTATTTTATTAATTTCGTGTGAGGCCCAAGCCCATTTTTAAGGAATTACTATTTAAGCCCATTTCCATTATTTTAGGCCCAATTTGATAACCCAAGCCCATATACACTTTTGAGTTTCATTCTTTAATGTTCATGGACATAAATTAGGCCCAATTTAAGTGGATTTTCGTCCATTAGTGGTCCATTGGTTTGATTAGGCCCAATTAGTTTGGTTTTGGCCCAATTAATTGAAATAAAAGCTCCTAAGCCCAACACCTTACTTTGGCCCAATAAACCACATGCCTAAGCCCACTAAATCAGCCCACTAATCATGTTTTCGAGGCCCATTCAGATGGTTAATCATGTCCATTAGCAAGTCCATTAGGGTATCTTAGGCCCGTTAACTTATTTTAAGCCCAACTTGCCTTATTCAATTTCCCGAGCCCACTAATACACTTCGGCCATCCCATACACGCCCAAACCGAACTCCCACAGCCTTGTATACCAAATTTCCAGCCCCTCTACAAGCCTCCAAGCTCTCGGTTTAGCCTCATACACTAACCGCTTGACATAACCTTGCTTGCCTACGCTTAAATCTTGCAATCTCTTCTAACAATCATCACAAACGGCCTCTATTGGCATTCCACAAATATATTCTACTAATCTAAACTAAGATTAGGGGTAGAGCTTACCTTAGTTGGACCGAAATCAACAACGACGGACGACGGAGCGAGGAACGGCCAAGTGTGGCTCACGGCCTACAAGGAGATTCGGGTTGGCTCGGTCATTGAGCAAGATCAAGGGGCCGTGGAAAAGAGAGAGAGATGAGTTAGGAGGCTCACCAAAGTGGCGGGGCAGCGCGGAGGAGCCGACGACGGCTGGACGATGATGAAACGATGGCAATGGGCGGCGGACTACCGCGGCACCGAGAGAGAAAGGAGAGACGGTGAGGTTGGGGGCAGCTTCAAGAGGCTCACAAGACCACGGAACAACAAGGGAAGGGAGAGAAGAGGCTTACCGTGACATGGAGGTGAGGTGGTGGCGACGGAACGGCAACGGGCGGCGTCGGGCGGCCGGGCGGAGAGCAACCGAGGAAGAGAGAGATGAGAGCACGAGAGGAAGAGAGGGAGAGGGGCTGCCGGCCGAAAATGGAGAAAATGAGGGAGGAGAGAGAATGAGGGTTAAACAAGTTTAATCCAAGTTTGAATTGTGATAGTGGGTTAGGTGTAATAGTAGTTTAGGTGTACTTTGATGGGAGTCTTGTACCCTTGACAAGATTGAAAGATTGCCTTGGAATTTGGGCCATGAATGATTGATGGATTGACATGACATTGATTGATTTGACAACTGATTTGACTTGCCTCGATTTGCGTGCCAAATGCACCAATCGGGTCTCAAGCGCGAACGAATTTCGGACCAGATTTGATTTCGATCGACCGAATCTACTCTCAAAAATCCTAATTCAACTAATCCTAAGGACTGAGCATTCACCGGGGGCATTTCGGTAATTTTCCAATCACGTCTTGCTTCGCGACGTACACCGGGTGTCTGCCCTTCTGGCGACATTTTTGAAACTGACTTCAGTTCTTAATTGTTTTTATCTTATTGATTCGATTGTCCAAAGTCGGATTTCATTTTGTGGTCAATTTCATTAAGTAACGACTCTATCTCTGTCTCAGACCAACGGGCGGCTGTTTGGAAAATTCTTCCCAGATAGCCTTTCCCCTTCGGTTGGTCATCTCAGGGTAGCTAATCCTGAGTGAGCGTCGATCAGAGTGTATTAACGAAGTATTTCCATTCATTTAGAAATTCCGATACTTGGGTCGAATTTTCAGACTGTCACACCTAAACCTCTCCCTCTCCTCGTCTCGTTTCCAGCCGGCTGCCCGAACGCCGCCCGTCGTCCCGCCGTCGTCCGGCCAAACCAGCCGCCGCCGACCACCCTCCTCTCTTGGTGAGTGTCTCAGCTACCTCTCTATCAAATTTCATGACTTGACTCCCCCATTTACTACCCGAAAAAGCCCCATTTCCCTTCGATGCTCCCTTTGTTGTTTCGCTCCATTTTGGAACCCAGCCTTGCCCCCTTTGTTCCCTTCCGTTCCTCACCTTTCTCAGCTTGTTTGTTGATCGCTCTAGGATCCTTGAAGGCCACGGAATAGCCGAGATCAGCCCCCGTTGCCGCCGTCCTTTCCCGTCGGCCGTTGAACCCCACGGGCCGCCGGTGTCCTCTTCGTCGTTGCCGCTCGTTCCTTCCCATTTTCGGTAAGTTCTACCTCTAATCGTAGCCTAGGATAGCTGTGTATGCATGTGTGGTAAGATATTTAGGGCTGGTGTTTGAGATTAGGAAGCTTAATGTATGATTTAAGTTAATCTATTTTAGGCCAATTGGTAGGATCCCATGGATCAGCCCGCCTATCACTCCAATTCCCATCAAGGCTCAATCTCAGTGCCACACGGCAATTACCACACTGCGTTTCTGACGCCTTACGTTGGTCTCCCTTTTCTCTCCATTTCCCCATCTTGGGCACATTCTCATGTCACATCTTCGATGACTCATGCAATGCTCTGAACGTATGCAGGGCCCAAATGATCACATCGACAATTCAACACAGAGCATGCATGCCAAGAAGCATAAGTGCAAGAGCAGAGTACGTCATTCAACCATTCAATCGATCTCATGTTCATCGAGCCAAGCGGACATAGGTCAAATGCCTCTACTCACGAAGTTCCGATCACCTAAGTTCGCCTTACATCTCATACGAAGTTCTACCATACCATTACTTACCCAATAGCAACCCATTGATCGAGCCCATATAAGCCAAGGTCTAATCTAATTAAGGGTCTTTAATTAATCGAGCTAAGTTCGACTGGGCCTAAGGCCCACTTCAAAAGTTGAGGTCCAATAATAAATTCTTAAATTAAATCATATGGGTTGGCCTATTATTTTATTAATTTCGCGTAAGGCCCAAGCCCATTTCCAAGGATTTATTATTTAAGCCCATTTCCATTATTTTAGGCCCAAATTGATAACCCAAGCCCATATACACTTTTGGGTTTCATTCTTTAATGTTCATGGACTTAATTTAGGCCCAATTTAAGTGGATTTTCGTCCCTTAGTGGCCCATTAGTTAGGTTAGGCCCATTTTGTTAAATTTTGGCCCAATTACTTGAATTTAAAGCTTCCAAGCCCATTAGTTCCCTTTTGCCCTTTAAGTACACGCCTAAGCCCACACTTGCAGCCCACAATTCACGTTTTTAAGGCCCGTTCAAGTTATTAGTTTCGTCCATGGGCGAGTCCTTTGGAATGTCTCCGGCCCGTTAGCTTATTTTAAGCCCAACTTACCTTATTCAATTTCCCGAGCCCACTAATACACTTCGGCCACCCCATACACGCCCAAACCGAACTCCCACAACCTTGAATACCCAATTTCCAGCCCTCTCCAAGTCTCTAAGCTCTTAGTTTAACCTAACATACTAATCACCTCGACTAACATAACTTGCCTAACCTTTAACCATGCAATTTCTTCTATAAACCATCATGGACAGCCCTCTAGATCACATTTCACTTACATATACAACTAACCTAAACCAAGATTAGGGGTAGAGCTTACCTAAAGCGGCTCGGAACGACGATGCAAGCCCGGGAAACACCGGACGGCCGAATAGGGTTCACGGCCTACAAGGAGAATCGGGTTCGGTTGGCTATTGAACGGCGCCTCACGGTTGTGGAAATGGAAGGAAGGTGAGTCAAGAAGCTTACCAAGGAGTGGGGATGATCGGCGGTGAGGGACGGTGGCCGAACGACGACGAACGACGACGATGGTCGGGCGGCCGGCTTGAAACTCGGCTTGAAACCCGAGTTGACCAACCAAAGGGGAAAGGCTATCTGGGAAGAATTTTCCAAACAGCCGCCTGTTGGTCTGAGACAGAGACAGAGTCGTTATTTAATGAAATTGACCACAAAATGAAATCCGACTTTGGACAATCGAATCAGTAAGATAAACACAACTAAGAAATGAACTCAGTTTCAGAAATGTCGCCAGAAGGGCAGACAGCCGGTGTACGTCGTGAAGCAAGACGCGATTGGAAAATTACCGAAATGCCCCCGGTAAATGCTCAGTCCTTAGAATTAGTTGAATTAGGATTTTTGGGAGTAGATTCGGTCAATCGAAATCAAATCCTGTCTAAAATTCGTTCGCGCTCGAGACCCGATTGGTGCATTTGGCACGCAAATCGAGGCAAGTCAAATCAGTTGTCAAATCAATCAAACGTCTTGTCAATCAATCAATCACATCATGGCACAATTTCCAAGAATGTCAACCCATCAATCCATCAAGTAAATCAAGAGTCATTCAAGCATAGTAAACATCATATCCTTGTCACTATTCAACCTAACCCCATTATCTTATTTTGAATTTCACTATAACCCACATAAACCTCTCTCTCTCTCCTCCCTCACTCTCTCATTTTCGGCAATACCCTCACCTCTCTCTCCTTCCCAAAATCTCTCCCCCTCACGGTTTCCTTCGGCCGCCGCTCCTCCACCGTGAGCCACCGTCGTCCGCCACCTTCCCCGTCGCCACCACTTCACGGTAAGCCCCTTCTCATCCTTCCTTTGTTGTTCCGTGGCCTTGAGAGCCTCTTGAAGCCCGACCTCAACTCATCTCTTCTCTATCTCCCTCGGGTTTCAAGCCGGCCGCCCGACCATCGTCGTCGTTCGTCGTCGTTCGGCCACCGTCCCTCACCACCGATCATCCCCACTCCTTGGTAAGCTTCTTGACTCACCTTCCTTCCATTTCCACAACCGTGAGGCGCCGTTCAATTGATTTGACAACTGATTTGACTTGCCTCGATTTGCGTGCCAAATGCACCGATCGGGTCTCGAGCGCGAACGAATTTTAGACAGGATTTGATTTTGATTAGTCGAATCTACTCTCAAAAATCCTAATTCTATTGATCCTAAGGACTGAGCATTTACCGGGGGCATTTCGGTAATTTTCCATTGACGTCTTGCTTCTCGACGTACACCGGCTGTCTGCCCTTCTGGCGACATTTCTGAAACTGACTTTATTTCTTAATTGTGTTTGTCTTACTAATTCGATTGTCCGAAGTCGGATTTCATTTCGTGGTCAATTTCATTAATTTACGACTCTGTCTCTGTCTCAGACCAACGGGCGGCTGTTTGGAAAATTCTCCCCAGTTAGCCTTTCCCCTTCTGTTGGTCATCTTAGGGTAGCTAATCCTGAGTGAGCGTCGATCAGAGGGTATTAACGAAGTGTTTCCATTCCTTTAGAAATTCCGATATTTGGGTCGAATTTTCAGACTGTTACAATTCTTCCCTTCTTATAAAAATTTCGTCCTCGAAATTTACATCCACCAATCCTTACAACAGAAATGGAGATTACATCGATTACTCAAACAGGTACGGATACTTCTTCTTCATTTCATCCTCGCTTTCCCAAGTAGCTCCTTCAGTTCCATGGTGTTCCCAGATAACCTTGACCAACGGAATCGTCTTATTCCTTAAGACCTGCTCCTTACGATCTTCAATCCTTACTGGCCTTTCAACGTATGAGACGCGGTCATCCATTTCAATGACTTCATGATCGAGTATATGGCCAGGGTCCGGCTCGTACTTTCGAAGCATTGAAACATGAAACACATTATGAATCTGCGATAAGTTCGGCGGCAATGCTAGACGATAAGCCAGTGTCCCGATCTTCTCCAGGATCTCGAATGGCCCAATAAATCTTGGACTCAACTTTCCTTTCTTGCCAAACCGAGATAGTCCTCGCATCGGCGACACCTTCAGAAACACATGATCTCCAACTTGGAATTCCAATGGCTTACGTCTCTTGTCTGCATAACTCTTCTCCCTACTCTGCGCAGTCCTCAATCTGTCTCTGATCACTCTGACTGCCTCAACTGACTGCTGCACTAATTCTGGGCCTGTTATGCTTTTCTCACCAACTTCGTCCCAACAGATTGGCGTTCTACAGGCCCTTCCATACAGTGCCTCAAATGGTGCCATTTTGATACTCTGCTGGTAGCTGTTGTTGTAGGCGAATTCCACCAAATGCAACTGCTCTTCCCAACCTCCTTTGAAATCAATCACACAAGCTCTCAACATGTCTTCCAAAGTCTGTATCGTCCTTTCCGACTGACCATCTGTCTGAGGGTGGTAAGCTGTACTGAATCTTAACTCTGTTCCCAGCGCACCCTGCAAACTCTTCCAAAATGTAGCGGTGAAGCGAGGATCTCTGTCTGATACAATACTTACTGGTACCCCATGCAATCTCACTATCTGCCTCACGTACAATTCAGCCAACTTTTCCAAGGTAGAGTCCTTTCGTACTGCAATGAAATGAGCTGATTTCGTCAGTCTGTCCACTATTACCCAAATCGAATCATTGCCTCTCTGACTTCTTGGCAATCCTGTCACAAAATCGATAGTGACATGCTCCCATTTCCACTCTGGGATTTCCAATGGTTGCAATAATCCTCCATGCTTGCAATGCTGTGCCTTTACCTGTTGACACGTCAGACACTTAGCTACATGCTTAGCCACATCCACCTTCATTCCATTCCACCAATAGTGCTGACGCAAATTCTGATACATCTTAGTACTCCCTGGATGAATACTGTAGTTACTTCTGTGTGCCTCGGACAAAATCTTTTCCTTTAGCGCCTCGTCATTAGGCACGCACAGACGTCCTCTAAACTTCAATATTCCGTCAGCAGTCACTTGGAACTCGGCCTTTCTCTCTTCTACATTCATCGCCACAATCTTCTGAATGTTCGGGTCCGTAGATTGCATCTCCTTGATTCTTAGCTGAATCTCTGGTTCGATCCGCAACGTAGCCATCAGACTCGAGAGGTTTCCTACCTCGACCTTGAACTCAGAATCTCTGATTTCCTCCAGTAATGTCCACTCCTTGACCATCATATGCGCAATGCTCGACTTCCTACTCAGAGCATCTGCCACTTTATTCGCCTTTCCTGGATGGTACAAAATATCGCAGTCGTAGTCCTTCAACAACTCCATCCAACGACGCTGCCTCATATTCAGCTCCTTCTGCGAGAACAGATACTTCAAACTCTGATGGTCCGTAAAAATCTGGAATTTCTCTCCCACCAGATAATGCCTCCAAATCTTCAATGCAAAGACAATCGCAGCTAACTCCAAGTCGTGCGTCGGGTAATTCATCTCATGCGGCCTCAACTGTCGAGATGCATAAGCTACCACTCGTCCATGCTGCATCAAGACACACCCCAATCCTCTTAATGACGCATCGCTGTATATCTCAAATCCTCCTGGTCCAGACGGAATGGTTAAGACTGGTGCGGAAGTCAATCGATCCTTCAACTCTTGAAAACTCTCCTCGCACTTCTCAGTCCATTGAAACTTTGTTTCCTTCTTCAACAAACGCGTCAGAGGAGACGCTATCACAGAGAATCTTTCCACGAAGCGTCTATAATACCCAGCCAATCCAAGGAAACTTCGCACTTCCGTCACGGTCGCAGGTCTCGGCCATTTCTCTACTGCTTCAATCTTAGATGGGTCCACTGATATTCCTTCTCCAGATACTATATGACCAAGAAACGCCACTCTGCTCAGCCAGAACTCACACTTACTAAACTTCGCGTACAGCGAGTGTTCCCTTAGCGTTCGCAGAACGATCCTTAAGTGTTCTTCGTGGTCCTCAGAACTCTTCGAATACACTAATATGTCATCAATGAAGACTATCACAAACTGATCCAGAAACTCCTTGAACACTCGATTCATCATATCCATAAATGCGGCTGGAGCATTCGTCAATCCAAACGGCATAACTGTGAACTCATAGTGCCCATACCTCGTCCTAAAAGCAGTCTTAGGCACATCCTCTTTCTTAATCCTTAACTGGTGATAGCCTGTCCTTAGGTCTATCTTGGAGAACACGCAAGCGCCTTGAAGTTGGTCGAACAGGTCATCAATCCTTGGTAGAGGATACTTATTCTTGATCGTCACTTGGTTCAGCTGTCTGTAATCGATGCACAGCCTTAGTGATCCATCCTTTTTCTTAACAAACAGCACCGGAGCTCCCCATGGTGAAGCACTGGGGCGAATAAATCCTTTATCCAGCAGCTCTTGCATTTGCACCTTCAATTCCTTCAATTCCGATAACGACATCCTATACGGTGCTTTCGAGATCGGCTCCGTTCCAGGTGCCAATTCGATCATAAATTCTACTTCACGCTCAGGTGGCAATCCAGGCAACTCTTGAGGAAATACATCTGGATACTCACTTACTACAGGCACTTCTTCTAACTTCATTTCTAGGGCAGACGAATCTAATACTGATGCCAAAAATCCCAGGCAACCTTCATCCATTAACTTGGTCGCCTCTAAAGATGAGATCCAAGGAATCGACGTTCCTCCACGATTTCCCTTAAATTCATACCCAGGGTAGCCTACTGGGTTTAGCTGTATGATACTCCTACTACAGTCTACCACTGCACCATGCCTAACTAGCCAATCTATGCCAACAATCACGTCGAAATCATACATGGGCAGAACAGCTAAGTCAATTTCTTCTTGCCTATCGCCCAGAGCTAACTTACACCCCTTACATCCTAACGCAATAACCACTCTATCCTTCAGCGGGGTGGTTACATGCAAAGTCACATCCAACGGCTTAACATTCATCCCAGACAACTCAACAAAACGTGCAGATACGAAGGAGTGCGACGCTCCCGGATCAAACAAGGCATAAGCGGTATGACCACAAAGGGAAACGGTACCTGTGATCACCCCCGGCGCATTCTCAGTGTCCTTGCGCGCCATTGCATACACTCGTCCCTGAGCAGGCGGACGGTTCTGGTTTCCTTGCGGAGCGTTCACCATCTGCGGCTGTTGCTGTTGTTGGTGCTGGAACGGGGGTCTCTGACCCTTCCTCGGGCAGTTCCTCAGAATATGCCCCGTTTGGCCACATCCAAAGCAGCCTCCAGTTTTCCTTGGGCAAGGGCTGTTCCCATGCCTCCTGCCACAGTCACGGCAGACCTGATTCCCAGAGAACGATGGTTTTCCCAGGGTTCTCCTTGCAGGTGGAACGAACCTGCGGTTGTCCTTCATTGGCCTCTTGCCAAAGTCTCTAAAGTTCCCTCTTGGCACAAACCGCGACCCAGGTGCGGCGGCCTTTTCTTGCAGATCCCGCTCTATCGCCAGGGCTCGCTCATAGATCTCATTGTAGTCCCTTAGCCCAGTGGCGATGATCATACTTTTCAATTCGGGCCTCAATCCTTCCCTGAATCTCCTGGCCTTATCCCATGGGTCGTCAATCAGCCTGGCAAATTCACCCTCATATTGGTCCACAGTCAGTGATCCTTGGCGGAGCCTGATAAACTCTTCCATTTTCCTTTCTTGTGCTGCTTTAGAGAAATACTTTCCATTAAATGCTGTACAGAAGGCGGTCCAGCTCGGCCTCATACCATCCGGAAAGACTCGCCCTCTAGTGGCTTTCCACCAATCATCTGCAGTACCCTGAAGTTGATAAGTTGCCAACGAGACTTTCTCCTCATCTGCGCAACCCAACACGGAGAAAGCCTTCTCCAGCTGCTTGATCCACAAGGCAGCTACCTCTGGACCACCACTGCCATCAAACTTCGACGGCTGCAACTTCAGAAATTGCTCCACCATATGATGAGTCTGACGTCCACCATTTCCATGCCCATTGCCTCCATTGGCTCCATTTGCAGCGGCCAAGGCGGCCTCAGCTGCTTGGGCAACAGTGGCAGCTCTCTCAGCAGCTTGCCTAGCCATCAGGTTACTCACTTCAGTCAGAACTCTCATCATCTCTTCGATCCTAGGGTCCCCTTCAGACTCAGGAGCCCTCGAGCTCGATGCACCAGCAGTCGGTCTTCTGCCCCTATTGCTCATCCTTGCTAACGCTTACACCTAAAACAACGAAATTCCCATTCAGGAATTCGGAACTCTAAATCTAGCAACCAAGCTTTCGTCTACCGTCGCGTCCACTGACATGTATATGCATGTAAATAATCGCTGCAGCTTAAATGCAGTTGAACCTGGTCGACATCTAGACTCAAAGCTGAAAATGCATAACCCAGGCCACTCTGTTCGCAACCTCAACTAGAAGCCTGTCGGGAGCCGCTTCCTTGATCAGGTCTTTGCCCCGGCGACCACTCCCCGCCCTCATCGTTTCTTGGTGCGAACAGTTGTCCTAAGAAATTCATAGACAAAGAGAATCCCACTCCACGTGTCCCATACAACGCTTCATCACAGTTTTTAGACGTCCCGTCAATCCTGTCCCATACCAGGCTGACGGTCACCAAATCCAACAACATGAATGCATGCATTTCTTTCAAAATCCAAATCTCCTTTTTCAACAATAATCTTCCATTTCTAAACCATTTTGCTTTCGGTGCAGAAATCATGCAATGCATGATGGTCAAGCAGCGCACGACAGCCGACTAGGCATATAATCACATGCAATACCTCACAGACTAACATTCAGCAATTATCATTCAAGCGCCCAACTCATGGGGCTCTGCCATAGAACCTTACCTCAGGTCCTGACGCACCTGCAGCTTAGCATGAAATACCTTATCCCAAGGTTACTCTAGACAATCCATTCCGCTAAGCAATCACATGCGCCAATCAAATCATGCATTCTACCCTTCCTAATCCTTAGGTCTAGGGTCTGTCTAACTAACTACCCCAAAATCATCAGCCTTATCACTCCAAACCTCGAACGGTCTCGTATTGAGCTGACCTTGCTCTGATACCACTCGAACGGGGATGTCACGCCCCGGATCCCTTCTCGGGAACGCGGCATCCCGTCCCTGCGGAAGATACACCTCGCGCTCGCCTGGTTCACGATAAGCGACGGCCCAGGGATACTTTCTCTTCGTCGCGACCAGACGACGACACTTGCGCCAAATTCTCATACCTGCGGAAGCGTGCCTCCTATCCATACACACAAGCCTACATAGCAAAGGGGTAGCATGGACAAGATAAACATAAACAACATTTCATAAATACGATTAGCGTTAGGTACAGACTACCAAAAGAAAACCACTAGCTGTAGATCATCCTACGCTCTACTAATCCTCAAAACATCGGGATTCTGCCATAACTCAGTCCTCCTCGTCGGAATCCTCCACAGGGTCCTCCTCTGGATCCTCCTCCTCGGTATCCATCGCATCGCCCTCCTCGTGGCCATCTATCTCGGAGCGCCCTGGAGACGGCAACTCTTGCTTCGAGTCGGGGTCGATCACCTGGCCTCCATATTCTGCAGGCTGGAGCCAAAACGGGTCCTCCTCCATGGGAATCGGGGAATCTCTCTGGGGTCCCTCAAAGCCATGTAGGCCCTCTCTAAACCAAGCCTCGAATCTATGGGGCACTAAGTAAGGACCTCCCTGATCTACGAGCACAGTCGTCACATGCCTATGCCACAGGGTAGCGTGCATATCAAAATGGAGGGTAACCTGGGTGTCCATCTGGATCGGCAGACCAAAAAGCATCGGTGGCACATCCATCACTAGCGACCTGGATCTGAAAAGGGTGGCAACCAACGCAGTGAGTCGAGGACTCAGCAAGCTCACCACTAATCCTAGCGTAGGGTAGGATATACGAGTGGGGTCGGTCCTAACTAGTAACTAGGGTTTGGTACTCGGAGTCCAACGCTCTCGATCTCCCCAGTTATCATCATGCCTCATATAGCCAATACGAGTTTCGTCACAACAATTCATGCAATACAGACGGGCAATATCAACAATCAGCAATAACATTATGCAAATGCCACAGGCCTCAAACGGCCATCACAGATCCCATGGATCAGCCCGCCTATCACTCCAATTCCCATCAGGGCTCTACCAACAGTGCCACACAGCATGCCACGCTGCGTCTCGGACGCCTTATGCTGGCCTCCCTTTTCTCTCCATCTCCCATCAGGGCGCTACCAACAGTGCCACACGGCATAAATCTCGGTGCCACATAGGCCCGTACCACACTGCGTTTCTGACGCCTTACGTTGGTCTCCCTTTTCTCTCCACTTCCCCTCAGGGCACAATCTCATGTCACATCCCCAGTGACTCATGCAATGCTCTGAATGTATGCAGGGCCCAGATGATCACATCAATAATTCAACACAGAGCATGCATGCCAATAATCATAAGTGCAAGACAGAGCACATCAATCGACCAACTGATACATCTCATGATCAACGAGCCAAGCAGACGTAGATTAATTATCTCTATCTACAAAGTTTCGATCATCCAAGTCCGCCTTACATCTTAAACAAAAGTCTACTATACTATCAATTACCCAAGGACAACCCACTAATCGAGTCCATATAAACCAGGGCCTAATCTAATTAAGAACCTCCAATTAATCGAGCTAAGTTCGACTGGCCTAAGGCCCACTTCAATAGTTGAGGTCCAATAGTTGATTCTTAAATTAATTCATATGGGTTGGGCCTATTATTTTATTAAATTCGTGCAAGGCCCAAGCCCATTTCTAAAGGTTTACTATTCAAGCCCATATTCATTATTTTAGGCCCAATTTGAATACCCAAGCCCATATACATTTTTGGGTTTCATTCTTTAATGTTCATGGACTTAATTTAGGCCCAATTTAAGAGGATTTTCGTCCATTAGTGGCCCACTAGCTAGATTTGGCCCATTTTGATTAGTTTTGGCCCAATTACTTAATTTTAAAGCTTTCAAGCCCATTATTTCCCTTCGGCCCATTAAGTACACGCCTAAGCCCACATTTGCAGCCCACTTTTCACGTTTTTATGGCCTGTTCAAGTTGTTAGTTTCGTCTATTGGCAAGTCCATTGGTTGCATCCAAGCCCGGTAGCTCATATTAAGCCTGAATCATGTAGTTTAAGTGTTGGAGCCCATTAACACACTTAGATCCACCCCATACTCATTCAAACCGTATACCCACAGCCATGTAAACCGAAATCCAGCCCCCTTACAAGCCTCCAAGCTCTTAGTTTAACCCCTTGCACCAAGTACATAACGCAACCTTACTTGTCTAGGCTTGAACCATGAAATCTCTACTAAAAATCATCATAATCGGCCTCTAATGGCGTTCCACAAACGTATATTACTAACCTAAACCAAGATTAGGGGTAGAGCTTACCGGATATGGGTTGGAAATGACGACGACGCAAGGCGGAGCAAGGAACGGCCGGTTGGAGCTCACGGCTTAGGGAGGGAAGCGGCGGCAACGGTGGCTGTTCCGGCGGTTCCACGGAGTTCCAAGGGTCCTAAGGTGACCATTTGCCAAGCCAAAGACATGAGGGATGCAAGGAAACAAGGTGGAACAAGTTCGGGTTCAAATGGAAGCGAAACGACGATGAGGAGGCGGGCTGTTTCGGGCTTTTCGTGGGGGTCCAAGCCGTGGGAAATGAACAAGAATGAGCTAGGGAGACTTACCTAAAGTTGAGGAGGATCGGCGGTGGCCGGAGGGCTCGGCGGCGGCGGCGACGGTGGCGGAGGGAGAGAGGGCCGAGAGAGACGAGCACGGGAGGGAGAGAGATTTCGGGAGAGGGGGAGAGAGGAGGGTGGCCGAAAATGAGAGAATGAGGGAGGAGAGCGAGAGAAGAGACTTAAGTGAGAGGGGGTAGTGTGTTAGGTGAGGTGAATAGTAAGTGAATAGTGACCTTGATTTGAATTTTACAAGACATGTGTACTTGACATTGACTTGATGGATTGCCTTGGAAATTGTGCCATGATTGACCGATGGATTTGATTGATTGATTGACAAGACATCGATTGATTTGACAACTGATTTGACTTGCCTCGATTTGCGTGCCAAATGCACCGATCGGGTCTCGAGCGCGAACGAATTTTAGACAGGATTTGATTTCGATCGGTCGAATCTACTCTCAAAAATCCTAATTCTATTCATCCTAAGGACTGAGCATTTACCGGGGGCATTTCGGTAATTTTCCATTGACGTCTTGCTTCTCGACGTACACCGGCTGTCTGCCCTTCTGGCGACATTTCTGAAACTGACTTTATTTCTTAATTGTGTTTGTCTTACTAATTCGATTGTCCGAAGTCGGATTTCATTTCGTGGTCAATTTCATTAATTTACGACTCTGTCTCTGTCTCAGACCAACGGGCGGCTGTTTGGAAAATTCTCCCCAGTTAGCCTTTCCCCTTCGGTTGGTCATCTCAGGGTAGCTAATCCTGAGTGAGCGTCGATCAGAGGGTATTAACGAAGTGTTTCCATTCCTTTAGAAAATCCGATAATTGGGTCGAATTTTCAGACTGTTACAGTTAGGGCCCCGCATACATTTAGAGCATTGCATGAGTCACCGAGGATGTGACATGAGAATGTGCCCAAGATGGGGAAATGGAGAGAAAAGGGAGACCAACGTAAGGCGTCAGAAACGCAGTGTGGTAATTGCCGTGTGGCACTGAGATTGAGCCCTGATGGGAATTGGAGTGATAGGCGGGCTGATCCATGGGATTCGTGATGGCCGCTTGAGGCCTGCAGCATCGCATGACATGACTGCTGATTGTTTGATATTGCCCGTCTGTATTGTGCAACTTGTATTATTATGTGGTTCGTGTTGGTTACAATGGGCTATAGTATCTTGGGAGATCGAGAGTGGTTGGACCCTGAATCTTGAAACCTAGATATTGGTTAGGACCGACCCCGCTTGTATATCCTACCCTACGCTAGGATTAGTGGTGAGCTTGCTGAGTCCTCGACTCACTGGTGTTGGTTGCCTCTTTTACAGATCCAGGTCACCAGTAATGGCCGCTCCGCCGATGCTTTTTGGACTGCCGATTCAGATGGACACTCACATCACCCTCCATTTTGATATGCACGCTACCCTGTGGCATAGGCATGTGACGACTGTACTCGTAGATCAGGGAGGTCCTTACTTAGTGCCCCATAGGTTTGAGGCTTGGTTTAGAGAGGGCTTTCATGGCTTTGAGGGACCCCAGCGGGATTCCTCGATACCCATGGAGGAGGACCCATTCTAGCTGCAGCCTGCTGAGTATGGAGGCCAGGTGATCGACCCCGACCCACTGCAGGAGTTGCCGTCCCCGGGACAATATGAGATTGATGGCCACGAGGATGGCGATGCCATGGATACCGATGAGGAGGATCCAGAAGAAGACCCAGTGGAGGATTCCGATGAGGAGCTAGAGGAGGACTGAGTCCCTGGCAGTGGTTTAGTGTTTTGGAATTTGCATGAGCGTAGGTTCGTCTGTAGGTTGTGGCTTCTTTTTGGGGTCTGTACCTAACGCTTGATATGTATATAATGCTGTTTGTATTTACTCTGTCTATGCTGTCCTTTGGCCTTGTATGCTTGTGTGAATGGAATGGAGGCACGCTTCCGCAGGTATGAAAGTTCGTTGAAGGCCGCGTCGTCTGGTTGCGACGAAGTGAAAAATTTTCTGGGCCGTCGCATACCGTAAAACCAGGCGAGTGCGAGGTGTATCTTCCGCAGGAACGGGATGCCGCGTTCCCGAGTGGGGATCAGGGGCGTGACATCCCCGTTCGAGTGGTATCAAAGCAAGGTCAGCTCGATAAGAGACCGTTCGAGGTTTTGGAGTGATATGGATGTTGATTTTGGGGTAGTTAGATAGATAGACCCTAGGCCTAAGGATAGGAAAGGGGTACAATGCATGAATTGATTGGCGCATGTGAATGCTTGGTTCGATTGGTTGCCTAGAGTAGACTGAGGCAGAGGTATTCTGAACTAAGTTGCAGGTGCGTCAGGACCTGAGGTAAGGTTCTAAGGCAGAGCCCCATGAATAGGGCGCTTGATTGCTGATTGCTGAATGTTAGCCTGTGAGATATTGCTTGTGGTTGTACGCCTAGTCGGCTGTCGCGCGCTGTCTGACCATCATGCATTGCATAACTTCTGCATTAAAGGCGAAATGGTTTATAAATGAAAGCTGTTAATAAGGGGATTTGGATTTGAAAAGTGCATGCATCTCATGTTGTTGGATTTGGTGACCGTCAGCCTGGTATGGGACAGGATTGACGGGACGTCTAAAAACTGTGATGAAGCGTGGTATGGGACACGTGGAGTGGGATTCTCTCTGTCTTTAGGTGACTTAGGACAACTGTTCACACCAAGAAACGATGAGGGCGGGGAGTGGTCGCCGGGGCAGAGACCTAATCAAGGAAGCGGCTCCCGACAGGCTTCTAGTTGAGGTGGCGAACAGAGTGGCCTAGGTTGTGCATTTTCAGGTTGAGTCTAGTTGTCAATTGGGTCCAACTGCATTTAAGCTGCAGCGAATATTTACATGCATATACATGTCAGTAGACGCGATAGTAGACGAAAGCTTGGTTGTTAGATTTAGAATTTCGAATTCCTGAATGGGAATTTCGTTTGTTCTAGGCGTGAGTTTTAGCAAGGATGAGCAATAGGGGCAGAAGACCGACTGCTGGTGCATCGAGCTCGAGGGCTCCTGAGTCTGAAGGGGACCCTAGGATCGAAGAGATGATGAGAGTTCTGACTGAAGTGAGTAACCTGATGGCTAGGCAAGCTGCTGAGAGAGCTGCCAATGTTGCCCAAGCAGCTGAGGCCGCCTTGGCCGATGCGAACGGAGCCAATGGAGGCAATGGGCATGGAAATGGAGGACGTCAGACTCATCATATTGTGGAACAGTTTCTCAAGTTGCAGCCATCGAAGTTTGACGGTAGTGGTGGTCCCGAAGTAGCTGCCTTGTGGATCGAACAGCTTGAGAAGGCTTTTACTGTCCTGGGTTGCACCGATGAGGAGAAGGTTTCGTTGGCAACTTATCAGCTTCAAGGGACTGCAGATGACTGGTGGAAGGCCACTAGAGGACGAGTCTTTCCTGATGGCATGAGGCCAAACTGGGCTGCTTTCTGTGCAGCATTTAATGGAAAGTATTTCTCTGAAGCAGCACAAGAAAGGAAAATGGAAGAGTTTATAAGGCTCAGGCAAGGACAGATAACCGTGGATCAGTACGAGGGTGAGTTTGCCAGATTGTCCAAGTTCGCACGAAGACTGATTGAGGATCCGTGGGACAAAGCCAGAAGGTTCCGAGAAGGTTTGAGACCAGAGCTAAAGAGCATGATCATCGCCACTGGGCTGAGGGACTACAATGAGATTTATGAGCGAGCTCTGGCGATAGAGCGAGATCTGCAGGAGAAGGCCGCCGCATCTGGATCGCGGTTTGTGCCAAGAGGGAACTTTAGAGACTTTGGCAAGAGGCCAATGAAGGACACCCGCAGGTTCGTTCCACCTGCAAGAAGGACTCTGGGAAAACCGTCATTCCTCGGGATTCAGAACTGCCGTGACTGTGGCAGGAGGCATGGGAACAGCCCTTGCCCAAGGAAGACTGGAGGCTGCTTTGGATGTGGCCAGACAGGGCATATTCTGAGGAACTGCCCGAGAAGAGGTCCGAGACCCCCGTTCCAGCCGCAGCAGCAGCCGCCGATGGTGAATGCTCCTCAGGGAAATCAGAACCGTCCACCTGTTCAGGGACGAGTCTATGCAGTAGCGCGAAAGGATGCTGAGAACGCGCCAGGGGTGATCACAGGTACCGTTTCTCTCTGTGGTCATACTGCGTATGCTTTGTTTGATCCGGGAGCGTCGCACTCTTTTGTATCTTCACGTTTTGCTGAGTTAGCTGGGATGAATGTTAAGCCGTTGAATGTGACTATGCATGTAACCACCCCGTTAAAGGATAGAGTGATTGTTGCGCTAGGATGTAAGGGGTGTAAATTAGTCCTGGGCAATAGAGAGGAAGAGATCGATTTAGCTGTTTTGCCCATGTTTGATTTTGACGTGATTGTTGGCATGGATTAGTTGGTTAGACATGGGGCAGTAATAGACTGTGGTAGAAGTATGATACAGCTAAACCCGGTAGGCCACCCTGGGTATGAATTTAGAGAAAATCGAGGAGGAACGTCGATTCCTTGGATCTCGTCGTTAGAAGCGACTAAACTGATGGATGAAGGTTGTCTGGGATTTCTAGCATCAGTGTCAGATTCGACTGCTCAAGAGGTGAAGTTGGAGGAAGTGCCTGTAGTGAGAGAGTACCCGGACGTGTTTCCTCAAGAATTGCCTGGCTTGCCACCAGAGCGTGACGTAGAGTTTGTGATTGAGTTGGCACCTGGAACAGAGCCGATCTCGAAAGCACCGTACAGGATGTCGTTGTCGCTAAGACTGTGCATCGACTACAGACAGCTGAACCAAGTGACGATCAAGAACAAGTATCCTCTGCCAAGGATTGATGACCTGTTTGATCAGCTTCAAGGTGTATGTGTGTTCTCCAAGATAGACCTAAGGACAGGCTATCACCAATTGAGGATTAAGAAGGAGGACGTGCCTAAGACTGCCTTTAGGACGAGGTATGGGCACTACGAGTTCACAGTTATGCCATTTGGATTGACGAACGCCCCGGCAGCATTTATGGACATGATGAATCGAGTATTCAAGGAGTTTCTGGATCAGTTCGTGATAGTCTTCATTGATGACATATTGGTGTATTCGAAGAGTCCTGAGAACCACGAGGAACACTTAAGGATTGTCCTACAGACGTTAAGGGAACACTCGCTTTATGCGAAGTTTAGTAAGTGTGAGTTCTGGTTAAGCAGAGTGGCGTTTCTTGGTCATATAGTATCTGGAGAAGGAATATCGGTGGATCCATCTAAGATTGAAGCCGTGGAGAAGTGGCTGAGGCCAACAACTGTGACTGAAGTACGAAGTTTTCTTGGATTGGCTGGGTATTACAGACGCTCTGTGGAAAGGTTCTCGATGTTAGCGTCTCCTCTGACCCATTTGTTGAAGAAGGAAACAAGGTTTGAATGGACCGAGAGGTGCGAGGAAAGTTTTCAGGAGTTGAAGGATCGATTAACTTCCGCACCAGTGTTGACCATCCCATCTGGACCTGGAGGGTTTGAGATATACAGCGATGCGTCATTAAGAGGATTGGGATGTGTCTTGATGCAGTATGGACGAGTAGTAGCTTATGCATCTAGACAGCTGAGGCCGCATGAGATGAACTACCCGACGCACAACCTGGAGTTAGCCGCCATAGTGTTCGCATTGAAGATTTGGAGGCATTACATGGTGGGAGAGAAATTTCAGATCTACACCGATCATCAGAGTTTGAAGTATTTGTTTTCGCAGAAAGAACTGAATATGAGACAGCGTCGTTGGATGGAGCTGTTGAAGGACTACGACTGCGATATTTTGTACCATCCAGGAAAGGCGAATAAGGTAGCGGATGCTCTGAGTAGGAAGTCGAGCATTGCGCATATGATGGTCAAAGAGTGGACATTACTGGAGGAAATCAGAGATTCTGAGTTCAAGGTCGAGGTAGGAAACCTCTCGAGTCTGATGGATGCGTTGCAGATTGAACCAGAGATTCAGCTAAGGATCAAAGAGTTGCAGTCTACGGACCCGGACATTCAGAAGATTGTGGCGATGAATACAGATGAGAGGAAGGCTGAGTTCCAAGTAACTGCTGATGGAATATTGAAGTTTAGAGGACGTTTGTGCGTGCCAAGCGATGAAGAGCTGAAGGAAAGGATTTTGTCTGAGGCGCACAGAAGTAACTACAGTATTCATCTAGGGAGTACGAAGATGTATCAGAATTTGTGTCAGCATTATTGGTGGAATGGAATGAAGGTAGATGTGGCTAAGCATGTAGCTAAGTGTCTGACGTGCCAACAGGTAAAGGCACAGCATTGCAAGCCTGGAGGATTATTGCAACCATTGGAAATCCCAGAGTGGAAATGGGAGCATGTCACTATGGATTTTGTGACAGGATTGCCAAGAAGTCAGAGAGGCAATGATTCGATATGGGTAATAGTGGACAGACTGACGAAATCTGCACATTTCATTGCAGTACGAAAGGACACTACCTTGGAAAAGTTGGCTGAATTGTACGTGAGGCAGATCGTGAGATTGCATGGGGTACCAGTAAGCATTGTATCGGACAGAGATCCTCGTTTCATAGCTACGTTTTGGAAGAGTTTGCAGGGTGCTTTGGGAACCGAGTTGAGATTCAGTACAGCCTATCATCCTCAGACAGACGGTCAGTCGGAAAGGACTATACAGACTCTGGAGGACATGCTGAGAGCGTGTGTAATCGATTTCAAAGGAGGCTGGGAAGAACAGTTACACTTGGTGGAATTTGCCTACAACAACAGCTATCAGCAGAGTATCAGAATGGCACCGTTTGAGGCATTGTATGGGAGAGCTTGCAGAACTCCGATTTGTTGGGACGAAGTTGGCGAGAAAAGTATAACAGGCCCGGAATCAGCACAGCAGTCAGTCGAGGCAGTCAGGGTGATTAGAGACAGACTGAGGACCGCTCAGAGTAGGTAGAAGAGCTATGCAGACAAGAGACGTAAGCCATTGGAATTTCAAGCTGGAGATCATGTATTTCTGAAGGTGTCGCCGATGCGAGGACTATCTCGGTTTGGCAAGAAAGGAAAGTTGAGTCCAAGATTTGTTGGGCCATTCGAGATTTTGGAGAAGATCGGGACATTAGCTTATCGTCTTGCACTGCCGCCAAACTTATCGCAAATTCATAATGTGTTTCATGTGTCGATGCTTCGGAAGTACGAGCCGGACCCTGGCCATATACTCGATCATGAAGTCATTGAAATGGATGACCGCGTCTCGTACGTGGAAAGGCCAGTAAGGATTGAAGATCGTAAGGAGCAAGTCTTGAGGAACAAGACAATACCGCTGGTCAAGGTTATCTGGGAGCACCATGGAACTGAAGGAGCAACTTGGGAAAGCGAGGACGAAATGAAGAAGAAGTATCCGTATTTGTTTGGGTAGCTCAGTGTAAATTCTGTTTTGTTGTAAGGATTGATGGATGTAAATTTCGAGGACGAAATTTTTATAAGAAGGGAAGAATTGTGACAGTCTGAAAATTCGACCCAATTATCGGAAATTCTAAATGAATGGAAATACTTCGTTAATACACTCTGATCGACGCTCACTCAGGATTAGCTACCTTGAGTTGACCAACCAAAGGGGAAAGGCTATCTGGGAAGAATTTTCCAAACAGCCGCCCGTTGGTCTGAGACAGAGACAGAGTCGTTATTTAATGAAATTGACCACAAAATGAAATCCGACTTTGGACAATCGAATCAGTAAGATAAACACAACTAAGAAATGAACTCAGTTTCAGAAATGTCGCCAGAAGGGCAGACAGCCGGTGTACGTCGTGAAGCAACACGCGATTGGAAAATTACCGAAATGCCCCCGGTAAATGCTTAGTCCTTAGAATTAGTTGAATTAGGATTTTTGGGAGTAGATTCGGTCAATCGAAATCAAATCCTGTCTAAAATTAGTTCGCGCTCGGGACCCGATCGGTGCATTTGGCACGCAAATCGAGGCAAGTCAAATCAGTTGTCAAATCAATCAAACATCTTGTCAATCAATCAATCACATCATGGCACAATTTCCAAGAATGTCAACCCATCAATCCATCAAGTAAATCAAGTGTCATTCAAGCATAGTAAACATCATATCCTTGTCACTATTCAACCTAACCCCATTATCTTATTTTGAATTTCACTATAACCCACATAAACCTCTCTCTCTCTCCTCCCTCACTCTCTCATTTTCGACAATACCCTCACCTCTCTCTCCCTCCCGAAATCTCTCCCCCTCACGGTTTCCTTCGACCGCCGCTCCTCCACCGTGAGCCACCGTCGTCCGCCACCTTCCCCGTCGCCACCACCTCACGGTAAGCCCCTTCTCATCCTTCCTTTGTTGTTCCGTGGCCTTGAGAGCCTCTTGAAGCCCGACCTCAACTCATCTCTTCTCTATCTCCCTCGGGTTTCAAGCCGGCCGCCCGACCATCGTCGTCGTTCGTCGTCGTTCGGCCACCGTCCCTCACCGCCGATCATCCCCACTCCTTGGTAAGCTTCTTGACTCACCTTCCTTCCATTTCCACAAACGTGAGGCGCCGTTCAATAGCCAACCGAACCCGATTCTCCTTGTAGGCCGTGAACCCTATTCGGCCGTCCGGTGTTTCCCCGGCTTGCATCGTCGTTCCGAGCCGCTTTAGGTAAGCTCTACCCCTAATCTTGGTTTAGGTTAGTTGTATATGTATGTGAAATGTGTTCTAGAGGGCTGTCCATGATGGTTTATAGAAGAAATTGCATGGTTAAAGGTTAGGCAAGTTATGTTTGTTGAGGTGATTAGTATGTTAGGTTAAACTAAGAGCTTAGAGACTTGGAGAGGGCTGGAAATTGAGTATTCAAGGTTGTGGGAGTTCGGTTTGGGCGTGTATGGGGTGGCCGAAGTGTATTAGTGGGCTCGGGAAATTGAATAAGGTAAGTTGGGCTTAAAATAAGCTAACGGGCCGAAGACATTCCAAAGGACTCGCCCATGGACGAAACTAATAACTTGAACGGGCCTTAAAAACATGAATTGTGGGCTGCAAGTGTGGGCTTAGGCGTGTACTTAAAGGGCAAAAGGGAACTAATGGGCTTGGAAGCTTTAAATTCAAGTAATTGGGCCAAAATTTAACAAAATGGGCCTAACCTAACTAATGGGCCACTAAGGGACGAAAATCCACTTAAATTGGGCCTAAATTAAGTCCATGAACATCTAAGAATGAAACCCAAAAGTGTAAAAGGTTATCAATTTGGGCCTAAAAGGTTATCAATTTGGGCCTAAAATAATGGAAATGGGCTTAAATAATAAATCCTTGGAAATGGGCTTGGGCCTTACGCGAAATTAATAAAATAATAAGCCCAACCCATATGATTTAATTTAAGAATTTATTATTGGACCTCAACTTCTGAAGTGGGCCTTAGGCCCAGTCGAACTTAGCTTGATTAATTAAAGACCCTTAATTAGATTAGACCTTGGCTTATATGGGCTCGATCAATGGGTTGCTCTTGGGTAAGTAATGGTATGGTAGAACTTCGTATGAGATGTAAGGCGAACTTACGTGATCGGAACTTCGTGAGTAGAGGCATTTGATCTATGTCCGCTTGGCTCGAGGAACATGAGATCGATTGAATGGTTGAATGACGTACTCTGCTCTTGCACTTATGCTTCTTGGCATGCATGCTCTGTGTTGAATTGTCGATGTGATCATTTAGGCCCTGCATACATTCAGAGCATTGCACGAGTCACCGAAGATGTGACATGAGAATGTGCCCAAGATGGGGAAATGGAGAGAAAAGGGAGACCAACGTAAGGCGTCAGAAACGCAGTGTGGTAATTGCCGTGTGGCACTGAGATTGAGCCCTGATGGGAATTGGAGTGATAGGCGGGCTGATCCATGGGATCCGTGATGGCCGCTTGAGGCCTGTAGCATCGCATGACATGATTGTTGATTGTTTGATATTGCCCGTCTGTATTGTGCAACTTGTATTATTATGTGGTCGTGTTTGTTACAATGGGCTATAGTATCTTGGGAGATCGAGAGTGGTTGGACCCTGAACCCTGAAACCTAGATATTGGTTAGGACTGTCACGCCCCGGATCCCTTCTCGGGAACGCGGCATTCCGTTCCTGCGGAAGATACACCTCGCGCTCGCCTGGTTCACGATAAGCGACGGCCTAGGGATACTTTCTCTTCGTCGCGACCAGACGACGACACTTGCGCCAAATTCTCATACCTGCGGAAGCGTGCCTCCTATCCATACACACAATCATACATAGCAAAGGGGTAGCATGGACAAGATAAACATAAACAACATTTCATAAATACGATTAGCGTTAGGTACAGACTACCAAAAGAAAACCACTAGCTGTAGATCATCCTACGCTCTACTAATCCTCAAAACATCGGGATTCTGCCATAACTCAGTCCTCCTCGTCGGAATCCTCCACAGGGTCCTCCTCTGGATCCTCCTCCTCGGTATCCATCGCATCGCCCTCCTCGTGGCCATCTATCTCAGAGCGCCCTGGAGACGGCAACTCCTGCTTCGGGTCGGGGTCGATCACCTGGCCTCCACATTCTGCAGGCTGGAGCCAAAACGGGTCCTCCTCCATGGGAATCGGGGAATCTCTCTGGGGTCCCTCAAAGCCATGTAGGCCCTCTCTAAACCAAGCCTCGAATCTATGGGGCACTAAGTAAGGACCTCCCTGATCTACGAGCACAGTCGTCACATGCCTATGCCACAGCGTAGCGTGCATATCAAAATGGAGGGTAACCTGGGTGTCCATCTGGATCGGCAGACCAAAAAGCATCGGTGGCACATCCATCACTAGCGACCTGGATCTGAAAAGGGTGGCAACCAACGCCAGTGAGTCGAGGACTCAGCAAGCTCACCACTAATCCTAGCGTAGGGTAGGATATACGCGTGGGGTCGGTCCTAACTAGTAACTAGGGTTTGGTACTCGGAGTCCAACACTCTCGATCTCCCCAGTTATCATCATGCCTCATATAGCCAATACGAGTTTCGTCACAACAATTCATGCAATACAGACGGGCAATATCAACAATCAGCAATAACATTATGCAAATGCCACAGGCCTCAAACGGCCATCACAGATCCCATGGATCAGCCCGCCTATCACTCCAATTCCCATCAGGGCTCTACCAACAGTGCCACACAGCATGCCACGCTGCGTCTCGGACGCCTTATGCTGGCCTCCCTTTTCTCTCCATCTCCCATCAGGGCGCTACCAACAGTGCCACACGGCATAAATCTCGGTGCCACATAGGCCCGTACCACACTGCGTTTCTGACGCCTTACGTTGGTCTCCCTTTTCTCTCCACTTCCCCTCAGGGCACAATCTCACGTCACATTCCCAGTGACTCATGCAATGCTCTGAATGTATGCAGGGCCCAGATGATCACATCAATAACTCAACACAGAGCATGCATGCAAATAAATACAAGTGCAGGAGTAGAGCACATCATTCAATCGATCAGTGAACCTCACGATCATCAACCAAACAGACATGGATCGTAGGCCTCTACTTTCACAGTCTCGATCATCTAAATTCGCCTTACATCTCATACAAGAGTCTGTCATTGTCATCACTTACTCAAGGGCAACTCGTTAATCCAACCCATATAAACCAAGGTCTAATCTAATTAAGAACCTCTAATTAATCAAGCTAAGTTCGACTGGGCCTAAGGCCCACTTCAATAGTTGAGGTCCAATAATTAATTCTTAAATTAATTCATATGGGTTGGGCCTATTATTTTATTAATTTCGTGCAAGGCCCAAGCCCATTTCTAAAGGTTTACTATTTAAGCCCATATTCATTATTTCAGGCCCAATTTGAGTACCCAAGCCCATATACATTTTTGGGTTTCATTCTTTAATGTTCATGGACTTAATTTAGGCCCAATTTAAGTGGATTTTCGTCCATTAGTGGCCCACTAGCTAGATTTGGCCCATTCTGATTAGTTTTGGCCCAATTACTTGATTTTTAAAGCTTCCAAGCCCATTAGTTCCCTTTGGCCCATTAAGTACACGCCTAAGCCCACATTTGCAGCCCACTAATCATGTTTTCAAGGCCCATTCGGATGGTGGATATCACCCATTAGTAAGTCCATTAGTTGTATTTAGGCCCGGTAGCCCGTATTAGGTCCGATTCAAGTGATTTAAGTCTCGAAGCCCATTAATCCCTTTCAGTCCACCCTATACACGCCTAGACCGAATTTCCACAGCCTTGTATACCACACTTCCAGCCCTCTACAAGCCTCGAAACTCTTAGTTTAACCCTTGCACCATGCACATAACGCAACCTTACTTGTCTAGGCTTGAACCATGCAATCTCTTTACTAAAATCATCATAATCGGCCTCTATTAACATTCCACAAATGTATATTACTAACCTAAACAAAGATTAGGGGTAGAGCTTACCGAATATGGGTTGGAAATGACGACGACGCGAGGCGGAGCAAGGGACGGCCAAGTGTGGCTCACGGCCTACAAGGGGATTTGGGTTGGCTCGGTCAACAAACGGCTTCGAATAGCCGTGGAAAATGAAGACAAGGGAGCTTGGAGCACTTACCAAAGAGTGTGGGTGGCCGGTGAGGATGGACGGCGGCCGGAGGACGGTGGAAACGACGGCGATGTCGGCTCGGCTACATGGAGGAACCGAGAGAGAGAGAGAGAGAGAGAGAGAGAGAGAGAGAGAGAGAGAGAGAGAGAGAGAGAGACGGTGAGGTTGGTTCGGCGTCCAAAGGGCCTCATGGCCATGGAGAATGGAGAGAGAAGGGTCCAAGGAAGCTTACCTAGGCAACGGCTTGAAGGATGATGATCGACGGCAACGGCGGAACCGGGCGGCCGAACGACGGGGAGGAGGAGCTCTCGGGCGGACGGGAAATCAAGGGAGGAGAAGAAGAAAAAAAAAGGAGAGAGGGAGAGAAAGGGGTCTCGGCCGAATGGGGGTGAGGGAGGAGAGAGTGAGAGAAGGGTAAGACTTAAGTGAGATTCAAATGGGTTAGTGGATTAGGTGAAATAGTGACTTGTACTTGAAATGACAAATGGAGTGACTTGATGGATTGCATTGGGAATTGGACCAAGATTGACTTGTCTTGGAAATTAAACCATGATGTGATTGATGTGATTGACAAGACGTTTGATTGATTTGACAACTGATTTGACTTGCCTCGATTTGCGTGCCAAATGCACCGATCGGGTCTCGAGCGCGAACGAATTTTAGACAGGATTTGATTTTGATTAGTTGAATCTACTCTAAAAAATCCTAATTCTATTGATCCTAAGGACTGAGCATTTACCGGGGGCATTTCGGTAATTTTCCATTGACGTCTTGCTTCTCGACGTACACCGGCTGTCTGCCCTTCTGGCGACATTTCTGAAACTGACTTTATTTCTTAATTGTGTTTGTCTTACTAATTCGATTGTCCGAAGTCGGATTTCATTTCGTGGTCAATTTCATTAATTTACGACTCTGTCTCTGTCTCAGACCAACGGGCGGCTGTTTGGAAAATTCTCCCCAGTTAGCCTTTCCCCTTCGGTTGGTCATCTCAGGGTAGCTAATCCTGAGTGAGCGTCGATCAGAGGTATTAACGAAGTGTTTCCATTCCTTTAGAAATTCCGATATTTGGGTCGAATTTTCAGACTGTTACAACCGACCCCGCTTGTATATCCTACCCTACGCTAGGATTAGTGGTGAGCTTGCTGAGTCCTCGACTCACTGGCGTTGGTTGCCTCCTTTTACAGATCCAGGTCACCAGTAATGGCCGCTCCGCCGATGCTTTTTGGACTGCTGATTCAGATGGACACTCACATCACCCTCCATTTTGATATGCACGCTACCCTGTGGCATAGGCATGTGACGACTGTACTCGTAGATCAGGGAGGTCCTTACTTAGTGCCCCATAGGTTTGAGGCTTGGTTTAGAGAGGGCCTTCATGGCTTTGTGGGACCCCAGCGAGATTCCCCGATACCCATGGAGGAGGACCCATTCTGGCTGCAGCCTGCTGAGTATGGAGGCCAGGTGATCGACCCCGACCCACTGCAGGAGTTGCCGTCCCCGGGACGATATTAGATTGATGGCCACGAGGAGGGCGATGCCATGGATACCGATGAGGAGGATCCAGAAGAAGACCCAGTGGAGGATTCCGATGAGGAGCCGGAGGAGGACTGAGTCCCTGGCAGTGGTTTAGTGTTTTGGAATTTGCATGAGCGTAGGTTCGTCTGTAGGTTGTGGCTTCTTTTTGGGGTCTGTACCTAACGCTTGATATGTATATAATGCTGTTTGTATTTACTCTGTCTATGCTGCCCTTTGGCCTTGTATGCTTGTGTGAATGGAATGGAGGCACGCTTCCGCAGGTATGAAAGTTCGTTGAAGGCCGCGTCGTCTGGTTGCGACGAAGTGAAAAATTTTCTAGGCCGTCGCATACCGTAAAACCAGGCGAGTGCGAGGTGTATCTTCCGCAGGATCGGGATGCCGCGTTCCCGAGTGGGGATCAGGGGCGTGACAGCCTCGCCATGGGGAGCCCCGGTGCTGTTTGTTAAGAAGAAGGATGTATCGCTAAGACTGTATATCGACTACAGACAGCTGAACCAAGTGACGATCAAGAATAAGTATCCTCTGCAATGGATATGATGAATCGAGTGTTCAAGGAGTTTCTGGATCAGTTCGTGATAGTCTTCATTGATGATATATTGGTGTATTCGAAGAGTTCTGAGGACCACGAGGAACACTTAAGGATTGTCCTGCAGACGTTAAGGGAACACTCGCTGTATGCGAAGTTTAGCAAGTGTGAGTTCTACCTAAGCAGAGTGGCGTTCCTTGGACACATAGTATCTGGAGAAGGAATATCAATGGATCCAGCAAAGATCGAGGCTGTAGAGAAATGGCCGAGGCCAACAACTGTGACTGAAGTGAGAAGTTTTCTTGGATTGGCTGGCTACTATAGACGCTTTGTGGAAAGGTTCTCGGTGATAGCGTCTCCTCTGACCCATTTGCTGAAGAAGGAAACGAGGTTTGAATGGACTGAGAAGTGCGAGGAAAGCTTTCAGGAGTTGAAGGATCGACTAACTTCCGCACCAGTGTTAACCATCCCGTCTGGGCATGGAGGATTTGAAATTTATAGTGATGCTGAGGCCGCATGAGATGAACTACCCGACGCACGACTTGGAGTTAGCTGCCATAGTGTTCGCATTGAAGATTTGGAGGCATAATTTGGTGGGAGAGAAGTTTCAGATCTATACTGATCATCAGAGTTTGAAGTATTTGTTTTCGCAGAAAGAGTTGAACATGAGACAACGTCGTTGGATGGAGCTGTTGAAGGACTACGATCGTGATATTCTGTACCATCCAGGAAAGGCGAATAAGGTAGCGGATCCTCTGAGTAGGAAGTCGAGCATTGCGCATATGATGGTCAAGGAATGGACATTATTGGAAGAAATCAGAGATTCTGAGTTTAAGGTCGAGGTAGGAAACCTCTCAAGTCTGATGGCCACCTTGCAGATTGAACTAGAGATTCAGCTAAGGATTAAGGAGTTGTAGTCTACGGATCCAGATATCCATAAGGTTGTGATGATGAATGCAAATGAGAGGAAGGCTGAGTTCCAAATAACTGCTGATGGAATATTGAAGTTTAGAGGACGTCTGTGCGTGCCAAACGATGAAGAGCTGAAGGAAAGGATTTTGTCTTAGGCGCACAGAAGTAACTACAGTATTCATCCAGGGAGTACGAAGATGTATCAGAATTTGCGTCAGCACTGTTGGTGGAATGGAATGAAGGTGGATGTGGCTAAGCATGTAGCCAAGTGTCTGACGTGTCAGCAAGTAAAGGCGCAGCATTGCAAGCCTGGAGGATTGTTGCAACCATTGGAAATCCCAGAATGGAAATGGGAGCATGTAACCATGGATTTCGTGACAGGACTGCCAAGAAGTCAGAGAGGCAATGATCCGATATGGGTAATAGTGGACAGACTGACGAAATCAGCTCATTTCATTGCCGTACGAAAGGACTCGACCTTGGAGAGGTTGGCAGAGTTGTACGTGAGGCAGATCGTGAGGTTGCATGGGGTACCAGTAAGTATTGTGTCAGACAGAGATCCTCGTTTCACAGCCACATTTTGGAAGAGTTTGCAGGGTGCTTTGGGTACAGAGTTGAGGTTCAGTACAGCCTACCATCCCCAGACAGATGGTCAGTCGGAAAGGACGATACAGACTCTGGAGGACATGCTGAGAGCGTGCGTAATAGACTTCAAGGGAGGCTGGGAAGGACAGTTACACTTGGTGGAGTTTGCCTACAACAACAGTTATCAGCAGAGTATCAGAATGGCACCGTTTGAGGCATTGTATGGGAGAGCTTGCAGAACTCCGATTTGTTGGGACGAGGTTGGTGAGAAAAGCATAACAGGCCCAGAGTTAGTGCAGCAGTCAGTTGAGGCGGTCAAGGTGATCCGAGATAGACTGAGGACAGCCTAGAGCAGACAAAAAGGTTATGCCGACAGGAGACGTAAGCCATTGGAGTTTCAAGTTGGAGATGACGTCTTTTTGAAGGCGTCGCCGATGTGAGGACTATCTCGGTTTGGCAAGAAAGGAAAGCTGAGTCCAAGATTTGTTGGGCCATCCGAGATTTTGGAAAAGATAGGGACACTGGCTTATTGTCTTGCACTACCGCCGAACTTATCGCAGATTCATAACGTGTTTCATGTGTCGATGCTTCGGAAGTACGAGCCGAACCCTGGCCATATACTCGATCATGAAGTCATTAAAATGGATGACCGCACCTCGTACGTGGAAAGGCCAGTAAGGATTGAGGATCGTAAGGAGCAGGTCTTGAGGAACAAAACTATACCGCTGGTCAAGGTTATCTGGGAGCATCATGGGACTGAAGGAGCGACTTGGGAAAGCGAGGACAAGATGAAGAAGAAGTATCCGAATTTGTTTGAGTAGCTCAGTGTAATTTCTGTTTTGTTGTAAGGACTGGTGGATTGTAAATTTCGAGGACGAAATTTTTATAAGAAGGGAAGAATTGTGACAGTCTGAAAATTCGACCCAATTATCGGAATTTCTAAATGAATGGAAATACTTCGTTAATACACTCTGATCGACGCTCACTCAGGATTAGCTACCCTGAGTTGACCAACCGAAGGGGAAAGGCTACCTTGGAAGAATTTTCCAAACAGCCGCCCGTTGGTCTGAGTCAGAGACAGAGTCGTTATTTAATGAAATTGACCACGAAATGAAATCCGACTTTAGATAATCGAATCAGTAAGATAAACACAATTAAGAAATGAACTCAGTTTCAGAAATGTCGCCAGAAGGGCAGACAGCCGGTGTATGCTCAGTCCTTAGGATTAGTTTAATTAGGATTTTTGAGAGTAGATTCGATAAATCGAAATCAAAGCCTGTCTGAAATTCGTTCGCGGTCGGGACCCGATCGGTGCATTTGGCACGCAAATCGAGACAAGTCAAATCAGTTGTCAAATCAATCGATGTCTTGTCAATCAATCAATCACATCATGGCACAATTTCCAAGGCAATCCATCAAGTCATTCAAGTGTCATTCAATCAAGAGTACAAATCACATCCCTAACACTATTACCCCATTACCAACTCCCACCATCCCAAATTCAAACTTGATTAAGCCTCATTCTCTCTCCCTCACCCCTCATTTTTCGGCCACACACTCTCTCTTCCCTCTCTCTCCCGAAATCTCTCCCTTCTTTCTTCTCTTTTCTCTCCTTCCCGTCGGCTCCTCCTCCTTCGTCCGCCGTGGGTGCTGCCCGTTGCCACCGCCGTTCTGCCGTTGCACCGCCACCTACCGCTACCCTCACGCCTAGGTAAGACCCTCTAAACCTTTATCCTTCCATCCCCGAGACCTTAGAGGCTCTTTGAAACTCAAACAGCCCCCTAAACCTCCCCCTCTCCTCGTCTCGTTTCCAGCCGGCCGCCCGAACGCCGCCCGTCGTCCCGCTGTCGTCCAGCCAAACCAGCCGCCGCCGACCACCCTTCTCTCTTGGTGAGTGTCTCAGCTACCTCTCCATCAAATTTCATGACTTGACTCCCCCATTTGCTACCCGAAACAGCCCCATTTCCCTTCGATGCTCCGTTTGTTGTTTCGCTCCATTTTGGAACCCGGCCTTGCCCCCTTTGTTCCCTTCAGTTCCTCACCTTTCTCAGCTTGTTTGTTGGTCGCTCTAGGATCCTTGGAGGCCACGGAACAGCCGAGATCAGCCCCCGTTGCCGCCGTCCTTTCCCGTCGGCCGTTGAACCCCACGGGCCGCCGGTGTCCTCTTCGTCGTTGCCGCTCGTTCCTTCCCATTTTCGGTAAGTTCTACCTCTAATCGTAGCCTAGGATAGCTGTGTATGCATGTGTGGTAAGATATTTAGGGCTGGTGTTTGAGATTAGGAAGTTGGGTTGATCCGTGGGCTTGGCAACTTAAAAGTGGGCTGGAAATTATCATTGATGGGCTGATTTGAGGTGATGGGCGTGCAAGATAAGGGGCAAAGTGAGGTTGATGGGCTTGGGGGCTTAAATTTCAACTAATTGGGCCTACACGAATCAAATCGGACCTAATTTTAATGATGGGCCACTCATGGACGAAAATTAGAATTTATTAGGCCCAATTATAAGTTTGGGTATTAAAATGTGAGGCCCATTAATGTACATGGGCTTAGGGTAACAAATTGGGCCTAAAATGGTCGAATTGGGCTTAATGGGTTAATTTTTAGAAATGGGCTTAGGTCCTATACGAATTTAATAATAATAATGGGCCCAAACCATATATTTAATTTAAGAAATAAATCATGGGCCTCAAATATTGAAGTGGGCCTTAGGCCCAGTCGAACTTAACTTAATTAATTAGACCCTTACTTAGGTTAAACCTTGGTTTATATGGGTTCATTTAGGGGATCGCCTATGGTAAGTAATGGTATGACCGGATCGCGAGTAAGATGTTAATGCGAGCCTAGATGATCGAGAATCTGAATGTTTAGCACTAGTCTTATGATCGTATGGCACGATGAAGATGTGATTTATTAGACGATCAGTTGATGTGCTTCGATATTGTACTTGTGTACTTTTGCATGCATGCTCTGTGTTGAATTATTGATGCAATCATTTGGGCCCCGCATACATTCAGAGCATTGCATGGGTCACCGGAGTTGTGACATGAGAATGTGCCCAAGATGGAAAATGGAGAGAAAAGGGAGACCAACGTAAGGCGTCAGAAACGCAGTGTGGTATTGCCGTGTGGCACTTGAATGAGCCCTGATGGGATTTGGAGCGATAGGCGGGCTTAATCCGTTGAGATTCGTTATGGCCGGTTGAGGCCCGAGCATGATCCGTGGGATCTGAAATGGACGTTTGAGGCCGGCAGCGTTGCATGACATGATTGCTGATTGTTTAATATTGCCCGTCTGTATTGTATAACTTGTATCATTATGTGGTTCGTGTCGATTGCGATGGGCTATAGTATCCTGGGAGATCGAGAGTGGTTGGACTCTGAACCCTGAACCCTAAATTCTGGTTAGGACCGACCCCACTTGTATACTCTACCCTACGCTGGGATTAGTGGTGAGCTTGCTGAGTCCTCGACTCACTGGTGGTGGTTACCTTCCTTTTCAGATCCCGGACGCCAGTGATGACTGCACCCCCGATACTTTTTGGACTGCCGATTCAGATGGACACTCATATCACCCTCCATTTTGATATGCACGCTACTCTATGGCATAGGCATGTGACGACTGTACTCGTAGATCAGGGTGGACCCTACCTAGTGCCCCATAGGTTCGAAGCTTGGTTTAGAGAAGGCCTTCATGGTTTCGAGGGACCCCAGCGAGACTCTCCGATACCCATGGAGGAGGACCCATTTTGGCTGCAGCCTGCCGAGTATGGAGGCCAGGTGATCGACCCCGACCCACTGCAGGAGTTGCCGTCCCCCGGACGATCTGAGATCGATGGCCACGAGGAGGGCGATGCCATGGATACCGATGAGGAGGACCCAGAAGAGGACCCCGTGGAGGATTCCGAGGAGGAGCCTGAGGAGGACTGAGTCCCTGATGCTGGTCTAGTCTTTTGGGGTTTGTTTGAGCGTAGGTTATGGCTGTTGGTGGTGGTTTCTTTTTGGGGGTCTGTACCTAACGCTGATGTTGATATGTATATATTGTCATTTGTGTTTATATTGTCCGTTCTACCCCTCCGTTTTGTATGTATGCATGTATGGTTAGGAGGCACGTTTCCGCAGGTACGAGAGTTAGGCGAAGGACTCGTCGTCTGGTCGCGACGATAGGTTCTCCTAGGCCGTCGCATATTATGAACCTGACGAGCGAGGGTGAGAATCTTCCGCAGGAATGGGATGCCGTGTGCCCGATAAGAGTTCGGGGCGTGACAACGCTCACTCAGGATTAGCTACCCTGAGTTGACCAACCGAAGGGGAAATGCTACCTGGGAAGAATTTTCTAAACAGCCGCCCGTTGGTCTGAGACAGAGACAGAGTCGTTATTTAATGAAATTGACCACGAAATGAAATCCGACTTTGGACAATCGAATTAGTAAGATAAACACAATTAAGAAATGAAGTCAGTTCCAGAAACGCTGCCTGAAGGGCAGATAGCCGGTGTACGTCGCGAAGCAAGACGTGATAGGAAAATTACCGAAATGCCCCCGGTAAATGCTCAGTCGTTAGGATTAGTTGAATTAGGATTTTCGAGAGTAGATTCGATCAATTGAAATCAATCCTGTCTGAAATTCGTTCGCGCTCGGGACCCAATCGGTGCATTTGGCACGCAAATCGAGACAAGTCAAATCAGTTGTCAAATCAATCAAAAGTCTTGTCAATCAATCAATCACATCATGGCACAATTTCCAATGCAATCCATCAAGTCAATCAAGTGTCATTCAAGCTCACATCAAAGTACAAACATCTTGTCCCTAACACTATTACCCCATTACCTAACCCCATTATCTCTTGATTTTGAATTTTCACCAAAGCTATATCATAGTCTCTCTCTCCCCTCACCTCATTTTTCGGCCGGCCACACTTCCTTCTCCCTCTCTTCTTGTTCTTCCTTCCCTTCTTCCCGTCGGCCTTCCCGTCGTCCGCCGTGGAGCACCGCCCGACGTCGCCGTTGCCGCTCCGTCGTCGTCGTCGACCAACCCTTCTAGGTGAGCTTTTCTAGCCTTCCTTCTCCATGTTTCGGTGGCCCATGAATGCCGCCATGAGCCCGAACCGACCTCACTCTCCCTCTCTTCTTCTTGGTGCCGTCCAACCGTCCGCCGCCCGTTCAACGCCTGTGACAGTCTGAAAATTCGACCCGATTGTCGGAAATTCTAAATGAATGGAAATACTTTGTTAATACCCTCTGGTCGACGCTCACTCAGGATTAGCTACCCTGAGTTGACCAACCGAAGGGGAAAGGCTATCTGGAAAGAATTTTCCAAACAGCCGCCCGTTGGTCTGAGACAGAGACAGAGTCGTTATTTAATGAAATTGACCACAAAATGAAATCCGACTTTGGATAATCGAATCAGTAAGATAAACACAATTAAGAAATGAACTCAGTTTCAGAAATGTCGCCAGAAGGGCAGACAGCCGGTGTACGTCGTGAAGCAAGACGTGATTGGAAAATTACCGAAATGCCCCCGGTAAATGCTCAGTCCTTAGGATTAGTTGAATTAGGATTTTTGAGAGTAGATTCGTTGAATCCAAATCAAATCCTGTCTGAAAGTTCGTTCGCGCTCGGGACCCGATCGGTGCATTTGGCACGCAAATCGAGACAACTCAAATCAGTTGTCAAACCAATCGATGTCTTGTCAATCAATCAGTCACATCATGGCACAATTTCCAAGAATGTCAACCCATCAATCCATCAAGTAAATCAAGTGTCATTCAAGCATAGTAAACATCATATCCCTAACACTATTACCCCATTACCTACCCCACTAACCCATTTGAATTTGACTTAAGCCTTGCCTTCTCTCTCTCCTCCCTCACTTCCTCTCATTTTCGGCCACTCCCTCACTCCTCTCTCTCCCGAAATCTCTCTCTCTCCCTCGGTGGTCCTCTCGGCCACCACTGTTGGCCGCCTCAAGCCGCCGCCCGTCCGCCACTTTCCGGCCGCCGTTGCCACCGTCCCGCCTCTAAGTCACCTCAGTAAGTTTCGCCTCCTCCCTCTCCTCGCCGTTTCGTAGCTTGAAAGCCACTTTGAAGCCGACCCTAACTCTCCCTCTCCCTCGGGTTTTCTCCAACCGGCATCGTCCAACCGCCACCATCATTGTCGTCGTACGGCCACCGCCGGCCACCGCCATCCACGTACGCACCGTGGTAAGCTCCCTAGCCTTCTTCTCTTTCATTTTCTTGGCCGACCAACTCCATTTGAAACCCGAATGTGACAGTCTGAAAATTCGACCCGATTGTCGGAAATTCTAAATGAATGGAAATACTTCGTTAATACCCTCTGATCAACGCTCACTCAGGATTAGCTACCCTGAGTTGACCAACCGAAAGGGAAAGGCTATCTGGAAAGAATTTTCCAAACAGCTGCCCGTTGGCCTGAGACAGAGACAGAGTCGTTATTTAATGAAATTGACCACAAAATGAAATCCGACTTTGGATAATCGAATTAGTAAGATAAACACGATTAAGGAATGAGATCAGTTTCAAAATTGTCGCCAGAAGGGCAGACAGCCGGTGTACGTCGTGAAGCAAGACGTGATTGGAAAATTACCGAAATGCCCCCGGTAAATGCTCAGTCCTTAGGATTAGTAGAATTAGGATTTTTGAGAGTAGATTCGATTAATCGAAATCAAATCTTGTCTGAAATTCGTTTGCGCTCGGGACTCGATCGGTGCATTTGGCACGCAAATCGAGACAAGTCAAATTAGTTGTCAAATCAATCAATGGTCTTGTCAATCACATCAATCATTCATGGCACAATTTCCAAGGCATGTCAATCCATCAATCCATCCATCAACTTGTCAAGTACAAATCACATCCCTAACACTATTACCCCATTACCTAACCCACTAACCCATTTTTCAAACTTGGATTAAACCCCTATTCTCTCTCTCCTCCCTCATCCTTTCCCTCATTCGGCCGAACTCTATCTCTCCCTCTCCTCCATTTTCTTCTTTGTTTTCTCCTTCCCCACCGGTGCTCCCCTCCCGTCGTCCGCCTCAAGCCGCCACCGTCCACCATTCCGACCCGTCGGCCGCCACCACCATCACCTTGGCGTCACGTGGTAAGCCTCCTTGGCCGTCCTCTCTTCATCTTGTAATCTTAGAGACCCCGACCTCACCGTCTCTCTCTTCTTTCTCTCGGTCTCTCTAGCGGTCCTCACCGTCGTCGTCGTCCCCGTCCTTGCCGCACCATCCAACCACCTCAGCCGGCCTTGTCTTCATTTCGGTGAGTGCCCTAAGCCCTTTCCCTTGTTGTTTCGTGGCCTTGTGAGCCACCTTGAGCCGGTCAAGTCCTCATCGTCGCTCTCTCTCTCGGCTAGCTCTTGACCGCCGGCCGACCGCACCGCCTTTGTCATCGCCACCGACTTCCCTTCCGTGGTAAGCTCTACTACTAATCTTGGTTTAGGTTAGTAGTATATGTGTGTGGGATGTAATATAGAGGGCTGATTATAGTAATTTATGGAGGAATTTGCATGATTAAGGCCTAAGCTAGGTATGTTGGTTTAGGTGGTTAGTTTGTTGGGTTAAACTATAGGCTTAGCAACTTAAAAGTGGCTGGAAATTATCATTAATGGGCTGATTTGATGTAATGGGGGGGCAAGATAATGGGCCATGTGAGGCTGATGGGCTTGGGGGCATAAATTCCAACTAATTGGGCCTACACGAATCAAATCGGACCTAATTTTAATGACGGGCCACTCATGGACGAAAATTAGTATTTATTGGGCCCAATTACAAGTTTGGGAATTAAAATATGAAGTCCATTAATGTACATGGGCTTAGGGTAACAAATTGGGCCCAAAATGGCCATATTGGACTGAATAGGTTAACTTTTAGAAATGGGCTTGGACCCTACACGAATTTAACAATAATAATGGGCCCAAACCATATATTTAATTTAAGAAATAAATTATGAGCCTCAAACCTTGAAGTGGGCCTTAGGCCCAGTCGAACTTAACTTAATTAATTAGACCCTTACTTAGGTTAAACCTTGGTTTATATGGGTTCAATTAAGGGATCGCCTATGGTGAGCAATAGTGTGACCGGATCGCGAGTATGATGTTAATACGAGCCTAAATGATCGAGAATCTGAATGTCTAGTACTAACCTTACGATCGTATGGCATGAGGAACCTGAGATCTTATTAGACGATCGATTGATGTACTCTGTTCTTGTACTTGTGTACTTTGGCATGCATGCTCTGTGTTTGAATTACTGATGCAATCGTTTGGGCCCCGCATACATTCAGAGCATTGCATGAGTCACCGAAGATGTGACATGAGAATGTGCCTAAGATGGGAAATGGAGAGAAAAGGGAGACCAACGTAAGGCGTCCGAAACGCAGTGTGGTATTTGCCGTGTGGCACTGAGATTGAGCCCTGATGGGAATTGGAGTGATAGGCGGGCTGATCCGTGGGATCCGTGATGGCCGTTTGAGGCCTGCAACATTGCATGACATGACTGCTGATTGTTTGATATTGCCCGTCTGTATTGTACAACTTGTATTATTATGTGGTTCGTGACGGTTTCGATGGGCTATAGTATCTTGGGAGATCGAGAGTGGTTGGATCCCGGACCCTGAAACCTAGATACTGGTTAGGACCGACCCCACTTGTATATCCTACCCTACGCTAGGATTAGTGGTGAGCTTGCTGAGTCCTCGACTCACTGGTGGCGGTTACCTTCCTTTTTCAGATCCCAGACGCCAGTGATGGCTGCACTCCCGATGCTTTTTGGACTGCCGATTCAGATGGACACTCATATGTCGCGACCCTAAAAATTTATTTTTTTAGGTTAATGGATTACTAGATTAATTAATTAAATTAACTAACCTAGCTCGAGCTCTCCCAAGCCCTACCAAATCGCAACTTTGGTCTTTGTTTAAATGATTTTTAGTTTTGGAGTCGCCACTAATCGTTCTTGGTAGGTTGATTAGAAACCTAAATAAAGTATCGGGAGAAATACTTTATTCCTGCGAACCAGAGATTATGAGTTCGGGGACTGGGTTACGTCAGATTACTCTAACGCCCTTTCAGTACCAATTTCATGAAAATTCACTTGGAGTGACTTGGAAAGATTTGGATCAAACTGACCAGAAGGGTAAAATGGTCATTTTTTCAGGATTGGGAAGTGAAAATAAGTCAAACCAGTTGAATGTGGTCATTCCTTAGTTCCCACCATTTCTGAGGATTTTTCGGGATTTTCTGAGACAATTTACCCATGATGGGCAAAATCGTCATTTTGGAAAGATTGGGATTGAAATTCACCAAAAATAGGATTGGTCAGTCGAAATGACCCATTTCCTAATTTCTGAGATTTTTTAGAATTTTTTTTTCTTTCTTCTTCTTCTTTTTTTTTGGATTTTTATTGCATTTTTTTGTATTTTTTTTTAATTTTGGGATTTTTTATGAATGTAATGCATCGTAATGATATCTAAATAAAAAACAAAAAACGATATGCAATTCATGCAAAATTTGACTAAGCAATTAAAGCATGCAAAATGACATAACTCCAATGCGACATGCGGTAATTCAGACATACGAAAATGCAACAAGCAAACATGCAATGATGTGATGAGCAATCTTTAAATATATGAAGATATGACGTCGAAGTATGCAACGTAGCAAGATATGATACACAAGAAACCATATGACATAATGAAATATGCAATGAATTATCTAAACATGCAAAAATCCTACAATAAGTGAAAAGTCTACGCTTATTATGAAGGCGTGCAAATTTTTAATTGAATGACTCGAATATTAGATTAATTAGCCTACAACGAATGAAACTAAACATGACACTACGTGACATGCAAACAACATAGTATAATGATATGCAAATATAACATGATGGGCAATGTGTGAACATGCAACATAGCATAGTATGACAAACGAAATGACAACGACATTCAGAAAAACTTCATGACAATATACCATTCTAATCTGTGTAATAATGCAACATGAGATATGAAAAAAAGAAGTATGATATGTAAACATATGAAATGCAAATGACATACAAATGTTACGTGGATGATATGACATGCGAACACAAAACACACAAGCATGGGATATGTATGTGGCATGAGATGTACGAAAATATATAATGAATATATTGAGAGATACGCCGTGCAAATAAGAGGTGAAAGCTTTGTGTGTTTCTCTTTTTTTTTTTTTACAAGGGATGTCTCCACTGAAACTATTCTTAGCAAGGTTTAAAGTTTTCAGCTCATGGTAACTGGATAAGGAATCTGGGGGAGAGCCAAAGAAATGATTGAGGAGTGGGTCAAATGTACAGAAGCGGGGTAACCTGGTGAAATTAGTATCGATTTGGTTAGTAAGAAAATTATTCGAGAGGTCAAGAACTCAAAGGTTTGGACAGAGAGACGGGCTAGAGGGAAAATGACCTTGAGAATGAATTTGAAAGCGCATTTGAATGTTCCAAAAGTTGGAAAGCTTGGTGTTTAATAAGATACAACAGTTTGAACGCAAAGCCTTTCTAATTAATTAGAATAGATTAACATCACGAAGAAACTTAAATTAGGAAACATAGTTGCTGGGCTAAGAACATGAACGGAGCAACGGTTCCAGTTTCACTACTTTCAAAGGGATGAGAGGATGGAAATTCAAAAATCGATTAATGTTTGATCCTCCAAAACTGCTACTGGTATAGCAAAATCCTACTTCGTTGCCATGAAAGGGACCACAACTCCAAAACCAATCAATATTCATTTCTCTAAAAGTCGCCGCTGCTATGTAGTATGATTCTATCCCAGTACCAATTCAGTAGCATCACAGAGAAACTTAATTTCAAATTCCAACCACATTAACGAAAATAAACGAGCTGCTTCGTTTTTTTTTAATTGATGTCCACTAAGGCGGAGACGCTAATTACTACCCGCAAATTTTTTCAGCATTTCCGTTGGGACAAATCAAAATCCGAAGCTTAAGAACAGAGGAAGAGCACCTACCTGACTCGATCTCCTTTAATCTCGTTGGCCTTCCTTGAGCAGTTTCAACCGATTCCAGAAAGCAAGTTCCTCCCCCTATTCAGGCCGTGTGTGTGTCTCCTTTTAGGCCTCTTTTTTCAAGAAAGAGTTCGTGGACCTCCTCAGCTTCCACAGTAGCACGCTCGTCAGGCGCGAAGGTAGAGCCAATTCATTGGATGTTCGTGTGGGAAATTAGTGGAACCTCGAGGATCTCGGCAGGCGGTGGTTGTGCATCTAGTAGCTCTTCCAAGTTGTTGCTAGTTCTCTTCCTCGGTCTTCTCCTCCTCTTTCGTACCCAATCCCCACGAGCTCCCTCATCGTCATTCCCTCCTGTGGTTACGAGAGAGATGAGCGAAGGAGCTCATGACGCTTCCCCATCCAGGGAGGACTTCTTTTCTTCTTCATGTGCTACGGGTATCGTCAGAGCGAGTGACAAGTGCCTAGGTTACAAATCCCAGCCCCGAGTAACTATACCCGAGTCTGAAATCGTATGCCAAGGCACACCCATCTCGTCGAGGACGCCAGCGGTCTGCATGAATTCTATGCAAAATGGGATCCGAGCGTGAAGGAACAGAATGAGGAGCCAAAGTTGACTTTCGATCAGCGGTGGCGCTTTGAACTTGGACGTAGACACCTCCTGGTGTAGCAAATCTCGAGTAGGATCTGTAGCTGAGGACTGAGGTCTACATAGATACTCGTGGGATTCCCCATGCGCTATTCATCCTCAGGGCTAAAAAACCTGCTTCGAAGGAGGGACTCCCCTTCCTTTTTCGGGACTTCATTCTTGTTTCGAATAGACTCCATTGTGCAACTGGCTGACGGAGGAAGCTCGAAGAGGTCCCTCGCGAATCTCATGGTGTCGAAGTACTGGGTGACGAGAGCCACGTGCATGACATCTTTGGTAATGGTCCCGGGCACTTTTTCTTCAGTCTCTCTTGATTTTCAGAATCTCCTCTGTTTCAGTTTTCTCATTAGCTGCTACCTAGCTTTGTAGCAGCTTCTCGATCAAAACGATTGGCTTTCGCTTTAGAAACTCTCTTAGATCTTCCACGAGCTCGGGCGAGAAACAGCTGACAAACTCGTCGGTGGACATGTAAAGGAGCGCCTCGAGGTCGACGTACCGAAGCTGAACTTCTAGAACGTCTTCTTCTTCAGTTGACATGGAACCGCCACATCTATCTCAACATTTGTCTTGCTTGATGGAGAGCCACAGGAGGTGTTGCCACTAATTGAGGAGGTTCCGGGTTCTTGGAGGAGAAATCTTCTTTTCTCGCGTCATGTCCTCTTCCCCCGAGATCCAGGAGCCCCCCTTTGCCCTTTCGTAGTTCATCTTCTCTTCTCTTAGAACTACCGTCTCTTCCGCATTCTCCAACCACCCTTCCTCTCCTTGACCTCCAGATCCCCGCGTGGAGACCCAACCTTCCCCCGTGAGTAGTCTTCCCCCTTGAAGGAAATGGTCCCCTTTTCTTTTCAAAAGGCCTCATCATCGTGACCCCATCTCGCAGCTCATCATGCTTTCCCCACCGAAAGCATTCTCTTTAATAATCAACGAAACTAGCTTGTAACCCACCATCATCATTTTGTTGACCAAGACTTTGAAGAGCATGGGGATGATTGAAATGCTTTTGTTTCCAGCACGTTAATTTGTACAAGGTCCGACGGTGCTTCAATTTCTCGAGGAATATGGCCAGTGAGATAGTTGCCATCCAATGAAACGTAGCCACTAAATTCAATAAACTTTCTCGTGGTATCCGCACACCATCAAACCCATATTGAACCATTTTTAACACCATTCGGACCAAATCTATGCCCAAGTGATTCTACATGACACCCGAATATTGGGATCAACGTCACGACTCCAAGAGTGCAAAAATCGAAAATTACAAAGCTAAAATGAATTTTCCAAAAATTTTATTTAAAATGACTTCAAAAAGAATGAAATTAATAAAGAAACTCTCAATTTCAGATTGACTCTTCCAGAATTTATTCAGCCAAAATGAAGATAAAATTAAAATAAGAATACTGACTATATATTTTTTTTATATTTTTGCGGCCTCAAATGCAATTTTATTTTCAAATATTCTCCTAATTTCTGAAAAATATTAAAAAATATAAAAAAGACAAAAAATTATTTTTGTTCCAAAAATGGTAGCCTAAGCTTGGCGAAGGCTTCCAAAATTGATTTTGTAATTTTCTCATTTTTTCTTGATTTTTTATGAATTTTCGAAAATAAAAATGCCGAAAAATACCAAAAATATGAAAAATCATTTTTTGGATCAAAATTGGTTTTCTAGGCTTGGCCAAGGTCCCCAAAGTTGATTTTCAATTTTATGAATTTTTATGGATTTTATATTAATTTTAAAAAAAGAAAAAATGATTAAAAATCAGGTGTCAACAACTGCCTCTCTTTGAAAGGAGGCTCGATAGACGTTCATTTCAAAGACGAGATGACACTTGAATCCTAATCCACTCAACCTAGGAAAATAAAAAGAGTCGTGACATTTGATCTCCAATACCTCTTTTAGCAAGTTTCGATCCAGACCCGATTTGGGGAGGCTTTCATGCATTGAGAGAGAGACAAAAAGGAGAGTTTACCTGCCACTTACCTACCCGTTGTGTGGCTGTTGCTTGACATGGATGCTCTTTGAACCGGTGCCCGAAGATTCATTCTGAGAATACTCCGGGAAGGTTAAGCTTTGAAATGTATGGTAGGTCAACCCATGGCAAAGTTCCTAGTGATAGGACTCTAGTAGCGATCTATCCTACTTAAAGGATTCGCCATCATTTTGACCCGTATGGTGGGTCAACCCATGGTAGATTCCTAATGAAAGGATTCTACTGATCAAACTTTGATTGAAATTTGACCCGTATGGTAGGTCACCCCATGGTAGATTCCTAATGAAAGGATTCTACTGATTGAAATTTGACCCGTATGGTAGGCCACCCCATGGAAATGCCTGTAAGAAGGACTTTGGTGCCTGTAAGAAGGACTTTGGTGCTTGTAAGAAGGACTTTTGGTTGCCTGTAAGAAGGACTTTGGTGCCTGTAAGAAGGACTTTTAATTGCCTGTAAGAAGGACTTTGGTGCCTGTAAGAAGGACTTTTGGTTGCCTGTAAGAAGGACTTGAAATGGACCATTCCGTATTGGGGTTTCCAATGGAAAGGCTCCAAAGATAACATACCCTACAAAAAGGGCTTGTTCATGTGGTGCCTGCAACTCAGGACTTTTGAGTGCCTGTAAGAAGGACTTGAAATGGACCATTCCGCATTGGGGTTTCCAATGGAAGGGTTCCAGAGATGGCATTTCGCCTAATTGGTGCCTGGTTTTCAGGACTTGAAGATGGACCTTGCAGTATTGGGGTTTCCAATGGAAGGTTCCAGAGATGGCATTTCGCCTGAAGTTGAGGCCGTATGGCTTTCTTGCGCAGATGAGGTCTTTAAGAAATGAAGCTGTACCTCCTTCTGGTGCAGGTAAAGTCTTCGAAGATAGGAGGCCGTGCTGCATTTTTGGTGCAAGCGAGGCATGTTGAGATCAAGATCACGAGAGTTGGTCAATCATGATTTGATAAAGCTTGGGAACACGAGATTATATCGATCGTGAACTGATGAAGACTTCATGAGTGCATGTTGATCATGAGTCGCAAGGGTTCAGAAGACTTACCTGGATCTTCTGACTTAATGATCGAGGCATAGTGTCACGCCCCGGATCCCTTCTCGGGAACGCGGCATCCCGTTCCTGCGGAAGATACACCTCGCGCTCGCCTGGTTCACGATAAGCGACGGCCCAGGGATACTTTCTCTTCGTCGCGACCAGACGACGCAACTTGCGCCAAATTCTCATACCTGCGGAAGCGTGCCTCCTATCCATACACACAAGCATACATAGCAAAGGGGTAGCATGGACAAGATAAACATAAACAACATTTCATAAATACGATTAGCGTTAGGTACAGACTACCAAAAGAAAACCACTAGCTGTAGATTATCCTACGCTCTACTAATCCTCAAAACATCGGGATTCTACCATAACTCAGTCCTCCTCGTCGGAATCCTCCACAGGGTCCTCCTCTGGATCCTCTTCCTCGGTATCCATCGCATCGCCCTCCTCGTGGCCATCTATCTCGGAGCGCCCTGGAGACGGCAACTCCTGCTTCGGGTCGGGGTCGATCACCTGGCCTCCATATTCTGCAGGCTGGAGCCAAAACGGGTCCTCCTCCATGGGAATCGGGGAATCTCTCTGGGGTCCCTCAAAGCCATGTAGGCCCTCTCTAAACCAAGCCTCGAATATATGGGGCACTAAGTAAGGACCTCCCTGATCTACGAGCACAGTCGTCACATGCCTATGCCACAGGGTAGCGTGCATATCAAAATTGAGGGTAACCTGGGTGTCCATCTGGATCGGCAGACCAAAAAGCATCGGTGGCACATCCATCACTGGCGACCTGGATCTGAAAATGGTGGCAACCAACGCCAGTGAGTCGAGGACTCAGCAAGCTCACCACTAATCCTAGCGTAGGGTAGGATATACGAGTGGGGTCGGTCCTAACTAGTAACTAGGGTTTGGTACTCGGAGTCCAACGCTCTCGATCTCCCCAGTTATCATCATGCCTCATATAGCCAATACGAGTTTCGTCACAAGAATTCATGCAATACAGACGGGCAATATCAACAATCAGCAATAACATTATGCAAATGCCACAGGCCTCAAACGGCCATCATAGATCCCATGGATCAGCCCGCCTATCACTCCAATTCCCATCAGGGCTCTACCAACAGTGCCACACGGTATGCCACGCTGCGTCTCGGACGCCTTATGCTGGCCTCCCTTTTCTCTCCGTCTCCCATCAGGGCGCTACCAACAGTGCCACACGGCATAAATCTCGGTGCCACATAGGCCCGTACCACACTGCGTTTCTGACGCCTTACGTTGGTCTCCCTTTTCTCTCCACTTCCCCTCAGGGCACAATCTCATGTCACATCCCCAGTGACTCATGCAATGCTCTGAATGTATGCAGGGCCCAGATGATCACATCAATAACTCAACACAGAGCATGCATGCAAATAAATACAAGTGTAGGAGTAGAGCACATCATTCAATCAATCAGTGAACCTCACGTTCATCAACCAAACAGACATGGATCGCAGGCCTCTACTTTCGAAGTCTCGATCATCTAAATTCGCCTTACATCTCATACAAGAGTCTGTCATTGTCATCACTTACTCAAGGGCAACTCGTTAATCAAACCCATATAAACCAAGGTCTAATCTAATTAAGAACCTCTAATTAATCAAGCTAAGTTCGACTGGGCCTAAGGCCCACTTCAATAGTTGAGGTCCAATAATTAATTCTTAAATTAATTCATATGGGTTGGGCCTATTTTTATTAATTTCGCGCAAGGCCCAAGCCCATTTCTAAAGGTTTACTATTCAAGCCCATATTCATTATTTTAGGCCCAATTTGAGTACCCAAGCCCATATACATTTTTGGGTTTCATTCTTTAATGTTCATGGACTTAATTGAGGCCCAATTTAAGTGAATTTTCGTCCATTAGTGGCCCATTAATTAGATTAGGCCCATTTTGTTTAGTTTTGGCCCAATTGCTTGAAATAAAGACTCCTAAGCCCAACACTTTACTTTGGCCCGTTAAACCACATACTCAAGCCCATAATTTCGGTCCACCAACCATATTTCCGAGGCCCATTCATAAGCCTAATTTCGCCCACCATCATGCCCATCAATTTCATTTAGGCCCGGTAGCTTGTTTTTGATCCGTTTAGTGCAAATTAAGTCCCCTAAGCCCACTAATACCTCACGGCCACTCCATCACACGCCTAAGCCATCACTCACAGCCCACATTCACCTCTTTCCAGCCCCATTTCGCCATGGACAGCCCCCTCCTACGGCCTAAACAACTTCCCATTGGATTAGCTTAGGGAACATCATGCTTAACCACATACATTAGCCTCTAATCATCGAAAATAACCATCTTTACACTACGCCATACGCATATACATCTTACCTAAGCCAAGGTTAGAGGTGGAGCTTACCTTAGAGGAGCCGAAATGAAGGCGAAGACGACGAAGGTTCAACCGGCCGATTGGGGGCTCACGGCTCAACGGGGAGTAGGGGCTGTTCGCGGAAGGTTCGGCCACCTTCAAGAGCTCCACGGATCTAAATGTGTTAGTTCTAGACATTAGAGGAGTGGGGGAGGGCGGCGGATCAAGCTTGGCCAGCCCGAAGGCTCACGGCCAAGTTGATCGTGACGGACGACGACGACGATGATGAGGGGCGGTGAGGATGAGGGGCGGCTTCAAGAGGTTCTCATGGCCACAGAACAAGAAGGAAAGGAAGAGAAGAGGCTTACCTCGAGGTGGTGACGACGGAGGAAGATGGCGGCTTGAGGCGGGCGACAGTGGCCGACGGGGAGGGAGAGAACCGAGAGAGTTGAGAGGGGAGGGAGAGTTTTCGGGAGAGGGAGAGAGAGAAGAGGTGCCGAAAATGAAAAGTGAGGGAGGAGAGAGAGAGAAGAGAGTTAAGTGGAAGGGGTAAGTGGGTTAGGTAGTGAATAGTAAGGGAATAGTGACTAGGATTTGATTTAGTACTTTGACATGTTGATTGACATTCTTAGGAATTGAACCATGATTGACTTGCCTTGGAAATTGTGCCATGATGTGATTGATGGATTGACAAGATGTTTGATTGATTTGACGACTGATTTGACTTGTCTCGATTTGCGTGCCAAATGCACCGATCGGGTCTCGAGCGCGAACGAATTTTAGACAGGATTTGATTTCGATCGGTCGAATCTACTCTCAAAAATCCTAATTCTATTAATCCTAAGGACTGAGCATTTACCGGGGGCATTTCGGTAATTTTCCATTGACGTCTTGCTTCCCGACGTACACCGGCTGTCTGCCCTTCTGGCGACATTTCTGAAACTGACTTTATTTCTTAATTGTGTTTGTCTTACTAATTCGATTGTCCGAAGTCGGATTTCATTTCGTGGTCAATTTCATTAAATTACGACTCTGTCTCTGTCTCAGACCAACGGGCGGCTGTTTGGAAAATTTCTCCCCAGTTAGCCTTTCCCCTTCGGTTGGTCATCTCAGGGTAGCTAATCCTGAGTGAGCGTCGATCAGAGGGTATTAACGAAGTGTTTCCATTCCTTTAGAAATTCCGATATTTGGGTCGAATTTTCAGACTGTTACAATTCTTCCCTTCTTATAAAAATTTCGTCCTCGAAATTTACATCCACCAATCCTTACAGCAAAAATGGAGATTACATCGATTACTCAAACAGGTACGGATACTTCTTCTTCATTTCATCCTCGCTTTCCCAAGTAGCTCCTTCAGTTCCATGGTGTTCCCAGATAACCTTGACCAGCGGAATTGTCTTATTCCTTAAGACTTGCTCCTTACGATCTTCAATTCTTACTGGCCTTTCCACGTATGAGACGCGGTCATCCATTTCAATGACTTCATGATCGAGTATATGGCCAGGGTCCGGCTCATACTTCCGAAGCATCGAAACATGGAACACATTATGAATCTGCGATAAGTTCGGCGGTAGTGCCAGACGATAAGCCAGTGTCCCGATCTTTTCCAGGATCTCGAATGGCCCAACAAATCTTGGACTCAGCTTTCCCTTTTTGCCAAACCGAGATAGTCCTCGCATCGGCGACACCTTCAGAAACACATGATCTCCAACTTGGAATTCCAATGGCTTACGTCTTTTGTCTGCATAACTCTTCTGCCTACTCTGCGCAGTCCTCAATCTGTCTCTGATCACTCTGACTGCCTCAATTGACTGCTGCACCAACTCTGGGCCTGTTATGCTTTTCTCACCAACTTCGTCCCAACAGATTGGCGTTCTACAGGCCCTTCCATACAGTGCCTCAAATGGCGCCATTTTGATACTCTGCTGGTAGCTGTTGTTGTAGGCGAATTCCACCAAATGCAACTGCTCTTCCCAACCTCCTTTGAAATCAATCACACAAGCTCTCAGCATGTCTTCCAAAGTCTGTATCGTCCTTTCCGACTGACCATCTGTCTGAGGGTGGTAAGCTGTACTGAATCTTAACTCTGTTCCCAACGCACCCTGCAGACTCTTCCAGAACGTAGCGGTGAAGCGAGGATCTCTGTCTGATACAATACTTACTGGTACCCCATGCAATCTCACTATCTGCCTCACGTACAATTCAGCCAACTTTTCCAAGGTAGAGTCCTTTCGTACTGCAATGAAATGAGCTGATTTCGTCAGTCTGTCCATTATTACCCAAATCGAGTCATTGCCTCTCTGACTTCTTGGCAATCCTGTCACAAAATCCATAGTGACATGCTCCCATTTCCACTCTGGGATTTCCAATGGTTGCAATAATCCTCCAGGCTTACAATGCTGTGCCTTTACCTGTTGACACGTCAGACACTTAGCTACATGCTTAGCCACATCCACCTTCATTCCATTCCACCAATAGTGCTGACGCAAATTCTGATACATCTTAGTACTCCCTGGATGAATACTGTAGTTACTTCTGTGTGCCTCGGACAAAATCTTTTCCTTTAGCGCCTCGTCATTAGGCACGCACAGACGTCCTCTAAACTTCAATATTCCGTCAGCAGTCACTTGGAACTCGGCCTTCCTCTCGTCTGCATTCATCGCCATAATCTTCTGAATGTCCGGGTCCGTAGATTGCATCTCCTTGATTCTTAGCTGAATCTCTGGTTCGATCTGCAACGTAGCCATCAGACTCGAGAGGTTTCCTACCTCGACCTTGAACTCAGAATCTCTGATTTCCTCCAGTAATGTCCACTCCTTGACCATCATATGCGCGATGCTCGACTTTCGACTCAGAGCATCTGCCACTTTATTCGCCTTTCCTGGATGGTACAAAATATCGCAGTCGTAGTCCTTCAACAACTCCATCCAACGACGCTGCCTCATATTCAGCTCCTTCTACGAGAACAGATACTTCAAACTCTGATGGTCCGTAAAAATCTGGAATTTCTCTCCCACCAGATAATGCCTCCAAATCTTCAATGCAAAGACAATCGCAGCTAACTCCAAGTCGTGCGTCGGGTAATTCATCTCATGCGGCCTCAACTGTCGAGATGCATAAGCTACCACTCGTCCATGCTGCATCAAGACACACCCCAATCCTCTTAATGACGCATCGCTGTATATCTCAAATCCTCCTGGTCCAGACGGAATGGTTAAGACTGGTGCGGAAGTCAATCGATCCTTCAACTCCTGAAAACTCTCCTCGCATTTCTCAGTCCATTGAAACTTTGTTTCCTTCTTCAACAAACGCGTCAGAGGAGACGCTATCACAGAGAATCTTTCCACGAAGCGTCTATAATACCCAGCCAATCCAAGGAAACTTCGCACTTCCGTCACGGTCGTAGGTCTCGGCCATTTCTCTACTGCTTCAATCTTAGATGGGTCCACTGATATTCCTTCTCCAGATACTATATGACCAAGAAACGCCACTCTGCTCAGCCAGAACTCACACTTACTGAACTTCGCATACAGCGAATGTTCCCTTAGCGTTCGCAGGACGATCCTTAAGTGTTCTTCGTGGTCCTCAGAACTCTTCGAATATACCAAGATGTCATCAATGAAGACTATCACGAATTGATCCAAAAACTCCTTGAACACTCGATTCATCATGTCCATAAATGCGGCTGGAGCATTTGTCAATCCAAACGGCATAATTGTGAACTCATAGTGCCCATACCTCGTCCTAAAAGCAGTCTTAGGCACATCCTCTTTCTTAATCCTTAACTGGTGATAGCCTGTCCTTAGGTCTATCTTGGAGAACACGCAGGCGCCTTGAAGTTGGTCGAACAGGTCATCAATCCTTGGTAGAGGATACTTATTCTTGATCGTCACTTGGTTCAGCTGTTTGTAATCGATGCACAGTCTTAGTGATCCATCCTTCTTCTTAACAAATAGCACCGGAGCTCCCCATGGTGAAGCACTGGGGCGGATAAATCCTTTATCCAGCAGCTCTTGCATTTGCACCTTCAATTCCTTCAATTCCGATAACGACATCCTATACGGTGCTTTCGAGATCGGCTCCGTTCCAGGTGCCAATTCAATCATAAATTCTACTTCACGCTCATGTGGCAATCCAGGCAACTCTTGAGGAAATACATCTGGATACTCACTTACTACAGGCACTTATTCTAACTTCATTTCTAGGGCAGACGAATCTAATACTGATGCCAAAAATCCCAGGCAACCTTCATCCATTAACTTGGTCGCCTCTAAAGATGAGATCCAAGGAATCGACGTTCCTCCACGATTTCCCTTAAATTCATACCCAGGGTGGCCTACTGGGTTTAGCTGTATGATACTCCTACTACAGTCTACCACTGCACCATGCCTAACTAGCCAATCCATGCCAACAATCACATCAAAATCATACATGGGCAGAACAGCTAAGTCAATTTCTTCTTGCCTATCGCCCAGAGCTAACTTACACCCCTTACATCCTAAAGCAATAATTACTCTATCCTTCAACGGGGTGGTTACATGCAAGGTCACATCCAATGGCTTAACATTCATCCCAGACAACTCAACAAAACGTGCAGATACGAAAGAGTGCGACGCTCCCGGATCAAACAAGGCATAAGCGGTATGACCACAGAGAGAAACGGTACCTGTGATCACCCCTGGCGCATTCTCAGTGTCCTTGCGCGCCATTGCATATACTCGTCCCTGAGCAAGCGGACGGTTCTGGTTTCCTTGCGGAGCGTTCACCATCTGCGGCTGTTGCTGTTGTTGGTGCTGGAACGGGGGTCTCTGACCCTTCCTCGAGCAGTTCCTCAGAATATGCCCCGTTTGGCCACATCCAAAGCAGCCTCTAGTTTTCCTCGGGCAAGGGCTGTTCCCATGCCTCCTGCCACAGTCACGGCAGACCTGATTCCCAGGGAACGATGGCTTTCCCAGGGTTCTCCTCGCAGGTGGAACGAACCTGCGGTTGTCCTTCATTGGCCTCTTGCCAAAGTCTCTAAAGTTCCCTCTTGGCACAAATCGCGACCCAGGTGCGGCGGCCTTTTCTTGCAGATCTCGCTCTATCGCCAGGGCTCGCTCATAGATCTCATTGTAGTCCCTTAGCCCAGTGGCGATGATCATACTCTTCAACTCGGGCCTCAATCCTTCCCTGAATCTCCTGGCCTTATCCCATGGGTCGTCAATCAGCCTTCGTGCGAACTTGGACAGTCTGGCAAATTCACCTTCATACAGGTCCACAGTCAGTGATCCTTGGCGGAGCCTGATAAACTCTTCCATTTTCCTTTCTTGTGCTGCTTCAGAGAAATACTTTCCATTAAATGCTGTACAGAAGGCGGTCCAGCTCGGCCTCATACCATCCGGAAAGACTCGCCCTCTAGTGGCTTTCCACCAATCATCTGCAGTACCCTGAAGTTGATAAGTTGCCAACGAGACTTTCTCCTCATCTGCGCAACCCAACACGGAGAAAGCCTTCTCCAGCTGCTCGATCCACAAGGCAGCTACCTCTGGACCACCACTGCCATCAAACTTCGACGGCTGCAACTTCAGAAATTGCTCCACCATATGATGAGTCTGACGTCCACCATTTCCATGCCCATTGCCTCCATTGGCACCATTCGCAGCGGCCAAGGCGGCCTCAGCTGCTTGGGCAACAGTGGCAGCTCTCTCAGCAGCTTGCCTAGCCATCAAGTTGCTCACTTTCGTCAGCACCCTCATCATCTCTTCGATTCTGGGGTCTCCTTCAGATTCACGGCCCCTCGAGCTCGATGCACCACCAGTCGGTCTTCTGCCCCTATTGCTCATCCTTGCTAACACTTACACCTAAAACAACGAAATTCCCATTCAGGAATTTGGAACTCTAAATCTAGCAACCAAGCTTTCGTCTACTGTCGCGTCCACTGACATGTATATGCATGTAAATAATCGCTGCAGCTTAAATGCAGTTGAACCCGGTCGACATCTAGACTCAACCCTGCAAATGCATAACCCAGGCCACTCTGTTCGCAACCTCAACTAGAAGCCTGTCGGGAGCCGCTTCCTTGATCAGGTCTTTGCCCCGGCGACCACTCCCCGCCCTCATCGTTTCTTGGTGCGAACAGTTGTCCTAAGAAATTCATAGACAAAGAGAATCCCACTCCACGTGTCCCATACCACGCTTCATCATAGTTTTTAGACGTCCCGTCAATCTTGTCCCATACCAAGCTGACGGTCACCAAATCCAACAACATGAATGCATGCATTTCTTTCAAAATCCAAATCTCCTTTTTCAACAATAATCTTTCATTTCTAAACCATTTTGCTTTCGGTGCAGAAATCATGCAATGCATGATGGTCAAGCAGCGCACGACAGCCGACTAGGCATACAATCACATGCAATACCTCACAGACTAACATTCAGCAATTATCATTCAAGCGCCCAACTCATGGGGCTCTGCCATAGAACCTTACCTCAGGTCCTGACGCACCTGCAGCTTAGCATGAAATACCTTATCCCAAGGTTACTCTAGACAATCAATTCCGCTAAGCAATCACATGCGCCAATCAAATCATGCATTCTACCCTTCCTAATCCTTAGGTCTAGGGTCTGTCTAACTAACTACCCCAAAATCATCAGCCTTATCACTCCAAACCTCGAACGGTCTCGTATCGAGCTGACCTTGCTCTGATACCACTCGAACGGGGATGTCACGCCCCGGATCCCTTCTCGGGAACGCGGCATCCCGTTCCTGCGGAAGATACACCTCGCGCTCGCCTGGTTCACGATAAGCGATGGCCCAGGGATACTTTCTCTTCGTCGCGACCAGACGACGCAACTTGCGCCAAATTCTCATACCTGCGGAAGCGTGCCTCCTATCCATACACACAAGCATACATAGCAAAGGGGTAGCATGGACAAGATAAACATAAACAACATTTCATAAATACGATTAGCGTTAGGTACAGACTACCAAAAGAAAACCACTAGCTGCAGATTATCCTACGCTCTACTAATCCTCAAAACATCGGGATTCTACCATAACTCAGTCCTCCTCGTCGGAATCCTCCACAGGGTCCTCCTCTGGATCCTCCTCCTCGGTATCCATCGCATCGCCCTCCTCGTGGCCATCTATCTCGGAGCGCCCTGGAGACGGCAACTCCTGCTTCGGGTCGGGGTCGATCACCTGGCCTCCATATTCTGCAGGCTGGAGCCAAAACGGGTCCTCCTCCATGGGAATCGGGGAATCTCTCTGGGGTCCCTCAAAGCCATGTAGGCCCTCTCTAAACCAAGCCTCGAATATATGGGGCACTAAGTAAGGACCTCCCTGATCTACGAGCACAGTCGTCACATGCCTATGCCACAGGGTAGCGTGCATATCAAAATTGAGGGTAACCTGGGTGTCCATCTGGATCGGCAGACCAAAAAGCATCGGTGGCACATCCATCACTGGCGACCTGGATCTGAAAATGGTGGCAACCAACGCCAGTGAGTCGAGGACTCAGCAAGCTCACCACTAATCCTAGCGTAGGGTAGGATATACGAGTGGGGTCGGTCCTAACTAGTAACTAGGGTTTGGTACTCGGAGTCCAACGCTCTCGATCTCTCCAGTTATCATCATGCCTCATATAGCCAATACGAGTTTCGTCACAACAATTCATGCAATACAGACGGGCAATATCAACAATCAGCAATAACATTATGCAAATGCCACAGGCCTCAAACGGCCATCACAGATCCCATGGATCAGCCCGTCTATCACTCCAATTCCCATCAGGGCTCTACCAACAGTGCCACACGGTATGCCACGCTGCGTCTCGGACGCCTTATGCTGGCCTCCCTTTTCTCTCCATCTCCCATCAGGGCGCTACCAACAGTGCCACACGGCATAAATCTCGGTGCCACATAGGCCCGTACCACACTGCGTTTCTGACGCCTTACGTTGGTCTCCCTTTTCTCTCCACTTCCCCTCAGGGCACAATCTCATGTCACATCCCCAGTGACTGCATGCTCTGAATGTATGCAGGGCCCAGATGATCACATCAATAACTCAACACAGAGCATGCATGCAAATAAATACAAGTGTAGGAGTAGAGCACATCATTCAATCAATCAGTGAACCTCACGTTCATCAACCAAACAGACATGGATCGTAGGCCTCTACTTTCAAAGTCTCGATCATCTAAATTCGCCTTACATCTCATACAAGAGTCTGTCATTGTCATCACTTACTCAAGGGCAACTCGTTAATCAAACCCATATAAACCAAGGTCTAATCTAATTAAGAACCTCTAATTAATCAAGCTAAGTTCGACTGGGCCTAAGGCCCACTTCAATAGTTGAGGTCCAATAATTAATTCTTAAATTAATTCATATGGGTTGGGCCTATTTTTATTAATTTCGTGCAAGGCCCAAGCCCATTTCTAAAGGTTTACTATTCAAGCCCATATTCATTATTTTAGGCCCAATTTGAGTACCCAAGCCCATATACATTTTTGGGTTTCATTATTTAATTTTCATGGACTTAATTTAGGCCCAATTTAAGTGAATTTTCGTCCATTAGTGGCCCATTAATTAGATTAGGCCCATTTTGTTTAGTTTTGGCCCAATTGCTTGAAATAAAGACTCCTAAGCCCAACACTTTACTTTGGCCCGTTAAACCACATACTCAAGCCCATAATTTCGGTCCACCAACCATATTTCTGAGGCCCATTCATAAGCCTAATTTCGCCCACCATCATGCCCATCAATTTCATTTAGGCCCGGTAGCTTGTTTTTTATCCGTTTAGTGCAAATTAAGTCCCCTAAGCCCACTAATACCTCACGGCCACTCCATCACATGCCTAAGCCGTCACTCACAGCCCACATTCATTTCTTTCCAGCCCCATTTCGCCATGGACAGCCCCCTCCTACGGCCTAAACAACTTCCCATTGGATTAGCTTAGGGAACATCATGCTTAACCACATACATTAGCCTCTAATCATCGAAAATAACCATCTTTACACTACGCCATACGCATATACATCTTACCTAAGCCAAGGTTAGAGGTGGAGCTTACCTTAGAGGAGCCGAAATGAAGGCGAAGACGACGAAGGTTCAACCGGCCGATTGGGGGCTCACGGCTCAACGGGGAGTAGGGGCTGTTCGCGGAAGGTTCGGCCACCTTCAAGAGCTCCACGGACCTAAATGTGTTAGTTCTAGACATTAGAGGAGTGGGGGAGGGCGGCGGATCAAGCTTGGCCAGCCCGAAGGCTCACGGCCAAGTTGATCGTGACGGACGACGACGACGATGATGAGGGGCGGTGAGGATGAGGGGCGGCTTCAAGAGGTTCTCATGGCCACAGAACAACAAGGAAAGGAAGAGAAGAGGCTTACCTCGAGGTGGTGACGACGGAGGAAGATGGCGACTTGAGGCGGGCGACGGTGGCTGACGGGGAGGGAGAGAACCGAGAGAGTTGAGAGGGGAGGGAGAGTTTTCGGGAGAGGGAGAGAGAGAAGAGAGTGCCGAAAATGAAAAGTGAGGGAGGAGAGAGAGAGAAGAGAGTTAAGTGGAAGGGGTAAGTGGGTTAGGTAGTGAATAGTAAGGGAATAGTGACTAGGATTTGATTTAGTACTTTGACATGTTGATTGACATTCTTGGGAATTGAACCATGATTGACTTGCCTTGGAAATTGTGCCATGATGTGATTGATGGATTGACAAGATGTTTGATTGATTTGACGACTGATTTGACTTGTCTCGATTTGCGTGCCAAATGCACCGATCGGGTCTCGAGCGCGAACGAATTTCAGACATGATTTGATTTCGATTAGTCGAACCTACTCTCAAAAATCCTAATTCTATTAATCCTAAGGACTGAGCATTTACCGGGGGCATTTCGGTAATTTTCCATTGACGTCTTGCTTCTCGACGTACACCGGCTGTTTGCCCTTCTGGCGACATTTCTGAAACTGACTTTATTTCGTAATTGTGTTTGTCTTACTAATTCGATTGTCCGGAGTCGGATTTCATTTCGTGGTCAATTTCATTAATTTACGACTCTGTCTCTGTCTCAGACCAACGGGTGGCTGTTTGGAAAATTCTCCCCAGTTAGCCTTTCCCCTTCGGTTGGTCATCTCAGGGTAGCTAATCCTGAGTGAGCGTCGATCAGAGGGTATTAACGAAGTGTTTCCATTCCTTTAGAAATTCCGATATTTGGGTCGAATTTTCAGATTGTTACACATAGACAGACTGATTGTGTCATGTCTGCTTGCTCACTGAATGACCTTATATGCTGCAATGGATTCGAGCACCCAGATAATCATTAGAATTGAAAGGTTCAGGTTGAAGATATACTCGCCTGAAAATGCTTGGCGAGCATTAGCTAACGGGGCTTGTATGTTCAATAGCCTCTGGATGAATTTCGAGACCTCGGAGGGTAACTCGACTATCAAGAATGCACTACCTGTCAAACAGTGTCAGAGGTAACATGTGCAAGCATTTTTATCAATGAGTTCATTGGTTCATGCAAAATCATTCAGTTGAGTTTGCAATGATTAAAACCGTATGTGTATGTTCATAATGTGGATCATGCATGACTATTCTGTCGAGTTTGCATTTCCAATTCTGTCCAGGGAGGTTATCATGTCATGAATACCTCGAATGTAACCTGAATGGGGATTTCAGTCCGAAAGGGTTTTCTCTCACTCTTGAGAAAGGCTTGTTTATCCTGATTGCAAGATTTGAAAAGAAATCACTCAACCTTACCATCATCGCATTCAGCGAGGGCCTGAGTAATCTCGCAATTGATACGATCAAGCCGATCTGGAGGTCTTGATTAGGACCGTAATGTGGGCTGGGTCAAAGGCTTATCAAAGAGGACTCATTTTGAGTCAAGGCTATTGACAAAAAAGTCTTCATCATCTGCTCCGGGTTTACAAGTCAAGAACCCTACAAAATGAGAGAGAAATAATCTTGCTCGAACTTCTTTGAGCGATGCTTAAAGTCATTCAACTCTTACGTTAATTCAAGTGCTCTAATCAGAAGAAACTTTCAAGAGTCGTAACGTAGGCCGAGATTTGGGTCTGAGAAGCGAAGGGCTCGTTTTGGCTCAGAAAAATATATGAGAAGGGCTTGGTGTTCGTGATCATTGCAGTCTTGTCACCGATCTTTGACCTTCCTGAATTTGTCTTCAATGAATACTACCATTGGCTGAGGGGTGGTAGTTCTTTTACACTTTACAAACTGACTTCCTTAGGGATCCTTTTCCGGGAATTCTCAAAATGTATGTTCGAAGTTAGAAGTTCATTACAGATATATGGGCATTGGCCTTGCTTTTGATAGGCACTTTGCTCTTTCTGCCCGAGATTCTTTAGAGTGGCCTTTGCTTTTCTTACTCCCCACTCCCTTTTATTTGGAAGCAGGCCCATTTTCTTTAGGCTACACTTGTTTTTGTTTTTCTTTTGTTTAACAATCTTGTGATTTTGAATTTTAGCAACAAGATGATTTTCAACAAATGATACTAGACATTACATGAAAGTCTAGCATATGAAATGGGCTAATTCGAGAATTCTCTATTAGCCCAATTTCTTCAATTCTGCTCCTTGGGGGAAGGTGTCATCGTTACCTTGAAATGAGCAAGGATCACCAACATGGGCTTGAGAAATGAATTTACAGGCTCAATTGGGTTATGCAAAGGATGAGTGTGTAGGATAAAGAAAATAAATGCTCTTCGTCATCCTACAGCACTTGAATTAAAATCCGAGTATCATGTAAAGAAACACTCGAAGATTGATGTTAGTCCAAGCAAGAGAATTTCTAACCATTTATCTCATGATATTGTCGGAATTACTTCTGTTTTGCCCCAGTATGGGGTAGTTCTTGACAGGGTTATGAAATGAAATCACCGTTCAAATGGGTTGTCAATGGTTGCCTAAAGTGTTTGGAATGGAGAATGAATGCCTCCTTCACTTCGACTATCGTACCTTTTGCGAGAAAACCCATTGCCTTGGAGAATGCGGAATCTGCCTACCACTCAACTCACTGTGGATTAAATACAGGACGTATGTGGAAATGGCTTGCCTTTCATCGTCCTGTCATGCCCCATTCTGTACATTCGATGCATCATGTACAGTTTATACCCCCAGTCAAAATTGACAAATTGAACATGCAGAACAGTCATGCATAAATCATGGAATGTGTAAACATCATGCAAATATGGCAATACAATGTACAAGTATGGAAATTGCCCTCTGGCTGTGTGGGCGAATCAAACTTGTTGGGGGCCTATTCCCCGAGTCGAGGAGTAGCTTGTTTCTGGTTTTGCCTCTTTTCGATCCAGGGTTCGCCATTGATTTCCCTTATTTCATCAGACAGATCGCATCAGGCGATCATAACTTGGCCCCTTGGGGCTGTTTTCTTTGACGTATCAGATGTTAGTTTAACATTTCCTGTAAAAAGGAAGGAGACATGTTAGCCAGTATCAGAAATGATGAACTGGACACGATACTGAGTTACCCTTGAGTGCTTCGCGCAACTCCTTTACCAGTTTTACCGCTCGGGATTTTCTCCGTGGGTATGTCAAGTTAGACATTTCCTGTCAAACAATGGAGGAAAAGACGTGTTAGTCAGTATTAGAAATGATAAATTGGATACGATATTGGTTTACCCTTCATCTTGAATGTTTTGCATGATCCCCTTATCAGGTGCATTGGGTCGAGTTTGTCTCTAGTTTTCATTGGACACTTAATCACTTGGACCATGGCTTGGGGATCGGACTTGGATTACTTCGGCACACCGTCACTTCCCACGCCATCGGGCCTACAGGGCCTTAGGCGTCCATAGAAGTTCTCTTTTAGGTATTGATCTTCGAGATGACATAGTCTCGGGCCTTTTCGCGTTACGATGCTTTTCAAGGTGATTTACAATCCCTGTTAACAATGGGAGGAAACAATTCAGCACTCAAGACGATCATGAATAAATTGGAACGATACAGAATTACCATCCTTTGAGATTGTTCACGTCCTTCGCCTTTTTCTTGTTTGAAGTCAGTCATTCAGTGATGATGTCCACGAATCTATTTGCCTAAAGTTTTGATTAATAGGGGAATTTCGTTTTTGGGTACGACTTGTATTTTCGGGTCAATTTGCAAATTCCTGTAAACAGAAGGGATCTAATTTAGAATCGAAAAAATTTGAGGGTAAATTGAAATGATACTGCTTTACCCTTTTAGTTCACGCGACTTTTACTCGCAATAAATTCATTACGAGTTTGGTGTGGTAGCAGACTCGAGCATTTAATAGGAGAACAGGAAATTGCTACTTCTTGCTTTTGCGTTCATTCTGAACATCAATAAAAGTAGAAAACATCCAATGCAAGGAAATGAAGCGTATGCATTCGTTCAAGATCGATTTTGCTCCCTCAGCAGGCTCTCCCATGATTAGCTGGCTTCATTCTAGACCAGGTATGCATCGGCTATGTTGAAGGACTCGTGATCTCAGCTTCGAAATACAGACTCCCTGTGCATATTACAGTCCCAGTGCTTCATCAACATTAAACTGGTTGATCATGGCGGTGAGTTCATCCTCAATGCCGCTTGCCTGGTGGTGATACATCTCCCATTCCCCGGGAGGTATTGATGCTGATCTAGTAGCATTAGTCTTTTTGTACCCTGCTCCAATAGAACTCGATTTTGTTATAAATTGGTCTAACTCGCTTCTCAAACACACATTTTCAATCCTCAGATCATGCATTTCATTGAAGGCGAGGAGGAGGCTGTTGCAGTTAGGGCAGGTGGCGGAGTCAAAAGCCTCTTTATACATCTTGTTTTCCGCTCGGAGGTTTTCATTTTTAACTCTTAGAAACTCGGCTTCGTTGTGCTCATGACGAGTCTTCATTCGGGTTCGCCTATTTTGAAACCAGAACTTGATTTGTGAAGGTTCAAGTCCTAGCTCTTGACTTAGTTTCATTTTCTGTTTGCCGTCTGGCATAGGACATGTTCTGAAGAAATCCTCAAGCCTTTGTACTTGCTCCTTAGTATGGCGACGGTAACGCTTCTTTTGACCCTTACCGTTGTTGTCCTTATCTTTATTGAGATCTTGGACGTCATCGGCGGAAGGGCCAGGCTCCATAGGCTCGATCCCAAACATGGTTTCGAACTCTTCCTCTCCCATATTCAGCAGGCAACGATAGCTTTCGGAAGTATTGGGTTGAGACATCTTCGATTTGGTCGATGATTTCTCAAGATTTACTATATCTTTCTGTATTTTCACTCTCTCTGAACCGTGTATGCTTTAAAACTCTCTTCAACGTATGAATAAAGATGATCAGGAGGATGTCTCTTTTAAAATTTGGCGTCGGCTTAGCATATGTATCGCTTCTCCCGAGAGTTCTGTCTTTCTCAACCTTTCCTGCGTGTTTCTTGCTTGGCTCGTCTTTTCTCATCTCTTCATAGTGGTAGGGTCCCTATCAACGTCTCTACCGTCGATTTGCTGGCGTGTTCTCCTATAAAAACGAATCCCCTTTTCCTTGTCTCCCACCCAAGTCACATTTCTTTCTTCTTTTTCAAAGTTGTGTCATCCCGTCAAACTTTTGGCAGAGATGTCGGATTTGCTTGGCTTGAGATTGGAGACGAGTAGCGGAGGTGATACTGATAGGGAATGGTAGACAGGAAAATCTAGCCAGTAGAGACTTTCACTGCAAAAATGAAAGGGAATGCGGCAGTATATGTTCTTCATATTTTGGAAACATTGGAACGATACTGTTTCACCCTTGTATGTACTTCCATTGAATTTGAATTGAGGAAGTTCCTTCATTTGGATTGGATTGGATTGTATGTCCCGAGTTGCCATTCACTTTGAGCTTGCCACATAAGTGCTTTGCTTAGTTAGGTCTTGTTTTCTTTCGAGTTGCTTTGGACCATCATCATTTTTTTATGCCATCGGGTCCGTGGACCGGAGGGCTCCTTTAATTTAAAGGTTACCTTCAAGGCAAATGAGTCCTATCGCATTCCATTGGGTCATTTCATTTTGCGACACTCTTGAGGCAATTTGCAATCCCCTGTCTTCGAGCTCGCCTGGGCTTTTCACTTGAAATTTCCCTACGTGAGGCCATTCAACATTTCTCATTATGGCAGTCAGCGACGTTGCCACAAATTGATCCGCCCTGAGTCTAGCATAAAAAGGGATTCACGCATTCGACGGGATAAAAAAACAAATTACCCCATGCCCCTGAATTAAATCTAGACATCTAGAAAGCTGGAAATATCACAAGCAGGGGAATTAAGTATGAAATGAAAGGTGCACTTGTTCAAGGTCAGTTCTGCCTCTCCTGCGGCTCTTCGATAATCAGCTAGTCTCATGCTGGTTCAGGCATGGATGATCGATGTTTGAGAGTCCCTAATCACTAGCTTCCGACCATGGCTTCGGATGTCTGTCAACCTTAAACTGGTTGACCAGGGCAGTAAGCTCATCATCTGGGTAATCTCTTGAACCTTCCAGCAACTGATGCTCGAATTGGGCATTATTGTTGGCAAATGCTGGCGGTAGATTTCTCATTCTGTCCTCGCCATGAGCAATTTGACTTCTCGAGCTGAAGTCTTCATCATTACTCCAAAAAGTGTGGGGATCACCAACTATCCTGCTGCCAAGAACTCCTTCCATTCGAGGATTAGAGAAGTGGAAGTGCTCAGGATAATTTCTTGTCTGATTCTCTGGCTGCGCAGGCGCACTGATCATGGGATGAATTCTAGCCACGGGTTGGTGCTCAGACCAAGGAGTTTGAATACACTGCCCCTGCGGTCTATACTCTTGAAGAGCATTAGGGTGATTCTGGGGGATACTTTGATTAACACCTGGAGGATTGATGGCATGGCTACTGGCTTGGTTGATGATGGGAAGTGGCTCGCCCCATGCTAACCTGCGGAACTTATGGTGGCGAGGAGACTCGACATTCAGGCTTGGATCAGTCCCGCCTTTGTTTTCTTGATTCTGAGCTGCATTTTGTTCTCTCACCCTTTTTCTGTACTTCTGAAGATGACTCGAAACATTTGCTTTAGTGAGTCCCTCTACGTTCATAATTTCCAGTATATGTTGCGGCCGTGCCGAATCGATTCCTACCTGCTGAACTGCATTAACAAACATATGATGCAGCTCGGGAGACCAACTCATCTTCTTTCTCCAGTTGCTTGGAACAAAATTGAAGGCTTCATGCTTGTTCTCATGGTTGTGCAATTGCTTCCTTACCACGTGCTGCCATATGTTTTGAAGCATCTGAACTCTAACTGGTTTCGTTACGATGTCTTGGGCCCCATTTAAGACAGCCTTCATTATGGCTTGCTGATCATCGCTTGCCGATATTACGAGGACTGGCATGTTTAATTTAGAATTGATGACTTCCAAGAGAGTGAAAACATCCATGTCAATCCCTACCATGGCGGTGAGGACGATATCAAACTAGTCACCACTCCTCCTTAATATCTCTAAGGCCTCTGTCGCCTTTGCTTGAGCTACAACCCTATACCGGCATTTTCTTAATACGGTAACAAGGATTGACAGAGAGACTGGATTACCGTCAATGGCCATGACCAGTAGACCCTCAGGGTAAGGAACTTCATCAGCTTTGACCAGGGTTGAACATGCGCCCGTTCCCCTAATGCTCGACATATTTCTGGATCTAGGACTGTCGATTCGAGACCGCCTCAGGATGTCTTCTCGGACTTGAGGGATCACGGGATCGTTGATGGCTTCTCGTAACAGGCTTTGAAAGCCAATGCTTTGATGGTGAAGGTTTTGAATTCCTCTCCCACGAGAACTCCTTCCTCTCTATCTTTCTCCTGCGAGTTCGTGCAGATGAACCCTCACTATCAAATGAGGACAAATTCTTTCTCTGGCAATAGCAACGACTTCTCCATTCACGGGCAGTGCTATTAGATTTACCGAGGGGAAAAATCTGACATTCAGCTTTTGATCAAAGGGGAAATCCTCCTTTATCGCTCAGTTTGTCTTCTTCTTTCTTTTCGCGGTAGAGGGCCCCTATCAAGATTTCCACCGTCGATTTACTGGCGGGTCCTCCAATGAGGACGAGTAATATCTCTCTTTCTGCCGAGAATTTCTTTGTCCCCCACTCAGCTCGTCTTTTCGTTCTTTCTTTTTTCAAAGCGGTGGAGTCCCGTCAGCTTTTCCACAGAGACGTCAGGTTTGTTCGGCTCGAGGTTGTCACTTGACTAGAATTTGAGCCACCGAGGGTGTTGCCGACAGAGAATGGTAGATAGGAAAACCTATAAGGACTGCCCCTGTGAAATCAGTATTTAAATTGAAGCAGATTACCATCTTTGCATTCTGCTCATCTGCCTTACCTCTCTCCCCCTTTCTTTCGTATTCTGCTTTCAAAAATGGCCAATTCTCCTAACCACACCTTATCCGCCGAAGTCCTGGCTGGGTGGGAGAGACTCTACAATCTTCTTGGTAGAGGTTACGCTCATGTAGCCAAAAACTCTGCCGTTGAGGCTGAAATCCTCGGTTTATTCAAGACCGTGGACGCTGCTTCTGTTGAGGGTACCCAACTAGGGAAGGAGTATCGGAATTCCTCGACCGTCTTCATCAATTTTCTGGCTGCCTATAACCGCGCTTATGAGACGGTCCTTGTGACCGCCGTCGTGAAAGCTCGTTACCGAGACCGGCACGAGCGTCTGGCAACAGTCACATTTGTGGCTGATAATCACAAAAAGGCCCTCAAGTTTGCCAACGATCAGCTTTCGTGGCTGGTTCGTGAGAGGGGAAAGCTGGTGGACCGTCTGGCCTTGGTCCGAACTTACGCCGAACAGGAGCCAGGCAATATTGTGATGAGGTGCAAATGTAGTTGGCTGCAGGAGAGACTTGATGACATTACGGCAGACATTTCCTTCGAGAGGGCAGCGATCCCGGACCTGGAGTTTGCCGTTGAGCATTACGAGGCCACTATGGCCCAGGTTAAAGAGAAGTGCGATCGCCTCTTCTTTAGGCTCACGGAGCTTGATCCCGAGAACGCCCGGTGCATCCAGAGCATCAACTTCATGGAGAGCCAGCTGAGCTCCTTTGTGATGCTTATTAGGGCTCAATTTGATTTCACTTTTCCTCCCCAGTGAGTTGTTGTAAGGGTTTGTTGGTGAATGGAATGAAGAGAAAGTTTCACGTGTTTGTGCTTTTCATTTTCCTGCCATTTCTTCGCCCATATAGCATGATAGGACGATTCACGGTACTGAAAACGTTGAGGCTTAACACTCTTCTTGGTGTTCTTGTTATCTGCTGCCGGCGATGATATCAAGGACATTAACGAAGGGTTCGGTGGCGGCCCCCACCGATCACAGCGCCGTGAGTCAGTCGTGTGAATTATTGCAAATCGACTACTCGATTAGTGCTCCATTAAACAAACCAGGCTGCCCGTTGCTTGCCCCACTTTACTCATGCCTATCTCTTTCGGCGTCTACTTGAATGTGTCGGTCGTCGGTAGCGTTGGGAGAAACGTCTATGGGCCACGCTCAACAATAATTCTCCGATCCATCAAAATTCTCCACGTGGTTGGAACCCGAGATAGTTTAAAAGGCAGGCCTTTGATGGATTTAATCAGTAAGGCGTTGCAAGGTCGAGTTAATATACTTTCCCTACAGGTTCTGATTATGAAATCTATTCTTTTCAGAAAATATACAGGAAGCCCCAAATGCCTCACGCCTGATCCGAATACATTTTCCGCCGTATAAAAATATATATCCCATACATGCTGGCTAATTGACGTAATTCCATCTCTAGGAGAAGGGACCTCTTCGCTTGCCCCCAAGATTATCAGCTAAGGTATCGATAATTTTCGCCTTTTTGTATTCTTCAAGAATATTCCTGGTATTTTATCGCCGATTAGCCCAATTTTGCTCTTGGGTACTTGTGATTTCCTACAAAAGCAAATGACATAATTAGTAGGTGATCCAAGAAAGGTCGGTCCATGACTCCTAAATTAGTTCAGTTTTATTTTTCTTAATTTTATGAGAAATTAGAGAAAACATTCTTTGAAAAATATGGATGAATTTCTCAAAAAGAATTTTCTTGCAAATTTTTACAATTTGAAAAATGTGATAAGTTCCTTTGGTATTTACCAAATTTCTCGAAAGAATTTCCTTTTTATCAGAATGAATCCTCAAGTTAAATTTGTTGAGAAAATCTTGGGTCGATTGAATGATTAAGAAAAAATGTGACAAAATATTTCATTGGTCGACAAAATTTCCCTAAGGAATTTTTCCGCATTTATTTCAAAAATGGGACACAATTTAATTTTTATTTTCTTTTGTAAAATGACGTTGACGTTAAATTTAAATTTTGATCGACACCTAACATGGACCGACCAAAAATAAATACAAGATGAAGTTAGAAACCTTACTTTCACCGTGAAAAATACCATGTAGGTCACATAGACATGCACATGAATCGTGAGTTTAAATCTTAGCCTATCTACTCTAAAGGCTGACAAATTGAAGCGAAAGACTTACGGCAAGGCGACAATCTCGCGCACATAATCAAGATTAGCCGTGATCCTCTACGACGTAATCAGGATTAACCGGGCCTTCCCACTTCGGCTGCACGAGCTAAAAATTAAAACCACTGCTTTGGTAATCTTACCAAGCCTGAGGCCTAACTTTTAAACTCATTTTTGAAAAGAGGTTCGGGATTGAATCTGGGCTAACTTTCGACGTGATCTCACGCCGAACGCTAAAACCAAATCACAATACCATCCTAAAACTAGTGGCCCAGGTCCGGCCACAGAACGTGTGTGATGTAGTGCTAAGATAATTAATCATGCACAACAATTAATATACAAACACCGCTTCAAAAATGTGCGAAAATTAAATTCATATTCCCTCACACCAAACCTGCAAAACAAAGGGTTAACCAAACACTCCACCCCTTATAACTCCCATTCTGCAAAACCATTTAAAACCTAAAGAATAAGTCCCAAACAAGATTGCCAGAAGCAAGATATCCATGAAATTTTATCGGCCTAAGTCCACTAAGGATTTTAAAATTTCGAAAAAATTCAAGTACTCCAATTAGTGTCGTCTTTTTTCGAAAATTCAAAAATTTCAGTCCCCAGCGGAGTCGCCAAGCTGTCGCGACCCTAAAAATTTATTTTTTTAGGTTAATGGATTACCAGATTAATTAATTAAATTAACTAACCTAGCTCGAGCTCTCCCAAGCCCTACCAAATCGCAACTTTGGTCTTTGTTTAAATGATTTTTAGTTTTGGAGTCGCCACTAATCGTTCTTGGTAGGTCGATTAGAAACCTAAATAAAGTATCGGGAGAAATACTTTATTCCTGCGAACCAGAGATTATGAGTTCGGGGACTTGGTTACGTTAGATTACTCTAACGCTCTTTCGATACCAATTTCATGAAAAATCATTTGGGGTGATTTGGAAAGATTTTGGTCAAACTGATCAGAAGGGTAAAATAGTCATTTTTTAAGGATCAGGAAGTGAAAATAGGTCAAACCAGTTGAATGTGGTCATTCCTTATTTTCCACAATTTTTGTGGATTTTTCAAAATTTTTCGAGATAATTTGCCCATAAGGGGCAAAATCATCATTTTGGAAAAATGTGGAAGAAAATTCATCAAAAATAGGATTGGTCAGTCGAAATGACGCGCTTCCTAATTTCTGAGATTTTTTCTGAATTTTTCTTTCTTTCTTCTTCTTCTTCTTCTTTTTTGGATTTTTATTGCATTTTTTTGTATTTTTTTTTAATTTTGGGATTTTTTATGAATGTAATGCATCGTAATGATATCTAAATAAAAAACAAAAAACGATATGCAATTCATGCAAAATTTAACTAAGCAATTAAAGCATGCAAAATGACATAACTCCAATGCAACATGCGATAATTCAGACATACGAAAATGCAACAAGCAAACATGCAATGATGTGATGAGCAATCTTTAAATATATGAAGATATGACGTCGAAGTATGCAACGTAGCAAGATATGATACACAAGAAACCATATGGCATAATGAAATATGCAATGAATTATCTAAACATGCAAAAATCCTACAATAAGTGAAAAGTTTACGCTTATTATGAAGGCGTGCAAATTTTTAATTGAATGACTCGAATATTAGATTAATTAGCCTACAACGAATGAAACTAAACATGACACTACGTGACATGCAAACAACATAGTATAATGATATGCAAATATAACATGATGGGCAATGTGTGAACATGCAACATAGCATAGTATGACAAACGAAATGACAACGACATTCAGAAAAACTTCATGACAATATACCATTCTAATCTGTGTAATAATGCAACATGAGATATGAAAAAAAGAAGTATGATATGTAAACATATGAAATGCAAATGACATACAAATGTTACGTGGATGATATGACATGCGAACACAAAACACACAAGCATGGGATATGTATGTGGCATGAGATGTACGAAAATATATAATGAATATATCGAGAGATACGCCGTGCAAATATGAGGTGAAAGCTTTGTGTGTTTCTTTTTGTTTTTTTTTTAATTTTCTTGGCACAAATTTCTAACTGTTGAGCTCCTCGGACCATAGGGCAAGCAATCGGGAGGTGTTCATATTAGCCTAGATAATCTCCAAAAGAGGAAAGAAAGAAAGAAAAAAAAAACGAAGCTAACGACTTCTTTTTCTCATTTGGTCATATATCAGGTCATTGTCTGAACACTTCAGGAGTTCACAGTCAAATTGAACGTTAATTTACAGTTTAATCATGCATCCTTCTTAGGGTAGTATGCTCTGATCTTCTTTTTTTTTTTTTTACAAGGGATGTCTCCACTGAAACTATTCTTAGCAAGGTTTAAAGTTTTCAGCTCATGGTAACTGGATAAGGAATCTGGGGGAGAGCCAAAGAAATGATTGAGGAGTGGGTCAAATGTACAGAAGCGGGGTAACCTGGTGAAATTAGTATCGATTTGGTTAGTAAGAAAATTATTCGAGAGGTCAAGAACTCAAAGGTTTGGACAGAGAGACGGGCTAGAGGGAAAATGACCTTGAGAATGAATTTGAAAGCGCATTTGAATGTTCCAAAAGTTGGAAAGCTTGGTGTTTAATAAGATACAACAGTTTGAACGCAAAGCCTTTCTAATTAATTAGAATAGATTAACATCACGAAGAAACTTAAACTAGGAAACATAGTTGCTGGGCTAAGAACATGAACGGAGCAACGGTTCCAGTTTCACTACTTTCAAAGGGATGAGAGGATGGAAATTCAAAAACCGATCAATGTTTGATCCTCCAAAACTGCTACTGGTATAGCAAAATCCTACTTCGTTGCCATGAAAGGGACCACAACTCCAAAACCAATCAATATTCATTTCTCTAAAAGTCGCCGCTGCTATGTAGTACGATCCTATCCCAATACCAATTCAGTAGCATCACAGAGAAACTTAATTTCGAATTCCAACCACGTTAACGAAAATAAACGAGCTGCTTCGTTTTTTTTTAATTGATGTCCACCAAGGCAGAGACGCTAATTACTACCCGCAAATTTTTCAGCATTTCCGTTGGGACAAATCAAAATCCGAAGCTTAAGAACAGAGGAAGAGCACCTACCTGACTCGATCTCCTTTAATCTCGTTGGCTTTCCTTGAGCAGTTTCAACCGATTCCAGAAAGCAAGTTCCTCCCCCTATTCAGGCCGTGTGTGTGTCTCCTTTTAGGCCCTTTTCTTTCAAGAAAGAGTTCGTGGACCTCCTCAGCTTCCGCAGTAGCACGCTCGTCAGGTGCGAAGGTAGAGCCAATTCATTGGATGTTCGTGTGGGAAATTAGTGGAACCTCCAGGATCTCGGCAGGCGGTGGTTGTGCATTCAGTAGCTCTTCCAAGTTGTTGCTAGTTCTCTTCCTCGGTCTTCTCCTCCTCTTTCGTCCTCAATCCCCACGAGCTCCCTCATCGTCATTCCCTCCTGTGGTTACGAGAGAGATGAGCGAAGGAGCTCATGACGCTTCCCCATCCAGGGAGGACTTCTTTTCTTCTTCATGTGCTACGGGTATCGTCAGAGCGAGTGACAAGTGCCTAGGTTACAAATCCCAGCCCCGAGTAACTATACCCGAGTCTGAAATCGTATGCCAAGGCACACCCATCTCGTCGAGGACGCCAGCGGTCTGCATGAATTCTATGCAAAATGGGATCCGAGCGTGAAGGAACAGAATGAGGAGCCAAAGTCGACTTTCGATCAGTGGTGGCGCTTTGAACTTGGACGTAGACACCTCCTGGTGTAGCAAATCTCGAGTAGGATCTGTAGCTGAGGACTGAGGTCTACATAGATACTCGTGGGATTCCCCATGCGCTATTCATCCTCAGGGCTAAAAAACCTGCTTCGAAGGAGGGACTCCCCTTCCTTTTTCGGGACTTCATTCTTGTTTCGAATAGACTCCATTGTGCAACTGGCTGACGGAGGAAGCTCGAAGAGGTCCCTCGCGAATCTCATGGTGTCGAAGTACTGGGTGACGAGAGCCACGTGCATGACATCTTTGGTAATGGTCCCGGGCACTTTTTCTTCAGTCTCTCTTGATTTTCAGAATCTCCTCTGTTTCAGTTTTCTCATTAGCTGCTACCTAGCTTTGTAGCAGCTTCTCAATCAAAACGATTGGCTTTCGCTTCAGAAACTCTCTTAGATCTTCCACGAGCTCGGGCGAGAAACAGCTGACGAGCTCGTCGGTGGACATGTGAAGGAGCGCCTCGAGGTCGACGTACCGAAGCTGAACTTCTAGAACGTCTTCTTCTTCAGTTGACATGGAACCGCCACATCTGTCTCAACATTTGTCTTGCTTGATGGAGAGCCACAGGAGGTGTTCCCACTAATTGAGGAGGTTCGGGTTCTTGGAGGAGAAATCTTCTTTTCTCGCGTCGTGTCCTCTTTTTCCAGATCCAGGAGCCCCCCTGCCCTTCTGTAGTTCATCTTCTCTCCTCTTAGAACTACCGTCTCTTCCGCATTCTCCAACCACCCTTCCTCTCCTTGACCTCCAGATCCCCGCGTGGAGACCCAACCTTCCCCCCTGAGTAGTCTTCCCCCTTGAAGGAAAAGGTCCCCTTTTCTTTTCAAAAGGCCTCATCATCGTGACCCCATCCCGCAGCTCATCATGCTTTCCCCACCGAAAGCATTCTCTTTAATAATCAACGAAACTAGCTTGTAACCCACCATCATCATTTTGTTGACCAAGACTTTAAAGAGCATGGGGATGATTGAAATGCTTTTGTTTCCAGCACGTTAATTTGTACAAGGTCCGACGGTGCTTCAATTTCTCGAGGAATATGGCCAGTGAGATAGTTGCCATCCAATGAAACGTAGCCACTAAATTCAATAAACTTTCTCGTGGTATCCGCACACCATCAAACCCATATTGAACCATTTTTAACACCATTCGGACCAAATCTATGCCCAAGTGATTCTACATGACACCCGAATATTGGGATCAACGTCACGACTCCAAGAGTGCAAAAATCGAAAATTACAAAGCTAAAATGAATTTTCCAAAAATTTTATTTAAAATGACTTCAAAAAGAATGAAATTAATAAAGAAACTCTCAATTTCAGATTGACTCTTCCAGAATTTATTCAGCCAAAATGAAGATAAAATTAAAATAAGAATACTGACTATATATATATTTTTTTATATTTTTGCAGCCTCAAATGCGATTTTATTTTCAAATATTCTCCTAATTTCTGAAAAAAATTAAAAAATATAAAAAAAAAGATGAAAAATTATTTTTGTTCCAAAAATGGTAGCCTAAGCTTGGCGAAGGCTTCCAAAATTGATTTTGTAATTTTCTCATTTTTTCTTGATTTTTTATGAATTTTCGAAAATAAAAATGCCGAAAAATACCAAAAATATGAAAAATCATTTTTTGGATCAAAATTGGTTTTCCAGGCTTGGCCAAGGTCCCCAAAGTTGATTTTCAATTTTATGAATTTTTATGGATTTTATATTAATTTAAAAAAAAGAAAAAATGATTAAAAATCAGGTGTCAACATCATATCACCCTCCATTTTGATATGCACGCGATCCTGTGGCATCGGCATGTGACGACTGTACTCGTAGATCAGGGAGGTCCTTACCTAGTGCCCCATAGGTTCGAGGCGTGGTTTAGAGAGGGCCTTCATGGCTTTGTGGGACCCTAGAGAGATTCCCCGATACCCATGGAGGAGGACCCATTCTGGTTGCAGCCTGCCGAGTATGGAGGCCAGGTGATCGACCCCGACCCACTGCAGGAGTTGCCGTCCCCCGGACGTTCTGAGATTGATGGCCACGAGGAGGGTGATGCCATGCATACAGATGAGGAGGATCTAGAAGAGGACCCCGTGGAGGATTCCGATAAGGAGGCTGAGGAGGACTGAGTACCAGATGCTGGTCTGGTATTTTGATGTATGTTGAGAGCGTAGGTTAGGCAGCAGGTTGTGGTTTCCTTTTGGGGTCTGTACCTAACGCTTGATATGTATATAATGCTGTTTGTATTTACCTTGTCTATGCTACCCCTTTGCTATGCATGCTTGTGTGTGAGGATATGAGGCACGCTTCCGCAGGTATGAAAGTTCGTTGAAGGCCGCGTCGTCTGGTTGCGACGAAGTGAAAAATTTCCTGGGCCGTCGCATATCGTGAACTAGGCGAGTGCGAGGTGTATCTTCCGCAGGAACGGGATGCCGCGTTCCCGAGTGGGGATCAGGGGCGTGACATCCCCATTCGAGTGGTATCAGAGCAAGGTCAGCTCGATATGAGACCGTTCGAGGTTCTTGAGTGATAAGGATGTTGATTTTGGGGTAGTTAGATAGACAGACCCTAGACCTAAGAATAGAAAATGGTACAATGCATGAATTGATTGGCGCATGTGAATGCTTAGTTCGATTGGTTGCCTAGAGTAGACTGAGGCAGAGGTATTCTGAACTAAGTTGCAGGCGCGTCAGGACCTGAGGTAAGGTTCTAAGGCAGAGCCCCATGAGCTGGGCGCTTAATTTCTGATTGCTGAATGGTAGCCTGTGAGATATTGCTTGTGGTTGTACGCCTAGTCGGCTGTCGCGCGCTGTCTGACCATCATGCATTGCATGACTTCTGCATTAAAGGCGAAATGGTTTATAAAGGAAAGTTGTTAAAAAGGGGATTTGGATTTGAAAAGTGCATGCATCTCATGTTGTTGGATTGGTAACCGTCAGCCTGGTATGGGACAGGATTGACGGGACGTCTAAAAACTGTGATGAAGCGTGGTATGGGACACGTGGAGTGGGATTCACTCTATCTTTGGGTGACTTAGGACAACTGTTCGCACCAAGAAACGATGAGGGCGGGGAGTGGTCGCCGGGGCAGAGACCTGATCAAGGAAGCGGCTCCCGACAGGCTTCTAGTTGAGGTGGCGAACAGAGTGGCCTAGGTTGTGCATTTTCAGGTTGAGTCTAGATGTCAACTGGGTCCAACTGCATTTAAGCTGCAGCGAATATTTACATGCATATACATGTCAGTGGACGCGACAGTAGACGAAAGCTTGGTTGCTAGATTTAGAGTTCCGAATTCCTGAGTGGGAATTTCGTTTGTTTTAGGTGTTAGTGTTTAGCAAGGATGAGCAATAGGGGCAGAAGACCGGCTGCTGGTGCATCGACCTCAAGGGCTCCTGAGTCAGAAGGGGACCCTAGGATCGAAGAGATGATGAGAGTTCTGACTGAAGTGAGTAACCTGATGGCTAGGCAAGCTGCTGAGAGAGCTGCCACTGTTGCCCAAGCAGCTGAGGCCGCCTTGGCCGCTGCGAATGGAGCCAATGGAGGCAATGGGCATGGAAATGGAGGACGTCAGACTCATCACATTGTGGAACAGTTTTTGAAGTTGCAACCGTCAAAGTTTGATGGTAGTGGTGGTCCCGAAGTAGCTGCCTTGTGGATCGAGCAGCTTGAGAAGGCTTTCACTGTGTTGGGTTGCACGGATGAGGAGAAGGTGTCGTTGGCAACTTATCAGCTCCAGGGTACTGCAGATGACTGGTGGAAGGCCACTAGAGGACGAGTCTTTCCTGATGGCATGAGGCCAAACTGGGCTGCTTTCTGTGCAGCATTTAATGGAAAGTTTTTCTCTGAAGCAACACAAGAAAGGAAAATGGAAGAGTTTATAAGGCTCAGGCAAGGACAGATGACCGTGGATCAGTACGAGGGTGAGTTTGCCAGATTGTCCAAGTTTGCACGAAGGTTGATTGAGGATCCGTGGGACAAAGCCAGAAGATTCCGAGAAGGTTTGAGACCAGAGCTGAAGAGCATGATCATCGCCACTGGCTGAGGGACTACAATGAGATTTATGAGCGAGCCCTGGCGATAGAGCGAGATCTGCAGGAGAAGGCCGCCGCATCTGGATCACGGTTTGTGCCAAGAGGGAACTTCAGGGACTTTGGCAAGAGGCCAGTGAAGGACACCCGCAGGTTCGTTCTGTCACGCCCTGAGCCCCTCTCGAGCCCGCGACATCCCGCTCATACATTCAAATCTCTTCTCAGCGCTCGCCTGGTCTAGGATACACGACGGCCCAGGGAATTACCTTCGTCGCGACCAGACGGCGCGTCCATCAAAAACCATCATATGATCCTGTCAACCTGAACTTGAAACCTGCGGAAGCGTGCCTCCTATCCATACATGCATACATATGAAAATCGGGGTAGTACACAAAGGAGAAACCTAAAGCATCCATATATACATGTTAACAAGGAGTTCGGTATAGACCCCCAAAAGAAAATTTCAACCCATGGTCTCGATACCTACGCTTACACTATCTCCCAAAAACTAGGCCAGCGTGAGCAGAACTCAGTCCTCTAGCTGCTCCTCGGGATCCTCTTCCTGGTCGGTGTCCATGGCGTCACCCTCCTCGTGGCCATCTATCTCTGAGCGTCCTGGGGACGGCAGCTCCAACATCGGGTCGAGGTCGACCACCTCACCTCCATATACAACAGGTCGTAGAATAGTAGGGTCGTCCCCCATGGGTATCAGGGCATCTCTCAAGGGTCCCTCCATACCTAACTCGTCCTCTCTATACTAGGCCTCGAACTTATAGGGAACAAACTGGGGACCTCCCTGATCCACCCATACAGTAGTCAGTCGTCTGAGCCACATTGTAGCACTTTCATCGTAATGGCGGGTAACCTCGAGCTCCATCTGCACTGGCAGGCCAAAGAACACAGGGGGTGCAGCCATCACTAGCGTCTGGGATCTGAAAATATGGCAACCACCGCCAGTGAGTCGAGGACTCAGCAAGCTCACCCCTAATCCTAGCGTAGGATAGAGTATACTAGTGGGATCGGTCCTATCCATTAACTAGGGTTTCAGGTCATCTGACTCGCGTAGGGTGAGGTACGCTCACTGGATGGGTCATGTCCGGCAATTAATAAGACGAACTAGCACTCTCTACCCAAACGGTCTCAGCGGTACCACAATAAAACGTAAACGAACACAGGCCAAACCAATCAGGCAAGCATGCATTTAATAAGGCAGTCTCGCATAACATGAATGATTATCATCTATGCCATGACCTCAGATTCATTATTCAGTTTTCAATGTTCATTTTGCACTGCCAGAGTTTCGTCTTGACCAGCGTGTCACGCCTCAGGTCTCATACTCATGCATGCCATATGCCAATGCTCAAATGTTCAAATGCTCATTGTTTGTGCCTCAATGCACATCACCCATTGTCCATGCACCCGCATATACGCCTCCAGCGCGCAAAGACCTAGGTGCACAATATCCTCCCAGTGCTTCAACCCGCATAGCGTCAAAACTAAGACCCGGGTAGGCACCCTTATCTCTCCAGCTACCCCGTGCCGAGCACGTCCGGGCGCACAACATCCTTATACTCCCTATTCCCCGCGTAACAACGCATCAGGGCCCATCCAACATGTCACACCTCCCGGTGACTAATGCCATACTCATGAAATATGGTGCTCAAACAATGTCGAACAGAGAATCAGTCATAGAGCATGCATTCACGAAGGTACATGAGTACAGGAGCAAAGCATTTCTAGAAATCATCTGAGCTACTCGCGTTCAGTAGAACAGGCCACATGTGTACCTAGTACTCTAAAAGCGGATTCTCGCTTATTTAGGTTCAATCAGACGTCCCACATTAAGCCGTTTACTTCCCCTGAACAATCCTCTCGAATGAACCTCAGTCGTGGTTAACATCGCCCTTTGGAGCCCGTTTATTCAGGACTTGGTCCTATCAGACCCAATAATCCGGCCTAAGCGTAGTCTCTATCATTAGACCTCGGCCCATCGATGGCCTGTAATTAACATCTTAAAATCCTTTTGGATTCCAATTGATCTTATTAAATTTAATTAAGCCCAATATCTAAGGCCTAGTGGCCCTTTCTTTAGCTTCAGCCCATTAAGTTAAATTAGGCCCAATTGGGTCTAAGCTCACCTACTATTCACAAGCCCATGATTTAATTATAAGTAATTAAATATTTCAAGGCCCATTATTTTTATTAATTTTGAGTGAGGCCCAAGCCCATATTTTAAGGCAAGCTTATTAAGCCCATTTTAGCATATTTAGGCCAATTTCAAACCCTAAGCCCACATACTCTATTGGGCCCTAAAATTTTATATTCTAGACTATAATTGAGGCCCATTTTATTCTCATTTTCGTCCATATAAGGCCCACTAGCAAGACTTAAGCCCAATGATTCTATTTTGGCCCAATTAGTCCAAATTTTAACCCCTAAGCCTAATTACATCATAAGGCCCATCACTTCTCACACTTAATCCATCAATTTGCAGCCCATATCATCTAATTTGAAGCCCAATTTATGATGTCCAAGCCCCAGATTAACCCATCTTACAAAACAACCAAACTAACCCTAATTAGATTAGCCTAAATTACTCGCTTATCATCTAGTCCACTTGGATCACCATACAAATCAGTATCTAAATCATGCATACACCATTCCTAAGCGGGGATTAGAGGCTAGCTTACCTTAGACGGACCGAAAATAGCAATGATACGTCGGGGCCAAGAATGGCCGAATGGGTTCACGGCCAAGGGAAGATGGTCGGCGGTTGAGGCGGCTGTTCCGGCGCCCTCTTGAGACTTTCAAGACCTAAATAGGTTATTTTTAGACATTAGAGAGGTTGGGGGAAAGGGTGGAGCAACCTGGACAACCCGAAGGCTCTTGGTTCAACCTACGTCGACGGAAGAACAAGGATGAAGCGGGTTTGGTCGGCGGCTTTAATGGAAGAACCAAGCCATGGGAATGAAAAGAAAAGAGTTTGGAAGACTTACCAAGATGAGTAGAGAGAGAGATGGCCGACGGTGGCGGTGGCGTGCTCCACGACGGTGGACGGCGGCGGCTTGGGCGAGCTTCCTCGAGCGAACGAAGGAGAGGAAGAAGAAGATGAAGAAGCCAAAGAATGGAGAGGGTTGACATGTACTTTGATAAGATTTGAATGAGACTTGATGTGTACTTTTGTACTTTGACTTGATTGATGGATTTGTCTTGAAACTTGTGCCATGATTGATTGATTTGATTTGATGGATTGATTGATGGGACATTGATTGATTTGACGCTTGATTTGACTTACCTCGATTTGTGTGCCAAATGCACCGATCGGGTCCCGAGCGCGAACGAACTTCGGACTGGATTTGGTTTCGATCTACCGAATCTACTCTCAAAAATCCTAATTTAACTAATTCTAAGGACTGAGCATTTACCGGGGGGTATTTCGGTAATTTTCCATTCATGTCTTGCTTCCCGACGTGCACCGGTTGTCTGCCCTTCGGGCGATGTTTCTGAAACTGTATCCATTTCTCCATGGTGACCATCTTAGAAATTCGATTGTCCAATACCAGAATTCATCTCGTGGCCAAATTCATTAAATTACGACTCTGTCGAATTCCTCAAACCTACGAGCGGCTGTTTAGGAAAATTCCCTAGGTAGCCATTCCCCTTCGGTTGGTCGTCTCGAGTTGATCAGACTCGAGTGAGACTTAACTAGAGCGTATTAATGAAGTAGATCCATTCAATTTATAAATTCCGGAAATGGGTCGAAAATCCAGAATGTCACACGTTCCACCTGCAAGAAGGACTCTGGGAAAACCGTCATTCTCCGGGAATCAGAGCTGCCGTGACTATGGCAGGAGGCATGGGAACAGCCCTTGCCCAAGGAAGACTGGAGGCTGCTTTGGATGTGGCCAGACAGGGCATATTCTGAGGAATTGCCCGAGAAGAGGTCCGAGACCCCCGTTCCAGCCGCAACAGCAGCCGCCGATGGCGAATACTCCTTAGGGAAATCAGAACCGTCCACCTGTTCAGGGACGAGTCTATGCAGTGGCGCGAAAGGACGCTGAAAACGCGCCAGGGGTGATCACAGGTACCGTTTCTCTCTGTGGTCATACTGCTTATGCTTTGTTTGATCCGGGAGCGTCGCACTCTTTCGCATCTGCACGTTTTGCTGAGCTATCTGGGATGAACGTTAAGCCGTTGAATGTGACCTTGCATGTAACCACCCCGTTAAAGGATAGAGTGATTGTTGCGTTAGGATGTAAGGGGTGTAAGTTAGTTCTGGGCGATAGAGAGGAAGAGATCGATTTAGCTGTTTTGCCTATGTATAATTTCGACGTGATTGTTGGCATGGATTGGTTGGTTAGACATGGGGCAGTGATAGACTGTGGTAGGAGTATGGTACAGTTAAACCCAGTAGGTCACCCTGGGTATGAATTTAGGGGAAATCGGGGAGGAACGTCGATTCCTTGGATCTCGTCGTTAGAAGCGACTAAACTGATGGACGAGGGTTGTCTGGGATTTTTAGCATCGGTGTCAGATTCGACTGCTCAGGAGGTGAAGTTGGAGGAAGTGCCTGTAGTTAGAGAATACCCGGATGTATTTCCTCAAGAGTTGCCTGGATTGCCACCGGGGCGTGAAGTGGAGTTTGTGATTGAACTGGCACCTGGAACAGAGCCGATCTCGAAAGCATCGTATAGGATGTCGTTGTCGGAGTTGAAGGAATTGAAGGTGCAAATGCAGGAACTGCTGGATAAAGGATTTATCCGCACCAGTGCTTCGCCATGGGGAGCTCCGGTGCTGTTTGTTAAGAAGAAGGATGGATCACTAAGACTGTGCATCGACTACAGACAGCTAAACCAAGTGACGATCAAGAACAAGTATCCTCTGCCAAGGATTGATGACCTGTTTGACCAACTTCAAGGCGCATGTGTGTTCTCCAAGATAGACCTAAGGACAGGCTATCACCAATTGAGGATTAAGAAGGAGGACGTGCCTAAGACTGCCTTTAGGACGAGGTATGGGCACTACGAGTTCACAGTTATGCCGTTTGGATTGACGAACGCCCCAGCAGCATTTATGGATATGATGAATCGAGTGTTCAAGGAGTTTCTAGATCAGTTCGTGATAGTCTTCATTGATGACATATTGGTGTATTCGAAGAGTTCTGAGGACCACGAGGAACACTTAAAAATTGTCCTGCAGATGTTAAGGGAACACTCGCTGTACGCGAAGTTTAGTAAGTGTGAGTTCTGGCTGAACAGAGTGGCGTTTCTTGGACATATAGTATCTGGAGAAGGAATATCAGTGGATCCAGCAAAGATAGAGGCTGTGGAGAAGTGGCCGAGGCCAACAACGGTGACTGAAGTGAGAAGTTTTCTTGGATTGGCTGGCTACTATAGACGCTTTGTGGAAAGGTTCTCGGTGATAGCGTCTCCTCTGACCCATTTGCTGAAGAAGGAATCGAGGTTTGAATGGACCGAGAAGTGCGAGGAAAGTTTTCAGGAGTTGAAGGATCGATTGACTTCCGCACCAGTGTTAACCATCCCGTCTGGACCTGGAGGGTTTGAAATATACAGCGATGCGTCATTAAGAGGACTGGGATGTGTCTTGATGCAGCATGGACGAGTAGTAGCTTATGCATCCCGGCAGCTGAGGCCACATGAGATGAATTACCCGACGCATGACCTGGAGTTAGCTGCCATAGTGTTCGCCCTGAAGATTTGGAGGCATTACCTGGTGGGAGAGAAATTTCAGATCTATACTGATCATCAGAGTTTGAAGTATTTGTTTTCGCAGAAAGAGCTGAATATGAGGCAGCGTCGTTGGATGGAGCTGTTGAAGGACTACGACTGCGATATTTTGTACCATCCAGGAAAGGCGAATAAAGTGGCGGATGCTCTGAGTAGGAAGTCGAGCATTGCCCATATGATGATCAAGGAATGGACGTTACTGGAGGAAATCAAAGATTCTGAGTTCAAGGTCGAGGTAGGAAACCTCTCGAGTCTGATGGCTACATTGCAGATTGAACCAGAGATTCAGCTAAGGATCAAAGAGTTGCAGTCTGCGGATCCGGATATCCAGAAGATTGTGATGACGAATGTAGACGAGAGGAAGGCTGAGTTCCAAGTAACTGCTGATGGAATATTGAAGTTTAGAGGACGTCTGTGCGTGCCTAATGACGAGGCGCTTAAGGAGAAGATTTTGTCTGAGGCACACAGGAGTAACTACAGTATTCATCCAGGGAGTACGAAGATGTATCAGAATTTGCGTCAGCATTATTGGTGGAATGGAATGAAGGTGGATGTGGCTAAGCATGTAGCTAAGTGTTTGACGTGCTAACAGGTAAAGGCACAGCATTGCAAGCCTGGAGGATTATTGCAACCATTGGAAATCCCAGAGTGGAAATGGGAGCATGTCACTATGGATTTTGTGACGGGATTGCCAAGAAGTTAGAGAGGCAATGATTCGATATGGGTAATAGTTGACAGACTGACGAAATCAGCTCATTTCATTGCAGTACGAAAGGACTCGACCTTAGAGAAGTTGGCTGAGTTGTATGTGAGGCAGATCGTGAGATTGCATGGGGTACCAGTAAGCATTGTATCGGACAGAGATCCTCGTTTCACAGCTACGTTTTGGAGGAGTTTACAGGGTGCTTTGGGAACCGAGTTGAGATTCAGTACAGCCTACCATCCTCAGACAGACGGTCAGTCGAAAAGGACTATACAGACTTTGGAGGACATGTTGAGAGCTTGTGTGATTGATTTCAAAGGTGGTTGGGAAGAGCAGTTGCAGTTCGTAGAATTTGCCTACAACAATAGTTATCAGCAGAGTATCAGAATGGCACCGTTTGAGGCATTATATGGGAGAGCTTGCAGAACTCCGATTTGTTGGGACGAGGTTGGTGAGAAAAGCATAACAGGCCCAGAGTTAGTGCAGTAGTCAGTTGAGGCGGTCAAGGTGATCAGAGATAGACTGAGGACAGCTCAGAGCAGGCAGAAAAGTTATGCAGACAGGAGACGTAAGCCGTTGGAGTTTCAAGTTGGAGATCATGTCTTCCTAAAGGTGTCGCCGATGCGAGGACTATCTCGGTTTGGCAAGAAAGGAAAGCTGAGTCCAAGATTTGTTGGGCCATTCGAGATTTTGGAAAAGATCGGGACACTGGCTTATCGTCTAGCGCTGCCGCCGAATTTGTCGCAGATTCACAACGTGTTTCATGTATCGATGCTTCGGAAGTACGAGCCGGACCCTGGCCATATACTCGATCATGAAGTCATTGAAATGGATGACCGCGTCTCGTACGTGGAAAGGCCAGTAAGGATTGAAGATCGTAAGGAGCAGGTCCTGAGGAATAAGGCAATACCGCTGGTCAAGGTTATCTGGGAGCACCATGGGACCGAGGGAGCGACTTGGGAAAGTGAGAACGAGATGAAGAAGAAGTATCCGTATCTGTTTGAGTAGATCAGTGTAATTTCCGTTGTTGTTAGGACTGGTGGATTGTAAATTTCGAGGACGAAATTTTTATAAGAAGGGGAGAATTGTGACAGTCTGAAAATTCGACCCGATTGTCGGAAATTCTAAATGAATGGAAATACTTCGTTAATACCCTTTAATCGACGCTCACTCAAGATTAGCTACCCTGAGTTGACCAACCGAAGGGGAAAGGCTATCTGGAAAGAATTTTCCAAACAGCCGCCCGTTGGTCTGAGACAGAGACAAAGTCGTTATTTAATGAAATTGACCACAAAATCAAATCCGACTTTGGATAATCGAATTAGTAAGATAAACACGATTAAGGAATGAGATCAGTTTCAAAATTGTCACCAGAAGGGCAGACAACCGGTGTACGTCGTGAAGCAAGACGTGATTGGAAAATTACCGAAATGGCCCCGGTAAATGCTCAGTCCTTAGGATTAGTAGAATTAGGATTTTTGAGAGTAGATTCGATTAATCGAAATCAAATCTTGTCTGAAATTCGTTCGCGCTCGGGACCCGATCGGTGCATTTGGCACGCAAATCGAGACAAGTCAAATCAGTTGTCAAATCAGTCAATGGTCTTGTCAATCACATCAATCATTCATGGCATAATTTCCAAGGCATGTCAATCCATCAATCCATCCATCAACTTGTCAAGTACAAATCACATCCCTAACACTATTACCCCATTACCTAACCCACTAACCCATTTTTCAAACTTGGATTAAACTCCTATTGTCTCTCTCCTCCCTCATCCTTTCCCTCATTCGGCCGAACTCCATCTCTCCCTCTCCTCCATTATCTTCTTCGTTTTCTCCTTCCCCGCCGGTGCTCCCCTCCCGTCGTCCGCCTCAGGCCGTCACCGTCCACCATTCCGACCCGTCGGCCGCCACCACCATCACCTTGGCGTCACGTGGTAAGCCTCCTTGGCCGTCCTCTCTTCATCTTGTAATCTTAGAGACCCCGACCTCACCGTCTCTCTCTTCTTTCTCTCGGTCTCTCTAGCGGTCCTCACCGTCGTCGTCGTCCCCGTCCTTGCCGCGCCATCCAACCACCTCAGCCGGCCTTGTCTTCATTTCGGTGAGTGCCCTAAGCCCTTTCCCTTGTTGTTTCGTGGCCTTGTGAGCCACCTTGAGCCGGCCAAGTCCTCATCGTCGCTCTCTCTCTCTCGGCTAGCTCTTGACCGCCGGCCGACCGCACCGCCTTTGTCGTCGTCATCGCCACCGACTTCCCTTCCGTGGTAAGCTCTACTACTAATCTTAGTCTAGGTTAGTGGTATATGTGTGTGGGATGTAATATAGAGGGCTGATTATAGTAATTTATGGAGGAATTTACATGATTAAGGCCTAAGCTAGGTATGTTGGTTTAGGTGGTTAGTTTGTTGGGTTAAACTATAGGCTTAGCAACTTAAAAGTGGCTGGAAATTATCATTAATGGGCTGATTTGATGTAATGGGGCCGCAAGATAATGGGCCACGTGAGGCTGATGGGCTTGGGGGCATAAATTCCAACTAATTGGGCCTACACGAATCAAATCGGACCTAATTTTAATGACGGGCCACTCATGGACGAAAATTAGTATTTATTGGGCCCAATTACAAGTTTGGGAATTAAAATATGAAGTCCATTAATGTACATGGGCTTAGGGTAACAAATTGGGCCCAAAATGGCCAAATTGGACTGAATAGGTTAACTTTTAGAAATGGGCTTGGACCCTATACGAATTTAACAATAATAATGGGCCCAAACCATATATTTAATTTAAGAAATAAATTATGGGCCTCAAACCTTGAAGTGGGCCTTAGGCCCAGTCGAACTTAACTTAATTAATTAAACCCTTACTTAGGTTAAACCTTGGTTTATATGGGTTCAATTAAGGGATCGCCTATGGTGAGCAATAGTGCGACCAGATCGCGAGTATGATGTTAATACGAGCCTAAATGATCGAGAATCTGAATGTCTAGTACTAACCTTACGATCGTATGGCATGAGGAACCTGAGATCTTATTAGACGATCGATTGATGTACTCTATTCTTGTACTTGTGTACTTTGGCATGCATGCTCTGTGTTTGAATTACTGCAATCGTTTGGGCCCCGCATACATTCAGAGCATTGCATGAGTCACCGAATATGTGACATGAGAATGTGCCCAAGATGGGAAATGGAGAGAAAAGGGAGACCAAGGTAAGGCGTCAGAAACGCAGTGTGGTATTTGCAGTGTGGCACTGAGATTGAGCCCTGATGGGAATTGGAGTGATAGGCGGGCTGATCCGTGGGATCCGTGATGGCCGCTTGAGGCCTGCAGCATTGCATGACATGACTGCTGATTGTTTGATATTGCCCGTCTGTATTGTACAACTTGTATTATTATGTGGTTCGTGATGGTTTCGATGGGCTATAGTATCTTGGGAGATCGAGAGTGGTTGGATCCCGGACCCTGAAACCTAGATACTGGTTAGGACCGACCCCACTTGTATATCCTACCCTACGCTAGGATTAGTGGTGAGCTTGCTGAGTCCTCGACTCACTGGTGGTGGTTACCTTCCTTTTTCAGATCCCAGACGCTAGTGATGGCTGCACCTCCGATGCTTTTTGGCCTGCCGATTCAGATGGACACTCAGATCACCCTCCATTTTGATATGCACGCGACCCTGTGGCATCGGCATGTGACGACTGCACTCGTAGATCAGGGAGGTCCTTACCTAGTGCCCCATAGGTTCGAGGCGTGGTTTAGAGCGGGCCTTCATGGCTTTGTGGGACCCTAGAGAGATTCCCCGATACCCATGGAGGAGGACCCATTATGGCTGCAGCCTGCCGAGTATGGAGGCCAGGTGATCGACCCCGACCCACTGCAGGAGTTGCCGTCTCCTGGACGATCTGAGATTGATGGCCACGAGGAGGGTGATGCCATGGATACAGATGAGGAGGATCCAGAAGAGGACCCCGTGGAGGATTCCGACGAGGAGGCTGAGGAGGACTGAGTACCAGATGCTGGTCTGGTATTTTAATGTATGTTGAGAGCGTAGGTTAGGCAGCAGGTTGTGGTTTCCTTTTGGGGTCTGTACCTAACGCTTGATATGTATATAATACTGTTTGTATTTACCTTGTCTATGCTACCCATTTGCTATGCATCCTTGTGTGTGAGGATAGGAGGCACGCTTCCGTAGGTATGAAAGTTCGTTGAAGGCCGCGTCGTCTGGTTGCGACGAAGTGAAGAATTTCCTGGGCCGTCGCATATCGTAAACTAGGCGAGTGCGAGGTGTATCTTCCGTAGGAACGGGATGCCGCATTCCCGAGTGGGGATCAGGGGCGTGACACCGAACCAGCCTCGTTCCCCTTGTAGGCCGAGAGCCTCTCTTGAGCCGCCGGTGTTCTCTTCGTCGTTGCCGCTCATTCCATCCCATTTTAGGTATGCTCTACTACTAATTATAGCCTAGGTTAGATGTATATGAATGTGGCTTGTAGTATTGTGGGGTGATGGTTTCGGTTTAGGCACGAATTAAGGGATTATGTGTAATGCTCATTAAGCTAACTTGCGCCAAATTCTCATACCTGCGGAAGCGTGCCTCCTATCCATACACACAAGCATACATAGCAAAGGGGTAGCATGGACAAGATAAACATAAACAACATTTCATAAATACGATTAGCGTTAGGTACAGACTACCAAAAGAAAACCACTAGCTGTAGATCATCCTACGCTCTACTAATCCTCAAAACATCGGGATTCTGCCATAACTCAGTCCTCCTCGTCGGGATCCTCCACAGGGTCCTCCTCTGGATCCTCCTCCTCTGTATCCATCGCATCGCCCTCCTCGTGGCCATCTATCTCGGAGCGCCCTGGAGACGGCAACTCCTGCTTCGGGTCGGGGTCGATCACCTGGCCTCCATATTCTGCAGGCTGGAGCCAAAACGGGTCCTCCTCCATGGGAATCGGGGAATCTCTCTGGGGTCCCTTAAAGCCATGTAGGCCCTCTCTAAACCAAGCCTCGAATCTATGGGGCACTAAATACGGACCTCCCTAATCTACGAGTACGGTCGTCACGTGCCTATGCCACAGGGTAGCGTGCATATCAAAATGGAGGGTAACCTGGGTGTCCATCTGGATCGGCAGACCAAAAAGCATCGCTGGCGCATTCATCACTGGCGACCTGGATCTGAAAAAGGTGGCAACCAACGCCAGTGAGTCGAGGACTCAGCAAGCTCACCACTAATCCTAGCGTAGGGTAGGATATACGAGTGGGGTCGGTCCTAACTAGTAACTAGGGTTTGGTACTCGGAGTCCAACGCTCTCGATCTCCCCAGTTATCATCATGCCTCATATAGCCAATACGAGTTTCGTCACAACAATTCATGCAATACAGACAGGCAATATCAACAATCGGAAATAACATTATGCAAATGCCACAGGCCTCAAACGGCCATCACAGATCCCAAGGATCAGCCCGCCTATCACTCCAATTCCCATCAGGGCTCTACCAACAGTGCCACACGGCATGCCACGCTGCGTCTCGGACGCCTTATGCTGGCCTCCCTTTTCTCTCCATCTCCCATCAGGGCGCTACCAACAGTGCCACACGGCATAATTCTCGGTGCCACATAGGCCCGTACCACACTGCGTTTCTGACGCCTTACGTTGGTCTCCCTTTTCTCTCCACTTCCCCTCAGGGCACAATCTCATGTCACATCCCCAGTGACTCATGCAATGCTCTGAATGTATGCAGGGCCCAGATGATCACATCAATAATTCAACACAGAGCATGCACGCCAATAAACACAAGTGCAGGAGTAGAGCACATCATTCAATCGATCAGCGAACCTCACGTTCATCAACCAAACAGACATGGATCGTAGGCCTCTACTCTGGAAGTCTCGATCATCTAGTTCGCCTTACATCTCATACAAGAATCTACCATGCCATCACTTACTCAAGGGCAACTCGTTAATCAAACCCATATAAACCAAGGTCTAATCTAATTAAGAACCTCTAATTAATCAAGCTAAGTTTGACTGGGCCTAAGCCCACTTCAATAGTTGAGGTCCAATAATTAATTCTTAAATTAATTCATATGGGTTGGGCCTATTATTTTATTAATTTCGTGCAAGGCCCAAGCCCATTTCTAAAGGTTTACTATTCAAGCCCATATTCATTATTTTAGGCCCAATTTGAGTACCCAAGCCCATATACATTTTTGGGTTTCATTCTTTAATTTTCATGGACTTAATTTAGGCCCAATTTAAGTGGGTTTTCGTCCATTAGTGACCCACTAGCTAGATTAGGTCCATGTTGATTAGTTCTGGCCCAATTACTTGATTTTAAAGCTTCCAAGCCCATTAGTCCCCTTTGGCCCATTAAATACACGCCTAAACCCAACAACACAGCACATTAATCATGTGTTCAAGCCCCTTTTTGATTGTTAATCTCGTCCATAAGCAAGCCCAATAGTTGTATCTTGGCCCGATAGCTTGTTTTTGATCAAATTAGTGCAATTTGAGCCCTCTAAGCCCATTAACACCCCACGGCCTCTCCATCACACACCTAAGCCATCCCTCACAGCCCACATTCACATTTTTCCAGCCCAATTCGCGAACTACCGGCCCCCTCATACGGCCCAAACAAGATTCCCACAAGATAGCCTAAGGTAAGTTGCACATTAATCTCATCTTAGCCTCATATCAAGCCTAACCAACCCCTAATTTGTCCTCTTACATGCATATACGACTAACCTAAGCTAGAGTTAGTAGTGAAGCTTACCTTAGTTGGACCGAAATCTACAACGACGGACGACGGAGCGAGGAACGGCCGAATGTGGTTCACGGCCTACAAGGAAGTTTGGGGTTGGTTCGGTCAAATGGCAAGCTTTAAGGGGCGGTGGACAAGGGAGAGAGATGAGTTAGAAGGCTTACCAAAGTGCGTTCGTGGACGGTGGTGGCCGGCGGTGGCCGAACGAAGGTGATTAATGACGACGACGGTGGCGGCTACACGAAGATCACCGAGAGAGAGAGATAGACGGTGAGGTTGAGGGGCGGTCTCAAGAGGCTCTCATGGCCATGGGACAACAAGGTAAGGAGGAGAAGAGGCTTACCTCGAGGTGGTGACGACGGAGGAAGATGGCGGCTTGAGGCGGGCGACGGTGGCCGACGGGGGAGGGAGAGAACCGAGAGAGTTGAGAGAGATTTCGGGAGAGGGGGAGAGAGGAGGGTGGCCGAAAATGAGAGAATGAGGGAGGAGAGAGAGAGAAGAGACTTAAGTGAGAGGGGGTAGTGTGTTAGGTGAGGTGAATAGTAAGTGAATAGTGACCTTGATTTGAATTTTACAAGACATGTGTACTTGACATTGACTTGATGGATTGCCTTGGAAATTGTGCCATGATTGACCGATGGATTTGATTGATTGATTGACAAGACATCGATTGATTTGACTTGCCTCAATTTGCGTGCCAAATGCACCGATCGGGTCTCGAGCGCGAACGAATTTCAGACATGATTTGATTTCGATTAGTCGAACCTACTCTCAAAAATCCTAATTCTATTGATCCTAAGGACTGAGCATTTACCGGGGGCATTTCGGTAATTTTCCATTAACGTCTTGCTTCTCGACGTACACCGGCTGTCTGCCCTTCTGGCGACATTTCTGAAACTGACTTTATTTCTTAATTGTGTTTGTCTTACTAATTCGATTGTCCGAAGTCGGATTTCATTTCGTGGTCAATTTCATTAATTTACGACTCTGTCTTTGTCTCAGACCAACGGGCGGCTGTTTGGAAAATTCTTCCCAGTTAGCCTTTCCCCTTCGGTTGGTCATCTCAGGGTAGCTAATCCTGAGTGAGCGTCGATCAGAGGGTATTAACGAAGTGTTTCCATTCCTTTAGAAATTCCGATGTTTGGGTCGAATTTTCAGACTGTTACAATTCTTCCCTTCTTATAAAAATTTCGTCCTCGAAATTTACACCCATCATTCCTTACAACAAAATAGAAATTACACTGAGCTACCCAAACAAATACGGATACTTCTTCTTCATTTCGTCCTCGCTTTCCCAAGTCGCTCCTTCAGTCCCATGGTGTTCCCAGATAACCTTGACCAGCGGAATCGTCTTATTCCTTAAGACTTGCTCCTTACGATCTTCAATCCTTACTGGCCTTTCCACGTATGAGACGCGGTCATCCATTTCAATGACTTCATGATCGAGTATATGGCCAGGGTCCGGCTCGTACTTTCGAAGCATTGAAACATGAAACACATTATGAATCTGCGATAAGTTCGGCGGCAATGCTAGACGATAAGCCAGTGTCCCGATCTTCTCCAGGATCTCGAATGGCCCAACAAATCTTGGACTCAACTTTCCTTTCTTGCCAAACCGAGATAGTCCTCGCATCGGCGACACCTTCAGAAACACATGATCTCCAACTTGGAATTCCAATGGCTTACGTCTCTTGTCTGCATAACTCTTCTGCCTACTCTGCGCAGTCCTCAATCTGTCTCTGATCACTCTGACTGCCTCAACTGACTGTTGCACTAACTCCGGGCCTGTTATGCTTTTCTCACCAACTTCATCCCAACAGATTGGAGTTCTGCAGGCCCTTCCATATAGTGCCTCAAACGGTGCCATTCTGATACTCTGCTGGTAACTGTTGTTGTAGGCGAATTCCACCAAATGCAACTGCTCTTCCCAACCTCCTTTGAAATCAATTACACAAGCTCTCAGCATGTCTTCCAAGGTCTGTATCGTCCTTTCCGACTGACCATCTGTCTGAGGGTGGTAAGCTGTACTGAATCTCAACTCTGTTCCCAAAGCACCCTGCAGACTCTTCCAAAATGTAGCGGTGAAACGAGGATCTCTATCAGATACGATACTTACTGGCACCCCATGAATCCTCACAATCTGCCTCACATACAACTCAGCCAACCTTTCCAGCGTAGAGTCCTTTCGCACTGCGATGAAGTGCGCTGATTTCGTCAGTCTGTCCACGATTACCCAGATCGAATCATTGCCTCTCTGACTTCTCGGCAGCCCTGTCACGAAATCCATAGTGACATGCTCCCATTTCCATTCTGGAATCTCCAAAGGTTGTAGTAGTCCTCCAGGCTTACAATGCTGTGCCTTTACTTGCTGACAGGTCAAGCACTTGGCTACATGCTTAGCCACGTCCACTTTCATACCATTCCACCAATAGTGCTGACGCAAATTCTGATACATCTTTGTACTTCCTGGATGAATACTGTAGTTACTCCTGTGCGCCTCAGACAAAATCTTCTCTTTTAGCGCCTCGTCATTAGGCACGCACAGACGTCCTCTAAACTTCAACGTTCCGTCAGCAGTCACTTGAAACTCAGCCTTTCTCTCTTCTACATTCCTTAACACAATCTTCTGTATCTCGGGGTCCGTAGACTGCAACTCTTTGATCTTTAGCTGAATCTCTGGCTCGATCTGCAAGGTAGCCAGCAGACTCGAGAGGCTTCCAACCTCCATCTTAAACTCAGAGTCTCTAATTTCCTCCAGTAATGTCCACTCCTTGACCATCATATGCGCAATGCTCGACTTCCTACTCAGAGCATCTGCCACTTTATTCGCCTTTCCTGGATGGTACAAAATATCGCAGTCGTAGTCCTTCAACAACTCCATCCAACGACGCTGCCTCATATTCAGCTCCTTCTGCGAGAACAGATACTTCAAACTCTGATGGTCCGTAAAAATCTGGAATTTCTCTCCCACCAGATAATGCCTCCAAATCTTCAATGCAAAGACAATCGCAGCTAACTCCAAGTCGTGCGTCGGGTAATTCGTCTCATGCGGCCTCAGCTGCCTAGAGGCATAGGCTACTACTCGTCCATGCTGCATCAAGACACATCCCAATCCTCTTAATGACGCATCGCTGTATATCTCAAATCCTCCTGGTCCAGACGGAATGGTTAAGACTGGTGCGGAAGTCAATCGATCCTTCAACTCCTGAAAACTTTCCTCGCACTTCTCAGTCCATTGAAACTTTGTTTCCTTTTTCAACAAACGCGTCAGAGGAGACGCTATCACAGAGAATCTTTCCACGAAGCGTCTATAATACCCAGCCAATCCAAGGAAACTTCGCACTTCCGTCACGGTCGTAGGTCTCGGCCATTTCTCTACAGCCTCGATCTTTGCTGGGTCCACTGATATTCCTTCTCCGGATACTATATGACCAAGAAACGCCACTCTGTTCAGCCAGAACTCACACTTACTAAACTTCGCATACAGCGAATGTTCCCTTAGCGTTCGCAGGACGATCCTTAAGTGTTCCTCGTGGTCCTCAACACTCTTCGAATACACCAATATGTCATCAATGAAGACTATCACAAAATGATCCAGAAACTCCTTGAACACTCGATTCATCATATCCATAAATGCGGCTGGAGCATTTGTCAATCCAAACGGCATAACTGTGAACTCATAGTGCCCATACCTCGTCCTAAAAGCAGTCTTAGGCACATCCTCTTTCTTAATCCTTAACTGGTGATAGCCTGTCCTTAGGTCTATCTTGGAGAACACGCAAGCGCCTTGAAGTTGGTCGAACAGGTCATCAATCCTTGGTAGAGGATACTTATTCTTGATCGTCACTTGGTTCAGCTGTCTGTAATCGATGCACAGTCTTAGTGATCCATCCTTTTTCTTAACAAACAGCACCGGAGCTCCCCATGGCGAAGCACTGGGGCGGATAAATCCTTTATCCAATAGCTCTTGCATTTGCACCTTCAATTCCTTCAACTCCGACAACGACATCCTATACGGTGCTTTCGAGATCGGCTCTGTTCCAGGTGCCAGTTCAATCATAAATTCTACTTCACGCTCAGGTGGCAATCCAGGCAACTCTTGAGGAAATACATATGGATACTCACTTACTACAGGTACTTCTTCTAACTTCATTTCTAGGGCAGACGAATCTAATACTGATGCCAAAAATCCCAGGCAACCTTCATCCATTAACTTGGTCGCCTCTAAAGATGAGATCCAAGGAATCGACGTTCCTCCACGATTTCCCTTAAATTCATACCCAGGGTGGCCTACTGGGTTTAGCTGTATGATACTCCTACTACAGTCTACCACTGCACCATGCCTAACTAGCCAATCCATGCCAACAATCACATCAAAATCATACATGGGCAGAACAGCTAAGTCAATTTCTTCTTGCCTATCACCCAGAGCTAACTTACACCCCTTACATCCTAGCGCAACAATCACTTTATCCTTTAACGGGGAGGTTACATGCAAAGTCACATCCAACGGCTTAACATTCATCCCAGACAACTCAACAAAACGTGCAGATACGAAAGAGTGCGACGCTCCCGGATCAAACAAGGCATAAGCGGTATGACCACAGAGAGAAACGGTACCTGTGATCACCCCTGGCGCATTCTCAGCGTCCTTGCGCGCCACTGCATAGACTCGTCCCTGAACAGGCGGACGATTTAGGTTTCCTTGCGGAGTGTTCACCATCTGCGGTTGTTGCTGTTGTTGTTGGAATGGGGGTCTCTGACCTTTCCTCGGGCAGTTCCTCAGAATATGCCCTGTCTGGCCACATCCAAAGCAGCCTCCAGTCTTCCTCGGGCAAGGGCTGTTCCCATGCCTCCTGCCACAGTCACGGCAGACCTGATTCCCAGGGAACGATGGCTTTCCCAGGGTTCTCCTCGCAGGTGGAACGAACCTGCGGTTGTCCTTCATTGGCCTCTTGCCAAAGTCTCTGAAGTTCCCCCTTGGCACAAACCGCGATCCAGATGCGGCGGCCTTTTCTTGCAGATCCCGCTCTATCGCCAGGCCTCGCTCATAGATCTCATTGTAGTCCCTTAGCCCAGTGGCGATGATCATACTCTTCAACTCGGGCCTCAATCCTTCCCTGAATCTCCTGGCCTTATCCCATGGGTCGTCAATCAGCCTTCGTGCGAACTTGGACAGCCTGGCAAATTCACCTTCATACTGGTCCACAGTCAGTGATCCTTGGCGGAGCCTGATAAACTCTTCCATTTTCCTTTCCTGGGCTGCCTCAGAGAAATACTTGCCATTGAATGCTATACAGAAGGCGGTCCAGCTCGGCCTCATACCATCCGGAAAGACTCGTCCTCTGGTGGCTTTCCACCAATCATCTGCAGTACCCTGAAGTTGATAAGTTGCCAACGAGACTTTCTCCTCATCTGCGCAACCCAACACGGAGAAAGCCTTCTCCAGCTGCTCGATCCACAAGGCAGCTACCTCTGGACCACCACTGCCATCAAACTTCGACGGCTGCAACTTCAGAAATTGCTCCACCATATGATGAGTCTGACGTCCACCATTTCCATGCCCATTGCCTCCATTGGCACCATTCGCAGCGGCCAAGGCGGCCTCAGCTGCTTGGGCAACAGTGGCAGCTCTCTCAGCAGCTTGCCTAGCCATCAAGTTGCTCACTTCCGTCAGCACCCTCATCATCTCTTCGATTCTGGGGTCTCCTTCAGATTCAGGAGCCCTCGAGCTCGATGCACCAGCAGTCGGTCTTCTGCCCCTATTGCTCATCCTTGCTAACACTCACACCTAAAACAACGAAATTCCCATTCAGGAATCCGGAACTCTAAATCTAGCAACCAAGCTTTCGTCTACTGTCGCGTCCACTGACATGTATATGCATGTAAATATTCGCTGCAGCTTAAATGCAGTTGAACCCGGTTGACATCTAGACTCAACCCTGCAAATGCATAACCTAGGCCACTCTGTTCGCAACCTCAACTAGAAGCCTGTCGGGAGCCGCTTCCTTGATCAGGTCTCTGCCCCGGCGACCACTCCCCGCCCTCATCGTTTCTTGGTGCGAACAGTTGTCCTAAGAAATTCATAGACAAAGAGAATCCCACTCCACGTGTCCCATACCACGCTTCATCACAGTTTTTAGACGTCCCGTCAATCCTGTCCCATACCAAGCTGACGGTCACCAAATCCAACAACATGAATGCATGCATTTCTTTCAAAATCCAAATCTCCTTTTTCAACAATAAACTTTCCATTTCTAAACCATTTTGCTTTCGGTGCAGAAATCATGTAATGCATGATGGTCAAGCAGCGCACGACAGCCGACTAGGCATACAATCACATGCAATACCTCACGGACTAACATTCAGCAATCAGCATTCAAGCGCCCAACTCATGGGGCTCTGCCATAGAACCTTACCTCAGGTCCTGACGCACCTGCAGCTTAGCATGAAATACCTTATCCCAAGGTTACTCTAGACAATCAATTCCGCTAAGCAATCACTTGCGCCAATCAAATCATGCATTCTACCCTTCCTAATCCTTAGGTCTAGGGTCTGTCTAACTAACTACCCCAAAATCATCAGCCTTATCACTCCAAACCTCGAACGGTCTCGTATCGAGCTGACCTTGCTCTGATACCACTCGAACGGTGATGTCACGCCCCGGATCCCTTCTCGGGAACGCGGCATCCCGTTCCTGCGGAAGATACACCTCGCGCTCGCCTGGTTCACGAAAGCGACGGCCCAGGGATACTTTCTCTTCGTCGCGACCAGACGACGACACTTGCACCAAATTCTCATACCTGCGGAAGCGTGCCTCCTATCCATACACACAAGCATACATAGCAAAGGGGTAGCATGGACAAGATAAACATAGACAACATTTCATAAATACGATTAGCGTTAGGTACAGACTACCAAAAGAAAACCACTAGCTGTAGATCATCCTACGCTCTACTAATCCTCAAAACATCGGGATTCTGCCATAACTCAGTCCTCCTCGTCGGAATCCTCCACAGGGTCCTCCTCTGGATCCTCCTCCTCGGTATCCATCGCATCGCCCTCCTCGTGGCCATCTATCTCGGAGCGCCCTGGAGACGGCAACTCCTGCTTCGGGTCGGGGTCGATCTCCCCAGTTATCATCATGCCTCATATAGCCAATACGAGTTTCGTCACAACAATTCATGCAATACAGACGGGCAATATCAACAATCGGAAATAACATTATGCAAATGCCACAGGCCTCAAACGGCTATCACAGATCCCATGGATCAGCCCGCCTATCACTCCAATTCCCATCAGGGCTCTACCAACGGTGCCACACGGCATGCCACGCTGCGTCTCGGACGCCTTATGCTGGCCTCCCTTTTCTCTCCATCTCCCATCAGGGCGCTACCAACAGTGCCACACGGCATAATTCTCGGTGCCACATAGGCCCGTACCACACTGCGTTTCTGACGCCTTACGTTGGTTTCCCTTTTCTCTCCACTTCCCCTCAGGGCACAATCTCATGTCACATTCCCAAGCCCATATACATTTTTGGGTTTCATTCTTTAATTTTCATGGACTTAATTTAGGCCCAATTTAAGTGGGTTTTCGTCCATTAGTGACCCACTAGCTAGATTAGGTCCATGTTGATTAGTTCTGGCCCAATTACTTGATTTTAAAGCTTCCAAGCCCATTAGTCCCCTTTGGCCCATTAAATACACGCCTAAACCCAACAACACAGCACATTAATCATGTGTTCAAGCCCCTTTTTGATTGTTAATCTCGTCCATAAGCAAGCCCAATAGTTGTATCTTGGCCCGATAGCTTGTTTTTGATCAAATTAGTGCAATTTGAGCCCTCTAAGCCCATTAACACCCCACGGCCTCTCCATCACACACCTAAGCCATCCCTCACAGCCCACATTCACATTTTTCCAGCCCAATTCGCGAACTACCGGCCCCCTCATACGGCCCAAACAAGATTCCCACAAGATAGCCTAAGGTAAGTTGCACATTAATCTCATCTTAGCCTCATATCAAGCCTAACCAACCCCTAATTTGTCCTCTTACATGCATATACGACTAACCTAAGCTAGAGTTAGTAGTGAAGCTTACCTTAGTTGGACCGAAATCTACAACGACGGACGACGGAGCGAGGAACGGCCGAATGTGGTTCACGGCCTACAAGGAAGTTTGGGGTTGGTTCGGTCAAATGGCAAGCTTTAAGGGGCGGTGGACAAGGGAGAGAGATGAGTTAGAAGGCTTACCAAAGTGCGTTCGTGGACGGTGGTGGCCGGCGGTGGCCGAACGAAGGTGATTAATGACGACGACGGTGGCGGCTACACGAAGATCACCGAGAGAGAGAGATAGACGGTGAGGTTGAGGGGCGATCTCAAGAGGCTCTCATGACCATGGGACAACAAGGTAAGGAGGAGAAGAGGCTTACCTCGAGGTGGTGACGACGGAGGAAGATGGCGGCTTGAGGCGGGCGACGGTGGCCGACGGGGGAGGGAGAGAACCGAGAGAGTTGAGAGAGATTTCGGGAGAGGGGGAGAGAGGAGGGTGGCCGAAAATGAGAGAATGAGGGAGGAGAGAGAGAGAAGAGACTTAAGTGAGAGGGGGTAGTGTGTTAGGTGAGGTGAATAGTAAGTGAATAGTGACCTTGATTTGAATTTTACAAGACATGTGTACTTGACATTGACTTGATGGATTGCCTTGGAAATTGTGCCATGATTGACCGATGGATTTGATTGATTGCTTGACAAGACATCGATTGATTTGACTTGCCTCGATTTGCGTGCCAAATGCACCGATCGGGTCTCGAGCGCGAACGAATTTTAGACAGGATTTGATTTCGATTAGTCGATCTACTCTCAAAAATCCTAATTCTATTAATCCTAAGGACTGAGCATTTACCGGGGGCATTTCGGTAATTTTCCATTGACGTCTTGCTTCTCGACGTACACCGGCTGTCTGCCCTTCTGGCGACATTTCTGAAACTGACTTTATTTCTTAATTGTGTTTGTCTTACTAATTCGATTGTCCGAAGTCGGATTTCATTTCGTGGTCAATTTCATTAATTTACGACTCTGTCTCTGTCTCAGACCAACGGGCGGCTATTTGGAAAATTCTCCCCAGTTAGCCTTTCCCCTTCGGTTGGTCATCTCAGGGTAGCTAATCCTGAGTGAGCGTCGATCAGAGGGTATTAACGAAGTGTTTCCATTCCTTTAGAAATTCCGATATTTGGGTCGAATTTTCAGACTGTTACATAGGGGATTTAATTTGTACTAATTTGACCAAAAATAAGCTACCGGGCCTAAATTATCCTAATAGGCTTACGAATGGACGAGATTAGAAACTTGAATGGGCCTCAAAAACATGGTCGATGGACCGAAATGATGGGCTTAGGAGTGTGGTTTAATGGGCCAAAGTAAGGTGCTGGGCTTAGGAGCCTTTATTTCAGGTAATTGGGCCAAAACTAAGCTAATCGGGCCTAATCAAACCAATGGACCACTAATGAAAAATAATCCACTTAAATTGGGCCTAATTTATGTCCATGAACATTAAAGAATGAAACCCAAAAGTGTCTATGGGCTTGGGTCATCAAATGGGGCCTAAAATAATGGAAATGGGCTTAAATAGTAAATCTTTAAAAATGGGCTTGGGCCTCACACGAAATTAATAAAAATATAGGCCCAACCCACATGATTTAATTTAAGAATTTGTTATTGGACCTCAACTCTTGAAGTGGGCCTTAGGCCCAGTCGAACCTAATTCAATTAATTAGACCCTCACTTAGGTTAAACCTTGGTTTATATGGGTTCAATTAGGGGATCGCCTATGGTGAGCAATAATATGACCGGATCGCGAGTAAGATGTTAATACGAGCCTAGATGATCGAGAATCTGAATGTCTAGTACTAATCTTACGATCGTATGGCATGATGAACATGAGATTTTATTAGACGATCGATTGATGTACTCTGTTCTTGTACTTGGGTACTTTGGCATGCATGCTCTGTGTTTGAATTACTGATGCAATCGTTTGGGCCCCCGCATACATTCAGAGCATTGCATGAGTCACCGAAGATATGACAGGAGAATGTGCCCAAGATGGGGAAATGGAGGGAAAAGGGAGACTAACGTAAGGCGTCAGAAACGCAGTGTGGTATTTGCCGTGTGGCACTGAGATTGAGCCCTGATGGGAATTGGAGTGATAGGCAGGCTGATCCGTGGGATCCGTGATGGCCGCTTGAGGCCTGCAGCATTGCATGACATGACTGCTGATTGTTTGATATTGCCCGTCTGTATTGTACAACTTGTATTATTATGTGGTTCGTGACGGTTTCGATGGGCTATAGTATCTTGGGAGATCGAGAGTAGTTGGATCCCGGACCCTGAAACCTAGATACTGGTTAGGACCGACCCCACTTGTATATCCTACCCTACGCTAGGATTAGTGGTGAGCTTGCTGAGTCCCCGACTCACTGGTGGTGGTTACCTTCCTTTGTCAGATCCCAAACGCCAGTGATGGCTGCACCCCCGATGCTTTTTGGACTGCCGATTCAGATGGACACTCAGATCACCCTCCATTTTGATATGCACGCGACCCTATGGCATCGGCATGTGACGACTGTACTCGTAGATCACGGAGGTCCTTACCTAGTGCCCCATAGGTTCGAGGCGTGGTTTAGAGAGGGCCGTCATGGCTTTGAGGGACCCCAGAGAGATTCCCCGATACCCATGGAGGAGGACCCATTCTGGCTGCAGCCTGCCGAGTATGGAGGCCAGGTGATCGACCCCGACCCACTGGAGGAGTTGCCGTCCCCTAGACGATCTGAGATTGATGGCCACGAGGAGGGTGATGCCATGGATACAGATGAGGAGGATCCAGAAGAGGACCCCGTGGAGGATTCCGACGAGGAGCCTGAGGAGGACTGAGTTTCAGATGCTGGTCTGGTATTTTGATGTATATTGAGAGCGTAGGTTAGGCAGCAGGTTGTGGTTTCCTTTTGGGGTCTGTACCTAACGCTTGATATGTATATAATGCTGTTTGTATTTACCTTGTCTATGCTACCCCTTTGCTATGCATGCTTGTGTGTGAGGATAGGAGGCACGCTTCCGCAGGTATGAAAGTTCGTTGAAGGCCGCGTCGTCTGGTTGCGACTAAGTGAAAAATTTCCTAGGCCGTCGCATATCGTGAACTAGGCGAGTGCGAGGTGTATCTTCCGCAGGAACGGGATGCCGCGTTCCCGAGTGGGGATCAGGGGCGTGACAACGCCAAGCCGCCGTTATTCCGCCTCCGTCGACACCACCGACCATCCCCAACCCTCGGTGAGTCTTCCTACAACCCTTCTCTCGAATTTCGTGGCTCAACTCCACCCCTTGATGACCCAACCAGCCCCGATTCTTCCCTTAGGCCGAGAGCTTCAATCGGCTATTTGGGGTCCAAGCTTCCTCCACCGTTCGTCCCAGCCATTATTTGGTAAGTTCTACCTCTAATCGTAGCCTAGGATAGCTGTGTATGCATGTGTGGTAAGATATTTAGGGCTGGTGTTTGAGATTAGGAAGCTTAATGTATGATTTAAGTTAATCTATTTTAGGCCAATTGGTAAGATTAGGAAGTTGGGTTGATCCGTGGGCTTGGCAACTTAAAAGTGGGCTGGAAATTATCATTGATGGGCTGATTTGAGGTAATGGGCGTGCAAGATAATGGGCCAAGTGAGGTTGATGGGCTTGGGGGCTTAAATTTCAACTAATTGGGCCTACACGAATCAAATCGGACCTAATTTTAATAATGGGCCACTCATGGACGAAAATTAGAACTTATTGGGCCCAATTATAAGTTTGGGTATTAAAATGTGAGGCCCATTAATGTACATGGGCTTAGGGTAACAAATTGGGCCTAAAATGGTCAAATTGGGCTTAATGGGTTAATTTTTAGAAATGGGCTTGGGCCCTATACGAATTTAATAATAATAATGGGCCCAAACCATATAATTTATTTAAGAAATAAATCATGGGCCCCAAAACTTGAAGTGGGCCTTAGGCCCAGTCGAATTTAACTTAATTAATTGGACCCTTACTTAGGTTAAACCTTGGTTCATATGGGTCCGATTAGGGAATCGCCTATGGTAAACAATAGTATGACAGGATCGCGAGTAATATGATAAGGCAAGCCTAGTTGTTCGAGAATATGAGTGTATAGCACTAGTCCTATGATCGTATGGCACGATGAACATGAGATTTATTAGACGATCAATCGATGTACTCTGTTCTTGTATTTGTGTACTTTGGCATGCATGCTCTGTGTTTGAACTACTGATGCGATCATTTGGGTCTCGCATACATTCAGAGCATTGCACCAGTCACTAGAGATGTGACATGAGAATGTGCCCAAGACGGGAAATGGAGAGAAAAGGGAGACCAACGTAAGGCGTCTGAAACGCCGTGTGGTATTTGCCGTGTGGCACTGAGAATGAGCCCTGATGGGATTTTGGAGTGATAGGCGGGTTCGATCCATTATGGCCAGTTGAGGCCCGTGCATGATCCTTGGGATCCGATATGGCCGTTTGACGCCTGCATCATTACATATGGCATCTTGGTTGATTGTTTGTATTGCCCGTCGGTTTGTACGAACTGCATTGCTACGCTTTGTGCGTTATACGTTGGGGCTTGGTAACTAGGGAGATTGAGAGCGTCTGAACCTTGGACTGTGAACCCTAGTTTACTGGATAGGACCGACCCCTCTTGTATACCCTACCCTACGCTAGGATTAGTGGTGAGCTTGCTGAGTCCTCGACTCACTGGTGGTGGTTACCTTCCTTTTCAGATCCAGGACGCCAGTGATGGCCGCCCCACCGATGCTTTTTGGATTACCGATTTAGATGGATACTCAGATCACCCTCCATTTTGATATGCATGCGACGCTGTGGCATAGGCATGTGACGACTGTATTAGTAGATCAGGGTGGACCCTACCTAGTGCCCCATAGGTTCGAGGCTTGGTTTAGAGAAGGCCTTCATGGTTTCGAGGGACCCCAGCGAGACTCTCCGATACCCATGGAGGAGGACCCGTTCTGGCTGCAGCCTGCCGAGTATGGAGGCCAGGTGATCGACCCCGACCCACTACAGGAGTTACCGTCCCCGGGACGATCCGAGATCGATGGACACGAAGAGGGCGATGCCATGGACACTGAGGAGGAAGATCCAGAAGAGGACCCCGTGGAGGACTCCGAGGAGGAGCCTGAGGAGGACTGAGTTCCTGGCAGTGGTTTAGTGTTTTGATGTTAGGTTGAGCGTAGGTAGGTTTGTAGTTGGTGGTTCCTTTTTGGGGTCTGTACCTAACGCTAATGCTATGTTATGTATATATTGTCATTTGTGTTTATATTGTTCGTTCTACCCCTCTGTTCCGTATGCATGTATGTGTGGATAGGAGGCACGTTTCCGCAGGTACGAGAGTTAGGCGAAGGACTCGTCGTCTGGTCGCGACGATAGGTTCTCCTGGGCCGTCGCATATTATGAACCTGACGAGCGAGGGTGAGAATCTTCCGCAGGAACGGGATGCCATGTGCCCAATAAGGGTTCGGGGCATGACAGACACGAGGAGGGCGATGCTATGGATACCGATGAGGAGGATCCAGAAGAGGACCCCGTGGAGGATTCCGAGGAGGAGGAGCCTGAGGAGGACTGAGTTCCTTATGCTGGTTTAGTCTTTTGGGGTTGTTTGAGCGTAGGTTTTGACTGTAGGTTGTGGTTTCTTTTTGGGGTCTATACCTAACGCTGATGTTATGATATGTATATATGTTGTTGTTTGTGTTTATTCTGTCCGTACTACCCTACCGTTTTGTATGTATGCATGTATGGTTAGGAGGCCTTGTGGATCGAACAGCTTGAGAAGGCTTTTACTGTTTTGGGTTGCACCGATGAGAAGAAGGTTTCGTTGGCAACTTATCAGCTCCAGGGTACTACAGATGATTGGTGGAAGGCCACCAAAGGGCGAGTCTTTCCGGATGGCATAAGGCCAAACTGGGCTGCCTTCTGTGCAGTATTTAATGGAAAGTATTTTTCTGAGGCAGCCCAAGAAAGGAAAATGGAAGAGTTCATCAGGCTTCGCCAACGATCTATGACCGTGGATCAGTACGAGGGTGAGTTTGCCAGATTGTCCAAGTTTGCCCGAAGATTAATTGAGGATCCGTGGGACAAGGCCATAAGATTCAGAGAGGGCTTGAGCCCTGAGCTTAAGAGCATGATGATCGCCACAGGACTGAGAGACTATAGTGAGATTTATGAGCGAGCACTAGCGATAGAGCGAGACCTGCAAGAGAAGGCAGCCGCCTCCGGATCGCGGTTTGTGCCAAGAGGGAACTTTAGAGACTTTGGCAAGAGGCCGATGAAGGAAACCCGCAGGTTCGTTCCACCCGCGAGAAGGACTCTGGGAAGACCGTCACACTCTGGGAATCAGAACTGCCGTGACTGTGGCAGGAGGCATGGGAACAGCCCTTGCCCAAGGAAGACTGGAGGCTGCTTTGGATGCGGACAGATGGGGCATATTCTGAGGAACTGCCCGAAAAGAGGTCCGAGACCCCCGTTCCAGCCGCAGCAGCAGCCGTCGATGGCGAATGCTCCTCAGGGGAATCAGAACCGTCCACCTGCTCAGGGACGAGTCTATGCAGTAGCGCAAAAGGATGCTGAGAACGCGCCAGGCGTGATCACAGGTACCGTCTATCTCTGTGGTCATACTGCTTATGCTTTGTTTGAACCGGGAGCGTCGCACTCCTTCGTATCTGCACGTTTTGCTGAGTTATCTGGGATGAATGTTAAGCTGTTCGATGTGACTTTGCATGTAACTACCCCGTTAAATGATAGAGTGATTGTCACGCCCCGGATCCCTATTCGGGCACACGGCATCCCGTTCCTGCGGAAGATTCTCACCCTCGCTCGTCAGGTTAACAATATGCGACGGCCCAGGAGAACCTATCGTCGCGACCAGACGACGAGTCCTTTGTCTAACTTTCGAACCTGCGGAAACGTGCCTCCTATCCATACATACATGCATACAGAACAGAGGGGTAGAACGAACAATATAAACACAAATAACAATATATACATAACATAGCATTAGCGTTAGGTACAGACCCCAAAAAGAAACCACCAACAACAGACCTACCTACGCTCAACCTAACAACAAAACACTAAACCACTGCCAGGAACTCAGTCCTCCTCAGGCTCCTCTTCGGAATCCTCCACGGGGTCCTCTTCTGGATCCTCCTCATCGGTATCCATGGCATCGCCCTCCTCGTGGCCGTCAATCTCAGAACGCCCGGGGGACGGCAACTCCTGTACTGGATCGGGGTCGATCACCTGGCCTCCATACTCGGCAGGCTGCAGCCAGAATGGGTCCTCCTCCATGGGTATCGAGGAATCTCGCTGGGGTTCCTCAAAGCCATGAAGGCCCTCTCTAAACCAAGCCTCGAACCTATGGGGCACTAAGTAAAGACCTCCCTAATCTACGAGTATAGTCGTCACATGCCTATGCCACAGGGTAGCGTGCATATCAAAATGGAGGGTGATGTGAGTATCCATCTGAATCGGCAGTCCAAAAAGCATTGGGAGTGCAGCCATCACTAGCGTCCAGGATCTGAAAAAGGAAGGTAACCACCACCAGTGAGTCGAGGACTCAGCAAGCTCACCACTAATCCTAGCATAGGGTAGGATATACAAGTGGGGTCGGTCCTAACTAGTATCTAGGTTTCAGGGTTCAGGGTCCAACCACTCTCGATCTCCCAAGATACTATATGTCATCGTAATCAACACGAACCTCATAATAATACAAGTTATACAATGCATGTCACAGTCTGAAAATTCCACCCGATTGTCGGAAATTCTAAATGAATGGAAATACTTCGTTAATACACTCTGATCGACGCTCACTCAGGATTAGCTACCCTGAGTTGACCAACCAAAGGGGAAAGGCTATCTGGGAAGAATTTTCCAAACAGCCGCCCGTTAGTCTGAGACAGAGATAGAGTCGTTATTTAATGAAATTGACCACAAAATGAAATCCGACTTTGGACAATCGAATCAGTAAGATAAACACAATTAAGAAATGAACTCAGTTTCAGAAATGTCGCCAGAAGGGCAGACACCCGGTGTACGTCGCGAAGCAAGACGTGATTGGAAAATTACCGAAATGCCCCCGGTGAATGCTCAGTCCTTAGGATTAGTTGAATTAGGATTTTTGAGAGTAGATTCGGTCGATCGAAATCAAATCTGGTCCGAAATTCGTTCGCGCTCGAGACCCGATCGGTGCATTTGGCACGCAAATCGAGGCAAGTCAAATCAATTGTCAAATCAATCAATGTCATGTCAATCCATCAATCATTCATGGCCCAATTTCCAAGGCAATCTTTCAATCTTGTCAAGGGTACAAGTCTCCCATCAAAGTACACCTAAACTACTATTACACCTAACCCACTATCACAATTCAAACTTGGATTAAACTTGTTTAACCCTCATTCTCTCTCCTCCCTCATTTTCTCCATTTTCGGCCGACACCCCCTCTCCCTCTCTTCCTCTCGTGCTCTCATCTCTCTCTCCCTCGGTTGCTCTCCGCCCGACGCCGCCCGTTGCCGTTCCGTCGCCACCACCTCACCTCCACGTCACGGTAAGCCTCTTCTCTCCCTTCCCTTATTGTTCCGTGGCCTTGTGAGCCTCTTGAAGCCGCCCCCAACCTCACCGTCTCTCCTTTCTCTCTCGGTGCCGCGGTAGTCCGCCGCCCGTTGCCGTCGTTTCATCATCGTCCAGCCGCCGTCGGCTCCTCCGCGCTGCCCCGCCACTTTGGTGAGCCTCCTAACTCATCTCTCTCTCTTTTCCACGGCCCCTTGATCTTGCTTAATGACCGAGCCAACCCGAATCTCCTTGTAGGCCGTGAGCCACACTTGGCCGTTCCTCGCTCCGTCGTCCGTCGTTGTTGATTTCGGTCCAACTAAGGTAAGCTCTACCCCTAATCTTGGTTTAGGTTAGTTGTATATGTATGTGAAATGTGATCTAGAGGGCTGTCCATGATGGTTTATAGAAGAAATTGCATGGTTAAAGGTTAGGCAAGTTATGTTAGTTGAGGTGATTAGTATGTTAGGTTAAACTAAGAGCTTAGAGACTTGGAGAGGGCTGGAAATTTGGTATACAAGGCTGTGGGAGTTCGGTTTGGGCGTGTATGGGGTGGCCGAAGTGTATTAGTGGGCTCGGGAAATTGAATAAGACAAGCTGGGCTTAAAATAAGCTAACGGGCCTAAGATACCCTAATGGACTTGCTAATGGACGTGGTTAACAATCTGAATGGACCTCGAAAACATGATTAGTGGGCTGATTTAGCGGGCTTAGGCGTGTAGTTTAATGGGCCAAAGTAAGATGTTGGGCTTAGGAGCTTTTACTTCAAGTAATCGGGCCAAAACTAAACTAATTGGGCCTAATTAAACCAATGGACCACTAATGGACGAAAATCCACATAAAATTGGGCCTAAATTAAGTCCATGAACATTTAAGAATGATACCCAAAAATGTATATGGGCTTGGGTTATCAATTTGGGCCTAAAATAATGGAAATGGGCTTAAATAATAAATCCTTGGAAATGGGCTTGGGCCTTACGCGAAATTAATAAAATAATAGGCCCAACCCATATGATTTAATTTAAGAATTTATTATTGGACCTCAACTCTTAGAGTGGGCCTTAGGCCCAGTCGAACTTAGCTTGATTTATTAAAGACCCTTAATTAGATTAGGCCTTGGCTTATATGGGCTCGATTAATGGGTTGCGCTTGGGAAAGTAACGGTATGGTAGAACTTCGTATGAGATGTAAGGCGAACTTAGATGATCGGAACTTCGTGAGTAGAGGCATTTGATCTATGTCCGTTTGACTCGATGTATATGGGATCGATTGAATGGTTGAATGACGCATTCTGCTCTTGCACTTATACTTCTTGGCATGCATGCTCTGTGTTGAATTGTCGATGTGATCACTTGGGCCCTGCATACCTTCAGAGCATTGCATGAGTCACCGAAGATGTGACATGAGAATGTGCCCAAGATGGGGAAATGGAGAGAAAAGGGAGACCAACGTAAGGCGTCAGAAACGCAGTGTGGTAATTGCCGTGTGGCACTGAGATTGAGCCCTGATGGGAATTGGAGTGATAGGCGGGCTGATCCATGGGATCCGTGATGGCCGCTTGAGGCCTGCAGCATTGCATGACATGATTGCTGATTGTTTGATATTGCCCGTCTGTATTGTGCAACTTGTATTATTATGTGGTTCGTGTCGATTACGATGGGTTATAGTATCTTGGGAGATCGAGAGTGGTTGGACCCTGAACCCTGAAACCTAGATATTGGTTAGGACCAACCCCGCTTGTATATCCTACCCTACGCTAGGATTAGTGGTGAGCTTGCTGAGTCCTCGACTCACTAGCGTTGGTTGCCTCCTTTTCAGATCCAGGTCACCAGTGATGGCTGCACCCCCGATGCTTTTTCGACTGCCGATTCAGATGGATACTCAGATCACCCTCCATTTTGATATGCACGCTACTCTATGGCATAGGCATGTGACTACTATTCTGGTAGATCAGGGTGGACCCTACCTTGTACCCCATAGGTTCGAGGCTTGGTTTAGAGAGGGCCTTCATGGCTTTGAGGGACCCCAGAGAGATTCCCCGATACCCATGGAGGAGGACCCATTCTGGCTGCAGCCTGCTGAGTATGGAGGCCAGGTGATCGACCCCGATCCACTGCAGGAGTTGCCATCCCCGGGACGATCTGAGATTGATGGCCACGAGGAGGGCGATGCCATGGATACCGATGAGGAGGATCCAGAAGAAGACCCAGTGGAGGATTCCGATGAGGAGCCGGAGGAGGACTGAGTCCCTGGCAGTGGTTTAGTGTTTTGGAATTTGCATGAGCGTAGGTTCGTCTGTAGGTTGTGGCTTCTTTTTGGGATCTGTACCTAACGCTTGATATGTATATAATGCTGTTTGTATTTACTCTGTCTGTGCTACCCTTTTGCTTGTATGCTTGTGTGAATGGATAGGAGGCATGCTTCCGCAGGTATGAAAGTTCGTTGAAGGCTGCGTCGTCTGGTTGCGACGAAGTGAAAAATTTCCTGGGCCATCGCATACCGTCAAACCAGGCTAGTGCGAGGTGTATCTTCCGCAGGAACGGGATGCCGCGTTCCCGAGTGGGGATCAGGGGCGTGACAATGCAGACGGGCAATATCAAACAATCAGCAATCATGTCGTGCAATGCTGTAGGCCTCAAGGGCCATCACGGATCCCACGGATCAGCCCGCCTATCACTCCAATTCCCATCAGGGCTCAATCTCAGTGCCATACGGCAAATACCACTGTGACAGTCTGAAAATTCGACCCAAGTATCGGAATTTCTAAATGAATGGAAATACTTCGTTAATACACTCTGATCGACGCTCACTTAGGATTAGCTACCCTGAGATGACCAACCGAAGGGGAAAGGCTATCTGGGAAGAATTTTCCAAACAGCCGCCCGTTGGTCTGAGACAGAGACAGAGTCGTTACTTAATGAAATTGACCACAAAATGAAATCCGACTTTGGACAATCGAATCAGTAAGATAAAAACAATTAAGAACTGAAGTCAGTTTCAGAAATGTCGCCAGAAGGGCAGACACCCAGTGTACGTCGCGAAGCAAGACGTGATTGGAAAATTACCGAAATGCCCCTGGTGAATGCTCAGTCCTTAGGATTAGTTGAATTAGGATTTTTGAGAGTAGATTCGGTCGATCGAAATTAAATCTGGTCCGAAATTCGTTCGCGCTCGAGACCCGATCGGTGCATTTGGCACGCAAATCGAGGCAAGTCAAATCAGTTGTCAAATCAATCAATGTCATGTCAATCCATCAATCATTCATGGCCCAAATTCCAAGGCAATATTTCAATCTTGTCAAGGGTACAAGACTCCCATCAAAGTACACCTAAACTACTATTACACCTAACCCACTATCACAATTCAAACTTGGATTAAACTTGTTTAACCCTCATTCTCTCTCCTCCCTTATTTTCTCCATTTTCGGTCGGCACCCCCTCTCCCTCTCTTCCTCTCGTGCTCTCATCTCTCTCTCCCTCGGTTGCTCTCCGCCCGACGCCGCCCGTTGCCGTTCCGTCGCCACCACCTCACCTCCACGTCACGGTAAGCCTCTTCTCTCCCTTCCCTTGTTGATCCGTGGCCTTGTGAGCCTCTTGAAGCCGCCCCCAACCTCACCGTCTCTCCTTTCTCTCTCGGTGCCGCGGTAGTCCGCCGCCCGTTGCCGTTGTTTCATCATCGTCCAGCCGCCGTCGGCTCCTCCGCGCTGCCCCGCCACTTTGGTGAGCCTCCTAACTTATCTCTCTCTCTTTTCCACGGCCCCTTGATCTTGCTCAATGACCGAGCCAACCCGAATCTCCTTATAGGCCGTGAGCCACACTTGGTCGTTCCTCGCTCCGTCGTCCGTCGTTGTTGATTTCCGTCCAACTAAGGTAAGCTCTACCCCTAATCTTAGTTTAGGTTAGTAGAATATATTTGTGGAATGCCAATAGAGGCCGTTTGTGATGATTGTTAGAAGAGATTGCAAGATTTAAGCGTAGGCAAGCAAGGTTATGTCAAGCGGTTAGTGTATGAGGCTAAACCGAGAGCTTGGAGGCTTGTAGAGGGGCTGGAAATTTGGTATACAAGGCTGTGGGAGTTCGGTTTGGGCGTGTATGGGATGGCCGAAGTGTATTAGTGGGCTCGGGAAATTGAATAAGGCAAGTTGGGCTTAAAATAAGCTAACGGGCCTAAGATACCCTAATGGACTTGCTAATGGACATGATTAACCATCTGAATGGGCCTCGAAAACATGATTAGTGGGCTGATTTAGTGGGCTTAGGCGTGTGGTTTATTGGGCCAAAGTAAGGTGTTGGGCTTATGAGCTTTTATTTCAATTAATTGGTTCAAAACCAAACTAATTGGGCCTAATCAAACCAATGGACCACTAATGGACGAAAATCCACTTAAATTTGGCCTAATTTATGTCCATGAACATTAAAGAATGAAACCCAAAAGTGTATATGGGCTTGGGTTATCAAATTGGGCCTAAAATAATGGAAATGGGCTTAAATAGTAATTCCTTAAAAATGGGCTTGGGCCTCACACGAAATTAATAAAATAATAATAGGCCCAACCCATATGATTTAATTTAAGAATTTATTATTGGGCCTCAACTTTGAAGTGGGCCTTAGGCCCAGTCGAACTTAGCTCGATTAATTGAAGAACCTTAATTAGATTAGACCTTGGTTTATATGGGCTCGATTAATGGGTTGCCCTTGGGTAAGTAATGGTATGGTAGAATCTTGTATGAGATGTAAGGCGAACTTAGATGATAGAAACTTCGTGTGTAGATGTGACAGTCTGAAAATTCGACCAAAATATCGGAATTTCTAAATGAATGGAAATACTTCGTTAATACACTCTGATCGACGCTCACTCAGGATTAGCTACCCTGAGATGACTAACCGAAGGGGAAGGGCTATCTGGGAAGAATTTTCCAAACAGCCGCCCGTTGGTCTGAGACAGAGACAGAGTCGTTATTTAATGAAATTGACCACAAAACGAAATCCGACTTCGGACAATCAAATCAGTAAGATAAACACAATTAAGAGATGAAGTCAGTTTCAGAAATGTCGCCAGAAGGGCAGACAGCCGGTGAACGTCGAGAAGCAAGACGTGATTGGAAAATTACCGAAATGCCCCCGGTAAATGCTCAGTCCTTAGGATTAATAGAATTAGGATTTTTGAGAGTAGATTCGATCAATCGAAATCAAATCCTGTCTAAAATTCGTTCGCGCTCGAGACCCGATCGGTGCATTTGGCACGCAAATCGAGACAAGTCAAATCAGTCGTCAAATCAATCAAACATCTTGTCAATCCATCAATCACATCATGGCACAATTTCCAAGGCAAGTCAATCATGGTTCAATTCCCAAGAATGTCAATCAAGTGTCATTCAAAGTACAAAATCAATCCTAGTCACTATTCTACACTATTTGCACTATTCACCTCACCTAACACACTTACCCCCTCTCTCTTAAGTCTCTTCTCTCTCTCTCCTCCCTCACTTTTCATTTTCGGCACTCTCTTCTCTCTCTCCCTCTCCCGAAAACCCTCCCGAAATCTCTCAACTCTCTCTCGGTTCTCTCCCTCCCCGTCGGCCACCGTCGCCCGCCTCAAGCCGCCATCTTCCTCCGTCGTCACCACCTCGAGGTAAGCCTCTTCTCTTCCTTTCCTTGTTGTTCTGTGGCCATGAGAACCTCTTGAAGCCGCCCCTCATCCTCACCGCCCCTCATCATCGTCGTCGTCGTCCGTCACGATCAACTTGGCCGTGAGCATTCGGGCTGGCCAAGCTTGATCCGCCGCCCTCCCCCACTCCTCTAATGTCTAGAACTAACACATTTAGGTCCGTGGAGCTCTTGAAGGTGGCCGAACCTTCCGCGAATAGCCCCTACTCCCCGTTGAGCTGTGAGCCCCCAATCGGCCGGTTGAACCTTCGTCGTCTTCGCCTTCATTTCGGCTCCTCTAAGGTAAGCTCCACCTCTAACCTTGGCTTAGGTTAGATGTATATGCGTATGGCGTAGTGTAAAGATGGTTATTTTCGATGATTAGAGGCTAATGTATGTGGTTAAGCATGATGTTCCCTAAGCTAATCCAATGGGAAGTTGTTTAGGCCGTAGGAGGGGGCTGTCCATGGCGAAATGGGGCTGGAAAGAGGTGAATGTGGGCTGTGAGTGATGGCTTAGGCGTGTGATGGAGTGGCCGTGAGGTATTAGTGGGCTTAGGGGACTTAATTTGCACTAAACGGATCAAAAACAAGCTACCGGGCCTAAATGAAATTGATGGGCATGATGGTGGGCGAAATTAGGCTTATGAATGGGCCTCGGAAATATGGTTGGTGAACCGAAATTATGGGCTTGAGTATGTGGTTTAACGGGCCAAAGTAAAGTGTTGGGCTTAGGAGTCTTTATTTCAAGCAATTGGGCCAAAACTAAACAAAATGGGCCTAATCTAATTAATGGGCCACTAATGGACGAAAATTCACTTAAATTGGGCCTAAATTAAGTCCATGAACATTAAAGAATGAAACCCAAAAATGTATATGGGCTTGGGTATTCAAATTGGGCTTAAAATAATGAATATGGGCTTGAATAGTAAACATTTAAAAATAGGCTTGGGCCTCACACGAATTTAATAAAATAATAGGCCCAACCCATATGAATAAATTTAAGAATTAATCATTGGACCTCAACTATTAAAGTGGGCCTTAGGCCCAGTCGAACTTAGCTTGAGTAATTAGAGGCCCTTCATTAGATTAGACCTTGGTTTATATGGGCTGGATTAGTGGATTGTCCTTGGATAATTGATAGTATAGTAGATTTTTGTTTAAGATGTAAGGCGGACTTGGATTATCGAAACTTTGTGGATAGAGATAATTGATCTACGTCTGCTTGGCTCGTTGATCATGAGATGTATCAGTTGGTCGATTGATGTGCTCTGTCTTGCACTTATGATTATTGGCATGCATGCTCTGTGTTGAATTATTGATGTGATCATCTGGGCCCTGCATACATTCAGAGCATTGCATGAGTCACTGGGAATGTGACATGAGATTGTGCCCTGAGGGGAAGTGGAGAGAAAAGGGAGACCAACGTAAGGCGTCAGAAACGCAGTGTGGTACGGGCCTATGTGGCACCGAGATTCATGCCGTGTGGCACTGTTGGTAGCGCCCTGGTGGGAGATGGAGAGAAAAGGGAGGCCAGCATAAGGCGTCCGAGACGCAGCGTGGCATGCCGTGTGGCACTGTTGGTAGAGCCCTGATGGGAATTGGAGTGATAGGCGGGTTGATCCATGGGATCTGTGATGGCCGTTTGAGGCCTGTGGCATTTGCATAATGTTATTGCTGATTGTCGATATTGCCCGTCTGTATTGCATGAATTGTTGTGACGAAACTCGTATTGGCTATATGAGGCGTGATGATAACTGGGGAGATCGAGAGCGTTGGACTCCGAGTACCAAACCCTAGTTACTAGTTAGGACCGACCCCACTCGTATATCCTACCCTACGCTAGGATTAGTGGTGAGCTTGCTGAGTCCTCGACTCACTGGCGTTGGTTGCCACCATTTTTAGATCCAGGTTGCCAGTGATGGATGTGCCACCGATGCTTTTTGGTCTGCCGATCCAGATGGACACCCAGGTTACCCTCCATTTTGATATGCACGCTACCCTGTGGCATAGGCATGTGACGACTGTGCTCGTAGATCAGGGAGGTCCTTACTTAGTGCCCCATAGATTCGAGGCTTGGTTTAGAGAGGGCCTACATGGCTTTGAGGGACCCCAGAGAGATTCCCCGATTCCCATGGAGGAGGACCCGTTTTGGCACCAGCCTGCAGAATATGGAGGCCAGGTGATCGACCCCGACGCGAAGCAGGAGTTGCCGTCTCCAGGGCGCTCCGAGATAGATGGCCACGAGGAGGGCGATGCGATGGAAACCGAGGAGGAGGATCCAGAGGAGGACCCTGTGGAGGATTCCGACGAGGAGGACTGAGTTATGGCGGAATCCCGATATTTTGAGGATTAGTAGAGCGTAGGATGATCTATAGCTAGTGGTTTTCTTTTGGTAGTCTGTACCTAACGCTAATCGTATTTATGAAATGTTGTTTATGTTTATCTTGTCCATGCTACCCCTTTGCTATGTATGCTTGTGTGTATAGATAGGAGGCACGCTTCCGCAGGTATGAGAATTTGGCGCAAGTTACGTCGTCTGGTCGCGACGAAGAGAAAGTATCCCTGGGCCGTCGCTTATCGTGAACCAGGCGAGCGCGAGGTGTATCTTCCGCAAGAACGGGATGCCGCGTTCCAGAGAAGGGATCCGGGGCGTGACATCACCGTTCGAGTGGTATCAGAGCAAGGTCAGCTCGATACGAGACCGTTCGAGGTTTGGAGTGATAAGGCTGATGATTTTGGGGTAGTTAGTTAGACAGACCCTAGACCTAAGGATTAGGAAGGGTAGAGTGCATGATTTGATTGGCGCATGTGATTGCTTAGCGGAATTGATTGTCTAGAGTAACCTTGGGATAAGGTATTTCATGCTAAGCTGCAGGTACGTCAGGACCTGAGGTAAGGTTCTATGGCAGAGCCCCATGAGTTGGGCGCTTGAATGATAATTGCTGAATGTTAGTCTGTGAGGTATTGCATGTGATTGTATGCTTAGTCGGCTGTCGTGCGCTGCTTGACCATCATGCATTGCATGATTTCTGCACCGAAAGCAAAATGGTTTAGAAATGGAAGATTATTGTTGAAAAAGGAGATTTGGATTTTGAAAGAAATGCATGCATTCATGTTGTTGGATTTGGTGACCGTCAGCCTGGTATGGGACAGGATTGACGGGACATCTAAAAACTGTGATGAAGCGTGGTATGGGACACGTGGAGTGGGATTCTCTTTGTCTATGAATTTCTTAGGACAACTGTTCGCACCAAGAAACGATGAGGGCGGGGAGTGGTCGCCGGGGCAAAGACCTGATCAAGGAAGCGGCTCCCGACAGGCTTCTAGTTGAGGTTGCGAACAGAGTGGCCTGGGTTATGCATTTGCAGGGTTGAGTCTAGATGTCGACCGGGTTCAACTGCATTTAAGCTGCAGCGAATATTTACATGCATATACATGTCAGTGGACGCGACAGTAGACGAAAGCTTGGTTGCTAGATTTAGAATTCCGAATTCCTGAATGGGAATTTCGTTTGTTTTAGGTGTGAGTTTTAGTGAGGATAAGCAATAGGGGCAGAAGACCGACTGCTGGTGCATCGAGCTCGAGGGCCCCTGAGTTTGAAGGGGACCCTAGGATCGAAGAGATGATGAGAGTTCTGACTGAAGTGAGTAACCTGATGGCTAGGCAAGCTGCTGAGAGAGCTGCCACTGTTGCCCAAGCAGCTGAGGCCGCCTTGGCCGCTGCAAATGGAGCCAATGGAGGCAATGGGCATGGAAATGGTGGACCTCAGACTCATCATATGGTGGAGCAATTTCTGAAGTTGCAGCCGTCGAAGTTTGATGGTAGTGGTGGTCCAGAGGTAGCTGCCTTGTGGATCGAGCAGCTGGAGAAGGCTTTCTCCGTGTTGGGTTGCGCAGATGAGGAGAAAGTCTCGTTGGCAACTTATCAACTTCAGGGTACTGCAGATGATTGGTGGAAAGCCACTAGAGGGCGAGTCTTTCCGGATGGTATGAGGCCGAGCTGGACCGCCTTCTGTACAGCATTTAATGGAAAGTATTTCTCTGAAGCAGCACAAGAAAGGAAAATGGAAGAGTTTATCAGGCTCCGCCAAGGATCACTGACTGTGGACCAATATGAAGGTGAATTTGCCAGGCTGTCCAAGTTCGCACGAAGGCTGATTGACGACCCATGGGATAAGGCCAGGAGATTCAGGGAAGGATTGAGGCCCGAGTTGAAGAGTATGATCATCGCCACTGGGCTAAGGGACTACAATGAGATCTATGAGCGAGCCCTGGCGATAGAGCGGGATCTGCAAGAAAAGGCCGCCGCACCTGGGTCGCGGTTTGTGCCAAGAGGGAACTTTAGAGACTTTGGCAAGAGGCCAATGAAGGACAACCGCAGGTTCGTCCCACCTGCAAGGAGAACCCTGGGAAAGCCATCATTCCCTGGGAATCAGGTCTGCCGTGACTGTGGCAGGAGGCATGGGAACAGTCCTTGCCCGGGGAAGACTGGATGTCACGCCCCGGATCCCTTCTCGGGAATGCGGCATCCCGTTCCTGCGGAAGATACACCTCGCGCTCGCCTGGTTTACGATAAGCGACGGCCCAGGGATACTTTCCCTTCGTCGCGACCAGACGACGCAACTTGCGCCAAATTCTCATACCTGCGGAAGCGTGCCTCCTATCCATACACACAAGCATACATAGCAAAGGGGTAGCATGGACAAGATAAACATAAACAACATTTCATAAATACGATTAGCGTTAGGTACAGACTACCAAAAGAAAAACCACTAGCTGCAGATCATCCTACGCTCTATTAATCCTCAAAACATCGGGATTCTGCCAAGACTCAGTCCTCCTCGTCGGAATCCTCCACAGGGTCCTCCTCTGGATCCTCCTCCTCGGTATCCATCGCATCGCCCTCCTCGTGGCCATCTTTCTCGGAGCGCCCTGGAGATGGCAACTCCTGCTTCGGGTCGGGGTCGATCACCTGGCCTCCATATTCTGCAGGCTGGAGCCAAAATGGGTCCTCCTCCATGGGAATCGGGGAATCTCTCTGGGGTCCCTTAAAGCCATATAGACCCTCTCTAAACCACGCCTTGAATCTATGGGGCACTAAGTAAGGACCTCCCTGATATACGAGCACAGTCGTCACATACCTATGCCACAGGGTAGCGTGCATATCAAAATGGAGAGTAACCTGGGTGTCCATCTGGATCGGCAGACCAAAAAGCATCGGTGGCACATCCATCACTGGCGACCTGAATCTGAAAAGGGCGGCAACCAACGCCAGTGAGTCGAGGACTCAGCAAGCTCACCACTAATCCTAGCGTAGGGTAGGATATACGAGTGGGGTCGGTCCTAACTAGTAACTAGGGTTTGGTACTCGGAGTCCAACGCTCTCGATCTCCCCAGTTATCATCAAGCCTCATGTAGCCAATACGAGTGTCGTCACAACAATTCATGCAATACAGACGGGCAATATCGACAATTAACAATAACATTATGCAAATGCCACAGGCCTCAAACGGCCATCACAGATCCCATGGGTCAGCCCGCCTATCACTCCAATTCCCATCAGGGCTCTATCAACAGTGCCACACGGCATAAATCTCGGTGCCACATAGGCCCGTACCACACTGCGTTTCTGACGCCTTACGTTGGTCTCCCTTTTCTCTCCATTTCCCCTCAGGGCACAATCTCATGTCACATCTCCAGTGACTCATGCAATGCTCTGAATGTATGCAGGGCCCAGATGATCACATCAATAACTCAACACAGAGCATGCATGCCAATAATCATAAGTGCAAGATAGAGCACATCGATCGACCAACTGATACATCTCATGATCAACGAGCCAAGCAGACATAGATCAATTATCTCTATCCACAAAGTTTCGATAACCCAAGTCCGCCTTACATCTTAAACAGTGGTCTACTATACTATCAATTATCCAAGGACAATCCACTAATCGAGCCCATATAAACCAAGGTCTAAACTAATGAAGGGCCTCTAACTAATCAAGCTAAGTTCGACTGGGCCTAAGGCCCACTTCAATAGTTGAGGTCCAATAACTAATTCTTAAATTAATTCATATGGGTTGGGCTTATTATTTTATTAATTTCGTGCAAGGCCCAAGCCCATTTCTAAAGGTTTACTATTCAAGCCCATATTCATTATTTTAGGCCCAATTCAAGTACCCAAGCCCATATGCATTTTTGGGTTTCATTCTTTAATGTTCATGGACTTAATTTAGGCCCAATTTAAAAAGGATTTTCGTCTATTAGTGGCCCATTAATTAGATTAGGCCCATTTTGTTTAGTTTTGGCCCAATTACTTGAAATAAAGACTCCTAAGCCCAACACTTTACTTTGGCCCGTTAAACCACACACTCAAGCCCATAATCTCGGTCCACCAACCATATTTCCGAGGCCCATTCATAAGCCTAATTTCGTCCATCATCATGCCCATTAATTTCACTTAGGCCCGGTAGCTTGTTTTTGATCCATTTAGTGTAAATTAAGTCCCCTAAACCCATTGATACCTCACGGCCTCACCAACACACGCCTACCTCACCATTTGCAGCCCACACTTAGTATTTTAGGGCTCATTCCACATACTAACAGCCCCCATTTTTAACTCAAATCAAGATTTCCAACATGTTTAGTCCATGGTAAACTTACCCTTATTCTCATTTCAACCTCACATCAAGCCTAACCGTCTCTAGCCTATCTTCCTACACGCATATACTACTAACCTAAACTAGAGTTAGTAGTAGAGCTTACCAAATGAAGTGGAATGGTGATGACAACGAAGGGTACACCGGGCGGCCGAGAGAGTGCTAACGGCAAGGGAGGAGTGGGCGGCGGTTTGTGGTTGCTTCGGCGAGTCCACGAGGTTCCACGGTCCCTAAGACATCATCCCACGAGTCAAGGGAGGTGAAGAGATGGAGAAACCAGCTACGGTGGCCGGGGAATGATGAAACGACGACGACGACGGGGAATGGCCGAACAACCAAGGGAGAGAGAGAGAGACGGTGAAGGTTGGTCGGGCCTCAAGGAGGCTCTCAAGGCCACGAAAAGAAGAGAAAAAGGAGTTAAGGGACTTACCGAATGAAGATGGAACGGCGGTGGCAGCGGAGGAAGTTCGGACGGCGGCGGCGGCAACGTGGCGGAGCGGGCGGCCGGGCGAGCAAACAAGAAGGGAAAGGAAGAAGAAGGAGGAAATGAAGAAGAGAGGGAGAGATTTCGGGAGAGAGGGGAGTGAGGGAGTGGCCGAAAATGGGAGAGTGAGGGAGGAGAGAGAGGTTTATGTGGGTTATAGTGAAATTCAAAATAAGATAATGGGGTTAGGTTGAATAGTGACAAGGATATGATGTTTACTATGCTTGAATGACACTTGATTTACTTGATGGATTGATGGATTGACATCCTTGGAAATTGTGCCATGATGTGACCGATGGATTTAATTGATTGATTGACAAGACATCGATTGATTTGACAACTGATTTGACTTGTCTCGATTTGCGTGCCAAATGCACCGATCGGGTCCCGAGCGCGAACGAATTTCAGACAAGATTTGATTTTGATTAATCGAATCTACTCTCAAAAATCCTAATTCAACTAATCCTAAGGACTGAGCATTTACCGGGGGCATTTCGGTAATTTTCCATTGACGTCTTGCTTCTCGACGTACACCGGCTGTCTGCCCTTCTGGCGACATTTCTGAAATTGACGTTATTTCGCAATTGTGTTTGTCTTACTAATTCGATTGTCCGAAGTCGGATTTCATTTCGTGGTCAATTTCATTAATTTACGACTCTGTCTCTATCTCAGACCAACGGGCGGCTGTTTGGAAAATTCTCCCCAGTTAGCCTTTTCCCTTTCGGTTGGTCATCTCAGGGTAGCTAATCCTGAGTGAGCGTCGATCAGAGGGTATTAACGAAGTGTTTCCATTCATCCAGAAATTCCGATAATTGGATCGAATTTTCAGACTGTTACAATTCTTCCCTTCTTATAAAAATTTCGTCCTCGAAATTCACATCCACCAATCCTTACAACAAAAATGGAGATTACATCGATCTACTCAAACAGGTACGGATACTTCTTCTTCATTTCATCCTCGCTTTCCCAAGTAGCACCTTCAGTTCCATGGTGTTCCCAGATAACCTTGACCAGCGGAATCGTCTTATTCCTTAAGACCTGCTCCTTGCGATCTTCAATTCTTACTGGCCTTTCCACGTATGAGACGCGGTCATCCATTTCAATGACTTCATGATCGAGTATATGTCCAGGGTTCGGCTCGTACTTCCGAAGCATTGAAACATGAAACACATTATGAATCTGCGATAAGTTTGGCGGCAATGCTAGACGATAAGCCAGTGTCCCGATCTTCTCCAGGATTTCGAATGGCCCAACAAATCTTGGACTCAACTTCCCTTTCTTGCCAAACCGAGATAGTCCTCGCATCGGCGACACCTTCAGAAACACATGATCTCCAACTTGGAATTCCAATGGCTTACGTCTCTTGTCTGCATAACTCTTCTGCCTACTCTGAGCAGTCCTCAACCTACCTCTGATCACTCTGACTGCCTCAACTGACTGCTGCACTAATTCTGGGCCTGTTATGCTTTTCTCACCAACTTCGTCCCAACAGATTGGCGTTCTACAGGCCCTTCCATACAGTGCCTCAAATGGTGCCATTCTGATGCTCTGCTGGTAGCTGTTGTTGTAGGCGAATTCCACCAAATGCAACTGCTCTTCCCAGCCTTCTTTGAAATCAATCACACAAGCTCTCAACATGTCTTCCAAAGTCTGTATCGTCCTTTCCGATTGACCATCTGTCTGAGGGTGGTAAGCTGTACTGAATCTTAACTCTGTTCCCAACGCACCCTGCAGACTCTTCCAAAATGTAGCTGTGAAGCGAGGATCTCTGTCTGATACAATACTTACTGGTACCCCATGAAATCTCACTATCTGCCTCACGTACAATTCAGCCAACTTTTCCAAGGTAGAGTCCTTTCGTACTGCAATGAAATGAGCTGATTTCGTCAGTCTGTCCACTATTACCCAAATCGAATCATTGCCTCTCTGACTTCTTGGCAATCCTGTCACAAAATCCATAGTGACATGCTCCCATTTCCACTCTGGGATTTCCAATGGTTGCAATAATCCTCCAGGCTTGCAATGCTGTGCCTTTACCTGTTGACACGTCAGACACTTAGCTACATGCTTAGCCACATCCACCTTCATTCCATTCCACCAATAGTGCTGACGCAAATTCTGATACATCTTAGTACTCCCTGGATGAATACTGTAGTTACTTCTGTGTGCCTCGGACAAAATCTTTTCCTTTAGCGCCTCGTCATTAGGCACGCACAGACGTCCTCTAAACTTCAATATTCCGTCAGCAGTCACTTGGAACTCGGCCTTCCTCTCGTCTGCATTCATCGCCACAATCTTCTGAATGTCCGGGTCCGTAGATTGCAACTTTTTGATCCTTAGCTGAATCTCTGGTTCAATCTACAACGTAGCCATCAGACTCGAGAGGTTTCCTACCTCGACCTTGAACTCAGAATCTCTTATTTCCTCCAGTAATGTCCACTCCTTGACCATCATATGCGCAATGCTCGACTTCCTACTCAGAGCATCTGCCACTTTATTCGCCTTTCCTGGATCGTACAAAATATCGCAGTCGTAGTCCTTCAACAACTCCATCCAACGACGCTGCCTCATATTCAGCTCCTTCTGCGAGAACAGATACTCCAAACTCTGATGGTCCGTAAAAATCTGGAATTTCTCTCCCACCAGATAATGCCTCCAAATCTTCAATGCAAATACTATGGCAGCTAACTCCAAGTCGTGCGTCGGGTAATTCGTCTCATGCGGCCTCAGCTGCCTAGAGGCATAAGCTACTACTCGTCCATGCTGCATCAAGACACATCCCAATCCTCTTAATGACGCATCGCTGTATATCTCAAACCCTCCAGGTCCAGATGGGATGGTCAACACTGGTGCGGACGTCAATCGATCCTTCAACTCCTGAAAACTCTCTTCGCATTTCTCAGTCCATTGAAACTTTGTTTCCTTCTTCAACAAACGCGTCAGAGGAGACGCTATCACAGAGAATCTTTCCACGAAGCGTCTATAATATCCAGCCAATCCAAGGAAACTTCGCACTTCCGTCACGGTCGTAGGCCTCGGCCATTTCTCTACGGCTTCAATCTTAGATGGGTCCACTGATATCCCTTCTCCAGATACTATATGACCAAGAAATGCCACTCTACTCAGCCAAAACTCGCACTTACTAAACTTCGCATACAGCGAATGTTCCCTTAATGTCTGTAGAACGATCCTTAAGTGTTCTTCGTGGTCCTCAGAACTCTTCGAATACACCAATATGTCATCAATGAAGACTATCACAAACTGATCCAGAAACTCCTTGAACACTCGATTCATCATGTCCATAAATGCGGCTGGAGCATTTGTCAATCCAAACGGCATAACTGTGAACTCATAGTGCCCATACCTCGTCCTAAAAGCAGTCTTAGGCACATCCTCTTTCTTAATCCTCAATTGGTGGTAGCCCGTCCTTAGGTCTATCTTGGAGAACACACAAGCGCCTTGAAGTTGGTCGAACAGGTCATCAATCCTTGGCAGAGGATACTTGTTCTTGATCGTCACTTGGTTCAGCTGTCTGTAGTCGATGCACAGTCTTAGCGATCCATCTTTCTTCTTAACAAACAGCACCGAAGCTCCCCATGGTGAAGCACTGGGGCGGATAAATCCTTTATCCAAAAGCTCTTGCATCTGTACCTTCAACTCCTTCAACTCCGACAACGACATCCTATACGGTGCTTTCGAGATCGGCTCTGTTCCAGGTGCCAGTTCAATCACGAATTCTACCTCACGCTCAGGTGGCAATCCAGGCAACTCTTGAGGAAATACATCCGGATACTCACTCACTACAGGCACTTCCTCTAACTTCATTTCTTGAGCAGTCGAATCCAACACTGATGCCAAAAATCCTAGGCAACCTTCATCCATTAACTTGGTCGCTTCTAAAGATGAGATCCAAGGAATCGACGTTCCTCCACGATTTCCCTTAAATTCATACCCAGGGTGGCCTACTGGGTTTAGCTGTATGATACTCCTACTACAGTCTACCACTGCACCATGCCTAACTAGCCAATCCATGCCAACAATCACGTCGAAATCGTACATGGGCAGAACGGCTAAGTCAATTTCTTCTTGCCCATCGCCCAGAGCTAACTTACACCCCTTACATCCTAACGCAATAATCACTCTATCCTTTAACGGGGTGGTTACATGCAAGGTCACATCCAATGGCTTAACATTCATCCCGGACAACTCAACAAAACGTGCAGATACGAAAGAGTGCGACGCTCCCGGATCAAACAAGGCATAAGCGGTATGACCACAGAGAGAAACGGTACCTGTGATCACCCCTGGCGCGTTCTCAGCGTCCTTGCGCGCCATTGCATATACTCGTCCCTGAGCAGGCGGACGGTTCTGGTTTCCCTACGGAGCATTCACCATCTGCGGCTGCGGCGGTTGCTGCTGGAACGGGGGTCTCGGACCTTTCCTCGGGCAGTTCCTCAGAATATGCCCCGTCTGGCCACATCCAAAGCAGCCTCCAGTTTTCCTAGGGCAAGGGCTGTTACCATGCCTCCTGCCACAGTCACGGCAGACCTGATTCCCAGGGAACGACGGTTTTCCCAGGGTTCTCCTCGCAGGTGGAACGAACCGGCGGGTGTCCTTCATTGGCCTCTTGCCAAAGTCCCTGAAGTTCCCTCTTGGCACGAACCGCGATCCAGATGCGGCGGCCTTCTCCTGCAGATCTTGCTCAATTGCTAGAGCTCGCTCGTAAATCTCGTTGTAGTCCCTTAGCCCAGTGGCGATGATCAAACTCTTCAACTCGGGCCTCAATCCTTCCCTGAATCTCCTGGCCTTATCCCATGGGTCGTCAATCAGCCTTCGTGCGAACTTGGACAGCCTGGCAAATTCGCCCTCATACTGGTCCACGGTCAGCGATCCTTGGCGGAGCCTGATGAACTCTTCCATTTTCCTTTCCTGGGCTGCCTCAGAGAAATACTTGCCATTGAATGCTGTACAGAAGGCGGTCCAGTTCGGCCTCATACCATCCGGAAAGACTCGCCCTCTAGTGGCTTTCCACCAATCATCTGCAGTACCCTGAAGTTGATAAGTTGCCAACGAGACTTTCTCCTCATCTGCGCAACCCAACACGGAGAAAGCCTTCTCCAGCTGCTCGATCCACAAGGCAGCTACCTCAGGACCACCACTGCCATCAAACCTCGACGGCTGCAACTTCAGAAACTGCTCCACAATGTGATGAGTCTGACGTCCTCCATTCCCATGCCCATTGCCTCCATTGGCACCATTCGCAGCGGCCAAGGCGGCCTCAGCTGCTTGGGCTACAGTGGCAGCTCTCTCAGCAGCTTGCCTAGCCATCAAGTTGCTCACTTCAGTCAGAACTCTCATCATTTCCTCGATTCTGGGGTCCCCTTCAGACTCAGGAGCCCTCGAGCTCGTTGCACCAACAGTCGGTCTTCTGCCCCTATTGCTCATCCTTGCTAAAACTCACACCTAAAACAAACGAAATTCCCATTCAGGAATTCGAAATTCTAAATCTAGCAACCAAGCTTTCGCCTACTGTCGCGTCCACTGACATGTTTATGCATGTAAATACTCGCTGCAGCTTAAATGCAGTTGAACCCGGTCGACATCTAGACTCAACCCTGCAAATGCATAACCCAGGCCACTCTGTTCGCAACCTCAACTAGAAGCCTGTCGGGAGCCGCTTCCTTGATCAGGTCTTCGCCCCGGCGACCACTCCCCGCCCTCATCGTTTCTTGGTGCGAACAGTTGTCCTAAGAAATTCATAGACAAAGAGAATCCCACTCCACGTGTCCCATACCACGCTTCATCACAGTTTTTAGACGTCCCGTCAATCCTGTCCCATACCAGGCTGACGGTCACCAAATCCAACAACATGAATGCATGCATTTCTTTCAAAATCCAAATCCCCTTTTTAACAACTTTCATTTGTAAACCATTTTGCCTTTAATGCAGAAGTCATGCAATGCATGATGGTCAGACAGCGCGCGACAGCCGACTAGACATACAACCACATGCAATACCTCACAGACTAGCATTCAGCAATCAGCATCCAAACGCCCAACTCATGGGGCTCTGCCATAGAACCTTACCTCAGGTCCTGACGCACCTGCAGCTTAGCATGAAATACCTTATCCCAAGGTTACTCTAGACAATCAATTCCGCTAAGCAATCACATGCGCCAATCAAATCATGCATTCTACCCTTCCTAATCCTTAGGTCTAGGGTCTGTCTAACTAACTACCCCAAAATCATCAGCCTTATCACTCCAAGCCTTGAACGGTCTCGTATCGAGCTAACCTTGCTCTGATACCACTCGAACGGTGATGTCACGCCCCGGATCCCTCTCGGGAATGCGGCATCCCGTTCCTGCGGAAGATACACCTCGCGCTCGCCTGGTTTACGATAAGCGACGGCCCAGGGATACTTTCCCTTCGTCGCGACCAGACGACGCAACTTGCGCCAAATTCTCATACCTGCGAAAGCGTGCCTCCTATCCATACACACAAGCATACATAGCAAAGGGGTAGCATGGATAAGATAAACATAAACAACATTTCATAAATACGATTAGCGTTAGGTACAGACTACCAAAAGAAAAACCACTAGCTGCAGATCATCCTACGCTCTATTAATCCTCAAAACATCGGGATTCTGCCAAGACTCAGTCCTCCTCGTCGGAATCCTCCACAGGGTCCTCCTCTGGATCCTCCTCCTCGGTATCCATCGCATCGCCCTCCTCGTGGCCATCTATCTCGGAGCGCCCTGGAGACGGCAACTCCTGCTTCGGGTCGGGGTCGATCACCTGGCCTCCATATTCTGCAGGCTGGAGCCAAAATGGGTCCTCCTTCATGGGAATCGGGGAATCTCTCTGGGGTCCCTCAAAGCCATGTAGACCCTCTCTAAACCACGCCTCGAATCTATGGGGCACTAAGTAAGGACCTCCCTGATCTACGAGCACAGTCGTCACATGCCTATGCCACAGGGTAGCGTGCATATCAAAATGGAGAGTAACCTGGGTGTCCATCTGGATCGGCAGACCAAAAAGCATCGGTGGCACATCCATCACTGGCGACCTGAATCTGAAAAGGGCGGCAACCAACGCCAGTGAGTCGAGGACTCAGCAAGCTCACCACTAATCCTAGCGTAGGGTAGGATATACGAGTGGGGTCGGTCCTAACTAGTAACTAGGGTTTGGTACTCGGAGTCCAACGCTCTCGATCTCCCCAGTTATCATCAAGCCTCATGTAGCCAATACGAGTGTCGTCACAACAATTCATGCAATACAGACGGGCAATATCGACAATTAACAATAACATTATGCAAATGCCACAGGCCTCAAACGGCCATCACAGATCCCATGGGTCAGCCCGCCTATCACTCCAATTCCCATCAGGGCTCTATCAACAGTGCCACACGGCATAAATCTCGGTGCCACATAGGCCCGTACCACACTGCGTTTCTGACGCCTTACGTTGGTCTCCCTTTTCTCTCCACTTCCCCTCAGGGCACAATCTCATGTCACATATCCAGTGACTCATGCAATGCTCTGAATGTATGCAGGGCCCAGATGATCACATCAATAACTCAACACAGAGCATGCATGCCAATAATCATAAGTGCAAGACAGAGCACATCGATCGACCAACTGATACATCTCATGATCAACGAGCCAAGCAGACATAGATCAATTATCTCGATCCACAAAGTTTCGATAACCCAAGTCCGCCTTACATCTTAAACAGTGGTCTACTATACTATCAATTATCCAAGGACAATCCACTAATCGAGCCCATATAAACCAAGGTCTAATCTAATGAAGGGCCTCTAATTAATCAAGCTAAGTTCGACTGGGCCTAAGGCCCACTTCAATAGTTGAGGTCCAATAACTAATTCTTAAATTAATTCATATGGGTTGGGCCTATTATTTTATTAATTTCGTGCAAGGCCCAAGCCCATTTCTAAAGGTTTACTATTCAAGCCCATATTCATTATTTTAGGCCCAATTCAAGTACCCAAGCCCATATGCATTTTTGGGTTTCATTCTTTAATATTCATGGACTTAATTTAGGCCCAATTTAAAAAGGATTTTTGTCTATTAGTGGCCCATTAATTAGATTAGGCCCATTTTGTTTAGTTTTGGCCCAATTACTTGAAATAAAGACTCCTAAGCCCAACACTTTACTTTGGCCCGTTAAACCACACACTCAAGCCCATAATCTCGGTCCACCAACCATATTTCCGAGGCCCATTCATAAGCCTAATTTCGTCCATCATCATGCACATTAATTTCACTTAGGCCCGGTAGCTTGTTTTTGATCCATTTAGTGTAAATTAAGTCCCCTAAACCCATTGATACCTCACGGCCTCACCAACACACGCCTACCTCACCATTTGCAGCCCACACTTAGTATTTTAGGGCTCATTCCACATACTAACAGCCCCCATTTTTAACTCAAATCAAGATTTCCAACATGTTTAGTCCATGGTAAACTTACCCTTATTCTCATTTCAACCTCACATCAAGCCTAACCGTCTCTAGCCTATCTTCCTACACGCATATACTACTAACCTAAACTAGAGTTAGTAGTAGAGCTTACCAAATGAAGTGGAATGGTGATGACAACGAAGGGTACACCGGGCGGCCGAGAGAGTGCTAACGGCAAGGGAGGAGTGGGCGGCGGTTTGTGGTTGCTTCGGCGAGTCCACGAGGTTCCACGGTCCCTAAGACATCATCCCACGAGTCAAGGGAGGTGAGGAGATGGAGAAACCAGCTACGGTGGCCGGGGAATGATGAAACGACGACGACGACGGGGAATGGCCGAACAACCAAGGGAGAGAGAGAGAGACGGTGAAGGTTGGTCGGGCCTCAAGGAGGCTCTCAAGGCCACGAAAAGAAGAGAAAAAGGAGTTGAGGGACTTACCGAATGAAGATGGAACGGCGGTGGCAGCGGAGGAAGCTCGGACGGCGGCGGCAACGTGGCGGAGCGGGCGGCCGGGCGAGCAAACAAGAAGGGAAAGGAAGAAGAAGGAGGAAATGAAGAAGAGAGGGAGAGATTTCGGGAGAGAGGGGAGTGAGGGAGTGGCCGAAAATGGGAGAGTGAGGGAGGAGAGAGAGGTTTATGTGGGTTATAGTGAAATTCAAAATAAGATAATGGGGTTAGGTTGAATAGTGACAAGGATATGATGTTTACTATGCTTGAATGACACTTGATTTACTTGATGGATTGATGGATTGACATCCTTGGAAATTGTGCCATGATGTGACCGATGGATTTAATTGATTGATTGACAAGACATCGATTGATTGGACAACTGATTTGACTTGTCTCGATTTGCGTGCCAAATGCACCGATCTGGTCCCGAGCGCGAACGAATTTCAGACAAGATTTGATTTTGATTAATCGAATCTACTCTCAAAAATCCTAATTCAACTAATCCTAAGGACTGAGCATTTACCGGGGGCATTTCGGTAATTTTCCATTGACGTCTTGCTTCTCGACGTACACCGGCTGTCTGCCCTTCTGGCGACATTTCTGAAATTGACGTTATTTCGCAATTGTGTTTGTCTTACTAATTCGATTGTCCGAAGTCGGATTTCATTTCGTGGTCAATTTCATTAATTTACGACTCTGTCTCTATCTCAGACCAACGGGCGGCTGTTTGGAAAATTCTCCCCAGTTAGCCTTTCCCTTTCGGTTGGTCATCTCAGGGTAGCTAATCCTGAGTGAGCGTCGATCAGAGGGTATTAACGAAGTGTTTCCATTCATCCAGAAATTCCGATAATTGGATCGAATTTTCAGACTGTTACACTGGAGGCTGCTTTGGATCTGGCCAAACGGGGCATATCCTGAGGAACTGCCCGAGGAAAGGCCAGAGATCCCCATTCCAGCAACAACAGCAGCAACCGCAGATGGTGAACGCTCCGCAAGGAAACCAGAACCGTCCGCCTGCTCAGGGACGAGTGTATGCAATGGCGCGCAAGGACGCTGAGAATGCGCCAGGGGTGATCACAGGTACCGTTTCTCTCTGTGGTCATACCGCTTATGCCTTGTTTGATCCGGGAGCGTCGCACTCCTTCGTATCTGCACGTTTTGTTGAGTTGTCTGGGATGAATGTTAAGCCGTTGGATGTGACTTTGCATGTAACCACCCCGCTGAAGGATAGAGTGGTTATTGCGTTAGGATGTAAGGGGTGTAAGTTAGCTCTGGGCGATAGGCAAGAAGAAATTGACTTAGCTGTTCTGCCCATGTATGATTTTGACGTGATTGTTGGCATGGATTGGCTAGTTAGGCATGGTGCAGTGGTAGACTGTAGTAGGAGTATCATACAGCTAAACCCAGTAGGCCACCCTGGGTATGAATTTAAGGGAAATCGTGGAGGAACGTCGATTCCTTGGATCTCATCTTTAGAGGCGACCAAGTTAATGGATGAAGGTTGCCTGGGATTTTTGGCATCAGTATTAGATTCGTCTGCCCTAGAAATGAAGTTAGAAGAAGTGCCTGTAGTAAGTGAGTATCCAGATGTATTTCCTCAAGAGTTGCCTGGATTGCCACCTGAGCGTGAAGTAGAATTTATGATTGAATTGGCACCTGGAACGGAGCCGATCTCGAAAGCACCGTATAGGATGTCGTTATCGGAATTGAAGGAATTGAAGGTGCAAATGCAAGAGCTGCTGGATAAAGGATTTATCCGCCCCAGTGCTTCACCATGGGGAGCTCCGGTGCTGTTTGTTAAGAGCATTGCATGAGTCACCGAAGATGTGACATGAGAATGTGCCCAAGATGGGGAAATGGAGAGAAAAGGGAGACCAACGTAAGGCGTCAGAAACGCAGTGTGGTATTTGCCGTGTGGCACTGAGATTGAGCCCTGATGGGAGTTGGAGTGATAGGCGGGCTGATCCATGGGATCCGTGATGGCCGCTTGAGGCCTGTAGCATTGCATGACATGATTGCTGATTGTTTGATATTGCCCGTCTGTATTGTACAACTTGTATTACTATGTGGTTCGTGATGATTACGATGAGTTATAGTATCTGGGGAGATCGAGAGTGGTTGGACCCTGAACCCTGAAACCTAGATATTAGTTGGGACCGACCCCGCTTGTATATCCTACCCTACGCTAGGATTAGTGGTGAGCTTGCTGAGTCCTCGACTCACTGGCGTTGGTTGCCTCCTTTTTCAGATCCAGGTCACCAGTGATGGCCGCTCCGCCGATGCTTTTTGGATGCCGATTCAGATGGACACTCACATCACCCTCCATTTTGATATGCACGCTACCCTGTGGCATAGGCATGTGACGACTGTACTCGTAGATCAGGGAGGTCCTTACTTAGTGCCCCATAGGTTTGAGGCTTGGTTTAGAGAGGGCCTTCATGGCTTTGAGGGACCCCAGCGAGATCCCCCGATACCCGTGGAGGAGGACCCATTTTGGCTGCAGCCTGCCGAGTATGGAGGCCAGGTGATCGATCCCGACCCACTGCAGGAGTTGCCGTCCCCGGGACGATCTGAGATTGATGGCCACGAGGAGGGCGATGCCATGGATACAGATGAGGAGGATCCAGAAGAGGACCCCGTGGAGGATTCCGACGAGGAGCCTGAGGAGGACTGAGTTTCTGATGCTGGCCTGGTATTTTGATGTTAGTGAGGGCGTAGGTTAGGCAACAGGTTGTGGTTTCTTTTTGGGGTCTGTACTTAACGCTTGATATGTATATAATGCTGTTTGTATTTACTCTATCTATGCTACCCTTTGCTTTGTATGCTTGTGTGGATGGATAGGAGGCACGCTTCCGCAGGTATGAAAGTTCGTTGAAGGCCGCGTCATCTGGTTGCGATGAAGTGAAAAATTTCCTGGGCCGTCGCATACCGTAAAACCAGGCGAGTGCGAGGTGTATCTTCCGCAGGAACGGGATGCCGCATTCTCGAGTGGGGATCAGGGGCGTGACAACCACACTGCGGTTTTGACGCCTTACGTTGGTCTTCCTTTTCTCTCCATTTCCCATCTTGGGCACATTCTCATGTCACATCTCCGGTGACTCATGCAATGCTCTGAATGTATACGGGGCCCAAACGATTGCATCAGTAATTCAAACACAAAGCATGCATGCCAAAGTACACAAGTACAAGAACAGAGTACATCAAACGATCGTCTAATAAATCTCATGTTCGTCGCGCCATACGTTCATAGAATTAGGGTTATATACTCGGATCCTCGGTCATCTAGGCTCGCCATAACATCTTACTCGCGATTCTATCATAATATTTCTTACCATAGGCGGTCCTCCAATTGAACCCATATAAACCAAGGTTTGACCTAAGTAAGGGTATAATTAATTAAGTTAAGTTCGACTGGGCCTAAGGCCCACTTCAAGGTTTGAGGCCCATGATTTATTTCCTAAATTACATATATGGTTTGGGCCCATTATTATTAAATTCGTGTAGGGTCCAAGCCCATTTCTAAAAGTTAACCTATTGAGCCCAATATGGCCATTTTAGGCCCGATTTGCTATCCCAAGTCCATATACATTATTAAGTCTTATATTTTAACATTTAGAACATAACTTAGGCCCAATTAATTTATAAATTCGTGCATATGCAAGCCCATTAGCATAAATTAGGCCCGTTAGCTTATTTTAGGTTGAATTAGCCCAAATTAAGTCCCTTAGGCCCATTAGTTGATTTGGCCCACTACTCCCCACGCCCAAGTCACTATTGCAGCCCACCAATCATGTTTTCAAGGCCCAATTTGTCTAATAAATTCGCCCATTAACCAGCCCAACAGAGTACCTAGGCCCGATAGCTTATTCAATGTTAATTTCACATAGTTTTAAGCCCTCGAGCCCATCAACCTTGCACGGCCCACCTCTAGCACGCCTATCCCATACATTGCAGCCCTCATTTCACATTTCTAAGCCAAATTTGCATGCCATCAGCCCCCAAGTTTCGCCCAAACGAAGTTCCCTTGAGTTAACTTAATGTACATTTCACAAAATCGTTCAATTTATGCCTAAACCGAAACCACTAACCTTTCCACACACCATACCACACTCAAATACATCTAGCCTAAGCCAAGGTTAGTAGTAGAGCTTACCTATTTCGGCTCGGGACGGCGACGAAGACGGCAAGGGCAACGGACGGCCGAACGGGGCTCACGGCCGACGGAAAGGAACGGCGACTCGGCGGCTGATCCGGGCTGTTCGAGGGGCTCCAAGGGTCCTATTAGAATGGTTTTAGGTGTTAGGGGAGTTGAGGAAACCAGCGGAACAAGCGCCTAAGGCCGAGGCTCCAATGAACCCAAAATGCCGAGCAAAACGTCAAAGGAGGAAGGGGCTGGTCCGGGTCTCTAGGCCACAAAAATAAGAGAGAGAGGGCTTAGAAGACTTACCAAGACGAGCCAAGGGAGAGAGAGAGCCGACGGCGATGAATGGCAACGACGGAGGCGGTGGAACGGGTGGCGGACGGCGGTGCTCCACGGGCGGCCGAATGGAGGGAGAATGAGAGGAAAAAGAAGGAGAAATGAAGGAGAGGGGAGAGAGAGAAGGGGTGGCCGAAAGTTTAAGAGAGGGGAGGAGAGAGAAAGGATTATCCAAAATTCAAATAAATGGTAGGTGGGATTAGGTGGAATAGTGTATTGGATGAGACTTGTACTCTTGACTTGTACTTGGATTAGACTTGATAGATTTGCATGGGAACTTGTGCCACGATTTGATTGATGGATTGACAAGACATTGATTGATTTGACAACTGATTTGACTTGTCTCGATTTGCGTGCCAAATGCACCAATCGGGTCCCGAGCGCGAACGATTTTCAGACAGGATTTGATTTCGATTGACCAAATCTACTCTCAAAAATCCTAATTCAACTAATCCTAAGGGCTGAGCATTTACCGGGGGCATTTCGGTAATTTTCCAATCACGTCTTGCTTCTCGACGTTCACCGGCTGTCTGCCCTTCTGGCGACATTTCAGAAACTGAGTTCATTTCTTAATTGTGCTTATCTTACTGATTCGATTGTCCAAAGTCGGATTTCATTTTGTGGTCAATTTCATTAAATAACGACTCTGTCTCTGTCTCAGACCAACGGGCGGCTGTTTGGAAAATTCTTTCCAGATAGCCTTTCCCCTTCGGTTGGTCAACTCAGGGTAGCTAATCCTGAGTGAGCGTCGATCAGAGTGTATTAACGAAGTATTTTCCATTCATTTAGAATTTCCGATAATCGGGTCGAATTTTCAGAATTTCCCAGAGTCCTTCTTGCAGGTGGGATCCGTGATGGCCGCTTGAGGCCTGCAGCATTACATGACATGACTGCTGATTGTTTGATATTGCCCGTCTGTATTGTACAACTTGTATTATTATGTGGTTCGTGACGGTTTCGATGGGCTATAGTATCTTGGGAGATCGAGAGTGGTTGGATCCCGAACCCTGAAACCTAGATACTGGTTAGGACCGACCCCACTTGTATATCCTACCCTACGCTAGGATTAATGGTGAGCTTGCTGAGTCCTCGACTCACTGGTGGTGGTTACCTTCTTTTTTCAAATCCCAGACGCCAGTGATGGCTGCACCCCCGATGCTTTTTGGACTGCCGATTCAGATGGACACTCAGATCACCCTCCATTTTGATATGCACGCTACCCTGTGGCATCGGCATGTGACGACTGTACTCGTAGATCAGGGAGGTCCTTACCTAGTGCCCCATAGGTTCGAGGCCTGGTTTAGAGAGGGCCTTCATGGCTTTGAGGGACCCCAGAGAGATTCCCCGATACCCATGGAGGAGGACCCATTCTGGCTGCAGCCTGCCGAGTGTGGAGGCCAGGTGATTGACCCCGACCCACTGCAGGAGTTGCCGTCCCCTAGACGATCTGAGATTGATGGCCACGAGGAGGGTGATGCCATGGATACAGATGAGGAGGATCCAGAAGAGGACCCCGTGGAGGATTCCGACGAGGAGCCTGAGGAGGACTGAGTTTCAGATGCTGGTCTGGTATTTTGATGTATGTTGAGAGCGTAGGTTAGGCAGCAGGTTGTGGTTTCTTTTTGGGGTCTGTACCTAATGCTTGATATGTATATAATGCTGTTTGTATTTACCTTGTCTATGCTACCCTTTGCTATGCATGCTTATGTGTGAGGATAGGAGGCACGCTTCCGCAGGTTCGTAAGTTTACTGAGGACGCGTCGTCTGGTTGCGACGAAGAGATTCATCCTGGGCCATCGAACTTTTGAAACCAGGCAAGCGCGAGGTGTATCTTCCGTAGGGACGGGATGCTGCGTTCCCGAATAGGGATCCGGGGCGTGACACTAGTGCTTCGCCGTGAGGAGCTCCGGTGCTGTTTGTTAAGAAGAAGGATGGATCGCTAAGACTGTGCATCGATTACAGACAGCTGAACCAAGTGACGATCAAAAACAAGTATCCTTTGCCAAGGATTGATGACCTATTTGACCAGCTTCAAGGCGCATGTGTGTTCTCCAAGATAGACCTAAGGACAGGCTATCACCAATTGAGGATTAAGAAGGAGGACGTGCCTAAGACTGCCTTTAGGACGAGGTATGGACACTATTAGTTCACAGTTATGCCGTTTGGATTGACGAACGCCCCAGCAGCATTTATGGACATGATGAATCGAGTGTTCAAGGAGTTTCTGGATCAGTTCGTGATAGTATTCATTGACGACATATTGGTATATTCGAAGAGTTCTGAGGACCACGAGGAACACTTAAAGATTGTCCTGCAGACGTTAAGGGAACACTTGCTATATGCGAAGTTTAGCAAGTGTGAGTTCTGGTTAAGCAGAGTGGCGTCCCTTGGAGACATAGTATCTGGAGAAGGAATATCAGTGGATCCAGCGAAGATCGAGGCTATTGAGAAGTGGCCGAGGCCCACAACTGTGACTGAAGTACGAAGTTTTCTTGGAATGGCTGGGTATTATAGACGCTTTGTGGAAAGGTTCTCGGTGATAGCGTCTCCCTTGACCCATTTGTTGAAGAAGGAAACAAGGTTTGAATGGATTGAGAAGTGCGAGGAAAGTTTTCAGGAGTTGAAGGATTGATTAACTTCCGCACTAGTGTTAACCATCCCGTCTGGACTTGGAGGATTCGAGGTTTATAGTGATGCATCATTAAGAGGATTGGGATGCGTCTTGATGCAGCATGGACAAGTAGTAGCTTATGCATCTCGACAGCTAAGGCTACACGAGATGAACTACCCAACTCAGGACTTGGAGTTAGCTGCCATAATGTTCGCATTGAACATTTGGAGGCATTACCTGGTGGGAGAGAAGTTTCAGATTTTTACGGACCATCAGAGTTTGAAGTATTTGTTTTCGTAGAAAGAACTGAATATGAGGCAGCGTCGTTGGATAGAGCTGTTGAAGGACTACGACTGTAATATTCTGTACCACCCAGGAAAGGCGAATAAGGTAGCGGATGCTCTAAGTCAAAAGTCGAGCATCGCGCATATGATGATCAAGAAATGGACGTTGTTGGAGGAAATCAGAGATTCTGAGTTCAAGGTCGAGGTAGGAAACCTCTCAAGTCTGATGGCTACGTTGCAGATCGAACCAGAGATTCAGCTGAGGATCAAAGAGCTGCACTCTACAGACCCGGAATCCAGAAGATTATGTCGATGAATGCAAAAGAGAGGAAGGCTGAGTTCCAAGTAACTGCTGATGGAATATTGAAGTTTAGAGGACGTCTGTACGTGCCAAACGATGAAGAGCTGAAGGAAAGGATTTTGTCTGAGGCGCATAGAAGTAACTACAGTATTCATTCAGGGAGTACGAAGATGTATCAGAATTTGCGTCAGCACTATTTGTGGAATGGAATGAAGGTGGATTTGGCTAAGCATGTAGCCAAGTGTCTGACGTGTCAGCAAGTAAAGGCGCAGCACTGCAAACCTGGTAGACTACTGCAACCCCTGGAAATCCCAGAGTGGAAATGGGAGCATGTCACTATGGACTTTGTGACAGGATTGCCCAGGAGTCGAAGGGGGAATGATTCGATATGGGTAATAGTGTACAGACTGACGAAATCAGCTCATTTCATTGCAGTACGAAAGGACTCGACCTTGGAGAAGTTGGCTGAATTGTACGTGAGGCAGATCGTGAGATTGCATGGGGTACTCGTAAGTATTGTATCAGATAGAGATCCTCGTTTCATAGCTACATTTTGGAAGAGTTTGCAGGGAGCTTTAGGGACAGAGTTGAGATTCAGTACAGCCTACCATCCTCAGACAGACGGTCAGTCGGAAAGGACTATACATACTCTGGAAGACATGCTGAGAGCGTGCGTAATAGACTTCAAAGGAGGCTGGGAAGAACAGTTACACTTGGTGGAATTTGCCTACAACAACAGCTATCAGCAGAGCATCGGAATGGCACCGTTTGAGGCATTGTATGGAAGGGCTTGCAGAACTCCAATTTGTTAGGATGAACTTGGGGAGAAAAGCATAACAGGCCCAGAGTTAGTTCAGCAGTCAGTGGAGGCAGTCAAGGTGATCAGAGATAGACTGAGAACCGCTCAGAGCAGGAAGAAAAGCTACGCAGACAAGAGACGTAAGCCATTGGAATTTCAAGTTGGGGATCACGTCTTCTTGAAGGTGTCGCCGATGCGAGGACTATCTCGGTTTGGCAAGAAAGGGAAGTTGAGTCCGAGATTTGTTGGGCCATTTGAGATTCTGGATAAGATCAGGACACTGGCTTATCGTCTAGCACTGCCGCCGAACTTATCGCAGATTCACAACGTGTTCCATGTATCGATGCTTCGGAAGTACGAGCCGGACCCTGGCCATATACTCGATCATGAAGTCATTGAAATGGATGACCGCGTCTCGTACGTGGAAAGGCTAGTAAGAATTGAAGATCGTAAGGAGCAGGTCTTGAGGAATAAGAAAATACCGCCGGTCAAGGTTATCGGGGAGCACCATGGGACTGGAGGAGCGACTTGGGAAAGCGAGAACGAAATGAAGAAGAAGTACCCATATTTGTTTGGGTAGCTTAGTGTAATTTCTGTTTTGTTGTAAGGATTGGTGGATTGTAAATTTCGAGGACGAAATTTCTATAAGAAGGAAAGAATTGTGACAGTCTGAAAATTCGACCCAATTATCGGAATTTCTAAATGAATGCAAATACTTCGTTAATACACTCTGATCGACGCTCACTCAGGATTAGCTACCCTAAGATGACTAACCGAAGGGGAAAGACTATCTGGGAAGAATTTCCCAAACAGCCGCCCCTTGGTCTGAGACAGAGACAGAATCGTTATTTAATGAAATTGACCACAAAATGAAGTCCAACTTTGGATAATCGAATCAGTAAGATAAACACAATTAAGAAATGAGATCAGTTTCAGAAACGTCGCCAGAAGGGCAGACATCCGGTGTACGTCGTGATGCAAAACGTGATTGGAAAATTACCGAAATGCCCCCGGTAAATGCTCAGTCCTTAGGATTAGTTGAATTAGGATTTTTGAGAGTAGATTCGTTAGATCGAAATCAAATCCTGTCCGAAATTCGTTCGCGCTCGGGACAAGGCCAGGAGGTTCATAGAAGGTTTGAGACATGAACTGAAGAGTATGATAATCGCCACAGGACTGAGAGACTATAATGAGATTTGTGAGAGAGCACTGGCGATAGAGCGAGACCTACAAGAGAAGGCTCCGCATCTGGATCACGGTTTGTGCCAAGAGGGAACTTCAGAGATTTTGGCAAGAGGCCAATGAAGGACACCCGTAGGTTCATTCCACCTGCGAGGAGGACTTTGGGAAAACCGTCATTCCCCAGGAATCAGAACTGCCGAGACTGTGGCAGGAGGCATGGGAACAGCCCCTGTCCAAGGAAGACTGGAGGCTGCTTTGGATGTGGTCAGATGGGGCATATTCTGAGGAACTGCCCGAAAAGAGGTTCGAGACCCCCGTTCCAGCCGCAGCCGCAATCGCCGATGGCGAACGCTCCTCAAGGAAATCAGAACCGTCCACCTGCTCAAGGACGAGTCTATGCAGTGGTGCGAAAGGACGCTGAGAACGCGCCGGGGATGATCACAGGTACCGTCTCTCTCTGTGGTCATACTGCTTATGCTTTGTTTGATCCGGGAGCGTCGCACTCCTTCATATCTGCACGTTTTGCTGAGTTATCTAGGATGGATGTTAAGCCGTTGGATGTGACCTTGCATGTAACCACCCCGTTAAAGGATAGAGTGATTGTTGCGTTAGGATGTAAGGGGTGTAAGTTAGTCTTGGGCGATAGAGAGGAAGAGATCGATGTAGCTGTTTTGCCTATGAATGATTTCGACGTAATTGTTGGCATGGATTGGTTGGTTAGACATGGGGCAGTAATAGACTGTGGTAGAAGTATGATACAGCTAAACCCAATAGGCCACCCTAGGTATGAATTTAGGGGAAATCGAGGAGAAACGTCGATTCCTTGGATCTCGTCGTTGGAGGCGACCAAATTGATGGACGAGGGTTGTCTGGGATTTTTGGCATCAGTGTCAGATTCGATTGCTCAAGAGATGAAGTTGGAGGAAGTGCCTGTAGTGAGAGAAATGGGCGCGTAAATGATGTTAACGGGCTTGTGAACGAACGAAATAAGTAACTTAATTGGGCCATGAAAGATTGATTATAGGCTGCAAATAGTGAAATGGGCGCGTAATACAATAGGGCTTTGAGTATATGTGGGCTTAGGGGCTTAATTCTATGTTAATTGGGCCAAGACTTAACAAATTGGGTCTAATTCAAATAGTGGGCCACATATGGACGAAAATTGGAATAAATTGGACCAAATTATAATTTTGAATATAAAAATATGAGGCCCAGTAATGTACGTGGGCTTAGGTTAGCAAATTGGGCCTAAAATAGTCAAATTGGGCTTAATGGGTTAATCTTTAAAAAGGGGCTTGGGCTTCACACGAAATTAATATAATAATGGGCCCAACTCATATATCTAATTTAAGAAATAAATCTTGGACCTCAAACCTTGGAGTGGGCCTTAGGCCCAGTCGAACCCTGACTTAATCAATTGGATCCTCACTTAAGTTAAAGCTTGGTTTAAATGGGTTCAATTAGGGGACCGCCTATGGTAAGCAATAGTATGATGGGTTCGCAAATGAGATGTTCAATTGAGCCTGGCTGGTCGAGAATCTGTGTGTATGGCACTTGACCGATGTTAGTATGGCATGATGAACGTGTGATTTCTCAGATGATCAATTGATGTGCTCTATTCTTGTACTTGTGTACTATGGCATGCAAGCTCTGTGTTTGAATTACTGATGAAATCATTGGGGCCGCGCATACATTCAGAGCATTGCATAAATCACTAGAGATGTGACATGAGAATGTGCCCAGATGGGAAATGGAGGGACAAGGGAGTGGCCAACGTAATGCGTCAGAGAACGCAGTTGTGACTTTAGCCGGATGGCACTGTTGGATGTGCCCTGATGGGATTGGAGGGATAGGCGGGCCGATCCGTTGAGATCCACTATGGCCGGTTGAGGCCTGAGCATGATTTGTGGGATCCGATATGGCCGTTCGAGGCCTGCATCATTACGTATGGCATCATGGTTGATTGTTTGTATTGCCCGTCTGCATTGTACGAACTGCATTGCCATGCCTTGTGCGTTATGTTGTACGTTGGGACTTGGTAACTAGGGGAGAGCGAGAATGTTTAAACCTTGGGTAGTGAACCCTAGTTTACTGGATAGGACCGACCCCACTTGTATACCCTACCCTACGCTAGGATTAGTTGTGAGCTTGCTGAGTCCTCGACTCACTGGTGGTGGTTACCTTCCTTTTCAGATCCTGGACGCCAGTGATGGCTGCACCCCCGATGCTTTTTGGATTGCCGATTCAGATGGATACCCAGATCACCCTCCATTTTGATATCCATGCTACGCTATGGCATAGGCACGTGACGACCGTACTAGTAGATCAGGGTGGACCCTACCTTGTACCCCATAGGTTCGAGGCGTGGTTTAGAGAGGGCCTTCACGGTTTTGAGGGGCCGCAGCGAGACTCTCCGATACCTATGGAGGAGGACCTATTCTGGCTACAGCCTGCCGAGTATGGAGGCCAGGTGATCGACCCCGATCCGCTGCAGGAGTTGCCGTCTCCAGGACGCTCTAAGATCGACAGACACGAGGAGGGCGATGCTATGGATACCGATGAGGAGGATCCAGAAGAGGACCCCATGGAGGATTCCGAGGAGGAGGAGCTTGAGGTGGACTGAGTTCCTGATACTGGTTTAGTCTTTTGGGGTTGTTTGAGCGTAGGTTTTGACTATGGGTTGTGGTTTCTTTTTGGGGTCTGTACCTAACGCTGATGTTATGATATGTATATATTGTTGTTTGTGTTTATTCTGTCCGTACTACCCCACCGTTTTGTATGTATGCATGTATGGTTAGGAGGCACATTTCCGCAGGTACGAGAGTTCGATGAAGGACGCATCGTCTGGTTGAGACTATAGGTTTTTCCTGGGCCATCGCGTATCGTAAACCTGACGAGCGAGGTGAGAATCTTCCGCAGGAACGGGATGCCGTGTGCCCGATTGGGGTTCGGGGCGTGACACTAACTCAATTACAAACTCCACTTTACGCTCTGGTGGCAAACCAGGCAATTCTTGAGGAAACACGTCCGGGTAATCCCTTACTACCGGTACATCCTCCAGCTTCATTTCTTGAACCGACGAATCCACCACTGATGCCAAAAATCCCAGACAACGCTCGTCCATTAGTTTGGCCGCTTCCAACGATGAGATCCAAGGGATTGACGTTCCTCCTCGATTTCCCCTAAATTCATACCCAGGGTGGCCTACTGGGTTTAGCTGTATCATACTTCTACCATAGTCTATAACGGCCCCATGTCTAACTAGCCAATTCATGCCAACAATTACGTCGAAATCAAACATGGGCAAGACAGCTAAATCAATTTCTTCTTCTCTATCGCCCAGAACTAGCTTACACCCTTTACACCCTATCGCAACAATCATTCTATCCTTTAACAGGGTGGTTACATGCAAAGTCACATCCAATGGTCTAACATTCAATCCAGCTAACTTAGTAAAACATGTAGATACAAAGGAGTGCGACGCTCCCAGATCAAACAAAACATACGCAGTATGACCACAAAGAGAAACGGTACCTCGAAATCAAACATAGGCAGAACGGCTAAATCAATCTCTTCCTTTCTATCACCCAAAACTAACTCACACCACTTACACCCTAACACAACAATCACTCTATCCTTTAACGGGGTGGTTACATGTAAAGTCACATCCAACGGTTTAACATTCAATCTAGCTAGCTCAGCAAAACGTGCAGATACGAAGGAGTGTGACGCTCCTGGATCAAATAGCGCATAAGGAGTATGACCATAGAGAGAAACGGTACCTGTGATCACCCCTGGCACGTTCTCAGCATCCTTTCGCGCCACTGCGTAGACTCGTCCTTGAACAGGCGGACAATTCTGATTCCCCTGAGGAGCATTGACAATCTGCGTAGATTCGTATTGAACGGGAGTCTCGGACCTCTCTTCGGGTAGTTTCTCTGAATGTACCGCATCTGACCACATCCAAAACATGCTCCAGTCTTCCTTGGGCAAGGGCTGTTCCCATGCCTGTGACAGTCTGAAAATTTGACCCAATTATCGGAATTTCTAAATGAATGGAAATACTTCGTTAACACACTCTGATCAACACTCACTCAGGATTAGCTACCCTGAGATGACTAACCGAAGGGAAAGGCTATCTGGGAAGAATTTCCTAAACAGCCGCCCGTTGGTCTGAGACAGAGACAAAGTCGTTATTTAATGAAATTGACCACAAAATGAAATCCGACTTTGGACAATCGAATTAGTAGGATAAACACAAATTAAGAAATGAGATCAGTTTCAGAAATGTCGCCAGAAGGGCAGACAACCGATGTACGTCGCGAAGCAAGACGCGATTGGAAAATTACCGAAGTGCCCCCGGTTAATGCTCAGTCCTTAGGATTAGTTGTGTAACAGTCTGAAAATTCGACCCAAATATCGGAATTTCTAAAGGAATGGAAACACTTCGTTAATACCCTCTGATCGATGCTCACTCAGGATTAGCTACCCTGAGATGACCAACCGAAGGGGAAAGGCTAACTGGGGAGAATTTTCCAAACGGCCGCCCGTTGGTCTGAGACAGAGACAGAGTCGTAAATTAATGAAATTGACCACGAAATGAAATCCGACTTCGGACAATCGAATTAGTAAGACAAACACAATTAAGAAATAAAGTCAGTTTCAGAAATGTCGCCAGAAGGGCAGACAGTCGGTGTACGTCGAGAAGCAAGACGTCAATGGAAAATTATCGAAATGCCCCCGGTAAATGCTCAGTCCTTAGGATTAATAGAATTAGGATTTTTGAGAGTAGATTCGACCGATCGAAATCAAATCCTGTCTAAAATTCGTTCGCGCTCGAGACCCGATCGGTGCATTTGGCACGCAAATCGAGGCAAGTCAAATCAGTTGTCAAATCAATCGATGTTTTGTCAATCAATCAATCAAATCCATCGGTCAATCATGGCACAATTTCCAAGGCAATCCATCAAGTCAATGTCAAGTACACATGTCTTGTAAAATTCAAATCAAGGTTACTATTCACTTACTATTCACCTCACCTAATACTACCCCCTCTCACTTAAGTCTCTTCTCTCTCTCTCCTCCCTCATTCTCTCATTTTCGGCCACCCTCCTCTCTCCCCCTCTCCCGAAATCTCTCTCCCTCCCGTGCTCGTCTCTCTCGGCCCTCTCTCCCTCCGCCACCGTCGCCGCCGCCGCCGAGCCCTTCGGCCACCGCCGATCCTCCTCAACTTTAGGTAAGTCTTCCTAGCTCATTCTTGTTCATTTCCCACGGCTTGGACCCCCACGAAAAGCCCGAAACAGCCCGCCTCCTCATCGTCGTTTTCTTCGTCGTTTTGCTTCCATTTGAACCCGAACTTGTTCCACCTTATTTCCTTGCATCCCTCATGTCTTTGGCTTGGCAAATGGTCACCTTAGGACCCTTGGAACTCCGTGGAACCGCCGGAAGAGCCACCGTTGCCGCCGCTTCCCTCCCTAAGCCGTGAGCTCCAACCGGCCGTTCCTTGCTCCGCCTCGCGTCGTCGTCATTTCCAACCCATATCCGGTAAGCTCTACCCCTAATCTTGGTTTAGGTTAGTAATATACGTTTGTGGAACGCCAATAGAGGCCGATTATGATGATTTTTAGTAGAGATTGCATGGTTCAAGCCTAGACAAGTAAGGTTGCGTTATGTACTTGGTGCAAGGGGTTAAACTAAGAGCTTGGAGGCTTGTAAGGGGGCTGGCTTTTGGTTTACATGGCTGTGGGTATACGGTTTGAATGAGTATGGGGTGGATCTAAGTGTGTTAATGGGCTCCAACACTTAAACTACATGATTCGGGCTTAATATGAGCTACCGGGCTTGGATGCAACCAATGGACTTGCCAATAGACGAAACTAACAACTTGAACAGGCCATAAAAACGTGAAAAGTGGGCTGCAAATGTGGGCTTAGGCGTGTACTGTCACGCCCCGGATCCCTACTCGGGAGCGCGGCACCCCGTTCCTGCGGAAGATACACCTCGCCCTCGACTGGTTCACGATAAGCGACGGCCCAGGGAAAATTTCTTTTCGTCGCGACCAGACGACGCGGCTTGCGCCAAATTCTCTTACCTGCGGAAGCGTGCCTTCTATCCATACACACAAGCATACATGACAAAGGGGTAGCAAAAATCAAGATAAGCAAAATCAGCATTCCATAATATAATCAGCGTTAGGTACAGACTCCCAAAAAGAAACTACTAATCACAGATCATTCTACGCTAACAACCAAATCCTCGAACCATCGAAATTCTGCCATAACTCAGTCCTCCTCGTCGGAATCCTCCACAGGGTCCTCCTCTGGATCCTCCTCCTCGGTATCCATCGCATCGCCCTCCTCGTGGCCATCTATCTCGGAGCGCCCTGGAGACGGCAACTCCTGCTTCGGGTCGGGGTCGATCACCTGGCCTCCATATTCTGCAGGCTGGAGCCAAAACGGGTCCTCCTCCATGGGAATCGGGGAATCTCTCTGGGGTCCCTCAAAACCATGCAAGCCCTCTCTAAACCAAGCCTCGAATCTATGGGGCACTAAATAAGGACCTCCCTGATCTACGAGTACAGTCATCACATGCCTATGCCACAGAGTAGCGTGCATATCAAAATGGAGGGTAACCTGGGTGTCCATCTGGATCGGCAGACCAAAAAGCATCGGTGGCGCATCCATCACTAGCGACCTGGATCTGAAAAAGGTGGCAACCAACGCCAGTGAGTCGAGGACTCAGCAAGCTCACCACTAATCCTAGCGTAGGGTAGGGTATACAAGTGGGGTCGGTCCTAACCAGTAACTAGGGTTTGGTACCCGGAGTCCAACGCTCTCGATCTCCCCAGTTTTCATCACACCTCATATAGTCGGTACGAGTTTCATCACAATGGTTCATGCAATAAAGACGGGCAATATCAACAATCAGCAATCATGGTATGCAATGCCACAGGCCTCAAACGGCCATCATAGATCCCAAGGATCAGCCCGCCTATCACTCCAATTCCCATCAGGGCTCTACCAACAGTGCCACACGGCATGCCACGCTGCGTCTCGGACGCCTTATGCTGGCCTCCCTTTTCTCTCCATCTCCCATCAGGGCGCTACCAACAGTGCCACACGGCATAAATCTCGGTGCCACATAGGCCCGTACCACACTGCGTTTCTGACGCCTTACGTTGGTCTCCCTTTTCTCTCCACTTCCCCTCAGGGCACAATCCCATGTCACATCTCCAGTGACTCATGCAATGCTCTGAATGTATGCAGGGCCCAGATGATCACATCAATAACTCAACACAGAGCATGCATGCCAAAGAATATAACGCAAGAGTAGAGCACATCATTCCATCATCACTGAATCTCATATTCATCTTACTGTACATACGAAGATCAAGTACTTGAAATTTATTAACATTCTCCAAAAAAAGGCTCTCGAACTATCGCTCGTCTAAACTTGCCTTACAACTTGTACAAGATTCCATCATGCTATTACTTACCCAAGGCCAATCCATAATTCGAGCCCATAACCCAAAGTCTAATCTAATTAAGGGTCTTAGTTAATCAAGTTAAGCTCGGCTGGGCCCAAGGCCCACTTCAATAGTTGAGGTCCAATAATTAATTCTTAAATTAATTCATATGGGTTGGGCCTATTATTTTATTAATTTCGTGTGAGGCCCAAGCCCATTTTTAAGGGTTTACTATTTAGGCCCATTTCCAATATTTTAAGCCCAATTTGATAACCCAAGCCCATATACATTTTTGGGTTTCATATCTTAGTGTTCATGGACATAAATTAGGCCCGATTTAAGTGGATTTTCGTCCATTAGTGGTCCATTAGTTGGATTAGGCCCATTTAGTTTAGTTTTGGCCCAATTACTTGAATTTAAGATTCCCAAGCCCATTATTTTCCTTTGGCCCACTAATGTACACGCCCAAACCTACTAATGCAGCCCTCTAATCATGTTTTTGAGGCCCATTCAAGTTGTTAGTTTCGTCCATTGGCAAGTCCATTAGGATATCTTAGGCCCGTTAACTTGTTTTTGATCAAATTAGTGCAAGTTAAGCCCCCTAAGCCCAATAACACCTCACGGCCTCTCCACCACACACTTACCTCATCATTTGCAGCCCACACTTAGCATTTTAAGGCCCATTTCACACGCTAACAGCCCCTCTCTTGGCCCAAATCCGCATACTAGTCCATTAGCCTCAACTAATCCAACCTTAATCACACACTAACCTTCTTAATCACAATCACTAGCCCATAATACCACCCCACATACACATATACAACTAGCCTAGTCCAAGATTAGTGGTAGAGCTTACCAGGAATGGTTGGAAACGACGACGACGAAGGGCGGAGCGAGGAACGGCCGAATGAGCTTTCGGCCAAGAGTAGGTGACCGGCGGTTGGGGGGCTGTTGGTGGCGGCTCCAAGGCTCCTCTAGGCCCAAGAGTTGAGGGTGGTTGACGGTGAGGAGCGGTGGCCGAACGACGATGATCGACGACGACGAAGGCGGCTCGAGGTGGCGACGACGGAGGAGAATGACGGACAACGGCGGCCCGCGGTGGTCGGGCGGCACGGCAACGGGAGGGAGAGAAACCGAGAGAGAGTTGAGAAGGGAGGAGAGGTTTCGGGAGGGAGAGTGAGGGAGAGAGAGAGCCGAATGAGAGAAATGAGAGAGGAGAGAGAGAGTGAAGGCTTAAGTCTAATATTTGGAAATTTCAAATTATGGTAGTGGGTTAGGTGGAATAGTGTATGTGATGAGACTTGTACTCTTGATGGGTGTGACTTTGTACCTTGGATTTGACTTGATAGATTGCATGGGAACTTGTGCCATGATTGACCGATGGATTTGACAAGACATCGATTGATTTGACAACTGATTTGACTTGCCTCGATTTGCGTGCCAAATGCACCGATCGGGTCTCGAGCGCGAACGAATTTTAGACAGGATTTGATTCCGACTTATCGAATCTACTCTCAAAAATCCTAATTCTAATAATCCTAAGGACTGAGCAATCACCGGGGGCATTTCGGTAATTTTCCATTGACGTCTTGCTTCTCGACGTACACCGGCTGTCTGCCCTTCTGGCGACATTTCTGAAACTGACTTTATTTCTTAATTGTGTTTGTCTTACTAATTCGATTGTCCGAAGTCGGATTTCATTTCGTGGTCAATTTCATTAATTTACGACTCTGTCTCTGTCTCAGACCAACGGGCGGCTGTTTGGAAAATTCTTCCCAGGTAGCCTTTCCCCTTCGGTTGGTCATCTCGGGGTAGCTAATCCTGAGTGAGCGTCGATCAGAGGGTATTAACGAAGTGTCTCCATTCTTTTAGAAATTCCGATATTTGGGTCGAATTTTCAGACTGTTACACTGCAAATGTGGGCTTAGGTGTGTACTTAATGGGCCGAAGGGAAATAATGGGCTTGAAAGCTTTAAAATTAAGTAATTGGGCCAAAACTAATCAAAATGGGCCAAATCTAGCTAGTGGGCCACTAATGGACGAAAATCCTCTTAAATTGGGCCTAAATTAAGTCCATGAACATTAAAGAATGAAACCCAAAAATGTATATGGGCTTGGATATTCAAATTGGGCCTAAAATAATGAATATGAGCTTGAATAGTAAACCTTTAGAAATGGGCTTGGGCCTCACACGAATTTAATAAAATAATAGGCCCAACCCATATGAATTAATTTAAGAATTAATCATTGGACCTCAACTATTGAAGTGGGCCTTAGGCCCAGTCGAACTTAGCTTGAGTAATTAGAGGCCCTTCATTAGATTAGACCTTGGATTATATGGGCTCGATTAGTGGATTGTCCTTGGATAATTGATAGTATAGTAGACTTTTGTTTAAGATGTAAGGCGGACTTGGATTATCGAAACTTTGTGGATAGAGATAATTGATCTACGTCTGCTTGGCTCATTGATCATGAGATGTATCAGTTGGCCGATTGATGTGCTCTGTCTTGTACTTATGATTATTGGCATGCATGCTCTGTGTTGAATTATTGATGTGATCATCTGGGCCCTGCATACATTCAGAGCATTGCATGAATCACTGGGAATGTGACCTGAGATTGTGCCCTGATGGGAAGTGGAGAGAAAAGGGAGACCAACGTAAGGCGTCAGAAACGCAGTGTGGTACGGGCCTATGTGGCACCGAGATTTATGCCGTGTGGCACTGTTGGTAGAGCCCTGATGGGAGATGGAGAGAAAAGGGAGGCCAGCATAAGGCGTCCGAGACGCAGCGTGACATGCTGTGTGGCACTGTTGGTAGAGCCCTGATGGGAATTGGAGTGATAGGCGGGCTGATCCATGGGATCTGTGATGGCCGTTTGAGGCCTGTGGCATTTGCATAATGTTATTGCTGATTGTTGATATTGCCCATCTGTATTGCATGAATTGTTGTGACGAAACTCGTATTGGCTATATGAGGCATGATGATAACTGGGGAGATCGAGAGCGTTGGACTCCGAGTACCAAACCCTAGTTACTAGTTAGGACCGACCCCACTCGTATATCCTACCCTACGCTAGGATTAGTGGTGAGCTTGCTGAGTCCTCGACTCACTGGCATTGGTTGCCACCCTTTTTAGATCGAGGTCGCTAGTGATGGATGTGCCACCGATGCTTTTTGGTCTGCCGATCCAGATGGACATCCAGGTTACCCTCCATTTTGATATGCACGCTACCCTGTGGCATAGGCATGTAACGACTGTGCTCGTAGATCAGGGAGGTCCTTACTTAGTGCCCCATAGATTCGAGGCTTGGTTTAGAGAGGGCCTACATGGCTTTGAGGGACCCCAGAGAGATTTCCCGATTCCCATGGAGGAGGACCCGTTTTGGCTCCAGCCTGCAGAATATGGAGGCCAGGTGATCGACCCCGACCCGAAGCAGGAGTTGCCGTCTCCAGGGCGCTCCGAGATAGATGGCCACGAGGAGGGCGATGCGATGGATACCGAGGAGGAGGATCCAGAGGAGGACCCTGTGGAGGATTCCGACGAGGAGGACTGAGTTATGGCAGAATCCCGATGTTTTGAGGATTAGTAGAGCGTAGGATGATCTATAGCTAGTGGTTTTCTTTTGGTAGTCTGTACCTAACGCTAATCGTATATATGAAATGTTGTTTATGTTCATCTTGTCCATGCTACCCCTTTGCTATGTATGCTTATGTGTATGGATAGGAGGCACGCTTCCGCAGGTATGAGAATTTGGCGCAAGTGTCGTCGTCTGGTCGCGACGAGGAGAAAGTATCCCTGGGCCGTCGCTTATCGTGAACCAGGCGAGCGCGAGGTGTATCTTCCGTAGGAACGGGATGCCGCGTTCCCGAGAAGGGATCCGGGGCGTGACATCACCGTTCGAGTGGTATCAGAGCAAGGTCAGCTCGATACGAGACCGTTCGACGTTTGGAGTGATAAGGCTGATGATTTTGGGGTAGTTAGTTAGACAGACCCTAGACCTAAGGATTAGGAAGGGTAGAATGCATGATTTGATTGGCGCATGTGATTGCTTAGCGGAATTGATTGTCTAGAGTAACCTTGGGATAAGGTATTTCATGCTAAGCTGCAGGTGCGTCAGGACCTGAGGTAAGGTTCTATGGCAGAGCCCCATGAGTTGGGCGCTTGAATGATAATTGCTGAATGTTAGTCTGTGAGGTATTGCATGTGATTGTATGCCTAGTCGGTTGTCGTGCGCTGCTTGACCATCATGCATTGCATGATTTCTGCACCGAAAGCAAAATGGTTTAGAAATGGAAGATTATTGTTGAAAAAGGGAGATTTGGATTTTGAAAGAAATGCATGCATTCATGTTGTTGGATTTGGTGACCGTCAGCCTGGTATGGGACAGGATTGACGGGACGTCTAAAAACTGTGATGAAGCGTGGTATGGGACACGTGGAGTGGGATTCTCTTTGTCTATGAATTTCTTAGGAAAACTGTTCGCACCAAGAAACGATGAGGGTGGGGAGTGGTCGCCGGGGCAAAGACCTGATCAAGGAAGCGGCTCCCGACAGGCTTCTAGTTGAGGTTGCGAACAGAGTGGCCTGGGTTATGCATTTGCAGGGTTGAGTCTAGATGTCGACCGGGTTCAACTGCATTTAAGCTGCAGCGAATATTTACATGCATATACATGTCGGTGGACGCGACAGTAGACGAAAGCTTAGTTGCTAGATTTAGAATTCCGAATTCCTGAATGGGAATTTCGTTTGTTTTAGGTGTGAGTTTTAGCGAGGATGAGCAATAGGGGCAGAAGACCGACTGCTGGTGCATCGAGCTCGAGGGCCCCTGAGTCTGAAGGGGACCCTAGGATCGAAGAGATGATGAGAGTCCTGACTTAAGTGAGTAACCTGATGGCTAGGCAAGCTGCTGAGAGAGCTGCCACTGTTGCCCAAGCAGCTGAGGCCGCCTTGGCCGTTGCGAATGGTGCCAATGGAGGCAATGGGCATGGAGATGGTAGACGTCAGACTCATCATATGGTGAAGCAATTTCTGAAATTGCAGTCGTCGAGGTTTGATGGCAGTGGTGGTCCAGAAGTAGCTGCCTTGTGGATCGAACAGCTTGAGAAGGCTTTTACTGTTCTGGGTTGCACCGACGAGGAAAAGGTTTCGCTGGCAACTTATCAGCTTCAAGGGACTGCAGATGACTGGTGGAAGGCCACCAGAGGACGAGTCTTTCCGGATGGTATGAGGCCGAGCTGGACCGCCTTCTGTGCAGCATTCAATGGCAAGTATTTTTCTGAGGCAGCCCAGGAAAGGAAAATGGAAGAGTTTATCAGGCTCCGTCAAGGATCACTGACCGTGGACCAGTATGAAGGCGAATTTTCCAGGCTGTCCAAGTTCGCACGAAGGCTGATTGACGACCCATGGGATAAGGCCAGGAGATTCAAGGAAGGATTGAGGCCCGAGTTGAAGAGTATGATCATCGCCACTGGGCTAAGGGACTACAATGAAATTTATGAGCGAGCACTGGCGATAGAGCGGGATCTGCAAGAAAAGACCGCCGCATCTGGATCGCGGTTCGTACCAAGAGGGAACTTCAGAGACTTTGGCAAGAGGCCAATGAAGGACAACCGCAGGTTCGTTCCACCTGCAAGGAGAACCCTGGGAAAGCCATCATTCCCTGGGAGTCAGGTCTGCCGTGACTGTGGCAGGAGGCATGGGAACAGCCCTTGCCCAAGGAAAACTGGAGGCTGCTTTGGATGTGGCCAAACGGGGCATATTTTGAGGAACTGCCCGAGGAAGGGTCAGAGACCCCCGTTCCAGCACCAACAACAGCAACAGCCGCAGATGGTGAACGCTCCGCAAGGAAACCAGAACCGTCCGCCTGCTCAGGGACGAGTATATGCAATGGCGCACAAGGACATTGAGAATGCGCCGGGGGTGATCACAGGTACCGTTTCCCTTTGTGGTCATACCGCTTATGCCTTGTTTGATCCGGGAGCGTCGCACTCTTTCGTATCTGCACGTTTTGTTGAGTTGTCTGGGATGAATGTTAAGCCATTGGATGTGACCTTGCATGTAACCACCCCGTTGAAGGATAGAGTAATTATTGCGTTAGGATGTAAGGGGTGTAAGTTAGCTCTGGGCGATAGGCAAGAAGAAATTGACTTAGCTGTTCTGCCCATGTATGATTTCGACGTGATTGTTGGCATGGATTGGCTAGTTATGTCACGCCCCGGATCCCTTCTCGGGAACGCGGCATCCCGTTCCTGCTGAAGATACACCTCGCGCTCGCCTGGTTCACGATAAGCGACGGCCCAGGGATACTTTCTCTTCGTCGCGTCCAGACGACGCAACTTACGCCAAATTCTCATACCTGCGGAAGCGTGCCTCCTATTCCTACACACAAGCATACATAGCAAAGGGGGTAGCATGGACAAGATATACATAAACAACATTTCATAAATACGATTAGCGTTAGGTACAGACTACCAAAAGAAAACCAGTAGCTGCAGATCATCCTACGCTCTACTAATCCTCAAAACATCGGGATTCTGCCATAACTCAGTCCTCCTCGTCGGAATCCTCCACAGGGTCCTCCTCTGGATCCTCCTCCTCGGTGTCCATCGCCTCGCCCTCCTCGTGGCCATCTATCTCGGAGCGCCCTGGAGACGGCAACTCCTGCTGCGGGTCGGGGTCGATCACCTGGCCTCCATATTCTGCAGGCTGGAGCCAAAACGGGTCCTCCTCCATGGGAATCGGGGAATCTCTCTAGGGTCCCTCAAAGCCATGTAGGCCCTCTCTAAACCAAGCCTCGAATCTATGGGGCACTAAATAAGGACCTCCCTGATCTACGAGCACAGTCGTCACATGCCTATGCCACAGGGTAGCGTGCATATCAAAATGGAGGGTAACCTGGGTGTCCATCTGGATCGGCAGACCAAAAAGCATCGGTGGCGCATCCATCACTGGCGACCTGGATCTGAAAAAGGTGGCAACCAACGCCAGTGAGTCGAGGACTCAGCAAGCTCACCACTAATCCTAGCGTAGGGTAGGATATACGAGTGGGGTCGGTTCTAACCAGTAACTAGGGTTCAGGATTCAAAGTTCAACGCTCTCGATCTCCCCAGTTATTATCACCCCTCATGTAGCCAATACGAGTTTCATCATAACAATTCATACAATACCAGACGGGCGATATCTACAATTAGCAATCATAGCATGCAAATGCCACAGGCCTCAAACGGCCATCATAGATCCCAAGGATCAGCCCGCCTATCACTCCAATTCCCATCAGGGCTCTACCAACAGTGCCACACGGCATGCCACGCTGCGTCTCGGACGCCTTATGCTGGCCTCCCTTTTCTCTCCATCTCCCACCAGGGCGCTACCAACAGTACCACACGGCAGTAATCTCGGTGCCACATAAGCTCGTACCACACTGCGTTCCTGACGCCTTACGTTGGTCTCCCTTTTTCTCTCCATTTCCCCTCAGGGCACAATCTCATGTCACATCCCCAGTGACTCATGCAATGCTCTGAATGTATGCAAGGCCCAGATGATCACATCAATAACTCAACACAGAGCATGCATGCAAATAAATACAAGTGCAGGAGTAGAGCACATCATTCAATCGATCAGTGAACCTCACGTTCATCAACCAAACAGACATGGATCGTAGGCCTCTACTTTCAAAGTCTCGATCATCTAAATTCGCCTTACATCTCATACAGGAGTCTGTCATTGTCATTACTTACTCAAGGGCAACTCGTTAATCAAACCCATATAAACCAAGGTCTAATCTAATTAAGAACCTCTAATTAATCAAGCTAAGTTCGACTGGGCCTAAGGCCCACTTCAATAGTTGAGGTCCAATAATTAATTCTTAAATTAATTCATAGGGGTTGGGCCTATTATTTTATTAATTTCGTGCAAGGCCCAAGCCCATTTCTAAAGGTTTACTATTCAAGCCCATATTCATTATTTTAGGCCCAATTCAAGTACCCAAGCCCACATACATTTTTGGGTTTCATTCTTTAATGTTCATGGACTTAATTTAGGCCCAATTTAAGAGGATTTTCGTCCATTAGTGGCCCACTAGCTAGATTTGGCCCATTTTGATTAGTTTTGGCCCAATTACTTAATTTTAAGGCTTTCAAGCCCATTATTTCCCTTCGGCCCATTAAGTACACGCCTAAGCCCACATTTGCAGCCCACTAATCATGTTTTCAAGGCCCATTCGGATGGTGGATATCAACCATTAGTAAGTCCATTTGTTGTATTTAGGCCCGGTAGCTCGTATTAGGTCCGATTCAAGTGATTTAAGTCTCGAAGCCCATTAATCCCTTTTGGTCCACCCTATACACGCCTAGACCGAATTTCCACAGCCTTGTATACCACATTTCCAGCCCTCTACAAGCCTCCAAACTCTTAGTTTAACCCCTTGCACCATGCACATAACGCAACCTTACTTGTCTAGGCCCGAACCATGCAATCTCTTTACTAAAATCATCATAATCGGCCTCTATTAACATTCCACAAATGTATATTACTAACCTAAACAAAGATTAGGGGTAGAGCTTACCGGATGTGGGTTGGAAATGACGACGACGCGAGGCGGAGCAAGGAACGGCCAAGTGTGGCTCACGGCCTACAAGGGAATTTGGGTTGGCTCGGTCAACAAACGGCTTCGAATAGCCGTGGAAAATGAAGACAAGGGAGCTTGGAGCACTTACCAAAGAGTGTGGGTGGCCGGTGAGGATGGACGGTGGCCGGAGGACGGTGGAAACGACGTCGATGTTGGCTCGGCTACACGGAGGAACCGAGAGAGAGAGAGACGGTGAGGTTGGTTCGGCGTCCAAAGGGCCTCACGGCCATGGAGAATGGAGAGAGAAGGGTCCAAGGAAGCTTACCTAGGCAACGGCTTGAAGGATGATGATCGACGGCAACGGCGGAACTGGGCGGCCGAACGACGGGGAGGAGGAGCTCTCGGGCGGCGGTGGAGCAAGGAAGGAGAAGGAGAAAAAAAAGAAGAGAGGGAGAGGGAGAGAGAGGTTCGGCCGAATGGGGGTGAGGGAGGAGAGAGTGAGAGAAGGGTAAGACTTAAGTGAAATTCAAATGGGTTAGTGGATTAGGTGAAATAGTGACTTGTACTTGAAATGACAAATGGAGTGACTTGATGGATTGCATTGGGAATTGGACCAAGATTGACTTGTCTTGGAAATTGAACCATGATGTGATCGATGTGATTGACAAGACGTTTGATTGATTTGACAACTGATTTGACTTGCCTCGATTTGCGTGCCAAATGCACCGATCGGGTCTCGAGCGCGAACGAATTTTAGACAGGATTTGATTTCGATTAGTCGAACCTACTCTCAAAAATCCTAATTCTATTAATCCTAAGGACTGAGCATTTACCGGGGGCATTTCGGTAATTTTCCATTGACGTCTTGCTTCTCGACGTACACCGGCTGTCTGCCCTTCTGGCGACATTTCTGAAACTGACTTTATTTCTTAATTGTGTTTGTCTTACTAATTCGATTGTCCGAAGTCGGATTTCATTTCGTGGTCAATTTCATTAATTTACGACTCTGTCTCTGTCTCAGACCAACGGGCGGCTGTTTGGAAAATTCTCCCCAGTTAGCCTTTCCCCTTCGGTTGGTCATCTCAGGGTAGCTAATCCTGAGTGAGCGTCGATCAGAGGTATTAACGAAGTGTTTCCATTCCTTTAGAAATTCCGATATTTGGGTCGAATTTTCAGACTGTTACAATTCTTCCCTTCTTATAAAAATTTCATCCTCGAAATTTACATCCACCAATCCTTACAACAAAAATGGAGATTACATCGATTCACCCAAACAGGTATGGATACTTCTTCTTCATTTCATCCTCGCTTTCCCAAGTAGCTCCTTCAGTTCCATGGTGTTCCCAGATAACCTTGACCAGCGGAATCGTCTTATTCCTTAAGACCTGCTCCTTGCGATCTTCAATTCTTACTGGCCTTTCCACGTATGAGACGCGGTCATCCATTTCAATGACTTCATGATCGAGTATATGGCCAGGGTCCGGCTCGTACTTTCGAAGCATTGAAACATGAAACACATTATGAATCTGCGATAAGTTCGGCGGCAATGCTAGACGATAAGCCAGTGTCCCGATCTTCTCCAGGATCTCGAATGGCCCAACAAATCTTGGACTCAACTTTCCTTTCTTGCCAAACCGAGATAGTCCTCGCATCGGCGACACCTTCAGAAACACATGATCTCCAACTTGGAATTCCAATGGCTTACGTCTCTTGTCTGCATAACTCTTCTACCTACTCTGCGCAGTCCTCAATCTGTCTCTGATCACTCTGACTGCCTCAACTGACTGCTGCACTAATTCTGGGCCTGTTATGCTTTTCTCACCAACTTCGTCCCAACAGATTGGCGTTCTACAGGCCCTTCCATATAGTGCCTCAAATGGTGCCATTTTGATGCTCTGCTGGTAAATGTTGTTATAGGCAAATTCCACCAAATTTAACTGCTCTTCCCAACCTCCTTTGAAATCAATCACACAAGCTCTCAACATGTCTTCCAAAGTCTGTATCGTCCTTTCCGACTGACCATCCTTTGAAATCAATCACACAATGAGCTGATTTCGTCAGTCTGTCCACTATTACCCAAATCGAATCATTGCCTCTCTGACTCCTTGGCAATCCTGTCACAAAATCCATAGTGATATGCTCCCATTTCCACTCTGGGATTTCCAATGGTTGCAATAATCCTCCAGGCTTGAAATGCTGTGCCTTTACCTGTTGACACGTCGGACACTTAGCTACATGCTTAGCCACATCCACCTTCATTCCATTCCACCAATAGTGCTGATGCAAATTCTGATACATCTTAGTACTCCCTGGATGAATACTGTAGTTACTTCTGTGTGCCTCGGACAAAATCTTTTCCTTTAGCGCCTCGTCATTAGGCACGCACAGACGTCCTCTAAACTTCAATATTCCGTCAGCAGTCACTTGGAACTCAGCCTTCCTCTCGTCTGCATTCATCGCCACAATCTTCTGAATGTCCGGGTCCGTAGATTGCATCTCCTTGATTCTTAGCTGAATCTCTGGTTCGATCCGCAACGTAGCCATCAAACTCGAGAGGTTTCCTACCTCGACCTTGAACTCAGAATCTCTGATTTCCTCCAGTAATGTCCACTCCTTGACCATCATATGCGCAATGCTCGACTTCCTACTCAGAGCATCTGCCACTCTATTCGCCTTTCCTGGATGGTACAAAATATTGCAGTCGTAGTCCTTCAACAACTCCATCTAACGACGCTGCCTCATATTCAGCTCCTTCTGCGAGAACAGATACTTCAAACTCTGATGGTCCGTAAAAATCTGGTATTTCTCTCCCACCAGATAATGCCTCCAAATCTTCAATGCAAAGACAATCGCAGCTAACTCCAAGTCGTGCGTCGGGTAATTCACCTCATGCGGCCTCAACTGTCGAGATGCATAAGCTACCACTCGTCCATGCTGCATCAAGACACACCCCAATCCTCTTAATGACGCATCGTTGTATATCTCAAATCCTCCTGGTCCAGACGGAATGGTTAAGACTGGTACGGAAGTCAATCGATCCTTCAACTCCTGAAAACTCTCCTCGCATTTCTCAGTCCATTGAAACTTTGTTTCCTTCTTCAACAAACGCGTCAGAGGAGACGCTATCACAGAGAATCGCAGCTAACTCCAAGTCGTGCGTCGGGTAATTCACCTCATGCGGCCTCAACTGTCGAGATGCATAAGCTACCACTCGTCCATGCTGCATCAAGACACACCCCAATCCTCTTAATGACGCATCGTTGTATATCTCAAATCCTCCTGGTCCAGACGGAATGGTTAAGACTGGTACGGAAGTCAATCGATCCTTCAACTCCTGAAAACTCTCCTCGCATTTCTCAGTCCATTGAAACTTTGTTTCCTTCTTCAACAAACGCGTCAGAGGAGACGCTATCACAGAGAATCTTTCCACGAAGCGTCTATAATACCCAGCCAATCCAAGAAAACTTCGCACTTCCGTCACGGTCGTAGGTCTCGGCCATTTCTCTACTGCTTCAATCTTAGATGGGTCCACTGATATTCCTTCTCCAGATACTATATGACCAAGAAACGCCACTCTGCTCAGCCAGAACTCACACTTACTAAACTTCGCGTACAGCGAGTGTTCCCTTAGCGTTCGCAGGATGATCTTTAAGTGTTCCTCGTGGTCCTCAGAACTCTTCGAATACACCAATATGTCATCAATGAAGACTATCACAAACTGATCCAGAAACTCCTTGAACACTCGATTCATCATGTCCATAAATGCGGCTGGAGCATTTGTCAATCCAAACGGCATAACTGTGAACTCATAGTGCCCATACCTCGTCCTAAAAGCAGTCTTAGGCACATCCTCTTTCTTAATCCTTAACTGGTGATAGCCTGTCCTTAGGTCTATCTTGGAGAACACGCAAGCGCCTTGAAGTTGGTCGAACAGGTCATCAATCCTTGGTAGAGGATACTTATTCTTGATCGTCACTTGGTTCAGCTGTCTGTAATCGATGCACAGCCTTAGTGATCCATCCTTTTTCTTAACAAACAGCACCGGAGCTCCCCATGGCGAAGCACTGGGGCGGATAAATCCTTTATCCAATAGCTCTTGCATTTGTACCTTCAACTCTTTCAATTCCGATAACGACATCCTATACGGTGCTTTCGAGATCGGCTCCGTTCCAGGTGCCAATTCAATCATAAATTCTACTTCACGCTCAGGTGGCAATCCAGGCAACTCTTGAGGAAATACATCTGGATACTCACTCACTACAGGCACTTCTTCTAACTTCATTTCTAGGGCAGACGAATCTAATACTGATGCCAAAAATCCCAGGCAACCTTCATCCATTAACTTGGTCGCCTCTAAAGATGAGATCCAAGGAATCGACGTTCCTCCACGATTTCCCTTAAATTCATACCCAGGGTGGCCTACTGGGTTTAGCTGTATGATACTCCTACCACAGTCTACCACTGCACCATGCCTAACTAGCCAATCCATGCCAACAATCACGTCGAAATCGTACATTGGCAGAACGGCTAAGTCAATTTCTTCTTGCCCATCGCCCAGAGCTAACTTACACCCCTTACATCCTAACGCAATAATCACTCTATCCTTTAACGGGGTGGTTACATGCAAGGTCACATCCAACGGCTTAACATTCATCCCAGACAACTCAACAAAACGTGCAGATACGAAAGAGTGCGACGCTCCCGGATCAAACAAGGCATAAGCGGTATGACCACAGAGAGAAACGGTACCTGTGATCACTCCTGGCGCATTATCAGCGTCCTTGCGCGCCACTGCATATACTCGTCCCTGAGCAGGCGGACGATTTAGGTTTCCTTGCGGAGTGTTCACCATCTGCGGCTGTTGCTGTTGCTGTTGGAACGGGGGTCTCGGACCTTTCCTCGGGCAGTTCCTCAGAATATGCCCTGTCTGGCCACATCCAAAGCAGCCTCCAATCTTCCTTGGGCAAGGGCTGTTCCCATGCCTCCTGCCACAGTCATGGCAAACCTGATTCCCAGAGAACGATGGTTTTCCCAGGGTTCTCCTTGCAGGTGGAACGAACCTGCGGTTGTCCTTCATTAGCCTCTTGCCAAAGTCTCTAAAGTTCCCTCTTGGCACAAACCGCGACCCAGGTGCGGCGGCCTTTTCTTGCAGATCCCGCTTTATCGCCAAGGCTCGCTCATAGATCTCATTGTAGTCCCTTAGCCCAGTGGCGATGATCATACTCTTCAACTCGGGCCTTAATCCTTCCCTGAATCTCCTGGCCTTATCCCATGGGTCGTCAATCAGCCTTCGTGCAAACTTGGACAGCCTGGCAAATTCACCTTCATACTGGTCCACAGTCAGTGATCCTTGGCGGAGCCTGATAAACTCTCTTCCATTTTCCTTTCTTGTGCTGCTTCAGAGAAATACTTTCCATTAAATGCTGTACAGAAGGCGGTCCAGCTCGGCCTCATACCATCCGGAAAGACTCGCCCTCTAGTGGCTTTCCACCAATCATCTACAGTACCCTGAAGTTGATAAGTTGCCAACGAGACTTTCTCCTCATCTGCGCAACCCAACACGGAGAAAGCCTTCTCCAGCTGCTCGATCCACAAGGCAGCTACCTCTGGACCACCACTGCCATCAAACTTCGACGGCTGCAACTTCAGAAATTGCTCCACCATATGATGAGTCTGACGTCCACCATTTCCATGCCCATTGCCTCCATTGGCTCCATTTGCAGCGGCCAAGGCGGCCTCAGCTGCTTGGGCAACAGTGGCAGCTCTCTCAGCAGCTTGCCTAGCCATCAGGTTACTCACTTCAGTCAGAACTCTCATCATCTCTTCGATTCTAGGGTCCCCTTCAGACTCAGGGGCCCTCGAGCTCGATGCACCAGCAGTCGGTCTTCTGCCCCTATTGCTCATCCTCGCTAAAACTCACACCTAAAACAACCGAAATTCCTATTCAGGAATTCGGAATTCTAAATCTAGCAACCAAGCTTTCGTCTACTGTCGCGTCCACTGACATGTATATGCATGTAAATATTCGCTGCAGTTTAAATGCAGTTGAACCCGGTCGACATCTAAACTCAACCCTGCAAATGCATAACCCAGGCCACTCTGTTCGCAACCTCAACTAGAAGCCTGTCGGGAGCCGCTTCCTTGATCAGGTCTTTGCCCCGGCGACCACTCCCCGCCCTCATCGTTTCTTGGTGCGAACAGTTGTCCTAAGAAATTCATAGACAAAGAGAATCCCACTCCACGTGTCCCATACCACGCTTCATCACAGTTTTTAGACGTCCCGTCAATCCTGTCCCATACCAGGCTGACGGTCACCAAATCCAACAACATGAATGCATGCATTTCTTTCAAAATCCAAATCTCCTTTTTCAACAATAATCTTCCATTTCTAAACCATTTTGCTTTCGGTGCAGAAATCATGCAATGCATGATGGTCAAGCAGCGCACGACAGCCGACTAGGCATACAATCACATGCAATACCTCACAGACTAACATTCAGCAATTATCATTCAAGCGCCCAACTCATGGGGCTCTGCCATAAAAACTTACCTCAGGTCCTGATGCACCTGCAGCTTAGCATGAAATACCTTATCCAAAGGCTACTTCTAGACAATCGATTTCCGCTAAGCAATCATTTCTTAATTGTGTTCGTCTTACCAATTCGATTATCCGAAGTCGAATTTCATTTTGTGGTCAATTTCATTAAATAACGGCTCTGTCTCTGTTTCCGACCAACGGGCGGCTGTTTGGAAAATTCTTCCCAGATAGCCTTTCCCCTTCGGTTGGTCAACTCAGGGTAGCTAATCCTGAGTGAGCGTCGATCAGAGTGTATTAACGAAGTATTTCCTTTCATTTAGAAATTCCGATAGTCGGGTCGAATTTTCAGACTGTCACAAATTTCCTTTTTCAAACAGTTTTCATTTCTAAGCCATTTTGTTTTCAATGCAGAAATCATGCAATGCATGATGGTCAAGCAGCGCGCGACAGCCGACTAGGCATACAACCACAAGCAGTACCTAACAAGTTAACCATCCAGCAATCAGTAATCAAGCGCCCTACTCACGGGGCTATGCCTTAGAACCTTACCTCAAGTCCTGACGCATCTACAGCTTAGCTTAAAACACCTTAACCAGAGGCTACTCTAGACAATCGATTCCGCTAAGCAATCACATGCGCCAATCAATTCATGCATTCTACCATTTCCTATCCTTAGGTCTAAGGTCTGTCTATCTAACTATCCCGAAATCATCAGCCTTATCACTCTAGATCCTCAAACGGTTTCATATCGAGCTAACCTGGCTCTGATACCACTCAAACGGGGATGTCACGCCCTGGGTCCCCAATCAGACACGCGGCATCCCATTCCTGCGGATGCGAGGACTATCTCGGTTTGGCAAGAAAGGAAAGCTGAGTCCTAGGTTTGTTGGGCCATTCGAGATTTTGGAGAAGATCGGGACACTAGCTAATCGTCTTGCACTGCCGCCGAACTTATCGCAGATTCACAACGTGTTCCATGTATCAATGCTTCGGAAGTACGAGCCGGACTCGGGCCATATACTCGATCATGAAGTCATTGAAATGGATGACCGCGTTTCGTACGTGGAAAGGCTAGTAAGAATTGAGGATCGTAAGGAGCAGGTCTTGAGGAATAAAACGATACCGCTGGTCAAGGTTATCTGGGAGCATCATGGGACTGAAGAAGCCACTTGGGAAAGCGAGGACGAGATGAAGAAGAAGTACCCGTATCTGTTTGAGTAGCCAGTGTAATTTCTGTTTCGTTGTAAGGATTGGTGAATTGTAAATTTCGAGGACGAAATTTTTATAAGGAGGGAAGAATTGTGACAGTCTGAAAATTCGACCCAATCATCGGAATTTCTAAATGAATGGAAATACTTCGTTAATACACTCTGATCGACGCTCACTCAGGATTAGCTACCCTGAGATGACTAACCGAAGGGGAAAGGCTATCTGGGAAGAATTTCCCAAACAGCCGCCCGTTGGTCTGAGACGGAGACAGAGTCGCTATTTAATGAAATTGACTACGAAAGGAACTCCGACTTCGGACAATCGAATTAGTAAGATAAACACAATTAAGAAATGAAGTCGGTTTCAGAAACACTGCCAGAAGGGCAAACAGCCGGTGTACGTCGCGAAGCAAGACGTGATTGGAAAATTATCGAAATGCCCCCGGTAAATGCTCAGTCCTTAGAATTAGTTGAATTAGGATTTTTGAGAGTAGATTCGTTGAATCGAAATCAAATCTTGTCTGAAATTCGTTCGCGCTCGGGACCCGATCGGTGCATTTGGCACGCAAATCGAGGCAAGTCAAATCAGTTGTCGAATCAATTGATGTCTTGTCAATCCATCAGTCAAATCCATCGGTCAATCAAGGTTCAATTCCCAAGGCATGACAACCCATCAAACCCATCCATCAACTTGTCAAGTACAAGTCTAATCCTAAACACTATTACCCCTCTAACCACTCCACTATCTCCATTTTCCATTTTGTCTCTTATGTTTTATTAAGCCTCCACACTTTCTCTCCTCCCTCATTCTCCCATTCGGCTGAAACACCATCCTCTCCTCCTCCTTGCTTCGTCCGCCCGAAGCCGCCTCCAACGCCGTACCGCCCTTGCCGTCGCCTAGCCGCCACCGTCCGACTCTCCAACGCCCTTGGTGAGTCTCCTTAGTTCCTCACCTTCTCTTTTTCGTGGCCATTTGTCCTTGGTTGAGCCGGGCTAACCTCATTCCCTCTCTACCTCTCTCGGTTTCGTCCGCCCGAGAAGAGCATCGGCCACCATCCGCACTCTCGCCGTTGCACCGCCTCCACCAGCCTCGTGCCCACTTCGGTAAGCCTCCTAACTCATCTCTCTCTCCTTTCCACGGTCCCTTGACCTTGCTCAATGACCGAGCCAACCCGATTCCCCTTTTAGGCCGAGAGACCCACCTTGAGCCGTCCGGTGTCCTCCGTAGTTGTTGTGACAGTCTGAAAACTCGACCCAATTATCGGAATTTCTAAATGAATGGAAATACTTTGTTAATACACTCTGATCGACACTCATTTAGGATTAGCTACCCTGAGTTGACCAACCGAAGGGGAAAGGCTATCTGGGAAGAATTTTCCAAACAGCCGCCCGTTGGTCTGAGACAGAGACAGAGTCGTTATTTAATGAAATTGACCACGAAAAGAAATCCGACTTTGGACAATCGAATTAGTAAGATAAACACAACTAAGAAATGAAGTCAGTTTCAGAAATGTCGCCAGAAGGGCAGACAGCCGGTGTACGTCGTGAAGCAAGACGTGATTGGAAAATTACCGAAATGCCCCCGATAAATGCTCGGTCCTTAGAATTAGTTGAATTAGGATTTTTGAGAGTAGATTCGATTAATCGAAATCAAATCTTGCCTGAAATTCGTTCGGGCTCGGGACCCGATCGGTGCATTTGGCACGCAAAATCGAGACAAGTCAAATCAGTTGTCAAATCAATCGATGTCTTGTCAATCCATCAATCAAATCCATCGGTCAATCATGGCACAAGTTCCCATGCAAATCCATCAAGTCAAATCCAAGTACAATCAAGAATACATGTCATATCCTAGTCACTATTTACCTCACCTAACCCCATTATCTCTTCTCTTTGATTTTCACCAAAACCATATCACCTTCTCTCTCTCCTCCTCACCCCTCATTTTCGGCCACTCCCACACTTCCCTCTCTCTCCCGAAAGTTCTCTCTCTCCCTCTCCTCCTTTCCTTCTTCGTTCGGCCGCCGAGGAGCCTCTCCGTCCGTGCCGCCCTTGCCGTTCAAGTGTCATTCAATCAAGAGTACAAATCACATCATGGCACAATTTCCAAGGCAATCCATCAAGCCATTCAAGTGTCATTCAATCAAGAGTACAAATCACATCCCTAACACTATTACCCCATTACCTAACCCACTAACCCATTTTTTCAAACTTGGATTAAACCCCTATTCTCTCTCTCCTCCCTCACTCGGCCGAACTCCATCTCTCCCTCTCCTCTATTTTCTTCTTCGTTTTCTCCTTCCCCGCCGGTGCTCCCCTCCCGTCGTCCGCCTCAAGCCGCCACCGTCCACCATTCCGACCCGCCGGCCGCCACCACCATCACCTTGGCGTCACTTGATAAGCTTCCTTGGCCGTCCTCTCTTCATCTTGTAATCTTGGAGACCCCGACCTCACCGTCTCTCTCTTCTTTCTCTCGGTCTCTCTAGCGATCCTCACCGTCGTCGTCGTCCCCGTCCTTGCCGGGCCATCCAACCACCTCAGCCGGCCTTGTCTTCATTTCGGTGAGTGCCCTAAGCCTTTTCCCTTGTTGTTTCGTGGCCTTGTGAGCCACCTTGAGCCGGCCAAGTCCTCACCGTCGCTCTCTCTCTCGGCTAGCACTTGTCCGCCGGCCGACCGCACCGCCTTTGTCGTCGTCATCGCCACCGACTTCCTTTCCGTGGTAAGCTCCACTACTAATCTTGGTTTAGGTTAGTAGTATATGTATGTGGGATGTAATATAGAGGGCTGATCATAGTGATTTATGGAGGAATTTGCATGATTAAGGCCTAAGCTAGGTATGTTGGTTTAGGTGGTTAGTTTGTTGGGTTAAACTATCGGCTTAGCGACTTGAAGGGGGCTGGAAACCAGGCATGTTGGGCTGCAAATGAGTGATGTGGGCGTGTGGAATGTGGGCCGTGGGAAACAATTGGGCCTCGGGACTTAATTTGGACCATTTTAACCTAAAACAAGCTAACGGGCCTAAAATATTCTAATGGGTTTGCTAATGGACGAAATTAATAATCTAATTGGGCCTTGAAAACATGATTAGTGGGCTACAATAGTGACTTAGGCGTGTAACATGGAGGGCCAAAGGATGCCAATGGGCTTAGGGGCTTGATTCTAAGCAAGTTGGGCCAAAATAAGGCAAATTGGGCTTAATTCGTCATGGTGGGCCTCAATGGACGAAAATTCACTTAATTTGAGCCTAATTTCTAATCTTGATTATTAAAATATGAGACCTAATGATGGGTACGGACTTGAGTTATCAAATTGGGCCTAAATGGGTCAAAATGGGCTTTCTAAACCTACTTTAAATATTGGCCTTGGGCCTCGCACGAATTTAATATAATATTGGGCCCAAACCTTATATTAAATTTAAGAAATAAATCATGGGCCTCAAACCTGGAAGTGGGCCTTAGGCCCAGTCTAATTTAACTTAATTAATTAGACCCTTACTTAGGTTAAACCCTGGTTCATATGGGTTCAATTAGGGGATCGCCTATGGTAAGCAATAGTATGAGAGGATCACGAGTAAGATGTTAAAGCGAGCGCAGATGATCGAGAATCTGAATGTTTAGCACTAGTCTTATGATCGTATGGCATGATGAACATGTGATTTATTAGACGATCAGTTGAGGTGCTTCGATATTGTACTTGTGTACTTTAGCATGCATGCTCTGTGTTGAATTATTGATGCAAACATTTGGGCCCCGCATACATTCAGAGCATTGCATAAGTCACCGGAGTTGTGACATGAGAATGTGCCCAAGATGGGAAATGGAGAGAAAAGGGAGACCAACGTAAGGCGTCAGAAACGCAGTGTGGTATTGCCGTGTGGCACTGTGAATGAGCCCTGATAGGATTTGGAACGATAGGCAGGCTTGATCCGTTGAGATTCGTCATGGCCGGTTGAGGCCCGAGCATGATCCGTGGGATCTGAAATGGCCGTTTGAGGCCTGCAGTGTTGCATGACATGATTGCTGATTGTTTGATATTGCCCGTCTGTATTGTATAACTTGTATTATTATGTGGTTCGTGTTGGTTACGACGGGCTATAGTATCTTGGGAGATCGAGAGTGGTTGGACTCTGAACCCTGAACCCTAGATACTGGTTAGGACCGATCTCACTTGTATACCCTACAATACGCTAGGATTAGTGGTGAGCTTGCTGAGTCCTCGACTCACTGGTGGTGGTTACCTTCCTTTTCAGATCCCGGACGCTAGTGATAGCTGCACCCCCGATGCTTTTTGGACTGCCGATTCAGATGGATACTCAGATCACCCTTCATTTTGATATGCATGCGACGCTGTGGCATAGGCATGTGACGACTGTACTAGTAGATCAGGGTGGACCCTACCTAGTGCCCCATAAGTTCGAGGCTTGGTTTAGAGAAGGCCTTCATGGTTTCGAGGGACCCCAGCGAGACTCCCCGATACCCATGGAGGAGGACCCGTTCTGGCTGCAGCCTGCCGAGTATGGAGGCCAGGTGATTGACCCCGACCCATTGCAGGAGTTACCGTCCCCGGGACGATCCGAGATCGATGGACACGAAGAGGGCGATGCCATGGACACTGAGGAGGAGGATTTAGAAGAGGACCCCGTGGAGGACTCCGAGGAGGAGCCTGAGGAGGACTGAGTTCCTAGCAGTGGTTTAGTGTTTTGATGTTAGGATGAGCGTAGGTAGGTTTGTTGTTGGTGGTTCCTTTTTGGGGTCTGTACCTAACGCTAATGCTATGTTATGTATATATTGTCATTTGTGTTTATATTGTCCGTTCTACCCCTCCGTTTTGTATGTATGCAGGTATAGTTAGGAGGCACGTTTCCGCAGGTACGAGAGTTAGGCGAAGGACTCGTCGTCTGGTCGCGACGATAGGTTCTCCTAGGCCGTCGCATATTATGAACCTGACGAGCGAGGGTGAGAATCTTCCGCAGGAACGGGATGCCGTGTGCTCGATAAGGGTTCGGGGCGTGACAACCCAGTTCGAGTGGTATCAGAGCAAGGTCAGCTCGATATGAGACCGTTCGAGGTTTTGGAGTGATAAGGATGCTGATTTTGGGGTAGTTAGATAGACAGACCCTAGACTAAAGGATAGAAAAGGGGTACAATGCATGAATTGATTGGCGCGTGTGAATGCTTAGTTCGATTGGTTGCCTAGAATAGACTAAGGCAGAGGTATGCTGAACTAAGTTGCAGGTGCGTCAGGACCTGAGGTAAGGTTCTAAGGCAGAGCCCCATGAGTAGGGCGCTTGATTGCTGATTGCTGAGTGGTTAACTTGTTAGGTGTTTCTTGTGTTTATATGCCTAGTCGGCTGTCGCGCGCTGCTGGACCATCATGCATTGCACGGATTTCAGCATTTAAGGAAAAATGAGTTGGAACGGAACAAGGGTTTAGAAATGAAAACGATTTAAATTTGGAATTTGGATTTGAAAAAGTGCATGCATCTCATGTTGTTGGATTTGGTAACCGTCAGCCTGGTATGGGACAGGATTGACGGGACGTCTAAAAACTGTAATGAAGCGTGGTATGGGACACGTGGAATGGGATTCACTCTATGTAACAGTCTGAAAATTCGACCCAAACATCGGAATTTCTAAAGGAATGGAAACACTTCGTTAATACCCTCTGATCGACGCTCACTCAGGATTAGCTACCCTGAGATGACCAACCGAAGGGGAAAGGCTAACTGGGGAGAATTTTCCAAACAGCCGCCCGTTGGTCTGAGACAGAGACAGAGTCGTAAATTAATGAAATTGACCACGAAATGAAATCCGACTCCGGACAATCGAATTAGTAAGACAAACACAATTAGTAAATAAAGTCAGTTTCAGAAATGTCGCCAGAAGGGCAGACAGCCGGTGTACGTCGAGAAGCAAGACGTCAATGGAAAATTACCGAAATGCCCCCGGTAAATGCTCAGTCCTTAGGATCAATAGAATTAGGATTTTTGAGAGTAGATTCGACTAATCAAAATCAAATCCTGTCTAAAATTCGTTCGCGCTCGAGACCCGATCGGTGCATTTGGCACGCAAATCGAGGCAAGTCAAATCAGTTGTCAAATCAATCAAACGTCTTGTCAATCACATCAATCACATCATGGTTCAATTTCCAAGACAAGTCAATCTTGGTCTAATTCCCAATGCAATCCATCAAGTCACTCCATTTGTCATTTCAAGTACAAGTCACTATTTCACCTAATCCACTAACCCATTTGAATCTCACTTAAGTCTTACCCTTCTCTCACTCTCTCCTCCCTCACCCCCATTCGACCGAGACCCCTTTCCCTCCCTCTCTCCTTTTTTTCTTCTTCTCCTCCCTTGATTTCTCGTCCGCCCCAGAGCTCCTCCTCCCCGTCGTTCGGCCGCCCGGTTCCGCCGTTGCCGTCGATCATCATCCTTCAAGCCGTTGCCTAGGTAAGCTTCCTTGGACCCTTCTCTCTCCATTCTCCATGGCCGTGAGGCCCTTTGGACGCCGAACCAACCTCACCGTCTCTCTCTCTCTCTCTCTCTCTCTCTCTCTCTCTCTCTCTCTCTCTCTCTCTCTCTCTCTCTCTCTCTCGGTTCCTCCATGTAGCCGAGCCGACATCGCCGTCGTTTCCACCGTCCTCCGGCCGCCGTCCATCCTCACCGGCCACCCACACTCTTTGGTAAGTGCTCCAAGCTCCCTTGTCTTCATTTTCCACGGCTATTCGAAGCCGTTTGTTGACCGAGCCAACCCAAATCCCCTTGTAGGCCGTGAGCCACACTTGGCCGTCCCTTGCTCCGCCTCGCGTCGTCGTCATTTCCAACCCATATCCGGTAAGCTCTACCCCTAATCTTTGTTTAGGTTAGTAATATACATTTGTGGAATGTTCATAGAGGCCGATTATGATGATTTTAGTAAAGAGATTGCATGGTTCAAGCCTAGACAAGTAAGGTTGCGTTATGTGCATGGTGCAAGGGGTTAAACTAAGAGTTTGGAGGCTTGTAGAGGGCTGGAAATGTGGTATACAAGGCTGTGGAATTTCGGTCTAGGCGTGTATAGGGTGGACTGAAAGGGATTAATGGGCTTCGAGACTTAAATCACTTGAATCGGACCTAATACGGGCTACCGGGCCTAAATACAACTAATGGACTTACTAATGGTTGATATCCACCATCCGAATGGGCCTTGAAAACATGATTAGTGGGCTGCAAATGTGGGCTTAGGCGTGTACTTAATGGGCCAAAGGGAACTAATGGGCTTGGAAGCTTTAAAAATCAAGTAATTGGGCCAAAACTGTAACAGTCTGAAAATTCGACCCAATTATCGGAATTTCTAAAGGAATGGAAATACTTCGTTAATACCCTCTGATCGACGCTCACTCAGGATTAGCTACCCTGGGATGACCAACCGACGGGGAAAGGCAAACTGGGGAGAATTTTCCAAACAGCCGCCCGCTGGTCTGAGACAGAGACAGAGTCGTAAATTAATGAAATTGACCACGAAATGAAATCCGACTTCGGACAATCGAATTAGTAAGACAAACACAATTACGAAATAAAGTCAGTTTCAGAAATGTCGCCAGAAGGGCAGACAGCCGGTGTACGTCGAGAAGCAAGACGTCAATGGAAAATTACCGAAATGCCCCCGGTAAATGCTCAGTCCTTAGGATAAATAGAATTAGGATTTTTGAGAGTAGGTTCGACTAATCGAAATCAAATCCTGTCTAAAATTCGTTTGCGCTCGAGACCCGATCGGTGCATTTGGCACGCAAATCGAGGCAAGTCAAATCAGTTGTCAAATCAATCAAACGTCTTGTCAATCACATCGATCACATCATGATTCAATTTCCAAGACAAGTCAATCTTGGTCCAATTCCCAATGCAATCCATCAAGTCACTCCATTTGTCAGTTCAAGTACAAGTCACTATTTCACCTAATCCACTAACCCATTTGAATTTCACTTAAGTCTTACCCTTCTCTCACTCTCTCCTCCCTCACCCCCATTCGGCCGAACCTCTCTCTCCCTCTCCCTCTCTTCTTTTTTTTTTCTCCTTCTCCTTCCTTGCTCCACCGCCGCCCGAGAGCTCCTCCTCCCCGTCGTTCGGCCGCCCGATTCCGCCGTTGCCGTCGATCATCATCCTTCAAGCCGTTGCCTAGGTAAGCTTCCTTGGACCCTTCTCTCTCCATTCTCCATGGCCGTGAGGCCCTTTGGACGCCGAACCAACCTCACCGTCTCTCTCTCTCTCGGTTCCTCCGTGTAGCCGAGCCAACATCGCCGTCGTTTCCACCGTCCTCCGGCCACCGTCCATCCTCACCGGCCACCCACACTCTTTGGTAAGTGCTCCAAGCTCCCTTGTCTTCATTTTCCACGGCTATTCGAAGCCGTTTGTTGACCGAGCCAACCCAAATTCCCTTGTAGGCCGTGAGCCACACTTGGCCGTTCCTTGCTCCGCCTCGCGTCGTCGTCATTTCCAACCCATATCCGGTAAGCTCTACCCCTAATCTTTGTTTAGGTTAGTAATATACATTTGTGGAATGTTAATAGAGGCCGATGATGATGATTTTAGTAAAGAGATTTCCTGGTTCAAGCCTAGACAAGTAAGGTTGCGTTATGTGCACGGTGCAAGGGGTTAAACTAAGAGTTTGGAGGCTTGTAGAGGGCTGGATTTCGGTTTACATGGCTGTGGGTATACGGTTTGAATGAGTATGGGGTGGATCTAAGTGTGTTAATGGGCTCCAACACTTAAACTACATGATTCGGGCTTAATATGAGCTACCGGGCTTGGATACAACCAATGGACTTGCCAATAGACGAAACTAACAACTTGAACAGGCCATAAAAACGTGAAAAGTGGGCTGCAAATGTGGGCTTAGGTGTGTACTTAATGGGCCGAAGGGAAATAATGGGCTTGAAAGCTTTAAAATTAAGTAATTGGGCCAAAACTAATCAAAATGGGCCAAATCTAGCTAGTGGGCCACTAATGGACGAAAATCCTCTTAAATTGGGCCTAAATTAAGTCCATGAACATTAAAGAATGAAACCCAAAAATGTATATGGGCTTGGATATTCAAATTGGGCCTAAAATAATGAATATGGGCTTGAATAGTAAACCTTTAGAAATGGGCTTGGGCCTCACACGAATTTAATAAAATAATAGGTCCAACCCATATGAATTAATTTAAGAATTAATCATTGGACCTCAACTATTGAAGTGGGCCTTAGGCCCAGTCGAACTTGGCTTGAGTAATTAAGGCCCTTCATTAGATTAGACCTTGGTTTATATGGGCTCGATTGGTGGATTGCCCTTGGATAATTGATAGTATAGTAGACTTTTGTTTAAGATGTAAGGCGGAATTGGATTATCGAAACTTTATGGATAGAGATAATTGATCTACGTCTGCTTGGCTCGTTGATCATGAGATGTATCAGTTGGTCGATTGATGTGCTCTGTCTTGCACTTATGATTATTGGCATGCATGCTCTATGTTGAATTATTGATGTGATCATCTGGGCCCTGCATACATTCAGAGCATTGCATGAGTCACTGGGAATGTGACATGAGATTGTGCCCTGAGGGGAAGTGGAGAGAAAAGGGAGACCAACGTAAGGCGTCAGAAACGCAGTGTGGTACGGGCCTATGTGGCACCGAGATTCATGCCGTGTGGCACTGTTGGTAGCGCCCTGGTGGGAGATGGAGAGAAAAGGGAGGCCAGCATAAGGCGTCCGAGACGCAGCGTGGCATGCCGTGTGGCACTGTTGGTAGAGCCCTGATGGGAATTGGAGTGATAGGCGGGCTGATCCTTGGGATCTATGATGGCCGTTTGAGGCCTGTGGCATTTGCATGCTATGATTGCTAATTGTAGATATCGCCCGTCTGTATTGCATGAATTGTTGTGACGAAACTCGTATTGGCTATATGAGGCGTGATGATAACTGGGGAGATCGAGAGCGTTGGACTCCGAGTACCAAACCCTAGTTACTAGTTAGGACCGACCCCACTCGTATATCCTACCCTACGCTAGGATTAGTGGTGAGCTTGCTGAGTCCTCGACTCACTGGCGTTGGTTGCCACCATTTTCAGATCCAGGTCGCTAGTGATGGATGTGCCACCGATGCTTTTTGGTCTACCGATCCAGATGGACACCCAGGTTACCCTCCATTTTGATATGCACGCTACCCTGTGGCATAGGCATGTGACGACTGTGCTCGTAGATCAGGGAGGTCCTTACTTAGTGCCCCATAGATTCGAGGCTTGGTTTAGAGAGGGCCTACATGGCTTTGAGGGACCCCAGAGAGATTCCCCGATTCCCATGGAGGAGGACCCGTTTTGGCTCCAGCCTGCAGAATATGGAGGCCAGGTGATCGACCCCGACCCGAAGCAGGAGTTGCCGTCTCCAGGGCGCTCCGAGATAGATGGCCACGAGGAGGGCGATGCGATGGATACCGAGGAGGAGGATCCAGAGGAGGACCCTGTGGAGGATTCCGACGAGGAGGACTGAGTTATGGCAGAATCCCGATGTTTTGGGGTTTAGCAGAGCGTAGGATGATCTACAGCTAGTGGTTTTCTTTTGGTAGTCTGTACCTAACGCTAATCGTATTTATGAAATGTTGTTTATGTTTATCTTGTCCATGCTACCCCTTTGCTATGTATGCTTGTGTGTATGGATAGAAGGCACGCTTCCGCAGGTATGAGAATTTGGCGCAAGTTGCGTCGTCTGGTCGCGACGAAGAGAAAGTATCCCTGGGCCGTCGCTTATCGTGAACCAGGCGAGCGCGAGGTGTATCTTCCGCAGGAACGGGATGCCGCGTTCCCGAGAAGGGATCCGGGGCGTGACAAAAACTAATCAGAATGGGCCAAATCTAGCTAGTGGGCCACTAATGGACGAAAATCCACTTAAATTGGGCCTAAATTAAGTCCATGAATATTAAAGAATGAAACCCAAAAATGTATATGGGCTTGGGTACTCAAATTAGGCCTAAAATAATGAATATGGGCTTAAATAGTAAACCTTTAGAAATGGGCTTGGGCCTTGCACGAAATTAATAAAAATAGGCCAAACCCATATGAATTAATTTAAGAATTAATTATTGGACCTCAACTATTGAAGTGGGCCTTAGGCCCAGTCGAACTTAGCTTGATTAATTAGAGGTTCTTAATTAGATTAGATCTTGGTTTATATGGGTTGGATTAACGAGTTGCCCTTGAGTAAGTGATGACAAAGACAGACTCTTGTATGAGCTGTAAGGCGAATTTAGATGATCGAGACTTTGAAAGTAGAGGCCTACGATCCATGTCTGTTTGGTTGATGAACGTGAGGTTCACTAATCGATTGAATGATGTGCTCTACTCCTGTACTTGTATCTATTTGCATGCATGCTCTGTGTTGAATTATTAATGTGATCATCTGGGCCCTGCATACATTCAGAGCATTGCATGAGTCACTGGGAATGTGACATGAGATTGTGCCCTGATGGGAGGTGGAGAGAAAAGGGAGACCAACGTAAGGCGTCAGAAACGCAGTGTGGTACGGGCCTATGTGGCACCGAGATTTCTGCCGTGTGGCACTGTTGGTAGCGCCCTGATGGGAGATGGAGAGAAAAGGGAGGCCAGCATAAGGCGTCCGAGACGCAGCGTGGCATGCCGTGTGGCACTGTTGGTAGAGCCCTGATGGGAATTGGAGTGATAGGCGGGCTGATCCATGGGATCTGTGATGGCCGTTTGAGGCCTGTGGCATTTGCATAATGTTATTGCTGATTGTTGATATTGCCCGTCTGTATTGCATGAATTGTTGTGACGAAACTCGTATTGGCTATATGAGGCATGATGATAACTGGGGAGATCAAGAGCGTTGGACTCCGAGTACCAAACCCTAGTTACTAGTTAGGACCGACCCCACTCGTATATCCAACCCTACGCTAGGATTAGTGGTGAGCTTGCTGAGTCCTCGACTCACTGGCGTTGGTTGCCACCCTTTTCAGATCCAGGTCGCTAGTGATGGATGTGCCACCGATGCTTTTTGGTCTGCCGATCCAGATGGACACCCAGGTTACCCTCCATTTTGATATGCACGCTACCCTGTGGCGTAGGCATGTGACGACTGTGCTCGTAGATCAGGGAGGTTCTTACTTAGTGCCCCATAGATTCGAGGCTTGGTTTAGAGAGGGCCTACATGGCTTTGAGAGACCCCAGAGAGATTCCCCGATTCCCATGGAGGAGGACCCGTTTTGGCTCCAGCCTGCAGAATATGGAGGCCAGGTGATCGACCCCGACCCGAAGCAGGAGTTGCCGTCTCCAGGGCGCTCCGAGATAGATGGCCACGAGGAGGGCGATGCGATGGATACCGAGGAGGAGGATCCAGAGGAGGACCCTGTGGAGGATTCCGACGAGGAGGACTGAGTTATGGCAGAATCCCGATGTTTTGAGGATTAGTAAAGCGTTGGATGATCTACAGCTAGTGGTTTTCTTTTGGTAGTCTGTACCTAACGCTAATCGTATTTATGAAATGTTGTTTATGTTTATCTTGTCTATGCTACCCCTTTGCTATGTATGATTGTGTGTATGGATAGGAGGCACGCTTCCGCAGGTATGAGAATTTGGCACAAGTGTCGTCGTCTGGTCGCGACGAAGAGAAAGTATCCCTGGGCCGTCGCTTATCGTGAACCAGGCGAGCGCGAGGTGTATCTTCCGCAGGAACGGGATGCCGCGTTCCCGAGTAGGGATCCGGGGCGTGACATCCCCGTTCGAGTGGTATCAGAGCCAGGTTAGCTCGATACGAGACCGTTCGAGGTTTTGGAGTGATAAGGCTGATGATTTTGGGGTAGTTAGTTAGATAGACCCTAGACCTAAGGATTAGGAAGGGTAGAATGCATGATTTGATTGGCGCATGTGATTGCTTAGCGGAATTGATTGTCTAGAGTAACCTTGTGATAAGGTATTTCATGCTAAGCTGTAGGTGCGTCAGGACCTGAGGTAAGGTTCTATGGCAGAGCCCCATGAGTTGGGCTCTTGAATGCTGATTGCTGAATGTTAGTCCGTGAGGTATTGCATGTGATTGTATGCCTAGTCGGCTGTCGTGCGCTGCTTGACCATCATGCATTACATGATTTCTGCACCGAAAGCAAAATGGTTTAGAAATGGAAAGTTTATTGTTGAAAAAGGAGATTTGAATTTTGAAAGAAATGCATGCATTCATATTGTTGGATTTGGTGACCGTCAGCCTGGTATGGGACAGGATTGACGGGACGTCTAAAAACTGTGATGAAGCGTGGTATGGGACACGTGGAGTGGGATTCTCTTTGTCTATGAATTTCTTAGGACAACTGTTCGCACCAAGAAATGATGAGGGCGGGGAGTGGTCGCCGGGGCAAAGACCTGATCAAGGAAGCGGCTCCCGATAGGCTTCTAGTTGAGGTTGCGAACAGAGTGGCCTGGGTTATGCATTTGCAGGGTTGAGTCTAGATGTCGACCGGGTTCAACTGCATTTAAGCTGCAGCGAATATTTACATGCATATACATGTCAGTGGACGCGACAGTAGATGAAAGCTTGGTTGTTAGATTTAGTATTCCAGATTCCTGAATGGGAATTTTGTTTGTTTTAGGTGTGAGTTTTAGCGAGGATGAGCAATAGGGGCAGAAGACCGACTGCTGGTGCATCGAGCTCGAGGGCCCCTGAGTCTGAAGGGGACCCTAGGATCGAAGAGATGATGAGAGTTCTGACTGAAGTGAGTAACCTGATGGCTAGGCAAGCTGCTGAGAGAGCTGCCACTGTTGCCCAAGCAGCTGAGGCCGCTGCAAATGGAGCCAATGGAGGCAATGGGCATGGAAATGGTGGACGTCAGACTCATCATATGGTGGAGCAATTTCTGAAGTTGCAGCCGTCGAAGTTTGATGGCAGTGGTGGTCCAGAGGTAGCTGCCTTGTGGATCGAGCAGCTGGAGAAGGCTTTCTCCGTGTTGGGTTGCGCAGATGAGGAGAAAGTATCGTTGGCAACTTATCAACTTCAGGGTACTGCAGATGATTGGTGGAAAGCCACCAGAGGACGAGTCTTTCCGGATGGCATGAGGCCGAACTGGACCGCCTTCTGTACAGCATTCAATGGCAAGTATTTCTCTGAGGCAGCCCAGGAAAGGAAGATGGAAGAGTTCATCAGGCTTCGCCAAGGATCGCTGACTGTGGACCAATATGAGGGTGAATTTGCCAGGCTGTCCAAGTTCGCACGAAGGCTGATTGACGACCCATGGGATAAGGCCAGGAGATTCAGGGAAGGATTGAGGCCCGAGTTGAAGAGTATGATCATCGCCACTGGGCTAAGGGACTACAATGAGATCTATGAGCGAGCCCTGGCGATAGAGCGGGATCTGCAAGAAAAGGCCGCCGCATCTGGATCGCGGTTTGTGCCAAGGGGGAACTTCAGAGACTTTGGCAAGAGGCCAATGAAGGACAACCGCAGGTTCGTTCCACCTGCGAGGAGAACCCTGGGAAAGCCATCGTTCCCTGGGAATCAGGTCTGCCGTGACTGTGGCAGGAGGCATGGGAACAGCCCTTGCCCGAGGAAGACTGGAGGCTGCTTTGGATGTGGCCAAACAGGGCATATTCTGAGGAACTGCCCGAGGAAGGGTCAGAGACCCCCGTTCCAGCACCAACAACAGCAACAGCCGCAGATGGTGAACGCTCCGCAAGGAAACCAGAACCGTCCGCCTGCTCAGGGACGAGTATATGCAATGGCGCGCAAGGACACTGAGAATGCGCTAGGGGTGATCACAGGTACCGTTTCTCTCTGTGGTCATACCGCTTATGCCTTGTTTGATCCGGGAGCATCGCACTCTTTCGTATCTGCACGTTTTGTTGAGTTGTCTGGGATGAATGTTAAGCCATTGGATGTGACCTTGCTTGTAACCACCCCGTTGAAGGATAGAGTAATTATTGCGTTATGATGTAAGGGGTGTAAGTTAGCTCTGGGCGATAGGCAAGAAGAAATTGACTTAGCTGTTCTCCCCATGTATGATTTTGATGTGATTGTTGGCATGGATTGGCTAGTTAGGCATGGTGCAGTGGTAGACTGTAGTAGGAGTATCATACAGCTAAACCCAGTAGGCCACCCTGGGTATGAATTTAAGGGAAATCGTGGAGGAACGTCGATTCCTTGGATCTCATCTTTAGAGGCGACCAAGTTAATGGATGAAGGTTGCCTGGGATTTTTGGCATCAGTATTAGATTCGTCTGCCCTAGAAATGAAGTTAGAAGAAGTGCCTGTAGTAAGTGAGTATCCAGATGTATTTCCTCAAGAGTTGCCTGGATTGCCACCTGAGCGTGAAGTAGAATTTATGATTGAATTGGCACCTGGAACGGAGCCGATCTCGAAAGCACCGTATAGGATGTCGTTATCGGAATTGAAGGAATTGAAGGTGCAAATGCAAGAGCTGCTGGATAAAGGATTTATCCGCCCCAGTGCTTCACCATGGGGAGCTCCGGTGCTGTTTGTTAAGAAAAAGGATGGATCACTAAGGCTGTGCATCGATTACAGACAGCTGAACCAAGTGACGATCAAGAATAAGTATCCTCTACCAAGGATTGATGACCTGTTCGACCAACTTCAAGGCGCTTGCGTGTTCTCCAAGATAGACCTAAGGACAGGCTATCACCAGTTAAGGATTAAGAAAGAGGATGTGCCTAAGACTGCTTTTAGGACGAGGTATGGGCACTATGAGTTCACCGTTATGCCGTTTGGATTGACAAATGCTCCAGCCGCATTTATGGATATGATGAATCGAGTGTTCAAGGAGTTTCTGGATCAGTTTGTGATAGTCTTCATTGATGACATATTAGTGTATTCGAAGAGTTCTGAGGACCACGAAGAACACTTAAGGATCGTCCTGCGAACGCTAAGGGAACACTCGCTGTACGCGAAGTTTAGTAAGTGTGAGTTCTGGCTGAGCAGAGTGGCGTTTCTTGGTCATATAGTATCTGGAGAAGGAATATCAGTGGACCCATCTAAGATTGAAGCAGTAGAGAAATGGCCGAGACCTACGACCGTGACGGAAGTGCGAAGTTTCCTTAGATTGGCTGTGTATTATAGACGCTTCGTGGAAAGATTCTCTGTGATAGCGTCTCCTCTGACGCGTTTGTTGAAGAAGGAAACAAAGTTTCAATGGACTGAGAAATGCGAGGAGAGTTTTCAGGAGTTGAAGGATCGATTGACTTCCGCACCAGTCTTAACCATTCCGTCTGGACCAGGAGGATTTGAGATATACAGCGATGCGTCATTAAGAGGATTGGGGTGTGTCTTGATGCAGCATGGACGAGTGGTAGCTTATGCATCTCGACAATTGAGGCCGCATGAGATGAATTACCCGACGCACGATTTGGAGTTAGCTGCGATTGTCTTTGCATTGAAGATTTGGAGGCATTATCTGGTGGGAGAGAAATTCCAGATTTTTACGGACCATCAGAGTTTGAAGTATTTGTTCTCGCAGAAGGAGTTGAACATGAGGCAGCGTCGTTGGATGGAGTTGTTGAAGGACTACGACTGCGATATTTTGTACCATCCAGGAAAGGCGAATAAAGTGGCAGATGCTCTGAGTAGGAAGTCGAGCATTGCGCATATGATGGTCAAAGAGTGGACGTTACTGGAGGAAATTAGAGATTCTGAGTTCAAGGTCGAGGTAGGAAGCCTCTCAAGTCTGTTGGCTACCTTGCAAATCGAGCCAGAGATTCAGCTAAGGATCAAGGAGTTACAGATTTCAGATCCGGACATTCAGAAGATTGTGGCAATGAATGCAGACGAGAGGAAGGCCGAGTTCCAAGTGACTGCTGACGGAATATTGAAGTTTAGAGGACGTCTGTGCGTGCCTAATGACGAGGCGCTAAGAGAGAAGATTTTGTCCGAGGCACACAGAAGTAACTACAGTATTCATCCAGGGAGTACTAAGATGTATCAGAATTTGCGTCAGCACTAGTGGTGGAATGGAATGAAGGTGGATGTGGCTAAGCATGTAGCTAAGTGTCTGACGTGTCAATAGGTAAAGGCACAGCATTGCAAGCCTGGAGGATTATTGCAACCATTGGAAATCCCAGAGTGGAAATGGGAGCATGTCACTATGGATTTTGTGACAGGATTGCCAAGAAGTCAGAGAGGCAATGATTCGATTTGGGTAATAGTGGACAGACTGACGAAATCAGCTCATTTCATTGCAGTACGAAAGGACTCTACCTTGGAAAAGTTGGCTGAATTGTACGTGAGGCAGATAGTGAGATTGCATGGGGTACCAGTAAGTATTGTATCAGACAGAGATCCTCGCTTCACCGCTACATTTTGGAAGAGTCTGCAGGGTGCGCTGGGAACAGAGTTAAGATTCAGTACAGCTTACCACTGTCACGCCCCGGATCCCTTCTCGGGAATGCGGCATCCCGTTCCTGCTGAAGATACACCTCGCGCTCGCCTGGTTCACGATAAGCGACGGCCCAGGGATACTTTCTCTTCGTCGCGACCAGACGACGCAACTTGCGCCAAATTCTCATACCTGCGGAACCGTGCCTCCTATCCATACACACAAGCATATATAGCAAAGGGGTAGCATGGACAAGATAAACATAAACAACATTTCATAAATACGATTAGCGTTAGGTACAGACTACCAAAAGAAAACCACTAGCTGTAGATCATCCTACGCTCTACTAATCCTCAAAACATCGGGATTCTGCCATAACTCAGTCCTCCTCGTCGGAATCCTCCACAGGGTCCTCCTCTGGATCCTCCTCCTCGGTATCCATCGCATCGCCCTCTTCGTGGCCATCTATCTCGGAGCGCCCTGGAGACGGCAACTCCTGCTTCGGGTCGGGGTCGATCACCTGGCCTCCATATTCCGCAGGCTGGAGCCAAAACGGGTCCTCCTCCATGGGAATCGGGGAATCTCTCTGGGGTCCCTCAAAGCCATGTAGGCCCTCTCTAAACCAAGCCTCGAATCTATGGGGCACTAAATAAGGACCTCCCTGATCTACGAGCACAGTCGTCACATGCCTATGCCACAGGGTAGCGTGCATATCAAAATGGAGGGTAACCTGGGTGTCCATCTGGATCGGCAGACCAAAAAGCATCGGTGGCGCATCCATCACTGGCGACCTGGATCTGAAAAAGGTGGCAACCAACGCCAGTGAGTCGAGGACTCAGCAAGCTCACCACTAATCCTAGCGTAGGGTAGGATATACGAGTGGGGTCGGTCCTAACCAGTAACTAGGGTTCAGGATTCAAAGTTCAACGCTCTCGATCTCCCTAGTTATTATCACCCCTCATGTAGCCAATACGAGTTTCATCATAACAATTCATACAATACAGACGGGCGATATCTACAATTAGCAATCATAGCATGCAAATGCCACAGGCCTCAAACGGCCATCATAGATCCCAAGGATCAGCCCGCCTATCACTCCAATTCCCATCAGGGCTCTACCAACAGTGCCACACGGCATGCCATGCTGCATCTCGGACGCCTTATGCTGGCCTCCCTTTTCTCTCCATCTCCCACCAGGGCGCTACCAACAGTGCCACACGGCAGTAATCTCGGTGCCACATAGGCTCGTACCACACTGCGTTCCTGACGCCTTACGTTGGTCTCCCTTTTCTCTCCATTTCCCCTCAGGGCACAATCTGAGGTCACATTCCCAGTGACTCATGCAATGCTCTGAATGTATGCAGGGCCCAGATGATCACATCAATAACTCAACACAGAGCATGCATGCAAATAAATACAAGTGCAGGAGTAGAGCACATCATTCAATCGATCAGTGAACCTCACGTTCATCAACCAAACAGACATGGATCGTAGGCCTCTACTTTCAAAGTCTCGATCATCTAAATTCGCCTTACATCTCATACAGGAGTCTGTCATTGTCATCACTTACTCAAGGGCAACTCGTTAATCAGACCCATATAAACCAAGGTCTAATCTAATTAAGAACCTCTAATTAATCAAGCTAAGTTCGACTGGGCCTAAGGCCCACTTCAATAGTTGAGGTCCAATAATTAATTCTTAAATTAATTCATAGGGGTTGGGCTTATTATTTTATTAATTTCGTGCAAGGCCCAAGCCCATTTCTAAAGGTTTACTATTCAAGCCCATTTCCATTATTTTAGGCCCAATTCAAGTACCCAAGCCCATATACATTTTTGGGTTTCATTCTTTAATTTTCATGGACTTAATTTAGGCCCAATTTAAGTGAATTTTCGTCCATTAGTGGCCCATTAATTAGATTAGGCCCATTTTGTTTAGTTTTGGCCCAATTGCTTGAAATAAAGACTCCTAAGCCCAACACTTTACTTTGGCCCGTTAAACCATATACTCAAGCCCATAATTTTGGTCCACCAACCATATTTCCGAGGCCCATTCATAAACCTAATTTCGCCCACCATCATGCCCATAAATTTCATTTAGGCCCGGTAGCTTGTTTTTGATCCGTTTAGTGCAAATTAAGTCCCCTAAGCCCACTAATACCTCACTGCCACTCCATCACACGCCTAAGCCATCACTCACAGCCCACATTCACCTCTTTCCAGCCCCATTTCGCCATGGACAGCCCCCTCCTACGGCCTAAACAACTTCCCATTGGGATTAGCTTAGGGAACATCATGCTTAACCACATACATTAGTCTCTAATCATCGAAAATAACCATCTTTACACTACGCCATACGCATATACATCTAACCTAAGCCAAGGTTAGAGGTGGAGCTTACCTTAGAGGAGCCGAAATGAACAACGACGGACAACGGAGCGAGGGACGGCCGAATGGGCTTTCGGCAAGGGAGGAGTAGGGCGGCGGTTCGCGGCTGTTCCGGCGGTTCCACGGAGTTCCAAGGGTCCTAAGGTGACCATTTACCAAGCCAAAGACATGAGGAATGCAAGGGAACAAGGTGGGACAAATTCGGGCTCAAATGGAAGCAAAATGACGGACGAAACGACGGAGAAAGGGGGGCTGTTTTGGGCGTCCATAAGGGGCGGTCCTTCCACGAAAATGAGAGGGAGAAGGGTTGAGGGACTTACCAAGATGAGGGGACGACGAGGGGTGGCCGACGGCGACGGCAAGACGGCGGCACGGACGGTGGAGGCGGCTCGGCGGCGAGAGAGAGAGGGAGAGAAAACCGAGAGAGAGTTGAGAGATTTCGGGAGAGGGGGAGAGAGGAGGGTGGCCGAATGAAAGGGAGTGAGGGAGGAGAGAGAGAGAATGAGGGTTTAAGTGAGATTTGAGTGGGTTAGGTGAGTGAATAGTGTAGAATAGTGACTAGGATTTGATGTGTACTTTGACATGTTGATTGACATTCTTGGGAATTGAACCATGATTGACTTGCCTTGGAAATTGTGCCATGATGTGATTGATTGATTGACAAGACATTTGATTGATTTGACGACTGATTTGACTTGTCTCGATTTGCGTGCCAAATGCACCGATCGGGTCTCGAGTGCGAACGAATTTTAGACAGGATTTGATTTCGATTAGTCGAACCTACTCTCAAAAATCCTAATTCTATTAATCCTAAGGACTGAGCATTTACCGGGGGCATTTCGGTAATTTTCCATTGACATCTTGCTTCTCGACGTACACCGGCTGTCTGCCCTTCTGGCGACATTTCTGAAACTGACTTTATTTCTTAATTGTGTTTGTCTTACTAATTCGATTGTCCGAAGTCGGATTTCATTTCGTGGTCAATTTCATTAATTTACGACTCTGTCTCTGTCTCAGACCAACGGGCGGCTGTTTGGAAAATTCTCCCCAGTTAGCCTTTCCCCTTCGGTTGGTCATCTCAGGGTAGCTAATCCTGAGTGAGCGTCGATCAGAGGGTATTAACGAAGTGTTTCCATTCCTTTAGAAATTCCGATATTTGGGTCGAATTTTCAGACTGTTACACAGCCTACCATCCTCAGACAGACAGTCAGTCAGAAAGGACTATACAGACTTTGGAGGACATGCTGAGAGCTTGTGTGATTGATTTCAAAGGAGGTTGGGAAGAGCAGTTGCATTCGGTGGAATTCGCCTACAAAATGGCACCATTTGAGGCACTGTATGGAAGGGCCTGTAGAACGCCAATCTGTTGGGACGAAGTTGGTGAGAAAAGCATAACAGGCCCAGAATTAGTGCAGCAGTCAGTTGAGGCAGTCAGAGTGATCAGAGACAGATTGAGGACTGCGCAAAGTAGGCAGAAGAGTTATGCAGACAAGAGACGTAAGCCATTGGAATTCCAAGTTAGAGATCATATGTTTCTGAAGGTGTCGCCGATGCGAGGACTATCTCGGTTTGGCAAGAAAGGAAAGTTGAGTCCAAGATTTGTTGGGCCATTCGAGATCCTGGAGAAGATCGGGACACTGGCTTATCGTCTAGCATTGCCGCCGAACTTATCGCAGATTCATAATGTGTTTCATGTTTCAATGCTTCGAAAGTACGAGCCGGACCCTGGCCATATACTCGATCATGAAGTCATTGAAATGGATGACCGCGTCTCATACGTGGAAAGGCCAGTAAGGATTGAAGATCGTAAGGAGCAGGTCTTAAGGAATAAGACGATTCCGCTGGTCAAGGTTATCTGGGAACACCATGGAACTGAAGGAGCTACTTGGGAAAGCGAGGATGAAATGAAGAAGAAGTATCCGTACCTGTTTGAGTAGATCGATGTAATCTCCATTTTTGTTGTAAGGATTGGTGGATGTAAATTTCGAGGACGAAATTTTTATAAGAAGGGAAGAATTGTAACAGTCTGAAAATTCGACCCAAATATCGGAATTTCTAAAGGAATGGAAACACTTCGTTAATACCTTCTGATCGACGCTCACTCACGATTAGCTACCCTGAGATGACCAATCGAAGGGGAAAGGCTAACTGGGGAGAATTTTCCAAACAGCCGCCCGTTGGTCTGAGACAGAGACAGAGTCGTAAATTAATGAAATTGACCACGAAATGAAATCCGACTTCGGACAATCGAATTAGTAAGACAAACACAATTACGAAATAAAGTCAGTTTCAGAAATGTCGCCAGAAGGGCAGACAGCCGGTGTACGTCGAGAAGCAAGACGTCAATGGAAAATTACCGAAATGCCCCCGGTAAATGCTCAGTCCTTAGGATCAATAGAATTAGGATTTTTGAGAGTAGATTCGACTAATCAAAATCAAATCCTGTCTAAAATTCGTTCGCGCTCGAGACCCGATCGGTGCATTTAGCACGCAAATCGAGGCAAGTCAAATCAGTTGTCAAATCAATCAAACGTCTTGTCAATCACATCAATCACATCATGGTTCAATTTCCAAGACAAGTCAATCTTGGTCCAATTCCCAATGCAATCCATCAAGTCACTCCATTTGTCATTTCAAGTACAAGTCACTATTTCACCTAATCCACTAACCCATTTGAATTTCACTTAAGTCTTACCCTTCTCTCACTCTCTCCTCCCTCACCCCCATTCGGCCGAGACCCCTTTCTCTCCCTCTCTCCTTTTTTTCTTCTTCTCCTCCCTTGATTTCCCGTCCGCCCGAGAGCTCCTCCTCCCCGTCGTTCGGCCGCCCGGTTCCGCCGTTGCCGTCGATCATCATCCTTCAAGCCGTTGCCTAGGTAAGCTTCCTTGGACCCTTCTCTCTCCATTCTCCATGGCCGTGAGGCCCTTTGGACGCCGAACCAACCTCACCGTCTCTCTCTCTCTCTCTCTCTCTCTCTCTCTCTCTCTCTCTCTCTCTCGGTTCCTCCATGTAGCCGAGCCGACATCGCCGTCATTTCCACCGTCCTCCGGCCGCCGTCCATCCTCACCGGCCACCCACACTCTTTGGTAAGTGCTCCAAGCTCCCTTGTCTTCATTTTCCACGGCTATTCGAAGCCGTTTGTTGACCGAGCCAACCCAAATCCCCTTGTAGGCCGTGAGCCACACTTGGCCGTCCCTTGCTCCGCCTCGCGTCGTCGTCATTTCCAACCCATATCCGGTAAGCTCTACCCCTAATCTTTGTTTAGGTTAGTAATATACATTTGTGGAATGTTAATAGAGGCCGATTATGATGATTTTAGTAAAGAGATTGCATGGTTCAAGCCTAGACAAGTAAGGTTGCGTTATGTGCATGGTGCAAGGGGTTAAACTAAGAGTTTGGAGGCTTGTAGACGGCTGGAAGTGTGGTATACAAGGCTGTGGAAATTCGGTCTAGGCGTGTATAGGGTGGACTGAAAGGGATTAATGGGCTTCGAGACTTAAATCACTTGAATCGGACCTAATACGGGCTGCCGGGCCTAAATACAACTAATGGACTTACTAATGGTTGATATCCACCATCCGAATGGGCCTTGAAAACATGATTAGTGGGCTGCAAATGTGGGCTTAGGCGTGTACTTAATGGGCCAAAGGGAACTAATGGGTTTGGAAGCTTTAAAAATCAAGTAATTGGGCCAAAACTAATCAGAATGGGCCAAATCTAGCTAATGGGCCACTAATGGACGAAAATCCACTTAAATTGGGCCTAAATTAAGTCCATGAACATTAAAGAATGAAACCCAAAAATGTATATGGGCTTGGGTACTCAAATTGGGCCTAAAATAATGAATATGGGCTTAAATAGTAAACCTTTAGAAATGGGCTTGGGCCTTGCACGAAATTAATAAAAATAGGCCCAACCCATATGAATTAATTTAAGAATTAATTATTGGACCTCAACTATTGAAGTGGGCCTTAGGCCCAGTCGAACTTAGCTTGATTAATAAGAGGTTCTTAATTAGATTAGACCTTGGTTTATATGGGTTAGATTAACGAGTTGCCCTTGAGTAAGTGATGACAATGACAGACTCTTGTATGAGATGTAAGGCGAATTTAGATGATCGAGACTTTGAAAGTAGAGGCCTACGATCCATGTCTGTTTGGTTGATGAACGTGAGGTTCACTGATCGATTGAATGATGTGCTCTACTTCTGCACTTGTATCTATTTGCATGCATGCTCTGTGTTGAGTTATTGATGTGATCATCTGGGCCTTGCATACATTCAGAGCATTGCATGAGTCACTGGAGATGTGACGTGAGATTGTGCCCTGAGGGGAAGTGGAGAGAAAAGGGAGACCAACGTAAGGCGTCAGAGACGCAGTGTGGTACGGGCCTATGTGGCACCGAGATTTATGCCGTGTGGCACTGTTGGTAGCGCCCTGATGGGAGATGGAGAGAAAAGGGAGGCCAGCATAAGGCGTCCGAGACGCAGCGTGGCATTGCCGTGTGGCACTGTTGGTAGAGCCCTGATGGGAATTGGAGTGATAGGCGGGCTGATCCATGGGATCTGTGATGGCCGTTTGAGGCCTGTGGCATTGCATACCATGATTGCTGATTGTTGATATTGCCCGTCTGTATTGCATGAATTGTTATGACGAAACTCGTATTGGCTATATGAGGCATGATAATAACTGGGGAGGTCGAGAGCGTTGGACTCCGAGTACCAAACCCTAGTTACTAGTTAGGACCGACCTCACTCGTATATCCTACCCTACGCTAGGATTAGTGGTGAGCTTGCTGAGTCCTCGACTCACTGGCGTTGGTTGCCACCCTTTTCAGATCCAGGTCGCTAGTGATGGATGTGCCACCGATGCTTTTTAGTCTGCCGATCCAGATGGACACCCAGGTTACCCTCCATTTTGATATGCACGCTACCCTGTGGCATAGGCATGTGACGACTGTGCTCGTAGATCAGGGAGGTCCTTACTTAGTGCCCCATAGATTCGAGGCTTGGTTTAGAGAGGGCCTACATGGCTTTGAGGGACCCTAGAGAGATTCTCCGATTCCCATGGAGGAGGACCCGTTTTGGCTCCAGCCTGCAGAATATGGAGGCCAGGTGATCGACCCCGACCCGAAGCAGGAGTTGCCGTCTCCAGGGCGCTCCGAGATAGATGGCCACGAGGAGGGCGATGCGATGGATACCGAGGTGGAGGATCCAGAGGAAGACCCTGTGGAGGATTCCGACGAGGAGGACTGAGTTATAGCAGAATCCCGATGTTTTGAGGATTAGTAGAGCATAGGATGATCTACAGCTAGTGGTTTTCTTTTGGTGGTCTGTACCTAACGCTAATCGTATTTATGAAATGTTGTTTATGTTTATCTTGTCCATGCTACCCCTTTGCTATGTATGATTGTGTGTATGGATAGGAGGCACGCTTCCGCAGGTATGAGAATTTGGCGCAAGTGTCGTCGTCTGGTCGCGACGAAGAGAAAGTATCCCTAGGCCGTCGCTTATCGTGAACCAGGCGAGCGCGAGGTGTATCTTCCGCAGGAACGGGATGCCGCGTTCCCGAGAAGGGATCCGGGGCGTGACACTCTGTCTGTGGATAACTTGGTACAACTGTTCGCACCAAGAAACGATGAGGGCGGGGAGTGGTTGTCGGGGCAGAGACCCGATCAAGGAAGCGGCTCCCGACAGGCTTCTAGTTGAGGTGGCGAACAGAGTGGCCTAGGTTGTGCATTTTCAGGGTGAGTCTGGATGTCGACCGGGTTCAACTGCATTTAAGCTGCAGCGACTATTTACATGCATATACATGTCAGTGGACGCGATAGTAGACGAAAGCTTAGTTGCTAGATTTAGAATTCTGAATTCCTGAATGGGAATTTCGTTTGTTTTAGGTGTGAGTTTTAGCGAGGATGAGCAGTAGGGGCAGAAGACCGACTGCTGGTGCATCGAGCTCGAGGGCTCCTGAGCCTGAAGGGGATCCTAGGATCGAAGAGATGATGAGAGTTCTGACTGAGGTGAGTAACTTGATGGCTAGGCAAGCTGCCGAGAGAGCTGCCACTGTAGCACAAGCAGCTGAGGCCGCCTTGGCCGCTGCGAATGGAGCCAATGGAGGCAATGGGCATGGAAATGGAGGACGTCAGACCCATCACATTGTGGAACAGTTTCTGAAGTTGCAGCCGTCGAGGTTTGATGGTAGTGGTGGTCCCGAAGTAGCTGCCTTGTGGATCGAACAGCTTGAGAAGGCTTTCACCGTTTTGGGTTGCGCAGATGAGGAAAAGGTTTCGTTGGCAACTTATCAGCTTCAGGGGACTGCAGATGACTGGTGGAAGGCCACCAGAGGGCGAGTCTTTCCGGATGGCATGAGGCCAAACTGGGCTGCTTTCTGTGCAGCATTTAATGGAAAGTATTTCTCTGAGGCAGCCCAAGAGAGGAAAATGGAAGAGTTCATAAGGCTTCGCCAAGGATCTATGACGGTGGATCAGTATGAAGGTGAATTTGCTAGATTGTCCAAGTTTGCTCGAAGACTGATTGAGGATCCGTGGGACAAGGCCAGAAGATTCAGAGAAGGCTTGAGGCCTGAACTGAAGAGTATGATAATCGCCACAGGACTGAGGGACTATAATGAGATTTATGAGCGAGCACTGGCGATAGAGCGAGACCTGCAAGAGAAGGCTGCCGCATCTGGATCGCGGTTTGTGCCAAGAGGGAACTTCAGGGACTTTGGCAAGAGGCCAATGAAGGACACCCGCAGGTTCGTTCCACCTGCGAGAAGAACCCTGGGAAAGCCGTCATTCCCCGGGAATCAGGTCTGCCGTGACTGTGGCAGGAGGCATGGGAACAGCCCTTGCCCGAGGAAGACTGGGGGCTGCTTTGGATGTGGCCAGACGGGGCATATTCTGAGGAACTGCCCGAGAAGAGGTCCGAGACCCCCGTTCCAGCCGCAGCCGCAGCCGCCGCTAGCGAATGCTCCTCAGGGGAATCAGAACCGTCCACCTGCTCAAGGACGAGTCTACGCAGTGGCGCGAAAGGACGCTGAGAACGCGCCAGGGGTGATCATAGGTACCGTCTCTCTCTGTGGTCATGCTGCTTATGCTTTGTTTGATCCGGAAGCGTCGCACTCCTTCGTGTCTGCACGTTTTGCTGAGTTGTCTGATATGAATGTTAGTTCTGGGCGTTAGAGAGGAAGAGATCGATTTAGCTGTTTTGCCTATGTTTGATTTCGACGTGATTGTTGGCATGGATTGGTTGGTTAGACATGGGGCAGTAATAGATTATGGTAGGAGTATGATACAGCTAAACCCAGTCGGCCACCCTGGGTATGACTTTAGAGGGAATCGAGGAGGAACGTCGATTCCTTGGATTTCGTCGTTAGAAGCGACCAAATTGATGGACGAGGGTTGTCTGGGATTTTTGGCATCAGTGTCAGATTCGACTGCTCAAGAAGTGAAGTTGGAAGAGGTGCCTGTAGTGAGAGAGTACCCGGATGTATTTCCTCAAGAGTTGCCTGGCTTGCCACCAGAACGAGACGTGGAATTTGTGATTGAGCTGGCACCTGGAACAGAGCCGATCTCGAAAGCACCGTATAGGATGTCGTTGTCTGAGTTGAAGGAGTTGAAGGTACAGATGCAAGAGCTATTGGATAAAGGATTTATCCGCCCTAGTGCCTCGCCATGGGGAGCCCCGGTGCTGTTTGTTAAGAAGAAGGACGGATCGCTAAGACTGTGTATCGACTACAGACAGCTGAACCAAGTGACGATCAAGAATAAGTATCCTCTGCCAAGGATTGATGATCTGTTTGACCAACTGCAAGGCGCGTGTGTGTTCTCCAAGATAGACCTAAGGACAGGCTATCACCAGCTGAGGATTAAGAAAGAGGACGTGCCTAAAACTGCCTTTAGGACGAGGTATGGGCACTACGAGTTCACAGTTATGCCGTTTGGGTTGACGAACGCCCCAGCAACATTTATGGATATGATGAATCGAGTGTTCAAGGAGTTTCTGGATCAGTTCGTGATAGTCTTCATTGATGATATATTGGTGTATTCGAAGAGTTCTGAGGACCACGAGGAACACTTAAGGATTGTCCTGCATACGTTAAGGGAACACTCGCTGTATGCGAAGTTTAGCAAGTGTGAGTTCTGGTTAAGCAGAGTGGCATTCCTTGGACACATAGTATCTGGAGAAGGAATATCAGTGGATCCAGCAAAGATAGAGGCTGTGGAGAAGTGGCCGAGGCCAACAACTGTGACTGAAGTACGAAGTTTTCTTGGATTGGCTGGCTACTACAGACGCTTTGTGGAAAGGTTCTCGGTGATAGCGTCTCCTCTGACCCATTTGTTGAAGAAGGAAACGAGTTTTGAATGGACCGAGAAGTGCGAGGAGAGTTTTTAGGAGTTGAAGGATCGATTGACTTCCACACTAGTGTTAACCATCCCGTCTGGACCTGGAGGATTTGAGATATACAGCGATGCGTCCTTAAGAGGATTGGGATGTGTCTTGATGCAGCATAGACGAGTAGTAGCTTATGCATCTCGAAAGTTAAGGCCACATGAGATGAACTACCCAACGCACGACCTGGAGTTAGCTGCCATAGTGTTCGCACTGAAGATTTGGAGACATTATTTGGTGGGAGAGAAGTTCCAGATTCACACAGATCATCAGAGTTTGAAGTATTTGTTTTCGCAAAAAGAACTGAATATGAGGCAGCGTCGTTGGATGGAGCTGTTAAAGGACTACGACTGCGATATTCTATACCACCCAGGAAAGGCGAATAAGGTAGCGGATGCTCTGAGCAGGAAGTCGAGTATTGCGCATATGATGGTCAAGGAGTGGACATTGCTGGAAGAAATCAGAGATTCTGAGTTTAAGGTCGAGGTAGGAAACCTCTCAAGTCTGATGGCCACCCTGCAGATTGAACCAGAGATTCAGCTTAGGATCAAGGAGTTGCAGTCTACGGATCCAGACATTCAGAAGATTGTGGCGATGAATGCAGATGACAGGAAAGCTGAGTTCCAAGTAACTGCTGATGGAATATTGAAGTTTAAAGGACGTCTGTGCGTGCCAAATGAGAAAGAACTAAAGGAAAGGATTTTGTCTGAGGCGCACAGGAGCAACTACAGTATTCATCCAGGGACTACGAAGATGTATCAGAATTTGTGTCGGCACTATTGGTGGAACGGCATGAAGGTGGATGTGGCTAAGCATGTGGCCAAGTGTCTGACGTGTCAGCAAGTAAAGGCGCAGCATTGCAAGCCTGGAGGATTATTGCAACCATTGGAAATCCCAGAATGGAAATGGGAGCATGTCACTATGGATTTTGTGACAGGATTGCCAAGGAGCCAAAGAGGGAATGATTCGATATGGGTAATAGTGGACAGACTGACAAAATCAGCTCATTTCATTGCAGTACGAAAGGACTCCACGTTGGAAAGGTTGGCAGAATTGTACGTGAGGCAGGTCGTGAGATTGCATGGGGTACTAGTAAGTATTGTGTCAGACAGAGATCCTCGTTTCACAGCCACATTTTGGAAGAGTTTGTAGGGTGCTTTGGGTACAGAGTTGAGGTTCAGTACAGCCTACCATCCCCAGACAGATGGTCAGTCGGAAAGGACTATACAGACTCTGGAGGACATGCTGAGAGCGTGCGTAATAGACTTCAAGGGAGGCTGGGAAGAACAGTTACACTTGGTAGAGTCCTTTCGTACTGCAATGAAATGAGCTGATTTCGTCAGTCTGTCCACTATTACCCAAATCGAATCATTGCCTCTCTGACTTCTTGGCAATCTTGTCACAAAATCCATAGTGACATGCTCCCATTTCCACTCTGGGATTTCTAATGGTTGCAATAATCCTCCAGGCTTGCAATGCTGTGCCTTTACCTGTTGACACGTCAGACACTTAGCTACATGCTTAGCCACATCCACCTTTATTCCATTCCACCAATAGTGCTGACGCAAATTCTGACACATCTTAGTACTCCCTGGATGAATACTGTAGTTACTTCTGTGTGCCTCGGACAAAATCTTTTCCTTTAGCGCCTCGTCGTTAGGCACGCACGGACGTCCTCTAAACTTCAATATTCCGTCAGCAGTCACTTGGAACTCGGCCTTCCTCTCATCTGCATTCATCGCCACAATCTTCTGAATGTCCGGGTCCGTAGATTGCATCTCCTTGATTCTTAGCTGAATCTCTGGTTCGATCTGCAACGTAGCCATCAGACTCGAGAGGTTTCCTACCTCGACCTTGAACTCAGAATCTCTGATTTCCTCCGGTAATGTCCACTCCTTGACCATCATATCGCAGTCGTAGTCCTTCAACAACTCCATCCAACGACGCTGCCTCATATTCAACTCCTTCTGCAAGAACAGATACTTCAAACTCTGATGGTCCGTAAAAATCTGGAATTTCTCTCCCACCAGATAATGCCTCCAAATCTTCAATGCAAAGACAATTGCAGCTAACTCCAAGTCTTGCGTCGGGTAATTCATCTCATGCGGCCTCAGCTGTCGAGATGCATAAGCTACCACTTGTCCATGCTGCATCAAGACGCACCCCAATCCTCTTAATGACGCATCGCTGTATATCTCAAATCCTCCCGGTCCAGACGGAATGGTTAAGACTGGTGCGGAAGTCAATCGATCCTTCAACTCCTGAAAACTCTCCTCGCATTTCTCAGTCCATTGAAACTTTGTTTCCTTCTTCAACAAACGCGTCAGAGGAGACGCTATCACAGAGAATCTTTCCACGAAGCGTCTATAATACCCAGCCAATCCAAGGAAACTTCGCACTTCCGTCACGGTCGTAGGTCTCGGCCATTTCTCTACTGCCTCAATCTTAGATGGGTCCACTGATATTCCTTCTCCAGATACTATATGACCAAGAAACGCCACTCTGTTCAGCCAGAACTCACACTTACTAAACTTCGCATACAGCGAATGTTCCCTTAGCGTTCGCAGGACGATCCTTAAGTGTTCCTCGTGGTCCTCAGAACTCTTCGAATACACCAATATGTCATCAATGAAGACTATCACAAACTGATCCAGAAACTCCTTGAACACTCGATTCATCATGTCCATAAATGCGGCTGGAGCATTTGTCAATCCAAACGGCATAACTGTGAACTCATAGTGCCCATACCTCGTCCTAAAAGCAGTCTTAGGCACATCCTCTTTCTTAATCCTTAACTGGTGATAGCCTGTCCTTAGGTCTATCTTGGAGAACACGCAGGCGCCTTGAAGTTGGTCGAACAGGTCATCAATCCTTGGTAGAGGATACTTATTCTTGATCGTCACTTGGTTCAGCTGTCTGTAATCGATGCACAGTCTTAGTGATCCATCCTTCTTCTTAACAAATAGCACCGGAGCTCCCCATGGCGAAGCACTGGGGCGGATAAATCCTTTATGCAGTAGCTCTTGCATTTGCACCTTCAATTCCTTCAACTCCGACAACGACATCCTATACGGTGCTTTCGAGATCCGCTCTGTTCCAGGTGCCAGTTCAATCATAAATTCTACTTCACGCTCAGGTGGCAATCTAGGCAACTCTTGAGGAAATACATCTGGATACTCACTTACTACATGCACTTCTTCTAACTTCATTTCTAGGGCAGACGAATCTAATACTGATGCCAAAAATCCCAGGCAACCTTCATCCATTAACTTGGTCGCCTCTAAAGATGAGATCCAAGGAATCGACGTTCCTCCACGATTTCCCTTAAATTCATACCTAGGGTGGCCTACTGGGTTTAGCTGTATGATACTCCTACTACAGTCTACCACTGCACCATGCCTAACTAGCCAATCCATGCCAACAATCACATCAAAATCATACATGGGCAGAACAGCTAAGTCAATTTCTTCTTGCCTATCGCCCAGAGCTAACTTACACCCCTTACATCCTAACGCAACAACCACTCTATCCTTCAGCGGGGTGGTTACATGCAAAGTCACATCCAACGGCTTAACATTCATCCCAGACAACTCAACAAAACGTGCAGATACGAAAGAGTGCGACGCTCCCGGATCAAACAAGGCATAAGCGGTATGACCACAGAGAGAAACGGTACCTGTGATCACTCCTGGCGCATTCTCAGCGTCCTTGCGCGCCACTGCATATACTCGTCCCTGAGCAGGCGGACGATTTAGGTTTCCTTGCGGAGTGTTCACCATCTGCGGTTGTTGCTGTTGTTGTTGGAATGGGGGTCTCTGACCTTTCCTCGGGCAGTTCCTCAGAATATGCCCCGTCTGGCTACATCCAAAGCAGCCTCCAGTCTTCCTCGGGCAAGGGCTGTTCCCATGCCTCCTGCCACAGTCACGGCAGACCTGATTCCCAGGGAACGATGGCTTTCCCAGGGTTCTCCTCGCAGGTGGAACGAACCTGCGGTTGTCTTTCATTGGCCTCTTGCCAAAGTCTCTGAAGTTCCCCCTTGGCACAAACCGCGATCCAGATGGGCGGCCTTTTCTTGCAGATCCCGCTCTATCGCCAGGGCTCGCTCATAGATCTCATTGTAGTCCCTTAGCCCAGTGGCGATGATCATACTCTTCAACTCGGGCCTCAATCCTTCCCTGAATCTCCTGGCCTTATCCCATGGGTCGTCAATCAGCCTTCGTGCGAACTTGGACAGCCTGGCAAATTCGCCCTCATATTGGTCCACCGTCAGCGATCCTTGGCGGAGCCTGATAAACTCTTCCATTTTCCTTTCCTGGGCTGCCTCAGAGAAATACTTGCCATTGAATGCTGTACAGAAGGCGGTCCAGTTTGGCCTCATGCCATCCGGAAAGACTCGTCCTCTGGTGGCTTTCCACCAATCATCTGCAGTACCCTGAAGTTGATAAGTTGCCAGCGAAACCTTTTCCTCGTCTGCGCAACCCAACACGGAGAAAGCCTTCTCTAGCTGCTCGATCCACAAGGCAGCTACCTCAGGACCACCACTGCCATCAAACTTCGACGGCTGCAACTTCAGAAACTGCTCCACCATATGATGAGTCTGACGTCCACCATTTCCATGCCCATTGCCTCCATTGGCTCCATTCGCAGCGGCCAAGGTGGCCTCAGCTGCTTGGGCTACAGTGGCAGCTCTCTCAGCAGCTTGCCTAGCCATCAAGTTACTCACTTCAGTCAGAACTCTCATCATTTCTTCGATTCTGGGGTCCCCTTCAGACTCAGGAGCCCTCGAGCTCGATGCACCAGCAGTCGGTCTTCTGCCCCTATTGCTCATCCTTGCTAAAACTCACACCTAAAACAAACAAAATTCCCATTCAGGAATTCGGAATTCTAAATCTAGCAACCAAGCTTTCGTCTACTGTCGCGTCCACTGACATGTATATGCATGTAAATATTCGCTGCAGCTTAAATGCAGTTGAACCCGGTCGACATCTAGACTCAACCCTGCAAATGCATAACCCAGGCCACTCTGTTCGCAACCTCAACTAGAAGCCTGTCGGGAGCCGCTTCCTTGATCAGGTCTCTGCCCCGGCGACCACTCCCCGCCCTCATCGTTTCTTGGTGCGAACAGTTGTCCTAAGAAATTCATAGACAAAGAGAATCCCACTCCACGTGTCCCATACCACGCTTCATCACAGTTTTTAGACGTCCCGTCAATCCTGTCCCATACCAGGCTGACGGTCACCAAATCCAACAATATGAATGCATGCATTTCTTTCAAAATCCAAATCTCCTTTTTCAACAATAAACTTTCCATTTCTAAACCATTTTGCTTTCGGTGCAGAAATCATGTAATGCATGATGGTCAAGCAGCGCACGACAGCCGACTAGGCATACAATCACATGCAATACCTCACGGACTAACATTCAGCAATCAGCATTCAAGCGCCCAACCCATGGGGCTCTGCCATAGGACCTTACCTCAGGTCCTGACGCACCTGCAGCTTAGCATGAAATACCTTATCCCAAGGTTACTCTAGATAATCAATTCCGCTAAGCAATCACATGCGCCAATCAAATCATGCATTCTACCCTTCCTAATCCTTAGGTCTAGGGTCTGTCTAACTAACTACCCCAAAATCATCAGCCTTATCACTCCAAACCTCGAACGGTCTCGTATCGAGCTGACCTTACTTTGATACCACTCGAACGGGGATGTCACGCCCCGGATCCCCACTCGGGAACGCGGCATCCCGTTGCTGCGGAAGATACACCTCGCGCTCGTCTAGTTTACGCTACGCGACGGCCCAGGAATATTTTCTCTTCGTCGCGACCAGACGACGCGGCTTGCGCCAATCTCTCATACCTGCGGAAGCGTGCCTTCTATCCATACACACAAGCATACATAGCAAAGGGGTAGCATAAACAATATGGACATAAACAGCATTACATAAATATAATTAGCGTTAGGTACAGACTCCCAAAAAGATACCACTAGCTGCAGATTATCCTATGCTCAACTAATCCTCAAAACATCGGGATTCTGCCATAACTCAGTCCTCCTCGTCGGAATCCTCCACAGGGTCCTCCTCTGGATCCTCCTCCTCGGTATCCATCGCATCGCCCTCCTCGTGGCCATCTATCTCGGAGCGCCCTGGAGACGGCAACTCCTGCTTCGGGTCGGGGTCGATCAGCTGGCCTCCATATTCCGCAGGCTGGAGCCAAAACGGGTCCTCCTCCATGGGAATCGGGGAATCTCTCTAGGGTCCCTCAAAGCCATGTAGGCCCTCTCTAAACCAAGTCTCGAATCTATGGGGCACTAAGTAAGGACCTCCCTGATTTACGAGCACAGTCGTCACATGCCTATGCCACAGGGTAGCATGCATATCAAAATGGAGGGTAACCTAGGTGTCCATCTGGATCGGCAGACCAAAAAGCATCGGTGGCATGTCCATCACGGGCGACCTGGATCTGAAAAAGGTGGCAACCAACGCCAGTGAGTCGAGGACTCAGCAAGCTCACCACTAATCCTAGCGTAGGGTAGGATATACAAGTGGGGTCGGTCCTAACCAGTAACTAGGGTTCAGGAATCAAAGTTCAACGCTCTCGATCTCCCCAGTTATTATCACCCCCATGTAGCCAATACGGGGTTCATCATAACAATTCATACAATACAGATGGGCGATATTAACAAACAGCAATAACATTATGCAAATGCCACGGGCCTCAAACGGCCATCACGGATCCCAAGGATCAGCCCGCCTATCACTCCAATTCCCATCAGGGCTCTACCAACAGTGCCACACGGCATGCCACGCTGCGTCTCGGACGCCTTATGCTGGCCTCCCTTTTCTCTCCATCTCCCACCAGGACGCTACCAACAGTGCCACACGGCAGTAATCTCGGTGCCACATAGGCCCGTACCACACTGCGTTTCTGACGCCTTACGTTCGTCTCCCTTTTCTCTCCACTTCCCCTCTGGGCACAATCTCATGTCACATCCCCAGTGACTCATGCAATGCTCTGAATGTATGCAGGGCCCAGATGATCACATCAATAATTCAACACAGAGCATGCATGCCAATAATCATAAGTGCAAGACAGAGCACATCAATCGACCAACTGATACATCTCATGATCAACGAGCCAAGCAGACGTAGATCAATTATCTCTATCCACAAGGTTTCGATAATCCAAGTCCGCCTTACATCTTAAACAAAAGTCTACTATACTATCAATTATCCAAGGACAATCCACTAATCGAGCCCATATAAACCAAGGTCTAATCTAATGAAGGGTCTCTAATTACTCAAGCTAAGTTCGACTGGGCCTAAGGCCCACTTCAATAGTTGAGGTCCAATGATTAATTCTTAAATTAATTCATATGGGTTGGGCCTATTATTTTATTAAATTCGTGTGAGGCCCAAGCCCATTTCTAAAGGTTTACTATTCAAGCCCATATTCATTATTTTAGGCCTAATTTGAATACCCAAGCCCATATACATTTTTGGGTTTCATTCTTTAATGTTCATGGACTTAATTTAGGCCCAATTTAAGAGGATTTTCGTCCATTAGTGGCCCACTAGCTAGATTTGGCCCATTTTGATTAGTTTTGGCCCAATTACTTAATTTTTAAAGCTTTCAAGCCCATTAGTTCCCTTTGGCCCATTAAGTACACGCCTAAGCCCACATTTGCAGCCCACTAATCATGTTTTCAAGGCCCATTCAGATGGTGGATATCAACCATTAGTAAGTCCATTAGTTGTATTTAGGCCCGGTAGCTCGTATTAGGTCCGATTCAAGTGATTTAAGTCTCGAAGCCCATTAATCCCTTTCGGTCCACCCTATACACGCCTAGACCGAATTTCCACAGCCTTGTATACCACATTTCCAGCCCTCTACAAGCCTCCAAACTCTTAGTTTAACCCCTTGCACCGTGCACATAACGCAACCTTACTTGTCTAGGCTTGAACCAGGAAATCTCTTTACTAAAATCATCATCATCGGCCTCTATTAACATTCCACAAATGTATATTACTAACCTAAACAAAGATTAGGGGTAGAGCTTACCAAATTTCGCTCGAGACAACGACGACAACGGCAAGGGACAACGGGCGGCCGACGGTCTCACGGCAAGGGAGGAAGAGAGGCGGCTGATCGGAGTTGGTTCGGGGGTTCCACCACCTTCCAAGGGCCCTAGAATGATGATTCCACAAGGCAACAATGGGTGAGAGGCCGAGGAGGGACAAGGTGGTTCGGGCGGTTCACAAAGGAGTGAAACGACAAAGGGAGTACCGAAGGAAATGGGGGCTGTTTCGGGTAGCAAATGGGGTAGTTGAACCATGGAACTTGCAGCGATGGTAGCTAAGACACTTACCTAGTGATGAGGATGAACGGCGGTGATCGGCTTGGCCGGACGAAGGAGGAACGACGGGCGGCGTTGGGCGGCACGGCTGGGGATTCAACCGAGAGAGGGGAGAGAGATCAGGTTGGAACGGTCCCAATGGGGGTCCCCAAGGCCACGAAAATCATGAGGAGAAGGAGTAAGGGGACATACCACGTGAGGATGTGGGCTGGTGGTGGCGGCGGCGCTCCACAACGGCGGACGGTGGCTCGGGCGGACGGAAAATCAAGGAAGGAGAAGAAGAAAAAGAAGAGAGGGAAGTGAGGGGGTGGCCGGCCGAATTTGAGAAGAATGAGGGAGGAGAGAGAGAGATCAAAGTTAAGATGGGATTATAGTGGGGTGGTTGAGTGAATAGTGACTAGGATAAGACTTGTACTTTGACATGTTGATTGACATTCTTGGGAATTGAACCATGATTGACTTGCCTTGGAAATTGTGCCATGATGGATTTGATTGATTTGACAACTGATTTGACTTGCCTCGATTTGCGTGCCAAATGCATCGATCGGGTCTCGAGCGCGAACGAATTTTCGACAGGATTTGATTTTGATTGATCGAATCTACTCTCAAAAATCCTAATTCTATTAATCCTAAGGACTGAGCATTTACCGGGGGCATTTCGGTAATTTTCCGATCACGTCTTGCTTCTCGACGTACACCGGCTGTCTGCCCTTCTGGCGACATTTCTGAAACTGAGTTCATTTCGTAATTGTGTTTGTCTTACTAATTCGATTGTCCGAAGTCGGATTTCATTTCGTGGTCAATTTCATTAATTTACGACTCTGTCTCTGCCTCAGACCAACGGGCGGCTGTTTGGAAAATTCTCCCCAATTAGCCTTTTCCCTTCGGTTGGTCATCTCAGGGTAGCTAATACTGAGTGAGCGTCGATCAGAGGGTATTAACAAAGTGTTTCCATTCCTTTAGAAATTCCGATATTTGGGTCAAATTTTCAGACTGTTACACCTCACGCCATCTTCTTCTTCCTCTCCTCCTCCTTGCTTCGTCCGCCCGAAGCCGCCTCCAACGCCGTACCGCCCTTGCCGTCGCCTAGTCGCCACCGTCCGACCCTCCAACGCCCTTGGTGAGTCTCCTTAGTTCCTCACCTTCTCTTTTTCGTGGCCATTTAGTCCTTGGTTGAGCCGGGCTAACCTCATTCCCTCTCTACCTCTCTCGGTTTTGTCCGCCCGAGAAGAGCACCAGCCACCATCCGCCCTCTCGCCGTTGCACCGCCTCCACCATCCTCGTGCCAACTTCGGTAAGCCTCCTAACTCATCTCTCTCTCCTTTCCACGGTCCCTTGACCTTGCTCAATGACCGAGCCAACCCGATTCCCCTTGTAGGCCGAGAGACCCACCTTGAGCCGTCCGGTGTCCTCCGTCGTTGTCGCCTCTAATCCAACTCGTTTTGGTAAGCTCTACCACTAACCTTGGCTTAGGCTAGATGTATTTGAGTGTGGTATGGTGTATGAAAGGGTTAGTGATTTCGGTTTAGGCATAAATTGAACGATTTTGTGGAATGCACATTAAGTTAACTCAAGGGACCTTCGTTTGGGCGAAACTTGGGGGCTGTTGGCATGCAAATTTGGCTTAGAAATGTTAAGTGTGGGCTGCGATGTATGGGATAGGCGTGCTAGAGGTGGGCCGTGTACGGTTGATGGGCTCGATGGCTTAAAACTATGCAAAATTAACCTTGTATAAACTATCGGGCCTAGATACTCTAATGGGCAGGCTAATGGACGAATTTATTAGACAAATTAGGCCTTATAATCGTCAAATATGGGCTGCCATAATGAGTTAGGCGTGGATTAATGGGCCAAAATGTGTAATTGGTTGGGGGCCCAAATTCTAAGCTAAATGGACCTAAACTAATTCAATTGGACCCTAATTGTATTGTGGGCTTTAATGGACGAAAATTTAGACTAATTGGGGCCGAATTATAATTTAGAATATTAAATATGAGGCCCAATAATGTATATGGGCTTAGGACAGCAAATTGGGCCTAAATTAGTCGAATCGGGCTCAATAGGTTAATCTTTAAAATTGGGCCTGGGCCTTGCACGAATTTAAGAAAATAGTGGGCCGAATTATATATTTACTGTAAGGGATAAATTACGATCCTTAAATCCTGAACTGAGCCTTAGGGCCGATTGGACCCGAACTAATTAACTGAACCCCAAACCAAGCTAGCCCTAATTCATCGGAACGAAAGACGATTAAGATGTTGAATATGGGTTACTAATCCCCTGGGAACTAAGATGGGTTATGGGTTTAACTAGACTGAGTTTCCATTTATTGGGTTCCTGAGTTAACGTTAGTCATGATTGAACTTTTGTTTAAGGAATTGATTGTAGAGCCTTGGGCCTTTGCAATGCCGTTCTGCTAAACGTAGTGGGTTATTGTAACAGTCTGAAAATTCGACCCAAATATCGGAATTTCTAAAGGAATGGAAACACTTCGTTAATACCTCTGATCGACGCTCACTCAGGATTAGCTACCCTGAGATGACCAACCGAAGGGGAAAGGCTAACTGGGGAGAATTTTCCAAACGGCCGCCCGTTGGTCTGAGACAGAGTCGTAAATTAATGAAATTGACCACGAAATGAAATCCGACTCCGGACAATCGAATTAGTAAGACAAACACAATTACGAAATAAAGTCAGTTTCAGAAATGTCGCCAGAAGGGCAGACAGCCGGTGTACGTCGAGAAGCAAGACGTCAATGGAAAATTACCGAAATGCCCCCGGTAAATGCTCAGTCCTTATGATTAATAGAATTAGGATTTTTGAGAGTAGATTCGACTAATCGAAATCAAATCCTGTCTGAAATTCGTTCGCACTCGAGACCCGATCGGTGCATTTGGCACGCAAATCGAGGCAAGTCAAATCAGTTGTCAAATCAATCGATGTCTTGTCAATCAATCAATCAAATCCATCGGTCAATCATGGCACAATTTCCAAGGCAATCCATCAAGTCAATGTCAAATACACATGTCTTGTAAAATTCAAATCAAGGTCACTATTCACTTACTATTCACCTCACCTAACACACTACCCCCTCTCACTTAAGTCTCTTCTCTCTCTCTCCTCCCTCATTCTCTCATTTTCGGCCACCCTCCTCTCTCCCCCTCTCCCGAAATCTCTCTCCCTCCCGTGCTCGTCTCTCTCGGCCCTCTCTCCCTCCGCCACCGTCGCCGCCGCCGCCGAGCCCTCCGGCCACCGCCGATCCTCCTCAACTTTAGGTAAGTCTTCCTAGCTTACTCTTGATCATTTACCACGGCTTGGACCCCCACGAAAAGCCCGAAACAGCCCGCCTCCTCATCGTCGTTTTCTTCGTCGTTTCGCTTCCATTTGAACCCGAACTTGTTCCACCTTGTTTCCTTGCATCCCTCATGTCTTTGGCTTGGCAAATGGTCACCTTAGGACCCTTGGAACTCCGTGGAACCGCCGGAACAGCCACCGTTGCCGCCGCTTCCCTCCCTAAGCCGTGAGCTCCAACCGGCCGTTCCTTGCTCCGCCTCGCGTCGTCGTCATTTCCAACCCATATCCGGTAAGCTCTACCCCTAATCTTGGTTTAGGTTAGTAATATACATTTGTGGAATGTTAATAGAGGCCGATTATGATGATTTTAGTAAAGAGATTGCATGGTTCAAGCCTAGACAAGTAAGGTTGCGTTATGTACTTGGTGCAAGGGGTTAAACTAAGAGCTTGGAGGCTTGTAGAGGGCTGGAAGTGTGGTATACAAGGCTGTGGAAATTCGGTCTAGGCGTGTATAGGGTGGACTGAAAGGGATTAATGGGCTTCGAGACTTAAATCACTTGAATCGGACCTAATACGGGCTACCGGGCCTAAATACAACTAATGGACTTACTAATGGTTGATATCCACCATCCGAATGGGCCTTGAAAACATGATTAGTGGGCTGCAAATGTGGGCTTAGGCGTGTACTTAATGGGCCAAAGGGAACTAATGGGCTTGGAAGCTTTAAAAATCAAGTAATTGGGCCAAAACTAATCAGAATGGGCCAAATCTAGCTAGTGGGCCACTAATGGACGAAAATCCACTTAAATTGGGCCTAAATTAAGTCCATGAACATTAAAGAATGAAACCCAAAAATGTATATGGGCTTGGGTACTCAAATTGGGCCTAAAATAATGAATATGGGCTTAAATAGTAAACCTTTAGAAATGGGCTTGGGCCTTGCACGAAATTAATAAAAATAGGCCCAACCCATATGAATTAATTTAAGAATTAATTATTGGACCTCAACTATTGAAGTGGGCCTTAGGCCCAGTCGAACTTAGCTTGATTAATTAGAGGTTCTTAATTAGATTAGACCTTGGTTTATATGGGTTGGATTAACGAGTTGCCCTTGAGTAAGTGATGACAATGACAGACTCTTGTATGAGATGTAAGGCGAATTTAGATGATCGAGACTTTGAAAGTAGAGGCCTACGATCCATGTCTGTTTGGTTGATGAACGTGAGGTTCACTGATCGATTGAATGATGTGCTCTACTCCTGCACTTGTATCTATTTGCATGCATGCTCTGTGTTGAGTTATTGATGTGATCATCTGGGCCCTGCATACATTAAGAGCATTGCATGAGTCACTGGGAATGTGACGTGAGATTGTGCCCTGAGGGGAAGTGGAGAGAAAAGGGAGACCAACGTAAGGCGTCAGAAACGCAGTGTGGTACGGGCCTATGTGGCACCGAGATTTATGCCGTGTGGCACTGTTGGTAGCGCCCTGATAGGAGATGGAGAGAAAAGGGAGGCCAGCATAAGGCGTCCGAGACGCAGCGTGGCATGCTGTGTGGCACTGTTGGTAGAGCCCTGATGGGAATTGGAGTGATAGGCGGGCTGATCCATGGGATATGTGATGGCCGTTTGAGGCCTGTGGCATTTGCATAATGTTATTGCTGATTGTTGATATTGCCCGTCTGTATTGCATGAATTGTTGTGACGAAACTCGTATTGGCTATATGAGGCATGATGATAACTAGGGAGATCGAGAGCGTTGGACTCCGAGTACCAAACCCTAGTTACTAGTTAGGACCGACCCCACTCGTATATCCTACCCTACGCTAGGATTAGTGGTGAGCTTGCTGAGTCCTCGACTCACTGGCGTTGGTTGCCACCCTTTTCAGATCCAGGTCGCTAGTGATGGATGTGCCACCGATGCTTTTTGGTCTGCCGATCCAGATGGACACCCAGGTTACCCTCCATTTTGATATGCACGCTACCCTGTGGTATAGGCATGTGACGACTGTGCTCGTAGATCAGGGAGGTCCTTACTTAGTGCCCCATAGATTCGAGGCTTGGTTTAGAGAGGGCCTACATGGCTTTGAGGGACCCCAGAGAGATTCCCCGATTCCCATGGAGGAGGACCCGTTTTGGCTCCAGCCTGCAGAATATGGAGGCCAGGTGATCGACCCCGACCCGAAGCAGAGTTGCCGTCTCCAGGGCGCTCCGAGATCGATGGCCACGAGGAGGGCGATGCGATGGATACCGAGGAGGAGGATCCAGAGGAGGAGGATCCAGAGGAGGACCCTGTGGAGGATTCCGACGAGGAGGACTGAGTTATGGCAGAATCCCGATGTTTTGAGGATTAGTAGAGCGTAGGATGATCTACAGCTAGTGGTTTTCTTTTGGTAGTCTGTACCTAACGCTAATCGTATTTATGAAATGTTGTTTATGTTTATCTTGTCCATGCTACCCCTTTGCTATGTATGATTGTGTGTATGGATAGGAGGCACGCTTCCGCAGGTATGAGAATTTGGCGCAAGTGTCGTCGTCTGGTCGCGACGAAGAGAAAGTATCCCTGGGCCGTCGCTTATCGTGAACCAGGCGAGCGCGAGGTGTATCTTCCGCAGGAACGGGATGCCGCGTTCCCGAGAAGGGATCCGGGGCGTGACAGTTATTCGTACGATTCTTCGATGGGCCCTGTTCCTGTGCTTATGTACTATTGCATGCATGCTCTGTGACTAAATTACTGATGCAATCATTTGGGCCACGCATACATTCAGAGCATTGCATGAGTCACCGGAGTTGTGACATGAGAATGTGCCCAAGATGGGAAATGGAGAGAAAAGGGAGACCAACGTAAGGCGTCAGAAACGTAGTGTGGTATTGCCGTGTGGCACTGAGAATGAGCCCTAATGGGATTTGGAGTGATAGGCGGGTTCGATCCATTATGGCCGGTTGAGGCCCGAGCATGATCCGTGGGATCCGATATGGCCGTCTAAGGCCTGCATCATTACATATGGCATCTGGGTTGATTGTTTGTATTGCCCGTCTGCTTGTGCGAACTGCATTGCTATGCATCGTGTGTTATGTTGTACGTTGGGATTTAGTGACTGGAGAGATCGAGAGTGCCTGAACCTTGGATCATGAACCCTAGTACTTTGGTTAGGACCGACCCCACTTGTATACCCTACCCTACTCTAGGATTAATGGTGAGCTTGCTGAGTCCTCGACTCATTGGTGGTGGTTACCTTCCTTTTCAGATCCTGGACACCAGTGACGGCTGCACCCCCGATGCTTTTTGGATTGCCGACTCAGATGGATACTCAGATCACTCTCCATTTTGATATGCATGCGACGTTGTGGCATAGGCACGTGACGACTGTACTCGTAGATCAGGGTGGATCCTACCTAGTGCCCCATAGGTTCGAGGCTTGGTTTAGAGAGGGCCTTCATGGTTTCGAGGGACCCCAGCGAGACTCTCCGATACCCATGGAGGAGGACCCATTTTGGCTGCAGCCATGCGAGTATGGAGGCCAGGTGATTGACCCCGACCCTTTGCAGGAGTTGCTGTCCCCGGGACGATCTGAGATCAATGGCCACGAGGAGGGCGATGCCATGGATACCGATGAGGAGGATCCAGAGGAGGACCCCGTGGAGGATTCCGAGGAGGAGCACGAGGAGGACTGAGTCCCTGATGCTGGTCTAGTATTTTGGTGTTAGGGAGAGCGTAGGTTTGACTATAGGTTATGGTATCTTTTTGGGGGTCTGTACCTAACGCGGATGTTGATATGTATATATTGTTATTTGTGTTTATATTGTTCGTTCTACCCCTCTGTTTTGTATGCATGTATGTATGGATAGAAGGCACATTTCCGCAGGTTCGAGAGTTAGACGAAGGACTCGTCGTCTCGTCGCGACGATAGGTTCTCCTGGGCCGTTGCATATTAAACTTGACGAGCGAGGGTGAGAATCTTCTGCATGAACGGGATGCTGTGTGCCCGATTAGGGTTCGGGGCGTGACATCCCCGTTCGAGTGGTATCAGTGCAAGGTCAGCTCGATATGAGACTGTTCGAGGTTTTGGAGTGATAAGGATGTTGATTTTGGGGTAGTTAGATAGACAGACCCTAGACTTAAGGGTAGGAAAGGGTACAATGCATGAATTGATTGGCGCATGTGAATGCTTTGTCCGATTGGTTTCCTAGAGTAGACTGAGGCAGAGGTATTCTGAACTAAGTTGCAGGTGCGTCACGACCTGAGGTAAGGTTCTAAGGCATAGCCCCGTGAGTTGGGCGTTTGATTGCTGATTGCAGAATGGGTTAACTTGTTAGGTACTGCTTGTGTTTGTATGCCTAGTCAACTGTCGCGCGCTGCTTGACCATCATGCATTGCACGGATTTCTGCATTTAAAGAAAAATGAGTTTGGAAAGGGAAAGGGGTTTATGAATGAAAACGATTTAAATTTGGAATTTGGATTCGAAAAGTTCATGCACCTCATGTTGTTGGATTTGGTATCCGTCAGCCTGGTATGGGACATGATTGACGGGACGTCTAAAAACTGTAATGAAACGTGGTATGGGACACGTGGAGCGGGATTCACTCTGAACTTTGAATGGACTGAGAAATGCGAGGAAAATTTTCAGGAGTTGAAGGATCGATTAACTTCCGCACCAGTGTTGACCATCCCATCTGGACCTGGAGGGTTCGAGATATACAGCGATGTGTCATTAAGAGGATTGGGATGTGTCTTGATGTAGCATGGACGAGTAGTGGCTTATGCATCTCGTCAGTTAAGGCCGCATGAGATGAACTACCCGACGCACGACCTGGAGTTAGCTGCCATAGTGTTCGCACTAAAGATTTGGAGGCATTACCTGGTGGGAGAGAAGTTTCAGATTTTTACTGATCATCAGAGCTTGAAGTACTTGTTTTCGTAGAAAGAACTGAATATGAGGCAGCGTCGTTGGATGGAGCTGTTAAAGGACTACGACTGCGAAATTTTGTACAATCCAAGAAAGGCGAATAAAGTGGCGGATGCTCTGAGTAGGAAGTCGAGCATTGCGCATATGATGGTCAAGGAGTGGACATTACTGGAGGAGATCAGAGATTCTGAATTTAAGGTTGAATTAGGAACCCTCTCCAGTTTGATGGCTACGTTGCAGATAGAACCAGAGATTCAGCTAAGGATCAAAGAGTTACAGCCTACGGACCCAGACATTCAGAAGATTGTGGCGATAAATGCAGATGAGAGGAAGGCTGATTTCCAAGTAACTGCTGATGGAATATTGAAGTTTAGAGGACGTTTGTGCGTGCCAAGTGATGAAGAGCTGAAGGAAAGGATTTTGTCTAGGACACACATAAGTAACTACAGTATTCATCCAGGGAGTACGAAGATGTATCAGAATTTGCGTCAGCACTATTGGTGGAATGGAATGAAGGTGGATGTGGCTAAGCATATAGATAAGTGTCTGACGTGTCAGCAAGTAAAGGCGCAGCACTGCAAACCTGGTGGGCTACTGCAACCCCTGGAAATCCCAGAGTGGAAATGGGAGCATGTCACTATGGATTTTGTGACAGGATTGCCAAGAAGTCAGAGAGGCAATGATTCGATATGGGTAATAGTGGACAGACTAACGAAATCCGCGCATTTCGTTGCAGTGCGAAAGGACTCGACTTTGGAGAAGTTGGCTGAATTGTACGTGAGGCAGATCGTGAGGTTGCATGGGGTACCAGTAAGCATTGTATCAGACAGAGATCCACGTTTCACAGCCACATTTTGGAAGAGTTTGCAGGGTGGTTTGGGTACAGAGTTGAGATTCAATACAGCCTACCATCCCCAGACAGATGGTTAGTCGGAAAGGACTATACAGACTCTGGTGGATATGCTGAGAGCGTGCGTAATAGACTTCAAAGGAGGCTGGGAAGAACAGTTACACTTGGTGGAATTTGCCTACAACAACAGCTATCAACAGAGTATCAGAATGGCACTGTCACGCCCCGAGCCCCTCTCGAGCCCGCGACATCCCGCTCATACATTCAAATCCCTTCTCAGCGCTCGCCTGGTCTAGGATACACGACGGCCCAGGGAATTACCTTCGTCGCGACCAGACGGACTCTCTACCCAAACGGTCTCAGCGGTACCACAATAAAACGTAGACGTACACAGGCCAAACCAATCAGGCAAGCATGCATTTAATAAGGCAGTCTCGCATAACATGAATGATTATCATCTATGCCATGACCTCAGATTCATTATTCAGTTTTCAATGTTCATTTTGCACTGCCAGAGTTTCGTCTTGACCAGTGTGTCACGCCTCAGGTCTCATACTCATGCATGCCATATGCCAATGCTCAAATGTTCAAATGCTCATTGTTTGTGCCTCAATGCACATCACCCATTGTCCATGCACCCGCATATACGCCTCCAGCGCGCAAAGACCCAGGTGCACAATATCCTCCCAGTGCTTCAACCCGCATAGCGTCAAAACTAAGACCCGGGTAGGCACCCTTATCTCTCCAGCTACCCCGTGCCGAGCACGTCCGGGCGCACAACATCCTTATACTCCCTATTCCCCGCGTAACAACGCATCAGGGCCCATCCAACATGTCACACCTCCCGGTGACTAATGCCATACTCATGAAATATGGTGCTCAAACAATGTCGAACAGAGAATCAGTCACAGAGCATGCATTCACGAAGGTACATGAGTACAGGAGCAAAGCATTTCTAGAAATCATCTGAGCTACTCGCGTTCAGTAGAACAGGCCACATGTGTACCTAGTACTCTAAAAGCGGATTCTCGCTCATTTAGGTTCAATCAGACGTCCCACATTAAGCCATTTACTTCCCCTGAACAATCCTCTCGAATGAACCTCAGTCGTGGTTAACATCGCCCTTTGGAACCCGTTTATTTCAGGACTTGGTCCTATCAGATCTAATAATCCGGCCTAAGCGTAGTCTCTATCATTAGACCTCGGCCCATCGATGGCCCGTAATTAACACCTTAAAATCCTTTTGGATTCCAATTGATCTTATTAAATTTAATTAAGCCTAATATCTAAGGCCCAGTGGCCCTTTCTTTAGCTTCAGCCCATTAAGTTGAATTAGGCCCAATTGGGTCTAAGCTCACCTACTATTCACAAGCCCATGATTTAATTATAAGTAATTAAATATTTCAAGGCCCATTATTTTTATTAATTTCGAGTGAGGCCCAAGCCCATATTTTAAGGCAAGCTTATTAAGCCCATTTTAGCATATTTAGGCCAAATTTCAAACCCTAAGCCCACATACTCTATTGGGCCCTAAAATTTTATATTCTAGACTATAATTGAGGCCCATTTTATTCTCATTTTCGTCCATATAAGGCCCACTAGCAAGACTTAAGCCCAATGATTCTATTTTGGCCCAATTAGTCCAAATTTTAACCCCTAAGCCTAATTACATCATAAGGCCCATCACTTCTCACACTTAATCCATCAACTTGCAGCCCATATCATCTAATTTGAAGCCCAATTTATGATGTCCAAGCCCCAGATTAACCCATCTTACAAAACAACCAAACTAACCCTAATTAGATTAGCCTAAATTACTCGCTTATCATCTAGTCCACTTGGATCACCATACAAATCAGTATCTAAATCATGCATACACCATTCCTAAGCGGGGATTAGAGGCTAGCTTACCTTAGACGGACCGAAAATAGCAATGACGGACGTCGGGGCCAAGAATGGCCGAATGGGTTCACGGCCAAGGGAAGATGGTCGGCGGTTGAGGCGGCTGTTCCGGTGCCCTCTTGAGACTTTCAAGACCTAAATAGGTTAGTTTTAGACATTAGAGAGGTTAGGGGAAAGGGTGGAGCAACCTGGACAACCCGAAGGCTCTTGGTTCAACCTACGTCGACGGAAGAACAAGGATGAAGCGGGTTTGGTCGGCGGCTTTAATGGAAGAACCAAGCCATGGGAATGAAAAGAAAAGAGTTTGGAAGACTTACCAAGATGAGTAGAGAGAGAGATGGCCGACGGTGACGGTGGCGGTGGCGTGCTCCACGACGGCGGACGGCGGCGGCTTGGGCGAGCTTCCTCGAGCGAACGAAGGAGAGGAAGAAGAAGATGAAGAAGCCAAAGAATGGAGAGGGAGGAGAGGGAAATTTCGGCCAAAATGAGAGGAAGAGGGAGGAGAGAGAGAGAGTGGAGATTATAATGTGGAAAATGCCAAAAGATGAATAGTGGAGTAGGTGTACTTGATGTGATCTTGGAAAGATTGGATGAGACTAGGCTTCTTGTCAAAGTACAATGGTAGGTGGGATAATTAATGGGAATGTGAGGTTGACATGTACTTTGATAAGATTTGAATGAGACTTGATGTGTACTTTTGTACTTTGACTTGATTGATGGATTTGATTGATGGGACATTGATTGATTTAACGCTTGATTTGACTTACCTCGATTTGTGTGCCAAATGCACCGATCAGGTCTCGAGCGCGAACGAACTTCGGACTGGATTTGGTTTCGATCTACCGAATCTACTCTCAAAAATCCTAATTTAACTAATTCTAAGGACTGAGCATTTACCGGGGGGCATTTCGGTAATTTTCCATTCATGTCTTGCTTCCCGACGTGCACCGGTTGTCTGCCCTTCGGGCGATGTTTCTGAAACTGTATCCATTTCTCCATGGTGACCATCTTAGAAATTCGATTGTCCAATACCATAATTCATCTCGTGGTTAAATTCATTAAATTACGACTCTGTCGAATTCCTTAGACCAACGAGCGGCTGTTTAGGAAAATTCCCTAGGTAGCCATTCCCCTTCGGTTGGTCGTCTCGAGTTGATCAGACTCGAGTGAGACTTAACTAGAGCGTATTAATGAAGTATATCCATTCAATTTATGAATTCCGAAAATGGGTCGAAAATCCAGAATGTCACAATTCTTCCCTCCTTAAAAAGTTTCGTCCTCGAAACTTGCCTTTTACTTCTTTTCCCATCAATGTAACCATCTCACGCTTGCTACCCCCTTCGGCTATACGGCCCAATTAATCTTCCGCTGCGCACTTTGATCCCATCGTCTTCTTTTTTTCACTACATTCCGCAATCTATACCATTCAAAAGAACTCTCATCGGCCTGAATTACTTGTAGGTCCATTATCAACGTCGACCTATAGTTTCTTAACATTTTCATATGGAAAAGCCCAATCCATTCTTACTCTTGCTCCCCCATACGGCCTACTTCAGAACCATTGGGTCCGTCTCATCTCTCTAAATAGAGCATCCCTTATATCTAGGATATGATACATCTCAGCCCCTTCTTCACGATGCTACTTCCAGATGCCATGCCTGGGACTTTGTTGGTTACGGTCTTTCAATTCAAGCACATTTCACCCCCACCACGACACTATCGGATCACCAGCCAACTAGCTCATGTGGGTCTCATCATGGATCGCCCTGATCGCACAATAGTGGTCCTCTCCGATTATTATGGAGGTACAAATCACAATTGCTTGACTTTCACCAACACTTCCAAGGTACTTTGACGTTTCTCACTAGAGGCATCTCACTAAAACATCCTGAAAGAGCATTGGGGCTTTTATCATTTCTTTGCCTTTCTCAAACAACTATTTTCGCTTCATGGCACTCTTCAGGCTTATCCCTTTCTATATTACATGCGCATCAATTCTATCACATATACCGTTTCACCATCCGCTTATCGATTGCATGATTAAGGGTACGCAAAGCTCTCATTTAAGATCCCAAGGGTTTGCACCGCTTATCCATCTGACAATCTTGGCGACTTTGAACAGCCCTTGATCTTTCTCACATCGCTTGATTGCACCAACTGTTAGAATAACTTTGAGTCTACTATAATTCTTTTACCAATCTCATCCTAGCACAAGAGAATTCCCTTTTCTCTCTCTACCATCCAGTGATTCCATTACTAACATCCTGATCTTTTGCTGGCACTTACCATCATGCGTACTCTACTGGGTGAAATCACTTTTCCTATCCTCCTTTAAGGTTTGTCGAGCTAGCTTTCATATATCTTCCTTTGATTCCTTTTACACCCTTTCTCATTTTCCACTGTGTTACTCTGATATCTACTCCTTTGGAGTCTTCACATCCTACAAAAGTAATCTTTAACACGGGTTATCGACAGTTTGAAGCTCATGGATTCGTTTGGTCACAACTTTCATTTACACCCTCTTAACAATACCAAGGAGGCTCCTAACTCAATCTCTATGATCGTCGATCTATATGGTGTAACTCAGGCGTGGAGCATCCATCTCATTTCTTAAATAGTCCAGCTCTTATCACCAAGGACTTATCAAGTTCATCTTGCCAACTTGTGATATCAATTTTACATGTCAAGGCTCCTAGTCTTTGGTATCACTCCTTGAATTACCTCTTGTCAAGCTCATATCGCAACCTGACTGCTAGAATTAAAAACGACCTCATACATGCGCCTTTCTCTTGTCTTCGCCTCGATGCCACAGACTGTCGTAATGCATGAATATCCTCAATTTTTTTTTCCACTTGCCTCGTATACCACTTATTTTTTTTTTAAACCCTTAGTTTCTGTCTTCACTTAAACCTCCAAACATTGTAAACGACCAATTTATATAAAACCAATCACTTGGAACCAATGTGGAGCACTCTATTTGGTCATTACTCGCATCGAGATCTCAATCATCTCGCCCGATCGAGGTCTACATTTTGAGTCAGCGTCCTTATCTCCAAACTCAAGTTTAGTCCACCCTTAGCATTCTACCATCATCGTGTGCCTACTCATCAGTCATGTACTTCATGGGCCCTCGTAACATCAATGTCTAAATGCCATAGGCGATGATCATCTCCAGACTCGATTACTTAAGTCCCCACTAACGCAACGCTTTTCCTGTCGCCCCTCATTACGAACCAAACTCATACAATTCAATTGGCTCATGGTCCAGGTTTACCATTTGTCTCATTGTAAATCTCATCCAATCATCTAGAGCTTTTAGTAAGGATCCCATCTAAACCATCAAGGTCTGACACAATTCAAGCCTATAGTCTTCCAACATCGAGCCTTCGTAATTCCATGACTCCGATCTATTTCCCGAGGCTAACCATTAGAACTTCCAAATTCAAGCCTATCAGGATATCATCGTCACCATTTTTTTCACCAGTCGCTCATTCTTATGCCATTCCAGGGCAACTCAGGTTTTTCTCATCTCCTTCAATGATTGGTACGCCTCGTAGATCACTTACTTATATCAAATCTATACACTTTACATCCTGATCATCATATAAACTCGAAACATCCTCACAATTATCATGTTCTTGAGCGGGTCATCCCTTAAGCTCTCACGATTCAGATTCAAAAGCTTATCTCCTAAGCTTACCATCACCAACTTGCTAAATCACTACAATATGTCCTCAAGTTTGGGTATCAATAGTTCTTAATCACGATCGTATACTTTGGCTAGTCCTTCCTTTATACATTACGCCATTAAACTTTGAGCATACCCTTCAATCCGACTTTGCACCTGAGCTTTTCTAATGTCCATCAATTTATCAGCGAACCCCGATTGTACCTTCACTCTGGCCACTCATGAGATTTAACAACTAAAATTATCAAGGTACTACAAGTTCACATTGATAGGTGTCCCAAACAACTATCCATCAAACTCCCAAGATTCAAGCCTAAACCTTTAATTTTCAAGCTTATCCTCCAACATGTATCTGAGCTTCAATGCATATAGTCCACAAATGCCTACCATCTCATTACTATATTATTTCCACCAGGCGAGTCCATAGACAGGCACTCTTGCAATACAAACACTAATGCAACCTATGTAACAGTCTGAAAATTCGACCCAAATATCGAAATTTCTAAAGGAATGGAAACACTTCGTTAATACCCTCTGATCGACGCTCACTCAGGATTAGCTACCCTGAGATGACCAACCGAAGGGGAAAGGCTAACTGGGGAGAATTTTCCGAACAGCCGCCCGTTGGTCTGAGACAGAGACAGAGTCGTAAATTAATGAAATCGACCACGAAATGAAATCCGACTCCGGACAATCGAATTAGTAAGACAAACACAATTACGAAATAAAGTCAGTTTCAGAAATGTCGCCAGAAGGGCAGACAGCCGGTGTACGTCGAGAAGCAAGACGTCAATGGAAAATTACCGAAATGCCCCCGATAAATGCTCAGTCCTTAGGATCAATAGAATTAGGATTTTTGGGAGTAGATTTGATTAATCGAAATCAAATCTTGTCTGAAATTCGTTCGCGCTCGGGACCCGATCGGTGCATTTGGCACGCAAATCGAGACAAGTCAAATCAGTTGTCAAATCAATCGATGTCTTGTCAATCAATCAATTAAATCCATCGGTCACATCATGGCACAATTTCCAAGAATGTCAATCCATCAATCCATCAAGTAAATCAAGTGTCATTCAAGCATAGTAAACATCATATCCTTGTCACTATTCAACCTAACCCCATTATCTTATTTTGAATTTCACTATAACCCACATAAACCTCTCTCTCTCCTCCCTCACTCTCCCATTTTCGGCCGAAACCTCTCTCTCCCCTCTCCTCTTCATTTGCTTCTCCTTCCTTTCACTTCCGCCGCCGTCCGCCCGAGCTCCACCGTGAGCCACCGTCGTCCGCCACCTTCCCCGTCGCCACCACCTCACGGTAAGCCCCTTCTCATCCTTCCTTTGTTGTTCCGTGGCCTTGAGAGCCTCTTGAAGCCCGACCTCAACTCACCTCTTCTCTATCTCCCTCGAGTTTTCAAGCCGGCCGCCCGACCATCGTCGTCGTTTGTCGTCGTTCGGCCACCGTCCCTGTCACGCCCCGGATCCCTTCATCCGGAACGCGGCATCCCGTTCCTGCGGAAGATACACCTCGCGCTCGCCTGGTTCACGATAAGCGACGGCCCAGGGATACTTTCTCTTCGTCGCAACCAGACGACGCAACTTGCGCCAAATTCTCATACCTGCAGAAGCGTGCCTCCTATCCATACACACAAGCATACATAGCAAAGGGGTAGCATGGACAAGATAAACATAAACAACATTTCATAAATACGATTAGCGTTAGGTACAGACTACCAAAAGAAAAACCACTAGCTGTAGATCATCCTACGCTCTACTAATCCTCAAAACATCGGAATTCTGCCATGACTCAGTCCTCCTCGTCGGAATCCTCCACAGGGTCCTCCTCTGGATCCTCCTCCTCGGTATCCATCGCATCGCCCTCCTCCTGGCCATCTATCTCGGAGCGCCCTGGAGACGGCAACTCCTGCTTCGGGTCGGGGTCGATCACCTGGCCTCCATATTCTGCAGGCTGGAGCCAAAACGGGTCCTCCTCCATGGGAATCGGGGAATCTCTCTGGGGTCCCTCAAAGCCATGTAGGCCCTCTCTAAACCAAGCCTCGAATCTATGGGGCACTAAGTAAGGACCTCCCTGATCTACGAGCACAGTCGTCCCATGCCTATGCCACAGGGTAGCGTGCATATCAAAATGGAGGGTAACCTGGGTGTCCATCTGGATCGGCAGACCAAAAAGCATCGGTGGCACATCCATCACTGGCGACCTGGATCTGAAAAAGGCGGCAACCAATGCCAGTGAGTCGAGGACTCAGCAAGCTCTCCACTAATCCTAGCGTAGGGTAGGATATACGAGTGGGGTCGGTCCTAACTAGTAACTAGGGTTTGGTACTCGGAGTCCAACGCTCTCGATCTCCCCAGTTATCATCAAGCCTCATATAGCCAATACGAGTGTCGTCACAACAATTCATGCAATACAGACGGGCAATATCGACAATCAACAATAACATTATGCAAATGCCACAGGCCTCAAACGGCCATCACAGATCCCATGGATCAGCCCGCCTATCACTCCAATTCCCATCAGGGCTCTACCAACAGTGCCACACGGCATGCCACGCTGCGTCTCGGACGCCTTATGCTGGCCTCCCTTTTCTCTCCATCTCCCATCAGGGCGCTACCAACAGTGCCACACGGCATGCCACGCTGCGTCTCGGACGCCTTATGCTGGCCTCCTTTTTCTCTCCACTTCCCCTCAGGGCAAAATCTCATGTCACATTCCCAGTGACTCATGCAATGCTCTGAATGTATGCAGGGCCCAGATGATCACATCAATATTTCAACACAGAGCATGCATGCAAATGAATATAAGTGCAAGAGCAAAGCACGTCATTCAATCGATCAGTGAACCTCACGTTCATCAACCAAACAGACATGGATCGTAGGCCTCTACTTTCAAAGTCTCGATCATCTAAATTCGCCTTACATCTCATACAGGAGTCTGTCATTGTCATCACTTACTCAAGGGCAACTCGTTAATCAAACCCATATAAACCAAGGTCTAATCTAATTAAGAACCTCTAATTAATCAAGCTAAGTTCGACTGGGCCTAAGGCCCACTTCAATAGTTGAGGTCCAATAATTAATTCTTAAATTAATTCATAGGGGTTGGGCCTATTATTTTATTAATTTCGTGCAAGGCCCAAGCCCATTTCTAAAGGTTTACTATTCAAGCCCATATTCATTATTTTAGGCCCAATTCAAGTACCCAAGCCCATATACATTTTTGGGTTTCATTCTTAAATTTTCATGGACTTAATTTAGGCCCAATTTAAGTGAATTTACGTCCATTAGTGGCCCATTAATTAGATTAGGCCCATTTTGTTTAGTTTTGGCCCAATTGCTCGAAATAAAGACTCCTAAGCCCAACACTTTACTTTGGCCCGTTAAACCACATACTCAAGCCCATAATTTCGGTCCGCCAACCATATTTCCGAGGCCCATTCATAAGCCTAATTTCGCCCACCATCATGCCCATAAATTTCATTTAGGCCCGGTAGCTTGCTTTTGATCCGTTTAGTGCAAATTAAGTCCCCTAAGCCCACTAATACCTCACGGCCACTCCATCACACGCCTAAGCCATCACTCACAGCCCACATTCACCTCTTTCCAGCCCCATTTCGCCCATGGACAGCCCCCTCCTACGGCCTAAACAACTTCCCATTGGATTAGCTTAGGGAACATCATGCTTAACCACATACATTAGCCTCTAATCATCGAAAATAACCATCTTTACACTACGCCATACGCATATACATCTAACCTAAGCCAAGGTTAGAGGTGGAGCTTACCTTAGAGGAGCCGAAATCAACAACGACGGACGACGGAGCGAGGAACGGCCGAATGTGGCTCACGGCCTACAAGGAAGTTTGGGTTCGGTTGGCTATTGAACGGTGCCTCACGTTCATGGAAATGGAAGAAAGGTGAGTCAATAAGCTTACCAAGGAGTGGGGATGATCGGCGGTGAGGGACGGTGGCCGAACGACGACAAACGACGACGATGGTCGGGCGGCCGGCTTGAAAACCCGAGGGAGGTAGAGAAGAGGTGAGTTGAGGTCGGGCTTCAAGTGGCTCTCAAGGCCACGGAAAAAACAAAGGAAGGATGAGAAGGGGCTTACCGTGAGGTGGTGGCGACGGGGAAGGTGGCGGACGACGGTGGCTCACGGTGGAGCTCGGGCGGACAGCGGCGGAAGTGAAAGGAACGAGAAGAAAATGAAGAGGAGAGGGGAGAGAGAGGTTTCGGCCGAAAATGGGAGAGTGAGGGAGGAGAGAGAGGTTTATGTGGGTTATAGTGAAATTCAAAATAAGATAATGGGGTTAGGTTGAATAGTGACAAGGATATGATGTTTACTATGCTTGAATGACACTTGATTTACTTGATGGATTGATGGATTGACATTCTTGGAAATTGTGCCATGATGTGACCGATGGATTTAATTGATTGATTGACAAGACATCGATTGATTTGACAACTGATTTGACTTGTCTCGATTTGCGTGCCAAATGCACCGATCGGGTCCCGAGCGCGAACGAATTTCAGACAAGATTTGATTTTGATTAATCGAATCTACTCTCAAAAATCCCAATTCAACTAATTCTAAGGACTGAGCATTTACCGGGGGCATTTCGGTAATTTTCCAATCACGTCTTACTTCACGACGTACACCGGCTGTCTGCCCTTCTGGCGACATTTCTGAAACTAACTTTATTTCGTAATTGTGTTTGTCTTACTAATTCGATTGTCCGGAGTCGGATTTCATTTCGTGGTCAATTTCATTAATTTACGACTCTGTCTCTGTCTCAGACCAACGGGCGGCTGTTTGGAAAATTCTCCCCAGTTAGCCTTTCCCCTTCGGTTGGTCATCTCAGGGTAGCTAATCCTGAGTGAGCGTCGATCAGAGGGTATTAACGAAGTGTTTCCATTCCTTTAGAAATTCCGATATTTGGGTCGAATTTTCAGACTGTTACAGTCCCTCACCGCCGATCATCCCCACTCCTTGGTAAGCTTCTTGACTCACCTTTCTTCCATTTCCATGAACGTGAGGCACCGTTCAATAGCCAACCGAACCCAAACTTCCTTGTAGGCCGTGAGCCACATTCGACCGTTCCTCGCTCCGTCGTCCGTCGTTGTTGATTTCGGCTCCTCTAAGGTAAGCTCTACCCCTAATCTTTGTTTAGGTTAGTAATATACATTTGTGGAATGTTAATAGAGGCCAATTATGATGATTCTAGTAAAGAGATTGCATGGTTCAAGCCTAGACAAGTAAGGTTGCGTTATGTGCATGGTGCAAGGGGTTAAACTAAGAGTTTGGAGGCTTATAGAGGGCTGGAAATGTGGTATACAAGGCTGTGGAAATTCGGTCTAGGCGTGTATAGGGTGGACCGAAAGGGATTAATGGGCTTCAAGACTTAAATCACTTGAATCGGACCTAATACGAGCTACCGGGCCTAAATACAACTAATGGACTTACTAATGGTTGATATCCACCATCCGAATGGGCCTTGAAAACATGATTAGTGGGCTGCAAATGTGGGCTTAGGCGTGCACTTAATGGACCAAAGGGAACTAATGAGCTTGGAAGCTTTAAAAATCAAGCAATTGGGCCAAAACTAATCAAAATGGGCCAAATCTAGCTAGTGGGCCACTAATGGACGAAAATCCACTTAAATTGGGCCTAAATTAAGTCCATGAACATTAAAGAATGAAACCCAAAATTGTATATGGGCTTGGGCATTCGAATTGGGCTTAAAATAATGAATATGGGCTTGAATAGTAAACCTTTAAAAATGGGCTTGGGCCTCACGCGAAATTAATAAAATAATAGGCCCAACCCATATGATTAAATTTAAGAATTAATTATTGGACCTCAACTATTGAAGTGGGCCTTAGGCCCAGTCGAACTTAGCTTGATTTATTAGAGACTCTTAATTAGATTAGACCTTGGTTTATATGGGTTCGATTAATGGATTGTCCTTGGATAATTGATAGTATAGTAGACTTTTATTTAAGATGTAAGGCGGACTTGGATTATCGAAACTTTGTGGATAGAGATAATTGATCTACGTCTGCTTGGCTCGTTGATCATGAGATGTATCAGTTGGTCGATTGATGTGCTCTGTCTTGCACTTATGATTATTGGCATGCATGCTCTGTGTTGAATTATTGATGTGATCATCTGGGCCCTGCATACATTCAGAGCATTGCATGAGTCACTGGGGATGTGACATGAGATGGTGCCCAGAGGGGAAGTGGAGAGAAAAGGGAGACCAACGTAAGGCGTCAGAAACGCAGTGTGGTGCGGACCTATGTGGCACCGAGATTTCTGCCGTGTGGCACTGTTGGTAGCGCCCTGGTGGGAGATGGAGAGAAAAGGGAGGCCAGCATAAGGCGTCCGAGACGCAGCGTGGCATGCCGTGTGGCACTGTTGGTAGAGCCCTGATGGGAATTGGAGTGATGGGCGGGCTGATCCTTGGGATCCGGGATGGCCGTTTGAGGCCTGTGGCATTTGCATAATGTTATTGCTGTTGGTTAATATCGCCCGTCTGTATTGTATAAATTGTTATGATGAACCCCGTATTGGCTACATGAGGGGTGATAATAACTGGGGAGATCGAGAGCGTTGAACTTTGAATCCTGACCCCTAGTTACTGGTTAGGACCGACCCCACTTGTATATCCTACCCTACGCTAGGATTAGTGGTGAGCTTGCTGAGTCCTCGACTCACTGGCGTTGGTTGCCACCTTTTTCAGATCCAGGTCGCCAGTGATGGACATGCCACCGATGCTTTTTGGTCTGCCGATCCAGATGGACACCCAGGTTACCCTCCATTTTGATATGCACGCTACCCTGTGGCATAGGCATGTGACGACTGTGCTCGTAGATCAGGGAGGTCCTTACTTAGTGCCCCATAGATTCGAGGCTTGGTTTAGAGAGGGCCTACATGGCTTTGAGGGACCCCAGAGAGATTCCCCGATTCCCATGGAGGAAGACCCGTTTTGGCTCCAGCCTGCAGAATATGGAGGCCAGGTGATCGACCCCGACCCGAAGCAGGAGTTGCCGTCTCCAGGGCGCTCCGAGATAGATGGCCACGAGGAGGGCGATGCGATGGATACCGAGGAGGAGGATCCAGAGGAGGACCCTGTGGAGGATTCCGACGAGGAGGATTGAGTTATGGCAGAATCCCGATGTTTTGAGGATTAGTAGAGCGTAGGATGATCTGCAGCTAGTGGTTTTCTTTTGGTAGTATGTACCTAACGCTAATCGTATTTATGAAATGTTGTTTATGTTTATCTTGTCCATGCTACCCCTTTGCTATGTATGCTTGTGTGTATGGATAGGAGGCACGCTTCCGCAGGTATGAGAATTTGGCGCAAGTATCGTCGTCTGGTCGCGACGAAGAGAAAGTATCCCTGGGCCGTCGCTTATCGTGAACCAGACGAGCGCGAGGTGTATCTTCCGCAGGAACGGGATGCCGCGTTCCCGAGAAGGGATCCGGGGCGTGACAACCTACATCTAAGTTGTCCAGAGGTTGTAATTTACCAGTTAACCATTTAGTTCATGCCACTCTTTCTTGAACCGACTACGACCATTAACGAGATCGAAATACTTTATCACAGGGATTACACCATCCTTCGACCATACATAAATCCCAAGAACTAATTCCTGCAACTATCATCCTTGTTACGGCAATGTCTGTCTTGTTATTCACTTGTACGAACAACCTTACATCTTAAAGGTCTTACTGGCCATGCTTAAGCACATTCTCGTCCCAATCCAATAAGAGTATCTTTATTTTCCTTGACACACCCTCTGAATTTCCTCACATTTTGCTTTCATACTCATCCACAAATGTTTACTCTTGATGAAGCTTTAGGAAATTTTTCCATCCTTTTTTTCCTCTCGAGCGCCCTCTTCATCTTAGCACTTTAGTAGAGCAAGCGCCTTTTTCTCACTTTTCCGTCCATAGGGTAACTACTGCCATCAAGATCAGATAACTTCACCTTCAAAAATAATTCCACTTACTAATGCATTTAACGGACTCCATTTCATATTTCTGTTGATCCTATCAATCCCATTGGCCCTGTTCACGGTGGCCACTACAGCTTTTGCAGCTCGGGCAACAATAGCAGCTCTTTCTTCAGTCTGCCTGCCCATCGGATTCCCTTATTTCTTTCCACATTTTCCAGACCTCATCCATCCTTGGTTCTTCGACTGCAGAAACTTACTTCTGGTCCTCCACTCCCTCAAACTCAATTAGTTGCAGCTTCAGGAATTGCTCTACCACATGATGTATCTGACGACCTCCATTTCAATTACCCTTATCCCATTCGCTCCATTCACAGCAGCCAGAGCGGCATCAACTGCTGGGGCTACAATGGCAGTTCTTCTTGCCGCCTGCCTACCCATCAATTTATTGACTTCAATCAGGATCCTCATCATCTTTTCGATCCTAGGGTCTCATTCTGGTGCTAGAGCTCGCGAACTCTACGCGGCTGCGCTAGATCTTTTGCCCCTATTGCTCATCCTTCCTAATCTCACTCACTCCTAGATCCGATGTAATTCTTTCAGGAATTAGTAATCTAAACTACCATACAAGCTTTCGCCTGCTATCGCGTCTACTGACATGAATATGCATGTAAAATTCGCTGCAGCTTAAATGCAATTGAACCTGGTAGACATCTAGACTCAACCCCGTCAATGCACACCCTAGGCCACTCTGTTCGCCACCTCAACTAGAAGCCTGCCGGGAGCCGCTCGTTGAACGAGTCTCTGCCCCGGCGACCACTCCCCGCCCTCATCATTTCTTGGTGCGAACAGTTGTCCTAAGTTACCCATATCCAAGGAGAATCCCGTTCCACGTGTCCCATACCACGCTTCATTACAGTTTTTAGACGTCCCGTCAGACCTGTCCCATACCAGGCTGACGGTTACCCGATCCAACAACATGAGATGCATGTGCTTTTCAAATCCAAATCTCCCTTTTTAAACAGTTTCCAATTGAAACCATTTTGTTTTCAATGCAGAAATCATGCAATGCATGATGGTCAAGCAGCGCGCGACAGCCGACTAAGCGTACAACCACAAACAACAGTCAACAATCAGCAACCAGCAAATCAGCAGTCATCATCCCAGCACCCTACTCATGGGGCTATGCTTTAGAACCTTACCTCAGGTCCTGACGCACCTGCAATTCAGTTCATAATTGCTATTGCCTCAGTCTATTCTAGGAAACTAATTGAACTAAGCAATCACATGCGCCAATCAATTCATGCATTCTACCCTCCCTAATTCTTAGGTCTAGGGTTTGTCTATTTAACTACCCCAAAATCAACAGCCTTATCACTCCAAATCCTCGAACGGTCTCGTATTGAGCTGACCTTGCTCTGATACCACTCGAACAGGATTGTCACGCCCCGAGCCCCTCTCGAGCCCGCGACATCCCGCTCATACATTCAAATCCCTTCTCAGCGCTCGCCTGGTCTAGGATACACGACGGCCTAGGGAATTGCCTTCGTCGCGCCCAGACGGACTCTCTACCCAAACGGTCTCAGCGGTACCACAATAAAACGTAGACGTACACAGGCCAAACCAATCAGGCAAGCATGCATTTAATAAGGCAGTCTCGTATAACATGAATGATTATCATCTATGCCATGACCTCAGATTCATTATTCAGTTTTCAATGTTCATTTTGCACTGCCAGAGTTTCGTCTTGACCAGTGTGTCACGCCTCAGGTCTCATACTCATGCATGCCATATGCCAATGCTCAAATGTTCAAATGCTCATTGTTTGTGCCTCAATGCACATCACCCATTGTCCATGCACCCGCATATACGCCTCCAGCGCGCAAAGACCCAGGTGCACAATATCCTCCCAGTGCTTCAACCCGCATAGCGTCAAAACTAAGACCCGGGTAGGCACCCTTATCTCTCCAGCTACCCCGTGCCGAGCACGTCCGGGCGCACAACATCCTTATACTCCCTATTCCCCGCGTAACAACGCATCAGGGCCCATCCAACATGTCACACCTCCTGGTGACTAATGCCATACTCATGAAATATGGTGCTCAAACAATGTCGAACAGAGAATCAGTCACAGAGCATGCATTCACGAAGGTACATGAGTACAGGAGCAAAGCGTTTCTAGAAATCATCTGAGCTACTCGCGTTCAGTAGAACAGGCCACATGTGTACCTAGTACTCTAAAAGCGGATTCTCGCTCATTTAGGTTCAATCAGACGTCCCACATTAAGCCATTTACTTCCCCTGAACAATCCTCTCGAATGAACCTCAGTCGTGGTTAACATCGCCCTTTGGAACCCGTTTATTTCAGGACTTGGTCCTATCAGACCTAATAATCCGGCCTAAGCGTAGTCTCTATCATTAGACCTCGGCCCATCGATGGCCCGTAATTAACATCTTAAAATCCTTTTCAATTCCAATTGATCTTATTAAATTTAATTAAGCCCAATATCTAAGGCCCAGTGGCCCTTTCTTTAGCTTCAGCCCATTAAGTTGAATTAGGCCCAATTGGGTCTAAGCTCACCTACTATTCACAAGCCCATGATTTAATTATAAGTAATTAAATATTTCAAGGCCCATTATTTTTATTAATTTCGAGTGAGGCCCAAACCCATATTTTAAGGCAAGCTTATTAAGCCCATTTTAGCATATTTAGGCCAAATTTTAAACCCTAAGCCCACATACTCTATTGGGCCCTAAAATTTTATATTCTAGACTATAATTGAGGCCCATTTTATTCTCATTTCCGTCCATATAAGGCCCACTAGCAAGACTTAAGCCTAATGATTCTATTTTGGCCCAATTAGTCCAAATTTTAACCCCTAAGCCTAATTACATCATAAGGCCCATCACTTCTCACACTTAATCCATCAACTTGCAGCCCATATCATCTAATTTGAAGCCCAATTTATGATGTCCAAGCCCCAGATTAACCCATCTTACAAAACAACCAAACTAACCCTAATTAGATTAGCCTAAATTACTCGCTTATCATCTAGTCCACTTGGATCACCATACAAATCAGTATCTAAATCATGCAAACACCATTCCTAAGCGGGGATTAGAGGCTAGCTTACCTTAGACGGACCGAAAATAGCAATGACGGACGTCGGGGCCAAGAATGGTCGGCGGTTGAGGCGGCTGTTCTGGCGCCCTCTTGAGACTTTCAAGACCTAAATAGGTTAGTTTTAGACATTAGAGAGGTTGGGGGAAAGGGTGGAGCTGTCACGCCCCGGATCCCTTCTCGGGAATGCGGCATCCCGTCCCTGCGGAAGATACACCTCGCGCTCGCCTGGTTCACGATAAGCGACGGCCCAGGGATACTTTCTCTTCGTCGCGACCAGACGACGACACTTGCGCCAAATTCTCATACCTGCGGAAGCGTGCCTCCTATCCATACACACAAGCCTACATAGCAAAGGGGTAGCATGGACAAGATAAACATAAACAACATCTCTCTCGGCCCTCTCTCCCTCCGCCACCGTCGCCGCCGCCGCCGAGCCCTCCGGCCACCGCCGATCCTCCTCAACTTTAGGTAAGTATTCCTAGCTAACTCTTGATCATTTCCCACGGCTTGGACCCCCACGAAAAGCCCGAAACAGCCCGCCTCCTCATCGTCGTTTTCTTCGTCGTTTCGCTTCCATTTGAACCCGAACTTGTTCCACCTTGTTTCCTTGCATCCCTCATGTCTTTGGCTTGGCAAATGGTCACTTTAGGACCCTTGGAACTCCGTGGAACCGCCAGAACAGCCACCGTTGCCGCCGCTTCCCTCCCTAAGCCGTGAGCTCCAACCGGCCGTTCCTTGCTCCGCCTCGCGTCGTCGTCATTTCCAACCCATATCCGGTAAGCTCTACCCCTAATCTTGGTTTAGGTTAGTAATATACGTTTGTGGAACGCCAATAGAGGCCGATTATGATGATTTTTAGTAGAGATTGCATGGTTCAAGCCTAGACAAGTAAGGTTGCGTTATGTACTTGGTGCAAGGGGTTAAACTAAGAGCTTGGAGGCTTGTAAGGGGGCTGGATTTCAGTTTACATGGCTGTGGGTATACGGTTTGAATGAGTATGGGGTGGATCTAAGTGTGTTAATGGGCTCCAACACTTAAACTACATGATTCGGGCTTAATATGAGCTACCGGGCTTGGATGCAACCAATGGACTTGCCAATAGACGAAACTAACAACTTGAACAGGCCATAAAAACGTGAAAAGTGGGCTGCAAATGTGGGCTTAGGCGTGTACTTAATGGGCCGAAGGGAAATAATGGGCTTGAAAGCTTTAAAATTAAGTAATTGGGCCAAAACTAATCAAAATGGGCCAAATCTAGCTAGTGGGCCACTAATGGACGAAAATCCTCTTAAATTGGGCCTAAATTAAGTCCATGAACATTAAAGAATGAAACCCAAAAATGTATATGGGCTTGGATATTCAAATTGGGCCTAAAATAATGAATATGGGCTTGAATAGTAAACCTTTAGAAATGGGCTTGGGCCTCACACGAATTTAATAAAATAATAGGCCCAACCCATATGAATTAATTTAAGAATTAATCATTGGACCTCAACTATTGAAGTGGGCCTTAGGCCCAGTCGAACTTAGCTTGAGTAATTAGAGGCCCTTCATTAGATTAGACCTTGGTTTATATGGGCTCGATTAGTGGATTGTCCTTGGATAATTGATAGTATAGTAGACTTTTGTTTAAGATGTAAGGCGGACTTGGATTATCGAAACTTTGTGGATAGAGATAATTGATCTACGTCTGCTTGGCTCATTGATCATGAGATGTATCAGTTGGCCGATTGATGTGCTTTGTCTTGTACTTATGATTATTGGCATGCATGCTCTGTGTTGAATTATTGATGTGATCATCTGGGCCCTGCATACATTCAGAGCATTGCATGAGTCACTGGGAATGTGACATGAGATTGTGCCCTGAGGGGAAGTGGAGAGAAAAGGGAGACCAACGTAAGGCGTCAAAAACGCAGTGTGGTACGGGCCTATGTGGCACCGAGATTTATGCCGTGTGGCACTATTGGTAGCGCCCTGATGGGAGATGGAGAGAAAAGGGAGGCCAGCATAAGGCGTCCGAGACGCAGCGTGGCATGCCGTGTGGCACTGTTGGTAGAGCCCTGATGGGAATTGGAGTGATAGGCGGGCTGATCCTTGGGATCCGTGATGGCCGTTTGAGGTCTGTGGCATTTGCATAATGTTATTGCTGTTTGTTACTATCGCCCGTCTGTATTGCATGAATTGTTGTGACGAAACTCGTATTGGCTATATGAGGCATGATGATAACTGGGGAGATCGAGAGCGTTGGGCTCCGAGTACCAAACCCTAGTTACTAGTTAGGACCGACCCCACTCGTATATCCTACCCTACGCTAGGATTAGTGGTGAGCTTGCTGAGTCCTCGACTCACTGGCGTTGGTTGCCACCCTTTTCAGATCCAGGTCGCTAGTGATGGATGTGCCAACGATGCTTTTTGGTCTACCGATCCAGATGGACACCCAGGTTACCCTCCATTTTGATATGCACGCTACCCTGTGGCATAGGCATGTGACGACTGTGCTCGTAGATCAGGGAGGTCCTTACTTAGTGCCCCATAGATTCGAGGCTTGGTTTAGAGAGGGCCTACATGGCTTTGAGGGACCCCAGAGAGATTCCCCGATTCCCATGGAGGACGACCCGTTTTGGCTCCAGCCTGCAGAATATGGAGGCCAGGTGATCGACCCCGACCCGAAGCAGGAGTTGCCGTCTCTAGGGCGCTCCGAGATAGATGGCCACGAGGAGGGCGATGCGATGGATACCGAGGAGGAGGATCCAGAGGAGGACCTTGTGGAGGATTCCGACGAGGAGGACTGAGTTATGGCAGAATCCCGATGTTTTGAGGATTAGTAGAGCGTAGGATGATCTACAGCTAGTGGTTTTCTTTTGGTAGTCTGTACCTAACGCTAATCGTATTTATGAAATGTTGTTTATGTTTATCTTGTCCATGCTACCCCTTTGCTATGTAGGCTTGTGTGTATGGATAGGAGGCACGCTTCCGCAGGTATGAGAATTTGGCGCAAGTGTCGTCGTCTGGTCGCGACGAAGAGAAAGTATCCCTGGGCCGTCGCTTATCGTGAACCAGGCGAGCGCGAGGTGTATCTTCCGCAGGGACGGGATGCCGCGTTCCCGAGAAGGGATCCGGGGCGTGACAACAGCCGACTAGGCATACAATCACATGCAATACCTCACAGACTAACATTCAGCAATTATCATTCAAGCGCCCAACTCATGGGGCTCTACCATAGAACCTTACCTCAGGTCCTGACGCACCTGCAGCTTAGCATGAAATACCTTATCCCAAGGTTACTCTAGACAATCAATTCCGCTAAGCAATCACATGCGCCAATCAAATCATGCATTCTACCCTTCCTAATCCTTAGGTCTAGGGTCTATCTATCTAACTACCCAAAATCATCGGCCTTATCACTCCAAAACCTCGAACGGTCTCATATCAAGCTGACCTCGCTCTGATACCACTCGAACGTGGATGTCACGCCCCGGATCCCCACTCGGGAACGCGGCATCCCGTTGCTGCGCAAGATACACCTCGCGCTCGTCTGGTTTACGCTACGCGACGGCCCAGGAATATTTTCTCTTCGTCGCGACCAGACGACGCGGCTTGCGCCAATCTCTCATACCTGCGGAAGCGTGCCTTCTATCCATACACACAAGCATACATAGCAAAGGGGTAGCATAAACAATATGGACATAAACAGCATTTCATAAATACGATTAGCGTTAGGTACAGACTGTCACGCCCCGGATCCCTTCTCGGGAATGCGGCATCCCGTTCCTGCGGAAGATACACCTCGCGCTCGCCTGGTTTACGATAAGCGACGGCCCAGGGATACTTTCCCTTCGTCGCGACCAGACGACGCAACTTGGGCCAAATTCTCATACCTGCGGAAGCGTGCCTCCTATCCATACACACAAGCATACATAGCAAAGGGGTAGCATGGACAAGATAAACATAAACAACATTTCATAAATACGATTAGCGTTAGGTACAGACTACCAAAAGAAAAACCACTAGCTGCAGATCATCCTACGCTCTATTAATCCTCAAAACATCGGGATTCTGCCAAGACTCAGTCCTCCTCGTCGGAATCCTCCACAGGGTCCTCCTCTGGATCCTCCTCCTCGGTATCCATCGCATCGCCCTCCTCGTGGCCATCTATCTCGGAGCGCCCTGGAGACGGCAACTCCTGCTTCGGGTCGGGGTCGATCACCTGGCCTCCATATTCTGCAGGCTGGAGCCAAAATGGGTCCTCCTCCATGGGAATTGGGGAATCTCTCTGGGGTCCCTCAAAGCCATGTAGACCCTCTCTAAACCACACCTCGAATCTATGGGGCACTAAGTAAGGACCTCCCTGATCTACGAGCACAGTCGTCACATGCCTATGCCACAGGGTAGCGTGCATATCAAAATGGAGAGTAACCTGGGTGTCCATCTGGATCGGCAGACCAAAAAGCATCGGTGGCACATTCATCACTGGCGACCTGAATCTGAAAAGGGCGGCAACCAACGCCAGTGAGTCGAGGACTCAGCAAGCTCACCACTAATCCTAGCGTAGGGTAGGATATAAGAGTGGGGTCGGTCCTAACTAGTAACTAGGGTTTGGTACTCGGAGTCCAACGCTCTCGATCTCCCCAGTTATCATCAAGCCTCATGTAGCCAATACGAGTGTCGTCACAACAATTCATGCAATACAGACGGGCAATATCGACAATTAACAATAACATTATGCAAATGCCACAGGCCTCAAACGGCCATCACAGATCCCATGGGTCAGCCCGCCTATCACTCCAATTCCCATCAGGGCTCTATCAACAGTGCCACACGGCATAAATCTCGGTGCCACATAGGCCCGTACCACACTGCGTTTCTGACGCCTTACGTTGGTCTCCCTTTTCTCTCCACTTCCCCTCAGGGCACAATCTCATGTCACATCTCCAGTGACTCATGCAATGCTCTGAATGTATGCAGGGCCCAGATGATCACATCAATAACTCAACACAAAGCATGCATGCCAATAATCATAAGTGCAAGACAGAGCACATCGATCGACCAACTGATACATCTCATGATCAACGAGCCAAGCAGACATAGATCAATTATCTCTATCCACAAAGTTTCGATAACCCAAGTCCGCCTTACATCTTAAACAGTGGTCTACTATACTATCAATTATCCATGGACAATCCACAAATCAAGCCCGTATAACCAAGGGTCTATTCTAATGAAAGGCCTCTAATTACTCAAGCTAAGTTCGACTGGGCCTAAGGCCCACTTCAATAGTTGAGGTCCAATAATTAAATCTTAAATTAATTCATATGGGTTGGGCCTATTATTTTATTAATTTCGTGCAAGGCCCAGGCCCATTTCTAAAGGTTTACTATTCAAGCCCATATTCATCATTTTAGGCCCAATTCAAGTACCCAAGCCCATATGCATTTCTGGGTTTCATTCTTTAATGTTCATGGACTTAATTTAGGCCCAATTTAAAAGGATTTTCGTCTATTAGTGGCCCATTAATTAGATTAGGCCCATTTTGTTTAGTTTTGGCCCAATTACTTGAAATAAAGACTCCTAAGCCCAACACTTTACTTTGGCCCGTTAAACCACACACTCAAGCCCATAATCTCGGTCCACCAACCATATTTCCGAGGCCCATTCATAAGCCTAATTTCGTCCATCATCATGCCCATTAATTTCACTTAGGCCCGGTAGCTTGTTTTTGATCCATTTAGTGTAAATTAAGTCCCCTAAACCCATTGATACCTCACGGCCTCACCAACACACGCCTACCTCACCATTTGCAGCCCACACTTAGTATTTTAGGGCTCATTCCACATACTAACAGCCCCCATTTTTAACTCAAATCAAGATTTCCAACATGTTTAGTCCATGGTAAACTTACCCTTATTCTCATTTCAACCTCACATCAAGCCTAACCGTCTCTAGCCTATCTTCCTACACGCATATACTACTAACCTAAACTAGAGTTAGTAGTAGAGCTTACCAAATGAAGTGAAATGGTGATGACAACGAAGGGTACACCGGGCGGCCGAGAGAGTGCTAACGGCAAGGGAGGAGTGGGCGGCGGTTTGTGGTTGCTTCGGCGAGTCCACGAGGTTCCACGGTCCCTAAGACATCATCCCACGAGTCAAGGGAGGTGAGGAGATGGAGAAACCAGCTACGGTGGCCGGGGAATGATGAAACGACGACGACGACGGGGAATGGCCGAACAACCAAGGGAGAGAGAGAGAGACGGTGAAGGTTGGTCGGGCCTCAAGGAGGCTCTCAAGGCCACGAAAGGAAGAGAAAAAGGAGTTGAGGGACTTACCGAATGAAGATGGAACGGCGGTGGCGGCGGAGGAAGCTCGGACGGCGGCGGCAACGTGGCGGAGCGGGCGGCCGGGCGAGCAAACAAGAAGGGAAAGGAAGAAGAAGGAGGAAATGAAGAAGAGAGGGAGAGATTTCGGGAGAGAGGGGAGTGAGGGAGTGGCCGAAAATGGGAGAGTGAGGGAGGAGAGAGAGGTTTATGTGGGTTATAGTGAAATTCAAAATAAGATAATGGGGTTAGGTTGAATAGTGACAAGGATATGATGTTTACTATGCTTGAATGACACTTGATTTACTTGATGGATTGATGGATTGACATCCTTGGAAATTGTGCCATGATGTGACCGATGGATTTAATTGATTGATTGACAAGACATCGATTGATTTGACAACTAATTTGACTTGTCTCGATTTGCGTGCCAAATGCACCGATCGGGTCCCGAGCGCGAACGAATTTCAGACAAGATTTGATTTTGATTAATCGAATCTACTCTCAAAAATCCTAATTCAACTAATCCTAAGGACTGAGCATTTACCGGGGGCATTTCGGTAATTTTCCATTGACGTCTTGCTTCTCGACGTACACCGGCTGTCTGCCCTTCTGGCGACATTTCTGAAATTGACTTTATTTCGCAATTGTGTTTGTCTTACTAATTGGATTTTCCGAAGTCGGATTTCATTTCGTGGTCAATTTCATTAATTTACGACTCTGTCTCTGTCTCAGACCAACGGGCGGCTGTTTGGAAAATTCTCCCCAGTTAGCCTTTCCCTTTCGGTTGGTCATCTCAGGGTAGCTAATCCTGAGTGAGCGTCGATCAGAGGATATTAACGAAGTGTTTCCATTCATCCAGAAATTCCGATAATTGGATCGAATTTTCAGACTGTTACACAGACTCCCAAAAAGAAACCACTAGCTGTAGATTATCCTACGCTCAACTAATCCTCAAAACATCGGGATTCTGCCGTAACTCAGTCCTCCTCGTCGGAATCCTCCACAGGGTCCTCCTCTGGATCCTCCTCCTCGGTATCCATCGCATCGCCCTCCTCGTGGCCATCTATCTCGGAGCGCCCTGGAGACGGCAACTCCTGCTTCGGGTCGGGGTCGATCACCTGGCCTCCATATTCTGCAGGCTGGAGCCAAAACGGGTCCTCCTCCATGGGAATCGGGGAATCTCTCTGGGGTCCCTCAAAGCCATGTAGGCCCTCTCTAAACCAAGCCTCGAATCTATGGGGCACTAAGTAAAGACCTCCCTGATCTACGAGCACAGTCGTCACATGCCTATGCCACAGGGTAGCGTGCATATCAAAATGGAGGGTAACCTGGGTGTCCATCTGGATCGGCAGACCAAAAAGCATCGGTGGCACACCCATCACTGGCGACCTGGATCTGAAAATGGTGGCAACCAACGCCAGTGAGTCGAGGACTCAGCAAGCTCACCACTAATCCTAGCGTAGGGTAGGATATACGAGTGGGGTCGGTCCTAACTAGTAACTAGGGTTTGGTACTCGGAGTCCAACGCTCTCGATCTCCCCAGTTATCATCACGCCTTATATAGCCAATACGAGTTTCGTCACAACAATTCATGCAATACAGACGGGCAATATCAACAATCAGCAATAACATTATGCAAATGCCACAGGCCTCAAACGGCCATCACAGATCCCATGGATCAGCCCGCCTATCACTCCAATTCCCATTAGGGCTCTACCAACAGTGCCACACGGCATGCCACGCTGCGTCTCGGACGCCTTATGCTGGCCTCCCTTTTCTCTCCATCTCCCATCAGGGCGCTACCAACAGTGCCACACGGCATGAATCTCGGTGCCACATAGGCCTGTACCACACTGCGTTTCTGACGCCTTACGTTGGTCTCCCTTTTCTCTCCACTTCCCCTCAGGGCACAATCTCATGTCACATTCCCAGTAACTCATGCAATGCTCTGAATGTATGCAGGGCCCAGATGATCACATCAATAATTCAACACAGAGCATGCATGCCAATAATCATAAGTGCAAGACAGAGCACATCAATCGACCAACTGATACATCTCATGATCAACGAGCCAAGCAGACGTAGATCAATTATCTCTATCCACAAAGTTTCGATAATCCAAGTCCGCCTTACATCTTAAACAAAAGTCTACTATACTATCAATTATCCAAGGACAATCCACTAATCGAGCCCATATAAACCAAGGTCTAATCTAATGAAGGGCCTCTAATTACTCAAGCTAAGTTCGACTGGGCCTAAGGCCCACTTCAATAGTTGAGGTCCAATGATAAATTCTTAAATTAATTCATATGGGTTGGGCCTATTATTTTATTAAATTCGTGTGAGGCCCAAGCCCATTTCTAAAGGTTTACTATTCAAGCCCATATTCATTATTTTAGGCCCAATTTGAATATCCAAGCCCATATACATTTTTGGTGTCATTCTTTAATGTTCATGGACTTAATTTAGGCCCAATTTAAGAGGATTTTCGTCCATTAGTGGCCCACTAGCTAGATTTGGCCCATTTTGATTAGTTTTGGCCCAATTACTTAATTTTAAAGCTTTCAAGCCCATTATTTCCCTTCGGCCCATTAAGTACACGCCTAAGCCCACATTTGCAGCCCACTTTTCACGTTTTTATGGCCGGTTCAAGTTGTTAGTTTCGTCTATTGGCAAGTCCATTGGTTGCATCCAAGCCCGATAGCTCATATTAAGCCCGAATCATGTAGTTTAAGTGTTGGAGCCCATTAACACACTTAGATCCACCCCATACTCACTCAAACCGTATACCCACAGCCATGTAAACCGAAATCCAGCCCCCTTACAAGCCTCCAAGCTCTTAGTTTAACCCCTTGCACCAAGTACATAACGCAACCTTACTTGTCTAGGCTTGAACCATGCAATCTCTACTAAAAATCATCATAATCGGCCTCTATTGGCGTTCCACAAACGTATATTACTAACCTAAACCAAGATTAGGGGTAGAGCTTACCGGATATGGGTTGGAAATGACGACGACGCGAGGCGGAGCAAGGAATGGCCGGTTGGAGCTCACGGCTTAGGGAGGGAAGCGGCGGCAACGGTGGCTGTTCCGGCGGTTCCACGGAGTTCCAAGGGTCCTAAGGTGACCATTTGCCAAGCCAAAGACATGAGGGATGCAAGGAAACAAGGTGGAACAAGTTCGGGTTCAAATGGAAGCGAAACGACGAAGAAAACGACGATGAGGAGGCGGGCTGTTTCGGGCTTTTCGTGGGGGTCCAAGCCGTGGGAAATGAACAAGAATGAGCTAGGAAGACTTACCTAAAGTTGAGGAGGATCGGCGGTGGCCGGAGGGCTCGGCGGCGGCGGCGACGGTGGCGGAGGGAGAGAGAGCCGAGAGAGACGAGCACGGGAGGGAGAGAGATTTCGGGAGAGGGGGAGAGAGGAGGGTGGCCGAAAATGAGAGAATGAGGGAGGAGAGAGAGAGAAGAGACTTAAGTGAGAGGGGGTAGTGTGTTAGGTGAGGTGAATAGTAAGTGAATAGTGACCTTGATTTGAATTTTACAAGACATGTGTACTTGACATTGACTTGATGGATTGCCTTGGAAATTGTGCCATGATTGACCGATGGATTTGATTGATTGATTGACAAGACATCGATTGATTTGACAACTGATTTGACTTGCCTCGATTTGCGTGCCAAATGCACCGATCGGGTCTCGAGCGCGAACGAATTTTAGACAGGATTTGATTTCGATCGGTCGAATCTACTCTCAAAAATCCTAATTCTATTAATCCTAAGGACTGAGCATTTACCGGGGGCATTTCGGTAATTTTCCATTGACGTCTTGCTTCTCGACGTACACCGGCTGTCTGCCCTTCTGGCGACATTTCTGAAACTGACTTTATTTCTTAATTGTGTTTGTCTTACTAATTCGATTGTCCGAAGTCGGATTTCATTTCGTGGTCAATTTCATTAATTTACGACTCTGTCTCTATCTCAGACCAACGGGCGGCTGTTTGGAAAATTCTCCCCAGTTAGCCTTTCCCCTTCGGTTGGTCATCTCAGGGTAGCTAATCCTGAGTGAGCGTCGATCAGAGGTATTAACGAAGTGTTTCCATTCCTTTAGAAATTCCGATATTTGGGTCGAATTTTCAGACTGTTACAATTCTTCCCTTCTTATAAAAATTTCGTCCTCGAAATTTACATCCACCAATCCTTACAACAAACAGAAATCACATTGATCTACTCAAACAGGTACGGATACTTCTTCTTCATTTCATCCTCGCTTTCCCAAGTAGCTCCTTCAGTTCCATGGTGTTCCCAGATAACCTTGACCAGCGGAATCGTCTTATTCCTTAAGACCTGCTCCTTACGATCTTCAATCCTTACTGGCCTTTCCACGTATGAGACGCGGTCATCCATTTCAATGACTTCATGATCGAGTATATGGCCAGGGTCCGGCTCGTACTTTCGAAGCATTGAAACATGAAACACATTATGAATCTGCGATAAGTTCGGCGGCAATGCTAGACGATAAGCCAGTGTCCCGATCTTCTCCAGGATCTCGAATGGCCCAACAAATCTTGGACTCAACTTCCCTTTCTTGCCAAACCGAGATAGTCCTCGCATCGGCGACACCTTCAGAAACACATGATCTCCAACTTGGAATTCCAATGGCTTACGTCTTTTGTCTGCATAGCTCTTCTGCCTACTCTGAGCAGTCTTCAGTCTGTCCCTGATCACTCTGACGGCCTCGACTGACTGTTGAACTAGTTCTGGGCCTGTTATGCTTTTCTCACCAACTTCGTCCCAATAGATTGGCGTTCTACAGGCCCTTCCATACAGTGCCTCAAATGGTGCCATTTTGATACTCTGCTGGTAGCTGTTGTTGTAGGCGAATTCCACCAAATGCAACTCTTCCCAACCTCCTTTGAAATCAATCACACAAGCTCTCAACATGTCTTCCAAAGTCTGTATCGTCCTTTCCGACTGACCATCTGTCTGAGGGTGGTAAGCTGTACTGAATCTTAACTCTGTTCCCAGCGCACCCTGCAGACTCTTCCAAAATGTAGCGGTGAAGCGAGGATCTCTGTCTGATATAATACTTACTGGTACCCCATGCAATCTCACTATCTGCCTCACGTACAATTCAGCCAACTTTTCCAAGGTAGAGTCCTTTCGTACTGCAATGAAATGAGCTGATTTCGTCAGTCTGTCCACTATTACCCAAATCGAATCATTGCCTCTCTGACTTCTTGGCAATCCTGTCACAAAATCCATAGTGACATGCTCCCATTTCCACTCTGGGATTTCCAATGGTTGCAATAATCCTCCAGGCTTGCAATGCTGTGCCTTTACCTGTTGACACGTCAGACACTTAGCTACATGCTTAGCCACATCCACCTTCATTCCATTCCACCAATAGTGCTGACGCAAATTCTGATACATCTTAGTACTCCCTGGATGAATACTGTAGTTACTTCTGTGTGCCTCGGACAAAATCTTTTCCTTTAGCGCCTCGTCATTAGGCACGCACAGACGTCCTCTAAACTTCAATATTCCGTCAGCAGTCACTTGGAACTCGGCCTTCCTCTCGTCTGCATTCATCGCCACAATCTTCTGAATGTCCGGGTCCGTAGATTGCATCTCCTTGATTCTTAGCTGAATCTCTGGTTCGATCCGCAACGTAGCCATCAGACTCGAGAGGTTTCCTACCTCGACCTTGAACTCAGAATCTCTGATTTCCTCCAGTAATGTCCACTCCTTGACCATCATATGCGCAATGCTCGACTTCCTACTCAGAGCATCTGCCACTTTATTCGCCTTTCCTGGATGGTACAAAATATCGCAGTCGTAGTCCTTCAACAACTCCATCCAACGACGCTGCCTCATATTCAACTCCTTCTGCGAGAACAGATACTTCAAACTCTGATGGTCCGTAAAAATCTGGAATTTCTCTCCCACCAGATAATGCCTCCAAATCTTCAATGCAAAGACAATCGCAGCTAACTCCAAGTCGTGCGTCGGGTAATTCATCTCATGCGGCCTCAACTGTCGAGATGCATAAGCTACCACTCGTCCATGCTGCATCAAGACACACCCCAATCCTCTTAATGACGCATCGCTGTATATCTCAAATCCTCCTGGTCCAGACGGAATGGTTAAGACTGGTGCGGAAGTCAATCGATCCTTCAACTCCTGAAAACTCTCCTCGCATTTCTCAGTCCATTGAAACTTTGTTTCCTTCTTCAACAAACGCGTCAGAGGAGACGCTATCACAGAGAATCTTTCCACGAAGCGTCTATAATACCCAGCCAATCCAAGGAAACTTCGCACTTCCGTCACGGTCGTAGGTCTCGGCCATTTCTCTACGGCTTCAATCTTAGATGGGTCTACTGATATCCCTTCTCCAGATACTAAATGACCAAGAAACGCCACTCTGCTCAGCCAGAACTCACACTTACTAAACTTCGCGTACAGCGAGTGTTCCCTTAGCGTTCGCAGGACGATCCTTAAGTGTTCTTCGTGGTCCTCAGAACTCTTCGAATACACTAATATGTCATCAATGAAGACTATCACAAACTGATCCAGAAACTCCTTGAACACTCGATTCATCATATCCATAAATGCGGCTGGAGCATTCGTCAATCCAAACGGCATAACTGTGAACTCATAGTGCCTATACCTCGTCCTAAAGGCAGTCTTAGGCACGTCTTCTTTCTTAATCCTTAACTGGTGATAGCCTGTCCTTAGGTCTATCTTGGAGAACACGCAAGCGCCTTGAAGTTGGTCGAACAGGTCATCAATCCTTGGTAGAGGATACTTATTCTTGATCGTCACTTGGTTCAGCTGTCTGTAATCGATGCACAGCCTTAGTGATCCATCCTTTTTCTTAACAAACAGCACCGGAGCTCCCCATGGTGAAGCACTGGGGCGGATAAATCCTTTATCCAGCAGCTCTTGCATTTGCACCTTCAATTCCTTCAATTCCGATAACGACATCCTATACGGTGCTTTCGAGATCGGCTCCGTTCCAGGTGCCAATTCGATCATAAATTCTACTTCACGCTCAGGTGGCAATCTAGGCAACTCTTGAGGAAATACATCTGGATACTCACTTACTACAGGCACTTCTTCTAACTTCATTTCTAGGGCAGACGAATCTAATACTGATGCCAAAAATCCCAGGCAACCTTCATCCATTAACTTGGTCGCCTCTAAAGATGAGATCCAAGGAATCGATGTTCCTCCACGATTTCCTTTAAATTCATACCCAGGGTGGCCTACTGGGTTTAGCTGTATAATACTCCTACTACAGTCTACCACTGCACCATGCCTAACTAGCCAATCCATGCCAACAATCACGTCGAAATCATACATGGGCAGAACAGCTAAGTCAATTTCTTCTTGCCTATCGCCCAGAGCTAACTTACACCCCTTACATCCTAACGCAATAATTACTCTATCCTTCAACGGGGTGGTTACATGCAAGGCCACATCCAATGGCTTAATATTCATCCCAGACAACTCAACAAAACGTGCAGATACGAAAGAGTGCGACGCTCCCGGATCAAACAAGGCATAAGCGGTATGACCACAAAGGGAAACGGTACCTGTGATCACCCCCGGCGCATTCTCAGTGTCCTTGCGCGCCATTGCATATACTCGTCCCTGAGCAGGCGGACGGTTCTGGTTTCCTTGCGGAGCGTTCACCATCTGCGACTGTTGCTGTTGTTGGTGCTGGAACGGGGGTCTCTGACCCTTCCTCGGTGCGGCGGCCTCTTGCCAAAGTCTCTAAAGTTCCCTCTTGGCACAAACCGCGACCCAGGTGCGGCGGCCTTTTCTTGCAGATCCTGCTCTATCGCCAGGGCTCGCTCATAGATCTCATTGTAGTCCCTTAGCCCAGTGGCGATGATCATACTCTTCAACTCGGGCCTCAATCCTTCCCTGAATCTCCTGGCCTTATCCCATGGGTCGTCAATCAGCCTTCGTGCGAACTTGGACAGTCTGGCAAATTCACCTTCATACTGGTCCACAGTCAGTGATCCTTGGCGGAGCCTGATAAACTCTTCAATTTTCCTTTCTTGTGCTGCTTCAGAGAAATACTTTCCATTAAATGCTGTACAGAAGGCGGTCCAGCTCGGCCTCATACCATCCGAAAAGACTCGCCCTCTAGTGGCTTTCCACCAATCATCTGCAGTACCCTGAAGTTGATAAGTTGCCAACGAGACTTTCTCCTCATCTGCGCAACCCAACACGGAGAAAGCGTTCTCCAGCTGCTCGATCCACAAGGCAGCTACCTTTGGACCACCACTGCCATCAAACTTCGATGGCTGCAACTTCAGAAATTGCTCCACCATATGATGAGTCTGACGTCCACCATTTCCATGCCCATTGCCCCCATTGGCTCCATTTGCAGCGGCCAAGGCGGCCTCAGCTGCTTGGGCAACAGTGGCAGCTCTCTCAGCAGCTTGCCTAGCCATCAGGTTACTCACTTCAGTCAGAACTCTCATCATCTCTTCGATCCTAGGGTCCCCTTCAGACTCAGGAGCCCTCGAGCTCGATGCACCAGCAGTCGGTCTTCTGCCCCTATTGCTCATCCTTGCTAACACTCACACCTAAAACAACGAAATTCCCATTCAGGAATTCGGAACTCTAAATCTAGCAACCAAGCTTTCGTCTACTGTCGCGTCCACTGACATGTATATGCATGTAAATATTCGCTGCAGCTTAAATGCAGTTGAACCCGGTCGACATCTAGACTCAGCCCTGCAAATGCATAACCCAGGCCACTCTGTTTGCAACCTCAACTAGAAGCCTATCGGGAGCCGCTTCCTTGATCAGGTCTCTGCCCCGGCGACCACTCCCCGCCCTCATTGTTTCTTGGTGCGAACAGTTGTAACAGTCTGAAAATTCGACCCAAATATCGGAATTTCTAAAGGAATGGAAACACTTCGTTAATACACTCTGATCGACGCTCACTCAGGATTAGCTACCCTGAGATGACCAACCGAAGGGGAAAGGCTAACTGGGGAGAATTTTCCAAACAGCCGCCCGTTGGTCTGAGACAGAGACAGAGTCGTAAATTAATGAAATTGACCACGAAATAAAATCCGACTTCGGACAATCGAATTAGTAAGACAAACACAATTAAGAAATGAACTCAGTTTCAGAAATGTCGCCAGAAGGGCAGACAGCCGGTGTACGTCGAGAAGCAAGACGTCAATGGAAAATTACCGAAATGCCCCCGGTAAATGCTCAGTCCTTAGGATTAATAGAATTAGGATTTTTGAGAGTAGGTTCGACTAATCGAAATCAAATCCTGTCTAATATTCGTTCGCGCTCGAGACCCGATCGGTGCATTTGGCACGCAAATCGAGGCAAGTCAAATCAGTTGTCAAATCAATCAAACATCTTGTCAATCCATCAATCACATCATGGCACAATTTCCAAGGTAAGTCAATCATGGTTCAATTCCCAAGAATGTCAATCAACATGTCAAAGTACAAAATCAATCCTAGTCACTATTCTACACTATTTGCACTATTCACCTCACCTAACACACTTACCCCCTCTCTCTTAAGTCTCTTCTCTCTCTCTCCTCCCTCACTTTTCATTTTCGGCACTCCCCTCTCTCTCTCCCTCTCCCGAAAACTCTCCCTCCCCTCTCAACTCTCTCGGTTCTCTCCCTCCCCGTCGGCCACCGTCGCCCGCCTCAAGCCGCCATCTTCCTCCGTCGTCACCACCTCGAGGTAAGCCTCTTCTTTTTCTTTCCTTGTTGTTCTATGGCCATGGGAACCTCTTGAAGCCGCCCCTCAACCTCACCGTCCCTCATCATCGTCGTCGTCGTCTGTCACGATCAACTTGGCCGTGAGCCTTCGGGCTGGCCAAGCTTGATCCGCCGCCTTCCCCCACTCCTCTAATGTCTAGAACTAACACATTTAGGTCCGTGGAGCTCTTGAAGGTGGCCGAACCTTCCGCGAACAGCCCCTACTCCCCGTTGAGCCGTGAGCCCCCAATCGGCCGGTTGAACCTTCGTCGTCTTCGCCTTCATTTCGGCTCCTCTAAGGTAAGCTCCACCTCTAACCTTGGCTTAGGTTAGATGTATATGCGTATGGCGTAGTGTAAAGATGGTTATTTTCGATGATTAGAGGCTAATGTATGTGGTTAAGCATGATGTTCCCTAAGCTAATCCAATGGGAAGTTGTTTAGGCCGTAGGAGGGGGCTGTCCATGGGCGAAATGGGGCTGGAAAGAGGTGAATGTGGGCTGTGAGTGATGGCTTAGGCGTGTGATGGAGTGGCCGTGAGGTATTAGTGGGCTTAGGGGACTTAATTTGCACTAAACGGATCAAAAACAAGCTACGGGGCCTAAATGAAATTTATGGGCATGATGGTGGGCGAAATTAGGCTTATGAATGGGCCTCGGAAATATGGTTGGTGGACCGAAATTATGGGCTTGAGTATGTGGTTTAACGGGCCAAAGTAAAGTGTTGGGCTTAGGAGTCTTTATTTCGAGCAATTGGGCCAAAACTAAACAAAATGGGCCTAATCTAATTAATGGGCCACTAATGGACGAAAATTCACTTAAATTGGGCCTAAATTAAGTCCATGAAAATTAAAGAATGAAACCCAAAAATGTATATGGGCTTGGGTACTTGAATTGGGCCTAAAATAATGAATATGGGCTTGAATAGTAAACCTTTAGAAATGGGCTTGGGCCTTGCACGAAATTAATAAAATAATAGGCCCAACCCCTATGAATTAATTTAAGAATTAATTATTGGACCTCAACTATTGAAGTGGGCCTTAGGCCCAGTCGAACTTAGCTTGATTAATTAGAGGTTCTTAATTAGATTAGACCTTGGTTTATATGGGTTTGATTAACGAGTTGCCCTTGAGTAAGTGATGACAATGACAGACTCCTGTATGAGATGTAAGGCGAATTTAGATGATCGAGACTTTGAAAATAGAGGCCTACGATCCATGTCTGTTTAGTTGATGAACGTGAGGTTCACTGATCGATTGAATGATGTGCTCTACTCCTGCACTTGTATTTATTTGCATGCATGCTCTGTGTTGAGTTATTGATGTGATCACCTGGGCCCTGCATACATTCAGAGCATTGCATGAGTCACTAGGGATGTGACATGAGATTGTGCCCTGAGGGGAAATGGAGAGAAAAGGGAGACCAACGTAAGGCGTCAGGAACGCAGTGTGGTACGAGCCTATGTGGCACCGAGATTACTGCCGTGTGGCACTGTTGGTAGCGCCCTGATGGGAGATGGAGAGAAAAGGGAGGCCAGCATAAGGCGTCCGAGACGCAGCGTGGCATGCCGTGTGGCACTGTTGGTAGAGCCCTGATGGGAATTGGAGTGATAGGCGGGCTGATCCTTGGGATCTATGATGGCCGTTTGAGGCCTGTGGCATTTGCATGCTATGATTGCTAATTGTAGATATCGCCCGTCTGTATTGTATGAATTGTTATGATGAAACTCGTATTGGCTACATGATGGGTGATAATAACTGGGGAGATTGAGAGCGTTGAACTTTGAATCCTGAACCCTAGTTATTGGTTAGGACCGACCCCACTCGTATATCCTACCCTACGCTAGGATTAGTGGTGAGCTTGCTGAGTCCTCGACTCACTGGCGTTGGTTGCCACCTTTTCCAGATCCAGGTCGCCAGTGATGGATGCGCCACCGATGCTTTTTGGTCTGCCGATCCAGATGGACACCCAGGTTACCCTCCATTTTGATATGCACGCTACCCTGTGGCATAGGCATGTGACGACTGTGCTCGTAGATCAGAGAGGTCCTTATTTAGTGCCCCATAGATTCGAGGCTTGGTTTAGAGAGGGCCTACATGGCTTTGAGGGACCCCAGAGAGATTCCCCGGTTCCCATGGAGGAGGACCCGTTTTGGCTCCAGCCTGCAGAATATGGAGGCCAGGTGATCGACCCCGACCCGAAGCAGGAGTTGCCGTCTCCAGGGCGCTCCGAGATAGATGGCCACGAGGAGGGCGATGCGATGGATACCGAGGAGGAGGATCCAGAGGAGGACCCTGTGGAGGATTCCGACGAGGAGGACTGAGTTATGGCAGAATCCCGATGTTTTGAGGATTAGTAGAGCGTAGGATGATCTACAGCTAGTGGTTTTCTTTTGGTAGTCTGTACCTAACGCTAATCGTATTTATGAAATATTGTTTATGCTTATCTTGTTTATGCTACCCCCCTTTGTTATGTATGCTTGTGTGTATGGTTAGAAGGCACGCTTCCGCAGGTATGTGAATTTGGCGCAAGCCGCGTCGTCTGGTCGTGACGAAGAGGAAATATCCCTGGGCCGTCGCTTATCGTGAACCAGGCGAGCGCGAGGTGTATCTTCCGCAGGAACGGGATGCCGCGTTCCCGAGTAGGGATCCAGGGCGTGACAACAGTTGTCCTAAGAAATTCATAGACAAAGAGAATCCCACTCCACGTGTCCCATACCACGCTTCATCACAGTTTTTAGACGTCCCGTCAATCCTGTCCCATACCAGGCTGACGGTCACCAAATCCAACAATATGAATGCATGCATTTCTTTCAAAACCCAAATCTCCTTTTTCAACAATAAACTTTCCATTTCTAAACCATTTTGCTTTCGGTGCAGAAATCATGTAATGCAGGATGGTCAAGCAGCGCACGACAGCCGACTAGGCATACAATCACATGCAATACCTCACGGACTAACATTCAGCAATCAGCATTCAAGCGCCCTGTAACAGTCTGAAAATTCGACCCAAATATCGGAATTTCTAAAGGAATGGAAACACTTCGTTAATACCCTCTGATCGACGCTCACTCAGGATTAGCTACCCTAAGATGACCAACCGAAGGGGAAAGGCTAACTGGGGAGAATTTTCCAAACAGCCGCCCGTTGGTCTGAGATAGAGACAGAGTCGTAAATTAATGAAATTGACCACGAAATGAAATCCGACTCCGGACAATCGAATTAGTAAGACAAACACAATTACGAAATAAAGTCAGTTTCAGAAATGTCGCCAGAAGGGCAGACAACCGGTGTACGTCGAGAAGCAAGACGTCAATGGAAAATTACCGAAATGCCCCCGGTAAATGCTCAGTCCTTAGGATCAATAGAATTAGGATTTTTGAGAGTAGATTCGACTAATCAAAATCAAATCCTGTCTAAAATTCATTCGCGCTCGAGACCCGATCGGTGCATTTGGCACGCAAATCGAGGCAAGTCAAATCAGTTGTCAAATCAATCAAACGTCTTGTCAATCACATCAATCACATCATGGTTCAATTTCCAAGACAAGTCAATCTTGGTGCAATTCCCAATGCAATCCATCAAGTCACTCCATTTGTCATTTCAAGTACAAGTCACTATTTCACCTAATCCACTAACCCATTTGAATCTCACTTAAGTCTTACCCTTCTCTCACTCTCTCCTCCCTCACCCCCATTCGGCCGAGACCCCTTTCTCTCCCTCTCTCCTTTTTTTTCTTCTTCTCCTCCCTTGATTTCCCGTCCGCCTGAGAGCTCCTCCTCCCCGTCGTTCGGCCGCCCGGTTCCGCCGTTGCCGTCGATCATCATTCTTCAAGCCGTTGCCTAGGTAAGCTTCCTTGGACCCTTCTCTCTCCATTCTCCATGGCCGTGAGGCCCTTTGGACGCCGAACCAACCTCACCGTCTCTCTCTCTCTCTCTCTCTCTCTCTCTCTCTCTCTCTCTCTCTCTCTCTCTCTCTCTCTCGGTTCCTCCATGTAGCCAAGCCGACATCACCGTCGTTTCCACCGTCCTCCGGCCGCCGTCCATCCTCACCGGCCACCCACACTCTTTGGTAAGTGCTCCAAGCTCCCTTGTCTTCATTTTCCACGACTATTCGAAGCCGTTTGTTGACCGAGCCAACCCAAATCCCCTTGTAGGCCGTGAGCCACACTTGGCCGTCCCTTGCTCCGCCTCGCGTCGTCGTCATTTCCAACCCATATCCGGTAAGCTCTACCCCTAATCTTTGTTTAGGTTAGTAATATACATTCGTGGAATGTTAATAGAGGCCGATTATGATGATTTTAGTAAAGAGATTGCATGGTTCAAGCCTAGACAAGTAAGGTTGCGTTATGTGCATGGTGCAAGGGGTTAAACTAAGAGTTTGGAGGCTTGTAGAGGGCTGGAAGTGTGGTATACAAGGCTGTGGAAATTCGGTCTAGGCGTGTATAGGGTGGACTGAAAGGGATTAATGGGCTTCGAGACTTAAATCACTTGAATCGGACCTAATACGGGCTACCGGGCCTAAATACAACTAATGGACTTACTAATGGTTGATATCCACCATCCGAATGGGCCTTGAAAACATGATTAGTGGGCTGCAAATGTGGGCTTAGGCGTGTACTTAATGGGCCAAAGGGAACTAACGGGCTTGGAAGCTTTAAAAATCAAGTAATTGGGCCAAAACTAATCAGAATGGGCTAAATCTAGCTAGTGGGCCACTAATGGACGAAAATCCACTTAAATTGGGCCTAAATTAAGTCCATGAACATTAAAGAATGAAACCCAAAAATGTATATGGGCTTGGGTACTCAAATTGGGCCTAAAATAATGAATATGGGCTTGAATAGTAAACCTTTAGAAATGGGCTTGGGCCTTGCACGAAATTAATAAAAATAGGCCCAACCCATATGAATTAATTTAAGAATTAATTATTGAACCTCAACTATTGAAGTGGGCCTTAGGCCTAGTCGAACTTAGCTTGATTAATTAGAGGTTCTTAATTAGATTAGACCTTGGTTTATATGGGTTGGATTAACGAGTTACCCTTGAGTAAGTGATGATCGAGACTTTGAAAGTAGAGGCCTACGATCCATGTCTGTTTGGTTAATGAACGTGAGGTTCACTGATCGATTGAATGATGTGCTCTACTCCTGCACTTGTATTTATTTGCATGCATGCTCTGTGTTGAGTTATTGATGTGATCATCTGGGCCCTGCATACATTCAGAGCATTGCATGAGTCACTGGGAATGTGACGTGAGATTGTGCCCTGAGGGGAAGTGGAGAGAAAAGGGAGACCAACGTAAGGCGTCAGAAACGCAGTGTGGTACGGGCCTATGTGGCACCGAGATTTATGCCGTGTGGCACTGTTGGTAGCGCCCTGATGGGAGATGGAGAGAAAAGGGAGGCCAGCATAAGGCGTCCGAGACGCAGCGTGGCATGCTGTGTGGCACTGTTGGTAGAGCCCTGATGGGAATTGGAGTGATAGGCGGGCTGATCCATGGGATCTGTGATGGCCGTTTGAGGCCTGTGGCATTTGCATAATGTTATTGCTGATTGTTGATATTGCCCGTCTGTATTGCATGAATTGTTGTGACGAAACTCGTATTGGCTATATGAGGCATGATGATAACTGGGGAGATCGAGAGCGTTGGACTCCGAGTACCTAACCCTAGTTACTAGTTAGGACCGACCCCACTCGTATATCCTACCCTACGCTAGGATTAGTGATGAGCTTGCTGAGTCCTCGACTCACTGGCGTTGGTTGCCACCCTTTTCAGATCCAGGTCGCTAGTGAAGGATGTGCCACCGATGCTTTTTGGTCTGCCGATCCAGATGGACACCCAGGTTACCCTCCATTTTGATATGCACGCTACCCTGTGGCATAGGCATGTGACGACTGTGCTCGTAGATCAGGGAGGTCCTTACTTAGTGCCCCATAGATTCGAGGCTTGGTTTAGAGAGGGCCTGCATGGCTTTGAGGGACCCCAGAGAGATTCCCCGATTCCCATGGAGGAGGACCCGTTTTGGCTCCAGCCTGCAGAATATGGAGGCCAGGTGATCGACCCCGACCCGAAGCAGGAGTTGCCGTCTCCAGGGCGCTCCGAGATAGATGGCCACGAGGAGGGCGATGCGATGGATACCGAGGAGGAGGATTTAGAGGAGGACCCTGTGGAGGATTCCGACGAGGAGGACTGAGTTATGGCAGAATCCCGATGTTTTGAGGATCAGTAGAGCGTAGGATGATCTGCAGCTAGTGGTTTTCTTTTGGTAATCTGTACCTAACGCTAATCGTATTTATGAAATGTTGTTTATGTTTATCTTGTCCATGCTACCCCTTTGCTATGTATGATTGTGTGTATGGATAGGAGGCACGCTTCCGCAGGTATGAGAATTTGGCGCAAGTGTCGTCGTCTGGTCGCGACGAAGAGAAAGTATCCCTGGGCCGTCGCTTATCGTGAACCAGGCGAGCGCGAGGTGTATCTTCCGCAGGAACGGGATGCCGCGTTCCCGAGAAGGGATCCGGGGCGTGACATCACCGTTCGAGTGGTATCAGAGCAAGGTCAGCTCGATACGAGACCGTTCGAGGTTTGGAGTGATAAGGCTGATGATTTTGGGGTAGTTAGTTAGACAGACCCTAGACCTAAGGATTAGGAAGGGTAGAATGCATGATTTGATTGGCGCATGTGATTGCTTAGCGGAATTGATTGTCTAGAGTAACCTTGGGATAAGGTATTTCATGCTAAGCTGTAGGTGCGTCAGGACCTGAGGTAAGGTTCTATGGCAGAGCCCCATGAGTTGGGCGTTTGAATGCTGATTGCTGAATGTTAGTCCGTGAGGTATTGCATGTGATTGTATGCCTAGTCGGCTGTCGTGCGCTGCTTGACCATCATGCATTACATGATTTCTGCACCGAAAGCAAAATGGTTTAGAAATGGAAAGTTTATTGTTGAAAAAGGAGATTTGGATTTTGAAAGAAATGCATGCATTCATATTGTTGGATTTGGTGACCGTCAGCCTGGTATGGGACAGGATTGACGGGACGTCTAAAAACTGTGATGAAGCGTGGTATGGGACACGTGGAGTGAGATTCTCTTTGTCTATGAATTTCTTAGGACAACTGTTCGCACCAAGAAACGATGAGGGCGGGGAGTGGTCGCCGGGGCAAAGACCTTATCAAGGAAGCGGCTCCCGACAGGCTTCTAGTTGAGGTTGCGAATAGAGTGGCCTGGGTTATGCATTTGCAGGGTTGAGTCTAGATGTCGACCGGGTTCAACTGCATTTAAGCTGCAGCGAATATTTACATGCATATACATGTCAGTGGACGCGACAGTAGATGAAAGCTTGGTTGTTAGATTTAGAATTCCGGATTCCTGAATGGGAATTTCGTTTGTTTTAGGTGTGAGTTTTAGCGAGGATGAGCAATAGGGGCAGAAGACCGACTGCTGGTGCATCGAGCTCGAGGGCCCCTGAGTCTGAAGGGGACTCTAGGATCGAAGAGATGATGAGAGTTCTGACTGAAGTGAGTAACCTGATGGCTAGGCAAGCTACTGAGAGAGCTGCCACTGTTGCCCAAGCAGCTGAGGCCGCCTTGGCCGCTGCAAATGGAGCCAATGGAGGCAATGGGCATGGAAATGGTGGACGTCAGACTCATCATATGGTGGAGCAATTTGTGAAGTTGCAGCCGTCGAAGTTTGATGGCAGTGGTGGTCCAGAGGTAGCTGCCTTGTGGATCGAGCAGCTGGAGAAGGCTTTCTCCGTGTTGGGTTGCGCAGATGAGGAGAAAGTCTCGTTGGCAACTTATCAACTTCAGGGTACTGCAGATGATTGGTGGAAAGCCACCAAAGGACGAGTCTTTCCGGATGGCATGAGGCCGAACTGGACCGCCTTCTGTACAGCATTCAATGGCAAGTATTTCTCTGAGGCAGCCCAGGAAAGGAAAATGGAAGAGTTCATCAGGCTCCGCCAAGGATCGCTGACTGTGGACCAATATGAGGGCGAATTTGCCAGGCTGTCCAAGTTCGCACGAAGGCTGATTGACAACCCATGGGATAAGGCCAGGAGATTCAGGGAAGGATTGAGGCCCGAGTTGAAGAGTATGATCATCGCCACTGGGCTAAGGGACTACAATGAGATCTATGAGCGAGCCCTGGCGATAGAGCGGGATCTGCAAGAAAAGGCCGCCGCATCTGGATCGCGGTTTGTGCCAAGGGGGAACTTCAGAGACTTTGGCAAGAGGCCAATGAAGGACAACCGCAGGTTCGTTCCACCTGCAAGGAGAACCCTGGGAAAGCCATCGTTCCCTGGGAATCAGGTCTGCCGTGACTGTGGCAGGAGGCATGGGAACAGCCCTTGCCCAAGGAAGATTGGAGGCTGCTTTGGATGTGGCCAGACAGGGCATATTCTGAGGAACTGCCCGAGGAAAGGTCCGAGACCCCCGTTCCAACAGCAACAGCAACAGCCGCAAATGGTAAACGCTCCGCAAGGAAACCAGAACCGTCCGCCTGCTCAGGGACGAGTATATGCAATGGCGCGCAAGGACGCTGAGAACGCGCCAGGGGTGATCACAGGTACCGTTTCTCTCTGTGGTCATACCGCTTATGCCTTGTTTGATCCGGGAGCGTCGCACTCTTTCGTATCTGCACGTTTTGTTGAGTTGTCCGGGATGAATGTTAAGCCATTGGATGTGACCTTGCATGTAACCACCCCGTTAAAGGATAGAGTGATTATTGCGTTAGGATGTAAGGGGTGTAAGTTAGCTCTGGGCGATAGGCAAGAAGAAATTGACTTAGCTGTTCTGCCCATGTATGATTTTGATGTGATTGTTGGCATGGATTGGCTAGTTAGGCATGGTGCAGTGGTAGACTGTAGTAGGAGTATCATACAGCTAAACCCAGTAGGCCACCCTGGGTATGAATTTAAGGGAAATCGTGGAGGAACGTTGTTGACACCTGATTTTTAATCATTTTTTCTATTGCTAAAGTAATAAAAAAATTCATAAAAATTCATAAAATTGAAAAATCAACTTTGGGGACCTTAGCCAAGCCTAGGGAACCAATTTTGACCAAAAAACGATTTTTCATATTTTTAGTATTTTTACGTATTATTTATTTATTTATTTTCGAAAATTAATAGAAAGTCCATAAAAATTCATAAAATTGAAAAATCAACTTTGGGAACCTTAGCCAAGCCTAGGGAACCAATTTTGACCAAAAAATAATTTTTCATATTTTCGATATTTTTCGGTATTTTTATTTTCGAAAATTCATAAAAACAAAAAATTAAGAAAAATGAGAAAATTAAAAAATCAAGTTTGGAGCCTTGGCCAAGCTTAGGCAAATATTTTCGAACAAAAAAATAATTTTTTGTATTTATATATATTGTTTATATATTTTAGAAATTATGAGAATATTTAATAAATAATAGCATTTGAGGCTACAAAAATATATAAAAATAGTCAATATTTTTATTTTAAATCCCTTTTCATGTTGGTTATCACAAATTTAAAAAATCCAATTCGGGGTCGTGTATTCCTTCATGAGCCTAATCTCGAACCAAGTCTAAAAAATTCAATTTGAGTCAATTTATTTTCATTTTTTCACTTTTAGGAGTTGTGACATTGTTCTCTAATATTTCAAATTTTTATATTGGCCCAAATTATACTCAGAATGACTCAATTGTGCAAAAGGGCTTTAATTAAATTCTGCATTATTTTCAGTGGCAAGAAATGAGCTTAAATTTGACATGTGGTGAATTTTGACTAAGTATAGGGAAGGTATGTCATAAATTGTAAGGAGATTTGGACTTAAAGAAATATTTTTTCAGGGACTAAATTGTAAATACTTAAAATTCAAGGACTAGAGTGCAAATACCTAACTCTTGAAGGATTATTTTACAAATAATAAAAAGAAGAGTTAGTGGATAAATTAGAATAGAGAAGGGAAGATGAAGAAGAGGAGATGAAGAAGAGAAGTTGGAGAAGAATGGATGGAGAAAATAAGATAAGAATAGAGAAGGGAAGATGGAGATGAAGAAGAGTTAGTAGAGAAATTAGAATGGAAGATAAGAATAGAGAAGGGAAGATGGAGATTAAGAAGAGTTAGTGGAGAAATTAGAATGGGAGATAAATATGGAGAAGGGAAGATGAAGATGAAGAAGAGTTAGTGGAGAGATTAGAATGTGAGATAGAGATGGAGAATGGAAGATGAAAATGAAGAAGAGTTAGTGGAGAAATTAGAATGGGAGATAGAGTTAGTGGAAAAATTAGAATGGGAGATAGATGAGTAGGTTATAAAAGGAGGAAGAAGTGAGCTTGAGAAATGATTCTTGAGAGAGAAAATTTGAAGTGTTTGGGAGAATTTTTTGGAGAGAAAATTTTGGATGTTTGAGAGAGTTTTGGGAGATTGAAGAAAATTTTGAGAGAAAGAAAATACCAAAAGAGAGAGAATTTTGAAGATGATGGGAGTTTAAAGCTAGGGGTTATCATCACAAATTCCTTCATCGATCAATATAAATCAAGAGTTCATCCTCGTCAACGAGCAAACAAATTCAAGCTAAGTGTTTTTATTTATTCATTTATTTATGGTTTTACTCGCAAATTAGCACAAATTGTATACACTTTCCCCATCTCCTTTTTCTTCCATATTTTATGTCAGGAGAAGGATATCTCTACGTCAACAGCAAAAATCTCGTCGAGATACAAAAATCGGCCCAGACAAGCTCCTAAGCTGTCCACCGATTTCTCAACTGATCTGTGACTAAAAGTCCCTCTTAATTCAAAAGAAACTCTCTATATTGGGAACATAGAGAGCGAAAATCAATTATAGAAATCCCTCCCAAAAAATGGGAGATAAGTACTCTTTCTACTCTTCTGGTTTTAGATGCAGATTAGCACATATTTTGTATACTAACACTTCACTCTATTTTATGTCAGGAAGCCGCAGCTCTATATCAATGGTCAATCCTATGGAAGCACAAAATCGGCTTGGAGGAGTCCTCAAGCGCGCACAAATTTCAAATTGTTGAATCAATTCGTTGTATTTCATTTTAAAAAATTCATACCCCAAAATGGAGAGGACAAAGTCCATCCGCAATTTAAATACCTGCACCATAAATCCCAAAGGGAAGAGCCAAGCCAATGCTTAGCCTCCCATTGGAGGTTTTTACTTATAGTAGTTAAATACCTGCAACTTAAATACCTGCACCTTAAATCCCAAAGGGAAGAGCCAAGCCAATGCTTAGCCTCCCATTGGAGGTTTTTACTTACAGTAGTTAAATACCTGCACCTTAAATCCCAAAGGGAAGAGCCAAGCCAATGCTTAGCCTCCCATTGGAGGTTTTTACTTACAGTAGTTAAATACCTGCAACTTAAATACCTGTACCTTAAATCCCAAAGGGAAGAGCCAAGCCAATGCTTAGCCTCCCATTGGAGGTTTTTACTTACAGTAGTTAAATACCTGCAACTTAAATACCTGTACCTTAAATCCCAAAGGGAAGAGCCAAGCCAATGCTTAGCCTCCCATTGGAGGTTTTTACTTACAGTAGTTTAAATACTTGCAACTTAAATACCTGTACCTTAAATCCCAAAGGGAAGAGCCAAGCCAATGCTAGGCCTCCCATTGGAGGTGTTTATTCACTGTCATGTACTTCCTATAATTTAATTTTTGAATCATCAGACCCAAAAGATGAGTAGGTCGTAATACTGCACAGAAGTCGTTAACACACTCCCTCTTTCGGTTTCAGGGAATCTTTAACACTTAAAAAAATATAACAAATAAAAATATATACCATCCATGCATCCTATTTAAAAAGTGAAAACACAAAAGAGAATACCCTACTAGAGCTTTAGGAATAAACCAAGCCTGAATTGCCGGATTAGGATATCCATGAAATTAAGGTACCGAAAGGGCATTAGTTTTAATTAACTAGTGTAACCAAGTCCCCGAGCTCATAATCTCTGGTTCGCAGGAATAAATTAGTTCTCCCGCTAATTTATTTAGGTTTCTAATCGACCTACCAAGAACGATTAGTGGCGACTCCAAATTTCAAAATCATTTAAACAAAAACCAAAGTTGCGATTCGGTAGGGCTTGGGAGGGTCCGCATTAGGTTAGTCAAATCTAATTAACCTAATAATCCGTTAACCCCTTTTAAAATTTAAATTTTTTTTTTAGAGGGTCGCGACAGACTGGCGACTCCGCTGGGGACGGGATTTTTAAATTTTCGAAAAAAGATAACAATTGGAATACTTGAATATTTTTCGAAATTTTAAAAGTCTTAGTGGACTTAGGCCAATGAAAATTTCATGGATATCTCGCTTCTGGCGATCTTGTTTGGGACTCATTCTATAGGTGTTATATGTTTTTGCAGGATGGGAGTTATAAGGGGCGGAGTGTTTGGCTAACCCCTTTGTTTTGCAGGCTGGTGTTGGGTTTATTTGTTTAATTTCGCACATTTTTAGAAGCGCTGTTTTGATATCAATTGTTGTGCATGTCTTGCATACTCTGAGGATCACAACACCTGCACACACAAGCGTCTAAACCCAAGTCGCGAAATTCTTCCTAGAAAACCATAGATAGGGATCGAATATGCAAAGCTCTTGCGTCGATTGCGCTCGGGTTGACCATATTTTATCCCGCTCATTATCTGAATTGACAATTCTTCCCATTGTGATTTGATTGCGCGGAGGGTAAGTTTGTCAATTCAGATAGTGGGGGCCTTTTTAGGTCCATACCTTGTCTCTCCTTCTTTTATTTTCTAGAGTCCACTCCTCACTTGAGTCATGCGCATGACTATGTGATTTGCATTTCTTCAAGGTAAAAGTAAATTCTCTAATTTTATCTTGTATTTATTTTCGGTCGGTCCATGCTAGGTGTTAGTCAGTTTTTGAGTTTGATATTACGACCATTCTTTTAAAAGAAAATAAAAATTAAATTTGTCCCTCATTTCTTTAAAAAAAATTTTTTGAAAAAATGATGTGAAAAAATCCCTTCATGGGAATTTTATTAACCAATAAGGGATTTTTGTCATGTTTTTATTGCTTCAATAAAAATGAAATTTTCCTGAAAAAATTTTCCTCCGAAAATTTATTTCAATAAAAAGAAAAATTCCTTAAAAAAAAACTCTAGTAGACATCAAGTGATTTTATCACATTTTTCAAATTATAAAAACTTGCAAGAAAATTCTTCTCGAGAAATTCGCTCATGTTTTTCTAAGAAAAGTTTCTCTAAATAAAATTAGACTAATGTCTCGGGGGAATTGTATTGACCAATAAGAGATTTTTGTCATGTTTTTCTTACTTCAATAAAAATGAAATTTTCTTGACAAATTTTCCTCTGAAAATTTATTTTGATAAAAAGAAAAATTCCTTCAAAAAAAAAAACTTTGATAAACATCAAGTGATTTTATCACATTCTTTCAAATTATAAAAACTTGCAACAAAAATCTTTTCGAGAAATTCGCTCATGTTTTTCTAAGAAAATTTTCTCTAAATAAAATTAAACTAATGTCTCGGGGGAATTTTGTTAACCAATGAAGGATTTCTGTCATGTCTTTCCTGCTTCAATAAAAATAAAATTTTCCTGACAAATTTACCTCTGAAAATTTATTTTGATAAAAAGGAAATTCCTTCAAAAATTTTAGTAAACGTCAAGAGATTTTGTCACATTCCTTTAAAAAAAATAAAAATAAAAAGAGTAATAAATCTGCAAAAAAATTCTGCATCAGAAATTAACCCATTTCTTCCTAAGAAATTTTTTTTCTCTGATTTCTCTATAAAGTAGAAAAAATCAAATTGGACTAATATAGGAGTCATAGACCGACATTCCTTGTGTCGCATACTAATTATATCCTTTTCTTTTGCAGGGAGATCCTAGATACCCCAGACGGGTGTAAAAATTAAGTTCAATAATATATCAAGAATCATCTTCAGAAATACCAAAAGACGAAAAACACCAAGGCTTCAACCGTTAATTCAGGGAGGCAAACGAACACTGTCCATCTTTGACAGACAGAGTTGTGTCAATCCGTAAACTTGTATGGGCAGTGTATTCTGATATGACGGTGGATTTATACTGATTAAACACGGGGGTATATTTAATGTATTGCAGGGGATCCCGCGTCTTTTGAAAGACAATATGGATTATATAATCAGAAACCATGAAATAAGTACCTTAACCTGATTAAATCAACCAGAGACCGGTCTTAAAATTTTCTCGGATCCGAAACACGCGGAGGGTTTTAGAGGATCGAGGTTTTATTAATGAATGTGGCCCACGGACACTCCCCCGATGCTACAGGTGCCCTATACATACGAGTGGACGCCGAAAGCAACAAAACACGGTTGAAGTGGAGCACGCAACAAATGGCCGAATTTATTGGCACATTGATCGAGTGGTGGCAGCTTTATTAATTTACATGATTGAATGCGGGTCTCTAGGCGGCTAGTGGAAAGCCACACTGAATGCCTCTCTAATGTTCTTGATATCATCGTCTACCGCAACCCACGAGAGCATCATGAAGAAGATTAAACCTAGATGAATACGTCTACTTAATTTCATCGCACGTTCTCGCTTTTTGTCGATGTCCAAAATTAATGCACAAGCTAGAAGTAATCATTTCCCTTTCCCCCATATTAAATGCTCGGAGCCGTTAACCGCACCAAACTCGAAAAAATTAATATCGAGACGAAATCCGCGTAAATATGAAGGGTAAATCCGTATCGTTCCAATTTACCCTTAAATTGCTCTGGTTTTAAATTTGATCCCTTCTATTTTCAGGAATTTGCAAAAGCGACTCGAGAATACAGTCGTATTCAAAAACCAAATTTCCTGGTCGGGCTAAATTGGGGGCAAATCAACTCATGGACATTACCACGGGATGGACAACTTCGGTTAAAGAAAAATACAAGCGAAAGATCCGAACAATCTCAGACATGGGTAATTCTGTATCGTTCTCATCTCAAGTCTCGAATTGTTTTATTCCATTCTTAACAGGGATTGCAAATTACCTCGAGAAAATACCGTAACATGGCCCAAGGTGATACAACAAGGCTGCGTTATCCACAAGGATTAACCTTTGAAAGGAAAGCCCCATGGACACCTACGGTCCAATGGACCGAATGGTATGAGGGGATGACAGTAGGTCCGAAATGTCCCGAGTTCGATCCCCAAGGGTGGGGAATGTTGTAAGTATTATAAATAAATGAAACAACTTTTTGTGCATTTCTTTTTGCAAACAGGAATACTCGACAAGTAATATCAAAGTCAGTATTTTACCATAGTCTTGCCATAATGGTGAGGCGCCCAACAAAAGTCGAGGAAAATTCAATCTAGCAAAACTGGTAAAAGACTCGTGCAAGGCATTCAAGACGAAGGATAAATCAGTATCGTTTCCAATTTATCCCTTTTAATACTGGCTGACATGTCTCCTTTTCTTTTTACAGGAAATATTTATACTAACATTTAACATGTTGAAGGAGACAAATCCCAAAAGAAAATTATGATCATCTGACAAGATCTATTTTGGTGAAAAATGGGGCAAATTAATCACAAGTTCTGAAGCAAAAAAAGCAAATATGTCTTCCTTATCTCATTTGATTTCAAGAATAATTTCTCTGCTTTTTGCAGGGGCATTCAACCGCTAAACCAGGGCAGTCGCTGTTATTAAGCAAACCGAAATGCTCCATCACCCATATGCTTCATCGCACAGGGGCAAAGTTGAGATGAACCGCCCCTCGACATAAGGAGTAAGCTTCCCAATTTGTTCGGTCCGCCCACATACCAGGGGCAATTCAAATCCGCCTATATTTGCACATTATATAAACACACATTATGCTAAAAAATTGTCACATCCGCATTGTGTTTACACAGTTCATGAATTATGCATGACCATTCCGCGTGTTTAATTTACCAACTCCAACTTAGAGCATAAACTGCACAGGAGACATCAAATGTGCAGAATGGGGCATGACAGGATGAGGAAATGCAAACTATTTCCACACAAGTCTAACATTTTAATCTAAGGATAAACATCATTTCCCCAGAGTGAGAGAAAGCCCCTTCGAACTAAAGTCCCCCATTCAGATTACATTCGAGGCGTTCATATTATGAGAACCTCCTTAAATAGAATTGGTAATGCAAACTTGACAGAATAGTTTTGCATGATCCACATTTTGATTGATTGCATCATGAGTTATCACACAGACTACTTCTAATCATTGCCAACTTAGCTGAACAATTTTGTATGAACCAATGAACGCATTGATGAAAATGCTTGCACATGTTAGCTCTAACATTGCCTGACAGACAACACATTCCCGGTGTTTGAGTTACCTTCCAAAGTCTTGAAATTCATTCGGCGATTATTGAATGAACAAGTCTGGTTGTCGAGAAGACACCAAGCATTTCTTCCAAATTCTCAGGTAAGTATATCTTCAACCTGAACCTTTCAAGAGAATGAATTCTGACGGTTGTTGGGGTACTCGAATCCATTGCGGTATATACAGGTATCCACCTTATTCAATAAAGCATGATTTGTCTCAAGGACAGAATTGTTCGAGACCTTTTGATCTCTGCCTCTTTGATTTATTCCTAAAGCGACAAGAGAATATAATTTGGGTTTGAGCTTCCGCAGGATTCCTGGTCTCCCCAGATTTCAGAATGGCACCCTTTGAGGTACACCAAGCCCTTCTTACAGGCAAACCAAGTCCTTCTTACAGGCATAAAGTCCTTCTTACAGGTAAATCAAGTCCTGCTTACATGCAAACAAAGTCCTTCCTACAGGCAAATCAAGTCCTTCTTACAAGCATAAAGTCCTTCTTACAGGCAAATCAAGTCCTTCTTATAGGCACAAAGTCCTTCTTACAGGCACAAAGTCCTTCTTACAGGCAAATCAAGTCCTTCTTACAGGCACAAAGTCCTTCTTACAGGCAAATCAAGTCCTTCTTACAGGCATAAAGTCCTTCTTACAGGCAAGCAGAGTCCTTCTTACATGCAAACAAAGTCCTTCTTACAGGCAAACCAAGACCTTCTTACAGGCAAATTAAGTCCTTCCTACAGGCAAAGCAAGTCCTTTGTACAGGCAAATCAAGTCCTTCTTACAGGCAAATCAAGTCCTTCTTACAGGCACAAAGTCCTTCTTACAGGCAAACCAAGTCCTTCTTACAGGCATAAAGTCCTTCTTACAGGCAAATCAAGTCCTGCTTACAGGCAAACAAAGTCCTTCCTACAGGCAAAGCAAGTCCTTCTTATAGGCAAATCAAGTCCTTCTTACAGGCACAAAGTCCTTCTTACAGGCAAATCAAGTCCTTCTTACAGGCACAAAGTCCTTCTTACAGGCAAATCAAGTCCTTCTTACAGGCACAAAGTCTTTCTTACAGGCAAATCAAGTCCTTCTTACAGGCAAATAAAGTTCTTCTTACATGCAAACAAAGTCCTTCTTACAGGCAAACCAAGTCCTTCTTACAGGCAAATTAAGTCCTTCTTACAGGCAAAGCAAGTCCTTCTTACAGGCACAAAGTCCTTCTTACAGGCAAAGTAAGTCCTTCTTACAGGCACAAAGTCCTTCTTACAGGCAAATCAAGTCCTTCTTACAGGTAAATTAAGTCCTTCTTACAAGCACAAAGTCCTTCTTACAGACAAATCAAGTCATTCTTACCGGCATAAAGTCCTTCTTACAGGGAAATCAAGTCGTTCTTACAGGCAAACTAAGTCCTTCTTACAGGCAAACCAAGTCATTCTTATAGGCACAAAGTCCTTCTTAGAGGCAAATCAAGTCCTTCTTATAGGCACAAAGTCCTTCTTACAGGCACAAAGTACTTCTTACAGGCAAATCAAGTCCTTCTTACAGGCATAAAGTCCTTCTTACAGGCAAACAAAGTCCTTCTTATAGGCAAATTAAGTCCTTCTTACAGGCACAAAGTCATTCTTACAGGTAAAGTAATTCCTTCTTACAAGCAAATCAAGTTCTTCTTACAGGCAAATCAAGTCCTTTTTACATGCAAATCAAGTTCTTCTTACAGGCAAATTAAGTCCTTTTTACAGGCATTAAGTCCTTTTTACAGGCACCAAGTCCTTTCTACAGGCACCAAGTCCCTCTTACAGGTATCTCCATGGGGTGACCTACCATACGGGTCAAATCTCAATCAAAATTTAATCAGTAGAATCCTTTTATTAGGAATCTACCATGGTACGACCCACCATACGGGTCAAATGGTATGACCCACCATACGGGTCAAATTTTAATTCAATTTTTAATCAGTAGAATCTTTTTATTAGGAATCTACCATGGGTTGATCCACCATACGGGTTCAAGTTCAACCACCCTAAAGTTTTTTTTATATAACGAATCCTTAGGTTCTTATTTCATTTTCAGTGGAACATTCATGTCACGACTCTTTTTATTTCCTTGTATTGAGTCAATTAGAATTCAGGTGTCATCTCGTCTTTGAAATGAACCTCTACCGAGCTTCCTTTCAAAGAGGGGCAGCTGTTGACACCTGATTTTTAATCATTTTTTCTATTGCTAAAGTAATAAAAAAATTCATAAAAATTCATAAAATTGAAAAATCAACTTTGGGGACCTTAGCCAAGCCTAGGGAACCAATTTTGACCAAAAAACGATTTTTCATATTTTTAGTATTTTTACGTATTATTTATTTATTTATTTTCGAAAATTAATAGAAAGTCCATAAAAATTCATAAAATTGAAAAATCAACTTTGGGAACCTTAGCCAAGCCTAGGGAACCAATTTTGACCAAAAAATAATTTTTCATATTTTCGATATTTTTCGGTATTTTTATTTTCGAAAATTCATAAAAACAAAAAATTAAGAAAAATGAGAAAATTAAAAAATCAAGTTTGGAGCCTTGGCCAAGCTTAGGCAAATATTTTCGAACAAAAAAATAATTTTTTGTATTTATATATATTGTTTATATATTTTAGAAATTATGAGAATATTTAATAAATAATAGCATTTGAGGCTACAAAAATATATAAAAATAGTCAATATTTTTATTTTAAATCCCTTTTCATGTTGGTTATCACAAATTTAAAAAATCCAATTCGGGGTCGTGTATTCCTTCATGAGCCTAATCTCGAACCAAGTCTAAAAAATTCAATTTGAGTCAATTTATTTTCATTTTTTCACTTTTAGGAGTTGTGACATTGTTCTCTAATATTTCAAATTTTTATATTGGCCCAAATTATACTCAGAATGACTCAATTGTGCAAAAGGGCTTTAATTAAATTCTGCATTATTTTCAGTGGCAAGAAATGAGCTTAAATTTGACATGTGGTGAATTTTGACTAAGTATAGGGAAGGTATGTCATAAATTGTAATGAGATTTGGACTTAAAGAAATATTTTTTCAGGGACTAAATTGTAAATACTTAAAATTCAAGGACTAGAGTGCAAATACCTAACTCTTGAAGGATTATTTTACAAATAATAAAAAGAAGAGTTAGTGGATAAATTAGAATAGAGAAGGGAAGATGAAGAAGAGGAGATGAAGAAGAGAAGTTGGAGAAGAATGGATGGAGAAAATAAGATAAGAATAGAGAAGGGAAGATGGAGATGAAGAAGAGTTAGTAGAGAAATTAGAATGGAAGATAAGAATAGAGAATGGAAGATGGAGATTAAGAAGAGTTAGTGGAGAAATTAGAATGGGAGATAAATATGGAGAAGGGAAGATGAAGATGAAGAAGAGTTAGTGGAGAGATTAGAATGTGAGATAGAGATGGAGAATGGAAGATGAAAATGAAGAAGAGTTAGTGGAGAAATTAGAATGGGAGATAGAGTTAGTGGAAAAATTAGAATGGGAGATAGATGAGTAGGTTATAAAAGGAGGAAGAAGTGAGCTTGAGAAATGATTCTTGAGAGAGAAAATTTGAAGTGTTTGGGAAAATTTTTTGGAGAGAAAATTTTGGATGTTTGAGAGAGTTTTGGGAGATTGAAGAAAATTTTGAGAGAAAGAAAATACCAAAAGAGAGAGAATTTTGAAGATGATGGGAGTTTAAAGCTAGGGGTTATCATCACAAATTCCTTCATCGATCAATATAAATCAAGAATTCATCCTCGTCAACGAGCAAACAAATTCAAGCTAAGTGTTTTTATTTATTCATTTATTTATGGTTTTACTCGCAAATTAGCACAAATTGTATACACTTTCCCCATCTCCTTTTTCTTCCATATTTTATGTCAGGAGAAGGATATCTCTACGTCAACAGCAAAAATCTCGTCGAGATACAAAAATCGGCCCAGACAAGCTCCTAAGCTGTCCACCGATTTCTCAACTGATCTGTGACTAAAAGTCCCTCTTAATTCAAAAGAAACTCTCTATATTGGGAACATAGAGAGCGAAAATCAATTATAGAAATCCCTCCCAAAAAATGGGAGATAAGTACTCTTTCTACTCTTCTGGTTTTAGATGCAGATTAGCACATATTTTGTATACTAACACTTCACTCTATTTTATGTCAGGAAGCCGCAGCTCTATATCAATGGTCAATCCTATGGAAGCACAAAATCGGCTTGGAGGAGTCCTCAAGCGCGCACAAATTTCAAATTGTTGAGTCAATTCGTTGTATTTCATTTTAAAAAATTCATACCCCAAAATGGAGAGGACAAAGTCCATCCGCAATTTAAATACCTGCACCATAAATCCCAAAGGGAAGAGCCAAGCCAATGCTTAGCCTCCCATTGGAGGTTTTTACTTATAGTAGTTAAATACCTGCAACTTAAATACCTGCACCTTAAATCCCAAAGGGAAGAGCCAAGCCAATGCTTAGCCTCCCATTGGAGGTTTTTACTTACAGTAGTTAAATACCTGCACCTTAAATCCCAAAGGGAAGAGCCAAGCCAATGCTTAGCCTCCCATTGGAGGTTTTTACTTACAGTAGTTAAATACCTGCAACTTAAATACCTGTACCTTAAATCCCAAAGGGAAGAGCCAAGCCAATGCTTAGCCTCCCATTGGAGGTTTTTACTTACAGTAGTTAAATACCTGCAACTTAAATACCTGTACCTTAAATCCCAAAGGGAAGAGCCAAGCCAATGCTTAGCCTCCCATTGGAGGTTTTTACTTACAGTAGTTTAAATACTTGCAACTTAAATACCTGTACCTTAAATCCCAAAGGGAAGAGCCAAGCCAATGCTAGGCCTCCCATTGGAGGTGTTTATTCACTGTCATGTACTTCCTATAATTTAATTTTTGAATCATCAGACCCAAAAGATGAGTAGGTCGTAATACTGCACAGAAGTCGTTAACACACTCAATCTTTCGGTTTCAGGGAATCTTTAACACTTAAAAAGATATAACAAATAAAAATATATACCATCCATGCATCCTATTTAAAAAGTGAAAACACAAAAGAGAATACCCTACTAGAGCTTTAGGAATAAACCAAGCCTGAATTGACGGATTAGGATATCCATGAAATTAAGGTACCGAAAGGGCATTAGTTTTAATTAACTAGTGTAACCAAGTCCCCGAGCTCATAATCTCTGGTTCGCAGGAATAAATTAGTTCTCCCGCTAATTTATTTAGGTTTCTAATCGACTTACCAAGAACGATTAGTGGCGACTCCAAATTTCAAAATCATTTAAACAAAAACCAAAGTTGCGATTCGGTAGGGCTTGGGAGGGTCCGCATTAGGTTAGTCAAATCTAATTAACCTAATAATCCGTTAACCCCTTTTAAAATTTAAATTTTTTTTTAGAGGGTCGCGACAAACGTCGATTCCTTGGATCTCATCTTTAGAGGTGACCAAGTTAATGGATGAAGGTTGCCTGGGATTTTTGGCATCAGTATTAGATTCGTCTGCCCTAGAAATGAAGTTAGAAGAAGTGCCTATAGTAGGTGAGTATCCAGATGTATTTCCTCAAGAGTTGCCTGGATTGCCACCTGAGCGTGAAGTAGAATTTATGATTAAATTGGCACCTGGAACGGAGCCGATCTCGAAAGCACCGTATAGGATGTCGTTATCGAAATTGAAGGAAATGAAGGTGCAAATGCAAGAGCTGCTGGATAAAGGATTTATCCGCCCCAGTGCTTCACCGTGGGGAGCTCCGGTGCTGTTTGTTAAGAAAAAGGATGGATCACTAAGGCTGTGCATCGATTACAGACAGCTGAACCAAGTGACGATCAAGAATAAGTATCCTCTACCAAGGATTGATGACCTGTTCGACCAACTTCAAGGCGCTTGCGTGTTCTCCAAGATAGACCTAAGGACAGGCTATCACCAGTTAAGGATTAAGAAAGAGGATGTGCCTAAGACTGCTTTTAGGACGAGGTATGGGCACTATGAGTTCACCGTTATGCCGTTTGGATTGACGAATGATCCAGCCGCATTTATGGATATAATGAATCGAGTGTTCAAGGAGTTTCTGGATCAGTTTGTGATAGTCTTCATTGATGACATATTAGTGTATTCGAAGAGTTCTGAGGACCACGAAGAACACTTAAGGATCGTCCTGCGAACGCTAAGGGAACACTCGCTGTACGCGAAGTTTAGTAAGTGTGAGTTCTGGCTGAGCAGAGTGGCGTTTCTTGGTCATATAGTATCTGGAGAAGGGATATCAGTGGACCCATCTAAGATTGAAGCCGTAGAGAAATGGCCGAGACCTACGACCGTGACGGAAGTGCGAAGTTTCCTTGGATTGGCTGGGTATTATAGACGCTTCGTGGAAAGATTCTCTGTGATAGCGTCTCCTCTAACGCGTTTGTTGAAGAAGGAAACAAAGTTTCAATGGACTGAGAAATGCGAGGAGAGTTTTCAGGAGTTGAAGGATCGATTGACTTCCGCACCAGTCTTAACCATTCCGTCTGGACCAGGAGGATTTGAGATATACAGCGATGCGTCATTAAGAGGATTGGGGTGTGTCTTGATGCAGCATGGACGAGTGGTAGCTTATGCATCTCGACAGTTGAGGCCGCATGAGATGAATTACCCGACGCACGACTTGGAGTTAGCTGCGATTGTCTTTGCATTGAAGATTTGGAGGCATTATCTGGTGGGAGAGAAATTCCAGATTTTTACGGACCATCAGAGTTTGAAGTATCTGTTCTCGCAGAAGGAGTTGAATATGAGGCAGCGTCGTTGGATGGAGTTGCTGAAGGACTACGACTGCGATATTTTGTACCATCCAGGAAAGGCGAATAAAGTAGCAGATGCTCTGAGTCGAAAGTCGAGCATCGCGCATATGATGGTTAAGGAGTGGACATTACTGGAGGAAATTAGAGATTCTGAGTTCAAGGTCGAGGTAGGAAACCTCTCGAGTCTGATGGCTACGTTGCAGATCGAACCAGAGATTCAGCTAAGAATCAAGGAGATGCAATCTACGGACCCGGACATTCAGAAGATTGTGGCGATGAATGCAGACGAGAGGAAGGCCGAGTTCCAAGTGACTGCTGATGGAATATTGAAGTTTAGAGGACGTCTGTGCGTGCCTAATGATGAGGCGCTAAAGGAAAAGATTTTGTCCGAGGCACACAGAAGTAACTACAGCATTCATCCAGGGAGTACTAAGATGTATAAGAATTTGCGTCAGCACTATTGGTGGAATGGAATGAAGGTGGATGTGGCTAAGCATGTAGCTAAGTGTCTGACGTGTCAACAGGTAAAGGCACAACATTGCAAGCCTGGAGGATTATTGCAACCATTGGAAATCCCGGAGTGGAAATGGGAGCATGTCACTATGGATTTTGTGACAGGATTGCCAAGAAGTTAGAGAGGCAATGATTCGATTTGGGTAATAGTGGACAGACTGACGAAATCAGCTCATTTCATTGCCGTACGAAAGGACTCGACCTTAGAGAAGTTGGCTGAATTGTACGTGAGGCAGATCGTGAGATTGCATGGGGTACCAGTAAGTATTGTATCAGACAGAGATCCTCGCTTCACCGCTACATTTTGGAAGAGTCTGCAGGGTGCGCAGGGAACAGAGTTAAGATTCAGTACAGCTTACCACCCTCAGACAGAAGGTCAGTCGGAAAGGACGATACAGACTTTGGAAGACATGTTGAGAGCTTGTGTGATTGATTTCAAAGGAGGTTGGGAAGAGCAGTTGCATTTGGTGGAATTCGCCTACAACAACAGCTACCAGCAGAGTATCAAAATGGCACCATTTGAGGCACTGTATGGAAGGGCCTGTAGAACGCCAATCTGTTGGGACGAAGTTGGTGAGAAAAGCATAACAGGCCCAAAATTAGTGCAGCAGTCAGTTGAGGCAGTCAGAGTGATCAGAGACAGATTGAGGACTGCGCAGAGTAGGCAGAAGAGTTATGCAGACAAGAGACGTAAGCCATTGGAATTCCAAGTTAGAGATCATGTGTTTCTGAAGGTGTCGCCGATGCGAGGACTATCTCGGTTTGGCAAGAAAGGAAAGTTGAGTCCAAGATTTGTTGGGCCATTCGAGATCCTGGAGAAGATCGGGACACTGGCTTATCGTCTAGCATTGCCGCCGAACTTATCGCAGATTCATAATGTGTTTCATGTTTCAATGCTTCGAAAGTACGAGCCGGACCCTGGCCATATACTCGATCATGAAGTCATTGAAATGGATGACCGCGTCTCATACGTGGAAAGGCCAGTAAGGATTGAAGATCGTAAGGAGCAGGTCTTAAGGAATAAGACGATTCCGCTGGTCAAGGTTATCTGGGAGCACCATGGAACTGAAGGAGCCACATGGGAAAGCGAGGATGAGATGAAGAAGAAGTATCCGTACCTGTTTGAGTAAATCGATGTAATCTCCATTTTTGTTGTAAGGATTGGTGGATGTAAATTTCGAGAACGAAATTTTTATAAGAAGGGAAGAATTGTAACAGTCTGAAAATTCGACCCAAATATCGGAATTTCTAAAGGAATGGAAACACTTCGTTAATACCCTCTGATCGACGCTCACTCAGGATTAGCTACCCTGAGATGACCAACCGAAGGAGAAAGGCTAACTGGGGAGAATTTTCCAAACAGCCGCCCGTTGGTCTGAGACAGAGACAGAGTCGTAAATTAATGAAATTGACCACGAAATGAAATCCGACTCCGGACAATCGAATTAGTAAGACAAACACAATTACGAAATAAAGTCAGTTTCAGAAATGTCGCCAGAAGGGCAGACAGCCGGTATACGTCGAGAAGCAAGACGTCAATGGAAAATTACCGAAATGCCCCCGGTAAATGCTTAGTCCTTAGGATCAATAGAATTAGGATTTTTGAGAGTAGATTCGACTAATCAAAATCAAATCCTGTCTAAAATTCGTTCGCGCTCGAGACCCGATCGGTGCATTTGGCACGCAAATCGAGGCAAGTCAAATCAGTTGTCAAATCAATCAAACGTCTTGTCAATCACATCAATCACATCATGGTTCAATTTCTAAGACAAGTCAATCTTGGTCCAATTCCCAATGCAATCCATCAAGTCACTCCATTTATCAATTCAAGTACAAGTCACTATTTCACCTAATCCACTAACCCATTTGAATCTCACTTAAGTCTTACCCTTCTCTCACTCTCTCCTCCCTCACCCCCATTCGGCCGAGACCCCTTTCTCTCCCTCTCTCCTTTGTTTTCTTCTTCTCCTCCCTTGATTTCCCGTCCGCCCGAGAGCTCCTCCTCCCCGTCGTTCGGCCGCCCGGTTCCGCCGTTGCCGTCGATCATCATCCTTCAAGCCGTTGCCTAGGTAAGCTTCCTTGGACCCTTCTCTCTCCATTCTCCATGGCCGTGAGGCCCTTTGGACGCCGAACCAACCTCATCGTCTCTCTCTCTCTCTCTCTCTCTCTCTCTCTCTCTCTCTCTCTCTCTCTCTCTCTCTCGGTTCCTCCATGTAGCCGAGCCGACATCGCCGTCGTTTCCACCGTCCATCCTCACCGGCCACCCACACTCTTTGGTAAGTGCTCCAAGCTCCCTTGTCTTCATTTTCCACGGCTATTCGAAGCCGTTTGTTGACCGAGCCAACCCAAATCCCCTTGTAGGCCGTGAGCCACACTTGGCCGTCCCTTGCTCCGCCTCGCGTTGTCGTCATTTCCAACCCATATCCGGTAAGCTCTACCCCTAATCTTTGTTTAGGTTAGTAATATACATTCGTGGAATGTTAATAGAGGCCGATTATGATGATTTTAGTAAAGAGATTGCATGGTTCAAGCCTAGACAAGTAAGGTTGCGTTATGTGCATGGTGCAAGGGGTTAAACTAAGAGTTTGGAGGCTTGTAGAGGGCTGGAAGTGTGGTATACAAGGCTGTGGAAATTCGGTCTAGGCGTGTATAGGGTGGACTGAAAGGGATTAATGGGCTTCGAGACTTAAATCACTTGAATCGGACCTAATACGGGCTACCGGGCCTAAATACAACTAATGGACTTACTAATGGTTGATATCCACCATCCGAATGGGCCTTGAAAACATGATTAGTGGGCTGCAAATGTGGGCTTAGGCGTGTACTTAATGGGCCAAAGGGAACTAATGGGCTTGGAAGCTTTAAAAATCAAGTAATTGGGCCAAAACTAATCAGAATGGGCCAAATCTAGCTAGTGGGCCACTAATGGACGAAAATCCACTTAAATTGGGCCTAAATTAAGTCCATGAACATTAAAGAATGAAACCCAAAAATGTATATGGGCTTGGGTACTCAAATTGGGCCTAAAATAATGAATATGGGCTTAAATAGTAAACCTTTAGAAATGGGCTTGGGCCTTGCACGAAATTAATAAAAATAGGCCGAACCCATATGAATTAATTTAAGAATTAATTATTGGACCTCAACTATTGAAGTGGGCCTTAGGCCCAGTCGAACTTAGCTTGATTAATTAGAGGTTCTTAATTAGATTAGACCTTGGTTTATATGGGTTGGATTAACGAGTTGCCCTTGAGTAAGTGATGACAATGACAGACTCTTGTATGAGATGTAAGGCGAATTTAGATGATCGAGACTTTGAAAGTAGAGGCCTACGATCCATGTCTGTTTGGTTGATGAACGTGAGGTTCACTGATCGATTGAATGATGTGCTCTACTCCTGCACTTGTATTTATTTGCATGCATGCTCTGTGTTGAGTTATTGATGTGATCATCTGGGCCCTGCATACATTCAGAGCATTGCATGAGTCACTGGGAATGTGACGTGAGATTGTGCCCTGAGGGGAAGTGGAGAGAAAAGGGAGACCAACGTAAGGCGTCAGAAACGCAGTGTGGTACGGGCCTATGTGGTACCGAGATTTATGCCGTGTGGCACTGTTGGTAGCGCTCTGATGGGAGATGGAGAGAAAAGGGAGGCCAGCATAAGGCGTCCGAGACGCAGCGTGGCATGCTGTGTGGCACTGTTGGTAGAGCCCTGATGGGAATTGGAGTGATAGGCGGGCTGATCCATGGGATCTGTGATGGCCGTTTGAGGCCTGTGGCATTTGCATAATGTTATTGCTGATTGTTGATATTGCCCGTCTGTATTGCATGAATTGTTGTGACGAAACTCGTATTGGCTATATGAGGCATGATGATAACTGGGGAGATCGAGAGCGTTGGACTCCGAGTACCAAACCCTAGTTACTAGTTAGGACCGACCTCACTCTATATCCTACCCTACGCTAGGATTAGTGGTGAGCTTGCTGATTCCTCGACTCACTGGCGTTGGTTGCCACCCTTTTCAGATCCAGATCGCTAGTGATGGATGTGCCACCGATGCTTTTTGGTCTGCCGATCCAGATGGACACCCAGGTTACCCTCCATTTTGATATGCACGCTACCCTGTGGCATAGGCATGTGACGACTGTGCTCGTAGATCAGGGAGGTCCTTACTTAGTGCCCCATAGATTCGAGGCTTGGTTTAGAGAGGGCCTACATGGCTTTGAGGGACCCCAGAGAGATTCCCCGATTCCCATGGAGGAGGACCCATTTTGGCTCCAGCCTGCAGAATATGGAGGCCAGGTGATCGACCCCGATCCGAAGCAGGAGTTGCCGTCTCCAGGGCGCTCCGAGATAGATGGCCACGAGGAGGGCGATGCGATGGATACCGAGGAGGAGGATCCAGAGGAGGACCCTGTGGAGGATTCCGACGAGGAGGACTGAGTTATGGCAGAATCCCGATGTTTTGAGGATTAGTAGAGCGTAGGATGATCTACAGCTAGTGGTTTTCTTTTGGTAGTCTGTACCTAACGCTAATCGTATTTATGAAATGTTGTTTATGTTTATCTTGTCCATGCTACCCCTTTGCTATGTATGATTGTGTGTATGGATAGGAGGCACGCTTCCGCAGGTATGAGAATTTGGCGCAAGTGTCGTCGTCTGGTCGCGACGAAGAGAAAGTATCCCTGGGCCGTCGCTTATCGTGAACCAGGCGAGCGCGAGGTGTATCTTCCGCAGGAACGGGATGCCGCGTTCCCGAGAAGGGATCCGGGGCGTGACACGCCCAACTCATGGGGCTCTGCCATAGAACCTTACCTCAGGTCCTGACGCACCTGCAGTTTAGCATGAAATACCTTATCCCAGGGTTACTCTAGACAATCAATTCCGCTAAGCAATCACATGCGCCAATCAAATCATGCATTCTACCCTTCCTAATCCTTAGGTCTAGGGTCTGTCTAACTAACTACCCCAAAATCATCAGCCTTATCACTCCAAACCTCGAACGGTCTCGTATCGAGCTGACCTTGCTCTGATACCACTCGAACGGGGATGTCACGCCCCGGATCCCTACTCGAGAACGCGGCATCCCGTTCCTGCGGAAGATACACCTCGCGCTCGTCTGGTTTACGCTATGCGACGGCCCAGGAATATTTTCTCTTCGTCTCAACCAGACGACGCGGCTTGCGCCAATCTCTCATACCTGCGGAAGCGTGCCTTCTATCCATACACACAAGCATACATAGCAAAGGGGTAGCATAAACAATATGAACATAAACAGCATTACATAAATATAATTAGCGTTAGGTACAGACTCCCAAAAAGAAACCACTAGCTGTAGATTATCCTACGCTCAACTAATCCTCAAAACATCGGGATTCTGCCGTAACTCAGTCCTCCTCGTCGGAATCCTCCACAGGGTCCTCCTCTGGATCCTCCTCCTCGGTATCCATCGCATCGCCCTCCTCGTGGCCATCTATCTCGGAGTGCCCTGGAGACGGCAACTCCTGCTTCGGGTCGGGGTCGATCACCTGGCCTCTATATTCCGCAGGCTGGAGCCAAAACGGGTCCTCCTCCATGGGAATCGGGGAATCTCTCTGGGGTCCCTCAAAGCCATGTAGGCCCTCTCTAAACCAAGCCTCAAATCTATGGGGCATTGTCGCGACCTAAAATTCATTTTTAGGTTAATGGATTACCAGATTAATTAATTAAATTAACTAACCTAGTTCGAGCTCTCCCAAGCTCTACCAAATCGCAACTTTGATTTTTTTCACATGATTTTAAAATTTAGAGTCGCCACTAATCATTTTTGGTAGGTTGATTAGAAACCTAAGTAAATTAGCGGGAGGACTAAATTACTTCTACGAACCAGAGATTATGAGTTCGGGGACTTGGTTACACTAGTTAATTAAAACTAATGCCCTTTCGGTACCTTAATTTCATGGATATCCTGATTTGGCAATTCAGGCTTGGTTTATTCCTCAGGCTCTAGTGGAGTGCTCTCTTTTTGTGTTTACACCTCCATAAGATTTACCGTTGACTTGGAGTTGTCCTTTGCCTGACATAAAAATATGGAGAAATGAGAAATGGAGAAAGTGTATACAATTTTGTGCTAATTTGCAACTAAAACCACAAATAAATGAATAAATACAAACACTTAGCTCGGATTTGCTTGCTCGTTGACGAGGATGAACTCTTGATTTATGTTGATCGATGAAGGAATTGGTGATGATAACTCCTAGGTTTAAACTCCCATCATCCTCAAAATTCTCTCTCTCTTTTTGGTATTTTCTTTCTCTCAAATTTTTCTTCAACCTTCCAAAACTCTCTCAAACATCCAAAATTTTCTCTCCAAAAATAATCCCCCCTCCCAAGTTCACTTCTTCCTCCTTTTATAATCAACTCATCTACCTCCCATTCTAATTTCTCCACTAACTCCATCTCCCATTCTAATTTTTCCACTAACTCTTCTTCAACTTCATCTTCCATTCTCCATCTCTATCTCACATTCTAATTTCTCCACCTATTCTTCTCCATCTCCATCTTCCCTTCTCCATATATATCTCCCATTCTAATTTCTCCACTAACTCTTTTTCATCTCCATCTTCCCTTCTCCATTCTCATCTTATTTTCTCCATCTATTCTTCTCCATCTCCTTTTCTCCATCTTCCCTTCTCTATCTCCTCTTCTCCATCTTCCCTTCTCTATTCTAATTTGTCCACTAACTCTTCTTTTTGTTATTTGCAAAATAATCACTCAAGTGTTAGGTATTTGCACTCTAGTCCCTGAGATTTTAAGTATTTACAATTCAGTCCCTAGAGAAATATTTTTTTAAGTCCAAATCTCCTCACAATTTTCGACACACCTCTTCTATGCTTAGTCGAAATTCACATCATGTCAAATTTAAGCTTATTTTCTGCCGCTGAAGATAATGCAAAATTTAATTAAAGCCCTTTGAAAAAATTGAGTCATTCTGGGTATAATTGGGCCAAGAAGAAAATTTAAAATATTAGAGGATAATGTCACAACTCCTAAAAGTGAAAAATAAAAATAAATTGACTCAAATTGAATTTTTTTTTGGCCTGATTCGAGACCATGCTCGTGAAGAAATACACGACCCCGAATTGGATTTTTTTTAAATTTGCGATGGCCAACATGAAAAGAAAAATATTGAATATTTTTATGTATTTTTGTGGCCTCATATGTTATTATTTATTAAATATTTTCCTAATTTCTAAAAAATATATAAAAATACAAAAAAATTATGAAAAATTATTTTTTGTTCAAAAATGGTTCTCTAGGCTTGGCCAAGGTCTCCAAAGTTGATTTTTCAATTTTATGAATTTTTATGGATTTTTTATTAATTTTTGAAAATAAAAATACCGAAAAATACTGAAAATATGAAAAATCAATTTTTGGTCAAAATTGGTTCCCTAGGATTGACCAAGGTCTCCAAACTTGAATTTTTTAATTTTATAAATTTTTATGGATTTTTTGTTAATTTCAAAAGAGAAAAGATGATTAAAAATTAGGTGTCAACAGCTGCCCCTCTTTGAAGGGAAGCTCGGCAGAGGTTCATTTCAAAGACGAGATGACACCAGAATCCTAATCGACTTAGTACACAAGAAAATAAAAAGTGTCGTGACATTTGATCTCCAATACTCCTCTTAGCAAGTTCCGATCCAAACCCGGTTTGAGGAGGCTTTCATGCATTGAGAGAGAGACAAAAAGGAGAGTTTACCTGACACTTACCTGCCCGTTGTGTGGCGGTTACCGGACACGCATGTTCTACTGAAAGTGGAATGAGAACCTAAGGATTCGTTATAAGAAAATCTTAGGGTGGTTGAACTTGGACCCGTATGGTAGGTCAACCCATGATAGATTCCTAATGAAGGGATTCTACTTTAATTGAAATTCGACCCGTATGGTAGGTCACCCCATGGTAGAGTTCCTAATTAAAGGAATCCAATGGCGATCTATCCTATTTAGAGGATTCGTCTGAATTTTGACCCGTATGGTGGGTCGTACCATGATAGATTCCTAGTGAAAGGATTCTACTGATTAAACTCTGATTGAAATTTGACCCGTATGGTAGGTCACCCCATGGTAGATTCCTAATGAAAGGATTCTACTGATTGAAATTTGACCCATATGGTAGGCCACCCCATGGAAATGCCTGTAAGAAGGACTTTGGTGCCTGTAAGAAGGACTTTTGGTTGCCTGTAAGAAGGACTTTGGTGCCTGTAAGAAGGACTTTTGGGTGCCTGTAAGAAGGACTTAAATGGATCATTCCGTATTGGGGTTTCCAATGGAAGGGTTCCAGAGATAGCATTTCGCCTAATTGGTGCCTGCTTTTCAGGACTTGAAAATGGACCTTTCCGTATCGGGGTTTCCGATAGAAGGGTTCTAGAGGTGGCATTTCGCCTGATTGGTGCCTACTTTTCAGGACTTTGAAGATGGACCTTGCAGTATTGGGGTTTCCAATGGAAGGTTCCAGAGACGGCATTTTCACCTGATTGGTGCCTGCTTTTCAGGACTTGAAAATGGACCTTTCCGTATCGGGATTTCCGATGAAAGGGTTCTAGAGGTGGCATTTCGCCTGATTGGTGCCTGCTTTTCAAGACTTTGAAGATGGACCGTTTCGTATTGGGGTTTCCAATGGAAGGTCTCCAGAGATGGCATTTCGCCTGAAGTTGAGGCTGTATTGCTTTCTTGCGCAGATGAGGTCTTTGAGAAATGAAGATGTATCGCCTTCTGGTGTAGGTAAAGTCTTCGAAGATAGGAGGCCGTGCTGAAAATGCTTGGCGAGCATTTGCCAACAGGGCTTGTTTGTTCAATAGCCCTTGGATGAATTTCGAGACCTCGGAGGGTAACTCGACTATCAGGAATGCACTACCTGTCAGACAGTGTAAGAGGTAACATATGCAAGCATTTTTATCAATGAGTTCATCGGTTCATGCAAAACCATCCAGTTGAGTTTGCAATGATTAAAACCGTATGTGTATGCTCATAATGTGGATCATGCATGACTATTCTGTCAAGTTTGCATTTCCAATTCTGTTCAGGGAGGTTATCATGTCATGAATACCTGAATGGGGACTTCAGTCCGAAAGGGCTTTCTCTCACTCTCGAGAAAGGCTGTTTATCCTGATTGCAGGATTTGAAAAGAAATCACTCAACCTTACCATCATCGCATTCAGCAAGGGTCTGAGTAATCTCGCAATTGGTACGACTACGTCGATCTGGAGGTCTTAATTAGGACTATAATGTAGGCTGGGTCAAGGCTTACGAAAGGGGACTCTTTCGAGCCAAGGCCATTGACAAAAATGTCTTCATTATCTGCTCCGGGTTTATAAGTCAAGAACCCTGCAAAAATGAGAGGGAAATAGTCTTGCTCGAACTTCTTCGAGCGATGCTTAAAATCATTCAACTCTTACGTTAATTCAAGTGCTCTAATCAGAAGAGACGTTCAAGGGTTGTAACGTAGGTTGGGATTTAGGACTTAGAAACGAAAGGCTCGTTTTGGCTTAGAAAAATATATGAGAAATGCTTGGTGTTGGTGATCATTGCAGTCTTGTCACCGATCTTTGACCTTCCTGAATTTGTCTTCAATGAATACCACTATTGGTTGAGGGGTGGTAGTTCTTTTGCTGGAAATTGCATTTTGTAAATTCTCTTTTGAGCGTTCTCAAAATCAGAAGTATATTACAGATGAATGGGCATTGACCTTGCTTTTGATAGGCACTTTGCTTTTTCTGCCCCAGATTTTTGGAGTAGCCCTTGCTTTTCTTACTCCTGACTGCCTTTTGTTTGGGAGCAGGCCCATTTTTTGGCTACACTTGTTTTTCTTTTTGACAAGATGATTTTCAAAAATTGATACTAGACATTACATGAAAAGTCTAGCACATGACATAAGTTCATTTCGAGGGTTCATTGTTGACCCAATTTCTTTGATTCTGCTTCTTGAGGAAAGCGTCATCCTTCTTTGGAATGAGCAATGATCACCAAGAAGGGCTTGTGAAATGAATTTCTAGACTCAATGCAAAGGATGTGTAGGATAGAGAAACGAATGCTCTTTGTCATCCTAAAACACTTGAATTAAAATTCGAGTTAAATGCAAAGAAACACTCGAAGATTGATATTAGTCCAAGCAAGACAATTTCTAACCATTTTCATCATGATAACTGCTGGAACTACCTCCATTTGGCCCCGATGTGGGGTGGTTCTTGACAGGGGTTATAAAATGAATCCGCCGCTCAAATGGGTTGCCAATGGGCACCTGTAGTGTTTAGGGTAGAGAAATGAATGCCTCTTTCCTTTCGGCTATTGTACATTTTGCGAGAAAACCCATTGCCTTGGGGAATACGGAATCTACTTGGCACACAACTCACTATGGATGTGGGACGTGTATGAAAATGGGGTCGCCTTTCATCATCCTGTCATGCCCCATTCTACACATTCGACGCATCATATGCAGTTTATGCCCCCAGTCAGAATTGGCAAAATTAAACATGCAGCATAGTCATGCATGAATCATGGCATGTGTAAATATGATGCAGATGTGGCAATTTTTAGCACTTCGTGTGTTTACAGAATGTGCAAGTATGGACGAGAATTTCCTAGGAAAGGAAGAGATTCGAATTGCCCCTAGACGTGCTGACTAAACAAATTGAGGGCGTACTCCTTAAGTCAAGGAGTGGCTTGTCTCTAGCTTTGCTCCTGCAAAACAAAATGCATGGGTTAAGCGAAGCGTTTGGGCCTTCTCAATGTTAATAACCGTCACGGTTGCCGGTCAAACGTCCCTTTTTCAATCCAGGGTTGTTGCCCCATTTTCATCAGAATGGATCTTGTCAGATGATTATAATTTTTGCCCCTTGGGGCTGTTTTCTTTGACGTATCAGATGTTAGTTTAACATTTCCTGTAAAAAGGAAGAAGACATGTTAGCTAGTATCGGAAATGATGAACTGGACACGATACTGATTTACCCTTGAGCGCTTCGCGCAACTCCTTTACCAGCTTCACCACTCGGGATTTTCTCCGTTGGTATGTCAAGTTAGACATTTCCTGTCAAATAATGGAGGAGAAGACGTGTTAGCTAGTATTAGAAATGATGAATTGGATACGATACTGGTTTACCCTTCATCTTGCACGCTTTGCATGATCTCTTTATCGGGTTCACTAGATCGAGTTTGTCTCCAGTTTCCGTTGGACGCTTTATCATTAGGGGCCAGGCTGTGGCAAAGCATGGGCCTTGATTTCGCTCATCGAATATCCTGATTTCTTTCGTTCCAGATCACTGTTATTCCTCATGCTCTCAGGCCCATTAGGCTGTAGGCGTCTATGGAGGCTCCCTTTTAAGGGTTAATCCACGGATGGTATGATCTTGTCGTATTTGGCAAATCTACGCGACAATGCTCTCCAAAGTATTTTACAACCCCTGTTAAGACGGAATAAAGTAATTTAGAATTCGAGACGATCAGGGGAAGATTGAAACGATACAAAACTACCCATCTCTAAGGCTGCTCGCGTCTTTCGCTCGTATTCCCCTTTTGTTTGAAGCTGTCCATCCAGCAATAATGTCCACGGATCAATTTGCCCCGAATTTTGTTCAATACGCATTTGGGTATGCTCGTGTTCTCGGGTCGATTTGCAAATTCCTGAAAATAACAGGGATCTAATTTAAAACCGGAGTAATTCGAGGGTACATTGAGACGATACGGAGTTACCCTTCAGGTTTACGCAGATTTTTACTCGCCATCAATTCGTCGCGAGGTTGGTGAGGTGGCGGATTCGAGTATTTAATAGGGGGAAGTCGGATCATTACTCCTTGCTTTTACATATTACAAAAGCGGAAAAACATATCACGCAAGGGAATAAAACACGTTCACTCATTCAGGATCGATTCTGCTTCCTCAGCAGGCTCTCCCATGATCAGCTGGCTTCATTCTGGACCAGGTACGCATCGGCTATGTTGAAGGACCCATGATCTCAGCTTCGAAATACAGACTCCCTGTGCATATTACAGTCCTCGTGCTTCATTAACATTAAACTGGTTGATCATGGCGGTGAGTTCATCGTCAATGCCGCTTGCCTGGTGGTGATATATCTCCCCTTCCCCGGGAGGTATTGATGCTGATCCAGTAGCATTAGTCTTTTTGTACCCTCCTCCAACAGAACTCGATTCTGTTATAAACTGGTCTAACTCGCTTCTCAAACACGCATTTTCAATCCTCAGATCATGCATTTCATCGAAGGCGAGGAGGAGGCTGTTGCAGTTAGGGCAGGTGGCGGAGTCAAAAGCCTCTTTATACATCTTGTTTTCCGCTCGGAGGTTTTCATTTTCAACTCTTAGAAACTCGGCTTCGTTGTGCTCATGACGAGTCTTCATTCGGGTTCGCCTATTTTGAAACCAGAACTTGATTTGTGAAGGTTCAAGTCCTAGCTCTTGACTTAGTTCCATTTTCTGTTTGCCGTCTGGCATAGGACATGTTCTGAAGAAATCCTCAAGCCTTTGTACTTGCTCCTTAGTATGGCGATGGTAACGCTTCTTTTGACCCTTACCGTGTTGTCCTTATCTTTACTGAGATCTTGGACGTCGTCGGCGGAAGGGCCAGGCTCCATAGGCTCGATCCCAAACATGGTTTCGAACTCTTCCTCTCCCATATTCAGCAGGCAACGATAGCTTTCGGAAGTATTGGGTTGAGACATCTTCGATTTGGTCGATGATTTCTCAAGGTTTACTATATCTTTCTGTATTTTCACTCTCTCTGAACCGTGTATGCTTTAAAACTCTCTTCAACGTATGAATAAAGATTATCAGGAGGATGTCTCTTTTTAAAATTTGGCGTCGGCTTAGCATATGTATCGCTTCTCCCGAGAGTTCTGTCTTTCTCAACCTTTCCTGCGTGTTTCTTGCTTGGCTCGTCTTTTCTCATCTCTTCATAGTGGTAGAGTCCCTATCAACGTCTCTACCGTCGATTTGCTGGCGTGTTCTCCTATAAAAACGAATCCCATTTTCCTTGTCTCCCACCCAAGTCACCTTTCTTTCTCCTTTTTCAAAGTTGTGTCATCCCGTCAAACTTTTGGCAGAGATGTCGGATTTGCTTGGCTCGAGATTGGAGACGAGTAGCGGAGGTGATGCTGATAGGGAATGGTAGACAGGTAAATCTGGCCAGTAGAGACTTTCACTGCAAAAATGAAAATGAATGCGGTAGTATATGTTCTTCATATTCTAGAAAAATTGGAACGATACTGTTTTACCCTTGTATGTACTTCCATTGAATTTGAATTGAGGAAGTTCCTTCATTTGGATTGGATTGGATTGTATGTCCCGAGTTGCCCTTCACTTTGAGCTTGCCACATAAGTGCTTTGCTTAGTTGGGCCTTGTTTTCTTTCGGGTTGCTTTGGACCATCATCATTTTTATGCCATCGGGTCCGTAGACCGGAGGGCTCCTTTAATTTAAAGGTTACCTTCAAGGCAAATGAGTCCTATCGCATTCCATTGGGTCATTTCATTTTGCGACACTCTTGAGGCAATTTGCAATCCCCTGGGTGAGAATGGAACAAATCCAATTTAGCATTTTGCGACGATTGAGGGTAAACTGGAACGATACTCAATTACCCGTCTTCGAGCTCGCCTGGGCTCTTCGCTTGAAATTTCCCTACGTGAGGCCATTCAACATTTCTCATTATGGCAGTCAGCGACGTTGCCACAAATTGATCCGCCCTGAGTCTAGCATAAAAAGGGATTCACGCATTCGACGGGATAAAAAACAAATTACCCCATGCCCCTGAATTAAATCTAGACACCTAGAAAGCTGGAAATATCACACGCAGGGGAATTAAGCATGAAGTGAAAGGTGCACTTGTTCAAGGTCAGTTCTGCCTCTCCTGCGGCTCTTCGATAATCAGCTAGTCTCGTGCTGGTTCAGGCATGGATGACCGATGTTTGAGAGTCCCTAATCACTGGCTTCCGATCATGGCTTCGGATGTCTGTCAACCTTAAACTGGTTGACTAGGGCAGTAAGCTCATCATTTGGGTAATCTCTTGAACCTTCCAGCAACTGATACTCAAATTGGGCATTATTGTTGGCAAATGCTGGCGGTAGATTTCTCATTCTGTCCTCGCCATGAGCAATTTGACTTTTCGAGCTGAAGTCTTCATCATTACTCCAGAAAGTGTGGGGATCACCAACTGTCCTGCTGCCAAGAACTCCTTCCATTCGAGGATTAGAGAAGTGGAAGTGCTCAGGATAATTTCTTGTCTGATTCTCTGGCTGCGCAGGCGCGCTGATCATGGGATGAATTCTAGCCACGGGTTGGTGCTCAAACCAAGGAGTCTGAATACACTGCCCCTGCGGTCTATACTCTTGAAGAGCATTAGGGTGATTCTGGGGGATACTTTGATTAACGCCTGGGGGATTGATGGCACGGCTACTGGTTTGGTTGATGATGGGAAGTGGCTCGCCCCATGCTAACCTGTGGAACTTATGGTGGCGAGGAGACTCGACGTTCAGGCTTGGATCAGTCCCGCCTTGGTTTTCTTGATTCTGAGCTGCATTGTGTTCTCTCACCCTTTTTCTGTACTTCTGAAGATGACTCGAAACATTTGCTTTAGTGAGTCCCTCTACCTTCATAATTTTCAGTATATGTTGCGGCCGTGCCGAATCGATTCTGTCACGCCCCGGATCCCTTCTCGGGAACGCGGCATCCCGTTCCTGCGGAAGATACACCTCGCGCTCGCCTAGTTCACGATAAGCGATGGCCCAGGGATACTTTCTCTTCGTCGCGACCAGACAACGCAACTTGCGCCAAATTCTCATACCTGCGGAAGCGTGCCTCCTATCCATACACACAAGCATACATAGCAAAGGGGTAGCATGGACAAGATAAACATAAACAACATTTCATAAATACGATTAGCGTTAGGTACAGACTACCAAAAGAAAAACCACTAGCTGTAGATCATCCTATGCTCTATTAATCCTCAAAACATCGGGATTCTGCCATAACTCAGTCCTCCTCGTCGGAATCCTCCACAGGGTCCTCCTCTGGATCCTCCTCCTCGGTATCCATCGCATCGCCCTCCTCGTGTCCATCGATCTCGGAGCGCCCTGGAGACGGCAACTCCTGCTTCGGGTCGGGGTCGATCACCTGGCCTCCATATTCTGCAGGCTGGAGCCAAAACGGGTCTTCCTCCATGGGAATCGGGGAATCTCTCTGGGGTCCCTCAAAGCCATGTAGGCCCTCTCTAAACCAAGCCTCGAATCTATGGGGCACTAAATAAGGACCTCCCTGATCTACGAGCACAGTCGTCACATGCCTATGCCACAGGGTAGCGTGCATATCAAAATGGAGGGTAATCTGGGTGTCCATCTGGATTGGCAGACCAAGAAGCATCGGTGGCACATCCATCATTGGCGACCTGGATCTGAAAAAGGCGACAACCAACGCCAGTGAGTCGAGGACTCAGCAAGCTCTCCACTAATCCTAGCGTAGGGTAGGATATACGAGTGGGGTCGGTCCTAACTAGTAACTAGGGTTTGGTACTCGGAGTCCAACGCTCTCGATCTCCCCAGTTATCATCAAGCCTCATATAGCCAATACGAGTGTCGTCACAACAATTCATGCAATACAGACGGGCAATATCGACAATCAACAATAACATTATGCAAATGCCACAGGCCTCAAACGGCCATCACAGATCCCATGGATCAGCCCGCCTATCACTCCAATTCCCATCAGGGCTCTACCAACAGTGCCACACGGCATGCCACGCTGCGTCTCGGACGCCTTATGCTGGCCTCCCTTTTCTCTCCATCTCCCATCAGGGCGCTACCAACAGTGCCACACGGCATGCCACGCTGCGTCTCGGACGCCTTATGCTGGCCTCCCTTTTCTCTCCACTTCCCCTCAGGGCAAAATCTCATGTCACATTCCCAGTGACTCATGCAATGCTCTGAATGTATGCAGGGCCCAGATGATCACATCAATATTTCAACACAGAGCATGCATGCAAATGAATATAAGTGCAAGAGTAAAGCACGTCATTCAATCGATCAGTGAACCTCACGTTCATCAACCAAACAGACATGGATCGTAGGCCTCTACTTTCAAAGTCTCGATCATCTAAATTCGCCTTACATCTCATACAGGAGTCTGTCATTGTCATCACTTACTCAAGGGCAACTCGTTAATCAAACCCATATAAACCAAGGTCTAATCTAATTAAGAACCTCTAATTAATCAAGCTAAGTTCGACTGGGCCTAAGGCCCACTTCAATAGTTGAGGTCCAATAATTAATTCTTAAATTAATTCATAGGGGTTGGGCCTATTATTTTATTAATTTCGTGCAAGGCCCAAGCCCATTTCTAAAGGTTTACTATTCAAGCCCATATTCATTATTTTAGGCCCAATTCAAGTACCCAAGCCCATATACATTTTTGGGTTTCATTCTTAAATTTTCATGAACTTAATTTAGGCCCAATTTAAGTGAATTTTCGTCCATTAGTGGCCCATTAATTAGATTAGGCCCATTTTGTTTAGTTTTGGCCCAATTGCTCGAAATAAAGACTCCTGAGCCCAACACTTTACTTTGGCCCGTTAAAGCACATACTCAAGCCCATAATTTCGGTCCGCCAACCATATTTCTGAGGCCCATTCATAAGCCTAATTTCTCCCACCATCATGCCCATAAATTTCATTTAGGCCCGGTAGCTTGCTTTTGATCCGTTTAGTACAAATTAAGTCCCCTAAGCCCACTAATACCTCACGGCCACTCCATCACACGCCTAAGCCATCACTCACAGCCCACATTCACCTCTTTCCAGCCCCATTTCGCCCATGGACAGCCCCCTCCTACGGCCTAAACAACTTCCCATTGGATTAGCTTAGGGAACATCATGCTTAACCACATACATTAGCCTGTAATCATCGAAAATAACCATCTTTACACTACGACATACGCATATACATCTAACCTAAGCCAAGGTTAGAGGTGGAGCTTACCTTAGAGGAGCCGAAATCAACAACGACGGACGACGGAGCGAGGAACGGCCGAATGTGGCTCACGGCCTACAAGGAAGTTTGGGTTCGGTTGGCTATTGAACGGTGCCTCACGTTCATGGAAATGGAAGAAAGGTGAGTCAAGAAGCTTACCAAGGAGTGGGGATGATCGGCGGTGAGGGACGGTGGCCGAACGACGACAAACGACGACGATGGTCGGGCGGCCGGCTTGAAAACCCGAGGGAGGTAGAGAAGAGGTGAGTTGAGGTCGGGCTTCAAGTGGCTCTCAAGGCCACGGAACAACAAAGGAAGGATGAGAAGGGGCTTACCGTGAGGTGGTGGCGACGGGGAAGGTGGCGGACGACGGTGGCTCACGGTGGAGCTCGGGCGGACGGCGGCGGAAGTGAAAGGAACGAGAAGAAAATGAAGAGGAGAGGGGAGAGAGAGGTTTCGGCCGAAAATGGGAGAGTGAGGGAGGAGAGAGAGGTTTATGTGGGTTATAGTGAAATTCAAAATAAGATAATGGGGTTAGGTTGAATAGTGACAAGGATATGATGTTTACTATGCTTGAATGACACTTGATTTACTTGATGGATTGATGGATTGACATTCTTGGAAATTGTGCCATGATGTGACCGATGGATTTAATTGATTGATTGACAAGACATCGATTGATTTGACAACTGATTTGACTTGTCTCGATTTGCGTGCCAAATGCACCGATCGGGTCCCGAGCGCGAACGAATTTCAGACAAGATTTGATTTTGATTAATCGAATCTACTCTCAAAAATCCTAATTCAACTAATTCTAAGGACTGAGCATTTACCGGGGGCATTTCGGTAATTTTCCAATCACGTCTTACTTCACGACGTACACCGGCTGTCTGCCCTTCTGGCGACATTTCTGAAACTGACTTTATTTCGTAATTGTGTTTGTCTTACTAATTCGATTGTCCGGAGTCGGATTTCATTTCGTGGTCAATTTCATTAATTTACGACTCTGTCTCTGTCTCAGACCAACGGGCGGCTGTTTGGAAAATTCTCCCCAGTTAGCCTTTCCCCTTCGGTTGGTCATCTCAGGGTAGCTAATCCTGAGTGAGCGTCGATCAGAGGGTATTAAAGAAGTGTTTCCATTCCTTTAGAAATTCCGATATTTGGGTCGAATTTTCAGACTGTTACAATTCTTCCCTTCTTATAAAAATTTCGTCCTTGAAATTTACATCCACCAATCCTTACAACAAAAATGGAGATTACATCGATCTACCCAAATAGGTACGGATACTTCTTCTTCATTTCATCCTCGTTTTCCCAAGTAGCTCCTTCAGTTCCATGGTGTTCCCAGATAACCTTGACCAGCGGAATCGTCTTATTCCTTAAGACCTGCTCCTTACGATCTTCAATCCTTACTGGCCTTTCCACGTATGAGACGCGGTCATCCATTTCAATGACTTCATGATCGAGTATATGGCCAGGGTCCGGCTCGTACTTTCGAAGCATTGAAACATGAAACACATTATGAATCTGCGATAAGTTCGGCGGCAATGCTAGACGATAAGCCAGTGTCCCGATCTTCTCCAGAATCTCGAATGGCCCAACAAATCTTGGACTCAACTTTCCTTTCTTGCGAAACCGAGATAGTCCTCGCATCGGCGACACTTTCAGAAACACATGATCTCCAACTTGGAATTCCAATGGCTTACGTCTCTTGTCTGCATAACTCTTCTGCCTACTTTGCGCAGTCCTCAATCTGACTCTGATCACTCTGACTGCCTCAACTGACTGTTGCACTAATTCTGAGCCTGTTATGCTTTTCTCACCAACTTCGTCCCAACAGATTGGCGTTCTACAGGCCCTTCCATACAGTGCCTCAAATGGTGCCATTTTGATACTCTGCTGGTAGCTGTTGTTGTAGGCGAATTCCACCAAATGCAACTGCTCTTCCCAGCCTCCTTTGAAATCAATCACACAAGCTCTCAATATGTCTTCCAAAGTCTGTATCGTCCTTTCCGATTGACCATCTGTCTGAGGGTGGTAAGCTGTACTGAATCTTAACTCTGTTCCCAGCGCACCCTGCAGACTCTTCCAAAATGTAGCGGTGAAGCGAGGATCTCTGTCTGATACAATACTTACTGGTACCCCATGCAATCTCACTATCTGCCTCACGTACAATTCAGCGAACTTTTCTAAGGTAGAGTCTTTTCGTACTGCAATGAAATGAGCTGATTTCGTCAGTCTGTCCACTATTACCCAAATCGAATCATTGCCTCTCTGACTTCTTGGCAATCCTGTCACAAAATCCATAGTGACATGCTCCCATTTCCACTCTGGGATTTCCAATGGTTGCAATAATCCTCCAGGCTTGCAATGCTGTGCCTTTACCTGTTGACACGTCAGACACTTAGCTACATGCTTAGCCACATCCACCTTCATTCCATTCCACCAATAGTGCTGACGCAAATTCTGATACATCTTAGTACTCCCTGGATGAATACTGTAGTTACTTCTGTGTGCCTCGGACAAAATCTTTTCCTTTAGCGCCTCGTCATTAGGCACGCACAGACGTCCTCTAAACTTCAATATTCCGTCAGCAGTCACTTGGAACTCGGCCTTCCTCTCGTCTGCATTCATCGCCACAATCTTCTGAATGTCCGGGTCCGTAGATTGCATCTCCTTGATTCTTAGCTGAATCTCTGGTTCGATCTGCAACGTAGCCATCAGACTCGAGAGGTTTCCTACCTCGACCTTGAACTCAGAATCTCTGATTTCCTCCAGTAATGTCCACTCCTTGACCATCATATGCGCAATGCTCGACTTCCTACTCAGAGCATCTGCCACTTTATTCGCCTTTCCTGGATGGTACAAAATATCGCAGTCGTAGTCCTTCAACAACTCCATCCAACGACGCTGCCTCATATTCAGCTCCTTCTGCGAGAACAGATACTTCAAACTCTGATGGTCCGTAAAAATCTGGAATTTCTCTCCCACCAGATAATGCCTCCAAATCTTCAATGCAAATACTATGGCAGCTAACTCCAAGTCGTGCGTCGGGTAATTCGTCTCATGCGGCCTCAGCTGTCGAGATGCATAAGCTACCACTCGTCCATGCTGCATCAAGACACATCCCAATCCTCTTAATGACGCATCGCTGTATATCTCAAATCCTCCTGGTCCAGACGGAATGGTTAAGACTGGTGCGGAAGTCAATCGATCCTTCAACTCCTGAAAACTCTCCTCGCATTTCTCAGTCCATTGAAACTTTGTTTCCTTCTTCAACAAACGCGTCAGAGGAGACGCTATCACAGAGAATCTTTCCACGAAGCGTCTATAATACCCAGCCAATCCAAGGAAACTTCGCACTTCCGTCACGGTCGTAGGTCTCGGCCATTTCTCCACTGCTTCAATCTTAGATGGGTCCACTGATATTCCTTCTCCAGATACTATATGACCAAGAAACGCCACTCTGCTTAACCAAAACTCACACTTACTAAACTTCGCATACAGCGAGTGTTCCCTTAGCGTCTGCAGGACAATTCTTAGGTGTTCCTCGTGGTCCTCAGAGCTCTTCGAATACACCAAAATGTCATCAATGAAGACTATCACGAACTGATCCAGAAACTCCTTGAACACTCGATTCATCATATCCATAAATGCTGCTGGGACGTTCGTCAATCCAAATGGCATAACTGTGAACTCGTAGTGCCCATACCTCGTCCGAAAGGCAGTCTTGGGCACGTCCTCCTTCTTAATCCTCAATTGGTGATAGCCTGTCCTTAGGTCTATCTTGGAGAACACACATGCACCTTGAAGTTGGTCGAACAGGTCATCAATCCTTGGTAGGGGATACTTATTTTTGATCGTCACTCGGTTCAGCTGTCTGTAATCGATGCACAGTCTTAGCGATCCATCTTTCTTCTTAACAAACAGCACCGGAGCTCCCCATGGTGAAGCACTAGGGCGGATAAATCCTTTATCCAAAAGCTCTTGCATCTGTACCTTCAACTCCTTCAACTCCGACAACGACATCCTATACGGTGCTTTCGAGATCGGCTCTGTTCCAGGTGCCAGTTCAATCACGAATTCTACCTCACGCTCAGGTGGCAATCCAGGCAACTCTTGAGGAAATACATCCGGATACTCACTCACTACAGGCACTTCCTCTAACTTCATTTCTCGAGCAGTCGAATCCAACACTGATGCCAAAAATCCCAGGCAACCTTCATCCATTAACTTGGTCGCTTCTAAAGATGAGATCCAAGGAATCGACGTTCCTCCACGATTTCCCTTAAATTCATACCCAGGGTGGCCTACTGGGTTTAGCTGTATGATACTCCTACTACAGTCTACCACTGCACCATGCCTAACTAGCCAATCCATTCCAACAATCACATCAAAATCGTACATGGGCAGAACAGCTAAGTCAATTTCTTCTTGCCTATCGCCCAGAGCTAACTTACACCCCTTACATCCTATCGCAATAATCACTCTATCCTTTAACGGGGTGGTTACATACAAAGTCACATCCAATGGCTTAACATTCATCCCCGACAACCCAACAAAACGTGCAGATACGAAAGAGTGCGACGCTCCCGGATCAAACAAGGCATAAGCGGTATGACCACAGAGAGAAACGGTACCTGTGATCACCCCTGGCGCATTCTCAGCGTCCTTGCGCGCCATTGCATATACTCGTCCCTGAGCAGGCGGACGGTTCTGGTTTCCTTGCGGAGCATTCACCATCTGCGGCTGCGGCGGTTGCTGCTGGAACGGGGGTCTCGGACCTTTCCTCGGGCAGTTCCTCAGAATATGCCCCGTCTGGCCACATCCAAAGCAGCCTCCAGTTTTCCTTGGGCAAGGGCTGTTCCCATGCCTCCTGCCACAGTCACGGCAGACCTGATTCCCAGGGAACGATGGCTTTCCCAGGGTTCTCCTCGCAGGTGGAACGAACCTGCGGTTGTCCTTCATTGGCCTCTTGCCAAAGTCTCTAAAGTTCCCTCTTGGCACAAACCGCGACCCAGGTGCGGCGGCCTTTTCTTGCAGATCCCGCTCTATCGCCAGGGCTCGCTCATAGATCTCATTGTAGTCCCTTAGCCCAGTGGCGATGATCATACTCTTCAACTCGGGCCTCAATCCTTCCCTGAATCTCCTGGCCTTATCCCATGGGTCGTCAATCAGCCTTCGTGCGAACTTGGACAGCCTGGCAAATTCGCCTTCATACTGGTCCACGGTCAACGATCCTTGGCGGAGCCTGATGAATTCTTCCATTTTCCTTTCCTGGGCTGCCTCAGAGAAATACTTTCCATTAAATGCTGCACAGAAGGCGGTCCAGTTCGGCCTCATACCATCCGGAAAGACTCGCCCTCTAGTGGCTTTCCACCAATCATCTGCAGTACCCTGAAGTTGATAAGTTGCCAACGAGACTTTCTCCTCGTCTGCGCAACCCAACACGGAGAAAGCCTTCTCCAGCTGCTCGATCCACAAGGCAGCTACCTCAGGACCACCACTGCCATCAAACCTCGACGGCTGCAACTTCAGAAACTGCTCCACCATATGATGAGTCTGACGTCCTCCATTTCCATGCCCATTGCCTCCATTGGCTCCATTCGCAGCGGCCAAGGCGGCCTCAGCTGCTTGGGCAACAGTGGCAGCTCTCTCAGCAGCTTGCCTAGCCATCAAGTTACTCACTTCAGTCAGAACTCTCATCATTTCTTCGATTCTGGGGTCCCCTTCAGACTCAGGAGCCCTCGAGCTCGATGCACCAGCAGTCGGTCTTCTGCCCCTATTGCTCATCCTTGCTAAAACTCACACCTAAAACAAACGAAATTCCCATTCAGGAATTCGAAATTCTAAATCTAGCAACCAAGCTTTCGTCTACTGTCGCGTCCACTGACATGTATATGCATGTAAATAATCGCTGCAGCTTAAATGCAGTTGAACCCGGTCGACATCTAGACTCAACCCTGCAAATGCATAACCCAGGCCACTCTGTTCGCAACCTCAACTAGAAGCCTGTTGGGAGCCGCTTCCTTGATCAGGTCTTTGCCCCGGCGACCACTCCCCGCCCTCATCGTTTCTTGGTGCGAACAGTTGTCCTAAGAAATTCATAGACAAAGAGAATCCCACTCCACGTGTCCCATACCACGCTTCATCACAGTTTTTAGACGTCCCGTCAATCCTGTCCCATACCAGGCTGACGGTCACCAAATCCAACAACATGAATGCATGCATTTCTTTCAAAATCCAAATCCCCTTTTTAACAACTTTCATTTGTAAACCATTTTGCCTTTAATGCAGAAGTCATGCAATGCATGATGGTCAGACAGCACGCGACAGCTGACTAGGCATACAACCACATGCAATACCTCACAGACTAGCATTCAGCAATCAGCATCCAAACGCCCAACTCATGGGGCTCTGCCATAGAACCTTACCTCAGGTCCTGACGCACCTGCAGCTTAGCATGAAATACCTTATCCCAAGGTTACTCTAGACAATCAATTCCGCTAAGCAATCACATGCGCCAATCAAATCATGCATTCTACCCTTCCTAATCCTTAGGTCTAGGGTCTGTCTAACTAACTACCCCAAAATCATCAGCCTTATCACTCTAAACCTCGAACGGTCTCGTATCGACCTGACTTGCTCTGATACCACTCGAACGGTGATGTCACGCCCCGGATCCCTTCTCGGGAACGCGGCATCCCGTTCCTGCGGAAGATACACCTCGCGCTCGCCTGGTTCACGATAAGCAACGGCCCAGGGATACTTTCTCTTCGTCGCGACCAGACGACGCAACTTGCGCCAAATTCTCATACCTGCGGAAGCGTACCTCCTATCCATACACACAAGCATACATAGCAAAGGGGTAGCATGGACAAGATAAACATAAACAACATTTCATAAATACGATTAGCGTTAGGTACAGACTACCAAAAGAAAAACCACTAGGTGTAGATCATCCTACGCTCTATTAATCCTCAAAACATCGGGATTCTGCCATGACTCAGTCCTCCTCGTCGGAATCCTCCACAGGGTCCTCCTCTGGATCCTCCTCCTCGGTATCCATCGCATCGCCCTCCTCGTGGCCATCTATCTCGGAGCGCCCTGGAGACGGCAACTCCTGCTTCGGGTTGGGGTCGATCACCTGGCCTCCATATTCTGCAGGCTGGAGCCAAAATGGGTCCTCCTCCATGGGAATCGGGGAATCTCTCTGGGGTCCCTCAAAGCCATGTAGGCCCTCTCTAAACCAAGCCTCGAATCTATGGGGCACTAAGTAAGGACCTCCCTGATCTACGAGCACAGTCGTCACATGCCTATGCCACAGGGTAGCGTGCATATCAAAATGGAGGGTAACCTGGGTGTCCATCTGGATCAGCAGACCAAAAAGCATCGGTGGCACATCCATCACTGGCGACCTGGATCTGAAAAAGGCGGCAACCAACGCCAGTGAGTCGAGGACTCAGCAAGCTCTCCACTAATCCTAGCGTAGGGTAGGATATACGAGTGGGGTCGGTCCTAACTAGTAACTAGGGTTTGGTACTCGGAGTCCAACGCTCTCGATCTCCCCAGTTATCATCAAGCCTCATATAGCCAATACGAGTGTCGTCACAACAATTCATGCAATACAGACGGGCAATATCGACAATCAACAATAACATTATGCAAATGCCACAGGCCTCAAACGGCCATCACAGATCCCATGGATCAGCCCGCCTATCACTCCAATTCCCATCAGGGCTCTACCAACAGTGCCACACGGCATGCCACGCTGCGTCTCGGACGCCTTATGCTGGCCTCCCTTTTCTCTCCATCTCCCATCAGGGCGCTACCAACAGTGCCACACGGCATGCCACGCTGCGTCTCGGACGCCTTATGCTGGCCTCCCTTTTCTCTCCACTTCCCCTCAGGGCAAAATCTCATGTCACATTCCCAGTGACTCATGCAATGCTCTGAATGTATGCAGGGCCCAGATGATCACATCAATATTTCAACACAGAGCATGCATGCAAATGAATATAAGTGCAAGAGCAAAGCACGTCATTCAATCGATCAGTGAACCTCACGTTCATCAACCAAACAGACATGGATCGTAGGCCTCTACTTTCAAAGTCTCGATCATCTAAATTCACCTTACATCTCATACAGGAGTCTGTCATTGTCATCACTTACTCAAGGGCAACTCGTTAATCAAACCCATATAAACCAAGGTCTAATCTAATTAAGAACCTCTAATTAATCAAGCTAAGTTCGACTGGGCCTAAGGCTCACTTCAATAGTTGAGGTCCAATAATTAATTCTTAAATTAATTCATAGGGGTTGGGCCTATTATTTTATTAATTTCGTGCAAGGCCCAAGCCCATTTCTAAAGGTTTACTATTCAAGCCCATATTCATTATTTTAGGCCCAATTCAAGTACCCAAGCCCATATACATTTTTGGGTTTCATTCTTAAATTTTCATGGACTTAATTTAGGCCCAATTTAAGTGAATTTTCGTCCATTAGTGGCCCATTAATTAGATTAGGCCCATTTTGTTTAGTTTTGGCCCAATTGCTCGAAATAAAGACTCCTAAGCCCAACACTTTACTTTGGCCCGTTAAAGCACATACTCAAGCCCATAATTTCGGTCCGCCAACCATATTTCCGAGGCCCATTCATAAGCTTAATTTCGCCCACCATCATGCCCATAAATTTCATTTAGGCCCGGTAGCTTGCTTTTGATCCGTTTAGTGCAAATTAAGTCCCCTAAGCCCACTAATACCTCACGGCCACTCCATCACACGCCTAAGCCATCACTCACAGCCCACATTCACCTCTTTCCAGCCCCATTTCGCCCATGGACAGCCCCCTCCTACGGCCTAAACAACTTCCCATTGGATTAGCTTAGGGAACATCATGCTTAACCACATACATTAGCCTCTAATCATCGAAAATAACCATCTTTACACTACGACATACGCATATACATCTAACCTAAGCCAAGGTTAGAGGTGGAGCTTACCTTAGAGGAGCCGAAATCAACAACGACGAACGACGGAGCGAGGAACGGCCGAATGTGGCTCACGGCCTACAAGGAAGTTTGGGTTCGGTTGGCTATTGAACGGTGCCTCACGTTCATGGAAATGGAAGAAAGGTGAGTCAAGAAGCTTACCAAGGAGTGGGGATGATCGGCGGTGAGGGACGGTGGCCGAACGACGACAAACGATGACGATGGTCGGGCGGCCGGCTTGAAAACCCGAGGGAGGTAGAGAAGAGGTGAGTTGAGGTCGGGCTTCAAGTGGCTCTCAAGGCCAGGGAACAACAAAGGAAGGATGAGAAGGGGCTTACCGTGAGGTGGTGGCGACGGGGAAGGTGGCGGACGGCGGCGGAAGTGAAAGGAACGAGAAGAAAATGAAGAGGAGAGGGGAGAGAGAGGTTTCGGCCGAAAATGGGAGAGTGAGGGAGGAGAGAGAGGTTTATGTGGGTTATAGTGAAATTCAAAATAAGATAATGGGGTTAGGTTGAATAGTGACAAGGATATGATGTTTACTATGCTTGAATGACACTTGATTTACTTGATGGATTGATGGATTGACATTCTTGGAAATTGTGCCATGATGTGACCGATGGATTTAATTGATTGATTGACAAGACATCGATTGATTTGACAACTGATTTGACTTGTCTCGATTTGCGTGCCAAATGCACCGATCGGGTCCCGAGCGCGAACGAATTTCAGACAAGATTTGATTTTGATTAATCGAATCTACTCTCAAAAATCCTAATTCAACTAATTCTAAGGACTGAGCATTTACCGGGGGCATTTCGGTAATTTTCCAATCACGTCTTACTTCACGACGTACACCGGCTGTTTGCCCTTCTGGCGACATTTCTGAAACTGACTTTATTTCGTAATTGTGTTTGTCTTACTAATTCGATTGTCCGGAGTCGGATTTCATTTCGTGGTCAATTTCATTAATTTACGACTCTGTCTCTGTCTCAGACCAACGGGCGGCTGTTTGGAAAATTCTCCCCAGTTAGCCTTTCCCCTTCGGTTGGTCATCTCAGGGTAGCTAATCCTGAGTGAGCGTCGATCAGAGGGTATTAACGGAGTGTTTCCATTCCTTTAGAAATTCCGATATTTGGGTCGAATTTTCAGACTGTTACAGATTCCTAGCTGCTGAACTGCATTAACAAACATACAATGCAGCTCGGGAGACCAACTCATCTTCTTTCTCCAGTTGCTTGGAATAAAATTGAAGGCTTGATGCTTGTTCTCATGGTCGTGCAATTGCTTCCTTACCACGTGCTGCCATATGTTTTGAAGCATTTGAACCCTAACTGGTTTCGTTACGACGTCTTGGGCCCCGTTTAAGACAGCCTTCATCATGGCTTGCTGATCATCGCTTGCCGATATTACGAGGACTGGCATGTTTAATTTAGAATTGATGACTTCCAAGAGAGTGAAAACATCCATGTCAATCCCTACCATGGCGGTGAGGACGATATCAAACTGGTCACTACTCCTCCTTAATATCTCTAAGGCCTCTGTCGCCTTTGCTTGAGCTATAACCTTATACCGGCATTTTCTTAATACGGTAACAAGGATTGACAGAGAGACTGGATTACCGTCAATGGCCATGACCAGTAGACCCTCAGGGTAAGGAACTTCATCAGCTTCGACCAGGGTTGAACATGCGCCCATTTCCCTAATGCTCGACATATTTCTGGATCTAGGACTGCCGATTCGAGACCGCCTCAGGATGTCTTCTTGGACTTGAGGGATCACGGGATCGTTGATGGCTTCTCGTAACAGGCTTTGAAAGCCAATGCTTTGATGGTGAAGGTTTTGAATTCCTCTCCCACGAGAACTCCTTCCTCTCTATCTTTCTCCTGCGAGTTCGTGCAGATGAACCCTCACTATCAAATGAGGATAAATTCTCTCTCTGGCAATAGCAACGACTTCCCCCTTCACGGGCAGTGCTATTAGATTTACCGAGGGGAAAATCTGACATTCAGCTTTTGATTAAAGGGGAAATCCTCGTTTATCGCTCAGTTTGTCTTCTTCTTTCTTTTCGCGGTAGAGGGCCCCTGTCAAGATTTCCACCGTCGATTTACTGGCGAGTCCTCCAATGAAGACGAGTAATATCTCTCTTTCTGCCGAAAATTTCTTTGTCCCCCACTCAGCTCGTCTTTTCGTTCTTTCTTTTTTCAAAGCGGTGGAGTCCCGTCCAGCTTTTCCACAGAGACGTCAGGTTTGTTCGGCTCGAGGTTGCCACTTGACTGGAATTTGAGCCACCGGGGGTGTTGCCGACAGAGAATGGTAGATAGGAAAACCTATAAGGACTGCCCCTGTGAAATCAGTATTTAAATTGAAGCAGATTACCATCTTCGCATTCCGCTCATCTGCCTCACCTTTCTCTTTCAAAAATGGCCAATTCTCCTAACCACACCTTATCCGCCGAAGTCCTGGCTGGGTGGGAGAGACTCTACAATCTTCTTGGTAGAGGTTACGCTCATATAGCTAAAAACTCTACTGTTGAGGCTGAAATCCTTGGTTTATTCAGGACTGTGGACGCTGCTTCTGTTGAGGGTACCCAACTGGGGAAGGAGTATCGGAACTTCTCGACCGTCTTCATCAATTTTCTGGCTGCCTATAACCGCGCTTATGAGACGGTCCTTGTGACCGCCGTCGTGAAAGCTCGTTACCGAGACCGGCACGAGCGTCTGGCAACAGTTACATTTGTGGCTGATAATCACAAAAAGGCCCTCAAGTTTGCCAACGATCAGCTTTCGTGGCTGGTTCGTGAGAGGGGAAAGCTGGTGGACCGTCAGCCTTGGTCCGAACTTACGCCGAACAGGAGCCAGGCAATATTGTGATGAGGTGCAAATGCGGTTGGCTGCAGGAGAGGCTTGATGACATTACGGCAGACATTGCTTTCGAGAGGGCGGCGATTCCGGACCTGGAGTTTGCCGTTGAGCATTACGAGGCCACTATGGCCCAAGTTAAAGAGAAGTGCGATCGCCTCTTCTTTAGGCTCGCGGAGCTTGATCCCGAGAACGCCCGGTGCACCCAGAGCATCAACTTCATGGAGAGCCAGCTGAGCTCCTTTGTGACGCTTATTAGGGCTCAATTTGATTTCACTTTTCCTCCCCAGTGAGTTGTTGTAAGGTTTGTTGGTGAATGGAATGAAGAGAAAGTTTCACGTGTTTGTGCTTTTCATTTTCCTGCCATTTCTTCGCCCATATAGCATGATAGGACGATTTACGGTACTGAAGACGTTGAGGCTTAACACTCTTCTCGGTGTTCTTGTTATCTGCTGCCGGCGATGATATCAAGGACATTGGCGAAGGGTTCGGTGGCGGCCCCCACCGGTCACAGCGCCGTGAGTCAGTCGTGTGAATTATTACAAATCGACCACTTGATTAGTGCTCCAATAAACAAACCGGGCTGCCCGTTGCGTGCCCCACTTTACTCCTGCCTATCTCTTTCGGCGTCCACTTGAATGTGTCGATCGCCTGTAGCGTTGGGAGAAATGATTGCGGACCATGCTCGGTAATAAAATACTAGTCCTCCAAAATCTTCCATGTGTTTTGAATCCGAGGAAGGTAAAAAGGCAAGCCTTTGTTCAATTTAATCAGAAAGGCGTCGCAAGGTCGGGTTCATAATCTTGCCCCATGGGTTTTGATTACACAGTCTCGACTTTCTCAACAAAAATACATGAACCCTTCTAATACATTAAAAATGTCCCCAGGCCCGATCTGGATGCATTCACTACCCCTCATCAAAATACATGGCCCATACGTGCTGACTTATTGACACGATTCTGTCTCCGGAAGAATTGGCCTCTTCATATGCCCCTAGGGTTAACGATTTCTTCGCTTGCCCCCTGATTGTTATCACCAACGAGCCCGATTTTTCTCCACCCTAGGGTACCTATAATTCCCTGCAAAAGTAAAGAAAATAATCAGTATGTGATCCAAGAGAGGTCGGTCCATGACTCCTAGATTGGCCCAATTTTAGTTTTCCATTTTATGAAGAAATCAGATGAAATTTTCTTAGGAAGACATGGACAAATTTCCCAGAAAGAGTTTTCTTGCAGATTTTATAACTCAGAAGACTGTGGTAAAATCCTTTGACATTTAACAAATTTCCCGAAGAAATTACCTTCTTTTATCACAATAAATTTTCAAGGGTAAATTTGTCAAGAAAATCTTGTATCCATTGAAGTAGTAAGGAGAAATGTGACAAAATCTTTTTATTGGCCGACAAAATTTCCCAAAGGGATTTTTCTGCATTCATCTTTTCAGAAATGGGACACCAATTTGATTTCGATTTTTCATTTTCTTTGAAAAAATGACCACGTGGTTAAGTCCAAAATTTAACTGACACTTATCATGGACCGACCAAAAATAAATACAAGACGAAGTTAGAAAACTTACTTTCACCGTGAAAAATACCATGTAGGTCACATAGACATGCACATGAATCGTGAGTTTAAATCTTAGCCTATCTACTCTAAAGGCTGACAAATTGAAGCGAAAGACTTACGGCAAGGCGACAATCTCGCGCACATAATCAAGATTAGCCGTGATCTGACGACGTAACCAGGATTAGCCGAACCTTCCCACTTCGGCTGCTCGAGCTAAAAATTAAAACCACTGCTTTGGTAATCTTACCAAGCCTGAGGCCTAACTTTTAAACTCATTTTTGAAAAGAGGTTCGGGATTGAATCTGGGCTAACTTTCAACGTGATCTCACGCCGAACGCTAAAACCAAATCACAATACCATCCTAAAACTAGTAGCTCAGGTCCGGCCACGGGACGTGTGTGATGTAGTGCTAAAACTGTAAACACATGCATAACATTTAAATGCAAACACCGCTTCAATAATGTGCATAATTTAAATTGAATTCCCACACACCAGACCTGCAAAACAAAGGGTTAGCCAAACACTCTACCCCTTATAACTCCCATCCTGCAAAACTATTTAACACCTAAAGATCAGAATCCAACCAAGTCAAACCAAATGAATTTTCATGAAATTTTTCTGGCCTAAGTCCTCTAGGTTCTTAAATTTTTTCAAAAATTAAGAACAAGTCCCCAGCGGAGTCGCCAAGCTGTCGCGACCTAAAATTCATTTTTAGGTTAATGGATTACCAGATTAATTAATTAAATTAACTAACCTAGTTCGAGCTCTCCCAAGCTCTACCAAATCGCAACTTTGATTTTTTTCACATGATTTTAGAATTTAGCGTCGCCACTAATCATTTTTGGTAGGTTGATTAGAAACCTAAGTAAATTAGCGGGAGGACTAAATTACTTCTACGAACCAGAGATTATGAGTTCGGGGACTTGGTTACACTAGTTAATTAAAACTAATGCCCTTTCGGTACCTTAATTTCATGGATATCCTAATTTGGCAATTCAGGCTTGGTTTATTCCTCAGGCTCTAGTGGAGTGCTCTCTTTTTGTGTTTACACCTCCATAAGATTTACCGTTGACTTGGAGTTGTCCTTTGCCTGACATAAAAATATGGAGAAATGAGAAATGGAGAAAGTGTGTACAATTTTGTGCTAATTTGCAACTAAAACCACAAATAAATGAATAAATACAAACACTTAGCTCGGATTTGCTTGCTCGTTGACGAGGATGAACTCTTGATTTATGTTGATCGATGAAGGAATTGGTGATGATAACTCCTAGGTTTAAACTCCCATCATCCTCAAAATTCTCTCTCTCTTTTTGGTATTTTCTTTCTCTCAAATTTTTCTTCAACCTTCCAAAACTCTCTCAAACATCCAAAATTTTCTCTCCAAAAATAATCCCCCCTCCCAAGTTCACTTCTTCCTCCTTTTATAATCAACTCATCTACCTCCCATTCTAATTTCTCCACTAACTCCATCTCCCATTCTAATTTTTCCACTAACTCTTCTTCAACTTCATCTTCCATTCTCCATCTCTATCTCACATTCTAATTTCTCCACCTATTCTTCTCCATCTCCATCTTCCTTTCTCCATATATATCTCCCATTCTAATTTCTCCACTAACTCTTCTTCATCTCCATCTTCCCTTCTCCATTCTCATCTTATTTTCTCCATCTATTCTTCTCCATCTTCTCCTCTCCATCTCCTTTTCTCCATCTTCCCTTCTCTATCTCCTCTTCTCCATCTTCCCTTCTCTATTCTAATTTCTCCACTAACTCTTCTTTTTGTTATTTGCAAAATAATCACTCAAGTGTTAGGTATTTGCACTCTAGTCCCTGAGATTTTAAGTATTTGCAATTCAGTCCCTGGAGAAATATTTTTTTAAGTCCAAATCTCCTCATAATTTTCGACACACCTCTTCTATGCTTAGTCGAAATTCACCTCATGTCAAATTTAAGCTTATTTTCTGCCGCTGAAGATAATGCAAAATTTAATTAAAGCCCTTTGAAAAAATTGAGTCATTCTGGGTATAATTGGGCCAAGAAGAAAATTTAAAATATTAGAGGATAATGTCACAACTCCTAAAAGTGAAAAATAAAAATAAATTGACTCAAATTGAATTTTTTTTTTGCCTGATTCGAGACCATGCTCGTGAAGAAATACACGATCCCGAATTGGATTTTTTTTAAATTTGCGATGGCCAACATGAAAAGAAAAATATTGAATATTTTTATGTATTTTTGTGGCCTCAAATGTTATTATTTATTAAATATTTTCCTAATTTCTAAAAAATATATAAAAATACAAAAAAATTATGAAAAATTATTTTTTGTTCAAAAATGGTTCTCTAGGCTTGGCCAAGGTCTCCAAAGTTGATTTTTCAATTTTATGAATTTTTATGGATTTTTTATTAATTTTCGAAAATAAAAATACCGAAAAATACTGAAAATATGAAAAATCAATTTTTGGTCAAAATTGGTTCCCTAGGGTTGACCAAGGTCTCCAAAGTTGATTTTTCAATTTTATGAATTTTTATGGATTTTTTTGTTAATTTCAAAAGAGAAAAGATGATTAAAAATTAGGTGTCAACAGGCACTAAGTAAGGACCTCCCTGATCTACGAGCACAGTCGTCACATGCCTATGCCACAGGGTAGCGTGCATATCAAAATGGAGGGTAATCTGGGTGTCCATCTGGATCGGCAGACCAAAAAGCATCGGTGGCGCATCCATCACTAGCGACCTGGATCTGAAAAAGGTGGCAACCAACGCCAGTGAGTCGAGGACTCAGCAAGCTCACCACTAATCCTAGCGTAGGGTAGGATATACGAGTGGGGTCGGTCCTAACCAGTAACTAGGGTTCAGGATTCAAAGTTCAACGCTCTCGATCTCCCCAGTTATTATCACCCCTCATGTAGCCAATACGAGTTTCATCATAACAATTCATACAATACAGACGGGCAATATCAACAATCAGCAATCATAGCATGCAAATGCCACAGGCCTCAAACGGCCATCATAGATCCCAAGGATCAGCCCGCCTATCACTCCAATTCCCATCAGGGCTCTACCAACAGTGCCACACGGCATGCCACGCTGCGTCTCGGACGCCTTATGCTGGCCTCCCTTTTCTCTCCATCTCCCATCAGGGCGCTACCAACAGTGCCACACGGCAGAAATCTCGATGCCACATAGGCCCGTACCACACTACGTTTCTGACACCTTACGTTGGTCTCCCTTTTCTCTCTACTTCCCCTCAGGGCAAAATCTCATGTCACATTCCCAGTGACTCATGCAATGCTCTGAATGTATGCAGGGCCCAGATGATCACATCAATAACTCAACACAGAGCATGCATGCAAATAAATACAAGTGCAGGAGTAGAGCACATCATTCAATCGATCAGTGAACCTCACGTTCATCAACCAAACAGACATGGATCGTAGGCCTCTACTTTCAAAGTCTCGATCATCTAAATTCTCCTTACATCTCATACAAGAGTTGTCATTGTCATCACTTACTCAAGAGCAACTCGTTAATCCAACCCATATAAACCAAGGTCTAACCTAATTAAGAACCTCTAATTAATCAAGCTAAGTTCGACTGGGCCTAAGGCCCACTTCAATAGTTGAGGTCCAATAATTAATTCTTAAATTAATTCATATGGGTTGGGCCTATTTTTATTAATTTCGTGCAAGGCCCAAGCCCATTTCTAAAGGTTTACTATTCAAGCCCATATTCATTATTTTAGGCCCAATTTGAGTACCCAAGCCCATATACATTTTTGGGTTTCATTCTTTAATGTTCATGGACTTAATTTAGGCCCAATTTAAGTGGATTTTCGTCCATTAGTGGCCCACTAGCTAGATTTGGCCCATTCTGATTAGTTTTGGCCCAATTACTTGATTTTTAAAGCTTCCAAGCCCATTAGTTCCCTTTGGCCCATTAAGTACACGCCTAAGCCCACATTTACAGCCCACTAATCATGTTTTCAAGGCCCATTCGGATGGTGGATATCAACCCTTAGTAAGTCCATTAGTTGTATTTAGGCCCGGTAGCTCGTATTAGGTCCGATTCAAGTGATTTAAGTCTCGAAGCCCATTAATCCCTTTCGGTCCACCCTATACACGCCTAGACCGAATTTCCACAGCCTTGTATACCACATTTCCAGCCCTCTACAAGCCTCCAAACTCTTAGTTTAACCCCTTGCACCATGCACATAACGCAACCTTACTTGTCTAGGCTTGAACCATGCAATCTCTTTACTAAAATCATCATAATCGGCCTCTATTAACATTCCACAAATGTATATTACTAACCTAAACAAAGATTAGGGGTAGAGCTTACCGGATATGGGTTGGAAATGACGACGACGCGAGGCGGAGCAAGGAACGGCCGGTTGGAGCTCACGGCTTAGGGAGGGAAGCGGCGGCAACGGTGGCTGTTCCGGCGGTTCCACGGAGTTCCAAGGGTCCTAAGGTGACCATTTGCCAAGCCAAAGACATGAGGGATGCAAGGAAACAAGGTGGAACAAGTTCGGGTTCAAATGGAAGCGAAACGACGAAGAAAACGACGATGAGGAGGCGGGCTGTTTCGGGCTTTTCGTGGGGGTCCAAGCCGTGGGAAATGAACAAGAATGAGCTAGGGAGACTTACCAAGGCGAGCTAAGGGAGAGGGGTGGCCGACGGTGGCGGCAAGGCGGCGGAACGGCGGCGGCTTGCGGCGGCACGGTCGGACGAAGCAAAGGGGAGGAGAGGGAGAGAGAGCTTTCGGGAAAGGGAGAGAGAGAGAGAGAGAGAGGAGGTGCCGAAAATGAAAAGTGAGGGAGGAGAGAGAGAGAAGAGAGTTAAGTGGAAGGGGTAAGTGGGTTAGGTAGTGAATAGTAAGGGAATAGTGACTAGGATTTGATTTAGTACTTTGACATGTTGATTGACATTCTTGGGAATTGAACCATGATTGACTTGCCTTGGAAATTGTGCCATGATGTGATTGATGGATTGACAAGATGTTTGATTGATTTGACGACTGATTTGACTTGTCTCGATTTGCGTGCCAAATGAACCGATCGGGTTTCGAGCGCGAACGAATTTTAGACAGGATTTGATTTCGATTGATCGAATCTACTCTCAAAAATCCTAATTCTAATAATCCTAAGGACTGAGCATTTACCGGGGGCATTTCGGTAATTTTCCATTGACGTCTTGCTTCTCGACGTACACCGGCTGTTTGCCCTTCTGGCGACATTTCTGAAACTGAGTTCATTTCTTAATTGTGTTTGTCTTACTAATTCGATTGTCCGAAGTCGGATTTCATTTCGTGGTCAATTTCATTAATTTACGACTCTGTCTCTGTCTCAGACCAACGGGCGGCTGTTTGGAAAATTCTCCCCAGGTAGCCTTTCCCCTTCGGTTGGTCAACTCAGGGTAGCTAATCCTGAGTGAGCGTCGATCAGAGTGTATTAACGAAGTGTTTCCATTCCTTTAGAAATTCCGATATTTGGGTCGAATTTTCAGACTGTTACACACTGCAGGAGTTGCCGTCCCCCGGGACGATCTGAGATCGATGGCCACGCGATGCCATGGATACCGATGAGGAGGATCCAGAGAAGGACCCCGTGGAGGATTCCGAGGAGGAGCACGAGGAGGACTGAGTCCCTGATGCTGGTCTAGTATTTTGGTGTTAGGGAGAGCGTAGGTTTGACTATAGATTGTGGTATCTTTTTGGGGGTCTGTACCTAACGCTGATGTTGATATGTATATATTGTTATTTGTGTTTATATTGTTCGTTCTACCCCTCTGTTCTGTATGCATGTATGTTTGAATAGGAGGCACGTTTCTGCAGGTTCAAGAGTTAGACGAAGGACTCGTCGTCTGGTCGCGACAATAGGTTCTCCTAGGCCGTCGCATATTATGTAACAGTCTGAAAATTCGACCCAAATATCGGAATTTCTAAAAGAATGGAGACACTTCGTTAATACCCTCTGATCGACGCTCACTCAGGATTAGCTACCCTGAGATGACCAACCGAAGGGGAAAGGCTAACTGGGGAGAATTTTCCAAACAGCCGCCCGTTGGTCTGGGACAGAGACAGAGTCGTAAATTAATGAAATTGACCACGAAATGAAATCCGACTTCGGACAATCGAACTAGTAAGACAAACACAATTAAGAAATAAAGTCAGTTTCAGAAATGTCGCCAGAAGGGCAGACAGCCGGTGTACGTCGAGAAGCAAGACGTCAATGGAAAATTACCGAAATGCCCCCGGTGATTGCTCAGTCCTTAGGATTATTAGAATTAGGATTTTTGAGAGTAGATTCGATAAGTCGAAATCAAATCCTGTCCGAAATTCGTTCGCGCTCGAGACCCGATCGGTGCATTTGGCACGCAAATCGAGGCAAGTCAAATCAGTTGTCAAATCAATCGATGTCTTGTCAATCCATCAATCACATCCATCGGTCAATCATGGCACAATTTCCAAGGCAATCCATCAAGTCAAATCCAAGTACATATGTCACCCATCAAGTACAACATCAATCCATAACACTATTCAACCTAACCCCATTATCTCATTTTGAATTTTTGGCATTCTCTCTCTCTCCCTTAAACCTTCGGCCGGCCCTCCTCTCTCTCTCCTCTCCTTCATTTCTCTTCTTTTTCCTCTCTCCCTCACCTTCTCTCTCGGCTCACTCTCCCTTCGCCGTCCACCGCCCACGTTGCCGTCGTCTCCTCATCGTGCCGCCACCGTCGGCTCCTCCACGTTGCCTCGTCGTCTTGGTAAGTCCCCTGGACTCACTCTTGTACATTTTACTCGGCTTGGACCCCCTTCAAGAGGCCGAAACAGCCGCCCCTTTCCATCGTCGTTTCTTCGTCGTTTCGCTTCCGTTTGGGCTCGAACTTGTTCCGCCTTGTTCCCTTCCATTCCTCATGACTTTGGCTTGGTAAATGGTCACCTTAGGACCCTTGGAACTCCGTGGAACAGCCGTGAACAGCCACGGTCGCCGCCGTCCTCCTCCCTTGCCGAGAGACCATCCGGCCGCCCGTTGTTCCTTGCCGTTCCCGTCGTCGTCCTCAACTCCTATAGGTAAGCTTTACTACTAATTCTAGTTTAGGTTAGTAGTATATGCATGTGTGGTTGTGTGAATTAGTTGCTAATTAAAATGATTAGTGGGTAATGTGGGTGATTAAGCTAGTTGGGCTTTGGATTATGTTGTTGGGATTAAAGGGGCGGCCGTGTGGGCCGTATGGAGAGAGAGATTGGGCCTTGAAATGTCATAGATGGGCTGAATGGGGTGAAGTTGGCGTGAGGCTTGATGGGCCAAAGGGAACTAATGGGCTTGGAAACTTTAAATTCAAGTAATTGGGCCAAAACTAATCAAAATGGGCCAAATCTAGTTAGTGGGCCACTAATGGACGAAAATCCACTTAAATTGGGCCTAAATTAAGCCCACGAACATTAAAGAATGAAACCCAAAAATGTATATGGGCTTGGGTATTCAAATTGGGCCTAAAATAATGAATATGGGCTTGAATAGTAAACCTTTAGAAATAGGCTTGGGCCTTGCACGAAATTAATAAAATAATAGGCCCAACCCCTATGAATTAATTTAAGAATTTATTATTGAACCTCAACTAATGAAGTGGGCCTTAGGCCCAGTCGAACTTAGCTCGATTAATTATGGGTTCTTAATTAGATTAGACTTTGGTTTATATGGGCTCGGTTAGTGGGTTGCCCTTGGGTAAGAGATGGCAGGGTAGGTTCTTGTATGAGATGTAAGGCGAATTTAGATGATCGAGACTTTGAAAGTAGAGGCCTACGATCCATGTCTATTTGGTTGATGAACGTGAAGTTCACTGATCGATTGAATGATGTGCTCTACTCCTGCACTTGTATTTATTTGCATGCATGCTCTGTGTTAAGTTATTGATGTGATCATCTGGGCCCTGCATACATTCAGAGCATTGCATGAGTCACTGGGAATGTGACATGAGATTGTGCCCTGAGGGGAAGTGGAGAGAAAAGGGAGACCAACGTAAGGCGTCAGAAACGCAGTGTGGTACGGGCCTATGTGGCACCGAGATTTATGCCGTGTGGCACTGTTGGTAGCGCCCTGATGGGAGATGGAGAGAAAAGGGAGGCCAGCATAAGGCGTCCGAAACGCAGCGTGGCATGCCGTGTGGCACTGTTGGTAGCGCCCTGATGGGAGATGGAGAGAAAAGGGAGGCCAGCATAAGGCGTCCGAAACGCAGCGTGGCATGCCGTGTGGCACTGTTGGTAGAGCCCTGATGGGAATTGGAGTGATAGGCGGGCTGATCCATGGGATCTGTGATGGCCGTTTGAGGCCTGTGGCATTTGCATAATGTTATTGCTGATTGTTGATATTGCCCGTCTGTATTGCATGTATTGTTGTGACGAGATTTATATTGGCTATATGAGGTGTAATGATAACTGGGGAGATCGAGAGCGTTGAACTTTGAATCCCGAACCCTAGTTACTGGTTAGGACCGACCCCACTTGTATATCCTACCCTACGCTAGAATTAGTGGTGAGCTTGCTGAGTCCTCGACTCACTGGCGTTGGTTGCCACCTTTTCAGATCCAGGTCGCCAGTGATGGATGTGCCACCGATGCTTTTTGGTCTGCTGATCCAGATGGACACCCAGGTTACCCTCCATTTTGATATGCACGCTACCCTGTGGCATAGGCACGTGACGACTGTACTCGTAGATCAGGGAGGTCCTTATTTAGTGCCCCATAGATTCGAGGCTTGGTTCAGAGAGGGCCTGCATGGCTTTGAGGGACCCCAGAGAGATTCCCCGATTCCCATGGAGGAGGACCCGTTTTGGCTCCAGCCTGCAGAATATGGAGGCCAGGTGATCGACCCCGACCCGAAGCAGGAGTTGCCGTCTCCAGGGCGCTCCGAGATAGATGGCCACGAGGAGGGCGATGCGATGGATACCGAGGAGGAGGATCCAGAGGAGGACCCTGTGGAGGATTCCGACGAGGAGGACTGAGTTATGGCAGAATTTCGATGGTTCGAGGATTTGGTTGTTAGCGTAGGAAGATCTGTGATTAGTAGTTTCTTTTTGGGAGTCTGTACCTAACGCTGATTATATTATGGAATGCTGATTTTGCTTATCTTGATTTTTGCTACCCCTTTGTCATGTATGCTTGTGTGTATGGATAGGAGGCACGCTTCCGCAGGTATGAGAATTTGGCGCAAGTTGCGTCGTCTGGTCGCGACGAAGAGAAATTTTCCCTGGGCCGTCGCTTATCGTGAACCAGTCGAGCGCGAGGTGTATCTTCCGCAGGAACGGGGTGCCGCGCTCCCGAGTAGGGATCCGGGGCGTGACATCCCCGTTCGAGTGGTATCAGAGCAAGGTCAGCTCGATACGAGACAGTTCGAGGTTTTGGAGTGATAAGGATGTTGATTTTGGGGTAGTTAGATAGATAGACCCTAGACCTAAGGATTAGGAAGGGTAGAATGCATGATTTGATTGGCGCATGTGATTGCCTAGCAGAATCGATTGTTTAGAGTAGCCTTTGGATAAGGTGTTTTGTGCTAAGCTGCAGGTGCGTCAGGACCTGAGGTAAGGTTCTAAGGCAGAGCCCCATGAGTTGGGCGCTTGATTGCTGATTGCTGAATGTTAGTCTGTGAGGTATTGCATGTGGTTGTATGCCTAGTCGGCTGTCGCGCGCTGCTTGACCATCATGCATTGCATGATTTCTGCACCGAAAGCAAAATGGTTTAGAAATGGAAAATCATTGTTGAAAAAGGAGATTTGGATTTTGAAAGAAATGCATGCATTCATGTTGTTGGATTTGGTGACCGTCAGCCTGGTATGGGACAGGATTGACGGGACGTCTAAAAACTGTGATGAAGCGTGGTATGGGACACGTGGAGTGGGATTCTCTTTGTCTATGAATTTCTTAGGACAACTGTTCGCACCAAGAAACAATGAGGGCGGGGAGTGGTCGCCGGGGCAGAGACCTGATCAAGGAAGCGGCTCCCGACAGGCTTCTAGTTGAGGTTGCGAACAGAGTGGCCTGGGTTATGCATTTGCAGGGTTGAGTCTAGATGTCGACCGGGTTCAACTGCATTTAAGCTGCAGCGATTATTTACATGCATATACATGTCAGTGGACGCGACAGTAGACGAAAGCTTGGTTGCTAGACTTAGAGTTCCGGATTCCTGAATGGGAATTTCGTTGTTTTAGGTGTGAGTGTTAGCAAGGATGAGCAATAGGGGCAGAAGACCGACTGCTGGTGCATCGAGCTCGAGGGCTCCTGAGTCTGAAGGGGACCCCAGAATCGAAGAAATGATGAGAGTTCTGACTGAGGTGAGTAACTTGATGGCTAGGCAAGCTGCTGAGAGAGCTGCCACTGTTGCCCAAGCAGCTGAGGCCGCCTTGGCCGCTGCAAATGGAGCCAATGGAGGCAATGGGCATGGAAATGGAGGACGTCAGACTCATCATATGGTGGAGCAATTTCTGAAATTGCAGCCGTCGAGGTTTGATGGCAGTGGTGGTCCTAAGGTAGCTGTCTTGTGGATCGAGCAGCTGGAGAAGGCTTTCTCCGTGTTGGGTTGCGCAGATGAGGAGAAAGTCTCGTTGGCAACTTATCAACTTCAGGGTACTGCAGATGATTGGTGGAAAGCCACCAGAGGACGAGTCTTTCCGGATGGTATGAGGCCGAACTGGGCCGCCTTCTGTGCAGCATTCAATGGCAAGTATTTTTCTGAGGCAGCTCAGGAAAGGAAAATGGAAGAGTTCATCAGGCTCCGCCAAGGATCGCTGACTGTGGACCAATATGAGGGCGAATTTGCCAGGCTGTCCAAGTTTGCACGAAGGCTGATTGACGACCCCTGGGACAAGGCCAGGAGATTCAGGGAAGGATTGAGGCCCGAATTGAAAAAGTATGATCATCGCCACTGGGCTGAGGGACTACAACGAGATCTATGAGCGAGCCCTGGCGATAGAACGGGATCTGCAAGAAAAGGCCGCCGCATCTGGGTCGCGGTTTATGCCAAGAGGGAACTTTAGAGACTTTGGCAAGAGGCCAATGAAGGACAACCGCAGGTTCGTTCCACCTGCGAGGAGAACCCTGGGAAAGCCATCGTTCCCTGGGAATCAGGTCTGCCGTGACTGTGGCAGGAGGCATGGGAACAGCCCTTGCCCAAGGAAGATTGGAGGCTGCTTTGGATGTGGCCAAACGGGGCATATTCTGAGGAACTGCCCGAGGAAAGGTCCGAGACCCCCGTTCCAGCAGCAACAGCAGCCACCGCAGATGGTGAACGCTCCGCAAGGAAACCAGAACCGTCCGCCTGCTCAGGGACGAGTATATGCAGTGGCGCGAAAGGACGCTGAGAACGCGCCAGGGGTGATCACAGGTACCGTTTCTCTCTGTGGTCATACCGCTTATGCCTTATTTGATCCGGGAGCGTCGCACTCCTTCGTATCTGCACGTTTTGTTGAGTTGTCTGGGATGAATGTTGAGCCATTGGATGTGACCTTGCATGTAACCACCCCGCTGAAAGATAGAGTGATTGTTGCGTTAGGATGTAAGGAGTGTAAGTTAGCTCTGGGCGATAGGCAAGAAGAAATCGATTTAGCTGTTTTGCCCATGTTTGATTTCGATGTGATTGTTGGCATGGATTGGCTAGTTAGGCATGGTGCAGTGGTAGACTGTGGTAGGAGTATCATACAGTTGAACCCAGTAGGCCACCCTGGGTATGAATTTAAGGGAAATCGTGGAGGAACATCGATTCCTTGGATCTCATCTTTAGAGGCGACCAAGTTAATGAATGAGGGTTGCCTGGGATTTTTGGCATCAGTGTTAGATTCGACTGCTCAAGAGGTGAAGTTGGAGGAAGTGCCTGTAGTAAGTGAGTATCCAGATGTATTTCCTCAAGAACTACCTGGCTTGCCACCAGAGCGTGAAGTAGAATTTATGATTGAACTGGCACCTGGAACAGAGCCGATCTCGAAAGCACCATATAGAATGTCGCTGTCTGAGTTAAAAGAGTTGAAGATTCAGATGCAAGAGCTACTGGATAAAGGATTTATCCGCCCCAGTGCTTCGCCATGGGGAGCTCCGGTGCTGTTTGTTAAGAAAAAGGATGGATCACTAAGACTGTGCATCGATTACAGACAGCTGAACCAAGTGACGATCAAGAATAAGTATCCTCTACCAAGGATTGATGACCTGTTCGACCAACTTCAAGGCGCTTGCGTGTTCTCCAAGATAGACCTAAGGACAGGCTATCACCAGTTAAGGATTAAGAAAGAGGATGTGCCTAAGACTGCTTTTAGGACGAGGTATGGGCACTATGAGTTCACCGTTATGCCGTTCGGACTGACAAATGCTCCAGCCGCATTTATGGATATGATGAATCGAGTGTTCAAGGAGTTTTTGGACCAATTCGTGATAGTCTTCATTGATGACATATTAGTGTATTCGAAGAGTTCTGAGGACCACGAAGAACACTTAAGGATTGTCCTGCAGACGTTAAGAGAACACTCGCTGTATGCGAAGTTTAGTAAGTGTGAGTTTTGGTTAAGCAGAGTGGCGTTCCTTGGACATATAGTATCTTGAGAAGGAATATCAGTGGATCCAGCAAAGATAGAGGCTGTGGAGAAATGGCCGAGACCTACGACCGTGACGGAAGTACGAAGTTTCCTTGGATTGGCTGGGTACTATAGACGCTTTGTGGAAAGGTTCTCTGTGATAGCGTCTCCTCTGACGCGTTTGTTGAAGAAGGAAACAAAGTTTCAATGGACTGAGAAGTGCGAGGAAAGTTTTCAGGAGTTGAAGGATCGATTGACTTCCGCACCAGTGCTAACTATTCCGTCTGGACCAGGAGGATTTGAGATATACAGCGATGCGTCATTAAGAGGATTGGGGTGTGTCTTGATGCAGCATGGACGAGTGGTAGCTTATGCATCTCGACAGTTGAGGCCGCATGAGATGAATTACCCGACGCACGACTTGGAGTTAGCTGCGATTGTCTTTGCATTGAAGATTTGGAGGCATTATCTAGTGGGAGAGAAATTCCAGATTTTTACGGACCATCAGAGTTTGAAGTATCTGTTCTCGCAGAAGGAGCTGAATATGAGGCAGCGTCGTTGGATGGAGTTGTTGAAGGACTACGACTGCGATATTTTGTACCATCCAGGAAAGGCGAATAAGGTGGCAGATGCTCTGAGTAGGAAGTCGAGCATTGCGCATATGATGGTCAAGGAGTGGACATTACTGGGGGAAATTAGAGACTCTGGGTTTAAGATGGAGGTTGGAAGCCTCTCGAGTCTGCTGGCTACGTTGCAGATCGAACCAGAGATTCAGCTAAGAATCAAGGAGATGCAATCTACGGACCCGGACATTCAGAAGATTGTGGCGATGAATGCAGACGAGAGAAAGGCCGAGTTCCAAGTGACTGCAGATGGAGTATTGAAGTTTAGAGGACGTCTGTGCGTGCCTAATGACGAGGCGCTAAAGGAAAAGATTTTGTCCGAGGCACACAGAAGTAACTACAGTATTCATCCAGGGAGTACTAAAATGTATCAGAATTTGCGTCAGCACTATTGGTGGAATGGAATGAAGGTGGATGTGGCTAAGCATGTAGCTAAGTGTCTGACGTGCCAACAGGTAAAGGCACAGCATTGTAAGCCTGGAGGATTATTACAACCATTGGAAATCCCAGAGTGGAAATGGGAGCATGTCACCATGGATTTCGTGACAGGACTACCGAGAAGTCAGAGAGGCAATGATTCGATTTGGGTAATAGTGGACAGACTGACGAAATCAGCGCACTTCATCGCAGTGCGAAAGGACTCTACGCTGGAAAGGTTGGCTGAGTTGTACGTGAGACAGATAGTGAGATTGCATGGGGTACCGGTAAGTATTGTATCAGACAGAGATCCTCGCTTCACCGCTACATTTTGGAAGAGTCTGCAGGGTGCGCTAGGAACAGAGTTAAGATTCAGTACAGCTTACCACCCTCAGACAGATGGTCAGTCGGAAAGGACAATACAGACTTTGGAAGACATGCTGAGAGCTTGTGTAATTGACTTCAAGGGAGGCTGGGAAGAGCAGTTACACTTAGTGGAGTTCGCCTACAACAACAGTTACCAGCAGAGTATCAAAATGGCACCATTTGAGGCACTGTATGGAAGGGCCTGTAGAACTCCAATCTGTTGGGATGAAGTTGGCGAGAAAAGCATAACAGGCCCAGAATTAGTGCAGCAGTCAGTTGAGGCAGTCAGAGTGATCGGAGACAGATTAAGGACTGCGCAGAGTAGGCAGAAGAGTTATGCAGACAAGAGACGTAAGCCATTGGAATTCCAAGTTGGAGATCATGTGTTTCTGAAGGTGTCGCCGATGCGAGGACTATCTCGGTTTGGCAAGAAAGGAAAGTTGAGTCCAAGATTTGTTGGGCCATTCGAGATCCTGGAGAAGATCGGGACACTGGCTTATCGTCTAGCATTGCCGCCGAACTTGTCGCAGATTCATAATGTGTTTCATGTTTCAATGCTTCGAAAGTACGAGCCGGACCCTGGCCATATACTCGATCATGAAGTCATTGAAATGGATGACCGCGTCTCATACGTGGAAAGGCCAGTAAGGATTGAAGATCGTAAGGAGCAAGTCTTAAGGAATAAGACGATACCGCTAGTTAAAGTTATCTGGGAGCACCATGGGACTGAGGGAGCGACTTGGGAAAGCGAGGATGAAATGAAGAAGAAGTACCCGTATCTGTTTGAATAGATCGATGTAATCTCCATTTTGTTGTAAGGATTGGTGGATGTAAATTTCGAGGACGAAATTTTTATAAGAAGGGAAGAATTGTAACAGTCTGAAAATTCGACCCAAATATCGGAATTTCTAAAAGAATGGAGACACTTCGTTAATACCCTCTGATCGACGCTCACTCAGGATTAGCTACCCTGAGATGACCAACCGAAGGGGAAAGGCTAACTGGGGAGAATTTTCCAAACAGCCGCCCGTTGGTCTGGGACAGAGACAGAGTCGTAAATTAATGAAATTGACCACGAAATGAAATCCGACTTCGGACAATCGAACTAGTAAGACAAACACAATTAAGAAATAAAGTCAGTTTCAGAAATGTCGCCAGAAGGGCAGACAGCCGGTGTACGTCAAGAAGCAAGACGTCAATGGAAAATTACCGAAATGCCCCCGGTGATTGCTCAGTCCTTAGGATTATTAGAATTAGGATTTTTGAGAGTAGATTCGATAAGTTGAAATCAAATCCTGTCCGAAATTCGTTCGCGCTCGAGACCCGATCGGTGCATTTGGCACGCAAATCGAGGCAAGTCAAATCAGTTGTCAAATCAATCGATGTCTTGTCAATCCATCAATCACATCCATCGGTCAATCATGGCACAATTTCCAAGGCAATCCATCAAGTCAAATCCAAGTACATATGTCACCCATCAAGTACAACATTAATCCATAACACTATTCAACCTAACCCCATTATCTTATTTTGAATTTTTGGCATTCTCTCTCTCTCCCTTAAACCTTCGGCCGGCCCTCCTCTCTCTCTCCTCTCCTTCATTTCTCTTCTTTTTCCTCTCTCCCTCACCTTCTCTCTCGGCTCACTCTCTCTTCGCCCTCCACCGCCCACGTTGCCGTCGTCTCCTCATCGTGCTGCCACCGTCGGCTCCTCCACGTTGCCTCGTCGTCTTGGTAAGTCCCCTTGACTCACTCTTGTACATTTTACACGGCTTGGACCCCCCTCAAGAGGCCGAAACAGCCGCCCCTTTCCATCGTCGTTTCTTCGTCGTTTCGCTTCCGTTTGGGCTCGAACTTGTTCCGCCTTGTTCCCTTCCATTCCTCATGACTTTGGCTTGGTAAATGGTCACCTTAGGACCCTTGGAACTCCGTGGAACAGCCGTGAACAGCCACGGTCGCCGCCGTCCTCCTCCCTTGCCGAGAGACCATCCGGCCGCCCGTTGTTCCTTGCCGTTCCCGTCGTCGTCCTCAACTCCTTTGGTAAGCTTTACTACTAACTCTAGCTTAGGTTAGTCGTATATGCATGTGTGGTTGTGTGAATTAGTTGCTAATTAAAATGATTAGTGGGTAATGTGGGTGATTAAGCTAGTTGGGCTTTGGATTATGTTGTTGGGATTAAAGGGGCGGCCGTGTGGGCCGTATGGAGAGAGAGATTGGGCCTTGAAATGTCATAGATGGGCTGAATGGGGTGAAGTTGGCGTGAGGCTTGATGGGCCAAAGGGAACTAATGGGCTTGGAAACTTTAAATTCAAGTAATTGGGCCAAAACTAATCAAAATGGGCCAAATCTAGTTAGTGGGCCACTAATGGACGAAAATCCACTTAAATTGGGCCTAAATTAAGCCCACGAACATTAAAGAATGAAACCCAAAAATGTATATGGGCTTGGGTATTCAAATTGGGCCTAAAATAATGAATATGGGCTTGAATAGTAAACCTTTAGAAATAGGCTTGGGCCTTGCACGAAATTAATAAAATAATAGGCCCAACCCCTATGAATTAATTTAAGAATTTATTATTGAACCTCAACTAATGAAGTGGGCCTTAGGCCCAGTCGAACTTAGCTCGATTAATTATGGGTTCTTAATTAGATTAGACTTTGGTTTATATGGGCTCGGTTAGTGGGTTGCCCTTGGGTAAGTGATGGCATGGTAGACTCTTGTATGAGATGTAAGGCGAACTTAGATGATCGAGACTTCGAAAGTAGAGGCCTACGATCCATGTCTGTATGGTTGATGAACGTGAGGTTCACTGATCGATTGAATGATGTGCTCTCCTCCTGCACTTGTATTTATTTGCATGCATGCTCTGTGTTGAGTTATTGATGTGATCATCTGGGCCCTGCATACATTCAGAGCATTGCATGAGTCACTGGAGATGTGACGTGAGATTGTGCCCTGAGGGGAAGTGGAGAGAAAAGGGAGACCAACGTAAGGCGTCAGAAACGCAGTGTGGTACGGGCCTATGTGGCACCGAGATTTATGCCGTGTGGCACTGTTGGTAGCGCCCTGATGGGAGATGGAGAGAAAAGGGAGGCCAGCATAAGGCGTCCGAGACGCAGCGTGGCATGCCGTGTGGCACTGTTGGTAGAGCCCTGATGGGAATTGGAGTGATAGGCGGGCTGATCCATGGGATCTGTGATGGCCGTTTGAGGCCTGTGGCATTTGCATAATGTTATTGTTGATTGTTGATATTGCCCGTCTGTATTGCATGAATTGTTGTGACGAAACTCGTATTGGCTATATGAGGTGTGATGATAACTGGGGAGATCGAGAGCGTTGAACTTTGAATCCTGAACCCTAGTTACTGGTTAGGACCGACCCCACTTGTATATCCTACCCTACGCTAGGATTAGTGGTGAGCTTGCTGAGTCCTCGACTCACTGGCGTTGGTTGCCACCTTTTCAGATCCAGGTCGCCAGTGATGGATGTGCCACCGATGCTTTTTGGTCTGCCGATCCAGATGGACACCCAGGTTACCCTCCATTTTGATATGCACGCTACCCTGTGGCATAGGCATGTGACGACTGTACTCGTAGATCAGGGAGGTCCTTATTTAGTGCCCCATAGATTTGAGGCTTGGTTCAGAGAGGGCCTGCATGGCTTTGAGGGACCCCAGAGAGATTCCCCGATTCCCATGGAGGAGGACCCGTTTTGGCTCCAGCCTGCAGAATATGGAGGCCAGGTGATCGACCCCGACCCGAAGCAGGAGTTGCCGTCTCCAGGGCGCTCCGAGATAGATGGCCACGAGGAGGGCGATGCGATGGATACCGAGGAGGAGGATCCAGAGGAGGACCCTGTGGAGGATTCCGACGAGGAGGACTGAGTTATGGCAGAATTTCGATGGTTCGAGGATTTGGTTGTTAGCGTAGGAAGATCTGTGATTAGTAGTTTCTTTTTGGGAGTCTGTACCTAACGCTGATTATATTATGGAATGCTGATTTTGCTTATCTTGATTTTTGCTACCCCTTTGTCATGTATGCTTGTGTGTATGGATAGGAGGCACGCTTCCGCAGGTATGAGAATTTGGCGCAAGTTGCGTCGTCTGGTCGCGACGAAGAGAAATTTTCCCTGGGCCGTCGCTTATCGTGAACCAGTCGAGCGCGAGGTGTATCTTCCGCAGGAACGGGGTGCCGCGCTCCCGAGTAGGGATTCGGGGCGTGACATATTAAACCTGACGAGCGAGGGTGAGAATCTTCCGCAGGAATGGGATGCCGTGTGCCCGATTAGGGTTCGGGGCGTGACATAGGGTTTACGGTCCAAGGTTCAGATACTCTCAACTCACCTCGGTACCAGACCCTAGCGCATAAACAAACGCGTAACGCATAACAATGCAAATCGTACAACGCAGACGGGCCACAACAAGCAATCAGTCATAATGCTATATGCAAATGATGCAGGCCTCGATCGGCCATATCGGATCCCAACGAATCAAGCTCAGGCCTCTACCGACTATGACGGATCACAACGGATCAGCCCGCCTATCACTCCAAATCCCATCAGGGCGCATCCAACAGTGCCATCCGGCAAATGCCATAACTGCGTTTCTGATGCCTTACGTTGGCTACTCCCTTATCCCTCCATTTCCCCTCGCGTAACCACGCCTCTATGGCTCATTCTCATGTCACATCCCGGGTGACTCGTGCAATGCTCTCCATGTATGCGAGGCCTAAATGATTGCAACGGCAATTCAGTCCTAGAGCATGCATGCAATGGTACATAGACACAGGAACAGAGCACATCAAAGAATCGTACGAGTAACTCACTTCGTTTAATAGAATGGCATCACATAGGCCCAGTGCTCTACAACTAGTTCCCCAAGTAAACCCAATCGTGACTAACGTTATCCAAACAATCCCAGCAGTTAATGTTAGTTCCCAGGGAATTGGTAGCCCATGATTGATGTCTTAGTCGTCTTGGGTTTCATTGAATTGGGGTTAACTTAGATTAAGGCTCGGGTAATTGGTTTGGGTTCAGTTGGGCCTAAGGCCCAGTCTATGGTTCAAGGCCCATAATTAATTCTTAAATTAAAAAATATATAAATTGGGCCCATTATTATATTAATTTCGTGCAAGGCCCTAGCCCATTTTTAACGATTATCCCATTAAGCCCAATTTGACTAATTTATGCCCAATTTGCTATCTTAAGCCCATATATATTATTGGGCCTCATATTTTAATATTCAGAACATAATTTAGGCCCAATTAAATCATAATTTCGTGCAATCATGGCCCCTTAGTTAATATAAGCCCAATTACCTTCATTATGGCCCAACTAGAACTAAGCCCCTAAGCCTATCTACACACTTTGGCCCCTTATTGTACACGCCCATTCATCCCCTTGCAGCCCATAATTAATATTATGTGGCCAAATTACCTTACCACCAGCCCTTATCTCGGCCCAAACCACCAATTGCCCATTTAGCTTAACGTAAACCAACCTTAATCACACATTATACCCCATAATTACCACGACCAGCCCTTAATGTCATGCCCCGAACCCTTATCGGGCACACGGCATCCCGTTCCTGCGGAAGATTCTCACCCTCGCTCGTCAGGTTCATAATATGCGACGGCCCACGAGAACCTATCGTCGCGACCAGACGACGAGTCCTTCGCCTAACTCTCGTACCTGCGGAAACGTGCCTCCTAACTATACATGCATACATACAAAACGGAGGGGTAGAACGGACAATATAAACACAAATGACAATATATACATATCAACATCAGCGTTAGGTACAGACCCCCAAAAAGAAACCACCACCAACAGCCATAACCTACGCTCAAACAAACCCTAAAAGACTAGACCAGCATCAGGGACTCGGTCCTCCTCAGGCTCCTCCTCGGAATCCTCCACGGGGTCCTCTTCTGGGTCCTCCTCATCGGTATCCATGGCATCGCCCTCCTCGTGGCCATCGATCTCAGATCGTCCCGGGGACGGCAACTCCTGCAGTGGGTCGGGGTCGATCACCTGGCCTCCATACTCGGCAGGCTGCAGCCAAAATGGGTCCTCCTCCATGGGTATCGGAGAGTCTCGCTGGGGTCCCTCGAAACCATGAAGGCCTTCTCTAAACCAAGCTTCGAACCTATGGGGCACTAGGTAGGGTCCACCCTGATCTACGAGTACAGTCGTCACATGCCTATGCCATAGAGTAGCGTGCATATCAAAATGGAGGGTGATCTGAGTGTCCATCTGAATCGGCAGTCCAAAAAGCATCGGGGGTGCAGCCATCACTGGCGTCCGGGATCTGAAAAGGAAGGTAACCACCACCAGTGAGTCGAGGACTCAGCAAGCTCACCACTAATCCCAGCGTAGGGTAGGGTATACAAGTGGGGTCGGTCCTAACTAGAATCTAGGGTTCAGGGTTTAGAGTCCAACCACTCTCCATCTCCTAGGATACTATAGCCCATCGCAACCGACACGAACCACATAATGATACAAGTTACACAATACAGACGGGCAATATTAAACAATCAGCAATCATGTCATGCAACGCTGCCGGCCTCAAACGGCCATTTCAGATCCCACGGATCTTGCTCGGGCCTCAACCGGCCATAACGAATCTCAACGGATCAAGCCTGCCTATCGCTCCAAATCCCATCAGGGCTCATTCACAGTGCCACACGGCAATACCACACTGCGTTTCTAATGCCTTACGTTGGTCTCCCATTTCTCTCCATTTCCCATCTTGGGCACATTCTCATGTCACAACTCCGGTGACCCATGCAATGGTTTGAATGTATGCGGGGCCCAAATGATTGCATCAATAATTCAACACAGAGCATGCATGCAAAAGTACACAAGTACAATATCGAAGCACATCAACTGATCGTCTAATAAATCACATGTTCATCGTGCCATACGATCATAAGACTAGTGCTAAACATTCAGATTCTCGATCATCTGGGCTCGCATTAACATCTTACTCGCGATCCGGTCATACCATTACTTACCATAGGCGATCCCCTAAATGAACTCATATAAACCAAGGTTTAACCTAAGTAAGGATCTAATTAATTAAGTTAAGTTCGATTGGGCCTAAGGCCCACTTCAATATTTGATGCCCATGATTTATTTCTTAAATTAAATATATGGTTTGGGCCCATTATTATTATTAAATTCGTATAGGGCCCAAGCCCATTTCTAAAAATTAACCCATTAAGCCCAATTCGACCATTTTAGGCCCAATTTGTTACCCTAAGCCCATGTACATTAATGGGCCTCACATTTTAATACCCAAACTTATAATTGGGCCTAATAAATTCTAATTTTCGTCCATGAGTGGCCCATCATTAAAATTAGGTCCGATTTGATTCGTGTAGGCCCAATTAGTTGAAATTTAAGCCCCCAAGCCCATCAACCTCACTTTGCCCCTTATCTTGCACGCCCATCACCTCAAATCAGCCCATCAATGATAATTTCCAGCCCACTTTTAAGTTGCCAAGCCCACGGATCAACCCAACTTCCTAATCTTACCAATTGGCCTAAAATAGATTAACTTAAATCATACATTAAGCTTCCTAATCTCAAACACCAGCCCTAAATATCTTACCACACATGCATACACAGCTATCCTAGGCTACGATTAGAGGTAGAACTTACCGAAAATGGGAAGGAACGAGCGGCAACGACGAAGAGGACACCGGCGGCCCGTGGGGTTCAACGGCCGACGGGAAAGGACGGCGGCAACGGGGGCTGATCTCGGCTATTCCGTGGCCTCCAAGGATCCTAGAGCGACCAACAAACAAGCTGAGAAAGGTGAGGAACCGAAGGGAACAAAGGGGGCAAGGCCGGGTTCCAAAATGGAGCGAAACAACAAACGGAGCATCGAAGGGAAATTGGGCTGTTTCGGGTAGCAAATGGGGGAGTCAAGTCATGAAATTTGATGGAGAGGTAGCTGAGACACTCACCAAGAGAGGAGGGTGGTCGGCGGCGGCTGGTTTGGCCGGACAACAGTGGGACGACGGGCGGCGTTCGGGCGGCCGGCTAGAAACGAGACGAGGAGAGGGGGAGGTTTAGGGGGCTGTTTGAGTTTCAAAGTGTAACAGTCTGAAAATTCGACCCAAATATCGGAATTTCTAAAGGAATGGAAACACTTCGTTAATACCCTCTGATCGACGCTCACTCAGGATTAGCTACCCTGAGATGACCAACCGAAGGGGAAAGGCTAACTGGGGAGAATTTTCCAAACAGCCGCCCGTTGGTCTGAGACAGAGACAGAGTCGTAAATTAATGAAATTGACCACGAAATGAAATCCGACTCCGGACAATCGAATTAGTAAGACAAACACAATTACGAAATAAAGTCAGTTTCAGAAATGTCGCCAAAAGGGCAGACAGCCGGTGTACGTCGTGAAGTAAGACGTGATTGGAAAATTACCGAAATGCCCCCGGTAAATGCTCAGTCCTTAGAATTAGTTGAATTAGGATTTTTGAGAGTAGATTCGATTAATCAAAATCAAATCTTGTCTGAAATTCGTTCGCGCTCGGGACCCGATCGGTGCATTTGGCACGCAAATCGAGACAAGTCAAATCAGTTGTCAAATCAATCGATGTCTTGTCAATCAATCAATTAAATCCATCGGTCACATCATGGCACAATTTCCAAGAATGTCAATCCATCAATCCATCAAGTAAATCAAGTGTCATTCAAGCATAGTAAACATCATATCCTTGTCACTATTCAACCTAACCCCATTATCTAATTTTTAAATTTCACTATAACCCACATAAACCTCTCTCTCCTCCCTCACTCTCCCATTTTCGGCCGAAACCTCTCTCTCCCCTCTCCTCTTCATTTTCTTCTCGTTCCTTTCACTTCCGCCGCCGTCCGCCCGAGCTCCACCGTGAGCCACCGTCGTCCGCCACCTTCCCCGTCGCCACCACCTCACGGTAAGCCCCTTCTCATCCTTCCTTTGTTGTTCCCTGGCCTTGAGAGCCACTTGAAGCCCGACCTCAACTCACCTCTTCTCTACCTCCCTCGGGTTTTCAAGCCGGCCGCCCGACCATCGTCGTCGTTTGTCGTCGTTCGGCCACCGTCCCTCACCGCCGATCATCCCCACTCCTTGGTAAGCTTCTTGACTCACCTTTCTTCCATTTCCATGAACGTGAGGCACCGTTCAATAGCCAACCGAACCCAAACTTCCTTGTAGGCCGTGAGCCACATTCGGCCGTTCCTCGCTCCGTCGTCCGTCGTTGTTGATTTCGGCTCCTCTAAGGTAAGCTCCACCTCTAACCTTGGCTTAGGTTAGATGTATATGCGTATGGCGTAGTGTAAAGATGGTTATTTTCGATGATTAGAGGCTAATGTATGTGGTTAAGCATGATGTTCCCTAAGCTAATCCAATGGGAAGTTGTTTAGGCCGTAGGAGGGGGCTGTCCATGGGCGAAATGGGGCTGGAAAGAGGTGAATGTGGGCTGTGAGTGATGGCTTAGGCGTGTGATGGAGTGGCCGTGAGGTATTAGTGGGCTTAGGGGACTTAATTTGCACTAAACGGATCAAAAGCAAGCTACCGGGCCTAAATGAAATTTATGGGCATGATGGTGGGCGAAATTAGGCTTATGAATGGGCCTCGGAAATATGGTTGGCGGACCGAAATTATGGGCTTGAGTATGTGGTTTAACGGGCCAAAGTAAAGTGTTGGGCTTAGGAGTCTTTATTTCGAGCAATTGGGCCAAAACTAAACAAAATGGGCCTAATCTAATTAATGGGCCACTAATGGACGAAAATTCACTTAAATTGGGCCTAAATTAAGTCCATGAAAATTTAAGAATGAAACCCAAAAATGTATATGGGCTTGGGTACTTGAATTGGGCCTAAAATAATGAATATGGGCTTGAATAGTAAACCTTTAGAAATGGGCTTGGGCCTTGCACGAAATTAATAAAATAATAGGCCCAACCCCTATGAATTAATTTAAGAATTAATTATTGGACCTCAACTATTGAAGTGGGCCTTAGGCCCAGTCGAACTTAGCTTGATTAATTAGAGGTTCTTAATTAGATTAGACCTTGGTTTATATGGGTTGGATTAACGAGTTGCCCTTGAGTAAGTGATGACAATGACAGACTCTTGTATGAGATGTAAGGCGAATTTAGATGATCGAGACTTTGAAAGTAGAGGCCTACGATCCATGTCTGTTTGGTTGATGAACGTGAGGTTCACTAATCGATTGAATGACGTGCTTTGCTCTTGCACTTATATTCATTTGCATGCATGCTCTGTGTTGAAATATTGATGTGATCATCTGGGCCCTGCATACATTCAGAGCATTGCATAAGTCACTGGGGATGTGACATGAGATTGTGCCCTGAGGGGAAGCGGAGAGAAAAGGGAGGCCAGCATAAGGCATCCGAGACGCAGCGTGGCATGCCGTGTGGCACTGTTGGTAGCGCCCTGATGGGAGATGGAGAGAAAAGGGAGGCCAGCATAAGGCGTCCGAGACGCAGCGTGGCATGCCGTGTGGCACTGTTGGTAGAGCCCTGATGGGAATTGGAGTGATAGGCGGGCTGATCCATGGGATCTGTGATGGCCGTTTGAGGCCTGTGGCATTTGCATAATGTTATTGTTGATTGTCGATATTGCCCGTCTGTATTGCATGAATTGATGTGACGACTGTGCTCGTAGATCAGGGAGGTCCTTACTTAGTGCCCCATAGATTCGAGACTTGATTTAGAGAGGGCCTACATGGCTTTGAGGGACCCCAGAGAGATTCCCCGATTCCCATGGAGGAGGACCCATTTTGGCTCCAGCCTGCAGAATATGGAGGCCAGGTGATCGACCCCGACTCGAAGCAGGAGTTGCCGTCTCCAGGGCGCTCCGAGATAGATGGCCACGAGGAGGGCGATGCGATGGATACCGAGGAGGAGGATCCAGAGGAGGACCCTGTGGAGGATTCCGACGAGGAGGACTGAGTCATGGCAGAATCCCGATGTTTTGAGGATTAATAGAGCGTAGGATGATCTACAGCTAGTGGTTTTTCTTTTGGTAGTCTGTACCTAATGCTAATCGTATTTATGAAATGTTGTTTATGTTTATCTTGTCCATGCTACCCCTTTGCTATGTATGCTTGTGTGTATGGATAGGAGGCACGCTTCCGCAGGTATGAGAATTTGGCGCAAGTTGCGTCGTCTGGTCGCGACGAAGAGAAAGTATCCCTGGGCCGTCGCTTATCGTGAACCAGGCGAGCGCGAGGTGTATCTTCCGCAGGAACGGGATGCCGCGTTCCCGAGAAGGGATCCGGGGCGTGACATCACCGTTCGAGTGGTATCAGAGCAAGGTCAGCTCAATACGAGACCGTTCGAGGTTTGGAGTGATAAGGCTGATGATTTTGGGGTAGTTAGTTAGACAGACCCTAGACCTAAGGATTAGGAAGGGTAGAATGCATGATTTGATTGGCGCATGTGATTGCTTAGCGGAATTGATTGTCTAGAGTAATCTTGGGATAAGGTATTTCATGCTAAGCTGCAGGTGCGTCAGGACCTAAGGTAAGGTTCTATGGCAGAGCCCCATGAGTTGGGCGTTTGGATGCTAATTGCTAAATGCTAGTCTGTGAGGTATTGCATGTGGTTGTATGCCTAGTCGGCTGTCGCGCGCTGTCTGACCATCATACATTGCATGACTTCTGCATTAAAGGCAAAATGGTTTACAAATGAAAGTTGTTAAAAAGGGGATTTGGATTTTGAAAGAAATGCATGCATTCATGTTGTTGGATTTGGTGACCGTTAGCCTGGTATGGGACAGGATTGACGGGACGTCTAAAAACTGTGATGAAGCGTGGTATGGGACACGTGGAGTGGGATTCTCTTTGTCTATGAATTTCTTAGGACAACTGTTCGCACCAAGAAACGATGAGGGCGGGGAGTAGTCGCCGGGGCAAAGACCTGATCAAGGAAGCGGCTCCCGACAGGCTTCTAGTTGAGGTTGCGAACAGAGTGGCCTGGGTTATGCATTTGCAGGGTTGAGTCTAGATGTCGACCGGGTTCAACTGCATTTAAGCTGCAGCGATTATTTACATGCATATACATGTCAGTGGACGCGACAGTAGACGAAAGCTTGGTTGCTAGATTTAGAATTTCGAATTCCTGAATGGGAATTTCGTTTGTTTTAGGTGTGAGTTTTAGCAAGGATGAGCAATAGGGGCAGAAGACCGACTGCTGGTGCATCGAGCTCGAGGGCTCCTGAGTCTGAAGGGGACCCCAGAATCGAAGAAATGATGAGAGTTATGACTGAAGTGAGTAACTTGATGGCTAGGCAAGCTGCTGAGAGAGCTGCCACTGTTGCCCAAGCAGCTGAGGCCGCCTTGGCCGCTGCAAATGGAGCCAATGGAGGCAATGGGCATGGAAATAGAGGACGTCAGACTCATCATATGGTGGAGCAATTTCTGAAATTGCAGCCGTCGAGGTTTGATGGCAGTGGTGGTCCTGAGGTAGCTGCCTTGTGGATCGAGCAGCTGGAGAAGGCTTTCTCCGTGTTGGGTTGCGCAGATGAGGAGAAAGTCTCGTTGGCAACTTATCAACTTCAGGGTACTGCAGATGATTGGTGGAAAGCCACTAGAGGGCGAGTCTTTCCGGATGGTATGAGGCCGAACTGGACCGCCTTCTGTACAGCATTCAATGGCAAGTATTTCTCTGAGGCAGCCCAGGAAAGGAAAATGGAAGAGTTCATCAGGCTCCGCCAAGGATCGCTGACCGTGGACCAGTATGAAGGCGAATTTGCCAGGCTGTCCAAGTTCGCACGAAGGCTGATTGACGACCCATGGGATAAGGCCAGGAGATTCAGGGAAGGATTGAGGCCCGAGTTGAAGAGTATGATCATCGCCACTGGGCTAAGGGACTACAATGAGATCTATGAGCGAGCCCTGGCGATAGAGCGGGATCTGCAAGAAAAGGCCGCCGCACCTGGGTCGCGGTTTGTGCCAAGAGGGAACTTTAGAGACTTTGGCAAGAGGCCAATGAAGGACAACCGCAGGTTCGTTCCACCTGCGAGGAGAACCCTGGGAAAGCCATCGTTCCCTGGGAATCAGGTCTGCCGTGACTGTGGCAGGAGGCATGGGAACAGCCCTTACCCTAGGAAAACTGGAGGCTGCTTTGGATGTGTCCAGACGGGGCATATTCTGAGGAACTGCCCGAGGAAAGGTCCGAGACCCCCGTTCCAGCAGCAACCGCCGCAGCCGCAGATGGTGAATGCTCCGCAAGGAAACCAGAACCGTCCGCTTGCTCAGGGACGAGTATATGCAATGGCGCGCAAGGACGCTGAGAATGCGCCAGGGGTGATCACAGGTACCGTTTCTCTCTGTGGTCATACCGCTTATGCCTTGTTTGATCCGGGAGCGTCGCACTCTTTCGTATCTGCACGTTTTGTTGAGTTGTCGGGGATGAATGTTAAGCCATTGGATGTGACTTTGTATGTAACCACCCCGTTAAAGGATAGAGTGATTATTGCGATAGGATGTAAGGGGTGTAAGTTAGCTCTGGGCGATAGGCAAGAAGAAATTGACTTAGCTGTTCTGCCCATGTACGATTTTGATGTGATTGTTGGCATGGATTGGCTAGTTAGGCATGGTGCAGTGGTAGACTGTAGTAGGAGTATCATACAGCTAAACCCAGTAGGCCACCCTGGGTATGAATTTAAGGGAAATCGTGGAGGAACGTCGATTCCTTGGATCTCATCTTTAGAAGCGACCAAGTTAATGGATGAAGGTTGCTTGGGATTTTTGGCATCAGTGTTGGATTCGACTGCTCGAGAAATGAAGTTAGAGGAAGTGCCTGTAGTGAGTGAGTATCCGGATGTATTTCCTCAAGAGTTGCCTGGATTGCCACCTGAGCGTGAGGTAGAATTCGTGATTGAACTGGCACCTGGAACAGAGCCGATCTCGAAAGCACCGTATAGGATGTCGTTGTCGGAGTTGAAGGAGTTGAAGGTACAGATGCAAGAGCTTTTGGATAAAGGATTTATCCGCCCCAGTGCTTCACCATGGGGAGCTCCGGTGCTGTTTGTTAAGAAGAAAGATAGATCGCTAAGACTGTGCATCGATTATAGACAGCTGAACCGAGTGACGATCAAAAATAAGTATCCCCTACCAAGGATTGATGACCTGTTCGACCAACTTCAAGGTGCATGTGTGTTCTCCAAGATAGACCTAAGGACAGGCTATCACCAATTGAGGATTAAGAAGGAGGACGTGCCCAAGACTGCCTTTCGGACGAGGTATGGGCACTATGAGTTCACTGTTATGCCGTTTGGATTGACAAATGCTCCAGCCGCATTTATGGATATGATGAATCGAGTGTTCAAGGAGTTTCTGGATCAGTTCGTGATAGTCTTCATTGATGACATTTTGGTGTATTCGAAGAGCTCTGAGGACCACGAGGAACACCTAAGAATTGTCCTGCAGACGCTAAGGGAACACTCGCTGTATGCGAAGTTTAGTAAGTGTGAGTTTTGGTTAAGCAGAGTGGCGTTTCTTGGTCATATAGTATCTGGAGAAGGAATATCAGTGGACCCATCTAAGATTGAAGCAGTGGAGAAATGGCCGAGACCTACGACCGTGACGGAAGTGCGAAGTTTCCTTGGATTGGCTGGGTATTATAGACGCTTCGTGGAAAGATTCTCTGTGATAGCGTCTCCTCTGACGCGTTTGTTGAAGAAGGAAACAAAGTTTCAATGGACTGAGAAATGCGAGGAGAGTTTTCAGGAGTTGAAGGATCGATTGACTTCCGCACCAGTCTTAACCATTCCGTCTGGACCAGGAGGATTTGAGATATACAGCGATGCGTCATTAAGAGGATTGGGGTGTGTCTTGATGCAGCATGGACGAGTGGTAGCTTATGCATCTCGACAGTTGAGGCCGCATGAGACGAATTACCCAACGCACGACTTGGAGTTAGCTGCCATAGTATTTGCATTGAAGATTTGGAGGCATTATCTGGTGGGAGAGAAATTCCAGATTTTTACGGACCATCAGAGTTTGAAGTATCTGTTCTCGCAGAAGGAGCTGAATATGAGGCAGCGTCGTTGGATGGAGTTGTTGAAGGACTACGACTGCGATATTTTGTACCATCCAGGAAAGGCGAATAAAGTGGCAGATGCTCTGAGTAGGAAGTCGAGCATTGCGCATATGATGGTCAAGGAGTGGACATTACTGGAGGAAATCAGAGATTCTGAGTTCAAGGTCGAGGTAGGAAACCTCTCGAGTCTGATGGCTACGTTGCAGATCGAACCAGAGATTCAGCTAAGAATCAAGGAGATGCAATCTACGGACCCGGACATTCAGAAGATTGTGGCAATGAATGCAGACGAGAGGAAGGCCGAGTTCCAAGTGATTGCTGACGGAATATTGAAGTTTAGAGGACGTCTGTGCGTGCCTAATGACGAGGCGCTAAAGGAAAAGATTTTGTCCGAGGCACACAGAAGTAACTACAGTATTCATCCAGGGAGTACTAAGATGTATCAGAATTTGCGTCAGCACTATTGGTGGAATGGAATGAAGGTGGATGTGGCTAAGCATGTAGCTAAGTGTCTGACGTGTCAACAGGTAAAGGCGCAGCATTGCAAGCCTGGAGGATTATTGCAACCATTGGAAATCCCAGAGTGGAAATGGGAGCATGTCACTATGGATTTTGTGATAGGATTGCCAAGAAGTCAGAGAGGCAATGATTCGATTTGGGTAATAGTGGACAGACTGACGAAATCAGCTCATTTCATTGCAGTACGAAAGGACTCTACCTTAGAAAAGTTGGCTGAATTGTACGTGAGGCAGATAGTGAGATTGCATGGGGTACCAGTAAGTATTGTATCAGATAGAGATCCTCGTTTCACCGCTACATTTTGGAAGAGTCTGCAGGGTGCGCTGGGCACAGAGTTAAGATTCAGTACAGCTTACCACCCTCAGACAGATGGTCAATCGGAAAGGACGATACAGACTTTGGAAGACATGTTGAGAGCTTGTGTGATTGATTTCAAAGGAGGCTGGGAAGAGCAGTTGCATTTGGTGGAATTCGCCTACAACAACAGCTACCAGCAGAGTATCAAAATGGCACCATTTGAGGCACTGTATGGAAGGGCCTGTAGAACGCCAATCTGTTGGGACGAAGTTGGTGAGAAAAGCATAACAGGCCCAGAATTAGTGCAACAGTCAGTTGAGGCAGTTAGAGTGATCAGAGTCAGATTGAGGACTGCGCAGAGTAGGCAGAAGAGTTATGCAGACAAGAGACGTAAGCCATTGGAATTCCAAGTTGGAGATCATGTGTTTCCGAAAGTGTCGCCGATGCGAGGACTATCTCGGTTTGGCAAGAAAGGAAAGCTGAGTCCAAGATTTGTTGGGCCATTCGAGATTCTGGAGAAGATCGGGACACTGGCTTATCGTCTAGCATTGCCGCCGAACTTATCGCAGATTCATAATGTGTTTCATGTTTCAATGCTTCGGAAGTACGAGCCGGACCCCGGCCATATACTCGATCATGAAGTCATTGAAATGGATGACCGCGTCTCATACGTGGAAAGGCCAGTAAGGATTGAAGATCGTAAGGAGCAGGTCTTAAGGAATAAGACGATTCCGCTGGTCAAGGTTATTTGGGAACACCATGGAACTGAAGGAGCTACTTGGGAAAGCGAGGATGAAATGAAGAAGAAGTATCCGTACCTATTTGAGTAGATCGATGTAATCTCCATTTTTGTTGTACGGATTGGTGGATGTAAATTTCGAGGACGAAATTTTTATAAGAAGGGAAGAATTGTAACAGTCTAAAAATTCGACCCAAATATCGGAATTTCTAAAGGAATGGAAACACTTCGTTAATACCCTCTGATCGACGCTCACTCAGGATTAGCTACCCTGAGATGACCAACCGAAGGGGAAAGGCTAACTGGGGAGAATTTTCCAAACAGCCGCCCATTGGTCTGAGACAGAGACAGAGTCGTAAATTAATGAAATTGACCACGAAATGAAATCCGACTCCGGACAATCGAATTAGTAAGACAAACACAATTAAGAAATAAAGTCAGTTTCAGAAATGTCGCCAGAAGGGCAGACAGCCGGTGTACGTCGTGAAGTAAGACGTGATTGGAAAATTACCGAAATGCCCCCGGTAAATGCTCAGTCCTTAGAATTAGTTGAATTAGGATTTTTGAGAGTAGATTCGTTGAATCAAAATCAAATCTTGTCTGAAATTCGTTCGCGCTCGGGACCCGATCGGTGCATTTGGCACGCAAATCGAGACAAGTCAAATCAGTTGTCAAATCAATCGATGTCTTGTCAATCAATCAATTAAATCCATCGGTCACATCATGGCACAATTTCCAAGAATGTCAATCCATCAATCCATCAAGTAAATCAAGTGTCATTCAAGCATAGTAAACATCATATCCTTGTCACTATTCAACCTAACCCCATTATCTTATTTTGAATTTCACTATAACCCACATAAACCTCTCTCTCCTCCCTCACTCTCCCATTTTCGGCCGAAACCTCTCTCTCCCCTCTCCTCTTCATTTTCTTCTCGTTCCTTTCACTTCCGCCGCCGTCCGCCCGAGCTCCACCGTGAGCCACCGTCGTCCGCCACCTTCCCCGTCGCCACCACCTCACGGTAAGCCCCTTCTCATCCTTCCTTTGTTGTTCCCTGGCCTTGAGAGCCACTTGAAGCCCGACCTCAACTCACCTCTTCTCTACCTCCCTCGGGTTTTCAAGCCGGCCGCCCGACCATCGTCGTCGTTTGTCGTCGTTCGGCCACCGTCCCTCACCGCCGATCATCCCCACTCCTTGGTAAGCTTCTTGACTCACCTTTCTTCCATTTCCATGAACGTGAGGCACCGTTCAATAGCCAACCGAACCCAAACTTCCTTGTAGGCCGTGAGCCACATTCGGCCGTTCCTCGCTCCGTCGTCCGTCGTTGTTGATTTCGGCTCCTCTAAGGTAAGCTCCACCTCTAACCTTGGCTTAGGTTAGATGTATATGCGTATGGCGTAGTGTAAAGATGGTTATTTTCGATGATTAGAGGCTAATGTATGTGGTTAAGCATGATGTTCCCTAAGCTAATCCAATGGGAAGTTGTTTAGGCCGTAGGAGAGGGCTGTCCATGGGCGAAATGGGGCTGGAAAGAGGTGAATGTGGGCTGTGAGTGATGGCTTAGGCGTGTGATGGAGTGGCCGTGAGGTATTAGTGGGCTTAGGGGACTTAATTTGCACTAAACGGATCAAAAGCAAGCTACCGGGCCTAAATGAAATTTATGGGCATGATGGTGGGCGAAATTAGGCTTATGAATGGGCCTCGGAAATATGGTTGGCGGACCGAAATTATGGGCTTGAGTATGTGGTTTAACGGGCCAAAGTAAAGTGTTGGGCTTAGGAGTCTTTATTTCGAGCAATTGGGCCAAAACTAAACAAAATGGGCCTAATCTAATTAATGGGCCACTAATGGACGAAAATTCACTTAAATTGGGCCTAAATTAAGTCCATGAAAATTTAAGAATGAAACCCAAAAATGTATATGGGCTTGGGTACTTGAATTGGGCCTAAAATAATGAATATGGGCTTGAATAGTAAACCTTTAGAAATGGGCTTGGGCCTTGCACGAAATTAATAAAATAATAGGCCCAACCCCTATGAATTAATTTAAGAATTAATTATTGGACCTCAACTATTGAAGTGGGCCTTAGGCCCAGTCGAACTTAGCTTGATTAATTAGAGGTTCTTAATTAGATTAGACCTTGGTTTATATGGGTTTGATTAACGAGTTGCCCTTGAGTAAGTGATGACAATGACAGACTCCTGTATGAGATGTAAGGCGAATTTAGATGATCGAGACTTTGAAAGTAGAGGCCTACGATCCATGTCTGTTTGGTTGATGAACGTGAGGTTCACTGATCGATTGAATGACGTGCTTTGCTCTTGTACTTATATTCATTTGCATGCATGCTCTGTGTTGAAATATTGATGTGATCATCTGGGCCCTGCATACATTCAGAGCATTGCATGAGTCACTGGGAATGTGACATGAGATTTTGCCCTGAGGGGAAGTGGAGAGAAAAGGGAGGCCAGCATAAGGCGTCCGAGACGCAACGTGGCATGCCGTGTGGCACTGTTGGTAGCGCCCTGATGGGAGATGGAGAGAAAAGGGAGGCCAGCATAAGGCGTCCGAGACGCAGCGTGGCATGCCGTGTGGCACTGTTGGTAGAGCCCTGATGGGAATTGGAGTGATAGGCGGGCTGATCCATGGGATCTGTGATGGCCGTTTGAGGCCTGTGGCATTTGCATAATGTTATTGTTGATTGTCGATATTGCCCATCTGTATTGCATGAATTGATGTGACGACTGTGCTCGTAGATCAGGGAGGTCCTTACTTAGTGCCCCATAGATTCGAGGCTTGGTTTAGAGAGGGCCTACATGGCTTTGAGGGACCCCAGAGAGATTCCCCGATTCCCATGGAGGAGGACCCATTTTGGCTCCAGCCTGCAGAATATGGAGGCCAGGTGATCGACCCCGACCCGAAGCAGGAGTTGCCGTCTCCAGGGCGCTCCGAGATAGATGGCCACGAGGAGGGCGATGCGATGGATACCGAGGAGGAGGATCCAGAGGAGGACCCTGTGGAGGATTCCGACGAGGAGGACTGAGTCATGGCAGAATCCCGATGTTTTGAGGATTAATAGAGCGTAGGATGATCTACAGCTAGTGGTTTTTCTTTTGGTAGTCTGTACCTAACGCTAATCGTATTTATGAAATGTTGTTTATGTTTATCTTGTCCATGCTACCCCTTTGCTATGTATGCTTGTGTGTATGGATAGGAGGCACGCTTCCGCAAGTATGAGAATTTGGCGCAAGTTGCGTCGTCTGGTCGCGACGAAGAGAAAGTATCCCTGGGCCGTCGCTTATCGTGAACCAAGCGAGCGCGAGGTGTATCTTCCGCAGGAACGGGATGCCGCGTTCCCGAGAAGGGATCCGGGGCATGACACAAAGAGCCTCTAAGGTCTCGGGGATGGAAGGATAAAGGTTTAGAGGGTCTTACCTAGGTGTGAGGGTGGCGGTTGGTGGCGGTGCAGCGGCGGAACGGCGGTGGCAATGGACGGCACCCAAGGCGGACGAAGGAGGAGGAGCCGACGGGAAGGAGAGAAAAGAGAAGAAAGAAGGGAGAGATTTCGAGAGAGAGAGGGAAGAGAGAGAGTGTGGCCGAAAAATGAGGGGTGAGGGAGAGAGAATGAGGCTTAATCAAGTTTGAATTTGGGATGGTGGGAGTTGGTAATGGGGTAATAGTGTCGGGGATGTGATTTGTACTCTTGATTGAATGACACTTGAATGACTTGATGGATTGCATTGGAAATTGTGCCATGATGTGATTGATTGATTGACAAGACATCGATTGATTTGACAACTGATTTGACTTGCCTCGATTTGCGTGCCAAATGCATCGATCGGGTCCCGAGCGCGAACGAATTTCAGACAGATTTTGATTTCGATTTACCGAATCTACTCTCAAAATCCTAATTCAACTAATCCTAAGGACTGAGCATTTACCGGGGGCATTTCGGTAATTTTCCAATCACGTCTTGCTTCGCGACGTACACCGGCTGTCTGCCCTTCTGGCGACATTTCTGAAACTGACTTCATTTCTTAGTTGTGTTTATCTTACTAATTCGATTGTCAAAAGTCGGATTTCATTTCGTGGTCAATTTCATTAAATAACGACTCTGTCTCTGACTCAGACCAACGGGCGGCTGTTTGGAAAATTCTTCCAGGGTAGCCTTTTCCCTTCGGTTGGTTAACTCAGGGTAGCTAATCCTGAGTGAGCGTCGATCAGAGTGTATTAACGAAGTATTTCCATTCATTTAGAAATTCCGATAATTGGGTCGAATTTTCAGACTGTCACAATTCTTTCCTTCTTATAAAAATTTTGTCCTCGAAATTTACAATCCACTAGTCCTTACAACAAAACAGAAATTACACTGAGCTACTCAAACAAATACGGATAGTTCTTCTTCATCTCGTCCTCGCTTTCCCAAGTCGCTCCTTCAGTCCCATAATGCTCCCAGATAACCTTGACCGGCGGTATAGTCTTGCTCCTCAAGACCTGCTCCTTACGATCCTCAATCCTTACTGGCCTTTCCACGTACGAGGTGCGGTCATCCATTTTAATGACTTCATGATCGAGTATATGGCCAGGGTTCGGCTCGTACTTCCGAAGCATCGACACATGAAACACGTTATGAATCTGCGATAAGTTCGGCGGCAGTGCAAGACGATAAGTCAGTATCCCTATCTTTTCCAAAATCTCGAATGGCCCAACAAATCTTGGACTCAGCTTTCCTTTCTTGCTAAACCGAGATAGTCCTCGCATCGGCGACACCTTCAAAAAGACGTGATCTCCAACTTGAAACTCCAATGGATTACGTCTCCTGTCGGTATAACCTTTTTGTCTGCTCTAGGCTGTCCTCAGTCTATCTCGGATCACCTTGACCGCCTCAACTGACTGCTGCACTAACTCTGGGCCTGTTATGCTTTTCTCACCAACCTCGTCCCAACAAATCGGAGTTCTACAAGCTCTCCCATACAATGCCTCAAACGGTGCCATTCTGATACTCTGCTGATAACTGTTGTTGTAGGCAAACTCCACCAAGTGTAACTGTCCTTCCCAGCCTCCCTTGAAGTCTATTACGCACGCTCTCAGCATGTCCTCCAGAGTCTGTATAGTCCTTTCTGACTGATCGTCTGTCTGAGGATGGTAGGCCGTACTGAATCTCAACTCTGTTCCCAAAGCACCTTGCAAACTCTTCCAAAACGTAGCTGTGAAACGGGGATCTCTGTCTGATACAATGCTTACTGGTACCCCATGCAATCTCACGATCTGCCTCACGTACAATTCAGCCAACTTCTCTAAGGTCGAGTCCTTTCGTACTGCAAGGAAATGAGCTGATTTCGTCAGTCTGTCCACTATTACCCATATCGAATCGTTGCCTCTCTGATTTCTTGGCAATCCTGTCACGAAATCCATAGTGACATGCTCCCATTTCCATTCTGGGATTTCTAGTGGTTGCAATAATCCTCCAGGCTTGCAATGCTGTGCCTTCACTTGTTGACACGTCAGACACTTAGCTACATGCTTAGCCACATCCACCATCATTCCATTCCACCAATAGTGCTAACACAAATTCTGATACATCTTCGTACTCCCTGGATGAATACTGTAGTTACTTCTGTGCGCCTCAGACAAAATCCTTTCCTTCAGTTCTTCATCATTTGGCACGCACAACCGTCCTCTAAACTTCAACATTCCATCAGCAGTTACTTGGAACTCAGCCTTCCTCTCATCTGCATTCATCATCACAATCTTCTGGATATCCGGGTCTGTAGACTGCAGCTCCTTGATCCTCAGCTGAATCTCTGGTTCGATCTGCAACGTAGCCATCAGACTTGAGAGGTTTCCTACCTCGACCTTGAACTCAGAATCTCTGATTTCCTCCAGTAATGTCCACTCCTTGACCATCATATGCGAAATGCTCGACTTCCTACTCAGAGCATCCGCCACTTTATTCGCCTTTCCTAGATGGTACAGAATATCACAGTTGTAGTCCTTTAACAGCTGCATCCAACGACGCTGCCTCATGTTCAACACTTTCTGCGAAAACAAATACTTCAAACTCTGATGATCGGTGTAGATCTGGAATTTCTCTCCCACCAGGTAATGCCTCCAAATCTTCAATGCAAACACTATGGCGGCTAACTCCAGGTCGTGCGTCGGGTAGTTCATCTCATGCGGCAAGCTGTCTAGATGCATAAGCTACTACTCGCCCATGCTGCATCAAGACACATCCTAGTCCTCTTAATGACGCATCGCTGTATATCTCAAATCCTCTATGTCCATATGGGATGGTTAACACTGGTGCGGAGGTTAATCGATCCTTCAACTCCTGAAAACTTTCCTCGCACTTCTCAGTCCATTCAAACCTCGTTTCCTTCTTCAGCAAATGGGTCAGAGGGAACGCCATCACCGAGAACCTTTCCACAAAGCATCTGTAGTAACCAGCCAATCCAAGAAAACTTCTAACTTCAATCACCGTTGTTGGCCTCGGCCACTTCTCCACAGCCTCTATCTTCGCTGGATCCACTAATATTCCTTCTCCAGATACTATGTGTCCAAGGAACGCCACTCTGCTTAACCAGAACTCACACTTGCTAAACTTCGCATACAGCGAGTGTTCCCTTAACGTCTGCAGGACAATCCTTAAGTGTTCCTCGTGGTCCTCCGAACTCTTCGAATACACCAATATGTCATCAATGAAGACTATCACGAACTAATCCAGAAACTCCTTGAACACTCGATTCATTATATCCATAAATGCTGCTGGGGCGTTCGTCAATCCAAACGGCATAACTGTGAACTCGTAGTGCCCATACCTCGCTCTAAAGGCAGTCTTAGACACGTCCTGTAACAGTCTGAAAATTCGATCCAATTATCGGAATTTCTGGATGAATGGAAACACTTCGTTAATACCCTCTGATCGACGCTCACTCAGGATTAGCTACCCTGAGATGACCAACCGAAAGGGAAAGGCTAACTGGGGAGAATTTTCCAAACAGCCGCCCGTTGGTCTGAGACAGAGACAGAGTCGTAAATTAATGAAATTGACCATGAAATGAAATCCGACTTCGGACAATCGAATTAGTAAGACAAACACAATTGCGAAATAAAGTCAATTTCAGAAATGTCGCCAGAAGGGCAGACAGCCGGTGTACGTCGAGAAGCAAGACGTCAATGGAAAATTACCGAAATGCCCCCGGTAAATGCTCAGTCCTTAGGATTAGTTGAATTAGGATTTTTGAGAGTAGATTCGATTAATCAAAATCAAATCTTGTCTGAAATTCGTTCGCGCTCGGGACCCGATCGGTGCATTTAGCACGCAAATCGAGACAAGTCAAATCAGTTGTCAAATCAATCGATGTCTTGTCAATCAATCAATTAAATCCATCGGTCACATCATGGCACAATTTCCAAGGATGTCAATCCATCAAGTAAATCAAGTGTCATTCAAGCATAGTAAACATCATATCCTTGTCACTATTCAACCGAACCCCATTATCTTATTTTGAATTTCACTATAACCCACATAAACCTCTCTCTCCTCCCTCACTCTCCCATTTTCGGCCACTCCCTCACTCCCCTCTCTCCCGAAATCTCTCCCTCTCTTCTTCATTTCCTCCTTCTTCTTCCTTTCCCTTCTTGTTTGCTCGCCCGGCCGCCCACTCCGCCACGTTGCCGCCGTCGTCCGAGCTTCCTCCGCCGCCACCGCCGTTCCATCTTCATTCGGTAAGTCCCTCAACTCCTTTTTCTCTTCTTTTCGTGGCCTTGAGAGCCTCCTTGAGGCCCGACCAACCTTCACCGTCTCTCTCTCTCTCCCTTGGTTGTTCGGCCATTCCCCGTCGTCGTCGTCGTTTCATCATTCCCCGGCCACCGTAGCTGGTTTCTCCATCTCCTCACCTCCCTTGACTCGTGGGATGATGTCTTAGGGACCGTGGAACCTCGTGGACTCGCCGAAGCAACCACAAACCGCCGCCCACTCCTCCCTTGCCGTTAGCACTCTCTCGGCCGCCCGGTGTACCCTTCGTTGTCATCACCATTCCACTTCATTCGGTAAGCTCTACTACTAACTCTAGTTTAGGTTAGTAGTATATGCGTGTAGGAAGATATGCTAGAGACGGTTAGGCTTGATGTGAGGTTGAAATGAGAATAAGGGTAAGTTTACCATGGACTAAACATGTTGGAAATCTTGATTTGAGTTAAAAATGGGGGCTGTTAGTATGTGGAATGAGCCCTAAAATACTAAGTGTGGGCTGCAAACGGTGAGGTAGGCGTGTGTTGGTGAGGCCGTGAGGTATCAATGGGTTTAGGGGACTTAATTTACACTAAATGGATCAAAAACAAGCTACCGGGCCTAAGTGAAATTAATGGGCATGATGATGGACGAAATTAGGCTTATGAATGGGCCTCGGAAATATGGTTGGTGGACCGAGATTATGGGCTTGAGTGTGTGGTTTAACGGGCCAAAGTAAAGTGTTGGGCTTAGGAGTCTTTATTTCAAGTAATTGGGCCAAAACTAAACAAAATGGGCCTAATCTAATTAATGGGCCACTAATAGACGAAAATCCTTTTTAAATTGGGCCTAAATTAAGTCCATGAACATTAAAGAATGAAACCCAAAAATGCATATGGGCTTGGGTACTTGAATTGGGCCTAAAATAATGAATATGGGCTTGAATAGTAAACCTTTAGAAATGGGCTTGGGCCTTGCACGAAATTAATAAAATAATAGGCCCAACCCATATGAATTAATTTAAGAATTAGTTATTGGACCTCAACTATTGAAGTGGGCCTTAGGCCTAGTCGAACTTAGCTTGATTAATTAGAGGCCCTTCATTAGATTAGACCTTGGTTTATATGGGCTCGATTAGTGGATTGTCCTTGGATAATTGATAGTATAGTAGACCACTGTTTAAGATGTAAGGCGGACTTGGGTTATCGAAACTTTGTGGATAGAGATAATTGATCTATGTCTGCTTGGCTCGTTGATCATGAGATGTATCAGTTGGTCGATCGATGTGCTCTGTCTTGCACTTATGATTATTTGCATGCATGCTCTGTGTTGAGTTATTGATGTGATCATTTGGGCCCTGCATACATTCAGAGCATTGCATGAGTCACTGGAGATGTGACATGAGATTGTGCCCTGAGGGGAAGTGGAGAGAAAAGGGAGACCAACGTAAGGCGTCAGAAACGCAGTGTGGTACGAGCCTATGTGGCACCGAGATTTATGCCGTGTGGCACTGTTGATAGAGCCCTGATGGGAATTGGAGTGATAGGCGGGCTGACCCATGGGATCTGTGATGGCCGTTTGAGGCCTGTGGCATTTGCATAATGTTATTGTTAATTGTCAATATTGCCCGTCTGTATTGCATGAATTGCTGTGACGACACTCGTATTGGCTACATGAGGCTTGATGATAACTGGGGAGATCGAGAGCGTTGGACTCCGAGTACCAAACCCTAGTTACTAGTTAGGACCGACCCCACTCGTATATCCTACCCTACGCTAGGATTAGTGGTGAGCTTGCTGAGTCCTCGACTCACTGGCGTTGGTTGCCGCCCTTTTCAGATTCAGGTCGCCAGTGATGGATGTGCCACCGATGCTTTTTGGTCTGCCGATCCAGATGGACACCCAGGTTACTCTCCATTTTGATATGCACGCTACCCTGTGGCATAGGCATGTGACGACTGTGCTCGTAGATCAGGGAGGTCCTTACTTAGTGCCCCATAGATTCGAGGCGTGGTTTAGAGAGGGTCTACATGGCTTTGAGGGACCCTAGAGAGATTCCCCGATTCCCATGGAGGAGGACCCATTCTGGCTCCAGCCTGCAGAATATGGAGGCCAGGTGATCGACCCCGACCCGAAGCAGGAGTTGCCGTCTCCAGGGCGCTCCGAGATAGATGGCCACGAGGAGGGCGATGCGATGGATACCGAGGAGGAGGATCCAGAGGAGGACCCTGTGGAGGATTCCGACGAGGAGGACTGAGTCATGGCAGAATCCCGATGTTTTGAGGATTAGTAGAGCGTAGGATGATCTGCAGCTAGTGGTTTCTTTTTGGGAGTCTGTACCTAACGCTAATCGTATTTATGAAATGTTGTTTATGTTTATCTTGTCCATGCTACCCCTTTGCTATGTATGCTTATGTGTATGGATAGGAGGCACGCTTCCGCAGGTATGAGAATTTGGCGCAAGTTGCGTCGTCTGGTCGCGACGAAGGGAAAGTATCCCTGGGCCGTCGCTTATCGTAAACCAGGCGAGCGCGAGGTGTATCTTCCGCAGGAACGGGATGCCGCATTCCCGAGAAGGGATCCGGGGCGTGACATCACCGTTCGAGTGGTATCAGAGCAAGGTTAGCTCGATACGAGACCGTTCGAGGCTTGGAGTGATAAGGCTGATGATTTTGGGGTAGTTAGTTAGACAGACCCTAGACCTAAGGATTAGGAAGGGTAGAATGCATGATTTGATTGGCGCATGTGATTGCTTAGCGGAATTGATTGTCTAGAGTAACCTTGGGATAAGGTATTTCATGCTAAGCTGCAGGTGCGTCAGGACCTGAGGTAAGGTTCTATGGCAGAGCCCCATGAGTTGGGCGTTTGGATGCTGATTGCTGAATGCTAGTCTGTGAGGTATTGCATGTGGTTGTATGCCTAGTCGGCTGTCGCGCGCTGTCTGACCATCATGCATTGCATGACTTCTGCATTAAAGGCAAAATGGTTTACAAATGAAAGTTGTTAAAAAGGGGATTTGGATTTTGAAAGAAATGCATGCATTCATGTTGTTGGATTTGGTGACCGTCAGCCTGGTATGGGACAGGATTGACGGGACGTCTAAAAACTATGATGAAGCGTGGTATGGGACACGTGGAGTGGGATTCTCTTTGTCTATGAATTTCTTAGGACAACTGTTCGCACCAAGAAACGATGAGGGCGGGGAGTGGTCGCCGGGGCAAAGACCTGATCAAGGAAGCGGCTCCCGACAGGCTTCTAGTTGAGGTTGCGAACAGAGTGGCTTGGGTTATGCATTTGCAGGGTTGAGTCTAGATGTCGACCGGGTTCAACTGCATTTAAGCTGCAGCGATTATTTACATGCATATACATGTCAGTGGACGCGACAGTAGACGAAAGCTTGGTTGTTAGATTTAGAATTTCGAATTCCTGAATGGGAATTTCGTTTGTTTTAGGTGTGAGTTTTAGCAAGGATGAGCAATAGGGGCAGAAGACCGACTGCTGGTGCATCGAGCTCGAGGGCTCCTGAGTCTGAAGGGGACCCTAGAATCGAAGAAATGATGAGGGTTCTGACTGAAGTGAGTAACTTGATGGCTAGGCAAGCTGCTGAGAGAGCTGCCACTGTTGCCCAAGCAGCTGAGGCCGCCTTGGCCGCTGTAAATGGAGCCAATGGAGGCAATGGGCATGGAAATGGAGGACGTCAGACTCATCACATTGTGGAGCAGTTTCTGAAGTTGCAGCCGTCGAGGTTTGATGGCAGTGGTGGTCCTGAGGTAGCTGCCTTGTGGATCGAGCAGCTGGAGAAGGCTTTCTCCGTGTTGGGTTGCGCAGATGAGGAGAAAGTCTCGTTGGCAACTTATCAACTTCAGGGTACTGCAGATGATTGGTGGAAAGCCACTAGAGGGCGAGTCTTTCCGGATGGTATGAGGCCGAACTGGACCGCCTTCTGTACAGCATTCAATGGCAAGTATTTCTCTGAGGCAGCCCAGGAAAGGAAAATGGAAGAGTTCATCAGGCTCCGCCAAGGATCGCTGACCGTGGACCAGTATGAGGGCGAATTTGCCAGGCTGTCCAAGTTCGTACGAAGGCTGATTGACGACCCATGGGATAAGGCCAGGAGATTCAGGGAAGGATTGAGGCCCGAGTTGAAGAGTTTGATCATCGCCACTGGGCTAAGGGACTACAACGAGATTTACGAGCGAGCTCTAGCAATTGAGCGAGATCTGCAGGAGAAGGCCGTCGCATCTGGATCGCGGTTCGTGCCAAGAGGGAACTTCAGGGACTTTGGCAAGAGGCCAATGAAGGACACCCGCCGGTTCGTTCCACCTGCGAGGAGAACCCTGGGAAAACCATCGTTCCCTGGGAATCAGGTCTGCCGTGACTGTGGCAGGAGGCATGGGAACAGCCCTTGCCCAAGGAAAACTGGAGGCTGCTTTGGATGTGGCCAGACGGGGCATATTCTGAGGAACTGCCCGAGAAAAGGTCCGAGACCCCCGTTCCAGCAGCAACCGCCGCAGCCGCAGATGGTGAATGCTCCTCAGGGAAACCAGAACCGTCCGCCTGCTCAGGGACGAGTATATGCAATGGCGCGCAAGGACGCTGAGAATGCGCCAGGGGTGATCACAGGTACCGTTTCTCTCTGTGGTCATACCGCTTATGCCTTGTTTGATCCGGGAGCGTCGCACTCTTTCGTATCTGCATGTTTTGTTGAGTTGTCTGGGATGAATGTTAAGCCATTGGATGTGACCTTGCATGTAACCACCCCGTTGAAGGATAGAGTAATTATTGCGTTAGGATGTAAGGGGTGTAAGTTAGCTCTGGGCGATGGGCAAGAAGAAATTGACTTAGCCGTTCTGCCCATGTACGATTTCGACGTGATTGTTGGCATGGATTGGCTAGTTAGGCATGGTGCAGTGGTAGACTGTAGTAGGAGTATCATACAGCTAAACCCAGTAGGCCACCCTAGGTATGAACTTAAGGGAAATCGTGGAGGAACGTCGATTCCTTGGATCTCATCTTTAGAAGCGACCAAGTTAATGGATGAAGGTTGCCTGGGATTTTTGGCATCAGTGTTGGATTCGACTGCTCAAGAAATGAAGTTAGAGGAAGTGCCTGTAGTGAGTGAGTATCCGGATGTATTTCCTCAAGAGTTGCCTGGATTGCCACCTGAGCGTGAGGTAGAATTCGTGATTGAACTGGCACCTGGAACAGAGCCGATCTCGAAAGCACCGTATAGGATGTCGTTGTCGGAGTTGAAGGAGTTGAAGGTACAGATGCAAGAGCTTTTGGATAAAGGATTTATCCGCCCCAGTGCTTCACCATGGGGAGCTCCGGTGCTGTTTGTTAAGAAGAAAGATGGATCGCTAAGACTGTGCATCGACTACAGACAGCTGAACCAAGTGACGATCAAGAACAAGTATCCTCTGCCAAGGATTGATGACCTGTTCGACCAACTTCAAGGCGCTTGTGTGTTCTCCAAGATAGACCTAAGGACAGGCTATCACCAATTGAGGATTAAGAAAGAGGATGTGCCTAAGACTGCTTTTAGGACGAGGTATGGGCACTATGAGTTCACAGTTATGCCGTTTGGATTGACAAATGCTCCAGCCGCATTTATGGACATGATGAATCGAGTGTTCAAGGAGTTTCTGGATCAGTTTGTGATAGTCTTCATTGATGACATATTGGTGTATTCAAAGAGTTCTGAGGACCACGAAGAACACTTAAGGATCGTTCTGCAGACGTTAAGGGAACATTCGCTATATGCGAAGTTCAGTAAGTGCGAGTTTTGGCTGAGCAGAGTGGCATTCCTTCGTCATATAGTATTTGGAGAAGGGATATCAGTGGACCCATCTAAGATTGAAGCCGTAGAGAAATGGCCGAGGCCTACGACCGTGACGGAAGTGCGAAGTTTCCTTGGATTGGCTGGATATTATAGACGCTTCGTGGAAAGATTCTCTGTGATAGCGTCTCCTCTGACGCGTTTGTTGAAGAAGGAAACAAAGTTTCAATGGACTGAGAAATGCGAGGAAAGTTTTCAGGAGTTGAAGGATCGATTGACGTCCGCACCAGTGTTGACCATCCCATCTGGACCTGGAGGGTTTGAGATATACAGCAATGCGTCATTAAGAGGATTGGGATGTGTCTTGATGCAGCATGGACGAGTAGTAGCTTATGCCTCTAGGCAGCTGAGGCCGCATGAGACGAATTACCCGACGCACGACTTGGAGTTAGCTGCCATAGTATTTGCATTGAAGATTTGGAGGCATTATCTGGTGGGAGAGAAATTCCAGATTTTTACGGACCATCAGAGTTTGAAGTATCTGTTCTCGCAGAAGGAGCTGAATATGAGGCAGCGTCGTTGGATGGAGTTGTTGAAGGACTACGACTGCGATATTTTGTACCATCCAGGAAAGGCGAATAAAGTGGCAGATGCTCTGAGTAGGAAGTCGAGCATTGCGCATATGATGGTCAAGGAGTGGACATTACTGGAGGAAATCACAGATTCTGAGTTCAAGGTCGAGGTAGGAAACCTCTCGAGTCTGATGGCTACGTTGCAGATCGAACCAGAGATTCAGCTAAGAATCAAGGAGATGCAATCTACGGACCCGGACATTCAGAAGATTGTGGCGATGAATGCAGACGAGAGGAAAGCCGAGTTCCAAGTGACTGCTGACGGAATATTGAAGTTTAGAGGACGTCTGTGCGTGCCTAGTGACGAGGCGCTAAAGGAAAAGATTTTGTCCGAGGCACACAGAAGTAACTACAGTATTCATCTAGGGAGTACTAAGATGTATCAGAATTTGCGTCAGCACTATTGGTGGAATGGAATGAAGGTGGATGTGGCTAAGCATGTAGCTAAGTGTCTGACGTGTCAACAGGTAAAGGCACAGCATTGCAAGCCTGGAGGATTATTGCAACCATAGGAAATCCCAGAGTGGAAATGGGAGCATGTCACTATGGATTTTGTGACAGGATTGCCAAGAAGTCAGAGAGGCAATGATTCGATTTGGGTAATAGTGGACAGACTGACGAAATCAGCTCATTTCATTGCAGTACGAAAGGACTCTACCTTGGAAAAGTTGGCTGAATTGTACGTGAGGCAGATAGTGAGATTTCATGGGGTACCAGTAAGTATTGTTTCAGACAGAGATCCTTGCTTCACCGCTACATTTTGGAAGAGTCTGCAGGGTACGCTGGGAACAGAGTTAAGATTCAGTACAGCTTACCACCCTTAGACAGATGGTTAATCGGAAAGGACGATACAGACTTTGGAAGACATGTTGAGAGCTTGTGTGATTGATTTCAAAGGAGGCTGGGAAGAGCAGTTGCATTTGGTGGAATTCGCCTACAACAACAGCTACCAGCAGAGCATCAGAATGGCACCATTTGAGGCACTGTATGGAAGGGCCTGTAGAACGCCAATCTGTTGGGACGAAGTTGGTGAGAAAAGCATAACATGCCCAGAATTAGTGCAGCAGTCAGTTGAGGCAGTCAGAGTGATCAGAGGTAGGTTGAGGACTGCTCAGAGTAGGCAGAAGAGTTATGCAGACAAGAGACGTAAGCCATTGGAATTCCAAGTTGGAGATCATGTGTTTCTGAAGGTGTCGCCGATGCGAGGACTATCTCGGTTTGGCAAGAAAGGGAAGTTGAGTCCAAGATTTGTTGGGCCATTCGAAATCCTGGAGAAGATCGGGACACTGGCTTATCGTCTAGCATTGCCGCCAAACTTATTGCAGATTCATAATGTGTTTCATGTTTCAATGCTTCGGAAGTACGAGCCGGACCCTGGACATATACTCGATCATGAAGTCATTGAAATGGATGACCGCGTCTCATACGTGGAAAGGCCAGTAAGAATTGAAGATCGCAAGGAGCAGGTCTTAAGGAATAAGACGATTCCGCTGGTCAAGGTTATCTGGGAACACCATGGAACTGAAGGTGCTACTTGGGAAAGCGAGGATGAAATGAAGAAGAAGTATCCGTACCTGTTTGAGTAGATCGATGTAATCTCCATTTTTGTTGTAAGGATTGGTGGATGTGAATTTCGAGGACGAAATTTTTATAAGAAGGGAAGAATTGTAACAGTCTGAAAATTCGATCCAATTATCGGAATTTCTGGATGAATGGAAACACTTCGTTAATACCCTCTGATCGACGCTCACTCAGGATTAGCTACCCTGAGATGACCAACCGAAAGGGAAAGGCTAACTGGGGAGAATTTTCCAAACAGCCGCCCGTTGGTCTGAGACAGAGACAGAGTCGTAAATTAATGAAATTGACCACGAAATGAAATCCGACTTCGGACAATCGAATTAGTAAGACAAACACAATTGCGAAATAAAGTCAATTTCAGAAATGTCGCCAGAAGGGCAGACAGCCGGTGTACGTCGAGAAGCAAGACGTCAATGGAAAATTACTGAAATGCCCCCGGTAAATGCTCAGTCCTTAGGATTAGTTGAATTAGGATTTTTGAGAGTAGATTCGATTAATCAAAATCAAATCTTGTCTGAAATTCGTTCGCGCTCGGGACCCGATCGGTGCATTTGGCACGCAAATCGAGACAAGTCAAATCAGTTGTCAAATCAATCGATGTCTTGTCAATCAATCAATTAAATCCATCGGTCACATCATGGCACAATTTCCAAGGATGTCAATCCATCAATCCATCAAGTAAATCAAGTGTCATTCAAGCATAGTAAACATCATATCCTTGTCACTATTCAACCTAACCCCATTATCTTATTTTGAATTTCACTATAACCCACATAAACCTCTCTCTCCTCCCTCACTCTCCCATTTTCGGCCACTCCCTCACTCCCCTCTCTCCCAAAATCTCTCCCTCTCTTCTTCATTTCCTCCTTCTTCTTCCTTTCCCTTCTTGTTTGCTCACCCGGCCGCCCGCTCCGCCACGTTGCCGCCGCCGTCCGAGCTTCCTCCGCCGCCACCGCCGTTCCATCTTCATTCGGTAAGTCCCTCAACTCCTTTTTCTCTTCTTTTCGTGGCCTTGAGAGCCTCCTTGAGGCCCGACCAACCTTCACCGTCTCTCTCTCTCCCTTGGTTGTTCGGCCATTCCCCGTCGTCGTCGTCGTTTCATCATTCCCCGGCCACCGTAGTTGGTTTCTCCATCTCCTCACCTCCCTTGACTCGTGGGATGATGTCTTAGGGACCGTGGAACCTCGTGGACTCGCCGAAGCAACCACAAACCGCCGCCCACTCCTCCCTTGCCGTTAGCACTCTCTCGGCCGCCCGGTGTACCCTTCGTTGTCATCACCATTCCACTTCATTTGGTAAGCTCTACTACTAACTCTAGTTTAGGTTAGTAGTATATGCGTGTAGGAAGATAGGCTAGAGACGGTTAGGCTTGATGTGAGGTTGAAATGAGAATAAGGGTAAGTTTACCATGGACTAAACATGTTGGAAATCTTGATTTGAGTTAAAAATGGGGGCTGTTAGTATGTGGAATGAGCCCTAAAATACTAAGTGTGGGCTGCAAATGGTGAGGTAGGCGTGTGTTGGTGAGGCCGTGAGGTATCAATGGGTTTAGGGGACTTAATTTACACTAAATGGATCAAAAACAAGCTACCGGGCCTAAGTGAAATTAATGGGCATGATGATGGACGAAATTAGGCTTATGAATGGGCCTCGGAAATATGGTTGGTGGACCGAGATTATGGGCTTGAGTGTGTGGTTTAACGGGCCAAAGTAAAGTGTTGGGCTTAGGAGTCTTTATTTCAAGTAATTGGGCCAAAACTAATCAAAATGGGCCAAATCTAGCTAGTGGGCCACTAATGGACGAAAATTCTTTTAAATTGGGCCTAAATTAAGTCCATGAACATTAAAGAATGAAACCCAGAAATGCATATGGGCTTGGGTACTTGAATTGGGCCTAAAATAATGAATATGGGCTTGAATAGTAAACCTTTAGAAATGGGCTTGGGCCTTGCACGAAATTAATAAAATAATAGGCCCAACCCATATGAATTAATTTAATAATTAATTACTGGACCTCAACTATTGAAGTGGGCCTTAGGCCCAGTCGAACTTAGCTTGATTAATTAGAGGCCCTTCATTAGATTAGACCTTGGTTTATATGGGCTCGATTAGTGGATTGTCCTTGGATAATTGATAGTATAGTAGACCACTGTTTAAGATGTAAGGCGGACGTGGGTTATCGAAACTTTGTGGATAGAGATAATTGATCTATGTCTGCTTGGCTCGTTGATCATGAGATGTATCAGTTGGTCGATCGATGTGCTCTGTCTTGCACTTATGATTATTGGCATGCATGCTCTGTGTTGAGTTATTGATGTGATCATCTGGGCCCTGCATACATTCAGAGCATTGCATGAGTCACTGGAGATGTGACATGAGATTGTGCCCTGAGGGGAAGTGGAGAGAAAAGGGAGACCAACGTAAGGCGTCAGAAACGCAGTGTGGTACGGGCCTATGTGGCACCGAGATTTATGCCGTGTGGCACTGTTGATAGAGCCCTGATGGGAATTGGAGTGATAGGCGGGCTGACCCATGGGATCTGTGATGGCCGTTTGAGGCCTGTGGCATTTGCATAATGTTATTGTTAATTGTCGATATTGCCCGTCTGTATTGCATGAATTGTTGTGACGACACTCGTATTGGCTACATGAGGCCTGATGATAACTGGGGAGATCGAGAGCGTTGGACTCCGAGTACCAAACCCTAGTTACTAGTTAGGACCGACCCCACTCGTATATCCTACCCTACGCTAGGATTAGTGGTGAGCTTGCTGAGTCCTCGACTCACTGGCGTTTGTTGCCGCCCTTTTCAGATTCAGGTCGCCAGTGATGGATGTGCCACCGATGCTTTTTGGTCTGCTGTAACAGTCTGAAAATTCGACCCAAATATCGGAATTTCTAAAAGAATGGAGACACTTCGTTAATTCCCTCTGATCGACGCTCACTCAGGATTAGCTACCCTGAGATGACCAACCGAAGGGGAAAGGCTAACTGGGGAGAATTTTCCAAACAGCCGCCCGTTGGTCTGAGACAGAGACAGAGTCGTAAATTAATGAAATTGACCACGAAATGAAATCCGACTTCGGACAATCGAATTAGTATGACAAACACAATTAATAAATAAAGTCAGTTTCAGAAATATCGCCAAAAGGGCAGACAGCCGGAGTACGTCGAGAAGCAAGACGTCAATGGAAAATTACCGAAATGCCCCCGGTAATTGCTCAGTCCTTAGGATTATTAGAATTAGGATTTTTGAGAGTAGATTCGATAAGTCGAAATCAAATCCTGTCCGAAATTCGTTCGCGCTCGAGACCCGATCGGTGCATTTGGCACGCAAATCGAGACAAGTCAAATCAATTGTCAAATCAATCGATGTTTTGTCAATCCATCAATCACATCCATCGGTCATTCATGGTTCAACTTCCAAGGCAATCTCTCAATCAAATCAAGGGGCATGTCAAAGTACAAACATCTTGTCCCTAACACTATTACCCCATTACCTAACCCCATTACCTCTTGATTTTGAATTTTCACCAAAGTTATATCATAGTCTCTCTCTCTCCTCCCTCATTCTCTCATTCGGCTCTCTCTCTCATCTCTCTCCCTCCCGAAATCTCTCCCCCTCACGGTTTCTCCTTGGCCGCCGTCCGCCCGAAGCCGCCGTTGCCGTCACCTTGCCGCCGCCGTCCAGCCACCGTCGGCCACCCCTCTCCCTTGGCTTGCCTTGGTAAGTCTTCTAAGCCCTCTCCTTCTCATTTTCGTGGTTGAACAGCCCCTTATGGACACCGAAACAGCCCTCCTTTCCATCGTCGTTTCACTTCCGTTTGAGCTCGAACTTGTCCCACCTTGTTCCCTTCCACTCCTCATGTCTTTGGCTTGGTAAATGGTCACCTTAGGACCCTTGGTACTCCGTGGAACCGCCGGAACAGCCGTGAACCGCCGCCCTACTCCTCCCTTGCCGAACGCCCATTCGGCCGTCCCTCGCTCCGTCGTCCGTCGTTGTTGATTTCGGTCCAACCAAGGTAAGTTCTACTACTAATCTTAGTCTAGGTTAGTGGTATATGCTTGTAGGATGTTGTGGTAGAGGCTGGTTGTGCTTGTTGTGGGATTGGAATGTGCTTAAGGTTAAGAGTTCCCTATGCTACCTTGTTGGAAACTTGATTGAGTTGAATATGTGGGCTGTGGATTCATGGATTGGACCTTAGGATGTGTTTAGGAGCTGCAAATAGGTGGGTTAGGCGTGAAAGGGGTAGGCCGAAACATGGAAATGGGCTTGGAAGCTTTAAAAATCAAGTAATTGGGCCAAACTAATCAAAATGGGCCAAATCTAGTTAGTGGGCCACTAATGGACGAAAATCTTATTTAATTGGGCCCAAATTAAGTCCATGAACATTAAAGAATGAAACCCAAAAATGTATATGGGCTTGGGTACTTGAATTGGGCCTAAAATAACGAATATGGGCTTGAATAGTAAACCCTTAGAAATGGGCTTGGGCCTTGCACGAAATTAATAAAATAATAGGCCCAACCCATATGAATTAATTTAAGAATTAATTATTGGACCTCAACTATTGAAGTGGGCCTTGGGCCCAGCCGAGCTTAACTTGATTAACTAAGACCCTTAATTAGATTAGACTTTGGGTTATGGGCTCGAATTATGGATTGGCCTTGGGTAAGTAATAGCATGATGGAATCTTGTACAAGTTGTAAGGCAAGTTTAGACGAGCGATAGTTCGAGAGCCTTTTTTGGAGAATGTCAATAAATTTCAAGTACTTGATCTTCGTATGTACAGTAAGATGAATATGAGATTCAGTGATGATGGAATGATGTGCTCTACTCTTGCGTTATATTCCTTGGCATGCATGCTCTGTGTTGAATTATTGATGTGATCATCTGGGCCCTGCATACATTCAGAGCATTGCATGAGTCACTGGAGATGTGACATGAGATTGTGCCCTGAGGGGAAGTGGAGAGAAAAGGGAGACCAACGTAAGGCGTCAGAAACGCAGTGTGGTACGGGCCTATGTGGCACCGAGAATTATGCCGTGTGGCACTGTTGGTAGCGCCCTGATGGGAGATGGAGAGAAAAGGGAGGCCAGCATAAGGCGTCCGAGACGCAGCGTGGCATGCCGTGTGGCACTGTTGGTAGAGCCCTGATGGGAATTGGAGTGATAGGCGGGCTGATCCTTGGGATCTATGATGGCCGTTTGAGGCTTGTGGCATTGCATACCATGATTGCTGATTGTTGATATTGCCCGTCTTTATTGCATGAACCATTGTGATGAAACTCGTACCGACTATATGGGGTGTGATGATAACTAGGGAGATCGAGAGCGTTGGACTCCGAGCACTAAACCCTAGTCACTGATTAGGACTGACCCCAATCGTATATCCTACCCTACGCTAGGATTAGTGGTGAGCTTGCTGAGTCCTCGACTCACTGGCGTTGGTTGCCACCTTTTTCAGATCCAGGTCACCAGTGATGGATGCGCCACCGATGCTTTTTGGTCTGCCGATCCAGATGGACACCCAGGTTACCCTCCATTTTGATATGCACGCTACCCTGTGGCATAGGCATGTGACGACTGTACTCGTAGATCAGGGAGGTCCTTATTTAGTGCCCCATAGATTCGAGGCTTGGTTTAGAGAGGGCCTGCATGGTTTTGAGGGACCCCAGAGAGATTCCCCGATTCCCATGGAGGAGGACCCGTTTTGGCTCCAGCCTGCAGAATATGGAGGCCAGGTGATCGACCCCGACCCGAAGCAGGAGTTGCCGTCTCCAGGGCGCTCCGAGATAGATGGCCACGAGGAGGGCGATGCGATGGATACCGAGGAGGAGGATCCAGAGGAGGACCCTGTGGAGGATTCCGACGAGGAGGACTGAGTTATGGCAGAATTTCGATGGTTCGAGGATTTGGTTGTTAGCGTAGGAAGATCTGTGATTAGTAGTTTCTTTTTGGGAGTCTGTACCTAACGCTGATTATATTATGGAATGCTGATTTTGCTTATCTTGATTTTTGCTACCCCTTTGTCATGTATGCTTGTGTGTATGGATAGAAGGCACGCTTCCGCAGGTAAGAGAATTTGGCGCAAGCCGCGTCGTCTGGTCGCGACGAAAAGAAATTTTCCCTGGGCCGTCGCTTATCGTGAACCAGTCGAGCGCGAGGTGTATCTTCCGCAGGAACGGGGTGCCGCGCTCCCGAGTAGGGATCCGGGGCGTGACATCCCCGTTCGAGTGGTATCAGAGCAAGGTCAGCTCGATACGAGACAGTTCGAGGTTTTGGAGTGATAAGGATGTTGATTTTGGGGTAGTTAGATAGATAGACCCTAGACCTAAGGATTAGGAAGGGTAGAATGCATGATTTGATTGGCGCATGTGATTGCCTAGCAGAATCGATTGTTTAGAGTAGCCTTTGGATAAGGTGTTTTGTGCTAAGCTGCAGGTGCGTCAGGACCTGAGGTAAGGTTCTAAGGCAGAGCCCCATGAGTTGGGCGCTTGATTGCTGATTGCTGAATGTTAGTCTGTGAGGTATTGCATGTGGTTGTATGCCTAGTCGGCTGTCGCGCGCTGCTTGACCATCATGCATTGCATGATTTCTGCACCGAAAGCAAAATGGTTTAGAAATGGAAAATCATTGTTGAAAAAGGAGATTTGGATTTTGAAAGAAATGCATGCATTCATGTTGTTGGATTTGGTGACCGTCAGCCTGGTATGGGACAGGATTGACGGGACGTCTAAAAACTGTGATGAAGCGTGGTATGGGACACGTGGAGTGGGATTCTCTTTGTCTATGAATTTCTTAGGACAACTGTTCGCACCAAGAAACAATGAGGGCGGGGAGTGGTCGCCGGGGCAGAGACCTGATCAAGGAAGCGGCTCCCGACAGGCTTCTAGTTGAGGTTGCGAACAGAGTGGCCTGGGTTATGCATTTGCAGGGTTGAGTCTAGATGTCGACCGGGTTCAACTGCATTTAAGCTGCAGCGATTATTTACATGCATATACATGTCAGTGGACGCGACAGTAGACGAAAGCTTGGTTGCTAGACTTAGAGTCCCGGATTCCTGAATGGGAATTTCGTTGTCTTAGGTGTGAGTGTTAGCAAGGATGAGCAATAGGGGCAGAAGACCGACTGCCGGTGCATCGAGCTCGAGGGCTCCTGAGTCTGAAGGAGACCCTAGGATCGAAGAGATGATGAGAGTTCTGACTGAAGTGAGTAACTTGATGGCTAGGCAAGCTGCTGAGAGAGCTGCCACTGTAGCCCAAGCAGCTGAGGCCGCCTTGGCCGCTGCGAATGGTGCCAATGGAGGCAATGGGCATGGAAATGGTGGACGTCAGACTCATCATATGGTGGAGCAGTTTCTGAAGTTGCAGCCGTCGAAGTTCGATGGCAGTGGTGGTCCAGAGGTAGCTGCCTTGTGGATCGAGCAACTGGAGAAGGCTTTCTCCGTGTTGGGTTGCGCAGACGAGGAAAAGGTTTCGCTGGCAACTTATCAGCTTCAGAGTACTGCAGATGATTGGTGGAAAGCCACCAGAGGACGAGTCTTTCCGGATGGTATGAGGCCGAACTGGACCGCCTTCTGTGCAGCATTCAATGGCAAGTATTTTTCTGAGGCAGCTCAGGAAAGGAAAATGGAAGAGTTCATCAGGCTCCGCCAAGGATCGCTGACTGTGGACCAATATGAGGGCGAATTTGCCAGGCTGTCCAAGTTTGCACGAAGGCTGATTGACGACCCATGGGACAAGGCCAGGAGATTCAGGGAAGGATTGAGGCCCGAATTGAAAAGTATGATCATCGCCACTGGGCTGAGGGACTACAACGAGATCTATGAGCGAGCCCTGGCGATAGAACGGGATCTGCAAGAAAAGGCCGCCGCATCTGGGTCGCGGTTTATGCCAAGAGGGAACTTTAGAGACTTTGGCAAGAGGCCAATGAAGGACAACCGCAGGTTCGTTCCACCTGCGAGAAGAACCTTGGGAAAGCCGTCATCCCCCGGGAATCAGAACTGCCGTGACTGTGGCAGGAGGCATGGGAACAGCCCTTGCCCGAGGAAGATTGGAGGCTGCTTTGGATGTGGCCAGACGGGACATATCCTGAGGAACTGCCCGAGGAAAGGTCAGAGACCCCCGTTCCAGCAACAGCAACAGCAGCCACCGCAGATGGTGAACGCTCCGCAAGGAAACCAGAACCGTCCGCCTGCTCAGGGACGAGTGTATGCAATGGCGCGCAAGGACGCTGAGAATGCGCCAGGGGTGATCACAGGTACCGTTTCTCTCTGTGGTCATACCGCTTATTCCTTGTTTGATCCGGGAGCGTCGCACTCTTTCGTATCTGCACGTTTTGTTGAGTTGTTTGGGATGAATGTTAAGCCGTTGGATGTGACCTTGCATGTAACCACCCCGTTGAAGGATAGAGTGATTATTGCGTTAGGATGTAAGGGGTGTAAGTTAGCTCTGGGCGATAGGCAAGAAGAAATTGACTTAGCCGTTCTGCCCATGTATGATTTTGATGTGATTGTTGGCATGGATTGGCTAGTTAGGCATGGTGCAGTGGTAGACTGTAGTAGGAGTATCATACAGCTAAACCCAGTAGGCCACCCTGGGTATGAATTTAAGGGAAATCGTGGAGGAACGTCGATTCCTTGGATCTCATCTTTAGAGGCGACCAAGTTAATGAATGAAGGTTGCCTGGGATTTTTGGCATCAGTGTCAGATTCGACTGCTCAAGAGGTGAAGTTGGAGGAAGTGCCTATAGTAAGTGAGTATCCAGATGTATTTCCTCAAGAGTTGCCTGGATTGCCACCAGAGCGTGACGTAGAGTTTGTGATTGAATTGGCACCTGGAACGGAGCCGATCTCGAAAGCACCGTATAGGATGTCGTTATCGGAATTGAAGGAATTGAAGGTGCAAATGCAAGAGCTGCTGGATAAAGGATTTATCCGCCCCAGTGCTTCACCATGGGGAGCTCCGGTGCTATTTGTTAAGAAGAAGGATGGATCACTAAGACTGTGCATCGATTACCGACAGCTGAACCAAGTGACGATCAAGAATAAGTATCCTCTACCAAGGATTGATGACCTGTTCGACCAACTTCAAGGTGCATGTGTGTTCTCCAAGATAGACCTAAGGACAGGCTATCACCAATTGAGGATTAAGAAGGAGGACGTGCCCAAGACTGCCTTTCGGACGAGGTATGGGCACTACGAGTTCACAGTTATGCCATTTGGATTGACTAACGCCCCAGCAGCATTTATGGACATGATGAATCGAGTATTCAAGGAGTTTCTGGATCAGTTCGTGATAGTCTTCATTGATGACATCTTGGTATATTCGAAGAGTTCTGAGGACCACGAAGAACACTTAAGGATCGTCCTGCGAACGCTAAGGGAACATTCGCTGTATGCGAAGTTCAGTAAGTGTGAGTTCTGGCTGAGCAGAGTGGCGTTTCTTGGTCATATAGTATCTGGAGAAGGGATATCAGTGGACCCATCTAAGATTGAAGCAGTAGAGAAATGGCCGAGACCTACGACCGTGACGGAAGTACGAAGTTTCCTTGGATTGGCTGGGTATTATAGACGCTTCGTGGAAAGATTCTCTGTGATAGCGTCTCCTCTGACGCGTTTGTTGAAAAAGGAAACAAAGTTTCAATGGACTGAGAGATGCGAGGAGAGTTTTCAGGAGTTGAAGGATCGATTGACTTCCGCACCAGTCTTAACCATTCCGTCTGGACCAGGAGGATTTGAGATATACAGCGATGCGTCATTAAGAGGATTGGGGTGTGTCTTGATGCAGCATGGACGAGTGGTAGCGTATGCGTCTCGACAGTTGAGGCCGCATGAGATGAATTACCCGACGCACGACTTGGAGTTAGCTGCGATTGTCTTTGCATTGAAGATTTGGAGGCATTATCTGGTGGGAGAGAAATTCCAGATTTTTACGGACCATCAGAGTTTGAAGTATCTGTTCTCGCAGAAGGAGCTGAATATGAGGCAGCGTCGTTGGATGGAGTTGTTGAAGGACTACGACTGCGATATTTTGTACCATCCAGGAAAGGCGAATAAGGTGGCAGATGCTCTGAGTAGGAAGTCGAGCATTGCGCATATGATGGTCAAGGAGTGGACATTACTGGGGGAAATTAGAGACTCTGAGTTTAAGATGGAGGTTGGAAGCCTCTCGAGTCTGCTGGCTACGTTGCGGATCGAACCAGAGATTCAGCTAAGAATCAAGGAGATGCAATCTACGGACCCGGACATTCAGAAGATTGTGGCGATGAATGCAGACGAGAGAAAGGCCGAGTTCCAAGTGACTGCAGATGGAGTATTGAAGTTTAGAGGACGTCTGTGCGTGCCTAATGACGAGGCGCTAAAGGAAAAGATTTTGTCCGAGGCACACAGAAGTAACTACAGTATTCATCCAGGGAGTACTAAGATGTATCAGAATTTGCGTCAGCACTATTGGTGGAATGGAATGAAGGTGGATGTGGCTAAGCATGTAGCTAAGTGTCTGACGTGTCAACAGGTAAAGGCACAGCATTGCAAGCCTGGAGGGTTATTGCAACCATTGGAAATCCCAGAGTGGAAATGGGAGCATGTCACTATGGATTTCGTGACAGGACTGCCGAGAAGTCAGAGAGGCAATGATTCGATCTGGGTAATCGTGGACAGACTGACGAAATCAGCGCACTTCATCGCAGTGCGAAAGGACTCTACGCTGGAAAGGTTGGCTGAGTTGTATGTGAGGCAGATTGTGAGGATTCATGGGGTGCCAGTAAGTATCGTATCTGATAGAGATCCTCGTTTCACAGCTACATTTTGGAAGAGTTTGTAGGGTGCTTTGGGAACCGAATTGAGATTCAGTACAGCCTACCATCCTCAGACGGACGGTCAGTCGGAAAGGACTATACAAACTCTGGAGGACATGTTGAGAGCGTGTGTAATTGACTTCAAGGGAGGCTGGGAAGAGCAGTTACACTTAGTGGAGTTTGCCTACAACAACAGCTACCAGCAGAGTATCAGGATGGCACCATTTGAGGCACTGTATGGAAGGGCCTGTAGAACGCCAATCTGTTGGGACGAAGTTGGTGAGAAAAGCATAACAGGCCCAGAATTAGTGCAGCAGTCAGTTGAGGCAGTCAGAGTGATCAGAGACAGATTGAGGACTGCGCAGAGTAGGCAGAAGAGTTATGCAGACAAGAGACGTAAGCCATTGGAATTCCAAGTTGGAGGTCATGTGTTTCTGAAGGTGTCGCCGATGCGAGGACTATCTCGGTTTGGCAAGAAAGGAAAGCTGAGTCCAAGATTTGTTGGGCCATTCGAGATCCTGGAGAAGATCGGGACACTGGCTTATCGTCTAGCATTGCCGCCGAACTTATCGCAGATTCATAATGTGTTTCATGTTTCGATGCTTCGAAAGTACGAGCCGGACCCTGGCCATATACTCGATCATGAAGTCATTGAAGTGGATGACCGCGTCTCATACGTGGAAAGACCAGTAAGGATAGAAGATCGTAAGGAGCAAGTCTTGAGGAACAAGACAATACCGCTGGTCAAGGTTATCTGGGAGCACCATGGGACTGAGGGAGCGACTTGGGAAAGCGAGGACGAAATGAAGAAGAAGTACCCGTATCTGTTTGAATAGATCGATGTAATCTCCATTTTGTTGTAAGGATTGGTGGATGTAAATTTCGAGGACGAAATTTTTATAAGAAGGGAAGAATTGTAACAGTCTGAAAATTCGACCCAAATATCGGAATTTCTAAAAGAATGGAGACACTTCGTTAATACCCTCTGATCGACGCTCACTCAGGATTAGCTACCCTGAGATGACCAACCGAAGGGGAAAGGCTAACTGGGGAGAATTTTCCAAACAGCCGCCCGTTGGTCTGGGACAGAGACAGAGTCGTAAATTAATGAAATTGACCACGAAATGAAATCCGACTTCGGACAATCGAACTAGTAAGACAAACACAATTAAGAAATAAAGTCAGTTTCAGAAATGTCGCCAGAAGGGCAGACAGCCGGTGTACGTCGAGAAGCAAGACGTCAATGGAAAATTACCGAAATGCCCCCGGTAATTGCTCAGTCCTTAGGATTATTAGAATTAGGATTTTTGAGAGTAGATTCGATAAGTCGAAATCAAATCCTGTCCGAAATTCGTTCGCGCTCGAGACCCGATCGGTGCATTTGGCACGCAAATCGAGGCAAGTCAAATCAGTTGTCAAATCAATCGATGTCTTGTCAATCCATCAATCACATCCATCGGTCATTCATGGTTCAACTTCCAAGGCAATCTCTCAATCAAATCAAGGGGCATGTCAAAGGACAAACATCTTGTCCCTAACACTATTACCCCATTACCTAACCCCATTACCTCTTGATTTTGAATTTTCACCAAAGTTATATCATAGTCTCTCTCTCTCCTCCCTCATTCTCTCATTCGGCTCTCTCTCTCATCTCTCTCCCTCCCGAAATCTCTCCCCCTCACGGTTTCTCCTTGGCCGCCGTCCGCCCGAAGCCGCCGTTGCCGCCACCTTGCCGCCGCCGTCCAGCCACCGTCGGCCACCCCTCTCCCTTGGCTTGTCTTGGTAAGTCTTCTAAGCCCTCTCCTTCTCATTTTCGTGGTTGAACAGCCCCTTATGGACACCGAAACAGCCCGCCTTTCCATCGTCGTTTTCTTCGTCGTTTCACTTCCGTTTGAGCTCGAACTTGTCCCACCTTGTTCCCTTCCACTCCTCATGTCTTTGGCTTGGTAAATGGTCACCTTAGGACCCTTGGGACTCTGTGGAACCGCCGGAACAGCCGTGAACCGCCGCCCTACTCCTCCCTTGCCGAAAGCCCATTCGGCCGTTCCTCGCTCCGTCGTCCGTCGTTGTTGATTTCGGTCCAACCAAGGTAAGCTCTACTACTAATCTTAGTCTAGGTTAGTGGTATATGCTTGTAGGATGTTGTGGTAAAGGCTGGTTGTGCTTGTTGTGGGATTGGAATGTGCTTAAGGTTAAGAGTTCCCTATGCTAACTTGTTGGAAACTTGAATGGGTTGAATATGTGGGCTGTGGATTCATGGATTGGACCTTAGGATGTGTTTAGGAGCTGCAAATAGGTGGGTTAGGCGTGAAAGGGGTAGGCCGAAACATGGAAATGGGCTTGGAAGCTTTAAAAATCAAGTAATTGGGCCAAACTAATCAAAATGGGCCAAATCTAGTTAGTGGGCCACTAATGGACGAAAATCTTATTTAATTGGGCCCAAATTAAGTCCATGAACATTAAAGAATGAAACCCAAAAATGTATATGGGCTTGGGTACTTGAATTGGGCCTAAAATAACGAATATGGGCTTGAATAGTAAACCCTTAGAAATGGGCTTGGGCCTTGCACGAAATTAATAAAATAATAGGCCCAACCCATATGAATTAATTTAAGAATTAATTATTGGACCTCAACTATTGAAGTGGGCCTTGGGCCCAGCCGAGCTTAACTTGATTAACTAAGACCCTTAATTAGATTAGACTTTGGGTTATGGGCTCGAATTATGGATTGGCCTTGGGTAAGTAATAGCATGATGGAATCTTGTACAAGTTGTAAGGCAAGTTTAGACGAGCGATAGTTCGAGAGCCTTTTTTGGAGAATGTTAATAAATTTCAAGTACTTGATCTTCGTATGTACAGTAAGGTGAATATGAGATTCAGTGATGATGGAATGATGTGCTCTACTCTTGCGTTATATTCTTTGGCATGCATGCTCTGTGTTGAGTTATTGATGTGATCATCTGGGCCCTGCATACATTCAGAGCATTGCATGAGTCACTGGAGATGTGACATGAGATTGTGCCCTGAGGGGAAGTGGAGAGAAAAGGGAGACCAACGTAAGGCGTCAGAAACGCAGTGTGGTACGGGCCTATGTGGCACCGAGATTTATGCCGTGTGGCACTGTTGGTAGCGCCCTGATGGGAGATGGAGAGAAAAGGGAGGCCAGCATAAGGCGTCCGAGACGCAGCGTGGCATGCCGTGTGGCACTGTTGGTAGAGCCCTGATGGGAATTGGAGTGATAGGCGGGCTGATCCTTGGGATCTATGATGGCCGTTTGAGGCCTGTGGCATTGCATACCATGATTGCTGAATGTTGATATTGCCCGTCTTTATTGCATGAACCATTGTGATGAAACTCGTACCGACTATATGGGGTGTGATGATAACTAGGGAGATCGAGAGCGTTGGACTCCGAGCACTAAACCCTAGTCACTGATTAGGACCGACCCCACTCGTATATCCTACCCTACGCTAGGATTAGTGGTGAGCTTGCTGAGTCCTCGACTCACTGGCGTTGGTTGCCACCTTTTTCAGATCCAGGTCACCAGTGATGGATGCGCCACCGATGCTTTTTGGTCTGCCGATCCAGATGGACACCCAGGTTACCCTCCATTTTGATATGCACGCTACTCTGTGGCATAGGCATGTGACGACTGTACTCGTAGATCAGGGAGGTCCTTATTTAGTGCCCTATAGATTCGAGGCTTGGTTCAGAGAGGGCCTGCATGGCTTTGAGGGACCCCAGAGAGATTCCCCGATTCCCATGGAGGAGGACCCGTTTTGGCTCCAGCCTGCAGCATATGGAGGCCAGGTGATCGACCCCGACCCGAAGCAGGAGTTGCCGTCTCCAGGGCGCTCCGAGATAGATGGCCACGAGGAGGGCGATGCGATGGATACCGAGGAGGAGGATCCAGAGGAGGACCCTGTGGAGGATTCCGACGAGGAGGACTGAGTTATGGCAGAATTTCGATGGTTCGAGGATTTGGTTGTTAGCGTAGGAAGATCTGTGATTAGTAGTTTCTTTTTGGGAGTCTGTACCTAACGCTGATTATATTATGGAATGCTGATTTTGCTTATCTTGATTTTTGCTACCCCTTTGTCATGTATGCTTGTGTGTATGGATAGAAGGCACGCTTCCGCAGGTAAGAGAATTTGGCGCAAGCCGCGTCGTCTGGTCGCGACGAAAAGAAATTTTCCCTGGGCCGTCGCTTATCGTGAACCAGTCGAGCGCGAGGTGTATCTTCCGCAGGAACGGGGTGCCGCGCTCCCGAGTAGGGATCCGGGGCGTGACATCTGCCGATCCAGATGGACACCCAGGTTACTCTCCATTTTGATATGCACGCTACCCTGTGGCATAGGCATGTGACGACTGTGCTCGTAGATCAGGGAGGTCCTTACTTAGTGCCCCATAGATTCGAGGCGTGGTTTAGAGAGGGTCTACATGGCTTTGAGGGACCCCAGAGAGATTCCCCGATTCCCATGGAGGAGGACCCGTTCTGGCTCCAGCCTGCGGAATATGGAGGCCAGGTGATCGACCCCGACCCGAAGCAGGAGTTGCCGTCTCCAGGGCGCTCCGAGATAGATGGCCACGAGGAGGGCGATGCGATGGATATCGAGGAGGAGGATCCAGAGGAGGACCCTGTGGAGGATTCCGACGAGGAGGACTGAGTCATGGCAGAATCCCGATGTTTTGAGGATTAGTAGAGCGTAGGATGATCTGCAGCTAGTGGTTTCTTTTTGGGAGTCTGTACCTAACGCTAATCGTATTTATGAAATGTTGTTTATGTTTATCTTGTCCATGCTACCCCTTTGCTATGTATACTTGTGTGTATGGTTAGGAGGCACGCTTCCGCAGGTATGAGAATTTGGCGCAAGTTGCGTCGTCTGGACGCGACGAAGGGAAAGTATCCCTAGGCCGTCGCTTATCGTAAACCAGGCGAGCGTGAGGTGTATCTTCCGCAGGAACGGGATGCCGCATTCCCGAGAAGGGATCCGGGGCGTGACAGCAGCTCTCTCAGCAGCTTGCCTAGCCATCAAGTTACTCACTTCAGTCAGAACTCTCATCATTTCTTCGATTCTGGGGTCCCCTTCAGACTTAGGAGCCCTCGAGCTCGATGCACCAGCAGTCGGTCTTCTGCCCCTATTGCTCATCCTTGCTAAAACTCACACCTAAAACAAACGAAATTCCCATTCAGGAATTCGAAATTCTAAATCTAGCAACCAAGCTTTCGTCTACTGTCGCGTCCACTGACATGTATATGCATGTAAATAATCGCTGCAGCTTAAATGCAGTTGAACCCGGTCGACATCTAGACTCAACCCTGCAAATGCATAACCCAGGCCACTCTGTTCGCAACCTCAACTAGAAGCCTGTCGGGAGCCGCTTCCTTGATCAGGTCTTTGCCCCGGCGACCACTCCCCGCCCTCATCGTTTCTTGGTGCATCGAGTTCAAGGGCTCCTAAGTCTGAAGGGGACCCTAGGATCGAAGAGATGATGAGAGTTCTGACTGAAGTGAGTAACCTGATGGCTAGGCAAGCTGCTGAGAGAGCTGCCACTGTAGCCCAAGCAGCTGAGGCCGCCTTGGCCGCTGCGAATGGAGCCAATGGAGGCAATGGGCATGGAAATGGAGGACGTCAGACTCATCATATTGTGGAACAGTTTCTGAAGTTGCAGCCGTCGAAGTTTGATGGTAGTGGTGGTCCAGAAGTAGCTGCCTTGTGGATCGAACAGCTTGAGAAGGCTTTTACTGTTCTGGGTTGCACCGATGAGGAGAAGGTTTCGTTGGCAACTTATCAGCTTCAAGGGACTGCAGATGACTGGTGGAAGGCCACTAGAGGACGAGTCTTTCCTGATGGCATGAGGCCAAACTGGGCTGCTTTCTGTGCAGCATTTAATGGAAAGTATTTCTCTGAAGCATCATAAGAAAGGAAAATGGAAGAGTTTATAAGGCTCAGGCAAGGACATATGACCGTGGATCACTACGAGGGTGAGTTTGCCAGATTGTCCAAGTTCGCACGAAGACTGATTGAAGATCCGTGGGACAAAGCCAGAAGGTTCCGAGAAGGTTTGAGACTAGAGCTGAAGAGCATGATCATCGCCACTGGGCTGAGGGACTACAATGAGATTTATGAGCGAGCTCTGGCGATAGAGCGAGATCTGCAGGAGAAGGCCGCCGCATCTGGATCGCGGTTTGTGCCAAGAGGGAACTTCAGAGACTTTGGCAAGAGGCCAATGAAGGACACCCGCAGGTTCGTTCCTCTTGCAAGAAGGACTCTGGGAAAACCGTCATTCCCCGGGAATCATAACTGCCGTGACTGTGGCAGGAGGCATGGGAACAGCCCTTGCCCAATGAAGACTGGAGGCTGCTTTGGATGTGGCCAGACAGGGCATATTCTGAGGAACTGCCCGAGAAGAGGTCCGAGACCCCCGTTCCAACCGCAGCAGCAGTCGCCGATGGTTAATGCTCCTCAGGGAAATCAGAACCGTCCACCTGTTCAGGGACGAGTCTATACAGTGGCGCGAAAGGATGCTGAGAACGCGCCAGGGGTGATCACAGGTACCGTTTCTCTCTGTGGTCATACTGCGTATGCTTTGTTTGATCCGGGAGCGTCGCACTCTTTTGTATCTTCACGTTTTGCTGAGTTAGCTGGGATGAATGTTAAGCCGTTGAATGTGACTATGCATGTAACCACCCCGTTAAAGGATAGAGTGATTGTTGCGCTAGGATGTAAGGGGTGTAAATTAGTCCTAGGCAATAGAGAGGAAGAGATCGATTTAGCTGTTTTGCTCATGTTTGATTTTGACGTGATTGTTGGCATGGATTGGTTGGTTAGATATGGGGCAGTAATAGACTGTGGTAGAAGTATGATACAGCTAAACCCGGTAGGCCACCCTGGGTATGAATTTAGAGGAAATCGAGGAGGAACGTCGATTCCTTGGATCTCGTCGTTAAAAGCGACTAAACTGATGGATGAAGGTTGTCTGGGATTTCTAGCATCAGTGTCAGATTCAACTGCTCAAGAGGTGAAGTTGGAGGAAGTGCCTGTAGTGAGAGAGTACCCAGACGTGTTTCCTCAAGAATTGCCTGGCTTGCCACCAGAGCGTGACGTAGAGTTTGTGATTGAGTTGGCACCTGGAACAGAGCCGATCTCGAAAGCACCGTACAGGATGTCGTTGTCTGAGTTGAAGGAATTGAAGGTACAAATGCAAGAGCTATTGGATAAAGGATTTATCCGCCCCAGTGCTTCGCCATGGGGAGCTCCGGTGCTGTTTGTGTAACAGTCTGAAAATTCGACCCAAATATCGGAATTTCTAAAGGAATGGAAACACTTCGTTAATACCCTCTGATCAACGCTCACTCAGGATTAGCTACCCTGAGATGACCAATCGAAGGGGAAAGGCTAACTGGGGAGAATTTTCCAAACAGCCGCCCGTTGGTCTAAGACAGAGACAGAGTCGTAAATTAATGAAATTGACCACGAAATGAAATCCGACTTCGGACAATCGAATTAGTAAGACAAACACAATTACGAAATAAAGTCAGTTTCAGAAATGTCGCCAGAAGGGCAGACAGCCGGTGTACGTCGAGAAGCAAGACGTCAATGGAAAATTACCGAAATGCCCCCGGTAAATGCTCAGTCCTTAGGATTAATAGAATTAGGATTTTTGAGAGTAGGTTCGACTAATCGAAATCAAATCCTGTCTGAAATTCGTTCGCGCTCGAGACCCGATCGGTGCATTTGGCACGCAAATCGAGGCAAGTCAAATCAGTTGTCAAATCAATCGATGTCTTGTCAATCAATCAATCAAATCCATCGGTCAATCATGGCACAATTTCCAAGGCAATCCATCAAGTCAATGTCAAGTACACATGTCTTGTAAAATTCAAATCAAGGTCACTATTCACTTACTATTCACCTCACCTAACACACTACCCCCTCTCACTTAAGTCTCTTCTCTCTCTCTCCTCCCTCATTCTCTCATTTTCGGCCACCCTCCTCTCTCCCCCTCTCCCGAAATCTCTCTCAACTCTCTTGGTTCTCTCCCTCCCCCGTCGGCCACCGTCGCCCGCCTCAAGCCGCCATCTTCCTCCGTCGTCACCACCTCGAGGTAAGCCTCTTCTCCTCCTCACCTTGTTGTCCCATGGCCATGAGAGCCTCTTGAGACCGCCCCTCAACCTCACCGTCTATCTCTCTCTCTCGGTGATCTTCGTGTAGCCGCCACCGTCGTCGTCATTAATCACCTTCGTTCGGCCACCGCCGGCCACCACCGTCCACGAACGCACTTTGGTAAGCCTTCTAACTCATCTCTCTCCCTTGTCCACCGCCCCTTAAAGCTTGCCATTTGACTGAACCAACCCCAAACTTCCTTGTAGGCCGTGAACCACATTCGGCCGTTCCTCGCTCCGTCGTCCGTCGTTGTAGATTTCGGTCCAACTAAGGTAAGCTTCACTACTAACTCTAGCATGTAAGAGGACAAATTAGGGGTTGGTTAGGCTTGATATGAGGCTAAGATGAGATTAATGTGCAACTTACCTTAGGCTATCTTGTGGGAATCTTGTTTGGGCCGTATGAGGGGGCCGGTAGTTCGCGAATTGGGCTGGAAAAATGTGAATGTGGGCTGTGAGGGATGGCTTAGGTGTGTGATGGAGAGGCCGTGGGGTGTTAATGGGCTTAGAGGGCTCAAATTGCACTAATTTGATCAAAAACAAGCTATCGGGCCAAGATACAACTATTGGGCTTGCTTATGGACGAGATTAACAATCAAAAAGGGGCTTGAACACATGATTAATGTGCTGTGTTGTTAGGTTTAGGCGTGTATTTAATGGGCCAAAGGGGACTAATGGGCTTGGAAGCTTTAAAATCAAGTAATTGGGCCAGAACTAATCAACATGGGCCTAATCTAGCTAGTGGGTCACTAATGGACGAAAACCCACTTAAATTGGGCCTAAATTAAGTCCATGAAAATTAAAGAATGAAACCCAAAAATGCATATGGGCTTGGGTACTCAAATTGGGCCTAAAATAATGAATATGGGCTTGAATAGTAAACCTTTAGAAATGGGCTTGGGCCTTGCACGAAATTAATAAAATAATAGGCCCAACCCATATGAATTAATTTAAGAATTAATTATTGGACCTCAACTATTGAAGTGGGCCTTAGGCCCAGTCGAACTTAGCTTGATTAATTAGAGGTTCTTAATTAGATTAGACCTTGGTTTATATGGGTTTGATTAACGAGTTGCCCTTGAGTAAGTGATGACAATGGCAGACTCTTGTATGAGATGTAAGGCGAATCTAGATGATCGAGACTTTGAAAGTAGAGGCCTACGACCCATGTCTGTTTGGTTGATGAACGTGAGGTTCACTGATCGATTGAATGATGTGCTCTACTCCTGCACTTGTATTTATTTGCATGCATGCTCTGTGTTGAGTTATTGATGTGATCATCTGGGCCCTGCATACATTCAGAGCATTGCATGAGTCACTGGGAATGTGACATGAGATTGTGCCCTGAGGGGAAGTGGAGAGAAAAGGGAGACCAACGTAAGGCGTCAGAAACGCAGTGTGGTACGGGCCTGTGTGGCACCGAGAATTATGCCGTGTGGCACTGTTGGTAGCGCCCTGATGGGAGATGGAGAGAAAAGGGAGGCCAGCATAAGGCTTCCGAGACGCAGCGTGGCATGCCGTGTGGCACCGTTGGTAGAGCCCTAATGGGAATTGGAGTGATAGGCGGGCTGATCCATGGGATCTGTGATGGCCGTTTGAGGCCTGTGGCATTTGCATAATGTTATTTCCGATTGTTGATATTGCCCGTCTGTATTGCATGAATTGTTGTGACGAAACTCGTATTGGCTATATGAGGCATGATGATAACTGGGGAGATCGAGAGCGTTGGACTCCGAGTACCAAACCCTAGTTACTAGTTAGGACCGACCCCACTCGTATATCCTACCCTACGCTAGGATTAGTGGTGAGCTTGCTGAGTCCTCGACTCACTGGCGTTGGTTGCCACCTTTTTCAGACCCAGGTCGCCAGTGATGGATGCGCCACCTATGCTTTTTGGTCTGCCGATCTAGATGGACACCCAGGTTACCCTCCATTTTGATATGCACGCTACCCTGTGGCATAGGCACGTGACGACCGTACTCGTAGATCAGGGAGGTCCGTATTTAGTGCCCCGTAGATTCGAGGCGTGGTTTAGAGAGGGCCTACATGGCTTTGAGGGACCCTAGAGAGATTCCCCGATTCCCATGGAGGAGGACCCGTTTTGGCTCCAGCCTGCAGAATATGGAGGCCAGGTGATCGACCCCGACCCGAAGCAGAAGTTGCCGTCTCCAGGGCGCTCCGAGATAGATGGCCACGAGGAGGGCGATGCGATGGATCCAGAGGAGGAGGATCCAGAGGAGGACCCTGTGGAGGATCCCGACGAGGAGGACTGAGTTATGGCAGAATCCCGATGTTTTGAGGATTAGTAGAGCGTAGGATGATCTACAGCTAGTGGTTTTCTTTTGGTAGTCTGTACCTAACGCTAATCGTATTTATGAAATGTTGTTTATGTTTATCTTGTCCATGCTACCCCTTTGCTATGTATGCTTGTGTGTATGGATAGGAGGCACGCTTCTGCAGGTATGAGAATTTGGCGCAAGTGTCGTCGTCTGGTCGCGACGAAGAGAAAGTATCCCTGGGCCGTCGCTTATCGTGAACCAGGCGAGCGCGAGGTGTATCTTCCGCAGGAACGGGATGCCGCGTTCCCGAGAAGGGATCCGGGGCGTGACATCACCGTTCGAGTGGTATCAGAGCAAGGTCAGCTCGATACGAGACCGTTCGAGGTTTGGAGTGATAAGGCTGATGATTTTGGGGTAGTTAGTTAGACAGACCCTAGACCTAAGGATTAGGAAGGGTAGAATGCATGATTTGATTGGCGCATGTGATTGCTTAGCGGAATTGATTGTCTAGAGTAACCTTGGGATAAGGTATTTCATGCTAAGCTGCAGGTGCGTCAGGACCTGAGGTAAGGTTCTATGGCAGAGCCCCATGAGTTGGGCGCTTGAATGCTGATTGCTGAATGTTAGTCCGTGAGGTATTGCATGTGATTGTATGCCTAGTCGGCTGTCGTGCGCTGCTTGACCATCATGCATTACATGATTTCTGCACCGAAAGCAAAATGGTTTAGAAATGGAAAGTTTATTGTTGAAAAAGGAGATTTGGATTTTGAAAGAAATGCATGCATTCATATTGTTGGATTTGGTGACCGTCAGCCTGGTATGGGACAGGATTGACGGGACGTCTAAAAACTGTGATGAAGCGTGGTATGGGACACGTGGAGTGGGATTCTCTTTGTCTATGAATTTCTTAGGACAACTGTTCGCACCAAGAAACGATGAGGGCGGGGAGGGGTCGCCGGGGCAGAGACCTGATCAAGGAAGCGGCTCCCGACAGGCTTCTAGTTGAGGTTGCGAACAGAGTGGCCTGGGTTATGCATTTGCAGGGTTGAGTCTAGATGTCGACCGGGTTCAACTGTAACAGTCTGAAAATTCGACCCAAATATCGGAATTTCTAAAGGAATGGAAACACTTCGTTAATACCCTCTGATCGACGCTCACTCAGGATTAGCTACCCTGAGATGACCAACCGAAGGGGAAAGGCTAACTGGGGAGAATTTTCCAAACAGCCGCCCGTTGGCCGAGACAGAGACAGAGTCGTAAATTAATGAAATTGACCACGAAATGAAATCCGACTCCGGACAATCGAATTAGTAAGACAAACACAATTACGAAATAAAGTCAGTTTCAGAAATGTCGCCAGAAGGGCAGACAGCCGGTGTACGTCGAGAAGCAAGACGTCAATGGAAAATTACCGAAATGCCCCCGGTAAATGCTCAGTCCTTAGGATTAATAGAATTAGGATTTTTGAGAGTAGATTCGACCAATCGAAATCAAATCCTGTCTGAAATTCGTTCGCACTCGAGACCCGATCGGTGCATTTGGCACGCAAATCGAGGCAAGTCAAATCAGTTGTCAAATCAATCGATGTCTTGTCAATCAATCAATTAAATCCATCGGTCACATCATGGCACAATTTCCAAGAATGTCAATCCATCAATCCATCAAGTAAATCAAGTGTCATTCAAGCATAGTAAACATCATATCCTTGTCACTATTCAACCTAACCCTATTATCTTATTTTGAATTTCACTATAACCCACATAAACCTCTCTCTCTCTCCTCCCTCACTCCCCTCTCTCCCGAAATCTCTCCCTCTCTTCTTCATTTCCTTCTTCTTCTTCCTTTCCCTTCTTGTTTGCTCGCCCGGCCGCCCGCTCCGCCACGTTGCCGCCGCCGTCCGAGCTTCCTCCGCCGCCACCGCCGTTCCATCTTCATTCGGTAAGACCCTCAACTCCTTTTCTCTTCTTTTCGTGGCCTTGAGAGCCTCCTTGAGGCCCGACCAACCTTCACCGTCTCTCTCTCTCTCTCCCTTGGTTGTTCGGCCATTCCCCGTCGTCGTCGTCGTTTCATTATTCCCCGGCCACCGTAGCTGGTTTCTCAATCTCCTCACCTCCCTTGACTCGTGGGATGATGTCTTAGGGACCGCGGAACCCCGTGGACTCGCCGGAGCAACCACAAACCGCCGCCCACTCCTCCCTTGCCGTTAGCACCCTCTCGGCCGCCCGGTGTACCCTTCGTTGTCATCACCATTCCACTTCATTTGGTAAGCTCTACTACTAACTCTAGTTTAGGTTAGTAGTATATGCGTGTAGGAAGATAGGCTAGAGACGGTTAGGCTTGATGTGAGGTTGAAATGAGAATAAGGGTAAGTTTACCATGGACTAAACATGTTGGAAATCTTGATTTGAGTTAAAATGGGGGCTGTTGGTATGTGGAATGAGCCCTAAAATGCTAAGTGTGGGCTGCAAACGGTGAGGTAGGCGTGTGTTGGTGAGGCCGTGAGGTATCAATGGGTTTAGGGGGCTTAATTTGCACTAAATGGAACAAAAACAAGCTACCGGGCCTAAGTGAAATTAATGGGCATGATGATGGACGAAATTAGGCTTATGAATGGGCCTCGGAAATATGGTTGGTGGACCGAGATTATGGGCTTGAGTATGTGGTTTAACGGGCCAAAGTAAAGTGTTGGGCTTAGGAGTCTTTATTTCGAGCAATTGGGCCAAAACTAAACAAAATGGGCCTAATCTAATTAATGGACCACTAATGGACGAAAATTCACTTAAATTGGGCCTAAATTAAGTCCATGAACATTAAAGAATGAAACCCAAAAATGTATATGGGCTTGGGTACTTGAATTGGGCCTAAAATAATGAATATGGGCCTGAATAGTAAACCTTTAGAAATGGGCTTGGGCCTCACACGAATTTAATAAAATAATAGGCCCAACCCATATGAATTAATTTAAGAATTAATCACTGGACCTCAACTATTGAAGTGGGCCTTAGGCCTAGTCGAACTTAGCTTGAGTAATTAGAGGCCCTTCATTAGATTAGACCTTGGTTTATATGGGCTCGATTAGTGGATTGTCCTTGGATAATTGATAGTATAGTAGACTTTTGTTTAAGATGTAAGGCGGACTTGGATTATCGAAACTTTGTGGATAGAGATAATTGATCTACGTCTGCTTGGCTCGTTGATCATGAGATGTATCAGTTGGTCGATTGATGTGCTCTGTCTTGCACTTATGATTATTGGCATGCATGCTCTGTGTTGAATTATTGATGTGATCATCTGGGCCCTGCATACATTCAGAGCATTGCATGAGTCACTGGGGATGTGACATGAGATTGTGCCCTGAGGGGAAGTGGAGAGAAAAGGGAGACCAACGTAAGGCGTCAGAAACTCAGTGTGGTACGGGCCTATGTGGCACCGAGATTCATGCCGTGTGGCACTGTTGGTAGCGCCCTGATGGGAAATGGAGAGAAAAGGGAGGCCAGCACAAGGCGTCCGAGACGCAGCGTGGCATGCCGTGTGGCACTGTTGGTAGAGCCTTGATGGGAATTGGAGTGATAGGCGGGCTGATCCATGGGATCTGTGATGGCCGTTTGAGGCCTGTGGCATTTGCATAATGTTATTGTTGATTGTCGATATTGCCCGTCTGTATTGCATGAATTGTTGTGACGACACTCGTGTTGGCTACATGAGAATTGATGATAACTGGGGAGATCGAGAGCGTTGGACTCCGAGTACCAAACTCTAGTTACTAGTTAGGACCGACCCCACTCGTATATCCTACCCTACGCTAGGATTAGTGGTGAGCTTGCTGAGTCCTCGACTCACTGGCGTTGGTTGCCGCCTTTTTCAGATTCAGGTCGCCAGTGATGGATGTGCCACCGATGCTTTTTGGTCTGCCGATCCAGATGGACACCCAGGTTACCCTCCATTTTGATATGCACGCTACCCTGTGGCATAGGCATGTGACGACTGTGCTCGTAGATCAGGGAGGTCCTTACTTAGTGCCCCATAGATTCGAGGCGTGGTTTAGAGAGGGCCTACATGGCTTTGAGGGACCCCAGAGAGATTCCCCGATTCCCATGGAGGAGGACCTATTTTGGCTCCAGCCTGCAGAATATGGAGGCCAGGTGATCGACCCCGACCCGAAGCAGGAGTTGCCGTCTCCAGGGCGCTCCGAGATAGATGGCCACGAGGAGGGCGATGCGATGGATACCGAGGAGGAGGATCCAGAGGAGGACCCTGTGGAGGATTCCGACGAGGAGGACTGAGTTATGGCAGAATCCCGATGTTTTGAGGATTAGTAGAGCGTAGGATGATCTACAGCTAGTGGTTTTTCTTTTGGTAGTCTGTACTTAACGCTAATCGTATTTATGAAACGTTGTTTATGTTTATCTTGTCCATGCTACCCCTTTGCTATGTATGCTTGTGTGTATGGATAGGAGGCACGCTTCCGCAGGTATGAGAATTTGGTGCAAGTTGCGTCGTCTGGTCTCGACGAAGAGAAAGTATCCCTGGGCCGTCGCTTATCGTGAACCAGGCGAGCGCGAGGTGTATCTTCCGCAGGAACGGGATGCCGCGTTCCCGAGAAGGGATCCGGGGCGTGACATCAACTGCATTTAAGCTGCAGCGAATATTTACATGCATATACATGTCAGTGGACGCGACAGTAGACGAAAGCTTGGTTGTTAGATTTAGAGTTCCGGATTCCTAAATGGGAATTTCGTTGTTTTAGGTGTGAGTGTTAGCAAGGATGAGCAATAGGGGCAGAAGACCGACTGCTGGTGCATCGAGCTCGAGGGCTCCTGAATCTGAAGGAGACCCCAGAATCGAAGAGATGATGAGGGTGCTGACGGAAGTGAGCAATTGATGGCTAGGCAAGCTGTTGAGAGAGCTGCCACTGTTGCCCAAGCAGCTGAGGCCGCCTTGGCCGCTGCGAATGGTGCCAATGGAGGCAATGGGCATGGAAATGGTGGACGTCAGACTCATCATATGGTGGAGCAATTTCTGAAGTTGCAGCCGTCGAAGTTTGATGGCAGTGGTGGTCCAAAGGTAGCTGCCTTGTGGATCGAGCAGCTGGAAAAGGCTTTCTCCGTGTTGGGTTGCGCAGATGAGGAGAAAGTCTCGTTGGCAACTTATCAACTTCAGGGTACTGCAGATGATTGGTGGAAAGCCACCAGAGGACGAGTCTTTCCGGATGGTATGAGGCCGAGCTGGACCGCCTTCTGTATAGCATTCAATGGCAAGTATTTCTCTGAGGTAGCCCTGGAAAGGAAAATGGAAGAGTTCATCAGGCTCCGCCAAGGATCACTGACTGTGGACCAGTATGAAGGTGAATTTGCCAGGCTGTCCAAGTTCGCACGAAGGCTGATTGACGACCCATGGGATAAGGCCAGGAGATTCAGGGAAGGATTGAGGCCCGAGTTGAAGAGTATGATCATCGCCACTGGGCTAAGGGACTACAATGAAATTTATGAGCGAGCACTGGCGATAGAGCGAGATCTGCAAGAGAAAGCCGCCGCATCTGGATCGCGGTTTGTGCCAAGGGGGAACTTCAGAGACTTTGGCAAGAGGCCAATGAAGGACAACCGCAGGTTCGTTCCACCTGCGAGGAGAACCCTGGGAAAGCCATCGTTCCCTGGGAATCAGGTCTGCCGTGACTGTGGCAGGAGGCATGGGAACAGCCCTTGCCCAAGGAAGATTGGAGGCTGCTTTGGATGTGGCCAGACAGGGCATATTCTGAGGAACTGCCCGAGGAAAGGTCAGAGACCCCCATTCCAGCAACAGCAACAGCAACAACCGCAGATGGTGAACACTCCGCAAGGAAACCTAAATCGTCCGCCTGCTCAGGGACGAGTATATGCAATGGCGCGCAAGGACGCTGAGAATGCGCCAGGGGTAATCACAAGTACCGTTTCTCTCTGTGGTCATACCGCTTATGCCTTGTTTGATCCGGGAGCGTCGCACTCCTTCGTATCTGCACGTTTTGTTGAGTTGTCTGGGATGAATGTTAAGCCGTTGGATGTGACTTTGCATGTAACCACCCCGCTGAAGGATAGAGTGGTTATTGCGTTAGGATGTAAGGGGTGTAAGTTAGCTCTGGGCGATAGGCAAGAAGAAATTGACTTAGCTGTTCTGCCCATGTATGATTTTGATGTGATTGTTGGCATGGATTGGCTAGTTAGGCATGGTGCAGTGGTAGACTGTAGTAGGAGTATCATACAGCTAAACCCAGTAGGCCACCCTGGGTATGAATTTAAGGGAAATCGTGGAGGAACGTCGATTCCTTGGATCTCATCTTTAGAGGCGACCAAGTTAATGGATGAAGGTTGCCTGGGATTTTTGGCATCAGTATTAGATTCGTCTGCCCTAGAAATGAAGTTAGAAGAAGTGCCTGTAGTAAGTGAGTATCCAGATGTATTTCCTCAAGAGTTGCCTGGATTGCCACCTGAGCGTGAAGTAGAATTTATGATTGAACTGGCACCTGGAACAGAGCCGATCTCGAAAGCACCGTATAGGATGTCGTTGTCGGAGTTGAAGGAATTGAAGGTGCAAATGCAAGAGCTACTGGATAAAGGATTTATCCGCCCCAGTGCTTCGCCATGGGGAGCTCCGGTGCTATTTGTTAAGAAGAAGGATGGATCACTAAGACTGTGCATCGATTACAGACAGCTGAACCAAGTGACGATCAAGAATAAGTATCCTCTACCAAGGATTGATGACCTGTTCGACCAACTTCAAGGCGCCTGCGTGTTCTCCAAGATAGACCTAAGGACAGGCTATCACCAGTTAAGGATTAAGAAAGAGGATGTGCCTAAGACTGCTTTTAGGACGAGGTATGGGCACTATGAGTTCACAGTTATGCCGTTTGGATTGACAAATGCTCCAGCCGCATTTATGGACATGATGAATCGAGTGTTCAAGGAGTTTCTGGATCAATTTGTGATAGTCTTCATTGATGACATATTGGTGTATTCGAAGAGTTCTGATGACCACGAGGAACACTTAAGGATCGTCCTGTGAATGCTAAGGGAACATTCGCTGTATGCGAAGTTTAGTAAGTGTGAGTTCTGGCTGAACAGAGTGGCGTTTCTTGGTCATATAGTATCTGGAGAAGGAATATCAGTGGACCCATCTAAGATTGAGGCAGTAGAGAAGTGGCCGAGACCTACGACCGTGACGGAAGTGCGAAGTTTCCTTGGATTGGCTGGGTATTATAGACGCTTCGTGGAAAGATTCTCTGTGATAGCGTCTCCTCTGACGCGTTTGTTGAAGAAGGAAATAAAGTTTCAATGGACTGAGAAATGCGAGGAGAGTTTTCAGGAGTTGAAGGATCGATTGACGTCCGCACCAGTGTTGACCATCCTATCTGGACCAGGAGGATTTGAGATATACAGCGATGCGTCATTAAGAGGATTGGGATGTGTCTTGATGCAGCATGGACGAGTAGTAGCTTATGCCTCTAGGCAGCTGAGGCCGCATGAGACGAATTACCCGACGCACGACTTGGAGTTAGCTGCCATAGTATTTGCATTGAAGATTTGGAGGCATTATCTGGTGGGAGAGAAATTCCAGATTTTTACGGACCATCAGAGTTTGAAGTATCTGTTCTCGCAGAAGGAGCTGAATATGAGGCAGCGTCGTTGGATGGAGTTGTTGAAGGACTACGACTGCGATATTTTGTACCATCCAGGAAAGGCGAATAAGGTGGCAGATGCTCTGAGTAGGAAGTCGAGCATTGCGCATATGATGGTCAAGGAGTGGACATTACTGGAGGAAATTAGAGACTCTGAGTTTAAGATGGAGGTTGGAAGCCTCTCGAGTCTGTTGGCTACCTTGCAGATCGAGCCAGAGATTCAGCTAAGGATCAAGGAGTTGCAGTCTACGGACCCCGAGGTACAGAAGATTGTGTTAATGAATGCAGAAGAGAGAAAGGCTGAGTTCCAAGTGACTACTGACGGAACGTTGAAGTTTAGAGGACGTCTGTGCGTGCCTAATGACGAGGCGCTAAAAGAGAAGATTTTGTCTGAGGCGCACAGGAGTAACTACAGTATTCATCCAAGAAGTACAAAGATGTATCAAAATTTGCGTTAGCACTATTGGTGGAATGGTATGAAAGTGGACGTGGCTAAGCATGTAGCCAAGTGCTTGACCTGTCAGCAAGTAAAGGCACAGCATTGTAAGCCTGGAGGACTGCTACAACCTTTGGAGATTCCAGAATGGAAATGGGAGCATGTCACTATGGATTTCGTGACAGGACTGCCGAGAAGTCAGAGAGGCAATGATTCAATCTGGGTAATCGTGGACAGACTGACGAAATCAGCGCACTTCATCGCAGTGCGAAAGGACTCTACGCTGGAAAGGTTGGCTGAGTTGTATGTGAGGCAGATTGTGAGGATTCATGGGGTGCCAGTAAGTATCGTATCTGATAGAGATCCTCGTTTCACCGCTACATTTTGGAAGAGTCTGCAGGGTGCTTTGGGAACAGAGTTGAGATTCAGTACAGCTTACCACCCTCAGACAGATGGTCAGTCGGAAAGGACGATACAGACCTTGGAAGACATGCTGAGAGCTTGTGTAATTGATTTCAAAGGAGGTTGGGAAGAGCAGTTGCATTTGGTGGAATTGGCCTACAACAACAGTTACCAGCAGAGTATCAGAATGGCACCGTTTGAGGCACTGTATGGAAGGGCCTGTAGAACGCCAATCTGTTGGGACGAAGTTGGTGAGAAAAGCATAACAGGCCCAGAATTAGTGCAGCAGTCAGTTGAGGCAGTCAGAGTGATCAGAGACAGATTGAGGACTGCGCAGAGTAGGCAGAAGAGTTATGCAGACAAGAGACGTAAGCCATTGGAATTCCAAGTTGGAGATCATGTGTTTCTGAAGGTGTCGCCGATGCGAGGACTATCTCGGTTTGGCAAGAAAGGAAAGTTGAGTCCAAGATTTGTTGGGCCATTCGAGATCCTGGAGAAGATCGGGACACTGGCTTATCGTCTAGCACTACCGCCGAACTTATCGCAGATTCATAATGTGTTTCATGTTTCGATGCTTCGAAAGTACGAGCCGGACCCTGGCCATATACTCGATCATGAAGTCATTGAAATGGATGACCGCGTCTCATACGTGGAAAGGCCAGTAAGGATTGAAGATCGCAAGGAGCAAGTCTTAAGGAATAAGACGATACCGCTGGTCAAGGTTATCTGGGAACACCATGGGACTGAAGGAGCGACTTGGGAAAGCGAGGACGAAATGAAGAAGAAGTACCCGTATTTGTTTGGGTAGCTCAGTGTAATTTCTGTTTTGTTGTAAGGGATGATGGATGTAACAGTCTGAAAATTCGACCCAAATATCGAAATTTCTAAAAGAATGGAGACACTTCGTTAATACCCTCTGATCGACGCTCACTCAGGATTAGCTACCCTGAGATGACCAACCGAAGGGGAAAGGCTAACTGGGGAGAATTTTCCAAACAGCCGCCCGTTGGTCTGGGACAGAGACAGAGTCGTAAATTAATGAAATTGACCACGAAATGAAATCCGACTTCGGACAATCGAACTAGTAAGACAAACACAATTAAGAAATAAAGTCAGTTTCAGAAATGTCGCCAGAAGGGCAGACAGCCGGTGTACGTCGAGAAGCAAGACGTCAATGGAAAATTACCGAAATGCCCCCGGTGATTGCTCAGTCCTTAGGATTATTAGAATTAGGATTTTTGAGAGTAGATTCGATAAGTCGAAATCAAATCCTATCCGAAATTCGTTCGCGCTCGAGACCCGATCGGTGCATTTGGCACGCAAATCGAGGCAAGTCAAATCAGTTGTCAAATCAATCGATGTCTTGTCAATCCATCAATCACATCCATCGGTCAATCATGGCACAATTTCCAAGGCAATCCATCAAGTCAAATCCAAGTACATATGTCACCCATCAAGTACAACATCAATCCATAACACTATTCAACCTAACCCCATTATCTTATTTTGAATTTTTGGCATTCTCTCTCTCTCCCTTAAACCTTCGGCCGGCCCTCCTCTCTCTCTCCTCTCCTTCATTTCTCTTCTTTTTCCTCTCTCCCTCACCTTCTCTCTCGGCTCACTCTCCCTTCGCCGTCCACCGCCCACGTTGCCGTCGTCTCCTCATCGTGCCGCCACCGTCGGCTCCTCCACGTTGCCTCGTCGTCTTGGTAAGTCCCCTTGACTCACTCTTGTACTTTTTACACGGCTTGGACCCCCCTCAAGAGGCCGAAACAGCCGCCCCTTTCCATCGTCGTTTCTTCGTCGTTTCGCTTCCGTTTGGGCTCGAACTTGTTCCGCCTTGTTCCCTTCCATTCCTCATGACTTTGGCTTGGTATATGGTCACCTTAGGACCCTTGGAACTCCGTGGAACAGCCGTGAACAGCCACGGTCGCCGCCGTCCTCCTCCCTTGCCGAGAGACCATCCGGCCGCCCGTTGTTCCTTGCCGTCCCCGTCGTCGTCCTCAACTCCTATAGGTAAGCTTCACTACTAACTCTAGCTTAGGTTAGTCGTATATGCATGTGTGGTTGTGTGAATTAGTTGCTAATTAAAATGATTAGTGGGTAATGTGGGTGATTAAGCTAGTTGGGCGTTGGATTATGTTGTTGGGATTAAAGGGGCGGCCGTGTGGGCCGTATGGAGAGAGAGATTGGGCCTTGAAATGTCATAGATGGGCTGAATGGGGTGAAGTTAGCGTGAGGCTTGATGGGCCAAAGGGAACTAATGGGCTTGGAAACTTTAAAATCAAGTAATTGGGCCAAAACTAATCAAAATGGGCCAAATCTAGTTAGTGGGCCACTAATGGACGAAAATCCACTTAAATTGGGCCTAAATTAAGCCCACGAACATTAAAGAATGAAACCCAAAAATGTATATGGGCTTGGGTATTCAAATTGGGCCTAAAATAATGAATATGGGCTTGAATAGTAAACCTTTAGAAATAGGCTTGGGCCTTGCACGAAATTAATAAAATAATAGGCCCAACCCCTATGAATTAATTTAAGAATTTATTATTGAACCTCAACTAATGAAGTGGGCCTTAGGCCCAGTCGAACTTAGCTCGATTAATTATGGGTTCTTAATTAGATTAGACTTTGGTTTATATGGGCTCGGTTAGTGGGTTGCCCTTGGGTAAGAGATGGCAGGGTAGGTTCTTGTATGAGATGTAAGGCGAATTTAGATGATCGAGACTTTGAAAGTAGAGGCCTACGATCCACGTCTATTTGCTTGATGAACGTGAGGTTCACTGATCGATTGAATGATGTGCTCTACTCCTGCACTTGTATTTATTTGCATGCATGCTCTGTGTTAAGTTATTGATGTGATCATCTGGGCCCTGCATACATTCAGAGCATTGCATGAGTCACTGGGAATGTGACATGAGATTGTGCCCTGAGGGGAAGTGGAGAGAAAAGGGAGACCAACGTAAGGCGTCAGAAACGCAGTGTGGTACGGGCCTATGTGGCACCGAGATTTATGCCGTGTGGCACTGTTGGTAGCGCCCTGATGGGAGATGGAGAGAAAAGGGAGGCCAGCATAAGGCGTCCGAGACGCAGCGTGGCATGCCGTGTGGCACTGTTGGTAGCGCCCTGATGGGAGATGGAGAGAAAAGGGAGGCCAGCATAAGGCGTCCGAGACGCAGCGTGGCATGCCGTGTGGCACTGTTGGTAGAGCCCTGATGGGAATTGGAGTGATAGGCGGGCTGATCCATGGGATCTGTGATGGCCGTTTGAGGCCTGTGGCATTTGCATAATGTTATTGTTGATTGTTGATATTGCCGTCTGCATTGCATGAATTGTTGTGACGAAACTCGTATTGGCTACATGAGGGGTGATAATAACTGGGGAGATCGAGAGCGTTGAACTTTGAATCCTGAACCCTAGTTACTGGTTAGGACCGACCCCACTTGTATATCCTACCCTACGCTAGGATTAGTGGTGAGCTTGCTGAGTCCTTGACTCACTGGCGTTGGTTGCCACCTTTTTCAGATCCAGGTCGCTAGTGATGGACATGCCACCGATGCTTTTTGGTCTGCCGATCCAGATGGACACCCAGGTTACCCTCCATTTTGATATGCACGCTACCCTGTGGCATAGGCATGTGACGACTGTACTCGTAGATCAGGGAGGTCCTTATTTAGTGCCCCATAGATTCGAGGCTTGGTTCAGAGAGGGCCTGCATGGCTTTGAGGGACCCCAGAGAGATTCCCCGATTCCCATGGAGGAGGACCCGTTTTGGCTCCAGCCTGCAGAATATGGAGGCCAGGTGATCGACCCCGACCCGAAGCAGGAGTTGCCGTCTCCAGGGCGCTCCGAGATAGATGGCCACGAGGAGGGCGATGCGATGGATACCGAGGAGGAGGATCCAGAGGAGGACCCTGTGGAGGATTCCGACGAGGAGGACTGAGTTATGGCAGAATTTCGATGGTTCGAGGATTTGGTTGTTAGCGTAGGAAGATCTGTGATTAGTAGTTTCTTTTTGGGAGTCTGTACCTAACGCTGATTATATTATGGAATGTTGATTTTGCTTATCTTGATTTTTGCTACCCCTTTGTCATGTATGCTTGTGTGTATGGATAGGAGGCACGCTTCCGCAGGTATGAGAATTTGGCGCAAGTTGCGTCGTCTGGTCGCGACGAAGAGAAATTTTCCCTGGGCCGTCGCTTATCGTGAACCAGTCGAGCGCGAGGTGTATCTTCCGCAGGAACGGGGTGCCGCGCTCCCGAGTAGGGATCCGGGGCGTGACAATGGATGTAAATTTCGAGGACGAAATTTTTATAAGAAGGGAAGAATTGTAACAGTCTGAAAATTCGACCCAAATATCGAAATTTCTAAAGGAATGGAAACAATTCGTTAATACCCTCTGATCGACGCTCACTCAGGATTAGCTACCCTGAGATGACTAACCGAAGGGGAAAGGCTAACTGGGGAGAATTTTCCAAACAGCCGCTCGTTGGTCTGAGACAGAGACAGAGTCGTAAATTAATGAAATTGACCACGAAATGAAATCCGACTTCGGACAATCGAATTAGTAAGACAAACACAATTAGGAAATAAAGTCAGTTTCAGAAATGTCGCCAGAAGGGCAGACAGCCGGTGTACGTCGAGAAGCAAGACGTCAATGGAAAATTACCGAAATGCCCCCGGTAAATGCTCAGTCCTTAGGATTATTAGAATTAGGATTTTTGAGAGTAGGTTCGACTAATCGAAATCAAATCCTGTCTGAAATTCGTTCGCGCTCGGGACCCGATCGGTGCATTTGGCACGCAAATCGAGGCAAGTCAAATCAGTTGTCAAATCAATCGATGTCTTGTCAATCAATCAATCAAATCCACCGGTCAATCATGGCACAATTTCCAAGGCAATCCATCAAGTCAATGTCAAGTACACATGTCTTGTAAAATTCAAATCAAGGTCACTATTCACTTACTATTCACCTCACCTAACACACTACCCCCTCTCACTTAAGTCTCTTCTCTCTCTCTCCTCCCTCATTCTCTCATTTTCGGCCACCCTCCTCTCTCCCCCTCTCCCGAAATCTCTCTCAACTCTCTCGGTTCTCTCCCTCCCCCGTCGGCCACCGTCGCCCGCCTCAAGCCGCCATCTTCCTCCGTCATCACCACCTCGAGGTAAGCCTCTTCTCCTCCTTACCTTGTTGTCCCATGGCCATGAGAGCCTCTTGAGACTGCCCCTCAACCTCACCGTCTATCTCTCTCTCTCGGTGATCTTCGTGTAGCCGCCACCGTCGTCGTCATTAATCACCTTCGTTCGGCCACCGCCGGCCACCACCGTCCACGAACGCACTTTGGTAAGCCTTCTAACTCATCTCTCTCCCTTGTCCACCGCCCCTTAAAGCTTGCCATTTGACCGAACCAACCCCAAACTTCCTTGTAGGCCGTGAACCACATTCGGCCGTTCCTCGCTCCGTCGTCCGTCGTTGTAGATTTTGGTCCAACTAAGGTAAGCTTCACTACTAACTCTAGCTTAGGTTAGTCGTATATGCATGTAAGAGGACAAATTAGGGGTTGGTTAGGCTTGATATGAGGCTAAGATGAGATTAATGTGCAACTTACCTTAGGCTATCTTGTGGGAATCTTGTTTGGGCCGTATGAGGGGGCCGGTAGTTCGCGAATTGGGCTGGAAAAATGTGAATGTGGGCTGTGAGGGATGGCTTAGGTGTGTGATGGAGAGGCCGTGGGGTGTTAATGGGCTTAGAGGGCTCAAATTGCACTAATTTGATCAAAAACAAGCTATCGGGCCAAGATACAACTATTGGGCTTGCTTATGGACGAGATTAACAATCAAAAAGGGGCTTGAACACATGATTAATGTGCTGTGTTGTTGGGTTTAGGCGTGTATTTAATGGGCCAAAGGGGACTAATGGGCTTGGAAGCTTTAAAATCAAGTAATTGGGCCAGAACTAATCAACATGGGCCTAATCTAGCTAGTGGGTCACTAATGGACGAAAACCCACTTAAATTGGGCCTAAATTAAGTCCATGAAAATTAAAGAATGAAACCCAAAAATGTATATGGGCTTGGGTACTCAAATTGGGCCTAAAATAATGAATATGGGCTTGAATAGTAAACCTTTAGAAATGGGCTTGGGCCTTGCATGAAATTAATAAAATAATAGGCCCAACCCATATGAATTAATTTAAGAATTAATTATTGGACCTCAACTATTGAAGTGGGCCTTAGGCCCAGTCGAACTTAGCTTGATTAATTAGAGGTTCTTAATTAGATTAGACCTTGGTTTATATGGGTTTGATTAACGAGTTGCCCTTGAGTAAGTGATGACAATGGCAGACTCTTGTATGAGATGTAAGGCGAATCTAGATGATCGAGACTTTGAAAGTAGAGGCCTACGACCCATGTCTGTTTGGTTGATGAACGTGAGGTTCACTGATCGATTGAATGATGTGCTCTACTCCTGCACTTGTATTTATTTGCATGCATGCTCTGTGTTAAGTTATTGATGTGATCATTTGGGCCATGCATACATTCAGAGCATTGCATGAGTCACTGGGAATGTGACATGAGATTGTGCCCTGAGGGGAAGTGGAGAGAAAAGGGAGACCAACGTAAGGCGTCAGAAACGCAGTGTGGTACGGGCCTATGTGGCACCAAGAATTATGCCGTGTGGCACTGTTGGTAGCGCCCTGATGGGAGATGGAGAGAAAAGGGAGGCCAGCATAAGGCGTCCGAGACGCAGCGTGGCATGCCGTGTGGCACCGTTGGTAGAGCTCTGATGGGAATTGGAGTGATAGGCGGGCTGATCCATGGGATCTGTGATGGCCGTTTGAGGCCTGTGGCATTTGCATAATGTTATTTCCGATTGTTGATATTGCCCGTCTGTATTGCATGAATTGTTGTGACGAAACTCGTATTGGCTATATGAGGCATGATGATAACTGGGGAGATCGAGAGCGTTGGACTCCGAGTACCAAACCCTAGTTACTAGTTAGGACCGACCCCACTCGTATATCCTACCCTACGCTAGGATTAGTGGTGAGCTTGCTGAGTCCTCGACTCACTGGCGTTGGTTGCCACCTTTTTCAGACCCAAGTCGCTAGTGATGGATGCGCCACCGATGCTTTTTGGTCTGCCGATCCAGATGGACACCCAGGTTACCCTCCATTTTGATATGCACGCTACCCTGTGGCATAGGCACGTGACGACCGTACTCGTAGATCAGGGAGGTCCGTATTTAGTTCCCCATAGATTCGAGGCTTGGCTTAGAGAGGGCCTACATGGCTTTGAGGGACCCTAGAGAGATTCCCCGATTCCCATGGAGGAGGACCCGTTTTGGCTCCAGCCTGCAGAATATGGAGGCCAGGTGATCGACCCCGACCCGAAGCAGAAGTTGCCGTCTCCAGGGCGCTCCGAGATAGATGGCCACGAGGAGGGCGATGCGATGGATACAGAGGAGGAGGATCTAGAGGAGGACCCTGTGGAGGATCCCGACGAGGAGGACTGAGTTATGGCAGAATCCCGATGTTTTGAGGATTAGTAGAGCGTAGGATGATCTACAGCTAGTGGTTTTCTTTTGGTAGTCTGAACCTAACGCTAATCGTATTTATGAAATGTTGTTTATGTTTATCTTGTCCATGCTACCCCTTTGCTATGTATGCTTGTGTGTATGGATAGGAGGCACGCTTCCGCAGGTATGAGAATTTGGCGCAAGTGTCGTCGTCTGGTCGCGACGAAGAGAAAGTATCCCTGGGCCGTCGCTTATCGTGAACCAGGCGAGCGCGAGGTGTATCTTCCGCAGGAACGGGATGCCGCGTTCCCGAGAAGGGATCCGGGGCGTGACAGTTTGTTAAGAAGAAAGATGGATCGCTAAGACTGTGCATCGACTACAGACAGCTGAACCAAGTGACGATCAAGAACAAGTATCCTCTGCCAAGGATTGATGACCTGTTTGATCAGCTTCAAGGTGCATGTGTGTTCTCCAAGATAGACCTAAGGACAGGCTATCACCAATTGAGGATTAAGAAGGAGGACGTGCCTAAGACTGCCTTTAGGACGAGGTATGGGCACTACGAGTTCATAGTTATGCAGTTTGGATTGACGAACGCCCCGGCAGCATTTATGGACATGATGAATCGAGTATTCAAGGAGTTTCTGGATCAGTTCGTGATAGTCTTCATTGATGACATATTGGTGTATTCGAAGAGTCCTGGGAACCACGAGGAACACTTAAGGATTGTCCTACAGACGTTAAGGGAACACTCGCTTTATGCGAAGTTTAGTAAGTGTGAGTTCTGGTTAAGCAGAGTGGCGTTTCTTGGTCATATAGTATCTGGAGAAGGAATATCGGTGCATCCATCTAAGATTGAAGCCATGGAGAAGTGGCCGAGGCCAACAACTGTGCTTGAAGTACGAAGTTTTCTTGGATTGGCTGGGTATTACAGAAGCTTTGTGGAAAGGTTCTCGGTGTTAGCGTCTCCTCTGACCCATTTGTTGAAGAAGGAAACAAGGTTTGAATGGACCGAGAGGTGCGAGGAAAGTTTTCAGGAGTTGAAGGATCGATTAACTTCCGCACCAGTGTTGACCATCCCATCTGGACCTGGAGGGTTTGAGATATACAGCGATGCGTCATTAAGAGGATTGGGATGCGTCTTGATGCAGCATGGACGAGTAGTAGCTTATGCATCTAGACAGCTGAGGCCGCATGAGATGAACTACCCGACGCACGACCTGGAGTTAGCCGCCATAGTGTTCGCATTGAAGATTTGGAGGCATTACTTGGTGGGAGAGAAATTTCAGATCTACACCGATCATCAGAGTTTGAAGTATTTGTTTTCGCAGAAAGAACTGAATATGAGGCAGCGTCGTTGGATGGAGCTGTTGAAGGACTACGACTGCGATATTTTGTACCATCCAGGAAAGGCGAATAAGGTAGCGGATGCTCTGAGTAGGAAGTCAAGCATTGCGCGTATGATGGTCAAGGAGTGGACATTACTGGAGGAAATCAGAGATTCTGAGTTCAAGGTCGAGGTAGGAAACCTCTCGAGTCTGATGGCTACGTTGCAGATTGAACCAGAGATTCAGCTAAGGATCAAAGAGTTGCAATCTACGGACCCGGACATTCAGAAGATTATAGCGATGAATGCAGATGAGAGGAAGGCTGAGTTCCAAGTAACTGCTGATGGAATATTGAAGTTTAGAGGACGTTTGTGCGTGCCAAGCGATGAAGAGCTGAAGGAAAGGATTTTGTCTGAGGCGCACAGAAGTAACTACAGTATTCATCCAGGGAGTACGAAGATGTATCAGAATTTGCGTCAGCATTATTGGTGGAATGGAATGAAGGTAGATGTGGCTAAGCATGTAGCTAAGTGTCTGACGTGCCAATAGGTAAAGGCACAGCATTGTAAGCCTGGAGGATTATTGCAACCATTGGAAATCCCAGAGTGGAAATGGGAGCATGTCACTATGGATTTTGTGACAAGATTGCCAAGAAGTCAGAGAGGCAATGATTCGATATGGGTAATAGTGGACAGACTGACGAAATCAGCTCATTTCATTGCAGTGCGAAAGGACTCTACCTTGGAAAAGTTGGCTGAATTGTACGTGAGGCAGATAGTGAGATTGCATGGGGTACCAGTAAGCATTGTATCGGACAGAGATCCTCGTTTCACAGCGACGTTTTGGAAGAGTTTGCAGGGTGCTTTGGGAACTGAGTTGAGATTCAGTACAGCCTATCATCCTCATACAGACGGTCAGTCGGAAAGGACTATACAGACTCTGGAGGACATGCTGAAAGCGTGTGTAATCGATTTCAAAGGAGGCTGGGAAGAACAGTTACACTTAGTGGAATTTACCTACAATAACAGCTATCAGCAGAGTATCAGAATGGCACCGTTTGAGGCATTGTATGGGAGAGCTTGCAGAACTCCGATTTGTTGGGACGAAGTTGGCGAGAAAAGTATAACAGGCCCGGAATTAGTACAGCAGTCAGTCGAGGCAGTCAGGGTGATTAGAGACAGACTGAGGACCGCTCAAAGTAGGCAGAAGAGCTATGCAGACAAGAGACGTAAGCCATTGGAATTTCAAGCTGGAGATCATGTATTTCTGAAGGTGTTGCCGATGCGAAGACTATCTCGGTTTGGCAAGAAAGGAAAGTTGAGTCCAAGATTTGTTGGGCCATTCGAGATTTTAGAGAAGATCGGGACATTAGCTTATCGTCTTGCACTGCCGCCAAACTTATCGCAAATTCATAATGTGTTTCATGTGTCGATGCTTCGGAAGTACGAGCCGGACCCTGGCCATATACTCGATCATGAAGTCATTGAAATGGATGACCGCGTCTCGTACGTGGAAAGGCCAGTAAGGATTGAAGATCGTAAGGAGCAAGTCTTGACGAACAAGACAATATCGCTGGTCAAGGTTATCTGGGAGCACCATGGGACTGAAGGAGCAACTTGGGAAAGCGAGGACGAAATGAAGAAGAAGTATCCGTATTTGTTTGGGTAGCTCAGTGTAAATTCTGTTTTGTTGTAAGGATTGATGAATGTAAATTTCGGGGACGAAATTTTTATAAGAAGGGAAGAATTGTGACAGTCTGAAAATTCGACCCGATTGTCGGAAATTCTAAATGAATGGAAATACTTCGTTAATACACTCTGATCGACGCTCACTCAGGATTAGCTACCCCGAGTTGACCAACCGAAGGGGAAAGGCTATCTGGGAAGAATTTTTCCAAACAGCCGCCCGTTGGTCTGAGACAGAGACAGAGTCGTTATTTAATGAAATTGACCACAAAATGAAATCCGACTTTGGACAATCGAATCAGTAAGATAAACACAATTAAGAAATGAACTCAGTTTCAGAAATGTCGCCAGAAGGGCAGACAGCCGGTGTACGTCGTGAAGCAAGACGCGATTGGAAAATTACCGAAATACCCCCGGTAAATGCTCAGTCCTTAGAATTAGTTGAATTAGGATTTTTGGGAGTAGATTCGGTCAATCGAAATCAAATCCTGTCTAAAATTCGTTCGCGCTCGGGACCCGATTGGTGCATTTGGCACGCAAATCGAGGCAAGTCAAATCAGTTGTCAAATCAATCAAACGTCTTGTCAATCAATCAATCACATCATGGCACAATTTCCAAGAATGTCAATCCATCAATCCATCAAGTAAATCAAGTGTCATTCAAGCATAGTAAACATCATATCCTTGTCACTATTCAACCTAACCCCATTATCTTATTTTGAATTTCACTATAACCCACATAAACCTCTCTCTCTCTCCTCCCTCACTCTCTCATTTTCGGCAATACCCTCACCTCTCTCTCCCTCCCGAAATCTCTCCCCCTCACGGTTTCCTTCGGCTGCCGCTCCTCCACCGTGAGCCACCGTCGTCCGCCACCTTCCCCGTCGCCACCACTTCACGGTAAGCCCCTTCTCATCCTTCCTTTGTTGTTCCGTGGCCTTGGGAGCCTCTTGAAGCCCGACCTCAACTCATCTCTTCTCTATCTCCCTCGGGTTTCAAGCCGGCCGCCCGACCATCGTCGTCGTTCGTCGTCGTTCGGCTACCGTCCCTCACCGCCGATCATCCCCACTCCTTGGTAAGCTTCTTGACTCACCTTCCTTCCATTTCCACAAACGTGAGGCGCCGTTCAATAGCCAACCGAACCCGATTCTCCTTGTAGGCCGTGAACCCTATTCGGCCGTCCGGTGTTTCCCCGGCTTGCATCGTCGTTCCGAGCCGCTTTAGGTAAGCTCTACCCCTAATCTTGGTTTAGGTTAATTGTATATGTATGTGAAATGTGTTCTAGAGGGCTGTCCATGATGGTTTATAGAAGAAATTGTATGGTTAAAGGTTAGGCAAGTTATGTTTGTTGAGGTGATTAGTATGTTAGGTTAAACTAAGAGCTTAGAGACTTGGAGAGGGCTGGAAATTTGGTATTCAAGGTTGTGGGAGTTCGGTTTGGGCGTGTATGGGATGGCCGAAGTGTATTAGTGGGCTCGGGAAATTGAATAAGGTAAGTTGGGCTTAAAATAAGCTAACGGGCCGAAGACATTCCAAAGGACTTGCCCATGGACGAAACTAACAACTTGAACGGGCCTTAAAAACGTGAATTGTGGGCTGCAAGTGTGGGCTTAGGCGTGTACTTAAAGGGCCAAAGGGAACTAATGGGCTTGGAAGCTTTAAATTCAAGTAATTGGGCCAAAATTTAACAAAATGGGCCTAACCTAACTAATGGGCCACTAAGGGACGAAAATCCACTTAAATTGGGCCTAAATTAAGTCTATGAACATCTAAGAATGAAACCCAAAAGTGTATATGGGCTTGGGTTATCAATTTGGGCCTAAAATAATGGAAATGGGCTTAAATAATAAATCCTTAGAAATGGGCTTGGGCCTTACGCGAAATTAATAAAATAATAGGCCCAACCCATATGATTTAATTTAAGAATTTATTATTGGACCTCAACTTTTGAAGTGGGCCTTAGGCCCAGTCGAACTTAGCTTGATTAATTAAAGACCCTTAATTAGATTAGACCTTGGCTTATATGGGCTCGATTAATGGGTTGCTCTTGGGTAAGTAATGGTATGGTAGAACTTCGTATGAGATGTAAGGCGAACTTAGGTGATCGAAACTTCGTGAGTAGAGGCATTTGATCTATGTCCGCTTGGCTCGATGAACATGAGATCGATTGAATGGTTGAATGACGTACTCTGCTCTTGCACTTATGTTTCTTGGCATGCATGCTCTGTGTTGAATTGTCGATGTGATCATTTGGGCCCTGCATACATTCAGAGCATTGCATGAGTCACCGAAGATGTGACATGAGAATGTGCCCAAGATGGGGAAATGGAGAGAAAAGGGAGACCAACGTAAGGCGTCAGAAACGCAGTGTGGTAATTGCCGTGTGGCACTGAGATTGAGCCCTGATGGGAATTGGAGTGATAGGCGGGCTGGTCCATGGGATCCGTGATGGCCGCTTGAGGCCCGTAGCATTGCATGACATGATTGTTGATTGTTTGATATTGCCCGTCTGTATTGTGCAACTTGTATTATTATGTGGTTCGTGTTGGTTACAATGGGCTATAGTATCTTGGGAGATCGAGAGTGGTTGGACCCTGAACCCTTAAACCTAGATATTGGTTAGGACCGACCCCGCTTGCATATCCTACCCTACGCTAGGATTAGTGGTGAGCTTGCTGAGTCCTCGACTCACTGGCGTTGGTTGCCTCTTTTACAGATCCAGGTCACCAGTAATGGCCGCTCCGCCGATGCTTTTTGGACTGCCGATTCAGATGGACACTCACATCACCCTCCATTTTGATATGCACGTTACCCTGTGGCATAGGCATGTGACGACTGTACTCGTAGATCAGGGAGGTCCTTACTTAGTGCCCCATAGGTTTGAGGCTTGGTTTAGAGAGGGCCTTCATGGCTTTGAGGGACCCTAGCGAGATTCCCCGATACCCATGGAGGAGGACCCATTCTGGCTGCAGCCTGCTGAGTATGGAGGCCAGGTGATCGACCCCGACCCACTGCAGGAGTTGCCGTCCCAGGGACGATCTGAGATTGATGGCCACGAGGAGGGCGATGCCATGGATACCGATGAGGAGGATCCAGAAGAAGACCCAGTGGAGGATTCCGATGAGGAGCCGGAGGAGGACTGAGTCCCTGGCAGTGGTTTAGTGTTTTGGAATTTGCATGAGCGTGGGTTCGTCTGTAGGTTGTGGCTTCTTTTTGGGGTCTGTACCTAACGCTTGATATGTATATAATGCTGTTTGTATTTACTCTGTCTATGCTGCCCTTTGGCCTTGTATGCTTGTGTGAATGGAATGGAGGCACGCTTCCGCAAGTATGAAAGTTCGTTGAAGGCCGCGTCGTCTGGTTGCGACGAAGTGAAAAATTTTCTAGGCCGTCGCATACCGTAAAACCAGGCGAGTGCGAGGTGTATCTTCCGCAGGAACGGGATGCCGCGTTCCCGAGTGGGGATCAGGGGCGTGACGGTTTTCTCAGAGTCCTTCTTGCAGGTGGAACGAACCTGCGGGTGTCCTTCATTGGCCTCTTGCCAAAGTCCCTGAAGTTCCCTCTTGGCACAAACCGCGATCCAGATGCAGCGGCCTTCTCCTGCAGATCTCGCTCTATCGCCAAGGCTCGCTCATAAATCTCATTATAGTCCCTCAATCCTGTGGCGATTATCATACTCTTCAGTTCAGGTCTCAAATCTTTTCGGAACCTTCTGGCTTTGTCCCACGGATCCTCAATCAGTCTTCGAGCAAACTTGGACAATCTAGTAAATTCACCTACATACTGATCCACCGTCATAGATCCTTGGCGAAGCCTTATGAACTCTTCCATTTTCCTCTCTTGCGCTGCCTCAGAAAAATACTTGCCGTTAAATGCTGCACAAAAAGCAGCCCAGTTTGGCCTCATGCCATCAGGAAAGACTCGTCCTCTAGTGGCCTTCCACCAGTCATCTGCAGTCCCTTGAAGCTGATAAGTCGCCAGCGAAACCTTTTCCTCATCTGCGCAACCTAACACAGAGAAAGCCTTCTCCAGCTGCTCGATCCACAAGGCAGCTACTTCTGGACCACCACTACCATCAAACTTCGACGGTTGCAACTTCAGAAACTGTTCCACCATGTGATGAGTCTGACGTCCTCCATTTCCATGCCCATTGCCTCCATTGGCTCCATTCGCAGCGGCCAAGGCGGCCTCAGCTGCTTGGGCTACAGTGGCAGCTCTCTCAGCAGCTTGCCTAGCCATCAAGTTACTCACTTCAGTCAGAACTCTCATCATCTCTTCGATCCTAGGATCTCCTTTAGGCTCAGGAGCCCTTGAGCTCGATGCACCAGCAGTCGGTCTTCTGCCCCTATTGCTCATCCTTGCTAAAACTCACACCTAAAACAAACGAAATTCCCATTCAGGAATTCGGAATTCTAAATCTAGCAACCAAGCTTTCGTCTACTGTCGCGTCCACTGACATGTATATGCATAAAAATATTCGCTGCAGCTTAAATGCAGTTGGACCCAGTTGACATCTAGACTCAACCTGACAATGCACAACCTAGGCCACTCTATTCGCCACCTCAACTAGAAGCCTGTCGGGAGCCGCTTCCTTGATCAGGTCTCTGCCCCGTCGACCGCTCCCCGCCCTCATCGCTTCTTGGTGCGAACAGTTGTCCCAAGTTACCCACAGACAGAGTGAATCCCATTCCACATGTCCCATACCACGCTTCATTACAGTTTTTAGACGTCTCGTCAATCCCGTCCCATACCAGGCTGACGGTTACCAAATCCAACAACATGAGATGCATGTAGTTTCCAAGCCCAAATCTCATTTTTCAAACAATGTCGGTTTCTGAATCATTTCGTTTTCGATGCGAAAATCATGCAATGCATGATGGTCAAGCAGTGCGCGACAGCTGACTAGGCATACAAACAAAAGCAACACCTAACAAGTTAACCATACGGAAATCAGCAATCAAGCGCCCTACTCATGGGGCTCTGCCTTAGAATCTTACCTCAGGTCCTAACGCACCTGCAACTTAGTTCAGAATACCTCTGCCTCAATCTGCTCTAGGCAACCAATCGAACTAAGCATTCACATGCTTCAATCAATTCATGCATTGTACCATTTCCTATCCTTAGGTCTAGGGTCTGTCTATCTAACTACCCCAAATCAACATCCTTATCACTCCAGATCCTCGAACGGTCTCGTATCGAGCTGACCTTGCTCTGATACCACTCGAACAGGGATGTCACGCCCCGAACCCCAATCGGACATGCGGCATCCCGTTCCTGCTACCGAAACTCAACGCACTCGCCTGGTATACAAAGCACGACGTCCTAGGAAAAACTCTTCGTCGCGACCAGACGACAAGTCCTTCGTCTGACATTCGAACCTGCGGAAACGTGCCTCCTATCTTACATACATGCATACGGAACAGAGGGGTAGAACGAACAATATAAACACAAATAACAATATATACATATCAACATCAGCGTTAGGTACAGACCCCCAAAAAGATACCCCCACCTACAGACAAACCTGCGCTCAAACAACCCCAAAAGACTAGACCAGCATCAGGGATTCAATCCTCCTCAGGCTCCTCTTCGGAATCCTCCACGGGGTCCTCCTCTGGATCCTCCTCATCGATGTCCATGGCATCGCCCTCCTCGTGGCCATCAATCTCAGAGCGTCCGGGAGACGGCAACTCCTGCAGTGGGTCGGGGTCGATCACCTGGCCTCCATACTCGGCAGGCTGCAGCCAGAACGGGTCCTCCTCCATGGGTATCGGGGAATCTCGCTGGGGTCCCTCAAAGCCATGAAGGCCCTCTCTAAACCACGCCTCGAACCTATGGGGTACTAGGTAGGGTCCACCATGATCTACTAGTACAGTCGTCACATGCCTATGCCATAGAGTAGCGTGCATATCAAAATGGAGGGTGATCTGAGTATCCATCTGAATCGGCAGTCCAAAAAGCATCGGGGGTGCAGCCATCACTGGCGTCCAGGATCTGAAAAAGGAAGGTAACCACCACCAGTGAGTCGAGGACTCAGCAAGCTCACCACTAATCCTAGCGTAGGGTAGGGTATACAAGTGAGGTCGGTCCTAACCAGTATCTAGGGTTCAGGGTTCAGGATCTAACCACTCTCGATCTCCCAAGATACTATATGTGACAGTCTGAAAATTCGACCCGATTGTCGGAGATTCTAAATGAATGGAAATACTTCGTTAATACCCTCTGATCGACGCTCACTCAGGATTAGTTACCCTGAGTTGACCAACCGAAGGGAAAAGGCTATCTGGGAAGAATTTTCCAAACAGCCGCCCGTTGATCTGAGACAGAGACAGAGTCGTTATTTAATGAAATTGACCACAAAATGAAATCCGACTTTGGATAATCGAATCAGTAAGATAAACACAATTAAGAAATGAACTCAGTTTCAGAAATGTCGCCAGAAGGGCAGACAGCCGGTGTACGTCGTGAAGCAAGACGTGATTGGAAAATTACCGAAATGCCCCCGGTAAATGCTCAGTCCTTAGGATTAGTTGAATTAGGATTTTTGAGAGTAGATTCGTTGAATCCAAATCAAATCCTGTCTGAAAGTTCGTTCGCGCTCGGGACCCGATCGGTGCATTTGGCACGCAAATCGAGACAACTCAAATCAGTTGTCAAACTAATCGATGTCTTGTCAATCAATCAGTCACATCATGGCACAATTTCCAAGAATGTCAACCCATCAATCCATCAAGTAAATCAAGTGTCATTCAAGCATAGTAAACATCATATCCCTAACACTATTACCCCATTACCTACCCCACTAACCCATTTGAATTTGACTTAAACCTTGCCTTCTCTCTCTCCTCCCTCACTTCCTCTCATTTTCGGCCACTCCCTCACTCCTCTCTCTCCCGAAATCTCTCTCTCTCCCTCGGTGGTCCTCTCGGCCGCCACCGTTGGCCGCCTCAAGCCGCCGCCCGTCCGCCACTTTCCGGCCGCCATTGCCACCGTCCCGCCTCTAAGTCACCTCGGTAAGTTTCCCCTCCTCCCTCTCCTCGCCGTTTCGTAGCTTGAAAGCCACTTTGAAGCCGACCCTAACTCTCCCTCTCCCTCGGGTTTTCTCGAGCCGGCACCGTCCAACCGCCACCATCATCGTCGTCGTACGGCCACCGCCATCCACGTACGCACCGTGGTAAGCTCCCTAGCCTTCTTCTCTTTCATTTTCTTGGCCGACCAACTCCATTTGAAACCCGAACCAGCCTCGTTCCCCTTGTAGGCCGAGAGCCTCTCTTGTGCCGCCGGTGTTCTCTTCGTCGTTGCCGCTCATTCCATCCCATTTTAGGTAAGCTCTACTACTAATCTTGGTTTAGGTTAGTAGTATATGTAGGTGGAATGTGAAATAGAGGACTGAATGTGGTGATTTTCGGAGAAGATTGCATGGTTAAAGGTTAAGCAAGTTATGTTAGTTAAGGTGATTAGTGTGTTAGGTTAAACTAAGAGCTTAGAGACTTGGAGAGGGCTGGAAATCATGTACATTGGGCTGCGAATGAGTGACTTGGGCGTGTATGAGGTGGACCGAAATGTGTTAGTGGGCTTGGGACTTAAATTATGCAAGTTATACCTAAAATAAGCTAACGGGCCTAAGATACCCTAATGGACTTGCTAATGGACGAGATTAACAATCTGAATGGGCCCCGAAAACATGATTAGTGGGCTGATTTAGTGGGCTTAGGCGTGTACCTTAATGGGCCAAAGGATAATAATGGGCTTAAGAGCCTTTAATTCAAGTAATTGGACCCAAGTGATGCAAGATGGGCTTAATTTGTAATGGTGGGCCTCAATGGACGAAAATCTACTTAATTTGGGCATAATCTATAATTTCGAATATTAAAATATGAAGCCTAATGATATATATGGGCTTGGGAAATCAAATTGGGCCTGAAATAGTTGAAATGGGCTTAAATGGATAACCTTTAACAATGGGCTTGGGCCCCACACGAAATTTAATATTAATAATGGGCCCAAACCATATATTTAATTTAAGAAATAAATTATGGGCCTCAAACCTTGAAGTGGGCCTTAGGCCCAGTCGAACCTAATTCAATTAATTAGACCCTTACTTAGGTTAAACCTTGGTTTATATGGGTTCAATTAGGGGATCGCCATGGTGAGCAATAGTATGACCGGATCGCGAGTATGATGTTAATACGAGCCTAGATGATCGAGAATCTGAATGTCTAGTACTAACCTTACGATCGTATGGCATGATGAACCTGAGATCTTATTAGACGATCGATTGATGTACTCTGTCCTTGTACTTGTGTACTTTGGCATGCATGCTCTGTGTTTGAATTACTGATGCAATCGTTTCGGCCCCGCATACATTCAGAGCATTGCATGAGTTACCGAAGATGTGACATGAGAATGTGCCCAAGATGGGGAAATGGAGAGAAAAGGGAGACCAACGTAAGGCGTCAGAAACGCAGTGTGGTACTTGCCGTGTGGCACTGAGATTGAGCCCTGATGGGAATTGGAGTGATAGGCGGGCTGATCCATGGGATCCGTGATGGCCGCTTGAGGCCTGCAACATTGCATGACATGACTGCTGATTGTTTGATATTGCCCGTCTGTATTGTACCACTTGTTTTATTATGTGGTTCGTGACGGTTTCGATGGGCTATAGTATCTTGGGAGATCGAGAGTGGTTGGATCCCGAACCATGAAACCTAGATACTAGTTAGGACCGACCCCACTTGTATATCCTACCCTACGCTAGGATTAGTGGTGAGCTTGCTGAGTCCTCGACTCACTGGGGGTGGTTACCTTCCTTTTTCAGATCCCAAACGCTAGTGATGGCTGCACCCCCGATGCTTTTTGGACTGCCGATTCAGATGGACACTCAGATCACCCTCCATTTTGATATGCACGCTACCCTGTGGCATCGGGATGTGACGACTGTACTCGTAGATCAGGGAGGTCCTTACCTAGTGCCCCATAGGTTCGAGGCGTGGTTTAGAGAGGGCCTCCATGGCTTTGAGGGACCCCAGAGAGATTCCCCGATACCCATGGAGGAGGACCCATTCTGGCTGCAGCCTGCCGAGTATGGAGGCCAGGTGATCGACCCCGACCCACTGCAGGAGTTGCCGTCCCCTGGACGATCTGAGATTGATGGCCACAAGGAGGGTGATGCCATGGATACAGATGAGGAGGATCCAAAAGAGGACCCCGTGGAGGATTCCAACGAAGAGCCTGAGGAGGACTGAGTTTCAGATGCTGGTCTGGTATTTTGATGTATGTTGAGAGCGTAGGTTAGGCAGCAGGTTGTGGTTTCTTTTTGGGGTCTGTACCTAACGCTTGATATGTATATAATGCTATTTGTATTTACCTTGTCTATGCTACCCTTTGCTATGCATGCTTGTGTGTGTGGCCAGGAGGCACGCTTCCGCAGGTTCGTAATTTTACTGAGGACGCGTCGTCTGGTTGCGACGAAGAGATTCATCCTGGGCCGTCGAACTTTTGAAACTAGGCGAGCGCGAGGTGTATCTTCCGCAGGGATGGGATGCTGCGTTCCCGAATAGGGATCCGGGGCGTGACAACCCCGTTCGAGTGGTATCAGAGCAAGGTCAGCTCGATATGAGACCGTTCGAGGTTCTGGAGTGATAAGGATGTTGATTTTGGGGTAGTTAGATAGACAGACCCTAGACCTAAGAATTAAAAAGGGTACAATGCATGAATTGATTGGCGCATGTGAATGCTTAGTTCGATTGGTTGCCTAGAGTAGACTGAGGCAGAGGTATTCTGAATTAAGTTGCAGGCGCGTCAGGACCTGAGGTAAGGTCCTAAGGCAGAGCCCCATGAGTAGGGCGCTTGATTTCTGATTGCTGAATGTTAGCCTGTGAGATATTTCTTGTGGTTGTACGCCTAGTCGGCTGTCGCGCGCTGTCTGACCATCATGCATTGCATGACTTCTGCATTAAAGGCGAAATGGTTTATAAATGAAAGTTGTTAAAAAGGGGATTTGGATTTGAAAAGTGCATGCATCTCATGTTGTTTGATTTGGTGACCGTCAGCCTGGTATGGGACAGGATTGACGGGACGTCTAAAAACTGTGATGAAGCGTGGTATGGGACACGTGGAGTGGGATTCTCTCTGTCTTTGGGTGACTTAGGACAACTGTTCGCACCAAGAAACGATGAGGGCAGGGAGTGGTCGCCGGGGCAGAGACCTGATCAAGGAAGCGGCTCCCGACAGGCTTCTAGTTGAGGTGGCGAACAGAGTGGCCTAGATTGTGCATTTTCAGGTTGAGTCTAGATGTCAACTAGGTCCAACTGCATTTAAGCTGCAGCGAATATTTACATGCATATACATGTCAGCGGACGCGACAGTAGACGAAAGCTTGGTTGCTAGATTTAGAGTTCCGAATTCCTGAATGGGAATTTCGTTTGTTTTAGGTGTGAGTGTTAGCGAGGATGAGCAATAGGGGTAGAAGACCGGCTGCTGGTGCATCGAGCTCGAGGGCTCTCGAGTCAGAAGGGGACCCTAGGATCGAAGAGATGATGAGAGTTATGACTGAAGTGAGTAACCTGATGGCTAGGCAAGCTGCTAAGAGAGCTGCCACTGTTGCCTAAGCAGCTGAGGCCGCCTTGGCCGCTGCAAATGGAGCCAATGGAGGCAATGGCCATGGAAATGGAGGACGTCAGACTCATCACATTGTGGAACAGTTTCTGAAGTTGCAGCCGTCGAGGTTTGATGGTAGTGGTGGTCCCGAAGTAGCTGCCTTGTGGATCGAACAGCTTGAGAAGGCTTTCACTGTGTTGGGTTGCACGGATGAGGAGAAGGTGTCGTTGGCAACTTATCAGCTCCAGGGTACTGCAGATGACTGGTGGAAGGCCACTAGAGGACGAGTCTTTCCTGATGGCATGAGGCCAAACTGGGCTGCTTTCTGTGCAGCATTTAATGGAAAGTATTTTTCTAAGGCAGCCCAAGAGAGGAAAATGGAAGAGCTCATAAGGCTTCGATAAGGATCTATGACCGCGGATCAGTACGAGGGTGAGTTTGCCAGATTGTCCAAGTTTGCTCGAAGACTGATTGAGGATCCGTGGGACAAGGCCAGAAGGTTCCGAGAAGGTTTGAGGCCAGAATTGAAGAGTATGATCATCGCCACTGGACTGAGGGACTACAATGTGATTTATGAGCGAGCCCTGGCGATAGAGCGAGATCTGCAGGAGAAGGCCGCCGTATTTGGATCACGGTTTGTGCCAAGAGGGAACTTCAGGGACTTTGGCAAGAGGCCAGTGAAGGACACCCGCAGGTTCGTTCCACCTGCAAGAGGGACTCTGGGAAAACCGTCATTCCCCGGGAATCAGAACTGCCGTGACTGTGGCAGGAGGCATGGGAACAGCCCTTGCCCAAGGAAGACTGGAGGCTGCTTTGGATGTGGCCAGACAGGGCATATTCTGAGGAATTGCCCGAGAAGAGGTCCGAGACCCCCGTTCCAGCCGCAGCAGCAGCCGCCGATGGCGAGTACTCCTCAGGGAAATCAAAACCGTCCACCTGTTCATGGACGAGTCTATGCAGTGGCGCGAAAGGACGCCGAAAACGCGCCAGGGGTGATCACAGGTACCGTTTCTCTCTGTGGTCATACTGCTTATGCTTTGTTTGATCCGGGAGCGTCGCACTCTTTCGTATCTGCACGTTTTGCTGAGCTATCTGGGATGAACGTTAAGCCGTTGAATGTGACCTTGCATGTAACCACCCCGTCAAAGGATAGAGTGATTGTTGCGTTAGGATGTAAGGGGTGTAAGTTAGTTCTGGGCGATAGAGAGGAAGAGATCGATTTAGCTGTTTTGCCTATGTATGATTTCGACGTGATTGTTGGCATGGATTGGTTGGTTAGACATGGGGCAGTGATAGACTGTGGTAGGAGTATGGTACAGTTAAACCCAGTAGGTCACCCTGGGCATGAATTTAGGGGAAATCGGGGAGGAACGTCGATTCCTTGGATCTCGTCGTTAGAAGCGACTAAACTGATGGACGAGGGTTGTCTGGGATTTTTAGCATCGGTGTCAGATTCGACTGCTCAGGAGGTGAAGTTGGAGGATTTGACAGTCTGAAAATTCGACCCGATTGTCGGAAATTCTAAATGAATGGAAATACTTCGTTAATACCCTCTAATCGACGCTCACTCAGGATTAGCTACCTTGAGTTGACCAACCGAAGGGGAAAGGTTATCTGGGAACAATTTTCCAAACAGCCGCCCGTTGGTCTGAGACAGAGACAGAGTCGTTACTTAATGAAATTGACCACAAAATGAAATCCGACTTTGGACAATCGAATCAGTAAGATAAAAACAATTAAGAACTGAAGTCAGTTTCAGAAATGTCGCCAGAAGGGCAGATGCCCGGTGTACGTCGCGAAGCAAGACGTGATTGGAAAATTACCGAAATGCCCCCGGCGAATACTCAGTCCTTAGGATTAGTTGAATTAGGATTTTTGAGAGTAGATTCGAATAATCAAAATCAAATCTGGTCAAAATTCGTTCGCGCTCGGGACCCGATCGGTGCATTTGGCACGTAAATCGAGACAAGTCAAATCAGTTGTCAAATCAATCAATGGTCTTCCCAATCACATCAATCATTCATGGCACAATTTCCAAGACATGTCAATCCATCAATCCATCCATCAACTTGTCAAGTACAAGTCTAATCCTAAACACTATTACCCCTCTAACCACTCCACTATCTTCATTTCCCTTTGTATTATTAACCTCTCTCTCTCTCTCTTCCCTCATTTCTTTCATTCGGCCACCTCCCCTCCTCTCTTCACCGAAATCTTCTTCTCCTTCTTCTTGCTTCCCTTCGTCCGTCGGCCGCCACCAACACTGCCCGTTGCCGCCGCTCCGTCGTTGCCACCGACCAGCCACCACGCCACTTCGGTAAGTCCTTTCCTCCCTCTCCCTTATTGTCTCACGGCCATGAGAGCCTCTCGAAGCCGCCCCTCAACCTCACCGTCTATCTCTCTCTCTCGGTGATCTTCATGTAGCCGCCACCGTCGTCGTCATCAATTACCTTCGTTCGGCCACCGCCGACCACCACCGTCCACGAACGCACTTTGGTAAGCCTTCTAACTCATCTCTCCCCCTTGTCCACCGCCCCTTGATCTTGCTCAATGACCGAGCCAACCCGAATCTCCTCGTAGGCCGTGAGCCACACTGTCACGCCCCGGATCCCTTCTCGGGAATGCGGCATCCCGTTCCTGCGGAAGATACACCTCGCGCTCGCCTGGTTCACGATAAGCGACGGCCCAGGGATACTTTCTCTTTATCGCGACCAGACGACGCAACTTGCGCTAAATTCTCATACCTGCGGAAGCGTGCCTCCTATCCATACACACAAGCATACATAGCAAAGGGGTAGCATGGACAAGATAAACATAAACAACATTTCATAAATACGATTAGCGTTAGGTACAGACTACCAAAAGAAAACCACTAGCTGTAGATCATCCTACGCTCTATTAATCCTCAAAACATCGGGATTCTGCCATGACTCAGTCCTCCTCGTCGGAATCCTCCACAGGGTCCTCCTCTGGATCCTCCTCCTCGGTATCCATCGCATCGCCCTCCTCGTGGCCATCTATCTCGGAGCGCCCTGGAGACGGCAACTCCTGCTTCGGGTCGGGGTCGATTACCTGGCCTCCATATTCTGCAGGCTGGAGCCAAAATGGGTCCTCCTCTATGGGAATCGGGGGATCTCTCTGGGGTCCCTCAAAGCCATGTAGGCCCTCTCTAAACCAAGCCTCGAATCTATGGGGCACTAAATAAGGACCTCCCTGATCTACGAGCACAGTCGTCACATACCTATGCCACAGGGTAGCGTGCATATCAAAATGGAGGGTAACCTGGGTGTCCATCTGGAACGGCAGACCAAAAGCATCGGTGGCGCATCCATCACTGGCGACCTGGATCTGAAAAAGGTGGCAACCAACGCTAGTGAGTCGAGGACTCAGCAAGCTCACCACTAATCCTAGCGTAGGGTAGGATATACGAGTGGGGTCGGTCCTAACTAGTAACTAGGGTTTGGTACTCGGAGTCCAACGCTCTCGATCTCCCCAGTTATCATCACGCCTCATATAGCCAATACGAGTTTCGTCACAACAATTCATGCAATACAGACGGGCAATATCGACAATCAGCAATAACATTATGCAAATGCCACAGGCCTCAAATGGCCATCACAGATCCCATGGATCAGCCCGCCTATCACTCCAATTCCCATCAGGGCTCTACCAACAGTGCCACACGGCATGCCACGCTGCGTCTCGGACGCCTTATGCTGGCCTCCCTTTTCTCTCCATCTCCCATCAGGGCGCTACCAACAGTGCCACACGGCATAATTCTCGGTGCCACATAGGCCCGTACCACACTGCGTTTCTGACGCCTTACGTTGGTCTCCCTTTTCTCTCCATTTCCCCTTAGGGCACAATCTCATGTCACATTCCCAGTGACTCATGCAATGCTCTGAATGTATGCAGGGCCCAGATGATCACATCAATAATTCAACACAGAGCATGCATGCCAATAATCATAAGTGCAAGACAGAGCACATCAATCGACCAACTGATACATCTTATGATCAACGAGCCAAGCAGACGTAGATCAATTATCTCTATCCACAAATTTTCGATAATCCAAGTCCGCCTTACATCTTAAACAAAAGTCTACTATACTATCAATTATCCAAGGACAATCCACTAATCGAGCCCATATAAACCAAGGTCTAATCTGATGAAGGGCCTCTAATTACTCAAGCTAAGTTCGACTGGGCCTAAGGCCCACTTCAATAGTTGAGGTCCAATGATTAATTCTTAAATTAATTCACATGGGTTGGGCCTATTATTTTATTAAATTCGTGTGAGGCCCAAGCCCATTTCTAAAGGTTTACTATTCAAGCCCATATTCATTATTTTAGGCCCAATTTGAATACCCAAGCCCATATACATTTTTGGGTTTCATTCTTTAATGTTCATGGACTTAATTTAGGCCCAATTTAAGAGGATTTTCGTCCATTAGTGGCCCACCAGCTAGATTTGGCCCATTTTGATTAGTTTTGGCCCAATTACTTAATTTTAAAGCTTTCAAGCCCATTAGTTCCCTTTTGCCCTTTAAGTACACGCCTAAGCCCACACTTGCAGCCCACAATTTACATTTTTAAGGCCCGTTCAAGTTATTAGTTTCGTCCATGGGCGAGTCCTTTGGAATGTCTCCGGCCCGTTAGCTTATTTTCGGTTAAATTGGTCCAAATTAAGTCCCCTAGGCCCATTAGTTGGTTCGGCCCATCCCTCACACGCCTACTCTTCTCATTGCAGCCCACAAATACCTTTTTGAAGCCCAAGTTCACTCACCAGCAGCCCCTTAAATTGGCCCAATCAAGATTTCAACATGTTAGCCTAAGGTAAACTTAATCTTAATCTCATTTCAAACCCACATCAAGCCTAATCAACCTCTAACATACCATCTTACACGCATATACTACTAACCTAGGCTAGAATTAGTAGTAGAGCTTACCTAAACGGGTTGGGTTGGAGTAGATGACGACGGAAGACACCGAGCGGCTCAAAATGGCCCTCGGCCAAAGGAGGATGGTCGGCGTTTGGGGGCTGATCCGGCGCCTTCCAAGGCTTTCCAAGGACCTAGAATGATGGTTGCACATGCCAAAAGAAGTGAGGAACCATGGAAAGGCAAGGTGACTCGGCCGGGTCCAAAATGAAGCGAAACGACGAGCGGAACGACGAAGGAAAACGGGGCTATTTAGGGTGTTCCATGGGGTGTTCCAGCCATGGAATACAACTAGAAGTGAGCTAGAAAGACTTACCAAGGGAAGCTACGAGGATGGCGGTGGCTGGGAGGGCCGAACGGCGGCGACGATGGAGGAGCTCGGGCGGACGACGGCGACGGCAAGGAGAAGAAGAAGGAGAAGAAAATAAAGAAGAGAGGGAGAGAGAGGGAATGCTCGGCCGACTGGGAGAAAAATGAGAGAGGAGAGAGAGTGAGGTTTTCATCCAAGTATATAGCCAAAATTTCAAATAATGGGTAAGTGGGATTAGGTAGAATAGTGACATGGATTTGTACTTTGGTGTGACATTAGTACCTTGACATGTTGATTGATTTATGGGTTGACTTGCATTGGGAATTGGACCAAGATTGACTTGTCTTGGAAATTGAACCATGATGTGATTGATGTGATTGACAAGACGTTTGATTGATTTGACAACTGATTTGACTTGCCTCGATTTGCGTGCCAAATGCACCGATCGGGTCTCGAGCGCGAACGAATTTTAGACAGGATTTGATTTTGATTAGCCGAATCTACTCTCAAAAATCCTAATTCTATTAATCCTAAGGACTGAGCATTTACCGGGGGCATTTCGGTAATTTTCCATTGACGTCTTGCTTCTCGACGTACACCGGCTGTCTGCCCTTCTGGCGACATTTCTGAAACTGACTTTATTTCTTAATTGTGTTTGTCTTACTAATTCGATTGTCCGAAGTCGGAATTCATTTCGTGGTCAATTTCATTAATTTACGACTCTGTCTTTGTCTCAGACCAACGGGCGGCTGTTTGAAAAATTCTCCCCAGTTAGCCTTTCCCCTTCGGTTGGTCATCTCAGGGTAGCTAATTCTGAGTGAGCGTCGATCAGAGGGTATTAACGAAGTGTTTCCATTCCTTTAGAAATTCCGATATTTGGGTCGAATTTTCAGACTATTACAACTTTTCCCTTCTTATAAAAAATTTCGTCCTCGAAATTTACATCCACCAATCCTTACAACAAAAATGGAGATTACATAGATCTACTCAAATAGGTACGGATACTTCTTCTTCATTTCATCCTCGCTTTCCCAAGTAGCTCCTTCAGTTCCATGATGTTCCCAGATAACCTTGACCAGCGGAATCGTCTTATTCCTTAAGACCTGCTCCTTACGATCTTCAATCCTTACTGGCCTTTCCATGTATGAGACGCGGTCATCCATTTCAATGACTTCATGATCGAGTATATGGCCAGGGTCCGGCTCGTACTTTCGAAGCATTGAAACATGAAACACATTATGAATCTGCGATAAGTTCGGCGGCAATGCTAGACGATAAGCCAGTGTTCCGATCTTTTCCAGGATCTCGAATGGCCCAACAAATCTTGGACTCAGCTTTCCTTTCTTGCCAAACCGAGATAGTCCTCGCATCGGCGACACCTTCAGAAACACATGATCTCCAACTTGGAATTCCAATGGCTTACGTCTCTTGTCTGCATAACTCTTCTGCCTACTCTGCGCAGTCCTCAATCTGTCTCTGATCACTCTGACTGCCTCAACTGACTGCTGCACTAATTCTGGGCCTGTTATGCTTTTCTCACCAACTTCGTCCCAACAGATTGGCGTTCTACAGGCCCTTCCATACAGTGCCTCAAATGGTGCCATTTTGATACTCTGCTGGTAGCTGTTGTTGTAGGCGAATTCCACCAAATGCAACTGCTCTTCCCAACCTCCTTTGAAATCAATCACACAAGCTCTCAACATGTCTTCCAAAGTCTGTATCGTCCTTTCCGACTGACCATCTGTCTGAGGGTGGTAAGCTGTACTGAATCTTAACTCTATTCCCAGCGCACCCTGCAGACTCTTCCAAAATGTAGCGGTGAAGCGAGGATCTCTGTCTGATACAATACTTACTGGTACCCCATGCAATCTCACTATCTGCCTCACGTACAATTCAGCCAACTTTTCCAAGGTAGAGTCCTTTCGTACTGCAATGAAATGAGCTGATTTCGTCAGTCTGTCCACGATTACCCAAATCGAATCATTGCCTCTCTGACTTCTTGGCAATCCTGTCACAAAATCCATAGTGACATGCTCCCATTTCCACTCTGGGATTTCCAATGGTTGCAATAATCCTCCAGGCTTGCAATGCTATGCCTTTACCTGTTGACACGTCAGACACTTAGCTACATGCTTAGCCACATCCACCTTCATTCCATTCCACCAATAGTGCTGACGCAAATTTTGATACATCTTAGTACTCCCTGGATGAAAACTGTAGTTACTTCTGTGTGCCTCGGACAAAATCTCCTCTTTTAGCGCCTCGTCATTAGGCACGCATAGACGTCCTCTAAACTTCAATATTCCGTCAGCAGTCACTTGGAACTCGGCCTTCCTCTCGTTTGCATTCATCGCCACAATCTTCTGAATGTCCGGGTCCGTAGATTGCATCTCCTTGATTCTTAGCTGAATCTCTGGTTCGATCCGCAACGTAGCCATCAAACTGGAGAGGGTTCCTACCTCAACCTTAAACTCAGAATCTCTGATCTCCTCCAGTAAGGTCCACTCCTTGACCATCATATGCGCAACGCTCGACTTCCTACTCAGAGCATCCGCTACCTTATTCGCCTTTCCTGGATGGTATAGAATATCACAGTCGTAGTCCTTCAACAACTCCATCCAACGACGCTGCCTCATATTCAGCTCCTTCTGCGAGAACAGATACTTCAAAGTCTGATGGTCCGAAAAAATCTGGAATTTCTCTCCCACCAGATAATGCCTCCAAATCTTCAATGCAAAGACAATCGCAGCTAACTCCAAGTCGTGCGTCGGGTAATTCATCTCATGCGGCCTCAACTGTCGAGATGCATAAGCTACCACTCGTCCATGCTGCATCAAGACACACCCCAATCCTCTTAATGACGCATTGCTGTATATCTCAAATCCTCCTGGTCCAGACGGAATGGTTAAGACTGGTGCGGAAGTCAATCGATCCTTCAACTCCTGAAAACTCTCCTCGCATTTCTCAGTCCATTGAAACTTTGTTTCCTTCTTCAACAAACGCGTTAGAGGAGACGCTATCACAAAGAATCTTTCCACGAAGCGTCTATAATACCCAGCCAATCCAAGGAAACTTCGCACTTCCGTCACGGTCGTAGGTCTCGGCCATTTCTCTACTGCTTCAATCTTAGATGGGTCTACTGATATTCCTTCTCCAGATACTATATGACCAAGAAACGCCACTCTGCTCAGCCAGAACTCACACTTACTGAACTTCGCATACAGCGAATGTTCCCTTAGCGTTCGCAGGACGATCCTTAAGTGTTCTTCGTGGACCTCAGAACTCTTCGAATATACCAAGATGTCATCAATGAAGACTATCACGAATTGATCCAAAAACTCCTTGAACACTCGATTCATCATATCCATAAATGCGGCTGGAGCATTTGTCAATCCAAACGGCATAACGGTGAACTCATAGTGCCCATACCTCGTCCTAAAAGCAGTCTCGGGCACGTCCTCCTTCTTAATCCTCAATTGGTGATAGCCTGTCCTTAGGTCTATCTTGGAGAACACACATGCACCTTGAAGTTGGTCGAACAGGTAATCAATCCTTGGTAGAGGATACTTATTCTTGATCGTCACTTGGTTCAGCTGTCTGTAATCGATGCACAGTCTTAGTGATCCATCCTTCTTCTTAACAAACAGCACCGGAGCTCCCCACGGCGAAGCACTGGGGCGGATAAATCCTTTATCCAGCAGCTCTTGCATTTGCACCTTCAATTCCTTCAATTCCGATAACGACATCCTATACGGTGCTTTCGAGATCGGTTCAGTTCCAGGTGCCAATTCAATCATAAATTCTACTTCACGCTCAGGTGGCAATCCAGGCAACTCTTGAGGAAATACATCCGGATACTCACTTACTATAGGCACTTCCTCTAACTTCATTTCTTGAGCAGTCGAATCTGATACTGATGCCAAAAATCCTAAGCAACCTTCATCCATTAACTTGGTCGCCTCTAAAGATGAGATCCAAGGAATCGACGTTCCTCCACGATTTCCTTTAAATTCATACCCAGGGTGGCCTACTGGGTTTAGCTGTATCATACTCCTACCACAGTCTATCACTGCCCCATGCCTAACTAGCCAATCCATGCCAACAATCACATCAAAATCATACATGGGCAGGACAGCTAAGTCAATCTCTTCTTGCCTATCGCCCAGAGCTAACTTACACCCCTTACACCCTAACGCAACAACTACTCTATCCTTCAACGGGGTGGTTACATGCAAAGTCACATCCAACGGCTTAACATTCATCCCAGACAACTCAACAAAACGTGCAGATACGAAAGAGTGCGACGCTCCCGGATCAAACAAGGCATAAGCGGTATGACCACAGAGAGAAACGGTACCTGTGATCACCCCTGGCGCATTCTCAGCGTCTTTGCGCGCCATTGCATACACTCGTCCCTGAGCCGGCGGACGGTTCTGGTTTCCTTGCGGAGCGTTCACCATCTGCGGTTGCTGCTGTTGTTGCTGGAATGTCACGCCCCGGATCCCTACTCGGGAGCGCGGCACCCCGTTCCTGCGGAAGATACACCTCGCGCTCGACTGGTTCACGATAAGCGACGGCCCAGGGAAAATTTCTCTTCGTCGCGACCAGACGACGCAACTTGCGCCAAATTCTCATACCTGCGGAAGCGTGCCTCCTATCCATACACACAAGCATACATGATGTGACATTCTGGATTTTCGACCCATTTTCGGAATTTATAAATTGAATGGATATACTTCATTAATACGCTCTAGTTAAGCCTCACTCGAGTCTGATCAACTTGAGGCGACCAACCGAAGGGGAATGGCTACCTAGGAAATTTTCCTAAACAGCCGCCCGTTGGTCTGAGGAATTCGACAGAGTCGTAATTTAATGGATTCGGCCACGAAATGAATTCCGATCTTGGACAATCGAATTTCTAAGATGGTCACAATGTAGAAATGGATACAGTTTCAGAAACATCGCCCGAAGGGCAGACAGCCGGTGCACGTCGAGAAGCAAGACGTGAATGGAAAATTACCGAAATGCCCCCGGTAAATGCTCAGTCCTTAGAATTATATAAATTAGGATTTTTGAGAATAAATACGATAGATCGAAACCAATTCTAGTCCGAAGTTCGTTCGCGCTCGGGACCCGATCGGTGCATTTGGCACGCAAATCGAGGCGGGGTCAAATCAAGTGTCACATCAATCGATGTCCCACCCATCAAATCAATCAATCAAGTGGCACAACTCCCAATGCAAGTCAATCAATCACATCTAGTCATTTCAAGTACACATCAAGTCACATAAACTTTACCTACCCCACTAACTCTTGTTTTTCTTTGATTTTTCACCAAAAACCTTATAATCTCTCTCTCTCCTCCTCCCCCTCTCATTTTGGCCGAAAATTCCTCTCCTCCCTCTCTTCTTCTTCTTCTTCTTCCTCTTGTTTCCTCTTCGGCCGCCCGTGAACGCCGTCCGTGCCGCCGCCGTTCCGCCGGTGCTCCACCACCGTCGACCACCCATCTTCCTCCTCCCACTTTGGTAAGTCTTCTAAGCTTAATCCTTTTCATTTTCGTGACTTGGTGCCCCTCGAAGAAGCCCCGACCAGCCCGCTCTCTCTCTTGTGCTCTTCCTTCATCGTCGTTGTACCATGAAGACTCGGGCTGTCCAAGCCACTCCACACTCTCCCTCCACCTTTCTAACACCTAAATCCAACCTATTCATGTCTAGGGAGTCCCACGAAGGTGTTGAAACCGCTGCCCAAGCCGTCGTCCAACTCTTCTTGGCCGTGAGCCTACACGGCCGTTCTTGGCTCCATCGTCCGTTCTCGTCGTTCTCAACCCATTCAAGGTAAGCCACACTCCTAATCTTAGCCTAGGAATGGTTTATGCAAGTGTGGTTGATTAGTTTAGAGATCTATGTGTGGTCCTATGTTGATTAGTGAGTAATTATGTATAATGGGCTTTAGACTAATATGAGAAATGGACGTTGGGCCATGGGTAGTGGCTGGTCATATTTATTTGGGCTTCGAATAGGTTGATGTGGGCTGCAAATTGAGGGATTGAGCATGAGAAATGATGGGCCATGTGAGTTGTTGGGCTTAAGGGCTTAATTTTAAGCTAATTGGGCTAAATTGGAACTTGTGGGCTTAAAATAAAATAGTGGGCCTTATATGGACGAAAATGAGAATAAAATGGGCCTCAATTATAGTCTAGAATATAAAATTTTAGGGCCCAATAGAGTATGTGGGCTTAGGGTTTGAAATTTGGCCTAAATATGCTAAAATGGGCTCAATAAGCTTGCCTTAAAATATGGGCTTGGGCCTCACTCGAAATTAATAAAAATAATGGGCCTTAAAATATTTAATTACTTATAATTAAATCATGGGCTTGTGAATAGTAGGTGAGCTTAGACCCAATTGGGCCTAATTCAACTTAATGGGCCGAAACTAAAGAAAGAGCCATTGGGCCTTAGATATTGGGCTTAATTAAATATAATAAGATCAATTGGAATCCAAAAGGATTTTAAGATGTTAATTACGGGCCATCGATGGGCCGAGGTCTAATGATAGAGACTACGCTTAGGCCGGATTATTGGGTCTGATAGGACCAAGTCTTGAAATAAACGGGTTCCAAATGGCGATGTTAACCACGACTGAGGTTCATTCGAGAGGATTGTTCAGGGGAAGTAAATGGCTTAATGTGGGACGCCTGATTGAACCTAAATGAGCGAGAATCCGCTTTTAGAGTACTAGGTACACATGTGGCCTGTTCTACTGAACGCGAGTAGCTCAGATGATTTCTAGAAATGCTTTGCTCCTGTACTCATGTACCTTCGTGAATGCATGCTCTGTGACTGATTCTCTGTTCGACATTGTTTGAGCACCATATTTCATGAGTATGGCATTAGTCACCGGGAGGTGTGACATGTTGGATGGGCCCTGATGCGTTGTTACGCGGGGAATAGGGAGTATAAGGATGTTGTGCGCCCGGACGTGCTCGGCACGGGGTAGCTGGAGAGATAAGGGTGCCTACCCGGGTCTTAGTTTTGACGCTATGCGGGTTGAAGCACTGGGAGGATATTGTGCACCTGGGTCTTTACGCGCTGGAGGCGTATATGCAGGTGCATGGACAATGGGTGATGTGCATTGAGGCACAAGCAATGAGCATTTGAACATTTGAGCATTGGCATATGGCATGCATGAGTATGAGACCTGAGGTGTGACACGCTGGTCAAGACGAAACTCTGGCAGTGCAAAATGAACATTGAAAACTGAATAATGAATCTGAGGTCATGGCATAGATGATAATCATTCACGTTATGCGAGACTGCCTTATTAAATGCATGCTTGCCTGATTGGTTTGGCCTGTGTACGTTTACGTTTTATTGTGGTACCGCTGAGACCGTTTGGGTAGAGAGTGCTAGTTCGTCTTATTAATTGCCGGACATGACCCATCCAGTGAGCGTACCTCACCCTACGCGAGTCAGATGACCTGAAACCCTAGTCAATGGATAGGACCGATCCCACTAGTATACTCTATCCTACGCTAGGATTAGGGGTGAGCTTGCTGAGTCCTCGACTCACTGGCGGTGGTTGCCATATTTTCAGATCCCAGACGCCAGTGATGGCCGCACCCCCTGTGTTCTTTGGCCTGCCAGTGCAGATGGAGCCCGAGGTTACCCGCCATTACGATGAAAGTGCTACAATGTGGCTCAGACGACTGACTACTGTATTGGTGGATCAGGGAAGTCCCCAGTTTGTTCCCTATAAGTTTGAGGCCTGGTATAGAGAGGACGAGTTAGGTATGGAGGGACCCTTGAGAGATGCCTTGATACCCATGGGGGACGACCCTACTATTCTACGACCTGCTGTATATGGAGGTGAGGTGGTCGACCCCGACCCGATGTTGGAGCTGCCGTCCCCAGGACGCTCGGAGATAGACGGCCATGAGGAGGGCGACGCCATGGACACCGACCAGGAAGAGGATCCCGAGGAGCAACTAGAGGACTGAGTTCTGCTGATGCTGGCCTAGTTTTTGGGAGATAGTGTAAGCGTAGGTATCGAGACCATGGGTTGAAATTTTCTTTTGGGGGTCTGTACCGAACGCCTTGTTAACATGTATATATGGATGCTTTGTGTTTCTCCTTTGTGTACTACCCCGATTTTCATATGTATGCATGTATGGATAGGAGGCACGCTTCCGCAGGTTTCAAGTTCAGGTTGATAGGATCATATGATGGTTTTGATGGACGCGCCGTCTGGTCGCGACGAAGGTAATTCCCTGGGCCGTCGTGTATCCTAGACCAGGCGAGCGCTGAGAAGAGATTTGAATGTATGAGCGGGATGTCGCGGGCTCGAGAGGGGCTCGGGGCGTGACACATGACAAAGGGGTAGCAAAAATCAAGATAAGCAAAATCAGCATTCCATAATATAATCAGCGTTAGGTACAGACTCCCAAAAAGAAACTACTAATCACAGATCTTCCTACGCTAACAACCAAATCCTCGAACCATCGAAATTCTGCCATAACTCAGTCCTCCTCGTCGGAATCCTCCACAGGGTCCTCCTCTGGATCCTCCTCCTCGGTATCCATCGCATCGCCCTCCTCGTGGCCATCTATCTCGGAGCGCCCTGGAGACGGCAACTCCTGCTTCGGGTCGGGGTCGATCACCTGGCCTCCATATTCTGCAGGCTGGAGCCAAAACGGGTCCTCCTCCATGGGAATCGGGGAATCTCTCTGGGGTCCCTCAAAGCCATGCAGGCCCTCTCTGAACCAAGCCTCGAATCTATGGGGCACTAAATAAGGACCTCCCTGATCTACGAGTACAGTCGTCACGTGCCTATGCCACAGGGTAGCGTGCATATCAAAATGGAGGGTAACCTGGGTGTCCATCTGGATCGGCAGACCAAAAAGCATCGGTGGCACATCCATCACTGGCGACCTGGATCTGAAAAGGTGGCAACCAATGCCAGTGAGTCGAGGACTCAGCAAGCTCACCACTAATCCTAGCGTAGGGTAGGATATACGAGTGGGGTCGGTCCTAACCAGTAACTAGGGTTCAGGATTCAAAGTTCAACGCTCTCGATCTCCCCAGTTTTCATCACACCTCATATAGCCAATAGGAGTTTCGTCACAACAATTCATGCAATACAGACGGGCAATATCAACAATCAACAATAACATTATGCAAATGCCACAGGCCTCAAACGGCCATCACAGATCCCATGGATCAGCCCGCCTATCACTCCAATTCCCATCAAGGCTCTACCAACAGTGCCACACGGCATGCCACGCTGCGTTTCGGACGCCTTATGCTGGCCTCCCTTTTCTCTCCATCTCCCATCAGGGCGCTACCAACAGTGCCACACGGCATGCCACGCTGCGTTTCGGACGCCTTGTGCTGGCCTCCCTTTTCTCTCCATCTCCCATCAGGGCGCTACCAACAGTGCCACACGGCATAAATCTCGGTGCCACATAGGCCCGTACCACACTGCGTTTCTGACGCCTTACGTTGGTCTCCCTTTTCTCTCCACTTCCCCTCAGGGCACAATCTCATGTCACATTCCCAGTGACTCATGCAATGCTCGGAATGTATGCAGGGCCCAGATGATCACATCAATAACTTAACACAGAGCATGCATGCAAATAAATACAAGTGCAGGAGTAGAGCACATCATTCAATCGATCAGTGAACCTCACGTTCATCAACCAAATAGACATGGATCGTAGGCCTCTACTTTCAAAGTCTCGATCATCTAAATTCGCCTTACATCTCATACAAGAACCTACCCTGCCATCTCTTACCCAAGGGCAACCCACTAACCGAGCCCATATAAACCAAAGTCTAATCTAATTAAGAACCCATAATTAATCGAGCTAAGTTCGACTGGGCCTAAGGCCCACTTCATTAGTTGAGGTTCAATAATAAATTCTTAAATTAATTCATAGGGGTTGGGCCTATTATTTTATTAATTTCGTGCAAGGCCCAAGCCTATTTCTAAAGGTTTACTATTCAAGCCCATATTCATTATTTTAGGCCCAATTTGAATACCCAAGCCCATATACATTTTTGGGTTTCATTCTTTAATGTTCGTGGGCTTAATTTAGGCCCAATTTAAGTGGATTTTCGTCCATTAGTGGCCCACTAACTAGATTTGGCCCATTTTGATTAGTTTTGGCCCAATTACTTGATTTTAAAGTTTCCAAGCCCATTAGTTCCCTTTGGCCCATCAAGCCTCACGCCAACTTCACCCAATTCAGCCCATCTATGACATTTCAAGGCCCAATCTCTCTCTCCATACGGCCCACACGGCCGCCCCTTTAATCCCAACAACATAATCCAAAGCCCAACTAGCTTAATCACCCACATTACCCACTAATCATTTTAATTAGCAACTAATTCACACAACCACACATGCATATACTACTAACCTAAGCTAGAATTAGTAGTAAAGCTTACCAAAGGAGTTGAGGACGACGACGGGGACGGCAAGGAACAACGGGCGGCCGGATGGTCTCTCGGCAAGGGAGGAGGACGGCGGCGACCGTGGCTGTTCACGGCTGTTCCACGGAGTTCCAAGGGTCCTAAGGTGACCATATACCAAGCCAAAGTCATGAGGAATGGAAGGGAACAAGGCGGAACAAGTTCGAGCCCAAACGGAAGCGAAACGACGAAGAAACGACGATGGAAAGGGGCGGCTGTTTCGGCCTCTTGAGGGGGGTCCAAGCCGTGTAAAAAGTACAAGAGTGAGTCAAGGGGACTTACCAAGACGACGAGGCAACGTGGAGGAGCCGACGGTGGCGGCACGATGAGGAGACGACGGCAACGTGGGCGGTGGACGGCGAAGGAAGAGTGAGCCGAGAGAGAAGGTGAGGGAGAGAGGAAAAAGAAGAGAAATGAAGGAGAGGAGAGAGAGAGAAGAGCCGGCCGAAGGTTTAAGGGGGAGAGAGAGAATGCCAAAATTCAAAATAAGATAATGGGGTTAGGTTGAATAGTGTTATGGATTGATGTTGTACTTGATGGGTGACATATGTACTTGGATTTGACTTGATGGATTGCCTTGGAAATTGTGCCATGATTGACCGATGGATTTGACAAGACATCGATTGATTTGACAACTGATTTGACTTGCCTCGATTTGCGTGCCAAATGCACCGATCGGGTCTCGAGCGCGAACGAATTTTAGACAGGATTTGATTTCGACTTATCGAATCTACTCTCAAAAATCCTAATTCTAATAATCCTAAGGACTGAGCAATCACCGGGGGCATTTCGGTAATTTTCCATTGACGTCTTGCTTCTCGACGTACACCGGCTGTCTGCCCTTCTGGCGACATTTCTGAAACTGACTTTATTTCTTAATTGTGTTTGTCTTACTAGTTCGATTGTCCGAAGTCGAATTTCATTTCGTGGTCAATTTCATTAATTTACGACTCTGTCTCTGTCCCAGACCAACGGGCGGCTGTTTGGAAAATTCTCCCCAGTTAGCCTTTCCCCTTCGGTTGGTCATCTTAGGGTAGCTAATCCTGAGTGAGCGTCGATCAGAGGGTATTAACGAAGTGTCTCCATTCTTTTAGAAATTCCGATATTTGGGTCGAATTTTCAGACTGTTACAATTCTTCCCTTCTTATAAAAATTTCGTCCTCGAAATTTACATCCACCAATCCTTACAACAAAATGGAGATTACATCGATCTATTCAAACAGATATGGGTACTTCTTCTTCATTTCGTCCTCGCTTTCCCAAGTCGCTCCCTCAGTCCCATGGTGCTCCCAGATAACTTTAACTAGCGGTATCGTCTTATTCCTTAAGACTTGCTCCTTACGATCTTCAATCCTTACTGGCCTTTCCACGTATGAGACGCGGTCATCCATTTCAATGACTTCATGATCGAGTATATGGCCAGGGTCCGGCTCGTACTTTCGAAGCATCGAAACATGAAACACATTATGAATCTGCGATAAGTTCGGCGGCAATGCTAGACGATAAGCCAGTGTCCCGATCTTCTCTAGGATCTCGAATGGCCCAACAAATCTTGGACTCAGCTTTCCTTTCTTGCCAAACCGAGATAGTCCTCGCATCGACGACACCTTCAGAAACACATGATCTCCAACTTGGAATTCCAATGGCCTACGTCTCTTGTCTGCATAACTCTTCTGCCTACTCTGCGCAGTCCTTAATCTGTCTCTGATCACTCTGACTGCCTCAACTGACTGCTGCACTAATTCTGGGCCTGTTATGCTTTTCTCACCAACTTCGTCCCAACAGATTGGCGTTCTACAGGCCCTTCCATACAGTGCCTCAAATGGTGCCATTTTGATACTATGCTGGTAGCTGTTGTTGTAGGCGAATTCCACTAAATGTTACTGCTCTTCCCAGCCTCCTTTGAAATCAATCACACAAGCTCTCAGCATGTCTTCCAAAGTCTGTATTGTCCTTTCCGACTGACCATCTGTCTGAGGGTGGTAAGCTGTACTGAATCTTAACTCTGTTCCCAGCGCACCCTGCAGACTCTTCCAAAATGTAGCGGTGAAGCAAGGATCTCTGTCTGATACAATACTTACCGATACCCCATGCAATCTCACTATCTGTCTCACGTACAACTCAGCCAACCTTTCCAGCGTAGAGTCCTTTCGCACTGCGATGAAGTGCGCTGATTTTGTCAGTCTGTCCACTATTACCCAAATCGAATCATTGCCTCTCTGACTTCTCGGTAGTCCTGTCACGAAACCCATGGTGACATGCTCCCATTTCCACTCTGGGATTTCCAATGGTTGTAATAATCCTCCAGGCTTACAATGCTGTGCCTTTACCTGTTGGCACGTCAGACACTTAGCTACATGCTTAGCCACATCCACCTTCATTCCATTCCACCAATAGTGCTGACGCAAATTCTGATACATTTTAGTACTCCCTGGATGAATACTGTAGTTACTTCTGTGTGCCTCGGACAAAATCTTTTCCTTTAGCGCCTCGTCATTAGGCACGCACAGACGTCCTCTAAACTTCAATACTCCATCTGCAGTCACTTGGAACTCGGCCTTTCTCTCGTCTGCATTCATCGCCACAATCTTCTGAATGTCCGGGTCCGTAGATTGCATCTCCTTGATTCTTAGCTGAATCTCTGGTTCGATCTGCAACGTAGCCAGCAGACTCGAGAGGCTTCCAACCTCCATCTTAAACTCAGAGTCTCTAATTTCCCCCAGTAATGTCCACTCCTTGACCATCATATGCGCAATGCTCGACTTCCTACTCAGAGCATCTGCCACCTTATTCGCCTTTCCTGGATGGTACAAAATATCGCAGTCGTAGTCCTTCAACAACTCCATCCAACGACGCTGCCTCATATTCAGCTCCTTCTGCGAGAACAGATACTTCAAACTCTGATGGTCCATAAAAATCTGGAATTTCTCTCCCACTAGATAATGCCTCCAAATCTTCAATGCAAAGACAATCGCAGCTAACTCCAAGTCGTGCGTCGGGTAATTCATCTCATGCGGCCTCAACTGACGAGATGCATAAGCTACCACTCGTCCATGCTGCATCAAGACACACCCCAATCCTCTTAATGACGCATCGCTGTATATTTCAAATCCTCCCGGTCCAGACGGAATAGTTAGCACTGGTGCGGAAGTCAATCGATCCTTCAACTCCTGAAAACTTTCCTCGCACTTCTCAGTCCATTGAAACTTTGTTTCCTTATTCAACAAACGCGTCAGAGGAGACGCTATCACAGAGAACCTTTCCACAAAGCGTCTATAGTACCCAGCCAATCCAAGGAAACTTCGTACTTCCGTCACGGTCGTAGGTCTCGGCCATTTCTCCACAGCCTCTATCTTTGCTGGATCCACTGATATTCCTTCTCCAGATACTATATGTCCAAGGAACGCCACTCTGCTTAACCAAAACTCACACTTACTAAACTTCGCATACAGCGAGTGTTCTCTTAACGTCTGCAGGACAATCCTTAAGTGTTCTTCGTGGTCCTCAGAACTCTTCGAATACACTAATATGTCATCAATGAAGACTATCACGAATTGGTCCAAAAACTCCTTGAACACTCGATTCATCATATCCATAAATGCGGCTGGAGCATTTGTCAGTCCGAACGGCATAACGGTGAACTCATAGTGCCCATACCTCGTCCTAAAAGCAGTCTTAGGCACATCCTCTTTCCTAATCCTTAACTGGTGATAGCCTGTCCTTAGGTCTATCTTGGAGAACACGCAAGCGCCTTGAAGTTGGTCGAACAGGTCATCAATCCTTGGTAGAGGATACTTATTCTTGATCGTCACTTGGTTCAGCTGTCTGTAATCGATGCACAGTCTTAGTGATCCATCCTTTTTCTTAACAAACAGCACCGGAGCTCCCCATGGCGAAGCACTGGGGCGGATAAATCCTTTATCCAATAGCTCTTGCATTTGTACCTTCAACTCTTTTAGCTCAGACAACGACATTCTATACGGTGCTTTCGAGATCGGCTCCGTTCCAGGTGCCAACTCAATCACAAACTCTACGTCACGCTCAGGTGGCAATCCAGGCAACTCTTGAGGAAATACATCTGGATACTCACTTACTATAGGCACTTCCTCCAACTTCACCTCTTGAGTAGTCGAATCTGACACTGATGCCAAAAATCCCAGGCAACCCTCATTCATTAACTTGGTCGCCTCCAAGGATGAGATCCAAGGAATCGACGTTCCTCCACGATTTCCCTTAAATTCATACCCAGGGTGGCCTACTGGGTTTAGCTGTATGATACTCCTACCACAGTCTATCACTGCACCATGCCTAACTAGCCAATCCATGCCAACAATCACATCGAAATCAAACATGGGCAAAACAGCTAAATCGATCTCTTCCTCTCTATCGCCCAGAGCTAACTTACACCCCTTACATCCTAACGCAACAATCACTCTATCTTTCAGCGGGGTGGTTACATGCAAGGTCACATCCAATGGCTTAACATTCATCCCAGACAACTCAACAAAACGTGCAGATACGAAAGAGTGTGATGCTCCCGGATCAAACAAGGCATAAGCGGTATGACCACAGAGAGAAACGGTACCTGTGATCACCCCTGGCGCGTTCTCAGCGTCCTTTCGCGCCACTGCATATACTCGTCCCTGAGCAGGCGGACGGTTCTGGTTTCCTTGCGGAGCGTTCACCATCTGCGGTGGCTGCTGTTGCTGCTGGAACGGGGGTCTCGGACCTTTCCTCGGGCAGTTCCTCAGAATATGCCCCGTCTGGCCACATCCAAAGCAGCCTCCAATCTTCCTTGGGCAAGGGCTGTTCCCATGCCTCCTGCCACAGTCACGGCAGTTCTGATTCCCGGGGGATGACGGCTTTCCCAAGGTTCTTCTCGCAGGTGGAACGAACCTGCGGTTGTCCTTCATTGGCCTCTTGCCAAAGTCTCTAAAGTTCCCTCTTGGCATAAACCGCGACCCAGATGCGGCGGCCTTTTCTTGCAGATCCCGTTCTATCGCCAGGGCTCGCTCATAGATCTCGTTGTAGTCCCTCAGCCCAGTGGCGATGATCATACTTTTCAATTCGGGCCTCAATCCTTCCCTGAATCTCCTGGCCTTGTCCCAGGGGTCGTCAATCAGCCTTCGTGCAAACTTGGACAGCCTGGCAAATTCGCCCTCATATTGGTCCACAGTCAGCGATCCTTGGCGGAGCCTGATGAACTCTTCCATTTTCCTTTCCTGAGCTGCCTCAGAAAAATACTTGCCATTGAATGCTGCACAGAAGGCGGCCCAGTTCGGCCTCATACCATCCGGAAAGACTCGTCCTCTGGTGGCTTTCCACCAATCATCTGCAGTACCCTGAAGTTGATAAGTTGCCAACGAGACTTTCTCCTCATCTGCGCAACCCAACACGGAGAAAGCCTTCTCCAGCTGCTCGATCCACAAGGCAGCTACCTCAGGACCACCACTGCCATCAAACCTCGACGGCTGCAATTTCAGAAATTGCTCCACCATATGATGAGTCTGACGTCCTCCATTTCCATGCCCATTGCCTCCATTGGCTCCATTTGCAGCGGCCAAGGCGGCCTCAGCTGCTTGGGCAACAGTGGCAGCTCTCTCAGCAGCTTGCCTAGCCATCAAGTTACTCACCTCAGTCAGAACTCTCATCATTTCTTCGATTCTGGGGTCCCCTTCAGACTCAGGAGCCCTCGGGCTCAATGCACCAGCAGTCGGTCTTCTGCCCCTATTGCTCATCCTTGCTAAAACTCACACCTAAAACAACGAAATTCCCATTCAGGAATCCGGGACTCTAAGTCTAGCAACCAAGCTTTCGTCTACTGTCGCGTCCACTGACATGTATATGCATGTAAATAATCGCTGCAGCTTAAATGCAGTTGAACCCGGTCGACATCTAGACTCAACCCTGCAAATGCATAACCCAGGCCACTCTGTTCGCAACCTCAACTAGAAGCCTGTCGGGAGCCGCTTCCTTGATCAGGTCTCTGCCCCGGCGACCACTCCCCGCCCTCATTGTTTCTTGGTGCGAACAGTTGTCCTAAGAAATTCATAGACAAAGAGAATCCCACTCCACGTGTCCCATACCACGCTTCATCACAGTTTTTAGACGTCCCGTCAATCCTGTCCCATACCAGGCTGACGGTCACCAAATCCAACAACATGAATGCATGCATTTCTTTCAAAATCCAAATCTCCTTTTTCAACAATGATTTTCCATTTCTAAACCATTTTGCTTTCGGTGCAGAAATCATGCAATGCATGATGGTCAAGCAGCGCGCGACAGCCGACTAGGCATACAACCACATGCAATACCTCACAGACTAACATTCAGCAACCAGCAATCAAGCGCCCAACTCATGGGGCTCTGCCATAGAACCTTACCTCAGGTCCTGACGCACCTGCAGCTTAGCATAAAACACCTTATCCAAAGGCTACTCTAGACAATCGATTCTACTAAGCAATCACATGCGCCAATCAAATCATGCATTCTACCCTTCCTAATCCTTAGGTCTAGGGTCTATCTATCTAACTACCCCAAAATCAACATCCTTATCACTCCAAAACCTCGAACTGTCTCATATCGAGCTGACCTTGCTCTGATACCACTCGAACGGGGATGTCACGCCCCGGATCCCTACTCGGGAGCGCGGCACCCCGTTCCTGCGGAAGATACACCTCGCGCTCGACTGGTTCACGATAAGCGACGGCCCAGGGAAAATTTCTCTTCGTCGCGACCAGACGACGCAACTTGCGCCAAATTCTCATACCTGCGGAAGCGTGCCTCCTATCCATACACACAAGCATACATGACAAAGGGGTAGCAAAAATCAAGATAAGCAAAATCAGCATTCCATAATATAATCAGCGTTAGGTACAGACTCCCAAAAAGAAACTACTAATCACAGATCTTCCTACGCTAACAACCAAATCCTCGAACCATCGAAATTCTGCCATAACTCAGTCCTCCTCGTCGGAATCCTCCACAGGGTCCTCCTCTGGATCCTCCTCATCGGTATCCATCGCATCGCCCTCCTCGTGGCCATCTATCTCGGAGCGCCCTGGAGACGGCAACTCCTGCTTCGGGTCGGGGTCGATCACCTAGCCTCCATATTCTGCAGGTTGGAGCCAAAACGGGTCCTCCTCCATGGGAATCGGGGAATCTCTCTGGGGTCCCTCACAGCCATGCAGGCCCTCTCTAAACCAAGCCTCGAATCTATGGGGCACTAAATAAGGACCTCCCTGATCTACGAGCACAGTCGTCACATGCCTATGCCACAGGGTAGCGTGCATATCAAAATGGAGGGTAACCTGGGTGTCCATCTGGATCGGCAGACCAAAAAGCATCGGTGGCACATCCATCACTGGCGACCTGGATCTGAAAAGGTGGCAACCAATGCCAGTGAGTCGAGGACTCAGCAAGCTCACCACTAATCCTAGCGTAGGGTAGGATATACGAGTGGGGTCGGTCCTAACCAGTAACTAGGGTTCAGGATTCAAAGTTCAACGCTCTCGATCTCCCCAGTTTTCATCACACCTCATATAGCCAATAGGAGTTTCGTCACAACAATTCATGCAATACAGACGGGCAATATCAACAATCAACAATAACATTATGCAAATGCCACAGGCCTCAAACGGCCATCACAGATCCCATGGATCAGCCCGCCTATCACTCCAATTCCCATCAGGGCTCTACCAACAGTGCCACACGGCATGCCACGCTGCGTTTCGGACGCCTTATGCTGTCCTCCCTTTTCTCTCCATCTCCCATCAGGGCGCTACCAACAGTGCCACACGGCATGCCACGCTGCGTTTCGGACGCCTTATGCTGGCCTCCCCTTTCTCTCCATCTCCCATCAGGGCGCTACCAACAGTGCCACACGGCATAAATCTCGGTGCCACATAGGCCCGTACCACACTGCGTTTCTGACGCCTTACGTTGGTCTCCCTTTTCTCTCCACTTCCCCTCAGGGCACAATCTCATGTCACATTCCCAGTGACTCATGCAATGCTCGGAATGTATGCAGGGCCCAGATGATCACATCAATAACTTAACACAGAGCATGCATGCAAATAAATACAAGTGCAGGAGTAGAGCACATCATTCAATCGATCAGTGAACCTCACGTTCATCAACCAAATAGACATGGATCGTAGGCCTCTACTTTCAAAGTCTCGATCATCTAAATTCGCCTTACATCTCATACAAGAACCTACCCTGCCATCTCTTACCCAAGGGCAACCCACTAACCGAGCCCATATAAACCAAAGTCTAATCTAATTAAGAACCCATAATTAATCGAGCTAAGTTCGACTGGGCCTAAGGCCCACTTCATTAGTTGAGGTTCAATAATAAATTCTTAAATTAATTCATAGGGGTTGGGCCTATTATTTTATTAATTTCGTGCAAGGCCCAAGCCTATTTCTAAAGGTTTACTATTCAAGCCCATATTCATTATTTTAGGCCCAATTTGAATACCCAAGCCCATATACATTTTTGGGTTTCATTCTTTAATGTCGTGGGCTTAATTTAGGCCCAATTTAAGTGGATTTTCGTCCATTAGTGGCCCACTAACTAGATTTGGCCCATTTTGATTAGTTTTGGCCCAATTACTTGATTTTAAAGTTTCCAAGCCCATTAGTTCCCTTTGGCCCATCAAGCCTCACGCCAACTTCACCCCATTCAGCCCATCTATGACATTTCAAGGCCCAATCTCTCTCTCCATACGGCCCACACGGCCGCCCCTTTAATCCCAACAACATAATCCAAAGCCCAACTAGCTTAATCACCCACATTACCCACTAATCATTTTAATTAGCAACTAATTCACACAACCACACATGCATATACGACTAACCTAAGCTAGAGTTAGTAGTGAAGCTTACCATAGGAGTTGAGGACGACGACGGGGACGGCAAGGAACAACGGGCGGCCGGATGGTCTCTCGGCAAGGGAGGAGGACGGCGGCGACCGTGGCTGTTCACGGCTGTTCCACGGAGTTCCAAGGGTCCTAAGGTGACCATATACCAAGCCAAAGTCATGAGGAATGGAAGGGAACAAGGCGGAACAAGTTCGAGCCCAAACGGAAGCGAAACGACGAAGAAATGACGATGGAAAGGGGCGCCTGTTTCGGCCTCTTGAGGGGGGTCCAAGCCGTGTAAAAATGTACAAGAGTGAGTCAAGGGGACTTACCAAGACGACGAGGCAACGTGGAGGAGCCGACGGTGGCAGCACGATGAGGAGACGACGGCAACGTGGGCGGTGGACGGCGAAGGGAGAGTGAGCCGAGAGAGAAGGTGAGGGAGAGAGGAAAAAGAAGAGAAATGAAGGAGAGGAGAGAGAGAGGAGGGCCGGCCGAAGGTTTAAGGGAGAGAGAGAGAATGCCAAAAATTCAAAATAAGATAATGGGGTTAGGTTGAATAGTGTTATGGATTGATGTTGTACTTGATGGGTGACATATGTACTTGGATTTGACTTGATGGATTGCCTTGGAAATTGTGCCATGATTGACCGATGGATTTGATTGATTGATTGACAAGACATCGATTGATTTGACAACTGATTTGACTTGCCTCGATTTGCGTGCCAAATGCACCGATCGGGTGTCGAGCGCGAACGAATTTCGGACAGGATTTGATTTCGACTTATCGAATCTACTCTCAAAAATCCTAATTCTAATAATCCTAAGGACTGAGCATTTACCGGGGGCATTTCGGTAATTTTCCATTGACGTCTTGCTTCTCGACGTACACCGGCTGTCTGCCCTTCTGGCGACATTTCTGAAACTGACTTTATTCCTTAATTGTGTTTGTCTTACTAATTCGATTGTCCGAAGTCGGATTTCATTTCGTGGTCAATTTCATTAATTTACGCCTCTGTTTCTGTCTCAGACCAACGGGCGGCTGTTTGGAAAATTCTCCCCAGTTAGCCTTTCCCCTTCGGTTGGTCATCTCAGGGTAGCTAATCCTGAGTGAGCGTCGATCAGAGGGTACTAACGAAGTGTCTCCATTCCTTTAGAAATTCCGATATTTGGGTCGAATTTTCAGACTGTTACAGGCAGTTCCTCAGGATATGCCCCGTTTGGCCACATCCAAAGCAGCCTCCAGTCTTCCTCGGGCAAGGGCTGTTCCCGTGCCTCCTGCCACAGTCACGGCAGACCTGATTCCCAGGGAATGATTGCTTTCCCAGGGTTCTCCTCGCAGGTGGAACGAACCTGCGGTTGTCCTTCATTGGCCTCTTGCCAAAGTCTCTAAAGTTCCCCCTTGGCACAAACCGCGATGCAGATGCGGCGGCCTTTTCTTGCAGATCCCGCTCTATCGCCAGGGCTCTCTCATAGATCTCATTGTATTCCCTTAGCCCAGTGGCGATGATCATACTCTTCAACTCGGGCCTCAATCCTTCCCTGAATCTCCTAGCCTTATCCCATGGGTCGTGAATCAGCCTTCGTGCGAACTTGGACAGCCTGGCAAATTCGCCCTCATATTGGTCCACAGTCAGCGATCCTTGGCGGAGCCTGATGAACTCTTCCATTTTCCTTTCCTAGGCTGCCTCAGAGAAATACTTGCCATTGAATGCTGTACAGAAGGCGGTCCAGCTCGGCCTCATACCATCCGGAAAGACTCGCCCTCTAGTGGCTTTCCACCAATCATCTGCAGTACCCTGAAGTTGATAAGTTGCCAACGAGACTTTCTCCTCATCTGCGCAACCCAACACGAAGAAAGCCTTCTCCAGCTGCTCGATCCACAAGGCAGCTACCTCTGGACCACCACTGCCATCAAACTTCGACGGCTGCAACTTCAGAAATTGCTCCACCATATGATGAGTCTGACGTCCACCATTTCCATGCCCATTGCCTCCATTGGCTCCATTTGCAGCGGCCAAGGCGGCCTCAGCTGCTTGGGCAACAGTGGCAGCTCTCTCAGCAGCTTGCCTAGCCATCAAGTTACTCACTTCAGTCAGAACTGTCATCATTTCTTCGATTCTGGGGTCCCCTTCAGACTCAGGAGCCCTCGAGCTCGATGCACCAGCAGTCGGTCTTCTGCCCCTATTGCTCATCCTTGCTAAAACTCACACCTAAAACAAACGAAATTCCCATTCAGGAATTCGAAATTCTAAATCTAGCAACCAAGCTTTCGTCTACTGTTGCGTCCACTAACATGTATATGCATGTAAATAATCGCTGCAGCTTAAATGCAGTTGAACCCGGTCGACATCTAGACTCAACCCTGCAAATGCATAACCCAGGCCACTCTGTTCGCAACCTCAACTAGAAGCCTGTCGGGAGCCGCTTCCTTGATCAGGTCTTTGCCCCGGCGACTACTCCCCGCCCTTATCGTTTCTTGGTGCGAACAATTGTCCTAAGAAATTCATAGACAAAGAGAATCCCACTCCACGTGTCCCATACCACGCTTCATCACAGTTTTTAGACGTCCCGTCAATCCTGTCCCATACCAGGCTGACGGTCACCAAATCTAACAACATGAATGCATGCATTTCTTTCAAAATCCAAATCTCCTTTTTCAACAATGATTTTCCATTTCTAAACCATTTTGCTTTCGGTGCAGAAATCACGCAATGCATGATGGTCAAGCAGCGCGCGACAGCCGACTAGGCATACAATCACATGCAATACCTCACGGACTAACATTCAGCAATCAGCATTCAAGCGCCCAACTCATGGGGCTCTGCCATAGAACCTTACCTCAGGTCCTGACGCACCTGCAGCTTAGCATGAAATACCTTATCCCAAGGTTACTCTAGACAATCAATTCCCCTAAGCAATCACATGCGCCAACCAAATCATGCATTCTACCCTTCCTAATCCTTAGGTCTAGGGTCTGTCTAACTAACTACCCCAAAATCATCAGCCTTATCACTCCAAACCTCGAACGGTCTCGTATCGAGCTGACCATGCTCTGATACCACTCGAACGGTGATGTCACGCCCTGGATCCCTTCTCGGGAATGCGGCATCCCGTTCCTGCGGAAGATACACCTCGCGCTCGCCTGGTTCACGATAAGCGACGGCCCAGGGATACTTTCTCTTCGTCGCGACCAGACGACGCAACTTGCGCCAAATTCTCATACCTGCGGAAGCGTGCCTCCTATCCATACACACTGTCACGCCCCGGATCCCTTCTCGGGAACACGGCATCCCGTTCCTGCGGAAGATACACCTCGCGCTCGTCTGGTTCACGATAAGCGACGGCCCAGGGATACTTTCTCTTCGTCGCGACCAGACGACGACACTTGCGCCAAATTCTCATACCTGCGGAAGCATGCCTCCTATCCATACACACAAGCATACATAGCAAAGGGGTAGCATGGACAAGATAAACATAAACAACATTTCATAAATACGATTAGCGTTAGGTACAGACTACCAAAAGAAAACCACTAGCTGTAGATCATCCTACGCTCAACTAATCCTCAAAACATCGGGATTCTGCCATAACTCAGTCCTCCTCGTCGGAATCCTCCACAGGGTCCTCCTCTGGATCCTCTTCCTCGGTATCCATCGCATCGCCCTCCTCGTGGCCATCTATCTCGGAGCGCCCTGGAGACGGCAACTCCTGCTTCGGGTCGGGGTCGATCACCTGGCCTCCATATTCTGCAGGCTGGAGCCAAAACGGGTCCTCCTCCATGGGAATCAGGGAATCTCTCTGGGGTCCCTCAAAGCCATGTAGGCCCTCTCTAAACCAAGCCTCGAATCTATGGGGCACTAAGTAAGGACCTCCCTGATCTACGAGCACAGTCGTCACATGCCTATGCCACAGGGTAGCGTGCATATCAAAATGGAGGGTAACCTGGGTGTCCATCTGGATCGGCAGACCAAAAAGCATCGGTGGCATGTCCATCACTGGCGACCTGGATCTGAAAAAGGTGGCAACCAACGCCAGTGAGTCGAGGACTCAGCAAGCTCACCACTAATCCTAGCGTAGGGTAGGATATACAAGTGGGGTCGGTCCTAACCAGTAACTAGGGTTCAGGATTCAAAGTTCAACGCTCTCGATCTCCCCAGTTATTATCACCCCTCATGTAGCCAATACGGGGTTCATCATAACAATTTATACAATACATACGGGCGATATTAACCAACAGCAATAACATTATGCAAATGCCACAGGCCTCAAACGGCCATCCCGGATCCCAAGGATCAGCCCGCCCATCACTCCAATTCCCATCAGGGCTCTACCAACAGTGCCACACGGCATGCCACGCTGCGTCTCGGACGCCTTATGCTGGCCTCCCTTTTCTCTCCATCTCCCACCAGGGCGCTACCAACAGTGCCACACGGCAGAAATCTCGGTGCCACATAGGCCCGCACCACACTGCGTTTCTGACGCCTTACGTTGGTCTCCCTTTTCTCTCCACTTCCCCTCTGGGCACCATCTCATGTCACATCCCCAGTGACTCATGCAATGCTCTGATTGTATGCAGGGCCCAGATGATCACATCAATAATTCAACACAGAGCATGCATGCCAATAATCATAAGTGCAAGACAGAGCACATCAATCGACCAACTGATACATCTCATGATCAACGAGCCAAGCAGACGTAGATCAATTATCTCTATCCACAAAGTTTCGATAATCCAAGTCCGCCTTACATCTTAAATAAAAGTCTACTATACTATCAATTATCCAAGGACAATCCACTAATCGAACCCATATAAACCAAGGTCTAATCTAATTAAGAGTCTCTAATAAATCAAGCTAAGTTCGACTGGGCCTAAGGCCCACTTCAATAGTTGAGGTCCAATAATTAATTCTTAAATTTAATCATATGGGTTGGGCCTATTATTTTATTAATTTCGCGTGAGGCCCAAGCCCATTTTTAAAGGTTTACTATTCAAGCCCATATTCATTATTTTAAGCCCAATTCGAATGCCCAAGCCCATATACAATTTTGGGTTTCATTCTTTAATGTACATGGACTTAATTTATGCCCAATTTAACTGGATTTTCGTCCATTAGTGGCCCACTAGCTAGATTTGGCCCATTTTGATTAGTTTTGGCCCAATTGCTTGATTTTTAGAGCTTCCAAGCTCATTAGTTCCCTTTGGTCCATTAAGTGCACGCCTAAGCCCACATTTGCAGCCCACTAATCATGTTTTCAAGGCCCATTCGGATGGTGGATATCAACCATTAGTAAGTCCATTAGTTGTATTTAGGCCCGGTAGCTCGTATTAGGTCCGATTCAAGTGATTTAAGTCTCGAAGCCCATTAATCCCTTTCGGTCCACCCTATACACGCCTAGACCGAATTTCCACAGCCTTGTATACCACATTTCCAGCCCTCTACAAGCCTCCAAACTCTTAGTTTAACCCCTTGCACCATGCACATAACGCAACCTTACTTGTCTAGGCTTGAACCATGCAATCTCTTTACTAGAATCATCATAATCTGCCTCTATTAACATTCCACAAATGTATATTACTAACCTAAACAAAGATTAGGGGTAGAGCTTACCTTAGAGGAGCCGAAATCAACAACGACGGACGACGGAGCGAGGAACGGTCGAATGTGGCTCACGGCCTACAAGGAAGTTTGGGTTCGGTTGGCTATTGAACGGTGCCTCACGTTCATGGAAATGGAAGAAAGGTGAGTCAAGAAGCTTACCAAGGAGTGGGGAAAATCGGCGGTGAGGGACGGTGGCCGAACGACGACAAACGACGACGATGGTCGGGCGGCCGGCTTGAAAACCCGAGGGAGATAGAGAAGAGGTGAGTTGAGGTCGGGCTTCAAGAGGCTCTCAAGGCCACGGAACAACAAAGGAAGGATGAGAAGGGGCTTACCGTGAGGTGGTGGCGACGGGGAAGGTGGCGGACGACGGTGGCTCACGGTGAAGCTCGGGCGGACGGCGGCGGAAGTGAAAGGAAGGAGAAGAAAATGAAGAGGAGAGGGGAGAGAGAGGTTTCGGCCGAAAATGGGAGAGTGAGGGAGGAGAGAGAGAGGTTTATGTGGGTTATAGTGAAATTCAAAATAAGATAATGGGGTTAGGTTGAATAGTGACAAGGATATGATGTTTACTATGCTTGAATGACACTTGATTTACTTGATGGATTGATGGATTGACATTCTTGGAAATTGTGCCATGATGTGACCGATGGATTTAATTGATTGATTGACAAGACATCGATTGATTTGACAACTGATTTGACTTGTCTCGATTTGCGTGCCAAATGCACCGATCGGGTCCCGAGCGCGAACGAATTTCAGACAAGATTTGATTTCGATTAATCGAATCTACTCCCAAAAATCCTAATTCTATTGATCCTAAGGACTGAGCATTTATCGGGGGCATTTCGGTAATTTTCCATTGACGTCTTGCTTCTCGACGTACACCGACTGTCTGCCCTTCTGGCGTCATTTCTGAAACTGACTTTATTTCGTAATTGTGTTTGTCTTACTAATTCGATTGTCCGGAGTCGGATTTCATTTCGTGGTCAATTTCATTAATTTACGACTCTGTCTCTGTCTCAGACCAACGGGCGGCTGTTTGGAAAATTCTCCCCAGTTAGCCTTTCCCCTTCGGTTGGTCATCTCAGGGTAGCTAATCCTGAGTGAGCGTCGATCAGAGGGTATTAACGAAGTGTTTCCATTCCTTTAGAAATTCCGATATTTGGGTCGAATTTTCAGACTGTTACAATTCTTCCCTTCTTATAAAAATTTCGTCCTCGAAATTTACATCCACCAATCCTTACAACAGAAATGGAGATTACATCGATTTACTCAAACAGGTACGGATACTTCTTCTTCATTTCATCCTCGCTTTCCCAAGTAGCTCCTTCAGTTCCATGGTGTTCCCAGATAACCTTGACCAGCGGAATCGTCTTATTCCTTAAGACCTGCTCCTTGCGATCTTCAATTCTTACTGGCCTTTCCACGTATGAGACGCGGTCATCCATTTCAATGACTTCATGATCGAGTATATGGCCAGGGTCCGGCTCGTACTTTCGAAGCATTGAAACATGAAACACATTATGAATCTGCGATAAGTTCGGCGGCAATGCTAGACGATAAGCCAGTGTCCCGATCTTCTCCAGGATCTCGAATGGCCCAACAAATCTTGGACTCAACTTTCCTTTCTTGCCAAACCGAGATAGTCCTCGCATCGGCGACACCTTTAGAAACACATGATCTCCAACTTGGAATTCCAATGGCTTACGTCTCTTGTCTGCATAACTCCTCTGCCTACTCTACGCAGTCCTCAATCTGTCTCTGATCACTCTGACTGCCTCAACTGACTGCTGCACTAATTCTGGGCCTGTTATGCTTTTCTCACCAACTTCGTCCCAACAGATTGGCGTTCTACAGGCCCTTCCATACAGTGCCTCAAACGGTGCCATTCTGATACTCTGCTGGTAACTGTTGTTGTAGGCGAATTCCACCAAATGTAACTGCTCTTCCCAACCTCCTTTGAAATCAATTACACACGCTCTCAACATGTCCTCCAGAGTTTGTATAGTCCTTTCCGACTGACCGTCTGTCTGAGGATGGTAAGCTGTACTGAATCTTAACTCTGTTCCCAACGCACCCTGCAGACTCTTCCAAAACGTAGCGGTGAAACGAGGGTCTCTGTCTGATACAATACTTACTGGTACCCCATGCAACCTCACGATCTGCCTCACGTACAACTCAGCCAACTTTTCCAAGGTAGAGTCCTTTCGTACTGCAATGAAATGAGCTGATTTCGTCAGTCTGTCCACTATTACCCAAATCGAATCATTGCCTCTCTGACTTCTTGGCAATCCTGTCACAAAATCCATAGTGACATGCTCCCATTTCCACTCTGGGATTTCCAATGGTTGCAATAATCCTCCAGGCTTGCAATGCTGTGCCTTTACCTGTTGACACGTCAGACACTTAGCTACATGCTTAGCCACATCCACCTTCATTCCATTCCACCAATAGTGCTAACGCAAATTTTGATACATCTTAGTACTCCCTGGATGAATACTGTAGTTACTTCTGTGTGCCTCGGACAAAATCTCTTCCTTTAGCGCCTCGTCATTAGGCACGCACAGACGTCCTCTAAACTTCAATATTCCGTCAGCAGTCACTTGGAACTCAGCCTTCCTCTCATCTGCATTCATCGACATAATCTTCTGAATGTCCGGGTCCGTAGATTGCATCTCCTTGATTCTTAGCTGAATCTCTAGTTCGATCCGTAACGTAGCCAGCTGTCACGCCCCGGATCCATACTCGGGAGCGCGGCACCCCGTTCCTACGGAAGATACACCTCGCGCTCGACTGGTTCACGATAAGCGACGGCCCAGGGAAAATTTCTTTTCGTCGCGACCAGACGACGCGGCTTGCGCCAAATTCTCTTACCTGCGGAAGCGTGCCTTCTATCCATACACACAAGCATACATGACAAAGGGGTAGCAAAAATCAAGATAAGCAAAATCAGCATTCCATAATATAATCAGCGTTAGGTACAGACTCCCAAAAAGAAACTACTAATCACAGATCTTCCTACGCTAACAACCAAATCCTCGAACCATCGAAATTCTGCCATAACTCAGTCCTCCTCGTCGGAATCCTCCACAGGGTCCTCCTCTGGATCCTCCTCCTCGGTATCCATCGCATCGCCCTCCTCGTGGCCATCTATCTCGGAGCGCCCTGGAGACGGCAACTCCTGCTTCGGGTCGGGGTCGATCACCTGGCCTCCATATTCTGCAGGCTGGAGCCAAAACGGGTCCTCCTCCATGGGAATCGGGGAATCTCTCTGGGGTCCCTCAAAACCATGCAGGCCCTCTCTAAACCAAGCCTCGAATCTATGGGGCACTAAATAAGGACCTCCCTGATCTACGAGTACAGTCGTCACATGCCTATGCCACAGAGTAGCGTGCATATCAAAATGGAGGGTAACCTGGGTGTCCATCTGGATCGGCAGACCAAAAAGCATCGGTGGCACATCCATCACTGGTGACCTGGATCTGAAAAAGGTGGCAACCAACGCCAGTGAGTCGAGGACTCAGCAAGCTCACCACTAATCCTAGCGTAGGGTAGGATATACAAGTGGGGTCGGTCCTAACCAGTAGCTAGGGTTTGGTACCCGGAGTCCAACGCTCTCGATCTCCCCAGTTTTCATCACACCTCATATAGTCGGTACGAGTTTCATCACAATGGTTCATGCAATAAAGACGGGCAATATCAACAATCAGCAATCATGGTATGCAATGCCACAGGCCTCAAACGGCCATCATAGATCCCAAGGATCAGCCCGCCTATCACTCCAATTCCCATCAGGGCTCTACCAACAGTGCCACACGGCATGCCACGCTGCGTCTCGGACGCCTTATGCTGGCCTCCCTTTTCTCTCCATCTCCCATCAGGGCGCTACCAACAGTGCCACACGGCATAAATCTCGGTGCCACATAGGCCCGTACCACACTGCGTTTCTGACGCCTTACGTTGGTCTCCCTTTTCTCTCCACTTCCCCTCAGGGCACAATCTCATGTCACATCTCCAGTGACTCATGCAATGCTCTGAATGTATGCAGGGCCCAGATGATCACATCAACAACTTAACACAGAGCATGCATGCAAATAAATACAAGTGCAGGAGTAGAGCACATCATTCAATCGATCAGTGAACCTCACGTTCATCAACCAAACAGACATGGATCGTAGGCCTCTACTTTCAAAGTCTCGATCATCTAAATTCGCCTTACATCTCATACAAGAACCTACCCTGCCATCTCTTACCCAAGGGCAACCCACTAATCGAGCCTATATAAACCAAGGTCTAATCTAATTAAGAACCCCTAATTAATCGAGCTAAGTTCGACTGGGCCTAAGGCCCACTTCAATAGTTGAGGTTCAACAATTAATTCTTAAATTAATTCATAGGGGTTGGGCCTATTATTTTATTAATTTCGTGCAAGGCCCAAGCCTATTTCTAAAGGTTTACTATTCAAGCCCATATTCATTATTTTAGGCCCAATTTGAATACCCAAGCCCATATACATTTTTGGGTTTCATTCTTTAATGTTCGTGGGCTTAATCTAGGCCCAATTTAAGTGGATTTTCGTCCATTAGTGGCCCCCTAACTAGATTTGGCCCATTTTGATTAGTTTTGGCCCAATTACTAGAATTAAAGGTTCATAAGCCCAATACCTTACTTTGGCCCATTAAACCACATGTTCTAGCCCATCACTTCGGTCCACCAACCACATTTCCGAGGCCCATTCATAAGCCAAATTTCGTCCATCATCAAGCCCATTAACTTTACTTAGGTCCGGTAGCTTGTTTTTGGTTCATTTAGTACAATTTAAGGCCCCTAAGCCCATCTATACCTCACGGCCTCTCCCACGCACGCCTACCTCACCATTTGCAGCCCACACTTAGCATTTTAATGACCATTTCGCATGCCAACAGCCCTTATTTGAAACCCACTTCATGCTTTCCACATGTTAGTTCATAGTAAGCATACCTTAAATCACCTTTCAACCTCACAACAAGCCTAACCGTCTCTAGCACACCCTTCCACATGCATATACTACTAACCTAAACTAGAATTAGTAGTAAAGCTTACCGGAAATGGGTTGGAAATGACGACGACGCGAGGCGGAGCAAGAATGGCCGGCTGGAGCTCACGGCTTAGGGAGGAGAACAGCGGCGGCGGTGGCTGTTCACGGCCGTTCCGCGGCCTCCGAGGACTCTAAACCAACCATTCCACAAGTCAAAAGAAGTGAGGAAAGCAAGGGAACAAGGTGGGACAAGTTCGGGTTCAAATGGAGGCGAAACGACGAAGAGAACGACGATGAGGAGGCGGGCTGTTTCGGGCCTTTCGTGGGGGTTCAAGCCATAGGAAATGAACAAGAACAAGTTAAGAGAACTTACCAAGAGGTGAGGAGGGTTGGTGGCGGCCGGAGGGAGCTCGGCGGTGGCGGTCGGCCGGACGACGGGGCGGTGAGAGAGAGAGACCGAGAGAGAGAGTTGAGAGGAGAGGAGAAAGAAGAGAAATGAAGGAGAGGAGAGAGAATGGGTTAATAAAATTCAAAATAAGATAATGGGGTTAGGTTGAATAGTGTATGTGATGAGACTTGTACTCTTGATGGGTGTGACTTTGTACCTTGGATTTGACTTGATAGATTGCATGGGAACTTGTGCCATGATTGACCGATGGATCTGACAAGACATCGATTGATTTGACAATTGATTTGACGTGCCTCGATTTGCGTGCCAAATGCACCGATCGGGTCTCGAGCGCGAACGAATTTTAGACAGGATTTGATTTTGATTAGTCGAATCTACTCTCAAAAATCCTAATTCTATTAATCCTAAGGACTGAGCATTACCGGGGGCATTTCGGTAATTTTCCATTGACGTCTTGCTTCTCGACGTACACCGGCTGTCTGTCCTTCTGGCGACATTTCTGAAACTGACTTTATTTCTTAATTGTGTTTGTCTTACTAATTCGATTGTCCGAAGTCGGATTTCATTTCGTGGTCAATTTCATTAATTTACGACTCTGTCTCTGTCCCAAACCAACGGGCGGCTGTTTGGAAAATTCTCCCCAGTTAGCCTTTCCCCTTCGGTTGGTCATCTCAGGGTAGCTAATCCTGAGTGAGCGTCGATCAGAGGGTATTAACGAAGTGTCTCCATTCTTTTAGAAATTCCGATATTTGGGTCGAATTTTCAGACTGTTACACCAGCAGACTCGAGAGGCTTCCAACCTCCATCTTAAACTCAGAGTCTCTAATTTCCTCCAGTAATGTCCACTCCTTGACCATCATATGCGCAATGCTCGACTTCCTACTCATAGCATCTGCCACCTTATTCACCTTTCCTGGATGGTACAAAATATCGCAGTCGTAGTCCTTCAACAACTCCATCCAACGACGCTGCCTCATATTCAGCTCCTTCTGCGAGAACAGATACTTCAAACTCTGATGGTCCGTAAAAATCTGGAATTTCTCTCCCACCAGATAATGCCTCCAAATCTTCAATGCAAAGACAATCGCAGCTAACTCCAAGTCGTGCGTCGGGTAATTCATCTCATGCGGCCTCAACTGTCGAGATGCATAAGCTACCACTCGTCCATGCTGCATCAAGACACACCCCAATCCTCTTAATGACGCATCGCTGTATATCTCAAATCCTCCTGGTCCAGACGGAATGGTTAAGACTGGTGCGGAAGTCAATCGATCCTTCAACTCCTGAAAACTCTCCTCGCATTTCTCAGTCCATTGAAACTTTGTTTCCTTCTTCAACAAACGCGTCAGAGGAGACGCTATCACCGAGAATCTTTCCACGAAGCGTCTATAATACCCAGCCAATCCAAGGAAACTTCGCACTTCCGTCACGGTCGTAGGTCTCGGCCATTCTCTACGGCTTCAATCTTAGATGGGTCCACTGATATCCCTTCTCCAGATACTATATGACCAAGAAACGCCACTCTGTTCAGCCAGAACTCACACTTACTAAACTTCGCATACAGCGAATGTTCCCTTAGCGTTCGCAGGACGATCCTTAAGTGTTCCTCGTGGTCCTCAGAACTCTTCGAATACACCAATATGTCATCAATGAAGACTATCACAAACTGATCCAAAAACTCCTTGAACACTCGATTCATCATATCCATAAATGCGGCTGGAGCATTTGTCAATCCAAACGGCATAACTGTGAACTCATAGTGCCCATACCTCGTCCTAAAAGCAGTCTTAGGCACATCCTCTTTCTTAATCCTTAACTGGTGATAGCCTGTCCTTAGGTCTATCTTGGAGAACACGCAAGCGCCTTGAAGTTGGTCGAACAGGTCATCAATTGTCACGCCCCGAGCTCCTCTCGAGCCCGCGACATCCCGCTCATACATTCAAATCTCTTCTCAGCGCTCGCCTGGTCTAGGATACACGACGGCCCAGGGAATTACCTTCGTCGCGACCAGACGGCGCGTCCATCAAGACCATCATATGATCTTGTCAACCTGAACTTGAAACCTGCGGAAGCGTGCCTCCTATCCATACATGCATACATATGAAAATCGGGGTAGTACACAAAGGAGAAACACAAAGCATCCATATATACATGTTAACAAGGCGTTCGGTACAGACCCCCAAAAGAAAATTTCAACCCATGGTCTCGATACCTACGCTTACACTATCTCCCAAAAACTAGGCCAGCGTCAGCAGAACTCAGTCCTCTAGCTGCTCCTCGGGATCCTCCTCCTGGTCGGTGTCCATGGCGTCGCCCTCCTCGTGGCCGTCTATCTCTGAGCGTCCTGAGGACGGCAGCTCCAACATCGGGTCGGGGTCGACCACCTCACCTCCATATACAGCAGGTCGTAGAATAGTAGGGTCGTCCCCCATGGGTATCAGGGCATCTCTCAAGGGTCCCTCCATACCTAACTCGTCCTCTCTATACCAGGCCTCAAACTTATAGGGAACAAACTGGGGACCTCCCTGATCCACCCATACAGTAGTCAGTCGTCTGAGCCACATTGTAGCACTTTCATCGTAATGGCGGGTAACCTCGGGCTCCATCTGCACTGGCAGGCCCAAGAACACAGGGGGTGCGGCCATCACTGGCGTCTGGGATCTGAAAATATGGCAACCACCGCCAGTGAGTCGAGGACTCATCAAGCTCACCCCTAATCCTAGCGTAGGATAGAGTATACTAGTGGGATCGGTCCTATCCATTAACTAGGGTTTCAGGTCATCTGACTCGCGTAGGGTGAGGTACGCTCACTGGATGGGTCATGTCCGGCAATTAATAAGACGAACTAGCACTCTCTACCCAAACGGTCTCAGCGGTACCACAATAAAACGTAAACGTACACAGGCCAAACCAATCAGGCAAGCATGCATTTAATAAGGCAGTCTCGCATAACGTGAATGATTATCATCTATGCCATGACCTCAGATTCATTATTCAGTTTTCAATGTTCATTTTGCACTGCCAGAGTTTCGTCTTGACCAGCGTGTCACGCCTCAGGTCTCATACTCATGCATGCCATATGCCAATGCTCAAATGTTCAAATGCTCATTGCTTGTGCCTCAATGCACATCACCCATTGTCCATGCACCCGCATATACGCCTCCAGCGCGCAAAGACCCAGGTGCAGAATATCCTCCCAGTGCTTCAACCCGCATAACGTCAAAGCTAAGACCCGGGTAGGCACCCTTATCTCTCCAGCTACCCCGTGCCGAGCACGTCCGGGCGCACAACATCCTTATACTCCCTACTCCCCGCGTAACAACGCATCAGGGCCCATCCAACATGTCACACCTCCCGGTGACTAATGCCATACTCATGAAATATGGTGCTCAAACAATGTCGAACAGAGAATCAGTCACAGAGCATGCATTCACGAAGGTACATGAGTACAGGAGCAAAGCATTTCTAGAAATCATCTGAGCTACTCGCATTCAGTAGAACAGGCCACATGTGTACCTAGTACTCTAAAAGCGGATTCTCGCTCATTTAGGTTCAATCAGACGTCCCATATTAAGCCGTTTACTTCCCCTGTACAATCCTCTCGAATGAACCTCAGTCGTGGTTAACATCGCCCTTTGGAACCCGTTTATTTTAGGACTTGGTCCTATCAGACCCAATAATCCGGCCTAAGCGTAGTCTCTATCATTAGACCTCGGCCCATCGATGGCCCAAAATTAACATCTTAAAATCCTTTTGGATTCCAATTGATCTTATTATATTTAATTAAGCCCAATATCTAAGGCCCAATGGCTCTTTCGTTAGTTTCAGCCCATTAAGTTGAATTAGGCCCAATTGGGTCTAAGCTCACCTACTATTCACAAGCCCATGATTTAATGATAAGTAATTAAATATTTTAAGGCCCATTATTTTTATTAATTTCGAGTGAGGCCCAAGCCCATATTTTAAGGCAAGCTTATTAAGCCCATTTTAGCATATTTAGGCCAAATTTCAAACCCTAAGCCCACATACTCTATTGGGCCCTAAAATTTTATATTCTAGACTATAATTGAGGCCCATTTTATTCTCATTTTCGTCCATATAAGGCCCACTATTTTATTTTAAGCCCACAAGTTCCAATTTAGCCCAATTAGCTTAAAATTAAGCCCTTAAGCCCAACAACTCACATGGCCCATCATTTCTCATGCTCAATCCCTCAATTTGCAGCCCACATCAACCTATTCGAAGCCCAAATAAATATGACCAGCCACTACCCATGGCCCAACGTCCATTTCTCATATTAGTCTAAAGCCCATTATACATAATTACTCACTAATCAACATGGGACCACACATAGATCTCTAAACTAATCAACCACACTTGCATAAACCATTCCTAGGCTAAGATTAGGAGTGTGGCTTACCTTGAATGGGTTGAGAACGACGAGAACGGACGATGGAGCCAAGAACGGCCGTGTAGGCTCACGGCCAAGAAGAGTTGGACGACGGCTTGGGCAGCGGTTTCAACACCTTCGTGGGACTCCCTAGACATGAATAGGTTGGATTTAGGTGTTAGAAAGGTGGAGGGAGAGTGTGGAGTGGCTTGGACAGCCCGAGTCTTCATGGTACAACGACGATGAAGGAAGAGCACAAGAGAGAGAGCGGGCTGGTCGGGGCTTCTTCGAGGGGCACCAAGTCACGAAAATGAAAAGGATTAAGCTTAGAAGACTTACCAAAGTGGGAGGAGGAAGATGGGTGGTCGACGGTGGTGGAGCACCGGCGGAACGGCGGCGGCACGGACGGCGTTCACGGGCGGCCGAAGAGGAAACAAGAGGAAGAAGAAGAAGAAGAGAGGGAGGAGAGGAATTTTCGGCCAAAATGAGAGGGAGAGGGAGGAGAGAGAGAGTGGAGATTATAATGTGGAAAATGCCAAAAGATGAATAGTGGAGTAGGTGTACTTGATGTGATCTTGGAAAGATTGGATGAGACTAGGGTTCTTGTCAAAGTACAATGGTAGGTGGGGTAATTAATGGGGATGCGAGGTTGACATGTACTTTGATAAGATTTGAATGAAACTTGATATGTACTTTTGTACTTTGACTTGATTGATGGATTTGTCTTGAAACTTGTGCCATGATTTATTGATTTGATTTGATGGATTGATTGATGGGACATTGATTGATTTGACGCTTGATTTGACTTACCTCGATTTGTGTGCCAAATGCACCGATCGGGTCCCGAGCGCGAACGAACTTCGGACTGGATTTGGTTTCGATCTACCAAATCTACTCTCAAAAATCCTAATTTAACTAATTCTAAGGACTGAGCATTTACCGGGGGCATCTCGGTAATTTTCCATTCACGTCTTGCTTCCCGACGTGCACCGGCTGTCTGCCCTTCGGGCGATGTTTCTGAAACTGTATCCATTTCTACATTGTGACCATCTTAGAAATTCGATTGTCCAAGATCGGAATTCATTTCGTGGCCGAATCCATTAAATTACGACTCTGTCGAATTCCTCAGACCAACGGGCGGCTGTTTAGGAAAATTTCCTAGGTAGCCATTCCCCTTCGGTTGGTCGCCTCAAGTTGATCAGACTCGAGTGAGGCTTAACTAGAGCGTATTAATGAAGTATATCCATTCAATTTATAAATTCCGAAAATGGGTCGAAAATCCAGAATGTCACAATTCTTCCCTCCTTAAAAAGTTTCGTCCTCGAAACTTGCCTTTTACTTCCTTTCCCATCAATGTAACCATCTCACGCTTGCTACCTCCTTCGGCTATACGGCCCAATTAATCTTCCACTGCGCACTTTGATCCCCTCGTCTTCTTTTTTTCACTACATTCCGCAATCTGTACCATTCAAACGAACTCTCATCGGCCTGAATTACTTGTAGGTCCATTATCAACGTCGACCTATAGTTTCTTAACATTTTCATATGGACAAGCCCAATCCATTCTTACTCTTGCTCCCCCATACGGCCTACTTCAGAACCATTGGGTCCGTCTCATCTCTCTAAATAGAGCATCCCTTATATCTAGGATATGATACATCTCAGCCCCTTCTTCACGATGCTACTTCCGGATGCCATGCCTGGGACTTTGTTGGTTACGGTCTTTCAATTCAAGCACATTTCACCCCCACCACGACACTATCGGATCACCAGCCAACTAGCTCATATGGGTCTCATCATGGATCGCCCTGATCGCACAATAGTGGTCCTCTCCGATTATTATGGAGGTACAAATCACAATTGTTTGACTTTCACCAACACTTCCAAGGTACTTTGACGTTTCTCCCTAGAGGCATCTCACTAAAACATCCTGAAAGAGCATTGGGGCTTTTATCATTTTTTTGCCTTTCTCAAACAACTATTTTCGCTTCATGGCACTCTCCAGGCTTATCCCTTTCTATATTACATGCGCATCAATTCTGTCACATGTACCATTTCGCCATTCGCCTATCGATCTCATGATTAAGGGTACACAAAGCTCTCATTTAAGATCCCAAGGGTTTGCACCGCTTATCCATCTGACAATCTTGGCGACTTTGAACAGCCCTTGATCTTTCTCACATCGCTTGATTGCACCAACAACTGTTAGAATAACTTTGAGTCTACTATAATTCTTTTACCAATCTCATCCTAGCACAAGAGAATTCCCTTTTCTCTCTCTACCATCCAGTGATTCCATTACTAACATCCTGATCTTTTGCTGGCACTTACCATCATGCGTACTCTGCTGGGTGAAGTCACTTTTCCTATCCTCCTTTAAGGTTTGTCGAGCTAGCTTTCATATATCTTCCTTTGATTCCTTTTACACCCTTTCTCATTTTCCACTATGTTACTCTGGTATCTACTCCTTTGGAGTCTTCACATCCTACAAAAGTAATCTTTAACACGGGTCATCGACAGTTTGAAGCTCATGGATTCATTTGGTCACAACTTTCATTTACACCCTCTTAACAATACCAAGGAGGCTCCTAACTCAATCTCTATGATCGTCGATCTATATGGTGTAACTCAGGCATGGAGCATCCATCTCATTTCTTAAATAGTCCAGCTCTTATCACCAAGGACTTACCAAGTTCATCTTGCCAACTTGTGATATCAATTTTACATGTCAAAGCTCCTAGTCTTTGGTGTCACTCCTTGAATTACCTCTTGTCAAGCTCATATCGCAACCTGACTGCTAGAATTAAAAACGACCTCATACATGCGCCTTTCTCTTGTCTTCGCCTCGATGCCACAGACTGTCGTAATGCATGAATATCCTCAATTTTTTTGTTCCTACTTGCCTCGTATACCACTTTTTTTTTAAACCCTTAGTTTCTGTCTTCACTTAAACCTCCAAACATTGTAAACGACCAATTTATATAAAACCAATCACTTGGAACCAATGTGGAGTACTCTATTTGGTCATTACTCGCATCGAGATCTCAATCATCTCGCCCGATCGAGGTCTACATTTAGAGTCAGCATCCTTATCCCCAAACTCAAGTTTAGTCCACCCTTAGCATTCTACCATCATCGTGTGCCTACTCATCAGTCACGTACTTCATGGGCCCTTGTAACATCAATGTCTAAATGCCATAGGCGATGATCATCTCTAGAATCGATCATTTAAATCCCAACTAACGCAACGCTTTTCCTGTCGCCCCTCATTACGAACCAAACTCGTGCAATCCAATCGACTCATGGTCCAGGTTTACCATTTGCCTCATTGTGAACTTTATCCAATCATCTAGAACTTTTAGTAAGGATCCCATCTAAACCATCAAGGTCTGACACAATTCAAGCCTATAGTCTTCCAACATCGAGCCGTCGTAATTCCATAACTCCGATCTATTTCCCAAGGCTAACCATTAGAATTTCCAAATTCAAGCCTATCAGGATATAATCGTCACCATTTTTTTCACCAGTCGCTCATTCTTATGCCATTCCAGGGCAACTCAGGTCTTTCTCAACTCCTTCAATGATTGGTACGCCTCGTAGATCACTTACTTATATCAAATCTATACACTTTACATCCTGATCATTATATAAACTCGAAACATCCTCATAATCATCATGTTCTTGAGCGGGTCATCCCTTAAGCTCTCACGATTCGGATTCAAAAGCTTATCTCCTAAGCTTACCATCACCAACTTGCTAAATCACTACAATATGTCCTCAAGTTTGGGTATCAATAGTTCTTAATCACGATCGTATACTTTGGCTAGTCCTTCCTTTATACATTACGCCATTAAACTTTGAGCATACCCTTCAATCCGACTTTGCACCTGAGCTTTTCTAATGTCCATCAATTTATCAGCGAACCCCGATTGTACCTTCACTCTGGCCACTCATGAGATTTGGCAACTAAAACCATCAAAGTGTCATAACTCCACATTTAGAAGTGTGCCAAACAACTATCCATCAAGCTCTCATGATTCAAGCCTAACCCTTTATATTTCAAGCTTATTCTCCAACATATATCTGAGCCTCAATCTATGTAGTCCACAAATGCCTATCATCTCATTATCATACCGTTTCCACTAGATCGGTCTATCGACGGGCTCTCTTGCAACAGAAGTGCCAATGCGGCCTACGTCAAAGTCATCAAGAGGCTGTGATTTGCCCGCCAACCATTCAGCACTTAACCTCTTTCTTCAACCGACTATAACCATTAATGAGATCGAAATACTTTATCCCAGGGATTACACCATCCTTCGACCATACATAAATCCCAAAAACTAATTCCTGCAACTATCATCCTTGTTACGGCAATGTCAATCTTGTTATTCACCTGTATGAACAACCTTACATCTTAAAGGTCTTACTGGCCATGCTTAAGCACATTCTCGTCCCAATCCAATAAGAGTATCTTTATTTTCCTTGGCACACCCTCTGAATTTCCTCACATTTTGCTTTCATACTCATCCACAAATGTTTACTCTTGATGAAGCTTCAGGAAAAAATTTTTTTTTTCCACCCTTTTTTTTTTCCTCTCGAGCGCCCTCTTCATCTTAGCACTTTAGTAGAGCAAGCGCCTTTTTCTCACTTTTCCGTCCATAGGGTAACTACTGCCATCAAGATCAGATAACTTCACCTTCAAAAATAATTCCACTTACTAATGCACTTAACGGACTCCATTTCATATTTCTGTTGATCCTATCAATCTCATTGGTCCTGTTCACGGTGGCCACTACAGCTTTTGCAGCTCGGGCAACAATAGCAGCTCTTTCTTCAATCTGCCTGCCCATCGGATTCCCTTATTTCTTTCCACATTTTCCAGACCTCATCCATCCTTGGTTCTTCGACTGCAGAAACTTACTTCTGGTCCTCCACTCCCTCAAACTCAATTAGTTGCAGCTTCAGGAATTGCTCTACCACATGATGTATCTGACGACCTCCATTTCAATTACCCTTATCCCATTCGCTCCATTCACAACAGCCAGAGCGGCATCAGCTGCTGGGGCTACAATGGCAGTTCTTCTTACCGCCTACCTACCCATCAATTTACTGACTTCAATCAAGATTCTCATCAACTTTTCGATCCTAGAGTCTCCTTCTGGTGCTGGAGCTCGTGAACTCTACGCGGCTGCGCTAGATCTTATGCCCCTATTGCTCATCCTTTCTAATCTTATCCACTCCTGGACCCGATGTAATTCTTTCAGGAATTAGTAATCTAAACTACCATACAAGCTTTCGCCTGCTATCGCGTCTACTGACATGAATATGCATGTAAAATTCGCTGCAGCTTAAATGCAATTAAACCTGGTGGACATCTAGACTCAACCCTGTCAATGCACACCCTAGGCCACTCTGTTCGCCACCTCAACTAGAAGCCTGTCGGGAGCCGCTCTTTGAACGGGTCTCTGCCCCGGCGACCACTCCCCGCCCTCATCATTTCTTAGTGCGAACAGTTGTCCTAAGTTACCCATATCCAAGGAGAATCCTGTTCCACGTGTCCCATACCACGCTTCATTACAGTTTTTAGACGTCCCGTCAGACCTGTCCCATACCAGGCTGACGGTTACCCGATCCAACAACATGAGATGCATGTGCTTTTCAAATCCAAATCTCCCTTTTTAAACAGTTTCCAATTGAAACCATTTTGTTTTCAATGCAGAAATCATGCAATGCATGATGGTCAAGCAGCGCGCGACAGCCGACTAAGCGTACAACCACAAACAATAGTCAACAATAAGCAACCAGCAAATCAGCAGTCATCATCCCAGCACCCTACTCATGGGGCTATGCTTTAGAACCTTACCTCAGGTCCTGACGCACCTGCAATTCAGTTCATAATTGCTATTGCCTCAGTCTATTCTAGGAAACTAATTGAACTAAGCAATCACATGCGCCAATCAATTCATGCATTCTACCCTCCCTAATTCTTAGGTCTAGGGTCTGTCTATTTAACTACCCCAAAATCAACAGCCTTATCACTCCAAATCCTCGAACGGTCTCGTATTGAGCTGACCTTGCTCTGATACCACTCGAGCGGGGATGTCACGCCCCGAGCCCCTCTCGAGCCCGCGACATCCCGCTCATACATTCAAATCTCTTCTCAGCGCTCGGCTGGTCTAGGATACACGACGGCCCAGGGAATTACCTTCGTCGCGACCAGACGGCGCGTCCATCAAGACCATCATATGATCTTGTCAACCTGAACTTGAAACCTGCGGAAGCGTGCCTCCTATCCATACATGCATACATATGAAAATCGGGGTAGTACACAAAGGAGAAACACAAAGCATCCATATATACATGTTAACAAGGCGTTCGGTACAGACCCCCAAAAGAAAATTTCAACCCATGGTCTCGATACCTACGCTTACACTATCTCCCAAAAACTAGGCCAGCGTCAGCAGAACTCAGTCCTCTAGCTGCTCCTCGGAATCCTCCTCCTGGTCGGTGTCCATGGCGTCGCCCTCCTCGTGGCCGTCTATCTCTGAGCGTCCTGGGGACGGCAGCTCCAACATCGGGTCGGGGTCGACCACCTCACCTCCATATACAGCAGGTCGTAGAATAGTAGGGTCGTCCCCCATAGGTATCAGGGCATCTCTCAAGGGTCCCTCCATACCTAACTCGTCCTCTCTATACCAGGCCTCAAACTTATAGGGAACAAACTGGGGACCTCCCTGATCCACCCATACAGTAGTCAGTCGTCTGAGCCACATTGTAGCACTTTCATCGTAATGGCGGGTAACCTCGGGCTCCATCTGCACTGGCAGGCCCAAGAACATAGGGGGTGCGGCCATCACTGGCGTCTGGGATCTGAAAATATGGCAACCACCGCCAGTGAGTCGAGGACTCAGCAAGCTCACCCCTAATCCTAGCGTAGGATAGAGTATACTAGTGGGATCGGTTGTAACAGTCTGAAAATTCGACCCAAATATCGGAATTTCTAAAAGAATGGAGACACTTCGTTAATACCCTCTGATCGACGCTCACTCAGGATTAGCTACCCTGAGATGACCAACCGAAGGGGAAAGGCTAACTGGGGAGAATTTTCCAAACAGCCGCCCGTTGGTCTAGGACAGAGACAAAGTCGTAAATTAATGAAATTGACCACGAAATGAAATCCGACTTCGGACAATCGAACTAGTAAGACAAACACAATTAAGAAATAAAGTCAGTTTCAGAAATGTCGCCAGAAGGGCAGACAGCCGGTGTACGTCGAGAAGCAAGACGTCAATGGAAAATTACCGAAATGCCCCCGGTGATTGCTCAGTCCTTAGGATTATTAGAATTAGGATTTTTGAGAGTAGATTCGATAAGTCGAAATCAAATCCTGTCCGAAATTCGTTCGCGCTCGAGACCCGATCGGTGCATTTGGCACGCAAATCGAGGCAAGTCAAATCAGTTGTCAAATCAATCGATGTCTTGTCAATCCATCAATCACATCCATCGGTCAATCATGGCACAATTTCCAAGGCAATCCATCAAGTCAAATCCAAGTACATATGTCACCCATCAAGTACAACATCAATCCATAACACTATTCAACCTAACCCCATTATCGCATTTTGAATTTTTGGCATTCTCTCTCTCTCCCTTAAACCTTCGGCCGGCCCTCCTCTCTCTCTCCTCTCCTTCATTTCTCTTCTTTTTCCTCTCTCCCTCACCTTCTCTCTCGGCTCACTCTCCCTTCGCCGTCCACCGCCCACGTTGCCGTCGTCTCCTCATCGTGCTGCCACCGTCGGCTCCTCCACGTTGCCTCGTCGTCTTGGTAAGTCCACTTGACTCACTCTTGTACATTTTACTCGGCTTGGACCCCCCTCAAGAGGCCGAAACAGCCGCCCCTTTCCATCGTCATTTCTTCGTCGTTTCGCTTCCGTTTGGGCTCGAACTTGTTCCGCCTTGTTCCCTTCCATTCCTCATGACTTTGGCTTGGTAAATGGTCGCCTTAGGACCCTTGGAACTCCGTGGAACAGCCGTGAACAGCCACGGTCGCCGCCGTCCTCCTCCCTTGCCGAGAGACCATCCGGCCGCCCATTGTTCCTTGCCGTTCCCGTCGTCGTCCTCAACTCCTATAGGTAAGCTTCACTACTAACTCTAGCTTAGGTTAGTCGTATATGCATGTGTGGTTGTGTGAATTAGTTGCTAATTAAAATGATTAGTGGGTAATGTGGGTGATTAAGCTAGTTGGGCTTTGGATTATGTTGTTGGGATTAAAGGGGCGGCCGTGTGGGCCGTATGGAGAGAGAGATTGGGCCTTGAAATGTCATAGATGGGCTGAATGGGGTGAAGTTGGCGTGAGGCTTGATGGGCCAAAGGGAACTAATGGGCTTGGAAACTTTAAAATCAAGTAATTGGGCCAAAACTAATCAAAATGGGCCAAATCTAGTTAGTGGGCCACTAATGGAGGAAAATCCACTTAAATTGGGCCTAAATTAAGCCCACGAACATTAAAGAATGAAACCCAAAAATGTATATGGGCTTGGGTATTCAAATTGGGCCTAAAATAATGAATATGGGCTTGAATAGTAAACCTTTAGAAATAGGCTTGGGCCTTGCACGAAATTAATAAAATAATAGGCCCAACCCCTATGAATTAATTTAAGAATTTATTATTGAACCTCAACTATTGAAGTGGGCCTTAGGCCCAGTCGAACTTAGCTCGATTAATTATGGGTTCTTAAATAGATTAGACTTTGGTTTATATGGGCTCGGTTAGTGGGTTGCCCTTGGGTAAGAGATGGCAGGGTAGGTTCTTGTATGAGATGTAAGGCGAATTTAGATGATCGAGACTTTGAAAGTAGAGGCCTACGATCCATGTCTATTTGGTTGATGAACGTGAGGTTCACTGATCGATTGAATGATGTGCTCTACTCCTGCACTTGTATTTATTTGCATGCATGCTCTGTGTTAAGTTATTGATGTGATCATCTGGGCCCTGCATACATTCAGAGCATTGCATGAGTCACTGGGAATGTGACATGAGATTGTGCCCTGACGAGGAAGTGGAGAGAAAAGGGAGACCAACGTAAGGCGTCAGAAACGCAATGTGGTACGGGCCTATGTGGCACCGAGATTTATGCCGTGTGGCACTGTTGGTAGCGCCCTGATGGGAGATGGAGAGAAAAGGGAGGCCAGCATAAGGCGTCCGAAACGCAGCGTGGCATGCCGTGTGGCACTGTTGGTAGCGCCCTGATGGGAGATGGAGAGAAAAGGGAGGCCAGCATAAGGCGTCCGAAACGCAGCGTGGCATGCCGTGTGGCACTGTTGGTAGAGCCCTGATGGGAATTGGAGTGATAGGCGGGCTGATCCATGGGATCTGTGATGGCCGTTTGAGGCCTGTGGCATTTGCATAATGTTATTGTTGATTGTTGATATTGCCCGTCTGTATTGCATGAATTGTTGTGACGAAACTCCTATTGGCTATATGAGGTGTGATGAAAACTGGGGAGATCGAGAGCGTTGAACTTTGAATCCTGAACCCTAGTTACTGGTTAGGACCGACCCCACTCGTATATCCTACCCTACGCTAGGATTAGTGGTGAGCTTGCTGAGTCCTCGACTCACTGGCGTTGGTTGCCACCTTTTCAGATCCAGCCTGCAGAATATGGAGGCCAGGTGATCGACCCCGACCCGAAGCAGGAGTTGCCGTCTCTAGGGCGCTCCGAGATAGATGGCCACGAGGAGGGCGATGCGATGGATACCGAGGAGGAGGATCCAGAGGAGGACCCTGTGGAGGATTCCGACGAGGAGGACTGAGTTATGGCAGAATTTCGATGGTTCGAGGATTTGGTTGTTAGCGTAGGAAGATCTGTGATTAGTAGTTTCTTTTTGGGAGTCTGTACCTAACGCTGATTATATTATGGAATGCTGATTTTGCTTATCTTGATTTTTGCTACCCCTTTGTCATGTATGCTTGTGTGTATGGATAGGAGGCACGCTTCCGCAGGTATGAGAATTTGGCGCAAGTTTCGTCGTCTGGTCGCGACGAAGAGAAATTTTCCCTGGGCCGTCGCTTATCGTGAACCAGTCGAGCGCGAGGTGTATCTTCCGCAGGAACGGGGTGCCGCGCTCCCGAGTAGGGATCCGTGGCGTGACATCCCCGTTCGAGTGGTATCAGAGCAAGGTCAGCTCGATACGAGACAGTTCGAGGTTTTGGAGTGATAAGGATGTTGATTTTGGGGTAGTTAGATAGATAGACCCTAGACCTAAGGATTAGGAAGGGTAGAATGCATGATTTGATTGGCGCATGTGATTGCCTAGCAGAATCGATTGTTTAGAGTAGCCTTTGGATAAGGTGTTTTGTGCTAAGCTGCAGGTGCGTCAGGACCTGAGGTAAGGTTCTAAGGCAGAGCCCCATGAGTTGGGCGCTTGATTGCTGATTGCTGAATGTTAGTCTGTGAGGTATTGCATGTGGTTGTATGCCTAGTCGGCTGTCGCGCGCTGCTTGACCATCATGCATTGCATGATTTCTGCACCGAAAGCAAAATGGTTTAGAAATGGAAAATCATTGTTGAAAAAGGAGATTTGGATTTTGAAAGAAATGCATGCATTCATGTTGTTGGATTTGGTGACCGTCAGCCTGGTATGGGACAGGATTGACGGGACGTCTAAAAACTGTGATGAAGCGTGGTATGGGACACGTGGAGTGGGATTCTCTTTGTCTATGAATTTCTTAGGACAACTGTTCGCACCAAGAAACAATGAGGGCGGGGAGTGGTCGCCGGGGCAGAGACCTGATCAAGGAAGCGGCTCCCGACAGGCTTCTAGTTGAGGTTGCGAACAGAGTGGCCTGGGTTATGCATTTGCAGGGTTGAGTCTAGATGTCGACCGGGTTCAACTGCATTTAAGCTGCAGCGATTATTTACATGCATATACATGTCAGTGGACGCGACAGTAGACGAAAGCTTGGTTGCTAGACTTAGAGTTCCGGATTCCTGAATGGGAATTTCGTTGTTTTAGGTGTGAGTGTTAGCAAGGATGAGCAATAGGGGCAGAAGACCGACTGCTGGTGCATCGAGCTCGAGGGCTCCTGAGTCTGAAGGGGACCCCAGAATCGAAGAAATGATGAGAGTTCTGACTGAGGTGAGTAACTTGATGGCTAGGCAAGCTGCTGAGAGAGCTGCCACTGTTGCCCAAGCAGCTGAGGCCGCCTTGGCCGCTGCAAATGGAGCCAATGGAGGCAATGGGCATGGAAATGGAGGACGTCAGACTCATCATATGGTGGAGCAATTTCTGAAATTGCAGCCGTCGAGGTTTGATGGCAGTGGTGGTCCTGAGGTAGCTGCCTTGTGGATCGAGCAGCTGGAGAAGGCTTTCTCCGTGTTGGGTTGCGCAGATGAGGAGAAAGTCTCGTTGGCAACTTATCAACTTCAGGGTACTGCAGATGATTGGTGGAAAGCCACTAGAGGATGAGTCTTTCCGGATGGTATGAGGCCGAACTGGGCCGCCTTCTGTGCAGCATTCAATGGCAAGTATTTTTCTGAGGCAGCTCAGGAAAGGAAAATGGAAGAGTTCATCAGGCTCCGCCAAGGATCGCTGACTGTGGACCAATATGAGGGCGAATTTGCCAGGCTGTCCAAGTTTGCACGAAGGCTGATTGACGACCCCTGGGACAAGGCCAGGAGATTCAGGGAAGGATTGAGGCCCGAATTGAAAAGTATGATCATCGCCACTGGGCTGAGGGACTACAACGAGATCTATGAGCGAGCCCTGGCGATAGAACGGGATCTGCAAGAAAAGGCCGCCGCATCTGGGTCGCGGTTTATGCCAAGAGGGAACTTTAGAGACTTTGGCAAGAGGCCAATGAAGGACAACCGCAGGTTCGTTCCACCTGCGAGAAGAACCTTGGGAAAGCCGTCATCCCCCGGGAATCAGAACTGCCGTGACTGTGGCAGGAGGCATGGGAACAGCCCTTGCCCGAGGAAGACTGGAGGCTGCTTTGGATGTGGCCAGACGGGGCATATTCTGAGGAACTGCCCGAGGAAAGGTCCGAGACCCCCGTTCCAGCAGCAACAGCAGCCACCGCAGATGGTGAACGCTCCGCAAGGAAACCAGAACCGTCCGCCTGCTCAGGGACGAGTTTATGCAATGGCGCGCAAGGACGCTGAGAATGTGCCAGGGGTGATCACAGGTACCGTTTCTCTCTGTGGTCATACCGCTTACGCCTTGTTTGATCCGGGAGCATCACACTCTTTCGTATCTGCACGTTTTGTTGAGTTGTCTGGGATGAATGTTAAGCCATTGGATGTGACCTTGCATGTAACCACCCCGCTGAAAGATAGAGTGATTGTTGCGTTAGGATGTAAGGGGTGTAAGTTAGCTCTGGGCGATAGAGAGGAAGAGATCGATTTAGCTGTTTTGCCCATGTTTGATTTCGATGTGATTGTTGGCATGGATTGGCTAGTTAGGCATGGTGCAGTGGTAGACTGTAGTAGGAGTATCATACAGCTAAACCCAGTAGGCCACCCTGGGTATGAATTTAAGGGAAATCGTGGAGGAACGTCGATTCCTTGGATCTCATCCTTGGAGGCGACCAAGTTAATGAATGAGGGTTGCCTGGGATTTTTGGCATCAGTGTTAGATTCGACTGCTCAAGAAATGAAGTTAGAGGAAGTGCCTGTAGTAAGTGAGTATCCAGATGTATTTCCTCAAGAGTTGCATGGATTGCCACCTGAGCGTGAAGTAGAATTTATGATCGAATTGGCACCTGGAACGGAGCCGATATCGAAAGCACTGTATAGAATGTCGTTGTCTGAGCTAAAAGAGTTGAAGGTACAGATGCAAGAGCTATTGGATAAGGATTTATCCGCCCCAGTGCTTCGCCATGGGGAGCTCCGGTGCTGTTTGTTAAGAAAAAGGATGGATCACTAAGACTGTGCATCGATTACCGACAGCTGAACCAAGTGGCGATCAAGAATAAGTATCCTCTACCAAGGATTGATGACCTGTTCGACCAACTTCAAGGTGCTTGCGTGTTCTCCAAGATAGACCTAAGGACAGGGTATCACCAGTTAAGGATTAGGAAAGAGGATGTGCCTAAGACTGCTTTTAGGACGAGGTATGGGCACTATGAGTTCACCGTTATGCCGTTCGGACTGACAAATGCTCCAGCCGCATTTATGGATATGATGAATCGAGTGTTCAAGGAGTTTTTGGACCAATTCGTGATAGTCTTCATTGATGACATATTAGTGTGTTCGAAGAGTTCTGAGGACCACGAAGAACACTTAAGGATTGTCCTGCAGACGTTAAGAGAACACTCGCTGTATGCGAAGTTTAGTAAGTGTGAGTTTTGGTTAAGCAGAGTGGCGTTCCTTGGACATATAGTATCTGGAGAAGGAATATCAGTGGATCCAGCAAAGATAGAGGCTGTGGAGAAATGGCCGAGACCTACGACCGTGACGGAAGTACGAAGTTTCCTTGGATTGGCTGGGTACTATAGACGCTTTGTGGAAAGGTTCTCTGTGATAGCGTTTCCTCTGACGCGTTTGTTGAAGAAGGAAACAAAGTTTCAATGGACTGAGAAGTGCGAGGAAAGTTTTCAGGAGTTGAAGGATCGATTGACTTCCGCACCAGTGCTAACTATTCCGTCTGGACCAGGAGGATTTGAGATATACAGCGATGCGTCATTAAGAGGATTGGGGTGTGTCTTGATGCAGCATGGACGAGTGGTAGCTTATGCATCTCGACAGTTGAGGCCGCATGAGATGAATTACCCGACGCACGACTTGGAGTTAGCTGCGATTGTCTTTGCATTGAAGATTTGGAGGCATTATCTAGTGGGAGAGAAATTCCAGATTTTTACGAACCATCAGAGTTTGAAGTATCTGTTCTCGCAGAAGGAGCTGAATATGAGGCAGCGTCGTTGGATGGAGTTGTTGAAGGACTACGACTGCGATATTTTGTACCATCCAGGAAAGGCGAATAAGGTGGCAGATGCTCTGAGTAGGAAGTCGAGCATTGCGCATATGATGGTCAAGGAGTGGACATTACTGGGGGAAATTAGAGACTCTGAGTTTAAGATGGAGGTTGGAAGCCTCTTGAGTCTGCTGGCTACGTTGCAGATCGAACCAGAGATTCAGCTAAGAATCAAGGAGATGCAATCTACGGACCCGGACATTCAGAAGATTGTGGCGATGAATGCAGACGAGAGAAAGGCCGAGTTCCAAGTGACTGCAGATGGAGTATTGAAGTTTAGAGGACGTCTGTGCGTGCCTAATGACGAGGCGCTAAAGGAAAAGATTTTGTCCGAGGCACACAGAAGTAACTACAGTATTCATCCAGGGAGTACTAAAATGTATCAGAATTTGCGTCAGCACTATTGGTGGAATGGAATGAAGGTGGACGTGGCTAAGCATGTAGCTAAGTGTCTGACGTGCCAACAGGTAAAGGCACAGCATTGTAAGCCTGGAGGATTATTACAACCATTGGAAATCCCAGAGTGGAAATGGGAGCATGTCACCATGGATTTCGTGACAGGACTACCGAGAAGTCAGAGAGGCAATGATTCGATTTGGGTAATAGTGGACAGACTGACGAAATCAGCGCACTTCATCGCAGTGCGAAAGGACTCTACGCTGGAAAGGTTGGCTGAGTTGTACGTGAGACAGATAGTGAGATTGCATGGGGTACCGGTAAGTATTGTATCAGACAGAGATCCTCGCTTCACCGCTACATTTTGGAAGAGTCTGCAGGGTGCGCTGGGAACAGAGTTAAGATTCAGTACAGCTTACCACCCTCAGACAGATGGTCAGTCGGAAAGGACAATACAGACTTTGGAAGACATGCTGAGAGCTTGTGTGATTGATTTCAAAGGAGGCTGGGAAGAGCAGTTACACTTAGTGGAATTCGCCTACAACAACAGCTACCAGCAGAGTATCAAAATGGCACCATTTGAGGCACTGTATGGAAGGGCCTGTAGAACGCCAATCTGTTGGGACGAAGTTGGTGAGAAAAGCATAACAGGCCCAGAATTAGTGCAGCAGTCAGTTGAGGCAGTCAGAGTGATCAGAGACAGATTAAGGACTGCGCAGAGTAGGCAGAAGAGTTATGCAGACAAGAGACGTAGGCCATTGGAATTCCAAGTTGGAGATCATGTGTTTCTGAAGGTGTCGCCGATGCGAGGACTATCTCGGTTTGGCAAGAAAGGAAAGCTGAGTCCAAGATTTGTTGGGCCATTCGAGATCCTAGAGAAGATCGGGACACTGGCTTATCGTCTAGCATTGCCGCCGAACTTATCGCAGATTCATAATGTGTTTCATGTTTCGATGCTTCGAAAGTACGAGCCGGACCCTGGCCATATACTCGATCATGAAGTCATTGAAATGGATGACCGCGTCTCATACGTGGAAAGGTCAGTAAGGATTGAAGATCGTAAGGAGCAAGTCTTAAGGAATAAGACGATACCGCTAGTTAAAGTTATCTGGGAGCACCATGGGACTGAGGGAGCGACTTGGGAAAGCGAGGACGAAATGAAGAAGAAGTACCCGTATCGTTTGAATAGATCGATGTAATCTCCATTTTGTTGTAAGGATTGGTGGATGTAAATTTCGAGGACGAAATTTTTATAAGAAGGGAAGAATTGTAACAGTCTGAAAATTCGACCCAAATATCGGAATTTCTAAAAGAATGGAGACACTTCGTTAATACCCTCTGATCGACGCTCACTCAGGATTAGCTACCCTGAGATGACCAACCGAAGGGGAAAGGCTAACTGGGAGAATTTTCCAAACAGCCGCCCATTGGTCTGGGACAGAGACAGAGTCGTAAATTAATGAAATTGACCACGAAATGAAATCCGACTTCGGACAATCGAACTAGTAAGACAAACACAATTAAGAAATAAAGTCAGTTTCAGAAATGTCGCCAGAAGGGCAGACAGCCGGTGTACGTCGAGAAGCAAGACGTCAATGGAAAATTACCGAAATGCCCCCGGTGATTGCTCAGTCCTTAGGATTATTAGAATTAGGATTTTTGAGAGTAGATTCGATAAGTCGAAATCAAATCCTGTCCGAAATTCGTTCGCGCTCGAGACCCGATCGGTGCATTTGGCACGCAAATCGAGGCAAGTCAAATCAGTTGTCAAATCAATCGATGTCTTGTCAATCCATCAATCACATCCATCGGTCAATCATGGCACAATTTCCAAGGCAATCCATCAAGTCAAATCCAAGTACATATGTCACCCATCAAGTACAACATCAATCCATAACACTATTCAACCTAACCCCATTATCTTATTTTGAATTTTTGGCATTCTCTCTCTCTCCCTTAAACCTTCGGCCGGCCCTCCTCTCTCTCTCCTCTCCTTCATTTCTCTTCTTTTTCCTCTCTCCCTCACCTTCTCTCTCGGCTCACTCTCCCTTCGCCGTCCACCGCCCACGTTGCCGTCGTCTCCTCATCGTGCCGCCACCGTCGGCTCCTCCACGTTGCCTCGTCGTCTTGGTAAGTCCCCTTGACTCACTCTTGTACTTTTTACACGGCTTGGACCCCCCTCAAGAGGCCGAAACAGCCGCCCCTTTCCATCGTCGTTTCTTCGTCGTTTCGCTTCCGTTTGGGCTCGAACTTGTTCCGCCTTGTTCCCTTCCATTCCTCATGACTTTGGCTTGGTAAATGGTCGCCTTAGGACCCTTGGAACTCCGTGGAACAGCCGTGAACAGCCACGGTCGCCGCCGTCCTCCTCCCTTGCCGAGAGACCATCCGGCCGCCCGTTGTTCCTTGCCGTTCCCGTCGTCGTCCTCAACTCCTATAGGTAAGCTTTACTACTAACTCTAGCTTAGGTTAGTCGTATATGCATGTGTGGTTGTGTGAATTAGTTGCTAATTAAAATGATTAGTGGGTAATGTGGGTGATTAAGCTAGTTGGGCTTTGGATTATGTTGTTGGGATTAAAGGGGCGGCCGTGTGGGCCGTATGGAGAGAGAGATTGGGCCTTGAAATGTCATAGATGGGCTGAATGGGGTGAAGTTGGCGTGAGGCTTGATGGGCCAAAGGGAACTAATGGGCTTGGAAACTTTAAAATCAAGTAATTGGGCCAAAACTAATCAAAATGGGTCAAATCTAGTTAGTGGGCCACTAATGGACGAAAATCCACTTAAATTGGGCCTAAATTAAGCCCACGAACATTAAAGAATGAAACCCAAAAATGTATATGGGCTTGGGTATTCAAATTGGGCCTAAAATAATGAATATGGGCTTGAATAGTAAACCTTTAGAAATAGGCTTGGGCCTTGCACGAAATTAATAAAATAATAGGCCCAACCCCTATGAATTAATTTAAGAATTTATTATTGAACCTCAACTATTGAAGTGGGCCTTAGGCCCAGTCGAACTTAGCTCGATTAATTATGGGTTCTTAATTAGATTAGACTTTGGTTTATATGGGCTCGGTTAGTGGGTTGCCCTTGGGTAAGAGATGGCAGGGTAGGTTCTTGTATGAGATGTAAGGCGAATTTAGATGATCGAGACTTTGAAAGTAGAGGCCTACGATCCATGTCTATTTGGTTGATGAACGTGAGGTTCATTGATCGATTGAATGATGTGCTCTACTCCTGCACTTGTATTTATTTGCATGCATGCTCTGTGTTAAGTTATTGATGTGATCATCTGGGCCCTGCATACATTCAGAGCATTGCATGAGTCACTGGGAATGTGACATGAGATTGTGCCCTGAGGGGAAGTGGAGAGAAAAGGGAGACCAACGTAAGGCGTCAGAAACGCAGTGTGGTACGGGCCTATGTGGCACCGAGATTTATGCCGTGTGGCACTGTTGGTAGCGCCCTGATGGGAGATGGAGAGAAAAGGGAGGCCAGCATAAGGCGTCCGAAACGCAGCGTGGCATGCCGTGTGGCACTGTTGGTAGAGCCCTGATGGGAATTGGAGTGATAGGCGGGCTGATCCATGGGATCTGTGATGGCCGTTTGAGGCCTGTGGCATTTGCATAATGTTATTGTTGATTGTTGATATTGCCCGTCTGTATTGCATGAATTGTTGTGACGAAACTCGTATTGGCTATATGAGGCATGATGATAACTAGGGAGATCGAGAGCGTTGAACTTTGAATCCTGAACCCTAGTTACTGGTTAGGACCGACCCCACTCGTATATCCTACCCTACGCTAGGATTAGTGGTGAGCTTGCTGAGTCCTCGACTCACTGGCGTTGGTTGCCACCTTTTTCAGATCCAAGCCGCTAGTGATGGATGTGCCACCGATGCTTTTTGGTCTGCCGATCCAGATGGACACCCAGGTTACCCTCCATTTTGATATGCACGCTACTCTGTGGCATAGGCATGTGACGACTGTACTCGTAGATCAGGGAGGTCCTTATTTAGTGCCCCATAGATTCAAGGCTTGGTTTAGAGAGGGCCTGCATGGCTTTGAGGGACCCCAGAGAGATTCCCCGATTCCCATGGAGGAGGACCCGTTTTGGCTCCAGCCTGCAGAATATGGAGGCCAGGTGATCGACCCCGACCCGAAGCAGGAGTTGCCGTCTCCAGGGCGCTCCGAGATAGATGGCCACGAGGAGGGCGATGCGATGGATACCGAGGAGGAGGATCCAGAGGAGGACCCTGTGGAGGATTCCGACGAGGAGGACTGAGTTGTGGCAGAATTTCGATGGTTCGAGGATTTGGTTGTTAGCGTAGGAAGATCTGTGATTAGTAGTTTCTTTTTGGGAGTCTGTACCTAACGCTGATTATATTATGGAATGCTGATTTTGCTTATCTTGATTTTTGCTACCCCTTTGTCATGTATGCTTGTGTGTATGGATAGGAGGCACGCTTCCGCAGGTATGAGAATTTGGCGCAAGTTGCGTCGTCTGGTCGCGACGAAGAGAAATTTTCCCTGGGCCGTCGCTTATCGTGAACCAGTCGAGCGCGAGGTGTATCTTCCGCAGGAACGGGGTGCCGCGCTCCCGAGTAGGGATCCGGGGCGTGACATCGGTCCTATCCATTAACTAGGGTTTCAGGTCATTTGACTCGCGTAGGGTGAGGTACGCTCACTGGATGGGTCATGTCCGGCAATTAATAAGACGAACTAGCACTCTCTACCCAAACGGTCTCAGCGGTACCACAATAAAACGTAAACGTACACAGGCCAAACCAATCAGGCAAGCATGCATTTAATAAGGTAGTCTCGCATAACGTGAATGATTATCATCTATGCCATGACCTCAGATTCATTATTCAGTTTTCAATGTTCATTTTGCACTGCCAGAGTTTCGTCTTGACCAGCGTGTCACGCCTCAGGTCTCATACTCATGCATGCCATATGCCAATGCTCAAATGTTCAAATGCTCATTGCTTGTGCCTCAACGCACATCACCCATTGTCCATGCACCCGCATATACGCCTCCAGCGCGCAAAGACCCAGGTGCAGAATATCCTCCCAGTGCTTCAACCCGCATAACGTCAAAGCTAAGACCCGGGTAGGCACCCTTATCTCTCCAGCTACCCCGTGCCGAGCACGTCCGGGCGCACAACATCCTTATACTCCCTACTCCCCGCGTAACAACGCATCAGGGCCCATCCAACATGTCACACCTCCCGGTGACTAATGCCATACTCATGAAATATGGTGCTCAAACAATGTCGAACAGAGAATCAGTCACAGAGCATGCATTCACGAAGGTACATGAGTACAGGAGCAAAGCATTTCTAGAAATCATCTGAGCTACTCGCATTCAGTAGAACAGGCCACATGTGTACCTAGTACTCTAAAAGCGGATTCTCGCTCATTTAGGTTCAATCAGACGTCCCATATTAAGCCGTTTACTTCCCCTGTACAATCCTCTCGAATGAACCTCAGTCGTGGTTAACATCGCCCTTTGGAACCCGTTTATTTTAGGACTTGGTCCTATCAGACCCAATAATCCGGCCTAAGCGTAGTCTCTATCATTAGACCTCGGCCCATCGATGGCCCAAAATTAACATCTTAAAATCCTTTTGGATTCCAATTGATCTTATTATATTTAATTAAGCCCAATATCTAAGGCCCAATGGCTCTTTCGTTAGTTTCAGCCCATTAAGTTGAATTAGGCCCAATTGGGTCTAAGCTCACCTACTATTCACAAGCCCATGATTTAATGATAAGTAATTAAATATTTTAAGGCCCATTATTTTTATTAATTTCGAGTGAGGCCCAAGCCCATATTTTAAGGCAAGCTTATTAAGCCTATTTTAGCATATTTAGACCAAATTTCAAACCCTAAGCCCACATACTCTATTGGGCCCTAAAATTTTATATTCTAGACTATAATTGAGGCCCATTTTATTCTCATTTTCGTCCATATAAGGCCCACTATTTTATTTTAAGCCCACAAGTTCCAATTTAGCCCAATTAGCTTAAAATTAAGCCCTTAAGCCCAACAACTCACATGGCCCATCATTTCTCATGCTCAATCCCTCAATTTGCAGCCCACATCAACCTATTCGAAGCCCAAATAAATATGACCAGCCACTACCCATGGCCCAACGTCCATTTCTCATATTAGTCTAAAGCCCATTATACATAATTACTCACTAATCAACATGGGACCACACATAGATCTCTAAACTAATCAACCACACTTGCATAAACCATTCCTAGGCTAAGATTAGGAGTGTGGCTTACCTTGAATGGGTTGAGAACGACGAGAACGGACGATGGAGCCAAGAACGGCCGTGTAGGCTCACGGCCAAGAAGAGTTGGACGACGGCTTGGGCAGCGGTTTCAACACCTTCGTGGGACTCCCTAGACATGAATAGGTTGGATTTAGGTGTTAGAAAGGTGGAGGGAGAGTGTGGAGTGGCTTGGACAGCCCGAGTCTTCATGGTACAACGACGATGAAGGAAGAGCACAAGAGAGAGAGCGGGCTGGTCGGGGCTTCTTCGAGGGGCACCAAGTCACGAAAATGAAAAGGATTAAGCTTAGAAGACTTACCAAAGTGGGAGGAGGAAGATGGGTGGTCGACGGTGGTGGAGCACCGGCGGAACGGCGGCGGCACGAACGGCGTTCACGGGCGGCCGAAGAGGAAACAAGAGGAAGAAGAAGAAGAAGAGAGGGAGGAGAGGAATTTTCGGCCAAAATGAGAGGAAGAGGGAGTAGAGAGAGAGAGTGGAGATTATAATGTGGAAAAATGCCAAAAGATGAATAGTGGAGTAGGTGTACTTGATGTGATCTTGGAAAGATTGGATGAGACTAGGGTTCTTGTCAAAGTACAATGGTAGGTGGGGTAATTAATGGGGATGTGAGGTTAATATGTACTTTGATAAGATTTGAATGAAACTTGATATGTACTTTTGTACTTTGACTTGATTGATGGATTTGTCTTGAAACTTGTGCCATGATTTATTGATTTGATTTGATGGATTGATTGATGGGACATTGATTGATTTGACGCTTGATTTGACTTACCTCGATTTGTGTGCCAAATGCACCGATCGGGTCCCGAGCGCGAACGAACTTCGGACTGGATTTGGTTTCGATCTACCAAATCTACTCTCAAAAATCCTAATTTAACTAATTCTAAGGACTGAGCATTTACCGGGGGCATCTCGGTAATTTTCCATTCACGTCTTGCTTCCCGACGTGCACCGGCTGTCTGCCCTTCGGGCGATGTTTCTGAAACTGTATCCATTTCTACATTGTGACCATCTTAGAAATTCGATTGTCCAAGATCAGAATTCATTTCGTGGCCGAATCCATTAAATTACGACTCTGTCGAATTCCTCAGACCAACGGGCGGCTGTTTAGGAAAATTTCCTAGGTAGCCATTCCCCTTCGGTTGGTCGCCTCAAGTTGATCAGACTCGAGTGAGGCTTAACTAGAGCGTATTAATGAAGTATATCCATTCAATTTATAAATTCCGAAAATGGGTCGAAAATCCAGAATGTCACATCAATCCTTGGTAGAGGATACTTATTCTTGATCGTCACTTGGTTCAGCTGTCTGTAATCGATGCACAGTCTTAGTGATCCATCCTTCTTCTTAACAAATAGCACCGGAGCTCCCCATGGCGAAGCACTGGGGCGGATAAATCCTTTATCCAGTAGATCTTGCATTTGCACCTTCAATTCCTTCAACTCCGACAACGACATCCTATACGGTGCTTTCGAGATCGGCTCTGTTCCAGGGGCCAGTTCAATCATAAATTCTACTTCACGCTCAGGTGGCAATCCAGGCAACTCTCGAGGAAATACATCTGGATACTCACTTACTACAGGCACTTCTTCTAACTTCATTTCTAGGGCAGACGAATCTAATACTGATGCCAAAAATCCCAGGCAACCTTCATCCATTAACTTGGTCGCCTCTAAAGATGAGATCCAAGGAATCGACGTTCCTCCACGATTTCCCTTAAATTCATACCCAGGGTGGCCTACTGGGTTTAGCTGTATGATACTCCTACTACAGTCTACCACTGCACCATGCCTAACTTGTCACGCCCCGGATCCCTTCTCGGGAATGCGGCATCCCGTTCCTGCGGAAGATACACCTCGCGCTCGCCTGGTTCACGATAAGCGACGGCCCAGGGATACTTTCTCTTCGTCGCGACTAGACGACGACGCAACTTGCGCCAAATTCTCATACCTGCGGAAGCGTGCCTCCTATCCATACACACAAGCATACATAGCAAAGGGGTAGCATGGACAAGATAAACATAAACAACATTTCATAAATACGATTAGCGTTAGGTACAGACTACCAAAAGAAAAACCACTAGCTGAAGATCATCCTACGCTCTACTAATCCTCAAAACATCGGGATTCTGCCATGACTCAGTCCTCCTCCTCGGAATCCTCCACAGGGTCCTCCTCCTCGGTATCCATCGCATCGCCCTCCTCGTGACCATCTATCTCGGAGAGCCCTGGAGACGGCAACTCCTGCTTCGGGTCGGGGTCGATCACCTGGCCTCCATATTCTGCAGGCTGGAGCCAAAATGGGTCCTCCTCCATGGGAATCGGGGAATCTCTCTGGGGTCCCTCAAAGCCATGTAGGCCCTCTCTAAACCAAGCCTCGAATCTATGGGGTACAAGATAAGGTCCACCCTGATCTACTAATACAGTGGTCACATGTCTATGCCACAGAGTGGCGTGCATATCAAAATGGAGGGTAACCTGGGTGTCCATCTGGATCGGCAGACCAAAAAGCATCGGCGGTGCGGCCATCATGGGTGACCTGGATCTGTAAAAGAAGGGCAACCACCGCCCGTGAGTCGAAACTCAGCAAGCTCACCACTAATCCTAACGTAGGATAGCGTATACTAGTGGGGTCGGTCCTAACCAGTAACTAGGGTTCAGGATTCAAAGTTCAACGCTCTCGATCTCCCCAGTTATTATCATGCCTCATATAGCCAATACGAGTTTCGTCACAACAATTCATGCAATACAGACGGGCGATAGTAACAAACAGCAATAACATTATGCAAATGCCACAGGCCTCAAACGGCCATCACAGATCCCAAGGATCAGCCCGCCTATCACTCCAATTCCCATCAGGGCTCTACCAACAGTGCCACACGGCATGCCACGCTGCGTCTCGGACGCCTTATGCTGGCCTCCCTTTTCTCTCCATCTCCCATCAGGGCGCTACCAACAGTGCCACACGGCATAATTCTCGGTGCCACATAGGCCCGTACCACACTGCGTTTCTGACGCCTTACGTTGGTCTCCCTTTTCTCTCCATTTCCCCTCAGGGCACAATCTCATGTCACATTCCCAGTGACTCATGCAATGCTCTGAATGTATGCAGGGCCCAGATGATCACATCAATAATTCAACACAGAGCATGCATGCCAATAATCATAAGTGCAAGACAGAGCACATCAATCAACCAACTGATACATCTCATGATCAACGAGCCAAGCAGACGTAGATCAATTATCTCTATCCACAAAGTTTCGATAATCCAAGTCCGCCTTACATCTTAAACAAAAGTCTACTATACTATCAATTATCCAAGGACAACCCACTAATCGAGCCCATATAAACCAAGGTCTAATCTAATTAAGAACCCCTAATTAATCAAGCTAAGTTCGACTGGGCCTAAGGCCCACTTCAATAGTTGGGGTTCAATAATTAATTCTTAAATTAAATTCATAGGGGTTGGGCCTATTATTTTATTAATTTCGTGCAAGGCCCAAGCCTATTTCTAAAGGTTTACTATTCAAGCCCATATTCATTATTTTAGGCCCAATTTGAATACCCAAGCCCATATACATTTTTGGGTTTCATTCTTTAATGTTCGTGGGCTTAATTTAGGCCCAATTTAAGTGGATTTTCGTCCATTAGTGGCCCACTAACTAGATTTGGCCCATTTTGATTAGTTTTGGCCCAATTACTTGATTTTAAAGCTTCCAAGCCCATTAGTTCCCTTTTGCCCATCAAGCCTCACGCCAACTTCACCCCATTCAGCCTATCTATGACATTTCAAGGCCCAATCTCTCTCTCCCTATGGCCCACACGGCCGGCCCATTAATCTAACAACATAATCCAAAGCCCAACTAGCTTAATCATCCATATTATTCACTAATCACATTAATTAGCAACTAATTCACACAACCACACATGCATACAACTAGCCTAGGTTGAGATTAGTGACTAAAGCTTACCGGTGGGGTGGACGGTGGCGGCTGGATGACGTCGGAACGGGCGGAGGCCGACGGCAACGACGGCGGCTGCACGCGTCCGAGAGAGCAAGGGAGAGATCAGGTCGGGCCGGTGTCCATATGGCCTTTTTGCCGTGGGAAACTAAGAGGTGAGGGACCATGGAAGCTCACCTATACACGAACGAGGCTGGTGGAGGCAGCCGGACGAGAAGACGACGGCGACGACGACGTTCGGGCGGCCGGACGAGCTTGGACCGAGAGAAAGAAGAAGGAGAGAGTGAGGCCGGGTCATCCAAGGGTACGGGAATGAAGAGACCAAGGACAAGGGAAGACTTACCGTGACAATGGTGGCGGCTCGTCGCGGATGGAGGCCTCAACGACGGCGGACGGTGGCGCACGGCGGACGACCGAGCGAGAGGGAGCCGTGAGAGAGAGAGAATTCGAGAGAGGGAGAGGGAGGAGAGAGAGTGGGCGGCCGAAAATGATGAGGGAGGAGAGAGAGAGGTTTATGTGGGTTATAGTGAATTTCAAAATAAGATAATGGGGTTAGGTTGAATAGTGACAAGGATATGATGTTTACTATGCTTGAATGACACTTGATTTACTTGATGGATTGATGGATTGACATTCTTGGAAATTGTGCCATGATGTGACCGATGGATTGACAAGACATTGATTGATTTGACAACCGATTTGACCTGCCTCGATTTGCGTGCCAAATGCACCGATCGGGTCTCGAGCGCGAACGAATTTCAGACAGGATTTGATTTTGATTAGTCGAATCTACTCTCAAAAATCCTAATTCTAATAATCCTAAGGACTGAGCAATTACCGGGGGCATTTCGGTAATTTTCCATTGACGTCTTGCTTCTCGACGTACACCGGCTGTCTGCCCTTCTGGCGACATTTCTGAAACTGACTTTATTTCTTAATTGTGTTTGTCTTACTAATTCGATTGTCCGAAGTCGGATTTCATTTCGTGGTCAATTTCATTAATTTACGACTCTGTCTCTGTCTCAGACCAACGGGCGGCTGTTTGGAAAATTCTCCCCAGTTAGCCTTTCCCATTCGGTTGGTCATCTCAGGGTAGCTAATCCTGAGTGAGCGTCGATCAGAGGGTATTAACGAAGTGTTTCCATTCCTTTAGAAATTCCGATATTTGGGTCGAATTTTCAGACTGTTACAACTCTTCCCTTCTTATAAAAAATTTCGTCCTCGAAATTTACATCCACCAATCCGTACAACAAAAATGGAGATTACATCGATCTACTCAAATAGGTACGGATACTTCTTCTTCATTTCATCCTCGCTTTCCCAAGTAGCTCCTTCAGTTCCATGGTGTTCCCAGATAACCTTGACCAGCGGAATCGTCTTATTCCTTAAGACCTGCTCCTTACGATCTTCAATCCTTACTGGCCTTTCCACGTATGAGACGCGGTCATCCATTTCAATGACTTCATGATCGAGTATATGGCCGGGGTCCGGCTCGTACTTTCGAAGCATCGATACATGAAACACGTTGTGAATCTGCGATAAGTTCGGCGGTAGTGCTAGACGATAAGCTAATGTCCCGATCTTCTCCAAAATCTCGAATGGCCCAACAAATCTTGGACTCAGCTTTCCTTTCTTGCCAAACCGAGATAGTCCTCGCATCGGCGACACCTTCAGAAACACATGATCTCCAACTTGGAATTCCAATGGCTTACGTCTCTTGTCTGCATAACTCTTCTGCCTACTCTGCGCAGTCCTCAATCTGTCTCTGATCACTCTGACTGCCTCAACTGACTGCTGCACTAATTCTGGGCATGTTATGCTTTTCTCACCAACTTCATCCCAACAGATTGGCGTTCTACAGGCCCTTCCATACAGTGCCTCAAACGGTGCCATTCTGATACTCTGCTGATAACTGTTGTTGTAGGCGAATTCCACCAAATGCAACTGCTCCGCCCAACCTCCTTTGAAATCAATCACACAAGCTCTCAACATGTCTTCCAAAGTCTGTATCGTCCTTTCCGACTGACCATCTGTCTGAGGGTGGTAAGCTGTACTGAATCTTAACTCTGTTCCCAGCGCATCTTGCAGACTCTTCCAAAATGTAGCGGTGAAGCGAGGATCTCTGTCTGATACAATACTTACTGGTACCCCATGCAATCTCACTATCTGCCTCACGTACAATTCAGCCAACTTTTCCAAGGTAGAGTCCTTTCGTACTGCAATGAAATGAGCTGATTTCGTCAGTCTGTCCACTATTACCCAAATCGAATCATTGCCTCTCTGACTTCTTGGCAATCCTGTCACAAAATCCATAGTGACATGCTCCCATTTCCACTCTGGGATTTCCAATGGTTGCAATAATCCTCCAGGTTTGCAATGTTGTGCCTTTACTTGTTGACACGTCAGACACTTAGCTACATGCTTAGCCACATCCACCTTCATTCCATTCCACCAATAGTGCTGACGCAAATTCAGATACATCTTAGTACTCCCTGGATGAATACTGTAGTTACTTCTGTGTGCCTCGGACAAAATCTTTTCCTTTAGCGCCTCGTCATTAGGCACGCACAGACGTCCTCTAAACTTCAATATTCCGCCAGCAGTCACTTGGAACTCGGCCTTCCTCTCGTCTGCATTCATCGCCACAATCTTCTGAATGTCCGGGTCCGTAGATTGCATCTCCTTGATTCTTAGCTGAATCTCTGGTTCGATCCGCAACGTAGCCATCAAACTGGAGAGGGTTCCTACCTCAACCCTAAGTAAGGTCCACTCCTTGACCATTATATGCGCAACGCTCGACTTCCTACTCAGAGCATCCGCTACCTTATTCGCCTTTCCTGGATGGTATAGAATGTCACAGTCGTAGTCCTTCAACAACTCCATCCAACGACGCTGCCTCATGTTCAGCTCCTTCTGCGAGAACAGATACTTCAAACTCTGATGGTCCGTAAAAATCTGGAATTTCTCTCCCACCAGATAATGCCTCCAAATCTTCAATGCGAAGACAATCGCAGCTAACTCCAAGTCGTGCGTCGGGTAATTCATCTCATGCGGCCTCAACTGTCGAGATGCATACGCTACCACTCGTCCATGCTGCATCAAGACACACCCCAATCCTCTTAATGACGCATCGCTGTATATCTCAAATCCTCCTGGTCCAGACGGAATGGTTAAGACTGGTGCGGAAGTCAATCGATCCTTCAACTCCTGAAAACTCTCCTCGCATTTCTCAGTCCATTGAAACTTTGTTTCCTTCTTCAACAAACGCGTCAGAGGAGACGCTATCACAGAGAATCTTTCCACGAAGCGTCTATAATACCCAGCCAATCCAAGGAAACTTCGCACTTCCGTCACGGTCGTAGGTCTCGGCCATTTCTCTACTGCTTCAATCTTAGATGGGTCCACTGATATCCCTTCTCCAGATACTATATGACCAAGGAATGCCACTCTGCTCAGCCAAAACTCGCACTTACTAAACTTCGCATATAGCGAATGTTCCCTTAACGTCTGCAGAACGATCCTTAAGTGTTCTTCGTGGTCCTCAGAACTCTTCGAATATACCAAGATGTCATCAATGAAGACTATCACGAATTGATCCAAAAACTCCTTGAACACTCGATTCATCATATCCATAAATGCGGCTGGAGCATTTGTCAATCCAAACGGCATAACGGTGAACTCATAGTGCCCATACCTCGTCCTAAAAGCAGTCTTGGGCACGTCCCCCTTCTTAATCCTCAATTGGTGATAGCCTGTCCTTAGGTCTATCTTGGAGAACACACATGCGCCTTGAAGTTGGTCGAACAGGTCGTCAATCCTTGGTAGAGGATACTTATTCTTGATCGTCACTTGGTTCAGCTGTCTGTAATCGATGCACAATCTTAGTGATCCATCCTTCTTCTTAACAAATAGCACCGGAGCTCCCCACGGCGAAGCACTGGGGCGGATAAATCCTCTATCCAGCAGCTCTTGCATTTGCACCTTCAATTCCTTCAATTCCGATAACGACATCCTATACGGTGCTTTCGAGATCGGCTCCGTTCCAGGTGCCAATTCAATCATAAATTCTACTTCACGCTCAGGCGGCAATCCAGGCAACTCTTGAGGAAATACATCTGGATACTCACTTACTACAGGCACTTCTTCTATCTTCATTTCTAGGGCAGACGAATCTAATACTGATGCCAAAAATCCCAGGCAACCTTCATCCATTAACTTGGTCGCCTCTAAAGATGAGATCCAAGAAATCGACGTTCCTCCACGATTTCCTTTAAATTCATACCCAGGGTGGCCTACTGGGTTTAGCTGTATCATACTCCTACCACAGTCTATCACTGCCCCATGCCTAACTAGCCAATCCATGCCAACAATCACATCAAAATCATACATGGGCAGGACAGCTAAGTCAATCTCTTCTTGCCTTTCGCCCAGAGCTAACTTACACCCCTTACATCCTAACGCAATAATTACTCTATCCTTCAACGGGGTGGTTACATGCAAGGTCACATCCAATGGCTTAACATTCATCCCAGACAACTCAACAAAACGTGCAGATACGAAAGAGTGCGACGCTCCCGGATCAAACAAGGCATAAGCAGTATGACCACAAAGGGAAACGGTACCTGTGATCACCCCTGGCGCATTCTCAGTGTCCTTGCGCGCCATTGCATACACTCGTCCCTGAGCCGGCGGACGGTTCTGGTTTCCTTGCGGAGCGTTCACCATCTGCGGTTGCTGCTGTTGTTGCTGGAATGGGGGTCTCTGGCCTTTCCTCGGGCAGTTCCTCAGGATATGCCCCGTTTGGCCACATCCAAAGCAGCCTCCAGTCTTCCTCGGGCAAGGGCTGTTCCCGTGCCTCCTGCCACAGTCACGGCAGACCTGATTCCCAGGGAACGATGGCTTTCCCAGGGTTCTCCTCGCAGGTGGAACGAACCTGCGGTTGTCCTTCATTGGCCTCTTGCCAAAGTCTCTGAAGTTCCCCCTTGGCACAAACCGCGATCCAGATGCGGCGGCCTTTTCTTGCAGATCCCGCTCTATCGCTAGGGCTCGCTCATAAATCTCATTGTAGTCCCTTAGCCCAGTGGCGATGATCATACTCTTCAACTCAGGCCTCAATCCTTCCCTGAATCTCCTGGCCTTATCCCATGGGTCGTCAATCAGCCTTCGTGCGAACTTGGACAGCCTGGCAAATTCACCTTCGTACTGGTCCACAGTCAACGATCCTTGGCGGAGCCTGATGAACTCTTCCATTTTCCTTTCCTGGGCTGCCTCAGAGAAATACTTGCCATTGAATGCTGTACAGAAGGCGGTCCAGCTCGGCCTCATACCATCCGGAAAGACTCGTCCTCTGGTGGCTTTCCACCAATCATCTGCAGTACCCTGAAGTTGATAGGTTGCCAACGAGACTTTCTCCTCATCTGCGCAACCCAACACGGAGAAAGCCTTCTCCAGCTGCTCGATCCACAAGGCAGCTACCTCTGGACCACCACTGCCATCAAACTTCGACGGCTGCAACTTCAGAAACTGCTCCACCATATGATGAGTCTGACGTCCTCCATTTCCATGCCCATTGCCTCCATTGGCTCCATTCGCGGCGGCCAAGGCGGCCTCAGCTGCTTGGGCTACAGTGGCAGCTCTCTCAGCAGCTTGCCTAGCCATCAAGTTGCTCACTTCAGTCAGAACTCTCATCATTTCTTCGATTCTGGGGTCCCCTTCAGACTCAGGAGCCCTCGAGCTCGATGCACCAGCAGTCGGTCTTCTGCCCCTATTGCTCATCCTTGCTAAAACTCACACCTAGCACAAACGAAATTCCCATTCAGGAATTCGAAATTCTAAATCTAGCAACCAAGCTTTCGTCTACTGTCGCGTCCACTGACATGTGTATGCATGTAAATAATCGCTGCAGCTTAAATGCAGTTGAACCCGGTCGACATCTAGACTCAACCCTGCAAATGCATAACCCAGGCCACTCTGTTCGCAACCTCAACTAGAAGCCTGTCGGGAGCCGCTTCCTTGATCAGGTCTTTGCCCCGGCGACCACTCCCCGCCCTCATCGTTTCTTGGTGCGAACAGTTGTCCTAAGAAATTCATAGACAAAGAGAATCCCACTCCACGTGTCCCATACCACGCTTCATCACAGTTTTTAGACGTCCCGTCAATCCTGTCCCATACCAGGCTGACGGTCACCAAATCCAACAACATGAATGCATGCATTTCTTTCAAAATCCAAATCCCCTTTTTAACAACTTCCATTTGTAAACCATTTTGCCTTTAATGCAGAAGTCATGCAATGCATGATGGTCAGACAGCGCGCGACAGCCGACTAGGCATACAACCACATGCAATACCTCACGGACTAACATTCAGCAATCAGCATTCAAGCGCCCAACTCATGGGGCTCTGCCATAGAACCTTACCTCAGGTCCTGACGCACCTGCAGCTTAGCATGAAATACCTTATCCCAAGGTTACTCTAGACAATCAATTCCGCTAAGCAATCACATGCGCCAATCAAATCATGCATTCTACCCTTCCTAACCCTTAGGTCTAGGGTCTGTCTAACTAACTACCCCAAAATCATCAACCTTATCACTCCAAACCTCGAACGGTCTCGTATCGAGCTGACCTTGCTCTGATACCACTCGAACGGTGATGTCACGCCCCGGATCCCTTCTCGGGAATGCGGCATCCCGTTCCTGCGGAAGATACACCTCGCGCTCGCCTGGTTCACGATAAGCGACGGCCCAGGGATACTTTCTCTTCGTCGCGACTAGACGACGACGCAACTTGCGCCAAATTCTCATACCTGCGGAAGCGTGCCTCCTATCCATACACACAAGCATACATAGCAAAGGGGTAGCATGGACAAGATAAACATAAACAACATTTCATAAATACGATTAGCGTTAGGTACAGACTACCAAAAGAAAAACCACTAGCTGCAGATCATCCTACGCTCTACTAATCCTCAAAACATCGGGATTCTGCCATAACTCAGTCCTCCTCGTCGGAATCCTCCACAGGGTCCTCCTCTGGATCCTCCTCCTCGGTATCCATCGCATCGCCCTCCTCGTGGCCATCTATCTCGGAGCGCCCTGGAGACGGCAACTCATGCTTCGGGTCGGGGTCGATCACCTGGCCTCCATATTCTGCAGGCTGGAGCCAAAACGGGTCCTCCTCCATGGGAATCGGGGAATCTCTCTGGGGTCCCTCAAAGCCATGTAGGCCCTCTCTAAACCAAGCCTCGAATCTATGGGGTACAAGATAAGGTCCACCCTGATCTACTAATACAGTGGTCACATGTCTATGCCACAGAGTGGCGTGCATATCAAAATGGAGGGTGATCTGGATCTGTAAAAGAAGGGCAACCACCGCCCGTGAGTCGAAACTCAGCAAGCTCACCACTAATCCTAACGTAGGATAGCGTATACTAGTGGGGTCGGTCCTACCCAATAGACTAGGGTTCAGGATTTAAAGTTCAACGCTCTCGATCTCCCCAGTTATTATCATGCCTCATATAGCCAATACGAGTTTCGTCACAACAATTCATGCAATACAGACGGGCGATAGTAACAAACAGCAATAACATTATGCAAATGCCACAGGCCTCAAACGGCCATCACGGATCCCAAGGATCAACCCGCCTATCACTCCAATTCCCATCAGGGCTCTACCAACAGTGCCACACGGCATGCCACGCTGCGTCTCGGACGCCTTACGCTGGCCTCCCTTTTCTCTCCATCTCCCATCAGGGCGCTACCAACAGTGCCACACGGCATAATTCTCGGTGCCACATAGGCCCGTACCACACTGCGTTTCTGACGCCTTACGTTGGTCTCCCTTTTCTCTCCATTTCCCCTCAGGGCACAATCTCATGTCACATTCCCAGTGACTCATGCAATGCTCTGAATGTATGCAGGGCCCAGATGATCACATCAATAATTCAACACAGAGCATGCATGCCAATAATCATAAGTGCAAGACAGAGCACATCAATCAACCAACTGATACATCTCATGATCAACGAGCCAAGCAGACGTAGATCAATTATCTCTATTCACGAAGTTGCGATAATCCAAGTCCGCCTTACATCTTAAACAAAAGTCTGCTATACTATCAATTATCCAAGGACAACCCACTAATCGAGCCCATATAAACCAAGGTCTAATCTAATGAAGAACCCCTAATTAATCGAGCTAAGTTCGACTGGGCCTAAGGCCCACTTCAATAGTTGAGGTTCAATAATTAATTCTTAAATTAATTCATAGGGGTTGGGCCTATTATTTTATTAATTTCGTGCAAGGCCCAAGCCTATTTCTAAAGGTTTACTATTCAGGCCCATATTCATTATTTTAGGCCCAATTTGAATACCCAAGCCCATATACATTTTTGGGTTTCATTCTTTAAAGTTCGTGGGTTTAATTTAGGCCCAATTTAAGTGGATTTTCGTCCATTAGTGGCCCACTAACTAGATTTGGCCCATTTTGATTAGTTTTGGCCCAATTACTTGATTTTAAAGCTTCCAAGCCCATTAGTTCCCTTTTGCCCATCAAGCCTCACGCCAACTTCACCCCATTCAGCCCATCTATGACATTTCAAGGCCCAATCTCTCTCTCCATATGGCCCACACGGCCGGCCCATTAATCTAACAACATAATCCAAAGCCCAACTAGCTTAATCATCCACATTACCCACTAATCACTTTAATTAGCAACTAATTCACACAACCACACATGCATATACGACTAACCTAAGCTAGAGTTAGTAGTGAAGCTTACTGGTGGGGTGGACGGTGGCGGCTGGATGACGCCGGAACAGGCGGAGGCCGACGGCAACGACGGCGGCTACACGCGTCCGAGAGAGCAAGGGAGAGATCAGGTCGGGCCGGTGTCCATATGGCCTTTTTGCCGTGGGAAAACTAAGAGGTGAGGGACCATGGAAGCTCACCTATACACGAACGAGGCTGGTGGAGGCGGCCGGACGAGAAGACGACGGCGACGACGACGTTGGCGCTCGGGCGGCCGGACGAGCTTGGACCGAGAGAAAGAAGAAGGAGAGAGTGAGGCCGGGTCATCCAAGGCTACGGGAATGAAGAGACCGAGGACAAGGGAAGACTTACCGTGACAATGGTGGCGGCCCGTCGCGGATGGAGGCCTCAACGACGGCGGACGGTGGCGCACGGCGGACGACCGAGCGAGAGGGAGCCGTGAGGGAGAGAGGGAATTCGAGAGAGGGAGAGGGAGGAGAGAGAGTGGGCGGCCGAAAATGAGAAGAATGAGGGAGGAGAGAGAGAGAGAGGTTTATGTGGGTTATAGTGAAATTCAAAATAAGATAATGGGGTTAGGTTGAATAGTGACAAGGATATGATGTTTACTATGCTTGAATGACACTTGATTTACTTGATGGATTGATGGATTGACATTCTTGGAAATTGTGCCATGATGTGACCGATGGATTGACAAGACATTGATTGATTTGACAACCGATTTGACCTGCCTCGATTTGCGTGCCAAATGCACCGATCGGGTCTCGAGCGCGAACGAATTTCAGACAGGATTTGATTTTGATTAGTCGAATCTACTCTCAAAAATCCTAATTCTAATAATCCTAAGGACTGAGCAATTACCGGGGGCATTCGGTAATTTTCCATTGACGTCTTGCTTCTCGACGTACACCGGCTGTCTGCCCTTCTGGCGACATTTCTGAAAATGACTTTATTTCTTAATTGTGTTTGTCTTACTAATTCAATTGTCCGAAGTCGGATTTCATTTCGTGGTCAATTTCATTAATTTACGACTCTGTCTCTGTCTCAGACCAACGGGCGGCTGTTTGGAAAATTTTCCCCAGTTAGCCTTTCCCTTTCGGTTGGTCATCTCAGGGTAGCTAATCCTGAGTGAGCGTCGATCAGAGGGTATTAACGAAGTGTTTCCATTCCTTTAGAAATTCCGATATTTGGGTCGAATTTTCAGACTGTTACATAACTAGCCAATCCATGCCAACAATCACATCAAAATCATACATGGGCAGAACAGCTAAGTCAATCTCTTCTTGCCTATCGTCCAGAGCTAACTTACACCCCTTACATCCTAACGCAACAACCACTCTATCCTTCAGCGGGGTGGTTACATGCAAAGTCACATCCAACGGCTTAACATTCATCCTAGACAACTCAACAAAACGTGCAGATACGAAAGAGTGCGACGCTCCCGGATCAAACAAGGCATAAGCGGTATGACCACAGAGAGAAACGGTACCTGTGATCACTCCTGGTGCATTCTCAGCGTCCTTGCGCGCCACTGCATATACTCGTCCCTGAGCAGGCGGACGATTTAGGTTTCCTTGCGGAGTGTTCACCATCTGCGGTTGTTGCTGTTGCTGTTGCTGGAACGGGGGTCTCTGACCTTTCCTCGGGCAGTTCCTCAGAATATGCCCCGTCTGGCCACATCCAAAGCAGCCTCCAATCTTCCTTGGGCAAGGGCTCTTCCCATGCCTCCTGCCACAGTCACGGCAGACCTGACTCCCAGGGAATGATGGCTTTCCCAGGGTTCTCCTTGCAGGTGGAACAAACCTGCGGTTGTCCTTCATTAGCCTCTTGCCAAAGTCTCTGAAGTTCCCCCTTGGTACGAACCGCGATCCAGATGCGGCGGCCTTTTCTTGCAGATCCCGTTCTATCGCCAGGGCTCGCTCATAGATCTCGTTGTAGTCCCTTAGCCCAGTGGCGATGATCATGCTCTTCAACTCAGGCCTCAATCCTTCTCTGAATCTCCTGGCCTTATCCCATGGGTCGTCAATCAGCCTTCGTGCGAACTTGGACAGCCTGGCAAATTCGCCCTCATATTGGTCCACAGTCAGCGATCCTTGACGGAGCCTGATGAACTCTTCCATCTTCCTTTCCTGGGCTGCCTCAGAAAAATACTTTCCATTGAATGCTGTACAGAAGGCGGTCCAGTTCGGCCTCATGCCATCCGGAAAGACTCGTCCTCTGGTGGCTTTCCACCAATCATCTGCGGTACTCTGAAGCTGATAAGTTGCTAGCGAAACCTTTTCCTCGTCTGCGCAACCCAACACGGAGAAAGCCTTCTCCAGTTGCTCGATCCACAAGGCAGCTACCTTAGGACCACCACTGCCATCAAACTTCGACGGCTGCAACTTCAGAAACTGCTCCACCATATGATGAGTCTGACGTCCACCATTTCCATGCCCATTGCCTCCATTGGCACCATTCGCAGCGGCCAAGGCGGCCTCAGCTGCTTGGGCAACAGTGGCAGCTCTCTCAGCAGCTTGCCTAGCCATCAAGTTACTCACTTCAGTCAGAACTCTCATCATTTCTTCGATTCTGGGGTCCCCTTCAGACTCAGGAGCCCTCGAGCTCGATGCACCAGCAGTCGGTCTTCTGCCCCTATTGCTCATCCTTGCTAAAACTCACACCTAAAACAAACAAAATTCCCATTCAGGAATTCGGAATTCTAAATCTAGCAACCAAGCTTTCGTCTACTGTCGCGTCCACTGACATGTATATGCATGTAAATATTCGCTGCAGCTTAAATGCAGTTGAACCCGGTCGACATCTAGACTCAACCCTGCAAATGCATAACCCAGGCCACTCTGTTCGCAACCTCAACTAGAAGCCTGTCGGGAGCCGCTTCCTTGATCAGGTCTTTGCCCCGGCGACCACTCCCCGCCCTCATCGTTTCTTGGTGCGAACAGTTGTCCTAAGAAATTCATAGACAAAGAGAATCCCACTCCACGTGTCCCATACCACGCTTCATCACAGTTTTTAGACGTCCCGTCAATCCTGTCCCATACCAGGCTGACGGTCACCAAATCCAACAACATGAATGCATGCATTTCTTTCGAAATCCAAATCTCCTTTTCCAACAATGATTTTCCATTTCTAAACCATTTTGCTTTGGGTGCAGAAATCATGCAATGCATGATGGTCAAGCAGCGCGCGACAGCCGACTAGGCATACAACCACATGCAATACCTCACAGACTAACATTCAGCAATTAGCAATCAAGCGCCCTACTCATGGGGCTATGCCTTAGAATCTTACCTCAGGTCCTGACGCACCTGCAACTTAGCATAAAACACCTTATCCAAAGGTTACTCTAAACAATCGATTCTGCTAGGCAATCACATGCGCCAATCAAATCATGCATTCTACCCTTCCTAATCCTTAGGTCTAGGGTCTGTCTAACTAACTACCCCAAAATCATCAGCCTTATCACTCCAAACCTCGAACGGTCTCGTATCGAGCTGACCTTGCTCTGATACCACTCGAACGGGGATGTCACGCCCCGGATCCCTTCTCGGGAACGCGGCATCCCGTTCCTGCGGAAGATACACCTCGCGCTCGCCTGGTTCACGATAAGCGACGGCCCAGGGATACTTTCTCTTCGTCGCGACCAGACGACGCAACTTGCGCCAAATTCTCATACCTGCGGAAGCGTGCCTCCTATCCATACACACAAGCATACATAGCAAAGGGGTAGCATGGACAAGATAAACATAAACAACATTTCATAAATACGATTAGCGTTAGGTACAGACTACCAAAAGAAAACCACTAGCTGTAGATCATCCTACGCTCAACTAATCCTCAAAACATCGGGATTCTGCCATAACTCAGTCCTCCTCGTCGGAATCCTCCACAGGGTCCTCCTCTGGATCCTCCTCCTCGGTATCCATCGCATCGCCCTCCTCGTGGCCATCTATCTCGGAGCGCCCTGGAGACGGCAACTCCTGCTTCGGGTCGGGGTCGATCACCTGGCCTCCATATTCTGCAGGCTGGAGCCAAAACGGGTCCTCCTCCATGGGAATCGGGGAATCTCTCTGGGGTCCCTCAAAGCCATGTAGGCCCTCTCTAAACCAAGCCTCGAATCTATGGGGCACTAAGTAAGGACCTCCCTGATCTACGAGTACAGTCGTCACATGCCTATGCCACAGGGTAGCGTGCATATCAAAATGGAGGGTAACCTGGGTGTCCATCTGGATCGGCAGACCAAAAAGCATCGGTGGCATGTCCATCACTAGCGACCTGGATCTGAAAAAGGTGGCAACCAACGCCAGTGAGTCGAGGACTCAGCAAGCTCACCACTAATCCTAGCGTAGGGTAGGATATACAAGTGGGGTCGGTCCTAACCAGTAACTAGGGTTCAGGATTCAAAGTTCAACGCTCTCGATCTCCCCAGTTATTATCACCCCTCATGTAGCCAATACGAGGTTCATCATAACAATTTATACAATACAGACGGGCGATATTAACCAACAGCAATAACATTATGCAAATGCCACAGGCCTCAAACGGCCATCCCGGATCCCAAGGATCAACCCGCCCATCACTCCAATTCCCATCAGGGCTCTACCAACAGTGCCACACGGCATGCCACGCTGCGTCTCGGACGCCTTATGCTGGCCTCCCTTTTCTCTCCATCTCCCACCAGGGCGCTACCAACAGTGCCACACGGCAGAAATCTCGGTGCCACATAGGCCCGCACCACACTGCGTTTCTGACGCCTTACGTTGGTCTCCCTTTTCTCTCCACTTCCCCTCTGGGCACAATCTCATGTCACATCCCCAGTGACTCATGCAATGCTCTGAATGTATGCAGGGCCCAGATGATCACATCAATAATTCAACACAGAGCATGCATGCCAATAATCATAAGTACAAGACAGAGCACATCAATCGACCAACTGATACATCTCATGATCAACGAGCCAAGCAGACGTAGATCAATTATCTCTATCCACAAAGTTTCGATAATCCAAGTCCGCCTTACATCTTAAATAAAAGTCTACTATACTATCAATTATCCAAGGACAATCCACTAATCGAACCCATATAAACCAAGGTCTAATCTAATTAAGAGTCTCTAATAAATCAAGCTAAGTTCGACTGGGCCTAAGGCCCACTTCAATAGTTGAGGTCCAATAATTAATTCTTAAATTTAATCATATGGGTTGGGCCTATTATTTTATTAATTTCGCGTGAGGCCGAAGCCCATTTTTAAAGGTTTACTATTCAAGCCCATATTCATTATTTTAAGCCCAATTCGAATGCCCAAGCCCATATACAATTTTGGGTTTCATTCTTTAACGTTCATGGACTTAATTTAGGCCCAATTTAAGTGGATTTTCGTCCATTAGTGGCCCACTAGCTAGATTTGGCCTATTTTGATTAGTTTTGGCCCAATTGCTTGATTTTTAAAGCTTCCAAGCTCATTAGTTCCCTTTGGTCCATTAAGTGCACGCCTAAGCCCACATTTGCAGCCCACTAATCATGTTTTCAAGGCCCATTCGGATGGTGGATATCAACCATTAGTAAGTCCATTAGTTGTATTTAGGCCCGGTAGCTCGTATTAGGTCCGATTCAAGTGATTTAAGTCTCGAAGCCCATTAATCCCTTTCGGTCCACCCTATACACGCCTAGACCGAATTTCCACAGCCTTGTATACCACATTTCCAGCCCTCTACAAGCCTCCAAACTCTTAGTTTAACCCCTTGCACCATGCACATAACGCAACCTTACTTGTCTAGGCTTGAACCATGCAATCTCTTTACTAGAATCATCATAATCGGCCTCTATTAACATTCCACAAATGTATATTACTAACCTAAACAAAGATTAGGGGTAGAGCTTACCTTAGAGGAGCCGAAATCAACAACGACGGACGACGGAGCGAGGAACGGTCGAATGTGGCTCACGGCCTACAAGGAAGTTTGGGTTCGGTTGGCTATTGAATGGTGCCTCACGTTCATGGAAATAGAAGAAAGGTGAGTCAAGAAGCTTACCAAGGAGTGGGGATGATCGGCGGTGAGGGACGGTGGCCGAACGACGACAAACGACGACGATGGTCGGGCGGCCAGCTTGAAAACCCGAGGGAGATAGAGAAGAGGTGAGTTGAGGTCGGGCTTCAAGAGGCTCTCAAGGCCACGGAACAACAAAGGAAGGATGAGAAGGGGCTTACCGTGAGGTGGTGGCGACGGGGAAGGTGGCGGACGACGGTGGCTCACGGTGGAGCTCGGGCGGACGGCGGCGGAAGTGAAAGGAAGGAGAAGAAAATGAAGAGGAGAGGGGAGAGAGAGGTTTCGGCCGAAAATGGGAGAGTGAGGGAGGAGAGAGAGAGGTTTATGTGGGTTATAGTGAAATTCAAAATAAGATAATGGGGTTAGGTTGAATAGTGACAAGGATATGATGTTTACTATGCTTGAATGACACTTGATTTACTTGATGGATTGATGGATTGACATTCTTGGAAATTGTGCCATGATGTGACCGATGGATTTAATTGATTGATTGACAAGACATCGATTGATTTGACAACTGATTTGACTTGTTTCGATTTGCGTGCCAAATGCACCGATCGGGTCCCGAGCGCGAACGAATTTCAGACAAGATTTGATTTCGATTAACCGAATCTACTCTCAAAAATCCTAATTCTACTAATCCTAAGGACTGAGCATTTACCGGGGGCATTTCGGTAATTTTCCATTCACGTCTTGCTTCTCGACGTATCTGGATCACGGTTTGTGCCAAGAGGGAACTTCAGGGACTTTGGCAAGAGGCCAGTGAAGGACACCCGCAGGTTCGTTCCACCTGCAAGAAGGACTTTGGGAAAACCGTCATTCCCCGGGAATCAGAACTGCCGTGACTGTGGCAGGAGGCATGGGAACAGCCCTTGCCCAAGGAAGACTGGAGGCTGCTTTGGATGTGGCCAGACAGGGCATATTCTGAGGAATTGCCCGAGAAGAGGTCCGAGACCCCCGTTCCAGCCGCAACAGCAGCCGCCGATGGCGAGTACTATGCAGTGGCGCGAAAGGACGCTGAAAACGCGCCAGGGGTGATCACAGGTACCGTTTCTCTCTGTGGTCATACTGCTTATGCTTTGTTTGATCCGGGAGCGTCGCACTCTTTCGTATCTACACGTTTTGCTGAGCTATCTTGGATGAACGTTAAGCCGTTGAATGTGACCTTGCATGTAACCACCCCGTTAAAGGATAGAGTGATTGTTGCGTTAGGATGTAAGGGGTGTAAGTTAGTTCTGGGCGATAGAGAGGAAGAGATCGATTTAGCTGTTTTGCCTATGTATGATTTCGACGTGATTGTTGGCATGGATTGGTTGGTTAGACATGGGGCAGTGATAGACTGTGGTAGGAGTATGGTACAGTTAAACCCAGTAGGTCACCCTGGGCATGAATTTAGGGGAAATCGGGGAGGAACGTCGATTCCTTGGATCTCGTCGTTAGAAGCGACTAAACTGATGGACGAGGGTTGTCTGGGATTTTTAGCATCGGTGTCAGATTCGACTGCTCAGGAGGTGAAGTTGGAGGATCTGACAGTCTGAAAATTCGACCCGATTGTCGGAAATTCTAAATGAATGGAAATACTTCGTTAATACCCTCTGATCGACGCTCACTCAGGATTAGCTACCTTGAGTTGACCAACCGAAGGGGAAAGGTTATCTGGGAACAATTTTCCAAACAGCCGCCCGTGGGTCTGAGACAGAGACAGAGTCGTTACTTAATGAAATTGACCACAAAATGAAATCCGACTTTGGACAATCGAATCAGTAAGATAAAAACAATTAAGAACTGAAGTCAGTTTCAGAAATGTCGCTAGAAGGGCAGATGCCCGGTGTACGTCGCGAAGCAAGACGTGATTGGAAAATTACCGAAATGCCCCCGGCGAATACTCAGTCCTTAGGATTAGTTGAATTAGGATTTTTGAGAGTAGATTCGAATAATCAAAATCAAATCTGGTCAAAATTCGTTCGCGCTCGGGACCCGATCGGTGCATTTGGCACGTAAATCGAGACAAGTCAAATCAGTTGTCAAATCAATCAATGGTCTTCCCAATCACATCAATCATTCATGGCACAATTTCCAAGACATGTCAATCCATCAATCCATCCATCAACTTGTCAAGTGCAAGTCTAATCCTAAACACTATTACCCCTCTAACCACTCCACTATCTTCATTTCCCTTTGTATTATTAACCTCTCTCTCTCTCTCTTCCCTCATTTCTTTCATTCGGCCACCTCCCCTCCTCTCTTCACCGAAATCTTCTTCTCCTTCTTCTTGCTTCCCTTCGTCCGTCGGCCGCCACCAACACCGCCCGTTGCCGCCGCTCCGTCGTTGCCACCGACCAGCCCCCACGCCACTTCGGTAAGTCCTTTCCTCCCTCTCCCTTGTTGTCTCACGGCCATGAGAGCCTCTCGAAGCCGCCCCTCAACCTCACCGTCTATCTCTCTCTCTCGGTGATCTTCATGTAGCCGCCACCGTCGTCGTCATCAATTACCTTCGTTCGGCCACCGCCGACCACCACCGTCCACGAACGCACTTTGGTAAGCCTTCTAACTCATCTCTCCCCCTTGTCCACCACCCCTTGATCTTGCTCAATGACCGAGCCAACCCGAATCTCCTCGTAGGCCGTGAGCCACACTGTCACGCCCCGGATCCCTTCTCGGGAATGCGGCATCTCGTTCCTGCGGAAGATACACCTCGCGCTCGCCTGGTTCACGATAAGCGACGGCCCAGGGATACTTTCTCTTCGTCGCGACCAGACAACGCAACTTGCGCCAAATTCTCATACCTGCGGAAGCGTGCCTCCTATCCATACACACAAGCATACATAGCAAAGGGGTAGCATGGACAAGATAAACATAAACAACATTTCATAAATACGATTAGCGTTAGGTACAGGCTACCAAAAGAAAACCACTAGCTGTAGATCATCCTACGCTCTATTAATCCTCAAAACATCGGGATTCTGCCATGACTCAGTCCTCCTCGTCGGAATCCTCCACAGGGTCCTCCTCTGGATCCTCCTCCTCGGTATCCATCGCATCGCCCTCCTCGTGGCCATCTATCTCGGAGCGCCCTGGAGACGGCAACTCCTGCTTCGGGTCGGGGTCGATCACCTGGCCTCCATATTCTGCAGGCTGGAGCCAAAATGGGTCCTCCTCCATGGGAATCAGGGGATCTCTCTGGGGTCCCTCAAAGCCATGTAGGCCCTCTCTAAACCAAGCCTCGAATCTATGGGGCACTAAATAAGGACCTCCCTGATCTACGAGCACAGTCGTCACATGCCTATGCCACAGGGTAGCGTGCATATCAAAATGGAGGGTAACCTGGGTGTCCATCTGGATCGGCAGACCAAAAGCATCGGTGGCGCATCCATCACTGGCGACCTGGATCTGAAAAAGGTGGCAACCAACGCCAGTGAGTCGAGGACTCAGCAAGCTCACCACTAATCCTAGCGTAGGGTAGGATATACGAGTGGGTCGGTCCTAACTAGTAACTAGGGTTTGGTACTCAGAGTCCAACACTCTCGATCTCCCCAGTTATCATCACGCCTCATATAGCCAATACGAGTTTCGTCACAACAATTCATGCAATACAGACGGGCAATATCGACAATCAGCAATAACATTATGCAAATGCCACAGGCCTCAAACGGCCATCACAGATCCCATGGATCAGCCCGCCTATCACTCCAATTCCCATCAGGGCTCTACCAACAGTGCCACACGGCATGCCACGCTGCGTCTCGGACGCCTTATGCTGGCCTCCCTTTTCTCTCCATCTCCCATCAGGGCGCTACCAACAGTGCCACACGGCATAATTCTCGGTGCCACATAGGCCCGTACCACACTGCGTTTCTGACGCCTTACGTTGGTCTCCCTTTTCTCTCCATTTCCCCTCAGGGCACAATCTCATGTCACATTCCCAGTGACTCATGCAATGCTCTGAATGTATGCAGGGCCCAGATGATCACATCAATAATTCAACACAGAGCATGCATGCCAATAATCATAAGTGCAAGACAGAGCACATCAATCGACTAACTGATACATCTCATGATCAACGAGCCAAGCAGACGTAGATCAATTATCTCTATCCACAAAGTTTCGATAATCCAAGTCCGCCTTACATCTTAAACAAAAGTCTACTATACTATCAATTATCCAAGGACAATCCACTAATCGAGCCCATATAAACCAAGGTCTAATCTGATGAAGGGCCTCTCATTACTCAAGCTAAGTTTGACTGGGCCTAAGGCCCACTTCAATAGTTGAGGTCCAATGATTAATTCTTAAATTAATTCATATGGGTTGGGCCTATTATTTTATTAAAATTCGTGTGAGGCCCAAGCCTATTTCTAAAGGTTTACTATTCAAGCCCATATTCATTATTTTAGGCCCAATTTGAATACCCAAGCCCATATACATTTTTGGGTTTCATTCTTTAATGTTCATGGACTTAATTTAGGCCCAATTTAAGAGGATTTTCGTCCATTAGTGGCCTACCAGCTAGATTTGGCCCATTTTGATTAGTTTTGGCCCAATTACTTAATTTTAAAGCTTTCAAGCCCATTAGTTCCCTTTTGCCCTTTAAGTACACGCCTAAGCCCACACTTGCAGCCCACAATTTACGTTTTTAAGGCCCGTTCAAGTTATTAGTTTCGTCCATGGGCGAGTCCTTTGGAATGTCTCCGGCCCGTTAGCTTATTTTGGGTTAAATTGGTCCAAATTAAGTCCCCTAGGCCCATTAGTTGGTTCGGCCCATCCCTCACACGCCTACTCTTCTCATCGCAGCCCACAAATACCTTTTTGAAGCCCAAGTTCACTCACCAGCAGCCCCTTAAATTGGCCCAATCAAGATTTCAACATGTTAGCCTAAGGTAAACTTAATCTTAATCTCATTTCAAACCCACATCAAGCCTAATCAACCTCTAACATACCATCTTACACGCATATACTACTAACCTAGGCTAGAATTAGTAGTAGAGCTTACCTAAACGGGTTGGGTTGGAGTAGACGACGACGGAAGACACCGAGCGGCTCAAAATGGCCCTCGGCCAAAGGAGGATGGTCGGCGTTTGGGGGCTGATCCGGCGCCTTCCAAGGCTTTCCAAGGACCTAGAATGATGGTTGCACATGCCAAAAGAAGTGAGGAACCATGGAAAGGCAAGGTGACTCGGCCGGGTCCAAAATGAAGCGAAACGACGAGCCGAACGACGAAGGAAAACGGGGCTATTTAGGGTGTTCCATGGGGTGTTCCTGTAACAGTCTGAAAATTCGACCCAAATATCGGAATTTCTAAAGGAATGGAAACACTTCGTTAATACCCTCTGATCGACGCTCACTCAGGATTAGCTACCTTGAGATGACCAACCGAAGGGGAAAGGCTAACTGGGGAGAATTTTCCAAACAGCCGCCCGTTGGTCTGAGACAGAGACAGAGTCGTAAATTAATGAAATTGACCACGAAATGAAATCCGACTTCGGACAATCGAATTAGTAAGACAAACACAATTACGAAATAAAGTCAGTTTCAGAAATGTCGCCAGAAGGGCAGACAGCCGGCGTACGTCGAGAAGCAAGACGTCAATGGAAAATTACCGAAATGCCCCCGGTAAATGCTCAGTCCTTAGGATTAATAGAATTAGGATTTTTGAGAGTAGAGTCGGCCGATCGAAATCAAATCCTGTCTAGAATTCGTTCGCGCTCGGGACCCGATCGGTGCATTTGGCACGCAAATCGAGACAAGTCAAATCAGTTGTCAAATCAATCGATGTCTTGTCAATCAATCAATTAAATCCATCGGTCACATCATGGCACAATTTCCAAGAATGTCAATCCATCAAGTAAATCAAGTGTCATTCAAGCATAGTAAACATCATATCCTTGTCACTATTCAACCTAACCCCATTATCTTATTTTGAATTCCACTATAACCCACATAAACCTCTCTCTCTCTCCTCCCTCACTCCCCTCTCTCCCGAAATCTCTCCCTCTTTTCTTCTTTTCCTTCTTCTTCTTCCTTTCCCTTCTTGTTTGCTCGCCCGGCCGCCCGCTCCGCCACGTTGCCGCCGCCGTCCGAGCTTCCTCCGCCGCCACCGCCGTTCCATCTTCATTCGGTAAGTCCCTCAACTCCTTTTCTCTTCTTTTCGTGGCCTTGAGAGCCTCCTTGAGGCCCGACCAACCTTCACCGTCTCTCTCTCTCTCCCTTGGTTGTTCGGCCATTCCCCGTCGTCGTCGTCGTTTCATCATTCCCCGGCCACCGTAGCTGGTTTCTCCATCTCCTCACCTCCCTTGACTCGTGGGATGATGTCTTAGGGACCGTGGAACCTCGTGGACTCGCCGGAGCAACCACAAACCGCCGCCCACTCCTCCCTTGCCGTTAGCACTCTCTCAGCCGCCCGGTGTACCCTTCGTTGTCATCACCATTCCACTTCATTTGGTAAGCTCTACTACTAACTCTAGTTTAGGTTAGTAGTATATGCGTGTAGGAAGATAGGCTAGAGACGGTTAGGCTTGATGTGAGGTTGAAATGAGAATAAGGGTAAGTTTACCATGGACTAAACATGTTGGAAATCTTGATTTGAGTTAAAATGGGGGCTGTTGGTATGTGGAATGAGCCCTAAAATGCTAAGTGTGGGCTGCAAACGGTGAGGTAGGCGTGTGTTGGTGAGGCCGTGAGGTATCAATGGGTTTAGGGGGCTTAATTTGCACTAAATGGATCAAAAACAAGCTACCGAGCCTAAGTGAAATTAATGGGCATGATGATGGACGAAATTAGGCTTATGAATGGGCCTCGGAAATATGTTTGGTGGACCGAGATTATGGGCTTGAGTATGTGGTTTAACGGGCCAAAGTAAAGTGTTGGGCTTAGGAGTCTTTATTTCGAGCAATTGGGCCAAAACTAAACAAAATGGGCCTAATCTAATTAATGGGCCACTAATGGACGAAAATTCACTTAAATTGGGCCTAAATTAAGTCCATGAAAATTAAAGAATGAAACCCAAAAATGTATATGGGCTTGGGTACTTGAATTGGGCCTAAAATAATGAATATGGGCTTGAATAGTAAACCTTTAGAAATGGGCTTGGGCCTCACACGAATTTAATAAAATAATAGGCCCAACCCATATGAATTAATTTAAGAATTAATCATTGGACCTCAACTATTGAAGTGGGCCTTAGGCCCAGTCGAACTTAGCTTGAGTAATTAGAGGCCCTTCATTAGATTAGACCTTGGTTTATATGGGCTCGATTAGTGGATTGTCCTTGGATAATTGATAGTATAGTAGACTTTTGTTTAAGATGTAAGGCGGACTTGGATTATCGAAACTTTGTGGATAGAGATAATTGATCTACGTCTACTTGGCTCGTTGATCATGAGATGTATCAGTTGGTCGATTGATGTGCTCTGTCTTGCACTTATGATTATTGGCATGCATGCTCTGTGTTGAATTATTGATGTGATCATCTGAGCCCTGCATACATTCAGAGCATTGCATGAGTCACTGGGAATGTGACATGAGATTGTGCCCTGAGGGGAAGTGGAGAGAAAAGGGAGACCAACGTAAGGCGTCAGAAACTCAGTGTGGTACGGGCCTATGTGGCACCGAGATTCATGCCGTGTGGCACTGTTGGTATCGCCCTGATGGGAAATGGAGAGAAAAGGGAGGCCAGCACAAGGCGTCCGAGACGCAGCGTGGCATGCCGTGTGGCACTGTTGGTAGAGCCCTGATGGGAATTGGAGTGATAGGCGGGCTGATCCATGGGATCTGTGATGGCCGTTTGAGGCCTGTGGCATTTGCATAATGTTATTGTTGATTGTCGATATTGCCCGTCTGTATTGCATGAATTGTTGTGACGACACTCGTGTTGGCTACATGAGAATTGATGATAACTGGGGAGATCGAGAGCGTTGGACTCCGAGTACCAAACTCTAGTTACTAGTTAGGACCGACCCCACTCGTATATCCTACCCTACGCTAGGATTAGTGGTGAGCTTGCTGAGTCCTCGACTCACTGGCGTTGGTTGCCGCCTTTTTCAGATTTAGGTCGCTAGTAATGGATGTGCCACCGATGCTTTTTGGTCTGCCGATCCAGATGGACACCCAGGTTACCCTCCATTTTGATATGCACGCTACCCTGTGGCATAGGCATGTGACGACTGTGCTCGTAGATCAGGGAGGTCCTTACTTAGTGCCCCATAGATTCGAGGCGTGGTTTAGAGAGGGCCTACATGGCTTTGAGGGACCCCAGAGAGATTCCCCGATTCCCATAGAGGAGGACCCATTTTGGCTCCAGCCTGCAGAATATGGAGGCCAGGTGATCGACCCCGACCCGAAGCAGGAGTTGCCGTCTCCAGGGCGCTTCGAGATAGATGGCCACGAGGAGGGCGATGCGATGGATACCGAGGAGGAGGATCCAGAGGAGGACCCTGTGGAGGATTCCGACGAGGAGGACTGAGTTATGGCAGAATCCCGATGTTTTGAGGATTAGTAGAGCGTAGGATGATCTACAGCTAGTGGTTTTTCTTTTGGTAGTCTGTACTTAACGCTAATCGTATTTATGAAACGTTGTTTATGTTTATCTTGTCCATGCTACCCCTTTGCTATGTATGCCTGTGTGTATGGATAGGAGGCATGCTTCCGCAGGTATGAGAATTTGGCGCAAGTTGCGTCGTCTGGTCTCGACGAAGAGAAAGTAACCCTGGGCCGTCGCTTATCGTGAACCAGGCGAGCGCGAGGTGTATCTTCCGCAGGAACGGGATGCCGCGTTCCCGAGAAGGGATCCGGGGCGTGACATCACCGTTCAAGTGGTATCAGAGCAAGGTCAGCTCGATACGAGACCGTTCGAGGTTTGGAGTGATAAGGCTGATGATTTTGGGGTAGTTAGTTAGACAGACCCTAGACCTAAGGATTAGGAAGGGTAGAATGCATGATTTGGTTGGCGCATGTGATTGCTTAGCGGAATTGATTGTCTAGAGTAACCTCGGGATAAGGTATTTCATGCTAAGCTGCAGGTGCGTCAGGACCTGAGGTAAGGTTCTATGGTAGAGCCCCATGAGTTGGGCGTTTGGATGCTGATTGCTGAATGTTAGTCCGTGAGGTATTGCATGTGATTTTATGCCTAGTCGGCTGTCGCGCGCTGCTTGACCATCATGCATTGCATGATTTCTGCACCGGAAGCAAAATGGTTTAGAAATGGAAAATCATTGTTGAAAAAGGAGATTTGGATTTTGAAAGAAATGCATGCATTCATGTTGTTGGATTTGGTGACCGTCAACCTGGTATGGGACAGAATTGACGGGACGTCTAAAAACTGTGATGAAGCGTGGTATGGGACACGTGGAGTGGGATTCTCTTTGTCTATGAATTTCTTAGGACAACTGTTCGCACCAAGAAACGATGAGGGCGGGGAGTGGTCGCCGGGGCAAAGACCTGATCAAGGAAGCGGCTCCCGACAGGCTTCTAGTTGAGGTTGCGAACAGAGTGGCCTGGGTTATGCATTTGCAGGGTTGAGTCTAGATGTCGACCGGGTTCAACTGCATTTAAGCTGCAGCGATTATTTACATGCATATACATGTCAGTGGACGCGACAGTAGACGAAAGCTTGGTTGCTAGATTTAGAATTTCGAATTCCTGAATGGGAATTTCGTTTGTTTTAGGTGTGAGTTTTAGCAAGGATGAGCAATAGGGGCAGAAGACCGACTGCTGGTGCATCGAGCTCGAGGGCTCCTGAGTCTGAAGGGGACCCCAGAATCGAAGAAATGATGAGAGTTCTGACTGAAGTGAGTAACTTGATGGCTAGGCAAGCTGCTGAGAGAGCTGCCACTGTTGCCCAAGCAGCTGAGGCCGCCTTGGCCGCTACAAATGGAGCCAATGGAGGCAATGGGCATGGAAATGGAGGACGTCAGACTCATCACATTGTGGAGCAGTTTCTGAAGTTGCAGCCGTCGAGGTTTGATGGCAGTGGTGGTCCTGAGGTAGCTGCCTTGTGGATCGAGCAGCTGGAGAAGGCTTTCTCCGTGTTGGGTTGCGCAGATGAGGAGAAAGTCTCGTTGGCAACTTATCAACTTCAGGGTACTGCAGATGATTGGTGGAAAGCCACTAGAGGGCGAGTCTTTCCGGATGGTATGAGGCCGAACTGGACCGCCTTCTGTACAGCATTCAATGGCAAGTATTTCTCTGAGGCAGCCCAGGAAAGGAAAATGGAAGAGTTCATCAGGCTCCGCCAAGGATCGCTGACCGTGGACCAGTATGAGGGCGAATTTGCCAGGCTGTCCAAATTCGCACGAAGGCTGATTGACGACCCATGGGATAAGGCCAGGAGATTCAGGGAAGGACTGAGGCCCGAGTTGAAGAGTTTGATCATCGCCACTGGGCTGAGGGACTACAACGAGATTTACGAGCGAGCTCTAGCGATTGAGCGAGATCTGCAGGAGAAGGCCGCCGCATCTGGATCGCGGTTTGTGTAACAGTCTGAAAATTCGACCCAAATGTCGGAATTTCTAAAGGAATGGAAACACTTCGTTAATACCCTCTGATCGACGCTCACTCAGGATTAGCTACCCTGAGATGACCAACCGAAGGGGAAAGGCTAACTGGTGAGAATTTTCCAAACAGCCGCCCGTTGGTCTGAGACAGAGACAGAGTCGTAAATTAATGAAATTGACCACGAAATGAAATCCGACTTCGGACAATCGAATTAGTAAGACAAACACAATTAAGAAATAAAGTCAGTTTCAGAAATGTCGCCAGAAGGGCAGACAGCCGGTGTACGTCGAGAAGCAAGACGTCAATGGAAAATTACCGAAATGCCCCCGGTAAATGCTCAGTCCTTAGGATTAATAGAATTAGGATTTTTGAGAGTAGATTCGACTAATCGAAATCAAATCCTGTCTAAAATTCGTTCGCGCTCGAGACCCGATCGGTGCATTTGGCACGCAAATCGAGACAAGTCAAATCAGTTGTCAAATCAATCAATGTCTTGTCAATCCATCAATCAAATCATGGCACAATTTCCCATGAAAGTCAACCCATCAATCCATCCATCAACTTGTCAAGTACAAGTCATATCCAAGTCACTATTCTAATACTATTTGGCCTACCTAACCCACTCATCACTTGAATTAAACTCTCTCCTCTCTCTCTCCTCCCTCATTCCTCTCATTTTCGGCCGGCCACCCTCCCTCTCCCTCTCTTCTTTTCTTCTTCTCCTCCCTTGTTTCTCCGTCCGCCGAGCCTCCTCCCGCCGTCGTCGTTCCACCGCCCGTGCCGCCGCCCTTGCCGTCGTCGTTGGCCATCCTTCGTCGTCTCCTCACCTCTTGGTAAGTCTTCTAAGCCCTCTCCTTCTCATTTTCGTGGTTGAACAGCCCCTTATGGACACCGAAACAGCCGCCTTTCCATCGTCGTTTCACTTCCGTTTGAGCTCGAACTTGTCCCACCTTGTTCCCTTCCACTCCTCATGTCTTTGGCTTGGTAAATGGTCACCTTAGGACCCTTGGTACTTCGTGGAACCGCCGGAACAGCCGTGAACCGCCGCCCTACTCCTCCCTTGCCGAACGCCCATTCGGCCGTCCCTCGCTCCGTCGTCCGTCGTTGTTGATTTCGGTCCAACCAAGGTAAGTTCTACTACTAATCTTAGTCTAGGTTAGTGGTATATGCTTGTAGGATGTTGTGGTAGAGGTTGGTTGTGCATGTTGTGGGATTGGAATATGCTTAAGGTTAAGAGTTCCCTATGCTACCTTGTTGGAAACTTGATTGGGTTGAATATGTGGGCTGTGGATTCATGGATTGGACCTTGGGATGTGTTTAGGAGCTGCAAATAGGTGGGTTAGGCGTGAAAGGGGTAGGCCAAAACATGGAAATGGGCTTGGAAGCTTTAAAAATCAAGTAATTGGGCCAAACTAATCAAAATGGGCCAAATCTAGTTAGTGGACCACTAATGGACGAAAATCTTATTTAATTGGGCCTAAATTAAGTCCATGAACATTAAAGAATGAAACCCAAAAATGTAAATGGGCTTGGGTACTTGAATTGGGCCTAAAATAACGAATATGGGCTTGAATAGTAAACCCTTAGAAATGGGCTTGGGCCTTGCACGAAATTAATAAAATAATAGGCCCAACCCATATGAATTAATTTAAGAATTAATTATTGGACCTCAACTATTGAAGTGGGCCTTGGGCCCAGCCGAGCTTAACTTGATTAACTAAGACCCTTAATTAGATTAGACTTTGGGTTATGGGCTCGAATTATGGATTGGCCTTGGGTAAGTAATAGCATGATGGAATCTTGTACAAGTTGTAAGGCAAGTTTAGACGAGCGATAGTTCGAGAGTAGAAGTACTTGATCTTCGTATGTACAGTAAGATGAATATGAGATTCAGTGATGATGGAACGATGTGCTCTACTCTTGCGTTATATTCTTTGGCATGCATGCTCTGTGTTGAGTTATTGATGTGATCATCTGGGCCCTGCATACATTCAGAGCATTGCATGAGTCACTGGAGATGTGACATGAGACTGTGCCCTGAGGGGAAGTGGAGAGAAAAGGGAGACCAACGTAAGGCGTCAGAAACGCAGTGTGGTACGGGCCTATGTGGCACCGAGATTTATGCCGTGTGGTACTGTTGGTAGCGCCCTGATGGGAGATGGAGAGAAAAGGGAGGCCAGCATAAGGCGTCCGAGACGCAGCGTGGCATGCCGTGTGGCACTGTTGGTAGAGCCCTGATGGGAACTGGAGTGATAGGCGGGCTGATCCGTGGGATCGATGATGGCCGTTTGAGGCCTGTGACATTGCATACTGTTATTGCTGATTGATGATATTGCCCGTCTGTATTGCATGAACTGTTGTGACGAAACTCGTATTAATCCTATAAGGCATGATGATAACTGGGGAGATCGAGAGCGTAGGACTCCGAGTATCAAACCCTAGTTACTGGTTAGGACCGACCCCGCTAGTATATCCTACCCTACGCTAGGATTAGTGGTGAGCTTGCTGAGTCCTCGACTCACTGGCGTTGGTTGCCACCTTTTTCAGATCCAGGTCGCCAGTGATGGATGTGCCGCCGATGCTTTTTGGTCTGCCGATCCAGATGGACACCCAGGTTACCCTCCATTTTGATATGCACGCTACTCTGTGGCATAGACATGTGACGACTGTACTCGTAGATCAGGGAGGTCCTTATTTAGTGCCCCATAGATTCGAGGCTTGGTTCAGAGAGGGCCTGCATGGCTTTGAGGGACCCCAGAGAGATTCCCCTATTCCCATGGAGGAGGACCCGTTTTGGCTCCAGCCTGCAGAATATGGAGGCCAGGTGATCGACCCCGACCCGAAGCAGGAGTTGCCGTCTCCAGGGCGCTCCGAGATAGATGGCCACGAGGAGGGCGATGCGATGGATACCGAGGAGGAGGATCCAGAGGAGGACCCTGTGGAGGATTCCGACGAGGAGGACTGAGTTATGGCAGAATTCCGTTGGTTCGAGGATTAGGTTGTTAGCGTAGGAAGATCTGTGATTAGCAGTTTCTTTTTTGGGAGTCTGTACCTAACGCTGATTATATTATGAAATGCTGATTTTGCTTATCTTGATTTTGCTACCCCCTTTTGCTATGTATGCTTGTGTGTATGGATAGGAGGCACGCTTCCGCAGGTATGAGAAATTGGCGCAAGTTGCGTCGTCGTCTGGTCGCGACGATTGGAAAGCATCCCTGGGCCGTCGCTTATCGTGAACCAGGCGAGCGCGAGGTGTATCTTCCGCAGGAACGGGATGCCGCGTTCCCGAGGAGGGATCCGGGGCGTGACATCCCCGTTCGAGTGGTATCAGAGCAAGGTCAGCTCGGTACGAGACCGTTCGAGGTTTTGGAGTGATAAGGCTGATGATTTTGGGGGTAGATAGCTAGACAAACCCTAGACCTAAGGATTAGGAAAGGTAGAATGCATGATTTGATTGGCGCATGTGATTGCTTAGCGGAATCGATCGTCTAGAGTAGCCTTTGGATAAGGTGTTTTAATGCTAAGCTGCAGGTGCGTCAGGACCTGAGGTAAGATTCTATGGCAGAGCCCCATGAGTTGGGCGTTTGGATGCTGATTGCTGAATGCTAATCTGTGAGGTATTGCATGTGGTTGTATGCCTAGTCGGCTGTCGCGCGCTGCTTGACCATCATGCATTGCATGATTTCTGCACCGAAAGCAAAATGGTTTAGAAATGGAAAATCATTGTTGAAAAAGGAGATTTGGATTTTGAAAGAAATGCATGCATTCATGTTGTTGGATTTGGTGACCGTCAGCCTGGTATGGGACAGGATTGACGGGACGTCTAAAAACTGTGATGAAGCGTGGTATGGGACACGTGGAGTAGGATTCTCTTTGTCTATGAATTTCTTAGGACAACTGTTCGCACCAAGAAACGATGAGGGCGGGGAGTGGTCGCCGGGGCAGAGACCTGATCAAGGAAGCGGCTCCCGACAGGCTTCTAGTTGAGGTTGCGAACAGAGTGGCCTGGGTTATGCATTTGCAGGGTTGAGTCTAGATGTCGACCGGGTTCAACTGCATTTAAGCTGCAGCGATTATTTACATGCATATACATGTCAGTGGACGCGACAGTAGACGAAAGCTTGGTTGTTAGATCTAGAGTTCCGAATTCCTGAATGGGAATTTCGTTTGTGCTAGGTGTGAGTTTTAGCGAGGATGAGCAATAGGGGCAGAAGACCGACTGCTGGTGCATCGAGCTCGAGGGCTCCTGAGTCAGAAGGGGACCCTAGGATTGAAGAGATGATGAGAGTTCTGACTGAAGTGAGTAACTTGATGGCTAGGCAAGCTGCTGAGAGAGCTGCCACTGTTGCCCAAGCAGCTGAGGCCGCCTTGGCCGCTGCGAATGGTGCCAATGGAGGCAATGGGCATGGAAATGGAGGACGTCAGACTCATCATATGGTGGAGCAGTTTCTGAAGTTGCAGCCGTCGAGGTTTGATGGCAGCGGTGGTCCTGAGGTAGCTGCCTTGTGGATCGAGCAGCTGGAGAAGGCTTTCTCCGTGTTGGGTTGCGCAGACGAGGAAAAGGTTTCGTTGGCAACTTATCAACTTCAGGGTACTGCAGATGATTGGTGGAAAGCCACCAGAGGACGAGTTTTTCCGGATGGCATGAGGCCGAACTGGGCCGCCTTCTGTGCAGCATTTAATGGAAAGTATTTCTCTGAGGCAGCCCAGGAAAGGAAAATGGAAGAATTCATCAGGCTCCGCCAAGGATCGTTGTCCGTGGACCAATATGAAGGCGAATTTGCCAGGCTGTCCAAGTTCGCACGAAGACTGATTGACGACCCATGGGACAAGGCCAGGAGATTCAGAGAAGGATTGAGGCCTGAATTGAAGAGTATGATCATCGCCACTGGGCTAAGGGACTACAACGAGATCTATGAACGAGCCCTGGCGATAGAGCGAGATCTACAGGAGAAGGCCGCCGCATCTGGAACGCGGTTCGTGCCAAGAGGGAACTTTAGAGACTTTGGCAAGAGGCCAATGAAGGACAACCGCAGGTTCGTTCCACCTGCGAGGAGAACCCTGGGAAAGCCATCGTTCCCTGGGAATCAGATCTGCCGTGACTGTGGCAGGAGGCATGGGAACAGCCCTTGCCCGAGGAAGACTGGAGGCTGCTTTGGATGTGGCCAGACGGGACATATCCTGAGGAACTGCCCGAGGAAAGGTCAGAGACCCCCGTTCCAGCAACAGCAACAGCAGCCACCGCAGATGGTGAACGCTCCGCAAGGAAACCAGAACCGTCCGCCTGCTCAAGGGCGAGTGTATGCAATGGCGCGCAAGGACGCTGAGAATGCGCCAGGGGTGATCACAGGTACCGTTTCTCTCTGTGGTCATACCGCTTATGCCTTGTTTGATCCGGGAGCATCGCACTCTTTCGTATCTGCACGTTTTGTTGAGTTGTCTGGGATGAATGTTAAGCCGTTGGATATGACTTTGCATGTAACCACCCCGTTGAAGGATAGAGTAATTATTGCGATAGGATGTAAGGGGTGTAAGTTAGCTCTGGGCGATAGGCAAGAAGAAATTGACTTAGCTGTTCTGCCCATGTTTGATTTCGACGTGATTGTTGGCATGGGTTGGCTAGTTAGGCATGGGGCAGTGGTAGACTGTAGTAGGAGTATCATACAGCTAAACCCAGTAGGCCACCCTGGGTATGAATTTAAGGGAAATCGTGGAGGAACGTCGATTCCTTGGATCTCATCTTTAGAGGCGACCAAGTTAATGAATGAAGGTTGCCTGGGATTTTTGGCATCAGTGTCAGATTCGACTGCTCAAGAGGTGAAGTTGGAGGAAGTGCCTATAGTAAGTGAGTATCCAGATGTATTTCCTCAAGAGTTGCCTGGATTGCCACCAGAGCGTGACGTAGAGTTTGTGATTGAATTGGCACCTGGAACGGAGCCGATCTCGAAAGCACCGTATAGGATGTCGTTATCGGAATTGAAGGAGTTGAAGGTACAGATGCAAGAACTTTTGGATAAAGGATTTATCCGCCCCAGTGCTTCACCATGGGGAGCTCCGGTGCTGTTTGTTAAGAAAAAGGATGGATCACTAAGGCTGTGCATCGATTACAGACAGCTGAACCAAGTGACGATCAAGAACAAATATCCTCTGCCAAGGATTGATGACCTGTTCGACCAACTTCAAGGCGCTTGCGTGTTCTCCAAGATAGACCTAAGGACAGGCTATCACCAATTGAGGATTAAGAAGGAGGACGTGCCCAAGACTGCCTTTCGGACGAGGTATGGGCACTACGAGTTCACAGTTATGCCATTTGGATTGACAAATGCTCCAGCCGCATTTATGGATATGATGAATCGAGTATTCAAGGAGTTTCTGGATCAGTTCGTGATAGTCTTCATTGATGACATCTTGGTATATTCGAAGAGTTCTGAGGACCACGAAGAACACTTAAGGATTGTCCTGCAGACATTAAGAGAACACTCGCTGTATGCGAAGTTTAGTAAGTGTGAGTTTTGGTTAAGCAGAGTGGCGTTCCTTGGACATATAGTATCTGGAGAAGGAATATCAGTGGATCCAGCAAAGATAGAGGCTGTGGAGAAATGGCCGAGACCTACGACCGTGACGGAAGTACGAAGTTTCCTTGGATTGGCTGGGTACTATAGACGCTTTGTGGAAAGGTTCTCTGTGATAGCGTCTCCTCTGACGCGTTTGTTGAAAAAGGAAACAAAGTTTCAATGGACTGAGAAGTGCGAGGAGAGTTTTCAGGAGTTGAAGGATCGATTGACTTCCGCACCAGTCTTAACTATTCCGTCTGGACCAGGAGGATTTGAGATATACAGCGATGCGTCATTAAGAGGATTGGGGTGTGTCTTGATGCAGCATGGACGAGTGGTAGCTTATGCATCTCGACAGTTGAGGCCGCATGAGATGAATTACCCGACGCACGACTTGGAGTTAGCTGCGATTGTCTTTGCATTGAAGATTTGGAGGCATTATCTGGTGGGAGAGAAATTCCAGATTTTTACGGACCATCAGAGTTTGAAGTATCTGTTCTCGCAGAAGGAGCTGAATATGAGGCAGCGTCGTTGGATGGAGTTGCTGAAGGACTACGACTGCGATATTTTGTACCATCCAGGAAAGGCGAATAAAGTGGCAGATGCTCTGAGTAGGAAGTCGAGCATTGCGCATATGATGGTCAAAGAGTGGACGTTACTGGAGGAAGTCAGAGATTCTGAGTTCAAGGTCGAGGTAGGAAACCTCTCGAGTCTGATGGCTACGTTGCAGATCGAACCAGAGATTCAGCTAAGAATCAAGGAGTTGCAGTCTACGGACCCCGAGATACAGAAGATTGTGTTAATGAATGTAGAGGAGAGAAAGGCTGAGTTCCAAGTGACTACAGATGGAGTGTTAAGGTTTAAAGGACGTCTGTGCGTACCTAATGACGAGGCGCTAAAGGAAAAGATTCTGTCTGAGGCGCACAGAAGTAACTACAGTATTCATCCAGGGAGTACTAAGATGTATCAGAATTTGCGTCAGCACTATTGGTGGAATGGTATGAAAGTGGACGTGGCTAAGCATGTAGCCAAGTGCTTGACCTGTCAGCAAGTAAAGGCACAGCATTGTAAGCCTGGAGGACTACTGCAACCATTGGAGATTCCAGAGTGGAAATGGGAGCATGTCACTATGGATTTCGTGACGGGTTTGCCAAGAAGTCAGAGAGGCAATGATTCGATTTGGGTAATAGTGGACAGACTGACGAAATCAGCTCATTTCATTGCAGTACGAAAGGACTCTACCTTGGAAAAGTTGGCTGAATTGTACGTGAGGCAGATAGTGAGGCTGCATGGGGTACCGGTAAGTATTGTATCAGACAGAGATCCTCGCTTCACCGCTACATTTTGGAAGAGTCTGCAGGGTGCGCTGGGAACAGAGTTAAGATTCAGTACAGCTTACCACCCTCAGACAGATGGTCAATCGGAAAGGACAATACAGACTTTGGAGGACATGCTGAGAGCTTGTGTGATTGATTTCAAAGGAGGCTGGGAAGAGCAGTTACACTTGGTAGAATTTGCCTACAACAACAGTTATCAGCAGAGTATCAGAATGGCACCATTTGAGGCACTGTATGGAAGGGCCTGTAGAACGCCAATCTGTTGGGACGAAGTTGGTGAGAAAAGCATAACAGGCCCAGAATTAGTGCAGCAGTCAGTTGAGGCAGTCAGAGTGATCAGAGACAGATTGAGGACTGCGCAGAGTAGGCAGAAGAGTTATGCAGACAAGAGACGTAAGCCATTGGAATTCCAAGTTGGAGATCATGTGTTTCTGAAGGTGTCGCCGATGCGAGGACTATCTCGGTTTGGCAAGAAAGGAAAGCTGAGTCCAAGATTTGTTGGGCCATTCGAGATTTTGGAGAAGATCGGGACATTAGCTTATCGTCTTGCACTGCCGCCGAACTTATCGCAGATTCATGATGTGTTTCATGTTTCGATGCTTCGAAAGTACGAGCCGGACCCTGGCCATATACTCGATCATGAAGTCATTGAAATGGATGACCGCGTCTCATACGTGGAAAGGCCAGTAAGGATAGAAGATCGTAAGGAGCAAGTCTTAAGGAATAAGACGATTCCGCTGGTCAAGGTTATCTGGGAACACCATGGAACCGAAGGAGCGACTTGGGAAAGCGAGGATGAAATGAAGAAGAAGTATCCGTATTTGTATGAGTAGATCAATGTAATCCCTGTTTGTTGTAAGGATTGGTGGATCTAAATTTCGAGGACGAAATTTTTATAAGAAGGGAAGAATTGTAACAGTCTGAAAATTCGACCCAAATGTCGGAATTTCTAAAGGAATGGAAACACTTCGTTAATACCCTCTGATCGACGCTCACTCAGGATTAGCTACCCTGAGATGACCAACCGAAGGGGAAAGGCTAACTGGGGAGAATTTTCCAAACAGCCGCCCGTTGGTCTGAGACAGAGACAGAGTCGTAAATTAATGAAATTGACCACGAAATGAAATCCGACTTCGGACAATCGAATTAGTAAGACAAACACAATTAAGAAATAAAGTCAGTTTCAGAAATGTCGCCAGAAGGGCAGACAGCCGGTGTACGTCGAGAAGCAAGACGTCAATGGAAAATTACCGAAATGCCCCCGGTAAATGCTCAGTCCTTAGGATTAATAGAATTAGGATTTTTGAGAGTAGATTCGACTAATCGAAATCAAATCCTGTCTAAAATTCGTTCGCGCTCGAGACCCGATCGGTGCATTTGGCACGCAAATCGAGACAAGTCAAATCAGTTGTCAAATCAATCAATGTCTTGTCAATCCATCAATCAAATCATGGCACAATTTCCCATGAAAGTCAACCCATCAATCCATCCATCAACTTGTCAAGTACAAGTCATATCCAAGTCACTATTCTAATACTATTTGGCCTACCTAACCCACTCATCACTTGAATTAAACTCTCTCCTCTCTCTCTCCTCCCTCATTCCTCTCATTTTCGGCCGGCCACCCTCCCTCTCCCTCTCTTCTTTTCTTCTTCTCCTCCCTTGTTTCTCCGTCCGCCGAGCCTCCTCCCGCCGTCGTCGTTCCACCGCCCGTGCCGCCGCCCTTGCCGTCGTCGTTGGCCATCCTTCGTCGTCTCCTCACCTCTTGGTAAGTCTTCTAAGCCCTCTCCTTCTCATTTTCGTGGTTGAACAGCCCCTTATGGACACCGAAACAGCCGCCTTTCCATCGTCGTTTCACTTCCGTTTGAGCTCGAACTTGTCCCACCTTGTTCCCTTCCACTCCTCATGTCTTTGGCTTGGCAAATGGTCACCTTAGGACCCTTGGTACTTCGTGGAACCGCCGGAACAGCCGTGAACCGCCGCCCTACTCCTCCCTTGCCGAACGCCCATTCGGCCGTCCCTCGCTCCGTCGTCCGTCGTTGTTGATTTCGGTCCAACCAAGGTAAGTTCTACTACTAATCTTAGTCTAGGTTAGTGGTATATGCTTGTAGGATGTTGTGGTAGAGGTTGGTTGTGCATGTTGTGGGATTGGAATATGCTTAAGGTTAAGAGTTCCCTATGCTACCTTGTTGGAAACTTGATTGGGTTGAATATGTGGGCTGTGGATTCATGGATTGGACCTTGGGATGTGTTTAGGAGCTGCAAATAGGTGGGTTAGGCGTGAAAGGGGTAGGCCAAAACATGGAAATGGGCTTGGAAGCTTTAAAAATCAAGTAATTGGGCCAAACTAATCAAAATGGGCCAAATCTAGTTAGTGGACCACTAATGGACGAAAATCTTATTTAATTGGGCCTAAATTAAGTCCATGAACATTAAAGAATGAAACCCAAAAATGTAAATGGGCTTGGGTACTTGAATTGGGCCTAAAATAACGAATATGGGCTTGAATAGTAAACCCTTAGAAATGGGCTTGGGCCTTGCACGAAATTAATAAAATAATAGGCCCAACCCATATGAATTAATTTAAGAATTAATTATTGGACCTCAACTATTGAAGTGGGCCTTGGGCCCAGCCGAGCTTAACTTGATTAACTAAGACCCTTAATTAGATTAGACTTTGGGTTATGGGCTCGAATTATGGATTGGCCTTGGGTAAGTAATAGCATGATGGAATCTTGTACAAGTTGTAAGGCAAGTTTAGACGAGCGATAGTTCGAGAGTAGAAGTACTTGATCTTCGTATGTACAGTAAGATGAATATGAGATTCAGTGATGATGGAACGATGTGCTCTACTCTTGCGTTATATTCTTTGGCATGCATGCTCTGTGTTGAGTTATTGATGTGATCATCTGGGCCCTGCATACATTCAGAGCATTGCATGAGTCACTGGAGATGTGACGTGAGATTGTGCCCCGATGGGAAGTGGAGAGAAAAGGGAGACCAACGTAAGGCGTCAGAAACGCAGTGTGGTACGGGCCTATGTGGCACCGAGATTTATGCCGTGTGGCACTGTTGGTAGCGCCCTGATGGGAGATGGAGAGAAAAGGGAGGCCAGCATAAGGCGTCCGAGACGCAGCGTGGCATGCCGTGTGGCACTGTTGGTAGAGCCCTGATGGGAACTGGAGTGATAGGCGGGCTGATCCGTGGGATCGATGATGGCCGTTTGAGGCCTGTGACATTGCATACTGTTATTGCTGATTGATGATATTGCCCGTCTGTATTGCATGAACTGTTGTGACGAAACTCGTATTAATCCTATAAGGCATGATGATAACTGGGGAGATCGAGAGCGTAGGACTCCGAGTATCAAACCCTAGTTACTGGTTAGGACCGACCCCGCTAGTATATCCTACCCTACGCTAGGATTAGTGGTGAGCTTGCTGAGTCCTCGACTCACTGGCGTTGGTTGCCACCTTTTTCAGATCCAGGTCGCCAGTGATGGATGTGCCACCGATGCTTTTTGGTCTGCCGATCCAGATGGACACCCAGGTTACCCTCCATTTTGATATGCACGCTACTCTGTGGCATAGACATGTGACGACTGTACTCGTAGATCAGGGAGGTCCTTATTTAGTGCCCCATAGATTCGAGGCTTGGTTCAGAGAGGGCCTGCATGGCTTTGAGGGACCCCAGAGAGATTCCCCTATTCCCATGGAGGAGGACCCGTTTTGGCTCCAGCCTGCAGAATATGGAGGCCAGGTGATCGACCCCGACCCGAAGCAGGAGTTGCCGTCTCCAGGGCGCTCCGAGATAGATGGCCACGAGGAGGGCGATGCGATGGATACCGAGGAGGAGGATCCAGAGGAGGACCCTGTGGAGGATTCCGACGAGGAGGACTGAGTTATGGCAGAATTCCGTTGGTTCGAGGATTAGGTTGTTAGCGTAGGAAGATCTGTGATTAGCAGTTTCTTTTTTGGGAGTCTGTACCTAACGCTGATTATATTATGAAATGCTGATTTTGCTTATCTTGATTTTGCTACCCCCTTTTGCTATGTATGCTTGTGTGTATGGATAGGAGGCACGCTTCCGCAGGTATGAGAAATTGGCGCAAGTTGCGTCGTCGTCTGGTCGCGACGATTGGAAAGCATCCCTGGGCCGTCGCTTATCGTGAACCAGGCGAGCGCGAGGTGTATCTTCCGCAGGAACGGGATGCCGCGTTCCCGAGGAGGGATCCGGGGCGTGACAGTTTGTGCCAAGGGGGAACTTCAGAGACTTTGGCAAGAGGCCAACGAAGGACAACCGCGGGTTCGTTCCACCTGCAAGGAGAACCCTGGGAAAACCATCGTTCTCTGGGAATCAGGTCTGCCGTGACTGTGGCAGGAGGCATGGGAACAGCCCTTGCCCAAGGAAAACTGGAGGCTGCTTTGGATGTGGCCAAACGGGGCATATTCTGAGGAACTGCCCGAGGAAGGGTCAGAGACCCCCGTTCCAGCACCAACAACAGCAACAGCCGCAGATGGTGAACACTCCGCAAGGAAACCTAAATCGTCCGCCTGCTCAGGGACGAGTATATGCAGTGGCGCGCAAGGACGCTGAGAATGCGCCAGGAGTGATCACAGGTACCGTTTCTCTCTGTGGTCATACCGCTTATGCCTTGTTTGATCCGGGAGCGTCGCACTCTTTCGTATCTACACGTTTTGTGGAGTTGTCTGGGATGAATGTTAAGCCATTGGATGTGACCTTGCATGTAACCACCCCGTTGAAGGATAGAGTAATTATTGCGTTAGGATGTAAGGGGTGTAAGTTAGCTCTAGGCGATAAGCAAGAAGAAATTGACTTAGCTGTTCTGCCCATGTATGATTTTGATGTGATTGTTGGCATGGATTGGCTAGTTAGGCATGGTGCAGTGGTAGACTGTAGTAGGAGTATCATACAGCTAAACCCAGTAGGCCACCCTGGGTATGAATTTAAGGGAAATCGTGGAGGAACGTCGATTCCTTGGATCTCATCTTTAGAGGCGACCAAGTTAATGGATGAAGGTTGCTTAGGATTTTTGGCATCAGTATCAGATTCGACTGCTCAAGAAATGAAGTTAGAAGAAGTGCCTGTAGTAAGTGAGTATCCAGATGTATTTCCTCGAGAGTTGCTTGGATTGCCACCTGAGCGTGAAGTAGAATTTATGATTGAACTGGCACCTGGAACAGAGCCGATCTCAAAAGCACCGTATAGGATGTCGTTGTCGGAGTTGAAGGAATTGAAGGTACAAATGCAAGAGCTACTGGATAAAGGATTTATCCGCCCCAGTGCTTTGCCATGGGGAGCTCCGGTGCTATTTGTTAAGAAGAAGGATGGATCACTAAGGCTGTGCATCGATTACAGACAGCTAAACCAAGTGACGATCAAGAATAAGTATCCTCTACCAAGGATTGATGACCTGTTCGACCAACTTCAAGGCGCCTGCGTGTTCTCCAAGATAGACCTAAGGACAGGCTATCACCAGTTAAGGATTAAGAAAGAAGATGTGCCTAAGACTGCTTTTAGGACGAGGTATGGGCACTATGAGTTCACAGTTATGCCGTTTGGATTGACAAATGCTCCAGCCGCATTTATGGACATGATGAATCGAGTGTTCAAGGAGTTTCTGGATCAGTTTGTGATAGTCTTCATTGATGACATATTGGTGTATTCGAAGAGTTCTGAGGACCACGAAGAACACTTAAGGATCGTTCTACAGACGTTAAGGGAACATTCGCTGTATGCGAAGTTTAGTAAGTGCGAGTTTTGGCTGAGCAGAGTGGCATTCCTTGGTCATATAGTATCTGGAGAAGGGATATCAGTGGACCCATCTAAGATTGAAGCCGTAGAGAAATGGCCGAGGCCTACGACCGTGACGGAAGTGCGAAGTTTCCTTGGATTGGCTGGGTATTATAGACGCTTCGTGGAAAGATTCTCTGTGATAGCGTCTCCTCTGACGCGTTTGTTGAAGAAGGAAACAAAGTTTCAATGGACTGAGAAGTGCGAGGAAAGTTTTCAGGAGTTGAAGGATCGATTGACTTCCGCACCAGTCTTAACCATTCCGTCTGGACCAGGAGGATTTGAGATATACAGCGATGCGTCATTAAGAGGATTGGGGTGTGTCTTGATGCAGCATGGACGAGTGGTAGCTTATGCATCTCGACAGTTGAGGCCGCATGAGATGAATTACCCGACGCACGACTTGGAGTTAGCTGCGATTGTCTTTGCATTGAAGATTTGGAGGCATTATCTGGTGGGAGAGAAATTCCAGATTTTTACGGACCATCACAGTTTGAAGTATCTGTTCTCGCAGAAGGAGCTGAATATGAGGCAGCGTCGTTGGATGGAGTTGTTGAAGGACTACGACTGCGATATTTTGTACCATCCAGGAAAGGCGAATAAAGTGGCAGATGCTCTGAGTAGGAAGTCGAGCATTACGCATATGATGGTCAAGGAGTGGACATTACTGGAGGAAATCAGAGATTCTGAGTTCAAGGTCGAGGTAGGAAACCTCTCGAGTCTGATGGCTACGTTGCGGATCGAACCAGAGATTCAGCTAAGAATCAAGGAGATGCAATCTACGGACCCGGACATTCAGAAGATTGTGGCGATGAATGCAAACGAGAGGAAGGCCGAGTTCCAAGTGACTGCTGACGGGATATTAAGGTTTAGAGGACGTCTGTGCGTGCCTAATGACGAGGCGCTAAAGGAAAAGATTTTGTCCGAGGCACACAGAAGTAACTACAGTATTCATCCAGGGAGTACTAAGATGTATCAGAATTTGCGTCAGCACTATTGGTGGAATGGAATGAAGGTGGATGTGGCTAAGCAGGTAGCTAAGTGTCTGACGTGTCAACAGGTAAAGGCACAGCATTGCAAGCCTGGAGGATTATTGCAACCATTGGAAATCCCAGAGTGGAAATGGGAGCATGTCACTATGGATTTTGTGACAGGATTGCCAAGAAGTCAGAGAGGCAATGATTCGATTTGGGTAATAGTGGACAGACTGACGAAATCAGCTCATTTCATTGCAGTACGAAAGGACTCTACCTTGGAAAAGTTGGCTGAGTTGTACGTGAGGCAGATCGTGAGGTTGCATGGGGTACCAGTAAGTATTGTATCAGACAGAGATCCTCGCTTCACCGCTACATTTTGGAAGAGTCTGCAGGGTGCGTGTAACAGTCTGAAAATTCGACCCAAATATCGGAATTTCTAAAGGAATGGAAACACTTCGTTAATACCCTCTGATCGACGCTCACTCAGGATTAGCTACCCTGAGATGACCAACCAAAGGGGAAAGGCTAACTGGGGAGAATTTTTCCAAACAGCCGCCCGTTGGTCTGAGACAGAGACAGAGTCGTAAATTAATGAAATTGACCACGAAATGAAATCCGACTCCGGACAATCGAATTAGTAAGACAGACACAATTACGAAATAAAGTCAGTTTCAGAAATGTCGCCAGAAGGGCAGACAGCCGGTGTACGTCGTGAAGTAAGGCGTGATTGGAAAATTACCGAAATGCCCCCGGTAAATGCTCAGTCCTTAGAATTAGTTGAATTAGGATTTTTGAGAGTAGATTCGATTAATCAAAATCAAATCTTGTCTGAAATTCGTTCGCGCTCGGGACCCGATCGGTGCATTTGGCACGCAAATCGAGGCAAGTCAAATCAGTTGTCAAATCAATCAAATGTCTTGTCAATCAATCAATCAAATCCACCGGTCAATCATGGCACAATTTCCAAGAATGTCAATCCATCAATCCATCAAGTAAATCAAGTGTCATTCAAGCATAGTAAACATCATATCCATGTCACTATTCCACCTAATTCCACCTACCATTATTTTGAATTTTGTTAATCCATTCTCTCTCCTCTCCCCCCTTAAACCTTCGGCCGACTCTCTCTCTCCCCTCCCTTGCATTTTCTCCTTCTTTCTTCTCTCCCTCACGGTTTCTCCTCCTTCCCCGCCGCCCTCCGCCGTCGTGCAAGCCGCCACCGCCACCGTCGGCCACCCCACTCCCTTGGCTCATCTTGGTAAGTCTTCTAAGCCTTGTTCCCTTGAATTTCGTGGCATGTGAGCCCCAAGAAAACCCCCGAGCAGAACCGTTTTCTCCTCCATTCTCCTTCATCGTTCTTGCACCGTGAAGGCCGGGGGGCTGCCCAAGCTACTCCACCTTCTTCCTCAACCTCTCTAATGCCTAGAGCTATCATATTTAGGTCCTTGGAGCTTTTGGAGGTGACCGAACCAGCCGCGATCAGCCCCTCATCTTCGTTCGGCCGTGAGCCTCGTCCGGCCGTCCGATGTCCTTTGCCGTCCCGTCGTCGTTTTCGGTCCTAATAGGTAAGCTCTACTACTAACTCTAGTTTAGGTTAGTAGTATATGCGTGTAGGAAGATAGGCTAGAGACGGTTAGGCTTGATGTGAGGTTGAAATGAGAATAAGGGTAAGTTTACCATGGACTAAACATGTTGGAAATCTTGATTTGAGTTAAAAATGGGGGCTGTTAGTATGTGGAATGAGCCCTAAAATACTAAGTGTGGGCTGCAAATGGTGAGGTAGGCGTGTGTTGGTGAGGCCGTGAGGTATCAATGGGTTTAGGGGACTTAATTTACACTAAATGGATCAAAAACAAGCTACCGGGCCTAAGTGAAATTAATGGGCATGATGATGGACGAAATTAGGCTTATGAATGGGCCTCGGAAATATGGTTGGTGGACCGAGATTATGGGCTTGAGTGTGTGGTTTAACGGGCCAAAGTAAAGTGTTGGGCTTAGGAGTCTTTATTTCAAGAAATGGGGCCAAAACTAAACAAAATGGGCCTAATCTAATTAATGGGCCACTAATAGACGAAAATCCTTTTAAATTGGGCCTAAATTAAGTCCATGAACATTAAAGAATGAAACCCAGAAATGCATATGGGCTTGGGTACTTGAATTGGGCCTAAAATAATGAATATGGGCTTGAATAGTAAACCTTTAGAAATGGGCTTGGGCCTTGCACGAAATTAATAAAATAATAGGCCCAACCCATATGAATTAATTTAAGAATTAGTTATTGGACCTCAACTATTGAAGTGGGCCTTAGGCCCAGTCGAACTTAGCTTGATTAATTAGAGGCCCTTCATTAGATTAGACCTTGGTTTATATGGGCTCGATCAGTGGATTGTCCTTGGATAATTGATAGTATAATAGACCACTGTTTAAGATGTAAGGCGGACTTGGGTTATCGAAACTTTGTGGATAGAGATAATTGATCTATGTCTGCTTGGCTCGTTGATCATGAGATGTATCAGTTGGTCGATCGATGTGCTCTGTCTTGCACTTATGATTATTGGCATGCATGCTCTGTGTTGAGTTATTGATGTGATCATCTGGGCCCTGCATACATTCAGAGCATTGCATGAGTCACTGGAGATGTGACATGAGATTGTGCCCTGAGGGGAAGTGGAGAGAAAAGGGAGACCAACGTAAGGCGTCAGAAACGCAGTGTGGTACGGGCCTATGTGGCACCGAGATTTATGCCGTGTGGCACTGTTGATAGAGCCCTGATGGGAATTGGAGTGATAGGCGGGCTGACCCATGGGATCTGTGATGGCCGTTTGAGGCCTGTGGCATTTGCATAATGTTATTGTTGATTGTCGATATTGCCCGTCTGTATTGCATGAATTGTTGTGACGACACTCGTATTGGCTACATGAGGCTTGAGGATAACTGGGGAGATCGAGAGCGTTGGACTCCGAGTACCAAACCCTAGTTACTAGTTAGGACCGACCCCACTCGTATATCCTACCCTACGCTAGGATTAGTGGTGAGCTTCCTGAGTCCTCGACTCACTGGCGTTGGTTGTCGCCTTTTTCAGATCCAGGTCGCCAGTGATGGATGTGCCACCGATGCTTTTTGGTCTGCCGATCCAGATGGACACCCAGGTTACCCTCCATTTTGATATGCACGCTACCCTGTGGCATAGGCATGTGACGATTGTGCTCGTAGATCAGGGAGGTCCTTACTTAGTGCCCCATAGATTCGAGGCGTGGTTTAGAGAGGGTCTACATGGCTTTGAGGGACCCCAGAGAGATTCCCCGATTCCCATGGAGGAGGACCCGTTTTGGCTCCAGCCTGCAGAATATGGAGGCCAGGTGATCGACCCCGACCCGAAGCAGGAGTTGCCGTCTCCAGGGCGCTCCGAGATAGATGGCCACGAGGAGGGCGATGCGATGGATACCGAGGAGGAGGATCCAGAGGAGGACCCTGTGGAGGATTCCGACGAGGAGGACTGAGTCATGGTAGAATCTCGATGTTTTGAGGATTATTAGAGCGTAGGATGATTTACAGCTAGTGGTTTTTCTTTTGGTAGTCTGTACCTAACGCTAATCGTATTTATGAAATGTTGTTTATGTTTATCTTGTCCATGCTACCCCTTTGCTATGTATGCTTGTGTCCTTGGATAGGAGGCACGCTTCCGCAGGTATGAGAATTTGGCGCAAGTTGCGTCGTCTGGTCGCGACGAAGAGAAAGTATCCCTAGGCCGTCGCTTATCGTGAACCAGGCGAGCGCGAGGTGTATCTTCCGCAGGAACGGGATGCCGCATTCCCGAGAAGGGATCCGGGGCGTGACATCACCGTTCGAGTGGTATCAGTGCAAGGTCAGCTCGATACGAGACCGTTCGAGGCTTGGAGGGATAAGGCTGATGATTTTGGGGTAGTTAGTTAGACAGACCCTAGACCTAAGGATTAGGAAGGGTAGAATGCATGATTTGATTGGCGCATGTGATTGCTTAGCGGAATTGATTGTCTAGAGTAACCTTGGGATAAGGTATTTCATGCTAAGCTGCAGGTGCGTCAGGACCTGAGGTAAGGTTCTATGGCAGAGCCCCATGAGTTGGGCGTTTGGATGCTGACTGCTGAATGCTAGTCTGTGAGGTATTGCATGTGGTTGTATGCCTAGTCGGCTGTCGCGCGCTGTCTGACCATCATGCATTGCATGACTTCTGCATAAAAGGCAAAATGGTTTACAAATGAAAGTTGTTAAGAAGGGGATTTGGATTTTGAAAGAAATGCATGCATTCATGTTGTTGGATTTGGTGACCGTCAGCCTGGTATGGGACAGGATTGACGGGACGTCTAAAAACTGTGATGAAGCGTGGTATGGGACACGTGGAGTGGGATTCTCTTTGTCTATGAATTTCTTAGGACAACTGTTCGCACCAAGAAACGATGAGGGCGGGGAGTGGTCGCCGGGGCAAAGATCTGATCAAGGAAGCGGCTCCCGACAGGCTTCTAGTTGAGGTTGCGAACAGAGTGGCCTGGGTTATGCATTTGCAGGGTTGAGTCTAGATGTCGACCGGGTTCAACTGCATTTAAGCTGCAGCGATTATTTACATGCATATACATGTCAGTGGATGCGACAGTAGACGAAAGCTGGGTTGTTAGATTTAGAATTTCGAATTCCTGAATGGGAATTTCGTTTGTTTTAGGTGTGAGTTTTAGCAAGGATGAGCAATAGGGGCAGAAGACCGACTGCTGGTGCATCGAGCTCGAGGGCTCCTGAGTCTGAAGGGGACCCCAGAATCGAAGAAATGATGAGGGTTCTGACTGAAGTGAGTAACTTGATGGCTAGGCAAGCTGCTGAGAGAGCTGCCACTGTTGCCCAAGCAGCTGAGGCCGCCTTGGCCGCTGCAAATGGAGCCAATAGAGGCAATGGGCATGGAAATGGAGGACGTCAGACTCATCACATTGTGGAGCAGTTTCTGAAGTTGCAGCCGTCGAGGTTTGATGGCAGTGGTGGTCCTGAGGTAGCTGCCTTGTGGATCGAGCAGCTGGAGAAGGCTTTCTCCGTGTTGGGTTGCGCAGATGAGGAGAAAGTCTCGTTGGCAACTTATCAACTTCAGGGTACTGCAGATGATTGGTGGAAAGCCACTAGAGGGCGAGTCTTTCCGGATGGTATGAGGCCGAACTGGACCGCCTTCTGTACAGCATTCAATGGCAAGTATTTCTCTGAGGCAGCCCAGGAAAGGAAAATGGAAGAGTTCATCAGGCTCCGCCAAGGATCGCTGACCTTGGACCAGTATGAGGGCGAATTTGCCAGGCTGTCCAAGTTCGCACGAAGGCTGATTGACGACCCATGGGATAAGGCCAGGAGATTCAGGGAAGGATTGAGGCCCGAGTTAAAGAGTTTGATCATCGCCACTGGGCTAAGGGACTACAACGAGATTTACGAGCGAGCTCTAGCGATTGAGCGAGATCTGCAGGAGAAGGCCGCCGCATCTGGATCGCGGTTCGTGCCAAGAGGGAACTTCAGGGACTTTGGCAAGAGGCCAATGAAGGACACCCGCCGGTTCGTTCCACCTGCGAGGAGAACCCTAGGAAAGCCGTCGTTCCCTGGGAATCAAGTCTGCCGTGACTGTGGCAGGAGGCATGGGAACAGTCCTTGCCCGAGGAAGACTGGAGGCTGCTTTGGATGTGGCCAAACAGGGCATATTCTGAGGAACTGCCCGAGGAAAGGTCAGAGACCCCCGTTCCAGCTGCAACAGCAACCGCCGATGGTGAATGCTCCTCAGGGAAACCAGAACCGTCCGCCTGCTCAGGGACGAGTATATGCAATGGCGCGCAAGGACACTGAGAATGCGCCAGGGGTGATCACAGGTACCGTTTCTCTCTGTGGTCATACCGCTTATGCCTTGTTTGATCCGGGAGCGTCGCACTCTTTCGTATCTGCACGTTTTGTTGAGTTGTCTGGGATGAATGTTAAGCCATTGGATGTAACCTTGCATGTAACCACCCCGTTAAAGGATAGAGTAATTATTGCGTTAGGATGTAAGGGGTGTAAGTTAGCTCTGGGCGATAGGCAAGAAGAAATTGACTTAGCCGTTCTGCCCATGTACGATTTCGACGTGATTGTTGGCATGGATTGGCTAGTTAGGCATGGTGCAGTGGTAGACTGTAGTAGGAGTATCATACAGCTAAACCCAGTAGGCCACCCTGGGTATGAATTTAAGGGAAATCGTGGAGGAACGTCGATTCCTTGGATCTCATCTTTAGAAGCGACCAAGTTAATGGATGAAGGTTGCCTGGGATTTTTGGCATCAGTGTTGGATTCGACTGCTCAAGAAATGAAGTTGGAGGAAGTGCCAGTAGTGAAAGAGTACCCGGACGTGTTTCCTCAAGAGCTGCCTGGATTGCCACCTGAGCGTGAAGTAGAATTTATGATTGAATTGGCACCTGGAACAGAGCCGATCTCGAAAGCACCGTATAGGATGTCGTTGTCGGAGTTGAAGGAGTTGAAGGTACAGATGCAAGAGCTTTTGGATAAAGGATTTATCCGCCCCAGTGCTTCACCATGGGGAGCTCCGGTACTGTTTGTTAAGAAAAAAGATGGATCACTAAGGCTGTGCATCGATTACAGACAGCTGAACCAAGTGACGATCAAGAATAAGTATCCTCTACCAAGGATTGATGACCTGTTCGACCAACTTCAAGGCGCTTGCGTGTTCTCCAAGATAGACCTAAGGACAGGCTATCACCAGTTAAGGATTAAGAAAGAGGATGTGCCTAAGACTGCTTTTAGGACGAGGTATGGGCACTATGAGTTCACCGTTATGCCGTTTGGATTGACAAATGCTCCAGCCGCATTTATGGACATGATGAATCGAGTGTTCAAGGAGTTTCTGGATCAGTTTGTGATAGTCTTCATTGATGACATATTGGTGTATTCGAAGAGTTCTGAGGACCACGAAGAACACTTAAGGATCGTTCTGCAGACGTTAAGGGAACATTCGCTATATGCGAAGTTCAGTAAGTGCGAGTTTTGGCTGAGCAGAGTGGCATTCCTTGGTCATATAGTATCTGGAGAAGGGATATCAGTAGACCCATCTAAGATTGAAGCCGTAGAGAAATGGCCGAGACCTACGACCGTGACGGAAGTGCGAAGTTTCCTTGGATTGTGTCACGCCCCGGATCCCTTCTCGAGAACGCGGCATCCCGTTCCTGCGGAAGATACACCTCGCGCTCGTCTGGTTCACGATAAGCGACGGCCCAGGGATACTTTCTCTTCGTCGCGACCAGACGACGCAACCTGCGCCAAATTCTCATACCTGCGAAAGCGTGCCTCCTAACCCTACACACAAGCATACATAGCAAAGGGGGGGGTAGCATGGGCAAGATAAACATAATCAACATTTCATAAATACGATTAGCGTTAGGTACAGACTACCAAAAGAAAACCACTAGCTGAAGATCATCCTACGCTTTACTAATCCTCAAAACATCGGGATTCTGCCATAACTCAGTCCTCCTCGTCGGAATCCTCCACAGGGTCCTCCTCCTCGGTATCCATCGCATCGCCCTCCTCGTGGCCATCTATCTCGGAGCGCCCTGGAGACGGCAACTCCTGCTTCGGGTCGGGGTCGATCACTTGGCCTCCATATTCTGCAGGCTGGAGCCAAAACGGGTCCTCCTCCATGGGAATCGGGGAATCTCTCTGGGGTCCCTCAAAGCCATGTAGGCCCTCTCTAAACCAAGCCTCAAACCTATGGGGCACCAAATAAGGACCTCCCTGATCTACGAGTACAGTCGTCACATGCCTATGCCACAGGGTAGCGTGCATATCAAAATGGAGGGTAACCTGGGTGTCCATCTGGATCGGCAGACCAAAAAGCATCGGTGGCGCATCCATCACTAGCGACCTGGATCTGAAAAAAAAGGTGGCAACCAACGCCAGTGAGTCGAGGACTCAGCAAGCTCTCCACTAATCCTAGCGTAGGGTAGGATATACAAGTGGGGTCGGTCCTAACCAGTAACTAGGGTTTGGTACCCGGAGTCCAACGCTCTCGAACTCCCCAGTTTTCATCACACCTCATATAGTCGGTACGAGTTTCATCACAATGGTTCATGCAATAAAGACGGGCAATATCAACAATCAGCAATCATGGTATGCAATGCCACAGGCCTCAAACGGCCATCATATATCCCAAGGATCAGCCCGCCTATCACTCCAATTCCCATCAGGGCTCTACCAACAGTGCCACACGGCATGCCACGCTGTGTCTCGGACGCCTTATGCTGGCCTCCCTTTTCTCTCCATCTCCCATCAGGGCACTACCAACAGTGCCACACGGCATAAATCTCGGTGCCACATAGGCCCGTACCACACTGCGTTTCTGACGCCTTACGTTGGTCTCCCTTTTCTCTCCACTTCCCCTCAGGGCACAATCTCATGTCACATCTCCAGTGACTCATGCAATGCTCTGAATGTATGCAGGGCCCAGATGATCACATCAATAACTCAACACCGAGCATGCATGCCAATAATCATAAGTGCAAGACAGAGCACATCAATCGACCAACTGATACATCTCATGATCAACGGGCCAAGCAGACATAGATCAATTATCTCTATTCACAACGTTTCGACAATCCAAGTCCGCCTTGCATCTTAAACAAAAGTCTACTATACTATCAATTATACAACGACAATCCACTAATCGAGCCCATATAAACCAAGGTCTAATCTAATGAAGGGCCTCTAATAAATCAAGCTAAGTTCGACTGGGCCTAAGGCCCACTCCAATAGTTGAGGTCCAATAACAAATTCTTAAATTAATTCACATGGGTTGGGCCTATTATTTTATTAATTTCGTGCAAGGCCCAAGCCCATTTCTAAAGGTTTACTATTCAAGCCCATATTCATTAATTTAGGCCTAATTCAAGTACCCAAGTCCATATACATTTTTGGGTTTCATTCTTTAATGTTCATGGACTTAATTTAGGCCCAATTAAAAAGGATTTTCGTCCATTAGTGGCCCACTAGCTAGATTTGGCCCATTTTGATTAGTTTTGGCCTAATTACTTAATCTTAAAGCTTTCTAGCCCATTATTTCCCTTCGGCCCACTAAGTACACGCCTAAGCCCACATTTGCAGCCCACTTTTCAAGTTTTTATGGCCCGTTCAAGTTGTTAGTTTCGTCCATTGGCGACTCCGTTGGAATGACTTCGGCCCGTTAGCTTGTTTCAAGCCCAACTTGCTATATTTGATTTCCTAAACCCACTTACACATTTCGGCCACTCCATACACGCCCGAATCACCCATTTACAGCCCACTTTGCAAGACTTCCAGCCCACTCTAAGCCTCTAAGCCTTCGGCCAAGCCCATTTCACTAATCACCCAAACTACCCCGATTAGTCCAAGCCTTAATCATGCCATTTCCTCCAAGATTACCACATTCAACTCTCTAGTTCATATTTCACAAACATATATCACTAACCTAAACCAAGATTAGGGGTAGAGCTTACCGGAAAATGGGGCGGAAATGACGACGACGACGGGCGGAGCAAGAATGGCCGTGAGGGCTTTTCGGCCTACAAGGAGGATCGGGTTGGCTTGGTCGGCAAACGACTTTAAAGGGTCATGGAAATGAAGACAAAGGAGCTTGGAATACTTACCAAGGGGTGAGGATGGTGGACGGTGAGGAGCGGTGGCCGAACGACGATGATCGACGACGACGAAGGCGGCTACACAAGGGCCACCGAGAGAGAGATGGACGGTGAGGTTGAGGTGTGGTTTCAAGGGCTCTCATGGCCACGGGACAACAAGGAGAAGGGAGGAGAGAGGCTTACCTCGAGGTGGCGACGACGGAGGAGAATGACGGACAACGGCGGCCCGCGGTGGAGGAGTGCTCGGGCGGCACGGCAACGGGAGGGAGAGAAGCCGAGAGAGAGTTGAGAAGGGAAGAGAGGTTTCGGGAGGGAGAGTGAGGGAGAGAGAGTGCCGAATGAGAGAATGAGGGGTGAGGAGAGAGAGAAGAGAGTTTATTCAAGATAAAACAAAAATTCAAATGGAGAAAGTGGGGTGGTTGAAATAGTGACTTGGATTAGATTATGTACTCTTGATGTACTTGGATTTGACTTGATGGATTGCCTTGGAAATTGTGCCATGATTGACCGGTGGATTTGATTGATTGATTGACAAGACATCGATTGATTTGACAACTGATTTGACTTGCCTCGATTTGCGTGCCAAATGCACCGATCGGGTCCCGAGCGCGAACGAATTTCAGACAAGATTTGATTTTGATTAATCGAATCTACTCTCAAAAATCCTAATTCTACTAATCCTAAGGACTGAGCATTTACCGGGGGCATTTCGGTAATTTTCCATTGACGTCTTGCTTCTCGACGTACACCGGCTGTCTGCCCTTCTGGCGACATTTCTGAAACTGACTTTATTTCTTAATTGTGTTTGTCTTACTAATTCGATTGTCCGAAGTCGGATTTCATTTCGTGGTCAATTTCATTAATTTACGACTCTGTCTCTGTCTCAAACCAACGGGCGGCTGTTTGGAAAATTCTCCCCAGTTAGCCTTTCCCTTTCGGTTGGTCATCTCAGGGTAGCTAATCCTGAGTGAGCGTCGATCAGAGGGTATTAACGAAGTGTTTCCATTCCTTTAGAAATTCCGATATTTGGGTCGAATTTTCAGATTGTTACAGATTGGCTGGATATTATAGACGCTTCGTGGAAAGATTCTCTGTGATAGCGTCTCCTCTGACGCGTTTGTTGAAGAAGGAGACAAAGTTTCAATGGACTGAGAAATGCGAGGAAAGTTTTCAGGAGTTGAAGGATCGATTGACTTCCGCACCAGTCTTAACCATTCCGTCTGGACCAGGAGGATTTGAGATATACAGCGATGCGTCATTAAGAGGATTGGGGTGTGTCTTGATGCAGCATGGACGAGTGGTAGCTTATGCATCTCGACAGTTGAGGCCGCATGAGATGAATTATCCGACGCACGACTTGGAGTTAGCTGCGATTGTCTTTGCATTGAAGATTTGGAGGCATTATCTGGTGGGGGAGAAATTCCAGATTTTTACGGACCATCAGAGTTTGAAGTATCTGTTCTCGCAGAAGGAGCTGAATATGAGGCAGCGTCGTTGGATGGAGTTGTTAAAGGACTACGACTGCGATATTTTGTACCATCCAGGAAAGGCGAATAAAGTGGCAGATGCTCTGAGTAGGAAGTCGAGCGTTGCGCATATGATGGTCAAGGAGTGGACACTGCTGGAAGAAATCAGAGATTCTGAGTTCAAGGTCAAGGTAGGAAACCTCTCGAGTCTGATGGCTACGTTGCAGATCGAACCAGAGATTCAGCTAAGAATCAAAGAGTTGCAATCTACGGACCCGGACATTCAAAAGATTGTGGCGATGAATGCAGACGAGAGGAAGGCCGAGTTCCAAGTGACTGCTGACGGAATATTGAAGTTTAGAGGACGTCTGTGCGTGCCTAATGACGAGGCGCTAAAGGAAAAGATTTTGTCCGAGGCACACAGAAGTAACTACAGTATTCATCCAGGGAGTACTAAGATGTATCAGAATTTGCGTCAGCACTATTGGTGGAATGGAATGAAGGTGGATGTGGCTAAGCATGTAGCTAAGTGTCTGACGTGTCAACAGGTAAAGGCACAGCATTGCAAGCCTGGAGGATTATTGCAACCATTGGAAATCCCAGAGTGGAAATGGGAGCATGTTACTATGGATTTTGTGACAGGATTGCTAAGAAGTCAGAGAGGCAATGATTCGATTTGGGTAATAGTGGACAGACTGACGAAATCAGCTCATTTCATTGCAGTACGAAAGGACTCTACCTTGGAAAAGTTGGCTGAATTGTACGTGAGACAGATCGTGAGATTGCATGGGGTACCAGTAAGTATTGTATCAGACAGAGATCCTCGCTTCACCGCTACATTTTGGAAGAGTCTGCAGGGTGCGCTGGGAACAGAGTTAAGATTCAGTACAACTTACCACCCTCAGACAAATGGTCAGTCGGAAAGGACGATACAGACCTTGGAAGATATGCTGAGAGCTTGTGTAATTGATTTCAAAGGAGGTTGGGAAGAGCAGTTAAATTTGGTGGAATTTGCCTATAACAACATTTACCAGCAGAGCATCAAAATGGCACCATTTGAGGCACTATATGGAAGGGCCTGTAGAACGCCAATCTGTTGGGACGAAGTTGGTGAGAAAAGCATAACAGGCCCAGAATTAGTGCAGCAGTCAGTTGAGGCAGTCAGAGTGATCAGAGACAGATTGAGGACTGCGCAGAGTAGGCAGAAGAGTTATGCAGACAAGAGACGTAAGCCATTGGAATTCCAGGTTGGAGATCATGTGTTTCTGAAGGTGTCGCCGATGCGAGGACTATCTCGGTTTGGCAAGAAAGGAAAGTTGAGTCCAAGATTTGTTGGGCCATTCGAGATCCTGGAGAAGATCGGGACACTGGCTTATCGTCTAGCATTGCCGCCAAACTTATCGCAGATTCATAATGTGTTTCATGTTTCGATGCTTCGGAAGTACGAGCCGGACCCTGGACATATACTCGATCATGAAGTCATTGAAATGGATGACCGCGTCTCGTACGTGGAAAGGCCAGTGAGGATTGAAGATCGTAAAGAGCAGGTCTTGAGGAATAAGACAATACCGCTGGTTAAGGTTATCTGGGAGCACCATGGGACTGAAGGGGCAACTTGGGAAAGCGAGGACGAAATGAAGAAGAAGTATCCGTTTTTGTTTGGGTAGATCGATGTAATCTCCATTTTTGTTGTAAGGATTGGTGGATGTAAATTTCGAGGACGAAATTTTATAAGAAGGGAAGAATTGTAACAGTCTGAAAATTCGACCCAAATATCGGAATTTCTAAAGGAATGGAAACACTTCGTTAATACCTCTGATCGACGCTCACTCAGGATTAGCTACCCTGAGATGACCAACCGAAGGGGAAAGGCTAACTGGGGAGAATTTTCCAAACGGCCGCCCGTTGGTCTAAGACAGAGACAGAGTCGTAAATTAATGAAATTGACCACGAAATGAAATCCGACTTCGGACAATCGAATTAGTAAGACAAACGCAATTACGAAATAAAGTCAGTTTCAGAAATGTCGCCAGAAGGGCAGACAGCCGGTGTACGTCGTGAAGTAAGGCGTGATTGGAAAATTACCGAAATGCCCCCGGTAAATGCTCAGTCCTTAGAATTAGTTGAATTAGGATTTTTGAGAGTAGATTCGATTAATCAAAATCAAATCTTGTCTGAAATTCGTTCGCGCTCGAGACCCGATCGGTGCATTTGGCACGCAAATCGAGGCAAGTCAAATCAGTTGTCAAATCAATCAAATGTCTTGTCAATCAATCAATCAAATCCACCGGTCAATCATGGCACAATTTCCAAGAATGTCAATCCATCAATCCATCAAGTAAATCAAGTGTCATTCAAGCATAGTAAACATCATATCCATGTCACTATTCCACCTAATTCCACCTACCATTATTTTGAATTTTGTTAATCCATTCTCTCTCCTCTCCCCCTTAAACCTTCGGCCGACTCTCTCTCTCCCCTCCCTTGCATTTTCTCCTTCTTTCTTCTCTCCCTCACGGTTTCTCCTCCTTCCCCGCCGCCGTCCGCCGTCGTGCAAGCCGCCACCGCCACCGTCGGCCACCCCACTCCCTTGGCTCATCTTGGTAAGTCTTCTAAGCCTTGTTCCCTTGAATTTCGTGGCATGTGAGCCCCAAGAAAACCCCCGAGCAGAACCGTTTTCTCCTCCATTCTCCTTCATCGTTCTTGCACCGTGAAGGCCGGGGGGCTGCCCAAGCTACTCCACCTTCTTCCTCAACCTCTCTAATGCCTAGAGCTATCATATTTAGGTCCTTGGAGCTTTTGGAGGTGACCGAACCAGCCGCGATCAGCCCCTCATCTTCGTTCGGCCGTGAGCCTCGTCCGGCCGTCCGGTGTCCTTTGCCGTCCCGTCGTCGTTTCCGGTCCTAATAGGTAAGCTCTACTACTAACCCTAGTTTAGGTTAGTAGTATATGCGTGTAGGAAGATAGGCTAGAGATGGTTAGGCTTGATGTGAGGTTGAAATGAGAATAAGGGTAAGTTTACCATCGACTAAACATGTTGGAAATCTTGATTTGAGTTAAAAATGGGGGCTGTTTGTCACGCCCCGGATCCCTACTCGGGAGCGCAGCACCCCGTTCCTGCGGAAGATACACCTCGCGCTCGACTGGTTCACGATAAGCGACGGCCCAGGGAAAATTTCTTTTCGTCGCGACCAGACGACGCGGCTTGCGCCAAATTCTCTTACCTGCGGAAGCGTGCCTTCTATCCATACACACAAGCATACATGACAAAGGGGTAGCAAAAATCAAGATAAGCAAAATCAGCATTCCATAATATAATCAGCGTTAGGTACAGACTCCCAAAAAGAAACTACTAATCACAGATCTTCCTACGCTAACAACCAAATCCTCGAACCATCGAAATTCTGCCATAACTCAGTCCTCCTCGTCGGAATCCTCCACAGGGTCCTCCTCTGGATCCTCCTCCTCGGTATCCATCGCATCGCCCTCCTCGTGGCCATCTATCTCGGAGCGCCCTGGAGACGGCAACTCCTGCTTCGGGTTGGGGTCGATCACCTGGCCTCCATATTCTGCAGGCTGGAGCCAAAACGGGTCCTCCTCCATGGGAATCGGGGAATCTCTCTGGGGTCCCTCAAAGCCATGTAGGCCCTCTCTGAACCAAGCCTCGAATCTATGGGGCACTAAATAAGGACCTCCCTGATCTACGAGTACAGTCGTCACATGCCTATGCCACAGAGTAGCGTGCATATCAAAATGGAGGGTAACCTGGGTGTCCATCTGGATCGGCAGACCAAAAAGCATCGGTGGCACATCCATCACTGGTGACCTGGATCTGAAAAAGGTGGCAACCAACGCCAGTGAGTCGAGGACTCAGCAAGCTCACCACTAATCCTAGCGTAGGGTAGGATATACGAGTGGGGTCGGTCCTAACCAGTAACTAGGGTTCAGGATTCAAAGTTCAACGCTCTCGATCTCCCCAGTTTTCATCACACCTCATATAGCCAATACGAGTTTCATCATAACAAATCATGCAATACAGACGGGCAATATCAACAATCAGCAATCATGGTATGCAATGCCACAGGCCTCAAACGGCCATCATAGATCCCAAGGATCAGCCCGCCTATCACTCCAATTCCCATCAGGGCTCTACCAACAGTGCCACACGGCATGCCACGCTGCGTCTCGGACGCCTTATGCTGGCCTCCCTTTTCTCTCCATCTCCCATCAGGGCGCTACCAACAGTGCCACACGGCATAAACCTTGGTGCCACATAGGCCCGTACCACACTGCGTTTCTGACGCCTTACGTTGGTCTCCCTTTTCTCTCCACTTCCCCTCAGGGCACAATCTCACGTCACATCTCCAGTGACTCATGCAATGCTCTGAATGTATGCAGGGCCCAGATGATCACATCAATAATTCAACACAGAGCATGCATGCAAATAAATACAAGTGCAGGAGGAGAGCACATCATTCAATCGATCAGTGAACCTCACGTTCATCAACCATACAGACATGGATCGTAGGCCTCTACTTTCGAAGTCTCGATCATCTAAGTTCGCCTTACATCTCATACAAGAACCTACCCTGCCATCTCTTACCCAAGGGCAACCCACTAATCGAGCCCATATAAACCAAGGTATAATCTAATTAAGAACCCCTAATTAATCGAGCTAAGTTCGACTGGGCCTAAGGCCCACTTCAATAGTTGAGGTTCAATAATTAATTCTTAAATTAATTCATAGGGGTTGGGCCTATTATTTTATTAATTTCGTGCAAGGCCCAAGCCCATTTCTAAAGGTTTACTATTCAAGCCCATATTCATTATTTTAGGCCCAATTTGAATACCCAAGCCCATATACATTTTTTGGGTTTCATTCTTTAATGTTCGTGGGCTTAATTTAGGCTCAATTTAAGTGGATTTTCGTCCATTAGTGGCCCCCTAACTAGATTTGGCCCATTTTGATTAGTTTTGGCCCAATTACTAGAATTAAAGGTTCCTAAGCCCAATACCTTACTTTGGCCCATTAAACCACATGTTCTAGCCCATCACTTCGGTCCACCAACCACATTTCCGAGGCCCATTCATAAGCCAAATTTCGTCCATCATCAAGCCCATTAACTTTACTTAGGTCCGGTAGCTTGTTTTTGGTTAATTTAGTGCAATTTAAGGCCCCTAAGCCCATCTATACCTCACGGCCTCTCCCACGCATGCCTACCTCACCATTTGCAGCCCACACTTAGCATTTTAATGACCATTTCGCATGCCAACAGCCCTTATTTGAAACCCACTTCAAGCTTTCCACATGTTAGTTCATAGTAAGCATACCTTAAATCACCTTTCAACCTCACAATAAGCCTAACCGTCTCTAGCACACCCTTCCACATGCATATACTACTAACCTAAACTAGAATTAGTAGTAAAGCTTACCGGAAATGGGTTGGAAATGACGACGACGCGAGGCGGAGCAAGAATGGCCGGTTGGAGCTCACGGCTTAGGGAGGAGAACAGCGGCGGCGGTGGCTGTTCACGGCCGTTCCGCGGCCTCCGAGGACTCTAAACCAACCATTCCACAAGTCAAAAGAAGTGAGGGATGCAAGGGAACAAGGTGGGACAAGTTCGGGTTCAAATGGATGCGAAACGACGATGAGAAGGCGGGCTGTTTCGGGCTCTTCGTGGGGGTTCAAGCCATGGGAAACGAACAAGAACAAGTTAAGGAACTTACCAAGAGGTGAGGAGGGTTGGTGGCGGCCGGAGGGAGCTCGGCGGTGGCGGTCGGCCGGACGACGGGGCGGTGAGAGAGAGAGACCGAGAGAGAAAGTTGAGAGGAGAGGAAAAAGAGAAAAATGAAGGAGAGGAGAGAGAGAGGAGGGCCGGCCGAAAGTTTAAGGGGGGAGGAGAGAGAATGGGTTGATAAAATTCAAAATAAGATAATGGGGTTAGGTTGAATAGTGTATGTGATGAGACTTGTACTCTTGATGGGTGTGACTTTGTACCTTGGATTTGACTTGATAGATTGCATGGGAACTTGTGCCATGATTGACCGATGGTTTGACAAGACATCGATTGATTTGACAACTGATTTGACTTGCCTCGATTTGCGTGCCAAATGCACCGGTCGGGTCTCGAGCGCGAACGAATTTTAAACAGGATTTGATTTCGATTAGTCGAATCTACTCTAAAAAATCCTAATTCTATTAATCCTAAGGACTGAGCATTACCGGGGGCATTTCGGTAATTTTCCATTGACGTCTTGCTTCTCGACGTACACCGGCTGTCTGCCCTTCTGGCGACATTTCTGAAACTGACTTTATTTCTTAATTGTGTTTGTCTTACTAGTTCGATTGTCCGAAGTCGGATTTCATTTCGTGGTCAATTTCATTAATTTACGACTCTGTCTCTGTCCCAGACCAACGGGCGGCTGTTTGGAAAATTCTCCCCAGTTAGCCTTTCCCCTTCGGTTGGTCATCTCAGGGTAGCTAATCCTGAGTGAGCGTCGATCAGAGGGTATTAACGAAGTGTCTCCATTCTTTTAGAAATTCCGATATTTGGGTCGAATTTTCAGACTGTTACAATTCTTCCCTTCTTATAAAAATTTCGTCCTCGAAATTTACATCCACCAATCCTTACAACAAAATGGAGATTACATCGATCTATTCAAACAGATACGGGTACTTCTTCTTCATTTCGTCCTCGCTTTCCCAAGTCGCTCCTTCAGTCCCATGGTGCTCCCAGATAACCTTGACCAGCGGTATTGTCTTGTTCCTCAAGACTTGCTCCTTACGATCTTCTATCCTTACTGGTCTTTCCACGTATGAGACGCGGTCATCCACTTCAATGACTTCATGATCGAGTATATGGCCAGGGTCCGGCTCGTACTTTCGAAGCATCGAAACATGAAACACATTATGAATCTGCGATAAGTTCGGCGGCAATGCTAGACGATAAGCCAGTGTCCCGATCTTCTCCAGGATCTCGAATGGCCCAACAAATCTTGGACTCAGCTTTCCTTTCTTGCCAAACCGAGATAGTCCTCGCATCGGCGACACCTTCAGAAACACATGATCTCCAACTTGGAATTCCAATGGCTTACGTCTCTTGTCTGCATAACTCTTCTGCCTACTCTGCGCAGTCCTCAATCTGTCTCTGATCACTCTGACTGCCTCAACTGACTGCTGCACTAATTCTGGGCCTGTTATGCTTTTCTCACCAACTTCGTCCCAACAGATTGGCGTTCTACAGGCCCTTCCATACAGTGCCTCAAATGGTGCCATCCTGATACTCTGCTGGTAGCTGTTGTTGTAGGCAAACTCCACTAAGTGTAACTGCTCTTCCCAGCCTCCCTTGAAGTCAATTACACACGCTCTCAACATGTCCTCCAGAGTTTGTATAGTCCTTTCCGACTGACCGTCCGTCTGAGGATGGTAGGCTGTACTGAATCTCAATTCGGTTCCCAAAGCACCCTGCAAACTCTTCCAAAATGTAGCTGTGAAACGAGGATCTCTATCAGATACGATACTTACTGGCACCCCATGAATCCTCACAATCTGCCTCACATACAACTCAGCCAACCTTTCCAGCGTAGAGTCCTTTCGCACTGCGATGAAGTGCGCTGATTTCGTCAGTCTGTCCACGATTACCCAGATCGAATCATTGCCTCTCTGACTTCTCGGCAGTCCTGTCACGAAATCCATAGTGACATGCTCCCATTTCCACTCTGGGATTTCCAATGGTTGCAATAATCCTCCAGGCTTGCAATGCTGTGCCTTTACCTGTTGACACGTCAGACACTTAGCTACATGCTTAGCCACATCCACCTTCATTCCATTCCACCAATAGTGCTGACGCAAATTCTGATACATCTTAGTACTCCCTGGATGAATACTGTAGTTACTTCTGTGTGCCTCGGACAAAATCTTTTCCTTCAGTGCCTCGTCATTAGGTACGCACAGACGTCCTCTAAACTTCAATACTCCATCTGCAGTCACTTGGAACTCGGCCTTTCTCTCGTCTGCATTCATCGCCACAATCTTCTGAATGTCCGGGTCCGTAGATTGCATCTCCTTGATTCTTAGCTGAATCTCTGGTTCGATCTGCAACGTAGCCAGCAGACTCGAGAGGCTTCCAACCTCCATCTTAAACTCAGAGTCTCTAATTTCCCCCAGTAATGTCCACTCCTTGACCATCATATGCGCAATGCTCGACTTCCTACTCAGAGCATCTGCCACCTTATTCGCCTTTCTTGGATGGTACAAAATATCGCAGTCGTAGTCCTTCAACAACTCCATCCAACGACGCTGCCTCATATTCAGCTCCTTCTGCGAGAACAGATACTTCAAACTCTGATGGTCCGTAAAAATCTGGAATTTCTCTCCCACCAGATAATGCCTCCAAATCATCAATGCAAAGACAATCGCAGCTAACTCCAAGTCGTGCGTCGGGTAATTCATCTCATGCGGCCTCAACTGTCGAGACGCATACGCTACCAATCGTCCATGCTGCATCAAGACACACCCCAATCCTCTTAATGACGCATCGCTGTATATCTCAAATCCTCCTGGTCCAGACGGAATGGTTAAGACTGGTGCGGAAGTCAATCGATCCTTCAACTCCTGAAAACTCTCCTCGCATCTCTCAGTCCATTGAAACTTTGTTTCCTTTTTCAACAAACGCGTCAGAGGAGACGCTATCACAGAGAATCTTTCCACGAAGCGTCTATAATACCCAGCCAATCCAAGGAAACTTCGTACTTCCGTCACGGTCGTAGGTCTCGGCCATTTCTCTACTGCTTCAATCTTAGATGGGTCCACTGATATCCCTTCTCCAGATACTATATGACCAAGAAACGCCACTCTGCTCAGCCAGAACTCACACTTACTGAACTTCGCATACAGCGAATGTTCCCTTAGCGTCCGCAGGACGATCCTTAAGTGTTCCTCGTGGTCCTCAAAACTCTTCGAATACACTAATATGTCATCAATGAAGACTATCACGAATTGATCCAAAAACTCCTTGAACACTCGATTCATCATATCCATAAATGCGGCTGGAGCATTTGTCAATCCAAACGGCATAACGGTGAACTCATAGTGCCCATACCTCGTCCTAAAAGCAGTCTTAGGCACATCCTCTTTCTTAATCCTTAACTGGTGATAGCCTGTCCTTAGGTCTATCTTGGAGAACACGCAAGCGCCTTGAAGTTGGTCGAACAGGTCATCAATCCTTGGTAGAGGATACTTATTCTTGATCGTCACTTGGTTCAGCTGTCTGTAATCGATGCACAGTCTTAGTGATCCATCCTTCTTCTTAACAAACAGCACCGGAGCTCCCCATGGTGAAGCACTGGGGCGGATAAATCCTTTATCCAGCAGCTCTTGCATTTGCACCTTCAACTCTTTTAGCTCAGACAACGACATTCTATACGGTGCTTTCGAGATCGGCTCCGTTCCAGGTGCCAACTCAATCACAAACTCTACGTCACGCTCAGGTGGCAATCCAGGCAACTCTTGAGGAAATACATCTGGATACTCACTTACTACAGGCACTTCTTCTAACTTCATTTCCAGGGCAGACGAATCTAACACTGATGCCAGAAATCCCAGGCAACCTTCATCCATTAACTTGGTCGCCTCTAAAGATGAGATCCAAGGAATCGACGTTCCTCCACGATTTCCCTTAAATTCATACCCAGGGTGGCCTACTGGGTTTAGCTGTATGATACTCCTACTACAGTCTACCACTGCACCATGCCTAACTAGCCAATCCATGCCAACAATCACATCAAAATCATACATGGGCAGAACGGCTAAGTCAATTTCTTCTTGCCTATCGCCCAGAGCTAACTTACACCCCTTACATCCTAACGCAATAATTACTCTATCCTTCAACGGGGTGGTTACATGCAAGGTCACATCCAATGGCTTAACATTCATCCCAGACAACTCAACAAAACGTGCAGATACGAAAGAGTGCGACGCTCCCGGATCAAACAAGGCATAAGCGATATGACCACAGAGAGAAACGGTACCTGTGATCACCCCTGGCGCATTCTCAGCGTCCTTGCGCGCCATTGCATACACTCGTCCCTGAGCAGGCGGACGGTTCTGGTTTCCTTGCGGAGCGTTCACCATCTGCGGTGGCTGCTGTTGCTGTTGCTGGAACGGGGGTCTCTGACCTTTCCTCGGGCAGTTCCTCAGGATATGTCCCGTCTGGCCACATCCAAAGCAGCCTCCAATCTTCCTCGGGCAAGGGCTGTTCCCATGTCTCCTGCCACAGTCACGGCAGTTCTGATTCCCAGGGGATGACGGCTTTCCCAAGGTTCTTCTCGCAGGTGGAACGAACCTGCGGTTGTCCTTCATTGGCCTCTTGCCAAAGTCTCTAAAGTTCCCTCTTGGCATAAACCGCGACCCAGATGCGGCGGCCTTTTCTTGCAGATCCCGTTCTATCGCCAGGGCTCGCTCATAGATCTCGTTGTAGTCCCTCAGCCCAGTGGCGATGATCATACTTTTCAATTCGGGCCTCAATCCTTCCCTGAATCTCCTGGCCTTGTCCCATGGGTCGTCAATCAGCCTTCGTACAAACTTGGACAGCCTGGCAAATTCGCCCTCATATTGGTCCACAGTCAGCGATCCTTGGCGGAGCCTGATGAACTCTTCCATTTTCCTTTCCTGAGCTGCCTCAGAAAAATACTTGCCATTGAATGCTGCACAGAAGGCGGTCCAGTTCGGCCTCATACCATCCGGAAAGACTCGTCCTCTGGTGGCTTTCCACCAATCATCTGCAGTACTCTGAAGCTGATAAGTTGCCAGCGAAACCTTTTCCTCGTCTGCGCAACCCAACACGGAGAAAGCCTTCTCCAGTTGCTCGATCCACAAGGCAGCTACCTCTGGACCACCACTGCCATCGAACTTCGACGGCTGCAACTTCAGAAACTGCTCCAACATATGATGAGTCTGACGTCCACCATTTCCATGCCCATTGCCTCCATTGGCACCATTCGCAGCGGCCAAGGCGGCCTCAGCTGCTTGGGCTACAGTGGCAGCTCTCTCAGCAGCTTGCCTAGCCATCAAGTTACTCACTTCAGTCAGAACTCTCATCATCTCTTCGATCCTAGGGTCTCCTTCAGACTCAGGAGCCCTCGAGCTCGATGCACCGGCAGTCGGTCTTCTGCCCCTATTGCTCATCCTTGCTAACACTCACACCTAAAACAACGAAATTCCCATTCAGGAATCCGGGACTCTAAGTCTAGCAACCAAGCTTTCGTCTACTGTCGCGTCCACTGACATGTATATGCATGTAAATAATCGCTGCAGCTTAAATGCAGTTGAACCCGGTCGACATCTAGACTCAACCCTGCAAATGCATAACCCAGGCCACTCTGTTCGCAACCTCAACTAGAAGCCTGTCGGGAGCCGCTTCCTTGATCAGGTCTCTACCCCGGCGACCACTCCCCGCCCTCATCGTTTCTTGGTGCGAACAGTTGTCCTAAGAAATTCATAGACAAAGAGAATCCCACTCCACGTGTCCCATACCACGCTTCATCACAGTTTTTAGACGTCCCGTCAATCCTGTCCCATACCAGGCTGACGGTCACCAAATCCAACAACATGAATGCATGCATTTCTTTCAAAATCCAAATCTCCTTTTTCAACAATGATTTTCCATTTCTAAACCATTTTGCTTTCGGTGCAGAAATCATGCAATGCATGATGGTCAAGCAGCGCGCGACAGCCGACTAGGCATACAACCACATGCAATACCTCACAGACTAACATTCAGCAATCAGCAATCAAGCGCCCTACTCATGGGGCTCTGCCTTAGAACCTTACCTAAGGTCCTGACGCACCTGCAGCTTAGCACAAAACACCTTATCCAAAGGCTACTCTAAACAATCGATTCGGCTAGGCAATCACATGCGCCAATCAAATCATGCATTCTACCCTTCCTAATCCTTAGGTCTAGGGTCTATCTATCTAACTACCCCAAAATCAACATCCTTATCACTCCAAAACCTCGAACTGTCTCGTATCGAGCTGACCTTGCTCTGATACCACTCGAACGGGGATGTCACGCCCCGGATCCCTACTCGGGAGCGCGGCACCCCGTTCCTGCGGAAGATACACCTCGCGCTCGACTGGTTCACGATAAGCGACGGCCCAGGGAAAATTTCTTTTCGTCGCGACCAGACGACGCGGCTTGCGCCAAATTCTCTTACCTGCGGAAGCGTGCCTTCTATCCATACACACAAGCATACATGACAAAGGGGTAGCAAAAATCAAGATAAGCAAAATCAGCATTCCATAATATAATCAGCGTTAGGTACAGACTCCCAAAAAGAAACTACTAATCACAGATCTTCCTACGCTAACAACCAAATCCTCGAACCATCGAAATTCTGCCATAACTCAGTCCTCCTCGTCGGAATCCTCCACAGGGTCCTCCTCTGGATCCTCCTCCTCGGTATCCATCGCATCGCCCTCCTCGTGGCCATCTATCTCGGAGCGCCCTGGAGACGGCAACTCCTGCTTCGGGTTGGGGTCGATCACCTGGCCTCCATATTCTGCAGGCTGGAGCCAAAACGGGTCCTCCTCCATGGGAATCGGGGAATCTCTCTGGGGTACCTCAAAGCCATGTAGGCCCTCTCTGAACCAAGCCTCGAATCTATGGGGCACTAAATAAGGACCTCCCTGATCTACGAGTACAGTCGTCACATGCCTATGCCACAGAGTAGCGTGCATATCAAAATGGAGGGTAACCTGGGTGTCCATCTGGATCGGCAGACCAAAAAGCATCGGTGGCACATCCATCACTGGTGACCTGGATCTGAAAAAGGTGGCAACCAACGCCAGTGAGTCGAGGACTCAGCAAGCTCACCACTAATCCTAGCGTAGGGTAGGATATACGAGTGGGGTCGGTCCTAACCAGTAACTAGGGTTCAGGATTCAAAGTTCAACGCTCTCGATCTCCCCAGTTTTCATCACACCTCATATAGCCAATACGAGTTTCATCACAATGGTTCATGCAATAAAGACGGGCAATATCAACAATCAGCAATCATGGTATGCAATGCCACAGGCCTCAAACGGCCATCATAGATCCCAAGGATCAGCCCGCCTATCACTCCAATTCCCATCAGGGCTCTACCAACAGTGCCACACGGCATGCCACGCTGCGTCTCGGACGTCTTATGCTGGCCTCCCTTTTCTCTCCATCTCCCATCAGGGCGCTACCAACAGTGCCACACGGCATAAATCTCGGTGCCACATAGGCCCGTACCACACTGCGTTTCTGACGCCTTACGTTGGTCTCCCTTTTCTCTCCACTTCCCCTCAGGGCACAATCTCATGTCACATCTCCAGTGACTCATGCAATGCCCTGAATGTATGCAGGGCCCAGATGATCACATCAACAACTTAACACAGAGCATGCATGCAAATAAATACAAGTGCAGGAGTAGAGCACATCATTCAATCGATCAGTGAACCTCACGTTCATCAACCAAATAGACATGGATCGTAGGCCTCTACTTTCAAAGTCTCGATCATCTAAATTCGCCTTACATCTCATACAAGAACCTACCCTGCCATCTCTTACCCAAGGGCAACCCACTAATCGAGCCTATATAAACCAAGGTCTAATCTAATTAAGAACCCCTAATTAATCGAGCTAAGTTCGACTGGGCCTAAGGCCCACTTCAATAGTTGAGGTTCAACAATTAATTCTTAAATTAATTCATAGGGGTTGGGCCTATTATTTTATTAATTTCGTGCAAGGCCCAAGCCTATTTCTAAAGGTTTACTATTCAAGCCCATATTCATTATTTTAGGCCCAATTTGAATACCCAAGCCCATATACATTTTTTGGGTTTCATTCTTTAATGTTCGTGGGCTTAATTTAGGCTCAATTTAAGTGGATTTTCGTCCATTAGTGGCCCCCTAACTAGATTTGGCCCATTTGGATTAGTTTTGGCCCAATTACTAGAATTAAAGGTTCCTAAGCCCAATACCTTACTTTGGCCCATTAAACCACATGTTCTAGCCCATCACTTCGGTCCACCAACCACATTTCCGAGGCCCATTCATAAACCAAATTTCGTCCATCATCAAGCCCATTAACTTTACTTAGGTCCGGTAGCTTGTTTTTGGTTAATTTAATGCAATTTAAGGCCCCTAAGCCCATCTATACCTCACGGCCTCTCCCACGCACGCCTACCTCACCATTTGCAGCCCACACTTGGCATTTTAATGACCATTTCGCATGCCAACAGCCCTTATTCGAAACCCACTTCAAGCTTTCCACATGTTAGTTCATAGTAAGCATACCTTAAATTACCTTTCAACCTCACAACAAGCCTAACCATCTCTAGCACACCCTTCCACATGCATATACTACTAACCTAAACTAGAATTAGTAGTAAAGCTTACCGGAATGGGTTGGAATCGACGACGACGAAGGGCGGAGCAAGGAACGGCCGGTGGAGCTCACGGCTTGGGGAGGAGAACGGCGGCGGCGGTGGCTGTTCACGGCTGTTCCGCGGCCTCCGAGGACTCTAAACCAACCATTCCACAAGTCAAAAGAAGTGAGGAATGCAAGGGAACAAGGTGGGACAAGTTCGGGTTCAAACGGAGGCGAAACGACGAAGAAAACGACGATGGAAAGGCGGGCTGTTTCGGGCCTTTCGTGGGGGTTCAAGCCATGGGAAACGAACAAGAACAAGTTAAGGGACTTACCAAGAGGTGAGGAGGGTCGGTGGCGGCCGGAGGGAGCTCGGCGGTGGCGGTCGGCCGGACGACGGGGCGGTGAGAGAGAGAGACCGAGAGAGAGAGTTGAGAGGAGAGGAGAAAGAAGAGAAATGAAGGAGAGGAGAGAGAGAGGAGGGCCGGCCGAAAGTTTAAGGGGGGAGGAGAGAGAATGGTTTAATAAAATTCAAAATAAGATAATGGGGTTAGGTTGAATAGTGTATGTGATGAGACTTGTACTCTTGATGGGTGTGACTTTGTACCTTGGATTTGACTTGATAGATTGCATGGGAACTTGTGCCATGATTGACCGATGGATTTGACAAGACATCGATTGATTTGACAACTGATTTGACTTGCCTCGATTTGCGTGCCAAATGCACCGATCGGGTCTCGAGCGCGAACGAATTTTAGACAGGATTTGATTTTGATTAGTCGAATCTACTCTCAAAAATCCTAATTCTATTAATCCTAAGGACTGAGCATTACCGGGGGCATTTCAGTAATTTTCCATTGACGTCTTGCTTCTCGACGTACACCGGCTGTCTGCCCTTCTGGCGACATTTCTGAAACTGACTTTATTTCTTAATTGTGTTTGTCTTACTAGTTCGATTGTCCGAAGTCGGATTTCATTTCGTGGTCAATTTCATTAATTTACGACTCTGTCTCTGTCCCAGACCAACGGGCGGCTGTTTGGAAAATTCTCCCCAGTTAGCCTTTCCCCTTCGGTTGGTCATCTCAGGGTAGCTAATCCTGAGTGAGCGTCGATCAGAGGGTATTAACGAAGTGTCTCCATTCTTTTAGAAATTCCGATATTTGGGTCGAATTTTCAGACTGTTACACTGTTAGTATGTGGAATGAGCCCTAAAATACTAAGTGTGGGCTGCAAATGGTGAGGTAGGCGTGTGTTGGTGAGGCCGTGAGGTATCAATGGGTTTAGGGGACTTAATTTACACTAAATGGATCAAAAACAAGCTACCGGGCCTAAGTGAAATTAATGGGCATGATGATGGACGAAATTAGGCTTATGAATGGGCCTCGGAAATATGGTTGGTGGACCGAGATTATGGGCTTGAGTGTGTGGTTTAACGGGCCAAAGTAAAGTGTTGGGCTTAGGAGTCTTTATTTCAAGAAATGGGGCCAAAACTAAACAAAATGGGCCTAATCTAATTAATGGGCCACTAATAGACGAAAATTCTTTTAAATTGGGCCTAAATTAAGTCCATGAACATTAAAGAATGAAACCCAGAAATGCATATGGGCTTGGGTACTTGAATTGGGCCTAAAATAATGAATATGGGCTTGAATAGTAAACCTTTAGAAATGGGCTTGGGCCTTGCACGAAATTAATAAAATAATAGGCCCAACCCATATGAATTAATTTAAGAATTAGTTATTGGACCTCAACTATTGAAGTGGGCCTTAGGCCCAGTCGAACTTAGCTTGATTAATTAGAGGCCCTTCATTAGATTAGACCTTGGTTTATATGGGCTCGATTAGTGGATTGTCCTTGGATAATTGATAGTATAGTAGACCACTGTTTAAGATGTAAGGCGGACTTGGGTTATCGAAACTTTGTGGATAGAGATAATTGATCTATGTCTGCTTGGCTCGTTGATCATGAGATGTATCAGTTGGTCGATCGATGTGCTCTGTCTTGCACTTATGATTATTGGCATGCATGCTCTGTGTTGAGTTATTGATGTGATCATCTGGGCCCTGCATACATTCAGAGCATTGCATGAGTCACTGGAGATGTGACATGAGATTGTGCCCTGAGGGGAAGTGGAGAGAAAAGGGAGACCAACGTAAGGCGTCAGAAACGCAGTGTGGTACGGGCCTATGTGGCACCGAGATTTATGCCGTGTGGCACTGTCGATAGAGCCCTGATGGGAATTGGAGTGATAGGCGGGCTGACCCATGGGATCTGTGATGGCCGTTTGAGGCCTGTGGCATTTGCATAATGTTATTGTTGATTGTCGATATTGCCCGTCTGTATTGCATGAATTGTTGTGACGACACTCGTATTGGCTACATGAGGCTTGAGGATAACTGGGGAGATCGAGAGCGTTGGACTCCGAGTACCAAACTCTAGTTACTAGTTAGGACCGACCCCACTCGTATATCCTACCCTACGCTAGGATTAGTGGTGAGCTTGCTGAGTCCTCGACTCACTGGCGTTGGTTGCCGCCTTTTTCAGATCTAGGTCGCCAGTGATGGATGTGCCACCGATGCTTTTTGGTCTGCCGATCCAGATGGACACCCAGGTTACCCTCCATTTTGATATGCACGCTACCCTGTGGCATAGGCATGTGACGACTGTGCTCGTAGATCAGGGAGGTCCTTACTTAGCGCCCCATAGATTCGAGGCGTGGTTTAGAGAGGGTCTACATGGCTTTGAGGGACCCCAGAGAGATTCCCCGATTCCCATGGAGGAGGACCCATTTTGGCTCCAGCCTGCAGAATATGGAGGCCAGGTGATCGACCCCGACCCGAAGCAGGAGTTGCCGTCTCCAGGGCGCTCCGAGATAGATGGCCACGAGGAGGGCGATGCGATGGATACCGAGGAGGAGGATCCAGAGGAGGACCCTGTGGAGGATTCCGACGAGGAGGACTGAGTCATGGCAGAATCCCGATGTTTTGAGGATTATTAGAGCGTAGGATGATCTACAACTAGTGGTTTTTCTTTTGGTAGTCTGTACCTAACGCTAATCGTATTTATGAAATGTTGTTTATGTTTATCTTGTCCATGCTACCCCTTTGCTATGTATGCTTGTGTGTATGGATAGGAGGCACGCTTCCGCAGGTATGAGAATTTGGCGCAAGTTGCGTCGTCTGGTCGCGACGAAGAGAAAGTATCCCTGGGCCGTCGCTTATCGTGAACCAGGCGAGCGCGAGGTGTATCTTCCGCAGGAACGGGATGCCGCATTCCCGAGAAGGGATCCGGGGCGTGACAGTGCGCTGGGAACAGAGTTAAGATTCAGCACAGCTTACCACCCTCAGACAGACGGTCAGTCGGAAAGGACTATACAGACTTTGGAGGACATGCTGAGAGCTTGTGTGATTGATTTCAAAGGAGGTTGGGAAGAGCAGTTGCATTTGGTGGAATTCGCCTACAACAACAGCTCCAGCAGAGTATCAGAATGGCACCATTTGAGGCACTGTATGGAAGGGCCTGTAGAACGCCAATCTGTTGGGACGAAGTTGGTGAGAAAAGCATAACAGGCCCAGAATTAGTGCAGCAGTCAGTTGAGGCAATCAGAGTGATCAGAGACAGATTGAGGACTGCGCAGAGTAGGCAGAAGAGTTATGTAGACAAGAGACGTAAGCCATTGGAATTCTAAGTTGGAGATCATGTGTTTCTGAAGGTGTCGCCGATGCGAGGACTATCTCGGTTTGGCAAGAAAGGAAAGTTGAGTCCAAGATTTGTTGGGCCATTCGAGATCCTGGAGAAGATCGGGACACTGGCTTATCGTCTAGCATTGCCGCCGAACTTATCGTAGATTCATAATGTGTTTCATGTTTCAATGCTTCGAAAGTACGAGCCGGACCCTGGCCATATACTCGATCATGAAGTCATTGAAATGGATGACCGCGTCTCATACGTAGAAAGGCCAGTAAGAATTGAAGATCGCAAGGAGCAGGTCTTAAGGAATAAGACGATTCCATTGGTCAAAGTTATCTGGGAGCATAATGGAACTGAAGGAGCTACTTGGGAAAGCGAGGACGAGATGAAGAAGAAGTACCCGTATTTGTTTGTGTAGCTCAGTGTGATCTCCATTTTTGTTGTAAGGATTGGTGGATGTAAATTTCGAGGACGAAATTTTTATAAGAAGGGAAGAATTGTAACAGTCTGAAAATTCGACCCAAATATCGGAATTTCTAAAGGAATGGAGACACTTCGTTAATACCCTCTGATCGACGCTCACTCAGGATTAGCTACCCTGAGATGACCAACCGAAGGGGAAAGGCTAACTGGGGAGAATTTTCCAAACAGCCGCCCATTGGCCTGAGACAGAGACAGAGTCGTAAATTAATGAAATCGACCACGAAATGAAATCCGACTCCGGACAATCGAATTAGTAAGACAAACACAATTACGAAATAAAGTCAGTTTCAGAAATGTCGCCAGAAGGGCAGACAGCCGGTGTACGTCGAGAAGCAAGACGTCAATGGAAAATTACCGAAATGCCCCCGGTAAATGCTCAGTCCTTAGGATTAATAGAATTAGGATTTTTGAGATTAGATTCGACCGATCGAAATCAAATCCTGTCTAGAATTCGTTCGCGCTCGGGACCCGATCGGTGCATTTGGCACGCAAATCGAGACAAGTCAAATCAGTTGTCAAATCAATCGATGTCTTGTCAATCAATCAATTAAATCCATCGGTCACATCATGGCACAATTTCCAAGAATGTCAATCCATCAAGTAAATCAAGTGTCATTCAAGCATAGTAAACATCATATCCTTGTCACTATTCAACCTAACCCCATTATCTTATTTTGAATTTCACTATAACCCACATAAACCTCTCTCTCTCTCCTCCCTCACTCCCCTCTCTCCCGAAATCTCTCCCTCTCTTCTTCTTTTCCTTCTTCTTCTTCCTTTCCCTTCTTGTTTGCTCGCCCGGCCGCCCGCTCCGCCACGTTGCCGCCGCCGTCCGTGTGACATTCTGGATTTTCGACCCATTTTCGGAATTTATAAATTGAATGGATATACTTCATTAATACGCTCTAGTTAAGCCTCACTCGAGTCTGATCAACTTGAGGCGACCAACCGAAGGGGAATGGCTACCTAGGAAATTTTCCTAAACAGCCGCCCGTTGGTCTGAGGTATTCGACAGAGTCGTAATTTAATGGATTCGGCCACGAAATGAATTCCGATCTTGGACAATCGAATTTCTAAGATGGTCACAATGTAGAAATGGATACAGTTTCAGAAACATCGCCCGAAGGGCAGACAGCCGGTTGACGTCGAGAAGCAAGACGTGGATGGAAAATTACCGAAATGCCCCCGGTAAATGCTCAGTCCTTAGAATTAGATAAATTAGGATTTTTGAGAGTGAATACGATAGATCGAAACCAATTCTAGCCCGAAATTCGTTCGCGTTTGGGACCCGATCGGTGCATTTGACACGCAAATCGAGGAGGGTCAAATCAAGTGTCGCATCAATCGATGTCCCACCCATCAAATCAATCAATCAAGTGGCACAACTCCCAATGCAAGTCAATCAATCACATCTAGTCATTTCAAGTACACATCAAGTCACATAAACTTTACCTACCCCACTAACTCTTGTTTTTCTTTGATTTTTCACCAAAAACCTTATAATCTCTCTCTCTCCTCCTCCCCCTCTCATTTTGACCGAAAATTCCTCTCCTCCCTCTCTTCTTCTTCTTCTTCCTCTTGTTTCCTCTTCGGCCGCCCGTGAACGCCGTCCGTGCCGCCGCCGTTCCGCCGGTGCTCCACCACCGTCGACCACCCATCTTCCTCCTCCCACTTTGGTAAGTCTTCTAAGCTTAATCCTTTTCATTTTCGTGACTTGGTGCCCCTCGAAGAAGCCCCGACCAGCCCGCTCTCTCTCTTGTGCTCTTCCTTCATCGTCGTTGTACCATGAAGACTCGGGCTGTCCAAGCCACTCCACACTCTCCCTCCACCTTTCTAACACCTAAATCCAACCTATTCATGTCTAGGGAGTCCCACGAAGGTGTTGAAACCGCTGCCCAAGCCGTCGTCCAACTCTTCTTGGCCGTGAGCCTACACGGCCGTTCTTGGCTCCATCGTCCGTTCTCGTCGTTCTCAACCCATTCAAGGTAAGCCACACTCCTAATCTTAGCCTAGGAATGGTTTATGCAAGTGTGGTTGATTAGTTTAGAGATCTATGTGTGGTCCTATGTTGATTAGTGAGTAATTATGTATAATGGGCTTTAGACTAATATGAGAAATGGACGTTGGGCCATGGGTAGTGGCTGGTCATATTTATTTGGGCTTCGAATAGGTTGATGTGGGCTGCAAATTGAGGGATTGAGCATGAGAAATGATGGGCCATGTGAGTTGTTGGGCTTAAGGGCTTAATTTTAAGCTAATTGGGCTAAATTGGAACTTGTGGGCTTAAAATAAAATAGTGGGCCTTATATGGACGAAAATGAGAATAAAATGGGCCTCAATTATAGTCTAGAATATAAAATTTTAGGGCCCAATAGAGTATGTGGGCTTAGGGTTTGAAATTTGGCTTAAATATGCTAAAATGGGCTCAATAAGCTTGCCTTAAAATATGGGCTTGGGCCTCACTCGAAATTAATAAAAATAATGGGCCTTAAAATATTTAATTACTTATAATTAAATCATGGGCTTGTGAATAGTAGGTGAGCTTAGACCCAATTGGGCCTAATTCAACTTAATGGGCTGAAACTAAAGAAAGAGCCATTGGGCCTTAGATATTGGGCTTAATTAAATATAATAAGATCAATTGGAATCCAAAAGGATTTTAAGATGTTAATTACGGGCCATCGATGGGCCGAGGTCTAATGATAGAGACTACGCTTAGGCCGGATTATTGGGTCTGATAGGACCAAGTCCAGAAATAAACGGGTTCCAAATGGCGATGTTAACCACGACTGAGGTTCATTCGAGAGGATTGTTCAGGGGAAGTAAATGGCTTAATGTGGGACGTCTGATTGAACCTAAATGAGCGAGAATCCGCTTTTAGAGTACTAGGTACACATGTGGCCTGTTCTACTGAACGCGAGTAGCTCAGATGATTTCTAGAAATGCTTTGCTCCTGTACTCATGTACCTTCGTGAATGCATGCTCTGTGACTGATTCTCTGTTCGGCATTGTTTGAGCACCATATTTCATGAGTATGGCATTAGTCACCGGGAGGTGTGACATGTTGGATGGGCCCTGATGCGTTGTTACGCGGGGAATAGGGAGTATAAGGATGTTGTGCGCCCGGACGTGCTCGGCACGGGGTAGCTGGAGAGATAAGGGTGCCTACCCGGGTCTTAGTTTTGACGCTATGCGGGTTGAAGCACTGGGAGGATATTGTGCACCTGGGTCTTTACGCGCTGGAGGCGTATATGCGGGTGCATGGACAATGGGTGATGTGCATTGAGGCACAAGCAATGAGCATTTGAACATTTGAGCATTGGCATATGGCATGCATGAGTATGAGACCTGAGGCGTGACACGCTGGTCAAGACGAAACTCTGGCAGTGCAAAATGAACATTGAAAACTGAATAATGAATCTGAGGTCATGGCATAGATGATAATCATTCACGTTATGCGAGACTGCCTTATTAAATGCATGCTTGCCTGATTGGTTTGGCTTGTGTACGTTTACGTTTTATTGTGGTACCGCTGAGACCGTTTGGGTAGAGAGTGCTAGTTCGTCTTATTAATTGCCGGACATGACCCATCCAGTGAGCGTACCTCACCCTACGCGAGTCAGATGACCTGAAACCCTAGTCAATGGATAGGACCGATCCCACTAGTATACTCTATCCTACGCTAGGATTAGGGGTGAGCTTGTTGAGTCCTCGACTCACTAGCGGTGGTTGCCATATTTTCAGATCCCAGACGCCAGTGATGGCCGCACCCCCTGTGTTCTTTGGCCTGCCAGTGCAGATGGAGCCCGAGGTTACCCGCCATTACGATGAAAGTGCTACAATGTGGCTCAGACGACTGACTACTGTATGGGTGGATCAGGGAAGTCCCCAGTTTGTTCCCTATAAGTTTGAGGCCTGGTATAGAGAGGACGAGTTAGGTATGGAGGGACCCTTGAGAGATGCCCTGATACCCATGGGGAACGACCCTACTATTCTACGACCTGCTGTATATGGAGGTGAGGTGGTCGACCCCGACCCGATGTTGGAGCTGCCGTCCCCAGGACGCTCGGAGATAGACGGCCACGAGGAGGGCGACGCCATGGACACCGACCAGGAGGAGGATCCCGAGGAGCAGCTAGAGGACTGAGTTCTGCTGATGCTGGCCTAGTTTTTGGGAGATAGTGTAAGCGTAGGTATCAAGACCATGGGTTGAAATTTTCTTTTGGGGGTCTGTACCGAACGCCTTGTTAACATGTATATATGGATGCTTTGTGTTTCTCCTTTGTGTACTACCCCGATTTTCATATGTATGCATGTATGGATAGGAGGCACGCTTCCGCAGGTTTCAAGTTCAGGTTGACAGGATCATATGATGGTTTTGATGGACGCGCCGTCTGGTCGCGACGAAGGTAATTCCCTGGGCCGTCGTGTATCCTAGACCAGGCGAGCGCTGAGAAGAGATTTGAATGTATGAGCGGGATGTCGCGGGCTCGAGAGGGGCTCGGGGCGTGACATCCCCGCTCGAGTGGTATCAGAGCAAGGTCAGCTCAATACGAGACCGTTCGAGGATTTGGAGTGATAAGGCTGTTGATTTTGGGGTAGTTAAATAGACAGACCCTAGACCTAAGAATTAGGGAGGGTAGAATGCATGAATTGATTGGCGCATGTGATTGCTTAGTTCAATTAGTTTCCTAGAATAGACTGAGGCAATAGCAATTATGAACTGAATTGCAGGTGCGTCAGGACCTGAGGTAAGGTTCTAAAGCATAGCCCCATGAGTAGGGTGCTGGGATGATGACTGCTGATTTGCTGGTTGCTGATTGTTGACTGTTGTTTGTGGTTGTACGCTTAGTCGGCTATCGCACACTGCTTGACCATCATGCATTGCATGATTTATGCATTGAAAATAAAATGGTTTTAATTGGAAACTGTTTAAAAAGGGAGATTTGGATTTGAAAAGCACATGCATCTCATGTTGTTGGATCGGGTAACCGTCAGCCTGGTATGGGACAGGTCTGACGGGACGTCTAAAAACTGTAATGAAGCGTGGTATGGGACACGTGGAACGGGATTCTCCTTGGATATGGGTAACTTAGGACAACTGTTCGCACCAAGAAATGATGAGGGCGGGGAGTGGTCGCCGGGGCAGAGACCCGTTCAACGAGCGGCTCCCGGCAGGCTTCTAGTTGAGGTGGCGAACAGAGTGGCCTAGGGTGTGCATTGACGGGGTTGAGTCTAGATGTCTACCAGGTTCAATTGCATTTAAGCTGCAGCGAATTTTACATGCATATTCATGTCAGTAGACGCGATAGCAGGCGAAAGCTTGTATGGTAGTTTAGATTACTAATTCCTGAAAGAATTACATCGGGTCCAGGAGTGGATAAGATTAGGAAGGATGAGCAATATGGGCATAAGATCTAGCGCAGCCGCGTAGAGTTCGCGAGCTCTAGCACCAGAATGAGACCTTAGGATCGAAAAGATGATGAGGATCCTGATTGAAGTCAATAAATTGATGGGTAGGCAGGCGGCAAGAAGAACTGCCATTGTATCCCCAGCAGTTGATGCCGCTCTGGCTGCTGTGAATGGAGCGAATGGGATAAGGGTAATTGAAATGGAGGTCGTCAGATACATCATGTGGTAGAGCAATTCCTGAAGCTGCAACTAATTGAGTTTGAGGGAGTGGAGGACCAGAAGTAAGTTTCTGCAGTTGAAGAACCAAGGATGGATGAGGTCTGGAAAATGTGGAAAGAAATAAGGGAATCCGATGGGCAGGTAGACTGAAGAAAGAGCTGCTATTGTTGCCCGAGCTGCAAAAGCTGTAGTGGCCACCGTGAACAAGGCCAATGAGATTGATAGGATCAACAGAAATATGAAATGGAGTCCATTAAATGCATTAGTAAGTGGAATTATTTTTGAAGGTGAAGTTATCTGATCTTGATGGAAATAGTTACCCTATGGACGGAAAAGTGAGAAAAAGGCGTTTGCTCTACTAAAGTGCTAAGATGAAGAGGGCGCTCGAGAGGAAAAAAAAGGATGGAAAAATTTCCTGAAGCTTCATCAAGAGTAAACATTTGTGAATGAGTATGAAAGCAAAATGTGAGGAAATTCAGAGGGTGTGTCAAGGAAAATAAAGATACTCTTATTGGATTGGGACGAGAATGTGCTTAAGCATGGCCAGTAAGACCTTTAAGATGTAAGGTTGTTCGTACAGGTGAATAACAAGACAGACATTGCAGTAACAAGGATGATAGTTGCAGGAATTAGTTCTTGGGATTTAGGTGTGGTCGAAGGATGGTGTAATCCCTACGATAAAGTATTTCGATCTCGTTAATGGTCATAGTCGGTTCAAGAAAGAGTGGCATGAACTAAATGGTTAACTGGTAAATTACAGCCTCTGGACAACTTAGATGTAGGTTGCATTAGCGTTTGTATTGCAAGAGTGCCTGTCTATGGACTCGCCTAGTGGAAATAATATAGTAATGTGATGGTAGGCATTTGTGGACTATATGCATTGAAGCTCAGATACATGTTGGAGGATAAGCTTGAAAAATAAAGGTTTAGGCTTGAATCTTGGGAGTTTGATGAATACTTGTTTGGGACACCTATCAATGTGAAGGTGTAGTGCCTTGATAACTTTAGTTGTTGAATCTCATGAGTGGCCAGAGTGAAGGTACAATCGGGGTTCGCTGATAAATTGATGAACATTAGAAAAGCTCAGGTGCAAAGTCGGATTGAAGGGTATGCTCAAAGTTTAATGGCGTAATGTATAAAGGAAGGACTAGCCAAAGTATACGATCGTGATTAAGAACTATTGATACCCAAACTTGAGGACATATTGTAGTGATTTAGCAAGTTGGTGATGGTAAGCTTAGGAGATAAGCTTTTGAATCCGAATCGTGAGAGCTTAAGGGATGACCCGCTCAAGAACATGATGATTATGAGGATGTTTCGAGTTTATATGATGATCAGGATGTAAAGTGTATAGATTTGATATAAGTAAGTGATCTACGAGGCGTACCAATCATTGAAGGAGTTGAGAAAAACCTGAGTTGCCCTGCAATGGCATAAGAATGAGCGACTGGTGAAAAAATGGTGACGATTATATCCTGATAGGCTTAAATTTGGAAGTTCTAATGGTTAGCCTTGGGAAATAGATCGGAGTTATGGAATTGCGAAGGCTCGATGTTGGAAGACTATAGGCTTGAATTGTGTCGGACCTTGATGGTTTAGATGGGATCCTTACAAAAAGTTCTAGATGATTGGATAAAATTCACAATGAGGCAAATGGTAAACCTGGACCATGAGTCGATTGGATTGCACGAGTTTGGTTCGTAATGAGGGGCGACAGGAAAAGCGTTGCGTTAGTTGGGATTTAAATGATCGATTCTGGAGATGATCATCGCCTATGGCATTTAGACATTGATGTTACAAGGGCCCATGAAGTACGTGACTGATGAGTAGGCACACGATGATGGTAGAATGCTAAGGGTGGACTAAACTTGAGTTTGGAGATAAGGATGCTGACTCTAAATGTAGACCTCGATCGGGCGAGATGATTGAGATCTCGATGCGAGTAATGACCAAATAGAGTACTCCACATTGGTTCCAAGTGATTGGTTTTATATAAATTGGTCGTTTACAATGTTTGGAGGTTTAAGTGAAGACAGAAACTAAGGGTTTAAAAAAATAAGTGGTATACGAGGCAAGTGGAAAAAAAAAATTGAGGATATTCATGCATTACGACAGTCTGTGGCATCGAGGCGAAGACAAGAGAAAGGCGTATGTATGAGGTCGTTTTTAATTCTAGCAGTCAGGTTGCGATATGAGCTTGACAAGAGGTAATTCAAGGAGTGATACCAAAGACTAGGAGCGTTGACATGTAAAATTGATATCACAAGTTCGCAAGATGAACTTGGTAAGTCCTTGGTGATAAGAGCTGGACTATTTAAGAAATGAGATGGATGCTCCACGCCGGAGTTACACCATATAGATCGACGATCATAGAGATTGAGTTAGGAGCCTCCTTGGTATTGTTAAGAGGGTGTAATTGAAAGTTGTGACCAAACGAATCCATGAGCTTCAAACTGTCGATGACTCGTGTTAAAGATTACTTTTGTAGGATGTGAAGACTCCAAAGGAGTAGATACCAGAGTAACACAGTGGAAAATGAGAAAGGGTGTAAAAGGAATCAAAGGAAGATATATGAAAGCTAGCTCGACAAACCTTAAAGGAGGATAGGAAAAGTGACTTCACCCAGTAGAGTACGCATGATGGTAAGTGCCAACAAAAGGTCAGGATGTTAGTAATGGAATCACTGGATGGTAGAGAGAGAAAAGGGAATTCTCTTGTGCTAGGATGAGATTGGTAAAAGAATTATAGTAGACTCAAAGTTATTCTAACAGTTGTTGGTGCAATCAAGTGATATGAGAAAGATCAAGGGCTGTTCAAAGTTGCCAAGATTGTCAGATAGATAAGCGGCGCAAACCTTGGGATCTTAAATGAGAGCTTTGTGTACCCTTAATCATGAGATCGATAGGCGAATGGGGAAATGGTACATGTGACGGAATTGATACGCATGTAATATAGAAAGGGATAAGTCTGGAGAATACCATAAAGCGAAAATAGTCGTTTGAGAAAGGTAAAGAAATGATTAAAGCCCCACTGCTCTTTCAGGGTGTTCTGGTGAGATGTCTCTAGTGAGAAATGTCAAAGTGCCTTGGAAGTGTTGGTGAAAATCAAGTGATTGAGATTTGCACCTCCGTAATAATTGGAGAGGACCACTATTGTGCGATCAGGGCGATTCATGATGAGACCCACACGAACTAGTTGGCTGGTGATCCGATAGTATCGTGATGGGGGTGAATGTGCTTGAATTGAAAGACCGTAACCAACAAAGTCCCAGGCATGGCATCTGGAAGTAGCATCGTGAAGAAGGGGCTGAGATGTATCATATCCTAGATATAAGGGATGCTCTATTTAGAGAGATGAGACGGACCCAATGGTTCTGAAGTAGGCCGTATGGGGAGCAAGAGTAAGAATGGATTGGGCTTGTCCATATGAAAATGTTAAGAAACTATAGGTCGACATTGATAATGGACCTACAAGCAATTCAGGCCGATGAGAGTTCTTTTGAATGGTACAGATTGCGGAATGTAGTGAAAAAAGAAGACGAGGGGATCAAAGTACGCAGCGGAAGATTAATTGGGCCACAAAACCGAAGGAGGTAGCAAACGTGAGATGGTTACATTGATGGGAAAGGAAGTAAAAGGCAAGTTTCGAGGACGAAACTTTTTAAGGAGGGAAGAATTGTGACATTCTGGATTTTCGACCCATTTTCGGAATTTATAAATTGAATGGATATACTTCATTAATACGCTCTAGTTAAGCCTCACTCGAGTCTGATCAACTTGAGGCGACCAACCGAAGGGGAATGGCTACCTAGGAAATTTTCCTAAACAGCCGCCCGTTGGTCTGCGGAATTCGACAGAGTCGTAATTTAATGGATTCGGCCACGAAATGAATTCCGATCTTGGACAATCGAATTTCTAAGATGGTCACAATGTAGAAATGGATACAGTTTCAGAAACATCGCCCGAAGGGCAGACAGCCGGTGCACGTCGAGAAGCAAGACGTTAATGGAAAATTACCGAAATGCCCCCGGTAAATGCTCAGTCCTTAGAATTATATAAATTAGGATTTTTGAGAATAAATACGATAGATCGAAACCAATTCTAGTCCGAAATTCATTCGCGATCGGGACCCGATCGGTGCACTTGGCACGCAAATCGAGGCAGGGTCAAATCAAGTGTCACATCAATCGATGTCCCACCCATCAAATCAATCAATCAAGTGGCACAACTCCCAATGCAAGTCAATCAATCACATCTAGTCATTTCAAGTACACATCAAGTCACATAAACTTTACCTACCCCACTAACTCTTGTTTTTCTTTGATTTTTCACCAAAAACCTTATAATCTCTCTCTCTCCTCCTCCCCCTCTCATTTTGGCCGAAAACTCCTCTCCTCCCTCTCTTCTTCTTCTTCTTCCTCTTGTTTCCTCTTCGGCCGCCCGTGAACGCCGTCCGTGCCGCCGCCGTTCCGCCGGTGCTCCACCACCGTCGACCACCCATCTTCCTCCTCCCACTTTGGTAAGTCTTCTAAGCTTAATCCTTTTCATTTTCGTGACTTGGTGCCCCTCGAAGAAGCCCCGACCAGCCCGCTCTCTCTCTTGTGCTCTTCCTTCATCGTCGTTGTACCATGAAGACTCGGGCTGTCCAAGCCACTCCACACTCTCCCTCCACCTTTCTAACACCTAAATCCAACCTATTCATGTCTAGGGAGTCCCACGAAGGTGTTGAAACCGCTGCCCAAGCCGTCGTCCAACTCTTCTTGGCCGTGAGCCTACACGGCCGTTCTTGGCTCCATCGTCCGTTCTCGTCGTTCTCAACCCATTCAAGGTAAGCCACACTCCTAATCTTAGCCTAGGAATGGTTTATGCAAGTGTGGTTGATTAGTTTAGAGATCTATGTGTGGTCCTATGTTGATTAGTGAGTAATTATGTATAATGGGCTTTAGACTAATATGAGAAATGGACGTTGGGCCATGGGTAGTGGCTGGTCATATTTATTTGGGCTTCGAATAGGTTGATGTGGGCTGCAAATTGAGGGATTGAGCATGAGAAATGATGGGCCATGTGAGTTGTTGGGCTTAAGGGCTTAATTTTAAGCTAATTGGGCTAAATTGGAACTTGTGGGCTTAAAATAAAATAGTGGGCCTTATATGGACGAAAATGAGAATAAAATGGGCCTCAATTATAGTCTAGAATATAAAATTTTAGGGCCCAATAGAGTATGTGGGCTTAGGGTTTGAAATTTGGCCTAAATATGCTAAAATGGGCTCAATAAGCTTGCCTTAAAATATGGGCTTGGGCCTCACTCGAAATTAATAAAAATAATGGGCCTTAAAATATTTAATTACTTATAATTAAATCATGGGCTTGTGAATAGTAGGTGAGCTTAGACCCAATTGGGCCTAATTCAACTTAATGGGCTGAAACTAAAGAAAGAGCCATTGGGCCTTAGATATTGGGCTTAATTAAATATAATAAGATCAATTGGAATCCAAAAGGATTTTAAGATGTTAATTACGGGCCATCGATGGGCCGAGGTCTAATGATAGAGACTACGCTTAGGCCGGATTATTGGGTCTGATAGGACCAAGTCCAGAAATAAACGGGTTCCAAATGGCGATGTTAACCACGACTGAGGTTCATTCGAGAGGATTGTTCAGGGGAAGTAAATGGCTTAATGTGGGACGTCTGATTGAACCTAAATGAGCGAGAATCCGCTTTTAGAGTACTAGGTACACATGTAGCCTGTTCTACTGAACGCTAGTAGCTCAGATGATTTCTAGAAATGCTTTGCTCCTGTACTCATGTACCTTCGTGAATGCATGCTCTGTGACTGATTCTCTGTTCGACATTGTTTGAGCACCATATTTCATGAGTATGTCATTAGTCACCGGGAGGTGTGACATGTTGGATGGGCCCTGATGCGTTGTTACGCGGGGAATAGGGAGTATAAGGATGTTGTGCGCCCGGACGTGCTCGGCACGGGGTAGCTGGAGAGATAAGGGTGCTTACCTGGGTCTTAGTTTTGACGCTATGCGGGTTGAAGCACTAGGAAGATATTGTGCACCTAGGTCTTTGCGCGCTGGAGGCGTATATGCGGGTGCATGGACAATGGGTGATGTGCATTGAGGCACAAGCAATGAGCATTTGAACATTTGAGCATTGGCATATGCATGCATGAGTATGAGACCTGAGGCGTGACACGCTGGTCAAGACGAAACTCTGGTAGTGCAAAATGAACATTGAAAACTGAATAATGAATCTGAGGTCATGGCATAGATGATAATCATTCACGTTATGCGAGACTGCCTTATTAAATGCATGCTTGCCTGATTGGTTTGGCCTGTGTACGTTTACGTTTTATTGTGGTACCGCTGAGACCGTTTGGGTAGAGAGTGCTAGTTCGTCTTATTAATTGCCGGACATGACCCATCCAGTGAGCGTACCTCACCCTACGCGAGTCAGATGACCTGAAACCCTAGTCAATGGATAGGACCGATCCCACTAGTATACTCTATCCTACGCTAGGATTAGGGGTGAGCTTGCTGAGTCCTCGACTCACTGGCGGTGGTTGCCATATTTTCAGATCCCAGACGCCAGTGATGGCCGCACCCCCTGTGTTCTTTGGCCTGCCAGTGTAGATGGAGCCCGAGGTTACCCGCCATTACGATGAGAGTGCTACAATGTGGCTCAGACGACTGACTACTGTATGGGTGGATCAGGGAAGTCCCTAGTTTGTTCCCTATAAGTTTGAGGCCTGGTATAGAGAGGACGAGTTAGGTATGGAGGGACCCTTGAGAGATGCCCTGATACCCATGGGGGACGACCCTACTATTCTACGACCTGCTGTATATGGAGGTGAGGTGGTCGACCCCGACCCGATGTTGGAGCTGCCGTCCCCAGGACGCTCGGAGATAGACGGCCACGAGGAGGGCGACGCCATGGACACCGACCAGGAGGAGGATCCCGAGGAGCAGCTAGAGGACTGAGTTCTGCTGATGCTGGCCTAGTTTTTGGGAGATAGTGTAAGCGTAGGTATCGAGACCATGGGTTGAAATTTTCTTTTGGGGGTCTGTACCGAACGCCTTGTTAACATGTATATATGGATGCTTTGTGTTTCTCCTTTGTGTACTACCCCGATTTTCATATGTATGCATGTATGGATAGGAGGCACGCTTCCGCAGGTTTCAAGTTCAGGTTGACAGGATCATATGATGGTTTTGATGGACGCGCCGTCTGGTCGCGACGAAGGTAATTCCCTGGGCCGTCGTGTATCCTAGACCAGGCGAGCGCTGAGAAGAGATTTGAATGTATGAGCGGGATGTCGCGGGCTCGAGAGGGGCTCGGGGCGTGACAGTCCGAGCTTCCTCCGCCGCCACCGCCGTTCCATTTTCATTCGGTAAGTCCCTCAACTCCTTTTCTCTTCTTTTTGTGGCCTTGAGGGCCTCCTTGAGGCCCGACCAACCTTCACCGTCTCTCTCTCTCTCCCTTGGTTGTTCGGCCATTCCCCGTCGTCGTCGTCGTTTCAACATTCCCCGGCCACCGTAGCTGGTTTCTCCATCTCCTCACCTCCCTTGACTCGTGGGATGATGTCTTAGGGACCGTGGAACCTCGTGGACTCGCCGGAGCAACCACAAACCGCCGCCCACTCCTCCCTTGCCGTTAGCACTCTCTCGGCCGCCCGGTGTACCCTTCGTTGTCATCACCATTCCACTTCATTTGGTAAGCTCTACTACTAACTCTAGTTTAGGTTAGTAGTATATGCGTGTAGGAAGATAGGCTAGAGACGGTTAGGCTTGATGTGAGGTTGAAATGAGAATAAGGGTAAGTTTACCATGGACTAAACATGTTGGAAATCTTGATTTGAGTTAAAATGGGGGCTGTTGGTATGTGGAATGAGCCCTAAAATACTAAGTGTGGGCTGCAAACGGTGAGGTAGGCGTGTGTTGGTGAGGCCGTGAGGTATCAATGGGTTTAGGGGACTTAATTTACACTAAATGGATCAAAAACAAGCTACCGGGCCTAAGTGAAATTAATGGGCATGATGATGGACGAAATTAGGCTTATGAATGGGCCTCGGAAATATGGTTGGTGGACCGAGATTATGGGCTTGAGTATGTGGTTTAACGGGCCAAAGTAAAGTGTTGGGCTTAGGAGTCTTTATTTCAAGCAATTGGGCCAAAACTAAACAAAATGGGCCTAATCTAATTAATGGGCCACTAATGGACGAAAATTCACTTAAATTGGGCCTAAATTAAGTCCATGAAAATTAAAGAATGAAACCCAAAAATGTATATGGGCTTGGGTACTTGAATTGGGCCTAAAATAATGAATATGGGCTTGAATAGTAAACCTTTAGAAATGGGCTTGGGCCTCACACGAATTTAATAAAATAATAGGCCCAACCCATATGAATTAATTTAAGAATTAATTATTGGACCTTAACTATTGAAGTGGGCCTTAGGCCCAGTCGAACTTAGCTTGAGTAATTAGAGGCCCTTCATTAGATTAGACCTTGGTTTATATGGGCTTGATTAGTGGATTGTCCTTGGATAATTGATAGTATAGTAGACTTTTGTTTAAGATGTAAGGCGGACTTGGATTATCGAAACTTTGTGGATAGAGATAATTGATCTACGTCTGCTTGGCTCGTTGATCATGAGATGTATCAGTTGGTCGATTGATGTGCTCTGTCTTGCACTTATGATTATTGGCATGCATGCTCTGTGTTGAATTATTGATGTGATCATCTGGGCCCTGCATACATTCAGAGCATTGCATGAGTCACTGGGAATGTGACATGAGATTGTGCCCTGAGGGGAAGTGGAGAGAAAAGGGAGACCAACGTAAGGCGTCAGAAACTCAGTGTGGTACGGGCCTATGTGGCACCGAGATTCATGCCGTGTGGCACTGTTGGTAGCGCCCTGATGGGAAATGGAGAGAAAAGGGAGGCCAGCACAAGGCGTCCCGAGACGCAGCGTGGCATGCCGTGTGGCACTGTTGGTAGAGCCCTGATGGGAATTGGAGTGATAGGCGGGCTGATCCATGGGATCTGTGATGGCCGTTTGAGGCCTGTGGCATTTGCATAATGTTATTGTTGATTGTCGATATTGCCCGTCTGTATTGCATGAATTGTTGTGACGACACTCGTGTTGGCTACATGAGAATTGATGATAACTGGGGAGATCGAGAGCGTTGGACTCCGAGTACCAAACTCTAGTTACTAGTTAAGACCGACCCCACTCGTATATCCTACCCTACGCTAGGATTAGTGGTGAGCTTGCTGAGTCCTCGACTCACTGACGTTGGTTGCCGCCTTTTTCAGATTCAGGTCGCCAGTGATGGATGTGCCACCGATGCTTTTTGGTCTGCCGATCCAGATGGACACCCAGGTTACCCTCCATTTTGATATGCACGCTACCCTGTGGCATAGGCATGTGACGACTGTGCTCGTAGATCAGGGAGGTCCTTACTTAGTGCCCCATAGATTCGAGGCGTGGTTTAGAGAGGGCCTACATGGCTTTGAGGGACCCCAGAGAGATTCCCCGATTCCCATGGAGGATGACCCATTTTGGCTCCAGCCTGCAGAATATGGAGGCCAGGTGATCGACCCCGACCCGAAGCAGGAGTTGCCGTCTCCAGGGCGCTCCGAGATAGATGGCCACGAGGAGGGCGATGCGATGGATACCGAGGAGGAGGATCCAGAGGAGGACCCTGTGGAGGATTCCGACGAGGAGGACTGAGTTATGGCAGAATCCCGATGTTTTGAGGATTAGTAGAGCGTAGGATGATCTACAGCTAGTGGTTTTTCTTTTGGTAGTCTGTACTTAACGCTAATCGTATTTATGAAACGTTGTTTATGTTTATCTTGTCCATGCTACCCCTTTGCTATGTATGCTTGTGTGTATGGATAGGAGGCACGCTTCCGCAGGTATGAGAATTTGGCGCAAGTTGCGTCGTCTGGTCTCGACGAAGAGAAAGTATCCCTGGGCCGTCGCTTATCGTGAACGAGGCGAGCGCAAGGTGTATCTTCCGCAGGAACGAGATGCCGCGTTCCCGAGAAGGGATCCGGGGCGTGACAGTTCCAGCCATGGAATACAACTAGAAGTGAGCTAGGAAGACTTACCAAGGGAAGCTACGAGGATGGCGGTGGCTGGGAGGGCCGAACGGCGGCTACGATGGAGGAGCTCGGGCGGACGACGGCGACGGCAAGGAGAAGAAGAAGGAGAAGAAAATAAAGAAGAGAGGGAGAGAGGGAATGCTCGGCCGAATGGGAGAAAAATGAGAGAGGAGAGAGAGTGAGGTTTTCATCCAAGTATATAGCCAAAATTTCAAATAATGGGTAAGTGGGATTAGGTAGAATAGTGACATGGATTTGTACTTTGGTGTGACATTAGTACCTTGACATGTTGATTGATTTATGGATTGACTTGCATTGGGAATTGGACCAAGATTGACTTGTCTTGGAAATTGAACCATGATGTGATTGATGTGATTGACAAGACGTTTGATTGATTTGACAACTGATTTGACTTGCCTCGATTTGCGTGCCAAATGCACCGATCGGGTCTCGAGCGCGAACGAATTTTAGACAGGATTTGATTTTGATTAGCCGAATCTACTCTCAAAAATCCTAATTCTATTAATCCTAAGGACTGAGCATTTACCGGGGGCATTTCGGTAATTTTCCATTGACGTCTTGCTTCTCGACGTACACCGGCTGTCTGCCCTTCTGGCGACATTTCTGAAACTGACTTTATTTCTTAATTGTGTTTGTCTTACTAATTCGATTGTCCGAAGTTGGAATTCATTTCGTGGTCAATTTCATTAATTTACGACTCTGTCTCTGTCTCAGACCAACGGGCGGCTGTTTGGAAAATTCTCCCCAGTTAGCCTTTCCCCTTCGGTTGGTCATCTCAGGGTAGCTAATCCTGAGTGAGCGTCGATCAGAGGGTATTAACGAAGTGTTTCCATTCCTTTAGAAATTCCGATATTTGGGTCGAATTTTCAGACTGTTACACACACTTGGCCGTTCCTCGCTCCGGCGTCCGTCGTTGTTGATTTCGGTCCAACTAAGGTAAGCTCTACCCCTAATCTTGGTTTAGGTTAGTAGTATATATTTGTGGAATGCCAATAGAGGCCATTTGTGATGATTGTTAGAAGAGATTGCATGATTCAAGCGTAGGCAAGCAAGGTTATGTTAAGCGGTTAGTGTATGATCGCATCAGGGCACAATCTCATGTCACATCTCCAGTGACTCATGCAATGCTCCGAATGTATGCAGGGCCCAGATGATCGCATCAATAACTCAACACAGAGCATGCATGCCAATAATCATAAGTGCAAGACAGAGCACATCGATCGACCAACTGATACATCTCATGATCAACGAGCCAAGCAGACATAGATCAATTATCTCTATCCACAAAGTTTCGATAACCCAAGTCCGCCTTACATCTTAAACAGTGGTCTACTATACTATCAATTATCCAAGGACAATCCACTAATCGAGCCCATATAAACCAAGGTCTAATCTAATGAAGGGCCTCTAATTAATCAAGCTAAGTTCGACTGGGCCTAAGGCCCACTTCAATAGTTGAGGTCCAATAACTAATTCTTAAATTAATTCATATGGGTTGGGCCTATTATTTTATTAATTTCGTGCAAGGCCCAAGCCCATTTCTAAAGGTTTACTATTCAAGCCCATATTCATTATTTTAGGCCCAATTCAAGTACCCAAGCCCATATGCATTTCTGGGTTTCATTCTTTAATGTTCATGGACTTAATTTAGGCCCAATTTAAAAGAATTTTCGTCTATTAGTGGCCCATTAATTAGATTAGGCCCATTTTGTTTAGTTTTGGCCCAATTACTTGAAATAAAGACTCCTAAGCCCAACACTTTACTTTGGCCCGTTAAACCACACACTCAAGCCCATAATCTCGGTCCACCAACCATATTTCCGAGGCCCATTCATAAGCCTAATTTCGTCCATCATCATGCCCATTAATTTCACTTAGGCCCGGTAGCTTGTTTTTGATCCATTTAGTGTAAATTAAGTCCCCTAAACCCATTGATACCTCACGGCCTCACCAACACACGCCTACCTCACCATTTGCAGCCCACACTTAGTATTTTAGGGCTCATTCCACATACTAACAGCCCCCATTTTTAACTCAAATCAAGATTTCCAACATGTTTAGTCCATGGTAAACTTACCCTTATTCTCATTTCAACCTCACATCAAGCCTAACCGTCTCTAGCCTATCTTCCTACACGCATATACTACTAACCTAAACTAGAGTTAGTAGTAGAGCTTACCTTAGAGGAGCCGAAATCAACAACGACGGACGACGGAGCGAGGAACGGCCGAATGTGGCTCACGGCCTACAAGGAAGTTTGGGTTCGGTTGGCTATTGAACGGTGCCTCACGTTCATGGAAATGGAAGAAAGGTGAGTCAAGAAGCTTACCAAGGAGTGGGGATGATCGGCGGTGAGGGACGGTGGCCGAACGACGACAAACGACGACGATGGTCGGGCGGCCGGCTTGAAAACCCGAGGGAGATAGAGAAGAGGTGAGTTGAGGTCGGGCTTCAAGTGGCTCTCAAGGCCACGGAACAACAAAGGAAGGATGAGAAGGGGCTTACCGTGAGGTGGTGGCGATGGGGAAGGTGGCGGACGACGGTGGCTCACGGTGGAGCTCGGGCGGACGGCGGCGGAAGTGAAAGGAAGGAGAAGAAAATGAAGAGGAGAGGGGAGAGAGGTCTCGGCCGAAAATGGGAGGGAGAGTGAGGAGAGAGAGAGGTTTATGTGGGTTATAGTGAAATTCAAAATAAGATAATGGGGTTAGGTTGAATAGTGACAAGGATATGATGTTTACTATGCTTGAATGACACTTGATTTACTTGATGGATTGATGGATTGACATTCTTGGAAATTGTGCCATGATGTGACCGATGGATTTAATTGATTGATTGACAAGACATCGATTGATTTGACAACTGATTTGACTTGCCTCGATTTGCGTGCCAAATGCACCGATCGGGTCCCGAGCGCGAACGAAATTCAGACAGGATTTGACTTCGATTAATCGAATCTACTCTCAAAAATCCTAATTTAACTAATTCTAAGGACTGAGCATTTACCGGGGGCATTTCGGTAATTTTCCAATCACGTCTTACTTCACGACGTACACCGGCTGTCTGCCCTTCTGGCGACATTTCTGAAACTGACTTTATTTCGTAATTGTGTTTGTCTTACTAATTCGATTGTCCGGAGTCGGATTTCATTTCGTGGTCAATTTCATTAATTTACGACTCTGTCTCTGTCTCAGACCAACGGGCGGCTGTTTGGAAAATTCTCCCCAGTTAGCCTTTCCCCTTCGGTTGGTCATCTCAGGGTAGCTAATCCTGAGTGAGCGTCGATCAGAGGGTATTAACGAAGGGTTTCCATTCCTTTAGAAATTCCGATATTTGGGTCGAATTTTCAGACTGTTACAATTCTTCCCTTCTTATAAAAATTTCGTCCTCGAAATTTACATCCACCCATCCTTACAACAAAAATGGAGATTACATCGATCTACCCAAATAGGTACGGATACTTCTTCTTCATTTCATCCTCGCTTTCCCAAGTAGCACCTTCAGTTCCATGGTGTTCCCAGATAACCTTGACCAGCGGAATCGTCTTATTCCTTAAGACCTGCTCCTTGCGATCTTCAATTCTTACTGGCCTTTCCACGTATGAGACGCGGTCATCCATTTCAATGACTTCATGATCGAGTATATGGCCAAGGTCCGGCTCGTACTTTCGAAGCATTGAAACATGAAACACATCATGAATCTGCGATAAGTTCGGCGGCAATGCTAGACGATAAGCCAGTGTCCTGATCTTCTCCAGGATCTCGAATGGCCCAACAAATCTTGGACTCAACTTTCCTTTCTTGCCAAACCGAGATAGTCCTCGCATCGGCGACACCTTCAGAAACACATGATCTCCAACTTGGAATTCCAATGGCTTACGTCTCTTGTCTGCATAACTCTTCTGCCTACTCTGCGCAGTCCTCAATCTGTCTCTGATCACTCTGACTGCCTCAACTGACTGCTGCACTAATTCTGGGCCTGTTATGCTTTTCTCACCAACTTCATCCCAACAGATTGGCGTTCTACAGGCCCTTCCATACAGTGCCTCAAACGGTGCCATTCTGATACTCTGCTGATAACTGTTGTTGTAGGCGAACTCCACCAAATGTAACTGTTCTTCCCAACCTCCTTTGAAATCAATTACACAAGCTCTCAGCATGTCTTCCAAGGTCTGTATCGTCCTTTCCGACTGTCCATCTGTCTGAGGGTGGTAAGCTGTACTGAATCTTAACTCTGTTCCCAGCGCACCCTGCAGACTCTTCCAAAATGTAGCGGTGAAACGAGGATCTCTGTCTGATACAATACTTACTGGTACCCCATGCAATCTCACTATCTGCCTCACGTACAATTCAGCCAACTTTTCCAAGGTAGAGTCCTTTCGTACTGCAATGAAATGAGCTGATTTCGTCAGTCTGTCCACTATTACCCAAATCGAATCATTGCCTCTCTGACTTCTTGGCAATCCTGTCACAAAATCCATAGTGACATGCTCCCATTTCCACTCTGGGATTTCCAATGGTTGCAATAATCCTCCAGGCTTGCAATGCTGTGCCTTTACCTGTTGACACGTCAGACACTTAGGTACATGCTTAGCCACATCCACCTTCATTCCATTCCACCAATAGTGCTGACGCAAATTCTGATACATCTTAGTACTCCCTGGATGAATGCTGTAGTTACTTCTGTGTGCCTCGGACAAAATCTTTTCCTTTAGCGCCTCGTCATTAGGCACGCACAGACGTCCTCTAAACTTCAATATTCCATCAGCAGTCACTTGGAACTCGGCCTTCCTCTCGTCTGCATTCATCGCCACAATCTTCTGAATGTCCGGGTCCGTAGATTGCATCTCCTTGATTCTTAGCTGAATCTCTGGTTCGATCTGCAACGTAGCCATCAGACTCGAGAGGTTTCCTACCTCGACCTTGAACTCAGAATCTCTAATTTCCTCCAGTAATGTCCACTCCTTAACCATCATATGCGCGATGCTCGACTTTCGACTCAGAGCATCTGCTACTTTATTCGCCTTTCCTGGATGGTACAAAATATCGCAGTCGTAGTCCTTCAGCAACTCCATCCAACGACGCTGCCTCATATTCAGCTCCTTCTGCGAGAACAGATACTTCAAACTCTGATGGTCCGTAAAAATCTGGAATTTCTCTCCCACCAGATAATGTCTCCAAATCTTCAATGCGAACACTATGGCAGCTAACTCCAAGTCATGCGTCGGGTAATTCATCTCATGCGGCCTCAACTGTCGAGACGCATACGCTACCACTCGTCCATGCTGCATCAAGACACACCCCAATCCTCTTAATGACGCATCGCTGTATATCTCAAATCCTCCTGGTCCAGACGGAATGGTTAAGACTGGTGCGGAAGTCAATCGATCCTTCAACTCCTGAAAACTCTCCTCGCATTTCTCAGTCCATTGAAACTTTGTTTCCTTCTTCAACAAACGCGTCAGAGGAGACGCTATCACAGAGAATCTTTCAACGAAGCGTCTATAATATCCAGCCAATCCAAGGAAACTTCGCACTTCCGTCACGGTCGTAGGTCTCGGCCATTTCTCTACGGCTTCAATCTTAGATGGGTCCACTGATATCCCTTCTCCAGATATTATATGACCAAGGAATGCCACTCTGCTCAGCCAAAACTCGCACTTACTGAGCTTCGCATATAGCGAATGTTCCCTTAACGTCTGCAGAACGATCCTTAAGTGTTCTTCGTGGTCCTCAGAACTCTTCGAATACACCAATATGTCATCAATGAAGACTATCACAAACTGATCCAGAAACTCCTTGAACACTCGATTCATCATATCCATAAATGCGGCTGGAGCATTCGTCAATCCAAACGGCATAACTGTGAACTCATAGTGCCCATACCTCGTCCTAAAAGCAGTCTTAGGCACATCCTCTTTCTTAATCCTTAACTGGTGATAGCCTGTCCTTAGGTCTATCTTGGAGAATACACAGGCGCCTTGAAGTTGGTCGAATAAGTCATCAATTCTTGGTAGAGGATACTTATTCTTGATCGTCACTTGGTTCAGCTGTCTGTAATCGATGCACAGTCTTAGTGATCCATCCTTCTTCTTAACAAACAGCACCGGAGCTCCCCATGGTGAAGCACTGGGGCGGATAAATCCTTTATCCAAAAGCTCTTGCATCTGTACCTTCAACTCCTTCAACTCCGACAACGACTTCCTATACGGTGCTTTCGAGATCGGCTCTGTTCCAGGTGCCAGTTCAATCACGAATTCTACCTCACGCTCAGGTGGCAATCCAGGCAACTCTTGAGGAAATACATCTGGATACTCACTTACTACAGGCACTTCCTCTAACTTCATTTCTTGAGCAGTCGAATCCAACACTGATGCCAAAAATCCCAGGCAACCTTCATCCATTAACTTGGTCGCCTCCAAGGATGAGATCCAAGGAATCGACGTTCCTCCACGATTTCCCTTAAATTCATACCCAGGGTGGCCTACTGGGTTTAGCTGTATGATACTCCTACTACAGTCTACCACTGCACCATGCCTAACTAGCCAATCCATGCCAACAATCACGTCGAAATCGTACATGGGCAGAACGGCTAAGTCAATTTCTTCTTGCCTATCGCCCAGAGCTAACTTACACCCCTTACATCCTAACGCAATAATCACTCTATCCTTTAACGGGGTGGTTACATGCAAGGTCACATCCAATGGCTTAACATTCATCCCAGACAACTCAACAAAACGTGCAGATACGAAAGAGTGCGACGCTCCCGGATCAAACAAGGCATAAGCGGTATGACCACAGAGAGAAACGGTACCTGTGATCACCCCTGGCGCATTCTCAGCGTCCTTGCGCGCCATTGCATATACTCGTCCCTGAGCAGGCGGACGGTTCTGGTTTCCCTGAGGAGCATTCACCATCGGCGGTTGCTGCTGTTGCTGCTGGAACGGGGGTCTCTGACCTTTCCTCGGGCAGTTCCTCAGAATATGCCCTGTTTGGCCACATCCAAAGCAGCCTCCAGTTTTCCTAGGGCAAGGGCTGTTCCCATGCCTCCTGCCACAGTCACGGCAGACCTGATTCTCAGGGAACGACGGCTTTCCCAGGGTTCTCCTCGTAGGTGGAACGAACCGGCGGGTGTCCTTCATTGGCCTCTTGCCAAAGTCCCTGAAGTTCCCTCTTGGCACGAACCGCGATCCAGATGCGGCGGCCTTCTCCTGCAGATCTCGCTCAATTGCTAGAGCTCGCTCGTAAATCTCGTTGTAGTCCCTTAGCCCAGTGGCGATGATCAAACTCTTCAACTCGGGCCTCAATCCTTCCCTGAATCTCCTGGCCTTATCCCATGGGTCGTCAATCAGCCTTCGTGCGAACTTGGACAGCCTGGCAAATTCGCCCTCATACTGGTCCACGGTCAGCGATCCTTGGCGGAGCCTGATGAACTCTTCCATTTTCCTTTCCTGGGCTGCCTCAGAGAAATACTTGCCATTGAATGCTGCACAGAAGGCGGTCCAGTTCGGCCTCATACCATCCGGAAAGACTCGTCCTCTGGTGGCTTTCCACCAATCGTCTGCAGTACCCTGAAGTTGATAAGTTGCCAACGAGACTTTCTCCTCATCTGCTCAACCCAACACGGAGAAAGCCTTCTCCAACTGCTCGATCCACAAGGCAGCTACCTCAGGACCACCACTGCCATCAAACTTCGACGGCTGCAACTTCAGAAACTGCTCCACCATATGATGAGTCTGACGTCCACCATTTCCATGCCCATTGCCTCCATTGGCTCCATTCGCAGCGGCCAAGGCGGCCTCAGCTGCTTGGGCAACAGTGGCAGCTCTCTCAGCAGCTTGCCTAGCCATCAGGTTACTCACTTCAGTCAGAACTCTCATCATCTCTTCGATCCTAGGGTCCCCTTCAGACTCAGGAGCCCTCGAGCTCGATGCACCAGCAGTCGGTCTTCTGCCCCTATTGCTCATCCTTGCTAAAACTCACACCTAAAACAAACGAAATTCCCATTCAGGAATTCGAAATTCTAAATCTAACAACCAAGCTTTCGTCTACTGTCGCGTCCACTGACATGTATATGCATGTAAATAATCGCTGCAGCTTAAATGCAGTTGAACCCGGTCGACATCTAGACTCAACCCTGCAAATGCATAACCCAGGCCACTCTGTTCGCAACCTCAACTAGAAGCCTGTCGGGAGCCGCTTCCTTGATCAGGTCTTTGCCCCGGCGACCACTCCCCGCCCTCATCGTTTCTTGGTGCGAACAGTTGTCCTAAGAAATTCATAGACAAAGAGAATCCCACTCCACGTGTCCCATACCACGCTTCATCACAGTTTTTAGACGTCCCGTCAATCCTGTCCCATACCAGGCTGACGGTCACCAAATCCAACAACATGAATGCATGCATTTCTTTCAAAATCCAAATCCCCTTTTTAACAACTTTCATTTGTAAACCATTTTGCCTTTAATGCAGAAGTCATGCAATGCATGATGGTCAGACAGCGCGCGACAGCCGACTAGGCATACAACCACATGCAATACCTCACAGACTAGCATTCAGCAATCAGCATCCAAACGCCCAACTCATGGGGCTCTGCCATAGAACCTTACCTCAGGTCCTGACGCACCTGCAGCTTAGCATGAAATACCTTATCCCAAGGTTACTCTAGACAATCAATTCCGCTAAGCAATCACATGCGCCAATCAAATCATGCATTCTACCCTTCCTAATCCTTAGGTCTAGGGTCTGTCTAACTAACTACCCCAAAATCATCAGCCTTATCACTCCAAAACCTCGAACGGTCTCGTATCGAGCTGACCTTGCTCTGATACCACTCGAACGGGGATGTCACGCCCCGGATCCCTCTTCGGTTACGCGGCATCCCGTTCCTGCGGAAGATACACCTCGCGCTCGCCTGGTTCACGATAAGCGACGGCCCAGGGATACTTTCCCTTCGTCGCGTCCAGACGACGCAACTTACGCCAAATTCTCATACCTGCGGAAGCGTGCCTCCTATCCCTACACACAAGCATACATAGCAAAGGGGGTAGCATGGACAAGATATACATAAACAACATTTCATAAATACGATTAGCGTTAGGTACAGACTACCAAAAGAAAACCACTAGCTGCAGATCATCCTACGCTCTACTAATCCTCAAAACATCGGGATTCCGCCATGACTCAGTCCTCCTCGTCGGAATCCTCCACAGGGTCCTCCTCTGGATCCTCCTCCTCGGTGTCCATCGCATCGCCCTCCTCGTGGCCATCTATCTCGGAGCGCCCTGGAGACGGCAACTCCTGCTTCGGGTCGGGGTCGATCACCTGGCCTCCATATTCTGCAGGCTGGAGCCAAAACGGGTCTTCCTCCATGGGAATCGGGGAATCTCTCTGGGGTCCCTCAAAGCCATGTAGGCCCTCTCTAAACCAAGCCTCGAATCTATGGGGCACTAAATAAGGACCTCCCTGATCTACGAGCACAGTCGTCACATGCCTATGCCACAGGGTAGCGTGCATATCAAAATGGAGGGTAATCTGGGTGTCCATCTGGATTGGCAGACCAAAAAGCATCGGTGGCACATCCATCATTGGCGACCTGGATCTGAAAAAGGCGACAACCAACGCCAGTGAGTCGAGGACTCAGCAAGCTCACCACTAATCCTAGCGTAGGGCCTGGATATACGAGTGGGGTTGGTCCTAACCAGTAACTAGGGTTTGGTACTCGGAGTCCAACGCTCTCGATCTCCCCAGTTATCATCAAGCCTCATGTAGCCAATACGAATGTCGTCACAACAATTCATGCAATACAGACGATCAATATCGACAATCAACAATAACATTATGCAAATGCCACAGGCCTCAAACGGCCATCACAGATCCCATGGGTCAGCCCGCCTATCACTCCAATTCCCATCAGGGCTCTATCAACAGTGCCACACGGCATAAATCTCGGTGCCACATAGGCCCGTACCACACTGCGTTTCTGACGCCTTACGTTGGTCTCCCTTTTCTCTCCACTTCCCCTCAGGGCACAATCTCATGTCACATCTCCAATGACTCATGCAATGCTCCGAATGTATGCAGGGCCCAGATGATCGCATCAATAACTCAACACAGAGCATGCATGCCAATAATCATAAGTGCAAGACAGAGCACATCGATCGACCAACTGATACATCTCATGATCAACGAGCCAAGCAGACATAGATCAATTATCTCTATCCACAAAGTTTCGATAACCCAAGTCCGCCTTACATCTTAAACAGTGGTCTACTATACTATCAATTATCCAAGGACAATCCACTCATCGAGCCCATATAAACCAAGGTCTAATCTAATGAAGGGCCTCTAATTAATCAAGCTAAGTTCGACTGGGCCTAAGGCCCACTTCAATAGTTGAGGTCCAATAACTAATTCTTAAATTAATTCATATGGGTTGGGCCTATTATTTTATTAATTTCGTGCAAGGCCCAAGCCCATTTCTAAAGGTTTACTATTCAAGCCCATATTCATTATTTTAGGCCCAATTCAAGTACCCAAGCCCATATGCATTTTTGGGTTTCATTCTTTAATGTTCATGGACTTAATTTAGGCCCAATTTAAAAGGATTTTCGTCTATTAGTGGCCCATTAATTAGATTAGGTCCATTTTGTTTAGTTTTGGCCCAATTACTTGAAATAAAGACTCCTAAGCCCAACACTTTACTTTGGCCCGTTAAACCACACACTCAAGCCCATAATCTCGGTCCACCAACCATATTTCCGAGGCCCATTCATAAGCCTAATTTCGTCCATCATCATGCCCATTAATTTCACTTAGGCCCGGTAGCTTGTTTTTGATCCATTTAGTGTAAATTAAGTCCCCTAAACCCATTGATACCTCACGGCCTCACCAACACACGCCTACCTCACCATTTGCAGCCCACACTTAGTATTTTAGGGCTCATTCCACATACTAACAGCCCCCATTTTTAACTCAAATCAAGATTTCCAACATGTTTAGTCCATGGTAAACTTACCCTTATTCTCATTTCAACCTCACATCAAGCCTAACCGTCTCTAGCCTATCTTCCTACACGCATATACTACTAACCTAAACTAGAGTTAGTAGTAGAGCTTACCTTAGAGGAGCCGAAATCAACAACGACGGACGACGGAGCGAGGAACGGCCGAATGTGGCTCACGGCCTACAAGGAAGTTTGGGTTCGGTTGGCTATTGAACGGTGCCTCACGTTCATGGAAATGGAAGAAAGGTGAGTCAAGAAGCTTACCAAGGAGTGGGGATGATCGGCGGTGAGGGACGGTGGCCGAACGACGACAAACGACGACGATGGTCGGGCGGCCGGCTTGAAAACCCGAGGGAGATAGAGAAGAGGTGAGTTGAGGTCGGGCTTCAAGTGGCTCTCAAGGCCACGGAACAACAAAGGAAGGATGAGAAGGGGCTTACCGTGAGGTGGTGGCGATGGGGAAGGTGGCGGACGACGGTGGCTCACGGTGGAGCTCGGGCGGACGGCGGCGGAAGTGAAAGGAAGGAGAAGAAAATGAAGAGGAGAGGGGAGAGAGGTTTCGGCCGAAAATGGGAGAGTGAGGGAGGAGAGAGAGAGGTTTATGTGGGTTATAGTGAAATTCAAAATAAGATAATGGGGTTAGGTTGAATAGTGACAAGGATATGATGTTTACTATGCTTGAATGACACTTGATTTACTTGATGGATTGATGGATTGACATTCTTGGAAATTGTGCCATGATGTGACCGATGGATTTAATTGATTGATTGACAAGACATCGATTGATTTGACAACTGATTTGACTTGTCTCGATTTGCGTGCCAAATGCACCGATCGGGTCCCGAGCGCGAACGAATTTCAGACAGGATTTGATTTTGATTAATCGAATCTACTTTCAAAAATCCTAATTCAACTAATTCTAAGGACTGAGCATTTACCGGGGGCATTTCGGTAATTTTCCAATCACGTCTTACTTCACGACGTACACCGGCTGTCTGCCCTTCTGGCGACATTTCTGAAACTGACTTTATTTCGTAATTGTGTTTGTCTTACTAATTCGATTGTCCGGAGTCGGATTTCATTTCGTGGTCAATTTCATTAATTTACGACTCTGTCTCTGTCTCAGACCAACGGGCGGCTGTTTGGAAAATTCTCCCCAGTTAGCCTTTCCCCTTCGGTTGGTCATCTCAGGGTAGCTAATCCTGAGTGAGCGTCGATCAGAGGGTATTAACGAAGGGTTTCCATTCCTTTAGAAATTCCGATATTTGGGTCGAATTTTCAGACTGTTACAGGGGTCGTCCCCCATGGGTATCGGGGCATCTCTCAAGGGCCCCTCCATACCTAACTCGTCCTCTCTATACCAGGTCTCGAACTTATAGGGAACAAACTGGGGACCTCCCTGATCCACCCATACAGTAGTCAGTCGTCTGAGCCACATTGTAGCACTTTCATCATAATGGCGGGTAACCTCGGGCTCCATCTGCACTGGCAGGCCAAAGAACACAGGGGGTGCGGCCATCATTGGCGTCTGGGATCTGAAAATATGGCAACCACTGTAACAGTCTGAAAATTCGACCCAAATATCGGAATTTCTAAAAGAATGGAGACACTTCGTTAATACCCTCTGATCGACGCTCACTCAGGATTAGCTACCCTGAGATGACCAACCGAAGGGGAAAGGCTAACTGGGGAGAATTTTCCAAACAGCCGCCCGTTGGTCTGAGACAGAGACAGAGTCGTAAATTAATGAAATTGACCACGAAATGAAATCCGACTTCGGACAATCGAATTAGTAAGACAAACACAATTAAGAAATAAAGTCAGTTTCAGAAATGTCGCCAGAAGGGCAGACAGCCGGTGTACGTCGAGAAGCAAGACGTCAATGGAAAATTACCGAAATGCCCCCGGTAAATGCTCAGTCCTTAGGATTAATAGAATTAGGATTTTTGAGAGTAGATTCGACTAATCAAAATCAAATCCTGTCTAAAATTCGTTCGCGCTCGAGACCCGATCGGTGCATTTGGCACGCAAATCGAGGCAAGTCAAATCAGTTGTCAAATCAATCGATGTCTTGTCAAATCCATCGGTCAATCATGGCACAAGTTCCCATGCAATCTATCAAGTCAAATCCAAGGTACAAAGTCACACCCATCAAGAGTACAAGTCTCATCACATACACTATTCCACCTAACCCACTACCATAATTTGAAATTTCCAAATATTAGACTTAAGCCTTCACTCTCTCTCTCCTCTCTCATTTCTCTCATTCGGCTCTCTCTCTCCCTCACTCTCCCTCCCGAAACCTCTCCTCCCTTCTCAACTCTCTCTCGGCTTCTCTCCCTCCCGTTGCCGTGCCGCCCGACCACCGCGGGCCGCCGTTGTCCGTCATTCTCCTCCGTCGTCGCCACCTCGAGGTAAGCCTCTCTCCTCCCTTCTCCTTGTTGTCCCGTGGCCATGAGAGCCCTTGAAACCACACCTCAACCTCACCGTCCATCTCTCTCTCGGTGGCCCTTGTGTAGCCGCCTTTGTCGTCGTCGATCATCGTCGTTCGGCCACCGCTCCTCACCGTCAACCACCCTCAACTCTTGGTAAGTCCTCTTAGCCTACTCTTGTTCATTTTCCTCGGCTTGGACCCCCACGAGATGCCCGAAACAGCCCCCCTCCTCACCGACGTTCCATTCGTCGTTTCGGCCTCGAACTTGGACCCGATCAAACCCACTTGCCTTCCCTCGGTTCCTCACTTGCTTGTCATGTTTCATGATGACTCTAGGGCCTAGAGGAGCCTTGGAGCCGCCACCAACGGCCCCCCAACCGCCGATCACCCCCTCTTGGCCGAAAGCTCATTCGGCCGTTCCTCGCTCCGTCCTTCGTTGTCGTCGTTTCCAACCATTCCCGGTAAGCTCTACCCCAAATCTTGGACTAGGCTAGTTGTATATGTGTATGTGGGGTGGTATTATGGGCTAGTGATTGTGATTAGGAAAGTTAGTGTGTGATTTAAGGTTGGATTGGTCGAGGCTAATGGATCAATATGCGGATTTGGGGCCAAGTGAGGGGCTGTTAGAACGTGAAATGGGCCTTAAAAGGCTAAGTGTGGGCTGCAATTGATGAGGTAGGCGTGTGGTGGAGAGGCCGTGAGGTGTTATTGGACTTAGGGGGCTTAATTTGCACTAATTTGACCAAAAACAAGTTAACGGGCCTAAGATATCCTAATGGACTTGCCAATGGACGAAACTAACAACTTGAATGGGCCTCGAAAACATGATTAGAGGGCTGCATTAGTAGGTTTGGGCGTGTACATTAGTGGGCCAAAGGAAAATAATGGGCTTGGGAATCTTAAATTCAAGTAATTGGGCCAAAACTAAACTAAATGGGCCTAATCCAACTAATGGACCACTAATGGACGAAAATCCACTTAAATCGGGCCTAATTTATGTCCATGAACACTAAGATATGAAACCCAAAAATGTATATGGGCTTGGGTTATCAAATTGGGCTTAAAATATTGGAAATGGGCCTAAATAGTAAACCCTTAAAAATGGGCTTGGGCCTCACACGAAATTAATAAAATAATAGGCCCAACCCATATGAATTAATTTAAGAATTAATTATTGGACCTCAACTATTGAAGTGGGCCTTGGGCCCAGCCGAGCTTAACTTGATTAACTAAGACTCTTAATTAGATTAGACTTTGGGTTATGGGCTCGAATTATGGATTGGCCTTGGGTAAGTAATAGCGTGATGGAATCTTGTACAAGTTGTAAGGCAAGTTTAGACGAGCGATAGTTCGAGAGCCTTTTTTGGAGAATGTTAATAAATTTCAAGTACTTGATCTTCGTATGTACAGTAAGATGAATATGAGATTCAGTGATGATGGAATGATGTGCTCTACTCTTGCGTTATATTCTTTGGCATGCATGCTCTGTGTTGAGTTATTGATGTGATCATCTGGGCCCTGCATACATTCAGAGCATTGCATGAGTCACTGGAGATGTGACATGAGATTGTGCCCTGAGGGAAGTGGAGAGAAAAGGGAGACCAACGTAAGGCGTCAGAAACGCAGTGTGGTACGGGCCTATGTGGCACCGAGAATTTTGCCGTGTGGCACTGTTGGTAGCGCCCTGATGGGAGATGGAGAGAAAAGGGAGGCCAGCATAAGGCGTCCGAGACGCAGCGTGGCATGCCGTGTGGCACTATTGGTAGAGCCCTGATGGGAATTGGAGTGATAGGCGGGCTGGTCCTTGGGATCTATGATGGCCGTTTGAGGCCTGTGGCATTGCATACCATGATTGCTGATTGTTGATATTGCCCGTCTTTATTGCATGAACCATTGTGATGAAACTCGTACCGACTATATGAGGTGTGATGATAACTGGGGAGATCGAGAGCGTTGGACTCCGGGTACTAAACCCTAGTTACTGGTTAGGACCGACCCCACTTGTATATCCTACCCTACGCTAGGATTAGTGGTGAGCTTGCTGAGTCCTCGACTCACTGGCGTTGGTTGCCACCTTTTTCAGATCCAGGTCACCAGTGATGGATGTGCCACCGATGCTTTTTGGTCTGCCGATCCAGATGGACACCCAGATTACCCTCCATTTTGATATGCACGCTACTCTGTGGCATAGGCATGTGACGACTGTACTCGTAGATCAGGGTGGTCCTTATTTAGTGCCCCATAGATTCGAGGCTTGGTTTAGAGAGGGCCTACATGGCTTTGAGGGACCCCAGAGAGATTCCCCGATTCCCATGGAGGAGGACCCGTTTTGGCTCCAGCCTGCAGAATATGGAGGCCAGGTGATCGACCCCGACCCGAAGCAGGAGTTGCCGTCTCCAGGGCGCTCCGAGATAGATGGCCACGAGGAGGGCGATGCGATGGATCCCGAGGAGGAGGACCCTGTGGAGGATTCCGACGAGGAGGACTGAGTTATGGCAGAATTCCGTTGGTTCGAGGATTAGGTTGTTAGCGTAGGAAGATCTGTACTTAGCAGTTTCTTTTGGGAGTCTGTACCTAACGCTGATTATATTATGAAATGCTAATTTTGCTTATCTTGATTTTGCTACCCCTTTGTCATGTATGCTTGTGTGTATGGATAGAAGGCACGCTTCCGTAGGTATGAGAATTTGGCGCAAGCCGCGTCGTCTGGTTGCGACGAAGAGAAAGTATCCCTGGGCCGTCGCTTATCGTGAACCAGGCGAGCGCGAGGTGTATCTTCCGCAGGAACGGGATGCCGCATTCCCGAGTAGGGATCCGGGGCGTGACATCCCCGTTCGAGTGGTATCAGAGCAAGGTCAGCTCGATACGAGACCGTTCGAGGTTTTGGAGTGATAAGGATGTTGATTTTGGGGTAGTTAGATAGATAGACCCTAGGCCTAAGGATAGGAAAGGGGTAGAATGCATGATTTGATTGGCGCATGCGATTGCCTAGCAGAATCGATTGTTTAAAGTAGCCTTTGGATAAGGTGTTTTATGCTAAGCTGCAGGTGCGTCAGGACCTGAGGTAAGACTCTATGGCAGAGCCCCATGAGTAGGGCGCTTGAATGCTGATTGCTGAATGTTAGTCTGGGAAGTATCGCATGTGGTTGTATGCCTAGTCGGCTGTCGCGCGCTGCTTGACCATCATGCATTACATGATTTCTGCACCGAAAGCAAAATGGTTTAGAAATGGAAAATCATTGTTGAAAAAGGAGATTTGGATTTCGAAAGAAATGCATGCATTCATGTTGTTGGATTTGGTGACCGTCAGCCTGGTATGGGACAGGATTGACGGGACGTCTAAAAATTGTGATGAAGCGTGGTTGGGACACGTGGAGTGGGATTCTCTTTGTCTATGAATTTCTTAGGACAACTGTTCGCACCAAGAAACGATGAGGGCGGGGAGTGGTCGCCGGGGCAGAGACCTGATCAAGGAAGCGGCTCCCGACAGGCTTCTAGTTGAGGTTGCGAACAGAGTGGCCTGGGTTATGCATTTGCAGGGTTGAGTCTAGATGTCGACCGGGTTCAACTGCATTTAAGCTGCAGCGAGTATTTACATGCATAAACATGTCAGTGGACGCGACAGTAGACGAAAGCTTGGTTGCTAGACTTAGAGTCCCGGATTCCTGAATGGGAATTTCGTTGTTTTAGGTGTGAGTGTTAGCAAGGATGAGCAATAGGGGCAGAAGACCGACTGCCGGTGCATCGAGCTCGAGGGCTCCTGAGTCTGAAGGAGACCCTAGGATCGAAGAGATGATGAGAGTCCTGACGGAAGTGAGTAACTTGATGGCTAGGCAAGCTGCTGAGAGAGCTGCCACTGTTGCCCAAGCAGCTGAGGCCGCTTTGGCCGCTGCGAATGGAGCCAATGGAGGCAATGGGCATGGAAATGGTGGACGTCAGACTCACCATATGATGGAGCAGTTTCTGAAGTTGCAGCCGTCGAAGTTCGATGGCAGTGGTGGTCCAGAGGTAGCTGCCTTGTGGATCGAGCAACTGGAGAAGGCTTTCTCCGTGTTGGGTTGCGCAGACGAGGAAAAGGTTTCGCTGGCAACTTATCAGCTTCAGAGTACTGCAGATGATTGGTGGAAAGCCACCAGAGGACGAGTCTTTCTGGATGGTATGAGGCCGAACTGGACCGCCTTCTGTGCAGCATTCAATGGCAAGTATTTCTCTGAGGCAGCCCAGGAAAGGAAAATGGAAGAGTTCATCAGGCTCCGCCAAGGATCGCTGACTGTGGACCAATATGAGGGCGAATTTGCCAGGCTGTCCAAGTTTGCACGAAGGCTGATTGATGACCCATGGGACAAGGCCAGGAGATTCAGGGAAGGATTGAGGCCCGAATTGAAAAGTATGATCATCGCCACTGGGCTGAGGGACTACAACGAGATCTATGAGCGAGCCCTGGCGATAGAACGGGATCTGCAAGAAAAGGCCGCCGCATCTGGGTCGCGGTTTATGCCAAGAGGGAACTTTAGAGACTTTGGCAAGAGGCCAATGAAGGACAACCGCAGGTTCGTTCCACCTGCGAGAAGAACCTTGGGAAAGCCGTCATCCCCCGGGAATCAGAACTGCCGTGACTGTGGCAGGAGGCATGGGAACAGTCCTTGCCCGAGAAAGATTGGAGGCTGCTTTGGATGTGGCCAGACGGGACATATCCTGAGGAACTGCCCGAGGAAAGGTCAGAGACCCCCGTTCCAGCAACAGCAACAGCAGCCACCGCAGATGGTGAACGCTCCGCAAGGAAACCAGAACCGTCCGCCTGCTCAGGGACGAGTGTATGCAATGGCGCGCAAGGACGCTGAGAATGCGCCAGGGGTGATCACAGGTACCGTTTCTCTCTGTGGTCATACCGCTTATGCCTTGTTTGATCCGGGAGCATCGCACTCTTTCGTATCTGCACGTTTTGTTGAGTTGTCTGGGATGAATGTTAAGCCATTGGATGTGACCTTGCATGTAACCACCCCGTTGAAGGATAGAGTGATTATTGCGTTAGGATGTAAGGGGTGTAAGTTAGCTCTGGGCGATAGGCAAGAAGAAATTGACTTAGCTGTTCTGCCCATGTATGATTTTGATGTGATTGTTGGCATGGATTGGTTGGTTAGACATGGGGCAGTGATAGACTGTGGTAGGAGTATCATACAGCTAAACCCAGTAGGCCACCCTGGGTATGAATTTAAGGGAAATCGTGGAGGAACGTCGATTCCTTGGATCTCATCCTTAGAGGCGACCAAGTTAATGGATGAAGGTTGCCTGGGATTCCTAGCATCGGTGTCAGATTCGTCTGCCCTAGAAATGAAGTTAGAAGAAGTGCCTGTAGTAAGTGAGTATCCAGATGTATTTCCTCAAGAGTTGCCTGGATTGCCACCTGAGCGTGACGTAGAGTTTGTGATTGAGTTGGCACCTGGAACGGAGCCGATCTCGAAAGCACCGTATAGAATATCGTTGTCGAATTGAAGGAATTGAAGGTGCAAATGCAAGAGCTGCTGGATAAAGGATTTATCCGCCCCAGTGCTTCACCATGGGGAGCTCCGGTGCTATTTGTTAAGAAGAAGGATGGATCACTAAGACTGTGCATCGATTACAGACAGTTGAACCAAGTGACGATCAAGAATAAGTATCCTCTACCAAGGATTGATGACCTGTTCGACCAACTTCAAGGTGCTTGCGTGTTCTCCAAGATAGACCTAAGGACAGGCTATCACCAGTTAAGGATTAAGAAAGAGGATGTGCCTAAGACTGCTTTTAGGACGAGGTATGGGCACTATGAGTTCACCGTTATGCCGTTTGGATTGACAAATGCTCCAGCCACATTTATGGATATGATGAATCGAGTGTTCAAGGAGTTTTTGGATCAATTCGTGATAGTCTTCATTGATGACATATTAGTGTATTCGAAGAGTTCTGAGGACCACGAGGAACACTTAAGGATTGTCCTGCTGACGTTAAGAGAACACTCGCTGTATGCGAAGTTTAGTAAGTGCGAGTTTTGGTTAAGCAGAGTGGCGTTCCTTGGACATATAGTATCTGGAGAAGGAATATCAGTGGATCCAGCAAAGATAGAGGCTGTGGAGAAATGGCCGAGACCTACGACCGTAACGGAAGTACGAAGTTTCCTTGGATTGGCTGGGTACTATAGACGCTTTGTGGAAAGGTTCTCTGTGATAGCGTCTCCTCTGACGCGTTTGTTGAAAAAGGAAACAAAGTTTCAATGGACTGAGAAGTGCGAGGAAAGTTTTCAGGAGTTGAAGGATCGATTGACTTCCGCACCAGTCTTAACCATTCCGTCTGGACCAGGAGGATTTGAAATATACAGCGATGCGTCATTAAGAGGATTGGGGTGTGTCTTGATGCAGCATGGACAAGTGGTAGCTTATGCATCTCGACAATTGAGGCCGCATGAGATGAATTACCCGACGCACGACTTGGAGTTAGCTGCGATTGTCTTTGCATTGAAGATTTGGAGGCATTATCTGGTGGGAGAGAAATTCCAGATTTTTACGGACCATCAGAGTTTGAAGTATCTGTTCTCGCAGAAGGAGCTGAATATGAGGCAGCGTCGTTGGATGGAGTTGTTGAAGGACTACGACTGCGATATTTTGTACCATCCAGGAAAGGCGAATAAGGTGGCAGATGCTCTGAGTAGGAAGTCGAGCATTGCGCATATGATGGTCAAGGAGTGGACATTACTGGGGGAAATTAGAGACTCTGAGTTTAAGATGGAGGTTGGAAGCCTCTCGAGTCTGCTGGCTACGTTGCGGATCGAACCAGAGATTCAGCTAAGAATCAAGGAGATGCAGTCTACGGACCCAGACATTCAGAAGATTGTGATGATGAATGTAGAGGAGAGAAAGGCTGAGTTCCAAGTAACTGCTGATGGAATATTGAAGTTTAGGGGACGTCTGTGCGTGCCAAACGATGAAGAGCTGAAGGAAAGGATTTTGGCTGAGGCGCACAGAAGTAACTACAGTATTCATCCAGGGAGTACTAAGATGTATCAGAATTTGCGTCAGCACTATTGGTGGAATGGAATGAAGGTGGATGTGGCTAAGCATGTAGCTAAGTGTCTGACGTGCCAACAGGTAAAGGCACAGCATTGCAAGCCTGGAGGATTATTACAACCATTGGAAATCCCAGAGTGGAAATGGGAGCATGTCACTATGGATTTCGTGACAGGACTACCGAGAAGTCAGAGAGGCAATGATTCGATTTGGGTAATAGTGGACAGACTGACGAAATCAGCTCATTTCATTGCAGTACGAAAGGACTCTACGCTGGAAAGGTTGGCTGAGTTGTATGTGAGGCAGATTGTGAGGATTCATGGAGTACCAGTAAGTATTGTATCAGACAGAGATCCTCGTTTCACCGCTACATTTTGGAAGAGTCTGCAGGGTGCTTTGGGAACAGAGTTGAGATTCAGTACAGCCTACCACCCTCAGACTGATGGTCAGTCGGAAAGGACGATACAGACTTTGGAAGACATGCTGAGAGCTTGTGTGGTTGATTTCAAAGGAGGTTGGGAAGAGCAGTTGCATTTGGTGGAATTCGCCTACAACAACAGCTACCAGCAGAGTATCAAAATGGCACCATTTGAGGCACTGTATGGAAGGGCCTGTAGAACGCCAATCTGTTGGGACGAAGTTGGTGAGAAAAGTATAACAGGCCCAGAATTAGTGCAGCAGTCAGTTGAGGCAGTCAGAGTGATCAGAGACAGATTGAGGACTGCGCAGAGTAGGCAGAAGAGTTATGCAGACAAGAGACGTAAGCCATTGGAATTCCAAGTTGGGGATCATGTGTTTCTGAAGGTGTCGCCGATGCGAGGACTATCTCGGTTTGGCAAGAAAGGAAAGCTTAGTCCAAGATTCGTCGGGCCATTCGAGATTTTGGAGAAGATCGGGACATTAGCTTATCGTCTTGCACTGCCGCCGAACTTATCGCAGATTCATAATGTGTTTCATGTTTCGATGCTTCGAAAGTACGAGCCGGACCCTGGCCATATACTCGATCATGAAGTCATTGAAGTGGATGAACGCGTCTCATACGTGGAAAGACCAGTAAGGATAGAAGATCGTAAGGAGCAAGTCTTGAGGAACAAGACAATACCGCTGGTCAAGGTTATCTGGGAGCACCATGGGACTGAAGGAGCGACTTGGGAAAGCGAGGACGAAATGAAGAAGAAGTACCCGTATCTATTTGAGTAGATCGATGTAATCTCCATTTTGTTGTAAGGATTGGTGGATGTAAATTTCGAGGACGAAATTTTTATAAGAAGGGAAGAATTGTAACAGTCTGAAAATTCGACCCAAATATCGGAATTTCTAAAGGAATGGAGACACTTCGTTAATACCCTCTGATCGACGCTCACTCAGGATTAGCTACCCTGAGATGACCAACCGAAGGGGAAAGGCTAACTGGGGAGAATTTTCCAAACAGCCGCCCGTTGGTCTGAGACAGAGACAGAGTCGTAAATTAATGAAATTGACCACGAAATGAAATCCGACTTCGGACAATCGAATTAGTAAGACAAACACAATTAAGAAATAAAGTCAGTTTCAGAAATGTCGCCAGAAGGGCAGACAGCCGGTGTACGTCGAGAAGCAAGACGTCAATGGAAAATTACCGAAATGCCCCCGGTAAATGCTTAGTCCTTAGGATTAATAGAATTAGGATTTTTGAGAGTAGATTCGACTAATCAAAATCAAATCCTGTCTAAAATTCGTTCGCGCTCGAGACCCGATCGGTGCATTTGGCACGCAAATCGAGGCAAGTCAAATCAGTTGTCAAATCAATCGATGTCTTGTCAAATCCATCGGTCAATCATGGCACAAGTTCCCATGCAATCTACCAAGTCAAATCCAAGGTACAAGTCACACCCATCAAGAGTACAAGTCTCATCATATACACTATTCCACCTAACCCACTACCATAATTTGAAATTTCCAAATATTAGACTTAAGCCTTCACTCTCTCTCTCCTCTCTCATTTCTCTCATTCGGCTCTCTCTCTCCCTCACTCTCCCTCCCGAAACCTCTCCTCCCTTCTCAACTCTCTCTCGGCTTCTCTCCCTCCCGTTGCCGTGCCGCCCGACCACCGCGGGCCGCCGTTGTTCGTCATTCTCCTCCATCGTCGCCACCTCGAGGTAAGCCTCTCTCCTCCCTTCTCCTTGTTGTCCCGTGGCCATGAGAGCCCTTGAAACCACACCTCAACCTCACCGTCCATCTCTCTCTCGGTGGCCCTTGTGTAGCCGCCTTCGTCGTCGTCGATCATCGTCGTTCGGCCACCGCTCCTCACCGTCAACCACCCTCAACTCTTGGTAAGTCCTCTTAGCCTACTTTTGTTCATTTCCCTCGGCTTGGACCCCCACGAAATGCCCGAAACAGCCCCCTCCTCACCGACGTTCCATTCGTCGTTTCGGCCTCGAACTTGGACCCGATCAAACCCACTTGCCTTCCCTCGGTTCCTCACTTGCTTGTCATGTTTCATGATGTCTCTAGGGCCTAGAGGAGCCTTGGAGCCGCCACCAACAGCCCCCCAACCGCCGGTCACCCACTCTTGGCCGAAAGCTCATTCGGCCGTTCTTCGCTCCGCCCTTCGTCGTCGTCGTTTCCAACCATTCCTGGTAAGCTCTACCACTAATCTTGGACTAGGCTAGTTGTATATGTGTATGTGGGGTGGTATTATGGGCTAGTGATTGTGATTAAGAAGGTTAGTGTGTGATTAAGGTTGGATTAGTTGAGGCTAATGGACTAGTATGCGGATTTGGGCCAAGAGAGGGGCTGTTAGCGTGTGAAATGGGCCTTAAAATGCTAAGTGTGGGCTGCAAATGATGAGGTAAGTGTGTGGTGGAGAGGCCGTGAGGTGTTATTGGGCTTAGGGGGCTTAACTTGCACTAATTTGATCAAAAACAAGTTAACGGGCCTAAGATATCCTAATGGACTTGCCAATGGACGAAACTAACAACTTGAATGGGCCTCGAAAACATGATTAGAGGGCTGCATTAGTAGGTTTGGGCGTGTACATTAGTGGGCCAAAGGAAAATAATGGGCTTGGGAATCTTAAATTCAAGTAATTGGGCCAAAACTAAACTAAATGGGCCTAATCCAACTAATGGACCACTAATGGACGAAAATCCACTTAAATCGGGCCTAATTTATGTCCATGAACACTAAGATATGAAACCCAAAAATGTATATGGGCTTGGGTTATCAAATTGGGCTTAAAATATTGGAAATGGGCCTAAATAGTAAACCCTTAAAAATGGGCTTGGGCCTCACACGAAATTAATAAAATAATAGGCCAACCCATATGAATTAATTTAAGAATTAATTATTGGACCTCAACTATTGAAGTGGGCCTTGGGCCCAGCCGAGCTTAACTTGATTAACTAAGACCCTTAATTAGATTAGACTTTGGGTTATGGGCTCGAATTATGGATTGGCCTTGGGTAAGTAATAGCATGATGGAATCTTGTACAAGTTGTAAGGCAAGTTTAGACGAGCGATAGTTCGAGAGCCTTTTTTGGAGAATGTTAATAAATTTCAAGTACTTGATCTTCGTATGTACAGTAAGATGAATATGACATTCAGTGATGATGGAATGATGTGCTCTACTCTTGCGTTATATTCTTTGGCATGCATGCTCTGTGTTGAGTTATTGATGTGATCATCTGGGCCCTGCATACATTCAGAGCATTGCATGAGTCACTGGAGATGTGACATGAGATTGTGCCCTGAGGGGAAGTGGAGAGAAAAGGGAGACCAACGTAAGGCGTCAGAAACGCAGTGTGGTACGGGCCTATGTGGCACCGAGATTTATGCCGTGTGGCACTGTTGGTAGCGCCCTGATGGGAGATGGAGAGAAAAGGGAGGCCAGCATAAGGCGTCCGAGACGCAGCGTGGCGTGCCGTGTGGCACTGTTGGTAGAGCCCTGATGGGAATTGGAGTGATAGGCGGGCTGATCCGTGGGATCGATGATGGCCGTTTGAGGCCTGTGGCATCGCATACTGTTATTGTTGATTGATGATATTGCCCGTCTTTATTGCATGAACCATTGTGGTGAAACTCGTACCTACTATATGAGGTGTGAGGATAACTGGGGAGATCGAGAGCGTTGGACTCCGAGTACTAATCCCTAGTTATTGGTTAGGACCGACCCCACTCGTATATCCTACCCTACGCTAGGATTAGTGGTGAGCTTGCTGAGTCCTCGACTCACTGGCGTTGGTTGCCACCTTTTTCAGATCCAGGTCACCAGTGATGGATGTGCCACCGATGCTTTTTGGTCTGCCGATCCAGATGGACACCCAGGTTACCCTCCATTTGGATATGCACGCTACTCTGTGGCATAGGCATGTGACGACTGTACTCGTAGATCAGGGAGGTCCTTATTTAGTGCCCCATAGATTCGAGGCTTGGTTTAGAGAGGGCCTACATGGCTTTGAGGGACCCCAGAGAGATTCCCCGATTCCCATGGAGGAGGACCCGTTTTGGCTCCAGCCTGCAGAATATGGAGGTCAGGTGATCGACCCCGACCCGAAGCAGGAGTTGCCGTCTCCAGGGCGCTCCGAGATAGATGCCACGAGGAGGGCGATGCGATGGATACCGAGGAGGAGGATCCAGAGGAGGACCCTGTGGAGGATTCCGACGAGGAGGACTGAGTTGTGGCAGAATTCCGTTGGTTCGAGGATTAGGTTGTTAGCGTAGGAAGATCTGTACTTAGCAGTTTCTTTTGGGAGTCTGTACCTAACGCTGATTATATTATGAAATGCTGATTTTGCTTATCTTGATTTTGCTACCCCTTTGTCATGTATGCTTGTGTGTATGGATAGAAGGCACGCTTCCGCAGGTATGAGAATTTGGCGCAAGCCGCGTCGTCTGGTTGCGACGAAGAGAAAGTATCCCTAGGCCGTCGCTCATCGTGAACCAGGCGAGCGCGAGGTGTATCTTCCGCAGGAACGGGATGCCGCGCTCCCGAGTAGGGATCCGGGGCGTGACAACCACCGCCAGTGAGTCGAGGACTCAGCAAGCTCACCCCTAATCCTAGCGTAGGATAGAGTATACTAGTGGGATCGGTCCTATCCATTAACTAGGGTTTCAGGTCATCTGACTCGCGTAGGGTGAGGTACGCTCACTGGATGGGTCATGTCCGGCAATTAATAAGACGAACTAGCACTCTCTACCCAAACGGTCTCAGCGGTACCATAATAAAACGTAAACGTACACAGGCCAAACCAATCAGGCAAGCATGCGTTTAATAAGGCAGTCTCGCATAACGTGAATGATTATCATCTATGCCATGACCTCAGATTCATTATTCGGTTTTCAATGTTCATTTTGTACTGCCAGAGTTTCGTCTTGACCAGCGTGTCACGCCTCAGGTCTCATACTCATGCATGCATATGCCAATGCTCAAATGTTCAAATGCTCATTGCTTGTGCCTCAATGCACATCACCCATTGTCCATGCACCCGCATATACGCCTCCAGCGCGCAAAGACCCAGGTGCACAATATCCTCCTAGTGCTTCAACCCGCATAGCGTCAAAACTAAGACCCGGGTAGGCACCCTTATCTCTCCAGCTACCCCGTGCCGAGCACGTCCGGGCGCACAACATCCTTATACTCCCTATTCCCCGCGTAACAACGCATCAGGGCCCATCCAACATGTCACACCTCCCGGTGACTAATGCCATACTCATGAAATATGGTGCTCAAACAATGTCGAACAGAGAATCAGTCACAGAGCATGCATTCACGAAGGTACATGAGTACAGGAGCAAAGCATTTCTAGAAATCATCTGAGCTACTCGCGTTCAGTAGAACAGGCCACATGTGTACCTAGTACTCTAAAAGCGGATTCTCGCTCATTTAGGTTCAATCAGACGTCCCACATTAAGCCATTTACTTCCCTTGAACAATCCTCTCGAATGAACCTCAGCCGTGGTTAACATCGCCCTTTGGAACCCGTTTATTTCAGGACTTGGTCCTATCAGACCCAATAATCCGGCCTAAGCGTAGTCTCTATCATTAGACCTCGGCCCATCGATGGCCCGTAATTAACATCTTAAAATCCTTTTGGATTCCAATTGATCTTATTAAATTTAATTAAGCCCAATATCTAAGGCCCAGTGGCCCTTTCTTTAGCTTCAGCCCATTAAGTTGAATTAGGCCCAATTGGGTCTAAGCTCACCTACTATTCACAAGCCCATGATTTAATTATAAGTAATTAAATATTTCAAGGCCCATTATTTTTATTAATTTCGAGTGAGGCCCAAGCCCATTTTTTAAGGCAAGCTTATTAAGCCCATTTTAGCATATTTAGGCCAAATTTCAAACCCTAAGCCCACATACTCTATTGGGCCCTAAAATTTTATATTCTAGACTATAATTGAGGCCCATTTTATTCTCATTTTCGTCCATATAAGGCCCACTAGCAAGACTTAAGCCCAATGATTCTATTTTGGCCCAATTAGTCCAAATTTTAACCCCTAAGCCTAATTACATCATAAGGCCCATCACTTCTCACACTCAATCCATCAACTTGCAGCCCATATCATCTAATTTGAAGCCCAATTTATGATGTCCAAGCCCAAGATTAACCCATCTTACAAAGCAACCAAACTAACCCTAATTAGATTAGCCTAAATTACTCTCTTATCATCTAGTCCACTTGGATCACCATACAAATCAGTATTTAAATCATGCATACACCATTCCTAAGAGGGGATTAGAGGCTAGCTTACCTTAGACGGACCGAATATAGCAATGACGGACGTCGGGGCCAAGAATGGCCGAATGGGTTCACGGCCAAGGGAAGATGGTCGGCGGTTGAGGCGGCTGTTCCGGCGCCCTCTTGAGACTTTCAAGACCAAGATGAGTAGAGAGAGAGATGGCCGACGGTGGCGGTGTGTGCTCCACGACGGCGGACGGCGGCTTGGGAGGGCGGACGAAGAAGAAGAGGAAAAGGAAAGAAGGAGAAGATGAGAGGGAGAGGAAGATGATGGTCTTCGGCCAAATGAAGGAGGAGGGTGAAGAGAGAGATCATACTATGAAGAAAATGGAAAATAAAGGTTAAAGTGGGTTAGGTAAGTGAATAGTGACCATGATGTGTACTTTTGTACTTTGACTTGATTGATGGATTTATCTTGAAACTTGTGCCATGATTGATTGATTTGATTTGATGGATTGATTGATGGGACATTGATTGATTTGACGCTTGATTTGACTTACCTCGATTTGTGTGCCAAATGCACCGATCGGGTCCCGAGCGCGAACGAACTTCGGACTGGATTTGGTTTTAATCTACCGTATTCACTCTCAAAAATTCTAATTTATCTAATTCTAAGGACTGAGCATTTACCGAGGGCATTTCGGTAATTTTCCATTCACGTCTTGCTTCGCGACGTGCACCGGCTGTCTGCCCTTCGGGCGACATTTCTGAAACTAAATCCATTTCTCCATTGTGACCATCTTAGAAACTCGATTGTCCAATACCGGAATTCATCTCGTGGCCAAATTCATTAATTTACGACTCTGTCGAAATCTCAGACCAACGGGCGGCTGTTTAGGAAAATTTCCTAGGTAACCATTCCCCTTCGGTTGGTCGTCTCGAGTTGATCAGACTCGAGTGAGGCTTAACTAGAGCGTATTAATGAAGTATATCCATTCAATTTATAAATTCCGGAAATGGGTCGAAAATCCAGAATGTCACAATTCTTCCCTCCTAAAAAAAAGTTTCGTCCTCAAAACTTGCCTTTTTCTTCGTTTCCCAACATGTAACCATCTCACGTTTGCTACCTCCTTCGACTATATGGCCTAATTAATCTTCTACTGCGCACTTTTGATCCCTCGTCTTTCTTTTTCACTACATTCTGCAATCTCAACTATTCAAAAGAACTCTCATCGACCTAAATTTCTTGTAGGTCCTTTTATCAACGTCAACCTATAGTTTCTTAACATTTCCTTATGGACAAGCCCAATCCATTCTCACTCTTGCTTATCCATACGGCCTACTTCAAAACCATTGAGTCCGTCTCATTTCTCTAAACAGAGCATCCCTTATATCTAGGATATGATACATCTCAGCCCCTTCTTTACGATGCTACTTCCAGATGCCACGCCTAGGACTTTGTTGGTTACGGTCTTTCAATTCAAGCGCATTTCACCCCCATCACGACACTATCGGATCACTAGCCAACTAGCTCGTGTGGGCCTCATCATGGATTGTCTTGATTGCACAATAGTGGTCCTCTCCGATTATTAAGGAGGTACAAATCACAATTACTCGACTTTCACCAACACTTTCAAGGCACTTTGACGTTTCTCACTAGAGGCATCTCACTAAAACATTCTGAAATAGCATTGGGGCTTTTATCATTTCTTTGCCTTTCTCAAATGACTATTTTCGCTTCATGATACTCTCCAGGCTTATCCCTTTCTATATTACATGCGTATCGGTTCTGTCACATATACTGCTTCACCATCCGCCTATCGATCTCATGATTAAGGGTACGCAAAGCTCTCATTTAAGATCCCAAAGTTTGCACCGCTTATCCATCTGACATTCTTTGCGGTTTTAAACATCCTTTGATCTTTCTCACATCACTTGATTGCACCAACAACTGTTAGATTAACTTTGAGTCTACTATAATTCTTTTACCAATCTCATCCTAGCACAAGAGAATTCCCTTTTTCTCCCTCTACCATCCAGTGATTCCATTACTAACATCCTGGTCTTTTGCTGGCACTCACCATCATGCGTACTCTACTGAGTGAAGCCACTCTTCCTATCCTGCTTAAGGTTTACCGAGCTAGCTTTCATATATCTTCCTTTGATTCCCTCTACATCCCTTCTCATTTTCCACTGTGTTACTTTGGAGTCTTCATATCCCACAAAAGTAATCTTTAACACAGGTTATCGACAAGTTGAAGTCATGGATTCGTTTGGTCACAACTTTCGTTACACCCTCTTAACAATACCAAGGAGGCTCCTAACTCAATCTCCATGATCGTCGATCTATATGGTGTCATTCAGGCACAGAGCATCTATTTCATTTCTTAAATAATCCACCTCTTATCACCAAGGACTTACCAAGTTCATCTTGTCAACTTGTGATATCAATTTTACATGTCAAGGCTCCCAGTCTTTGGTATCACTCCTTGAATTACCTCTTGTCAAACTCATATCGCAACCTGACTGCTAGAATTAAAAACGACCTCATACATGCGCCTTTCTCTTGTCTTTGCCTCGATGCCACAGACTGTCGTAATGCATGAATATCCTCAATTTTTTTTCCCACTTGCCTCGTATACCACTTATTTTTTAAACCCTTAGTTTCTGTCTTCACTTAAACCTCCAAACATTGTAAACGACCAATTTATATAAAACCAATCACTTGGAACCAATGTGGAGTACTCTATTTGGTCATTACTCGCATCGAGATCTCAATCATCTCGCCCGATCGAGGTCTACATTTAGAGTCAGCATCCTTATCTCCAAACTCAAGTTTAGTCCACCCTTAGCATTCTACCATCATCGTGTGCCTACTCATCAGTCACGTACTTCATGGGCCCTTGTAACATCAATGTCTAAATGCCATAGGCGATGATCATCTCCAGAATCGATCATTTAAATCCCAACTAACGCAACGCTTTTCCTGTCGCCCCTCATTACGAACCAAACTCATGCAATCCAATCGACTCATGGTCCAGGTTTACCATTTGCCTCATTGTGAATTTTATCCAATCATCTAGAACTTTTTGTAAGAATCCCATCTAAACCATCAAGGTCCGACACAATTCAAGCCTATAGTCTTCCAACATCGAGCCTTCGCAATTCCATGACTCCGATCTATTTCCCAAGGCTAACCATTAGAACTTCCAAATTCAAGCCTATTAGGATATAATCGTCACCATTTTTTCACCAGTCGCTCATTCTTATGCCATTCCAGGGCAACTCAGGTTTTTTCTCAACTCCTTCAATGATTGGTACGCCTCGTAGATCACTTACTTATATCAAATCTATACACTTTACATCCTGATCATCATATAAACTCGAAACATCCTCATAATCATCATGTTCTTGAGCGGGTCATCCCTTAAGCTCTCACGATTCGGATTCAAAAGCTTATCTCCTAAGCTTACCATCACCAACTTGCTAAATCACTACAATATGTCCTCAAGTTTGGGTATCAATAGTTCTTAATCACGATCGTATACTTTGGCTAGTCCTTCCTTTATACATTACGCCATTAAACTTTGAGCATACCCTTCAATCCGACTTTGCACCTGAGCTTTTCTAATGTTCATCAATTTATCAGCGAACCCCGATTGTACCTTCACTCTGGCCACTCATGAGATTCAACAACTAAAGTTATCAAGGCACTACACCTTCACATTGATAGGTGTCCCAAACAAGTATTCATCAAACTCCCAAGATTCAAGACTAAACCTTTATTTTTCAAGCTTATCCTCCAACATGTATCTGAGCTTCAATGCATATAGTCCACAAATGCCTACCATCTCATTACTATATTATTTCCACCAGGCGAGTCCATAGACAGGCACTCTTGCAATACAAACGCTAATGCAACCTACATCTAAGTTGTCCAGAGGCTGTAATTTACCAGTTAACCATTTAGTTCATGCCACTCTTTCTTGAACCGACTATGACCATTAACGAGATCGAAATACTTTATCGCAGGGATTACACCATCCTTCGACCATACCTAAATCCCAAGAACTAATTCCTGCAACTATCATCCTTGTTACTGCAATGTCTGTCTTGTTATTCACCTGTACGAACAACCTTACATCTTAAAGGTCTTACTGGCCATGCTTAAGCACATTCTCGTCCCAATCCAATAAGAGTATCTTTATTTTCCTTGACACACCCTCTGAATTTCCTCACATTTTGCTTTCATACTCATCCACAAATGTTTACTCTTGATGAAGCTTCAGGAAATTTTTCCATCCTTTTTTTCCTCTCGAGCGCCCTCTTCATCTTAGCACTTTAGTAGAGCAAACGCCTTTTTCTCACTTTTCCGTCCATAGGGTAACTACTTCCATCAAGATTAGATAACTTCACCTTCAAAAATAATTCCACTTACTAATGCATTTAATGGACTCCATTTCATATTTCTGTTGATCCTATCAATCTCATTGGCCTTGTTCACGGTGGCCACTACAGCTTTTGCAGCTCGGGCAACAATAGCAGCTCTTTCTTCAGTCTACCTGCCCATCGGATTCCCTTATTTCTTTCCACATTTTCCAGACCTCATCCATCCTTGGTTCTTCAACTGTAGAAACTTACTTCTGGTCCTCCACTCCCTCAAACTCAATTAGTTTCAGCTTCAGGAATTGCTCTACCACATGATGTATCTGACGACCTCCATTTCAATTACCCTTATCCCATTCGCTCCATTCACAGCAGCCAGAGCGGCATCAACTGCTGGGGCTACAATGGCAGTTCTTCTTGCCGCCTGCCTACCCATCAATTTATTGACTTCAATCAGGATCCTCATCATCTTTTCGATCCTAAGGTCTCATTCTGGTGCTAGAGCTCGCGAACTCTACGCGGCTGCGCTAGATCTTATGCCCCTATTGCTCATCATTCCTAATCTTATCCACTCCTGGACCCGATGTAATTCTTTCAGGAATTAGTAATCTAAACTACCATACAAGCTTTCGCCTGCTATCGCGTCTACTGACATGAATATGCATGTAAAATTCGCTGCAGCTTAAATGCAATTGAACCTGGTAGACATCTAGACTCAACCTCGTCAATGCACACCCTAGGCCACTCTGTTCGCCACCTCAACTAGAAGCCTGCCGGGAGCCGCTCCTTGAACGGGTCTCTGCCCCGGCGACCACTCCCCGCCCTCATCATTTCTTGGTGCGAACAGTTGTCCTAAGTTACCCATATCCAAGGAGAATCCCGTTCCACGTGTCCCATACCATGCTTCATTACAGTTTTTAGACGTCCCGTCAGACCTGTCCCATACCAGGCTGACGGTTACCCGATCCAACAACATGAGATGCATGTGCTTTTCAAATCCAAATCTCCCTTTTTAAACAGTTTCCAATTAAAACCATTTTGTTTTCAATGCATAAATCATGCAATGCATGATGGTCAAGCAGTGTGCGACAGCCGACTAAGCGTACAACCACAAACAACAGTCAACAATCAACAACAAACAACAACAATCAGCAACCAGCAAATCAGCAGTCATCATCCCAAAACCCTACTCATGGGGATATGCTTTAGAACCTTACCTCAGGTCCTGACGCACCTGCAATTCAGTTCATAGTTGCTATTGCCTCAGTCTATTCTAGGAAACTAATTAAACTAAACAATCACATGCGCCAATCAATTCATGCATTCTACCATGCCTAATCCTTAGGTCTAGGGTCTGTCTATCTAACTACCCCAAAATCAACAGCCTTATCACTCCAAATCCTCGAACGGTCTCGTATTGAGCTGACCTTGCTCTGATACCACTCGAACAGGGTTGTCACGCCCCGAGCCCCTCTCGAGCCCGCGACATCCCGCTCATACATTCAAATCTCTTCTCAGCGCTCGCATGGTCTAGGATACACGACGGCCCAGGGAATTACCTTCGTCGCGACCACACGGCGCGTCCATCAAAAACCATCATATGATCCTGTTAACCTGAACTTGAAACCTGCGGAAGCGTGCCTCCTATCCATACATGCATACATATGAAAATCGGGGTAGTACACAAAGGAGAAACACAAAGCATCCATATATACATGTTAACAAGGCGTTCGGTACAGACCCCCAAAAGAAAATTTCAACCCATGGTCTCGATACCTACGCTTACACTATCTCCCAAAAACTAGGCCAGCGTCAACAGAACTCAGTCCTCTAGCTGCTCCTCGGGATCCTCCTCCTGGTTGGTGTCCATGGCGTCGCCCTCCTTGTGGCCCGTCTATCTCCGAGCGTCCTGGGGACGACAGCTCCAACATCGGGTCGGGGTCGACCACCTCACCTCCATATACAGCAGGTCGTAAAATAGTGGGGTCGTCCCCCATGGGTATCGGGGCATCTCTCAAGGGCCCCTCCATACCTAACTCGTCCTCTCTATACCAGGTCTCGAACTTATAGGGAACAAACTAGGGACCTCCCTGATCCACCCATACAGTAGTCAGTCGTCTGAGCCACATTGTAGCACTTTCATCATAATGGCGGGTAACCTCGGGCTCCATCTGCACTGGCAGGCCAAAGAACACAGGGGGTGCGGCCATCACTGGCGTCTGGGATCTGAAAATATGGCAACCACCGCCAGTGAGTCGAGGACTCAGCAAGCTCACCCATAATCCTAGCGTAGGATAGAGTATACTAGTGGGATCGGTCCTATCCATTAACTAGGGTTTCAGGTCATCTGACTCGCGTAGGGTGAGGTACGCTCACTGGATGGGTCATGTCCGGCAATTAATAAGACGAACTAGCACTCTCTACCCAAACGATCTCAGCGGCACCATAATAAAACGTAAACGTACACAAGCCAAACCAATCAGGCAAGCATGCGTTTAATAAGGCAGTCTCGCATAACGTGAATGATTATCATCTATGCCATGACCTCAGATTCATTATTCGGTTTTCAATGTTCATTTTGCACTGCCAGAGTTTCGTCTTGACCAGCGTGTCACGCCTCAGGTCTCATACTCATGCATGCCATATGCCAATGCTCAATTGTTCAAATGCTCATTGCTTGTGCCTCAATGCACATCACCCATTGTCCATGCACCCGCATATACGCCTCCAGCGCGCAAAGACCCAGGTGCACAATATCCTCCTAGTGCTTCAACCCGCATAGCGTCAAAACTAAGACCCGGGTAGGCACCCTTATCTCTCCAGCTACCCCGTGCCGAGCACGTCCGGGCGCACAACATCCTTATACTCCCTATTCCCCGCGTAACAACGCATCAGGGCCCATCCAACATGTCACACCTCCCGGTGACTAATGCCATACTCATGAAATATGGTGCTCAAACAATGTCGAACAGAGAATCAGTCACAGAGCATGCATTCACGAAGGTACATGAGTACAGGAGCAAAGCATTTCTAGAAATCATCTGAGCTACTCGCGTTCAGTAGAACAGGCCACATGTGTACCTAGTACTCTAAAAGCGGATTCTCGCTCATTTAGGTTCAATCAGACGTCCCACATTAAGCCATTTACTTCCCTTGAACAATCCTCTCGAATGAACCTCAGCCGTGGTTAACATCGCCCTTTGGAACCCGTTTATTTCAGGACTTGGTCCTATCAGACCCAATAATCCGGCCTAAGCGTAGTCTCTATCATTAGACCTCGGCCCATCGATGGCCCGTAATTAACATCTTAAAATCCTTTTGGATTCCAATTGATCTTATTAAATTTAATTAAGCCCAATATCTAAGGCCCAGTGGCCCTTTCTTTAGCTTCAGCCCATTAAGTTGAATTAGGCCCAATTGGGTCTAAGCTCACCTACTATTCACAAGCCCATGATTTAATTATAAGTAATTAAATATTTCAAGGCCCATTATTTTTATTAATTTCGAGTGAGGCCCAAGCCCATTTTTTAAGGCAAGCTTATTAAGCCCATTTTAGCATATTTAGGCCAAATTTCAAACCATAAGCCCACATACTCTATTGGGCCCTAAAATTTTATATTCTAGACTATAATTGAGGCCCATTTTATTCTCATTTTCGTCCATATAAGGCCCACTAGCAAGACTTAAGCCCAATGATTCTATTTTGGCCCAATTAGTCCAAATTTTAACCCCTAAGCCTAATTACATCATAAGGCCCATCACTTCTCACACTCAATCCATCAACTTGCAGCCCATATCATCTAATTTGAAGCCCAATTTATGATGTCCAAGCCCAAGATTAACCCATCTTACAAAGCAACCAAACTAACCCTAATTAGATTAGCCTAAATTACTCTCTTATCATCTAGTCCACTTGGATCACCATACAAATCAGTATTTAAATCATGCATACACCATTCCTAAGAGGGGATTAGAGGCTAGCTTACCTTAGACGGACCGAATATAGCAATGACGGACGTCGGGGCCAAGAATGGCCGAATGGGTTCACGGCCAAGGGAAGATGGTCGGCGGTTGAGGCGGCTGTTCCGGCGCCCTCTTGAGACTTTCAAGACCAAGATGAGTAGAGAGAGAGATGGCCGACGGTGGCGGTGTGTGCTCCACGACGGCGGACGGCGGCTTGGGAGGGCGGACGAAGAAGAAGAGGAAAAGGAAAGAAGGAGAAGATGAGAGGGAGAGGAAGATGATGGTCTTCGGCCAAATGAAGGAGGAGGGTGAAGAGAGAGATCATACTATGAAGAAAATGGAAAATAAAGGTTAAAGTGGGTTAGGTAAGTGAATAGTGACCATGATGTGTACTTTTGTACTTTGACTTGATTGATGGATTTATCTTGAAACTTGTGCCATGATTGATTGATTTGATTTGATGGATTGATTGATGGGACATTGATTGATTTGACGCTTGATTTGACTTACCTCGATTTGTGTGCCAAATGCACCGATCGGGTCCCGAGCGCGAACGAACTTCGGACTGGATTTGGTTTTAATCTACCGTATTCACTCTCAAAAATTCTAATTTATCTAATTCTAAGGACTGAGCATTTACCGAGGGCATTTCGGTAATTTTCCATTCACGTCTTGCTTCGCGACGTGCACCGGCTGTCTGCCCTTCGGGACATTTCTGAAACTAAATCCATTTCTCCATTGTGACCATCTTAGAAACTCGATTGTCCAATACCGGAATTCATCTCGTGGCCAAATTCATTAATTTACGACTCTGTCGAAATCTCAGACCAACGGGCGGCTGTTTAGGAAAATTTCCTAGGTAACCATTCCCCTTCGGTTGGTCGTCTCGAGTTGATCAGACTCGAGTGAGGCTTAACTAGAGCGTATTAATGAAGTATATCCATTCAATTTATAAATTCCGGAAATGGGTCGAAAATCCAGAATGTCACAGGGTTGCTCTTGGGTAAGTAATGGTATGGTAGAACTTCGTATGAGATGTAAGGCGAACTTAGGTGATCGGAACTTCGTGAGTAGAGGCATTTGATCTATGTCCGCTTGGCTCGATGAACATGAGATCGATTGAATGGTTGAATGACGTACTCTGCTCTTGCACTTATGCTTCTTGGCATGCATGCTCTGTGTTGAATTGTCGATGTGATCAGTTGGGCCCTGCATACATTCAGAGCATTGCATGAGTCACCGAAGATGTGACATGAGAGTGTGCCCAAGATGGGGAAATGGAGAGAAAAGGGAGACCAACGTAAGGCGTCAGAAACGCAGTGTGGTAATTGCCGTGTGGCACTGAGATTGAGCCCTGATAGAAATTGGAGTGATAGGCGGGCTGATCCATGGGATCCGTGATGGCCGCTTGAGGCTCGTAGCATTGCATGACATGATTGTTGATTGTTTGATATTGCCCGTCTGTATTGTGCAACTTGTATTATTATGTGGTTCGTGTTGCTTACAATGGGCTATAGTATCTTGGGAGATCGAGAGTGGTTGGACCCTGAACCCTGAAACCTAGATATTGGTTAGGACCGACCCCGCTTGCATATCCTACCCTACGCTAGGATTAGTGGTGAGCTTGCTGAGTCCTCGACTCACTGGCGTTGGTTGCCTCTTTTACAGATCCAGGTCACCAGTAATGGCCGCTCCGCCGATGCTTTTGGACTGCCGATTCAGATGGACACTCACATCACCCTCCATTTTGATATGCACGCTACCCTATGGCATAGGCATGTGACGACTGTACTCGTAGATCAGGGAGGTCCTTACTTAGTGCCCCATAGGTTTGAGGCTTGGTTTAGAGAGGGCCTTCATGGCTTTGAGGGACCCCAGCGAGATTCCCCGATACCCATGGAGGAGGACCCATTCTGGCTGCAGCCTGCTGAGTGTGGAGGCCAGGTGATCGACCCCGACCCACTGCAGGAGTTGCCGTCCCCGGGACGATCTAAGATTGATGGCCAAGATGAGGGCGATGCCACGGATACCGATGAGGAGGATCCAGAAGAAGACCCAGTGGAGGATTCCGATGAGGAGCCGGAGGAAGACTGAGTCCCTGGCAGTGGTTTAGTGTTTTGGAATTTGCATGAGCGTGGGTTCGTCTGTAGGTTGTGGCTTCTTTTTGGGGTCTGTACCTAACGCTTGATATGTATATAATGCTGTTTGTATTTACTCTGTCTATGCTGCCCTTTGGCCTTGTATGCTTGTGTGAATGGAATGGAGGCACGCTTCCGCAGGTATGAAAGTTCGTTGAAGGCCGCGTCGTTTGGTTGCGACGAAGTGAAAAATTTTCTGGGCCGTCGCATACCGTAAAACCAGGCGAGTGCGAGGTGTATCTTCCGCAGGAACGGGATGCCGCGTTCCCGAGTGGGGATCAGGGGCGTGACAGTAGCCCAAGCAGCTGAGGCCGCCTTGGCCGCTGCGAATGGAGCCAATGGAGGCAATGGGCATGGAAATGGAGGACGTCAGACTCATCACATAGTGGAGCAGTTTCTGAAGTTACAGCCATCGAAGTTTGATGGTAGTGGTGGTCCAGAAGTAGCTGCCTTGTGGATCGAACAGCTTGAGAAGGCTTTCGCTGTGTTGGGTTGCACGGATGAGGAGAAGGTGTCGTTGGCAACTTATCAGCTTCAAGGGACTGCAGATGACTGGTGGAAGGCCACCAGAGGACGGGTCTTTCCGGATGGCATGAGGTCGAACTGGGCCGCTTTCTGTGCAGCGTTCAATGGAAAGTATTTCTCTGAAGCAGCACAAGAAAGGAAAATGGAAGAGTTCATAAGGCTCAGGCAAGGAACGATGACCGTGGATCAGTACGAGGGTGAGTTTGCCAGATTGTCCAAGTTCGCACGAAGGCTGATTGAGGATCCGTGGGACAAAGCCAGAAGGTTCCGAGAAGGGTTGAGACCAGAGCTGAAGAGCATGATCATCGCCATTGGGCTAAGGGACTACAATGAGATTTATGAGCGAGCCCTGGCGATAGAGCGTGTGACAGTCTGAAAATTCGACCCGATTAACGGAAATTCTAAATGAATGGAAGTACTTCGTTAATACACTCTGATCGACGCTCACTTAGGATTAACTACCCTAAGGTGACCAACCGAAGGGGAGAGGCTATCTGGGAAGAATTTTCCAAACAGCCGCCCGTTGGTCTGAGACAGAGACAGAGTCGTTATTTGATGAAATTGACCACAAAATGAAATCCGACTTCGGATACTCGAATTGGTAAGACAAACACAATTAAGAGATGAAGTCAGTTTCAGAAATGTCGCCAGAAGGGCAGACAGCCGGTGAACGTCGAGAAGCAAGACGCGATTGGAAAATTACCGAAATGCCCCCGGTAAATGCTCAGTCCTTAGGATTAATAGAATTAGGATTTTTGAGAGTAGATTCGGTCGATCGAAATCAAATCCTGTCTAAAATTCGTTCGCGCTCGGGACCCGATCGGTGCATTTGGCACGCAAATCGAGGCAAGTCAAATCAGTTGTCAAATCAATCAAACGTCTTGTCAATCAATCAATCACATCATGGCACAATTTCCAAGAATGTCAACCCATCAATCCATCAAGTAAATCAAGTGTCATTCAAGCATAGTAAACATCATATCCTTGTCACTATTCAAGCTACCAACTCCCACTAACCCATTCAAACTTGAATTAAGTCTTGCTCTCTCTCTCTCCTCCCTCACTCTCTCATTTTCGGCAACACCCTCACCCCTCTCTCCCTCCCGAAATCTCTCCCCCTCACGGTTTCCTTCGGCCGCCGCTCCTCCACCGTGAGCCACCGTCGTCCGCCACCTTCCCCGTCGCCACCACCTCACGGTAAGCCCCTTCTCATCCTTCCTTTGTTGTTCCGTGGCCTTGAGAGCCTCTTGAAGCCCGACCTCAACTCATCTCTTCTCTATCTCCCTCGGGTTTCAAGCCGGCCGCCCGACCATCGTCGTCGTTCGTCGTCGTTCGGCCACCGTCCCTCACCGCCGATCATCCCCACTCCTTGGTAAGCTTCTTGACTCACCTTCCTTCCATTTCCACAAACGTGAGGCGCCGTTCAATAGCCAACCGAACCCGATTCTCCTTGTAGGCCGTGAACCCTATTCGGCCGTCCGGTGTTTCCCCGGCTTGCATCGTCGTTCCGAGCCGCTTTAGGTAAGCTCTACCCCTAATCTTAGTTTAGGTTAGTAGAATATATTTGTGGAATGACAATAGAGGCCGTTTGTGATGATTGTTAGAAGAGATTGCAAGATTGAAGCGTAGGCAAGCAAGGTTATGTTAAGCGGTTAGTGTATGAGGCTAAACCGAGAGCTTAGAGGCTTGTAGAGGGGCTGGAAATTTGGTATTCAAGGTTGTGGGAGTTCGGTTTGGGTGTGTATAGGGTGGCCGAAGTGTATTAGTGGGCTCGGGAAATTGAATAAGGTAAATTGGGCTTAAAATAAGCTAACGGGCCGAAGACATTCCAAAGGACTCGCCCATGGACGAAACTAATAACTTGAACGGGCCTTAAAAACGTGAATTGTGGGCTGCAAGAGTGGGCTTAGGCGTGTACTTAAAGGGCAAAAGGGAATTAATGGGCTTGGAAGCTTTAAATTCTAGTAATTGGGCCAAAATTAAACAGAATGGGCCTAACCTAACAAATGGGCCACTAATGGACAAAAATCCACTTAAATTGGACCTAAATTAAGTCCATGAACATTTAAGAATGAAACCCAAAAGTGTATATGGGCTTGGGTTATCAATTTGGGCCTAAAATAATGGAAATGGGCTTAAATAGTAAATCCTTAAAAATGGGCTCGGGCTTTACGCGAAATTAATAAAATAATAGGCCCAATCCATATGATTTAATTTAAGAATTTATTTTCGGACCTCAACTTTTGAAGTGGGCCTTAGGCCCAGTCGAACTTAGCTTGATTTATTAAAGACCCTTAATTAGATTAGACCTTGTCTTATATGGGCTCGATTAATGGGTTGCTCTTGGGAAAGTAACGGTATGGTAGAACTTCGTACGAGATGTAAGGCGAACTTAGATGATCGGAACTTCGTGAGTAGAGGCATTTGATCTATGTCCGTTTGGCTCGATGTATATGGGATCGATTGAATGGTTGAATAACGTACTCTGCTCTTGCACTTATGTTTCTTGGCATGCATGCTCTGTATTGAATTGTCGATGTGATCACTTGGGCCCTGCATACATTCAGAGCATTGCATGAGTCACCGAAGATGTGACATGAGAATGTGCCCAAGATGGGGAAATGGAGAGAAAAGGGAGACCAACGTAAGGCGTCAGAAACGCAGTGTGGTAATTGCCGTGTGGCACTGAGATTGAGCCCTGATGGGAATTGGAGTGATAGGCGGGCTGATCCATGGGATCCGTGATGGCCGCTTGAGGCCTGCAGCATTGCATGACATGATTGCTGATTGTTTGATATTGCCCGTCTGTATTGTGCAACTTGTATTATTATGTGGTTCGTGTTGATTACGAGGGGTTATAGTATCTTGGGAAATTGAGAGTGGTTGGACCCTGAACCCTGAACCCTAGATACTGGTTAGGACCGACCCCACTTGTATATCCTACCCTACGCTAGGATTAGTGGTGAGCTTGCTGAGTCCTCGACTCACTGGCGTTGGTTGCCTTTTTTTCAGATCTAGGTCATCAGTGATGGCCGCACCCCCGATGCTTTTTGGACTGCCGATTCAGATGGATACTCACATCACCCTCCATTTTGATATGCACGCTACCCTGTGGCATAGGCATGTGACGACTGTACTCGTAGATCAGGGAGGTCCTTACTTAGTGCCCCATAGGTTCGAGGCTTAGTTTAGAGAGGGCCTTCATGACTTTGAGGGACCCCAGAGAGATTCCCCGATACCCATGGAGGAGGACCCATTCTGGCTGCAGCCTGCTGGGTATGGAGGCCAGGTGATCGACCCCGATCCACTGCAGGAGTTGCCGTCCCCGGGACGATCTGAGATTGATGGCCACGAGGAGGGCGATGCCATGGATACCGATGAGGAGGATCCAGAAGAAGACCCAGTGGAGGATTCCGATGAGGAGGACTGAGTCCCTGGCAGTGGTTTAGTGTTTTGGAATTTGCATGAGCGTAGCTTCGTCTGTAGGTTGTGGCTTCTTTTTGGGGTCTGTACCTAACGCTTGATATGTATATAATGCTGTTTGTATTTACTCTGTCTGTGCTACCCTTTTGCTTGTATGCTTGTGTGAATGGATAGGAGGCACGCTTCCGCAGGTATGAAAGTTCGTTGAGGGCCGCGTCGTCTGGTTGCGACGAAGTGAAAAATTTTGTGGGCCGTCGCATACCGTCAAACCAGGCGAGTGCGAGGTGTATCTTCCGCACGAACGGGATGCCGCGTTCCCGAGTGGGGATCAGGGGCGTGACAGAGCGAGATCTGCAGGAGAATGCCGCCGCATCTGGATCGCGGTTTGTGCCAAGAGGGAACTTCAGGGACTTTGGCAAGAGGCCAATTAAGGACGCCCGCAGGTTCGTTCCACCTGCGAGAAGAACCCTGGGAAAACCGTCATTCCCCGAGAATCAGAACTGCCGTGACTGTGGCAGGAGGCATGGGAACAGCCCTTGCCCAAGGAAGACTGGAGGCTGCTTTGGATGTGGCCAGACAGGGCATATTTTGAGGAACTGCCCGAGAAGAGGTCCGAGACCCCCGTTCCAGCCGCAGCAGCAGCCGCCGATGGTGAATGCTCCTTAGGGAAATCAGAACCGTCCACCTGTTCAGGGACGAGTCTATGCAGTGGCGCGAAAGGACGCTGAGAACGCGCCAGGGGTGATCACAGGTACCGTTTCTCTGTATGGTTATACTGCTTATGCTTTGTTTGATCCGGGAGCGTCGCACTCTTTCGTATCTGCACGTTTTGCTGAGTTATCTGGGATAAACGTTAAGCCGTTGAATGTGACCTTGCATGTAACCACCCCGTTAAAAGATAGAGTGATTATTGCGTTAGGATGTAAGGGGTGTAGGTTGGTTCTAGGCGATAGAGAGGAAGAGATCGATTTAGCTGTTTTGCCTATGTACGATTTCGACGTGATTGTTGGCATGGATTGGTTGGTTAGACATGGGGCAGTAATAGACTGTGGTAGGAGTATGGTACAGCTAAACCCAGTAGATCACCCTGGGTATGAATTTAGAGGAAATCGTGGAGGAACGTCGATTCCTTGGATATCGTCGTTGGAAGCGACCAAACTGATGGACGAATGTTGTTTAGGATTTTTAGCATCAGTGTCAGATTCGACTGCTCAAGAAATGAAGTTGGAAGAGGTGCCTGTAGTGAGAGAGTACCCGGACGTGTTTCCTCAAGAATTGCCTAGTTTACCCCCGGAACGAGACGTGGAGTTTGTGATTGAGTTGGCACCAGGAACAGAGCCGATCTCGAAAGCACCGTATAGAATGTCGTTGTCTGAGTTAAAAGAGTTGAAGGTACAGATGCAGGAACTGCTGGATAAAGGATTTATCCGCCCCAGTGCTTCGCCATGGGGAGCTCCGGTGCTGTTTGTTAAGAAGAAAGATGGATCGCTAAGACTGTGCATCGACTACAGATAGCTGAACCAAGTGACGATCAAGAACAAGTATCCTCTGCCAAGGATTGATGACCTGTTTGATCAGCTTCAAGGCGCATGTGTGTTCTCCAAGATAGACCTAAGGACAGGCTATCACCAATTAAGGATTAAGAAGGAAGCCGTGCCTAAGACTGCCTTTAGGACGAGGTATGGGCACTACGAGTTCACAGTTATGCCGTTTGGATTGACGAACGCCCCAGCAGCATTTATGGATATGATGAATCGAGTGTTCAAGGAGTTTCTGGATCAGTTCGTGATAGTCTTCATCGATGATATTTTGGTGTACTCCAAGAGTCCTGAGAACCACGAGGAACACTTAAGGATTGTCCTGCAGACGTTAAGGGAACACTCACTGTATGCGAAGTTTAGCAAGTGCGAGTTTTGGTTAAGCAGAGTGGCGTTCCTTGGACACATAGTATCCGGAGAAGGAATATCAGTGGACCCAGCAAAGATCGAGGCTGTAGAGAAGTGGCCGAGGCCAACAACTGTGACTGAAGTACGAAGTTTTCTTGGATTGGCTGGCTACTATAGACGCTTTGTGGAAAGGTTCTCGGTGATAGCGTCTCCTCTGACCCATTTGCTGAAGAAGGAAACGAGGTTTGAATGGACCGAGAAGTGCGAGGAAAGTTTTCAGGAGTTGAAGGATCAATTGACGTCCGCACCAGTGCTAACTATTCCGTCTGGACCTGGAGGGTTTGAAATATACAGCGATGCGTCATTAAGAGGATTGGGATGTGTCTTGATGCAGCATGGACGAGTGGTAGCTTATGCATCTCGACAGCTGAGACCACATGAGATGAATTACCCGACGCATGACCTGGAGTTAGCTGCCATAGTGTTCGCATTGAAGATTTGGAGACATTATTTGGTGGGAGAGAAGTTCCAGATTTACACCGATCATCAGAGCTTGAAGTATTTGTTTTCGCAGAAAGAGCTGAATATGAGGCAGCGTCTTTGGATGGAGCTGTTGAAGGACTACGACTGCGATATTTTGTACCATCCAGGAAAGGCGAATAAGGTAGCGGATGCTCTGAGTAGGAAGTCGAGCATTGCGCATATGATGGTCAAGGAGTGGACATTACTGGAGGAGATCAGAGATTCTGAGTTTAAGGTTGAGGTAGGAACCCTCTTCAATTTGATGGCTACGTTGCAGATTGAACCAGAGATTCAGCTAAGGATCAAAGAGTTGCAATCTACGGATCCGGATGTTCAGAAGATTATGTCGATGAATGCAGATGAGAGGAAGGCTGAGTTTCAAGTAACTGCTGATGGAATATTGAAGTTTAGAGGACGTCTGTGCGTGCCAAACGATGAAGAGCTGAAGGAAAGGATTTTGGCTGAGGCGCACCGAAGTAACTACAGCATTCATCCAGGAAGTACGAAGATGTATCAGAATTTGCGTCAGCACTATTGGTGGAATGGAATGAAGGTGGATGTGGCTAAGCATGTAGCTAAGTGTCTGACGTGTCAGCAGGTAAAGGCACAGCATTGCAAGCCTGGAGGGTTATTGCAACCATTGGAAATCCCAGAGTGGAAATGGGAGCATGTCACTATGGATTTTGTGACAGGATTGCCAAGAAGTCAGAGAGGCAATGATTCGATATGGGTAATAGTGGACAGACTGACGAAATCAGCTCATTTCATTGCAGTACGAAAGGACTCTACGTTGGAAAGGTTGGCTGAATTGTACGTGAGGCAGATCGTGAGGTTGCATGGGGTACCAGTAAGTATTGTATCAGACAGAGATCCTCGTTTCACAGCTACATTTTGGAAGAGTTTGCAGGGTGCTTTGGGAACCGAGTTGAGATTCAGTACAGCCTATCATCCTCAGACAGACGGTCAGTCGGAAAGGACTATACAGACCTTGGAGGACATGCTGAGAGCATGTGTAATTGATTTCAAGGGAGGCTGGGAAGAGCAGTTACACTTGGTGGAGTTTGCCTACAACAACAGTTATCAGCAGAGTATCAGAATGGCACCATTTGAGGCATTGTATGGGAGAGCTTGCAGAACTCCGATTTGCTGGGACAGGTTGGTGAGAAAAGTATAACAGGCCCAGAATTAGTACAGCAGTCAGTGGAGGCAGTTAAGGTGATCAGAGACAGATTGAGAACCGCTCAGAGTAGGCAGAAAAGTTATGCAGACAGGAGACGTAAACCGTTGGAGTTTCAAGTTGGAGATCATGTCTTCCTAAAGGTGTCGCCGATGCGAGGACTATCTCGGTTTGGCAAGAAAGGAAAGCTGAGTCCAAGATTTGTTGGGCCATTCGAGATTTTGGAGAAGATCGGGACATTAGCTTATCGTCTTGCACTGCCGCCAAACTTATCGCAAATTCATAATGTGTTTCATGTGTCGATGCTTCGGAAGTACGAGCCGGACCCTGGCCATATACTCGATCATGAAGTCATTGAAATGGATGACCGCGTCTCGTACGTGGAAAGGCCAGTAAGGATTGAAGATCGTAAGGAGCAGGTCTTGAGGAACAAGACAATACCGTTGGTCAAGGTTATCTGGGAGCACCATGGGACTGAAGGAGCAACTTGGGAAAGCGAGGACGAAATGAAGAAGAAGTATCCGTATTTGTTTGGGTAGCTCAGTGTAATTTCTGTTTTGTTGTAAGGATTGATGGATGTAAATTTCGAGGACGAAATTTTTATAAGAAGGGAAGAATTGTGACAGTCTGAAAATTCGACCCAATTATCGGAATTTCTAAATGAATGGAAATACTTCGTTAATACACTCTGATCGACGCTCACTCAGGATTAGCTACCCTGAGATGACTAACCGAAGGGGAAAGGCTATCTGGGAAGAATTTTCCAAACAGCCGCCTGTTGGTCTGAGACAGAGACAGAGTCGTTACTTAATGAAATTGACCACAAAATGAAATCCGACTTTGGACAATCGAATCAGTAAGATAAAAACAATTAAGAACTGAAGTCAGTTTCAGAAATGTCGCCAGAAGGGCAAACACCCGGTGTACGTCGCGAAGCAAGACGTGAATGGAAAATTACCGAAATGCCCCCGGCGAATGCTCAGTCCTTAGGATTAGTTGAATTAGGATTTTTGAGAGTAGATTCGAATAATCAAAATCAAATCTGGTCTGAAATTCGTTCGCGCTCGGGACCCGATCGGTGCATTTGGCACGCAAATCGAGACAAGTCAAATCAGTTGTCAAATCAATCAATGGTCTTGTCAATCACATCAATCATTCATGGCATAATTTCCAAGACATGTCAATCCATCAATCCATCCATCAACTTGTCAAGTACAAGTCTAATCCTAAACACTATTACCCCTCTAACCACTCCACTATCTTCATTTCCCTTTGTATTATTAACCTCTCTCTCTCTCTTCCCTCATTTCTTTCATTCGGCCACCTCCCCTCCTCTCTTCACCGAAATCTTCTTCTCCTTCTTCTTGCTTCCCTTCGTCCGTCGGCCGCCACCAACACCGCCCGTTGCCGCCGCTCCGTCGTTGCCACCGACCAGCCCCCACGCCACTTCGGTAAGTCCTTTCCTCCCTCTCCCTTGTTGTCTCACGGCCATGAGAGCCTCTCGAAGCCGCCCCTCAACCTCACCGTCTATCTCTCTCTCTCGGTGATCTTCGTGTAGCCGCCACCGTCGTCGTCATCAATCACCTTCGTTCGGCCACCGCCGACCACCACCGTCCACGAACGCACTTTGGTAAGCCTTCTAACTCATCTCTCCCCCTTGTCCACCGCCCCTTGATCTTGCTCAATGACCGAGCCAACCCGAATCTCCTCGTAGGCCGTGAGCCACACTTGGCCGTTCCTCGCTCCGTCGTCCGTCGTTGTTGATTTCGGTCCAACTAAGGTAAGCTCTACCCCTAATCTTGGTTTAGGTTAGTAGTATATATTTGTGATGATTGTTAGAAGAGATTGCATGATTCAAGCGTAGGCAAGCAAGGTTATGTTAAGCGGTTAGTGTATGAGGCTAAATTGTCACGTCCCGGATCCCTACTCGGGAGCGCGGCACCCCGTTCCTGCGGAAGATACACCTCGCGCTCGACTGGTTCACGATAAGCGACGGCCCAGGGAAAATTTTCTCTTTTCGTCGCGACCAGACGACGCGGCTTGCGCCAAATTCTCTTACCTGCGGAAGCGTGCCTTCTATCCATACACACAAGCATACATGACAAAGGGGTAGCAAAAATCAAGATAAGCAAAATCAGCATTCCATAATATAATCAGCGTTAGGTACAGACTCCCAAAAAGAAACTACTAATCACAGATCTTCCTACGCTAACAACCAAATCCTCGAACCATCGAAATTCTGCCATAACTCAGTCCTCCTCGTCGGAATCCTCCACAGGGTCCTCCTCTGGATCCTCCTCCTCGGTATCCATCGCATCGCCCTCCTCGTGGCCATCTATCTCGGAGCGCCCTAGAGACGGCAACTCCTGCTTCGGGTCGGGGTCGATCACCTGGCTTCCATATTCTGCAGGCTGGAGCCAAAACGGGTCCTCCTCCATGGGAATCGGGGAATCTCTCTGGGGTCCCTCAAAGCCATGTAGGCCCTCTCTGAACCAAGCCTCGAATCTATGGGGCACTAAATAAGGACCTCCCTGATCTACGAGTACAGTCGTCACATGCCTATGCCACAGAGTAGCGTGCATATCAAAATGGAGGGTAACGTGGGTATCCATCTGGATCGGCAGACCAAAAAGCATCGGTGGCACATCCATCACTGGTGACCTGGATCTGAAAAAGGTGGCAACCAAAGCCAGTGAGTCGAGGACTCAGCAAGCTCACCACTAATCCTAGCGTAGGGTAGGATATACAAGTGGGGTCGGTCCTAACCAGTAACTAGGGTTTGGTACCCGGAGTCCAACGCTCTCGATCTCCCCAGTTTTCATCACACCTCATATAGTCGGTACGAGTTTCATCACAATGGTTCATGCAATAAAGACGGGCAATATCAACAATCAGCAATCATGGTATGCAATGCCACAGGCCTCAAACGGCCATCATAGATCCCAAGGATCAGCCCGCCTATCACTCCAATTCCCATCAGGGCTCTACCAACAGTGCCACACGGCATGCCACGCTGCGTCTCGGACGCCTTATGCTGGCCTCCCTTTTCTCTCCATCTCCCATCAGGGCGCTACCAACAGTGCCACACGGCATAAATCTCGGTGCCACATAGGCCTGTACCACACTGCGTTTCTGACGCCTTACGTTGGTCTCCCTTTTCTCTCCACTTCCCCTCAGGGCACAATCTCATGTCACATCTCCAGTGACTCATGCAATGCTCTGAATGTATGCAGGGCCCAGATGATCACATCAACAACTTAACACAGAGCATGCATGCAAATAAATACAAGTGCAGGAGTAGAGCACATCATTCAATCGATCAGTGAACCTCACGTTCATCAATCAAATAGACATGGATCGTAGGCCTCTACTTTCAAAGTCTCGATCATCTAAATTCGCCTTACATCTCATACAAGAACCTACCCTGCCATCTCTTACCCAAGGGCAACCCACTAATCGAGCCTATATAAACCAAGGTCTAATCTAATTAAGAACCCCTAATTAATCGAGCTAAGTTCGACTGGGCCTAAGGCCCACTTCAATAGTTGAGGTTCAACAATTAATTCTTAAATTAATTCATAGGGGTTGGGCCTATTATTTTATTAATTTCGTGTAAGGCCCAAGCCTATTTCTAAAGGTTTACTATTCAAGCCCATATTCATTATTTTAGGCCCAATTTGAATACCCAAGCCCATATACATTTTTGGGTTTCATTCTTTAATGTTCGTGGGCTTAATTTAGGCCCAATTTAAGTGGATTTTCGTCCATTAGTGGCCCACTAACTAGATTTGGCCCATTTGGATTAGTTTTGGCCCAATTACTAGAATTAAAGGTTCCTAAGCCCAATACCTTACTTTGGCCCATTAAACCACATGTTCTAGCCCATCACTTCGGTCCACCAACCACATTTCCGAGGCCCATTCATAAACCAAATTTCGTCCATCATCAAGCCCATTAACTTTACTTAGGTCCGGTAGCTTGTTTTTGGTTCATTTAGTGCAATTTAAGGCCCCTAAGCCCATCTATACCTCACGGCCTCTCCCACGCACGCCTACCTCACCATTTGCAGCCCACACTTGGCATTTTAATGACCATTTCGCATGCCAACAGCCCTTATTCGAAACCCACTTCAAGCTTTCCACATGTTAGTTCATAGTAAGCATACCTTAAATTACCTTTCAACCTCACAACAAGCCTAACCGTCTCTAGCACACCCTTCCACATGCATATACTACTAACCTAAACTAGAATTAGTAGTAAAGCTTACCGGAATAGGGTTGGAAATGACGACGACGCGAGGCGGAGCAAGAATGGCCGGTTGGAGCTCACGGCTTAGGGAGGAGAACGGCGGCGGTGGTGGCTGTTCACGGCTGTTCCGCGGCCTCCGAGGACTCTAAACCAACCATTCCACAAGTCAAAAGAAGTGAGGAATGCAAGGGAACAAGGTGGGACAAGTTCGGGTTCAAATGGAGGCGAAACGATGAAGAGAACGACGATGAGAGGGCGGGCTGTTTCGGGCCTTTCGTGGGGGTTCAAGCCATGGGAAATGAACAAGAACAAGTTAAGAGAACTTACCAAGAGGTGAGGAGGGTTGGTGGCGGTCGGAGGGAGCTCGGCGGTGGCGGTCGGCCGGACGACGGGGCGGTGAGAGAGAGAGACCGAGAGAGAGAGAGTTGAGAGGAGAGGAGAAAGGAGAGAAATGAAGGAGAAGAGAGAAGAGAGGAGGGCCGGCCGAAAGTTTAAGGGGGGAGGAGAGAGAATGGGTTAATAAAATTCAAAATAAGATAATGGGGTTAGGTTGAATAGTGTATGTGATGAGACTTGTACTCTTGATGGGTGTGACTTTGTACCTTGGATTTGACTTGATAGATTTCATGGGAACTTGTGCCATGATTGACCGATGGATTTGACAAGACATCGATTGATTTGACAACTGATTTGACTTGCCTCGATTTGCGTGCCAAATGCACCGATCGGGTCTCGAGCGCGAACGAATTTTAGACAGGATTTGATTTTGATTAGTCGAATCTACTCTCAAAAATCCTAATTCTATTAATCCTAAGGACTGAGCATTACCGGGGGCATTTCGGTAATTTTCCATTGACGTCTTGCTTCTCGACGTACACCGGCTGTCTGCCCTTCTGGCGACATTTCTGAAACTGACTTTATTTCTTAATTGTGTTTGTCTTACTAGTTCGATTGTCCGAAGTCGGATTTCATTTCGTGGTCAATTTCATTAATTTACGACTCTGTCTCTGTCCCAGACCAACGGGCGGCTGTTTGGAAAATTCTCCCCAGTTAGCCTTTCCCCTTCGGTTGGTCATCTCAGGGTAGCTAATCCTGAGTGAGTGTCGATCAGAGGGTATTAACGAAGTGTCTCCATTCTTTTAGAAATTCCGATATTTGGGTCGAATTTTCAGACTGTTACAATTCTTCCCTTCTTATAAAATTTTCGTCCTCGAAATTTACATCCACCAATCCTTACAACAAAATGGAGATTACATCGATCTATTCAAACAGATACGGGTACTTCTTCTTCATTTCGTCCTCGCTTTCCCAAGTCGCTCCTTCAGTCCCATGGTGCTCCCAGATAACCTTGACCAGCGGTATTGTCTTGTTCCTCAAGACTTGCTCCTTACGATCTTCTATCCTTACTGGTCTTTCCACGTATGAGACGCGGTCATCCACTTCAATGACTTCATGATCGAGTATATGGCCAGGGTCCGGCTCGTACTTTCGAAGCATCGAAACATGAAACACATTATGAATCTGCGATAAGTTCGGCGGCAATGCTAGACGATAAGCCAGTGTCCCGATCTTCTCCAGGATCTCGAATGGCCCAACAAATCTTGGACTCAGCTTTCCTTTCTTGCCAAACCGAGATAGTCCTCGCATCGGCGACACCTTCAGAAACACATGACCTCCAACTTGGAATTCCAATGGCTTACGTCTCTTGTCTGCATAACTCTTCTGCCTACTCTGCGCAGTCCTCAATCTGTCTCTGATCACTCTGACTGCCTCAACTGACTGCTGCACTAATTCTGGGCCTGTTATGCTTTTCTCACCAATTCGTCCCAACAGATTGGCGTTCTACAGGCCCTTCCATACAGTGCCTCAAATGGTGCCATCCTGATACTCTGCTGGTAGCTGTTGTTGTAGGCAAACTCCACTAAGTGTAACTGCTCTTCCCAGCCTCCCTTGAAGTCAATTACACACGCTCTCAACATGTCCTCCAGAGTTTGTATAGTCCTTTCCGACTGACCGTCCGTCTGAGGATGGTAGGCTGTACTGAATCTCAATTCGGTTCCCAAAGCACCCTGCAAACTCTTCCAAAATGTAGCTGTGAAACGAGGATCTCTATCAGATACGATACTTACTGGCACCCCATGAATCCTCACAATCTGCCTCACATACAACTCAGCCAACCTTTCCAGCGTAGAGTCCTTTCGCACTGCGATGAAGTGCGCTGATTTCGTCAGTCTGTCTACGATTACCCAGATCGAATCATTGCCTCTCTGACTTCTCGGCAGTCCTGTCACGAAATCCATAGTGACATGCTCCCATTTCCACTCTGGGATTTCCAATGGTTGCAATAATCCTCCAGGCTTGCAATGCTGTGCCTTTACCTGTTGACACGTCAGACACTTAGCTACATGCTTAGCCACATCCACCTTCATTCCATTCCACCAATAGTGCTGACGCAAATTCTAATACATCTTAGTACTCCCTAGATGAATACTGTAGTTACTTCTGTGTGCCTCGGACAAAATCTTTTCCTTCAGTGCCTCGTCATTAGGTACGCACAGACGTCCTCTAAACTTCAATACTCCATTTGCAGTCACTTGGAACTCGGCCTTTCTCTCGTCTGCATTCATCGCCACAATCTTCTGAATGTCCGGGTCCGTAGATTGCATCTCCTTGATTCTTAGCTGAATCTCTGGTTCGATCTGCAACATAGCTAGCAGACTCGAGAGGCTTCCAACCTCCATCTTAAACTCAGAGTCTCTAATTTCCCCTAGTAATGTCCACTCCTTGACCATCATATGCGCAATGCTCGACTTCCTACTCAGAGCATCTGCCACCTTATTCGCCTTTCCTGGATGGCACAAAATATCGCAGTCGTAGTCCTTCAACAACTCCATCCAACGACGCTGCCTCATATTCAGCTCCTTCTGCGAGAACAGATACTTCAAACTCTGATGGTCCGTAAAAATCTGGAATTTCTCTCCCACCAGATAATGCCTCCAAATCTTCAATGCAAAGACAATCGCAGCTAACTCCAAGTCGTGCGTCGGGTAATTCATCTCATGCGGCCTCAACTGTCGAGACGCATACGCTACCACTCGTCCATGCTGCATCAAGACACACCCCAATCCTCTTAATGACGCATCGCTGTATATCTCAAATCCTCCTGGTCCAGACGGAATGGTTAAGACTGGTGCGGAAGTCAATCGATCCTTCAACTCCTGAAAACTCTCCTCGCATCTCTCAGTCCATTGAAACTTTGTTTCCTTTTTCAACAAACGCGTCAGAGGAGACGCTATCACAGAGAATCTTTCCACGAAGCGTCTATAATACCCAGCCAATCCAAGGAAACTTCGTACTTCCGTCACGGTCGTAGGTCTCGGCCATTTCTCTACTGCTTCAATCTTAGATGGGTCCACTGATATCCCTTCTCCAGATACTATATGACCAAGAAACGCCACTCTGCTCAGCCAGAACTCACACTTACTGAACTTCGCATACAGCGAATGTTCCCTTAGCGTCCGCAGGACGATCCTTAAGTGTTCCTCGTGGTCCTCAAAACTCTTCGAATACACTAATATGTCATCAATGAAGACTATCACGAATTGATCCAAAAACTCCTTGAACACTCGATTCATCATATCCATAAATGCGGCTGGAGCATTTGTCAATCCAAACGGCATAACGGTGAACTCATAGTGCCCATACCTCGTCCTAAAAGCAGTCTTAGGCACATCTTCTTTCTTAATCCTTAACTGGTGATAGCCTGTCCTTAGGTCTATCTTGGAGAACACGCAAGCGCCTTGAAGTTGGTCGAACAGGTCATCAATCCTTGGTAGAGGATACTTATTCTTGATCGTCACTTGGTTCAGCTGTCTGTAATCGATGCACAGTCTTAGTGATCCATCCTTCTTCTTAACAAACAGCACCGGAGCTCCCCATGGTGAAGCACTGGGGCGGATAAATCCTTTATCCAGCAGCTCTTGCATTTGCACCTTCAACTCTTTTAGCTCAGACAACGACATTCTATACGGTGCTTTCGAGATCGGCTCCGTTCCAGGTGCCAATTCGATCATAAATTCTACTTCACGCTCAGGTGGCAATCCAGGCAACTCTTGAGGAAATACATCTGGATACTCACTTACTACAGGCACTTCCTCTAACTTCATTTCCAGGGCAGACGAATCTAACACTGATGCCAGAAATCCCAGGCAACCTTCATCCATTAACTTGGTCGCCTCTAAAGATGAGATCCAAGGAATCGACGTTCCTCCACGATTTCCCTTAAATTCATACCCAGGGTGGCCTACTGGGTTTAGCTGTATGATACTCCTACTACAGTCTACCACTGCACCATGCCTAACTAGCCAATCCATGCCAACAATCACATCAAAATCATACATGGGCAGAACGGCTAAGTCAATTTCTTCTTGCCTATCGCCCAGAGCTAACTTACACCCCTTACATCCTAACGCAATAATTACTCTATCCTTCAACGGGGTGGTTACATGCAAGGTCACATCCAATGGCTTAACATTCATCCCAGACAACACAACAAAACGTGCAGATACGAAAGAGTGCGACGCTCCCGGATCAAACAAGGCATAAGCGATATGACCACAGAGAGAAACGGTACCTGTGATCACCCCTGGCGCATTCTCAGCGTCCTTGCGCGCCATTGCATACACTCGTCCCTGAGCAGGCGGACGGTTCTGGTTTCCTTGCGGAGCGTTCACCATCTGCGGTGGCTGCTGTTGCTGTTGCTGGAACGGGGGTCTCTGACCTTTTCTCGGGCAGTTCCTCAGGATATGTCCCGTCTGGCCACATCCAAAGCAGCCTCCAATCTTCCTCGGGCAAGGGCTGTTCCCATGCCTCCTGCCACAGTCACGGCAGTTCTGATTCCCGAGGGATGACGGCTTTCCCAAGGTTCTTCTCGCAGGTGGAACGAACCTGCGGTTGTCCTTCATTGGCCTCTTGCCAAAGTCTCTAAAGTTCCCTCTTGGCATAAACCGCGACCCAGATGCGGCGGCCTTTTCTTGCAGATCCCGTTCTATCGCCAGGGCTCGCTCATAGATCTCGTTATAGTCCCTCAGCCCAGTGGCGATGATCATACTTTTCAATTCGGGCCTCAATCCTTCCCTGAATCTCCTGGCCTTGTCCCATGGGTCGTCAATCAGCCTTCGTGCGAACTTGGACAGCCTGGCAAACTCGCCCTCATATTGATCCACGGTCAGCGATCCTTGGCGGAGCCTGATGAACTCTTCCATTTTCCTTTCCTGGGCTGCCTCAGAGAAATACTTGCCATTGAATGCTGCACAGAAGGCGGTCCAGTTCGGCCTCATACCATCCGGAAAGACTCGTCCTCTGGTGGCTTTCCACCAATCATCTGCAGTACCCTGAAGTTGATAAGTTGCCAGCGAAACCTTTTCCTCGTCTGCGCAACCCAACACGGAGAAAGCCTTCTCCAGCTGCTCGATCCACAAGGCAGCTACCTCTGGACCACCACTGCCATCAAACTTCGACGGCTGCAACTTCAGAAACTGCTCCACCATATGATGAGTCTGACGTCCACCATTTCCATGCCCATTGCCTCCATTGGCACCATTCGCAGCGGCCAAGGCGGCCTCAGCTGCTTGGGCTACAGTGGCAGCTCTCTCAGCAGCTTGCCTAGCCATCAAGTTGCTCACTTCAGTCAGAACTCTCATCATCTCTTCGATCCTAGGGTCCCCTTCAGACTCAGGAGCCCTCGAGTTCGATGCACCGGCAGTCGGTCTTCTGCCCCTATTGCTCATCCTTGCTAACACTCACACCTAAAACAACGAAATTCCCATTCAGGAATCCGGGACTCTAAGTCTAGCAACCAAGCTTTCGTCTACTGTCGCGTCCACTGACATGTATATGCATGTAAATAATCGCTGCAGCTTAAATGCAGTTGAACCCGGTCGACATCTAGACTCAACCCTGCAAATGCATAACCCAGGCCACTCTGTTCGCAACCTCAACTAGAAGCCTGTCGGGAGCCGCTTCCTTGATCAGGTCTCTGCCCCGGCGACCACTCCCCGCCCTCATTGTTTCTTGGTGCAAACAGTTGTCCTAAGAAATTCATAGACAAAGAGAATCCCACTCCACGTGTCCCATACCACGCTTCATCACAGTTTTTAGACGTCCCGTCAATCCTGTCCCATACCAGGCTGACGGTCACCAAATCCAACAACATGAATGCATGCATTTCTTTCAAAATCCAAATCTCCTTTTTCAACAATGATTTTCCATTTCTAAACCATTTTGCTTTCGGTGCAGAAATCATGCAATGCATGATGGTCAAGCAGCGCGCGACAGCCGACTAGGCATACAACCACATGCAATACCTCATAGACTAACATTCAGCAATCAGCAATCAAGCGCCCAACTCATGGGGCTCTGCCTTAGAACCTTACCTCAAGTCCTGACGCACCTGCAGCTTAGCACAAAACACCTTATCCAAAGGCTACTCTAAACAATCGATTCGGCTAGGCAATCACATGCGCCAATCAAATCATGCATTCTACCCTTCCTAATCCTTAGGTCTAGGGTCTATCTATCTAACTACCCCAAAATCAACATCCTTATCACTCCAAAACCTCGAACTGTCTCGTATCGAGCTGACCTTGCTTTGATACCACTCGAACGGGGATGTCACGCCCCGGATCCCTACTCGGGAGCGCGGCACCCCGTTCCTGCGGAAGATACACCTCGCGCTCGCCTGGTTCACGATAAGCGACGGCCCAGGGAAAATTTTTTTCACTTCGTCGCAACCAGACGACGCGGCTTGCGCCAAATTCTCTTACCTGCGGAAGCGTGCCTTCTAACCATACACACAAGCATACATAACGAAGGGGTAGCAAAAATCAAGATAAGCAAAATCAGCATTCCATAATATAATCAGCGTTAGGTACAGACTCCCAAAAAGAAACTACTAATCACAGATCTTCCTACGCTAACAACCAAATCCTCGAACCATCGAAATTCTGCCATAACTCAGTCCTCCTCGTCGGAATCCTCCACAGGGTCCTCCTCTGGATCCTCCTCCTCGGTATCCATCGCATCGCCCTCCTCGTGGCCATCTATCTCGGAGCGCCCTGGAGACGGCAACTCCTGCTTCGGGTCGGGGTCGATCACCTGGCCTCCATATTCTGCAGGCTGGAGCCAAAACGGGTCCTCCTCCATGGGAATCGGGGAATCTCTCTGGGGTCCCTCAAAGCCATGTAGGCCCTCTCTGAACCAAGCCTCGAATCTATGGGGCACTAAATAAGGACCTCCCTGATCTACGAGTATAGTCGTCACATGCCTATGCCACAGAGTAGCGTGCATATCAAAATGGAGGGTAACCTGGGTGTCCATCTGGATCGGCAGACCAAAAAGCATCGGTGGCACATCCATCACTGGTGACCTGGATCTGAAAAAGGTGGCAACCAACGCCAGTGAGTCGAGGACTCAGCAAGCTCACCACTAATCCTAGCGTAGGGTAGGATATACAAGTGGGGTCGGTCCTAACCAGTAACTAGGGTTTGGTACCCGGAGTCCAACGCTCTCGATCTCCCCAGTTTTCATCACACCTCATATAGTCGGTACGAGTTTCATCACAATGGTTCATGCAATAAAGACGGGCAATATCAACAATCAGCAATCATGGTATGCAATGCCACAGGCCTCAAACGGCCATCATAGATCCCAAGGATCAGCCCGCCTATCACTCCAATTCCCATCAGGGCTCTACCAACAGTGCCACACGGCATGCCACGCTGCGTCTCGGACGCCTTATGCTGGCCTCCCTTTTCTCTCCATCTCCCATCAGGGCGCTACCAACAGTGCCACACGGCATAAATCTCGGTGCCACATAGGCCTGTACCACACTGCGTTTCTGACGCCTTACGTTGGTCTCCCTTTTCTCTCCACTTCCCCTCAGGGCACAATCTCATGTCACATCTCCAGTGACTCATGCAATGCTCTGAATGTATGCAGGGCCCAGATGATCACATCAACAACTTAACACAGAGCATGCATGCAAATAAATACAAGTGCAGGAGTAGAGCACATCATTCAATCGATCAGTGAACCTCACGTTCATCAATCAAATAGACATGGATCGTAGGCCTCTACTTTCAAAGTCTCGATCATCTAAATTCGCCTTACATCTCATACAAGAACCTACCCTGCCATCTCTTACCCAAGGGCAACCTACTAATCGAGCCTATATAAACCAAGGTCTAATCTAATTAAGAACCCCTAATTAATCGAGCTAAGTTCGACTGGGCCTAAGGCCCACTTCAATAGTTGAGGTTCAACAATTAATTCTTAAATTAATTCATATGGGTTGGGCCTATTATTTTATTAATTTCGTGCAAGGCCCAAGCCTATTTCTAAAAGTTTACTATTCAAGCCCATATTCATTGTTTTAGGCCCAATTCAAATACTCAAGTCCATATACATTTTTGGGTTTCATTCTTTAATGTTCGTGGATTTAATTTAGGCCCAATTTTAAGTGGATTTTCGCTCATTAGTGGCCCACTAGCTAGATTGGGCCCATTTTGATTTGTTTTGGCCCAATTACTAGAATTAAAGGTTCCTAAGCCCAATACCTTACTTTGGCCCATTAAACCACATGTTCTAGCCCATCACTTCGGTCCACCAACCACATTTCCGAGGCCCATTCATAATGTAACAGTCTGAAAATTCGACCCAAATGTCGGAATTTCTAAAGGAATGGAAACACTTCGTTAATACCCTCTGATCGACGCTCACTCAGGATTAGCTACCCTGAGATGACCAACCGAAGGGGAAAGGCTAACTGGGGAGAATTTTCCAAACAGCCGCCCGTTGGTCTGAGACAGAGACAGAGTCGTAAATTAATGAAATTGACCACGAAATGAAATCCGACTTCGGACAATCGAATTAGTAAGACAAACACAATTAAGAAATAAAGTCAGTTTCAGAAATGTCGCCAGAAGGGCAGACAGCCGGTGTACGTCGAGAAGCAAGACGTCAATGGAAAATTACCGAAATGCCCCCGGTAAATGCTCAGTCCTTAGGATTAATAGAATTAGGATTTTTGAGAGTAGATTCGACTAATCGAAATCAAATCCTGTCTAAAATTCGTTCGCGCTCGAGACCCCATCGGTGCATTTGGCATGCAAATCGAGACAAGTCAAATCAGTTGTCAAATCAATCAATGTCTTGTCAATCCATCAATCAAATCATGGCACAATTTCCCATGAAAGTCAACCCATCAATCCATCCATCAACTTGTCAAGTACAAGTCATATCCAAGTCACTATTCTAATACTATTTGGCCTACCTAACCCACTCATCACTTGAATTAAACTCTCTCATCTCTCTCTCCTCCCTCATTCCTCTCATTTTCGGCCGGCCACCCTCCCTCTCCCTCTCTTCTTTTCTTCTTCTCCTCCCTTGTTTCTCCGTCCGCCGAGCCTCCTCCCGCCGTCGTCGTTCCACCGCCCGTGCCGCCGCCCTTGCCGTCGTCGTTGGCCATCCTTCGTCGTCTCCTCACCTCTTGGTAAGTCTTCTAAGCCCTCTCCTTCTCATTTTCGTGGTTGAACAGCCCCTTATGGACACCGAAACAGCCGCCTTTCCATCGTCGTTTCACTTCCGTTTGAGCTCGAACTTGTCCCACCTTGTTCCCTTCCACTCCTCATGTCTTTCGCTTGGTAAATGGTCACCTTAGGACCCTTGGTACTTCGTGGAACCGCCGGAACAGCCGTGAACCGCCGCCCTACTCCTCCCTTGCCGAACGCCCATTCGGCCGTCCCTCGCTCCGTCGTCCGTCGTTGTTGATTTCGGTCCAACCAAGGTAAGTTCTACTACTAATCTTAGTCTAGGTTAGTGGTATATGCTTGTAGGATGTTGTGGTAGAGGTTGGTTGTGCATGTTGTGGGATTGGAATATGCTTAAGGTTAAGAGTTCCCTATGCTACCTTGTTGGAAACTTGATTGGGTTGAATATGTGGGCTGTGGATTCATGGATTGGACCTTGGGATGTGTTTAGGAGCTGCAAATAGGTGGGTTAGGCGTGAAAGGGGTAGGCCAAAACATGGAAATGGGCTTGGAAGCTTTAAAAATCAAGTAATTGGGCCAAACTAATCAAAATGGGCCAAATCTAGTTAGTGGACCACTAATGGACGAAAATCTTATTTAATTGGGCCTAAATTAAGTCCATGAACATTAAAGAATGAAACCCAAAAATGTAAATGGGCTTGGGTACTTGAATTGGGCCTAAAATAACGAATATGGGCTTGAATAGTAAACCCTTAGAAATGGGCTTGGGCCTTGCACGAAATTAATAAAATAATAGGCCCAACCCATATGAATTAATTTAAGAATTAATTATTGGACCTCAACTATTGAAGTGGGCCTTGGGCCCAGCCGAGCTTAACTTGATTAACTAAGACCCTTAATTAGATTAGACTTTGGGTTATGGGCTCGAATTATGGATTGGCCTTGGGTAAGTAATAGCATGATGGAATCTTGTACAAGTTGTAAGGCAAGTTTAGACGAGCGATAGTTCGAGAGTAGAAGTACTTGATCTTCGTATGTACAGTAAGATGAATATGAGATTCAGTGATGATGGAACGATGTGCTCTACTCTTGCGTTATATTCTTTTGCATGCATGCTCTGTGTTGAGTTATTGATGTGATCATCTGGGCCCTGCATACATTCAGAGCATTGCATGAGTCACTGGAGATGTGACGTGAGATTGTGCCCCGATGGGAAGTGGAGAGAAAAGGGAGACCAACGTAAGGCGTCAGAGACGCAGTGTGGTACGGGCCTATGTGGCACCGAGAATTATGCCGTGTGGCACTGTTGGTAGCGCCCTGATGGGATATGGAGAGAAAAGGGAGGCCAGCATAAGGCGTCCGAGACGCAGCGTGGCATGCCGTGTGGCACTGTTGGTAGAGCCCTGATGGGAACTGGAGTGATAGGCGGGCTGATCCGTGGGATCGATGATGGCCGTTTGAGGCCTGTGACATTGCATACTGTTATTGCTGATTGAGGATATTGCCCGTCTGTATTGCATGAATTGTTGTGACGAAACTCGTATTAATCCTATAAGGCATGATGATAACTGGGGAGATCGAGAGCGTAGGACTCCGAGTATCAAACCCTAGTTACTGGTTAGGACCGACCCCGCTAGTATATCCTACCCTACGCTAGGATTAGTGGTGAGCTTGCTGAGTCCTCGACTCACTGGCGTTGGTTGCCACCTTTTTCAGATCCAGGTCGCCAGTGATGGATGTGCCACCGATGCTTTTTGGTCTGCCGATCCAGATGGACACCCAGGTTACCCTCCATTTTGATATGCACGCTACTCTGTGGCATAGACATGTGACGACTGTACTCGTAGATCAGGGAGGTCCTTATTTAGTGCCCCATAGATTCGAGGCTTGGTTCAGAGAGGGCCTGCATGGCTTTGAGGGACCCCAGAGAGATTCCCCTATTCCCATGGAGGAGGACCCGTTTTGGCTCCAGCCTGCAGAATATGGAGGCCAGGTGATCGACCCCGACCCGAAGCAGGAGTTGCCGTCTCCAGGGCGCTCCGAGATAGATGGCCACGAGGAGGGCGATGCGATGGATACCGAGGAGGAGGATCCATAGGAGGACCCTGTGGAGGATTCCGACGAGGAGGCACGCTTCCGCAGGTATGAGAAATTGGCGCAAGTTGCGTCGTCGTCTGGTCGCGACGATTGGAAAGCATCCCTGGGCCGTCGCTTATCGTGAACCAGGCGAGCGCGAGGTGTATCTTCCGCAGGAACGGGATGCCGCGTTCCCGAGGAGGGATCCGGGGCGTGACACATAAGCCAAATTTCGTCCATCATCAAGCCCATTAACTTTACTTAGGTCCGGTAGCTTGTTTTTGGTTCATTTAGTGCAATTTAAGGCCCCTAAGCCCATCTATACCTCACGGCCTCTCCCACGCACGCCTACCTCACCATTTGCAGCCCACACTTGGCATTTTAATGACCATTTCGCATGCCAACAGCCCTTATTTGAAACCCACTTCAAGCTTTCCACATGTTAGTTCATAGTAAGCATACCTTAAATTACCTTTCAACCTCACAACAAGCCTAACCGTCTCTAGCACACCCTTCCACATGCATATACTACTAACCTAAACTAGAATTAGTAGTAAAGCTTACCGGAAATGGGTTGGAAATGACGACGACGCGAGGCGGAGCAAGAATGGCCGGTTGGAGCTCACGGCTTAGGGAGGAGAACAGCGGCGGCGGTGGCTGTTCACGGCCGTTCCGCGGCCTCCGAGGACTCTAAACCAACCATTCCACAAGTCAAAAGAAGTGAGGAAAGCAAGGGAACAAGGTGAGACAAGTTCGGGTTCAAATGGAGGCGAAACGACGAAGAGAACGACGATGAGGAGGCGGGCTGTTTCGGGCCTTTCGTGGGGGTTCAAGCCATGGGAAATGAACAAGAACAAGTTAAGAGAACTTACCAAGAGGTGAGGAGGGTTGGTGGCGGTCGGAGGGAGCTCGGCGGTGGCGGTCGGCCGGACGACGGGGCGGTGAGAGAGAGAGACCGAGAGAGAGAGTTGAGAGGAGAGGAGAAAGGAGAGAAATGAAGGAGAGGAGAGAGAGAGGAGGGCCGGCCGAAAGTTTAAGGGGGGAGGAGAGAGAATGGGTTAATAAAATTCAAAATAAGATAATGGGGTTAGGTTGAATAGTGTATGTGATGAGACTTGTACTCTTGATGGGTGTGACTTTGTACCTTGGATTTGACTTGATAGATTTCATGGGAACTTGTGCCATGATTGACCGATGGATTTGACAAGACATCGATTGATTTGACAACTGATTTGACTTGCCTCGATTTGCGTGCCAAATGCACCGATCGGGTCTCGAGCGCGAACGAATTTTAGACAGGATTTGATTTTGATTAGTCGAATCTACTCTCAAAAATCCTAATTCTATTAATCCTAAGGACTGAGCATTACCGGGGGCATTTCGGTAATTTTCCATTGACGTCTTACTTCTCGACGTACACCGGCTGTCTGCCCTTCTGGTGACATTTCTGAAACTGACTTTATTTCTTAATTGTGTTTGTCTTACTAGTTCGATTGTCCGAAGTCGGATTTCATTTCGTGGTCAATTTCATTAATTTACGACTCTATCTCTGTCCCAGACCAACGGGCGACTGTTTGGAAAATTCTCCCCAGTTAGCCTTTCCCCTTCGGTTGGTCATCTCAGGGTAGCTAATCCTGAGTGAGCGTCGATCAGAGGGTATTAACGAAGTGTCTCCATTCTTTTAGAAATTCCGATATTTGGGTCGAATTTTCAGACTGTTACATAAACCGAGAGCTTAGAGGCTTGGAGAGGGCTGGAAATTTGGTATACAGGGATGTGGGAGTTCAGTTTGGGCGTGTATGGGGTGGCCGAAGTGTATTAGTGGGCTCGGGAAATTGAATAAGGCAAGTTGGGCTTAAAATAAGCTAACGGGCCGAAGACATTCCAAAGGACTCGCCCATGGACGAAACTAACAACTTGAACGGGCCTTAAAAACGTGAATTGTGGGCTGCAAGTTAGTGGGCTTAGGCGTGTACTTAAAGGGCAAAAGGGAACTAATAGGCTTGGAAGCTTTAAATTCAAGTAATTGGGCCAAAATTAAACAAAATGGGCTTAACCTAACTAATTGGCCACTAATGGACGAAAATCCACTTAAATTGGGCCTAAATTAAGTCCATGAACATTAAAGAATGAAACCCAAAAAGGTATATGGGCTTGGGTACTCAAATGGGGCCTAAAATAATGAATATGGGTTTAAATAGTAAATCTTTAAAAATGGGCTTGGGCCTCACACGAAATTAATAAAATAATGGGCCCAACCCATATGATTTAATTTAAGAATTAAATATCGGGCCTCAAGTCTTGAAGTGGGCCTTAGGCCCAGTCAAACTTAACTTAATTAGACCCTTACTTAGGTTAGACCTTGGTTTATATGAGTTCAATTAGGGGATCGCCTATCGTGAGCAATAGTATGACCGGATTGCGAGTAAGATGTTGATACGAGCCTAGATGATCGAGAATCCGAATGTCTAGTACTAATCTTACGATCGTATGGCATGATGAACATGAGATTTTATTAGACGATCGATTGATGTACTCTGTTCTTGTACTTGTGTACTTTGGCATGCATGCTCTGTGTTTGAATTACTGATGCAATCGTTTGGGCCCCGTATACATTCAGAGCATTGCATGAGTCACCGAAGATGTGACATGAGAATGTGCCCAAGATGGGGAAATGGAGAGAAAAGGCAGACCAACGTAAGGCGTCAGAAACGCAGTGTGGTACTTGCCGTGTGGCACTGAGATTGAGCCCTGATGGGAATTGGAGTGATAAGCGGGCTGATCCATGGGATCCGTGATGGCCGCTTGAGGCCTGCAGCATTGCACGACATGACTGCTGATTGTTTGATATTGCCCGTCTGTATTGTACAACTTGTATTACTATGTGGTTCGTGATGATTACGATGGGTTATAGTATCTTGGGAGATCGAGAGTGGCTGGACCCTGAACCTTGAAACCTAGATATTGGTTAGGACCGACCCCACTTGTATATCCTACCCTACGTTAGGATTAGTGGTGAGCTTGCTGAGTCCTCGACTCACTGGCGTTGGTTGCCTCCTTTTTCAGATCCCAGACGCTAGTGATGGCTGCACCCCCGATGCTTTTTGGACTGCCGATTCAGATGGACACTCAGATCACCCTCCATTTTGATATGCACGCTACCCTGTGGCACAGGCATGTGACGACTGTACTCGTGGACCAGGGAGGTCCTTACTTAGTGCCCCATAGGTTCGAGGCTTGGTTTAGAGAGGGCCTTCATGGCTTTGAGGGACCTCAGAGAGATTCCCCGATACCCATGGAGGAGGACCCATTCTGGCTGCAGCCTGCCGAGTATGGAGGCCAGGTGATCGATCCCGACCCACTGCAGGAGTTGCCGTCCCCTGGACGATCTGAGATTGATGGCCACGAGGAGGGCGATGCCATGGATACCGATGAGGAAGATCCAGAAGAGGACCCCGTGGAGGATTCCGACGAGGAGCCTGAGGAGGACTGAGTTTCTGATGCTGGTCTGGCATTTTGATGTTAGTGAGAGCGTAGGTTAGGTAGCAGGTTGTGGTTTCTTTTTGGGGTCTGTACCTAACGCTTGATATGTATATAATGCTGTTTGTATTTACCTTGTCTATGCTACCCTTTGCTATGCATGCTTGTGTGTGTGGATAGGAGGCACGCTTCCGCAGGTATGAAAGTTCGTTGAAGGCCGCGTCGTCTGGTTGCGACGAAGTGAAAAATTTCCTGGGCCGTCGCATATCGTGAACCAGGCGAGTGCGAGGTGTATCTTCCGCAGGAACGGGATGCCGTGTTCCCGAGTGGGGATCAGGGGCGTGACATCCCCGTTCGAGTGGTATCAGAGCAAGGTTAGCTCGATATGAGACCGTTCGAGGTTTTGGAGTGATAAGGATGTTGATTTTGGGGTAGTTAGATAGACAGACCCTAGGCCTAAGGATAGGAAAAGGGCACAATGCATGAATTGATTGGCACATGTGAATGCTTAGTTCGATTGGTTGCCTAGAGTAGACTGAGGCAGAGGTATTCTGAACTAAGTTGCAGGTGCGTCAGGACCTGAGGTAAGGTTCTAAGGCAGAGCCCCATGAGTAGGGCGCTTGATTGCTGATTGCTGAATGTTAGCCTGTGAGATATTGCTTGTGGTTGTACGCCTAGTCGGCTGTCGCGCGCTGTCTGACCATCATGCATTGCATGACTTCTGCATTAAAGGCGAAATGGTTTATAAATGGAACAGGATTAACGGGACAGGATTAACGGGACGTCTAAAAACTGTGATGAAGCGTGGTATGGGACACGTGGAGTGGGATTCACTCTGTCTGTGGGTAACTTGGGACAACTGTTCGCACCAAGAAATGATGAGGGCAGGGAGTGGTCGCCGGGGCAGAGACCTAATCAAGGAAGCGGCTCCCGACAGGCTTCTAGTTGAGGTGGCAAACAGAGTGGCCTAGGTTGTGCATTTTCAGGTTGAGTCTAGATGTCAACTGGGTCCAACTGCATTTAAGCTGCAGCGAATATTTACATGCATATACATGTCAATGGACGCGACAGTAGACGAAAGCTTGGTTGCTAGATTTAGAGTTCCGAATTCCTGAATGGGAATTTCGTTGTTTTAGGTGTGAGTTTTAGCGAGGATGAGCAATAGGGGCAGAAGACCGACTACTGGTGCATCGAGCTCGAGGGCTCCTGAGTCTGAAGGGGACCCTAGGATCGAAGAGATGATGAGAGTTCTAACCGAAGTGAGCAACTTGATGGCTAGACAAGCTGCTGAGAGAGCTGCCACTGTAGCCCAAGCAGCTGAGGCCGCCTTGGCCGCTGCGAATGGAGCCAATGGAGGCAATGGGCATGGAAATGGAGGACGTCAGACTCATCACATAGTGGAGCAGTTTCTGAAGTTACAGCCATCGAAGTTTGATGGTAGTGGTGGTCCAGAAGTAGCTGCCTTGTGGATCGAAAGCTTGAGAAGGCTTTCACTGTGTTGGGTTGCACGGATGAGGAGAAGGTGTCGTTGGCAACTTATCAGCTTCAAGGGACTGCAGATGACTGGTGGAAGGCCACTAGAGGACGAGTCTTTCCTGATGGCATGAGGCCGAACTGGGCTGCTTTCTGTGCAGCGTTCAATGGAAAGTATTTCTCTGAAGCAGCACAAGAAAGGAAAATGGAAGAGTTCATAAGGCTCAGGCAAGGACCGATGACCGTGGATCAGTACGAGGGTGAGTTTGCTAGATTGTCCAAGTTCGCACGAAGGCTGATTGAGGATCCGTGGGACAAAGCCAGAAGGTTCCGAGAAGGTTTGAGACCAGAGCTGAAGAGCATGATCATCGCCACTGGGCTAAGGGACTACAATGAGATTTATGAGCGAGCCCTGGCGATAGAGCGAGATCTGCAGGAGAAGGCCGCCGCATCTGGATCGCGGTTTGTGCCAAGAGGGAACTTCAGGGACTTTGGCAAGGGGCCAATTAAGGACGCCCGCAGGTTCGTTCCACCTGCGAGAAGAACCTTGGGAAAACCGTCATTCCCCGGGAATCAGAACTGCCGTGACTGTGGTAGGAGGCATGGGAACAGCCTTTGCCCAAGGAAGACTGGAGACTGCTTTGGATGTGGCCAGACAGGGCATATTTTGAGGAACTGCCCGAGAAGAGGTCCGAGACCCCCGTTCCAGCCGCAGTAGCAGCCGCCGATGGTGAATGCTCCTCAGGGAAATCAGAACCATCCACCTGTTCAGGGACGAGTCTATGCAGTGGCGCGAAAGGACGCTGAGAACGCGCCAGGGGTGATCACAGGTACCGTTTCTCTCTGTGGTCATACTGCTTATGCTTTGTTTGATCCGGGAGCGTCGCACTCTTTCGTATCTGCACGTTTTGCTGAGTTATCTGGGATGAACGTTAAGCCGTTGAATGTGACCTTGCATGTAACCACCCCGTTAAAAGATAGAGTGATTGTTGCGTTAGGATGTAAGGGGTGTAAGTTAGTTCTGGGCGATAGAGAGGAAGAGATCGATTTAGCTGTTCTGCCCATGTTTGATTTCGACGTGATTGTTGGCATGGATTGGTTGGTTAGACGTGGAGCAGTAAAATAGACTGTGGTAGGAGTACGGTACAGCTAAAGCCAGTAGATCACCCTGGGTATGAATTTAGAGGAAATCGTGGAGGAACGTCGATTCCTTGGATATCGTCGTTGGAAGCGACCAAACTGATGGACGAAGGTTGTTTAGGATTTTTAGCATCAGTGTCAGATTCGACTGCTCAAGAAATGAAGTTGGAAGAGGTGCCTGTAGTGAGAGAGTACCCGGACGTGTTTCCTCAAGAATTGCCTGGTTTGCCCCCGGAACGAGACGTGGAGTTTGTGATTGAGTTGGCACCTGGAACAGAGCCGATCTCGAAAGCACCGTATAGAATGTCGTTGTCTGAGTTAAAAGAGTTGAAGGTACAGATGTAGGAACTGCTGGATAAAGGATTTATCCGCCCCAGTGCTTCGCCATGGGGAGCTCCGGTGCTGTTTGTTAAAAAGAAAGATGGATCGCTAAGACTGTGCATCGACTACAGACAGCTGAACCAAGTGACGATCAAGAACAAGTATCCTCTGCCAAGGATTGATGACCTGTTTGATCAGCTTCAAGGCGCATGTGTGTTCTCCAAGATAGACCTAAGGACAGGCTATCACCAATTGAGGATTAAGAAGGAGGACGTGCCTAAGACTGCCTTTAGGACGAGGTATGGGCACTACGAGTTCACAGTTATGCCGTTTGGATTGACGAACGCCCCAGCAGCATTTATGGATATGATGAATCGAGTGTTCAAGGAGTTTCTGGATCAGTTCGTGATAGTCTTCATCGATGATATTTTGGTGTACTCCAAGAGTCCTGAGAACCACGAGGAACACTTAAGGATTGTCCTGCAGACGTTAAGCCATTGGTCATACCGCTTATGCCTTGTTTGATCCGGGAGCGTCGCACTCTTTCGTATCTGCACGTTTTGTGGAGTTGTCTGGGATGAATGTTAAGCCATTGGATGTGACCTTGCATGTAACCACCCCGTTGAAGGATAGAGTAATTATTGCGTTAGGATGTAAGGGGTGTAAGTTAGCTCTGGGCGATAGGCAAGAAGAAATTGACTTAGCTGTTCTACCCATGTATGATTTTGATGTGATTGTTGGCATGGATTGGCTAGTTAGGCATGGTGCAGTGATAGACTGTGGTAGGAGTATCATACAGCTAAACCCAGTAGGCCACCCTGGGTATGAATTTAAGGGAAATCGTGGAGGAACGTCGATTCCTTGGATCTCATCTTTAGAGGCGACCAAGTTAATGGATAAAGGTTGCCTGGGATTTTTGGCATCAGTATTAGATTCGTCTGCCCTAGAAATGAAGTTAGAAGAAGTGCCTGTAGTAAGTGAGTATCCAGATGTATTTCCTCAAGAGTTGCCTGGATTGCCACCTGAGCGTGAAGTAGAATTTATGATCGAATTGGCACCTGGAACGGAGCCGATCTCGAAAGCACCGTATAGGATGTCGTTATCGGAATTGAAGGAATTGAAGGTGCAAATGCAAGAGCTGCTGGATAAAAGGATTTATCCGCCCCAGTGCTTCACCATGGGGAGCTCCGGTTCTGTTTGTTAAGAAAAAGGATGGATCACTAAGGCTGTGCATCGATTACAGACAGCTGAACCAAGTGACGATCAAGAATAAGTATCCTCTACCAAGGATTGATGACCTGTTCGACCAACTTCAGGGCGCTTGCGTGTTCTCCAAGATAGACCTAAGGACAGGCTATCACCAGTTAAGGATTAAGAAAGAGGATGTGCCTAAGACTGCTTTTAGGACGAGGTATGGGCACTATGAGTTCACAGTTATGCCGTTTGGATTGACAAATGCTCCAGCCGCATTTATGGACATGATGAATCGAGTGTTCAAGGAGTTTCTGGATCAGTTTGTGATAGTCTTCATTGATGACATATTGGTGTATTCGAAGAGTTCTGAGGACCACGAAGAACACTTAAGGATCGTCCTGCGAACGCTAAGGGAACACTCGCTGTACGCGAAGTTTAGTAAGTGTGAGTTCTGGCTGAGCAGAGTGGCGTTTCTTGGTCATATAGTATTTGGAGAAGGGATATCAGTGGACCCATCTAAGATTGAAGCCGTAGAGAAATGGCCGAGACCTACGACCGTGACGGAAGTGCGAAGTTTCCTTGGATTGGCTGGGTATTATAGACGCTTCGTGGAAAGATTCTCTGTGATAGCGTCTCCTCTGACGCGTTTGTTGAAGAAGGAAACAAAGTTTCAATGGACTGAGAAATGCGAGGAGAGTTTTCAGGAGTTGAAGGATCGATTGACTTCCGCACCAGTCTTAACCATTCCGTCTGGACCAGGAGGATTTGAGATATACAGCGATGCGTCATTAAGAGGATTGGGGTGTGTCTTGATGCAGCATGGACGAGTGGTAGCTTATGCATCTCGACAGTTGAGGCCGCATGAGATGAATTACCCGACGCACGACTTGGAGTTAGCTGCGATTGTCTTTGCATTGAAGATTTGGAGGCATTATCTGGTGGGAGAGAAATTCCAGATTTTTACGGACCATCGGAGTTTGAAGTATCTGTTCTCGCAGAAGGAGCTGAATATGAGGCAGCGTCGTTGGATGGAGTTGTTGAAGGACTACGACTGCGATATTTTGTACCATCCAAGAAAGGCGAATAAGGTGGCAGATGCTCTGAGTAGGAAGTCGAGCATTGCGCATATGATGGTCAAGGAGTGGACATTACTGGAGGAAATTAGAGACTCTGAGTTTAAGATGGAGGTTGGAAGCCTCTCTAGTCTGCTGGCTACCTTGCAGATCGAGCCAGAGATTCAGCTAAAGATCAAAGAGTTGCAGTCTACGGACCCCGAGATACAGAAGATTGTGTTAAGGAATGCAGAAGAGAGAAAGGCTGAGTTTCAAGTGACTGTTGACGGAACGTTGAAGTTTAGAGGACGTCTGTGCGTGCCTAATGACGAGGCGCTAAAAGAGAAGATTCTGTCTGAGGCGCACAGGAGTAACTACAGTATTCATCCAGGAAGTACAAAGATGTATCAGAATTTGCGTCAGCACTATTGGTGGAATGGTATGAAAGTGGATGTGGCTAAGCATGTAGGTAAGTGTCTGACGTGTCAACAGGTAAAGGCACAGCATTGCAAGCCTGGAGGATTATTGCAACCATTGGAAATCCCAGAGTGGAAATGGGAGCATGTCACTATGGATTTTGTGACAGGATTGCCAAGAAGTCAGAGAGGCAATGATTCGATTTGGGTAATAGTGGACAGACTGACGAAATCAGCTCATTTCATTGCAGTACGAAAGGACTCTACCTTGGAAAAGTTGGCTGAATTGTACGTGAGGCAGATAGTGAGATTGCATGGGGTACCAGTAAGTATTGTATCAGACAGAGATCCTCGCTTCACCACTACATTTTGGAAGAGTCTGCAGGGTGCGCTGGGAACAGAGTTAAGATTCAGTACAGCTTACCACCCTCAGACAGATGGTCAATCGGAAAGGACGATACAGACTTTGGAAGACATGTTGAGAGCTTGTGTGATTGATTTCAAAGGAGGTTGGGAAGAGCAGTTACATTTGGTGGAATTCGCCTACAACAACAGCTACCAGCAGAGTATCAAAATGGCACCATTTGAGGCACTGTATAATCTAATCCAAGTCACTATTTCAACCACCCCACTTTCTCCATTTGAATTTTTGTTTTATCTTGAATAAACTCTCTTCTCTCTCTCCTCACCCCTCATTCTCTCATTCGGCACTCTCTCTCCCTCACTCTCCCTCCCGAAACCTCTCTTCCCTTCTCAACCCTCTCTCGACTTCTCTCCCTCCCGTTGCCGTGCCGCCCGAGCACTCCTCCACCGCGGGCCGCCGTTGTCCGTCATTCTCCTCCGTCGTCGCCACCTCGAGGTAAGCCTCTCTCCTCCCTTCTCCTTGTTGTCCCGTGGCCATGAGAGCCCTTGAAACCACACCTCAACCTCACCGTCCATCTCTCTCTCGGTGGCCCTTGTGTAGCCGCCTTCGTCGTCGTCGATCATCGTCGTTCGGCCACCGCTCCTCACCGTCCACCATCCTTACCTCTTGGTAAGTATCCCAAGCTCCTTTGTCTTCATTTCCATGACCCTTTAAAGTTGTTTGCCGACCAAGCCAACCCGATCCTCCTTGTAGGCCGAAAAGCCCTCACGGCCATTCTTGCTCCGCCCGTCGTCGTCGTCATTTCCGCCCCATTTTCCGGTAAGCTCTACCCCTAATCTTGGTTTAGGTTAGTGATATATGTTTGTGAAATATGAACTAGAGAGTTGAATGTGGTAATCTTGGAGGAAATGGCATGATTAAGGCTTGGACTAATCGGGGTAGTTTGGGTGATTAGTGAAATGGGCTTGGCCGAAGGCTTAGAGGCTTAGAGTGGGCTGGAAGTCTTGCAAAGTGGGCTGCAAATGGGTGATTCGGGTGTGTATGGAGTGGCCGAAATGTGTAAGTGGGTTTAGGGAATCAAATATAGCAAGTTGGGCTTGAAACAAGCTAACGGGCCGAAGTCATTCCAACGGAGTCGCCGATGGACGAAACTAACAACTTGAACGGGCCATAAAAACTTGAAAAGTGGGCTGCAAATGTAGGCTTAGGCGTGTACTTAGCGGGCCGAAGGGAAAAAAATGGGCTCGAAAGCTTTAAAATTAAGTAATTGGGCCAAAACTAATCAAAATGGGCCAAATCTAGCTAGTGGGCCACTAATGGACGAAAATCCACTTAAGTTGGGCCTAAATTAAGTCCATGAAAATTTAAGAATGAGACCCACAAAGGTATATGGGCTTGGGTACTTGAATTGGGCCTAAAATAATGAATATGGGCTTGAATATCAAACCTTTAGGAATGGGCTTGGGCCTTGCACGAAATTAATAAAATAATAGGCCCAACCCCTATGAATTAATTTAAGAATTAATTATTGGACCTCAACTATTGAAGTGGGCCTTAGGCCCAGTCGAACTTAGCTTGATTAATTAGGGGTTCTTAATTAGATTAGACCTTGGTTTATATGGGCTCGATTAGTGAGTTGCCCTTGAGTAAGTGATGACACTGACAGACTCCTGTATGAGATGTAAGGCGAATTTAGATGATCGAGACTTTGAAAGTAGAGGCCTACGATCCATGTCTGTTTGGTTGATGAACGTGAGGTTCACTGATCGATCGAGTGACGTGCTCTGCTCTTGCACTTATATTCATTTGCATGCATGCTCTGTGTTGAAATATTGACGTGATCATCTGGGCCCTGCATACATTCAGAGCATTGCATGAGTCACTGGGAATGTGACATGAGATTTTGCCCTGAGGGGAAGTGGAGAGAAAAGGGAGGCCAGCATAAGGCGTCCGAGACGCAGCGTGGCATGCCGTGTGGCACTGTTGGTAGAGCCCTGATGGGAATTGGAGTGATAGGCGGGCTGATCCATGGGATATGTAATGGCCGTTTGAGGCCTGTGGCATTTGCATAATGTTATTGTTGATTGTCGATATTGCCCGTCTGTATTACATGAATTGTTGTGACGACACTCGTATTGGCTACATGAGGCTTGATGATAACTGGGGAGATCGAGAGCGTTGGACTCCGAGTACCAAACCCTAGTTACTAGTTAGGACCAACCCCACTCGTATATCCTACCCTACGCTAGGATTAGTGGTGAGCTTGCTGAGTCCTCGACTCACTGGCGTTGGTTGTCGCCTTTTTCAGATCCAGGTCGCCAATGATGGATGTGCCACCGATGCTTCTTGGTCTGCCAATCCAGATGGACACCCAGATTACCCTCCATTTTGATATGCACGCTACCCTGTGGCATAGGCATGTGACGACTGTGCTTCTAGATCAGGGAGGTCCTTACTTAGTGCCCCATAGATTCGAGGCGTGGTTTAGAGAGGGCCTACATGGCTTTGAGGGACCCCAGAGAGATTCCCCGATTCCCATGGAGGAAGACCCGTTTTGGCTCCAGCCTGCAGAATATGGAGGCCAGGTGATCGACCCCGACCCGAAGCAGGAGTTGCCGTCTCCAGGGCGCTCCGAGATCGATGGACACGAGGAGGGCGATGCGATGGATACCGAGGAGGAGGATCCAGAGGAGGACCCTGTGGAGGATTCCGACGAGGAGGACTGAGTTGTGGCAGAATCCCGATGTTTTGAGGATTAGTAGAGCGTAGGATGATCTGCAGCTAGTGGTTTTTCTTTTGGTAGTCTGTACCTAACGCTAATCGTATTTATGAAATGTTGTTTATGTTTATCTTGTCCATGCTACCCCTTTGCTATGTATGCTTGTGTGTATGGATAGGAGGCACGCTTCCGCAGGTATGAGAATTTGGCGCAAGTTGCGTCGTCTGGTCGCGACGAAGGGAAAGTATCCTTGGGCCGTCGCTTATCGTAAACCAGGCGAGCGCGAGGTGTATCTTCCGCAGGAACGGGATGCCGCATTCCCGAGAAGGGATCCGGGGCGTGACAGCCCTGGAGACGGCAACTCCTGCTTCGGGTCGGGGTCGATCACCTGGCCTCCATATTCTGCAGGCTGGAGCCAAAATGGGTCATCCTCCATGGGAATCGGGGAATCTCTCTGGGGTCCCTCAAAGCCATGTAGACCCTCTCTAAACCACGCCTCTAATCTATGGGGCACTAAGTAAGGACCTCCCTGATCTACGAGCACAGTCGTCACATGCCTATGCCACAGGGTAGCGTGCATATCAAAATGGAGAGTAACCTGGGTGTCCATCTGGATCGGCAGACCAAAAAGCATCGGTGGCACATCCATCACTGGCGACCTGAATCTGAAAAGGGCGGCAACCAACGCCAGTGAGTCGAGGACTCAGCAAGCTCACCACTAATCCTAGCGTAGGGTAGGATATACGAGTGGGGTCGGTCCTAACTAGTAACTAGGGTTTGGTACTCGGAGTCCAACGCTCTCGATCTCCCCAGTTATCATCAAGCCTCATGTAGCCAATACGAGTGTCGTCACAACAATTCATGCAATACAGACGGGCAATATCGACAATTAACAATAACATTATGCAAATGCCACAGGCCTCAAACGGCCATCACAGATCCCATGGGTCAGCCCGCCTATCACTCCAATTCCCATCAGGGCTCTATCAACAGTGCCACACGGCATAAATCTCGGTGCCACATAGGCCCGTACCACACTGCGTTTCTGACGCCTTACGTTGGTCTCCCTTTTCTCTCCACTTCCCCTCAGGGCACAATCTCACGTCACATCTCCAGTGACTCATGCAATGCTCTGAATGTATGCAGGGCCCAGATGATCACATCAATAACTCAACATAGAGCATGCATGCCAATAATCATAAGTGCAAGACAGAGCACATCGATCGACCAACTGATACATCTCATGATCAACGAGCCAAGCAGACATAGATCAATTATCTCTATCCACAAAGTTTCGATAACCCAAGTCCGCCTTACATCTTAAACAGTGGTCTACTATACTATCAATTATCCAAGGACAATCCACTAATCGAGCCCATATAAACCAAGGTCTAGTCTAATAAAGGGTCTTGGTTAATCAAGCTAAGTTCGACTGGGCCCGAGGCCCACTTCAATAGTTGAGGTCCAATAACTAATTCTTAAATTAATTCATATGGGTTGGGCCTATTATTTTATTAATTTCGTGCAAGGCCCAAGCCCATTTCTAAAGGTTTACTATTCAAGCCCATATTCATTATTTTAGACCCAATTCAAGTACCCAAGCCCATATGCATTTTTGGGTTTCATTCTTTAATGTTCATGGACTTAATTTAGGCCCAATTTAAAAGGATTTTCGTCTATTAGTGGCCCATTAATTAGATTAGGCCCATTTTGTTTAGTTTTGGCCCAATTACTTGAAATAAAGACTCCTAAGCCCAACACTTTACTTTGGCCCGTTAAACCACACACTCAAGCCCATAATCTCGGTCCACCAACCATATTTCCGAGGCCCATTCATAAGCCTAATTTCGTCCATCATCATGCCCATTAATTTCACTTAGGCCCGGTAGCTTGTTTTTGATCCATTTAGTGTAAATTAAGTCCCCTAAACCCATTGATACCTCACGGCCTCACCAACACACGCCTACCTCACCATTTGCAGCCCACACTTAGTATTTTAGGGCTCATTCCACATACTAACAGCCCCCATTTTTAACTCAAATCAAGATTTCCAACATGTTTAGTCCATGGTAAACTTACCCTTATTCTCATTTCAACCTCACATCAAGCCTAACCGTCTCTAGCCTATCTTCCTACACGCATATACTACTAACCTAAACTAGAGTTAGTAGTAGAGCTTACCAAATGAAGTGGAATGGTGATGACAACGAAGGGTACACCGGGCGGCCGAGAGAGTGCTAACGGCAAGGGAGGAGTGGGCGGCGGTTTGTGGTTGCTTCGGCGAGTCCACGAGGTTCCACGGTCCCTAAGACATCATCCCACGAGTCAAGGGAGGTGAGGAGATGGAGAAACCAGATACGGTGGCCGGGGAATGATGAAACGACGACGACGACGGGGAATGGCCGAACAACCAAGGGAGAGAGAGAGAGACGGTGAAGGTTGGTCGGGCCTCAAGGAGGCTCTCAAGGCCACGAAAAGAAGAGAAAAAGGAGTTGAGGGACTTACCGAATGAAGATGGAACGGCGGTGGCGGCGGAGGAAGCTCGGACGGCGGCGGCAACGTGGCGGAGCGGGCGGCCGGGCGAGCAAACAAGAAGGGAAAGGAAGAAGAAGGAGGAAATGAAGAAGAGAGGGAGAGATTTCGGGAGAGAGGGGAGTGAGGGAGTGGCCGAAAATGGGAGAGTGAGGGAGGAGAGAGAGGTTTATGTGGGTTATAGTGAAATTCAAAATAAGATAATGGGGTTAGGTTGAATAGTGACAAGGATATGATGTTTACTATGCTTGAATGACACTTGATTTACTTGATGGATTGATGGATTGACATCCTTGGAAATTGTGCCATGATGTGACCGATGGATTTAATTGATTGATTGACAAGACATCGATTGATTTGACAACTGATTTGACTTGTCTCGATTTGCGTGCCAAATGCACCGATCGGGTCCCGAGCGCGAACGAATTTCAGACAAGATTTGATTTTGATTAATCGAATCTACTCTCAAAAATCCTAATTCAACTAATCCTAAGGACTGAGCATTTACCGGGGGCATTTCGGTAATTTTCCATTGACGTCTTGCTTCTCGACGTACACCGGCTGTCTGCCCTTCTGGCGACATTTCTGAAATTGACTTTATTTCGCAATTGTGTTTGTCTTACTAATTCGATTGTCCGAAGTCGGATTTCATTTCGTGGTCAATTTCATTAATCTACGACTCTGTCTCTGTCTCAGACCAACGGGCGGCTGTTTGGAAAATTCTCCCCAATTAGCCTTTCCCTTTCGGTTGATCATCTCAGGGTAGCTAATCCTGAGTGAGCGTCGATCAGAGGGTATTAACGAAGTGTTTCCATTCATCCAGAAATTCCGATAATTGGATCGAATTTTCAGACTGTTACAATTCTTCCCTTCTTATAAAAATTTCGTCCTCGAAATTCACATCCACCAATCCTTACAACAAAAATGGAGATTACATCGATCTACTCAAACAGGTACGGATACTTCTTCTTCATTTCATCCTTGCTTTCCCAAGTAGCACCTTCAGTTCCATGGTGTTCCCAGATAACCTTGACCAGCGGAATCGTCTTATTCCTTAAGACCTGCTCCTTGCGATCTTCAATTCTTACTGGCCTTTCCACGTATGAGACGCGGTCATCCATTTCAATGACTTCATGATCGAGTATATGTCCAGGGTCCGGCTCGTACTTCCGAAGCATTGAAACATGAAACACATTATGAATCTGCGATAAGTTTGGCGGCAATGCTAGACGATAAGCCAGTGTCCCGATCTTCTCCAGGATTTCGAATGGCCCAACAAATCTTGGACTCAACTTCCCTTTCTTGCCAAACCGAGATAGTCCTCGCATCGGCGACACCTTCAGAAACACATGATCTCTAACTTGGAATTCCAATGGCTTACGTCTCTTGTCTGCATAACTCTTCTGCCTACTCTGAGCAGTCCTCAACCTACCTCTGATCACTCTGACTGCCTCAACTGACTGCTGCACTAATTCTGGGCCTGTTATGCTTTTCTCACCAACTTCGTCCCAACAGATTGGCGTTCTACAGGCCCTTCCATACAGTGCCTCAAATGGTGCCATTCTGATGCTCTGCTGGTAGCTGTTGTTGTAGGCGAATTCCACCAAATGCAACTGCTCTTCCCAGCCTCCTTTGAAATCAATCACACAAGCTCTCAACATGTCTTCCAAAGTCTGTATCGTCCTTTCCGATTGACCATCTGTCTGAGGGTGGTAAGCTGTACTGAATCTTAACTCTGTTCCCAGCGCACCCTGCAGACTCTTCCAAAATGTAGCGGTGAAGCGAGGATCTCTGTCTGATACAATACTTACTAGTGCCCCATGAAATCTCACTATCTGCCTCACGTACAATTCAGCCAACTTTTCCAAGGTAGAGTCCTTTCGTACTGCAATGAAATGAGCTGATTTCGTCAGTCTGTCCACTATTACCCAAATCGAATCATTGCCTCTCTGACTTCTTGGCAATCCTGTCACAAAATCCATAGTGACATGCTCCCATTTCCACTCTGGGATTTCCAATGGTTGCAATAATCCTCCAGGCTTGCAATGCTGTGCCTTTACCTGTTGACACGTCAGACACTTAGCTACATGCTTAGCCACATCCACCTTCATTCCATTCCACCAATAGTGCTGACGCAAATTCTGATACATCTTAGTACTCCCTGGATGAATACTGTAGTTACTTCTGTGTGCCTCGGACAAAATGTTTTCCTTTAGCGCCTCGTCACTAGGCACGCACAGACGTCCTCTAAACTTCAATATTCCGTCAGCAGTCACTTGGAACTCGGCCTTCCTCTCGTCTGCATTCATCGCCACAATCTTCTGAATGTCCGGGTCTGTAGATTGCATCTCCTTGATTCTTAGCTGAATCTCTGGTTCGATCTGCAGCGTAGCCATCAGACTCGAGAGGTTTCCTACCTCGACCTTGAACTCAGAATCTCTGATTTCCTCCAGTAATGTCCACTCCTTGACCATCATATGCGCAACGCTCGACTTCCTACTCAGAGCATCTGCCACTTTATTCGCCTTTCCTGGATGGTACAAAATATCGCAGTCGTAGTCCTTCAACAACTCCATCCAACGACGCTGCCTCATATTCAGCTCCTTCTGCGAGAACAGATACTTCAAACTCTGATGGTCCGTAAAAATCTGGAATTTCTCTCCCACCAGATAATGCCTCCAAATCTTCAATGCAAATACTATGGCAGCTAACTCCAAGTCGTGCGTCGGGTAATTCGTCTCATGCGGCCTCAGCTGCCTAGAGGCATAAGCTACTACTCGTCCATGCTGCATCAAGACACATCCCAATCCTCTTAATGACGCATCGCTGTATATCTCAAACCCTCCAGGTCCAAATGGGATGGTCAACACTGGTGCGGACGTCAATCGATCCTTCAACTCCTGAAAACTCTCCTCGCATTTCTCAGTCCATTGAAACTTTGTTTCCTTCTTCAACAAACGCGTCAGAGGAGACGCTATCACAGAGAATCTTTCCACGAAGCGTCTATAATATCCAGCCAATCCAAGGAAACTTCGCACTTCCGTCACGGTCGTAGGCCTCGGCCATTTCTCTACAGCTTCAATCTTAGATGGGTCCACTGATATCCCTTCTCCAGATACTATATGACGAAGAAATGCCACTCTGCTAAGCCAAAACTCGCACTTACTAAACTTTGCATACAGCGAATGTTCCCTTAACGTCTGCAGAACGATCCTTAAGTGTTCTTCGTGGTCCTCAGAACTCTTCGAATACACCAATATGTCATCAATGAAGACTATCACAAATTGATCCAGAAACTCCTTGAACACTCGATTCATCATGTCCATAAATGCGGCTGGAGCATTTGTCAATCCAAACGGCATAACTGTGAACTCATAGTGCCCATACCTCGTCCTAAAAGCAGTCTTAGGCACATCCTCTTTCTTAATCCTCAATTGGTGATAGCCTGTCCTTAGGTCTATCTTGGAGAACACACAAGCGCCTTGAAGTTGGTCGAACAGGTCATCAATCCTTGGCAGAGGATACTTGTTCTTGATCGTCACTTGGTTCAGCTGTCTGTAGTCGATGCACAGTCTTAGCGATCCATCTTTTTTCTTAACAAACAGCACCGGAGCTCCCCATGGTGAAGCACTGGGGCGGATAAATCCTTTATCCAAAAGCTCTTGCATCTGTACCTTCAACTCCTTCAACTCCGACAACGACATCCTATACGGTGCTTTCGAGATCGGCTCTGTTCCAGGTGCCAGTTCAATCACGAATTCTACCTCACGCTCAGGTGGCAATCCAGGCAACTCTTGAGGAAATACATCCGGATACTCACTCACTACAGGCACTTCCTCTAACTTCATTTCTTGAGCAGTCGAATCCAACACTGATGCCAAAAATCCCAGGCAACCTTCATCCATTAACTTGGTCGCTTCTAAAGATGAGATCCAAGGAATCGACGTTCCTCCACGATTTCCCTTAAATTCATACCCAGGGTGGCCTACTGGGTTTAGCTGTATGATACTCCTACTACAGTCTACCACTGCACCATGCCTAACTAGCCAATCCATGCCAACAATCACGTCGAAATCGTACATGGGCAGAACAGCTAAGTCAATTTCTTCTTGCCTATCGCCCAGAGCTAACTTACACCCCTTACATCCTATCGCAATGATCACTCTATCCTTTAACGGGGTGGTTACATGCAAAGTCACATCCAATGGCTTAACATTCATCCCAGACAACTCAATAAAACGTGCAGATACGAAAGAGTGCGACGCTCCCGGATCAAACAAGGCATAAGCGGTATGACCACAGAGAGAAACGGTACCTGTGATCACCCCTGGCGCATTCTCAGCGTCCTTGCGCGCCATTGCATATACTCGTCCCTGAGCAGGCGGACGGTTCTGGTTTCCCTGCGGAGCATTCACCATCTGCGGCTGCGGCGGTTGCTGCTGGAACGGGGGTCTCGGACCTTTCCTCGGGCAGTTCCTCAGAATATGCCCCGTCTGGCCACATCCAAAGCAGCCTCCAGTTTTCCTAGGGCAAGGGCTGTTCCCATGCCTCCTGCCACAGTCACGGCAGACCTGATTCCCAGGGAACGACGGTTTTCCCAGGGTTCTCCTCGCAGGTGGAACGAACCGGCGGGTGTCCTTCATTGGCCTCTTGCCAAAGTCCCTGAAGTTCCCTCTTAGCACGAACCGCGATCCAGATGCGGCGGCCTTCTCCTGCAGATCTCGCTCAATTGCTAGAGCTCGCTCGTAAATCTCGTTGTAGTCCCTTAGCCCAGTGGCGATGATCAAACTCTTCAACTCGAGCCTCAATCCTTCCCTGAATCTCCTGGCCTTATCCCATGGGTCGTCAATCAGCCTTCGTGCGAACTTGGACAGCCTGGCAAATTCGCCCTCATACTGGTCCACGGTCAGCGATCCTTGGCGGAGCCTGATGAACTCTTCCATTTTCCTTTCCTGGGCTGCCTCAGAGAAATACTTGCCATTGAATGCTGTACAGAAGGCGGTCCAGTTCGGCCTCATACCATCCGGAAAGACTCGCCCTCTAGTGGCTTTCCACCAATCATCTGCAGTACCCTGAAGTTGATAAGTTGCCAACGAGACTTTCTCCTCATCTGCGCAACCCAACACGGACAAAGCCTTCTCCAGCTGCTCGATCCACAAGGCAGCTACCTCAGGACCACCACTGCCATCAAACCTCGACGGCTGCAACTTCAGAAACTGCTCCACAATGTGATGAGTCTGACGTCCTCCATTTCCATGCCCATTGCCTCCATTGGCTCCATTTGCAGTGGCCAAGGCGGCCTCAGCTGCTTGGGCAACAGTGGCAGCTCTCTCAGCAGCTTGCCTAGCCATCAAGTTACTCACTTCAGTCAGAACCCTCATCATTTCTTCGATTCTGGGGTCCCCTTCAGACTCAGGAGCCCTCGAGCTCGATGCACCAGCAGTCGGTCTTCTGCCCCTATTGCTCATCCTTGCTAAAACTCACACCTAAAACAAACGAAATTCCCATTCAGGAATTCGAAATTCTAAATCTAACAACCAAGCTTTCGTCTACTGTCGCGTCCACTGACATGTATATGCATGTAAATAATCGCTGCAGCTTAAATGCAGTTGAACCCGGTCGACATCTAGACTCAACCCTGCAAATGCATAACCCAGGCCACTCTGTTCGCAACCTCAACTAGAAGCCTGTCGGGAGCCGCTTCCTTGATCAGGTCTTTGCCCCGGCGACCACTCCCCGCCCTCATCGTTTCTTGGTGCGAACAGTTGTCCTAAGAAATTCATAGACAAAGAGAATCCCACTCCACGTGTCCCATACCACGCTTCATCATAGTTTTTAGACGTCCCGTCAATCCTGTCCCATACCAGGCTGACGGTCACCAAATCCAACAACATGAATGCATGCATTTCTTTCAAAATCCAAATCCCCTTTTTAACAACTTTCATTTGTAAACCATTTTGCCTTTAATGCAGAAGTCATGCAATGCATGATGGTCAGACAGCGCGCGACAGCCGACTAGGCATACAACCACATGCAATACCTCACAGACTAGCATTCAGCAATCAGCATCCAAACGCCCAACTCATGGGGCTCTGCCATAGAACCTTACCTCAGGTCCTGACGCACCTGCAGCTTAGCATGAAATACCTTATCCCAAGGTTACTCTAGACAATCAATTCCGCTAAGCAATCACATGCGCCAATCAAATCATGCATTCTACCCTTCCTAATCCTTAGGTCTAGGGTCTGTCTAACTAACTACCCCAAAATCATCAGCCTTATCACTCCAAGCCTCGAACGGTCTCGTATCGAGCTAACCTTGCTCTGATACCACTCGAACGGTGATGTCACGCCCCGGATCCCTTCTCGGGAATGCGGCATCCCGTTCCTGCGGAAGATACACCTCGCGCTCGCCTGGTTTACGATAAGCGACGGCCCAGGGATACTTTCCCTTCGTCGCGTCCAGACGACGCAACTTGCGCCAAATTCTCATACCTGCGGAAGCGTGCCTCCTATCCATACACACAAGCATACATAGCAAAGGGGTAGCATGGACAAGATAAACATAAACAACATTTCATAAATACGATTAGCGTTAGGTATAGACTACCAAAAGAAAAACCACTAGCTGCAGATCATCCTACGCTCTATTAATCCTCAAAACATCGGGATTCTGCCAAGACTCAGTCCTCCTCGTCGGAATCCTCCACAGGGTCCTCCTCTGGATCCTCCTCCTCGGTATCCATCGCATCGCCCTCCTCGTGGCCATCTATCTCGGAGCGCCCTGGAGACGGCAACTCCTGCTTCGGGTCGGGGTCGATCACCTGGCCTCCATATTCTGCAGGCTGGAGCCAAAATGGGTCTTCCTCCATGGGAATCGGGGAATCTCTCTGGGGTCCCTCAAAGCCATGTAGACCCTTTCTAAACCACGCCTCTAATCTATGGGGCACTAAGTAAGGACCTCCCTGATCTACGAGCACAGTCGTCACATGCCTATGCCACAGGGTAGCGTGCATATCAAAATGGAGAGTAACCTGGGTGTCCATCTGGATCGGCAGACCAAAAAGCATCGGTGGCACATCCATCACTGGCGACCTGAATCTGAAAAGGGCGGCAACCAACGCCAGTGAGTCGAGGACTCAGCAAGCTCACCACTAATCCTAGCGTAGGGTAGGATATACGAGTGGGGTCGGTCCTAACTAGTAACTAGGGTTTGGTACTCGGAGTCCAACGCTCTCGATCTCCCCAGTTATCATCAAGCCTCATGTAGCCAATACGAGTGTCGTCACAACAATTCATGCAATACAGACGGGCAATATCGACAATTAACAATAACATTATGCAAATGCCACAGGCCTCAAACGGCCATCACAGATCCCATGGGTCAGTCCGCCTATCACTCCAATTCCCATCAGGGCTCTATCAACAGTGCCACACGGCATAAATCTCGGTGCCACATAGGCCCGTACCACACTGCGTTTCTGACGCCTTACGTTGGTCTCCCTTTTCTCTCCACTTCCCCTCAGGGCACAATCTCATGTCACATCTCCAGTGACTCATGCAATGCTCTGAATGTATGCAGGGCCCAGATGATCACATCAATCACTCAACACAGAGCATGCGTGCAGCTAATCATAAGCGCAAGACAGAGCACATCAGTCAACCAATTGGTACATCTCATGACCAACGAACCAAACAAACGTAGATCAATTAGCCCTATCCACAAGGTTTCAATAACCCAAGTCCGCCTTACATCTTAAACAGTGGTCTACTATACTATCAATTATCCAAGGACAATCCACTAATCGAGCCCATATAAACCAAGGTCTAATCTAATGAAGGGCCTCTAATTAATCAAGCTAAGTTCGACTGGGCCTAAGGCCCACTTCAATAGTTGAGGTCCAATAACTAATTCTTAAATTAATTCATATGGGTTGGGCCTATTATTTTATTAATTTCGTGCAAGGCCCAAGCCCATTTCTAAAGGTTTACTATTCAAGCCCATATTCATTATTTTAGGCCCAATTCAAGTACCCAAGCCCATATGCATTTCTGGGTTTCATTCTTTAATGTTCATGGACTTAATTTAGGCCCAATTTAAAAGAATTTTCGTCCATTAGTGGCCCACTAGCTAGATTTGGCCCATTTTGATTAGTTTTGGCCCAATTACTTGAAATAAAGACTCCTAAGCCCAACACTTTACTTTGGCCCGTTAAACCACACACTCAAGCCCATAATCTCGGTCCACCAACCATATTTCCGAGGCCCATTCATAAGCCTAATTTCGTCCATCATCATGCCCATTAATTTCACTTAGGCCCGGTAGCTTGTTTTTGATCCATTTAGTGTAAATTAAGTCCCCTAAACCCATTGATACCTCACGGCCTCACCAACACACGCCTACCTCACCATTTGCAGCCCACACTTAGTATTTTAGGGCTCATTCCACATACTAACAGCCCCCATTTTTAACTCAAATCAAGATTTCCAACATGTTTAGTCCATGGTAAACTTACCCTTATTCTCATTTCAACCTCACATCAAGCCTAACCGTCTCTAGCCTATCTTCCTACACGCATATACTACTAAACTAAACTAGAGTTAGTAGTAGAGCTTACCAAATGAAGTGGAATGGTGATGACAACGAAGGGTACACCGGGCGGCCGAGAGAGTGCTAACGGCAAGGGAGGAGTGGGCGGCGGTTTGTGGTTGCTTCGGCGAGTCCACGAGGTTCCACGGTCCCTAAGACATCATCCCACGAGTCAAGGGAGGTGAGGAGATGGAGAAACCAGCTACGGTGGCCAGGGAATGATGAAACGACGACGACGACGGGGAATGGCCGAACAACCAAGGGAGAGAGAGAGAGACGGTGAAGGTTGGTCGGGCCTCAAGGAGGCTCTCAAGGCCACGAAAAGAAGAGAAAAAGGAGTTGAGGGACTTACCGAATGAAGATGGAACGGCGGTGGCGGCGGAGGAAGCTCGGACGGCGGCGGCAACGTGGCGGAGCGGGCGGCCGGGCGAGCAAACAAGAAGGGAAAGGAAGAAGAAGGAGGAAATGAAGAAGAGAGGGAGAGATTTCGGGAGAGAGGGGAGTGAGGGAGTGGCCGAAAATGGGAGAGTGAGGGAGGAGAGAGAGGTTTATGTGGGTTATAGTGAAATTCAAAATAAGATAATGGGGTTAGGTTGAATAGTGACAAGGATATGATGTTTACTATGCTTGAATGACACTTGATTTACTTGATGGATTGATGGATTGACATCCTTGGAAATTGTGCCATGATGTGACCGATGGATTTAATTGATTGATTGACAAGACATCGATTGATTTGACAACTGATTTGACTTGTCTCGATTTGCGTGCCAAATGCACCGATCGGGTCCCGAGCGCGAACGAATTTCAGACAAGATTTGATTTTGATTAATCGAATCTACTCTCAAAAATCCTAATTCAACTAATCCTAAGGACTGAGCATTTACCGGGGGCATTTCGGTAATTTTCCATTGACGTCTTGCTTCTCGACGTACACCGGCTGTCTGCCCTTCTGGCGACATTTCTGAAATTGACTTTATTTCGCAATTGTGTTTGTCTTACTAATTCGATTGTCCGAAGTCGGATTTCATTTCGTGGTCAATTTCATTAATCTACGACTCTGTCTCTGTCTCAGACCAACGGGCGGCTGTTTGGAAAATTCTCCCCAATTAGCCTTTCCCTTTCGGTTGGTCATCTCAGGGTAGCTAATCCTGAGTGAGCGTCGATCAGAGGGTATTAACGAAGTGTTTCCATTCATCCAGAAATTCCGATAATTGGATCGAATTTTCAGACTGTTACAGTAAGAATTGAAGATCGCAAGGAGCAGGTCTTAAGGAATAAGACGATTCCGCTGGTCAAGGTTATCTGGGAACACCATGGAACTGAAGGAGCTACTTGGGAAAGCGAGGATGAAATGAAGAAGAAGTATCCGTACCTGTTTGAGTAAATCGATGTAATCTCCATTTTTGTTGTAAGGATTGGTGGATGTAAATTTCGAGGACGAAATTTTTATAAGAAGGGAAGAATTGTAACAGTCTGAAAATTCGACCCAAATATCGGAATTTCTAAAGGAATGGAAACACTTCGTTAATACTCTCTGATCGACGCTCACTCAGGATTAGCTACCCTGAGATGACGAACCGAAGGGGAAAGGCTAACTGGGGAGAATTTTCCAAACAGCCGCCCGTTGGTCTGAGACAGAGACAGAGTCGTAAATTAATGAAATTGACCACGAAATGAAATCCGACTCCGGACAATCGAATTAGTAAGACAAACACAATTACGAAATAAAGTCAGTTTCAGAAATGTCGCCAGAAGGGCAGACAGCCGGTGTACGTCGAGAAGTAAGACGTGAATGGAAAATTACCGAAATGCCCCCGGTAAATGCTCAGTCCTTAGGATCAATAGAATTAGGATTTTTGAGAGTAGATTCGATTAATCGAAATCAAATCTTGTCTGAAATTCGTTCGCGCTCGGGACCCGATTGGTGCATTTGGCACGCAAATCGAGACAAGTCAAATCAGTTGTCAAATCAATCGATGTCTTGTCAATCAATCAATTAAATCCATCGGTCACATCATGGCACAATTTCCAAGAATGTCAATCCATCAAGTAAATCAAGTGTCATTCAAGCATAGTAAACATCATATCCTTGTCACTATTCAACCTAACCCCATTATCTTATTTTGAATTTCACTATAACCCACATAAACCTCTCTCTCTCCTCCCTCACTCTCCCATTTTCGGCCGAAACCTCTCTCTCCCCTCTCCTCTTCATTTTCTTCTCCTTCCTTTCACTTCCGCCGCCGTCCGCCCGAGCTCCACCGTGAGCCACCGTCGTCCGCCACCTTCCCCGTCGCCACCACCTCACGGTAAACCCCTTCTCATCCTTCCTTTGTTGTTCCGTGGCCTTGAGAGCCTCTTGAAGCCCGACCTCAACTCACCTCTTCTCTATCTCCCTCGGGTTTTCAAGCCGGCCGCCCGACCATCGTCGTCGTTTGTCGTCGTTCGGCCACCGTCCCTCACCGCCGATCATCCCCACTCCTTGGTAAGCTTCTTGACTCACCTTTCTTCCATTTCCATGAACGTGAGGCACCGTTCAATAGCCAACCGAACCCAAACTTCCTTGTAGGCCGTGAGCCACATTCGGCCGTTCCTCGCTCCGTCGTCCGTCGTTGTTGATTTCGGCTCCTCTAAGGTAAGCTCTACCCCTAATCTTAGTTTAGGTTAGTAATATACGTTTGTGGAACGCCAATAGAGGCCGATTATGATGATTTTTAGTAGAGATTGCATGGTTCAAGCCTAGACAAGTAAGGTTGCGTTATGTACTTGGTGCAAGGGGTTAAACTAAGAGCTTGGAGGCTTGTAAGGGGGCTGGATTTCGGTTTACATGGCTGTGGGTATACGGTTTGAATGAGTATGAGGTGGATCTAAGTGTGTTAATGGGCTCCAACACTTAAACTACAGGATTCGGGCTTAATATGAGCTACCGGGCTTGGATGCAACCAATGGACTTGCCAATAGACGAAACTAACAACTTGAACGGGCCATAAAAACGTGAAAAGTGGGCTGCAAATGTGGGCTTAGGCGTGTACTTAATGGGCCGAAGGGAGATAATGGGCTTGAAAGCTTTAAAATTAAGTAATTGGGCCAAAACTAATCAAAATGGGCCAAATCTAGCTAGTGGGCCACTAATGGACGAAAATCCTCTTAAATGGGGCCTAAATTAAGTCCATGAACATTAAAGAATGAAACCCAAAAAAATGTATATGGGCTTGGATATTCAAATTGGGCCTAAAATAATGAATATGGGCTTGAATAGTAAACCTTTAGAAATGGGCTTGGGCCTCACACGAATTTAATAAAATAATAGGCCCAACCCATATGAATTAATTTAAGAATTAATCATTGGACCTCAACTATTGAAGTGGGCCTTAGGCCCAGTCGAACTTAGCTTGAGTAATTAGAGGCCCTTCATTAGATTAGACCTTGGTTTATATGGGCTCGATTAGTGGATTGTCCTTGGATAATTGATAGTATAGTAGACTTTTATTTAAGATGTAAGGCGGACTTGGATTATCGAAACTTTGTGGATAGAGATAATTGATCTACGTCTGCTTGGCTCGTTGATCATGAGATGTATCAGTTGGTCGATTGATGTGCTCTGTCTTGCACTTACGATTATTGGCATGCATGCTCTGTGTTGAATTATTGATGTGATCATCTGGGCCCTGCATACATTCAGAGCATTGCATGAGTCACTGGGGATGTGACATGAGATTGTGCCCAGAGGGGAAGTGGAGAGAAAAGGGAGACCAACGTAAGGCGTCAGAAACGCAGTGTGGTACGGGCCTATGTGGCACCGAGATTACTGCCGTGTGACACTGTTGGTAGCGCCCTGGTGGGAGATGGAGAGAAAAGGGAGGCCAGCATAAGGTGTCCGAGACGCAGCGTGGCATGCCGTGTGGCACTGTTGGTAGAGCCCTGATGGGAATTGGAGTGATAGGCGGGCTGATCCTTGGGATCCGGGATGGCCGTATGAGGCCTGTGGCATTTGCATAATGTTATTGCTGTTGGTTAATATCGCCCGTCTGTATTGTATGAATTGTTATGATGAACCCCGTATTGGCTACATGAGGGGTGATAATAACTGGGGAGATCGAGAGCGTTGAACTTTGAATCCTGAACCCTAGTTACTGGTTAGGACCGACCCCACTTGTATATCCTACCCTACGCTAGGATTAGTGGTGAGCTTGCTGAGTTCTCGACTCACTGGCGTTGGTTGCCACCTTTTTCAGATCCAGGTCGCCAGTGATGGACATGCCACCGATGCTTTTTGGTCTGCCGATCCAGATGAACACCCAGGTTACCCTCCATTTTGATATGCACGCTACCCTGTGGCATAGGCATGTGACGACTGTGCTCGTAGATCAGGGAGGTCCTTACTTAGTGCCCCATAGATTCGAGGCTTGGTTTAGAGAGGGCCTACATGGCTTTGAGGGACCCCAGAGAGATTCCCCGATTCCCATGGAGGAGGACCCGTTTTGGCTCCAGCCTGCAGAATATGGAGGCCAGGTGATCGACCCCGACCCGAAGCAGGAGTTGCCGTCTCCAGGGCGCTCCGAGATAGATGGCCACGAGGAGGGCGATGCGATGGATACCGAGGAGGAGGATCCAGAGGAGGACCCTGTGGAGGATTCCGACGAGAAGGACTGAGTTATGGCAGAATCCCGATGTTTTGAGGATTAGTAGAGCGTAGGATGATCTACAGCTAGTGGTTTTCTTTTGGTAGTCTGTACCTAACGCTAATCGTATTTATGAAATGTTGTTTATGTTTATCTTGTCCATGCTACCCCTTTGCTATGTATGCTTGTGTGTATGGATAGGAGGCACGCTTCCGCAGGTATGAGAATTTGGCGCAAGTGTCGTCGTCTGGTCGCGACGAAGAGAAAGTATCCCTGGGCCGTCGCTTATCGTGAACCAGGCGAGCGCGAGGTGTATCTTCTGCAGGAACGGGATGCCGCGTTCATGAGAAGGGATCCGGGGCGTGACATCACCGTTCGAGTGGTATCAGAGCAAGGTCAACTCGATACGAGACCGTTTGAGGTTTGGAGTGATAAGGCTGATGATTTTGGGATAGTTAGTTAGACAGACCCTAGACCTAAGGATTAGGAAGGGTAGAATGCATGATTTGGTTGGCGCATGTGATTGCTTAGCGGAATTGATTGTCTAGAGTAACCTTGGGATAAGGTATTTCATGCTAAGCTGCAGGTGCGTCAGGACCTGAGGTAAGGTTCTATGGCAGAGCCCCACGAGTTGGGCGCTTGAATGATGATTGCTGAATGTTAGTCTGTGAGGTATTGCATGTGGTTGTATGCCTAGTCGGCTGTCGTGCGCTGCCTGACCATCATGCATTGCATGATTTCTGCACCGAAAACAAAATGGTTTAGAAATGGAAAGTTTACTGTTGAAAAAGGAGATTTGGATTTTGAAAGAAATGCATGCATTCATGTTGTTGGATTTGGTGACCGTCAGCCTGGTATGGGACAGGATTGACGGGACGTCTAAAAACTGTGATGAAGCGTGGTATGGGACACGTGGAGTGGGATTCTCTTTGTCTATGAATTTCTTAGGACAACTGTTCGCACCAAGAAACGATGAGGGCGGGGAGTGGTCGCCGGGGCAAAGACCTGATCAAGGAAGCGGCTCCCGACAGGCTTCTAGTTGAGGTTGCGAACAGAGTGGCCTGGGTTATGCATTTGCAGGGTTGAGTCTAGATGTCGACCGGGTTCAACTGCATTTAAGCTGCAGCGATTATTTACATGCATATACATGTCAGTGGACGCGACAGTAGACGAAAGCTTGGTTGCTAGATTTAGAATTCCGAATTCCTGAATGGGAATTTCGTTTGTTTTAGGTGTGAGTTTTAGCAAGGATGAGCAATAGGGGCAGAAGACCGACTGCTGGTGCATCGAGCTCGAGGGCTCCTGAGTCTGAAGGGGACCCCAGAATCGAAGAAATGATGAGAGTTCTGACTGAAGTGAGTAACTTGATGGCTAGGCAAGCTGCTGAGAGAGCTGCCACTGTTGCCCAAGCAGCTGAGGCCGCCTTGGCCGCTGCGAATGGTGCCAATGGAGGCAATGGGCATGGAAATGGTGGACGTCAGACTCATCATATGGTGGAGCAGTTTCTGAAGTTGCAGCCGTCGAAGTTTGATGGCAGTGGTGGTCCTGAGGTAGCTGCCTTGTGGATCGAGCAACTTGAGAAGGCTTTCTCCGTGTTGGGTTGCGCAGACGAGGAAAAGGTTTCGCTGGCAACTTATCAGCTTCAGAGTACCGCAGATGATTGGTGGAAAGCCACCAGAGGACGAGTCTTTCCGGATGGCATGAGGCCGAACTGGACCGCCTTCTGTACAGCATTTAATGGAAAGTATTTCTCTGAAGCAGCACAAGAAAGGAAAATGGAAGAGTTTATCAGGCTCCGCCAAGGATCACTGACTGTGGACCAATATGAGGGCGAATTTGCCAGGCTGTCCAAGTTCGCACGAAGGCTGATTGACGACCCATGGGATAAGGCTAGGAGATTCAGGGAAGGATTGAGGCCCGAGTTGAAGAGTATGATCATCGCCACTGGGCTAAGGGACTACAACGAGATCTATGAGCGAGCCCTGGCGATAGAACGGGATCTGCAAGAAAAGGGCGCCGCATCTGGATCGCGGTTTGTGCCAAGGGGGAACTTTAGAGACCTTGGCAAGAGGCCAATGAAGGACAACCGCAGGTTCATTCCACCTGCAAGGAGAACCCTGGGAAAACCATCGTTCTCTGGGAATCAGGTCTGCCGTGATTGTGGCAGGAGGCATGGGAACAGCCCTTGCCCAAGGAAAACTGGAGGCTGCTTTGGATGTGGCCAAACGGGGCATATTCTGAGGAACTGCCCGAGGAAGGGTCAGAGACCCCCATTCCAGCAACAACAGCAGCAACCGCAATTGGTGAACGCTCCGCAAGGAAACCAGAACCGTCCGTCTGCTCAGGGATGAGTATATGCAATGGCGCGCAAAGACACTGAGAATGCGCCGGGGGTGATCACAGGTACCGTTTCCCTTTGTGGTCATACCGCTTATGCCTTGTTTGATCCGGGAGCGTCGCACTCTTTCGTATCTGCACGTTTTGTTGAGTTGTCTGGGATGAATGTTAAGCCATTGGATGTGACCTTGCATGTAACCACCCCGTTGAAGGATAGAGTAATTATTGCGTTAAGATGTAAGGGGTGTAAGTTAGCTCTGGGCGATAGGCAAGAAGAAATTGACTTAGCTGTTCTGCCCATGTATGATTTTGATGTGATTGTTGGCATGGATTGGCTAGTTAGGCATGGTGCAGTGGTAGACTGTAGTAGGAGTATCATACAGCTAAACCCAGTAGGCCACCCTGGGTATGAATTTAAGGGAAATCGTGGAGGAACGTCGATTCCTTGGATCTCATCTTTAGAGGCGACCAAGTTAATGGATGAAGGTTGCCTGGGATTTTTGGCATCAGTATTAGATTCGTCTGCCCTAGAAATGAAGTTAGAAGAAGTGCCTGTAGTAAGTGAGTATCCAGATGTATTTCCTCAAGAGTTGCCTGGATTGCCACCTGAGCGTGAAGTAGAATTTATGATTGAATTGGCACCTGGAACGGAGCCGATCTCGAAAGCACCGTATAGGATGTCGTTATCGGAATTGAAGGAATTGAAGGTGCAAATGCAAGAGCTGCTGGATAAAGGATTTATCCGCCCCAGTGCTTCACCATGGGGAGCTCCGGTGCTGTTTGTTAAGAAAAAGGATGGATCACTAAGGCTGTGCATTGATTACAGACAGTTGAACCAAGTGACGATCAAGAATAAGTATCCTGTACCAAGGATTGATGACCTGTTCGACCAACTTCAAGGCGCTTGCGTGTTCTCCAAGATAGACCTAAGGACAGGCTATCACCAGTTAAGGATTAAGAAAGAGGATGTGCCTAAGACTGCTTTTAGGACGAGGTATGGGCACTATGAGTTCACAGTTATGCCGTTTGGATTGACAAATGCTCCAGCCGCATTTATAGACATGATGAATCGAGTGTTCAAGGAGTTTCTGGATCAGTTTGTGATAGTCTTCATTGATGACATATTGGTGTATTCGAAGAGTTCTGAGGACCACGAAGAACACTTAAGGATCGTCCTGCGAACGCTAAGGGAACACTCGCTGTACGCGAAGTTTAGTAAGTGTGAGTTCTGGCTGAGCAGAGTGGCGTTTCTTGGTCATATAGTATCTGGAGAAGGGATATCAGTGGACCCATCTAAGATTGAAGCCGTAGAGAAATGGCCGAGACCTACGACCGTGACGGAAGTGCGAAGTTTCCTTGGATTGGCTGGGTATTATAGACGCTTCGTGGAAAGATTCTCTGTGATAGCGTCTCCTCTGACGCGTTTGTTGAAGAAGGAAACAAAGTTTCAATGGACTGAGAAATGCGAGGAGAGTTTTCAGGAGTTGAAGGATCGATTGACTTCCGCACCAGTCTTAACCATTCCGTCTGGACCAGGAGGATTTGAGATATACAGCGATGCGTCATTAAGAGGATTGGGGTGTGTCTTGATGCAGCATGGACGAGTGGTAGCTTATGCATCTCGACAGTTGAGGCCGCATGAGATGAATTACCCGACGCACGACTTGGAGTTAGCTGCGATTGTCTTTGCATTGAAGATTTGGAGGCATTATCTGGTGGGAGAGAAATTCCAGATTTTTACGGACCATCAGAGTTTGAAGTATCTGTTCTCGCAGAAGGAGCTGAATATGAGGCAGCGTCGTTGGATGGAGTTGTTGAAGGACTACGACTGCGATATTTTGTACCATCCAGGAAAGGCGAATAAAGTGGCAGATGCTCTGAGTAGGAAGTCGAGCATTGCGCATATGATGGTCAAGGAGTGGACGTTACTGGAGGAAATCAGAGATTCTGAGTTCAAGGTCGAGGTGGGAAACCTCTCGGGTCTGTTGGCTACGTTGCAGATCGAGCCAGAGATTCAGCTAAGGATCAAAGAATTGCAGTCTACGGACCCCGAGATACAGAAGATTGTGTTAAGGAATGCAGAAGAGAGAAAGGCTGAGTTTCAAGTGACTGCTGACGGAACGTTGAAGTTTAGAGGACGTCTGTGCGTGCCTAATGACGAGGCGCTAAAAGAGAAGATTCTGTCTGAGGCGCACAGGAGTAACTACAGTATTCATCCAGGAAGTACAAAGATGTATCAGAATTTGCGTCAGCACTATTGGTGGAATGGTATGAAAGTGGATGTGGCTAAGCATGTAGCTAAGTGTCTGACGTGTCAACAGGTAAAGGCACAGCATTGCAAGCCTGGAGGATTATTGCAACCATTGGAAATCCCAGAGTGGAAATGGGAGCATGTCACTATGGATTTTGTGACAGGATTGCCAAGAAGTCAGAGAGGCAATGATTCGATTTGGGTAATAGTGGACAGACTGACGAAATCAGCTCATTTCATTGCAGTACGAAAGGACTCTACCTTGGAAAAGTTGGCTGAATTGTACGTGAGGCAGATAGTGAGATTGCATGGGGTACCAGTAAGTATTGTATCAGACAGAGATCCTCGCTTCACCGCTACATTTTGGAAGAGTCTGCAGGGTGCGCTGGGAACAGAGTTAAGATTCAGTACAGCTTACCACCCTCAGACAGATGGTCAATCGGAAAGGACGATACAGACTTTGGAAGACATGTTGAGAGCTTGTGTGATTGATTTCAAAGGAGGTTGGGAAGAGCAGTTGCATTTGGTGGAATTCGCCTACAACAACAGCTACCAGCAGAGTATCAAAATGGCACCATTTGACGCACTGTATGGAAGGGCCTGTAGAACGCCAATCTGTTGGGACGAAGTTGGTGAGAAAAGCATAACAGGCCCAGAATTAGTGCAGCAGTCAGTTGAGGCAGTCAGAGTGATCAGAGACAGATTGAGGACTGCGCAGAGTAGGCAGAAGAGTTATGCAGACAAGAGACGTATGTCACGCCCCGGATCCCTACTCGGGAGCGCGGCACCCCGTTCCTGCGGAAGATACACCTCGCGCTCGACTGGTTCACGATAAGCGACGGCCCAGGGAAAATTTCTTTTCGTCGCGACCAGACGACGCGGCTTGCGCCAAATTCTCTTACCTGCGGAAGCGTGCCTTCTATCCATACACACAAGCATACATGACAAAGGGGTAGCAAAAATCAAGATAAGCAAAATTAGCATTCCATAATATAATCAGCGTTAGGTACAGACTCCCAAAAAGAAACTACTAATCACAGATCTTCCTACGCTAACAACCAAATCCTCGAACCATCGAAATTCTGCCATAACTCAGTCCTCCTCGTCGGAATCCTCCACAGGGTCCTCCTCTGGATCCTCCTCCTCGGTATCCATCGCATCGCCCTCCTCGTGGCCATCTATCTCGGAGCGCCCTGGAGACGGCAACTCCTGCTTCGGGTCGGGGTCGATCACCTGGCCTCCATATTCTGCAGGCTGGAGCCAAAACGGGTCCTCCTCCATGGGAATCGGGGAATCTCTCTGGGGTCCCTCAAAACCATGCAAGCCCTCTCTAAACCAAGCCTCGAATCTATGGGGCACTAAATAAGGACCTCCCTGATCTACGAGTACAGTCGTCACATGCCTATGCCACAGAGTAGCGTGCATATCAAAATGGAGGGTAATCTGGGTGTCCATCTGGATCGGCAGACCAAAAAGCATCGGTGGCACATCCATCACTGGTGACCTGGATCTGAAAAAGGTGGCAACCAACGCCAGTGAGTCGATGACTCAGCAAGCTCACCACTAATCCTAGCGTAGGGTAGGATATACAAGTGGGGTCGGTCCTAACCAGTAACTAGGGTTTGGTACCCGTAGTCCAACGTCCTCGATCTCCCCAGTTTTCATCACACCTCATATAGTCGGTACGAGTTTCATCACAATGGTTCATGCAATAAAGACGGGCAATGTCAACAATCAGCAATCATGGTATGCAATGCCACAGGCCTCAAACGGCCATCATAGATCCCAAGGATCAGCCCGCATATCACTCCAATTCCCATCAGGGCTCTACCAACAGTGCCACACGGCATGCCACGCTGCGTCTCGGACGCCTTATGCTGGCCTCCCTTTTCTCTCCATCTCCCATCAGGGCTCTACCAACAGTGCCACACGGCATAAATCTCGGTGCCACATAGGCCCGTACCACACTGCGTTTCTAACGCCTTACGTTGGTCTCCCTTTTCTCTCCACTTCCCCTTAGGGCACAATCTCATGTCACATCTCCAGTGACTCATGCAATGATCTTAATGTATGCAGGGCCCAGATGATCACATCAATAACTCAACACAGAGCATGCATGCCAAGGAATATAACGCAAGAGTAGAGCACATCATTCCATCATCACTGAATCTCATATTCATCTTACTGTACATACGAAGATCAAGTACTTGAAATTTATTAACATTCTCCAAAAAAGGCTCTCGAACTATCGCTCGTCTAAACTTGCCTTACAACTTGTACAAGATTCCATAATTCATAATTCGAGCCCATAACCCAAAGTCTAATCTAATTAAGGGTCTTAGTTAATCAAGTTAAGCTCGGCTGGGCCCAAGGCCCACTTCAATAGTTGAGGTCCAATAATTAATTCTTAAATTAATTCATATGGGTTGGGCCTATTATTTTATTAATTTCGTGGAAGGCCCAAGCCCATTTCTAAGGGTTTACTATTCAAGCCCATATTCGTTATTTTAGGCCCAATTCAAGTACCCAAGCCCATATACATTTTTGGGTTTCATTCTTTAATGTTCATGGACTTAATTTGGGCCCAATTAAATAAGATTTTCGTCCATTAGTGGCCCACTAACTAGATTTGGCCCATTTTGATTAGTTTGGCCTAATTACTTGATTTTTAAAGCTTCCAAGCCCATTTCCATGTTTCGGCCTACCCCTTTCACGCCTAACCCACCTATTTGCAGCTCCTAAACACATCCTAAGGTCCAATCCATGAATCCACAGCCCACATATTCAACTCAATCAAGTTTCCAACAAGGTAGCATAGGGAACTCTTAACCTTAAGCACATTCCAATCCCACAACATGCACAACCAGCCTCTACCACAACATCCTACAAGCATATACCACTAACCTAGACTAAGATTAGTAGTAGAACTTACCTTGGTTGGACCGAAATCAACAACGACGGACGACGGAGCGAGGGACGGCCGAATGGGCGTTCGGCAAGGGAGGAGTAGGGCGGCGGTTCACGGCTGTTCCGGCGGTTCCACGGAGTACCAAGGGTCCTAAGGTGACCATTTACCAAGCCAAAGACATGAGGAGTGGAAGGGAACAAGGTGGGACAAGTTCGAGCTCAAACGGAAGTGAAACGACGAAGAAAACGACGATGGAAAGGCGGGCTGTTTCGGTGTCCATAAGGGGCTGTTCAACCACGAAAATGAGAAGGAGAGGGCTTAGAAGACTTACCAAGACAAGCCAAGGGAGAGGGGTGGCCGACGGTGGCTGGACGGCGGCGGCAAGGTGACGGCAACGGCGGCTTCGGGCGGACGGCGGCCAAGGAGAAACCGTGAGGGGGAGAGATTTCGGGAGGGAGAGAGATGAGAGAGAGAGCCGAATGAGAGAATGAGGGAGGAGAGAGAGAGACTATGATATAACTTTGGTGAAAATTCAAAATCAAGAGGTAATGGGGTTAGGTAATGGGGTAATAGTGTTAGGGACAAGATATTTGTACTTTGACATGCCCCTTGATTTGATTGAAAGATTGCCTTGGAAGTTGAACCATGAATGACCAATGGATGTGATTGATGGATTGACAAGACATCGATTGATTTGACAACTGATTTGACTTGCCTCGATTTGCGTGCCAAATGCACCGATCGGGTCTCGAGCGCGAACGAATTTCGGACAGGATTTGATTTCGACTTATCGAATCTACTCTCAAAAATCCTAATTCTAATAATCCTAAGGACTGAGCAATTACCGGGGGCATTTCGGTAATTTTCCATTGACGTCTTGCTTCTCGACGTACACCGGCTGTCTGCCCTTCTGGCGACATTTCTGAAACTGACTTTATTTCTTAATTGTGTTTGTCTTACTAGTTCGATTGTCCGAAGTCGGATTTCATTTCGTGGTCAATTTCATTAATTTACGACTCTGTCTCTGTCCCAGACCAACGGGCGGCTGTTTGGAAAATTCTCCCCAGTTAGCCTTTCCCCTTCGGTTGGTCATCTCAGGGTAGCTAATCCTGAGTGAGCGTCGATTAGAGGGTATTAACGAAGTGTCTCCATTCTTTTAGAAATTCCGATATTTGGGTCGAATTTTCAGACTGTTACAATTCTTCCCTTCTTATAAAAATTTCGTCCTCGAAATTTACATCCACCAATCCTTACAACAAAATGGAGATTACATCGATCTATTCAAACAGATACGGGTACTTCTTCTTCATTTCGTCCTCGCTTTCCCAAGTCGCTCCCTCAGTCCCATGGTGCTCCCAGATAACCTTGACCAGCGATATTGTCTTGTTCCTCAAGACTTGCTCCTTACGATCTTCTATCCTTACTGGTCTTTCCACGTATGAGACGCGGTCATCCACTTCAATGACTTCATGATCGAGTATATGGCCAGGGTCCGGCTCGTACTTTCGAAGCATCGAAACATGAAACACATTATGAATCTGCGATAAGTTCGGCGGTAGTGCCAGACGATAAGCCAGTGTCCCGATCTTCTCCAGGATCTCGAATGGCCCAACAAATCTTGGACTCAGCTTTCCTTTCTTGCCAAACCGAGATAGTCCTCGCATCGGCGACACCTTCAGAAACACATGACCTCCAACTTGGAATTCCAATGGCTTACGTCTCTTGTCTGCATAACTCTTCTGCCTACTCTGCGCAGTCCTCAATTTGTCTCTGATCACTCTGACTGCCTCAACTGACTGCTGCACTAATTCTGGGCCTGTTATGCTTTTCTCACCAACTTCGTCCCAACAGATTGGCGTTCTACAGGCCCTTCCATACAGTGCCTCAAATGGTGCCATCCTGATACTCTGCTGGTAGCTGTTGTTGTAGGCAAACTCCACTAAGTGTAACTGCTCTTCCCAGCCTCCCTTGAAGTCAATTACACACGCTCTCAACATGTCCTCCAGAGTTTGTATTGTCCTTTCCGACTGACCGTCCGTCTGAGGATGGTAGGCTGTACTGAATCTCAATTCGGTTCCCAAAGCACCCTGCAAACTCTTCCAAAATGTAGCTGTGAAACGAGGATCTCTATCAGATACGATACTTACTGGCACCCCATGAATCCTCACAATCTGCCTCACATACAACTCAGCCAACCTTTCCAGCGTAGAGTCCTTTCGCACTGCGATAAAGTGCGCTGATTTCGTTAGTCTGTCCACGATTACCCAGATCGAATCATTGCCTCTCTGACTTCTCGGCAGTCCTGTCACGAAATCCATAGTGACATGCTCCCATTTCCACTCTGGCATTTCCAATGGTTGCAATAATCCTCCAGGCTTGCAATGCTGTGCCTTTACCTGTTGACACGTCAGACACTTAGCTACATGCTTAGCCACATCCACCTTCATTCCATTCCACCAATAGTGCTGACGCAAATTCTGATACATCTTAGTACTCCCTGGATGAATACTGTAGTTACTTCTGTGTGCCTCGGACAAAATCTTTTCCTTTAGCGCCTCGTCATTAGGCACGCACAGACGTCCTCTAAACTTCAATACTCCATCTGCAGTCACTTGGAACTCGGCCTTTCTCTCGTCTGCATTCATCGCCACAATCTTCTGAATGTCCGGGTCCGTAGATTGCATCTCCTTGATTCTTAGCTGAATCTCTGGTTCGATTCGCAACGTAGCCAGCAGACTCGAGAGGCTTCCAACCTCCATCTTAAACTCAGAGTCTCTAATTTCCCCCAGTAATGTCCACTCCTTGACCATCATATGCGCAATGCTCGACTTCCTACTCAGAGCATCTGCCACCTTATTCGCCTTTCCTGGATGGTACAAAATATCGCAGTCGTAGTCCTTCAACAACTCCATCCAACGACGCTGCCTCATATTCAGCTCCTTCTGCGAGAACAGATACTTCAAACTCTGATGGTCCGTAAAAATCTGGAATTTCTCTCCCACCAGATAATGCCTCCAAATCTTCAATGCAAAGACAATCGCAGCTAACTCCAAGTCGTGCGTCGGGTAATTCATCTCATGCGGCCTCAACTGTCGAGACGCATACGCTACCACTCGTCCATGCTGCATCAAGACACACCCCAATCCTCTTAATGACGCATCGCTGTATATCTCAAATCCTCCTGGTCCAGACGGAATGGTTAAGACTGGTGCGGAAGTCAATCGATCCTTCAACTCCTGAAAACTCTCCTCGCATCTCTCAGTCCATTGAAACTTTGTTTCCTTTTTCAACAAACGCGTCAGAGGAGACGCTATCACAGAGAATCTTTCCACGAAGCGTCTATAATACCCAGCCAATCCAAGGAAACTTCGTACTTCCGTCACGGTCGTAGGTCTCGGCCATTTCTCTACTGCTTCAATCTTAGATGGGTCCACTGATATCCCTTCTCCAGATACTATATGACCAAGAAACGCCACTCTGCTCAGCCAGAACTCACACTTACTGAACTTCGCATACAGCGAATGTTCCCTTAGCGTTCGCAGGACGATCCTTAAGTGTTCTTCGTGGTCCTCAGAACTCTTCGAATATACCAAGATGTCATCAATGAAGACTATCACGAACTGATCCAGAAACTCCTTGAATACTCGATTCATCATGTCCATAAATGCTGCTGGGGCGTTAGTCAATCCAAATGGCATAACTGTGAACTCGTAGTGCCCATACCTCGTCCGAAAGGCAGTCTTGGGCACGTCCTCCTTCTTAATCCTCAATTGGTGATAGCTTGTCCTTAGGTCTATCTTGGAGAACACACATGCACCTTGAAGTTGGTCGAACAGGTCATCAATCCTTGGTAGAGGATACTTATTCTTGATCGTCACTTGGTTCAGCTGTCGGTAATCGATGCACAGTCTTAGTGATCCATCCTTCTTCTTAACAAATAGCACCGGAGCTCCCCATGGTGAAGCACTGGGGCGGATAAATCCTTTATCCAGCAGCTCTTGCATTTGCACCTTCAATTCCTTCAATTCCGATAACGACATCCTATACGGTGCTTTCGAGATCGGCTCCGTTCCAGGTGCCAACTCAATCACAAACTCTACGTCACGCTCTGGTGGCAAGCCAGGTAACTCTTGAGGAAATACATCTGGATACTCACTTACTACAGGCACTTCCTCCAACTTCACCTCTTGAGCAGTCGAATCTGACACTGATGCTAGGAATCCCAGGCAACCCTCATTCATCAACTTGGTCGCCTCTAAAGATGAGATCCAAGGAATCGACGTTCCTCCACGATTTCCCTTAAATTCATACCCAGGGTGGCCTACTGGGTTTAGCTGTATGATACTCCTACCACAGTCTATCACTGCACCATGCCTAACTAGCCAATCCATGCCAACAATCACATCAAAATCATACATGGGCAGAACGGCTAAGTCAATTTCTTCTTGCCTATCGCCCAGAGCTAACTTACACCCCTTACATCCTAACGCAATAATTACTCTATCCTTCAACGGGGTGGTTACATGTAAGGTCACATCTAATGGCTTAACATTCATCCCAGACAACTCAACAAAACGTGCAGATACGAAAGAGTACGACGCTCCCGGATCAAACAAGGCATAAGCGGTATGACCACAGAGAGAAACGGTACCTGTGATCACCCCTGGCGCATTCTCAGCGTCCTTGCGCGCCATTGCATACACTCGTCCCTGAGCAGGCGGACGGTTCTGGTTTCCTTGCGGAGCGTTCACCATCTGCGGTGGCTGCTGTTGCTGTTGCTGGAACGGGGGTCTCTGACCTTTCCTCGGGCAGTTCCTCAGGATATGTCCCGTCTGGCCACATCCAAAGCAGCCTCCAATCTTCCTCGGGCAAGGGCTGTTCCCATGCCTCCTGCCACAGTCACGGCAGTTCTGATTCCCGGGGGATGACGGCTTTCCCAAGGTTCTTCTCGCAGGTGGAACGAACCTGCGGTTGTCCTTCATTGGCCTCTTGCCAAAGTCTCTAAAGTTCCCTCTTGGCATAAACCGCGACCCAGATGCGGCGGCCTTTTCTTGCAGATCCCGTTCTATCGCCAGGGCTCGCTCATAGATCTCGTTGTAGTCCCTCAGCCCAGTGGCGATGATCATACTTTTCAATTCGGGCCTAAATCCTTCCCTGAATCTCCTGGCCTTGTCCCATGGGTCGTCAATCAGCCTTCGTGCGAACTTGGACAGCCTGGCAAATTCGCCCTCATATTGGTCCACGGTCAACGATCCTTGGCGGAGCCTGATGAATTCTTCCATCTTCCTTTCCTGAGCTGCCTCAGAGAAATACTTGCCATTGAATGCTGCACAGAAGGCGGTCCAGCTCGGCCTCATACCATCCGGAAAGACTCGTCCTCTGGTGGCTTTCCACCAATCATCTGCAGTACCCTGAAGTTGATAAGTTGCCAGCGAAACCTTTTCCTCGTCTGCGCAACCCAACACGGAGAAAGCCTTCTCCAACTGCTCGATCCACAAGGCAGCTACCTCTGGACCACCACTGCCATCAAACTTCGACGGCTGCAACTTCAGAAATTGCTCCACCATATGATGAGTCTGACGTCCACCATTTCCATGCCCATTGCCTCCATTGGCACCATTTGCAGCGGCCAAGGCGGCCTCAGCTGCTTGGGCTACAGTGGCAGCTCTCTCAGCAGCTTGCCTAGCCATCAAGTTGCTCACTTCAGTCAGAACTCTCATCATCTCTTCGATCCTAGGGTCCCCTTCAGACTCAGGAGCCCTCGAGCTCGATGCACCAGCAGTCGGTCTTCTGCCCCTATTGCTCATCCTTGCTAAAACTCACACCTAAAACAACGAAATTCCCATTCAGGAATCCGGGACTCTAAGTCTAGCAACCAAGCTTTCGTCTACTGTCGCGTCCACTGACATGTATATGCATGTAAATAATCGCTGCAGCTTAAATGCAGTTGAACCCGGTCGACATCTAGACTCAACCCTGCAAATGCATAACCCAGGCCACTTTGTTTGCAACCTCAACTAGAAGCCTGTCGGGAGCCGCTTCCTTGATCAGGTCTTTGCCCCGGCGACCACTCCCCGCCCTCATCGTTTCTTGGTGCGAACAGTTGTCCTAAGAAATTCATGGACAAAGAGAATCCCACTCCACGTATCCCATACCACGCTTCATCACAGTTTTTAGACGTCCCGTCAATCCTGTCCCATACCAGGCTGACGGTCACCAAATCCAACAACATGAATGCATGCATTTCTTTCAAAATCCAAATCTCCTTTCTTCAACAATGATTTTCCATTTCTAAACCATTTTGCTTTCGGTGCAGAAATCATGCAATGCATGATGGTCAAGCAGCGCGCGACAGCCGACTAGGCATACAACCACATGCAATACCTCACAGACCAACATTCAGCAATCAGCAATCAAGCGCCCAACTCATGGGGCTCTGCCTTAGAACCTTACCTCAGGTCCTGACGCACCTGCAGCTTAGCATAAAACACCTTATCCAAAGGCTACTCTAAACAATCGATTCTGCTAGGCAATCACATGCGCCAATCAAATCATGCATTCTACCATTCCTAATCCTTAGGTCTAGGGTCTATCTATCTAACTACCCCAAAATCAACATCCTTATCACTCCAAAACCTCGAACTGTCTCGTATCGAGCTGACCTTGCTCTGATACCACTCGAACGGGGATGTCACGCCCCGGATCCCTACTCGGGAGCGCGGCACCCCGTTCCTGCGGAAGATACACCTCGCGCTCGACTGGTTCACGATAAGCAACGGCCCAGGGAAAATTTCTTTTCGTCGCGACCAGACGACGCGGCTTGCGCCAAATTCTCTTACCTGCGGAAGCGTGCCTTCTATCCATACACACAAGCATACATGACAAAGGGGTAGCAAAAATCAAGATAAGCAAAATCAGCATTCCATAATATAATCAGCGTTAGGTACAGACTCCCAAAAAGAAACTACTAATCACAGATCTTCCTACGCTAACAACCAAATCCTCGAACCATCGAAATTCTGCCATAACTCAGTCCTCCTCGTCGGAATCCTCCACAGGGTCCTCCTCTGGATCCTCCTCCTCGGTATCCATCGCATCGCCCTCCTCGTGGCCATCTATCTCGGAGCGCCCTGGAGACGGCAACTCCTGCTTCGGGTCGGGGTCGATCACTTGGCCTCCATATTCTGCAGGCTGGAGCCAAAACGAGTCCTCCTCCATGGGAATCGGGGAATCTCTCTGGGGTCCCTCAAAACCATGCAAGCCCTCTCTAAACCAAGCCTCGAATCTATGGGGCACTAAATAAGGACCTCCCTGATCTACGAGTACAGTCGTCACATGCCTATGCCACAGAGTAGCGTGCATATCAAAATGGAGGGTAACCTGGGTGCCCATCTGGATCGGCAGACCAAAAAGCATCGGTGGCACATCCATCACTGGTGACCTGGATCTGAAAAAGGTGGCAACCAACGCCAGTGAGTCGAGGACTCAGCAAGCTCACCACTAATCCTAGCGTAGGGTAGGATATACAAGTGGGGTCGGTCCTAACCAGTAACTAGGGTTTGGTACCCGGAGTCCAACGCTCTCGATCTCCCCAGTTTTCATCACACCTCATATAGTCGGTACGAGTTTCATCACAATGGTTCATGCAATAAAGACGGGCAATATCAACAATCAGCAATCATGGTATGCAATGCCACAGGCCTCAAACGGCCATCATAGATCCCAAGGATCAGCCCGCCTATCACTCCAATTCCCATCAGGGCTCTACCAACAGTGCCACACGGCATGCCACGCTGCGTCTCGGACGCCTTATGCTGGCCTCCCTTTTCTCTCCATCTCCCATCAGGGCGCTACCAACAGTGCCACACGGCATAAATCTCGGTGCCACATAGGCCCGTACCACACTGCGTTTCTGACGTCTTACGTTGGTCTCCCTTTTCTCTCCACTTCCCCTCAGGGCACAATCTCATGTCACATCTCCAGTGACTCATGCAATGCTCTGAATGTATGCAGGGCCCAGATGATCACATCAATAACTCAACACAGAGCATGCATGCCAAAGAATATAACGCAAGAGTAGAGCACATCATTCCATCATCACTGAATCTCATATTCATCTTACTGTACATACGAAGATCAAGTACTTGAAATTTATTAACATTCTCCAAAAAAGGCTCTCGAACTATCGCTCGTCTAAACTTGCCTTACAACTTGTACAAGATTCCATCATGCTATTACTTACCCAAGGCCAATCCATAATTCGAGCCCATAACCCAAAGTCTAATCTAATTAAGGGTCTTAGTTAATCAAGTTAAGCTCGGCTGGGCCCAAGGCCCACTTCAATAGTTGAGGTCCAATAATTAATTCTTAAATTAATTCATATGGGTTGGGCCTATTATTTTATTAATTTCGTGCAAGGCCCAAGCCCATTTCTAAGGGTTTACTATTCAAGCCCATATTCGTTATTTTAGGCCCAATTCAAGTACCCAATGTCACGCCCCGGATCCCTACTCGGGAGCGCGGCACCCCGTTCCTGCGGAAGATACACCTCTCGCTCGACTGGTTCACGATAAGCGACGGCCCAGGGAAAATTTCTCTTCGTCGCGACCAGACGACGCAACTTGCACCAAATTCTCATACCTGCGGAAGCATGCCTCCTATCCATACACACAAGCATACATGACAAAGGGGTAGCAAAAATCAAGATAAGCAAAATCAGCATTCCATAATATAATCAGCGTTAGGTACAGACTCCCAAAAAGAAACTACTAATCACAGATCTTCCTACGCTAACAACCAAATCCTCGAACCATCGAAATTCTGCCATAACTCAGTCCTCCTCGTCGGAATCCTCCACAGGGTCCTCCTCTGGATCCTCCTCCTCGGTATCCATCGCATCGCCCTCCTCGTGGCCATCTATCTCGGAGCGCCCTGGAGACGGCAACTCCTGCTTCGGGTCGGGGTCGATCACCTGGCCTCCATATTCTGCAGGCTGGAGCCAAAACGGGTCCTCCTCCATGGGAATCGGGGAATCTCTCTGGGGTCCCTCAAAGCCATGCAGGCCCTCTCTGAACCAAGCCTCGAATCTATGGGGCACTAAATAAGGACCTCCCTGATCTACGAGTACAGTCGTCACGTGCCTATGCCACAGGGTAGCGTGCATATCAAAATGGAGGGTAACCTGGGTGTCCATCTGGATCGGCAGACCAAAAAGCATTGGTGGCACATCCATCACTGGCGACCTGGATCTGAAAAGGTGGCAACCAACGCCAGTGAGTCGAGGACTCAGCAAGCTCACCACTAATCCTAGCGTAGGGTAGGATATACGAGTGGGGTCGGTCCTAACCAGTAACTAGGGTTCAGGATTCAAAGTTCAACGCTCTCGATCTCCCCAGTTTTCATCACACCTCATATAGCCAATAGGAGTTTCGTCACAACAATTCATGCAATACAGACGGGCAATATCAACAATCAACAATAACATTATGCAAATGCCACAGGCCTCAAACGGCCATCACAGATCCCATGGATCAGCCCGCCTATCACTCCAATTCCCATCAGGGCTCTACCAACAGTGCCACACGGCATACCACGCTGCGTTTCGGACGCCTTATGCTGGCCTCTCTTTTCTCTCCATCTCCCATCAGGGCTCTACCAACAGTGCCACACGGCATGCCACGCTGCGTTTCGGACGCCTTATGCTGGCCTCCCTTTTCTCTCCATCTCCCATCAGGGCGCTACCAACAGTGCCACACGGCATGCCACGCTGCGTCTCGGACGCCTTACGCTGGCCTCCCTTTTCTCTCCATCTCCCATCAGGGCGCTACCAACAGTGCCACACGGCATAATTCTCGGTGCCACATAGGCCCGTACCACACTGCGTTTCTGACGCCTTACGTTGGTCTCCCTTTTCTCTCCATTTCCCCTCAGGGCACAATCTCATGTCACATTCCCAGTGACTCATGCAATGCTCTGAATGTATGCAAGGCCCATATGATCACATCAATAACTTAACACAGAGCATGCATGCAATTAAATACAAGTGCAGGAGTAGAGCACATCATTCAATCGACCAGTGAACCTCACGTTCATCAACCAAACAGACATGGATCGTAGGCCTCTACTTTCAAAGTCTCGATCATCTAAATTCGCCTTACATCTCATACAAGAACCTACCCTGCCATCTCTTACCCAAGGGCAACCCACTAACCGAGCCCATATAAACCAAAGTCTAATCTAATTAAGAACCCATAATTAATCGAGCTAAGTTCGACTGGGCCTAAGGCCCACTTCATTAGTTGAGGTTCAATAATAAATTCTTAAATTAATTCATAGGGGTTGGGCCTATTATTTTATTAATTTCGTGCAAGGCCCAAGCCTATTTCTAAAGGTTTACTATACAAGCCCATATTCATTATTTTAGGCCCAATTTGAATACCCAAGCCCATATACATTTTTGGGTTTCATTCTTTAATGTTCGTGGGCTTAATTTAGGCCCAATTTAAGTGGATTTTCGTCCATTAGTGGCCCACTAACTAGATTTGGCCCATTTTGATTAGTTTTGGCCCAATTACTTGATTTTAAAGTTTCCAAGCCCATTAGTTCCCTTTGGCCCATCAAGCCTCACGCCAACTTCACCCCATTCAGCCCATCTATGACATTTCAAGGCCCAATCTCTCTCTCCATACGGCCCACACGGCCGCCCCTTTAATCCCAACAACATAATCCAACGCCCAACTAGCTTAATCACCCACATTACCCACTAATCATTTTAATTAGCAACTAATTCACACAACCACACATGCATATACGACTAACCTAAGCTAGAGTTAGTAGTGAAGCTTACCTATAGGAGTTGAGGACGACGACGGGAACGGCAAGGAACAACGGGCGGCCGGATGGTCTCTCGGCAAGGGAGGAGGACGGCGGCGACCGTGGCTGTTCACGGCTGTTCCACGGAGTTCCAAGGGTCCTAAGGTGACCATTTACCAAGCCAAAGTCATGAGGAATGGAAGGGAACAAGGCGGAACAAGTTCGAGCCCAAACGGAAGCGAAACGACGAAGAGATGACGATGGAAAGGGGCGGCTGTTTCGGCCTCTTGAGGGGGGTCCAAGCCGAGTAAAATGTACAAGAGTGAGTCAAGGGGACTTACCAAGACGACGAGGCAACGTGGAGGAGCCGACGGTGGCGGCACGATGAGGAGACGACGGCAACGTGGGCGGTGGACGGCGAAGGGAGAGTGAGCCGAGAGAGAAGGTGAGGGAGAGAGGAAAAAGAAGAGAAATGAAGGAGAGGAGAGAGAGAGGAGGGCCGGCCGAAGGATTAAGGGAGAGAGAGAGAATGCCAAAAATTCAAAATGAGATAATGGGGTTAGGTTGAATAGTGTTATGGATTGATGTTGTACTTGATGGGTGACATATGTACTTGGATTTGACTTGATGGATTGCCTTGGAAATTGTGCCATGATTGACCGATGGATGTGATTGATGGATTGACAAGACATCGATTGATTTGACAACTGATTTGACTTGCCTCGATTTGCGTGCCAAATGCACCGATCGGGTCTCGAGCGCGAACGAATTTCGGACAGGATTTGATTTCGACTTATCGAATCTACTCTCAAAAATCCTAATTCTAATAATCCTAAGGACTGAGCAATTACCGGGGGCATTTCGGTAATTTTCCATTGACGTCTTGCTTCTCGACGTACACCGGCTGTCTGCCCTTCTGGCGACATTTCTGAAACTGACTTTATTTCTTAATTGTGTTTGTCTTACTAGTTCGATTGTCCGAAGTCGGATTTCATTTCGTGGTCAATTTCATTAATTTACGACTCTGTCTCTGTCCCAGACCAACGGGCGGCTGTTTGGAAAATTCTCCCCAGTTAGCCTTTCCCCTTCGGTTGGTCATCTCAGGGTAGCTAATCCTGAGTGAGCGTCGATCAGAGGGTATTAACGAAGTGTCTCCATTCTTTTAGAAATTCCGATATTTGGGTCGAATTTTCAGACTGTTACACCCAAGCCCATATACATTTTTGGTTTTCATTCTTTAATGTTCATGGACTTAATTTGGGCCCAATTAAATAAGATTTTCGTCCATTAGTGGCCCACTAACTAGATTTGGCCAATTTTGATTAGTTTGGCCCAATTACTTGATTTTTAAAGCTTCCAAGCACATTTCCATGTTTCGGCCTACCCCTTTCACGCCTAACCCACCTATTTGCAGCTCCTAAACACATCCTAAGGTCCAATCCATGAATCCACAGCCCACATATTCAACTCAATCAAGTTTCCAACAAGGTAGCATAGGGAACTCTTAACCTTAAGCACATTCCAATCCCACAACATGCACAACCAGCCTCTACCACAACATCCTACAAGCATATACCACTAACCTAGACTAAGATTAGTAGTAGAACTTACCTTGGTTGGACCGAAATCAACAACGACGGACGACGGAGCGAGGGACGGCCGAATGGGCGTTCGGCAAGGGAGGAGTAGGGCGGCGGTTCACGGCTGTTCCGGCGGTTCCACGGAGTACCAAGGGTCCTAAGGTGACCATTTACCAAGCCAAAGACATGAGGAGTGGAAGGGAACAAGGTGGGACAAGTTCGAGCTCAAACGGAAGTGAAACGACGAAGAAAACGACGATGGAAAGGCGGGCTGTTTCGGTGTCCATAAGGGGCTGTTCAACCACGAAAATGAGAAGGAGAGGGCTTAGAAGACTTACCAAGACAAGCCAAGGGAGAGGGGTGGCCGACGGTGGCTGGACGGCGGCGGCAAGGTGACGGCAACGGCGGCTTCGGGCGGACGGCGGCCAAGGAGAAACCGTGAGGGGGAGAGATTTCGGGAGGGAGAGAGATGAGAGAGAGAGCCGAATGAGAGAATGAGGGAGGAGAGAGAGAGACTATGATATAGCTTTGGTGAAAATTCAAAATCAAGAGGTAATGGGGTAATAGTGTTAGGGACAAGATGTTTGTACTTTGACATGCCCCTTGATTTGATTGAGAGATTGCCTTGGAAGTTGAACCATGAATGACCGATGGATGTGATTGATGGATTGACAAGACATCGATTGATTTGACAACTGATTTGACTTGCCTCGATTTGCGTGCCAAATGCACCGATCGGGTCTCGAGCGCGAACGAATTTTAAACAGGATTTGATTTCGATTAGTCGAATCTACTCTCAAAAATCCTAATTCTAATAATCCTAAGGACTGAGCAATTACCGGGGGCATTTCGGTAATTTTCCATTGACGTCTTGCTTCTCGACGTACACCGGCTGTCTGCCCTTCTGGCGACATTTCTGAAACTGACTTTATTTCTTAATTGTGTTTGTCTTACTAATTCGATTGTCCGAAGTCGGATTTCATTTCGTGGTCAATTTCATTAATTTACGACTCTGTCTCTGTCTCAGACCAACGGGCGGCTATTTGGAAAATTCTCCCCAGTTAGCCTTTCCCCTTCGGTTGGTCATCTCAGGGTAGCTAGTCCTGAGTGAGCGTCGATCAGAGGGTATTAACGAAGTGTTCCCATTCCTTTAGAAATTCCGATATTTGGGTCGAATTTTCATACTGTTACAACGTAAGCCATTGGAATTCCAAGTTGGAGATCATGTGTTTCTGAAGGTATCGCCGATGCGAGGACTATCTCGGTTTGGCAAGAAAGGAAAGTTGAGTCCAAGATTTGTTGGGCCATTCGAGATCTTGGAGAAGATCGGGACACTGGCTTATCGTCTAGCAATGCCGCCGAACTTATCGCAGATTCATAATGTGTTTCATGTTTCAATGCTTCGAAAGTACGAGCCGGACCCTGGCCATATACTCGATCATGAAGTCATTGAAATGGATGACCGCGTCTCATACGTGGAAAGGCCAGTAAGAATTGAAGATCGCAAGGAGCAGGTCTTAAGGAATAAGACGATTCCGCTGGTCAAGGTTATCTGGGAACACCATGGGACTGAAGGAGCGACTTGGGAAAGCGAGGACGAAATGAAGAAGAAGTATTCGTACATGTTTGAGTAAATCGATGTAATCTCCATTTTTGTTGTAAGGATTGGTGGATGTAAATTTCGAGGACGAAATTTTTATAAGAAGGGAAGAATTGTAACAGTCTGAAAATTCGACCCAAATATCGGAATTTCTAAAGGAATGGAAACACTTCGTTAATACCCTCTGATCGACGCTCACTCAGGATTAGCTACCCTGAGATGACCAACCGAAGGGGAAAGGCTAACTGGGGAGAATTTTCCAAACAGCCGCCCGTTGGTCTGAGATAGAGACAGAGTCGTAAATTAATGAAATTGACCACGAAATGAAATCCGACTCTGGACAATCGAATTAGTAAGACAAACACAATTACGAAATAAAGTCAGTTTCAGAAATGTCGCCAGAAGGGCAGACAGCCGGTGTACGTCGAGAAGCAAGACGTCAATGGAAAATTACCGAAATGCCCCCGGTAAATGCTCAGTCCTTAGGATCAATAGAATTAGGATTTTTTAGAGTAGATTCGATTAATCGAAATCAAATCTTGTCTGAAATTCGTTCGCGCTCGGGACCCGATCGGTGCATTTGGCACGCAAATCGAGACAAGTCAAATCAGTTGTCAAATCAATCGATGTCTTGTCAATCAATCAATTAAATCCATCGGTCACATCATGGCACAATTTCCAAGAATGTCAATCCATCAAGTAAATCAAGTGTCATTCAAGCATAGTAAACATCATATCCTTGTCACTATTCAACCTAACCCCATTATCTTATTTTGAATTTCACTATAACCCACATAAACCTCTCTCTCTCCTCCCTCACTCTCCCATTTTCGGCCGAAACCTCTCTCTCCCCTCTCCTCTTCATTTTCTTCTCCTTCCTTTCACTTCCGCCGCCGTCCGCCCGAGCTCCACCGTGAGCCACCGTCGTCCGCCACCTTCCCCGTCGCCACCACCTCACGGTAAGCCCCTTCTCATCCTTCCTTTGTTGTTCCGTGGCCTTGAGAGCCTCTTGAAGCCCGACCTCAACTCACCTCTTCTCTATCTCTCTCGGGTTTTCAAGCCGGCCGCCCGACCATCGTCGTCGTTTGTCGTCGTTCGGCCACCGTCCCTCACCGCCGATCATCCCCACTCCTTGGTAAGCTTCTTGACTCACCTTTCTTCCATTTCCATGAACGTGAGGCACCGTTCAATAGCCAACCGAACCCAAACTTCCTTGTAGGTCGTGAACCACATTCGGCCGTTCCTCGCTCCGTCGTCCGTCGTTGTTGATTTCGGCTCCTCTAAGGTAAGCTCTACCCCTAATCTTAGTTTAGGTTAGTAATATACGTTTGTGGAACGCCAATAGAGGTCGATTATGATGATTTTTAGTAGAGATTGCATGGTTCAAGCCTAGACAAGTAAGGTTGCGTTATGTACTTGGTGCAAGGGGTTAAACTAAGAGCTTGGAGGCTTGTAAGGGGGCTGGATTTCGGTTTACATGGCTGTGGGTATACGGTTTGAATGAGTATGAGGTGGATCTAAGTGTGTTAATGGGCTCCAACACTTAAACTACAGGATTCGGGCTTAATATGAGCTACCGGGCTTGGATGCAACCAATGGACTTGCCAATAGACGAAACTAACAACTTGAACGGGCCATAAAAACGTGAAAAGTGGGCTGCAAATGTGGGCTTAGGCATGTACTTAATGGGCCGAAGGGAGATAATGGGCTTGAAAGCTTTAAAATTAAGTAATTGGGCCAAAACTAATCAAAATGGGCCAAATCTAGCTAGTGGGCCACTAATGGACGAAAATCCTCTTAAATGGGGCCTAAATTAAGTCCATGAACATTAAAGAATGAAACCCAAAAAAATGTATATGGGCTTGGATATTCAAATTGGGCCTAAAATAATGAATATGGGCTTGAATAGTAAACCTTTAGAAATGGGCTTGGGCCTCACACGAATTTAATAAAATAATAGGCCCAACTCATATGAATTAATTTAAGAATTAATCATTGGACCTCAACTATTGAAGTGGGCCTTAGGCCCAGTCGAACTTAGCTTGAGTAATTAGAGGCCCTTCATTAGATTAGACCTTGGTTTATATGGGCTCGATTAGTGGATTGTCCTTGGATAATTGATAGTATAGTAGACTTTTATTTAAGATGTAAGGCGGACTTGGATTATCGAAACTTTGTGGATAGAGATAATTGATCTACGTCTGCTTGGCTCGTTGATCATGAGATGTATCAGTTGGTCGATTGATGTGCTCTGTCTTGCACTTACGATTATTGGCATGCATGCTCTGTGTTGAATTATTGATGTGATCATCTGGGCCCTGCATACATTCAGAGCATTGCATGAGTCACTGGGGATGTGACATGAGATTGTGCCCAGAGGGGAAGTGGAGAGAAAAGGGAGACCAACGTAAGGCGTCAGAAACGCAGTGTGGTACGGGCCTATGTGGCACCGAGATTACTGCCGTGTGGCACTGTTGGTAGCGCCCTGGTGGGAGATGGAGAGAAAAGGGAGGCCAGCATAAGGCGTCCGAGACGCAGCGTGGCATGCCGTGTGGCACTGTTGGTAGAGCCCTGATGGGAATTGGAGTGATAGGCGGGCTGATCCTTGGGATCCGGGATGGCCGTATGAGGCCTGTGGCATTTGCATAATGTTATTGCTGTTGGTTAATATCGCCCGTCTGTATTGTATGAATTGTTATGATGAACCCCGTATTGGCTACATGAGGGGTGATAATAACTGGGGAGATCGAGAGCGTTGAACTTTGAATCCTGAACCCTAGTTACTGGTTAGGACCGACCCCACTTGTATATCCTACCCTACGCTAGGATTAGTGGTGAGCTTGCTGAGTCCTCGACTCACTGGCGTTGGTTGCCACCTTTTTCAGATCCAGGTCGCCAGTGATGGACATGCCACCGATGCTTTTTGGCCTGCCGATCCAGATGGATACCCAGATTACCCTCCATTTTGATATGCACGCTACCCTGTGGCATAGGCATGTGACGACTGTGCTCGTAGATCAGGGAGGTCCTTATTTAGTGCCCCATAGATTCGAAGCTTGGTTTAGAGAGGGCCTGCATGGCTTTGAGGGACCCCAGAGAGATTCCCCGATTCCCATGGAGGAGGACCCGTTTTGGCTCCAGCCTGCAGAATATGGAGGCCAGGTGATCGACCCCGACCCGAAGCAGGAGTTGCCGTCTCCAGGGCGCTCCGAGATAGATGGCCACGAGGAGGGCGATGCGATGGATACCGAGGAGGAGGATCCAGAGGAGGACCCTGTGGAAGATTCCGACGAGGAGGACTGAGTTATGGCAGAATCCCAATGTTTTGAGGATTAGTAGAGCGTAGGATGATCTATAGCTAGTGGTTTTCTTTTGGTAGTCTGTACCTAACGCTAATCGTATTTATGAAATGTTATTTATGTTTATCTTGTCCATGCTACCCCTTTGCTATGTATGCTTGTGTGTATGGATAGGAGGCACGCTTCCGCAGGTATGAGAATTTGGCGCAAGTGTCGTCGTCTGGTCGCGACGAAGAGAAAGTATCCCTGGGCCGTCGCTTATCGTGAACCAGGCGAGCGCGAGGTGTATCTTCTGCAAGAACGGGATGCCGCGTTCCCGAGAAGGGATCCGGGGCGTGACAGATGGCTACGTTGCAGATTGAACCAGAGATTCAGCTAAGGATCAAAGAGTTGCAGTCTACGGATCCGGATATTCAGAAGATTATGTCGATGAATGCAGATGAGAGGAAGGCTGAGTTCCAAGTAACTGCTGATGGAATATTGAAGTTTAGAGGACGTCTGTGCGTGCCAAACGATGAAGAGCTGAAGGAAAGGATTTTGGCTGAGGCGCACAGAAGTAACTACAGCATTCATCCAGGAAGTACGAAGATGTATCAGAATTTGCGTCAGCACTATTGGTGGAATGGAATGAAGGTGGATGTGGCTAAGCATGTAGCTAAGTGTCTGACGTGTCAGCAGGTAAAGGCACAGCATTGCAAGCCTGGAGGGTTATTGCAACCATTGGAAATCCCAGAGTGGAAATGGGAGCATGTCACTATGGATTTTGTGACAGGATTGCCAAGAAGTCAAAGAGGCAATGATTCGATATGGGTAATAGTGGACAGACTGACGAAATCAGCTCATTTCATTGCAGTACGAAAGGACTCTACGTTGGAAAGGTTGGCTGAATTGTACGTGAGGCAGATCGTGAGGTTGCATGGGGTACCAGTAAGTATTGTATCAGACAGAGATCCTCGTTTCATAGCTACATTTTGGAAGAGTTTGCAGGGTGCTTTGGGAACCGAGTTGAGATTCAGTACAGCCTATCATCCTCAGACAGACGGTCAGTCGGAAAGGACTATACAGACCTTGGAGGACATGCTGAGAGCATGTGTAATTGATTTCAAGGGAGGCTGGGAAGAGCAGTTACACTTTGTGGAGTTTGCCTACAACAACAGTTATCAGCAGAATATCAGAATGGCACCGTTTGAGGCATTGTATGGGAGAGCTTGTAGAACTCCGATTTGCTGGGACGAGGTTGGTGAGAAAAGTATAACAGGCCCAGAATTAGTACAGCAGTCAGTGGAGGCAGTTAAGGTGATCAGAGACAGATTGAGAACCGCTCAGAGTAGGCAGAAAAGTTATGCAGACAGGAGACGTAAACCGTTGGAGTTTCAAGTTGGAGATCATGTCTTCCTAAAGGTGTCGCCGATGCGAGGACTATCTCGGTTTGGCAAGAAAGGAAAGCTGAGTCCAAGATTTGTTGGGCCATTCGAGATTTTGGAGAAGATCGGGACATTAGCTTATCGTCTTGCACTGCCGCCAAACTTATCGCAAGTTCATAATGTGTTTCATGTGTCGATGCTTCGGAAGTACGAGCCGGACCCTGGCCATATACTCGATCATGAAGTCATTGAAACGAATGACCGCGTCTCGTAGAGTTAGTTGAATTAGGATTTTTGAGAGTAGATTCGGTAAATCGAAATCAAATCCTGTCCGAAATTCGTTCGCGCTCGGGACCCGATCGGTGCATTTGGCACGCAAATCGAGACAAGTCAAATCAGTTGTCAAATCAATCAATGGTCTTGTCAATCACATCAATCATTCATGGCACAATTTCCAAGGCATGTCAATCCATCAATCCATCCATCAACTTGTCAAGTACAAATCACATCCATAACACTATTACCCCATTACCTAACCCACTAACCCATTTTTTCAAGCTTGGATTAAACCCCTATTCTCTCTCTCCTCCCTCATCCTTTCCCTCATTCGGCCGAACTCCATCTCTCCCTCTCCTCCATTTTCTTCTTCGTTTTCTCCTTCCCCGCCGGTGCTCCCCTCCCGTCGTCCGCCTTAAGCCGCCACCGTCCATGTCACGCCCCGGATCCCTTCTCGGGAACGCGGCATCCCGTCCCTGCGGAAGATACACCTCGCGCTCGCCTGGTTCACGATAAGCGACGGCCCAGGGATACTTTCTCTTCGTCGCGACCAGACGACGACACTTGCGCCAAATTCTCATACCTGCGGAAGCGTGCCTCCTATCCATACACACAAGCCTACATAGCAAAGGGGTAGCATGGACAAGATAAACATAAACAACATTTCATAAATACGATTAGCGTTAGGTACAGACTACCAAAAGAAAACCACTAGCTGTAGATCATCCTACGCTCTACTAATCCTCAAAACATCGGGATTCTACCATAACTCAGTCCTCCTCGTCGGAATCCTCCACAGGGTCCTCCTCTGGATCCTCCTCCTCGGTATCCATCGCATCGCCCTCCTCGTGGCCATCTATCTCGGAGCGCCCTGGAGACGGCAACTCCTGCTTCGGGTCGGGGTCGATCACCTGGCCTCCATATTCTGCAGGCTGGAGCCAAAACGGGTCCTCCTCCATGGGAATCGGGGAATCTCTCTGGGGTCCCTCAAAGCCATGTAGGCCCTCTCTAAACCAAGCCTCGAATCTATGGGGCACTAAGTAAGGACCTCCCTGATCTACGAGCACAGTCGTCACATGCCTATGCCACAGGGTAGCGTGCATATCAAAATGGAGGGTAACCTGGGTGTCCATCTGGATCGACAGACCAAAAAGCATCGGTGGCACATCCATCACTAGCGACCTGGATCTGAAAAGGGTGGCAACCAACGCCAGTGAGTCGAGGACTCAGCAAGCTCACCACTAATCCTAGCGTAGGGTAGGATATACGAGTGGGGTCGGTCCTAACTAGTAACTAGGGTTTGGTACTCGGAGTCCAACGCTCTCGATCTCCCCAGTTATCATCATGCCTCATATAGCCAATACGAGTTTCGTCACAACAATTCATGCAATACAGACGGGCAATATCAACAATCAGCAATAACATTATGCAAATGCCACAGGCCTCAAACGGCCATCACAGATCCCATGGATCAGCCCGCCTATCACTCCAATTCCCATCAGGGCTCTTCCAACAGTGCCACACAGCATGCCACGCTGCGTCTCGGACGCCTTATGCTGGCCTCCCTTTTCTCTCCATCTCCCATCAGGGCGCTACCAACAGTGCCACACGGCATAAATCTCGGTGCCACATAGGCCCGTACCACACTGCGTTTCTGACGCCTTACGTTGGTCTCCCTTTTCTCTCCACTTCCCCTCAGGGCACAATCTCATGTCACATTCCCAGTGACTCATGCAATGCTCTGAATGTATGCAGGGCCCAGATGATCACATCAATAATTCAACACAGAGCATGCATGCCAATAATCATAAGTGCAAGACAGAGCACATCAATCGACCAACTGATACATCTCATGATCAACGAGCCAAGCAGACGTAGATCAATTATCTCTATCCACAAAGTTTCGATAATCCAAGTCCGCCTTACATCTTAAACAAAAGTCTACTATACTATCAATTACCCAAGGACAATCCACTAATCGAGCCCATATAAACCAAGGCCTAATCTAATTAAGAACCTCCAATTAATCGAGCTAAGTTCGACTGGGCCTAAGGCCCACTTCAATAGTTGAGGTCCAATAATTAATTCTTAAATTAATTCATATGGGTTGGGCCTATTATTTTATTAAATTCGTGCAAGGCCCAAGCCCATTTCTAAAGGTTTACTATTCAAGCCCATTTTCATTATTTTAGGCCCAATTTGAATACCCAAGCCCATATACATTTTTGGGTTTCATTCTTTAATGTTCATGGACTTAATTCAGGCCCAATTTAAAAGGATTTTCGTCCATTAGTGGCCCACTAGCTAGATTTGGCCCATTTTGATTAGTTTTGGCCCAATTACTAAATTTTAAAGCTTTCAAGCCCATTATTTCCCTTCGGCCCATTAAGTACATGCCTAAGCCCACATTTGCAGCCCACTTTTCACGTTTTTATGGCCTGTTCAAGTTGTTAGTTTCGTCTATTGGCAAGTCCATTGGTTGCATCCAAGCCCGGTAGCTCATATTAAGCCCGAATCATGTAGTTTAAGTGTTGGAGCCCATTAACACACTTAGATCCACCCCATACTCATTCAAACCGTATACCCACAGCCATGTAAACCGAAATCCAGCCCCCTTACAAGCCTCCAAGCTCTTAGTTTAACCCCTTGCTCCAAGTACATAACGCAACCTTACTTGTCTAGGCTTGAACCATGCAATCTCTACTAAAAATCATCATAATCGGCCTCTATTGGCGTTCCACAAACGTATATTACTAACCTAAACCAAGATTAGGGGTAGAGCTTACCGGATATGGGTTGGAAATGACGACGACGCGAGGCGGAGCAAGGAACGGCCGGTTGGAGCTCACGGCTTAGGGAGGGAAGCGGCGGCAACGGTGGCTGTTCCGGCGGTTCCACGGAGTTCCAAGGGTCCTAGGGTGACCATTTGCCAAGCCAAAGACATGAGGGATGCAAGGAAACAAGGTGGAACAAGTTCGGGTTCAAATGGAAGCGAAACGACGAAGAAAACGACGATGAGGAGGCGGGCTGTTTCGGGCTTTTCGTGGGGGTCCAAGCCGTGGGAAATGAACAAGAATGAGCTAGGAAGACTTACCTAAAGTTGAGGAGGATCGGCGGTGGCGGCGACGGTGGCAGAGGGAGAGAGGGCCGAGAGAGACGAGCACGGGAGGGAGAGAGATTTCGGGAGAGGGGGAGAGAGGAGGGTGGCCGAAAATGAGAGAATGAGGGAGGAGAGAGAGAGAAGAGACTTAAGTGAGAGGGGGTAGTGTGTTAGGTGAGGTGAATAGTAAGTGAATAGTGACCTTGATTTGAATTTTACAAGACATGTGTACTTGACATTGACTTGATGGATTGCCTTGGAAATTGTGCCATGATTGACCGATGGATTTGATTGATTGATTGACAAGACATCGATTGATTTGACAACTGATTTGACTTGCCTCGATTTGCGTGCCAAATGCATCGATCGGGTCTCGAGCGCGAATGAATTTTAGACAGGATTTGATTTCGATCGGTCGAATCTACTCTCAAAAATCCTAATTCTATTAATCCTAAGGACTGAGCATTTACCGGGGGCATTTCGGTAATTTTCCATTGACGTCTTGCTTCTCGACGTACACCGGCTGTCTGCCCTTCTGGCGACATTTCTGAAACTGACTTTATTTCTTAATTGTGTTTGTCTTACTAATTCGATTGTCCGAAGTCGGATTTCATTTCGTGGTCAATTTCATTAATTTACGACTCTGTCTCTGTCTCAGACCAACGGGCGGCTGTTTGGAAAATTCTCCCCAGTTAGCCTTTCCCCTTCGGTTGGTCATCTCAGGGTAGCTAATCCTGAGTGAGCGTCGATCAGAGGGTATTAACGAAGTGTTTCCATTCCTTTAGAAATTCCGATATTTGGGTCGAATTTTCAGACTGTTACAGTCCACCATTCCGACCCGTCGGCCGCCGCCACCACCATCACCTTGGCGTCACGTGGTAAGCCTCCTTGGCCATCCTCTCTTCATCTTGTAATCTTAGAGACCCCGACCTCACCGTCTCTCTCTTCTTTCTCTCGGTCTCTCTAGCGGTCCTCACCGTCGTTGTCGTCCCCGTCCTTGCCGCGCCATCCAACCACCTCAGCCGGCCTTGTCTTCATTTCGGTGAGTGCCCTAAGCCCTTTCCCTTGTTGTTTCGTGGCCTTGTGAGCCACCTTGAGCCGGCCAAGTCTTCATCGTCGCTCTCTCTCTCGGCTAGCTCTTGACCGCCGGCCGACCGCACCGCCTTTGTCGTCGTCATCGCCACCGACTTCCCTTCCATGGTAAGCTCTACTACTAATCTTGGTTTAGGTTAGTAGTATATGTAGGTGGAATGTGAAATAGAGGACTGAATGTGGTGATTTTCGGAGAAGATTGCATGGTTAAAGGTTAAGCAAGTTATGTTAGTTAAGGTGATTAGTGTGTTAGTGTCACGCCCCGGGTCCCCTTCAGGGAGCGCAGCATCCCGTCCCTACAGAAGATACACCTCGCGCTCGCCTGGTTTCAAAAGTTCGACGGCCCAGGATGAATCTCTTCGTCGTAACCAGACGACGCGTCCTCAGTAAATTTACGAACCTGCGGAAGCGTGCCTCCTAACCAACACACACAAGCATGCATAGCAAAGGGTAGCATAGACAAGGTAAAAACAAACAGCATTATATACATATCAAGCGTTAGGTACAGACTCCAAAAAGAAACCACAACCTGCTGCCTAACCTACGCTCTCACTAACATCAAAATACCAGACCAGCATCAGAAACTCAGTCCTCCTCAGGCTCCTCGTCGGAATCCTCCACGGGGTCCTCTTTTGGATCCTCCTCATCTGTATCCATGGCATCGCCCTCCTCGTGGCCATCAATCTCAGATCGTCCCGGGGACGGCAACTCCTGCAGTGGGTCGGGGTCGATCACCTGGCCTCCATACTCGGCAGGCTGCAGCCAGAATGGGTCCGCCTCCATGGGTATCGGGGAGTCTCGCTGGGGTCCCTCAAATCCATGAAGGCCCTCTCTAAACCAAGCCTCGAACCTATGGGGCACTAAGTAAGGACCTCCATGATCTACGAGTACAGTCGTCACATGCCTATGCCACAGGGTAGCGTGCATATCAAAATGGAGGGTGATGTGAGTATCCATCTAAATCGGTAGTCCAAAAAGCATCGGGGGTGCAGCCATCACTAGCGTCCAGGATCTGAAAAAGGAAGGTAACCACCACCAGTGAGTCGAGGACTCAGCAAGCTTGTAACAGTCTGAAAATTCGACCCAAATATCGGAATTTCTAAAAGAATGGAGACACTTCGTTAATACCCTCTGATCGACGCTCACTCAGGATTAGCTACCCTGAGATGACCAACCGAAGGGGAAAGGCTAACTGGGGAGAATTTTCCAAACAGCCGCCCGTTGGTCTGGGACAGAGACAGAGTCGTAAATTAATGAAATTGACCACGAAATGAAATCCGACTTCGGACAATCGAACTAGTAAGACAAACACAATTAAGAAATAAAGTCAGTTTCAGAAATGTCGCCAGAAGGGCAGACAGCCGGTGTACGTCGAGAAGCAAGACGTCAATGGAAAATTACCGAAATGCCCCCGGTAATGCTCAGTCCTTAGGATTAATAGAATTAGGATTTTTGAGAGTAGATTCGACTAATCAAAATCAAATCTTGTCTAAAATTCGTTCGCGCTCGAGACCCGATCGGTGCATTTGGCACGCAAATCGAGGCAAGTCAAATGAGTTGTCAAATCAATCGATGTCTTGTCAAATCCATCGGTCAATTATGGCACAAGTTCCCATGCAATCTATCAAGTCAAATCCAAGGTACAAAGTCACACCCATCAAGAGTACAAGTCTCATCACATACACTATTCAACCTAACCCCATTATCTTATTTTGAATTTTATTAACCCATTCTCTCTCCTCCCCCTTAAACTTTCGGCCGGCCCTCCTCTCTCTCTCCTCTCCTTCATTTCTCTTTTTTTTCCTCTCCTCTCAACTTTCTCTCTCGGTCTCTCTCTCTCACCGCCCCGTCGTCCGGCCAACCGCCACCGCCGAGCTCCCTCCGGCCGCCACCGACCCTCCTCACCTCTTGGTAAGTCCCTTAACTTGTTCTTGTTCGTTTCCCATGGCTTGAACCCCCACGAAGAGCCCGAAACAGCCCGCCTCCTCATCGTCGTTCTCTTCGTCGTTTCGCCTCCATTTGAACCCGAACTTGTCCCACCTTGTTCCCTTGCATCCCCCACTTCTTTTGACTTGTGGAATGTTGGTTTAGAGTCCTCGGAGGCCGCGGAACGGCCGTGAACAGCCACCGCCGCCGCTGTTCTCCTCCCCAAGCCGTGAGCTCCACCGGCCGTTCCTTGCTCCGCCCTTCGTCGTCGTCGATTCCAACCCATTCCGGTAAGCTTTACTACTAATTCTAGTTTAGGTTAGTAGTATATGCATGTGGAAGGGTGTGCTAGAGACGGTTAGGCTTGTTGTGAGGTTGAAAGGTAATTTAAGGTATGCTTACTATGAACTAACATGTGGAAAGCTTGAAGTGGGTTTCGAATAAGGGCTGTTGGCATGCGAAATGGTCATTAAAATGCCAAGTGTGGGCTGCAAATGGTGAGGTAGGCGTGCGTGGGAGAGGCCGTGAGGTATAGATGGGCTTAGGGGCCTTAAATTGCACTAAATGAACCAAAAACAAGCTACCGGACCTAAGTAAAGATAATGGGCTTGATGATGGACGAAATTTGGTTTATGAATGGGCCTCGGAAATGTGGTTGGTGGACCGAAGTGATGGGCTAGAACATGTGGTTTAATGGGCCAAAGTAAGGTATTGGGCTTAGGAACCTTTAATTCTAGTAATTGGGCCAAAACTAATCCAAATGGGCCAAATCTAGTTAGTGGGCCACTAATGGACGAAAATCCACTTAAATTGAGCCTAAATTAAGCCCACGAACATTAAAGAATAAAATTCAAAAATGTATATGGGCTTGGGTATTCAAATTGGGCCTAAAATAATGAATATGGGCTTGAATAGTAAACCTTTAGAAATAGGCTTGGGCCTTGCACGAAATTAATAAAATAATAGGCCCAACCCCTATGAATTAATTTAAGAATTAATTGTTGAACCTCAACTATTGAAGTGGGCCTTAGGCCCAGTCGAACTTAGCTCGATTAATTAGGGGTTCTTAATTAGATTAGACCTTGGTTTATATAGGCTCGATTAGTGGGTTGCCCTTGGGTAAGAGATGGCAGGGTAGGTTCTTGTATGAGATGTAAGGCGAATTTAGATGATCGAGACTTTGAAAGTAGAGGCCTACGATCCATGTCTATTTGGTTGATGAACGTGAGGTTCACTGATCGATTGAATGATGTGCTCTACTCCTGCACTTGTATTTATTTGCATGCATGCTCTGTGTTAAGTTGTTGATGTGATCATCTGGGCCCTGCATACATTCAGAGCATTGCATGAGTCACTGGAGATGTGACATGAGATTGTGCCCTGAGGGGAAGTGGAGAGAAAAGGGAGACCAACGTAAGGCGTCAGAAACGCAGTGTGGTACGGGCCTATGTGGCACCGAGATTTATGCCGTGTGGCACTGTTGGTAGCGCCCTGATGGGAGATGGAGAGAAAAGGGAGGCCAGCATAAGGCGTCCGAGACGCAGCGTGGCATGCCGTGTGGCACTGTTGGTAGAGCCCTGATGGGAATTGGAGTGATAGGCGGGCTGATCCTTGGGATCTATGATGGCCGTTTGAGGCCTGTGGCATTGCATACCATGATTGCTGATTGTTGATATTGCCCGTCTTTATTGCATGAACCATTGTGATGAAACTCGTATTGGCTATGTGAGGTGTAATGATAACTGGGGAGATCGAGAGCGTTGAACTTTGAATCCCGAACCCTAGTTACTGGTTAGGACCAACCCCACTCGTATATCCTACCCTACGCTAGGATTAGTGGTGAGCTTGCTGAGTCCTCGACTCACTGGCGTTGGTTGCCACCTTTTTCAGATCCAGGTCGCCAGTGATGGACGTGCCACCGATGCTTTTTGGTCTGCCGATCCAGATGGACACCCAGGTTACCCTCCATTTTGATATGCACGCTACCCTGTGGCATAGGCATGTGACGACTGTGCTCGTAGATCAGGGAGGTCCTTATTTAGTGCCCCATAGATTCGAGGCTTGGTTTAGAGAGGGCTTGCATGGTTTTGAGGGACCCCAGAGAGATTCCCCGATTCCCATGGAGGAGGACCCGTTTTGGCTCCAGCCTGCAGAATATGGAGGCCAGGTGATCGACCCCGACCCGAAGCAGGAGTTGCCGTCTCCAGGGCGCTCCGAGATAGATGGCCACGAGGAGGGCGATGCGATGGATACCGAGGAGGAGGATCTAGAGGAGGACCCTGTGGAGGATTCCGACGAGGAGGACTGAGTTATGGCAGAATTTCGATGGTTCGAGGATTTGGTTGTTAGCGTAGGAAGATCTGTGATTAGTAGTTTCTTTTTGGGAGTCTGTACCTAACGCTGATTATATTATGGAATGCTGATTTTGCTTATCTTGATTTTTGCTACCCCTTTGTCATGTATGCTTGTGTGTATGGATAGAAGGCACGCTTCCGCAGGTAAGAGAATTTGGCGCAAGCCGCGTCGTCTGGTCGCGACGAAAAGAAATTTTCCCTGGGCCGTCGCTTATCGTGAACCAGTCGAGCGCGAGGTGTATCTTCCGCAGGAACGGGGTGCCGCGCTCCCGAGTAGGGATCCGGGGCGTGACATCCCCGTTCGAGTGGTATCAGAGCAAGGTCAGCTCGATACGAGACAGTTCGAGGTTTTGGAGTGATAAGGATGTTGATTTTAGGGTAGTTAGATAGATAGACCCTAGACCTAAGGATTAGGAAGGGTAGAATGCATGATTTGATTGGCGCATGTGATTGCCTAGCCGAATCGATTGTTTAGAGTAGCCTTTGGATAAGGTGTTTTGTGCTAAGCTGCAGGTGCGTCAGGACCTGAGGTAAGGTTCTAAGGCAGAGCCCCATGAGTTGGGCGCTTGATTGCTGATTGCTGAATGTTAGTCTGTGAGGTATTGCATGTGGTTGTATGCCTAGTCGGCTGTCGCGCGCTGCTTGACCATCATGCATTGCATGATTTCTGCACCGAAAGCAAAATGGTTTAGAAATGGAAAATCATTGTTGAAAAAGGAGATTTGGATTTTGAAAGAAATGCATGCATTCATGTTGTTGGATTTGGTGACCGTCAGCCTGGTATGGGACAGGATTGACGGGACGTCTAAAAACTGTGATGAAGCGTGGTATGGGATACGTGGAGTGGGATTCTCTTTGTCTATGAATTTCTTAGGACAACTGTTTGCACCAAGAAACAATGAGGGCGGGGAGTGGTCGCCGGGGCAGAGACCTGATCAAGGAAGCGGCTCCCGACAGGCTTCTAGTTGAGGTTGCGAACAGAGTGGCCTGGGTTATGCATTTGCAGGGTTGAGTCTAGATGTCGACCGGGTTCAACTGCATTTAAGCTGCAGCGATTATTTACATGCATATACATGTCAGTGGACGCGACAGTAGACGAAAGCTTGGTTGCTAGACTTAGAGTCCCGGATTCCTGAATGGGAATTTCGTTGTTTTAGGTGTGAGTGTTAGCAAGGATGAGCAATAGGGGCAGAAGACCGACTGCCGGTGCATCGAGCTCGAGGGCTCTTGAGTCTGAAGGAGACCCTAGGATCGAAGAGATAATGAGAGTTCTGACTGAAGTGAGTAACTTGATGGCTAGGCAAGCTGCTGAGAGAGCTGCCACTGTAGCCCAAGCAGCTGAGGCCGCCTTGGCCGCTGCGAATGGTGCCAATGGAGGCAATGGGCATGGAAATGGGGGACGTCAGACTCATCATATCGTGGAGCAGTTTCTGAAGTTGCAGCCGTCGAAGTTCGATGGCAGTGGTGGTCCAGAGGTAGTTGCCTTGTGGATCGAGCAACTGGAGAAGGCTTTCTCCGTGTTGGGTTGCGCAGACGAGGAAAAGGTTTCGCTGGCAACTTATCAACTTCAGGGTACTGCAGACGATTGGTGGAAAGCCACCAGAGGACGAGTCTTTCCGGATGGTATGAGGCCGAACTGGACCGCCTTCTGTGCAGCATTCAATGGCAAGTATTTTTCTGAGGCAGCCCAGGAAAGGAAAATGGAAGAGTTCATCAGGCTCCGCCAAGGATCGCTGACTGTGGACCAATATGAGGGCGAATTTGCCAGGCTGTCCAAGTTTGCACGAAGGCTGATTGACGACCCATGGGACAAGGCCAGGAGATTCAGGGAAGGATTGAGGCCCGAATTGAAAAGTATGATCATCGCCACTGGGCTGAGGGACTACAACGAGATCTATGAGCGAGCCCTGGCGATAGAACGGGATCTGCAAGAAAAGGCCGCCGCATCTGGGTCGCGGTTTATGCCAAGAGGGAACTTTAGAGACTTTGGCAAGAGGCCAATGAAGGACAACCGCAGGTTCGTTCCACCTGCGAGAAGAACCTTGGGAAAGCCGTCATCCCCCGGGAATCAGAACTGCCGTGACTGTGGCAGGAGGCATGGGAACAGCCCTTGCCCGAGGAAGATTGGAGGCTGCTTTGGATGTGGCCAGACGGGACATATCCTGAGGAACTGCCCGAGGAAAGGTCAGAGACCCCCGTTCCAGCAACAGCAACAGCAGCCACCGCAGATGGTGAACGCTCCGCAAGGAAACCAGAACCGTCCGCCTGCTCAGGGACGAGTGTATGCAATGGCGCGCAAGGACGCTGAGAATGCGCCAGGGGTGATCACAGGTACCGTTTCTCTCTGTGGTCATACCGCTCATGCCTTGTTTGATCCGGGAGCGTCGCACTCTTTCGTATCTGCACGTTTTGTTGAGTTGTCTGGGATGAATGTTAAGCCATTGGATGTGACCTTGCATGTAACCACCCCGTTGAAGGATAGAGTAATTATTGCGTTAGGATGTAAGGGGTGTAAGTTAGCTCTGGGCGATAGGCAAGAAGAAATTGACTTAGCCGTTCTGCCCATGTATGATTTTGATGTGATTGTTGGCATGGATTGGCTAGTTAGGCATGGTGCAGTGGTAGACTGTAGTAGGAGTATCATACAGCTAAACCCAGTAGGCCACCCTGGGTATGAATTTAAGGGAAATCGTGGAGGAACGTCGATTCCTTGGATCTCATCTTTAGAGGCGACCAAGTTAATGAATGAAGGTTGCCTGGGATTTTTGGCATCAGTGTCAGATTCGACTGCTCAAGAGGTGAAGTTGGAAGAAGTGCCTGTAGTAAATGAGTATCCAGATGTATTTCCTCAAGAATTACCTGGCTTGCCACCAGAGCGTGACGTAGAGTTTGTGATTGAGTTGGCACCTGGAACGGAGCCGATCTCGAAAGCACCGTATAGGATGTCGTTATCGGAATTGAAGGAATTGAAGGTGCAAATGCAAGAGCTGCTAGATAAAGGATTTATCCGCCCCAGTGCTTCACCATGGGGAGCTCCGGTGCTGTTTGTTAAGAAGAAGGATGGATCACTAAGACTGTGCATCGATTACAGACAGCTGAACCAAGTGACGATCAAGAATAAGTATCCTCTACCAAGGATTGATGACCTGTTCGACCAACTTCAAGGCGCTTGCGTGTTCTCCAAGATAGACCTAAGGACAGGCTATCACCAGTTGAGGATTAAGAAAGAGGACGTGTCTAAAACTGCTTTTAGGACGAGGTATGGGCACTATGAGTTCACCGTTATGCCGTTTGGATTGACAAATGCTCCAGCCGCATTTATGGATATGATGAATCGAGTGTTCAAGGAGTTTTTGGATCAATTCGTGATAGTCTTCATTGATGACATATTGGTGTATTCGAAGAGTTTTGAGGACCACGAGGAACACTTAAGGATCGTCCTGCGGACGCTAAGGGAACATTCGCTGTATGCGAAGTTCAGTAAGTGTGAGTTCTGGCTGAGCAGAGTGGCGTTTCTTGGTCATATAGTATCTGGAGAAGGGATATCAGTAGACCCATCTAAGATTGAAGCAGTAGAGAAATGGCCGAGACCTACGACCGTGACGGAAGTACGAAGTTTCCTTGGATTGGCTGGGTATTATAGACGCTTCGTGGAAAGATTCTTTGTGATAGCGTCTCCTCTGACGCGTTTGTTGAAAAAGGAAACAAAGTTTCAATGGACTGAGAGATGCGAGGAGAGTTTTCAGGAGTTGAAGGATCGATTGACTTCCGCACCAGTCTTAACCATTCCGTCTGGACCAGGAGGATTTGAGATATACAACGATGCGTCATTAAGAGGATTGGGGTGTGTCTTGATGCAGCATGGACGAGTGGTAGCGTATGCGTCTCGACAGTTGAGGCCGCATGAGATGAATTACCCGACGCACGACTTGGAGTTAGCTGCGATTGTCTTTGCATTGAAGATTTGGAGGCATTATCTGGTGGGAGAGAAATTCCAGATTTTTACGGACCATCAGAGTTTGAAGTATCTGTTCTCGCAGAAGGAGCTGAATATGAGGCAGCGTCGTTGGATGGAGTTGTTGAAGGACTACGACTGCGATATTTTGTACCATCCAGGAAAGGCGAATAAGGTGGCAGATGCTCTGAGTAGGAAGTCGAGCATTGCGCATATGATGGTCAAGGAGTGGACATTACTGGGGGAAATTAGAGACTCTGAGTTTAAGATGGAGGTTGGAAGCCTCTCGAGTCTGCTGGCTACGTTGCGGATCGAACCAGAGATTCAGCTAAGAATCAAGGAGATGCAATCTACGGACCCGGACATTCAGAAGATTGTGGCGATGAATGCAGACGAGAGAAAGGCCGAGTTCCAAGTGACTGCAGATGGAGTATTGAAGTTTAGAGGACGTCTGTGTGTGCCTAATGACGAGGCGCTAAAAGAAAAGATTTTGTCCGAGGCACACAGAAGTAACTACAGTATTCATCCAGGGAGTACTAAGATGTATCAGAATTTGCGTCAGCACTATTGGTGGAATGGTATGAAAGTGGACGTGGCTAAGCATGTAGCTAAGTGTCTGACGTGCCAACAGGTAAAGGCACAGCATTGCAAGCCTGGAGGATTATTGCAACCATTGGAAATCCCAGAGTGGAAATGGGAGCATGTCACTATGGACTTCGTGACAGGGCTGCCGAGAAGTCAGAGAGGCAATGATTCGATCTGGGTAATCGTGGACAGACTGACGAAATCAGCGCACTTCATCGCAGTGCGAAAGGACTCTACGCTGGAAAGGTTGGCTGAGTTGTACGTGAGGCAGATTGTGAGGATTCATGGGGTGCCAGTAAGTATCGTATCTGATAGAGATCCTCGTTTCACAGCTACATTTTGGAAGAGTTTGCAGGGTGCTTTGGGAACCGAATTGAGATTCAGTACAGCCTACCATCCTCAGACGGACGGTTAGTCGGAAAGGACTATACAAACTCTGGAGGACATGTTGAGAGAGTGTGTAATTGACTTCAAGGGAGGCTGGGAAGAGCAGTTACACTTAGTGGAGTTTGCCTACAACAACAGCTACCAGCAGAGTATCAGGATGGCACCATTTGAGGCACTGTATGGAAGGGCCTGTAGAACGCCCATCTGTTGGGACGAAGTTAGTGAGAAAAGCATAACCGGCCCAGAATTAGTGCAGCAGTCAGTCGAGGCAGTCAGAGTGATTAGAGACAGACTGAGGACCGCGCAGAGTAGGCAGAAGAGTTATGCAGACAAGAGACGTAAGCCATTGGAATTCCAAGTTGGAGGTCATGTGTTTCTGAAGGTGTCGCCAATGCGAGGACTATCTCGGTTTGGCAAGAAAGGAAAGCTGAGTCCAAGATTTGTTGGGCCATTCGAGATCCTGGAGAAGATCGGGACACTGGCTTATCGTCTAGCATTGCCGCCGAACTTATCGCAGATTCATAATGTGTTTCATGTTTCGATGCTTCGAAAGTACGAGCCGGACCCTGGCCATATACTCGATCATGAAGTCATTGAAGTGGATGACCGCGTCTCATACGTGGAAAGACCAGTAAGGATAGAAGATCGTAAGGAGCAAGTCTTGAGGAACAAGACAATACCGCTGGTCAAGGTTATCTGGGAGCACCACGGGACTGAAGGAGCGACTTGGGAAAGCGAGGACGAAATGAAGAAGAAGTACCCGTATCTGTTTGAATAGATCGATGTAATCTCCATTTTGTTGTAAGGATTGGTGGATGTAAATTTCGGGGACGAAATTTATATAAGAAGGGAAGAATTGTAACAGTCTGAAAATTCGACCCAAATATCGGAATTTCTAAAAGAATGGAGACACTTCGTTAATACCCTCTGATCGACGCTCACTCAGGATTAGCTACCCTGAGATGACCAACCGAAGGGAAAGGCTAACTGGGGAGAATTTTCCAAACAGCCGCCCGTTGGTCTGGGACAGAGACAGAGTCGTAAATTAATGAAATTGACCACGAAATGAAATCCGACTTCGGACAATCGAACTAGTAAGACAAACACAATTAAGAAATAAAGTCAGTTTCAGAAATGTCGCCAGAAGGGCAGACAGCCGGTGTACGTCGAGAAGCAAGACGTCAATGGAAAATTACCGAAATGCCCCCGGTAATGCTCAGTCCTTAGGATTAATAGAATTAGGATTTTTGAGAGTAGATTCGACTAATCAAAATCAAATCTTGTCTAAAATTCGTTCGCGCTCGAGACCCGATCGGTGCATTTGGCACGCAAATCGAGGCAAGTCAAATGAGTTGTCAAATCAATCGATGTCTTGTCAAATCCATCGGTCAATCATGGCACAAGTTCCCATGCAATCTATCAAGTCAAATCCAAGGTACAAAGTCACACCCAACAAAAGTACAAGTCTCATCACATACACTATTCAACCTAACCCCATTATCTTATTTTGAATTTTATTAACCCATTCTCTCTCCTCCCCCTTAAACTTTCGGCCGGCCCTCCTCTCTCTCTCCTCTCCTTCATTTCTCTTCTTTTTCCTCTCCTCTCAACTTTCTCTCTCGGTCTCTCTCTCTCACCGCCTCGTCGTCCGGCCAACCGCCACCGCCGAGCTCCCTCCGGCCGCCACCGACCCTCCTCACCTCTTGGTAAGTCCCTTAACTTGTTCTTGTTCGTTTCCCATGGCTTGAACCCCCACGAAGAGCCCGAAACAGCCCGCCTCCTCATCGTCGTTCTCTTCGTCGTTTCGCCTCCATTTGAACCCGAACTTGTCCCACCTTGTTCCCTTGCATCCCCCACTTCTTTTGACTTGTGGAATGGTTGGTTTAGAGTCCTCGGAGGCCGCGGAACAGCCGTGAACAGCCACCGCCGCCGCCGTTCTCCTCCCCAAGCCGTGAGCTCCACCGGCCATTCCTTGCTCCGCCTCGCGTCGTCGTCATTTCCAACCCAATTCCGGTAAGCTTTACTACTAATTCTAGTTTAGGTTAGTAGTATATGCATGTGGAAGGGTGTGCTAGAGACGGTTAGGCTTGTTGTGAGGTTGAAAGGTAATTTAAGGTATGCTTACTATGAACTAACATGTGGAAAGCTTGAAGTGGGTTTCGAATAAGGGCTGTTGGCATGCGAAATGGTCATTAAAATGCCAAGTGTGGGCTGCAAATGGTGAGGTAGGCGTGCGTGGGAGAGGCCGTGAGGTATAGATGGGCTTAGGGGCCTTAAATTGCACTAAATGAACCAAAAACAAGCTACCGGACCTAAGTAAAGTTAATGGGCTTGATGATGGACGAAATTTGGTTTATGAATGGGCCTCGGAAATGTGGTTGGTGGACCGAAGTGATGGGCTAGAACATGTGGTTTAATGGGCCAAAGTAAGGTATTGGGCTTAGGAACCTTTAATTCTAGTAATTGGGCCAAAACTAATCAAAATGGGCCAAATCTAGTTAGGGGGCCACTAATGGACGAAAATCCACTTAAATTGAGCCTAAATTAAGCCCACGAACATTAAAGAATGAAACCCAAAAATGTATATGGGCTTGGGTATTCAAATTGGGCCTAAAATAATGAATATGGGCTTGAATAGTAAACCTTTAGAAATAGGCTTGGGCCTTGCACGAAATTAATAAAATAATAGGCCCAACCCCTATGAATTAATTTAAGAATTAATTGTTGAACCTCAACTATTGAAGTGGGCCTTAGGCCCAGTCGAACTTAGCTCGATTAATTAGGGGTTCTTAATTAGATTAGACCTTGGTTTATATGGGCTCGATTAGTGGGTTGCCCTTGGGTAAGAGATGGCAGGGTAGATGCTTGTATGAGATGTAAGGCGAATTTAGATGATCGAGACTTTGAAAGTAGAGGCCTACGATCCATGTCTGTTTGGTTGATGAACGTGAGGTTCACTGATCGATTGAATGATGTGCTCTACTCCTGCACTTGTATTTATTTGCATGCATGCTCTGTGTTAAGTTGTTGATGTGATCATCTGGGCCCTGCATACATTCAGAGCATTGCATGAGTCACTGGAGATGTGACATGAGATTGTGCCCTGAGGGGAAGTGGAGAGAAAAGGGAGACCAACGTAAGGCGTCAGAAACGCAGTGTGGTACGGGCCTATGTGGCACCGAGATTTATGCCGTGTGGCACTGTTGGTAGCGCCCTGATGGGAGATGGAGAGAAAAGGGAGGCCAGCATAAGGCGTCCGAGACGCAGCGTGGCATGCCGTGTGGCACTGTTGGTAGAGCCCTGATGGGAATTGGAGTGATAGGCGGGCTGATCCTTGGGATCTATGATGGCCGTTTGAGGCCTGTAGCATTGCATACCATGATTGCTGATTGTTGATATTGCCCGTCTTTATTGCATGAACCATTGTGATGAAACTCGTATTGGCTATATGAGGTGTGATGATAACTGGGGAGATCGAGAGCGTTGAACTTTGAATCCTGAACCCTAGTTACTGGTTAGGACCGACCCCACTTGTATATCCTACCCTACGCTAGGATTAGTGGTGAGCTTGCTGAGTCCTCGACTCACTGGCGTTGGTTGCCACCTTTTTCAGATCCAGGTCACCAGTGATGGATGTGCCACCGATGCTTTTTGGTCTGCCGATCCAGATGGACACCTAGATTACCCTCCATTTTGATATGCACGCTACCCTGTGGCATAGGCATGTGACGACTGTATTAGTAGATCAGGGTGGACCTTATCTTGTGCCCCATAGATTCGAGGCTTGGTTTAGAGAGGGCTTGCATGGTTTTGAGGGACCCCAGAGAGATTCCCCGATTCCCATGGAGGAGGACCCGTTTTGGCTCCAGCCTGCAGAATATGGAGGCCAGGTGATCGACCCCGACCCGAAGCAGGAGTTGCCGTCTCCAGGGCGCTCCGAGATAGATGGCCACGAGGAGGGCGATGCGATGGATACCGAGGAGGAGGATCCAGAGGAGGACCCTGTGGAGGATTCCAACGAGGAGGACTGAGTTATGGCAGAATTTCGATGGTTCGAGGATTTGGTTGTTAGCGTAGGAAGATCTGTGATTAGTAGTTTCTTTTTGGGAGTCTGTACCTAACGCTGATTATATTATGGAATGCTGATTTTGCTTATCTTGATTTTTGCTACCCCTTTGTCATGTATGCTTGTGTGTATGGATAGAAGGCACGCTTCCGCAGGTAAGAGAATTTGGCGCAAGCCGCGTCGTCTGGTCGCGACGAAAAGAAATTTTCCCTGGGCCGTCGCTTATCGTGAACCAGTCGAGCGCGAGGTGTATCTTCCGCAGGAACGGGGTGCCGCGCTCCCGAGTAGGGATCCGGGGCGTGACAAAGCTCACCACTAATCACGGCGTAAGGTAGGGTATACAAGAGGGGTCGGTCCTATCCAGTAAACTAGGGTTCACGGTCCAAGGTTCAGACGCTCTCGATCTCCCTAGTTACCAAGTCCCAACGTATAACGCACAAAGCATAGCAATGCAGTTCGTACAAATAAACGGGTAATACAAACCATCAACCAAGATGCCATATGTAATGATGCAAGCCTCAAACGGCCATATCGGATCCCAAGGATCATGCACGGGCCTCAACCGGCCATAATGGATCGAACCCGCCTATCGCTCTAAATCCCATCAGGGCTCATTCTCAGGGCCACACGGCAAATACCACACTGCGTTTCTGACGCCTTACGTTGGTCTCCCTTTTCTCTCCATTCTCCATCTTGGGCACATTCTCATGTCACAACTCTGGTAACTCATGCGATGCTCTGAATGTATGCGGGGCCTAAATGATTGCATCAGTAATTCAAACACAGAGCATGCATGCTAAAGTACACAAGTACAAGAACAGAGTACATCAATTGATCGTTTAATAAATCTCATGTTCATCATGCCATACGATCATAGGACTAGTGCTATACACTCAGATTCTCGATCATCTAGGCTCGACTTAACGTCTTACTCGCGATCCTGTCATACTATTGCTTACCATAGGCGATCCCCTAATTGAACCCATATGAACCAAGGTTTAACCTAAGTAAGGGTCTAACTAATTAAGTTAAGTTCGACTGGGCCTAAGTCCCACTTCAAGGTTTGAGGCCCATGATTTATTTCTTAAATTAGATATATGGTTTGGGCCCATTATTATTATTAAATTCGTGCAAGGCCCAAGCCCAATATTTAAAGTAGGCTTAGGAAGCCCATTTTGGCCCATTTAGGCCCAATTTGATAACTCAAGTCCATACCCATCATTAGGTTTCATATTTTAATATTCAAGATTAGAAATTAGGCCCAATTTAAGTGAATTTTCGTCCATTGAGGCCCACCATTACAAATTAAGCCCGATTTGCATCATTTTGGCCCAACTAGCTTAGAATTAAGCCCCTAAGCCCATTGGCACCCTTTGGCCCATCATCCCACGCCTAAATCAGCCCATTTGCAGCCCCCACAACCCATTTCCACACCCAAATTGTGCACTCACAGCCCACTCATACGACCCAAGCAACCTTCCATCACATTAGTATAGTGAACATTATGCCTAACCACTTGTATTAGCCTCTAATCATCACAACTAACCATCTTTGCGCTACACCACACACATATACGACTAACCTAAGCTAGAGTTAGTAGTGAAGCTTACCAAAATGGGTTGAGGACGACGTCGGGGGCGGCAAGGGACACCGGCGGCCAAGGGAGGCTCTCGGCCTACATGGGGAAATCGGGTTGGTCGGGGTCCAAGAGGGCTTCGAATGCCTCGGAAGTGAAGGGAAGGGAAACTAGGAAGCTTACCAAAGATCGAGGGTGGTCGGTGAAGGTCGGAGGTGGCCGGACGACGGTGAGGACGACGGACGAAGCTCACGGGCGGCACGGGCGGACGAGAGAGAGAGAGAGATGGTGAGGTTGATCCGGCTTTACCCAAGGCCAAATGGCCACGAAAATGGGAAGAGGGGAGGTTGAGAGCCTTACCAAACGAAGATGGAATGGTGGCGTTGGCGAGGGAGCTCGGACGGCGGCGGTGATGCGAGGTGGTGGCCGGCGGACGAAGGAAAGCAAGAGGAAGAAGAAGAAGATGGGTTCGGGTGGAGAGGAGGAGAGGGGGAGAGAGACCGAATGAAGGGAGAGAGAGAGAGGATGAGGGTTTAACCAAGTTTGATAAAATTCAAAAATTTGATAGTGGGTTAGGTAATGGGGTAATAGTTGTTTAGGTGTACTTTGATGTAAGCTTGAATGACACTTGATTGACTTAATGGATTGCATTGGAAATTGTGCCATGATGTGATTGATGGATTGACAAGACTTTTGATTGATTTGACAACTGATTTGACTTGTCTCGATTTGCGTGCCAAATGCACCGATCGGGTCCCGAGCGTGAACGAATTTTAGACAGGATTTGATTTCGATTAATCGAATCTACTCTCAAAAATCCTAATTCAACTAATCCTAAGGACTGAGCATTTACTGGGGGCACTTCGGTAATTTTCCAATCACGTCTTGCTTCACGACGTACACCGGCTGTCTGCCCTTCTGGCGACATTTCTGAAACTGAGTTCATTTCTTAATTGTGTTTATCTTACTGATTCGATTGTCCAACGTCGGATTTCATTTTGTGGTCAATTTCATTAAATAACGACTCCGTCTCTGTGTCAGACCAACGGGCGGCTGTTTGGAAAATTCTTCCCAGATAGCCTTCCCCCTTCGGTTGGTCAACTCAGGGTAGCTAATCCTGAGTGAGCGTCGATCAGAGTGTATTAACGAAGTATTTCCATTCATTTAGAATTTCCGATAATCGGGTCAAATTTTCAGACTGTCACAATTCTTCCCTTCTTATAAAAATTTCGTCCTCGAAATTTGCATCCATCAATCCTTACAACAAAACAGAAATTACACTGAGCTACCCAAACAAATACGGATACTTCCTCTTCATCTCGTTCTCACTTTCCCAAGTGGCTCCTTTATTCCCAAGATGCTCCCAGATAACCTTGACCAGCGGTATCGTCTTATTCCTCAAGACCTGTTCCTTACGATCTTCAATTCTTACTGGCCTTTCCACGTACGAGACGCGGTCATCCATTCCAATGACTTCATGATCGAGTATATGGCCAGGGTCCGGCTCGTACTTCCGAAGCATTGATACATGAAACACGTTGTGAATCTGCGATAAGTTCGGCGGCAGTGCAAGACGATAAACTAATGTCCCGATCTTCTCCAAAATCTCGAATGGCCCAATAAACCTTGGACTCAGCTTTCCTTTCTTGCCAAACCGAAATAGTCCTCGCATCGGCGACACCTTTAGGAAGACATGATCTCCAACTTGAAACTCCAACGGTTTACGTCTCCTGTCTGCATAACTTTTCTGCCTACTCTGAGCGGTTCTCAATCTGTCTCTGATCACCTTAACTGCCTCAACTGATTGCTGTACTAATTCTGGGCCTGTTATGCTTTTCTCACCAACCTCGTCCCAGCAAATCAGAGTTCTGCAAGCTCTCCCATACAATGCCTCAAACGGTGCCATTTTGATACTCTGCTGATAACTGTTGTTGTAGGCAAACTCCACCAAGTGTAACTGCTCTTCCCAGCCTCCTTTGAAATCAATTACAAATGCTCTCAGCATGTCCTCCAAAGTCTGTATAGTCCTTTCCGACTGACCGTCTGTCTGAGGATGATAGGCTGTACTGAATCTCAATTCTGTCCCCAAAGCACCCTGCAAACTCTTCCAAAACGTCGCGGTGAAACGTGGATCTCTATCTGATACAATACTTACCGGTACTCCATGCAATCTCACGATTTGCCTCACGTACAACTCAGCCAACTTCTCTAAGGTCGAGTCCTTTCGTACTGGAATGAAATGTGCGGATTTCGTCAGTCTGTCTGCTATTACCCATATCGAATCATTGCCTCTCTGACTTCTCGGCAATCCCGTCACGAAATCCATAGTGACATGCTCCCATTTCCATTCCGGAATTTCCAATGGTTGCAATAATCCTCCCGGCTTGCAATGCTGAGCCTTTACCTGTTGGCACGTCAGACACTTAGCTACATGCTTAGCCACATCTACCTTAATTCCATTCCACCAATAATGCTGACGCAAATTCTGATACATCTTCGTACTCCCTGGATGAATACTGTAGTTACTTCTATGCGCCTCAGACAAAATCCTTTCCTTCAGCTCTTCATCGTTTGGCACGCACAAGCGTCCTCTGAACTTCAATATTCCATCAGCAGTTACTTGGAACTCAGCCTTCCTCTCGTTTGCATTCATCATCACAATCTTCTGGATGTCTGGATCCGTAGATTGCATCTCCTTGATTCTTAGCTGGATCTCTGGTTCGATCTGCAACGTAGCCATCAGACTCGAGAGGTTTCCTACCTCGACCTTGAACTCAGAATCTCTGATTTCCTCCAGTAATGTCCACTCCTTGACCATCATATGCGTAATGCTCGACTTCCTACTCAGAGCATCTGCCACTTTATTCGCCTTTCCTGGATGGTACAGAATATCGCAATCGTAGTCCTTCAACAGCTCCATCCAACGACGCTGCCTCATATTCAGCTCTTTCTGCGAAAACAAATACTTCAAACTCTGGTGATCAGTATAGATCTGAAATTTCTCTCCCACCAGGTAATGCCTCCAAATCTTCAATGCGAACACTATGGCAGCTAACTCCAAGTCATGCGTCGGGTAATTCATCTCATGTGGCCTTAACTGTCGAGATGCATAAGCCACTACTCGTCCATGCTGCATCAAGACACATCCCAATCCTCTTAATGACGCATCGCTGTATATCTCAAATCCGCCAGGTCCAGACGGGATGGTTAACACTGGTGCGGAGGTTAATCGACCCTTCAACTCCTGAAAACTCTCCTCGCACTTCTCGGTCCATTCAAACCTCGTTTCCTTCTTCAGCAAATGGGTCAGAGGAGACGCTATCACCGAGAACCTTTCCACAAGGCGTCTATAGTAGCCAGCCAATCCAAGAAAACTTCGTACTTCAGTCACCGTTGTTGGCCTCGGCCACTTCTCCACAGCCTCTATCTTCGCTGGATCCACTGATATTCCTTCTCCAGATACTATATGTCCAAGAAATGCCACTCTACTTAACCAGAACTCACAATTACTAAACTTCGCATACAGCGAGTGTTCCCTTAACGTCTGCAGGATAATCCTTAAGTGTTCCTCGTGGTCCTCAGAACTCTTCGAATACACTAATATGTCATCAATGAAGACTATCACGAACTGATCCAGAAACTCCTTGAACACTCGATTCATCATATCCATAAATGCTGCTGGGGCGTTCGTCAATCCAAACGGCACAACTGTGAATTCGTAGTGCCCATACCTCGTCCTAAAGGCAGTCTTAGGCACGTCCTCCTTCTTAATCCTCAATTGGTGATAGCCTGTCCTTAGATCTATCTTGGAGAACACACATGCGCCTTGAAGCTGGTCAAACAAATCATCAATCCTTGGCAGAGGATACTTGTTCTTGATCGTCACTTGGTTCAGCTGTCTGTAGTCGATGCACAGTCTTAGCGATCCATCCTTCTTCTTAACAAACAGCACCGGAGCTCCCCATGGCGAAGCATTGGGGCGTATAAATCCTTTATCCAATAGCTCTTGCATCTGTACCTTCAACTCTTTTAACTCAGACAAGGACATTCTATACGGTGCTTTCGAGATCGGCTCTGTTCCAGGTGCCAACTCAATCACAAACTCTACGTCACGCTCTGGTGGCAAGCCAGGCAATTCTTGAGGAAACACGTCCGGGTACTCTCTCACTACAGGCACTTCCACCAACTTCACCTCTTGAGCAGTCGAATCTGACACTGATGCTAGAAATCCCAGACAACCCTCGTCCATCAGTTTAGTCGCTTCTAACGACGAGATCCAAGAAATCGACGTTCCTCCTCGATTTCCCCTAAATTCATACCCAGGGTGACCTACTGGGTTTAGCTATACCATACTCCTACCACAGTCTATTACTGCCCCATGTCTAACTAACCAATCCATGCCAACAATCACGTCGAAATCATATATAGGCAAAACAGCTAAATCGATCTCTTCCTCTCTATCGCCCAGAACTAACTTACACCCCTTACATCCTAACGCAACAATCACTCTATCTTTTAACGGGGTGATTACATGTAAGGTCACGTTCAACGGCTTAACGTTTATCCCAGATAACTCAGCAAAACGTGCAGATACGAAAGAGTACGACGCTCCCGGATCAAACAAAGCATAAGCAGCATGACCACAGAGAGAGACGGTACCTGTGATCACCCCTGGCGCGTTCTCGGCGTCCTTTCGCGCCACTGCATAGACTCGTCCCTGAACAGGTGGACGGTTCTGATTTCCCTGAGGAGCATTCACCATCGGCGGCTGCTGCTGCGGCTGGAACGGGGGTCTTGGACCTCTTCTCGGGCAGTTCCTCAGAACATGCCCTGTCTAGCCACATCCAAAGCAGCCTCCAGTCTTCCTTGGGCAAGGGCTGTTCCCATGCCTTCTGCCACAGTCACGGCAGTTCTGATTCCCGGGGAATGACGGTTTTCCCAAAGTCCTTCTTGCAGGTGGAACGAACCTGCGGGTGTCCTTCATTGGCCTCTTGCCGAAGTCTCTGAAGTTCCCTCTTGGCACAAACCGCGATCCAGATGCGGCGGCCTTCTCCTGCAGATCTCGCTCTATCGCCAGGGCTCGCTCATAAATCTCATTGTAGTCCCTTAGCCCAGTGGCGATGATCATGCTCTTAAGTTCGGGTCTCACGCCTTCTCTGAATCTCCTGGCCTTGTCCCACGGATCCTCAATCAGCCTTCGAGCGAACTTGGACAATCTGGCAAACTCACCTTCATACTGGTCCACCGTCATAGACCCTTGTCGAAGCCTTATGAACTCTTCCATTTTCCTCTCTTGGGCTGCCTCAGAAAAATACTTGCCGTTAAACGCTGCACAGAAAGCAGCCCAGCTTGGCCTCATGCCATCAGGAAAGACTCGTCCTCTAGTGGCCTTCCACCAGTCATCTGCAGTCCCTTGAAGCTGATAAGTTGCCAACGACACCTTCTCCTCATCCGTGCAACCCAACACAGTGAAAGCCTTTTCAAGCTGTTCGATCCATAAGGCAGCCACTTCGGGACCACCACTACCATCAAACCTCGACGGCTGCAACTTCAGAAACTGTTCCACAATGTGATGAGTCTGACGTCCTCCATTTCCATGCCCATTGCCTCCATTGGCTCCATTCGCAGCGGCCAAGGCGGCCTCAGCTGCTTGGGCAACAGTGGCAGCTCTCTCAGCAGCTTGCCTAGCCATCAGGTTACTCACTTCAGTCAGAACTCTCATCATCTCTTCGATCCTAGGGTCACCTTCAGGCTCAGGAGCCCTCGAGCTTGATGCACCAACAGTCGGTCTTCTGCCCCTATTGCTCATCCTTGCTAAAACTCACACCTAAAACAAACGAAATTCCCATTCAGGAATTCGGAACTCTAAATCTAGCAACCAAGCTTTCGTCTACTGTCGCGTCCACTGACATGTATATGCATGTAAATATTCGCTGCAGCTTAAATGCAGTTGGACCCAGTTGACATCTAGACTCAACCTGAAAATGCACAACCTAGGCCACTCTGTCCGCCACCTCAACTAGAAGCCTATCGGGAGCCGCTTCCTTGATCAGGTCTCTGCCTCGGCAACCACTCCCCGCCCTCATCGTTTCTTGGTGCGAACAGTTGTCCTAAGTCACCCAAAGACAGAGAGAATCCCACTCCACGTGTCCCATACCACGCTTCATCACAGTTTTTAGACGTCCCGTCTGTAACAGTCTGAAAATTCGACCCAAATATCGGAATTTCTAAAGGAATGGAAACACTTCGTTAATACCCTCTGATCGACGCTCACTCAGGATTAGCTACCCTGAGATGACCAACCGAAAGGGAAAGGCTAACTGGGGAAAATTTTCCAAACAGCCGCCCGTTGGTCTGAGACAGAGACAGAGTCGTAAATTAATGAAATTGACCACGAAATGAAATCCGACTTCGGACAATCGAATTAGTAAGACAAACACAATTAAGAAATAAAGTCAGTTTCAGAAATGTCGCCAGAAGGGCAGACAGCCGGTGTACGTCGAGAAGCAAGACGTCAATGGAAAATTACCGAATGCCCCCGGTAATTGCTCAGTCCTTAGGATTATTAGAATTAGGATTTTTGAGAGTAGATTCGACTAATCAAAATCAAATCCTGTCTAAAATTCGTTCGCGCTCGAGACCCGATCGGTGCATTTGGCACGCAAATCGAGGCAAGTCAAATCAGTTGTCAAATCAATCAATGTCTTGTCAATCCATCGGTCACATCATGGCACAATTTCCAAGAATGTCAATCCATCAATCCATCAAGTAAATCAAGTGTCATTCAAGCATAGTAAACATCATATCCTTGTCACTATTCAACCTAACCCCATTATCTTATTTTGAATTTCACTATAACCCACATAAACCTCTCTCTCTCTCCTCCCTCATCATTTTCGGCCGCCCACTCTCTCTCCTCCCTCTCCCTCTCTCGAATTCCCTCTCTCTCTCACGGCTCCCTCTCGCTCGGTCGTCCGCCGTGCGCCACCGTCCGCCGTCGTTGAGACCTCCATCCGCGACGAGCCGCCACCATTGTCACGGTAAGTCTTCCCTTGTCCTTGGTCTCTTCATTCCCGTAGCCTTGGATGACCCGGCCTCACTCTCTCCTTCTTCTTTCTCTCGGTCCAAGCTCGTCCGGCCGCCTGAACGTCGTCGTCGCCGTCGTCTTCTCGTCCGGCCGCCTCCACCAGCCTCGTTCGTGTATAGGTGAGCTTCCATGGTCCCTCACCTCTTAGTTTTCCCACGGCAAAAAGGCCATTTGGACACCGGCCCGACCTGATCTCTCCCTTGCTCTCTCGGACGCGTGCAGCCGCCGTCGTTGCCGTCGGCCTCCGCCCGTTCCGACGTCATCCAGCCGCCACCGTCCACCCCACCGGTAAGCTTTAGTCACTAATCTCAACCTAGGCTAGTTGTATGCATGTGTGGTTGTGTGAATTAGTTGCTAATTAATGTGATTAGTGGATAATGTGGATGATTAAGCTAGTTGGGCTTTGGTTTATGTTGTTAGATTAATGGGCCGGTCGTGTGGGCCATAGGGAGAGAGAGATTGGGCCTTGAAATGTCATAGATGGGCTGAATGGAGTGAAGTTGGCGTGAGGTTTGATGGGCAAAAGGGAACTAATGGGCTTGGAAGCTTTAAAATCCAGTAATTGGGCCAAAACTAATCAAAATGGGCCAAATCTAGCTAGTGGGCCACTAATGGACGAAAATCCACTTAAATTGGGCCTAAATTAAGCCCACGAACATTGAAGAATGAAACCCAAAAATGTATATGGGCTTGGGTATTCAAATTGGGCCTAAAATAATGAATATGGGCTTGAATAGTAAACCTTTAGAAATAGGCTTGGGCCTTGCACGAAATTAATAAAATAATAGGCCCAACCCCTATGAATTAATTTAAGAATTAATTATTGAACCTCAACTATTGAAGTGGGCCTTAGGCCCAGTCGAACTTAGCTCGATTAATTAGGGGTTCTTCATTAGATTAGACCTTGGTTTATATGGGCTCGATTAGTGGGTTGTCCTTGGATAATTGATAGTATAGTAGACTTTTGTTTAAGATGTAAGGCGGACTTGGATGATCGAAACTTTGTAGATAGAGATAATTAATCTACGTCTGCTTGGCTCGTTGATCATGAGATGTATGAGTTGGTCGATTGATGTGCTCTGTCTTGCACTTATGATTATTGGCATGCATGCTCTGTGTTGAATTATTGATGTGATTATCTGGGCCCTGCATACAATCACAGCATTGCATGAGTCACTGGGAATGTGACATGAGATTGTGCCCTGAGGGGAAATGGAGAGAAAAGGGAGACCAACGTAAGGCGTCAGAAACGCAGTGTAGTACGGGCCTATGTGGCATCGAGATTTATGCCGTGTGGCACTGTTGGTAGCGCCCTGATGGGAGATGGAGAGAAAAGGGAGGCCAGCATAAGGCGTCCGAGACGCAGCGTGGCATGCCGTGTGGCACTGTTGGTAGAGCCCTGATGGGAATTGGAGTGATAGGCGGGCTGATCCTTGGGATCCGTGATGGCCGTTTGAGGCCTGTGGCATTTGCATAATGTTATTGCTGTTTGTTACTATCGCCCGTCTGTATTGCATGAATTGTTGTGACGAAACTCGTATTGGCTATATGAGGATGATGATAGCTGGGGAGATCGAGAGCGTTGAACTTTGAATGTCACGCCCCGGATCCCTACTCGGGAGCGCGGCACCCCGTTCCTGCGGAAGATACACCTCGCGCTCGACTGGTTCACGATAAGCGACGGCCCAGGGAAAATTTCTTTTCGTCGCGACCAGACGACGCGGCTTGCGCCAAATTCTCTTACCTGCGTAAGCGTGCCTTCTATCCATACACACAAGCATACATGACAAAGGGGTAGCAAAAAAATCAAGATAAGCAAAATCAGCATTCCATAATATAATCAGCGTTAGGTACAGACTCCCAAAAAGAAACTACTAATCACAGATCTTCCTACGCTAACAACCAAATCCTCGAACCATCGAAATTCTGCCATAACTCAGTCCTCCTCGTCGGAATCCTCCACAGGGTCCTCCTCTGGATCCTCCTCCTCGGTATCCATCGCATCGCCCTCCTCGTGGCCATCTATCTCGGAGCGCCCTGGAGACGGCAACTCCTGCTTCGGGTCGGGGTCGATCACCTGGCCTCCATATTCTGCAGGCTGGAGCCAAAACGGGTCCTCCTCCATGGGAATCGGGGAATCTCTCTGGGGTCCCTCAAAGCCATGTAGGCCCTCTCTGAACCAAGCCTCGAATCTATGGGGCACTAAATAAGGACCTCCCTGATCTACGAGTACAGTCGTCACATGCCTATGCCACAGAGTAGCGTGCATATCAAAATGGAGGGTAACCTGGGTGTCCATCTGGATCGGCAGACCAAAAAGCATCGGTGGCACATCCATCACTGGTGACCTGGATCTGAAAAAGGTGGCAACCAACGCCAGTGAGTCGAGGACTCAGCAAGCTCACCACTAATCCTAGCGTAGGGTAGGATATACGAGTGGGGTCGGTCCTAACCAGTAACTAGGGTTCAGGATTCAAAGTTCAACGCTCTCGATCTCCCCAGTTTTCATCACACCTCATATAGCCAATACGAGTTTCGTCACAATGGTTCATGCAATAAAGACGGGCAATATCAACAATCAGCAATCATGGTATGCAATGCCACAGGCCTCAAACGGCCATCATAGATCCCAAGGATCAGCCCGCCTATCACTCCAATTCCCATCAGGGCTCTACCAACAGTGCCACACGGCATGCCACGCTGCGTCTCGGACGCCTTATGCTGGCCTCCCTTTTCTCTCCATCTCCCATCAGGGCGCTACCAACAGTGCCACACGGCATAAATCTCGGTGCCACATAGGCCCGTACCACACTGCGTTTCTGACGCCTTACGTTGGTCTCCCTTTTCTCTCCACTTCCCCTCAGGGCACAATCTCACGTCACATCTCCAGTGACTCATGCAATGCTCTGAATGTATGCAGGGCCCAGATGATCACATCAACAACTTAACACAGAGCATGCATGCAAATAAATACAAGTGCAGGAGTAGAGCACATCATTCAATCGATCAGTGAACCTCACGTTCATCAACCAAACAGACATGGATCGTAGGCCTCTACTTTCAAAGTCTCGATCATCTAAATTCGCCTTACATCTCATACAAGCATCTACCCTGCCATCTCTTACCCAAGGGCAACCCACTAATCGAGCCCATATAAACCAAGGTCTAATCTAATTAAGAACCCCTAATTAATCGAGCTAAGTTCGACTGGGCCTAAGGCCCACTTCAATAGTTGAGGTTCAACAATTAATTCTTAAATTAATTCATAGGGGTTGGGCCTATTATTTTATTAATTTCGTGCAAGGCCCAAGCCTATTTCTAAAGGTTTACTATTCAAGCCCATATTCATTATTTTAGGCCCAATTTGAATACCCAAGCCCATATACATTTTTGGGTTTCATTCTTTAATGTTCGTGGGCTTAATTTAGGCTCAATTTAAGTGGATTTTCGTCCATTAGTGGCCCCCTAACTAGATTTGGCCCATTTTGATTAGTTTTGGCCCAATTACTAGAATTAAAAGTTCCTAAGCCCAATACCTTACTTTGGCCCATTAAACCACATCTTCTAGCCCATCACTTCGGTCCACCAACCACATTTCCGAGGCCCATTCATAAACCAAATTTCGTCCATCATCAAGCCCATTAACTTTACTTAGGTCCGGTAGCTTGTTTTTGGTTCATTTAGTGCAATTTAAGGCCCCTAAGCCCATCTATACCTCACGGCCTCTCCCACGCACGCCTACCTCACCATTTGCAGCCCACACTTGGCATTTTAATGACCATTTCGCATGCCAACAGCCCTTATTCGAAACCCACTTCAAGCTTTCCACATGTTAGTTCATAGTAAGCATACCTTAAATTACCTTTCAACCTCACAACAAGCCTAACCGTCTCTAGCACACCCTTCCACATGCATATACTACTAACCTAAACTAGAATTAGTAGTAAAGCTTACCGGAATGGGTTGGAATCGACGACGACGAAGGGCGGAGCAAGGAACGGCCGGTGGAGCTCACGGCTTGGGGAGGAGAACAGCGGCGGCGGTGGCTGTTCACGGCCGTTCCGCGGCCTCCGAGGACTCTAAACCAACCATTCCACAAGTCAAAAGAAGTGAGGAATGCAAGGGAACAAGGTGGGACAAGTTCGGGTTCAAATGGAGGCGAAACGACGAAGAGAACGACGATGAGGAGGCGGGCTGTTTCGGGCTCTTCGTGGGGGTTCAAGCCATGGGAAACGAACAAGAACAAGTTAAGGGACTTACCAAGAGGTGAGGAGGGTCGGTGGCGGCCGGAGGGAGCTCGGCGGTGGCGGTCGGCCGGACGACGGGGCGGTGAGAGAGAGAGACCGAGAGAGAAAGTTGAGAGGAGAGGAAAAAAGAGAAAAATGAAGGAGAGGAGAGAGAGAGGAGGGCCGGCCGAAACTTTAGAGTGAGGGAGGAGAGAGAATGGGTTAATAAAATTCAAAATAAGATAATGGGGTTAGGTTGAATAGTGTATGTGATGAGACTTGTACTCTTGATGGGTGTGACTTTGTACCTTGGATTTGACTTAATAGATTGCATGGGAACTTGTGCCATGATTGACCGATGGATTTGACAAGACATCGATTGATTTGACAACTGATTTGACTTGCCTCGATTTGCGTGCCAAATGCACCGATCGGGTCTCGAGCGCGAACGAATTTTAGACAGGATTTGATTTCGATTAGTCGAATCTACTCTCAAAAATCCTAATTCTACTAATCCTAAGGACTGAGCATTACCGGGGGCATTTCGGTAATTTTCCATTGACGTCTTGCTTCTCGACGTACACCGGCTGTCTGCCCTTCTGGCGACATTTCTGAAACTGACTTTATTTCTTAATTGTGTTTGTCTTACTAATTCGATTGTCCGAAGTCGGATTTCATTCCGTGGTCAATTTCATTAATTTACGACTCTGTCTCTGTCCCAGACCAACGGGCGGCTGTTTGGAAAATTCTCCCCAGTTAGCCTTTCCCCTTCGGTTGGTCATCTCAGGGTAGCTAATCCTGAGTGAGCGTCGATCAGAGGGTATTTAACGAAGTGTCTCCATTCTTTTAGAAATTCCGATATTTGGGTCGAATTTTCAGACTGTTACAATTCTTCCCTTCTTATAAAAATTTCGTCCTCGAAATTTACATCCACCAATCCTTACAACAAAATGGAGATTACATCGATCTATTCAAACAGATACGGGTACTTCTTCTTCATTTCGTCCTCGCTTTCCCAAGTCGCTCCTTCAGTCCCATGGTGCTCCCAGATAACCTTGACCAGCGGTATTGTCTTGTTCCTCAAGACTTGCTCCTTACGATCTTCTATCCTTACTGGTCTTTCCACGTATGAGACGCGGTCATCCACTTCAATGACTTCATGATCGAGTATATGGCCAGGGTCCGGCTCGTACTTTCGAAGCATCGAAACATGAAACACATTATGAATCTGCGATAAGTTCGGCGGCAATGCTAGACGATAAGCCAGTGTCCCGATCTTCTCCAGGATCTCGAATGGCCCAACAAATCTTGGACTCAGCTTTCCTTTCTTGCCAAACCGAGATAGTCCTCGCATCGGCGGCACCTTCAGAAACACATGACCTCCAACTTGGAATTCCAATGGCTTACGTCTCTTGTCTGCATAACTCTTCTGCCTACTCTGCGCAGTCCTCAATCTGTCTCTGATCACTCTGACTGCCTCAACTGACTGCTGCACTAATTCTGGGCCTGTTATGCTTTTCTCACCAACTTCGTCCCAACAGATTGGCGTTCTACAGGCCCTTCCATACAGTGCCTCAAATGGTGCCATCCTGATACTCTGCTGGTAGCTGTTGTTGTAGGCAAACTCCACTAAGTGTAACTGCTCTTCCCAGCCTCCCTTGAAGTCAATTACACACGCTCTCAACATGTCCTCCAGAGTTTGTATAGTCCTTTCCGACTGACCGTCTGTCTGAGGATGGTAGGCTGTACTGAATCTCAATTCGGTTCCCAAAGCACCCTGCAAACTCTTCCAAAATGTAGCTGTGAAACGAGGATCTCTGTCAGATACAATACTTACTGGCACCCCATGAATCCTCACGATCTGCCTCACGTACAACTCAGCCAACCTTTCCAGCGTAGAGTCCTTTCGCACTGCGATGAAGTGAGCTGATTTCGTCAGTCTGTCCACTATTACCCATATCGAATCATTGCCTCTCTGACTTCTTGGCAAACCTGTCACGAAATCCATAGTGACATGCTCCCATTTCCATTCTGGAATTTCCAATGGCTGCAAAAATCCTCCAGGCTTGCAATGCTGCGCCTTTACCTGTTGACACGTCAGACACTTAGCTACATGCTTAGCCACATCCACCTTCATTCCATTCCACCAATAGTGCTGACGCAAATTCTGATACATCTTAGTACTCCCTGGATGAATACTGTAGTTACTTCTGTGTGCCTCGGACAAAATCTTTTCCTTCAGCGCCTCGTCATTAGGTACGCACAGACGTCCTCTAAACTTCAATACTCCATCTGCAGTCACTTGGAACTCGGCCTTTCTCTCGTCTGCATTCATCGCCACAATCTTCTGAATGTCCGGGTCCGTAGATTGCATCTCCTTGATTCTTAGCTGAATCTCTGGTTCGATCTGCAACGTAGCCAGCAGACTCGAGAGGCTTCCAACCTCCATCTTAAACTCAGAGTCTCTAATTTCCCCCAGTAATGTCCACTCCTTGACCATCATATGCGCAATGCTCGACTTCCTACTCAGAGCATCTGCCACCTTATTCGCCTTTCCTGGATGGTACAAAATATCGCAGTCGTAGTCCTTCAACAACTCCATCCAACGACGCTGCCTCATATTCAGCTCCTTCTGCGAGAACAGATACTTCAAACTCTGATGGTCCGTAAAAATCTGGAATTTCTCTCCCACCAGATAATGCCTCCAAATCTTCATTGCAAAGACAATCGCAGCTAACTCCAAGTCGTGCGTCGGGTAATTCATCTCATGCGGCCTCAACTGTCGAGACGCATACGCTACCACTCGTCCATGCTGCATCAAGACACACCCCAATCCTCTTAATGACGCATCGCTGTATATCTCAAATCCTCCTGGTCCAGACGGAATGGTTAAGACTGGTGCGGAAGTCAATCGATCCTTCAACTCCTGAAAACTCTCCTCGCATCTCTTAGTCCATTGAAACTTTGTTTCCTTTTTCAACAAACGCGTTAGAGGAGACGCTATCACAGAGAATCTTTCCACGAAGCGTCTATAATACCCAGCCAATCCAAGGAAACTTCGTACTTCCGTCACGGTCGTAGGTCTCGGCCATTTCTCTACTGCTTCAATCTTAGATGGGTCCACTGATATCCCTTCTCCAGATACTATATGACCAAGAAACGCCACTCTGCTCAGCCAGAACTCACACTTACTGAACTTCGCATACAGCGAATGTTCCCTTAGCGTCCGCAGGACGATCCTTAAGTGTTCCTCGTGGTCCTCAAAACTCTTCGAATACACTAATATGTCATCAATGAAGACTATCACGAATTGATCCAAAAACTCCTTGAACACTCGATTCATCATATCCATAAATGCGGCTGGAGCATTTGTCAATCCAAACGGCATAACGGTGAACTCATAGTGCCCATACCTCGTCCTAAAAGCAGTCTTAGGCACATCCTCTTTCTTAATCCTTAACTGGTGATAGCCTGTCCTTAGGTCTATCTTGGAGAACACGCAAGCGCCTTGAAGTTGGTCGAACAGGTCATCAATCCTTGGTAGAGGATACTTGTTCTTGATCGTCACTTGGTTCAGCTGTCTGTAGTCGATGCACAGTCTTAGTGATCCATCCTTTTTCTTAACAAACAGCACCGGAGCTCCCCATGGCGAAGCACTGGGGCGGATAAATCCTTTATCCAGCAGCTCTTGCATTTGTACCTTCAACTCTTTTAGCTCAGACAACGACATTCTATACGGTGCTTTCGAGATCGGCTCCGTTCCAGGTGCCAATTCGATCATAAATTCTACTTCACGCTCAGGTGGCAATCCAGGCAACTCTTGAGGAAATACATCTGGATACCCACTTACTACAGGCACTTCTTCTAACTTCATTTCCAGGGCAGACGAATCTAACACTGATGCCAGAAATCCCAGGCAACCTTCATCCATTAACTTGGTCGCCTCTAAAGATGAGATCCAAGGAATCGACGTTCCTCCACGATTTCCCTTAAATTCATACCCAGGGTGGCCTACTGGGTTTAGCTGTATGATACTCCTACTACAGTCTACCACAGCACCATGCCTAACTAGCCAATCCATGCCAACAATCACATCAAAATCATACATGGGCAGAACAGCTAAGTCAATTTCTTCTTGCCTATCGCCCAGAGCTAACTTACACCCCTTACATCCTAACGCAATAATCACTCTATCCTTTAACGGGGTGGTTACATGCAAGGTCACATCCAATGGCTTAACATTCATCCCAGACAACTCAACAAAACGTGCAGATACGAAGGAGTGCGACGCTCCCGGATCAAACAAGGCATAAGCGATATGACCACAGAGAGAAACGGTACCTGTGATCACCCCTTGCGCATTCTCAACGTCCTTGCGTGCCATTGCATACACTCGTCCCTGAGCAGGCGGACGGTTCTGGTTTCCTTGCGGAACGTTCACCATCTGCGGTGGCTGCTGTTGCTGTTGCTGGAACGGGGGTCTCTGACCTTTCCTCGGGCAGTTCCTCAGGATATGTCCCGTCTGGCCACATCCAAAGCAGCCTCCAATCTTCCTCGGGCAAGGGCTGTTCCCATGCCTCCTGCCACAGTCACGGCAGTTCTGATTCCCGGGGGATGACGGCTTTCCCAAGGTTCTTCTCGCAGGTGGAACGAACCTGCGGTTGTCCTTCATTGGCCTCTTGCCAAAGTCTCTAAAGTTCCCTCTTGGCATAAACCGCGACCCAGATGCGGCGGCCTTTTCTTGCAGATCCCGTTCTATCGCCAGGGCTCGCTCATAGATCTCGTTGTAGTCCCTCAGCCCAGTGGCGATGATCATACTTTTCAATTCGGGCCTCAATCCTTCCCTGAATCTCCTGGCCTTGTCCCATGGGTCGTCAATCAGCCTTCGTGCAAACTTGGACAGCCTGGCAAATTCGCCCTCATATTGGTCCACAGTCAGCGATCCTTGGCGGAGCCTGATGAACTCTTCCATTTTCCTTTCCTGAGCTGCCTCAGAAAAATACTTGCCATTGAATGCTGCACAGAAGGCGGTCCAGTTCGGCCTCATACCATCCGGAAAGACTCGTCCTCTGGTGGCTTTCCACCAATCATCTGCAGTACTCTGCCCCGGCGACCACTCCCCGCCCTCATCGTTTCTTGGTGCGAACAGTTGTCCTAAGAAATTCATAGACAAAGAGAATCCCACTCCACGTGTCCCATACCACGCTTCATCACAGTTTTTAGACGTCCCGTCAATCCTGTCCCATACCAGGCTGACGGTCACCAAATCCAACAACATGAATGCATGCATTTCTTTCAAAATCCAAATCTCCTTTTTCAACAATGATTTTCCATTTCTAAACCATTTTGCTTTCGGTGCAGAAATCATGCAATGCATGATGGTCAAGCAGCGCGCGACAGCCGACTAGGCATACAACCACATGCAATACCTCACAGACTAACATTCAGCAATCAGCAATCAAGCGCCCAACTCATGGGGCTCTGCCTTAGAACCTTACCTCAGGTCCTGACGCACCTGCAGCTTAGCACAAAACACCTTATCCAAAGGCTACTCTAAACAATCGATTCGGCTAGGCAATCACATGCGCCAATCAAATCATGCATTCTACCCTTCCTAATCCTTAGGTCTAGGGTCTATTTATCTAACTACCCCAAAATCAACATCCTTATCACTCCAAAACCTCGAACTGTCTCGTATCGAGCTGACCTTGCTCTGATACCACTCGAACGGGGATGTCACGCCCCGGATCCCTACTCGGGAGCGCGGCACCCCGTTCCTGCGGAAGATACACCTCGCGCTCGACTGGTTCACGATAAGCGACGGCCCAGGGAAAATTTCTTTTCGTCGCGACCAGACGACGCGGCTTGCGCCAAATTCTCTTACCTGCGGAAGCGTGCCTTCTATCCATACACACAAGCATACATGACAAAGGGGTAGCAAAAATCAAGATAAGCAAAATCAGCATTCCATAATATAATCAGCGTTAGGTACAGACTCCCAAAAAGAAACTACTAATCACAGATCTTCCTACGCTAACAACCAAATCCTCGAACCATCGAAATTCTGCCATAACTCAGTCCTCCTCGTCGGAATCCTCCACAGGGTCCTCCTCTGGATCCTCCTCCTCGGTATCCATCACATCGCCCTCCTCGTGGCCATCTATCTCGGAGCGCCCTAGAGACGGCAACTCCTGCTTCGGGTCGGGGTCGATCACCTGGCCTCCATATTCTGCAGGCTGGAGCCAAAACGGGTCTTCCTCCATGGGAATCGGGGAATCTCTCTGGGGTCCCTCAAAGCCATGCAGGCCCTCTCTAAACCAAGCCTCGAATCTATGGGGCACTAAATAAGGACCTCCCTGATCTACGAGTACAGTCGTCACATGCCTATGCCACAGGGTAGCGTGCATATCAAAATGGAGGGTAACCTGGGTGTCCATCTGGATCGGCAGACCAAAAAGCATCGGTGGCACATCCATCACTAGTGACCTGGATCTGAAAAAGGTGGCAACCAACGCCAGTGAGTCGAGGACTCAGCAAGCTCACCACTAATCCTAGCGTAGGGTAGGATATACGAGTGGGGTCGGTCCTAACCAGTAACTAGGGTTCAGGATTCAAAGTTCAACGCTCTCGATCTCCCCAGTTTTCATCACACCTCATATAGCCAATACGAGTTTCATCATAACGAATCATGCAATACAGACGGGCAATATCAACAATCAGCAATCATGGTATGCAATGCCACAGGCCTCAAACGGCCATCATAGATCCCAAGGATCAGCCCGCCTATCACTCCAATTCCCATCAGGGCTCTACCAACAGTGCCACACGGCATGCCACGCTGCGTCTTGGACGCCTTATGCTGGCCTCCCTTTTCTCTCCATCTCCCATCAGGGTGCTACCAACAGTGCCACACGGCATAAATCTCGGTGCCACATAGGCCCGTACCACACTGCGTTTCTGACGCCTTACGTTGGTCTCCCTTTTCTCTCCACTTCCCCTCAGGGCACAATCTCATGTCACATCTCCAGTGACTCATGCAATGCTCTGAATGTATGCAGGGCCCAGATGATCACATCAACAACTTAACACAGAGCATGCATGCAAATAAATACAAGTGCAGGAGTAGAGCACATCATTCAATCGATCAGTGAGCCTCACGTTCATCAACCAAACAGACATGGATCGTAGGCCTCTACTTTCAAAGTCTCGATCATCTAAATTCGCCTTACATCTCATACAAGAACCTACCCTGCCATCTCTTACCCAAGGGCAACCCACTAATCGAGCCTATATAAACCAAGGTCTAATCTAATTAAGAACCCCTAATTAATCGAGCTAAGTTCGACTGGGCCTAAGGCCCACTTCAATAGTTGAGGTTCAACAATTAATTCTTAAATTAATTCATAGGGGTTGGGCCTATTATTTTATTAATTTCGTGCAAGGCCCAAGCCTATTTCTAAAGGTTTACTATTCAAGCCCATATTCATTATTTTAGGCCCAATTTGAATACCCAAGCCCATATACATTTTTGGGTTTCATTCTTTAATGTTCGTGGGCTTAATTTAGGCTCAATTTAAGTGGATTTTCGTCCATTAGTGGCCCCCTAACTAGATTTGGCCCATTTTGATTAGTTTTGGCCCAATTACTAGAATTAAAGGTTCCTAAGCCAAATACCTTACTTTGGCCCATTAAACCACATGTTCTAGCCCATCACTTCGGTCCACCAACCACATTTCCGAGGCCCATTCATAAGCCAAATTTCGTCCATCGTCAAGCCCATTAACTTTACTTAGGTCCGGTAGCTTGTTTTTGGTTCATTTAGTGCAATTTAAGGCCCCTAAGCCCATCTATACCTCACGGCCTCTCCCACGCATGCCTACCTCACAATTTGCAGCCCACACTTAGCATTTTAATGACCATTTCGCATGCCAACAGCCCTTATTTGAAACCCACTTCAAGCTTTCCACATGTTAGTTCATAGTAAGCATACCTTAAATTACCTTTCAACCTCACAACAAGCCTAACCGTCTCTAGCACACCCTTCCACATGCATATACTACTAACCTAAACTAGAATTAGTAGTAAAGCTTACCGGAAATGGGTTGGAAATGACGACGACGCGAGGCGGAGCAAGAATGGCCGGTTGGAGCTCACGGCTTAGGGAGGAGAACAGCGGCGGCGGTGGCTGTTCACGGCCGTTCCGCGGCCTCCGAGGACTCTAAACCAACCATTCCACAAGTCAAAAGAAGTGAGGAATGCAAGGGAACAAGGTGGGACAAGTTCGGGTTCAAATGGAGGCGAAACGACGAAGAGAACGACGATGAGAAGGCGGGCTGTTTCGGGCCTTTCGTGGGGGTTCAAGCCATGGGAAATGAACAAGAACAAGTTAAGAGAACTTACCAAGAGGTGAGGAGGGTTGGTGGCGGCCGGAGGGAGCTCGGCGGTGGCGGTCGGCCGGACGACGGGGCGGTGAGAGAGAGAGAGACCGAGAGAGAGAGTTGAGAGGAGAGGAGAAAGAAGAGAAATGAAGGAGAGGAGAGAGAGAGGAGGGCCGGCCGAAAGTTTAAGGGGGGAGGAGAGAGAATGGGTTAATAAAATTCAAAATAAGATAATGGGGTTAGGTTGAATAGTGTATGTGATGAGACTTGTACTCTTGATGGGTGTGACTTTGTACCTTGGATTTGACTTGATAGATTGCATGGGAACTTGTGCCATGATTGACCGATGGATTTGACAAGACATCGATTGATTTGACAACTGATTTGACTTGCCTCGATTTGCGTGCCAAATGCACCGATCGGGTCTCGAGCGCGAACGAATTTTAGACAGGATTTGATTTTGATTAGTCGAATCTACTCTCAAAAATCCTAATTCTATTAATCCTAAGGACTGAGCATTACCGGGGGCATTTCGGTAATTTTCCATTGACGTCTTGCTTCTCGACGTACACCGGCTGTCTGCCCTTCTGGCGACATTTCTGAAACTGACTTTATTTCTTAATTGTGTTTGTCTTACTAGTTCGATTGTCCGAAGTCGGATTTCATTTCGTGGTCAATTTCATTAATTTACGACTCTGTCTCTGTCCCAGACCAACGGGCGGCTGTTTGGAAAATTCTCCCCAGTTAGCATTTCCCCTTCGGTTGGTCATCTCAGGGTAGCTAATCCTGAGTGAGCGTCGATCAGAGGGTATTAACGAAGTGTCTCCATTCTTTTAGAAATTCCGATATTTGGGTCGAATTTTCAGACTGTTACATTGAATCCTGAACCCTAGTCTATTGGGTAGGACCGACCCCACTAGTATACGCTATCCTACGTTAGGATTAGTGGTGAGCTTGCTGAGTTTCGACTCACGGGCGGTGGTTGCCCTTCTTTTACAGATCCAGGTCACCCATGATGGCCGCACCGCCGATGCTTTTTGGACTGCCAGTGCAGATGGATACCGAGATCACCCTCCATTTTGATATGCACGCCACTCTGTGGCATAGGCATGTGACCACTGTATTAGTAGATGAGGGTGGACCTTATCTTGTACCCCATAGATTCGAGGCTTGGTTTAGAGAGGGCCTACATGGCTTTGAAGGGACCCCAGAGAGATCCCCCGATTCCCATGGAGGAGGACCCATTTTGGCTCCAGCCTGTAGAATATGGAGGCCAGGTGATCGACCCCGACCCGAAGCAGGAGTTGCCGTCTCCAGGGCGCTCCGAGATAGATGGCCACGAGGAGGGCGATACGATGGATACCGAGGAGGAGGATCCAGAGGAGGACCCTGTGGAGGATTCCGACGAGGAGGACTGAGTCATGGCAGAATCCCGATGTTTTGAGGATTAGTAGAGCGTAGGATGATCTTCAGCTAGTGGTTTTTCTTTTGGTAGTCTGTACCTAACGCTAATCGTATTTATGAAATGTTGTTTATGTTTATCTTGTCCATGCTACCCCTTTGCTATGTATGCTTGTGTGTATGGATAGGAGGCACGCTTCCGCATGTATGAGAATTTGGCGCAAGTTGCGTCGTCGTCTGGTCGCGACGAAGAGAAAGTATCCCTGGGCCGTCGCTTATCGTGAACCAGGCGAGCGCGAGGTGTATCTTCCGCAGGAACGGGATGCCGCATTCCCGAGAAGGGATCCGGGGCGTGACATCACCGTTCGAGTGGTATCAGAGCAAGGTCAGCTCGATACGAGACCATTCGAGGTTTGGAGTGATAAGGTTGATGATTTTGGGGTAGTTAGTTAGACAGACCCTAGACCTAACGGTTAGGAAGGGTAGAATGCATGATTTGATTGGCGCATGTGATTGCTTAGCGGAATTGATTGTCTAGAGTAACCTTGGGATAAGGTATTTCATGCTAAGCTGCAGGTGCGTCAGGACCTGAGGTAAGGTTCTATGGCAGAGCCCCATGAGTTGGGCGCTTGAATGCTGATTGCTGAATGTTAGTCCGTGAGGTATTGCATGTGGTTGTATGCCTAGTCGGCTGTCGCGCGCTGTCTGACCATCATGCATTGCATGACTTCTACATTAAAGGCAAAATGGTTTACAAATGGAAGTTGTTAAAAAGGGGATTTGGATTTTGAAAGAAATGCATGCATTCATGTTGTTGGATTTGGTGACCGTCAGCCTGGTATGGGACAGGATTGACGGGACGTCTAAAAACTGTGATGAAGCGTGGTATGGGACATGTGGAGTGGGATTCTCTTTGTCTATGAATTTCTTAGGACAACTGTTCGCACCAAGAAACGATGAGGGCGGGGAGTGGTCGCCGGGGCAAAGACCTGATCAAGGAAGCGGCTCCCGACAGGCTTCTAGTTGAGGTTGCGAACAGAGTGGCCTGGGTTATGCATTTGCAGGGTTGAGTCTAGATGTCGACCGGGTTCAACTGCATTTAAGCTGCAGCGATTATTTACATGCATATACATGTCAGTGGACGCGACAGTAGACGAAAGCTTGGTTGCTAGATTTAGAATTTCGAATTCCTGAATGGGAATTTCGTTTGTTTTAGGTGTGAGTTTTAGCAAGGATGAGCAATAGGGGCAGAAGACCGACTGCTGGTGCATCGAGCTCGAGGGCTCCTGAGTCTGAAGGGGACCCCAGAATCGAAGAAATGATGAGAGTTCTGACTGAAGTGAGTAACTTGATGGCTAGGCAAGCTGCTGAGAGAGCTGTCACTGTTGCCCAAGCAGCTGAGGCCGCCTTGGCCGCTGCAAATGGAGCCAATGGAGGCAATGGGCATGGAAATGGTGGACGTCAGACTCATCATATGGTGGAGCAATTTCTGAAGTTGCAGCCGTCGAAGTTTGATGGCAGTGGTGGTCCAGAGGTAGCTGCCTTGTGGATCGAGCAGCTGGAGAAGGCTTTCTCCGTGTTGGGTTGCGCAGACGAGGAGAAGGTTTCGTTGGCAACTTATCAACTTCAGGGTACTGCAGATGATTGGTGGAAAGCCACTAGAGGGCGAGTCTTTCCGGATGGTATGAGGCCGAACTGGACCGCCTTCCGTACAGCATTCAATGGCAAGTATTTCTCTGAGGCAGCCCAGGAAAGGAAAATGGAAGAGTTCATCAGGCTCCGCCAAGGATCGTTGACTGTGGACCAGTACGAAGGTGAATTTGCCAGGCTGTCCAAGTTCGCACGAAGGCTGATTGACGACCCATGGGATAAGGCCAGGAGATTCAGGGAAGGATTGAGGCCTGAGTTGAAGAGTATGATCATCGCCACTGGGCTAAGGGACTACAATGAGATTTATGAGCGAGCCCTGGCGATAGAGCGGGATCTGCAAGAAAAGGCCGCCGCATCTGGATCGCGGTTTGTGCCAAGGGGGAACTTCAGAGACTTTGGCAAGAGGCCAATGAAGGACAACCGCAGGTTCGTTCCACCTGCGAGGAGAAACCTGGGAAAGCCATCGTTCCTTGGGAATCAGGTCTGCCGTGACTGTGGCAGGAGGCACGGGAACAGCCCTTGCCCGAGGAAGACTGGAGGCTGCTTTGGATGTGGCCAAACGGGGCATATCCTGAGGAACTGCCCGAGGAAAGGCCAGAGACCCCCATTCCAGCAACAACAGCAGCAACCGCAGATGGTGAACGCTCCGCAAGGAAACCAGAACCGTCCGCCGGCTCAGGGACGAGTGTATGCAATGGCGCGCAAGGACGCTGAGAATGCGCCAGGGGTGATCACAGGTACCGTTTCCCTTTGTGGTCATACTGCTTATGCCTTGTTTGATCCGGGAGCGTCGCACTCTTTCGTATCTGCACGTTTTGTTGAGTTGTCTGGGATGAATGTTAAGCCATTGGATGTGACCTTGCATGTAACCACCCCGTTGAAGGATAGAGTAATTATTGCGTTAGGATGTAAGGGGTGTAAGTTAGCTCTGGGCGATAGGCAAGAAGAGATTGACTTAGCTGTCCTGCCCATGTATGATTTTGATGTGATTGTTGGCATGGATTGGCTAGTTAGGCATGGGGCAGTGATAGACTGTGATAGGAGTATGATACAGCTAAACCCAGTAGGCCACCCTGGGTATGAATTTAAAGGAAATCGTGGAGGAACGTCGATTCCTTGGATCTCATCTTTAGAGGCGACCAAGTTGATGGATGAAGGTTGCCTGGGATTTTTGGCATCAGTATTAGATTCGTCTGCCCTAGAAATGAAGATAGAAGAAGTGCCTGTAGTAAGTGAGTATCCAGATGTATTTCCTCAAGAGTTGCCTGGATTGCCACATGAGCGTGAAGTAGAATTTATGATTGAATTGGCACCTGGAACGGAGCCGATCTCGAAAGCACCGTATAGGATGTCGTTATCGGAATTGAAGGAATTGAAGGTGCAAATGCAAGAGCTGCTGGATAAAGGATTTATCCGCCCCAGTGCTTCGCCGTGGGGAGCTCCGGTGCTATTTGTTAAGAAGAAGGATGGATCACTAAGATTGTGCATCGATTACAGACAGCTGAACCAAGTGACGATCAAGAATAAGTATCCTCTACCAAGGATTGATGACCTGTTCGACCAACTTCAAGGCGCTTGTGTGTTCTCCAAGATAGACCTAAGGACAGGCTATCACCAATTGAGGATTAAGAAGGGGGACGTGCCCAAGACTGCTTTTAGGACGAGGTATGGGCACTATGAGTTCACCGTTATGCCGTTTGGATTGACAAATGCTCCAGCCGCATTTATGGATATGATGAATCGAGTGTTCAAGGAGTTTTTGGATCAATTCGTGATAGTCTTCATTGATGACATCTTGGTATATTCGAAGAGTTCTGAGTACCACGAAGAACACTTAAGGATCGTTCTGCAGACGTTAAGGGAACATTCGCTATATGCGAAGTTTAGTAAGTGCGAGTTTTGGCTGAGCAGAGTGGCATTCCTTGGTCATATAGTATCTGGAGAAGGGATATTAGTGGACCCATCTAAGATTGAAGCAGTAGAGAAATGGCCGAGACCTGCGACCGTGACGGAAGTGTGAAGTTTCCTTGGATTGGCTGGGTATTATAGACGCTTCGTGGAAAGATTCTCTGTGATAGCGTCTCCTCTGACGCGTTTGTTGAAGAAGGAAACAAAGTTTCAATGGACTGAGAAATGCGAGGAGAGTTTTCAGGAGTTGAAGGATCGATTGACTTCCGCACCAGTCTTAACCATTCCGTCTGGACCAGGAGGATTTGAGATATACAGCGATGCGTCATTAAGAGGATTGGGGTGTGTCTTGATGCAGCATGGACGAGTGGTAGCGTATGCGTCTCGACAGTTGAGGCCGCATGAGATGAATTACCCGACGCACGACTTGGAGTTAGCTGCGATTGTCTTTGCATTGAAGATTTGGATGCATTATCTGGTGGGAGAGAAATTCCAGATTTTTACGGACCATCAGAGTTTGAAGTATCTGTTCTCGCAGAAGGAGCTGAACATGAGGCAGCGTCGTTGGATGGAGTTGTTGAAGGACTACGACTGTGACATTCTATACCATCCAGGAAAGGCGAATAAGGTAGCGGATGCTCTGAGTAGGAAGTCGAGCGTTGCGCATATGATGGTCAAGGAGTGGACCTTACTTAGGGTTGAGGTAGGAACCCTCTCCAGTTTGATGGCTACGTTGCGGATCGAACCAGAGATTCAGCTAAGAATCAAGGAGATGCAATCTACGGACCCGGACATTCAGAAGATTGTGGCGATGAATGCAGACGAGAGGAAGGCCGAGTTCCAAGTGACTGCTGACGGAATATTGAAGTTTAGAGGACGTCTGTGCGTGCCTAATGACGAGGCGCTAAAGGAAAAGATTTTGTCCGAGGCACACAGAAGTAACTACAGTATTCATCCAGGGAGTACTAAGATATATCTGAATTTGCGTCAGCACTATTGGTGGAATGGAATGAAGGTGGATGTGGCTAAGCATGTAGCTAAGTGTCTGACGTGTCAACAGGTAAAGGCACAGCATTGCAAGCCTGGAGGATTATTGCAACCATTGGAAATCCCAGAGTGGAAATGGGAGCATGTCACTATGGATTTTGTGACAGGATTGCCAAGGAGTCAGAGAGGCAATGATTCGATTTGGGTAATAGTGGACAGACTGACGAAATCAGCTCATTTCATTGCAGTACGAAAGGACTCTACCTTGGAAAAGTTGGCTGAATTGTACGTGAGGCAGATCGTGAGGTTGCATGGGGTACCAGTAAGTATTGTATCAGACAGAGATCCTCGCTTCACCGCTACATTTTGGAAGAGTCTGCAGGATGCGCTGGGAACAGAGTTAAGATTTAGTACAGCTTACCATCCTCAGACAGATGGTCAGTCGGAAAGGACGATACAGACCTTGGAAGACATGTTGAGAGCTTGTGTGATTGATTTCAAAGGAGGTTGGGAGGAGCAGTTGCATTTGGTGGAATTCGCCTACAACAACAGTTACCAGCAGAGTATCAGAATGGCACCGTTTGAGGCACTGTATGGAAGGGCCTGTAGAACGCCAATCTGTTGGGACGAAGTTGGTGAGAAAAGCATAACAGGCCCAGAATTAGTGCAGCAGTCAGTTGAGGCAGTCAGAGTGATCAGAGACAGATTGAGGACTGCGTAGAGTAGGCAGAAGAGTTATGCAGACAAGAGACGTAAGCCATTGGAATTCCAAGTTGGAGATCATGTGTTTCTGAAGGTGTCGCCGATGCGAGGACTATCTCGGTTTGGCAAGAAAGGAAAGCTGAGTCCAAGATTTGTTGGGCCATTCGAGATTTTGGAGAAGATCGGGACATTAGATTATCGTCTAGCACTACCGCCGAATTTATCGCAGATTCACAACGTGTTTCATGTATCGATGCTTCGAAAGTACGAGCCGGACCCCGGCCATATACTCGATCATGAAGTCATTGAAATGGATGACCGCGTCTCATACGTGGAAAGGCCAGTAAGGATTGAAGATCGTAAGGAGCAGGTCTTAAGGAATAAGACGATTCCGCTGGTCAAGGTTATCTGGGAACACCATGGAACTGAAGGAGCTACTTGGGAAAGCGAGGATGAAATGAAGAAGAAGTATCCGTACCTATTTGAGTAGATCGATGTAATCTCCATTTTTGTTGTACGGATTGGTGGATGTAAATTTCGAGGACGAAATTTTTTATAAGAAGGGAAGAGTTGTAACAGTCTGAAAATTCGACCCAAATATCGGAATTTCTAAAGGAATGGAAACACTTCGTTAATACCCTCTGATCGACGCTCACTCAGGATTAGCTACCCTGAGATGACCAACCGAAAGGGAAAGGCTAACTGGGGAAAATTTTCCAAACAGCCGCCCGTTGGTCTGAGACAGAGACAGAGTCGTAAATTAAATTAAATTGACCACGAAATGAAATCCGACTTCGGACAATCGAATTAGTAAGACAAACACAATTAAGAAATAAAGTCAGTTTCAGAAATGTCGCCAGAAGGGCAGACAGCCGGTGTACGTCGAGAAGCAAGACGTCAATGGAAAATTACCAAATGCCCCCGGTAATTGCTCAGTCCTTAGGATTATTAGAGTTAGGATTTTTGAGAGTAGATTCGACTAATCAAAATCAAATCCTGTCTGAAATTCGTTCGCGCTCGAGACCCGATCGGTGCATTTGGCACGCAAATCGAGGCAGGTCAAATCGGTTGTCAAATCAATCAATGTCTTGTCAATCCATCGGTCACATCATGGCACAATTTCCAAGAATGTCAATCCATCAATCCATCAAGTAAATCAAGTGTCATTCAAGCATAGTAAACATCATATCCTTGTCACTATTTAACCTAACCCCATTATCTTATTTTGAATTTCACTATAACCCACATAAACCTCTCTCTCTCTCCTCCCTCATCATTTTCGGCCGCCCACTCTCTCTCCTCCCTCTCCCTCTCTCGAATTCCCTCTCTCCCTCACGGCTCCCTCTCGCTCGGTCGTCCGCCGTGCGCCACCGTCCGCCGTCGTTGAGGCCTCCATCCGCGACGAGCCACCACCATTGTCACGGTAAGTCTTCCCTTGTCCTTGGTCTCTTCATTCCCGTAGCCTTGGATGACCCGGCCTCACTCTCTCCTTCTTCTTTCTCTCGGTCCAAGCTCGTCCGGCCGCCCGAACGTCGTCGTCGCCGTCGTCTTCTCGTCCGGCCGCCTCCACCAGCCTCGTTCGTGTATAGGTGAGCTTCCATGGTCCCTCACCTCTTAGTTTTCCCACGGCAAAAAGGCCATATGGACACCGGCCCGACCTGATCTCTCCCTTGCTCTCTCGGACGTGTGCAGCTGCCGTCGTTGCCGTCGGCCTTCGCCCGTTCCGACGTCATCCAGCCGCCACCGTCCACCCCACCGGTAAGCTTTAGTCACTAATCTCAACCTAGGCTAGTTGTATGCATGTGTGGTTGTGTGAATTAGTTGCTAATTAATGTGATTAGTGGATAATGTGGATGATTAAGCTAGTTGGGCTTTGGATTATGTTGTTAGATTAATGGGCCGGTCGTGTGGGCCATATGGAGAGAGAGATTGGGCCTTGAAATGTCATAGATGGGCTGAATGGGGTGAAGTTGGCGTGAGGTTTGATGGGCAAAAGGGAACTAATGGGCTTGGAAGCTTTAAAATCAAGTAATTGGGCCAAAACAAATCAAAATGGGCCAAATCTAGTTAGTGGGCCACTAATGGACGAAAATCCACTTAAATTGGGCCTAAATTAAGCCCACGAACATTAAAGAATGAAACCCAAAAATGTATATGGGCTTGGGTATTCAAATTGGGCCTAAAATAATGAATATGGGCCTGAATAGTAAACCTTTAGAAATAGGCTTGGGCCTTGCACGAAATTAATAAAATAATAGGCCCAACCCCTATGAATTTTATTTAAGAATTAATTATTGAACCCCAACTATTGAAGTGGGCCTTAGGCCTAGTCGAACTTAGCTCGATTAATTAGGGGTTCTTAATCAGATTAGACCTTGGTTTATATGGGCTCGATTAGTGGATTGTCCTTGGATAATTGATAGTATAGTAGACTTTCGTTTAAGATGTAAGGCGGACTTGGATTATCGAAACTTTGTGGATAGAGATAATTGATCTACGTCTGCTTGGCTCGTTGATCATGAGATGTATGAGTTGGTCGATTGATGTGCTCTGTCTTGCACTTATGATTATTGGCATGCATGCTCTGTGTTGAATTATTGATGTGATCATCTGGGCCCTGCATACATTCAGAGCATTGCATGAATCACTGGGAATGTGACCTGAGATTGTGCCCTGAGGGGAAATGGAGAGAAAAGGGAGACCAACGTAAGGCGTCAGAAACGCAGTGTGGTACGGGCCTATGTGGCACCGAGATTTATGCCGTGTGGCACTGTTGGTAGCGCCCTGATGGGAGATGGAGAGAAAAGGGAGGCCAGCATAAGGCGTCCGAGACGCAGCGTGGCATGCCGTGTGGCACTGTTGGTAGAGCCCTGATGGGAATTGGAGTGATAGGCGGGCTGATCCTTGGGATCCGTGATGGCCGTTTGAGGCCTGTGGCATTTGCATAATGTTATTGCTGTTTGTTACTATCGCCCGTCTGTATTGCATGAATTGTTGTGACGAAACTCGTATTGGCTATATGAGGCATGATGATAACTGGGGAGATCGCGAGCGTTGAACTTTGAATCCTGAACCCTAGTCTATTGGGTAGGACCGACCCCACTAGTATACGCTATCCTACGTTAGGATTAGTGGTGAGCTTGCTGAGTTTCGACTCACGGGCGGTGGTTGCCCTTCTTTTACAGATCCAGGTCACCCATGATGGCCGCACCGCCGATGCTTTTTGGACTGCCAGTACATATGGATACCGAGATCACCCTCCATTTTGATATGCACGCCACTCTGTGGCATAGACATGTGACCACTGTATTAGTAGATCAGGGTGGACCTTATCTTGTACCCCATAGATTCGAGGCTTGGTTTAGAGAGGGCCTACATGGCTTTGAGGGACCCCAGAGAGATCCCCCGATTCCCATGGAGGAGGACCCATTTTGGCTCCAGCCTGCAGAATATAGAGGCCAGGTGATCGACCCCGACCCGAAGCAGGAGTTGCCGTCTCCAGGGCGCTCCGAGATAGATGGCCATGAGGAGGCCGATGCGATGGATACCGAGGAGGAGGATCCAGAGGAGGACCCTGTGGAGGATTCCGACGAGGAGGACTGAGTCATGGCAGAATCCCGATGTTTTGAGGATTAGTAGAGCGTAGGATGATCTTCAGCTAGTGGTTTTTCTTTTGGTAGTCTGTACCTAACGCTAATCGTATTTATGAAATGTTGTTTATGTTTATCTTGTCCATGCTACCCCCTTGCTATGTATGCTTGTGCGTATGGATAGGAGGCACGCTTCCGCAGGTATGAGAATTTGGCGCAAGTTGCGTCGTCGTCTGGTCGCGACGAAGAGAAAGTATCCCTGGGCCGTCGCTTATCGTGAACCAGGCGAGCGCGAGGTGTATCTTCCGCAGGAACGGGATGCCGCATTCCCGAGAAGGGATCCGGGGCGTGACACTGTCAACCCTGTCCCATACCAGGCTGACGGTCACCAAATCCAACAACATGAGATGCATGCACTTTTCAAATCTAAATTCCAAATTTAAACCGTTTTCATTTCTAAACCCTTTTTCCTTTCCAAACTCATTTTTCTTTAAATGAAGAAATCCGTGGAATGCATGATGGTCAAGCAGTGCGCGACAGCTGACTAGGCATACAAACACAAGCAACACCTAACAAGTTAACCACTCAGCCATCAGCAATCAAGCGCCCTACTCATGGGGCTCTGCCTTAGGATCTTACCTCAGGTCCTGACGCACCTGCAACTTAGTTCAGTATACCTCTGCCTCAGTCTACTCTAGGTAACCAATTGAACTAAGTATTCACATGCGCCAATCAATTCATGCATTGTGCCCCTTTCCTATCCTTAGGCCTAGGGTTTGTCCATCTAACTACCCCAAAATCAACATCCTTATCACTCCGGATCCTCGAACGGTCTCGTATCGAGCTAAACTTGCTCTGATACCACTCGAACGGGGTTGTCACGCCCCGGGTCCCCTTCAGGGAGCGCAGCATCCCGTCCCTGCAGAAGATACACCTCGCGCTCGCCTGGTTTCAAAAGTTCGACGGCCTAGGATGAATCTCTTCGTCGTAACCAGACGACGCGTCCTCAGTAAATTTACGAACCTGCGGAAGCGTGCCTCCTAACCAACACACACAAGCATGCATAGCAAAGGGTAGCATAGACAAGATAAAAACAAACAGCATTATATACATATCAAGCGTTAGGTACAGACTCCAAAAAGAAACCACAACCTGCTGCCTAACCTACGCTCTCACTTAACATCAAAATACCAGACCAGCATCAGAAACTCAGTCCTCCTCAGGCTCCTCGTCGGAATCCTCCACGGGGTCCTCTTCTGGATCCTCCTCATCTGTATCCATGGCATCGCCCTCCTCGTAGCCATCAATCTCAGATCGTCCCGGGGACGGCAACTCCTGCAGTGGGTCGGGGTCGATCACCTGGCCTCCATAATCGGCAGGCTGCAGCCAGAATGGGTCCTCCTCCATAGGTATCGGGGAATCTCGCTGGGGTCCCTCAAAGCCATGAAGGCCCTCTCTAAACCAAGCCTCGAACCTATGGGTGTCACGCCCCTGATCCCCACTCGGAAACGCGGCATCCCGTTCCTGCGGAAGATACACCTCGCGCTCGCCTGGTTCACGATAAGCGACGGCCCAGGGATACTTTCCCTTCGTCGCGACCAGACGACGACACTTGCGCCAAATTCTCATACCTGCGGAAGCGTGCCTCCTATCCATACACACAATCATACATAGCAAAGGGGTAGCATGGACAAGATAAACATAAACAACATTTCATAAATACGATTAGCGTTAGGTACAGACTACCAAAAGAAAACCACTAGCTGTAGATCATCCTACGCTCTACTAATCCTCAAAACATCGGGATTCTGCCATAACTCAGTCCTCCTCGTCGGAATCCTCCACAGGGTCCTCCTCTGGATCCTCCTCCTCGGTATCCATCGCATCGCCCTCCTCGTGGCCATCTATCTCGGAGCGCCCTGGAGACGGCAACTCCTGCTTCGGGTCGGGGTCGATCACCTGGCCTCCATATTCTACAGGCTGGAGCCAAAACGGGTCCTCCTCCAAGGGAATCGGGGAATCTCTTTGGGGTCCCTCAAAGCCATGTAGGCCCTCTCTAAACCAAGCCTCGAATCTATGGGGCACTAAATAAGGACCTCCCTGATCTACGAGTACAGTCGTCACATGCCTATGCCACAGGGTAGCGTGCATATCAAAATGGAGGGTAACCTGGGTGTCCATCTGGATCGGCAGACCAAAAAGCATCGGTGGCACATCCATCACTAGCGACCTGGATCTGAAAAGGGTGCCAACCAACGCCAGTGAGTCGAGGACTCAGCAAGCTCACCACTAATCCTAGCGTAGGGTAGGATATACGAGTGGGGTCGGTCCTAACTAGTAACTAGGGTTTGGTACTCGGAGCCCAACGCTCTCGATCTCCCCAGTTATCATCATTCCTCATATAGCCAATACGAGTTTCGTCACAACAATTCATGCAATACAGACGGGCAATATCAACAATCAGCAATAACATTATGCAAATGCCACAGGCCTCAAACGGCCATCACAGATCCCATGGATCAGCCCGCCTATCACTCCAATTCCCATCAGGGCTCTGCCAACAGTGCCACACAGCATGCCACGCTGCGTCTCGGACGCCTTATGCTGGCCTCCCTTTTCTCTCCATCTCCCATCAGGGCGCTACCAACAGTGCCACACGGCATAAATCTCGGTGCCACATAGGCCCGTACCACACTGCGTTTCTGACGCCTTACGTTGGTCTCCCTTTTCTCTCCACTTCCCCTCAGGGCACAATCTCACGTCACATTCCCAGTGACTCATGCAATGCTCTGAATGTATGCAGGGCCCAGATGATCACATCAATAACTCAACACAGAGCATGCATGCAAATAAATACAAGTGCAGGAGTAGAGCACATCATTCAATCGATCAGTGAACCTCACGATCATCAACCAAACAGACATGGATCGTAGGCCTCTACTTTCACAGTCTCGATCATCTAAATTCGCCTTACATCTCATACAAGAGTCTGTCATTGTCATCACTTACTCAAGGGCAACTCGTTAATCCAACCCCCATAAACCAAGGTCTAATCTAATTAAGAACCTCTAATTAATCAAGCTAAGTTCGACTGGGCCTAAGGCCCACTTCAATAGTTGAGGTCCAATAATTAATTATTAAATTAATTCCTATGGGTTGGGCCTATTTTTATTAATTTCGTGCAAGGCCCAAGCCCATTTCTAAAGGTTTACTATTTAAGCCCATATTCATTATTTTAGGCCCAATTCAAGTACCCAAGCCCATATACATTTTTGGGTTTCATTCTTTAATGTTCATGGACTTAATTTAGGCCCAATTTAAGTGGATTTTCGTCCATTAGTGGCCCACTAGCTAGATTTGGCCCATTCTGATTAGTTTTGGCCCAATTACTTGATTTTTAAAGCTTCCAAGCCCATTAGTTCCCTTTGGCCCATTAAGTACACGCCTAAGCCCACATTTGCAGCCCACTAATCATGTTTTCAAGGCCCATTCGGATGGTGGATATCAACCATTAGTAAGTCCATTAGTTGTATTTAGGCCCGGTAGCCCGTATTAGGTCCGATTCAAGTGATTTAAGTCTCGAAGCCCATTAATCCCTTTCAGTCCACCCTATACACGCCTAGACCGAATTTCCACAGCCTTGTATACCACACTTCCAGCCCTCTACAAGCCTCCAAACTCTTAGTTTAACCCCTTGCACCATGCACATAACGCAACCTTACTTGTCTAGGCTTGAACCATGCAATCTCTTTACTAAAATCATCATAATCGGCCTCTATTAACATTCCACAAATGTATATTACTAACCTAAACAAAGATTAGGGGTAGAGCTTACCGGATATGGGTTGGAAATGACGACGACGCGAGGCGGAGCAAGGGACGGCCAAGTGTGGCTCACGGCCTACAAGGGGATTTGGGTTGGCTCGGTCAACAAACGGCTTCGAATAGCCGTGGAAAATGAAGACAAGGGAGCTTGGAGCACTTACCAAAGAGTGTGGGTGGCCGGTGAGGATGGACGGCGGCCGGAGGACGGTGGAAACGACGGCGATGTCGGCTCGGCTACATGGAGGAACCGAGAGAGAGAGAGAGAGAGAGAGAGAGAGAGAGAGAGAGAGAGATGGTGAGGTTGGTTCGGCGTCCAAAGGGCCTCACGGCCATGGAGAATGGAGAGAGAAGGGTCCAAGGAAGCTTACCTAGGCAACGGCTTGAAGGATGATGATCGACGGCAACGGCGGAACCGGGCGGCCGAACGACGGGGAGGAGGAGCTCTCGGGCGGACGGGAAATCAAGGGAGGAGAAGAAGAAAAAAAGGAGAGAGGGAGAGAAAGGGGTCTCGGCCGAATGGGGGTGAGGGAGGAGAGAGTGAGAGAAGGGTAAGACTTAAGTGAAATTCAAATGGGTTAGTGGATTAGGTGAAATAGTGACTTGTACTTGAAATGACAAATGGAGTGACTTGATGGATTGCATTGGGAATTGGACCAAGATTGACTTGTCTTGGAAATTGAACCATGATGTGATTGATGTGATTGACAAGACGTTTGATTGATTTGACAACTGATTTGACTTGCCTCGATTTGCGTGCCAAATGCACCGATCGGGTCTCGAGCGCGAACGAATTTTAGACAGGATTTGATTTTGATTAGTCGAATCTACTCTCAAAAATCCTAATTCTATTGATCCTAAGGACTGAGCATTTACCGGGGGCATTTCGGTAATTTTCCATTGACGTCTTGCTTCTCGACGTACACCGGCTGTCTGCCCTTCTGGCGACATTTCTGAAACTGACTTTATTTCGTAATTGTGTTTGTCTTACTAATTCGATTGTCCGAAGTCGGATTTCATTTCGTGGTCAATTTCATTAATTTACGACTCTGTCTCTGTCTCAGACCAACGGGCGGCTGTTTGGAAAATTCTCCCCAGTTAGCCTTTCCCCTTCGGTTGGTCATCTCAGGGTAGCTAATCCTGAGTGAGCGTCGATCAGAGGGTATTAACGAAGTGTTTCCATTCCTTTAGAAATTCCGATATTTGGGTCGAATTTTCAGACTGTTACAAAGGACCTCCCTGATCTACGAGTACAGTCGTCACATGCCTATGCCACAGGGTAGAGTGCATATCAAAATGGAGGGTGATGTGAGTGTCCATCTGAATCGGCAGTCCAAAAAGCATCGAGGGTGCAGCCATCACTAGCGTCCGGGATCTGAAAAAAAGGAAGGTAACCACCACCAGTGAGTCGAGGACTCAGCAAGCTCACCACTAATCACGGCGTAGGGTAGGGTATACAAGAGGGGTCGGTCCTATCCAGTAAACTAGGGTTCACGGTCCAAGGTTCAGACGCTCTCGATCTCCCTAGTTACCAAGTCCCAACGTATAACGCACAAAGCATAGCAATGCAGTTCGTACAAACAGACGGGTAATACAAACCATCAACCAAGATGCCATATGTAATGATGCAGGCCTCAAACGGCCATATCGGATCCCAAGGATCATGCACGGGCCTCAACCGGCCATAATGGATCGAACCCGCCTATCGCTTCAAATCCCATCAGGGCTCATTCTCAGGGCCACACGGCAAATACCACACTGCGTTTCTGACGCCTTACGTTGGTCTCCCTTTTCTCTCCATTCCCCATCTTGGGCACATTCTCATGTCACAACTCTGGTGACTCATGCGATGCTCTGAATGTATGCGGGGCCCAAATGATTGCATCAGTAATTCAAACGCAGAGCATGCATGCCAAAGTACACAAGTACAAGAACAGAGTACATCAATTGATCGTCTGATAAATCTCATGCTCATCATGCCATACGATCATAGGACTAGTGCTAAACACTCAGATTCTCGATCATATAGGCTTGCATTAACATCTTACTCGCGATCCGGTCATACTATTGCTTACCATAGGCGATCCCCCAATTGAACCCATATGAACCAAGGTTTAACCTAAGTAAGGGTCTAATTAATTAAGTTAAGTTCGACTGGGCCTAGGGCCCACTTCAAGGTTTGAGGCCCATGATTTATTTCTTAAATTAAACATATGGTTTGGGTCCCTTATTATTATTAAATTCGTGTAAGGCCCAAGCCCAATATTTAAAGTAGGCTTAGGAAGCCTATTTTGGCCCATTTAGGCCCAATTTGATAACTCAAGTCCATACCCATCATTAGGTTTCATATTTTAATATTTAAGATTAAAAATTAGGCCCAATTTAAGTGAATTTTCGTCCATTGAGGCCCACCATTACAAATTAAGCCCGATTTGCATCATTTTGGCCCAACTAGCTTAGAATTAAGCCCCTAAGCCCATTGGCACCCTTTGGCCCATCATCCCACGCCTAAATCAGCCCACTTGCAGCCCCCACAACCCATTTCCACGCCCAAATTGTGCACTCACAGCCCACTCATACGGCCCAAGCAACCTTCCATCACATTAGTATAGTGAACATTATGCCTAACCACTTGTATTAGCCTCTAATCATCACAACTAACCATCTTTGCGCTACACCACACACATATACAACTAACCTAAGCCAAGGTTAGAGGTGGAGCTTACCAAAATGGGTTGAGGACGATGTCGGGGGCGGCAAGGGACACCGGCGGCCAAGGGAGGCTCTCAGCCTACATGGGGAAATCGGGTTGGTCGAGGTCCAAGAGGGCTTCGAATGCCTCAGAAGTGAAGGGAAGGGAAACTAGGAAGCTTACCAAAGATCGAGGGTGGTCGGTGAAGGTCGAAGGTGGCCGGACGACGGTGAGGACGACGGACGAAGCTCACGGGCGGCACGGGCGAACTAGAGCGAACGAGAGAGAGAGAGAGATGGTGAGGTTGATCCGGCTTTACCCAAGGCCAAATGGCCACGAAAATGGGAAGAGGGGAGGTTGAGAGCCTTACCAAACGAAGATGGAATGGTAGCGTTGGCGAGGGAGCTCGGACGGCGGCGGTGATGCGAGGTGGTGGCCAGTGGACGAAGGAAAGCAAGAGGAAGAAGAAGAAGAAGATGGTTTCGGGTGGAGAGGAGGAGAGGGGGAGAGGGTGACCGAATGAAGGGAGAGAGAGAGAGGATGAGGGTTTAACCAAGTTTGATAAAATTCAAAAATTTGATAGTGGGTTAGGTAATGGGGTAATAGTTGTTTAGGTGTACTTTAATGTAAGCTTGAATGACACTTGATTGACTTGATGGATTGCATTGGAAATTGTGCCATGATGTGATTGATTGATTGACGAGACTTTTGATTGATTTGACAACTGATTTGACTTGTCTCGATTTGCGTGCCAAATGCACCGATCGGGTCTCGAGCGCGAAGGAATTTCAGACAGGTTTTGATTTCGATTAATCGAATCTACTCTCAAAAATCCTAATTCAACTAATCCTATGGACTGAGCATTTACTGGGGGCACTTCGGTAATTTTCCAATCACGTCTTGCTTCACGACGTACACCGGCTGTCTGCCCTTCTGGCGAAATTTCTGAAACTGAGTTCATTTCTTAATTGTGTTTATCTTACTGATTCGATTGTCCAACGTCGGATTTCATTTTGTGGTCAATTTTATTAAATAACGACTCCGTCTCTGTGTCAGACCAACGGGCGGCTGTTTGGAAAATTCTTCCCAGATAGCCTTCCCCCTTCGGTTGGTCAACTCAGGGTAGCTAATCCTGAGTGAGCGTCGATCAGAGTGTATTAACGAAGTATTTCCATTCATTTAGAATTTCCGATAATCGGGTCGAATTTTCAGACTGTCACAGTTAGGTTAAACTAAGAGTTTAGAGACTTGGAGAGGGCTGGAAATCATGTACATTGGGCTGCGAATGAGTGACTTGGGCGTGTATGAGGTGGACCGAATTGTGTTAGTGGGCTTGGGACTTAAATTATGCAAGTTAGACCTAAAATAAGCTAACGGGCCTAAGATACCCTAATGGACTTGCTAATGAACGAGATTAACAATCTGAATGGGCCCCGAAAACATAATTAGTGGGTTGATTTGGTGGGCTTAGGCGTATACCTTAATGGGCCAAAGGATAATAATGGGCTTAGGAGCCTTTAATTCAAGTAATTAGACCTAAGTGATGCAAGATGGGCTTAATTTGTAATGGTGGGCCTCAATAGACGAAAATCTACTTAATTTGGGCCTAATCTATAATTTTGAATATTAAAATATGAAGCCTAATGATATACATGGGCTTGGGTTATCAAATTGGGCTTGGGTCCACCTCATACACGCGCAAGTCACTCATTCGCAGCCCAATGTACATGATTTCCAGCCCTCTCCAAGTCTCTAAACTCTTAGTTTAACCTAACACACTAATCACCTTAACTAACATAACTTGCTTAACCTTTAACCATGCAATCTTCTCCGAGAATCACCACATTCAGTCCTCTATTTCACATTCCACCTACATATACTACTAACCTAAACCAAGATTAGAAGTAGAGCTTACCACGGAAGGGAAGTCGGTGGCGATGACGACGACAAAGGCGGTGCGGTCGGCCGGCGGTCAAGAGCTAGCCGAGAGAGAGAGCGACGATGAGGACTTGGACGGCTCAAGGTGGCTCACAAGGCCACGAAACAACAAGGGAAAGGGCTTAGGGCACTCACCGAAATGAAGACAAGGCTAGCTGAGGTGGTTGGATGGCGCGGCAAGGACGGGGACGACGACGACGGTGAGGACCGCTAGAGAGACCGAGAGAAAGAAGAGAGAGACGGTGAGGTCGGGGTCTCTAAGATTACAAGATGAAGAGAGGACGGCCAAGGGGGCTTACCACGTGACGCCAAGGTGATGGTGGTGGCGGCCGACGGGTCGGAATGGTGGACGGTGGCCGCTTGAGGCGGACGACGGGAGGGGAGCACCGGCGGGGAAGGAGAAAACGAAGAAGAAAATGGAGGAGAGGGAGAGATGGAGTTCGGCCGAATGAGGGAAAGGATGAGGGAGGAGAGAAAGAATAGGGGTTTAATCCAAGTTTGAAAAATGGGTTAGTGGGTTAGGTAATGGGGTAATAGTGTTAGGGATGTGATTTATACATGACAAGTTGATGGATGGATTGATGGATTGACATGCCTTGGAAATTGTGCCATGAATGATTGATGTGATTGGCAAGACCATTGATTGATTTGACAACTGATTTGACTTGTCTCGATTTGCGTGCCAAATGCACCGATCGGGTCCCGAGCGTGAACGAATTTCGGACAGGATTTGATTTCGATTTACCGAATCTACTCTCAAAAATCCTAATTCAACTAACTCTAAGGACTGAGCATTTACCGGGGGCATTTCGGTAATCTTCCAATCACGTCTTGCTTCACGACGTACACCGGCTGTCTGCCCTTCTGGCGAAAATTTTGAAACTGATCTCATTCCTTAATCGTGTTTATCTTACTAATTCGATTATCCAAAGTCGGATTTCATTTTGTGGTCAATTTCATTAAATAACGACTCTGTCTCTGTCTCAGACCAACGAGCGGTTGTTTGGAAAATTCTTTCCAGATAGCCTTTCCCCCTCGGTTGGTCAACTCAGGGTAGCTAATCCTGAGTGACCGTCGATCAGAAGGTATTAACGATGTATTTCCATTCATTTAGAATTTCCGACAATCGAGTCGAATTTTCAGACTGTCACATGTATATCCTACCCTACGCTAGGATTAGTGGTGAGCTTGCTGAGTCCTCGACTCACTGGTGGTGGTTACCTTCCTTTTTCAGATCCTAGACGCCAGTGATGGCTGCACCCCTGATGCTTTTTGGACTGCCGATTCAGATGGACACTCAGATCACCCTCCATTTTGATATGCACGCTACCCTGTGGCATCGGCATGTGACAACTGTACTTGTAGATCAGGGAGGTCCTTACCTAGTGCCCCATAGGTTCGAGGCGTGGTTTAGAGAGGGCCTTTATGGCTTTGAGGGACCCCAGAGAGATTCCCCGATACCCGTGGAGGAGGACCCATTATGGCTGCAGCCTGCCGAGTATGGAGGCCAGGTGATCGACCCCGACCCACTGCAGGAGTTGCCGTCCCCTGGACGATATGAGATTGATGGCCACGAGGAGGGTGATGCCATGGATACAGATGAGGAGGATCTAGAAGAGGACCCCGTGGAGGATTCCGACGAGGAGCCTGAGGAGGACTGAGTTTCAGATGCTGGTCTGGTATTTTGATGTATGTTGAGAGCGTAGGTTAGGCACCAGGTTGTGGTTTCTTTTTAGGGTCTGTACCTAACGCTTGAAATGTATATAATGCTGTTTGTATTTACCTTGTCTATGCTACCCTTTGCTATGCATGCTTGTGTGTGAGGATAGGAGGTACGCTTCCGCAGGTTCGTAAGTTTACTGAGGACGCGTCGTCTGGTTGCGACGAAGGGATTCATCCTGGGCCGTCGAACTTTTGAAACCAGGCGAGCGCGAGGTGTATCTTCCGCAGGAACGGGATGCCGCGTTCCAGAGTAGGGATCAGGGGTGTGATAGAGGAAGTGCCTGTAGTTAGAGAATACCCGGATGTATTTCCTCAAGAGTTGCCTGGATTGCCACCTGGGCGTGAAGTGGAGTTTGTGATTGAACTGGCACCTGGAACAGAGCCGATCTCGAAAGCACCGTATAGGATGTCGTTGTCGGAGTTGAAGGAATTGAAGGTGCAAATGCAGGAACTGCTGGATAAAGGATTTATCCGCCCCAGTGCTTCGCCATGGGGAGCTCCGGTGCTGTTTGTTAAGAAGAAGGATGGATCGCTAAGACTGTGCATCGACTACAGACAGCTGAACCAAGTGACGATCAAGAACAAGTATCCTCTGCCAAGGATTGATGATGTCACGCCCGGATCCCTTCTCGGGAACGCGGCATCCCGTTCCTGCGGAAGATACACCTCGCGCTCGCCTGGTTCACGATAAGCGACGGCCCAGGGATACTTTCTCTTCGTCGCGACCAGACGACGATGCAACTTGCGCCAAATTCTCATACCTGCGGAAGCATGCCTCCTATCCATACACACAAGCATACATAGCAAAGGGGTAGCATGGACAAGATAAACATAAACAACATTTCATAAATACGATTAGCGTTAGGTACAGACTACCAAAAGAAAACCACTAGCTGTAGATCATCCTACGCTCTACTAATCCTCAAAACATCGGGATTCTGCCATAACTCAGTCCTCCTCGTCGGAATCCTCCACAGGGTCCTCCTCTGGATCCTCCTCCTCGGTATCCATCGCATCGCCCTCCCGTGGCCATCTATCTCGGAGCGCCCTGGAGACGGCAACTCCTGCTTCGGGTCGGGGTCGATCACGTGGCCTCCATATTCTGCAGGCTGGAGCCAAAACGGGTCCTCCTCCATGGGAATCGGGGAATCTCTCTCGGGTCCCTCAAAGCCATGTAGGCCCTCTCTAAACCAAGCCTCGAATCTATGGGGCACTAAATAAGGACCTCCCTGATCTACGAGCACAGTCGTCACATGCCTATGCCACAGGGTAGCGTGCATATCAAAATGGAGGGTAACCTGGGTGTCCATCTGGATCGGCAGACCAAAAAGCATCGGTGGCACATCCATCACTGGCGACCTGGATCTGAAAATGGTGGCAACCAACGCCAGTGAGTCGAGGACTCAGCAAGCTCACCACTAATCCTAGCGTAGGGTAGGATATACGAGTGGGGTCGGTCCTAACTAGTAACTAGGGTTTGGTACTCGGAGTCCAACGCTCTCGATCTCCCCAGTTATCATCACGCCTCATATAGCCAAACGAGTTTCGTCACAACAATTCATGCAATACAGACGGGCAATATCGACAATCAGCAATAACATTATGCAAATGCCACAGGCCTCAAACGGCCATCACAGATCCCATGGATCAGCCCGCCTATCACTCCAAATCCCATCAGGGCTCTACCAACAGTGCCACACGGCATGCCACGTTGCGTCTCGGACGCCTTATGCTGGCCTCCCTTTTCTCTCCATCTCCCATCAGGGCGCTACCAACAGTGCCACACGGCATGAATCTCGGTGCCACATAGGCCCGTACCACACTGCGTTTCTGACGCCTTACGTTGGTCTCCATTTCCCCTCAGGGCACAATCTCATGTCACATCCCCAGTGACTCATGCAATGCTCTGAATGTATGCAGGGCCTAGATAATCACATCAATAACTCAACACAGAGCATGCATGCAAATAAATACAAGTGCAGGAGTAGAGCACATCATTCAATCGATCAGTGAACCTCACGTTCATCAGCCAAACAGACATGGATCGTAGGCCTCTACTTTCAAAGTCTCGATCATCTAAATTCGCCTTACATCTCATACAGGAGTCTGTCATTGTCATCACTTACTCAAGGGCAACTCGTTAATCAAACCCATATAAACCAAGGTCTAATCTAATTAAGAACCTCTAATTAATCAAGCTAAGTTCGACTGGGCCTAAGGTCCACTTCGATAGTTGAGGTCCAATAATTAAATCTTAAGTTAATTTATATGGGTTGGGCCTATTATTTTATTAATTTCGTGCAAGGCCCAGGCCCATTTCTAAAGGTTTACTATTCAAGCCCATATTCATCATTTTAGGCCCAATTCAATTACCCAAGCCCATATACATTTTTGGGTTTCATTCTTTAATTTTCATGGACTTAATTTAGGCCCAATTTAAGTGAATTTTCGTCCATTAGTGGCCCATTAATTAGATTAGGCCCATTTTGTTTAGTTTTGGCCCAATTGCTCGAAATAAAGACTCCTAAGCCGAACACTTTACTTTGGCCCGTTAAACCACATACTCAAGCCCATAATTTCGGTCCACCAACCATATTTCCGAGGCCCATTCATAAGCCTAATTTCGCCCACCATCATGCCCATAAATTTCATTTAGGCCCGGTAGCTTGTTTTTGATCCGTTTAGTGCAAATTAAGTCCCCTAAGCCCACTAATACCTCACGGCCACTCCAGCACACGCCTAAGCCATCACTCACAGCCCACATTCACCTCTTTCCAGCCCCATTTCGCCCATGGACAGCCCCCTCCTACGGCCTAAACAACTTCCCATTGGATTAGCTTAGGGAACATCATGCTTAACCACATACATTAGCCTCTAATCATCGAAAATAACCATCTTTACACTACGCCATACGCATATACATCTAACCTAAGCCAAGGTTAGAGGTGGAGCTTACCTTAGAGGAGCCGAAATGAAGGCGAAGACGACGAAGGTTCAACCGGCCGATTAGGGGCTCACGGCTCAACGGGGAGTAGGGGCTGTTCGCGGAAGGTTCGGCCACCTTCAAGAGCTCCACGGACCTAAATGTGTTAGTTCTAGACATTAGAGGAGTGGGGGAAGGCGACGAATCAAGCTTGGCCAGCCCGAAGGCTCACGGCCAAGTTGATCGTGACGGACGACGACGACGATGATGAGGGACGGTGAGGTTGAGGGGCGGCTTCAAGAGGCTCCCATGGCCATAGAACAACAAGGAAAGGAAGAGAAGAGGCTTACCTCGAGGTGGTGACGACGGAGGAAGATGGCGGCTTGAGGCGGGCGACGGTGGCCGACGGGGAGGGAGAGAACCGAGAGAGTTGAGAGGGGAGGGAGAGTTTTCGGGAGAGGGAGAGAGAGAGGGGAGTGCCGAAAATGAAAAGTGAGGGAGGAGAGAGAGAGAAGAGACTTAAGAGAGAGGGGGTAAGTGTGTTAGGTGAGGTGAATAGTGCAAATAGTGTAGAATAGTGACTAGGATTGATTTTGTACTTTGACATGTTGATTGACATTCTTGGGAATTGAACCATGATTGACTTGCCTTGGAAATTGTGCCATGATGTGATTGATGGATTGACAAGATGTTTGATTGATTTGACGACTGATTTGACTTGTCTCGATTTGCGTGCCAAATGCACCGATCGGGTCTCGAGCGCGAACGAATTTTAGACAGGATTTGATTTCGATTAGTCGAACCTACTCTCAAAAATCCTAATTCTATTAATCCTAAGGACTGAGCATTTACCGGGGGCATTTCGGTAATTTTCCATTGACGTCTTGCTTCTCGACGTACACCGGCTGTCTGCCCTTCTGGCGACATTTCTGAAACTGACTTTATTTCTTAATTGTGTTTGTCTTACTAATTCGATTGTCCGAAGTCGGATTTCATTTCGTGGTCAATTTCATTAATTTACGACTCTGTCTCTATCTCAGACCAACGGGCGGCTGTTTGGAAAATTCTCCCCAGTTAGCCTTTCCCCTTCGGTTGGTCATCTCAGGGTAGCTAATCCTGAGTGAGCGTCGATCAGAGGTATTAACGAAGTGTTTCCATTCCTTTAGAAATTCCGATATTTGGGTCGAATTTTCAGACTGTTACAATTCTTCCCTTCTTATAAAATTTCGTCCTCGAAATTTACATCCACCACTCCTTACAACAAAAATGGAGATTACATCGATCTACTCAAACAGGTACGGATACTTCTTCTTCATCTCGCCCTCGCTTTCCCACGTGGCTCCTTCAGTTCCACGATGCTCCTAGATAACCTTAACCAGCGGAATCGTCTTATTCCTTAAGACCTGCTCCTTACGATGTTCAATCCTTACTGGCCTTTCCACGTATGAGACGCGGTCATCCATTTCAATGACTTCATGATCGAGTATATGGCTAGGGTCCGGCTCGTACTTTCGAAGCATTGAAACATGAAACACATTATGAATCTGCGATAAATTCGGCGGTAGTGCTAGACGATAAGCTAATGTCCCGATCTTCTCCAAAATCTCGAATGGCCCAACAAATCTTGGACTCAGCTTTCCTTTCTTGCCAAACCGAGATAGTCCTCGCATCGGTGACACCTTCAGAAATACATGATCTCCAACTTGAAATTCCAATGGCTTACGTCTCTTGTCCGCATAGCTCTTTTGCCTACTCTGAGCGGTCTTCAGTCTGTCTCTAATCACCCTGACTGCCTCAATTGACCGCTGAACTAACTCCGGGCCTGTTATGCTTTTTTTCACCAACCTCGTCCCAGCAAATCGGAGTTCTGCAAGCTCTCCCATACAGTGCCTCAAACGGTGCCATTCTGATACTCTGCTGATAACTGTTGTTGTAGGCAAACTCCACCAAGTGTAACTGCTCTTCCCAGCCTCCTTTGAAATCAATTACACAAGCTCTCAGCATGTCTTCCAAGGTCTGTATAGTCCTTTCCGACTGACCGTCTGTCTGAGGATGGTAAGCTGTACTGAATCTTAACTCTGTTCCTAGCGCACCCTGCAGCCTCTTCCAAAATGTAGCGGTGAAGCGAGGATCTCTGTCTGATACAATACTTACTGGTACCCCATGCAATCTCACTATCTGCCTCACGTACAATTCAGCTAACTTTTCCAAGGTAGAGTCCTTTCGTACTGCAATGAAATGAGCTGACTTCGTCAGTCTGTCCACTATTACTCAAATCGAATCATTGCCTCTCTGACTTCTTGGCAATCCTGTCACAAAATCCATAGTGACATGCTCCCATTTCCACTCTGGGATTTCCAATGGTTGCAATAATCCTCCAGGCTTGCGATGCTGTGCCTTTACCTGTTGACACGTCAGACACTTAGCTACATGCTTAGCCACATCCACCTTCATTCCATTCCACCAATAGTGCTGACGCAAATTCTGATACATCTTAGTACTCCCTGGATGAATACTGTAGTTACTTCTGTGTGCCTCGGACAAAATCTTTTCCTTTAGCGCCTCGTCATTAGGCACGCACAGACGTCCTCTAAACTTCAATATCCCGTCAGCAGTCACTTGGAACTCGGCCTTCCTCTCATCTGCATTCATCGCCACAATCTTCTGAATGTCCGGGTCCGTAGATTGCATCTCCTTGATTCTTAGCTGAATCTCTGGTTCGATCCGCAACGTAGCCATCAGACTCGAGAGGTTTCCTACCTCGACCTTGAACTCATAATCTCTGATTTCCTCCAGTAGTGTCCACTCCTTGACCATCATATGCGCAATGCTCGACTTCCTACTCAGAGCATCTGCCACCTTATTCGCCTTTCCTGGATGGTACAAAATATCGCAGTCGTAGTCCTTCAACAACTCCATCCAACGACGCTGCCTCATATTCAGCTCCTTCTGCGAGAACAGATACTTCAAACTCTGATGGTCCGTAAAAATCTGGAATTTCTCTCCCACCAGATAATGCCTCCAAATCTTCAATGCAAAGAAAATCGCAGCTAACTCCAAGTCGTGCGTCGGGTAATTCATCTCATGCGGCCTCAACTGTCGAGATGCATAAGCTACCACTCGTCCATGCTGCATCAAGACACACCCCAATCCTTTTAATGACGCATCGCTGTATATCTCAAATCCTCCTGGTCCAGAGGGAATGGTTAAGATTGGTGCGGAAGTCAATCGATCCTTCAACTGCTGAAAACTCTCCTCGCATTTCTCAGTCCATTGAAACTTTGTTTCCTTCTTCAACAAACGCGTCAGAGGAGACGCTATCACAGAGAATCTTTCCACGAAGCGTCTATAATACCCAGCCAATCCAAGGAAACTTCGCACTTCCGTCACAGTCGTAGGTCTCGGCCATTTCTCTACGGCTTCAATCTTAGATGGGTCCACTAATATCCCTTCTCCAGATACTATATGACCAAGAAACGCCACTCTGCTCAGCCAGAACTCACACTTACTAAACTTCGCGTACAGCGAGAGTTCCCTTAGCGTTCGCAGGACGATCCTTAAGTGTTCGTCGTGGTCCTTAGAACTCTTCGAATACACCAATATGTCATCAATGAAGACTATCACAAACTAATTCAGAAACTCCTTGAACACTGGATTCATCATATCCATAAATGCGGCTGGAGCATTTGTTAATCCAAACGGCATAACGGTGAACTCATAGTGCCCATACCTCGTCCTAAAAGCAGTCTTAGGCACATCCTCTTTCTTAATCCTTAACTGGTGATAGCCTGTCCTTAGGTCTATCTTGGAGAACACGCAAGCGCCTTGAAGTTGGTCGAACAGGTCATCAATCCTTGGTAGAGGATACTTATTCTTGATCGTCACTTGGTTCAGCTGTCTGTAATCGATGCACAGCCTTAGTGATCCATCCTTTTTCTTAACAAACAGCACCGGAGCTCCCCATGGTGAAGCACTGGGGCGGATAAATCCTTTATCCAGCAGCTCTTGCATTTGCACCTTCAATTCCTTCAATTCCGATAACGACATCCTATACGGTGCTTTCGAGATCGGCTCCGTTCCAGGTGCCAACTCAATCACAAACTCTACGTCACGCTCTGGTGGCAAGCCAGGTAATTCTTGAGGAAATACATCTGGATACTCACTTACTACAGGCACTTCTTCTAACTTCATTTCTAGGGCAGACGAATCTAATACTGATGCCAAAAATCCCAGGCAACCTTCATCCATTAACTTGGTCGCCTCTAAAGATGAGATCCAAGGAATCGACGTTCCTCCACGATTTCCCTTAAATTCATACCCAGGGTGGCCTACTGGGTTTAGCTGTATGATACTCCTACTACAGTCTACCACTGCACCATGCCTAACTAGCCAATCCATGCCAACAATCACATCAAAATCATACATGGGCAGAACAGCTAAGTCAATTTCTTCTTGCCTATCGCCCAGAGCTAACTTACACCCCTTACATCCTAACGCAACAACTACTCTATCCTTCAACGGGGTGGTTACATGCAAAGTCACATCCAACGGCTTAACATTCATCCCAGACAACTCAACAAAACGTGCAGATACGAAAGAGTGCGACGCTCTCGGATCAAACAAGGCATATGCGGTATGACCACAGAGAGAAACGGTACCTGTGATCACCCCTGGCGCATTCTCAGCGTCCTTGCGCGCCATTGCATAGACTCGTCCCTAAACAGGTGGACGATTCTGGTTTCCCTGAGGAGCATTTACCATCGGCGGTTGCTGCTGTTGTTGCTGGAATGGGGGTCTCTGGCCTTTCCTCGGGCAGTTCCTCAGGATATGCCCCGTTTGGCCACATCCAAAGCAGCCTCCAGTCTTCCTCGGGCAAGGGCTGTTCCCATGCCTCCTACCACAGTCACGGCAGACTTGATTCCCAGGGAACGATGGCTTTCCCAGGGTTCTCCTTGCAGGTGGAACAAACCTGCGGTTGTCCTTCATTGGCCTCTTGCCAAAGTCTCTGAAGTTCCCTCTTGGTACGAACCGCGATCCAGATGCGGCGGCCTTTTCTTGCAGATCCCGTTCTATCGCCAGGGCTCGCTCATAGATCTCGTTGTAGTCCCTCAGCCCAGTGGCGATGATCATACTCTTCAATTCAGGCCTCAATCCTTCTCTGAATCTCCTGGCCTTGTCCCATGGGTCGTCAATCAGTCTTCGTGCGAACTTGGACAGCCTGGCAAATTCACCCTCATATTGGTCCACAGTCAGTGATCCTTGACGGAGCCTGATGAACTCTTCCATCTTCCTTTCCTGGGCTGCCTCAGAGAAATACTTGCCATTGAATGCTATACAGAAGGCGGTCCAGTTCGGCCTCATGCCATCCGGAAAGACTCGTCCTCTGGTGGCTTTCCACCAATCATCTGCGGTACTCTGAAGTTGATAAGTTGCCAACGAGACTTTCTCCTCATCTGCGCAACCCAACACGGAGAAAGCCTTCTCCAGCTGCTCGATCCACAAGGCAGCTACCTCTGGACCACCACTGCCATCAAACTTCGACGGCTGCAACTTCAGAAATTGCTCCACCATATGATGAGTCTGACGTCCACCATTTCCATGCCCATTGCCTCCATTGGCTCCATTCGCAGCGGCCAAGGCGGCCTCAGCTGCTTGGGCAACAGTGGCAGCTCTCTCAGCAGCTTGCCTAGCCATCAAGTTGCTCACTTCCGTCAGCACCCTCATCATCTCTTCGATTTTGGGGTCTCCTTCAGATTCAGGACCCCTCGAGCTCGATGCACCAGCAGTTGGTCTTCTGCCCCTATTGCTCATCCTTGCTAACACTCACACCTAAAACAACGAAATTCCCATTCAGGAATTTGGATTCTAAATCTAGCAACCAAGCTTTCGTCTACTGTCGCGTCCACTGACATGTATATTCATGTAAATAATCGCTGCAGCTTAAATGCAGTTGAACCCGGTCGACATCTAGACTCAACCCTGCAAATGCATAACCCAGGCCACTCTGTTCGCAACCTCAACTAGAAGCCTGTCGGGAGCCGCTTCCTTGATCAGGTCTTTGTCTCGGCGACCACTCCCCGCCCTCATCGTTTCTTGGTGCGAACAGTTGTCCTAAGAAATTCATAGACAAAGAGAATCCCACTCCACGTGTCCCATACCACGCTTCATCACAGTTTTTAGACGTCCCGTCAATCCTGTCCTGTCACGCCCCGGATCCCTTCTCGGGAATGCGGCATCCCGTTCCTGCGGAAGATACACCTCGCGCTCGCCTGGTTTACGATAAGCGACGGCCCAGGGATACTTTCCCTTCGTCGCGACCAGACGACGCAACTTGCGCCAAATTCTCATACCTGCGGAAGCGTGCCTCCTATCCATACACACAAGCATACATAGCAAAGGGGTAGCATGGACAAGATAAACATAAACAACATTTCATAAATACGATTAGCGTTAGGTACAGACTCCCAAAAAAGAAAACCACTAGCTGTAGATCATCCTACGCTCTACTAATCCCCAAAACATCGGAATTCTGCCAAGACTCAGTCCTCCTCGTCGGAATCCTCCACAGGGTCCTCCTCTGGATCCTCCTCCTCGGTATCCATCGCATCGCCCTCCTCGTGGCCATCTATCTCGGAGCGCCCTGGAGACGGCAACTCCTGCTTCGGGTCGGGGTCGATCACCTGGCCTCCATATTCTGCAGGCTGGAGCCAAAACGGGTCCTCCTCCATGGGAATCGGGGAGTCTCTCTGGGGTCCCTCAAAGCCATATAGGCCCTCTCTAAACCAAGCTTCGAATCTATGGGGCACTAAGTAAGGACCTCCCTGATCTACGAGCACAGTCGTCACATGCCTATGCCACAGGGTAGCGTACATGTCAAAATGGAGGGTAACCTAGGTGTCCATCTGGATCGGCAGACCAAAAAGCATCGGTGGCACATCCATCACTAGCGACCTGGATCTGAAAAAGGCGGCAACCAACGTCAGTGAGTCGAGGACTCGGCAAGCTCACCACTAATCCTAGCGTAGGGTAGGATATACGAGTAGGGTCGGTCCTAACTAGTAACTAGGGTTTGGTACTCGGAGTCCAACGCTCTCGATCTCCCCAGTTATCATCAAGCCTCATGTAGCCAATACGAATGTCGTCACAACAATTCATGCAATACAGACGGGCAATATCGACAATCAACAATAACATTATGCAAATGCCACAGGCCTCAAACGGCCATCACAGATCCCATGGGTCAGCCCGCCTATCACTCCAATTCCCATCAGGGCTCTATCAACAGTGCCACACGGCATAAATCTCGGTGCCACATAGGCCCGTACCACACTGCGTTTCTGACGCCTTACGTTGGTCTCCCTTTTCTCTCCACTTCCCCTCAGGGCACAATCTCATGTCACATCTCCAGTGACTCATGCGATGCTCTGAATGTATGCAGGGCCCAGATGATCACATCAATAACTCAACACAGAGCATGCATGCCAATAATCATAAGTGCAAGACAGAGCACATCGATCGACCAACTGATACATCTCATGATCAACGAGCCAAGCAGACATAGATCAATTATCTCTATCCACAAAGTTTCGATAACCCAAGTCCGCCTTACATCTTAAACAGTGGTCTACTATACTATCAATTATCCAAGGACAATCCACTAATCGAGCCCATATAAACCAAGGTCTAATCTAATGAAGGGCCTCTAATTAATCAAGCTAAGTTCGACTGGGCCTAAGGCCCACTTCAATAGTTGAGGTCCAATAACTAATTCTTAAATTAATTCATATGGGTTGGGCCTATTATTTTATTAATTTCGTGCAAGGCCCAAGCCCATTTCTAAAGGTTTACTATTCAAGCCCATATTCATTATTTTAGGCCCAATTCAAGTACCCAAGCCCATATGCATTTTTGGGTTTCATTCTTTAATGTTCATGGACTTAATTTAGGCCCAATTTAAAAGGATTTTCATCTATTAGTGGCCCATTAATTAGATTAGGCCCATTTTGTTTAGTTTTGACCCAATTACTTGAAATAAAGACTCCTAAGCCCAACACTTTACTTTGGCCCGTTAAACCACACACTCAAGCCCATAATCTCGGTCCACCAACCATATTTCCGAGGCCCATTCATAAGCCTAATTTCGTCCATCATCATGCCCATTAATTTCACTTAGGCCCGGTAGCTTGTTTTTGATCCATTTAGTGTAAATTAAGTCCCCTAAACCCATTGATACCTCACGGCCTCACCAACACACGCCTACCTCACCATTTACAGCCCACACTTAGTATTTTAGGGCTCATTCCACATACTAACAGCCCCCATTTTTAACTCAAATCAAGATTTCCAACATGTTTAGTCCATGGTAAACTTACCCTTATTCTCATTTCAACCTCACATCAAGCCTAACCGTCTCTAGCCTATCTTCCTACACGCATATACTACCAACCTAAACTAGAGTTAGTAGTAGAGCTTACCTTAGAGGAGCCGAAATCAACAACGACGGACGACGGAGCGAGGAACGGCCGAATGTGGCTCACGGCCTACAAGGAAGTTTGGGTTCGGTTGGCTATTGAACGGTGCCTCACGTTCATGGAAATGGAAGAAAGGTGAGTCAAGAAGCTTACCAAGGAGTGGGGATGATCGGCGGTGAGGGACGGTGGCCGAACGACGACAAACGACGACGATGGTCGGGCGGCCGGCTTGAAAACCCGAGGGAGATAGAGAAGAGGTGAGTTGAGGTCGGGCTTCAAGTGGCTCTCAAGGCCACGGAACAACAAAGGAAGGATGAGAAGGGGCTTACCGTGAGGTGGTGGCGACGGGGAAGGTGGCGGACGACGGTGGAGCTCGGGCGGACGGCGGCGGAAGTGAAAGGAAGGAGAAGAAAATTAAGAGGAGAGGGGAGAGAGGTTTCGGCCGAAAATGGGAGAGTGAGGGAGGAGAGAGAGAGGTTTATGTGGGTTATAGTGAAATTCAAAATAAGATAATGGGGTTAGGTTGAATAGTGACAAGGATATGATGTTTACTATGCTTGAATGACACTTGATTTACTTGATGGATTGATGGATTGACATTCTTGGAAATTGTGCCATGATGTGACCGATGGATTTAATTGATTGATTGACAAGACATCGATTGATTTGACAACTGATTTGACTTGTCTCGATTTGCGTGCCAAATGCACCGATTGGGTCCCGAGCGCGAACGAATTTCAGACAGGATTTGATTTTGATTAATCGAATCTACTCTCAAAAATCCTAATTCAACTAATTCTAAGGACTGAGCATTTACCGGGGGCATTTCGGTAATTTTCCAATCACGTTTTACTTCACGACGTACACCGGCTGTCTGCCCTTCTGGCGACATTTCTGAAACTGACTTTATTTCGTAATTGTGTTTGTCTTACTAATTCGATTGTCCGGAGTCGGATTTCATTTCGTGGTCAATTTCATTAATTTACGACTCTGTCTCTGTCTCAGACCAATGGGCGGCTGTTTGGAAAATTCTCCCCAGTTAGCCTTTCCCCTTCGGTTGGTCATCTCAGGGTAGCTAATCCTGAGTGAGCGTCGATCAGAGGGTATTAACGAAGTGTTTCCATTCCTTTAGAAATTTCGATATTTGGGTCGAATTTTCAGACTGTTACACATACAGTGCCTCAAATGGTGCCATTCTGATGCTCTGCTGGTAGTTGTTGTTGTAGGCGAATTCCACCAAATGCAACTGCTCTTCCCAGCCTCCTTTGAAATCAATCACACAAGCTCTCAACATGTCTTCCAAAGTCTGTATCGTCCTTTCCGATTGACCATCTGTCTGAGGGTGGTAAGCTGTACTGAATCTTAACTCTGTTCCCAACGCACCCTACAGACTCTTCCAAAATGTAGCGGTGAAGCGAGGATCTCTGTCTGATACAATACTTACTGGTACCCCATGAAATCTCACTATCTGCCTCACGTACAATTCAGCCAACTTTTCCAAGGTAGAGTCCTTTCGTACTGCAATGAAATGAGCTGATTTCGTCAGTCTGTCCACTATTACCCAAATCGAATCATTGCCTCTCTGACTTCTTGGCAATCCTGTCACAAAATCCATAGTGATATGCTCCCATTTCCACTCTGGGATTTCCAATGGTTGCAATAATCCTCCAGGCTTGCAATGCTGCGCCTTTACCTGTTGACACGTCAGACACTTAGCTACATGCTTAGCCACATCCACCTTCATTCCATTCCACCAATAGTGCTGACGCAAATTCTGATACATCTTAGTACTCCCTGGATGAATGCTGTAGTTACTTCTGTGTGCCTCGGACAAAATCTTTTCCTTTAGCGCCTCATCATTAGGCACGCACAGACGTCCTCTAAACTTCAATATTCCGTCAGCAGTCACTTGGAACTCGGCCTTCCTCTCGTCTGCATTCATCGCCATAATCTTCTGAATGTCCGGGTCCGTAGATTGCATCTCCTTGATTCTTAGCTGAATCTCTGGTTCGATCTGCAACGTAGCCATCAGACTCGAGAGGTTTCCTACCTCGACCTTGAACTCAGAATCTCTGATTTCCTCCAGTAATGTCCACTCCTTGACCATCATATGCGCAATGCTCGACTTCCTACTCAGAGCATCCGCTACTTTATTCGCCTTTCCTGGATGGTACAAAATATCGCAGTCGTAGTCCTTCAACAACTCCATCCAACGACGCTGCCTCATATTCAGCTCCTTCTGCGAGAACAGATACTTCAAACTCTGATGGTCCGTAAAAATCTGGAATTTCTCTCCCACCAGATAATGCCTCCAAATCTTCCATGCAAATACTATGGCAGCTAACTCCAAGTCGTGCGTCGGGTAATTCGTCTCATGCGGCCTCAGCTGCCTAGAGGCATAAGCTACTACTCGTCCATGCTGCATCAAGATACATCCCAATCCTCTTAATGACGCATCGCTGTATATCTCAAACCCTCCAGGTCCAGATGGGATGGTCAACACTGGTGCGGACGTCAATCGATCCTTCAACTCCTGAAAACTCTCCTCGCATTTCTCAGTCCATTGAAACTTTGTTTCCTTCTTCAACAAACGCGTCAGAGGAGACGCTATCACACAGAATCTTTCCACGAAGCGTCTATAATATCCAGCCAATCCAAGGAAACTTCGCAGTTCCGTCACGGTCGTAGGCCTCGGCCATTTCTCTACGGCTTCAATCTTAGATGGGTCCACTGATATCCCTTCTCCAGATACTATATGACCAAGAAATGCCACTCTGCTCAGCCAAAACTCGCACTTACTAAACTTCGCGTACAACGAATGTTCCCTTAACGTCTGCAGAACGATCCTTAAGTGTCCTTCGTGGTCCTCAGAACTCTTCGAATACACCAATATGTCATCAATGAAGACTATCACAAACTGATCCAGAAACTCCTTGAACACTCGATTCATCATGTCCATAAATGCGGCTGGAGCATTTGTCAATCCAAACGGCATAACTGTGAACTCATAGTGCCCATACCTCGTCCTAAAAGCAGTCTTAGGCACATCCTCTTTCTTAATCCTCAATTGGTGATAGCCTGTCCTTAGGTCTATCTTGGAGAACACACAAGCGCCTTGAAGTTGGTCGAACAGGTCATCAATCCTTGGCAGAGGATACTTGTTCTTGATCGTCACTTGGTTCAGCTGTCTGTAGTCGATGCACAGTCTTAGCGATCCATCTTTCTTCTTAACAAACAGCACCGGAGCTCCCCATGGTGAAGCACTGGGGCGGATAAATCCTTTATCCAAAAGCTCTTGCATCTGTACCTTCAACTCCTTCAACTCCGACAACGACATCCTATACGGTGCTTTCGAGATCGGCTCTGTTCCAGGTGCCAGTTCAATCACGAATTCTACCTCACGCTCAGGTGGCAATCCAGGCAACTCTTGAGGAAATACATCCGGATACTCACTCACTACAGGCACTTCCTCTAACTTCATTTCTTGAGCAGTCGAATCCAACACTGATGCCAAAAATCCCAGGCAACCTTCATCCATTAACTTGGTCGCTTCTAAAGATGAGATCCAAGGAATCGACGTTCCTCCACGATTTCCCTTAAATTCATACCCAGGGTGGCCTACTAGGTTTAGCTGTATGATACTCCTACTACAGTCTACCACTGCACCATGCCTAACTAGCCAATCCATGCCAACAATCACGTCGAAATCGTACATGGGCAGAACGGCTAAGTCAATTTCTTCTTGCCCATCGCCCAGAGCTAACTTACACCCCTTACATCCTAACGCAATAATTACTCTATCCTTCAACGGGGTGGTTACATGCAAGGTCACCTCCAATGGCTTAACATTCATCCCAGACAACTCAACAAAACGTGTAGATACGAAAGAGTGCGACGCTCCCGGATCAAACAAGGCATAAGCGGTATGACCACAGAGAGAAACGGTACCTGTGATCACCCCTGGCGCATTCTCAGCGTCCTTGCGCACCATTGCATATACTCGTCCCTGAGCAGGCGGACGGTTCTGGTTTCCCTGCGGAGCATTCACCATCTGCGGCTGCGGCGGTTGCTGCTGGAACGGGGGTCTCGGACCTTTCCTCGGGCAGTTCCTCAGAATATGCCCCGTCTGGCCACATCCAAAGCAGCCTCCAGTTTTCCTAGGGCAAGGGCTGTTCCCATGCCTCCTGCCACAGTCACGGCAGACCTGATTCCCAGGGAACGACGGTTTTCCCAGGGTTCTCCTCGCAGGTGGAACGAACCGGCGAGTGTCCTTCATTGGCCTCTTGCCAAAGTCCCTGAAGTTCCCTCTTGGCACGAACCGCGATCCAGAATGCGGCGGCCTTCTCCTGCAGATCTCGCTCAATTGCTAGAGCTCGCTCGTAAATCTCGTTGTAGTCCCTTAGCCCAGTGGCGATGATCAAACTCTTCAACTCGGGCCTCAATCCTTCCCTGAATCTCCTGGCCTTATCCCATGGGTCGTCAATCAGCCTTCGTGCGAACTGGGACAGCCTGGCAAATTCGCCCTTATACTGGTCCACGGTCAGCGATCCTTGGCGGAGCCTGATGAACTCTTCCATTTTCCTTTCCTGGGCTGCCTCAGAGAAATACTTGCCATTGAATGCTGTACAGAAGGCGGTCCAGTTCGGCCTCATACCATCCGGAAAGACTCGCCCTCTAGTGGCTTTCCACCAATCATCTGCAGTACCCTGAAGTTGATAAGTTGCCAACGAGACTTTCTCCTCATCTGCGCAACCCAACACGGAGAAAGCCTTCTCCAGCTGCTCGATCCACAAGGCAGCTACCTCAGGACCACCACTGCCATCAAACCTCGACGGCTGCAACTTCAGAAACTGCTCCACAATGTGATGAGTCTGACGTCCTCCATTTCTATGCCCATTGCCTCCATTGGCTCCATTTGCAGCGGCCAAGGCGGCCTCAGCTGCTTGGGCAACAGTGGCAGCTCTCTCAGCAGCTTGCCTAGCCATCAAGTTACTCACTTCAGTCAGAACCCTCATCATTTCTTCGATTCTGGGGTCCCCTTCAGACTCAGGAGCCCTCGAGCTCGATGCACCAGCAGTCGGTCTTCTGCCCCTATTGCTCATCCTTACTAAAACTCACACCTAAAACAAACGAAATTCCCATTCAGGAATTCGAAATTCTAAATCTAACAACCAAGCTTTCGTCTACTGTCGCGTCCACTGACATGTATATGCATGTAAATAATCGCTGCAGCTTAAATGCAGTTGAACCCGGTCGACATCTAGACTCAACCCTGCAAATGCATAACCCAGGCCACTCTGTTCGCAACCTCAACTAGAAGCCTGTCGGGAGCCGCTTCCTTGATCAGGTCTTTGCCCCGGCGACCACTCCCCGCCCTCATCGTTTCTTGGTGCGAACAGTTGTCCTAAGAAATTCATAGACAAAGAGAATCCCACTCCACGTGTCCCATACCATGCTTCATCATAGTTTTTAGACGTCCCGTCAATCCTGTCTCATACCAGGCTGACGGTCACCAAATCCAACAACATGAATGCATGCATTTCTTTCAAAATCCAAATCCCCTTTTTAACAACTTTCATTTGTAAACCATTTTGCCTTTAATGCAGAAGTCATGCAATGCATGATGGTCAGACAGCGCGCGACAGCCGACTAGGCATACAACCACATGCAATACCTCACAGACTAGCATTCAGCAATCAGCATCCAAACGCCCAACTCATGGGGCTCTGCCATAGAACCTTACCTCAGGTCCTGACGCACCTGCAGCTTAGCATGAAATACCTTATCCCAAGGTTACTCTAGACAATCAATTCCGCTAAGCAATCACATGCGCCAATCAAATCATGCATTCTACCCTTCCTAATCCTTAGGTCTAGGGTCTGTCTAACTAACTACCCCAAAATCATCAGCCTTATCACTCCAAGCCTCGAACGGTCTCGTATCGAGCTAACCTTGCTCTGATACCACTCGAACGGTGATGTCACGCCCCGGATCCCTTCTCGGGAATGCGGCATCCCGTTCCTGCGGAAGATACACCTCGCGCTCGCCTGGTTTACGATAAGCGACGGCCCAGGGATACTTTCCCTTCGTCGCGACCAGACGACGCAACTTGCGCCAAATTCTCATACCTGCGGAAGCGTGCCTCCTATCCATACACACAAGCATACATAGCAAAGGGGTAGCATGGACAAGATAAACATAAACAACATTTCATAAATACGATTAGCGTTAGGTACAGACTACCAAAAGAAAAACCACTAGCTGCAGATCATCCTACGCTCTATTAATCCTCAAAACATCGAGATTCTGCCAAGACTCAGTCCTCCTCGTCGGAATCCTCCACAGGGTCCTCCTCTGGATCCTCCTCCTCGGTATCCATCGCATCGCCCTCCTCGTGGCCATCTATCTCGGAGCGCCCTGGAGACGGCAACTCCTGCTTCGGGTCGGGGTCGATCACCTGGCCTCCATATTCTGCAGGCTGGAGCCAAAATGGGTCCTCCTCCATGGGAATCGGGGAATCTCTCTGGGGTCCCTCAAAGCCATGTAGACCCTCTCTAAACCACGCCTCGAATCTATGGGGTACTAAGTAAGGACCTCCCTGATCTACGAGCACATTCGTCACATGCCTATGCCACAGGGTAGCGTGCATATCAAAATGGAGAGTCTGGGTGTCCATCTGGATCGGCAGACCAAAAAGCATCGGTGGCACATCCATCACTGGCGACCTGAATCTGAAAAGGGCGGCAACCAACGCCAGTGAGTCGAGGACTCAGCAAGCTCACCACTAATCCTAGCGTAGGGTAGGATATACGAGTAGGGTCGGTCCCAACTAGTAACTAGGGATTGGTACTCGGAGTCCAACGCTCTCGATCTCCCCAGTTATCATCAAGCCTCATGTAGCCAATACGAGTGTCGTCACAACAATTCATGCAATACAGACGGGCAATATCGACAATTAACAATAACATTATGCAAATGCCACAGGCCTCAAACGGCCATCACAGATCCCATGGGTCAGCCCGCCTATCACTCCAATTCCCATCAGGGCTCTATCAACAGTGCCACACGGCATAAATCTCGGTGCCACATAGGCCCGTACCACACTGCGTTTCTGACGCCTTACGTTGGTCTCCCTTTTCTCTCCACTTCCCCTCAGGGCACAATCTCATGTCACATCTCCAGTGACTCATGCAATGCTCTGAATGTATGCAGGGCCCAGATGATCACATCAATAATTCAACACAGAGCATGCATGCCAATAATCATAAGTGCAAGACAGAGCACATCAGTCAACCAATTGGTACATCTCATGACCAACGAACCAAGCAGACATAGATCAATTAGCCCTATCCACAAAGTTTCGATAACCCAAGTCCGCCTTACATCTTAAATAGTGGTCTACTATACTATCAATTATCCAAGGACAATCCACTAATCGAGCCCATATAAACTAAGGTCTAATCTAATGAAGGGCCTCTAATTAATCAAGCTAAGTTCGACTGGGCCTAAGGCCCACTTCAATAGTTGAGGTCCAATAACTAATTCTTAAATTAATTCATATGGGTTGGGCCTATTATTTTATTAATTTCGTGCAAGGCCCAAGCCCATTTCTAAAGGTTTACTATTCAAGCCCATATTCATTATTTTAGGCCCAATTCAAGTACCCAAGCCCATATGCATTTCTGGGTTTCATTCTTTAATGTTCATGGACTTAATTTAGGCCCAATTTAAAAGGATTTTCGTCTATTAGTGGCCCATTAATTAGATTAGGCCCATTTTGTTTAGTTTTGGCCCAATTACTTGAAATAAAGACTCCTAAGCCCAACACTTTACTTTGGCCCGTTAAACCACACACTCAAGCCCATAATCTCGGTCCACCAACCATATTTCCGAGGCCCATTCATAAGCCTAATTTCGTCCATCATCATGCCCATTAATTTCACTTAGGCCCGGTAGCTTGTTTTTGATCCATTTAGTGTAAATTAAGTCCCCTAAACCCATTGATACCTCACGGCCTCACCAACACACGCCTACCTCACCATTTGCAGCCCACACTTAGTATTTTAGGGCTCATTCCACATACTAACAGCCCCCATTTTTAACTCAAATCAAGATTTCCAACATGTTTAGTCCATGGTAAACTTACCCTTATTCTCATTTCAACCTCACATCAAGCCTAACCGTCTCTAGCCTATCTTCCTACACGCATATACTACTAACCTAAACTAGAGTTAGTAGTAGAGCTTACCAAATGAAGTGGAATGGTGATGACAACGAAGGGTACACCGGGCGGCCGAGAGAGTGCTAACGGCAAGGGAGGAGTGGGCGGCGGTTTGTGGTTGCTTCGGCGAGTCCACGAGGTTCCACGGTCCCTAAGACATCATCCCACGAGTCAAGGGAGGTGAGGAGATGGAGAAACCAGCTACGGTGGCCGGGGAATGATGAAACGACGACGACGACGACGACGACGACGGGGAATGGCCGAACAACCAAGGGAGAGAGAGAGAGACGGTGAAGGTTGGTCGGGCCTCAAGGAGGCTCTCAAGGCCACGAAAAGAAGAGAAAAAGGAGTTGAGGGACTTACCGAATGAAGATGGAACGGCGGTGGCGGCGGAGGAAGCTCGGACGGCGGCGGCAACGTGGCGGAGCGGGCGGCCGGGCGAGCAAACAAGAAGGGAAAGGAAGAAGAAGGGGAGTGAGGGAGTGGCCGAAAATGGGAGAGTGAGGGAGGAGAGAGAGGTTTATGTGGGTTATAGTGAAATTCAAAATAAGATAATGGGGTTAGGTTGAATAGTGACAAGGATATGATGTTTACTATGCTTGAATGACACTTGATTTACTTGATGGATTGATGGATTGACATCCTTGGAAATTGTGCCATGATGTGACCGATGGATTTAATTGATTGATTGACAAGACATCGATTGATTTGACAACTGATTTGACTTGTCTCGATTTGCGTGCCAAATGCACCGATCGGGTCCCGAGCGCGAACGAATTTCAGACAAGATTTGATTTCGATTATTCGAATCTACTCTCAAAAATCCTAATTCAACTAATCCTAAGGACTGAGCATTTACCGGGGGCATTTCGGTAATTTTCCATTGACGTCTTGCTTCTCGACGTACACCGGCTGTCTGCCCTTCTGGCGACATTTCTGAAATTGACTTTATTTCGCAATTGTGTTTGTCTTACTAATTCGATTGTCCGAAGTCGGATTTCATTTCGTGGTCAATTTCATTAATTTACGACTCTGTCTCTGTCTCAGACCAACGGGCGGCTGTTTGGAAAAATTCTCCCCAGTTAGCCTTTCCCCTTCGGTTGGTCATCTCAGGGTAGCTAATCCTGAGTGAGCGTCGATCAGAGGGTATTAACGAAGTGTTTCCATTCATCCAGAAATTCCGATAATTGGATCGAATTTTCAGACTGTTACATGTCCCATACCAGGCTGACGGTCACCAAATCCAACAACATGAATGCATTTATTTCTTTCAAAATCCAAATCTCCTTTTTCAACAATAATCTTCCATTTCTAAACCATTTTGCTTTCGGTGCAGAAATCATGCAATGCATGATGGTCAAGCAGCGCACGACAGCCGACTAGGCATACAATCACATGCAATACCTCACAGACTAACATTCAGCAATTATCATTCAAGCGCCCAACTCATGGGGCTCTCCCATAGAACCTTACCTCAGGTCCTGACGCACCTGCAGCTTAGCATGAAATACCTTATCCCAAGGTTACTCTAGACAATCAATTCCGCTAAGCAATCACATGCGCCAATCAAATCATGCATTCTACCCTTCCTAATCCATAGGTCTAGGGTCTGTCTAACTAACTACCCCAAAATCATCAGCCTTATCACTCCAAACCTCGAACGGTCTCGTATCGAGCTGACCTTGCTCTGATACCACTCGAACGGTGATGTCACGCCCCGGATCCCTTCTCGGGAACGCGGCATCCCGTTCCTGCGGAAGATACACCTCGCGCTCGCCTGGTTCACGATAAGCGACGGCCCAGGGATACTTTCTCTTCGTCGCGACTAGACGACGACGCAACTTGTGCCAAATTCTCATACCTGCGGAAGCGTGCCTCCTATCCATACACACAAGCATACATAGCAAAGGGGTAGCATGGACAAGATAAACATAAACAACATTTCATAAATACGATTAGCGTTAGGTACAGACTACCAAAAGAAAACCACTAGCTGTAGATCATCCTACGCTCTACTAATCCTCAAAACATTGAGATTCTGCCATAACTCAGTCCTCCTCGTCGGAATCCTCCACAGGGTCCTCCTCTGGATCCTCCTCCTCGGTATCCATCGCATCGCCCTCCTCGTGGCCATCTATCTCGGAGCGCCCTGGAGACGGCAACTCCTGCTTCGGGTCGGGGTCGATCACCTGGCCTCCATATTCTGCAGGCTGGAGCCAAAACGGGTCCTCCTCCATGGGAATCGGGGAATCTCTCTGGGGTCCCTCAAAGCCATGTAGGCCCTCTCTAAACCAAGCCTCGAATCTATGGGGCACTAAGTAAGGACCTCCCTGATCTACGAGCACGGTCGTCACATGCCTATGCCACAGGGTAGCGTGCATGTCAAAATGGAGGGTAACCTAGGTGTCCATCTGGATCGGCAGACCAAAAAGCATCGGTGGCACATCCATCACTGGCGACCTGGATCTGAAAAAGGTGGCAACCAACGTCAGTGAGTCGAGGACTCGGCAAGCTCACCACTAATCCTAGCGTAGGGTAGGATATACGAGTGGGGTCGGTCCTAACTAGTAACTAGGGTTTGGTACTCGGAGTCCAACGTTCTCGATCTCCCCAGTTATCATCACGCCTCATATAGCCAATACGAGTTTCGTCACAACAATTCATGCAATACAGACGGGCAATATCGACAATCAGCAATAACATTATGCAAATGCCACAGGCCTCAAACGGCCATCACAGATCCCATGGATCAGCCCGCCTATCACTCCAATTCCCATCAGGGCTCTACCAACAGTGCCACACGGCATGCCACGCTGCGTCTCGAACGCCTTATGCTGGCCTCCCTTTTCTCTCCATCTCCCATCAGGGCGCTACCAACAGTGCCACACGGCATGAATCTCGGTGCCACATAGGCCCGTACCACACTGCGTTTCTGACGCCTTACGTTGGTCTCCCTTTTCTCTCCATTTCCCCTCAGGGCACAATCTCGTGTCACATCCCCAGTGACTCATGCAATGCTCTGAATGTATGCAGGGCCTAGATAATCACATCAATAACTTAACACAGAGCATGCATGCAAATAAATACAAGTGCAGGAGTAGAGCACATCATTCAATCGATCAGTGAACCTCACGTTCATCAACCAAACAGACATGGATCGTAGGCCTCTACTTTCAAAGTCTCGATCATCTAAATTCGCCTTACATCTCATACAGGAGTCTGTCATTGTCATCACTTACTCAAGGGCAACTCGTTAATCAAACCCATATAAACCAAGGTCTAATCTAATTAAGAACCTCTAATTAATCAAGCTAAGTTCGACTGGGCCTAAGGCCCACTTCAATAGTTGAGGTCCAATAATTAATTCTTAAATTAATTCATAGGGGTTGGGCCTATTATTTTATTAATTTCGTGCAAGGCCCAAGCCCATTTCTAAAGGTTTACTATTCAAGCCCATATTCATTATTTTAGGCCCAATTCAAGTACCCAAGCCCATATACATTTTTGGGTTTCATTCTTTAATTTTCATGGACTTAATTTAGGCCCAATTTAAGTGAATTTTCGTCCATTAGTGGCCCATTAATTAGATTAGGCCCATTTTGTTTAGTTTTGGCCCAATTGCTCGAAATAAAGACTCCTAAGCCCAACACTTTACTTTGGCCCGTTAAACCACATACTCAAGCCCATAATTTCGGTCCACCAACCATATTTCCGAGGCCCATTCATAAGCCTAATTTCGCCCACCATCATGCCCATAAATTTCATTTAGGCCCGGTAGCTTGTTTTTGATCCGTTTAGTGCAAATTAAGTCCCCTAAGCCCACTAATACCTCACGGCCACTCCATCACACGCTTAAGCCATCACTCACAGCCCACATTCACCTCTTTCCAGACCCATTTCGCCCATGGACAGCCCCCTCCTACGGCCTAAACAACTTCCCATTGGATTAGCTTAGGGAACATCATGCTTAACCACATACATTAGCCTCTAATCATCGAAAATAACCATCTTTACACTACGCCATACGCATATACATCAAACCTAAGCCAAGGTTAGAGGTGGAGCTTACCTTAGAGGAGCCGAAATGAAGGCGAAGACGACGAAGGTTCAACCGGCCGATTGGGGGCTCACGGCTCAACGGGGAGTAGGGGCTGTTCGCGGAAGGTTCGGCCACCTTCAAGAGCTCCACGGACCTAAATGTGTTAGTTCTAGACATTAGAGGAGTGGGGGAAGGCGGCGGATCAAGCTTGGCCAGCCCGAAGGCTCACGGCCAAGTTGATCGTGACGGACGACGACGACGATGATGAGGGACGGTGAGGTTGAGGGGCGGCTTCAAGAGGTTCCCATGGCCATAGAACAACAAGGAAAGGAAGAGAAGAGGCTTACCTCAAGGTGGTGACGACGGAGGAAGATGGCGGCTTGAGGCGGGCGACGGTGGCCGACGGGGAGGGAGAGAACCGAGAGAGTTGAGAGGGGAGGGAGAGTTTTCGGGAGAGGGAGAGAGAGAGGGGAGTGCCGAAAATGAAAAGTGAGGGAGGAGAGAGAGGGGGTAAGTGTGTTAGGTGAGGTGAATAGTGCAAATAGTGTAGAATAGTGACTAGGATTGATTTTGTACTTTGACATGTTGATTGACATTCTTGGGAATTGAACCATGATTGACTTGCCTTGGAAATTGTGCCATGATGTGATTGATGGATTGACAAGATGTTTGATTGATTTGACGACTGATTTGACTTGTCTCGATTTGCGTGCCAAATGCACCGATCGGGTCTCGAGCGCGAACGAATTTTAGACAGGATTTGATTTCGATTAGTCGAACCTACTCTCAAAAATCCTAATTCTATTAATCCTAAGGACTGAGCATTTACCGGGGGCATTTCGGTAATTTTCCATTGACGTCTTGCTTCTCGACGTACACCGGCTGTCTGCCCTTCTGGCGACATTTCTGAAACTGACTTTATTTCTTAATTGTGTTTGTCTTACTAATTCGATTGTCCGAAGTCGGATTTCATTTCGTGGTCAATTTCATTAATTTACGACTCTGTCTCTGTCTCAGACCAACGGGCGGCGGTTTGGAAAATTCTCCCCAGTTAGCCTTTCCCCTTCGGTTGGTCATCTCAGGGTAGCTAATCCTGAGTGAGCGTCGATCAGAGGGTATTAACGAAGTGTCTCCATTCCTTTAGAAATTCCGATATTTGGGTCGAATTTTCAGACTATTACAGATGACCTGTTTGATCAACTTCAAGGCGCATGTGTGTTCTCCAAGATAGACCTAAGGACAGGCTATCACCAATTGAGGATTAAGAAGGAGGACGTGCCCAAGACTGCCTTTCGGACGAGGTATGGGCGCTATGAGTTCACAGTTATGCCGTTTGGATTGACGAACGCCCCAGCAGCATTTATGGACATGATGAATCGAGTGTTCAAGGAGTTTCTGGATCAGTTCGTGATAGTCTTCATTGATGACATTTTGGTGTATTCGAAGAGTTCTGAGGACCACGAGGAACACTTAAGAATTGTCCTGCAGATGCTAAGGGAACACTCGCTATATGCGAAGTTTAGTAAGTGTGAGTTCTGGTTGAGCAGAGTGGCGTTTCTTGGACATATAGTATCTGGAGAAGGAATATCAGTGGACCCCGCTAAGATCGAGGCGGTGGAGAAGTGGCCGAGGCCAACAACTGTGACTGAAGTACGAAGTTTTCTTGGATTGGCTGGGTATTACAGACGCTTTGTGGAAAGGTTCTCGGTGTTAGCATCTCCTCTGACCCATTTGTTGAAGAAGGAAACAAGGTTTGAATGGACCGAGAGGTGCGAGGAAAGTTTTCAGGAGTTGAAGGAACGATTGACGTCCGCACCAGTGCTAACCATCCCGTCTGGACCTGGAGGGTTTGAAATATACAGCGATGCGTCATTAAGAGGACTGGGATGTGTCTTGATGCAGCATGGACGAGTAGTAGCTTATGCATCTAGACAGCTGAGGCCGCATGAGATGAACTACCCGACGCATGACTTGGAGTTAGCTGCCATAGTGTTCGCATTGAAGATTTGGAGACATTATTTGGTGGGAGAGAAGTTCCAGATTTACACCGATCATGAGAGTTTGAAGTATTTGTTTTCGCAGAAAGAACTGAATATGAGGCAGCGTCGTTGGATGGAGCTGTTGAAGGACTACGACTGCGATATTTTGTACCATCCAGGAAAGGCGAATAAAGTGGCGGATGCTCTGAGCAGGAAGTCGAGCATTGCGCATATGATGGTCAAGGAATGGACATTACTGGAGGAAATCAGAGATTCTGAGTTCAAGGTCGAGGTAGGAAACCTCTCGAGTCTGATGGCTACATTGCAGATTGAACCAGAGATTCAGCTAAGGATCAAAGAGTTGCAGTCTGCGGATCCGGATATCCAGAAGATTGTGATGACGAATGCAGATGAGAGGAAGGCTGAGTTCCAAGTAACTACTGATGGAATATTGAAGTTTAGAGGACGTCTGTGCGTGCCAAACGATGAAGAGCTGAAGGAAAGGATTTTGGCTGAGGCGCACAGAAGTAACTACAGTATTCATCCAGGAAGTACGAAGATGTATCAGAATTTGCGTCAGCATTATTGGTGGAATGGAATGAAGGTGGATGTGGCTAAGCATGTAGCTAAGTGTCTGACGTGCCAACAGGTAAAGGCACAACATTGCAAGCCTGGAGGATTATTGCAACCATTGGAAATCCCAGAATGGAAATGGGAGCATGTCACTATGGATTTTGTGACAGGATTGCCAAGAAGTCAGAGAGGCAATGATTCGATATGGGTAATAGTGGACAGACTGACGAAATCAGCTCATTTCATTGCAGTACGAAAGGACTCGACCTTAGAGAAGTTGGCTGAGTTGTACGTGAGGCAGGTCGTGAGGTTGCATGGGGTACCAGTAAGTATTGTATCAGACAGAGATCCTCGTTTCACAGCTACATTTTGGAAGAGTTTGCAGGGTGCTTTGGGAACCGAGTTGAGATTCAGTACAGCCTACCATCCTCAGACAGACGGTCAGTCAGAAAGGACTATACAGACTTTGGAGGACATGTTGAGAGCTTGTGTGATTGATTTCAAAGGTGGTTGGGAAGAGCAGTTGCACTTGGTAGAATTTGCCTACAACAACAGTTATCAGCAGAGTATCAGAATGGCACCATTTGAGGCATTATATGGGAGAGCTTGCAGAACTCCGATTTGTTGGGACGAGGTTGGTGAGAAAAGCATAACAGGCCCAGAGTTAGTGCAGCAGTCAGTTGAGGCGGTCAAGGTGATCAGAGATAGACTGAGGACAGCTCAGAGCAGGCAGAAAAGTTATGCAGACATGAGACGTAAGCCATTGGAGTTTCAAGTTGGAGACCATGTCTTCCTAAAGGTGTCACCGATGCGAGGACTATCTCGGTTTGGCAAGAAAGGAAAGCTGAGTCCAAGATTTGTTGGGCCATTCGAGGTTTTGGAAAAGATCAGGACACTGGCTTATCGTCTAGCACTGCCGCCGAATTTGTCGCAGATTCACAACGTGTTTCATGTATCGATGCTTCGGAAGTACGAGCCGGACCCTGGCCATATACTCGATCATGAAGTCATTGAAATGGATGACCGCGTCTCGTATGTGGAAAGGCCAGTAAGGATTGAAGATCGTAAGGAGCAGGTCCTGAGGAATAAGACAATACCGCTGGTCAAGGTTATCTGGGAGCACCATGGGACCGAGGGAGCGACTTGGGAAAGTGAGAACGAGATGAAGAAGAAGTATCCGTATTTGTTTGAAAAGACCAGTGTAATTTTCGTTTTGTTGTAAGGACGGGTGGATTGTAAATTTCGAGGACGAAATTTTTATAAGAAGGGAAGAATTGTGACAGTCTGAAAATTCGACCCGATTGTCGGAAATTCTAAATGAATGGAAATACTTCGTTAATACACTCTGATCGACGCTCACTCAGGATTAGCTACCCTGAGTTGACCAACCGAAGGGGAAAATGTCACGCCCCGGATCCCTTCTCGGGAACGCGGCATCCCGTTCCTGCTGAAGATACACCTCGCGCTCGCCTGGTTCATGATAAGCGACGGCCCAGGGATACTTTCTCTTCGTCGCGACCAGACGACGCAACTTGCGCCAAATTCTCATACCTGCGGAAGCGTGCCTCCTATCCATACACACAAGCATACATAGCAAAGGGGGTAGCATGGACAAGATATACATAAACAACATTTCATAAATACGATTAGCGTTAGGTACAGACTACCAAAAGAAAACCACTAGCTGTAGATCATCCTACGCTCTACTAATCCTCAAAACATCGGAATTCTGCCATGACTCAGTCCTCCTCGTCGGAATCCTCCACAGGGTCCTCCTTTGAATCCTCCTCCTCGGTATCCATCGCCTCGCCCTCCTCGTGGCCATCTATCTCGGAGCGCCCTGGAGACGGCAACTCCTGCTTCGGGTCGGGGTCGATCACCTGGCCTCCATATTCTGCAGGCTGGAGCCAAAACGGGTCCTCCTCCATGGGAATCGGGGAATCTCTCTGGGGTCCCTCAAAGCCATGTAGGCCCTCTCTAAACCAAGCCTCGAATCAATGGGGCACTAAATAAGGACCTCCCTGATCTACGAGCACAGTCGTCACATGCCTATGCCACAGGGTAGCGTGCATATCAAAATGGAGGGTAACTTGGGTGTCCATCTGGATCGGCAGACCAAAAAGCATCGGTGGTGCATCCATCACTGGCGACCTGGATCTGAAAAAGGTGGCAACCAACGCCAGTGAGTCGAGGACTCAGCAAGCTCACCACTAATCCTAGCGTAGGGTAGGATATACGAGTGGGGTCGGTCCTAACCAGTAACTAGGGTTCAGGATTCAAAGTTCAACGCTCTCGATCTCCCCAGTTATTATCACCCCTCATGTAGCCAATACGAGTTTCATCATAACAATTCATACAATACAGACGGGCGATATCTACAATTAGCAATCATAGCATGCAAATGCCACAGGCCTCAAACGGCCATCATAGATCCCAAGGATCAGCCCGCCTATCACTCCAATTCCCATCAGGGCTCTACCAACAGTGCCACACGGCATGCCACGCTGCGTCTCGGACGCCTTATGCTGGCCTCCCTTTTCTCTCCATCTCCCACCAGGGCGCTACCAACAGTGCCACACGGCAGTAATCTCGGTGCCACATAGGCCCGTACCACACTGCGTTCCTGACGCCTTACGTTGGTCTCCCTTTTCTCTCCATTTCCCCTCAGGGCACAATCTCATGTCACATCCCCAGTGACTCATGCAATGCTCTGAATGTATGCAGGGCCCAGATGATCACATCAATAACTCAACACAGAGCATGCATGCAAATAAATACAAGTGCAGGAGTAGAGCACATCATTCAATCGATCAGTGAACCTCACGTTCATCAACCAAACAGACATGGATCGTAGGCCTCTACTTTCAAAGTCTCGATCATCTAAATTCGCCTTACATCTCATACAGGAGTCTGTCATTGTCATCACTTACTCAAGGGCAACTCGTTAATCAAACCCATATAAACCAAGGTCTAATCTAATTAAGAACCTCTAATTAATCAAGCTAAGTTCGACTGGGCCTAAGGCCCACTTCAATAGTTGAGGTCCAATAATTAATTCTTAAATTAATTCATAGGGGTTGGGCCTATTATTTTATTAATTTCGTGCAAGGCCCAAGCCCATTTCTAAAGGTTTACTATTCAAGCCCATATTCATTATTTTAGGCCCAATTCAAGTACCCAAGCCCATATACATTTTTGGGTTTCATTCTTTAATGTTCATGGACTTAATTTAGGCCCAATTTAAGAGGATTTTCGTCCATTAGTGGCCCACTAGCTAGATTTGGCCCATTTTGATTAGTTTTGGCCCAATTACTTAATTTTAAAGCTTTCAAGCCCATTATTTCCCTTCGGCCCATTAAGTACACGCCTAAGCCCACATTTGCAGCCCACTAATCATGTTTTCAAGGCCCATTCGGATGGTGGATATCAACCATTAGTAAGTCCATTAGTTGTATTTAGGCCCGGTAGCTCGTATTAGGTCCGATTCACGTGATTTAAGTCTCGAAGCCCATTAATCCCTTTCGGTCCACCCTATACATGCCTAGACCGAATTTCCACAGCCTTGTATACCACATTTCCAGCCCTCTACAAGCCTCCAAACTCTTAGTTTAACCCCTTGCACCATGCACATAACGCAACCTTACTTGTCTAGGCCTGAACCATGCAATCTCTTTACTAAAATCATCATAATCGGCCTCTATTAACATTCCACAAATGTATATTACTAACCTAAACAAAGATTAGGGGTAGAGCTTACCGGATATGGGTTGGAAATGACGACGACGCGAGGCGGAGCAAGGAACGGCCAAGTGTGGCTCATGGCCTACAAGGGAATTTGGGTTGGCTCGGTCAACAAACGGCTTCGAATAGCCGTGGAAAATGAAGACAAGGGAGCTTTGAGCACTTACCAAAGAGTGTGGGTGGCCGGAGGACGGTGGAAACGACGGCGATGTTGGCTCGGCTACACGGAGGAACCGAGAGAGAGAGAGACGGTGAGGTAGGTTCGGCGTCCAAAGGGCCTCACGGCCATGGAGAATGGAGAGAGAAGGGTCCAAGGAAGCTTACCTAGGCAACGGCTTGAAGGATGATGATCGACGGCAACGGCGGAACCGGGCGGCCGAACGACGGGGAGGAGGAGCTCTCGGGCGGCGGTGGAGCAAGGAAGGAGAAGGAGAAAAAAAAGAAGAGAGGGAGAGGGAGAGAGAGGTTCGGCCGAATGGGGGTGAGGGAGGAGAGAGTGAGAGAAGGGTAAGATTTAAGTGAAATTCAAATGGGTTAGTGGATTAGGTGAAATAGTGACTTGTACTTGAAATGACAAATGGAGTGACTTGATGGATTGCATTGGGAATTGGTTTGATTGATTTGACAACTGATTTGACTTGCCTCGATTTGCGTGCCAAATGCACCGATCGGGTCTCGAGCGCGAACGAATTTTAGACAGGATTTGATTTCGATTAGTCGAACCTACTCTCAAAAATCCTAATTCTATTAATCCTAAGGACTGAGCATTTACCGGGGGCATTTCGGTAATTTTCCATTGACGTCTTGCTTCTCGACGTACACCGGCTGTCTGCCCTTCTGGCGACATTTCTGAAACTGACTTTATTTCTTAATTCTGTTTGTCTTACTAATTCGATTGTCCGAAGTCGGATTTCATTTCGTGGTCAATTTCATTAATTTACGACTCTGTCTCTGTCTCAGACCAACGGGCGGCTGTTTGGAAAATTCTCCCCAGTTAGCCTTTCCCCTTCGGTTGGTCATCTCAGGGTAGCTAATCCTGAGTGAGCGTCGATCAGAGGTATTGACGAAGTGTTTCCATTCCTTTAGAAATTCCGATATTTGGGTCGAATTTTCAGATTGTTACAGAAAAGCTATCTGGAAAGAATTTTCCAAACAGCCGCCCGTTGGTCTGAGACAGAGACAGAGTCGTTATTTAATGAAATTGACCACAAAATGAAATCCGACTTTGGATAATCGAATCAGTAAGATAAACACAATTAAGAAATGAACTCAGTTTCAGAAATGTCGCCAGAAGGGCAGATAGCCGGTGTACGTCGTGAAGCAAGATGTGATTGGAAAATTACCGAAATGCCCCCGGTAAATGCTCAGTCCTTAGGATTAGTTGAATTAGGATTTTTGAGAGTAGATTCGGTGAATCGAAATCAAATCTTGTCTGAAATTCGTTCGCGCTCGAGACCCGATCGGTGCATTTGGCACGCAAATCGAGACAACTCAAATCAGTTGTCAAACCAATCGATGTCTTGTCAATCAATCAGTCACATCATGGCACAATTTCCAAGAATGTCAACCCATCAATCCATCAAGTAAATCAAGTGTCATTCAAGCATAGTAAACATCATATCCCTAACACTATTACCCCATTACCTACCCCACTAACCCATTTGAATTTGACTTAAGCCTTGCCTTCTCTCTCTCCTCCCTCACTTCCTCTCATTTTCGGCCACTCCCTCACTCCTCTCTCTCCCGAAATCTCTCTCTCTCCCTCGGTGGTCCTCTCGGCCGCCACCGTTGGCCGCCTCAAGCCGCCGCCCGTCCGCCACTTTCCGGCCGCCGTTGCCACCGTCCCGCCTCTAAGTCACCTCGGTAAGTTTCCCCTCCTCCTTCTCCTCGCCGTTTCGTAGCTTGAAAGCCACTTTGAAGCCGACCCTAACTCTCCCTCTCCCTCGGGTTTTCTCCAGCCGGCACCGTCCAACCGCCACCATCATCGTCGTCGTACGGCCACCGCCATCCACGTACGCACCGTGGTAAGCTCCCTAGCCTTCTTCTCTTTCATTTTCTTGGCCGACCAACTCCATTTGAAACCCGAACCAGCCTCGTTCCCCTTGTAGGCCGAGAGCCTCTCTTGAGCCGCCGGTGTTCTCTTCGTCGTTGCCGCTCATTCCATCCCATTTTAGGTAAGCTCTACTACTAATCTTGGTTTAGGTTAGTAGTATATGTAGGTGGAATGTGAAATAGAGGACTGAATGTGGTGATTTTCGGAGAAGATTGCATGGTTAAAGGTTAAGCAAGTTATGTTAGTTAAGGTGATTAGTGTGTTAGGTTAAACTAAGAGTTTAGAGACTTGGAGAGGGCTGGAAATCATGTACATTGGACTGCGAATGAGTGACTTGGGCGTGTATGAGGTGGACCGAAATGTGTTAGTGGGCTTGGGACTTAAATTATGCAAGTTAGACCTAAATTAAGCTAACGGGCCTAAGATACCCTAATGGACTTGCTAATGGACGAGATTAACAATCTGAATGGGTCCCGAAAACATAATTAGTGGGCTGATTTAGTGGGCTTAGACGTGTACCTTAATGGGCCAAAGGATAATAATGGGCTTAGGAGCCTTTAATTCAAGTAATTAGACCCAAGTGATGCAAGATGGGCTTAATTTGTAATGGTGGGCCTCAATGGACGAAAATCTACTTAATTTGGGCCAAATCTATAATTTTGAATATTAAAATATGAAGCCTAATGAGATACATGGGCTTGGGAAATCAAATTGGGCTTGAAATAGTTGAAACGGGCTTAAATGGATAACCTTTAACAATGGGCTTGGGCCCCACACGAAATTTAATATTAATAACGGGCCCAAACCATATATTTAATTTAAGAAATAAATTATGGGCCTCAAACCTTGAAGTGGGCCTTAGGCCCAGTCGAACCTAATTCAATTAATTAGACCCTTACTTAGGTTAAACCTTGGTTTTTATGGGTTCAATTAGGGGATCGCCTATGGTGAGCAATAGTATGACCGGATCGCGAGTATGATGTTAATACGAGCCTAGATGATCGAGAATCTAAATGTCTAGTACTAACCTTACGATCGTATGGCATGATGAACCTGAGATCTTATTAGACGATCAATTGATGTACTCTGTTCTTGTACTTGTGTACTTTGGCATGCATGCTCTGTGTTTGAACTACTGTTGCAATCGTTTGGGCCCCGCGTACATTCAGAGCATTGCATGAGTCACCGAAGATGTGACATGAGAATGTGCCCAAGATGGGAAAATGGAGAGAAAAGGGAGACCAATGTAAGGCGTCAGAAACGCAGTGTGGTAATTGCCGTGTGGCACTGAGATTGAGCCCTGATGGGAATTGGAGCGATAGGCGGGTTGATCCATGGGATCCATGATGGCCGCTTGAGGCCTGCAGCATTGCATGACATGACTGCTGATTGTTTGATATTGCCCGTCTGTATTGTACAACTTGTATTATTATGTGGTTCGTGACGGTTTCGATGGGCTATAGTATCTTGGGAGATCGAGAGTGGTTGGATCCCGAACCCTGAAACCTAGATATTGGTTAGGACCGACCCCACTTGTATATCCTACCCTACGCTAGGATTAGTGGTGAGCTTGCTGAGTCCTCGACTCACTGGTAGTGGTTACCTTCCTTTTTCAGATCCCAGACGCTAGTGATGGCTGCACCTCCGATGCTTTTTGGACTGCCGATTCAGATGGACACTCAGATCACCCTCCATTTTGATATGCACGCTACCCTGTGGCATCGGCATGTGACGACTGTACTCGTAGATCAGGGAGGTCCTTACCTAGTGCCCCATAGGTTCGAGGCGTGGTTTAGAGAGGGCCTCCATGGCTTTGAGGGACCCCAGAGAGATTCCCCGATACCCATGGAGGAGGACCCATTCTGGCTATAGCCTGCCGAGTATGGAGGCCAGGTGATCGACCCCGACCCACTGCAGGAGTTGCCGTCCCCTGGACGATCTGAGATTGATGGCCACGAGGAGGGTGATGCCATGGATACAGATGAGGAGGATCCAGAAGAGGACCCCGTGGAGGATTCCGACGAGGAGCCTGAGGAGGACTGAGTTTCAGATGCTGGTCTGGTATTTTGATGTATGTTGAGAGCGTAGGTTAGGCAGCAGGTTGTGGTTTCTTTTTGGGGTCTGTACCTAACGCTTGATATGTATATAATGCTGTTTGTATTTACCTTGTCTATGCTACCCTTTGCTATGCATGCTTGTGTGTGAGGATAAGAGGCACGCTTCTGCAGGTTCGTAAGTTTACTGAGGACGCGCCGTCTGGTTGCGACGAAGAGATTCATCCTGGGCCGTCGAACTTTTGAAACCAGGCGAGCGCGAGGTGTATCTTCCGCAGGGACGGGATGCTGCGTTCCCGAATAGGGATCCGGGGCGTGACACTCTAAATCCCATCAGGGCTCATTCTCAGTGCCACACGGCAAATACCACACTGCGTTTCTAACGCCTTACGTTGGTCTCCCTTTTCTCTCCATTTCCCATCTTAGGCACATTCTCATGTCACAACTCCGGTGACTCATGTAATGCTCTGAATGTATGCGGGGCCCAAATGATTGCACCAGTAATTCAAACACAGAGCATGCATGCCAAAGTACACAAGTACAAGAACAGAGCACATCAATTGATCGTCTAATAAATCTCATGTTCATTGTGCCATACGATCATAGGATTAAGGCTATATACTCAGATTCTCGATCATCTAGGCTCGCATTAACATCTTACTCGCGATCCTGTCATACCATTGCTTACCATAGGCGATCCCCTAATTGGACCCACATGAACCAAGGTTCAGCCTAAGTAAGGGTCTAACTAAATAAGTTAAGTTCGACTGGGCCTAAGGCCCACTTCAAGATTTGAGGCCCATGATTTATTTCTTAAATTAAATATGTGGTTTGGGCCCATTATTATTATTAAATTCGTGTAGGGCCCAAGCCCATTGTTAAAGATTATCCATTTAAGCCCATTTCAACTATTTCAGGCCCAATTTGATAACCCAAGCCCATATATATCATTAGGCTTCATATTTTAATATTCAAAATTATAGGTTAGGCCCAAATTAAGTAAATTTTCGTCCATTGAGGCCTACCATTACAAATTAAGCCCATCTTGCATCACTTTGGTCCAATTTCTTGAATTAAAGGCTCCTAAGCCCATTAGTATCCTTTGGCCCATTAGGGTACACGCCTAAGCCCACTAAATCAGCCCACTAATCATGTTTTCGGGGCCCAATTAGATTATTAATTTCATCCATTAGCAAGCCCGTTAGAGTACTTTAGGCCCGTTAGCTCATTTTAGGTTAAATTCGCCTAATTTAGACCTCCAGCCTCTTAATCACACACGGCCTATACCTCCCACACCTACATCAGCCCCTAACAGCCACTCCAAGGCCCATTATAATACTTCTAAGTCCAAGTACAAGGCCCGGCCAAAACATACCCTAGTTTGCTTCAAACCGATCGACTATCATTCTTCACAAGTTCCAAAATTCCATATCACCGGTCCCTAATAATATTAACCAAGCAAGTATACAACAAGCCTAAGCTAAGATTAGTAGTGGAACTTACTTGGTTGGACCGGAATTGACAACGACGGACGACGGAGCGAGGAATGGCCGAATGAGGTTCACGGCAAAGGGAGGAGGAGAGGCGGCTGTTCCGGGCTGTTCAAGGGGCTCCAAGAGTCCTAAGACAACCATTTACCATGCCAAAAATGTGAGGAATGCAAGGGAACAAGGTGGGGCAAGTTCGGGTCCAAGTTGAAACAAGACGACGAGCGGAACGACGAAGAAAAGGGGGCTGTTTGGGCGTCCATAAGGGGCGGTCCTTCCACGAAAATGAGAGGGAGGAGGGTTGAGGGACTTACCAAGATGAGGGGACGATGAGGGATGGCCGACGGCGACGGCAAGGGCGGTACGGACGGAGGGGCTCCTCGGCGGCCGAACGAAGAAGGAAAGGAGGAGAGGGAGAGAGAGAGCTTTCGGGAGAGAGAGGGAAGTGTGGGAGTGGCCGAAAATGAGGGGTGAGGAGGAGAGAGAGAAGGTGATATGGTTTTGGTGAAAATCAAAGAGAAGAGATAATGGGGTTAGGTGAGGTAAATAGTGACTAGGATATGACATGTACTCTTGATTGTACTTGGATTTGACTTGATGGATTTGCATGGGAACTTGTGCCATGATTGACCGATGGATTTGATTGATGGATTGACAAGACATCGATTGATTTGACAACTGATTTGACTTGTCTCGATTTGCGTGCCAAATGCACCGATCGGGTCCCGAGCGCGAACGAATTTCAGACAGGATTAGATTTCGATTAATCGAATCTACTCTCAAAATCCTTATTCAACTAATCCTAAGGACTGAGCATTTACCGGGGGCATTTCGGTAATTTTCCAATCACGTCTTGCTTCTCGACGTACACCGGCTGTCTGCCCTTCTGGCAGCGTTTCTGGAACTGACTTCATTTCTTAATTGTGTTCGTCTTACCAATTCGATTATCCCAAGTCGGATTTCATTTTGTGGTCAATTTCATTAAATAACGGCTCTGTCTCTGTCTCCGACCAACGGGCGGCTGTTTGGAAAATTCTTCCCAGATAGCTTTTCCCCTTCGGTTGGTCAACTCAGGGTAGCTAATCCTGAGTGAGCGTCGATCAGAGTGTATTAACGAACTATTTCCATTCATTTAGAAATTCCGATAGTCGGGTCGAATTTTCAGACTGTCACAATTCTTCCCTTCTTATAAAAATTTCGTCCTCGAAATTTACATCAATCAATCCTTACAACAAAACAGAAATGACACTGGGCTACTCAAACAAATACGGATACTTCTTCTTCATCTCGTTCTCACTTTCCCAAGTCGCTTCTTCAGTCCCATGATGCTCCCACATAACCTTGACCAGCGGTATTGTCTTGTTCCTCAAGACCTGCTCCTTACAATCTTCAATTCTCACTGGCCTTTCCACGTACGAGACGCGGTCATCCATTTCAATGACTTCATGATCGAGTATATGGCTAGGGTCCGGCTCGTACTTCGAAGCATCGATACATGAAACATGTTGTGAATCTGCGATAAGTTCGGCGGTAGTGCTAGACGATAAGCGGTAGTGCTAGACGATAAGCCAGTGTCCCGACCTTCCCCAAAATCTCGAATGGCCCAACAAATCTTAGACTCAGCTTTCCTTTCTTGCCAAACCGAGATAGTCCTCGCATCGGCGACACCTTTAGGAAGACATTGTCTCCAACTTGAAACTCCAACGGCTTACGCCTCCTGTCTGCATAACTTTTCTGCCTACTCTAAGCGGTTCTCAGTCTGTCCCTGATCACTTTAACTGCCTCAACTGACTGTTGAACTAACTCCGGGCCTATTATACTTTTCTCACCAACCTCGTCCCAGCAAATCGGAGTTCTGCAAGCTCTCCCATACAATGCCTCAAACGGTGCCATTCTGATACTCTGCTGATAACTGTTGTTGTAGGCAAACTCCACCAAGTGTAACTGCTCTTCCCAGCCTCCTTTGAAATCAATTACACATGCTCTCAGCATGTCCTCCAAAGTCTGTATAGTCCTTTTCGACTGACCATCTGTCTGAGGATGGTAGGCCATGCTGAATCTCAACTTTGTTCCCAAAGCACCCTGCAAACTCTTCCAAAACGTAGCTGTGAAACGAGGATCTCTGTCTAATACAATACTTACTGGTACCCCATGCAATCTCACGATTTGCCTCACGTACAACTCAGCCAACTTCTCTAATTTCGTGTCCTTTCGTACTGCAATGAAATGTGCGGATTTCGTCAGTCTGTCCACTATTACCCATATCGAATCATTGCCTCTCTGACTTCTTGGCAATCCTGTCACAAAATCCATTGTGATATGCTCCCATTTCCACTCTGGGATTTCCAACGGTTGCAATAATCCTCCAGGCTTGCAATGCTGTGCCTTTACCTGCTGACACGTCAAACACTTAGCTACATGCTTAGCCACATCCACCTTCATTCCATTCCACCAATAATGCAGACGCAAATTCTGATACATCTTCATACTCCCTGGATGAATACTATAGTTACTTCTGTGCGCCTCAGACAAAATCCTTTCTTTCAGCTCTTCATCATTTGGCACGCACAGATGTCCTTTAAACTTCAATATTCCATCAGCAGTTACTTGGAACTCAGCCTTCCTCTCGTCTGCATTTATCGCCACAATCTTCTGAATGTCTGGGTCCGTAGGCTGTAACTCCTTGACCTTAGCTGAATCTCTGGTTCGATCTGCAACGTAGCCATCAGACTCGAGAGGTTTCCTACCTCGACCTTGAACTCAGAATCTCTGATTTCCTCCAGTAATGTCCACTCCTTGACCATCATATGCGCAATGCTCGACTTCCTACTCAGAGCATCTGCCACTTTATTCGCCTTTCCTGGATGGTACAGAATATCGCAGTCGTAGTCCTTCAATAGTTCCATCCAACGACGTTGCCTCATGTTCAGTTCTTTCTGCGAAAACAAATACTTCAAGCTCTGATGGTTCGTGTAGATCTGAAATTTCTCTCCCACCAGGTAATGCTTCCAAATCTTCAGGGCGAACACTATGGCAGCTAACTCCAGGTCGTGCGTCGGGTAATTCATCTCATGTGGCCTCAGCTGTCGAGATGCATAAGCTACCACTCGTCCATGCTGCATCAAGACACATCCCAATCCTCTTAATGACGCATCGCTGTATATTTCCAACCCTCCAGGTCCGGACGGGATGGTTAACACTGGTGCGGAAGTTAGTCGATCCTTCAACTCCTGAAAACTTTCCTCGCACTTCTCGGTCCATTCAAACCTCGTTTCCTTCTTCAACAAATGAGTCAGAGGAGACGCTATCACCGAGAACCTTTCCACAAAGCGTCTGTAGTAGCCAGCCAATCCAAGAAAACTTCGTACTTCAGTCACAGTTGTTGGCCTCGGCCACTTCTGCACAGCCTCAATCTTCGCTGGGTCCACTGATATTCCTTCTCCGAATACTATGTGTCCAAGGAACGCCACTCTGCTTAACCAAAACTCGCACTTGCTGAACTTCGCATACAGCGAGTGTTCCCTTAGCGTCTGCAGAACAATCCTTAAGTGTTCCTCGTGGTCCTCAGAACTCTTCGAATACACCAATATGTCATCAATGAAGACTATCACGAACTGATCCAGAAACTCCTTGAACACTCGATTCATTGTCACGCCCCGGATCCCTTCTCGGGAACGCGGCATCCCGTTCCTGCGGAAGATACACCTTGCGCTCGTCTGGTTCACGATAAGCGACGGCCCAGGGATACTTTCTCTTCGTCGCGACCAGACGACGACACTTGCGCCAAATTCTCATACCTGCGGAAGCGTGCCTCCTATCCATACACACAAGCATACATAGCAAAGGGGTAGCATGGACAAGATAAACTTAAACAACATTTCATAAATACGATTAGCGTTAGGTACAGACTACCAAAAGAAAACCACTAGCTGTAGATCATCCTACGCTCAACTAATCCTCAAAACATCGGGATTCTGCCATAACTCAGTCCTCCTCGTCGGAATCCTCCACAGGGTCCTCCTCTGGATCCTCCTCATCGGTATCCATCGCATCGCCCTCCTCGTGGCCATCTATCTCGGAGCGCCCTGGAGACGGCAACTCCTGCTTCGGGTCGGGGTCGATCACCTGGCCTCCATATTCTGCAGGCTGGAGCCAAAACGGGTCCTCCTCTATGGGAATCGGGGAGTCTCTCTGGGGTCCCTCAAAGCCATGTAGGCCCTCTCTAAACCAAGCCTCGAATCTATGGGGCACTAAGTAAGGACCTCCCTGATCTACGAGCACAGTCGTCACATGCCTATGCCACAGGGTAGCGTGCATATCAAAATGAAGGGTGATCTCGGTATCCATCTGGATCGGCAGACCAAAAAGCATCGGTGGCATGTCCATCACTGGCGACCTGGATCTGAAAAAGGTGGCAACCAACGCTAGTGAGTCGAGGACTCAGCAAGCTCACCACTAATCCTAGCGTAGGGTAGGGTATACAAGTGGGGTCGGTCCTAACCAGTAACTAGGGTTCAGGATTCACAGTTCAACGCTCTCGATCTCCCCAGTTATTATCACCCCTCATGTAGCCAATACGAGTTTCATCATAACAATTTATACAATACAGACGGGCGATATTAACCAACAGCAATAACATTATGCAAATGCCACAGGCCTCAAACGGCCATCCCGGATCCCAAGGATCAGCCCGCCCATCACTCCAATTCCCATCAGGGCTCTACCAACAGTGCCACACGGCATGCCACGCTGCGTCTCGGACGCCTTATGCTGGCCTCCCTTTTCTCTCCATCTCCCACCAGGGCGCTACCAATAGTGCCACACGGCAGAAATCTCGGTGCCACATAGGCCCGCACCACACTGCGTTTCTGACGCCTTACGTTGGTCTCCCTTTTCTCTCCACTTCCCCTCTGGGCACCATCTCATGTCACATCCCCAGTGACTCATGCAATGCTCTGAATGTATGCAGGGCCCAGATGATCACATCAATAATTCAACACAGAGCATGCATGCCAATAATCATAAGTGCAAGACAGAGCACATCAATCGACCAACTGATACATCTCATGATCAACGAGCCAAGCAGACGTAGATCAATTATCTCTATCCACAAAGTTTCGATAATCCAAGTCCGCCTTACATCTTAAATAAAAGTCTACTATACTATCAATTATCCAAGGACAATCCACTAATCGAACCCATATAAACCAAGGTCTAATCTAATTAAGAGTCTCTAATAAATCAAGCTAAGTTCGACTGGGCCTAAGGCCCACTTCAATAGTTGAGGTCCAATAATTAATTCTTAAATTTAATCATATGGGTTGGGCCTATTATTTTATTAATTTCGCGTGAGGCCCAAGCCCATTTTTAAAGGTTTACTATTCAAGCCCATATTCATTATTTTAAGCCCAATTCGAATGCCCAAGCCCATATACAATTTTGGGCTTCATTCTTTAATGTTCATGGACTTAATTTAGGCCCAATTTAAGTGGATTTTCGTCCATTAGTGGCCCACTAGCTAGATTTGGCCCATTTTGATTAGTTTTGGCCCAATTGCTTGATTTTTAAAGTTTCCAAGCTCATTAGTTCCCTTTGGTCCATTAAGTGCACGCCTAAGCCCACATTTGCAGCCCACTAATCATGTTTTCAAGGCCCATTCGGATGGTGGATATCAACCATTAGTAAGTCCATTAGTTGTATTTAGGCCCGGTAGCTCGTATTAGGTCCGATTCAAGTGATTTAAGTCTCGAAGCCCATTAATCCCTTTCGGTCCACCCTATACACGCCTAGACCGAATTTCCACAGCCTTGTATACCACATTTCCAGCCCTCTACAAGCCTCCAAACTCTTAGTTTAACCCCTTGCACCATGCACATAACGCAACCTTACTTGTCTAGGCTTGAACCATGCAATCTCTTTACTAGAATCATCATAATCGGCCTCTATTAACATTCCACAAATGTATATTACTAACCTAAACAAAGATTAGGGGTAGAGCTTACCTTAGAGGAGCCGAAATCAACAACGACGGACGACGGAGCGAGGAACGGTCGAATGTGGCTCACGGCCTACAAGGAAGTTTGGGTTCGGTTGGCTATTGAACGGTGCCTCACGTTCATGGAAATGGAAGAAAGGTGAGTCAAGAAGCTTACCAAGGAGTGGGGATGATCGGCGGTGAGGGACGGTGGCCGAACGACGACAAACGACGACGATGGTCGGGCGGCCGGCTTGAAAACCCGAGGGAGATAGAGAAGAGGTGAGTTGAGGTCGGGCTTCAAGAGGCTCTCAAGGCCACGGAACAACAAAGGAAGGATGAGAAGGGGCTTACCGTGAGGTGGTGGCGACGGGGAAGGTGGCGGACGACGGTGGCTCACGGTGGAGCTCGGGCGGACGGCGGCGGAAGTGAAAGGAAGGAGAAGAAAATGAAGAGGAGAGGGGAGAGAGAGGTTTCGGCCGAAAATGGGAGAGTGAGGGAGGAGAGAGAGAGGTTTATGTGGGTTATAGTGAAATTCAAAATAAGATAATGGGGTTAGGTTGAATAGTGACAAGGATATGATGATTACTATGCTTGAATGACACTTGATTTACTTGATGGATTGATGGATTGACATTCTTGGAAATTGTGCCATGATGTGACCGATGGATTTAATTGATTGATTGACAAGACATCGATTGATTTGACAACTGATTTGACTTGTCTCGATTTGCGTGCCAAATGCACCGATCGGGTCCCGAGCGCGAACGAATTTCAGACAAGATTTGATTTCGATTAATCGAATCTACTCCCAAAAATCCTAATTCTATTGATCCTAAGGACTGAGCATTTATCGGGGGCATTTCGGTAATTTTCCATTGACGTCTTGCTTCTCGACGTACACCGGCTGTCTGCCCTTCTGGCGACATTTCTGAAACTGACTTTATTTCCTAATTGTGTTTGTCTTACTAATTCGATTGTCCGAAGTCGGATTTCATTTCGTGGTCAATTTCATTAATTTACGACTCTGTCTCTGTCTCAGACCAACGGGCGGCTGTTTGGAAAATTCTCCCCAGTTAGCCTTTCCCCTTCGGTTGGTCATCTCAGGGTAGCTAATCCTGAGTGAGCGTCGATCAGAGGGTATTAACGAAGTGTTTCCATTCCTTTAGAAATTCCGATAATTGGGTCGAATTTTCAGACTGTTACAAATGCTGCTGGGGCGTTCGTCAATCCAAACGGCATAACCGTGAACTCGTAGTGCCCATACCTCGTCCTAAAGGCAGTCTTAGGCACGTCCTCCTTCTTAATCCTCAATTGGTGATAGCCTGTCCTTAGATCTATCTTGGAGAACACACATGCGCCTTGAAGCTGGTCAAACAAATCATCAATCCTTGGCAGAGGATACTTGTTCTTGATCGTCACCTGGTTCAGCTGTCTATAGTCGATGCACAGTTTAAGCGATCCGTCCTTCTTCTTAACAAACAGCACCGGAGCTCCCCATGGTGAAGCGCTGGGGCGGATAAATCCTTTATCCAGCAGTTCCTGCATCTGCACCTTCAATTCCTTCAACTCAGACAACAACATCCTATACGGTGCTTTTGAGATCGGCTCTGTTCCAGGTGCCAGCTCAAACACAAATTGCACGTCTCGCTCTGGTGGCAAGCCAGGCAACTCTTGGGGAAATACATCCGGGTACTCTCTCACTACAGGTACTTCCTCCAACTTCATTTCCTGACCAGTCGAATCTGACACTGATGCCAAAAATCCCAGACAACCCTCGTCCATCAGTTTGGTTGCTTCCAACAACGAGATCCAATGAATTGACGTTCCTCCTCGATTCCCTCTAAAGTCATACCCAGGGTGACCTACTGGGTTTAGCTGTATCATACTCCTACCACAGTCTATTACTGCTCCATGTCTAACCAACCAATCAATGCCAACAATCACGTCGAAATCATACATGGGCAGAACAACTAAGTCGATTCCTTCCTGCCTATCGCTCAGAACTAACTTACACCCCTTACATCCTAACGCAACAATCACTCTATCCTTTAACGGGGTGGTTACATGCAAAATCACATCCAACGGCTTAACATTCATCCCCGATAACTCAGCAAAACGTGCAGATACGAAGGAGTACGACGCTCCCGGATCAAACAAAGCATATGCAGTATGACCACAGAGAGAGACTGTCACGCCCCTGATCCCCACTCCGGAACGCGGCATCCCGTTCCTGCAGAAGATACACCTCGCGCTCGCCTGGTTTCAAAAGTTCGACGGCCCAGGATGAATCTCTTCGTCGCAACCAGACGGCGCGTCCTCAGTAAACTTACGTGTAACAGTCTGAAAATTCGATCTAATTATCGGAATTTCTGGATGAATGGAAACACTTCGTTAATACCCTCTGATCGACGCTCACTCAGGATTAGCTACCCTGAGATGACCAACCGAAGGGGAAAGGCTAACTGGGGAGAATTTTCCAAACAGCCGCCCGTTGGTCTGAGACAGAGACAGAGTCGTAAATTAATGAAATTGACCACGAAATGAAATCCGACTTCGGACAATCGAATTAGTAAGACAAACACAATTGCGAAATAAAGTCAATTTCAGAAATGTCGCCAGAAGGGCAGACAGCCGGTGTACGTCGAGAAGCAAGACGTCAATGGAAAATTACCGAAATGCCCCCGGTAAATGCTCAGTCCTTAGGATTAGTTGAATTAGGATTTTTGAGAGTAGATTCGATTAATCAAAATCAAATCTTGTCTGAAATTCGTTCGCGCTCGGGACCCGATCGGTGCATTTGGCACGCAAATCGAGACAAGTCAAATCAGTTGTCAAATCAATCGATGTCTTGTCAATCAATCAATTAAATCCATCGGTCACATCATGGCACAATTTCCAAGGATGTCAATCCATCAATCCATCAAGTAAATCAAGTGTCATTCAAGCATAGTAAACATCATATCCTTGTCACTATTCAACCTAACCCCATTATCTTATTTTGAATTTCACTATAACCCACATAAACCTCTCTCTCCTCCCTCACTCTCCCATTTTCGGCCACTCCCTCACTCCCCTCTCTCCCGAAATCTCTCCCTCTCTTCTTCATTTCCTCCTTCTTCTTCCTTTCCCTTCTTGTTTGCTCGCCCGGCCGCCCGCTCCGCCACGTTGCCGCCGCCATCCGAGCTTCCTCCGCCGCCACCGCCGTTCCATCTTCATTCGGTAAGTCCCTCAACTCCTTTTTCTCTTCTTTTCGTGGCCTTGAGAGCCTCCTTGAGGCCCGACCAACCTTCACCGTCTCTCTCTCTCTCCCTTGGTTGTTCGGCCATTCCCCGTCGTCGTCGTCGTTTCATCATTCCCCGGCCACCGTAGCTGGTTTCTCCATCTCCTCACCTCCCTTGACTCGTGGGATGATGTCTTAGGGACCGTGGAACCTCGTGGACTCGCCGAAGCAACCACAAACCGCCGCCCACTCCTCCCTTGCCGTTAGCACTCTCTCGGCCGCCCGGTGTACCCTTCGTTGTCATCACCATTCCACTTCATTTGGTAAGCTCTACTACTAACTCTAGTTTAGGTTAGTAGTATATGCGTGTAGGAAGATAGGCTAGAGACGGTTAGGCTTGATGTGAGGTTGAAATGAGAATAAGGGTAAGTTTACCATGGACTAAACATGTTGGAAATCTTGATTTGAGTTAAAAATGGGGGCTGTTAGTATGTGGAATGAGCCCTAAAATACTAAGTGTGGGCTGCAAATGGTGAGGTAGGCGTGTGTTGGTGAGGCCGTGAGGTATCAATGGGTTTAGGGGACTTAATTTACACTAAATGGATCAAAAACAAGCTACCGGGCCTAAGTGAAATTAATGGGCATGATGATGGACGAAATTAGGCTTATGAATGGGCCTCGGAAATATGGTTGGTGGACCGAGATTATGGGCTTGAGTATGTGGTTTAACGGGCCAAAGTAAAGTGTTGGGCTTAGGAGTCTTTATTTCAAGTAATTGGGCCAAAACTAAACAAAATGGGCCTAATCTAATTAATGGGCCACTAATAGACGAAAATCCTTTTTAAATTGGGCCTAAATTAAGTCCATGAACATTAAAGAATGAAACCCAAAAATGCATATGGGCTTGGGTACTTGAATTGGGCCTAAAATGATGAATATGGGCCTGAATAGTAAACCTTTAGAAATGGGCCTGGGCCTTGCACGAAATTAATAAAATAATAGGCCCAACCCATATGAATTAATTTAAGATTTAATTATTGGACCTCAACTATTGAAGTGGGCCTTAGGCCCAGTCGAACTTAGCCTGAGTAATTAGAGGCCTTTCATTTGAATAGACCCTTGGTTATACGGGCTCGATTAGTGGATTGTCCATGGATAACTGGTAGCGTAGTGGACATTGGTTTATGATGTAAGGCGAACTTGGTTGATCGAAACCTTGTGGATAGGGTTAATTGATCTATGTCTGCTTGGCTCGTTGATCATGAGATGTATCAGTTGGTCGATCGATGTGCTCTGTCTTGCGCTTATGATTAGCTGCACGCATGCTCTGTGTTGAATGATTGATGTGATCATCTGGGCCCTGCATACATTCAGAGCATTGCATGAGTCACTGGAGATGTGACATGAGATTGTGCCCTGAGGGGAAGTGGAGAGAAAAGGGAGACCAACGTAAGGCGTCAGAAACGCAGCGTGGTACGGGCCTATGTGGCACCGAGATTTATGCCGTGTGGCACTGTTGATAGAGCCCTGATGGGAATTGGAGTGATAGGCGGGCTGACCCATGGGATCTGTGATGGCCGTTTGAGGCCTGTGGCATTTGCATAATGTTATTGTTAATTGTCGATATTGCCCGTCTGTATTGCATGAATTGTTGTGACGACACTCGTATTGGCTACATGAGGCTTGATGATAACTGGGGAGATCGAGAGCGTTGGACTCCGAGTACCAAACCCTAGTTACTAGTTAGGACCGACCCCACTCGTATATCCTACCCTACGCTAGGATTAATGGTGAGCTTGCTGAGTCCTCGACTCACTGGCGTTGGTTGCCGCCCTTTTCAGATTCAGGTCGCCAGTGATGGATGTGCCACCGCTGCTTTTTGGTCTGCCGATCCAGATGGACACCCAGGTTACTCTCCATTTTGATATGCACGCTACCCTGTGGCATAAGCATGTGACGACTGTGCTCGTAGATCAGGGAGGTCCTTACTTAGTGCCCCATAGATTCGAGGCGTGGTTTAGAGAGGGTCTACATGGCTTTGAGGGACCCCAGAGAGATTCCCCGATTCCCATGGAGGAGGACCCATTTTGGCTCCAGCCTGCAGAATATAGAGGCCAGGTGATCGACCCCGACCCGAAGCAGGAGTTGCCGTCTCCAGGGCGCTCCGAGATAGATGGCCACGAGGAGGGCGATGCGATGGATACCGAGGAGGAGGATCCAGAGGAGGACCCTGTGGAGGATTCCGACGAGGAGGACTGAGTCTTGGCAGAATCCCGATGTTTTGAGGATTAATAGAGCGTAGGATGATCTGCAGCTAGTGGTTTTTCTTTTGGTAGTCTGTACCTAACGCTAATCGTATTTATGAAATGTTGTTTATGTTTATCTTGTCCATGCTACCCCTTTGCTATGTATGCTTGTGTGTATGGATAGGAGGCACGCTTCTGCAGGTATGAGAATTTGGCGCAAGTTGCGTCGTCTGGTCGCGACGAAGGGAAAGTATCCCTGGGCCGTCGCTTATCGTAAACCAGGCGAGCGCGAGGTGTATCTTCCGCAGGAACGGGATGCCGCATTCCCGAGAAGGGATCCGGGGCGTGACATCACCGTTCGAGTGGTATCAGAGCAAGGTTAGCTCGATACGAGACCGTTCGAGGCTTGGAGTGATAAGGCTGATGATTTTGGGGTAGTTAGTTAGACAGACCCTAGACCTAAGGATTAGGAAGGGTAGAATGCATGATTTGATTGGCGCATGTGATTGCTTAGCGGAATTGATTGTCTAGAGTAACCTTGGGATAAGGTATTTCATGCTAAGCTGCAGGTGCGTCAGGACCTGAGGTGAGGTTCTATGGCAGAGCCCCATGAGTTGGGCGTTTGGATGCTGATTGCTGAATGCTAGTCTGTGAGGTATTGCATGTGGTTGTATGCCTAGTCGGCTGTCGCGCGCTGTCTGACCATCATGCATTGCATGACTTCTGCATTAAAGGCAAAATGGTTTACAAATGAAAGTTGTTAAAAAGGGGATTTGGATTTTTGAAAGAAATGCATGCATTCATGTTGTTGGATTTGGTGACCGTCAGCCTGGTATGGGACAGGATTGACGGGACGTCTAAAAACTATGATGAAGCGTGGTATGGGACACGTGGAGTGGGATTCTCTTTGTCTATGAATTTCTTAGGACAACTGTTCGCACCAAGAAACGATGAGGGCGGGGAGTGGTCGCCGGGGCAAAGACCTGATCAAGGAAGCGGCTCCCGACAGGCTTCTAGTTGAGGTTGCGAACAGAGTGGCCTGGGTTATGCATTTGCAGGGTTGAGTCTAGATGTCGACCGGGTTCAACTGCATTTAAGCTGCAGCGATTATTTACATGCATATACATGTCAGTGGACGCGACAGTAGACGAAAGCTTGGTTGTTAGATTTAGAATTTCGAATTCCTGAATGGGAATTTCGTTTGTTTTAGGTGTGAGTTTTAGCAAGGATGAGCAATAGGGGCAGAAGACCGACTGCTGGTGCATCGAGCTCGAGGGCTCCTGAGTCTGAAGGGGACCCCAGAATCGAAGAAATGATGAGGGTTCTGACTGAAGTGAGTAACTTGATGGCTAGGCAAGCTGCTGAGAGAGCTGCCACTGTTGCCCAAGCAGCTGAGGCCGCTGCAAATGGAGCCAATGGAGGCAATGGGCATGGAAATGGAGGACGTCAGACTCATCACATTGTGGAGCAGTTTCTGAAGTTGCAGCCGTCGAGGTTTGATGGCAGTGGTGGTCCTGAGGTAGCTGCCTTGTGGATCGAGCAGCTGGAGAAGGCTTTCTCCGTGTTGGGTTGCGCAGATGAGGAGAAAGTCTCGTTGGCAACTTATCAACTTCAGGGTACTGCAGATGATTGGTGGAAAGCCACTAGAGGGCGAGTCTTTCCGGATGGTATGAGGCCGAACTGGACCGCCTTCTGTACAGCATTCAATGGCAAGTATTTCTCTGAGGCAGCCCAGGAAAGGAAAATAGAAGAGTTCATCAGGCTCCGCCAAGGATCGCTGACCGTGGACCAGTATGAGGGCGAATTTGCCAGGCTGTCCAAGTTCGCACGAAGGCTGATTGACGACCCATGGGATAAGGCCAGGAGATTCAGGGAAGGATTGAGGCCCGAGTTGAAGAGTTTGATCATCGCCACTGGGCTAAGGGACTACAACGAGATTTACGAGCGAGCTCTAGCAATTGAGCGAGATCTGCAGGAGAAGGCCGCCGCATCTGGATCGCGGTTCGTGCCAAGAGGGAACTTCAGGGACTTTGGCAAGAGGCCAATGAAGGACACCCGCCGGTTCGTTCCACCTGCGAGGAGAACCCTGGGAAAACCGTCGTTCCTTAGGAATTAGGTCTGCCGTGACTGTGGCAGGAGGCATGGGAACAGCCCTTGCCCTAGGAAAACTGGAGGCTGCTTTGGATGTGGCCAGACGGGGCATATTCTGAGGAACTGCCCGAGGAAAGGTCCGAGACCCCCGTTCCAGCAGCAACCGCCGCAGCCGCAGATGGTGAATGCTCCGCAGGGAAACCAGAACCGTCCGCCTGCTCAGGGACGAGTATATGCAATGGCGCGCAAGGACGCTGAGAATGCGCCAGGGGTGATCACAGGTACCGTTTCTCTCTGTGGTCATACCGCTTATGCCTTGTTTGATCCGGGAGCGTCGCACTCTTTCGTATCTGCACGTTTTGTTGAGTTGTCTGGGATGAATGTTAAGCTATTTGATGTGACTTTGCATGTAACCACCCCGTTAAAGGATAGAGTGATTATTGCGTTAGGATGTAAGGGGTGTAAGTTAGCTCTGGGCGATGGGCAAGAAGAAATTGACTTAGCCGTTCTGCCCATGTACGATTTCGACGTGATTGTTGGCATGGATTGGCTAGTTAGGCATGGTGCAGTGGTAGACTGTAGTAGGAGTATCATACAGCTAAACCCAGTAGGCCACCCTGGGTATGAATTTAAGGGAAATCGTGGAGGAACGTCGATTCCTTGGATCTCATCTTTAGAAGCGACCAAGTTAATGGATGAAGGTTGCCTGGGATTTTTGGCATCAGTGTTGGATTCGACTGCTCAAGAAATGAAGTTAGAGGAAGTGCCTGTAGTGAGTGAGTATCCGGATGTATTTCCTCAAGAGTTGCCTGGATTGCCACCTGAGCGTGAGGTAGAATTCTTGATTGAACTGGCACCTGGAACAGAGCCGATCTCGAAAGCACCGTATAGGATGTCGTTGTCGGAGTTGAAGGTACAGATGCAAGAGCTTTTGGATAAAGGATTTATCCGCCCCAGTGCTTCACCATGGGGAGCTTCGGTGCTGTTTGTTAAGAAGAAAGATGGATCGCTAAGACTGTGCATCGACTACAGACAGCTGAACCAAGTGACGATCAAGAACAAGTATCCTCTGCCAAGGATTAATGACCTGTTCGACCAACTTCAAGGCGCTTGTGTGTTCTCCAAGATAGACCTAAGACAGGCTATCACCAATTGAGGATTAAGAAAGAGGATGTGCCTAAGACTGCTTTTAGGACGAGGTATGGGCACTATGAGTTCACCGTTATGCCGTTTGGATTGACAAATGCTCCAGCCGCATTTATGGACATGATGAATCGAGTGTTCAAGGAGTTTCTGGATCAGTTTGTGATAGTCTTCATTGATGACATATTGGTGTATTCGAAGAGTTCTGAGGACCACGAAGAACACTTAAGGATCGTTCTGCAGACGTTAAGGGAACATTCGCTGTATGCGAAGTTTAGTAAGTGCGAGTTCTGGCTGAGCAGAGTGGCATTTCTTGGTCATATAGTATCTGGAGAAGGGATATCAGTGGACCCATCTAAGATTGAAGCCGTAGAGAAATGGCCGAGGCCTACGACCGTGACGGAAGTGCGAAGTTTCCTTGGATTGGCTGGATATTATAGACGCTTCGTGGAAAGATTCTCTGTGATAGCGTCTCCTCTGATGCGTTTGTTGAAGAAGGAAACAAAGTTTCAATGGACTGAGAAATGCGAGGAGAGTTTTCAGGAGTTGAAGGATCGATTGACGTCCGCACCAGTGTTGACCATCCCATCTGGACCTGGAGGGTTTGAGATATACAGCGATGCGTCATTAAGAGGATTGGGATGTGTCTTGATGCAGCATGGACGAGTAGTAGCTTATGCCTCTAGGCAGCTGAGGCCGCATGAGACGAATTACCCGACGCACGACTTGGAGTTAGCTGCCATAGTATTTGCATTGAAGATTTGGAGGCATTATCTGGTGGGAGAGAAATTCCAGATTTTTACGGACCATCAGAGTTTGAAGTATCTGTTCTCGCAGAAGGAGCTGAATATGAGGCAGCGTCGTTGGATGGAGTTGTTGAAGGACTACGACTGCGATATTTTGTACCATCCAGGAAAGGCGAATAAAGTGGCAGATGCTCTGAGTAGGAAGTCGAGCATTGCGCATATGATGGTCAAGGAGTGGACATTACTGGAGGAAATCAGAGATTCTGAGTTCAAGGTCGAGGTAGGAAACCTCTCGAGTCTGATGGCTACGTTGCAGATCGAACCAGAGATTCAGCTAAGAATCAAGGAGATGCAATCTACGGACCCGGACATTCAGAAGATTGTGGCGATGAATGCAGACGAGAGGAAGGCCGAGTTCCAAGTGACTGCTGACGGAATATTGAAGTTTAGAGGACGTCTGTGCGTGCCTAGTGACGAGGCGCTAAAGGAAAAGATTTTGTCCGAGGCACACAGAAGTAACTACAGTATTCATCCAGGGAGTACTAAGATGTATCAGAATTTGCGTCAGCACTATTGGTGGAATGGAATGAAGGTGGATGTGGCTAAGCATGTAGATAAGTGTCTGACGTGTCAACAGGTAAAGGCACAGCATTGCAAGCCTGGAGGATTATTGCAACCATTGGAAATCCCAGAGTGGAAATGGGAGCATGTCACTATGGATTTTGTGACAGGATTGCCAAGAAGTCAGAGAGGCAATGATTCGATTTGGGTAATAGTGGACAGACTGACGAAATCAGCTCATTTCATTGCAGTACGAAAGGACTCTACCTTGGAAAAGTTGGCTGAATTGTACGTGAGGCAGATAGTGAGATTTCATGGGGTACCAGTAAGTATTGTATCAGACAGAGATCCTCGCTTCACCGCTACATTTTGGAAGAGTCTGCAGGGTGCGCTGGGAACAGAGTTAAGATTCAGTACAGCTTACCACCCTCAGACAGATGGTCAATCGGAAAGGACGATACAGACTTTGGAAGACATGCTGAGAGCTTGTGTGATTGATTTCAAAGGAGGCTGGGAAGAGCAGTTGCATTTGGTGGAATTCGCCTACAACAACAGCTACCAGCAGAGTATCAGAATGGCACCGTTTGAGGCACTATATGGAAGGGCCTGCAGAACGCCAATCTGTTGGGACGAAGTTGGTGAGAAAAGCATAACAGGCCTGGAGTTAGTGCAACAGTCAGTTGAGGCAGTCAGAGTGATCAGAGATAGGTTGAGGACTGCTCAGAGTAGGCAGAAGAGCTATGGCAGACAAGAGACGTAAGCCATTGGAATTCCAAGTTGGAGATCATGTGTTTCTAAAGGTGTCGCCGATGCGAGGACTATCTCGGTTTGGCAAGAAAGGAAAGTTGAGTCCAAGATTTGTTGGGCCATTCGAAATCCTGGAGAAGATCGGGACACTGGCTTATCGTCTAGCATTGCCGCCAAACTTATCGCAGATTCATAATGTGTTTCATGTTTCAATGCTTCGGAAGTACGAGCCGGACCCTGGACATATACTCGATCATGAAGTCATTGAAATGGATGACCGCGTCTCATACGCGGAAAGGCCAGTAAGAATTGAAGATCGCAAGGAGCAAGTCTTAAGGAATAAGACGATTCCGCTGGTCAAGGTTATCTGGGAACACCATGGAACTGAAGGTGCTACTTGGGAAAGCGAGGATGAAATGAAGAAGAAGTATCCGTACCTGTTTGAGTAGATCGATGTAATCTCCATTTTTGTTGTAAGGATTGGTGGATGTGAATTTCGAGGACGAAATTTTTATAAGAGGGGAAGAATTGTAACAGTCTGAAAATTCGATCCAATTATCGGAATTTCTGGATGAATGGAAACACTTCGTTAATACCCTCTGATCGACGCTCACTCAGGATTAGCTACCCTGAGATGACCAACCGAAAGGGAAAGGCTAACTGGTGAGAATTTTCCAAACAGCCGCCCGTTGGTCTGAGACAGAGACAGAGTCGTAAATTAATGAAATTGACCACGAAATGAAATCCGACTTCGGACAATCGAATTAGTAAGACAAACACAATTGCGAAATAAAGTCAATTTCAGAAATGTCGCCAGAAGGGCAGACAGCCGGTGTACGTTGAGAAGCAAGACGTCAATGGAAAATTACCGAAATGCCCCCGGTAAATGCTCAGTCCTTAGGATTAGTTGAATTAGGATTTTGAGGGTAGATTCGATTAATCAAAATCAAATCTTGTCTGAAATTCGTTCGCGCTCGGGACCCGATCGGTGCATTTGGCACGCAAATCGAGACAAGTCAAATCAGTTGTCAAATCAATCGATGTCTTGTCAATCAATCAATTAAATCCATCGGTCTCCCTCACTCTCCCTCCCGAAACCTCTCTTCCCTTCTCAACCCTCTCTCGGCTTCTCTCCCTCCCGTTGCCGTGCCGCCCGAGCACTCCTCCACCGCGGGCCGCCGTTGTCCGTCATTCTCCTCCGTCGTCGCCATCTCGAGGTAAGCCTCTCTCCTCCCTTCTCCTTGTTGTCCCGTGGCCATGAGAGCCCTTGAAATCACACCTCAACCTCACCGTCCATCTCTCTCTCGGTGGCCCTTGTGTAGCCGCCTTCGTCGTCGTCGATCATCGTCGTTCGGCCACCGCTCCTCACCGTCCACCATCCTCACCCCTTGGTAAGTATTCCAAGCTCCTTTGTCTTCATTTCCATGACCCTTTAAAGTCGTTTGCCGACCAAGCCAACCCGATCCTCCTTGTAGGCCGAAAAGCCCTCACGGCCATTCTTGCTCCGCCCGTCGTCGTCGTCATTTCCGCCCCATTTTCCGGTAAGCTCTACCCCTAATCTTGGTTTAGGTTAGTGATATATGTTTGTGAAATATGAACTAGAGAGTTGAATGTGGTAATCTTGGAGGAAATGGCATGATTAAGGCTTGGACTAATCGGGGTAGTTTGGGTGATTAGTGAAATGGGCTTGGCCGAAGGCTTAGAGGCTTAGAGTGGGCTGGAAGTCTTGCAAAGTGGGCTGCAAATGGGTGATTCGGGCGTGTATGGAGTGGCCGAAATGTGTAAGTGGGTTTAGGAAATCAAATATAGCAAGTTGGGCTTGAAACAAGCTAACGGGCCGAAGTCATTCCAACGGAGTCGCCAATGGACGAAACTAACAACTTGAACGGGCCATAAAAACTTGAAAAGTGGGCTGCAAATGTGGGCTTAGGCGTGTACTTAGTGGGCCGAAGGGAAATAATGGGCTAGAAAGCTTTAAGATTAAGTAATTGGGCCAAAACTAATCAAAATGGGCCAAATCTAGCTAGTGGGCCACTAATGGACGAAAATCCTTTTTAATTGGGCCTAAATTAAGTCCATGAACATTAAAGAATGAAACCCAAAAATGTATATGGACTTGGGTACTTGAATTGGGCCTAAATTAATGAATATGGGCTTGAATAGTAAACCTTTAGAAATGGGCTTGGGCCTTGCACGAAATTAATAAAATAATAGGCCCAACCCATGTGAATTAATTTAAGAATTTGTTATTGGACCTCAACTATTGGAGTGGGCCTTAGGCCCAGTCGAACTTAGCTTGATTTATTAGAGGCCCTTCATTAGATTAGACCTTGGTTTATATGGGCTCGATTAGTGGATTGTCCTTGGATAATTGATAGTATAGTAGACTTTTGTTTAAGATGCAAGGCGGACTTGGATTGTCGAAACGTTGTGAATAGAGATAATTGATCTATGTCTGCTTGGCCCGTTGATCATGAGATGTATCAGTTGGTTGATTGATGTGCTCTGTCTTGCACTTATGATTATTGGCATGCATGCTCGGTGTTGAGTTATTGATGTGATCATCTGGGCCCTGCATACATTCAGAGCATTGCATGAGTCACTGGAGATGTGACATGAGATTGTGCCCTGAGGGGAAGTGGAGAGAAAAGGGAGACCAACGTAAGGCGTCAGAAACGCAGTGTGGTACGGGCCTATGTGGCACCGAGATTTATGCCGTGTGGCACTGTTGGTAGTGCCCTGATGGGAGATGGAGAGAAAAGGGAGGCCAGCATAAGGCGTCCGAGACGCAGCGTGGCATGCCGTGTGGCACTGTTGGTAGAGCCCTGATGGGAATTGGAGTGATAGGCGGGCTGATCCTTGGGATATATGATGGCCGTTTGAGGCCTGTGGCATTGCATACCATGATTGCTGATTGTTGATATTGCCCGTCTTTATTGCATGATCCATTGTGATGAAACTCGTACCGACTATATGAGGTGTGATGAAAACTGGGGAGATTGAGAGCGTTGGACTCCGGGTACCAAACCCTAGTTACTGGTTAGGACCGACCCCACTTGTATATCCTACCCTACGCTAGGATTAGTGGTGAGCTTGCTGAGTCCTCGACTCACTGGCGTTGGTTGCCACCTTTTTTTTCAAATCCAGGTCGCTAGTGATGGATGCGCCACCGATGCTTTTTGGTCTGCCGATCCAGATGGACACCCAGGTTACCCTCCATTTTGATATGCACGCTACCCTGTGGCATAGGCATGTGACGACCGTACTCGTAGATCAGGGAGGTCCTTATTTGGTGCCCCATAGGTTTGAGGCTTGGTTTAGAGAGGGCCTACATGGCTTTGAGGGACCCCAGAGAGATTCCCCGATTCCCATGGAGGAGGACCCGTTTTGGCTCCAGCCTGCAGAATATGGAGGCCAGGTGATCGACCCCGACCCGAAGCGGGAGTTGCCGTCTCCAGGGCGCTCCGAGATAGATGGCCACGAGGAGGGCGATGCGATGGATACCGAGGAGGAGGATCCAGAGGAGGACCCTGTGGAGGATTCCGACGAGGAGGACTGAGTTATGGCAGAATCCCGATGTTTTGAGGATTAGTAAAGCGTAGGATGATCTTCAGCTAGTGGTTTTCTTTTGGTAGTCTGTACCTAACGCTAATCGTATTTATGAAATGTTGATTATGTTTATCTTGCCCATGCTACCCCCCCCCTTTGCTATGTATGCTTGTGTGTAGGGTTAGGAGGCACGCTTTCGCAGGTATGAGAATTTGGCGCAGGTTGCGTCGTCTGGTCGCGACGAAGAGAAAGTATCCCTAGGCCGTCGCTTATCGTGAACCAGACGAGCGCGAGGTGTATCTTCCGCAGGAACGAGATGCCGCGTTCTCGAGAAGGGATCCGGGGCGTGACAGTTGCCGCCGCCGTCCGAGCTTCCTCCGCCGCCACCGCCGTTCCATCTTCATTCGGTAAGTCCCTCAACTCCTTTTTCTCTTCTTTTCGTGGCCTTGAGAGCCTCCTTGAGGCCCGACCAACCTTCACCGTCTCTCTCTCTCTCCCTTGGTTGTTCGGCCATTCCCCGTCGTCGTCGTCGTTTCATCATTCCCCGGCCACCGTAGCTGGTTTCTCCATCTCCTCACCTCCCTTGACTCGTGGGATGATGTCTTAGGGACCGTGGAACCTCGTGGACTCGCCGAAGCAACCACAAACCGCCGCCCACTCCTCCTTTGCTGTTAGCACTCTCTCGGCCGCCCGGTGTACCCTTCGTTGTCATCACCATTCCACTTCATTTGGTAAGCTCTACTACTAACTCTAGTTTAGGTTAGTAGTATATGCGTGTAGGAAGATAGGCTAGAGACGGTTAGGCTTGATGTGAGGTTGAAATGAGAATAAGGGTAAGTTTACCATGGACTAAACATGTTGGAAATCTTGATTTGAGTTAAAAATGGGGGCTGTTAGTATGTGGAATGAGCCCTAAAATACTAAGTGTGGGCTGCAAATGGTGAGGTAGGCGTGTGTTGGTGAGGCCGTGAGGTATCAATGGGTTTAGGGGACTTAATTTACACTAAATGGATCAAAAACAAGCTACCGGGCCTAAGTGAAATTAATGGGCATGATGATGGACGAAATTAGGCTTATGAATGGGCCTCGGAAATATGGTTGGTGGACCGAGATTATGGGCTTGAGTGTGTGGTTTAACGGGCCAAAGTAAAGTGTTGGGCTTAGGAGTCTTTATTTCAAGTAATTGGGCCAAAACTAAACAAAATGGGCCTAATCTAATTAATGGGCCACTAATAGACGAAAATCCTTTTTAAATTGGGCCTAAATTAAGTCCATGAACATTAAAGAATGAAACCCAAAAATGCATATGGGCTTGGGTACTTGAATTGGGCCTAAAATAATGAATATGGGCTTGAATAGTAAACCTTTAGAAATAGGCTTGGGCCTTGCACGAAATTAATAAAATAATAGGCCCAACCCATATGAATTAATTTAAGAATTAGTTATTGGACCTCAACTATTGAAGTGGGCCTTAGGCCTAGTCGAACTTAGCTTGATTAATTAGAGGCCCTTCATTAGATTAGACCTTGGTTTATATGGGCTCGATTAGTGGATTGTCCTTGGATAATTGATAGTATAGTAGACCACTGTTTAAGATGTAAGGCGGACTTGGGTTATCGAAACTTTGTGGATAGAGATAATTGATCTATGTCTGCTTGGCTCGTTGATCATGAGATGTATCAGTTGGTCGATCGATGTGCTCTGTCTTGCACTTATGATTATTGGCATGCATGCTTTGTGTTGAGTTATTGATGTGATCATCTGGGCCCTGCATACATTCAGAGCATTGCATGAGTCACTGGAGATGTGACATGAGATTGTGCCCTGAGGGGAAGTGGAGAGAAAAGGGAGACCAACGTAAGGCGTCAGAAACGCAGCGTGGTACGGGCCTATGTGGCACCGAGATTTATGCCGTGTGGCACTGTTGATAGAGCCCTGATGGGAATTGGAGTGATAGGCGGGCTGACCCATGGGATCTGTGATGGCCGTTTGAGGCCTGTGGCATTTGCATAATGTTATTGTTAATTGTCGATATTGCCCGTCTGTATTGCATGAATTGTTGTGACGACACTCGTATTGGCTACATGAGGCTCGATGATAACTGGGGAGATCGAGAGCGTTGGACTCCGAGTACCAAACCCTAGTTACTAGTTAGGACCGACCCCACTCGTATATCCTACCCTACGCTAGGATTAGTGGTGAGCTTGCTGAGTCCTCGACTCACTGGCGTTGGTTGCCGCCCTTTTCAGATTCAGGTCGCCAGTGATGGATGTGCCACCGATGCTTTTTGGTCTGCCGATCCAGATGGACACCCAGGTTACTCTCCATTTTGATATGCACGCTACCCTGTGGCATAGGCATGTGATGACTGTGCTCGTAGATCAGGGAGGTCCTTACTTAGTGCCCCATAGATTCGAGGCGTGGTTTAGAGAGGGTCTACATGGCTTTGAGGGACCCCAGAGAGATTCCCCGATTCCCATGGAGGAGGACCCATTTTGGCTCCAGCCTGCAGAATATGGAGGCCAGGTGATCGACCCCAACCCGAAGCAGGAGTTGCCGTCTCCAGGGCGCTCCGAGATAGATGGCCACGAGGAGGGCGATGCGATGGATACCGAGGAGGAGGATCCAGAGGAGGACCCTGTGGAGGATTCCGACGAGGAGGACTGAGTCTTGGCAGAATCCCGATGTTTTGAGGATTAATAGAGCGTAGGATGATCTGCAGCTAGTGGTTTTTCTTTTGGTAGTCTGTACCTAACGCTAATCGTATTTATGAAATGTTGTTTATGTTTATCTTGTCCATGCTACCCCTTTGCTATGTATGCTTGTGTGTATGGATAGGAGGCACGCTTCCGCAGGTATGAGAATTTGGCGCAAGTTGCGTCGTCTGGTCGCGACGAAGGGAAAGTATCCCTGGGCCGTCGCTTATCGTAAACCAGGCGAGCGCGAGGTGTATCTTCCGTAGGAACGGGATGCCGCATTCCCGAGAAGGGATCCGGGGCGTGACATTACGAACCTGCGGAAGCGTGCCTCCTATCCTCACACACAAGCATGCATAGCAAAGGGTAGCATAGACAAGGTAAATACAAACAGCATTATATACATATCAAGCGTTAGGTACAGACCCCAAAAAGAAACCACAACCTGCTGCCTAACCTACGCTCTCAACATACATCAAAATACCAGACCAGCATCTGAAACTCAGTCCTCCTCAGGCTCCTCGTCGGAATCCTCCACGGGGTCTTGTGATAGTCTGAAAATTCGACCCGATTATCGGAAATTCTAAATGAATGGAAATACTTCGTTAATACACTCTGATCGACGTTCACTCAGGATTAGCTACCCTGAGTTGACCAACCGAAGGGGAAAGGTTATCTGGGAAGAATTTTCCAAACAGCCGCCCGTTGGTCTGAGACAGAGACAGAGTCGTTATTTAATGAAATTGACCACAAAATGAAATCCGACTTTGGGCAGTCGAATTAGTAAGATAAACACAACTAAGAAATGAAGTCAGTTTCAGAAACGCTGCCAGAAGGGCAGACAGCCGGTGTACCGAAGCAAGACGTGATTGGAAAATTACCGAAATGCCCCCGGTAAATGCTCAGTCCCTAGGATTAGTAGAATTAGGATTTTTGAGAGTAGATTCGATCAATCGAAATCAAATCTTGTCTGAAATTCGTTCGTGCTCGGGACCCGATCGGTGCATTTGGCACGCAAATCGAGACAAGTCAAATCAGTTGTCAAATCAATCAATGTCTTGTCAATCAAACAATCACATCATGGCACAATTTCCAAGAATGTCAACCCATCCATCAAGTAAATCAAGTGTCATTCAAGCATAGTAAACATCATATCCCTAACACTATTACCCCATTACCTACCCCACTAACCCATTTGAATTTGACTTAAGCCTTACCTTCTCTCTCTCCTCCCTCACTCTCTCATTTTTCGGCAACACCCTCACTCCTCTCTCCATCTCCTCCTTTCCTTCTTCGTCGGCCGCCCGTGAAGCTCCGCCCGTTGCCGCCGTCGTTCCACCATCACCGACCGCCGTTCGGCCCTCCACGCCACCGCCATCCTCATAGCTTCTCTTGGTAAGTCCTTTCCTCCCTCTCCCTTATTGTCTCACGGCCATGAGAGCCTCTCGAAGCCGCCCCTCAACCTCACCGTCTATCTCTCTCTCTCGGTGATCTTCGTGTAGCCGCCACCGTCGTCGTCATCAATCACCTTCGTTCGGCCACCACCGACCACCACCGTCCACGAACGCACTTTGGTAAGCCTTCTAACTCATCTCTCCCCCTTGTCCACCGCCCCTTGATCTTGCTCAATGACCGAGCCAACCCGAATCTCCTCGTAGGCCGTGAGCCACACGTGGCCGTTCCTCGCTCCGTCGTCCGTCGTTGTTGATTTCGGTCCAACTAAGGTAAGCTCTACCCCTAATCTTGGTTTAGGTTAGTAGTATATATTTGTGGAATGCCAATAGAGGCCGTTTGTGATGATTGTTAGAAGAGATTGCATGATTCAAGCGTAGGCAAGCAAGGTTATGTTAAGCGGTTAGTGTATGAGGCTAAACCGAGAGCTTAGAGGCTTGTAGAGGGGCTGGAAATTTGGTATACAAGGCTGTGGGAGTTCGGTTTGGGCGTGTATGGGGTGGCCGAAGTGTATTAGTGGGCTCGGGAAATTGAATAAGGCAAGTTGGGCTTAAAATAAGCTAACGGGCCGAAGACATTCCAAAGGACTCGCCCATGGACGAAACTAACAACTTGAACGGGCCTTAAAAACGTGAATTGTGGGCTGCAAGTGTGGGCTTAGGCGTGTACTTAAAGGGCAAAAGGGAACTAATGGGCTTGGAAGCTTTAAATTCAAGTAATTGGGCCAAAATTAAATAAAAATGGGCTTAACCTAACTAATGGGCCACTAATGGACGAAAATCTACTTAAATTGGGCCTAAATTAAGTCCATGAACATTAAAGAATGAAACCCAAAAAGGTATATGGGCTTGGGTACTCAAATGGGGCCTAAAATAATGAATATGGGTTTGAATAGTAAATCTTTAAAAATGGGCTTGGGCCTCACACGAAATTAATAACACAATGGGCCCAACCCATATGATTTAATTTAAGAATTAAATATCGGGCCTCAAGTCTTGAAGTGGGCCTTAGGCCCAGTCAAACTTAACTTAATTAGACCCTTACTTAGGTTAGACCTTGGTTTATATGGGTTCAATTAGGGGATCGCCTATGGTGAGCAATAGTATGACCGGATTGCGAGTAAGATGTTGATACGAGCCTAGATGATCGAGAATCTGAATGTCTAGTACTAATCTTACGATCGTATGGCATGATGAACATGAGATTTTATTAGACGATCGATTGATGTAATCTGTTCTTGTACTTGTGTACTTTGGCATGCATGCTCTGTGTTTGAATTACTGATGCAATCGTTTGGGCCCCGTATACATTCAGAGCATTGCATGAGTCACCGAAGATGTGACATGAGAATGTGCCCAAGATGGGGAAATGGAGAGAAAAGGGAGACCAACGTAAGGCGTCAGAAACGCAGTGTGGTACTTGCCGTGTGGCACTGAGATTGAGCCCTGATGGGAATTGGAGTGATAGGCGGGCTGATCCATGGGATCCGTGATGGCCGCTTGAGGCCTACAGCATTGCACGACATGACTGCTGATTGTTTGATATTGCCCGTCTGTATTGTACAACTTGTATTACTATATGGTTCGCGACATGATACTGGTTAGGACCGACCCCACTTGCATATCCTACCCTACGCTAGGATTAGTGGTGAGCTTGCTGAGTCCTCGACTCACTGGTGGTGGTTACCTTCCTTTTTCAGATCCCAGACGCCAGTGATGGCTGCACCCCCGATGCTTTTTGGACTGCCGATTCAGATGGACACTCAGATCACCCTCCATTTTGATATGCACGCTACCCTGTGGCACAGGCATGTGACGACTGTACTCGTGGACCAGGGAGGTCCTTACTTAGTGCCCCATAGGTTCGAGGCTTGGTTTAGAGAGGGCCTTCATGGCTTTGAGGGACCTCAGAGAGATTCCCCGATACCCATGGAGGAGGACCCATTCTGGCTGCAGCCTGCCGAGTATGGAGGCCAGGTGATCGATCCCGACCCACTGCAGGAGTTGCCGTCCCCTGGACGATCTGAGATTGATGGCCACGAGGAGGGCGATGCCATGGATACCGATGAGGAAGATCCAGAAGAGGACCCCGTGGAGGATTCCGACGAGGAGCCTGAGGAGGACTGAGTTTCTGATGCTGGTCTGGCATTTTGATGTTAGTGAGAGCGTAGGTTAGGTAGCAGGTTGTGGTTTCTTTTTGGGGTCTGTACCTAACGCTTGATATGTATATAATGCTGTTTGTATTTACCTTGTCTATGCTACCCTTTGCTATGCATGCTTGTGTGTGTGGATAGGAGGCACGCTTCTGCAGGTATGAAAGTTCGTTGAAGGCCGCGTCGTCTGGTTGCGACGAAGTGAAAAATTTCCTGGGCCGTCGCATATCGTGAACCAGGCGAGTGCGAGGTGTATCTTCCGCAGGGACGGGATGCTGCGTTCCCGGATAGGGATCCGGGGCGTGACAGGTCCTCTTCTGGATCCTCCTCATCTGTATCCATGGCATCACCCTCCTCATGGCCATTAATCTCAGATCGTCCAGGGGACGGCAACTCCTGCAGTGGGTCGGGGTCGATCACCTGGCCTCCATACTCGGTAGGCTGCAGCCAGAATGGGTCCTCCTCCATGGGTATCGGGGAATCTCTCTCGGGTCCCTCAAAGCCGTGAAGGCCCTCTCTAAACCACGCCTCGAACCTATGGGGCACTAGGTAAGGACCTCCCTGATCTACGAGTACAGTCGTCACATGCCGATGCCACAGGGTAGCGTGCATATCAAAATGGAGGGTGATCTGAGTGTCCATCTGAATCGGCAGTGTGACATTCTGGATTTTCGACCCATTTCCGGAATTTATAAATTGAATGGATATACTTCATTAATACGCTCTAGTTAAGCCTCACTCGAGTCTGATCAACTCGAGACGACCAACCGAAATGGAATGGTTACCAAGGAAATTTTCCTAAACAGCCGCCCGTTGGTCTGAGATTTCGACAGAGTCGTAAATTAATGAATTTGGCCACGAGATGAATTCCGGTATTGGACAATCGAGTTTCTAAGATGGTCACAATGGAGAAATAGATTTAGTTTCAGAAATGTCGCCCGAAGGGCAGACAGCCGGTGCACGTCTCGAAGCAAGATGTGAATGGAAAATTACCGAAATGCCCTCGGTAAATGCTCAGTCATTAGAATTAGATAAATTAGAATTTTTGAGAGTGAATACGGTAGATTAAAACCAATCCAGTCCGAAGTTCGTTCGCGCTCGGGACCCGATCGGTGCATTTGGCACACAAATCGAGGTAAGTCAAATCAAGCGTCAAATCAATCAATGTCCCATCAATCAATCCATCAAATCAAATCAATCAATCATGGCACAAGTTTCAAGATAAATCCATCAATCAAGTCAAAGTACAAAAGTACACATCATGGTCACTATTCACTTACCTAACCCACTTTAACCTTTATTTTCCATTTTCTTCATAGTATGATCTCTCTCTTCACCCTCCTCCTTCATTTGGCCGAAGACCATCATCTTCCTCTCCCTCTCATCTTCTCCTTCTTTCCTTTTCCTCTTCTTCTTCGTCCGCCCTCCCAAGCCGCCGTCCGCCGTCGTGGAGCACACCACCGCCACCGTCGGCCATCTCTCTCTCTACTCATCTTGGTAAGTCTTCCAAACTCTTTTCTTTTCATTCCCATGGCTTGGTTCTTCCATTAAAGCCGCCGACCAAACCCGCTTCATCCTTGTTCTTCCGTCGACGTAGGTTGAACCAAGAGCCTTCCGGTTGTCCAGGTTGCTCCACCCTTTCCCCCAACCTCTCTAATGTCTAAAACTAACCTATTTAGGTCTTGAAAGTCTCAAGAGGGCGCCGGAACAGCCGCCTCAACCGCCGACCATCTTCCCTTGGCCGTGAACCCATTCGGCCATTCTTGGCCCCGACGTCCGTCATTGCTATATTCGGTCCGTCTAAGGTAAGCTAGCCTCTAATCCCCGCTTAGGAATGGTGTATGCATGATTTAGATACTGATTTGTATGGTGATCCAAGTGGACTAGATGATAAGAGAGTAATTTAGGCTAATCTAATTAGGGTTAGTTTGGTTGCTGTCACGCCCCGGATCCCTACTCGGGAGCGCGGCACCCCGTTCCTGCGGAAGATACACCTCGCGCTCGACTGGTTCACGATAAGCGACGGCCCAGGGAAAATTTCTTTTCGTCGCGACCAGACGACGCGGCTTTCGCCAAATTCTCTTACCTGCGGAAGCGTGCCTTCTATCCATACACACAAGCATACATGACAAAGGGGTAGCAAAAATCAAGATAAGCAAAATCAGCATTCCATAATATAATCAGCGTTAGGTACAGACTCCCAAAAAGAAACTACTAATCACAGATCTTCCTACGCTAACAACCAAATCCTCGAACCATCGAAATTCTGCCATAACTCAGTCCTCCTCGTCGGAATCCTCCACAGGGTCCTCCTCTGGATCCTCCTCCTCGGTATCCATCGCATCACCCTCCTCGTGGCCATCTATCTCGGAGCGCCCTGGAGACGGCAACTCCTGCTTCGGGTCGGGGTCGATCACCTGGCCTCCATATTCTGCAGGCTGGAGCCAAAACGGGTCCTCCTCCATGGGAATCGGGGAATCTCTCTGGGGTCCCTCAAAACCATGCAAGCCCTCTCTAAACCAAGCCTCGAATCTATGGGGCACTAAATAAGGACCTCCCTGATCTACGAGTACAGTCGTCACATGCCTATGCCACAGGGTAGCGTGCATATCAAAATGGAGGGTAATCTGGGTGTCCATCTGGATCGGCAGACCAAAAAGCATCGGTGGCACATCCATCACTGGTGACCTGGATCTGAAAAAGGTGGCAACCAACGCCAGTGAGTCGAGGACTCAGCAAGCTCACCACTAATCCTAGCGTAGGGTAGGATATACAAGTGGGGTCGGTCCTAACCAGTAACTAGGGTTTGGTACCCGGAGTCCAACGCTCTCGATCTCCCCAGTTTTCATCACACCTCATATAGTCGGTACGAGTTTCATCACAATGGTTCATGCAATAAAGACGGGCAATATCAACAATCAGCAATCATGGTATGCAATGCCACAGGCCTCAAACGGCCATCATAGATCCCAAGGATCAGCCCGCCTATCACTCCAATTCCCATCAGGGCTCTACCAACAGTGCCACACGGCATGCCACGCTGCGTCTCGGACGCCTTATGCTGGCCTCCCTTTTCTCTCCATCTCCCATCAGGGCGCTACCAACAGTGCCACACGGCATAAATCTCGGTGCCACATAGGCCCGTACCACACTGCGTTTCTGACGCCTTACGTTGGTCTCCCTTTTCTCTCCACTTCCCTTTAGGGCACAATCTCATGTCACATCTCCAGTGACTCATGCAATGCTCTGAATGTATGCAGGGCCCAGATGATCACATCAACAACTTAACACAGAGCATGCATGCAAATAAATACAAGTGCAGGAGTAGAGCACATCATTCAATCGATCAGTGAACCTCACGTTCATCAACCAAATATATATGGATCGTAGGCCTCTACTTTCAAAGTCTCGATCATCTAAATTCGCCTTACATCTCATACAAGAACCTACCCTGCCATCTCTTACCCAAGGGCAACCCACTAATCGAGCCCATATAAACCAAGGTATAATCTAATTAAGAACCCCTAATTAATCGAGCTAAGTTCGACTGGGCCTAAGGCCCACTTCAATAGTTGAGGTTCAACAATTAATTCTTAAATTAATTCATAGGGGTTGGGCCTATTATTTTATTAATTTCGTGCAAGGCCCAAGCCTATTTCTAAAGGTTTACTATTCAAGCCCATATTCATTATTTTAGGCCCAATTTGAATACCCAAGCCCATATACATTTTTGGGTTTCGTTCTTTAATGTTCATGGACTTAATTTAGGCCCAATTAAAGTGGATTTTCGTCAATTAGTGGTCCCCTAACTAGATTTGGCCCATTTGGATTAGTTTTGGCCCAATTACTAGAATTAAAGGTTCCTAAGCCCAATACCTTACTTTGGCCCATTAAACCACATGTTCTAGCCCATCACTTCGGTCCACCAACCACATTTCCGAGGCCCATTCATAAACCAAATTTCGTCCATCATCAAGCCCATTAACTTTACTTAGGTCCGGTAGCTTGTTTTTGGTTCATTTAGTGCAATTTAAGGCCCCTAAGCCCATCTATACCTCACGGCCTCTCCCACGCACGCCTACCTCACCATTTGCAGCCCACACTTGGCATTTTAATGACCATTTCGCATGCCAACAGCCCTTATTTGAAACCCACTTCAAGTTTTCCACATGTTAGTTCATAGTAAGCATACCTTAAATTACCTTTCAACCTCACAACAAGCCTAACCGTCTCTAGCACACCCTTCCACATGCATATACTACTAACCTAAACTAGAATTAGTAGTAAAGCTTACCGGAATTGGGTTGGAAATGACGACGACGCGAGGCGGAGCAAGAATGGCCGGTTGGAGCTCACGGCTTAGGGAGGAGAACAGCGGCGGCGGTGGCTGTTCACGGCTGTTCCGCGGCCTCCGAGGACTCTAAACCAACCATTCCACAAGTCAAAAGAAGTGAGGAATGCAAGGGAACAAGGTGGGACAAGTTCGGGTTCAAATGGAGGCGAAACGACGAAGAGAACGACGATGAGAGGGCGGGCTGTTTCGGGCCTTTCGTGGGGGTTCAAGCCATGGGAAATGAACAAGAACAAGTTAAGAGAACTTACCAAGAGGTGAGGAGGGTTGGTGGCGGTCGGAGGGAGCTCGGCGGTGGCGGTCGGCCGGACGACGGGGCGGTGAGAGAGAGAGACCGAGAGAGAGAGTTGAGAGGAGAGGAGAAAGGAGAGAAATGAAGGAGAAGAGAGAGAGAGGAGGGCCGGCCGAAAGTTTAAGGGGGGAGAAGAGAGAATGGGTTAATAAAATTCAAAATAAGATAATGGGGTTAGGTTGAATAGTGTATGTGATGAGACTTGTACTCTTGATGGGTGTGACTTTGTACCTTGGATTTGACTTGATAGATTGCATGGGAACTTGTGCCATGATTGACCGATGGATTTGACAAGACATCGATTGATTTGACAACTGATTTGACTTGCCTCGATTTGCGTGCCAAATGCACCGATCGGGTCTCGAGCGCGAACGAATTTTAGACAGGATTTGATTTTGATTAGTCGAATCTACTCTCAAAAATCCTAATTCTATTAATCCTAAGGACTGAGCATTACCGGGGGCATTTCGGTAATTTTCCATTGACGTCTTGCTTCTCGACGTACACCGGCTGTCTGCCCTTCTGGCGACATTTCTGAAACTGACTTTATTTCTTAATTGTGTTTGTCTTACTAGTTCGATTGTCCGAAGTCGGATTTCATTTCGTGGTCAATTTCATTAATTTACGACTCTGTCTCTGTCCCAGACCAACGGGCGGCTGTTTGGAAAATTCTCCCCAGTTAGCCTTTCCCCTTCGGTTGGTCATCTCAGGGTAGCTAATCCTGAGTGAGCGTCGATCAGAGGGTATTAACGAAGTGTCTCCATTCTTTTAGAAATTCCGATATTTGGGTCGAATTTTCAGACTGTTACAATTCTTCCATTCTTATAAAAATTTCGTCCTCGAAATTTACATCCACCAATCCTTACAACAAAATGGAGATTACATCGATCTATTCAAACAGATACGGGTACTTCTTCTTCATTTCGTGCTCGCTTTCCCAAGTCGCTCCTTCAGTCCCATGGTGCTCCCAGATAACCTTGACCAGCGGTATTGTCTTGTTCCTCAAGACTTGCTCCTTACGATCTTCTATCCTTACTGGTCTTTCCACGTATGAGACGCGGTCATCCACTTCAATGACTTCATGATCGAGTATATGGCCAGGGTCCGGCTCGTACTTTCGAAGCATCGAAACATGAAACACATTATGAATCTGCGATAAGTTCGGCGGCAATGCTAGACGATAAGCCAGTGTCCCGATCTTCTCCAGGATCTCGAATGGCCCAACAAATCTTGGACTCAGCTTTCCTTTCTTGCCAAACCGAGATAGTCCTCGCATCGGCGACACCTTCAGAAACACATGATCTCCAACTTGGAATTCCAATGGCTTACGTCTCTTGTCTGCATAACTCTTCTGCCTACTCTGCGCAGTCCTCAATCTGTCTCTGATCACTCTGACTGCCTCAACTGACTGCTGCACTAATTCTGGGCCTGTTATGCTTTTCTCACCAACTTCGTCCCAACAGATTGGCGTTCTACAGGCCCTTCCATACAGTGCCTCAAATGGTGCCATCCTGATACTCTGCTGGTAGCTGTTGTTGTAGGCAAACTCCACTAAGTGTAACTGCTCTTCCCAGCCTCCCTTGAAGTCAATTACACACGCTCTCAACATGTCCTCCAGAGTTTGTATAGTCCTTTCCGACTGACCGTCCGTCTGAGGATGGTAGGCTGTACTGAATCTCAATTCGGTTCCCAAAGCACCCTGCAAACTCTTCCAAAATGTAGCTGTGAAACGAGGATCTCTATCAGATACGATACTTACTGGCACCCCATGAATCCTCACAATCTGCCTCACATACAACTCAGCCAACCTTTCCAGCGTAGAGTCCTTTCGCACTGCGATGAAGTGCGCTGATTTCGTCAGTCTGTCCACGATTACCCAGATCGAATCATTGCCTCTCTGACTTCTCGGCAGTCCTGTCACGAAATCCATAGTGACATGCTCCCATTTCCACTCTGGGATTTCCAATGGTTGCAATAATCCTCCAGGCTTGCAATGCTGTGCCTTTACCTGTTGACACGTCAGACACTTAGCTACATGCTTAGCCACATCCACCTTCATTCCATTCCACCAATAGTGCTGACGCAAATTCTGATACATCTTAGTACTCCCTGGATGAATACTGTAGTTACTTCTGTGTGCCTCGGACAAAATCTTTTCCTTCAGTGCCTCGTCATTAGGTACGCACAGACGTTCTCTAAACTTCAATACTCCATCTGCAGTCACTTGGAACTCGGCCTTTCTCTCGTCTGCATTCATCGCCACAATCTTCTGAATGTCCGGGTCCGTAGATTGCATCTCCTTGATTCTTAGCTGAATCTCTGGTTCGATCCGCAACGTAGCCAGCAGACTCGAGAGGCTTCCAACCTCCATCTTAAACTCAGAGTCTCTAATTTCCCCCAGTAATGTCCACTCCTTGACCATCATATGCGCAATGCTCGACTTCCTACTCAGAGCATCTGCCACCTTATTCGCCTTTCCTGGATGGTACAAAATATCGCAGTCGTAGTCCTTCAACAACTCCATCCAACGACGTTGCCTCATATTCAGCTCCTTCTGCGAGAACAGATACTTCAAACTCTGATGGTCCATAAAAATCTGGAATTTCTCTCCCACCAGATAATGCCTCCAAATCTTCAATGCAAAGACAATCGCAGCTAACTCCAAGTCGTGCGTCGGGTAATTCATCTCATGCGGCCTCAACTGTCGAGACGCATACGCTACCACTCGTCCATGCTGCATCAAGACACACCCCAATCCTCTTAATGACGCATCGCTGTATATCTCAAATCCTCCTGGTCCAGACGGAATGGTTAAGACTGGTGCGGAAGTCAATCGATCCTTCAACTCCTGAAAACTCTCCTCGCATCTCTCAGTCCATTGAAACTTTGTTTCCTTTTTCAACAAACGCGTCAGAGGAGACGCCATCACAGAGAATCTTTCCACGAAGCGTCTATAATACCCAGCCAATCCAAGGAAACTTCGTACTTCCGTCACGGTCGTAGGTCTCGGCCATTTCTCTACTGCTTCAATCTTAGATGGGTCCACTGATATCCCTTCTTCCAGATACTATATGACCAAGAAACGCCACTCTGCTCAGCCAGAACTCACACTTACTGAACTTCGCATACAGCGAATGTTCCCTTAGCGTTCGCAGGACGATCCTTAAGTGTTCTTCGTGGTCCTCAGAACTCTTCGAATATACCAAGATGTCATCAATGAAGACTATCACGAATTGATCCAAAAACTCCTTGAACACTCGATTCATCATATCCATAAATGCGGCTGGAGCATTTGTCAATCCAAACGGCATAACGGTGAACTCATAGTGCCCATACCTCGTCCTAAAAGCAGTCTTAGGCACATCCTCTTTCTTAATCCTTAACTGGTGATAGCCTGTCCTTAGGTCTATCTTGGAGAACACACATGCACCTTGAAGTTGGTCGAACAGGTCATCAATCCTTGGTAGAGGATACTTATTCTTGATCGTCACTTGGTTCAGCTATCTGTAATCGATGCACAGCCTTAGTGATCCATCCTTTTTCTTAACAAACAGCACCGGAGCTCCCCATGGTGAAGCACTGGGGCGGATAAATCCTTTATCCAGCAGCTCTTGCATTTGCACCTTCAATTCCTTCAATTCCGATAACGACATCCTATACGGTGCTTTCGAGATCGGCTCCGTTCCAGGTGCCAATTCAATCATAAATTCTACTTCACGCACAGGTGGCAATCCCGGCAACTCTTGAGGAAATACATCTGGATACTCACTTACTACAGGCACTTCTTCTAACTTCATTTCTAGGGCAGACGAATCTAATACTGATGCCAAAAATCCCAGGCAACCTTCATCCATTAACTTGGTCGCCTCTAAAGATGAGATCCAAGGAATCGACGTTCCTCCACGATTTCCCTTAAATTCATACCCAGGGTGGCCTACTGGGTTTAGCTGTATGATACTCCTACTACAGTCTACCACTGCACCATGCCTAACTAGCCAATCCATGCCAACAATCACATCAAAATCATACATGGGCAGAACGGCTAAGTCAATTTCTTCTTGCCTATCGCCCAGAGCTAACTTACACCCCTTACATCCTAACGCAATAATCACTCTATCCTTCAACGGGGTGGTTACATGCAAGGTCACATCCAATGGCTTAACATTCATCCCAGACAACTCAACAAAACGTGCAGATACGAAAGAGTGCGATGCTCCCGGATCAAACAAGGCATAAGCGGTATGACCACAGAGAGAAACGGTACCTGTGATCACCCCTGGCGCATTCTCAGCGTCCTTGCGCGCCATTGCATATACTCGTCCCTGAGCAGGCGGACGGTTCTGGTTTCCTTGCGGAGCGTTCACCATCTGCGGCGGCGGCGGTTGCTGCTGGAACGGGGGTCTCGGACCTTTCCTCGGGCAGTTCCTCAGAATATGCCCCGTCTGGCCACATCCAAAGCAGCCTCCAGTTTTCCTAGGGCAAGGGCTGTTCCCATGCCTCCTGCCACAGTCACGGCAGACCTGATTCCCAGGGAACGACGGCTTTCCCAGGGTTCTCCTCGCAGGTGGAACGAACCTGCGGTTGTCCTTCATTGGCCTCTTGCCAAAGTCTCTGAAGTTCCCTCTTGGCACGAACCACGATCCAGATGCGGCGGCCTTCTCTTGCAGATCTCGCTCAATCGCTAGAGCTCGCTCGTAAATCTCGTTGTAGTCCCTCAGCCCAGTGGCGATGATCAAACTCTTCAACTCTGGCCTCAGACCTTCCCTGAACCTTCTGGCCTTATCCCACGGATCCTCGATCAGTCTTCGTGCGAACTTGGACAGCCTGGCAAATTCGCCTTCATACTGGTCCACGGTCAGCGATCCTTGGCGGAGCCTGATGAACTCTTCCATTTTCCTTTCCTGGGCTGCCTCAGAGAAATACTTGCCATTGAATACTGTACAGAAGGCGGTCCAGTTCGGTCTCATACCATCCGGAAAGACTCGCCCTCTAGTGGCTTTCCACCAGTCATCTGCAGTACCCTGAAGTTGATAAGTTGCCAACGAGACCTTTTCCTCATCTGCGCAACCCAACACAGTAAAAGCCTTCTCCAGCTGCTCAATCCACAAGGCAGCTACCTCGGGACCACCACTGCCATCAAACTTCGACGACTGCAACTTCAGAAACTGTTCCACAATGTGATGAGTCTGACGTCCTCCATTTCCATGCCCATTGCCTCCATTGGCACCATTCGCAGCGGCCAAGGCGGCCTCAGCTGCTTGGGCAACAGTGGCAGCTCTCTCAGCAGCTTGCCTAGCCATCAAGTTACTCACTTCAGTCAGAACTCTCATCATCTCTTCGATCCTAGGGTCCCCTTCAGACTCAGGAGCCCTCGAGCTCGATGCACCGGCAGTCGGTCTTTTGCCCCTATTGCTCATCCTTGCTAACACTCACACCTAAAACAACGAAATTCCCATTCAGGAATCCGGGACTCTAAGTCTAGCAACCAAGCTTTCGTCTACTGTCGCGTCCACTGACATGTATATGCATGTAAATAATCGCTGCAGCTTAAATGCAGTTGAACCCAGTCGACATCTAGACTCAACCCTGCAAATGCATAACCCAGGCCACTCTGTTCGCAACCTCAACTAGAAGCCTGTCGGGAGCCGCTTCCTTGATCAGGTCTCTGCCCCGGCGACCACTCCCCGCCCTCATCGTTTCTTGGTGCGAACAATTGTCCTAAGAAATTCATAGACAAAGAGAATCCCACTCCACGTGTCCCATACCACGCTTCATCACAGTTTTTAGACGTCCCGTCAATCCTGTCCCATACCAGGCTGACGGTCACCAAATCCAACAACATGAATGCATGCATTTCTTTCAAAATCCAAATCTCCTTTTTCAACAATGATTTTCCATTTCTAAACCATTTTGCTTTCGGTGTAGAAATCATGCAATGCATGATGGTCAAGCAGCGCGCGACAGCCGACTAGGCATACAACCACATGCAATACCTCACAGACTAACATTCAGCAATCAGCAATCAAGCGCCCTACTCATGGGGCTCTGCCTTAGAACCTTACCTCAGGTCCTGACGCACCTGCAGCTTAGCACAAAACACCTTATCCAAAGGCTACTCTAAACAATCGATTCGGCTAGGCAATCACATGCGCCAATCAAATCATGCATTCTACCCTTCCTAATCCTTAGGTCTAGGGTCTATCTATCTAACTACCCCAAAATCAACATCCTCATCACTCCAAAACCTCGAACTGTCTCGTATCGAGCTGACCTTGCTCTGATACCACTCGAACGGGGATGTCACGCCCCGGATCCCTACTCGGGAGCGCGGCACCCCGTTCCTAATCAAGATAAGCAAAATCAGCATTCCATAATATAATCAGCGTTAGGTACAGACTCCCAAAAAGAAACTACTAATCACAGATCTTCCTACGCTAACAACCAAATCCTCGAACCATCGAAATTCTGCCATAACTCAGTCCTCCTCGTCGGAATCCTCCACAGGGTCCTCCTCGGTATCCATCGCATCGCCCTCCTCGTGGCCATCTATCTCGGAGCGCCCTGGAGACGGCAACTCCTGCTTCGGGTCGGGGTCGATCACCTGGCCTCCATATTCTGCAGGCTGGAGCCAAAACGGGTCCTCCTCCATGGGAATCGGGGAATCTCTCTGGGGTCCCTCAAAACCATGCAGGCCCTCTCTAAACCAAGCCTCGAATCTATGGGGCACTAAATAAGGACCTCCCTGATCTACGAGCACAGTCGTCACATGCCTATGCCACAGGGTAGCGTGCATATCAAAATGGAGGGTAATCTGGGTGTCCATCTGGATCGGCAGACCAAAAAGCATCGGTGGCACATCCATCACTGGTGACCTGGATCTGAAAAAGGTGGCAACCAACGCTAGTGAGTCGAGGACTCAGCAAGCTCACCACTAATCCTAGCGTAGGGTAGGATATACAAGTGGGGTTGGTCCTAACCAGTAACTAGGGTTTGGTACCCGGAGTCCAACGCTCTCGATCTCCCCAGTTTTCATCACACCTCATATAGTCGGTACGAGTTTCGTCACATTGGTTCATGCAATAAAGACGGGCAATATCAACAATCAGCAATCATGGTATGCAATGCCACAGGCCTCAAACGGCCATCATAGATCCCAAGGATCAGCCCGCCTATTACTCCAATTCCCATCAGGGCTCTACCAACAGTGCCACACGGCATGCCACGCTGCGTCTCGGACGCCTTATGCTGGCCTCCCTTTTCTCTCCACCTCCCATCAGGGCGCTACCAACAGTGCCACACGGCATAAATCTCGGTGCCACATAGGCCCGTACCACACTGCGTTTCTGACGCCTTACGTTGGTCTCCCTTTTCTCTCCACTTCCCCTCAGGGCACAATCTCATGTCACATCTCCAGTGACTCATGCAATGCTCTGAATGTATGCAGGGCCCAGATGATCACATCAACAACTTAACACAGAGCATGCATGCAAATAAATACAAGTGCAGGAGTAGAGCACATCATTCAATCGATCAGTGAACCTCACGTTCATCAACCAAATAGATATGGATCGTAGGCCTCTACTTTCAAAGTCTCGATCATCTAAATTCGCCTTACATCTCATACAAGAACCTACCCTGCCATCTCTTACCCAAGGGCAACCCACTAATCGAGCCCATATAAACCAAGGTCTAATCTAATTAAGAACCCCTAATTAATCGAGCTAAGTTCGACTGGGCCTAAGGCCCACTTCAATAGTTGAGGTTCAACAATTAATTCTTAAATTAATTCATAGGGGTTGGGCCTATTATTTTATTAATTTCGTGCAAGGCCCAAGCCTATTTCTAAAGGTTTACTATTCAAGCCCATATTCATTATTTTAGGCCCAATTTGAATACCCAAGCCCATATACATTTTTGGGTTTCATTCTTTAATGTTCGTGGGCTTAATTTAGGCCCAATTTTAAGTGGATTTTCGTCCATTAGTGGCCCACTAACTAGATTTGGCCCATTTTGATTAGTTTTGGCCCAATTACTAGAATTAAAGGTTCCTAAGCCCAATACCTTACTTTGGCCCATTAAACCACATGTTCTAGCCCATCACTTCGGTCCACCAACCACATTTCCGAGGCCCATTCATAAGCCAAATTTCGTCCATCATCAAGTCCATTAACTTTACTTAGGTCCGGTAGCTTGTTTTTGGTTCATTTAGTGCAATTTAAGGCCCCTAAGCCCATCTATACCTCACGGCCTCTCCCACGCACGCCTACCTCACCATTTACAGCCCACACTTAGCATTTTAATGACCATTTCGCATGCCAACAGCCCTTATTTGAAACCCACTTCAAGCTTTCCACATGTTAGTTCATAGTAAGCATACCTTAAATCACCTTTCAACCTCACAACAAGCCTAACCGTCTCTAGCACACCCTTCCACATGCATATACTACTAACCTAAACTAGAATTAGTAGTAAAGCTTACCGGAAATGGGTTGGAAATGACGACGACGCGAGGCGGAGCAAGAATGGCCGGTTGGAGCTCACGGCTTAGGGAGGAGAACAGCGGCGGCGGTGGCTGTTCACGGCCGTTCCGCGGCCTCCGAGGACTCTAAACCAACCATTCCACAAGTCAAAAGAAGTGAGGAAAGCAAGGGAACAAGGTGGGACAAGTTCGGGTTCAAATGGAGGCGAAACGACGAAGAGAACGACGATGAGGAGGCGGGCTGTTTCGAGCCTTTCGTGGGGGTTCAAGCCATGGGAAATGAACAAGAACAAGTTAAGAGAACTTACCAAGAGGTGAGGAGGGTTGGTGGCGGCCGGAGGGAGCTCGGCGGTGGCGGTCGGCCGGACGACGGGGCGGTGAGAGAGAGAGACCGAGAGAGAGAGTTGAAAGGAGAGGAGAAAGAAGAGAAATGAAGGAGAGGAGAGAGAGAGGAGGGCCGGCCGAAAGTTTAAGGGGGGAGGAGAGAGAATGGGTTAATAAAATTCAAAATAAGATAATGGGGTTAGGTTGAATAGTGTATGTGATGAGACTTGTACTCTTGATGGGTGTGACTTTGTACCTTGGATTTGACTTGATAGATTGCATGGGAACTTGTGCCATGATTGACCGATGGATTTGACAAGACATCGATTGATTTGACAACTGATTTGACTTGCCTCGATTTGCGTGCCAAATGCACCGATCGGGTCTCGAGCGCGAACGAATTTTAGACAGGATTTGATTTTGATTAGTCGAATCTACTCTCAAAAATCCTAATTCTATTAATCCTAAGGACTGAGCATTACCGGGGGCATTTCGGTAATTTTCCATTGACGTCTTGCTTCTCGACGTACACCGGCTGTCTGCCCTTCTGGCGACATTTCTGAAACTGACTTTATTTCTTAATTGTGTTTGTCTTACTAGTTCGATTGTCCGAAGTCGGATTTCATTTCGTGGTCAATTTCATTAATTTACGACTCTGTCTCTGTCCCAGACCAACGGGCGGCTGTTTGGAAAATTCTCCCCAGTTAGCCTTTCCCCTTCGGTTGGTCATCTCAGGGTAGCTAATCCTGAGTGAGCGTCGATCAGAGGGTATTAACGAAGTGTCTCCATTCTTTTAGAAATTCCGATATTTGGGTCGAATTTTCAGACTGTTACAGTTGCTTTGTAAGATGGGTTAATCTTGGGCTTGGACATCATAAATTGGGCTTCAAATTAGATGATATGGGCTGCAAGTTGATGGATTGAGTGTGAGAAGTGATGGGCCTTATGATGTAATTAGGCTTAGGGGTTAAAATTTGGACTAATTGGGCCAAAATAGAATCATTGGGCTTAAGTCTTGCTAGTGGGCCTTATATGGACGAAAATGAGAATAAAATGGGCCTCAATTATAGTCTAGAATATAAAATTTTAGGGCCCAATAGAGTATGTGGGCTTGGGGTTTGAAATTTGGCCTAAATATGCTAAAATGAGCTTAATAAGCTTGCCTTAAAATATGGGCTTGGGCCTCACTCGAAATTAATAAAAATAATGGGCCTTGAAATATTTAATTACTTATAATTAAATCATGGGCTTGTGAATAGTAGGTAAGCTTAGACCCAATTGGGCCTAATTCAACTTAATGGGCTGAACCTAAAGAAAGGGCCACTGGGCCTTAGATATTGGGCTTAATTAAATTTAATAAAATCAATTGGAATCCAAAAGGCTTTTAAGATGTTAATTACGGGCCATCGATGGGCCGAGGTCTAATGATAGAGACTACGCTTAAGCCGGATTATTGGGTCTGATAGGACCAAGTCCTGAAATAAACGGGTTCCAAAGGGCGATGTTAACCACGGCTGAGGTTCATTCGAGAGGATTGTTCAGGGGAAGTAAATGGCTTAATGTGGGACGTCTGATTGAACCTAAATGAGCGAGAATCCGCTTTTAGAGTACTAGGTACACATGTGGCCTGTTCTACTGAACGCGAGTAGCTCAGATGATTTCTAGAAATGCTTTGCTCCTGTACTCATGTACCTTCGTGAATGCATGCTCTGTGACTGATTCTCTGTTCGACATTGTTTGAGCACCATATTTCATGAGTATGGCATTAGTCACCGGGAGGTGTGACATGTTGGATGGGCCCTGATGCGTTGTTACGCGGGGAATAGGGAGTATAAGGATGTTGTGCGCCTGGACGTGCTCGGCACGGGGTAGCTGGAGAGATAAGGGTGCCTACCCGGGTCTTAGTTTTGACGCTATGCGGGTTGAAGCACTGGGAGGATATTGTGCACCTGGGTCTTTGCGCGCTGGAGGCGTATATGCGGGTGCATGGACAATGGGTGATGTGCATTGAGGCACAAGCAATGAGCATTTGAACATTTGAGCATTGGCATATGGCATGCATGAGTATGAGACCTGAGGCGTGACACGCTGGTCAAGACGAAACTCTGGCAGTGCAAAATGAACATTGAAAACCGAATAATGAATCTGAGGTCATGGCATAGATGATAATCATTCACGTTATGCGAGACTGCCTTATTAAACGCATGCTTGCCTGATTGGTTTGGCCTGTGTACGTTTACGTTTTATTGTGGTACCGCTGAGACCGTTTGGGTAGAGAGTGCTAGTTCGTCTTATTAATTGCCGGACATGACCCATTCAGTGAGCGTACCTCACCCTACGCGAGTCAGATGACCTGAAACCCTAGTTAATGGATAGGACCGATCCCACTAGTATACTCTATCCTACGCTAGGATTAGGGGTGAGCTTGCTGAGTCCTCGACTCACTGGCGGTGGTTGCCATATTTTCAGATCCCAGACGCCAGTGATGGCCGCACCCCCTGTGTTCTTTGGCCTGCCAGTGCAGATGGAGCCCGAGGTTACCCGCCATTATGATGAAAGTGCTACAATGTGGCTCAGACGACTGACTACTGTATGGGTGGATCAGGGAGGTCCCCAGTTTGTTCCCTATAAGTTCGAGGCCTGGTATAGAGAGGACGAGTTAGGTATGGAGGGGCCCTTGAGAGATGCCCCGATACCCATGGGGGACGACCCCACTATTTTACGACCTGCTGTATATGGAGGTGAGGTGGTCGACCCCGGCCCGATGTTGGAGCTGTCGTCCCTAGGACGCTCGGAGATAGACGGCCATAAGGAGGGCGACGCCATGGACACCAACCAGGAGGAGGATCCCGAGGAGCAGCTAGAGGACTGAGTTCTGCTGACGCTGGCCTAGTTTTTGGGAGATAGTGTAAGCGTAGGTATCGAGACCATGGGTTAAAATTTTCTTTTGTGGGTCTGTACCGAACGCCTTGTTAACATGTATATATGGATGCTTTGTGTTTCTCCTTTGTGTACTACCCCGATTTTCATATGTATGCATGTATGGATAGGAGGCACGCTTCCGCAGGTTTCAAGTTCAGGTTAATAGGATCATATGATGGTTTATGATGGACGCGCCGTCTGGTCGCGATGAAGGTAATTCCCTGGGCCGTCGTGTATCCTAGACCAGGCGAGCGCTGAGAAGAGATTTGAATGTATGAGCGGGATGTCGCGGGCTCGAGAGGGGCTCGGGGCGTGACAGGCAGTCCAAAAAGCATTGGGGGTACAGCCATCACTGGCGTCTGGGATCTGAAAAAGGAAGGTAACCACCACCAGTGAGTCAAGGACTCAGCAAGCTCACCACTAATCCTAGCGTAGGGTAGGATATACAGGTGGGGTCGGTCCTAACCAGTATCTAGGTTTCAGGGTTCGGGATCCAACCACTCTCGATCTCCCAAGATACTATAGCCCATCGAAACCGTCACGAACCACATAATAATACAAGTTGTACAATACAGACGGGCAATATCAAACAATCAGCAGTCATGTCATGCAATGCTGCAGGCCTCAAGCGGCCATCACGGATCCCATGGATCAGCCCGCCTATCACTCCAATTCCCATCAGGGCTCAATCTCAGTGCCACACTGCGTTTCTGACGCCTTACGTTGGTCTCCCTTTTCTCTCAATTACCCCATCTTGGGCACATTCTCATGTCACATCTTCGGTGACTCATGCAATGCTCTGAATGTATGCGGGGCCCAAACGATTGCATCAGTAATTCAAACACAGAGCATGCATGCCAAAGTACACAAGTACAAGAACAGAGTACATCAATCGATCGTCTAATAAGATCTCAGGTTCATCATGCCATACGATCGTAAGGTCAGATTCTCGATCATCTAGGCTCGTATTAACATCATACTCGCGATCCGGTCATACTATTGCTCACCATAGGCGATCCCCTAATTGAACCCATATAAACCAAGGTTTAACCTAAGTGAGGGTCTAATTAATTGAATTAGGTTCGACTGGGCCTAAGGCCCACTTCAAGGTTTGAGGCCCATAATTTATTTCTTAAATTAAATATATGGTTTGGGCCCATTATTAATATTAAATTTCGTGTGGGGCCCAAGCCCATTGTTAAAGGTTATCCATTTAAGCCCATTTCAACTATTTCAAGCCCAATTTGATTTCCCAAGCCCATGTATATCATTAGGCTTCATATTTTAATATTCAAAATTATACATTAGGCCCAAATTAAGTAGATTTTCGTCCATTGAGGCCCACCATTACAAATTAAGCCCATCTTGCATCACTTAGGTCTAATTACTTGAATTAAAGGCTCCTAAGCCCATTATTATCCTTTGGCCCATTAAGGTACACGCCTAAGCCCACCAAATCAGCCCACTAATTATGTTTTCGGGGCCCATTCAGATTGTTAATCTCGTTCATTAGCAAGTCCATTAGGGTATCTTAGGCCCGTTGGCTTATTTTAGGTCTAACTTGCATAATTTAAGTCCCAAGCCCACTAACACAATTCGGTCCACCTCATACACGCCCAAGTCACTCATTCGCAGCCCAATGTACATGATTTCCAGCCCTCTCCAAGTCTCTAAACTCTTAGTTTAACCTAACACACTAATCACCTTAACTAACATAACTTGCTTAACCTTTAACCATGCAATCTTCTCCGAGAATCACCACATTCAGTTCTCTATTTCACATTCCACCTACATATACTACTAACCTAAACCAAGATTAGTAGTAGAGCTTACCACGGAAGGGAAGTCGGTGGCGATGACGACGACAAAGGCGGTGCGGTCGGCCGGCGGTCAAGAGCTAGCCGAGAGAGAGAGCGACGATGAAGACTTGGCCGGCTCAAGGTGGCTCACAAGGCCACGAAACAACAAGGGAAAGGGCTTAGGGCACTCACCGAAATGAAGACAAGGCCGGCTGAGGTGGTTGGATAGCGCGGCAAGGACGGGGACGACGACGACGGTGAGGACTGCTAGAGAGACCGAGAGAAAGAAGAGAGAGACGGTGAGGTCGGGGTCTCTAAGATTACAAGATGAAGAGAGGACGGCCAAGGAGGCTTACCACGTGACGCCAAGGTGATGGTGGTGGCGGCCGACGGTCGGAATGGTGGACGGTGGCGGCTTGAGGCGGACGACGGGAGGGGAGCACCGGCGGGGAAGGAGAAAACGAAGAAGAAAATGGAGGAGAGGGAGAGATGGAGTTCGGCCGAATGAGGGAAAGGATGAGGGAGGAGAGAGAGAATAGGGGTTAAATCCAAGTTTGAAAAATGGGTTAGTGGGTTAGGTAATGGGGTAATAGTGTTAGGGATGTGATTTGTACTTGACAAGTTGATGGATGGATTGATGGATTGACATGCCTTGGAAATTGTGCCATGAATGATTGATGTGATTGACAAGACCATTGATTGATTTGACAACTGATTTGACTTGTCTCGATTTGCGTGCCAAATGCACCGATCGGGTCCTGAGCGCGAACGAATTTCGGACAGGATTTGATTTCGATTTACCGAATCTACTCTCAAAAATCCTAATTCAACTAACTCTAATGACTGAGCATTTACCGGGGGCATTTCGATAATCTTCCAATCACGTCTTGCTTCACGACGTACACCGGCTGTCTGCCCTTCTGGCGAAAATTTTGAAACTGATATCATTCCTTAATCGTGTTTATCTTACTAATTCGATTATCCAAAGTCGGATTTCATTTTGTGGTCAATTTCATTAAATAACGACTCTGTCTCTGTCTCAGACCAACGGGCGGCTGTTTGGAAAATTCTTTCCAGATAGCCTTTCCCCCTCGGTTGGTCAACTCAGGGTAGCTAATCCTGAGTGAGCGTCGATCAGAGGGTATTAACGAAGTATTTCCATTCATTTAGAATTTCCGACAATCGGGTCGAATTTTCAGACTGTCACAGAGACGGTACCTGTGATCACTCCTGGCGCGTTCTTAGCATCCTTTCGCGCCACGGCGTAGACTCGTCCTTGCACGGGTGGACGGTTCTGATTCCCTTGAGGAGCATTCACCATTGGCGGCTGCTGCTGCGGCTGGAACGGGGGTCTCGGACCTCTCTTCGGACAGTTCTTCAGAATATACCCCATCTGCCCATACCCGAAACAGCCTCCAGTCTTCCTTGGGCAAGGGTTGTTCCCATGCCTCCTGCCACAGTCACGGCAGTTCTGATTCCCGGGGAATGACGGCTTTTCCAAAGTCCTCCTCGCAGGCGGAACGAACCTGCGAGTATCCTTCATCGGCCTCTTGCCAAAATCCCTGAAGTTTCTTCCTGGCATGAACCGCGATCCAGATGCGGCGGCCTTCTCCTGCAGGTCTCGCTCTATCGCCAGTGCTCGCTCATAAATCTCATTATAGTCCCTCAGTCCCGTGGCGATTATCATACTCTTCAGTTCGGGTCTCAAGCCTTCTCTGAACCTTCTGGCCTTGTCCCATGGATCCTCAATCAGTCTTCGAGCAAACTTGGACAACCTGGCAAACTCGCCTTCGTACTGGTCCACAGTCATCTGTCCCTGCCTGAGCCTGATGAACTCTTCCATTTTTCTCTCCTAGGCGGCCTCGGAAAAATACTTGCCATTAAATGCTGCATAGAAAGTAGCCCAGTTCGGCCTCATGCCATCCGGAAAGACTCGCCCTCTGGTGGCCTTCCACCAGTCATCTGCAGTCCCTTGAAGTTGATAAGTTGCCAACGACACCTTCTCCTCATCCGTGCAACCCAACACAGTGAAAGCCTTCTCAAGCTGTTCGATCCACAAGGCAGCCACTTCGGCACCACCACTACCATCAAACCTTGACGGCTGCTGTCACGCCCCGAGCCCCTCTCGAGCCCGCGACATCCCGCTCATACATTCAAATCTCTTCTCAGCGCTCGCCTGGTCTAGGATACACGACGGCCCAGGGAATTACCTTCGTCGCGACCAGACGGCGCGTCCATCAAAACCATCATATGATCCTGTCAACCTGAACTTGAAACCTGCGGAAGCGTGCCTCCTATCCATACATGCATACATATGAAAATCGGGGTAGTACACAAAGGAGAAACACAAAGCATCCATATATACATGTTAACAAGGCGTTCGGTACAGACCCCCAAAAGAAAATTTCAACCCATGGTCTCGATACCTACGCTTACACTATCTCCCAAAAACTAGGCCAGCATCAGCAGAACTCAGTCCTCTAGCTGCTCCTCGGGATCCTCCTCCTGGTCGGTGTCCATGGCGTCGCCCTCCTCGTGGCCGTCTATCTCCGAGCGTCCTGGGGACGGCAGCTCCAACATCGGGTCGGGGTCGACCACCTCACCTCCATATACAGCAGGTCGTAGAATAGTAGGGTCGTCCCCCATGGGTATCAGGGCATCTCTCAAGGGTCCCTCCATACCTAACTCGTCCTCTCTATACCAGGCCTCAAACTTATAGGGAACAAACTGGGGACTTCCCTGATCCACCCATACAGTAGTCAGTCGTCTGAGCCACATTGTAGCACTTTCATCGTAGTGGCGGGTAACCTCGGGCTCCATCTGCACTGGCAGGCCAAAGAACACAGGGGGTGCGGCCATCACTGGCGTCTGGGATCTGAAAATATGGCAACCACCGCCAGTGAGTCGAGGACTCAGCAAGCTCACCCCTAATCCTAGCGTAGGATAGAGTATACTAGTGGGAACGGTCCTATCCATTGACTAGGGTTTCAGGTCATCTGACTCGCGTAGGGTGAGGTACGCTCACTGGATGGGTCATGTCCGGCAATTAATAAGACGAACTAGCACTCTCTACCCAAACGGTCTCAGCGGTACCACAATAAAACATAAACGTACACAGGCCAAACCAATCAGGCAAGCATGCATTTAATAAGGCAGTCTCGCATAACGTGAATGATTATCATCTATGCCATGACCTCAGATTCATTATTCAGTTTTCAATGTTCATTTTGCACTGCCAGAGTTTCGTCTTGACCAGCGTGTCACGCCTCAGGTCTCATACTCATGCATGCCATATGCCAATGCTCAAATGTTCAAATGCTCATTGCTTGTGCCTCAATGCACATCACCCATTGTCCATGCACCCGCATATACGCCTCCAGCGCGCAAAGACCCAGGTGCACAATATCCTCCCAGTGCTTCAACCCGCATAGCGTCAAAGCTAAGACCCGGGTAGGCACCCTTATCTCTCCAGCTACTCCGTGCCGAGCACGTCCGGGCGCACAACATCCTTATACTCCCTACTCCCCGCGTAACAACGCATCAGGGCCCATCCAACATGTCACACCTCCCGGTGACTAATGCCATACTCATGAAATATGGTGCTCAAACAATGTCGAACAGAGAATCAGTCACAGAGCATGCATTCACGACGGTACATGAGTACAGGAGCAAAACATTTCTAGAAATCATCTGAGCTACTCGCGTTTAGTAGAACAGGCCACATGTGTACCTAGTACTCTAAAAGCAGATTCTCGCTCATTTAGGTTCAATCAGACGTCCCACATTAAGCCATTTACTTCCCCTGAACAATCCTCTCGAATGAACCTCAGTCGTGGTTAACATCGCCATTTGGAACCCGTTTATTTCAGGACTTGGTCCTATCAGACCCAATAATCCGGCCTAAGCGTAGTCTCTATCATTAGACCTCGGCCCATCGATGGCCCGTAATTAACATCTAAAAATCCTTTTGGGCTCCATTTGATCTTATTAAATTTAATTAAGCCCAATTACTAAAGCCCAATGGCTCTTTCTTTAGTTTCAGCCCATTAAGTTGAATTAGGCCCAATTGGGTCTAAGCTCACCTACTATTCACAAGCCCATGATTTAATTATAAGTAATTAAATATTTTAAGGCCCATTATTTTTATTAATTTCGAGTGAGGCCCAAGCCCATATTTTAAGGCAAGCTTATTGAGCCCATTTTAGCATATTTAGGCCAAATTTCAAACCCTAAGCCCACATACTCTATTGGGCCCTAAAATTTTATATTCTAGACTATAATTGAGGCCCATTTTATTCTCATTTTCGTCCATATAAGGCCCACTATTTTATTTTAAGCCCACAAGTTCCAATTTAGCCCAATTAGCTTAAAATTAAGCCCTTAAGCCCAACAACTCACATGGCCCATCATTTCTCATGCTCAATCCCTCAATTTGCAGCCCACATCAACCTATTCGAAGCCCAAATAAATATGACCAGCCACTACCCATGGCCCAACGTCCATTTCTCATATTAGTCTAAAGCCCATTATACATAATTACTCACTGATCAACATAGGACCACACATAGATCTCTAAACTAATCAACCACACTTGCATAAACCATTCCTAGGCTAAGATTAGGAGTGTGGCTTACCTTGAATGGGTTGAGAACGACGCGAACGGACGATGGAGCCAAGAACGGCCGTGTAGGCTCACGGCCAAGAAGAGTTGGACGACGGCTTGGGCAGCGGTTTCAACACCTTCGTGGGACTCCCTAGACATGAATAGGTTGGATTTAGGTGTTAGAAAGGTGGAGGGAGAGTGTGGAGTGGCTTGGACAGCCCGAGTCTTCATGGTACAACGACGATGAAGGAAGAGCACAAGAGAGAGAGCGGGCTGGTCGGGGCTTCTTCGAGGGGCACCAAGTCACGAAAATGAAAAGGATTAAGCTTAGAAGACTTACCAAAGTGGGAGGAGGAAGATGGGTGGTCGACGGTGGTGGAGCACCGGCGGAACGGCGGCGGCACGGACGGCGTTCACGGGCGGCCGAAGAGGAAACAAGAGGAAGAAGAAGAAGAAGAGAGGGAGGAGAGGAATTTTCGGCCAAAATGAGAGGGGGAGGAGGAGAGAGAGAGATTATAAGGTTTTTGGTGAAAAATCAAAGAAAAACAAGAGTTAGTGGGGTAGGTAAAGTTTATGTGACTTGATGTGTACTTGAAATGACTAGATGTGATTGATTGACTTGCATTGGGAGTTGTTCCACTTGATTGATTGATTTGATGGGTGGGACATCGATTGATGTGACACTTGATTTGACCCTGCCTCGATTTGCGTGCCAAGTGCACCGATCGGGTCCCGATCGCGAATGAATTTCGGACTAGAATTGGTTTCGATCTATCGTATTTATTCTCAAAAATCCTAATTTATATAATTCTAAGGACTGAGCATTTACCGGGGGCATTTCGGTAATTTTCCATTCACGTCTTGCTTCTCGACGTGCACCGGCTGTCTGCCCTTCGGGCGATGTTTCTGAAACTGTATCCATTTCTACATTGTGACCATCTTAGAAATTCGATTGTCCAAGATCGGAATTCATTTCGTGGCCGAATCCATTAAATTACGACTCTGTCGAATTCCTCAGACCAACGGGCGGCTGTTTAGGAAAATTTCCTAGGTAGCCATTCCCCTTCGGTTGGTCGCCTCAAGTTGATCAGACTCGAGTGAGGCTTAACTAGAGCGTATTAATGAAGTATATCCATTCAATTTATAAATTCCGAAAATGGGTCGAAAATCCAGAATGTCACAGCTGCAACTTCAGAAACTGTTCCACAATATGATGAGTCTGACGTCCTCCATTGCCATGCCCATTGCCTCCATTGGCTCCATTTGCAGCGGCCAAGGTGGCCTTAGCTGCTTGGGCTACAGTGGCTGCTCTCTCAGCAGCTTGCCTAGCCATCAAGTTACTCACTTCAGTCAGAACTCTCATCATCTCTTCGATCCTAGGATCTCCTTCAGACTCAGGAGCCCTCGAGCTCGATGCACCAGCAGTCGGTCTTCTGCCCCTATTGCTCATTCTTGCTAAAACTCACACCTAAACACAAACGAAATTCCCATTCATGAATTCGAAATTCTAAATCTAGCAACCAAGCTTTCGTCTACTGTCGCGTCCACTGACATGTATATGCATGTAAATAGTCGCTGCAGCTTAAATGCAGTTGAACCCGGTCAATATCTAGACTCACCCTGAAAATGCACAACCTAGGCCACTCTGTTCGCCACCTCAACTAGAAGCCTGTCGGGAGCCGCTTCTTTGATCAGGTCTCTGCCCCGGCAACCACTCCCCGCCCTCATCATTTCTTGGTGCGAACAGTTGTCCCAAGTTACCCACAAACAGAGTGAATCCTATTCCACGTGTCCCATACCACGCTTCATGGCAGTTTTTTGACGTCCCGTCAATCCTGTCCCATACCAGGCCGACGGTTACCAAATCCAACAACATGAGATGCATGCACTTTTCAAATTTAAATTCCAAATTTAAACCGTTTTCATTTCTAAACCCTTTTTCCTTCCCAAACTCATTTTTCTTTAAATACAGAAATCCGTGCAATGCATGATGGTCAAGCAGCACGCGACAGTCGACTAGGCACACAAACACAAGCGGTACCTAACAGGTTAACTACTCAGCAGTCAGCAACCAAGCGCCCTACTATGGGGCTCTGCCTTAGAACCTTACCTCATGTCCTGACGCACCTGCAACTTAGTTCAAAATACCTCTGCCTCAGTCCACTCTAGGCAACCGATCGAACTAAGCATTCACATGCGCCAATCAATTCAAGCATTCTACCCTTCCTAATCCTTAGCTCTAGGGTCTGTCTATCTAACTACCCCAAAGTCAACATCCTTATTACTCCAAAACCTCGAACGGTCTCATATCGAGCTGACCTTGCTCTGATACCACTCGAACGAGGATGTCACGCCCCGAACCCCAATCGGGCGCACGGCATCCCGTTCCACGAAACAAATCTCATCTCGCTCGCCTGGTTAACAATATGCGACGGCCCAGGAGAACCTATCGTCACGACCAGACGACGAGTCCTTCGTCTGACTTTCGAACCTGCGGAAACGTGCCTCCTATCCATACATACATGCATACGGAACAGAGGGGTAGAACGAACAATATAAACACAAATAACAATATATACATAACATAGCATTAGCGTTAGGTACAGACCCCCAAAAAGAAACCACAACCTACAGCCAAAACCTACGCTTAAACAACCCCAAAAGACTAGACCAGCCTCAGGGACTCAGTCCTCCTCAGGCTCCCCCTCGGAATCCTCCATAGGGTCCTCTTCTGGATCCTCCTCATCGGTTGGATAGACAGACCCTAGACTAAAGGATAGAAAAGGGGTACAATGCATGAATTGATTGGCGCATGTGAATGCTTAGTTCGATCAGTTGCCTAGAATAGACTAAGGCAGAGGTATGCTGAACTAAGTTGCAGGTGCTTCAAGACCTGAGGTAAGGTTCTAAGGCAGAGCCCCATGAGTAGGGCGCTTGATTGCTGATTGCTGAGTGGTTAACTTGTTGGGTGTTGCTTGTGTTTGTATGCCTAGTCAGCTGTCGCGCGCTGCTTGACCATCATGCATTGCATGGATTTCTGCATTTAAAGAAAAAAATGAGTTTGGAAAGGAAAAAGGGTTTAGAAATGAGAACGATTTAAATCTGGAAAATACATGCATCTCATGTTGTTGGATTTGGTAACCGTCAGCCTGGTATGGGACGGGATTGACGGGACGTCTAAAAACTGTAATGAAGCGTGGTATGGGACGCGTGGAATGGGATTCACTCTGTCTGTGGATAACTTGGGACAACTGTTTGCACCAAGAAACGATCAGGGCGGGGAGTGGTCGCCGGGGCAGAGACCCGATCAAGGAAGCGGCTCCCGACAGGCTTCTAGTTGAGGTGGCGAACAGAGTGGCCAAGGTTGTGCATTTTCAGGGTGAGTCTAGATGTCGACCGGGTTTGTCACGCCCCGAACCCCAATCGGGCACACGGCATCCCGTTCCACGAAACAAATCTCATCTCGCTCGCCTGGTTAACAATATGCGACGGCCCAGGAGAACCTATCGTCGCGACCAGACGACGAGTCCTTCGTCTGACTTTCGAACCTGCGGAAACGTGCCTCCTATCCATACATACATGCATACGGAACAGAGGGGTAGAACGAACAATATAAACACAAATAACAATATATACATAACATAGCATTAGCGTTAGGTACAGACCCCCAAAAAGAAACCACAACCTACAGCCAAATCCTACGCTTAAACAACCCCAAAAGACTAGACCAGCCTCAGGGACTCAGTCCTCCTCAGGCTCCTCCTCGGAATCCTCCACGGGGTCCTCTTCTGGATCCTCCTCATCGGTATCCATGGCATCGCCCTCCTCGTGGCCATCAATCTCAAATCGTTCAGGGGACGGCAACTCCTGCAGTGGGTCGGGGTCGATCACCTGGCCTCCATACTCGGCAGGCTGCAGCTAGAACGGGTCCTCCTCCATAGGTATCGGGGAGTCACGCTGCGGTCCCTCAAAGCCCTGAAGGCCTTCCCTAAACCACGCCTCGAACCTATGGGGTACAAGGTAGGGTCCACCCTGATCTACTAGTACAGTCGTCACATGCCTATGCCATAGAGTAGCGTGCATATCAAAATGGAGGGTAATCTGAGTATCCATCTGAATCGGCAGTCCAAAAAGCATCGGGGGTGCAGCCATCACTGGCGTCCAGGATCTGAGAAAGGAAGGTAACCACCACCAGTGAGTCGAGGATTCAGCAAGCTCACCCCTAATCCTAGCGTAGGGTAGGGTATACAAGTGAGGTCGGTCCTAACCAGTACTATAACCCATCGTAACCTCTCGATCTCCCAAGATACTATAACCCATCGTAACCAACACGAACCACATAATAATACAAGTTATACAATACAGACGGGTAATATCAAACAGTCAGCAATCGTGTCGTGTAATGCTGCAGGCCTCAAGCGGCCATCACGGATCCCACGGATCATGCTCGGGCCTCAACCGGCCATAATGGATCGAACCCGCCTGTCACTCCAAATCCCATCAGGGCTCATTCTCAGTGCCACACGGCAAATACCACACTGCGTTTCTAACGCCTTACGTTGGTCTCCCTTTTCTCTCCATTTCCCATCTTGGGCACATTCTCATGTCACAACTCCGGTGACTCATGCAATGCTCTGAATGTATGCGGGGCCCAAATGATTGCACCAGTAATTCAAACACAGAGCATGCATGCCAAAGTACACAAGTACAAGAACAGAGCACATCAATTGATCGTCTAATAAATCTCATGTTCATTGTGCCATACGATCATAAGATTAAGGCTATATACTCAGATTCTCGATCATCTAGGCTCGCATTAACATCTTACTCGCGATCCTGTCATACCATTGCTTACCATAGGCGATCCCCTAATTGGACCCACATGAACCAAGGTTCAGCCTAAGTAAGGGTCTAACTAAATAAGTTAAGTTCGACTGGGCCTAAGGCCCACTTCAAGATTTGAGGCCCATGATTTATTTCTTAAATTAAATATGTGGTTTGGGCCCATTATTATTATTAAATTCGTGTAGGGCCCAAGCCCATTGTTAAAGATTATCCATTTAAGCCCATTTCAACTATTTCAGGCCCAATTTGATAACCCAAGCCCATATATATCATTAGGCTTCATATTTTAATATTCAAAATTATAGGTTAGGCCCAAATTAAGTAAATTTTCGTCCATTGAGGCCCACCATTACAAATTAAGCCCATCTTGCATCACTTTGGTCCAATTTCTTGAATTAAAGGCTCCTAAGCCCATTAGTATCCTTTGGCCCATTAGGGTACACGCCTAAGCCCACTAAATCAGCCCACTAATCATGTTTTCGGGGCCCAATTAGATTATTAATTTCGTCCATTAGCAAGCCCGTTAGAGTACTTTAGGCCCGTTAGCTCATTTTAGGTTAAATTCGCCTAATTTAGACCTCCAGCCTCTTAATCACACACGGCCCATACCTCCCACGCCTACATCATCCCCTCACAGCCACTCCAAGGCCCATTATAATACTTCTAAGTCCAAGTACAAGGCCCGGCCAAAACATACCCTAGTTTGCTTCAAACCGATCGACTATCATTCTTCACAAGTTCCAAAATTCCATATCACCGGTCCCTAATAATATTAACCAAGCAAGTATACAACAAGCCTAAGCTAAGATTAGTAGTGGAACTTACTTAGTTGGACCGGAATTGACAACGACGGACGACGGAGCGAGGAATGGCCGAATGAGGTTCACGGCAAAGGGAGGAGGAGAGGCGGCTGTTCCGGGCTGTTCAAGGGGCTCCAAGAGTCCTAAGACAACCATTTACCATGCCAAAAACGTGAGGAATGCAAGGGAACAAGGTGGGGCAAGTTCGGGTCCAAGTTGAAACAAGACGACGAGCGGAACGACGAAGAAAAGGGGGCCGTTTGGGCGTCCATAAAGGGCGGTCCTTCCACGAAAATGAGAGGGAGGAGGGTTGAGGGACTTACCAAGATGAGGGGACGATGAGGGATGGCCGACGGCGACGGCAAGGGCGGGACGGACGGAGGGGCTCCTCGGCGAGGGAGAGAGAGAGCTTTCGGGAGAGAGAGGGAAGTGTGGGAGTGGCCGAAAATGAGGGGTGAGGAGGAGAGAGAGAAGGTGATATGGTTTTGGTGAAAATGAAAGAGAAGAGATAATGGGGTTAGGTGAGGTAAATAGTGACTAGGATATGACATGTACTCTTGATTGTACTTGGATTTGACTTGATGGATTTGCATGGGAACTTGTGCCATGATTGACCGATGGATTTGATTGATGGATTGACAAGACATCGATTGATTTGACAACTGATTTGACTTGTCTCGATTTGCGTGCCAAATGCACCGATCGGGTCTCGAGCGTGAACAAATTTCAGGCAGGATTTGATTTCGATTAATCGAATCTACTCTCAAAATCCTTATTCAACTAATCCTAAGGACTGAGCATTTACCGGGGGCATTTCGGTAATTTTCCAATCACGTCTTGCTTCTCGACGTACACCGGCTGTCTGCCCTTCTGGCAGCGTTTCTGGAACTGACTTCATTTCTTAATTGTGTTCGTCTTACCAATTCAATTATCCGAAGTCGGATTTCATTTTGTGGTCAATTTCATTAAATAACGGCTCTGTCTCTATCTCCGACCAACGGGCGGCTGTTTGGAAAATTCTTTCCAGATAGCCTTTCCCCTTCGGTTGGTCAACTCAGGGTAACTAATCTTGAGTGAGCGTCGATCAGAGTGTATTAACGAAGTATTTCCATTCATTTAGAAATTCCGATAGTCGGGTCGAATTTTCAGACTGTCACAGTCCCGGGGACGGCAACTCCTGCAGTGGGTCGGGGTCGATCACCTAGCCTCCATACTCGGCAGGCTGCAGCCAAAATGGGTCCTCCTCCATGGGTATCGGAGAGTCTCGCTGGGGTCCCTCGAAACCATGAAGGCCTTCTCTAAACCAAGTTTCGAACCTATGGGGCATTAGGTAGGGTCCACCCTGATCTATGAGTACAGTCGTCACATGCCTATGCCATAGAGTAGCGTGCATATCAAAATGGAGGGTGATTTGAGTGTCCATCTGAATCGGCAGTCCAAAAAGCATCGGGGGTGCAGCCATCACTGGCGTCCGGGATCTGAAAAGGAAGGTAACCACCACTAGTGAGTCGAGGACTCAGCAAGCTCACCACTAATCCCAGCGTAGGGTAGGGTATACAAGTGGGGTCGGTCCTTGTAACAGTCTGAAAATTCGACCCAAATATCGGAATTTCTAAAAGAATGGAGACACTTCGTTAATACCCTCTGATCAACGCTCACTCAGGATTAGCTACCCTGAGATGACCAACCGAAGGGGAAAGGCTAAATGGGGAGAATTTTCCAAACAGCCGCCCGTTGGTCTGGGACAGAGACAGAGTCGTAAATTAATGAAATTGACCACGAAATGAAATCCGACTTCGGACAATCGAATTAGTAAGACAAACACAATTAAGAAATAAAGTCAGTTTCAGAAATGTCGCCAGAAGGGCAGACAGCCGGTGTACGTCGAGAAGCAAGACGTCAATGGAAAATTACCGAAATGCCCCCGGTGATTGCTCAGTCCTTAGGATTATTAGAATTAGGATTTTTGAGAGTAGATTCGATAAGTCGAAATCAAATCCTGTCCGAAATTCGTTCGCGCTCGAGACCCGATCGGTGCATTTGGCACGCAAATCGAGGCAAGTCAAATCAGTTGTCAAATCAATCGATGTCTTGTCAATCCATCAATCAAATCCATCGGTCAATCATGGCACAATTTCCAAGGCAATCCATCAAGTCAAATCCAAGTACATATGTCACCCATCAAGTACAACATCAATCCATAACACTATTCAACCTAACCCCATTATCTTATTTTGAATTTTTGGCATTCTCTCTCTCTCCCTTAAACCTTCGGCCGGCCCTCCTCTCTCTCTCCTCTCCTTCATTTCTCTTCTTTTTCCTCTCTCCCTCACCTTCTCTCTCGGCTCACTCTCCCTTCGCCGTCCACCGCCCACGTTGCCGTCGTCTCCTCATCGTGCCGCCACCGTCGGCTCCTCCACGTTGCCTCGTCGTCTTGGTAAGTCCCCTTGACTCACTCTTGTACTTTTTACACGGCTTGGACCCCCCTCAAGAGGCCGAAACAGCCGCCCCTTTCCATCGTCGTTTCTTCGTCGTTTCGCTTCCGTTTGGGCTCGAACTTGTTCCGCCTTGTTCCCTTCCATTCCTCATGACTTTGGCTTGGTATATGGTCACCTTAGGACCCTTGGAACTCCGTGGAACAGCCGTGAACAGCCACGGTCGCCGCCGTCCTCCTCCCTTGCCGAGAGACCATCCGGCCGCCCGTTGTTCCTTGCCGTCCCCGTCGTCGTCCTCAACTCCTTTGGTAAGCTTCACTACTAACTCTAGCTTAGGTTAGTCGTATATGCATGTGTGGTTGTGTGAATTAGTTGCTAATTAAAATGATTAGTGGGTAATGTGGGTGATTAAGCTAGTTGGGCTTTGGATTATGTTGTTGGGATTAAAGGGGCGGCCGTGTGGGCCGTATGGAGAGAGAGATTGAGCCTTGAAATGTCATAGATGGGCTGAATGGGGTGAAGTTGGCGTGAGGCTTGATGGGCCAAAGGGAACTAATGGGCTTGGAAACTTTAAAATCAAGTAATTGGGCCAAAACTAATCAAAATGGGCCAAATCTAGTTAGTGGGCCACTAATGGACGAAAATCCACTTAAATTGGGCCTAAATTAAGCCCACGAACATTAAAGAATGAAACCCAAAAATGTATATGGGCTTGGGTATTCAAATTGGGCCTAAAATAATGAATATGGGCTTGAATAGTAAACCTTTAGAAATAGGCTTGGGCCTTGCACGAAATTAATAAAATAATAGGCCCAACCCCTATGAATTAATTTAAGAATTTATTATTGAACCTCAACTATTGAAGTGGGCCTTAGGCCCAGTCGAACTTAGCTCGTTTAATTATGGGTTCTTAATTAGATTAGACTTTGGTTTATATGGGCTCGGTTAGTGGGTTGCCCTTGGGTAAGAGATGGCAGGGTAGGTTCTTGTATGAGATGTAAGGCGAATTTAGATGATCGAGACTTTGAAAGTAGAGGCCTACGATCCATGTCTATTTGGTTGATGAACGTGAGGTTCACGATCCATGGGATCTGTGATGGCCGTTTGAGGCCTGTGGCATTTGCATAATGTTATTGCTGATTGTCGATATTGCCCGTCTGTATTGCATGAATTGTTGTGACGAAACTCGTATGGGCTATATGAGGCGTGATGATAACTGGGGAGATCGAGAGCGTTGGGCTCCGAGTACCAAACCCTAGTTACTAGTTAGGACCGACCCCACTCGTATATCCTACCCTACGCTAGGATTAGTGGTGAGCTTGCTGAGTCCTCGACTCACTGGCGTTGGTTGCCACCTTTTTTAGATCCAGGTCACCAGTGATGGATGCGCCACCGATGCTTTTTGGTCTGCCGATCCAGATGGACACCCAAGTTACCCTCCATTTTGATATGCACGCTACCCTGTGGCATAGGCATGTGACGACTGTGCTCGTAGATCAGGGAGGTCCTTATTTAGTGCCCCATAGATTCGAGGCTTGGTTTAGAGAGGGCCTACATGGCTTTGAGGGACCCCAGAGAGATTCCCCGATTCCCATGGAGGAGGACCCGTTTTGGCTCCAGCCTGCAGAATATGGAGGCCAGGTGATCGACCCCGACCCGAAGCAGGAGTTGCCGTCTCCAGGGCGCTCCGAGATAGATGGCCACGAGGAGGGCGATGCGATGGATACCGAGGAGGAGGATCCAGAGGAGGACCCTGTGGAGGATTCCGACGAGGAGGACTGAGTCATGGCAGAATCCCGATGTTTTGAGGATTAATAGAGCGTAGGATGATCTACAGCTAGTGGTTTTCTTTTGGTAGTCTGTACCTAACGCTAATCGTATTTATGAAATGTTTATGTTTATCTTGTCCATGCTACCCCTTTGCTATGTATGCTTGTGTGTATGGATGGGAGGCACGCTTCCGCAGGTATGAGAATTTGGCGCAAGTTGCGTCGTCTGGTTGCGACGAAGAGAAAGTATCCCTGGGCCGTCGCTTATCGTGAACCAGACGAGCGCGAGGTGTATCTTCCGCAGGAACGGGATGCCGCATTCCCGAGAAGGGATCCGGGGCGTGACATCACCGCTCGAGTGGTATCAGAGCAAGGTCAGCTCGATACGAGACCGTTCGAGGTTTTGGAGTGATAAGGATGTTGATTTTGGGGTAGTTAGTTAGACAGACCCTAGACCTAAGGATTAGGAAGGGTAGAATGCATGATTTGATTGGCGCATGTGATTGCCTAGCAGAATCGATTGTTTAGAGTAGCCTTTGGATAAGGTGTTTTATGCTAAGCTGCAGGTGCGTCAGGACCTGAGGTAAGGTTCTATGGCAGAGCCCCATGAGTTGGGCGCTTGATTGCTGATTGCTGAATGTTAGTCTGTGAGGTATTGCATGTGGTTGTATGCCTAGTCGGCTGTCGCGCGCTGCTTGACCATCATGCATTGCATGATTTCTGCACCGAAAGCAAAATGGTTTAGAAATGGAAAATCATTGTTGAAAAAGGAGATTTGGATTTTGAAAGAAATGCATGCATTCATGTTGTTGGATTTGGTGACCGTCAGCCTGGTATGGGACAGGATTGACGGGACGTCTAAAAACTGTGATGAAGCGTGGTATGGGACACGTGGAGTGGGATTCTCTTTGTCTATGAATTTCTTAGGACAACTGTTCGCACCAAGAAACAATGAGGGCGGGGAGTGGTCGCCGGGGCAGAGACCTGATCAAGGAAGCGGCTCCCGACAGGCTTCTAGTTGAGGTTGCGAACAGAGTGGCCTGGGTTATGCATTTGCAGGGTTGAGTCTAGATGTCGACCGGATTCAACTGCATTTAAGCTGCAGCGATTATTTACATGCATATACATGTCAGTGGACGCGACAGTAGACGAAAGCTTGGTTGCTAGACTTAGAGTCCCGGATTCCTGAATGGGAATTTCGTTGTTTTAGGTGTGAGTTTTAGCAAGGATGAGCAATAGGGGCAGAAGACCGACTGCTGGTGCATCGAGCTCGAGGGCTCCTGAGTCTAAAGGGGACCCCAGAATCGAAGAAATGATGAGAGTTCTGACTGAGGTGAGTAACTTGATGGCTAGGCAAGCTGCTGAGAGAGCTGCCACTGTTGCCCAAGCAGCTGAGGCCGCCTTGGCCGCTGCGAATGGTGCCAATGGAGGCAATGGGCATGGAAATGGAGGACGTCAGACTCATCATATGGTGGAGCAGTTTCTGAAGTTGCAGCCGTCGAGGTTTGATGGCAGCGGTGGTCCTGAGGTAGCTGCCTTGTGGATCGAGCAGCTGGAGAAGGCTTTCTCCGTGTTGGGTTGCGCAGATGAGGAGAAAGTCTCGTTGGCAACCTATCAACTTCAGGGTACTGCAGATGATTGGTGGAAAGCCACCAGAGGACGAGTTTTTCCGGATGGTATGAGGCCGAACTGGACCGCCTTCTGTACAGCATTCAATGGCAAGTATTTCTCTGAGGCAGCCCAGGAAAGGAAAATGGAAGAGTTCATCAGGCTCCGCCAAGGATCGCTGACTGTGGACCAATATGAGGGCGAATTTGCCAGGCTGTCCAAGTTCGCACGAAGGCTGATTGACGACCCATGGGATAAGGCCAGGAGATTCAGGGAAGGATTGAGGCCCGAGTTGAAGAGTATGATCATCGCCACTGGGCTAAGGGACTACAATGAGATCTATGAGCGAGCCCTGGCGATAGAGCGGGATCTGCAAGAAAAGGCCGCCGCATCTGGATCGCGGTTTGTGCCAAGGGGGAACTTCAGAGACTTTAGCAAGAGGCCAATGAAGGACAACCGCAGGTTCGTTCCACCTGCGAGGAGAACCCTGGGAAAGCCATCGTTCCCTGGGAATCAGGTCTGCCGTGACTGTGGCAGGAGGCACGGGAACAGCCCTTGCCCGAGGAAGACTGGAGGCTGCTTTGGATATGGCCAAACGGGGCATATCCTGAGGAACTGCCCGAGGAAAGGCTAGAGACCCCCATTCCAGCAACAACAGCAGCAACCGCAGATGGTGAACGCTCCGCAAGGAAACCAGAACCGTCCGCCGGCTCAGGGACGAGTGTATGCAATGGCGCGCAAGGACGCTGAGAATGCGCCAGGGGTGATCACAGGTACCGTTTCTCTCTGTGGTCATACCGCTTATGCCTTGTTTGATCCGAGAGCGTCGCACTCTTTCGTATCGGCACGTTTTGTTGAGTTGTCTGGGATGAATGTTAAGCCGTTGGATGTGACTTTGCATGTAACCACCCCGTTGAAGGATAGAGTAGTTGTTGCGTTAGGGTGTAAGGGGTGTAAGTTAGCTCTGGGCGATAGGCAAGAAGAGATTGACTTAGCTGTCCTGCCCATGTATGATTTTGATGTGATTGTTGGCATGGATTGGCTAGTTAGGCATGGGGCAGTGATAGACTGTGGTAGGAGTATGATACAGCTAAACCCAGTAGGCCACCCTGGGTATGAATTTAAAGGAAATCGTGGAGGAACGTCGATTCCTTGGATCTCATCTTTAGAGGCGACCAAGTTAATGGATGAAGGTTGCTTAGGATTTTTGGCATCAGTATCAGATTCGACTGCTCAAGAAATGAAGTTAGAGGAAGTGCCTATAGTGAGTGAGTATCCGGATGTATTTCCTCAAGAGTTGCCTGGATTGCCACCTGAGCGTGAAGTAGAATTTATGATTGAATTGGCACCTGGAACGGAGCCGATCTCGAAAGCACCGTATAGGATATCGTTATCGGAATTGAAGGAATTGAAGGTGCAAATGCAAGAGCTGCTGGATAAAGGATTTATCCGCCCCAGTGCTTCGCCGTGGGGAGCTCCGGTGCTATTTGTTAAGAAGAAGGATGGATCACTAAGACTGTGCATCGATTACAGACAGCTGAACCAAGTGACGATCAAGAATAAGTATCCTCTACCAAGGATTGATGACCTGTTCGACCAACTTCAAGGTGCATGTGTGTTCTCCAAGATAGACCTAAGGACAGGCTATCACCAATTGAGGATTAAGAAGGAGGACGTGCCTAAGACTGCTTTTAGGACGAGGTATGGGCACTATGAGTTCACTGTTATGCCGTTTGGATTGACGAACGCCCCAGCCGCATTTATGGATATGATGAATCGAGTGTTCAAGGAGTTTTTGGATCAATTCGTGATAGTCTTCATTGATGACATCTTGGTATATTCGAAGAGTTCTGAGGACCACGAAGAACACTTAAGGATCGTCCTGCGAACGCTAAGGGAACATTCGCTGTATGTGAAGTTCAGTAAGTGTGAGTTCTGGCTGAGCAGAGTGGCGTTTCTTGGTCATATAGTATCTGGAGAAGGAATATCAGTAGACCCATCTAAGATTGAAGCAGTAGAGAAATGGCCGAGACCTACGACCGTGACGGAAGTGCGAAGTTTCCTTGGATTGGCTGGGTATTATAGACGCTTCGTGGAAAGATTCTCTGTGATAGCGTCTCCTCTGACGCGTTTGTTGAAGAAGGAAACAAAGTTTCAATGGACTGAGAAATGCGAGGAGAGTTTTCAGGAGTTGAAGGATCGATTGACTTCCGCACCAGTCTTAACTATTCCGTCTGGACCAGGAGGATTTGAGATATACAGCGATGCGTCATTAAGAGGATTGGGGTGTGTCTTGATGCAGCATGGACGAGTGGTAGCTTATGCATCTCGACAGTTGAGGCCGCATGAGATGAATTACCCGACGCACGACTTGGAGTTAGCTGCGATTGTCTTTGCATTGAAGATTTGGAGGCATTATCTGGTGGGAGAGAAATTCCAGATTTTTACGGACCATCAGAGTTTGAAGTATCTGTTCTCGCAGAAGGAGCTGAATATGAGGCAGCGTCGTTGGATGGAGTTGTTGAAGGACTACGACTGCGATATTTTGTACCATCCAGGAAAGGCGAATAAGGTGGCAGATGCTCTGAGTAGGAAGTCGAGCATTGCGCATATGATGGTCAAGGAGTGAACATTACTGGGGGAAATTAGAGACTCTGAGTTTAAGATGGAGGTTGGAAGCCTCTCGAGTCTGCTGGCTACGTTGCAGATCGAACCAGAGATTCAGCTAAGAATCAAGGAGATGCAATCTACGGACCCGGACATTCAGAAGATTGTGGCGATGAATGCAGACGAGAGAAAGGCCGAGTTCCAAGTGACTGCAGATGGAGTATTGAAGTTTAGAGGACGTCTGTGCGTGCCTAATGACGAGGCGCTAAAGGAAAAGATTTTGTCCGAGGCACACAGAAGTAACTACAGTATTCATCCAGGGAGTACTAAAATGTATCAGAATTTGCGTCAGCACTATTGGTGGAATGGAATGAAGGTGGATGTGGCTAAGCATGTAGCTAAGTGTCTGACGTGCCAACAGGTAAAGGCACAGCATTGTAAGCCTGGAGGATTATTACAACCATTGGAAATCCCAGAGTGGAAATGGGAGCATGTCACCATGGATTTCGTGACAGGACTACCGAGAAGTCAGAGAGGCAATGATTCGATTTGGGTAATAGTGGACAGACTGACGAAATCAGCGCACTTCATCGCAGTGCGAAAGGACTCTACGCTGGAAAGGTTGGCTGAGTTGTACGTGAGACAGATAGTGAGATTGCATGGGGTACCGGTAAGTATTGTATCAGACAGAGATCCTCGCTTCACCGCTACATTTTGGAAGAGTCTGCAGGGTGCGCTGGGAACAGAGTTAAGATTCAGTACAGCTTACCACCCTCAGACAGATGGTCAGTCGGAAAGGACAATACAGACTTTGGAAGACATGCTGAGAGCTTGTGTGATTGATTTCAAAGGAGGCTGGGAAGAGCAGTTACACTTAGTGGAATTCGCCTACAACAACAGCTACCAGCAGAGTATCAAAATGGCACCATTTGAGGCACTGTATGGAAGGGCCTGTAGAACGCCAATCTGTTGGGACGAAGTTGGTGAGAAAAGCATAACAGGCCCAGAATTAGTGCAGCAGTCAGTTGAGGCAGTCAGAGTGATCAGAGACAGATTAAGGACTGCGCAGAGTAGGCAGAAGAGTTATGCAGACAAGAGACGTAGGCCATTGGAATTCCAAGTTGGAGATCATGTATTTCTGAAGGTGTCGCCGATGCGAGGACTATCTCGGTTTGGCAAGAAAGGAAAGCTGAGTCCAAGATTTGTTGGGCCATTCGAGATCCTGGAGAAGATCGGGACACTGGCTTATCGTCTAGCATTGCCGCCGAACTTATCGCAGATTCATAATGTGTTTCATGTTTCGATGCTTCGAAAGTACGAGCCGGACCCTGGCCATATACTCGATCATGAAGTCATTGAAATGGATGACCGCGTCTCATACGTGGAAAGGCCAGTAAGGATTGAAGATCGTAAGGAGCAAGTCTTAAGGAATAAGACGATACCGCTAGTTAAAGTTATCTGGGAGCACCATGGGACTGAAGGAGCGACTTGGGAAAGCGAGGACGAAATGAAGAAGAAGTACCCGTATCTGTTTGAATAGATCGATGTAATCTCCATTTTGTTGTAAGGATTGGTGGATGTAAATTTCGAGGACGAAATTTTTATAAGAAGGGAAGAATTGTAACAGTTTGAAAATTCGACCCAAATATCGGAATTTCTAAAAGAATGGAGACATTTCGTTAATACCCTCTGATCGACGCTCACTCAGGATTAGCTACCCTGAGATGACCAACCGAAGGGGAAAGGCTAACTGGGGAGAATTTTCCAAACAGCCGCCCGTTGGTCTGGGACAGAGACAGAGTCGTAAATTAATGAAATTGACCACGAAATGAAATCCGACTTCGGACAATCGAATTAGTAAGACAAACACAATTAAGAAATAAAGTCAGTTTCAGAAATGTCGCCAGAAGGGCAGACAGCCGGTGTACGTCGAGAAGCAAGACGTCAATGGAAAATTACCGAAATGCCCCCGGTAAATGCTCAGTCCTTAGGATTATTAGAATTAGGATTTTTGAGAGTAGATTCGATCAATCGAAATCAAATCCTGTCTAAAATTCGTTCGCGCTTGAGACCCGATCGGTGCATTTGGCACGCAAATCGAGGCAAGTCAAATCAGTTGTCAAATCAATCGATGTCTTGTCAAGCAATCAATCAAATCCATCGGTCAATCATGGCACAATTTCCAAGGCAATCCATCAAGTCAAATCCAAGTACATATGTCACCCATCAAGTACAACATCAATCCATAACACTATTCAACCTAACCCCATTATCTTATTTTGAATTTTTGGCATTCTCTCTCTCTCCCTTAAACCTTCGGCCGGCCCTCCTCTCTCTCTCTCCTCTCCTTCATTTCTCTTCTTTTTCCTCTCTCCCTCACCTTCTCTCTCGGCTCACTCTCCCTTCGCCGTCCACCGCCCACGTTGCCGTCGTCTCCTCATCGTGCCGCCACCGTCGGCTCCTCCACGTTGCCTCGTCGTCTTGGTAAGTCCCCTTGACTCACTCTTGTACTTTTTACACGGCTTGGACCCCCCTCAAGAGGCCGAAACAGCCGCCCCTTTCCATCGTCGTTTCTTCGTCGTTTCGCTTCCGTTTGGGCTCGAACTTGTTCCGCCTTGTTCCCTTCCATTCCTCATGACTTTGGCTTGGTATATGGTCACCTTAGGACCCTTGGAACTCCGTGGAACAGCCGTGAACAGCCACGGTCGCCGCCGTCCTCCTCCCTTGCCGAGAGACCATCCGGCCGCCCGTTGTTCCTTGCCGTCCCCGTCGTCGTCCTCAACTCCTTAGGTAAGCTTCACTACTAACTCTAGCTTAGGTTAGTCGTATATGCATGTGTGGTTGTGTGAATTAGTTGCTAATTAAAATGATTAGTGGGTAATGTGGGTGATTAAGCTAGTTGGGCTTTGGATTATGTTGTTGGGATTAAAGGGGCGGCCGTGTGGGCCGTATGGAGAGAGAGATTGGGCCTTGAAATGTCATAGATGGGCTGAATGGGGTGAAGTTGGCGTGAGGCTTGATGGGCCAAAGGGAACTAATGGGCTTGGAAACTTTAAAATCAAGTAATTGGGCCAAAACTAATCAAAATGGGCCAAATCTAGTTAGTGGGCCACTAATGGACGAAAATCCACTTAAATTGGGCCTAAATTAAGCCCACGAACATTAAAGAATGAAACCCAAAAATGTATATGGGCTTGGGTATTCAAATTGGGCCTAAAATAATGAATATGGGCTTGAATAGTAAACCTTTAGAAATAGGCTTGGGCCTTGCACGAAATTAATAAAATAATAGGCCCAACCCCTATGAATTAATTTAAGAATTTATTATTGAACCTCAACTATTGAAGTGGGCCTTAGGCCCAGTCGAACTTAGCTCGATTAATTATGGGTTCTTAATTAGATTAGACTTTGGTTTATATGGGCTCGGTTAGTGGGTTGCCCTTGGGTAAGAGATGGCAGGGTAGGTTCTTGTATGAGATGTAAGGCGAATTTAGATGATCGAGACTTTGAAAGTAGAGGCCTACGATCCATGTCTATTTGGTTGATGAACGTGAGGTTCACTGATCGATTGAATGATGTGCTCTACTCCTGCACTTGTATTTATTTGCATGCATGCTCTGTGTTAAGTTATTGATGTGATCATCTGGGCCCTGCATACATTCAGAGCATTGCATGAGTCACTGGGAATGTGACATGAGATTGTGCCCTGAGGGGAAGTGGAGAGAAAAGGGAGACCAACGTAAGGCGTCAGAAACGCAGTGTGGTACGGGCCTATGTGGCACCGAGATTTATGCCGTGTGGCACTGTTGGTAGCGCCCTGATGGGAGATGGAGAGAAAAGGGAGGCCAGCATAAGGCGTCCAAGACGCAGCGTGGCATGCCGTGTGGCACTGTTGGTAGAGCCCTGATGGGAATTGGAGTGATAGGCGGGCTGATCCATGGGATCTGTGATGGCCGTTTGAGGCCTGTGGCATTTGCATAATGTTATTGCTGATTGTTGATATTGCCCGTCTGTATTGCATGAATTGCTATGATGAAACTCGTATTGGCTACATGAGGTGTAATGATAACTGGGGAGATTGAGAGCGTTGGACTCCGAGTACCAAACCCTAGTTACTGGTTAGGACCAAACCCCACTCGTATATCCTACCCTACGCTAGGATTAGTGGTGAGCTTGCTGAGTCCTCGACTCACTGGCGCTGGTTGCCACCTTTTTCAAATCCAGGTCGCCAGTGATGGATGCGCCACCGATGCTTTTTGGTCTGCCGATCCAGATGGACACTCAGATTACCCTCCATTTTGATATGCACGCTACCCTGTGGCATAGGCATGTGACGACTGTGCTCGTAGATCAGGGAGGTCCTTATTTAGTGCCCCATAGATTCGAGGCTTGGTTTAGAGAGGGCCTACATGGCTTTGAGGGACCCCAGAGAGATCCCCCGATTCCCATGGAGGAGGACCCATTTTGGCTCCAGCCTGCAGAATATGGAGGCCAGGTGATCGACCCCGACCCGAAGCAGGAGTTGCCGTCTCCAGGGCGCTCCGAGATAGATGGCCACGAGGAGGGCGATGCGATGGATACCGAGGAGGAGGATCCAGAGGAGGACCCTGTGGAGGATTCCGACGAGGAGGACTGAGTCATGGCAGAATCCCGATGTTTTGAGGATTAATAGAGCGTAGGATGATCTACAGCTAGTGGTTTTCTTTTGGTAGTCTGTACCTAACGCTAATCGTATTTATGAAATGTTGTTTATGTTTATCTTGTCCATGCTACCCCTTTGCTATGTATGCTTGTGTGTATGGATAGGAGGCACGCTTCCGCAGGTATGAGAATTTGGCGCAAGTTGCGTCGTCTGGTCGCGACGAAGAGAAAGTATCCCTAGGTCGTCGCTTATCGTGAACCAGGCGAGCGCGAGGTGTATCTTCCGCAGGAACGGGATGCCGCATTCCCGAGAAGGGATCCGGGGCGTGACAGTCCTAACCAGAATCTAGGGTTCAGGGTTCAGAGTCCAACCACTCTCGATCTCCCAAGATACTATAGCCCATCGCAACCGACACGAACCACATAATGGTACAAGTTATAGAATACAGACGGGCAATATTAAACAATCAGCAATCATGTCATGCAACGCTGCCGGCCTCAAACGGCCATTTCAGATCCCACGAATCATGCTCGGGCCTCAACCGGCCATAACGAATCTCAACGGATCAAGCCCGCCTATCGCTCCAAATCCCATCAGGGCTCATTCACAGTGCCACACGGCAATACCACACTGCGTTTCTGACGCCTTACGTTGGTCTCCCTTTTCTCTCCATTTCCCATCTTGGGCACATTCTCATGTCACAACTCCGGTGACCCATGCAATGCTCTGAATGTATGCGGGGCCCAAATGATTGCATCAATAATTCAACACAGAGCATGCATGCAAAAGTACACAAGTACAATATCGAAGCACATCAACTGATCGTCTAATAAATCACATGTTCATCGTGCCATACGATCATAAGACTAGTGCTAAACATTCAGATTCTCGATCATCTAGGCTCGCACTAACATCTTACTCGCGATCCGGTCATACCATTACTTACCATAGGCGATCCCCTAAATGAACCCATATAAACCAATGTTTAACCTAAGTAAGGGTCTAATTAATTAAGTTAATTTCGACTGGGCCTAAGGCTCTCACGTCCCGGATCCCTATTCGGGCATACGGCATCCCGTTCCTGCGGAAGATTCTCACCCTCGCTCGTCAGGTTAACAATATGCGACGGCCCAGGAGAACCTATCGTCGCGACCAGACGACGAGTCCTTCGTCTAACTTTCGAACCTGCGGAAACGTGCCTCCTATCCATACATACATGCATACAGAACAGAGGGGTAGAACGAACAATATAAACACAAATAACAATATATACATAACATAGCATTAGCGTTAGGTACAGACCCCAAAAAGAAACCACCAACAACAGACCTACCTACGCTCAACCTAACAACAAAACACTAAACCACTGCCAGGAACTCAGTCCTCCTCAGGCTCCTCTTCGGAATCCTCCACGGGGTCCTCTTCTGGATCCTCCTCATCGGTATCCATGGCATCGCCCTCCTCGTGGCCGTCAATCTCAGAACGCCCGGGGGACGGCAACTCCTGCACTGGATCGGGGTCGATCACCTGGCCTCCATACTCGGCAGGCTGCAGCCAGAATGGGTCCTCCTCCATGGGTATCGGGGAATCTCGCTGGGGTCCCTCAAAGCCATGAAGGCCCTCTCTAAACCAAGCCTCAAACCTATGCGGCACTAAGTAAGGACCTCCTTGATCTACGAGTACAGTCGTCACATGCCTATGCCACAGGGTAGCGTGCATATCAAAATGGAGGGTGATGTAAGTATCCATCTGAATCGGCAGTCCAAAAAGCATCGGGGGTGCAGCCATCACTAGCGTCCAGGATTTGAAAAAGGAAGGTAACCACCACCAGTGAGTCGAGGACTCAGCAAGCTCACCACTAATCCTAGCGTAGGGTAGGATATATAAGTGGGGTCGGTCCTAACCAGTATCTAGGTTTCAGGGTTCAGGGTCCAACCACTCTCGATCTCCCAAGATACTATATGTCATCGTAATCAACACGAACCTCATAATAATACAAGTTATACAATGCAGACGGGCAATATCAAACAATCAGCAATCATGTCGTGCAATGCTATAGGCCTCAAGCGGCCATCACGGATCCCACGGATCAGCCCGCCTGTCACTCCAATTCCCATCAGGGCTCAATCTCAGTGCCATACGGCAAATACCACACTGCGTTTCTGATGCCTTACGTTGGTCTCCCTTTTCTCTCCATTTCCCATCTTGGGCACATTCTCATGTCACATCTCCGGTGACTCATGCAATGCTCTGCATGTATACGGTGCCCAAACGATTGCATCAGTAATTCAAACACAGAGCATGCATGCCAAAGTACACAAGTACATGAACAGAGTACATCAAACGATCGTCTAATAAATCTCATGTTCGTCGCGCCATACGTTCATAGAATTAGGGTTATATACTCGGATCCTCGGTCATCTAGGCTCGCCATAACATCTTACTCGTGATTCTATCATAATATTTCTTACCATAGGCGGTCCCCCAATTGAACCCATATAAACCAAGGTTTGACCTAAGTAAGGGTCTAATAAATTAAGTTAAGTTCGACTGGGCCTAAGGCCCACTTCAAGGTTTGAGGCCCATGATTTATTTCTTAAATTACATATATGGTTTGGGCCCATTATTATTAAATTCGTGTAGGGTCCAAGCCCATTTCTAAAAGTTAACCTATTGAGCCCAATATGGCCATTTTATGCCCGATTTGCTATCCCAAGTCCATATACATTATTAAGTCTTATATTTTAACATTTAGAACATAACTTAGGCCCAATTGATTTATAAATTCGTGCATATGCAAGCCCATTAGCATAAATTAGGCCCGTTAGCTTATTTTAGGTTGAATTAGCCCAAATTAAGTCCCTTAGGCCCATTAGTTGATTTGGCCCACTACTCCCCACGCCCAAGTCACTATTGCAGCCCACCAATCATGTTTTCAAGGCCCAATTTGTCTAATAAATTCGCCCATTAACCAGCCCAACAGAGTACCTAGGCCCGATAGCTTATTCAATGTTAATTTCACATAGTTTTAAGCCCTCGAGCCCATCAACCTTGCACGGCCCACCTCTAGCACGCCTATCCCATACATTGCAGCCCTCATTTCACATTTCTAAGCCAAATTTGCATGCCATCAGCCCCCAAGTTTCGCCCAAACGAAGTTCCCTTGAGTTAACTTAATGTACATTTCACAAAATCGTTCAATTTATGCCTAAACCGAAACCACTAACCTTTCCACACACCATACCACACTCAAATACATCTAGCCTAAGCCAAGGTTAGTAGTAGAGCTTACCTATTTCGGCTCGGGACGGCGACGAAGACGGCAAGGGCAACGGACGGCCGAACGGGGCTCACGGCCGACGGAAAGGAACAGCGACTCGGCGGCTGATCCGGGCTATTCGAGGGGCTCCAAGGGTCCTATTAGAAGGTTTTAGGTGTTAGGGGAGTTGAGGAAACCAGCAGAACAAGCGCCTAAGGCCGAGGCTCCAATGAACCCAAAATGCCAAGCAAAACGTCAAAGGAGGAAGGGGCTGGTCCGGGTTGGTTTCGGGGTCTCTAGGCCACGAAAATGAGAGGGAGAGGGCTTAGAAGACTTACCAAGACGAGCCAAGGGAGAGAGAGAGCCGACGGCGATGAATGGCAACGACGGAGGCGGTGGAACGGGTGGCGGACGGCGGTGCTCCACGGGCGGCCGAATGGAGGGAGAATGAGAGGAAAAAGAAGGAGAAATGAAGGAGAGGGGAGAGAGAGAAGGGGTGGCCGAAAGTTTAAGAGAGGGGAGGAGAGAGAAAGGATTATCCAAAATTCAAATAAATGGTAAGTGGGATTAGGTGGAATAGTGTATTGGATTAGACTTGTACTCTTGACTTGTACTTGGATTAGACTTGATAGATTTGCATGGGAACTTGTGCCACAATTTGATTGATGGATTGACAAGACATTCATTGATTTGACAACTGATTTGACTTGTTTCGATTAGCGTGCCAAATGCACCAATCGGGTCCCGAGCGCGAACGATTTTCAGACAGGATTTGATTTCGATTGACCAAATCTACTCTCAAAAATCCTAATTCAACTAATCCTAAGGGATGAGCATTTACCGGGGGCATTTCGGTAATTTTCCAAACACGTCTTGCTTCTCGACGTTCACCGGCTGTCTGCCCTTCTAGCGACATTTCAGAAACTGAGTTCATTTCTTAATTGTGCTTATCTTACTGATTCGATTGTCCAAAGTCGGATTTCATTTTGTGGTCAATTTCATTAAATAACTACTCTGTCTTTGTCTCAGACCAACGGGCGGCTGTTTGGAAAATTCTTTCCAGATAGCCTTTCCCCCTTTGGTTGGTCAACTCAGGGTAGCTAATCCTGAGTGAGCGTCGATCAGAGTGTATTAACGAAGTATTTCCATTCATTTAGAATTTCCGATAATCGGGTCGAATTTTCAGACTGTCACAAAGGCCCACTTCAATATTTGAGGCCCATGATTTATTTCTTAAATTAAATATATGGTTTGGGCCCATTATTATTATTAAATTCGTATAGGGCCCAAGCCCATTTCTAAAAATTAACCCATTAAGCCCAATTCGACCATTTTAGGCCCAATTTGTTACCCTAAGCCCATGTACATTAATGGGCCTCACATTTTAATACCCAAACTTATAATTGGGCCTAATAAATTCTAATTTTCGTCCATGAGTGGCCCATCATTAAAATTAGGTCCGATTTGATTCGTGTAGGCCCAATTAGTTGAAATTTAAGCCCCCAAGCCCATCAACCTCACTTTGCCCCTTATCTTGCACGCCCATCACCTCAAATCAGCCCATCAATGATAATTTCCAGCCCACTTTTAAGTTGCCAAGCCCACGGATCAACCCAACTTCCTAATCTTACCAATTGGCCTAAAATAGATTAACTTAAATCATACATTAAGCTTCCTAATCTCAAACACCAGCCCTAAATATCTTACCACACATGCATACACAGCTATCCTAGGCTACGATTAGAGGTAGAACTTACCGAAAATGGGAAGGAACGAGCGGCAACGACGAAGAGGACACCGGCGGCCCGTGGGGTTCAACGGTCGACGGGAAAGGACAGCGGCAACGGGGGCTGATCTCGGCTGTTCCGTGGCCTCCAAGGATCCTAGAGCGACCAACAAACAAGCTGAGAAAGGTGAGGAACCGAAGGGAACAAAGGGGGCAAGGCCGGGTTCCAAAATGGAGCGAAACAACAAAGGGAGCATCGAAGGGAAATGGGGCTGTTTCGGGTAGCAAATGGGGGAGCCAAGTCATGAAATTTGATGGAGAGGTAGCTGAGACACTCACCAAGAGAGGAGGGTGGTCGGCGGCGGCTGGTTTGGCCGGACGACGGCGGGACGACGGGCGGCGTTCGGGCGGCCGGCTGGAAACGAGACGAGGAGAGGGGGAGGTTTAGGGGGCTGTTTGAGTTTCAAAGAGCCTCTAAGGCCTCGGGGATGGAAGGATAAAGGTTTAGAGGGTCTTACCTAGGCGTGAGGGTGGCGGTTGGTGGCGGTGCAGCGGCGGAACGGCGGTGGCAACGGGCGGCACCCACGGCGGACGAAGGAGGAGGAGCCGACGGGAAGGAGAGAAAAGAGAAGAAAGAAGGGAGAGATTTCGGGAGAGAGAGGGAAGAGAGAGAGTGTGGCCGAAAAATGAGGGGTGAGGGAGAGAGAATGAGGCTTAATCAAGTTTGAATTTGGGATGGTGGGAGTTGGTAATGGGGTAATAGTGTTAGGGATGTGATTTGTACTCTTGATTGAATGACACTTGAATGACTTGATGGATTGCCTTGGAAATTGTGCCATGATGTGATTGATTGATTGACAAGACATCGATTGATTTGACAACTGATTTGACTTGTCTCGATTTGCGTGCCAAATGCACCGATCGGGTCCCGACCGCGAACGAATTTCAAACAGGTTTTGATTTCGATTTACCGAATCTACTCTCAAAAATCCTAATTCAACTAATCCTAAGGACTGAGCATTTACCAGGGGCATTTCGGTAATTTTCCAATCACGTCTTGCTTCGCGACGTACACCGGCTGTCTGCCCTTCTGGCGACATTTCTGAAACTGACTTCATTTCTTAGTTGTGTTTATCTTACTAATTCGATTGTCCAAAGTCGGATTTCATTTCGTGGTCAATTTCATTAAATAACGACTCTGTCTCTGACTCAGACCAACGGGCGGCTGTTTGGAAAATTCTTCCCAGGTAGCCTTTCCCCTTCGGTTGGTCAACTCAGGGTAGCTAATCCTGAGTGAGCGTCGATCAGAGTGTATTAACGAAGTATTTCCATTCATTTAGAAATTCCGATAATTGGGTCGAATTTTCAGACTGTCACAGTTGCCGTCCCCGGGACGATCTGAGACCGATGGCCACGAGGAGGGCGATGCCATGGATACCGATGAGGAGGACCCAGAAGAGGACCCCGTGGAGGATTTCGAGGAGGAAACTGAGGAGGACTGAGTCCCTGATGCTGGTCTAGTCTTTTGGGGTTTGTTTGAGCGTAGGTTATGGTTGTTGGTGGTGGTTTCTTTTTGGGGGTCTGTACCTAACGCTGATGTTGATATGTATATATTGTCATTTGTGTTTATATTGTCCGTTCTACCCCTCCGTTTTGTATGTATGCATGTATAGTTAGGAGGCACGTTTCCGCAGGTACGAGAGTTAGGCGGAGGACTCGTCGTCTGGTCGCGACGATAGGTTCTCCTGGGCCGTCGCATATTATGAACTTGACGAGCGAGGGTGAGAATCTTCCGCAGGAACGGGATGCCGTGTGCCCGGTAAGGGTTTGGGGCGTGACAGGGGTCGGTCCTATCTAGTAAACTAGGATTCACGGTCCAGGGTTCAGGCACTCTCAGCTCACCTCGGTACCAAACCCCCAACGTATAACAGACGCGCAACGCATAGTAATGTAAATCGTACCACGTATACGGGCAATAACATACAATCAACCATGCTGCCATATGCAAATGATGCAGGCTTCAAACGGCCATATTGGATCTCACGGATCATGCTCAGGCCTCTACCGGCCATATCAGATCCCAACGGATCATACCCGCCTATCACTCTAAATCCCATCAGGGCGCATGCAATAGTGCCACACGGCAAATGCCACAACTGCGTTCTCTGACGCCTTACGTTGGCTACTCCCTTTTTCCTCCATTTCCCCCACGTTACAACGCCTATGGGGCTCATTCTCATGTCACATCTCTGGTGACTCATGCAATGCTCTCAATGTATGTAGGGCTCAAATGATTGCAACCAGCAATTCAGTCACAGAGCATGCATGCAATGGTACATAAGTACAAGTACAGAGCACATCAAGAAGTCATCAAAGTAATCGCGTGCTCGTCAAGCCAAACTACAATAGATCTAGTGCCCCACACACGGTTCCTCGACTAACCAGGCTCAATTAAATATCTCACATGAATTCCCATCGTACGATCGCTCACCATAGGCGATTCCTTAATTGAACCCTTGTAAATTCGAACTCCATCTTAGCGGACTCGGTAACTCGACTTAAACCCAATAACCCATGTTAGGGTTAGCTTAGATTAAGGCTCGGTAATTGATTTGGGTTCAATTGGGCCTAAGGCCCATTTCAGGATTCAAGGTCCATATTTATTTCTTAAATTAAAATATATAAATTGGGCCCGTTATTATATTAATTTCGTGCAAGACCCAAGCCCATTTTTAAAGATTAACCCATTAAGCCCAATTTGACTATTTTAGACCCAATTTGCTATCCTAAGCCCATATATATTATTGGGCCTCATGTTTTAATATTCACAATCATAATTTCGGGCCCAATTGAGTTCAATCTTCATCCATTAAGGCCCACCATTGCAATTTAGGTCCATATTAATTTATTTAGGCCCAATAGTCTAGGATTAAGCTCCCCAAGCCCATTTCATACCTCGGCCCTTTGTTCCTCACGCCTACAATAACTAACGCAGCCCATCAATGACATTTTTAAGGCCCAACTAATATGTTAATTTCGTCCATTCCCAAGCCCGTTGCGATCTCTTAGGCCCGATAGCTTATACAAGGTTAGTTTCGCAAAATTTTAGGCCCCCAAGCCCGTTAATACATCTCGGCCCTCCTCTAGCACGCCTACACCATTCATGGCAGCCCTCATGCTACATTTTAAAGTCCATTTCGCATGCCAACAGCCCCTATATTCGGCCCAAATCGAAGTCCCATTGAGTTAGATTAGTGCGCATTTCACATAATCACTCATTTATGCCTAAACCGAAATCACTAACCCTTTTTACACCAAACCACACTCATATACAACTAGCCTAAGCCAAGGTTAGTAGTACAGCTTACCTAGGTTGGACCGAATTCAACAATAACGGACGGCGGAGCAAGGATTGGCCGAATGAGCTCTCGGCTAAGAGTGGATGGTCGGCTTTTGGGGGCTGTTTGTGGCGGCTTCAAAGGCTCCCCCAAGGACCTAGAATGATGATTTCACAAGCCAAAATAAGTGAAGAACCGTGGAGAGGCAAGAGGGTTTGATCGGGTCCAAGTTGAGGACAAAACGACGAATGGAACGTCGATGAAGAATGGGGCTGTTTTGGGTAGCAAATGGAGTAGTTAAGTCATGAAACTTGTAGGGAAGGTAGCTAGGGCACTCACCTAGAGGTGGGGACGGACGGCGGCGGCTGACTTGGCCGGACGGCGGAGGAACGACGGGCGGCGTCGGGCGGCTTCACGGAGGGATAGAGAGAGAGAGAGAGAGAGAGACGGTGAGGGTTGGTCCGGGTTCAAGGTGGCTTCCAAGCCACAAACAGCAAGGAGATGGGTGTAAGGGGCTTACCTAGGCGCGAAGAAGGTTGGGCGATGGCGGCTTGGCACGACGACGGGACGGCAACGGGTGGTGTCGAGCGGAGATGGTCGGCCGAATGAGAAAACGAAGGAGAAGGAGAATGGAGAAGGAGGAGTCGGGTGGAGAGGAGGAGAGGGGGAGTGTGAGGCTGAATGAGAGGGAGAGTGAGGAGAGAGAGAGGTCTAGCCAAGGTTTAATCCAATTCAAATGTGTTAGTGGGTTAGGTGTAATAGTAGTTTAGGTGTAGTCTTGTACTTTGATGGATGACAAGAGTACTTGACTTTGATTGAAAGATTTGCATGGGAACTTGTGCCGCGATTTGATTGGTGGATTGACAAGACACTGATTGATTTGACTTGCCTCGATTTGCGTGCCAAATACACCGATCAGGTCCCAAGCGCCAACGAATTTCGGACAGGATTTGATTTCGATCTATCGAATCTACTCTCAAAAATCCTAATTCAACTAATTCTAAGGACTGAGCATTTACCGAGGGGCATTTCGGTAATTTTCCAAGCACGTTTTGCTTCACGATGTACACCGGCTGTCTGTCCTTCTGGCGAGATTTCTGAAACTGATTCCATTTCTTAATTGTGTTTATCTTACTAATTCGATTGTCCGTTGTCGGGTTTCATTTTGTGGTCAATTTCATTAAATACCAACTCTGTCTCAATCTCTGACCAACGGGCGGCTGTTTTTGAAATTCTTCCCAGATAGCCTTTCCCCTTCGGTTAGTCATCCCAGGGTAGCTAATCCTGAGTGAGCGTCGATCAGAGTGTATTAACGAAGTATTTCCGTTCATTTAGAAATGCCGATAAATGGGTCGAATTTTCAGACTGTCACAATTCTTCCCTCCTTATAAAATTTCGTCCTCGAAATTTACGATTCACCATTCCTTACAATAAAACGGAAATTACACTAAGCTACTCAAACAGATACGGGTACTTCTTCTTCATCTCGTCCTCACTTTCCCACGTAGCTCCTTCAGTCCCATGGTGCTCCCAGATAACCTTAACCAACGGAATTGTCTTGTTCCTCAAGACCTGCTCCTTACGATCTTCAATTCTAACTGGCCTCTCCACGTACGAGACGCGGTCATCCACTTCAATGACTTCATGATTGGGTATATGGCCAGGGTTCGGCTCGTACTTCCGGAGCATCGATACATGAAACACGTTGTGAATCTGCGATAAATTCGGCGGCAGTGCTAGACGATAAGCCAGTGTCTCGATCTTTTCCAGAATCTCGAATGGCCCAACAAATCTAGGACTCAGCTTTCCCTTCTTACCAAATCGAGATAGTCCTCGCATCGGCGACACCTTTAGAAAGACATGATCTCCAACTTGAAATTCCAATGGTTTACGTCTCTTGTCTGCGTAGCTTTTCTGTCTGCTCTGAGCGGTTGACAGTCTATCTCTGATTACCTTGACTGTCTCTACTGACTGCTGCACTAATTCTAGGCCTGTTATGCTTTTCTTCCCAACCTCGTCCCAACAAATCGGAGTTCTGCACGCCCTTCCATACAATGCCTCAAACGGTGCCATTCTGATACTCTGCTGATAACTGTTGTTGTAGGCAAATTCCACCAAGTGTACTTGCTCTTCCCAGCCTCCCTTGAAATCAATTACGCATGCTCTCAGCATGTCCTCCAGAGTCTGTATAGTCCTCTCCGACTGACCGTCTGTCTGAGGATGGTAAGCCGTACTGAATCTCAACTCTGTTCCCAAAGCTCCCTGTAAACTCTCTTGGAAGTCATCAATTCTGAATTAAACATGCTAGTCGTTGTAATATCGGCAACCGATGATCAGCAAGCCATAGTGAAGGCTATCTTACATAGGGCCCAAGACGTCATAACGAAACCAGTTTGGGTTCGGGTGCTTCAAAACATATGGCAGCACGTGGTAAGGAAGCAATTGCACAACCAAGAGAACAATCATCAAGCCTTCAATATTGTTCCAAGCAACTGGAAAAAGAAGATGATTTGGTCTCCCGAGCTGCATCGTATGTTTGTTAATGCAGTTCGGAAGCTAGGAATCAATTCGGCACGGCCGCAACATATACTGGAAATTATGAAGGTAAAGGGACTCACTAAAGGAAATGTTTCGAGTTATCTTCAGAAGTACAGAAAAAGGGTGAGTGAACACAATACAGTTCAGAATCAAGAAAACCAAGGCGGGACTAATCCAAGCCTGAACGTCAAGTCTCCTCGCCACCATAAATTCCGCAGGTTAGCAAGGGACCAGCCACTTCCCATCATCAACCAAGCCAATAGCCGTGCCATCAATCCCTCAGGCGTTAATCAAAGTATCCCCCAAAATCACCCCAATGCTCTTCAAGAGTATAAACCGCAGGGGCAGTGTGTTCAGATTCCTTGGTTTGAGCACCAACCCGTGGTTAGCATTCATCCTACGATCAGCGCGCCTGTACAGTCAGAGAATCAGACAAGAAGTTATCCTGAGCGCTTCCACTTCTCTAATCCTCGAATGGAAGGAGTTTTTGGCAGCAGGACAGTTGGTGATCCCCACACTTTCTTGAGTAATGATGAAGGCTCCAGCTCGAGAAGTCAAATTGCTCATGGCGAGGATAGAATGAGAAATCTACCTCTAGCATTTGCCAGCAACATTGCCTAATTCGAGCATCAGTTGCTGGAAGGTTCATGAGATTACCCAGATGATGAGATTACTGCCCTGGTCAACCAGTTTAACGTTGACAGACATCCGAAGCCATGATCGGAAGCCGGTGATTAGGGACTCTCAAACATCAGTCATCCATGCATGAACCAGCATGAGACTAGCTGATTATCGAAGAGCCGCAAGAGAGACAGAACTGACCTTGAATAAGTGCACCTTTCATTTCATGCTTAATTCCCCTACGTGTGATATTTCCAGCTTTCTAGGTGTCTAGATTTAATTTAGGGGCAAGGGGGTAATTTGTTGTTTATCCCGTCGAATGCGTGAATCCCTTTTTATGCTAGACTCAGGGCGGATCAATTTGTGGCAACGTTGCTGCCTGCCATGATAAGAAATGTTGAACGGCCTCACGTAGGGAAATTTCAAGTGAAAAGCCCAGGCGAGCTCAAAGACGGGTAACTCTGTGTCGTTCCAATTTACCCTCAATCGTTGCAAAATGCTAAATTGGATTTGTTCCATTCTCACCCAAGAGATTGCAAATTGCCTCAAGAGTGTCGCTAAAATGAAATGACCCAATGGAAGGCGATAAGACTCATTTGCCTTGAAGGTAACCTTTAATTAAAGGAGCCCTTCGATCCACGGGCCCGATGGCATGGAAAATGATGATGGTCCGAGGCAACCCGAAAGAAAACAAGGTCTAACTAAGTAAAGCACTTATGTGGCAAGCTCAAAATGAAGGAACTTCCTTAATTCAATGGAAGTACACACAAGGGTAAAACAGTATCGTTCCAATTTTCTCAAAATATGAAGAACATATACTGACGCATTCCCTTTCATTTTTGCAGGGGTCATCACTGTACCAGATAGGTAAGTATCCCTTCCCCTTAAAACTCAATAAAATCCAAAGAAAAATCTTGGAATTCTCAAAGCAGGCGCTAAAGTTTCTACAACTCATTCACATGGACAAAGACAACTCGTGATCTCCAGAGTCTTCTTGCATTCTTGCATGACTTGTTCATTAAGATTTTCACAAAAAATCTCTTGAGTTATTTGATATCAATCGATCAAAGCAAATCTTTGCTTCACCAACCCTTTGACCATGCGACGCTAGGAACACCGGGCAAATTGAAAAGTCCTTGTCCACCAAATTCCCAAAGTCAAATTCCCAGTTTGGCCATGTACAGGGGCAATTTTGGATTCTGCCAAAGCCTGGCCTGATTGAGAACGGAGCAAACTAACACGAGCTCCAACTTGGAAAAAAGGGAAGTGTCGTATCTCTTTCTCATATGTCTTCCAAAGTGACACCCAATTTTCTTCTTGCAGGTGCCAAGCTAGAAGACATGTCTTTGATTGTTACCACTGAAGCAAATCAAAATCGAAGTTTCTCCATCATCTTAAGATCCTATTTCATGCACATTTTTCTCATGCGGGATCCGATGTGGAAACGAGTCATTTGCCAAATTCCCAGTAGTGACTATATCTGGGGCAATTCCCAATTTTGGCAAAAGCCATGATCGCCTAATGCGATCCATCCTGATGGAAATGAGGCAAACAAGGGCATTCGACCAACCACGTTGGTCTTCGCCATATCACAACTAGGGCGAGCATATTTTGGGGCAAACATGAGAATGAGCTCGTCCTCGCCCCCGACTAATTTGATCCGCTCGCATTGTCTTGGGGCAACTTAGATTCCCCCTCATCTGTTTTTGAGAAACATGACAATTCTGTTAATTGCTACATCTGCTTGGTTGAAAAATGCTCGCACATTGTGTAATTCATACATGATTGTTCTTCATGTTTAATCTACCAAATTTGAATAGGGAGCATAAAATTGCATATGATGAATCGAATGTACAGAATGAGGCATGACAGGATGATGAAAGGTAAACCATTCCCATACACGTCCTGTAATCTAATCCCTAGTGAGATGAGCGGTAGCCAGGATCCGCATTCCTCGAGGCGATGGGTTTTCTCGCAAGAAGATACGATAGCCGAAGTGACAGAGGCATTCAGTTCTTTATCCAAACACTACAGGTGTCCATTGCAAAACTCTTGAGCGGCGGTTTCATTTTCTCAACCCTGTTAAGAACCACCCCACACTGGGGCAAAACAGAGGTAATTCCAACAATATCAGGAGATAAATGGTTAGAAATTCTCTTGCTTAGACTAACATCAATATTCGAGTCTTTCTTTGCATGATACTCGAATTTTAATTCAAGTGCGTTAGGATGACGAAGAGCATTTATTTTTTCTATCCTACACACTCATCCTTTGCATAACCCAATTGAGCCTGCAAATTCATTTCTCAAGCCCACGTTGGTGATACTTGCTCATTTCAAGGTAACGACGATACCTTTCCCCAAGGAGCAGAATTGAAGAAATTGAGCCAATAGAGAATTCTCGAATTAGCCCATTTCATATGCTAGACTTTCATGTAATGTCTAGTATCATTTGTTGTAAATCATCTTGTTGCTAAAATTCAAAATCACAAGATTGTTAAACAAAAGAAATGTGACAGTCTGAAAATTCGATCCAATCATCGGAATTTCTAAATGAATGGAAATACTTCGTTAATACACTCTGATCGACGCTCACTCAGGATTAGCTACCCTGAGATGACTAACCGAAGGGGAAAGGCTATTTGGGAAGAATTTTTCCAAACAGCCGCCCGTTGGTCTGAGACAGAGATAGAGTCGTTATTTAATAAAATTGACCACAAAATGAAATCCGACTTTGGACAATCGAATCAGTAAGATAAACACAATTAAGAAATGAACTCAGTTTCAAAAATGTCGCCAGAAGGGCAGACAGCCGGTGTACGTCGTGAAGTAAGACGTGATTGGAAAATTACCGAAATGCCCCCGGTAAATGCTCAGTCCTTAGAATTAGTTGAATTAGGATTTTTGAGAGTAGATTCGATTAATCGAAATCAAAACCTGTCTGAAATTCGTTCGCGCTCGGGACCCGAATGTTGCATTTGGCACGCAAATCGAAGCAAGTCAAATCAGTTGTCAAATCAATCAAAAGTCTTGTCAATCAATCAATCACATCTTGGCACAATTTCCAAGGTAATCCATCAAGTCATTCAAGTGTCATTCAATCAAAAGTACAAGTCACATTCTAAATACTATTACCCCTCTAACCACTCGACTATCTCCACTTTCCATTTTGTCTCTTATGTTTTATTAAGCCTCCACACTCTCTCTCCTCCCTCATTCTCCCATTCGGCCGTGACCCCTCCTCCCTCTTTCTCTCTTCATTTTCTTCTTCTTCTTCCTCGGCTTCTCCTTGCTTCGTCCGCCCGAAGCCGCCTCCAACGCCGCCGTCCGCCCTTGCCGTCGGCTCCCTCTCCCTTGGCTCGTCTTGGTAAGTCTTCTAAGCCCTCTCCTTCTCATTTTCGTGGCCTTGAGAACCTCCCTTGCAGCCCGACCGACCCTCACCGTCCCTCTTCGTCGTCGTCGTTCGTCGCCATCGGCTTGGCCGTGAGCCTTCGGGCTGCCCAAGCTTGATCCATTCTCTCCCTCAACCTCTCTAATGTCTAGAACTAATGCTTTTAGGTCTGTGGAGCTCTTGGAAGTGGTCGGACCGTTCGCGAACAGCCCCTACTCCCCGTTTGTCTGTGAACGCCTAATCGGGCCGATTGAGCCTTCGTCGTCTTCGTCTTCATTTCGGTCCAACCAAGGTGAGCTCTACCACTAACCTTGGCTTAGGCTAGATGTATTTGAGTGTGGTATGGTGTATGGAAGGGTTAGTGATTTCGGTTAGGCATAAATTGAACGATCTTGTGAAATGCACTTTAAGTCAACTCAGAGGGAACTTCGTTTGGGCGAAACTTGGGGGCTGTTGGCATGCGAATTTGGCTTAGAAATGTTAAGTGAAGGCTGAAATGTATGGGATAGGCGTGCTAGAGGCGGGCCGTGTATGATTGGTGGGCTCGAGGGCTTAAAACTATGCGAAATTAACCCTGTATAAGCTATCGGGCCTAGGTACTCTAATGGGCAGGTTAATGGACGAATTTATTAGACAAATTGGGCCTTGAAAACATGATTGGTGGGCTGCAATAGTGACTTAGGCGTGTAGCATAATGGGCCAAAGTAATGTAGATGGGCTTGGGGGCCCAATTCTAGACTAATTGGGCTTAACTGGTTTTAATTGGACCTAAATCTTGCTAGTGGGCCCTAATACACGAAATTTTAAATTAGTTGGGCCTAAGTTATGTTCAAAATGCTAAAATATGAAGTCCAATAATGTATATGGACTTAGGATAGCGAAATGGGCCTAAAATAGTCAAAATGGGCTGAATGGGTTAATCTCTAAAAATGGGCTTGGGCCTCCCGCGAAATTAATATAATAATGGGCCCAAACCGTATATTTAATTTAAGAATTTAAATCATGGGCCTCAAATCTTGAAGTGGGCCTTAGGCCCAGTCGAACTTAACTTAATTAATTAGACCCGTACTTAGGTTAAACCTTGGTTTATATGGGTTCATTTAGGGGATCGCCTATGGTAAGTAATGGTATGACCGGATCGCGAGTAAGATATTAATGCGAGCCCAGATGATCGAGAATCTGAATGTTTGGCACTAGTCTTATGATCGTATGGCATGATGAACATGTGATTTATTAGACGATCAGTTGATGTGCTTCGATATTGTACTTGTGTACTTTAGCATGCATGCTCTGTGTTGAATTATTGATGCAATCATTTGGGCCCCGCATACATTCAGAGCATTGCATGAGTCACCGGAGTTGTGACATGAGAATGTGCCCAAGATGGGAAATGGAGAGAAAAGGGAGACCAACGTAAGGCGTCAGAAACGCAGTGTGGTATTGCCGTGTGGCACTGTGAATGAGCCCTGATGGGATTTGGAGCGATAGGCGAGCTTGATCCGTTGAGATTCGTTATGGCCGGTTGAGGCCCGAGCATGATCCGTGGGATCTGAAATGGCCGTTTGAGGCCTGCAGCGTTGCATGACATGATTGCTGATTGTTTGATATTGCCCGTCTGTATTGTATAACTTGTATTATTATGTGGTTCGTGTTGGTTACGATGGGCTATAGTATCTTGGGAGATCGAGAGTGGTTGGACTCTGAACCCTGAACCCTAGATACTGGTTAGGACCGACCTCACTTGTATACCCTACCCTACGCTAGGATTAGTGGTGAGCTTGTTGAGTCCTCGACTCACTGGTGGTGGTTACCTTCCTTCTCAGATCCTGGACGCCAGTGATGGCTGCACCCCCGATGCTTTTTGGATTGCCGATTCAGATGGATACTCAGATCACCCTCCATTTTGATATGCACGCTACTCTATGGCATAGGCATGTGACGACTGTACTAGTAGACCAGGGTGGACCCTACCTAGTACCCCATAGGTTCGAGGTGTGGTTTAGAGAGGGCCTTCATGGCTTTGAGGGACCCCAGCGAGATTCCCCGATACCCATGGAGGAGGACCCATTCTGGCTACAGCCTGCCGAGTATGGAGGCCAGGTGATCGACCCCGACCCACTGCAGGAGTTACCGTCCCCGGGACGATCCGAGATCGATGGACACGAAGAGGGCGATGCCATGGACACTGAGGAGGAGGATCCAGAAGAGGACCCCGTGGAGGACTCCGAGGAGGAGCCTGAGGAGGACTGAGTTCCTGGCAGTGGTTTAGTGTTTTGATGTTAGGTTGAGCGTAGGTAGGTTTGTAGTTGGTGGTTTCTTTTTGGGGTATGTACCTAACGCTAATGCTATGTTATGTATATATTGTCATTTGTGTTTATATTGTCCGTTCTACCCCCTCCGGTTTGTATGTATGCATGTATGGTTAGGAGGCACGTTTCCGCAGGTACGAGTTTTCGATGAAGGACGCATCGTCTGGTCGCGACGATAGGTTCCCCTGGGCCGTCGCATATATTTAACCTGACGAGCGAGGGTGAGAACCTTCCGCAGGAACGGGATGCCATGTGCCCGATTAGGGTTCGGGGCGTGACATCCCCGTTCGAGTGGTATCAGAGCAAGGTCAGCTCGATATGAGACCGTTCGAGGTTTTGGAGTGATAAGGATGTTGATTTTGGGGTAGTTGGATAGACAGACCCTAGACCTAAGGATAGAAGAGGGTACAATGCATGAATTGATTGGCGCATGTGATTGCTTAGTTCGATTGGTTGCCTAGAATAGACTGAGGCAGAGGTGTTCTGAACTAAGTTGCAGGTGCGTCAGGACCTGAGGTAAGGTTCTAAGGCAGAGCCCCATGAGTAGGGCGCTTGATTGCTGATTGCTGAATGGTTAACTTGTTAGGTGTTGCTTGTGTTTGTATGCCTAGTCAGCTGTCGCGCGCTGCTTGACCATCATGCATTGCACGGATTTCTGCAATTGAAAGAAAAATGAGTTTGGAAAGGAAAAGGAGTTTAGAAATGAAAACGATTCAAAATTTGAAATTTGGACTTGAAAGGTGCATGCATCTCATGTTGTTGGATTTGGTGACCGTCAGCCTGGTATGGGACGGGATTGACGGGACGTCTAAAAACTGTAATGAAGCATGGTATGGGACACGTGGAGCGGGATTCACTCTGTCTGTGGGTAACTTAGGACAACTGTTCGCACCAAGAAACGATGAGGGCGGGGAGTGGTCGCCGGGGCAGAGACCTGATCAAGGAAGCGGCTCCCGACAGGCTTCTAGTTGAGGTGGCGAACAGAGTGGCCTAGGTTGTGCATTTTCAGGGTAAGTCTAGATGTCGACCGGGTTCAACTGCATTTAAGCTGCAGCGACTATTTACATGCATACTCATGCCAGTGGACGCGACAGTAGGCGAAAGCTTGGTTGCTAGATTTAGAATTCCGAATTCCTGAATGGGAATTTCGTTTGTTTTAGGTGTAAGTGATTAGCAAGGATGAGCAATAGAGGCAGAAGACCGACCGCTGGTGCATCAAGCTCGAGGGCTCCTGAGCCTGAAGGAGATCCTAGGATCGAAGAGATGATGAGAGTTCTGACTGAAGTGAGTAACCTGATGGCTAGGCAAGCTGCTGAGAGAGCTACCACTGTAGCCCAAGCAGCTGAGGCCGCCTTGGCCGCTGCGAATGGAGCCAATGGAGGCAATGGGCATGGAAATGGAGGACGTCAGACTCATCACATTGTGGAACAGTTTCTGAAGTTGCAGCCGTCGAGGTTTGATGGTAGTGGTGGTCCCGAAGTAGCTGCCTTGTGGATCGAACAGCTTGAGAAGGCTTTCACCGTTTTGGGTTGCGCAGATGAGGAAAAGGTTTCGTTGGCAACTTATCAGCTTCAAGGGACTGCAGATGACTGGTGGAAGGCCACCAGAGGGCGAGTCTTTCCGGATGGCATGAGGCCAAACTGGGCTGCTTTCTACGCAGCATTTAATGGAAAGTATTTCTCTGAGGCAGCCCAAGAAAGGAAAATGGAAGAGTTCATAAGGCTTCGCCAAGGATCTATGACGGTGGATCAGTATGAGGGTGAGTTTGCCAGATTGTCCAAGTTTGCTCGAAGACTGATTGAGGATCCGTGGGACAAGGCCAGAAGATTCAGAGAAGGCTTGAGACCCGAACTGAAGAGTATGATGATCGCCACAGGACTGAGGGACTATAATGAGATTTATGAGCGAGCTCTAGCAATAGAGCGAGACCTGCAAGAGAAGGCTGCCGCATCCGGATCGCGGTTTGTGCCAAGAGGGAACTTCAGGGACTTTGGCAAGAGGCCAATGAAGGACACCCGCAGGTTCGTTCCACCTGCGAGAAGGACTCTGGGAAAACCATCATTCCCCGGGAACCAGAACTGCCGTGACTGTGGCAGGAGGCATGGGAACAGCCCTTGCCCAAGGAAGACTGGAGGCTGCTTTGGATGTGGACAGATGGGGCATATTCTGAGGAACTGCCCGAAAAGAGGTCCGAGACCCCCGTTCCAGCCGCAGCAGCAGCCGCCAATGGCGAATGCTCCTCAAGGGAATCAGAACCGTCCACCTGCTCAAGGACGAGTCTACGCAGTGGCGCGAAAGGACGCCGAGAACGCGCCAGGGGTGATCACAGGTACCGTCTCTCTCTGTGGTCATACTGCTTACGCTTTGTTTGATCCGGGAGCGTCGCACTCCTTCGTATCTACACGTTTTGCTGAGTTAACTGGGACGAATGTTAAGCCATTGGATGTGACTTTGCATGTAACCACCCCGTTAAAGGATAGAGTGATTGTTGCGTTAGGATGTAAGGGGTGTAAGTTAGTTCTGGGCGATAGAGAGGAAGAGATTGATTTAGCTGTTCTGCCTATGTATGATTTCGACGTGATTGTTGGCATGGATTGGTTGGTTAGACATGGGGCAGTAATAGACTGTGGTAGAAGTATGATACAGCTAAACCCAGTAGGCCACCCTGGGTATGAATTTAGGGGAAATCGAGGAGGAACGTCGATTCCTTGGATCTCGTCGTTGGAAGCAACCAAACTGATGGACGAGGGTTGTCTGGGATTTTTGGCATCAGTGTCAGATTCGACTGCTCAAGAAATGAAGTTGGAGGAAGTACCTGTAGTAAGAGAGTACCCGGATGTGTTTCCTCAAGAGTTGCCTGGCTTGCCACCAGAGCGAGACGTGGTAAGATATTTAGGGCTGGTGTTTGAGATTAGGAAGCTTAATGTATGATTTAAGTTAATCTATTTTAGGCCAATTGGTAAGATTAGGAAGTTGGGTTGATCCGTGGGCTTGGCAACTTAAAAGTGGGCTGGAAATTATCATTGATGGGCTGATTTGAGGTGATGGGCGTGCAAGATAAGGGGCAAAGTGAGGTTGATGGGCTTGGGGGCTTAAATTTCAACTAATTGGGCCTACACGAATCAAATCGGACCTAATTTTAATGATGGGCCACTCATGGACGAAAATTAGAATTTATTAGGCCTAATTATAAGTTTGGGTATTAAAATGTGAGGCCCATTAATGTACATGGGCTTAGGGTAACAAATTGGGCCTAAAATGGTCGAATTAGGCTTAATGGGTTAATTTTTATAAATGGGCTTGGGCCCTATACGAATTTAATAATAATAATGGGCCCAAACCATATATTTAATTTAAGAAATAAATCATGGGCATCAAATATTGAAGTGGGCCTTAGGCCCAGTCGAACTTAACTTAATTAATTAGACCCTTACTTAGGTTAAACCTTGGTTTATATGGGTTCATTTAGGGGATCGCCTATGGTAAGTAATGGTATGACCGGATCGCGAGTAAGATGTTAATGCGAGCCCAGATGATCGAGAATCTGAATGTTTAGCACTAGTCTTATGATCGTATGGCACAATGAACATGTGATTTATTAGATGATCAGTTGCTGTGCTTCGATATTGTACTTGTGTACTTTTGCATGCATTCTCTGTGTTGAATTATTGATGCAATCATTTGGGCCCCGCATAAATTCAGAGCATTGCATGAGTCACCGGAGTTGTGACATGAGAATGTGCCCAAGATGGGAAATGGAGAGAAAAGGGAGACCAACGTAAGGCGTCAGAAACGCAGTGTGGTATTGCCGTGTGGCACTGTGAATGAGCCCTGATGGGATTTGGAGCGATAGGCGGGCTTGATCCGTTGAGATTCGTTATGGCCGGTTGAGGCCCGAGCATGATTCGTGGGATCTGAAATGGCCGTTTGAGGCCGGTAACGTTGTATGACATGATTGCTGATTGTTTAATATTGCCCGTCTGTATTGTATAACTTGTATCATTATGTGGTTCGTGTCGGTTGCGATGGGCTATAGTATCCTGGGAGATCGAGAGTGGTTGGACTCTGAACCCTGAACCCTAGATTCTGGTTAGGACCGACCCCACTTGTATACCCTACCCTACGCTGGGATTAGTGGTGAGCTTGCTGAGTCCTCGACTCACTGGTGGTGGTTACCTTCCTTTTCAGATCCCGGACGCCAGTGATAGCTGCACCCCCGATGCTTTTTGGACTGCCGATTCAGATGGACATTCAGATCACCCTCCATTTTGATATGCACGCTACTCTATGGCATAGGCATGTGACGACTGTACTCGTAGATTAGGGTGGACCCTACCTAGTGCCCCATAGGTTCGAAGCTTGGTTTAGAGAAGGCCTTCATGGTTTTGAGGGACCCTAGCGAGACTCTCCGATACCCATGGAGGAGGACCCATTTTGGCTGCAGCCTACCGAGTATGGAGGCTAGGTGATCGACCCCGACCCACTGCAGGAGTTGCCGTCCCCGGGACGATCTGAGATTGATGGTCACGAGGAGGGCGATGCCATGGATACTGATGAGGATGACCCAGAAGAGGACCCCGTGGAGGATTCCGAGGAGGAGCCTGAGGAGGACTGAGTCCCTGATGCTGGTCTAGTCTTTTGGGGTTTGTTTGAGCGTAGGTTATGGCTGTTGGTGGTGGTTTCCTTTTGGGGGTCTGTACCTAACGCTGATGTTGATATGTATATATTGTCATTTGTGTTTATATTGTCCGTTCTACCCCTCCGTTTTGTATGTATGCATGTATGGTTAGGAGGCACGTTTCCGCAGGTACGAGAGTTAGGCGAAGGACTCGTCGTCTGGTCGCGACGATAGGTTCTCCTAGGCCGTCGTATATTATGAACCTGACGAGCGAGGGTGAGAATCTTCCGCAGGAACGGGATGCCGTGTGCCCGATAAGGGTTCGGGGCGTGACATAAAGAAAATGGGCCTGCTTCCAAACAAAAGGGAGTCGGGAGTAAGAAAAGCAAAGGCTACTCCAAAGAATCTCGGGCAGAAAGAGCAAAGTGCCTATCAAAAGCAAGGCCAATGCCCATATATCTGTAATGAACTTCTGACTTCGAACATACATTTTGAATTCCCGAAAAAGGATCCCCAAAGAAGTCAGTTTGCAAAGTGTAAAAGAACTACCACCCCTCAGCCAATGGTGGTATTCATTGAAGACGAATTCAGGAAGGTCAAAGATCGGTGACAAGACTGCAATGATCACCAACACCAAGCCCTTCTCATATATTTTTTTGAGCCAAAACGAACCCTTCGTTTCTCAGACCCAAATCCCGACCTACGCTACGACCCTTGAAAGTCTCTTTTGATTAGAGCACATTAATTAATGTAAGAGTTGAATGACTTTAAGCATCGCTCGAAGAAGTTCGAGCAAGATTATTTCTCTCTCATTTTGCAGGGTTCTTGACTTGTAAATCCGGAGCAGATGATGAAGACTTTTTTGTCAATGGCCTTAACTCGAAATGAGTCCCCTTTGATAAGCCTTTGACCCAGCCCATATTATGGTCCTAATCAAGACCTCCAGATCGGCTTGATCGTATCAATTGCGAGATTACTCAGACCCTCGCTGAATGCGATGATGGTAAGATTGAGTGATTTCTTTTCAAATCATGCAATTAGGATAAACAAGCCTTTCTCAAGAGTGAGAGAAAGCCCTTTCGGACTGAAGTCTCCATTCAGGTTACATTCGAGGTATTCATGACATGATAACCTCCCTCGACAAAATTGGAAATGCAAACTCGACAGAATAGTCATGCATGATCCACATTATTAGCATACACATACGGTTTTAATCATTGCAAACTCAACTGAATGGTTTTGCATAAACCGATGAACTCATTGATAAAAATGCTTGCACATGTTACCTCTGACACTGTCTGACAGGTAGTGCATTCTTGATAGTCGAGTTACCCTCCGATGTCTCGAAATTCATCCAGAGACTATTGAACAAACAAACCCTGTTGGCTAATGCTCGCCAAGCATTTTCAGGTGAGTATATCTTCAGCCTGAACCTTTCAATTCTGATGATTGTCTGGGTGCTCAAATCCATTGCAGCACATAAGGTCATTTAGTAAGCAAGTAGGCATGATACAATTAGTCTGTCTATGCCTCGATCATTAACTCAGAAGATCTAGGTAAGTCTTCTGAACCCTTGCGACTCATGATCAACATGCTCTCATGAAGTCTTCATCAGCTCACGATTGATATAATCTCGTGTTCTCAAGCTTTATCAAATCATGATTGACCAACTCTCGTGTTCTTGATCTTTGCCTCATCGGTTTATTCCTAAAGTGATGGGACAACAAAAATTGGGTTTGAGCTTCTGCAGGATTCCTGGTTTCCCCAGATCTCGGAATGGCACCCTTCATGGTAAGTGAAATTGGGTTTGAGCGTCTGCAGGATTCCTGGTCTCCCCAGATCCCAGATTGGCACCCGAAAATCATTTTCTCAATCAATACCTCTTCAGTCTACCCAAAAGGTGACATTTATGGTATACTGTCTCTAGAGCCCTTCCATTGGAGACCCCAACACGGAATGATCCATTTTCAAAAAGTCCTTTTTATAGGCACCTAAAGTCCTTCCTACAGGCACCCAAAGTCCTTCTTACAAGCACCAAAGTTCTTCTTACAGGCAACCCAAAGTCCTTCTCACAGACACCAAAGTCCTTCCTACAAGCACCTAAAGTCCTTCTTACAGGCAACACAAAAGTCCTTCCTATAGGCACCAAGTCCTTTTTTACAGGCGAACAAAAGTCCTTCTTATAGGCACCAAAAGTCCTTTCTACAGGCAAACAAAAGTCCTTCTTTCAGGCACCAAAGTCCTTCCTACAGGCACACAAAAGTCCTTCCTACAGGCACCCAAAGTCCTTTCTACAGGCAAACAAAAGTCCTTCTTACAGGCACCAAAGTCCTTCTTACATGCGCCAAAGTCCTTTCTATAGGCAACCAAAGTCCTTCTTACATGCACCAAAGTCCTTCGTATATGCACTAAAGTCCTTCTTACGGGCAACCAAAGTCCTTTTTACAGGTACCAAAGTCCTTCTTACAGGCAACCAAAGTCTTTCCTACAGGCACAAAGTCTTTCTTACAAGCATTTCCATGGGGTGACCTACCATACGGGTCAAATCTTAATCAGTAGAGCCCTTTAATTAGGAATCTACCATGGGTTGATGTGATAGTCTGAAAATTCAACCCATTTTATCGGCATTTCTAAATGAATGGGAATACTTCGTTAATACACTTTGATCGGCGCTCACTCAGGATTAGCTACCCTGGGATGACCAACCGAAGGGGAAAGGCTATCTGGGAAGAATTTCCCAAACAGCCGCCCGTTAGTCTGAGACTGAGACAGAGTCGGTATTTAATGAAATTGACCACGAAATGAAATTCGACAACGGAAAATCGAATTAGTAAGATAAACACAATTAAGTAATGGAATCAGTTTCAGAAATGTCGCTAGAAGGGCAGACAGCCAGTGTACGTCGTGAAGCAAGACGTGATTGGAAAATTACCGAAATGCCCCCGGTAAATGCTCAGTCCTTAGAATTAGTTGAATTAGGATTTTTGAGAGTCGATTCGATAGATCGAAATCAAATCTCTTCTGAAATTCGTTAGCGCTCGGGACCCGATCGGTGCATTTGGCACGTAAATCGAGGCAAGTCAAATCTGTTGTCAAATCAATCGATGTGTTGTCAATCACATCAATCATTCATGGCACAATTTCCAAGGCAATCTATCAAGTCAAATCCAAGTACAATTCAAGAGTACATGTCTCATCCATCTTACTATTCCAACCACCCCACTACCAAATTTGAATTGTTGGCAAATCTTGAATAAAATCTTATTATCTCTCTCTCCTTACTTCCCCTCCCATTCGGCCGAAGCTCCTTCCTCCTCCCTCTCCCTCACGCCATCTTCTTCTTCCTCTCCTCCTTCTTATTTCGTCCGCCGGCCACCTTGCACCGCCGCCGTTCACCCTCCAATCCCGTCGACCGCTACCACCATCACCTTGGCGTCACTTGGTAAGCCTCCTTGGCCCATCCCCTCTTCATCTTGTGATCTTGGAGACCCCGACCTGACCCAACCCTCATCTCTCTCTCGGTTTCTTCTCCAGCTACCGCGAGCTTCACCGTCGTGCCGTCCGCCTCCAACCTCACCGTCGGCCGCCCGTCGTCCTTGACATCCCTTGGTAAGTGTCTCGAGCCTAGTGTCTTCATTTTCCTTGGCCATTTGATCCCATTTGTTGACCAAACTCGGCCATTTCCTCCTAGGCCGAGAACTTCACCGCCCGTCCGCCCCGTTCCCGTCGTGCCGCCGCCGTGTTCCACCTCCACCGGTAAGCTTCACTCTTAATCGTAGTCTAGGCTAGTTGTATATGGGTGTGGCATGTGGTATTCATGGCTGGTGGTTTCGGTTTAGGCATAAAATAGTTGATTAAGGTTTGTTATTTAAGGCTAAATGGCAATTGGGTGAGTTGGGCTTCGAGAGGGGCTGATGCTAATGGGATTAGGCTTTGGAACATTTCATTTGGGCTGCGAGCTTGGGCCATGTAATGCTAATGTGACTAGGGGCTTAATTTGGGCCAAATTAACCTTATTTAAGCTATCGGGCCTAAAATACTCTAACGGGCTTGCTAATGGACGAATTTAATAGATTAATTGGGCCTTAAAAATTATCAAATGTGGGCCGCTATTGTTGACTTGGGCGTGGATTAGTGGGCCGAAATGTGTAAGTGGGCTTGGGGTTTTAAATTCTGAACTAATTGGGCCTAAACTAAACAAATTGGACCCAAACTGTAATGAGGGGCCTTAATGGACGAAAATTATAACTCATTGGGCCCAAACTATCATCTTGAATATTAAAATATGAGGTCCAATAATGTATATGAGCTTAGGATAGCAAATTGGGCCTAAAATAGTCAAATTGGGCTTAATGGGTTAATCGTTAAAAATGGGCTTGGGCCTTGCACGAAATTAATATAATAATGGGCCCAATTTATATATTTTAACTTAAGAAATAATTACGGGCCTTGAAACTTGAAATGGGCTTTAGGCCCAATTAGACCTAAATCGATTACCCGAGTCTTAATCTAAGTTAACTCCGAATCAATGAAACCCAAGACGACTAAGACATTAATCATGGGTTACTAGTCCCCTGGGAACTAACATGGGGTTCTGGGTTTGACTAGGTTGCTGAGAACGACTGGATCGAATTCCAATTTCGTTGGGTTCCCGAGATTACGTTAGTCACGATTGAATTTGCTTAGTGAATTAATTGTAGAGCACTGGGTCTCTGTGATGCCGTTCTATTAAATGTAGTGGGTTACTCGTATGATTCCTTGATGTGCTCTGTTCCTGTGCTTATGTACTATTGCATGCATGCTCTGTGACTGAATTGCTGTTGAAATCATTTGGGCCCCGCATACATTAAGATCATTGCATGAGTCACCAGAGATGTGACATGAGAATGAGCCCCAGAGGCATTGTTACTCGAGGGAAATGGGGGGATAAGAGAGTAGCCAACGTAAGGCGTTTGAAACGCAGTTGTGGCATTTGCCGGATGGCACTGTTGGATGCGCCCTGATGGGATTTGGAGTGATAGGTGAGCTTGATCCGTTGGAATCCGTTATGGCCGATTGAGGCTTGAGCATGATTTGTCGGGATCCGATATGGCCGATTGAGGCCTACATCATTTGCATATGGCATCATGGTTGATTGTCTGTTATTGCCCGTCTGCGTTATAAGATTTGCATTGTTCTGCGTTACGCGCTCGTTTATACGTTGGGGGTCTAGTGCCGAGGTTAGCTGAGGGTACCTAAACCTTGGACTGTAAACCCTAGTTCACTGGGTAGGACCGACCCCACGAGTATACTCTACTCTACGCTAATATTAGTGGTGAGCTTGCTGAGTCCTCGACTCACTGGCAGTGGTTGCCTTCTTTTTCAGATCCAGGACGCCAGTGATGGCTGCACCACCGATGCTTTTTGGATTACCAGTACAGATGGGTACCCAGGTCACCCTCCATTTTGATATGCATGCCGTGATGTGGCATAGGCACGTGACGACTGTATTAGTAGATTAGGGTGGACCCTACCTTGTACCCCATAGGTTCGAAGCGTGGTTTAGAGAGGGCCTTTATGGTTTTGAGGGACCCCAGCGAGACTCTCCGATACCTATGGAGGACCCGTTCTGGCTACAGCCTGCCGAGTATGGAGGCCAGGTGATCGACCCCGACCCTCTGCAGGAGTTACCGTCTCCAGGCCGCTATGAGATTGACGGCCATGAGGAGAGCGATGCCATGGACACCGACGAGGAGGACTGTTTCCACCACACAACTGTTCAATATATTTTTCAATCATAATCGTACCTAGTGGAAGTGTTTCCTCATGGTCTTCAATGGGGACACCAGCTTGACGGCAGAGCATGGTGACCAATGAGGGGTACCAGTATCCCTTCATGGGCTCTGAGGATTGTAGAATCCCCCTGAATATAAGTTGACCTACATTAATCTGCAGATGGGTCAGTATGGCATAAATGAGGATTGCTGGTTCACGCCTGCACAGATTGTGATGAGTTACAGGTATCATAGAAAACACTACAAAATAAAACCAAGTTTTGGCAAACCGATCAAGAGTGTTTCGTTTGATGGAAACAAACTCGCCATTGTTCATCTCCCATTGCCCTGCTCCATCAGTTAAAACCTGTCTAATCTCTTCGGCTTTTTCAGCATTCAAGCCAGACCCTACCAATGCTGCATATTCATCGACGTCAGGGATAGGTAACTCAAAGAAGCGATTAAGTGTAACAGCGTCAAACCGGACTGTTTTACCACGCACACGGACTTTACCCCCCTGATGGTCTGGTACTCGAGCATAGAACTCGCGAACCACCGGAATAACTGCCGGGTCTCGAGGCTCGCAAAATGTCGTCCAACCCCGTCTAGCCACTTCAGCGGATAGCCAATAATGCTCGAACCCGTCCGGAATACGGGGGATTCCTCTCTCGGAAATAAATTTTTTGTTTCGCGCAAGGGCCTCGGCGAGCCGTTGCTGGGCATTGGCTGCGAGGGTGCTCGATTCGGCCCTAGCGGCCGAAGCTTTACCCCTATGCCTAGTTGGTTGCTCACTCTCATTCCTAAGTCCGGCATTCTTTGTTCGCACCATGATCTTGCTAACAAACTAACCTAGGCGTGATGCTCGGAAAGAAGAGATGGAACGGTGTACCTTGATAGAGAGAGAAGGCTGTTCGAATTCTTCTCGGCGTCTCGCGAGGGAGATGGAGGACGCGGTGAGGGTGGAGTTCGCGAAGACGCGTCCCTTGATGGAGAAGGGGGCCGCGTCCGTTGCAGAGAGCGAAGCCGCGTCCGTTGAAGAGGGAGAACTCAGGGAGGGAGTTGCGTCTGGGTGAGCCGCGTCCGCTGCAGGATAGAGTGATTTAGGGTTAGGGTAAAAAATTTGTCACGATTGAGCGTCCTTTTATAGGAATGATTGAGAGACGGACGCGTCTCTCCTTGGGCGGACGCGTCCGTCACGCGTCTGAGGAGAGACGGACGCGTCTCTCCTTGGGCGGACGCGTCCGTGCGCGTTTGATGAAGGGAGGACGCGTCTGTCCTTTTTGGGGGACGTGTCCTTGCGTCGGTGGTATTTTTTAATTTTTTTTTTAAATCAGGAAAGATTTCAATAAAACAAAAACAAAAGAGGGAAGGGAAAGGAAATTTGGGTTGCCTCCCAAAAAGCGCATGTGTTTATAGTCGTTAGCTCGACTTTCTCAGTTAATCAGGCTTCTTGTAATTGAGTCGAGGTAGCTCCTCGATCGATGGTCTCCCTCGGTAATGCTTCAATCGTTGTCCATTGACCTTGAACGTTCTCTCGGCGTTCTCTGTCTTGATTTCTACTGCTCTGTAGGGAAAAAACGCCACTACTTGAAATGGCCCCGACCACCTGGATTTCAATTTACCAGGAAACAACTTTAGTCGAGAATTGAAAAGTAAAACCAACTCACCTGGTATGAAGGTCCGATTGAGTATCTTGTTGTCGTGCCATTTCTTCGTCTTCTCTTTATTAAGCTTTGCGTTCTCGTAAGCTTGATGTCGAAACTCCTCGAGCTCATTTAGCTGTAAACATCTTTTCTCGCCAGCTCTCACAAGATCCAAGTTCAATTTCTGCAATGCCCAATACGCTTTGTGTTCGAGTTCCACTGGCAAATGACAAGCTTTCCCGAAAACCAATCGGTATGGTGACATGCCGATAGGATTTTTATAAGCTGTTCTATAGGCCCATAGGGCGTCATCGAGCTTCAATGACCAATCCTTCCTTGTTGGACACACTGTCTTCTCCAGGATGCGCTTTATCTCTCTGTTTGATACCTCAATCTGTCCGCTTGTCTGTGGATGATATGCTGTTGCAATTCTGTGCTTGACTCCATATTTGTTGAGCAATGCGTCAAACTGTCTGTTGCAGAAATGTGTGCCTCCATCGCTTATGATTGCCCGTGGTGTTCCAAATCGAGTGAAAATCTGTTTCTTCAAAAACTTAACAACCACTTTAGCATCATTAGTGGGCAAAGCGATTGCTTCAACCCATTTAGAGACATAATCCACAGCCATAAGAATGTATTTGTTATTAAAAGATGAAGTGAAAGGTCCCATAAAATCTATACCCCAAACATCGAACAGCTCTACTTCGAGGATGTTCTGCAACGGCATCTCGTGTCGTTTTGAGATGTTTCCAACACGTTGGCACCTGTCACAACATGCCACAAAGGTATAAGCATCTTTGAATAGAGTAGGTGTCACGCCCCGGATCCCTTCTCGGGAACGCGGCATCCCGTTCCTGCGGAAGATACACCTCGCGCTCGCCTGGTTCAATTCTCATACCTGCGGAAGCGTGCCTCCTATCCATACACACAAGCATACATAGCAAAGGGGTAGCATGGACAAGATAACCATAAACAACATTTCATAAATACGATTAGCGTTAGGTACAGACTACCAAAAGAAAACCACTAGCTGTAGATCATCCTACGCTCTACTAATCCTCAAAACATCGGGATTCTATCATAACTCAGTCCTCCTCGTCGGAATCCTCCACAGGGTCCTCCTCTGGATCCTCCTCCTCGGTATCCATCGCATCGCCCTCCTCGTGGCCATCTATCTCGGAGCGCCCTGGAGACGGCAACTCCTGCTTCGGGTCGGGGTCGATCACCTGGCCTCCATATTCTGCAGGCTGGAGCCAAAACGGGTCTTCCTCCATGGGAATCGGGGAATCTCTCTGGGGTCCCTCAAAGCCATGTAGGCCCTCTCTAAACCAAGCCTCGAATCTATGGGGCACTAAGTAAGGACCTCCCTGATCTACGAGCACAGCCGTCACATGCCTATGCCACAGGGTAGCGTGCATATCAAAATGGAGGGTAACCTGGGTGTCCATCTGGATCGGCATACCAAAAAGCATCGGTGGAACATCCATCACTGGCGACCTGGATCTGAAAATGGTGGCAACCAACGCCAGTGAGTCGAGCACTCAGCAAGCTCACCACTAATCCTAGCGTAGGGTAGGATATACAAGTGGGGTCGGTCCTAACCAGTAACTAGGGTTCAGGATTCAAAGTTCAACGCTCTCGATCTCCCCAGTTATTATCACCCCTCATGTAGCCAATACGAGGTTCATCATAGCAATTCATACAATACAGACGGGCAATATCGACAATCAGCAATAACATTATGCAAATGCCACAGGCCTCAAACGGCCATCACAGATCCCATGGATCAGCCCGCCTATCACTCCAATTCCCATCAGGGCTCTACCAACAGTGCCACACGGCATGCCACGCTGCGTCTCGGACGCCTTATGCTGGCCTCCCTTTTCTCTCCATCTCCCATCAGGGCACAATCTCTGTCACATTCCCAGTGACTCATGCAATGCTCTGAATGTATGCAGGGCCCAGATGATCACATCAATAATTCAACACAGAGCATGCATGCCAACAATCATAAGTGCAAGACAGAGCACATCAATCGACCAACTGATACATCTCATGATCAACGAGCCAAGCAGACGTAGATCAATTATCTCCATCCACAAAGTTTCGATAATCCAAGTCCGCCTTACATCTTAAACAAAAGTCTACTATACTATCAATTATCCAAGGACAATCCACTAATCGAGCCCATATAAACCAAGGTCTAATCTAATGAAGGGCCTCTAATTACTCAAGCTAAGTTCGATTGGGCCTAAGGCCCACTTCAATAGTTGAGGTCCAATGATTAATTCTTAAATTAATTCATATGGGTTGGGCCTATTATTTTATTAAATTCGTGTGAGGCCCAAGCCCATTTCTAAAGGTTTACTATTCAAGCCCATATTCATTATTTTAGGCCCAATTTGAATATCCAAGCCCATATACATTTTTGGGTTTCATTCTTTAATGTTCATGGACTTAATTTAGGCCCAATTAAATAAGATTTTCGTCCATTAGTGGCCCACTAACTAGATTTGGCCCATCTTGATTAGTTTTGGCCAAAATACTAAATTTTAAAGCTCTCAAGCCCATTATTTCCCTTCGGCCCACTAAGTACACGCCTAAGCCCACGTTTGCAGCCCACTTTTCACGTTTTTATGGCCCGTTCAGGTTGTTAGTTTCGTCTATTGGCAAGTCCATTGGTTGCATCCAAGCCCGGTAGCTCATATTAAGCCCGAATCATGTAGTTTAAGTGTTGGAGCCCATTAACACACTTAGATCCACCCCATACTCATTCAAACCGTATACCCACAGCCATGTAAACCGAAACCCAGCCCCCTTACAAGCCTCCAAGCTCTTAGTTTAACCCCTTGCACCAAGTACATAACGCAACCTTACTTGTCTAGGCTTGAACCATGCAATCTCTTTACTAAAATCATCATAATCGGCCTCTATTGGCGTTCCACAAACGTATATTACTATCCTAAACCAAGATTAGGGGTAGAGCTTACCGGATATGGGTTGGAAATGACGACGACGCGAGGCGGAGCAAGGAACGGCCGGTTGGAGCTCACGGCTTAGGGAGGGAAGCGGCGGCAACGGTGGCTATTCCGGCGGTTCCACGGAGTTCCAAGGGTCCTAAGGTGACCATTTGCCAAGCCAAAGACATGAGGGATGCAAGGAAACAAGGTGGAACAAGTTTGGGTTCAAATGGAAGCGAAACGACGAAGAAAACGACGATGAGGAGGCGGGCTGTTTCGGGCTTTTCGTGGGGGTCCAAGCCGTGGGAAATGATCAAGAGTAAGCTAGGAAGACTTACCTAAAGTTGAGGAGGATCGGCGATGGCCGGAGGGCTCGGCAGCGGCGGCGACGGTGGCGGAGGGAGAGAGGGCCGAGAGAGACGAGCACGGGAGGGAGAGAGATTTCGGGAGAGGGGGAGAGAGGAGGGTGGCCGAAAATGAGAGAATGAGGGAGGAGAGAGAGAGAAGAGACTTAAGTGAGAGGGGGTAGTGTATTATGTGAGGTGAATAGTAAGTGAATAGTGACATTGATTTGAATTTTACAAGACATGTGTACTTGACATTGACTTGATGGATTGCCTTGGAAATTGTGCCATGATTGACCGATGGATTTGATTGATTGATTGACAAGACATCGATTGATTTGACAACTGATTTGACTTGCCTCGATTTGCGTGCCAAATGCACCGATCGGGTCTCGAGCGCGAACGAATTTCAGACAGGATTTGATTTCGATTAGTCGAACCTACTCTCAAAAATCCTAATTCTATTAATCCTAAGGACTGAGCATTTACCGGGGGCATTTCGGTAATTTTCCATTGACGTCTTGCTTCTCGACGTACACCGGCTGTCTGCCCTTTTGGCGACATTTCTGAAACTGACTTTATTTCGTAATTGTGTTTGTCTTACTAATTCGATTGTCCGAAGTCGGATTTCATTTCGTGGTCAATTTCATTAATTTACGACTCTGTCTCTATCTCAGACCAACGGGCGGCTGTTTGGAAAATTCTCCCCGGTTAGCCTTTCCCCTTCGGTTGGTCATCTCAGGGTAGCTAATCCTGAGTGAGCGTTGATCAGAGGTATTAACGAAGTATTTCCATTCCTTTAGAAATTCCGATATTTGGGTCGAATTTTCAGACTGTTACAATTCTTCCCTTCTTATAAAAATTTCGTCCTCGAAATTTACATCCACCAATCCTTACAACAAAAATGGAGATTACATCGATTTACTCAAACAGGTACGGATACTTCTTCTTCATTTCATCCTCGCTTTCCCAAGTAGCTCCTTCAGTTCCATGGTGTTCCCAGATAACCTTGACCAGCGGAATCGTCTTATTCCTTAAGACCTGCTCCTTGCGATCTTCAATTCTTACTGGCCTTTCCACGTATGAGACGCGGTCATCCATTTCAATGACTTCATGATCGAGTATATGGCCAGGGTCCGGCTCGTACTTTCGAAGCATTGAAACATGAAACACATTATGAATCTGCGATAAGTTCGGCGGCAATGCTAGACGATAAGCCAGTGTCCCGATCTTCTCCAGAATCTCGAATGGCCCAACAAATCTTGGACTCAACTTTCCTTTCTTGCCAAACCGAGATAGTCCTCGCATCGGCGACACCTTCAGAAACACATGATCTCCAACTTGGAATTCCAATGGCTTACGTCTCTTGTCTGCATAACTCTTCTGCCTACTCTGCGCAGTCCTCAATCTGTCTCTGATCACTCTGACTGCCTCAACTGACTGCTGCACTAATTCTGGGCCTGTTATGCTTTTCTCACCAACTTCATCCCAACAGATTGGCGTTCTACAGGCCCTTCCATACAGTGCCTCAAATGGCGCCATTTTGATACTCTGTTGGTAGCTGTTGTTGTAGGCGAATTCCACCAAATGCAACTGCTCTTCCCAACCTCCTTTGAAATCAATCACACAAGCTCTCAGCATGTCTTCCAAAGTCTGTATCGTCCTTTCCGACTGACCATCTGTCTGAGGGTGGTAAGCTGTACTGAATCTTAACTCTGTTCCCAACGCACCCTGCAGACTCTTCCAGAACGTAGCGGTGAAACGAGGGTCTCTATCAGATACAATGCTTACTGGCACTCCATGAATCCTCACAATCTGCCTCACGTACAACTCAGCCAACCTTTCCAGCGTAGAGTCCTTTCGCACTGCGATGAAGTGCGCTGATTTCGTCAGTCTGTCCACGATTACCCAAATCGAATCATTGCCTCTCTGATTTCTCGGCAGTCCTGTCACGAAATCCATAGTGACATGCTCCCATTTCCATTCTGGAATCTCCAATGGTTGCAGTAGTCCTCCAGGCTTACAATGCTGTGCCTTCACTTGTTGACACGTTAAGCACTTGGCTACGTGCTTGGCCACATCCACCTTCATACCATTCCACTAATAGTGCTGACGCAAATTCTGGTACATCTTTGTACTTCCTGGATGAATACTGTAGTTACTCCTGTGCGCTTCAGACAAAATCTTCTCTTTCAGCGCCTCGTCATTAGGCACGCACAGACGTCCTCTAAACTTTAACACTCCATCTGCAGTCACTTGGAACTCAGCCTTTCTCTCCTCTGCACTCATTAACACAATCTTTTGGATCTCTGGATCCGTAACCTGTAATTCCTTGATCATTAGCTGAACCTCTGGCTCGATTTGCAAGGTAGCCAACAGACTCGAGAGGCTTCCAACTTCCATCTTAAATTCAGAGTCTCTAATTTCCTCCAGCAACGTCCATTCTTTGACCATCATATGCGCGATGCTCGACTTCCGACTCAGAGCATCCGCTACCTTATTCGCCTTTCCTGGGTGATATAGGATATCACAGTCGTAGTCCTTCAACAACTCCATCCAACGACGCTGCCTCATGTTCAACTCCTTCTGCGAGAACAAATACTTCAAGTTCTGGTTTCCTTGCGGAGCGTTCACCATTTGCGGCTGTTGCTGTTGCTGTTGCTGGAACGGGGGTCTCTGACCTTTCCTCGGGCAGTTCCTCAGAATATGCCCTGTTTGGCCACATCCAAAGCAGCCTCCAGTCTTCCTCGGGCAAGGGCTGTTCCCATGCCTCCTGCCACAGTCACGGCAGACCTGATTCCCAGGGAACGATGGCTTTCCCAGGGTTCTCCTCGCAGGTGGAACGAACCTGCGGTTGTCCTTCATTGGCCTCTTGCCAAAGTCTCTGAAGTTCCCCCTTGGCACAAACCGCGATCCAGATGCGGCGGCTTTCTCCTGCAGATCTCGCTCTATCGCCAGTGCTCGCTCATAAATCTCATTGTAGTCCCTCAGCCCAGTGGCGATGATCATACTCTTCAACTCAGGCCTCAATCCTTCCCTGAATCTCCTGGCCTTATCCCATGGGTCGTCAATCAGCCTTCGTGCGAACTTGGACAGCCTGGCAAATTCGCCTTCATACTGGTCCACGGTCATCTGTCCTTGCCTGAGCCTTATAAACTCTTCCACTTTCCTTTCCTGGGCTGCCTTAGAAAAATACTTTCCATTGAACGCTGCACAGAAAGCAGCCCAGTTCGGCCTCATGCCATCCGGGAAGACTCGTCCTCTGGTGGCTTTCCACCAATCATCTGCAGTACCCTGAAGTTGATAAGTTGCCAACGAGACTTTCTCCTCATCTGCGCAACCCAACACGGAGAAAGCCTTCTCCAGCTGCTCGATCCACAAGGCAGCTACCTCTGGACCACCACTGCCATCAAACTTCGACGGCTGCAACTTCAGAAATTGCTCCACCATATGATGAGTCTGACGTCCACCATTTCCATGCCCATTGCCTCCATTGGCTCCGTTCGCAGCGGCCAAGGCGTCCTCAGCTGCTTGGGCTACAGTGGCAGCTCTCTCAGCAGCTTGCCTAGCCATCAAGTTGCTCACTTCCGTCAGCACCCTCATCATCTCTTCGATCCTAGGGTCCCCTTCAGACTCAGGAGCCCTCGAGCTCGATGCACCAGCAGTCGGTCTTCTGCCCCTATTGCTCATCCTCGCTAAAACTCACACCTAAAACAAACGAAATTCCCATTCAGGAATTCGGAATTCTAAATCTAGCAACCAAGCTTTCATCTACTGTCAAGTCCACTGACATGTATATGCATGTAAATATTCGCTGCAGCTTAAATGCAGTTGAACCCGGTCGACATCTAGACTCAACCCTGCAAATGCATAACCCAGGCCACTCTGTTCGCAACCTCAACTAGAAGCCTGTCGGGAGCCGCTTCCTTGATCAGGTCTTTGCCCCGGCGACCACTCCCCGCCCTCATCGTTTCTTGGTGCGAACAGTTGTCCTAAGAAATTCATAGACAAAGAGAATCCCACTCCACGTGTCCCATACCACGCTTCATCACAGTTTTTAGACGTCCCGTCAATCCTGTCCCATACCAGGCTGACGGTCACCAAATCCAACAACATGAATGCATGCATTTCTTTCAAAATCCAAATCTCCTTTTTCAACAATAACCTTCCATTTCTAAACCATTTTGCTTTCGGTGCAGAAATCATGCAATGCATGATGGTCAAGCAGCGCAATACAGCCGACTAGGCATACAATCACATGCAATACCTCACAGACTAACATTCAGCAATTATCATTCAAGCGCCCAACTCATGGGGCCCTGCCATAGAACCTTACCTCATGTCCTGACGCACCTGCAGCTTAGCATGAAATACCTTATCCCAAGGTTACTCTAGACAATCAATTCCGCTAAGCAATCACATGCGCCAATCAAATCATGCATTCTACCCTTCCTAATCCTTAGGTCTAGGGTCTGTCTAACTAACTACCCCAAAATCATCAGCCTTATCACTCCAAACCTCGAACGGTCTCGTATCGAGCTGACCTTGCTCTGATACCACTCGAACGGTGATGTCACGCCCCGGATCCCTTCTCGGGAACGCGGCATCCCGTTCCTGCGGAAGATACACCTCGCGCTCGCCTGGTTCATGATAAGCGACGGCCCAGGGATACTTTCTCTTCGTCGCGACCAGACGACAACACTTGCGCCAAATTCTCATACCTGCGGAAGCGTGCCTCCTATCCATACACACAAGCATACATAGCAAAGGGGTAGCATGGACAAGATAACCATAAACAACGTTTCATAAATACGATTAGCGTGCCAAATGCACCGATCGGGTCTCGAGCGCGAACGAATTTTAGACAGGATTTGATTTTGATTAGTCGAATCTACTCTCAAAAATCCTAATTCTATTAATCCTAAGGACTGAGCATTACCGGGGGCATTTCGGTAATTTTCCATTGACGTCTTGCTTCTCGACGTACACCGGCTGTCTGCCCTTCTGGCGACATTTCTGAAACTGACTTTATTTCTTAATTGTGTTTGTCTTACTAGTTCGATTGTCCGAAGTCGGATTTCATTTCGTGGTCAATTTCATTAATTTACGACTCTGTCTCTGCCCCAGACCAACGGGCGGCTGTTTGGAAAATTCTCCCCAGTTAGCCTTTCCCCTTCGGTTGGTCATCTCAGGGTAGCTAATCCTGAGTGAGCGTCGATCAGAGGGTATTAACGAAGTGTCTCCATTCTTTTAGAAATTCCGATATTTGGGTCGAATTTTCAGACTGTTACAATTCTTCCCTTCTTATAAAAATTTCGTCCTCGAAATTTACATCCACCAATCCTTACAACAAAATGGAGATTACATCGATCTATTCAAACAGATACGGGTACTTCTTCTTCATTTCGTCCTTGCTTTCCCAAGTCGCTCCCTCAGTCCCATGGTGCTCCCAGATAACCTTGACCAGCGGTATTGTCTTGTTCCTCAAGACTTGCTCCTTACGATCTTCTATCCTTACTGGTATTTCCACGTATGAGACGCGGTCATCCACTTCAATGACTTCATGATCGAGTATATGGCCAGGGTCCGGCTCGTACTTTCGAAGCATCGAAACATGAAACACATTATGAATCTGCGATAAGTTCGGCGGCAATGCTAGACGATAAGCCAGTGTCCCGATCTTCTCCAGGATCTCGAATGGCCCAACAAATCTTGGACTCAGCTTTCCTTTCTTGCCAAACCGAGATAGTCCTCGCATCGGCGACACCTTCATAAACACATGATCTCCAACTTGGAATTCCAATGGCCTACGTCTCTTGTCTGCATAACTCTTCTGCCTACTCTGCGCAGTCCTTAATCTGTCTCTGATCACTCTGACTGCCTCAACTGACTGCTGCACTAATTCTGGGCATGTTATGCTTTTCTCACCAACTTCGTCCCAACAGATTGGCGTTCTACAGGCCCTTCCATACAGTGCCTCAAATGGTGCCATTTTGATACTCTGCTGGTAGCTGTTGTTGTAGGCGAATTCCACTAAGTGTAACTGCTCTTCCCAGCTTCCTTTGAAATCAACCACACAAGCTCTCAGCATGTCTTCCAAAGTCTGTATCGTCCTTTCCGACTGACCATCTGTCTGAGGGTGGTAAGCTGTACTGAATCTTAACTCTGTTCCCAGCGCACCCTGCAGACTCTTCCAAAATGTAGCTGTGAAACGAGGATCTCTATCAGATACGATACTTACTGGCACCCCATGAATCCTCACAATCTGCCTCACATACAACTCAGCCAACCTTTCCAGCGTAGAGTCCTTTAGCACTGCGATGAAGTGCGCTGATTTCGTCAGTCTGTCCACGATTACCCAGATCGAATCATTGCCTCTCTGACTTCTCGGTAGTCCTGTCACGAAATCCATGGTGACATGCTCCCATTTCCACTCTGGGATTTCCAATGGTTGTAATAATCCTCCAGGCTTACAATGCTGTGCCTTTACCTGTTGGCACGTCAGACACTTAGCTACATGCTTAGCCACATCCACCTTCATTCCATTCCACCAATAGTGCTGACGCAAATTCTGATACATCTTAGTACTTCCTGGATGAATACTGTAGTTACTTCTGTGCGCCTCGGACAAAATCTTTTCCTTTAGCGCCTCGTCATTAGGCACGCACAGACGTCCTCTAAACTTCAATATTCCGTCAGCAGTCACTTGGAACTCGGCCTTCCTCTCGTCTGCATTCATCGTCACAATCTTCTGAATGTCCGGGTCCGTAGATTGCATCTCCTTGATTCTTAGCTGAATCTCTGGTTCGATCTGCAACGTAGCCATCAGACTCGAGAGGTTTCCTACCTCGACCTTGAACTCAGAATCTCTGATTTCCTCCAGTAATGTCCACTCCTTGACCATCATATGCGCAATGCTCGACTTCCTACTCAGAGCATCTGCCACCTTATTCGCCTTTCCTGGATGGTACAAAATATCGCAGTCGTAGTCCTTTAACAACTCCATCCAACGACGCTGCCTCATATTCAGCTCCTTCTGCGAGAACAGATACTTCAAACTCTGATGGTCCGTAAAAATCTGGAATTTCTCTCCCACCAGATAATGCCTCCAAATCTTCAATGCAAAGACAATCGCAGCTAACTCCAAGTCGTGCGTCGGCTAATTCATCTCATGCGGCCTCAACTGTCGAGACGCATACGCTACCACTCGTCCATGCTGCATCAAGACACACCTCAATCCTCTTAATGACGCATCGCTGTATATCTCAAATCCTCCTGGTCCAGACGAAATGGTTAAGACTGGTGCGGAAGTCAATCGATCCTTCAACTCCTGAAAACTCTCCTCGCATCTCTCAGTCCATTGAAACTTTGTTTCCTTTTTCAACAAACGCGTCAGAGGAGACGCTATCACAGAGAATCTTTCCACGAAGCGTCTATAATACCCAGCCAATCCAAGGAAACTTCGTACTTCCGTCACGGTCGTAGGTCTCGGCCATTTCTCTACTGCTTCAATCTTAGATGGGTCCACTGATATCCCTTCTCCAGATACTATATGACCAAGAAACGCCACTATGCTCAGCCAGAACTCACACTTACTGAACTTCGCATACAGCGAATGTTCCCTTAGCGACCGCAGGACGATCCTTAAGTGTTCCTCGTGGTCCTCAAAACTCTTCGAATACACTAATATGTCATCAATGAAGACTATCACGAATTGATCCAAAAACTCCTTGAACACTCGATTCATCATATCCATAAATGCGGCTGGAGCATTTGTCAATCCAAACGGCATAACGGTGAACTCATAGTGCCCATACCTCGTCCTAAAAGCAGTCTTAGGCACATCCTCTTTCTTAATCCTTAACTGGTGATAGCCTGTCCTTAGGTCTATCTTGGAGAACACGCAAGCGCCTTGAAGTTGGTCGAACAGGTCATCAATCCTTGGTAGAGGATACTTATTCTTGATCGTCACTTGGTTCAGCTATCTGTAATCGATGCACAGCCTTAGTGATCCATCCTTTTTCTTAACAAACAGCACCGGAGCTCCCCATGGTGAAGCACTGGGGCGGATAAATCCTTTATCCAGCAGCTCTTGCATTTGCACCTTCAATTCCTTCAATTCCGATAACGACATCCTATACGGTGCTTTCGAGATCGGCTCCGTTCCAGGTGCCAATTCAATCATAAATTCTACTTCACGCACAGGTGGCAATCCCGGCAACTCTTGAGGAAATACATCTGGATACTCACTTACTACAGGCACTTCTTCTAACTTCATTTCTAGGGCAGACGAATCTAATACTGATGCCAAAAATCCCAGGCAACCTTCATCCATTAACTTGGTCGCCTCTAAAGATGAGATCCAAGGAATCGACGTTCCTCCACGATTTCCCTTAAATTCATACCCAGGGTGGCCTACTGGGTTTAGCTGTATGATACTCCTACCACAGTCTACCACTGCTCCATGCCTAACTAGCCAATCCATGCCAACAATCACATCAAAATCATACATGGGCAAAACGGCTAAGTCAATTTCTTCTTGCCTATCGCCCAGAGCTAACTTACACCTCTTACATCCTAACGCAATAATTACTCTATCCTTCAACGGGGTGGTTACATGCAAGGTCACATCCAATGGCTTAACATTCATCCCAGACAACTCAACAAAACGTGCAGATACGAAAGAGTGCGACGCTCCCGGATCAAACAAGGCATAAGCGATATGACCACAGAGAGAAACGGTACCTGTGATCACCCCTGGCGCATTCTCAGCGTCCTTGCGCGCCATTGCATACACTCGTCCCTGAGCAGGCGGACGGTTCTGGTTTCCTTGCGGAGCGTTCACCATCTGCGGTGGCTGCTGTTGCTGTTGCTGGAACGGGGGTCTCTGACCTTTCCTCGGGCAGTTCCTCAGGAAATGTCCCGTCTGGCCACATCCAAAGCAGCCTCCAATCTTCCTCGGGCAAGGGCTGTTCCCATGCCTCCTGCCACAGTCACGGCAGTTCTGATTCCCGGGGGATGACGGCTTTCCCAAGGTTCTTCTTGCAGGTGGAACGAACCTGCGGTTGTCCTTCATTGGCCTCTTGCCAAAGTCTCTAAAGTTCCCTCTTGGCATAAACCGCGACCCAGATGCGGCGGCCTTTTCTTGCAGATCCCGTTCTATCGCCAGGGCTCGCTCATAGATCTCGTTGTAGTCCCTCAGCCCAGTGGCGATGATCATACTTTTCAATTTGGGCCTCAATCCTTCCCTGAATCTCCTGGCCTTGTCCCATGGGTCGTCAATCAGCCTTCGTGCAAACTTGGACAGCCTGGCAAATTCGCCCTCATATTGGTCCACAGTCAGCGATCCTTGGCGGAGCCTGATAAACTCTTCCATTTTCCTTTCCTGAGCTGCCTCAGAAAAATACTTGCCATTGAATGCTGCACAGAAGGCGGTCCAGTTCGGCCTCATACCATCCGGAAAGACTCGTCCTCTGGTGGCTTTCCACCAATCATCTGCAGTACTCTGAAGCTGATAAGTTGCCAGCGAAACCTTTTCCTCGTCTGCGCAACCCAACACGGAGAAAGCCTTCTCCAGTTGCTCGATCCACAAGGCAGCTACCTCTGGACCACCACTGCCATCGAACTTCGACGACTGCAACTTCAGAAACTGCTCCACCATATGATGAGTCTGACGTCCTCCATTTCCATGCCCATTGCCTCCATTGGCTCCATTCGCAGCGGCCAAGGCGGCCTCAGCTGCTTGGGCTACAGTGGCAGCTCTCTCAACAGCTTGCCTAGCCATCAAGTTGCTCACTTCCGTCAGCACCCTCATCATATCTTCGATTCTGGGGTCCCCTTCAAACTCAGGAGCCCTCGAGCTCGATGCACCAGCAGTCGGTCTTCTGCCCCTATTGCTCATCCTCGCTAAAACTCACACCTAAAACAAACGAAATTCCCATTCAGGAATTCGGAATTCTAAATCTAGCAACCAAGCTTTCATCTACTGTCAAGTCCACTGACATGTATATGCATGTAAATATTCGCTGCAGCTTAAATGCAGTTGAACCCGGTCGACATCTAGACTCAACCCTGCAAATGCATAACCCAGGCCACTCTGTTCGCAACCTCAACTAGAAGCCTGTCGGGAGCCGCTTCCTTGATCAGGTCCTTGCCCCGGCGACCACTCCCCGCCCTCATCGTTTCTTGGTGCGAACAGTTGTCCTAAGAAATTCATAGACAAAGAGAATCCCACTCCACGTGTCCCATACCACGCTTCATCACAGTTTTTAGACGTCCCGTCAATCCTGTCCCATACCAGGCTGACGGTCACCAAATCCAACAACATGAATGCATGCATTTCTTTCAAAATCCAAATCTCCTTTTTCAACAATGATTTTCCATTTCTAAACCATTTTGCTTTCGGTGCAGAAATCATGCAATGCATGATGGTCAAGCAGCGCGCGACAGCCGACTAGGCATACAACCACATGCAATACCTCACAGACTAACATTCAGCAATCAGCAATCAAGCGCCCAACTCATGGGGCTCTGCCTTAGAACCTTACCTCAGGTCCTGACGCACCTGCAACTTAGCACAAAACACCTTATCCAAAGGCTACTCTAAACAATCGATTCGGCTAGGCAATCACATGCGCCAATCAAATCATGCATTCTACCCTTCCTAATCCTTAGGTCTAGGGTCTATCTATCTAACTACCCCAAAATCAACATCCTTATCACTCCAAAACCTCGAACTGTCTCGTATCGAGCTAACCTGGCTCTGATACCACTCGAACGGGGATGTCACGCCCCGGATCCCTACTCGGGAGCGCGGCACCCCGTTCCTGCGGAAGATACACCTCGCGCTCGACTGGTTCACGATAAGCGACGGCCCAGGGAAAATTTCTTTTCGTCGCGACCAGACGACGCGGCTTGCGCCAAATTCTCTTACCTGCGGAAGCGTGCCTTCTATCCATACACACAAGCATACATGACAAAGGGGTAGCAAAAATCAAGATAAGCAAAATCAGCATTCCATAATATAATCAACGTTAGGTACAGACTCCCAAAAAGAAACTACTAATCACAGATCTTCCTACGCTAACAACCAAATCCTCGAACCATCGAAATTCTGCCATAACTCAGTCCTCCTCGTCGGAATCCTCCACAGGGTCCTCCTCTGAATCCTCCTCCTCGGTATCCATCGCATCGCCCTCCTCGTGGCCATCTATCTCGGAGCGCCCTGGAGACGGCAACTCCTGCTTCGGGTCGGGGTCGATCACCTGGCCTCCATATTCTGCAGGCTGGAGCCAAAACGGGTCCTCCTCCATGGGAATCGGGGAATCTCTCTAGGGTCCCTCAAAGCCATGTAGGCCCTCTCTGAACCAAGCCTCGAATCTATGGGGCACTAAATAAGGACCTCCCTGATCTACGAGTACAGTCGTCACATGCCTATGCCACAGAGTAGCGTGCATATCAAAATGGAGGGTAACCTGGGTGTCCATCTGGATCGGCAGACCAAAAAGCATCGGTGGCACATCCATCACTGGTGACCTGGATCTGAAAAAGGTGGCAACCAACGCCAGTGAGTCGAGGACTCAGCAAGCTCACCACTAATCCTAGCGTAGGGTAGGATATACAAGTGGGGTCGGTCCTAACCAGTAACTAGGGTTTGGTACCCGGAGTCCAACGCTCTCGATCTCCCCAGTTTTCATCACACCTCATATAGTCGGTACGAGTTTCATCACAATGGTTCATGCAATAAAGACGGGCAATATCAACAATCAGCAATCATGGTATGCAATGCCACAGGCCTCAAACGGCCATCATAGATCCTAAGGATCAGCCCGCCTATCACTCCAATTCCCATCAGGGCTCTACCAACAGTGCCACACGGCATGCCACGCTGCGTCTCGGACGCCTTATGCTGGCCTCCCTTTTCTCTCCATCTCCCATCAGGGCGCTACCAACAGTGCCACACGGCATAAATCTCGGTGCCACATAGGCCCGTACCACACTGCGTTTCCGACGCCTTACGTTGGTCTCCCTTTTCTCTCCATTTCCCCTCAGGGCACAATCTCATGTCACATCTCCAGTGACTCATGCAATGCTCTGAATGTATGCAGGGCCCAGATGATCACATCAACAACTTAACACAGAGCATGCATGCAAATAAATACAAGTGCAGGAGTAGAGCACATCATTCAATCGATCAGTGAACCTCACGTTCATCAACCAAATAGACATGGATCGTAGGCCTCTACTTTCAAAGTCTCGATCATCTGGGTTCGCCTTACATCTCATACAAGAACCTACCCTGCCATCTCTTACCCAAGGGCAACCCACTAATCGAGCCCATATAAACCAAGGTCTAATCTAATTAAGAACCCCTAATTAATCGAGCTAAGTTCGACTGGGCCTAAGGCCCACTTCAATAGTTGAGGTTCAACAATTAATTCTTAAATTAATTCATAGGGGTTGGGCCTATTATTTTATTAATTTCGTGCAAGGCCCAAGCCTATTTCTAAAGGTTTACTATTCAAGCCCATATTCATTATTTTAGGCCCAATTTGAATACCCAAGCCCATATACATTTTTGGGTTTCATTCTTTAATGTTCGTGGGCTTAATTTAGGCCCAATTTAAGTGGATTTTCGTCCATTAGTGGCCCACTAACTAGATTTGGCCCATTTTGATTAGTTTTGGCCCAATTACTAGAATTAAAGGTTCCTAAGCCCAATACCTTACTTTGGCCCATTAAACCACATGTTCTAGCCCATCACTTCGGTCCACCAACCACATTTCTAAGGCCCATTCATAAGCCAAATTTCGTCCATCATCAAGCCCATTAACTTTACTTAGGTCCGGTAGCTTGTTTTTGGTTCATTTAGTGCAATTTAAGGCCCCTAAGCCCATCTATACCTCACGGCCTCTCCCACGCACGCCTACCTCACCATTTGCAGCCCACACTTGGCATTTTAATGACCATTTCGCATGCCAACAGCCCTTATTCGAAACCCACTTCAAGCTTTCCACATGTTAGTTCATAGTAAGCATACCTTAAATTACCTTTCAACCTCACAACAAGCCTAACCGTCTCTAGCACACCCTTCCACATGCATATACTACTAACCTAAACTAGAATTAGTAGTAAAGCTTACCGGAAATGGGTTGGAAATGACGACGACGCGAGGCGGAGCAAGAATGGCCGGTTGGAGCTCACGGCTTAGGGAGGAGAACAGCGGCGGCGGTGGCTGTTCACGGCCGTTCCGCGGCCTCCGAGGACTCTAAACCAACCATTCCACAAGTCAAAAGAAGTGAGGAATGCAAGGGAACAAGGTGGGACAAGTTCGGGTTCAAATGGAGGCGAAACGACGAAGAGAACGACGATGAGGAGGCGGGCTGTTTCGGGCCTTTCGTGGGGGTTCAAGCCATGGGAAATGAACAAGAACAAGTTAAGAGAACTTACCAAGAGGTGAGGAGGGTTGGTGGCGGTCGGAGGGAGCTCGGCGGTGGCGGTCGGCCGGACGACGGGGCGGTGAGAGAGAGAGACCGAGAGAGAGAGTTGAGAGGAGAGGAGAAAGAAGAGAAATGAAGGAGAAGAGAGAGAGAGGAGGGCCGGCCGAAAGTTTAAGGGGGGAGGAGAGAGAATGGGTTAATAAAATTCAAAATAAGATAATGGGGTTAGGTTGAATAGTGTATGTGATGAGACTTGTACTCTTGATGGGTGTGACTTTGTACCTTGGATTTGACTTGATAGATTTCATGGGAACTTGTGCCATGATTGACCGATGGATTTGACAAGACATCGATTGATTTGACAACTGATTTGACTTGCCTCGATTTGCGTGCCAAATGCACCGATCGGGTCTCGAGCGCGAACGAATTTTAGACAGGATTTGATTTTGATTAGTCGAATCTACTCTCAAAAATCCTAATTCTATTAATCCTAAGGACTGAGCATTACCGGGGGCATTTCGGTAATTTTCCATTGACGTCTTGCTTCTCGACGTACACCGGCTGTCTGCCCTTCTGGCGACATTTCTGAAACTGACTTTATTTCTTAATTGTGTTTGTCTTACTAGTTCGATTGTCCGAAGTCGGATTTCATTTCGTGGTCAATTTCATTAATTTACGACTCTGTCTCTGTCCCAGACCAACGGGCGGCTGTTTGGAAAATTCTCCCCAGTTAGCCTTTCCCCTTCGGTTGGTCATCTCAGGGTAGCTAATCCTGAGTGAGCGTCGATCAGAGGGTATTAACGAAGTGTCTCCATTCTTTTAGAAATTCCGATATTTGGGTCGAATTTTCAGACTGTTACATTAGATGCTTCTTCTTCAGCTATTTCCCTTCTTCTTTCCACTTTCTTGTGCACTTCTTGAAGTTCCCGGCCGTTTCTCAGAGTCATTGCCTTCACATGCTCCCTGGGGTTGATTTCAGTACTGCTTGGAAGCGATCCCTGTGGCCGAGAGTTCATAGCCTGCGCCAATTGACTTACTTGGTTCTCTAAATTCCGGATTGACGCCGCTTGATTCTTCATCAACGCATCTTGATTAGCCATGTACTTCATCATCATCTCTTCGAAGTTTGGCTTCTTCTCTGGTTCCTGAGCGCGAGGTTGCTGGAAACCTGGGGGTTGCTGGAATCCTGAATGCTGCGGTGCTCGTGGCTCAGCTCCTTGTTGCCCTCTCCAAGAAAAGTTAGGATGGTTTCGCCATCCCGGGTTGTACGAGTTGGAGTAGGGGTTGTTCCTCTGGTTTCCAATGAAGTTCGCTTCTTCCATGCTTATCGAGCATTGATCAGTGGTATGCATCCCTCCACAGATCTCGCAACCGCTAGAAGTTCCCTGCACTGAATTAACGCTCACCGTTTCAAATTTCTTCGTGAGTGCCGACAGTTGAGCTTGAATCGATGTCAAGGCATCGACTTCAAGTGCTCCAGGTGCTCTTCTTCTAGACATTCGGTCGGCGTGCTGATTCGGTAGACAAGTTCTTCTCATTGTCTCCAGGAGATCTAGCCCTTCACGATAAGATTTCTTCAGGAACGATCCACTTGAAGCCAAGTTCAAATCCTTACGCAAGGATTCAGTCAGTCCATTGTAAAAGGCTTCTAGCTGTCTCCATCCTGGCAAGTCATGGTAAGGACACTGGATCAGTAGATTCTTAAACCGCTCCCATGCTTCCACAAAGGATTCCAATTCTTGCTGTCGGAATGTAGTGATTTCATTCCTCATCTGCGATATCCTCGATGGAGGGAAATACTGATCTAGAAAAGCCGCCTCCATCTGCTCCCATGTAGTAATAGAATTCACCGGGAGTGAGTTAAACCACCCCCATGCTCTATCCTTCAGCGAAAAAGGGAAAAGCTTCAACCTGACTGCATCTGGTGGAACACCATTTTGCCTGAATGTGTCGCAAACACTCAGGAACTTGCTCAAGTGCTCATGTGGATCCTCCATTGGTGAACCTCTGAATTGTACCGAATTCTAGATCATCTGCATCACTAAAGTCTTGATCTCATAATCACGAGCTTGGATAGCTGGTGGTGCAATGCAGGATCGATGAACATGCGGTCTTGCTGATGTGAATTCCACCATTGGCCTGTTGTCCAAGTCCGGCACTGCATTATTAGCTTCCACCGGGAGCAAATTGTTCCCAACCGGGTTTGCCTGGTTATGATCTGCCATGTCAGTCTGTTGTGCTCTTGATCTTTGCCGGAGTAGTCTGTGGAAAGTTCTCTCGATTTTAGGATCGAAAGGAATCAGCTCTACGCTCCAACTGCGTCTCATGCAACCAAAATAAAACAAAGAGTAAATATATAAGTAAATTAAACAATAAGTAAAACTTGATCGTCTATTGATCACCGATACTCAAGGTAAAAGAAATTTCGTTAGAAAACAATTCCCCGGCAATGGCGCCAAAAATTTGATGCGCGTCGTCAACGCAATCAAATTTTAAATCCTTATCAGACCTGACTAAAATCTAGCAAGGGCAAGCAAGGGTCGAATCCACAGGGAATTGTGTTACGAAATTCTCTTAACGTTAATTTCGGTAATCGTCTTGAGGTCAAGTAACAAATAATTTGAAAGTGCTTAAATTAAAAGAACTAAACAAGAAATAATAACGTTGACTATCAATGAATAAAGATCTAGGACATACAACTTCCCCTAGCACCTTGAATAGTTTGATCCTTCCCTCTTCGGTTATTGATCTCTGAATTGTTAACCTCGGGTTCTAATATCTTCTTACGCCTCTTCCGAGTGCTCTAAGAACGTATTCTCGGTATCGAGCTAATCACTCTATTCCTAGGCAATTAACTAGTGAGAACCCATTATGTGACAACCCTAATTGGCTACCTAAGGTGATCAGGTATATTCCTATCCTTCTCACTAATTAGTTCCATTTTCCAACGCGACGCTAACTTAGGCTATTCAGTCCACGGCTTAATCTAATTAACTTTTCCAAGCCCAATCAGATTACCAGATCAAATTAATTGGTGATCAGTCAATCAATCGCAATAAGAGCAAAATCTGAATAAACAACTCGTTGAAATCAATAACACAAAGAAAGGAATTCACATTCTAAACAAAAATACTAAGTTCCATTGTAGCCCTAGAAAACCAAATTAGTTCATCATCTCGAAATCAATAATCCAAACAATACACAACGACAAGACATAAACGAAGGAAATAGGAAGAAGAAACTCCGCCGAAATCCTCGCCGTCACTTCAGTTCTTCCTCTGCTGTTGTCTCCCCATTCAGTTGTGTATCCAATGTTGTTGTTTTCTTTTCTGCCGAGTGCTCGCTAGGGTTGATGTTTGATAAAAGAGAATATATATATATCTTTCCTGATACGAAAAGATATCCAAAGAAAATGTCACTTCCTATTTTTACTCAACCCTAGTCTAAAATATCTCTTAATTTACGAAAACGTCCTCCGCGTGCGTGGTTGATGACTTTCTCGAGCAGACGTGTCTCTGGATTGTAAACAGACGCATCCTTCATTGTGGCAGACGCGTCCGTCATGCTCCTGGATTGGCTATGTGGCGACGGACGCGTCTTTGAAGTTGGCCAGACGCGTCTCTTCCTTTCTTCAACGACGGACGCGTCTCTCATTGAGACGGATGCGTCCGTCTTGCTTCTGATCTTCCAGCTTCTAAAGCGGACGCGTCCTTCCTTCTCACGGACGTGTCCCTCACTTGCAAAAAAAAAAGAAAAATTCCAATAGCAACATTTAAATAGAAAACTAGCAAAATACATCAAAGAAATTACATTTTATGAATTTACTCCGGCTAATCGAACATTTTGCTCGCTTCACAAGGCCCTTTTTACTCTACTTTCGTAGAGTTATCAACTTCCTACTCAGAGCATCTGCCACTTTATTCGCCTTTCCTGGATGGTACAGAATATCGCAGTCATAGTCCTTCAAAAGTTCCATCCAACGACGTTGCCTCATGTTCAGTTCCTTCTGCGAAAACAAATACTTCAAGCTCTGATGGTCCGTGTAGATCTGAAATTTCTCTCCCACCAGGTAATGCCTCCAAATCTTCAGGGCGAACACTATGGCAGCTAACTCCAGGTCATGCGTCGGGTAATTCATCTCATGTGGCCTCAGCTGTCGAGATGCATAAGCTACCACTCGTCCATGCTGCATCAAGACACATCCCAATCCTCTTAATGACGCATCGCTGTATATTTCAAACCCTCCAGGTCCAGACGGGATGGTTAACACTGGTGCGGAAGTTAGTCGATCCTTCAACTCCTGAAAACTTTCCTCGCACTTCTCGGTCCATTCAAACCTCGTTTCCTTCTTCAACAAATGAGTCAGAGGAGATGCTATCACCGAGAACCTTTCCACAAAGCGTCTGTAGTAGCCAGCCAATCTAGGAAAACTTCGTACTTCAGTCACAGTTGTTGACCTCGGCCACTTCTGCACAGCCTCAATCTTCGCTGGGTCCACTGATATTCCTTCTCCAGATACTATGTGTCCAAGGAACGCCACTCTGCTTAACCAAAACTCGCACTTGCTGAACTTCGCATACAGTGAGTGTTCCCTTAGCGTCTGCAGAACGATCCTTAAGTGTTCCTCGTGGTCCTCAAAACTCTTCGAATACACCAATATGTCATCAATGAAGACTATCACGAACTGATCCAGAAACTCCTTGAACACTCGATTCATCATATCCATAAATGCTGCTGGGGCGTTCGTCAATCCAAACGGCATAACTGTGAACTCATAGTGCCCATACCTCGTCCTAAAGGCAGTCTTAGGCACGTCCTCCTTCTTAATCCTCAATTGGTGATAGCCTGTCCTTAGGTCTACCTTAGAGAACACACATGCGCCTTGAAGCTGGTCAAACAAATCATCAATCCTTGGCAGAGGATACTTGTTCTTGATCGTCACCTGGTTCAGCTGTCTATAGTCGATGCACAGTCTTAGCGATCCGTCCTTCTTCTTAACAAACAGCACCGGAGCTCCCCATGGTGAAGCGCTGGGGCGGATAAATCCTTTATCCAGCAGTTCCTGCATCTGCACCTTCAATTCCTTCAACTCAGATAACGACATCCTATACGGTGCTTTCGAGATCGGCTCTGTTCCAGGTGCCAGCTCAATCACAAATTCCACGTCTCGCTCTGGTGGCAAGCCAGGCAACTCTTGGGGAAATACATCCGGGTACTCTCTCACTACAGGTACTTCCTCCAACTTCATTTCCTGACCAGTCGAATCTGACACTGATGCCAAAAATCCTAGACAACCCTCGTCCATCAGTTTGGTCGTTTCTAACGACGAAATCCAAGGAATCGATGTTCCTCCTCGATTCCCTCTAAAGTCATACCTAGGGTGACCTACCGAGTTTAGCTGTACCATACTCCTACCACAGTCTATTACTGCCCCATGTCTAACCAACCAATCCATGCCAACAATCACGTCGAAATCATATATGGGCAGAACAGCTAAGTCGATTTCTTCCTGCCTATCGCCCAGAACTAACTTACACCCCTTACATCCTAACGCAACAATCACTCTATCCTTTAACGGGGTGGTTACATGCAACATCACATCCAACGGCTTAACATTCATCCCAGATAACTCAGCAAAACGTGCAGACACGAAAGAGTGCGACGCTCCCGGATCAAACAAAGCATATGCAGTATGACCACAGTGAGAGACGGTACCTGTGATCACTCCTGGCGCGTTCTCAGCATCCTTTCGCGCCACGGCGTAGACTCGTCCTTGCACGGGTGGACGGTTCTGATTCCCTTGAGGAGCATTCACCATTGGCGGCTGCTGCTGCGGCTGGAACGGGGGTCTCAGACCTCTCTTCGGACAGTTCTTCAGAATATGCCCCATCTGCCCACACCCGAAACAGCCTCCAGTCTTCCTTGGGCAAGGGTTGTTCCCATGCCTCCTGCCACAGTCACGACAGTTCTGATTCCCGGGGAATGACGGCTTTCCCAAAGTCCTCCTCGCAGGCGGAACGAACCTGCGAGTATCCTTCATCGGCCTCTTGCCAAAATCCCTGAAGTTTCTTCCTGGCATGAACCGCGATCCAGATGCGGCGGCCTTCTCCTGTAGGTCTCGCTCTATCGCCAATGCTCGCTCATAAATCTCATTATAGTCCCTCAGTCCCGTGGCGATTATCATACTCTTCAGTTCGAGTCTTAAGCCTTCTCCGAACCTTCTGGCCTTGTCCCACGGATCCTCAATCAGTCTTCGAGCAAACTTGGACAACCTAGCAAACTCGCCTTCGTACTGGTCCACAGTCATCTGTCCTTGCCTGAGCCTGATGAACTCTTCCATTTTTCTCTCCTGGGCGGCCTCGGAAAAATACTTGCCATTAAATGCTGCACAGAAAGTAGCCCAGTTCGGCTTCATGCCATCCGGAAAGACTCGCCCTCTGGTGGCCTTCCACCAGTCATCTGCAGTGCCTTGAAGTTGATAAGTTGCCAACGACACCTTCTCCTCATCCGTGCAACCCAACACAGTGAAAGCCTTCTCAAGCTGTTCGATCCACAAGGCAGCCACTTCGGGACCACCACTACCATCAAATCTCGACGGCTGCAACTTCAGAAACTGTTCCACAATATGATGAGTCTGACGTCCTCCATTGCCATGCCCATTGCCTCCATTGGCTCCATTTGCAGCGGCCTCAGCTGCTTGGGCTACAGTGGCAGCTCTCTTAGCAGCTTTGCCTAGCCATCAAGTTACTCATCTCAGTCAGAACTCTCATCATCTCTTCGATCCTAGGATCTCCTTCAGGCTCAGGAGCCCTCGAGCTCGAAGCACCAGTAGTCGGTCTTCTGCCCCTATTGCTCATCCTTGCTAAAACTCACACCTAAAACAAACGAAATTCCCATTCAGGAATTCGGAATTCTAAATCTAGCAACCAAGCTTTCGTCTACTGTCGCGTCCACTGACATGTATATGCATGTAAATAGTCGCTGCAGCTTAAATGCAGTTGAACCCGGTCGACATCTAGACTCACCCTGAAAATGCACAACCTAGGCCACTCTGTTCGCCACCTCAACTAGAAGCCTGTCGGGAGCCGCTTCCTTGATCAGGTCTCTGCCCCGGCGACCACTCCCCGCCCTCATCGTTTCTTGGTGCGAACAGTTGTCCCAAGTTACCCACAAACAGAGTGAATCCCGTTCCATGTGTCCCATACCACGCTTCATTACAGTTTTTAGACGTCCCGTCAATCCTGTCCCATACCAGGCCAACGGTTACCAAATCCAACAACATGAGATGCATGCACTTTTCAAATCTAAATTCCAAATTTAAACCGTTTTCATTTCTAAACCCTTTTCCCTTTCCAAACTCAATTTTCTTTAAATGCAGAAATCCGTGCAATGCATGACGGTCAAGCAGCGTGCGACAGCCGACTAGGCATACAAACACAAGCGGTACCTAACAGGTTAACTACTCAGCAATCAGCAACCAAGCGCCCTACTCATGGGGCTCTGCCTTAGAACCTTACCTCAGGTCCTGACGCACCTGCAACTTAGCTCAGAATACCACTGCCTCAGTCTACTCTAGGCAACCGATCGAACTAAGCATTCACACGCGCCAATCAATTCAAGCATTCTACCCTTCCTAATCCTTAGGTCTAGGGGCGGTCTATCTAACTACCCCAAAATCAAAATCCTTATTACTCCAAAACCTCGAACGGTCTCGTATCGAGCTGACCTTGCTCTGATACCACTCGAAAGAGGATGTTACGCCCCGAACCCCAATCGGGCACACGGTATCCCGTTCCACGAAACAAATCTCATCTCGCTCGCCTGGTTAACAATATGCGACGGCCCAGGAGAACCTATCGTCGCGACCAGACGACGAGTCCTTCGTCTGACTTTCGAACTTGCGGAAACGTGCCTCCTATCCATACATACATGCATACGGAACAGAGGGGTAGAACGAACAATATAAACACAAATAACAATATATACATAACATAGCATTAGCGTTAGGTACAGACCCCCAAAAAGAAACCACAACCTACAGCCAAAACCTACGCTTAAACAACCCCAAAAGACTAGACCAGCCTCAGGGACTCAGTCCTCCTCAGGCTCCTCCTCGGAATCCTCCACGGGGTCCTCTTCTAGATCCTCCTCATCGGTATCCATGGCATCGCCCTCCTCGTGGCCATCAATCTCAGATCGTCCAGGGGACGGCAACTCCTGCAGTGGGTCGGGGTCGATCACCTGGCCTCCATACTCGGCAGGCTGCAGCCAGAACGGGTCCTCCTCCATAGGTATCGGGGAGTCACGCTGCGGTCCCTCAAAGCCATGAAGGCCTTCCCTAAACCACGCCTCGAACCTATGGGGTACAAGGTAGGGTCCACCCTGATCTACTAGTACAGTCGTCACATGCCTATGCCATAGAGTAGCGTGCATATCAAAATGGAGGGTGATCTGAGTATCCATCTGAACCGGCAGTCCAAAAAGCATCGGGGGTGCAGCCATCACTGGCGTCCAGGATCTGAAAAAGGAAGGTAACCACCACCAGTGAGTCGAGGACTCAGCAAGCTCACCCCTAATCCTAGCGTAGGGTAGGGTATACAAGTGAGGTCGGTCCCAACCAATATCTAGGGTTCAGGGTTCAGAGTCCAACCACTCTCGATCTCCCAAGATACTATAACCCATCGTAACTAACACGAACCACATAATAATACAAGTTATACAATACAGACGGGTAATATCAAACAGTCAGCAATCGTGTCGTGTAATGCTGCAGGCCTCAAGCGGCCATCACGGATCCCACGGATCATGCTCGGGCCTCAACCGGCCATAATGGATCGAACCCGCCTGTCACTCCAAATCCCATCAGGGCTCATTCTCAGTGCCACACGGCAAATACCACACTGCGTTTCTAACGCCTTACGTTGGTCTCCCTTTTCTCTCCATTTCCCATCTTGGGCACATTCTCATGTCACAACTCCGGTGACTCATGCAATGCTCTGAATGTATGCGGGGCCCAAATGATTGCACCAGTAATTCAAACACGGAGCATGCAAGCCAAAGTACACAAGTACAAGAACAGAGCACATAAATTGATCGTCTAATAAATCTCATGTTCATTGTGCCATACGATCATAGGATTAAGGCTATATACTCAGATTCTCGGTCATCTAGGCTTGCATTAACATCTTACTCGCGATCCTGTCATACCATTGCTTACCATAGGCGATCCCCTAATTGGACCCACATGAACCAAGGTTCAGCCTAAGTAAGGGTCTAACTAAATAAGTTAAGTTCGACTGGGCCTAAGGCCCACTTCAAGATTTGAGGCCCATGATTTATTTCTTAAATTAAATATGTGGTTTGGGCCCATTATTATTATTAAATTCGTGTAGGGCCCAAGCCCATTGTTAAAGATTATCCATTTAAGCCCATTTCAACTATTTCAGGCCCAATTTGATAACCCAAGCCCATATATATCATTAGGCTTCATATTTTAATATTCAAAATTATAGGTTAGGCCCAAATTAAGTAAATTTTCGTCCATTGAGGCCCACCATTACAAATTAAGCCCATCTTGCATCACTTTGGTCCAATTTCTTGAATTAAAGGCTCCTAAGCCCATTAGTATCCTTTGGCCCATTAGGGTACACGCCTAAGCCCACTAAATCAGCCCACTAATCATGTTTTCGGGGCCCAATTAGATTATTAATTTCGTCCATTAGCAAGCCCGTTAGAGTACTTTAGGCCCGTTAGCTCATTTTAGGTTAAATTCGCCTAATTTAGACCTCCAGCCTCTTAATCACACACGGCCCATACCTCCCATGTCACGCCCCGGATCCCTTCTCGGGAACGCGGCATCCCGTTCCTGCGGAAGATACACCTCGCGCTCGCTTGGTTCACGATAAGCGACGGCCCAGGGATACTTTCTCTTCGTCGCGACCAGACGACGACACTTGCGCCAAATTCTCATACCTGCGGAAGCGTGCCTCCTATCCATACACACAAGCATACATAGCAAAGGGGTAGCATGGACAAGATAACCATAAACAACATTTCATAAATACGATTAGCGTTAGGTACAGACTACCAAAAGAAAACCACTAGCTGTAGATCATCCTACGCTCTACTAATCCTCAAAACATCGGGATTCTGCCATAACTCAGTCCTCCTCGTCGGAATCCTCCACAGGGTCCTCCTCTGGATCCTCCTCCTCGGTATCCATCGCATCGCCCTCCTCGTGGCCATCTATCTCGGAGCGCCCTGGAGACGGCAACTCCTGCTTCGGGTCGGGGTCGATCACCTGGCCTCCATATTCTGCAGGCTGGAGCCAAAACGGGTCCTCCTCCATAGGAATCGGGGAATCTCTCTGGGGTCCCTCAAAGCCATGTAGGCCCTCTCTAAACCAAGCCTCGAATCTATGGGGCACTAAGTAAGGACCTCCCTGATCTACGAGCACAGTCGTCACATGCCTATGCCACAGGGTAGCGTGCATATCAAAATGGAGGGTAACCTGGGTGTCCATCTGGATCGGCAGACCAAAAAGCATCGGTGGAACATCCATCACTGGCGACCTGGATCTGAAAAAGGTGGCAACCAACGCCAGTGAGTCGAGGACTCAGCAAGCTCACCACTAATCCTAGCGTAGGGTAGGGTATACAAGTGGGGTCGGTCCTAACCAGTAACTAGGGTTCAGGATTCAAAGTTCAACGCTCTCGATCTCCCCAGTTATTATCACCCCTCATGTAGCCAATACGAGGTTTATCATAACAACTCATACAATACAGACGGGCAATATCAACAATCAGCAATAACATTATGCAAATGCCACAGGCCTCAAACGGCCATCACAGATCCCATGGATCAGCCCGCCTATCACTCCAATTCCCATCAGGGCTCTACCAACAGTGCCACACGGCATGCCACGCTGCGTCTCGGACGCCTTATGCTGGCCTCCCTTTTCTCTCCATCTCCCATCAGGGCGCTACCAACAGTGCCACACGGCATGAATCTCGGTGCCACATAGGCCCGTACCACACTGCGTTTCTGACGCCTTACGTTGGTCTCCCTTTTCTCTCCACTTCCCCTTAGGGCACAATCTCATGTCACATTCCCAGTGACTCATGCAATGCTCTGAATGTATGCAGGGCCCAGATGATCACATCAATAATTCAACACAGAGCATGCATGCCAACAATCATAAGTGCAAGACAGAGCACATCAATCGACCAACTGATACATCTCATGATCAACGAGCCAAGCAGACGTAGATCAATTATCTCTATCCACAAAGTTTCGATAATCCAAGTCCGCCTTACATCTTAAACAAAAGTCTACTATACTATCAATTATCCAAGGACAATCCACTAATCGAGCCCATATAAACCAAGGTCTAATCTAATGAAGGGCCTCTAATTACTCAAGCTAAGTTCGACTGGGCCTAAGGCCCACTTCAATAGTTGAGGTCCAATGATTAATTCTTAAATTAATTCATATGGGTTGGGCCTATTATTTTATTAAATTCGTGTGAGGCCCAAGCCCATTTCTAAAGGTTTACTATTCAAGCCCATATTCATTATTTTAGGCCCAATTTGAATATCCAAGCCCATATACATTTTTGGGTTTCATTCTTTAATGTTCATGGACTTAATTTAGGCCCAATTTAAGAGGATTTTCGTCCATTAGTGGCCCACTAGCTAGATTTGGCCCATTTTGATTAGTTTTGGCCCAATTACTCAATTTTAAAGCTTTCAAGCCCATTATTTCCCTTCGGCCCATTAAGTACACGCCTAAGCCCACATTTGCAGCCCACTTTTCACGTTTTTATGGCCTGTTCCAGTTGTTAGTTTCGTCTATTGGCAAGTCCATTGGTTGCATCCAAGCCCGGTAGCTCATATTAAGCCCGAATCATGTAGTTTAAGTGTTGGAGCCCATTAACACACTTAGATCCACCCCATACTCATTCAAACCGTATACCCACAGCCATGTAAACCGAAATCCAGCCCCCTTACAAGCCTTCAAGCTCTTAGTTTAACCCCTTGCACCAAGTACATAACGCAACCTTACTTGTCTAGGCTTAAACCATGCAATCTCTACTAAAAATCATCATAATCGGCCTCTATTGGCGTTCCACAAACGTATATTACTAACCTAAACCAAGATTAGGGGTAGAGCTTACCGGATATGGGTTGGAAATGACGACGACGCGAGGCGGAGCAAGGAACGGCCGGTTGGAGCTCACGGCTTAGGGAGGGAAGCGGCGGCAACGGTGGCTGTTCCGGCGGTTCCACGGAGTTCCAAGGGTCCTAAGGTGACCATTTGCCAAGCCAAAGACATGAGGGATGCAAGGAAACAAGGTGGAACAAGTTCGGGTTCAAATGGAAGCGAAACGACGAAGAAAACGACGATGAGGAGGTGGGCTGTTTCGGGCTTTTCGTGGGGGTCCAAGCCGTGGGAAATGATCAAGAGTAAGCTAGGAAGACTTACCTAAAGTTGAGGAGGATCGGCGGTGGCCGGAGGGCTCGGCGGCGGCGGCGACGGTGGCGGAGGGAGAGAGGGCCGAGAGAGACGAGCACGGGAGGGAGAGAGATTTCGGGAGAGGGGGAGAGAGGAGGGTGGCCGAAAATGAGAGAATGAGGGAGGAGAGAGAGAGAAGAGACTTAAGTGAGAGGGGGTAGTGTGTTAGGTGAGGTGAATAGTAAGTGAATAGTGACCTTGATTTGAATTTTACAAGACATGTGTACTTGACATTGACTTGATGGATTGCCTTGGAAATTGTGCCATGATTGACCGATGGATTTGATTGATTGATTGACAAGACATCGATTGATTTGACAACTGATTTGACTTGCCTCGATTTGCGTGCCAAATGCACCGATCGGGTCTCGAGCGCGAACGAATTTCAGACAGGATTTGATTTCGATTAGTCGAACCTACTCTCAAAAATCCTAATTCTATTAATCCTAAGGATTGAGCATTTACCGGGGGCATTTCGGTAATTTTCCATTGACGTCTTGCTTCTTGACGTACACCGGCTGTCTGCCCTTCTGGCGACATTTCTGAAACTGACTTTATTTCGTAATTGTGTTTGTCTTACTAATTCGATTGTCCGAAGTCGGATTTCATTTCGTGGTCAATTTCATTAATTTACGACTCTGTCTCTATCTCAGACCAACGGGCGGCTGTTTGGAAAATTCTCCCCAGTTAGCCTTTCCCCTTCGGTTGGTCATCTCAGGGTAGCTAATCCTGAGTGAGCGTCGATCAGAGGTATTAACGAAGTGTTTCCATTCCTTTAGAAATTCCGATATTTGGGTCGAATTTTCAGACTGTTACAATTCTTCCCTTCTTATAAAAATTTCGTCCTCGAAATTTACATCCACCAATCCTTACAACAAAAATGGAGATTACATCGATTTACTCAAACAGGTACGGATACTTCTTCTTCATTTCATCCTCGCTTTCCCAAGTAGCTCCTTCAGTTCCATGGTGTTCCCAGATAACCTTGACCAGCGGAATCGTCTTATTCCTTAAGACCTGCTCCTTGCGATCTTCAATTCTTACTGGCCTTTCCACGTATGAGACGCGGTCATCCATTTCAATGACTTCATGATCGAGTATATGGCCAAGGTCCGGCTCGTACTTTCGAAGCATTGAAACATGAAACACATTATGAATCTGCGACAAGTTCGGCGACAATGCTAGACGATAAGCCAGTGTCCCGATCTTCTCCAGAATCTCGAATGGCCCAACAAATCTTGGACTCAACTTTCCTTTCTTGCCAAACCGAGATAGTCCTCGCATCGGCGACACCTTCAGAAACACATGATCTCCAACTTGGAATTCCAATGGCTTACGTCTCTTGTCTGCATAACTCTTCTGCCTACTCTGCGCAGTCCTCAATCTGTCTCTGATCACTCTGACTGCCTCAACTGACTGCTGCACTAATTCTGGGCCTGTTATGCTTTTCTCACCAACTTCGTCCCAACAGATTGGCGTTCTACAGGCCCTTCCATACAGTGCCTCAAATGGTGCCATTTTGATACTCTGCTGGTAGCTGTTGTTGTAGGCGAATTCCACAAAATGCAACTGCTCTTCCCAACCTCCTTTGAAATCAATCACACAAGCTCTCAACATGTCTTCCAAAGTCTGTATCGTCCTTTCCGACTGACCATCTGTCTGAGGGTGGTAAGCTGTACTGAATCTTAACTCTGTTCCCAGCGCACCCTGCAGACTCTTCCAAAATGTAGCGGTGAAGCGAGGATCTCTGTCTGATACAATACTTACTGGTACCCCATGCAATCTCACTATCTGCCTCACGTACAATTCAGCCAACTTTTCCAAGGTAGAGTCCTTTCGTACTGCAATGAAATGAGCTGATTTCGTCAGTCTGTCCACTATTACCCAAATCGAATCATTGCCTCTCTGACTTCTTGGCAATCCTGTCACAAAATCCATAGTGACATGCTCCCATTTCCACTCTGGGATTTCCAATGGTTGCAATAATCCTCCAGGCTTGCAATGCTGTGCCTTTACCTGTTAACACGTCAGACACTTAGCTACATGCTTAGCCACATCCACCTTCATTCCATTCCACCAATAGTGCTGACGCAAATTCTGATACATCTTAGTACTCCCTGGATGAATACTGTAGTTACTTCTGTGTACCTCGGACAAAATCTTTTCCTTTAGCGCCTCGTCATTAGGCACGCACAGACGTCCTCTAAACTTCAATATTCCGTCAGCAGTCACTTGGAACTCGGCTTTCCTCTTGTCTGCATTCATCGCCACAATCTTCTGAATGTCCGGGTCCGTAGATTGCATCTCCTTGATTCTTAGCTGAATCTCTGGTTCGATCCGCAACGTAGCCATCAGACTCGAGAGGTTTCCTACCTCGACCTTGAACTCAGAATCTCTGATTTCCTCCAGTAATGTCCACTCCTTGACCATCATATGCGCAATGCTCGACTTCCTACTCAGAGCATCTGCCACTTTATTCGCCTTTCCTGGATGGTACAAAATATCGCAGTCGTAGTCCTTCAACAACTCTATCCAACGACGCTGCCTCATATTCAGCTCCTTCTGCGAGAACAGATACTTCAAACTCTGATGGTCCGTAAAAATCTGGAATTTCTCTCCCACCAGATAATGCCTCCAAATCTTCAATGCAAAGACAATCGCAGCTAACTCCAAGTCGTGCGTCGGGTAATTCATCTCATGCGGCCTCAACTGTCGAGATGCATAAGTTACCACTCGTCCATGCTGCATCAAGACACACCCCAATCCTCCTAATGACGCATCGCTGTATATCTCAAATCCTCCTGGTCCAGACGGAATGGTTAAGACTGGTGCTGTAACAGTCTGAAAATTCGACCCAAATATCGGAATTTCTAAAAGAATGGAGACACTTCGTTAATACCCTCTGATCGACGCTCACTCAGGATTAGCTACCCTGAGATGACCAACCGAAGGGGAAAGGCTAACTGGGGAGAATTTTCCAAACAGCCGCCCGTTGGTCTGGGACAGAGACAGAGTCGTAAATTAATGAAATTGACCACGAAATGAAATCCGACTTCGGACAATCGAACTAGTAAGACAAACACAATTAAGAAATAAAGTCAGTTTCAGAAATGTCGCCAGAAGGGCAGACAGCCGGTGTACGTCGAGAAGCAAGACGTCAATGGAAAATTACCGAAATGCCCCCGGTAATGCTCAGTCCTTAGGATTAATAGAATTAGGATTTTTGAGAGTAGATTCGACTAATCGAAATCAAATCCTGTCAAAAATTCGTTCGCGCTCGAGACCCGATCGGTGCATTTGGCACCCAAATCGAGGCAAGTCAAATCAGTTGTCAAATCAATCGATGTCTTGTCAAATCCATCGGTCAATCATGGCACAAGTTCCCATGAAATCTATCAAGTCAAATCCAAGGTACAAAGTCACACCCATCAAGAGTACAAGTCTCATCACATACACTATTCAACCTAACCCCATTATCTTATTTTGAATTTTATTAACCCATTCTCTCCCCTCCCCCCTTAAACTTTCGGCCGGCCCTTCTCTCTCTCTCTTCTCCTTCATTTCTCTCCTTTCTCCTCTCCTCTCAACTCTCTCTCTCGGTCTCTCTCTCTCACCGCCCCGTCGTCCGGCCGACCGCCACCGCCGAGCTCCCTCCGACCGCCACCAACCCTCCTCACCTCTTGGTAAGTTCTCTTAACTTGTTCTTGTTCATTTCCCATGGCTTGAACCCCCACGAAAGGCCCGAAACAGCCCGCCTTCTCATCGTCGTTCTCTTCGTCGTTTCGCCTCCATTTGAACCCGAACTTGTCCCACCTTGTTCCCTTGCATTCCTCACTTCTTTTGACTTGTGGAATGGTTGGTTTAGAGTCCTCGGAGGCCGCGGAACAGCCGTGAACAGCCACCGCCGCCGCTGTTCTCCTCCCTAAGCCGTGAGCTCCAACCGGCCATTCTTGCTCCGCCTCGCGTCGTCGTCATTTCCAACCCTATTCCGGTAAGCTTTACTACTAATTCTAGTTTAGGTTAGTAGTATATGCATGTGGAAGGGTGTGCTAGAGACGGTTAGGCTTGTTGTGAGGTTGAAAGGTAATTTAAGGTATGCTTACTATGAACTAACATGTGGAAAGCTTGATGTGGGTTTCGAATAAGGGCTGTTGGCATGCGACATGGTCATTAAAATGCCAAGTGTGGGCTGCAAATGGTGAGGTAGGCGTGCGTGGAAGAGGCCGAAAGGCATAGATGGGCTTAGGGGCCTTAAATTGCACTAAATGAACCAAAAACAAGCTACCGGACCTAAGTAAAGTTAATGGGCTTGATGATGGACGAAATTTGGTTTATGAATGGGCCTCGGAAATGTGGTTGGTGGACCGAAGTGATGGGCTAGAACATGTGGTTTAATGGGCCAAAGTAAGGTATTGGGCTTAGGAACCTTTAATTCTAGTAATTGGGCCAAAACTAATCCAAATGGGCCAAATCTAGTTAGTGGGCCACTACTGGACGAAAATCCACTTAAATTGGGCCTAAATTAAGCCCACGAACATTAAAGAATGAAACCCAAAAATGTATATGGGCTTGGGTATTCAAATTGGGCCTAAAATAATGAATATGGGCTTGAATAGTAAACCTTTAGAAATAGGCTTGGGCCTTGCACGAAATTAATAAAATAATAGGCCCAACCCCTATGAATTAATTTAAGAATTAATTGTTGAACCTCAACTATTGAAGTGGGCCTTAGGCCCAGTCGAACTTAGCTCGATTAATTAGGGGTTCTTAATTAGATTATACCTTGGTTTATATGGGCTCGATTAGTGGGTTGCCCTTGGGTAAGAGATGGCAGGGTAGGTTCTTGTATGAGATGTAAGGCGAATTTAGATGATCGAGACTTTGAAAGTAGAGGCCTACGATCCATGTCTATTTGGTTGATGAACGTGAGGTTCACTGATCGATTGAATGATGTGCTCTACTCCTGCACTTGTATTTATTTGCATGCATGCTCTGTGTTAAGTTGTTGATGTGATCATCTGGGCCCTGCATACATTCAGAGCATTGCATGAGTCACTGGAGATGTGACATGAGATTGTGCCCTGAGGGGAAGTGGAGAGAAAAGGGAGACCAACGTAAGGCGTCAGAAACGCAGTGTGGTACGGGCCTATGTGGCACCGAGATTTATGCCGTGTGGCACTGTTGGTAGCGCCCTGATGGGAGATGGAGAGAAAAGGGAGGCCAGCATAAGGCGTTCGAGACGCAGCGTGGCATGCCGTGTGGCACTGTTGGTAGAGCCCTGATGGGAATTGGAGTGATAGGCGGGCTGATCCTTGGGATCTATGATGGCCGTTTGAGGCCTGTGGCATTGCATACCATGATTGCTGATTGTTGATATTGCCCGTCTTTATTGCATGAACCATTGTGATGAAACTCGTACCGACTATATGAGGTGTGATGAAAACTGGGGAGATCGAGAGCGTTGGACTCCGGGTACCAAACCCTAGCTACTGGTTAGGACCGACCCCACTTGTATATCCTACCCTACGCTAGGATTAGTGGTGAGCTTGCTGAGTCCTCGACTCACTAGCGTTGGTTGCCACCTTTTTCAGATCCAGGTCACCAGTGATGGATGTGCCACCGATGCTTTTTGGTCTGCCGATCCAGATGGACACCCAGGTTACCCTCCATTTTGATATGCACGCTACTCTGTGGCATAGGCATGTGACGACTGTACTCGTAGATCAGGGAGGTCCTTATTTAGTGCCCCATAGATTCGAGGCTTGGTTTAGAGAGGGCCTGCATGGTTTTGAGGGACCCCAGAGAGATTCCCCGATTCCCATGGAAGAGGACCCGTTTTGGCTCCAGCCTGCAGAATATGGAGGCCAGGTGATCGACCCCGACCCGAAGCAGGAGTTGCCGTCTCCAGGGCGCTCCGAGATAGATGGCCACGAGGAGGGCGATGCGATGGATACCGAGGAGGAGGATCCAGAGGAGGACCCTGTGGAGGATTCCGACGATGAGGACTGAGTTATGGCAGAATTTCGATGGTTCGAGGATTTGGTTGTTAGCGTAGGAAGATCTGTGATTAGTAGTTTCTTTTTGGGAGTCTGTACCTAACGCTGATTATATTATGGAATGCTGATTTTGCTTATCTTGATTTTTGCTACCCCTTTGTCATGTATGCTTGTGTGTATGGATAGAAGGCATGCTTCCGCAGGTAAGAGAATTTGGCGTAAGCCGCGTCGTCTGGTCGCGACGAAAAGAAATTTTCCCTGGGCCGTCGCTTATCGTGAACCAGTCGAGCGCGAGGTGTATCTTCCGCAGGAACGGGGTGCCGCGCTCCCGAGTAGGGATCCGGGGCGTGACATCCCCGTTCGAGTGGTATCAGAGCAAGGTCAGCTCGATACGAGACAGTTCAAGGTTTTGGAGTGATAAGGATGTTGATTTTGGGGTAGTTAGATAGATAGACCCTAGACCTTAGGATTAGGAAGGGTAGAATGCATGATTTGATTGGCGCATGTGATTGCCTAGCCGAATCGATTGTTTAGAGTAGCCTTTGGATAAGGTGTTTTGTGCTAAGCTGCAGGTGCGTCAGGACCTGAGGTAAGGTTCTAAGGCAGAGCCCCATGAGTTGGGCGCTTGATTGCTGATTGCTGAATGTTAGTCTATGAGGTATTGCATGTGGTTGTATGCCTAGTCGGCTGTCGCGCGCTGCTTGACCATCATGCATTGCATGATTTCTGCACCGAAAGCAAAATGGTTTAGAAATGGAAAATCATTGTTGAAAAAGGAGATTTGGATTTTGAAAGAAATGCATGCATTCATGTTGTTGGATTTGGTGACCGTCAGCCTGGTATGGGACAGGATTGACGGGACGTCTAAAAACTGTGATGAAGCGTGGTATGGGACACGTGGAGTGGGATTCTCTTTGTCTATGAATTTCTTAGGACAACTGTTCGCACCAACAAACGATGAGGGCGGGGAGTGGTCGCCGGGGCAGAGACCTGATCAAGGAAGCGGCTCCCGACAGGCTTCTAGTTGAGGTTGCGAACAGAGTGGCCTGGGTTATGCATTTGCAGGGTTGAGTCTAGATGTCGACCGGGTTCAACTGCATTTAAGCTGCAGCGATTATTTACATGCATATACATGTCAGTGGACGCGACAGTAGACGAAAGCTTGGTTGCTAGACTTAGAGTCCCGGATTCCTGAATGGGAATTTCGTTGTTTTAGGTGTGAGTGTTAGCAAGGATGAGCAATAGGGGCAGAAGACCGACTGCCGGTGCATCGAGCTCGAGGGCTCCTGAGTCTGAAGGAGACCCTAGGATCGAAGAGATGATGAGAGTTCTGACTGAAGTGAGTAACTTGATGGCTAGGCAAGCTGCTGAGAGAGCTGCCACTGTAGCCCAAGCAGCTGAGGCCGCCTTGGCCGCTGCGAATGGTGCCAACGGAGGCAATGGGCATGGAAATGGTGGACGTCAGACTCATCATATGGTGGAGCAGTTTCTGAAGTTGCAGCCGTCGAAGTTCGATGGCAGTGGTGGTCCAGAGGTAGCTGCCTTGTGGATCGAGCAACTGGAGAAGGCTTTCTCTGTGTTGGGTTGCGCAGACGAGGAAAAGGTTTCGCTGGCAACTTATCAGCTTCAGAGTACTGCAGATGATTGGTGGAAAGCCACCAGAGGACGAGTCTTTCCGGATGGTATGAGGCCGAACTGGACCGCCTTCTGTGCAGCATTCAATGGCAAGTATTTCTTTGAGGCAGCCCAGGAAAGGAAAATGGAAGAGTTCATCAGGCTCCGCCAAGGATCGCTGACTGTGGACCAATATGAGGGCGAATTTGCCAGGCTGTCCAAGTTTGCACGAAGGCTGATTGACGACCCATGGGACAAGGCCAGGAGATTCAGGGAAGGATTGAGGCCCGAATTGAAAAGTATGATCATCGCCACTGGGCTGAGGGACTACAACGAGATCTATGAGCGAGCCCTGGCGATAGAACGGGATCTGCAAGAAAAGGCCGCCGCATCTGGGTCGCGGTTTATGCCAAGAGGGAACTTTAGAGACTTTGGCAAGAGGCCAATGAAGGACAACCGCAGGTTCGTTCCACCTGCGAGAAGAACCTTGGGAAAGCCGTCATCCCCCGGGAATCAGAACTGCCGTGACTGTGGCAGGAGGCATGGGAACAGCCCTTGCCCGAGGAAGATTGGAGGCTGCTTTGGATGTGGCCAGACGGGACATATCCTGAGGAACTGCCCGAGGAAAGGTCAGAGACCCCCGTTCCAGCAACAGCAACAGCAGCCACCGCAGATGGTGAACGCTCCGCAAGGAAACCAGAACCGTCCGCCTGCTCAGGGACGAGTGTATGCAATGGCGCGCAAGGACGCTGAGAATGCGCCAGGGGTGATCACAGGTACCGTTTCTCTCTGTGGTCATACCGCTTATGCCTTGTTTGATCCGGGAGCGTCGCACTCTTTCGTATCTGCACGTTTTGTTGAGTTGTCTGGGATGAATGTTAAGCCATTGGATGTGACCTTGCATGTAACCACCCCGTTGAAGGATAGAGTAATTATTGCGTTAGGATGTAAGGGGTGTAAGTTAGCTCTGGGCGATAGGCAAGAAGAAATTGACTTAGCCGTTCTGCCCATGTATGATTTTGATGTGATTGTTGGCATGGATTGGCTAGTTAGGCATGGTGCAGTGGTAGACTGTAGTAGGAGTATCATACAGCTAAACCCAGTAGGCCACCCTGGGTATGAATTTAAGGGAAATCGTGGAGGAACGTCGATTCCTTGGATCTCATCTTTAGAGGCGACCAAGTTAATGAATGAAGGTTGCCTGGGATTTTTGGCATCAGTGTCAGATTCGACTGCTCAAGAGGTGAAGTTGGAGGAAGTGCCTATAGTAAGTGAGCATCCAGATGTATTTCCTCAAGAGTTGCCTGGATTGCCACCAGAGCGTGACGTAGAGTTTGTGATTGAACTGGCACCTGGAACAGAGCCGATCTCGAAAGCACCGTATAGGATGTCGTTATCGGAATTGAAGGAATTGAAGGTGCAAATGCAAGAGCTGCTGGATAAAGGATTTATCCGCCCCAGTGCTTCACCATGGGGAGCTCCGGTGCTGTTTGTTAAGAAGAAAGATGGATCACTAAGACTGTGCATCGATTACAGACAGCTGAACCAAGTGACGATCAAGAATAAGTATCCTCTACCAAGGATTGATGACCTGTTCGACCAACTTCAAGGCGCTTGCGTGTTCTCCAAGATAGACCTAAGGACAGGCTATCACCAGTTAAGGATTAAGAAAGAGGATGTGCCTAAGACTGCTTTTAGGACGAGGTATGGGCACTATGAGTTCACCGTTATGCCGTTTGGATTGACAAATGCTCCAGCCGCATTTATGGATATGATGAATCGAGTGTTCAAGGAGTTTCTGGATCAGTTCGTGATAGTCTTCATTGATGACATCTTGGTATATTCGAAGAGTTCTGAGGACCACGAAGAACACTTAAGGATCGTCCTGCGAACGCTAAGGGAACATTCGCTGTATGCGAAGTTCAGTAAGTGTGAGTTCTGGCTGAGCAGAGTAGCGTTTCTTGGTCATATAGTATCTGGAGAAGGAATATCAGTGGACCCATCTAAGATTGAAGCAGTAGAGAAATGGCCGAGACCTACGACCGTGAGGGAAGTACGAAGTTTCCTTGGATTGGCTGGGTATTATAGACGCTTCGTGGAAAGATTCTCTGTGATAGCGTCTCCTCTGACGCGTTTGTTGAAAAAGGAAACAAAGTTTCAATGGACTGAGAGATGCGAGGAGAGTTTTCAAGAGTTGAAGGATCGATTGACTTCCGCACCAGTCTTAACCATTCCGTCTGGACCAGGAGGATTTGAGATATACAGCGATGCGTCATTAAGAGGATTGGGGTGTGTCTTGATGCAGCATGGACGAGTGGTAGCGTATGCGTCTCGACAGTTGAGGCCGCATGAGATGAATTACCCGACGCACGACTTGGAGTTAGCTGCGATTGTCTTTGCATTGAAGATTTGGAGGCATTATCTGGTGGGAGAGAAATTCCAGATTTTTACGGACCATCAGAGTTTGAAGTATCTGTTCTCGCAGAAGGAGCTGAATATGAGGCAGCGTCGTTGGATGGAGTTGTTGAAGGACTACGACTGCGATATTTTGTACCATCCAGGAAAGGCGAATAAGGTGGCAGATGCTCTGAGTAGGAAGTCGAGCATTGCGCATATGATGGTCAAGGAGTGGACATTACTAGGGGAAATTAGAGACTCTGAGTTTAAGATGGAGGTTGGAAGCCTCTCGAGTCTGCTGGCTACGTTGCCGATCGAACTAGAGATTCAGCTAAGAATCAAGGAGATGCAATCTACGGACCCGGACATTCAGAAGATTATGGCGATGAATGCAGACGAGAGAAAGGCCGAGTTCCAAGTGACTGCAGATGGAGTATTGAAGTTTAGAGGACGTCTGTGCGTGCCTAATGACGAGGCGCTAAAGGAAAAGATTTTGTCCGAGGCACACAGAAGCAACTACAGTATTCATCCAGGGAGTACTAAGATGTATCAGAATTTGCGTCAGCACTATTGGTGGAATGGAATGAAGGTGGATGTGGCTAAGCATGTAGCTAAGTGTCTGACGTGTCAACAGGTAAAGGCACAGCATTGCAAGCCTGGAGGATTATTGCAACCATTGGAAATCCCAGAGTGGAAATGGGAGCATGTCACTATGGATTTCGTGACGGGACTGCCGAGAAGTCAGAGAGGCAATGATTCGATCTGGGTAATCGTGGACAGACTGACGAAATCAGCGCACTTCATCGCAGTGCGAAAGGACTCTACGCTGAAAAGGTTGGCTGAGTTGTATGTGAGGCAGATTGTGAGGATTCATGGGGTGCCAGTAAGTATCGTATCTGATAGAGATCCTCGTTTCACAGCTACATTTTGGAAGAGTTTGCAGGGTGCTTTGGGAACCGAATTGAGATTCAGTACAGCCTACCATCCTCAGACAGACGGTCAGTCGGAAAGGACTATACAAACTCTGGAGGACATGTTGAGAGCGTGTGTAATTGACTTCAAGGGAGGCTGGGAAGAGCAGTTACACTTAGTGGAGTTTGCCTACAACAACAGCTACCAGCAGAGTATCAGGATGGCACCATTTGAGGCACTGTATGGAAGGGCCTGTAGAACGCCAATCTGTTGGGACGAAGTTGGTGAGAAAAGCATAACAGGCCCAGAATTAGTGCAGCAGTCAGTTGAGGCAGTCAGAGTGATCAGAGACAGATTGAGGACTGCGCAGAGTAGGCAGAAGAGTTATGCAGACAAGAGACGTAAGCCATTGGAATTCCAAGTTGGAGATCATGTGTTTCTGAAGGTGTCGCCGATGCGAGGACTATCTCGGTTTGGCAAGAAAGGAAAGCTGAGTCCAAGATTTGTTGGGCCATTCGAGATCCTGGAGAAGATCGGGACACTGGCTTATCGTCTAGCATTGCCGCCGAACTTATCGCAGATTCATAATGTGTTTCATGTTTCGATGCTTCGAAAGTACGAGCCGGACCCTGGCCATATACTCGATCATGAAGTCATTGAAGTGGATGACCGCGTCTCATACGTGGAAAGACCAGTAATGATAGAAGATCGTAAGGAGCAAGTCTTGAGGAACAAGACAATACCGCTGGTCAAGGTTATCTGGGAGCACCATGGGACTGAAGGAGCGACTTGGGAAAGCGAGGACGAAATGAAGAAGAAGTACCCGTATCTGTTTGAATAGATCGATGTAATCTCCATTTTGTTGTAAGGATTGGTGGATGTAAATTTCGAGGACGAAATTTTTATAAGAAGGGAAGAATTGTAACAGTCTGAAAATTCGACCCAAATATCGGAATTTCTAAAAGAATGGAGACACTTCGTTAATACCCTCTGATCGACGCTCACTCAGGATTAGCTACCCTGAGATGACCAACCGAAGGGGAAAGGCTAACTGGGGAGAATTTTCCAAACAGCCGCCCGTTGGTCTGGGACAGAGACAGAGTCGTAAATTAATGAAATTGACCACGAAATGAAATCCGACTTCGGACAATCGAACTAGTAAGACAAACACAATTAAGAAATAAAGTCAGTTTCAGAAATGTCGCCAGAAGGGCAGACAGCCGGTGTACGTCGAGAAGCAAGACGCCAATGGAAAATTACCGAAATGCCCCCGGTAATGCTCAGTCCTTAGGATTAATAGAATTAGGATTTTTGAGAGTAGATTCGACTAATCAAAATCAAATCCTGTCTAAAATTCGTTCGCGCTCGAGACCCGATCGGTGCATTTGGCACGCAAATCGAGGCAAGTCAAATCAGTTGTCAAATCAATCGATGTCTTGTCAAATCCATCGGTCAATCATGGCACAAGTTCCCATGCAATCTATCAAGTCAAATCCAAGGTACAAAGTCACACCCATCAAGAGTACAAGTCTCATCACATACACTATTCAACCTAACCCCATTATCTTATTTTGAATTTTATTAACCCATTCTCTCTCCTCCCCCTTAAACTTTCGGCCGGCCCTCCTCTCTCTCTCCTCTCCTTCATTTCTCTTCTTTCTCCTCTCCTCTCAACTCTCTCTCTCGGTCTCTCTCTCTCACCGCCCCGTCGTCCGGCCAACCGCCACCGCCGAGCTCCCTCCGGCCGCCACCGACCCTCCTCACCTCTTGGTAAGTTCTCTTAACTTGTTCTTGTTCATTTCCCATGGCTTGAACCCCCACGAAAGGCCCGAAACAGCCCGCCCTCTCATCGTCGTTCTCTTCGTCGTTTCGCCTCCATTTGAACCCGAACTTGTCCCACCTTGTTCCCTTGCATTCCTCACTTCTTTTGACTTGTGGAATGGTTGGTTTAGAGTCCTCGAAGGCCGCGGAACAGCCGTGAACAGCCACCACCGCCGCCGTTCTCCTCCCTAAGCCGTGAGCTCCAACCGGCCATTCTTGCTCCGCCTCGCGTCGTCGTCATTTCCAACCCAATTCCGGTAAGCTTTACTACTAATTCTAGTTTAGGTTAGTAGTATATGCATGTGGAAGGGTGTGCTAGAGACGGTTAGGCTTGTTGTGAGGTTGAAAGGTAATTTAAGGTATGCTTACTATGAACTAACATGTGGAAAGCTTGAAGTGGGTTTCGAATAAGGGCTGTTGGCATGCGAAATGGTCATTAAAATGCCAAGTGTGGGCTGCAAATGGTGAGGTAGGCGTGCGTGGGAGAGGCCGTGAGGTATAGATGGGCTTAGGGGCCTTAAATTGCACTAAATGAACCAAAAACAAGCTACCGAACCTAAGTAAAGTTAATGGGCTTGATGATGGACGAAATTTGGTTTATGAATGGGCCTCGGAAATGTGGTTGGTGGACCGAAGTGATGGGCTAGAACATGTGGTTTAATGGGCCAAAGTAAGGTATTGGGCTTAGGAACCTTTAATTCTAGTAATTGGGCCAAAACTAATCCAAATGGGCCAAATCTAGTTAGGGGGCCACTACTGGACGAAAATCCACTTAAATTGGGCCTAAATTAAGCCCACGAACATTAAAGAATGAAACCCAAAAATGTATATGGGCTTGGGTATTCAAATTGGGCCTAAAATAATGAATATGGGCTTGAATAGTAAACCTTTAGAAATAGGCTTGGGCCTTGCACGAAATTAATAAAATAATAGGCCCAACCCCTATGAATTAATTTAAGAATTAATTGTTGAACCTCAACTATTGAAGTGGGCCTTAGGCCTAGTCGAACTTAGCTCGATTAATTAGGGGTTCTTAATTAGATTAGACCTTGGTTTATATAGGCTCGATTAGTGGGTTGCCCTTGGGTAAGAGATGGCAGGGTAGGTTCTTGTATGAGATGTAAGGCGAATTTAGATGATCGAGACTTTGAAAGTAGAGGCCTACGATCCATGTCTATTTGGTTGATGAACGTGAGGTTCACTGATCGATTGAATGATGTGCTCTACTCCTGCACTTGTATTTATTTGCATGCATGCTTTGTGTTAAGTTGTTGATGTGATCATCTGGGCCCTGCATACATTCAGAGCATTGCATGAGTCACTGGGAATGTGACATGAGATTGTGCCCTGAGGGGAAGTGGAAAGAAAAGGGAGACCAACGTAAGGCGTCAGAAACGCAGTGTGGTACGGGCCTATGTGGCACCGAGATTCATGCCGTGTGGCACTGTTGGTAGCGCCCTGATGGGAGATGGAGAGAAAAGGGAGGCCAGCATAAGGCGTCCGAGACGCAGCGTGGCATGCCGTGTGGCACTGTTGGTAGAGCCCTGATGGGAATTGGAGTGATAGGCGGGCTGATCCTTGGGATCTATGATGGCCGTTTGAGGCTTGTGGCATTGCATACCATGATTGCTGATTGTTGATATTGCCCGTCTTTATTGCATGAACCATTGTGATGAAACTCGTACCGACTATATGAGGTGTGATGAAAACTGGGGAGATCGAGAGCGTTGGACTCCGGGTACCAAACCCTAGCTACTGGTTAGGACCGACCCCACTTGTATATCCTACCCTACGCTAGGATTAGTGGTAAGCTTGCTGAGTCCTCGACTCACTGGCGTTGGTTGCCACCTTTTTCAGATCCAGGTCACTAGTGATGGATGTGCCACCGATGCTTTTTGGTCTGCCGATCCAGATGGACACCCAGGTTACCCTCCATTTTGATATGCACGCTACTCTGTGGCATAGGCATGTGACGACTGTACTCGTAGATCAGGGAGGTCCTTATTTAGTGCCCCATAGATTCGAGGCTTGGTTTAGAGAGGGCCTGCATGGTTTTGAGGGACCCTAGAGAGATTCCCCGATTCCCATGGAGGAGGACCCGTTTTGGCTCCAGCCTGCAGAATATGGAGGCCAGGTGATCGACCCCGACCCGCAGCAGGAGTTGCCGTCTCCAGGGCGCTCCGAGATAGATGGCCACGAGGAGGGCGATGCGATGGATACCGAGGAGGAGGATCCAGAGGAGGACCCTGTGGAGGATTCCGACGAGGAGGACTGAGTTATGGCAGAATTTCGATGGTTCGAGGATTTGGTTGTTAGCGTAGGAAGATCTGTGTTTAGTAGTTTCTTTTTGGGAGTCTGTACCTAACGCTGATTATATTATGGAATGCTGATTTTGCTTATCTTGATTTTTGCTACCCCTTTGTCATGTATGCTTGTGTGTATGGATAGAAGGCACGCTTCCGCAAGTAAGAGAATTTGGCGCAAGCCGCGTCGTCTGGTCGCGACGAAAAGAAATTTTCCCTGGGCCGTCGCTTATCGTGAACCAGTCGAGCGCGAGGTGTATCTTCCGCAGGAACGGGGTGCCGCGCTCCCGAGTAGGGATCCGGGGCGTGACAGGTGCGGAAGCCAATCGATCCTTCAACTTCTGAAAACTCTCATCGCATTTCTCAGTCCATTGAAACTTTGTTTCCTTCTTCAACAAACGTGTCAGAGGAGACGCTATCATAGAGAATCTTTCCACGAAGCGTCTATAATACCCAGCCAATCCAAGGAAACTTCGCACTTCCGTCACGGTCGTAGGTCTTGGCCATTTCTCTACTGCTTCAATCTTAGATGGGTCCACTGATATCCCTTCTCCAGATACTATATGACCAAGAAACGCCACTCTGCTCAGCCAGAACTCACACTTACTAAACTTCGCGTACAGCGAGTGTTCCCTTAGCGTTCGCAGGACGATCCTTAAGTGTTCCTCGTGGTCCTCAGAACTCTTCGAATACACCAATATGTCATCAATGAAGACTATCACAAACTGATCCAGAAACTCCTTGAACACTTGATTCATCATGTCCATAAATGCAGCTGGAGCATTTGTCAATCCAAACGGCATAACTGTGAACTCATAGTGCCCATACCTCGTCCTAAAAGCAGTCTTAGGCACATCCTCTTTCTTAATCATTAACTGGTGATAGCCTGTCCTTAGGTCTATCTTGGAGAACACGCAAGCGCCTTGAAGTTGGTCGAACAGGTCATCAATCCTTGGTAGAGGATACTTATTCTTGATCGTCACTTGGTTCAGCTGTCTGTAATCGATGCACAGCCTTAGTGATCCATCCTTTTTCTTAACAAACAGCACCGGAGCTCCCCATGGTGAAGCACTAGGGCGGATAAATCCTTTATCCAGCAGCTCTTGCATTTGCACCTTCAATTCCTTCAATTCCGATAACGACATCCTATACGGTGCTTTCGAGATCGGCTCCGTTCCAGGTGCCAATTCAATCATAAATTCTACTTCACGCTCAGGTGGCAATCCAGGCAACTCTTGAGGAAATACATCTGGATACTCACTTACTACAGGCACTTCTTCTAACTTCATTTCTAGGGCAGACGAATCTAATACGGATGTCAAAAATCCCAGGCAACCTTCATCCATTAACTTGGTCGCCTCTAAAGATGAGATCCAAGGAATCGACGTTCCTCCACGATTTCCCTTAAATTCATACCCAGGGTGGCCTACTGGGTTTAGCTGTATGATACTCCTACTACAGTCTACCACTGCACCATGCCTAACTAGCCAATCCATGCCAACAATCACATCAAAATCATACATGGGCAGAACAGCTAAGTCAATCTCTTCTTGCCTATCGCCCAGAGCTAACTTACACCCCTTACACCCTAACGCAACAACTACTCTATCTTTCAACGGGGTGGTTACATGCAAGGTCACATCCAATGGCTTAACATTCATCCCAGACAACTCAACAAAACGTGCAGATACGAAAGAGTGCGATGCTCCCGGATCAAACAAGGCATAAGCGGTATGACCACAGAGAGAAACGGTACCTGTGATCACTCCTGGCGCATTCTCAGCGTCCTTGCGCGCCATTGCATATACTCGTCCCTGAGCAGGCGGACGGTTCTGGTTTCCTTGCGGAGCGTTCACCATCTGCGGCTGTTGCTGTTGTTGGTGCTGGAACGGGGGTCTCTGACCCTTCCTCGGGCAGTTCCTCAGAATATGCCCCGTTTGGCCACATCCAAAGCAGCCTCCAGTTTTCCTTGGGCAAGGGCTGTTCCCATGCCTCCTGCCACAGTCACGGCAGACCTGATTCCTAGAGAACGATGGTTTTCCCAGGGTTCTCCTTGCAGGTGGAACGAACCTGCGGTTGTCCTTCATTGGCCTCTTGCCAAAGTCTCTAAAGTTCCCTCTTGGCACAAACCGCGACCCAGGTGCGGCGGCCTTTTCTTGCAGATCCCGCTCTATCGCCAGGGCTCGCTCATAGATCTCATTGTAGTCCCTTAGCCTAGTGGCGATGATCATACTCTTCAACTCGGGCCTCAATCCTTCCCTGAATCTCCTGGCCTTATCCCATGGGTCGTCAATCAGCCTTCGTACGAACTTGGACAGCCTGGCAAATTCGCCCTCATATTGGTCCACAGTCAGCGATCCTTGGCGGAGCCTGATGAACTCTTCCATTTTCCTTTCCTGGGCTGCCTCAGAGAAATACTTGCCATTGAATGCTGTACAGAAGGCGGTCCAGTTCGGCCTCATGCCATCCGGAAAGACTCGTCCTCTGGTGGCTTTCCACCAATCATCTGCAGTACCCTGAAGTTGATAAGTTGCCAACGAGACTTTCTCCTCATCTGCGCAACCCAACACCGAGAAAGCCTTCTCCAGTTGCTCGATCCACAAGGCAGCTACCTCTGGACCACCACTGCCATCAAACTTCGACGGCTGCAACTTCAGAAATTGCTCCACCATATGATGAGTCTGACGTCCTCCATTTCCATGCCCATTGCCTCCATTGGCTCCTTTTGCAGCGGCCAAGGCAGCCTCAGCTGCTTGGGCAACAGTGGCAGCTCTCTCAGCAGCTTGCCTAGCCATCAGGTTACTCACTTCAGTCAGAACTCTCATCATCTCTTCGATCCTAGGGTCCCCTTCAGACTCAGGGACCCTCGAGCTCGATGCACCAGCAGTCGGTCTTCTGCCCCTATTGCTCATCCTCGCTAAAACTCACACCTAAAACAAACGAAATTCCCATTCAGGAATTCGAAATTCTAAATCTAGCAACCAAGCTTTCATCTACTGTCGCGTCCACTGACATGTTTATGCATGTAAATATTCGCTGCAGCTTAAATGCAGTTGAACCCGGTCGACATCTAGACTCAACCCTGCAAATGCATAACCCAGGCCACTCTGTTCGCAACCTCAACTAGAAGCCTGTCGGGAGCCGCTTCCTTGATCAGGTCTTTGCCCCGGCGACCACTCCCCGCCCTCATCGTTTCTTGGTGCGAACAGTTGTCCTAAGAAATTCATAGACAAAGAGAATCCCACTCCACGTGTCCCATACCACGCTTCATCACAGTTTTTAGACGTCCCGTCAATCCTGTCCCATACCAGGCTGACGGTCACCAAATCCAACAACATGAATGCATGCATTTCTTTCAAAATCCAAATCTCCTTTTTCAACAATACTCTTCCATTTCTAAACCATTTTGCTTTCGGTGCAGAAATCATGCAATGCATGATGGTCAAGCAGCGCACGACAGCCGACCAGGCATACAATCACATGCAATACCTCACAGACTAACATTCAGCAATTATCATTCAAGCGCCCAACTCATGGGGCTCTGCCATAGAACCTTACCTCAGGTCCTGACGCACCTGCAGCTTAGCATGAAATACCTTATCCCAAGGTTACTCTAGACAATCAATTCCGCTAAGCAATCACATGCGCCAATCAAATCATGCATTCTACCCTTCCTAATCCTTAGGTCTAGGGTCTGTCTAACTAACTACCCCAAAATCATCAGCCTTATCACTCCAAACCTCGAACGGTCTCGTATCGAGCTGACCTTGCTCTGATACCACTCGAACGGTGATGTCACGCCCCGGATCCCTTCTCGGGAACGCGGCATCCCGTTCCTGCGGAAGATACACCTCGCGCTCGCCTGGTTCACGATAAGCGACGGCCCAGGGATACTTTCTCTTCGTCGCGACCAGACGACGACACTTGCGCCAAATTCTCATACCTACGGAAGCGTGCCTCCTATCCACACACACAAGCATACATAGCAAAGGGGTAGCATGGACAAGATAACCATAAACAACATTTCATAAATACGATTAGCGTTAGGTACAGACTACCAAAAGAAAACCACTAGCTGTAGATCATCCTACGCTCTACTAATCCTCAAAACATCAGGATTCTGCCATAACTCAGTCCTCCTCGTCGGAATCCTCCACAAGGTCCTCCTCTGGATCCTCCTCCTCGGTATCCATCGCATCGCCCTCCTCGTGGCCATCTATCTCGGAGCGCCCTGGAGACGGCAACTCCTGCTTCGGGTCGGGGTCGATCACCTGGCCTCCATATTCTGCAGGCTGGAGCCAAAACGGGTCCTTCTCCATGGGAATCGGGGAATCTCTCTGGGGTCCCTCAAAGCCATGTAGGCCCTCTCTAAACCAAGCCTCGAATCTATGGGGCACTAAGTAAGGACCTCCCTGATCTACGAGCACAGTCGTAACATGCCTATGCCACAGGGTAGCGTGCATATCAAAATGGAGGGTAACCTGGGTGTCCATCTGGATCGGCAGACCAAAAAGCATCGGTGGAACATCCATCACTGGTGACCTGGATCTGAAAATGGTGGCAACCAACGCCAGTGAGTCGAGGACTCAGCAAGCTCACCACTAATCCTAGCGTAGGGTAGGATATACAAGTGGGGTCGGTCCTAACCAGTAACTAGGGTTCAGGATTCAAAGTTCAACGCTCTCGATCTCCCCAGTTATTATCTCCCATCATGTAGCCAATACGAGGTTCATCATAGCAATTCATACAATACAGACGGGCAATATCGACAATCAGCAATAACATTATGCAAATGCCACAGGCCTCAAACGGCCATCACAGATCCCATGGATCAGCCCGCCTATCACTCCAATTCCCATCAGGGCTCTACCAACAGTGCCACACGGCATGCCACGCTGCGTCTCGGACGCCTTATGTTGGCTTCCCTTTTCTCTCCATCTCCCATCAGGGCGCTACCAACAGTGCCACACGGCATGAATCTCGGTGCCACATAGGCCCGTACCACACTGCGTTTCTGACGCCTTACGTTGGTCTCCCTTTTCTTTCCACTTCCCCTCAGGGCACAATCTCATGTCACATTCCCAGTGACTCATGCAATGCTTTGAATGTATGCAGGGCCCAGATGATCACATCAATAATTCAACACAGAGCATGCATGCCAACAATCATAAGTGCAAGACAGAGCACATCAATCGACCAACCGATACATCTCATGATCAACGAGCCAAGCAGACGTAGATCAATTATCTCTATCCACAAAGTTTCAATAATCCAAGTCCGCCTTACATCTTAAACAAAAGTCTACTATACTATCAATTATCCAAGGACGATCCACTAATCGAGCCCATATAAACCAAGGTCTAATCTAATGAAGGGCCTCTAATTACTCAAGCTAAGTTCGACTGGGCCTAAGGCCCACTTCAATAGTTGAGGTCCAATGATTAATTCTTAAATTAATTCATATGGGTTGGGCCTATTATTTTATTAAATTCGTGTGAGGCCCAAGTCCATTTCTAAAGGTTTACTATTCAAGCCCATATTCATTATTTTAGGCCCAATTTGAATATCCAAGCCCATATACATTTTTGGGTTTCATTCTTTAATGTTCATGGACTTAATTTAGGCCCAATTTAAGAGGATTTTCGTCCATTAGTGGCCCACTAGCTAGATTTGGCCCATTTTGATTAGTTTTGGCCCAATTACTCAATTTTAAAGCTTTCAAGCCCATTATTTCCCTTCGGCCCATTAAGTACACGCCTAAGCCCACATTTGCAGCCCACTTTTCACGTTTTTATGGCCTGTTCCAGTTGTTAGTTTCGTCTATTGGCAAGTCCATTGGTTGCATCCAAGCCCGGTAGCTCATATTAAGCCCGAATCATGTAGTTTAAGTGTTGGAGCCCATTAACACACTTAGATCCACCCCATACTCATTCAAACCGTATACCCACATCCATGTAAACCGAAATCCAGCCCCCTTACAAGCCTCCAAGCTCTTAGTTTAACCCCTTGCACCAAGTACATAACGCAACCTTACTTGTCTAGGCTTGAACCATGCAATCTCTACTAAAAATCATCATAATCAGCCTCTATTGGCGTTCCACAAACGTATATTACTAACCTAAACCAAGATTAGGGGTAGAGCTTACCGGATATGGGTTGGAAATGACGACGACGCGAGGCGGAGTAAGGAACGGCCGGTTGGAGCTCACGGCTTAGGGAGGGAAGCGGCGGCAACGGTGGCTGTTCCGGCGGTTCCACAGAGTTCCAAGGGTCCTAAGGTGACCATTTGCCAAGCCAAAGACATGAGGGATGCAAGGAAACAAGGTGGAACAAGTTCGGGTTCAAATGGAAGCGAAACGATGAAGAAAACGACGATGAGGAGGCGGGCTGTTTCGGGCTTTTCGTGGGGGTCCAAGCCGTGGGAAATGATCAAGAGTAAGCTAGGAAGACTTACCTAAAGTTGAGGAGGATCGGCGGTGGCCGGAGGGCTCGGCGGCGGCGGCGACGGTGGCGGAGGGAGAGAGGGCCGAGAGAGACGAGCACGGGAGGGTCTTGATTGACAAGACATCGATTGATTTGACAACTGATTTGACTTGCCTCGATTTGCGTGCCAAATGCACCGATCGGGTCTCGAGCGCGAACGAATTTCAGACAGGATTTGATTTCGATTAGTCGAACCTACTCTCAAAAATCCTAATTCTATTAATCCTAAGGACTGAGCATTTACCGGGGGCATTTCGGTAATTTTCCATTGACGTCTTGCTTCTCGACGTACACCGGCTGTCTGGCCTTCTGGCGACATTTCTGAAACTGACTTTATTTCGTAATTGTGTTTGTCTTACTAATTCGATTGTCCGAAGTCGGATTTCATTTCGTGGTCAATTTCATTAATTTACGACTCTGTCTCTATCTCAGACCAACGGGCGGATGTTTGGAAAATTCTCCCCAGTTAGCCTTTCCCCTTCGGTTGGTCATATCAGGGTAGCTAATCCTGAGTGAGCGTCGATCAGAGGTATTAACGAAGTGTTTCCATTCCTTTAGAAATTCCGATATTTGGGTCGAATTTTCAGACTGTTACATCCCACGCCTACATCAGCCCCTAACAGCCACTCCAAGGCCCATTATAATACTTCTAAGTCCAAGTACAAGGCCCCGCCAAAACATACCCTAGTTTGCTTCAAACCGATCGACTATCATTGTGACATTCTGGATTTTCGACCCATTTTCGAAATTTATAAATTGAATGGATATACTTCATTAATACGCTCTAGTTAAGCCTCACTCGAGTCTGATCAACTCGAGACGACCAACCGAAGGGGAATGGTTACCTAGGAAATTTTCCTAAACAGCCGCCCGTTGGTCTGAGATTTCAACAGAGTCGTAAATTAATGAATTTGGCCACGAGATGAATTCCGGTATTGGACAATCGAGTTTCTAAGATGGTCACAATGGAGAAATGGATTTAGTTTCAGAAATGTCGCCCGAAGGGCAGACAGCCGGTGCACGTCGCGAAGCAAGACGTGAATGGAAAATTACCGAAATGCCCTCGGTAAATGCTCAGTCCTTAGAATTAGATAAATTAGAATTTTTGAGAGTGAATACGGTAGATTAAAACCAAATCCAGTCCGAAGTTCGTTCGCGCTCGGGACCCGATCGGTGCATTTGGCACACAAATCGAGGTAAGTCAAATCAAGCGTCAAATCAATCAATGTCCCATCAAATCAAATCAATCAATCATGGCACAAGTTTCAAGACAAATCCATCATTCAAGTCAAAGTACAAAAGTACACATCAAGTCTCATTCAAATCTTATCAAAGTACATGTCAACCTCACATCCCCATTAATTACCCCACCTACCATTGTACTTTGACAAGAAGCCTAGTCTCATCCAATCTTTCTAAGATCACATCAAGTACACCTACTCCACTATTCATCTTTTGGCATTTTCCACATTATAATCTCCACTCTCTCTCTCTCCTCCCTCTTCCTCTCATTTTGGCCGAAATTTCCCTCTCCTCCCTCTCCATTCTTTGGCTTCTTCATCTTCTTCTTCCTCTCCTTCGTTCGCTCGAGGAAGCTCGCCCAAGCCGTCGCCGTCCGCCGTCGTGGAGCACGCCACCGCCACCGTCGGCCATCTCTCTCTCTACTCATCTTGGTAAGTCTTCCAAACTCTTTTCTTTTCATTCCCATGGCTTGGTTCTTCCATTAAAGCCGCCGACCAAACCCGCTTCATCCTTGTTCTTCCGTCGACGTAGGTTGAACCAAGAGCCTTCGGGTTGTCCAGGTTGCTCCACCCTTTCCCCCAACCTCTCTAATGTCTAAAACTAACCTATTTAGGTCTTGAAAGTCTCAAGAGGGCGCCGGAATAGCCGCCTCAACCGCCGACCATCTTCCCTTGGCCGTGAACCCATTCGGCCATTCTTGGCCCCGACGTCCGTCATTGCTATTTTCGGTCCGTCTAAGGTAAGCTAGCCTCTAATCCCCGCTTAGGAATGGTGTATGCATGATTTAGATACTGATTTGTATGGTGATCCAAGTGGACTAGATGATAAGCGAGTAATTTAGGCTAATCTAATTAGGGTTAGTTTGGTTGTTCTGTAAGATGGGTTAATCTGGGGCTTGGACATCATAAATTGGGCTTCAAATTAGATGATATGGGCTGCAAGTTGATGGATTAAGTGTGAGAAGTGATGGGCCTTATGATGTAATTAGGCTTAGGGGTTAAAATTTGGACTAATTGGGCCAAAATAGAATCATTGGGCTTAAGTCTTGCTAGTGGGCCTTATATGGACGAAAATGAGAATAAAATGGGCCTCAATTATAGTCTAGAATATAAAATTTTAGGGCCCAATAGAGTATGTGGGCTTAGGGTATGAAATTTGGCCTAAATATGCTAAAATGGGCTTAATAAGCTTGCCTTAAAATATGGGCTTGGGCCTCACTCGAAATTAATAAAAATAATGGGCCTTGAAATATTTAATCACTTATAATTAAATCATGGGCTTGTGAATAGTAGGTGAGCTTAGACCCAATTGGGCCTAATTCAACTTAATGGGCTCAAGCTAAAGAAAGGGCCACTGGGCCTTAGATATTGGGCTTAATTAAATTTAATAAGATCAATTGGAATCCAAAAGGATTTTAAGATGTTAATTACGGGCAATCGATGGGCCGAGGTCTAATGATAGAGACTACGCTTAGGCCGGATTATTGGGTCTGATAGGACCAAGTCCTGAAATAAACGAGTTCCAAAGGGCGATGTTAACCACGACTGAGGTTCATTCGAGAGGATTATTCAGGGGAAGTAAATGGCCTAATGTGGGACGTCTGATTGAACCTAAATGAGCGAGAATCCGCTTTTAGAGTACTAGGTACACATGTGGCCTGTTCTACTGAACGCGAGTAGCTAAGATGATTTCTAGAAACGCTTTGCTCCTGTACTCATGTACCTTCGTGAATGCATGCTCTGTGACTGATTCTCTGTTCGACATTGTTTGAGCACCATATTTCATGAGTATGGCATTAGTCACCGGGAGGTGTGACATGTTAGATGGGCCCTGATGCGTTGTTACGCGGGGAATAGGGAGTATAAGGATGTTGTGCGCCCGGACGTGCTCGGCACGGGGTAGCTGGAGAGATAAGGGTGCCTACCCGGGTCTTAGTTTTGACGCTATGCAGGTTGAAGCACTGGGAGGATATTGTGCACCTGGGTCTTTGCGCGCTGGAGGCGTATATGCGGGTGCATGGACAATGGGTGATGTGCATTGAGGCACAAGCAATGAGCATTTGAACATTTGAGCATTGGCATATGGCATGCATGAGTATGAGATCTGAGACGTGACACGCTGGTCAAGACGAAACTCTGGCAGTGCAAAATGAACATTGAAAACTGAATAATGAATCTGAGGTCATGGCATAGATGATAATCATTCACGTTATGCGAGACTGCCTTATTAAATGCATGCTTGCCTGATTGGTTTGGCCTGTGTACGTTTACGTTTTATTGTGGTACCGCTGAGACCGTTTGGGTAGAGAGTGCTAGTTCGTCTTATTAATTGCCGGACATGACCCATCCAGTGAGCGTACCTCACCCTACGTGAGTCAGATGACCTGAAACCCTAATTAATGGATAGGACCGATCCCACTAGTATACTCTATCCTACGCTAGGATTAGGGGTGAGCTTGCCATATTTTCAGATCCCAGACGCCAGTGATGGCCGCACCCCCCCGTGTTCTTTGGCCTGCCAGTGCAGATGGAGCCCGAGGTTACCCGCCATTACGATGAAAGTGCTACAATGTGGCTCAGACGACTGACTACTGTATGGGTGGATCAGGGAGGTCCCCAGTTTGTTCCCTATAAGTTCGAGGCCTGGTATAGAGAGGACGAGTTAGGTATGGAGGGGCCCTTGAGAGATGCCCCGATACCCATGGGGGACGACCCCACTATTTTACGACCTGCTGTATATGGAGGTGAGGTGGTCGACCCCGACCCGATGTTGGAGCTGTCGTCCCCAGGACGCTCGGAGATAGACGGCCACAAGGAGGGCGACGCCATGGACACCAACCAGGAGGAGGATCCCGAGGAGCAGCTAGAGGACTGAGTTCTGCTGACGCTGGCCTAGTTTTTGGGAGATAGTGTAAGCGTAGGTATCGAGACCATGGGTTGAAATTTTCTTTTGGGGGTCTGTACCGAACGCCTTGTTAACATGTATATATGGATGCTTTGTGTTTCTCCTTTGTGTACTACCCCGATTTTCATATGTATGCATGTATGGATAGGAGGCACGCTTCCGCAGGTTTCAAGTTCAGGTTGACAGGATCATATGATGGTTTTTGATGGACGCGCCGTCTGGTTGCGACGAAGGTAATTCCCTGGGCCATCGTGTATCCTAGACCAGGCGAGCGCTGAGAAGAGATTTGAATGTATGAGCGGGATGTCGCGGGCTCGAGAGGGGCTCGGGGCGTGACAATCATTCTTCACAAGTTCCAAAATTCCATATCACCGGTCCCTAATAATATTAACCAAGCAAGTATACAACAAGCCTAAGCTAAGATTAGTAGTGGAACTTACTTGGTTGGACCGGAATTGACAACGACGGACAACGGAGCGAGGAATGGCCGAATGAGGTTCACGACAAAGGGAGGAGGAGAGGCGGCTGTTCCGGGCTGTTCAAGGGGCTCCAAGAGTCCTAAGGCAACCATTTACCATGCCAAAAACGTGAGGAATGCAAGGGAACAAGGTGGGGCAAGTTCGGGTCCAAGTTGAAACAAGACGACGAGCGGAACGACGAAGAAAAGGGGGCTGTTTAGGCGTCCATAAGGGGCGGTCCTTCCACGAAAATGAGAGGGAGGAGGGTTGAGGGACTTACCAAGATGAGGGGACGATGAGGGATGGCCGATGGCGACGGCAAGGGCGGCGGAACGGCGGCACGGACGGAGGGGCTCCTCGGCGGCCGAACGAAGAAGGAAAGGAGGAGAGGGAGAGAGAGAGCTTTCGGGAGAGAGAGGGAAGTGTGGGAGTGGCCGAAAATGAGGGGTGAGGAAGAGAGAGAGAAGGTGATATGGTTTTGGTGAAAATCAAAGAGAAGAGATAATGGGGTTAGGTGAGGTAAATATTGACTAGGATATGACATGTACTCTTGATTGTACTTGGATTTGACTTGATGGATTTGCATGGGAACTTGTGCCATGATTGACCGATGGATTTGATTGATGGATTGACAAGACATCGATTGATTTGACAACTGATTTGACTTGTCTCGATTTGCGTGCCAAGTGCACCGATCGGGTCCCGAGCGCGAACGAATTTCAGACAGGATTTGATTTCGATTAATCGAATCTACTCTCAAAATCCTTATTCTATTAATCCTAAGGACTGAGCATTTACCGGGGGCATTTCGGTAATTTTCCAATCACGTCTTGCTTCTCGACGTACACCGGCTGTCTGCCTTTCTGGCAGCGTTTCTGGAACTTACTTCATTTCTTAATTGTGTTCGTCTTACCAATTCGATTATCCGAAGTCGGATTTCATTTTGTGGTCAATTTCATCAAATAACGGCTCTGTCTCTGTCTCCGACCAACGCGCGGCTGTTTGGAAAATTCTTCCCAGATAGCCTTTCCCCTTCGGTTGGTCAACTCAGGGTAGCTAATCCTGAGTGAGCATCGATCAGAGTGTATTAACGAAGTATTTCCATTCATTTAGAAATTCCGATAGTCGGGTCGAGTTTTCAGACTGTCACATTTCGAGTGTTAGTTTGAGTGTTTCTAGAAATCTTTCCCCAGTGAGAAAGCAAAATCTCTCAGAAATGAATATCGTGAGAAGTCCTCCCTAATAAAGGTATTCCAGTTGATACGACTAATCGAACTCATCTGGTGACTTCAGATTTATTGATTCAAAATTATCCTAGCAAAGGATTTTCGATTACACATGTAGGTTGCAAGGTTGTCTTGATTAATCATCTTATGCACCCTGCATTTACTGAAACGAGTCCATATGACTCACGGGGGCATGGCTCATGTTGAAATTTGCATATGTCTGATGCATAAGAATTCTTTCCAAACTCTTCATTCACCAAGATAATATGGGTTTGAGCTTCTGTAGGTTTTCTGGTCTCCCCAGATCCTAGAATGGCACCCTCAATGGTCAAATAAATCGGGTTCGAGCTTCTGCAGGATTCCTGGTCTTCCCAGATCCCAGAATGGCACCCTCAATGGTATGGTAAAATAAATCGGGTTCGAGCTTCCACAGGATTCCTGGTCTTCCCAGATCCTAGAATGGCACCCCAAGTCATTGATATAGGCACAAAAGTCCTTCCTACAGGTACACGAGTCCTTCCTACAGGCACCTAAGTCCTTCCTACAGGTACATAAGTCCTTCCTACAGGCGCGTAAGTCCTTCCTACAGACACGCAAGTCCTTCCTACAGGCACGCAAGTCCTTCCTATAGGCACAAAAGTCCTTCCTACAAGTACCACAAAATGAATCCAAATCTTGATCAGTAGAATCCTTTCACTAGGAATCTGCCATGGGTTGACCTACCAGACGAGTCGAGTCTCGATCAAATATTAATCAGTAGAATCCTTTCACTAGAAATCTACCATGAGTTGATCTACCACACAGGTCCAAGTCCAATCACCTTAGGGTTTTCTCAAAACGAATCCTTAGGTCTTCATACCAGAGTAGTCAATGACGACGCGAGGCAAGCAGGTAAGTTCCAGGTAACTCTCCTGACTCTTTCTTCTCTCTCTCTCTCTCTCTCTCTCTCTCTCTCTCTCTCTCCCCATGTCAAAGTGAGCAGCATGAAATCTGGACTTAAGCTCTCAAGGAGGAAACTAGAGTTGGATGTCACGACATTTCATTTTTCCAGTAGAGTTGGTTAAACTTCAAGTGTCACCTTGTCTTTGAGGGTGATCTCTCACGAGACCCCTCTCAAAGAGGGGCAGCTGTTGACACTCGATTTTTGGCTAATTTCATTTTCAAATTTTTTTAGAAAATCCATAAAAAGTCACAAAATTGAAAAATCAACTTTGGGGACCTCAACATGTAACAGTCTGAAAATTCGACCCAAATATCGGAATTTCTAAAGGAATGGAAACACTTCGTTAATACCCTCTGATCGACGCTCACTCAGGATTAGCTACCCTGAGATGACCAACCGAAGGGGAAAGGCTAACTGGGGAGAATTTTCCAAACAGCCGCCCGTTGGTCTGAGACAGAGACAGAGTCGTAAATTAATGAAATTGACCACGAAATGAAATCCGACTTCGGACAATCGAATTAGTAAGACAAACACAATTAAGAAATAAAGTCAGTTTCAGAAATGTCGCCAGAAGGGCAGACAGCCGGTGTACGTCGAGAAGCAAGACGTCAATGGAAAATTACCGAAATGCCCCCGGTAAATGCTCAGTCCTTAGGATTAATAGAATTAGGATTTTTGAGAGTAGATTCGACCGATCGAAATCAAATCCTGTCTAAGATTCGTTCGCGCTCGAGACCCGATCGGTGCATTTGGCACGCAAATCGAGGCAAGTCAAATCAGTTGTCAAATCAATCAAATGTCTTGTCAATCAATCAATCCCATCATGGCACAATTTCCAAGGCAAGTCAATCATGGTTCAATTCCCAAGAATGTCAATCAACATGTCAAAGTACTAAATCAAATCCTAGTCACTATTCCCTTACTATTCACTACCTAACCCACTTACCCCTTCCACTTAACTCTCTTCTCTCTCTCCCCTCCCTCACTTTTCATTTTCGGCACCCCCCCTCTCTCTCTCTCTCTCCCTTTCCCGAAAGCTCTCTCTCCCTCTCCTCCCCTTTGCTTCGTCCGACCGTGCCGCCGCAAGCCGCCCCCGTTCCGCCGCCTTGCCGCCACCGTCGGCCACCCCTCTCCCTTGGCACGCCTTGGACCCTTGGAACTCCGTGGAACCGCCGGAACAGCCACCGTTGCCGCCGCTTCCCTCCCTAAGCCGTGAGCTCCAACCGGCCGTTCCTTGCTCCGCCTCGCGTCGTCGTCATTTCCAACCCATATCCGATAAGCTCTACCCCTAATCTTTGTTTAGGTTAGTAATATACATTTGTGGAATGTTAATAGAGGCCGATTATGATGATTTTAGTAAAGAGATTGCATGGTTCAGGCCTAGACAAGTAAGGTTGCGTTATGTGCATGGTGCAAGGGGTTAAACTAAGAGTTTGGAGGCTTGTAGAGGGCTAGAAATGTGGTATACAAGGCTGTGGAAATTCGGTCTAAGCGTGTATAGGGTGGACCGAAAGGGATTAATGGGTTTCGAGACTTAAATCACTTGAATCGGACCTAATACGAGCTACCGGGCCTAAATACAACTAATGGACTTACTAATGGTTGATATCCACCATCCGAATGGGCCTTGAAAACATGATTAGTGGGCTGCAAATGTGGGCTTAGGCGTGTACTTAATGGGCCGAAGGGAAATAATGGGCTTGAAAGCTTTAAAATTAAGTAATTGGGCCAAAACTAATCAAAATGGGCCAAATCTAGCTAGTGGGCCACTAATGGACGAAAATCCTCTTAAATTGGGCCTAAATTAAGTCCATGAACATTAAAGAATGAAACCCAAAAATGTATATGGGCTTGGATATTCAAATTGGGCCTAAAATAATGAATATGGGCTTGAATAGTAAACCTTTAGAAATGGGCTTGGGCCTCACACGAATTTAATAAAACAATAGGCCCAACCCATATGAATTAATTTAAGAATTAATCATTGGACCTCAACTATTGAAGTGGGCCTTAGGCCCAGTCGAACTTAGCTTGAGTAATTAGAGGCCCTTCATTAGATTAGACCTTGGTTTATATGGGCTCGATTAGTGGATTGCCCTTGGATAATTGATAGTATAGTAGACTTTTATTTAAGATGTAAGGCGGAATTGGATTATCGAAACTTTGTGGATAGAGATAATTGATCTACGTCTGCTTGGCTCGTTGATCATGAGATGTATCAGTTGGTCGATTGATGTGCTCTGTCTTGCACTTATGATTATTGGCATGCATGCTCTGTGTTGAATTATTGATGTGATCATCTGGGCCCTGCATACATTCAGAGCATTGCATGAGTCACTGGGGATGTGACATGAGATTGTGCCCTGAGGGGAAGTGGAGAGAAAAGGGAGGCCAGCATAAGGCGTCCGAGACGCAGCGTGGCATGCCGTGTGGCACTGTTGGTAGCGCCCTGAGAGAGAAAAGGGAGGCCAGCATAAGGCGTCCGAGACGCAGCGTGGCATGCCGTGTGGCACTGTTGGTAGAGCCCTGATGGGAATTGGAGTGATAGGCGGGCTGATCCATGGGATCTGTGATGGCCGTTTGAGGCCTGTGGCATTTGCATAATGTTATTGCTGATTGTCGATATTGCCCGTATGTATTGCATGAATTGTTGTGACGAAACTCGTATTGGCTATATGAGGCGTGATGATAACTGGGGAGATCGAGAGCGTTGGACTCCGAGTACCAAACCCTAGTTACTAGTTAGGACCGACCCCACTCGTATATCCTACCCTACGCTAGGATTAGTGGTGAGCTTGCTGAGTCTTCGACTCACTGGCGTTGGTTGCCACCCTTTTCAGATCCAGGTCGCTAGTGATGGATGTGCCACCGATGCTTTTTTGTCTGCCGATCCAGATGGACACCCAGGTTACCCTCCATTTTGATATGCACGCTACCCTGTGGCATAGGCATGTGACGACTGTGCTCGTAGATCAGGGAGGTCCTTACTTAGTGCCCCACAGATTCGAGGCTTGGTTTAGAGAGGGCCTACATGGCTTTGAGGGACCCTAGAGAGATTTCTCGATTCCCATGGAGGAGGACCCGTTTTGGCTCCAGCCTGCAGAATATGGAGGCCAGGTGATCGACCCCGACCCGAAGCAGGAGTTGCCGTCTCCAGGGCGCTCCGAGATAGATGGCCACGAGGAGGGCGATGCGATGGATACCGAGGAGGAGGATCCAGAGGAGGACCCTGTGGAGGATTCCGACGAGGAGGACTGAGTTATGGCAGAATCCCGATGTTTTGAGGATTAGTAGAGCGTAGGATGATCTACAGCTAGTGGTTTTCTTTTGGTAGTCTGTACCTAACGCTAATCGTATTTATGAAATGTTGTTTATGTTTATCTTGTCCATGCTACCCCTTTGCTATGTATGCTTGTGTGTATGGATAGGAGGCACGCTTCCGCAGGTATGAGAATTTGGCGCAAGTTGCGTCGTCTGGTCGCGACGAAGAGAAAGTATCCCTAGGCCGTCGCTTATCGTGAACCAAGCGAGCGCGAGGTGTATCTTCAGCAGGAACGGGATGCCACGTTCCCGAGAAGGGATCCGGGGCGTGACAGCGTTCCCGAGTAGGGATCCGGGGCGTGACACAACATATCCTAGGGGACCAATTTTGAGCAAAAAATAATTTTCCTTATTTTTTGTATTTTTCTGCATTTTATTTTCAAAAATTCATAAAAAAAAAATCCATAAAACGTCAGAAAATTGAAAAATCAACTTTGGAGACCTCAACATAGCCTAGGGGACCAATTTTGAGCAAAAAATAATTTTCCTTATTTTTTTTGTATTTTTCTGCATTTTATTTTCTAAAATTCATAAAAAAAACTCCATAAAAAGTCAGAAAATTGAAAAGTCAACTTTGGGGACCTCAGCATAGCCTAGCGAACCAATTTTGAGGAAAAAATAATTTTCCTAATTTTTTGTATTTTTAATATTTTCAAAAAATAGGAAAATAATAAAACAATTAATAAAAAATAGCATTTCAAGTCAGAAAATTACCAAAAAACAATTAATAAAAAATTACCAGAAAATTACCAATGGTGGAAACAATTTTTACAGAAAAGGGGCCTAAGACTTTAGATTTTGCAAAATGGGTTCTTGGGTCAAATTTAGAAATTGGGTTTTTACATTAATCTTCGGGTTAATTGACATGAAATGTCATTTACCTAATGCATTTGATGCCATAGAATTCAATTTTGGGGTTTGATTCGCCTAATTTTGACTTTTGGAGGGCTAATTTGAGAAATTTTCATCAACCGGGTCAGTCGGGTCGGGTCAGATCCGACCCGACGACCCGGTCAATCGAACTAAAGTCAACTGACCCAAGTCTGTTTCTCCTTCGCGCGGAGGAAGTTCAAACTAGCTGGGGAGATCTTAACCGGGAAATTCCATTGAGATTGTGAGGGATTTTGAAAAAATTGGTTGAAGATTTGAACAGATCTTGGAGGAGACTATCTCGGACGGGGGTTAGGCATTTGAAATTGGGCTTAAAAGGGACGAAAGAACTCAGATTTAGGCACCTTTTGGCCGGGAGAGAAATCGGACTGCAACTGGAAAATTAGAGCGATTGAGAGTAGACCAAAGTTGGAAACAATTTTGGCGTTCGTCGTTGCCTGAAATGGTAAGTCATAAGCTCGAGCTTGAGCTCTGCCCTCTAATGGCAGAACTCTGATTATTCTATAATTTTCCCTTTTTTTCGTATGCGTTTTACTCCTCATGCCTTCCTGATCCCCTTTGTACCTTCATTTTGCATTGCCGCTGCGCGGAAACCCCGATTTGAGCCATAAACCCTAGCCCATCCTGTCGTGAGTTGGTTAAGAAAACTTGGCAATCTAGAGCTCGATCAGGACCCCAGATAAGCTTCCTGAACTCTCTATGATGCTTCCTCGTGATTGAATTTCATGGTTATGCTCTGAATTGTATGATCTGATCTCCATAGATGCTCTCTGTGAATGTTTCGATTATGGCGTTTTGACCGTCAGATCTTGTTCGTGCTTGTATATGTTAATCTAGGGTGAAGTTCGAGTCGATTCGCATCGAAAATAGGTTGATCGGAGCCGAATCCACCATCGGATCGTCACCGGTATACTACGGCCACTCGTTAGGGTTTGGCGCAAGGAGGAAGACGAAGCGGACGTGGCTACGCCATGTCGGCTCGTTGACCAGTCAGAGTCGACGTGGCTACGACATAGCGCATACGACGGATGCCATGTCATTTCGTCCTATTGCAACCAAAAAGGTTGACGACAGACCCAGATCGAACGGTGGGGGTATTGCCACCTGTCGCGATCTGGGAATTTTCGGATTTATATTAGGTTTTTATATTAGATTTTCAAAATAAAAAATAAAAGATTGGATTGGACGGTCCAGATCGATTCTAAATCAGATCTGGACCGTCGGGTTTGGTGTCGAGATTGAACAGCTGAGATCAAAGTCTCCCATTTGATCTCGACCGTTGATGTTAGCAATAGGGTTTAACGGCCGAGATTGAGTCCCCTTTAGATGTGGCCGTTGATCTTAGTACGCGTATCCGAGGGCCATAGGTCAGCCACGTGGCCCGTTTTAGTCCGTCGGATTAGCCAGTATTAATAAATAGGTAATAAATCCAGAAAAATATAAAAACAAATTAGAAAAATTCAAAATAAAACACAGAAATAGAAATACGGCGTCGTTTGGGGTCTTGGGCCGGGTCTTTGGTTCAGTGGACCGGGCCGACCCGACCTGGTCCTAAAGATTAAATAAATAATTAAAAAAATCAAATAAAAATTCAAAAAGAGGCTAGAAAAATTAAAAAAAAGGGAAAAATATTCAGAAAATTCATAAAAATAGTAGAAAATTCCAGAAAAATCCCGAAAAATAGGGGAAGCTTAGAAATAGGAAATAGCTTTCGTAAAAAATAAAAAATAAAAAATAAAAAAAATAAAAATAAAAAAATAAAAAAAATTCAAAAATTCAAAAAAATTAGAAAATTCCATAAAAAAATTAGAAAAGTCTAGAAAAATTCCAAAAATCTTAGAAAATAAAAAAATTCCAAAAATTGTGAAAATTAAGGAAAACCCACATTCAACTGGTTTGACCTAATTTCACATTTTTGAAATTCCCAAACCTTCCAAAGTGACCATTTTGCCCTCTTGGTCAATCTGACCCAAATCATTCCAAATCAACCTTGAACCAAATTGGTATGTCCTCTAGGCTTTTCTATGACCCCCCCTAGGCCCACTTTGACTTGACTTGGTGTATCTCCTCTGCATATTGATTTATTTTTTTTTGCATCATTTACTTCCCTGATTATGATTGATAGGACAGATAATCCCACCTGCATGAACTCCTTAGACTTTTAGAGCTTACCTTACCCAATCTCGCATGCATGAATTCCTTAGATTAGGAAATCACTCAACTTAGGTACCGAAAGGGCGTCGACTTGCGGGTTGACGTAACTAGGTCCCCGAATCTAGATCTCTGGTTTTCGTAGGATCATACGATCTCTCCCAATCGTCTGATGGGGTTTCCAGTCATACCCTCCAATAAATGATTGGTGGCGACTCCGATGGCATGCACACTATGCACATGTCACCCGACCACACTAAGGTCAACTTCGATTTTAATTTTCTGACGCGATTTGGTATGGGCCTGGGAGGGCCCGAGCTAAGCCCAAATACCCAATGGGCCTAGCAATCTATTAGCTCCCTCGGGATCCTCGAAAATCTCGGGAGGGTCGCGACATCTATGATTGTGGATCAGTACGAGGGTGAGTTTGCCAGATTGTCCAAGTTTGCTCGAAGACCGATTGAGGATCCGTGGGACAAGGCATGAAGATTCAGAGAAGGTTTGAGACCTGAGCTGAAGAGTATGATAATCGCCACTGGATTGAGGGACTATAATGGGATTTACGAGCGAGCCCTAGCGATAGAACGAGATCTGTAGGAGAAGGCTGCCGCATCTGGATCGTGGTTTATGCCAGTGAGAAATTTCAGAGATTTTGGCAACAGGCCGATGAAGGACACCCGCAGGTTCGTTCCACCTGCGAGAAGGACCTTGGGAAAGCCGTCATACCCTAGGGGCCAGAACTGCTGTGACTGTGGCAGGAGGCATGGGAACAACCCTTGCCCGAGGAAGACTGGAGGATGCTTTGGGTGTGGTCAGATGGGGCACATTTAGAGAAACTGCCCGAAGAGAGGACTGAGACCCCCGTTCCAGCTGCAGCAGCAGCTGCAAATGGTGAATGCTCCTCAATGGAATCTGAACCGTCCACCTGTTCAAGGACGAGTCTACACAGTAGCGCGTAAGGATGCTAAGAACGCGCCTGGAGTGATCGCAGGTACCGTTTCTCTCTGTGGTCATACTGCGTATACTTTGTTTGATCCGGGAGCGTCGCACTCCTTCGTATCTGCACGTTTTGCTGAGTTAGCTGGATTGATGTTAGACCGTTGGATGTGACTCTGCATGTAACCACCCCATTAAAGGATAGAGTGATTATTGTGTTAGGATGTAAGGGGTGTAAGCTAGTTCTAGACGATAGAGAGGAAGAGATCGATTTAGCCGTTTTGCCTATGTTTGATTTCAACGTGATTGTTGGCATGGATTGGCGAGTTAGACATGGGGCAGTAATAGACTGTGGTAGAAGTATGATACAACTAAACCCAGTAAGCCACCCTAGGTATGAATTTAGGGGAAATCGAGGAGGAACATCGATCCCTTGGATTTCATTGTTGGAAGCGACCAAACTGATGGACGAGGGTTGTCTGGGATTCTTGGCATCACTGTCAGATTCGTCTGCTCCAGAAGTGAAGTTGGAGGAAGTACCTGTAGTAAGGGATTACCCGGACGTGTTTCCTCAAGAGTTGCCTAGTTTGCCACCAGAACGTGACGTGGAGTTTGTGATTGAGTTAGCACCTAGAACCGAGCCGATCTCGAAAGCACCGTATAGGATGTCGTTGTCTGAGTTGAAGGAGTTGAAGCTACAAATGCAAGAGCTATTGGATAAAGGATTTATCCGCCCTAGTGCTTCGCCATGGCGAGCTCCGGTACTGTTCGTTAAAAAGAAGGATAGATCGCTAAGACTGTGTATCGACTACAGGCAGCTGAATCAAGTAACGATAAAGAACAAGTATCATCTGCCAAGGATTGACGACCCTGTTTGATCAGCTTCAGGGAGCATGTGTGTTCTCCAAGATAGACTTAAGGACAGGCTATCACCAGCTGAGGATTAAGAAGGAGGACGTACCGAAGACTGCCTTTAGGACGAGGTATGGGCACTATGAGTTCACAGTTATGCCATTTGGATTGACGAACGCCGCAGCAGCATTTATGGATATGATTAATCGAGTGTTCAAGGAATTCTTGGATCAGTTCGTAATAGTCTTTATCGATGATTCTGGTGTATTCGAAGAGTTTTGAGGACCACGAGGAACATTTAAGGATTGTCCTGCGAACATTAAAGGAACACTCGCTGTATGCGAAGTTTAGTAAGTGTGAGTTTTGGCTGTGCAGAGTGGCGTTCCTTGGACACATAGTGTCTGGAGAAGGGATATTAGTGGATCCAGCGAAGATCGAGGATGTAGAGAAGTGGCCGAGGCCTATAACCGTGACTGAGGTGCGAAGCTTCCTTGGATTGGCTGGGTATTACATATGTTTTGTGGAAAGATTCTCGGTATTAGCATCCCCCCTGACACATTTGTTGAAAAAGGAAACGAAGTTTGAATGGACTGAGAAGTGCGAAAAGAGTTTTCAGGAGTTGAAGGATCGATTGACCTCTGCACCAGTGTTGACCATTCCATCTGGACCTGGAGGGTTTGAGATTTACAGTGATGCGTCATTAAGAGGATTGGGATGTGTCTTGATGCAGCATGGACGAGTAGTAGCTTACGCATCTCGATAGCTAAGGCCGCACGAAATGAATTACCCGACGCATGACCTGGAATTGACTGCGATTGTATTTACACTAAAGATTTGGAGGCATTACCTAGTGGGAGAGAAGCTTCAGATCTTCACGGACCATCAGAGCTTGAAGTATTTATTTTCGCAGAAGGAACTGAACATGAGACAGCGTCGTTGGATGGAACTGCTGAAGGACTACAACTGTGATATTCTGTATCATCCGGGAAAGGCGAATAAGGTAGCGGATGCTCTGAGTCGAAAGTCGAGCATTGCGCATATGATGGTCAAGGAATGGACGTTGTTGGAGGAAATTAGAGACTCTGAGTTTAAGATGGAGGTTGGAAGCCTTTTAAGTCTGATTGCTACTTTGCAGATCGAACCAGAGATTCAAGTAAGGATCAAAGAGTTGCAGTCTACGAACCTAGACATTCAGAAGATTATGATGATGAATGCAGATGAGAGGAAGGCTGAATTTCAAGTAACTGCAGATGGAGTATTGAAATTTAAAGGACGTCTGTGTGTGCCAAACGATGAGGAGTTGAAAGAAAGGATTTTGTCTGAGGCGCACAGAAGCAACTACAGCATCCATCCAGGAAGTACGAAGATGTATCAGAATTTGCGTGAGCACTACTGGTGGAATGGAATGAAGGTGGATGTGGCTAAGCATGTAGCCACGTGTCTGACGTGCCAACAAGTAAAGGCACAGCATTGCAAGCCTGGAGGACTGTTGCAACCCTTGGAGATCCCAGAATGGAAATGGGAGCATGTTACTATGGATTTTGTGACAGGATTACCGAGGAGTCAAAGAGGGAATGATTCGATTTAGGTTATAGTGGATAGGTTGACCAAGTCTGCACATTTCATTGCAGTACGAAAGGATTCTACGTTGGAAAAGTTGGCTGATCTGTATGTGAGGCAGATTGTGAGACTGCATGGAGTGCCTGTAAGCATTGTATCAAACAGAGATCCTCGTTTCACAGCCACGTTTTGGAAGGGTCTGCAGGGTGCTTTGGGAACAGAGTTGAGATTCAGTACAGCCTACCACCCTTAGACAGATGGTCAGTCGGAAAGGACTATACAGACTCTGGAGGATATGCTGAGAGCGTGTGTAATAGATTTCAAAGGTGGCTGGGAGGAACAGTTGCACTTGGTGGAATTCGCTTACAACAACAGTTACCAACAGAGCATCAGAATGGCTCCGTTCGAGGCATTATATGGAAGGGCCTGCAGAGCTCCGATCTGTTGGGACGAAGTTGGTGAGAAAAGGATAACGGGCCCAGAGTTAGTTCAGTAGTCAATTGAGATAGTCAGGGTGATCAGAGATAGGCTGAAGACAGCCCAGAGCAGACAGAAAAGCTATGCAGACAAGCGACGTAAGTCATTGGAATTCCAAGTTGGAGATCATGTCTTTCTGAAGGTGTCGCCGATGCGAGGATTGTCTCGATTTGGCAAGAAAGGAAGGCTAAGTCCCAGATTTGTAGTGCCATTCGAGATTTTGGAGAAGATCGGGACACTAGCTTATCGTCTAGCACTGCCACCGAACTTATCGCAGATTTACAACGTGTTTCATGTATCGATGCTCCGGAAGTACGAGCCAGACCCCAGCCATATACTTGATCATGAAGTTATTGAAGTGGATGACCGCGTCTCGTACGTGGAGAGGCCAGTCAGAATCGAAGATCGAATGGAGCAGGTCTTGAGGAACAAGACGATTCCGTTGGTCAAAGTTATCTAGGAGCACCATGGGACTGAAGGAGCAACTTGGGAAAGTGAGGACGAGATGAAGAAGAGGTATCCGTATTTGTTTAAGTAGTCCAGTGTAATTTCCATTTTGGTTGTAAGGTCTTGTGGATTGTAAATTTCGAGGATGAAATTTTTATAAGGAGGGAAGAATTGTGACAGTCTGAAAATTCGACCCATTTTATCTGCATTTCTAAATGAATGGGAATACTTCGTTAATACACTCTGATCGGCGCTCACTCAGGATTAGCTACCCTGGGATGACCAACCGAAGGAGAAAGGCTATCTGGGAAGAATTTCCCAAACAGCCGCCCGTTGGTCTCAAATAGAGACAGAGTCGGTATTTAATGAAATTGACCACGAAATGAAATCCGACAATGGAAAATCGAATTAGTAAGATAAACACAATTGAGTAATGGAATCAGTTTCAGAAATGTCGCCAGAAGGGCAGACAGCCGGTGTACGTCGTGAAGCAAGACGTGATTGGAAAATTACTGAAATGCCCCTGGTAAATGCTCAGTCCTTAGAATTAGTTGAATTAGGATTTTTGAGGGTAGATTCGGTAGATCGAAATCAAATCTCTTCTGAAATTCGTTCGCGCTCGGGACCCGATCGGTGCATTTGGCATGCAAATCGAGGCAAGTCAAATCAGTTGTCAAATCAATCAATGTCTTGTTAATCACATCAATCATTCATGGCACAATTTCCAAGGTAATCTATCAAGTCAAATCCAAGTACAATTCAAGAGTACATATCTCATCCATCTTACTATTCCAACCACCCCACTACCAAATTTGAATTGTTGGCAAATCTTGAATAAAATCTTATTATCTCTCTCTCCTCACTCTCCCTCCCATTCGGCCGAAGCTCCTTCCTCCTCCCTCTCCCTCACGCCATCTTCTTCTTCCTCTCCTCCTTCTTATTTCGTCCGCCGGCCACCTTGCACCGCCGACGGGAGCCGTTCACCCTCCAATCCTGTCGGCCGCCACCACCATCACCTTGGCGTCACTTGGTAAGCCTCCTTGGCCCATCCCCTCTTCATCTTGTGATCTTGGAGACCCCGACCTGACCCAACCCTCATCTCTCTCTCGATTTCTTCTCCAGCCACCGCGAGCTTCACCGTCGTGCCGTCCGCCTGCAACTTCACCGTCGGCCGCCCGTCGTCCTTGACATCCCTTGGTAAGTGTCTCAAGCCTAGTGTCTTCATTTTCCTTGGCCATTTGATCCCATTTGTTGACCAAACTCGGCCATTTCCTCCTAGGGTGAGAACTTCACCGCTCGTCCGCCTTGTTCCCGTCATGCCACCGCCGTGTTCCACCTCCACCGGTAAGCTTCACTCCTAATCATAGTCTAGGCTAGTTGTATATGGGTGTGGCATGTGGTATTCATGGCTGGTGGTTTCGGTTTAGGCATAAAATAGGTGATTAAGGTTGGTTATTTAAGGCTAAATGGCAATTGGGTGAGTTGGGCTTCGAGAGGGGCTGATGCTAATGGGATTGGGCCTTGGAACATTTCATTTGGGCTGCGAACTGGTAGACTAGGCGTGTAGAGCTTGGGCCATGTAATGCTAATGGGCCTAGGGGCTTAATTTGGGCCAAATTAACCTTGTATAAGCTATCGGGCCTAAAATACTCTAACGGGCTTGCTAATGGACGAATTTAATAGATTAATTGGGCCTTAAAAATTATCAAATGTGGGTCGCTATTGTTGACTTGGGCGTGGATTAGTGGGCCGAAATGTGTAAGTGGGCTTGGAGGTTTAAATTCTGAACTAATTGGGCCTAAACTAAACAAATTGGACCTAAACTGTAATGAGGGGCCTTAATGGACGAAAATTATAACTTATTGGGCCCAAACTATCATCTTGAATATTAAAATATGAGGTCCAATAATGTATATGGGCTTAGGATAGCAAATTGGGCCTAAAATAGTCAAATTGGGCTTAATGGGTTAATGATTAAAAATGGGCTTGGGCCTTGCGCGAAATTAATATAATAATGGGCCCAAAATTTACATCTTTTAACTTAAGAATAATTGTGGGCCTTGAAACTTGAAATGGGCCTTAGGCCCAATTAGACCTGAATCGATAACCCGAGTCTTAATCTAAGTCAACTCTGAATCATTAAAACCCAAGACAACTAAGACATTAATCGTGGGTTACTGGTCCCCTGGGAACTAACATGGGGTTCTGGGTTTAACTGGGTGGCTGAAAACGACTGGATCGAATTCCAATTTCGTTGGGTTCCCGAGATTACGATAGTCACGATTGAATTTGCTTAGTGAATTGATTGTAGAGCATTGGGCCTTCGTGACGCCGTTCTGCTAAACGTAGTGGGTCACTCGTACGATTCTTTGATGTGCTTTGTTCCTGTGCTTATGTACTATTGCATGCATGCTCTGTGACTAAATTGCTATTGAAATCATTTGGGCCCCGCATACATTAAGATCATTGCATGAGTTATCAGAGATGTGACATGAGAGTGAGCCCCAGAGGCGTTGTGGCATTTGCCGGATGGCACTGTTGGATGCGCCCTGATGGGATTTGGAGTGATAGGTGGGCTTGATCCGTTGGAATTCGTTATAGCCGGTTGAGGCTTGAGCATGATCCGTCGGGATCCGATATGGCCGATTGAGGCCTGCATCATTTGCATATGCCATCATGGTTGATTGTCTGTTATTACCCGTCTGTGTTATAAGATTTGCATTGTTTTGCGTTACGCGCTCGTTTATACGTTGGGGGTCTGGTACCGAGGTGAGCTGAGAGTGTCTGAACCTTGGACCGTAAACCCTAGTTCACTGGTTAGGACCGACCCCACTTGTATACTCTACCCTATGCTAAGATTAGTGGTGAGCTTGCTGAGTCCTCGACTCACTGGCAGTGGTTGCCTTCTTTTTCAGATCCTGGACGCCAGTGATGGCTGCACCACCGATGCTTTTTGGATTGCTAGTATAGATGGATACCCAGGTCACCCTCCATTTTGATATGCATGCCGTGATGTGGCATAGGCACGTGACGACTGTATTAGTAGATCAGGGTGGACCCTACCTTGTACCCCATAGGTTCGAGGCGTGGTTTAGAGAGGGCCTTTATGGTTTTGAGGGACCCCAGCGAGACTCTCCGATACCTATGGAGGAGGACCCGTTCTGGCTACAGCCTGCCGAGTATGGAGGCCAGGTGATCGACCCCGACCCGCTGCAGGAGTTGCCGTCTCCAGGCCGCTATGAGATTGACGGCCATGAGGAGAGCGATGCCATGGACACCGACGAGGAGGATCCAGAGGAGGATCCCGAGGAGGAGCCTGAGGAGGACTGAGTCCTATTGTTGCTGGTTTAGACTTTCGGTGTTTGCTCGAGCGTAGGTCTTGGCTGTAGGTTGTGGTTTTCTTTTTGGGGTCTGTACCTAACGCTTATGATATGTATATATTGTTGTTTGTGTTCATTCCGTTCATACTACCCCTCTATATTGTATGTATGCATGTATGGTTAGGAGGCACGTTTCCGCAGGTTCGCAAGTTTATTGAAGTACGCGTCGTTTGGTCGCGACGATGAGATTTCCCGGGCCGTCGCGCGTCGTAAGCCTAACGAGCGTGAGGAGAATCTTCCACAGGAACGGGATGCCGCGCTCTCGAATGGGGGTTCGGGGCGTGACAGTTGACCTACCATACGGGTCAAATCTCAATCCAATTGTAATCAATAAAATCCTTTCACTAGGAATCTACTATGGGGTGACCTACCATACGGGTCCTAGTTCAACCACTCTAAGGTTTTCTTATAACGAATCCTTAGGTTTCTATTCCCTTTTCAGCAGAACAGCCAACAATTGCGAGGCGAACAGGTAAGTTGCAGATAAATCCTTTGCCTCTCTATCTCTCCCTCACTTCATAAGAGCCTCATCCAACCGGGCTTGAATCAGAACTTACACAGAAAGGTATTGGAAATCAAATGTCACGACTCTTTTTATTTCATTGTGTTGAGTCAATTAGAATTCAAGTGTCGTTTTGTCTTTGAAATGAACCTCTACCGAGATTCCTTTCAAAGAGGGGCAGCTGTTGACACTTGATTTTTAATTATTTTTTTATTTTCAAAAATTAATAGAAAATCCATAAAAATTCATAAAATTAAAAAAAATCAACTTTGGGGACCTTGGCCAAACCTAGGGAACCAATTTTAACTAAAAAATGATTTTTCGTATTTTCAGTATTTTTCGATATTTTTATTTTCGAAAATTCATAAAAAAAATCAAGAAAAAATGAGAAAATTGCAAAATCAACTTTGGAAGCTTTGGCCAAGCTTAGGCAACCATTTTTGAGCAAAAATAATTTTTCGTATTTTTTTAAATATATCGTTTTGAAATTAGGAAAATATTTCATAAATAATAGCATTTGAGGCCACAAAAATACATAAAAATAGTCAATATTTTTCTTTTAAATCTCTTTTCATGTTAGCCACCACAAATTTAAAAAAAAATCCAAAAATTCAATTCGGGGTCGTGTATTCCTTCACGAGCATAATCTCGAATCAGGCCTAAAAAATTCAATTTGAGTCAATTTATTTTCATTTTTCACTTTTAGAAGTTGTGACATTATTCTCTAATATTCTAAATTTTCATCTTGGCCCAATTATACTCAAAATAACTCAATTTTACAAAAGAGCTTTAATTAAATTTTGCGGCAAGAAATGAGTTTAAATTTGATATGCGATGAATTTCGACTAAGCATAGGAGAGGTGTGTTGAAAATTTTGAGGAGATTTAGACTTAAAGAAATTTTTTTTTTCTGGAACTAAATTGCAAATACTCAAAATCTCAAGGACTAGAGTGTAAATACCTAACTCTTAAGGGATTATTTTGCAAATAACAAAAAGAAGAGTTAGTTGAGAAATTAGAAGGGAAGATGAAGAAGATGAGATGGAGAAGAGAAGATGTAGAAGAGGAGATGGAGAAAATAAGATAAGAGAAGAGAAGATGGAGAAGAATGAATGGAGAAAATAAGATAAAAGAAGGGAAGATGGAGAAGAGGAGATGGAGAAGAGAAGATGGAGAAGAATGAATGGAGAAAATAAGATAAGAGAAGGGAAGACGGAGATGAAGAAGAGTTAGTGGAGAAATTAGAATGGGAGATATATATAGAGAAGGGAAGATGGAGATGGAGAAGAATAGGTGGAGAAATTAGAATGTGTGATAGAGATGAAGAAGGGAAGATGAAGATGAAGATGAGTTAGTGGAAAAATTAGAATGGGAGATATAGTTAATGGAGAAATTAGAATGGGAGGTAAATGAGTGAGCTATAAAAGGAGGAAGAAGAGAGCTTGAAAAGGGGGATTTTTGGGGTGAGAAAATTTTAAATGTTTGAGAGAGTTTGGAGAGATTTCAAGAGAAAAAATTTTGAAAGAGAAAAATTCGCCGCCGTGGAACAAGCCTTGGCGACGCGACGGATTCATCTCCAACGAGCTCTAGGCACATCAGCATGTGCATTTATCTGGTAACTCAATTTTTCGTGTTTAGATGACGAAATCTCGAAAACCAATATACTGAACATTCGTAGATGACTTCGAGATCTTCGATTTGATATATTATGGCGCAAAAATGGATATCGTTTGCTATGTCAAAAGGGTCCCCAAATTGAGAGCAGAAATTTGGAAATATGGTGATCAGAACCTGAGATGGAATTTTTCTGATCTAACCTTTCACGCTAAATGGTTTTCCATGGGTTATTCTAGACTTTGTTTCATAAAGACCTCTTCATGACATTTGTTTATAAGATCTTAATGCATAACATATAAAAAATACAAAAATATTCATGCACGTTTCGTATTTTTAATGCATTTAATGAAATCATGCATTTCTATTGGCGTCCTTGAGTCTGAGTGTTTTTCTGTGCATGGTCATATTGATTCGTAGTTATCTCATGTTTAGAGTCTTCTTTTGAAACTTCACAAAAAATAAAAGTTGTTCATTGGGGTCTTGTTTAGTAGACTGGAAAGTTTGGTGCATTAATTTTGAGATTTGAGTGTCCATTTGAGCTTAATCCTGAAGTATATCTGTTTTGTGAAATTTGTTTGTTTGCTGCTGAGCTCCCATGAAAAACCATTTTCTACACGAAATGAGTGTCTCTTCAATAAGAATGTAAAACATGAAAGTTGTCAATGACACATTTTTGCATCCACATAAAAAAGCTTAGAATTTTTGCATACATTTCATTATTTCTTTTGTATTTTATGGTTACTGCTTTCTCCCTAAGAATGTTCACGGACAGTATGGTTTAATTCGTATTTTTTTGTGTTAATACATTGGAAAATGTAAAAAATGGTCTCAATGAAGTTTAATCAGCACGTGTTAAACTTTCTTTGACCGTTTGAATTGTCTTAACTCATTGGTGATTGTGCATGTCCGATTGGATAGTTCATTATTTTCATTTGGCTTTCGGCCCGATGCTTTGAAGACTGGAGTATGACCGATGTCCATTCCGGTCCGTTTTGTTGTACTCCCAACCCACGAGGCTTGGCGACGGGTGTTTGATCGATGTCCACTCCGGTCCATTTTTGTATTCCCGATCATGTCTCGGGTTTTATTTAATTGGTCTCTAATTAATCACCCGACGAGTTGCGGGTTTTATTTTCACTATCTTTAGGGTAGTTTTATTTTACTTGCTCTCTCTTCACATCTTTGTTTGCTTTTGGTGATTTTGCAATCTTTTATAATACATCAAAAATCTAAAAAAAATGTAGAAAATCCAAAAATACAAAAAATGTGGAAAATATAAAAATACAAAAAATGTCTTTGATGTGCATTTCATATAGTATAGCTCATGCATATTTTGCCATGTCATATACACATATTCACGTACGCATGTCCATGTTCGTATGTCACGTACGTATGTCGTATTCGTGTATTCATGTTGCATGTCGCGTATGCATGTCTACGTACGCATGTTACGTACGTATACCGTATTCGTGTATTCATGTCGCATGTCGTGTACGTATGTCACGTATGCATGTTGTATTCATATATCCATGTACGTATGTCATATTCGTTCGTCTACGTACGTATGTCATTTGTATATCTACGTACGCATACCGTATTTGTACGTCTACGTTCTCATGTCGCATTTGTATGTCTACATTTGCATGTTGTATTCATATGTCTTCGTATTCGCATGTCATATAAATTAGATTTCATATTGCATGTCATCTAAAATAGGATTCATACTTATTTGCATCAAAACCCAATTTTTTAAAAGCCATCATGCATGTTCATCATAATTGTCATGTAATCTAGAATGCATAAATCATGTAGTTTCATGTCTTAATTGCATTTATGTAATTGCATTTGCATTGCATGCATTTAAAAAAGAAAACCCAAAAAAATTGCACATTTGAATTTCAAGTGAAAATTCATCAAAATTGCCAAGTTGAACATTTTCATGAAATTGGTACCGAAAGGGCGCTAGTAGAAATATTAGCGTAACCAAGTCCCCAAACTCATTAATCTCTGGTTCGTAGGAATAAAGTATTTCTCTCGATGCTTTATTTAAGTATCTAATTAATCTACCCAAAATGATTAGTGGCGACTCCAAGATAAATCCTTCTTTTAATGAAATTGAACCTTAGTCACGATTCGGTAGAACTTGGGAGGGTTCGAATTAGGCTAGTTAATTCAATTTAATTAACCTAGTAATCCATTAACTTTAAAAATTGGGAAACCGATTTTTTCGGGTCTTGACAGTTAGACATGGGGCAGTTATCGACTGCGGTAAAAGTATGATACAACTTAACCCAGTAGGCCACCACAGGTATGAATTTATAGGGAATCGAGGAGGAATGTTGATCCCTTGGATCTCGTCGTTGGAAGTGGCCAAACTAATGAGCGAAGGTTGTCTAGGATTTTTGGCGTCAGTGATGGATTCGTCTGCTCAAGAAGTGAAGTTGGAAGAAGTGTCCGTAGTGAGAGATTATCCAGATGTGTTCCCTCAGGAGTTGCCTGGTTTGCCCCCAGAGCGTGAAATGGAGTTTGTAATTGAGTTGGCACCTGGGACGGAACCGATCTTTTGTGACAGTTTGAAAATTCGACCCATTTATCGGAATTTCTAAATGAATGGAAATATTTCGTTAATACACTCTGGTCGACGCTCACTCAGAATTAGCTACCCTAGAATGACCAACCGAAGGGGAAAGGCTACCTGGGAAAATTTTCCCAAACAGCCGCCCGTTGGTCTGCGATAGAGACAGAGTCGGTATTTAATGAAATTGACCACGAAATGAAATCCGACCGTAGACAATCGAATTAGTAAGATAAACACAATGCAGAAATGGAATCAGTTTCAGAAACGTCGCCTTAAGGGCAGACAGCCAGTGCACGTCGAAAAGCAAGATGTAAACGGAAAATTACCGAAATGCCCCCGGTGAATACTCAGTCCTTAGAACCAGATAAATTAGGATTTTTTAGAGTGAATTCGATGTATCGAAACCAATTCTTGTCTGAAATTCGTTCGCGCTTAGGCCCCAATCGGTGCATTTGGCATGCAAATCGAGGCAAGTCAAATCGGTTGTCAAATCAATCTAATGTCTTGTCAATCACATCAATCAATCATGGTTCAATTCCCTAGGCAATCCATCAAGTCAATCTAAAATCACATCAAAGTACAACCATCTAATCCCTAATACTATTACCCCATTACCTAATCCCACTAACTTGTTTTGATTTCATTAAGTCTAGGAAAATGTCTCTCTCTCCTCCACCTTCCTCCCATTCGGCCGGCCACATCCCCTCCTCCCTCTCTTCTTCTTCTTTCCCTTCTTCCCTTCGTCCGCCGTGGAGCACCGCCCGATGCCGCCATTGCCACTCCGTCGTCGTCGTCGACCAACCTTTCTCCAAGCCATCTAGGTGAGCTTTTCTAGCCTTCCTTCTCCATGTTTCGGTGGCCCACGAATGCCACCATGAGCTCGAACCGACCTCACTCTCCCTCTCTTCTTCTCGGTGCCGTCTAGTCGTCCGCCGCCCGTTCAACGCCAAGCCGCCACTGTTCCGCCTCCCGTCGCCACCACCGACCATCCCCAACCCTCGGTGAGTCTTCCTACAACCCTTCCCTTGAATTTCGTGGCTCAACTCCACCCCTTGATGACCCAACCAGCCCCGATTCTCCTCTTAGGCCGAGAGCTCCAATCAGCTGTTGGTGTCCAAGCTTCCTCCACCGTTCGTCCCAGCCCTTATTTGGTAAGTTCTACCCCTAATCGTAGCTTAGGTTGGCTGTGTATGCATGTGTGGAAAGGTATTAAGGGCTAGTGTTTGTGATTAGGGGGCTTAATGTGTGATTTGAGTTGGTTTATTTTAGGCTAATTGGTAAGATTAGTGAGTTGGGTTGAACCATGGGCTTGGCAACTTAAAAGTGGGCTAGAGATTATCAATTATAGGCTGAAATTAAGGTAATGGGCGTGCAATACAATGGGCCAAGTGATGATAATGGGCTTAGGAACTTAATTCTAAGCTATTTGGGCCAAAACTAAACAATTTAGGCTTAAATTAAATGGTGGGCCACCTATGGACGAAAATTATAGTTTGTTGGGCCTAAATTAGGTCCTTGAATATTAAAATATAAGGCCCAATAATATACATGGGCTTAGGATAACAAATTGGGCCTCAAATGGTCAAATTAGGCTTAATAGGCTAACCTTTAGAAATGGGCTTGGGCCTTGCACGAATTTAATATAATAATAGGCCTAACTTATATTTTAAATTAAGAGATAAAATTATGGGCCTTGAACCATAAAATAAGCCCAAGACCTTATCGAACCTAAACCGATTAACTGGGCCCTAACTCAAACTAAGCCTAACCTTATTGTACCCAAAGGCATATAATGACTCTAATTCATTAATCATGGGTTACTAATCCCCTAGGAATTAACATTGGTTACTGGGCTTAGGCCGGGCCATTGGGTCAGTTGAAATGGAGCTCTAAGCTAAGGGTTCTGATGCTATACTCACTACGAACTGGTTAAATATGGGGATTCCTAAGCATGAGACATAGTTAAGTGGAAACCTACGTGAGGTATTCAATTTTACCGGGTTAGTCGAGGGACGTCCTGTAGAGTACCGAGATCGTCTGTAGTTGATCCGACTGATATGAGATTATTCCGCCGACTTCATGGCATGCTCCGCTCTTATGCATGTGTACTCTGTGATTGCATGTTCTGTGACTGATTGGCAGATGATACTTGTTCTTTATCGTTACTTGATTCAGCTGCTTGTAGTCGATACACAGTCTTAGCGATCCATCCTTCTTTTTAACGAACAGTACCGGAGCTCCCCATGGCGAAGCACTAGGGCGGATAAATCCTTTATCCAATAGCTCTTGCATTTGTAGCTTCAACTCCTTCAACTCAGACAACGACATCCTATACGGTGCTTTCGAGATCGGCTCGGTTCCAGGTGCTAACTTAATTACAAACTCCACGTCACGTTCTGGTGGCAAACCAGGCAACTCTTGAGGAAACACGTTCGGGTAATCTCTTACTATAGGTACTTCCTCCAACTTCACTTCTGGAGCAGACGAATCTGACAGTGATGCCAAGAATCCCAGACAACCCTCGTCCATCAGTTTGGTCGCTTCCAACGACGAAATCCAAGGGATCGATATTCCTCCTCGATTTCCCCTAAATTCATACCCAGGGTGGCCTACTGGGTTTAGCTGTATCATACTTCTACCACAATCTATTACTGCCCCATGTCTAACTAGCCAATCCATGCCAACAATCACGTCGAAATCATACATGGGCAAGACAGCTAAATCAATTTCTTCCTCTCTATCACCTAGAACTAGCTTACACCCTTTACACCCTAACGCAATAATCACTCTATCCTTTAACGGGGTGGTTACATGCAAAGTCACATCCAACGGTCTAACGTTCAATTTAGCTAACTCAGCAAAACGTGCAGATACAAAGGAGTGCGACGCTCCCGGATCAAACAAAGTATACGTAGTATGACCACAGAGAGAAACGGTACCTGCGATCACTCCAGGCGCGTTCTTAGCATCCTTGTGCGCTACTGCGTAGACTCGTCCTTGAACAGGTAGATGGTTCAAATTCCCTTGAGGAGCATTCACCATCTGCGGCTGCTGCTGCGGTTGGAACGGGGGCCTCAGTCCTCTCTTCGGGCAGTTTCTCTAAATGTGCCCCATCTAACCACACCCAAAGCATCCTCCAGTCTTCCTCGGGCAATGGCTGTTCCCATGCCTCCTGCCACAGTCACGGCAGTTCTGGCCCCCAGGGTATGACGGCTTTCCCAAGGTCCTTCTCGCAAGTTGAACGAACCTGCGGGTGTCCTTCATCGGCCTGTTGCCAAAATCTCTGAAATTTCTCACTGGCATAAACCGCGATCCAGATGCGGCAGCCTTCTCCTACAGATCTCGTTCTATCGCCAAGGCTTGCTCGTAAATCCCATTATAGCCCCTCAATCCAGTGGTGATTATCATACTCTTCAGCTCAGGTCTCAAACCTTCTCTGAATCTTCTTGCCTTGTCCCACGGATCCTCAATCAGTCTTCGAGCAAACTTGGACAATCTGGCAAACTCACCCTCGTACTGATCCACAGTCATAGATCCCTGGCGAAGCCTTATGAACTCTTTCATTTTTCTCTCTTGGGCAGCCTCTGAAAAGTACTTTCCGTTGAATGCTACGCAGAAAGCAGCCGAGTTCGGCCTCATGCCATCGAGGAAGACTCGCCCTCAGGTAGCCTTCCACCAGTCATTTGCAGTACCCTAGAGCTGGTAGGTCGCCAAAGAAACCTTTTCCTTATCAGTGCAACCCAACACAGTAAAAGTCTTCTCAAGCTGCTCAATCCACAAGGCAGCTACTTCTGGACCACCATTACCATCAAACTTCGACGGCTGCAACTTCAGAAACTGCTCCACTATATGATGAGTATGACGTCTTCCATTACCATGCCCATTGCCTCCATTGGCTCCATTCGCAGCGGCCAAAGCGGCCTCAGCTGCTTGGGCTACAGTGGCAGCTCTCTCAGCAGCTTGCCTAGCCATCAAGTTACTCACCTCAGTCAGAACTCTCATCATCTCTTCGATTCTAGGGTCTCCTTCAGGCTCAAGAGCCCTTGCTCATCCTCACTAACCACCCACACCTAAAACAAACGAAATTCCCATTCAGGAATTCAGAACTCTAGAACTAACAACCAAGCTTTCGTCTACTGTCGCGTCCACCGACATGTATATGCATGTAAATATTCGCTGCAGCTTAAATGCAGTTGAACCCGGTTGACATCTAGACTCAACCCAGTCAGTGCACAACCTAGGCTACTCTGTTCGCCACCTCAACTAGAAGCCTGTCGAGAGCCGCTTCCTTGATCAGGTCTCTGCCCTGGCGACCACTCCCCGCCCTCCTCATTTCTTGGTGCGAACAGTTGTCCTAAGTTACCCACAGACAGAGAGAATCCTGTTACACGTGTCCCATACCATGCTTCATTACAGTTTTTAGACGTCCCGTCAATCCTGTCCCACACCAGGCTGACGGTTACCAAATACAACAACATGAGATGCATGCACTTTTCAAATCCAAATTTCCAATTTAAATCGTTTTCATTTCTAAACCATTTTGCTTTCAATGTAGAAATCGTGCAATGCATGATGGTCAAGCAGCGCGTGACAGCCGACTAGGCATACAAACACAAGCAGCATCTAGCAAGCTAACCATTCAGCAATCAGCAATTAAGCGCCCTACTCATGGGGCTCTGCTTTAGAACCTTACCTCAGGTCCTGACGCACCTGCAGCTTATTTTATAACCACTATTGCGTCAGTCTATTCTAGGCAACCAGTTGAACTAATCATTCACATGCGCCAATCAATTCAAGCATTGTACCCTTCCTATCCTTAGGTCTAGGGTCTATCTAACTAACTACCCCAAAATCATCAGCCTTATCACTCCAAAACCTCGAACGGTCTCATATCGAGCTAACCTGGCTCTGATACCACTCAAACGGAGATGTCACGCCCCGAACCCCCATTCGAGAGCGCGGCATCCCGTTCATGCGGAAGATTCTCCTCACGCTCGTCAGGCTTACGACGCGCGACGGCCCGGGAAATCTCATCGTCGCGACCAGACGACGCGTACTTCAATAAACTTGCGAACTTGCGGAAACATCCCTCCTAACCATACATGCATACATACAATATAAAGGGGTAGTACGAACGGAATGAACACAAACAACAATATATACAAATCATAAGCGTTAGGTACAGACCCCAAAAAGAAAACCACAACCTACAGCCAAGACCTACGCTCGAGCAAACACCGAAAGTCTAGACCAGCAACAATAGGACTCAGTCCTCCTCAGGCTCTTCCTCGGGATCTTCCTCTGGATCCTCCTCTAGGTCCTCCTCGTCGGTGTCCATGGCATCGCCCTCCTTATGGCCGTCAATCTCAAAGCGGCCTGGAGACGGCAACTCTTGCAGCGGGTCGGGGTCGATCACCTGGCCTCCATACTCGGTAGGCTGTAGCCAGAACAGGTCCTCCTCCACAGGTATCAGAGAGTCTCGCTGGGGTCCCTCAAAACCATAAAGGCCCTCTCTAAACCACGCCTCGAACCTATGGGGTACAAGGTAGGGTCCACCCTGATCTACTAATACAGTCGTCACATGCCTATGCCACATCACGGCATGCATATCAAAGTAGAGGGTGACCTGGGTATCCATCTATACTGTCAATCCAAAAAGCATCGGTGGTGCAGCCATCACTAGCGTCTAGCGTCCTGGATCGGTGGAGGTGGAACACGGCGGCGGCACGACGGGAACGAAGTGGACGTGAGGTGAATTTCTCGGCCAAGGGATGTCAAGGACGACGGGCGGCCGACGGTGAGGTTGGTGGCGGACGGTACGACAGTGAAGCTCGCGGTGGCAAGTGACGCCAAGGTGATGGTGGTGGCGGCCGACGGGATTGGAGGGTGAACGGCGGCGGTGCAAGGTGGCCAACGGACGAAATAAGAAGGAGGAGAGGAAGAAGAAGATGGCGTGAGGGAGAGGGAGGAGGAAGGAGCTTCGGTCGAATGGGAGGGGGAGTAAGGAGAGAGAGATAATAAGATTTTATTCAAGATTTGCCAACAATTCAAATTTGTTAGTGGGGTGGTTGGAATAATAAGATGGATGAGACATGTACTCTTGAATTGTACTTGGATTTGACTTGATAGATTGCCTTGGAAATTGTGCCATGAATGATTGATGTGATTGACAAGACATTGATTGATTTGACAACTGATTTGATTTGCCTCGATTTGCGTGCCAAATGCACCAATCGGGTCCCGAGCGTGAACGAATTTCAGAAGAGATTTGATTTCGATCTACCGAATCTACCCTCAAAAATCCTAATTCAACTAATTCTAAGGACTGAGCATTTACCGGGGGCATTTCGGTAATTTTCCAATCACGTCTTGCTTCACGACGTGCATCGGCTATCTGCCCTTCTGGCGACATTTCTGAAACCGATTCCATTACTTAATTGTGTTTATCTTACTAATTCGATGTTCCGTTGTCGGATTTCATTTCGTTGTCAATTTCATTAAATACCGACTCTGTCTCTGTCTCAGACCAACGGGCGACTGTTTGGGAAATTCTTCCCAGATAGCCTTTCCCCTTCGGTTGGTCATCCCAAGGTAGCTAATCCTGAGTGAGTGCCGATCAGAGTGTATTAACGAAGTATTCCCATTCATTTAGAAATGCCAATAAAATGGGTCGCATTTTCAGACTGTCACAGTGATGGTCGCACCCCCTGTGCTTTTTGGCTTGCCAGTGTAGATGGATACCCAGGTTACCCTCCATTTTGATATGCATGCCGTGATGTGTTATAGGCATGTGACGATTGTACTAGTAGATCAGGGTGGACCCTATCTTGTATCTCATAGGTTCGAGGCGTGGTTTAGAGAGGGCCTGTATGGTTTTAAGAGACCCTAGAGAGACGCCCAGATACCCATGGAGGAGGACCCATTCTTTTTGCAGCCTGTCGAGTATGGTGGTGAGGTGATCGACCCAGACCTGCTGTAGGAGTTGCCGTCCCTAGGACGCTCAGAGATTGATGGTCACGTAGAGGGCGATGCCATGGACACCGACGAGGAGGATCCAAAGGAGGACCCCGAGGAGGATCCCGAGGAGGACCCAAAGGAGAAGCTTGAGGATTGAGTTCACTGCTGCTAGCTTAGATTTTGGGAGTTAGTGTGAGCGTAGGTGTCTCGACTTTAGGTTGTGATTTTCTTTTGGGGTCTGTACCTAACGCTCATTATGTATATATATTGACATTTGCTTATGGCTCATTTGTTCGTACTACCTCTCTGTATTGAATGCATGAATGTATGGTTAGGAGGCACGTTTCCGCAGGTTAACGAGTATAATGGATGGACGCATCGTTTGGTTGCGACGAAGAGACTCCTTGGGCCGTTGCGTATCGTAAACTAGGAAAGCGTGTTAAGCTTTAAAGGTAGGAACGGTACGTCGCGGGCTCAAATGGGGTTCGGGGTGTCATGCCCCGAACCCCAATCGAGCTCGCGATATCCCCTTCATATTGTAAGTCTCATCACACTCGTCGGGTTTACGCTACGCGACGGCCCAGGGAGTCTCTTCGTCGCGACCAGATGACACGTCCATCTTCTAACTTATGAACCTGCGGAAGCATGCCTCCTAACCATACATCCATGCATGCAAACAGAAGGATAGTACAAACAAAAGGGGCAAAAACATCAATATATACATATCATGAGCGTTAAGTACAGACCCTCAAAAGAAAATCACAATCTACGGCCAAGACACCTACGCTCACACTAACTCCAAAAGTCTAAACCAGCAACAGTAGGACTCAGTCCTCCTCAGGCTCCTCCTCGGGATCCTCCTCGGGGTCATCTTTTGGATCCTCCTTTGGGTCCTCCTCGTCGGTGTCCCTAGCATCTCCCTTCTCATGGCCGTCAATCTCGGAACGCCCTGGAGACGGCAACTCCTACAACGGGTCGGGATCGATCACTTGGCCACCATACTCAGCAGGCTGTAGGAAGAACGGGTGCTCCTCCATAGGGATCGGAGAGTCCCTCTAGGGTCCCTCAAAACCATAAAGGCCCTCTCTAAACCACGCCTCGAACCTATGGGGTACAAGGTTGGGTCCACCCTGATCTACTAGTACAGTCGTCACGTGCCTATGCCACATCACAGCATGCATATTAAAATGGAGGGTGACCTGGGTATCCATCTGCACTGGTAATCCAAAAAGCATAGGGGGCGCGGCCATCACTGGCGTCCTAGATCTGAAAAAGAAGGCAACCACCACCAGTGAGTCGAGGACTTAGCAAGCTCACCACTAATCCTAGCGTAGGATAGAGTATACTAGTGGGGTCGGTCCTATCCAGTAGACTAGGGTTTACGGTCGAGGGTTCAGACACTCTCAGTTACCCTCAGTACCCGATCCCCAACGTATAAACAAACACGCAGCTTATAGCAATGCAGTTCATACCATACATACAAGCAACAATAGACAGTCAACCCTAATGCCATATGCAAACTGAGGCAGGCCTCGATCGGCCATAACGGATCCCAATGGATCATGCCCGTCTATCTCTCCAATTCCCATCAGGGCTCATCCAACAGTACCACCCGACAAATGCCACAACTGCGTTTCTGACGTCTTACGTTGGCTACTCCCTTATCCCTCCACTTCCCCGCGTAACAACGATTCTGGGGCTCATTCACATCTCTAGTGACTCATGCCATGCTCTCAATGAATGCGGGGCCTAGATAATTACAAACAGTAATTCAGTCACAGAGCATGCATGCAATGGTGCATAAGTACGGGAACAGAGCATATCAAAGAATCATACGAGGAATTCACTACATTCTTCAGAACAAGCATCATGTAAGCCCAATGCTCTACTATCAGTCCCCCAAGTAAATCCATTTGAGTTTAACATTATCTTGGAAACCCATGAAACTGAAACTCGATCCAGACAATCCCAGCGATCGAGTCAAACCCAGTAGCCAATATTAGTTCCCAGGGAATTAGTAACCCGTGATTAATGAATTAGTGGTTTAATAGCTCTTCTTGTGTAATTGAATTAGGCTTGGCTTAGGTTAAGGCCCAAATAATAGATTTAGGTTCAAGTGGGCCTAAGGTCCAATCCAAGGTTCAAGACCCATTATTTATTTCTTAAATCAAATATATAATTCTGGCCCATATTTATATTTAAATTCGTGTAGGGCCCAAGCCCATTTCTAAAGATTAATCTATTAAGCCCAATTTGGTCATTTTAGGCCCAATTTGCTATCCTAAAGCCCGTGTACCTTAATGGGCCTCATATTTTAATACTCAAAATCAGAATTGGGCCCAATAAATTCAAATTTTTGCCCCACAATGGCCCACCACTCAAATTTGGCCTAATTAGTTTAGAATTAGGCCCCTAAGCCCATTTACATACTTTGTTCCATTATTGTACGCGCCTAAGCCCCAATTAATGTATTAAATTCGTCCATTCACAAGCCCACTAGCATAATTTAGGTCCGTTAGCTTATATAAGGTTAAATTTGTCCAAATCAAGTCCCCAAGCCCATTCTAACCCTTAGGCCCGCTACATACACGCCTAAACCCATCCACATCAGCCCACCAAATCAGTTTCAAGGCCCAAATGCATTACCATTAGCCCATATTTTGGCCCAAATCAACAATTGCCTAATTAGCCTAATGTAACTTAACCTTAATCACATATTAGACTCCCTAATTAACATGACCAGCCCCCAATACATCATTCCACATACATATACTACTAACCTAGACTAAGATTAGTAGTAGAACTTACCTAGATGGGCCGAAATTGACGACGGAAAAAGGCAGAGGATTTCGGTGGTCCGCGCGGTCCGACGGCCAACGGGAAGAGACCGGCAGTGGGGACTACTCTCGGCGATTCCGTGGCCTCCAAGGATCCTAGAACGACCAACAAACAAGCTAAGAAAGGTGAGGAACTGAAGGGAATAAGGGAGGCAAGGCCGGGTTCAAGTTGGAGCGGAACGACGAATGGGGTAACGACGGAGGATGGGGTTGGTTCGGGCTTTCCATGGGCATTCAAGCCGTGGAACACAAATGGAGATGAGCTAGGGAGACTTACCAAGGTGTGTCAAGGAGGATGGGCTGCCGACGGTGACGGTTGGAGGATGAACGGCACGGCAGACGGTGGAGGAGCTTGGCGGACGGTGGCGACGGCAAGGAGGAAGAAGAAGAGAAGAAAAATGGAGGAGAGGGAAGATAGGGGAGGGGCCGGCCGAATGGGGTGAGAGGAGAGAGAGATGGTGAGATTATAATGGCCAAAAATGAATTAGAGGTGTAAGTGGGGTAGGTATAATAGTGACATGGATTGATTTTGTACCTTGATGTGAGTCTTGATTGACTTGAGAGATTGCCTTGGAAATTGAACCTTGAATGATTGATGTGACCGACAAGACCTTTGATTGATTTGACAACTGATTTAACATGCCTCGATTTGCATGCCAAATGCACCGATCGGGTCCCGAGCGCGAACGAATTTTAGACTAGAAATGGTTTCGATTTACCGAATTCACTCTAAAAAATCCTAATTTATCTAATTCTAAGGACTAAGCATTTATCGAGGGCATTTCGATAATTTTTCCATTCACGTCTTGCTTCTCGACGTGCACCGGCTGTCTGACCTGCAGACGACATTTCTGAAACCGATTCCATTTCTTAATTGTGTTTATCTTACTAATTCGATTGTCCGTTGTCGGATTTCATTTTGTGGTCAATTTCATTAAATACCGACTCTGTCTCAGTTTCAGACTAATGGGCGGCTGTTTAGAAAAGTTTTTCCCAGGTAGCCTTTCCCATTCGGTTGATCATCCCAGGGTAGCTAATCCTGAGTAAGCGTCGACCAGAGTGTATTAACGAAGTATTTTCATTCATTTAGAAATTTCGATAAATGGGTCGAATTTTCAGACTGTTACACGGGGCGTGACATCCCCGTTCGAGTGGTATCAAAGTAAGGTCAGCTCGATATAAGATCGTTCGAGGATTTGGAGTGATAAGGCTGGTGATCTTGGGGTAGTTAGATAGACAGACCCTAGACCTAAGGACTAGGAAGGGTAGAACGTATGAATTGATTGGCGCATGTGATTGCTTAGTTCAACTAGCTGCCTAGAGTAGCACGAGGCTAAGGCATTTTAAACTAAGTTGCAAGTGCATCAGGACCTGAGGTAAGGTTCTAAAGCATAGCCCCATGCAATAGGGTGCTTGATTGCTGATTGCTGAATGGTTAAATTGCTAGATGCTATTTTTGTTTGTATGTCTAGTCAACTGTCGCGCGCTGCTTGACCATCATTCATTGTATGATTTCCGCATTGAAAACAAAATGGTTTAGAAATGAAAACGATTTAAGATAAAGACTTGGCACTTGAAAAATACATGCATCTCATGTTGTTGGATTTGGTAACCGTCAGCCTGGTATGGGACAGGACTAACGGGACGTCTAAAAACTGTGATGAAGCGTGGTATGCGACGCGTAGAATGGGGTTCTCTCTGACTGTGGGTAACTTAGTGTTGACACCTAATTTTTAATCATCTTTTCTATTAATAAAAAATCCATAAAATTGAAAAATCAACTTTGGGGACCTTGGTCAAGCCTAGGGAATCAATTTTGACCAAAAAATGATTTTCCATATTTTTGCTATTTTTCATCATTTTTATTTATAAAATTGAAAAATCAACTTTGAGGACCTTGGCCAAGCCTAGAGAACCAATTTTGACCAAAAAATAATTTTTCATATTTTCAGTATTTTTCGATATTTTTATTTTCGAAAATTCATAAATAAAAAAAAATCAAGAAAAAAATGAGAAAATTGCAAAATAAAATTTGGAAGCCTTGGCCATGCTTAGGTAAACATTTTTGAGTAAAAAAATAAATAAATAAAAAATAATAAAATAATAGTAATTTTTCTTATTTTTTTGTATTTTTTTAAATATACTTTTTAGAAATTAGGAGAATATTTGAAAATAAAGTGGCATTTGAGGCAAAAAAATAAAAATATATAAAATATAAAAATAAAAATATAAAATAGAAAAATGATGAGTCAATATTTTTCTTGTAATTTTCTCTTCATTTTGGTAAAAAAAAATAAAAAATTATTATTAAAATTTTTTTTAAATTAGTTCGAAATTGTGGTTTACCTAGTAGATCACAGTTTCGAGTTAATTACCAAAAATTCTAGAAAATTCGTTTTAGCTTTGTAATTTTTTATTTTTACATTTTTAGAGTCGTGACGTTGTGCTCTAATAGTCCAAGTTTTTCAGTAGCACTGATGGTGGAACAGAGACACTTGGGAATAAGTTTTTGAAATTGGTCAATGTGTTCCTAAGTATAAAAATTATGAGTTGATCATGCATGAATTATATATGCTTTATGGTTGTGGTCTGGGAGGTGATTACTACAATTGCTGCACTTGGAGGGTCGCCCGAGTGCAAAAGGGACTTTAGACAACCACTTCAGGGCCTCTCAGGACAATGAATGAAAAGGAGCAAGTAAAATGGTCGACTAGGGGGTCTAAGTTCGAGAAAGCTGATCGAGAGGAAGCATCCCTCAATTCGTTGAACTTGGAGCATATTACGGATGGAATTGCTAGTGGTGGCTGATGATTAAGGTTTTCGCGAAGGGAAAGCTACGTTAGAAAGGTTCCCTATTTTTGAAACCCAGAAACACACATCCAATTCTTTGAAAGAGTAATCTATTGCGGACAATCTCATGGAACGTGATGTAAGCTTGAAGAAATGCAGACAGCCATCTCTATCAACGCTTGGGAGGAAAATCACCTTGCTGAAAAAGTATGTCAACCGGACAGATCAGATCACGAGGAGAAACTCGGCGTACTGATAGGAAATGGGAAGTCAAACGTAGACCAGGCTCAGCTTCTGTTTTAGCTTGGACGCTCAGGCGTCCCGGTCGGGGCGGAGCACGAAGCCAAACGCTTCATTTTCTCGGTGCCTGCTAGAGCTCCTTCAAGCTGCCGATTGCTGATTTCGCAAAAGTCAATTAATGTGGTGTAGCGTTTGACTTAGAAACGACAAAAAATGGTTAGAAAGAGCGCCTCAGTTCAATGATTATATTGTATGTGTTCAGGCGATCGCGCCTGGGCCTGGATCACAAATAATCAGATCCCTCTATGCAGTCTGGATCCAATGGCAGAATGGGGAGAAGATTTCTGACGCGACTAAATGTCTGGTTCCGTTTCGTTCAAACTGTTGATAAGAAACATAGTGACGGTTCAGCCCATCCGATGCCGCCGAGTGGATCAATGCGTTATGGATGATAATTTAGAAAAAGCATTGGAAAGAAAGATGCTGCCGACAATTTTGCTGTGGGAGAGTGCTATTCGAAAACCCTGAGGCCAAGAAGAGGACGGTTTTTGGCCTCCTTTCACGCCCCAAAGGGGGCAAGAGTCAAAATAAAAAAGGCGGTCGGGACAAGAGGAGATGAGGATGGCCCATTAACAGAGGATGCATTAAAAAAATAGTGGGTGGAGAGCTACTGTAAAAAAAAAAAAGAGAGAGAAGAAGAAGAAGAAGAAGAAGAAGAGAAAAGAATAACGAGGGGTGAGGGGGATCTCCGATCTGGTTTTCTTTAAGGCACATCGAGGAAATGGAGGGAGAGAACGGGCGAGTTCAAGCAAACAAAAAAAGGAGAAGGCTCGCAAAGGGAACTGTTCTCGTATGGCATACGCTAATATAGATTCTGAAGGTGGAGGAAATGGATGTTTGCTGTGATTTGGGGACTTGATTGGTACGAGAACCAATGATGGACATAGGCAAGGACTCTATGTTAGGGTGTTTGTTCTGGATCCAGGTCACTCAAAGCCAGAAGAAGAAGAAGAAGCTGATGTCAGGCTTGATAGCTGTAACGTTGCTGGCATTCCTAGGTCTCAAATTAATGATGTATGCTCGGGAAGAAGGTGGTGATGAAGCACTTGTATATCACAAAAACGAAAGCTGCACTGGGGATACAAAACGAGAAATGCTCGCATTCTCTATGGGAAACCAACCAAGTGGTCTTGGGATAACAAACCAACTCCCCCCGGGAACGAATTCCACTCCCTTTCCACCACCACTTGCCGCCCATGTACCAAGATTTTCAGCTGCTGACCAGACTGCTTATGAACGACAGATGGCTCTAAGCAAAAGGGATGGCCATTGTAAGCTTCACTCGTGGGAGACACCATGATTAAAGGAACAAAGAGGCTCTTAGATGAAAAAAGAAAAGAAGGGAACGCCACAGGATAAAAAAAGTGGAAGACCAGAGTGGACAGGAGGCTGGCACCAAAGAAAAGGCGAATGGTTAGTGGAAACTTTCATAATAAAAGAGGGGCTACTTTCAGCAAGGCTCTCAAAAAAGAACGAGGATGGACATTAAGAAAAAAAAGGTACAAACTAACAAAAAGGGATGGGTCGTTGAGTAATCAATCCACGAACTCTCTCCCGGCCGGGAATCACCCCTGGACTCTCGTTCTCATCTTCCACCCGGCCCTAACCACATTGGACCTGGCTCTGGCCTCCAGGTAGTTCATCGTTAGGCATCTCCTGCACTGAAGGATAAGCAGACGCGCGTGTGACGACACCTAAAACTGTGACTTACCCACGAGTTCTTTCACTTAATTTTGGCCCTTCGCAACCAACTTGCCAAATTTGAAGCTGGATACATGGTTCTTTGGACAGCAATTTCCCATACACTTCTCCCTAATCATTCCATCTCCTTTCGACAAAATGTCACTTACTGCCTTCTGATGGATTCTGTGTTGTGATCCATTGATTCTCCGCACCTTCGATTCCCAGCTGTGGCCCAACCGAATTACAACTACAGAAGCTCCATCAGCAGCATAAATTTCCTAAGCAGCGTCAAGTTCAAAACATGGTGGTCCACCATGTGAGTGAGAAGTTCTGGGTCTAATCTGCAAATGGTGATTCAATGGCTGTTCTTGGATGTACCCATGGTTCTTTGGTAGTGATCCTGCTAATCGTGAAAGGGAGCTCGTGATTCACATTTCACCCCAGCAGGGATGGGCATGGCCTGATTTGTGCATAGAGGGGTCCTGGGCATGTAAGGGCATTGCCCTTTGATGCTTGTATGCTCATGTGTCTGAGAATTTGTATATCTTGATACGAGAGGCCTAAATGGATCCAAGAATGGAGTAGGATCTTCCTCTTGTTTCGGTAAGAATAGAACAGAGTAGAGCAGTCACTAAAGTCTTGACGGGGAGTAGTCCCAGCCTCTGTTCCAACTCCAAAAGATGTAGTTGTCCTGAGCAATACCTTGGAGTTCAACAGGAGAATACCTTCGATTATCTACTCACAGGAAGGATGTAAATTATAAAGAAATCCAGGATGTGATGATTATGTAGTAGATTTGGCGGGTGCAGTTCTTGACATGAAGAAAATCCACTTGGCGTTCGTTGGGTTTAAAGTCAATGATCCAATAAACTCAGACTTATCTATCTTCTTGCAAGTCTCGACAGCCGCGACAAGCTCCATACGGGATTGCTTCTCTTAGCAAAGCCATGCCTAAGAAATGAACATGGGACAAGCAAGCATCTAGCATGGGAGAATGGGCGAACGCAGGGCGATGGTCAACCTATACACAGCAGCAGCAACTCTGGTGGCAACTCAATGCGGCACCGAGAACCATTTCGGCCGCACATGAAGCGGAAGATGAAGTCCTTGGGAAGTCTGAGATTGACATTAATCATCAAGAATGATGCTGAAGACGAAGAAGTGAATATGGCCGTGGCAAAGAGTGAGGCCAAGTAGTTCCAAAGACGAAAGAACGGCAACGACGAAGTCAGTTCAGCGAAGTTGGACGCTGGAATCGAATTTCCACCTCGAGACAAAAATGATGTTTCCTTTGTTCGCGCGACCGACACACGAACACCTCGACAGGAGTATGCCATCTATCGCAGCATACACTTTAGTTTTTCCCTCGTCGTGCCTTGCCATTTCCGCGACGGCGTTGCATCAGCTGTGGCGTGGCCAGCGACTTTGCTACACTGGACGGTGTCTCCGGCGGTGAGTGGTGGCAGAGCAAACCCGCGCCCCTTGAGCGACTTCTAGATAGCGTCCACTAGCTCCATCCTCTTCAGCCACCAATTTTTCCGAAGGACATGCAGATTATCATCACAAGCTTCACCCACAACCCCAGAGCCTGAGTTTCGCCTCCACCGCCACCACTACGGATGTTAATCGGAGCATGAGCTGTAGCTCCGAGGCCACCCTCACGGTGGCTTCGTCCTCGGCCCATGGGTCTTTCTCCTCCTGCACCGCCAAGCCCGACCACCCTCCAGCCACTAAGGAGACTCAGAAAACAACTTCCATTCCAGCCATTACACAGCCACCGTCGCCCACCCTATAGCTGCGATTTAACGGAGCCAAAGTGCTTCGCACTCGCTGGACCGTCTTCCTCGGGTGCCAACATTCTCGCCAACATTCTCTCGCGGACGGCTGTAGGTGTTCTGACCTTTGGCCGGTGCACTCCCTTTAGCTTTCTCGTCGCCCATAGACCAGCGTCATATACGAGGGGGCGAAGTCCACCCTCGGGAGAAGAAAGACGACCTTAATGCCCACCGAAGTTATGTCCAATTGTCCATGACCTCTCCGCCCGTTGCAGCATAATCACTCGCCTTCACTCCTAGCTCTCTTTCCCCTGTCGCATCCTGGAACTACTTCATCAAATCCAAGTTTAAGCAGATGATCTCTCTATTGAACCATGCTATCTACAACCGCTTTCGTCATGCCACATAGAGGGAAGAGATCGAGGCATACACTGGAGATATGAAGCTACGTGACAAGGGTTCCCGCTTCTTGTCTCGAAGAAGTTGCCATATGGTCTTTTAAAATGCAGTTGATAAAATCATTAACTGCTTTCTTCCACCATGTTGCGTTTCCTTGAGCCCGTCCGGGTGCATGTCAAATACCATCAAGTGACCACAACTCTTTTGGAATACCAATCCTTAGAGCAAGAACCAGAAAGTCCATTGATTCCGCTGCTGTGAAAGGAGTTTAAGGACAAAAGGAAGTGCTGGAGACAATGGTGACGAAGATGGTGGAGATTTTGACCGAGTTCTCGATTTTTCCACGAATGATGACGTCGGTTCGTTGAGATTATATTGTATGGGGGGATCATCAGAAATTGACCCCTGAATGTGGGTGGACGTCATGTTCGAACCTAGCAAAAGGAATGCTAAAATGAAACGTCCCGAAGCCAAATATCCTGAGTTGGTGCGCATGGTTTTACTAAGTCTGCCCAGTTGTATGGGTACTTCGCGGTATCATCACCTCTCAGCTAAAGGACGTGATGATTGTTGGACTTTCCTTCAGGGCAGCTGGAGATTCGGCCGCAGCAAGCCCAGTTCCGAAGCATTCAAGTTGGGTGTAAGCGCTGTGGCATTCCTCGGCATGACATCTACATCGCTTGGTATTCGACCTCCGTGGCCCTCGCTCATGACCAGAATGGTACTACCTAGGAGTCTTCCCAATTCCCATGCATGCATTTTAGAGTCTTCTTACGTGGACTCAAACTACATATTGAGGAAATACTCCATATTTCCGGCCTCCTCTGCTCCAAGGTGATGATGGCCCATCAGGAAACATGCCAAGAAGGTGACGAAGATGACGCCGAGAACAAAACCTCCCACGACGTTCTTCGCGGACTAAGTCCTGTTCTGGGAGATCGAAGAGCTGATGTGCCTTACCTCCAGGGAAGAATCGAACCCGTTGCGTCGAGTCCATGCACGAGGCAGGCCACAGCTTTGAGATTTACTATGCTTACCCTCCATCAACCCTTTTTTTGAAAAGTTTGGGAGGCCAACGAAGAGGGTCTGCTCGTGAAAAAGTTATCTCTTTTTCCTCGTAAGCTTCATCATCTAGAGGAGAATTCCCGTTGAAAGAACCACAAGAATACACGGCTACTACATAATGGATGTCAGCATTCATAAAAGATTCTGCATTGGAAGAAATCGCGAGAAGAGATGAGTCATCTCCTCCCATTTTGATATTCTTTCATATGGCTGTTATTATTATCGTGCCAACTTCCATTGGCCTATTTATCTAGTAAACTCTCACTTCCGGTAAAATCTTTTTGGCAGCGCGTCACCCAGCTTTGAACCAGCGTAGGGTGAGGAACTCTCGAAGAAGGAGGGTGTTAGATCAACCAATTTGGACTGGTAAGTTTGCTCGTTGGGCCTTTACTATGTCTTAGTTTCATTTAAGTTAGATGATTTGTGGGCTGGCTTTGGTGAATTGCGAAGTGGGCTCGTGTAGATTTAGGTATATTGGCGCTTATCCGGGTCAAATTAAACATGAGGACATGTGGGCCTTTCTTGCAAATGATGCAAAATAGTAAAAATATGATTAGGGCCTTTTCCATTTGGGCTTCATTCGGGCTTCAAGCCCTTCCTCATTTCGCTACTCTGATGGGTTGGGCTTAGGAGCCCAGCCCAGATCACAATTTTTTAAAATAAAAAAAATAATTAAAAATCTCAAAATTTAGGAAACGGATCATTTCGCCTGGCCAATCCTATTTTCGGGGAATTTCCATCCCGCTCTTTTCAAAATGACGATTTTGCCCCTTATGAGTAAATTATCTCAAAATATTCTGAAAAATTTCAGAAAATCCTCAGAAATTGTGGAAAATAAGGAATGACCACATTCAACTGGTTTGACTTGTTTTCACTCCCCGATCTTTGAAAAATGACCATTTTACCCTTCTAGTCAATTTGATTCTAATCTTTTCAAGTCACTCCAAATGATTTTTCATGAAATTGGTACCGAAGGGCGTTAGAGTAATCTAACGTAACCAAGTCCCCGAACTCACTTTCTCTAGTTCACAGAAATAAATTAGCTCTTCCACTAATTTATTTAGGTTTCTAATCGACCTACCAAGAACAATTAGTGGCGGCTCCAAATGTTAAAATCCTTTAAACAAAAAAAAACCAAAGTCGCGATTCGATAGGACTTGGGAGGGTCCGCGTTAGGTTAGTCGATCTAATTAACCTGATAATCCGTTCGCCCGATGAAAATCATTTTTCGGGTCGCGACACTTAGGACAACTATTCGCACCAAGAAATGATGAGGACGGGGAGTGGTTGCCGGGGCAGAGACCTGATCAAGGTAGCGGCTCCCGATAGGCTTCTAGTTGAGGTGGCGAACAGAGTGGCCTAGGTTGTGCATTGACAGGGTTGAGTCTAGATGTCAACCGGGTCCAATTGCATTTAAGCTGCAGCGAATTTCACATGCATATTTATGTCAGTAGACGCGATAGTAGACGAAAGCTTGGTTGCTAGTCTTAGAATTTCGAATTCATGAATGGGAATTTCGTTTGGTATATGTGTGAGAGAGAACTAGAAGGATGAGCAATAGAGGCAGAAGACCAAGTGCTGGTGCATCAAGCTCAAGGGCTCCTGCGCTTGAGGGAGACCCTCGAATCGAGGAGATGATGAGGGTACTGACGGAAGTTAGCAACCTGATGGCTAGGCAAGTTGCTGAGAGAGCTGGCACTGTAGCCCAAGCAGCTGAGGCCATTGCAAATGGGGCCAATGGAGGCAATGGGCATGGCAATGGAGGGCGTCAGACTCATCATATCGTAGAGCAGTTTCTGAGGCAATGGACATGGTAATGGAGGGCGTCAGACTCATCATATCGTAGAGCAGTTTTTGAAGTTGTAGCCGTCTAAGTTTGACGGGAGTGGTGTAACAGTATGAAAATTCGACCCATTTTATCGGCATTTCTAAATGAATGGAAACACTTCGTTAATACACTCTGATCGACGCTCACTCAGGATTAGCTACCCTGGAATGACTAACCGAAGGGGAAAGGCTATCTGGGAAGAATTTCCCAAACAGCCGCCCGTTGGTCTGAGACTGAGACAGAGTCGGTATTTAATGAAATTGACCACAAAATGAAATCCGACAACGGACAATTGAATTAGTAAGATAAACACAATTAAGAAATGGAATCAGTTTCAGAAATGTCGCCAGAAGGACAGACAGCCGGTGTACGTCGTGAAGCAAGACGTGCTTGAAAAATTACCGAAATGCCCCCGGTAAATGCTCGATCCTTAGAATTAGTTGAATTAGGATTTTTGAGAGTAGATTCGATAGATCGAAATCAAATCCTGTCCGAAATTCGTTCGCGCTTGGGACCCGATCGGTGCATTGAGCACGCAAATCAAAGCAAGTCAAATCAGTTGTCAAATCAATCAGTGTCTTGTCAATCCACCAATCAAATCGTGGCACAAGTTCCCATGTAAATCTTTCAATCAAAGTCAAGTACTCTTGTCATCCATCAAAGTACAAGACTACACCTAAACTACTATTACACCTAACCCACTAACACATTTGAATTTGATTAAACCTTGGCAAGACCTCTCTCTCCTCACTCTCCCTCTCATTCGGCCTCACACTCCTCCTCTCCTCCTCTCCACCCGACTCCTCCTTCTCCATTCTCCTTCTCCTTCGTTTTCTCATTCGGCCGACCATCTCCGCCCGACACCGCTCGTTGCCGTCCCGTCATCATGCCAAGCCGCCACCGCCCAACCTTCTTCGTGCCTAGGTAAGCCCCTCACACCCATCTCCTTGCTGTTTCGTGGCTTGGAAGCCACCTTGAACCCGTACCAACCCTCATTGTCTCTCTCTCTCTCTCTCTCGGTCCCTCCGTGAAGCCGTCCGACGCCGCCCGTCGTTCCTCCGCCGTCCGGCCAAGTCAGTCGCCGCCGTCTATCCCCACCTCTAGGTGAGTACCCTAGCTACCTTCCCTACAAGTTTCATGACTTAACTACTCCGTTTGCTACCCGAAACAGCCCCATTCTTCATCGATGTTCCATTCGTCATTTTGGCCTCAACTTGGGCCCGATCAAACCCTCTTGCCTCTCCACGGTTCTTCACTTATTTTGGCTTGTGAAATCATCATTCTAGGTCCTTGGGGGAGCCTTTGAAGCCGCCATAAACAGCCCCCAAAAGCCGACCGTCCACTCTTGGCCGAGAGCTCATTCGGCCAATCCTTGCTCCGCCGTCCGTTATTGTTGAATTCGGTCTAACCTAGGTAAGCTCTACTACTAACCTTGGCTTAGGCTAGTTGTATATGAGTGTGGTTTGGTGTATAAAAGGGTTAGTGATTTCGGTTTAGGCATAAATGAGTGATTATGTGAAATGCACACTAATCTAACTCAATGGGACTTTGATTTGGGCCGAATATAGGGGCTGTTGGCATGCGAAATGGACTTTAAAATGTAGCATGAGGGCTACCATGAATGGTGTAGGCGTGCTAGAGGAGGGCCGAGATGTATGAACGGGCTTGGGGGCCTACAATTTTGCGAAACTAACCTTGTATAAGCTATCGGGCCTAAGAGATCGCAACGGGCTTGGGAATGGACGAAATTAACATATTAGTTGGGCCTTAAAAATGTCATTGATGGGCTGTGTTAGTTATTGTAGGTGTGAGGAACAAAGGGCCGAGGTATGAAATGGGCTTGGGAGCTTAATCCTAGACTATTGGGCCTAAATAAATTAATATGGACCTAAATTGCAATGGTGGGCCGTAATGGATGAAGATTAAACTGAATTGGGCCCGAAATTATGATTGTGAATATTAAAATATGAGGCCCAATAATGTATATGGGCTTAGGATAGCAAATTGGGCCTAAAATACTCAAATTGGGCTTAATAGGTTAATCTTTAAAAATGGGCTTGGGCCTTGCACGAAATTAATATAATAATGGGCCCAATTTATATATTTTAATTTAAGAAATAATTTTGGACCTTGAATCTTGAAATGGGCCTTAGGCCCAATTGAACCCAAATCAATTACCGAGCCTTAATCTAAGCTAACCCTAATTTAATGAAGCCGAGATGATTAAGACATTAATCGTGGGTTACTGACTCCCATAGAACTAACATGGGTTATTGGGTTTAAGTCGAGCTACCGAGTCCGCTAAGATGGAGTTTGAATTTACAAGGGTTCAATCAGGGAATCGCCTATGGTGAGCGATAGTACGATGGGAATTCGTGTGAGATATTTAATTGAGCCTGGTTAGTCGAGGAACCATGTGTGGGGCACTAGATCTATTGTAGTTTGGCTTGACAAGCACGCGATTACTTTGATGACTTCTTGATGTGCCCTGTACTTGTACTTATGTACCATTGCATGCATGCTCTGTGACTGAATTGCTGGTTACAATCATTTGGGCCATACATATATTGAGAGCATTGCATGAGTCACCAGAGATGTGACATGAGAATGAGCCCCAGAGGTGTTGTAACGTGGGGGAAATGGAGGAAAAAGGGAGTAGCCAACGTAAGGTGTCAGAGTACGCAGTTGTGGCATTTGAGTGTGGCACTGTTGGATGCGCCCTGATGGGATTTGGAGTGATAGGCGGGTATGATCCGTTGGGATCTGATATGGCCAGTTGAGGCTTGAGCATGATCCGTGAGATCCGATATGGCCGTTTGAGGCCTGCATCATTTGCATATGGCATCATGGTTGATTGTATGTTATTGCCCGTCTACGTGGTACGATTTACATTGCTATGCGTTGCGCGTCTGTTATACGTTGGGGGTTTGGTACCGAGGTAAGCTGAGAGTGCCTGAACCCTGGACCGTGAACCCTAGTTTACTGGATAGGACCGACCCCACTTGTATACTCTACCCTACGCTAGGATTAGTGGTGAGCTTGCTGAGTCCTCGACTCACTGGCGGTGGTTACCTTCTTTTTCAGATCCAGGACGCTAGTGATGGCAGCACCCCCGATGCTTTTTGGACTGCCAGTACAGATGGATACCCACGTCACCCTCCATTTTGACATGCATGCCGTGTTGTGGCATAGGCACGTGACGACTGTACTAGTAGATCAGGGTGGACCCTACCTTGTACCCCATAGGTTCGAGGTGTGGTTTAGAGAGGGCCTTTATGGTTTTGAGGGACCCCAGCGAGACTCTCCGATACCTATGGAGGAGGACCCATTCTGGCTACAGCCTGCCGAGTATGGAGGCCAAGTGATCGACCCCGACCCGCTGCAGGAGTTGCCGTCTCCAGGCCGCTCTGAAATTGACGGCCATGAGGAGGGCGATGCCATGGACACCGATGAGGAGGACCTAGAGGAGGATCCGGAAGAGGACCCTGAGGAGGAGCCAGAGGAGGACTGAGTTCCATTACTGCTGGTTTATTCTTTTGGAGTTGGCACGAGCGTAGGTGTCCTATTTATAGGTTGTGGTTTTCTTTTGGGGTCTGTACCTAACGCTTATGACATGTATATATATCGTTGTTTGTGTTTATTCTGTTCGTACTACCCCTCTGTTTTGTATGTATGCATGTATGGTTGGGAGGCACGTTTCCGCAGGTTCGCAGGTTTACTAAAGGACGCGTCGTCTGGTCACGACGAAGAGATTTCCTGGGCCGTCGCACATCTTAAACCTGACGAGCGTGATGAGAATCTTTTGTAGGAACGGGATGCCGCATGTCCGATTGGGGATCCGGGGCGTGACAAGTTGTGGACCCGAGACAGCTGCTTTATGGATCGAACAGCTTGAGAAAGCCTTTACGGTACTTGGATGCGCCGACGAAGAGAAGGTTTCGCTAGCAACCTATCAGCTCCAGGGCACTGCTGATGATTGGTGGAAGGCCACCAGAGGGCGAGTCTTTCCTGATGGTATGAGACCAAACTAGGCTGCTTTCTGTGCAGCATTTAATGGAAAATATTTCTTCGAGGCAGCCTAGGAAAGAAAGATGGAGGAGTTCATCAGACTTCGCCAAGGGTCAATGACTGTGGATCAGTACGAGGGTGAATTTGCTAGGTTATCTAAGTTTGCTCGAAGGCTGATAGAGGATCCGTGGGACAAGGCGAGGAGGTTCAGAGAAGGTTTGAGAACCGAGCTGAAGAGTATGATAATCGCTACTAGACTGAGGGACTACAACGAGATTTATGAGCGAGCTCTGGCAATAGAGTGAGACCTGCAAGAGAAGGCTCCCGCATCTGGATCGCGGTTTATGCTAGGGAGGAGTTTCAGAGATTTCGGCAAGAGGCCGATGAGAGACAATCGAAAGTTTGTTCCGCCAGCTAGACGAACCCTGGGAAAGCCACCACTCGCAGGAAGTCAGAACTGTCGTGACTGTGGCAAGAGACATGGGAACAGCCCTTGCCCGAAAAAGACTGGGGGATGCTTCGGATGCGGGCATATGGGGCACATTTTGAGAAACTGTCCGAAGAGACCCCCGATTCAGCCGTAGCAGCAGCCGCAGATGGTTAATGCTCCTCAAGGAAATCTGAACAGTCCACCTGCCCAAGGACGAGTCTATGCAGTGGCGCGTAAGGATGCTAAGAACGCGCCAGGGGTGATCACAGGTACCGTTTCTCTCTGTGGTCATACTGCGTATGCTTTGTTTGATTCGGGAGCGTCGCACTCTTTTGTATCTGCACGTTTTGCTAAGCTAGCTGGATTGAATGTTAGACCGTTAGATATGATTCTGCATGTAACCACCCCGTTAAAGGATAGAATGATTGTTGTGTTAGGGTGTAAGGGGTGTAAGTTAGTCTTGGGTGATAGAGGGGAGGAGATCAATCTAGCCGTTTTGCCCATGTTTGATTTCGACGTAATTGTTGGCATGGATTGGTTAGTTAGGTATGGTGTCACGGCCCGAACCCCAAATCGGTCACGCGACATCCCATTCCTGCAAACGAAACCCATCGCGCTCGTCTGGTTTACAATACGCGACGGCCCATGGAGTCTCTTTGTCACGACCAGACGACGCGTCCTTCGAGAACTCTGCGAGCCTGCGGAAACGTGCCTCCTAACTATACATATATGCATACGAAGCAGTGGGGTAGTACGAACAAAGGGAGCACAACATTAATATATACATATCATAAGCGTTAGGTACAGACCCCCAAAATGAAAACCACAACCTACAGTCGGGACACCTACGCTCAACTAACTTCAAAAAGCTAAACCAGCAGCACCGGAACTTAATCCTCCTCAGGCTCCTCCTCGGGATCTTCCTCTGAATCCTCTTCTGGGTCTTAGAGACGGCAACTCCTGCAGCGGGTCGAGGTCGATCACCTGGCCTCCATACTCAGTAGGCTGTAGTAATAATGGTTCCTCCTCTATATGGATTGGAGAGTCTCGCTGGGGTCCCTCAAAACCATAAAGGCAATCAACCATGATGCCATATGCAAATGATGCAGGCCTCAATTGGCCATATCGGATCCCAACAGGTCATGCTCAGCCTCAACCGGCCATAACGGATCCCAATGGATCAGGCCCGCCTATCACTCCAAATCCCATCAGGGCGCATCCAACAGTGCCATCCAGCAAATGCCACAACTGCGTTTCTGACGCCTTACTTTGGCTACTCCCTTTTCCCTCCATTTCCCCGCGTAACAATGCCTTTGGGGCTCCTTCTAATGTCACATCTCTGGTGACCCATGCCATGCTCTCAATGTATGCGGGGCCCAAATAATTGCAGATAGCAGTTCACTTACAGAGCATGTATGCAAGGGTACATAAGTACGGGAACAGAGCACATTAAAGAATCATACGAGCAACTCGCTACGTTTAACAGAACGACATCACGTAGGCTCGGTGCTCGATCTCGTTAATCCCAGCAATCGAGTCAAACCCAGTGGCTAAAGTTAGTTCCCAGGGAATTAATAACCCATGATAAATGTCTTAGTCGTCTTGGGTTTCATTGAATTAGGGTTAGCTTAGATTAAGGCTTGGGTAATTGGTTTGGGTTCGATTGGGCCTAAGGCCCATTCCAGGATGCAAGGCCCATAATCACTTTCTTAAATTAAAAATATATAATTGAGGCCCATTAATATATTAAATTCGTGCAAGGCCCAAGCCCATTTCTAAAGACTAACCTATTAAGCCCATTTTGACCATTTTAGGCCCAATTTAGTATATTATTGGGCCATATATTTTAATATTCAAAACACAATTTAGGCCCAATTAGATTATAATATTCGTTCATTAAGGCCCACCATTGCAATTTAGGTCCAATTCGATTTGTTTGGGCCCAATAGTTTAGAATTTGGACCCCCGAGCCCACTTATATGTTTCGGCCCACTAATCCACGCCTAGTTCAACAATGGCAGCCCACATTTGAAAATTTTAAGGACCAATTAATATATTAAATTCGTCCATTCACAAGCTCGCTAGAGTATTTTAGGCCCGATAGCTTATATAAGATTAGATTGGCCCAAACTAAGTCCCCTAAGCCCATTAGTAATACACGGCCCACTCATTTCACGCCCACATCACTCATTTGTAGCCCATAATCCACAATTTACAGCCCACTTCAAGTCGTCAAGTTCATGGTTTAACCTAACAAGCTAATCACCTAAACCAATCTAATTAGCCTAAGCCTTAATCATGCATTTCTCTTCATAATACACCATGACCAACCTTTAATATTACATTCCACATGCATATACCACTAACCTAAACCAAGATTAGTAGTGAAGCTTACCAGAAATGGGTGGAAATCGACGACGATGAAGGACGGAGCAAGGATGGCCGTGGAGGTTCACGGCCTAGAGAGGAGGAGGCGGCGGCGTTAGCCGATCCCGACGGCTTGAGGGGGCTGCCCATGTCCAAAACAGAAGGTGAGACACACTAGAGGGGCAAGGGGACAAGGGAAACCAGCCGGGGTGGCCGGCGGTGACGGCCCGAGCTCCCGCGGCGATAACGACGAAGAAGAATGGAGGAGAGGAACGGGTTTGGTCGGGCTCACGGTGGCTTCCAAGGCCATGAGGCAGCAAGGGAAGCGAAGAGGGGGACTTACCGAGGTAACGTGGAGGTGGGACGGCAGCGGTTCGGCAACGGCAAGGCGGACGACGTTCGGGCGGAGATGGTGGCGGACGGAGAGAGAGCCAAGGAGAAGAAGAAGATGAGGGCATAAGGGAGAGGGGAGGAAGAAGAGGGGTGGCCGAATGAGAGAAAAATGAGGAGAGGAGAGAGAGAATGAAGTATTATCCAAGGCTTAATAAAATTCAATTTGTGATAGTGGGGTGGTTGGAATAGTAGGATGGATTGATTTTGTACTTGATGGGTGACTTGTGTACCTTTGACAAGATTGAAAGATTGCCTTGAAAATTGGGCCATGAATGACTGATGTGATTGACAAAACATTGATTGATTTGACAACTGATTTAACTTGCCTCGATTTGCGTGTCAACTGCACCGATCGGATCCCGAGCGCGAACGAGTTTTAGACAGGATTGATTTCGATCTACCGAATCTTCCCTCAAAAATCCTAATTTAACTAATTCTAAGGACTGAGCATTTAGCGGGGGCATTTCGGTAATTTTCCAATCATGTCTTGCTTCACGACGTACCTCGGCTGTCTGCCCTTCTAACGACATTTCTGAAACCGATTCCATTCTTGCACTGTGTTTATCTTACTAATTCGATTGTCCGTTGTCGGATTTCATTCTGTGGTCAATTTCATTAAATACCGACTCTGTCTCTGTCTCAGACCAACGGGCGGCTATTTGGGAAATTTTCCCAGGTAGCCTTTCCCATTCGGTTAGTCATCTCAAGGTAGCTAATCCTGAGTGAGCGTTGATCAGAGTGTATTAATGAAGTATTTCCATTCATTTAGAAATTCCGATAAATTGGTCGAATTTTCAGACTATTACATGTTGGATGCACCCTGATGGGATTTGGAGTGATAGGCGGGCATGATCCGTTGGGATCCGTTATGGCCGGTTGAGGCCTGAGCATGATCCGTTGGGATCCGATATGGCCGATTGAGGCCTGCATCATTTGTGTATGGCATCCTGGTTGATTGTCTGTTATGGCCCGTCTGCGTTGTATAATTTGAATTGTTATGCGATACGCGTCTGGTTATACGTTGGGGGTCTGGTACCGAGGTGAGCTGAGAGTACTTGAACCTTAGACCGTAAACCCTAGTTTACTGGATAGGACCGACCCTACTTGTATTCTCTATCCTACGCTAGGATTAGTGGTGAGCTTGCTGAGTCCTCGACTCACTGGCGGTGGTTGCCTTCTTTTTAGATCCCGGACGCCAGTGATGGCTGCACCTCTCATGTTTTTTGGACTGCCAGTTCAGATAGATACTCAGGTCACCCTCCATTTTGATATGCATGCCGTGATGTGGCATAGGCACGTGACAACTGTACTTCTAGATCAGGGTAGACCCTACCTTATACCCTATAGGTTCGAGGCGTGGTTTAGAGAGGGCCTTTATGATTTTGTGGGACCCTAGCGTGTGTCACGCCCCGAACCCCAATTCGGGAACGCGGTATCCCGTTCCTGCAAACAAATCTCATCGTACTCACCTGGTTTACGATACACGACGGCCCAGGAAATTCATTCTTCATCGCGACCAGACGAAGCGTCCTTCATCGAACTTACGAACCTGCGGAAGCGTGCCTCCTATCCATACATGCACGCATACAATAATTGGGGTAGTACAAAAAGGAGAATACACAAATCATTAATATATATATCAATAAAGCGTTCGGTACAGACCCCCAAAAAAACTATGAGATACGGTCCAAAATCCTACGCTTGGTCTGGCACACATAATCTAAACTTGGCGTCTGGCAAAATCACTCTTCTGGCCCCTCCTCATATCCATTATTCTCCATGCGACCTAGACACGGCAGCTCCACCATCGGGTCTGGATCAACTACCTCACCTCCATGGGCTGCGGGTGAACTTCGCCCCTATCTGTATAGGCAGTCCAAAATAACACGGGAGTTGCGGCCATCACAGGGGTCTATGATCTGAAAAAAAAAGAAGGCAACCACCGCCAGTGAGTCGAGGACACAACAAGCTCACCACTAATCCTAGCGTAGGGTAGAGTATACCAGTGGGTTCGGTCCTATCCAGTAACTAGGTTTTTACGGTCCAAGGTTCGGACACTTTCAATTTCCCCTCGGTACCAAACCCTCAACGTATAAGCAAACGTGCAACGCACAGCAATGCAGATCATACAGGCAGACGGGCAATAACAGACAATCAACATAATGCCATATGCAAACTGTTATAGGCCTCAACCGGCCATAACGGATCCCAATGGATCATGCCCGTCTATCACTCCAATTCCCATACTAGGGCCCATCCAACAGTGCCACTCGGCAAATGCCACAACTGCGTCTCTGACGCCTTACGTTGGCCAAACTTATCCCTCCAATTCCCATCAGGGTGCATCCCACTGTGCCACTCGACATATGCCACAACTGCGTCTCTGACGCTTTACGTTGGCTACTCCCTTTTCCCTCCATTTCCCCGCGTAACAACGCCTTTGGGGCTCCTTCTCATGTCACATCTCTAGTGACTCATGCCATGCTCTCAATGTATGCAGGGCCCAAATGATATGCAAACAGCAACTCAGTCACAGAGCATGCATGTAATGGTACATAAGTACGGGGAATAGAGCATAACAAGAATCGTACGAGTGACTTACTACATTTATCAGATCAAGCATCACATAGACCTAGTGCTCTACTATCAGTTCCCTAAGTAAATCCAGTCGAAATCATAGTTATCTCGGGAACCCACGAAATTAGAATACGATCCAGATAATCCCAGTAACCCATGTCAGTTCCCAGGGAATTAGTAATCCACAATTAAAGGGTTAGTATTATATTGTACCCTTGGGTTCTATTCAATTCGGCTTGGCTTAGGTCAGGGCCCATTAAATTGGTTTAGGTTTAATTGGATCTTAAGTTTATTTCACGGCCCAAGGTCCATAATTTATTTCTTAAATTAAGGTATATAAATTAGGCCCATTAATATGTTAAATTCGTGCAAGGCCCAAGCCCATTTTTAAAAGTTAGCCTATTAAGCCCAATTTGACTATTTTAGGCCCACTTTGTTGTCCTAAGCCCATGTACGTTATTGGGCCTTATATTTTAATATCCAATATCATAATTTAGGCCCATTCAATTGTGATTTTCGTCCATGAGGCCCACCATCACAATTTAAGTTCAATTAGTTAGTTTATGGCCCAAATGGCTTGGAATTAAACCCCTAGGCCCAACTACAAGTTTCGGCCCGCTAATCCACACACAACAACCAATCTTTGCAGCCCATATGAAGTGGTTTATGGCCCATTTACTTGGTTTATTTTTCGTCTATGCACAAGCCCACTAGCACATCATAGGCCCATTAGCTTATTTTAGGTTCAATTTGCTTAAATCGAGCCCCCAAGCCCATTAGTACTCCTAGGCCCACCTCTTACACGCCTAAATCATCTATTTGCAGCCCATAATCACAATTTGAAGCCCAAACCTCTATAGAACAGCCCACACGTTCGGCCCAAGTTCAAATTCCCACAATTAGTATTAAGTAAACTAGCTTAATCCATGCATTCACAACCTTAATCCATCCACCACAACCCTAATCACCACAACCTAGCAAGCATACATCAAGCCTAGACTAAAATTACGGGTGAAGCTTACCTAAATCGGTTCGGGACGACGACGAAAACCAGAGAGACGACCAAGGTGGAGTTCTCGGCCTACAAGGGGAATCCGGGTTGGTCGGGGTTCAAATGAGACAACCAAGCCACGGGAACGAAGGGGAGGAAGCTTGGGAGACTTACCAAGACGACGGGATGGCGAGGTGGAGTCGACGGCTGCCGGACGACGACGACATTGGGCGGTGGCCGGCAATGATCCGAGAGGGAGAGATGAGGAGATGATGGTGTCGGGAGCAAGGAGCAGAGGAGATTAAGGGGTGGCCGAAGGGGGGAAAAATGAGAGAGGAGAGAGAGAGAGTGAGGTTTACTCCAAGTATAATAGCCAAAGTTTCAAATAATGGGTAGGTGGGATTAGGTAATGGGGTTATAGTGTTTAGGATTAGACTTGTACCCTTGACATGTGACATTGACTTGATTAAAAGATTGCCTTGGAAATTGAATGTTATCATGGGAGTAGTTGAGTGAATAGTAGTCTTGATTTGTACTTTAACATGACATATGTACTTTGACATGTGACACTTGTACCTTGACTTGATTGCATGGGGAATTGAACCATGAATGATTGATGTGATTGACAAGACATTTGATTGATTTGACAACTGATTTGACTTGTCTCGATTTGCGTGCCAAATGCACCGATCGGGTCCCGAGCACGAACGAATTTCGGACAGGAATTGATTTCGATCTAACGTATCCACTCTCAAAAATCTTAATTTATCTAATTCTGAGGACTGAGCATTTACCAAGGGCATTTCAGTAATTTTCTCACGTCTTGCTTTGCGACATGCACCGGCTGTCTGCTCTTCTAGCGACAATGCTGGAACTGAATTCATTTCTTAATTGTGTTCATCTTACTAATTCGATTGTCCACTGTCAGATTTCATTTCGTGCGCAAACTCATTAAACACCGACTTCGTCGAAATCTCAGACCAACGGGCGATTGTTTGGGAAAACTTCCCAGGTAGCCATTCCCTTTTGGTTAGTCATCTCAAAGTAGCCAACTTTGAGTGAGGATCAATCGGAGCGCATTAATGAAATATACCCATTCATTCTGAAATCATGATCAGTGGGTCGAATTTTTAGACTGTCACAATTCTTCCCTCCTTATAAAAATTTCATCCTCGAAATTTCACAGTCTTCAAGCCCATGCGACTAGAGTAAGGTTATAACTGACTACTCAAACAAATGTGGGTACTTCTTTTCCATCTCATCCTCGCTTTCCCAAGTCGCTCCTTCCATTCCATGATTCTCCCAAGTGACTTTAACCGGTGGGATGGTCTTGCTCATCAAAACTTGCTCTTTTAGATCCTCGATCCTCATTAGTCTCTCCCTATGTATGAGACTTGATCATCCACTTCAATATCTTCATGATCGAGTAAATGGCTCGGGTCAGGTTTGTACTTCCTCAACATTAACGCATGAAACACGTTGTGACTCCGACATAGGTTCGGCGGCAAAGCTAGACGATATGCCAATGTCCCGATCTTCTCCAAAATCTCGAATGTTCCTACCTATTTTGGGCTCAATTCTCCTTTCTTGCTATATCGGGACAACCCTCTCATCAGCGACACTTTCAGAAACACATGATCCCCAACTTGGAACTCCAACGGCTTACGTCTCTTGTCTGTATAGCTTTTGTGGTCATTATCTCTTTCAATCATGTAGCCCGACCCTGCTTTCTCTACGCGCCTCAATCATTCACCTTCCTTAATCGTCACATACCGTAGTCTCAACTGCTTATAGTGATCTTTATCGACTCCATACTCTTAGGTTCAACCGGCAATGCCACCTTGTATTTTTATTAGTAATTTCTTAAGAACACGTCCAGTTTATTCTCTTACCCAGACCAACTCACATGGCATACTTCGGGACCACGATGTCTATCTCATTTCGCTTAGCGGAGCGCCCATTACAACTTAAGATACGTCACATTTCAGCCCCTTTTTTTTATGCCATTGCTCCCGTGCCATGCCCGGGATCCTATTGGTTACGGTCTCTCAATTAAAGCAACACCCCACCACGATTTTATCGGATTGCTTGCCGACCAGTTCATGTGGTTTTCATCACAAATCCACCCTGATTACACGACAGGGGACCTCTCCGATCAGAGCAGAGACATAGTTCGCAATCCTCGACTTTCACCAACATCTCCTGGACACTCTGGCACTTCTCATTTAGGGCATCTCACTAGGTAATTCAAAAGAATACTCGGGCTTTACTTTCTCTCCGCCTTTCTCTAAACGACTATGTCCGTTTCTCAACATTCCCTACACTTGTCCCTTTCTATTCCACATGGCGTACCGCTTCTCCCTCATTTGGGACTTCGCCATTCACTTTAGAAACTCCACGATTAAGGCTCCAAAAAGTCTGCACCACTTATTATCTAGCTTTCTTAACGACCTTGGACAGTTCTTACTTCTTTCTCAATTTACTTGATTGTGCCAGCTAGCCACCAGATACACTCTGGTCCCGCTATACTTCTCTCGTCAACCTTATCCTTCGTTGGCATCCGCTATAGCGAACACTATATTAAGTGAATCCACCCTTTTTGTCGTTTATCCCTTTCCAGAAAATTGCTTTGGCGTTCACTCCTCAGGAATTTTCACATCACTCCATCATCATTCTCGACGCAGGTTATTGCCAAGTTAATGCTCGTGAATTCATCTAATCACCCCCATTTAACTATGCCAAAGATACTTTAGACTCAACCTCCCTTACCATTAACCCGCATGGCGCCACCTAAGACTATCATCTTCGTTTCAATTTTTCTTAGACAGGCCATTTCTCATTGTTAGGAATTTCTCCACTTGGATCACACGCCACTTATTCTCTAAAACCTTTAGCTTGTGTCCTTTGATCATTACTCACACCAAGATCACAATCTTTATTCCTAGTTGGGCCTTCATCCAATGTCAATGCCTTAATCGCCAATCTCAAATTCCTTTCGCATTCAATATCCCATAGTTATCGTCTGCCCACTCCTAAATTATATACTTCACGGGCCCTCAAAATGTCAGCATCCAATTTCCATTGGTGACCAACGTTTCTAAGGTCGAATATTTAAACTTTCAAGTGAATGTAATACCTTTCTTGTCACCACTCATGATAAGTCAAAATCATGACATCCCTCTAGCCCATTATTCAATGTTGCTACTTGCCTCATTTGAATCTCACCTTCAATCTAAACCATTGAGGTCTGACACAGTTCTGGGATATAGTCCTTAGATATCGAATCCTTGTACTTTCGTATCTACAATCCATTTCTCAAGGTCAACCATAAGAATTTCCAGTTCAGGCCTATCGGTATGCCCTCGCCACTACTGTTTACACACCTCCTGCTTTCGTGCCCATCCTTATATCTCTAGTTTGCCAAACATACCGAGGACCATCACGACTTAAGGTCACCTGTTAATACTCGGACGATGCATTTACTCCTGGCCCTTATTCAAATCTGAAATGCCCTCGAGGCATCCAATTGGCTTTTGTCCCAACATCCCTTTCTTCACTCTCCCAAGGAACTTCCTCACCTCAATTAGAACCATTATTGGGATTCATAACCTAAACCATTAAGTGCCACCCTAATCCAGACTTGGGGTTCGCAATCATCGGGTGCCTTAATCCCATATCCTCAAGTGTCTCGAACGGCTATCCATCAAGTTTTCTCTTGATCCAAGTCTGAGCCTTCATCATTCAAGCTTATCGGCCAACCTATCTCTCAATTGCTAGGTTTACCTCCAAGTTTGGGGCATTGCCATTCCAAGATTACCATTGTACTATTTTGCTAGTCCTTTATTAATGCTCATACTCATAAGCCTCAGGCATACTTGTCCATCTGAATCCACGTTTATGGTTTCTTGGCTCTCGCTATTTCCTTATGAACTTCAGTCGTACGATTGCTCTAGGCCATCGACAAAGATTGGAAAACTAAGACCATCAAACTCGCTTCTAATTTCCACCTTATGTAATCCATAGTGGTTCGTCTTCTCATCAACATATTGTCTTCGCTAAACGGTCTGTAGGCAGATTCTCCTTGCACCACAAGTCCCGTCAATGTGACCTAAATCAATGTCGTCCAGAGGTTGTGATCCGCCAGCCAAGCATTCAGCAGATGACTCTCTCTGTCTTTCGACTCTTTATGACCAACAAGGGGATCGAAATGTCTTATCGTAAAACTACTCTATCCTTCAACCGCATATAGGTCTCAGAAACTAACTCCCACGATCGTCCTTCTTGCTACGACGGTATCCGTCCTTTTATCCATCTAGGGCTCCATCGTTAAAGCTCCTGTTGTCCCTTTTAATATAACCACAGCGTAGATACGGTAGCCCCTTTTAGCCAGGCTCTATTGAACTGCCTAAGTTCCTTTCATATATCAGGTTCTGATCCTCTGACCCTCATGTTATCAACTAATACTCGAGTTCCAACTTCAATCCCTTTCGGAGCCCTTTTTACTTTGCTATAGGGGTTCTCTGTATTCCTTAATCCAACTTTAGCAACCTAGGGAACTTGCCTTCGCACTTATCCACAAGCCTTTAGTCTTGATAAAACCTCGGGATTTCCTCCATCTTTTTCCTTCGGGCAGCTTTCTTCTCTAAGCATTCCAGCGCGGTAAATGTCCTTTTAGCTTTCCTGTTTAGCGAGGGAGTACTTTGGGTCCTCCATTTCTATTTCTACCAATTTCACTATTCTTATTGGCCCCATTCACGGCGGCCACTATAGTTTCAGCAACTTGGGCGACAACGGTAGCTCTCTCTTCTTGAGCCTACCTACCAACCAGGTTTCTAACCTCTTTCAATATCCTCAAGATCCTATTCATTCCCGGGCCTTCAACTACAAATGTTCACAAGCTAAATGCTTCACTAGTCCTTTTACCCCAATTGCTCGTACTCCCAGATTCTATTCACTCAATCTGCCTCAGTCCCATCAATTTATTGACTTCAGTCGGGACCCTCAACGTCTCTTCAATCCTTGGGTCTCCTTCGGTGGCAGGAGCCTTTGAGCTTGTTGCACCCGTACTCGGTCTTCTGCCCCTATTGGTCGTCCTCCTAATTCTTTCTCACACCTATATCCAATAAAATTCCCTTAAGGAATTTGGAACCCTAAAACTAGCAATCAAGCTTTCGCCTACTGTCGCGTCCGCTGACATGAATATGCATGTAAATAACGCTGCAGCTTAAATGCAATTGAACCCGGTTGACATCTAGACTCAACCCTGACAATGCACAACCTAGGCCATTCTGTTCACCACCTCAACTAGAAGCCTGTCGGGAGCCGCTCCTTGCTCAGGTCTCTGCCCTGGCGACCACTCCCCGCCCTCCTCATTTTTTGGTGCGAACAATTATCCTAAGTCACCCATAGCCAGAGAGAACCCCGTTCCACGTGTCCCATACCACAATTCATCACAGTTTTTAGACGTCCCGTCAATCCTGTCCCATACCAGGCTGACGGTTACCAAGTCTAACAACATGAGATGCATGTATTTTCCAAATCCAGATTCCCTTTTCAAACAGTTTTCATTTCCAAATGATTTTGCTTTCAATGCATGATGGTCAAGCAGCGCGCGACAGCCGACTAAGCATACAAACACAAGCAGCATCTAGCAAGTTAACCACTCAGCAATCAGCAATCAAGCGCCCTACTCAAGAGGATATGCTTTAGAACCTTACCTCAGGTCCTGACGCACCTGCAGTTTAGTTTAAGATACCCTAGTACAAGACTACTCTAGGCAATCTACTCTACTAAGCAAACACATGCGCCAATCAATTCATGCATTCTACCCTTCCTAATCCTTAGGTCTAGGGTCGGTCTATCTAACAACCCCAAGATCAACAGCCTTATCACTCCAAATCCTCGAACGGTCTCTTATCAAGTTGACCTTGCTCTGATACCACTCGAACGGGGATGTCACGCCCCGAACGCCAATTCGAGAACGTGGTATCCCGTTCCTGCAAACAAATCTCATCGTACTCGCCTGGTTTACGATACACAACGGCCCAGGAAATTCATTCTTCATCGCGACCAGACGAAGCGTCCTTCATCGAACTTACGAACCTGCGGAAGCGTGCCTCCTATCCATACATGCACGCATACAATAATTGGGGTAGTATAAAAAGGAGAATACACAAATCATCAATATATATATCAACAAAGCGTTCGGTACAGAACCCCAAAAAAACTACGAGATACGGTCCAAAATCCTACGCTCGGTCTGACACACATAGTCTAAACTTGGCGTCTGGCAAAATCACTCTTCTGGCCCTTCCTCATGTCCATCATTCTCCATGCGACCTGGACACGACAGCTCCACTATCGGGTCTGGACCAACTACCTCACCTTCATGGGCTGCGGGTGACCTTTGCCCCTATTTGTATAGGCAGTCCAAAATAACACGGGAGGTGAGGCCATCAGAGGGGTCTAGGATCTGAAAAAAAAAAAAAAAGAAGGCAACCACCGCCAGTGAGTCGAGGATTCAGCAAGCTCACCACTAATCCTAGCGTAGGGTAGAGTATACCAGTGGGTTCGGTCCTATCCAGTAACTAGGTTTTTACGGTCCAGGGTTCGGACACTCTCAATTTCCCCTCGGTACCAGACCCTCAACGTATAAGCAAACGCGTAACGCACAGCAATGCAGATCATACAGGCAGACGGGCAATAACAGACAATTAACATAATGCCATATGCAAACTGATGTAGGCCTTAACCGGCCATAACGGATCCCATTGGATCATGCCCGTCTATCACTCCAATTCCCACACCAGGGCCCATCCAACAGTGCCACTTGGCAAATGCCACAACTGCGTCCCTGACGCCTTATTTTGGCCAAACATATCCCTCCAATTCCCATCAGGGCGCATCCTACTATGCCACAACTGCGTCTTTGACGCCTTACGTTGGCTACTCCCTTTTCCCTCCATTTCCCCGCGTAACAACGCCTCTGGAGCTCCTTCTCATGTCACATCTCTGGTGACTCATGCCATGCTCTCAATATATGCGGGGCCCAAATGATATGCAAACAGCAACTCAGTCACAGAGCATGCATGTAATGGTACATAAGTACGGGGAACAGAGAATAACAAGAATCGTACGAGTGACTTACTACGTTTATAAGATCAGGCATCACATAGACCTAGTGCTCTACCATCAGTTCCCCAAGTAAATCCAGTCGAAATCATAGTTATCTCGGAAACCCACGAAATTAGAATACGATCCAGATAATCCCAGCAACCCATGTCAGTTCCCAGGGAATTAGTAATCCACAATTAAAAGGTTAGTATTATATTGTACCCATGGGTTCTATTTAGGTCAGGGCCCATTAAATTGGTTTAGGTTCAATTGGGTCTTAAGTTTATTTCACGGCCCAAGGTCCATAATTTATTTCTTAAATTAAGGTATATAAATTAGGCCCATTAATATGTTAAATTCGTGCAAGGCTCAAGCCCATTTTTAAAAGTTAGCCTATTAAGCCCAATTTGACTATTTTAGGCCCACTTTGTTGTGCTAAGCCCATGTACGTTATTGGGCCTTATATTTTAATATCCAATATCATAATTTAGGCCCATTCAATTGTGATTTTCATCCATGAGGCCCACCATCACAATTTAAGTTCAATTAGTTAGTTTATGGCCCAAATGGCTTGGAATTAAACCCCTAGGCCCAACTACAAGTTTCGGCCCGCTAATCCACACACAACAACCAATCTTTGCAGCCCATATGAAGTGGTTTATGGCCCATTTACTTGGTTTATTTTCGTCCATGCACAAGCCCACTAGCACATCACAAGCCCATTAGTACTCCTAGGCCCACCTCTTACACGCCTAAATCATCTATTTGCAGTCCATACTCTCAATTTGAAGCCCAAACCTCTATAGAACAGCCCACACGTTCGGCCCAAGTTCAAATTCCCACAATTAGTATTAAGTAAACTAGCTTAATCCATGCATTCACAACCTTAATCCATCCACTACAACCCTAATCACCACAACCTAGCAAGCATACATCAAGCCTAGACTAAGATTAGGGGTGAAACTTACCTAAATCGGCTCGGGACGAAGACAAAAGCCGGAGAGACACCGGGCGGCCAAGGTGGAGTTCTCTGCCTACAAGGGGAATCCGGGTTGGTCGGGGTTCAAATGAGACAACCAAGCCACGGGAACGAAGGGGAGGATGCTTGGGAGACTTACCAAGACAAGGACGGCCGTGCGGGGTGGTGAACGACGGCGGAACAACGACGAAGGCGACAGCTTGAGCGGCTTCACACGAACGCGGGAGAGGAAGAGAGTGAGAGTGAGGTCGGTTCGGGGGTTCCACCAAGGTCACGAAAAGAGGGAGTAAGAAGCTAGGGGACTCACCAAGACGACGGGATGGCGAGGTGGAGCCGACGGTGGCTGGAAGACGACTACGACGTTAGGCGGTGGCCTGCAACGATCCGAGAGGGAGAGATGAGGAGATGATGGCGTCGGGAGCAAGGAGGAGAGGAGATTGAGGGGTGGCCGAAGGGGGGGGAAATGAGAGAGGAGAGAGAGAGTGAGGTTTACTCTAAGTATAATAGCCAAAGTTTCAAATAATGGGTAGGTGGGATTAGGTAATGGGGTAATAGTGTTTAGGATTAAACTTGTACCCTTGACATGTGACATTGACTTGATTAAAAGATTGCCTTGGAAATTGAATGTTATCATGGGAGTAGTTGAGTGAATAGTAGTCTTGATTTGTACTTTAACATGACATATGTACTTTGACATGTGACACTTGTACCTTGACTTGATTGCATGGGGAATTGAACCATGAATGATTGATGTGATTGACAAGACATTTGATTAATTTGACATCTGATTTGACTTGCCTCGATTTGCGTGCCAAATGCACCGATTAGATCCTGAGCGCGAACGAATTTCAGACAGGAATTGACTTTGATTTAACGTATCCACTCTAAAAAATCTTAATTTATCTAATTCTAAGGACTGAGCATTTACCGGGGGCATTTCGGTAATTTTCCAATCACGCCTTGCTTCGCGACGTGCACCGGCTGTCTGCGCTTCTGGCGACATTACTGGAACTGAATTCATTTCTTAATTGTGTTCATCTTACTAATTCGATTGTCCACCGTCGGATTTCATTTCGTGGGCAAACTCATTAAACACCGACTTCGTCGAAATCTCAGACCAACGGGCGGCTGTTTGGGAAAACTTCCTAGGTAGCCATTCCCTTGGTTAGTCATCTCAAAGTGGCCAACTTTGAGTGAGGATCAATCGGAGCGCATTAATGAAATATACCCATTCATTCCGAAATCCTGATCAGTGGGTCGAATTTTCAAACTGTCACAGCGTGACTCTTCGATACCTATGGAGGAGGGCCCGTTCTGGCTACAGCCTACCGAGTATAGAGGCTAGGTGATCGACCCTAACCCACTGCAGGAGTTGCCGTCTCTAGGACACTCCGAGATTGACGGCCATGAGGAGGATCCAGAGGAGGACCCTGAGGAGGATCCCGAGGAGGAGCCTAAGGAGGAATGAGTTCCGGTGCTGCTGGTTTAGCTTTTTGAAGTTAGTTAAGCGTATGTGTCCTGACTGTAGGTTGTGGTTTTCATTTTGGGGGTTTGTACCTAACACTTATGATATGTATATATTAATGTTGTGTTCCCTTTGTTCGTACTACCCCACTGCTTCGTATGCATGTATGTATGGTTAAGAAGCACGTTTCCGCAAGTTCACAGAGTTATCGAAGGACGCGTCGTCAGGTCGCGACGAAGAGACTCCGTGGGCCGTCGCGTATCGTAAACCAGACGAGTGCGATGGGTTTCGTTTGCAAGAACGGGATGCCGCGTGACCGATTTTGGGGTTCGAGGTGTGACAACTAGTATAGTCGTCACGTGCCTATGCCCTATCACGGCATGCATATCAAAATGGAGGGTGACCTAGGTATCCATCTGCACTGTCAAGCTAAAAAGAATCGGGGGCGCTGCCATCACTGGCATCCTGGATCTGGAAAAGAAGGCAAACACCGTCAGTGAGTCGAAGACTCAGCAAGCTCACCACTAATCCTAGCGTAGGATAGAGTATACTAGTGACGTCGTTCCTATCCAGTAGACTAGGGCTTACGGTCCAGAATTCAGTCACTCTCTCGGTTACCCTCGGTACTAGATCTTCATCGTATATGTAACTCATAGTAAAGCAGTACATACCATACAGACGGGCAACAACAGACAGTCAACCATAATGCCATATGCAAACTGATGCAGGCCTCAATCGGCCATAACGGATCCTAGTGGATCATGCCCGCCTATCTCTCCAATTCCCATCAGGGCTCATCCAACAGTGCCATTCGGCAAATGCCACAACTGCGTATCTGACGCCTTACGTTGGCTACTTCCTTATCCCTCCATTTCCCTGCGTAACAACGCCTCTGGGGCTCCTTTTCATGTCACATCTCTGGTGACTCATGCCATGCTCTCTATGAATGCGGGGCCTAGATAATTGCAAACGGTGATTCAGTCACAGAGCATGCATGCAGCGGTACATAAGTACGGGAATAGAGCATAACAAAGAATCATATGGGTAATTCACTACATTCGTCGGACAAGCATCACGTCGGCCCAATGCTCCACAATTAGTTCCCTAAGTAAATCCATTCAAGTTTAACGTTATCTTAGGAACCCATGAAATTGGAATTTAATCCAGACAATCCCAGCAATCCAGTCGAACCCAGTAGCTAAGGTTAGTTCCCAGGGAATTAGTAACCCACGATTAATGATTTAGTGTCTTAATAAACCCTTGAGTTTAATTAAATTAGGCTTAGATTAGGTTAGGGTCTAATTAATTTATTTAGGTTCAATTGGGCCTAAGGCCCGTTCTAAGGTCCAAGGCCCATAAATTAATTCTTAAATCAAATATATAATTCATACCCATTATTATTTTTAAATTCGTGTAGGGCCCAAGCCCATTTTTAAAGATTAACCTATTAAGCCCAATTTGGCCATTTTAGGCTCAATTTGTTATCCTAAGCCCATGCACATTAATGGGCCTCATATTTTAATACCCAAACTTATAATTGGGCCCAATAAATTCTAATTTTCGTCTCCCAATGGCCCACCACTCAAATTTGGTCCAATTAGTTTAGAATTAAGCCCCTAAGCCCATCTACATACTTTGTCTCATTATTATACACGCCTAAGCCCCTTGTAACAGCCCACTAATCACATTTTTAAGGCCCAATTTATATATTAAATTCGTTCATTCACAAGCCCACTAGCATAATTTAGGCCCGTTAGCTTATATAAGGTTAGAATTGCCCAAATTAAGTCCCCAAGCCCATTCTAACCCTTAGGCCCACCACATATACGCCCAAACTCGTCTACATCAGCCCACCAAAACAGTTTCAAGGCCCAAACGCATTACCAGCAGCCTATTTTTCGGCCCAACTCAACAATTGCTCGATTAGCCTAATGTAAGTTTAACCTTAATCACATATTAGACTTCCTAATTAACATGACCAGCCCCTAATTCATCATTCGACATACATATACTACTAACATAGATTAAGATTAGTAGTAGAGCTTACCTATTAGGGCCGAAAATGACGATGGAACGGCAAGGGACACCGGACGGCCGAACGAAGATCACGGCCTACTAGGAATTTCGGGTCTGGTAGGGGGTTCATGAGGGCCTCAAATGCCATGAAAACGAAGGAAATAGGGGCTAGGGAACTTACCACGGTGAGCTAAAGAGAATGGGTGGCCGACGGTGGAGTTTGAAGGGCGAACGGCGGCGGCTCCTTCTCAGGTGGATAATGAAGACCGAGAGAGAAAGAGAGTGTGTGAGGTTGGTTCGGCCCCTTTGAGGGATTCTCAAGCCACGAAAATAACAAGGGAAGGGACTTAGACACTCACCTAGACGATGAGGCCGAAGGAGGATGGTGAACGGCGGCAATGGACGGGCGATGGTCTTGGGCGGCCGACGACGGAGCAAGGGGAGGAAAGGAAAAGAAGAAGAAGTCGGGTGGAGAGGGGGGAGAGGGTGGCCGAAAATAACTAGGGAGGAGAGAGAGAGAGAGAGAGAGAGAGAGAGAGAGAGAGAGAGAGAGAGAGAGAGAGAAGACTATGAATCTTTTATAAAACTTAAGTCATAATGGGTAGTGGGATTAGGTAGGTTTAAGTGACAATTGATATGTACTTTGGTGTGACATATGTACTTTGACATGTTGATTGATTTATGGATTGACTTGCCTTGGGAATTGAACCATGATGTGATTGATTGGTTAACAAGAGACTTGATTGATTTGACAACTAATTTGACTTGCCTCGATTTGCATGCCAAATGCATCGATCGGGTCTCGAGCGCGAACGAATTTCAGGCTGGGAATGGTTTCGATATACCGAATTCACTCTCAAAAATACTAATTTAACTAATTCTAAGGATTGAGAATTTACCGGGGGCATTTCGGTAATTTTCCATTCACGTGTTGCTTCTCGACGTACACCGGCTGTCTACCCTTCGGGCGACGCTTCTGAAACCGATTTCATTTCTTAATCGTGTTTATCTTACTAATTCGATTGTCCGTTGTTGAATTTCATTTTGTGGTCAATTTCATTAAATACCGACTCAGTCTCAATCTCAGACTAACAGGCGGCTGTTTGGAAATTTTCCCAAGTAGTCTTTCCCTTTCGGTTGGTTATCCTAGGGTAGCCAATCCTGAGTGAGCGTCGACTAGAGCATATTAACAAAGTATTTCCATTCATTTAGAAATTCCGATAAATGGGTCAAATTTTCAGACTGTCACAATATAGACTCCGGAGGACATGCAGAGAGCATGTGTAATAGACTTCAAAGGTGGTTGGGAGGAATAGTTGCATTTAGTGGAATTCGCCTACAACAACAGTTATCAGCAGAGTATCAGAATGGCACCATTTGAAGAACTGTATGGAAGGGCTTGCAGGACTCCGATTTGTTGGGATGAGGTTGGTGAGAAAAGCATAACAGGTCCAGAGTTAGTGCAGCAGTCGATTGAGGCAGTTAAAGTGATCAGGGACAGGCTGAGAACCGCTCAGAGCAGGCAGAAGAGCTACGCAGACAAGAGACGAAGGCCATTGGAATTCCAAGTTGGAGATCACGTCTTTTTGAAGGTATTGCCGATGCGAGGACTATCTCGGTTTGGCAAGAAAGGGAAGTTGAGTCCGAGATTTGTAGGGCCATTTGAGATTTTGGAAAGGATCGGGACACTGGTGTATCGTCTAGCACTGCCACCGAACTTATCGCAGATTCACAATGTGTTTCATGTATCGATGCTTCGGAAGTACGAGCCGGATCCTGGACATATACTCGATCATGAAGTCATTGAAATGGATAACCGCGCCTCGTATGTGGAAAGGCCAGTCAGAATCGAAGATCGAAGGGAACAAGTCCTAAAGAACAAGACGATACCGTTGGTTAAGGTCATCTGAGAGCACTATTGGACTGAAGGAGCTCTTGGGAAAGTGAGGACGAGATGAAAAAGAAACACCCTCATTTGTTTGAGTAGTCAGGTGTAATTTTCTTTTGAAGTAGGGACTTATGGATTGTAAATTTCGAGGACGAAATTTTTATGAGGGAAGAATTGTGACAGTCTGAAAATTCCATCCATTTATCGGAATTTCTAAATGAATGGAAATACTTCGTTAATCGACGCTCACTCAAGATTAGCTACCCTGGGATGACCAACCGAAGGGGAAAGGCTACTTGGGAAAATTTTCCCAAACAGCCGCCCTTTGGTTTGAGACAGAGACATAGTCGGTATTTAATGAAATTAACCACGAAATGAAATCCGACCGTGGACAATCGAATTAGTAAGATAAACACAATGCAGAAATGGAATCAGTTTCAGAAACGTCGCCTGAAGGGCAGATAGCCGGTGCACGTCGAGAAGCAAGACGTGAATGGAAATTACCAAAATGCCCCCGGTAAATGCTCAATCCTTAAAACTAGATAAATTAGGATTTTTGAGAGTGAATTCGATGTATCGAAACCAATTCTTGTCTGAAATTCGTTCGCGCTCAAGACCTAATCGATGCATTTGGCACGCAAATCGAGGCAAGTCAATTCGGTTGTCAAATCAATCAAATGTCTTGTCAATCACATCCGTCAATCATGGTTCAATTCCCTAGGCAATCCATCAAGTCAATCTAAAATCACATCAAAGTACAACTATCTAATCCCTAACACTATTACCCCATTACCTAATCCCACTAACTTGTTTTGATTTCATTAAGTCTAGGAAAATCTCTCTCTCTCCTCCACCTTCCTCCCATTCGGCCGGCCACATCCCCTCCTCCCTCTCTTCTTCTTCTTTCCCTTCTTCCCGTCGGCCTTCCCTTCGTCCGCCGTGGAGCACCGCCCGACGCCGCTGTTGCCGTTCCGTTGTCATCGTCAACCAACCTTTCTCCAAGCCGTCTAAGTGAGCTTTTCTAGCCTTCTTTCTCCATGTTTTGGTGGCCCATGAATGCCACCATGAGCCCGAATCGACCTCACTCTCCCTCTCTTCTTCTCGGTGCCGTCCAGTCGTCCGCCGCCCGTTCAACGCCAAGCCGCCACTGTTCCGCCTCCCGTCGCCACCACTGTCACGCCGCGAACCCCAATCGAGCTCGCGACATCTCGTTCATACCTTTAAAGCTTAACGCGCTCGCCTGACTTACAGTACGCGACGGCCTAGGGAGTCTCGTCGTCGCAACCAGACGGGCGTTCTTCGATAAAGCTGTGAACCTGCGGAAGTATGCCTCCTAACCATACATTCACGCATTCAAAACAGAGGGGCAGTACGAACAAATGAACCATAAACCAACATCAATATATATACATAATGAGCGTTAGGTACAGACCCCAAAAGAAAATCACAACCTAAAGTCAAGACGCCTACGCTCACACTAACACCCAAAATCTAAGCCAGCAGCAGTGGACTCAGTTCTCAAGCTCCTCCTCTAGGTCCTCCTCGGGATCCTCCTCGAGGTCCTCCTCTGGATCCTCCTCGTCGGTGTCTATGGCATCGCCCTCTGCATGACCATCAATCTCTCGGCGTCCTGGGGACAGCAACTCCTGCAGCTGGTCGGGGTCAATCACCTCGCCACCATACTCGGCAGGCTGTAGAAAGAACGGGTCCTCCTCCATGGGTATCGGGGGTGTCTCTCTAGGGTCCCTCAAAATCATACAGGCCCTCTCTAAACCACGCCTCGAACCTATGAGGTATAAGATAGGGTCCACCCTGATCTACTAGTACGGTCGTCACGTGCTTATGCCACATCACTGCATGCATGTCAAAATGGAGGGTAACCTGGGTATCCATCTGCACTAGCAAGCCAAAAAGCATCGGGGGCGCTGCCATCACTAGCGACCTGGATCTGAAAAGTAAGGCAACCACCGCCAGTGACTCGAAGACTCAGCAAGCTCTCCCCTAATCCTAGCGTATGGTAGAGTATACTCGTGGGGTTGGTCCTATCCAGTAAACTAGGGTTTACAGTCCTAGGTTCAGGCACTCTCAGTTTTTCCCCAAATACCAGATCCCTAACGTATAAACAAACGCGCAACGCATAGCAATGCAGATCATACAAATCAGACAGGCAATAACAGACAGTCAACAACAATGCAATATGTAAACTGATGCAAGCCTCAATCGGCCATAACTGATCCCAATGGCCTGGCCTAAGCCCAGTAACCAATGTTAATTCCCAGGGGATTAGTAACCCATGATTAATGAATTAGAGTCATTATATGCCTTTGGGTACAATTAGGTTAGGCTTAGTTTGAGTTAGGGCCCAGTTAATCAGTTTAGGTTCGATAAGGACTTGGGCTTATTTTATGGTTCAAGGCCCATAATTTTATCTCTGAATTTAAAATATAAGTTAGGCCCATTATTATATTAAATTCGTGCAAGGCCCAAGCCCATTTCTAAAGGTTAGCCTATTAAGCCCATATTGACCATTTTAGGCCCAATTTGTTACCCTAAGCCCATGTATATTATTGGACCTTATATTTTTATAATTCAAGCCCATAGTTGAGGTCCAATTAACCCAAATTTTCGTCCAAATGAAGGCCCATAAAAACAACCCAAGCCTATACGCACATAGTTGGTCCCTTTAGCCTAAAATTAGTCTTCGAGCCCAATGACAATCTTTGGCCCACCACTCACAAGCCTAAGCCCATAATTCTAAGCTCCTAATAATCATTTTGAAGCCCATTTAAATCTGAGTTTTCGTCCAACAAGAAGCCCATTAATATAGGTTAGGCCCAAAAGTCCATTTTTGCTCATTTTAGCCTAAAATGGGTCCCCAAACCCATTTCCATCATAGGGCCCATCATTTATGCGCCCCAAGGCTTTCTTTCCAGCCCACATTCAACCTAAACCAGCCCCATTCAGAAATTCCAAGCCCAATGATCAATTCATTTTACAACTAAACCAACTAACCTTAATTTGTTTAGTCTAAAACGCACATTAGTCAACTAATCTACTCAAGTCATTAAGCAAATTAGCAACCAAGCCTCATATCCTTCATTCCTAAGCTTGAATTAGAGACTAGCTTACCTGAATTAGAGCGTGGGAAGTCGACGATGAACGGGGAGGCTAAACCGGCCGAATAGGCTCACGGCCAAGGGGAGATGGTCGGCAATTGGGCCGGCTGTTTTGGTGGCTCCAAAGGCTTCCCAAGGACCTAGAACGATCATTCCACATACCAAAAGAAGTGAGGAACCAAGGAAAATCAAAGTGGCTTGGCCGGGTCCAAAATGGAGCGAAACGATGAATAGAACGACGAAGGAAAAATGGGGCTGTTTCGAGGTCCAACGGCGGTATCCCGGCATGAGGATGAAAGGAGAGGGAGCTAAGGGACTTACCAATGCGACGCGGAGGCTGGATAGTGGCGGCAAGGGCGGACGACGGCGGCGGATGGTGGAGGGCTCACGGGCAGACAACGACGACGGCAAGGGGAGGAAGAAGAAGAAAAAGAAGAGAGGGAGAGGGAGAGTGGGGGTGCCGGCCGAAAATGGAGTGAGGAGGAGAGAGAGATTATCATGTGGTTTTAGTGAAAATCACAAGTAAGAGATAATGGGGTTAGGTGAAATAGTGATTAGGATTAGATTTTGTACTTTGATGTGTCCTTTGATTTGATTGAGAGATTGCCTTGGAAATTGAACCATGAATGACTGATGTGATTGACAAGACACTTGATTGATTTGACAACTGATTTGACTTGTCTCGATTTGCGTGCCAAATGCACCGATCGGGTCCCGAGCGCGAACGAATTTCAGACTAGAATTGGTTTCGATCTACCGAATTCACTCTAAAAAATCCTAATTTATCTAATTTTAAGGATTGAGCATTTACCGGGGGCATTTCGGTAATTTTCCGTTCATGTCTTGCTTCTCGACGTGCACCTACTGTATGCCCTTCAGGCGACGTTTTTGAAACCAATTTCATTTCTTAATTGTGTTTATCTTACTAGTTCGATTGTTCGTTGTCGGATTTCATTTTGTGGTCAATTTCATTAAATACCAACTCTGTCTCAATCTTAGACCAATGGGCGACTGTTTGGAAAATTTTCCTCAGGTAGCCTTTCTCCTTCGGTTGGTCATCCCAGGGTAGCTAATTCTGAGTGAGCGTCGACCAGAGTGTATTAACGAAGTATTTCCATTTATTTAGAAATTCCGATAAATGGGTCGAATTTTCAGACTATCACAACCACCGACCATCCCCAACCCTCGGTGAGTCTTCCTACAACCATGCCCCTCTTGCGAATTGATCCGAAAATACAGTCGTACCCAAAAATGAAATTCCCCGATTAAACAAAACTTTGGGCAAATAGATTCGTGGACATCGCCACAGAATGGACGGCTTCAAATGAGGAATATGTGAACGAAAGACCCAAACAATCTTAAAGAAGGGTAATTCTGTATCGTTCTAATTTGTTCATACTCGTCTTGAGTTCTGAATTATTTTATTCCATTCTTAACAGGGTTTGTAAACCACCCCGAAAAATACAGTGACCTGGAATTACCTAGTACAATACAACAACACCGTGTCATCTTAAGGATTGACTCTTAAAAGGAACCTCCATGAGCGCTGCGGTCTTGTGGACCAGATGGCATGGGGAATGACAGTGGTCCGAGACGTCCCGAGTTCGATTCTCGAGGATGGAAATATTGTAAATATTGTAAATAAATAAAACAACTTTTTCTCGCATTTCTTTTTGCAGAAAGAAACAGGAATACTCGACGAACAATACCGAGCTCAGTATTTTGTCATGATCTTGGCCCTAATGGTGAAGTGGCCTACGAAAGTTGAAGGAAGCTCAACCAGCGAACCTGATAAGGGGATCGTGCGAGGCATTCAAAATGAATGGTAAACCAGTATCGTATTCAATTCATCATTTCTAATACTGACTAATACGTCTTCCCCTCCATTGTTTGACAGGAAATGTCTTACTTGACATACCCACGAAGAAAATCCCGAGTGGTAAAACTGGTAAAGGAGTTGCGCGAAGCACTCAAGAGTAACTCAGTATCGTGTCCAGTTCATCATTTCTGATACTGGCTAACATGTCTCCTTCCTTTTTACAAGAAATGTTAAACTAGCATCTGATACGTCAAAGAAAACAGACCCAAGGGGCCAAGTTTTGATCGCCTGATACGATCTGTCTGATGAAATAGGGGAAATCATTGGCGAACCCTGGACCGAAAAGAGGTAAAACCATAAACAAGCTACTCCTCGACTCGGGGAATAGGCCCCCAACGTGTTTGATCCGCCCACACAGCCAGGGGCAATTTCCATACTTGTACATTGTATTGCCATATTTGCATGGTGTTTACACATTCCATGATTTATGCATGACTATTCTGCATGTTCAATTTGTCAATTTTGACTGGGGGTATAAACTGTACATGATGCATCGAATGTACAGAATGGGGCATGACAGGACGATGAAAGGCACGCCATTTCCATATACGTCCCGTATTTAATCCACAGTGAGTTGAGCGGTTCCGCGTTCTCCAAGGCAATAGGTTTTCTCGCAAAAGGTACGATAGTCGAAGTGAAAGAGGCATTTATTCTCCATTCCAAACACTTCGGGCAACCATTGACAACTCATTTGAACGGTGATTTCATTTCATAACCCTGTCAAGAATCACCCCACACTGGGGCAAAACAGAGGTAATTCCAACAATATCAGGAGATAAATGGCTAGAAATTCTCTAGCTTTGACTAACATCAATCTTCGAGTGTTTCTTTGCATGATACTCGAATTTTAATTCAAGTACTTTAGGATGACGAAGAGCATTTAGTTTCTCTATCCTACACATGAATCCTTTGCATAGACCAATTAAGCTTGCAAATTCATTTCTCAAACCCATATTGGTGATCATTGCTCATTTCAAGGCAAAGATAACGCCTTCCCCCCAAGGAGCAGAATTGAAGATAATTGGGCCAATGGAGAATTCTTGAATAAGCCCATTTCATATGCTAGATTTTTTATGTAATGTCTAATATCATCTTTTAAAAATCATCTTGTTGCTAAAATTCAAAGCCACAAGATTGTCAAAGAGAAAAAATGTAGCCTAAAGAAAATGGGCCTACTTCCAAACAAAAGGGAGTCGGGAGTAAGAAAAGCAAAGACTACTCCAAAGAATCTCGGGCAGAAAGAGCAAAGTGCCTATCAAAAGTAAGGCCAATGCCTATATATCTGTAATGAACTTCTGATTTCGAACATACATTTTGAGAATTCCCGAAAAAGGATCCCCAAAGAAGTCAGTTTGCAAAGTGTAAAAGAACTACCACCCCTCAGCCAATGGTGGTATTCATTGAAGACAAATTCAAGAAGGTCAAAGATCGGTAACAAGACTGCAATGATCACCAACACCAAGCCCTTCTCATATATTTTTCTGAGCCAAAATGAGCCCTTCATTTCTCAGACCCAAATCCCGACCTACGTTACGACCCTTGAAAGTCTCTTCTGATTAGAGCACTTGAATTAATGTAAGAGTTGAATGACTTTAAGCATCGCTCGAAGATGTTCGAGCAAGATTATTTCTCTCTCATTTTGCAGGGTTCTTGACTTGTAAACCCAGAGCAGATGATGAAGACTTTTTTGTCAATGGCCTTGACTCGAAATGGTCCCCTTTGATAAGCCTTTGACCCAGCCCACATTACGGTCCTAATCAAGACCTCCAGATTGGCTTGATCATATCAATTACGAGATTACTCAGACCCTTGCTGAATGCGATGATGGTAAGGTTGAGTGATTTCTTTTCAAATCCTGCAACCATGATAAATAAGCCTTTCTCGAGAGTGAGAGAAAGCCCTTTCGGACTGAAGTCCCCATTCAGGTTACATTCGAGGTATTCATGACATGATAACCTCCCTCGACAGAATTGGAAATGCAAACTCGACAGAATAGTCATGCATGATCCACATTATGAGCATACACATACGGTTTTAATCATTGCAAACTCAACTGAATGGTTTTGCATAAACCGATGAACTCATTAATAAAAATGCTTGCACATATTACCTCTGACACTGTCTGACAGGTAGTGCATTCCTGATAGTCGAGTTACCCTCCGAGGTCTCGAAATTCATCCAGAGGCTATTGAACAAACAAGCCTTGTTGGCTAATGCTCGCCAAGCATTTTCAGGTGAGTATATCTTCAGCCTGAACCTTTCAATTCTGATGATTGTCAAAGTGCTCGAATCCAGTGCGACATATATAGTCATTCAGTGAACAAACAGGCATGACACAGTCAGTCTGTCTATGCCTCGATCATTAACTCAGAAGATCCAGGTAAGTCTTCTGAACCCTTGCGACTCGTGATCTACATGCTCTCATGAAGTCTTCATCAGCTCACGATTGATATAATCTCGTGTTCTCAAGCTTTATCAAATCATGATTGACCGACTCTCGTGTTCTTGATCTTTGCCTCATCGGTTTATTCCTAAAGTGATGGGACAACAAAAATTGGGTTTGAGTTTCTGTAGGATTCCAAGTTTCCCCAGATCCCAGAATGGCACCCTTCATGATAAGTGAAATTGGGTTTGAGCGTCTGCAGGATTCCTGGTCTCCCCAGATCCCAAATTGGCACCTCTTCAGTCTACACAAAAGGTGACATTCAGGGTATACTGTCTCTGGAGCCCTTCCATTGGAGACCCCAACATGGAATGGTCCATTATCAAAAGTCCTTCTTACGGGCAATTAAAGTCCTTCTTACAGGCAACCCAAAGTCCTTCTTACAAGCGACACAAAAGTTCTTTCTATAGGCACCTAAAGTCCTTCCTACATGCAACCCAAAGTCCTTCTTACAGGCGACACAAAAGTCCTTTCTATAGGCACCTAAAGTCCTTCCTACATGCAACCCAAAGTCCTTCTTACAGGCACCAAAATCTTTCTTACAGGCAACCAAAAGTCCTTTTTACAGGCACCAAAGTCCTTCCTACAGGCATCAAAAGTCCTTCTTACAGGCACTCAAAGTCCTTCCTACAGGCACTAAGTCCTTTCTACAGGCAATCAAAGTCCTTCTTATAGGCAATCAAAGTCCTTTTTACAGGCATCCAAAGTCCTTTCTACAGGCAAACCAAAGTCCTTTTTACAAGGAACCAAAGTCCTTTCTACAGGCAAACCAAAGTCCTTTTTACAAGCGAACCAAAGTCTTTTCTACAGGCAACCCAAAGTCCTTCTTACAGGCACACGAAAGTCCTTCTTACAGGCAATCAAGGTCCTTCTTACGGGCAACCCGAAGTCCTTCTTATAGGCACCAAGTCCTTTCTACAGGCAATTAAAGTCGTTCTTATAGGCAACCAAAGTCATTCTTACAGGCACCCAAAGTCCTTTCTACAGGCAAACCAAAGTCCTTTTTATAGGCAAACCGATGTCCCTTCTTATAGGCACCCAAAAGTCCTTCCTACAGGCACCCAAAAGTCCTTCATACATGCACCCAAAGTCCTTCTTACAGGCACTCTAAAGTCCTTCCTACAGGCATCCAAAGTCTTTCTTACAGGCATCCCAAAAGTCCTTCTTATAGGCAACCAAAGTCCTTCCTACAGGCAATCAAAGTCCTTCTTATAGGCACCAAAGTTCTTCTTACAGGCAACCAAAAGTCCTTCTTACAAGCATCCCAAAAGTCCTTCTTACAGGTACCAAGTCCTTCTTACAGGCATTTTCATGGGGTGACCTACCATACAGGTCCAAGTTCAACCATCCTAAGGTTTCTTATAACGAATCCTTAGGCTCTTATTCCATTTTCAGTAGAACATGTGTGTCAAGCAACCACCACACAACGGGCAGGTAAGTGCCAGGTAACTCTCCTCTTTGTCTCTCCCTCTTTGAATGAAAAGCCCCCTCAATCCCGGCCTGAATCAGAACTTACACAGAAAGGTATTGGAGATCAAATGTCACGGCTTCTTTTTATTTCATTGTGTTGAGTCGATTAGGATTCAGGTGTCATCTCATCTTTGAAATGAACCTCTGCCGAACTTCCTTTTAAAGAAGGGCAGCTGTTGACACTTGATTTTTAATCTTTTTTTCTTTTTAAATTAATAGAAAATTCATAAAAATTCATAAAATTAAAAAATCAACTTTGGGGACCTTGGTCAAGCCTAGAGAACCAATTTTGATCAAAAAATAATTTTTCATATTTTCAGTATTTTTGATATTTTTATTTTCAAAAATTCATAACGAAATTAAGAAAAATGAGAAAATTGCAAAATCAACTTTGGAAGCCTTGGCCAAGCTTAGGCAACCATTTTTGAGTAAAAAATAATTTTTCATATTTTTTTTAGAAATTAGGAAATATTTAATAAATAATAGCATTTGAGGCCACAAAAATACATAAAAATAGTTAATATTTTTCCTTTAAATCCCTTTTCATGTTGGCCATTGCAAATTTAAAAAATCCAATTCGAGGTCGTGTATTCCTTAACGAGCATAATCTCGAATCGGGCCTAAAAAAATTCAATTTGAGTCAATTTATTTTCATTTTTCACTTTTAGGAGTTGTGACATTGTTCTCTAATATTCCAAATTTTCATCTTGGCCCAATTATACCCAGAATGACTCAATTTTACAAATAAGGCTTTAATTAAAATTTGTATTATTTTCAATAGGAAGAAATGAGCTTAAATTCAACATGCGGTAGGTGTGCCGAAAAATATGAGGAGATTTGGACTTGAAGAATTATTTCTCTAGGAACTGAATTGCAAATACTTAAAATCTCATGGACTAGAGTACAAATACCTAATACTTGAGGGATTATTTTGTAAATAACAAAAAGAAGAGTTAGTGGAGAAATTAGAATAGAGAAGGGAAGATGGAGAAGAGAAGATGGAGAAGAGGAGATGGAGAAGAGAAGATAAAGAAAATAAGATGAGAATAGAGAAGGGAAGATGGAGATGAAGAAGAGTTAGTGGAGAAATTAGAATGGGAGATAAATATGGAGAATGGAAGATGAAGATGAAGAAGAGTTAGTGAATGGATTAGAATGTGAGAAATAGATGGAGAAGGGAAGATGAAAATGAAGAAGAGTTAATGGAGAAATTAGAATGTGAGATAGATAAGTGTGTTATAAAAAGAGGAAGAAGTGAGCTTGAGAAGAGAGAATTTTTTGGAGAGAAAATTTTGGATGTTTGAGAGGGTTTTGAGAGATTGAAGAAAAATTTGAGAGAAAAAAAATACTAAAAAGAGAGAGAGAATTTTGAAGATGATGGGAGTTTAAAGCTAGAGGGTTATCATCATTAATTTCTTCATTGATCAACATAAATCAAGAATTCATCCCAGATTTAAAGCTAAGTGTCCCTCTACTCTCTTTGATTTTTTAGTATAAACTAGCCCAAATTTTCTACTCTTCTCCCATTTCCCCATATTTGATTTCAGTAGGAACCAATTATATCCATCAAGCACTTCTCATAATGCCATTGAAGCTAAGTGCCTCTTTCATTGTTCTAATGTTTAATGTGAATTAAATCATATTTGCTCTATTACTCCATTTCTCCATATTTTTATGTCAGGCAAAGGACAACTTCAAGTCAACGGTAAATCCCATGGAGGTGTAAAATTGACGCTAACAAGCTCTTGAGTGCCCATTAAATTTTCAATTGATCCGTCAATGGATTTCGGCCCGAATTATCAAATCAATTCGTTTTATTTTAAAGAATTTAAACCCCACAATGTGAAGGGCAGAGCCCGCTCACTGGAGGTCATTTTAAATTTCTGCAATTTAAATTCTTGCACCTTAAACCCCAAAGGAGAGGGCCAAGCCAAGGCTGAGCTATCCATTGGTGGTCTTTATTTATTGTTATTTACTTCCTGTAATTTAATTTTTGAATCATTAAACCCTAAAATGAGTAGCTCGCAGCACTGTACAGAAGTCGTTAACTCACTCCCTCTTTCGGCTTCAGGGAAATACTTAATATTTTGAAAATGCAAAAAAAAATGTCACTCACGTATATTCCATTTTAAAAAGTGAAAATACAAAAAACGAACACTCCACTAGAGCCTTAGGAATAAACCAAGCCTGAGTTGCCAAATTAGGATATCCATGAAATTAAGGTACCGAAAGAGCATTAGTTTTAATTAACTAGTGTAACCAAGTCCCCGAACTCATAATCTTTAATTCGTAGAAGTAATTTAGTTCTCCCGCTAATTTACTTAGGTTTCTAATCAACCTACCAAAAATGATTAGTGGCGACTCCAAATTTTAAAATCATTTAAACAAAAAATCAAAGTCACGATTTGGTAGAGCTTGGGAGAGCTCGAACTAGGTTAGTTAATTTAATCAATTAATCTGGTAATCCATTAACCTAAAAAATGAATTTTAGGTTGGGACAATAGTTAAGTGGAAATCTACGTGAGGTATTCAGTTTTACCTGGTTAGTCGAGAGACGTCCTGTAGAGTACCGAGATCGTCTGTAGTTGATCCGACTAATATGTGATTATTCCGCTAACTTCTTGGCATCCTCCACTCTTATGCATATGTACTCTGTGATTGCATGCTCTGTGACTGATTGTGCTGTTTGTGTCACGCCCCGAACCCCCATTCGAGAGCGCGGCATCCCGTTCCTGCGGAAGAGTCTCCTCTCGCTCGCCTGGTTTACGATACGCGACGGCCCAGCGAGTCTTTGCGTCGCGACTTGACGACGAGTCCTTCGATAACCTTGCGGAAACGTGCCTCCTAACCATACATGCATACATACAAAACAGAGGGGTAGTACGAACAGAATGAACACAAGCAACAATATATATAGCATAAACGTTAGGTACAGATCCCCAAAAAGAAACCACATCCTACAGTCATAGACCTACGCTCGAACCAACACCAAAAGTCTAGACCAACAACAAAAGGGCTCAGTCCGCCTCGGGCTCCTCCTCGGGATCCTCCTCGGGGTCCTCCTTTGGATCCTCCTCTGGGTCCTCCTCGTCGGTATCCAAGGCATCGCCCCTCCTCATGACCGTCAATCTCATAGCGTCTTGGGGACGGCAACTCCTACAGCGGGTCGGGGTCGATCACCTGGCCTCCATACTTGGCAGGCTATAGCCAGAACGGGTCCTCCTCCATAGGTATCGGAGAGTCTCGCTGGGGTCCCTCAAAACCATAAAGGCCCTCTCTAAACCACGCCTCGAACCTGTGGGGTACAAGGTAGGGTCCACCCTGATCTACTAATACAGTCGTCACGTGCCTATGCCATATCACGGCATGCATATCAAAATGGAGGGTGACCTGGGTATCCATCTGTACTGGCAGTCCAAAAAGTATCGGTGGTGCAGCCATCACTAGCGTCCTGGATCTGGAAAAGAAGGCAACCACCGCCAGTGAGTCGAGGACTCAGCAAGCTCACCTCTAATCCTAGCGTGGGGTAGAGTATACTCGTGGGGTCGGTCCTACCCAGTGAACTAGGGTTTACAGTCCAAGTTTCAGGCACTCTCAGCTCACCTCGGTACCAGACCCCTAACGTATAACAATGAAAATCTTATAACGCAGACGGGCAATAACAGACAATCAACCATGGTGCCATATGTAAATGATGCAGGCCTCAATCGACCATATCGGATCCCAACGGATCATGCTCAGGCCTCAACCGGCCATAACGGATCTCAACGGATCAAGCCCGCCTATCACTCCAAATCCCATCAGGGCGCATCCAACAGTGCTATCCGGCAAATGCCACAACTGCGTTTCAGACGCCTTACGTTGGCTACTCCCTTATCCCTCCATTTCCCTCGCGTAACGCCTCTGGGGCTCATTCTCATGTCACATCTCTGGTAACTCATGCAATGTTCTTAATGTATGTGGGGACCAAATGATTGCAAACAGCAATTCAGTTACAGAGCATGCATGCAATGGTACATAAGTACAAGTACAGAGCACATCAAGAAATCATCAAAGTAATCACGTGCTCGTCAAGCCAAACTACAATAGATCTAGTGCCCCACACGCGGTTCCTCGACCAGCCAGGCTCAATTGAATATCTCACACGTATTCCCATTGTACTATCGCTCGCCATAGGCGATTCCCGATTGAACCCATACAAATTAAAGTTCCAACTTAGCGGACCCGGTAACTCGGTCTAAGCCCAATAACCTATATTAGTTCCTTGGGAGTTAGTAGCCCACAATTATTGTCTTAGTCGTCTTGGGTTTCATTGAATTGGGGTTAACTTAGGTTAGGCTCGGATAATTGGCTTGGATTCAATTGCGCCTAAGGCCCATTTCAGGATTCAAGGCACATAGTTATTTCTTAGATTAAAATATATAAATTGGGCTCATTATTATATTAATTTCGTGCAAGGTCCAAGCCCATTTTTAAAAATTAACCCATTAAGCCCAATTTGACTATTTTAGGCCCAATTTGCTATCCTAAGCCCATATACATTATTGGGCCTCCTATTTTAATATTCAAAATCATAATTTGGGCCCAATTAATCTAAGTTTCATCCAACAACGGCCCATTACTCAAATTTGGTCCAAATCTATTCGTTTAGGCCCAATTAGCTTAGAATTAAGTCCCGGAGTCCAATAGAACCCTTCGGCGCATTAGATTACACGCCCACTCCTCCATTGTAGCCCATATATGTTATTTTGAAGCCCAAATCCCTATAGACCAGCCCACAAGTTCGGCCCATTACATATACTCACAATTAGTCTAGGTTCAACTAAGACTAGTCGCCCATATTAGCCTCTAATCGTTACAACCAGCCCCTATTACACTACACAACACACGTATACAACTAGCCTAGGTTAAGATTAGGAGTAGAGCTTACCTTGGAGGGGCTGTTGGTGGCGGCCGGATGGAAGGGGAGGGACGGACGGCCGACGGTGCAACGGCGGCTAAGGAAAACCGAGAGAGAGAGATGAGACCGGGGCTGGTTGGTGTTCTTGGGGGCTCCTTAAGAGACGCAAATGAAAGGAACAAAAGGTGAGGAGACTTACCAAGGCACGGTGGGGACGTGGGTGGCGGTTGGACGAAGCAACGACGGCGGCGTTTGGAACGGTGGCCGGCGGACGAGCTAGGACCGAGAGAAAGAGAGGGACGGTGAGGTTGGGGCGGCTTCAAGGAGGCTCTCTAGGCCACGAAACAACAAGGGAAAAGGGACTTGAGGACTTACCTAGGTGAGGCAAGACGACGGCGGGGCTGAGAGGTGGCGGAACGGCACGGTAAGGACGTGGGACGACGGCTTCACGGGCAGTCGGCTTCGGGCGAGAGGCAACCGAGGGGGAGGGAGGTTTCGGGAGAGAGGAGTGAGGGAGAGAGTGACCGAATGGAGGGAGAAAGAGCGAGAAAATGAGGGTTTAATCCAAGGCTTAATAAAATTCAAATGTGTTAGTGGGTTAGGTGTAAGAGTGTATTGGATGAGACTTGTACTTTGATGGATGACAAGTGTACCTTTGGCAACTGATTTGACTCGCCTCGATTTGCATGCCAAATGCACCGATTGGATCCCGAGCGCGAACGAATTTCAGACGGGATTTGATTTCAATCTAACGAATCTGCTCTCAAAAATCCTAATTCAACTAATTCTAAGGACTGAGCATTTACCGGGGGCATTGTTGACACTTGATTTTTAATTTTTTTTTATTTTCAAAAATTACTAGAAAATCCATAAAAATTCATAAAATTAAAAAATCAACTTTGGGGACCTTGGCCAAACCTAGGGAACCAATTTTGACTAAAAAATGATTTTTCGTATTTTCAGTATTTTTCGATATTTTTATTTTCGAAAATTCATAAAAAAAAATCAAGAAAAAACTGAGAAAATTGCAAAATCAACTTTGGAAGCTTTGGCCAAGCTTAGGCAACCATTTTTGAGCAAAAAATAATTTTTCGTTTTTTTTTTGTATTTTTTAGATATATTTTTTAGAAATTAGGAAAATATTTCACAAATAATAGCATTTGAGGCCACAAATTAAAAAAAATCCAAAAATCCAATTTGAGGTCGTGTATTCCTTCACGAGCATAATCTCGAATTGGGCCTAAAAAATTCAATTTGAGTCAATTTATTTTCATTTTTCACTTTTAGAAGTTGTGACATTATTTTCTAATATTCTAAATTTTCATCTTGGCCCAATTATACTCAGAGTAACTCAATTTTGCAAAAGGGCTTTAATTAAATTTTGCGGCAAGAAATGAGTTTAAATTTGATATGCGATGAATTTCGACTAAGCATAGGAGAGGTGTATTGAAAATTTTGAGGAGATTTGGACTTAAAGAAAATTTTTTTCGGGGACTAAATTGCAAATACTCAAAATCTCAAGGACTAGAGTGTAAATACTTAACTCTTAAGGGATTATTTTGCAAATAACAAAAAAAAGAGTTAGTGGAGAAATTAGAAGGGAAGATGAAGAAGATGAGATGGAGAAGAGAAGATGAAGAAGAGGAGATGAAGAAGAATGGATGGAGAAAATAAGATAAGAAAAGGGAAGATGGAGAAGATGAGATGGAGAAGAATGGATGGAGAAAATAAGATAAGAGAAAGGAAGATGGAGATGAAGAAGAGTTAGTGGAGAAATTAGAATGAGAGATATATATATATAAAAAGGGAAGATAGAGATGAAGAAAAGTTAGTGGAAAAATTAGAATGGGAGATAGAGTTAATGGAGAAATTAGAAATGGAGGTAAATGAGTGGGCTATAAAAGGAGGAAGAAGAGAGCTTGAAAGGGAGGATTTTTGGGATGAGAAAATTTTGAATGTTTGAGAGAGTTTGGAGAGATTTCAAGAGAAAAAAATTTTGAGAGAGAAAAATTCGCCGCCGTGGAACAAGCCTTGGCGACGCGACGGATTCATCTCCAACGAGCTTTAGGCGCATCAGCATGTGCAATTATCTGGTAATTCAATTTTTCATGTTTAGATGACGAAATCTCGAAAACAAATATACTGAACATTCGTAGATGACTTCGAGATTTTCGATTTGATATATTATGTCAAAAGGGTCCCGAAATTGAGAGCAGAAATCTGGAAATATGGTGATCAGAACCTGAGATGGAATTTTTCTAATCTGACCTTTCACGCTAAATGATTTTCCATGGGTTATTCTGGACTTCATTTCATAAATACCTCTTCATGACATTTGTTCATAAGATCTTAATGCATAACATATAAAAAATACAAAAATATTCATGCATGTTTCGTATTTTTAATGCATTTAATGAAATTATGCAATTCTGTTGGCGTCCTTGAATCTGAGTGTTTTTCTGTGCGTGGTCATATTGATTCGTAGTTATCTCATGTTTAGAGTTCTTTTGAAACTTCACAAAAAATGAAAGTTGTTCATTGGGGTCTTGTTTAGTAGACTGGAAAGTTTGGTGCATTAATTTTGAGATTTGAGTGTCCATTTGAGCTTAATCCTGAAGTATGTCTGTTTTGTGAAATTTGTTTGTTTACTGCTGAGCCCTCATGAAAGACCATTTTCTACATGAAAATGAGTGTCTGTTCAATAAGAATGTAAAACATGAAAGTTGTCAACAACACATTTTCCCATCCACATAAACAATCTCAGAATTTTTGCATACATTTCATTATTTCTTTTGTATTTTATGGTTACTGCTTTATCCCTAAGAATGTTCATGGACAGTATGGTTTAATTCGTATTTTTTGTGTTAATACATTGGAAAATGTAAAAAATGGTCTCAATGAAGTTCATTATTTTCATTTGGCTTTCGGCCCGATGCTTTGAAGACTGGAGTATGACCGATGTCCATTCCGGTCCGTTTTGTTGTACTCCCAACCCACGAGGCTTGGCAACGGGTGTTTGACCGATGTCCATTCCGGTCCATTTTTGTATTCCCGATCATGTCTCGGGTTTTATTTAATTGGTCTGTAATTATTCACCCGACGAGTTGCGGGTTTTATTTTCACTGTCTTTAGGGTAGTTTTATTTTACCTGCTCTCTCTTCACATCTTTGTTTACTTTGGGTGATTTTGCAATATTTTATAATACATCCAAAATCTAAAAAAAATGTAGAAAATCCAAAAATACAAAAAATGTGGAAAATATAAAAATACAAAAAATGTCTTTCATGTGCATTTTCATATAGTATAGCTCATGCATATTTTGCCATGTCATGTATGCATATTCACGTACGCATGTCCATGTTCGTATGTCACGTACAAATGTCGTATTCGTGTATTCATGTCGCATGTCGCGTATGCATGTCTACGTACGCATGTTACGTACATATGCCGTATTCGTGTATTCATGTTGCATGTCGCGTACGTATGTCACATATGCATGTTGTATTCATATATCCATGTACGTATGTCATATTCGTTCGTCTACGTACGTATGTCATTCGTATATCTACGTACGCATATCGTATTTGTACGTCTACGTTCTCATGTCGCATTTGTATGTCTACATTTGCATGTTATATTCATATGTCTTCGTATTCGCATGTCATATAAATTAGATTTCATATTGCATGTCATCTAAAATAGGATTCATACTTATTTGCATCAAAACCCAATTTTTAAAAAGCCATCACGCATGTTCATCATACTTGTCATGTAATCTAGAATGCATAAATCATGTAGTTTCATGTCTTAATTGCATTTATGTAATTGCATATGCATTGCATGCATTTAAAAAAGAAAACCCAAAAAATTGCACATTTGAATCTCAAGTGAAAATTCATCAAAATTGCCAAGTTGAACATTTTCATGAAATTGGTACCGAAAGGGCGCTAGTAGAAATATTAGCGTAACCAAGTTCCCGAACTCATTAATCTCTGGTTCGTAGGGATAAAGTATTTCTCCCGATGCTTTATTTAGGTATCTAATAAAACCTACCCAAAATGATTAGTGGCGACTCCAAGATAAATCATTCTTTTGATGAAATTGAACCTAAGTCATGATTCGGTAGAACTTGGGAGGGTTCGAACTAGGCTAGTTAATTCAATTTAATTAACCTGGTATCCATTAACTTTAAAAATTCGGAAATCGATTTTTTCGGGTCGTGACAGGCATTTCGGTAATTTTCCAATCACGTCTTGCTTCACGACGTACACCGGCTGTCTGCCCTTCTGGCGACATTTCTGAAACTGATTTCATTCTTGCATTGTGTTTATCTTACTAATTCGATTATCCGTTGTCGGATTTCATTTTGTGGTCAATTTCATTAAACATCGACTCTGTCTCTGTCTCAGACCAACGGGCGGCTGTTTGGGAAAAATAACCCAAGTAGCCTTTCCCTTTCGGTTAGTCGTCTCAAGGTAGCTAATCCTGAGTGAGCGTCGATCATAGTGTATTAACAAAGTATTTCCATTCATTTAGAAATTCCGATAGTTGGGTCGAATTTTCAGACTGTCACAATTCTTCCCTCCTTATAAAAATTTCATCCTCGAAATTTACAATCCATAAGTCCATACAACAAAGCGGAAATTACATTGGATTAATCAAACAAATACGAGTATTTCTTCTTCATCTCAACCTCACTTTCCCACGTAGCTCTTTCGGTCCCATGGTGCTCCCAGATAACCTTAACCAACGGAATTGTCTTGCTCCTCAGCACTTGCTCCTTCCGATCTTCAATTCTAACTGGCCTCTCCACGTACGACACGCGATCATCCACTTCAATGACTTCATGATCAAGTATATGGCCAGGGTCCGGCTCGAACTTCCGAAGCATCGATACATGAAACACGTTATGAATCTGCGATAAATTCGACGGCAGTGCTAGATGATAAGCCAGTGTCCCGATCTTCTCCAAAATCTCGAATGGCCCAACAAATCTCGGACTCAGCTTCCCTTTCTTGCCAAACCGAGATAGTCCTCATATCGGCGACACCTTCAAAAAGACGTGATCTCCAACTTGAAATTCCAATGGCTTACGTCGCTTGTTTGCATAGCTTTTCTGTCTGCTCTGGGCTGTCCTCAGTCTATCTCTGATTACCTTAACTGCCTCAACTGACTGCTGAACTAACTCTGGGCCTGTTATGCTTTTCTCACCAACTTCGTCCCAACAGATCGGAGTCCTGCAGGCCCTTCCATACAATGCCTCAAAGGGTGCCATTCTGATACTCTGCTGATAACTATTGTTATAGGCAAATTCTACCAAGTGCAACTGTTCCTCCAAGCCACCTTTGAAATCTATTACGCACGCTCTCAGCATGTCCTCTAGAGTCTGTATAGTTCTTTCTGACTGACCATCCTTCTGAGGGTGGTAAGCTGTACTGAATCTCAACTCTGTTCCCAAAGCTCCCTGCAAACTCTTCCAAAATGTAGCTGTGAAACGAGGATCTCTGTCTGATACAATGCTTACCGGCACTCCATGCAGTCTCACAATCTGCCTCACATACAGCTCCGCCAATCTTTCCAACGTAGAGTCCTTCCCGTACTGCGATGAAATGCGCGGATTTAGTCAGTCTGTCCATTATTACCCAAATCGAGTCATTCCCTCTTTGACTCCTAAGCAGTCTTATCACAAAATCTATAGTGACATGCTCCCATTTCCACTCTGGGATCTCCAGGGGTTGTAATAGTCCTCCAGGTTTGCAGTGATGTGCCTTTACTTGTTGACACGTCAAACACTTGGCTACATGCTTAGCCACATCCACCTTCATTTCATTCCACCAGTAGTGCTGACGCAAATTCTGATACATCTTCGTACTTCCGGGATGGATACTGTAGTTGCTTCTGTGAGCCTCAGACAAAATCCTTTCTTTCAACTCCTCATCGTTTGGCACACACAGACGTCCTTTAAACTTCAATACTCCATCTGCAGTTACTTGAAATTCAGCCTTCCTCTCATCTGCACTCATCATCACCATCTTCTGAATGTCTGGGTCCGTAGACTGTAACTCCTTTATCCTCAGTTGAATCTCTAATTCAATCTGTAAAGGAGCCAGTAAACTGGAGAGGTTCCCTACCTCCATCTTAAACTCAGAGTCTTTGATTTCTTCCAGCAACGTCCATTATTTGACCATCATATGAGCGATGCTCGACTTCCGACTCAGAGCATCTGCCACCTTATTCGCCTTGCCTGGATGGTATAGAATATCACATTCGTAATCCTTCAATAGCTCCATCTAACGTCGTTGTCTCATATTCAATTCCTTCTGCGAAAACAAATACTTCAAACTCTGATGATCAGTGTAGATCTGAAACTTCTCTCCCACCAGGTAATGCCTCCAAATCTTTAACGCAAATACAATCGCAGCCAATTCCAGGTCATGCGTCGGGTAATCCATTTCGTGCGGCCTTAACTGTCGAGACGCATAGGCTACTACTCATCCATGCTGCATCAAGACACATCCCAATCCTCTTAATGACGCATCACTATAAATCTCAATCCTCTAGGTCCAGATGGGATGGTCAACACTGGTGCAGAGGCCAATCAGTCCTTCAACTCTTGAAAACTCTCTTCGCACTTCTCAGTCCATTCAAACTTCGTTTCCTTCTTCAGCAAATGTGTCAGATGGGATGCTATTACCGAGAATCTTTCCACAAAACGTCTGTAATACCCAGCCAATCCAAGGAAACTTCGCACTTCCGTCACGGTTGTAGGCCTCAGCCACTTCTCTACAGCCTCGATCTTTGCTGGATCCACTGATATTCCTTCTCCAGATACTATGTGTCCAAGGAACGCCACTCTGCTTAACCAGAACTCACACTTGCGAAACTTCGCATACAGCGAGTGTTCCCTTAATGTCTGCAGGACAATCCTTAAGTGTTCCTCATGGTCCTCAGAACTCTTCGAATACACCAAAATGTCGTCAATGAATACTATCATGAACTGATCCAGAAACTCATTGAACACTCGATTCATCATATCCATAAATGCTGCTGGGGCGTTCGTCAATCCAAACGACATAATTGTGAACTCATAGTGCCCATATCTCGTCCTAAAGGCAGTCTTCGGCACATTTTCCTTCTTAATCCTCAGTTGGTGATAGCCTGTCCTTAGGTCTATCTTTGAGAACACACATGCTCCTTGAAGCTGATCAAACAGGTCATCAATCCTTGGCAGAGGATACTTATTCTTGATCGTCACTTGATTCAGCTGTCTATAGTCGATACACAGTCTTAGTGATCTATCCTTCTTTTTAACAAACAGCATCGGGGCTCCCCATGCTGAAGCACTGGGGCAGATAAATCCTTTATCCAATAGCTCCTGCATCCGCACCTTCAACTCCTTCAGATCAGACAATAACATCGTATACGGTGCTTTTGAAATCGGCTCGGTTCCAGGTGCTAACTCAATTACAAACTCCACTTCACGCTCTGGTGGCAAACCAGGCAACTCTTGGGGAAACACGTCCGAGTAATCCCTTACTACCGGTACATCCTCCAACTTCATATCTTGAACCGACGAATCCACCACTGATGCCAAAAATCCCAGACAACCCTCGTCCATCAGTTTGGCCGCTTCCAACGACGAGATCCAAGGGATCTACGTTCCTCCTCGATTTCCCCTAAATTCATACTTAGGGTGGCCTATTGGGTTTAGCTGTATCATACTTCTACCACAGTCTATAACGGCTCCATGTCTAACTAGCCAATTCATGCCAACAATTACGTCGAAATCAAACATGGGCAAGACAGCTAAATCAATTTCTTCCTCTCTATCGCCCAAAACTAACTTACCCTTTATACCCTAACGCAATAATCACTCTATCCTTTAACGGGGTGGTTACATGTAAAGTCACATCCAACGGTTTAACATTCAATCCAGCTAACTCAGCAAAACGTGCAGATACGAAGGAGTGCGACGCTCCCGGATCAAACAAAGCATACGCAGTATGACCACAGAGAGAAACGGTACCTGTGATCACCCCTGGTGCGTTCTCAGCATCCTTTCGCGCCACTGCGTAGACTCGTCCTTGAACAGGTGGACGGTTTAGATTCCCTTGAGGAGCATTCACCATCGGTGGCTGCTGCTGCGACTGGAACGGGGATCTCGGACCTCTTTTCGGGCAGTTTCTCTGAATGTGCCCCATTTGACCACATCCGAAGCATCCTCCAGTCTTCCTCGGGCAAGGGCTGTTCTTATGCCTCGTGCCACAGTCACGACGGTTCTGACCCCCAGAGTATGACGGTTTTCCCAAGGTCCTCCTCGCAGGTGGAACGAACCTGCGGGTGTCCTTCATCGTCCTCTTACCAAAATCTCTAAAATTTCTCCCTGGCATAAACCGCGATCTAGATGCAGCAGCCTTCTCCTGCAAATCTCGTTCTATCGCTAGGGCTCGCTCGTAAATCTCATTATAGTCCGTCAATCTAGTGGCGATTATCATACTCTTCAGCTCAGGTCTCAAACCTTCTCTGAATCTTCTTACCTTGTCCAATGGATCCTCAATCAGCCTTCGAGCAAACTTGGACAACCTAGCGAATTCACCCTCATACTAATCCATAGTCATAGATTCTTGGTGAAGCCTTATGAACTCTTCCATTTTTCTCTTTTGGGCGGCCTCCGAAAAGTACTTTCCGTTGAATGCTGCATAGAAAGCATCAGGAGAGAGGAGTGAGGGAGAGAGTGATCGAATGGAGGGAGAGAGAGAGAAAATGAGGGTTTAATCCAAGGCTTAATAAAATTCAAATGTGTTAGTGGGTTAGGTGTAATAGTGTATTGGATGAGACTTGTACTTTGATGGATGACAAGTATACCTTTGACAAGATTGAAAGATTGCCTTGGAAATTGGGCCATGAATGATTGATAGATTGACATGACATTGATTGATTTGACAACTTATTTAACTCGCCTCGATTTGCGTGCCAAATGCACCGATCGGATCTCGAGCGCGAACGAATTTCAGACAGGATTTGATTTTGATCTACCGAATCTACTCTCAAAAATCCTAATTCAACTAATTCTAAGGACTGAGCATTTACCGGGGGCATTTCGGTAATTTTCCAATCACGTCTTGCTTCACGACGTACATCGGCTGTCTGCCCTTCTGGCGACATTTCTGAAACTGATTTCATTCTTGCATTGTGTTTATCTTACTAATTCGATCGTCCGTTGTCAGATTTCATTTTGTGGTCAATTTCATTAAACACCGACTCTGTCTCTATCTCCGACCAACGGGCGGCTGTTTGGGAAAAATAACCCAGGTAGCCTTTCTCCTTCGGTTAGTCGTCTCAAGGTAGCTAATCCTGAGTGAGTGTCAATCAGAGTGTATTAACAAAGTATTTCCGTTCATTTAGAAATTCCGATAGTTGGGTCAAATTTTCAGACTGTCACAATTTGGGCCCCACATATGTACACATTGAGAGCATGGCCTAAGTCATCAGAGATGTGACATGTTGAATGTGCCCCAGAGGCGTCGTTACACGGGGGAAATGGAGTGATAATGGATGGCCAACGTAAGGCGTAACAAACGCAGTTATGGCATTTGCCGAGTGGCACTGTTGGATGAGCCCTAATGGGAATTAGAGAGATAGACGGGCAGGATCCCCTGGGTTCAGTTGTGGCAAGCTGAGACTTGCATATGTTTGCATAATAATTATTATTCATTGTCTGTCGATCGCCCGTCTGTGTCATGTGATCTGTATTTCCATGCCTCGCTGTTCAATTTCACCTTGGGGATTTGGTTTCTAGGGAAGCTGAGAGTGCTAGAACCACCGACTGTAAACCATAGGTTACTGGTTATGACCGATCCCACTAGTATACTCTATCCTACGTTAGGATTAAGGGAGAGCTTGCTGAGTCCTCGACTCACTGGCGGTGGTTGCCTTATTTTATAGATCCAGGTTGCTCGTGATGGCCGTACCCCCTCTACTTTTTGGCTTGCCAGTGCAGATGGATACCCAGGTTACCCTCCATTTTGATATGCATGCCGTGATGTGGCATAGGCATGTGACGACTATACTAGTAGATCATGGTGGACCCTATCTTGTACCTCATAGGTTCGAGGTGTGGTTTAGAGAGGGCATGTATGGTTTTGAGGGACCCTAGAGAGACGCCCCGATACCCATGGAGGAGGACCCATTCTTTTTGCAGCCTGTCGAGTATGGTGGTGAGGTGATCGACCCAGACCCGCTGCAGGAGTTGCCGTCCCCAGGACGCTCAAAGATTGATAGTCACGCAGAGGGCGATGCTATAGACACCGACGAGGAGGATCTAGAGGAGGACCCTGAGGAGGATCCCGAGGAAGACCCAGAGGAGGAGCTTGAGGACTGAGTTCACTGCTGCTGGCTTAGATTTTGGGAGTTGGAGTGAGCGTAGGTGTCTCTACTTTAGGTTGTGATTTTCTTTTGGGGTCTGTACCTAACGCTCATTATGTATATATATTGATGTTTGTTTATGGCTCATTTGTTCGTACTACCCCTCTGTATTGAATGCATGAATGTATGGTTAGGAGGCACGTTTCCGCAGGTTAACGAGTATAATGGATGGACGCGTCGTCTGGTTGCGACGAAGACACTCCCTAGGCCGTCGCGTACCGTAAACCAGGCAAGCGCGTTGAGCTTTAAAGGTAGGAACGGGATGTCGCGGGCTCGAATGGGGTTCGGGGGCATGACATCTCTAAAGCGCCGTATAGGATGTCGTTAGCTGAGCTGAAGGAACTGAAGGTGCAGATGTAGGAGCTACTGGATAAAGTATTTATCTGCCCCAGTGCTTCGCCATGGGGAGCTCCTCTGCTCTTCGTCAAGAAAAAGGATGGATCGCTAAGGCTGTGCATCGACTATAGGCAGCTAAACCAAGTGACGATCAAGAATAAGTATCCGCTGCCAAGGATTGATGATCTGTTTGATCAGCTTCAGGGAGCATGTGTGTTCTCGAAGATAGACCTAAGAATAGGCTATCACCAATTGAGGATTAAGAAGGAGGACATTCCGAAGACTGCCTTTAGGACGAGATATAAGTACTACGAGTTCACTGTTATGCCCTTTGGTTTGACGAATGCCCCAGCCGCATTTATGGACATGATGAATCGAGTGTTCAAGGAGTTCTTCGATCAGTTCGTAATAGTATTCATCGATGACATTCTGGTGTACTCGAAGAATTCTGAAGACCACGAGGAACATTTAGGGATTGTCCTACAGACACTAAGGGAGCACTCGCTGTATGCGAAGTTTAGTAAGTGTGAGTTCTGGCTGAACAAAATGGCGTTCCTTGGACATATAGTGTCTGGGGAGGGAATATCAGTAGATCCAGCTAAGATCGAGGCGGTGGAGAAGTGGCCGAGGCCGGCAACCGTGACGGAAGTACGAAGTTTTCTTGGACTAGCCGAGTATTACAAACGCTTTGTGGAGAAGTTCTCTGCAATAACATCCCCTCTGACACGCTTGTTGAAGAAAGAGACGAAGTTCGAGTGGACTGCGAAGTGCGAAGAGAATTTTCAAGAACTGAAGGATCGATTGACTTCTGCACCAGTGTTGACCATCCCATCTGGACCTGGAGGATTTGAGATCTATAGTGATGCATCATTAAGAGGATTGGGATATGTTCTAATGCAGCATGGACGAGTAGTGGTATATGCGTCTCGACAGTTAAGGCCGCATGAGATGAACTATTCGACGCATGACCTGGAATTAGCTGCGATCGTGTTTACCGTGAAGATTTGGAGGCACTATCTGGTGGGAGAGCAATTCCTGATCTACACGGATCACCAGAGTCTGAAGTATTTGTTCTCGCAGAATGAACTAAACATGAGGCAACGTCGATGGATGGAACTGCTGAAGGACTACGACTGTGATATTCTGTACCATCTAGGAAAGGCAAATAAGGTGGCGTATGCTCTGAGCAAAAAGTTGAGCATCGCACATATGATGGTCAAGGAATGGACGTTGCTGGAGGAAATTAGGGACTCTGAGTTTAAGATGGAGGTAGAAACCCTCTCAAGCTTGATGGCTACATTACAGATTGAACCAGAGATTCAGCTGAGGATCAAGGAGTTGCAGTCTACAGACCCAGACATCTAGAAGATTGTGATGATGAATGCAAAGGAGAGGAAAGATGAATTCAAAGTGACTGAAGACGGAATATTGAAGTTTAAAGGACGTCTGTGTGTGCCAAACGATGAGGAGTTGAAGGAAAGGATTTTGTCTGAGGCACACAGAAGCAATTATAGTATCCACCCCGGAAGTACGAAGATGTATACGTCAGCACTATTGGTGGAATGGGATGAAGGTAGATGTGGCTAAACATGTAGCCAAGTGCTTGACATGCCAACAGGTGAAGGCGTAACATTGCAAGCCTGGAGGACGACTGCAACCATTGGAAATCCCAGAGTGGAAATGGGAACATGTCCCCAAATGTTTGACCTTTCTGGTCAGTTTGACCCCAAATGTTTTCAAATCACTCCAAATGAATTTTCATGAAATTGATATCGAAAGGGCGTTAGAGTAATCTAACGTAACCAAGTCCCCGAACTCAAAATCTCTGGTTCGTAGGAATAAATTAGTTCTCCCGCTAATTTATTAAGCTCACCACTAATCCTAGCGTAGGATAGAGTATACTAGTGGATTCGGTCCTTCCCAGCAGACTAGGGTTCCTGGTCACTCCCTATGGGTACCAACCACAGAGTATGAACCCTCAAGTTATGTGTAGTAAGAAAACGTGAGCATAATATAACATAGGCGGGAAATCAAAAGTCAATACTAGCATACAATTTGCAATAACAGATGCACGATTCAGCCCGCCTCAACTGATCCCATTGGATCCTGCCCGCGTGTGGTACGCCTTAGGTTGGCACGCTTATCTCTCCACTTCCCCTAGTAAAGACGCATCAGGGCCAACCTCCCGACTTATCGCTCCAATTCCCCGCGTAACACGCATCAGGGCCCATTGAACCATTGCCACCCCTCACAGTGACCCATGCCATGCTCACAACGTATTGTACTCAGACAAATTCAAACAACGTACCATTCACAAAGCAGGCATTCAAAGAATTCACATGCAAAGAGGCATAACGATTCAAGGAATATTTTGAGCCACCCACGTTCATCCGGATGAGCTATATGTGAACCCAGTACCCTCACGCAGATTTTCATTCATCTGAATTCAATCAGGTATCCTTTTTTTCCTTTCTATAAGGCCATTCAGTTTCTCCTTAGGCAGTCTCAAGAAGCTCGATAATAATTAATACCATCCTTGGAAACTATTATTTCGGAATCCAGTCCTATTAGGCCCGATGACCCGGTCCAAGCTCAGTCTCTATTATTAGTCCTCGGCCCATCAACGGCCCATAATTAGTATCTTAGAATACTTTTGGGTTATATTGAATTAGATTAAACCCCAAACAATGGTTCATGGGATTACTTCCTTAATTCAAGCCTGTTAAGATAGTTTAAGCCCAATAGGGTCTAAGGCCCATTTTCTAGTTTTAAACCCACAATTTAATTATTAGGATTAAGATATAATTAGGCCCAATATTTTATTTAATTTCGTGTAAGGCCCAAGCCCACATTTTTAATTAAGCATATAAAGCCCGTTTTCACATAATTATGCCCAATTTCAATCCCTAAGCCCATGTACATTATTGGGCCCTAAATTTTTATGTTCAAGAGCATAATTAAGGCCCAATTGAACCAAATTTTCGTGCACTATGAGGCCCATTAGATTATCTTAAGTCTACATGTTGTAAAATGGCCCAATTAGCCTAAAGACTACCCCCAAGCCCAATAACATCACATGGCCCACCTTCCACACGCCTAAGTCCATCATTCGCAGCCCATATTAACCATTTTAAAGCCCATTTTAATACTTCAAGTCCACGTGCTAGGCCCAAACATCAAATGCCCAATTTAACCTAATGCATATTAACCATAATCACTCGATAATCACCATAATCTCCCACATCAGCCCCTAAACCAAACATCCACACATGTATACAACCAGCCTAGGCCATGATTAGAGGTAGGGCTTACCTATTAGGGGCTGGAATCGACGGTGGAGGTAGCTTGAGCTCCGACGGCCGAATGGGGGTTCACGACCTACAGGAGAGTCGGGGCTGGTTCGGTCATTAAGCGAGATCAAACGGCCATGGAAATGAGAGGGAGGAGAGTCTAGAGGCTTACCAAGGTGAGGTGATGGCTGGTGGTGGCGGTTGAATAGCGGAATAGGGCGGATGGTGGCAGCTCCTTTTCGGATGAAAGATGGAGACCAAGAGAGAAAGAGAGATCACGGTCAGGTCGGCCCAAGAGAAAGCCTTCATGGCCATAGGGGTGGAGAGATGAGGGACTAGGGAGGCTTACCAAGATGAGGTGGTGGTCGCCGATGACCGAACGACGGCGACGACGTGGACGGTGGTGGAGCTTGGGCGGTCGGGAGATGGAGAGAACAAGAGGAAGAAGAGAAGAAAATGAAGAAGAAGGAGGGAAATGGGGTGGCCGGGCGAAACTTTAAGGGAGAGAGAGAGTGAGATTATTATGGTATAATGGAATTAAAGAAAATCAAGAAATAACATTATAGTGGGGTTAGGTTTATGACAATTGTACTTGATGTAATCTTGGAAAAACTTGATGGATGTGCATTGGAACTTGTACCCATGATTTGATTGATGTGATTGATTGATTGATGTGACACCTGATTTGACTTGTCTCGATTTGCATGCCAAATGCATCGATCGGGTCCCGACCGCGAACGAACTTCAGATTGAATTTGGTTTCGTTCTATCGTATTCGCTCTCAAATAATCCTATTTGATATAATTCTAAGGATTGAGCATTTATCGGGGGCACTTCGGTAATTTTCCATTCATGTCTTGCTTCTCGACGTACACCGGCTATCTACCCTTCAGGCAACGTTTCTACGACTGAATCCATTTCTCAATCGTGACTATCATACTAATTTGATTGTCCAGTGTCAGATTCCATTTTGTGGTCAATTCCATTAAATAACAACTCTGTCTCCGTCTCAAACCGACGGGTGGCTGTTTGGGAAATTTTCCCAGGTAGCCTTTCCCTTTCGGTTAGTCATCCCAGGGTAGCTAATCCTAAGTGAGCGTCGATCAGAGTGTACTAATGAAGGGTTTCCATTCATTTAGAAATTCCAATAAATGGGTCGAATCTTCAGACTGTCATAATTCTTCCCTCCTTATAAAAATTTCGTCCTCGAAATTTTACATTCTACCAGTCCACACTTCGAAAAGAAAATTAAACTTGACTATTCGAACAAATAGGGGTATTTCTTCTTCATCTTGTCTTCGCTCTCCCACGTGGCTCCTTCAGTCCCACTGTGTTCCCAGATGACTTTGACCAAAGGTATTGTCTTGTTCCTTAGGACTTGCTCCTTTCGATCTTCAGTTCTGACTAGCCTCTCGACGTACGAGACTTCATCCATTTTAATGACTTCATGATCGAGTATATGGACAGGATCCAGCTCTTACTTTCGGAGCATCGATACATGGAATACGTTGTGGATTAGGGATAAGTTCGGCGGCAGTGCTAGACGATAAGCCAGTGTCCCGACCTTCTCCAAAATCTCGAATGGCCCTACAAATCTGGGACTCAGCTTTCCTTTCTTGCCAAACCGAGACAATCCTCTCATCGGCGACACCTTCAGAAACACATGGTCCCTAACTTGAAACTCCAACAGCTTACGTCTCCTATCTGCATAGCTTTTTCGTTTGCTTTGGGCGGTCCTTAGTCTATCTCTGATCACTTTGACTGCCTCAACTGACTGTTGAACTAGCTCTGGACATGTTATGCTTCTCTCGCCAACCTCATCCCAACAAATTGGCGTCCTACAAGCCCTTCCATACAATGCTTCGAACGGTGCCATATTGATACTCTGCTGATAGCTGTTGTTGTAGGCGAATTCTACTAAGTGTAATTGCTCCTCCCAGCCACCTTTAAAGTCTATTACACACGCTCTCAGCATATCTTCTAAGGTCTGTATGGTCCTTTCTGACTAACCATCAGTCTGAGGGTGGTAGGCTGTATTGAACCTCAATTCTGTCCCCAAGGCACCCTGCAGACTCTTCCAAAATGTGGCTGTAAAACGAAGATCTCGATCCGATACAATGCTTACTGGCACTCCATGCAGTCTCACAATCTACCTCACGTATAGGTCAGCCAGCTTTTCCAGAGTAGAATCCTTTCGCACTGCAATAAAGTGCGCGGATTTGGTCAACCTGTCAACTGTTACCTAGATGGAGTCATTTCCTCTTTGTCTCCTCGGCAATCCTGTCACAAAGTCCATGGTGACATGTTCCCAGTTTCATTCTAAGATCTCCAAAGGTTGCAACAGGCCTTCAGGCTTGCAATGTTGCGCCTTTACTTGTTGACATGTCAAACACTTGGCCACGTGTTTGGCCACATCCACCTTCATTCCATTCCACCAGTAGTGTGACAGTTTGAAAATTCGACCAAATTATCGGGATTTCAGGATGAATGGATATATTTCATAAATGCGCTCTCGTTGACCCTCACTCAAAGTTGGCCACTCTGAGACGACTAACCGAAGGGGAATGGCTACCTAGGATATTTTCCTAAACAGCCGCCCGTTGGTCCGAGGTTTCGACAGAGTCGTAATTTAATGAATTTGGCCATGAAATGAATCCCGATCTCGGACAATCGAATTTTTACGATAATTACAATGGAGAATTAGATTTAGTTGCAGAAGCATCGACAGTCGGGCAAACAGCCGGTGTACGTAGTGAAGCAAGATGTGAAGTATAAAATTACCGAAATGCCCCCGGTAAATGCTAGTCTTTAGAATTAGCTTAAATAGAATTATTTAAGGACGAATGCGATAGAACAAAACCAAATGCATTTGGCATGAAAATCGAGGCAAGTCAAATGAAGTGTCACATCAATCAATCAAGATGTCAATCGCATGATTTCCAAGGTTTATGTGATATAAACCCTTACCTAATTCCCACTAAATATTTTCCTTGAATTTTAATAAGCACATTATAATCTCTTCTCCCTCTCTCTCCTCACCATTTTCGGCCAAAACCTTTCCCCTGCTCTCCTTCCCGAAGCTCTCTCTCCCTCTCGCGTCTTCTCGGCCTACAGCGCGCGCTCGGACGGAAACGGTTTGTTCGGAGTCGTCCGGAGTCCAAACGACTCCCCGTTTCCTCCCACGCGACCGTAAGACAACGGGCTTCGAAGGTATGTCATAGCCCTGTGTTGTTCGGATTTTCCAGCTGACCCTCAACTTCAAACCACTGCCCACAAAAACTCAACCGTTGGATCGTCCTGAATTTTGGATATGTCATAGCCCCATTCGAGGTGAGTTCACAGAACTTGATTTCGCTCCGATCCGACATCGTTTGGGCTTTCATTCGTGCGTTTACATTTTGATCGACGAAACTATTTTTCTGGGACAGCTTGTGCCTTGCTTTCTACGACCCCTTTCTGACCCCATGAGCCTAAAGGACCTATAAACATGTCTTATCCTTGTCTTCCAACTTTCTGCGGCCCCGGCTTGAGCCTTTTTCAGTCCCCGAAGCCGCCGCTCCTCTCCCTCTTGCCGTGAGCCCCAAACGGCCGTTCTAGACCTCACTCCGTTCGTCGTCATTCCAAGACCATTCTGGATAAGCCACACTCCTAATCATAGCCTAGGAATAGAGTATATACATGTGGTTGCTTGGTTTAAGGGCTGGTGTATGTGATTCATGTGAATAATGGATGATTAAGGTGGAAATTAACTAGCATAAGTTGGGTGATTAATGAAGAGGTGGAACCGTGGGCCTTAGACAAATTAAATTGGGCTTGGAAATATCATGAATGGGCTGCAATGATGGGCTTGGGCGTGAGAAATGATGGGCTATATGATGTTATTGGGTTTAGAGGCCAATTTTAAGCTAAATGGATCAATTATGGGCTTATGGGCCTAGGGCAATCTGGTGGGCGTGGACGAAAATTGAGGCTTAATGGGCTGTGTTTATGGGCTTGGATATGAAAATTTAGGACCTAAGACTATACATGGGCTTAGGGAGTCAATTTGGGCCTAAATAAGTGAAATTGGGCTTAATGGGCTTAAGTGAATTTTGGGCCTTGGGCCACAGACGAAAATTGATTATAATATTGGGCCTTTCTAAATTAAATTACCAATAATTAAATGTGGCCTTGAGAATGGTGATTGGGCCTTAGACTTAATTGGGCTTGGATTGGACTAATAAGCTTGAATTGGGTAATAAGACTATGGGCCGTAGATTGGGCTTGAAATTAATTTACTATAACCCAATTACATCCTAATGAAGAAATTATGGGCCAAGGATGGGCCGGAGATTAGTAACGAAGACTAGACTTAGACTGGGCTATTGGGCCTAATCGGGCTGGATCTTGAATTTAATGGTTTCCAAGAATAACAAGGTTGTCACTGGTGAACCTTTGGGAACCTTGGACCCAGATTGAATTATACAGGGTACCGTGCTTGGATCTAGATAATACAAATTCATGGGTAGAGCATATAATTGACGTTGTGCTTGCGTGTGATCCATACTGATAGACGTGCAGTGCACGGATGATTGATTTTCATGCTATGCTGTTGTGCTCATGTCTATTCTTATGAACACCTGCGTTGTGATCTGTGGTATTTGAGGCGTGTCTGGATGAATTACATTGTGAGCATGGCATGTGTCACTGAGAGGAGTGACAAGGGGTGGATGGCCCTGATGCGTGTTTACGCGGGGAAATGGAGAGATAAGCTGGGTGGATGGCCCTGATGCGTGTTTACGCGGGGAAATGGAGAGATAAGCTGGGAGGATGGCCTTGATGCGTTTTTACGTAGTGAAGTGAAGAGATAAGAGTACTAACCTGAAGCGTACCACACGCGGGTTAAGGCACGAGCCTGATGCGTGTGAGACGCGGGCGGGATCCAATAGGATCGTTCGAGGTGGGCCGAGTTATGCATTTGGTGTTGCATGTTGAGTACTGATGTTGATTTCTGATTGCCCATCTGTTTTATGCGATGATCATATTATCTTATCACCTGTGCTCTGATTGTTCGAACTCTGAGCTATTATCTACACCTAGTGAGAGTGCCCGGTGAGGTGACTAGAAACCTTAGACTCATGGTTAGGGCCGAGCCTACTAGTATACTCTATCCTACGCTAGGATTAGTGGTGAGCTTACTAAGTCCTCGACTTAGTGGCGGTGATTGCCACATTTTCAGATCCCAGACCCTAGCGATGGCCGCACCACCAATGCTTTTTGGTCTGCCAGTTCAAATGGAGTCGGAGGCTACCCATCACGTGGATGAGAACGCTACGATCTGGCGCAGACGACCAACTACCGTATGGGTGGATCAGGGTGGCCCCCATTTTGTTCCCAATAGATTCGAGGCTTGGTTTAGGGAAGGTGAGTTTGGCTTCTAGAGTCCCCTGCGAGATGCTCCGATACCCATGGAGGACGACCCTACCGTCCTGAGACCTGCTGTATATGGTGGTGAAGTAGTGGATCTTGACCCGATGGCAGAGCTGCCATCTCCAGGCTGCATGGAGATCGACGGACACAAGGAGGGTAAAGACATGGATACCGAGCCCGAGGAGGAGTATGGCCCATGGGCGGACTACGACCTAGAGAAGGAGCCGCAGGAGTGACCGCACCTGATGTCGAGTCTAGGTTGCGAGCGTAGGACATTTGGGACCATAGTCTGTGTTCTCCTTTGGGGTCTGTACTTAACGCTTGGTTTATATATGTATTGGTTGTGTTTGTCTATCTTCTGAGGCTACTTCTCTTATTCCCTTCTACCCCATCATTGTATGCATGCATGTTCGGGTTGGAGAATAGCTTCCGCAAGTTTCAGGTTATTGACTGTGACAGTCTGAAAATTCGACCTATTTATCGGAATTTATAAATGAATGGAAATACTTCGTTAATACACTCTAGTCGACGCTCACTCAGGATTAGCTACCCTGGGATGACCAACCGAAAGGGAAAGGCTACCTGGGAAAATTTCCAAACAGCCGCCCGTTGGTCTGAGACTGTGACTGAGTCGGTATTTAATGAAATTGACCACAAAATGAAATCCGACAACGGACAATCAAATTAGTAAGATAAACACAATTAAGAAATGAAATCGGTTTCAGAAGCGTCGCCCGAAGGGTAAACAGTCGGTGCACGTCGAGAAGCAAGACGCGAATGGAAAATTACCGAAATGCCCCCGGTAAATGCTCAGTCCTTAGAATTAGCTAAATTAGTATTTTTGAGAGTGAATTCGGTATATCGAAATCATTCCCAGTCTGAAATTCATTCGCGCTTGAGACCTGATCGGTGCATTTGGCACACAAATCGAGACAAGTCAAATCAGTTGTCAAATCAATCAAGTGTCTTGTCAACCAATCAATCACATCATGGTTCAATTCCCAAGGCAAGTCAATCCAAAAATCAATCAACATGTCAAAGTACATATGTCACACCAAAGTACATATCAATTGTCACTTAAACCTACCTAATCCCACTACCCATTATGACTTAAGTTTTGTAAAAGATTCATGGTCTTCTCTCTCTCTCTCTCTCTCTCTCTCTCTGTGACAGTCTGAAAATTCGACCTAACTATCAGAATTTCTAAATGAATGGAAATACTTTGTTAATACACTCTGATCGACGCTCACTCAGGATTAGCTACCCTGAGATGACTAACCGAAGGGGAAAGGCTACCTGGGTTATTTTTCCCAAACAGCCGCTCGTTGGTCTGAGACAGAGACAGAGTCGGTATTTAATGAAATTGACCACAAAATGAAATCCGACAACGGACAATCGAATTAGTAAAATAAACACAATGCAAGAATGAAATCAGTTTCAGAAATGTCGCCAGAAGGGCAGACAGCCGGTGTACGTCGTGAAGCAAGACGTGATTAGAAAATTACCGAAATGTCCCCGGTAAATGCTCAGTCCTTAGAATTAGTTGAATTAGGATTTTTGAGTGTAGCTTCGGTAGATCAAAATCAAATCCTGTCTGAAATTCGTTCGCGCTCGGGATCCGATCGGTGCATTTGACACGCAAATCGAGGCGAGTCAAATCAGTTGTCAAATCAATCAATGTCATGTCAATCCATCAATCATTTATGGCCCAATTTCCAAGGCAATCTTTCAATCTTGTCAAAGGTACACTTGTCATCCATCAAAGTACAAGTCTCATCCAATACACTATTACACCTAACCCACTAACACATTTGATTTTTATTAAGCCTTGGATTAAACCCTCATTTTCTCTCTCTCTCTCTCCCTCCATTCGGTCACTCTCTCCCTCACTCCTCTCTCCCAAAACCTCCCTCCCCCTCGGTTGCCTCTCGCTCGAAGCCGGCCGCCCGTGTAGCCGCCGTCCACCGCCCTTACCGTGCCGTTCTGCCACCTCTCAGCCCCGCCGTCGTCTTGCCTCACCTAGGTAAGTCCTCAAGTCCCTTTTCCCTTGTTGTTTCGTGGCCTTGAGAGCCTCCTTGAAGTCGCCCCAACCTCACCGTCCCTCTCTTTCTCTCGGTCCTAGCTCGTCCTCCGGCCACCGTTCCAAACGCCGCCGTCGTTGCTTCGTCCAACCGCCACCCACGTCCCCACTGTGCCTTGGTAAGTCTCCTCACCTCTTGTTCCTTTCATTTACGTGTCTTGAGGAGCCCCCAAGAGCACCGACCAGCCCCGGTCTTATCTCTCTCTCTCGGTTTTCCTTAGCCACCGTTGCACCGTCGGCCGTCCGTCCCTCCCCTTCCGTCCGACCGCCACCAACAGCCCCTCCAAGGTAAGCTCTACTCCTAATCCTAACCTAGGCTAGTTGTATACGTGTGTTGTGTAGTGTAATAGGGGCTGGTTGTGACGATCAGAGGCTAATATGGGCGACTAGTCTTAGTTGAATCTAGACTAATTGTGAGTATTTGTAATGGGCTGAACTTGTAGGCTGGTCTATAGGGATTTGGGCTTCAAAATAACGTATATGGGCTGTAATGGAGGAGTGCGCGTGTAATCTAATGGGCCGAAGGATTCTATTGGACTCCGGGACTTGATTCTAAGCTAATTGGGCCTAAACGAATCGATTTGGACCAAATTTGAGTAGTGGGCAGTTGTTGGACGAAACTTGGATTAATTGGGCCCAAATTATGATTTTGAATATTAAAATAGGAGGCCCAATAATGTATATGGGCTTAGGATAGCAAATTGGGCCTAAAATAGTCAAATTAGGCTTAATGGGTTAATCTTTAAAAATGGGCTTGGACTTTGCACGAAATTAATATAATAATGGGCCCAATTTATATATTTTAATCTAAGAAATAACTATGGGCCTTGAATCCTGAAATGGGCCTTAGGCCCAATTGAATCCAAGCCAATTATCCGAGCCTTAATCTAAGTTAACCCCAATTCAATGAAACCCAAGACGACTAAGACATTAATCGTGGGTTACTAACTCCCAAGGAACTAATATGGGTTATTGGGCTTAGACCGAATTACCGGGTCCGCTAAGTTGGAACTTTAATTTGTATGGGTTCAATCGGGAATCGCCTAAGGCGAGCGATAGTACAATGGGAATACGTGTGAGATATTCAATTGAGCCTGGCTGGTGGAGGAACCGTGTGTGGGGCACTAGATCTATTGTAGTTTGGCTTGACGAGCACGTGATTACTTTGATGATTTCTTGATGTGCTCTGTACTTGTACTTACGTACCATTGCATGCATGCTCTATAACTGAATTGTTGTTTGCAATCATTTGGGCCCTGCATACATTGAGAGCATTGCATGAGTCACCAGAGATGTGACATGAGAATGAGCCCTAGAAGCGTTGTTACGCGAGGGAAATGGAGGGATAAGGGAGTAGCCAACGTAAGGCGTCTGAAACGCAGTTGTGGCATTTGCCGGATGGCACTGTTGGATGCGCCCTGATAGGATTTGGAGTGATAGGCGGGCTTGATCCGTTGGGATCCGTTATGGCCGGTTGAGGCCTGAGCATGATCCGTTGGGATCCGATATGGCCGATTGAGGCCTGCATCATTTGCATATGGCATCATGGTTGATTGTCTGTTATTGCCCGTCTGCATTATAAGATTTTCATTGTTATACGTTGGGGGTCTGGTACCGAGGTGAGCTGAGAGTGCCTGAACCTTGGACTGTTAACCCTAGTTCACTGGGTAGGACCGACCCCACGAGTATACTCTACGCCACGCTAGAATTAGAGGTGAGCTTGCTGAGTCCTCGACTTACTGGCGGTGGTTGCCTTCTTTTCCAGATCCAGGACGCCAGTAATGGCTGCACCACCGATGCTTTTTGGACTGCCAGTACAGATGGATACCCAGGTCACCCTCCATTTTGATATGCATGCCGTGATGTGGCATAGGCACGTGACGACTGTATTAGTAGATCAGGGTGGACCCTACCTTGTACCCCACAGGTTCGAGGCGTGGTTTAGAGAGGGCCTTTATGGTTTTGAGGGACCCCAGCGAGACTCTCCGATACCTATGGAGGAGGACCCGTTCTGGCTATAGCCTGCCGAGTGTGGAGGCCAGGTGATCGACCCCGACCCACTGCAGGAGTTGCCGTCCCCAGGACGCTCTGAGATTGACGGTCATGAGGAGGGCGATGCCATGGATACCGACGAGGACGACCCAGAGGAGGATCCAGAGGAAGACCCCGAGGAGGAGCCCGAGGCGGACTGAGTCCTTTTGTTGCTGGTCTAGACTTTTGGTGTTGGTTCGAGCGTAGGTCTATGACTGTAGGATGTGGTTTCTTTTTGGGGGTCTGTACCTAACGCTTATGACATGTATATATTGTTGCTTGTGTTCATTCTGTTCGTACTACCCCTCTATTTTGTATGTATGCATGTATGATTAGGAGGCACGTTTCTGCGGGTCCGCAAGGTTATCGAAGGACTCGTCGTTTGGTCGCGACGTAGAGACTCGCTAGGCCGTCGCATATCGTAAACCAGGCGAGCGAGAGGAGACTCTTCCGCAGGAACGGGATGCCGCGCTCTTAAATGGGGGCTCGGGGCATGACATCCCCGTTCGAGTGGTATCAGAGCAAGGTCAGCTCGATATGAGACCGTTCGAGGTTTTAGAGTGATAAGGTTGATGATTTTGGGGTAGTTAGTTAGGCAGACCCTAGACCTAAGGATAGGAAGGGTAGAATGCTTGAATTGATTGGCGCATGTGAATGATTAGTCAAACTGGTTACCTAGAATAGACTGAGGCAATAGTGGTTATTAACTAAGCTGCAGCTGCGTCAGGACCTGAGGTAAGGTTCTAAAGCAGAGCCCCATGAGTAGGGCGCTTTATTGCTGATTGCTGAATGGTTAGCTTGCTAGATGCTACTTGTGTTTGTATGCCTAGTCGGCTGTCGTGCGCTGCTTGACCATCTTGCATTGCATGATTTTTGCATTGAAAACAAAATGGCTTAGAAATGAAATTTGTTTGAAAAAGGGAACTCGGGTTTGAAGAGTGCATGCATCTCATGTTGTTAGATTTGGTAACCGTCAGCCTGGTATGGGACAGGATTGACGGGACGTCTAAAAACAGTAATGAAGCGTGGTATGGGACACGTGGAACGGGATTCTCTCTGTCCGTGGATAACTTAGGACAACTGTTCGCACCAAGAAATGATGAGGGCGGGGAGTAGTCGCCGGGGCAGAGGCCTGATCAAGGAAGCGGCTCCAGACAGACTTCTAGTTGAGGTGGCGAACAGAGTGGCCTAGGTTGTGCACTGACAGGGTCGAGTCTAGATGTCAACCGGGTTCAACTGCATTTAAGCTGCAACGAATATTTACATGCATATACATGTTAGTGGACGCGGCAGTAGACGAAAGGTTAGTTGTTAGTTCTAGAGTTCCGAATTCCTGAATGGGAATTTCGTTTGTTTTAGGTGAGAGTATAGTAAGGATGAGCAATAGGGGCATAAGACCGACTGCTGGCGCATCGACCTCAAGGGCTCTTGAGTCTGAAGGAGACCCTAGAATCAAAGAGATGATGAGAATTCTGACTGAAGTAAGTTTCTTGATGGCTAGGCAAGCTACTGAGAGAGCTGCCACTGTAGCCCAAGTAGCTAAGGCCGCTGCGAATGGAGCTAATGGAGGCAATGGGCATGGTAATGGAGGACGTCAGACTCATCATATAGTGGAGCAATTTCTGAAATTGCAGCCGTCGAAGTTTGATGGTAGTGGTGGTCCAGAAGTAGTTGCCTTGTGGATTGAGCAGCTTGAGAAGACTTTTACTGTGTTGGGTTACACTGATGAGGAAAAGGTTTCGCTGGCGACCTACCAGCTCTAGGGTATTGCAGATGACTGGTGGAAGGCCACCCGAGGGCGAGTCTTCCCTGATGGCATGAGGCCAAACTGGGCTGCTTTCTGCGCAGCATTCAACGAAAAGTACTTTTCGGAGGCCGCCCAAGAGAAAAAAATGGAAGAGTTCATGAGGCTTCGCCAAGAATCTATGACTGTGGATCAGTATGAGGGTGAATTCGCCAGGTTGTCCAAGTTTGCTCGAAGGCTGATTGAGGATCCGTGGGACAAGGCAAGAAGATTCAGAGAAGGTTTGAGACCTGAGCTGAAGAGCATGATAATTGCCACTGGATTGAGGGACTATAATGAGATTTACGAGCGAGCCCTGGCGATAGAACGAGATCTGCAGGAGAAGGCTGCCGCATCTGGATCGCGGTTTATGCCAGGGAGAAATTTTAGAGATTTTGGTAAGAGGCCGATGAAGGACACCCGCAGGTTCGTCCCACCTGCGAGGAGGACCTTGGGAAAGCCGTCATACTCTGGGGGTCAGAACTGTCGTGACTGTGGCAGGAGGCATGGGAACAGCCCTTGCCCAAGGAAGACTGGAAGATGCTTCGGATGTGGTCAGATGGGGCACATTCAGAGGAACTGCCCGAAAAGAGGTCCGAGACCCCCGTTCCAGCAGCAGCAGCAGCCGCCGATGGTGAATGCTCCTCAAGGGAATCTGAACCGTCCACCTGTTCAAGGATGAGTCTACGCAGTGGCGCGAAAGGATGCTGAGAACGCGCCAGGGGTGATCACAGGTACCGTTTCTCTCTATGGTTATACTGCGTATGTTTTGTTTGATCCGGGAGCGTCGCACTCCTTCGTATCTGCACGTTTTGCTGAGTTAGCTGGATTGAATGTTAAACCGTTGGATGTGACTTTGCATGTAACCACCCCGTTAAAGGATAGAGTGATTGTTGCATTGGGGTGTAAGGGGTGTAAGTTAGTTCTGGGCGATAAAGAGGAAGAAATTGATTTAGCTGTCTTGCCCATGTTTGATTTCGACGTAATTGTTGGCATGAATTGGCTAGTTAGACATGGAGCCGTTATAGACTGTGGTAGAAGTATGATACAGTTAAACCCAGTAAGCCACCCTGGGTATGAATTTAGGGGAAATTGAGGAGGAATGTCGATCCCTTGGATCTCGTCGTTGGAAGAGGTCAAACTGATGGACGAGGGTTGTCTGGGATTTTTGGCATCAGTGGTGGATTTGTCGGTTCAAGAAATGAAGCAGGAGGATGTACCGGTAGTAAGGGATTACCCGGACGTGTTTCCCCAAGAGTTGCCTGGTTTGCCACCGGAGCGTGAAGTGGAGTTTATAATTGAGTTAGCACGTGGAACCGAGCCGATTTCAAAAGCACCGTATAGGATGTCATTGTCTGAGCTGAGGGAGTTGAAGGTGCAGATACAGGAGCTATTGGATAAAGGATTTATCCGCCCGAGTGCTTTACCATGGGGAGCCCCGGTGCTGTTTGTTAAAAAGAAGGATGGATCGCTAAGACTGTGTATCGACTATAGACAGCTGAATCAAGTGACGATCAAGAATAAGTATCCTCTGCCAAGGATTGATGACCTGTTTGATCAGCTTCAAGGAGCGTGTGTGTTCTCCAAGATAGGCCTAAGGACAGGCTATCACCAACTGAGGATTAAGAAGGAAGATGTCCCGAAGACTGCCTTTAGGACGAGATATGGGCACTATGAGTTCACAGTTATGCCGTTTGGATTGACGAACGCCCCAGCAGCATTTATGGATATGATGAATCGAGTGTTCAAGGAGTTTCTAGATCAGTTCGTGATAGTCTTCATTGACGACATTTTGGTGTATTCGAAGAGTTCTGAGGACCACGAGGAACACTTAAAGATTGTCCTGCAGACATTAAGGGAACACTCGCTGTATGCGAAGTTTAGCAAGTGTGAATTTTGGTTAAGCAGAGTGGCGTTCCTTGGACACATAGTATCTGGAGAAGGAATATCAGTGGATCCAGCAAAGATCGAGGCTGTAGAGAAGTGGCCGAGGCCTACAACCGTGACGGAAGTGCGAAGTTTCCTTGGATTGGCTGGGTATTACAGACGTTTTGTGGAAAGATTCTCGGTAATAGCATCCCCTCTGACACATTTGCTGAAGAAGGAAACGAAGTTTGAATGGACTGAGAAGTGCGAAGAGAGTTTTCAGGAGTTGAAGGACCGATTGACCTCTGCACCAGTGTTGACCATCCCATCTGGACCTGGAGGATTTGAGATTTACAATGATGCGTCATTAAGAGGATTGGGATGTGTCTTGATGCAGCATGGACGAGTAGTAGCCTATGCGTCTCGACAGTTAAGGCCGCACAAAATGAATTACCCGACGCATGACCTGGAATTGGCTGCGATTGTATTTGCGTTGAAGATTTGGAGGCATTACCTGGTGGGAGAGAAGTTTCAGATCTACACTAATCATCAGAGTTTGAAGTATTTTTTTTCGCAGAAGGAACTGAATATGAGACAACGATATTGGATGGAGCTGTTGAAGGACTACGACTGTGATATTCTATACCATCCAGGCAAGGCGAATAAGGTGGCAGATGCTCTGACTTGAAAGTCGAGCATCGCTCATATGATGGTCAAAGAATGGACGTTGCTAGAAGAAATCAGAGACTCTGAGTTTAAGATAGAGGTAGGGAACCTCTCCAGTTTACTGGCTGCTTTACAGATTGAACCAGAGATTCAACTAAGGATCAAAGAGTTACAGTCTACGAACCCAGACATTCAGAAGATGGTGATGATGAATGCAGATGAGAGGAAGGCTGAATTTCAAGTAACTGCAGATGGAGTATTGAAGTTTAAAGGACGTCTATGTATGCCAAACGATGAGGAGTTGAAAGAAAGGATTTTGTCTGAGGCTCATAGAAGCAACTACAGTATCCATCCCGGAAGTACGAAGATGTATCAGAATTTGCGTCAGCACTACAGGTGGAATGGAATGAAGGTGGATGTAGCTAAGCATGTAGCCAAGTGCTTGACGTGTCAACAAGTAAAGGCACAGCACTGCAAACCTGGAGGACTGTTACAACCACTAGAGATCCCAGAGTGGAAATGGGAGCATGTCACTATGGATTTTGTGACAGGACTACCTAGGAGTCAAAGAGGGAATGACTCAATTTGGGTAATAGTGGACAGACTGACCAAATCCGCGCATTTCATCGCAGTACGAAAGGACTCTACGTTGGAAAGATTGGCGGAGCTGTATGTGAGGCAGATTGTGAGACTGCATGGAGTGCCTGTAAGCATTGTATCAGACAGAGATCTTCGTTTCACAGCTACATTTTGGAAGAGTTTGCAGGGAGCTTTGGGAACAGAGTTGAGATTCAGTACAGCTTACCACCCTCAGACGGATGGTCAGTCAGAAAGAACTATACAGACTCTGGAGGACACGCTGAGAGCGTACGTAATAGATTTCAAAGGTGGCTGGGAGGAACAGTTGCACTTGGTAGAATTTGCCTACAACAACAGTTATCAGCAGAGTATCAAAATGGCACCCTTTGAGGCATTGTATGGAAGGGCCTGCAGGACTCCGATCTGTTGGGACGAAGTTGGTGAGAAAAGCATAACAGGCCCAGAGTTAGTTCAGCAGTCAGTTGAGGCAGTCAAGGTAATCAGAGATAGACTGAGGACAGCCCAGAGCAGATAGAAAAGCTACGCAGACAAGCGACGTAAGCCATTGGAATTTCAAGTTGGAGATCACGTCTTTCTGAAGGTGTCGCCGATGCGAGGACTATCTCAGTTTGGCAAGAAAGGGAAGCTGAGTCCGAGATTTGTTGGGCCATTCGAGATTTTGGAGAAGATCGGGACATTGGCTTATCGTCTAGCACTGCCCCCGAACTTATCGCAGATTCATAACGTGTTTCATGTATCGATGCTTCGAAAGTACGAGCCGGACCCTGGCCATATACTCGATCATGAAGTCATTGAAGTAGATGACCGCGTCTCGTATGTAGAGAGGCCAGTTAGAATTGAAGATCGGAAGAAGCAAGTGCTTAGGAGCAAGACAATTCCGTTGGTTAAGGTTATCTAGGAGCACCATGGGACCGAAGGAGCTACGTGGGAAAGTAAGGTTGAGATGAAGAAGAAATACCCGTATTTGTTTGATTAGTCCAGTGTAATTTCCGCTTTGTTGTATAGACTTATGGATTGTAAATTTCGAGGACCGAAATACCCTCGGTAAATGCTCAGTCCTTAGAATTAGATAAATTTGGATTTTTGAGAATGAATGCAGTAGATCAAAACCAATTCCTGTCCGAAATTCGTTCGCACTCGAGACCCAATCGGTGCGTTTGGTATGCAAATCGAGGCAAGTCAAATCGATTGTCAAATCAATCAGGTGCCTTGTCAATCAAATCAATCAATCATGGTTCAATTCCCTAGGGAAGTCAACCCATCAATCAAGTTATATGTCAAGTACATATGTCACCTAAGAGTACAAATCACATCACATAAACCCTTCAACCACTCCACTACCCTTTGTTATTTGAAATTTAGTCTTATAAACTTCTCTCTCTCTCTTCCCCTAGCTATTTTCGGCCGAACTGCCCTTCATCCTCCTCTCCCTCATGCTATCTTCTTCTTCTCTATTTTCTTCTCCATTCCGTTCGCCCGAGCCGTTCCTGACGCTGTCATCCGCCCTTGCCGCCACCGTCCAGCCTCCACGTCGCCTTTGTAAGTCTCTCTCCCCTCTCTCCTTGCTGTTTCGTGGCTTTGGAAGCCACCTTGAAGCCCGGCAAGCCCTCACCGTCCCTCTCTCTCTCGGGTTTCTTCAGCCGGCCGCCCCAAACGCTGGCTGCTCCGCCGCCGTTCGGCCACCTCCAGCCACCACTGACCCTCCTTAACCCTTGGTGAGTCTCCCAACAACCTCTCCCTTGAATTTTGTGGCTTGACTCCACCCTTTGGAGACTAAACCAGCCCCCATTTCCTTCATCGCTCCATTCGTCCTTCGTTGCGCCGTTGGAAAAACCGACCACCATGGCTGGTCCCGTTGGTTCCCGCGCACCTCTACTCCCGGAGTCGAAAATATGTCCATTATTGAGCACGTACAGGCTATGTATTTTGATGTGGTAGTGAATGTATTCGGGTTAAACATGGGGGCATTTTTAATGTATTAGAGGGATTCTTGTATTTTTCTTGAAAAGGCGCAAATTATCAAAATCCATGAAGCAATGATCTTAACCCGACCTCGCAACGCCTTTCTGATTAAATTAAGCGAAGGCTTGCCTCTTATCTTTCTCGGATACGAATCATGTGGTGGATTTTGGAGGCCCGGTGCTTTATTATCGAAGTGTGACCCACATGCATTTCTCCCGACACTACAAGCAACTGACATATCAATAAGTGGACGCCGAAAGAGATAAAACGTGAAAAGAAGTGGAACACGCAACGGATGGCCAGGTTTATTTATTGGCATACTAACCGAGTGGTCAGAACGGTAATAATGACTAGTCGTGGGTTTTACTGTGATCGGTGAGGGCCGCCGCCGAATCCTTTTTCCATATCATCATCAGAGAGGAGTGATGGCGTCTTGCCTTTGTCCGTTAGGTTGTGTATTATCATTTTTACAGCCACCATTTGTCAAGATAAGACAAGATTGAGGCAATCCTACCAGCTGAGGTAGAGATACACTTCCTACGTATTCCTTCGGAGGTACAATTGATAGAAGCAGATTGAATCTAATAGAGATGGATGATCTCGTCCCACAAAGGTTGCTGCCAACAGTCCTTATTTCAGAAACTAAGTTTGCTCCAGACTATGGTGACCCATATATCTTAAATACGGTACTCTCAAGAGGTGCTCTGGTCCTAACTGAAGTGGGTGTGAGGAGTGCCTTAAATCATTCAATTATGTTATACGAGATAAGAAATGACAAGAAGAGTAAAACACAAACATGAGAAGCTTTCTCTTCATTCCATTCGTCAGCAAGCTCTACAAGAGTCAGTGGGGAGGAAAAGTAAAGCCGAATTGAGCCCTAACAAGCATTACAAAGGAGCTCAACTGGCTTTCCATGAAATTAATGTTATGCCTACACTGAGCGACCTGGGAGTCGAGATCTGCAAGCTTGAAAAGCAAGCGAGTACATTTCTCCTTGTACCTAGCTGCATTCATCTCGTGGTGTTCAACGGCGAGTTTTAAGTTGTCGATCAGGTCCCTCTCGAAAGCTATATCCGCTGTTAGATTATCGAGCCTCATCTCCAGCCATTCACATCTGAACTTCATCACAACGTCCCTCGGGTCATGCTCAAAATAAGTTTGATTCAGAGCTAGGCGCTCCACCAGCTTCTCTCTCTCGTGAACCAATAGTGAGACCCGCTCATCAACAGACTTGACAGCCTCCTTGTATCGAGCAACTGAACGTTCTGCAAACTCCAGGCATTCAGATCGATCCTGGTAGCGGGCCTTCATGACGCGGGCTAAGGTGACTGTCTCCTGGGTGTTTTAACAAGCCTCCAAAAAATCGATGAAGACGTGTGGGAACGCTCTGTATTCCCTCTCCAAGTTGGTGCCTTCAACCGAAGAAGCATTTAGTTCTCTCAATAAACCGAGGATCTCAGCTTCGACACTCGGATGATGCGCTATATAGATATAACCTCGTCCAAGAAGATGATAGAGCCTCTCCCATTTGAACATAACGTCAGTCGGGAAGATGCGGGTAGGGAGATTGGCCATTATCAAGGAGGAAATCAAGACAGACGAGCGGAATATGAAAGAAAGGAGAAGATAGGTGGAACAGACTAGCGGAATGCGACGATGGTGGTCTGTTTTGAAGTAAAAATTAATCTCGTAGTGACAGTATCAACTAGTCAAGATTTCCCTATCTACCGTTGTCTACTGGCACCATCCCCGTTAGCTCGAATCCCCGTCAGACAGCGATCTCGAGCCAAACAAATCCGAAATCTCCGCATAAAATTTGACGAGACCCCGCCACTTTGAAAAAGAAGAAAGAAAGGTGACTTGAGTGGGAGACAAGGAAAATGAGATTCGTCTTTATGGGAGAACTCGCCAGCAGATCGATGGTGGAGATAACAACGAGAGCCCTTCCACTAGGAAAAGACGAGAAAAGACAAGCCGAGCAAGAGACACGCAAGATAGGTGGAGAAAGACGAAACGCTCAGGAGAAACCATACATGTCTAAATTTTAAAATGAGGCGTCCTTCTAATAATCTTCATCTAAAACTCTGAAGAGAGTTTCGAATCATACACAGTCGCTCAGAAAAAGTTAGAGAGAGTGAAAACACCATAACAGTTAGCAAGTCTTGAGGAATTATCGAAGATGTCTCAATCCAATTCTCTTGAGAGCTATCGTTACTTGTTGAATATGGGAGAGAAGAGTTCGAAGCCATGTTTGAGACCGAGCCCATAGAGCCTAGCCCTTCCGCCGACGACGTCCAAGATCTTAGTAAAGATAAGGACAACAACGATAAGGATCAAAAGAAGCGTTACCGTCGCCATACTAAGGAGCAAGTACAAAGGCTTGAGGATTTCTTCAGAACATGCCCTATGCCAGACGGCAAACAAAAAATGGAACTGAGTCAAGAGCTAGGACTTGAACCTTTGCAAATTAAGTTCTGGTTTCAAAATAGGCGAACTCGAATGAAGACTCGCCACGAGCACAATGAAACCGAGTTTCTAAGAGCTGAAAATGAAAACCTCCGAGCGGAAAACAAGATGTATAAAGTGGCTTTTGACTCTGCCACCTGCCCCAACTGCAATAGCCTCCTCACCTTCGATGAAATGCATGATTTGAGGATTGAAAATGCGCATTTAAGAAGTGAGTTAAACCAGTTTATAACATGATCGAGTTCTGTTGGAGCAGGGTACAAAAAGACCAATTCTACTGGATCAGCATCAATACCTTCCGAGAAAGAGGGGACAGATCACCACCAAGCGGACATTAACGATGCTCTTTTCGCCATAATCAACCAGTTCGATATCGGTAAAGCATCAGGGCTGTAAGGTACACGGAGTCTGTATTTCAAAGCTGGTGATCATGAGGCCTTCAACATGGTCGATGCATATCAGATCTGGAGCGAAGCTGGCTGATCACCGGAAGACCCGCAAAGGAAGCCGAGCAGATCCTGAATGAATACATAAGTTTTATTCCCTGGCAGGGGATGTTATCTACTTTCATCAATGTCTTGAATCTATGTAAAAACAAGAAGTAGTAAATTTTCTCCCTCTTATTAAATGCACGGATCCGTCGCTTTACCAAACCCGGGGAGGAATTAATAGCGAGTAAAAATCCGCGTAAACTCGAAAGGTAGTTCTGTATCATTCCAATTTACCCTAAATTGTTCCAGTGTTAAATTAGATCCCTGTATTTTCAGGAATTTGCAAATTGACCCGAGAACACAGCCATACTCGAATGCGAAGTTCTCTTGTTGAATGAAACTAGGGGTAAATCAATTTGTGGATATTATCACTGAATGGACAGCTTCAAACGAAGAAAAACGCGAACGAAAGACCCAGGCAATCTCAAAAAAGGGTAATTTTGTATCGTTCTAATTTTTCCATAATCGTCTCGATCCTGAATTACTTTCATTTTTAACAGGGATTTTAAATGGCCTTGAAAAGAACCGGGACATGGAATTGTCCAATGTAAAGTAGCAAGACCACGTCATCTCAACGGTTAACTCTTAAAAGAGAGCCTCCATGGACGCCTACGGTCCAATGGACCGGATGGCATGGGGAATGACAGTGGTTCGAGACATCTCGAGTTCGATCCTCGAGGATGGAAATGTTGTAAGTATTGTAAATAAATAAAAACAACTTTTTGCGCATTTCTTTTTGCAGAAAAAATGGAAATACTCAACGAGCAATACCAAGGTCAGTGTTTTGTCATGATCTTAGCCTAATGTTGAAGTGTCCAGCGAAAGCCAAGGGAAACTCAATCCAGCGAAGCTAATAAAGGGGTCGTGCAAAACATTCAAGTTGAAGGTTAAACCAGTATCGTTTCCAATTTATCCCTTCCAATACCGGCTAACATGTCTCTTTTTCTTTTGACAGGAAATATTTATACTAACATTTAACATGTTGAAGGAGACAACCCCAAGTGGTAAAAATTATGATCATCTGAAAAGATCCATTCTGATCAAAATGGGGCAAATTGATGGTAGACCCTGAATTGAAAAGGGGGCAAAGTTTGAGATAAGCTACTCCTCAATTTAAGGAGTAAACTTCGCAATTTGTTCGATCCGTTCACATGTCCAGGGGTAATTCAAATCCTCTCATTGTTAAGAATTTTCTTCCATACCTGCTTATTTCACAAACATGCATGAGGCCAAAATTGCCCCATTCGTATTGTATTTATACATGCCATGATTCATGCATGACTTGTCTGCATGTTTAATTTGCCGATTCTGACTTGGAGTATAAACTACACATGATGCCTCGAATGTGTAAAGGGGGGCATGACAGGATGATGAAAGGCAAGCCATTTCGATACATGTCCTACATTTTAAGCCACAGTGAGTCGTGTGCTAAATAGGTTCCGCATTCCTCAAGGTAATGGGTTTTCTCGCAAAAGGTACGACAGCCAAAAGGAAGAAGGCGTTCATTTCTCTATCCAAAACACTACAGGTGACCATTGATAACACATTTGAGCGGCGGTTTCATTTCATGACCCCTATCAAGAACCACCCCACATCGGGGCCAAATGGAGGTAGTCCCAGCAATAGCACGAGGTAAATGGTTAGAAATTTTCTTACTCGGACTAACATCAATTTTAGAGTGTTTCTTAGTTTTCAACCTTCTACGATAATTCAAGTGCCTTAGGACGACGAAAAGCATTCGTTTCTCTATCCTATACACTTTTATCCCTTGCGTCGCCTAATTGAGCCTGCATATTCATTTCTTAAAACCACATTGGTAATCATTGCTCAAATGAAGATGGCAACACTTCGAAGCAGAAGAACTCAAAAGAAATAGGTATACAAAGGGTTCCCGAGTCATCTATTCAAGTGTGCTTTTGATATACAAGTGTATATAGCACAATCTTTAGAAAACTTAACAGAAAAGAGACACAAAGACAAGAGGCGGGACTAAAAGAAGAAGAGCCAGTTCCTGGGCATGAAAAAGCATAGCGCCGCTCAAAATCAATGTTCATTGAACTTTACATGTAAATTTTGTAAACTTAGCGAAAACTATGCTCTCCTTCTGTAAATCCCCAATAGGGACCTGATTGCAAGAGAAAATTCGTTGAAGGAGTCAGATTGCAAAATATACGGTAGAAGTTTATACCGTTTGGAAGCAACAATGGCACCAGCGAAAACAGATACCATCCTCAGACAACGATGATATTATCTAAGGACTGTTCTAGAAGGGCCGAAACTACGACAAAGATGCGATGATCATCAATGTCAAATACATCTCATATATCTTTTGGGCCAAATTAAGCCTTCCTCGATCCCCAAACCCAACCTACGTTACAACCTGTGAAAATCTTTTCTGATTAAGGCGCTTGAATTAACGTAGAGTTGAAAGATTTTAAGTATCGCTCGAAAAGGTACAAGCAAGACTATTTCTCTCTCATTTTTGCAGGGTTCTTGACTTGTAAACCCAAAGCAAACGATGAAGAATTTTTTTGTTAACAAGCCTTGGCTCAAAAGAGTCCCATTTGGTAAGCCTTTGACCCAGCCTACATTACGGTCCTAATTAAGACCTCCAGATCGGCTTGATCGTACCAATTGCGAGATTGCACCGACCCTTATTGAATACGATGATAGTGAGATTGAGTGATTTCTTTTCAATCCTGCAATCAAGATAAACATCCTTCCTCGAGAGTGAGGGAAAGCCCTTTCGGACTGAAGTCCCCTATTCATATTACATTCGAGGTTATTCATACTATGACAACCTCCTTGAACAGAATTGGTAGTGCAAACTTGACAGAATAATCATGTATGATCCACATCTTGATTGATTGCATCATGAGTTATTACACAGAATGCTTCTAATCACTGCAAACTTTGTTGAACCAATGAACTCATTGATGAAAATGCTTGTATGTGTTACCTCTGACACTGCCTGACAGGTAACACATTTTCGATATTCGAGTTGCCTTTCAAAGTCTCGAAATCCACTCGGCAATTAGTGAATGAACAAGCCTGGTTGTCAAGAAATCACTAGGCAGTCTTCTAAATCCTCAAGTAAGTATATCTTCAACCTGAATCTTTGAATGAATTCTGACGATTGCCAAGGTGCTCAAATCCAGTGCGGCACATACAGGTATTCACCTTCTCCAATGAAGCATGATTCGTCTCAAAAATAGAAATGTTCGAGATGTTTTGATCTCTACCTCTTTGACTTATACTTGAGCAACAAGATAATATAAACCGGGTTTGAGCTTCTGCAGGATTCCTGGTCTTCCCAGATCCCAGAATGGCACCTTTCATGATAAATTAAATCGGGATTGAGCTTCTGCAGGATTCTTGGTCTTCCCAAATCTTAGAATGGTACCCTTCAAAACACCAAGTCCTTTCTACAGGCACCCCAAAGTCCTTTCTATAGGCACACTAAAGTCCTTCCTACAGGAACCCAAAGTCTTTCCAAAAGGCACCAAGTCCTTCTTACAGGCACTAAAGTCCTTCTTACAGGTATACCAAGTCCTTTCTACAGGCATCTAAAGTCCTTTCTACAGGCATACAAAAGTCCTTCTTATAGGCACCCAAAGTCCTTCCTACAAGCACCAAGTCTTTCTTACAAGCGCCAAAGTCCTTTTTACATGCACCAAAGTCCTTTCTACAGGCACCCCAAAGTCCTTTCTACATGCACTCCAAAGTCCTTCATACAGGCACCCGAAGTCCTTCCTATAGGCACTAAGTCCTTTTTACAGGCGCCAAGTCCTTTCTACATGCACCAAGTCCTTTCTACAGGCACCCAAAATTCCTTTTTACAGGCATACCAAGTCCTTTCTACAGGCACCTAAAGTCCTTTCTACAGGCATACAAAAGTCCTTCTTACAGGCACCAAAAGCTCTTCCTAGAGGCACCAAAGTCCTTCCCACAGGCATCAAAGTCCTTCCTACAGGCACCCGAAGTCCTTCCTACAGGCACCCAAAAGTCCTTTTTACAGGTACACAAAAGTCCTTTATACAGGCACAAAGTCCTTCTTACAGGCATTTTCATAGGGCGACCCACCATACGGGTCAAATCTTAATCACTAGAATCCTTTCATTAGGAACTCTGCCATGGGGTGACCTACCATACGAGTCAAATTTCAATCAAATTTTAATCAATAGAATCCTTTCATTAGGAATCTACCATGGGTTGACCTACCATACGGGTCCAAGTTCAACCACCCTAAGGTTTTCTTAACAAATCCTTAGGTTCTCATTCCATTTTCGGTAGAGCATGCGTGTCAGGCAACCGCCAGATGACAGGCAGGTAAGTGCTAATTAAACTCTCCTCTCCAAATCTCTCCTTCAATTCATTGGAGCCTCTTCAAATCTCGCCTAGATCGGAGCTTACACCGAGGGGTATCGGAGATCAATGTCACGACTCTGGTTATTTGGTTGTGTTGAGTCGATTTAGATTCAAGTGTCATCTCGTCTTTGAAATGAACCTCCACCGAGCTGTTGACACCTAATTTTTAATTATTTTTTTATTTTCAAAAATTAATAGAAAATCCATAAAAATTCATAAAATTAAAAAATCAACTTTGGGGACCTTGGCCAAACCTAGGGAACCAATCTTGACCAAAAAAATGATTTTTCGTATATTCAGTATTTTCCGATATTTTTATTTTCGAAAATTCATAAAACAAATCAAGAAAAATTGAGAAAATTGCAAAATCAACTTTGGAAGCTTTGGCCAAGCTTAGGCAACCATTTTTGAGAAAAAAAAATAATTTTTTGTATTTTTTTATTTTTTAAATATATTTTTTAGAAATTAGGAAAATATTTCATAAATAATAGCATTTGAGGCCACAAAATACATAAAAATAGTCAATATTTTTCTTTTAAATCCTTTTCATGTTGGCCATCGTAAATTTAAAAAATCCAATTCGAGGTCGTGTATTCCTTCACGAGCATAATCTCGAATCAGGCCTAAAAAATTCAATTTGAGTCAATTTATTTTCATTTTTCACTTTTAGGAGTTGTGACATTGTTCTCTAATATTCTAAATTTTCATCTTGGCACAATTATACCCAGAATGACCTAATTTTACAAAAAAAAATGCTTTAATTAGATTTTACATTATTTTCAGTAACAAGAAATGAGCTTAAATTTGACATGCGGTGAATTGTGTCAAAAATATTGAGGAGATTTTGACTTAAAGAAATATTTTTTCGGAAACTGAATTGCAAATACTTAAAATCTCAGGGACTAGAGTGCAAATACCTAACTCTTGAGGGATTATTTTGCAAATAACAAAAAGAAGAGTTAGTGGAGAAATTAGGATAGAGAAGGGAAGATGGAAAAGAAGAGATGGAGAAGAGAAGATAGAGAAGAATGGATGGAGAAAATAAGATAAGAATAGAGAAGGGAAGATGGAGATGAAGAAGAGTTAGTGGAGAAATTAGAATATAGAATGGAAGATGGAGAAGAGGAGATGGAGAAGAGAAGATGGAGAAAATAAGATAAGAATAAAGAAGGGAAGATAGAGATAAAGAAGAGTTAGTGGAGAAATTAGAATGGAAGATAAATATGGAGAAGGGAAGATGAAGATGAAGAAGAGTTAGTGGAGAGATTAGACTGTGAGATGGAGATAGAGAATGGAAGATGAAATTGAAGTGGAGTTAGTGGAAAAATTAAAATGAGAGATGGATGAATAGGTTATAAAAGGAGGAAGAAGTGAGTTTGAGAGTGGAATTTTTTTGGAAAGAAAATTTTGGATGTTTGAGAGGGTTTTGGGAGATTGAAGAAAAATTTGAGAGGAAAAAAAATACCAAAAAGAGAGAGAGAATTTCGAAGATGATGGGAGTTTATAGCTAGCGGGTTATCATCATAAATTTCTTCATCGATCAACATAAATCAAGAATTCATCCCAGATTTGAAGCTAAGTGTCCCTCTACTCTCTTTGGTTTTTTAGTATAAACTAGCCCAAATTTCCTACTCTTCTCCCATTTCCCCATATTTGATTTCAGGCATAAACCAATTCTATCCATCAAGCACTTCTCATAATGCCATTGAAGCTAAGTGCTTCTTTCATTGTTCTAATTTTTAATGTGAATTAAATCATATTTGCTCCATTACTCCATTTCTCCATATTTTTATGTCAGGTAAAGGACAACTCCAAGTCAACGGTAAATTCCATGGAGGTGTAAGATTGGCGCTGACGAACTCTTGAGTGCCCATTAAATTTTCAATTGATCCGTCGATGGATTTCGGCCCGAATTGTCAAATCAATTCGTTTTATTTTAAAGAATTTAAACCCCAGAATGTGAAAGGCAGAGCCCGCTCACTGGAGGTCATTTTAAATTTCTGCAATTTAAATTCATGCACCTTAAACCCCAAAGGAGAGGGCCAAGCCAAGGCTGAGCTATCCATTGGTGGTCTTTATTTATTGTCGTTTACTTCCTGTAATTTAATTTTTGAATCACTAAACCCCAAAATGAGTAGCTCGCAGCACTGCACAGAAGTCGTTAACTCACTCCCTCTTTCGGCTTTCGGGAAATACTTAATATTTTGAAAATGCCAAAAAAAATGTCACTCACGTATATTCCATTTAAAAAAGTGAAAATACAAAAAGAGAACACTCCGCTAGAGCCTTAGGAATAAACCAAGCCTGAGTTGCCAAATTAAGATACCCATGAAATTAAGGTACCGAAAGAGTATTAGTTTTAATTAACTAGTGTAACCAAGTCCCCAAACTCATAATCTCTAGTTCATAGAAGTAATTTAGTTCTCCCGCTAATTTACTTAGGTTTCTAATCAACCTACCAAAAATGATTAGTGGCAACTCCAAAATTTAAAACCATTTGAACAAAAAACCAAAGTCGCGATTTGGTAGAGCTTAGGAGAGCTCGAACTAGGTTAGTTAATTTAATCAATTAATCTGGTAATCCATTAACTTAAAAAATGAATTTTAGGTCGCGACAAGGGGTCATGCTCCTCCTTGGGGTCAGTATCCATGGCATCGCCCTCCTCGTATCCGTTAATCTCCATGCGACCTAGGGACGGCAGCTCCACCATCGGGTCTGGATCAACTACCTCACCTCCATAAGCTACGGGACGCATCAGGGTCGGGTCGTCCTCCTCAAGGAAAGGGGCATCACGCAAGGGACCCTCCATACCAAACTCGCCCTCTCTCATCCATGCCTCGAACCTATGGGGTACAAAAAGAGGGTTGCCCTGGTCCACCCATATGGTTGTCAATCGTCGGTACCAGAGGGTAGCATTCTCATCCAAGAAATGGGTGACCTCAGTCTCTATCTATAAATGCAGTCCAAAAAGCACTGGGGGTGCAGCCATCACTGGGGTCTAGGATCTGAAAATATGGCAACCACCGCCAGTAAGTTGAGGACTCAGTAAGTTCACCACTAATCCTAGCGTAGGATAAAGTATACTAATGGGTTTGGCCCTACCCAATAGTCTAAGGTTACTAGTCACCTCTCCTGGGGTACTCTCACCAAAGATAGACAATAGCTTAGGGTTCAGACTATCAGTAGCCATGCAATAAAGAGATATAAACATCACACACACATGAAGTGGACAATCAATAACCAGTGCCAAAGATCGGAATACAATGCCAGATGCACGATCAGCCACCCTCATGCGATCCAGAAGGATCTTACCCGCGTCTCATACACATAAGGCTCGTGTCTTAACCCGCGTGTGGTACGCCTCAGGTCAACATGCTTATCTCTCCACTTCTCCGCATAAATACGCATCAGGGCCAACCTCCCGGCTTATCTCTCCATTTCCCCGCATAAACACGCATCAGGGCCAATCATCCAGCTTATCTCTCCATTTCCCCGCATAAACACGCATCAGGGCTAACCACCCCTTATCACTCCTCTCAGTGACACATGTCATACTTGCAATAAATTTCACCCAAACACGCCTTGAATACAATAGATCACAATGCAAGCGTTCTCAAGAAATCAACAGGTACAACAGCATAGCATGATAATCAATCATTTGTGTACATCACATCTATCAGTATAGACCATACGTAAGCATAAGACAATCAGGTGCCCTATAAACGATTTCATGTCATCGGGGTCCAAGCATGGTACCCTATATAGTTAAGTTGAGACCAGAATCTATCAAAGGCCCATAATTACTCCCTGGAATGAAATTGGATCACACTAAATGGATCCTAAGCCCACACTAAGGTCCATAGTCTTTACGTTCCAAATCAAGCTTAATTATTCAATTTAAGCCCGATGAAATGCCAGGCCCAACCCTCATTCCTCAAGCCCGTATTTGATTATTAGTAATTTAATTTAGGAAGGCCCAACTTAAAGTGTGAATCTCGCCCAAGGCCTAAGGCCCAAATTTTTCCTAAGCCCATTAAGTTCAAATCCACCCATTTAGGCCCAATTCGACTCCCTAAGCCATGTATGATCTTAGGCCCTAAAATTTTATATTCAAGCCCACATTTATGGCCAAATTAAACTCTAATTTTCGTCCACCATGAAACCCATTGGAATGAGTTAGGCTTCTAAGCCCATATTTAACTAATTTACACCTTCGGCCCATCATTCTACACGCCTAAACCATCATTCACAACCTACAATTGATAATTCCAAGCCCAACTCAGACTTCCCAAGTTCACATTTTCGGCCCACCTCACAAATCTCCAATTTAGCCTAATTAATCCCAACCTTAAATCAGCCATTTTCCCTTAATCCACATGCATCAGCCCCTAAACCAAGCAAACCACATACATATAATCTATTCCTAAGCCATGATTAAGAGTATAGCTTACCAATACGGAGTGGAATGGGCGGCGACGACGGCGGAGACACCGAGAGGCCGTTTGGAGCTCACGGCAGACGGAAGGAGAAGGTGGCAATGTGGGCTGTTCGGGCATTTCAAAGAGGCTCCAAGGGTCCTAATGAGATGTTTTAAGATGTTAGAATGACTAAGGAAGAGGGTGGAACGAGCTTGGGCAGCCTGGATTGCAACGGTGAAACGATGATGACGAGAGAGCATGAGAGAGAGCGGGTCAGGTCGGGCTTCTAGGGGACTCCAAGTGCCACGAACATTGAAGAAGGAAGGGTTAGAGGACTTACCAAGGGAAGATGAGATGATGGTGGTGGCAGATGGAGACCGAACAACGACGGACGGTGGACGACATTGGGCGGTGATGGCGGACAAAGAAGACGAAGAAGAAGAAGAAGAAGAAGAGGGTGGAGGAGATGGTGGTTCGGCCGAATGGGGGTATAAGAGAGAGAGGGAGAGAGTTTATAATAGTTTTAATGAAATTAAGATAAATTAGTAGGAGTTGGTAATGGTAGGTATACTTGATGTGAACTTGAGTTGACTTGATGTGATTGATTGACTTGCCTTGGGAATTCTGCCATTTGATTGATTGATTTGATTGATGGGATGTTGATTGATGCGACACTTGATTTAACTTGCCTCAATTTGCGTGCCAATTGCACCGATTGGGTCCCGAGCGAGAACGAATTTTAGACTCGAATCGGTTTCGCTCTATCGCGTTCGCTCTCAAATAATTCTATTTGATCCAATTCTAAGGACTGAGTATTTACCGAGGGCATTTCGGTAATTTTTCGTTCACGTCTTGCTTCGCGACATACACCGGTTTTCTGCCCTTTGTTGACACCGGATTTTTAATCATCTTTTCTCTTTTAAATTTAATAAATAAAATCCATAAAAATTCATAAAATTGAAAAATCAACTTTGGGGACCTTGGCCAAGCCTAGGGAACCAATTTTGACCAAAAAATAATTTTCCATACTTTCAGTATTTTTTGATATTTTTAATTTCGAAAATTCATAAAAAAAATCAAGAAAAATGAGAAAATTGCAAAATCAACTTTGGAGGCCTTGGCCAAGCTTAGGCAACCATTTTGAACAAAAAATAATTTTTCATATTTTTTGTACTTTTTTATATATATTTTAGAAATTATGAGAATATTTAATAAGTAATAGCATTTGAGGCTACCAAAATACATAAAAATAGTCAATATTTTTCATTTTAAATCCCTTTTTATATTGGCCATCACAAATTTAAAAAATCCAATTCGAGGTCGTGTATTCCTTCATGAGCATAATCTCCAAGCGGGCCTAAAAAATTCAATTTTAATTAATTAATTTTCATTTTTTCACTTTTAGGAGTTGTGACATTGTTCTCTAATATTTCAAATTTTCATCTTAGCCCAATTATACCCAAAATGACTCAATTTTGCAAAAGGGCTTTAATTAAATTCTGCATTATTTTCAGCAGCAAGAAATGAGCTTAAATTTGACATACGGTGAATTTTGACTAAGTATAAGGGAGGTGTGCCAAAAATTGTGAGGAGATTTGGACTTAAAAAAATATGTTTTTTAGAGATTGAATTGTAAATACTTAAAATTCAAGGACTAGAGTGCAAATACCTAACTCTTGAGGGATTCTCTTGCAAATTACAAAAAAAAAGAGTTAGTGGAGAAATTAGAATAGAAAATGGAAGATGGAGAAGAGGAGATGGAGAAGAATGGATGGAGAAAATAAGATAAGAATAGAGAAGGGAAGATGGACATGAAGAAGAGTTAGTGGAGAGATTAGAATGTGAGATAGAGATGGAGAAGGGAAGATGAAAATGAAGAATAGTTAGTAGAGAGATTAGAATGTGAGATAGAGATGGAGAAGGGAAGATGAAAATGAAGAAAAGTTAGTAGAGAGGTTAGAATGTGAGATAGAGATGAAGAAGGGAAGATGAAAATGAAGAAGAGTTAGTGGAAATATTAGAATGAGAGAGAGAGTTAGTGGAAAAATTAGAATGGGAGATAGATGAGTGGGTTATAAAAGGAGGAAGAAGTGAGCTTGAGAGGGGGATTTTTTGGAGAGAAAATTTTGGATGTTTGAGAGGGTTTTGGGAGAAAGAAATACCAAAAAGAGATAGAGAATTTTGAAGATGATGGGAGTTTAAAGTTATGGATTATCATCATAAATTCCTTCATCGATCAACATAAATCAAGAGTTCATCCTTGTCAACGAGCAAGCAAATTCAAGCTAAGTGTTTTTATTCATTCATTTATTTGTGGTTTTAGTCGCAAATGAGCACAAATTTTTCCACTTCTCCCATTACCAATATTTTTTATGTCGGGTAAAAAGGAAGACCCCACATCAATGGTAAATTCCATGAAGGTGGAAAGTTGGCCCAGACAAGTTCTAAAGTGTCCACCAAATTCTCAGTTGATTTGTCGAAGGATTTTGGCTAGAATTGTCGAATCAATTCATTGTATTTAATTTTTGCATCCTCAAATCCCATAATGGAGAGGACAAATCCCATCCACTTGAGGTCTTTATTTGCTACAATTTAAATTCCTGCAATTTAAATTCTACACCGTTAAATCCCAAAAGGAAGAGCCAAACCAATGCTAGGCCGCCTAATGGAGGTTTTACTTACCGTCATTTAAATTACTGCAATTTCAATACTTGCACCTTAAACCCCAAAAGGAAGAGCTAAGCCGATGCTAGGCCGCCCATTGGAGGTTTTTACTTACTGCAATTAAAATACTTGCAATTTAAATACCTGCACCTCAAACCCCAAGAGGAAGAGCCAAGCCAATGCTAGGCCACTCATTGAAGGTTTTTACTTAATGTCATTTAAATTCCTACAATTTAAATTTCTGCACCGTTAAATCCCAAAAGGAAGAGCCAAGCCAATGTTAGGCCGTCTATTGAAGGTTTTACTTACCATCATTTAAATTACTGTAATTTAATTCTTGCACCATTAAACCCCAAAGGGAAGAGCCAAGCCAATGCTAGGCCGCCCATTGGAGGTCTTTATTTATAGCAATTTAATTCCTATACCATTAAACCCCAAAAGGGAGGGCCAATCCAAGGCTGGGCCAACCAATGGAGGTCTTTATTTACTATCAGTTACTTCTTGTAATTAAATTTTTAAATCACCAGACCCCAAAATGAGTAGATCGCAGCAATGCACAAAAGTCGTTAACTCACTCCTTCTTTCGGCTTCATGGAAACATTTAATATTTTGAAAATATAAAAAAAATACCATCCATGCATCCCATTTAAAAAGTGAAAACACAAAGAAAAGAGAACACTCCACTTGAACCTTAATAATAAACCAAGCCTAAGTCGCCAAATTAGGATATCCATGAAATTAAGGTACCGAAAAGGCATTAGTTTTAATTAACTAGTGTAACCAAGCCCCCGAACTCATAATCTCTGGTTCGTATAAGTAATTTAGTCCTCCCGCTAATTTACTTAAGTATCTAATCAACCTATCAAAAATGATTAGTGGCGACTCCAAATTAAAAAAAACATTTGAAAAAAAACCAAATCTTAAAATCATTCAAACAAAAAAAAACCCCAAAGTCGCGATTCAGTAGGGCTTGAGAGAGTCAACGTTAGGTTAATTAATCTAATTAACCTGATAATCCGTTCACTCGAAACTTATTTTTTTGGTCGCGACAGCTTGGCGACTCCACTGGGGACTTGTTCTTTATTTTAGAAAAAATTTAAGAATCTAGTGGACTTAGACCTGAAAAATTTCATGAAAATTTATTTGATTTGGCAATTGCTTGGAACTCATTCTTTATGTGTTAAATGGTCTTGCAGGAAGGGAGTTATAAGGGGTGGAGTGTTTGGCTAAACCTTTCTTTTGCAGGTTTTGTGTGTGAGAATTATTATTTCATTTTTGAAATATTGAAGTAGTGTTTACATTTATTGTTATGCATGTTTAATTGTTTTAGCACTACATCACACAAGTCCTATGGCCAGACCTACGCCACTAGTTTTAAGATGGTATTGTGATTTGGTTATAGCGTTTGGCGTGAGATTACATCGAAAGTTAGTCCAGATTCAATCCCGAACCTCTTTTCAAAAATGAGTTTTAAAAGTTAGGCCTCATGCTTGGTAAGATTACCAAAGTAATGGTTTTAATTTTTAGCTCGAGCAGAAATGAGAAGGCCCGGCTAATCCTAGTTAAGTCGTGGGATCACGGCTAATCTTAATTATGTGCGCGAGATTGTGGCCTTGCCGAAAGTCTTTCACTTCAATTTGTCAGCCTTTAGAGTAGATAGGTTAAGATTTAAACTCACGATTCATGTGCATGTTTATGTGACCTACATGGTATTTTTCACGTTGAAAGTAAATTTTCTAACTTCATTTTGTAATTATTTTTTGTCGGTCCATATTAGGTGTCGGTTAAATTTCGAACTTAACATCATGGCCATTTTTCAAAAGAAAATAAAAATCGAATTGGTGTCCCATTTCTAAAAGAATGAATGTGAAAAAATCCCTTCACGGAATTCTATTGGCCAATAAAGAATTTTGTCACATCTTTTCTACTTTAATAGAGATGAGATTTGTTGAACAAATTTACCTCTGAAAATTCGTTCTGATAAAGAAGGAAAATCCCTTCGGGAAGTTTGCTAAAATATCCAAAGATTTTATCATATTTTTCAAGTTATAAAAATCTGCAAAAACAATTCTTCCTAAAGAAATTCACCCATGTTTTTCTAAGAAAATCTTCGCTAATTTCTCATAAAATGAAAAAATTTGGACTAATTAGGCGAGTCATGGACCGACCTCTTTCGGATCACATACTAATTATGTCCTTTACTTTTACAGGGAATTATAGGTGCCCCAAGAGGGAGCGAAACCGAAGATAATCATGAAGTATACGAAATGACGGAAAATGCCAATACTTTAACCGTTAATCATGGGGGCAAGCCAAGAAGTCGATCATCTCGGAAGTCAAAAATGTGTTAATTAGTGAGCACGTATGGACCATGTATATTAATGGGGGTAGTGAATGTGTCCAGATCAGGCATTGGGACATTTTTTTATGTATTGAGGGGTTCATATACTTTTTTGAGAAAAGTATATACCGTGTAGTCAGAACCCATGAAACAAGTATGTCGATCCAACCGTGCAATGCCTTTTTGATTAAATTGAACAAAGGCTTGCCTTTTAGCTTTCTCGGATTCGAACCACGTGGAGGGCTTTAGAATACCGGTTGTTTAATAATGGACATGGCCCACAGTCATTTCTCCCGACGCTATAGATAACCGATACATTTTGGAAGAGTCTGCAGGGTGCTTTGGGAACAGAGTTGAGGTTCAGTACAGCCTACCACCCCCAAACGGACGGACAGTCGGAAAGGACCATACAGACTCTAGAGGACATGCTAAGAGCGTGTGTAATAGACTTCAAGGGAGGCTGGGAAGAGTAATTGCACTTAGTGGAATTCGCCTATAATAACAGCTATCAGCAGAGTATCAGAATGGCCCCGTTTGAAGCACTGTATGGAAGGGTTTGCAGGACTCCGATTTGTTGGGATGAGGTTGGCGTGAAAAGCATAATAGGCCCAGAGTTAGTGCAGTAGTCGGTAGAGGCAGTCAAAGTGATCAGGGACAGACTGAGAACCGCTCAGAGTAGGCAGAAAAGCTACGCAGACAAGAGACGTAAGCCATTGGAGTTCCAAGTTAGAGATCACGTCTTTCTGAAGGTGTCGCCGATGCGAGGATTATCTCGATTTGGCAAGAAAGGAAAGCTGAGTCTGAGATTTGTAGGGCCATTTGAGATTTTGGAGAAGATCGGGACACTGGCTTATCGTCTGGCATTGCCGCCGAACTTATCACAGATTCACAACGTGTTTCATGTATTGATGCTTGGGAAGTACGAGCCGAATCCTGGCCATATACTCGATCATGAAGTCATTGAAATGGATGACCGCGTCTCGTACGTGGAGAGGCCAGTTAGAATCGAAGATCGAAAGGAGTAAGTCCTGAGGAGCAAGACAATACCGTTGGTTAAGGTCATCTGGGAGCACCATGGGACTGAAAGAGCTACTTAGGAAAGTGAGGATGAGATGAAGAAGAAGTACCCTTATCTGTTTGATTAGTCCTGTGTAATTTTCTTTTGAAATAAGGACTTGGGGACTGTAAATTTCGAGGACGAAATTTTTATAAGGAGGGAAGAATTGTGACAATCTGAAAATTCGACCCATTTATCGGTATTTCTAAATGAATGGAAACACTTCGTTAATACACTCTGATCGACGCTCACTCAAGAATAGCTACCCTGAGATGACTAACCGAAAGGGAAAGACTACTTAGGAAATTTCCCAAACAGCCGCCCGTTGGTCTGAGACTGAGACAGAGTCAGTATTTAATGAAATTGACCACAAAATGAAATCCGACAGTGGACAATCAAATTAGTAAGATAACCACAATGCAGAAATAAAGTCAGTTTCAGAAACGTCGCCTGAAGGGCAGACAGTCAGTGCACGTCGAGAAGCAAGACGTGAATGGAAAATTATCGAAATGCCCCTGGTAAATGCTCAGTCCTTAGAATTAGATAAATTAGGATTTTTATGGGTGAATGAGGTAAATCGAAATCAAATCCTGTCCGAAATTCGTTCGCGCTCGAGACCCGATCGGTGCATTTGGCACGCAAATCGAGGCGAGTCAAATCAGTTGTCAAATCAATCAAATGTCTTGTCAATCACATCAATCAATTAGGGTCCAATTTCCAATGCAAATCAAATCTTGTCAAGAGTACAAGTCCTATCATAGTCACTATTCAACCTACTCCCACCAACTTGTTTTATTTTGATTTTTCCCTATTATAACTATCATAGACCTTCTCTCTCCTCCCCCATTTGACATTTTCGGCCGGCCACCCTCTCTCCCTCCCTCTCTTCTTCTTCTCCTTTTCCTTCTTCCCGTCGGCCTCCTCCCCATTGTCCGCCCGTGAGCCCCGATCAACCGCCGTCCGTCCGCCGCCGTTCGAGCTCCACGCCACCGCTACCCTCTTGCCTTCCCACGGTAAGTCTTCCTAGCTCACTTCCATTTGTGTTCCACGACTTGAATGCCCCCATAATGCCCGAACCAGCCCCCTCTTTACTTGACATTTTGCTTGGCATTTCGGGTTCAACGGAGCTCCGACGTTGTGCACTTGTTCCGCCGGTTTCCTCAACTCCCCTAACGCCTAAAACCATTCTAATAGGATCCTTGGAGCCCCTCGAACAGCCCGGAACAGCCTCCAAACCGCCGTCCCTCTCCGTTCGGCCGTGAACCCACTCGGCCGCCCGGTGTCCCTTCGGCCTTCGTCGTCGTCCCGAGCCGATTTAGGTAAGCTAACCTCTAATTCCAGCATAGGTTTGATGTATGCATGCTTTAGATGCTGATTTGTTTAGTACACTAAGTGGATTAGTAGATAATTGAGTAGTTTAGGTTAATCTAGTTAAGGTTAGGTTAGTTGTTTTGCAAGAATGGTTAATCCTTGGGCTTGATGGCTAGAATTGGACCCGAACTATTCAATATGGGCTGCAACAAAGGTCTTAGGCGTGTAGAATGTTGGGCCAATGAATGCAATTGGGCTTAGGGGCCTAATTCTAAGCTATTTGGGCCAAAATAAAACAAATTGGGCTTAAATCGTATGGTGGGCCATGTTTGGACGAAAATTGGGGATTATTGGGCCTAAATTATGTTTTTAAATATTAAAATATGAGGCCCTATAATATACATGGGCTTAGGATAGCAAATTGGGCCTAAAATTGTCAAATTGGGCTTAATAGGCTAACTTTTAAAAGTGGGCTGCGCCTTGCACGAATTTAATGTAATAATGGGTCTAACTTATATTTTAATATGAGAAGTAAATTATGGGCCTTGAGCCATGAATTAAGCTTAAGACCCACTTGAACCTAAACTAATTAATTGGGTCATAACCTAAGCTAAGCCTAATTTAATAAAATCCCAGGGTATAGTATGACACTAATTCAATTCACTAATCATGGGTCGCTAACTTCCTGGGAACTAACTTTTATTACTGGGCTTAGGCCGGGTTACTGGGTCTGCTAAGATGGAGTTTTAAATCCATATGGGTTCTGATGCTAATAATTTCCACGAATTGGTGTAAATAGGGAATTGCCTAATAGAACGCGATAGTTGAAAATGAGAATTCACGTGAGGTATCCAATTGAACCTGGTTAGTCAAGGAACGATTTGTAGGGTACTAAGACCGCCCGTAGCCTGGTCCAACTGGCATGAAATTTCTCAAATAATTTCTTGGCATGCTCTGCTCTTATGCACATGCACCATGTGAATGCATGCTCTATGGCTTATTCTTTTTTATCTGGGCCCCTTTGTCTATGAACATGGCATTGAGTCACCAAGAGGTGTGACATGTTGAATGAGCCCTGACGCGTCATTGCGCGGGGAAATGAAGAGATAAGCGTGCCAACCTGGGCGTTTTACATGCGAGTTGAGGCACGAGGCCGTGTGGCACTGTTGGATGAGCCTTGATGGGAATTGGAGAGATAGACGGGCAGGACCCCTGGAGTCAGTTGTGGCAAGCTGAGACTTGCATCTGTTTGCATAATAAATTGTTGTTGATTGTCTGTTAATCGCCCGTCTGCATTGTATGATCTATATTTCTATACTTCGTTCGACTGTTTACCCGTTGGGGATCTGGTATCTAGGGAGGTTGAGAGTGCTTGAACTATTGACTGTAAACCCTAGGTCACTGGATAGGACAGATCCCACTAGTATACTCTTTCCTACACTAGGATTAGGGGTGAGCTTGCTGAGTCCTCGACTCGCTGGCGGTGGTTGCTTTACTTTTCAGATCCAAGACACCAGTGATGGCTGCATCCCCTGTGCTTTCTAGTTTGCCGGTGCAAATGGAGACCTAGGTTACCCCTCATTTTGATATGCATGCCGTGATGTGGCATAGGCACGTGACCACTGTGTTAGTAGATTAGGGTGGACCCTGCCTTATTCCTCATAGGTTCAAGGCGTGGTTTAGAGAGGGCCTGTATGGTTTTGAGGGACCCCAGAGAGACGCACCGATCCCCATGGAGGAGGACCCGATCTTTTTGCAGCCCGCTGAGTATGGTGGTGAGATGATTGATCTCGACCCGCTGCAGGAGTTGCCGTCCCCAGGACGCTCAGAGATTGACGGCCATGATGAGGGTGACATCATGGATACCGACAAGGAGGAGGATCCAGAGCCTGAGGAGGATCCCGAGGAGGACTCGGAGGAGGAAGAGCCTGAGGACTGAGTTCCACTATTGCTGGCCTAGACTTTTTGGAGTTAGTGCGAGCGTAGATGTCTTGACCATAGGTTGTAATTTTGTCACGCCCCGAGCCTGCGGACGCGCAACACCCCTCGTACGCTCGATCAATTGGTCGAATTGAAAATCTCGCGATGCCCAGGAATGGTCGCCGACCAATGATCCTCAGAGTTATCGCAACAGTAGAAGGCCATACATACCTAGACATACATACAAGTGGGGTAGAGAAAAATACACCCAATATCATACAAAACAAACATCTCTTTATATACGTATCATCAATAGGGTTCCAATTGCAAGCTTATACAACAAGTCTAAATCCTCAGCAGCTTTGCCTCCAGTCGGACAGCTCTTTATCGGGGACGGGACCTGAAAGGGCGATCAGCCCACAGCGTGAGTCGAAAGACTCAGCAAGCACATGCCTAAACCCGCTTAGAATAGAAAACACACAGGGTCGGTCCTAAACATGCGACTTTAAGGTTACAGGACCCCATTATTACCCACGACTATCAGGCAAACCAGCACATTCACATGCTCAGAATGGAAATCAGTCACACGAACATCTAGAGTTCATATCATGCAAATGCAGCTTCACTCAATTCAATGACCTCGGGATCCTCTGGTGGCTCAACAGCACTCCCGGTCTCGGCCAACATTTCAAATGAATACAATATGCACAGGTCATCACACGCACTCAATAACTCAAATCACACAGATGCGAGGTGGCATGCTCAATGAATCAAACACAGATCCTAAGCTCGAGTCATACGAATACAGCATGCTCATGCGTTTCATGCCAAATGTAAGCACTCTCACACGCATTTCATATTCTTAATCACCTAGATGTAGTATGCTCAAATTACAACTCTTGGGATCCCCGATGGCTCTCTGGGCACTGCCGGTCCCTTCAGCATTTCACAAAATGTAGCACGCTCAGTCCATCATGCACTTATCATGCGCTCAAGTCAGATAGATGTAGATACAACATGCTCAAATGCTCTACCGATGGCTCCCTAGGCACTGCCGGTACCATGGACACCCATGCACCTCACACCAAGAATGAGAATTGTCATGTGAACACCATATTTACAATCACACGGATGCAATAAAGCATGCTCAAACATCCCATTTGGGATCTGCCAGTGGCTCTCTGGGCACTGCCGGTCTTCCTGTTTCGGGTTGCCGGTGGCTCTCATCAGCACTGCCAGTCCCCGGCCAGCGTCTCCTACGCTTTCAAGCCTGTGCCCCAAACTGTGGCCTTTTTGACACTCCGGTTGGCACCCTTGTCTCTCCAGCGCCCCGTGCCGAGCACGTCACAAGCGCAGTACCGCTACCGTAGCTCTCTGGGCACTGCGGTCGGTACTCCTTATTGCTCCATTTCCCGTGGCTCTCTAGGCACTGCAGGCCGTCCCGCACGGTTCTACGCACTCCGCCAAACGCACATGTCTCATGTCAGCATGCAATGCATCAATGCCACAACCAGGCAATTCCATTAGTCGTGCAATATTCAAGATGCATCATTTCACACCACATTCACTATGCACACAATATCAGGCACGGCTATGCAAGCATATGCTTTAGAAAATCAATGACGTGCACTTTTCAATGCATTCGCAAAGCGTTCTCAAGGTATTCATAATGCATTCTCGAACCCACAAGCACGATTATATAGGTACGCATTCCCAGATTTTCAATTACGCATGCCAGTCAACTTTGATACATGCGTTTCTACTCAAGAGCATGCATCATGTCTCATGATGCACCAATCTCATGTCACATCCACGCAATATAGAATGTCAAACATACAGCTGCATAGGCACGCATTCACGAGGCTACAGTTACTCAAGCAAGTCAACTCTATTTACATGCGGCCCTATTAGACATTCATCCACAGTCATTTAATTTCAATCTCAGGCATTAGATATATATTATTTACGTCTCACATCACAATTTCACATTTCAAGCCTCAATTCCCACTTGGGTTCGCCCTAACTCCCAGGCGTACATTCAGGTACTCACGGCTTGCCTCAGGACCCACAAAATGACTATTTTGCCCATGGGTCTAACCCTCATTCCACATGGACATCAGGTATATATATAAGGCAAACACCATTCTCGAGGCATAAATCTCATGTTTTAAGCTCCGATTTTTATCCCAAGTTATCCCGATTTCTAGGTACGCGACCCAATCCACAAAACTACCTCAAGGACTCGCAAAATGACCAAGCTACCCCCAAGGACAGCCCATATGCTACGCAACTAGCCCTCTCATTCGCAACATACATAACTCTCGGGGCACAAAAATTCATGTTTTATACTTCGGTTTCCACCGTACTTGGTCTAGACTTTTAGATATGCGACCCGGTCCACACGACAAGCTTTAAGACTCACCGAATGACCAATATACCCTCATGGACAGCAAAGAATACGCACGGCCAACAGCTCATTTCATGTCAACGGTCCCAAAAATACGATCTTGTACCATAATACACACCCTAGAACAAACCTTAACATTTACTATGTTCTAGGCAAGGTTTAGGGGCGGTGCTCACCAAATACAAGTTTGGGCAGCGAAGATGAGGACAAGACGAGGAAGGAATCACGGTTAGGCTCGGCTGGTCGGCAGCTCCAAGGACGGGATTGACGACGGCAACACTCTCTAACAAGACTTACTCGAATCCACAAGCTAATCCGCATTAGCGTATACTCTAGGATTTGGTCAACAACTCTATCATGCACTATCAAGTAGTATTAGATGTCAACTTACCCTAGGAAGTGTCAAGATGTCCATGGCAAGGGCAGATCGAGGCTGGACAGCAACATGCAAACGGCGCCGGCGAGGAAACTCACCATGAACAGTCATCTCTCAGCCTAGATCCACGAAATTCTAGTGAATGCATGTCCAATCTAATTGAAGAATATTGAAATTGAAGTTCTTACGGACGTATGGGAGAAAACGGGGGTCGATTTGGATCCCGGATGAGCCCGAACGAGCCATTCTCTCTCGGACGCGCGCTGGAACCAGCGGCGACGGGATTTGGGCAGTCAGGTTTGAGGAGCTGTTCCGGCCAGCTCCGGTGGCCATTTGGTACGATCCAGGTGTCGTTAAAATCTTCTGGAAGAGAGGAAGAGAATGGCGGTGGTTTGAAGGCAAACGGAGCTCTGAGGTGAAAGTTATGGCCGTCGGAAGGAGAGGTGCGCAGGGAGAGGCCGAGAGAGAGTGAGCGTGAGAGAGAGAGAGATGAGGGAATGAGAGAGTGAGATGAGCAAGGAAAGAATAAGCTTTCTTCCACCATTGTCCAAAAAGGAATAAAAGAAATGAAATAAAAATAAAATTGGAGGTGACATTTGCATGGGAAAATGAGATGCTATAATGGGGGACAAGACATGATGGCTTAGGGAAGATAAAAAAGTAAAAAGAGGAAATTCTCTTGGATATGGTGGGATTTCATTTTTTGACTTTGTCAGATCGAGGTGATCAATAGGGATTGACGCGACACTTTTCCTCGAAAAACGTGCCGTCGGGACCAGATAAAACTCTATTGCGTCTGATACGCTTCGCAAGGCTAATTCAGTCTAATACTCTAATTACTCTAAAAGTATTCCATTCATGATCTAGGGAGTTTAAAGTGAGCTGGGGCGATTCTGTCATTTTCTCTGTCTACTTCACTTCTAAATCCTCAAAACAATTCCATCGATTGCAGAACTACTCAAATCATATCCAAATCACCACTGCAACATTTCTAGAAGTTCGGTTGTCCAAGTTCGGAATTCATTTCGTGGCCTCACCCATTTGGCAGCGACTTTAGTAAATAATTGGACTAACAGGCGGCTTTTGGGAGCTACGCGTATCGACCGTTAATGCGGTCCACGTACTTTAATATCCCTGGCAGCCTTTCCCCCTTCGGTTAGTCATCTCGGAATGGCCAATTCCATGTGAGATTTAGCTAAAGCGCTCCAAAGGAAATTCCATTCTGTTTATTAAACTCAGAAAATGGGTCGAAAATCCGGAATGTCACAAATTTTCTTTTGGGATCTGTACCTAACGCTTATTATATATATATATATATATATATATTAATGTTGGTATGTGGTTCATTTGTTCGTACTACCCCTCTATATCGTACGTTTGTGTGTATGGTTAGTAGGCACGCTTCCGCAGGTTCAAGAGATTAGTATTAGACGCCTCGTCTGGATGCGACGAAGAGACTCCCTGGGCCGTCGCGTACCGTAGACCAGGCGAGTGTGATGAGATTTAAGGGTATGAACGGGATGTCGCAGGCTCGATTGGGGTTCGGGGCGTGACAGTTCAATTGGCTTTCCATGAAATTAATGTTATGCCTACACTGAACAACCTGGGATTCGAGATTTGCAAGCTTGAAGAACAGGCGGTTGCATTTTTCCTTGTGCCTGACTGCAATAATCTCATGGTGTTCAACGATAAGTTTCAGATTATTGATCAAGTCCCTCTCAAAAGCTATATCCGCCGTTAGATTGTCAAGCTTCTCCTCCATCCACTTACATCTGAACTTCATCACGATATCGCTCGAATCATGCTCAAAGTATGTCTGGTTTAAAGTAAGTCGTTCCACCAACTGCTCTCTTTCGTGAATCAACAGCGAGACCCGTTCATCAGCGGACCTGATCGTCTTCTTATACCGGGCAACTGAGTGTTCTGCAAACGCCAAACATTCTAATCGATCATGGTAACGGGCCTTCACAATGCGGGCTAAGGTGACTGTCTCCTGGGTGTTTCGGCAAGCCTCCAGAAAATTAATGAAGACGTATGGGAACGCCTATATTCCCTCTCCAAGTTGGTGCCTTCGACTAAAGAGCATTTATCTCCCCGAACAAACTGAGAATCTCAGCTTCGATACTCGGAGATAGGCTATATAAACATAACCTCGGCCAAGAAGATGATAGAGCCTCTCTCATTTAAACATAACGCAGCTGGGAAGATGTGGTAATGGAGATTGGCCATTATCAAAGAGAAAATCAAGGCAGACGAGCGGAACACAAAAGTATTAGAGGAGAGAGTCAAGGCAGATGATTGGAATATGAAGGTGGTAATCCGCTCCGCGTTAAATATTGACTTCACAGTGGCGATATCTATCGGTCAGATTTTCCTACCAGCTATTCCCTTTCGATGTCGTCTTTGTCGGCCCAAATCCCTTGTCGGTCTGCAGTCTCGAGTTGAACAAATCCGATATCTTTATAGAAAAGGCTTGAGGTGATGCCACCGTTTCGGGAAAAAAGGAGAAAAAGACGACCTAAGCGCGGGACAAAGAAAATTTGCAATGGAAAAGAAGATGGGATCCGACTTTATGGGAGAACGTACCAGCAAAATCAACGGTGGAGATAAGTAGGAGAGATGACGACAAGGACCCCTACCATGAAAAGACGAAAGAAAGCAAACCGTGCAGGAGACATGGTAAAGAGGTTGAAAAAGACAGAATTCTCGAAGTGAGCAATACAATTTCTAAACCTAGGCGTAGATTTTAAAAAAGAGCCATTCTCTTGGAAATATTCATCCAGGCTAAGAAGAGAGACCTAAAGCATACGCGATCGCTCAAAAAAATTCAGAGAGAGTGAAAATACAAGAAGAAGTAGCAAAACCTTGAGGAACCATTAACCAAATCAAGGATGTCTCAATCCAACACACTTGAGAGCTGCTATCGTTACCTACTGAATATGGGAGAGGAAGAGTTCAAGACCATGTTTGGGATTCAGACCATGGAGCCTGGCCCTTCCGCCAACAATGTTCAAGATCTCGATAAAGGTAAGGATGACAACAACAATAGAAGTCAAAGGAAGTGCTACCGTCGCCATACTGAAGAGCAAGTACAAAGGCTTGAGGATTTCTTCAGGACTTGCCCTATGCCAGATAGTAAACAAAGAATGGAACTGAGCCAAGAGTTAGGACTCGAACTTTCAGAAATCAAGTTTTGGTTTCAAAATAGGCGAACCCAAATGAAGACTCGATACGAGGGCAATAAGGTCGAGTTTCTAAGAGTTGAAAATGAAAAGCTCTAAGTAGAAAACAAGATGTATAAAGAAGCTTTTGACTCCGCCAACTGCCCTAACTGCAATAACTTCCTCACCCTCGACGAAAGGCAATATCTAAGGATTGAAAATGCCCGTTTAAGAGGTGAGTTAGATCAGTTCATGGCAGGATCAAGTTCTGGTGGGGGAAGGCACGAAAAGATCGAGCCTATGGAGCCAGCATCGATGCCTCCCGAGGAAGAAGAGATGTATCACCACCAGATAAGTGGCATTGACGACGAGCTCACCGCCATGATCAACCAGTTCGATGTTGATGAAGCACCGGGGCTATAATATGCACACAGCCTGTATTTCAAAGCTAGTGATCACGGGACCTTCAACATGGTCGACGCGTATTTGATCCGGAATGAAGCCAACTGATTATGGGAGAACCTGCAGAAGGAGCGAAATCGATCCTGAACGAATATAGATGCTTTATTTCCTTGCATTTGATGTTTTCTACTTTTATTGATGTCCGGAATGAACGCAAAATCAAGAAGTAGTAATTTCTCGTTCTCCTATTAAATGCTTGGAGCCTTTACTTCACCAAACTCGGGATAACATTAATTACGAGTAAAAAACATCCGCGTAGGCTCGAAGGGTAAACTCGTATCGTTTCAATTTACCCTCAATTGCTCCAGTTTTAAATTGAATCCCTATTGTTTTCAGGAATTTGCAAACCGACCCAATAATACAGTTGTACCCAAATACGAAATTCTCTGGTTGAACAAAACTAGGGGCAAATTGATTTGTGGACATCACCTCTGGTGGATGACTTCAAACAAGAAAGAGACAAACAAAAGATGCGAATAGCATTAAAGATGGGTAGTTTTGTATTGTTTCAATTTACTTTTGGTCGTCTCGAATTCTGAATTACTTTATTCCATCTTAACAGGGGTCATAAATTACCTTGGAGAGCATCGTGGGGTAGATTTGCCCAGTACGACAAGACCGTACCCTTCGAAGATTAACCCTTAAAAGGGAGCCTCCATGGACGCCTACGGTCTAATGGGCTTGAGAGCGTGATGAATAACAGTGATCCGAAGCGAAAGAAATCAGGGTACTCGATGAGCAAAATCAAGGCCCATACTTTGCCACAGCCTTTGCCCTAATGATAAAGTATCCAACAAAAACTAGAGACAAACTCAATCCGATGAAGCTGATAAGAGACTCGTGCAAGGCCTTCAAGATGAAGGGTAAACCAGTATCGTTTCCAATTTATCCCTTCCAATACTGGCTAGCATGCTTCCTTTCTTTTTGACAGGAAATATTTATACTAACTGTGACAGTCTAAAAATTTGACCCAATCATCGGAATTTCTAAATGAATGGAAATATTTCGTTAATACCTCTGATCGACACTCACTTAGGATTAGCTACCCTGAGATAACTAACCGAAGGGGAAAGGCTATCTGGGAAGAATTTCCCAAACAGCCGTCTGTTGGTCTGAAACAGAGACAGAGTCGTTATTTAATGAAATTGACCACAAAATGAAATCCGACTTTGGACAATCGAATTAGTAAGATTAACACGATTAGGAAATGAGATCAGTTTCGGAAAAGTCGCTAGAAGGGCAGACAGCCGGTATACGTCGTGAAGCAAGACGTGATTAGAAAATTACCGAAATGCCCCCGGTAAATGCTCAGTCCTTAGGATTAGTTGAATTAGGATTTTTGAGAGTAGATTCGGCAAATCGAAATCAATTCCTGTCTGAATTTCGTTCACGCGCGGGACCCGATCGGTGCATTTGGCACGCAAATCGAGGCGAGTCTAATCAGTTGTCAAATCAACCAATGTCTTGTCAATCCATCAATCAAATCAATGGGTCAATCAAGGTTCAATTTCCAAGGCAATCCATCATATCCATCAAGTGTCATTCAAGTCATATCCATATTACTATTCAAGCTACCTAACCCACTATCATATTTTGAAATTTTGGATTAAACATCTCACTCTCTCTCTCCTCCCTCATTCCCTCACTTAGCCGAACTCCATCTCTCCCTCTCCTTCATTTCTTCTTCGTTTTCTTCTCCCTCCGCCGGTGCTCTCCCGTCGTCCGCCTCAAGCCGCCGCTCGTCCGCCATTTTCCGGCCGCCGTTGCCACCGTCCAGCCACCACGTCACCTCGATAAGTCCTCTCCTCCCTTCTCTTTGCTGTTTTGTGGTTTGAAAACCACCTTGAAGCCGTCCCCTACCTCACTGTCTCTCTCTTCTCTCTCTCGGGTCTAGCTCACCGCCAGCCACCGTCCCAAACGCCGTCGTCGTCGCTTCGTCCGACCGCCACTCCACCTTGGTAAGCTCCTCCGCCCTTCATTCCTCTCATCTTGGTGCCGTGAGGAGCCCCTTGGGCGCCAACCCGACCCTAACATCTCTCTCTCCCTCGGTTTCCCTTAGCCGCCGTTGCACCGTCGGCCGTCCGACCCTTCCTCGCCGTCCAAACCGCCACCAACAGCCCCTCCAAGGTAAGCTTCACTCCTAATCATAGTCTAGGCTAGTTGTATATGGATATGGTTGTAGTATTATGGGTTAATGATCTCGGTTTAGACATGAATTAGGTGATTATGTGTAATGTTCACTAAGCTAGCTTGATGGAACTTCGTTGGAGCCGAATGAGTGGGCTGTGGGTATGTGAAACGGGCCTTAGAATGTGATCGTGGGCCGTGTGGGAGTGGTGTAGGCGTGTGGGTAAGAGGCCGTGAGAGACTAATGGGCCTAGGGGACTTAATTTGGACAATTTCAACCAAAAATAAGTTATCGGGCCTAAAATGTCCTAACGGGCTTGTTAATGGACGAATTTAATAAACTAATGGGGCCTTGGAAATGTCTAATAGGGGCTGCAATTGATGCGTGGGCGTGTGGTTTAGTGGGCCGAAGGGTTTTAATTGGGCTTCGGGACTTAATTCTAGACTAATTGGGCCCAAACAAATCTAATTGGACCTAAATTTCAATGGTGGGCCTTAATGGGCGAAATTGTAAATTTATCTGGGCTTAAATTTACGTTCGAATATTAAGATGTGAGGTCTAATAGTATACATGGGCTTAGGACATCGAATTAGGCCTAAAATGACCTAATTAGGCTTAATAGGTTAATCCTTTAAAATAGGTTTGGGCCTTGCACGAACTTAATATAATAATGGGCCCAATTTATATATTTTAATATAAGAAATAATTGTGGGCCTTGAATCCTAAATTGGGCCTTAGGCCCAACTGAACCCCAGACAATTACTCGAGCCTTAATCTAAGTTAGCCCCAATTTAATGAAACCCAAGACAACTAAGATACTAATTATGGGTTACTGATTCCCTGGGAACTAACATGGGTTCTGGGATTGATTGAGTTTCTGACATTGATTGGGTCAGACTCCAATTTAGTGGATTTTCCGAGATAACGTTAGTTACGATTAAATTTGCTTAGGGAACTGATTGTAGAGCACTGGGTCTATGGGATGCCATTCTATTAAACGTGGTGGGTTACTCGTACGATTCCTTAAGGTGCTCTGTTCCTGTGCTTTTGTACTATTACATGCATGCTCTGTGACTGAAATGCTGTTGCAATCACTTGGGCCCCGTATACATTGAGAGCATTGCATGAGTCACCAGAAATGTGACATGAGAATGAGCCCCCAGAGGCGTTGTTACGCGAGGGAAATAGAGGGATAAGGGAGTAGCCAACGTAAGGCGTCAGAGAACGCAGTTGTGGCATTTGCCGGATGGCACTGTTGGACGTGCCCTGATGGGATTTGGAGTGATAGGCGGGCTGATCCGTTGTGATCTGTCATAGCCGGTTGAGGCCTAAGCTTGATCCGTTAGGATCCGATATGGCCGATCGAGGCCTGCATCATTTGCATGTGGCATTATGACTGATTGCTTGTTATGGCCCGTTTGTGTTATACGATTTGCATTGTTATGCGTTACGCGTTTGTTTATGCGCTGGAGTCTAGTACCGAGGTGAGCTGAGAACGTATGAACCTTGGACCGTAAACCCTAACTCATTGGTTAGGACCGACCCCACTTGTACATTTTACCCTACGCTAGGATTAGTGGTGAGCTTGCTGAGTCCTCGACTCACTGGCGGTGGTTACCTTCCTTTTCAGATCCAGGACGCCAATGATGGCGGCACCCCCGATGCTTTTTGGATTGCCAGTTCAGATGGATACCCAGGTCACCCTCTATTTTGATATGCATGCCGCAATGTGGCATAGGCACGTGAGGACTGTACTAGTAGATCAGGGTGGACCCTACCTGGTACCCCATAGGTTTGAGGCATGGTTTAGAGAGGGCCTTCATGGTTTTGAGGGACCCCAGCGAGACTCTCCGATACCCATGGAGGAGGACCCATTCTGGCTGCAGCCTGCCGAGTATGGAGGCCAGGTGATCGACCCCGACCCGCTACAGGAGTTGCCGTCCCCGGGACGATCTGAGATTGACGGCCATGAGGAGGGCGATGCCATGGACACCGACGAGGAGGACCCTGAGAAGGATCCAGAGGAGGACCCCGAGAAGGATCCCGAAGAGGAGCCTGAGCTGAACTGAGTTCCGCTGATGCTGGTTTAGCTTTTGGATTTTTGTGTGAGCGTAGGTCTTGGCTGTTAGTTGTGGTTTTCTTTTGGAGGGGTCTGTACCTAACGCTTATGTTATGTATATATTGTTGTTCATGTTCATTATGTTCATACTACCCCCGCATTGTATGCTTGTATGTATGGTTAGGAGGCACGTTTCCGCAGGTTAGAAAATTTGTCAGTAGATGTGTCGTCTGGTTGCGACGAAGTTATTCCTGGGCCGTCGCGTATCGTAAACCTGACGAGCGTGATGAGAATCTTCCGTAGGAACGGGATGCCGCGTGTCCGATTGGGGATCCGGGGCGTGACACTAACATTTAACATGTTGAAGGAGACAATCCCAAGTGCCAAAATTATAATCATCTGGTGAGACCCATTTTGATGAAAATAGAGGCAAATTGATGGCAAACCTTGAATTGAAAAAGAAGATATGTCTTCTCTAACATATTTGGTTTCAAGGATAACCTTTCTCATTTCCTTCTTGCAAGGGATTCGATCGACGACCATGACGGTTGTCAACATCAAAAAGGCCTAAATGCTTTACTTCCCTGATACATATCATTGTGCAAGGGAAAAGTCAGAGACAAGTCATTCCTCGACTTAAGGAGTAAACTTCCAATTCGCTTAATCTGCCCCCATATTCAGGGGTAATTCAAATTCACTCATTTTCTTCCATACTTGCATTTTTGATAAAGACGTGTAAGGCTAAAAATTGCTACATCTGAAATGCGTTTACACATGCCATGATTCATATATGACTATCCTGCATGTTTAATTTTGTCAATTCTGGCTTGGGGCATAAACCGCATATGATGCATTGCATGTGTAGAATGGAGCATGACAGGATGATGAAAGACAGCCCATTTCCATATACATCCTACACCCACAGTGAGTTGTGTGCTAAATAGGTTTCGCATTCCCAAAGGTAATGGGTTTTCTCGTAAAAGGTACAATAGCCGAAAAGAAGGAAGCATTTATTTCTCTATCTTAAACACTACAGGTGACCTTGATAACCTATTTGAGCGGGGATTTCATTTCGTAACCCCTGTCAAAAACCACCCCTATCGGGGCCAAACAGAGGTAGTCCCAGCAATAGCATAAGGTAAATTGTTAGAAATTTTTTGCTCGGACTAACATCAATTTTCGAGCGCTTCTTTGCTTTTAGTCTCATACGGTAATTCAAGTGCCTTAAAACGACGAAAGGCATTCGTTTCCCTATCCGATACACTCATATCCTTTGCATCACCCAATTAAGCTTGCTTATTCATTTCTTAAAACGTTGTTGATGATCATTGCTTGTTCCAAGATGAAGATGGCACCACTTCAAAACAGAAGAGCTCAGAAGAATTAGGTCTACATAGAACTGCTAAGCCAATTCTTCAAATGTGCTAGATCTCTAATATACATGTGTATGCGGCACAATTCTTGAAAATTATTTATTCTAAACAGAACGGAAAAGATAAAAGGAAAAAAGCGGGATCAAAAGAGCCGATCCCGAGCATGAAAAAGTAAAACGCCAATCAAAAGCAAGGCAAATGCCCGTTCAAATCAATCCCCAATGGGGTCTGATTGCGAACGAAAATTCTTTGAAAGAGTCAAATAGCAAAATATACAGTTGAAGTTTACACCGTCCGGGAACGATGACGGTATCAACAGAAGTTGGCACTTTCCTCATACAATGGTGGTGTCTTTTGAAGTCTATTTTGAGAAGGTCGAAACTAGTGACAAAGATGCGATGATCACCAACGTCAAAGCCACCTCATATATTTCTCGGGCCAAAATAAGCCTTTCACTTCCTTAGTCCCCAATCCCAACCTACGTTACAGCCCATGAAAGTCTTTTCTGATTAAGGCGCTTGAATTAACGTAAAGTTGAAATATTTTAAGCATCGCTCGAAAAGGTACGAGCAAGATTATTTCTTTCTCATTTTTGCAGGGTTCTTGACTTGTAAACCCGGAGTAGATGATGAAATCTTTTTGTCAATGGCCTTGACTCAAAAAAGTCCCCTTTGGTAAGCCTTGACCCAGCCTACATTATAGTCCTAATCAAGACCTCTAGATCAGCGTGATCGTACCAATTACAAGATTATTCAAACCCTTGCTGAAAGCGATGACGATAAGATTGAGTGATTCATTTTCAAATCCTGCAATCAGGATAAACAATCTTTCTCGAGAGCGAGAGAAAGCCCTTTCGGACTGAAGTCTCCCATTCAGATCACATGCGAGGTATTCATGCAATGATAACCTCCTTGAACAGAATTGGTAATGCAAACTTGACAGAATAGTTTTACATGATCCACATATTGGTCTATCACATCATGAGTTATTACACAGACTACTTCTAATCATTGCAAACTTAGCTGAACAAGTTTTGCATGAACCAGTGAACTCATTGACGAAAATGCTTGCACATGTTACCTCTGACACTGCCTAACAGGTAGCACATTCCTAATGTTCGAATTACCTTCCAAGATCTCGAAATTCATACGTTGAGAGAACAAGCCTAGTTATCAAGAAATCACTAAGCAGTCTTCCAAATTTTCAGGTAAGTATATTTTCAACCTGAACCTTTTAGGAAAATGAATTCTAACGATTGCCAAGGCATTCGAATCCATTGCGGCATATATAGGTATCCACCTTCTTCAATGAAATATTATTCGTCTCGAAAACAAAAATGCTCGAGACATTTTGATCTCTACCTATTTGACTTATACTTGAGCAACAAGAGAATATAATCCGGATTTGAGCTTCAGCAGAATTACTGGTCTTCCCAGATCCCAGAATGGCGCCCTTCCAGGTAAGTTAAATCAGGTTTGAGCTTCTGCAGGATTCCTGGTCTTCCCAGATCTCAGAATGGCCCCCTTTAAAACATCAAAGTTCTTCTTACAGGCACCCAAAGTCCTTCCTTCAGGCACCCAAAGTCCTTCCTACAGGCACCAAAGTCCTTCTTACAAGCATCAAATCCTTTCTACAGGCATCCAAAGTCCTTCTTATAGGCACCAAAGTCTTTACAGGCATCGAATTCCTTTCTACATACACCCAAAGTCCTTCTTATAGGCACCCAAAATCCTTCTTACAAGCATCCAAAGTCCTTCTTACAAGCACTCAAAGTCCTTCCTATATACACCCAAGTCCTTCTTACAAGCACCCAAAGTCCTTCTTAAAGGCACCCAAAGTCCTTCCTACATGCACCCAAAACCTTTCTACAGGCATCCAAAGTCCTTCCTACAGACACCCAAAATCCTTTCTATATGTATCCAAAGTCCTTCTTATAGGCACCAAAGTCTTTCTTACATGCATCTAAGTCCTTTTTACATGCACCAAGTCCTTTCTACAGGCACCCAAAGTCCTTCCTACATGCACCCAAAGTCCTTCCTACATGCATCAAAGTCCTTTTTACAAGCACCAAAGTCCTTCTTATAGGCACCAAAGTCCTTTCTACATGTACCAAAAGTTCTTCTTACAGGCACCCAAGTCCTTTCTACAGGTACTCAAAGTCTTTTCTACAGGCATACAAAAGTCCTTCTTACAGGCACCAAGTCCTTTCTACATGCATCTAAAGTCCTTTCTACATACACACAAAAGTCCTTCTTACAAGCACCAAAGTCTTTATATATGCACAAAATCCTTTCTACGGGCACCAAAAGTCTTTCTTACAAGAACCAAAGTCCTTTTTACAAGCACCCAAAGTCCTTTCTACATGCATACAAAAGTCCTTCTTATAGGCACAAAAGTCCTTTCTATAGGTACCAAGTCCTTTCTATAGGCACAAAGTCCTTCTTACAGGCATTTCCTTGGGGTTACCCACCATACGGGTCAAATCTTAATCTAATTTTAATCAGTAGAATCCTTTCATTAGGAATATACCATGGGGTGACCCACCATACATGTCAAATTTTAATCCAATTTTAATCGGTAGAATCCTTTCGTTAGGAATCTACCATGGGTTGACTTACCATACAGGTTTAAGTTCAACCACCCTAAGGTTTTCTTATAACGAATCCTTAGATTCTCATTCCACTTTCAGTAGAGCACTCATGTTAGGCAATATCCATTGTCACACCCCGAACCCCAATCGAGCACGCGGCATCCCGCTCAATGCAATCGCATACAAATATACCCTCGCTTACCGGATCAACCATACGCGACCACCCAGGAAATTTTCTTTTCTTCGTCGCAATCAGGCAGCGAGTTCATGACCTGATAACCTGTAATTTTGCGGAAGCGTGCCTCCTATACATACATGTACACATACAATGATCGGGGCAGTACATGAAAGTAAAGAGAAGCACAAACACCAATATATATATATACATATCAAAAAGCGTTAGGTACAGACTCCCAAAAAGAAGTACAACTTACGATCTTGACACCTACGCTCACTCAATCTCAAAAACTAAACCCCCACACATCTGGCTCCTCCTTAGGGTCCTCCTTGTCCGTATCCATGGCCTCTCCCTCATCGTGGCCATCGATCTCTGAGCGTCCTGGGGACGGCAACTCATGTAGTGGCTCGGGATCAATCACCTCTCCTCCATACTCAGCAGGCTGTAAGAAGAAGGGATCCTCCTCAATAGGTATCCTCCTCAATAGGTATCAGGGCGTCTCTCAGCAGTCCCTCAAAACCATACAGACCCTTGTCGCGACCCTAAGAATTTTTTTTTCGATCGGGTTAACGGATTATTAGGTTTATTAGATGAATTAACATAATACGGACCCTCCCAAGTCCTACCGAATCGCAACTTTGGTTTTTATACAAATGGTTTTAAAATTTGCAGTCGCCACTAATCATTTTTTGTAGGTTGATTAGATACCTAAGTAAATTAGTGGGATGACTAAATTACTTCCACGAACCAGAGATTATGAGTTCGGGGACTTGGTTACACTATTTAATTAAAACTAATGCCCTTTCGGTACCTTAATTTCATAAATATCCTAATTTGGCAACTCAAGCTTGGTTTATTCCTGAGACTCTAGTGAGGTGTTCTCTTTTTGTATTTTCACTTTTTAGATAGGATGCATAGGTGGTATTTTTTTTTATTTTCAAAGTGTTAAAAATTCCCTAAAGCCGAAAGAGGAAGTGTGTTAACGACTTCTGTGCAGTGTTACAGTCTATTCACTTTGGGATCTAGTGATTCAAAAATTAAACGGCAAGAAGTCAATGACAGTAAATAAAGACCTCCAATGGATGGCCTAGCCTTGGCTTGGCTCTCCCCTTTGGGGTTTAATGGTGCAGGAATTAAATTACATGGATTTAAATGACGGTAGGTAAAAACCTCCAATAAGCGGCCTAGCATTGGCTTGGCTCTTCCCTTTAGGGTTTGATGGTACATGAATTTAAATTGCAGTAAGTAAAAACCTCCAATGGGCGGCCTAGCATTGGCTTGGCTCTTCCCTTTAGGGTTTGATGGTGCATGAATTTAAATTGCAGGAAATAAATGACCTCCAGTGGATGCGTTTTGCCTCTCCATTCTGGGGTTTTAGTTCTTTAAAATAAAATACAACAAATTGTTTCAACAATTTGAACTAAAATCCGTTGACGGGTCGGCTGCAAATTTGATGGGCACCTTGGAATTTGTTTGGGCTCACTTTGCACCTCCATGGAATTTATCGTTGATACGGAGTTGTCCCTTTTTTTTATCTACCATAAAATATGGGAAAAAGGGAGATGGAGAAAGTGTATACAATTTGTGCTAATTTGCGACTAAAACCACAAATAAATGAATAAATAAAAATACTTAGCTCGAATTTGCTTGCTCGTTGACGAGGATGAACTCTTGATTTATGTTGATCAATGAAGGAATTTGTGATGATAACCCATAGCTTTTAAACTCCCATCATCTTGAAAAAAAAAATTTCTCTCTTTTGGTATTTTCTTTCTCTCAAATCTTTCTTCAATCTCCCAAGACCCTCTCAAACATCCAAAATTTTCTCTCCCAAAAAATTCCTCTCTCAAGCTCACTTCTTCCTCCTTTTATAACCCATTCATCTATCTCTCATTCTCATTTTTCCACTAACTCCACTTCAATTTCATCTTCCATTCTCTATCTCTATCTCACATTTTAATCTCTCCACTAACTCTTCTTCATCTTCATCCTCCCTTCTCCATATTTATCTCCCATTCTAATTTCTCCACTAACTCTTCTTCATCTCCATCTTCCCTTATTTATTCTTATCTTATTTTCTCCATCCATTCTTCTCCATCTTCTCTTTTCCATCTCCTCTTCTCCATCTTTCCTTCTATATTCTGATTTCTCCACTAACTCTTCTTCATCTCCATCTTCCCTTCTCTATTCTTATTTTATTTTCTCCATCCATTCTTCTCTATCTTCTCTTCTCCAGCTCCTCTTCTCCATCTTCCCTTCTCTATCCTAATTTCTCCACTTACTCTTCTTTTTGTTATTTGCAAAATAATCCCTCAAGAGTTAGGTATTTACACTCTAGTCCCTGAGATTTTAAGTATTAGCAATTCAGTCCCCGAAAAAAATATTTCTTTAAATCCAAATCTCCTCACAATTTTCAACACACCTCCCCTATGCTTAGTCAAAATTCACCGCATATTAAATTTAAACTTATTTCTTGCTGCAGAATTTAATTAAACCCTTTTGCAAAATTGATTTATTTTGAGTATAATTAGGCTAAGATGAAAATTTAGGTTATTAGAGAATAATGTCACAACTCCTAAAAGTGAAAAATGAAAATAAATTGATTCAAATTTAAAAAAAAAATTTATTCGAGATCATGCCCGTGAAGAAATACACGACCCCGAATTGGATGTTTTTTTTAATTTACGATGGCCAACATGAAAAGAAAAACATTGACTATTTTTATGTATTTTTGAGGCCTCAAATATTATTATTTATTAAATATTTTCCTAATTTCTAAACAATATATAAAAAAATACAAACAAATTATGAAAATTTATTTTTTTTTTGTTCAAAAATGGTTCTCTAGGTTTGGCCAGGGTCTCCAAAGTTGATTTTTCAATTTTATGAATTTTTATGGATTTTCTATTAATTTTCGAAAATAAAAATACCGAAAAATACTAAAAATATGAAAAATCATTTTTTGGTCAAAATTGGTTCCCTAGGGTTGACCAGGGTCTCCAAAGTTGATTTTTCAATTTTATGAATGTTTATGGATTTTCTATTAATTTTTGAAAATAAAAATGATAATTAAAAATGAGGTGTCAACAGCTGCCCCTCTTTGAAAGGAAGCTCGGTAGAGGTTCATTTCAAAGGCGAGATGACACCTGAATCCTAATCGACTCAACACAAGCAAATAACCAGAGTCGTGACATTGATCCTCGATACCCCTCGATGTAAGTTCTGATTCAAGCCCGGTTGGAGGAGGCTCTGATGAAGTGAGGGAGAGATAGAGAGGCAATGGATTTACCTGCAACTTACCTATTCGCCTCGCGATTGTTGGCTGTTCTGCTGAAAAGGGAATAGAAACCTAAAGATTCGTTATAAGAAAACCTTAGGGTGATTGAACTTGGACCCGTATGGTAGGTCACCCCATAGTAGATTCCTAGTGAAAGGATTCTACTGATTACAATTGGATTGAGATTTGACTCGTATGGTAGGTCAACCCATGGTAGATTCCTAATTAAAGGGCTCTACTGATTAAGATTTGACCCGTATGGTAGGTCACCCCATGGAAATGCCTGTAAGAAGGACTTTGTGCCTGTAGGAAGGACTTTGGTTGCCTGTAAGAAGGACTTTGGTGCCTGTAAGAAGGACTTTGATTGCCCGTAAGAAGGACTTTAGTGCCTGTACGAAGGACTTTGGTGCTTGTAAGAAGGACTTTGGGTGCCTGTAGGAAGGACTTTGGGTGCCTGTAGGAAGGACTTTTGTGTACCTCTAGGAAGGACTTTGGTGCCTGAAAGAAGGACTTTTGTTTGCCTGTAGAAAGGACTTTGGGTGCCTGTAAGAAGGACTTTTGTTCGCCTGTAAAAAAGGACTTCTGTGTGCCTGTAAAAAGGACTTGGTGCCTGTAGGAAGGACTTTTGTGTTGCCTGTAAGAAGGACTTTTGGTGCCTATAGGAAGGACTTTTGTGTTGCCTATAGAAAGGACTTTGGGCTGCATGTAAAAAGGACTTTGATTGCCTGTAGAAAGGACTTGGTGCTTGTAAGAAGGACTCTTGATTGCCTGTAAGAAGGACTTTGGGGTGCCTGTAAGGAGGACTTTGGTGCATGTAAGAAGGATTTTTGTGTTGCCTGTAAGAAGGACTTTGAGCGCTTGTAGGAAGGACTTTTAAAAATGGACCATTTTTGTTGTCCCATCACTTTAGGAATAAAGCGATGAGGCAAAGATCAAGAACACGAGAGTTGGTCAATCATGATTTGATAAAGCTTGAGAACACGAGATTATATCAATCGTGAGCTGATGAAGACTTCATGAGAGCATGTTGATCAGGAGTCGCAATGGTTCAGAAGGCTTACCTGGATCTTCTGAGTTAATGATCGAGGCATAGATAGATTGATTGTATCATGTCTGCTTGCTCACTGAATGACCTTATGTGTTGCAATGGATTTGAGCACCCAGACAATCATCAAAATTGAAAGGTTCAGGCTGAAGATATACTCACCTGAAAATGCTTAGCGAGCATTAGCCAACAGGGCTTGTTTGTTTAATAGCCTCTGAATGAATTTCGAGACCTCGGAGGGTAACTCGACTATCAGGAATGCACTACCTGTCAGACAGCGTCAGAGGTAACATGTGCAAGCATTTTTATCAATGAGTTCATCGGTTCATGCAAAGCCATTCAGTTGAGTTTACAATGATTAAAACCGTATGTGTATGTTCATAATGTGGATCATGCATGACTATTCTGTCGAGTTTGCATTTCCAATTCTGTCCAGGGAGGTTATCATGTCATGAATACCTCGAATGTAATCTGAATGGGGACTTCAGTCCGAAAGGGCTTTCTCTCACTCTCGAGAAAGGCTTCTTTATCCTGATTGCAGGATTTGAAAAGAAATTACTCAACCTTACCATCACCGCATTCAGCGAGGGTCTAAGTAATCTCGCAATTGATACAATCAAGCCGATCTGGAGGTCTTGATTAGGACCGTAATGTGGGCTAGGTCAAAGGCTTATCAAAGGGGACTCATTTCGAGTCAAGGCCATTGACAAAAAAGACTACATCATCTGCTCCAGGTTTACAAGTCAAGAACCCTGCAAAATAAGAGAGAAATAATCTTGCTCGAACTTCTTCGAGCGATGCTTAAAGTCATTCAACTCTTACATTAATTCAAGTGCTCTAATCAAAAGAGACTTTCGAGAGTCGTAACGTAGGTCGGGATTTGGGTCTGAGAAACAAAGGGCTCGTTTTGGCTCAGAAAAATATATGAGAAGGGCTTGGTGTTGGTGATCATTGCAGTCTTGTCACCGATCTTTGATCTTCCTGAATTTGTCTTCAATGAATACCACCATTGGCTGAGGGGTGATAGTTCTTTTACACTTTGCAAACTAACTTCTTTGGGGATCCTTTTTCCGGAATTCTCAAAAATGTATGTTCGAAGTCAGAAGTTCATTACAGATATATGGGCATTGGCCTTGCTTTTGATAGGCACTTTGCTCTTTCTGCCCGAGATTCTTTGGAGTAGCTTTTGCTTTTCTTACTCCCGACTCCCTTTTGGGGGCAGGTCCATTTTCTTTAGGCTACATCTTTTTCTTTTCTCTTTGACAATCTGTTGGCTTTGAATTTTAGCAACAAGATGATTTTCAAAAGATGATACTAGACATTACATGAAAAATCTAGCATATAAATCTAGCATATAAATCTAGCAACAAGATGATTTTCCACTAACTCCACTTCAATTTCATCTTCCATTCTCTATCTCTATCTCACATTTTAATCTCTCCACTAACTCTTCTTCATCTCCATCTTTCATTCTCCATATTTATCTCACATTCTAATTTCTCCACTAACTATTCTTCATCTCCATCTTCCCTTCTTTATTCGTATCTTATTTTCTCCATCCATTCTTCTCCATCTTCTCTTCTCCATCTCCTCTTCTCCATCTTTCCTTCTATATTCTAATTTCTTCACTAACTCTTCTTCATCTCCATCTTCCCTTCTTTATTCTTATCTTATTTTCTCCATCCATTCTTCTCCATCTCCTCTTCTCTATCTTTCCTTCTATATTCTGATTTCTCCACTAACTCTTCTTCATCTTCATCTTCCCTTCTCTATTCTTATTTTATTTTCTCCATCCATTCTTCTCTATCTTCTCTTTTCCATCTCCTCTTCTCCATCTTCCCTTCTCTATCCTAATTTCTCCACTAACTCTTCTTTTTGTTATTTGCAAAATAATCCCTCAAGAGTTAGGTATTTACACTCTAGTCCCTGAGATTTTAAGTATTTGCAATTCAGTCCCCGAAAAAATATTTCTTTAAATCCAAATCTCCTCACAATTTTCAACACACCTCCCCTATGCTTAGTCAAAATTCACCGCATATTAAATTTAAACTTATTTCTTGCTGCGGAATTTAATTAAACCCTTTCGCAAAATTGAGTCATTTTGAGTATAATTGGGCCAAGATAAAAATTTAGGATATTAAAGAATAATATCACAACTCCTAAAAGTGAAAAATGAAAATAAATTGACTCAAATTAAAAAAAAATTTATTCGAGATCATGCCAGTGAAGAAATACATGACCCCGAATTGGATTTTTTTTTTAATTTATGATGGCCAACATGAAAAGAAAAACATTGACTATTTTTATGTATTTTTGTGGTCTCAAATATTATTATTTATTAAATATTTTCCTAATTTCTAAACAATATATAAAAAAATACAAACAAATTATGAAAAATTATTTTTTTGTTCAAAAATGGTTCTCTAGGTTTGGCCAAGGTCTCCAAAGTTGATTTTTCAATTTTATGAATTTTTATGGATTTTCTATTAATTTTCGAAAATAAAAATACCGAAAAATACTGAAAATATGAAAAATCATTTTTTGGTCAAAATTGGTTCCCTAGGGTTGACCAGGGTCTCCAAAGTTGATTTTTCAATTTTATGAATGTTTATGGATTTTCTATTAATTTTTGAAAATAAAAATGATAATTAAAAATCAGGTGTCAACAATCCTCTCTAAACCAAGCCTCGAACCTATGGGGTACAAAATATGGACCACCCTGATCTACCCAAACTGTGGTCAGGCGCCACATTACGGCATGCATATCAAAATGGAGGGTAACCTCTGACTCCATCTGCACTAGCAGACCAAAAAGGATAGGGGGTGCGATCATCACTAGCGTCTTGGATCTGTAATCATGGCACCCACCGCCAGTGAGTCAAGGACTCAGCAAGTTCACCACTAATCCTAGCGTAGGATAGAGTATACTAGTGGGTTCGGTCCTATCCAGTAACTAGGATTTCAGCTCACCTAGCTCTAGTATCCTCACTAGTTGTAGATACCTAACCCCAACACGTGAATAGTCGAATGACGCGTAACAAAACAAGATGATAACATGCAAACGGGCAGTCAATAGGCAATAACAGCAATACAATATGCGAAGACAAATGTAAGCATTCAAATTTCCTCAACTGATCCCAGTGGATCCTGCCCGCTTATTTCTCCCATTCCCATCAGGGCCCATCCTACAGTGCCACTTGGCATCGTGCCTCAACCCGCCTGTGGTACGCCTCAGGTTGACACGCTTATCCCTCCATTTCCCCGCGTAAAGACGCCTCAGGGCTCATCCTACATGTCACACCTCCAGGTGACTCATGCCATGCTCATAGTACATGATGCTTAGACAAATTCATAGTACATCGATCGCGGAGCAAGCAAATTCAGAACCTCACAAACAAGGAAGTATAACAATTCGACAATTTGTCGAGCTACCCATATCCATCGGGGTGTGCCACATGCAGACTCGGTACCCTGTACGCAATTGCACAATTAACTGGATTCGATTCGAGTACCCCACGTAATTATATTGAACATTTACTTCCTCTTGAAACGAACACCCAAAATCGTGTTTTACTTCGCCCTTGGAGCTCATCTGTTTTAGAACCTAGTCCAATCAGGTTTGACGACTTGGCCCAACTTGGTCTTTACTATTCAACCCTAGCCCCACATCGGCCCATAATTAAAATTTGAAATTACTATCAGTTCCCCAAATAATCTTATTAAATTTTATTAAACCCAATTACCAAAGCCCAATGATCCATTCTTACATCTTAGGCCCATTTAGTAAATTAAGCCCATTAGGGTTTAAGGCCCATCTACTATTCACAAGCCCATGATTTAATTATGATTAATTAAGTATCTTAAGGCCCACTATATTTATTAATTTTCGGATGAGGCCCAAGCCCATTTGCTAAGGTAAGCCCATTAAGTCCATACTAGCCTATTTAGGTCCAATTTGGGTCCCTAAGCCCATGTGCATCATGGGGCCCTAAAATTTCATATTCGAGACTTTAACTACGGCCCAATTTCATGAAATTTTCGTCCATTTGAGGCCCACCATGAGAATTTAAGCCCATAAGCTCTATTTTGGCCCAATTAGCTTGGAATTAAGCCCCGGAGCCCAATCACACCCTTTGGCCCATTAGATTACACGCCCAATCATCAACTTGCAGCCCAAAATCAACATTTTGAAGTTCAATTTCCTATAGACCAACCCACAATTTTGGCCCACACATACATACACAATTAGTCTTAATCAAACTAGCCCAATCCATGCATTATCATCCCTAATCCATCCACCACAGCCCCCAACGTCCCAAACCAGCAAGCATACATCGAGCCTAAGCTAAGATTAGAGGGTGTGCTTACTGGGAATGAGGTGTGGTTGGCGGCGGCAACGGTGAATCCCCACGGCGGTCGGATGGAGTCCGCGTGCAACGGGAGGGCAACGGCGGCTCGCGGCTAGTCCCGGAGTCTCCACGGATTCAAGGGTCCTAAAAGAAGTCATTTTAGGTGATAGAAAGGTTAGGGAGTCGAGCGGGATGAGTCTTGAGGGCCGACGTTCCCAACGACGTTCAACGACGAAGAAATGGAGAGGAAAAATGGGGGCTGGTTCGGTCCTTTTTCGGGGCATTCAAGCCGTGGAAAACACATGAAAGTGAGCTAGAAGGACTTACCAAGAGAGTTGGAGGGCTGGACGGTGGCGGTTGTGGCGAGCGGAGGCTTCGAACGACGGCGAACGGGCGGCGGCTTCGGACGGGCTCACAGCGGACGAAAGGGAACCAAAGAAGAAGAAGAAGAAGAAAATGAGGAGAGGGGAGGAGGAATGGGGTGGCCGGCCGAATATAGGGGTGAGGAGAGAGAGAGAGAGAGAGAGAGAGAGAGAGAGAGAGAGAGGTTATAGTGATTAAATAAAATCAATAAAAGCTATAATAGTGGGAGTAGGTAATAGTTTGAATGACATTTGTACTATGACATGTTGATTGATTGATTGATGGATATGCATGAGAAATTGTGCCATGATTTGATTGATTTGATTGACAAGACACTTGGTTGATGTGACAACTGATTTGACTTGCCTTGATTTGCATGCCAAATGCACTGATCGAGTCCCGAGCGCGAACGAATTTCAAACTGGATTTGGTTTCGATCTATCGAATTCACTCTCAAAAAATCCTAATTTATCTAATTCTAAGGACTGAGCATTTACTGGGGGCATTTCGATAATTTTCCATTCACATCTTGCTTCTCGACGTGCACCGGCTGTCTGCCCTTTGGGCGACGCTCCTGGAATTGAATTCATTTCTCCATTGTGTTTATCTTACTAATTCGATTGTCCAACGTCGGATTTCATTTTGTTATCAATTTCATTAAATACCGACTCTGTCTCTGTCTCAGACCAACGGGCGGCTATTTGGAAAATTTTCCTAGGTAGTCTTTCCCCTTCGGTTGGTCGTCCCAGGGTAGCTAATCCTGAGTGAGCGTCGATCAATGTAATAATGAAGTGTTTCCATTTATTTAGAAATTTTGATAAACGGGTTGAATTTTCAAACTGTCACAGCCATACAACGAACAGGCCAGTCGCAGGTCTCTCTATCTCTTCCTCACTTCATAGGAGCTTCTTCAAGCCAGATTTGGATCGGAACTTGCAAAGAGGGCTATTAGAGATCAAATGTCACGACTCCTTATTTCATTGTGTTGAGTCGATTAGGATTCAGGTGTCATCTCATTTTTTAAATGAACCTCTACCGAGCTTCCTTTCAAATAGGGACAGCTGTTGACACCTGATTTTTAATTATCTTTTCTCTTTTAAAATTAATAAAAAAAATCCACAAAAATTTATAAAATTGAAAATTCAACTTTTGGGACATTGGCCAAGCCTAGAGAACCAATTTTGACCAAAAAATAACTTTTCATATTTTCAGTATTTTTCGATATTTTTAATTTCGAAAATTCATAAAAAAAAATCAAAAAAATTAGAAAATTACGAAATCAACTTTGGAAGCCTTAACCAAGCTTAGGCAACCATTTTTTAATAAAGAATAATTTTTCATATTTTTTGTATTTTTTATATATTTTTTAGAAATTATGAGAATATTTAATAAATAATAGCATTTGAGGCCACCAAAATACATAAAAATAGTCAATATTTTTATTTTAAATCCCTTTTCATGTTGGCCATCACAAATTTAAAAAATCCAATTCCGGGTCGTGTATTCCTTCACGAGCACAATTTCGAACCAGGCCTAAAAAATTCAATTTGAGTCAATTTATTTTCATTTTTTCACTTTTAGGAGTTATGACATTATTCTATAATATTTCAAATTTTCATCTTAGCCCAATTGTACCTAGAATGACTCAATTTTGCAAAAGGGCTTTAATTAAATTCTGCATTATTTTCAGCAGCAAGAAATGAGCTTAAATTTGACATGCGGTGAATTTTGACTAAGTATAAGGGAGGTGTGTCAAAAATTGTGAGGAGATTTGGACTTAAAGAAATATTTTTTCAGGGATTGAATTGTAAATACTTAAAATTCAGGGACTATAGTATAAATACCTAACTCTTGAGGGATTATCTTGCAAATAACAAAAAAGAGTTAGTGGAGAAATTAGAATAGAAAAGAGAAAATGGAGAAGAGGAGATGGAGAAGAGAAGATGGAGAAGAATGGATGGAGAAAATAAGATAAGAATAGAGAAGGGAAGATGGAGATGAAGAAGAATTAGTGAAGAGATTAGAATGTGAGATAGAGATGGAGAAGGGAAGATGAAAATGAAGAAGAGTTAGTGGAGAGATTAGAATGTGAGATAGAGATGAAGAAGGGAAAATGAAAATGAAGAAGAGTTAGTGGAAAAATTAGAATGGGAGATAGAGTTAGTGTAAAAATTAGAATGGGAGATAGATGAGTGGGTTATAAAAGGAGGAAAAAGTAAGCTTGAGAGGGAGATTTTTCGGAGAGAAAATTTTGGATGTTTGAAAGGGTTTTGGGAGATTGAAGAAAAATTTAAGAGAAAGAAATACCAAAAAGAGAAAGAGAATTTTGAAAATGATGGGAGTTTAAAGTTATGGGTTATCATCACCAATTCCTTCATCGATCAACATAAATCAAGAGTTCATCCTTGTCAACGAGCAAGCAAATTTGAGCTAAGTGTTTTTATTCATTCATTTATTTGTGATTTTAGTCGCAAATGAGCACAAATTTTTCCACTTCTCCCATTTCCAATATTTTTTATGTTGGGTAAAAAGGAAGACCTCATATCAATGATAAATTCCATGGAGGTGCAAAGTTGGCCCAGACAAGTTCTAAAGTGTCCACCAAATTCTCAGTTGATTTGTCGAAGGATTTTGACTCAAATTGTCGAATCAATTCCTTGTATTTAATTTTTGCATCCTCAAATCCCGAAATGGAGAGGACAAATCCCATCCACTTGAGGTCTTTATTTTCTACAATTTAAATTCCTGCAATTTAAATTCTGCACCATTAAATCCTAAAAGAAATAGCCAAGCCAATGTTAAGCCGCCTATTGGAGGTTTTACTTACTGTCATTTAAATTACTGCAATTTAAATACCTGCACCTTAAACCCCAAAGGGAAGAGCCAAGCCAATGCTAAGCCGCCCATTGGAGGTTTTTACTTATTGCAATTTAAATACTTGCAATTTAAATATCTGCAACTTAAACCCCAACGGGAAGAGCCAAGCTAATGCTAGGCCACCCATTGGAGGTTTTTACTTAATGTCATTTAAATTCCTACAATTTAAATTTCTGCACCGTTAAATCCCAAAAGGAAGAGCCAAGTCAATGCTAGGCCGACTATTAGAGGTTTTACTTACCGTCATTTAAGTTACAGCAATTTAATTTTTGCACCATTAAACCCCAAAGGGAATAGCCAAGCCAATGCTAGACCGCCCATTGAAGGTCTTTATTTATAGCAATTTAATTCTTGTACCATTAAACCCTAAAAGGGAGGGCCAAGCCAAGGCTGGGCCAACCAATGGAGGTCTTTATTTACTGTCAGTTACTTCTTGTAATTTAATTTTTGAATCACCAGACCCCAAAATGAGTAGGTCGCAGCACTACATAGAAGTCGTTAACTCACTCCCTCTTTCGGCTTCACGGAAACATTTAATATTTTGAAAATATCAAAAAAAAAATGCCATCCATACATCCCATTTAAAAAGTGAAAAAAAAAAAGAGAACACTCCACTAGAACCTTAGGAATAAACCAAGCCTGAGTCGCCAAATTAGGATATCCATGAAATTAAAGTACCGAAAGGGCATTAGTTTTAATTAACTAGTGTAACCAAGTCCCCGAACTCATAATCTCTGGTTCGTAGAAGTAATTTAGTCCTCCCGCTAATTTACTTAGGTATCTAATCAACATACCAAAAATGATTAGTGGCGACTCCAAATTTAAAAAAAAAACATTTGAACAAAAACCAAATCTTAAAATCATTCAAACAAAAAAAAAGCCCCAAAGTCGCGATTCGGTAAGGGTTAGGAGAGTCCACGTTAGGTATGTTAATCTAATTAACCTGATAATATGTTCATTCGAAACTTATTTTTCGGGTCGCGACACCCTTCAGGCGACATTTCTGCGACTGAGTCCATTTCTCTGTTGTGACTATCCTAACAATTCGATTGTCCAATGTCGGAATTCATTTCGTGGTCAAATCCATTAAATACTAACTCTGTCGAAATCTCATACCAACAGGCGGCTGTTTGGGAAAATTTCCCAAGTAGCCTTTCCCCTTCGGTTAGTCGTCCCAGGGTAGCTAATCCTGAATGAGCGTCGATCAGAGTGTACTAATGAAGTATATCCATTCATTTAGAAATCCAAATAATTGGGTCGAATTTTCAGACCGTCACACGCGGGACCGAACTGAAGAATAGAGAAGAGGAGCTCATTCTCGATCAATTGCACAAAAGATAATCGTTTAGAGAAAAAAGGAAGAGAGAGAGCTATCGGGACAATCACAGGACTGCCATTGTTAAAGCTCAACTCGAAGCTTCAAAGGATTGATCGTGGAGTTATAAGTAGAATCGAGGCTTGCCATTCATTGTATGAGTATCTTGGGACCCCAAGGAGCACGCGAAACCCCATTGCTTGCGTCCCAACCCTAAGGATAGGTAAAAATACCATTGGCAAGCTCTTGAAGCTCCTCTAATGGCAGATTTCGACTCAGAGCACTTTTCTTCACGATTTTTGGTTTAATCTTGTCTAGTACTTACCCAAAGCTCGAATCCATATTTGTTTTGCATTAAACTTTTGTGAGACTCCATGGCCGACCTTCATAAACCTTCAAATACATCTTGAGTTCATGAACTCCTTTCAATGTCAACCGACCTGGCCAGGCCTTCAGGTAAGAACTCTTAATCGCTCCATATGCTAATTGAGTGTTTAGTTTGGCTTGTTTACGTTGATCATGGAAGATTGAACTCTATCATAACCGAATTGATATAGCTCGATTTAGGTTAGTTCTTACCATTAGATTGAGCTGGAATTCATATATGTTGATCTTTAGGTGGAGTAGATTCGATTTGTGGAGAAATTGCGACTTGTTTTGGTTGTTTGAAGGTCAATCGAAAGCCAAAGGCACAATAGCTGTTCGTCGGTCATCGTTTTTAGTGTTCTATTGACCTTCAGTGCTAACATGGCGCCACATGGTAGCCGTGTTAGCCCGTTAGTTAAAATCTATTTTCAAAAAGTGTTTTCGAAATAAAAAAAATAAAACCCAAATCAAATAGTGGATGTTACGCCATGTGCCTTGATTTGGGATTTTCAAAAAAAATAAAAAAAATGATTTTTCAGATGTAAAACTTAATTCTCAAAAATAAAAAAAATCAATTTCTGATCGTGTGGCCCAAATTCGGCCATGGGTCAAGATCTTAGATTTTTTATATTTTAGTTCTTAAAATCTCTAAAGATAAATAAAATGATAATAAAAATGATCCGATGGCCATGGATAAGCCATATAGCACACTCTAGAGCTTCAGAATAGAAATTAGCATGAAAATTGAAAATCAATAAAAAAAAATTCAAATTCAAAATTTTTGTCCAAAACTACATCATTTGTAGACCAACCCAAACCCATATGGGGCAAGTCAAGTGCCTGCGGACGCTAGTCACCCAATCTAGATAATATTTTATGAATAAAAAATTCAAAAATTTCAAAAAATCATTAAAAAAATCCAAAAAATTTAAAAATGACGGTTTTTCCTTTCGGACAAATCATCCCAAATCTCTCCCAAACCCTAATCCCATTCTCTCTAAGCCCTTAGGGCTATACTAGGGATGATGTGACTTATTTGGACGCATTTTATCCACACTTATTGGATCTTTGGTTGCGTATTTCATTATCAAATTGTGGTTGTTAGGATTAGTCTTCCCCTTTATGAATGAAAACCACCTAATTCTAAAACTTACTTCACTCGAAAATTGAGCCTACATCCTTACCCAAAAAAAAAAAATTGAGCCTACATGAAATCAAGTTAGGAAAACACTCGACATTGGGTACCGAGGCGTCGTTAGAAATATCAGTGTAACCAAGTCCCAATATCCAACATCTCTAGTTTTGCAGAACCGAACGATCTCTCTCAATTGCTTGGTAAGATTTCTAGTCTACCTTCTAAAAAAGACTACGGTGACTACATATGCATACACATATCGCACATTTCACCAATCATATTAAAGATCGAACTCAATAAAATTTTCTTTCTCCCTCGTCACAATTCAATATGAGTCTAGGAGGACCCGCACTAGACCCATCAAAAATAGGTTTACCAACCCATCAACCCTTCTCTAATCACAAGGGGTTGCGATAGAAGATGAGAAGGTCTAGCATTTGACCCAAAAGGAGCCAAACTTTCTTAGAAAGTGAAGTCCTTCCATTAGAATGGACTTATGTCCCTCATCTTGCATTCTAATATTTCTCAAGAGCTAATGGCATCTAAATGGACACAATTATAAGTGAATTAGATTATTTGGAAGCTCCAAGATCTGGCGCTTTAGCATTGACCCAATGGGAGCCAAACTTTCTCTTGGTTTTTTGGGTTTCCGTCACCATGAAATTGTCTTGGACATGTTAATTGACGAAAAGTGGAAATAAGCCCAAATCAACCACTCTAGAAAACCCACCCACCTATCAGGTAGTCGCGTAATAAGGAGTAGACTCCTGGGACCCCGCTGAGTAGTACTCGCGGTCCTAGGATCGAAACTTACTCACCCCCTGGTGTCGTATCCGGAATGCCGTGGTGGTGGGGTCCTGCGGTGCCTCCCCGGGTATTAATCGGTCGCCGTCGGTTTGAGCGTAAGCTCACTGGCATGGCTGGACACCCCGGTTATTAAAAAAAAACCACTCTAGAAAACCCATGGCGACGAACCCAATCATGAAGCCCATATGGGGCTGACTCCGACCTGAATCACTCAATCATCCAAGGCAGTTCGAAAAAAATCAAGATAGGTTGACCCAAATAGATTCAAAAGGCGTTTCTAATGGCAAAATTGTGGTTTCTTCTGAATATATATAAAGTTATCATCTCAATTCTCCCACTTTTTTTTTTATCCTTTACTTACTTAAGTATCGAAATATTTCATAAGAAAAATAGTAAAAGACTTCTCTATCGAGCCCATGATCCTCGTTTTCGAAAGATTTATCTATAAATCCATGCAATAACCAAAAATCATCTTTTTGAAAAATATCATCATGGAAAAATGATTTTGTACAAAAATACTTGCACATAAATTATTATTGATGATGAAGAATTTTTTAGTAGAACCGATGATTTTTAGGAAATTGTTCTTCAAACCCGACAGGTCTATGACTCTTTGATAATTGACCAGATTTAATAGGTTGTTTGTGAGATTATGTCTAGAAATTATGCAATTCTTTTTTTTTGTTTTTTTGCAGGAACCAAATTCGCCTGTCTGTTACTTGTCAAGTGAACGTGGTACTCTGCGTCTGATGAAACATCAAAATGCCAGCTCAATCCGACTCTTGGCACTTCAATTCTTATGCATCTCCTTCCAACAAATGACACTCCTTTTCTTTACATGAAAAACACAAACAAACATAGAGAAACCTCTAGAGCAACTGTTGAAGATGACGCACCTCTCTTGCCTCAACCATCACGTTATAACCCGGCATTGGATAGCGAGGACGAGTAGAGCACTGACGAAGCTGAGATGCTTGTGTTATTGCTCTTTGGATACAAGCTCGCTGGCTTCGAGGACGAGGTCGCCGGGGTGCAATTTTTCTTTCTGTTTCCTTGATTTTCAGTCGCTTGAGCCCCCTTAAGGAGAACGTCAACCTTGGCAAACTCCTCTCTTTCGCGTTTGATCTCCTTGAGCATCACGGCAACGTCCTTCATGGTCGGCCTTTCATCAGGGGATGGATTTACGCACAGCAATGCGATGCCTAGCACTTGCCTCATTTCTTCCACTTCGGATTCGGGCCCGGACAGCAGGTTCTGATCGAGCAATCCGCTGCCCCCTCTCTTTCGTCTGACCCAATCCACAATGTGAAGGCCGTCCGGAATGGTCGGATCTATAGGTTGCTTCCCCGTCAAGACTTCCAATACCACTACACCATAGCTGTATACATCACTCTTCTCTGTTATCTTCATAATGTAGCCATACTCTGTCATAGATACAACAGGGTCGGATCAATATCGAAAATATTGTACCGGCCATTTGAAAACTCAATTAAACTCGGATAAAGTTCGGATCAGATGCTTAAAGAATAAATGCGTGGAAAGAAACAATGAGTTTGACGCAGAGCAATAAAGAGAACATTGTGTCATGTGTAATAGACAACCTGACCTGGAGCAATGTATCCATAAGAGCCAGCAACCGTATTTGAGGACCGAGCAAAATCACCATCATCCACTAGCTTGGCCAGGCCAAAATCAGCGATGTACGGCTCAAACTCGAGGCCTATGAGGATATTATTTGCTTTGATATCACGGTGAACAATTGGAGGTACGCAGTCGTGGTGCAAATAAGCCAGCCCTTGTGCCGCCCCTATCAGTATTTGGTACCGGAGTTCCCAATCCAGTGAATTCCCGGTCCTCTCATGCAGGAGGCTGCCCAAGCTCCCGTTCGGCATATAGTCATACATGAGCAATCTAGTTTTCCTGTTCCAGCAACAGCCCAAGAATCTCACAATGTTCTTGTGACGGATTGAACCAAGTGTTCTCACCTCTGCCGAGAACGAATCACGGTCCCCACTTTTCTCATCGTCAAATGAACTAGCAGGGGCTTTTGTCGTGGGCCACAACCTCTTCACGGCAATCACTTCCCCGTTATCCATTTCAGCTCGATATACGACCCCAGAACACCCTTTTCCGATCACATTGGCATCCACTAGGCACTTAAGCACCTGATCCACCGAGAAATTTAGCTTTTGGAAAGGGTTGAATTGCCACGGCCAAGAATCTCCTAACTCCGATTCATCATCATTCTTGACCGTTCTTCGGGCCTGGATAACTGCAAATATACCCATCACTACCATAGCCACTGTCAATGAAGTCAACAGGGCGATCGCTAGTCTCAGCTTCAGTGAACGGCTGATGTCTTCATCTTTACCCATTATTTCTTTCCCATCACTAGTATTGAAGAAGCAAGAGGCATGGCTCAAGGAACAAAGGCCTTCATTTCCAACAAGATCATTGGTTGAGAGTTGTCGGAAAAGCTTTGTATCGGGAAGATAGCCAGAGAAGTTGTTATAGGAAATGTTGAGTGACACAAGATTTTCAAGAGAAGCCAGTGGACTGAGACTTCCCTGAAGCTTATTATGCGAAAGGTCCAAGATCGACAGCTTACTCAGAGAAGACATCTCTACCGGAATTGGCCCAGTGAGGCCGTTCCAGCTGAGGTTAAGAGCAATCTCAAGCGCCTCAATTCTGCCCAGTTCCAGCGGTATGCTTCCCGTTAGCTCATTACTGCTGAGATCCAGCAACTGCAAACTCGAACACAGACCAAGTGCAGAAGGAACAGAACCTGAGAATGAATTATGGTTGAGTATAAGCTTGTTTAGTGAAATGAGGCGTCCGAAGCTTGCAGGTATTGGGCCTGTGATCCTGTTGACTGAAACATCCAAGACTTGGAGGCCCGAGAGGGACGATAGTGACTCCGCAAGTGGACCTTCCAGGGTGTTATTGCTCAGGTCTATCATTTGCAGCTCTGTGCATTCCCCGAGCTCCTTGGGCACCTTCCCAGAAAGACGGTTCCCAGAAAAATCGAGAAAATTCAGATTCTTAAGGTTTCTTACTTGTTTAGGAATCCCACCAGCGATACGGTTGTTCCCAAGCCGAAGACGCACCAGAGAACTGCAATTGCAGATTTCTGGAGGTATAATCCCGGAAATATCATTAGAAATCAAGAGCAGCTTGGTGAGATTCTTGAGCTGAAAGAGCCCTGGAGGAATCCCACCGGTCAGGGCATTGTGCGACAAATCTAGAGCTTGGAGATTAAAACAAGAAGCCAATGTCGAAGGAATGCTTCCTCCAAGCTGGTTCTGCCAGGCAAAGAAAACATTGAGCATCGACAGCTTCCCCAGCTCAGGCGGAATTAGCCCCGAGATCTGATTCGTGTCGAGCTGCAATTGCAGGAGGCTCGTGGCATTGGAAAGATTAGCGGGTATCGAACCGGAAACATTGTTATTGCTAATCATAAAAGCTTCAAGCCCCAACAGCCCTCCTAGAGACGTTGGTATAGTCCCAGATAGAAAATTTAAGGAAAGATCAATCATCCTGAGACTGCTACAATTACCAATCTCCTCAGGAATAATTCCCTCAAGACTATTCTGCCACAACAACAACTGTTCAAGCTTCTGAAGCTTGCCAAGCTCAGGTGGAATCAAACCAGACAAGCTGTTCTCATAGAGGAACAAGTCCACAAGCTCAGAACAATTCCCTATTTCAGGAGGGATCTCACCAGCGACCATTGTGGTGTATATGGACAAAGTTTGGAGCTTTTTGAGCTTACCCAATGAAGGAGGCAAAGAGCCTGCGACCTGTGTGTCGGCCAAGCCCAGGACTGCCAAATTTTTGCAATCTCCAAGCTCTTCAGGAATCTTCCCAACAATGTCCTTGTTCCCTCCAGCCCTGAAGACTTCAAGGCTTGACAGCTTCCCCAACTCAGGGGGAATAGACCCACCAAGCCTGTTGTCAAAAAGCAAGAGACTTTTCAACACTCTGCAATTGCTTAGCCCAATTGGAATTTTACCAGCGAGCCTATTAGAATTCAGAGCCAGCTCCTCCAAGTCCCTGAGATTCCCAATCCTGTCAGGAATGGCTCCAACAAGAGAGTTGGAGCTCAGGTCAATGACTGAGAGAGAAGTGCAGTCGCCAATGTCATCAGGGATAGTGCCAGTGAGATTCGCCTCAGAAATGACAAGCTTCTTCAAGAACTTGAGGGAGGAAATATTGGTGGGCAAGGGGAGCTGAAGAGTCACGGATTGGATGTCGATCTCTGTGACGAAGCCCTGAGACGAGCATGTGATGGAGGCCCACTTGCATGGGGAAGCGTCGTGGCTGTTCCAAGACGAGAGGATTGGAGGAGGTGGCGAGGGAGATGAGTTGAGCCATGTGAGGAGGAAGGAAGCTTCTTGGGTTGCAGAGATGCTAGGGAATGAGAAGAGAACATGGGGAAAGAAGAAGAAGAAGAAGGAGAAAAAGAGAGATTTTCTTGGAGTGGGCATAGGCATAGACATTTGCCTCAATTTCTTCACCATTCTTCTTGGGTTTGCACCATTTAGGTTTCCCAACTTCTCTCTCTCTTTCTTGCTCTGTGTGTGTGTGTTTTTTTTTACTTGGTTGGGTTTCTTGGTAAGAACTCAAGCTCAAGGGAGCAAGAACAGCAGCAACAGCACTCTTGTGACCCGGGCCGGTTGTTTTGTGTAGTGCGTTGCAAAATGCACGGACCAACACTGGAACTAAAATATTATTTTCACAAAAAAAATTGCAGAAAAAGAAAAGATATTAAAATACAATTGTATAGAAGGACAATGGCCTTGAGATCGGCGACCGCCACCTTACTCCTAGGATGCCCCTCCCTCTCTCTCACGTAGGAGGAGGTGCAAGATTTGTTTATAACAGTTTTTGCCTGAACCATAAAAAAGAAGTGGGAAGCTCAAATAAGTTAGCTCCAACTCCAATTCAGTGTTTTTCTCTTGGTTTCTTTTAGTTTTTTTTTTTCAAAATGGTAAAATCCCATACATTTAATTACTGAACACTAGAGATGTCAAACAGATGGATTGGATTGAACCCGTTTAATTCTTTTTGACCTATTTTCATATAGTATAAATTTTATGACCCATATCCGACCTAACTCGTATAATTTAAACACTTATATATTCAATCAAGTTATGAAATATTTGTTTTATAAAATTGAAAAATGTAAAAACAGTTTCGCCCGCCGCCGCCACCGTGACCTATCTATGCCGCCACAGGCTTGCCGCGGCCGTCTGCCCCCGCCAGCAAATGGATGGTAAGTTCCCTTATAGTGTCAAGGGGTTGCAGGTGCAGACTATGGGGGTGGATCATGGGGAGGATTAGAGCCTGCTCCTAGATAGTCGTTGATCTCCATCTCCATCCTTCCCTCCACTCCTAAGTCGTCCCTCCTCCTTCCATCAACTGCCCACCATCCTGTGCATCATCATCATCGTCATCATCGGAATGTATATGAGAGAGAGAGAGAGATGGCGACTCCCCAGAGGAAGCGATTCCAGTTCCGGGAGTGATTTGATTTCTTTGCTCGACCTAAAGCTTCCCATTGAACAGAAAAATGAAAATCAATACATATGATTCAGAAGAACACGAGAAGAAACATATCAAATAGGACACAATAAGCACGAAAGGTCCAACTAGCTTACGGGTTGTGGGTAGGCAGCGGGTGGGAAGCAGCTGGTGGACGGCGGTTTACAAGTGAATAAAATTCATCTTGCGAAGCTGTAAATTACGGATCGAAAATGGATTGGATTAAAGCCCATATTTAAATAGGTTTTATATGTCTAAATTCATATTTGACCTATTATTTAAATTTGTTGAATCCATATTTGACCTAAATGAATAAAAGTAAGTTAAAAAGTGGGTTAAAGACCCATATTAATAATACCTCCATTGTTATTTACCTCATGAACCAAATAAGAAACGGAGTCAAAACATAAGAACCGAACTAAATGGAAATATTATTTGCACATTCGTCGACGCAGTGGATCGACCCGGTGTCGTGCGTTATTAAGTGCCCCTTTTTTGAATTGTTCTTTCCGGACACAGAGAGACGACAGGAATTACTCCAACTTACTTCAGCCGTGCACGGGCTTCCGGGGCTCTGGTTCAGTTTATTTTTGGCTGATAGAGAAGGGTTTCTGGGTTCAGTTGCTCTCTTTTATTGCATTTTGTCTCCATCCGAGAGCCAAATTTGCATTTTGGTCTTTACCAAAAAAAAAATTTGCATTTTGGTACTGTGTCATCATGTAACTTCTCTGTCATGCTGCCCCTGAGATCACTTTAGCAATCTGACTCTTTGTTTTGGGAGGTCCATTATTTGTACTTGCGACATTAGGGTTGAGGTTGTTTTTACTACTTCACCCCCACAATTAAGGGAGTTTTGCAGCCAACAATTGAGAGGTTTTGGGACTTTCTTAACTTTCTTTCCCCCACAATTAAGGGAATTTCTTAACTTTTTGCACAACAATGAAGGGAATTTATTGGGAAACTGCAAATTTTGTGCTTCATCTTGCCATTTATTTTTGCGCAGAGGCACATTTAGATGCCATCTTGTGTGCTCTTTTTCCATCATTTTGTGCAAAGCAATAGACCAAGCAAATTCAGACGAATGACATTCTTCTCCCGATTTTGACATTTGTTGCAAGTTGCCCCCTGACTTTTCAATTTTGGCAATATCCCCCACAAAAGTCTTGAAATCAGTTGCAACGCCCCCTGTCGTTTATTATCATCATTTTAAAGTAGGAGCTCCGATCGTGTGCTTGTCACATGACTAATTTACTCTATGGAGGGAAATCTGTGTAAGAACAAATAACGAATACGTCCTAGGTTTTGGCACGTGACAAGTTGCCCCTAACTTCTTAATTTTTTTTTCCAATGTCCCCCTTAGAGTATTGAGATGAATTTCAAAGCACCTTGACGGTGATCTTGACAATTTTTTTCTTATATAATCTCCACCAGAGATTGATTTTGGTTATTTTATCGAAGGTCCTCCTGCCCTTGCTCGGCTATGGCGTAGCCTCAATATTTCTTTTCCATACTCTATAAATCAATTGTTTTACAAATTAAAATCATTTCTTCTAATTAGTAAATATTTTGCTCTCATAAGAACTCATAGAAGTGAAGTATTTGTAATGATTTGTCGTTTTTAACTATAAAACTTGGCACATCGTCACACTGCATCAACATTTGATGCTCGTTATGTTTCCTATAAAGTTCTGACAAAAAAAAATGTTTCCTATAAAGTGATGTTAGCACTAAAGCTTTGTATCTATTATTTAATAAGAAAAAGAATTGATTTATAGAGTAAACTCGTTAGTTTTGGCTAACAAATGAATGTGCATATTCTGCTGTGTTTTGTTATGTTAGAAATTTTCTTTATTTCTTAATTTGCTTTACGTTACCCTATATTGCAAGCCCTCAGATGTATATTCGAATTTTAGTTGAGCACATGATACCTATGAAAGTTTGGGGGAAATCTCAAGACCATTACCGAAACTAATACAAATTTGGATTAATTGATGATCATTTTAAAGTCTGGACTAGATTTGAATAATTATTGGTAGTGCAGCCCTTATGTGAATATGTCAATGTCTAGAAATGGGAAGTGCTTTCACCCTTTAAAAGGAAATAGAAAATTTTCCAATGTATATGATAATAAAAACTATTCTTTTGGTACCTTAATTGTATGTATTTATGCGAATCAATCTTTTCTGCGTGCTGTAATCAAAATCAAATTATGGTCTTCTAATCGAGCAACGAGCAGTAATTCGGATGTTATGAAAGTTGGATGATGAACTATCAGACCACAAAGATAGTTCATTTAGAAATCTTGATTAGAGGATACTAATCTCTTAACATGCACGAAATTGTCGCAGTCAATCAATAATTCACTGCTGGACCAATTCCACGGTTCTGATAAATACTACATCCCTCATCAGGAAAATATAGATGCACCTACAATTTCTTCTGCATTATGTTCTTTCTTGCCTAACTATCTGATTAAAGTCAATTTCGATTGCCAATAAAGGGACATGTACAGTCAGGATTAAGATTCGACATAATCTTGGTGAAACATATAGTTCAAAGATGGCAGCATGCGACAGGCGCAAAACCGAGGTGGTAAAATCTGGCTCTTAGATGAACTCGGTTGTATTTTAAGCTAATCCAAAGATTTTTCACTCAAACTGCTATCTTTTTTCCCTAATGATACTCATGCCAGGCACATCAGACATTTGCACGGAAAAAAGTGTCAAAAAATTCCTAAATTTATTGCATCGGTACCAATTCAGTTATAAATATTTTAATTGTGCCCATTTAATTATAAACATTTTGCATTTGTGACAATTAAGTCCAATAAGCTAATTTTGATCGGAAATCGCTAATATAGACATCGATCGTCCTACATGGCACAGCCATGTCTAAAACGGATATTTTGTTACAATTTTTTAAAAAATATATTGGCAATTATTTTTTTGGTTTTTCTTTTTTTTTCTTTACTCTTTTTTTTTCTTTTGAGGGCTAGAGAGGGTTAATGTGGGAGCATTCAACACATTCGAACCATCCTTAAGTTTCGAAATGATTCAGTTGGCAAGCCCTACAACTTCGTTGTTTATTCAGGCCAAAACCGATTTCAATTACACTTTGCTGCGTTGGAACAATAGTGGAGATGCTGACATGACCCAATATGTCGACTAAGGAATTGCTGAGTGCTATCCTAGCCGATTGAGCTCTATTTCTCAAAGTTAGCTATAATTTGTTGCGAACCAATAATATATGGATGGGGATCAATGTTATTTCCTCGGTCATTTGGAAACTTCTCATGATAATTATTTGTTAGTCCAACCTGGTGGACGAGATTACTGAAGAGTCCAAGTGCAAGTCTCCAAGTTTTTTTTAATTTCTAGTTTCTAGTTGTCATTTATTACTTTTCTAGTTTCTAGGTCTTTACTGTTCGGGGGTTTCCCATGTTGTCTAGTCCCTATGTCTTTACTAATTGTTTGGTCCTTGAGTATTTATTATTCTACTATTTTCTATGTCCGAGTTCCTCTATACAATGAAGAGAGTTCTCCATTATGACACAAACTTAGATTGAATGAATGAGAATTTCTCTGTGCGAGTTGAATTATAAATCTTCGGCATCTTTATTCTTGAAAAGTGGATTACTCTTGAGTGGTGAGTCAAAAGCATTTTATCCTTAGTTGGTGGCATAACCTTTATTCTGTGGTGGTGAGCTTCTATCCTATCCCGGTCTTTATCCTTCACTGGCGTTACTTTAGGTCTTAGTGGTGATCATACTATCGTCTCATTTTGTATCTTGGCTAGTGTTTTCATCCTTTACACCTCGGTATACATTGATTTCTACATCCATTATGTTCTATTCTCATACAATATCCCATACACTTAATCCCGAAATCCCCCCCCCATACACCATCAATATACTTCAACCAATCATTACCGATTGCAACTCTGAATTCCTTATCGACGGAATCAATCACTCATGCATGCATTAAGGGTCGTAGGCCGACCCCCATTGGCCCCAGGGGAGGGCCGCAATGCCCTTGCCAACAATTAGGCTAGGGCTCGCAAGCCCTGTTGTGGCTAGCGAGGGTCACTTGCCTTCGGTAAAAAAAAAAACAAAAGTAAAGGAAAGAAAAATAAAAGAACAAGAACAAGAAGAAACAACCAAAAAATTTATTAAAAATAAAAATATATAAAGAAAATGTTCAGGTCAGTACCGTCGTACCGAGTAGGACAATCGATATACACGTTAGCGATTTTTAGCCACAATTGACTAGCTAGACTCACAATACAAAAGATGTAGAATTAAACCGATATGATTGAAAGATTTCAAACTAAATTAGCACCAAATAGATTTAGTACTTTTTTAATGCTTTTGCCGAAATTGCACCCATCGCCTATCATGGCTACAATTGCCTAGAAACAAGCCTCATATGACAGGATGATTTGGGACATTCCCTGAAACCTAACTTCATAATCTTATCTTCAGTGGCAAGACACAAACTGTTTCTGAAAATGGAAGTGGATGACATGATTGTGCATTTAACTTAAAGCATTATTAGGGTCTGGATTCAATTAAATTACCATCTTTGTAATCACCGGACTACGTTTTTTCAGGGATGAAGTTTTTGGCTATGGGTTAATGGACTGACATTGTTTTTATAAATTAAAAGAATGAAGCAGAGGGAATTAGGTAGAATGGCAATGGCTCGAATCAAAATCCAGTTCTTTTAGGTATTTTGCGCAATTTCATGTTCGAATCGCATGTACATATAATGATTTTGTTAGTATGACCTCACATTATGCCTTGTTGTAATTTTCTCTTTCTAGTTTCGCTGATTTTTCCTCTTAATATATCCAAATTTTAAGTGGCTTTAAACAATTTTTAAAGGGAGTAATCAAGTAAGAATGAGACTTTAGCATTTCAATAATTTATAAGAATGTTAAAACGCTAAATTTTTGCACCGAAGTCTAATTTTATCTGAGGACTGAAATGCATCCAATATCTCCACGTCAAGTCCAGAGAATAAGAATTGATATAATTGGGCATTGGGGGGGCTCGTAAGCATTATGAAACGGTATGATCGCAAATGTGGTTCCCCTAATTATTAATGCAGTTTGATTTTTTTTTTTAAGAGAAATCTGACAAAACATGAGAGCATCCATCGAAAATGGAGCTTGGGCTCAGATTGCCGTTGGATCCCATGGCATCTGTCCCTGTACGACTATGTAATATTACAAAGCAAGGTACAAAAATTTCTTGAAAAGGATATTAATTTATCATATTTGTGTGTGCGCGGGCGCGTGCGTGTGTGTAAAAGAGAGAGAGAGAGAGAGAGAGGCGTAAAGCATTTGAGAGTTGAACCGAAGTCACCTCACTTAATAGGACAGTTTTTTTATGTTAAAATAATCCTTATTTGATTTGTTAAATAGTACTTGGCGGAAACACGACGGAGCATCGGGGTCACCAACCCCATGAATTCGAAGGGTTGATCTACTAATTTTAGTAGCTGTCATAATACAAAAACGAAATATCTTGCATAATTCTCCCGGATATTGTTGTGATGTTGACATTTGGGAAAAAAATTAAATCTATTACATTTTTATCAGTTCAATTCAAATTTTTTAAATTTGTCAATTGAGTTATAAACTTTTTCACTTTATTTATCTTTTCAGTCCTATTGGTCAGAAATTACTGACGTGGATGCTGGTAATCTTAGGTTGCATAGTTGGCACTCACGTAAACAATTGTTGATGATATTTTGATATTTTTTTATTTTTTTATTTATTTTTTCCTATTTTTCCTTCTCATTTTCTTCTTCAGCAACCTGCGAGGGCTAGCCACGAGCTAATATTACAATGCCCATGTTGGCCACTGGTGAGGGCCACAACGCCTCACCCTGATTTGGGCTAGGCTAGCCTCGCGGATCGTGGGAAAGGCAACCTTGCTTAGAGGCTAGCCTCGCCCTCAGCCATGAACCTCGCATGCTATCGAAGAGGCAACACAGTCCTCACTAGCGGTCGGTGAGCACATCATTGCTAAAGAAGAAAACCAAAAGAAATATATATATATATTTTTTGTCCACGTCAGCTCTGGCCATATCACATAAGATTATTGACATTCACGTTAATGATACCTACCAATATGACTAAATTGGCAAAAAAAAAACAATAGGTTTAGAAGTTTTTTTTTTGACAATTTTCCCATTGAAAGTTATGTTGTCAAAGTACTCTCTTTTATTCAAGAAAGTTTTTCAGCTCTTAATGTCGATTTTTCCCTGCATAGCCAACGAATCTCCCTTTTATGACTCTCAAAGATCTAAATTATCCCATTTCATAATGTTAAATCTTATGTATCCGTGATTATAATCAATTTTTTCTTTTTCTTTTTCTTTTTCTTTATTATACCCTACGAGTAGTCCACTATCATTAGTCCACTGTCATGTAAGATGACTCTAGTTCCATGACTAAACTTCATGTATGCTTGATGCATTGTAACGGCCCAAAAATTTCATTGCTTAAGGTATTAGTAGGTTAGTATTTACCAGGCCTAGATTAGTCCTAATTGGATGAATATAGAAGAATTACATTGTCCCAAAAATTTATTTGGGATACACTATGTGTTAAAACTAGGATCTTTTTTTGGTCGAAGGATATGTTTTTCATTCATTCAAAGTCAGAAAAACAGACGCGAGGAAAATACGCTTCGCAACAGATTATATCCCAAAGTGGTAGGGGGAAATTGACAAGCCAATTTGATGGGAGCACTTTACGTCTGTGTGCCTTGGCAATCCAATCAGCTGCTCTATTTGCCTCACGGGGAATGGCTTGCACTTTGACATCTTGGAGCCGGCCCAGCATCAGCTTGCATTCTAAAATAAGGTGCCGGATAGCCCATGGGCTATCTTCAGGTTTCTCTAGCCACGCACACAGTGAAGTACAATTTGATTGTACTTCCACTTTTCTTCCCCAAAGACTTCGAGAGTTCTCTTCACTTTGAAGTCTCCCTTCTCTCTCCTCTAGCAAACGTGAAAGAGCAGATCTCAAAGCTAGGGTTTCGCATTCCATGGCTGATCGGGCGTAAACTGATCTCGCAAAGCCATCAACGACAACGCCATCTTCATCTCTACACAGGCCAGCCACCGATCCTTCCATTTCGCCCTCGATCCAAGAACCATCGACGTTTACTTTCGCGCATCCGGGCATCGGGGAGGACAAGCGAGTCGGTAAGCTTTTATCACCTTTGTTCCTTTTTCTCTTCCATTGAAGACCCAGATTTGAGGTTCCTCTAATCAATTCTGCATCTTCAATAACCTTGTCTGGATTCGGTTGGCGCCACTCGAAGATGAACTCGTTCCTGCCTTTCCAAATTATCCAGAGAACATTCACCACTAGTTCGGGCTCAGGGAGGTTCGGATCAGAGGTAAGGACTGAGTTCAGCCACTTGTCAATCCTCTGAATATTTGCTGGTGAGATCTGCATGTTAAGTCTCGAGTCTGACCAAATACTTCTTGTCCATTTGCACAGCAATAAGGTGTGTTCAACCGTCTCGGGAGCTTCGCGACAGATTGGACATAGCGGGTCAGGTACTATATTTCGCTTGTGTAGATTTTCTGTTGTCGGGATTGCATTGTGACAAATAGACCATATGAAGTTTTGGATCTTGGGGGGGTTAGGCAGTTGCCAAATAGCTGACCAAAGACTGCGGGGTGGCTGATACGATGCTGATGCTTGTGGTTGCTTGATTTGCTGCATATTTGAGAAGATTTTCTGGTAGCCGCATTTAATGGAATACTTCCCCTGTTTGTTGCCTGCCCAGATTAGCGTGTCATCCTTAGAGTTAGGACATAGGGGCGTAGACATAATCTCCTGCACTGTAGTTTCCGAGAATAGGTCCCTCAACTTCTTCTCATTCTACCTTGCATTTACACTGTCAATGAGATCAGCGACAACTTTTGGATCATCTCTGTTAGCTGGACCTCCTATCACTCCAGACTTTAGCCATTTATCTTCCCGAATCTTAATGTTCTGCCCATTACCTACAGCCCAACAAGTTTCCGAGCTGATAGCATCTCTGCCCATTAGAATGCTTTGCCAACCCCATGACGGTCTATTCCCTTTCTTAGCTTTCCATATGTCTGTGTTTTGGAAGTAAACCCCTTTAAAAACTTTGCTCCATAGCGATGAAGGATTTTGAGCGAGTCTCCATGCTTGTTTACCTAACATGGCCTTGTTAAGAGCAATAAGGTCTTTGAATCCCAACCCGCCATCTATCTTTCTTCGTTTCAGCACATCCCAGCTCTTCCAGTGCATTCCAGCTCTTGACAGATTTTGTTTCCACTAGAAGTTTGCTATTTTTTGCTCAATGGCCTTGCAAATTGATATCGGGATCTTAAAAATTGACATCGCATACTGTGGTAGGGCATGCACCACTGTTTTTATCAGAATTTCCTTCCCTGCTTTTGATAAAATATTTTCCTTCCACCCCTCAAGCTTCATATTGACCCTGGCTGAGATCCATGTAAACAACTGTTTTTTGGTTTGCCCCCAATCCGAGGGAATGCCTAAGTATTTGCCCGTTTAAAACTAGGATCCTATTGGGTCAAATATGCACAAGACCAACACGAAAAGGACAAAATTGGACAAATGGCTTCACACATGAACACGTGAGGACCATGCATCAACCTGTGGTAATAGGCAGGACACATGGCAGTACACATGACGCCACATGGCAGCATGACATGTGGCATACATGTGTCAATACATGGTGCTAACTCACTAGCCACGTCCCCGCGATGTCACCTCTCCCCCTGCCATGTGGCGCTACATGGCAACACCTGGCAACTCAACAGTGCCACTTGGTGCTGCAAAGTGTTGACTCACCAAGCTGACTAGGCTCATAAATTCCCCTCTTTGGCAGCTTCAACTTGGTCAAAACCACACGTACTCTCAGCCCAACATCCTCTCTCTTGGACGAACTTGCTTACGTTGCACCGTTGTTCCACCAAGCCATGCCATGCCACCACTGACATCGCCGTGTCGTGCTATGCCACTACCAAGCTATCCACGTCGCCATTTACGTGCCATGCCAACGCCTTGCCACCTTAAGCCATCGCACACCTAGGCAAGATCAAGAACAACCTGAAGATCATTCATTCATCATTTCTACTTCCACTTCCTTGAATTCGGAACCTAAGGCAAGTGGATCTCTAATCCTTATTACCATCCCAGTTATATTTCATTATTGTAAATTTTGTGATCTGTCGTGCTACTATTACGGTTATTTTGGTTGAAACAATGTTATTGTGATGAATTTGTTATGGTTGACCATAATAGTTGACCATAAGCTTTATTTGTAATATCTGGAAATGATTAACTTTGTTTATAATATAATGATTTTATGGATAGATTGATCGTTCGACTTAGGAATCTTCTTGCTAAGTTATACTCACCTCGTTGTTAAAACCCCTTTTTTTAGTATAATAGAATGTCAAAGACACCAACTATTTTGCGACGATGCCTGAGTGCCAAACCATTAAGAATGTCCCACTTAATAGAGGATATTCCAAAGAACTTTCCCGACAAGCCAGGAACGAGAAAGTTTAGAGTTATTCACTTGAGGGTATATGTAGATGAATGGCCGCCTGATGGAGCAGTTGTGTTTGAATTCAAAACCGTATACGAACAAGGCATAGGTGTATGGATAGGTCCCATGGATCCCCATTACATGGAAAGTGGAGGTGTAACAAGCAATTTAGAAATTAAGGAAGGCTTTGATTTCAAGGACTCCATGAAGAGTCCTTGAAAATAAGGGACAACGGTCGGATAGATGAAGACAATGGTTGATGGTAACCAGGTATTCTAGAGTAGTTTACCTTCCCTTGTAAGAACTTTTGTAAAGAACTATTTCATTAGAAGTCGTTTGATGTACATATGTGAAAATAAAGTGATATGGTTATTGTACTTTTATGAAAGCATATTGTCCGACTAGTGGAATCCTGTAAAGCCATAACCTTCGTAAGGTCTCTACCAAACTCTTAGGGTATTGCTTTGACATGCACTTATATTGCATTTCTTTGGCCATGCATTTGTGTTATTCTAAGCTTTCGCATACTCTATCAATATATAAAGAAAAGATTAAAGAAGAAAGCGTGGGTAGAAAACCTAGATAATTTGCATAATACCTAGATAATTTGTTATGATAACATTGTCGAGCTAATCCTATTACTCATATAAGCACGTGTCTCAAGATCATATAAAATTATCATCTTATAATTTTGGCGAACAATTATATAGCTACTTTTTTAAGGCGTTTTAAGCAATCAAAATGGGATTTAAAACGAGAAAGAGCATTTCAATTGATTAACATATATCATGTGACAATGATGAGGTGATATAATCGAACATTCATCAATACTCACATATTATGAATCTCATCCCACTAAATTTCATTTTTTTGATTGATTATCACGCGACAATGACACGTATGGGTCACATGAAAGATTTCTCCATGATCAAGCCCACAAGTTCAAGTGGGTCAGTTGCTAGGAAAATTATGAAAAAAGTCCAAACCTAATGCAATTTTGTTAATACAATCATAAACTTTTTAATTTGGTTAATTCAGTCTTAAATCTTTTGACAATTTGATAATGCGCTCTATCCGGTCAATTTTGGCCGAAAATTGCAAGCTTGGACACTGGCTAACTTACATGACTTCGCCAACACTGACATAAGCCATTTTTTAAAAATTTTCTAAATTTTTATTTTTGTATTCCACTTTTTTATTTTCTATTTTTTCATTGTGGCTGGCGAGGTCGACCTCTCTAGGGCTAGATTGGCAAGTCTCAACCTTGCCAGATTCAAGGAGGCTTAAGCCCTTACCAGATCCAGCTTGAGCGAGCCTAGCTAGAGGCCGCAAGGTTGAGCCTCACCAAAATAATTAGGAAAAAAAATAACAAATCACCAATAGCACCACATAGGATGGCAGCATCCATGTTAGTAATTTCTAATCAGAGTTGGCTAGATAGATTGAATTGATAGATAGGCAAAACGTTCGGGACAGTATTGATACAATCATAATAAATTTATGAATGTTTTGGTAATTTTCCTATCAATATCAAAGAATAAGCGCATCTAAAGAATGGGTTAAGATAGAGGAAAAAAAGGAGGGGTTAATATCACCAAAAAAAAAATCTCAAATTGATACGCTTGTAATAAATCTACTTCAAACTATTTTTTTAACTTCTATTGAATCAAGAAATGGGTTGACCACAAAAAATCCAAACTGGTATATCTGTGATAAATGTATCTCAAATTATTTTCTTGATCACAAAAAATCCCAAATAAGTACATTTGTGAAAAGTTTACCCCAAACTTATTAATTTGACAACCAAAAATCTAAGTAATATACATGTGACAAATTTAACGTATGTTAGTTTCTGTAAAATTGATTAAATACCACAAAAAAAAAACTCCAAATTAACACTCATGTGACAAATAGAGGATAAAACCTCCAAACATATACATCTGACAATTACCATGTGTCATCTAACTCAATAATTTAATGATAAATTTAACGAAAATTAACGGATGGTGAATTTGTTACTAAGGTACCAGTGTAAATTTTTTTGTGGTAAAAAAAATTATGGTAAATTTATCATAAACATAATAGTTTGAAGTTTTTCATGGTACTGAAAAAAAAAAAAGAGAAGAATCATTAAAACAAAGTCTACAACAATCTAATCCAAACCTAATTGAAGAACATAGTTCAAAAAGAAAAAAAATAACTAATGAATTAATTAAAGAAAATTTGGAAGAAAGAATGGAGTGAGTGGAGTGGAGTGGAGTGGTAGCTTTAACAAAATCCCTGATTTTGAGGCAACCACATCACGTGAGGATGGGAATCCGGAAAAATTTCCTCCCATTAATTGCCTGTCCAAACCAAACCCACTTTTGCTATAACCCCATTTTAATAATCTCTTGGTATTTTATGATATCAGACCCCAATACCATAAATTATAAGGGCCTAAAGTCGTGTATAATATTCCATAAGGACCTAAAGATCCCTTAAAGTATTCACTTTAGGACCAAAAAGTCCAAGAAGGAAATTGTAAGATAAATTGCAATATTAAAAGCTAAACGGCGCAGTTCACAGCTACCCTAATTTAAGGATGTGGCCTTGGGAAACTCCACGAGTGGAATCTATCCACGTTTGTGTCTGTGTCTTTGAGCTTACTGGCCCAACAATGCCTTTTTTTTTTCCTTTTCTTTTTTTAAAAAAAGAAGAGAAGAAGAATGACTCTATGAATATCTTTTATGGGAAATTTACCAGTTTGCCTCCTAAAATGAATATCAAGGGCCATTTACTCTTCGTTATCCAAATTCAAACCAATTTACTCTCTATGTCAACAGAAATTTCTTCAATCCACGCCAATCGCCTAATGCATATGGGACGCTTCGACTCCTTTATGATTGAAATTTCTTTTATTTGCTTTCATTGTTTGTGATGTGAAATGTGTGTATTGTCATTTTTCAGCAATACTATTCAATTTTTTCAGAAAAATCTTCAAAGAATTCATCAATTCAAAGTCGATATTTCTTTTATTCATATCGCAATATTTGTATGTTTAAATGAAACCCTAATCAAAGGCTTAAAGTACATATCGTTCCTAATTCTACCACACATATTACTTTAATGCATGTAATTATCTCTGTGGAAAGCAGAATGCCCTTTACTTTTTATCAAACTTAAAGTGTCACGAAAAAGAAACGAATTTAAGAGAACTCATGTATTTGTGTCGTATTTTTCATGTTAGAAATGGCAACTTGAATCAGACGCCTTTTTTTTCTCCCTAATTAAGAGACGTTGGAAGCATGGTTAGCTGATTTTCCAATCAACCTCATCTTGATCAATCAGACGCTTTTTTTTTCTCCAATAATTTCCATCCAACCGTACAAGCAGAGAGAGAGAGAGAGAGAGAGAGAGAGAGAGTGTGTGTGTGTGGGTTTGTGTGTTCAAGAGCCTTTCTTCACAAGAGAATCATATTATTTAAGATAAACAAATTTTCCCTCTGCTTTGTCAATATTATATATGAGACGCAGAAAAAAGTCGCTCCATGTGTGTCCAAACTTAGCTTGAAAGTAAGTCCAACGTGGGGCGGAATGACAAATTTAATGAAGAGTGTCATGTGAGAGAGAGAAAGAGAGAGACCGCTTTTGGTTTTCTTTATCTGTTCCTCTGATCTATCATCAATCAATTGAGAATTCTATACGGGTTATGCGTATACTGCAGATGGATACAGAGTGATGTCCATCACTTACATGTGGGTCTGGTGCAGAGGATTTGATCTCTGCAATAACCCTAATGCTCGGGCCCACCATTTGTCTGGTGGAAAACCTTTGGGACTTTGACCGGTCAACCCAATGGGAATGGTGATTTTGACACCTCACTCAAGATCCACTTCATGCAAAAAGCATGTCGCAGAAAGAAGAAAGGTTCCTAGGTTGGCTCCTAGTACCAGGCAATTCTAGGACCGCCCTTCTGCATTCCTACGGAAATTGGGGAATAAAAATGAGGGGAATGAAATTGAACTAACTATTTAGTAGAGGGCATATTTTTATTTTTTCGGTATTGGTGAATAATTGGAAGCATTAAATGGGGAAAACAATAGTAAACTATTTTCTTTTAAGGTTGAAATGAAACAACTTTAAAAAAAATAATTGGGGATAATCTAACCTAGCGTGCTATGCAGTGTCAATATTTTCATCCATGACACCACGAGTTCAAACTTAATCGGAATGGTAGTTCTTGATTCGTTCTTCAGCAATTGTGGGAATTGATGCCGATGAAACTTGTGTTACCATTTGTATATCATTGATGATTTAGCTCAAGATAAGGAAAGTTATGTGATAACATTTTCAAGCTAAATAAATATTCTAGGAGTAAACTTGGAGCACTCAGCAATCGTCTCAACCCCTTTTATCTTCTCAAAAAAACTGATCTATACTACTAATATCAACAATGAAAAGAAAGAAAGAAAGAAAGAGGAAATAGGTCTCAACCCCTTTTTTGAACGGATGAGTTAGGCCTTCGAGGAGATGATTTCATTTTTAAAAAATATACGTTCATATTATATAAAGGATTGGTTCGGTTTGACGAGTTGGATGGTTTTCACTCGAAATCGGAAAACAAAAATGGTAACCACTGGTTTTAAAAAATTGGAACTAAGAATCGAACTGTGCCCACAGTTATGATTCAAAATCAGCCGGTTGAGTACAGTTCGATCTAGTTTGGCTGGATCATGATTTTTTTACTCACTCCTAATGGCGCTTACTTTGGTACCAATATTTTTTTTAGATCACTCAAGTGTTAATTTTTTTTAAAAAAATAATTAATTAAGTGCCAACTTCAACAAGTGTCACCATTGTGCAAAGAAGTTCTTCTATATATTCAACTTATTTTTAAAATTTAATTAAATTTTTTTAAAAAGTGGACTGAATTTTCTATAAAAAAAAATGCCGCATGAACTTTTTTTTAAACAAATTGGCACGTGGATTGCCTTTTTTGAAAGAAAAATCCACGTAAAATTAAAAAATTACTAAAAAAAATGTCACGTGGATTGTTTGGCCGGAATTTCTCACTATTGATACTTAAGTGATTTTTTTTTATTTGGCACTTAAGTGAGGTGGCAAAAAATATCAGTATCAAAGTTAGTATCGTGCATAAATATTGATACTTGAAACGTCCTTCTACCCTTAAAAACAAAAGAAAAGAGAAGAAGAAATTTGTTGGGCGAAAGTTGGGCCAGAAATCTTCTCAGCCTTCTAAGATGATGGGAATCGGCCTACGTCTTCAACATACGAAGAGTATTGGGCCTTCGGACCCCAAAAAAGTATTGGGCCTAGAGATTGTTAAAAGAGGCCCGTTGTTCATTGCTATAAAATAATCTCCACAATACTCTTCACAAAAAAAAAGGTAAGTACTATGATGTCATCCATGGTTCTTTTTGTTTTTTTGGCAAAAGAAAGAAGTATCATTGAGTTGAGGTGAAACTTAAACACCAAAGGCCCAGGCTAGGGCATCAAAACATAAAAGATCCCAAAAAAATTTGAGGGGATTAGCTATCCAAACAAGAAATTAAAATCTAGATGTATGGGCTTTATAGATCTAATCCGCTACACCTTGCCCAAAGCAATGAACTAGAGAAAAGCTCTTAAACCGGCTCATAGTGCCACGGGCGTCATTTCTTCCTTTTTTGACTTGCAATGTTCTTCTTTTTTTTCCTTCCTTTCTTCCTTTTTTGGCTGACCAAGTTAGAATATTCATTTTTGTTGCAAAATCCCACCCAAAATGTTTAACCATAAGATAAAAGGGAAATCCCGTGTACAACACTCTCTCAATCGGGTGCAAATTACATCAAAGCCATGTAGATGTGGAACCAGACCATAATACCATGTTAGGAAATCCAATTAATATTCTTAACTTGGCTTATTATTATAAAAGTACTCACTATCCAAATGAAAGACAATCGATTATCTATCCAAGAAGAAAGAGAATCCCACAAACGGGAAAATGTCACAAATAGAGTTGAACCAAGTAACATTGCAAAAGCAATGATAGTAGGGTTGGGATATCCACGCCCTCCGAACAAGACGTGAGGGTCACTCCTCATCCGGGAAATCTCCACTCCCTACTTCCTCTAATATCCCCCATTAAAAGGGCTAAATTATTAAGTAGATGGAAGATGCATGAATATGAAATCCACTTAAATATGTCTTTAAACCATGTCCAGTTTACACATTTGTTACTGTTGCAGTAATGTGGTGGTATATATTCATTGTTAGAGTGGCCCAAGCACAAAATATCGGTACAAGTTGAGTGAAATCTTCAACTTTACACCATTGGCTTGATGGGAATTATCTGTGTAGAATTTCCTTGAGAGTAAAGTGATTTTTGCTCTCTCTTCCAATTACTCCTCTTTGTTTTTAGAGATGTTAGGAGTCTGAAGGTTCATCAGTTCTGTGATTGAATGGAGCCACACGCTGCTGGAGTGATTTTCTGAAACATCGAGAAGTCTTAGATGCTTCAATTTTCAGATAGAAGAAGGTAGGACTGGAGCATTTGTATAGTCCTGTCCTAGCCCACGAAAATGCCTCGTCTTGGAGAAAATCTTATCATATTCATTATGGGAGAAACCTCTTCCAAATCTATGGCAAAGAGAGGAATTTTGGGAAAATTATCGAGAATCTTAAATTTATTGTAATTATGTCAATTCAATCCTAAATCTTTCTTCTTCTTCTTTTTTTTTTTGCCAATTGAATCCTACAATTTTTACATTTATGTCAATTCAATCCATTAAACCAACCGACGCTGACGTGGCCAATTTTAATAATATTTTTAATAGTATTTTATTTTCAAATTTTTAATTAATTTTTTATTTTTATTTTGATTTTTCTTTTTTTGTTCTTCTTTCTTTGCTTATGTTTGTAACCAGAGAAGGTCACCAAGACTCACTGGCCACTGGGCGATGGTTGCAAAGCCCTCGCCGATCACAGCCTCGCGATAGGAAGTCACGGGCAAGGCTAGCCTTGGCCAAATCTAGGCAATGATGGGTCATGAGGCCAAAAGACAGATCTAGGTGATGATGATTTGTAAGGCGTAGCCGCAAGCAACTTTGCCGATGGCTGGCACAAGTGAGGCTTGTCGGCTGAAGGAGGAAGAAGAAGAAGAAATTTTTTTAAAAAATCCCAAAAAAATATTAAAATACTATTAAAAATTGGCCACATTAGCACTGATCGCATCATGTTAACAATTTTCAATTAAAATTGACTAAAATAACTAAGTTGATATAGTTGCAATAAGTTTATAAATTTTTTTTAATGATTTTCCCTCATCCCAAACAAGTAGATATTTCTTCCTGTCGAGTAAAGGAGCCTCTAAACCAATTTATTAATTTATTCTCAATGAGGTTTGCAAGTTTACCACCCTAAGATCCCAGCAACTCACATCCTATGCAAATTGGGGGAGTTGTTAGAAAAGTCTTAAACCTATTGTAATTGAATCAATTCAGTCTTTAATATTTTTTTCTTGCCAATTCCGTGTTAAACCTTTTGTATTTGTATCAATTCAATCCATTTGCCCAATTTTAATCGAAGATCGCTGAAGTGAACGCCGACCGTCCTACGCTATGTAGCATCATCACGACACACGACATAACACGATACGAAGACACTTGATTTCTGAAAAAATAGAGAATTCTGACACGTTGGAACATGTTATTTATTAAATGTATATTTTAATATATACATAATAAATTATCATTTTTATGATAATACTATTAACAACTATTACTTTTGGTGTTAATTCGGGAAAAAGTACCAAAATTCTAATTTTCCGTGATTTGAGCTAATATTCTCTCATTTTTCTACTTTTCTTTGTTGTCTGATGGAAACATCCTTAGTTTTCACGAACTAAGCAAAAGGGGAAATAAGCCAGTAAACAAACAAATTGTAGTCCTTCCATTGCTCTAGTGATATTGGGTTGTGACAGGCCCAGGCCCATTGCGGATCAGCGACTCTTAGGGATTTACCGTCTCCTCGTCTTCTTCTTCGTGCCTGCCGCATTTTTGCCCGCCAAAATCGCACAAGCAAAGCAAAGCAAAACCACGTCTTGTCTTCTCAACCATTCACTGATCGTTTCGAAGACCCTGTTGCGGAGTTGTGAAAGGTACTACCTTTTATTCTCAAAAATTCACTGTACCGCATGATCATTTTTTTTTTACATCCATTTTCTCAAATTACCCCTGGAGCACGCAAGTACCAAAGTGTCCCTTTGGTGTCGAAATCTTGGACATGCAAAAAATGTCCTTGGGAGAATGTTCATACTACATAGGTCCTACGTTGCACCGCCGACACTGATCTAGACACTTTTTAATAATATTTCGATTATTTTTATACTTTTTTCTTCACCTTTTTTCCTCCCTTGCACTTAGGGTCACAAGAAAAAAAATAAAATAAAAAGAAAAAAAAACTTATAATGAATTCAATATTTTATTAAAATATTGTTTAAAAACTTTTATGTACGTAATTTAAGGGCAAAATTAGTCAAATAGGCTGAATCAATATAAATGTAAAAGGTTTAGGATTGAATCAGCAGAATGACAATGGATTTATAAATTTTTTGATAATTTTTACTATGTAGATTATGGTCTCTCTCTGCTAGCCATTGTTATGCACTAGTTGGGGAAGATCGATTTGTCCTACTCCTAGAGCTCCTATACCACCATCTAAACACAAATGAAACACTCTCCTTGGTGGCGGGGATCAAGCAAGAGCGCGACGGCCTTCTCCTTATCGTTATCTCTACCCATTATTTTGTCCTTGCGCACGAAAGAGGGAGTTTTCCTCCTCCTGACGGCAACGTTTCCTCTCTTGGATGTGTGTCTAAAAAGAAAAATTGCTATCATATGTTTATATTAATCATATTACAAACCAGTCTAATTTCCATTGTAATATTTTTGTAAAAATATCGCGTATGATAATTGAACCTACTGTAAAAACATTCTTTTTGGTCGAACAGTAGAGTCCACATTTAGAATACTTTGGTGATAGTGTTTTCTTGAACCTACTTGAGTGATAGATAAGGGTTTTTCATCTTCCCCAAGCAAAAGTAGAGATACATGCCATCCTCAAGTTGGAACTATAGATGTTTCACAAAAAAAAAAAAAACTATTAAATTACAATGGAATCTTAGCAAAGAAGAGGGAAAAATTGAAGCCATGTGCAAATTATGTGAAAATTAGGCGAGTTGGCCAATTGGCTTTGGGAACCATATGCAGTTCCTACTTAGGAATGATTAAAAAGATATTTTGGGACTAGTTCCAAGTAGACCCACATACAATTCCCTTTCTTAATTTGCATGTTGTCTGCAAATGTAGTTTGGGACGGCATACACGAATTTGCACAATATTTGAGAAAGGAAAATCCGATCCATCAAAGCCTATCTCAATCATGTACAAATTAAATCAAAACCATGTCGATGTGAAACTAGACCGTCATACCTTATTAGGAAGTCCAACGAAAATATTTTAATTATTAAGTAGAGGAAGACCATACCAAAACGAGATCCCTTATAAGCACATTTGCATGATGACTAGTTTTTTTCCCTCTAATATCGCTAGGCCCAATATCAGGTGAGAAAAACTGCAAAGTGGAGGCCACCCGTTGGTGAAGCAGATGACGATGAAAGGCCCTTGAGTCCACACTTTTTTTATTGGATTCGTAGCCCCTTTTTTTTTTTTTCAATTGCCAAGAGGTGGTGCCTGATGGACTTGCTGGGGGTTAGCAACCTTGTCGGGCTACCATAACTAGTGATTGGCTTGGGACGTGGAAAATTCATGCCCTGCCGGAACGCGGCAAATTCCTCCCCCCCCCCCTAAGAAAATGTTGTGCCGGCCACAGGCGGGGCGGGCCAGTACAGGTATTTACCCCACCTCGGCCCGTTTATCCGTCCTGCTTTTATATTCTAAAAAATATTTTGTTACGTTGTTATGTCATATAACTCATTATGATTTATCAACCACTAAATCGAAAACTTCACAAATTTAAAAAGACAGTGTATGTTATTCCCTCACCACTGGCGTCTAACACCACCAACTATGGAAGTTCAAGTTTAGTCATAAGACAACCATCCCGGTATTGACCCGATGGTCCAAGTCGACAGCCCGTCCCGCAACACCACCAGCGCGTTAGCATGCCACCAATCTCTCTCCATTTTGATAGACATGTCTCCTCACAAGATTTGTCTCGCTCCGCCAATTTGGACTTGTCCACTCGTGGAAGGCTAAACGAATGTGGGATCACCTTGTCTGGTGAGTTAGAGCGTAAAACCAAGTAGAGTACTTGTATAAACGAATGATGAAGTAGTGGATACCATCGTTTGTGTGGTAATTTACTAGCGTTGAGCGCCTCTCTATTATGGTCAGTCAAGTTCACGTCCTCTGGCCAAAAAGAAAAAGTTCACTTCCTCTCACAGGCCCGTCTAAACCCGCTCAGGCCTAATGGGCCCAAAGAGCATCTTAAGCCAGCCCTGGGCAAAATTATTTAGTCAGCAGCCCGACCTAGCTCGGCCAGGCCCGACTAATTTGTACGTTGTGGCACCTTATTACTTGATCGGGACTCGAATCCACCCAATGATCACCTCTATTTTCATCTCATTTGGAGGATTGAAAGCGAGACTGTCTGTTCAAGTGAAGTTATATGCCTATGGGGTGCTTTTTCTAGCGATTCATAAGACGATCCGAGGAGTCTACTCCCGAGCCCACTTAAATCAAAATGCACCCAAATGTTTCGGAATCCTCTCCTCAATTACTCAACAACAAAAGCCAACCCACCACTCACAATGAAACAAAGCGAAATGCTTCTCTTTATACTCCACATTATCTCATAGAGATAGGAGAAATCATCAAGAGACGGACTTCTATACTAAGCTCCAGAAATTCTTATGCATTTCTTCGCAATACATGCACAATAAAATAAAGCCTTAAGACTTGGAAGTGCAGACAACCTTAGTGCAAAGCTATTTAAGATTTGAAAAAACTATGCAAAAATTATATACGACTCTGAATGTAAGTATTTTGAAATTTCTTTTAAAGGTTTCAAGTATTTCGGGTTCAATGAAAGTGAAAACGTGACTTTCCGGGGGGAAAAAAATTGCACGAAGTGGCAAGTTAAAAGTAGAAGCCACCTTCATAATACCTTTGATGTTTTTAAACTATTGGTAAGCCTGTTTAAAGACTCCTAAGATCAAGACCCGACACGATCTATACATGCGCTTCCATTTGATCCGTTCTCCATCTTGCTTACAAATTTTGTCTTTCACCATTCACCTGCATCACAGGGAAACTTCTTTCATAAGCTGTGGGTGCTAGATGTACGGAAAAAGGAGAAGTACGAACGCAAGTGTCTTTCGTTCTGAAATCTCAAGGCCAAAAGACACTTGTGCTTGCCTGAAGGAAGCTGCCCTCGTATTTTGGTGATGCTATCTTGTACATATTAATCGACGTGCATTGTGCGAGGCCGATGCGCATGAATTTCACGATTAGGTCACGTTCAAAGCGCGCGCTTCGGGCCAGGGACAATATTTAAGGGTTTAATGCAAAAATTCAAAGCAGTGTTGGATAATTTAAAAAGGTGATTGGATACATTACAATTGGTATTTAGTCATAGGCTAACGAGTGTCGCCCGAAGGCCCTTATATTGTTCAATATTGCCTTTTTTGGCAGTGTTCTCAATGCGTACAAGATGAAGGAACTTTTTGACTTCAAAGCGGACAACTCGCTCCGAGTTACGGAACAAAGTGCTGGAAGTTGACTTCTTTGAACGGACGAGGAAAATTCCTAGACGGATGTCACGTCGAGACCAGTTTCGGGTGCTCGTAGGACACGACATCGATCTCCATCCAACCAAATGCTTGGAAATTTCTGTGTGTTCCTTCCAAAACGCTAAGACTTCGGACGCCATAAGTAATTCGAGCGAACAGAAACGCGGCAATCGAAAGGCCCCACTTGAACCGCACTCACTCTCCCCGAGACCCCCGCTTTTTCTTTCGACTCATCTTCGAATGGGGTTCCTCGGCGCGATTGGCGGGCCTCATTCGACACTCGCTGAGAAGTTTCGTAGCCACAGCAAGATCAGACATGTTCAAACATTAGAAAAGGGAAGACGATTGATGCCCCTTTGCTGTCTCAAGTCAATTCAGCCTACCACATCTTCTCTGTTTTACAATTTTTCATATTTTCTGACTCCATTATTGCTACAGTCGGCTAATTAGCAACCGTGGCTCTACATTTTTGCTTTTGATTCTTTCGATATTCACCACCAACCAACCCTGTACGAATGCAAGGGAAAAGCACCTTCCTTTTTGCAAGATCGCTTTTTCCCCATCCAAAGCTGTTGGGAAGAGACTTTTAAAAGGCCCTTGTATTAAAAAAGGTCGAATGGTCCCTTTTTCCCCCCATCCAAAACGTAAATCTTGACCTCCTGTATGTATTGCGTAAGTCTATCTTGGACCCAGCTCTTGGCTTTTGGCGTTAGGTGAAGGCGACCCGGATTTGAATTAGCCAAAACCTGACCAAAATTCGAGTATTCCCAATCAGAAGACCAGTGATTTTTCTTATCATTTTGATCAACTCGGGAGCGAATGCCATACGTTGATTAAAGCATATCATGTCCCGTTACTGAGAGAGGTTCCTGTGATTCATCGATTCATTCTTCGACCTTGAATTCAAGAGCGGTCCTTTGTGGAGACCCTAATCAGTACGAGAATGAATAGAGTCACTTCCCAGCAAGTGCATCCACATTGCGTACTGAACTCTAGGGGGAGGAGGGAGGGAGCTTAACTTTTAATTCTTCTGGCTGGGACTTGGGAATGGGGAGTGCCGGTGCTAATGAAGTGACAGAGGTACATAGAGAACAAATTGATTGAAACGAAATGAAGATATGTCCCAAAGTTACGCGTTCGGTGTGCAATACAAAGCGTGCTGGTCTGGTGGGAGATCGACTGTCTTCGCATCTCATGCCGTGTGGACCCATCTGCCACATGCATCGGCATGTGTTCCTGCTTTGCTTTCGCCTCATCCACCACGTGAACTCAAGTAATTATTATCTCTCTCTCTCTCTCTCTCTCTCTCTCTCTCTCTCAAGCTTTTCTCCGTAATATGTAATTTTTGCGCTTCCTTTTGTCTTTTGTTTTTGGGAGATTGTTATAGATTCTAGGGCAAATTTGAGATGATCCCTGAAATTAACCAATTCACTGATGATGATGATGGCATTGGCATGTCCCGACTGATGCCAGGGAGGAGGTAATAATAGGTGGAGGGAATTGCAGGGTAAAAAGCGAAATAATCAAAATTCCCCAGCTGGCCAAATAAAAGATGATGATGCTGATGGGGGGGTCTTGACGATTGGGAGAGGGTTTGAAAGGTTTGCTTATATGAGAGATAAAGCAATCCTAGTTTCGTTAAAGCAATGATTAATGTGCATGTGCCTGCGGGGTGTGCACATGGAAGAATCAAGGCTGCCGGTGAATGAAAGAACAAACCAAAAGATTAAAATAAATTGTGACATACCGCAAAAACACTCACAATCGCATGATCAAGGAAAAGAGAAAGGGGAAGCTGTAAAAAGAAGATGGCTTCCATTGCCAAAAGCAAAGAACACAAAAGAAAGCAGCAAAAAGTTGAAAAAGATAAAAGGCCAAGGAAACAACACTTGCTATTTCTATGCATCAACTGTAACAGAAGTCTTTTCAGGACTCAGAAGTTTCACATTCATAATAATCACCGTATCGCTAAGACAAAAAGAAGGTAAACAAACTCAATGTAGACTCGAAAGGCAAGAGGATGAGTAGAAACCGACACTGATGGTGAGAGACACAAATGAACTGATTTGAATGGTGATGGTTAGGAAGAAGATGGGGACAATGAACTGGGGGATGCCACGAAGCGGGGAAAAGGAAGAGAACAAATCAACAACGCTTCCGCGCCTGCTTCTGAGTATGGCTTTCGTTTTGTTGAATTCGAAGCCGGCCGAGGTTGGAAACAGATGGAAAATCTGAAAACAGGGGAAATTGAAAGTGGGGTAGAATTTGGGTGATATATGATGACAATGTGTAGAATTTGTACACTTGCCAAATCATGTAGATGGGGCCTCTGAAAACAATGGATGTGGTAAGGGATATATTGTATTATACTGCGAATTGTGGAAATCAATCCATAGGGAAAATTGACCCCCATTTGGAGGTCATTTAGGTAGAGATTAGCACTGCTGGCCACGGCGGCAGGGAAGTGGGCCGGCACCAGAAGTGATGGAACCAACCATGGAGGAGGACTTGGCTCCAAGGCTTGAAGCACGAGCATAGCTCGCGGAGGCTCCGGCTCCTGATGGAGTGAAGTAGGCACCATTAAGCAACATGTCTCCCTCTGACCTCCAATTCCAGCTCTTCCACTGGCCAGCTGCTGTATCCACCCTTTTGGTCACCTGCAAAAACCGTTCAACATTTCCCCATTACTGTCCGTTTGCCGGATCTAGTTTAGTCGATGTAGCAGATCATGTTTCGAACTCCATGTGAGATCTGTCCTAGACCACATACTAGATAAGAACTTGATATGATGATTGTAATATTGCATTGCAGTAATTTGACTGTGTTCACATGTCAATTAAGAGAGAGTGAAACGATTGTTTTCTGTAGATTTTACATTTATGCATGCTTCTTTTGCGGTTAAACAAGGAGATTACTGAAAGGTATAGTCAGTTTGCATTTTGTTACCTCTTTTGCAAATGGGTTGGACGGAGCTGCATATCTGTTGCCCTGGCTGTTGATGGTAGGGCTGGCACTACCACCAATGGCATACATTTCCCAGTGCGTGTAGTCATTGTTCACCACATGGAAGTAACCATGTCTACACCTGCATTAGCAATAATCAATTGTGCTTTAGATTAACTCGTTTAGAATATTAATCTTGGGGAACCCTAATTTATCTTTTGTTTATCTTCGGATATATAGAATTCATCACTTTTGGAATCCAATGCAGCTTGTAGCTGCTGTTATCTTGTTTAGGTCTCGTGAATCATTCATTATGAAGGGTCAAAAGTCAGATCCTACCTCGGCATTCTCTGGATGAGGCCCTCCCCGAAATGGTTGTAAGCGATGGTCACCTGCATTTGCTTGTCTTTTGTGTAAGAATCACTATGGCCCAACAGCATCACCTGTTTCAACGAGTAAAAGTAACATCATCAATCAGGACACGTCCTTTTCGCTACCAGCATTTGATTAGCAAGAAGCAGGTCGCTCCAAACAATCAAGCAGCATTCATTAAATTCAGATTCACCTCATTATGGTGGGTGAGGTGGTTGTTGGAAATGGTAATGGCCGTTGAGCCCATGACAGCATCCACGAGGCCATCGGCACATTTGGAGAGTGAATTATGATCAACCCAGATATGACTCGACCCGAAAATGGATACGGCGTCACCATCGGCCATAGTCCTCCAGCCATAATGAGTTGGCGAGCTCCGGACCATGGCATTGCCAGTGGGCTTGCAGTCATGGATGTGAAGACCATGAATAATAATGTTGGTGACGTATTGAATGGTGATGCAAGCTCCATTTGCAATGTGGACATTGGCACCGCGGCCGTCGATGGTCTTGAAGCTGTTCATGATCAGCTCTTGCTTCAACACTATGACCATGTCCCGCTTGAAGACAATCCAGAGCGGCTTGTCCTGGATCACAGCATGGCGCAAGGTGCCTGGCCTTGGGTTGACAGGGTCGTCATCGCCCGGGTCGGTGACGACATAGAATCGGCCATCGCGGCCACCAATGGCATTGCGACCAAAGCCGATGCCGCAGTCGGCCAGGCGCTTGCGATTCTTGTGCCAGTTGCGATCGCACCGCCAACAGTCATCAATTGGATTCCCAGTTCCACAAGAGAAATAACCTAACTTGCGCCTCTCAGTGCTATTGCGGATGCTCCTACAAAAATAAACCCATTGTTCTTATTCACAATTGAAGACTATTTCCTTTCAGGAAAATCTTAGTGAGAGAAGGAAAAGAAACTGGGCAAGATCTCTCCGAATGTCTAAACTATCAGACATGTTTATATAATACTCGTGATTTAGTTCGATGTCCTGTGATTGTGGCAATAAATTATCCCCCTCTTAATTCAGGAAATGTAGTTTATGGAGAAAAGAGCAAAAAAATTGTTCGCTAGAGACAGCAGAGAATACACAGGTTGTAAAAATGTAAATTAGGAGAGTGGAATGGCCACTAATGTCTCCCATTTGTGTCGGTGGAGGTGACTTGCCACTTTTTCCCTCTAACGGCCAAAAACCAGATCTACGAACGGGTGTGTGTGTGACAGTAAGTACAACTGCCCAGAAAAATAAGCATTTTGGCGGTGTACCAGGACAATTGTACCTATAATTAAGTATAGAGGATAGAATTTCGCTGGCTTGATTTCAGAAGTGGCAAGCGAGACCAAGGTCGATACGACCATTTGTCTTCTTGCGCGCACATGGGTGCTTGGACCCATATCTTCACTGGCACAAGGTCTTTCCTTCTTTTTTCCCCATTTCTCATTCTCACAGTGGTGTGCAATAACACATTTCACGTGCAAGTGAAATTGAAGAAATCAGTGCTGGATGCCTCTCTAGGGTCGCCATAAAATGCGAAAAGGGGTCTCTCTTTCTTTTTCACCCATTCCCACCTTTCGACGGAGGATCCATTGTTGGAGTGGCTCAATCGATTTCCCCTTAATTGCCAAAACAATAGAAAGCTAAACCATTACACAGTTTTGAACGTGGCCAAATTGAATTCGTCCTAAGCAATCAAGGGCAGTTTTGGCAGCTATGAAACAAGGAGGGGAATATCCGACCAAAAAAAAACAAGGTGGGGAATAATTTTAGCAGCGATGGGTTGGGTTGGGTCGCAATCAACTGACTGTGAGGAGGAAACAGAGACACCACATAAACAGAAGCATCTGCGAATCGACTTTTTGCAAGAGAGCGAATAGAAATCAAAACGGATAAGGAAAGGGACGTTAGATTTTAATGACCCGGAGAAACGGAACTCACCACCTCCCAACGGGCAGAATTGGGAGGGGACGAGGAGGTTGGTTTCCTCGAATCCCCACATTGCCGTGAAAAATCTCTTATTAAGACAAAGCCAATTTTCAGAATTCCAAGAAACGAACGGAAAATTACCAATTTCAAGAAACTTGACAGTAATGGGGTCAGATGGGTAACAATAAATTCCACCACATGCCTAACCATACTACCCACCCGCACGAAAATCCTTAAATCATGTCAATGCAGTCGGGACTCTCTCTCTCTCTCTCTCTCTCTGGAAGCGAAGATTGAAGCATCGTCGCCAGAAAATCGCTAGTCGAGTTTTAAAAACTTAAAAAGAGACTCACATTTCCACCATGGAAGCAATTTCCTCCGGATCTTCCACCGCATGCTGGCTCGAGTGGTCCACCACCTCCTCCGCCAGGCTGAAAATGGGCCAATCAGAAAACGGGTCATAAAAAACCGCAAGTGACACTGCAAGACAAGACAAGCACGACCGTTTTTCTGACCAAAAAAAAAAAGCACGACCGCGGGACACGTGTCGTTCTCTCGGAAGGGGTTATTAGAGCCTAGAAAAAGAGTGCGCTTTATGAGGAGGACGGGTAGTTAGTGCGCAGTGTAGAGGGCACCGCTCAAGGGCGAGGCCGAGGGCGGCCGCTGATAGTCACTACTCTCGCTAGCTCAGTGCAATGCCGTTACGAAAAGGCCCTCGTCTAGTCTAGTCTATGGTTTAATAAATAAATGAAAAAGAACTCTAGTCTAGAGAGAGAGAACCATAAAAGGAAAAGAAAAGAAAAGAAAAACTAGAGAGAGAAAATACCCAGGCGACACACCACGTGAATTCACCAAAATTACCAGAACCAGATTTTCCTTTTTTCCTTTTCTTTTTTTTTATTATTATTTTGGTGACAGGAGTTACGGTTATTGGTGAGACGGCCAATGGGGATTAGTTATTAGCCACTACAGGAATCCTAAGTAACCTAAGATAACCGAACAAACGGTCCAGATCCGGGGATCCGGAACTCAGCGGCTAAGATCCTTTTTCCAGTTACGAGCCGGTAACAGGCGAATCCAACGGCCGCGAGTTGACTGTGAATCGCAGACTCGACGGTCCAGATCTGGTTCAACCTCTGGTGGGGTTTTGTTAGGTTAACAAGACCGAGCGGCGAGCGAGTCCAGTGAGTTACCTCGCGGCCATTGACGAGTTGTTCGAGCTCCGCATCTTCTCTGTTTCCACATTCCTACAGGAGAAAACACGAAATCAGAAGAATATTATGAATTACTGTCCCCAGCCTGAGCGATTTCAGGGAGCTCGACAAGAAGGCATTGAAAAGTTTTCAGAAAAGTGCTTTGTGCGCTGTTTTTCACCTTTCCGTACCAAAAATGCTGGTGGTCCTTAATGAGGATAGAGAAATGTGCGTGTGAGAGAGAGAGCCTGAGATCGCCGACATAGCTATAATGCAGTCGTTACACTATGCAGGAGCTTTAAAGCCTGAATTTGCCGAGATAGTGGCCATGGGAAAACTTTATGCACAGGATTAGCGATTAGAAGCGTTATTTCTCGATGCGACCGAAAGAGGAAAAGCTCATTGACGCGAATTTGCGGTCAAAAAGTGCAAGAAGAAGAAGAAGAAACAGGGAGTGAAGCTGCTCAAAAGCATTTTAGTCAAAAGGGCCGTGACAGTGTACGTTGTTCGCCGGACCTCGAGAATCTCTCGATTCGTGCAGCGATAACGCAATGCAGGTGGGTAAATTTCGCAGCCGGAGAAGAAGAAGCGGTATATGCCTAGTAACAGAGCTCGAAGAGTGAGTACATACGAGCGCATTCTCGGTTTCACGCATCTAGAGAGCGAAAATGCACGAGGAGAATCTGAATTTCGTTTTTCTCGGCGGAAGGACAATCTGCATTTCGTGCGAGCTCGAACACGGAAGATAGATAGATATATATATATATAGAGAGAGAGAGAGAGAGAGAGAGAGAGAGTACCAGCGCGGAGAGATTCTCGCGATAGTTGCTCCGATGAACAGCATCAGGAGCACCACCGCGCTCACGCAGACAAGGCTCTTCGCCGCCGCCATTCGCCGTCGAAAGTTGCAGACCCTCTCTCTCTTTCTCTCTCTCGCTCTCTATCTTTCTCTCTCTCACTCTCTTTGAGTGAAGAAGACGGAGATGCAGAGAGAAGGAAGAAGCGAAAGCAAGAAAAATCAGAGAAGGGGAGAGTCAGAGAAGCAGGTCCAGCAAAATGTGCGCTTTTATAGAATTTCTACGCCAACGAAGTTTTTGCCAAACGGAAAACACCCCCGACGCCGTTATCCCCACTAACGCCGTTAGCCAACCAAAAACTTGCTCTTTTTCGCTTTTTTCCCCTTTATTGGTGGATAAAAAACAACCTTATGATTGAAAATATTATGAGAGATATAAATATAGATGTTCACGGTTTTTTACTGACTGATTGCAATTGCAAAATGATGAATTTTGTGTATATCTATCAATTATTATTGACAGAATGAATCGTCAAGTCAATTGTGTAGCTGATCCTCTCTTACTATCTTCTATAATCAATTCTATTTGAAATGAGGATGATACATTCCACACTTTGAATCTTATTATGATATTATTGCGATTTTCACTTTAGATAAGAGAGTTCAAGTCTTTCGTCCTTTTCAAAATTTGCATGCACTTTGCAAAAAAAAAAGAAGAGAAAAAAGAACGGAAAAGACCCATACTATATATATATATATGTGTGTGGGCAAAATTTAAGAGAGAAGAATAAAGCTATTTTCCGTACGCTTTACAAAAAAGAAACAAAAAAGGACCCATATGATATCGGCAAAAATTTAAGAGAAAAGAATAGGACTCTTTTTCATACATGAAAAATTTTACTGAATAAAAATAACGAACGTTAACAAATCCGTATAGCCAATGGCATCCATTCATGTAATGAGCCATATAATTATTTCATTCCATCATAAGGAAGAGCAATTACTTTTACAAATATACTCAGAGATTAGAAATAACGCATCACTAATCAAAATATAATCTAATTAAATTAAATAACCATTAGACCTCAAATATTATGACTCTCTGGTGTTAAAAGTGATTAGGTGAAATTGAGGGAGGACTATTAGATTAATTTTCTTAATCAGAATAATTTAGATCCGATGTAAAATGAAAAAATTCCTACATTTTATTGCGACGAGCCTACAAAATTTTTTTTACCGAAATAATCAGTACTAGAGAAAACCACAGAGACAAAAAGGGAAGCAGCTTTTTTTTTTTTTTTTGCACTTTTTCGCCAACATAATTAACCTCGGAAGGTGCCACTAACCACTACTTTAACCACCCCTCAGTAACCTCCCTAACCGCCACTAACAACTCTCTCTCCAGTCCAGTCGCTGTCCTGCCACACACGAGGCCAGCGTCGGCGATCACGTGCCAATCCTCGCTTCCCTGTAAAACGTAGAATCTCCCGTCTGCGTAAAGAAACACAACCCCGCTGCGAGCACACCAACTTTAACGACCGTTTCCGTCTTGACGGCGTCCGTTAATCATGGCCGGATTAGATAAAGTGGGGACTCGGGAGTCCACGTCCACAAGTCCGTTACGGAGGGGGGACGGTGGCCGTCAAGGGAATGTTTTAAAGTTTTCTGTACGGGGAGTTTCACGGAGGCCAGAGATCACAGTTCCTGTGCTGATATCGCGGCGTCGCATTGAATCATGCGCAAAGCAAATTTAATGGGTGCAAATAATAATAAAATAATTGCCAAAAAATAAATACATTTATGTTTTTTTTTTGTAAGGAATACATTTATGTTTATACAGGAAAAAATGAATAAGAAATGTAAGGGAAATCAAATTCGTGGGTGTCTCAGGCGCCAATCACGGCCGTTCGAGCCTTTGTGTCGTTGACTCTCGACAGCTTTCAAAGTTGGACACGTAATTTGGACTTCTTTTGCATACCATGTGGGTTGGTGAGGGAGCTCGACCTCTTTGGATCTAATCATCCTTGAGAGGAAATTATGTGCTAAGCACATTACGCTGGACGAGTCCAAAGACAACGTTTCTAGCAAACGAATCCACAAAAAATTGAGATGATTCTATTTATCATCATTACAAATCTATTAATTTTTTTTATCGGTTCGTAATTCGTTATATTTTATCTATTAACTAATGTAGAGATTTCATTCTAATTTCATGGTGTATATCATATCTATGAGAGTTTCACCAACACACAAATTAAGACCTGTAAACTACTAACCAATCGCAAGTACTGTGGCACGTGAACTTTATCTTTACGCCCATGTATCATACGCTCTTAGAAAAATCATATGCTGCAATGTCTCGTGTGTGGACTTAACACGTATTTGAAATTAAAGCTCCATAGCTTCGCAAAAAATAATTTTCAGAAAATATTTTTTGAGTTTTTTGATGTGCACTTCTCAAAAAACAAACGAGTCAAGGAATATTTTGTTATCTCCTATGGTTCGTATGTGCAAAAGAAATAGACGACACACCTGAATTGAGTGCATATTGAGTAAACCAAATGATCCGAGCCCAATAAATTGACATTGTGCCCTCAACACAAATTTGTCCCCTTCACCGGTACCGAAAGTTCTGTGAATAATTGCTTTACATGATAGAACGGATCGTCTTTCCTATAAAACGATACTTCTTTAAAGGAAACCTTCGAGCTCAACTACATAGGATGATCGCATAATTAAGTATGAGAGAGTGTCTAATGAATGCATGTGTATAAAAAATGTCCACTCAAAAAATGATAATTATAATAGTTCAATGAAAAGTCATGATGAACTGAAAGGTTGCGTACGTTCATAGACGGTTGCGACAAATCAAAAGGTTGCGTTTAAGAATCTTCTCAATGTAGTGACATTGAGATAGAGCTAATCTTTCAGATGTCTTATAGATATAAACCCTAAAATAACATAAATGACCCTCATATCTTACATATCAAATTTGCTTGTGAGCATGCATTTGGTCGCCCTGACAACAATATTATCACTGCCTATTATGAGCATGTCACACACACACACACACACACAAGCATAAAATGGCAAAATCATTATAAGTGTTTTAATATATACACATTTATCGCACTCATTAATCTTAAAATCATTCGACAAAATGACTTGATCAAATTTAGCATGTCATTATTTCGGTGCTTGTTTCAAGCTATAATGACTTAATAAGCTAACATGCTTCCTTCTCTTAACAATGAACCCTTTAGGTTGTTTCAAATATATTTCTTCTTCCATATCTCTATTTAAGAAAGTCGTTTTTACATTTATTTGATGGATGTAATTTTGGTAATAGGTAAATAAGTGTCAAAATAATCAAGATTCATCTTATTGCTTGTATCCTTCCACCACAAGTCTAGCCTTATTTTTATCAATAGTACCATCCGTTTTCGTTTTCCTCTTAAAAATTCACTTACATTGTAGTGGTGTATTATTAAGAAGAAGATCAATCAATTCCTAAGCATAGTTTGACAAGATGGTGTCGCAACCCTAAGAATTTTTTTCCATCTATCGGGTTAACAGATTATTAGGTTTATTAGATGAATTAACCTAATACGGACCCTCCCAAGTCCTATCGAATTGCAACTTTAGTTTTTGTTCAAATGGTTTTAAAATTTGGAGCCGCCACTAATCATTTTTGATAGGTTGATTAGATACCTAAGTAAATTAGCGGGAGGACTAAATTACTTCTACGAACCAGAGATTATGAGTTCGGGGAGTTGGTTACACTAGTTAATTAAAACTAATGCCCTTTCGATACCTTAATTTCATGGATATCCTAATTTGGCAACTCAAGCTTGGTTTATTCCTAAGACTCTAGTGGGGTGTTCTCTTTTTTTATTTTTATTTTTTAGATAGGATGCATGGGTGGTATTTTTTTTTATTTTTAAAGTGTTAAAAATTCCCTAAAGCTAAAAGAGGGAATGTGTTAACGACTTCTGTGCAGTGTTACAATCTACTTACTTTGGGGTTTGGTGATTCAAAAATTAAACGGCAGGAAGTCAATGACAGTAAATAAAGACCTCCAATGGATGGCCCAGCCTTGGGTTGGCTCTCCCCTTTGGGGTTTAATGGTACATGAATTTAAATTACAGTAAGTAAAAATCTCCAATGGGCGGCCTAGCATTGGCTTGGCTCTTCCCTTTGGGGTTTGATGGTGTAGGAATTTAAATTGCAGTAAGTAAAAACCTCCAATTGGCGGTCTAACATTGGCTTCGCTCTTCCCTTTGGGGTTTGATGGTGCAAGAATTTAAATTGCAAGAAAAAAACGACCTCCAGTGGATGCGCTTTGCCTCTCCATTCTGGGGTTTTAGTTCTTTAAAATAAAATACAACAAATTGTTTCAACAATTTGAACTAAAATCCGTTGACGGGTCGGCTGCAAATTTGATGGGCACCTTGAAATTTGTTTAAGCTCACTTTGCACTTCCATGAAATTTATCGTTGATACGGAGTTGTCCTTTTTTTTTTTACCTGCCATAAAATATGGGAAAAATGGAGATGGAGAAAGCGTATACAATTTGTGATAATTTGAGACTAAAACCACAAATAAATGAATAAATAAAAACACTTAGCTCGAATTTGTTTGCTTGTTGATGAGGATGAACTCTTGATTTATGTTAATTGATGAAGAAATTGGTGATGATAACTCCTAACTTTAAACTTCCACCATCTTCAAAATTTTCTCTCTTTTTTGGTATTTTCTTTCTCTCTAATTTTTCTTCAATCTCCCAAAACCTTCTCAAACATTCAAAATTTTCTCTCCCAAAAATTCCCCCTCTCAAGCTCACTTCTTCCTCCTTTTATAACCCACTCATCTGCCTCTCATTCTAATTTTTCCACTATCTCTACCTCCCATTCTAATTTCTCCACTAACTTTTCTTCATTTTTATCTTCCCTTCTCCATCTCTATCTCACATTCTAATCTCTCCACTAACTCTTCTTCATCCTCATCTTCCCTTCTCCATATTTATCTCCCATTCTAATTTATCCACTAGCTTTTCTTTATTTCCATCTTCCTTTCTCTATTCTTATCTTATTTTCTCCATCCATTCTTATTCATCTTCTCTTTTCCATCTTTTATTTTCTATTCTTATCTTATTTTCTTCATCCATTCTTCTCCATCTTCTCTTCTCCATCTCCTCTTCTCCATCTTCCCTTCTCTATTCTAATTTCTCCACTAACTCCTCTTTTTGTTATTTGTAAAATAATCCTTCAAGAGTTAGGTATTTGCACTCTAGCCCCTGAATTTTAAGTATTTACAATTTAGTCCCTAAAAAAATATTTCTTTAAGTCCAAATCTCCTCACAATTTTTGACACACCTCTCCTATTCTTAGTCAAAATTCACCGCATGTCAAATTTAAGCTCATTTCTTGCCGCTAAAAATAATACATAATTTAATTAAGCCCTTTTGCAAAATTTAGTCATTCTGGTATAATTGGGCCAAAATGAAAATTTGGAATATTAGAGAACAATGTCACAACTCCTAAAAGTGAAAAATGAAAATAAATTGACTCAAATTGAATTTTTTTAGGCCCGATTCGAGATTATACTCGTGAAAGAATACACGACCCCGAATTGGATTTTTTAAAATTTGTGATAGCCAACATGAAAAGGGATTTAAAATAAAAATATTGACTATTTTTATGTATTTTGTGGCCTCAAATGCTATTATTTATTAAATATTTTCCTAATTTCTAGAAAATATATTTAAAAAATACAAAAAATAAGAAAAATTATTTTTTGCTCAAAAATGGTTGCCTAAGCTTGGCCAAAGCTTCCAAAGTTGATTTTGCAGTTTTCTCATTTTTTTTTCTTGATTTTTTTTTATGAATTTTCGAAAATAAAAATATTGAAAAATACTAAAAATATGAAAAATTATTTTTTGGTCAAAATTGATTCTCTAGGCTTGGATAAGGTCTCCAAAATTGATTTTTTAATTTTATGAATTTTTATGCATTTTTTTATTTATTTTAAAAGAGAAAAGATGATTAAAAATCAGGTGTCAACAGATGGATTCAAACTTTACTATTGATAGTTTCTTTTCAGAACGGGACTTCTGATGACGTCACAGTCTCTTTAAAAGTTCAATGCTCATTTTCTAACAAATATGTCAGAAAATCAAGTCGAATTATAAGTTCTTCGTCTTTTACTATGTTTAGATTCATCATCTATAGGATCGTTTTTAGGTGTAGTATCTCGAGACCTCTTATCATCATTAATTGGCTTATATATCATGTTACACAGAAATATATTCTCAAAGAATGAAGCGTTCCTTGACTTAATGATCGTATTGACATGTATATATGGGATCTCAGACTTATGAATAAGAAATCGATATGCATTACTAATAAGAGTGTTGCGATCCGAAAAATTTTTGATCGGTGGAAAATTTCCAAGTTAATAAAAGGCTCGGCCTTAGCTCGGCCTTAGCTCGGCCTACTCATTTTGAGGTTTGATGGTATGGAAATTAAATTGCAAGGAATTAAATTGCAATAAATAAAGAACCTCCAACAAAGGGCTCGGCCTTAGCTCGGCCTATCCATTTTGGGTTTTGGATTTGTTAAGCAAAAAAATGCAGAAAATTATAATATGAATGCGACGTATGTATATGGAGACATACGAGTACGACATGATATAATCGAAATTTAAATCAATTCATTTAGGCAACAAAATTATCGAAGGTTTTAATGGCTAGGATCATTATAGGATAATTACCTGATTTGACAGATTTGATTGCCGAATTCGGACCTTGTATCACTTTGTGGATTAAGATTGCGGCTCGAACGATGGGGATGAACTCTTGATTTGTGTTGATTGATAAAAGAATTTTTGATGATAACCCCCTAACTTTAAACTCCTACCATTTTCAAAATTCTCTCTCTTTTTGATATTTTCTTTCTCTCAAATTTTTCTTCAATCTTCCAAAAACCTCTCTAACATCCAAATTTTCTCTCCCAAAAATTTCCGTCCCAAGCTCATTTCTTCGTCCTTTTATAGCTTACTCATCTATCTCTCATTCTAATTTTTCCACTAGCTCTTCTTCATCTCATCTTCCATTCTCTATTCCCATCTTCTCTTCTCCATCTTTCCTTCTTCATCTCCTCTTCTTCATCTTCCCTTCTCTATTTTAATTTCTTCACTAACTCTTTTTTTTGTTATTTGTAAAATAATCCCTAAAGTATTAGTTATTTGCACTTTAGTCCCTGAGATTTTAAGAATTTGCAATTTAGTCCATAGAGAAATATTTCTTTAAGTCCAAATCTCCTCACAATTTTTGACACACCTTCCCTATGTTTAGTCGAAATTCACCGTATGTCAAATTTAAGCTCATTTCTTGCCGCTGAAAATAATGCAGAATTTAATTAAAACCCTTTTGCAAAATTGATTCATTTTGGTTATTGTTGTCGCGACCCTCTAAAAAAATTTTAAATTTTAAAGGGGGTTAACGGATTATTAGGTTAATTAGATTTGACTAACCTAACGCGGACCCTCCCAAGCCCTACCGAATCGCAACTTTGGTTTTTGTTTAAATGATTTTAAAATTTGGAGTCGCCACTAATCGTTCTTGGTAGGTCGATTAGAAAGCTAAATAAATTAGCGGGAGAACTAATTTATTCCTGCGAACCAGAGATTAGGAGCTCGGGGACTTGGTTACACTAGTTAATTAAAACTAATGCCCTTTCGGTACCTTAATTTCATGGATATCCTAATTCGGCAACTCAGGCTTGGTTTATTCCTAAGGCTATAGTAGGGTATTCTCTTTTGTGTTTTCACTTTTTAAATAGGATGCATGGATGGTATATATTTTTATTTGTTATATTTTTTTAAGTGTTAAAGATTCCCTGAAGCCGAAAGAAGGAGTGTGTTAACGACTTCTGTGCAGTATTACAACCTACTTATCTTTTGGGTCTGATGATTCAAAAATTAAATTATAGGAAGTACATGACAATGAATAAACACCTCCAATGGGAGGCCTAGCATTGGCTTGGCTCTTCCATTTGGGATTTAAGGTACAGGTATTTAAGTTGCAAGTATTTAAACTACTGTAAGTAAAAACCTCCAATGGGAGGCTAAGCATTGGCTTGGCTCTTCCCTTTGGGATTTAAGGTACATGTATTTAAGTTGCAGGTATTTAACTACTGTAAGTAAAAACCTCCAATGGGAGGCTAAGCATTGGCTTGGCTCTTCCCTTTGGGATTTAAGGTACATGTATTTAAGTTGCAAGTATTTAACTACTGTAAGTAAAAACCTCCAATGGGAGGCTAAGCATTGGCTTGGCTCTTCCCTTTGGGATTTAAGGTGCAGGTATTTAACTAATGTAAGTAAAAACCTCCAATGGGAGGCTAAGCATTGGCTTGGCTCTTCCCTTTGGGATTTAAGGTGCAGGTATTTAAGTTGCAGGTATTTAACTACTATAAGTAAAAACCTCCAATGGGAGGCTAAGCATTGGCTTGGCTCTTCCCTTTGGGATTTATGGTGCAGGTATTTAAATTGCGGATGGACTTTGTCCTCTCCATTTTGGGGTATGAATTTTTTAAAATGAAATACAACGAATTGATTCAACAATTTGAAATTTGTGCGCGCTTGAGGACTCCTCCAAGCGGATTTTGTGCTTCCATAGGATTGACCATTGAAATAGAGCTGCGGCTTCCTGACATAAAATAGAGTGAAGTGTTAGTATACAAAATATGTGCTAATCTGCACCTAAAACCAGAAGAGTAGAAAGAGTACTTATCTCCCATTTTTTTGGGAGGGATTTCTATAATTGATTTTCGCTCTCTATGTTCCCAATATAGAGAGTTTCTTTTGAATTAAGAGGGACTTTTAGTCACAGATCAGTTGAGAAATCGGTGGACAGCTTAGGAGCTTGTCTGGGCCGATTTTTGCATCTCGACGAGATTTTTACTGTTGACGTAAAGATATCCTTCTCCTGACATAAAATATGGAAGAAAAAGGAGATGGAGAAAGTGTATACAATTTGTGCTAATTTGCGAGTAAAACCATAAATAAATGAATAAATAAAAACACTTAGCTTGAATTTGTTTGCTCGTTGACGAGGATGAACTCTTGATTTATATTGATCGATGAAGGAATTTGTGATGATAACCCCTAGCTTTAAACTCCCATCATCTTCAAAATTCTCTCTCTTTTGGTATTTTCTTTCTCTCAAAATTTTCTTCAATCTCCTAAAACTCTCTCAAACATCCAAAATTTTCTCTCCAAAAAATTCTCCCAAACACTTCAAATTTTTCTCTCCTAAGAATCCCCTCTCAAGCTCACTTCATCCTCCTTTTATAATCTACTCATCTATCTCCCATTCTAATTTTTCCACTAACTCTATCTCCCATTCTAATTTCTCCACTAACTCTTCTTCATTTTCATCTTCCATTCTCTATCTCTATCTCACATTCTAATCTCTCCACTAACTCTTCTTCATCTTCATCTTCCCTTCTCCATATTTATCTCCCATTCTAATTTCTCCACTAACTCTTCTTCATCTCCATCTTCCCTTCTCTATTCTTATCTTCCATTCTAATTTCTCTACTAACTCTTCTTCATCTCTATCTTCCCTTCTCTATTCTTATCTTATTTTCTCCATCTATTCTTCTCCAACTTCTCTTCTTCATCTCCTCTTCTCCATCTTCCCTTCTCTATTCTAATTTATCCACTAACTCTTCTTTTTGTTATTTGTAAAATAATCCTTCAAGAGTTAAGTATTTGCACTCTAGTCCTTGAATTTTAAGTATTTACAATTTAGTCCCTGAAAAAATATATTTCTTTAAGTCCAAATCTCCTCACAATTTTTGACACACCAAAATTCACCACATGTCAAATTTAAGCTCATTTCTTGCCGTTGAAAATAATGCAGAATTTAATTAAAGCCCTTTTACAAAATTAAGTCATTCTGGGTATAATTGGGCCAAGATGAAAATTTAAAATATTAGAAGACAATGTCACAACTCATAAAAAGTGAAAATTAAAAATAAGTTGACTCAAATTAAATTTTTTTAGGCCCGATTCAAGATTATACTCGTGAAGGAACACGTGACTCGAATTGGATTTTTCTGAATTTGCGATGGCCAATATGAAAATAGATTTAAAATAAAAATATTAACTATCTTTGTGTATTTTTTTGGCCTCAAATGTTATTTTTCCAAAATTTTCAAGTATTTTTGTATTTTTTTTTAAAAAAAAATTAAAAAAATATATATATAATATGAAATTTTATTTTTTGTTCAAAATTGGTTCCCTAGGCTTGGCTAAGGTCCCCAAAGTTGATTTTTCAATTTTATGAATTTTTATGGATTTTTTATTACTTTAGCAATAGAAAAAATGATTAAAAATCAGGTGTCAACAGCTGCCCCTCTTTGAAAGGAAGCTCGGTAGAGGTTCATTTCAAAGACGAGATGACACCTGAATTCTAATCGACTCAATACAAGGAAATAAAAAGAGTCGTGACATGAATGTTCCACTGAAAATGAAATGAGAACCTAAGGATTCGTTATATAAAAAAACTTTAGGGTGGTTGAACTTGAACCCGTATTGTGGATCAACCCATGGTAGATTCCTAATAAAAGGATTCTACTGATTAAAAATTGAATTAAAATTTGACCCGTATGGTGGGTCATACCATTTGACCCGTATGGTGGGTCGTACCATGGTAGATTCCTAATAAAAGGATTCTACTGATTAAATTTTGATTGAGATTTGACCCGTATGGTAGGTCACCCCATGGAGATACCTGCAAGAAGGACTTGGTGCCTGTAGAAAGGACTTGGTGTCTGTAAAAAGGACTTGTGCCTGTAAGAAGGACTTGATTTGCCTATAAGAAGGACTTGATTTGCCTGTAAGAAGGACTTACTTTGCCTGTAAGAAGGACTTTGTGCCTGTAAGAAGGACTTGCGTTGCCTGTAAGAAGGACTTTGTTTGCCTGTAAGAAGGACTTTGTTTACCTGTAAGAAGGACTTTGTTTGCCTGTAGGAAAGACTTGATTTGCCTGTAAGAAGGACTTTATGCCTGTAAGAAGGACTTGATTTGCCTGTAAGAAGGACTTTGTGCCTGTAAGAAGGACTTGGTTTGCCTGTAAGAAGGACTTAGTTTGCCTGTAAGAAGGACTTGATTTGCCTATAAGAAGGACTTTGTGCCTGTAAGAAGGACTTGGTTTGCCTGTAAGAAGGACTTAGTTTGCCTGTAAGTGTCGCGACCCTCTAAAAAAAATTTTAAATTTTAAAAGGGGTTAACGGATTATTAGGTTAATTAGATTTGACTAACCTAATGCGGACCCTCCCAAGCCCTACCGAATCGCAACTTTGATTTTTGTTTAAATGATTTTGAAATTTGGAGTCGCCACTAATCGTTCTTGGTAGGTCGATTAGAAACCTAAATAAATTAGCGGGAGAACTAATTTATTCCTGCGAACCAGAGATTATGAGCTCGAGGACTTGGTTACACTAGTTAATTAAAACTAATGCCCTTTCGGTACCTTAATTTCATGGATATCCTAATCCGGCAACTCAGGCTTGGTTTATTCCTAAGGCTATAGTAGGGTATTCTCTTTTGTGTTTTCACTTTTTAAATAGGATGCATGGATGGTATATATTTTTATTTGTTATATTTTTTTAAGTGTTAAAGATTCCCTGAAGCCGAAAGAAGGAGTGTGTTAACGACTTCTGTGCAGTATTACAACCTACTTATCTTTTGGGTCTGATGATTCAAAAATTAAATTATAGGAAGTACATGACAGTGAATAAACACCTCCAATGGGAGGCCTAGCATTGGCTTGGCTCTTCCCTTTGGGATTTAAGGTACAGGTATTTAAGTTGCAAGTATTTAAACTACTGTAAGTAAAAACCTCCAATGGGAGGCTAAGCATTGGCTTGGCTCTTCCCTTTGGGATTTAAGGTACATGTATTTAAGTTGCAGGTATTTAACTACTGTAAGTAAAAACCTCCAATGGGAGGCTAAGCATTGGCTTGGCTCTTCCCTTTGGGATCTAAGGTACATGTATTTAAGTTGCAAGTATTTAACTACTGTAAGTAAAAACCTCCAATGGGAGGCTAAGCATTGGCTTGGCTCTTCCCTTTGGGATTTAAGGTATAGGTATTTAAGTTGCAGGTATTTAACTACTGTAAGTAAAAACCTCCAATGGGAGGCTAAGCATTGGCTTGGCTCTTCCCTTTGGGATTTAAGGTACAGGTATTTAAGTTGCAGGTATTTAACTACTGTAAGTAAAAACCTCCAATGGGAGGCTAAGCATTGGCTTGGCTCTTCCCTTTGGGATTTATGGTGCAGGTATTTAAATTGCGGATGGACTTTGTCCTCTCCATTCTGGGGTATGAATTCTTTAAAATAAAATACAACGAATTGATTCAACAATTTGAAATTTGTGCGCGCTTGAGGACTCCTCCAAGCCGATTTTGTGCTTCCATAGGGTTGACCTTTGATATAAAGCTGCGGCTTCCTGACATAAAATAGAGTGAAATGTTAGTATACAAAATATGTGCTAATCTGCACCTAAAACCAGAAGAGTAGAAAGAGTACTTATCTCCCATTTTTTTGGGAGGGATTTCTATAATTGATTTTCGCTCTCTATGTTCCCAATATAGAGAGTTTCTTTTGAATTAAGAGGGACTTTTAGTCACAGATCAGTTGAGAAATCGGTGGACAGCTTAGGAGCTTGTCTGGGCCGATTTTTGCATCTCGACGAGATTTTTGCTGTTGACGTAGAGATATCCTTCTCCTGACATAAAATATGGAAGAAAAAGGAGAGGGAGAAAGTGTATACAATTTGTGCTAATTTGCGAGTAAAACCATAAATAAATGAATAAATAAAAACACTTAGCTTGAATTTGTTTGCTCGTTGACGAGGATGAACTCTTGATTTATATTGATCGATGAAGGAATTTGTGATGATAACCCCTAGCTTTAAACTCCCATCATCTTCAAAATTCTCTCTCTTTTGGTATTTTCTTTCTCTCAAAATTTTCTTCAATCTCCCAAAACTCTCTCAAACATCCAAAATTTTCTCTCAAAAAATTCTCCCAAACACTTCAAATTTTCTCTCTCAAGAATAAAATCTCTCTCAAACACTTCAAATTTTCTCTCCAAAAAAATCTCTCGCAAACACTTCAAATTTTATCTCCAAAAAAATCTCTCTCAAACACTTCAAATTTTCTCTCTCAAGAATCCTTTCTCAAGCTCACTTCTTCCTCCTTTTATAACCTACTCATCTATCTCCCATTCTAATTTTTCCACTAACTCTATCTCCCATTCTAATTTCTCCACTAACTCTTCTTCATTTTCATCTTCCATTCTCCATCTCTATCTCACATTCTAATCTCTCCACTAACTCTTCTTCATCTTCATCTTCCCTTCTCCATATTTATCTCCCATTCTAATTTCTCCACTAACTCTTCTTAATCTCCATCTTCCCTTCTCTATTCTTATCTTCCATTCTAATTTCTCTACTAACTCTTCTTCATCTCCATCTTCCCTTCTCTATTCTTATCTTATTTTCTCCATCCATTCTTCTCCAACTTCTCTTCTTCATCTCCTCTTCTTCATCTTCCCTTCTCTATTCTAATTTATCCACTAACTCTTCTTTTTATTATTTGTAAAATAATCCTTCAAGAGTTAGGTATTTGCACTCTAGTCCTTGAATTTTAAGTATTTACAATTCAGTCCCTGAAAAAAATATATTTCTTTAAGTCCAAATTTTCTCACAATTTTTGACACACTAAAATTTACCACATGTCAAATTTAAGCTCATTTCTTGTCGCTGAAAATAATGTATAATTTAATTAAAGCCCTTTTGCAAAATTAAGTCATTCTGGGTATAATTGGGCCAAGATGAAAATTTAAAATATTAGAAGACAATGTCACAACTCATAAAAAGTGAAAGTTAAAATAAGTTGACTCAAATTAAATTTTTTTAGGCCCGATTCGAGATTATACTCGTGAAGGAACACGTGACTCGAATTGGATTTTTCTGAATTTGCGATGGCCAATATGAAAATAGATTTAAAATAAAAATATTAACTATCTTTGTGTATTTTTTGGCCTCAAATGTTATTTTTCCAAAATTTTCAAATATTTTTGTATTTTTTTAAAAAAATTTAAAATATATATAATATGAAAAATTATTTTTTGGTCAAAATTGGTTCCCTAGGCTTGGCCAAGGTCCCCAAAGTTGATTTTTCAATTTTATGAATTTTTATGGATTTTCTATTAATTTTCGAAAATAAATAAATAAAAAATACGTAAAAATACAGAAAATATGAAAAATCATTTTTTGGTCAAAATTAGTTCCCTAGGCTTGGCGAAGGTCCCCAAAGTTGATTTTTCAATTTTATGAATTTTTATGGATTTTCTATTACTTTAGCAATAGAAAAAATGATTAAAAATCAGGTGTCAACAGCTGCCCCTCTTTGAAAGGAAGCTCGGTAGAGGTTCATTTCAAAGACGAGATGACACCTGAATTCTTATCGACTCAATACAAGTAAATAAAAAGAGTCGTGACATGATTGTTCCACTGAAAATGAAATGAGAACCTAAGGATTCGTTATATAAAAAAACTTTAGGGTGGTTGAACTTGAACCCGTATGGTGGATCAACCCATGGTAGATTCCTAATAAAAGGATTCTACTGATTAAAAATTGAATTAAAATTTGACCCGTATGGTGGGTCATACCATTTGACCCGTATGGTGGGTCGTACCATGGTAGATTCCTAATAAAAGGATTCTACTGATTAAATTTTGATTGAGATTTGACCCGTATGGTAGGTCACCACATGGAGATACCTGTAAGAAGGACTTGGTGCCTGTAGAAAGGACTTGGTGCCAGTAAAAAGGACTTGGTGCTTTGCCTGTAAGAAGAACTTTGTGCCTGTAAGAAGGACTTGCTTTGCCTGTAAGAAGGACTTGATTTGCTTGTAAGAAGGACTTTGTTTGCCTGTAAGAAGGACTTTGTTTTGCCTGTAAGAAGGACTTACTTTTCCTGTAAGAAGGACTTGATTTTCCTGTAAGAAGGACTTTGTTTGCCTGTAAGAAGGACTTTATGCCTGTAAGAAGGACTTGATTTGCCTGTAAGAAGGACTTTGTGCCTGTAAGAAGGACTTGATTTGCCTGTAAGAAGGACTTTGTGCCTGTAAGAAGGACTTTGTGCCTGTAAGAAGGACTTGATTTGCTTGTAAGAAGGACTTTGTGTCTGTAAGAAGGACTTGGTTTGCCTGTAAGAAGGACTTAGTTTGCCTATAAGAAGGACTTGGTGCCTATAAGAAGGACTTGGTTTGCCTGTAAGAAGGACTTGGTTTGCCTGTAAGAAGGACTTTATGCCTGTAAGAAGGACTTGGTGCCTGTAAGAAGAACTTGGTTTGCCTATAAGAAGGACTTTATGCCTGTAAGAAGGACTTGATTTGCCTGTAAGAAGGACTTGTTTTGCCTATAAGAAGGACTTGTTTTGCCTGTAAGAATGACTTGATTTGCCTGTAAGAAGGACTTTGTGCCTGTAAGAAGGACTTGTTTTGCCTGTAAGAAGGACTTGGTTTGCCTGTAAGAAGGACTTGGTGCCTGTAAGAAGAACTTGGTTTGCCTATAAGAAGGACTTTATGCCTGTAAGAAGGACTTGATTTGCCTGTAAGAAGGACTTGTTTTGCCTGTAAGAAGGACTTGTTTTGCCTGTAAGAAGGACTTGATTTGCCTGTAAGAAGGACTTGATTTGCCTGTAAGAAGGACTTTGTGCCTGTAAAAAGGACTTGTTTTGTCTGTAAGAAGGACTTGATTTGCCTGTAAGAAGGACTTTGTGCCTGTAAGAAGGACTTGTTTTGCCTGTAAGAAGGACTTGATTTGCCTGTAAGAAGGACTTGATTTGCCTGTAAGAAGGACTTTGTGCCTATAAGAAGGACTTGATTTGCCTGTAAGAAGGACTTGGTTTGCCTGTAAGAAGGACTTATTTTGCCTGTAAGAAGGACTTGGTGTACCTCAAAGGGTGCCATTCTGGAATCTGGAAAAATCAGGAATCCTGCAGAAGCTCAAACCCAAATTATATTATCCTGTCGCTTTAGGAATAAACCAAAGAGGCAGAGATCAAAAGGTCTCGAACATTTCTGTCCTTGAGACAAATCATGCTTTATTGAAGAAGGTGGATACCTGTATGTACCGCAATGGATTCGAGTACCCCAACAACCGTCAGAATTCATTCTCTTGAAAGGTTCAGGTTGAAGATATACTTACCTGAGAATTTGGAAGAAATGCTTGGTGGCTTCTCGACAACCAGGCTTGTTCATTCAATAATCGCTGAATGAATTTCAAGACTTTGGAAGGTAGTTTGAACATTGGGAATGTGTTGCCTGTCAGGCAGTATCAGAGGTAACATGTGCAAGCATTTTCATCAATGAGTTGATCGGTTCATGTAAAACTATTCAACCAAGTCGGCAATGATTAGAAGTAGTCTGTGTGATAACTCATGATGCAATCAATCCAAATATGGATCATGCAAAACTATTCTGTCAAGCTTGCATTACCAATTCTGTTTAAGGAGGTTCTCATAGTATGAACGCCTCGAATGTAATCTGAATGGGGGACTTCAATCCGAAAGGGCCTTCTCTCACTCTGGGGAAAGGCTGTTTATCTGTAAATTAAAATGTTAGACTTGCGTGGAAATGGTTTGCCTTTCCTCATCCTGTCATGCCCCATTCTGCACATTTGATGTCTCCTGTGCAGTTTATGCTCTAAGTTGGAGTTGGTAAGTTAAACACACGGAATAGTCATACATAATTCATGAACTGTGTAAGCACAATGCAGATGTGACAATTTTTTAGCATTACGTGTGTTTATATAATGTGCAAATATGGGCGGATTTGAATTGCCCCTGGTATGTGGGCGGACCGAACAAATTGGGAAGCCTACTCCTTATGTCGAGGGGTGGTTCGTCTCAAACTTTGTCTCTACGTGATGAAGCATATGGGTGAGGGAGCATTTCGGTTTGTTTAATGACAGCGACCGCCACGGTTTAGCGGTTGAATGCCCCTGTAAAAAGCAGAGAAATTATTCTTGAAATCAAATGAGATAAGGAAGACATATTTGCTTTTTCGCTTCAGAGCTTGTGATCAATTTGTCCCATTTTTCACCAGAATAGATCTTGTCAGATGATCATAATTTTCTTTTGGATTTGTCTCCTTCAACATGTTAAATGTTAGTGTAAATATTTCCTGTAAAAAGAAAAAGAGACATATCAGCCAGTATTAAAAGGGATAAATTGAAAACGATACTGATTTACCCTTCATCTTGAATGTCTTGCACGAGTCTTTTACCAGTTTTGTTGGATTGAATTTTCCTCGACTTTTGTTGGGTGCCTCACCATTATGGGAAGACTATGGTAAAATACTGACTTTGATATTACTCGTCGAGTATTCCTGTTTGTAAAAAAAAAGAAATGCACAAAAAGTTGTTTCATTTATTTATAATACATACAACATTCCCCACCCTTGGGGATCGAACTCGGAATATTTCGGACCTACTGTCATCCCCCATACCATTCGGTCCATTGGACCGTAGGTGTCCATGGGGCTTTCTTTTCAAGGGTTAATCCTTGGGGATAACGCAGCCCTGTTGTATCACCTTGGGCCATGTTACGGTATTTCTCGAGGTAATTTGCAATCCCTGTTAAGAATGGAATAAGACAATTCAAGACTTGAGATGATTATGTGCACATTAGAACGATACAGAATTACCCATTTCTGAGATTGTTCGCGTCTTTCGCTTGTACTTTCCTTTGTCCGAAGCTGTCTATCCCGTGGTAATGCCCATGAGTTGATTTGCCCCCAAATTTTATCCAACCTGTATTCGGATATGATTGCGTTCTCGGGTCGATTTGCAATTTCCTGAGAATAGAAGGGGCTTAATTTTAAAACTTGGAGCAACTGAGGGTAAATTGAAACGATATGGAGTTACCCTTCAGGTTTATGCAGATTTTCACTCGCCATCAATTCGTCGCGAGGTTGGTGAGGTGGCGGATTCGAGCATTTAATAGGGGGAAGTCGGATTATTACTCATTGCTTTTACACATTCACAAAAGCAGAAAAACACATCACGCAAGGAAATAAAACACATTCACTCATTCAGGATTAGTTCCGCTTCCTCTGCAGGCTCTCCCATGATCAGCTGGCTTCATCCCAAATTAGGTATGCATCGGCCATATTGAAGGTCTCGTGGTCATTGGCTGAACAAGTGCATCACAGTCCCGATGCTTTACCGATATCAAACTGGTTGATTATGGCGAAAAGATCATCGTCAATGTCCGCTTGGTGGTGATCTGTCCCTTCTTCCTCGGGAGGTATTGATGCTGATCCAGTATCATTGGTCCTTTTGTACCCTCCTCCAACAGAACTCGATCCTGTTATAAACTGGTCTAACTCACCTCTTAAACGTGCATTTTCGATCCTCAGATCATGCATTTCATCGAGGGTGAGGAGGAGGCTATTGCAGTTGGGGCAGGTGGCGGAGTCAAAAGTCTCTTTATACATCTTGTTTTCCGCTCGGAGGTTTTCATTTTCAACTCTTAGAAACTCGGCTTCGTTGTGCTCATGACGAGCCTTCATTCGGGTTCGCCTATTTTGAAACCAGAACTTGATTTGCAAAGGTTCAAGTCCTAACTCTTGACTCAGTTCCATTTTCTGTTTGCCGTCTGGCATAGGGCATGTTCTGAAGAAATCCTCAAGCCTTTGTACCTGCTCCTTAGTATGGCGACGGTAACGCTTCTTTTGACCCTTACCGTTATTGTCCTTATCTTTACTGAGATTTTGGACGTCGTCGGCGGAAGAGCCAGGCTCCATAGGCTCGATCCCAAACATGGCTTCGAACTCTTCCTCTCCCATATTCAGCAGGCAATGATAGCTCTCGGGAGTATTGGGTTGAGACATCTTTGATTTGGTTGATGATTTCTCAAGATTTGCTACTCGCTTCCGGTGTTTTCACTCTCTTTGAATTTTTCTGAGCGATTGCCTATGCCTTAAGACCCTCTTCCGAGCACGGCGTCTCTTTTAAAATTAAACGTGGGTTTAGCAACTGTATTGCTTCTTCCAAGGGTCCGGCCTTTCTCAATCCTCTTTTCTTATCGTGTCTCTTGCTCGGCTCGTCTCCTTCCATCTTTTCGTGATAGGGCCCCTTGTTGTTGTCTCCACCGTCAATTTGCTGGCGAGTTCTTCAATAAAGACGAGTCGTATCTTTTTTCTGCCGAAAATGTCTTTGTCTCCCACTCAGCTTATTTTTTATCCTTTCTTTTTCAAAGTAGTGGCGTCTCGTCCAACTTTTCCGTAGAGACGTCGGATTTGCTTGGCTCGAGATTGGAGACGAGTAGCGGAGGTGATACTGATAGGGAATGGTAGACAGGAAAATTTGGCCAGTAGAGACTTCCCCTGCAAAAATGAAAGAGAATGCGGCAGTATATGTTCTTCATATTCTAGAAAAATTGGAACGATATTGTTTTACCCTTGTGTGTACTTCTATTGAATTTGAATTGAGGAAGTTCCTTCATTTGGACTGGATTGAATTGTATGTCCCGAGTTGCCCTTCACTTTGAGCTTGCCACGTAAGTGCTTTGCTTAGTTAGGCCTTATTTTCTTTCGGGTTGCCTTGGACCATCATCATTTTCTATGCCATCGGGTCCGTGGACCGGAGGGCTCCTTTAATTTGAAGGTTACCTTCGAGGCAAATGAGTCCTATCGCGTTCCATTGGGTCATTTCATTTTGCGACACTCTTGAGGCACTTTGCGATTCCCTGGGTGAGAATGGAACAAATCCAATTTAGCATTTTGCAACGATTGAGGGTAAATTGGAACGACACACAATTACCCGTCTTCGAGCTCGCCTGGGCATTTCACTTGAAATTTCCCTACGTGAGGCCATTCAACATTTCTCATTATGGCAGTCAGCGACGTTGCCACAAATTGATCCGCCCTAAATCTAGCATAAAAAGGGATTCACGCATTCGACGGGATAAAAAAAAAATAAATAAATTACCCCATTGTCCCTGAATTAAATCGAGACACCTAGAAAGCTGGAAAATATCATACGCAGGGGAATTAAGCATGAAATGAAAGGTGCACTTATTCAAGGTCAGTTCTGCCTCTCCTGTGGCTCTTCGATAATCAGCTAGTCTCGTGTTCGTTCGGGTGTGGATGATCGATGTTTGAGAGTCCCTACTCACTGGCTCCTGATCGCGGCTTAGGACGTCTGTCAACCCTAAATTGGTTGACCAGGGCAGTAAGCTCATCATCTGGGTAATCTCTTGAACCTTCCAGCAACTGATGCTCGAATTGGGCATTGTTGTTGGCAAATGCTGGCGGTAGATTTCTCATTCTGTCCTCACCATGAGCAATTTGACTTCTCGTGCTGGAGCCTTCATCATTACTCGAGAAAGTGTGGGGATCACCAACTGTCCTACTGCCAAAAACTCCTTCCATTCGAGGATTAGAGAAGTGGAAGTGCTCAGGATAACTTCTTGTCTGATTCTCTGGCTGCGCAGGCGCGCTGATCATGGGATGAATTCTAGCCACAGGTTGGTGCTCAGACCAAGGAGTCTGAATACACTGCCCCTGCGGTCTATACTCTTGAAGAGCATTAGGGTGATTATGGGGGATACTTTGATTAACGCCTGGAGGATTGATGGCACGGCTACTGGCTTGGTTGATGATGAGAAGTGGCTCGCCCCATGCTAACCCGCGGAACTTATGGTGGCGAGGAGACTCGACATTCAGGCTTGGATCAGTCCCGCCTTGGTTTTCTTGATTCTGAGCTGCATTGTGTTCTCTCACCCTTTTTCTGTACTTCTGAAGATGACTCGAAACATTTTCTTTAGTGAGTCCCTCTACGTTCATAATTTCCAGTATATGTTGCGGCCGTGCCGAATCGATTCCTACCTGTTGAACTGCATTAACAAACATACGATGCAGCTCGGGAGACCAACTCATCTTCTTTCTCCAGTTGCTTGGAACAAAATTGAAGGCTTGATGCTTGTTCTCATGGTCGTGCAATTGCTTCCTTACCACGTGCTGCCATATGTTTTGAAGCATCTGAACCCTAACTGGTTTCGTTACGACGTCTTGGGCCCCATTTAAGACAGCCTTCATTATGGCTTGCTGATCATCGCTTGCCGATATTACGAGGACTGGCATGTTTAATTTAGAATTGATGACTTCCAAGAGAGTGAAAACATCCATGTCAATCCCTACCATGGCGGTGAGGACGATATCAAACTGGTCACCACTCCTCCTTAATATCTCTAAGGCCTCTGTCGCCTTTGCTTGAGCTACAACCTTATACCGGCATTTTCTCAATACGGTAACAAGGATTGACAGAGAGACTGGATTACCGTCAATGGCCATGACCAGTAGACCCTCAGGGTAAGGAACTTCATTAGCTTCGACCAGGGTTGAACATGCGCCTGTTTCCCTAATGCTCGACATATTTCTGGATCTAGGACTGCCGACTCGAGACCGCCTCAGGATGTCTTCTTGGACTTGAGGGATCACGGGATCGTCGATGGTTTCTCGTAACAGGCTTTGAAAGCCGATGCTTTGATGGTGAAGGTTTTGAATTCCTCTCCCACGAGAACTCCTTCCTCTCTATCTTTCTCCTGCGAGTTCTTGCGAATGAACTCTCACTATCAAATGAGGACAAGTTCTCTCTCTGGCAATAGCAACGACTTCCCTCTTCACGGGCAGTGCTATTAGATTTTTCGAGGGAGAAAATCTAATATTCAGCTTTTGATCAAAGGGGAAATCCTTGTTTCTCGCTCAGTTCGTCTTCCTTTTTTCTTTTCGTGGTAGAGGGCCCTTGTCAAGATCTCCACCGTCGATTTACTGGCGGGTCCTCCAATAAAGACGAGTCGTATCTCCTTTTCTGCCGAAAATTTCTTTGTCTCCAACTCAGCTCATTTTTTATTCTTTCTTTTTCAAAGTGGTGGCAGCCCGTCCTACTTTTCTGCAGAGACGTCGGGTCTGCTCAGCTTGAGGTTGCCGCTTGACTGGAATTCGAGCCAGCGGGGGTGTTGCCGACAGAGAATGGTAGATAGAAAAAACTCGACCAATAAGGACTGCCCCTGTGAAATCATTATTTAAATTGAAGCAGATTATCACCTTCGCATTCCGATCATCTGCCTCGCCTCTCTCCTCCTTTCTTTCGTGATCTGCTTTCAAAAATGGCCAATTCTCCTAACCATACCTTCTCCGCCGAAATCCTGGCTAGGTGGGAGAGACTCTACAATCTTCTTGGTAGAGGTTACGCTCATATAGCCCAAAACTCTACCGTTGAGGCTGAAATCCTCGGTTTATTCAGGACCCTAGACGCTGCTTCTGTTGAGGGTACCCAACTGGGGAGGGAGTATCGGAACTTCCCGACCCTCTTCATTAATTTTCTGGCTGCCTATAACCGCGCTTATGAGACGGTCATTGTGACTGCCGTCGTGAAAGCTCGTTACCGAGACCGGCACGAGCGTTTGGAAATAGTCACATTTATGGCTGATAATCACAAGAAAGCCTTCAAGTTTGCCAATGATCAGCTTTCGTGGCTAGTTCGTGAGAGGGGAAAGTTGGTGGACCGTCTGGCCTTGGTCCGAACTTACGCCGAACAGGAGCCGAGCAATATTATGATGAGGTGCAAATGCGGTTGGCTGCAGGAGAGACTTGATGACATTATGGCAGATATTGCTTTCGAGAGGGCGGCGATTTCGGACTTGGAGTTTGCTGTCGAGCATTACGAGGCCAGTATGGCCCAGGCTAAGGAGAAGCGCGATCGCCTCTTCTTTAGGCTCGCGGAGCTTGATCCTGAGAACGCTCGGTGCACCCGGAGCATCAACTGTTTGGAGAGTCAGTTGAGCTCCTTCGTAATGGTTATCAGGGCTCAGTTTGGCTTTACTTTTCCTCCCCAGTGAGCTGTTGTAATGCTCTTTGATGAATGGAATGAAAGAAAAGCTTCACGTGTTTTTTTTTGTTTAATTTTCCTGCTATCGTTTCTTCCGCATAGCATAACAGAACGATTTGAGGTACCGAAGATGTCGAGGCTTAATGTTTTTCTTGATGTTCTTGTTTAATTGCTCCAGACGATGATATCGAGAACATTGATGAAGGGTTTGGCGGTGGCCCCCACTATCCATCTTGAGATCACGAACAATAACGCTATGACAACTCGATCAGTGCGTTGGTAATAAATCCAGCCACCTGTTGTATGCCCACTTTTATCCATATTTTGTTTCTTTCGGCGTCCACTTGCTCGTGTCGGTCGCTTGTAGCGTCGGGAGAAATTCCTGTGGGCCACGTTCATTAATAGAACCTCGGTCCTCTAAAAACCCTCCGCGTGTTTCGGATCCAAGGAAATTTTAAGACCGGTCTCTAGTTGATTTAATTTGGTTAAGGTACTTGTTTCATGGGTCCTGATTATATAATCCTTATTGTCTTTCAAAAGACGTGGGATCCTCTGCAATACATTAAATATGCCCCAGTGTTTAATCGGTGTAAATCCACTGTCATATCAGAATATACGGCCCGTACGTGTTCATTAACTGACACATGTCTGAGTTCGAAAGGATCGACCTCCTCACTTGCCCCCAGGATTAAGAAATCAGCAATTTCCTGTCTTTTCGTACTTCTAAAAATAATTCGTGGTGTGCATTATTGAACCAAACTTTACCCCCGCCTGGGATACCTGGGATTTCCTACAAAAGTAAAGGATATAATTAGTACATGACGCAAGAAAGGTCGGCCCATGATTCCTACATTAGTCTAATTTTATTCTTCCATTTTGTTGAGAAATCAAATGAAATTTTCTTAGGAGGTCACATGTGGATTTTTCAAAAACTAATTTTCTTGAGATTTTCATAACTTGGAAAGTGTGATAAAATCTCTTGATCAAATTTTCTGAAGGAATTTTCTATCGAAATAAATTTTCAGAGGTATATTTATTAGGAAAATTTTATTTTTATTAGAGCAGGAAAGACATAACAAAAATCCTTTATTAGTTAACAAAATTCCCCCGAGACATTAGTCTAATTTTATTTAGAGAAAATTTTCTTAGAAAAACATGAGCGAATTTCTCGAAAAGAATTTTTGTTGCAAGTTTTTATAATTTGAAAGAATGTGATAAAATCACTTGATGTTTACCAAAGTTTTTTTTTAAGGAATTTTTCTTTTTATCGAAATAAATTTTCAGAGGAAAATTTGTCAGGAAGATTTCATTTTTATTGAAGCAAGAAAAACATGACAAAAATCTCTTATTGGTCAATACAATTCCCCCGAGACATTAGTCTAATTTTATTTAGAGAAAATTTTCTTAGAAAAACATGAGCGAATTTCTCGAGAAGAATTTTCTTGCAAGTTTTTATAATTTGAAAAATGTGATAAAATCACTTGATGTCTACTAGAGTTTTTTTTAAGGAATTTTTCTTTTTATTGAAATAAATTTTCAGAGGAAAATTTTTTCAAGAAAATTTCATTTTTATTGAAGCAATAAAAACATGACAAAAATCCCTTATTGGTTAATAAAATTCCCATGAATGGATTTTTTCACATCATTTTTTCAAGAATTTTTTTTTAAAAAAGAAATGAGGGAAAAATTTAACTTTTATTTTCTTTTAAAAGAATGGTCGTAATATCAAGCTCAAAAACTAACTAACACCTAGCATGGACCGACCGAAAATAAATACAAGATAAAATTAGAGAATTTACTTTTACCTTGGAGAAATGCAAATCACATAGTCATGCGCATGACTCAAGTGAGGAGTGGACTCTAGAAAATAAAAGAAGGAGAGACAGGGTATGGACCTAAAAGGCCCCCACTATCTGAATTGACAACCTTACCCTCCGCGCAATCAAATCACAATGGGAAGAATTGTCAATTCAGATAATGAGCGGGATAAAATATGGTCAACCCGAGCGTAATCGACGCAAGAGCTTTACATATTCGATCCCTATCTATGGTTTTCTAGGAAGAATTTCGCGACTTGGGTTTAGACGCTTGTGTGTGCAGGTGTCGTGATCCTCAGAGTATGCAAGACATGCACAACAATTGATATCAAAACAGCGCTTCTAAAAATATGCGAAATTAAACAAATAAACCAAACACCGAGCCTGCAAAACAAAGGGGTTAGCCAAACACTCCGCCCCTTATAACTCCCATCCTGCAAAAACATATAACACCTATAGAATGAGTCCCAAACAAGATCGCCAGAAGCGAGATATCCATGAAATTTTCATTGGCCTAAGTCCACTAAGACTTTTAAAATTTCGAAAAAATTCAAGTATTCCAATTGTTATCTTTTTTCGAAAATTTAAAAATCCCTTCCCCAGCGGAGTCGCCAGTCTGTCGCGACCCTCTAAAAAAAATTTTAAATTTTAAAAGGGGTTAACGGATTATTAGGTTAATTAGATTTAACTAACCTAATGCGGACCCTCCCAAGCCCTACCGAATCGCAACTTTGATTTTTGTTTAAATGATTTTGAAATTTGGAGTCGCCACTAATCGTTCTTGGTAGGTCGATTAGAAACCTAAATAAATTAGCGGGAGAACTAATTTATTCCTGCGAACCAGAGATTATGAGCTCGAGGACTTGGTTACACTAGTTAATTAAAACTAATGCCCTTTCGGTACCTTAATTTCATGGATATCCTAATCCGGCAACTCAGGCTTGGTTTATTCCTAAGGCTATAGTAGGGTATTCTCTTTTGTGTTTTCACTTTTTAAATAGGATGCATGGATGGTATATATTTTTATTTGTTATATTTTTTTAAGTGTTAAAGATTCCCTGAAGCCGAAAGAAGGAGTGTGTTAACGACTTCTGTGCAGTATTACAACCTACTTATCTTTTGGGTCTGATGATTCAAAAATTAAATTATAGGAAGTACATGACAGTGAATAAACACCTCCAATGGGAGGCCTAGCATTGGCTTGGCTCTTCCCTTTGGGATTTAAGGTACAGGTATTTAAGTTGCAAGTATTTAAACTACTGTAAGTAAAAACCTCCAATGGGAGGCTAAGCATTGGCTTGGCTCTTCCCTTTGGGATTTAAGGTACATGTATTTAAGTTGCAAGTATTTAACTACTGTAAGTAAAAACCTCCAATGGGAGGCTAAGCATTGGCTTGGCTCTTCCCTTTGGGATCTAAGGTACATGTATTTAAGTTGCAAGTATTTAACTACTGTAAGTAAAAACCTCCAATGGGAGGCTAAGCATTGGCTTGGCTCTTCCCTTTGGGATTTAAGGTATAGGTATTTAAGTTGCAGGTATTTAACTACTGTAAGTAAAAACCTCCAATGGGAGGCTAAGCATTGGCTTGGCTCTTCCCTTTGGGATTTAAGGTACAGGTATTTAAGTTGCAGGTATTTAACTACTGTAAGTAAAAACCTCCAATGGGAGGCTAAGTATTGGCTTGGCTCTTCCCTTTGGGATTTATGGTGCAGGTATTTAAATTGCGGATGGACTTTGTCCTCTCCATTCTGGGGTATGAATTCTTTAAAATAAAATACAACGAATTGATTCAACAATTTGAAATTTGTGCGCGCTTGAGGACTCCTCCAAGCCGATTTTGTGCTTCCATAGGGTTGACCATTGATATAAAGCTGCGGCTTCCTGACATAAAATAGAGTGAAATGTTAGTATACAAAATATGTGCTAATCTGCACCTAAAACCAGAAGAGTAGAAAGAGTACTTATCTCCCATTTTTTTGGGAGGGATTTCTATAATTGATTTTCGCTCTCTATGTTCCCAATATAGAGAGTTTCTTTTGAATTAAGAGGGACTTTTAGTCACAGATCAGTTGAGAAATCGGTGGACAGCTTAGGAGCTTGTCTGGGCCGATTTTTGCATCTCGACGAGATTTTTGCTGTTGACGTAGAGATATCCTTCTCCTGACATAAAATATGGAAGAAAAAGGAGAGGGAGAAAGTGTATACAATTTGTGCTAATTTGCGAGTAAAACCATAAATAAATGAATAAATAAAAACACTTAGCTTGAATTTGTTTGCTCGTTGACGAGGATGAACTCTTGATTTATATTGATCGATGAAGGAATTTGTGATGATAACCCCTAGCTTTAAACTCCCATCATCTTCAAAATTCTCTCTCTTTTGGTATTTTCTTTCTCTCAAAATTTTCTTCAATCTCCCAAAACTCTCTCAAACATCCAAAATTTTCTCTCAAAAAATTCTCCCAAACACTTCAAATTTTCTCTCTCAAGAATAAAATCTCTCTCAAACACTTCAAATTTTCTCTCCAAAAAAATCTCTCGCAAACACTTCAAATTTTCTCTCCAAAAAAATCTCTCTCAAACACTTCAAATTTTCTCTCTCAAGAATCCTTTCTCAAGCTCACTTCTTCCTCCTTTTATAACCTACTCATCTATCTCCCATTCTAATTTTTCCACTAACTCTATCTCCCATTCTAATTTCTCCACTAACTCTTCTTCATTTTCATCTTCCATTCTCCATCTCTATCTCACATTCTAATCTCTCCACTAACTCTTCTTCATCTTCATCTTCCCTTCTCCATATTTATCTCCCATTCTAATTTCTCCACTAACTCTTCTTAATCTCCATCTTCCCTTCTCTATTCTTATCTTCCATTCTAATTTCTCTACTAACTCTTCTTCATCTCCATCTTCCCTTCTCTATTCTTATCTTATTTTCTCCATCCATTCTTCTCCAACTTCTCTTCTTCATCTCCTCTTCTTCATCTTCCCTTCTCTATTCTAATTTATCCACTAACTCTTCTTTTTATTATTTGTAAAATAATCCTTCAAGAGTTAGGTATTTGCACTCTAGTCCTTGAATTTTAAGTATTTACAATTCAGTCCCTGAAAAAAATATATTTCTTTAAGTCCAAATTTTCTCACAATTTTTGACACACTAAAATTTACCACATGTCAAATTTAAGCTCATTTCTTGTCGCTGAAAATAATGTATAATTTAATTAAAGCCCTTTTGCAAAATTAAGTCATTCTGGGTATAATTGGGCCAAGATGAAAATTTAAAATATTAGAAGACAATGTCACAACTCATAAAAAGTGAAAGTTAAAATAAGTTGACTCAAATTAAATTTTTTTAGGCCCGATTCGAGATTATACTCGTGAAGGAACACGTGACTCGCATTGGATTTTTCTGAATTTGCGATGGCTAATATGAAAATAGATTTAAAATAAAAATATTAACTATCTTTGTGTATTTTTTGGCATCAAATGTTATTTTTCCAAAATTTTCAAATATTTTTGTATTTTTTTTAAAAAAAAATTAAAATATATATAATATGAAAAATTATTTTTTGGTCAAAATTCGTTCCCTAGGCTTGGCTAAGGTTCCCAAAGTTGATTTTTCAATTTTATGAATTTTTATGGATTTTCTATTAATTTTCGAAAATAAATAAATAAAAAATACGTAAAAATACTGAAAATATGAAAAATCGTTTTTTGGTCAAAATTAGTTCCCTAGGCTTGGCTAAGGTCCCCAAAGTTGATTTTTCAATTTTATGAATTTTTATGGATTTTTTATTACTTTAGCAATAGAAAAAATGATTAAAAATCAGGTGTCAACAGTAAGAAGGACTTGATTTGCCTATAAGAAGGACTTTATGCCTGTAAGAAGGACTTGATTTGCCTGTAAGAAGGACTTTGTGCCTGTAAAAAGGACTTTGTTTGCATGTAAGAAGGACTTAGTTTGCCTGTAAGAAGGACTTGATTTGCCTATAAGAAGGACTTTGTGCCTGTAAGAAGGACTTGGTTTGCCTGTAAGAAGGACTTAGTTTGCCTGTAAGAAGGACTTGATTTGCCTATAAGAAGGACTTTATGCCTGTAAGAAGGACTTGATTTGCCTGTAAGAAGGAATTTGTGCCTGTAAAAAGGACTTTGTACCTGTAAGAAGGACTTGATTTGCCTGTAAGAAGGACTTGTTTTGCCTGTAAGAAGGACTTTGTTTGCCTGTAAGAAGGACTTGATTTGCCTGTAAGAAGGACTTTGTGCCTGTAAGAAGGACTTGGTTTGCCTGTAAGAAGGACTTAGTTTGCCAGTAAGAAGGACTTTATGCCTGTAAGAAGGACTTAGTTTGCCTGTAAGAAGGACTTTATGCCTGTAAGAAGGACTTGGTTTGCCTGTAAGAAGGACTTGGTTTGCCTGTAAGAAGGACTTGGTTTGCCTGTAAGAAGGACTTGGTTTGCCTGTAAGAAGGACTTAGTTTGCCTGTAAGAAGGGCTTGGTGTACCTCAAAGGGTGCCATTCTGAAATCTGGGGAGACCAGGAATCCTACCGAAGCTCAAACCCAAATTATATTCTCCTGTCGCTTTAGGAATAAACCAAAGAGGCAGAGATTAAAAGGTCTCGAACATTTCTGTCCTTAAGACAAATCATGCTTTATTGAAGAAGGTGGATACCTATATATACCGCAATGGATTCGAGTACCCCAACAACCGTCAGAATTCATTCTCTTGAAAGGTTCAGGTTGAAGATATACTTACCTGAGAATTTGGAAGAAATGCTTGGTGGCTTCTCGACAACCAGGCTTGTTCATTCAATAATCGCCAAATGAATTTCAAGACTTTGGAAGGTAACTCAAACACCGGGAATGTGTTGCCTGTCAGGCAATGTCAGAGCTAACATGTGCAAGCATTTTCATCAATGCGTTCATTGGTTCATACAAAATTGTTCAGCTAAGTTGGCAATGATTAGAAGTAGTCTGTGTGATAACTCATGATACAATCAATCAAAATGTGGATCATGCAAAACTATTCTGTCAAGTTTGCATTACCAATTCTATTTAAGGAGGTTCTCATAATATGAACGCCTCGAATGTAATCTGAATGGGGGACTTTAGTCCGAAGGGGCTTTCTCTCACTCTAGAGAAAGGCTGTTTATCTGTAGATTAAAATGTTAGACCCGTGTGTAGAAATGGTTTAACTTTCCTCATCCTGTTATGCCCCATTTTGCACATTTGATGTCTCCTATGCAGTTTATGCTCTAAGTTGGAGTTGGTAAATTAAACATGCGGAATAATCATACATAATTCGTGAAATGTGTAAACACAATGCAGATGTGACAATTTTTTAGCATAATGTGTGTTTATATAATGTGCAAATATGGGCGGATTTGAATTGCCCCTGGTATGTGGGCGGACCGAACAAATTGGGAAGCCTACTCCTTATGTCGAGGGGCGGTTCATCTCAACTTTGCCCCTGTGCGATGAAGCATATGGGTGATGGAGCATTTCGGTTTGCTTAATAACAGCGACCGCCGTGGTTTAGTGGTTGAATGCCCCTGCAAAAAGCAGAGAAATTATTCTTGAAATCAAACGAGATAAGGAAGACGTATTTGCTTTTTTTGCTTCAGAACTTGTGATTAATTTGCCCCATTTTTCACCAAAATAGATCTTGTCAGATGATCATAATTTTCTTTTGGATTTGTCTCCTTCAACATGTTAAATGTTAGTGTAAATATTTCCTGTAGAAAGAAAAGGAGACATGTCAACCAGTATTAAAAGGGGTAAATTGGAAACGATACTGATTTACCTTTCGTCTTGAATGCCTTGCACGAGTCTCTTACCAATTTTGCTGGATTGAATTTTCCTCGACTTTTGTTAGGCACCTCACCATTATCGCAAGACTATAGTAAAATACTGAATTTGATATTACTCGTCGAGTATTCCTGTTTTTTGGTAAGGTCGTCAAGTATTCCTGTTTGTTAAAAAAAATGCACAAAAAGTTGTTTCATTTATTTATAATACATACAACATTCCCCACCCTCGGGGATCGAACTCGGGATATTTCGGACCTACTGTCATCCCCCATACCATCCGGTCCATTGGACCGTAGGTGTCCATGGGGCTATCCTTTCAAAGGTTAATCTTTGGGGATAAAACAGCCCTGTTGTATCACCTTGGGTCATGTTACGGTATTTCTCGAGATAATTTGCAATCCCTGTTAAGAATGGAATAAAACAATTCAGGACTTGTGATGATTATGAACAAATTAGAACGATACAGAATTACCTATGTCTGAGATTTGTTCGGGTCTCTCGTTCGCACTTTCCTTTGTCTGAAGCTGTTCATTCCGTGGTAATGTCCACGAGTTGATTTGTCCCAATTTAGTCCAACCAAGGAATTTCGTTTTTGGGTCTTTTTGCAAATTCCTGAAAATATGAGGGGTTTAATTTTAAAACATGGGTAGTTCGAGGGTAACTTGAAACGATACGGGTTTACCCTTCGGATTTACGCGGATTTCTTCTCGATATTAATTTTTTCGAGTTTGGTGCGGTAACGGCTCCGAGCATTTAATAAGGGGGAAAGGGAAATGATTACTTCTAGCTTGTGCATTGATTTTGGACATCGATAAAAGGTGAGAACGTGCGATGAAATTAAGTAGACGTATTCGTCCAGGTTTGATCTTCTTCCCTTTGCAGGTTCTTGAGTGATCAGCTAGCGTTGTTTCGGATCAGGTACGCGTCGGCTGTGTTGCAGGTCCCGTGATCACTAGTTTTGAAATACAGGATCCGTATGCACATTAAAGCCCTGGTGCTTCATCAGCATCAAATTACCTGATCATGGCGGTGAGTTCGTCGCCAATGCCACTTGCCTGGTGATGATACCTCACCTCCTCCTCAGAATGCATCCATGCTGGTCCCATAGTCTCGGTCTTTTTGTGTCTTGCTCCAACAGAACTTGATCCTGCTATGAACTGATCTAACTCACCTCTTAAACGTGCATTTTCGATCCTCAGAAAATGTATTTCATCGAGGGTGAGGAGAGTATTGCAGTTGGGGTAGGTGGCGGAGGCAAAAGCCTCTTTATATATCTTGTTCTCCGCTCGGAGGTTTTCATTTTCAACTCTTAGAAATTCGGCTTCATTGTGCTCATGACGAGTCTTCATTCGGGTTCGTCTATTTTGAAACCAGAACTTGATTTGCGAAGGTTCAAGTCCTAGCTCTTGACTCAGTTCCATTTTCTGTTTGCCGCCTGGCATAGGGCACGTTCTGAAGAAATCTTCAAGCTTTCGTACTTGCTCCTCAGTATGGCGACGGTAACGCTTCTTTTGACCTTTACCGTTGTTGTCCTTATCCTTATCGGGCTCTTGGACGTCGTCGGTGGAAGGGCCGGACTCCATAGGCTCGATCCCAAACATGGCTTCGAACTCTTCCTCTCCCATATTCAGCAAGTAACGATAACTTTCAAGTGTGTTGGGTTGAGACATCTTTGATTTGGTTAACGATTTCTCAAAGTTTGATATCTCTTCTTGTATTTTCACTCTCTGGATTTTTCTTGGAGATTGCGTATGCTTTAAGAGTCTCTCTTTCGAGCACGAATGAGAATTATCAAGAAGATGCCTCCTTTAAAATTAGACGTGGGTTTTCCAACTGTATTGCCTCTCTCGAGTGTTCTGGCTTTCTCGATTTTCTTTTCATCGTATCTCTCGCCCAGCTCGTCTCCTTCCATCTTTCCGTGGAAGGGGGCCCCTTGTTGCTGTCTCCACCGTCAATTTGCTGGCGAGTTCTTCAATAAAGACGAGTCGTATCTCTTTTCTACCGAAAATGTCTTTGTCTCCCACTCAGCTTATTTTTTATCCTTTCTTTTTCAAAGTAGTGGCGTCCCGTCCAACTTTTCCGTAGAGACGTCGGATTTACTTGGCTCGAGATTGGAGACGAGTAGCGGAGGTGATACTGATAGGGAATGGTAGACAGGAAAATCTAGCCAGTAGAGACTTCCCCTGCAAAAATGAAAGAGAATGCGGCAGTATATGTTCTTCATATTCTAGAAAAATTGGAACGATACTGTTTTACCCTTGTGTATACTTCTATTGAATTTGAATTGAGGAAGTTCCTTCATTTGGATTGGATTGAATTGTATGTCCCGAGTTGCCTTTCACTTTGAGCTTGCCACATATGTGCTTTGCTTAGTTGGGCCTTGTTTTCTTTCGGGTTGCCTTGGACCATCATTATTTTCCATGCCATCGGGTCCGTGGACCGGAGGGCTCCTTTAATTTGAAGGTTACCTTGAAGGCGAATGAGTCCTATCGCATTCCATTGGGTCATTTCATTTTGCGACACTCTTGAGGCACTTTGCAATCCCCTGGGTGAGAATGGAACAAATCCAATTTAGCATTTTGCAACGATTAAGGGTAAATTGGAACGACACACAGTTACCCGTCTTCGACCTCGCCTGGGCTTTTCACTTGAAATTTCCCTACGTGAGGCCATTCAACATTTCTCATTATGGCAGTAAGCGACGTTGCCACAAATTGATCCGCCCTAAATCTAGCATAAAAAAGGGATTCACGCATTCGACGAGATAAAAAAACAAATTACCCCCTTGCCCCTGAATTAAATCTAGTCACCTAGAAAGCTGGAAATATCATACGCAGGGGAATTAAGCATGAAATGAAAGGTGCACTTATTCAAGGTCAGTTCTGCCTCTCCTGTGGCTCTTTGATAATCAGCTAGTCTCGTGTCGGTTCGGGTGTGGATGGCCGATGTTTGAGAGTCCTTACTCACTAGCTCCTGATCGCGGCTTGGGACGTCTGTCAACCCTAAACTGGTTGACCAGGGCAGTAAGCTCATCATCTGGGTAATCTCTTGAACCTTCCAGCAACTGATACTCGAATTGGGCATTGTTGTTGGCAAATGCTGGCGGTAGATTTCTCATTCTGTTATCGCCATGAGCAATTTGACTTCTCGTGCTGGAGCCTTCATCATTACTCGAGAAAGTGTGGGGATCACCAACTGTCCTGCTGCCAAGAACTCCTTCCATTCGAGGATTAGAGAAGTGGAAGTGCTCAGGATAATTTCTTGTCTGATTCTTTGGCTGCGCAGGCGCGCTGATCATGGGATGAATTCTAGCCACAGGTTGGTGCTCAAACCAAGGAATCTGAATACACTGCTCCTGCAGTCTATACTCTTGAAGAGCATTAGGGTGATTCTGGGGAATACTTTGATTAACGCCTGGGGGATTGATGGCATGGCTACTAGCTTGGTTGATGATGGGAAGTGGCTCGCCCCATGCTAACCTGGGGAACTTATGGTGGCGAGGAGACTCGACGTTCAGGCTTGGATCAGTCCCGCCTTGGTTTTCTTGATTCTGAGCTGCATTGTGTTCTCTCACCCTTTTTCTGTACTTCTGAAGATGACTCGAAACATTTGCTTTAGTGAGTCCCTCTACCTTCATAATTTCCAGTATATGTTGCGGCCGTGCCGAATCTATTCCTAGCTGCTGAACTGCATTAACAAACATACGATGCAGCTCGGGAGACCAACTCATCTTCTTTCTCCAGTTGCTTGGAACAAAATTGAAGGCTTGATGCTTGTTCTCATGGTCGTGCAATTGCTTCCTTACCACGTGCTGCCATATGTTTTGAAGCATCTGAACTCTAACTGGTTTCGTTACGACGTCTTGGGCCCCATTTAAGACAGCCTTCATTAGGGCTTGCTGATCATCGCTTGCCGATATTACGAGGACTGGCATGTTTAATTTAGAATTGATGACTTCCAAGAGAGTGAAAACATCCATGTCAATCCCTACCATGGCGGTGAGGACGATATCAAACGGGTCACTACTCCTCCTTAATATCTCTAAGGCCTCTGTCGCCTTTGCTTGAGCTACAACCTAATACCGGCATTTTCTTAATACGGTAACAAGGATTGACAGAGAGACTGGATTACCGTCAATGGCCATGACCAGTAGACCCTCAGGGTAAGGAACTTCATCAGCTTTGACCAGGGTTGAACATGCGCCCGTTCCCCTAACACTCGACATATTTCTGGATCTAGGACTGCCGATTCGAGACCGCCTCGGGATGTCTTCTCGGACTTGAGGGATCACGAGATCGTTGATGCCTTTTCGTAACAGGCTTTGAAAGCCGATGCTTTGATGGTGAAGGTTTTGAATTCCTCTCCCACGAGAACTCCTTCCTCTCTATCTTTCTCCTGCGAGTTCTTGCGAATGAACTCTGACTATCAAATGGGGACAAGTTCTCTCTCTGGCAATAGCAACGACTTCCCTCTTCACGGGCAGCGCTATTAGATTTTTCGAGGGAGAAAATCTGATATTCAGCTTTTGATCAAAGGGGAAATCCTTATTTCTCGCTCAGTTTGTCTTCTTTTTTCTTTTCGTGATAGAGGGCCCCTGTCAAGATCTCCACCGTCGATTTACTGGCGGGTCCTCCAATGAAGACAAGTCGTATCTCCTTTTCGCTAACGTTTGCCGTGTCTTCCACTTAGCTCATCTTTCCGTCTTCTTTTTCAAAGTGGCGGTGTCTCGTCAAACTTTCTGCGGAGATTTCGGACTCGCTTAGCTCACAGTCGCCATCTGATGGGAATTCGAGCCAACGAGGGTGGTGCCAATAGAGAATGGTAGATAAGAGAAATCTTGACTGGTTGATACCGTCACTATGAAATCAATATTTACTTCAAAGCAGATTACCATCTTCGCATTCCGCTCATCTGCCTCACCTCTCTCCCCCTTTCTTTCGTATTCTGCTTTTAAAAATGGCCAATTCTCCTAACCATACCTTATCCGCCGAAGTCCTAGCTGGGTGGGAGAGACTCTACAATCTTCTTGGTAGAGGTTACGCTCATATAGCCAAAAACTCTACCGTTGAGGCTGAAATCCTCGGTTTATTTAGGACCGTGGACGCTGCTTCTGTTGAGGGTACCCAACTAGGGAAGGAGTACCGGAACTTCTCGACCCTCTTCATCAATTTTCTGGCTGCCTATAACCGTGCTTATGAGACGGTCCTTGTGACCGCCGTCGTGAAAGCCCGTTACCGAGACCGGCACGAGCGTCTGGCAACGGTTACGTTTGTGGCTGATAATCACAAAAAGGCCCTCAAGTTTGCCAACGATCAGCTTTCGTGGTTGGTTCGTGAGAGGGGAAAGTTGGTGGACCGTCTGGCCTTGGTCCGAACTTACGCCGAACAGGAGCCAGGCAATATTGTGATGAGGTGTAAATGTGGTTGGCTGCAGGAGAGACTTGATGACATTACGGCAGACATTGCTTTCGAGAGGGCAGCGGTTCCGGACCTGGAGTTTGCCGTTGAGCATTACGAGGACACTATGGCCCAGGTTAAAGAGAAGTGCGATCGCCTCTTCTTTAGGCTCGCGGAGCTTGATCCCGAGAGCGCCCGGTGCATCCAGAGCATCAACTGTTTGGAGAGTCAGTTGAGCTCTTTCGTAATGGTCATCAGGGCCCAGTTTGGCTTTACCTTTCCTCCCCAGTGAGTTGTTGTAATACTCTTTGATGAATGGAATGAAAGAAAAGCTTCACGTGTTTTGTTTTGTTTTTTTTTTTAATTTTCCTGCTATCGTTTCTTCCGCATAGCATAACAGAACGATTTGAGGTACCGAAGATGTCGAGGCTTAATGTTCTTCTTGATGTTCTTGTTTAATTGCTCCAGACGATGATATCGAGAACATTGATGATGGGTTCGGCGGTGGCCCCCACTATCCATCTTGAGATCACGGACAATAACGCTATGACAACTCGATCAGTGCGCTGGTAGTAAATCCGGCCACCTGTTGTGTGCCCACTTTTATCCATATTTTGTTTCTTTCGGCGTCCACTTGCTCGTGTCGGTCGCCTGTAGCGTCGGGAGAAATTCCTGTGGGCCACGTTCATTAATAGAACCTCGGTCCTCTAAAGCCCTCCGCATGTTTCGGATAAGAGAAAATTTTAAGACCGGTCTCTGGTTGATTTGATCAGGTAAAGGTATTTGTTTCATGGGTTCTGATTATATAATCCATATTGTTTTTCAAAAGACGCGGGATCCTCTGCAATACATTAAACATGCCCCCATGTTTAATCAATATAAATCCACCGTCATATCAGAATACACTGCCCATACAAGTTTACGGATTGACACAACTTTGTCTGTCAAAGATGGACAATGTTCGTTTGCCCCCCAGAATTAACGGTTGAAGCCTCGGTGTTTTTCGTCTTTTGGTATTTCTGAAGATGATTCTTGATATATTATTGAACTTAATTTTTACACCCGTCTGGGGTATCTAGGATCTCCCTGCAAAAGAAAAAGATATAATTAGTATGCGACACAAGAAATGTCGGTCCATGACTCCTATATTAGTCCAATTTGATTTTTTCTATTTTATAGAGAAATCAGAAGAAAGAAAAAAAAATTTCCTTAAGAAGAAATGGGTTAATTTCTGATACAGAATTTTTTTCAGATTTATTATTCTTTTTTTTATTTTTTTAAAGGAATGTGACAAAGTCTCTTGACGTTTACTAAAATTTTTGAAGGAATTTCCTTTTTATCAAAATAAATTTTCAGAGGTAAATTTGTCAGGAAAATTTTATTTTTATTGAAGCAGGAAAGACATGACAGAAATCCTTTATTGGTTAACGAAATTCCCCCGAGACATTAGTCTAATTTTATTTAGACAAACTTTTCTTAGAAAAACATGAGCGAATTTCTCGAAAAGAATTTTTGTTGCAAGTTTTTATAATTTGAAAGAATGTGATAAAATCACTTGATGTTTTTTTTAAAGGAATTTTTCTTTTTATCGAAATAAATTTTCAGAGGAAAATTTGTCGGGAAAATTTCATTTTTATTGGAGAGAAAAAAAACATGACAAAAATCTCTTATTGGTCAATTAGTCTAATTTTATTTAGAGAAAATTTTCTTAGAAAAACATGAGCGAATTTCTCGAGAAGAATTTTCTTGCAAGTTTTTATAATTTGAAAAATGTGATAAAATCACTTGATGTCTACTAGAGTTTTTTTTTGAAGTAATTTTTCTTTTTATTGAAATAAATTTTCAGAGGAAAATTTTTTCAGGAAAATTTCATTTTTATTGAAGCAATAAAAACATGACAAAAATCCCTTATTGGTTAATAAAATTCCCATGACGGGATTTTTTCACATCATTTTTTCAAAAAAAAATTTTAAAAAGAAATGAGGGACAAATTTAATTTTTATTTTCTTTTAAAAGATGGTCGTAATATCAAGCTCAAAAACTGACTGACACCTAGCATTGACCGACCGAAAATAAATACAAGATAAAATTAGAGAACTTACTTTTACCTTGGAGAAATGCAAATCACATAGTCATGCGCATGACTCAAGTGAGGAGTGGACTCTAGAAAATAAAAGAAGGAGATACAAGGTATGGACCTAAAAAGGCCCCCACTATCTGAATTGACAAACTTACCCTCCGCGCAATCAAATCACAATGGGAAGAATTGTCAATTCAGATAATGAGCGGGATAAAATATGGTCAACCCGAGCGTAATCGACGCAAGAGCTTTGCATATTCGATCCCTATCTATGGTTTTCTAGGAAGAATTTCGCGACTTGGGTTTAGACGCTTGTGTGTGCAGGTGTCGTGATCTTCAGAGTATGCAATACATGCACAACAATTGATATCAAAACAGCGCTTCTAAAAATGTGCGAAATTAAACAAATAAACCCAACACCGAGCCTGCAAAACAAAGGGGTTAGCCAAACACTCCGCCCCTTATAACTCCAATCCTGCAAAAACATATAACACCTATAGAATGAGTCCCAAACAAGATCGCCAGAAGCAAGATATCCATGAAATTTTTATTGGCCTAAGTCCACTAAGACTCTTAAAATTTCGAAAAAATTTAAGTATTCCAATTGGTATCTTTTTTCGAAAATTTAAAAATCTCTGTCCCCAGCGGAGTCGCCAGTCTGTCGCGACCCTCTAAAAAAATTTTAAATTTTAAAGGGGGTTAACGGATTATTAGGTTAATTAGATTTGACTAACCTAACGCGGACCCTCCCAAGCCCTACCGAATCGCAACTTTGGTTTTTGTTTAAATGATTTTAAAATTTGGAGTCGCCACTAATCGTTCTTGGTAGGTCGATTAGAAAGCTAAATAAATTAGCGGGAGAACTAATTTATTCCTGCGAACCAGAGATTAGGAGCTCGGGGACTTGGTTACACTAGTTAATTAAAACTAATGCCCTTTCGGTACCTTAATTTCATGGATATCCTAATTCGGCAACTCAGGCTTAGTTTATTCCTAAGGCTATAGTAGGGTATTCTCTTTTGTGTTTTCACTTTTTAAATAGGATGCATGGATGGTATATATTTTTATTTGTTATATTTTTTTAAGTGTTAAAGATTCCCTGAAGCCGAAAGAAGGAGTGTGTTAACGACTTCTGTGCAGTATTACAACCTACTTATCTTTTGGGTCTGATGATTCAAAAATTAAATTATAGGAAGTACATGACAATGAATAAACACCTCCAATGGGAGGCCTAGCATTGGCTTAGCTCTTCCATTTGGGATTTAAGGTACAGGTATTTAAGTTGCAAGTATTTAAACTACTGTAAGTAAAAACCTCCAATGGGAGGCTAAGCATTGGCTTGGCTCTTCCCTTTGGGATTTAAGGTACATGTATTTAAGTTGCAGGTATTTAACTACTGTAAGTAAAAACCTCCAATGGGAGGCTAAGCATTGGCTTGGCTCTTCCCTTTGGGATTTAAGGTACATGTATTTAAGTTGCAAGTATTTAACTACTGTAAGTAAAAACCTCCAATGGGAGGCTAAGCATTGGCTTGGCTCTTCCCTTTGGGATTTAAGGTGCAGGTATTTAACTACTGTAAGTAAAAACCTCCAATGGGAGGCTAAGCATTGGCTTGGCTCTTCCCTTTGGGATTTAAGGTGCAGGTATTTAAGTTGCAGGTATTTAACTACTATAAGTAAAAACCTCCAATGGGAGGCTAAGCATTGGCTTGGCTCTTCCCTTTGGGATTTATGGTGCAGGTATTTAAATTGCGGATGGACTTTGTCCTCTCCATTTTGGGGTATGAATTTTTTAAAATGAAATACAATGAATTGATTCAACAATTTGAAATTTGTGCGCGCTTGAGAACTCCTCCAAGCGGATTTTGTGCTTCCATAGGATTGACCATTGAAATAGAGCTGCGGCTTCCTGACATAAAATAGAGTGAAGTGTTAGTATACAAAATATGTGCTAATCTGCACCTAAAACCAGAAGAGTAGAAAGAGTACTTATCTCCCATTTTTTTGGGAGGGATTTCTATAATTGATTTTCGCTCTCTATGTTCCCAATATAGAGAGTTTCTTTTGAATTAAGAGGGACTTTTAGTCACAGATCAGTTGAGAAATCGGTGGACAGCTTAGGAGCTTGTCTGGGCCGATTTTTGCATCTCGACGAGATTTTTACTGTTGACGTAAAGATATCCTTCTCCTGACATAAAATATGGAAGAAAAAGGAGATGGAGAAAGTGTATACAATTTGTGCTAATTTGCGAGTAAAACCATAAATAAATGAATAAATAAAAACACTTAGCTTGAATTTGTTTGCTCGTTGACGAGGATGAACTCTTGATTTATATTGATCGATGAAGGAATTTGTGATGATAACCCCTAGCTTTAAACTCCCATCATCTTCAAAATTCTCTCTCTTTTGGTATTTTCTTTCTCTCAAAATTTTCTTCAATCTCCTAAAACTCTCTCAAACATCCAAAATTTTCTCTCCAAAAAATTCTCCCAAACACTTCAAATTTTTCTCTCCTAAGAATCCCCTCTCAAGCTCACTTCATCCTCCTTTTATAATCTACTCATCTATCTCCCATTCTAATTTTTCCACTAACTCTATCTCCCATTCTAATTTCTCCACTAACTCTTCTTCATTTTCATCTTCCATTCTCTATCTCTATCTCACATTCTAATCTCTCCACTAACTCTTCTTCATCTTCATCTTCCCTTCTCCATATTTATCTCCCATTCTAATTTCTCCACTAACTCTTCTTCATCTCCATCTTCCCTTCTCTATTCTTATCTTCCATTCTAATTTCTCTACTAACTCTTCTTCATCTCTATCTTCCCTTCTCTATTCTTATCTTATTTTCTCCATCTATTCTTCTCCAACTTCTCTTCTTCATCTCCTCTTCTCCATCTTCCCTTCTCTATTCTAATTTATCCACTAACTCTTCTTTTTGTTATTTGTAAAATAATCCTTCAAGAGTTAAGTATTTGCACTCTAGTCCTTGAATTTTAAGTATTTACAATTTAGTCCCTGAAAAAATATATTTCTTTAAGTCCAAATCTCCTCACAATTTTTGACACACCAAAATTCACCACATGTCAAATTTAAGCTCATTTCTTGCCGTTGAAAATAATGCAGAATTTAATTAAAGCCCTTTTGCAAAATTAAGTCATTCTGGGTATAATTGGGCCAAGATGAAAATTTAAAATATTAGAAGACAATGTCACAACTCATAAAAAGTGAAAATTAAAAATAAGTTGACTCAAATTAAATTTTTTTAGGCCCGATTCAAGATTATACTCGTGAAGGAACACGTGACTCGAATTGGATTTTTCTGAACTTGCGATGGCCAATATGAAAATAGATTTAAAATAAAAATATTAACTATCTTTGTGTATTTTTTTGGCCTCAAATGTTATTTTTCCAAAATTTTCAAGTATTTTTGTATTTTTTTTAAAAAAAATTAAAAATATATATATAATATGAAATTTAATTTTTTGTTCAAAATTGGTTCCCTAGGCTTGGCTAAGGTCCCCAAAGTTGATTTTTCAATTTTATGAATTTTTATGGATTTTTTATTACTTTAGCAATAGAAAAAATGATTAAAAATCAGGTGTCAACAATTGTCGCGACCCTCTAAAAATTTTTATTATTTCTAAAGGGTTAACGGATTATTAGGTTAATTAGATTTGACTAACCTAACGCGGACCCTCCCAAGCCCTACCGAATCGCAACTTTGGTTTTTGTTTAAATGATTTTGAAATTTGGAGTCGCCACTAATCGTTCTTGGTAGGTCGATTAGAAACCTAAATAAATTAGCGGAAGAACTAATTTATTCCTGCGAACCAGAGATTATGAGCTCGGGGACTTGATTACACTAGTTAATTAAAACTAATGCCCTTTCGGTACCTTAATTTCATGGATATCCTAATTCGGCAACTCAGGCTTGGTTTATTCCTAAGGCTCTAGTAGGATATTCTCTTTTGTGTTTTCACTTTTTAAATAGGATGCATGGATGGTATATATATATTTTTAAGTGTTAATCATTCCCTGAAGCCGAAAGAGGGAGTGTGTTAACGACTTCTGTGCAGTATTACGACCTACTCATCTTTTGGGTTTGATGATTCAAAAATTAAATTATAGGAAGTACATGACAGTGAATAAACACCTCCAATGGGAGGCCTAGCATTGGCTTGGCTCTTCCCTTTGGGATTTAAGGTACATGTATTTAAGTTGCAAGTATTTAAACTACTATAAGTAAAAACCTCCAATGGGAGGCTAAGCATTGGCTTGGCTCTTCCCTTTGGGATTTAAGGTGCATGTATTTAAGTTGCAGGTATTTAACTACTGTAAGTAAAAACCTCCAATGGGAGGCTAAGCATTGGCTTGGCTCTTCCCTTTGGGATTTATGGTGCAGGTATTTAGATTGCGGATGGACTTTGTCCTCTCCATTCTGGGGTATGAATTCTTTAAAATGAAATACAACGAATTGATTCAACAATTTGAAATTTGTGTGCGCTTGAGGACTCCTCCAAGCCGATTTTGTGCTTCCATAGGGTTGACCATTGATATAGAGCTGCGGCTTCCTGACATAAAATAGAGTGAAGTGTCAGTATACAAAATATGTGCTAAACTGCACCTAAAACCAGAAGAGTGGAAAGAGTACTTATCTCCCGTTTTTTTTGGAGGGATTTTTATAATTGATTTTCGCTCTCTATATTCCCAATATAGAGAGTTTCTTTTGAATTAAGAGGGACTTTTAGTCACAGATCAGTTGAGAAATCGGTGGACAACTTAGGAGCTTGTCTGGGCCGATTTTTGCATCTCTACGAGATTTTTGCTGTTGACATAGAGATATCCTTCTCCTAACATAAAATATGGGGAAAAAAAGAGATGGAGAAAGTGTATACAATTTGTGCTAATTTTCGAGTAAAATCATAAATAAATGAATAAATAAAAACACTTAGCTCGAATTTGCTTGCTCGTTGACGAGGATGAACTCTTGATTTATATTGATCGATGAAGGAATTTGTGATGATAACCCCTAGCTTTAAACTCCCATCATCTTCAAAATTCTCTCTCTTTTTGGTATTTTCTTTCTCTCAAATTTTTCTTCAATCTCCCAAAACTCTCTCAAACATCCAAAATTTTCTCTAAAAAAAAAATCCCTCAAACACTACAAATTTTCTCTCCCAAAGAATTCCCCCTCTCAAGCTCGCTTCTTCCTCCTTTTATAATCTACTCATCTATCTCCCATTCTAATTTTTCCACTAACTCTATCTCCCATTCTAATTTCTCCACTAACTCTTCTTCATTTTCATCTTCCATTCTCCATCTCTATCTCACATTCTAATCTCTCCACTAAATCTTCTTCATCTTCATCTTCCCTTCTCCATATTTATCTCCCATTCTAATTTCTCCACTAACTCTTCTTAATCTCCATCTTCCCTTCTCTATTTTTATCTTCCATTCTAATTTCTCTACTAACTCTTCTTCATCTCCATCTTCCCTTCTCTATTCTTATCTTATTTTCTCCATCCATTCTTCTCCAACTTCTCTTCTTCATCTCCTCTTCTTCATCTTCCCTTCTCTATTCTAATTTATCCACTAACTCTTCTTTTTATTATTTGTAAAATAATCCTTCAAGAGTTAGGTATTTGCACTCTAGTCCTTGAATTTTAAGTATTTACAATTCAGTCCCTGAAAAAATATATTTCTTTAAGTCCAAATCTCCTCACAATTTTTGACACACCAAAATTTACCACATGTCAAATTTAAGCTCATTTCTTGTCGCTGAAAATAATGCATAATTTAATTAAAGCCCTTTTGCAAAATTAAGTCATTCTGGGTATAATTGGGCCAAGATGAAAATTTAAAATATTAGAAGAAAATGTCACAACTCATAAAAAGTGAAAGTTAAAAATAAGTTGACTCAAATTAAATTTTTTTAAGCCCGATTCGAGATTATACTCGTGAAGGAACACGTGACTCGAATTGGATTTTTCTGAATTTGCGATGGCCAATATGAAAAATAGATTTAAAATAAAAATATTAACTATCTTTGTGTATTTTTTGGCCTCAAATGTTATTTTTCCAAAATTTTCAAATATTTTTGTATTTTTTTAATTAATATATATAAAATATGAAAAATTATTTTTTGGTCAAAATTCGTTCCCTAGGCTTGGCTAAGGTTCCCAAAATTGATTTTTCAATTTTATGAATTTTTATGGATTTTTTATTAATTTTCGAAAATAAATAAATAAAAAATACGTAAAAATACTGAAAATATGAAAAATCGTTTTTTGGTCAAAATTGGTTCCCTAGGCTTGGCTAAGGTCCCCAAAGTTGATTTTTCAATTTTATGAATTTTTATGGATTTTTTATTACTTTAGCAATAGAAAAAATGATTAAAAATCAGGTGTCAACAGTTATAATTGGGCCAAATTGAAAATTTAGAATATTAGAGAACAATGTCACAGCTCATAAAAGTGAAAAATAAAAATAAATTGACTCAAATTGAATTTTTTAGACCCGATTTGAGATTATACTCATGAAGGAATACACGACCCCGAATTGGATTTTTTAAATTTGTGATGGCTAACATGAAAAGGGATTTAAAATAAAAATAATGACTATTTTTATGTATTTTGGTGGCCTCAAATGCTATTATTTATTAAATATTTTCCTAATTTCTAAAATATATATAAAATACAAAAAATTATTTTTTGTTAAAAAATGGTTGCCTAAGCTTGGCCAAGGCTTCCAAACTTAATTTTTCAATTTTCTCAATTTTCTTGATTTCTTTATGAATTTTCAAAAATAAAAATACCGAAAAATACTGAAAATATGAAAAATTATTTTTTTGATCAAAATTGGTTCTCTAGACTTGGCCAAGGTCCTCAAAGTTGATTTTTTTTAATTTTATGAATTTTAATGGATTTTCTATTAATTTTCGAACATAAAAATACCGAAAAATACTGAAAATATGAAAAATCATTTTTTGATCAAAATTGGTTCTCTAGGCTTCACCAAGGTCTCCAAAGTGATTTTTTTTTAATTTTTATGAATTGTTTTATGATTTTAAAAGAGAACAAAAGTGATTAAAAATCAAGTATTAACAGAGGCCGAGCGTCATCGGATTTGGTGAGGCTAGCCTCGAGCTTGCTCACCCTCGCCTTGCTTGTGGCTAGCGAGCAACTGAAGAAGGAAAAATTAAAAATTAATACAAAGATTAAAAAAAAAAGAGAAAAGAGAACAAATAAAAATAACTTCAAATTTCTTAAAAAAATTAATAATTAAAAAGTATAACTAATAATAGTAAATTATTTAAAAGGAGTACATGAAGGAAATTGATTTTCCTCACCGAATGGCAAAAAATATTTTCTATTACATTTTCAAGTTTTAGCCAAACACCGGAAAATATTGTCATTTTCCTGAAACGGCTTTCTTGAAAACATTTTCTAAAAATATGTCATTTTTCACGAAATGAAAGAAGAGATGGATTATCCTTTCATCATGAATCTTACTCAAAATTCCTTATTTGCAACTCCGTCTCCTTAATTTTCTCATGCCTATGCTACCAAGTATGAACTTGAGGTTTCATTTTGCTTAGGACTTAATTTCTTATTGATTGAATAGACTGAATTAATATAAATGCAAAAGATTTAGAACTCAATCGGCAAAAAAATGTATGACGAAAGGGCATAATTGCAAGGGATTTAGTTATTTTTTGGAATTTTTCCTGCCAAATGACCAAGGGATTCATTTTTTCTCATGGTGAATAGGTTATGTGAAAAGTTGGAAAGATGCATATGGATGATTGAGAGAGTCATATGTCGATATGAAGTACGGTGATTGCAAAAATTAAGTTATAATTCACGCATAATACAGTTTTCATTTTATTTTTTATTTTAGGCAAGCGTATACTTTTTTACAAGAGTCAAACTTGCGAGATGCTTTAAATTCTGGTCGTATTGCTTTCTCTCTTTAAATTACCCAACTCCCAATGTATGATTTTTTTTTTTCTGTTGGTCAGTTCGATTCTTTATACATTCGTTATCTGTTCATGCACTTAGGTATTAACAAATCAATTATCGACAAAAGGTCACGACAATTGCATATACATCTATAATGAGCTTTTAGTTATTGAGTTCCAACTTTTGATTTTCTTCTTTTTTATTTTTATTTTTCGCCTAATGTTGGTGAGCCGAGACTTGTACTTTGTTACTTGGTTAATCACTTAGACAAAAAAAGGGTTGATAAGTTAATATCTCAACAAAGGGTATGTGATCAGCAATAGCGGAAAAGGTTGCATTTTTCTATTTTTGCACCGAGAAAGTAATTGAGTATTTTTCACACTTCTTCTATAAGTATGATAAGATAATATTCTCTCTGAATCGTGGTCTTACAATTACCATTTCGTAAAATTCATACCACGACGATGTACATACTTGAACAATAATTTTAGTGCCATTTTCAATCAATTTTTGTTGTTAAGGTTTTTTTAACTTCGTGGGGGAAGATTATCAAAAAAGTCTCAAACCTATTGCACTCGTGCCAATTCGATTTTAAACCTTTCAGTTTAATCAATTTAGTCTTTAATATTTTGATAACTTGCCAATTGCATCCTATTAGTTAGAAATTCTTACATAGCACAAGTGTTGGCGAGGGCAATTTACAAAAGAAAATATATACTTATTATTATTTTTTGTTTATGTTTTCTTTTTTCCTTTTTTTTTTGCATTGTGTAGGCGAGGGTCACGACCCTCGCCGATCGCAAAGGCTAGGCCAGGGTCGCCTCACTAGTGTCCAGTGAGGCTAGGAAGGGCCTCGCCAGATCTGCATGAGAGACTTCATGGCCCCACGGCCATGGGTAAGGCAGCCCTTCCCTAGATGTGTAGCCTATGATTGGCGAGGCTCCAAATTAATATACCTGTCAAGTGTCACGTGTTATTCAACTTAGCAATTTGATAGTAAATTTTAAGGAAAATTAAGGAGGGTAAATATCACACATGTGCAATTTGGGATTTTTGGTGGTCAAAAAATCAATTTGTATAAATTTATCCTGAGTATATCAATTTGGGGTTTTTAGTGATATTAACTCTATTATTTATAAACCTCATCGCATTTATGAAAAGTAATTAATCAACCATCAAAATTCAAAATATATGTAAAATATTTATTTTACATAAAAACTGAAATGTGCGAATTTCGTTTCTTTTAGTGAAATTTATGAATTTTAAGCGAGGAGTGACGATGTTATTCGATAGTTTTTCAATTTTTTGTGCTCAACACTCTTGATAAATTTCGAGCATAACTTAATTGGCTCCCCTCAATTTATCTCCTCCCCCTCCACTTAAATCATGTATTGTATCACTCCGACTGGTTAAATTTACAAATTTATGAGCGTCGAAAGAGAACATAGAGAATTAGGAAATTTTTGTCCGTCGTAAGGGTGAGCAAAATAATCAGGATCTGTCCCAATCGAACCAAACCATACCCCAGCAGTTGATTTTGGGTGGTTTCGATAGGGCACTGGTTCGATTCTTAATTCTAATTTGCTAGAACCAGTGAATATAGGTCGGGTTCCTGGTTCCATATGGAAACCACCCACCCAAATCAACTGAATCAAACCTCTCTCTCTCTCTATATATATATATATATATATATATATTAGTTCAAGCTTTCTCTCTCAAATTTTCAATCACATGACTCCTATCCCAGCTCACCTCAAAGCTTGAGAAGTTAGTTTATTTTCATAGCTCAGGAGCAGTCATTTGCTTGCTTACTTCTGCGAATTTGTGGCAAACTTATTTTCATGTGTGATATGTGATGTAATACTATGGATGAGGCTTTGAAACTTTGTGGCAAACTCATTACTAATTAAATGACATTTTGTGATCTTCATTGGTGGTGCACCTACTAGTTTTTTCTATGAATCCGTCAAAGAAATCATCAAGTGCAGCACCAACACTCATGTCTAGCTCTTTATCTCATGTGTATTAGGAATGGCTTTATTGATTCACTTGTGTACAATCTTTTTTAATTGATATTGGTGTTCGATAGGACCGCTTTCATGAACCAACTGGGAACTGGGTCATAGTTTGATTTGGTTCTCGGGTGGATTCATAGAACGAGCGGATGGTTCACATTTCCTATTTTGTGGAATCGATCCCTACTGAGAGGTTCTTGGCTCTAAGTTGAAAACCACTCATTCTGAAACCGATCACCTCTAAGTTGAAGTAATTTTTTTTTTATACATATTAGCTTAGCTATATGCATCTTAAATCATTTTTATCACTCTCTTGACAATAAGCAATAACTTCGAATTGTTGTCTTTGCACAACAAAAGCACAATTACTTAGCCTACCATATTTATTCATTTCAGCTCTCAAGATATGTTTGTTTGGAAGAAAACTTAATGAAAAGGGAAAATGATTTGCTTGAACATTATTTTCCAAAAAAACAGCTTGTTTTCCTTTATTTGGTGATATGTAATTGAAAATACTTTCTAGTATTTGGATCTCAAATGATTTCAAAATCTCACGACTTTATTTGAGGAAAAAAGGTCAATTTTTTTCAATATTTTTTTTGTTTTTATTCCTTTTCCTTTTTCTCTTCCTCATTCCCAGACCTCACCGATGGCTAGATATGCAATCGACAAGGTTGAGCCTTATTGGGATTTAGTGAGCTCAAACCTCGCTGGCCCCGGGCGAGCTCGAGCTCCCAAAATATGGTGAGGCTCAACCTTGTGTGGTTGGACATCCTCCATCACCGAGGCTTGGCGACCAGCGTAAGAAGAATAAAAAGTAAAAAAAATATATCAACAAACTCGAGATGAGTAATTTCAGAAAGTGTTTTCATCTTTTTAAATTTGGATGGAATTTTTGTTGATAGGAAAGTGTTTTCCTTTAATTAAGTCATTTTTGACGAACTAAACGGATAAAAGTCCGAAAAATCAATTTTCGAAAAATACTTTCATTCAAACAAATACACCATTAATTTAAATTCATGCATTCCATGATTGAATATGCAGTCTTATATGCGTGCAAGTCCGAGGTCGCATGTGACCCTCAAAGGTCTTAGGGATGATATTTTTCAGTTTTATTTTTATTGTTTAAATTTAGGTCAAACTAGGCCAGGCCAGTCAAACTATTATCAGCTTTATTTGCGGGGATTGAGAGATTTCTGAACGGAATTGGTATGTGGTTTATCCAGAAAGGAGCATGCGATTTCGCGTGCTTGTGGCGAGCCCGGACGTGGTTGGTTGCATGCCCAAGAAGCAACCCTGCATTATTTGCATATGGAAATATATCCCAATTAACAAAAAAACACATAGAAAAAAAGAAAAAAAAAAGGAAGAGAGAGCGTTTACGTTAGCAAAGGGATAAAATTACATTTTTTTAATTGCTTTCTTGCTATACATAGCAAAGGTATTTGTGCACCGTGGTTAATTTGCCACGCATGAGAACCCATGCAATCTTGGAGACATCGAACGTGCAATTTCGACACCTCCTAATCTTTAAAATTATGCAGATCTCACGTGAGACCGATAAGTATCGAGAGTTCAGATGCACTGGATTCACATGAGCCTGAGATCAACAATCTCCAGCTGCGTGACTATAGTCTATTTTTGAGTTTGGGACTGAATGTACTAATGATTATCTTTTGTTTTCTAATTTAGGAGTTAAAATTTATAGTAGAGATGGATTAAATTGTAATAATTTGGGTCGTGACATGCTAATATGTCCACCATCAAATGGAAATTACATAACTTGAAAAAGTCAATTTATCTTTTAAATGAAGAGAGTTTCGACTGTCTTAAAAAAAAAAGAAAAAGATAGACATTGTCTTTAGTCTTTACTCTTTACCATCTTGTGAAAGAAGCGCCAATGGAGTGTTCAAACTAACTGTGCCATTGATTTCCGCCCTAATATCTTAAAAAAAGGGAAAAATCATAATTAATTTTTTGCAATAAAAAAAGTAAAAGTAAAAAGAAAAGGAACAGTCAATTTGACTTCTTCGAGCCCTTCGAGTTCACCCTCTTTTCACCTTCACTTGATCAACGCCCATCCACTTTTTATTTTTTTAATCCTTTTGTGTTTTTTTTTTGTGTAGAGTCTTTTTGTTTTTTTGAGGGGGGCAGGATTATGTCCCCATGCAACATCCCAAGTGGATCCCATCATGGCACCTTTTTTTTTTTTTGCCTCTAACTTAAAATGAAATATATAATAAAATTGTGATTTCCACTTAAATTACAGTTTTGCCATCGCCATGATCCACCATCATGCGTACATACAAAAAGGCGTCCGCACCCTCTCGGCCGTCCATCATGATCGAACTCTCGGGTAGATCAAGGACCTTTGATTGCGTGGACCAGCTCGGCACGGGGTTACTATTGTTATTATGGCTTTTTCGCGCATTGACTTTTAATCACTGATGATCATTTCCGGGTCCTGCCATCGGACGGTCCAGATTCTAGAGGAATATTACGTGATGATTTAGTCGGGCTTTGCAATATTTACTCATTCCGAAGAAAACAATGACTATTTTTAATTCCAAACCGGTATCCCACGGTACAATTACTAAAAATAAATTTTCAGTCTTGCAAAAAATTGTGAATTGATACTTGCGTTACATATTTACTCAAAACTAAATTTTTGTCTTACAAAAGATCTCAAATAAAAAATCGGTCCTCTCTAAATCTCGTCTGACCAAACATCCTAAATTGATACTCTTAATCCAAATAGCCTTCATCAAAATGCAAACATGTTAACACAAGTGGATCAGATTAGTTGCTCTCATGTCAAATATATCTTGCAATCATCTACCATGTGTGTTAACACTTATATATTTAAATGTGATGTTGGACGAGATGCTAACGAAAGTTAGATTTGGGTTAAGGTAACTGACTGATATTTTGTGAGACAAAACTTTGTTTGGAATAAATGTGTCCTAAATATACCAATGAAAATTTGGGACAATTGTATCATGGGGCACTAGTCTGGAGCTTTTACTAGTATTTACACACACACACACAAATCTAATATGTATTAGTTGCCCTCCCATTGGAAAATTAGCCTTAGCGACAAGTTAAATCGGGCTAGCAATTCCATCATAGAACAAAGAGCGCGAACTTGACCATTTTGAGAAAAAGAGAATTTTGTCACGCAAGATGTCATTTAGGTGTGTTTATTTGAGAAAAAGAATTTCCCACTAATTAGTATTTCTGATTTTCAAACGTTTGGTTTGGTGAAAATGATCAGTTTTCGGAAAATCATTTACCTTCAAAGGAAATACAAGTCTAAAGTTAGGCAAATGAATTCCTCAACCCTTTGACCATAAAAAAGAAAAGAAAAGAAATTCCCCAAATCGGAAATGGGAGAATATTTTTTGATTCTCGGAAAATATTTCTCTTTATAACGAAGTTTATCCCAAAACACACACCCCCATCAGTTACCCTCTATTCGCCAATACACTAGAGCATAGCCAAACACTAACAATTTTTCAGTAGGCCAAAGCTTCTTGCACACATCTTTGGAGAATTAATCACTTGATCAAACCCTCAACCCTCAATTGTACACATATCATAAGAATTAACCACCTTGTCCTTGGGTATGTTAGAAGCTTCATATCCCCAAATCACGAAAACAAGAATTAACCACCTTGTCCTTGGGTATGTTAGAAGCTTCATATCCCCAAATCACGAAAACGCAATCAGGAAAAAAGAAGTTCATTGTTTACAATTCTCTTGTCTCTCGTGCCTAGGGCAAGTACTTGGTTCGTGACGAACACAATTTTTCATGGGGTCCCCACGAAACCCACCAAAGAATGGACAAAATCCTCAATTTTCTTGTAATACACGCCACATAGAGAGAGAGAGAGAGAGAGAGAGAGAGCTTTTTCCCACTCAATTGCAGCTTTTTTTCACATAAAGAGGAAATGGGGGAGGGAAAAAAGGAGGGCGTTTTTGTAGGGTCGAGAGGGTTGGGTTGGTTGGTCACCGGAAATTTGGCGGGTCTGGTCGCGCTAATTGCTTTATCTCAAAGGCGACGGACGCCCATCTCATGCAAATCCCCGCAAACGCAATTGAAATGAGGAGCCTTTTGGACTGTCTTGACCGCCTGCCCTTTCTTTAAGGCCGCTAATAAAGAATGTCCCGAGTGTTATTATTATTATTATTATCATTATCATTATCATCATCATCATTTAGTGCTATTGTTTTGAGAAATCACACGGAAGGCCCAACACATTTTAAGCGCTACACAATAACAGTCATACGAGTTTTCATTTTGCTATGGTCGTTGACCCTTCGATATTTTCTATTTTGATATGTGTAGAGCACGTGACTTTTATGGAGTAAAATTTTTTTTTTTCATTTCGTTTTTTCAAGGACATCTTTTATTTTCCTCTGATTACTGTTAAAATTTGAAAAGCAACGAAAGAAACTAGATCCGCCAAAAATACTAAGGGTAGAAAAGGATTGTTATTAGTTTTCAATATTAAAGAATAATTTCCTCTGATTTGATAAATATAGCCAATTTCATAGAACTATGTACAAAAATTTAAGGAACGGTACAAACACAAGCATAAGGCCTCAGTAAGAAAAAGGTCAAATGATAAAAATCGGTTGCTATGTATATACAAAGGTTTAGTCAATGTGAAAACTAGTTGATTTAGAATAATATTTTTAAAAAAATTATAAGAGGAATTATGCCCTCAACTCATGAAAGGAAATAATTAACCAAAATCTAAGGTGATATTTTTAAATTATTGATCAATCAATTTGAAGATTAATTATTGACTTAAAAATATATAATTAATATTCAATTTGTAATTTGACATTTTTAGTTATCAAGGCCTCTCTTCCTTTTTACTTAATCGTGTTTCTTTTTATTGGTTCAATAAATATATCCTTCAAATCCTTAATTCTTAATGTCATTACTGGTGTTTATTTTTGTCATATAAGCATTTTTTTTGTTTTTCATTTGTTTACAAAAATATGAATAAAAGAGAGATTTCCTTTAAAAAAAAAAAGACATAAAAGCATGCTTTTATCCCTTAAAAGTCATATGCATTTTGTCGTGCTAACGAAAAATATAATGAAGGGCTTGTGTTACAACTGCAACAAAATGAAAGTCCATGAGTATGATGGGTAACATTTGAATCTGGCCAATTTAACCTTCAATGTTTTGACGATTTGTCAATTTTGTTCTTTCAACCAATTTCGATAGAAAATTGTTGACATAGCAGTCCAACTAGCGCCGGTTGTTTTACGTGGCATATACGGCGCCGATATTGACGATTTTATTTTTAATTTTGCGTTTTTATTTTCCTTGTTTGCCCTGTGGCCCACACGTCGGGGACTTGCGCTCAATGGATCCGGTTTCTCACGTTGAGGATGAGATGTCGACTGCAAAAACTCCCTCGATTTGGCGGCGTGGCCACATGAAGTGGACATAACTGTCTTTTCCCGAAACCACACAACCTAATTTGCGTGAATTATTGAGTGGGCATGGCTGGATTATTTTCACATGGGGCATAAGCAACATGCATTTTGTATTTGCATGAAAATGATTGAATGTGATGAGTTGAAAGTGAATTATTTGGGTCTAAGCCATGCAAACCTAAACTACATCTACCCATACACCATCCATTTATTTTACCCACTCTAACATTGACATTACATTAGGGTGTTGACTAGAGCAAGGCATAGTCTTGAAACTTTGTTCACCGAACCCAGACTAAATAGCCTCATCATGGGTTTAAACAATTATTTGATTGAATGAATGAATGAATTTGGACACGTGTGGCATAACAAATCGAGGGTCGATCTATCCCAGTAACAACATGTGCTGTTACATTCCACTGAACTAGTAAACGAATGCAATGTGGCAAAAAGGGCTGTCGTCTTGTCAAGCATTCGGAAATTTTACACGTCTACCTTTGATTTTCAGAATTTCTTTCAATCGTCTAAACTCCAATTGAAAAGTTATTAGAGCAGTAACACATAATCACACATCGATTATTGATTTTTAGATAGAGTTAAGTTGTAGACATGATAATATGGTGTAAATGAACTGCGTTGCTTAAAATGATCTAAGTCTATGTAGCTAAGAATCAAACCTTGAGAACACAAGGCATTGGCATGTTGGGGAATTGACATTGCATTAGTCATTACTGCGCATGTCGCATTGGAATGAAATTAAACTTGATTCACCAACAATTATTTGAGGAAAAAAATTTATGGTATCTTGGATTGGTTTTGTCTTTTAAGAGAGAGGTTGATACATGTGTCGGAAATCTCACCCTAATATTTGGTGACAAAATTCCTCTACGAGCTCCTCTTGCGATGATTGAAAACGCTGTTGAGTTTGATTCTTAGGATTGAGGGTTTCGGGTTCATCCCCAGTTGATTGAGTAAACTCAAACAAAATCCACCTAAAGATATCTCGATGTGGTGGAACAGTTGATCTCGTCTAGTTCAACAGCATAATCATGCTAGTGAGGGCTGAGTTGCAAGTATTCGATTGCTATAAAATTTCCCATTTATAGGGTTAAAGCCTTCTTCTCCAAAGAGATGCACTTCTAGGGTAGCATAGATATCATTATGGGAGAAACTGACCTTTAAAATGGGAATTGCTACAGGTACGGAGTTAGCCGGTGCTTCTTTCTTGAGTCCTATCATGAATGCTGGCATTACTTCCAATCGATCGCGTTGTACTTCACATTCGATTGGTGGGAATTGTAACAGTAGTTGGTGAATGGGTCTATTTGCCTCTTTACGAGATGAAATTCTCAAAAACGGTTCTTCGAAAGGGAGTACTATTTGTTTATCAGATTAGTTCGAGTGGAGAGAAAAAAAAAAGGATTGAACTGAAAATCTTTTCTAGATCCCTCTTTTCAAGGGGAGAAGCATTAATTTGGCAATATAAGATTTTTCCCTTGTGTTCAGCTACATCGGTAACCTCTGAATCTAATTTTGTAGAGACTTACAATTGTACCTCAATTGAGAGTTGATTTTGCCTACACGTCATTGTAAAGCTAAAGAAGCAAATATGGTGCTAGGCAGCCACCCGTGTGATGGGGTTTTGGCCTTCGGAGATTAGGTTTTGGTCACGAAATGGCGGCCTAATCTGGTTTTTCCCTTGCGTCATCATTATCGATCGACCACCTTAATTACCGACTCGATTATGTATATTGATTATCATTATGCTAGGTTGACTTTTCTCTCTCTTTTTTTTTTAATATATAAGTAATAAATAAGACACAACATGACTCTAAAAGGGTCAGTGACTTTGGATCGCACTGCCATGCGTCAAATTCCCGTGGGGTATGTACTTCGTGTGTCGGGTCTCACGAAGGATGATTTGGCTCATGCGCATAAGCAAGTTTTGCCTGAGTTTTTTTCTTTTTCACCAGAAAAAAAGTCGATTGAATTAAGTAAAGTCTAGATTTTCATTTCTCAATACACTTGCGCTATGCATTTAGTCCGGTCCAACTATAAAATCCTTCAACCTGAGAGATCGGCAACAGAATGAATGGTGACTGCCCGCTGACCAAACACGCCTTTGCTTTTGACCATATATTGCCTCCTGTCTCCTCCGACCATCTTTTTACGTTATTAACTTGAAAATTATGTAAGACGGAAAATTGCATATGTTATTGCCACACAATGGAAGAGTGCTTTGTTTATTTTACGAAAAATGTGATAATTTTGGAAAATATTTTACAAGAAGTTATTTTCCTAGAAAATGATAATATTTTTCGTTGTTCCGCTAAAATATGAAAAAAAAATTCATTTGGTATGGAAAATTTGATTTAATTTTCCTTTGTCACTTTGTTTAATTATTTTTATTTTATTTTTTAAATAATCTCTTTTTTTTCCTTCTTCTTCGAACAGTCGTCGACTAGGGACCAGTCATAGGCGAGCAACAAGCTCGCCTACCTCGGGCAAGGCTTGCCGAAGGTCGGCAAGCTCGTCACTCGCTTATGAGCCATGGCTAGCTACTAGCAAAAGGAAAGAAAAGAAAAAATAAAAATTCATTTAAGAAAAAGAAAATAAAGAATAAAAATAATTAAAAGGAGTGCACAAAAGAGAACATGCTTAGTTTGGGCAAAAGAAAGATGAGGAAAAATGACTTTCTCTCTTAAAAAATAGAAAATAATTTTCTCCATTTTTGAAGGTATTTTTTTATTGGTGCAAAATATTTTGCTTGATTAGTTTATTCCATGAATCGCACGTTGAAAAATCTAAAAAATATTTTCCTGAAAGTTATTTTTCCTTTTTTTTTAAAATAGCTTTACTAAACAAGATTCACGAGCATTCATTATGAATAATTAATTTAAACAAGTGAATATTGTAAATGCCATTTGAAATTAATTAACACCCGGAGTGACTCGAAATTGATGTGGGAGAGAGAGAGAGAGAGAGAGAGAGAGTCAATGCCCATTTAATGATGTGAGGTTACCTAGGCTAGGAAAAGGACAATTGGAAGCAAATAGAATTAGACTCCATCAAACGTTGACCTCGGGACATCATGTGTCCATGTTAACTTAGCCGGCCAATTAGTAGTGCTGTTAATTATGGAAAAAGGTGAAAAACAAAAAAACCAGAAAAAGTGGAAAAAAAAGGGTCGATCCAACAATGGGACCCCACTCTTTCCAAGGAGACAAAGCTCATTAGTTACTCCAGCTGTGCCCATGTTCGTTCCATAGGAATGAAATTATGACGATTAGTTGAAAACTTATCTATTTGTTCCTCATTAAAAGTAGTTATCCACTTAATATAATAACATAATATTTTTCTCTTAAGATCTTTTATTTAAGTCGCACTTATACTATGCAATCGTTGACTTGGTAATGTGCTTCATCGGATGGCGGAGGGGCTTTTTGATTAGAGGAGACGATTTTTTTTTTTCGTTTCTTTCGGCAACTTCTTCCTGTCGAAGGTAAGCAGATCGCGATGTTCGTGTGGATTACGCTATTTGGAGATTAGGAAGGCTTGTAGAACAAGTGGTGATGTCGTTGCGAGACATTGATGCTGTTTCACGAGAAGGGCCCGTGAAATATGACTTTATAATTAATAGTTTACGATTCGAATTCGGCCGAGCCTTAATCATTTTATATGAAGACCCCAATAAATTTACTATTTAAGTATGACTTTGGTCGAGGGTGAAGGTTTTCTTTCTTTTGGGGGGGACGAAGCCTGGTGACAGCTAAGCGAGTGGGTCCCAGTCTCCGCCAATCATCTCAAAGAAGCGCAATTGCCGACCGCTCCTGCCGATCAAGGCACGTGCATCGTGCCCTGGCTGGCTTTGTTGGTCACCGCTCGTTAAGCAAGCCCAGGGACGCACGAAATCTTTTTCGAACTCTCTTCTTTCTGGCATCCACTTTCATTCATTTTTTTTTCCCTAAAAAATTATTTTAGTTTTTTTTTCCTTTTTTAATACTTTATTTATGTTCTGGGTTTTCTGCAAAAATATTTCTCAAGCAAAATGCATGTCCGCGGAGTGATTGATGGACATTCTCTTTTGTGATCTCCATTTTGGTCAATCAATAACTAGAGTGTCGCACCCACAGCTAGATATATTGAGTACACACGGTGAGCTATCTCTTATCCTTATTTATTTAAAGGCAATAAATTTAAAACGACCAAGTGCTTTTAAAATTTCGATTCTTGAATATTCTTTTTATTTGGATTACAAAATTTGGTAAAAGCCTAAAAAAACAGAATAGATGTTCAATACGCAACATCAGTTGTTCAGTAACCATACATGATTGAACTGTTCACGGAAGGCATTACGTGTGTGCCGGCACTTTGGTAATGAAAGGGAAAAAAATAAGCTTAAATCCACGAAAAACCCTAAACTTGTACATCTGTGATAAATTTACACAAAATTATTTTTTTATCATGAAAAATCCTAAACTGGTACAGTTGTGATAATTTTATTCTAAAGTATTTTTTTTACCACGAAAAATCCCAAACTGATATACTTGTGACAGATTTATCTCAAACTATTTTTTTACCATAAAAAAATCTCAAATTGATACATTTATGATAAATTTACCATAAACTATTTTTTTTATCATGAAAAATCCCAAATTATTACACTAATGAAAAATTTATCATTTATTAAATTGAACTAGTACCATGAAAAATCCTAAATTGATAAACTCGTGGTAAATAGGGGGTAAAAATTCCAAACTTGTATATCCGTAAAGTGCCACATGCCATCCAATTAAGTAATTTGATATTAAATTTAATGAAAATTAATGAAAGATAAATTTATCATAAATATATCAGTTTGGGGATTTTTTGAGGTCAAAAAAATAGTTTGGGATAAATTTGTCATATTTGTATCAGTTTGGGATTGTTTGTGATAAAAAAATAGTTTGAAGTAAATTTATCACAAGTGTATCAATTTAGGGTTTTTCGTGGTATTAATCCAAAAATAATTGAAAAATGCATTTCACTATTTTTAGAAATATATTCTTGGTTTTATAATTTTTTTTGAAATAATGTGCTTTCGAGCTAATCTTTAAATGGAATTTTCAATTACCGTGCTGTGAATAATTACGATTAACAAAAAGAGGTTAAAAGGGGTAGTTAAGGGGGCCAGCTCGTGGATTGGTTCGTGTATCGCCATGTATGAAAGATTTTTCTTTTTTCCCCCTTGAAGCACGGAGCTTGCCACAAGCCATGAGTCCAAAAATTTAATATACGATGTGTTTTGGTTGTACCACACGATAATGGTACAAAACAAGCCAAGTATGATGAAATGCAAGACTTTTAAAATTCAAAAACACCATTATCTAAGATATGGTATTTTTTTTTATAATCGGGATGTCCAGCTGTGCCGGCGAGCTGACGCTCAAACCGACGGCGACCGACTAATCCCTGGGGAGGCATCGTAGGACTTCATCACCACGGTACTCCGGGTAAGACATCAGTGAATGTGGGCGAGTAAGTTTCGATCCCAGGACCGCGAGTACTATAATAGGTTTTTTTTTGGTCAAAGACATTTCAATAGGTTGATCACATCAGATATGAGATTCAACCGATATTTAAAATACTCTCTATTATAATTTTTAGCTTGGGAATTTTTTTTTTGGGCTTAGCGCTCGATCCATGTAATATCGTCGGATGGAAATACCACTCAACCGACGACATAAAAGGGCTGTGAAGCTCCAATCACAAATTTTGCAGTCGTCATCGAAAAAATAAAAAACAAAGGAAATAATGGAAAAGACGTGCGTCGGGGGTACCACGTGGCACGCACGTGCGTACGGTCAAATCGCTTTTGGCCTCGACCAACGACCCTAACGGTACGTATCTTCGCACCTCACATGGCCCCAAGAAGGCTCCCTATCCACAAATCACGCACAGAGATAAGGGAGGGGGGAAATTACGGATTTGTCCCTATGGAATATGCATTAACCTTATCGTCCCAATTTTTTAGTCATACAAGTAAGTGCAATCCTTCTGTCCCCAAAAAAAAAAAAAAAAGTAAGTGCGATTCTTCTGACAAAAAAAATGAAGTAAGTGAATTCTAGGTATATAGAAAGATTAGTAAACTTCGATACATGAATACATGAAGTAATATTCGTGGTCAACATGCATAGCTAGTCCATCGCATGCATAGCGCTTAGAATAAACTTCTCTAAGCATACTATTACCACAAGAATCACTATAACTTTCTCAATATATATGTATTGTCACTATTTACAAATATCATCTGACATGCGAATAAGTAAAGTTTTAGATCTAATGCCAAATTAGACACTCATGGCACACTCTTATATGATTTTTCCAATATGTATGTCGGTCTTAACTTTACTTGCGTAGACTTTTTTAGCTCAAATGATCCGATTTTATAAAAACCCCCCGCTTTAGCAATTACGTTCCTGCTATAGTCACAATATTTTCATTTTTTCGCCATTAATTTTTTTCCTTAATATCCCTTTGGTCAAATAAATTTTCTTGACCTTTTCAGTTTGAGGAACACAAAATCCGAGTTTTGCAAAGACTGGTTTTTTTTATCAACATGGATATTCAGTTGAACTGGCCGGTCCGGTCCAAACACCGACAATAACCTTTCCATTGCCTTCCGAAGGAAAGTTCAGAAGCCCCCACAAAGAACAAAGCCCAACTGGAAGCCCAAAGATCTCCCCTTGCCCAAGATCTGATTGATGGTTTTGTTCAAAAGCGTGCTCTCTCTCAAATCATAGCCAAGCCTTATCACCAACGTTGGACTGTTGTTGGCTTTGGGACGGTCACGAGCACAGAGCCTCCCAAATGCCACGGCTTTAGCAATCCCGTCCCCAAGAGAGTTCCCTCTTGTTCTTCGCCAGGTAACCTCTATTTCTTTCTGCGACTCTAGGAACATTCACGTTGAAGTCGTGATATGAAGTTTAGACTGTGAGCCCGAGCTGAATGACTGCAGTGAATTTGGTTGAATGCTAGTGCAAATGGCTAGACTTGCTCTTTCTTCCGCATGGGGAGATTTTGCGGCATGCAAATGATATGTTTGTTTAAATGGTTATGTGAACTCTGGATGTGCTTCTTAGCGGACTGTCAGATGAATTACACGGGGATCTTCAAATAAGTTTCACCGCCTTATGTTTAATGGATTTGTTTTTTTTTTTATAACCATTTAGGATCAAACTAATTAAGCTCTATTTTCCCGTTGTTTTAGCTTCTCTTTGAATTAACATTGAAGAGTTTCCCTTGATTCTTAAAGATGAACCAAACGATAGAATGAAAAATTATTTGAAGGAATTTGATTTCTTGGAATCAGATTCCCTTTATTGATTCCATGACCACGAATTGAACATGGCCTCAATGATGTTGGTGCTGGTAATTGTACAGGCCCTGTGCACTGTCACGTGCATAGCTTATGGTGAATCTCTAGTTTGATGCTATATCATGGACTTTTTTGAATGAAAAAAAAGAGCTTTGCGGGTTTGTTGGCAGATCCTCTCCAATGTGGGCAATCTTTTAACTCTTATAGTGGCGAAAGGCAATTAACTGCGATTGTGTTTGGACTCTGGATCAGATTATTGGTGAATTTGTGACCGATGATTGCGTGCTTTTGAATTTGTAATCTATTTGAAATATGTACAACCCAATTGCTTGCATGGGCTGGGATGAATATGATTACTGTTGGCTTGATGGAACTAATCTTTATTACTGCCTACATGCTTTTTGAGCATCTATAGCAGCTCGGTTGTTTTTGCCAAGTTGGCTTCTCCTTTGTTCGACATCATGGCTTGAATTGTAGTATGCTGGTTTGGAAGTTTGAAACTGTGTAGACACAATATAAATTTGTCGGATATGCAAATTAGTCAGAGTTTGGCTTTTGGAGTATTTGATACCATCAGTATCGAGTTTTCTGTTTTCTTTCTTTCTCTCTCTCTCTCTCCTTTTTTTTGGGGGGGGGGTTGGGTTGGGTGGGGTTTGTTTAGGTTGTGGACTCATTCGAGTTGTTGATTCTGCTGACTGTAGTAAACATGCTTCAATTTTCTTGCAGGTGTGTCTCTTTGGACGCTCAACGTCGTGACATCTATTGTCAGTATGGCTTCGTTATTATGCAGAGGGATCCTGACGTATCCTCCATTGCTGAATTATGCTGCACTCTTGAGAAGAAAAAGTCACGTATTCTACTGTACAATGAGCACTGCAGAAGCTCAAACAGAACAACAAGGAAGCCAGTCAACCCAAATCAATATCTCCCCACTCAGAAAGAGGAAAGGACTTGATGATACACTAAAAGACTATGAGGCAATAATTGGCATAGAGACTCATGTGCAGCTCTCAACGCTAACCAAGGCCTTCTGCAGTTGTCCTTACAGTTACGGGTCTCAACCGAACACCAATATCTGCCCTGTATGCATGGGTTTGCCTGGTGCATTGCCAGTTCTGAACTCAAAGGTTATTGAATGTGCCGTGAAATTGGGTCTTGCTCTCAATTGCAAGTTGAACTTAAAATCAAAGTTTGACAGGAAGCAGTACTTCTATCCAGATCTCCCAAAAGGTTATCAAATATCCCAGTTTGATGTCCCAATTGCTTATGGTGGTCACATAGATGTGGATCTCCCAGTGGAATTTGGTGGTGGACATAGGAGGTTTGGCATAACTAGGGTTCATATGGAAGAGGATGCAGGAAAGCTACTTCACTCTGGAAATGGGAGTTATTCTCAGGAAATTACTTAACTCTTTTTGTACTGTTTAATTGTAAGCCTTGCAGTTTCCATAATTTTGAATACCTTTTCTCCCAAAATCAGTCTAGCCAAGTTTTTATCATGCCCGTTAGGTTCAATCACTTAAGTCATTGTTCATAAATTTGGTTTATTTTTAAGCGGAGAACATTTTGACCCCCCCTTTGGTTGGCAATATGTTGAAAAGTGTTTTGTAACTCGTTATGCACAGTATTCTACTCAGATGCAGCTATTTTGTTGCCCAGGGCTATTTGTTCTCCTGGATTTGGTTTGATGAGTGGGTGGTATTTATGCGAACTGATATTGGTCTCGCTTGCAGGTTGACTTAAATAGAGCAGGAGTGCCATTGCTTGAGATCGTCTCTGAGCCAGACATGCGAAATGGTATTGAAGCAGCAGAGTATGCTGCAGAAGTACAGAGGTTGGTCCGGTATCTTGGTGTCAGTAATGGCAATATGCAAGAAGGTTCACTGCGTTGCGACGTTAACATTTCTATTCGGCCTATTGGGCAAGTGAAATTTGGCACAAAGGTAAGAATATTCTTTCGTATCTGTAATTTTGTGACTCATGATCCGTCAATTCGAGTACAAGATTAGTTGTACCCATTTAAATTTCTGAATTCATACATTTTATTACGTTATCAGAGTTGCATATGTGACTAGCCTATCCATGGCATTTGGTGCAATGTTTCATTTCAAGATACAATTTTTCAATATTACTATCATATAATATGTGATAGGCGGATTAAAAGTATGCTTAGGTTATTTTTCTGTGGGTGAGCCGATAATATGAATATTTCTGAGGCATATTCAATAATAAAAAAGTAATTGATCTTGTTGTGCTACTTCCCTGTTAAGAGCACTTTCAAAAATTTTTCTTCTTGTCCTGCTGTTGGTTTGGTGTTGAGAGAGAAAAAAACTGAACTGAATGCTTGGTTAGGTCAATGTGACCCTAAGCTATCTATTTATAATAAAGCCAAAAAGGCCAAGAATTACAATATTGCCCTTATTGCTACTATTCATAAAATAATAAAGAAAATAGACAAATATGCCCCTATCGTCTAAAGACTCTCAACACTCCTCCTCAAGTTGGAGCATAAATATCACACATGCCCAACTTGACTAAAATAGGATGAAACAATTTATTCCCTATTCCTTTAGTAAAGACATCAGCAAGTTGATCATCGGATTGAACAAAAGGCATACAAATTAATCCACTCTCCAACTTCTCTTTGATGAAATGTCTGTCAATCTCCACATGTTTTGTACGGTCATGTTGTATAGGATTGTGAGCAATACTAATAGCTGCCTTATTATCACAAAATAACATCATAGGAAGATGAACGGATGCACCAAGATCTTCAAGTAATCCTTTGAGCCATAACAACTCACAAACTCCCTGTGCCATCGCACAAAACTCTGCTTTAGCACTAGACCGAGTAACCACATTTTGCTTTTTGCTGCGCCAAGTCACAAGATTTCCTCCTAAGAAAGTACAATACCCAAAAATAGACTTTCGGTCAGGAGATCTAGCCCAATCAGCATCTGTATAAGCTTCAACCTTCAAGCCATCATGAGGAGATAAAAGAATCCCTTTCCCAGGAGCAGATTTTAAATACCGAAGGATCCGAAGAACAGCATTAATATGAGTAGAGTATGGATCATGCATAAACTGACTCACCAGGCTTACAGCAAAAGCAATATCAGGTCGGGTGTGTGATAAATAAATCAACTTGCCCACTAACCGTTGATAACGACCTTTATCCACTAGCTCACCATCTTTTTCTCGAAGACGAGTATTGGCCTGAATAGGTGTATCAGAGGGATGACATCCCAATAACCCCACTTCTGTCAAAAGATCAAGGACATACTTCCTTTGGGATAGAAAGATACCCTTTGAAGATCGAGCAACTTCAATCCCATGAAAGTACCGAAGCTTTCCAGGATCTTTTATCTCGAACTCTTGTCCAAGAAACTTCTTCAACCGGTTGATCTCATCACTATCATTTCCTGTGACAACAATATCATCTACGTAGACAACGAGAATAGTGATTTTAGTACCTGCTTTCTTCACAAACAAAGTGTGATCAGCATTGCTCTGTTTATACCCAACAGAGACCATAGCTCTCTGAAACCTACCAAACCAGGCTTGAGGTGATTGCTTTAAACCATAAAGTGCACGTTTCAACTTGCACACTTTACCTTGAGTTTTGTCACAGGAAAAACCTGGAGGAATCTCCATATACACTTCCTCTTCCAACTCTCCATGAAGAAAGACATTTTTCAAATCTAACTGTTGAAGATCCCATCCCTGGTTGACAGCACATGAAAGTAGCATTCGAACAGTATTCAACTTGGCAACAGGAGCGAAAGTTTCTTGATAGTCAATCCCAAAAGTCTGAGTAAATCTCTTTGCCACTAATCGTGCTTTATATCTGTCCACAGTACCATCCATCTTTTGTTTGACTACAAACACCCACTTATATCCTAACGGTTTTTTTCCAGGAGGAAGAACAACAAGATCCCACGTGTCATTTTTTTTTCAAAGCATACATCTCTTCCATCATTGCTATTTTCCACTTCTCAACTGCAAAAGGTTCCCGCCAATTTTGTGGAATAGAAACAAAAGATAGAGAAGACACAAAAGCATGATAAGAGCTAGACAACGAGTCATATGAGACAAACTGAGATATAGGGTGTTGAGTACAAGTTCTAGTACCCTTTCGAAGTGCAATAGGAAGATCAGGAGAGGAAGCCTTACCAAAAGTAGTAGAATCCGGATCCGGAGATGATGATTGAACAGGCAATATATCAGTGGTCTTAACCTGCTTGTTGGTAGTGGGTTCCCTACGATGATATGTTTTCAATGTCTTACTACTATCAATAGTTTGCCTAATAGATGTGGGAATAGACTCCCCCTGAAGTGGTTGATTTGTTATCTCCCCCTATGGCACTGTACTATTTTCTTCTTGTGTTGTATTGTTTTCCTCTTGGGAAGGAGGAGAAACATCAGAGACTATCGGAGGGTAAGTAGAAGAAGGGTAAGTAATATCCACAGGAGCATCTAGAGTGGGGAAAGGGAACACCTCTACACTAGGACACGCCCCCTGAAGAGGTGGAGCTGAATAATAGGAATTAGACTTGTGAAAAACCACATCCATAGATATAATGGTGCGCCTAGAAGGAGGATGATAACACTTATAACCCTTTTGAGTAGCTGAATACCCAAGAAAAATGCAGCGGAGACCACGGGGTTCCAGCTTACTCTTAGAGGCGGTGTTGCGGGCATAACAAACACAACCAAAAATTTTTGGGGTAAGAATAAAAGTCGATGATCCTTGCAAAACATCAATAGGTGTGCGAAAATCAAGAATTCTAGTAGGCATCCGATTTATTAAATAGGCAGTGGTTAAGATAGCATCACTCCAATATTGAGCTGGGACATGACGAGCAAACATAAGAGACCTAGCGACCTCTAACAAATGTCGGTTCTTTCTTTCAACAATACTATTTTATGCTAGGGTATCAACACAATTGGCCTGATGAATAATGCCATGATCAAAGAGATATTGTTGAAATTGACCTTCAGTGTATTCAGTGCCATTGTCACTGCGAAGAATTTTTAAAGTGGCATTGAACTGAGTCTGGACCATTTTGTGAAAATTTTGAAAACAATGAAAAACGTCACTCTTATGTTTCAACAAATAAACCCAAGTTGTACGAGAATAACAATCAATAAAAGTGACAAACCAGCTATGACCGGAAATAGAAGTATGTCGGGAAGGACCCCACACATCAGTATGAATCACATGAAAAGGGAAACGGCTTTTATTATTTGAAGATGAATATGTTGATGAGTTTGTTTAGCCAAAACATAGGCTTCACAAAAAAACTCATTCTTATTACAAGCTGAAACGAGACTAGGAAAAACTTTTTCTAAAGTTCCTAAAGGAGGATGACCTAATCTGCCTGCAGTGCCACTGGTGGAGATCTGTCAATGTTGAATTAACTTGATAAGGCGTAGAAGACAAAGTAGAAGTAGAAACCCCACTACCCTCGAGTAGATAAAGACCACCATCCAATCTACCATATCCAATCTCCTTCTCCGTTACCAGATCCTGAAAACACAATAAGAAGGAAAGAAGGTTACTTTACAGTTTAAATCTCGAGTCAAACTGCTGATAGAAAGGAGATTAGTAGAGAATGATGGGATATGTAAAACAGAAGATAATGGAAGAGTGGGAGAACAATTAATGGACCCTTTTCCAGCAATGGAAGAAAGGGTTCCATCAGCTACGCGCACTTTGTCTCTGCCGGAAATAGGAGTATATTGCTGAAAGAGACTAGAAGAACCTGTCATGTGATCTGTAGCCCCTGTATCAATGATCCATGGGCTGGAAACAACAGATGTATTAAACCCCCTAAAGAAGATACCTGAAGTGGCTATGTTTGAAATAGAAGGAGAAGACGAATTAGCAATTGTGGAGGAGGTAGCAGCAGTAGAAGCTTTCAGTAGACGTCGAAATGCTTGAAGTTCTTCCTGGGATAAACCGATATCAGTAGTAGGTATAGTAGGAACAGTTTCAATATGGTTTGCCTTGTTTTTTCCCTTTCTTTGAGCCCTTTGTGCCTCAAAATCTGCAGGTTTTCCATGTAACTTCCAGCAAGTAGCCTTAGTGTGATACGGCTTATGACAATGTTCACACTTCACAACCTCCTTAGAGGTATCGGACCGGAAGGATGAACCAGATTTGGCAATAGTGCCAGTACTAGTTTGTAGAGCAGACCGATCAACAGTAGGGGGATAAAGCATTGCTGTCCTGCGGCTTTCTTCAGAGTGAACTAGGGCATAGGACTGTTATAGAGTAGGGAATGGAGACCTGCTAAGGACTTGAACACGTATCTGATCATATTCAATATTTAATTCTGCCAATAAATCATAAACTCTGATCTTGTCCACATGCCTCTTGTAGGCAGCAACATCCGCATCATTGGTTGGATGATAATTGGCATAATGATCTAGCTCTTGCCACAAACTTCGAAACTCAACATAATATTGAGATATAGTCATCTCCTTCTGAGTGGTGTCATGAACCATTTTTCGAAGTTCATACACCTGCGCATCATTCCAAAGTTGACAATAAGTATCCCTTGCAGCCGACCAAATCTGTGCCGCAGTATCAAGAAGCAAATATCCCTTTGCAATATGTGACTGCATTGAGTTAAGCAAGAACGACATTATCAAAGCGTCGTTCGAGATCCACTTTGCTTAGTAGTACCTGAGGTAGTTGGCGTAGCAGAAGTGCCGTTGATATGTCCCGTAAGCCCTTGGCCTGCGATGGTCAAGAATGCCGATTGAAACCATATCAAATAATTTATACCGTCAAGCTTCACAAGCATCGCAGCAAAATTAATATAATCTATACGGCCATCCCCTGGAGGTCCAGAGCTCACAGTTGAATCCTCAGACAACATTATGTCTCAAAATTCGACTCGAAGAGTGTAAATGGAGAGATCAAACCACCAAAAGTTGCCAAAAAAGGCCAAAATTTTGATGGAAGCCTTTGATAATAGGTTGAAGTTGTCCTCCAAGAGAAAAACCAAATCAGATCAAGGGAAGGAAAAAAATCGAATTTTTCCAGGGTTTTGAAAACCTGAAAAAAAAATTCGATAATTCTGATTTTTTTCCCAAAGAATCTGAAAAAAATATATGGTGATCCACGAACTGCAGTACTTTGGTCTTCAAACACGAGAGGATAGTCCGGCGGCAAGGTACAAAACAATCTCAAACAAGAAGACCCAAAAAATCGCAGAAGAGGTTGAACCACCTATCGCAGATTGCAAAGAAGCTTTAATTTATCTCATAGAGGTGAGGTTTAGGGCAGACACTAGATTCAAAGAATCACCTCATTAGTGCTGCCCTATGCTGTGAAAGAAAGCAAAGACGAAGGTGGGAAGGAACTGCGGTGGGGTGAGAGAAGAGAGAGAGAGAGAAGAACGTAAAAGAAACTAGGGTTAGGGTTTCAGTTCAGCCCTAGCTCTGATACCATGTTGAGAGAGAAAAAAACTGAACTAAATGCTTGGTTAGGTCAATGTGACCCCAAGCTATCTATTTATAATAAAGCCAAAAAGGCCAAGAATTACAATATTGCCCTTATTGCTACTATTCATAAAATAATAAAGAAAATAGACAAATATGCCCCTATCGTCTAAAGACTCTCAACATTTGGCCTAATTAGCATATATATTGGAGCCTAAGAGAGCAATTTACATTCTAAATCGACAATCGAATGTTAAAGTCTTGCTCAAGATCACTCTCCCAGGGTGATTTTGATGGACAGCAGCTCTTCCTGTTATTCTTAATGGAGGTGTTAAAAGATCCAAAAAAGTATAGGCTGGTATTATACCTGTTGCAATCAATGAGTAAGAAAAGTACTATCAGACATCATCTCTTCAGCTGCTATCCCTGCTTGTGTATCTTTTCCCTGGTTATTCTCATGCTTGATCCGCTTATGATGTAGTGATCAAGAATAGAGCATTAAATAGCAGGATTGAGGTAGCTTTTTCTTAAGTAAATGCATACAATTTATTGCTAAAGTGGTTTTTGACTCTCTCTCTCTCTCTCTCTCTCTCTCTCTCTCTCTCTCGGCAGGTCGAGATAAAGAATCTGAATTCCTTTTCTTCAGTGAATAGGGCCATTGACTTTGAGATTGCAAGGCAGGCTCTTCTCCTAAGTGAAGGTCAGGATGATCAGATTGTGCAGGAAACTCGTCTTTGGGAAGAAGGCTCTCAGGTTCACCATTATGTTCTTTCATTTACAAGCTGACAATTGAGCATGTGCACTCGACATTAGTCATTTTTATCCTTCTTGTCCTTCACTTACTTCTTGGGCTTTGTCTAGAAAACAGTTACAATGAGGAAAAAGGAAGGACTTTCAGATTACCGATACTTTCCAGAGCCAGACTTGCCTGGGGTTACTCTTACTAAAGAATATGTTGATAGCATTAGTAATTCGTTGCCCGAACTTCCAGAAGCAAAGCGCAGAAGGTATGAAGAGATGGGACTCAGCATGCAAGATGTTCTTTTCCTTGCGAACAATGTGAATGTAAGTTCTGCAGTCATGAAGGACTTTAGTTATCATGGCGTCTTTTAATATAATTCTTTCCTAAAGCTGGACACCTCCTGGGAGCTGCCTAAGGCAAAACTATACCAGTGTAGAACGAATGAAATGGAAGCCAGTGGCTAAGGAAGGAACGTTATTGGCATATCAGACTGACATAATAAAGGGAAAAAAAACCAAAATTGGATGATGTGAGTTCTATATGTCATTTGTTACAAAGACTCCACTTGGTGTTAATGAACAAAATTTCTCGAATGTGACTTCCTGATAAAATCTTGTCCAAATCCTTCACCTGTATTTCATTTTTCTATACTGAAGGCCAATACTTTCTGAAATATATTGAGGAAGGATAGAAACACATTGGTTGCTTACCTTGAATCATAGTCTCTGCATGCACTGTGTTTGCTTCTGTTTTCCGAATTCAAGGATTGATCACTGGTTACTGACCTTGAGGTGTACTAGTGTTTGGTGGTCTAAACACGCTTCTATAATGAAGAGGATGGTAGAGTCACCTGACATTTTTTTTGCCTTTTCATTGGTGAAGGTAGCTGAGTTTTTTGATGCAACTATTGCAAAGGGTGCTGATGTGAAGCTGGCAGCCAACTGGATAATGGGCGATATTGCTGCCTATTTGAAAAATGAAAAGTTATCCATTGACGAGATTAAACTTACGCCTCAAGAGTTGGCAGAGCTGATAGCCTCTATTAAAGGAGGGACAATTAGTGGGAAGATAGGAAAAGAGGTGAAACATATTCTCAAACATATGCATTCCAATTCTCAGTATTATTTATTGACTAATTTCGTTGATAGTTATTGGGTTCTGGGACTTGTGCTTCTGCAACTTGTTGCGTCAATAGATCAGTGTCTTTTGTCAAATACATGGGGCTCTTGCTACAATTGTGGTTGGATCTTTCTACCCTAAAATGACCATGATTTGTCCTGTTATATTTAACTATTAAATTTGGGGATTCGGGTTTTCTATTTTTCTTCGAGAATAAGTACCGTATTTGTTTGTGAGTGTTACGTTAGTATTGTTGGACAAATCTGTCTTCTGACTGTTAAGGGTTCTTTGTCTTTCCTGATTATTGGAAAGGGTGGAAAGTTTTCTTGTAGAACAGATCTCGATGTTGCTTTTATCATTCATTTTGGTGCAGATATTGTTTGAGCTAGTGGCTAAAGGTGGAACAGTGAAGGGAATGATTGAAGAAAAGGACCTGGTCCAGGCAAGTTCTTTTCTCTACTGTTCAGATCCTGGGTGGATGTGGGTGCAGGCAGGCATGTGTATTTGTCAATACATGCGCGTGTGCTTCACTTTCTAAGTGTGTAGGTACACATATGGCTGTATATTCCAAAGGTGTACATGGTGAATTCGGTGGACAGATCAACCAGTCTTGCCAATAGTTTCGCCTTTGTGTTCTGTTGAATCAGTTGTCTTGGAATTGAACAATTTGTGACATTTACTCCAGCTGGAATTCTCTGTGCAATATGATTTGGATGAGTTAATTTAATTTGCTGTTGATAGCATTCGCGGTTCTTACCCTGCTGCTCTTCTATTTTGGTCCATTTTTGGTCTTTGATAATCTGCAAAAACTCATTCTCTGTAAGAACTAAGCATCAGTGTAGCATGTGACTCTCAGAATGTATATTCAATGGCTTTTAAAAGTAATTAGTGCTTCCTGAGAGGCAACATTGTGTCGCGTAGGAGCCTTCTCAATTGTCCAAGAATGGGCTGCTACTCTGCTCCTTTTATTCTTTCGTTATACAAGATTTGCGACTAGTTTCTGGAACTTCTTTTTGGTGTATCGTGTGTCACACATAATATTTAACTTCTCCTCATGAGCAATAATCCTGTTCACTAGGAGGTTCATCACAACCCATCAATTGCTGTATAGAGATGATTGTTGTCGGATAGAGTTCTTCACGAATCTATTACCAGAACTGTGCATCTCTGAATATTTTGTGTTGGAGTTGGTGCCATTATCCCCTCGGATGTTTACTCATAGTGTAAAGTATCAGATCACTGATCCAGCTGAGATTGAGAAGATGGTGGACAAAGTGCTTTTAGATAACCCCAAGCAATTGGAACAGTATCGTGGAGGCAAAACTAAGCTTCAAGGCTACTTTGCAGGCCAGGTATAAGAAAGTTCGCTACCCAGGAAAAGAAGCTCCACTGTTGTGTTTTGTCCAATTTGCTACTTCAGTTGGAAGAAATTCTGACTAGCTTCCCATGTGCAGGTGATGAAAGCATCAAAGGGCAAAGCGAACCCAGGACTCCTAAACAAGATTCTTCTCAAAAAATTAAATGCAAAGAACTGATGACTTCATTGAGTTGGTGTTTATGTTGTTCTCCCCACTTGGGATGATGGGTCTTGGGAGACAATACTCATCGGCTGTGGATCGTTGTTGTGCGAGGCGTATCGCTTTATATGTTGAGGAAGATTACTTATATTTGGGTCGCAATGGTAGTCTGCAAACTTCTCAAGTCATAGATATCTCATGCAACGCAGTGTGTACGCCATTTAGGAGGATGAAAGGCCGGAGGTACTGCCAACTCTCTCTTCAGCTCTCCAGCTCTCGAGCTCTATTTTATTGGCTGCTTCTTTTGGTGGTAGCCTATAGAGGATTGAATAACATCAAATGTGAAAGTTGACTACGATCCTTACTCTCTGTACATTTATTTTTCTATAATCTTTTGAATAAAATCTTTTAGTTAACAGATTTATTTGGGAGATTTTCCATTTTATGCTTTGAGTTCTTGTTTGAACGATGCCTGTTCTTTCTCCCCCGTACCATGCCATTTTGTGGTTGTCCTCCGGCACTTCAAGTTTAGTACAGTAGCATGTTAATTTGTAATATGAAGTGACTTGCTTCTGCAACAAATATGGAAATCATTGCTGCATTAAGTAAATGAAGTCTTGTTAGTTGAGTGCTCTTGCGCGCTGGCTTCAAGCTGGAGGCCGCGAATTGCATCTCACTTTGTTGTTTGTTTTTATAATTTAAGTAAGGAGTATAAGGCTGGTTCAAAACTGATTCGGTCCTGGAACTGGATCCGCTGGGCCTATTTTGATGGCCCAGGAAAGGGCCCGTGTGGTGGGATAGCGTGAATGCAACATTGAAAAGACACGGTCGAACAAACACAAATTGAAACTTCGTCGCATCAAAGCGGAATACGTAATTTCGCGGAACTCAAACTTGTGGACAAGAAAATTTAAAAGAAAAAAAAAATCAAATTGGTTGTTTTTATACTGACGGATATGGATATGTTGTTGTTCGTTCATTTTTTCCCTCTCTCTCTCTTGGTGAATACAAGATGCTAGCACAGGTGGCTTAAGAGATTCAACACTTCCAATTTTGTCTCCACTGGGAATAAGTGGCAAACTCAAAGGCGGATTAGAGAGATTTCATGTGCCTGAGAATGTTCTAAGACCAAAATTAGCCAACCAATCAGCGGGCTAGTTGCATTCTCTCAAGACATGGCGCACTTGAATAGAATGATATTACTTAGATTTCATGAAGAATACTTCTGTGCAGTGTGCTAACCTGAATCAAGGTCTAGATGATGTTGAGGAGAGGAATTAGCATCACATAATTCTATAATAGTCAGCTGTGAAGTTGACCTAAAATTTCAGATTGGGCCGTGAAAAATGACCAATATTAGATGTGCTAAAGTGGAAGCTCCACTTCGGAGATTGATTTTTGGATAGCATAGAAAGTTAAAGCGAACGATTTACGTAATCGAATGTGGACGTTAGTAAGTCTTCTCTTTAGGTCCAGATCTCGAATTTATTTTGAAAAGTTTGACTAATGCACTGTTGTTCCCACTGCAAAGCCGCCCCCAATGGAGCTGATTCCTTTTTCCTCTAATGCCCCGCAGCTTCCACATGATTTACCTCCCATCCCCTTCCTTCGGAGCCCGATGTGCCGCCTCTGATCTGATCTTGCTCAAGAATGCCGGGATCATGGCTGTTCCATCCCCTTCCTTTTGTGTCAGATGTTGACACGAGCACAAGGACAACCTCTGAGACTTTCCACTTGCTGAGCTCTTCTTGGATGGATTACGATGAAATCTCTGACCATCACATGCCAACATGAGAAGTTGGACGAATGAATCACTTGCTAATGACCCTTTGTGGAGGAATGCGATGATGACCAATGCTGCCGACGATGGTCCCATACCCGTCCAAGTATTTCTCAGGACATCCAAGCTCGACGGCAGCCACGACAGTGCAGATGAGAGAGTCTGTATGTGGTTGGTTTCTCTTGCCCTTTTGGTATTATTTCAAATGCCTGATTTCATTGTCTTTGATTACCCTCTCTCAAGGAAAATGCTTAGCTTTTTATTTGAGATTATTTTTTCATGGATCCAGCGAATGATATTTTATTTTATTTTTCTTTCTATTCTTCTATTTTTCGACTACTTGTTAAAGTTTTTGAAATAAATGCGTTGAAGAATTTTAAATGTCACTATAAAATTTCCTCACTATGCTCATTGCTGCAGTAAAGTAGATTTCTTCGAAGTATGAAAGCACATTGTTTTTATTAATGTTTTGCAAACTAATAGGCGAATAAAAATGTGCAACTAAAAATGTATTGATGAATGTGAAAGAATAGAACAGGAGCATGATTTTTTAACCTCCTCATTTATAGAAAACACTACCCACGTGCGATATCGCCGCATGGAGAGTAAGGAAGCCTCGTGATGCAAATCCATCCATTGATTGAGCGACCTATTAAGTATACTTTATATGTCGTTACTTATTTTATGTACTTCCATTGTCTAATCAAATCAGGAATTACAAATTTCATAATGATCATCACTCAATTCACATATACATGATAGAATTGATTTATGAGCTTTCCTTGAAAATGAAAATGCTTTGAAAATTATTTATTATGACAATTGTCTTATTTTTCATAATGATCATCATTCAATTCACATACACATGATAAAATTGATTTATGAGCTTTCCTTCGAAATGAAATGTAGCATCCTCGCTCCAGATGCTACCGTTAGAGTCGTGACGCCTAGGTCGTCACAACTATTTGTTCTTACTATAGATCGTTGTTTTCATGCAGCGAAAAGATATAGGGGTTACAAAGAAATCTAAATAGACACGTCAGTCTTGGCAAACGTACGCTTATAAAACTACAAAAGATGGCTATCCATTATATTTTCTTATTTATTTACATTTGGTAGCCTGGGTAAGAACATGAGTGTCGCGACCCTCTAAAAAAAATTTTAAATTGTAAAGGGGGGGTTAACGGATTATTAGGTTAATTAGATTTAACTAACCTAACGCGGACCCTCCCAAGCCCTACCGAATCGCAACTTTGGTTTTTGTTTAAATGATTTTAAAATTTGGAGTCACCACTAATCGTTCTTGGTAGGTCGATTAGAAACCTAAATAAATTAGCGGGAGAACTAATTTATTCCTGCGAACCAAAGATTAGGAGCTCGGGGACTTGGTTACACTAGTTAATTAAAACTAATGCCCTTTCGGTACCTGAATTTCATGGATATCATAATTCGGCAACTCAGACATGGTTTATTCCTAAGGCTCTAGTAGGGTATTCTCTTTTGTGTTTTCACTTTTTAAATAGGATGCATGGATGGTATATATTTTTATTTGTTATATTTTTTTAAGTGTTAAAGATTCCCTGAAGCCGAAAGAGGGAGTGTGTTAACGACTTCTGTGCAGTATTACGACCTACTTATCTTTTGGGTCTGATGATTCAAAAATTAAATTATAGGAAGTACATGACAGTGAATAAACACCTCCAATGGGAGGCCTAGCATTGGCTTGGCTCTTCCCTTTGGGATTTAAGGTACAAGTATTTAAGTTGCAAGTATTTAAACTACTGTAAGTAAAAACCTCTAATGGGAGGCTAAGCATTGGCTTGGCTCTTCCCTTTGGGATTTAAGGTACATGTATTTAAGTTGCAGGTATTTAACTACTGTAAGTAAAAACCTCCAATGGGAGGCTAAGCATTGGCTTGGCTCTTCCCTTTGGGATTTAAGGTACATGTATTTAAGTTGCAGGTATTTAACTACTGTAAGTAAAAACCTCCAATGGGAGGCTAAGCATTGGCTTGGCTCTTCCCTTTGGGATTTAAGGTATAGGTATTTAAGTTGCAGGTATTTAACTACTATAAGTAAAAACCTCCAATGGGAGGCTAAGCATTGGCTTGGCTCTTCCCTTTGGGATTTAAGGTACAGGTATTTAAGTTGCAGGTATTTAACTACTATAAGTAAAAACCTCCAATGGGAGGCTAAGCATTGGCTTGGCTCTTCCCTTTGGGATTTAAGGTACATGAATTTAAGTTGCAGGTATTTAACTACTATAAGTAAAAACCTCCAATGTGAGGCTAAGCATTGGCTTGGCTCTTCCCTTTGGGATTTATGGTGCAGGTATTTAAATTGCGGATGGACTTTGTCCTCTCCATTCTGGGGTATGAATTCTTTAAAATAAAATACAACGAATTGATTCAACAATTTGAAATTTGTGCGCGCTTGAGGACTCCTCCAAGACGATTTTGTGCTTCCATAGGGTTGACCATTGATATAAAGCTGCGGCTTCCTGACATAAAATAGAGTGAAATGTCAGTATACAAAATATGTGCTAATCTGCATCTAAAACCAGAAGAGTGGAAAGAGTACTTATCTCCCATTTTTTTGGGAGGGATTTCTATAATTGATTTTCGCTCTCTATGTTCCCAATATAGAGAGTTTCTTTTGAATTAAGAAGGACTTTTAGTCACAGATCAGTTGAGAAATCGGTGGACAGCTTAGGAGCTTGTCTGAGCCGATTTTTGCATCTCTACGAGATTTTTGCTGTTGACGTAGAGATATCCTTCTCCTGACATAAAATATGGAAAAAAAAGAGATGGAGAAAGTGTATACAATTTGTGCTAATTTGCAAGTAAAACCATAAACAAATGAATAAATAAAAACACTTAGCTCGAATTTGCTTGCTCGTTGACGAGGAAGAACTCTTGATTTATATTGATCGATGAAGGAATTTGTGATGATAACCCCTAGCTTTAAACTTCCATCATCTTCAAAATTCTCTCTCTTTTGGTATTTTCTTTCTCTCAAATTTTTCTTCAATCTCCCAAAACTCTCTCAAACATCCAAAATTTTCTCTCAACAAAAAAATCCTCCAAACACTTCAAATTTTCTCTCCCAAAAAAATTCCCAAACACTTCAAATTTTCTCTCCAAAAAATCCTCCAAACACTTCAAATTTTCTCTCCAAAAAAAAATCCTCCTCTCAAGCTCACTTCTTCCTCCTTTTATAATCTACTCATCTATCTCCCATTCTAATTTTTCCACTAACTCTATCTCCCATTCTAATTTCTCCACTAACTCTTCTTCATTTTCATCTTCCATTCTCCATCTCTATCTCACATTCTAATCTCTCCACTAACTCTTCTTTATCTTCATCTTCCCTTCTCCATATTTATCTCCCATTCTAATTTTTCCACTAACTCTTCTTCATCTCCATCTTCCCTTCTCTATTCTTATCTTCCATTCTAATTTCTCCACTAACTCTTCTTCATCTCCATCTTCCCTTCTCTATTCTTATCTTATTTTCTTCATCCATCCTTCTCCAACTTCTCTTCTTCATCTCCTCTTCTCCATCTTCCCTTCTCTATTCTAATTTATTCACTAACTCTTCTTTTTGTTATTTGTAAAATAATCATTCAAGAGTTAGGTATTTGCACTCTAGTCCTTGAATTTTAAGTATTTACAATTCAGTCCATGAAAAAATATATTTCTTTAAGTCCAAATCTCCTCACAATTTTTGACACACCAAAATTTACCACATGTCAAATTTAAGCTCATTTCTTGTCGCTGAAAATAATGCAGAATTTAATTAAAGCCCTTTTGCAAAATTGAGTCATTCTGGGTATAATTGAGCCAAGATGAAAATTTAAAATATTAGAAGACAATGTCACAACTCATAAAAAGTGAAAATTAAAAATAAGTTGGCTCAAATTAAATTTTTTTAGGCCCGATTCGAGATTATACTCGTGAAGGAACATGTGACTCGAATTGGATTTTTCTGAATTTGCGATGGCCAATATGAAAATAGATTTAAAATAAAAATATTAACTATCTTTGTGTATTTTTTTGGCCTCAAATGTTAATTTTCCAAAATTTTCAAGTATTTTTGTATTATTTTTTTTTAAAAAATTAAATATATATAATATGAAAATTTATTTTTTGTTCAAAAATGGTTGCCTAGGCTTGGCCAAGGCTTCCAAAGTTGATTTTTCAATTTTCTCATTTTTTCTTTATTTTTCATGAATTTTCGAAAATAAAAATACTTAAAAATACTGAAAATATGAAAAATCATGTTTTGGTCAAAATTGGTTCCCTAGGCTTGGCTAAGGTCCCCCAAAGTTGATTTTTCAATTTTATGAATTTTTATGTATTTTCTACTAATTTTAAAAGAGAAAAGGTGATTGAAAATCAGGTGTCAACAATGAGGAGACTAATGTTGGGGACTAACATTGAGCCTAACCCAACTATAAATGTTGCTAATCATCTCTATGTTAACAGTCATCCAAATGTCGTGACCTTTACCAAGGTTCACGGGCTTCCAAAAATGTCACGCCATTCGCTCGTCCAATCACACCTAAGTCATTGTTTCGGTCGGCCCACCTCCGGCTGCCCCATCACTCGGAGCATCCCCACCATCGCCCTCGTCGTCCTCGTCAAAAAGCTTGCGAGGTAGTGGACCCTCGCACTGTCTGTCGATATTAAGAAATATTGACACATACTGGGTCACCTGATGGGCCATGCTCACGGCTACGTCGATAGTCACTGTGGCGACGACGCGAGTGAAGGTCATGTTAGGGACGTTGGGCAGAAGAAAGTCCTGGGACTCAAATTCAATGGAGATGGGAAGGCCGTAGTGGGGCCCAGGTGGAAAGGAAAACGAGTGAAATAGCACTTCATTAAAAGACGAATTAGCACCCACAAAGACCTCCCCTTCCTTGCTTCGTAATGGACTTTTGGTCTTGGATATTTTTAAGATTTATTCTGTCTTATTTGGGGCTAATGCTTAGTTTGGATTATACTTGGGTTTTAGATAACTCGTTGGTGGCTTACCCCCTAGGGCTCCCATGACTCAAGCGTCTACTTCTAGGATTAACTTCGAATGTAGATCGGTCATCCACTACATCACTAGCGTAGAGCATTAGTTGAGTATGTGTTCAGCACCTATGTTATTATTCTTCCTGCTACTAAGAAGACACTGGGTAGGGTGTTCTCGCCCATCTTCACTTCCCAAACTCCTTAATTTTCACTCATGTCAGCCCCTTTTTATCGTCAGGGTGCAATTCCTTTGGCAATAGGATTCTCGTTTCTCTACAGTTAATTCATCAGAGTGGCGCAACTGAAGCGTGGTGGGCCCATAACCTACAGGTCCCAAGATCGAAACTTGGCTCTGATACCAAAACCAATAGTAGCATCCTGCTTTGAATGCTAACGTCAGAGTTGTGGCGCCCAGGTCGCCACATCAGATTATCTTCAAAATTATTTTCATGCAACGAGAGCCTAAGTACGTCACTAAGGGACAGTAAGAAATCGAAATTGCTAAAGTTTCCACACAACATCAAGTGCTTTAGATTATCAACAGCCATAAGTTTATAGGGTTACATTAGCCAGTTCATACGTTAGTTTCAGAAAATATATACATAACCAGGGTAACCACCTAGCCCGATTACACATAGCCCACTACTATTGGTCGATCCCCAAGTGCCAAAATGCCGCGACTCCATACTAACCTTACAGTCTTTCAAAAACTAACCACCAACCCTCCGATCACTTCCTAAGCTCTCGCCTCAGTCGGTCCACCTCCAGCAGCCCCGTCATCGTCACTACCGCCTCCATGGAAGAAGTCATGGGGAATCTGTCTTTCTCACTGATCGTCGATCACCAGAAAGATCGACACAAAATGGTAAACCCTCAGAGCCATGCCGACTCCAACATCCATAGTAAGCATAGCGATCACGCAGGTAAAAGAGATCCCGTGGTCATTCGGAACCTCAAAGTTGTGTGTCTTGGTCTCAAGAGTAGCGGGAAGGCCATAGCGGGAGTTATTGGAATGGACCCCATGTCTATCAATCTAAAAATCACAAATGCCACAAGTGTAAGTATCTAAGCGAGTAAACCCAACCACTCTAATGTCTATTCGGTCCATCAACCAGCCAAGTTCGCATGTGATGCAACAATAAATTTTTATGGACGATTTTCCATCTATCATGAGTTCACTCACACATGTGTGTGTATATACGAGAAAGCGTGATAGAGGCATGCATAATGTAAGTGAATGGATATTGACCTTTCGTAGGTTCCACCTACCATTGCCTTCCACGCAACTTTCAATACGTATATCGGCAATTTCCACCGACCCTCGTGGCTACTCCCCACTATGAGTTCCTCACTTTGAGGCCTCATGCTATTAATACGCGGTCCACCTGGCGCCACCAACCAGGGCATCCCATCTCCCTCTGGTAATCAAACCTCTCATCGTGGCTCCTCCTCCCCTTCACCAGGTTAGCTCATGAACTTTCATGTAATGCAAGATAAACTAAATGTACCATGCCACATGCTTCTACCGTTCCTCACGTGGATGCACTACTACGAGGGATTCGATTCTACGATTAATGTCCATTACTCAGCGTAACTAGCATTTCATTTTCATTTCTTACCGAGTCAGCTATACATGTTCGAAAGTTCCATACCGTGTTACTCAGTCCACGATAGAATTTAGCTAGATCCACCACTAATTTGCCGTGTGTCTCAACTCACTCGAGTACCAGTGTTTCTTTCTCTCTTCTTTTCGTTCCCACCTATGATCCTCCATTTACCCTGGATTCCGTGGTTCACCCTCAAGTTTAAGTACTCATGTGACTTTCCTCGGGTCAATCTGATGCACATAAGATAATTTTACGTTACCGTAATAAAGAGGGTTGGAAGTAGGATGAGTTTGGCCAGTATTAGCACCTCGCATAGGTGATAACTATCCGTCCTACCCCAGCGGGTTAGCCTACAATCCTAATAACCGATTTGTTGAAAATAGAATCTTCGCAAGAATTATCAGTGGAGTGGAATGAAAAAGGATATTGCTGAATATGTTGCCAAATGTCTCACTTGTTAACAAGTGAAAGCGGAGAACCGCAAGCCGGCAGGATTATTAAAGCCATTAAAAATTCCTGAATGGAAATGAGAACATATCCAAGAACGTCTCGCGGGAATGACTCGATTTGGGTCATTGTAGATAGACTGACCATGTTGGCTCATTTCTTATTAGTGCAAAAGGATTTGACTCTACAAAGACTCGCCGATATATACGTGAAGGATATCGTTCAATTGCACCGATGTGCCGGTGACCATAACCTCGGATCGAGATCCGAGATTCACTGCTCTATTTTGGAAGGGTCTACGAGAGGCTCTACGAATAAAACTTCAATTCAGCATCGCTTTTCATCCTCAAACGGACAGAAAAACTGAAAGGGTGATACAAATCCTTGAGGATATGTTGTGAGCATGCATTATGAACTTTAGAGGCAATTGGGACGAAAAATTGCATTTAGTCGAATTTGCTTACAATAATAGCTACCAACAGAGCATTGGCATGGCGCCATTCGAAGCGTTATATAGACGAACGTGTTAGACTCCAATCTGTTGGGATGAAGTAGGAGAACGAAGTATTATGTGACCATAATTGGTACAATTGACTATAGAAACGGTGCAAATAATACATGATCGTTTGCAGATTGCGCAGAGCCGACAAAAGAGCTACATCGATAGACGTTGATGACTGTTGGAATTTGAAGTTGGAGATTATGTCTTTTTAAAAGTGCCACTAATAAAAGGAGTATCGAGGTTTGGAAAGAGAGGTAAGCTGAACCGTCGATTCGTAGGACCATTTGAAATATTAGAAAGGATTGGGGATACGGCTTATAGGTTAGCCTTACCACCCAATCTATCACATGTCCATAATGTCTTTCACGTGTCGATGTTGAGGAAATACCAACCAGACCCTACTCATGTGATAGACCACGATACGGTGGATGTGGATGAACATGTGTAGTATGAGGAGAAACCAATGGAAATATTGGATAGAAGGGAACAGGTTCTGAGAAATAAGGTCATTCCACTAGTTAAGGTGTTATGGCAACTCCATAATATGGAGGAAGCCACTTGGGAAAGCAAGGAACTGATGAAGCAGCAATACCAAGAGTTATTTGGCGAAGGAGTAAGGACTTAAATTGCGAGGACGCAATTCCTTAAGGGGGGAGGAGTTGTAGCATCCTGGAAAATGATTCCCCATTTATTATTATGTAATTGTAAGACATAGCTATTGGTGAGGTAATGGTAACTGAGGTTAGTATCCAGTCCCTAAATGAGCATCCTCTGGGAATAGCTGCTTAAGATCATTGAAGGGAAGTCGATAGAAGTAGAGGTGGTTTGCCATTTAATTAGTTCTAAATAATGGGAAAACAGATGAAATGGAATAGAAAGCTAACTTGTTGCGAGATGTACTCGCGGCAGATTGAAGAGAAAATAATCGGAATCCACCCCTCTCTTACGAAAATTACTTGGGACACGCCATGAAAGTATTCGTATGCGGTTTTGACAGCCTAGCCGACTAGGAAACGTACGACGACACTTAAGCAGCAAACTGATTAATCAGGAAATTCATTTACTGGTTAGGACAAGACATAATAAGGCGAGGTGAACCACTCATGTGCTAGGACGAGGTATTTTGCAAAATCGAAATGTGTGCTGACGTTACACTAGGTCCCCGATACCATACCTTTTGAATAGGGTATGGAATGTGGCTTTAATCCCAAGATACACTCAAATGGAGATTGACGAAATTAAGGTGATGAACCTCAATTAAACAGAGCACGAGTTGGAGGCGGAATTGAGAGAGTGTCATGGATGTTGGGGGCAATGTGCATGAGAAGAGAAAGTTGCCATTTGGCATGGGACTTCCCAAGGGTTCACCGAACAGTAATCATAAGCATGGAAAGAAGAGAAGTTATCATGTCTCACTTCCTTCGTGAAGTTCGCTGGGGAGCAAACCTTCATAGGTGGAGGAGATAAGAGGAAAGTGGAAAGGAGAGTTACATGTGGTCTTTCACTGGGAGAGGGAAGCAACTTTTCTCATCCAACAGAAAGCTCTCGGTTTTGAGCTATTTTCGCTGCCAGCAACAACCGGCTCCACTGACGACGACCACGCTGTAATTTGACGCCCCAGCAACACAGGCGAGTTAAAATCTACCCCTCTCACTTTCTTTTCATTCCATTATATACAGCTGTGAAAGCTTGTGATGGATGGGTAGCTCGAACAAGAAATTGACAGGAGAGACTCGGCTGAATTACAACCGATGCCTTGAATAATTGTTAGCTTGGAATGGGTGGAATCCGAGTGATGAAGAATAAGACTGAGTACGAGTGAGCCAACATTTCTATCTAGCCTTCTTTGTTTCACCCCGTAAGAACTTAAACAGAAAATAGTCTATGCCCCTAAGAGATAGTTGTGGCTTCGGTAAAAAAAAAAATGCTAGAAGCATGGGAGGAATAGAATTACCACTGCTGCTATGTATTTGTCAACTATTTTTAACAAATCGGTTATTAGGATTGTAGGCTAACCCTCTGGAGTAGGACGGATAGTTATCAACTATGCGAGGTGCTAATAGTGGCCAAGCTCATCCTACTTCCAACTCTCTTTGTTACGGTAATGTAAAATTATCTTATGTGCGTCGGATTGAACCAAGGAAAGTCACATGAGTACTTGAACTTGAGGGTGAACCACAGAATCCAGGGTAAAGGGAGGATCATAGGTGGGAACGAAAAGAAGAGAGAAAGAAACACTGGTACTCGAGTGAGTTGACATGGCAAATTAGTGGTGGATCTAGCTAAATTCTACCGTGGCCTGAGTAACACGGTATGGAACTTTCGAACATGTACAGTTGACTCGGGAAGAAATGGAAATGAAATGCTAATTACGCTGAGTAATGGACATTAGTCGTAGAATCGAATCCCTCATATTAGGGCATCCACATGAGGAATGGCATAAGCATGTGGCATGGTACATTTAGTTTATCTTGCATTACATGAAAGTTTATGAGCTAACTTGGTGGAGGGGAGGAGGAGCCACGATGAGATGTTTGATTACCCCGAGGGAGACGGGATGCCCTGGTTAGTGGCGCTAGGTGGACTGCGCGGTAATAGCGCGAGGCCTCGGAGTGAGGAACTTGTGGTGGCGAGTTGCCATGAGGGTCGGTGGAAATTGCCGATATACGTATTGAAAGTTACGTGGAAGGTAGTGGTAGGTGGAACCTACGGAAGGTCAACATCCATTCACTTACATTATGCATGCCTCTGTCACGCCTTTTCATATATGTACACATGTGTGAGTGAACTCATGATAGATGGAAAATCGTCCATAAAAATTTATTGTTGCATCACATGCGCACTTGGCCGGTTGATGGACTGAATAGACATTAGAGTGGTTGGGTTTACTGGCTCAAATACTTACACTTGTGGCATTTGTGGTTTTTAGATTGATAGACATGGAGTCCATTTCGATACCTCCCGGTTTGGGTTATGGCCTTCTTGCTACTCTTGAGACTGAGACGCGCGACTTTGAGGTTTCGAACGACCATGGGATCTATTTTACCTGCGTGATCACTACGTTTACTGTGGATGTTGGAGTCGGCATGGCTCCGAGGGTTTACCGTTTTGTGTCGATCTTTCTGGTGATCTACAGTCAGCGAGAAGGACCGATTCCCCATGACTTTTTCAATGGAGGTGGTAGTGACGATGACGGGGCTGCTAGAGGTGGGGCGACTGAGGCAGGAGCTTAGGAAGTGATCGGAGGATTTGTGGTTAGTTTTTGAAAAACCGCGAGGTTAGTATGGAGTCGCGGCATTTTGGCGCTCGGGGATCGACCGATGGTAGTGGTCCATGTGTAATCAGGCTAGGTGGTTACCCAGGTTATGTATATATTTTCTAAAATTAATGTATGAACTAGCTAATGTAACCCTATAAACTTATGGCTGTTGATAATCTGAAGTACTTGATATTGTGTGGAAACTTTAGCAATTTTGATTTCTTATCGTCCCTTAGTGACGCACTTTGGCTCTCGCTGCATGAAAATAATTTTGAAGATAATCTGATGTAGTGACCTAGGCATGTCACTAAGAGATGGTAAGAAATTGAAATTGCTAAGGTTTCCACACAACATCAAGTACTTTAGATTATCAGCAGCTATAGGTTTATAGGGTTACATTAGCTAGTTCATACGTTAGTATAACCTGGGGTAACCACTTAGCCCGATTACATATGGACCACTACTATCGGTCGATCCCCAATCGTCAAAATGTGGCAACTCCATACTAACCTCGCGGTCTTTCAAAAACTAACCACCAACCCTCCAATCACTTTCTAAGCTCCCGCCTCAGTCGCCCCACCTCCAGCAGCCCTGTTATCGTCACTATCGCCTCCATCGAAGAAGTCATGGGGAATTGGTCCTTCTCGCTGACTGTCGATCACCACAAAGATCGACACAAAACGGTAAACCCTCAGAGCCATTGTCGACTCCAACATCCACAGTAAACGTAATGATCACGCGGGTAAAAGAGATCCCGTGGTCGTTTGGAACCTCAAAGTTGTGCGTCTCGGTCTCAAGAGTAATGGGAAGGCCATAGCGCGAACCATGAGGTATCGGAATGGACCCCATTTCTGTCCATCTAAAACTACAAAAACCACAAGTGTAAGTTTACTTAGCAAGTGAATTCAACCACTCTTTCGCTCATTCGATTCAACACATTAATTCGAATCACAGGTAGACCAGTCTACAAAAACTCAATTAAAGTAATGGTTAATTGATTGTAGTGCTTATGGTGTGCATATGGATGAATGCATATACTCCAATGCAACTCACTTACCATTTTCACACGTGAGTCTCACCGCCGACTCAAGATTTTCAATACCTTGGCTTCTAATGCCGATCCTCAAGGTAACTCCCACCTTGAGATCCTCACTCCGAGGCTTTGCGTAATATACCACACAGTCCTCTTGGCATCACTAGCCAAGGCATCTCGTCTCCTTCGAGGAATTTATGTATACCATTTTTCTTTTAATCTGTGGCCCCTCCAACCCCTTTCACCATATGCGTGAAATGATGCATGCAAATGCGTGTGATTGCACACGTTAATATACTACACATGCCCAACTTATTATGCACGGCAGATTCATATACATTACACATGCTCAGTTTAATATACACTACAAATTTAATAGAAGTCCATCGCATCAAAGGCCATATTTGACGTGCTCGTAGGACTCACGAGAGGATTCCAAGTGCACAACACTTCAAGTTTAATTTCGTATTTCTCACGTTGGTTCTTGGACTCTATTACCGCAACTCATTACCTGACTAACACGAATGAATATATTATTTTCTTTCCACTTAATTCAAGATAGCAACAAACTATTTGAACAGATTAAGACTAACAATGGTCGTCGAATATCTCTGCTCGATGCTGAAGTCCACGGCCATTCCCCATTACCTGACCAAGATCTACTTCTGCCACTAAGTTACGGCTTGCAATTAAACACAAACAGCAGCACTTGGCAAATGCTTCACACTCGATATTCAAGAGTATAATTCGTCGAGCTACCCTTAGTCTTATATGGAGCCTTGATTAGTTCCTAATTTTTCATATTACATGCATTTTATATCCGCGGCCCTTGCAACTCTACTGTCAATTCTCCTCGTTGTCCAGAACCAGCTTCAACTTTGATCCACCTAGCATAATCTAACGGTAACCTTGCCTCCCACCGAGCTACCCACGTCGAGCCAAACTAGATCCGTCACACTCTTGTCTTCTTCAAGCAATTGCCTACCGTATGCCTTACCACATGAACAACAAAATACAACCCCGATGTCCTTTCCACTTCATCGTCCCTAGCTATCAACTAGGTCCGTAACACATCACGAAACATACGACAATGCAGGGAATTACACCTACCCACTGAACTGGTGTATATGGTTTTCCATGGCTGAACAATGTAATGGAACGAAGGAAAGTGAGAGGGGGATGAATCACTTGCCTGGTTCGTTATTCACAGGAAAGACGCAATGGTTTTTAGCAAATGCAGGGTTATGGACGACGACGACGACGGCATCCGCGAGCGGTCTTCTGCTGTATCTCTCCCAAGAGCAAGAAGGCGTCCCTTTTATTTACTCTTTTTTTTTTCAATTCCACTCTCTCCCTTCCGGCGGATTTCCCAAAGAGAGAACAAGGGATGGTAATCCCTTACGTGTGCCACGACTGTGTTTTGGGGGGAGAAAAATGAGGGGTTATTGGCCAAGTGTCCTCTTCCTCTCCCTTCCATGCGACCCCTCCATTCTCATTTCAGATTGAGAATAGTCACACCCCCACTTGCCCTGCTTGGTCTAATCATCTCTAATTTTCGTTTGCAATTTTTTTCCCTTTATTCCTTCCCCCCACGCGCTTGGCTGTGATAACTTGCATTGTGATCATCCAATCACGTTATTTCGGTTGTCTAACTTGTATTCAAAACCATTGGCCTCGGTTTCCATCTAACCGAAATTTTCATTGTCATTATTACTATCATTTTCAAAGGACTTACCAAATTGTTTGATAAAATATACACTATCCGGTTGACTAAACTCTTCGTAATTCTTAGCCAATTTCTTCCCATAATGTGTTTGAAATAACTACCATACAAGAAATGGAATTTGGTCAAGTCCCCTATTACTCATTGTGAATAGATTTCACAACAAGTCAGCTTTCTAATCCATTTCGTTTATTTCTTCATTGTTTAAAACTAATTAAATGGTGAATTGCCTTTGCGTTGATAGGCTTTCCCTCAATGGTCCCGGACGGCTAGTCTCGAAGAACGTTCATTTAGGATTTCAATACCAACCGCAATTACAATTTACTTTGCTAGTAACTATGTTTCACCGTTATATAACAGTAATCGAGGAAACTATTTGAAGGGAACCATTCCCACGATATATACGCAGCGGATTACACAGAATTAACAAGCCCAAGAAACTTACTTGAATCACTGATCGGAGAAGCATATCACAAAACGGACATACCTCGGGTTTTCACCAATTAAGTGTCGTCAATGCAGCGAGAGATTTCGTCAGTTTGACGATTCGGAGAGAAGAGCGAGAGAGATAGTTATCGTTTTCTCTGTGTTCTTCTATGAATGTATATATCGACGTCTGAAGAAGACGACGTTTTTCTAAACGTCATAAACAAACTGCCTCTTGCAGTTATTAGAAAAGGTAAGTGGCTATAATAGCCTACATGGGCGGACCACGATCCTTCCCATGCACCCTTAATTTCTAACATCTCCCACTCGCCCATGAAGGGCTATTTATTACTCACTTGCCTACGCAGGGTCAACTCCCACTCGCCCACAAAGGGTTAAAACATAACTCTCTCTTTTCTGCAAAGTTCATATTGACAAATAATCCGTGCGACCAGCATACTACGAGAGCTCGTTGCCATACATCTGTTAGGAGTATATAGCAGCTCAAATTGGGCAAATTAACTCAGAGTAGATCCAGTATGCAGTACCCTAGATCAATTAGTCACATTTACATCATATCTCTCTTGATCTCCTCGATTACTCGGATATATTGTATTCACAATCATGATTAAACTCAAATAATCACAATTGGTCGACCTGTGAACACAAAGATAGAATGTGACATCAAAACAAATTGATCTTCCTCTTCCCTTAAACCTCTCAATCTCAGTTCAGCTCGCTTTTCTAGAAATGTCCCATTAGATCGAATCAATCTCATGACCATTGGCAACACTCTAAGATAGCGAACACTAAATAGAAATCTTGAGAATAAGTAAGAGTCGTGAGGGGACTAATTTTGAGGAACTTTTATCCTCAAGAGTCTCACACGGCTTGAAAGTTGAGATCTAAGCTTTCGCGTACTCTTATTGGTCGTTTCATGCATACGTAATATGAAATACGTATTACGGTATTCTCTCCTTTCCCATGGAGCGTATGTCTTTACACTTAATACCGTACAGATGATAGTTCAGACATACTCAATGTCTAACTTGAGTTCACAAATCTACTCTCCTTGAAGGAATCATCAGAACTCACATCTGGCATCAAAGACAGATAAAGTGAAATATGTGGGCTATTTCATTTTCTGACATAATAAATACTATGTCCTCTTCTTAACACTTTGTTAAGGCAACATCTATATTTTAAGCTTGAGCTCTCAATTATCACCTAGATAATAAGCTTAAAATTGTCTCATCTCTATTTATCACATAATAAATAGAGGCGATTACCCGTGTGAGTGGGCTAATCTTTCATCTGTCCGACATACATTCTCAAAGTAATGCACTAAGCATTTATATGCATAAATGTCATGAAAAACTCATAGGCATCAATAATGATAACAAATATCATTAGATATGAACTTTGGGAAATATAAATATCTAGTACTCCAACTTCTACGCACTTCTAGAGATTTCAATATAAGGAACTAATCCATTTGTCAACACATAACCGAAAAAGATATCTCTAGGAATCAATTTCATCATAAGATTTGCTATCATTCTTTGCGTAGATATGTAATATATGTTCACATCTTTTCGTATAATCATGTTTTTCAGAATACCATACTTCGTGTCTATATGTTTGGTCTTGCAGTGGATCCTTAGTGTAAGCTCTTACTGCTTGGCTATCATAATTAACTAATAATTGAACCTGCAGTACCTTAGCAACATCTCATTGATCCAAATATCTTTCAAACCAAACACCCTCTCGAACTGCTGCTGATAACACCACGAGATCAATTTCCATCGTGGATAAAGCTATACACATTTGTTTCTTACTACTCCAAGATATGACGTCATTATTAAGTAAGAATGCAAATCCAGAGGTAGAATTTCTCTCATCTAAACCTCTTCCTCAGTCAATATCAGTATAGCCTTCAAGGCGCAAATCTCAACTTTGATTACTCAATGAATAATCAGCAGTACTATTCAGATACCTCAGGATTCTATTGACGGCAGTCTAAAGTGCTTGACCTATATAATAAATATCAAGTCTTGTACACATCATAGTGTACTTTAAGTTTCCAACAGTACTAGCATATGGAACACTTTCCATTTACTTCTTTTCATGTGAAGTCTCAGGACACAATCTGCAGCTCAAACTTTCACCTTTTGCAATAGGAGTATCCATGGGTTTGCTCTCTTGCATACGAAATCATTCAAAGACTTTCCTTATATAAGTCTCTTGTGAAAAAGATCACAATCTCTTTTAATGATATCTTGAAATCTCAATTTCAAGAATGCATGCAGCTTCACCCTTATCTTTTATCTCAAAAATTGGAACATGACCAATTCTCAACTATAGTAGCAAACTCCATATTGCTCCTAACAATTAGTATATCATCAACATATAATGATAAGATCACAAATTGATCTTTGGATCTTTTAATACATACACAATGATCTTCATCAATCATTATAATAATCATATGCCACTATAGCATTACGAAAAAGTGTACACTATTGTCTCGAAGACTCCTTAAGGCCATATATCGATCTCAAAAGTCGACATACTTTTTGTTCTTGGCCTTCTATAACAAACCCAACGGTTTGTTTCATACAAATTTCTTCTTTTTAATTCTCCATTGAGAACAGTAGTCTTTACATCCATTTGATGTAATTCAAGATCCATGTCAAAATCAGGTGAATTGAGGTAAATCTCACTACAAGGCGAGCCTTATATCTCTCAATCGAGCCATCAGCTTTACGCTTTATTTTGAGAACCCATTTGTTCCCTATGGCTTTGTGTCCATTTGGAAGATCAACCAGTTCCCAAACTTGGTTTGATTCCATTGATTCCAACTTTTCTTCAATTGCTTATATCCACTTTTCCTTACTCATTCATTTTTTTTTTTGCTCATCCTCTTCTTGTGGAGCGACCATATAGACTAACCATGAAAGCTTCTCTTTTAATGTCTAAATGTCGACGAGTCGACGGAGAATGCTTTTGCGACTTATTCGCCAAATTGGAGAACGTACACTTAGTACATCATGCTCCATTACGCTCCCACTCGGATTAGATAACGACGGCATCTTCACACCAAGTGGTTGCAATTGAGACTGGTTCGAAACAAATTCCCCACTTCTCACATTGCTCCCACTTGAATGATCTCTCTCAAATATGTCATTATCGCTATCCAAGATTTTAGATAGAGAATGGTCTTCACATATCTCGCCCTTTTTCAAAAATTCATTCACTAAGAATGTGATATCTTGTGATTCAAATTCAGTTACACTCTCACTTTCTTGCTCACCTATAACATAACTCTTTCGAGTGCTCTCGGTATCTCATGAGGATACTCTTTTTGTCCTTAAGGCCAAATTTCCCAAACCAGTGGGAGGACTCGTGCGTATAGGAAGCACATCCAAGGTCTAAGAAAATCCAAATCTTATTTTCAACCTGTCCACAACTTATATGGAGTGAAAGTAACTGATTTAGAAGGCACACGGTTAAGTATATAGATAGCAATCAGCAAACTATCACCACAAAAGGTGATTAGTAAATTAGTTTGTGCTATCACAGACATAACCATTTCTCATAGAACCTGTTTTTTCTCTTTACAACTCCATTTTTTTAGGAGTCATTGGAATAGATAACAATCTTTCTATTCCTTTTTCATCACATCGACCTCTGAACTGATCAGGTAAATATTCTCAACCTCGATCGGATCTCAATGCTTTTATTTTCATATCCAATTGATTTTCTACTAAAACTCATAAATTTCTTAAGGCAACTCATGCCTCGAATTCATGAGAAATCAAATTGACATGTCCGAAACGAGTATAATAATCTATAAATGTGATGAAATAAATAACCTCATACCTTCCTTTCATATCATTGAACCACATATATCCAAATGGATTAATTGCAAAGGAGCCTCAACTCTTATTCGTTTTCCAAATGGTTTCCTCGTTCTTTTTCCCGCCAGGCAATGCTCATAAATAGGCAAATCGACTTTTTCAATATTGCCCAATAAGCCCTATTTGGCTTATCTAATCATTCAGTGTTGGTCAATATGACCTAACCTAGCATGCCATTTATTCACATCATTATAGAGGATGTGAAAAAGGGATAACAAATATTCATGCTACTGTACTCAACAATCGGCAAAATAAAACCATCTAGAAATATCCATAATTATATTAACTTGTTCCTAACGACAAGTCATCACCATTGTTATGAAAGTTCAAACTGAAATCAAGTTTAACCAATACTAACACGGAAACTAAGTTCCGTCGAGTTTCTGGAGCATTCAACACATTATGCAGGAATAGGGTGCGACCATCGCGCATATTCAGTTGGCAAGTGCCAATCCCTTTGAGTTCCACTAAGGAATTATTTTCCACATTTTATCCACTTTGCTTCATGTGGAACTCGTTGAAATCCACGAAGGCATTTTTGTCTTTGGTTGCATGGTTTGTGGCCTCTAAGTCTATAGTCCACAAAGGACGTGGTTCAGTTACAAAAACTAAACTAGAGACTAAAGTAACACTTTTAAGTGTACAAAGGATTTCTATTTTCTTATGCTCGTCACAGTCACGAGCAAATTATCCCTTTTTGCCACTGAAAAAAAAAATATTTCACTTTTGAAATATTTTTCTTGAAAGGACGTTTTCCTTTCCCATGTCAGTTAAACTTCAATTTCTTCCTGAAGAATTTATACACTTGCCCTTTCACTTCTTAAAACCCACATTGACGCTTATGCTTAGAGCTTGAAGCCCCATGTGAGCTAGAACTAGCATAACAAATGTTGGTTTCTAGTTTGGTCGTCAAAAAGGCGATCCACCTCTAGCTCAAGATAGCGCATAGCATTCTCAAAAGTTATTACTTTTCATTGTGGATTAATTGGGTTCTCATATGCACTCAGCTATGAGACAAAGGATGGATTACTGCTTGCATTTGCTGCTTATAAATCAAAATGTGGCATGCATTTTACAGTTCACTTATCATGTTTGACACACGCTACAAAAGTTATTTCATATTCTGCCCATAGGCATCATATATATGTCAAACCATATAGTGATCTGCCTCGAGTTGGTGATCGATGTCCAACCAAACTTAGTTTTTAATGCCTCCCACTTGACTTTGGCATTTTCATAAATGCCTGAACTCATGCATAAAACCAAATTTTTTTTTATGCTACTCTGCAACATAATGCGAGCAATAGAGTTCATCGTTTTTCATGCAGCAATGCCTCTTTACACTTCTAAATTGTGCAGTATTCCCATCTTCAGGTTCTTTCATACTAGGTCAAGAGCTTCTAGTACTACATGCTATCTAGCACTTACTGGATTCTCATATTCCAGTTTTTATAATTTTCGCCGTTCAAATTCTCTCCTTCGTCAAGCTTATCTACGATATTCTAATAAGCTATAAACACTGTATCTGAACACGAAGTTCTATAGACATGCATTCACGAACTATCAATGTCTAACATTTATGCATCTATTTTACACTAACTAATTATACTAATGAATAATTTCACATAAGGTCTCAGATTCGAAAGTTCACTATGTTCCCAATCATCGTCTGAGAATCCTCGCTTGAAATTATCATTAACATAATCATTTATGTAAAATTTAGTTCACTAAAGTTACTAAAACTTTACAGAACTCCCCACTTCGAATAAAGATCATAAAACATATAATGACCTTTTATCTTGTAAACATAACATTAAATGGCATGATTTGAACTAATCCAGAAAAAATTCACGTATCAAATCATACTCTAATTCCATATTACAAGATATAAATAGCAAGTACATTACAATTTATACATGCTACCAACAACCATGCTATACACAATTTGCATGTGATTATAACCATGTAAGTCATATTCTCCATATTTCAACAAGTAGAGAAGTACATGATAAAATCATCCAATAAAACCCAAAATACGTGCATGTTGGGTTTCATACGCATTTTTTATAATTTTAAATTCAGCAAACATATCCAAATAATATATCAAAATGAAGATAATTTCGAGACGAACACAACGGTACCTCGCACGCCTCAATCAGAGCTCGGATGCTCCCATACGCGTCGGTCAAAGTTTCGGCTTGGGAAGTCAACGCGTGGTCAACGGTCAACGTTGACTTGGGGCCAAATTGCAATTTTCAAAATTTCGAGGATCAAATTGCAATTTTCGAAAATTTCGAGGACCAAATTGAAATTTTCAGAAAGTCCGAGGACCAAATTGCAATTTTCAGAAAATTTGAGGACCAAACTGAAATTTTCAGAAAGTCCGAGGACCGAATTGAAATTTTCAGAAAGTCCGAGGACCGAATTGCAATTTTCAGAAAGTCCGAGGACCGAATTGAAATTTTCAGAAAGTCCGAGGACCGAATTGCAATTTTCAGAAAGTCTGAGGACCGAATTGCAATGTTTAGAAAACTTGAGGACTGAATTGAAATTTTCAGAAAGTTTGAGGACTGAATTGAAATTTTCAGAAAGTTTGAGGACCGAATTGCAATTTTCAGAAAGTCTGAGGACCGAATTGCAATTTCTGAAAATTAAGGAACCAAATCGGGTCAGGGATATGCCGAACCGGGTCTTGGATACACCAAAACCGGTCTGGAACGCGTTTGGCGCTCGCCGCACGCGCTGGGCACGTGGGCGCGTGGATACCACGCGCACCGGACCTCGCCGGCGCGTGTCAGCGCGTGCGGCCGATTCCGGTAACTTCCGGCGACGACCAACCCCTCAAATTTCTCGTCTCGTCGAGACGAATCCAATGGTATATTCGAAACCCATTTTTATTGAGTGAAATTTCACGAAAAGGCGATGTTTCGCCTTGGCCTCGGTGGAACTCGCCCCGTCGTGGCGCGTGGCGCGCGTGCGGCTTCTTCCAGCGTCGCCTCACGACGGGCGACCACTCAAAATCTTCGTCTCGCCGAGCCCGTTTTATTGATATGCTCAAAACACATTTTTATCACACAGAACAGAATCTATGGCCGATGAACAGTACGGTCGAAAATCGGTTTCATGCTCAGATCGACAACAAAAAAAAAACACAAAAAAAAAACAATCAGGAAACAAGGACATGGGCTCTGATACCAATGAAGGGAACCAATCCCACGATATATACGCAGCGGATTACACAGAATTAACAAGCCCAAGAAACTTACTTGAATCACTGATCGGAGAAGCATATCACAAAACGGACATACCTCGGGTTTTCACCGATTAAGTGTCGTCAATGCAGCGAGAGATTTCGTCAGTTTGACGATTCGGAGAGAAGAGCGAGAGAGATAGTTGTCGTTTTCTCTGTGTTCTTCTATGAATGTATATATCGACGTCTGAAGAAGACGACGTTTTTCTAAACGTCATAAACAAACTGCCTCTTGCAGTTATTAGAAAAGGTAAGTGGCTATAATAGCCTACATGGGCGGACCACGATCCTTCCTATGCACCCTTAATTTCTAACACTATTTTTTGGGATGCTACATGAAAAATCTTTACAAATTATTTATTACGAGAATTGTCTTATTTGCGATTTAGTTATCTGGATTACAAGTAACTAGGGTTTTCTTGATTTAATTCGTGATGTGAGAGATTGCTCTTCTCTTGACAATATGCTTGCTCAAACTCATTTAGACGAGGTGCCAAAAGTCTTGAATTCCTCAAGTCTCAATTTCTAGAAACCTTTTTGTGTCCTCTTACAAAATAAGGGTTCCTTTTAACTTATAATCCAGATAAAATTTTGAAAAAAATACAATGGAGTCCTAAACATTCCAGATCCAGTGCAATCAAAATCTTTTGACGACCAGGCAGTCAATTTGGCTAACGTGGCACGTTGTACGTTGCAACAATTGGTGCCACATCAAAAATAGACTAGACAAAAAAATAAACATAAAATAAAACAAAAAAGCCAAGAATTATAAAGAAGAAAAAAAATCACCGAGACAAGAGAATGTAGCCGGAGGGCGTTAGGATTTACTCAGAAGCATTTTTTTTTTGTGGGAAAACAATACTCCGGTTTAATATGAAAATTAAGAAGATAAATACTTAGATTGAAAAAAGAACGGTTTAAAGTCTTAAAATTGATGTTATGAGTGTAAGGTTGGCTTCCCATGACATGATTTTGGCAATTTAACATCTAGTTGTATTCAGTAAATTAGTAGCATAGCTTTTCATTGACTAGCTGCACATTTAAACTTTGACGTCTCTCTCTCCCTCCTCCCTCACTGAAGTTCTATTACCGCGTGCCCGAACAAATTTCCTTATTGAAACTTCCAAAAATTTAGCACATTAGATAAATAAAGAATATGGTAATCCGTGATAATTAGTTAAATCATATGATTAACAAAATATTTCAAACGGTTGAAAAATCTTGCAACTTTTCATAATTAATACCCAGTAAATTTTTTTTATCAATTTTTTTGATATGTTTATTTCCTTAGATTATTTAATAACATTTTTCTTATTGGATATGTCAATTTTTTATGTAACACATTTTACAATTGAAACAAAAAGATATGTCAAATTTTCGGCTATAATGTTGAAGACGGAGGAAAAATATCGACTAAATATAGGAAAATTGAAACCAAGTCTGCCTAAGATGTCCAAATTTAAAATTTTCATCCATTGAAAATGGATTGGCTACTTGTTTTGTGATACTGAAGCCACTGACTTAAGTTTCATTTATTTCGCATAAAATGAATGGTTTGAAAAATATTTTTTTAGAAAATGATTGCTTATATTGTTTACAAAAATGAATGGATGAAATTTTTTTAATCTTCCACGAAATTATTTAGACACAAATTATTATCGCTAATGAAAGTATTTTTCATTGGCTAATTATTTCAAGTGATACAAGCGATCAATTTTAGAAAAATATTTTTCAAATTATTCATTTTTTGTTAAATAAATGGAGTCTTAACATTTTTTTCTTCATACATCACAAATATGATATAGCGATGACTTATACATTGACGTTTCACAATAAAAGCAAAATGCATATATCTAATATCATAATATTTTTTTCATTCTATAAGTAGATTTGAGAAAACTGAAATCGTTTACTTTATTTGGAGTTTATTGCAAATATTTCTAGAAGACTACAAAAAAAAAGATAATATCGTAAAAACCACATGAGAAAATTTAATTAGCAAGTAAACAATAAAAATAAAATCATCTATATGACGATAGGTTGAAAAATAAAATGCAAATAAGGAAATTAGTATTCAATTAAATTGAAAGAAAAAATAAAAGAAGAAAGAGCGGAAAGAAGCAAAATGAAGCTAAAAAATATTGTGCCTTATCTTTGTTTAGAGTCGCATAAAGGAAAATTGAAAAAAAAAACAAAAATTGAAAGATTAAAAAAAAGAAAGAGAAGAAAAACACCAACTGCATTGTATGTTGAGTGGGACCCCTTTTCGCGAGTAATGCTCTTTAAATGGGATTAATCATTTGTTATTTACACAATTTATTCGGTACATTCCATATGATGTCTTCCCATAAAATTAGTCTTGCTTGGTATCTCTCTCCATGATATGTACAACTTTCGGAAATTAATTTTAAGACCACAATCACAGTTATTTAATATTGTTCGCACTTTTATGTGTTTTTCCGTTCATGTTTTTTTTTTCCCCTCAAACATAAAATATGATGACATGAAATTTCTAATGACACATTAGTATTGTTACCGTAATCTCATATAAAAAACTTTTAGGATTCATGTTAGGACCCATAAAGAACACATGTTCTTGCACAAGTTTTGTAACGTAATTGATTTTTATAGAAAAAAATTTCACTAATGAAAGTCAATACTCAAGAAAGTCTATTAGAGATATATATATATATATATATATATATATATATATATTAGGCTGAAGAACAAAAAACGAAATTTTTACTTTATAACTAGCCAAAAAAGACTTACACGTATACATGTGCTGAAGATTGGTGAACAATAATCTGTTTTGTACGTCGCAGATGCAAATAAGAAAATGTTCAAGAAAGCAAGTTCTCGTATTTGGTGTGGGTAGAAAATTAGAAATAGTCTGATCTCATCAAACATATACACGTTCTTAAAATTGGAAAGAGATTAAGAAAATAGGAAATAAAAAAGGAAGAGAAAAAAATAATTTCAACCCAAAATCAAGAATTAGAAATTGATTTGTGAAGGTCGGGGGAGGGGGAATGAGAGATTTATAAAGAAAATCTCAAACACATTTTTTGGCCACAAATTTGGGGGAAATCTTTCCAAAAAGTCTTAGCCATCATTTTAACTAATTCAGTGATAAACTTTTCAATTTTGTCAATTGAATTCTAAACATTTTTGTATTTTGCCAATTGAGTCCATCCAACCATTTAGCCTGAAATCACTGATATGGACACAAGTAGTGCCACTTACAATGGTCGGTGCTAGTGTGAACAAATTTTTATGAAATTAAAAAAATTGAATAATTATATTCTTTTCTATTATTTTTTTCCCTTCTTTCTTTTTCTTTTTTTTTTCCAACCAAGTCCGACGCTAGTGGCTAGCCAGGGGCGAGGGCTTCACGACCCTTGTTAGGTCTAGGCAACGCCCGCCGCTCGCCCTCACTTGTGACCTAAGTAGTACCGACACGTACACCACACGACACGACATGCCAACACGTTATTTCAAAAAAAAAAAAAGAGAATTCTGACACGTTGGAGGACACGTTAGATAATGAATTTATATTTTTATAAATACATTATAAATTATCATTTAATGATTATTTCAAGCAAATTAATTTGATTCAAATTCACAAATATATAAATAATTAAAAATATCCTAGAATTGGTTCCACATTGGTGGTGAGGGAGAGAGTCAAAAGCAAAATAACTTGATTCATGAGTCCCACATTGATTGTGAGGGAGAGAGAAAAAAATGAAATTTTTTTAAAAAGCCAAAAATGAGACTTGGAGGCTTACAAGTTGAAGAAAGGAGTCCCACATTGGCTGCTTAATGAGGATAACAAGTAAAACATCTCTTTAAGATGAAGTCTCTACTTGGAGATTTAGAAGTCTCTCGTATTGGCTCTTTGGCTAAGATCAAGTTTTTACTTCTCTTGGTAATTTGACTAAGATGAAGTATGGAATTTAAAATTGGTTTTTTTTTTCGTGAAAGTGCTTTTTAAGATGCCCGACATGCTTGTCCTTTGCTTGTTGCGCTTGTTGGGTGTGTTGATCGTGTGTCAATGTCCAACGCCGACGCGCACAAATGATCGACGAGAGTTGGCTAGCAACCCTTGTCAGGCTTGGAAGAACAAGAACAAGAACAAGAACAAAAAAGAATCAGAAAAATTTAAATTTTTTTTTCAACATTGGCATTAGCCATGCCACCTAGGACAGAGCGGCATCCATATCAGGGATTTCCAGCTAAAATTGGCTGGATTGACTTTCTTGGTAAAACGTGAAAAGATTTAGGGGCTAAATTAGCAAAATCTAAACATTAAGGATTGAATTGACCAAAAGTGCAGTAGTTTTAGTTATTTTCAGACATTTTTCCAGCCAAAGTTGTGGCAGTTAGAGGTGGTTTTCAAAAGTTAAAAAAATTGATTATCGTTAGGTGCATCGCCAATGTAACGGTGCATAACTTAACTGCTAGATGAATAACATGACTGATTTAGTCTAGCAACTGAGTTTTTTCATGTGTCAATAATTCGAAGATAAGTAGGTGAGTTATTTATAGCGGGTCTAATAGAAAAGGATTATTTATACGGTCTTCAGGCAATGAAAATCAATAGTCAATGCACCAAACTCCACAATATGTCCAGGGATTGACATTTTCCGATATCCAACGCGGTGTACCTCTCTTCTTCAATTTCTCCTTGGCAAAAGAACATTTGAAGTGCTAATATTTATATACGATGCTCACTTTGATGTCAATATTTTTTTTAATAACTTAAGTGCCAATTTTTTTTTGAAAAATGGTTATTTTAGTTCCAACTCCGATGAGTTTCGCCGAAAATCATATGTGGTTCGCTGAAGGATCCTGGTTAGCAATTTTCTTAAAAAATAAATAAAAAATCCACATAGTATTACAAAATTAAAAAAAACTAAAAATAACCTAAAAATAAAAAAATAGAAAAGGAAGCAGTTGCCCTCGCCGCCGCTGCAACTTCTTCTTACCTTTTTTTTTTTATTGTTTTAATGTTATTTTTCTGTTTAATTTTGATTTTAAAAAAAAATTAATATTTTTAAGTTTAAAAGTCTATGTGCATGCCACGTCGGTTGATTTAAAAAAAAATTGCCACATAATATTAAAAAATAAAAGAAATGATACGTAATTAGTTGGCCGGAATTTCTTGCCGTTAGCACTTAAGTAATCGTTTTCTCTCCGATTTGGTACTTAAGTGATAAAAAAAAATTGGCACCAAAGTGAGCAACGCACACAAAAATTGGCACTTCAGGTGTCCTTTTGCCTTTTCTCCTTTTGTGTCAATTTCTTTCCTTAATGATACGATAAAAAAACTCACTATTCATCCAATATTCCAAAGCACCAATTTCGGAGGTTACCAAAATCTTAGATCTCTAAAAAAATTGCTCTCCTTATCCTGCAAATCTTGAACTGCAAAAATATTATAAAAAAAGTCTGCAATCTTTCTATAATTAATAGCTGGTAAATATCTGTTGACACTTGATTTTTGGCCAATTTTATTTTCAAAATTTTTAGAAAAATCCATAAAAAGTGAGAAAATTGCAAAATCAACTTTGGGAACCTTGGTTTGGCCTAGGGAACCAATTTTGAGCAAAAAATAATTTTCCTTATTTTTCATATTTTTCTCCATTTTATTTTCAGAAATTCATAAAAAATAAATAAAAAGTGAGAAAATTGCAAAATCAACTTTGGGAACCTTGGTTTAGCCTAGGGAACCAATTTTGAGCAAAAAATAATTTTCCTTATTTTTTCATTTTTTAAATATTTTCAGAAATTAGAAAAATAATAAAAAATCAATAAAAAATAGCATTTGAAGTCAGAAAATTACCGAAAAATAGTCAATGTTTTTTATTTAATTTTCTCCCCATTCTAGATGAATAAATTCTGAAAAATCAAGTCTGGAATCTAGGTTTTCTTTGTTAATTTTATTTTTTAGATTATTTAAATAATTCTAGAAATTTCATTTTAGCTTTTTAATTTTCCATTTTTGTATTTTTAGAGTCGTGTCATCCTCCTCTATTTTTCAAAATTAAAGTCGAGTCCAAAAGCCCTCAGAATTGTCCAATTTCACTAAAAAGGACCAAAATCCAATTTCTTATATTTCGAATTAGTCCCTAAAATCACTAAAAATGGAATTAAAAAATTTCTAGGGACTAAATTGAAAATAGAGCGACGTCACCCCTTAGTTTTTGACCCTCTGAATTCAATGGTGGCAACAATGTTTGCAAGAAAGGACCCTAAGACTTTGGATTTTGCAAAATAGTCCCTCGGGTCCAAATTGAAATTTGGGGTTTTATGCGAATTTCCTGAAAATTGCAAGCCAAAAGCCCATTTTTTGATAGAAATCACCCTCCCAAAGTCAATTTTGACATCAATTTTGGAAAATTCGAGCGAAATCGGGTCTAATTGGCATTTTGTTAACCAAACGGGTCGATCGGGTCGAGTTGACTCGACCCGGTCAACCCGTCTGACCCATTTGACCCAGAACCATTTCTGGTTCTCCTCTTTCGCGCGAAAGCAATTCAAAGCTGACCAAATCCTAACAGAGCAATTGCATATGATTTTGAGAGATTGGAAGTTAGTTTGAGGCGAAGATTTGAGCAGGATTTGGTGGAGGTAATCTCGGGGAGGTTGGGCCACGAAGAATCGAGTTTAAAAGGCAACGGAGGAAGTCATTTTCAAGAGTCGGGGTTGGCAGAGAAAAACGGAACTGTAATCGGTGATTTTGAGAGATTGAAAGTAAGTCAAGGCTCAGAACAACATCAGGAAGTTTACCCAAGTCCAGAGGAAGCGACCCGTGGCATTTCCGGAGCTCGCCGACGTCTGAAGAGGTGAGTCCCATTTTCGAGCTAAGCTCGGCTCTCTAATGGCAACTCGAGTTCCCGACGTGCATTCGTGCGATTCTTGGAGGGGTTTTACTCTTTGAACCCCTCTAAGCTCGTTACACTTCCTTTTTGCATTGATTTCGAGTCTTGATCCCCGACCGTGTCCTCCAACCTTTGCGATTTTCCGATCATTGGTCAGCCAAATCCGGCAACCCAGAGCCCGATCTGAGCCTAAGGTAAGTTTTTCGACCTCCTTCTTGTGCTGTAGACGAGTGAAATTAAATAGTTATGGTCTATATTGCCTGATTCGTCTGCCATGGCTGTGATTGTAAAAGCTTCGATTAGTAAATTTCTGGTCGTTAGATCTCAGTAGGATTCTGATATGTTGATTCAGGTTTGAGTATGAGCTAATCGAGAGGGAAATTGGCATGATCGGAGTTAATTTCACCGCCGGATCATCACCGGAAAATTACGATCGTTCATCCAGGATGGCTGGAGGAAGAAGACGATGTTGAGTCAGCCGTTTGACCCGGTCAAAATCCGACGTGGCGATAACGTGGCAGGCCACGTCATATGCCACGTCAGAAATTGACTCGATCAAGTGCTGAGGTGCAGTCCATGTCGCTTCATCCTCACGGCCGCTTAGTCCAAATAATGATCTCGATCGGACGGTTAGGATTAGTCTCGAATTTAATCTTGACCGTAGATTTCAGTAATCATAATAGATGGCTCGGATCTGATCAAAGGTGGATCTGACGGTGGGATTTAGTTTGTTCATCCGAAGGTTGTGGCTTAGCCACGTAGGCCAATCTGGACCGTAGGATTAGAAGTAGTGTAAAATCAAAGAATCAGAATAAAGATCTAAAAAAATTCAATAATAAAATAGAAAATAAAACAAAGTAAAATAAAATAAAATGATAAAATAGAAAATTCGGTAAAAATAATAAAAAAATACAAAAAATAAGAAATAAAAAATTCTAAAAAAATCTAGTAAAAATTTAAAAAAATTTAGGGTTTCTACGAATTTTTACGATTTTCCTATTGATTTTTATTTATTTATCTTATTTTTTTTTATTTATTTATTTCCCTATAATTCCCTGATTTTTTTTAAGTTTTTACTAGATTTTTTTAGAATTTTTTATTTCTTATTTGTATTTTCATTATTATTATTTTTTATTAGTTTATTATTATTTTTACCGAATTTTCTATTTTATCATTTTTTTTATTTTACTTTGTTTTGTTTTATTTTCCATTTTATTATTGTTTTATTCCCTTCTTTTTTTTTAAAAAATCATTATTTCCTAACTAAGTTATACGGACCGGACCGAATGGGCTTGGCCCTCTAAACTAGACCCGAGGCCCATAATTCCGAGCCCGACTCAAAACGACATAGTTTTAGGGATTTTTTTGAATTTTTTTAGATCTTTATTCTGATTCTTTTATTTTACACCGCTTCTAATCCTACGGTCCAGATTGGCCCACGTGGCTAAGCCACAACCCTCGGATGAACAAACTAAATCCCACCGTCAGATCCACCTTTGATCAGATCCGAGCCATCCATTCCGATTACTGAAATCTACGGTCAAGATTAAATTCGAGACTAATCCTAACCGTCCGATCGAGATCATTATTTGGACTAAGCGGCCGTGAGGATGAAGCGACGTGGACTGCACCTCAGCACTTGATCGAGTGAACTTCTGACGTGGCATATGACGTGGCCTGCCACGTTATCGCCACGTCGGATTTTGACCAGGTCAAACGGCTGACTCAACATCGTCTTCTTCCTCCAGCCATCCTGGATGAACGGTCGTAATTTTTCGGTGATGATCCGGCGGTGAAATTAACTCCGATCAGGCCAATTTCCCTCTCGGTTAGCTCATACTCAAACCTGAATCAACATATCAGAATCCTACTGAGATCTAACGACCAGAAATTTACTAATCGAAGCTTTTACAATCACAGCCATGGCAGACGAATCAGGCAATATAGACCATAACTATTTAATTTCACTCGTCTACAGCACAAGAGGGAGGTCAGAAAACTTACCTTAGGCTCAGATCGGGCTCTGGGTTGCCGGATTTGGCTGACCAATGATCGGAAAATCGCAAAGGTTGGAGGACACGGTCGGGGATCAAGACTCGAAATCAATGCAAAAAGGAAGTGTAATCGAGCTTAGAGTGGTTCAAAGAGTAAAACCCCTCCAAGAATCGCACGAATGCACGTCGGGAACTCGAGCTGCCATTAGAGGGCCGAGCTTAGCTCGAAAATGGGACTCACCTCTTCAGACGTCGGCGAGCTCCGGAAATGGCACGGGTCGCTTCCTTTGGACTTGGCTAAACTTCCTGATGTTGTTCTGAGCCTTGACTTCCTTTCAATCTCTCAAAATCACCGATTACAGTTCCGTTTTTCTCTGCCAACCCCGACCCCTGAAAATGACTTCCTCCATTGCCTTTTAAACTTGATTCTTCGTGGCCCAACCTCCCCGAGATTACCTCCACCAAATCCTGCTCAAATCTTCGCCTCAAACTAACTTCCAATCTCTCAAAATCACATGCAATTGCTCTGTTAGGATTTGGTCAGCTTTGAATTGCTTTTGCGCGAAAGAGGAGAACCAGAAATGGTTCTGGGTCAGATGGGTCAGACGGGTGGACCGGGTCGAGTCAACTCGACCCGGTCGACCCGTATGGTTAAAAAAATGCCAATTAGACTCGATTTCGCTCGAATTTTCCAAAATTGATGTCAAAATTGACTTTGGGAGGGTGATTTCTATCAAAAAATGGGCTTTTGGCTTGCAATTCTCAGGAAATTCGCATAAAACCCCAAATTTCAATTTGGACCCGAGGGACTATTTTGCAAAATCCAAAGTCTTAGAGTCCTTTCTTGCAAAAATTGTTGCCACCATTGAATTCAGAGGGTCAAAAACTAAGGGGTGACGTCGCTCTATTTTCAATTTAGTCCCTAGAAATTTTTTAATTCCATTTTTAGTGATTTTAGGGACTAATTCGAAAAATAAGAAATTGCATTTTGGTCCTTTTTAGTGAAATTGGACAATTTTGAGGGCTTTTGGACTCGACTTTAATTTTGAAAAATAGAGGAGGATGACACGACTCTAAAAATACAAAAATGGAAAATTAAAAAGCTAAAATGAAATTTCTAGAATTATTTAAATAATCTAAAAAATAAAATTAACAAAGAAAACATAGATTCCAGACTTGATTTTTCGGAATTTATTCATCCAAAAATGGAAGAAAATTAAATAAAAAAATTGACTATTTTTCGGTAATTTTCTGACTTGAACTGCTATTTTTTTTATTGATTTTTTTTATTATTTTTCTAATTTTTGAAAATATTAAAAAAATGCAAAAATAAGGAAAATTATTTTTTGCTCAAAATTGGTTCCCTAGGCCAAACCAAGGTTCCCAAAGTTGATTTTGCAATTTGCTCACTTTTTATTTATTTTTTATGAATTTCTGAAAATAAAATGGAGAAAAATATGAAAAATAAGGAAAATTATTTTTTGCTCAAAATTGGTTCCCTAGGCCAAACCAAGGTTCCCAAAGTTGATTTTGCAATTTTCTCACTTTTTATTTATTTTTTTATGAATTTCTGAAAATAAAATGGAGAAAAATATGAAAAATAAGGAAAATTATTTTTTGCTCAAAATTGGTTCCCTAGGCCAAACCAAGGTTCTCAAAGTTGATTTTGTAATTTTCTCACTTTTTATGGATTTTTCTAAAAATTTTGAAAATAAAATTGGCCAAAAATCAAGTGTCAACAGTTGCCCCTCTTTGAGAGGGGTCTCGTGAGAGATCACTCTCAAAGACAAAACGACACTTGAGGTTTAACCGACTCTACTGGGAGAAATGAAAAATCGTGATATCCAACTCTAGTTTCCTCCTTGAAAGCTTAAGTCCAAATTTCGCGCTTCTTACTTTGATGTGGGGACAGAGAGAGAAGACAGGGTCAGGGGATTTACCTGACACTTACCTGTTTGCCTTGCGTCGCCATTGTCGCGACCCGAAAAATAATAAGTTTTCAGGTGAACGGATTATCAGGTTAATTAGATTAACTAACCTAACGCGGACCCTCCCAAGCCCTACCGAATCGCGACTTTGGATTTTGGTTTGAATGATTTTAAGATTTGGAGTCGCCACTAATCATTCTTGGTAGGTCGATTAGAAACCTAAATAAATTAGCGGGAGAACTAATTTATTTCTGCGAACCAGAGAAAATGAGTTCGGGGACTTGGTTACGCTAGATTACTCTAACGCCCTTTCGGTACCAATTTCATGAAAATTCATTTGGGGTGATTTGGAAAGATTTGGATCAAACTGATCAGAAGGGCAAAATGGTGATTTTTCAAGGCTCAGGAAGTGGAAACAGGTCAAGCCAGTTGAATGTGGTCATTCCTTATTTTTCACAATTTCTAAGAATTTTTCGAAATTTTTTGAGACAATTTGTCCATAAGGGGCAAAATTGTCATTTTGAAAAGACCATGGAGGGAAATCATCCAAAAATAGGATTGGCCAGTCGAAATGGCCCGTTTCCTAGTTTTTGAAGGTTTGGAGAGTTTTCTGGGATCTTTCAGGACAATTTGTCCGTCAAGGGCAAAATAGTCATTTTAAAAATACCATGAATGAAATTCATCAAAAATAGGATTGACCAGTCGAAATGGCCCATTTCCTAATTTCTGAGGTTTTTCTGAATTTTTCAGAATCTTTCGAGACAATTTACCCATAAGGGGGCAAAATCGTCATTTTGGAAAGATCGGGATGGAAATTCACCAAAGATAGGATTGGTCAGTCGAAATGACCCATTTCCTAATTTCTGAGATTTTTCTAAATTTTTTCAGAATTTTTCGAGACAATTTACCCATAAGGGGTAAAATCGTCATTTTGGAAAGATCGGGTGGAAATTCACCGAAAATAGGATTGGTCAGTCGAAATGACCCGTTTCCTAATTTCTGAGATTTTTCTGAAATTTTCAGAATTTTCCGAGACAATTTACCCGTGAGGGGTAAAATCGTCATTTTGGAAAAATCGGGGTGGAAATTCACCGGAAATAGGATTGGTCAGTCGAAATGACCCGTTTCCTAATTTTTGAGATTTTTCTGAATTTTTCAGAATTTTTGAAACAATTTTTTAGAGATTTTCTTTTTGATTTTTATGAATTTGTCATTTCTTTTGGATTTTATTACTATTATTATTATTATTTTCGAATTTTTTTTATTACTTTTAATATTCATTTTTATTTTTTATTAAAAAGAATTTCGGGTCGGGTCGGGTCATTGAACCCCACCCGAACAGGATCGAACCCAGGGTTCTCCCTCCTGGGTCCGCAGGCTTGTGGGCTCACCCACCACTTGGACTGGGCTTGAGGCATAAGCCCAGTCTGTGGAACTCCATTTTCATCCAAGACCCAAATTAGACCCAAACTTCACTAAATCAGTTTCCCGAGAGAAGTCTAACTGACCTGAGAAGGGCCCAAACAGCAATGTGATCACATTTCCGGTTTCATGAAATATTTTACAACCCAAACTATAGAAAATGGCATTTGAAATTCGGAACTTCCACTACGGAAACAAAAAAAGTCAAGGATGAATCCAACACTCATTCTACTCTTCCCATTTGATAATTTGTCTGAGACCCCTATAGCACAAGTAAAATATTACATAGGAAAATTTCAATATCTTACTGACGATGAAAGAGAAACTTGGCAAGCACAATCAGAAATAAAAATTATAACAATGCAATTGACAACAAAGAATCACCAAGAATCAATTTTTAATCCAATGATGGAGGAAGGAAGTACATTACTGAAGGATTGGAAGCAAACCACGCTTCTCTTGTTGAGTCCAAGCACGAAGACGACACAACGTTCGGTCTTTGTTTTGATAGTAAATATCACAGATTTTTGCAAGTTTTCGAAAGAAGTCTTTATGAATTGCAGAAATTTGTCATGCTTCAAGAGAACCTTTAACGAAGACTCGCAATGGTAATAACAGTTGGGCATAGTTTTGGCTTTCGAAACTAAATGATTCACGAGTAGAACTTGACACGCACCGCATGTGGTGCCGTCAGCCATAAAACAAACCAATTACCCGTAGACTTTGCATTCGCTATCAAAATTGCATATGTAAGCAAGCTAGGCATGAACAGATTACCAAAGCAATAGTAATTAGGCTAGATGCAGATAAAAATAATGACCTTTGTGTCGGGGTCTTGCGATTTGTCGAGAACCTCTGAAACAGGCTGATGGCACATTTCACGGCTTTGGCTCAGTTCCGACCCCTCGAACAGGCTCGGATAAGCAATTTCCATGCAGATTTCGTTGCCTTCGGCGAGATATGATCTAGCAAAAATCAAGCTACTTCGACGAACAATTCCATCGTCAAACTTGAGAGTTGAATGGCATCAGCAACTTCAAATGTTGACTTTAGCACCGTGACTGCATATGCCCCGGACTCGCAGGTTCCATTCTGCATGATTCGAGTCAACAAATCTACAAACATTCCGCCGTCGCCCATGAGATTCCTAAGGTTGGCTTCGGAAAGTTGTCGGATGATAAAGCATCGCCAGAGCCTCGTCAAGCGGTCGAGTTATGACCTCCAAACTACGATAGTTGGAAGATGTTTCCTCTAGCAGCGTAGGGCTCGCTTGGACCACCCGAACTCATCATTTTTTTTTTCTCTTTTTCAGCTTCCTCCAAAGAGATCCCTCCCGTGTGGAACAGCTGGAGGTCCTTTTCTTAGCGCCCGACAATTACTTTCTTTCTTTCGGCACTAGTGGACTTCTTTTCTCTCTAGCATCATGGTGTCTTGCTGGCCTCTTAGTTTCCTCTCGAGACCCCTTAACGCAAGAGAAGATTAGAGCCAGAGCAGGCGTTCAACCAAGAAAGGTTGGGCACCTCTCAAAGTGTTTCCTACCAGTCTTCTCCTTCAGAATCGTCCAGTTTTGCATACCCCGCCAGTCAAAGAATTTCTAGGCTCCATTGATTGGTGTGAGGAAGGTTCATAATTCCTTCTTCGTTTCTTTTTTGCTCACGGACCGGTCCGCCGTGGAAGTCTTGGTGCCCCCAGAATCAGAAAACGTGGATTCCCCGCCTACCGATTGCTTCTTTTTTTTTTCATGCTTTTTGAGACAATAAATATTTATGCAGCGGTCCTTCAAATGTTTAGACGAGCACTACCCCATTTCACATTTTTCCACGAGAAAAGCAATACCACTGCCGCAACTTGTCTTTCATTATTAATAATTCACGATAGAATATGGACAGTGCGATAATACCACAACTAGAAGAGGATCTGACAAAGTCTTTGCAAGATAAAAATAAAAAAAATTGTGAGAGAGAGAGAGTACCTTGGGAGGTCTTTTTTTTTTAATAATGCCCCCACCTCCTCTAATCTGCCTTCTTTCTTTATTCCTTGGTGGCCTCCATCGTGGAATTGTTTTTCTCCTCGAAGACCCGCCGAAAGTCCCCTCATTCTTGTCCTCCTCCCATTCATTTTTTTATTCCAAGTCTTTGTCCCTTGTCCCCTCACGATGGGCTATTTTATTTTATGCTTTCATGGCTTCTTTTGGTCAGTGGGGTTCCATATGGCCCTTGATTCAGCGCAGCAGATTAGAAATAATCTCTGTCTGGTTGGACACCAAATAACCCTTTCGATTCTGAAAAATGATCCTCGAAGGCTTGTTGTTTTCCTAAACAATAAATTATATTTCTCAGCAAAGGGGCCAGGATAAAAATTTGGGTTATTAGAAGACACTGTCACGACTCCGAAAACGCAAGAAATAAGAAATTACAGAGTTAAAAATGATTTTTTTTACAATTATTTTCAATTAATCTGAAAATGGGATTAACAAAGTGATTTCTGATTTCAGATTAATTTTTGCAAATTTTCTTCGGCCAAAATGTAGAAAAAATTAAAAGAAAAATACTAACTAATTATTCACATTTTTATGGCCTCCAATCTTATTTCTTATTAATTTTCAAGCACTTTTCTTTTTTTCTAAAAATAAAAATAAAACAAATGTGACAAATATGAAAAATTATTTTTTTTGCTCAAAATCGATTCTCTAGGCTTAGCCAAGGTCTCCGAAGTTGATTTTTTTTTAATTTTATAAATTTTTATGGATTTTCTATTAATTTTAAAAGAGAAAAGATGATTAAAAATCAGGTGTCAACAGCCATTGACTGCTCCGGAATGAAGTCCTAAGGATTCATTATAAGAAAACCTTAGGGTGATTGGACTCGGACTCGTATGGTAGGTCAACCCATGGCAGATTCCTGATGAAAGGATTCTACTGATTAAAACTTGATTTGACTTTTGACCCGTATGGTAGGTCACCCCATGGTAGATTCTTAGTGAAAGAAACCTACTGATTTAAAATTTGATTAAGATTTGACCCGTATGGTGGGTCGCCCCATGGAAATGCCTGTAAGAAGGACTTTGTGCCTGTAGGAAGGATTTATGTGCCAATAGGAAGGGCTTAGTAGTGCCTGTAGGAAGGACTCATGTGTGCCTGTAGGAAGGACTTGTGTGCCTATAGGAAGGACTTTTGCGAAGGAAGGTAACATTTCCCGAAGCTATCAGCTGCTATCCATTCCGGGGGGTGAAGGCTCCGAGGCTACTAACCAACGCACGCTCACGAAAAAGGCGGTCACCGTATCTCTCAGCAGCGAGTCGCAAGCGCTATGGGCTCCGACTCGAGCTGGGCTTCGAGATACCTTAGAGGTCTATCCCTATCAAGGAGGGTTTTTGGGGAAAATCAAATCTTTTCCGAGGCTATCGGCTGTTGTCCATTCCGAAGGGTGAAAGCTCCGAGGCTACTAACCGACGCACACTCGCGGAAAAGATGGTCACCGTATCTCTCGGCGGCGAGTCGTGAGCACTCTGGGCTTCGGCTCGAGCTGGGCTTCGAGATACCTTAGAGGCGTATTCCTATCATAGAGGATTCCAAGGGGGAAATTAAATCTCTCTAAAGCTGAAGGTTGGCGATCCAGTCCGGAGGATGACAGCTCCGCGGCTACTAACCTGTGAACACTTACAGAAAGATTTATCCAAGTCATCATGCTTTTTGAGTCGTGAACTGTTTAGCCCCGAGCTCGAATTAGATGCCTCTTTGTGATTCTTTTTTTTTTTAAAGGAGACCCGTGATGACGCTTTCGCAAATCAGAGGGGTGTTTAGACTTTGAAAACGATTTCGAATGCGAAAGTCTTCTCTTCATATTATTCTGAGATTATGAAATTATGAATTATATGGAAACTTGGATCTGAATTGTCTTACCAAGGAGGGTGCCATTCTAAGATCTGGGTCAAACCCAAATCGTCATATTGAAATGAATGAGCAAGAAGATTTTTGACGTTTCGCATGTTCCAAGTTTTTTGGAATGAGTTATGCTCCCCAAAGCATCTTGTCACATATCAAGCATGATCAAAAATCCCTTAGGAGGATGATTTTGAGTCAAATGATTTAAAATTGCCAAATGAGTTTGCTTAAGATATCAATTGAAGTACGCTCATCAAAGGGGGCTTCTCACTTATTTCTTCGAAGGAGGTTTTGATTTTTATTCAGGAAGCACTCGAATTTTCCCTCGAACCTATGCTTAGGGTTTCGGAATTATTCGCAGCGCATACAATTTGATTGATCTGAAAGGTCTTTCAGAGGATTGTAATGTTGGGCTCGGTTAAAGGTTCGCGAGTGGGACTCATAAACGAGTCAAGGCTCATGAATGAAAAGTCTTCATCATCCGCTTCGGGTTTACAAGTTAAGAACCCTGCAAAATGAGAGAGAAATCATCTTGCTTGTACTTTTTCGAGCGATGCTTAAAATCATTTAACTCTACGTTAACTCAAATGCCTTAATCTGAAAAGACTTTTATGGGTTGTAATGTAGGTTATGATTGGGGATCAAGGGAGAAAAAGCTGATTTCGGCCCAAAAATATATGAGGAGGGTTTGATGTTGGTGATCACTGCGGATTTGCCACCCATATTAGTCTTCTGGGACAGTTTTCCCGGGACACCATCGTTGTATGAGGATAGTGTTAACTCTACTGATGACGTCGCTTGAGGAGGGACATATTTCGCAACTTGACCCCTATGGAGAATTTTTTTTTGCAAACATTTTAAGCTGAGTTTGCAAAACGGATGTAAGAAATTTGCAAATGGGCATTGGCTTTGCTTTTGACCGGCACTTTGCTCTTTTGATGCCCGGGATTGGCTTTTTCCGTTCTTCTTCTTCTTTTTCTTCCTTTTTGCTAGATCCCGCCTTTTGCTCTTTTCTCTTTTTTTTTTTTGACAAAAGGGTTTTTTTTAAGATTATGAAAAAACGCATGCAAATGAAAACCCGGTGCATTTGAAAAGTCAATTCATAAATTCTATGCAGAGCCGATTCTTCTGAGTTCTCCTGCTTTGAGACGGTGCCGTCTTCATCTTGGAATATATAGTGATCACCAACGGGGTTTTAAGAAATGAATATATAGGCTCAATTGGGCATGTAAAGGATGAAAGTATGTAGGATAGAGAAGCGAATGCTTTTCGTCATTTTAAGGCACTTGAATTACCATATGAGATTAAATGCAAAGACATGGCCGAAGATTGATATTAGTCCAAGCAAGAGAATTTCTAACCATTTACCTCATACTGTTGCTGGAACAGTCTTCGTTCGGCCCCAATGTAGGGTGGTTCTTTGACAGGGGTAAAGAAATGAAACCGTCGCTCAAGGGGTTTGTCAATGGTCACCTGTAGTATTTAGGATGGAGAAATAATTGCCCCTCATCATCTCAATCCATGTAATCACTGCGAATAAATCCTACGTCCCTAAGTAAGGGTCTCCATTGATCACTCAAGTGTGTGTAGGGACGTGTTTGGGTATGGTCTGCCTCTCATCATTTGAGGTACTCCAATTAATAAATCTCAAACGCCATTATTTGGAAATTCATTTCAATTTCATCAAAATTCAATCTCCATAAGAGGATTATGATGCATGATGTATGTTTCAAACATGATTTGGATAACTTCAAAACTTTTTTTGAATCCCAATGCGAATGAAGTTCTAAGCCGGATATTTTCCAAGACGTGAGCTCGTCAAAACGTTTGCACGTTATTCGAAAACATTATTGATTTTGCGAATTTTCTGATCTTTGAAATTCAGTGACATGGTTTTGAAATTTTTTTTTGAACATTAGGGAAGGGATACTTACCTGTTCGCCGTGGCCGGAGGTCCCTGTGAAAAATAAAACGTTTCGGAAATTAGCGTCCGTTCTCACATTAAAATTGGAATGATACGACTTTTACCCTTGATTGCGAACCCGGGGCACTGACAGGTAACCTTCTTTGTGGGTTCGGCTTCTTCCTGATTTTTTTTTTCGGTCCGAGTGAAGCCTTTCGAGCTGTTTCCTTCATCCGGGGATTCCTCCTGGACCTGCAACGAAGAAAGAGTAGTGCAAATGTATGCATGTACGCATGAAATGCATATAGCGGGTCTCGATGTGGCTCAGATAAGATTGGGATGCGAGAACCGGTTGAATCTTCGTCTTATTCAAGGGTAGTATTTCTTGACAGCATTTGCATTTACAGGATTCGCCAATTCTTCCTCGTCCATATTTAAGAGGATCAAAGCATCGCCAGGTAAAACCTTCTGCACTATGTACGGGTGTAACAGTCTGAAAATTCGACCCAAATATCGGAATTTCTAAAAGAATGGAGACACTTCGTTAATACCCTCTGATCGACGCTCACTCAGGATTAGCTACCCTGAGATGACCAACCGAAGGGGAAAGGCTACCTGGGAAGAATTTTCCAAACAGCCGCCCGTTGGTCTGGGACAGAGACAAAGTCGTAAATTAATGAAATTGACCACGAAATGAAATCCGACTTCGGACAATCGAACTAGTAAGACAAACACAATCAAGAAATAAAGTCAGTTTCAGAAATGTCGCCAGAAGGGCAGACAGCCGGTGTACGTCGAGAAGCAAGACGTCAATGGAAAATTACCGAAATGCCCCCGGTAAATGCTCAGTCCTTAGGATTATTAGAATTAGGATTTTTGAGAGTAGATTCGACTAATCGAAATCAAATCCTGTCTAAAATTCGTTCGCGCTCGGGACCCGATCAGTGCATTTGGCACGCAAATCGAGGCAAGTCAAATCAGTTGTCAAATCAATCAATGTCATGTCAAACCATCGGTCAATCATGGCACAAGTTCCAAGGCAATCCATCAAGTCAAATCTAAGTACATCAAGAGTACACATCAAATCCATGTCACTATTCCACCTAATTCCACCTACCATTATTTTGAATTTTTGGCATTCTCTCTCTCCCCCCCCTTAAACTTTCGGCCGGCCCTCCTCTCTCTCTCCTCTCCTTCATTTCTCTTCTTTCTCCTCTCCTCTCAACTCTCTCTCTCGGTCTCTCTCTCTCACCGCCCCGTCGTCCGGCCGACCGCCACCGCCGAGCTCCCTCCGGCCGCCACCAACCCTCCTCACCTCTTGGTAAGTTCTCTTAACTTGTTCTTGTTTATTTCTCATGGCTTGAACCCCCACGAAAGGCCCGAAACAGCCCGCCTCCTCATCGTCGTTCTCTTCGTCGTTTCGCCTCCATTTGAACCCGAACTTGTCCCACCTTGTTCCCTTGCTTCCCCCACTTCTTTTGACTTGTGGAATGGTTGGTTTAGAGTCCTCGGAGGCCGCGGAACGGCCGTGAACAGCCACCGTCGCCGCCGTCCTCCTCCCTTGCCGAGAGACCATCCGGCCGCCCGTTGTTCCTTGCCATTCCCGTCGTCGTCCTCAACTCCTATAGGTAAGCTCTACTACTAATCTTAGCTTAGGTTAGTAGTATATGTATGGGGAAGGGGATATAGAGGGCTGTCCATAATGGTTTATAGAGGAAATTGCATGATTAAGGCTTAAGCTAGTTGTGTTAGTTTGAGCGATTAGTTTGTTGGGCTAAACCATAGGCTTAGCAACTTGAAGGGGAGCTGAAAATTATGCATGTTGGGCTGCAAGTGAGTGATGTGGGCGTGTGAAATGTGGGCCGGGCGAAATAAGTGGGCCTCGGGGTTTAATTTGGACCGTTTGGGCCTAAAACAAGCTAACGGGCCTAAGATACCCTAATGGACTTGCTAATGGATATGATTAACAATCTGAATGGGCCTCGAAAACATGATTAGTGGGCTGATTTAGTGGGCTTAGGCGTATACTTAATGGGCCGAAGGGAACTAATGGGCTTGAAAGCTTTAAAAATCAAGTAATTGGGCCAAACTAATCAAAATGGGCCAAATCTAGTTAGTGGGCCACTAATGGACGAAAATCTTATTTAATTGGGCCTAAATTAAGTCCATGAACAGTAAAGAATGAAACCCAAAAATGTATATGGGCTTGGGTACTTGAATTGGGCCTAAAATAACGAATATGGGCTTGAATAGTAAACCCTTAGAAATGGGCTTGGGCCTTGCACGAAATTAATAAAATAATAGGCTCAACCCAGATGAATTAATTTAAGAATTAATTATTGGACCTCAACTATTGAAGTGGGCCTTGGGTAAGTAATAGCGTGATGGAATCTTGTACAAGTTGTAAGGCAAGTTTAGACGAGCGATAGTTCGAGAGTAGAAGTACTTGATCTTCGTATGTACAGTAAGATGAATATGAGATTCAGTGATGATGGAATGATGTGCTCTACTCTTGCGTTATATTCTTTGGCATGCATGCTCTGTGTTAAGTTGTTGATATGATCATCTGGGCCCTGCATACATTCAGAGCATTGCATGAGTCACTGGAGATGTGACATGAGATTGTGCCCTGAGGGGAAGTGGAGAGAAAAGGGAGACCAACGTAAGGCGTCAGAAACGCAGTGTGGTACGGGCCTATGTGGCACCGAGATTTATGCCGTGTGGCACTGTTGGTAGCGCCCTGATGGGAGATGGAGAGAAAAGGGAGGCCAGCATAAGGCGTCCGAGACGCAGCGTGGCATGCCGTGTGGCACTGTTGGTAGAGCCCTGATGGGAATTGGAGTGTTAGGCGGGCTGATCCTTGGGATCTATGATGGCCGTTTGAGGCCTGTGGCATTGCATACCATGATTGCTGATTGTTGATATTGCCCGTCTTTATTGCATGAACCATTGTGACGAAACTCATATTGGCTATATGAGGTGTGATGAAAACTGGGGAGATCGAGAGCGTTGAACTTTGAATCCTGAACCCTAGTTACTGGTTAGGACCGACCCCACTCGTATATCCTACCCTACGCTAGGATTAGTGGTGAGCTTGCTGAGTCCTCGACTCACTGGCGTTGGTTGCCACCTTTTTCAGATCCAGGTCACCAGTGATGGATGTGCCACCGATGCTTTTTGGTCTGCCGATCCAGATGGACACCCAGGTTACCCTCCATTTTGATATGCACGCTACTCTGTGGCATAGGCATGTGACGACTGTACTCGTAGATCAGGGAGGTCCTTATTTAGTGCCCCATAGATCCGAGGCTTGGTTCAGAGAGGGCCTACATGGCTTTGAGGGACCCCAGAGAGATTCCCCGATTCCCATGGAGGAGAACCCGTTTTGGCTCCAGCCTGCAGAATATGGAGGCCAGGTGATCGACCCCGACCCGAAGCAGGAGTTGCCGTCTCCAGGGCGCTCCGAGATAGATGGCCACGAGGAGGGCGATGCGATGGATACCGAGGAGGAGGATCCAGAGGAGGACCCTGTGGAGGATTCCGACGAGGAGGACTGAGTTATGGCAGAATTTCGATGGTTCGAGGATTTGGTTGATAGCGTAGGAAGATCTGTGATTAGTAGTTTCTTTTTGGGAGTCTGTACCTAACGCTGATTATATTATGGAATGCTGATTTTGCTTATCTTGATTTTTGCTACCCCTTTGTCATGTATGCTTGTGTGTATGGATAAAAGGCACGCTTCCACAGTTAAGGGAATTTGGCGCAAGTTGCGTCGTCTGGTCGCGACGAGGTGAAAGTATCCCTGGGCCGTCGCTTATCGTGAACCAGGCGAGCGCGAGGTGTATCTTCAGCAGGAACGGGATGCCGCGTCCCCGAGAAGGGATCCGGGGCGTGACAACGGGCCTTCATAATTTGGTGCGAACTTGCCCCCGGGATGAGAAACATTGGGGAGTACCTTCTTCACGACTAAATCACCGATTGCAAAACTTCTGGGCTTCACCTTGCGGTCAAATGACTTAGCTACCCGCTTTTGGTATGCCTGTCCATGACATATAGGCTTCAGCCGCTTTTCATCAATCAAATTCAACTGCTCATGCCTTTGCTGGACCCATTCAGCCTCCGAAAGTTCGGTCTGGGCTAATACTCGCAAGGACGGGATCTCAACCTCTACAGGAAGGATGGCCTCCATACCATACACTAAAGAGTAAGGTGTTGCCCCAGTCGAAGTTCGAATTGAAGTTCGATAAGCCATCAATGCGTATGGCAACCTCTCATGCTAATCTCGAAAGTTCTCAGCGGTCTTGGCCAAGATTTTCTTTATATTCTTATTTGCCGCTTCCACAGCCCCATTCATTTGTGGGCGGTAAGGAGAAGAGTTAAGGTGTCTGACCTTAAACCGGTCCAGTAGATCATCAACCACCTTATTGTTCAGATTGGACCCGTTGTCCGTGATAATGCCCCGGCGTGTCCCGTACCTTGCGATGATATCTCTTTTAATGAACTTCGCGACGCTTCTAGCCGTGACGTTGGCGTATGAATTGGCCTCGATTCATTTGGTGAAGTAATCTATCGCCACCAGGATGAATCGGTGTTCGTTCGAGGCGTTTGGGTTAATTGGCCCGATCATATCGATTCCCCATATAGAGAATGGCCAGGCTTCAGACATCTGATGAAGCTCATTTGGAGGGACGTTTATCTTGTCCCCATATACCTGGCACTGATGGCAGGATCTCACATGCTGGTTACAATCCGACTCCATGGTCATCCAATAATAACCGAGCCTCATGATCTTCTTAGCGAGGAGGTGGCCATTCATGTGTGGTCCCGCATTCTCCTTCATGGATTTCCTTCATAAGTAGGTTCGCCTCCTTAGCATCTACGCACCTCAGCAGGATCGAATCGAATGACTTCTTGTATAGCGTCTGTCCACAGAGGAAGAATTTGGTGGCCATCTTAGCTATGTACTTCCTGTCTCCTGCCTGACTCCCTAGAGGATATTCTCCCTTCAGCAAGTAATTCTTGATGTCGTGATACCAGGGTTGGTCGTCGAATTCTTCTTCAATCACCATGCAGTAAGCCGGCTGTCTAATAATGTCGACTCTCAATGGCTCAATGTCTAAACCCTCCGTGACTTGCAGCATGGAGGATAGGGTGGCCAGGGCGTCCGCGAAGTGATTCTGGGTTCTCGGCAGGTATTCAAAGTCGATCTCTTCGAATTCTTGGATCATCTCCTCCAGGAACCTATGATAAGGGATGAGTTTTGAGTCCTTAGTTTTCCACTCACCCTGGGTTTGCAAGATGATCAGCATGGAGTCTCCGTACACTTGAAGTTTCTTTACTTTCATAGTGATGGCCAGTTGCAATCCGAGGATACAAGCTTCATACTCGGAGACGTTGTTGGTGCATGGAAATATCAACTTTGCAGAGACTGGAAAATGTTGTCCTTTAGGAGATATAAGGATTGCCCCGGTTCCAGACCCCGCGAGGTTTACAGCACCATCGAAATACATCGTCCATTTATCTTCGAACAAATTAGAAATGCGGTCTTCAGCCTTTTCATCACTTGGGACGCTGGATCCCTGGGCATCCTCAGCCAACATATCTGCTATAGCTCGCCCCTTGACAGACTTCTGAGTTGAGCTTCTAACATCGAATTCTGACAGAAGGACCTGCCATTTGGCCAACTTCCCGATTAAGGCTGGTTTTTCCAGGAGGTATTTTATTAGGTCATTCTCTGTCATCAACTGTATTCAGTGGTGAAGAGTGTACTGCCTCAACTTGTGTAACACCCAGACCAATGCGACACAAGTCTTCTCGACTGTGGGGTAATTTATTTTCGATGCAGTAAACTTCTTGCTCAGATAATAAATCGCCCACTCCTTGCCATCCTCTGGACTCGTTTGAGCAAGCAAAGCTCCTAAGGATTCCTGATGAACGTGAGGTATAAAGTTAGTGGAGACCCCAGCACGGGAGGCACCAAAACTGGTAGTGCGATAAGGTAGCTTTTGATCTTCTCCAGCGCTTGATGGCATTCAGAATCCCATTTCACCTTGGCCCCCTTTTTCAGCAGCTTGAAGAATGGTTTCGCGACATCGGAGAGCTGACAGATGAATCTGGCGATGTAATTTAGTCTTCCCAGTAAGCTTCTCACCTCCTTAACTGTTGTGGGGGTACTGAGGTCTAGTATCGCCTTGACTTTGGAAGGATCGATCTCTACTCCCCGGCTACTCACCACAAACCCGAGAAGTTTTTCGGACCGTGCTCCAAATACGCATTTAGCGGGGTTTAGTTTCAATCTGTACTTCCGAAGTCGTTCAAATAGCTTCCTCAGTATTTGGACGTGATCGTCTCCAGGTCTAGATTTTGCGATCATGTCATCGACGTATACCTCTATCTCCTTGTGCAGCATGTCGTGGAACAAAGCCACCATAGCCTTTTGGTAAGTTGCCCCTGCATTCTTCAAACCGAAAGGCATAACCTTGTAGCAGAAGGTCCCCCATGGCGTTATAAACGAGGTCTTCGCTTTGTCTTCCTCCTTCAGTAGGATCTGGTTGTACCTAGAGAAACCATCCATGAATGAGAACATATCAAACCCCGCTGTGCTGTCGACCAAGACATCGATGTGTGGAAGAGGGAAGTCATCTTTCGGGCTCGCCTTGTTCAGATCGCGGTAGTCTACGCAGACTCTGACCCTTCCGTCCTTCTTCATCACTGGGACGATGTTGGCGACCCATTCAGGATAGGCGATCACTTCAATGAATCCCACGTTCAGCAGCTTCATCACTTCCTCTTCGATCTTTTTAGATAATTCGGGTTTCGTGCGTCGGAGCTTTTGCTTGTTGGCGAGAATGCTTGGGTCTGTTGGGAGCGAATGCTCGACAATATTTGGGTCCAACCCCGGCATATCTGTATAGGACCAAGCAAACACGTCTTGGTATTCTTTGAGAAGTTCAGTAAACCGAGCTGCCTCAGACGAAGATAATCTTCCTCCAATCTTGACCTCCTTCACATTTTCAGAATTTCCGAGATTGACTGCAATAGTGTCCTCTACGGTCAGTGGTTTATGTTCCTCATATCTGCCCCAGTTTCTTCTGATATCATTGGCATCATCCTCGCACTCTTCCTCGATCTCGTAGGAGAAGTCATCACTGTAGTCTGAGCCACATATTAACCTGTTATGCATGTGAGGGATGACATGCCTGAAATGTCACAAGCACAGTCAGTATGTTGGTGATACTAATGAAGATGCATGAATTTTTTCAAAAACATTTTGAAAAAAAGTTTTTTTTTAGAAGCAAAGGAGAGGAGGGGGACTAGTCCTCATTTCATTGGACGCCTTCGCTCTCTTAAATTTTTCCGAGGAAACAAAGGATCATGTGGGGAATCAACCCTCAAGCTTCAAAAATCTGAATCTGAGTATCATCATTGGGCCGATTTGTCATCCCACATGTCCCCAACAAAATTCATGGGGTTTTTATTAGAAAATGGACCGCATTACAACATGCACCACTTGAACCAACGATCCGAGATCCAAGGGCATTCTTTTTTCTTTTGTTCTCTTTTCTTTTTTTTGATTTTTTTTAGATTGAAAGGGAAATGCATTGCCTAGGAATGAAAACATCATGCAGGGATTAAAATGCATAACGGAAAGAAGGGGCCTCTTTACTCAGACTGGTTGAGCTCTTTCTTGGGTCCTTCGATGACGACATTAACCGTGTCCTCTAAGAACGGGTTGGAAAAATCCGATTCTGCTATGTTCTGGATCATTTCGTCCGCCAGCATCATGGGGCGTTCTGAGAAATACTGGTTTAGAGGGCTGCTGATCGTGCTAGCTCTCCCTTTCCATGCCCTGGAGCCGATGGATGGCCCGACTTTGCCTCCCTGGCTTCCGCGGCCTCCATACTGGCCTCTGCCTCGGCCTTTAGAAATGAAGCCCCCACTGGGCTTATCGGTATATCCTAGGCCTGTCTGTCGCTCGTTTACATCTAACTGCAGTGGCGACCGGATTCCCTGGCCGTTCCTTCCTAACTCGCGTCCGGGAATAAACCTGTGCGCCAGTAATATTTTCCCAGGAGCCAAAGTGTACTGGGAAGGTTCAGGAATTCTCCTTTTAGTTCCGACAGGCGCGTGCGTGACAGCCACCAACTCGAGAGAGTGGTATCTAGCCTCCTCCTTCTGCTCCGGCTCTATGTATGGGACTGCACTTTTTTGATACGCTGCCAAATCCGTCTCTCCGTGCACAGTTATCACCTTCTCGTTTACCACGAATCTAACCTTCTGATGCAGACTCGAGGGTACTGCGCCCGCCGTATGGATCCACGATCTGCCCAACAAAAGTCCGAAGGCGCTCAGAAGATCCATAACTTGAAACCTGATAGAGAACTCTATGGGCCCGATGAACACGTCGAGGTCAATCTCCCTAACTACGGTTTTCCTCATTCCATCAAACGCTATGATGGTGGCTTTAGAGGTGCGGATAAGTTCCTCGTTTATGCCCAGATTCTTGAGCGTGGCCAGCGGGCATATATTGAACGCGGAGCCGTTGTCGATCAGTACGTGGGAGATCTGCTTGCCGTGGCTTCTCGCCGATATATACAGGGCCTTGTTATGGGCACACCCATCTACGGGAACGTCCTCGTCTGAGAAGGATATCTGATCCTTCAATAGGATTGACCCCACAAAGTTCTCCAGCTGGACTTCGTTGATGGTCTCTGGCACATGCACTTCATTCAACACCTTCATCAGTGCACTCTTATGTTTTTCTGAGTTGATAAATAGATCGAGCAGCGATATCTGGGCTGGCATCTTTCTTAGCTGCTCGATTACTTCGAATTCGCTTATCCTGACGATGGACAAGGCCCTCTCTGCATCTTCTTTTGATACCTCTCTCTTTTTGGGCTCCTCTTCTCTCGGAGCGTAATACCTACCGGACCTCATGACTGCATCGATCTCTCATGTCCCATAGTCCCAAGGGACAGCCTTGGGATCATACTCTGCTGGCGGCGAGACCTTTATCACGATCTTTTCAGTCTTACTGTCGCCCTGCGTCTTCCCATCATCTAGCTCCAGATTGGCTAGGGAAATCGCCACACGTCCTGCAGAACCACTCCTGACGTCTTTATAGTCGTTTACTTCGGCTAACTTAATCACGAAAGGGGCCCTCGTTCCTATCATCGCAATCAGCTCGTCCTCATCGATGTGGTCTGAATCGTAATCTCGGCACCATGGCCCTGTTGTCATGCTCATCGGCTTCGGCAGAAAGTCGTTTCGCCTTCGGCGATCATTAGTCCGCATCGATCCGATAGAAGAGCCAGTCGGGTCAGAGTCCCTTTTGCTTCCAAGTTCGCTCCTTTGAAGAATTTGCTCGTGCTTCAATCCGATACTTATCACATGGTCAAAAGACTGAAATCCGTATGCGCACATACGCTCGAGGTATTTTTGGGGAAGGACCTGTATGAAGATTTCTAGTATTTCTTTCTCATCGAGTGGGGGTAAAACCTGCCTTGCCTGCAGCTCCCATCTACGTGCAAATGCCTTGAACCCTTCGTCCTTCTCCATGGTAACGCGGGTCAGATCGTCCTTGCCGACTATGGACTTCACGTTAGCCTCAAATCGCTGTATGAACTGCCTTTCGAGATCCTCCCAGTCAGCAATCCAGTCGAGGTCGATCAAGCGATACCAGTACAGGGCCGGGCCGATCAGGCTACGCTCGAAGTTGCTGATGAGGACCTGATCATTCTCATGATGACGCGTCATCCCGCGGGTGGCGCTCGCATATTCTCCGCCATTCTTGACAGTTCGGCCATTAAACTGTCCATGCCTTTCTCTAAACCGACGAGTCGTTCTTGAGTTCCCAATTCACACTGTCTCTTTGACTGGGTCGGGGCTGTTTTATCCACTTCGGCTGCTGCTTCCTCTTCGTTAATAGGGTCATCCATGCCGCCCCACCCATCAGGGACGATCTCCTCCGTCCTGACGAAAAAGCTCGGCGAGACGGAATAAAGCACCCGGTAGTTGTAGCCTCCGCTATCCTGTCCCAAGGTATCCACTATATCTCCTCTTTCCAGGGCCTCTCGTAGGAACTTCTTATCGGCCTCGTGTGCCCATTTGCGACGGACGTCTTCGTCGTCTGGCTCTTCGTCAGATTCCTCAACGGCGCGCTCGCGTTCACCTACGGTTTCTTCCAGATTTCCGTCACCGGTCTCCACCTTGAACTCATTTGAGGATAGGTCGATCTTCGAGTGGTTGCCGTCGGTCGTACCAGCCACACACTCCAGCTCATTCGTGTTGTCGTCGTCCCAGATGGCATTGATTCTGCCATGATCTGGTAAAGGGTTCTGTTGCACGTTTAGCTCCGTCTTATGGAATTCCAGCATTCCTCCATCTATCAGCGCCTGAACTCTGTACTTGAGCACCAGACAATTGTCTACATTGTGCCCCTTTTCACCCATGTGGTATGCGCACGACTAGGTCTCGTCGAACCCAGGGAACCTCGGCGGGTTCGGTCTTTGAGGCTCTTGGCGACCAGATGCCCTTCTAGCAGCGTTGGCAGTAGTTTTGACAGCGGATGAAGGAGTGGTATGAATGACGGCGGAGCTTTTTTCCTGGCCTCGAACTTCTTTGGGGCCAATCCTGATGTCCCACCCTGAGTGGGGGTGGATTCTAGGAACTTCTTCGGCTTCGGGGGGTTTGGTACAAATGCAACGTCTCCCACGTTCTCTCACTCTCTCCTGGTTGGATAGGATCGTCTGATTGGTGGTTCTGACAAGCGCTTCTCTCTAAGCGCCCACTCATGACGTTCTGCCATCTTGACAAGGTGGGTGAAGGTCTGACAGCCTGACGTGTTCAGTTTCTCGAAATAATCGAGTGGCAGCGTCTTCAAAAATAGGTCCACTAGCTCTTCCTCCGGGATAGGCGGTTTCACCTGAGTGGCCATAGCCCGCCACCTTTGAGCAAAGGTGCGTATCGTCTCGTTTCTTCCTTTCGCGGTTCTTAACAGGTCTTCCCTGGTCGGTGCCGTGGCCGTGTTGAACTTGTACTGGTGCAGAAAATCTTCGGCTAAGTCCTCCCAGCTATCGTATTCCTCCATGTCCAGTTCAATAAACTAGGCCAGCGTGGCGCTTGACAAGCTCTCCTGGAAGGTGTTCATCAGCAATGGGACGTAGTCCGAGTAGTGCGCCATCTTGCGCAGGTAATATCACAGGTGAGCCCGGGGACAGCCTGTCCCATCATACTTTCTCACGAACTCCAGCTCCTTGTATCCAGCTGGGACTTCGATCTTGGTGAATGGAGAGATCTTGTCGAACCTGGCCAATTCGTAACCCTGGTTGCTCAAGCACTCTTCGATTTTCGCGCCCTCTTCAGCCTTAGCCGGTGGTCTTTCCTTCTTCTCTTTCTCCAGGTCGATTACGAACGGAGGGGTTTTATGGGGCACGTCCTTCTCAGATTCAGTGCTGGTGGTCTAGTTGGTGTCGGAGTCGTTTGAAGTGGTGGGGTTAACTTCGGGTGCAGCTGGGGCCTTTCCTTGCGCAGTCATCATTGATTTCATTTCCGCCATCATAGCAGCCATCAAGTTAATCTGATCCTCGAGGCCAGTCACTCTAGAAGTCAGCTCTTCAGCCATCTTTCGCGTCTTACTGCGAGTTTTCGTGACTACAGAATTTTACCTGTTTTAAAAGTAGCGAGTCAGGGATGCGCGAGTTGAATAAAAATGCAGGAACTTAAAACCTCCTCGATACTATGTTCACACATTGGTTAATGGGGGAAAGACTCGATCCTGAGCCTTAGCCTCATGAAATCGGTCTTTCTACTCATTAAACGCGTATGAGCATACTATCAAGGAGATGGATAACCCATGGTAATTACTTAGTTTAAGAAAACGATGATGAATGATCATATCTCATCTATTTACCTTTATATGTTAATCTTGCTAGGATATTTGATTGTTCTTTTCTTATTAGATGTGTTCCTTTTCTTTTTATGTAAACACACATTGCAATTGAAACAAAAAGGACATGTCTTTGTTTTCTGTACAACAAAAAGTCCTATCTAATCCAATTTCCTTAGGAAAAACAGTCCTATCTTTATTTTTTGGCTAGATAATGAAGAAAATATAAGCAAAAATGTTGAAGGAAGGACAGAAGAGAGTGGCTATGAAACAGAAAAATGAAACGTAGTCCGCTAAGATGTTGAAATTTAAACTTGTCACCCCTTGAAAATGATTTGGCTACTTGTTTTGTGGTCATAAAACCAACGATTCAATGTGAACATTTTTTTTCTTGATCAGCTCTACGCTATTTATCCTATCCTATGTTTGACTCTAGTCTAGGATAGGATAACGAGGGATATAGGGGGGATATAGCATGTGACGTCCAAATTTGCACGAGTCAACAAAATTTTCAACTTTTGACTTGTGGGCCCCACATCAATTAATTTTCCCCCACTAACTCTTTTCTCTCTCTTTTTCTTCAACTGTACGCCACGCCCTTCTGCTGCCCCCTCACATCACCATTATCTCCCCCACCCACTTTTCCTTTTTCCTTTTCCCTTTCCCCCCCTTCTCCCTTTTTGCTCGCATGCGACCTCCCCTTCCCGACGCCATTTCCACCATTTTTGCTGCTGCTTCTTTCTCTTTCTTCTTTCTTTTTGTTTCTCGCATCCCCTCCGTCGAACTTCGCCTCAGCCAAACCCCCCATCACCTCCTCCATCCAACTCACACCAGCCGCTACCCCGCCACCTTCGTCGTCCAACAGTCGCGCCAAAACCTACTCCCTTTCTCTCCTCCGTTCAGTTCCGCGAGCCCTCACGTTGTCCTCCTCCTTCGCCGTGAGCTCGCCCCGACGCCGCTCCACCTCAGCCGCTCATCGCGTCGCGCCTCCATCGTCGACCCGTGCTCCGGTTGTTCCTGCCATCCCCCACCCGAGGTTGCCATCGTCGTCATCGCCGTGGACTCGCGACCAATAGCCTTCGGACGTCCATCCCATCGTCGACGCATCATCGTCTCTAGCCGAGTCCATCATCGCCGTCCAGCCGCTGTGAACTCGCTGCCACCGTTCCCCATCGATTGTCGCCGCTCGTCGTCATCGGACGATTTTGGGTTGCGCTTAGGGATAGATTAATTAGCTCTAATTGCTGATTAAATAGTCAATTGTGATCGGATTAAGTTAGAACCTTGGTCAAGTTAAATGGTCACAATTAATTAGGTTAATCATGGTTAGATAAATTCAGGCTATAACTAGTTGGTGGTAAATTATGTTTGATTTGACCACGAGTGGGCGAGTTAGTTGAACTGAGTGAACCGTTGTTGTTGAGCTTTGTGATTGTTAGGAAATTATATGTTGACTGTTGAATGTCAATGTTATTTGGGGTGTGAATTAACTGTCTTTTCAGTGTTGGTGAACGATTGTTAGTGTGATTTTCCAAACTGAGTCTTTGAGCATGAAAAACGGCTGTATGCCGAGTTTGAGCATGACTATACGTGTGTTTGCATCTTACTAAATGCGAAGATAAGATAAAAACGAACGGATTTTTACTCGAGCTTGATATTTTCGTGCCGTATCGATCGGAATAACACGAATTGTATCGTGCCGTATCAATCGGAATAACACGAATTGTCTGATATTCTCGTGCCGTGTCGATCGGAACAACACGACTTATATCGTGTCGTGTCGATCGGAATAACACGAATTATATCGTGCCGTGTCGATTGGAACAACACGAATGATTAGAAGTACGACAATCCGTGTCGTCGGATTGGTTTAATACCGGTCGCAGCTTGTGACGGACCAAAGAGCACCAACTGTCTAGTGTGCTGGGCACCAACTGTCGAGTGTGCCATTTGATATGTCCGTGCCGGGTCGAGCGGAATAACACGGCTTATCAGATACCGTCGCCGACGGAGCGGGACTCCCGGTTATACCGGAAGAGCACCAACTGTCTAGTGTGCCGGGTCAAGTCACCAGTAATAAACTAAAATTAATTACAGGGTGTTGCGCATGCAAGTGGTGTTTATTTGTGCCTTGAATGATTGATTGTCAGGTGACGCCTTGCATGTGATTGGTGATGAGTGGTGGATTTGTGATGCATGTTAGGTTGCTCTGAGTGAATCAGCACCCTAGTCGGACTTAGGCGTTGACTCACGGAGATATTTATATTTCACCCCCTATTGTTAAACATTTTTCAGGTCCTGAGTGATGGAGGAGGAGTTATTTTTGGAGGATCCGTTGTCTTGACGGATGAGATTCTCTTTTGAAGTAGATATGATTTTAACCTTGCCCTGACCCGTTGTCTTTTGTTGGTCTTAGGGAGCCACCCCAAAGTGTGGGGATTATATCTAGTGTAGTTCCGTAGGGTTAATAAATATCTACGAATGAACTTGAAAACAGTTTGTTAAGTTGACTGAGTTTGTAGCTAATGTATTTTCCGGCTTTTCTATCCCAATTGATTGTTCTCTTTTGGACGTAGCACGTTTCGCTTGCGCAGAAATTAAAGATAAAAGAAATGGGTCGATGACGTGCCTGGGACATCATCCTTAATGACCTGAGGCGTTTGGTAAGACTGCTGCGTGCCTGAGGATCGGGGCGTGACAGCCTCGCCCAAGGTGGTATCAGAGCAAGGTCAGCTTGATTCACTGGGTCATAGTCTGGAGTGATAAGGTGCATTGGGATTTTGGGATAGTTAGTAGGATTGAAACCCCATGTATGTGATTGTTACTTGATTGTTAGGTCGTTGACCTAAGCTCTAATTGAATATTGTTTTTGGGCGAGCAGGAGTCCGTAAGGTCCTGCAGGATGAGCAATCGTGTTCCGGGAGTTCATAGAAGGAGGACAGCTCGAAGGGACCCTAGAGTAGATGGGATTCTAGAGGCTTTGGAAGCCCTAGAGGGTATCGTGGGGCAGCAGGCAAGGAACCAAGAAGCTGCTGCTGCCACAACTGCTGCTGTCGTTGTTGCACCAAATGAAGACCCGTTAGCTGGGAATGGGAATGGCGGTGTGCAGATGCACAAGCTAGTAGAACAGTTTCTGAAACTTAAGCCGCCTAAGTTTGCGGGATCAGGAGATCCAGAGGCTGCCAGCTTATGGATCAGGGAACTGGAGAAAGCTTTTGCTCTGCTGAGGTGTACAGAGGAAGAGAAAGTGACGCTAGCCATGTACCAGCTGCAAGGTAACGCTAACACGTGGTGTGAAGCCACGCGAGGAAGAATCTTTCCCGAAGATACGGTCCTGGTGTGGGATGCCTTCGTGGAAACTTTTTATGGGAATTACTTTTTTGAGTGTGCAAGGGAGAAGAAACTGGCTGAGTTTATCGGTCTTCAACAGAACCAGATGTCGGTTGACCAGTATGAGGCGAAATTCGCTGAGCTGTCGAAGTACGCGCCCAGAATGGTTAAGGATCCTTTGGATAGGGCAAGAAGATTCAGAGATGGATTGAAACCAGAGATTAAAGATCTGCTGGTGATGCTGAATTTGAAGGACTATGATGAGCTGTATGAGAGGGCGTAGCTTTTGGAGAGGAGTGCAGCGGAAAGAGCAGCTGCTTCAGGATCGCGTTTTACGCCCGCTGCTAGGGATAATCGTCGGTTTGGGAAGAGGTCGATGACTGGAGGAAGTTATTCTATCCTGCCCAACCGGAGGAACTTTATTGGGAAGCCGACGTATCGTCCCAATGATCTGTGCCGTCTGTGTAACCAGAGGCATAGGATTGGCCCTTGCCCGTTTCGTGGAGGAGCCTGTTTTGGCTGCGGTCAACGTGGACATCAGGTCAAGGACTGTCCACAGAGGCAGATGGTGAGAAACGTGCCGCCGCAGCAAGGAGGACAGCTGCGCGGGAATGCGCTACAGAGTCATCAGAACCGGCCCCCAGTGCAAGGAAGGGTGTATGCTGTCACCCGAGAACAGGCGAAGGACTCATCGACCGTTACAGGTACAGTCTTCCTAAACAATCATGTAGCTTATGCACTGTTTGATCCGAGAGCCACGCATTCCTTTATTGCTGCCCAGTTTGTTGAGTTAGTCGGGTTAAGTCCAACACCGTTGGGAGTAGTTTTTAAGATCTCGACACCGCTTAAGAATAGTATAATGTCTACTGTAGGGTGTCTTGATTGTCAATTGATCGTAGATGGTCATGAGGATAAAATAGATTTGATTGTGCTGGAGATGTTTGATTTTGATGTGATTGTTGGGATGGATTGGCTGGCAAAACAAGGGGCCATAGTGGATTGCTGTCGTAAAGCAATTCAGTTTAGTCCGTCGGATGGGACTAGTTTTGAGTTTGTTGGGAACCGAGGAGGAGCCTGACTCCTTTGGTTTCGTCGCTGGAGGCGACTCATCTATTGGAGAATGGCTGCCAAGGGTATTTAGCGTCTGTGGTTGATGTATCTATTGTAGAACCAAGGATGGAAGACATTGCTGTTGTTTGTGAGTTTGCTGATGTCTTTCCAAGAACTGCCAGGGTTGCCGCCTGATAGAGAAGTAGAGTTTGTAATTGAACTCGTCCTTGGAACGGAGCCAATCTCTAAGGCACCGTATAGAATGGCGTTGTCGGAGCTTAAGGAACTGAAAGTACAAATGCAGGAGTTGCTTGATAAAGGGTTTATCCGTCCTAGTGCGTCACCATGGGGAGCACCGGTGTTGTTTGTAAGGAAAAAGGATGGATCGTTGCGTCTGTGTATAGATTATCGGCAACTTAACCAAGTGACGGTTAAGAATAAGTATCCGTTGCCAAGGATAGATGATTTGTTTGATCAACTTCAAGGAGCTTCGGTATTCTCCAAGATTGACCTACGGACGGGTTACCATCAGTTGAGGATTAGGATGGAGGATATACCGAAGACGGCATTTAGGACGCGTTATGGCCACTATGAATTCACTATAATGCCGTTTGGTCTAACAAATGCTCCTGCTACTTTCATGGATCTGATGAACAGGGTATTCAAGGAGTATTTGGATAGATTCGTCATTGTGTTTATTGACGATATCTTGGTGTATTCGAGGAGTTATGAGGATCACGAGCAGCATCTGAGGATAGTGTTGGAAACTCTTCGGGAGCACAAGTTGTTTGCCAAGTTCAGTAAGTGCGAGTTTTGGCTGACTCGAGTAGCGTTCTTAGGTCATGTGGTTTCTGGAGAAGGGATAACAGTTGATCCAGCTAAGATTGAGGCGGTCATGGATTGGCCAAGACCAATAACAGTCACCGAAGTTCGGAGTTTCTTAGGTCTGGCAGGCTATTACAGACGATTCGTGGAAAGGTTTTCTGCGATAACCTTGCCTTTAACCTGACTATTGAAGAAGGACCAGAAGTTTGAGTGGACAGATAAGTGCGAGTGTAGTTTTCAAGAGCTTAAGCATAGGCTAACTACAGCTCCTGTTTTGACAATACCGTCGGGTCTTGGAGGTTATGAGATCTACAGCGATGCATCACTTAAAGGGCTAGGTTACGTTCTCATGCAGCATGGAAAGGTGGTGGCATATGCGTCTCGTCAGTTGAGGCCGCATGAGTTGAATTATCCGACGCATGACCTAGAGTTAGCAGCTGTGGTCTTTGCTCTCAAGATTTGGAGACATTATTTGGTCGGTGAAAAGTTTCAGGTATACACCGATCATCAGAGTCTCAAGTATTTGTTCTCTCAGAAGGAGTTGAACATGAGATAATGTCGTTGGATGGAACTTCTTAAAGATTATGACTATGAGATTTTGTACCATCCGGGTAAGGCGAACAAGGTCGCAGATGCTTTAAGTTGGAAGTCAGCAATAGCCCAAATGTTGGTGAAAGAGTGGCTTCTGTTGGAAGAAGTACGAGGCTCAGGTTTTAAGTTGGAAGTGGGCCAACTGTCGAGTCTTATGGCTACACTGAGAATCGAGCCAGAAGTACAGTCTAAAATTAAGGCTTTGCAGTCGACAGATCCTGTGATTCAGAAGATCCTTCAAGAGGGCTTAGAAAAGAAGAAGGCTGATTTCCATGTAACCGAGGATGGAGTACTGAAGTTTCGAGAACGGTTATGTGTGCCTGCTGATGAAGGTCTTAAGGAGGAGATTTTATCAGGAGCACACTGCAGCAGTTACAGTATCCATCCAAGAAGCACGAAGATGTATCAGGATTTGAAATAGCATTTCTGGTGGAATGGTATGAAGGCTGATATAGCCAAGCATGTGACGAAGTGTTTAACGTACCAGCAAGTAAAGGCACAGCATTGTAAGCCTGGTGGACTGTTACAGCCACTGGAAATTCCAGAGTGGAAATGGGAGCATATCACGATGGACTTCGTGATGGATCTACCAAGGAGTCAGAGAGGTAATGATTCAATTTGGGTTGTGGTGGATAGACTAACGAAGTCTGCGCATTTTATTGCCGTACGAAAGGACTTTGCTTTGGACAGATATGCCGAACTCTATGTGAGACACATAGTGAGACTTCATGGAGTGCTAGTGACAATCACATCAGATCGTGATCCCAAGTTCACTGCTACATTTTGGAAGAGTCTGCAGACTGCTCTGGGGACGAAGTTGCAGTTCAGTACAGCCTACCATCCGCAAACGGATGGCCAGTCAGAAAGGACAATTCAGACGCTCGAGGATATACTGCGAGCATGTGTTTTGGACTTTAAAGGTAGCTGGGAGGAACAATTGCATTTGGTTGAGTTTGCTTACAACAACAGCTACCAGCAGAGTATCAGAATGGCACCATTTGAAGCACTTTATGGTAGAGCTTGTAGAACACCCTTGTGTTGGGATGAAGTGGGCGAAAGAAGAATTACTAGTCCAGAGTTAGTCCAGCAGTCAGTGGAAGCTGTCAAGGTAATCATGGATAGACTCAAGACAGCCCAGAGCCGTTAGAAAAGTTATGCTGATAAGCGACGTAGGCCGTTAGAGTTCCAAGTGGGCGATCATGTGTTTTTGAAGGTACCACCTATGAGAGGAACATCCCGTTTTGGAAAAAAAGGGAAAGTTGAGCCCGAGGTATGTGGGACCATTTGAAATTCTCGAGCGGATTGAAACTTTGGCATATCGCCTCGCGTTGCCACCAAGACTTGCACAAGTGCATAATGTTTTCCATGTATCGATGCTGAGGAAGTATGAGCCTGACCCAGCTCATGTGTTGAGTTTTGAAGAGATCGAGCTGGACGAGCGAGCATCGTTTGTAGAGCGCCCTGTGAAGATCATAGATAGGAAGGAGCAAGTACTCCGACGCAGGACGATTCCATTTGTTAAGGTGGTTTGGCAACATTATGGGACTGAAGGAGCAACTTGGGAAATCGAGGAGGTTATGAAGGATCTGCATCCTTTTCTTTTTGAAGAGTTGTAACTGTAGTCTAATTTCGAGGACGAAATTTCCTAAGGTGGGGAGAATTGTGACGTCCAAATTTGCACGAGTCAATAAAATTTTCAACTTTTGACTTGTGGGCCCCACATCAATTAATTTTCCCCCACTAACTCTTTTCTCTCTCTCCCTCTTTCTCTCTCTTTTTCTTCTACTGTACGCCACGCCCTTCTGCTGCCCCCTCATATCACAATTATCTCCCCCACCCACTTTTCCTTTTTCCTTTTCCCTTTCCCCCCCTTCTCCCTTTTTGCTCGCGTGCGACCTCTCCTTCTCGACACCATTTCCACCATTTTTGTTGCTGCTTCTTTCTCTTTCTTCTTTCTTTTTGTTTCTCGCATCCCCTCCGTCGAACTTCGCCTCAGCTAAACCCCCCATCACCTCCTCCATCCAACTCACACCAGCCGCCACCCCGCCACCTTCGTCGTCCAATAGTCGCGCCAAAACCTACTCCCTCTCTCTCCTCCGTTCAGTTCTGCAAGCCCTTACGTTGTCCTCCTCCTTCGCCGTGAGCTCGCCCCGACGCCGCTCCACCTCAGCCGCTTATCGCGTCGCGCCTCCATCGTCGACCCGTGCTCCGGTTGTTCCTGCCATCCCCCACCCGAGGTTGCCATCGTCGTCATCGCCGTGGACCCACGACCAATAGCCTTCGGACGTCCATCCCATCGTCGACGCATCATCGTCTCCAGCCGAGTCCATCATCGCCGTCCAACCGCTGTGAACTCGCTGCCACCGTTCCCCGTCGATTGCCGCTGCTCGTAGTCATCGGACGATTTTGGGTGGGTTAACCCCTAATCTTTGATTAGGTTGTTAATTGCGCTTAGGGATAGATTAATTAGCGCTAATTGCTGATTAAATAGTCAATTGTGATCGAATTAAGTTAGAACCTTGGTCAAGTTAAATGGTCACAATTAATTAGGTTAATCATGGTTAGATAAATTCAGACTATAACTAGTTGGTGGTAAATTATGTTTGATTTGACCACGAGTGGGCGAGTTAGTTGAACTGAGTGAACCGTTGTTGTTGAGCTTTGTGATAGTTAGGAAATTATATGTTGACTGTTGAATGTCAATATTATTTGGGGTGTGAATTAACTGTCTTTTCAGTGTTGGTGAACGATTGTTAGTGTGATTTTCCAAACTGAGTCTTTGAGCATGAAAAACGGCTGTATGCCGAGTTTGAGCATGACTATGCGTGTGTCTGCATCTGACTAAATGCGAAGATAAGATAAAAACGAACGGATCTTTACTCGAGCTTGATATTTTCGTGCCGTGTCGATCGGAATAACACGAATTGTATCGTGCCGTATCGATCGGAATAACATGAATTGTCTGATATTCTCATGCCGTGTCGATCGGAACAACACGACTTATATCGTGCCGTGTCGATCGGAATAACACGAGTTATCTGGATATTTTCGTGCCGTGTCGATCCGAATAACACGAATTATATCGTGCCGTGTCGATCGGAACAACACGAATGATCAGAAGTACGACAATCCGTGTCGTCGGATTGGTTTAATACCAGTCGCAGCTTGTGACGGACCGAAGAGCACTAACTGTCTAGTGTGCTGGGCACCAACTGTCGAGTGTGCCATTTGATATGTCCGTGCCGGGTCGAGCGGAATAACACGGCTTATCAGATACCGTCGCCGACGGAGCGGGACGACGCCCGGTTATACTGGAAGAGCACCAACTGTCTAGTGTGCCGGGCACCAACTGTCTAATGTGCCGGGTCAAGTGACCAGTAATAAACTAAAATTAATTACAGGGTGTTGCGCATGCAAGTGGTGTTTATATATGCCTTGAATGATTGACTGTCAGGTCAAGCCTTGCATGTAATTGGTGATGAGTGGTGGATTTGTGCTGCATGTTAGGTTGCTGAGTGAATCAGCGCCCTAGTCGGACTTAGGCGTTGACTCACGGAGATATTTATATCTCACCCCCTGTTATTAAACATTTTTCAGGTCCTGAGTGATGGAGGAGGAGTTATTTTTGGAGGATCCGTTGTCTTGACGGATGAGATTCTCTTTTGAAGTAGATATGATTTTAACCCTGCCCTGACCCGTTGTCTTTTGTTGGTCTTAGGGAGCCACCCCAAAGTGTGGGGATTGTATCTAGTGTAGTTCCGTAGGGTTAATAAATATCTACGAATGAACTTGAAAACAGTTTGTTAAGTTGACTGAGTTTGTGGCTAATGTATTTTCCGGCTTTTCTATCCCAATTGATTGTTCTCTTTTGGACGTAGCACGTTTCGCTTGCGTAGAAATTAAAGATAAAAGAAATGGGTCGATGACGTGCCTGGGACATCATCCTTAATGACCTGAGGCGTTTGGTAGGGCTGATGCGTGCCTGAGATCGGAGCGTGACATAGCATGGATAAAATTATCCCATAGGAGAGGTATGATAAAATGATAGGATTTCTTATGTTCATTGTATAAAATCTATTTTTTTTTCTCGATTAATAAACTTCTTAAATAATAAAATTAAAATACTATCTAAATCTGAATTTTATTTGAATTCCGACATAAAAAAGAAAATAAAAATATATTTTTATTTATTCCTATATATGTATTTGTAAATTTTCCTTCTTTCTATTTTATTATATATATATTCTGTGTATATATACACACGTACATTATATCTATATCATTACATATTTTAGGTATGGTAGTATAATTTATTATTAAAATTTATATAAGGAAATGATGGAATGGAATAAAAATAATAAAAAAGAGATATAAAAATAAGAAAAATAAGCGAATTAAAATGAAGTAGAAGAACCTAGATTTTAAGTGAATAAATTTGAACTTGAAAATAATCTTTCTAATTCTTGAAGACCGTGGAGGGCAATGAAAAAAAAAAAAACTAGAACCATCCATCTTCTTCACCCATGTATCTTTGGTTCATGTTGAAGTTTCACTACTCCTTTAGTTTTTTAGTTCACATTAAAATTCTATGAAAATGGCAAGAGAATCGAAACTTCTTCTCATTCTTAGGTTTCTGGTGCATGTGAAAAGTTTGTGAAAGCAAAAAGAGATTCAAAACTTATTCTCCTCTGTAACTTTGTGTTCAGATTGAAATTTAACGAAAGTAGCGAGAGAAGCAAAACTTTTTGTTGTTGCAAATGTGAATGATCATATTTTCTCTCTTACTAGAGTTGGCAATAAATTATTAGAGATTGTTATAGTATGTATTTGTGCATTTTCAGGTTCATTTACATCGATATGTGTAAGTACAAAATAATGAACATAATATGATATGAACATATTTGACTTTATTGTTGTGATTCACCAAATAATGGATAGGATACGGCAAAATCCTTGGATTTCATATCCTACCTATCCAATCATATTTTGACTAGAAATCCAGCCGATCAAATGCAACCTAAGTAGATCGAAAATGAAATCATTTACTTATATTTGGATTTGATTGCAAACATTACGAGAGCAGATAATATCATAAGCATGTATGAGTAAATTAATTAGGAAATAAAAAATCAAAGGTACGATCATATGTATAACGATAACTTGAAAAATAAAATAAGCCAAAAAAGTTAATTTGTCACTGTTAATCTGAAAGAAAGAAGAAAAGAAGAAAGAGCGGAAAAAAGCAAAATGATGCAACCTTTATTTGGAGCCGTATAAAGAAAATTGAAAAAAGAAAAAACATGGAAAGAATTAAAAAAAAAAAAAGAGGGAAGAAGAGTCAACTGCATTGTATATTGAGTGGGACGCACTTTTTAAGAGTCAAATGCTCTTTAAACGCAGTAAGCAATTATTATTCACAAAATTTGTTCGTAACATACCATACGATATCTTCAAATAAAAATAGCGCCCAATAAATCCATATCTCTCTCCACGATATATGCGACTCTCCCAATTTATTATCAATATAACCATTTTAGTTATTTAATATTTCTCGCCCTCTTACATTCTTTTCCGTTCATGTCGATTTTTTTTTTCTCAAACATGAAAAGTACTCACATGACATTTCTTGCTGGTGACAAGTTAGTATTTTCCACTGCATTCTCATAAAGAAACGTTTTAGGACTTACATGAAAACCTACAAAAAAAGTATTTGTTCTCGTACAAGTTTTAACTGTTATTTATCTTTCATAGTATACACTACACACATGTATACATGTGCTAAAGATGGAGAACAATAGTTTTTATTGTACGTGACGGTTGCAAATAAAAATATCCAAGAAAGCAAGTTCTCGTGCCTCGTACCGGTAGAAATAATCTCATATCATCAAACATATACATGTTCCTAAAATAGGAAAGTTGATGAGAAAACGATAAACAGAAAAGGAAGAGTGAAAAAAAAATTATTTAACTCTTTCCGCCACGGGGCTCCCCTTTCTCTTCTATTCTTTCTTATCCACCAAAGCCTGCATTTTGTTCCGTGGAAATCTCAATATTTGAAATATTAAAAAGCATTTTCGTCACCCCACGAATATAATTAGTCATAAAATGTTGTCACTCATGAAAATATTTTCCGATGAGTAATTTTTCTAGACGATATAACTAATCTCTTTTTGATTTTTTTTTAATTTTGAGTTTTTTGCGAAACAAATACATTCTAAAAAAAAAAAAAACGAACAAGCTCCACGTCAAAGAACGATCTGAAGCCGAATCGGAAGAAGTACCCGATTGGGAAAAAAGAAGAGAAAAGAGAGAGGCAAATGATGTGTGTGATTGCATTAGTTTAGTAATGGAATTCTTTCACGTGCCAAATCATTCAACGGTAAATATGTTTGTTATTTTATAGCGGGCCTAATATAGAAAAGGGTTATTCATACGGTGCTCTGATATAGAGAAAATATTATCACACGGCTATATGTAAATCCACATGTGAAAGTCGATATTTCGAGAGGTTAAACAAAACTCAAAATCCAAGTATTACAATAATTTCCAGAGGAAAAAGCTTGCATGATCGTGTTACGCTTGCCAAAAAAAAGTTTCGCAATTTTTTTTTTGTTTTACGCCGGCCACAAAATAATTTGTGACCGGCGTTGCACTGTCCACTGTTGGTCAGCCTAGTAGGGTCCTAATTGAAAATGGATGCCAAAACCCTAAGTTGAAAGAAACGTCTGGATACATTGGCAAATGATATTATTTTTCTTAAGGCTCTCTTATATTTTAGTAAATAGGAATATTATATAAATCTTACAAAGAACACGATAAAGTGGAATGTCATGTCGGTTGTACGGTAGGAGTGCTCTTAGGCGGCATCTAGCCATTTGGATTTTTAGTCAGGATATAGTTAGATAGCTTGTGATAAGAAATTTAAAGAATTTGACTATATCTCATCCGTCGTTTGGTGAACTGTGAAGTTGAAGTCAAATATCTTTCATAATATATCCGATCCATTATTTGATAGGAACTAGATATCAGTATAATGACTCTCGACTTGTACCATTCGTAGGCTTACTTTGGAGCTGATGCAGTAGCCGCTCACCAAGGCCATCAAATCAGAGCTTGAGGGAACGACCACCAGAAGCTATCGTATAATTATATTGATAGATGATTTTAACGTTTAGGAAGATGATTCATAACTATCACAGGTTTCAAAAGATGGAATGCCAAGACTTCCTCAATTCACATGGTCCAAACTCGATTTGGTACAATTCCTTTGGTTCACAAAAAAGACTATCATCTAGTGGTGAGCCTTTCATTTGGGTGACTAAGCCGCTGCTCGATTTCGACGTTAAAAGTGAGTGCCGACTTGAATTGTTGCCCCAATGGTTCAAGGACCAAATGACCGGCAGCAAGCAAGGCTTGCTGGTGCGGAATTGGGCGCCACAATTGGAGATCCTCTTGCATGGCTCGATGGGAGCATTCCTGAACCACCGTGGGTTGAACTCAATCATGGAGAGCTCGAGCCAGGGGGTGCCGATCGAGGGGTGGCCCATGGGGGTCGAGCAGGCATACAACATTAAGATGATGGTCGAGGAGATTGGGGTGCGCGTGGGATCGAAAGCCAGATCGACGCTGAGGTAGTAAAGCGGGTGATCGAGATGAGGAAGAGGGCTAATGCAGCGGTGCGGCAAATGAGAGAAGCAGGTAAGAAAAGGAAGTGATGATGACAAGGGGTCTAGTGCCAAGGCCACGAATGAATTTACGAGGACCATTTTAGGTGACTCAACAGAGGATACATCCTCTTCCTCTTGACTTAATCATCATACAGAAAAGAAAAGGTATGTCAAATTATAAATACAAAACTAGAAAATCGAGTCACTTAGGACATGTTAATCTGCCGAAGAAGCTGCACGCCGCCGCCAGAGAGGTGGCCTGTGGGGGAGAAACGAATAGGAAGTCGCAGAGAGGGAATGGCTTGATCATGCAATTTTCGATGAAGATCTTATTCGACTCTTTCCTACCCATAATATAATTATATCCCATATATTCTTACATGTCCCCTTTTATCCCGTCCCGTATAAGTTTAATCCAGATGATCAAACGCAGCTTTAGGATGAAACTGAATGAAGAATATTGATTGACCTAGGCTAAAAATAACCAGCTTGACTTTTTGGCAAGAAGAAACTTCTCATTTCAACAAAAAGCAGCGGAGCTCTGGGAAAAAATTAGGAGCTTTGCGGTAACGTTATCATCGAGCCGAAGTCAATTCGTCAATCGGGCCTATCAAATATTCGGCCCAACCGAGTTCCTGCCAAACGGCGTCGCTTCCTCCTCCTTCTCCAACCCAGCAAAACGAGATCGCCTCACCATAATCGCTCTGTCTCCCCGTCTCCGTGAAAATCGAAGATGGAAATGCGAATTCGCAGCGGTGTTCTGCTTCTCTTAATCTCCTCCTCTCTCTCCCTAATCGCCAAGGTGCGTCGTGGTTTTGCATCCGTTCGTCGTCGCTGATTCCCGTGTGCGCAATCGTGTGATTTTGTGCTTTGTTCTCGATTTGCCTGCCACCTTATCGATCTACGTGCTTGTGTTGGTCGAATGAATTGGTGATTTTGCCAGGCTGAAGTTGGCGGTTCTGTTTTCTTCGTGGATAGCTCGAATCACCAGTATCTTCGCCATCGATCCCCTGACGATGCTTCTGAGGTAATTCAATCCTTGAGTGATGGCTAACTTCGCCTTTCATTTATATGGATAATTGCTCGTGAAGGTCTACTTGCCGCCGGAGTTCAGCGTTGTTGAACTTTTAGCTTGGTTATGCTGAGAAATTCGATGGTGTTAAGCTTTCTTTGGTTGCTGGGAGAAAAGGGGAAGTGGAATAGAACTTTTATTCTTCTGTCGAATTGATACATAATCAATATCTGCTTGATCGTAGTTATGTGCATAAGTTTCTACTAGAGGTTGGAAGAACAGGTGAGTGAAATTCATAGCGTGTAGGTTGAAGGAATTGTCGACTCTGAACTTGGAGATTAGTCTTGTTAAGTCAAAAGTGATCCGACCATATTTTTTCTTTTTGAGCTTTATTTGTGGAACCATTTTGGAGTGGTAAGTTTCTTGGAACCTTCCCTTGCACCATTGATCTGGATAGTCGTGACTTGTGATTTACTAGTAATAAGCAAGTCTGCCATAATTCAGTCGCTGATCAGTTGCCCATCCATAAGTGTACTAAAATTGACAATTACCTAGCTTTATTTCTGGATTTATTAGCTTTGTAGTATATACATGTTGGCTTATGTTTCTTTGGCTCTACATATCATACTCCTTTGGCAGTTCAAATCACTGTCACCATCTGAAGTTGGTGCTGCAGTGTCAGTACTACTTGGCTTGGCACCCCCTGTTGCACTTTCAGCCACTGGCTCTTCCAAGGTTTAATCTCTGCTCATTCATACAATATGATGATTCTAGCTTCTTTCTTGATGTCAATCCTTTTAGTGGAAATGTCTTTGACAAAAGTTTGACACCTTCATAGTTGAATGAGGTTCTCATGCCGAATCCGTTCGATAGACCTCGTGCTGCTTTTGTTTTGGAGGTGACAGGAGTTGAAGGTCTGGTTGGCTGTTCATTTTCCACGTAACCTGTAATCTTGAGTGTTTTCTTTGGCTATAACAAGTCTATTTCCTTTGTAGATCTTCTGCCCTTGTTCAAATCCAATCTATTTACAAATGCCTTCACAGACAAGGTTATTTCTGGGTCAGATAAAGCTGAAATTCAACTCCCAGGTACCCATTTCTTTGTTAGAATGGATAAGGGTACTTTTCCAAGCAAAAAGGAAAAAAAAATTTAAAAAGAATAAGGCCAGCCTGCTAAATACTCTTGGTTGTTTTTTGGATTGTCATTTATTTATTTTACTGCAGAGGAAGAAGCACTGTTAGTTTCCCTTGATGAGTCTTCGACATCTGATTTTGCATCTCTTAGTGATGATGAAATTGGCAAATTTGTAAGTTAGGAGTTGAGAATCCCTGTATTGGCTTTATTTTTCTTTTCTTTCTTTTTGTTCTGCACTGTTAACGAATGATTTAAACTCTGCATCTGTTTAGGCATCCTGGATGGGTGGATCTTATGTCACTGATATGTCAGAATCATTAAAAGGGGAGTTGACTTTTCCTCTAGGAAATGGCGAAAAGATGAGTCTTCATATGTCGAAGGTCTTTTTACAGAATCCAAAAAATTGCTTTATAAGTCGCATTCCTTATCTTAAGTTATGATACCTGTCAGCTATCGTATTAAATCACTTTTTTTTTTTGCTCTCTAATCTGCAAGGGGTACATTCTTTCTTTTCCTGCAGGAAGCAGATAGGAAATACGTAGCTAGTCTTATGTCTCTTGTTAATGGTGTAAGAAGGGCTATTGATATGCATGAAGATTTTGCACGAGGCACAAGAAGACCTTCTGAGTTGATCGAAGGCTGTTTCAACGGTATTAGGGTAATAATTTACTTCCGATATGCCTTCTTTCTTTGAGATTATCTGTGAGATTGTCTGTAAAAGCCAAGAAGCCTGCTAAGTTGATCGAAGGCTGTTTCGACGGTATTAGGGTGTGCATTGCTTCATGGTGGAAGCTGTGATGTGAATTTTTGTGGTATTACGACGAAATTGGAGTTAGCGATGCACTTAGATATGCTGAAAGTGAATCTCACTGGAGAACTTATCTTGGCTTTGTTAAAACTCACTTTTTGAGGCGAGGCTCCTCATTCCTAGATAAATGTTTTTTTAAGGGACTTATGAACTGATGTTTGTAACATGGATAATGTCCGAAACACTAAAGAAGAAGTTGGCTGTTGGGTAACTTGGTTTAGGATTGCAATACTATTCTTGAACTGCACTCTTATTGATGCAATGAAGCACAAAACTTTTTAAGCACCTACAGTTTTGCTTGTGCTTTGGCAGTTTTTGGTTTTGTCATGAGACAGGCTGCTGTTTTAGAGTATGGCCTAAGGTGCTATCCCTCCATTTATTATCATGAGGATGTGTTCGATACTTTTACTGCGAGTTCCCTGTTGATATGTTGGGTATCATAATAATGGGAGAATGTTCTCTTTTGGTTTAAGATGATGCTTTGCCAGGATTAAAAAAATATTGATTTTCTGTCATCATGGTGTAATTTGGGTTTGCAGTGAGTATGCTTTAGTGTATGTACGAAGAAAGGTGTGTTAAACATTTCTGCTGTTCTATTATTGGGCTTGCGCTGTAGCAATGTAACTTCATGCTGAAGTATGCTGCTTGTGTATTTCTGTACTTCTTACTATCTTTGGGCCTGAGCTTTTGAGGAACGATGGAGTGTTTGAGTCAACTGCCACTGCCTGACTCCCCTCCTCCACCTCCCCCTCCCCCTCCCCCCCCAAACCTAAAAACACACAACCCAAGACCAAAGAAAGGAAAATGAAGCCATCCACCATGCAGTAATGCTTTAGCTGACGCGTGTGCTTGTAATTAGTGTCTCACAGGTTGTTTGCCCTCATTGGTTCAGGTCTTAAAAGAGGAGCATGGAACTGAAGGTGTTGCTGAACAAGGATTACTTGTATTGCTCGCTACCTTGTCCAAAGCCTATAATCTTTTGCAGGAAGCATATAAAGGTCATTTTTTTCTCACCTATAATATTTACTTTGTGATAGCAAGTCAAGTGATGAGGAACTTAATGTAAGCAAGCAATCGGCTCAGATGCTAGCATAGTTCTTGCTCCGAAAAATGACAACGGCATCTCTATACGACTGCGAAAACCTCAATCCTGTATCATCATTCCGATTTTGGGTACATAGATCACCAAAATTGACCAATGGACCAAGCCCACATGGTATTCTTGTTTTGAAAAATGCCAACACAATTATAGTCTAGGTTTGTCTAAAAGAAAACCTTCTGCATCTCAAACTTAATTTAGGTTTTCGGAATCATTGAAGACAAGTTGAATTGCTATTGTTATTAGTTGATTTGATTAAAAGTAGTCAATGTTGCAGTTTATGAACAAAAAAAGCTTAAATGGACTATCATATTCTTTTTTGAGATTTTAACATATGCTTGAAAGTGTACCGTCACCTGAATTAGTGAACTAACTAAGCCTATCCTAATGTACCACTTTGATCACAAGTGGTGTATTCGCTTCCTGTACTGTGAACCCCAGCATACATGATCTAGTTAGTTTCCTTTTCTTAATAATGACTGTAATGAAGTGATATTTCAAACTTGCTATTAATCTTGAAGTAGGCACTCAGTTGTTCTCATCTGTACTTTTTCCATCTGGAGTGACTTTTAGTTTTGAGCTTTCTTTCTTTTTAAAATCCTGGGGCGCACACACTTCTACTTTTATTTAACAAGGAATACTTCAGACCTTTCAAAAAATATCTGTATAGATATGTAGATTCGTATTTACTGTTTTCGTTATATTATAAAGTTTGAATGAGATTTTAGGTCTGACAGAAAAGTCAATGAGTTCTTTTTGGTGAGAAAAAGTGGAAACAAGTGGGCAATTAAGGAAATATCCAAAAGAAGTTATTGGAATTCCACATTCCATATTGGCATTAGTGAGTCTGACATCCATGACTGTGTTTGCCCATGCACGCGGATGATGGGTTGAGTAGCTGATGTTATATCAATGTCTTCAAATTTTGGCTCATAATATGCAACACATACTGCAATGGACAGGTCAAATTGTTGGAGTAATACTTTTGGGCAATACGGCCTCTTCCCAGTTGGATTCTTTGTTGGATGCGACTTTTACTTCTCGGCCATCAGTGCGATGGTTGGCAGAACCTACAGGCTTGGCAAATGCAACTGAAGCTGGAGTGGTGTTAGTTAGACAGACTCTTGCTTGGGTAACCGGGATTATTCTTCTTATTTCCACTCTCTTGGGGGTAAGATTCACCATTTTCCAGCTATGCTATCAAGTACTTTTCATTGCCCGAAAGCACCCTTCTTTCTGCGGAGGCCTGTTTAACATTCTCCTTTCTGCTTATGCGCAGATCTATCTCCTTCTGAATATGCGTCTAACAAAGGACACCCTGCTGTATTCGAATGTCAAGCTTGACTAAGAAAATAAGCGGTGGAGAAGGTCATCTTCGAGAATATTAGCTTATTTGATCTGCCAAAGCCAGGCCTGTTTATATGTGCCGAGTGATGTCTGTCTGATGATGATGATGTATCGTAGCCCCTTTCTCATCGTACGTTGACATACCATATGGAATGGGGGTTCATTATTTCTCCTAGTCCCGAGTGGACGTTTGTAGCTAATGGGCTTCTTTTCTTGGGAACCCAGAGGAGGTTTAGGAATTACCTTTTAAGTCATGAGAAATACAATTATTGTCCATGTCTTCATTGTTTGCGTTGTATATGATCGTCGTTTGACGTTGCTATGCTCTGCATACGCATTATATGAATGTGATGCTGACTAAAATAATCTGGGCTTGGTCGTTCTGTAATTTCTCTTTTCGTCGTACCTCTGATTTTTCTCTGATACTACATCTCCTCCGTTGGTAAAAAGAGTTCTGCTTTTATGTGAGGCGCAATCTAAGGGCGTGCATGGTAACACTCCAAAAGCTATTTCTGGAGGAGAAATTAACTTCTCGTGGAGAAATCCAAAGAAATCATTTTGATAAAACTTTTTCAGAAGTAGAAATCCGTTTGGCTCGTAACTTGAAATTTCTACTTCTGAAATCAATTTCTCCACCAGAAGTCATTTTTGGAGAAGTTTTGAAAAGTAAAAAAAAATAGCTTCTCCATCAGAAGTCATTTTGTAGTCTTCTTCTTTTGACGTTAACCCGTGGTCACCGGTCGCCGGCCACCGCCGGAAATAGAAAAATTTTTTTGTTATCAAACGCCTTTTTTTAGTTCAGAAATTATTTCTGACGCAGAAGTGAAAAAATCAACTTCCGATTCGAAAGTAAAATTAGAGAAATCAACTTCCACTTCAGAAATGATTTCTGAAGTGGAAGTGTTGTCATGCGTGCCCTAACGAGCGGGAATGCGCAGTCTTGTATGCTTGCTAGTGGATACAAAAGATACAACTGACCGATGGCCATTCAACATTACGTGCATATGAGGGGATAATGTGGCCAGTGGCCAGTCGTGCAATGCGATGAATCAGTCGCCGTACCATTATCCTAAAGTTTGTTAATGCCAATCGTGCCACATAAGAGGGTTAGTGTACACGTTTGTGATTTCCGGCCAAAGTTGAGAGTAAGGATTAAATTGGTAAATTATCAAAAGATTTAGGATTAAATCATTTTAGGACTAGATCGGATGATTGAAGGGGTTACGATTAAATTGTCCAATCTAAAAAGATGTAGGATTAAATTGGTACAATTGACATGTTTAGAAATGAATTGATCTTCATATAATAGGTTTAAGACTTTGACTCATCGAACAATTTTTCCCCATAAATTAGGACCCCAAGTTGACTTATCACGTGATCAAGTTAAGATAATATTGTACATGTATTCGAAACATAATTCTTCTAATGACACCCGCTGCTACATTTTGTAGGTGGATGTTTTTCGAATCGCTCACATTTTATAGTCATCAGAGAGGAACTCCATGTACCACGTCGGTGACCATTTGGGCTTCCTCTGCAGTGTTTGGAAGTTCACATAATGCAGCCCAAATCGTATTAAATATCCGTGTAGCCATTCGAAGTTTTCTGGCGGAGACCATATGAAATATCCTCTCACGTCTGCTCCTTTTCTGAAATAATTAAACTCAAAAATTTAAGTCGCGGACAAATTATAGACTCTTGATTTTATGAAAATCGACATTCTTTATTAATAAAAGAAAGAAAGATGAAGACTATGAACAAATCTGGGAAATGTTGGTGTGATTTTTTAAAACGAATAACAAAGACATTCAATATCGAACGAAACGCTAGATATATACCTCATAACTTCACTTAAGATGGCGAGATAGCTCTTATGGTACTCTATCTTTTTGTGTCATTTAGTGAATCGTCGATTATACCCGTATGTCGTGCGTTGCCTGCAAAATAACAATATATATATATATATATATATATATAAAATCAATCAATGATCTTGTTTAGTAAACTTAGGTGATGAAAAAAGAGGTTCAGTTTAGAGTTGTTTCAAGTGACACAATACCATTCTCTGTAATGAACATGGACATGTTGTTGTATCTTTCTTTGACATACGTAATGATCCCTTCGATGCCCCTCGGAAACACGAAGAAATTCGATACTGCGGTATGCAATATGATCATTAACTATTAGTCCAAAAAGCATATAAGCCTGACTGCGAAATTGACTCAAAATAATGGCAAAAAAGGCAGCTAAATAGACTCAAAGTAATATCCTGCTCGCAGTTCTGAACGATTGGCTATATTAATTGTAGTTGCTCGTCTCGTCACGCCAAGTTAAGCTGATATTATCTCTCGAAACAATACGATGAGCTAAACAAACACGTTAATTTTCGCGAAAAATTCTATGAATGTATGTCCATGTACATGTGCTTATGTTGCTTACCCGTTCGCCGATGTAAACTCCATCTTTTTCTCCGGTGGTATACACGGATGCCTCCCCAAGTGAGAGAGCTGAATTGCATGAAGAGAACATGCAGTCCTTCACGTATATAGTGGTCGAGTGATTTATTCCAATGAAATCCAACTTCGCCATGAGTTTCTCCCGCTCTTCCGCGGAAAACATAGGCAATCTTGACCCCACGATTTGACGCATCTCGGGCGGATAATCTCCATATACTAAAGGGTCCACAAACCTGTAATTAATGGAGAAATTATGAGCAACTAGAGGAGAAACAAAGATGCAGATGCGGAAAATCTTGATAAAAACAGAATATGGATTTCTTTTTTTTGGCCAGAGGACATGGATTTGTGTGAGAAATAACTTATGTACCCTGCAAAGAAGAAAGCTAAAGATCGTTGGACAGCGAGACGATCGGCCGGAGCGTCGTCGTACGGCTCGAACCATGGAGCATCAATCACTATCCCAATCATTCCTCCTTGCTTTTCCTGATTATGAATATTTGTTTAGGTTTTTTTCTTGGGTCGGAAAATATTTGTTTAGGTTCAATAATTACATAACATATGTTTGTGCCCATAGCAGCCCTCGTCACGTCTCGGTGAAAAAAAGAAACCAAAAACAAAAAAAGAAACAAATTATAAAAAAATCAAAAAAGAATTAAGATATCACTAAAATTGCCACGTCAGTGCTGGTAGCGCCACGTCGGCGCAATCAGCCAAAGTTGGTCAGATAGATTGTGTTGGTACAAATACAAAATGTTTATGACTCAATTGGCAAAAAAAAAAATTAGGATTAAATAGATATAATTCCACTAGATTTAGGATTTGTTTGGTAATTCTCTGAATTGAGCTTCTTGGCCTTAATGTATGAGAACCTCCATCATGTTCATTCTCATGCCTTTTGAAGTATCCAAGAGACAAAGTGATGATTTCACTTCCATAGCTAAAAGAAGCAATTGGTTCGTTTCTATTCTTTCTTGTTCTTTTATGCTAACACTTTTGAACACAACATGGTGATGGTAAAATAGGTGATAGATAAAAAAAGAATCAAATTCGTAGCTCTCTACCTGGTAATACTGCTGGTAAATTTCAGCGGCTGTGGCATGGGACAACACTAGATTGGGGGTCGCAATGTAGGGTTTGAGAGCGGAATCACCGAATGAGTAATTGCCAAACGGGTAGGAGCATCGGCCGGGTGGGTAAGTCCCCGAGAGGTAACCTTGATAGATGAATATGTTAGGTTCATGGAATGTGGTCCAATACGTCACTCTTTCTCTGAAAGCTTCAAAACAAACTTGTGCAAAGTAACCGAAATCCAGCCTGCACACAAATTTCAGAACACAAAAAGTAAGATCCCGAGATTTGATTGGATCGTCCAATTGGTGAAGATGAGAAAGGATGGTGGTGACAATTTCTCTTACTGCATTTCGGAACTCAACCACGCATCGTGCCTCTCTTCTAGCAGGTGAGGGATGTCATAATGGTTCAACGTCTCAAACGGCTTTATACCTATCAAAATGAACATATTACAAACGCATAGAATGGGTAGTTCATCTTCTTCCTGAAGTAATGACTGTGTATGAATGGTTAAATTGATTTATTGGAAAGACATTATGGAAAGAATTCACTCCCACAGGGTACAAACAGATTTGTACATTTTGCTTTTACCTCTGACCAAAAGGGCATCGATGAGAGTGTTGTAGAACTCGATGCCTCCTGAACAGACCTCCCCAGATCTTCCTTCTGGAGTTAAAAGTGAAACAGAATATGAGCAACTACATGGCGTTAAACTGATGACAAGAGAGCAACCATAAATGATACGAAGCCCAAGAAAACGAAAACAGAAGTACATAGATAAAAAGAAAAGATATGAAGATAAGAAAATTACATACTAGGAAGAACTCTAGACCAAGATATGGAGAACCTGTATGCATCCACCCCGAGATTGCGCATCAAATCTATATCTTCCTGTTGCACATTGGTATATCCATGAGAGTAAGAAAAAATCAAGCTTTGGTTAGAGGAAATGAATCTTTCTGTGAGTACCCAAATCAAATTTAATAAATGGTTACAGATAATTATCAAAGCTTCCAGTCCTCCAAGCTTGCAAGTCCTCCAAGCTATATTACAATTACAATCAGGCCAACTTACTGTTAAAGTTGGGAGGTCAACAAATCCCTTATGACATTTTGGACCATTAATGATGGTTTAATGAGAGTATAGAGAAAGTTAACTACCATAAAGAGATTATAGCGATCATCTGTAACATCAGCGTTGCTTCCATCTTCTATTTTGCCTAATCAAAGGCAAGTCCATCCAATGTCATTAGTTATATGTTGTAAAATATATTGCCAAAATATAAAAAGAAGAGACAAGTGCATTGAAAATCCGAAAAACTAATCCATAAAATGCAATTGAATTCTAAAACTTAAAAAAAATGCAATCAAGTCCTAAAATTTGTCAAATTGAGGCAATCAAGTCATTTCGCTAACTCCGTTCAACTTGACTAATGAAAGATACTAACATGATTTCTTTAAAAATTATTTCTCTCTCTTATGTGACGATGATGTGGATAAACCATGAAACATAAAGTTAACACAACATCATCTTTGTCTAAATGTGATTTTTGATTTAATATTTTAGGGATAAGTGCACTAGAAATTCTAAAACTTGTTGCAAAAGTGCAATTGAGTCCTAAAACTTGTCAAATTGATGCAATCGAGTTATTCCATTAATGCCGTCAATTTGTCTAGGGAAAAATGCTAACATGGCATTATTACATGAATTTCTCTCTCCATGTGGTATTCTTTACCATTTCTTTTCCTGAATCTTATTTAAATTAAATTACAAGACTAAGAAAGGTTAAGATTTATTTTTGAAAAGCTCAAACTAAAAATAAAAACGCAAGGGAAGTCTTTGCCGTGAGGTGGGGCGGCTATCGGCCTTTGCCAGCCCTAGGTGAGACCTCACTGGCCCCAAGCGAGGGCCGACAGTCCTTGTTAGACTTTGGCGAGGCTCGTCCAGATCTAAGCAATGGTGGCCCTCGCCTGAGGCTAGCGTTGCCCAACTTTGGCTTTCCTCAACCTAGATCTAGGCGAGCCTCGTCTAGGGCTGGTGAGGTATGATTGCTCTCACCTAGGATTGGCAACCTTTGTCGGCTCCTTTGGCAATGGGTGGTGGTCACCATACCTCATCGATGAGGTCCTCCCCCCTCCCCCCCAAAAAAAACCCTTTTTTAGTCTTAGCTTTTTAAAATTAGATTATAACCTTTTCTTCAATTTTAAATTAATTTAAATAATATTTGGAAAGGAAAATAATAAATAATGCCATTGAGGATAGAGAAATTAATTTAAAAATGCCATGTTAGCATTTTTGCTAGACAAATTGACATTATTAAAGAAAGGATTTAATTGCACTAATTTGATAAATTTTAGGACTTGATTATATTTTTTTAAAAGTTTTAAGACTTAATTATACTTTTGCAACAAGTTTTTGGACTTTTGATGTACATATTAATTTTTTATTATAGAAAATCAAATTTAAAAATAAGCTATTAAAAAGAATGGTTGAGAACCAAGCTATGAGGGCTTGCATAGCCCTCGTCGGCACCCTGTTGGCAAGCGATGGTTATTGGTGCCCTGTTGGTTGCATGTGATGGTTGTTGGCAAGGCGATGGTGGGGTGACGATAGCGAGAGCTGTGCAGGTCCTCACCACATGGTTCTCAACCCTTTTCTCTTTATTTTATTTTATTAATTGAGCTTATTTTTTAAATAAAAGTTGTATTAATATTAATATTTGGACCAAAATGACACCATTTTAGCTATGTAGGAGATAAAATATTTAAGAAAGCCACATTTGCAAGTCAAGCCGGATAGAATGACTCGATTGCATTAATTTGACAAGTTTTAGGACTTGTTTGCAGTTTTTAAAAGTTTTAATACACTTTTGTGACAAATAGCTTCCGGTGCACTTATCCCTAAAAAAACCATTTTTCCATGAAAACATGAGTAACCTTTTTGGGCACTCACATCACAAACCCAATAAAGACCAAACTATTCTAACAAACGTGTCCGTGGAGTTTTATGCTTTTTGTATTTATCAAGGTATGGCGACTTGAACACACATAGAATTAGTTCACAAAGGGACGTTACAAATTTCAAATTGTTACAAGTGGAGTATCTTCAAGCAAATAATGAGAGTTTGTCGCATTGTTTTTTTCAATAAAAGAAATCGGTTTAATAAATCAACTTTGGTTATCCGATATTGTTACATCATATAATGTCTCTTCACATATGGAATAAACTAATTTCATTAGCTGCCCATTGACTATCTCTTCTATCAAAATAATTAGCGAATCAATGATTGCTAAATGACGATTTGTACGACAGACCACATAAAAAAATGTAAAATTCATTACACATATTTGCCAATTTGTACTACAGTTCTGATCTGCCTCAAGGACTGATGATTAGGGGCAAATGGCAAGTCATTGTCATCCTATAAATAAAGAAGTTCGAAAAATACACAATATCTTATAATTTGTGTTTTTCTTTAACTTTGTCATGAAGGTATTGGTCTTGCTTCCATTCATAGTCTATTCAAATTTTTGAAAAGAAACCTACATAACCGAAAATATCGTCTATTTTAAATATTCCTTTTTGCTAGCTTACTGGTTTTTGTGTAAGTAGATAATAGGTTGAAATTAACCATTGTAGAAGGTGAATTGACTATTAACTATACGCATGGTGGTCAATTCAATTACTAGCTAGGTTAAGATTTCAATTTTATCACATCAGTGGAACTTATCCATGGGGCATCTTTATTTATTTATTTATTTAAAAATATATAATCAAAATTAATCAGTTGCATTTTTTTTTCCATATACAACTTCACAGCCGGAAACTTATTTGATATATTCCAAAAATATGTGAGTCTAATGTCACTTGGTAGCATGGTAGATAAAATCCATCGTCATCTCGGAACCGATCAAGAAGCAATTTTCAGTTTTCCTGATTTTGACTTGCTGGAATATTTTGCTCATCAATTGTCTTTTACTTAGAAGAAATAAGTAATTTTCTCTGAATTAATTTTCTTGTGTTGCTTTCATTAGAGCTTTGACCCTATATTCTTATTTTTCCTAGAAAGAAAATTAATAAAAAAAATCATGAGGAAGAATGAGAAAATTGAGTGAGGACCTGGTATGTGGGAGAAGACATCCCAATTGCTGAGGCATTTGTTTCCTTGCAGGTTCAATCTAGGCAGAACATAGAAATTGAAAATTATTTGGTACAAACTTTCCGAGGTGCAACATAACATATAATTCCACCGAAAAAACCTCCATAAAATTTACAAAAGAAAATGAAAAGGGAATTTTCAATTGCTTAGCAGCGCGGTGCTGTCTTGTTAGATGAACAAGGCAATCGACATTTCCCAAACTGAATCGCAGAGAATCGGTCAAGCCCCACGACTGCTTTTATTTTCATCCACCCTTCAACTTTTATCTTGGGACCATGGCCGGCTGCTGCTTGGCTCTTTTCGTTTTATTTTAAGACACTACTCTTTGACAGGTAAGTTCTAGATTCTACGAGGTGGAACTTGAAACCTAAAAGCTGAAACAATTTTTTTGTATTTTTCTTGCTTTATGTTTTTCATACGATCTTGCGGCATTTAAAGATGTTCGATGATGAATGTGTAATCTGAAACCATTAATATGAGCTTTATTTTCGACGATATTCATGATTGAGACTTTTATTTTGTTAAGTTTCATACTCTTCGTGTGTATAGATATAAGGTATGACTAGTGGATTGTAGTAGCAAATAATGGTCATTAAAGCTACTATCATTCAATTCTTATATAGATGCAACTTGGGTAGACTTTGGAATTTCGGTGACAAGATAGGCTCTAGATTCTAGATTTCAAAAAGTTTAAAATTGATTTTGACCGGTAGGATCCAAGTTCCATGTGAAATCTATAAAGAACCTAAAACTGCTTTTCCCTACAAATAATAGTCGATTATGAAAAGGCCCGATCTGAATAAACTCAAAATAAGCACTTTAGTTCGGTTCTGCTCAAATTTTTTGACAGCCCTTTAGTGGTCAATAAAACATTTGAGATCTATTTTTATCTCCTAAAGTAAATTCTAATGTGGCCACGTATTAATTATAACTTGGATGTGACAAACTTTGTTACAGATAGCCTAGGTATAATTTGGAATAGCACACGAGATAAATGTTGGCGCTTGATTGGACCCAGGCAATAATGACATAACTGGTCCTATTTCAATGACTCTTCTAGAGTTGTGAGTTGTGATTGTTGAATGATAATCACTGTTCAAATTTAAAAGTACTATGTCCTATAAAATCACTTGAAGGAAAAAGAATAATGCAAAAATATTCCCAAACAAAGAGAAAAAAAATTCTTGAGCTGGACCCCTTTTGTCGGCCATGAAGGGGATTTTCGGTGAAAAATTTAAATAGCACTAGATTTTCCGCAACATACTTCACGTACTATTGCGGTAGACTAAATATTCTTATCTATAGATTATTTTTTGTCGAAATTCTTATTTATAGATTGAAGAGACTATTATTGTTGCAAAAGTGAAGTATTATAGCACATGATCCACACATTTTCACATCTGCAATCGTGTTATGTCCCCTGAAACCAGACACATGTCATGTACTACTGACGCCCGTGCAAGCACCCTATGATGGGAAAGGATAAAATAAAAATCAACCATCATAAATATTTGTGACACATGTCCAAAATAACACTCAGCAGATAGCAGGTTCAGGTCATTTATCGTCAAGATAGGCAGCAACATGCAATATTTTACTTCAAACCATGTTGCTGATAATCAACAAAGGATTTTTCTTGTCCGTTTTCCCCCTAATTGATAAAAAAGAAAATCGTTTCAAAATTATGTGTACAATTTTCAGTTAGAGAAAACAAAAAGAGAATTAACCTCAATATAAAATGGAAAAAAAGGATATTGACCATTTATTAATCCGGAAATGAGAATTATCAATACAGAGTGTCGCGACCCGATCGAGGTCGATTGATCGGCCTCTAAGATTGGATTGCTAGGCCCATATTCAGATCGATGCTTCGCTTGGGCCCTCCCAGGCCCATATCAAATCGCGACGGGTTTATTTGGGTTCGACCTTAATGTGGTCGGGTGACATGTCCATCGGTGTACGTGCAATTGGAGTTTCCATCAATCATTTTTTGGAATGTATGATTGGAAACCCTATCAAGTGATTGGGAGGGATCGCTTGATTCTACGAAAACCAGAGATTTTGGGTTCGGGGACTTAGTTACGTCAATATTGCTATTGACGCCCTTTCGGTACCTAGTTGAGTTATTATCTATCCTACAGATTTCATACAGCTGCTTTTCGAGTGAGGTAGGCTTTAAAATCTAAAGGGTTCTTACAGATAGGATAGATTAGTGTCACGGGCCGGTTGCGGAAGGCCGACTTGTGCGGTGACCTGGGATCGATGGAGCACCCAAGCTAAGCCTTTTCTAACCCCGGACGCGTAGAGAGAGGAAGTTCTAGAGAGAGAGACTCTGGGAGAAGGCCTTTGTTTTTCTGTCGGTTCATTGAAATGAGAAAAAGGACGCCTCTTTATATAGTAGAGGCCTCAGATTACATTCGTTGGATCTCTCATAGATCTGATGGCTCAGATTTAGTCTATCGACTTCCTAACTACCGTATTAAGTACGGAACATTCCAGAAACTACGAGTATTTACAAGATTACCCATCTCCGGAGTATTCTAGAAACTTATAGAGAAAACCCTAGAAAAACCCTAGGGAACCCAAACACAGTAGGTCTTGGGGTATTTCTTGGCCAGATGATCGACTGGCTAGGCCACGAAGACCTCGGCCCGTGTCATTCTCCCCCACCCATTCGAGCGCCGCCCTCGGTGCTCTACGCTCGGGGCAGAACTTTTCAGCAACAGCTTTCTTTTGGCCGCCCGCCTCCTTTCCTTGAGTCGTCAGCTTCCTTTGGTTTCTGTTTTTTCGTCCACGAGAGTGCTTCTTCTTTGACTTCGGGACCTGAGTCTTGGTCGGTGTCTCGATCGCAGATGACTCATGCTGCGACTCTTTCCTTGTTTTGGCTGCTCCAAGGTCTTCCATCTTTGGGAACAGCACTTGGGTTGGCATCTTGTTTTGGGGTTTTGTGGGCAGCTCCCATTCTTTCTTTGGCTTTTTCACTGGTCGGAACCTGTGTTTCGGCTTGGTCGGCGTTGGATTTCTTCGCTTGGCATCCACGAGCCGGATCATGGAGATGCGTTTCGACTTCTTCACCTCAGTGTGTAGGCTCACCACGGTCGGGCATTTGCGGTCGGTTATGATGATCGACTTAGTTCTCAAATCAATCATTGCTTCAGCCCTATCAAAGAAGTCCATCCCCAAAATCATATCATAGTCGTCGAGCGGGATTACCTCGAAATTGAGCCTGTCTGACCAATCGCTGACCTCAATTTTGACGCCTCGAGCAACGCCGGTAGCTGGTATATCATCCGCGTTGATTGGTTTGTACCAACGATCAGATGAATTGATGCGAAGTTTCAGCCACTTCGCTGCCTCGCTCGAGAGGAAAACGTCCGTTGCCCCCGTGTCCACCAAGGCCTGGAGAGTTTTCTTGTACATCTTGACGTCCATGAAGTATAGAGTTTGAGCGCTTGGAGATGGTTTTGGTGGTGAGGCAAGCTGCACGACGTTGATCTTCTGAATCATGCCAAGTCACACTTCCTTCGATTCCTTTTTTTTCTGCTCCTCCTTCTTACCTTCCTTGGTAATGACGGAGTACAGCGTTTTGTCTTGGTTCTTTTTAAGATAAAGCCGTGTCCAGTGGCCGTCTTTGCAGATTCCGCACGGCTACGAGGGAGGATGCTTAAACCTGTCCTCCTGGCTGATGTAGTTTTGGGGTCGGCTACCCCAGTGTTGGTAAGAAGGCCTGGATGAACCTTCGCCCCTGCTCCTTTCTCTTTCACCATGGTCTTTTCTACCACAGTAGGAATCGACTTCTTCGTCCCTGCGCTTCGCACCACGATCAGACTTCCACCCGCTACCCTTGTGTTTGGACAGATCGGCCTTGTTGAAGTCGACCAACGATTCGGCCACGGAGATGGCTTTTGTGATGCTCTTCACATCCCGTCGCCTTAGCTCGAGCTACGCCCACGGCTTGAGTCCGTCCATGAACACTCCGAGTGCCTCCTCCTCACCAAGATTGGGGATTTAGAGTTTGAGCTCGGAAAATGCCTTCACGTACTCCTGGATCGATCCTTTCTGCTCCAAGCGATGCAGCTTGCTGCGAGCTTCTTGAAGAGCATGTACCGGGTAGAAGTGATTCCTGAGCTCTTGGACAAACTTGTCCCAGGTTTCTATGTAGTCAGACAAGCTCTTCCTCGCCTCATCAAGCATAAGTCGCCACCATAACATGCTGTTATCAGAGAGCTACAGTGAAGCAGTTCGTACCTTAGCTGTATCGTCGCTGATACCCATAGCCAAGAAGTACTGCTCCATGCTCCAGAGGTAATTGTCAACCTCCACTGCTGATCGCTCGCCTTTGAAATATTTTGGCTTCGGCACGTCAATCCTTGGCACGTTTTGTGTAACGGTTGCACCGTTTGCGATGCTAGTTTTGCACAAGACCAACTCAGTCTTGAGCCCTTGAATCTCCACCTTCAGCTCCTCGATCTCGGCTTGGTGGGAAAATTCGTTTTCCTATATATTGAGCTTCAAGGCTTCGATCAACGCTCGAGAGCTTTGTCTTTCATTTTGAGTGGACTGATTGCTCCATTCATCACGAGGGAGAAGTCGTCGCGAAGCGTTCTATCAACTTCAACGATCCGATCTTTGACGTTGTCAAGTCCATCAACCAGGTCCATCATCGTAGCTCGCATCTTCGAGAACTTTTCGTTGAGCGCGGCCATTGCTTCCGCTGACTCTTCACGTTTTCTTGATCTTCCACGTCTTTCCCGTGGCACTATCTCTTGTGGGTTTTCTGCCTCCACGACATTGGTTTGAACTTCTTCTGGGTTGGCCATGCTCTCGAATAGGTTGACGCTCTGCGATCTCACGAACCGTCGTCTTTACGGTGCTGCTTTGATATCACTTGTCATGGGCCGGTTGCGGAAGGCCGACTCGTGCGACGACCTGGGCGTCTTGGGATCGATGGAGCACCTAAGCTAAGCCTTTTCTAACCCCAGATCGCGTAGAGAGAGGAACTTTTAGAGAGAGATAGAGACCGTGGGAGAAGGCCTTTGTTTTTCTGTCGGTTCATTGAAATGAGAAGGAGGACGCCTCTTTATATAGTAGAGGGTCTCGGATTACATCCGTTGGATCTCTCCTAGATCTGATGACTCAGATTTAGTCTACCGACTTTCTAACACCGTCATAAGTACGGAACATTCCAAAAACTAGGAGTATTTACAAGATTACCCCTCTTCGAAGTATTCTAGAAACTTATAGAGAAAACCATAGAAAAACCCTAGGGGACCCAAATACAGCAAGTCTTGAGGTATTTCTTGGCCAAATGATCGACCGACTGGGCCACGAAGACCTTAGCCCGTGTCACTAGCCTATCACAAACAATTAGTAACTGAAAGTGCTTTTGTGTCATGTATTGTCAGGATCAGGTTGTACTATGAAACAAACTAGTTAGGTTTTATAATTGGTTTTCAACTGTGCAACACTTGGCAAACACCTTTGTTGATGATTATATGACCCGTCTGCATGACCGGAGACATAGGCGAGCACTTTATCTCTCAATAGCCATGCTTAGTACTAGCAATCAAATGATCCCTCAAATGGAGACTCCCTCTCAAATGGATGATGATGGGACAAGGTAATTAATGTATTCATGAAATTTTATTGGTTTTTCTTCCATTTTATTGTTCGTTGTTCAAGTTTATCTTGTAATGATGCCACTTTGTCCACTAATTTTGTGTGATTTTGTCAATAGTAATGACTGGACTCCACAAATGGGTATGGAATTTAATGACGTTGATGAGGCATGGGAGGTTTGGAAGATGTATTAATTGAAAATGGGTTTTGGTATATGTAAGAGAGTTACTAAGAAAGGGAAAGATGATTCCATAACTTCTACATGCTTTTGTTATGCAAAAGAAAGACATCGATGAAAAGATAAATAGCTGGAATTAGTGTAAAAGCCTAGGCCTGAAACGAGGATGGACTGCTATGCATGGGAATCAAATTAGTTGGAGGAAGCGATAAATATTGTGTGTATGATTTTGAACCAAAGCATTCACTTCCACTGCACTTTGCAGAATGTACTCACTTTATATGGTCATATAGGTAAATAAGTGATGTCCAAGCTCAGCAAATTGTGTTGACTGACAATGCAGGCCTCACACAGAAATAGCAACATGACTTGTCTAGTGTATAGGTTGGGGGAAGAGAAAATATTGATTACACGAGGGTTGATCTAAAAACCTATCTTCGCACTAAACGAGGGAAATACATGGAGTTTGGAGACGCATGATGTTTATTTAGGTATTTTAAAGAACGAAAAATTTTAGACACATCTTTCTTCTATGCCGTTCAACTTGATAGTAATGAGCAAATAACAAATATATTTTGGGCAAATTTTAGGCTGATTATTGATTATGCCTTTTTCGGTGATGTTGTCACCTTTGACACCACATTTTTCACCAACAAAGAGTACAGGCCACTTGGTGTATTTATTGGATTCAATCACCATAGACAACTTATGATTTTTTATGCTATACTTTTATATGATGAAACAGCAGATTCCTTCATAGGTCTTTTTGAAACATTCTTAGGGGCACATAAATATAGGAGGCCTGCAACAATTTTTACTGATCAAGATGCAGCAATATCGAATGCAATAGAAGAGGTGATTCCCGAGACAATACATAAATTATATACATGGCATCTAATGCAAAATACCATAAAAATGTTGGTCATTTAATGAATAGTGGATCTAATTTTTTGATTGATTTGAAAAAATATGTGTATGAATATGTTGAAGTGGAAAAATTTGAAGAGACTTAGAATTCATTACTTTCAACATATGAAGCTAGCAACAATTCTTGGCTCCAAAATTTGTATAGGTTGAAAGAGAAGTGGGTTAGATGTTACATGAAATCTACAGTAACCTTAGGGATGCGTAGAACACAGTTGAGTTAGAGTTTGAATGGAGATTTGAAGGATTATCTTACATGTAATATAAATATGAATGGATTTTTCAAGAGTTTTGATAAGGTGGTGAATGATAAGCGGCACAAAGAGTTATAGGCTGAGTTTAATGCTAGAGAGAAATTGTCCACAATTTTGTGTCCGATATCACCTATGTTGCAACAAGCACATAAGGTCTATACACATTCGATGTTTGAAAATTTCCAGACATAATGGATGAAAACTTTATCTCTAGTTATCAAGGAAAGTAATGAGATGGGTTTCTTGCATGAATATGTTGTTGGTTCATTTGGTGCAAATGAACTAGAGTACAAGATCACTGGTGGCTCAGGCAATGAAGTAGTTAATTGTGCTTGTAATCATTTTGAGACCGTTGGGTTTATATGGTGCCATGCGTTAAAAGTGTTTGATAACTTGGATATAAAGTTAATTCCTAGTGCTTACATTTTGAAGAGATGGACACGTGAAGCAAGAAATGGAACACTAGAGAAGCATGGTTTAGATACTCAGGTATACATTGTCGTTATATTCTTTTTTACTCAATGTAGTGTTATAATTTATTGGTAACTTCTAATAAATTATATATATTCATTCAGGGGAATGGTGATATGGATGCTACTGATGATACAGAGAGGTGTGTCCCAAGTTTGTGAAGATAGCAGTTAGGGGCTCACAAACTATCGATAGAAATGAATTTATCAAGAAGATAATTTTAAACATAATCAAATCTCTCGATGAAATGCAACATGGAAGTGAGTCTCAGAGAAATTTGACAGCTTTAAGTGAAGATCCTTGCAAAATGTATAGGCCTGAAGAAGGAAGATGGACGCAAAGGAGAAAAGCGGTATAAGAGCTGTCTAGAGAAGAATAAAACAAAAAGAAAGAAGCAAGGAGATGCACCTCAAGCTTCTTCGCAAGCTTCTTCTGCACCTCAAGTCATTGGAAGTTACAATAACCCTACGGGTTTTTACAGTAGTCTACTTAATAGATTTAAGGCATCACAAGACTTGAATATGCCATCAATGATAGCACCACTTGGTGATGGGTAATGGACTATTCTATTTGCACCAAGTTATGTTCATTTTATTATGTTTATTTTATCATTAATGCTATTTTCCGATTAAATTAACTCTCTCTATTTCTTTTATTTGACAGTCAGGATGTTGTAAGCCTCCCCCAATCTGCTGATACACTTATGTGAATTCGAAAAGATCTTCTTCATCAGTTGGAGTCCACTTGAGTCTCATTGTTCTCCACAAGGTTTAACCGATGCCGTCCATTATCTGCAATCTGAAGAAATGTGCAGCATTCACATGCTTATCAGTAGGCATGGATGCCTAATAGATATTGTGTTAATTTCTAGCAAGTCATCTTAATTGCATGTGAAGTTACATGATCGATCATGGTTGGTTTGAATATTCTCTGCTTCATTCAGGTATTGGATTTCAGCTGGCGCTCAACCTTCGGATGCCGTTCAACGCATTCTTTTTAGAGCTCCTCCACCCATGGGGGCAATGAGATGCAAGGGTGGACCGCATGACAGGCGTCCCATTGATCCATTGACTGGACGGCTGTTTTTACTTTCACTTTTCTGGATTTTCCTGAAAGATTTTTGCGTTTTGCTTTAGTTAGGGTCTGGTAGAGTTTTTTTTTTCCAATTTAAGGACAGTTTCTATGTATTGTCTTACTCTAGTTTGATTCAAACAACTGCTTTTACATTTCGGTTATTTCTTTGGGACTTTATGTTCATTGATCTCTATTTCCTAAGGCCATGAACCGGGCATAATGGCCTGGGACTTTTGCTTAGAACTAAGGACTCAACTTCAACAAGAAAAAAAGATGAGCACTCAAGTTTGACAAAAAAAAAAGTAACGCATATATTTCGACAAAAAAAATGATGTTTTGCTAAGAAAAGAACAATCCTTTGCCCTTAGAAAAAAATTGGAAAAAAAAAACTAAGGACTCAAGTTCGACAAAAAAAAATGTAACGCGTAAAGTTCAACAAAAAAAAATGATGTCTTGCTTAGAAAAAATAATCTTTTGCCTTTAGACTAAACTTGGACAAAAAAAAAAACAATAAGGACTCAAGTTCCATAAAAACAAATGTAACAAGTACATTTCGATAGTAACACGTAAAGTTCGACAAAAAAAAGTGACGTTTTTCTTAGAAAAGAACAATCTTTTCGCTTTAGTCTAAACTTGGACAAATAAAAAACAAAGGACTCAAGTTCGACAAAAAAAAATGTAACACATAACGTGTAAAGTTCGACAAAAAACAACGACCATTTGCTTAGAAAAGAACAATCTTTTGCCTTCAGACTAAACATGGACAAAAAAAACACTAAGGATTCAAGTTCAACAACAAAAATGTAACGCGTAAAGTTTAAAAAAAGAAAAACGATATTTTGCTTAGAAAAGAATAATCTTTTCCTTTTCGACTAAACTTGGACAAAAAAAAAAACTAAGGACTCAAGTTCCAAAAACAAATGTAACGCGTCAACTTCGAAAAAAAAAAAGACGTTTTCCTTTGAAAAGAACAATCTTTTGCCGTTAGACCAAACTTGAAAAAAAAACACCAAGGACTCAAGTTTGAAAAAAAAAATGTAACACGTACACTTTGACAAAAAAAAACAACGTTTTGTTTGGAAAAAAAAATCTTTTGCCTTTAGACTAAACTTGGATGAAAAAAACACTAACGACGCAAGTTAGACAAAAAAAAAGTAACACGTAAAGTTCGACAAAAAAAAAACATTTTGCTTAGAAAAGAACAATCTTTTGCCTTTAGATTAAACTTGGTAAAAAAAAAACACTAACGACTCAAGTTCCACAAAAAAAAAAAGCAACGCGTAAAGTTCGACAAAAGAAAAACAACGTTTTGCTTAGAAAAGAACAAGCTTTTGCCTTTATATTAAACTTGGTACAAAAACACTAGCGACTCAAGTTCGACCAAAAAAAGTCTAATGCATACATTTTGACAAAAAAAAAAGTAGCGTGTAAAGTTCGACAAAAAAAATGACATTTTGCTTAGAAAAAAACAATCTTTTGCGTTTATACTAAACTTGGACAAAACAAAACACTAAGCACTCAAGTTCGACAAGAAAAAAAAAATGTAATGCGTAAAGTTCGACAAAAAAAAGACATTTTACGTAGAAAAGAACAATCTTTTGACTTGAGGTTAAATTTGGACAAAAAAAAATAATGACTCAAGTTCGACAAAAAAAAATGTAACGCGTAAAGTTTGACAAAAAACAAATGATGTTTTGCTTAGAAAAGAACAATCTTTTGCCTTCAAACTAAACTTGGACAAACAAAAACACTAAGAACTCAAGTTCGACCAAAAAAAAAAAGTAACACAAAAAGTTTAACCAAAAAATGACATTTTGCTTAGAAAAGAAAAATCTTTTGCTTTTGGACTAAAGATGGAAAAAAATACCCAGGATTCAAGTTTGACAAAAAACAAAGGTAACGCGTAAAGTTCGACAAAAAAACGACATTTTTCTTAGAAAAGAACAATTTTTTGCCTTAAGACTAAATTTGGACAAAAAAAAAAAGTAAGGACTCAAGTTTGACAAAAAAAAAGTAACGAGTAAAGTTCGAAAAAAAAACGACATTTTGCTCAAAAAAGAACAATCTTTTGCCTTTAGACTAAACTTGGACAAAAAAAAAACACTAAGGACTCAAGTTTGACAAAAAAAAATGTAACACATAAAGTTCGACAAAAAAACGACATTTTGCTTAGAAAAGAACATTTTTTTCCCTTTAGACTAAACTTGGACAAAAAAAAAACACTAAGGACTCAAGTTCGACAAAAAAAAAAGTAACGCGTAAAGTTCCATAAAAAAATGACTTCTGCTTAGAAAAGAACAATCTTTTGCCTTTAGACTAAACTTGCACAAAAAAATAAAACACTAAGGCCTCAAGTTTGGCAAAAGAAAAAGGTAACGCGTCGAGTTCAACAAAAAAAAACGACGTTTTGCTTAGAAAAGAACAATCTTTTGCCTTTAGACTAAATTTGGACAAAACAAAACACTAACGGCTCAAGTTCGACAAAAACAAAAAGCAAGTAACGCGCAAAGTTCGACAAAAAAAACATTTTTCTTAAAAAAGAACAATCTTTTGCCTTTAGACTAAACTTGAACAAAAAAAAACACTAAGGACTCACTGTTGACACCTGATGAGAGGGCCAATAGCGAAATTTAATTTTCGAATCACTAAACCCCAAAATGAGTAGTTCGCAGCACTGCACAGAAGTCGTTAACTCACTCCCTCTTTCGGCTTCAGGGAAATACTTAATATTTTGAAAATGCCAAAAAAAATGTCACTAACATATATTCCATTTAAAAAAGTGAAAATACAAAAAGAGAACACTCTACTAGAGCCTTAGGAATAAACTAAGCCTAAGTTGCCAAATTAGGATATCCATGAAATTAAGGTACCGAAAGGGCATTAGTTTTAATTAACTAGTGTAACCAAGTCCCCGAACTGATAATCTCTAGTTCGTAGAAGTAATTTAGTTCTCCCGCTAATTTACTTAGGTTTCTAATCAACCTACCAAAAATGATTAGTGGCGACTCCAAATTTTAAAACCATTCGAACAAAAAACCAAAGTCGCGATTTGGTAGAGCTTGGGAGAGCTCGAACTAGGTTAGTTAATCAATTAATCTGATAATCCATTAACCTAAAAAATGAATTTTTGGTCGCGACAGCTTGGCGACTCCGCTGGGGACTTGTTCTTGATTTTTGAAAAAATTTAAGAACCTAGAGAACTTAGGCCAGGAAAATTTCATGAAAATTCATTTGATTTTGCATTGGTTGGATTTTAATCTTTAGGTGTTAAATGGTTTTGGAGGATGAGAGTTATAAGGGGTGGAGTGTTTGGTTAACTCTTTGTTTTGCAGGTTTGGTGTGAGGGAATATGAATTTAATTTTCGCACATTTTTGAAGCGGTGTTTGTATATTAATTGTTGTGCATGATTAATTGTCTTAGTACTACATCACACACGTCCTGTGGCCGGACCTAGGCCACTAGTTTTAGGATGGTATTGTGATTTGGTTTTAGCGTTCGGCGTGAGGTCACGTCGAAAGTTAGCCCAGATTCAATCCCGAACCTTTTTTCAAAAATGAGTTTAAAAGTTAGGGCTCAGGCTTGGTAAGATTACCAAAGCAGCGGTTTTAATTTTTAGCTCGAGCAGCCGAAGTGGGGAGACCCGGCTAATCTTGATTACGTCGTGGGATCACGGCTAATCTTGATTATGTGCGCGAGATTGTCGCCTTACCGTAAGTCTTTCGCTTCAATTTGTCAGCCTTTAGAGTAGATAGGCTAAGATTTAAACTCACGATTCTTGTGCATGTCTATACGACTTACATGGTATTTTTGACGGTTAAAGTAAGTTTTCTAACTTCATCTTGTATTTATTTTTGGTCAGTCCATGTTAGGTGTCGGTCAAATTCTGAATTTAACATCAAGGTCATTTTTCAAAAGAAAATAAAAATCAAATTAGTATCCCATTTTTGAAAAAAAATAAGTGTGAAAAATCCCTTAGGAAAATTTTGTCGACCAGTAAAAGATATTGTTACATTTTTCTACTTCAATATAAATAAGATTTTCTTGACAAATTTATCCCTAAAAATTCATTCTGATAAAAGGAAAATCCCTTCGGAAAATTTGCTAAATTTTAAGAGATTTTATCACATTTTCCAAGTTGTAAAAATTTGCAAGAAAATTCTTTTTGAGAAATTCACCCATGTTTTTCTAAGAAAATTTTCTCTAAAATTGAAAAATAAAATTGGACTAATGTAGGAATCATGGGCCGACCCCTATTGGATCACATACTGATTATTTTCTTTACTTTTGCAAGGAATTATAGGTACCCCGGGTGGAGAAAAATCGGGCTCGTTGGTGATAATAATCAGGGGGCAAGCGAAAAAATCGTTAACCCTAGGGGCATATGAAGAGGCCAATTCTCCCGGAGACAGAATCGTGTAAATAAGTCAACACGTATGGGCCATGTATTTTGATGAGGGGTAGTAAATGCATCCAGATCGGGCCTAGGGACATTTTTAATGTATTAGAAGGGTTCATGTATTTTTGTTGAGAAAGCCGAGACTGTGTAATCAAAACCCATGCGGCAAGATTATGAACCCGACCTTGCGACACCTTTCTGATTAAATTGAACAAAGGCTTGCCTTTTTACCTTCCTTGGATTCAAAACACATGGAAGATTTTGGAGGACCAGTATTTTATTACCAAGCATGGCCCGCAATCATTTCTCCCAACGCTACAGGCGATCGACACATTCAAGTGGACACCGAAAGAGATAGGCAGGAGTAAAGTGGGGCACGCAATGGGCAGCCTGGTTTGTTTATTGGAGCACTAATCGAGTGGTCGATTTGCAATAATTCACACGACTGACTTACGATGCTGTGACCGGTGGGGGCCGCCATCGAACCCTTCGTCAATGTCCTTGATATCATCGCCGGCAGCAGATAACAAGAACACCAAGAAGTGTGTTAAGCCTCAACGTCTTCAGTACCGTAAATCGTCCTATCATGCTATATGGGCGAAGAAATTGCAGGAAGATGAAAAGCATAAACACGTGAAACTTTCTCTTCATTCCATTTACCAACAAACCTTACAACAACTCACTGGGGAGGAAAGTGAAATCAAATTAGGCCCTAATAAGCATCACAAAGGAGCTCAGCTGGCTCTCCATGAAGTTAATGCTCTGGGTGCACCGGGCGTTCTGGGGATCAAGCTCCGTAAGCCTAAAGAAGAGGAGATCGCACTTCTCTTTAGCCTGGGCCATACTAGCCTCGTAATGCTCAACAGCAAACTCCAGGTTCGGAATCGCCGCCCTCTCGAAAGCAATGTCTGCCGTAATGTCATCAAGTCTCTCCTGCAGCCAACCGCATTTGCACCTCATCATAATATTGCCTGGCTCCTGTTCGGCGTAAGTTCGGACCAAGGCCAGACGGTCCACTAACTTTCCCCTCTCACGAACCAGCCACGAAAGCTGATCGTTGGCAAACTTGAGGGCCTTCTTGTGGTTATCAGCTACAAACGTGACTATTTCCAAACGCTCGTGTCGGTCTTGATAACGAGCTTTCATGATGGCAGTCACAAGAATCGTCTCATAAGCGCGGTTATAGGCGGCTAGAAAATTGATGAATAGGGTTGGGAAGTTCCGATACTCCCTCCCCAGTTGGGTACCCTCAACAGAAGCAGCGTCCACGGTCCTGAATAGACCGAGGATTTCAGCCTTAGCGGTATAGTTTTGGGCTATATGAGCGTAACCTTTACCAAGAAGATTGTAGAGTCTCTCCCACCCAGCCAGGACTTCGGCGGAGAAGGTATGGTTAGTAGAATTTGCCATTTTTGAAAGCAGAATACGAAAGAAAGGAGGAGAGAGTTGAGGCAGATGATCGGGATGCGAATGCGATAATCTGCTTCAATTTGAATACTGATTTCACAGGGGCAGTCCTTATAGGTTTTCCTATCTACCATTCTCTATCGGCAACACCCCCGGTAGCTCAAATTCCAGTCAAGCGGCAACCTCGAGCCGAACAAACCCGACGTCTCTGTGGAAAAGCTGGACGGGACTCCACTGCTTTGAAAAAGGAAAGAACGAAAAGACGAGCTGAGTGGGGGACAAAGAAATTTTCGGCAGAAAGAGAGATATTACTCGTCTTTATTGGAGGACTCGCCAGCAAATCGACTTTGAAGATAATGACAAGGCCCCCCTACCGTGAAAGAAGAAGAAAAAGACGAGCCGAGTGGGAGACAATCAAATTTCAGCGGAAAAGAAGAATTGTCTCCATTTGTAGACAAAATGAAGTCTCGTCTGAAAAAAAGAAATGTCGAGAGGGGCGATACAATTTCTGAACTCGCGCCTAGATTTTAAAAGAGGCGTTCTCCTGGTAATCTTCATCCATACTCAGAAGAGAGTTTTTAAGCATACATGCTTGCTTAGAGAGAGTAAAGATACAAGAGAAAGCTGTAAACGTTGAGGAACCAGTAGCCCATCAAGGATGTCTCAACCCAACATATATGAGGGCTATCGCCACTTGCTGGACATGGGAAATGAAGAATTCGAGGCCATGTCTGGGATTCAGACCATGGAGCCTGGCCCTTCCGCTGACGACGTCCAAGATCTCAGTAAAGATAAGGGCAATAACAGTAAAGGTCAAAAGAAGCGTTACCGTCGCCATACTGAGGAGCAAATACAAAGGCTTGAGGATTTCTTCAGAACGTGCCCCTATGCCGAACGGCAAATAGAAAATGGAACTGAGTCAAGAGCTAAGGTTGGAGCCTTGGCAGATCAAGTTCTGGTATCAAAATAAGCGAACCAGAATGAAGGTTCAGTATGAACGCCATGAAAATGCATTTCTAAAGGCTGAAAATGAAAAGCTCTGGGCAGACGTTCTTGCCACCACCACCTGTCATAACTGTGGTGGCCGTACCGCTTTTACCGAGCTATATTTCGACAACCGACGCTTGAGGGATGAAAATGCCCCAAGCACGATCACAGTTTGGAGAGAAATGACGTGTAAATCGAGAATCATGGGCTTACTGTTGATCTACAGTCTTGGGTGTCGAAAAATCCACAAGAAAAGTTATGAAAGGATTTCAGGAGGGGCCACCACATTAAAAAAAAGAACAAAAAAGAAAGAAGAAGAAGAAGAAGAAGAAGAAGAAGAAGAAGAAGAAGACAAACTGAGCGAGAAACAAGGATTTTCCCTTTTGATCAAAAGCTGAATGTCAGATTTTCTCCCTTGGTAAATCCAATAGCGCTGCTCGTGAAGAGGGAAGTCGTTGCTATTGCCAGAGAGAGAACTTGTCCTCATCTGATAGTGAGAGCTCATATGCAAGAACTCACAGGAGAAAAATAGAGAGGAAGGAGTTTTCGTGGGAGAGGAATTCAAAACCTTCACCATCAAAGCATCGGCTTTCAAAGCCTGTTACGAGAAGCCATCGACGATCCCGTGATCCCTCAAGTCCAAGAAGACATCCTGAGGCGGTCTCGAGTCGGCAGTCCTAGATCCAGAAATATGTCGAGTATTAGGGAAACGGGCGCATGTTCAACCCAGGTCAAAGCTGATGAAGTTCCTTACTCTGAGGGTCTACCGGTCATGGCCATTGACGGTAATCCAGTCTCTCTGTCAATCCTTGTTACCGTATTAAGAAAATGCCGGTATAAGGTTTTAGCTCAAGCAAAAGCAACAGAGGCCTTAGAAGTATTAAGGAGGAGTAGTGACCAGTTTGATATCATCCTCACCGCCATGGTAGGGATTGACATGAATATTTTCACTCTCTTGGAAGTCATCAATTCTGAATTAAACATGCCAGTCGTCGTAATATCGGCAACCGATGATCAGCAAGCCATAATGAAGGCTGTCTTACATAGGGCCTAAGACGTCATAATGAAACCAGTTAGGGTTCGGGTGCTTCAAAACATATGGCAGCACGTGGTAAGGAAGCAATTGCACGACCAAGAGAACAATCATCAAGCCTTCAATATTGTTCCAAGCAATTGGAAAAAGAAGATGATTTGGTCTCCCGAGCTGCATCGTATGTTTGTTAATGCAGTTCAGCAGCTAGGAATCAATTCGGCACGGTCGCAACATATATTAGAAATTATGAAGGTAGAGGGACTCACTAAAGGAAATGTTTCGAGTTATCTTCAGAAGTACAGAAAAAGGGTGAGAGAACACAATACAGTTCAGAATCAAGAAAACCAAGGCGGGACTAATCCAAGCCTGAACGTCAAGTCTCCTCGCCACCATAAATTCCGCAGGTTAGCAAGGGGCCAGCCACTTCCCATCATCAACCAAGCCAGTAGCCGCGCCATTAATCCCCCAGGCGTTAATCAAAGTATCCCCCAAAATCACCCCAATGCTCTTCAAGAGTATAGATCGCAAGGGTAGTGTGTTCAGATTCCTTGGTCTGAGCACCAACCTGTGGCTAGAATCCATCCCACGATCAGCGCGCCTGCGCAACTAGAGAATTAGACAAGAAGTTATTCTGAGCACTTCCACTTCTCTAATCCTCGAATGGAAGGAGTTTTTGGCAGCAGGACAGTTGGTGATCCCCACACTTTCTCGAGTAATGATGAAGGCTCCAGCTTGAGAAGTCAAATTGCTCATGGTGAGGACAGAATGAGAAATCTACCGCTAGCATTCGCCAACAACAATGCCCAATTCTAGCATCAGTCGCTGGAAGGTTCAAGAGATTACCCAGATGATGAGCTTACTGCCCTAGTCAACCAGTTTAGGGTTGAGAAACGTCCGAAGCCGCGATCAGGAGCTAGTGAGTAGGGACTCTCAAACATCGGTCATCCACACCCGAACCAGCACGAGACTAGCTGATTATCGAAGAGCCGCAGGAGAGGCAGAACTGACCTTGAATAAGTGCACCTTTCATTTCATGCTTAATTCCCCTGCGTATGATATTTCTAGCTTTCTAGGTGTCTAGATTTAATTCAGGGGCAAAGAGGTAATTTGTTTTTTATCCCGTCAAATGCGTGAATCCCTTTTTATGCTAGACTCAGTGCGGATCAATCTGTGGCAATGTCGCTGACTGCCATAATGAGAAATGTTGAATGGCCTTACGTAGGGAAATTTCAAGTGAAAAGCCCAGGCGAGCTCGAAGACAGGTAACTGTGTGTCGTTCCAATTTACCCTCAATTGTTGCAAAATGCTAAATTAGATTTGTTCCATTCTCACCCAGGGGATTGCAAATTGCCTTAAGAGTGTCGCAAAATGAAATGACCCAATGGAATGCGATAGGACTCATTTGCCTTGAAGGTAACCTTTTAAAACTCAATAAAACCCAAAGAAAAATCTTGGAATTCTCAAAGTAGATGCCAAAGTTTCTACAACTCATTCACATGGACAAAGACAACTCATGATCCCCAGAGTCTTCTTGCATGCTTGCATGACTTGTTCATCAAGATTTTCACAAAAAATCTCATGAATTATTTGATATCAATCGATCAAAGCAAATCTTTGCTTCACCGACCCTTTGACCATGCGATGTCAGCTAAAGGAACACTAGGCAAATTGAAAAGTTCTTGTCCACCAAATTTCCAAAGTCAAATTCCCAGTTGGGGCATGTACAGGGGCAATTTTGGATTCTGCCAAAGCCTGGTCTGATTGAGAACGGAGCAAACTGATACGAGCTCCAACTTGAAAAAAAGGGAAGTGTCGTATCTCTTTCTCATATGTCTTCCCAAAGTGACACCCAATTTTCTTCTTGCAGGTGCCAAGCTAGAAGACATGTCTTTGATTGCTACCATTGAAGCAAATCAAAATCGAAGCTTCTCCATCATCTTAAGATCCTATTTCATACACATTTTTCTCGTGTGGGATCCGATGTGGAAACGAGTCATTTGCCAAAATTCAAAATCAAATTCCCAACAGTGACTATGTCTGGGGCAATTTCCAATTTTGGCAAAAGTCATGATCGCCTAATACGATCCGTCATGATGGAAATGAGGCAAACAAGGGCATTCGACCAACCATGTTGGTCTTCGCCATATCACAACTGGGGCGAGCATATTTTGGGGCAAACATGAAAATGAGCTCGTCCTCGCCTCCGACTAATTTGATCCGCTCGCATTGTCTTGGGGCAACTTAGATTCCCCCTAATCTGTTTTTGAGAAACATGACAATTTTGTTAATTGCTATATCTGCCTGGTTGAAAAATGCTCGCACATTGTGTAGTTCATACATGATTGTTCTTCATGTTTAATCTACCAAATTTGAATAGGGAGCATAAAATTGCATATGATGCATCGAATGTACAGAATGTGGCATGACAGGATGATGAAAGGCAAGCCATTCCCATACACGTCCTGTAATCTAATCCCCAGTGAGATGAGCGATAGTCAGGATCCGCATTCTCCAAGGCAATGGATTTTCTCGCAAAAGGAACGATAGTCGAAGTGAAGGAGGCATTTATTCTCCATTCCAAACACTTCAGGCAACCATTGACAACCCATTTGAACGGTGATTTCATTTCATAACCCTGTCAAGAACTACCCCACACTGGGGCAAAACAGAGGTAATTCCAACAATATCAGGAGATAAATGGTTAGAAATTCTCTTGCTTGGACTAACATCAATCTTCGAGTGTTTCTTTGCATGATACTCGAATTTTAATTCAAGTGCTTTAGGATGATGAAGAGCATTTATTTTCTCTATCCTACACACTCATCCTTTGCATAACCCAATTGAGCTTGCAAATTCATTTCTCAAGCCTGTGTTGGTGATCCTTGCTCATTTCAAGGTAACGACGAAACCTTCCCCCAAGGAGCAGAATTGAAGAAATTAGGCCAATAGAGAATTCTCGAATTAGCTCATTTCATATGCTTGACTTTCATGTAATGTCTAGTATCATTTGTTGAAAATCATCTTGTTGCTAAAATTCAAAATCACAAGATTGTTAAACAAAAGAAAAAAAAACAAGTGTAGTTTAAAGAAAATGGGCATGCTTCCAAACAAAAGGGAGTCGGGAGTAAGAAAAGCAAAGGCTACTCCAAAGAATCTCGGGCAGAAAGAGTAAAGTGCCTATCAAAAGCAAGGCCAATGCCCATATATCTGTAATGAACTTCTGACTTCGAACATACATTTTGAGAATTCCTGAAAAAGGATCCCCAAAGAAGTCAATTTGCAAAGTGTAATAGAACTACCACCCCTTAGCCAATGGTGGTATTCCTTGAAGACGAATTCAGGAAGGTCAAAGATCGGTGACAAGACTGCAATGATCACCAACACCAAGCCCTTCTCATATATTTTTCTGAGCCAAAACGAGCCCTTTGTTTCTCAGACCCAAATCTCGACCTATGTTACGACCCTTGAAAGTCTCTTCTGATTAGAGCACTTGATTAATGTAAGAGTTGAATGACTTTAAGCATCACTCGAAGAAGTTCGAGCAAGATTATTTCTCTCTCATTTTGTAGGGTTCTTGACTTGTAAACCCGGAGCAGATGATGAAGACTTTTTTGTCAATGGCCTTGACTCGAAATGAGTCCCCTTTGATAAGCCTTTGACCCAGCCTACATTACGGTCCTAATTAAGACCTCTAGATCGGCTTGATCGTACCAATTGCGAGATTACTCAGACCCTCGCTGAATGCGATGATGGCTGAATGCGATGATGGTAAGATTGAGCGATTCATTTTCAATCCTGCAATCAAGATAAACAACCCTTCTCGAGAGCGAGAGAAAGCCCTTTCGGACTGAAGTCCCCATTCAGGTTACATTCGAGGTATTCATAACATGATAACCTCCCTGGACAGAATTGGAAATGCAAACTCGACAGAATAGTCATGCATGATCCATATTATGAGCATACACATATGGTTTTAATCATTGCAAACTCAACTGAATGGTTTTGCATGAACCGATGAACTTATTGATAAAAATGCTTGCACATGTTACATCTGACACTGTCCGACAGGTAGTGCATTCCTGATAGTCGAGTTACCCTCCGAGGTCTCGAAATTCATCCAAGGGCTATTAAACAAACAAGCCCCGTTGGCTAATGCTCGCCAAGCATTTTCAAGTGAGTATATCTTCAGCCTAACCTTTCAATTCTAATGATTGTCTGGGTGCTTAAATCCATTGCAGCACATAAGGTCATTCAGTGAGCAAGCAGACATGATACAATCAGTCTGTCTATGCCTCGATCATTAACTCAGAAGATCCAGGTAAGTCTTCTGAACCCTTGCGACTCATGATCAACATGCTCTCATGAAGTCTTCATCAACTCACGATTGATATAATCTCGTGTTCTCAAACTTTATCAAATCATGATTGACCAACTCTTGTGTTCTTGATCTTTGCTTCATCGGTTTATTTCTAAAGTGATGGGACAACAAAAATTGGGTTTGAGCTTCTGCAGGATTCCTGGTTTCTCCAGATCCCAGAATGGCACCCTTCATGGTAAGTGAAATTGGGTTTGAGCATATGCAGGATTCCTGGTCTCCCCAGATCCCAGATTGGCACCCGAGAATCATTTTCTCAATCAATACCTCTTCAGTTGACCTGAAAGGTGACATTTATGGTATACTGTCTCTGGAACCCTTCCATTGGAGACCCCAACACGGAATGGTCCATTTTCAAAAGTCCTTTTTATAGGCACCTAAAGTCCTTCCTATAGGCACCCAAAGCCCTTCTTACAGGCAACACAAAAGTCCTTCTTACAGGCACCAAAGTCCTTCTTACAGGCAACCCTAAAGACCTTCTTACAGACAACACAAAAGTCCTTCTTACAAGCACTAAAGTCTTTCCTACAAGCACCCAAAGTCCTTTCTACAGGCATACAAAAGTCCTTCTTACAGGCACCCAAAATCCTTTTTACAGGCACACTAAGTCCTTTTTACAGGCACCAAAGTCCTTTCTACAAGAACCCCAAAGTCCTTTCTACAGGCACTCCAAAGTCCTTCCTACAGGCACCCGAAGTCCTTCCTACAAGCACTAAGTTCTTTTTACAGGCACCAAGTCCTTTCTACAGGCACCCAAAAGTCCTTTTTACAGGCATACCAAGTCATTTCTACAGGCATCTAAAGTCCTTTCTACAGGCATACAAAAGTCCTTCTTACAGGCACCCAAAGTCCTTTTTACAAGCACACTAAGTTCTTCTTATAGGTACCAAAGTCCTTTTTACAAGCACCAAAGTCCTTTCTACAGGCACCCCAAAGTCCTTTCTACAGGCACCCGAAGTCCTTCCTACAGGCACTAAGTCCTTTTTACATGGCACCAAGTCCTTTCTACAGGCACCCAAAAGTCCTTTTTACAGGCATACCAAGTCCTTTCTACATGCACCTGAAGTCCTTTCTACAGGCATACAAAAGTCCTTCTTACAGACACCAAAAGCCCTTCCTAGAGACACCAAAGTCCTTCCCACATGCACCAAAGTTCTTCCTACAGGTACCCAAAAGTCCTTCTTACAGGCACACAAAAGTCCTTTCTACAGGCACAAAGTCCTTCTTACAGGCATTTTCATGGGGCGACCCACCATACGGGTCAAATCTTAATCACTAGAATCCTTTCATTAGGAACTCTGCTATGGGGTGACCTACCATACGGGTCAAATTTCAATCAAATCAGTAAAATCCTTTCATTAGGAATCTATAATGGGTTGACTTATCATACGGGTCTAAGTTCAACCACCCTAAGGTTTTCTTAACAAATCCTTAGGTTCTCATTCCATTTTCAGTAGAGCATGCGTGTCAAGCGACCGCCAAACAACGGGCAGGTAAGTGCCAGGTAAACTCTCATCTTCGTCTCTCCCTCACTGCATGAAAGATTCTTCAAGCCGGGTTTGGATCGGAACTTGCAAAGATGGGTATTGGAGATCAAATGTCACGACCCTTTTTATTTCATTGTGTTGAGTCGATTAGAATTCAGGTGTCTTCTCGTCTTTGAAATGAACCTCTGCCGAGCTTCCTTTCAAAGAGGGGCAGCTGTTGACACTTGATTTTTTATCACATTTTCTCTTTAAAATTAATAGAAAATCCATAAAAATCCATAAAATTAAAAAATCAACTTTGGGGACCTTGGCCAAGCCTAGGGAATCAATTTTGACCAAAAAAGTATTTTCCTTATTTTTAGTATTTTTTAATATTTTTATTTTCGAAAATTAATAGAAAATCCATAAAAAATCATAAAATTAAAAAATAAACTTTGGAAGCTTTGGCCAAGCTTAGGCAACCATTTTTGAGCAAAAAATAATTTTTCGTAATTTTTTGTATTTTTTAAATATATTTTTTAGAAATTAGGAAAATATTTCATAAATAATAGCATTTGAGGCCACAAAAATACATAAAAATAGTCAATATTTTTATTTTAAATCTCTTTTCATGTTGGCCATCATAAATTTAAAAAATCCAATTCGGGGTCGTGTATTCCTTCACGAGCATAATCTCGAATCTGGCCTAAAAAATTTTAATTTGAGTCAATTTATTTTCATTTTTCACTTTTTGAAGTTGTGACATTATTCTCTAATATTCTAAATTTTCATCTTGGCCCAATTATACTCACAATAACTCAATTTTGCAAAAGGGCTTTAATTAAATTTTGCGGCAAGAAATGAGTTTAAATTTGATATGCGATGAATTTCGACTAAGCATAAGAGAGGTGTGTTGAAAATTTTGAGGATATTTGGACTTAAAGAAATATTTTTTCAGGGACTAAATTGCAAATACTCAAAATCTCAAGGACTAGAGTGTAAATACCTAACTCTTAAAGGATTATTTTGCAAATAACAAAAAAGGAGTTAGTAGAGAAATTAGAATAGAGAAGGGAAGATGAAGAAGATGAGATGAAAAAGAGAAGATGGAGAAGAGGAGATGGAGAAGAATGGATGGAGAAAATAAGATAAGAGAAGGGAAGATGGAGAAGAGGAGATGGAGAAGAGAAGATGGAGAAGAATGGATGGAGAAAATAAGATAAGAGAAGTGAAGATGGAGATGAAGAAGAGTTAGTGGAGAAATTAGAATGAGAGATATATATGGAAAAGGGAAGATGGAGATGGAGAAGAATATGTGGAGAAATTAGAATGTGAGATAGAGATGAAGAAGGGAAGATGAAGATGAAGAAGAGTTAGTGGAAAAATTAGAATGGGAGATAGAGTTAATGGAGAAATTAGAATGAGAGGTAAATGAGTAAGCTATAAAAGGAGAAAGAAGAGAGCTTGAAAGGGAGGAATTTTTTTGGAGAGAAAATTTTGGATGTTTGAGAGGGTTTTGAGAGATTGAAGAAAAATTTGAGAGAAAGAAAATACCAAAAAGAGAGAGAATTTTGAAGATAATGGGAGTTTAAAGCTAGAGGGTTATCATCATCAATTTCTTCATCGATCAAGAATTCATCCCAGATTTGAAGTTAAGTGTCCCTCTGCTCTCTTTGATTTTTTAGTATAAACTAGCTCAAATTTTCTACTCTTCTCCCATTTCCCCATATTTGATTTCAGGCAGGAACCAATTATATCAATCAAGCACTTCTCATAATGCCATTGAAGCTAAGTGCCTCTTTCATTGTTCTAATTTTTAATGTGAATTAAATCATATTTGCTCCATTATTCCATTTCTCCATATTTTTATGTCAGGCAAAGGACAACTCCAAGTCAACGGTAAATTCCATGGAGGTGTAAAATTGGCGCTAACGAGCTCTTGAGTGCCCATTAAATTTTCAATTGATCCATCGATGGATTTCGGCCAGAATTATCAAATCAATTCGTTTTATTTAAAAAAATTTAAACCCTAGAATGTGAAGGGTAGAGCCCGCTCATTGGAGGTCATTTTAAATTTCTGCAATTTAAATTCCTGCACCTTAAACCCCAAAGGAGAGGGCCAAGCCAAGGCTAAGCTATCCATTGGTGGTCTTTATTTATTGTTATTTACTTCCTGTAATTTAATTTTCGAATCACTAAACCCCAAAATGAGTAGCTCGCAGCACTGCACAGAAGTCGTTAACTCACTCCCTTTTTCGGCTTCAGGGAAATACTTAATATTTTGAAAATGCCAAAAAAATGTCACTAACATATATTCCATTTAAAAAAGTGAAAATACAAAAAGAGAACACTCTACTAGAGCCTTAGGAATAAACTAAGCCTAAGTTGCCAAATTAGGATATCCATGAAATTAAGGTACCGAAAGGGCATTAGTTTTAATTAACTAGTGTAACCAAGTCCCCGAACTGATAATCTCTGGTTCGTAGAAGTAATTTAGTTCTCCCGCTAATTTACTTAGGTTTCTAATCAACCTACCAAAAATGATTAGTGGCGACTCCAAATTTTAAAACCATTCGAACAAAAAACCAAAGTCGCGATTTGGTAGAGCTTGGGAGAGCTCGAACTAGGTTAGTTAATCAATTAATCTGGTAATCCATTAACCTAAAAAATGAATTTCTGGTCGCGACGGTCACGTTCGACAAAAAAAAAATATAACTCGTAAAGTTCGAAAAAAAAAGATGTTTTGCTTAGAAAAGAACAATCTTTTGCCTTTACACTAAACTTGGACAAAACAAACACTAAGGACTCAAGTTCGACAGAAAAAAAGTAACGCGTAAAGTTTGACAAAAAAAAAACAACATTTTGCTTAGAAAAGAAAAATCTTTTGCCTTTAGACTAAACTTGGACAAAAAAAACACTAAATACTCAAGTTCGACAAAAAAAAAATGTAACGCGTAAAGTTGGACAAAAAAACGACGTTTGGCTTAGCAAATTTTTTTTTTGCCTTTTAGACTAAACTTGGACAAAAAAAATACTAAGGACTTAAGTTCCAAAAAGAATGTAACACATAAAGTTCAACAAAAAAAAACGATGTTTTGCTTAGAAAAGAATAAGCTTTTGTCTTTAGACTAAATTTTGACAAAAAAAAAACTAAAGACTCAAGTTCCTGAAAGGTAACGCGTAAAATTCGACAAAAGAATTACGTTTTTCTTAGAAAATAACAATCTTTTGCCTTTAGACTAGACTTGGATAAAAAACACTAAGGGCTCAAGTTCGACAAAAAAAAAAGTAACGCGTAAAGTTCGACAAAAAAAAATGACATTTTGCTTAAAAAAGAACAATCTTTTGCCTTAAGACTAAACTTGGACAAAAAAAAACTGAGGACTTGAGCTCGACAAAAAAAATCATACCGCATAAAGTTCGAAAAAAATGACATTTTACTTAGAAAAGAACAATCTTTTGCCTTTAAACGAAATTTGGACAAAAAAAAACTAAGCAGTCAATTTCCAAAAAAAATAAATAACGCATAAAATTCGACAAGAAGAAACGACATTTTGCTTAGAAAAGACCAATCTTTTGCCTTTAGACTAAACATGGAAAAAAAAAAGCACTAAGGACTCAAGTTCGACAAAAAAATAGTAACGCATAAAGTTCGTAAAAAAAAAACAAAGTTTTGTTTAGAAAAGAGCAATCTTTTGCCTTTAGACTATACTTGGAAAAAAAAAACTAAGGACTCAAGTTCCAGAAAAAGAAAAAAGCAGCCCGTAAAGTTCGACAAAAAAATGACGTTTTGCTTAGATAAGAACAATCTTTTGCCTTTAGATTAAGCTTGGACAAAAAAAAAACACTAAGGATTCAAGCTCAACAAAAAATTGTAACGCGTTCATTTTGACAAAAAAAAACATGCTGCTTGAAAAAAAAGATCTTTTGCCTTTAGACTAAACTTGGACAAAAAAAACACTAAGGACTCAAGTTCGACCAAAAAAAATGTAACACCTAAAGTTCGACAAAAAAATGACATTTTCCTTGGAAAAGAACAATCTTTTGCCTTTACACTAAATTTGGACAAAAAAAAAACAGTAAGGACTCAAGTTCAAAAAAGAAAAAAGTAACGCTTAAACTTCGACAAAAAAAATGACATTTTGCTTAGAAAAGAGCAATCTTTTTGGCGTTTAGACTAAACTTGCACAAAAAAAAAAAACAGAAAGGGCTCAAGTTCGACCAAAAAAATGTAACGCGTACATTTTTACAAAAAAAGAGTAACGTGTAAAGTTTGACAAAAAAATGACATTTTGCTTAGAAAAGAACAATCCTTTGCCTTTAGTCTAAACTTGGACAAAAAAAATACTAAGGACTGAAGTTCCAAAAAAATAATGTAGCTCGTAAAGTTCGACAAAAAAAACGACATTTTGCTTAGAAAAGAACAATCTTTTGTCTTGTGTCTAAACTTGGACAAAAAAAAAATACTAAAGACTCAAGTTCAACAAAAAAAAATGTAGCCCGTAAAGTTCGACAAAAAAAATTGACATTTTGCGTAGGAAAGAATAATCTTTTGCCTTTAGACTAAACTTGGACAAAAAAAAAACACTAAGGACTCAAGTTCCACAAAAAAATTGTTACGCGTAAAGTTCGACAAAAAAACGACATTTTGCTTAGAAAAGAACAATCTTTTGCCTTTAGAGTAAACTTGGACAAAAAAAACACTAAAGACTCATGTTTGACAAAAAAAAAACGCATAAAGGTCGACAAAAAAAATGACATTTTGCTTAGAAAAGAAATTTTTTTTTTGCCTTTACACTAAACTTGGACAAGAAAAAACACTAAGGACTCAAATTCAACAAAGAAAAATGTAACGCGCAAAGTTCGAAAAAAAAAAAGACGTTTGGTTTAGAAAAGAATAATCTTTTACCTTTAGACTAAACTTGGACAAAAAAAAAACTAAGGACTCAAGTTCCACAAAAAAACAAGTATCGAGTAAAGTATGATAAGAAAAAACGACGACGTTTTGCTTAGAGAAGAACAATCTTTTGCCTTTAGATTAAGCTTGGACAAAAAAAAACCAAGGATTTAAGTTCGACAAAAAAATTATAAAGCGTACGTTTCGACAAAAAAAACATGTTACTTGGAAAAGAACAATCTTTTGCCTTTAGACTAAACTTGGGCGAAAAAAAAAACTAAGGACTCAAGTTCGAAAAAAAATGTAACGCCTAAAGTTTGACAAAAAAAACGACATTTTGCTTAGAAAAGGAAAATATTTTTCCTTTAGACTAAACTTGGACAAATAAATACACTAAGGACTTAAGTACGACCAGAAAAAAAAAGTAACGCGTAAAGTTGGACCAAAAAAGCAACGTTTTGGTTAGAAAAGAACAATCTTTTTTATTTAGGCTAAATTTGGACAAAAAAAATACTAAGGACTCAAGTTCGACAAAAAAAAATGTACCGCGTACATTTCGACAAAAAAACGACATTTTACTTTAAAAAGAACAATCTTTTACCTTTAGACTTGGACAAAAAAACACTAAGGACTCAAGTTCGAGAAAAAAAAAGTAACACGTACATTTCGGAAAAAAAAAACAATGTTTTGCTTAAAAAAGAACAATCTTTTGTCTTTACACTAAACTGCAACAAAAAAAAAAAACTAAGGCCTAAAGTTCGACCCAAAAAAAAATTAAGGACTTAAGTTCGACAAGCTATTGCGCACCCATAGTTGAGTTGATAGAGAAGCGTTATCATGCGCATCATTATTGGCTGAGCAATACCCTAGCGTAAACCAAGCTGTTGCAAATTTACTACAAGTCTAAATGGCATGGAACCCGAAAAAATTCAGCAGCCCTCAAACACAAATGAAGGCAAAAGTAATTCTTAATGTGGATATACAAATACTTGGGCAATACCCATTAGCTTTTCTGCCAATTTCGTACCATCTGAAAGGTCCTAATTTGGTCGTAAAGGTTGAGAAGGCAACAACTAACAAACGTCGAAAATGAAAAGAGAATAAGCTAATGGGTGCCGTTATTTTCGCATTAAAAAGCAGACTACACTATAAAAGTATGATCCATATGATTAGATATTACCCTATAAAAGCATATCACCCTTCTCTAAGAATTACTTCTAATATTAACATGTCGGACCCTCGATAAGGCGCTGACCATTTTCCAGCTGGAAGCAAACTTTATTTTATTTTATTTTACTTTATTTTTTTGCGCTCGTCGCCATATTTGCTTCGAAGTATAATGCCGTGCACTTTCGATATCACGAGTTTGTTCGATAAAAGAATGCCGTGGGTTTTGAGGAGTTTTAGGCTCTACCTGTTTCATGAAAAATCAATAATTTGTGCTTACACTCGAAATAACTCGTCTTTCGAGACACGTTTTATACTTGTGAGGGGTTAGTGAGGGATCAACACATGTGCAAAACACGTGAGGGACCGGCACTTGAGCAGAATACGTGATGAGTAGACATGTGTGATAGACAAGTGATGAGGAGACACGTCGAGAGAGAACAAAGAAAGCTTGTGCAGAGTACATGATGGTATTGATTGGCATCATTTGAAGAAATCGTCAAACCCGTTAGTAAATTGAACGCCAAAAAAGAGCAATTTCGTCAGATTCAAGGTCTTTTCAAGGAGCGCCAAAGTATATGAAGGCTATTTCTTGAATCTCATGGCGGGAGGACAATTTTGAGGCAAAATGATTCCTTAAAAACAGGTATGAGGAATCCATGAAATGCGGGGGATGTGGACATACCCCTCACGACCGAAAGGGAACCTGTAAGAGTTCTATCAATAGTTAATGGATTGTCAAACTTCAAAGCTCCAAGATGGAGAGGACATGGGCACGACCGACACACATGGAAATCGAAGAGAGGCGCCGACATTATCAGTTATCTAGAGTTGAATAACTGCTCAAAGACTGGATCAGAAGAATTCAAAAAGACTGTGGAAGGCGGCAATTGTTGGAGCGCTCGGATTATAACTGCTGAGGAGTATTGTTGCTCGGGGTGTCTGCTCCAGACAGGCTGAGGATAATGCACAATTCAGATCAAATGAGAAAAAGTGAGCGCTCACCTTGATACCTAGACCGAGCAAGGGCCCTTGACAGACCTGGATCGTCCAGGTCAGAACTTCAACCAGGTCTGGCAAGTTATGAATCCCGGATTGATTCCCCATCCACCAAGTGACAACAGCCACATCTGTCAGCTCAGAATCCACATACCATGTCCCCCCCTCGCCTTCTCCATCACCTCTGCTGATGCAACTGAAACGTGGTTCACCAACTAGCTTGGAATTTCTCTTAAAATGCCAGACATTTCGAACTTTCTCTGGGGAAGCAAATTAAAGAGGCAAACCAATAGCGTCAAGCGTTAGGCCAATGAGACTGTCCACTCTTTCTTGCTGATTCCTTTCTGTACTGACCATGACCTGAGTGAATGTTCGAGACTAGAAGAACTAAGCCAAATTAGTTTGCTTTCCAGACTTCATTATTGTGCCAAGGTTGCTGACACTTTGCTGAAAGGATTGCTGCACTAGCTTTTCCTTCTTCTCAAATTGCCATCTACCATCTCTCGAGCACTTAAACTGGTTAATGCCAAATGAGCAAGTACACTGGCTTTTGTACACTTGATAACAGTGTTAAGCAAGATAAATGTATAGCTTGAGGAGAGTGGAGATGACATTCATATGGTCCGCCTGCCTCCAGCCGTGGACCTTATGTTGGCACCCGAGAAAGTGAAGTCACTTATCTGCAATAGAATCCGTGCTGGTCGTGAAGAAGACTGCACGATTTGTCCTACAACGGTCCTGTATCATAATAACAGTGGCTTGTAATTACATGAGACTTCTGCTACGCCAATGTAAGATCCTTGCTTATTAGTCGGTACTTTTGCTTATTTCTGTAGCGTGCTTGACACATCCTCAGAGATAGATTGTGGCATGGGAACATTTTCGCTCGGTGTAATCACCGCCATGGCTCGGATAGATTCTCACACAGAAATAGAGAGTGACACTCTCTGATGAAGGGATTATACTGATGCAAAAGTCAAGAGCTTAAGCAGTATTTAGATGTTGAGAGAAACTTTAAAGGTGTCAAACGGTGACGCGCGAAAGTGACGCGATCAATTTTCCAGGACCTAGTTAGCAGTATAGAAAGATTGGCCTAAGGTATTGTACTCTGGGATAAGGCCAAAACACAAGACCCAGCGTATGAAACAGAGGATTTTCTACGAAGTCCGGTGTTTTACTCATTACAGTAACCAAGAGCATGCAAGTTTTGACCAGAAAGGTACCAACTTTCAGCCCCAGCTTATCCAGTAACGATGATTAGAGAGAACCGAGTTCATTCAATTTCAGGCACTCGTGCTTCGCCGAGTCAACAGTGTACCACAAGGTTTGGCCAAGAAGTCGGAAGAAATTGGACTGCGTGGGCTTGGGGAAAAAAAAAAAAAAACTGAAACACGCCTTGATAAAAATGTGATGAAATGAGGGTTGTAGCTGCTTTGGTTGACGGGTGTCTTGTTCTCACTCTCTCGTGTCTCAGGGCAGGAAGGTGCCACGAAATATTATAACGCGCACACACCACCAAAAGCGGCGAGAAGCTACCAAGAACTCGGCGGGACTCAGTAAACCCCAAGAAGCATTCAAATTCAACGGCTGAAGGCTGCGACACACTAGAAAAAGCAGCAGCAATCCTGGGACTTGGTAGTAGTCCACTCTTATTATGCATGCAGATTAATCTTATGTTATGAAACCGACCATTGCAACACATCAAATCAAGACAGACCAACTAAAGAAAAAAAGGAAAGACAGACAGAGACGGTTGTGGAAAGTATTGACAAAGGAGACCCATTGACCAAGTGTCAGAAGCCTGTGCTGTGATGATCAACTCCCTCTTTGACAGGGCAAACTGGGAGTGGGACGCTCTTTTTACGTGGCACGCGATCGACTGACGATGGAGTTTTCTTTGAGATGGACAGGGGGTGGGCTCCTCCTTCTTTCCTTTCTTTCTTTTATCAACTGGGTTTTCCGTGCTCGGTGTTCATGCATCTCCCCGTCGTTTGTAAGGCTTAAAGTCTTCTGATTCGACAAGTGATTCTGAACACTAAAAAGCGAATGATTCCCAGCAAAGAAACCACACGAAAGTTCATCAAGAAGATCCAACCGAAGCTCAGATGGGCAGCAAAATACTCTGCTGGAAAGCCAAGTTGTCAATCCGGAATCTGCCTCATCACAGCCATGCCCATCACTCGCCATCACCAGGCAAAAGAGGGCCGAGTCAAACACCAATAAGATAATCTTTAATGCAAGATGTTGTGCTTCCCTTGCAGGGTGAGTTGCCAGCACCAGAAGACTACTCGAGAAAAAGAAAGAGAACATGTTGAAGCAGAAATTGACTGTGTAACTGAAGCGGTCTGCAAAATCCCTCTCCCAGTTGCAATTGGAATCAGAACTAAAGTAAAGCTCCCAAACAGATCTGGGCTTCACCATTGATATGCTCCTAGTTCAACCGTAAGCTGTCAAATAATGGAGGAGACTTCCTACGTGAAGCCAATGACAATTAAAGTTCTTCAAAGCGACTTAAAATGGAAATTATCTTTGCCCCTCGTGAGGGAGGGATGATAGAGATCTTACTGCTTTGTTCTCTTCATGCGGAAACACGATATTATGCACGCTTGTCTCATGGAAAAGAAACTTCGTTGGAAAATTTCTTTGAAGGATTTTATTTTCGATTAAAAGCATTTATTTATTATAAAGGTCAAGTCTCGATATTTGGTACTTATGACACACACATTCGAGAAAAAGTCCGGAGCACAATCCCAAATCCGGACCGAGGTGCCCCAATTGTAAGTTTGGCCTTAGGAGACCCGGGCATGTCCGACGCTCCACTAGTAGGGTTGCTGCGGTCATGGCCTAGGCATCGAGGGCCCAAGTAGGGCCTCGGGGGGTGCCGGGCAAGAGAGTCTCGGCTCGGATACCTTAGAACCCATAATTGGCCTTAGAAGACATGACTCGGTCGTGGGGGATCTAGGTCGACCTTGAGGGACCTAGGCGAGGTGTGGGGCCTTGTCGATAGGGTTTCGGGCTTGATCACCGTGGTGGCTCTACCGTTGGGGACCTAGGCTCAAGGACCAAGGTCTCCAATCTGATCATTGTGGCCAATTGTATTTGGTGGGGCTACTTTGGCGATAGGGATATTGATTTTGCCTATTTATGTCACCAAAACAGTTTGGCGGGAAATAAGAACAGATCGTTGAAATCATGTTAGTCTCCTTTTGCTTTGTTCATTAGAATGAGAAGAAGAATCAGATGATTAAAATGGTTTTTCATTCCATCAACTCGTTGAGACCAATATCTTTGTCACTTTCTCAATTCCAAGTATAGGGCCATACAAGGAAATCTGGAAATTGTATTATCGAAGCTTAAAAATGCATCATGGTTCTAAAATAGCATAATCAGCCGCTGTTGATATATTGTTGAGATGATCCAACATTGATTGTGAAAAGCACCGATGAACGGTACATAAGTACGAGGGAAAGTCTCATCATTTGAGCTAACTTTTTCATACGAAAGAAGTTCTAGACCAGCAAACACCGATCTCGGATCTCACTGGCCAAGAACATCCAGCACGATAAGCAATTGTGCCACCATTGCCACTAAGTCACATGTGGCACCTTCATATTAGCATCACGTGCCTATCACGTCCATCCATTCTTACCTTTTGGGAATTACTATTCTCACAATGCGTGGAAAGCAAGGCAAAATTATGTAGCATGACCTGATTTTCTACTCAAAACTCGAAGGATGATAGACATTAAAAAGGTACCCCAAATTTCTTTTTCCCTTTTTGGGCTGAGCCTGAGAAACTTGCAGATGCAAAAAAGAGAAGCAGTCCTATTTTTCGAAATAATAATAATAATAAAAGTAACTAATTTCTCTCAATGCTACCAGAAAATAAAATAACAAAAACGGAGGCAAAACGAGGGCTTCAAAATACGAGGATGTTAGTTGCAAATTTTTGAAATTTCGAGTTAATTTCCAAGAGAAAATTTTCAAATGAAGATCTGAAGTGTTTTTATCTTCATAAAAAAGGGCATGAAATGGATTTAAAAATAAAAATAAAAGTATGAAATGCCTTTACTATTTTAAAGAAGGGTTTGAACAAAGGAATTTTGGTTATTTATTTATTTTCCTTCCTCCTCACTGGCCACTGACGAGGGGATTGGGTGAGGGTCGCCCTCGGCATGCCTAGGGGAAGTCGGCAAGGGCAAGGGCTACCCTTGCCACTCTCGCCATCCTCGTTGCCCTCGCCACCGCTCCAGGAAAATAGTGAAGCTACAAATAAGCATGATATAACATGGTTCGACTCTGATATAGGGGTTTTTTAAGTTAAAATCGGATATGATAGATCCAAAAGAATGAGGGCTACAAACACAACATCGAGCTAAAGCTGTGAATATGCACATGTGGAAAATTTCAAGAGATAAAAATCCCATGTTCCCACGTGATTGCGGCACGTCAAAAATATACAATTGATTACAATGCGTTGGTAGATGAATTCTATATGTTGGATAGAATACTTCGATACTATCGATACATATTTCATCCATTGGGGATCCAAATAATTGGCTTGAATATGACAAACTGCCATTAGTGATAAACTGAAACCATATTAGGAAGAAAGGAAGGCCTCGTATATCACGAATACATACTGAGATGGATTGAAATACGCGGAGCAGTAGAGCTTCACTTAACCATTGCACCAACTATGGAAAATTAGGACACAACAATGAAACTTATGCATACAAATTGATCCAAGAATAAAATTTAGATAGTGTATGAAAATTGCTTCCAAAGTATTCCTTATGAATTATCTTGGTTCACTCACATCCAAATGCATCAATGTTGGTTTTTATCAATTTGACATAAAAATGTGTGGTGTGACCCATTATTCCATCTTCTTCCTTTTCCCTTTATTCTTATTGCAAGTTTTAGTGTTTTCAATAAGTCTTCTCTATTTGGGCCATTTACATGTAGTTGGTTGTAGTCGCTAATTATTGTCATTGCTATTATTATTGTTTATCGCTAGTAATGAAAGTAGAGGATCTCCTTTAATGTCAAGAGATTATGGTTTTTCTATCTACATAGCTATGATGAAGAGGAGAATTTCGGTTTAAGGTTCTTTACCCTTCTCAGTTCTCATGCTTATTACATAGTAAAAAGTGTCCATTTTTATGGCATAATATATCAAATCGAAGCTCCAGATGTGCTCTAGAAATCTCTAGAAAACCAATCCACGAAATAACCACGTTTTAACCCTCAAATCTACGTTACGGCAAGATTGCACACTCTGAAGTAAAAGTAGAAATATGTTATAATGCACCATAGTATCAGCCAACACCCATAGGCATATACAAACATCATAGCAATGTCATATTTATGATGTCAAAAAATCCAGTAAATCAAAATCGTAATAATACATAACAATCGTCAACCCTAATGACATTCAATGATGATGTCATTCTCCTACATGGCCTCAAGTTCCATAAGTAGGTCGTCTCCGGTGTTCGGTAGGTCAAGTATTGTACCGACAATAAGATTCCGAATGAGTAGGATGTGTAGATGACTAAGGCATATCATTTTGTGAGAACCGCGGATGTGATGCATCATTAAATTGAGCACATATCTCATGCTTAGACGGTACATATCCTGTAGAAGTGTATTGAAAAGGAGAGAGATTAGATCCTCCAAAAATCGAAGAATTTATGAGAGTCTAGGGATGATATCCCTCATGAAATGAGCCAACGAATGGCCAAACCCTAGATCGAAATCTAATTGGCAAAACCCTAGAGTGAACCCAAGAGTGAAATCTATCGTGTGACAGATCACGGGGATAGGGGAGGGTATCATTATCTTGATGAGTTCTAGTAGTCCTCTAGATCAACTGAACAATCTCAGGTCCTAATTTGATGGTCAAGAAGAAGCATCCCTAGACTCTCTCGCTAGGATTGGTGTGATAAGATATTTGTAACCCTAAAGCTAAGAGATAAGATTTCTTATCTTTAGAAAATTAAATGATAATGTTCATTATCCAAGAAAGTCTATGGATAATGTTTTTATTCGGTAAAATTCAAAGCACAAGAAATTAGAGATGGGCTGAGGGGATACGAGTCACCAAAAATTATTGACCCATCGAGATCAACTGTCGGCTGGTTCCAACCAACGTCGGTTAGCTGGCGAGACACACAACGGCCAGCCATTGGCCGCTGTGTGAGGCATTAATGAGGGGTGGAAAAAGGCTGCCCCTCCCTCCCTATAGCATAGGTGCTCGTATCGGATGTTTGGTTTGTACGGATAATAACAATCAATTTCAATCAATAAAAGTGGAGGTAAATCAACTCGTATGTGGATCTTCCTTATGGATTACCTATGTATTTCCATCGAGAATCAACTAGCATGTTAGACCGTTTTAGGCTTACCTCTCAAGGCGACGCCTAGGTCGACTTGTTCTTCGCTTGCTCCTTACGTTCTCAAACCCCACAAGTGTTGAATCTCTAGGTCTGATATACCACTGGTCACGAGATGACAGAATGGCTTAGAAAGTACAATTCCTACCACAAGAATGAACCAACATACTCAAACCTTGCCAGAGTTTCACTCAATGACAGTGCTTGAACACGCTTCAACACTATATCGGAGTTTGACTCAAAGGCAGAATGTCTAGGATAAATATAAATGTCAAAGTTTGACTCGACGATGAGAATTTGAAAGCGACAGTTAAGGAAAATTAAAGCCCAATGTAGAAAGTAAAAATAAAGACAAGTTTGTTGATTTGTTTAAGGGAGGCTCTCTTGATGGGTGCCCGATGTATTTATAATGGTCGAGTGAGTAATTGCCTTCTAATGGTTGTAGCTTCCAGCGCACCTTATCGATTGCCTCTTCATTCACTATTCCACAAGAGCTTATTTGACTAGATCTTTAAGCAGTTCTTTCGATTTGTGTGATGCACGGTGTAATTGTCAATAGTCTTCAAACTGCTTGTAGTGGTTTGCTTCTTTTATTCCTCTACCCTTGTCATGCCCACGCTCTTCACTTTGAACCGAATCTTGAGGAGGTTGTCTTAGAGCTTGCATACCTGTCAATAACTGTTCTTCCGCCAAATGTTCGAATAATAACTATCTATTTGCTCTCGTGCTCTTCCCGAAAGACGTTCCAAATTCTTGGCGGCATTATCTGTTATACGTGGCATTGATCCATATCAATATTGACAGCCTTCTGAATGCCCTTAATTGATCGATAGCTATAGAGTCCTCACGTGCTAGGCCCATGACCTTCTCATATTTTGGTATCACGTTTCGATATCTCCCCTCACATTTCAGCCACGTGTGTCTACGAGTGAACTATCTTGAGTGCCAATATATACACATCAGATGTCGAAATAATTAAATTATATAAGGCAATTTCTTTTGCTCTTGGATTGTGCTTTTTAAGTATGGAATGATTAGCATAGTGCCACTACACCTTAAGATCTCATCCAGGTTGTACCTTTGTTTTGTGGAAACTTTCTAACGTAGATAGTGTATTATCATTCCAACAGCTGAGAATGATGCCAATTTAGCCTAAAATAGAGAATGTAGATAGTGCAGATAGTGTATTATCATTCCAACGGCCGGCGCCATCCATCTGACAACATGATAATTTAATATCTTTTTTAGTTTTTTTTTCTTTTTCTTGATTCCTATTTCCTTTTTTTTTCTTTTTCTTTTTATTTTCTTTTTCTTCCCTCTTCCTCCTCAAGCCAGTCGCCGGAAGAAGCAAAAAGAAAAAATATTCAAAAATATTATGTCACCGGTTGGCATTACGTTAACTCCAGCGGGTCAAATTTGATCGGATGGACTGAATTGGCACAATTATAAAAGTTTATGATTGAATCGATAAAAAAAAGTGTACGACTAAATTGGCATAATTGCAATAGCTTTAAGATTTTTTTTTTTAGTAATTTTGCATGGTATATTGTGCACCACTAATAATAAAAGGTAATGGACCATAATTAGAGCGAAAAGCATGGGAACAGAGTGATCACATGTGCCATGACCCATATGTCGTTAACAAGCAACAATGGACCACATTATTGGAATAATGGCAGAATTAGGTTTATCTGAAAATGAAATGTATTGCCTCAACCGATACTTTCCCTTAAAGGTGAGATTCGCAATCAAATGGTTTGTCTTAAAAGTAAGGCTATCAACATAAAATAGGTGACAAAACATTGTAACCCAAAATGATATAAATGAATTATGCATGAGTCGGCTTAAACTTAAAATATAGGTCATATTGGATTTTAAAAATCAAAGCCCAAGAAAGATAGGTTGAATAACCCACTTTCAACCCAAAATAAGAAGACAAGTTTGAGTCCTCACGCTCCTCTCTCCTCTATCTCCCTTCTCGATCCCACCGATCACTAGCCTCCACTTGCAGAGCTCTCTTTCTCCTCCTCGATTCCCAACTGATCGGCGTTGCCGCAGCTCCCACCGCCTATCTGGCGTCAACCTGACGTAGTAGACATAGAAGCACGCACCCACTGAGGTTTGTTGAAAGGCAGCGGAGCTAAAGGCGATCTCAGTGAACGACACCCTCGACGTGCGATCGTCGAAGGAGGGCCTAGGGGTCGACAACGAGGTGATGCTGCCGTTAGACGGGAAATGGGGAGTCCACGGCGGCAATCGGTGCAACCTCGACTTGACCGACAAGCCGGTGGGGCTTGAGAAATGGTGGCGGCGGAATTGGTGAGCACAATGATCTTGTCCCTAAGTCCAAAAATTAAGGGGAGGGGGGGGGGGGGAATGATTCTCTTGTTGCTCTTGTTCCGAGGCTGGGAATCGCATTGCAATTTATAGTTCACACTCACAGAGTCTAACGAAATAATTACCAAGAAAGTTTCAAATTTATCGATCACATTATGCCAATTGTGTTACCTATGTCAATTTTTGGCCATGAATACGTGGATGGTTGTTCGACATGACATGACTGGCGCAGACGTGGCCAAATTTTAATATTAAATTGTTTTCTCCATTGTTTTCTTCTTCTTCTTTTTTACTTTTTCTTTTTTTTTTCCTAACTTAGGGTCATATGCCCTTGCCGACTCTATGTCCAAGGAAAAAATTAAAGAAAAGACAAGGAAAAAATATTTAAAAAATTCAAAAAATGATTAAAATATTATTGAATTTTGTACATATGAACGTTAGCCGTCCAAGGTGGCACCTAACTTACACGTCAGTGATTTTTGGTCAAAATTGATCGGATGGACTAAATTGACACAAATGCAAAAGGTTTAGGATTTAATTGATAAAAAAAAGATTTATAACTAAATTGATATAATTGTAACAGGTTTAAAATCATTTTGGTAATTTTCTGGAGTCTGACTCTTGTTGGATGGACACTAAAATGTTTTCTGTGATTTGAATTGAGAGTTCCTTTTATCTCTTCCAAAGGTTGGAATGGATGGAATTGCACCTTGCTGTCTCTTCTAAGTCTCGAACACCTTGGTTCTGTGATCTTGGCCATAACCTTGGAGTATACTTATGGTTCAACCACCTTTTTTGTTCCGGTGAGAAGTGAAATTAAGGCTCCGTTAATTTTGCTAAAAATATAGCGTTTTTTTGGAAAATATTTTCTAAAAAATAACTTTTCACGAAAATGACGATATTTGTCGGCGTTTGGCCAAAATCTGAAAATGCACTGGAAAATGATTTTTTCCGTCTTTCACGGAATTGATTTTCCTAGAAAAATTATTAAACAAGTTGCATTTTTAATTATTTTGGTTGCGTGAAAAATATGGGGGTAAAGAAGCAACTCAAAAAAGAGGAGAGGGCCGCATGAGGAGGGGAGATGGAAGAGACGACCTAAGAGGGAGAGGGCACGAGTTTCACAAAGAGAGAAATTGGAAAATGATTTTCTTCCTTTCACAGATGAAAATCATTTTCCACAATTTTAGAAAGAGTTTTTTCATTGATCGGAAAATATTTTCTTTGACTATGTATTTTCCACCCCCAAACATCAAGAATTGGGGAAAATATTTTTCGAAAAAACCTTTTTTGCGAAATAGTCCATGCAACTCATGATGAGCACAGCTTTACCAAAAAAAAAATCCTGATGAGCACAGAGTTTTCCCTTTGCTCTTTGTTCTTCGGTTTACTTTTGTCTCTGTGCAAAAAAAAATGAATAAAGAGAAGCTTTTATGAGTGAATTTGAGGTCATTAACCGAGAGAGAGAGAGAGAGAGAGAGAGAGAGAGAGAGAGAGAGAGAGAGAGAGAGAGAATTAGAAAGAGTAACAAATCTGTTGGCGACGGTCAGAGCCGCGTGCTTCAACGGGCCTTGAGCTTCTCTCTGGGCCTTGAGCTTCTCTGGGCCAAGATGAGTTTCCAATCTCAGTTGATATTATGGGTCTGGGGCCATGAAGCAAGCTTGGAGTCTGGCCGAATGGGCTAATGGGCTGTGCGCTGTTAGGCCCAAAAAATCAGGTTAAGCCTTTCCAGTTTGACAGAATTAGACCTCGTTTTTATTATTTTTGTTCTCTTTGCTTTTTTTTCCTTCTAATAGCTTCACTGTTATTATTTCTTCTTTTGACAAATGTAGGATTGGTTCACTTGCAAAAGTTCACGTGCCAACCATATTCTTTGAAGGAAAATTGCTAAGAACCTCCAAAAATACTTCAAAAAAAGAAGCGACGTTTGAGTTTTGAACTTGATTGACCATATCAAGCTACCTTAATCGTACTATTAAAGTGATGGTGGTGGTCACATTTAGTAACATTTTTTTTCTCTCTAATGAATTTTACATATGTGTATTACGTTACATTTAGTAACAGTTTTGATATGTATTGACTCTTTTACATTCAATGAAGTGTTTATGGATGTGTTATTTTCATATTAAATACCTATTTAAAATCTGAAGGTATTTTGTAAACATTGAGTGATGACTTGGGCATTTATTTTTTTTAGCCATATACATATGTCTTGTTACACATAAAGTATAGTTAACTATAAATGTAAAATATATGTAGGTTCATAAAAAATATAAGAATATTCTTTAATGGCACATCAAGTTTCGTGACACAAAGTAAGAGAATAGTGACTAACAAATAGGATAGCATATAAATTTTCTCTATTATTTGAGATGTTATCCATTTGCCACACTATCATGTTAAATTCACATTAGTGAAGTTAAGAGCACTTGTGACTATGGATGACTTTGTGTTTTTTGATGCAATTACTATCATGATTCGATGTTTGAGAGATTATGGGATCGTATTGACTATTAAGGATTATCTCTAGACCAATATAAGGATGCACATACACAGGACAATTTTAATTAATGTAACCTAAGTGAGAGAATGTAGGAATATTATTTTGTGGACTTTATTAATTAATATTGTAATTAATCAATTGGTCTAATAAAGAAAAGTTATATAGTTTCGTAACTAGTATGATATGGAACTTAATAGTGTGAGCTGAGTCAAACCTTATCCATAATAACAGGGATATGTTACAAACTCTATAAATAAAACTTAAATCCTTCCTCTAAATCATAATGTTTACATAATCTCACATAAAAAGTCCTCAGAAAATGATACCTAAGGGACTGTCTCATTGAAGTTAGTGTTTAATGAGTTATAGAGGAGAAGTTCTTGAGCATTGATTGATCGTAATTCCGCATTAAGAACGATGAATCCGTCAGACCACTTCATTCGCTTTAGTTCATGCAAAACTGCTTCAGCTACGAATTTGGAGTTAAAAGATGCTTGCTTCAACTGATTAACAGATCTTTATGCTGATACTCAGTCAAAAAATGACCAAACGAAACCCTTGCAAACCAACTTGATGACAAATTCCACCATCTCCACGTGGCTTCACATGCAAACCCTACAATCCATCCCCTATAAATACCCTCATTGTCTCTCCCCCGTCATAGCAACAAAAACATATCTCAGAATCAAGATTTCTCACTCTCTTGTGATAAACAATGGCGAAGCTTGACCCACCATCTGGTGGCCCAGTTGGTTTGCGCTCAGTTCCTTTCACGAGAGGTTCTGGATTCAAAACTTCTCGGCGCCAGGTGACTTAATTGAGGGCCCGTGGTTGTGGGGTCTGCGGGTCCTCCCGAGGACTAGTCGTGCTTCACCGCTGGTTTGAGCACAAGCTCGCCGGCCGCGCGGACACCTCGGTTATCAAAAAAAAAAAAAAAAAAAAAAACAATGGCGAAGCTTGCAACCGTCGCAGCGATCTTTGTGGCCTTCCAGCTGATGTCCCATGTCGCGGACTACTGGACCACCATACGAGGAAGGCCCGAGGAGTGGCCGGAGCTGCTCGAGGCAAGGTCTCGACGACTGCGAGCTTCTGTTCGAGGATATTGCCCACGGCGACCGAGGGGGCAGCGACAGGGAGCGGGCGGAGTCGTTGGAGAACTTGAGGCCATGCTGCGAGCAGCTCAAGCTGGTGGACAAGGGGTGCCGATCGAGGGGATAAGGCATGTTGTGAGAGAGCAACAGGGCGAATTCGGAGGCGAGGGGAGCCACAAGGTGGCGAGGTCGGCTCGCCACTTGCCTTCGACTTTTGGGTTCGGTCCTCAGCACCGTGAGATCAGGGCCGCTTGGTACTGACCCGCTTCGGTTTAGGAGAGAAAAATGGTTCATGAGATGTTAATAATATACAGTTCACTCGAGTTCTCTTGGTTTAGAGTAATTAGAGTGCACGAGAGAGTTCAAAATTAATCGGCGCAATCATTCAGGGCTTTCGTTTGGGTCGGTTCTCGAGTTTTTCTGAGGCTTTCGCAGGTTCTCATGTAAAAAAAAAATCCTCTTCAAGTTATTTTATACAAGAAAATGCCCCCCCACAGTCAACATCAACATCAACATTACCTTTATCCCAAACTAGTTGGGGTCGGCGGTCAATGAACCCGAAGTGAAAAGCTTAAAATATACAAAATGCTCTCCGACAGTACCGTAAAAAAAACAGTACAGTTTCAACCCTAGATCCACACGTTAAACATGAGTTGTGGTCCGTATATGCAAGCCAATTACTTGAAAATGAGTATTCAGGATATCATGCATTACTCAGACATCACAAGGTATTCTGGCTCCTCTTTTGTCCCTTTTTGAGCATCTGGTGCTATATATTTTCGGGTTGTATTTACCTACCAAGTTTTCTGATGCTGTTTAGGTTGAAAATTTGTCGAGGTTCGTCATGGTTTTCTCAAAAATACCAAAAGCCTTGGATCCTCTCGCTAAATTATTTAAGCAGGTCCATTATCTATCATCCTTATTGCATCCACATTAAATTACACTTGCCTTTGTCATCATGTACCTTGTTTTAATACCTGATATTTCAGAATGTCACTGATGAGGGCATTGCCTTGGTCAAACAAGCAGAAGATGCAGCTGGCAGCAAGAAGGTTAGTATATTGTTTCCTTGACCTGCCAATATTCTGTTTAGCGAAGCACTGTTATGATCTTGGAAGCACATTACTAACCATTGGGTTTCTGACCCAAAAATAATAATAATAATAACTTGGCTGCAAGGTAATAGCCAAGATAGAAAGAATTCAAGGAGGTTGACAAACTCTTTCCTGGAAGGGGAACCATAATATAATTACTACTAGAGTTCCCATCATTAAATTCAACCTTCAGATCACAAAATAAAAAAAGTCCAGCCTTTTGAAGACTACTATTGAGGAACTACAAGCGGGAAAAAAATGACTGAAGTGATGCAAACGAAGATGTTTGTACGCGTTTGTGAGCGCGTGTATTTAAAAGTACATATATGGTTGGAGCACAAAAAAGGATGATCCTCCTCGATATGACCAATGTAACATCTAGTGGTAACAACAAGTCCAAAAGTAGAGTAAACAAAGAGGAATACCAAGTCCCGCACTGCTGTGTCTGAGCTTGGTATGCAACAATGAAGCCCTCCCTACAAGAGCAGGATAAAAAGACTGTCAGCTTGATGGACATTCTGAAGTCGAGAGATCAAAACTTCAGAAATCTTACTTGTAGCTGCTGGAAATTGACATCCATATCCTCAGCAACCTTGGCATAGTAAGTGCTGAAAGTCCAAGAAATTCAGTGAAGAGTTGAAGGACATGGCATCTTTTTGGGTTCAACGACACGACAAATGTAGATACTTCAGAAAAGTAACCTTTTCTCAACTAGTTTGACTTACTCTTTCTTGGTGAATTAGCTCCAAAGTCTGCACAGAACTCCAACAAATATTCATGGTAATCAGATAAAATTACCCAAGTTTCTTTGTCAAGCATAATTGATCATGGTTAATCATTTCAAAGTTTGGAAAGCCTCACACTCCACATAAATATCATCCTCCACCATTTCAGATCCAACTCGATTTTCTCAAATATAATTGATCAACATATGGTCACATGTCACAGAAATCTAACAGATCAACATATGGTCACATGTCACAGAAATCTAACAGGATTGACTTTGCAAGTGTCAAAATCAAGGTCTACATGTGCTATGCCAAATCTACATGGACAAATTTGACAATCAACACAGAAATGATTGAAAGATTACCTATCTGGACACATTTGGGATAATACCCATTCGTGTACTAGCTGCTTCGACAGCCAAGTATTAAAGCAACTAGCATGTGAAATTTGTCTCCAGGGAAACTCTGAAAAGGCTCTAGGAAAAAGATGATAATGAATTTCATCGCTGGTCTGACTGCTTTTAGCTTTTCGGCTCATATCAGATGATCATCTATGCCTAGTAAATTGAAAGACAAATTCGAAACCTTTCCAACTTCCTCTCCATCCTGACTTTCTGCTAGTGATCCAAATCTAAAATTATATGTTGACCTTAGAGCAATGCTTGACATGCCAAGCTATGTATTAGTCATCCAAAGCAGCCACACCGTAAGCTTGCAACTATTCTCTGTAACCTTTGGTGATATATTTGTTTCTCATACAGTCTCTAACTCTTCAGAATTATTTTGAGATGCATGATCATCTCCATTCCCACAACCTATTACAGTGCTTTTATGCCCTAATCTGATTATCAGAAAAGCCATTATAGAAAACAAAATCACTGCAAACAATAGAGTCCAACGCTTCTCTTTATCAAGCATCTTTCTATCTAGGAGTGGACTAAGGCATGAACTTGAACTCCAAGTCACGGATTTTCTTTAACATATCATGAAGCTAGCAGCAGCAGCAAATTATTCACAATGATACGAGCGAAAGACCACTCAACCAATAGAGAGACATAAGAATCAGCCGGTAATTTGTATAGCAAAATATTTTTTGAGGAATGGAGGACGCAGCATACTATTTCCGTTGAATCAGAAGTTTAGTTGAGTTTCAACGTGATAGAATGGTGCAAAAGATTTTTTCAAGTCCCATCCATTGCATCTAACTGCCGGATTTATCTCTGGATTTAATGAGCAAGGCTAGTAGAATAACATCTTATGATGGGATCACCATGAAGGACAGACATCACAGTTCAGTATGTCATATAAGGCTGCAGATCACTTCCTTCTTCGGAACCCAACAGGTGATCGTGTTCTCCTTTTCCTCTCTTTTGGTGGAGTTCATGCAAACCGTTACTATCAATTAAATCACCCATTGACAAATGAGGAGGAGTTCTCCCTGTGTCAGTGTGCGACAATCGGACTCCAAAGAAGCGACCTTTCTCTGTTTGTCCAATATCTGAGAGCATAGTTGACCTTTTGTAGTCATCATCTGCTCTGTTTCTTTTTTAAGTCTCTGAATTTTGGATTTTTCTGGACAAACAACGTTTAAAAGAAAAAAGAAAAAAGAAAAAGAAAAAGAAAAAGAAAAAGAAAAAGAAAAAGCTAAGTACTTCAAGAAAAGAAAAATATTTTTTGCTTTTAACAATCCTATACAGCGGCTTGCACAACAAAATTACCTGAAAGCAATCATGATTGAAATACAAGGATCAAAAGATTTTAGCCAAACTTACAATAACTGTAATTATCACGCACAATGTCAAGAAGAATGACGCGGCTTTCAAATCACTACAACAAGCAAATGTAGTTTTCTCACAAAATGTACTTCACAGATTATTTTTTGCTTTTACTTCAAGAGAATGACTGGTAGAGATGCACCGTTCATTTGGCGGGTCTAGGTGGCAGCCCAAAGCTCTTTTTTATTTTCCCCTACGGCAAAGGACATCTAGGATGAACGTGAGTTTTGCGTACAGCTTGAAGCCCATCGTATTCCTGACATTCCGTTTGATTCTTTGTTCCAAGGAAGATGTCGGGCATGTTCATTTTTTCAGAGTCCACACTGATAAGTGGAAGATTCTTGGTCGACGCCATCTAATGATCAAGAGGGTCGCAAGTTGAGTCCAACATGTGAAATTGAGGCGTCCGTCCGCGTGGTCCTGAATATATGAGGTGAAAATACATTATCATTGCAGCTTGTTCAAGACCACATTAGTATATAGAAACTTACTACCTTATCCAATTTTTTAAGGGGTTGCAACTTTAAAGACATTTATCACCGAGTGCAAAAGTTACAATACATTTCACAGCACAGTTAAGCCCAACATAATTACAATTCAACCCCGACAATACCAAACGGGCTCTAGTAACAAAGAAGATGGGAATGATTTTGACCATCAATTGTAAATGGAATTTGTTTTCCCGATATTTCTCCTCCGACGAAATATCTTTCACCAAAAGTCATTCTTCAGCTTTTAATTAAAGGAAACAGGTTTTGTGGCAACTCCAGACAAGTAATGTCATAGGTAATAAGGAAATCAACTGCTTGATTTTCAATAGGACTCTACAAACAGAAACCATGCTTGAGTTTAACTGGCGACAAAGCTTGAGAAATACAGACTTTACAACAAGACTGAGCATAAACAATCTGTGCTGGAATTTAATTGACAATAAAGCCTGAGGATGCTAAGATATTGTGCCAGAATTTATCAACGACTCAAATCTAGAAAATACAGCTAAAAAACGCATTGGAATTTAATGGACGACATGAGTCTGGAAAATAAAAGGACAACGCAAGAAAGTAAAGATACTCAAAGATGGTAGATTTGTGTGTGTGTTGGGGGGGGGGTTTCAATAGATGGCCGATGATATTTATAGTGGTTGTTTGCCATAATTGCCCCTAAGCTATTTCCGGCAGCTCTGTCCATATTCTTCTATTCCCGAAAAGCTTGTACCCTTGTTCTCATGATGCCATGATCTCACCCAAGCTGTTGTTCCTTTAAAAATGCATGTCAGTTGTCCCCCATTCCTAACTTTTGATACTTAAGTGATCACTTTTAGAAAAACTTGACACTAAAACTATCATAATTTACAGCTTATGGTACTGAAAGTCACTTCGCGAAAATTACTAAATGACATCATTTGTGCTTTAGAAGCTGACTAGGATCCTCGGCGACCCACATAGGATTAGTTAACTAATAAAAAATTGTCATGTATGAATTTCGGTTAGGCTCATCGGAGTTGGCACTGAAATAACCGTTTTTCAAAAAAATTAGTACTTAAGTGATTCATAAAAGAAAGATTGACACCAAAGTGAGTGCCGTACACAAATATTGCCACTTAGAGGTGTTCTTTTGCCCTTACACAAAAAGCATTAGATATGTTAAGATGATATTGTGATAATCAAAATCATTCAATCCTATAAATTGTCACGCTGGTAAAGGTGGGGGTGTTAATTTATTACAAGACCGAACTTGAATAAGTCAGGAATTTGTCGAGGAAAACCATACATGACGTGAGAGCGCTAATCACTGATTCAAAGATGACGCAAATTGGCACACTTTCATAATATTTAATCGAAAAAGAGTCTTTGCAATCACCGGGAATTGGAAATGACATGGATAGTCAATACTAGGTTCGTTGTTCCGCTGAATAAGGACGTAAAAGTCCCTTTCCATAGAAACATGACCCGGATTCAAATTTGCCGTGGGGACGTGGGAAATAATGTGTGTGGAGTCACGATACCGTACCTTTTTATGAAATTTGCGAACAAAAGGTAGAACAAATTAGACATGGAAAAGAGGTCTGAATGAGAAAGAAATGCCTATCAGTAAACCCGTTGAAATCGGGTGCATCACTTTCACTAATATTTGATCGAAAAAGAGCTCTTCGCAATCACCGGGAATTGGAAATGACATGGATAGTCAATACTAGGTTTGTTGTTCCGCTGAATAAGGACGTAAAAGTCCCTTTCCACAGAAACATGACCCGGGTTGAAATTTGCCGTGGGGGCATGGAAAATAATGTGTGTGGAGTCACGATACCGTACCTTTTATGAAATTTGTACAAAACAAAAGGTAGAACAAATGAGACATGGAAAAGAGGTCTGAACGAGAAAGAAATGCCGGGTGATTTCCTCCGACAGCGGGGATGACTTGCTGGGAAAAGAGGTATGAATAAACTCTTCATCAGGGTGTACACAACTTTTATAAAAGCTCTTCTCTGTGATGGGAAACGAGGCATGGACAACCAAGATCACCTCCTCGTCATCATCAGAGAATCGGCTTCGCTCGTGTCTCATGCTTCCCAAATCCTCTCGTTGTCAGAGCTTGTAGGATCACCACTCAGCGAACTGATTGTCCACGAGGGGGATGACTTGCTGGGAAAAGAGGTGTGAATGAATGCACACTAGAAAAAACTCTTCAGGGTCCTACACCGCTTCCATAAAAGCTATGAGCCGAATTGACAAGTGCCCCTCTGACCTCTCTAAGCCGAACCACATTAATATCTGTAATGAATGGATTCTACATAGGCATGTGACTGAGTAGAGTGCGGACTCGACAATACCTATTCCCCTGACACTCACCTGGAACTCATTTGACTGGCTTTTCATTTGCTCAATTCGCGGATTCATCTGCAATAATAGTTGCCGTAGCTCCTGATGTAAAGTTGTCTCTTATCAACTCTTCCTTCTATATTTCATCACTACAATAATGGCTTCTAGACTCAAAGTGATTATCCCCATTTTCCTTTGTTTTGTTTAACCTGATGCTAAACTTGGTATCATGCACCTTCTTTTTCGGTTTGACATATTGTTGAGGTCAACAGCCAATATTATGAGACAAATTGACTTTCCAACACGAATTCAATATATACAAAAAGGGACAAGTGCCTCTCTGCATTCTACAGGCTCTGCCTCTGCCCCTCTAATCTCTATATGGCTCCATCGCTGTGAGGGTGTCACCATGCTTTGTCGATTAAATCTGGAGGGTAGGTCTATCAGGAAAATAATGATAAATGTCAGCTACTTAAAACTTCTGTTACAACTTGAGAAAGCCTCTATTATGTTGAGGTCTATCAACTTCGCTAAACTCCTAAGTTTGCAATGGGTTTTGAATACGAATGTAGCATCTCTTCAATATAACAATTCTAATTTTTGTGGTGAATTTTCCAACATCACATTAGAGCAAAAACTTGATTTAATTTACAACCACCACAAGCAATGATCATGGAAGAAAGTGCTACGTGGTCCAACTAATTATTCATTTTTTGTCCTGATTTGAGATCCTCTTCGTGGCGGAGAATCTTTAGGGTCTCCCCACTTATCTTGGTTAAAAGTATATGAATCCGTTCATGAAAGTGATTATTGATGCTGAGATCGTGTAGTAAAAGTTCGAGATCACCAAGAGGGAGACCAAATCCGAGTCCTAAGTATATCTAGTTAAACTTACATTCACTCAAATACTTAAGGCAATGAGTTGTTGTCCAACTAGGATGTATTAACTATTTTACATCACATTAGTACTACATGTGCATCATAGCAATAGAGAACTGACAACACAATTAGGAAACGCTAGATAAGGGAGTTGGGCCTCGACCAATTTTAATTTGATGATACGAATTTTTAATTAGAGCGTAAAAAAAGTCAATTTTCTATATTGTCTTATTTTTGTCTTGGATGTCGGGCGGAATAAGCACGTGAAGATCCCTTTCCAGAGAAGTGCACTTTTGGGTTCAAATTCACAGTAGGAACGTGGAAAATGACAAGTGTATGGAGTGCCCATTGGGTGGCCAAGCGTGTCTTTTGGGCTTCAGATTAGAAAAGGGGAGGGTGGAAATACTGGTAAATGAATCATAGCATTAGAAGACTTGCTGGGAAAAGAGGTATGAATGAATGCATACAAGGAAGAACTCTTCAGGGTCCTACACTTCTTCTATAAAAGCTCTTCTCCGTAAGGCTTGGCCGTTCAATATATATCTCAAGCTGCTCAACCAATACATATCACTTCCTTAATTCCTTCTTGCTCATAAGATGGGACAACTCCTTTGTTCTTGTCTTCTTTTGGCTGCCCTTCTTGTGTCGGGCTTCATTGTCATCGTTTCTGCTACTAACGATACAGACAGGCTTGCATTGCTTGCATTCAAGGCTGAAATAACTAGTGACCCCTTTGGGTCGCTTAACTCGTGGAACGACAGCACCGACGTCTGCCAATGGTATGGAATTAGGTGCAGTCGTCGACACCGCCGAGTCACGGTTCTGGACCTGCATTCCCAAGGACTCTCGGGATTCGTCTCTCCTCACATCGGGAATCTCAGCTTCTTAAGAGAACTGAGGCTCCAAAACAACAGCTTCGGCCATGAAATCCCTCCCCAAATTGGGTGGCTGCGTCGGCTCCAAATCTTTCGCTTAGAAAATAATTCACTTACTGGCGAGATTCCCAAGAATATATCAGGTTGCTCGAACCTTGTACTTCTCAGCCTGGGCTACAACCAGTTGGTGGGAGGAATTCCCGTGGAGCTAGGCTCCTTGTCAAATCTTCAATCGGTCGGCTTCTATGCAAACCAATTGACTGGCACCATCCCTTCCACCATAGGGAATTTGTCATCTCTGGAGATGATCTCTGGTCACCAAAATGGTTTGAGTGGGATCATTCCCGAATCTCTTGGTCGACTAACCAAACTACAATGGCTCGGGTTGCACATCAACAGGCTTTCAGGTACCATTCCGCCTTCGATCTTCAACTTGTCTTCACTGATTTTGTTCAATGTAGCTATGAACCAGATCCACGGCAATCTTCCTCAAGATATAGGATTCACTCTTCCGAACGTTCAATGTTTTACCGTCTTTGATAACCGGTTGACTGGATCAATTCCTTCTTCGCTATCCAATGCCACAAATCTAAGAACACTCGAACTTTCAGTCAATGAGCTTTCTGGGAAAGTCCCTTCGTTGGCGAATCTCCGTAGCCTTGAGTGGGTCTCCTTATGCTATAATTATCTCGGCAATGGAGGGTCCCATGCAGATGAGCTGAGCTTCCTTTGCTCACTAACAAATGCCGCTAACTTGACTCTACTGCAGATAGGTGGAAGTAGATTTGGTGGGACGCTTCCTGGATGCATCGGTAATTTCTCTGCTACTTTTACAGTCTTGGGAGTACAACAGAATCTGATATCGGGCGAAATCCCGAGAGAAATTGGTAATCTTGTGAACTTGCAGGAGTTACCAATGCATGACAACCTTCTTTCGGGTCCGATCCCGTCAGATTTAGGAAACCTTCCGAATCTTGGATTATTGACCTTGTCAGGAAACAATCTATCTGGCGTTATCCCATCCTCCTTGCAAAATCTGCAGAGGTTGATCACTTTAGATCTTTCCAGAAATAAGTTGGAAGGGCCGATCCCTTCATACCTAATCAAGCATCCGAGCTTGACAAACCTAGATCTTTCTAGTAACAATCTTAGTGGTCCGGTTATGTTCCCTGTGGCTGGGAGCCTCATCCATTTGAATTTGTCTCGGAACCATCTGAGTGGAGTCATTCCGACAGAAATTGGGAACTTGAAACATTTGGATAAATTGGATGTCTCGGGAAATATTCTAGATGGTAAAATCCCGAGCAATCTAGGCAATTGTGACGGACTGACGGTGCTAAGAATGCAAGATAACCTCTTCCATGGGGCCATTCCTCAACCAATTAACTCATTAAAAAGCATTGAGGAATTAGATCTTTCCAACAACAATTTCTATGGTGAAATTCCGACGTTCTTAGAGGCATTTCGGTATTTGGAAAAGCTGAACTTATCTTACAATTGTTTGGAAGGCCCGCTACCAACTGGAGGAGTTTTTAGGAATGTGAGTGGGACTTTTGTCGCCGGAAATGAAAAGCTCTGTGGAGGAATGCCTGAATTTAAGCTCCCTGAGTGCGTCGCTCGAAACTCCAAAAGTAGAGGAGTCCATAAGTTGAAATTTACCATTGCCGTTGTTTTTGGTCTTCTCGGAATAACTCTTGTTGTCACTTTCCTATGTCTATATTGGTTGAAGCAAAAAAGAAACTTGCCGAATTCAAGCTCCTCAGATGGTTCATTGTTGAATCTTTCTTATGGGACGCTTCTCAAAGCAACTGATGGTTTTTCTTCGACTAGTCTGATTGGGGCCGGAAGTTTTGGGTCAATCTACAAGGGGCTATTCCAGGAGAATGGAACTATCATTGCGGTGAAAGTGCTTAATTTAACGCGGCATGGCGCTCTCAAGAGCTTCAAAGCTGAGTGCGAGGCTTTGAAGCGTGCAAAGCACCGAAATCTTCTAAAAGTCTTGACGGCGTGCTCAAGCATTGACTATAAGGGTGATGAGTTTAAGGCATTAGTTTATGAGTTTATGGACAATGGCAGCCTAGAAGAGTGGCTGCACCCTAATGCAGCTCGAAATGATGCAGATGGGCACTCGAATAAATTGAGTCTCCTCCAAAGGATAAACATTTCCACTGATATTGCTTCCGCATTGGATTATCTCCATAACCAATGCGAGAATCCAATAATTCATTGTGATCTAAAGCCAAGCAATGTCCTTCTAGATGCTGACATGGTTGGACATGTCGGTGACTTTGGGTTGGCGAAGATCATCCTCGAATCCGCATCTGAAACGAAAGCAAACGTGAGTTCTACTAGTTTAAGAGGAACGGTTGGTTATGCAGCTCCAGGTAAACATATCCCCCCTAAAAAGCTTTGACCCCATCATTATCAACTTGTCCTTTGAGAGACTAGCGTTTTTTGTTTTATCGTTTCTTCAAGAAACTATTTTGTAAATCAAACTTCTTGTTTTTGACATTTCTTACGCTACCGCATGTGTAAACTACAGAATATGCTAACGGAAGTCAGGTCACAAGAGAAGGTGATGTCTATAGTTACGGCGTCCTCTTGTTAGAGATGTTCACAGGATTGAGTCCCACTAGCGACATGTTTAGAGATAATTTGAACCTCTATAATTATGTTGCTGAGGCTCTACCTCAACGAGCTATGGAGATTACCGATCCCGTGCTACTGTACGAAGGAGAGAGCCACAACAATTCCCAAAGTTGGCTTCACGAAAGAAACCTCATAGTTCAGGAATGTTTGGAAGTAATATATCGAATTGGACTCGCCTGCTCTATGGCGGAGCCTAGAGAACGCATGATGAGCCTTGACAAAGTTGCAACCCAGTTGCACTCGATCAGGAGGAAACTTTTTGCAGCTTCTTTAATTGGATAGATGAGACACGAATAGGTGACATCGTGAGTAGCAAGTTCTTCATTTCCTGTAATGAATCTCTCTAGTGCTCTTTGCGAATGTAAAAGGAAAGGACGAATGTCTGACTTTTCTAATTTTCTTGTGAATCTAAGAGAGAGTATCGTCTCTCGACATACCTACTTTAAAGTTTTAGCCATCAATTCACACTTTTAACATTTCTTTTTGTCAGAATGACATTTCTTGATAAATTAATGGGATGAAAAACCAAAATTATGAGCCAAACTGACCTGTACTTACGGATTCAATACACAAGAAATGGGACAAGTACCTGTCTGAGCTCTACTAGGCTGTGCTCTCTGTATGGCTCCATTGCTGTCAGGGCGTCGTCATGCTTTATTGATTGATTCTGGTTTGTAGGTCTACCAGAAAAATGATGATAAATATCATAAACTTGAAAAGTCATATTGCAACTTATTAATGTCTATCCACACCGCTTAAAGGCTAAGTTGCAATAGGTTTTATATAAATGTGGCGTCCCTCCAGTTAACAATTCTGATATTTGAGGTGAATCTTGAAACATCTCATTCGAGCAAAAAAACTTGTATTAGTCCTGACCGCAAGCCTCGGGTTGCATCATAGGTTGATTATTAAAGCTTGAAGTTTTAGGATTTGATTGGTCTTGTTGCTGACCGCTTTTATGTAATTGCTGTTCTATCTTCATTTCCGTCCTTCAAAGTCCATGAGCTAGTCCATTATGCAGAGGCTTGACCAAAACACATTATGTGGAAACAATAGGGAAAGGTGGACAAATATTTCATGCGGTTTTTTCTTGAGGACTAAGTATGGATGATACACAGCAAGTTTTTTGATTGGGCAGTGGCCTCTATAATTCGGCTTGATCTCTGTTTTCCATTGGTTTTCCTTCCTTTATTTTTCACTCTTTATTATATCAATGCAACTTCCTCTAGATCGACTTGTCATTCCAGTTTAGTATCTTATTACTAGGCTAGTTAGTAGTTAAAACTACGAGTATCCGATGTTCTGGCTGCTTTCTTTTCCTGTTCACACACAAGCATCTAACTCTATCTTGTGCTCCTGTCCGCAGGCGCACTTCACAAGCTGTGATATCCCTTGTTAAAAGCAGAAAAACAAACGAATGATTCCGGCAATATATGGATAAGGGTACTAAGAAAATTTCTATATAGAAGGGTGTGTTACTTTATCATTCCTGAGTTGACACAGCATATATCGTCAAGTTTTGCCATCGCAGAATCCACACTGAAGATCAGTTCCTTGCTTGCTTCATTGTTCTGTCAGTTCAAGCATTAAATTTAAGTAACTATTCTGATCAATGAACATAATTCTTTTGTTTTTAGTTTTTCATCTGTAAGTACCACGTTATCAGCAAGCAGGTGAATGGAAAGTTTGCCTCTTGCTGCAAAGGCATCAGCATTAGATATCAAAGTAAAACGCAAATAGAAATTTTGGTAACACGTAACCTCACGGTGCACAGTACAAGGAGCATGGCTCCTAATTGTATCTGCTTACTGGCGCTTACATGTAGGTGATAAGTTTTCCTGTTGTAGATCCTGCCTTAAGTTGAAACATCAGATTACGATGACCAGATGAAGCAACAAATGGCCCAACAGCACTAAGGACTACACTAGTAATATGGCTTTCGTCACGGACACGATTGAGTTGCTGACGACCTCTGCTTTACTAGGTACATTGACAGTGCTCAGGCAAAACTAAAGTGAGGAATAAAGGGAATTGACGAACTTATCTCTATGATATGTTTGCCAAACAAAACTTATATAAATGGAAAGGAAAAAGGAAGAGTTCTTGTTTGAAGTGTACGGCCAAATGATGATCTATCTTAAGAAATAGCTGTAAGTGCTGCTAAAATGCACAATACATCATGAGCAACATATGCCTTCATTGGCCTCTAGTTCAAACTTGAAAAAGTAAAACACTCGTACCTTTAGCTGCAACCTTTTCTTCATCCATTGTTTCCTTGACCTGCCAACATTCTGGTTAGCAAAGCACTGCTATGATCTTAGAAGCGCATTACTAACCATTGGGTTTCTGAACAACCCCCCCCCCCCCCCCCCCCCAAACATAAATATCATACTCCACCATCTCAGATCCAACTCGATTTTCTTAAATATAAGTGATCGACACAAGGTTGCATGTTACAGAAATCGAACACGATTGACTTCGCAAGTGTCAAAATCAAGATCTACATGTGTTATGCCAAATCTACATGGACAAACTTGAAAATCAACACAGAAATGATTGAAAGATTACCTACCTGGAGTCATTCATGTATTGGCTGCTTCGACAGCCGAGTATTAAAGCAAATAGCATGCGAAATTTGTCTCCAGGAAAACTCTGAAAAGGCTCTAGGAAAAAGATAATAATGAATTTCATCGCTGGTCTGACTGCCTTTTAGCTTTTCGGCTTGTATCAAATAATCGTCCATGCCTAGTAAATTGAAAGACAAATTCGAAACATTTCCAACTTCCTCTCCACCCTGACTTTCTGCTAGTGATCCAAATCTAAAAATTCATGTTGACCTTATACTAATGCTCGACATTCCAAGCTACGTACTAGTCATCCAAAGCAGCCACACTGTAAGCTTGAAACTATTCTCTGCAACCTTTGGTGATATATTAGTTTCTGATACAGTCTCTAACTCTTCAGATTTATTTTGAGATGCATTATCATCTCCATTCCCTTAGCCTACTATAGTGGTTCTATGCCCTAACCTGATTATCAGAAAAGCTATTATACAAAAGATAATCGCTGGGAACAATAGAGTCTAATGCTTCTCTTTATCTGGTGTCTTTCTATCTAGGAGTGGACTGAGGCACGAACTTGAACTACAAGTCACGGATTTTCTTTAAGATATCAAGAAGGTAGAGTCCAAAGGTTTGGCTTTAAGTTATTTTCCGATCACAGTAGGTTTACATCAAGGTTCGGCTCTGAGTCCTTATTTTTTTGCACTAATTATGGATGAGCTAACAAAAGATATTCAAGATGAGGTGCCGTGGTGTATGCTGTTCGCAGATGATATTGTACTTATTGATGAGACCAAGGCTGGGGTCAGTACTAAATTAGAATTATGGAGAAACACGTTAGAGTCCAAAGGATTTACGTTAAGTCGGAGTAAGACGGAATACATGAAGTGTGAGTTCGCCACGATAAGAGTAGATGATCAAGAATCTGTGGATATGCTTAGACAGGAGGTACTTAAGAAAGATGCTTTCAGATATTTGGGATCAAATTTGCAAAAGAGGGGAGAGATTGACGAGGATGTTAGCCATAGAATCAAAGCAGGTTAGATGAAATAGCGCAATGCATCAGGATTTTTGTGTGACTGCAAAATCCTTCTTCGGTTAAAGGGAAAATTTTATAGAACAGCAATAAGATCTGCAATGCTATACGGAGTTGAATGTTGGCCGGTACAAAAGCAACATGAGCATAAAATTGGAGTAGCGGAAATGTCACGCCCCGTCCTTCCTAAGCGATCGCGCGACAGTCGCTTTATTCCACATGTCAAGTCGGATGGCTAGACTTTAAAATTTCAATCGCCCAGGAACATCGCGGCCAATCGACGAAAATAAAATCGCAACGGAAACGCAACGACTACCCCTGACAAATAAACATGCGAGCACGCAATATAGTGAGACCACGGCATCTGTTTAAACCTTTATATGATTTAAAACCAAAGATCATACATACATACATACATATCCCTAAACCTTCGCAGCCCGCAATATTTACAATATATATATATATATATATAAATATACAGATGCCAGCCCATCAAAAGGAGCTTTGGGCACAACAACAAAAAGAAACTAAGCGGCTTAGACTCTAGTCAGTCTCCGCTCCGCTATCCTCACTGGATGGCAGCTCCTCGGGGTCCGAATCCTCGGGTGTCTAGGAGAAACTCCTCCGGCTCGCTATCCGAATGGTGATCCGCGAATACGTCGTACTCATATCCATCGATCTCCATCATCGCATGGCCATTTCCGTCATCTATCTCCATCGGGTTCGGGTCTATCACCTCACCTCTATTATTCACGAAATTCACCGGTCCCCATCTTCCATCACCCTTAATTTCTATATCAAAATCTAAAATAGGAACTCTCCACACATCGCCCTGGCATTCCATCCAAGCGTCGTAATTGTGAGCCTATAAAAAGTCGCCGCCCTCATCTACCCAAACCGTAGACTCTATTTTTTTATACATTATATTACCCTGTCCTTGATACAGTATCTCCCATCGTTCGATCTCTTGAGGAAGGCCAAACCTCAAACACATGGGATTCATGGTACGGGCGACGAGCTGAAAGGCGATCAGGCACAAGTGAGTCTAATACTCAGTGAGTAAACCAATATGACAGTATATAAAACAGCACTTATGCAACTAATATCAGAAATGCATAATAGAACCACATGCCACGCACGTTATTAAACTCATTCCATACAGTCAAGTCGAATCATGCGGTTCACAAGTAAAATCAAGCACGTGCCATATATTGAATGCCATTTCAGGCTCTCATGGTTCGTATCCGACCCTCAAGGTCTCATACCTACGTGATTAACATCGCGGCTGTGCCTCAATGCATATTATAAAAAAAATACCTCAGGTTAACCTCCTTGTCTCTCCAACGACCTCGTGCCGTGCATGTTCAGGCGCCTTCGGCAAGTAGGTACGTTTGCAAGCCGAAACTACGATACCGCCCATTCTCGTACCAGTCCATCGGCCGAGCCACTCTCACCCTTGTCGCTCTGATTCTCGCACCAGTCCGTCGGCCGAGCACAATTACCAACTCAGTGCACGTATTCAAGCACAACGTTTCATTGTTTACAACATTACATCGTAAGAAGCCAAAACGAACGCACACGAATGCTCATACTTTCCAAGCAATTAAACAGATTCAATGCCCTACTCTCGGCAGTTTACCACTTAGGGAACTCAACTTTATTCCAAGAAAATCTGCTTTCGATTTCCCCAACCACATGCACGTTTCCTCGGTTAGACTTTTTACAAGTACACGGCTAGATAAAATGGGACCATCAACCACATTTTTCTTTGAAGTAAACCTAAACTAACTCACTAACAGCTTCCTCTCATAACCCATCACATTCGGTCATTACTTGCACTTCAATACCCTTAGATTGACTTTTATTTTTGAGCACCAAACAACTACAGCAACTCAGCAAGCCATTGGATTAAAAACTTCAGCCATTGTCCCTTCTTTTAATCACACAAACCACCCTCGCTACCCTACAATGAAGCTAGAATATTTACTCATCTAAATGGGCTTGGATAGCAAATAAATGAGCAGCAAACAACCGCAATATAATCGAGCAGAAAACCAGCAAAACAGAATAGAACCTAATCACTAATGTCCAAGCGAAAACTGAAGTAACGTCGCCTAGGGACTCCATTCAAACTTCATACAACATCCTAGGCTAAGAAGGGAAGGTTTACTCACCAAAACCAAGCTTGAACAGCAACAAAAACAAACAGAGAATCGGCAGCAACCAGTTGCAAACCAAATAGCAAAATAGTATCAAAATCAGTAAAACAGGACAGACTTTGCTTCAGTACTGCAATTTTTGTAAGAGTTCTGTGGATGATCCGTTTGAATATTATCGAAGCTCAAGATGTTATGAGCGCATAGGCGAAAACTGAGCTTAATTCGGGTACTAGACGACCTCGAACGAGCCATTTCCGTCCGAACGCGCATGCAGGGACGCGAGAAACGGCCCTCGGCCGAGGGAGAAAAAGAAGAGTTTCGGGAGAGAGAGAGAGAGAGAGAGAGAGAGAGAGAGAGAGAGAGAGAGAGAGAGAGAGAGAGAGAGAGAGTGTGTGTGTGTGTGTGTGTGTCGTGGCCTTGAAGAGAGGTTGAAGGACGAGGCTGGTGGTGGTGGATGGCCAGTGATGGCCAGCAGCGGTGCAGAGGAATAGAAAGAAATGGAGCGCCCGAGAGGTTCTATTTTTGAGTGACCGAGAGAGAGAAGTGGTCTGGGCGCGCGAAATGAAAGAAGAAGTGGGGCGTGCGTCCATCCAAGCTAAAGAGGAGAGAGAGAGAGAGAGAGAGAGAGAGAGAGAGAGAGAGAGAGAGAGAGAGAGAGAGAGAGAGAGAGAGGAAAGGACCTGCATTGACCGGTCAAAGACTTCTCTTCCACGCCTCCAGGCCACGCTTAATTGAAGCTTGTTTTACAAGCTTGGGAATTAGTCAATCACTTGGCCAATTAGAAGAAAGGCACGTATTCTTGGTGGGTCTCTCAAGCAAGAAGGTCAAAATGGTAGCCAATTAGGTGTTGACAAGTGGAGGATTAGAGAGAATTATTTTAAATTAACTTAATGATGAGGAAACGGTACCCGACGACTCGACCGGTAGAGTGAATTTTTCGAAAATGCAAGTTTATAGTCAAAACGAAGCCGACGACTAGACGAACTCAAATCTAGTGTCTAAACTTTCTAAAAACTCACAGATAATTTACTGAGAAGCCTAGAGCGAATCGGGATCAAATTCGTCGAATCTCTCGTCGCTTCTCTTCGCGACGTCCCAAACCGAAACCAAAATTCCAAACATCAATCTTTAAACTTGAAACACTTCTACGATCCCTCTGAAGATTCGATTATCCAAATTCGGAATCCATTTTATGGTTTCTTTCATTAAATTGCAATTTCAGTAAATACTCAGGCCAACGAGCGGCTATTAGGAGTTACGCGTATCGACCCGTTGGGTCCACGTACTTTAAAATCCTAAATTAGCCTTTCCCTTCTGGTCAACCATCCCGAGGTGATCAGTCTCGACTGAGATTTGACTAAAACGCAATTAATGAAATACATCCATTCTTTATTGAAATTTCCGAAAAAGAGTCAAAAATTCGGGACGTCACAATTCTTTCCCTCTTAAGAAATTTTGTCCTAGAAATTTACAACTGACGAATACATTGATTACATAAACAGATAAGGGAACTTGAGCTTCATCTCGTCCTCATTTTGCCATGTTGCTCCCTCGGTGCTGTGATGCTCCCAGACCACTTTGACTAACGGCACGGTCTTAGTCCTCAAAACTTGTTCCCTTCGGTCCTCAATCCTGACTGGTCGTTTGACGTATGAAACTCTGTCATCCACTTCAATGACTTCATGATCGAGTATATGACCAAGATCCAGCTCGTACTTCTGCAGCATCAACACGTGGAATACATTATGCATTTACAATAAGTTAGGCGGCAGCGCAATGCGATAAGCAAGATTTCCATTTCTTTCTAGGATTTCAAAGGGTCCAACAAACCTCAGACTCAGTTTTCCTTTCTTTCCAAACCTGGACAACCCTCGCATTGGAGACACTTTTAGGAATACGTGATTTCCTACCTAGAATTCTAACAGCTTGCCCCTCTTACCCGCATAACTTTTCTGACAACTCTGAGCTGTCTTCACTATGTCCCTAATTACTTTCATCGCCTTAGTCGACTGCTCAACCATTTCTGGACCCGTTAAACTCCGCTCACCCACTTCATCCCAACACAAGGGAGTTCGACATGCTCGACCGTATAATACTTCGAATGGAGCCATTCGAATGCTCTGCTGGTAACTGTTGTTATACGCAAACTCCACTAAATGTAGCTTTTCTTCCCATCCGCCCTTTAAGTCAATAACACAAGCTCCAAGCATATCTTCTAAAATTTGAATCGTTCTTTCCGATTGCCCGTCCGTCTGTGGGTGATAAGCAGTACTGAACCTCAATTTTGACCCCAAAGCATTTTGCAAGCTCTTCCAAAATGACGCTGTAAACCTAGGGTCACGATCCGACGTCACTGAGATTGGAACTCCATGCAGTCGAACAATCTGTCTCACGTATAATTCAGCCAGTCTTTCCAAAGGGAGATCTTTCCTTACTGCTATAAAATGTGCTGACTTCGTCAAACGGTCAACTACTACCCAAATTGAATCATGACCTCTTTGACTCCTCGGCAACCTAGTCACAAAATCCATTGTGACATGTTCCCATTTCCATTCGGAAATTTCCAACGGTTGTAGCAATCCTCCAGGTTTACAGTGTTGTGTCTTTACTTACTGACACGTCAAACATTTGGCTACGTACTTTGCTACGTTTGCCTTTATTCCATTCCACTAGTAGTGTTGGCGTAAATTCTGGTACATCTTCGTGCTGCCAGGGTGAATATTGTAGCTGCTGTGATGAGCCTCTGACAATATCTCTTCTTTCAGTCCTTTATCATCTGGCACACAAAGACGTCCTTGAAACTTGAGAATCCCATCTTCAGATACTTGAAATTATGGTCTACGTTTCTCCACATCCATCTCGATGATCTTCTGCAACTCAGGATCTGTAGACTGCAACTCCTTAATTTTTACTTGAATCGTTGGTTCGATCCTTAGCGTGGCTATTAGACTCGAAAGGTGATCCACTTCCAACTTAAACGCTGGTGCACCCCTCGCAAACCAAGTCACTAACATCGAACGTTGCCGTTAAAGATTGGTAACCCTTCATTCAATTTCCGCACGAGATTTCCGCAAACATGCCCACGTGGCAACACTTTTAACACTTTTGTAAATGCCAAGAGAATGGCATGCTTTTTGGGCCCTACCTCGTACTCCAATCTTCAAACTCGACATATTCAATGGGGACACCTACGAGTAAATAAAGACAACACACACCCATTGGAGAATAGCCATCCCTTTGAAGTACCAATCGCAATAACCTAAAATCCACCATTGGAGAGTAGCTCCTGGTGTCGCAGGGTGCCGATTAGGGGTGATCGATTCATAAGATGGATGATTCGATCCTAGAATCGAGAATCGCCCCGTTAGAGACTAATTTATCAAAATACGAATCGTGAATCATCCGCTTATTTTATGGATCTACCCGATAATCAAACCATCGGTCCAATTTCTGATTGGATCCCCGGTTATGATCCTGATGTCACACCGCTCGTTTTATAAAAAAAATGAAGCTGAATACTAACATCACAAATATGACTCAATAAAGCTATATAATAATGGACTCATAACTTTTTTTTTCCCTTTTTACCTTATATATCAGAGATCTTTAGGTGTCGGTGATTTAAGTGAAGGGTGGTGGTGATAGGTTGTTGCGCTAGCCTTCTTGAGGAATAGTCGTGCTTGATCGCTGGTTTGAGTGCAAGCTCACCAACTGCGCGGACACCTCGGTAATAAAAAAAAATTAGAGATCTCAAAAATCCAAGGGCACAAGTTAAGTGACAATCTACCCACTACACCAGTTAAGTGACAATTTGCCCACTATACCAGTTAAATGGAGGGGAATTGGAGGTCCCGATTCCTCATTTGCCGAAACTGGGAACCGGATTGGTGGTCCCAGTTCCTCATTTGCTGGAACCGGGGATTGGATCGACGGTCCTGGGAACCAAATCAGACCGGAAAAATTCCACCATGCAATTGCAGGTATTTAAACCACAAAAATACGATTGTGGTTTTAGTCGCAAATTAACACAAATTGTATACACTTTCGCCATCTCTCTATTTTCCTCATATTTTTGTGTCAGGGAAGAACAATTCCATATTAATGGTAAAGCCCACAGAGGTGCAAAATTGGCCCAGACGAGCTCCTAAGTGCCTACCAATTTCCCAGCTGATATGTGATTAACAGTCTCTCTTAATTCAAAAGAGACTCTTTATGTTGAGAACAGAGAGAGCGAAAACCAATTCTAGAAATCCCTCCAAAAAAATGGGAGATAAGTACTCTTTCCACTCTTCTGGTTTTAGGTGCAGATTAGCACATATTTTATATACTGACACTTTACTCTATTTTTATGTCAGGCAGCCGCAGCCCTACATCGACGGTCAATCCTACGGAAGCACAAAATTGGCTTGAAGGAGTTCCTAAGCGCGCACAAATTTCAAATTGTTGAATCAATTTGTTGTAATTTATTTTTAAGAACTCAAACCCCAGAATGGAGAGGCAAAGCACATCCACTGGAGGTCAGTTAAATACCTGCACTTTAAATCCCAAAGGGAAGAGCCAAGCCAATGCTTAGCCTCTCATTTGAGCTTTTTACTTACAGTAGTTTAAATACCTGCAATTTAAATACATGCACCTTAAATCCCGAAGGGAAGAGCCAAGCCAATGCTTAGCCTCCCATTAGAGGTTTTTACTTACAGTGGTTTAAATACCTGCAATTTAAATGCCTGCCCCTTAAATCCCAAGGGGAAGAGCCAAGCCAATGCTTAGCCTCCCATTGGAGGTTTTTACTTACAGTATTTTAAATACCTGTAATTTAAATACCTGCTCCTTAAATCCCAAGGGGAAGAGCCAAGCCAATGCTTAGCCTCCCATTGGAGGTTTTTACTAACAGTAGTTTAAATACCTGCACCTTAAATCCCAAAGGGAAGAGCCAAGCCAATGCTAGGCCTCCCATTGGAGGTTTTTACTTATAGTAGTTTAAATACCTGCAATTTAAATACGTGTACCTTAAATCCCAAAGGGAAGAGCCAAGCCAATGCTAGGCCTCCCATTGGAGGTGTTTATTCACTGTCATGTACTTTCTGTAATTTAATTCTTGAATCATCAGACCCAAAAAATGAGTAAGTCGTAATACTGCATAGAAGTCGTTAACACACTCCCTCTATCGGCTTCAGGGAATTTTTAACACTTAAAAAAATATAATAAATAAAAAATATTTACCATCCATGCATCCTATTTAAAAGGTGAAAACACAAAAGAGAATACCCTACTAGAGCCTTAGGAATAAACCAAGCCTGAGTTACCAAATTAGGATATCCATGAAATTAAGGTACCGAAATGGCATTAGTTTTAATTAACTAGTGTAACCAAGTCCCCGAACTCATAATCTCTGGTTCGCAGAAATAAATTAGTTCTCCCGCTAATTTATTTAGGTTTCTAATCGACCTACGAAGAACGATTAGTGGCGACTCCAAATTTCAAAATCATTTAAACAGAAACCAAAGTTGCGATTCGGTAGGGCTTGGGAGGGTCTGCGTTATGTTAGTCAAATCTAATTAACCTAATAATCCATTAACCCCTTCAAAATTTAAAATTTTTTTAGAGGGTCGCGACACACGTGGTGCAGTATCAAGATGCCGCATGGCGGCCAAGACCTGGTCGTCGGACCGGGTCAATCCAACCCGGTCAACGGTTGACCAATCACGGTTGACCGTTAGTCAACGGTCGCACGCGCGGCGTGTGAGGCGCACGTGCCAACCTTCTGGCGGCGCGTGGGGGCGCGTGTGGCGGCTGATTTGGGCGATTTTTTTGCCATTGTGCTCGTATGGAAGTTCTCTACACTGTGGTATGTTCAATTTAATTTTTTGACCCCTCTAAGGTCTTGAAAAATGCGAAAAACCCTTGTCAAGTATAAAATTCAGGGGCATTTTCGACATTTTTAATTTATTTGATTATTTATGGTTTTTGGGAATAATATGGTTGGCTCAAGTGTAGAATACTACATAAGGATTGTGTAGAATTTAATTGAGCACTAATTATCAGAAATTGAGACTCACAATTGAGAGAAGCAATCCCATTAACATTGGTTGTGATTTCATTGACAATTGCCAATGTCATCAAGTTTGAGATCACACCACATGGGAAATGTGAAGCATAAAGTTCATATCCCTAGTGTGAGAGAGTTTCAAAGATTTGATTGGGTTGTGACCACCAAAGCGGCACACTCAGTTAAATTGGAGAAATATCAGTCTCACATTGTGGTGGGATGTCTCCTGTTTTGATACATGGTCATACTCCCAAAGGAGATGATTGAGTGTCATACCATGGAGGGGTACATGAGCAACATATGATTGGGAGGTGACCGATTTTAGTGATTCATACACCCAAAGGTGATGTTTCATGAAAAATTGAAATATATCTCATGGTCGTTGTCATGTATGGAATTTGCAATTGCATGTCATGTATTCTGCCCAAAGGTGATTATATGATGACTTGTGTAATTCTTTGAATACATATTCTTGTAAATCTTGAGATATGTGTAAGTCTCGAGTATTGGCTATAGGCATTTGGATATTAGCCATGTTTGTATGTCTTGTTATACATAAAGAAAAGTTAACTATGAAGCTGAGATATATGCTGGTTCATTGGAACCATATAGATATTCTCTAGTGGCACGTCAGGTTTAGTGTCACATAAAGAGAGAGAATGGTGTCCGACAAAGTGGATAACACATAAAATATATCTCTTTTGAGGTGCTATCCAATTACCACATTACCATATTAAATCTATATCAGCAAAGTTGAGAACACTCGTGACCATGGATGGCTCTGTATCTACGGACGCGGTTATTGGCATGATCTGGTTTAAGACTTTATGGGATCGGATTGGCCGTTACGATTAATCCTTAAACCAATATAAAGGCGCACACTAAAGTACAGTTTTAATTAATGCTCGCCTAAGTGAGAGAATATTGAAATTTCCCGTTTGTGGGCTTGCCTTAATTGTGATTGTAATTGTAATTAATCGTTTACGGTACTAATTTACCATATACAGTATTGGTTTAATAAAAGTAAGGATTTAAAGATTCTTAACGGGCCGAATATGGGCTTGGTTGGTGTGGGCCGAATTCCGGCCTAGCTCGTGATGGAAGGGCCAAGCCGGAAGTTTATATAAGGTTTGGACCCCCTCCATTTAGCCTTCTTAATGCTATTTTCCTCCTCCATCCTCTCCATAAGACGCACGAGAGAGAGAGAGAGAGAGAGAGAGAGAGAGAGTGACGAGGTGAGGTCGATCCATCGACGCCAGGCGGTCCGGAGGGCATAAAGGGGAATGTTCCAAGCTCGGTTCGTCGATTTTGCAGGTCGATCGGCCATGAAAGCGAAATTAGGTACACCGTCTCGAAATCTTGGCTATTTGGTTGTTAGAATACGGCTACGGAGGTCCTAGGGTGTCGGAATCGCCGGGCAACAGTAATGTCATAATATCAGAAGGCCAAGTCTTGTAATTTGAGATCGATAGTTATGTGATGGCTTATCTAGTGCATGTCGTGTTTGTGAAATTTGTAGAAATTTTATGGATACTTAACTTTCTGTGTAGTTGCAACGTGCTGTTCTGTCTACGTGATACTAGTAGCTCATTTTCAGATTTCTTATTTTGCTGTGACATGTATGGTATATTTCGGTGTAATGATAGTAGTGGTCTTTGTACTTTTACTTGAAAATCAAAACCTTTGTGGGATTAAAGAAAATTGGTCTAAATTTAGAATCTGAGGGTTATGCAGACTTTTTTACCATATCATTTCGTCCATTATGTAGTAATGTACTGTTATTATTCGAACCTTGTATAAAAGTTTGAGATCGAAAGATGTTTTGGATTTGCTTTATAATTTAGAGAGGTGATGGATTGTAACTTACCAAATGAAGTAAAGGAACTTTAGTAAATAGGTTGTGGCTACACTTAAGCCACTCATCGCTTCCAATTTATTTTTCTTATCCTGAGTATGTGGAAATTTGCTACCTAGTAGAATTGTCAATGATTCACATATTACTTCTCACATCAAACTAACTTGGCTTGTGGTGTCTCAAATCTAGCTGTAAAACTTGTTATTAATCTTGTTGCTTGTTTCTGGTAGGATGTTCCACTTCTTCTTTGAATCGCGAAGCAATAAGGACAATCCTGTTGTTATCTAGCTGACTGGAGGACCGGGTTGCAGTAGTGAATTGGCTATGTTCTATGAAAATGGTCCCTTTGCCATTGCAAACAACATGTCCCTTATTTAGAATTAATATGGTTGGGACAAGGTATCTAGGAATATTTTTTGATGTTCATTTTTGTAATCAGTTGCTACGTCGGAAGGATTTTAAATGTATTGCATTATTACACTCTTATTCTATTGTAGCCTTAGCAACTAATATGATCTCGACAATGTCCTTTTAGGCTTCAAACCTGCTCTATGTTGATCAACCAGTTGGGACTGGCTTCAGTTATACTTCTGACAAGCGTGACATCCGACACAATGAAAATGGTGTCAGTGATGACTTATATGATTTCTTGCAGGTCTGTAAATTCTTTTGACTTCTATTCTACTGGTGTTGTTCGTACCGTGGGCAACTTGAGGTCACTTCTTGGAATTTCTTGTTCCTATTTTCGTTTGATGGACTGGGTTCTTGGCGGTCAACTATAAGCAAGATTTATTTGCAAGTTGAATTCTCTCAAGCATCAAGGGAAAATCATTAAGGAATAAGGGAGTTTGAACAACTTCGTATGAGGCGTGACATACCGGAGATGCAAGAACATACCATCACTCGATTCACTGGAGGATTGAACAAGGACGTTGCTGATTTTAGTTGAGTTTCAATTAATCCCTTTGAACATTTGCTAGCTAGCTGAAGGCAATGCATTCCCATATTGACATATGTAGTGGATTACACGAAAATAATGAGTCAAAAATTATCTTGAATTACTGATCGGAGAAGTATATCATGCAACGAACATACCTCATTTTCCACAGATTAAATGTTCCTTTTTGCAGCCTTTGAGATAGTTTGTTTGTCTGTTTTTGAAGACGATGGGGAGAAGTGAGGTATGTCTGTTGCATGATATACTTCTCAAAGGCTGCAAAAGGGAACATTTAATCTGTGGAGCCATATGTACCAGAAAACATAGGACCACTGCTAGCTAAGGAGGACGAAGATCTACATGTGTGGGTTTGGAAGTTGAGAACTAAAAGGTAGCAAGAGGTTTTCGACTGAGTTTTCAACAAAAGGAACATCCTTTTTTTAGAGTTTTTCATCTAATAATGCTAAGAATGCTTGGAAAAGAGAACAGGAAAAGTCCAAGGAGTTCGTTAAAGAGCTAAAAAAGAATAAGATAATGAAGGTAAGAAGTGCTTCAAGTGCCATGGTTATGGACACTCACAAGCTGTGTTTATGGACACTTACAAGCTGATTGTCCTAAGCTAAGAGTTATAACACTTCAAAAATATGTTTTTTTCAAAAATGGTTCCTAAGTCTAGGTGTTGACACCTCATCTTTAATCATTTTTTCTATTGCTAAAGTAATAAAAAATCCATAAAAATTCATAAAATTGAAAAATCAACTTTGGGGACCTTAACCAAGCCTAGGGAACCAATTTTGACCAAAAAACGATTTTTCATATTTTCAGTATTTTTACGTATTTTTTTATTTATTTATTTTCAAAAATTAATAGAAAATCCATAAAAATTCATAAAATTGAAAAATCAACTTTGGGAACCTTAGCCAAGCCTAGGGAACGAATTTTGACCAAAAAATAATTTTTCATATTATATATAATTTAATTTTTTTAAAAAAATACAAAAATATTTGAAAATTTTGAAAAAATAACATTTGAGGCCAAAAAATACACAAAGATAGTTAATATTTTTATTTTAAATCTATTTTCATATTGGCCATCGTAAATTCAGAAAAATCCAATTCGAGTCACGTGTTCCTTCACGAGTATAATCTCGAATCGGGCCTAAAAAAATTTAATTTGAGTCAACTTATTTTTAACTTTCACTTTTTATGAGTTGTGACATTGTCTTCTAATATTTTAAATTTTCATCTTGGCCCAATTATACCCAGATGACTTAATTTTGCAAAAGGGCTTTAATTAAATTATGCATTATTTTCAGCGACAAGAAATGAGCTTAAATTTGACATGTGGTAAATTTTGGTGTGTCAAAAATTGTGAGGAGATTTGGACTTAAAGAAATATATTTTTTCAGGGACTGAATTGTAAATACTTAAAATTCAAGGACTAAAGTGCAAATACCTAACTCTTGAAGGATTATTTTACAAATAATAAAAAGAAAAGTTAGTGGATAAATTAGAATAGAGAAGGGAAGATGAAGAAGAGGAGATGAAGAAGAGAAGTTGGAGAAGAATGGATGGAGAAAATAAGATAAGAATAGAGAAGGGAAGATGGAGATGAAGAAGAGTTAGTAGAGAAATTAGAATGGAAGATAAGAATAGAGAAGGGAAGATGGAGATTAAGAAGAGTTAGTGGAGAAATTAGAATGGGAGATAAATATGGAGAAGGGAAGATGAAGATGAAGAAGAGTTAGTGGAGAGATTAGAATGTGAGATAGAGATGGAGAATGGAAGATGAAAATGAAGAAAAGTTAGTGGAGAAATTAGAATGGGAGATAGAGTTAGTGGAAAAATTAGAATGGGAGATAGATGAGTAGGTTATAAAAGGAGAAAGAAGTGAGCTTGAGAAAGGATTCTTGAGAGAGAAAATTTGAAGTGTTTGGGAGGATTTTTTTTGAGAGAAAATTTTGGATGTTTGAGAGAGTTTTGGGACATTGAAGAAAAATTTGAGAGAAAGAAAATACCAAAAGAGAGAGAATTTTGAAGATGATGGGAGTTCAAAGCTAGGGATTATCATCACAAATTCCTTCATCGATCAATATAAATCAAGAGTTCATCCTCGTCAACGAGCAAGCAAATTCGAGTTAAGTGTTTTTATTTATTCATTTGTTTATGGTTTTACTTGCAAATTAGCACAAATTGTATACACTTTCTCCATCTCCTCTTTTTTTTCCATATTTTATGTCAGGAGAAGGATATCTCTACGTCAACAGCAAAAATCTCGTAGATATGCAAAAATCGGCCCAGACAAGCTCCTAAGCTGTCCAACGATTTCTCAACTGATCTGTGACTAAAGGTCCCTCTTAATTCAAAAGAAACCCTCTATATTGGGAACATAGAGAGCGAAAATCAATTATAGAAATCCCTCCCAAAAAAATGGGAGATAAGTACTCTTTCCACTCTTCTGGTTTTAGGTGCAGATTAGCACATATTTTGTATACTGACATTTCACTCTATTTTATGTCAGGAAACCGCAGCTTTATATCAATGGTCAACCCTATGGAAGCACAAAATCGGTTTGGAGGAGTCCTCAAGCGCGCACAAATTTCAAATTGTTGAATCAATTCGTTGTATTTTATTTTAAAGAATTCATACCCCAGAATGGAGAGGACAAAGTCCATCCGCAATTTAAATACCTGCACCATAAATCCCAAAGGGAAGAGCCAAGCCAATGCTTAGCCTCCCATTGGAGGTTTTTACTTACAGTAGTTAAATACCTGCAACTTAAATACCTGTACCTTAAATCCCAAAGGGAAGAGCCAAGCCAATGCTTAGCCTCCCATTGGAGGTTTTTACTTACAGTAGTTAAATACCTGCAACTTAAATACCCATACCTTAACTCCCAAAGGGAAGAGCCAAGCCAATGCTTAGCCTCCCATTGGAGGTTTTTACTTACAGTAGTTAAATACTTGCAACTTAAATACATGTACCTTAAATCCCAAAGGGAAGAGCCAAGCCAATGCTTAGCCTCCCATTGGAGGTTTTTACTTACAGTAGTTAAATACCTGCAACTTAAATACATGTACCTTAAATCCCAAAGGGAAGAGCCAAGCCAATGCTTAGCCTCCCATTGGAGGTTTTTACTTACAGTAGTTTAAATACTTGCAACTTAAATACCTGTACCTTAAATCCCAAAGGGAAGAGCCAAGCCAATGCTAGGCCTCCCATTGGAGGTGTTTATTCACTGTCATGTACTTCCTATAATTTAATTTTTGAATCATCAGACCCAAAAGATAAGTAGGTTGTAATACTGCACAGAAGTCGTTAACACACTCCTTCTTTCGGCTTCAGGGAATCTTTAACACTTAAAAAAATATAACAAATAAAAATATATACCATCCATGCATCCTATTTAAAAAGTGAAAATACAAAAGAGAATACCCTACTATAGCCTTAGGATTAAACCAAGCCTGAGTTGCCGAATTAGGATATCCATGAAATTAAGGTACCGAAAGGGCATTAGTTTTAATTAACTAGTGTAACCAAGTCCCCGAGCTCGTAATCTCTGGTTCGCAGGAATAAATTAGTTCTCCCACTAATTTATTTAGGTTTCTAATCGACCTACCAAGAACGATTAGTGGCGACTCCAAATTTTAAAATCATTTAAACAAAAACCAAAGTTGCGATTCGGTAGGGCTTGGGAGGGTCCGCGTTAGGTTAGTCAAATCTAATTAACCTAATAATCCGTTAACCCCTTTTAAAATTTAAAATTTTTTTAGAGGGTCGCGACAGACTGGCGACTCCCCTGGGGAGAGAGATTTTTAAATTTTCGAAAAAAGATACCAATTGGAATACTTAAATTTTTTCGAAATTTTAAGAGTCTTAGTGGACTTAGGCCAATGAAAATTTCATGCATATCTCGCTTCTGGCGATATTGTTTGGGACTCATTCTATAGGTGTTATATGTTTTTGCAGGATGGGAGTTATAAGGGGCGGAGTGTTTGGCTAACCCCTTTGTTTTGCAGGCTCGGTGTTGGGTTTATTTGTTTAATTTCGCACATTTTTAGAAGCGCTGTTTTGATATCAATTGTTGTGCATGTCTTGCATACTCTGAGGATCACGACACCTGCACACACAAGCGTCTAAACCCAAGTCGCGAAATTCTTCCTAGAAAACCATAGATAGGGATCGAATATGCAAAGCTCTTGCGTCGATTGCGCTCGGGTTGACCATATTTTATTCCGCTCATTATCTGAATTGACAATTCTTCCCATTGTGATTTGATTGCGCGGAGGGTAAGTTTGTCAATTCAGATAGTGGGAGCCTTTTTAGGTCCATACCTTGTCTCTCCTTCTTTTATTTTCTAGAGTCCACTCCTCACTTGAGTCATGCGCATGACTATGTGATTTGCATTTCTCCAAGGTAAAAGTAAGTTCTCTAATTTTATCTTGTATTTATTTTTGGTCGGTCCATGCTAGGTGTTAGTCAGTTTTTGAGCTTGATATTACGACCATTCTTTTTAAAAGAAAATAAAAATTAAATTTGTCCCTCATTTCTTTTATTTTTTTTTTTGAAAAAATGATGTAAAAAAATCCCTTCATGGGAATTTTATTAACCAATAAGGGATTTTTGTCATATTTTTATTGCTTCAATAAAAATGAAATTTTCTTGAAAAAATTTTCCTCTGAAAATTTCAATAAAAAGAAAAATTCCTTAAAAAAAAAAACTCTAGTAGACATCAAGTGATTTTATCACATTTTTCAAATTATAAAAACTTGCAAGAAAATTCTTCTCGAGAAATTCGCTCATGTTTTTCTAAGAAAATTTTCTCTAAATAAAATTAGACTAATTGACTAATAAGAGATTTTTGTCATGTTTTTTTTCTCTCCAATAAAAATGAAATTTTCCCGACAAATTTTCCTCTGAAAATTTATTTCGATAAAAAGAAAAATTCCTTTAAAAAAAACATCAAGTGATTTTATCACATTCTTTCAAATTATAAAAACTTGCAACAAAAATTCTTTTCGAGAAATTCGCTCATGTTTTTCTAAGAAAAGTTTCTCTAAATAAAATTAGACTAATGTCTCGGGGGAATTTCGTTAACCAATAAAGGATTTCTGTCATGTCTTTCCTGCTTCAATAAAAATAAAATTTTCCTGACAAATTTACCTCTGAAAATTTATTTTGATAAAAAGGAAATTCCTTAAAAAATTTTAGTAAACGTCAAGAGACTTTGTCACATTCCTTTAAAAAAATAAAAAAAAAAGAATAATAAATCTGAAAAAAATTCTGTATCAGAAATTAACCCATTTCTTCCTAAGAAATTTTTTTTTTCTTTCTTCTGATTTCTCTATAAAATAGAAAAAATCAAATTGGAATAATATAGGAGTCATGGATCGACATTTCTTGTGTCGCATACTAATTATATCCTTTTCTTTTGCAGGGAGATCCTAGATACCCCAGACGGGTGTAAAAATTAAGTTCAATAATATATCAAGAATCATCTTCAGAAATACCAAAAGACGAAAAACACCGAGGCTTCAACCGTTAATTCCGGGGGGCAAACGAACACTGTCCATCTTTGACAAACAGAGTTATGTCAATCCGTAAACTTGTATGGGCAGTGTATTCTGATATGACGGTGGATTTATACTGATTAAACACGGGGGCATATTTAATGTATTGCAGAGGATCCCGCGTCTTTTGAAAGACAATATGGAACCCATGAAACAAATACCTTTACCAGAGACCGATCTTAAAATTTCCTCTTCTCCGAAACATGCGGAGGGTTTTAGAGGACCGAGGTTCTATTAATGAACGTGGCCCACAGGAATTTCTCCCGACGCTACAGGCGACCTACACGAGCAAATGGACGCCGAAAGAAACAAAATATGGATAAAAGTGGGCACACAACAGGTGGCCGGCTTTACTACCAGCGCACTGATCGAGTTGTCATAGCGTTATTGTTCGTGATCTCAAGATGGATAGTGGGGGCCACCGCCGAACCCATCATCAATGTTCTCGATATCATCGTCTGGAGCAATTAAACAAGAACATCAAGAAGAACATTAAGCCTCGACATCTTCGGTACCTCAAATCGTTCTGTTATGCTATGCGGAAGAAACGATAGAAGGAAAATTAAAAAAAAAAACAAAACAAAACAAAACACGTGAAGCTTTTCTTTCATTCCATTCATCAAAGAGTATTACAACAACTCACTGGAGAGGAAAGGTAAAGCCAAACTGGGCCCTGATGACCATTACGAAAGAGCTCAACTGACTCTCCAAATAGTTGATGCTCTAGATGCACCGGGCGCTCTCGGGATCAAGCTCTGCGAGCCTAAAGAAGAGGCGATCGCACTTCTCTTTAACCTGGGCCATAGTGGCCTCGTAATGCTCAACGGCAAACTCCAGGTCCGGAACCGCTGCCCTCTCGAAAGCAATGTCTGCCGTAATATCATCAAGTCTCTCTTGCAGCCAACCACATTTACACCTCATCACAATATTGCCTGGCTCCTGTTCGGCGTAAGTTCGGACCAAGGCCAGACGGTCCACCAACTTTCCCCTCTCACGAACCAGCCACGAAAGCTGATCGTTGGCAAATTTGAGGGCCTTTTTGTGATTATCAGCCACAAACGTAACTGTTGCCAAACGCTCGTGCCGGTCTCGGTAACGGGCTTTCACGACGGCGGTCATAAGGACCGTCTCATAAGCACGGTTATAGGCAGCCAGAAAATTGATGAAGAGGGTCGAGAAGTTCCGGTACTCCTTCCCTAGTTGGGTACCCTCAACAGAAGCAGCGTCCACGGTCCTAAATAAACAAGGATTTCAGCCTCAACGGTAGAGTTTTTGGCTATATGAGCGTAACCTCTACCAAGAAGATTGTAGAGTCTCTCCCACCCAGCTAGGACTTCGGCGGATAAGGTATGGTTAGGAGAATTGGCCATTTTTGAAAGCAGAATACGAAAGAAAGGGGGAGAGAGGTGAGGCAGATGAGCGGAATGCGAAGATGGTAATCTGCTTTGAAGTAAATATTGATTTCATAGTGACGGTATCAACCAGTCAAGATTTCTCTTATCTACCATTCTCTATTGGCACCACCCTCGTTGGCTCGAATTCCCATCAGATGGCGACTGCGAGCTAAGCGAGTCCGAAATCTCCGCAGAAAGTTTGACGAGACATCGCCACTTTAAAAAAGAAGACGGAAAGATGAGCTGAGTGGAAGACACGGCAAACGTTAGCGAAAAGGAGATACGACTTGTCTTCATTGGAGGACCCGCCAGTAAATCGACGGTGGAGATCTTGACAGGGGCCCTCTATCACGAAAAGAAAAAAGAAGACAAACTGAGTGAGAAACAAGGATTTCCCCTTTGATCAAAAGCTGAATATCAGATTTTCTCCCTCGGAAAATCTAATAGCGCTGCCCGTGAAGAGGGAAGTCGTTGCTATTGCCAGAGAGAGAACTTGTCCCCATTTGATAGTTAGAGTTCATTCGCAAGAACTCGCAGGAGAAAGATAGAGAGGAAGGAGTTCTCGTGGGAGAGGAATTCAAAACCTTCACCATCAAAGCATCGGCTTTCAAAGCCTGTTACGAGAAGGCATCAACGATCTCGTGATCCCTCAAGTCCGAGAAGACATCCCGAGGCGGTCTCGAATCGGCAGTCCTAGATCCAGAAATATGTCGAGTATTAGGGGAACGGGCGCATGTTCAACCCTGGTCAAAGCTGATGAAGTTCCTTACCCTGAGGGTCTACTGGTCATGGCCATTGACGGTAATCCAGTCTCTCTGTCAATCCTTGTTACCGTATTAAGAAAATGCCGGTATAAGGTTGTAGCTCAAGCAAAGGCGACAGAGGCCTTAGAGATATTAAGGAGGAGTAGTGACCCGTTTGATATCGTCCTCACCGCCATGGTAGGGATTGACATGGATGTTTTCACTCTCTTGGAAGTCATCAATTCTAAATTAAACATGCCAGTCCTCGTAATATCGGCAAGCGATGATCAGCAAGCCCTAATGAAGGCTGTCTTAAATGGGGCCCAAGACGTCGTAACGAAACCAGTTAGAGTTCAGATGCTTCAAAACATATGGCAGCACGTGGTAAGGAAGCAATTGCACGACCATGAAAACAAGCATCAAGCCTTCAATTTTGTTCCAAGCAACTGGAGAAAGAAGATGAGTTGGTCTCCCGAGCTGCATCGTATGTTTGTTAATACAGTTCAGCAGCTAGGAATAGATTCGGCACGGCCGCAACATATACTGGAAATTATGAAGGTAGAGGGACTCACTAAAGCAAATGTTTCGAGTCATCTTCAGAAGTACAGAAAAAGGGTGAGAGAACACAATGCAGCTCAGAATCAAGAAAACCAAGGCGGGACTGATCCAAGCCTGAACGTCGAGTCTCCTCGCCACCATAAGTTCCCCAGGTTAGCATGGGGCGAGCCACTTCTCATCATCAACCAAGCTAGTAGCCATGCCATCAATCCCCCAGGCGTTAATCAAAGTATCCCCCAGAATCACCCTAATGCTCTTCAAGAGTATAGACCGCAGGAGCCGTGTATTCAGATTCCTTGGTTTGAGCACCAACCTGTGGCTAGAATTCATCCCATGATTAGCGCGCTTGCGCAGCCAGAGAATCAGACAAGAAGTTATCCTGAGCACTTCCACTTCTCTAATCCTCAAATGGAAGGAGTTTTTGGCAGCAGGACAGTTGGTGATCCCCACACTTTCTCGAGTAATGATGAAGGCTCCAGCACGAGAAGTCAAATTGCTCATGGCGAGGACAGAATGAGAAATCTACCGCCAGCATTTGCCAACAACAATGCCCAATTCGAGCATCAGTTGCTGGAAGGTTCAAGAGATTACCCAGATGATGAGCTTACTGCCCTGGTCAACCAGTTTAGGGTTGACAGACGTCCCAAGCCGCGATCAGGAGCCAGTGAGTAGGGACTCTCAAACATCGGTCATCCACACCCGAACCAACACGAGACTAGCTAATTATCGAAGAGCCACAGGAGAGGCAGAATTGACCTTGAATAAGTGCACCTTTCATTTCATGCTTAATTCCCCTGCGTATGATATTTTCCAGCTTTCTAGGTGTCTAGATTTAATTCAGGGACAATGGGGCAATTTTTTTTATCCCGTCGAATGCGTGAATCCCTTTTTATGCTAGATTTAGAGCGGATCAATTTGTGGCAACGTCGCTGACTGCCATAATGAGAAATGTTGAATGGCCTCACGTAGGGAAATTTCAAGTGAAAAGCCCAGGCGAGCTCGAAGACGGGTAATTGTGTGTCGTTCCAATTTACCCTCAATCGTTGCAAAATGCTAAATTGGATTTGTTCCATTCTCACCCAGGGAATCGCAAAGCGCCTCAAGAGTATCGCAAAATGAAATGACCCAATGGAACGCGATAGGACTCATTTGCCTCGAAGGTAACCTTCAAATTAAAGGAGCCCTCCGGTCCACGGACCCGATGGCATAGAAAATGATGATGGTCCAAGGCAACCCGAAAGAAAATAAGGCCCAACTAAGCAAAGCACTTACGTGGCAAGCTCAAAGTGAAGGGCAACTTGGGACATACAATTCAATCCAGTCCAAATGAAGGAACTTCCTCAATTCAAATTCAATGGAAGTACACACAAGGGTAAAACAGTATCGCTCCAATTTTTCTAGAATATGAAGAACATATACTGCCGCATTCTCTTTCATTTTTGCAAGGGAAGTCTCTACTGGCCAGATTTTCCTGTCTAACATTCCCTATCAGTATCACCTCCGCTACTCGTCTCCAATCTCGAGCCAAGCAAATCCGACATCTCTACGGCAAAGCTAGACGGGACGCCACTACTTTGAAAAAGAAAGGATAAAAAATAAGCCGAGTGGCAGACAAAGAAATTTTCGGCAGAAAAGAAGAGACGGCTCGTCTTTATTGAGGGACTCGCCAGCAAAATCGACGGTGGATATAACGACAGGGCCCCCTACCACGAAAAGATAGAAGGAGACGAGCTGGACGAGAGATATGATGAAAAAAAAATTGAGAAAAACAGAACACTCGGGAGAGGCAATACAGTTGCTAAACCCACGTCTAATTTTAAAGGAGGCATCTTCTTGATAATTCTCATTCGTGCTCGAAAGAGAGACTCTTAAAGCATAGGCAGTCTCCCAGAAAAATCCAGAAGTGAAAATACAAGAAGAGATATTAAACTTTGAGAAATCGTTAACCAAATCGAAGATGTCTCAACCCAACACACTTGAAAGTTATCGTTACTTGCTGAATATGGGAGAGGAAGAGTTCGAAGCCATATTTGGGATCGAGCCTATGGAGCCCGGCCCTTCCACCGACGACGTCCAAGAGCCCGGTAAGAACAATGACAACAACGGTAAAGGTCAAAAGAAGCGTTACCGTCGCCATACTGAGGAGCAAGTACGAAAGCTTGAAGCTTTCTTCAGAACGTGCCCTATGCCAGACGGCAAACAAAAAATGGAACTGAGTCAAGAGCTAGGACTTGAACCTTCGCAAATCAAGTTCTGGTTTCAAAATAGACGAACCCGAATGAAGACTCGTCATGAGCACAATGAAGCCGAGTTTCTAAGAGTTGAAAATGAAAACCTCCGAGCGGAAAACAAGATGTATAAAGAGACTTTTGACTCCGCCACCTGCCCCAACTGCAATAGCCTCCTCCTCACCCTCGATGAAATGTATGATCTGAGGATCGAAAATGCACGTTTAAGAGGTGAGTTAGACCAATTTATAACAGGATCGAGTTCTGTTGGAGCAGGGTACAAAAGGACCAATGATACTGGATCAGTATCAATACCTCCCGAGGAAGAAGGGACAGATCACCACCAAGCGGACATTGACGATGATCTTTTCGCCATAATCAACCAGTTTGATATCGGTAAAGCATCGGGACTGTGATGCACTTGTTCAGCCAGTGACCACCAGACCTTCGATATGGCCGATGCATACCTAATTTGGGATGAAGCCAGCTGATCATGGGAGAGCCTGTAGAGGAAGCAGAACTGATCCTGAATGAGTGAATGTGTTTTATTTCCTTGCGTGATATGTTTTTCTGCTTTTGTGAATGTGTAAAAGCAAGGAGTAATAATCCGACTTCCCCATATTAAATGCTCGAATCCGCCACCTCACCAACCTCGCGACGAATTGATGGCGAGTAAAAATCTGGATAAACCTGAAGGGTAACTCCGTATCGTTTCAATTTACCCTCAGTTGCTCCAAGTTTTAAAATTAAGCCCATTCTATTCTCAGGAAATTGCAAATCGACCCGAGAACGCAATCATATCTGAATACAAGTTGAACAAAATTTGGGGGCAAATCGACTCATGGGCATTACCACGGGATGGACAGCTTCGGACAGAGGAAAGTACAAGCGAAAGACGCGAACAATCTCAGAAATGGGTAATTCTGTATCGTTCTAATGTGCACATAATCATCTCAAGTCTTGAATTGTCTTATTCCATTCTTAACAGGGATTGCAAATTACCTCGAGAAATACCGTAACATGGCCCAAGGTGATACAACAAGGCTGCTTTATCCCCAAAGATTAACCTTTGAAAGGATAGCCCCATGGACACCTATGGTCCAATGGACCGAATGGTATGGGGGATGACAGTAGGTCCGAAATATCCCGAGTTCGATCCCCGAGGGTGGGGAATGTTGTATGTATTATAAATAAATGAAACAACTTTTTGTGCATTTCTTTTTGCAAGCAGGAATACTCGACGAGTAATACCGAAGTCAATATTTTGCTACATTCTCGGCTTAATGGTGAAGCATCCAACAAAAGTCGAAGAAAACTCAATCCAGCAAAATTGGTAAAAGACTTGTCCAAGGCATTCAAGATGAAGGGTAAATCAGTATCGTTTCCAATTTATCCCTTTTAATACTGGTTGACATGTCTCCTTTTCTTTTCACAGGAAATATTTATACTAACATTTAACATGTTGAAGGAGACAAATCCAAAAGAAAAGTATGATCACCTGACAAGATCTATTCTGGTGAAAAATGGGGCAAATTGATCGCAAGCTCTGAAACGAAAAAGCAAATATGTCTTCCTTATCTCGTTTGGTTTCAAGAATAATTTCTCTGCTTCTTGCAGGGGCATTAAACAAACCAAAATGCTCCCTCGCCCATATGCTTCATCGCGCAGGGGTAAAGTTTGAGACAAACCACCCCTCGACATAAGGAGTAGGCTTCCCAATTTGTTCGGTCCGCCCACATACCAGGGGCAATTTAAATTCGCCCATATTTGCACATTATATAAACACACGTGATGCTAAAAAATTGTCACATCTGCATTGTGCTTACACAGTTCATGAATTATGTATGACTATTCCGTGTGTTTAACTTACCAACTCCAACTTAGAGCATAAACTGCACAGGAGATATCAAATATGCAGAATGGGGCATGACAGGATGAGGAAAGGCAAACCATTTCCACACAGGTCTAACATTTTGATCTACAGATAAACAGCCTTTCTCCAGAGTGAGAAAAAGCCATTTCGAAATGAAGTCCCCCATTCAGATTACATTCGAGGTGTTCATACTATAAGAACCTCCTTAAACAGAAGTGGTAATGCAATACATGATCTATATGTTGATCGATTGCATCATGAGTTATTACATAGACTGCCTTTAATCATGGCAAACTTAGCTGAACAATTTTGTATGAACCAATGAACGCATTGATGAAAATGCTTGCACATGTTAGCTCTGACATTGCCCGACAGGCAACACATTCTCGGTGTTTGAGTTACCTTCCAAAGTCTTGAAATTCATTCGGCGATTATTGAATGAACAAGCCTGGTTGTCCAGAAGCCACCAAGCATTTCTTCCAAATTCTCAGGTAAGTATATCTTCAACCAGAACCTTTCAAGAGAATGAATTCTGACGGTTGTTGGGATACTCGAATCCATTGCGGTATATACAAGTATCCACATTCTTCAATAAAGCATGATTTGTCTCAAGGACAGAAATGTTCGAGACCTTTTGATCTCTACCTCTTTGGTTTATTCCTAAAACGATAGGAGAATATAATTTGGGTTTGAGCTTCTGCAGGATTCCTGGTCTCCCCAGATTTCAGAATGACACCCTTTGAGGTACATAAAGTCCTTCTTACAGGCAAATCAAGTCCTTCTTACAGGCATAAAGTCCTTCTTACAGGCAAACCAAGTCCTTCTTACAGGCACCAAGTCCTTCTTACAGGCACAAAGTCCTTCTTACAGGCAAAGTAAGTCCTTTTTACAGGCAAATCAAGTCCTTCTTACAGGCACAAAGTCCTTCTTACAGGCAAATCAAGTCCTTCTTACAGGCAAACTAAGTCCTTCTTACAGGCAAACAAAGTCCTTCTTACAGGCACAAAGTCCTTCTTACAGGCAAACCAAGTCCTTCTTACAGGCAAATCAAGTCCTGCTTACAGGCAAATAAAGTCCTTCTTACAGGCAAAGCAAGTCCTTCTTACAGGCAAATCAAGTCCTTCTTACAGGCACAAAGTCCTTCTTACAGGCAAACAAAGTCCTTCTTACAAGCAAATCAAGTCCTTTTTAAAGGCATAAAGTCCTTCTTACAGGCAAATCAAGTCCTTCTTATAGGCAAACTAAGTCCTTCTTACAGGCAAACTAAGTCCTTCTTACAGGCAAACCAAGTCCTTCTTACAGGCAAATCAAGTCCTTCTTACAGGCACAAAGTCCTTCTTACAGGCAAATCAAGTCCTTCTTACAGGCACAAAGTCCTTCTTACAGGCAAATCAAGTCCTTCTTACAGGCATAAAGTCCTTCTTACAGGCACAAAGTCCTTCTTACAGGCAAATCAAGTCTTTCTTACAGGCACAAAGTCCTTCTTACAGGCAAATCAAGTCATTCTTACAGGCATAAAGTCCTTCTTACAGGCAAACAAAGTCCTTCTTACAGGCAAATCAAGTCATTCTTACAGGCACAAAATTCTTCTTACAGGCAAAGCACCAAGTCCTTTTCACTGGCACCAAGTCCTTTCTACAGGCACCAAGTCCTTCTTACAGGTATCTCCATGTGGTGACCTACCATACGGGTCAAATCTCAATCAAAATTTAATCAGTAGAATCCTTTTATTAGGAATCTACCATGGTACGACCCACCATACGGGTCAAATGGTATGACCCACCATACGGGTCAAATTTTAATTCAATTTTTAATCAGTAGAATCCTTTTATTAGGAATCTACTATGGGTTGATCCACCATACGGGTTCAAGTTCAACCACCCTAAAGTTTTTTTATATAACGAATCCTTAGGTTCTCATTTCATTTTCAGTGGAACAATCATGTCACGACTCTTTTTATTTCCTTGTATTGAGTCGATAAGAATCCAGGTGTCATCTCGTCTTTGAAATGAACCTCTACCGAGCTTTCTTTCAAAGAGGGGCAGCTGTTGACACATGATCTTTAATCATTTTTTCTATTGCTAAAGTAATAAAAAATCCATAAAAATTCATAAAATTGAAAAATCAACATTGGGGACCTTAGCCAAGCCTAGGGAACCAATTTTGACCAAAAAACGATTTTTCATATTTTCAGTATTTTTACGTATTTTTTTATTTATTTATTTTCAAAAATTAATAGAAAATCCATAAAAATTCATAAAATTGAAAAATCAACTTTGGGAACCTTAGCCAAGCCTAGGGAACGAATTTTGACCAAAAAATAATTTTTCATATTATATATATTTTAATTTTTTTAAAAAAATACAAAAATATTTGAAAATTTTGAAACAATAACATTTGAGGCCAAAAAATACACAAAGATAGTTAATATTTTTATTTTAAATCTATTTTCATATTGGCCATCGTAAATTCAGAAAAATCCAATTCGAGTCACGTGTTCCTTCACGAGTATAATCTCGAATCGGGCCTAAAAAAATTTAATTTGAGTCAACTTATTTTTAACTTTCACTTTTTATGAGTTGTGACATTGTCTTCTAATATTTTAAATTTTCATCTTGGCCCAATTATACCTAGATGACTTAATTTTGCAAAAGGGCTTTAATTAAATTATGCATTATTTTCAGCGACAAGAAATGAGCTTAAATTTGACATGTGGTAAATTTTGGTGTGTCAAAAATTGTGAGGAGATTTGGACTTAAAGAAATATATTTTTTCAGGGACTGAATTGTAAATACTTAAAATTCAAGGACTAAAGTGCAAATACCTAACTCTTGAAGGATTATTTTACAAATAATAAAAAGAAAAGTTAGTGGATAAATTAGAATAGAGAAGGGAAGATGAAGAAGAGGAGATGAAGAAGAGAAGTTGGAGAAGAATGGATGGAGAAAATAAGATAAGAATAGAGAAGGGAAGATGGAGATGAAGAAGAGTTAGTAGAGAAATTAGAATGGAAGATAAGAATAGAGAAGGGAAGATGGAGATTAAGAAGAGTTAGTGGAGAAATTAGAATGGGAGATAAATATGGAGAAGGGAAGATGAAGATGAAGAAGAGTTAGTGGAGAGATTAGAATGTGAGATAGAGATGGAGAATGGAAGATGAAAATGAAGAAAAGTTAGTGGAGAAATTAGAATGGGAGATAGAGTTAGTGGAAAAATTAGAATGGGAGATAGATGAGTAGGTTATAAAAGGAGAAAGAAGTGAGCTTGAGAAAGGATTCTTGAGAGAGAAAATTTGAAGTGTTTGGGAGGATTTTTTTTTGAGAGAAAATTTTGGATGTTTGAGAGAGTTTTGGGAGATTGAAGAAAAATTTGAGAGAAAGAAAATACCAAAAGAGAGAGAATTTTGAAGATGATGGGAGTTCAAAGCTAGGGATTATCATCACAAATTCCTTCATCGATCAATATAAATCAAGAGTTCATCCTCGTCAACGAGCAAGCAAATTCGAGCTAAGTGTTTTGATTTATTCATTTGTTTATGGTTTTACTTGCAAATTAGCACAAATTGTATACACTTTCTCCATCTCCTCTTTTTTTTCATATTTTATGTCAGGAGAAGGATATCTCTACGTCAACAGCAAAAATCTCGTAGATATGCAAAAATCGGCCCAGACAAGCTCCTAAGCTGTCCACCGATTTCTCAACTGATCTGTGACTAAAGGTCCCTCTTAATTCAAAAGAAACTCTCTATATTGGGAACATAGAGAGCGAAAATCAATTATAGAAATCCCTCCCAAAAAAATGGGAGATAAGTACTCTTTCCACTCTTCTGGTTTTAGGTGCAGATTAGCACATATTTTGTATACTGACATTTCACTCTATTTTATGTCAGGAAACCGCAGCTTTATATCAATGGTCAACCCTATGGAAGCACAAAATCGATTTGGAGGAGTCCTCAAGCGCGCACAAATTTCAAATTGTTGAATCAATTCGTTGTATTTTATTTTAAAGAATTCATACCCCAGAATGGAGAGGACAAAGTCCATCCGCAATTTAAATACCTGCACCATAAATCCCAAAGGGAAGAGCCAAGCCAATGCTTAGCCTCCCATTGGAGGTTTTTACTTACAGTAGTTAAATACCTGCAACTTAAATACCTGTACCTTAAATCCCAAAGGGAAGAGCCAAGCCAATGCTTAGCCTCCCATTGGAGGTTTTTACTTACAGTAGTTAAATACCTGCAACTTAAATACCCATACCTTAAATCCCAAAGGGAAGAGCCAAGCCAATGCTTAGCCTCCCATTGGAGGTTTTTACTTACAGTAGTTAAATACTTGCAACTTAAATACATTTACCTTAAATCCCAAAGGGAAGAGCCAAGCCAATGCTTAGCCTCCCATTGGAGGTTTTTACTTACAGTAGTTAAATACCTGCAACTTAAATACATGTACCTTAAATCCCAAAGGGAAGAGCCAAGCCAATGCTTAGCCTCCCATTGGAGGTTTTTACTTACAGTAGTTTAAATACTTGCAACTTAAATACCTGTACCTTAAATCCCAAAGGGAAGAGCCAAGCCAATGCTAGGCCTCCCATTGGAGGTGTTTATTCACTGTCATGTACTTCCTATAATTTAATTTTTGAATCATCAGACCCAAAAGATAAGTAGGTTGTAATACTGCACAGAAGTCGTTAACACACTCCTTCTTTCGGCTTCAGGGAATCTTTAACACTTAAAAAAATATAACAAATAAAAATATATACCATCCATGCATCCTATTTAAAAAGTGAAAACACAAAAGAGAACACCCTACTATAGCCTTAGGATTAAACCAAGCCTGAGTTGCCGAATTAGGATATCCATGAAATTAAGGTACCGAAAGGGCATTAGTTTTAATTAACTAGTGTAACCAAGTTCCCGAGCTCCTAATCTCTGGTTCGCAGGAATAAATTAGTTCTCCCGCTAATTTATTTAGGTTTCTAATCGACCTACCAAGAACGATTAGTGGCGACTCCAAATTTTAAAATCATTTAAACAAAAACCAAAGTTGCGATTCGGTAGGGCTTGGGAGGGTCCGCGTTAGGTTAGTCAAATCTAATTAACCTAATAATCCGTTAACCCCTTTTAAAATTTAAAATTTTTTTAGAGGGTCGCGACACTAGGTCAAGGTTTTCAAAGTTAATTTTATAATTTTATGAATTTTTTGTTTGCTATTTTAATAAAAAATCAAGTGTCAACACTTGGAATCTATCTTGTCACAGGTTCCAGGGTATCCGAGAACCTACCAATTTCACAAGTAAGTTCACAAATATTCGGAGTAATTCATTTACCCAAGAGGAATAAAAATTGAGAGGACAGAATAGAACCATCAAGTAGTTTCACCATTCTTCATCTCACTACGTATTCCCACTATTTAAGAATCCACTGTCTAGAGTCTCTTGACCATCTTCAAAAAGTGATGAATAATAAGCGGGGTCATAGATTGAGCCCCCTAACCTGTAGATTTGAATTCACAAAAACAAGGATGACAGCCTCACAGAAAACCCAACAATTTGCAAAGCTAGCACAAGTTTCACTGAAAAGAAGAAAAATACTCTACAGTCATCACAAGAAATGTTCCTGCATTAATATAAAATACTCCAAGACAAACACGACCTTGATATCCTTCTAACTCATAAACACAAATTCCTTCATTCTCACAGTAATTCAATCATCCTAATCACAAATCATGATGGGATGAAACAAACACAAATTGCCAATTGAAATAGGGAAAAGCATAGCTACTCAAGAAATTCCATATTTCCTTGCACATGTAATAGATCTTTCGAATTCAGCTAGAGTGAAGAATTTCCCTTGTCAAGGCCCAACGAAAAGGCCCTATTCTATCACAAGTTGGAGCAAAGAATTTCCCCTCCGCTAGGAAAAACTAAGCACAGGTGATAGATAATAGCTCATTTGAGCAGCAAATTAACTGCCCACAACTCCTACTTCAAACCCATAATCAAATCCAGCTATCAAGTAGCACAAGAGAGACGCATAGGACCTAATTCATAATCACACAACATCGCTCGCACAACTAAATACTTCCCACAGGCATAGTTAGATGAAACCACAATTTTAGACTGCTACTGACAAACATAAGGTCCAAGAAAAAACAACAAATTTTTTTGGTACCAAATCCAAACGTAAAAGCAACCTGCAGGTAGATCAAGAAGCCCACGCATCTTGAGCAACAGAATGCACAACCTCTCAACGAATCTTACCAAATTTTCAATAGATAAAGTAAACGGAGGGATTGGAAAGTGAGTGAAGTCAAGGGGAAGTGAACTAGCTGTACAAGTATCGGAGCTTGAGCAACTCAAATTTGGAGTTCAATAAACATGGACAACTTTGGATGCTATTAAGCAAGAGGAAGTTGGGGATGCCGTCTGAGGTGTGTGTACTGAGGATGAGGTGATGGACGGCGAGGGAAGGGTCGTCGTCGAAGAGTTGGAGAGGGAGCAAAGCCCAGTGGACAGTGAGGGATGGCCTCTTGAGGGGAGGCCTCTTGAGGGGCAGCAAGGGAAGGGTCATCATAGAAGAAGTGAGACTTGAGAGAGGAGGGACGTCGTCGGAGGTGTGGATGTCGAGGACTATTCATCATATCCATCAAAGCAGCTGGAGCATTTGTTAATCCAAACAGCATGACTGTAAACTCATAATGCCCATATCTTCTATGGAATGCCGTCTTTGGTATATCGTCCTTCCTAATCCTTAACTGGTGGTAACCCATTCTCAAGTCTATCTTAGAAACCGATGCCCCTTACAATTGATCAAACAAATCATCTATCCTTGGTAGGGGATACTTATTATTAATAGTCACCCGATTCAACTGCCTATAGTCCATGTACAAACGTAAAGACCCTTCTTTTTTCCTCATGAATAGTATTGGCGCTCCCACGGCGATGCACTAGGACGGATGAATCCTATATATAGCAGCTCTTGTATCTGAACCTTTAATTCCGACAACGCCATCCTATAGGGCGCTCTAGAGATTAACTCCATCCCAAGAACCAATTCTATTATAAATTCTACTTCTCTTTCAGGTGGCAATCCCAACAATTCATGAGGAAAGACATCAGGAAAATTGCACACCACGGCTACATCTTCTAGCCTCGTTTCCTCGATCGACAAATCATTCACGGATGCCACGTAACCTTGGTAACTCTCATCTAAAAACTTAGTCACTTCAAGTGGCGAAATCTAAGGGATCAAGGTTCCTCCTCGGTTTCCTACAAATTCATATCTAGGATGACCAATCAGATTAAATTGGATCACCATGCTACCATAGTCTATCACAGCCCATTGCTTAACAAACCAAACCAATCCCACTATCTCACAACTCCTAGACATGCAATAATTTTATCAAGGAATTAGAGACCTAAGCCAATTACTCAAGCTCAGCAGCTTTAAACAGCAGATCATAACAACAATCATAAATTAAGTGGCCATAGGACAACTATCGCTAGCACACAGCAAATGGAGTCTAGGTTCTCACCTCAAGTCCAGGCGCACTTGCAATTTAGCAAAATCACAATAAATCATCCAACATATAACCTTTTAAACCTACCAATCACAGGCATAGACTCATACGGCATGCATATCGTGCCAAGTGCTAGCGGACACCCAGGGAGAGAGACCTTACCCTATAAATCAACACATTATCACTCCAATCCTCGAATAAACTCTTGATCAAGTTGGCCTTGTTCTGATACCACTCCAAATATGATGTCACACCCTGAACCCTGCGAGATCACGACATCCCGCACAATGAAGATCGATAAAGAATGCGACATCTCAAGAACCTATCGCCGGCCCAACGAAACATTTGCTGACTAAAGCTAACGGAAGCGCATCAAACAATCCGGACAAAATCAAGAATGGAGATAAGGGAGAGACAACAGCCACATCATACAAAACACCAACTTCTTATAAATATCTACATAACCATTTACAAGAACTACAACATACAAGATAAACCTAGGGCGACCACGATCATAAAAAAGGAACCTATACCTGACAGATCTAGCACCCCTGACAAAAGATCCATAAAAAAGGGAGAGCACTAGCTAAGGACTTAGTCATCCATTACGCTCACTTCAAACGATGGAAGCTCCTCGGGATCAGATTCCTTACCCATGGGGTACTCTACTATCTAGGTATCAAAATCCTGTGGTATCCCAAAATTGTACGGTATTCTGCTCTTACTTACGGCCAATGGTCTAAAAGGTCAGGAAAATAACAACAATGAGAACACATCTTAGCAAACTCGCCCCCTAAACCTCACTTAGGACAACACGTAATCTTAAGACTATCCTACGCAGGCAAAACCAGACCACGAGCTAATAATTAGCCCGTCAGACAAAGATAACAAGCCATACATCACGCAAAGGGGCTAGTAGCCAATCTCATTATGCATATATTAGCCCGTACACATACGACAGTCTCATTTAAAGGCACAATCAAAGTTCACTTTCAAGGCGACCCGCATAAACACGCCTCAGGTCCCATGCCTGTTTGCTTTCCAAACAACTCGCGTAAACACACCTTAGGTTGGTATCTTAACCCATGTTAAACACCTTAGGTTGCCACCCTTATTTCTCTAGCTTCCTTGCGTTAAATGCATTAGGGTGCACCGAGCCTCGACTCGCGTAAACGCATCAGGTCGGCACCCTTATCTCTCCGATTTTCCCACGTCATATAGGCGCCTCAGGGTCGCCCACCATCTCACGTCATATAGGTGCATTAGGGCCATCTCATCCCCCATGTTGTATAGGCGCATTAAGGCTACATACTCACTTGATAACTGCTTTTACACAATAACGCAATGCATGCCACAAATATCATAATGTACCACACTGTATTCGCTTAAGCATGATAGATTTAAATTCAAGTAGTAAAATCTTGGGATTAAATCAATAGGCAGTCAGTCCTCATGCGCTTAAACATACCCCAATTTCACCTAAATTCAATCGCCTATCAAATCACCGAGCTTATCAGGCATTTTAACCTATAATTCATGCGAATTAACCCCCGAACTCTCATTTTTCAATCTGTGAACAGTACCTCGCCGGCGTGAACAGTACTTTCTGGCTGTGAAAAGTATTTTCTAGCATGAACAGTACTTTCAGCCGGTGAATAGTAAATTCCAGGAATGTACGATACTATTTCTCCATCTTTTTGCCTCAAATACCTATCTACGACTCCAAACCATCAATTTAAGCTAACCACCATCCAAGAACAACATTGTCAACCCCTTATGAATAGTATTTCCGATGGGTGAACAGTAACCATGCCATGAACAGTGCACCAGTAACAAAATCAATCCAAAACTCCTCCATTTCAAACCGAAATCCAATCTAACCTTGCCCAAAATATTACCTATTATCCTACTTAATATTTAGGAGGAAAACTTACCGGAAACAAGCCAAAAATAGCCCTTGAACAGAGCTCGAGCGGTGACGGTGACGGAAAACGGCGGCGACACATCCACAAACTCATCTCGACGACACGAACGTAGCTACAACAACGGTGGATGATGACGACACCCAGAACCACATTGAACGACGATGGATAGCGGCTGGTTAACACACAAACAGCCACTAATCTGTCCAGACCCACGAAAAACCGCCATATTGTTGACTGATTTACCTTTAAATTCTTATTGCTTAGGATCGCATAGGAGAAGACAAGGCTCGATTCATCCTTTGGACGACCTCAAACGGGCTATTTCTTCTCGGGCGCGCGTAAAAAATTGAAAAAAATGGCTCTCGGGTTTGGGGGAAGATATCCATGAAAAAGAAGAGGAAGAATGAGGGGGAGAGAAAGAAAATGGCCGGCCAAGAGAGGAAAATGGGAGGAGAGAGAAAAATATCTCCAAAAGTTGAATTATTGGTTTTTACTACTCACGGTTTGACCGGCACTATTCATCAATTAACCGAATTGACATAAAGTTAATTGATTTGATTGAGGATGATTGATTTGACTGATTTGACACTTGATGTGACAATTTCTAACGATCTGTAAATTTTTTGACTGAGCGGGGCTTAAGCATGAACGATCGCAGACACATGAATTAACAAGGTTATAATTCTAACTCTTCCCACCATATCACTATTGACAATCTATGGAGTTTATCGCAACCCAGGAGCAAAAAGGTCTTTCCTAAACTTTCGACACTTTTCTCGGCTATTCGAAGCAAAACTGAGAATTATTGAACCAAGCGAGATGACACCCAAAATATCCACATTGATATCCGTGAAAGTTTGATACCCAAGTTTCAAATTCGTTTGATTGTAACTTTAAATAAATTCTCAAACTCATAAGTGGCTTTTAGGAGTTATGTGTATCGACCCGTAATTAGGTCTACATACTTAAATTCCTAGGTAGCCTTTCCTCTTCAGTTAGTTATCTTGAAATGATCAGTTCCGAGTAAGATTTATCTAGAGTACATCAACAAAGTATCCATTTAGTTTACAAATCTCGAAAATGGGTTGATTTTCAGAATGTTACATTCATGCAGCGCCTACATTATGTGTTCATCCATATAATAATGATGATGCAGTACTTGCATCAAATATTTATTCGCTCATGATTAGAAATTGAAATCAAATCTAATTGAAACAAATTTTTATCTGACTATCTTAATAGTCAATTGCAAATATCTTTTTAATCTCGTCTTCTATATAATATCGCTATGCATCGGTTATGGTGGGTGACATCCCATCACTAGGCACACTACTGAGCTGATAGTGAGACTTATACTAACAAATGAATATATCCAAGAGAGCTAATTGTTCCAATTAGTCTTTGGTTACTACACAAGCCATGAGTGATATCCACTAATATATCATAGTTACTCTAACAGTGTGAATGTTAGGAAAACATGAATGAACCTATCTGCTTTGGCTTATAGTGTAATTCAATCTTTCTGTCTTAACCTTGTCGCGATTGAATGAAAGCATGGAAAATGTCAAGTCACTAATTCAATCATATGCCTCAATCTAATTGACATGCATTTACAAGTCATTCTCATTTACCCTGGTCGATAATTTTCTAATGCACCGTCATGATTAGATCACATAGGACAACAACCTCACTTCGCGTAGCAAGGAAACAAATCACACTATTGCGTACACCTGTGATTGCGTATGCAAATAACTATGACATTAAGTATATAGGCGGTTTGATAACCCGCCAATATGCGTACTTGTAAACCACAACCACCCAGCACATAAGCTAACATTATGCCTCAAGTCTGAGGATTATTTACTCAATAAAGCTTAAATGATTATACGTTGAACCTACACAAAGCTTTCCATGCCTTCTAATCTTTCGTTGTGTGTCACGTTTAGTGAACTCGTCCACAATAAGCACCCACGTTTTCAACTCGAACATCTAATGTCTAATAACTTGTGACTCGTCACCCCTATTGAATAGCGAAGTTCCTAGAAATGCACCAGTTTCAAGGGGATCCATGATACCAAATTATTGATCCATTGACCAAGAACACTTCAAAGATAGTGTGTTGACTAAAGATCTGTCACATATATTCTAGACATATTAAGAATAGGTTTCAGTCACATCTGATCTTATAAGCTTCATTCATCTAAGTAACAGAGGACAAGATGAATTAACATCTCTTGTCAATTGATTAACTATCAAGTTGAAATTTCAACAGATGTCCACCATGTAATGATTATATGGTTGTCTTTAGGGTATAGCCCAAATAATCTCCCACTTGCACTAAAGGCAAACATGTTGATTTCTTAAACCTATTCTATCAAAATGTTTCTCAAACATAGATAGATATAAAGCCTCAGTGAGGGAGTCCCCTACGTTTCTGCTGCGATGATTTTTTGCAAGGTGATTTCGCTCTCCCAATAATATCTCAAAGAGATGGAGATGCCCTTTCTAGAAACTTGGACTAATGAGACCTTGGTTCCTTAGTTTAAAAGGAAACAATCCAAGTTCAAGGATGAACTATTTCATCTAGGTGTCTTCCTATTACAACTTCAAAAACTGCTTTATATACTCTACCTCATTGGTGGAATTAGCAGTTATACTATGTTTGGGACTTTTTCAAAAAACTGCACAACCATTAAGTGTAAAGGTAAACCCAAATGACCATACTCATGGTCTTAAAGATTCAATTCAAAATTAGAATATTATCAAGAATATATCCTTAGTGCTTCATAAGTACTTAAGGATATTCTTGACTTCTATCTAGTGTTCTTAACTTAGATTAGACTAATTTTTGCTAGTAACATTTATAGCATCATAAGTACTTAAGGATATTCCCTTGAAAGAGGAATTTCATGTTAAACTATTCAACACTTTCTATGTATGTAGACTATGAGAGGCCAATTAATCATCTTGATCTATCTCCATAGACCTTGATAATTAACGTATAGGTGATCATCTTTACATTCTTTTCTGGAGAATTTATGTGACAAGAACGTTCAATCGATGATTTGCATTGAAAACTCATTTCGAACCAAAAATACATCATCAATATATAATATCAAAGACACAATAGCGCTCTAACTGAGATACATATATACATAAGGATTATCTAGTTTTTGATGAATCCAAAATATTTGGATATTTTTATCAAAATTGATGTTTCAACTTCCAGAGACTTGCCTAGGTCCATAAATGGACCTCTCAATCTTGTACACATTTAACTGTCATCATGGAATTCTAAATCCTTTAGTTATTCCATATAGATGTCTTTTTCAAGAAATTTATATGGAAAGCTATTTTGACGTCCAATTGGAATATCTCATATTGCAAGTGCGCAATTATAACTAATAAGTTTCAATGAACTTCGATATAGCTCACGTGTGAGGACTTTTCTCTACCAGGCATATCTAATATATTCCAACTTGACCTTGAAATCAAATCTTCTTGTAGAAGATTCATCAGTGTCTATTGGTACAATACCATTAGGCAGGTCAGCTAATGTTTGAAACATCATTATAATGTTTCGAATCCATAGCAGATTTCATGGCTTCTATCCATTCACTAAAATTGATGTCAAACATCACTTTCTCATAGGTGCTAGAATCATTTGGTAGATCACCATCATTTCCAATAAATAATAGTTAAATATCCTCAATCAAATATCCACAACTTTCAAGAGACAAGACAATCTCCTATTCCACCTAAAGGACATGTATCAGAAGCTCCCACTAAACCAAAGATCTGTCTAAATTTTGATTGACTAGTGATTCATTGTTTATCTCATTTTTGCAAAATTAATGTGCTCTTGGCACTACCTTTTGGATGAACTAATTCTCCAAATAGTCAGCGTGCTAACTTACCTAACTTTTGGTCAAGTAGAAAATGATAATCAAGACTTTCTTCAGTATATTCAATGGAGCAAACTAGTTCAGACTTTGCCTCTAACTAATCTGTTTTCTTTTATCATATCTCATGAGGTATAATAAGAACATATTTAAATGGCACTCTGTTCAATCTATTTGCGGTTGTCACAAGGGCTTATCCCAAAGGGATATTATCAAGTTGGTGTAACTTATCATAGATCGCATCATATCTCATAAGGTACGATGTCTAAGTTTAGATGCACCACTATTCAGGAGGGTTACATTTAGATAAATGCCATTATTTTATTGATATACAGGAACTTGGAATTGAGGTACTTATTTCCTCAATCATATTGAAGAACTTCAACACCTTTCATTTTGTTCATCTCAACTTCATATATGAACTCCGTGAACTTTTCAATGGATTCAGATTTGCACTTCATTAAATATAAATTACCATACCATGAAAATTCATTAGTGAAAGAAATGAAGTGAGAATTTGCCGCCTCTAGCTATCTTATTTATTAGTCCATATATATCTAAATTTATCAATCCTAATATGTTGGCATTTTATTCTCTTCATCCTATAAAGGGTATTTTGGTCATTTTTCCTTGAAGGAATTTTTTCTCATAAGTTGAGCATGGTTCAAAACCAAACGGATTAATATATCCATCTTTACTTAAATTATTGGTTTTGCCTTCTCTAATATGACATAATCAGAGATGTCAAGCATACTTTGGATTTGGACTGTCTAGGGTGCCTAACAATGGCATTAATATATGATGCTTATTGATTATGCCAATTGCATTACCAGTACTAACCATTAGTTTCAATAAGGATGAATATTATACCTTCACAAAGTTGGTCCTCGGGCTTGACTTTCAAGCTCACAAGGGACCATTTATTGTTCCTCTTCCAGTGCCCTTTGACATCACAATATTTACATCTTCCCTTTTCAACTTTTGGCTTTGATTGCACAGCTATTTTCTTTAGCTTTCTTTTCTCCAAAGAAGTCTCACTTCTTGAGAAATAAGTTTTTAGCCATAACCATTGCACTTGGCCTTTAGTCATGTAATTCCTTCTCACATGCCATCAATATATGGCAATTTTGGATAAATCCAAAGAGGGAATTACGTTGAGATTGGAGGATCAAATCCACAGTCAATTCATTGCCCATAATGAGATCCAATCTCGCCAACTCTTCTATGTGCTAGTTATTTTAGAGAACATGATCATTTATAGACAGCTCTCGACCATCCTGGTATGATAAAGTGATTTAGATATCTCATATCTAGAGGTGTAATTATTTTATCAAAGAATTCACTTAAAACATAGAATAATCGACTTTGCACTGTATTTATTTTTTCGTATGACCTAACCTTTAGGTCATGCTTATGTCACTTCTCATAAGCAACATAGACGTCTTGGGTCCAACCCTTAAGAAAGGAAGACAATGTCCTTTTATCTAGATACATAATTGAATTTTCCAAGTTGAGAACAATTCTCAATTTTCTCTGCCAAAACATTAAAATAGGGCTAGTCAAACAATTTTTGTCAAGATTAAAGCAACAGGGTCTATTTTCAGAACAACAGTAGAATAGCAATATACTTAAATAGAAAAGCTAATCATTGGGCGTTGACTTTCAAAGATATAACTATTTCATTCTGGCATTTGAATGAAATAGGCCTCCACTAAATTTTTTTGAATCTCATACTTCTTAGGATGAGAAATGGTGATCTTTGCTAGGTAAGATCACTAGCGGGGATTGGAACCCCATCAGCTCATGGTCTGCCTCACCTGACAGATATTGACATTTAACATGAATTAGATGAGTGGATCAACGCATCCAACACATTTCACGCGTGTCCCAATCATAATTCAACCTCTTGACCATGAAAGTCTCACTTAACAGTTATTGATCTCATGGTTATAGTTAAGTTAGATCTATCCTCTCTTGTAAATATTGAAAATTTTCTTGGCCATTTTCCATATTTTCTGAAAATTTTCTAGGATTTCTATGACTTTTCGATTTTTTATGAACCTTTTCTACATTTTTTTTATTTTCTAAATTTCCTAAAAAATTTTATAATAATTTTTTTAGAATTTCTATGATTGTTTTTATTTCTCTTTACTATATTTTCCTATAATTTCTAAGATTTTTTTTATGATTTTTTTAATGAATTTCTCCTATTTTTTATTGTATTTTCCCGAATTTTTTTTATATTTTATATTTTATCTATTTTCTATTATATTTTTTCCTTTTTTCTTATTTTTGTATTTAATTCTTCGGATCTGGTTGGGTTGACCCAACCCATGACTCGAAAACCTGGCCCGAAACCCACTCGGGTTTGACCCATACCTAAAACGACACCGTATTTATTTTATTAATTTTTCTATTTTTGTCATTTTTTAAAATATTTTTCTGAGGATTTTCTCTTTGATTTTTTATTTTTTTTATTTTGGTTATACGGACCGGGTCGGATAGACCCGGCCCACTACCCAAACTCGATCCAAGGCCCGCTATCCTAGACCCGACTCAAAACGACATAGTTTTAGGACTTAATTTTTGAATTTTCAGATTTTCAGAATTTTTATCTATTTTTTGTTATTTTCCCGGTTAACTCCTAATCCTACGATTTGAGATTGGCCACGTGTCACTATCCTGACCGCTCCTTCTTCTTACTAAACCTACGGCCTCGATCGACTTTATGACTCAATCTCCACCGTCCATTTTTATTATTATTTTTTTTATTTCTGAAAATATTTGAATAATTCGAATTTGGAGATTTTTATCCTCAGAAATTCTAAGATTCTGACACGTGGCTTAATTCTAACCATACGATCAAGGTTTGTTATTCTTGTTAAGATGGTTATAACCATCGAGCTGACGTGGCTGCCACGCGGCACCACGTCAACGCCACTTGAACGTTGACCTGGTCAACTTTCATTGACCGGTCAATGTCTCCACGAAGGAGACGACTGGAGCATCTCCAGTCTTCGTCGACTTTGCCGGAGACTCGCCGACGAACCCAAAAATAACCAAATCTGCACTGAATACTCTCGATTTTGCTTGAAACGTAATCTACCCCTTTCTATCCTGCATATACATGACTTTTTGGATTACAAAACTACCTAAAACCACCTATTTCATCCTCGGCTGAGTGTTAGTCCGGCAACAAATCCAAGCAAACTATTCTAGCACTAATAGGCAGCATAATCTATCAAGGAACACAACAGAAGCATTAGAAGACTTAGCTACATGATAGAGAGCAACGATTCCACGCGAGCTCATGTTGGGCCGAAGGATTCTCAAGGTCGACTCAGAAGTTTCATGCGATGAAAATCAAAAAGGAAAACAGGAATGAAATCAGCGCAATCGGAGGAGCATTTTAAGCTAAGAATCACAAAGAACGATGGAGAAATACAAGTTTCGCCATTGACGGACCTCCAACTGTGCATCAATGGTGTCAAACTACTATGGCGACAAAATCACTTACTGTTTTGCTCCAATGACTCTCCAAGCCTTCAGGATGCTTGCGCCGCCAATATTAGAGCTTGAATCTTCAAAGAACGATCCGACGAAGCTTCTAAAGCTTCTCGGCCGAACTCAACAATGGCGTCTCCCTCTCCATTCCTCTCTCTCTCTCTCTTTAAGTATTTCGTTGTCCGTTTGTGTGTGTAACCGAATGAAATCCCATGAGAAATCTGCCTTTTATATCAACCCATCAAATCCAAATTTGTTAGGCAAAGAAAGACCCCCCTCTCTCTGGCCTACTTGTGTGCAAAGGGGAAGAAGGAAGAACCAAAAATGGTTCTGATTTTTTTGGGTCAAATGAGTTGACCGAGTCGGGTCAACTCAACTCGGTTGACCTAATTTGACTAAAAATTACAAATTCACCCTAATTCCACTAGAATTTTCCCAAATTAATGTCGAAATTGAACTTGGGGGCATGAGTTCTATTAAAAAATGATTTTTCTCTCGAAATTTTCAAAGAATTTGCATAAAAACCCCAATTTTTAATTTTGACACCGAGGGTCCATTTTGCAAAATCCAAACTTTAAATGGCCTTTTTTGCAAACATTGACACCACCAATAGATTCAGAAGACCAAAAACTAGGGCGTGACTTGCCCTGATTTTTTATTTAGTCCCTAGAAACTTTTTAATTGCATTTTATGTGTTTTTAGGGACTAATTTGAAAAAATCCAAAGTGTATTTTGGTCCTTTTTCGCGAATTTTGACAATTTCATGGATATTTGAACTGGATTGTAGTTTTGGAAAATAGACGGGTATGACACCACTCCAGAAATGCAAAAATGAAAAATTACAGAGCTAAAATGAAATTTCTAGAATTTTTTTCAAATAATCTGAAAATGAGATTAACAAAGTAACCCTCAATTCAAGATTGAATTTTTCAAACTTTCTTCGACCAAAATAACAAGAAAATTAAAATAAAAATATTGATTATTTTTTTTGTATTTTTTGTGGCCTCAAATACTATTTTGTTATATTAATTTTCAAGTATTTTTCTAATTTCTGCAAAATATTTAAAAATGCGAAAAATAAGGAAAATTATTTTTTTTTCAAAAATGGTTCATTAGGCTAGGCTAAGGCTTCCAAAGTTGATTTTGCAATTTTCTCATTTTTTCTTGATTTTTTAAGAATTTGTGAAAATAAAATGCAGGAAAATACTGAAAATATGAAAAATTATTTTTTGTTCAAAATTGGTTCCCTAGGCCAGGGCAAGGTCCCCAAAGTTGATTTTTTTAATTTTATAAATTTTTATAGATTTTCTAAAATTTTCTTCAAAATTGGTTCCTTAGGCTAGGCCAAGGTCCCCAAAGTTGATTTTTTCAATTTTATGAATTTTTATGGATTTTCTAAAATTTTCTAAAAATGAAAATAGACAAAAATTAAGTGACAACAGCTGCCCCTCTTTGAGAGAGGTCTCATGAGAGATCACTCTCAAAGAAAAAATGACACTTGAGATCCAGCCGACTCTACTAGGAAAAAGAAAAGTCGTGACATCTAACTCTAGCTCCTTCTATGAAAGTTTCAGTCCAAAGTTCCTCCTGCTCCTTTTGATATGGGATAGAGAGAGGAAGGAGAGTCAAGAGCTTTACCTGAGGCTTACCTGCCCACCCTGCGGTTATTGTTGACTGCTCTGTCGATGATGGATTGGAAACCTAAAGATTCGTTATAAGAAAACCTTAGGGGGGTTGAATTTGGACCTGTATGGTAGGTCACCCCATGGTAAATTCCTAATGAAAGAATTCTACTAATTAAAAATTGATTGAGATTTGACCCGTATGATAGGTCACCCCTCAGTAGATTCCTAATGAAAGGATTCTACTAATTAAAAATTGATTGAGATTTGATCCATATGGTAGGTTGCCCCATGATACATTCCTAATGAAAAGGACTCTACTGATTAAAATTTGATTAAGATTTGACCCATATGGTAGGTCACCCCATGGAAATGCTTGTAAGAAGGGCTTTATGCCTTTAAAAAGGATTTTCTTCCTGTAAAAAGGACCTGGTGCTTGTAAAAAGGATTTTGTACTTGTAGTAAGGACTTTTATGCTTGTAAAAATGACTTTGTGCCTGTAGGAAGGACTTTGGTGCGTGTAGGAAGGACTTTGTGCCTGTAAAAAGGACTTTTGTGCATGTAGGAAGGACTTTGGTGCCTATAGAAAGGACTTTGTGCCTGTAAAAAGGACTTTGGTGCATGTAAAAAGGACTTTTATGCATGTAAAAAGGACTTTTGTGCATGTAAAAAGGACTTTTGTTCCTGTATGAAGGACTTTGGTGCCTGTAGGACTTTTGTGCCTGTAGAAAGGACTTTGTGCCTGTAAAAAAGACTTTGGTGCCTGTAGGAAGGATTTTGTGCCTGTAAAAAGGACTTTAGTGCCTGTAAAAAAGGCTTTTGTGCCTATAGGAAAGATTTTGGTGCCTGTAAAAAGGATTTAGTGGACAATCATATAGAGGTCACCTTCTCTCTTGGGTGCCGTCTGAATGTCTGAGAAGATTCGGATCCTGTAAAATCTTGAACTCGATTAATTTTTACAAGGAGGGTGCCATTCTGGGATTTGGGTGGAACCGAAAAGTCTGCAGAAGCTCAAACTTGAATTGTTATGCTAAAGCAAAAAAAGTTAGAAGATTTCTAATATTTTGAATATTTCAAGTTTTCAAAATGAGTCATGCTCCTGCGAGCCATGTAGACTTGTTTCAATAAATGCGATGTGGTACAAGATAGTTACCTAAGTCATCCTGCAACCTACATGTATGATCAAAATCCCTTGCGATGATAATTTTGACTCAATAAATCTAAAATTACCACATGGGCTCGATCAATCGCATCAACTGGAGCATTCTTATCAGAGAGGACTTCTCACAATATCAATTTTTGAAAGATTTTTGCTTCCTTACTAGGGAAGACTTCTAAAAACACTCAAATTATCACTCAAAACCTATGTCAAGAATTTTGGGACTATTTGCAGTGTATACAATCTGATTGATCAGAGAATGTCTTTTAAGGGACCGCAATGTAGGCTTGGTCAAAGGCTTACGCAATGGGTATGTATTTTGAGTTTTAGATAAGAATCAAGATTTTAAAAGCAACTTCTTCAGGTCTACAAGTCAAGAACCTTGAATATCAAATAAGACCAGATTGTACTTACTCCTTTAGGTAGTAGCTTCTTGTGTGAAATCCCATGTTGATTTGAAACGTCTCAATCAGGAGAAGCTTTCGGGATAAATTGTAACATTAGTTTAGGGTAGGCTTGAAAAGGCCATTTTTAGAGTGAGGGGTACGATAGGTTGGTGATCACCTTTGCATTATTACCAACTGTTATAGCTGCTGGGGGTAAATCTATATTTTTGAGCCCCAAAAGTCTTCTAGATGCTTACCTTCAATTAAGCTTTAAACATCATTTGTTTTCGTTACTTACTTGCCAACAGATTCCCCTTCTGACACTTTATTTATATGCTGAGTATCATGGTTTCTGTTTTTATGAAGGGTTTTGAACTTCCTTTTACCAGGCACTTTGCTTTTGTCAGCCCTATTTCCTTTTGACATTTTCATTGTATTTCTCTTCAACGGCTGTTGACACTTGATTTTTGACCTTTTTATTTTTAGAAGTTTTTTTGAAAATCCATAAAAATTCATAAAATTGAAAAATAAACTTTGGGGACCTTGACCTAGCACAGGGAACCAATTTTGAATAAAACAATAATTTTTTAATATTTTCGGTATTTTCCTACATTTTATTTTAAAAAATTCATAAAAAAATCAAGAAACAAAATGAGAAAATTACAAAATCAACTTTGGAATCATTGGCTGGCCTAAAGAGCCATTTTTGAAACAAAAATAATTTTCCATATTTTTCGCATTTTTTAAACATTTTTTAGAGAATTGAAAAATACTGGAAAATTAATAAAAAAAATAGTATTGAGGCCACAAAAATACGAAAAAATTGTCAATATTTTTGTTTTAATTTTTTCTTCATTTTGGCTAAAGAAATTTTCAAAAAATTAATCTAGAAATGAGATTTTATTTGTTAATTTCATTTTTGGATTAATTGAAAAAATTCTAGAAATTTCATTTCAGCCTTGTAATTTTGCTTTTTATTTTTATTTTTGGAGTCGTTTCATCCTCCACTATTTTCAAAAATTACAATCCAATTCAAAAGCCCATAGAATTGTCAAGTTTCGCAAAAAAAGGACCTGAATGCAATTTTCGGTTTTTCAATCTAGTCCTCAAAACACATAAAATGAAATTAAAATCTCTCTAGGGACCGAATTGAAAATCATGGCCAGTCACCCCCTATTTTTTGGCTTTTCGAATCCATTGGTGGTGTCAATTTTTGTAAAAAGGGTCGTCTAGAGTCTGGATTTTGCAAAATGGACCCTCAGGTCAAAATTAAAAATTAGGGATTTATGCAAATTCTCTAAAAATCTTGGGAGGAAAATCATTTTTTATATGGAAATTGTGGTCCTGACAATCCATTAACCCGATCGAAAAAAAAAATTAGGGTCGCGACAGCGTTTAGGAGGGAAAATAAAAATAGAATAAAAAAACTTAAAAAAATTCGAAAATTCAAAATAAAACCCTAAAACTATGTCATTTTAAGTCGGGTTTAGGATTTTCGGATCCTGGGTTGGGTTTGGTTAGTGGGCCAGGTCAAGCCGACCCGGTCCGTATAACTAATAAACAAAAATAATAAAATAATAAACAAAACAAAAAATTCAGAAAATTAATAAAAAATTAGAAAAATAGAAAATCAAAAGAAAAATCAATACGGTGTCGTTTAGATCTGGGTCAAACCCAAGTGGGTTTTCAGGCCGGGTTCTTGGGTAGGGCCGGGTCAACTTGTCCCGGTTCGGAGAATTAAATAGAAAATAAATAAAAAATAAACAAAAAATAAAAAAGAAGTATAAATAGATATAAAAATACGAGGAAAATAGGAAAATTAAACAAAAAATTCATTAAAAGTCACAAATTGTTTTTAAAAAAATCATGAATTTTTTTAGAAAATGTAGAAAATGGTTGGGAAAATAGAGAAAATTCTAAAAAAATTCCTGAAAATATAGAAAATGTTCCAAAAAAAAAGGAAAAGTTTCCTTAGAAAGTCTTAAAAATTCTAAAGAAAATTCATAAAAATCCTAAAACAATTCAGAAAAATCCAAAAAAATTCTCAAAAATTGTGAAAATTGGGGAAAAACCACACTCGATTAGTTTAATCTATTTTCATATTTTTGACTTCCCGAGCCTTTCAAAAATGATCATTTTGTCCTTCTGGTCAACCGGAGCCAAATAATTCTGAACCATCCCTAAACCTAATTGGTGTCTTCCCTAGGCTCCTAGGACTCCTCTAGGCTCGTTGTGACTTGTTTTGATGTGTTTTCTCCTTGAATTGGTTCCTTGACTGCGCATTTATTTCAATGATTTGTGATTGATGAGATAGGTAATCCAATTTACATGAACCCATTAAGTTTTAGGACTCAGCTCACCTAAACAATTCCTGCATGAATTCCCTAGATACGGAAATCACTCAATTTAAGTATCGAAAGGGCGTCAATAGCAATATTGGAGTAACTAAGTCCTCGAACCCAAAATCTCTGGTTTTCGTATAAATATCATCTTCTGACTTCTCATGACTTGGAATACTGAATCCCTGGGCACTTTCTACTAATATATCTGCTATGGCTTGTCCCTTAACAGATTTTTTAGTATAATATCAAATTCTGATAGAAGGACCTGCCATTTAGCCAGTTTCCCAATTAAGGCTGGTTTTTATAAAACGTACTTTATCGGATCAATTTTTGTGATACGCTGTATATGATGGTGGTGGCTGTATTGCCTTAATCTGTGTAGTACCCACACCAACGCGACACATATCTTCTCAACTGTGGGGTAATTCATCTATGATGCAGTGAACTTCTTACTCATATAGTAAATTGCCTGCTCTTTGCCATCTTTGGGGCTTGTTTGAGCTAATAGAGCTCCTAAGGAGTTTTGGTGAACGGTGAGATATAGGGTTAGCGGAGAGCCAGGCACTGGAGGCACCAACACTGGTGGGGAGATGAGGTATCTTTTAATCTTTTCTAGTGCTTGATGACATTCAGAGTCCCATTTTACTTTGGCTCCTTTTTTCAACAATTTAAAGAATGGTTTTGCTACGTCCAAAAGTTGGAAAATAAATCTAACAATGTAATTCAGCCTCCCCAGCAAACTCCTCGCTTCTCTGATCGTCGTGGGGATCTTAAGGTCTAATATCACCTTGACTTTAGAAGAGTCCATTTCAACTCCCCGGTTGCTCACCATAAACCCAAGAAACTTTCCTGATCATGCCCCAAATATGCATTTAGCGGGGTTTAGTTTCAATCTATACTTTCGAAGTCGTTCAAACAGCTTTCTCAATATCTGAACGTGGTCATCTCCAGGTTTAAACTTTGCGATCATATCGTCGACATATACTTCTATCTCCTTATGCATCATGTCATGGAATAGAGCGACCATAGCCCTTTGGTAGGTTGCCCCTGCATTTTTCAATCCGAAAGGCATAACCCTATAACAGATTATGCCCCACGGCGTTATGAACGAGGTCTTGGCCTTGTCTTCTTCCATTAAAATGATTTGATTGTACCCAAAAAATCCATCCATGAATGAGAACATCTTAAAACCAACAGTGTTGTCGACCAGGACATCGATGTGTGGGAGAGGAAAGTCATCTTTTCGGCTTACCTTATTCAGGTCGTGGTAATCTACGTAGACTCTAACTTTTCCATCCTTCTTCATCACTGAACGATATTGGTAACCCATTCGGGGTAAGAAATTACTTCAATGAACCCCACCATAAACAGTTTCATCACTTTTTCTTCGATCTTTTTGGATAACTCTGGTTTTGTGCATCGAAGTTTTTGTTTCTTAGCGGGAACATTCGGATCTATCGGGAGCGAATGCTCGACAATACTTGGATCCAAACTTGGCATGTCTGCATATAACCAGGCAAACACATTTTGATATTCTCTGAGGAGTTCAATAAACCAAGCTACTTCTAACGAAGATAGTCTTTTCCCGATTTTTACTTCTTTCAAATTCTCAGAATCCCCCAAATTGACTGTAATGGTACCCTCTGCGATCAAGGGTTTATATTCCTCATATCTGCTCCAATCCATTCTGACATCACTAGTGTCATCATTACATTCCTCCTCAATCCCATAAGAGAAGTCATCGGTACGGTCTGAGCCATATAATAACCTGTCATGCATATGAGGGATGGTATGCATAGGCGAGCTGGACTTCTTGTTAAGCTACTGGATGATGATGTTGACGGTATCTTCCAGGAACGGATTGGATACATCAAGCTCTATTGCGTTCGGAATGATCTCATCTGCTAGCATCTTAGGGCGCTTGAGGAAATACTGATCTAGCAGGCTCCCAATCATGTTAGTTTTTCCTTTCCAAGCTCTGCCTCCTCGGCTTACACGACTTTTATACTGGCTTCTGCCTCGGCGTCCATGATAGCTTTAAAAAATGAAGCCCTTACTGGATTCACCAATATATCCCAGGCCTGTTCTATATTCATTGGTGTCTAACTGTAGTGTGAGCGGATCCCTTAACAATATTTTCCCAGACCATGTTCGGGGATAAACCCATAAGCCAATAACATCTTTCTAGGTGCAAGGGTATACTTGGAAGGCGTAGGAACCCTCATTTTGGTCCCAAGAGGTGCATACGTGACTGCCACCTGCTCGAGAGAATGATAGCTAGCTTCTTCTTTTCGTTCTGGCTCCACATTCGGGACTGCGCTCTTTTGATAAGCTGCGAAGTCTATTTCCCCATGCATGGTTATTACTTTTCCATCCACTACGAACTATACCTTCTGGTATAAGCTTGAAGGTGCTACGCCAGCCGTGTAAATCCATGATATGCCTAGAAGAAAACCGAAGGCACTAGGGAGGTCCATGACTTGAAATTCGATGGAGAACTCCACTAGTCCAATGAGGACTTCTAGCTTTATCTCTCCAACCACATTCTTCCTCATTCCGTCGAAAGCTCTGATAGTTGCCTTGGACTATGTTGAACACTGACTCGTTATCAATCAGTACGTGGGAGACCTGTTTGCCGTGGCTTCTTGGGATATGTATAGAGCCTTATTGTGGGCCCATCCATCTACAGGAACATCCTCATCCGAGAAGTATATCTGGTCTTTCAGCAGGATTGATTCGACTAAGTCCTTTAACTGCACCTAATTGATAGTTTCTGAGATATGAACTTCATTCAGCACTTTCATTATTGTATTCTTATGCTTTTCCGAGTTGATAAAGAGATCGAGTAGTGATATCTGACCTGGCATTTTCCTCAACTGCTTTATCACTTCAAGCTCACTTGTCCTCATGGTGGACAATGTCTTCTCTGTGTCCTCTTTTGACACCTCTCTCTTCTCAAGTTCACCTTCTCTTGGTGCGTAAGACTTGCCAAATCTCATGACGGCGTCAATCTCACCTGTACCGTAATCCCAAGGGATGGCTCTGGGATTGTAATCAGCTGGTGGAGGGATCTTTATTACGACTGTTTTAATTTTTTCATCATGTTGCGCCTTCGTATCCTCCAGTTTAAGCTCTACGACGGAAATCACCGCATGATCGAGGGAACTACTCTCAACGTCCTCCCATTTATCTACTTTATCCAGCCTAATCACAAATGGAGCCTTTGACCCCACTACTGTGATCAACTCATCTTCGTAAATTTGTTCCAAATCATAATCACAACACTATACTTCAAGCATCATCCCTATCGGCTCTGGTGAAAAGTCGTTCCACTTCCGGCGATCATTGGTCTGTACTATTTCCATAGAAGTGCTAGCCTGGTCAGGGTTTTTCTCATTTCTGGGCTCATTTCTTTGGAGGATACCTTTATGTCTTACCCCAATGCTCACCAAGTGTCTGAAAGACTGGAACCCGTATGCTTGTGTGCGTTTGAAATAGTCTTGAGGGAGAGCTTATACAGAAAGTTCCACCATTTCCCTCTCAGTCAGTGGAGGTAAGATCTGTCTTGCCTGCAATCTCCATCTGTGAACGAAGGTTTTAAAATCTTCATCGTCCTCAATATTAACATGAGCTAGATCGTCCTTGGTGACCGTGAATCTTAAGTTGGCCACAAATGGCCGTATGAACTACTCCTCAAGATCCTCCCAGTTGGAAATCCAGTCAAGATCACTTGAACGATACCAATATAAGGCTGGGCCCATCAGACCACGTTCAAAGTTACTAATAAGGACCCGATCGTCTTCATGGTGGCCAACCATCCTGTAGAGATAATAGGAGACGTGATCTAGAGAACAACCTTCACCCCCAAATTTCTGAGAGAATGTTATTAATTGGTCGAGTCGATAATAGGCCTGCTTTCCTCCTTTGGTGATAATCCCTTTCAGCTCGGATACCATATTGGACAGGTCCTTAGACTGCTCCTTCAAGTCGGCCAATCTCCGATTTTGCTATTCGATGGTCCTCTTTATTTCCAGCATTTGAAACTTCTCATCTACAGGTGACACATGAGTATTCGCTGCTATCCTTGACAGCTCGACTATTGTAGAGATCATACGGTCCATGCTTCTTTCCAGGGTGACGAGTTACTCATGAGTTTCTAGATTATGCTCTTCCCTCTCGAGGTGGATTCATCAACTGCGCCAATGAATTCTTCATCTTTAACTGGATCATCCATATCGCCTCAACTGTCAGGGACAATTTCCTTTGTTCTAACGAAGAAGCTTGGCGGGAAAAGTAAAACACTCGATAGTTATAGCCTCCGCTATCCTGGCCTAGAGTATCCATAATATCACCTCTTTTAAGAGCCTCATGTAAAAACTTCTTGTCGGCCTTGTGTGCCCTTTTACGGCGGATTTCCTCATCGTCTGACTCTTCATTGGACTCTCCTGCACCGTGACCGTCGTTCAACACGCGTTTAAACGGGGTCTCCCCCAAGCTTCCATCATTGGTTTCCAGTCTAAGCTCGCTAGAGGACATATTGATCATCGAATGGGTACCATTCGTCATGGAGTCATTAGCTTGATCCAAGATGCCCAAGGTGACCAATTTTGCTAGACATTTCATTTTCTCCTCTCTTGAGGCTTCCCTCTCAGTGGGGTACGTAGCAGCCAATTCTAATACCTCTTGTAGCTTGGCCACATCGACCATAAATTCCAACTCATCCATGTCGTTCTCGTCTCATATGGCGTTCACTCTCTCATGATCTAGTAGAGGGTTTTGCTGCACATTCGGTTTTGCCTTGTCAAACTCCAACACCCCTCCATCTATTAATGTCTGCACCTTATATTTAAGCACGAAACAGTTGTCTGTGTTGTGCCCTTTTTCGCCCATGTGATAGATGCATGATTGGGATTCGGTCTCGGGGGCTCTTCAGAGACCAAGTGCCCTTCCAGCAGTATAAGTAGTAATTTCGATAGCGGTCAAGGTAATAGTGTGAAGGAGGGTGCGGTTCTTTTCTTTACTTCGAACTTCCTTGGGGCCGGCCCTGATGTGCCATCCAGAGTGGGGATAGATTCTGAGAATTTCCTTGGTCTCGGCGGGTTCACTACAAAGGCGACATCGTCTGCATTTTCTCTTTCCCTTCTGGCCGGGTACTGTCGTTTGAATGATGGCTCTGGTATACACTTTTCCCTTAAGGCCCACTCGTGTCGCTCGGCTACCTTAATGAGGTGCGCGAAGGTTTAATACCCTGAGGTGCTCAGCTTCTCAAAGTACTCAAGTGGTAATGTCTTCAAAAACAGATCTACCAATTCTTTTTTTAGGATGACTGGTTTGACCTGAGTAGTTGTCGTCCGCCATCTCTGAGCAAAAGTGCATATTAATTTGTTTCTCCCCTTCAGAGTCCTCAATAGGTCCTCCCTGGTCGGTGCCATGGCTTTGTTAAATTTTTACTGGTATAGGAATTCCTCTACCAGGTCTTCCCAACTGTCGTATTCCTCCATGTCCAGTTCGATAAACCTGTTGAGTTTTCTACGGTCCCGGGCACTCGTCATTTACATAAAAACATGTCATACACGCAGTGAAAGAAAATAAATTCAAACGGCGCCCAGAATCATCTTAGAAGACCTCGTATACTTTAATCGAAAAATCAAGTTTTCTAAAACTAGTTTAGAAACGTACCTGAAATACAGAGGTTGGATGTGGCTCTCCTTCTTTATCCTCGAGCCCAAGAGGTGTCGGGCCTCTTGTTCAGACACGCACTGACACCTGTGTGACCTTGAAGACGGAGATTCGGAGAAATGGCCTTCGGATTATGCTAGTAATCCTCGCGCCTCTCAATCTGAATCCTTCATTTTCAACTAATGGAAACACAAACTTTTTGTATCCGAATTGCTCGATTCTCAAGCTCACTTTCTCACGAAATCTTGGCACATATATTTGTGTCTCTCTCAAGTTTCTAACCTTAGAATTTGAGGCCCCTCACCTCTATTTATAGAGGGTAGAGAGAGGGAGAGAAAGAAGCCGCCTCACATGGCCGCCAATGGGAGGCTGCCAGCTGGCCCACGTGGCCAGCTCCCTGCTGGTCAAAGGTGATCAAACTGCCTTTGACTAGCTACGTGGGTCCTGCCCATGGGCGATGGTCAAAGGCGTCAATTTTGCCGCCTTTGACCAATCCCGTCGGCCAATTTTGCCTGCCCAATTCGGCCGCCCAAACGGTGTCGTTTCGAGTGACGATCTTCATCCACAGGCTCTAGACATTCTAGGCTCGATGCCCCTCGAGTTTGGTGATCAAATCACGTCGTTTGATGTGTCAAACGTCTCTGTCAAATGGATAGAAAATCCTATCTTACTTTTGACATTTTCTAGAGGATAACCTTTCTTATCTTCTCTTTTGGATAAGAATTCTTATCCTTTCTTTTGGATAACATTTCTTATCCAATGATGATGCAGGCATGATGTAACTATTATGTCATCCATGACATCATGATGATCTCATGTATGTGTCATCTATTTCGTCCTTTAGTGAGCTTTTGAAAAAGGAAACGAATCTCATTCATTTTAATTCCTTTTGACTATCCAAATAGTCCTATCGCATTCTTACGATTCCATCTTCGTCATGGACGTCGCCAGATGTTGGTTAAGGCATGTGACATCCCAATCCCTAGGTTCACCCCTGAATTGGCAGTGGGATTCCTCAAGGAATTGATCATCCCAAATCAATCCTTAGATCTCACAAACCGTGAGTGACGTCTAGTAACATATCACGTTTACGCAGTTAGAATGAAGTGCGAGGACAAAGTGAACCTATTGGCCTTGGTTTGATGTTATCCTTCTGTTTTACCATGTCCCAATCGAATGAGGGCCATGGATATCTAAGTCAAACCCACAAATTCGATCATATGCACAAATCTATCCGACGTGCATTCGGCGAGACTCTTTTCGGCTTCTACCTTGGCCAAGGACTTTCTAATGCACCGTCACGCATAGATTGCATAGGACATCAACCTCATCTAATGAGGAGACATATCCTAACTATTGCCCACTCCTGTGACTTCGTACATGAAGAACTGTGACCATCATGCACATAGGTGGATCATTAATCGGCCAATATTACACCTGTGAAGCATAGCCGTCTCATATACAAGCCAGCATCGCGGCTCAGGTCTGAGGACCATTAACACACCAAAGCCAAGAGCGTTTGAAACATTGACCAAGCATGAAGCTTCCATGTTAGTCAATCGCTTTTTCGTCATGTTGAGTGGATTCGATCGAACTCGTTTCGATACGAACACTTGTGTTCCAGCTTAGACGTCTAACGTCCGATGACTTGTGACTCATCATCTCTATTGGGCATCCAATGCTCAATAGTGAGGTTACGAACACATTGGTCTCAACCGGGTCGTGGACGCCCAATCCACGATCCTTCGACTAGGAACCACTTTGAAGTTCAGAGACCAACTGATGACCCGTCACAGATATTCTTGACGCCTCAAGAATGGGTATCAGTTCCAGCTGATCTAATGGACTTTATTCATCTAATAAATGGATAAGATGAATAAACAAGCGTCTTGCCATTAATATAATATCGATAGTACAATATTTATGCCATACATGTGACCATCACATGGTTGCTTTAGGGCATACTCCTAACAAAACCATGCTAAACGACCACCAGCCAAGCTCTCTTGGAACATGTTCATCAGCAGTGGGATATAATCAGATTAATGCGCCATTTTACGCAAGTAATACCTCAGATGTGCCTGGGGACAGCATGTCCCATCATATTTTCTCACAAACTCAGGTTCATTGTACTCGGCTGAGACTTTTATCTTGGCGAACGGCGAGATCTTATCAAACTGAGCCAACTCGTAGCCTTGGCTACTCAAATACTCTTCAAACTTCGCCAATCTCCTCGTACCCTCTTTAGTCTTGGCCGCGGGTTTCTCCTTCTTCTCTTTTTCCAGATCAATCACGACCAGAGGAGCCTTGGGGAGTGGTTCCTTCTCGGGCTCCGTGCTAGCGGTTTGATTAGTATTCGAATCAGTAGACGTACTGGGATGTGCAAACAGGTTAGCCTCAGGCGCGTTAGGGGACTTTCCTTGTGTGGCTGTCATCATTGCCTTCATCTCTACCATCATGGCAGCTATTATGTTTATTTGGTTCTCGAGATTAGCCACTCTGGGAGTCAGCTCTTCGTGCTCCATTCTCAGTTTTCTCGTTTTACTACGAGTCCTCGTAACTACGAAATATCACTTGTTTTTAGAATAGCAAGTCAGGAACCCGTGAGAGAAAGGAAGTGCAGAAATCTAAAACCTCATCAATATCATGTTCATGCATGGTTAATGTGAGGAAAGACTTAATCATGAGCCTTAGCCTCATACAAATGGTCTTTCCACTCATTAAACGTGAATGAGCATACTATTAAGAATGTATATAACCCGTGATAATTGTTTACTTAAGAAAATTATGATGAATGATCATATATGAAAATGTCACGAGTTTATTACAACTGAAGTCTCTCGTAAATGATAACATCCACATATCAAAACTAGATGGGGAAATCATATGTGCAGTATAGTAGCGTTTGGAGGTTAAGGCGTCCTCAACAACCCCTGATCCCTTCGAGTCCCATACGGGCGGGTCTTCTTCCTCTTCAGTTGGTGGTGGTCCCATGTCCTCTAGTACATACGGCTCCACTCTAGGCAGGTGTGGGACGATGTAGTCAAGTATGTATGGTTCCACCATGGACTGTTAGTATTCCTTGAAAAGCTCAATGTACTCCTTAGATGCACGATGAACGTTCATCTGCTCCTCTAGATAATCTGGCCACTCTACATCCTGTAGTAGGGAGTTCTTCAAGGCGTGGATTATGAGGTCAATCTTAGCTTGGTACAGCGTCTTGGTTTCCTTGGTGAGCTCGCCTTGTGGTAAGTTAAAGGCTAAAATCCTGGGACAAACTGCTGGTGGGACCTCTTGTAGCATGCCAAACTGTCTCACCACCTTGATTGGATAATAGGCAATCCCACCTGTGCAACCTAGTAAGGGGATAGGATTCTCATTTAATCAAGTGATGTGAGCTTCTAAGATCCTAGGCCAGGTTAGGTGCCATCGCAGCTGTTTCATCTCTAAGTCTCCCAGTAGCTTTATCCACTCTTGGAAAGATAGCTTGTTGGTGGAGGACTGACATTTCAGAAAGGACTCAAGTGGGTGGATATGTCGGCTAATCTCATAACATCTGACGTGGAGGTTAAAGGTTTTAATATGTGAGGTGAACCGTATGTAGAGAAGACCATTGGAGGCTTGGAAGGTACCCCTTTGGGTAGGTTGGAAACGGCTCAAAGAGAGGAAGGTCTCGGCTAAGATCATATAGGAGTAGTTCCAGCGGTAACATGCTTGCTTGGCAATATGGACCATGAAAAGATCGAATGTGGTCCTGGAAGTAGGTAATCGGACGAATGTGAAAAAGGCCAGGATGAATACTCTAGCTAATTTAAGACCAGCTTCGATGGGGAGTGATGAGTAGTTATTATAGAGGAATGAGAGAGTAAATTACCAGAGTTGGACTTGAGGATTTTCTCGATTTCTGTGGTTTTAAGACGAAGGAATTTGGATAAGGCTGGGGTGGAATCCTTCCCCAATAGCGGTTGCACAATGTGATCATCGAACTCCACTCCAATCATGGCTGTATACTCCTCTAGGGTGGGTGTAATCTCCAGTCCTCGGAAGTCAAAGGTCAGGGTCTCTGAATCCCAAAACTTCGCCAAGGCTTGAATGAGAGTGGGTTGATAGTCTACTTTGACGAGATCTACTAAGCACCCCAATCGCCTTTCGACGTAGGCCTGGTTGTCTAGGTTGAGGTGACTCGACTATTTAGTGAGCTTTTTGCGTGGGACTGGGATGACCTTGATATCCGATTTCCCCATCTATTTTTGAATATGTAAGAAAGTATGCTAAAATTAATTACCACGGGTTATAATGCAAGATGAATGGGGATGCGATGTAAATACACTAATTCAATTTCATATTTTCTTTTGGTGAAATAAGGGTTAAACACTCCTATTTGACCAAAAGGAGTCAATTAGAAGGTTTTAATCCAGATTTCTACCAAAGGAAATTATGCAATTGATCAGAATCACTCAATGATTGGGATGAAAGCCTTCGTCACACCCATCTACTAAAAACCCCTAAAAAGAGTTGAAAAGGTGCGGTTACATCTCAAGAGATCCATAATATATCAAATCTAGAGAGGACGAAGGAGGATGCGAAAATATAACATCGGAAATTCAAGAGCCAAGATCTAAGGTAGATGGGTATGGTAACTACTAAGGATGCCCCAAGTCAGATCTCAAGTTGTCTAATTGAAATTGGGTTCCCTCTCGCTAACACATGTACCCATCTATCTCGGAGTCACTGGTCATATCTGGACAAAGTAATTGACCTCCTTGGGGTTATTTCCTTAAGCCTTCCGTCACTTGCAGCATGGACGATAGGGTAGCCAAGACATCAACAAGGTGATTCTGGGTTCTCAGTAAATATTCAAAATCGATCTCTTCAAATCCCTCGATAATTTCTTTTAAGAACTTATGATAAGGGATGGGCTTGGAGTTTTTAGTTTTCCATTCGCCTTGGGTTTGCAAGATGATTAGCATGGAATCTCCATATACTTGTAGCTTCTTTACTTTCATAGTGAGAGCTAGTTGTAGCCTTAGGATACATGCCTCATATTCAGAAATATTATTGGTGCATGGTAATATCAGCTTTGCGACGACTGGATAATGTTGTCCCTCAGGGTGTGACAGTCTGAAAATTCGACCCAATTATCGAAATTTCTAAATGAATGGAAATACTTCGTTAATACACTCTGATCGACGCTCACTCCGGATTAGCTACCCTGAGATGACTAACCGAAGGGGAAAGGCTATCTGGGAAGAATTTCCCAAACAGCCGCCCGTTGGTCTGAGACAGAGATAGAGTCGTTATTTAATGAAATTGATCACAAAATAAAATCCGACAACGGACAATCGAATTAGTAGGATAAACACAATTAAGAAATGAAGTCAGTTCCAGAAATGTCGCCAGAAGGGCAGACAGCCGGTGTACGTCGTGAAGCAAGACGTGATTGGAAAATTACCGAAATGACCCCGGTAAATGCTCAGTCCTTAGAATTAGTTGAATTAGGATTTTTGAGAGTAGATCCGTTAGATCGAAATCGATTCCTGTCTGAAATTCGTTCGCGCTCGGGACCCGGTCGATGCATTTGGCACGCAAATCGAGGCAAGTCAAATCAGTAGTCAAATCAATCAATGTCTTATCAATCCATCAATTAAATCATGGCACAAGTTCCCATGCAAATCTATCAAGTCTAATCCAAGTACATGTCAAGTACAAGATTACATCTTCACATCACTATTCCACCTAATCCCACCTACCATTGATTTGAATTTTTGGTTATCCCTCTCTCTCCCTCCCCCCTTAAACCGCTGGCCATCCCTTCTCTCTCTCCCCTCTCCTTCATTTCTTCTTCTTCTTCCTCCCATTTTCTTCCTTCATTCGGCCGCCTGAGGAGCTCCACCGCCCGCCGCCCGATTCCGCCGTCGTCGTCCATCATCATCCCTCACCTCCACGCCTAGGTAAGCTCTATCACTCCCTCTCCTCCCATTTTCGTGGCCTTGGTTGACCCCGACCCGACCTCACCTCTCCCTCTCTCTCTCAGTTCCCTCGTTCAGCCACCATCCGCGTCGCCGTCGTCTCCTCCGTCGTTCAGCCGCCGTCCCTTATCACCGATCCCCCTCACTCCTTGGTAAGTATCCTAAGCTCGTTTCCCTTTCTTTCCATGGTCATTGGACCTTGTTTGTTGACCCAACACGGCTGTTTTCTCTCCCTAGGCCGAGAGCCTACACGGCCGTCCTAACCTCGACCTTCGTCGTCGTCGATTTCCAATCATTTTCGGGTAAGCTCTACTACTAATCTTAGCCTAGGTTAGTGGTATATGCTTGTAGGATGATGATTTAAGGGCTGGTTATGCTAGTTAGGGTATTAAAATGTGATTAAGGTTAAGATTAACCTAGGCTAATGTGATGAAAACTTGATTGGGCCAAATATAGGGGCTGTTGGCATATGGAATGGGCCTTAAAATGCTAAGTGTGGGCTGAATGTGTAGGCTTGGGCGCGAATTAGATGGGCCATGGCAAGTGAATGGGCTTGGGAACCTTTAATTCAACTAATTGGGCCAAGATATGACTAATGGGGCCTAAACTAAGTAGGGGGCCACTAATGGACGAAAATTCACTTTAATTGGGCCTAATTTATGACCTTGAATATTAAAATATGAAACCTAATGATGTATATGGGCTTGGGTTATCAAATTGGGCCTAAATGGGCTTCCTAAACCTACTTTAAATATTGGGCTAAGGCCTTGCACGAATTTAAATATAATAATTGGCCTGAATTATGTATTTGATTTAAGAAATAATTTATGGACCATGAACCTAGAACGGGCCTTAGGCCCAATTGGACCTAAATAAATTAATTGGACCCTAACCTAAGCCAAGCCTAATTCAATTAAATTCAAAGGTTTGTTAAGACACTAAATCATTAATCATGGGTTACTAATTCCCTAGGAACTAACCTTAGCTGCTGGGTGCGATCGGATTGTTGGGATTGTCTGGACCGAGTTCCAAATTAGTGAGTTCCTGAGACAATGTTAACAGGTTGGGTTTACTTGGGGAACTAATCGTAGAGCATTGGGCCGACGTGAGGCTTGTTTGGCAAACGTAGTAAATTACTCGTTTGATTCCTTGTTATGCTCTGTTCCCGTGCTTATGTACCATTGCATTCATGCTCTGTGATGGAATTACTGCTTACTATCATCTGGGCCGCATTCATTGAGAGCATTGCATGAGTCACCAGAGTTGTGACATGAGAATGAGCCCCAGATGCGTGCTATGTGAGGGAAATGGAGAGACAAGGGAGTAGCCAACGTAAGGCGTCAGTGAACGCAGTTGTGACATTAGCCGGATGGCACCGTTGGGTGTGCCCTGATGGGATTTGGACTGATAGTCGGGCTCGATCCGTTGAGATCCGTTATAGCCGGTTGAGGCCCGAGCATGATCCGTGGGATCCGATATGGCCGTTTGAGGCCTGCATCATTACATATGGTATCTTGGTTGATTGTTTGTATTGCCTGTCTACTTGTGAGAACTACATTGCTATGCATTGTGCGTTATGTTGTACGTTGGGACTTGGTAACTAGGGAGATCGAGAGCACCTGAACCTTGGACCGTGAACCCTAGTTTACTGGATAGGACCGACCCCTCTTGTATACCCTACCCTACGCTAGGATTAGCAGTGAGCTTGCTGAGTCCTCGACTCACTGGTGGTGGTTACCTTCCTTTTCAGATCCTGGACGCCCGTGATGGCAGCACCCCCGATGCTTTTTAGATTGCCAGTTCAGATGGATACCCAGATCACCCTCCATTTTAATATGCATGCTACGCTATGGCATAGGCACGTGACGACCGTCCTAGTAGATCAGGGTGGACCCTACCTTGTACCCCATAGGTTCGAGGCGTGGTTTAGAGAGGGCATTCATGGTTTTGAGGGACCGCAACGGGACTCTCCGATACCCATGGAGGAGGACCCATTTTGGCTGCAGCCTGCCGAGTATGGATGCCAGGTGATCGACCCCGACCCGCTGCAGGAGCTGCCGTCACCAGGACGTTCTGAGATTGACGGCCACGAGGAGGGCGATGCTATCGACACCGATGAGGAGGATCCAGAGGAGGACCCTGAGGAGGATCCCGAGGAGAAGGAGCCTGAGGAGGGCTAAGTCCCTGATGCTGGTCTAGTCTTTTGAGGTTGTTTGAGCGTAGGTTTTGGCTGTAGGTTATGTTTTCTTTTGAGGGTCTATACCTAACGCTTATGATATGTGTATATATATGTATTGTTGTTTGTAATTATATTGTTCGTTCTACCCCTCTGTTTTGTATGCATGTATGTTTGGTTAAGAGGCACGTTTCCGTAGGTTCGAGAGTTAGACGAAGGACTCGTCGTCTAGTCGCGACGATAGGTTCTCCTGCGCCGTCGCGTATCGTAAACCTGACGAGCGAGGTGAGAATCTTCTGCAGGAACGGGATGCCGTGTGCCGGATTGGGGTTCGGGGCGTGACACAGGGGATATTAAAATTCCCCAGTTCTAGATTCTGTGAGGTTTACGGCACCATTAAAATACATTATCCATTTATCCTCGGACAGGTTTGAAATATGATCCTCTGACTTCTCATTGCTTGGGACACTGAATCCCTATGCATTTTCTACTAACATATCTCCTATGGCTCGTCCCTTAATGAATTTTTGAGTTGAGCTCCTAACATCAAACTCTGACAGGAGAATTTGCCATTTAGCTAGTTTCTCAATTAAGGCTGGCTTTTTAAAAAGGTACTTTATTGGGTCGTTTTCTGTGACCAGCTGAATATGATGATGGAGGGTGTACTGCCTTAATCTGTGCAATACCCATATTTTATCCTATTCCTGAAAAATCTATTTTTTTTAAAAATTCCAGATTGGGACAAGTGGCACTGCCCCCCACCGTCCGATCTACTCTGTTATTTAACAAAGAAAGATTATAATGGCCAATCCTACGTGGCATCTGACGTGTGATGCCACATTAGCGCCACGTAGGGTTTGACCGAGTTAGCAGGAGCCAACTGGACTTCATCTTCTTCCCCACGCACACACAGGGTGAACGGCCGAGAGACCTCCAGTTATATCCAATGGTGAGACCGACACCGATTAGGCTAAAACATACTTGAATCGCGTCGTACGAGCATGCGAAATCATATATCTCTACCTCAAGAAGATCTAACGGCTAAAACATCCTATTCGAAGCTCACACAGTCACGGCCATGACAAATCCAATCAAGCAATACTAACCATAACTATTCAATTCCATCACAGAAAAGGATCCTTGAACGTTCAAAAAACTTACCTCAAGCTCTGATTGAGCTTGCAATTGCCAAACTTATTTTTTGGTCAAATTTGGTTCTCTAGGCTTGGCCAAGATTTTCAAAGTTGATTTTTCAATTTTCTGAATTTTATGGATTTTCTAAAATTTTCTAAAAATAAAAAATGGCTAAAAATCAAGTGTCAACACAGGGAGACCACCCTCAAATTAATTGTATAACAAAAAAGAAAAAATATTTTAATTTTCTCTCAACTTATACATTGCCAAAAGAAAAGTTGTCTTTTCTCTTTTCCTTTTATTCACTAGGAGATTGGACATGAGGCACAATAATTTGGCCATCAGAGGATTGCCGACTAATAAACTAAAGGATTAATATCACAAAAAATTTCAAATTAATGTATCCGTGATAATAAAGGGTAAGATCCTTAATTAGTACACTCGTCAACTGTCACTTATTATCTAACTCAACAATTTGATGGTAAAATCTAACAGGAAACTAACGTAAGGTAAATTTATCACAGGTGTACCAATATGGGATTTTTTGTGGTCAAAAAAATATTTTGGGGTAAATTTGTCAAATGTATACTAATTTAGAATTTTTTGTGATAAAAAATATGTTCTAGTAAATTTATCATAGGTGTCTAGTTTGGATTTTTTCGTAATATTAACCCTAAGTAAAAAAAATGTTGGACAACACAAGAAAGAAGCTATCATCCCCTTGGGCAAGCAAGCAAGCATAGAATGGTTCTGAAACCTAAGCCAATGCTTTAAGTTGAACGACCATCTAGAGAGAGAGAGAGAGAGAGAGAACCTGGAAAGAGGAGGTGGCGATGCCAAGCAAGGAGGAGGGAGGAAATTGGCCCTTGTGGACGGTGGTTCTTGAGCTTGTGAGTGGCAAGAAGAGACCATGAATACATAGCAGACGAAGAAGAAAAAGAGCAGAAGCACAACCTCCAGATCTCATTCTATTCTATTCTATTCTATTGTGGATAAAAAAGGAGAGGGCTTGTTTATATAGACGATGATTCTTGGAAAAAACTATCAACGTCCCCAACTTGCCTTCTCAGCAACACAATCCCATCATCCCACCACGATCCACGGTGATGAAATTTACGGACAGGGTCTAAACTCCACGGATTCTCAAGGCAAAAAGGAAAAGCAAAATTTGGCAAACAAATCAAACTTTTTCGCTTTTAAAGCATGACAATTCGTGGGTGGCCAATCTTGGGCACACATTAAATTGACTCGAACATTATCATTGGTTAAAAAGTAGCATTTACGTCCTAAATTTGATGCTGATCCTGAGCAGAGCAAGCGGAAACATGAAACTTTTACACACTTTTGTTCCTCCCGTTTCATTGACTTCTGAAATATGTACCTATCAAATATGGAAACCAGGCCTTGTGGTATCTTACCATCGTAGTTTAAGATTTCCATCAACTTTGGGGTATGATTCAACATTTTGAAGTGTCCTGCTTTGTTTTCCATTCCTTTGAAGTTACAATGTCGGGTACTTTTATTGCCCGAAAGCCCTATTTCTTGTTGTGGAAGCCTGTTTAATCATATTCTCCTTTACGCTTATGTGCAGTTCTATCTCCTTCTGAATGTGGCTCTAACGTGGGACGACCCTCCTGTATTCGGATGTCGAGCTTGACTAAGCAAGTAAGCCGTCTCTAGTCATGGATATTTTCGACTTTGAGAAAATCAGCTTATTTAATCTTTCGGAGCTAGGCCTGTTTATATGTGCCATGCGATCTTTGTCCAATTATATTGTTTCGGAACTCTTTTTTTCATTGTAGCCGTTAACCTCCCCTATTGAAGGGTGTTCCCAGTTCCTCCTAGTCCTGACCCAACATTCTGTAGCTAATGGGCTTTTTTTTTTCGGACCCATAAGGTTTTGTAATTACCATGGAGTCATTAGAAATGCGATTAGTGTTAGCGCATGCTCTTCAATGCCCATCGTATGGATGTGATTGTCGGAATTTGTCATCCAACTTTTAGACTAACGAAAAATACTGACATGGATTATTGTAATATTTCTCTCTCCTACATGGCGAAGATGTGGTTAAAACATGAAACATAAGACTAAAACGTCGTTATAAGTTTGTTCACCAACAAAGTGTTAGCATAGATGGCAAGAGATGATAAAAAAGTTTGCTCCTCTTCTTGTAATTTGAGTTTCAAGTCTTGTTGGAATATCCCAGCAGTAAAAACCTAATTAGACAGACATTGACATGCGACACGACACGGCACGCTATTTTTCAAAAAAATAAAAAATTCCGACACGTTAGGACACGTTGTACATTAAATGTATATTTTCATATATACTTGATATATATATATAAATATCAGTAGTGAGTTTCTTCTTCTTCCATTAAGGATTCATGATTAGTTATTTTTTTTTGCTAGATATATTAATTTTAGGGTGGTTGGATATATAACTTAAGTATATATATTTTGACATCTAATTTATTGAAATGCTTAAAATTAACCTTGTGTATATTGAAACGGTGTGTATGAATGCTAGACTCTCTTATTACTGGTGTATTTAGAGAGCTAACCATTTGTTAGTCGCATATCGAAGAGTATCGGAGTGTGTCAAAGCGTCGGACATGACACAACACGACATAGAAAATCCCAGAGAGTGTCAGTGCTTGTTGGCACCTGATTTTGATCACTTTAATATTAAACAATTAATTAAAAATAGTAAAAGAATTCATAAAATTATAAAATCAACTTTGGAAGCCTTTGCCTAACCTTAGGAACCAATTTTGAAGAAACAAATTTTTTCGACATTTTCATATTTATTTTTTTATTAGATAAAATTGCGAAAGATTAAGAAAAATACCATTCGTGGTCACAAAAATATGGAAAAAAGTTAATATTTTTATTTTAGTTCCCTTTTTACTTTGGACACCTTAATTTTTAAAAATTAAGCTTGTATAACCATGTTCCTTCACAAAAATAAACCCAAATTGAGCAAAAACAATTATGTTTTGAGTCTTTTTATTTTCAATTTTTACTTTTTCCAAGTTATGACATTGATATCTGATGCCTTGAATTGCAATTGCTCCATTGGCTTAATAATTTCCTCAATGTTGGCTAAAAGGAATTATTTGCACTTTTTATTTCCAATTTAGCTCTCGGTTTCACTAAAAATGAAATGAAATTCTTTTTAGGGGTACCTATAAAAATCAAAGCCCACTACCCTATAGTTTTCATCACTTTGAATACATTGGTGGGGTGGTTTTGGCTCAATTTAGCTATCTAGGCTTTAGATTATTGAAAATTATTTTTGGGTCAAACTTAAAATTTGGGGTTTTTATTGATAATCAAACTTCTTAATCACAGAAAACCCTATTACATGAAAAGCTTGCTAAAAAACCCAATTTTGGCATTAATTTTGTGAAAATAGGTAATTTGGGGGCTCGATTTGAAAATTCTGTTAACTTGATCACGATTGATCTTCTTTACCTATTGAATGGCACTCTTTTCCGGTTCTATTAAACCAATTTTCAAAGCTTGGAATCACTGGAAGCGCCATACCTAGCCCAAGCATCGCTATAGCATGCATGCTTGAGGAAGACTATAAGATTGTAGAGTGAATACGAGCACATTTCATGCCACCCATGCCACGTACCCCCTCTAAGCTCATTCTAGAACCTTCCCCCTTACATTTTGTCACTTGTGTGCATTGGATTTGTACCAAAAGTGAGGAAGCAGCTTAGGTACAACAACAAATGCAAAAAAAGAAAAGAAAAGGGACGTTATAGAGAATATTTGAGCTGGCTACGTGCATAAGAGGAGAGAGAGAGAGAGAGGGTACGCACGAGGTGTGGGACAACCTCTATAAAATGAGAGTGAGGTTGAGAGTTCAAGGATTCTAGGATTTTCGGCAAAAAATCGAGAGAGAGAGAGAGAGAGAGAGAGAGAGAGAGAGGGGTCGGCCATGGTGGTTCCAGGTTGGTGAACAAGGGGTTTCGCGAGTGATTTCAGAGCAAACCAAGAGGTTTCTTGAGTGATCACCACCAGAGAAAGCTATACCTACACATCACCTATCCACTGAGCCAGTGCCAACTCCCATCCGTTACCTGAGTCACTGGAAAAGGTACTGCAAATACCCCTTTGTGATTGCCTTTCTTTGGTTTTTGCATTTTTGCCCCGTTTGGTCCCCGTTTGATCCTCGGGTCAAATGAGACCAAATTGACCATGCCTATATATATGCCTATATGTTTATTACATCCTCTTTGTGGTATTACGTGCTTTGGTTCTCTATTGTATGCCTCGGTTTGATGTTTTTGTTAGCGCACATCATGTGTTCGATAAAATGCTTTGGGTGGTTCAAACCCTTGACTTTGAACTTGCTTTTCATGGCTTTTTTTTGTGTGATTTTGTGGCCATTTCTTGTTCAAATGGATCCTACATGTGTAGCTCTTTGTATTAATATGTTGCGTGGCCCTTAGTTATGATCGATGTGTGAGATATGCCCTTCCAAAATTACCTTGTTGGTCTGATCCGAATCTGGAGATTTTGCCCACGTGTTGGACTTAGTCGAACTTGCCTGTTTTGTGCTCGTTTTCATTATCCTACTCTGAGTATTTTTGGATGATTTTTATTTTATTATGTTCTTGGTACATAGTAAAACACGAAGATATGTTCATTTGCTCTCAGTTCGATTTTTGGGAAAAGTTATGGGATCGAGAATATCCCTTGTTGGCCTAGTTTAAGTTCAAATTTCTAGAAAAACAGTGCAACCCTCCTACTTTGGGATCGGTTTTCTCTCTCACTTTATGTGTTTTGAGCATCATTTTTGCTTGATATTGTTCCTCATATGTAGCTCTTCCCATTGGTGTTTGTTTCTCTCATTGGTGATGATCACAAAGCAAGACAAACATTCAACAATATGCTCCTGTAAATCGGGTTTCTAGGCTGAAATATTTTCTAGGTGTTTGAACCATTCCAGACTTGCTGATGCGGGGTTAGTTTTCTTGGTCATTTTTTTGGGTTATTTTTTGGTTGATCATACTTTCTATGTATAGTACTTTACACTGATACTTTGGATTTGATCTAATTATCTCTATGAATTGAGTTATGGTCCTTGAAAGTCACCTTAGTGACTTGTAAGGTGAGGCTTGAATTTTATTTTTCTGGAAGTTGTGAGTTCGCGTTTGTGGCCTTGGTATAGAGTGCTCCTGTGGAATTATTATAAGTCGCCAAGTGTGTTAGAAACATTGTTTAATTTTGTTTCATGTGGTATTAACAGCTTTTGCTAGTTATTTTTGCACACTAAGATAACTACTCTTGAAAATACCTGAGTGAGCTGTTATTCTACAGGTCTGAATTTCGGTTAAGTATTGGGCTTGCGATTAACCTTTTTCTTAGCACCATTATGATGCGCTTGGATGGTCATTTCCTGAGCCGTCGATCATTTTGGAAATCTGATCATATCTGGTTTCATGTGGTATGATTGGCTTTCCTTGATTTGATTTGAGCGTCAAGATATTTATTCTTGAAAACTGCAAAGTTAGGGGTTGTAATTGTTTTTCTAAGTGTTGGCCTTCAAATGGTTGTTTTCATGACGTTGCCACGAAGCGCTTGGCCAACCTTTTCCCAAGCTATCAACTATTTTTGAAACTCCATTCTACCTAGTCTCGTATGATGTGATCTTTTTTTGCTAATTATTTTCAAGGGCCAAGGTATTTTCCCGACAAAACACTCTATTAGTTGGGCAAATTTTCAAAGTTTCTTTTCCAAAAAAATCAGAAAATGTTAAATAATTCAAAAAATTTACCTAAAGTGGTGACATCTAGACCAACTTGGTTCAGGTCGGGTGACCATGAGGCACAGGTTGGGTCAACCCAGTCCAGATAATAAAAAATATTATAAAATGAAAAAAAATTCAGGAAAATTAGAAAATTCTAGAAAATCATAAAAAATGATTAAAAACATAAAAAGGAAAAAAATGCGAAAATCCCAAAAAAAAAAAGGAAATGGCCACGATAAATTGGGTAAACCTATTTTTGGGTACTTTGATCCCCGATCTTCCCAAAAAATGATAGTTCACTCCTCTAGGCGAATTGTCTTCAATCTTTCTGAAATTGGCCCCAAACCTTAATCACACTTTCGCCGAGCCATTAGGGCTTTACTAGGATGACCATGACCTATCTTGACATATTTTATTTACATCTTTAGTTGCGCACTTACTTCATTGACTGTGATTAATAAGATTAGTTTTTTCGAATTGCATGAACCTAGTTTTAGGCTTACCTCACCTGAAACTTGCATGAAATCATGGTTAGAATAATCACTCGATGTTAGGTATCGAAAGGGTGTTGGTAGAAATACCAACATGACCAAGTCCTCGGATCCAATTTTCTTAGATTCCGTAGAAATATCAAAAGGGCGTTGGTAGAAATACCGACATGATCAAGTTTTTGAATCCAATTTTCTCAAATTCCGTAAAGTCAAACGGTCTCTCCCAACCACTCAATGAGGTACCTGGTCAACCTTCCCAAGAAGGTCCTCTCAATGTTCTAATGCTCACATCGGATATGGACCGAACTGTCGGTGGCGACTCTAATGTTGTCTCCTAAGAGTTCGTATGTGCAAAACAATGTCAGACGATAAACCTGAATTGAAGTGTAGATTAAGTAAACGAAATGTAGATGAATGTTCCAAGCCCAACGAATTCACGTTGTGTCCTTAAGACAAATTTGTTCCCTCACAGGTACTAAAGGTTCTTGGACAATTGCCTCCTAGGATAGAACGGATCGCCTTTTCTATGAAGCAGTACTTCTTCAAAGGAAACCTTCGAACTCAATTTCATAGAATAATCGCACAATAAAGTATGAGAGAGTGTTTGATGAATGCGTGTGTAAAAATGTTCGTTCGAAAAATGAAAATTATAAGAGTCATCACGAACCGAAAGGTTGCGTTCGATCGCAACGAACCGAAAGGTTGCATTTGTTTGTAGATGGTCAAACCAAACCGACCAATGAGCGATCATAAACAGACGTATTCATTTAACAAAGAAAAATTTCAAAGACGAAAAACATGTCTATTTGAACATTAATTCATCATGCATGTTCGGTAAAAATAAAACTAATGGGTAATGGGTTAACTTCCAATAATAATAATAATAATAATAATAATAATAATAATAATAATTGGACCTAGACTCGGGCCCAGCCCAATCCAATCTGAGTTGGCTGACTGGCAGGCGGCGGCGGCGCGTGGACCAACCCGGGTTTGTGTAGGTCCTCTCCCCTCCACAAAAGTGGGGTGCTCCTTGGGGCCCAAACCCATTTGAAAGGTTCCACTAAATAAACCCATCTTCCATCTAATATGAGAGTCTCCATCTACACTTCTCATTCACTTCCCATGGGATTTGAGATCAAAATCCCAATAATCCCCCACATGAATGAGAAGTTCATTTATCATGACTCTTCATGTATGCATGAGATGCAATGTGCGATTATTCCATGAGAGAATGCTGTATTGGGATAAGTAGTCTAAGACTTTGAACTTTCTCTAGTGAGACCTATCGGACTTACTTGGTCAATCAGTGGACTTGATGTCTTTGAATTGTTGACCTTCGGTATAAATCTAGATAATAAGAATCACACAACTATCTCCCAAATAAAGTTGGTTCTCACTGTTGTGTTCGTTTTGCCCATGAACACCGTCTGGTTTCATGAGTGTTTTTAAAAATTCGACCTTACAAATTCTTTATAGAAACAGCCCTCACTTCACACTTACATAGGTAATTTCTGAATATGTGGTATATTATATACGCGAATCAAAATCATTAAAAATTTACGCTTAACGTCTACATGTCAATACTGTCTTCATACGAGAATGAGTAAGAGTTGACAGTAGTCTACATAGCTTGCATAACTTGGTTGTCCCTTTGAAGCTAGATCTTGAGATCTCCAGTCAACTAGGTAGGGTTTCTGCTATGATAACTTAATTTATAGGCTTTAAACCTATTCCCCTTGATGTTTTCACAACCATTTCTTTAGTTAGGCCTTTTATTAATGGATCCGCAATATTATCTTTTGACTTCACATAGTCAATTGTAATAATTTCACTAGAGAGTAGTTGTCTTACAATATCGCGTCTTCGACGTATATGTCGGGACTTCCCATTATACATAACATTACGTACCCTTCCTAGTGCCGCTTGACTATCATAGTGAATACATACAGCCGGTACTAGTTGAGGCAAAGTAGGAATGTTTTCTAAGAAATTCCGAAGCCACTCTACTTCTTTACCGACCTTATCCAAAGCAATAAATTCTGCTTCTATAGTAGACCTCGCAATACAAGTTTGTTTGGATGATTTTCAAGACACTGCTTCTCCACCAAGTAAGAACACATACCTACTTGCGGATTTTGTATCTCATGTGTCGATTATTCAATTTGCATCACAGTATCCTTCAAGTACCGCTGCATACTCTGTGTAATGCAAAGCATAATTTTGAGTATGCTTTAAATAGCCCAATATAAGTTTCATAACTTTCTAATGGTTTTCATTTGGACTAATTGTAAATCGACTTAGCTTGCTCACAGTACAAGCTATTTCCGATTTAGTTCAGTTCATGACATACATTAAATTGCCTAGTATACTAGCATATTCATTTTGAGTCTTACTTTCACAAATGTTCCTTAAAAGATGTAAATTAACATCTATTGGGGTCTTTACTGATACGATGTTTAAATTCTTGCACTTTTCAAGAATCTTCTTAATGTAATGAGATTGAGATTGAGCTAATCTTTTAAATGTCTTATGGATTTTAATCCCTAAAATAACATTTGCGATCCCCATATCTTTCATATCAAATTTACTTGTGAGCATGCGTTTGGTTGCCTTGACAATGCCACTATCATTTCCCATTATGAGCATGTCGTTTACATACAAGCATAAAATGGCAAAATCATTATGAGTGTTCTTAACATATACACATTTATCACACTCATTAATCTTAAAACCATTCAACAACATGACTTGGTCAAATTTAGCATGCCATTGTTTCGGTGCTTGTTTCAAGCAATAGAGTGAGTTAATAAGCCAAAATACTTTCTTCTCTTGTCTTAGAACAATGAACTCTTCAGGTTGTTCCAAATATATTTCTTCTTCAAGATCCCCATTTAAGAAAGTCGTTTTCACATCCGTTTGATGGATTTCAAGCTTATACACCGCTACTATGGCTATTAACATCTTTATAGATGTAATTCTAGTAACAGGTGAATAAGTGTCAAAATAATCAAGACCTTCTCGTTGCTTGTATCCTTTCACAAGTCTAGCTTTATATTTATCAATAGTACCATCCGCTTTCGTTTTTTTCTTGAAAATCCACTTACATTATAGTGGTTTATTACTAGGAGGAAGGTCAACCAATTCTCAAATATGGTTTGACGAGATGGATTCAACTTCACTATTGATAGTTTCTTTCCAAAACGGGGCTTCTGGGGACGTCACAACTTCTTTAAAGGTCAAAGGCTCATTTTCTAACAAATATGTTAGAAAATCAAGTCTAAAAGAATTAGAAGTTCTTTGTCTTTTACTACGTTTAGGTTCATCCTCTATAGGATCACTTCTAAGTGTAGTATCCCGAGGCCTCTGATCCCCCATATTCATTAATTTCTTTATTGACTTATAAATAACATGTCGTAGTCTGCATGCCATAAATTGGGAGTCTCAAGCACATAAGCAGAAGCAACTTTATTTATAGCATCCTTGGATACAACAGTCATTACATTTAACTTGAAAAGACTATCACTAAAGTAACCCTTTCCTACATAGAAGAGTACAAACTTATCAAACACAAACACCAACTTGAAACCATTCTTGCTAAGGAGAGATTCAAACACTAAATTCTTGCGTATGTTTGGCATATGTAGCACATTGTTTAATGTCACTAATTTTCCAAACGTCATCTTCAGAGTAATATTTCCAACGCCTTTAACCTTAGAGGTCGATGAATTTCCCGTGTAGAGTTTTTCATCACCTCCCACAAGCGTGTAAGATGTGAACATCGATTTATTAGCGCATATATGACGAGTTGCTTTAGTATCAATCCACCATTCTTTGAGGTTTCCCACCAAATTACACTCGGATATCATGGCAGCAAGACTGATATCATCAACACCATTGAATATCTGTTCTACCACATTCGCCTCAGTCTTCTTTCATTTCTTGGCTCTACAGTCTTTGGCATGATGTCTAGACATTTCACAATTGTAGCATTTGTCAATGAACTATTTTTGGCCTTGGGTGGATCCCTCTCCAAACTTTTTCCTCTTCTTGTTGGGTTTCGATCATTCTTCAACAACGTTAGCCCTTGAGATCTATAGTTTCCTACCAACTTTCTTCTTGGAAAGTCTATTGTCTTCCTCTATTCTTAATCGAACAATTAGGTCTTCAAGTGATAACTCTTTTCTCTTGTGTTTGAGATCATTCTTGAAGTCTTTCCAAGATGGTGGTAACTTTTCAGTGAAAGCAGCTATTTGAAATGACTCATTAATCATCATACCTTCAACATGAATGTCATGCATGATCACTTGAAATTTTTGAACTTGACTTAAGATGGTTTTGAAATCTACCATCTTGAAGTCTAGAACCCGGTATCTTCTGTTTTGTATTTCTTTTCCTGACTTTCCATAATTCCTTAGCTGTTTTCAACGAACTATAAACATTATAGAGGGTATTGTCCAAATTATTGAAGATGTAGTTGCGACACAGGAAATCAGAATGCTTCCACGCGTCTACTACAACAAACTTTTCCTTGTCTATCTCTCCTTCATCTAACTTAGGAGCGTCCTGTGTGAGAAATCTTACCAGATTCAAAGTGGTAAGGTAAAACAATATCTTTTGTTGCCATCTCTTGAAATCAGTCCCATTAAATTTTTCTGGCTTCTCTCCATGAGTCGAAACGGACGCAATATGCATCATCGATGATGTAGCCATTTCTGTTATGAAATGGAAATTAATGAACACGAGCACACAAAAAAAGAAACAGAATTTGTCTTAACATTGTTGTCTCATAAGAGTTCATATGTGCAAAAGAATGTCAGACGAAAAACTTGAATTGAAGTGTAGATTGAGTAAATGAAATATAGACGAATGATTCGAGCCCAATGAATTTACATTGTATTCTTAAGACAAATCTGTCCCCTCCACCGGTACCATAGGTTCTTAGACAATTGACTCCCAAGATAGAACATATCGCCTTTCTTATGAAACGGTCCTTCTTTAAAGGAAACCTTTGAACTCAACTTCATAGAATAACTGCACAATGAAGTATGAGAGAGTGTCTGTTGAATGTGTGTGTGTAAAAATGTTCGCTCAAGAAATGAGAATTAGAATAGTTCAATGAAGAGTCACGATGAACTGACATGTTACCGATGAGCGATCACGAATAGACATATTCGTTTAAAAAAAATTCAAAGATGAAAAACATAAATGTTTGAACATTAATTCATCGTGCCTGTTCGAAGAAAAATAAAATTGATGGGTAATGGGTTAAATTTAAACAACAACAACAACAACAACAACAACAACAACAATAATAATAATAATAATTGGACCCAGACCGATCTGAGCCGAGTCGGCTGGTGGGCGGGGGACGGCGGTAGCGCGCGTATATGGACCGACCCAGTTTTGTGTAGGTCATCTCCCCTGCACAAAAATGAGGTGCCCCTTGGGGCCCAAACCCATTTGAGAGGCTCCATTAAATAAACCCATCTTCCATCCACCTTCTATCCAATGTGGAATCCTCCATCCACACTTTTCATTCACTTTCTATGAGATTTGAGACCAAAATCTCAACATCTAATTGCATGCACACACTGTATATGTCACATGACCATACCAAGGCTCGAACCCAATTGATAATCAATCGACAAAACAACAAAACTCCTACTGCGATTTGGTATGGGCTTGGGAGGGCTCGTGCCAAAGCCCATTCTCGAAGAAGAAGGAGACGCAAGGCCACTTCCATTCACCCGAAAAACTTCGGGTCGTGACAGTGCTTCCTTGGTAAAATCCCGAATCATCATATTATGTAGAGGAGTGCTCTTAAGATCACTGTTGACACCTGATTTTTAATCATCTTTTCTTTTTTTAAAAACAATAAATAGAAAATCCAAAAGAAATTCATAAAATTGAAAAATCAACTTTGGGGGACCTTGGCCAAGCCTAGGGAACCAATTTTGACCAAAAAATGATTTTCCATATTTTCATTATTTTTCGGTATTTTTATTTTTTAAAATTAATAGAAAATCCATAAAAATTCAAAAAATTCAAAAATCAACTTTAAGGATCTTGGCTGAGCCTAAGGAATCAATTTTGACTAAAAAATAATTTTTCATATATTTGTTTTCAATTTTTAAATATTTTTCAAAAAATTAGGGGGATATTTGAAAATAAAAATGGCATTTGAGGCCACAAAAATATGATGAAATCTGCAAAAAATTAATTTGAAATTGAGGATTACTTTGTTAATCTCATTTTCAGGTTAATTGAAAGAAATGTTTTAGAAAATGCATTTTAGATATGCAATTTTTAATTTTTAAATTTTTAGAGTCGTGACATTGTCCTCTAATAGTTTAAACTTTTTCAATGGCCTAATGGTGCATTTTTTGTTGTTGCGTTCGATTTTTCGAAATCAATTTACTATTTGACGAGTCTCCCTATGAGCAGATACTCTCTCCCTCTTAGGATTGGCGTTGGCCTTTAGCCGTTTTGGGATCCGAATCTATTCTGGTGGCTCTCTCTCTCTCTCTCTCTCTCTCTCTCTCTCTCTCTCTCTCTCTCTCTCTCTCTCTCTCTCTCTCTCTCTCTCTCTCTCTCTCTCTCTCTCTCGCAGCGCCTGATCCATGTTCGAAACCTTCGAAGTTCCTCACTTTGACCATGGTCCTTCCTGATTCTGCCAGAGACTTGTTCGACAACATGTATCATGCTACGGACATGTACATGGAGCTGAATGGAGCTAAGGAGAGGGGGGGCCTAAGCTATTTTCTCCTCGGCGAGGAGGACCAACTCTGGGGGCTCTCGGATTCATGGATCCGAATGGATCATCTCATTTAGGGGAACATGCAGAAGTTGATGAGAAGACCACTGAATCCGCTTGGGAAATTGGCGACTCCATCTCCCATGATCAAGGGTTTTGGCATAGCAAACCCAAACCACCATCACAGCTCACGGCTCAACTCTCTCAAATCCCACGCAGTGGCAACTGTGTCGACACCTCTCTCGCCATCCGTTCGTCCGTCGCCGTCGCTATCTCGGAGCAAATCCTCTCGGCCGCTGTCTGCACAAGGTTTTTCCTTCTTCGCATTCGTCCTCGCTCCTCTGCCGAGCTTGAATCCATCATGATGTGGGTACAAGCACAAGGCAAATGTGCGTATCTACTATTAGTAATTTGAGGAACAACAAGTACAAAGTTTGATTGACCAAAGGATCAAGGAACATTTAGGGGCAAGCAGCACCTTTCCAAGAAGTTGGTGCCGCTTATAATCAACATCTTACGGGTCAGAGGTATCAATCACCTGTACTGCTAACACCTGCAATTCCCATGGGACTGACTATGCAATTGCCCCCTGGATCCAGGCCACCTGTCTTGCCAAAGCCATCACCTAGTGCTCCAGGTATCATGTTAATTTCCAGACTGACTAATATATGAATTTTGATACATGCTGTGAGCAAGTAGCTTCGATGTGTTTTGTTCTATTGATCGACTAGGGGCTACGATTGTCCATTTATGCATTTAGGCTTTTTTTAAGAGATTGAATTTTATTGGTGGAAAGCTTATGACAGCAGTTTGTTGTAGAGTTTTTAGCAAAACCATAGGGTGATATCTGTAACAATAGTGAGCAATGAGGGTTTGCTAGTGTATGTATAGAGCTGATATCTGCATGTTACTTGCATTTTCTATGAATGATGAAGAAAGTTCTATTAAGAGGGTGCTATGGGAGACGTCGTGGGGAAATCCTCAGGGAAAAATAATAATAAAAAAAATAAAATTAATAATAAAATAAATAAATAAAATTAAAAAAAAAATCAAAAGCCTCAAAAACCAGAAGAAGGGTCTATTTAACCGCTCAATTTTATTTTTGACGGTTTTATCCATTGATTTTTTTTAAATGATGATTTTGCCCCTTATGGGCAAATCGTCTCCAAAAAAATCAGAAAAATTCAGAAAAACCTCAGAAATTAGGAAACGGGTCATTTCGACTGACCAATCCTATTTTTGGCGAATTTTCATCCCAATCTTTTCAAAATGACTATTTTGCCCCTTATGGGCAAATCGTCTCCAAAAAATTCTGAAAAATTCAGAAAAATTCATAAATTAGGAAACGGGTTATTTCGACTGACCAATCCTATTTTTGGTGAATTTCCATCCCGATCTTTCCAAAATGACGATTTTGCCCCTTATGGGTAAATTGTCTCGGAAAATTCTGAAAAATCTCAGAAATTAGGAAACGGGTCATTTCGACTGACCAATCCTATTTTTGATTAATTCCTTCCTGATCTTTCCAAAATGATGATTTTGCCCTTTATGGATAAATTATCTCGAAAAATTCAAAAAAAAATCTTAGAAATTGTGGGAAATAAGGAATGACCACATTCAACCGGGTTGACCTGTTTTTACTTTCCGGTCTTTGAAAAAATGACTATTTTACCCTTCTGGTCAGTTTGACCCAAATCTTTTCAAATCATCCCAAATGAATTTTCATGAAATTGGTATCGAAAGGGCGTTAGAGAATCTAGCGTAACCAAGTCCCCGAACTCATTTTCTCTGGTTCGCAGAAATAAATTAGTTATCCCACTAACTTATTTGGGTTTCTAATCGACCTACCAAGAACGATTAGTGGCGACTCCAAATCTTAAAACCAAAATGAAAAATCATTTAAACAAAAATCAAAGTTGCGATTCGGTAGAGCTTGGGAGAGCTCGAGCCAGGTTAGTTAATCTAATTAACCAGATAATCCGTTAACCCGATCGATAAAACTTATTAATATTTTTCGGGTCGCGACAATAACGCATGGTAGTTGGTGATGAATAGAGCTGCTCTAGTACTTCCTTGATGCAAAATCTTAGGTAGAGTTCATTTAAAAAAAAGAAAAAAAAAGAAAAAAGAAAAAAAAGCTACCAAGGCTCTGAGTACCGATGTTCAGGTGAAAAAAAAAGTATGAAAAGAAGAAAAGAAAGGATGAATTGTTTGTGATACATGCCTGAATATGTACTCGTGATGTGAGTCACCTTAGTGGTACTCGAGTAATAGATCTGAGGGGTTCCTTAAAGCCTAATGCCTTGGGCCAACTGGTCCGGGAGTCATTGATTGAAAGCTCGTTACATGGGTATCCACTGGGAATTGATGATGAGACATCCAGAGTCGTGTAGCAATAAATTAAAATGTCTTGCAGTCTCTTAATTCTCAATTGAGCGAAACCTTTGATTAGTAGACGGGGGTTTTTGGGTTGGTTTCTATAAGTTATCATTCTACTTTGTTTTATTGGAATTATGAGGTTGTCAATATCCATGACGTGACGTGCTGAGGGGACTTAATATCTTAACACTAAGATTAATGAAAATGAAAACGCACAGTTTCACAGTTATGAGATGGGTAAAGAGGAAACTTGACCACAAGTTTGAATGCACCATTTCTGAGAATATTAAGGGATTGTTCAAAAAGGTTGATTCGAGTTTTGATTGAGGAATAGTCGTGTCGAGTTTGGCTTTGCGTTTTTCTTTCTGCGTATTTGCTCGAGGACTAGCAAACGTTAGGTTTGGGGGTGTGATAACTCTACAAAAGTAGAGTTAAAGTGCTTCTAAAAGGCTGAAAATGAGAAGCTCTGGGCAGACGTTCTTGCCACCACCACCTGTCATAACTATGGTGGCTGTACCGCTTTTACCGAGCTATATTTTGACAACCGACGCCTAAGGGATGAAAATGCTCGTTTGAAGGAGCGGTTAGAAAAAATTTCCGCCATTGCTACGAAGAATGACGAGGAGCCGTTGGTTTCTGACAGCCCCTATATTCCTCCTCCACTACCTTTCCAACCCTCAAATCAATTCCCAACACAATCAGGTTTTGTTCAAGGAGCGCATGGGAGAACCGATCTCATTGGATCAACATCGGTACCTCCCGAGGGAAGAGACATGCAACACCACGAGTGGAATGGCCTTGAAGGTGAGCTTGTTGCCATGATGAACCAGTTCGACCTTGGCGAAACTCCGAATCTGTAATGAAGTCCATGGTCCGAAGCCGGTGATTATGAATCCTCGGTCATCTGTACCAGATCTAACTCGGAGTTGATCTAATTCTCAAATTAGTCTGTTGGTAGAGAACCCTTAAGGAAAGCAGAACCAATCTCGAATGAATGTATTTCTCATTTCATGCCCAATTCCCCTGCGTGGGATATTTTTTGCTTTCTCGGTATCTAGGGTTAAGCAATGGGGTAATTCTATTTCCTCCCATCAAATGTGCAAATACCGTATTAGAATCATATATGGGACTCCAACTTCATCGAGCAACCCCAGATAGAAATCAAATCTCGTGCCCCAAGCATAATCACAGTTTGGAGAGAAATGATGTGTAAATCGAGAATCGTGGGCTTACTGTTGATCTACAGTCTTGGGTATCGATAAATCCACAAGAAAAGTTATGAAAGGATTTCGGAGGGGCCATCACATTAAAAAAAAAGAGAGAAAAAGAAGAAGAAGAAGAAGACAAACTGAGCGAGAAACAAGGATTTCCCCTTTTGATCAAAAACTGAATGTCGGATTTTCTCCATCGGTAAATCCAATAGCGCTGCCCGTGAAGAGGGACGTCGTTGCTATTGCCAAAGAGAGAACTGGTCCTCATCTGATAGTGAGAGCTCATCTGCAAGAACTCGCAGGAGAAAGATAGAGAGGAAGGAGTTTTCGTGGGAGAGGAATTCAAAACCTTCACCATCAAAGTATCGGTTTTCAAAGCCTGTTACGAGAAGCCATCGACGATCCCGTGATCCCTCAAGTCCAAGAAGACATCCTGAGGCGGTCTCGAGTCGGCAGTCCTAGATCCAGAAATATGTCGAGCATTAGGGAAACGGGCGCATGTTCAACCCTGGTCGAAGTTGATGAAGTTCCTTACCCTGAGGGTCTACTGGTCATGGCCATTGACGGTAATCCAGTCTCTCTGTCAATCCTTATTACCGTATTAAGAAAATGCCGGTATAAGGTTTTAGCTCAAGCAAAAGCGACAAAGGCCTTAGAAGTATTAAGGAGGAGTAGTGACCAGTTTGATATCATCCTCACCGCCATGGTAGGGATTGACATGGATGTTTTCACTCTTTTGGAATTCATTAATTCTGAATTAAACATGCCAGTCGTCGTAATATCGGCAAGCGATGATCAGCAAGCCATAACGAAGGCTGTCTTACACGGGGCCCAAGACGTCATGACGAAACCAGTTAGGGTTCAGATGCTTCAAAACATATGGCAGCACGTGGTGAGGAAGCAATTGCACAACCAAGAGAACAACCATCAAGCCTTCAATATTGTTCCAAGAAACTGGAAAAAGAAGATGAGTTGGTCTCCCGAGCTGCATCGTATTTTGTTAATGCAGTTCAGTAGCTAAGAATCGATTCGGCACGGCCGCAACATATACTAGAAATTATGAAGGTAGAGGGACTCACTAAAGCAAATGTTTCGAGTCATCTTCAGAAGTACAGAAAAAGGGTGAGAGAACACAATGCAGCTCAGAATCAAGAAAACCAAGGCGGGACTGATCCAAGCCTGAACGTCGAGTCTCCTCGCCACCATAAGTTCCACAGGTTAGCATGGGGCGAGCCACTTCCCATCATCAACCAAGCCAGTAGTCGTGCCATCAATCCCCCAGGCGTTAATCAAAGTATCCCCCAGAATCACCCTAATGCTCTTCAAGAGTATAGACCGCAGGGGCAGTATATTCAGATTCCTTAGTTTGAGCACCAACCTGTGGCTAGAATTCATCCCATGATCAGCGCGCCTGCGCAGCCAGAGAATCAGACAAGAAGTTATCCTAAGCGCTTCCACTTCTCTAATCCTCGAATGGAAGGAGTTTTTGGCAGCATGACAGTTGGTGATCCCCACACTTTCTCGAGTAATGATGAAGGCTCCAGCTCGAGAAGTCAAATTGCTCATGGCGAGGACAAAATGAGAAATCTACCGCCAGCATTTGCCAGCAATATTGCCCAATTCGAGCATCAACTGCTGGAAGGTTCAAGAGATTACCCAGATGATGAGCTTACTGCCCTGGTCAACCAGTTTAAGGTTGACAGACATCCGAAGCCATGATCGGAAGCCAGTGATTAGGGACTCTCAAACATCGGTCATCCATGCCTGAACCAGCCCGAGACTAGCTGATTATCGAAGAGCCGCAGGAGAGGCAGAACTGACCTTGAATAAGTGCACCTTTCATTTCATGCTTAATTCCCCTGCGTGTGATATTTCCAGCTTTCTAGGTGTCTAGATTTAATTCAGGGGCAATGGGGTAATTTGTTGTTCATCCCGTCGAATGCGTGCATCCCTTTTTATGCTAGACTCAGGGCGGATCAATTTGTGGCAACGTTGCTGACTGCCATAATGAGAAATGTTGAACGGCCTCATGTAGGGAAATTTCAAGTGTAAAGCCTAGGCGAGCTCGAAGATGGGTAACTGTGTGTCGTTCCAATTTACCCTCAATCGTTGCAAAATGCTAAATTGGATTTGTTCCATTCTCACCCAGGGGATTGCAAATTGCCTCAAGAGTGTCGCAAAATGAAATGACCCAATGGAATGCGATAGGACTCATTTGCCTTGAAGGTAACCTTTAAATTAAAATGAGCCCTCCGGTCCACGGGCCCGATGGCATAGAAAATGATGATGGTCCAAGGCAACCCGAAAGAAAACAAGGCCCAACTAAGCAAAGCACTTATATGGCAAGCTCAAAGTGAAAGGCAACTCGGGACATACAATCCAATCTAGTCCAAATGAAAGAAATTCCTCAATTCAAATTCAATGGAAGTACACACAAGGGTAAACCAGTATCGTATCCAATTCATCATTTCTAACACTAACTAACACGTCTTCTCCTCCATTGTTTGACAGGAAATGTCTAACTTGACATACCCACGGAGAAAATCCCGGGTGGTAAAACTGGTAAAGGAGTTGCGCGAAGCACTCAAGGGTAACTCAGTATCGTGTCCAGTTCATCATTTCTGATACTGGCTAACATGTCTCCTTCCTTTTCACAAGAAATGTTAAACTAACATCTGATACGTCAAAGAAAACAGCCCCAAGGGGCCAAGTTATGATCGCCTGATGCGATCCGTCTGATGAAATAGGGGAAATCAATGGCGAACCCTGGATCGAAAAGAGGCAAAACCAGAAACAAGCTACTCTTCGACTCGGGGAATAGGCCCCCAACGTGTTTGATCCTCCCACACAGCCAGGAGCAATTTCCATACTTGTACATTATATTGCCATATTTGCATGATGTTGACACATTCCATGATTTATGCATGACTGTTCTGCATGTTCAATTTGTCAATTTTGACTGGGGGTATAAACTGTACACGATGCATCGAATGTACAGAATGGGGCATGACAGGACGATGAAAGGCAAGCCATTTCCACATACGTCCTGTATTTAATTCACAGTGAGTTGAGCGGTAGACAGATTCTGCATTCTCCAAGGCAATGGGTTTTCTCGCAAAAGGTACGATAATCGAAGTGAAGGAGGCATTCATTCTCCATTCCAAACACTTCAGGCAACCATTGACAACCCATTTGAACGGTGATTTCATTTCATAACCCTGTCAAGAACCACCCCACACTGGGGCAAAACAGAGGTAGTTCCAACAATATCAGGAGATAAATGGTTAGAAATTCTCTTGCTTGGACTAACATCAATCTTCGAGTGTTTCTTTGCATGATACTCGAATTTTAATTCAAGTGTTTTAGGATGACGAAGAGCATTTATTTTCTCTATCCTACATACTCATCCTTTGCATAACCCAATTGAGCCTGCAAATTCATTTCTCAAGCCCATGTTGGTGATCCTTGCTCATTTCGAGATAACGACGACACCTTCCCCCCAAGGAGCAGAATTGAAGGAATTGGACCAATAGAGAATTCTCGAATTAGCCCATTTCATATGCTAGACGTTCATGTAATGTCTAGTATCATTTGTTGAAAATCATCTTGTTGCTAAAATTCAAAATCACAAGATTGTTAAACAAAAGAAAAAGAAAAACAAGTGTAGCCTAAAGAAAATGGGCCTGCTTCCAAATAAAAGGGAGTCGGGAGTAAGAAAAGCGAAGGCTACTCCAAAGAATCTCGGGCAGAAAAGGCAAAGTGCCTATCAAAAGCAAGGCCAATGCCCATATATCTATAATGAACTTCTGACTTCGAACATACATTTTGAGAATTCCAGAAAGAGGATCCCCAAAGGAGTCAGTTTGCAAAGTGTAAAAGAACTACCACCCCTCAGCCAACGGTGGTATTTATTGAAGACAAATTCAGGAAGGTCAAAGATCGGTGACAAGACTGCAATGATCACCAACACCAAGCCCTTCTCATATATTTTTCTGAGCCAAAACGAGCCCTTTGTTTCTCAGACCCAAATCACGTCCTACGTTATGACCCTTGAAAGTCTCTTCTGATTAGAGCACTTGAATTAATGTAAGAGTTGAATGACTTTAAACATCACTCGAAGAAGTTTGAGCAAGATTATTTTTCTCTCATTTTGCAGGGTTCTTGACTTGTAAACCCAGAGCAGATAATGAAAACTTTTTTGTCAATGGCCTTGACTCGAAATGAGTCCCCTTTGATTAGCCTTTGACCCAGCCCACATTACGGTCCTAATCAAGACCTCCAGATCGGCTTGATCGTATCAATTACGAGATTACTCAGACCCTCGCTAAATGTGATGATGGTAAGGTTGAGTGATTTCTTTTCAAATCCTGCAATCAGGATAAACAAGCCTTTCTCGAGAGTGAAAGAAAGCCCTTTCGGACTGAAGTCCCCATTCAGGTTACATTCAAGGTATTCATGACATGATAACCTCCCTGGACAATTGGAAATGCAAACTCGACAGAATAGTTATGCATGATCCATATTATGAGCATACACATACGGTTTTAATCATTGCAAACTCAACTGAATGGTTTTGCATGAACCGATAAACTCATTGATAAAAATGCTTGCACATGTTACCTCTGACACTGTTTGATAGGTAGTGCATTCTTGATGGTCGAGTTACCCTTCGAGGTCTCGAAATTCATCCAAGGGCTATTGAACAAACAAGTCCTGTTGGCTAATGCTCGCCAAGCATTTTCAGGTGAGTATACCTTCAACCTGAACCTTTCAATTCTGATGATTGTCTGAGTACTCAAACCCATTGCAGTATATAAGGTCATTCAGCGAACAAGCAGACATGATACAATTAGCTGTCTATGCCTCGATCATTAACTCAGAAGATCCAAGTAAGTCTTCTGAACCCTTGCGACTCATGATCAACATGCTCTCATGAAGTCTTCATCAGCTCACGATTGATATAATCTCGTGTTCTCAAACTTTATCAAATCATGATTGACCAACTCTCGTGTTCTTGATCTTTGCCTCATCGGTTTATTCCTAAAGTGATGGAATTATAAAAATTGGGTTTGAGCTTCTGCAGGATTCCTGGTTTCTCCAGATCCTAGAATGGCACCCTTCATGGTAAGTGAAATTGGGTTTGAGCGTCTGCAAGATTCCTAGTCTCCCCAGATCCCAGATTGGCACCTGAAAATCATTTTCTTAATCAATACCTCTTCAGTCTACCCAAAAGGTGACATTTAGGGTATACTGTCTCTAGAGCCCTCCCATTGGAGACCCCAACATGGAATGGTCCATTTTCAAAAGTCCTCTTTATAGGCACCTAAAGTCCTTCCTACAGGCACCCAAAGTCCTTCTTACAAGCAACACAAAAGTCCTTCTTACAGGCACCAAAGTCCTTCTTACAGGCAACCCAAAGTCCTTTTTACAGGTAACCCAAAGTCCTTCTTACAGGCAACACAAAAGTTCTTCTTACAGGCACCAAAGTCCTTCTTACAAGCAATCCAAAGTCCTTCATACAGGCACACAAGGTCCTTCTTACAGGCAACCAAAGTCTTTCTTACAGGCACCCAAAGTCCTTTCTACAAGCACCCAAAGTCCTTCCTACAGGCACCCAAAGTCCTTCTTACAGGCACTAAAGTCCTTCTTATAGGCAATCTAAAGTCCTTCCTATAGGCGCCAAAGTCCTTTGTACAGGCACCCAAAGGTCCTTCCTACAGGCACCAAAGTCCTTCCTACAGGCAACCAAAAGTCCTTTTTAGAGGCACCAAAGTCCTTCCACATGCACCAAAGTCCTTCCTACAGGCACCCGAAGTCCTTCCTACAGGCACCCAAAAGTCCTTCTTACAGGCACACAAAAGTCCTTTCTACAGGCACAAAGTCCTTCTTACAAGCATTTTCATGGGGCGACCCACCATACGGGTCAAATCTTAATCACTGGAATCCTTTCATTAGGAACTCTGCCATGGGGTGACCTACCACACGGGTCAAATTTCAATCAAATTTTAATCAGTAGAATCCTTTCATTAGGAATCTACCATGGATTGACCTACCATACGGGTCCAAGTTCGACCACCCTGAGGTTTTCTTGCAACGAATCCTTAGGTTCCTAAAGCATGCGTGTCAGGCAACTACCACACAACGGGCAGGTAAGTGCCAGGTAAACTCTCCTCTTTGCCTATCCCTCACCGCATGAAAGTCTCCTCAAACTGGGTCTAGATTGGAATTTACATAGAGAGGTATTGGAGATCAAATGTCACGACTCTTTGTATTTTATTATGTTGAGTCGATCAGGATTCAGGTGTCATCTCGTCTGTGAAATAAACCTCTGCCGAGCTTCCTTTCAAAGAGGGGCAGCTGTTGACACCTGATTTTTAATCATATTTTCTTTTATTAAATTAATATAAAATCCATAAAAATTCATAAAATTGAAAAATCAACTTTGGAGACCTTGGCCAAGCCTAGGGAACCAATTTTGACCAAAAAATGATTTTTCATATTTTCAGTATTTTTATTTATTTTTTTTATTTTCGAAAATTCATAGAAAATAAAGAAAAAATGAGAAAATTACAAAATCAACTTTGGAAGCCTTCGCCAAGCTTAGGCTACCATTTTTGAACAAAAAAAATAATTTTTCTTATCTTTTTCATTTTTTAATATTTTAGAAATTAGGTAAATAGTTGAAAATAAAATTACATTTGAGGCCGCAAAAATATGTAAAAATAGTCAGTATTTTCTTTTAATTTTATCTTCATTTTTGGCCAAAAAAAATCTAAAAAAATTGATTTGAAATTAGGAATTACTTTTTTAATCTCGTTTTTAGAATAATTGAAAAAAAAAGAAAAGTTATAAAAATTTTTATTTTAGTTCTAAAATTTCCATTTTTGTGCATTTCTGGAATCGCGACATCGTCTTCTGATAGTCCAAATTTTTCGATGCTTAGTGGCGTAAACGCTTGACGCGGTTTTGCTTCGACTACCGACTTTCATCCTCACAGGTGATAATTCTTGAATTTGTTTGCTCTCTCGCTGATCATCTCGGAGCATCAACCAAGCATCACTAACAAAGCAGTATCTCTGTGGATCCTTGGCTACTCCTGATAGCTACTACCGCCATCACGCCGTGGTTGTGGCCTCTTTGTGTTGGTGAAGCGTGAGAGTTTTAAGTGACATTCTGCACAACTGCATAATTTGGACTATGTTCGGATATGGCGCGGACCGATGGGCATGAATTGCTCATGATAATTATTTCCGGTGATATATTCGTACCTTCTAATCAACTGGAACTTGCTGGAACCAAATGCTGACCTACTGTTCGCGATTTCATGGTGAAAGTTCAACCTCAACTTGAGAGGTCAAAGACGAGGCAAATTGAAGGAAATGTCTGGGAACTCATCAGCCAAAATTAGCCCTTCACCTGTCCTAGAACGTCGAAAACCTCATGACGAAGGAAAAATAACTGTCAAAGGCAAAGAAAAAACACACAGGGCACTTTCGGTGGATTTTCTTTCGGCAAAAGGAGTATAGAATCGGATTCGATATTACATAAAAAAAAATAATAACCCAAGGAGAGGCCGGTAGCATGATGAGGTCAGGAGAAAAGAAAGTAAAAACCACTCAAATGTCTCTAGCCCACTAACGAAAAGCAGGAGGACAATGCATGGGAAGGTGGGCTGACATAAACAAGTCTAGGGGTTGGCTTCAAAAAGGGCTCTAGAGATTGGAGGGATGGACGATTGATCTTGGACAGCAACTGAGAGAGGATAATGAGCCGACAGAGTATCGATTGAATAAAAAATGGGAAGAAGTGGAGGACCGAGGGAGGTCCACTTGCAAGAGGGTGCGAAGAGCACTCAGAAACGGGGGGCTACCGCTTGGACTTGGGGAGAAGAACTTTGACTACCTCGGGAGGAGTTCTGCCAAGGATTAGGTGGAGGATCTTGGACTTTCAATTGAGGGGGGGACAACTGAGTTTTTTTCGGAGGAAGAGGGGAAAGAAAATAGGCATAACTCCGGGGTCTGAAGCGACCTTGGGGGTTCTGTAAAGGATGTGTTTGATCCAGCTCATCATCTCATTCTCCATGGTGTTTCACCGGTTAGAGATATTCGTCGAATTCACCGTAAAGCTCGTCTATCATTTCCGTCCTTCTCCATGAATCCCCCGAAAAAAAAACAAAAAAACAGCCCCCATTTTCTCAAAATCCCAACTTTAACCCACCACCGTTAGTGGTCGTCGGATCCGCGGGCGCGAACCAAGTCGTTTGCCGCGGCAAGTTGCATTATCTCACTTATTTCTTGGGCCAAGTTTGTGAGGACGTTCACGGGAATTTGATTTCTCTAACATTCGAGGATAGTGGGAGTCAATCTCGATCATCATTGGCGTTGGGACCAACATGTGCACTTGGCCTAAGGTTTTGCCAGATGAATACTCAGGGCTCATGAAGAAAAGCAATCACAGTTTGTTCCAGCTGGAGGGTTGGCCGAACCCGAGTTGAGGCTAATCTACTCGACGGAGCCATTCTTCTGTTCAGGTTAATTTGAAAGCATCCAGCATGCAAAACCACGATGAGAACATGATGCATCCATGGGTTTTTACTTGGGGTCAGAGATTTGAAATCCCTGATGAAACTATGACTTCTCGAGACTTCCCACGTGTGGAACAGGAATTAGACCATCTTGATTTATCGGAGCAACTATTGTCAAGGCAACTTCAACTGCACTAGACCACCAAGAGCTCATGGAGAGGTAGCGCATTTACGGCTATTTCCTCCACCATTATTGGTGGCATGATTTTGGGCCAATCATTTTCAAACCTCAAAAGGCTCAAGCTTATACGCATGTAAAGCTAATACTTGGGGGCAACATTCACAGATATGGATATGTGGTTCTTCTACTCTCTCCATGGGCCGGTTAGAGTGAAAGTAAAGTTAATCGACGTTAAGCTGAGGAGAATAGGTCAACATGTGGGAGACCGGGAGCACGTAACCCTACGAGCAATTTAAATGGACACCCTCTGAATGTGCATGCCGACCTCCACTCTAGCACTTCACCAGTAGCGGAACCCAATACGGAAGCTCCGTGGAAGAGTCTCCGAGCACCCATTAACACAATCTCTTTTAGTCTTGTGGAGAAGGTCATTCTGGTAGCGATGTTCCTCATCATGGCTATCTTCGACATCTATTTAGACCGACAACTCCCTATCCGTCCTCATCATCTGAAGAACATCATGCGACTGAGGTTTCATTGGAAGCGGGACAACCCCAGAAGCTTGCGAACCAAGACCAGCACACGTCAATCTGAAGGAAGGAAATAGTGGAGTGCCTGAAGTGCAGATGAAGAAAGTGGTTGGCTTAATGGATCTGTACATAGCTAAAGCAGCGCCTGATCCATGTTCGAAACCTTCGAAGTTCCTCACTTTGACCATGGTCCTTCCTGATTCTGCCAGAGACTTGTTCGACAACATGTATCATGCTGCGAACATGTACATGGAGCTGAATGGAGCTAAGGAGAGGGGGGGCCTAAGCTATTTTCTCCTCGGCGAGGAGGACCAACTCTGGGGGCTCTCGGATTCATGGATCCAAATGGATCATCGTCATTTAGGGGAACATGCAGAAGTTGATGAGAAGACCACTGAATCCGCTTGGGAAATTGGCGACTCCATCTCCCATGATCAAGGGTTTTGGCATAGCAAACCCAAACCACCATCACAGCTCATGGCTTAACTCTCTCAAATCCCACGCAGTGGCAACTGTGTCGACACCTCTCTCGCCATCCGTTCGTCCGTCGCCGTCGCTATCTCGGAGCAAATCCTCTCGGCCGCTGTCTGCACAAGGTTTTTCCTCCTTCGCATTCGTCCTCGCTCCTCTGCCGAGCTTGAATCCATCATGATGTGGGTACAAGCACAAGGCAAATGTGCGTATCTACTATTAGTAATTTGAGGAACAACAAGTACAAAGTTTGATTGACCAAAGGATCAAGGAACATTTGGGGGCAAGCAGCACCTTTCCAAGAAGTTGGTGCCGCTTATAATCAACATCTTATGGGTCAGAGGTATCAATCACCTGTACTGCTAACACCTGCAATTCCCATGGGACTGACTATGCAATTGCCCCCTGGATCCAGGCCACCTGTCTTGCCAAAGCCATCACCTGGTGCTCCAGGTATCATGTTAATTTCCAGACTGACTAATATATGAATTTTGATACATGCTGTGAGCAAGTAGCTTCGATGTGTTTTGTTCTATTGATCGACTAGGGGCTACAATTGTCCATTTCTGCATCTAGGCTTTTTTTTAAGAGATTGAATTTTATTGGTGGAAAACTTATGACAGCAGTTTGTTGTAGAGTTTTTAGCAAAACCATAGGGTGATATCTGTAACAATAGTGAGCAATGAGGGTTTGCTAGTGTATGTATAGAGCTGATATCTGCATGTTACTTGCATTTTCTATGAATGATGAAGAAAGTTCTATTAAGAGGGTGCTGTGGGAGACGTCGTGGGGAAATCCTCAGGGAAAAATAATAATAAAAAAAATAAAATTAATAATAAAATAAATAAATAAAATTAAAAAAAAATCAAAAGCCTCAAAAACCAGAAGAAGGGTCTATTTAACCGGTCAATTTTATTTTTGACGGTTTTATCCTTTGATTTTTTTTAAATGATGATTTTGCCCCTTATGGGCAAATCGTCTCCAAAAAAATCAGAAAAATTCAGAAAAACCTCAGAAATTAGGAAACGGGTCATTTCGACTGACCAATCCTATTTTTGGTGAATTTTCATCCCGATCTTTTCAAAATGACTATTTTGCCCCTTATGGGCAAATCGTCTCCAAAAAATTCTGAAAAATTCAGAAAAATTCATAAATTAGGAAACGGGTTATTTCGACTGACCAATCCTATTTTTGGTGAATTTCCATCCCGATCTTTCCAAAATGACGATTTTGCCCCTTATGGGTAAATTGTCTCGGAAAATTCTGAAAAATCTCAGAAATTAGGAAACGGGTCATTTCGACTGACCAATCCTATTTTTGATTAATTCCTTCCTGATCTTTCCAAAATGATGATTTTGCCCCTTATGGGTAAATTATCTCGAAAAATTCAAAAAAAAATTTCAGAAATTGTGGGAAATAAGGAATGACCACATTCAACCGGGTTGCCCTGTTTTTACTTTCCGGTCTTTGAAAAAATGACTATTTTACCCTTCTGGTCAGTTTGACCCAAATCTTTTCAAATCATCCCAAATGAATTTTCATGAAATTGGTACCGAAAGGGCGTTAGAGAATCTAGCGTAACCAAGTCCCCGAACTCATTTTCTCTGGTTCGCAGAAATAAATTAGTTATCCCACTAATTTATTTGGGTTTCTAATCGACCTACTAAGAACGATTAGTGGCGACTCCAAATCTTAAAACCAAAATGAAAAATCATTTAAACAAAAATCAAAGTTGCGATTCGGTAGAACTTGGGAGAGCTCGAGCCAGGTTAGTTAATCTAATTAACCAGATAATCCATTAACCCGATCGATAAAACTTATTAATATTTTTCGGGTCGCGACAATAACGCATGGTAGTTGGTGATGGATAGAGCTGCTCTAGTACTTCCTTGATGCAAAATCTTAGGTAGAGTTCATTTAAAAAAAAGAAAAAAAAAGAAAAAAGAAAAAAAAGCTACCAAGGCTCTGAGTACCGATGTTCAGGTGAAAAAAAAAGTATGAAAAGAAGAAAAGAAATGATGAATTGTTTGTGATACATGCCTGAATATGTACTCGTGATGTGAGTCACCTTAGTGGTACTCGAGTAATAGATCTGAGGGGTTCCTTAAAGCCTAATGCCTTGGGCCAACTGGTCCGGGAGTCATTGATTGAAAGCTCGTTACATGGGTATCCACTGGGAATTGATGATGAGACATCCAGAGTCGTGTAGCAATAAATTAAAATGTCTTGCAGTCTCTTAATTCTCAATTGAGCGAAACCTTTGATTAGTAGACGGGGGTATTTGGGTTGGTTTCTATAAGTTATCATTCTACTTTGTTTTATTGGAATTATGAGGTTGTCAATATCCATGACGTGACGTGCTGAGGGGACTTAATATCTTAACACTAAGATTAATGAAAATGAAAACGCACAGTTTCACAGTTATGAGATGGGTAAAGAGGAAACTTGACCACAAGTTTGAATGCACCATTTCTGAGAATATTGAGGGATTGTTCAAAAAGGTTGATTCGAGTTTTGATTGAGGAATAGTCGTGTCGAGTTTGGCTTTGCGTTTTTTTTTCTGCGTATTTGCTCGAGGACTAGCAAACGTTAGGTTTGGGGGTGTGATAACTCTACAAAAGTAGAGTTAAAGTGCTTCTAAAATGAGGAAAATTGAGTTTAGTCGTTCCATTTTTATTTAGTTTTAATTGTTTTTGCTTTAATTTAATATTTTGGTTGTGGTTAGATGATTTTTATATTAATCCTCATGTTTTCATGCTCGAGTTTCTTAGTGTGGTCTTGCTATGTGTAGGTGTGATGAGGAAGAATGAAGTGAAGAGCATCAGTGAGAAGTTTTGAAAAACTGCAGCCTTAAAGTCGCTGAAGACAGAACCGAGATGGATGCATCCATCCTAGGCGGACGCATTCATCTGCACGCAGTCAAATATGCGCGACGCGCGATTTTTCCCTTGTTGCCACAGCATTAAGATTTTATCCTATTAGAATATTCTGTTTTGATATTTTAGGATTTGGTTTTCTTATTTTAAGGGCTAAAAGAAGATTATTCTTGGAGGATATCTTAGGAAAATCTTAGGGGCTTTAAATAGGAAAAAGGAGATAACCCTAAGAGGGGATCACCTTTTGAAGTGAACTTCGACTGGGGGGCGACTGCATTCTGAAGAGGAGGAGAGAGGAAGACAACGTGGAGTGACAGCTAGGGTTCTAGACGAAAATCAAGATCAAAGGAGGCTAATCTTCAAGTCGGAAGACCGGAAGACAAGATTCCCTATTTCCTTTCTCTTTTTCTTATGTCGTTCTTCATGTTTTCTTCGAGAATGGTGATATTTGATTTCCCCATCATGAACTAATTTATTCTTCTAGGACTATGACGGAACCTCGTGTTCCTATGTGTTTCATGAACTCCTTTGCTTAATGTTAATTGAATTCCTCCAATTGTTTATCCTTGTTGTTCTTAATGCATGTTGATTGATTGGCCACCAATTAGCATAGATTCAATAATCTAGGGAGACTCGGGAGAGTAGTCTAGATTTAGATCACGACTTGGATAACCTAAGTAGTCTAAGTGTTGGAAAACCAGACTAGTGTGAAGGATAGGGATATACCGGAACGCCTTAGGTAACCAATTAGGATTGAAACATAATGGGTCACTACTAATTCACTTGCCTAGGAATAGAGTGAGTAATTCGATACCGGTGATACGTTTTCTTACATTCGGAAGAAGTATGAGGAGATATTAGAATCCTAGGTTAGCAATTGGATGATTCGATAGCATTAGAGAGGGAGGGATTGAATACATATGTCGCGAGGGGAAGTTATATGTCCTAGATCTTTTCGCTATTGATTGTTGCATTGTTATTTCTCGTTTATCATTTTTTTTAATTCGACTATTTCAATCTTATTTTCAACTTGACCTCGAGACGATTGCCGAGAGCAACGTTAAGAGAATTTCGTGGTATGATTCCCTGTGGGTTCGACCTTTGCTTACCCTTGCTATATTTTAGTTAGGTCGGATAAGGATTTATTTTTGTTGCGTTGACGCTGCGCATCAGAGCCCATGGAGCCTGGCCCTTCCGCCAACGATGTCCAAGATCTTAATAAAGATAAGGACAACAACGGTAAGGGTCAAAAGAAGCGTTACCGCGCCATACTAAGGAGCAAGTACAAAGACTTGACGATTTCTTCAAAACATGCCCTATGCCAGACGGCAAACAGAAAATGGAACTGAGTCAAGAGCTAGGACTTGAACCTTTGTCAATCAAGTTTTGGTTTCAAAATAGGCGAACCCGAATGAAGACTCGTCATGAGCACAACGAAGCCGAGCTTCTAAGAGCTGAAAATGAAAACCTCCAAGCGGAAAACAAGATGTATAAAGAGGCTTTTGACTCTGCCACCTGCCCCAACTGCAATAGCCTCCTCTCCTTCGATGAAATGCATGATCTAAGGATCGAAAATGCGCGTTTAAGAAGTGAGTTAGACCAGTTTATAACAGGATCGAGTTCTGTTGAAGCAGGGTACAAAAAGACCAATGCTACTGGATCAGCATCGATACCTTCCGAGAAAGAGGGGACAGATCACCACCAAGCGGACATTGACGATGATCTTTTCGCCATAGTCAACCAGTTTGATATCGGTAAAGCATCGGGTCTGTAATGTACATGTTCAGCTAGTGACCACCAGACCTTTAACATGGTCGATGCATATCAGATCTGAAGCGAAGCTAGCTAATCACCAAAAGACCCGCAAAGGAAGCCGAGCAGATCTTAAATGAATACATAAGTTTTATTCCCTGGCGGGGGATGTTATCTACTTTTATCAATGTCTTGAATCTATGTAAAAACAAGAAGTAGTAAACTTTCTCCCTCTTATTAAATACACGGATCCGTCGCTTCACCAAACCTGGGGAGGAATTAATAGCGAGTAAAAATCCACGTAAACTCGAAGGTTAGTTCCGTATCGTTCCAATTTACCCTCAAGTGCTCCAAGTTTTAAAATTAGGCCCATTCTATTCTCAGGAGTTTGCAAATTGACCCGATAACGGTTATGCCCAAATGTGAAGTCCTCATATTGAAGGAGACTAGGGGCAAATCAACTCATAGACATTATTGCAAAACGGACAGATTCGAACAAAGAAAAGCACAAGCAAAAGATACAAGCAATTTCAAAAATGGGTAATTCTGTATCGTTCCAATTTACCCATAAACGTCTTGAGTTTTGAATTGATTTATTCTGTCTTAACAGGGACTGTAGATTGCCTTGAAAAGAACCGTAACGTAGAATCGCCCAATGCAAACTAGCAAGACCACGCCATCTCAACGGTTAACTCTTAAAAGAAAGCCTCCATGGACACCTACGGTCCAATGGGCCTGATAGCATGGGGAATGACAATGGTTCGAGACGTCCCGAGTTTGATCCTCGAGGATGGAAATGTTGTAAATATTGTAAATGAATAATACAACCTTTTTGCACATTTCTTTTTGTAAAAGGAAACAGAAATACTCAACGAGCGATACCAAAATCGATACTCTATCACAACCTTGGCTCTAATGGTGAAATGCCCATCGAAAGTGAAGATAAACTCGATCCGGTGAAGCTGATAAGAGACTCATGCAAGGCATTCAAGATGAAGGGTAAACCAGTATCGTTTCCAATTTATCCCCTCCAATATCGGCTAACATGTCTCTTTTTCTTTTGACAGGAAATGTTGATACTAACATTTAACAGGTCGAAGAAAACAACCCCAAGTGGTAAAGTTATAATCATATAAAGAGATCCATTCCGATCAAAATGGGGCAAATTGATGGCTACCCTTAATCGAAAAGAAGGCGTTCGATTGACAACCATGACGGTTATTAATATTGAAAAGGCCCAAATGCTGTGTAGGGGCAAACTCAGATACGTGCCATTCCTCGACTTAAGGGATGGACTCTCGATTTGCTCGATCTGCCCGCGTATCCAGGGGCAATTCAAATTCACCAATTTTCTTCCATACTTGCATTTTTGGTAAACACGTGTGAAGCTGAAAACTGCTACATCTGCATTGCATTTACACATGCCATGATTCATGTATGACTATTTGTATGTTTAATTTTGCCAATTCTGGCTTGGGACATAAACTGCATATGATGCATCGAATGTGTAGAATGGGGGGCATGACAGAATAATGAAAGGCACCCTGTTTCTATACACGTCCTATATCCACCGTGAGTTATGTGCCAAATAGGTTCCGTATTCCCCAAGGCGATAGGTTTTCTCGCAAAAGGTACAATAGCCGAAAGGAAAGAGGCATTCATTTCTATATCCTAAACACTACAGGTGATCATCGACAATCCATTTGAGCGGCGGTTTCATTTCGTGACCCCTGTCAAGAACCACCCCACATCGGGGTCAAATGGAGGTTGTCCCAGCAAATGAAGCGAGGTAAATTGTTAGAAATTTTCTTGCTCGGACTAACATCAATTTTCGAGTGTTTCTTTACTTTCAGCCTCGTACGATAACTCAAGTGCCTTAGGATGACAAAAAGCATTCGTTTCTCTATCCAATACACTCATATCCTTTGCACCACCCAATTGAGCCTGCGTATTTATTTCTTAAAACCCTGTTGGTGATCACCGCTAATTCCAAGATGAAGATGGCACCACCTTAAAGCAGAAGAACTCAGAAGAAGTAGATCTACATAGAGTTCCCGAGTCAGCTCTTTAAGTGCGCTACATCTTTGATATGTACCTGTATATGGCACAAATTTTGGAAATTCCCTTTTCTAAACAGAACAGAAAAGACAAAAAGGCAAAAAAAAAATAGGATCAAAAGAAGAAAAGCCAGTCCCTAGGCATGAAAAAGCAAATCGCTAGTGAAAAGCAAGGCCAATGCCCATTCAAACCAATGTAAATCTCCAATGGGATCTGGTTGTAAAAGGAAACTCTTTGAATGAGTCAAATACCATCCTTAGATAACAATGGTATTCTCTAAGGACTGTTCTAGATGGGCCGAAACTGCGACAAAGATGTGATGATCACCAATGTCAAACCAATCTCATGTATCTTCTGGGCCAAAATAAGCCTTCTTTAGTCCCCAATCCCAACCTACTTTACAACCTTTCAAAGTCTTCTCTGATTAAGGCACTTGAATTAACGTGGAGTTGAATGATTCAAGGTATTGCTCGAAAAAGTACGAGCAAGACTATTTCTCTTTCATTTTTGCAGGATTCTTGACTTGTAAACCCAAAGCAGATGATAAAGAATTTTTTTCAACGACCTTGGCTCAAAAGAGTCCCCTTTGGTAAACCTTTGACCCAGCCTACATTACGGTCCTAATTAAGACCTCCAGATCGGCTTGATCGTACCAATTGCGAGATTGCTCCTACCCTTGTTGAATGCGATGATAGTGAGATTGAGTGATTTCTTTTCAATCCTGCAATCAAGATAAACATCCTTTCTAGAGAGTGAGAGAAAGCCCTTTCGGACTGAAGTCCCCAATTCATATTATATTCGAGGTATTCATACTGTGATAACCTCCTTGAACAGAATTGTTAGTGCGAACTTGACAGACTAGTCATGCATAATCCGCATCTTGATTGATTGCGTCATGAGTTATTACACAGAATGCTTCTAATCACTGCAAACTTTGCTGAATCAATGAACTCATTGATGAAAATGCTTATATGTGTTACCTCTGACACTGCCTGACAGGTAACACATTTTAGATGTTCAAGTTGCCTTTCAAAGTTTAGAAATCCACTCAGCAATTAGTGAATAAACAAGCCTGGTTGTCAAGAAATCGCTAGGCAGTCTTCTAAATCCTTAAGTAAGTATATCTTCAACTTGAATCTTTGAATGAATTCTGACGATTGCCAAGGTGCTCGAATCCAGTGCGGCACATACCGGTATCCACCTTCTCCAATGAAGCATGATTCGTCTCAAAAACAGAAATGTTCGAGATGTTTTGATCTTTACCTCTTTAACTTATACTTGAGCAACAAGAGAATATAAATTGGGTTTGAGCTTCTGCAGGATTCCTGGTCTTCCCAGATCCCAGAATGACACCCTTCATGATAAATTAAATCGGGTTTAAGCTTCTGCAGGATTCTTGATCTTCCCAAATCCCAGAATGGTACCCTTCAAAACACAAAGTCCTTTCTACAAGCACTCCAAAGTCCTTCTTACAGGCACCAAGTCCTTCCTACAGGCACCAAGTCTTTCTTACAAGTACCAAAGTCCTTCTTACAGGCACTAAAGTCCTTTCTACAAGCACCCCAAAGTCTTTTCTACAGGCACCCCAAAGTCCTTCCTACAGGCATTCCAAAGTCCTTCCTACATACACCCAAAGTCCTTCCTACAGACACCCAAAGTCCTTCCGACAGGCACACCAAAAGCCCTTCCTACAGGCACACCAAAAGCCCTTCTTACAGGCACCCAAAGTCCTTCCTACAGACACACCAAAAGTCCTTCCTACAGGCACCCAAAGTCCTTCCAACAAGCATTCAAAGTCCTTCTTCTAGGCAACCAAAGTCCTTCCTACAGGCACCAAAAGACCTTATTGCAGGTAATCAAAAGTCCTTCTTACAGGCACCAAGTCCTTTTTATAGGCATTTCCATGGGGTGACCCACCATACGGGTCAAATCTTAATCCAATTTTAATCAGTAGAATCCTTTCACCAGGAATCTGCCATGGGACAACCTACCATACAGGTCAAATCTCCATCAAATTTTAATTAGTAGAATCCTTTCATTAGGAATCTACCATGGGTTAACCTACCATACGGGTCCAAGTTCAACCACCCTAAGGTTTTCTTATAACGAGTCCTTAGGTTCTCATTCCATTTTTAATAGAGCATTCATGCCAGGCAACAGCCATACAATGGGCAGGTAAGTGCCAGGTAAACTCTCCTCTCTGCCACTCTATCACTGCATGAAAGCCTCCTCAAACCGGGTCTCGATCGGAACTTACTAAGAGGAGTATTGGAGAACAAATATCACGACTCTTTTTTATTTCTTAGGTTGAGTCGATTAGGATTCAGGTGTCAATTTGTCTTTGAAATGAACCTCTACCGAGCTTCCTTTCAAATAGGGGTAGAAGTCCATAAGATTAGAAGTGACTAAAAGCTATTCTCGAGACGTCGAGAATATATGTGACAGGTCTTCAGTCAATACACGATCTTTAAATGGTTCCTAGTCAATGGTTCAATGAATGGGCATTATTGAACCCCTTGAGACTGGTACGTTTCTAGGAACTTCGTTGTTGAGTATCAGATGCTCAATGGGGATGACGAGTCACAAGTCATTGGACATTAGATGTCCGAGTTGGAAACGCCGGTGCTCGTCGAGGACGAGTTCACTGAGCGTGACACACAATGAGCGATTAGCAAGCATAGAAAGCTTCGCACCGGGTCAACGTCTAATCGCTCAGGCTTTGGTGTGTAAGTGATCCTCAGACCTAAGGCACAATGCTGGCTTGTGTGTTGGATGGCTATGGTTCACAAGTGCGCATATTGGCAGGTCGTCGATCTGCCTTTGTACTTGATGGTCATAGTCATTCGCATATGAAGTCAAAGGTGTGCGCAACAGTGGAATCTGTCTCCTTGCTATGCGAAGCGAGGTTGTTGTTCTATGCGATCTACTCGTGACGGTGCATTGGAAAATCCTCGGCCGGGGTAGAAGAGATTGTCTCGTGAATGCATGTCAGATAGATTGAGGCATATGATCGAATTTGTAGGCTTGACAATTCCATGGCCTTCGTTCAATCGAGACAAGGTTAAGATAGAAGGATTGAATTACACTATAAGCCAAAGCGGACAGGTTCATTCATGTTCTCGTAACATTCGTACTATCTGGGTAGCCATGATATGTTGCTAGACATCACTCATGGCTTGTGAGACCCAGAGATTGAATGGGACAGTCAGTTCTCTTGGAGATACTCATTTGATAGTATAAGTCTCACTGCCAGCTCACTGGTGAACTTAGGGATGTCACACACCATAACCGATGCGTGGCGACATTAAATATGGAAGATGATATTGCAAAGGCATTTGCAATTAACTATTGAGATAGTCAAATAGAAATTAGTTCAAATTAGATTTGATTCTAATTTCTAATCATGAACGGACAAGCGTTAATGCAAGCGCTGCGCAAGCATGATGTCATATAGATGATAGCATTGCACAAGCGCTGCACAATCGCTGATGCAAGCGCTGATACAAGCGTGATGTCTTCTTGATGTTTGTCTGCACGGATCATGAGATGATGAGATAAGATTTCTTATCCTCTAGAAAAATCTAAGGATAAGATTTCTTATCCAGAAATTCTAACGGATAAGATTTGTTATCCGATAAATGTATGAAAAATGAGGGAACCCCATCTCCTATAAATAGAGGTTTGGGGTAAATGTTTAAGAGGTTTTAGAGACAACCCTAAAGTTCACCTATCCTCGTGTGAGTTTCGTGCCGCTCTTGTGACCGAACCTAGGGAGTTTTGAACTCCCGTTTCACCGAGAACGACTAGAGGGTCGTGAGGTTGTTCGTGATAAAGAAATCGAGCTCTGTTCGTCGTTTCTCAAGGGTTACTAGCACGATCGAGGAACGAACGTGCGCGAGTTTCATCTTTCGTCGCCACGCGTCCGGTGGTGTGTCTGAACTAGAGGTTCGGCATTTGACGAACTTTGAGAACATGAGAACGAGCCCATCCAAGCTTTGGCTCTCAAAGTGAGCCTGAAACCCCCTTGATGTGTGATTTAGATTTTCGATTACAATGCACGAGATACCTTAAGACGATCGAGGCGTGTAGAATCGCATGCTTTCGCTGTTTTTATCTATATTTGAATAAAATTGATTGTTATTTCTCCGTGCGCCACCCGCGAGGGAATACAAGATTCCCAACACATATTACCATCGCTTGAAGCCTCAACATTAATTCCTTTACCCTTGGACTTAGGACAATCCTCTTTGTAGTACCCTACTTGTCGGAGTGATAACATCAACAATTCCAAATATTGGATCTCGGTTTAGAATAGCTCTTTCATCTGCTACTTCCAGACTCTCTTCATTTGTCTCTACCTCGAATAACCAAACCTTACGCCATAATTTGCGCTAAGTTATCTTCTTGTAACTTCTTTTTCCACTCCTCCGAAAAAAAAACAAAAAAAAATGAACTTTACCTCTTTCAAGGTAATCGTAGTACGCCCTGTGGAAGCGAATTAGTAAAGTGCTCAAAAGCACCCGATAGAGATATCAACAACATCATACTTTGTTTTACATCAGGCAATGCCTCATTGACGTTCACCAAGTCTTATGAGTTTGTTGAACTCATCTACATGGTCTTTGATGAATGTGTCTTCAACCGTTCGAAAATGAAACATCATTTTTTAGCATATATCAGTGATTGGTAAAACCCTTTGTTAGATATGACTCAAGTTTTGCCCACAACGCTATGACATCCTTCTCTTCAGTCACTTCAATCAATACCTCAACTGACAAATTCAACAAGTTTATATTTTTTGCTTTCTCCATCAATTCTACTTTATCGGCCTCTTTAATGGTTACTAACAATTTATTCTTCTCATCTAATGCCTTTGCCAAACCTTGGGTTATTAACAACACATGCATCTTAATATTTCATAACCCAAATTTGCTCCTCCAGTTGAACTTCTCAATCTTAAATTTTGCTCCAAATAGAATTCTAATATCAAAATTCCTAGACAATAACCAGACAAAAATCAACTCTAGAAACCTTAATTTTAGCTCTAATACCAATTGTTGGAAGCGCACATTAGAAACATAATATTTTTATTCATGGAGATCGCCAAGAGAGAGCCTAAGTTTGAGCCCATCAACATATCTACTTGGATATACCTTCACATGAAAAGCTTATGCCAATGAGTTTTGGGCTAATTATGATATATTGACTACTCTACATCAAAGATATGACCTCTAATAGTTTTATTAAAGATGCCCGATGCTAGGTTCTGTAGGTGGATGTGATGGAAGATAATTTGATGGTACAGAAATTCTTAACTCAAGATACTCAAGACACAAAGAGGGGAACAAGATGAAGAGAACTTTTCTGAAATTTCTTTAATACTCCACCTTATCTCACTATGATGGAAACAATTACAAGACACGTCTTTATATAAACTAGTTACATGACTCTTGAACATACTCTTAAATAACTCATAAATAAAACCAACATTCCAATGAGATAGACACTTGGGAACTCACAAAACATTAACTAGACATCAAGAGACTCTTGGAAAGCAACAATATAATAAAGACTCTTGAGAATCGAACAGACACGGATCGACAACGGCAATATTCATGAATTTGGTTTAATTTCTAACACTCCCCTTAAACCAAATTATCTTCCATCGATCATTCCAAGTAGGCTATTCAACTTCCGAAATGCATCGCCTTTGAGAGGTTTTGTCAAAATATCGGCTACTTGGTCTCTTGTGCGAACCTTCTCCAAAGTATTCCTTTGAGTTTGATTCAAAGTGGCTTCATTCTTTGGATCGTCATAGCTAGTGTTGACCATTTCCCATATGCCGAGGGCACCGAGCAAGGCTTTCATTCTAGAAGCCCAATTACCATAATTTTCTTTTGTAAGACGAGGGTATTGAAGAGGAAGGGGATTATTTGTGGAGGCCATGACCACGAACCGTAAGCTCTGATACCAATTTGATGGAAGATAATTTGATGGTAAAAAATTATTAACTCAAGATCCTCAAGACACAAAGAGGGGAACAAGATGAAGAGAACTTTTCTGAAATTTCTTTAATACTCTACCTTATCTCACCATGATGGAAACAATTACAAGACACATTTTTATATAGACTAGTTACATGACTCTTGAACAAACTCTTAAATGACTCATAAATAAAACCAACATTCCAATGAGATAGACACTTGGGAACTCACAAAACATTAACTAGACATCAAGAGACTCTTGGAAAGCAATAATATAATAAAGACTCTTGAGAATCGAACAGACACGGATTGACAACTGCAACATTCATGAATTTGGTTTAATTTCTAACTGGATGTCTTTCCAGTCGCTCGAATTTTGTTGGCTTCAGAGAGGAAGTCCTTGAACCACGTCGCCGACCATTTGGGTGCTCTCTGCAGTGTTTGGAAGTCCACATAATGCAGCCCAAATCGTACCGAATATCCGTGTAGCCATTCGAAGTTGTCTAGCAGAGACCATATGAAATATCCCCTCACGTCTGCTCCTTTTCTGAATTAATAAAACAAAGAAAGGAGAAGATGACTTTGCACAAATCTGACAAAAATTGGAGTACTATTTCAATCATTAGAAAATGTTGATGTTAATTCAGGTTTACTGAAGGCATTCAATACTGGATGAAACGCTAGATGTACCTCATAACTTCACTTAAGACGGCGAGATAGCTCTTGTGATACTCTATTCTTTCTGTGTCGTTTAGCGAATCATCAATCGCACCCGTAGGTTGCGCATACCCTGCAAAATGACAATGAATCTTTCATTTTATAGATGGAATCAATTGATGATCTTGTTTGGTAAACTTAGATGATGAAAAATGATTCAGTTTAGAATTGTTTTTGGTGACACAATACCATTCTCAGTAATGAACATGGGCGTGTTGTTGTATCTTTCTTTAACATACGTAACGATCCCTTCCATGCCCCTTGGAACGATGAAGAACTCTGACATCACAGTCTGCAATGTGATCATCAACTTTTAGTCAAAAACATATAATCCTGACTGGGAAATCGACACAAAATCATGGCTAAGAACGCTGCTAAGTCATATTTCTAAGCGGGTCTTAACAATGGAATTGTATATCATTAACTGCTTGCATCCGACGATTGTTCATTATATAAGGCTGTGGTAACTGTAATTTGCTTGACTAGTTACGCCAAATTAAGCCTATGTTATCTTTTAAGTTTTGGAAAAATCGTATATATGTATGTCCAGGCAAATGTGCTTATGTTTCTTACCTGTTTGCCGATGTAAACTCCATCTTTTTCTCCGGTGAGATACACGGACGCGTCCCCAAGAGAGTAAGGCGAAGTGCATGAAGAGAACATGCAGTCCTTCACATAAAGAGTCGTGTAGTGATTTACTCCGATGAAATCCAACTTCACCTCGAGGAGTTTCTTCCGCTCTTCCACCGAAAAAGTCGGCAATCTTGATCCTACGACTTGACGCATCTCGGGTGGATAATCTCCATATACTAAGGGGTCTATAAACCTGTAATTGATATAGAAAAATGACCAAGTTTCGGCAGAAACAAAGATGGAGAGGGGAGAGTTCTTGATAAATTATGTACCATGCAAAATAGAAAGCTAAAGATCGTTGGACAGCCAGACGATCAGCCGGAGTGTCATCGTATGGCTCGAACCATGGAGCCGAAATCACTATCCCAATCGTTCCTCCTTGCTTTTCCTGATTATGAACTTTTTTTTTGGTTTAGGTCCAATAATTACATAGTATATCTTAGAGATCGTCGCGGAAAACAAAAGGACATGTATGTATAAGAAGAGTGTCTAACGTAAGATTTGTAAGTTTCCCAAAAAAACAAGAGTAAGATTTGTGATGAAGCTATGAGATTATGAATTGAGCCTGGATGTATGAGAACCTCAAGTGATGACAACTTTAATTGTTTTCATTTTGAAGTACGTAAGAAATAAAGTGATGATGTCACTTTCACAGCTTAAAGAGGCAATTAGTTCAATTCTGTTCTTTCTTGTTCAACTATGCTAAATCTCCTGAACACACGACGGTGACGGTAAATTTGGTAATAGAGCCATTTAATGCATCAAAAAGAATTAATTCGTAACCCTTTAATTCACCTGGTAATGCTTCTGGTAAATTTCGGCAGCTGTGGCATGGGACAACACCAGATTGTGGGTCGCAATGTAGGGTTCGAGAGCGGAGTCGCCATGGGAGCAATTGCCAAACGGGTAGGAGCACCGGCCGGGCGGGTAAGCTCCCGAGAGGTAACCATAATAGATGAACACGTTGGGCTCATTAAATGTGGTCCAATACGTCACTCTATCTCCGAAAGCTTCGAAGCAAACTTGTGCAAAGTAGCCGAAGTCTAGCCTAGAAATAATTTTGGAACACATAATATAAAACTACAGGAATTGATTGGACCGTCATATTGATGAAGATTAGAAAGGATGGAAGCGAATGATTTACTCACTGTATTTCGAAATTCAACCACGAACCATACCGATCTTCTAGGAGTTGCGGAATGTCGTAATGGTTCAAGGTCACAAATGGCTTTATACCTTATGTGAAAGAATAGATTACAAATACTTAGAATGGGCAATTCATCTTTATTCAGAGCAACGGCTGTGTATGAATGGTAAAATCGAACATTATGCAAAAAATTCACTCCAAGAGGGTACTAAAAAATGCTACTTTTGAATTAATGAATAATATTACTGAGAAGAAATGCAGAAATTACAATGTGGGTGTCAAAGATAGATGCATTTTTCTTGTACCTCTGACCAAAAGGGCATCAATGATGTTGTTGTAGAACTCGATGCCTTCTGAATTGACATCCCCAAATCTTCCTTCTGGAGTTGAAACAAAATTTGAGCAACCATATGGTGTTAAACTGATAAAATAAAAGATAATCATTTTAAAATGAAAATGAAATTACATACTAGGAAGAACTCTAGACCAAGCTACGGAGAATCTGTATGCATCCACCCCGAGACTATGCATCAACTCTATATCTTCCTGTTGCACGATAATATATCCAGGAGATTATATACAGAAAAAAAATCAACCTTTGGTTAGGGGAAATTAATCTTTCTATGAGTATCCAAAGCTTTCTAGCTTCAATTTACAATTACAATCAGGCTAAGGGTGAACGGTTCAAATTCCATATAAGTTCCATCTGAAATCTGAAACTTACTTGTCAGAATAGATTCTTTAACTTTTAGAATATGAAACCAACTCTTGATACTCTAGAATCTGGAACCTGTCTTGTTACGAGTTTCAAGGTTGGTTGTAAGATCTATCCATATTCCACATGTATTATTAATTAAACGATTGCCACGAGTCATTACCTTTAATGACCATCATTTGCTACCACAATCCAATGAAAGCAACGGGTAAAGTATACTACGAGTGCCAAAACTTGTGCATGTCATTCACTTTAATACCAAAACTTTCAAAATGATCACTTAAGTGCCAATTATTAAAAAAAAAAGATTACTTAAGTGCCATTTTTTTTAAAACAATCACTTTAATGCCAAAACTTTCAAAATTATCACTTAAGTTCTAATTTTTTTGAAAAACGATTACCTAGGTGTTAATTTTTTTCGAAAAATGATCACTTCAATGTCAATTTTGGGTCACCAGATGCAACATTGAAGTGATCGTTTAAAAAAAATTAACACTTAAGTGATCATTTTACAAAAAAAAAATGGCGCTTAAGTGACATTTTGAAAGTTTTGGCATTGAAGTGATCATTTTAAAAAATTTTGGCACTTAAGTAACCGTTTTGAAATTTTTTTGTCACTTAAGTGATCATTTTGAAAGTTTTTTTTGACAATTTTGGCACCAAAATGAACGTTGTGTATAAGTTTTGGCACATGTAGTATACTTAAGCGGAATGCAACTCATAGTTAGACACATGAATAAATATGAAACATCAACAAAATAAAAGTTTCAGTTATAAATATCTTAGGAAATGAAAGCTTAGATTAATGGTTTTAGATTATACATTCATCATCAGATGTCATAGAATATTGCAGAATCGTGCGTATACATATAAAAAAAAACACATACACAAATTTTTTTTTTACAGGTTTCAGGTTCTACCTAAAACCTAAAACCTACATATTGGGATAGGTTTCCCAATTTTTGGAATTTGAAACTTGTTCTGAATATCTTGAAATCATGTTCACCCATAATCAGGGCAATAATTGAACTAACAACTAGTCTTATTTAGATTTAAAAAATTGTCTTATGACATTTTGGGTTATTAAATGAGGATTTAATGAGAGCATAGAGAAAGTCAAGTACCAGAAAGAGATTATAGTGATCATCCGCCACGTCAGCGTTGCTTCCATCTTCTATTTTGCCTAATTATTGAAAGGCAAATCTGTCATATGTCAATAGATCTAGTGCTGATTAGGTAAGTTTTTAATATTTAATTACATATGTCAAAGATACTGTGAGATTGGGTTACGAATTTTAAATGAACGCCAGCGGAATATTGTCAAATAAATAATAGGGTTAATACCACGAAAAATCTCAAATTGATAGACTCGTGATAAATTTACTTCAAACTATTTTTTTTTACCACCAAAAACCCCAAATTGGTACACTTGTGACAAATTTATCATAGACTATTTTTTTTACCACGAAAAACTCTAAATTGGTACGCCCATAACAAATATACCCCAAACTATTTTTTTGACCGTAAAAATCCTAAACTGGTACATTTATGACAAATTTACCCCAAACTGATTTTTACCAAAAAAAAAATCTCAAACTATCACATCTATGACAAATTTACCATTTGTTAAATTAGATCAGTACCATGAAAAGTCCTAGATCCATAAACCTGTGATAAACAGAGGATAAAATTTCCAAACTAGTATACCCATGAAATGCCACATACCATCCAACTAAGCAATTCGACATTAAATTTAACAAAAATTAACGGAGGGTAAATTTGTCAAAAATATATTAGTTTGGGGTAAATTTGTCACAAGTGTACCAATTTGGAGTTTTTTGAGCTCAAAAAAATAGTTTGAGGTAAATTTGTTACGGGTATATCAGTTTGGAGTGTTTCGTTAGTCAAAAAAATAGTTTGGAGTAAATTTGTCACGAGCGTACTAGTTTGAAGTTTTTCGTGTCATTAACCCTAAATAATAAGACTTCGTTGCATTATCATTGAAAAAAAAAAGGAAAATCAGTTTCATAGGCCACCGACAGTCTCTTGGATCAAAGTATTACTCAATCAATGATTGCTCAATGACAATTATAAAAAAAAAGAGGAATTACCAACTACCATAAAAAAATAAATAAATAAACAGACTACATTAAATATCCAAAATTTATTACACATAAAATATTTCTAATTTTGCTGTTTCTGACACGCATATATGCTGAAAATCACTAACAAGTAATTGTCATCCTATAAATGAAGGAGCTCGAAAAATATAATTTCCTCTACATTGTTTTTTTTTTTAATTTCTCGTTGAGGTAAATCGGTCTTGTTTTCATTCATAGCCTGTACAAAGTCTTGAAAAGAAAACTACACAGCGAAAAATTTCGCTTATTTTGATTTTTATATTTGCTAGGTCTCTAGTCTTTCTTGACAATATAATATGATGAATTTGACCATTGTAGAAGGTGAATTGTCTGTTAAGTATACACATGCTGTTCGATTAAATTACTAGCAAGGCTAGGACTTCAGTTTTATCACATCCGAGAAGCTTATGACATGTCTATCTTCTTCTTCTTCTTTATATTTAACCACACATGATTGAAAATAGTCAGATGCATTCAAAAATTTTTGGGTACAATTCACAAAAAGAAACTTATCTAATGTTTTCCAAATACATGTAAGCTTCATACAAAACCAAAAAGAAAGCAATTTTCAGCTTTCTTGATTTTGATAGGCCGGAATATTTTGCTTTTCAAATGACTCAAAAATAATTAATTTTCTTTGAATCCATTTTCTTGTGTTGGTTTCGACCCTATATTCCTACTGTTTTCCTGGAAAATAAATAAATGAATAAACACAAAAGAAACATGAAATTGAGTGAGAACCCGGTATGTGTGAGAAGACATCCCAATTGCTGAGGCTTTTGTTGCCTTGCAGGTATCCCCCTTCAATCTGGGCAGAACATAGAAATCGAAAATCATTTGGTACAAACTTGTTGAAGACCAACATAACATATACTTTCGCCAAAAAACCAACATAAAAATTTCCAAAAGAAAAAAAAAAGACCATTTTCAATTGCTTTACAATGCAACCAAAGCACGTGCCAAAAAGTCGTGGACATATAGTGAATTAGTTGATAGATAGGAAGATTAAATCTTCACCTTATTTCAAGGGAAAAGTTATGGTTGTAAGGGCTCGTATAAATAGGGTCTCCCCTCCCTCATTTATATTAATATACCACAACAAGGGCATAAAGCAGCCTCAACCAAAAGACTTCCTTCTCTAAAATAGGAAGATTAAATCTCCACCTTAGCACAATCCTCACGTTATTATCTAGGCTAACTTTCACTTTTTTGGCCAATTTTAAGGGCACACTCTACCACATTAGTCTGGTGCAGTTAGAATTTTATACTAGAGTACTTCCAGTAACTGTATAGAAGCATGTGAGATATACTTTTTCTCATAGAGTGAATTTTAATATCGGCCGCAGATTAATTGTAGCTTGGAAATGACGAGATTTATTACAGATATGGTCTAGCTTTAATTTGGATTAAGACACGAAAAACATGTTGTCGCCACCCGCACAATAATATAATTTGTCCTGTTTCAACGACTCTTCTTGAATTTTGACCGTTGAATGATAGTTTTGCTGGCGGTTACTATGTCCTATCAAATCACGTCAAAGAAAAAGTACACTGCAATTAATCCCCAAACAAAGGTAAAAAAAGATTCTACAGCTGGACAACCTTTCGTGTACTTCAGCGGAAAATTTGAGACAACGCTAGATTTTCCGCAACGTACTTCACGTAATACTACGTTAAACTAACTATTCACGTGAAAACACTCGCGTCAACTATTCTGAGCTCAAATCGAAGACGAATCCAATCTCAATAAAATAGGAAAAAAATTATCAAAAAATTCTTCAAATTATCGTAATTATACCAATTTAGTCATAAACTTTTTTACTAGTTGAGTCTTAATCTTTTTATAGTTATTTTAATTTAGTCCACTTTACCGATAGACATTGACATGAATATTTTTTTAAATTATATTTTAATTTTTTTCTAAAACCTACTACTATTGTGGCAGGTGAGGGTCACCGGAGCTCGCCGGCCACTGGGCAAGGGCTGTTGTGAGGGCTTCCCAGCCCCTGACTAGCCTCAATCAGATCCATGGCCTCTCCGATCCCGGGCAAGGTTGCCGTCGCCTAGCTCTGGGGCCATAGTGAGTAGGTTTTGAAAAAAAAAGGAAATGATTAAAAAATATCAAATTATTTATAAAAAATTATTCATGTTAGCGTCGGTCGGTAAAGCAGACTGAACTGGTATATGAAATTTAATTGGCAAGAAAAATTAAGACTGAATTGGCACAAAGCAATTGGTTTAGAACTTTTTTGGTATGACTAATCCGATCGAAATATTTGGCTTGTGCTATGATTTCCATGAAGTTAGAACTCCATTAATCATTTTAAAGTAACTAGTACGATTTATAATGGCCTCCATTTTGATTTGCAGTTTCCCTAATCCCTCGCTAAATAACTTGATCTTTTGGTTTGACTTTTTAATGAATTCTAGCTTCAGAGACGTCTTTAGGAAATAATTCGAATTTTTAGGACAGATTCGTGATGAGATTGGTCTTTCTAAACTCCCTCTAATTTTTACCCTCATATAATAAATTTGGCAGGCCAAAGAAAAAGAAGAAAAAAGGCGCTCAGAAATATATATTATTATTTTTCTGCCATCTATTATTGTTTCGAAAGTGAAGTATAGCGTGATTATTATTTAAAAGACAGAAGGGACTACTGTTGTTGAGAAAGTGATCAATAGCCGGATTGTTATTTTATAGATAGAAGAGACCATTATTGTTGCTAAACTGCAGTATAGCACATGATTCACACATTTCCCAACTGCAACTCTGTTATGTCCCCTAAAACCATTCATATGTCATAGAAACGACTGACTGAACTAATCAAATTAATGTGCGCCAACGTTTATTTACCGAGGTTTACAGAGACGTTTCTGCTAGATTAGATTCGAAAGCACAAAAAAAGGCTCAGTTTATCAATTAAGGAACATATACAGACATATAATGGAAACTCATGCTCATATTTCATTCAAGAGAAGTGTTTTTATATTTTTGCAGTTATTACTTTTCCTGAATGCATGACAATAGCTAAAAGAAAGGACACGATAATAAGCAAGGAATCAGGAATTGGATCCGTTGTTGCCGATTCAAAAAGTTTGGAAGCGGATGAGTGCCGCAAGAACCACTCAGAACCCGCCTATTCGGTTCAATTCAACTCGTGACTGATGCTTGTCCTTGCAAGAACCTATCATCCCTTCCCATAAGCAAGCAAGCGAACAATGCTTCTAAAACCTAAGTCGATGCTTCTATAGAGAGAGAGAGAGAACCTGGAAAGAGGAGGTGGCAGTGCCAAACAAGAAGGAGGGAGGGAATTGGCCTCTGTGGACGGTGGTTTTGGAGCCTGTGAGTGGCAAGAAGAGACCATGTATCAATAGAAGCCGAAGAAGAAGAAGAAGAATAACAGAACAAGCTCGTGATTCCATCCCTTTTCTTTTTGTTGGGTTCTGCGGATAAAAATGGGAGGGGCGTGGTGGGGTTTATAACTTTATATAGGCCACGATTCGTGGATCTAACTGTCAACGTCCCCAAATAGAATAGCATTTAAATAAACGGGCGTGAATTTAATACCAAAATTAATACACTCGATGTACGGATGCAACAATTATTTGTTAAAAATCACACACTGATTTCAGGAAAAAATAACACAAGTAAATAATCCACACACGTAGAATTTGGTAATAACAAAATAGAATCGAAAGAACACACTAGAATACTTATTGTCAAAGTTCACGTAAACTTGGGCTATGTTTCTGTGCGAAGGCACCTCGCGAATCCACCAGACTTCAAAGAAAGTACCTTCAACAATGCCGTCAACAACTAAGCGTTTTCCTACTAAGTGTAGTGGATTGCATGGATTTCCTGCACCATCGCACTCTCTTCTGTATTCTGGCATTTGTAACATCCCAGTAACCAAGATATGTCCATGCGTTTTCAGCCTTCCCCTGCCCCTTGACTATCTCCATCATGACATCAATTATTCTCTTCTGGCCTCTAAGTCCATCTTTTCACATAAACAAACCATATTAAACCAGTTTCTTCATCTTATCCTCAATTGATGCCATGCCAAATGTTTTTCAAATGTTCTCATTTCTAATACTATCCTTCCCTGAGAACAAAGCACTTACAGCAACATAATGGCAACGGAAAATAAGTAACTCAGAGATATATTATCAAGTTGTACAACAGTAGCAGGAAACATTATCAAAAGAAGGCCCAAGCCTATAACAATCGTGTCAATTCAATTTTAAATATTTTTTTAATTAATTGAATCCTCAACTTTTTGCATTTACACCGATTCAGTCCATCTGGCTCATTTTGGCCGTAAATCAATAATATGGTGTAGTAGGTGCTAAAGTGGATAATTTTTTATAATATTTTAATATAGTTTCGAATTATTTTTTTGTTTTCTTTTCCTTTTTTTCGTTCCCTTCTTTCTTCATCCAATTGCTAGTCACCAAGGTCCACATATTGGCCAGATCTGGGTGAGGCTCGACTTCATGTCTCTACATTGATTTTGGCGAGGTTGGCCTCGCTTGGGGTGGCCAAGATGCGCCAAAGGCCGATGAGGTCGACGATACTGGCCCTCGCCTCTAGCCCAACAACCAACTGGTGGAAGAAGGAAGGGAACTGAAAAAAAAAAAAGAAAGGAAAAAAAGAAAAGAAAAGAGTAAATAAATATTCTAAAAATGTTGACATATTATTAAATTTTATCCAAGTCAGCGCCAAATGCGCTACTTGAGAGACTTCCAAAGGAATTATATTCCATGTTTCAACTGAAGCAGAGCAGTCAAAGCTTTGAATTCAGAATGAAGTGACTTAATGTTTGATGATATCCATCCAAATTTAAGTTATGCAACCTAGATGAAAAGTCACCTGATTTTTGGGGACATATTAGCGAGCAACTTGCTGGACCGTTGGACCTTGCGCACATCGAAGGGCACATGAAACATAGGTTACCGCAGACGGGTACAACCCACCTTGATACAACCCCCATTCTCTAATCAAATTGAACTCCACCCCATGAAATATTGTTGGTGTATAATAGTTAGGGTGTGCGCCCATGCGGGCAAACACACCCTACCACAAGAGGATAACTACCTAGCAGTTATCCTTTTATTTGGAAAAAAAAGGGAAAATCATGTTACGTGATATTCTCCCACTATCAGTTATTAAAAAGTGTGTGAGAAAAAATAAAACTGACGTCTTCTTCTCCACGACGCTCTCACTGAACGAAGCCCTTGGTTCTCCCTAAACACTCTCTCTCGACGAAGCGATATCGGTGCAAAGTTGACTCTTAGTCCGTGAACAATAAGGTACAATCCGTTTTCTGTGACGTAGCCTTCGATCGGTGTCTCAATATTTCTGGGCATGCTTTTCCGCAAGAATCGTTTGGGAATTAGTTTTCCCTTCATTGGTATCAGAGCGAAGCGTTATTGATTCCCGATTGCTTGATCTACTTTGTGTTGATTTTTGGAATTGAATTAAGAAAACGGGCTAGGATACATATTTTCGAAAGTTACTGTTCATGCATTTTCTGGAAATTTGATTATGTGAAAATGGGTTTTGATTGGGTATATAGAAAGTACTCATTGATTCGAGCGTTTTGATATATTATGCGTTGTGAACGGAGGTTGGATGTGCCCGTGGTGGCCGCCGGAAGCCGCTGATCTCTGGCGGCGATTTGCAAAAAAAAAAAAAGAAGGGCGGTGTTGGCCGAGGTCGCCGCGCCGGCCATGACCCGGTCGCAATCGGCCCGCAACCAGTCGCGACCGGCCAATGACTCGGCCTGCGACCAGGTCGCGATCGGCCAATGACCCGGCCCGCGACCCGTCGCGACCGGCCAATGACTCGCGCCCCCGCGACCAGTCGCGACCGGCCCACGACCAGGTCGAGGCCCAGGCCTCGCGGGCCACGATCAGGCCGCGACCAGGTCGCGACCCATGCTCAGCGGGCCGTGACCCAGGCCACAGGCGCGCGGGCCCAGGCCACACAGAGCCTCTAGCCCATTGACTTTGACCGTTGACAAAAAAAAATAATAATGATAATTTAAATTTAAATCTTTATTAGGTCTCCTACGGGGGCATATGATATCTGATTGGGATGATTTTGGTACCGATACGTTCGTATCAAAATTTTCTTCAATGTGATTATAATTAGGGGCTTGCTCAAGTTTTGTTTACTTCCGTGCCTATTATCGCATATTACGATATGTTCGTAATTTTTTATGTAATTAATGGGTTTTTGTAATCCACTTCGAGGCCGATGCCTAGGAATTTATGGACTATGAAGGGAACAAAAACGCCTCTCATAAGATTGACAAGTGAGCAAGTTCGAGCCCTAAATGTGAAGGTAGATGCACTAAATAATTATCGATGGAATAATGAGAGTGATATCATATCCCATGCGATAACGGTCAACAACATGATCCAAGAACTCCTTTGGGATGAATATCGAATGGATGCTAAAATGGGTTTTTATGCCCTAAGGAATTCCATACCAGAGGAGTGGCATGGAATGATTACTCGAGTGTGGCTTGATACCAACACCTACAGAGCCCTAGTGCTACTTTTCTTAGACAAGTACATCAGGGTTGGAGCAACGAAGACGTTGTCGGTTGGTATGAATGGGTCTTGGCGCAGACAGAATGCGCATTGGCGTCATAACACGGGTATTAAGAAGGGTTTTCCTAGCGTACCATTATAGGCTCCTGATTTAATTAGCAACCCCCATAAGGATTTAAAGGACTCCCTCCCTTGTACGATGGAAACTAAGTTGGTTCATAAAGAGACTGACGAAAAGAAGATAACGCGTTATTACCTTTGACTTTTTTCTTTGATAGTTCACTTTGGGATTGTTGAATTTGTTTCGAATCGCCATTGCTTACATTTTTTTTAATGTTGTAATTTTTGAATTATGATAGCTTTTCTGTTGTTAATGCTACTTTATACATATATTTGTTATATGTTTTGAGTGGGAGTGTTCATAAGTTTTTTAGTAACTTTAAGAGGAACACATTTGAATCATTGTATTAAAAATAAATACAATTTAAATGCATAAATATGATGCATTTCTTGCATACAAATGGGCTTTAATAAATCATGCTTAAATGTCTAAAATGTTCAGATACAATGGCTTCTGCATCTAAGAACATTGTGGCAGAGCTGAATAAAGGTGAGAAGTTGAACGGCGAAAATTATGAGATTTGGAACATGAAAATCCAGTATGTACTGGAAGAGCAAGAGGCTCTGGAAGCTCTTAACCTGATCATGGCTGAACCAAAGGATGGAACCACTGCACAGCATAGAAGAGATAAGGAAGCCTTTGCTGCTTGGAAAAAGAAGAATTCCACTGCTCGCATTACGTTGTTGAGCAGTATGGATAATGATATCATGCGAGAATTCAGACAGTATGAGAATGCAAAGGACATGTGGGATGCATTAAAGATAAGGTTTGGACAGACTTCGGTCACCAAGCTTAGGCAGTTAACTATCAGATTCGACACATATAAGATACCACATGGGCATAATATGAAGCAGCATTTGAGGCGCATATCGAATATGATTAGTGAGCTGAAGGATGCAGGTCACATATTATCTGATGAGCAGCAAGTGCAGGCAGTGATCCGCTCTTTGCCCCACAGTTGAGAGCATATGAAAGTTAACTTGACCCATAATGAGAATGTCAAGACCTTCGCGGATGCTATGTGCCATCTTGAGCTTGAAGAGGACTGCCTTCAGGCGGCCAAGACACAATCAGATGTGTATTTTATTGGATCTGGCTCACATGGAGCTTCAGGCTCTAAGCGCAAACATCCTGGCTGGTTCAAAAAAGGGAAAGGTAAAGGAGCGGAACCATCTGGAAAGAAACCAAAGTTTAACAAGCATGGAAAAGGGAAACATCCCTTTAAGAAAAACATTTCAAGGATGAAGTGTTACAACTGTGGCAAAAAGGGTCACTTTGCTCGCGACTGTGGTGAGCCGAAGAAGGTAGAAACCCTCAATGCACTTAAAAGTGTTTCTTATGTATCAAGTTCTGTATTTTTAACTGAATCTCATCCTTTGTGGACTGTAGACTCAGGAGCCACAGACCATGTAGCCAGAGACAAATACCTTTGTGGAATTTCGACGAATTCCACACGGAGCGAAATGGATTTATATGGGAAATAACTCCAGAATAGAAGTTAAAGGAATTAGCACCTGCCAACTGATGATGCGCGGTGGTCACACCTTATTCCTGCATGATGTCTTATACGCTCCAGAGATTCGTCGGAATCTTGTTTCTGTATTAGTTTTAGTCAAACTTGGTTTCTGTATGAATTTCCATGACAATGGTGTGGATTTGTTGTTAGGTACAACTTTCTACGGATCTGGTTATTTTGTGGATGGCTTTATTGTGTTGGATGTTGAAAAGCTAATGTGAATGTTTGTTATTCCCTGTTTACATCTACTCATTCAAGTGATAATGATGTGAACGTGTGGCATGCCAGACTTGGCCATATTGGTCAACAACGAATGAATAGATTAGCCAAAGAAGACTTATTGGGTAATATTAAGAAAGTTGAATTGCCTACTTGTGAGTATTGCCTAGTGGGAAAAACAACTCGAAAGCCATTTGGAAAAGGGATAAGGGCTGAGTTTCCATTGCAGTTAATTCACACTAACATCTGTGGGCCGATGAATGTGAGAGCTAGGCATGGTGCTGTTTATTTCATTACATTCATTGACGATTATACTCGATTTGGATATGTCTATTTGATTTCTCATAAATCAGAAGCATTGAGTTGTTTCAAAAAATTTATGACCTTAGTGGAAAATCAGTTAGACAAGAAAATAAAAGCATTAAGATCCGATCGAGGTCGTGAATATCTATCCGATGAGTTCATACATTTGTGTCATGAAAATGGAATAGATAGACAGTTGTCTATTCCTTATATTCCTCAACAGAATGGAGTAGCTGAGAGAAGAAACAGAACCTTACTTGAAATGGTTAGGTCCATGATGGCGCAAGCAAATTTGCCAATCACCTTTTGGGGTGATGCTTTGTTAACTGCTGCCTATGTACTTAATCGTGTGCCTACTAAATCGATGACTTCCACTCCATATGAGTTATGGATAGGTCGAAAACCTGATTTGACTTTTCTTAAATCTTGAGGTTGTGCCGCCTTCACTCATGAGACCTCTCATATATATGGAAAATTAGGTCCAAGAGGCAAAAAGAGTATTTTTATAAGATACTCTGAACACTCAAAAGGATATGTGTTCATAGGCGAACAAGAAAGTGGAAGTATAACTGAATTTGAATCTCGAGATATCACGTTATTAGAGAATGATTTTCTGAGAAAGGGCGAAATAGGTGAAGACTTTTCCCTATTTGAGACACTGGATCAAGATAATATGATAGTTGGATATAACGATCCAAGTGGGAGCAATGTGAGAAGTGGGGAGTTAAGTACTAATCAGTCTCAATTGCAACCACTTGATGAGTCAATGCCACTATCTGATCCGAGTGGGAGCGTAATGGAGAATGAAGTACCTAGGGTACAATCTTCTCCACGACGAACAAGTCGCAAAAGCATTCCTCGTCGACGCTTTGAGATCGAAAGGGAAGTTTTCATGATCGCTCCACAAGATGAAGATGAGCCAAGGAATGTCAATAAGGCTTTATCTTACCCTGATAAGGAAATGTGGATGAAAGGAATGGAAGAAGAAATGGAGTCAATGAGATTGAATCAAGTTTGGGAATTATTTGATCTTCCAAAAGGACGTAGAGCCATTAGGAACAAGTAGGTTCTCAAAATAAAGCGTAATGTTGATGGCTCAATTGAGAGATATAAAGCTCGTCTTGTAGCAAAGGGGTATAACCAACAGGAAGGAATTGACTATGAAGATACTTTTTCTCATGTGATAAGATTTACCTCTATTCGCCTTATTCTGGCAATAGTGGCCAGCTTGGATCTTGAATTGCATCAAATGGATGTAAAGACTGCGTTCAATGGAGAATTAGAAGAAGAGATCTATATGGAACAACCCGTTGGGTTTGTTACTAAAGGCCAAGAAAACAAAGTATGTCGACTTTTGAGATCGATATATGGCTTTAAGCAGTCTTCAAGACAATGGTATATACGCTTTCATAATGCCATAGTGGCATATGATTTCGTGATGATTAATGAAGATAATTGCGTGTATATCAAAAGATCCAAAGGGCAATTTGTGATCCCATCGTTATACGTTGACGATATACTAATTGCTGGAAGCAATATGGAGTTTGTCAGGATAGTCAAAAGTTGGCTGTCTTCAAATTTTGAAATGAAGGATATGGGTGAAGCCGCATACATTCTTGGAGTTAAGATCTCTAGAGACCGTTACAAAAGGTTGTTATCTCTTTCTCAAGAGACATACATAAATAAAGTCCTTGAACGATTTTGTATGCAAAATAGTAAACCCATTGATACTCCTATTGCAAAAGGTGAAGGATTGAGTCGTCGAATGTGTCCTAAAAATCCACATGAACAAGAGCAAATGAAAAATGTTCCATACGCCAATGCCGTTGGAAGTCTGATGTACGCTATGTTGTGTACTAGACCTGATATTTGTTATGCAGTTGGATTGGTTAGCAGATACCAATCCAACCCAGGTCCAACACATTGGACTGCTGTTAAAAGAATCCTGAGGTATATGAGAGCGACTGCAGATTACTCGCTGACATATCAAGGAAGTGATCTGGACCTTGAGGGCTATACTTATGCTGACTGGGGAGGAGATTTGTATGAGAAGAAATCCACTTCTGGAAATGTATTCTTACTTAATAATGGTGCCATGTCATGGAGTAGTAAGAACCAACAGTGTATAGCCTTGTCTACCATGGAAGCCGAGTTCGTAGCATTATCAGCAACATCACAAGAAGGTGTTTGGCTTAGAAGATTTTTCGATCATTTGGTGTTGCTAAACATGCTGCAAATCCTGTGTTGATTTACTGTGATAGTCAGGCAGCAATAGCTTACACTAAGGATCCTAAGTTTCATGGTAAGACCATACATATAGACATTAAGTATAACTATGTCAAGGACATGGTAGCACAAAAAGATGTGAACGTACAGTATGTGTCTACGCATAGAATGTTAGCAAATTCTATGATGAAGCCGATTCCTAGAGATGTTTTTACTGGTCATGCAAAAACTCTAGGACTGCGTAGAGGTTGATGTATTGTATATTTGTATTTTCCCTAAATGTTCATAACTGATGATGTTGTTTATCAGTATAAGTGTTTATAAGCCTATTTGAAATTTATGCATGTTAATGCTTAGTGCATTATATCAAAAAGGTATGTCGGACAGATAGGAGATTAGCCCACTCACATGAGTAATCGCCTCTATTTACTGTGTGATGAATAGAGATAAGGCAATTTTTAAGCTTATTATCTAGGTGATAATTGAGAGCTCAAGCTTAAAGTACTAGTGCCGCCTTAACTGAGTGTTAAGATGAGGTCATAATATTTATTATGTCCACAGGTGAAGTAACCCACATATTTCACCTTACCTGTCTTAAATGCCAGATGTGAGTTTTGAAAGAATTTTATTTTTGGAGTAGATTTGTGAACTCAAGTTAGACATTGGGTATGTCTAAACCATCATCTGTACGGTATTATTTTTGAAGACATACGCTCCATAGGGAAGGAGAAAATACCGTAATACGTATTTCATATTAAGTGTGCATTATTTGACCAATAAGAGTTGGCGAAAATTTTGATCTCAATTTTCTAAGCCGTGTGAGACTCTTGAGGATAGAAGTTCCTCAAATAGTACCCTCATGACTCTTACTTATTCTCAAGATTCCTTTTTGGTGTTTGCTATCTTAGAGTGTTGCCAATGATCATGAGTGATTCGGTGTAATGGGTCATTTCTAGAAAAGCAAGCTGAACTGAAATCGAGAGGTTTAAGGAAAGAGGAAGATCGATATATCTTTGACTCACATTACAGTTGGTATTCACAGACTGGTCAATTATGATTGTTTTGTACTTAATCATAATTGTGAATACAACATATATTATTTTAAAGAGATCAAGAGAGAGTAAATGTGAATGATCGATCTAGGGCACTGCATACTGAATCTGCTCTGAATTGTCAAGCCTAGTTTGAGTTGTTATATACTCCTAACAGATGTATAGCAACGAGCTCTCGGAGTATGCTGGTCACACAGACTATTTGTCAGTATGAACTTTGCAAAGAAGAGAGAGTCACAATTAGCCCTCAGTGGGCAAGTGAAATTTGTTGGCCCTACATGGGCGAGTGGGAGATGTTGGTGTATAATAGTTAGGGTGTGCGCCCATGCGGGCAAACACACCCTACCACCAGAGGATAACTACCTAGCAGTTATCCTTTTATTTGAAAAAAAAAGGGGGAAATCATGTTACGTGATATCCTCCCACTATCAGTTATTAAAAAGTGTGTGAGAAAAAAAAAACTGACGTCTTCTTCTCCACAACGCTCTCACTGAACGAAGCCCTTGGTTCTCCCTAAACACTCTCTCTCGACAACGCCTCTCCGACGAAGCGATATCGGTGCAAAGTTGGCTCTTAGTCCGTGAACAATAAGGTACGATCCGTTTTCTGTGACGTAGCCTTCGATCGGTGTCTCAATATTTCTGGGCATGCTTTTCCGCAAGAATCGTTTGGGAATTAGTTTTCCCTTCAAATATCAAACAGTTCCATAAACAATTTACATGCAACCATCACCTGAACACAATCCAAGTTCCATATACTTTACCAAATAAGATTTCCGAATCCTCAAAGACATGGTGAACATCGGGAGTTTCAATGAATAACTAGCGTCAAGAACTTGAAACATTTTACAACATGGTCATGTGAAATGTGATCATTGTATATGCCATCAGAGTTGCCACCAATCATTTTTGGTGGGTATGATTGGAAATCCTATCAAACGATTGGGAGAAATCGTTTGATTCTACGAAAATCAGATAAATGGGTTTGGGGACTTAGTTACGTCGACTCGTTGATCGACACTTTTTTGGTACATAAGTTGAGTGATTTCCTAATCTATAAAGTTCATACATATACTTTTTGGGTAAGGTAAGTCTTAAAAATCTAAAGGGTTCATGCAGATAGAGTTATTTGTCCTATTAATCACAGTCATTAAAATAAGTGTGCAGTTAAGGAATCAATACGTGCAGAGTAATCGCATCAAATCAAGTCAAAAGCAAGCCTAGAGAAGCCATATAGGCTCAAAGAACACACCAATTAAGTACAAGGATGATTTGGATCAAATTGACTAGATGGGCAAAACGATCATTTTTTAAGGCTCCGAAAGTCAAAATTGTAAAGATAGGTCAAATAAGTTGAATGTGGTCTTTTCACAATTTTTGAATTTTTTGAATTTTTCTGATTTTAATAGAATCCATCCCAAGCCCATGCGAGCTTAAACCGAATTCAAAACTATGCAGTTTTGATTTTTTTATTAATTTTTTCTATTTTTCTAAGTTTTTATCCTTTTTTGGAAAATTTTTTATTGTTTATCATACGGGCCGGGTTAGATAGACCTAGCCACTAGCCCAAGAACTAACTCAAATTCAAATGGATCGACCCGACATCCAAACGACGCAGTTTTGGATATTATTCAAATTTTCGAAATTTTTTTAGATTTTTTTTATTACATTTCTAAATTTCCTGCCCATTATGAATCCTCTGACTCAAAGATTAGCCACGTGGCTAGCCCATAGGCGTCTAATGAACCTTGGAAATCGACAGACTAGATCAGACGACATGTTTAATCCACGATTGTCCAATCGAAATCTATTTTTTATTTCAAAAATGACTTTTATTACCAGAAAATGCACCTTTTTATCAGAAAACGATTTTTATCTTCTAAAATTCCAGGATCTCAACACATGGCACAATTTCCATCATCCGATCCATCTTTATTTTTTTAATCGAAAATCATTTTTATAAGCTCTAGGGATGACGTGGACGCCACATGGCTATTTCATGTCATCGTTGACCGACTCAACGAATCACCGGAGAAGACGACTAGAGAAGGTTGCGACTTCGGCAAGTCAACTCGAACCTCGCTGGAGTGCTAAAACAAGCCTAAAAATGCCCGAATCCTCTCACGCTTCTAATCTACATCAATTCCTAAACATCCTAAAACCAACGTATTGCAATTTTGGAGCTAAGACTGTCCTAGATCTACTCTAACCAACACTGGCTGCTAGCAGAATTCCGACGAACATGAATCATCAACTTTCGACGTTCAAGCTCAAATCTAATCAACTGGGAAGTATGGAGGGAGGTCGAGGTTACTTACCTTGAAATTATTGTGCTTCAATTCTAGTTTGACGATGCTCGCAAGTTTGCGACAGAAGCTTGAGCTTGGGGTGGTTAGTTATGGCTGATTTCTTGATGAAACTTTAAGCAAAGGTGATCTAGCTACTCGTTGAGGTTGCAGAAAGCTTCTAGACGCTGTCTCAAATCTCGAGATTGCCTGAGGAGTGAAAACAAAACTCGATCGAAGCTTCAGACGAAGCTTTCTTCAATGGTGACATTCTCCCTTTTTCTCTAAAAGTCCCTCTCTCCCTCTCTATATTCTCGCTCTATTTCGTTCTTTGTGTTCTATCCCCCTCAACCGACTGTGAATCCTCTCCTTTTATACCCAAAAACTGCATGAGAGTTCGTTAGAATCCCCCACCTCCTCCTCGAGAATCTGTTTACACGCGAGGCCTTGGGAGGAAAATGGGTTGGCCGGGTCGTCGGGTCGGACCTAACCCGACCCAACTGACTCAGTCAAGCAAATTCGCCCAAAATAACCCAAAAAAATTGAAATTAATCAAATCTAAGCCCAAAATTGGATTCTATTATACCAAAAAATATCCATGAATTGGCACAGAAAACCCAATTTTCAAATTTGACCTGAGTACATTTTGCAAAATCCAAACCTTAGATGATCTTTTCTGCAAAAACTAATGCCACCAATGGATTCAAGAGGTACAAAATTAAAGGTTGACGTGCCCCGATTTTTTATTTAGTCCATAGAAAATTTTTAATTGAATTCTATGTCTTTTAGGGACCACTTTGCAAAAATCAAAATTGCACTTTTGGGCCTTTTCCATGAAATTCGGTAATTCCATAAACTTTTCGGACTGAAACGTAATTTTTGAAAAATACAGGGGGATGTCACGACTCCAAAAATGAAAAAACAAAACAGAAAATTAAAGGGCTAAAATGAAATTTCTAGAATTTTTGGTAATTAATCCAAAAATATGACTAACTAGATAAATCATAATTTCGAACTAATTTTTTCAAATTTGCTTTAGCCAAAATGAATGGAAAATTAAAAGGAAAATACTAACTATTTTTTGTATTTTTGTGAATTTTCAAGTATTTTTCTATTTTCTGAGAATACTAAAAAATGCGAAAATTATGAAAATTATTTTTTGTTTAAAAATGGTTCCTCAAGCTTGGCCAAGGTCTTCAAATTTGATTTTTTGTTTCAATTTTCTCATTTTTTTCTTGATTTTCTATGAATTTTCGAAAACAAAATGCTAAAAATACCAAAAATATGAAAACTAATTTTTTGGGTCAAAAATAGTTCCCTAGGCTCTTTCAAGGTCCCCAAAGTTTATTTTTAAATTTTATGAATTTTTATGGATTTTCTAAAATTTTCTAAAAATAAAATTATTTAAAAATTAAGTGTCAACATCTAGGGGTTCTCAAACTTCACAAGCTAGTTTGATCAACTCTTGAAGTTGAAACAAAGCTCCTAGGACTAATATCGAGCTTTGATTTGGTCTGAATCTCCTTGGCTAAAGTTGCGAACCTTGTCCTTCAAGCTCTAGCAATGGCAAATATAAAGAGCTCTCTTTCTCTCCCTTTCACTCTCCCTTTATTCTCTTTCAAGCCTCATGCATGAATGAGCCTCCTCTCGATCAAAATCGCATCAAATTGGTTACATCCCATTCAAACATTTTTGCGCGCTCGCTTAGAACCGGGTGGGGGGGTTACCGACTTGGGTTAGCAAATGATTCCATGTGATTTTTGATCAAATCGACGTTGGAGTGGAGTGGCAATTCAGGCAAGTCGAAATGGTACACCGATGAATAGGAATTAGCTTGGAATGGAATTGGATTTGGCTTGTTTTCATGCGCGAAGACCAGCTAGGTGAAGAAGGAAGATTGACCGGGTCTTGGGTTGGATTTGGTTTAACCCAACGAATGCGGTCAACCAAAAATTTCAAAATACCCCTCCCAAACTTCAATTTTTCCCAAATTAAATCTCAAAATTGAACTCAAGGGCATAAAATCTATTAAAAATGTGTTTTTCTTCAAAAATATGCATGAAATTATACAAAAACCTCAATTTTCAAGTTTGAATTGAGGACTCATTTCAAGAAAAAATAATCGTAAATGATATTTTTAGCTCAAAATAATGCTACAAATGGATTTTGGGGGGGGAGGTCAAAAACTAGAGGGTGAAATGCTTATATTTTTAATTCCGCCCCTAAAAATTTTTAATTGCATTTTTAACACAACTAGGGACCAATTGTAATTTTTTTTATGCAGTTAGTCCTTTTCATGAAATTTGACAATTCCTTGAACTTTTTGGACTAAAATGTAATTTTGGAAGATATAGGGGAATGTCATGACTCTAAAAATGCAAAAAAGGGAATTTAAAGGTCTAAAATGAAATTTCTAGAATTTTTTTGAATTAATTCGGGAATATTCCTAATTAAGAAAATCATAATCTTGAATCAGTATTTTCAAATTTTATTTAGTGAAAATGAAATTAAAATAAAAATATTGGCTAATTTTGGGTATGTTTTGGCCTCAAATGCTATTTTTTTGCGAATTTTCAATTATTTTTCTATTTTTTGAAATATTAAAAATGTGAAAAATATGAAAAAAAAATATTCAAAAATGGGTCATTGGGCTTGGCCAAGGCTTCAAAAGTTAATTTTGCAATTTTGTGAATTTTTATGGATTTTTTTATGAATTTTCTAAAATAAAATGCTGAAAAATGCAGGGAATATTTAAAAACCTATTTTTTGTTCAAAAATGGTTTTGGCTTGGTCAATGCTTCCAAAGTTTATTTTACAATTTTATAAATTTTTATAGATTTTCTACAAATTTTCTAAAAAAGAATTGACCAAAAATCAATTGTCAACATATGGCCACTTGAATGTTTTATTATAGTCTTTCGCATGCGTCGAGTACTCTTGATAGATTATCAAATTAAAGAAGAATGCGTAATTAGTGAGGAACAGTTGTGCCTTGGGATGTCATCGCTTTTATTAGCATTAGAGCTTAGGATACATTAGAGTAATAAGGTGTGCTAGAGGTGGAAGTATTCAGTAGGTACGTATATGATAAAACTTACAAGTGCATGTGAATTGTAATTGTTTCAGGTTGGCAATAGCTTATGCTACTTATTTAAGAAGTTTGTTGATCATTGCTTAAGAATTGATGATGGTTGTACTATTTGAGGATGTAGTATGATGATCAACATGTGAAATGGACGGTAAGTTGAGACAGTAATGGTTTACTTTTAGGTTTGAATTGTTGAACTTGATGGTTAGTTAGTACATCGGATTGTGGATTTTGGATTTGTGATGAAGTGATTGACATTTGAGGCTTGAATTTGTGGTGATCATATTAAGGTTTAGACATTAATCTTGGATGATGGGCCGGAATAACTGGTGATATGAATGATATGGTGAGATCAGCTATGAATGATCTTGAATTTTGTGTAGATAGCGGCCAAGAAAGAGTAATATAGAATATAGGCACTTCATCTTTGATTTTGACCACCGTTTGATGATTTTATCATGTTGAGATGAGAATTGATGGTTCTAGATTTGATTTAAGTAATGATTAAGGAAGATTGGAGTGGATTGTACTTGAGGTTATTCATTTATTGCAAGGATATATAACAATAAAATAGTTCGAATTTGAGGATGTGCATGCATTACACATGACATTCCATTTATTTACATTGAGCTTGATGAACCATAGAGCTTGGTATGGGATGAGCAATATCGGATATTTAACAACTATGAGACATGGTATGGGACTTGTCGGACATGGCTCTCTTCATAAATGTGTGGCGTGGGGATGAACTAGATGAATGTTGTTAGACCTATAATGATTGACTGGATTGACCTTTGATTGACCCTTAGGGCGCGCATGACAACTATTCTGTTCCAAAAATTTCTAGAACAGAAATAGATTTTTCTATTTCTGCCAGAAACAAAAATTTTTTGTTTCTGGTTTTGGGCCAAATTCTATTTCTGGAACAATTTTTTGTTCCAAAAATAGAAAAACAGATTTGCGTTGCCAAACGAGTTTCTGTTCCAAACCTATTTCTGGAATAGGTTTGGAACAGAAATAGCGAAACAGAAATGTTTACATGCGCGCCCTTAGAATGACTTTTGACTTTTGAGTTTTGGATGCAGTCGCAGTTAGCGCAGCAGATTCACCAGATCGATTGGAAGTGTTAAGCAGTGAGACCTTAAGTTAGAATTGATCGGTTTGTCCCTAGGTTGCTATAGTCTCCCGAGACCATGGATAATGATAGTTGTGGTTTCGAAATCTCGTTAGTTTAGAATAATGGATAGCCTGAGTTCGTTCGCACTCAAAATTGATCAATGCATTTTGCACGCATTTCAAGAAAGTGTCTCGTCGGTCGTCCCATTATTTTTGTTGCGTCGATCAAGTGTCAAATTAATCTATCCATCAGTCAAGCTGTCGAGCAAATCAAAATTCATTCTAAGGGTCAATCAAAGGTTAATCCACTCATAATAACTCAAAAACTCACTGTTGACACCTGATTTTTAATCATCTTTTCTCTTTTAAAATTAATAAAAAATGCATAAAATTCATAAAATTAAAAAATCAACTTTGGGAACCTTGGCCAAGCCTAGAGAACCAATTTTGACCAAAAAATAATTTTTCATATTTTTATTTTCCAAAATTCATAAAAAATCAAGAAAAAATAAGAAAATTGCAAAATCAACTTTGAAAGCCTTGGCCAAGCTTGGGCAACCATTTTTGAGTAAAAAATAAATTTTCGTATTTTTTTTAAATATATTTTTTTAGAAATTAGGAAAATATTTAATACATAATAGCATTTGAGGCCACAAAAATACATAAAAATAGTCAATATTTTGCTTTTAAATCCCTTTTCATGTTGGCCATCGCAAATTTAAAAAATCCAATTCGGGGTCGTGTATTCCTTCACGAGCATAATCTCGAATCGGGCCTAAAAAATTCAACTTGAGTCAATTTATTTCATTTTTCACTTTTAGGAGTTGTGACATTATTCCTTAATATTCCAAATTTTCATCTTGGCCCAATTATACCAAGAATGACTCAATTTTACAAAAAGGGCTTTAATTAAATTTTGCATTATTTTCAATAGCAAGAAATGAGTTTAAATTCAACATGCGGTAGGTGTGTCGAAAATTGTGAGGAGATTTAGACTTAAAGAAATATTTCTTCACGGACTGAATTGCAAATACTTAAAATCTCATGGACTAGAGTATAAATACCTAACACTTGAGGGATTATTTTGTAAATAACAAAAAGAAAAGTTAGTGGAGAAATTAGAATAAAGAAGGGAAGATGGAGAAGAGGAGATGAAGATGGGAAGATGGAGAAGAGGAGATGGAAAATAGAAGATAAAGAAAATAAGACGAGAATAGAGAAGGGAAAATGGAGATGAAGAAGAGTTAGTAGAATAGGAGATAGATATAGAGAAGGGAAGATGAAGATGAAGAAGAGTTAGTGGAGAAATTAGAATGTGAGATAGAGATGGAGAAAGGAAGACGAAAATGAAGAAGAGTTATTGGAGGAATTAGAATGGGAGATAGAGTTAGTGGAAAAATTAGAATGGGAGATGGATAAAATAGGCTATAAAAGGAGGAAGAAGTGAGTTTGGGAGAGGGAATTTTTTTGGAGAGAAAATTTTGGATGTTTGAGAGGGTTTTGGGAGATTGAAGAGAAATTTGAGAGAAAGAAAATACCAAAAGAGAGAGAAAAAATTTTGAAGATGATGGGAGTTTAAAGTTAGGAGTTATCATCACCAATTCCTTCATCGATCAACATAAATCAAGAGTTTATCCTCGTCAACAAGCAAGCAAATTCAAGCTAAGTATTTTTATTTATTCATTTATTTGTGGTTTTAGTCTCAAATTAGCATAAATTGTATACACTTTCTTCATCTACCTTTTTCCCATATTTTATGGCAAGTAAAAAAAAAGGGACAACTCCGTATCAACGATAAATTCCATGGAGGTGCAAAGTGAGCCCAAACAAATTTCAAGGTGCCCATCAAATTTGCAGCCAACCCTCAACAGATTTTAGTTCAAATTGTTGAAACAATTTGTTGTATTTTATTTTAAAGAACTAAAACCCCAGAATGGAGAGGCAAAGCGCATCCACTGGAGGTCGTTTATTTCCTGCAATTTAAATTCCTACACCATCAAACCCCAAAGGAAAGAGCCAAGCCAATGCTAGGCCACCCATTGGAGGTTTTTACTTACTGTAATTTAAATTCATGCACCATTAAACCCTAAAGGGAAGAGCCAAGCCAATACTAGGCCGCCCATTGGAGGTTTTTACTTACCGTTATTTAAATTACCGCAATTTAATTCCTGCACCATTAAACCCCAAAAGGGAGAGCTAAGCCAAGGCTGGGCCATCCATTGAAGGTTTTTATTTACTGTTATTGACTTCTTGCCGTTTAATTTTTGAATAATCAGACCCCAAAGTGAGTAGATTGTAAAACTGCACAGAAGTCGTTAACACACTCCCTCTTTCAACTTCAGGGAATTTTTAACACTTTGAAAATAAAAAAAATACCACCCATGCATCCCATTTAAAAAGTGAAAACACAAAGAGAGAACACTCCACTAGAGTCTTAGGAATAAACCAAGCATGAATTGCCAAATTAAGATATCCATGAAATTAAGGTACTGAAAGAGCATTAGTTTTAATTAACTAGTGTAACCAAGTCCCCAAACTCATAATCTTTGGTTCGTAAAAATAAATTAGTTCTCCCGCTAATTTATTTAGGTTTCTAATCGACCTACCAAGAACGATTAGTGGCGACTCCAAACCTTAAAATCATTTAAATAAAAAACCAAAGTTGCAATTCGGTAGGGCTTGGGAGGGTCTGCGTTAGGTTAGTTAATCTAATTAACCTAATAATTCGTTCACCCGATCAAAAAAAAATTCTTAGGGTCGCGACAGCTTGGCGACTCCGTTGGGGACGTGTTCTTAATTTTTAAAAATTTAAGAACCTAGAGGACTTAGGCCAGAAAATTTCGTGAAAATCCATTTGGTTTGAATTAGGTGGATCCTAATCGTTAGGTGTTAAATGGTATTGCAGATGGGAATTATAAGGGGTGGAGTGTTTGGCTAACCATTTGTTTTGCAGGTTTGGCGCGTGAGAATTGTTATTTAATTTTTGAAATATTGAAGCGGTGTTTGCATTTAATTGTTGTGCATGTTTAATTGTTTTAGCACTACACCACACACGTCTTGTGGTCGGACTTGGACCACTAGTTTTAGGATGGTATTATGATTTGGTTCTAGCGTTCGGCGTGAGATTACGTCAAAAGTTAGCCCAGATTCAATCCTGAACCTCTTTTCAAAAATGAGCTTTAAAAGTTAAGCCTCATGCTTGGTAAGATTACCAAAGCGGTGGTTTTAATTTTTAGCTCGAGCAGCCGAAGTGGAAAGGCCCGGCTAATCTTGATTACGTCGTGGGATCACGGCTAATCTTTATTATGTGTGCGAGATTGTCGCCTTGCCGTAAGTCTTCCGCTTCAATTTGTGAGCCTTTAGGGTAGGTAGGCTAAAATTTAAATTCACAATTCATGTGCGTGTCTATGTGATTTGCATGGTATTTTTCACGGTGAAAGTAAGTTTTCTAACTTTATCTTGTATTTATTGTTGGTCGGTCCATGTCAGATATCGGCCAAATTTTGAATTTAATACCATAGTCATTTTTCAGAAGAAAATAAAAAAAATTAAACTGATATCCCATTTTTGAAAATAATGAATGCGGAAAAATTCCTTAAGGGAATTTTATTGATCAATGAAAGATTTTGTCACATTTTTTTCTTAATACTTCAATGGACCCAAGATTTTCTCAACAAATTTACCTTGAAAATTCATTTTGATAAAAAGAGGAAATTCTTTCTAGAAATTTGGTAAATATCAAAGGAATTTGTCACATTTATAAAATCTGTAAGAAAATTTTTCTAAAGAAATTCGCCTATGTTTTTCTAAGAAAATCTTCTCTAATTTCTCATAAAATTGAAAAATAAAATTGGAATAATCTAGGTGTCATGGACCGACCTCTCTTGGATCACATACTCATTATTTTCTCTACTTTTGCAAGGAATTATAATCTAGGTGTCATGGACCGACCTCTCTTGGATCACATACTCATTATTTTCTCTACTTTTGCAAGAAATTATAGGTACCCCAGGCGGGAGTAAAATTGGGCTCAATAATACGCCATAAATGATCTTGAATAATACAAAAGAATGGAAATGGCCGATGTCGCAACTGATAATCCTGGGGGCAAGCGAAAAAATCCCGGAGACAGAATCGGGTCAATCAGTCGGCATGTATGAGCCATGTAATTTGATGGGGGATAGTGAATGTATCCAGATCGAGAATGGGGGCATTTTTAATGTATTTGGAGGTTCCTGTATTTTTGAAAAGCATACATTTTGTAATAGGAATTCGTGAGACAAGTATGTTGATTCGACCTTGCAATGCCTTTCTAATTAAATCAACTAAAGTCTTGCCCTTTAGCTTCATCGGATTCGAACAATATAGCGGATTTTGGAGGACCAGTATTTTATTACTGAGCATGGCCCACAAGCGCTTCTGTCGCCGGTACAGGGCATTCCGCCAACACTGCAGGCTACCAACACAAACCAGTGGACGCCGAAAGAGGTAAGATATGAATGAAGTGGGGCACGTAATAGGTGGTTTGATTTATTCATTGGCACACGAATCGAGTGGTCATATCTGTAATAATTCACGCGACTAGCTCACGGCCTCAAAGTAGCTAGTGAGGCCCGCTGCCAAGAATTTATTCAATGTTCTCGGTATTATCGTCCTAAGCGGCTAATATCGAGAGAAATGTTAATCATCGGCACCTCTAGGGTTTTGAACCGTTCTATCATGCCATGCAGAGAAAGAAATGGCGAGAAGATTAAAGCACAAAGATACGAAGCTTTTCGTTCAGTTCATTCATTAAAGAGTATTACAACCACTCATTGAGGAGGAAAAGTAAAGCCAAACTGAGCCTTAATAAGCATCACAAAAGAACTCAACTGGCTTTCCATGAAACTAATACTCTGCCTACACTGAGTGATCTGGGAGTCGAGATCTGCAAGCTTGAAGAACAGGCGAGTACATTTCTCCTTGTACCTAGCTGCATTAATCTCATGGTGTTCAACGGCGAGTTTCAAATTGTCGATTAAGTCTCTCTCGAAGGCTATATCCGCCGTTAGATCATCAAGCCTCTCCTCCAACCACTTACATATGAACTTCATCACAACGTCCCTCGGGTCATGCTCAAAGTAAGTCTGATTCAAAGCTAGGCGCTCCACCAGCTTCTCTCTCTCGTGAACCAACAGCGAGACTCGCTCATCAGCAGACTTGACAGCCTCCTTATATCGAGCAACTGATCGTTCTGCAATCTCCAGGCATTTAGATCGATCCTGATAGCGAGCCTTCACGAGGCGGGCTAAGGTGACTGTCTCCTGGGTGTTTCGACAAGCCTCCAGAAAGTTGATAAAGACGTGTGGGAATGCCCTGTATTCCCTCTCCAAGTTGGTGCCTTCAACTGAGGAAACATTTATCTCCCTCAACAAACCGAGGATCTCAGCCTCGATACTCGGATGATGGGCTATATAAACATAACCTTTGCCAAGAAGATGATAGATCCTCTCCCATTTGAACATAACGTCAGTCGAGAAGATGTGTGTAGGGAGATTGGCTATTATCAAGGAAGAAATCAAGGCAGACGAGCGGAACACGAAAGTATTGGAGGAGAGAGTCAGGACAGATGATTAGAATGCGAAGATGATAATCTGTCTCGAGTTAAATATTGATTTCATAGTAGCAATATCTATCGGTTAGATTTTCCTACCAGCCATTCCTTTTCGGTGTTGTCTTTGTCAGCTCGAATCCCATATCGATCTGCTATCTCGAGCCAAGCAAATATGATATCTTGGCAGAAAAGGTTTGAGGTGATACCACCGCGTTGGAAAAGAAGAGGAAAAGGACGACGTAGGTGGGGGACAAAGAAAATTTGCAGCGGAAAAGAAGATGTGATCCGTCTTTATGGGAGAACGCACCAGCAAAATCAACGGTGGAGATAAGCGAGAGATATGACGACGGAAACCCCTACCACGAAAAGATGAAAGAAAGCAAACCGTGCAGGAGACACGGTAAAGAGGTTGAAAAAGACAGAATTCTCGGGGTGAATAATACAATTTCTAAATCCACGCGTAAATCTTAAAAAAAGTGAGCCATTTTTCTGATAATCTTCATCTAAAACTCTGAAGAGAGTTTCGAAGCATACACAGTCGCTCAGAAAAATTTAGAGAGAGTGAAAATGCAAGAAGAGGCAGCAAACCTTGAGAGATCATTAACCAAATCGAAGATGTCTTAACCCAACACACTTGAGAGTTATTGTTACCTGCTGAATATGGGAGAGGAAGAGTTCGAAACCATGTTTGGGATCGAGTCCATTGAGCCTGGCCCTTCCGCCAATGACATCCAAGATCTCAGTAAAGATAAGAACAACAACAGTAAGGGTCAAAAGAAGCGTTACCGTCGCCATACTGAGGAGCAAGTACAAAGGCTTGAGGATTTCTTCAGAATGTGCCCTATGCCAGATGGCAAACAGAAAATGGAACCAAGTCAAGAGCTAGGACTTGAACCTTCGCAAATCAAGTTCTAGTTTCAGAATAGGCCAACCCGAGTAAAAACTCGTCATGAGCGCAACGAAGCTGAGTTTCTAAGAGCTGAAAATGAAAACCTCCGAGCGGAGAACAAGATGTATAAAGAGGCTTTTGACTCCGCCGCCACCTGCCCCAACTGCAATAGCTTCCTCACTCTCGATGAAACGCATTATCTGAGGATTGAAAATGCTCGTTTAAGAGGTGAGTTAGACCAGTTTATGACATGATTAAGTTCTGTTGGGGGAAAGCATGAAAAGACCGAGCCCATGGGGTCAGCAGTAATGCCTCCCGGGGAAGGGGAGATGTATCACCACCAAGCAAGTGGCATTGACGACGAACTCACCACCATGATCAACCAGTTCAATGTTGATGAAGCACTAGGGTTGTAAGGTGCACACGGAGCCTGTATTTTAAAGCTAGTGATCACGGGATCTTTAAAATGGCCGACGCGTACCTGATTGGGAGCGAAGCTAGCTGATTGTGGGAGAGCCTCTAGAGGAAGCAGGACCGATCCTGAACGAATACATTTCGTTCCCCTGCGAGGGATATTTTCTATTTGTTATAGACGTCGGGGATCAATGCAAAAGAAGAAAGTAGTAATTTCCCGTTCTCCTATTAAATGTTTCGAGCCTTTACTTCACCAAACTCAGGATAACATTAATTGCGAGTAAAAATCTACGTAGGCTCGAAGGGTAAACCCGTATCATTTCAATTTACCCTTAATTGCTCTAGTTTTAAATTCAACCCCTTCTATTTTCAGGAATTTGCAAAATGTCCCGAGAACACAATTATACCCAAATGCGAAATCCCCTTGTTGAACGAAACTGGGGGCAAATTGATTTGTAGATATCGCTACTCAACAGACGACTTCGAATGAAGAAAATACGAACGAAAGACTCGTGCGATCTCAAAGAAGGGTAATTTTGTATCGTTCTAATTTACCCAAGATTGTCTCAAATTCTGAAATGCTTTCTTCCGTCTTAACAGCGAACCTCCACGGACGCCTACGGTCTTGTGGACCGGATGGCACAGGGGAATGTCAGCGGTCCGAAATATCTCGAGTTCGATCCCCAAGGGTGGGGAATGTTGTAAGTATTGTAAATAAGTAAAACGACTTTTTGCGCATTTCTTATTACAGAAAGAAATAGGAATACTCGACGAGCAATACCAAGATCAGTTTTGTCACGATCTTAGCCTAATGTTGAAGTGTTTGGTGAAAGCCAAGGAAAACTCAATCTAGCAAAGCTAATAAAGGGGTCGTGCAAAACATTCAAGATGAAGGGTAAATCAGTATCATTTCCAATTCATCCCTTCCAATACCGGCTAACATGTCTCCTTTTCTTTTGACAGGAAATGTTAATATTAACATTTAATATGTCGAAGAAGACAGCCCCAAGGGGCAAAATTATAATCATCTGATAAGATCCACTCTGATGAAAATGGGGTAAATTGATGGCTACCCTGAATTGAAAAAAGGCGTTCGACCGACAACCATGACGGTTGTTAACATTGAAAAGGCCCAAATGCTGTGCAGGGGCAAACTCAAATACGGGTCATTCCTCGACTTAAGGAGTAGACTCCCAATTTGCTCGACCTACTCGCATATCCAGGGACAGTTCAAATTCACCAATTTCCTTCCGTACTTGCATTTTTGGTAAACACGTGTAAGGCCGAAAACTGCTACATCTGCATTGCGTTTACACATGCCATGATTCATGTATGACTATTTGCATGTTTAATTTTGCCAATTCTAGCTTGGGGCATAAGCTGCATATGATTCATCGAATGTGTAGAATGGGGCATGACAAGATGATGAAAGACAATCCTTTCCTATACACGTCCTATATCCATAATGAGTCGTGCACAAAATAGGTTCCGCATTGTTGACACTTGATTTTTAATCAATTTTTTTAATTAATTAATAGAAAATCCATAAAAATTCATAAAATTGAAAAATCAAATTTGGGGACCTTGACCAAGCCTAGGGAACCAATTTTGACTAAAAAAAATAATTTTTCGCATTTTTCAGTATTTTTGGTATTTTCTTTTTTTTTCTTTTTTCTTTTCAAAAATTCATAGAAAATCAAGAAAAAATGAGAAAATTGAAAAAAAAAACAACTTTGGAAGTCTTGGCCAAGCCTAAGCAACCATTTTGGAACAAAAAATAATTTTTCATATTTTTCGTATTTTTTAATATTTTCTCAAAAATACAAAAATAATTGAAAATTCAGCAAAAATGGCATTTGATGCCACAAAAATACAAAAAAATAGTTAGTATTTTTCTTTTAATTTTCTCTTCATTTTGGCGAAAGAAAATCTCCAAAGGATTAATCTAAGATCGTGAATTACTTTGTTAATCTCGTTTTCAAATTGATTAAAAAAATCATTATTAGAAAATTCATTTTAGCTTTCTAGTTTTCAATTTTTGCATTTAAAGAGTCGTGACATTGTCCTCTAATAGTCCAAATTTTTCAAAGGCCTGATGATGTATTTTTCGTTGTTGCGTTCGGTTTTCCGAATTCAATTTACCATTTGTACTTCTCCTCGAAATACTTAAAGTTGTCTAATACCAATGTTGGGATCATGGACTCTACGTGATTGTTGACAATGTTTCTGCATTTCGGCCCCTATCTCTGAATTTTAGGACGAGATGGACACTCCAAGAAAGGACAAGAAAGATCACAAGGGTGATAATAAGAATGAGATATCAGGAACCGTTGTCATGAACATGTCTACATTAGTTTGGTTTGTTGTGACCACTGTGGAAGGGCGTGTCCCAGTCGCTAGTGAGGATTTGAGTTCGGTTGTGAGCTCCTATAATGGTGAGGATTAATTCAACAACGTCAAGTGTGGAGGATACTCAGAACAACAAAGACAAAAGAAAAGTGGATGAACAAGGTGGGAAAACCAATTGATGAGTTAGACATCCACTGGAACCCATATTCTAATGTTGGTGACGTTGGACTGAGTTTTAATAGTGAAGAAGTCAAACTCATGTGCTGACAACTTCAAGTGGAAAGGCCCTCCGCGAAGGTGACGAATATTGATTATTTGGTTTGACCTTATTTCGGTTCGTTTTCGAAGAGAAGTTCGACCACAAGATGTTATCTTCTCTGTCTGAGACCCAGTCCACAGTCTAAACTCTGTCGTTCTTTGTTGTGTACCAAATGGATCGTTGCTTCATGATGGCTCTGTGCGTGAGAATGGTTCCTTTTGGCCTCCAGCCTTCGGAATGGTGAGTAGAGGACAACAACTAAAGAGTCTTTTGGAACGGTTTGTCAACTCCATGCATTGTAAACATTGGAACTCAGGTGACATCAGTCACATGCATTAGCTCTACCTACCTCCGAGAAGACATGACCGTTTGACGGGGAGAATATCAGAGTGAGGGAGACTCGGTCAAAGGAAGGCATGTGGACATGAGGAAGATATGGCTGAAACATAGCTATACCAAACGAGGAGCCTTGAACGTTTGGTGCAAGAAGGAGAGTCAACCGAGCTGCAAAAAAAAACAGACGTTCATGATGGCCATCACGGGGTTGAGAAAAAAAACAAGAAGAAGAAGAAGAGAAGAGAAAGCAAAGGCGGGTAGAAGGCGCGTGGACAGAGCGAGGAACAAGGGGCTTCTCCTCCGGACGATCCAGACGTCGTCAAGCTCCCTAATCAAGCCTGGCAGCTCGTCCACGAACCAGAGATCACCCCTGACCCCGCGGCGTCCCATTGCGCACACGAAAAAGGTAAGTTTTTCCTCTTCCGAACATGCTCTATTTTTCGTCCGTTTGGCTTGAATTCGTTTGAAGTTCTTTTTCGAGTGCGAATGACCCTCTTACGGTCAAATTCTGCCTCTACTTGATACGTTAAACTTCTTCTAAGACTCGCTATGTCCATTTTTGTGCATTACCCCGACGAAAAACACATGGCCGGCCTGTCTTAAGTCTCGCTGGAGCTAGGAGCTGTGGACGATCGCGGATGAGCACCGATGGGACACATGGATGTTGACTTCAAACCATGATCCGAAGAGGTGACAAGAAGCTTAGCTAAAAATGCTAGCAGGTCACGAAGCAAGGGGAGGAGGGGAAACAGTTTCTGCATGTTGAGGGGAGGCCTTAGCGGCTCTATTCACCGCGCGTCTCATGTTGCCTTCAGACACCGACGATGCGCTTGAGCTGCACACAAACGTTTGCAGCTCCTTGCTGTCTCCACCGGCCTTGATCTTCTTCGTACTGCTGCACGTCGACCCCGAAAAACAGGCTTGGAGGCTGATGTGAAGGGAAGACATTGTTACCTAAACCTCCATTGAGTAGCTTTCTGCTCATGCTCGTCCCTCCACGTCTTTTGGCGTTCGCGTTGTTGCTGCCACTCATTTTTGCCGTCTCCTCGTCGAAGTTAGACATCCTCGGTGTCGCCACCTTAGGCGACTGTAACAAGTGAACGTCCGGAAACCCTGCCTAGAAATTGTTGTTGTAGCTATGCTTGGAACTCGCCACTTTGCTCGCGAACATGGCATAGAAATCCGTATGGCTGAAGCTCGAAGCCCTCAGAGTCGGTTCTTGAGATGACTGCACCGAATAGACCTCCATGTCGGTGAGATTGGATGCACATCAGGTGATGGAGTTGAGGCCATGAGACTTGAAGGATAAGATCATGAAGGAAGCGTTGGAGCTATGGACAACTACGTGGAGCTCCTCGTCCTCACCAATCTCGGCATTGGCCTGCAGCGGCTCACGCCCGTTGAGCGAGACGACGTCGAACTCGACCCGGAACGAGGTGATGGATCCCGCGGTCTTGGGGAACTGCTCGTTGATGAGGAGCTTGGCACCACCGTACTCAAACATGAAGAACACGGGGGTGTACCAAATGATGCTCTGCTTCACCACGCTTTGGACCATGAGAGAACCTGAGAAGTCGCTGTATATGGCCTTGAGAAGAGGAATAACCATCACCAGTGTATCGAGTAGGAGAGAGTTGGGTTGATCCATGAACGAACCTGCTGATGGAGAAGGGAAGGATGTTGGAGGATGTCAGTATCTTACTGAGGACTTAGTGTGGGGTAAAGTGAAGAGCTATCCGTGGTGGCTAGGGCAGATTTATGATTCTTCAGACGCCTTGGACTTTACTGCGAAGCTAAGGGGCTGTGGAGATGCCAGGTCTTGAAGACCTGAGAGAAGATGTTGCAACGGCTAATGGCGAGGTGGGGATCCCATTTTAGGAGCTAGTAATGGAAGAATGGTTTTCTTCCCCTACTGGAAAAGCTGTACTGTAGAAATGCCATGTTCCATCCACCAATGGGGGGGGGGGTTCTGGAGGTGACCGAGAGTCCCCTCCTCCGGAGGAGCCGCTCCCCTTCATGTTCCAGTGCGTCTCCTCGGACGCCCCGATGCTACAGAAGGCCACAGAGAGACGAAAAAAAAAGAGAGATGCTTAGATAGGATACGCATCAGAAATGGGGAATGAAGTCAAAAGGGGGGAGAGGACGATTGCTTTCTTCCTCGGGCGTGTTCCTCTTCGGCTGTGACAGGCATTGTCACCACCAAGTTTGTTCCTTCCGCGCCTTCGCGCTTGCACCGCTGCTGTTGCTACTTCGTTCCTCCGGCGAGACCATACAAGATGACCTTTCAGAACTTTGTGTTTAGTGGTTTCTGCACTGAAAGTCTCACGCACCTTTTGCTGGTGTTGAGCCCTGGATGTTGCTCGTTTACAAAGCATTGCAACACCACTAGTCTTCCTCTTCTCACCTGCCGAGTTCCCTTGCCACTGTGATATCATGGATATCGAAGCTGCTATCCAGGGGCTCCACGGATCTAGTGAGTCTACCGCCGAGAATCTCCACAAGTCATCCATTCACCCTGAATACCAGAGGACAAAAAGGGGAGGCTCTTTTCTCTCTTAAAAGACAAGAAAGGGCTCACTCTCGCTCACGGCACCATTGAACAGAAGGAAGGAGTTCGGCCACCGAAGAAGAAAGAACATCGTGAGAGCATGTAGACCTTGAGTCAACTCCAATCTGGCATTATGCAGGTTGATGGGTTTTTCCACGGGAGGAGATGAACCAGAGGATGTCAAGAGGGCACCGATGGAGGCCACCGTCTCAGCTTGCTCAGCTGAGTGCGACTCTGACCAGGTCTGCGAAAAGTCATCCACCGACTCCTCATATCGTTCCTACAGACGCAGCTGTTCGCCCATTGATGTTAATCTTGAGGGTTCGTTTGATCGGGGGGCATATCCATGCTAAAGTGGTCTCCTACTGGAGATTACTTCTTTTTTGCAAAATTTGATGGAACATTTTATCTATGGGAGACAAACACGTGGACCTCTGAACGTTGGTCATCAACTAGTGGTTTTGTCACGGGAGCAACATGGGATCCTGATGAGCATATGATACTGATTGCTTTCTCCAAGTCTCCAGTCAGGTAATTGAGAAGATAGCTTGGAATGCTTCCGGCGAACAATTAGCGGTATCATTCAAAGGAGGAGACGGTCTATGGGGAGCACTGCCCACCGGCGGCTACGTTGACCACCACCTGGAAGAGAAAAATTCCTTGTCAGAGCCACATCGACCTGGGCATTCGGCGACTTTAGAGAAGATAAAAAAAAAGAGATGGCTTATCAGAAGAGGCAGCAGCGATCAGAGAAGCCATTTGCTGAGCTTGATTCCCACGGAGCTTCCTCGTCATCTTCATCATCGTCTTTGCTGGCCGCCAAAGCCATCAGAACATCATCCACCGTTGCCCCATCTTCTCTCTCCTCTTCTTCATCACCTTGTTCGTGCTTTGAGGCGTTGGCGGAGATCTGAATCCATCATGGAACGTCGAGAAGTGCAAGGCGACGTTCCATTGGGCGGTGCGGAACTTCTCGGGGAAGCAGAATTTGCTTGCTTCACGTGCACCAGCCGACGAAAAACGCCGAGTTTGCTGCCAAGAAGCAAAACAGTGTGCAGTTCATGACTTGCATGAAGTTGAGCCGCGAAGAATGCCTGAAGTTCTTAACGAATGCCTCGTGTTTCTTGCGCAGGCAAGAATGGTAGGCTCGGATAAATTTGGGATTAAGATGGGTAGCATTGAGAGGGGAATCCCTGAAGGTTGGAGTCCAGAAAAGCAATATTTATTAGCCAGAATGCACTAGATTTCTCTCAGATCTAGTTCATTTGCGAAGGTTGCCTTATATACTCAAAGATGATTCGGCGATCAGGATCTGAAGGAGCTATCCCTGGTCAAAGAACCTGTCAACGAAGAGAGGAAAAAACTCTCGTTGAATAGCATTCCATTTTTCCTGACATGCATTCTTCACAATGCAAACGTTCATAACTGTGGTTTTGGAATTCATCTGGTTTACGTGTCTCTCTCTATAAGCCAGAAACAAAGGAGGAGATCGTTCAAAGGTGGTGGCATATCTTACCCATCCGTTGAAGCCGAACCGCGACCGGTCCAAAAAGTCATGAACTGGGCGCGCAAGTTCACCGTAAAGTCAAACTCGGAAAGACGATCTTCAAAGATTTTGAGAATCCGAGGAGCCGCCGTACATAGCCTTGAGAAGAGGAATATCCATCGCCACCGTATTGCGCAGGGTGGAGAGAAGGAAGAACGTGATCATCCACTCGAGGTTGCTGTGCTTGATGAAGGCATACCAGACGAAGAAGGCAAAGAAGATAACCACTTTCTACAGGGATTCGGCAGCAATGGGAGGTAAGTCATGGTGATATAGCACTTGTTTTCATTTATGCTTGCATGAGTCTTCAATGGGCATCATACGTGAGAAGGAAACAATGCTATAAGGATCTGTAGTGGAAGTAGTTGGAGTTGGACGTAAAAGGGAATTAATTAGATAATTTATGTCTATGATGAGCCTATTTCTTTGTGTTGTTCTTTCCTGGATTTCTAGCTCCGTTCGACGAAATGGTCTCTTTTCTCCAGTCACAAGTGTTAGTAATTCATATGATCATGCTATCACAACCGGTGCTTCCTTTGACTTTCTATAAGTTAAATAAGAGTGTTGCTGGAGAGTGGTTATGTTGAGGGTTAGGCTGTCGGGTGTGGACTTCTTGGGCTGATCGAGGGTAAGAGGTTGATGGGACAATCTTTAACTAACCTGGGTTTAATTCATTTTGGGCTGTGATAAGCGTGTGGACTTAGTTCATTTTAGGCTGGCCCTAGAAAAATTTGAAATAGGCTTCGTGTTTGGGTCCCTCAAAAATGTGATAATTTGACTTGAGCCCAAGTTAGGCTTTTATGTCTTAGGATGATTCAGGCCCTTAAGGCATGAGTTGGGCCCATCTGGTTTGGGCCGAGTCAATAAAAAAGAGAGAGAAAAGAATAAAAAATAAAATAAAAATAAAAATAAAATAAAATAACCAAAACAAAAACAAAAGGAAAGAAAAATTCTCAAAAGCCCCAAAAATTGGAAGATGGGTCAATCCTATTTTTGGTGAATTTCCACCCTGATCTTTCCAAAATGACGATTTTGCCCCTTGTGGGTAAATTGTCTCGAGAAATTCTGAAAAATTCAGAAAAACCTCAGAAATTAGGAAACGGGTCATTTCGACTGACCAATCCTATTTTTGGAGAATTTCCAGCCCGATCTTTCCAAAATGACGATTTTGCCCCTTATGGGCAAATTGTCTCAAAAAGTCCTAGAAAAATTCTCAGAAATTGTGGGGAATAAGGAATGACCACATTCAACTGGTTTGACCTATTTTCACTTCCCGAGCTTTGAAAAATGACCATTTTACCCTTCTGATCAGTTTGATCCAAACCCTGCCTTCGCAAATGAGTTTTCATGAAATTGGTACCGAAAGGGCGTTCGAGTAATCTAACGTAACCAAGTCTCCGAATTCATTTTCTCTGGTTCGTAGAAATAAATTAGTTCTCCCGCTAATTTATTTAGGTTTCTAATCAACCTACCAAAAATGATTAGTGGCGACTCCAAATTTTAAAACCATTTGAGCAAAAACCAAAGTCGCGATTCGGTAGGACTTGGGAGGGTCCGTATTAGGTTAATTCATCTAATAAACCTAATAATCCGTTCACCTCGATAAAATCTTATTTTTCGGGTCGTGACAGCTTGGCGACTCCGCTGGGGACTGTTCTTAATTTTTCAAAACTTAAGAACTTAGAGGACTTAGGCCAGGAAAATTTCATGAAAATTCATTTGATCTGAATTGGGTGGATTCTGATCTTTAGGTGTTAAATGGTTTTGCTGATGGGAGTTATAAGGGGTGGAGTGTTTGACTAACCCTTTGTTTTGCAGGTTGGTGTAGGAATTGTTTGTTTAAATTCTGCACATTATTGAAGCGTTGTTTGCATTTAAATGTCGTGCATGTGTTTACAGTTTTAGCACTACACTACACACGTCCCGTGGCCGGATCTGGGCCACTAGTTTTAGGATGGTATTGTAATTTGGTTTTAGCGTTCGGCGTGAGATCACGTCGAAAGTTAGCCCAGATTCAATCCCGAACCTCTTTTCAAAAATGAGTTTAAAAGTTAGGCTTCAGGCTTGGTACGATTACCAAAGCAGTGGTTTTAATTTTTAGCTCGAGCAGCCGAAGTGAGGAGACCCGGCTAATCCTGATTACGTCGTAGGGGTTACGGCTAATCTTGATTATGTGCGCGAGATTGTCGCCTTGCCGTAAGTCTTTCGCTTCAATTTGTCAGCCTTTAGAGTAGATAGGCTAAGATTTAAACTCACGATTCATGTGCATGCCTATGCGACTTACATGGTATTTTTGACGGTGAAGGTAAGTTTTCTAACTTCATCTTGTATTTATTTTTGGTCGGTCCATGTTAGGTGTCGGTCAAATTTTGAATTTAACATTAAGGTCATTTTTCAAAAGAAAATAAAAATCAAATTAATATCCCATTTTTGAAAAAATAAGTGTGAAAAATCCCTTAGGAAAATTTTGTCGACCAGTAAAAGATTTTGTTACATTTTTCTACTTCAATAGAAATGAGATTTTCTTGACAAATTTATCCCTAAAAATTCATTCTGATAAAAGGAAAATCCCTTCGGGAAATTTGCTAAATTTTAAGAGGTTTTATCACATTTTTCAAGTTGTAAAAATTTGCAAGAAAATTCTTTTTGAGAAATTCACCCAAGTTTTTCTAAGAAAATTTTCTCTAAAATTGAAAAATAAAATTGGACTAATGTAGGAATCATGGGCCGACCCCTATTGGATCACATACTGATTATTTTCTTTACTTTTGCAGGAAACTACAGGTACCCGAGGTGGAAGTAAAATTGGATTCACTAATATATCAGGAATAATCTTCAGGGATCAGAAAGGATGGAAATTATCGATGCCTTAACTGATGACCCTGGGGGCAAGCGAAGAAATCCATTCTCCCAGAAACAGAATTATGTTAACCAATGGGCACGTATGGACTCTGTATGTAGATGGGGTGGAAAATGTATTCGGGTTAAACATGGGGGCATTTTTATTGTATTGGAGGGATTCCTGTATTCTTGTTGAAAAGACGCAGATTATCAGAATCCATGAAACATTCTTCCCAATATTACAATCGACCGACACCAATAAGTGGACGCCGAAAGAGGCTAAGCCGATTGAAGTGGGGCACGCAACAGGTAGCAGGTTCATTATTAGCACATTGATCGAGTGATTACGGCTGTATTGATTTACCTGACCAGTCACGGGCCTCACTATGACCGGTGGGGTCCGCCGCCGAATTCTTTTTTCGTGTCCTTAATATCATCATTAGGGAGAAGTGATGGGGTCTCGCTTTTATTTGTTTGGCTGGTTGTAATCATCACAGTCACCATCTGTCAAGATAAGACGCGATTGAGGCAATCCTACCAGTCGAGATAGAAATACGTTCCCTACATATTCTGTCGGAAGTACAGTTGACAGTAACGGACTGGATCCAGCAGAGGTAGATGACCTCGTCTTGTGAAGATTGCTGCCGACAGTCCCTCTTCCAGAAGAGAAGATTGCATCGAACTATGACGGTTCATATGACGTAAAGAAAGTCCTCCCAGAAGGTGCTCTGATGCTAACCAAGTCGGATATTTGTATTGACTCTGATTTCGTGAGGAAACGAAGAGATGGCGCGAAGATAAAAATATAGACATGCGAAACATTCCTTTTATTCCATACATCAACAAGTTTTACAATAGCTCATTAGGGAGGAAAGGTAAAGCCAAACTGGGCCCTGATAACCATTACGAAAGAGCTCAACTGACTCTCCAAACAGTTGATGCTCTGGGTGTACCGGGCGCTCTCGGGATTAAGCTCCGCGAGCCTAAAGAAGAGGCGATCGCACTTCTCCTTAGCTTGGGCCATCCTGGCCTCATAATGCTCGACGGCAAACTCCAGGTCCGGAATCGCCGCCCTCTCGAAAGCAATGTCTGCCGTAATGTCATCAAGTCTCTCCTGCAGCCAACCACATTTGCACCTCATCACAATATTGCCTGGCTCCTGTTCGGCGTAAGTTCGGACCAAGGCCAGACGGTCCACCAGCTTTCCCCTCTCACGAACCAGCCACGAAAGCTGATCGTTGGCAAACTTGAGGGCCTTCTTGTGATTATCAGCCACAAATGTGACTGTTGCCAGACGCTCATGCCGGTCTCGGTAACGAGCTTTCACGATAGCGGTCACAAGGACCGTCTCGTAAGCGCGGTTATAGGCAGCTAGAAAATTGATGAAGAGGGTCGAGAAGTTCCGATACTCCTTCCCCAGTTGAGTACCCTCAACAGAAGCAACGTCCACGGTCCTGAATAAACCGAGGATTTCAGCCTCAACGGTAGATTTTTGGGCTATATGAACGTAACCTCTACCAAGAAGATTGTAGAGTCTCTCCCACCCAGCCAGGACTTTGTCGGAGAAGGCATGATTAGGAGAATTGGCCATTTTTGAAAGCAGAATATGAAAGAAGGGGGAGAGAGGTAAGGCAGACGAGCGGAATGCGAAGATGGTAATCTGCTTTGAAGTAAATATTGATTTCATAGTGACGGTATCAACCAATTAAGATTTCTCTTATCTACCATTCTCTATTGGCACCACCCTTGTTAGCTCGAATTTCAGTTAGGCAGCAACCTCGAGCCAAGCAAAATCCGATGTCTTTTCGAAAAAGCTGGATGAGACGCTACCACTTTGGAAAAGAAAGAATAAAAAAAAAAACGAGCTGAGAGGGAGACAAGGAAATTTTCGGCAGAAAGGGAGATATGACTCGTCCTTATCGGAGAACTCGCTCGCAAATCAATGGTGGAGACTACGACGCGAGCCCTACCACTATGAAAAGATGAGAAAAGACGAGCCAAGCAAGAGACACGCAGGAAAGATTGAGAAAGACAGAACTCTCGGGAGAGGCGATACAGATGCTAAGCCCACGCCAAATTTTAAAAGAGACATCCTCCTGATAATCTTCATCCACACTTTGAAGAGAGTTTTAAAGCATACACGGTTTAGAGAGAGTGAAAATACAGAAAGATATAGCAAATCTTGAGGAACCATTCGCCAAATGAAAGATCTCTCAACCCAATACTCTCGAGAGCTATCATTACTTGTTGAATATGGGAAATGAAGAGTTCGAAGCCATGTTTGGGATCAAGCCCATGGAGCCTGGCTCTCCCGCCGACGACATCCAAGATCTCAATAAAGATAAGGACAACAACGGTAAGGGTCAAAAGAAGCGTTACCGTCGCCATACTAAGGAGCAAGTACAAAGGCTTGAGGATTTCTTCAGAACATGCCCTATGCCAGACGGCAAACAGAAAATGGAACTGAGTCAAGAGCTAGGACTTGAACCTTTGCAAATCAAGTTCTGGTTTCAAAATAGGCGAACCCGAATGAAGACTCGTCATGAGCACAACGAAATCGAGTTTCTAAGAGTTGAAAATGAAAACCTCCGAGCGGAAAATAAGATGTATAAAGAGGCTTTTGACTCCGCCACCTGCCCCAACTGCAACAGCCTCCTCCTCACCTTCGATGAAATGCATGATCTGAGGATCGAAAATGCACGTTTAAGAGGAGAGTTAGACCAGTTTATAACAGGATCGAGATTTATTGGAAGAGGGTACAAAAGGACCAATGCTACTGGATCATCATCAATACCTCCCGAGGAAGAAGAGACAGATCACCACCAAGCGGACATTGACGATGATCTTTTCGCCATAATCAACCAGTTTGATATCGGTAAAGCATTGAAGCTGTGATGCACATGCTCAGCCAGTGACCACCAGACCTTCAACATGGCCGACGCGTACCTAGTCCAGAATGAAGCCAGCTGATTATGGAAAAGCCTGCAGATGGGGAAGAAAAATCAATCCTGAATGGATGAATGTACTTTATCTTGCACGGGATGTTGTCTTCTTTTATGAATGTCTAGAATTGGCGTGAAAGCGAGAAGTAATCGTTTCCCTTTCCCCAATTAAATGCTCAAATCTGCCACCACACCAAACTCATAGTGAATTTATTGCGAGTAAAGAGCCGCGCGAACTAGAAGGGTAAAGCAGTATCGTTTCAATTTACCCTCAGTTGTCCCGATTCTAAATTAAATCCCTTCTGTTTACAGGAATTTGCAAATTGATCCGAAAATACAGTCGTACCCAAAAATGAAATTCCCCAATTAAACAAAATTTTGGGCAAATAGATTCGTGGACATCGCCACAAAATGGACGGCTTCAAATGAGGAATATGTGAACGAAAGACCCAAACAATCTCAAAGAAGGGTAATTCTGTATCGTTCAAATTTGCTCATACTCGTCTCGAGTTCTGAATTATTTTATTCCATTCTTAACAGGGTTTGTAAAATCGCCCTGAAAAATACAGTGACCTGGAATTACCCAGTACAATACAACAACACCGTGTCATCTCAAGGATTGACTCTTAAAAGGAACCTCCACAAACGCCTACGGTCTTGTAGACCGGATGGCATAGGGAATGACAGTAGTCCGAAACATCTCGAGTTCGATCCCCAAGGTTGGGGAACGTTGTAAGTATTGTAAATAAATAAAACAATTTTTTTGCACATTTCTTTTTGCAGAAAGAAACAGGAGTACTTGACAAGCAATACCGAGGTCAGTATTTTGTCACGATCTTAGCTTAATGTTGAAGTGTCCAGCGAAAGCCAATGGAAACTCAATCCAGTGAACTTGATAAAGGGGTCACGCAAAATATTCAAGATGAAGGGTAAACCAGTATCGTATCCAATTCATCATTTCTAACACTGACTAACACGTCTTCTCCTCCATTGTTTGACAGGAAATGTCTAACTTGACATACCCACGGAGAAAATCCCGAGTGGTAAAACTGGTAAAGGAGTTGCGCGAATCACTCAAGGGTAACTCAGTATCGTGTCCAGTTCATCATTTCTGATACTGGCTAACATGTCTCCTTCCTTTTTACAGGAAATGTTAAACTAACATCTGATACGTCAAAGAAAACGGCCCCAAGGGGGCAAGTTATGATCGCCTAATGCGATCTCTCTGATGAAATAGGGGAAATCAATGGCGAACCCTGAATCGAAAAGAGGCAAAACCAGAAACAAGCTACTCCTCGACTCGGGGAATACGCCCCCAACGTGTTTGATCCGCCCACACAGCCAGGGGCAATTTCCATATTTGTACATTGTATTGCCATATTTGCATGATGTTTACACATTCCATGATTTATGCATGACTGTTCTGCATGTTCAATTTGTCAATTTTGACTGGGGATATAAACTGTACACGATGCATCGAATGTACAGAATGAGGCATGACAGGACGATGAAAGGCAAGCCATTTCCACATACGTCCTATATTTAATCCATAGTGAGTTGAGCGGAAGACAGATTCCGCATTCTCCAAGGCAATGGATTTTCTCGCAAAAGATACGATAGTCGAAGTGAAGGAGGCATTCATTCTCCATTCCAAACACTTCAGGCAACCATTGACAACCCATTTGAACGGTGATTTCATTTCATAACCCTGTCAAGAACCACCCCACACTAGGGTAAAATAGAGGTAATTCCCAACAATATCAGGAGATAAATGGTTAGAAATTCTCTTACTTGGACTAACATCAATCTTCGAGAGTTTCTTTGCATGATACTCGAATTTTAATTCAAGTGCTTTAGGATGACGAAGAGCATTTATTTTCTCTATCCTACACACTCATCCTTTGTATAACCCAATTGAGCCTGCAAATTCATTTCTCAAGCCCATGTTGGTGATCCTTGCTCATTTCAAGGTAACGACGACACCTTCCCCCAAGGAGCAGAATTGAAGAAATTGGGCCAATAGAGAATTCTCGAATTAGCCAATTTCATATGCTAGACTTTCATGTAATGTCTAGTATCATTTGTTGAAAATCATCTTGTTGCTAAAATTCAAAGTCACAAGATTGTTAAACAAAAGAAAAAGAAAGACAAGTGTAGCCTAAAGAAAATGGGCCTGCTTCCAAACAAAAGGGAATTGGGAGTAAGAAAAGCAAGGGCTACTCCAAAGAATCTCGGGCAGAAAGAGCAAAGTGCCTATCAAAAGCAAGGCCAATGCCCATATATTTGTAATGAACTTCTGACTTCGAACATACATTTTGAGAATTCCCGAAAAAGGATCCCCAAAGAAGTCAGTTTGCAAAGTGTAAAAGAACTACCACCCCTCAGCCAATGGTGGTATTTATTGAAGACAAATTCAGGAAGGTCAAAGGTCGGTGACAAGACTGCAATGATCACCAACACCAAGCCCTTCTCATATATTTTTGAGCCAAAACGAGCCCTTCGTTTCTCAGACCCAAATCCCGACCTACGTTACGACCCTTGAAAATCTCTTCTGATTAGAGCACTTGAATTAATGAAAGAGTTGAATAACTTTAAGCATCGCTCGAAGAAGTTCAAGCAAGATTATTTCTCTCTCATTTTGCAGGGTTCTTGACTTGTAAACCCAGAGCAGATAATGAAGACCTTTTTGTCAATGGCCTTGACTCGAAATGAGTCCCCTTTGAAAAGCCTTTGACCCAGCCCACATTACGGTCCTAATCAAGACCTCCAGATCGACTTGATCGTATCAATTGCGAGATTACTCAGACCCTCGCTAAATGCGATGATGGTAAGGTTGAGTGATTTCTTTTCAAATCCTACAATCAGGATAAACAAGCCTTTCTCGAAAGTGAGAGAAAGCCCTTTCGGACTGAAGTCCCCATTCAGGTTACATTCAAGGTGTTCATGACATGATAACCTCCCTGGACAGAATTGGAAATGCAAACTCGACAGAATAGTCATGCATGATCCACATTATGAGCATACACATACGGTTTTAATCATTGCAAACTCAACTGAATGGCTTTGCATGAACCGATGAACTCATTGATAAAAATGCTTGCACATGTTACCTCTGACACTGTCTGACAGGTAGTACATTCCTGATAGTCGAGTTACTCTCTGAGGTCTCGAAATTCATCCAGAGGCTATTGAACAAACAAGCCCTGTTGGCTAATGCTCGCCAAACATTTTCAGGTGAGTATATCTTCAGCCTGAACCTTTCAATTCTGATGATTGTCTGGGTGCTCAAACCCATTGCAGCACACAAGGTCATTCAGCGAGCAAGCAGACATGATACAATCAGTCTGTCTATGCCTCGATCATTAACTCAGAAGGTCCAGGTAAGTCTTCTGAACCTTTGCGAATCATGATCAACATGCTCTCATGAAGTCTTCATCAGCTCACGATTGATATAATCTCGTGTTCTCAAGCTTTATCAAATCATGATTGACCAACTCTCGTGTTCTTGATCTTTGCCTCATCGGTTTATTCCTAAAGTGATGGGAGAACAGTTAAATTGGGTTTGAGCTTCTGCAGGATTCCTAGTCTCCCCAGATCCCAAAATGGCATCCTTCAACGTAAGTTAAATCGGGTTTGAGCGTCTGCAGGATTCCTAGTCTCCCCAGATCCCAGAATGGCACCCTTCAAGGTAAGTTAAATCGGGTTAGAGCGTCTGCAGGATTCTTGGTCTCCCTAGATCCCAGATATACCCAAAAATCATTTTCTCAATCAATACCTCTTCAGTCTACCCAAAAAACAAAGGTGACATCTAGGGTATATTATCTCCGGAGCCCTTCCATTGGAAACCCCAATACGGAACGGTCCATTCATAAAAGTCCTTCTTACAGGCAACCCAGAGTCCTTCTTACAGGCACCAAGTCCTTCCTACAGGCAACACAAAAGTCCTTCCTACAGGCATCAAAGTCCTTCTTACAGGCAACTCAAAGTCCTTTCTACAGGCACCCAAAGTCCTTTCTACAGGCACCAAAGTCCTTTCTACAGACACCAAAGTCCTTTTTACAGGCAACCAAAAGTCCTTCTTACAGGCACCCAAAGTACTTCTTACAGGCACTAAAGTCCTTCTTACATGCACTAAAGTCCTTCTTACAGGCACCAAGTCCTTTCTATAGGCACAAAGTCCTTCTTACAGGTATTTCCATGGGACGACCTACCATACGGGTCAAATCTTAATCAGTAGAGTCCTTTCACTAGGAATCTACCATGGGGTGACCTACCATACGGGTCAGATTTTAATTGAATTTTAATCAGTAGAATCCATTCATGAGGAATCTACCATGGGATGACCTACCATACGGGTCCAAGTTCAACCACCCTAAGGTTTTCTTATAACGAATCCTTAGGCTCTCATTCCGTTTTCAATAGAGCACACATATTAAGCAACCGCCACACAGCGGGCAGGTAAGTGCCAGGTGAGCTCTCCTCTTTGTCTCTCCATCACTGCATAAAAGCCACCTTAAACCGGGTCTGGATCGGAATTTACATAGAAGGGTATTGGAGGTCAGATGTCACGACTCTCTTTATTTCCTTGTGTGTTGAGTCGATTAGGATTCAGGTGTCATCTTGTCTTTGAAATGAACCTCTATCGAGCTTCCTTTCAAAGAGGGGCAGCTGTTGACACCTGATTTTTAATCAATTTTTTTAATTAATTAATAGAAAATCCATAAAAATTCATAAAATTGAAAAATCAAATTTGGGGACCTTGGCCAAGCCTAGGGAACCAATTTTGACCAAAAAAAATAATTTTTCGCATTTTTCAGTATTTTTGGTATTTTCTTTTTTTTTTCTTTTTTCTTTTCAAAAATTCATAGAAAATCAAGAAAAAATGAGAAAATTGAAAAAAAAACAACTTTGGAAGTCTTGGCCAAGCCTAGGCAACCATTTTGGAACAAAAAATAATTTTTCATATTTTTCGTATTTTTTAATATTTTCTGAAAAATACAAAAATAATTGAAAATTCAGCAAAAATGGCATTTGATGCCACAAAAATACAAAAAAATAGTTAGTATTTTTCTTTTAATTTTCTCTTCATTTTGGCGAAAGAAAATCTCCAAAGGATTAATCTAAGATCGTGAATTACTTTGTTAATCTCGTTTTCAAATTGATTAAAAAAATCATTATTAGAAAATTCATTTTAGCTTTCTAGTTTTCAATTTTTGCATTTAAAGAGTCGTGACATTGTCCTCTAATAGTCCAAATTTTTCAAAGGCCTGATGATGTATTTTTCGTTGTTGCGTTCGGTTTTCCGAATTCAATTTACCATTTGTACTTCTCCTCGAAATACTTAAAGTTGTCTAATACCAATGTTGGGATCATGGACTCCACGTGATTGTTGACAATGTTTCTGCATTTTGGCCCCTATCTCTGAATTTTGGGACGAGATGGACACTCCAAGAAAGGACAAGAAAGATCACAAGGGTGATAATAAGAATGAGATATCAGGAACCGTTGTGATGAACATGTCTACATTAGTTTGGTTTGTTGTGACCACTGTGGAAGGGCGTGTCCCAGTCGCTAGTGAGGATTTGAGTTCGGTTGTGAGCTCCTATAATGGTGAGGATTAATTCAACAACGTCAAGTGTGGAGGATACTCAGAACAACAAAGACAAAAGAAAAGTGGATGAACAAGGTGGGAAAACCAATTGATGAGTTAGACATCCACTGGAACCCATATTCTAATGTTGGTGACGTTGGACTGAGTTTTAATAGTGAAGAAGTCAAACTCATGTGCTGACAACTTCAAGTGGAAAGGCCCTCCGCGAAGGTGACGAATATTGATTATTTGGTTTGACCTTATTTCGGTTCGTTTTCGAAGAGAAGTTCGACCATAAGATGTTATCTTCTCTGTCTGAGACCCAGTCCATAGTCTAAACTCTGTCGTTCTTTGTTGTGTACCAAATGGATCGTTGCTTCATGATGGCTCTGTGCGTGAGAATGGTTCCTTTTGGCCTCCAGCCTTCGGAATGGTGAGTAGAGGACAACAACTAAAGAGTCTTTTGGAACGGTTTGTCAACTCCATGCATTGTAAACATTGGAACTCAGGTGACATCAGTCACATGCATTAGCTCTACATACCTCCGAGAAGACATGACCGTTTGACGGGGAGAATATCAGAGTGAGGGAGACTCGGTCAAAGGAAGGCATGTGGACATGAGGAAGATATGGCTGAAACATAGCTATACCGAAGGAGGAGCCTCGAACGTTTGGTGCAAGAAGGAGAGTCAACCGAGCTGCAAAAAAAACAACGTTTATGATGGCTATCACGGGGTTGAGAAAAAAAACAAGAAGAAGAAGAAGAGAAGAGAAAACAAAGGCGGGTAGAAGGCGCGTGGACAGAGCGGGGAACAAGGGGCTTCTCCTCCGGACGATCCACACGTCGTCAAGCTCCCTAATCAAGCCTGGCAGCTCGTCCACGAACCAGAGATCACCCCTGACCCCGCGGCGTCCCATTGCGCACACGAAAAAGGTAAGTTTTTCCTGTTCCGAACATGCTCTGTTTTTCGTCCGTTTGGCTTGAATTCGTTTGAAGTTCTTTTTCGAGTGCGAATGACCCTCTTACGGTCAAATTCTGCCTCTACTTGATACGTTAAACTTCTTCTAAGACTCGCTATGTCCATTTTTGTGCATTACCCCGACGAAAAACACATGGCCGGCCTGTCTTGAGTCTCGCTGGAGCTAGGAGCTGTGGACGATCGCGGATGAGCACCGATGGGACACATGGACGTTGACTTCAAACCATGATCCAAAGAGGTGACAAGAAGCTTAGCTAAAAATGCTAGCAGGTCACGAAGCAAGGGGAGGAGGGGAAACAGTTTCTACATGTTGAGGGGAAGCCTTAGCGGCTCTATTCACCGCGCGTCTCATGTTGCCTTCAGACACCGACGATGCGCTTGAGCTGCACACAAACGTATGCAGCTCCTTGCTGTCTCCACCGGCCTTGATCTTCTTCGTACTGCTGCACGTCGACCCCGAAAAACAGGCTTGGAGGCTGATGTGAAGGGAAGACATTGTTACCTAAACCTCCATTGAGTAGCTTTCTGCTCATGCTCGTCCCTCCACGTCTTTTGGCGTTCGCGTTGTTGATGCCACTCATTTTTGCCGTCTCCTCGTCGAAGTTAGACATCCTCGGTGTCGCCACCTTAGGCGACTGTAACAAGTGAACGTCCGGAAACCCTGCCTAGAAATTGTTGTTGTAGCTATGCTTGGAACTCGCCACTTTGCTCGCGAACATGGCATAGAAATCCGTATGGCTGAAGCTCGAAGCCCTCAGAGTCAGTTCTTGAGATGACTGCACCGAATAGACCTCCATGTCGGTGAGATTGGATGCACATCAGGTGATGGAGTTGAGGCCATGAGACTTGAAGGATAAGATCATGAAGGAAGCGTTGGAGCTCTGGACAACTACGTGGAGCTCCTCGTCCTCACCAATCTCGGCATTGGCCTACAGCGGCTCACGCCCGTTGAGCGAAACGATGTTGAACTCGACCCGGAACGAGGTGATGGATCCCGCGGTCTTGGGGAACTGCTCGTTGATGAGGAGCTTGGCACCACCGTACTCAAACATGAAGAACACGGGGGTGTACCAAATGATGCTCTGCTTCACCACGCTTTGGACCATGAGAGAACCTGAGAAGTCGCTGTATATGGCCTTGAGAAGAGGAATAACCATCACCAGTGTATCGAGTAGGAGAGAGTTGGGTTGATCCATGAACGAACCTGCTGATGGAGAAGGGAAGGATGTTGGAGGATGTCAATATCTTACTGAGGACTTAGTGTGGGGTAAAGTGAAGAGCTATCTGTGGTGGCTAGGGCAAATTTATGATTCTTCAGACGCCTTGGACTTTACTGCGAAGCTAAGGGGCTGTGGAGATGCCAGGTCTTGAAGACCAGAGAGAAGATGTTGCAACGGCTAATGGTGAGGTGGGGATCCCATTTTAGGAGCTAGTAATGGAAGAATGGTTTTCTTCCCCTACTGGAAAAGCTGTACTGTAGAAATGTCATGTTCCATCCACCAATGGGGGGGGTTCTGGAGGTGACCGAGAGTCCCCTCCTCCGGAGGAGCCGCTCCCCTTCATGTTCCAGTGCGTCTCCTCGGACACCCCGATGCTACAGAAGGCCACAGAGAGACGAAAAAAAAAGAGAGATGCTTAGATAGGATACGCATCAGAAATGGGGAATGAAGTCAAAAGGGGGGAGAGGACGATTGCTTTCTTCCTCGGGCGTGTTCCTCTTCGGCTGTGACAGGCATTGTCACCACCAAGTTTGTTCCTTCCGCGCCTTCGCGCTTGCACCGCTGCTGTTGCTACTTCGTTCCTCCGGCGAAACCATACAAGATGACCTTTCAGAACTTTGTGTTTAGTGGTTTCTGCATTGAAAGTCTTACGCACCTTTTGCTGGTGTTGAGCCCTGGATGTTGCTCGTTTACAAAGCATTGCAACACCACTAGTCTTCCTCTTCTCACCTACCGAGTTCCCTTGCCACTGTGATATCATGGATATCGAAGCTGCTATCCAGTGGCTCCACGGATCTAGTGAGTCTACCGCCGAGAATCTCCACAAGTCATCCATTCACCCTGAATACCAGAGGACAAAAAGGGGAGGCTCTTTTCTCTCTTAAAAGACAAGAAAGGGCTCACTCTCGCTCATGGCACCATTGAACAGAAGGAAGGAGTTCGGCCACCGAAGAAGAAAGAACATCGTGAGAGCATATAGACCTTGAGTCGACTCCAATCTGGCATTATGCAGGTTGATGGATTTTTCCACGGGAGGAGATGAACCAGATGATGTCAAGAGGGCACCGATGGAGGCCACCGTCTCAGCTTGCTCAGCTGAATGCGACTCTGACCAGGTCTGCGAAAAGTCATCCACCGACTCCTCATATCGTTCCTACAGACGCAGCTGTTCGCCCATTGATGTTAATCTTGAGGGTTCGTTTGATCGGGGGGCATATCCATGCTAAAGTGGTCTCCTACTGGAGATTACTTCTTTTTTGCAAAATTTGATGGAACATTTTATCTATGGGAGACAAACACGTGGACCTCTGAACGTTGGTCATCAACTAGTGGTTTTGTCACGGGAGCAACATGGGATCCTGATGAGCATATGATACTGATTGCTTTCTCCAAGTCTCCAGTCAGGTAATTGAGAAGATAGCTTGGAATGCTTCCGGCGAACAATTAGCGGTATCATTCAAAGGAGGAGACGGTCTATGGGGAGCACTGCCCACCGGCGGCTACGAAGTGAACAGAAGGAAGGCCTTTTTGTTGGTCTCTCGATCAAAGTTTCTGGAGAGCAATGCTAAAACAGAAAAAGCTGAGAAAGAAAAGAAGGGCAAAAGAGTTAAGACGTTGACCACCACCTGGAAGAGAAAAATTCCTTGTCAGAGCCACATCGACCTGGGCATTCGGCGACTTTAGAGAAGATAAAAAAAAAAGAGATGGCTTATCAGAAGAGGCAGCAGCGATCAGAGAAGCCATTTGCTGAGCTTGATTCCCACGGAGCTTCCTCGTCATCTTCATCATCGTCTTTGCTGGCCGCCAAAGCCATCAGAACATCCTCCACCGTTGCCCCATCTTCTCTCTCCTCTTCTTCATCACCTTGTTCGTGCTTTGAGGCGTTGGCGGAGATCTGAATCCATCATGGAACGTCGAGAAGTGCAAGGCGACGTTCCATTGGGCGGTGCGGAACTTCTCGGGGAAGCAGAATTTGCTTGCTTCACGTGCACCAGCCGACGAAAAACGCCGAGTTTGCTGCCAAGAAGCAAAACAGTGTGCAGTTCATGACTTGCATGAAGTTGAGCCGCGAAGAATGCTTGAAGTTCTTAACGAATGCCTCGTGTTTCTTGCGCAGGCAAGAATGGTAGGCTCGGATAAATTTGGGATTAAGATGGGTAGCATTGAGAGGGGAATCCCTGAAGGTTGGAGTCCAGAAAAGCAATATTTATTAGCCAGAATGCACTAGATTTCTCTCAGATCTAGTTCATTTGCGAAGGTTGCCTTATATACTCAAAGATGATTCGGCGATCAGGATCTGAAGGAGCTATCCCTGGTCAAAGAACCTGTCAACGAAGAGAGGAAAAAACTCTCGTTGAATAGCATTCCATTTTTCCTGACATGCATTCTTCACAATGCAAACGTTCATAACTGTGGTTTTGGAATTCATCTGGTTTACGTGTCTCTCTCTATAAGCCAGAAACAAAGGAGGAGATCGTTCAAAGGTGGTGGCATATCTTACCCATCCGTTGAAGCCGAACCGCGACCGGTCCAAAAGTCATGAACTGGGCGCGCAAGTTCACCGTAAAGTCAAACTCGGAAAGACGATCTTCGAAGATTTTGAGAATCCGAGGAGCCGCCGTACATAGCCTTGAGAAGAGGAATATCCATCGCCACCGTATTGCACAGGGTGGAAAGAAGGAAGAACGTGATCATCCACTCGAGGTTGCTGTGCTTGATAAAGGCATACCAGACGAAGAAGGCAAAGAAGATAACCACTTTCTACAGGGAGTCGGCAGTAATGGGAGGTAAGTCATGGTGATATAGCACTTGTTTTCATTTATGCTTGCATGAGTCTTCAATGGGCATCATACGTGAGAAGGAAACAATGCTATAAGGATCTGTAGTGGAAGTAGTTGCAGTTGGACGTAAAAGGGAATTAATTAGATAATGTATGTCTATGATGAGCCTATTTCTTTGTGTTGTTCTTTCCTGGATTTCTAGCTCCGTTCGACGAAATGGTCTCTTTTCTCCAGCCCACAAGTGTTAGTAATTCATATGATCATGCTATCACAACCGGTGCTTCCTTTGACTTTCTATAAGTTAAATAAGAGTGTTGCTGGAGAGTGGTTATGTTGAGGGTTAGGCTGTCGGGTGTGGACTTCTTGGGCTGATCGAGGGTAAGAGGTTGATGGGACAATCTTTAACTAACCTGGGTTTAATTCGTTTTGGGCTGTGATAAGCGTGTGGACTTAGTTCATTTTAGGCTGGCCCTAGAAAAATTTGAAATGGGCTTCGTGTTTGGGTCCCTCTAAAAATGTGATAATTTGACTTGAGCCCAAGTTAGGCTTTTATGTCTTAGGATGATTCAGGCCCTTAAGGCACGAGTTGGGCCCATCTGGTTTGGGCCGAGTCAATAAAAAAGAGAGAGAAAAGAATAAAAAATAAAATAAAAATAAAAATAAAATAAAATAACCAAAACAAAAACAAAAGGAAAGAAAAATTCTCAAAAGCCCCAAAAATTGGAAGATGGGTCAATCCTATTTTTGGTGAATTTCCACCCTGATCTTTCCAAAATGACGATTTTACCCCTTGTGGGTAAATTGTCTCGAGAAATTCTGAAAAATTCAGAAAAACCTCAGAAATTAGGAAACGGGTCATTTCGACTGACCAATCCTATTTTTGGAGAATTTCCAGCCCGATCTTTCCAAAATGACGATTTTGCCCCTTATGGGCAAATTGTCTCAAAAAGTCATAGAAAAATTCTCAGAAATTGTGGGGAATAAGGAATGACCACATTCAACTGGTTTGACCTATTTTCACTTCCCGAGCTTTGAAAAATGACCATTTTACCCTTCTGATCAGTTTGATCCAAACCCTGCCTTCGCAAATGAGTTTTCATGAAATTGGTACCGAAAGGGCGTTCGAGTAATCTAACGTAACCAAGTCTCCGAATTCATTTTCTCTGATTCGTAGAAATAAATTAGTTCTCCCGCTAATTTATTTAGGTTTCTAATCAACCTACCAAAAATGATTAGTGGCGACTCCAAATTTTAAAACCATTTGAACAAAAACCAAAGTCGCGATTCGGTAGGACTTGGGAGGGTCCGTATTAGGTTAATTCATCTAATAAACCTAATAATCCGTTCACCTCGATAAAATCTTATTTTTCGGGTCGTGACACGCATCCCTCAAGGCAATGGGTTTTCTCGCAAAAGGTATGATAGCTGAAGGGAAAGAGGCGTTCATTTCTATATTCTAAATACTACAGGTAACCATTGATAACCCATTTGAGCGGCAGTTTCATTCCGTAACCCCTGTGAAGAACCACCCCACATCGGGGCCAAATGGAGGTTGTCCCAGCAAATGAAATGAGGTAAATAGCTAGAAATTTTCTTGCTCGGACTAACTTTAATTTTCATGTGTTACTTTGCTTTCAACCTCACACGGTAATTCAAGTGCCTTAGGACGACGAAAAGCATTCGTTTCTCCATCCAATCCACTTTTATCCTTTGCATTGCCCAATTGAGCCTGCATATTCATTTCTTAAATCCCCATTGGTAATCGTTGCTTATTTCAAGATGAAGATGGCGCTACCTCAAAGTAGAAGAACTCAAAAGAAGTAAGGTCTACACAGAGTTCCTTAGTCAACTCTTCAAGTATGCTAGATCTTTGATATGCATGTGCATACGACACAATCTTTGAAAATTCATTTTCCTAGACAGGATGAAAAAGAAAAGGCAAAAGGCAGGACCAAAAAAGCCAGTGTCTGGGCGTAAAAAAGCAAAGTGCCAGTCAAAAGCAAGGCCAATGCCCATTCAAATCAATGTCCATGTACATTCGGTGAAAACATCTTGTCTTTTGTTGTAAATTTCCAATGGGATCTAATTGCAAAAGAAAACTCTCCGAAGGGGTCGAATTGCAAAATATACGCAGTTGAAGTTTACATCGTTCGGGAGCAACGACGGTATCAACAGAAATTGACACCATCTTCATACAACGATGATGTTCTTTGAGGACTATTCTGAGGGCCGAGACTAGTGATAAAGATGCGATAATCACCAATGTCAAACCCACCTCACATACTGTCTGGGCCAAAATAAGCCTTTTACTTCCTTAGTCCCCAATCCTAACCTACGTTACAACCTGTGAAAGCCTTTTCTGATTAAGGCACTTGAATTAATGTAGAGTTGAATGATTCAAAGCATTGCTCGAAAAGGTACGAGCAAGATTATTTCTCTCTCATTTTGCGGGGTTCTTGACTTGAAAACCCAAAGCAGATGATGAAAACTTTTCTGTCAATGGCCTTGACTCAAAAGAATCCCCTTTGGTAAGCCTTGGTCTAGCCTATGTTACGATCCTAATTAAGACCTCTAAATCGGTGTGATCGTACCAATTGCGAGATTACTCAGAGTCTTGTTGAATGCGATAATGGTAAGATTGAGTGATTTCTTTTCAATCCTGCAATCAGGATAATCAGCCTTTCTCGAGAGTGAGAAAAAGCCCTTTCGGACTGAGGTCTCCTATTCAGATTACATTCGAGGTGTTCATACTGTGATAACCTCATCGAACGGAATTGGTAGTGCAAACTTGACAGAATTGTCATGCATGATCCACATTTTGATTGATTGCATCATGAGTTATTACGAAGATTTCTCCTAATCATTGCAAACTTTGTTGAGTAGTTTTGCATGAACCGATGAACCCATTGATGAAAATACTTGCGCATGTTATCTCTAACACTGCCTGACAGGTAACACATTCCTGATGTTTGAGTTACTTTCCAAGGTCTCGAAATTCACCCGACAATTGTTGAATGAACAAGCCTAATTGCCAAGAAACCACCAAGTGTTTGTTCCAAATTCTCAGGTAGGTATACCTTCAACCTGAACCCTTCATGGTAAATTAAAATGAGTTTGAGCTACTGCAGGATTCCTGGTCTCCCCAGATCCCAGAATGGCACCCAAAAAAATATTTTCTCAATCAATACCTCTTCTGTCTACCCGAGAAAGGTGACATTTAGGTAATCATTGGTGACTTCTAACACAGAATGATCCATTACCAAGTCCTTCCTACAGGCAACCCGAAATCCTTCTTACAGGTAACTCGAAGTCCTTCCTACAGGCAACAAGAGTCCTTCCCACAGGCAATCCAAAGTCCTTCCTACAGGCAACCCAAAGTCCTTCCTACAGGCAACCTAAAGTCCTTCCTACAGGCAATCCAAATTCCTTCTTACAGGCAACCCAAAGTCCTTCCTACAGGCAACCCAAAGTCCTTCCTACAGGCAATCCAAAGTTTTTCCTACAGGCAACCCAAAGTCCTTCTTACAGGCAACCCAAAAGTCTTTCTTACAGGCACCATGTCCTTCTTACAAGCACCAAAGTCCTGCTTACAGGTAATCAAAAGTCCTTCTTACAGGCACCAAGTCCTTCTTACAAGCACCAAAGTCCTTCTTACAGGCACCAAGTCATTCTTTTAGGCACCAAGTCCTTTCTACGAGCACAAAGTTCTTCTTACAGGCATTTCTATGGGGTGACCCACAATACGGGTTAAATCTCAATCCAATTTTTAATTAGTAGAATCCTTTCACCAGGATCTACCATGGGACGACCCACCATACAGGTTAAATTTGAATCAAATCAGTAGAATCCTTTCATTAGGAATCTACCACTGGTTGACCTACCATACGAGTCCAAGCTCAACTACCCTAAGGTTTTCTTATAACGAATCCTTAGGTTCTTATTCCACTTTCAGTAGAGTATCCATATTAGGCAACTACTACACAATAGGCAGGTAAGTGCTAGGTAAGCTCGCTCCTCTATCTCTCCCTCACTTCATAAAAACCTTCTCCATTCTGTCGCGACCCGAAAAATATTTATTTCAGACAAACGGATTATTAGGTTAATTAAATTAACTAACCTAACGCGAACCCTCCCGAGCTCTACTAAATTGCGACTTTAGTTCAATATTTAACTTGCGAAGATTTTCAATAGGAGTCGCCACTAATCGTTTTTGGTAGGTCGATTAGAAACCTAAGTAATCTAGCGGGAGAACTAAATTACTTCTACGAACTAGAGATTACGAGTTCGGGGACTTGGTTACACTAGTTGGTTAAAACTAATGCCCTTTCGGTACCTTAATTTCATGGATATCCTATTTTGGCAACTCAAGCTTGGTTAATCCTAAGGCTCTAATGAGATGTTCTTTTTGTGTTTTCACTTTTTAAATGGAGTGCATGGACATATGAATATAGCATACAAATATGACGTACTGATATGACATGCGTATACGAAGACGTATAAATACGACATATAACAAGACGTGCGTATATGACACTCGTACGCAGGTAAAGAATACAGGTATACGAGTACGAAAATGTACGAATACGACATACGTATACGAACATACGGATACGATATATGAATATAAATACGTACATGACATACGAATGACATACGTACGTGACATGCGTATGAATACAACATGCATACGGGGATAGACGAATACGAATACGTACGTGACATGCAGGTACAAAGACGTACGAATACGATATGCGCATATATGAACATACGTATGTAACATGCGTACATACACCATACAATACGTGACATATATAGTGATATGCGTATATAAATATGTACGTTTCGATTTTACCCATGAGGGGCAAAGTCGTCATTTTTGAAAATATTAGGATTGACCAATCGGAATGGCCCGTCTCCTGATTTTTGAGATTTTTGAAGACAATTTGTCTATAAGGGGATAAAACCCTCATTTTTGAAAAGTTTTGTTTTTGTTTTTTTGTTTTTTGTTTTTTGTTTTTGTATTTTCATTAATTTTTTTTTAAAATTTTGGATGTATTATAAAAGAATGCAAAATCACCCAAAGCAAACAAAGATGTGAAGAGAGAGCAGGTAAAGTAAGACTAGGTAAAGTAAGACTACCCTAATGATAGTGAAAATAAAACCCGCAACTCGTTGGGTGAATAATTACAGACCAATTAAATAAAACCCGAGACATGATCGGGAATACAACAAAAATAGACCGGAATGGACATCGGTCAAACACCCGTCGCCAAGCCTCGTGGGTCGGGAGTACAACAAAATGGACCGGAATGGACATCGGTCATCCTTCAGTCTTCAAAGCATCGAGTCGAAAGCCAAACGAAAATAATGAACTATCCAATCGGACGTGCACAATCACCAATGAGTTAAGACAATTCAAACGCTCAATGAAAGTTTAACACGTGCTGATTAAACTTCATTGAGACCGTTTTCACATTTTCCAATACATTAACACAAAAAATACGAATTAAACCATACTGTCATGAACATTCTTAGGGAGAAAGCAGTAACCATAAAATACAAAAGAAATAATGAAATGTATGTAAAATTTCTGAGATTTTTTTATGTGGATGGGAAAATGTGTCGTTCACAACTTTCATGTTTTACAATCTTATTAAAGAGACACTCATTTTCGTGTAGAAAATGGTCTTTCATGAGAGCTCAGCAGTAAACAAACAAATTTCACAGAACAGACATACTTCAGGATTAAGCTCAAATGGACACCCAAATCTTAAAATTAATGCACCAAACTTTCCAGTCTACTAAACAAGACCCCAATGAACAACTTTCATTTTTTGTGATGTTTCAAAAGAAGACTCTAAACATGAGATAACTACGAATCAATATGACGACGCAAAAAAAACACTCAGACTTCAAGGACACCAACAGAATTGCATGATTTCGTTAAATGCATTAAAAATATGAAACGTGCATGAATGTTTTTGTTTTTTTATATGTTATGCATTAAGATCTTATGAACAAATGTCATGAAGAGGTCTTTATGAAACGAAGTCTAGAATAAACCATGGAAAATCATTTAGCATGAAAGGTCAGATCAGAAAAATTCGATCTCAGGTTCTGATCACCATATTTCCATATTCTGCTCTCAATTTCGGGACCTTTTTGACATAGCAAACGACGTCTCTTTTTGCACCATAATATATCAAATCGAAGATCTCGAAGTCATCTACGAATGTTCAGTATATTTGTTTTTGAGATTTCGTCATCTAGACATGAAAAATCTAGTTACAAGACCACTGGGCATGCTGATCCGAAAATGAAAGTCTGTGAACTTGCATCTCAACATCAACCATCATCAATAAACGTACAAGTTCAACACATCTATGGCATATACATCCAACTACAGCAGCAAATGATCACTGATCACTCTCAAACTCCTCTCATTTAATCTCAAATAGTCATTCATTCGCATTCCTTGCCATACATGCGATTACTAGGTTTGAGAAGACTACCTGTCGTGGTGTGGTGAGTTGTGTTGACGATGAACTTGAGACAATGGCGCGACGAAGGGAAAAATATTCCAGCCTCTTCCTCCCTTGCTCTTTGTGGTCGCTCTTCCTCTCTCTCCCTCTCGGTCAAGTTTTGCTCGTCTTTTCTTGTGTAATTCCAGCTCTCCCTTCCCTCTGCTGGTTCTCCTTCTCTCTTGTACGTGAGAAAAAACCCCAAAAACCCTCTGTGAAGTCTCCTCCCTCTATTCTCCCTCTCTCTCCCTCTTCTTTCCCCCGAAAGTCCCATTAGGCTTGGTCTGTTGATAATGATCCCCCCCTTGTTTCCTTTTGCCGACACTCCCCTTTTTCTTATCTCTTCTTTTAGTCTATCGGCAACGTAATACTCGGCTATCATTGACCGTTTGAGATTGGCCCACATAAGGATCATGCCGTGATCTCTCCACCTCATTAAGCATATGATGGCTGGCACCTCTCAATGCAATTGTACAAGTCTGACCCATTTCACATCCAAAGGAGTGAATCCATTTGCCTCACCAATCATGATTCCTTCGATTACTTTACAGCGGTTGAGCTTAGCTGACCTCGAATTGTCGAAGGTTGATCCGATCTCACCACTTGTGACTAGACCAAGTCGCTCAACTCCTTCGAAATCTGCGTGCTCAATCATAAGTATTCCAGCCTCTGCGAATAGTTCTTTAAGGCAGTTGCATATCAATTGTCTATTGATGAAGTAATTGGTTCCATGAGCTGTAATCTTCTGAACCTTTTTCCTCATTTTTGATGATGAAGAGGATACTCCAAGATTTTGTCGGGAGCTGCCAATTTCAAAGCATACCATAGAATGAAATCCATTCACATCAGAAACGGGGGTCTTTAGACTTCTTGAGACTGGGCCACTTTCATTGCAATTGGTACCAATTAATTTTTTTTCGTCCCCATTCTCCACTGAAGCTAATTTAGTGGCTAGTGCCCTTTTGTCTTTGAGTATCATCACCAGAATTATTTGAATGCTGAAGCTCCTTTTCTTTCGAATGAGTGGAGTCCCTCTTTGTGATTTCGGTGTGTTGTTTCGGCCATCATGAGGTGAAGATAAGGGAAGAAACAGGAGCAGAAAGGGATTGTGCAGCACCATTGGGCATGAGATGATTGAATCGGGGACTTCTACTTTCACTATGCTTTGACTTCTTCCAACTGGATGGTGACTCCTTTTTTATTGCCCATCAAACCGAAATCGAGCTTAGACAGTGTGGAGGCATACAAACTGTCGCCAAGACCCAAGGACCATTGATCATTTGCGGGATGTTGGTACACGATGTGATGCAATCTACTTCCTTGTGATTTTCGTCTTAACACCACCTTTAACTTCCTCAAATTAAACTTCTTTCACTAATTCGACGGCAGCATTGTACTCAAACCTATTGGAAAGATTCACTTCAAGTTCACGGCCATTCTTCATGACTTCAACTAGCACAGTTTCAATTTCTATTTTCCCGTGTACTGACCATGAGTAAACCATATTCTGTAGGAGCTATAACCATAAAGAAGTTATCACTTAGTTCACTCAAGCACATGTTCTCCACAGCTGCCAGGGCTATTCGCCGTTTGAGGGGATTTGTCTCAGGTTCAACTATATATAAGGCAAAGTCAGTGATCAAAAGAATACGTCGTTTCATCTTCCTCAAGCCAGTGAACTTCAAAACTTTATTGGCAAACAAAACTTGCTTATCACCCTGTTTCTGCAAAATCTTCAGCAGAAAAGCGTGGGACGGTACGTCGATGTAGTCTCCTTTATAGTCCCTATAGAGCGAGGCCTTCCTCCGCTCACCTCCGTTACCGTAGGTCCACTTGACTTGATTTGGCTCTTGCTGATCGCTATCAGAGGAGGTCTGTTTAAACAAAGTCAGGTTGACCTGTCGAGGTCAAGCAACGATGCCACATTCTGCTGTTTGGATCCATAGCTCTAGCATACTGAATGCCTTCTGGAACGAGGAAGTAGACCAGTGAATGTTGCATATGCCTACTGTAATTCCACTGTATCTAGCGAATGCACCCATGTACAACATTTTGTCCTAGGACAGTACCGAGAATTCCATCTGATGCGTTTGCATGGCACGCGTGGATCATGTATGTGGGATCTATATACTTCACGTCAGCAGGAACACCAATTTCTCCAAAGTACTTCTTTATCTCCAGTTGAATATGCACGCCAATATCACTCAGTACAATATTTCCAGATGCATCTTTAGCATTAGTTCTCTCAAGAAAATTCTGGCCAACTTCCCCTGCTCTGGAATTAAACATATGTCGATTTGTCCACTGTTAAGGGATGCATGCATGGCTATAGAACTATTGCTTCGTCGCATCAACTTCACAACCCTAATCTCATTGTATATCTTGTGCGCCTCCAGAGGAAAGCCCTCACTTTTCTCCACTATCTTCAGACTCTTTTTTTTTTTTTATCAATTCCCCCGTCTCCCCACCATCTCCACTCAGTATTGTCCCCCTGTTCTTTTTTAAAAGAAAATTTTACTTTTTCCTGACCAGGTCTTCCATTTCACTATATCTCCCCTTCGACATCGGTGCGCCAACCACCATTCTTGAAGACCTCTCTTTTTCCTCTACCTCCTCACGGGTCTTTTCTTCCTTTCTGCCCGTGGACGCCCCCATGGCTTTCTTCTCCTTCATTTTAATATTCACCGAAAGTGTAACCATCCCATTTCGTCTTCCGCCCACATTCCTTTTCTCTTCTTTCCAATCACTCGTGGTCAGACGTCTCTCAAATATGGCTGTCGGACGATAGCTCGGTCCTTGGATGACGGACAAACACTAATGGAAATCGGTGTTTGTCGTCTCTGCTCTTGTAATGAGGACAGGAATTTGGAAGGGTCTTGGTCTTCAAACGTGGCAAGATATGGCTCCCACCACTTGTCTCTCTCAATCTCCACCTTCCAATTCACATTTCAGGATCCATGATCAGATTACTTCTCATTGTATTTTATCCGGCTGAACGTGTCCAGGATGATTGGGGCCGTGGGAAAGTTTGCTAATCGCCTGAACACCTGCAAAAATAAACTTGAGTACAGCAGAGTCAACCAAGACACAGACTTATTAGTGCAGACTTTCGTTGGCGTTCGACGAATCAGAACATCTTGTCGTTGGGGGTTTCACGGGCAATCTCGGTTATCTTCAGTATGGGGGCAATAGCTTTACTCAGGTACTGGATCAAAGAGCCTCAGCAGCTCGTTCGATTGGCGTTGTTGGTGACTTCTTATAGGACTCATCTCGTTGGGTGTTGGCTTGCAGTGCTCACTGGAAAAACCCGTAAAATAAATTAGCCAATATGACAAGACCGGCGATGGTCGCTCGTGATAAACTCCAGAGATTGCTAGGTGTTGTAGAGAGATGCTTTGTTCGTGTAGATCTTAGATGAAAACTCCCCGTTAAGGCAATCGTAGCAGGAGCTGGACCCGGTATTCTTTGGATTCCAATATTCTTGGGATTAACACTAAAAACATGGTCCAATAATTGAGTGCAGATTTAGCAATGAACTAGCCACTGTGGGAATTATCAGCTAGACAGAAGTTGGCCTTAACATGCATGAGACATTAGGTTGACGTGAAGCGGCCTCTTTCGCCAAACATCCCTCTTGATTTGTATGGCAAAGTTGGGCAACAATTTGCGCGAGGGAAACATTCAATCAAGTACCGGCTGTGTGGCTATTCAATAGAAAATTTGAACTATCAGAGAAAAATGTCAAGACTCCAGAAGTGGAAGAATCGAAAACTTTAAAGCTGAAATGAATTTTCTATATATATATTTTTTAGTTAACCTGAAAATGAGATTAACAAAGTAATTCCCAATTTCTGATTAATTTTTGCAATTTTTTTAGCCAAAATTAAGAGAAAATTAAAATAAAAATACCAACTATATATATTTTTTATTGTTGTGGCATCAAATGCAATTTTATTTTCAAATATTTTCCTAATTTTTGAAAAATATTAAAAAAATATGAAAAATGTGAAAAATTATTATTATTATCTTTTGTCAAAATTGGTTCCCTAGGCTTGGTCAAGGTTCCCAAACTTGATTTTTTTAATTTGTTTTAATTTTACGAATTTTTATGGATTTTCTATTAGTTTTCGAAAATAAAAATGCTGAAAAATACCAAAAATATGGAAAATCATTTTTTGGTCAACATTGGCTCCCTAGGCTTGGCTATGGTCGCCAAAGTTGATTTTTCAATTTTATGAATTTTTATGGATTTTCTATTAATTTTAAAAGAGAAAAGATGATTAAAAATCATGTGTCAACAACTGCCCCTCTTTGAAAGGAAGCTCGGTAGAGGTTCATTTCAAAGACGAGATGACACCTAAATTTCAATCGACTCAACATAATGAAATAAAAATAGTCGTGACATTATCCTCTAATTCTTCCTCTAGCAAGTTCCGATCCAGACCTGGTTTAAGGAGGCTTTCACGTAGTGAGGGAGAGACAAAGAGGAGAGTGTACCTGGCACTTACCTGTCTGCTGTGTGACGGTTGCTTGATATCTGTGCTCTATGGAATGAGAGCCTAAGGATTCGTTATAAGAAAACCTTAGGGTGGTTGAACTTGGACCCGTATGGAGGGTTAACCCATAGTAGATTCCTAATCGAAAGGATTCTACTGATTAAACTTTGATTGAAACTTGACCCGTATGGTAGGTCACCCCATGGTAGATTCCTGGCAAAAGGATTCTACTGATTAAAATTTGACCCGTATGGTGGGTCACCCCATAGAAATGCCTGTAAGAAGGACTTTGTGCCTATAGAAAGGACTTTTGTGTGCCTGTAAGAAGACTTTGGGTGCCTGTAGGAAGAACTTTGGAGTGCCTGCAGAAAGGACTTTGGTGCCTGTAGAAAGGACTTGGTATGCTTGTAAAAAGGACTTTTGGGTGCCTGTGGAAAGGACTTTAGTTGCCTGTAAAAAGGACCTTGATTGCTTGTAGAAAGGACTTTGGTTGCCTGTAGAAAGGACTTTGAGTGTGCCTGTAGAAAGGACTTTTGATTGCCTGTAAGAAGGACTTTGGGTGCCTGTAGGAAGGACTTTGATTGCCCGTAGAAAGGACTTTAAGTGTGCCTATGCCTGTAGAAAGGACTTGGGTGCCTGTAGAAAGGACTTTGAGTGTGCCTGTAGAAAGGACCTTGATTGCCTGTAGAAAGGACTTTGGTTGCCTGTAGAAAGGACTTGGGTGCCTGTAAGGACTTTGGGTCGCCTATAAGAAGGATTCTAGGTCGCCTGTAAGAAGGACTTTGGGTTGCCTGTAGGAAGGACTTGTGGGTGCCATTCTAGGATCTGATTTGCCTATAAAAATGACTTTGATGCCTGTAAAAAGGACTTGATACCTATAAGAAGGACTTGTCCATGTAGAAAGGACTTTAATGCCTGTAAGAAGGACTTTTTGAAAATGGACCGTTCCGTATTGGGGTTTCCAATGAAGGGGCTCCAGAGACAGTATACCCTAAATGTCACCTTTTGAGTAGACTGAAGAGGTATTAATTGAGAAAATGATTTTCGAGTGCCAATCTGGGATCTGGGGAGACCAGGAGTCTTGCAAACGCTCAAACCCAATTTCACTTACCATGAAGGGTGCCATTCTGGGATTTGGGGAAACCAGGAATCCTGCAGAAACTCAAGCCCAATTTTTGTTGTCCCATCACTTTAGGAATAAACCGATGAGGCAAAGATCAAGAACACGAGAGTTGGTCAATCATGATTTGATAGAGTTTGAGAACACGAGATTATATCAATCGTGAGCTGATGAAGACTTCATGAGAGCATGTTGATCATGAGTCGCAAGGGTTCAGAAGACTTACCTGGATCTTCTAAGTTAACAATCGAGGCATAGACAGACTGATTGTATCATGTCTACTTGCTCACTAAATGACCTTATGTGCTGCAATGGATTTGAGCACTCAGACAATCATCAGAATTGAAAGGTTCAAGCTGAAGATATACTCACCTGAAAATGCTTGGCGAGCATTAGCTAACAGGGCTTGTTTGTTCAATAGCCTCTGGATGAATTTCGAGGCCTCGAAGGGTAACTCGACTATCAGGACTGCACTACCTATCAGACAGTGTCAGAGGTAACATGTGCAAGCATTTTTATCAATGAGTTCATCGGTTCATGCAAAACCATTCAGTTGAGTTTGTAATGATTAAAACTATATGTGTATGCTCATAATATGGATCATGCATGACTATTCTATCGAGTTTGCATTTCCAATTCTGTCCAGGGAGGTTATCATGTCATGAATACCTCGAATGTAACCTGAATGGGGACTTCAGTCTGAAATGGCTTTCTCTCACTCTCGAGAAAGGCTGTTTATCCTGATTGCAGGATTTGGAAAAAAATCACTCAACCTTACCATCATCGCATTCAGCGAGGGTCTGAGTAATCTCGCAATTGATACGATCAAGCCGATCTGGAGGTCTTGATTAGGACCGTAATGTGGGCTTGGTCAAAGGCTTATCAAAGGGGACTCATTTCGAGTCAGGGCCATTGACAAAAAAAGTCTTCATCATCTGCTCCGGCTTTACAAGTCAAGAACCCTGCAAAATGAGAGAGAAATAATCTTGCTCGAACTTCTTTGAGCAATGCTCAAAGTCATTCAACTCTTACATTAATTCAAGTGTTCTAATCAGAAGAGACTTTCAAGGGTCGTAACGTAGGTCGGGATTTGGGTCTTGAGAAACGAAGGGCTCGTTTTGGCTCAGAAAAATATATGAGAAGGGCTTGGTGTTGGTGATCATTGCAGTCTTGTCACCGATCTTTGACCTTCTTGAATTTGTCTTCAATAAATACCACCATTGGCTGAGGGGTGGTAGTTCTTTTACACTTTGCAAACTGACTTCTTTAGGGATCCTTTTTCGGGAATTCTCAAAATGTATGTTCGAAGTCAGAAGTTCATTACAGATATATGGCTATTGGCCTTGCTTTTGATAAGCACTTTGCTCTTTCTGCCCGAGATTCTTTGGAGTGGCCTTTGCTTTTCTTACTCCCGACTCCCTTTTGTTTGGAAGCGGGCCCATTTTCTTTAGGCTACACTTGTTTTTCTTTTTCTTTTGTTTAACAATCTTGTGATTTTGAATTTTAGCAAAAAGATGATTTTCAACAAATGATACTAGAAATTACATGACAGTCTAGCATATGAAATGGGCTAATTCGCGAATTCTCTATTGGCCCAATTTCTTCAATTGTGCTTCTTGGGGGAAGGTGTCGTCGTTACCTTAAAATGAGCAAAGATCACCAACATGGGCTTGAGAAATGAATTTACAGGCTCAATTGGGTTATGCAAAGGATGAGTGTGTAGGATAGAGAAAATAAATGTTCTTCGTCATCCTAAAACACTTGAATTAAAATTTGAGTATCATGTAAAGAAACACTCGAAGATTGATGTTAGTCCAAGCAAGAGAATTTCTAACCATTTATCTCCTGATATTGTTGGAATTACCTCTGTTTTGCCCCAGTGTGGGGTGGTTCTTGACAGGGTTATGAAATGAAATCACCGTTCAAATGGGTTGTCAATGGTTGCCTGAAGTGTTTGGAATGGAGAATGAATGCCTCCTTCACTTCGACTATCGTACCTTTTGCGAGTAAACCCATTGCCTTGGAGAATGCGGAATCTGTCTACCGCTCAACTCACTATGAATTAAATATAGGACGTATGTGGAAATGGTTTGCCTTTCATCGTCCTGTCATGCCCCATTCTATACATTCGATACATCGTGTACTTTATACCTCTAGTGAAAATTGACAAATTGAACATGCAAAATAGTCATGCATAAATCATGGAATATGTAAACATCATGCAAATATGGCAATACAATGTACAAGTATGGAAATTGCCCTTGGCTGTGTGGGCGTATCAAACACGTTGGGGGCCTATTCCCCGAGTCGAGGAGTAGCTTGTTTCTGGTTTTGCCTCTTTTCGATCCAGTGTTCGCCATTGATTTCCCCTATTTCATCAGACGGATCGCATCAGGCGATCATAACTTGGCCCCTTGGGGCTGTTTTCTTTGACGTATCAGATGTTAGTTTAACATTTCCTGTAAAAAGGAAGGAGACATGTTAGCCAGTATCAGAAATGATGAACTGGACACGATACTGAGTTACCCTTGAGTACTTCACGCAACTCCTTTACCAGTTTTACCACTCAGGATTTTCTCCGTGAGTATGTCAAGTTAGACATTTCCTGTCAAACAATGGAGGAGAAGACGTGTTAGTTAGTGTTAGAAATGATGAATTGGATACGATACTGGTTTACCCTTGTGTGTACTTCCATTGAATTTGAATTGAGGAAGTTCTTTCATTTGGACTGGATTGGATTGTATGTCCCGAGTTGCCTTTCACTTTGAGCTTGCCACATAAGTGCTTTGCTTAGTTGGGCCTTGTTTTCTTTCGGGTTGCCTTGGACCATCATCATTTTCTATGCCATCGGGCCCGTGGACCGGAGGGCTCATTTTAATTTAAAGGTTACCTTCAAGGCAAATGAGTCCTATCGCATTCCATTGGGCCATTTCATTTTGCGACACTCTTGAGGCAATTTGCAATCCCCTGGGTGAGAATGGAACAAATCCAATTTAGCATTTTGCAACGATTGAGGGTAAATTGGAACGACACACAGTTACCCGTCTTCGAGCTCGCCTGGGCTTTTCACTTGAAATTTCCCTACGTGAGGCCGTTCAACATTTCTCATTATGGCAGTCAGCAACGTTGCCACAAATTGATCCGCCCTGAGTCTAGCATAAAAAGGGATTCACGCATTCGACGGGATGAACAACAAATTACCCCCTTGCCCCTGAATTAAATCTAGACATCTAGAAAGCTGGAAATATCACACGCAGGAGAATTAAGCATGAAATGAAAGGTGCACTTATTCAAGGTCAGTTCTGCCTCTCCTGCGGCTCTTCGATAATCAGCTAGTCTCGTGTTGGTTCAGGCATGGATGACCGATGTTTGAGAGTCCCTAATCACTGGCTTCCGATCATGGCTTCGAATGTCTGTCAACCTTAAACTGGTTGACCAGGGCAGTAAGCTCATCATCTGGGTAATCTCTTGAACCTTCAAGCAGCTGATGCTCGAATTGGGCAATATTGCTGGTAAATGCTGGCGGTAGATTTCTCATTCTGTCCTCGCCATGAGCAATTTGACTTCTGGAGCTGGAGCCTTCATCATTACTCGAGAAAGTGTGGGGATCACCAACTGTCATGCTGCCAAAAACTCCTTCCATTCGAGGATTAGAGAAGTGGAAGCACTTAGGATAACTTCTTGTCTGATTCTCTGGCTGCGCAGGCGCGCTGATCGTGGGATGAATTCTAGCCACAGGTTGGTGCTCAAACCAAGAAATCTGAATACATTGCACCTGCGGTTTATACTCTTTAAGAGCATTAGGGTGATTCTGGGGATACTTTGATTAACGCCTGGGGATTGATGGCACGGCTACTGGCTTGGTTGATGATGGGGAGTGGCTCGCCCCATGCTAACCTGTGGAACTTATGGTGGCGAGGAGACTCGACGTTCAGGCTTGGATCAGTCCCTCCTTGGTTTTCTTGATTCTGAGCTGCATTGTGTTCTCTCACCCTTTTTCTGTACTTCTGAAGATGACTCGAAACATTTGCTTTAATGAGTCCCTCTACCTTCATAATTTCCAGTAAATGTTGCGGCTGTGCCGAATCGATTCCTAGCTGCTGAACTGCATTAACAAACATACGATGCAGCTCGGGAGACCAACTCATCTTCTTTTTCCAGTTGCTTGGAACAATATTGAAGGCTTGATGATTGTTCTCTTGGTTGTGCAATTGCTTCCTCACCACGTGCTGCCATATGTTTTGAAGCATCTGAACCCTAACTGGTTTCGTCACGACGTCTTGGGCCCCGTGTAAGACAGCCTTCATTATGGCTTGCTGATCATTGCTTACCGATATTACGACGACTGGCATGTTTAATTCAGAATTAATGAATTCCAAAAGAGTGAAAACGTCTATGTCAATCCCTACCATGGCGGTGAGGATGATATCAAACTGGTCACTACTCATCTTTAATACTTCTAAGGCCTTTGTCGCTTTTGCTTGAGCTAAAACCTTATACCGGTATTTTCTTAATACGGTAATAAGGATTGACAGAGAGACTGAATTACCGTCAATGGCCATGACCAGTAGACCCTCAGGGTAAGGAACTTCATCAACTTCGACCAGGGTTGAACATGCGCCCGTTTCCCTAATGCTCGACATATTTCTGGATCTAGGACTGCCGACTCGAGATCGCCTCAGGATGTCTTCTTGGACTTGAGGGATCACGGGATCGTCGATGGCTTCCCGTAACAGGCTTTGAAAGCCAATGCTTTGATGGTGAAGGTTTTGAATTCCTCTCCCACGAGAACTCCTTCCTCTCTATCTTTCTCCTGCGAGTTCTTGCAGATGAGCTCTCACTATCAGATGAGGACAAGTTCTCTCTCTGGCAATAGCAACGACTTCCCTCTTCACGGGCAGCGCTATTGGATTTACCGAGGGAGAAAATCTGACATTCAGCTTTTAATCAAAAGGGGAAATCCTTGTTTCTCGCTCAGTTTGTCTTCTTCTTCTTTCACGGTAGGGGGCCCTGTCGTTATCTCCACCGTCAATTTGCTAGCGAGTCCTCCAATAAAGACGAGTAATATCTCTCTTTCTGCCGAAAATTTTTTTGTCCCCCACTCAGCTCGTCTTTTCGTTCTTTCTTTTTTTCAAATCGGTGAAGTCCCGTCCAGCTTTTCCACAGAGACGTCGGGTTTGTTCGGCTCGAGGTTGCCGCTTGACTGGAATTTGAGCTACCGGGGCTATTGCCGACAGAGAATGGTAGATAAGAAAACCTATAAGGACTGCCCCTGTGAAATCAGTATTTAAATTGAAGCGGATTATCGCATTCGCATTCCGATCATCTACCTCAACTCTCTCCTCCTTTCCTTCGTATTCTGCTTTCAAAAAATGGCCAATTCTCCTAACCATACCTTCTCCGCCGAAGTCCTAGCTGGGTGGGAGAGACTCTACAATCTTCTTGGAAGAGGTTACGCTCATATAGCCCAAAACTCTACTGTTGAGGCTGAAATCCTCGGTTTATTTAGGACCGTGGACGTTGCTTCTGTTGAGGGTACCCAACTAGGAAAGGACTATCGGAACTTCTCGACCCTCTTCATCAATTTTCTAGCTGCCTATAACCGCGCTTATGAGACGGTCCTTGTGACCGCCTGTCGCGACCCTAAAATAAAGTTTCAGGTGAACGGATTATCACGTTAATTAGATTATCTAACCTAACGCGGACCCTCCCAAGCCCTACCGATCGCAACTTTGGTTTTTGTTTAAATGGTTTTTTTTTTAAGACTTAGAGTCGCCACTAATCGTTCTTGGTAGGTCGATTAGAAACCTAAATAAATTAGCGGGAGAACTAATTTATTTCTGCGAACTAGAGATTATGAGTTCGGGGACTTGATTACGTTAGATTACGCTAACGCCCTTTCGGTACCAATTTCATGAAAAATCATTTGGCATGATTGGGAAAAGTTTGGATCAAACTGACCAAAAAGGGTAAAATGATCATTTTTCAAGGATTAGGGAGTGAAAACAGGTCAAACCAGTTAAATGTGGTCAGTCCTTATTCCCCACAATTTCTGAGAGTTTTTCTAGGACTTTTCGAGACAATTCGCCCATAAGGGGCAAAATCATCATTTTGGAAAGATCGGGATGGAAATTCACCAAAAATAGGATTGGTCAGTCGAAATGACCCGTTTCCTAATTTTTGAGATTTTTCTGAATTTTTCAGAATTTTCTGACTTTTTTTTATTTTCAATTTTTTTATTGTTTGTTTTGTTTTGATTTGTTTTTTTGTTTTTGTTTTGTTTTTGAATTTTCGGAATTAATTGCTAATGAAATTACAACTATCCTAAACAAAAATCATCCTAAATGCTTAGGAAATAATTTGAATTAAGTCCTAAAATTCTCCATAAAATCTTGGGTTCTAAGTCTAAATGTTTTAAAATATGATATCTTCTCTGAATGAAAATGCGATCTTTGGATTAAGATCAATAGACGTCTCAATCTTGCGACGCGATTTCTTTTAGATATACAAATTTAGTCCATCAAAACATTGAATCGACAATTGTTTGCCTTAACTATTGGTCCACTTCAGCCACTTCAAGCATTCTACCCATTGGATAGTATAGTTATAATATTTAAACTGAAGTCATTTCTCCCATCTCCGACACTGGACGCTCAAAAGTTTCAGTAGAAGGCGAGTAACAGAAGAATCCTAAGCTCCAACTGAGGAAGAGCGTCTACTTCGTTTTCTCTAGATGTCCCATGTGTTCAAATCAATCTCTAAGATATGAACTTTTCAACACGACCCACACTGCATACTGCTAAACCTCTAGAAGAAAACATAAACCAAATTGAATCACACGGATCTAGATAACTAAGAACTGTAAATCCCAGAATACCAATCCAATAGCCTAAATAAACAACAGGCTCAAAACGCATACCTCGATTCTAGTTAAACTAGATCCCCATGAAACAGCATCCAACCTATGCACCCACTCTCTCCAAAGCAGCAGATGTATGGCTCGTATCTAAGCCTGAGACGTGGCTGTGCCCAGCAACACTTGACCCAGATTCAAAAATTTCGAGTTGTCCTCTTAGTACAGCCTCGGCTTCTTCTAGAAGCAGATATGCAAAAGCCTGAAAAATTGAAGCATACATCCCATAGTAGAGCAAGAAAAAGAACATGAATAGGACAAGAATCATATATGAAGCCGGAAATAGAGTCTTTAACCAAACGGATGTGATCGTGGTTTAGCTGCACTTCACACTTCCCCTCTAATATCCGAAGAACTCTGTACATGCAAGCTTTTGGCCCTCCAGAAAAAGATGCAAGGACGACAGGGCATGTCATGATCTTTAGCTCCCCAACAAGTTCATTTAGGACTTCAACAGCCAGAGGAGTTGCCTTTTCAGGAAGGAACATGTTGAGGAATTGCGAGAGGCAGACGAGCGAATTCCAACCTAAGGACTCGTAAAGCTAGGCGTAGTTTTTCAAGTGCCTCTCTTGGCTCGAGAGATAAAACAAGTCCGCATGACTTCACCGGGAGCAGGGACTTTTCTCGTAACTTGTTGATTTTGGGCTCCTACGACCATGTAACCTTCGCTCGCTCGAAAGCCCTTACATGCAGGTAAATTTGGGACGGGAAAGCAATCGATCACGAGAAGTACTCGCGCGAGATGGTGACTCTCTTGAGGCTACTCATTTAGCGGAGCTACCTCGAGGAACTTCTTCGGTTGCCATTGGGTGAAGGGACCAGCATTCGATCGATACTGCCAATGCCCAGAGAAAGAGAGGAGCCCCCCCAATCCTCACTAAGAACACCCCCGGTCCTCCGAAGGAGGTCCCCTGACTCTCGTGGTAAAAAAAATGTGGAAAAATGCTCCCCTTTTCTTTCTTTTTCTCTTTAGCCTTCCCAGGAGCCATACTTCTCTTTTGCTCCCTTTTTCTTTTAGCAACCGACACATTTTCTCCTTCTTTCGGTGGAAAGCTTGCCATACACTGTTGCAGCGGTGAATAAACATATGATGATGGCTTTGGGGTCCTCATCGCTGTGTAGAATTATCGATGGCCTCTCCTTTTCTATTGGCAAATTACACAAACCCACAGCCTTTCCCAGATGGTATTTTAGTAGCCGCTACTTCACTATACTGAGAAAGTTGTCGCCTGAGGTCTTCATCATTGACACTAGGGTCAAGGCCTCCAATAAATATTGTTGTGTTTACAGAGTCCTCATCGGACTGAAAGCCCTGGAAGAGGCACCATTTGACGAGTATCCACCTTGTGAAGAATACTGTGACTGATATCCTAATGACTTTCTGGGTGTTGCAGCACCAATGCGAATAAGCCTGCTAGAATAATATACATCACTCATTTCAGACATGGCCTGAGACCTTTCACTTTCAACGCCAAACCTCAAAAATCCATAGCCTTTTGAACGGCCAATGTTCATATCAAAAACGACTTCGGCAGCTCTAACAAACGGCAATTTATTAGCAAAAGTCTCATGCAATTAGCTATCGATGACATCTGCAGCTAAGTCCCATGCCTGCTTATTGCGAATAACTCTGATAGAGGCAATCTTGCCAGTGGAAGCGAAGCAGCAATGTGGTCAGACCCTCCATCCTTCTTTCCCTCCTTTCGCGTTAGTGGAGCTTTTTTATCATGATGCTGTCTTTTTCATCATTCCTCCACCCGGCCAACCACCAACTTTAGCGTCTCTATCACCTTTTCCTTTTGTTCTAATCCTCTTCCTTTCCACTTGGACCTTAGAAAAGGAATCCACTCGAGTTTCATCATGAAGCCGCCTAGAAAGCTAGTCAAAAGTCCTCTTTGTAATGGCCGTGTCTTTTCTTTCGGTGGGGGAGAGAAGATGCGTGGACTCTCATGATGTTGCCCTCCACCGAGAATAAGAAGACAACAGGAGGAGCATGGGCTAAGCAAAGTATCATAGGCGCATTATTAACGCTCACTATTCATGGCCCATCCCTCTTTCCAGCTGGATCAGTCCCTCTAGTGCGTTGAAGAAGACTGAAATGCAGGACTCTCAAGCTATGGACACACAGGACTCTGGATCATCTCGCATCCTTGTGCTCGTGCTGAAGAATCCCTCTATTCTCTCCACCCGTAGTAACTTGGCCCTTTTTCTTCCTTCGGCGCGACCCGTTTTCTTAATCCCTCACCATTTTACTATCTTGAATTCTAGCAGCTCCATCTAGTTTATGATTATGAATGAGACCCGTCACACGGCCACTTAGAGAAGCTGAATCTCGCTCAGGCATCTCCTTGCAAAACACAACTGTGCATCCTTCATCACCGTTTCTCAAAAACCCAATCACTACCGCATTCCGAGAAATAACATTTCTCTCAGGCATACAGCTAAATAGCCACAAAAACCTCATCCATCCTCCCCGATTTCGCATATCCACTAATCATCGTGTTCCACGAAATGCAGTCTCTCTCAGGCATTTGCTCAAATAGTTTCCTCCCTTCCGCAATGGATCCACTCTCGCAACACGTGATGTAACCCGAAACCATCAAATTCCATGACGTGATTGTTGACACTTCATTTTTAATCATCGTTTCTATTTATAGAAATCCATAAAATTCATAAAATTGAAAAATCAACTTTGGAGACCTTGCCCAAGCCTAGGGAACCAATTTTGACCAAAAAATGGTTTTTCGTATTTTCAGCATTTTTCGTTATTTTTTATTTTCGGAAATTAATAGAAAATTCATAAAAATTCATAAAATTGAAAAATCAAATTTGGAGACTTTGGCCAAGCTTAGGTAACCATTTTTGAACAAAAAATAATTTTTCATTTTTTTGTATTTTTTATGTATATATTTTAAAAATTAAGAAAATATTTAATAAATAATAGCATTTGAGGCCACAAAAATACGTAAAAATAGTCAATATTTTTCTCTTAAATCCCTTTTCATGTTGACCATCACAAATTTAAAAAAAAAAAATCCAATTCGGGGTCGTGTATTTCTTCACGAGCATAATCTCGAATCGGGCCTAAAAAATTCAATTTGAGTCAATTTATTTTCATTTTTCACTTTTAGGAGTTGTGACATTATTCTCTAATATTCTAAATTTTAATCTTGGCCCAATTATACTTAGAATGACTCAATTTTGCAAAAGGGCTTTAATTAAATTTTGCGGCAAGAAATGAGTTTAAATTTGATATGCGATGAATTTCGACTAAGCATAGGAGAGGTGTGTTGAAAATTTTGAGAAGATTTGGACTTAAAGAAATATTTTTTCATGGACTAAATTGCAAATACTCAAAATCTCAAGGACTAGAGTGTAAATACCTAACCCTTAAGGGATTAGTTTGCAAATAACAAAAAAAAAGAGTTAGTGGAGAAATTAGAATGGAGAAAGGAAGATGGAGAAGAGGAGATGGAGAAGAGAAGATGGAGAATAGGAGATGAAGAAGAATAGATGGAGAAAATAAGATAAGAGAAGGGAAGATAGAGAAGAGGAGATGGAGAAGAATGGATGGAGAAAATAAGATAAGAGAAGGGAAGATGGAGAAAAAGAAGAGTTAGTGGAGAAATTAGAATGAGAGATATATATGGAGAAGGGAAGATGGAGATGGAGAAGAATAGGTGGAGAAATTAGAATGTGAGATAGAGATGAAGAAGGGAAGATGAATATGAAAAAGAGTTAGTGGAAAAATTAGAATGAGAGATGGAGTTAATGGAGAAATTAGAATGAGAGGTAAATGAGTGGGTTATAAAAGGAGGAAGAAGAGAGCTTGAAAGGGAGGAGTTTTTGGGGGGGTGAGAAAATTTTGAATGTTTGAGAGAGTTTTGAGAGATTGAAAGAGATTAGAGAGAAAGAAAAAATCAAAAAAAAAAGAGAGAGAGAATCTTTTTTCCAAAAGAGAGTCTTGAAGATGGTGGGAATTTAAATATAGATGTTACCATCACCTATTTCTCTACCGATCAACACAAGTCACGAGTTCATCCCCATCGTTCGATCCGCAATCTTGATCCATAAGGTGACACGAGGTCCAAATTTGATAATCAAATTTGTCAAATCAGGTAACAATCCTAACCATTAAATCTTCAAGAATTTCCTTGCCCAAATGAATTGATTTAAATTTCGATTATCTCATGTCGTACTCGTGTGTCTCCATATCCACATGTCGCATTCGTATTTGTGTTGTCATTAATTCACGCGTATCCACCTAAATTTTTTTTTCGACTGGCAAATCATATCTCTGATGTTTCCACCTCTCGATCCTTAAAAATGGCCATTTCACCATTTTGGTTAGTTTATTCCAAACTTCTTTCCAATCATTCCAAATGAGCTTTTATGAAATAAAATGGTACCGAAAGGGCGTTAGAATGATCTAACGTAATCAAGTCCCCGATCTCATTTTTTCTGGTTCGCAGAAATAAGTTAGTTCTCCCGCTAATTTATTTAGGTTTCTAATCGACCTACCAAAAAATGATTAGTAGCGACTCCAAATAAAAAATCTTTGCATGAAAAGAACTTAAGTTGCGATTCGGTAGGACTTGGGAGGGTCTGAATTAGGTTAGTCAATTAACCTGATAATCCGTTCACTCGATTTTGAATTTAATATTTTTTTTCGGGTTGTGATAGCTTGGCGACTCCACTGGGGACTGGTTTTTTGGAATTTTCGAAAGAATAAAGCACTAATTGGAGTACTTGAATTTTTTTCAAAATTTAAAAAGCCTTAGTGGACTTAGGCCAGAAAAATTTCGTGAAAATCCATTTGGTTTGAGAATTGGTTGGATTCTAATTTTTAGGTGTTAAATGGTTTTGCAGAATGGGAGTTATAAGGGGTGGAGTGTTTGGCTAACCCTTTATTTTGCAGGTTTGGTGTGTGAAACTTGTCATTTAATTTTTGAATTATTGAAGCGGTGTTTGCATTTAATTGTTGTGCATGATTAATCGCTTTAGCACTACATCACACACATCCCGTGGCCGGACCTGGGCCACTAGTTTTAGGATGGTATTGTGATTTGGTTCTAGCGTTCGCCGTGAGATCACGTCGAAAGTTAGTCCAGATTCAATCCCGAACTTCTTTTCAAAAATGAGTTTTAAAAGTTATGCCTCAGGCTTGGTAAGATTACCAAAGCGGTGGTTTTAATTTTTGACTCGAGTAGCCGAAGTGAAAAGGCCCGGCTAATCTTGGTTACGTCGCGGGATAGCGGCTAATCTTGATTATGTGCGCGAGATTGTCGCCTTGCCGTAAGTCTTTCGCTTCAATTTGTGAGCCTTTAGGATAGTTAGAATAAGGTTAACCCACGAGTCATGTGCGTGTCCATGTGATTGTTTATTTTCCTATCCCACGGTAAAGTACGCTTCTGAACTTCATCTTATCTTATGTTATTGTTTGGGTCGGTCCATGACACTTAGGATTGTGGCGCGTGATTTATAGACAATGGGACACATTGATATCCGTTTCGTGTACATTCCAAAGGCCGAGTTGAAGCAGATGTGAAGGCACTTGAGCATTGATGCACAGACCTATGCCCTTAGTCGTATGGGTCACGTATTGCCACTTTTGGATATCGAATTACAGACTGGGGTCATGCAGGCGCTTGCACATTTCTGGTGCCCATATACTGCTACTTTCATTTTAGGTAAGCACGAGCTCACTCCGACTTTGGAAGAGTATAGCCTTGCCATTGGAAAACCTTTGAGCATTGATTTAATTCGCCCTTGTGTGGAAATGGATCCAATTTTCATTTTTGCTGAGTTTTTGAAAATTAGCGAAAATAAAATGAGGAAAATTTTAAAAGGAAATTGTCATATGTGCCATTTCTCATTGCTCGTTGAACTTTTTTAGGAGAGCAATTTATACTTGCAAAGCAGGATCTTTATTCTAGCTTTCTTCGGACTTGTGATCTTTCCGCTCCAAAAGGATTTTATTAGTCCATCCATGGCTTGGATAGCTAGGCAAGTTTGCAGTGGAATGAATTTTACTAATGCTATCCTGGCCGAGACTTTTATATCTTTGACTCGTTTTAAGCAAAACAAGGAAAAAACATTTCACGCTCCGGTTGGACTTTTGCAAATGTGGTTTTTCTCTCATTATGCTAAGTTCGACTAAAAAATGACCATTCCACGGGTAAGTCAAGAGGAAAACCCAATTGCAAAATTTCAAGAGTTGCAAAAAAATATTGCTAGATTGTCTTATTCCGAGTGGATTGATTTATTTAAAGATCCGAGTCCCCAGGTTTTTCTATGGCAAGTTATATGGTTTCAAGTCTCTAAGGCTCGTTTGTACCATGGTGAGCGAGAGCCTATACTTCTTTTGGGTATTACCGGTATGACGCAGTATCATCCTCTCCGTGTGGTACGGCAATATGGAGTTTTACAAGATATTCCACCACCTTTGGGGCCAAACACTTTTCAAGTTGAATTCGTTGCAGGTGAGAATTATAGAACCGAGATCAAGCATCTTGACCAAACTTGGCTCAAGTCCAAGACTCGCTCACTATCACTACCCAAAGAGAAGCTCGAGGGAAAGGAAAAATGTTATCATGCGAAGGCCCGGTATATTAAGTACCATTTGATACCAACTCACATGCTTCCGAAGTTCCCGTTGGTGATTGTGAAGCCCACCCGTTAAGCCGAGATCGAGACCTATGCAAAGAAGACGCAAAAGGCGAAAAGACAAATGAAGACTTTGGCTAAGGAAAATGCACGACTTCGGAAAGAGTTGGAGGCCCATTTGTCTATAGATTGCGTCGCTACAAAGAAAAGAAAAACAGCTTGATTTTCCATGTTTAGGATTGTTGTTCCATGTTTAATTGCATTTTCATGACTTTATGAGCTTTTCTTGTAATAAAGGTTACTGTTCAGATATGACTTTCTGGTATTACATAATTTTTATTGAACTTTATAGTTTTAATTGATCCATAGAGTCTTCACAGAAAACATTCACAAGACCCTAATTCATCACTCAAAAATTTTTTTTGAATCAATTCAATGTATTTTTCATTTATTACTAAATTTAATGTGAAAGAAAAACTGTCTGGATTCTGGAATTTTCTCGACTTCACTTTTGTTTCTCCATTTATCACTAGAAAACATGCTCTTTTGAGAAAAATTAAAACATGAAAGTTGTAGATTGGGCTTTTAATTAGTGAACTGGAAATTTTTGGGCATCAATTCACATTTTTGATGACCCATTTATCCTCAAAGTAAAAACCGGACAAATTAGTTTTCTAAATAAACTTTTTAGAAAGAAGTATTAAACTGTACTAATCCATGAGGAATCTTCCCAAGCTCAAAAAATGAAAGTTGTACATCATTGTCTTAATTATCAGCTCGCAAAGTTTGGTACTTTTTTGAATTCTGTGGGAATTGATACGAATTTTCTCGTAAAAGCTGACGAAATCGAAATTTGTTTGAATTAATCCTTTTATCATGTTGGCTTTGTTTCTTGGGTCTAGAGGGTTGTCATGGACCGACTTGTCATTTTCATTCATCATATTCATTTGTATTAATTCTTTTTTCAGGTACCCATTGATCACGGAAGTGCCTCGCAGCCGTATTAGAACATGTCTTAGGACAAGAATGGAACGCGAGGAATTGAGCCCCAGGGTAGTTAACCTTGAGACGCAGATGACAACCATGGCTACGATGCTGGCAGAAATGAAAGCTATGATGATAGAAGCCCAGGCGAAAACTAGCCCGCCAGTTGATCCGGCCCAAACTGCTCACCCGTCATCATCCTACCCTTCGAGCGTGACTCAAGCTCCAGGGGAGGCGCACATTCCAAGAAAGGTGCCGAATGTCGAGCCGTCACCCGAGTCCCCGCCGATGGTAATCGACCTCGATACTGAAAAAAAAGAAAAGCCTGTGAGCAAAGTAGAGGAGGGTGTAAGGAGGCTCGCAAAGATTGAGGAATGCCTCAGTAGCCAGGGATATGAACTGGCCCGTTTCGACAAGATATCCCCCTTCGCTAAAGTGGAAGTCCCGCCTGATTACAAATAGCCCGAGTTCGTCAGAAAGTACAATGGGACAGGCTGCCCCCGAGCTCATCTGAAGTACTACTTGCGCAAGATGGCGCATTATTCTGATTATGTTCCGCTATTGATGAACACGTTTCAGGAGAGTCTGATAGGTGCTGCTCTAGCATGGTTCATTGAGTTGGATCTAGAAGATTATGACGGTTGGGAAGATTTAGCTGAGGACTTCATGCATCAGTATAAATTTAACACCGCGACGGCTCCTACTAGGGAAGAATTGCTGAGGATGGTAAAAGGAAAAAATGAAGCAATTCGTAACTATGCTCAAAGGTGGCGGGCTTTAGCTACGCAAGTTAAGCCATCAATCCCTGAAGACGAGCTCGTCGACCTGTTTCTGAAGGCACTACCGTATGAGTACTTCGACAGACTGAAACACTTCTGGGTGCCAGACCTTTGTACATCTCATAAAGGTTGCCAAAAGATTTGAATGGGCTATGAGAGAGAGAAAGGCTCCTGAGACTACGACGAGACGCCAGTATCTACCTAGGAAGGAAAGAGAGCCCAACGTCGACGTGGCTTTCGTACCTAGTCTATCGCAACCAAAGCAGTTCTCCAACTCTACCATGGCACAAGGAAGCTCGTCATGGTCGACACCAAAGCCGCCTCAACCTCAAAAAAGGAAGCTACCTCCCAAGCAGTTCGTTCCGCTCCCTAGGCCACTATCCAAGCTGCTCCCAATGCTGTTGGAAGGGAGGTTAGTCGCCAAGGAACCACCAAAATTAAATCCTTCGAGATTTCCGGGTTATGATCCGAGCCAATCATGTGTCTACCACATGGAGAGAAAGGCCACAATGTTGACAATTGTGTCACCCTGAAGTTCAAGGTTCAGGCCCTCATTGATAATCACATCCTTCAGTTCGATAAAACGGAGCCAAATGTACAACAAAACCCACTCCTGGACCACCACGTAGTGGGTATGATATCCGAAGAGGAGTTAAACGAAGAGGAGTTTAGACTAACAAAGGCACGCCATGCAGACAAGAGATTTATCTACGAAGCTAGCAGGAGGGGAAAAATTGTGGATACCCTGGGGCAGGATAGCGGAGGCTACAACTATAGGGTTCTATATTCAATCCCACCACGTTTCTTCGAAAAGGCGGAAGAAATAGTGCCCAACCGATGGAGAGGCATGGACGACATAGAGGAGGTGCCAACAAAGCGGCCTTTCGAGAAAGACTCCTTTGAGACAATTGATGAAATCATCCCTATTACGACAAATGAGAAAGAAGCCGACCCATTAAGCGGATTAAGCGTCGCAGAACGCTTCGGTAACATCGAGAGAAAGCTGAACTTCACCTCCGAAAAGTTGTTAGATTTGCTCCAGCGATCGAGAGAAATGAGTCAAGCGCGGGTCATGAGCGACGCACTTGAACTGGAGTTGCACACAAGGGTCGAAAACCAAGGTCGCATGCTGACTGCAATAGAGAAGCGACTAGGGAAATTGGCAACTGTGGTTGATAAGTTGAAGGAACGAATGGACGAGTGCGGATCTAGCATTGGAGGAGCCCCCACCCGAGCTGACCTCCTTCAAGTGGTCAAACAAAGCGATGAGCGATTCCAAACTTACGCGCATAGATGGAGGTTGCGCGCCTCTCAAATAAATCCTCCGTTAACTAGGGAGGAGCTGATCGGGTACTTTCTGAGAACCCTCCCGTACGAACTCTTCCAATATATGGCCGGGACCACTTACGACTCGTTCTCCCATCTGTTGCGGGTAGGCGAGGGAGTTGAATGGGGACTCGCCAACGGAAGGCTGAAGAGGAAGGATGCTAGAAGAACCAATGCGCCACCCTCTGATAGACCCGATAAGACGGCTCATGCTGAACCCAGATGCGGGTACAATTCTGAAGACTTGGATGACCTCATTGGAATGATTGAGACTATAGAAGCTTTTGTAATTAACCTAGACAAGGTTGACAATTGGGAAAAGGGAGATGATTACTTAGTCAAGCCACTTACAATCAGCATCTCTAATGAAGAGGCGAATGATGACCCTGAAGGAAAGGCTGAGGGTGTCAGGCCGGTTGTGATAAAGATCCCTCCAGTGGAAGAGTACGATCCCAAAGCGGTTCATTGGGACTACGGGACGAGCGAAATAGACGCAGTGATGAGATCGGGGAGGTGTTATGCACCAAAAGAGGGAGAGACTGAGAAGAGAGACATAACTAAAGAAGATGCCGAAAAACTGTTAACCATAATCAAAACGAGCGAATTTGAAGTGATAGAGCAGCTACGGAAAATGCCGGCCCAAATCTCACTACTGGATTTGTTCGTGAACTCAGAAAAGCATAAGAATACGCTAATGAGGGTCCTGAATGAGGTACACGTACCTGAGACGATTAACGAAATACAGCTGGAGAGCTTCGTTAGCGCTATTCTATTAAAGGATCAAATATCCTTCTCGGATGAGGACATTCCTATGGATGGATGGGCCCATAATAAGGCTCTATACATATCGGCGAGGAGCCGCGGCAAGCAGGTTGTCGCGACCTAAAATTCATTTTTAAGTTAATGGATTACCAGATTAATTAATTAAATTAACTAACTTAGTTCGAGCTCTCCCAAGCTCTACCAAATCGCAACTTTGATTTTTTTCACATGATTTTAGAATTTAGAGTCGCCACTAATCATTTTTGGTAGGTTGATTAGAAACCTAAGTAAATTAGCGGGAGGACTAAATTACTTCTACGAACCAGAGATTATGAGTTCGGGGACTTGGTTACACTAGTTAATTAAAACTAATGCCCTTTCGGTACCTTAATTTCATGGATATCCTGATTTGGCAATTCAGGCTTGGTTTATTCCTCAGGCTCTAGTGGAGTGCTCTCTTTTTGTGTTTACACCTCCATAAGATTTACCGTTGACTTGGAGTTGTCCTTTGCCTGACATAAAAATATGGAGAAATGAGAAATGGAGAAAGTGTATACAATTTTGTGCTAATTTGCGACTAAAACCACAAATAAATGAATAAATACAAATACTTAGCTCGGATTTGCTTGCTCGTTGACGAGGATGAACTCTTGATTTATGTTGATCGATGAAGGAATTGGTGATGATAACTCCTAGGTTTAAACTCCCATCATCCTCAAAATTCTCTCTCTCTTTTTGGTATTTTCTTTCTCTCAAATTTTTCTTCAACCTTCCAAAACTCTCTCAAACATCCAAAATTTTCTCTCCAAAAATAATCCCCCCTCCCAAGTTCACTTCTTCCTCCTTTTATAATCAACTCATCTACCTCCCATTCTAATTTCTCCACTAACTCCATCTCCCATTCTAATTTTTCCACTAACTCTTCTTCAACTTCATCTTCCATTCTCCATCTCTATCTCACATTCTAATTTCTCTACCTATTCTTCTCCATCTCCATCTTCCCTTCTCCATATATATCTCCCATTCTAATTTCTCCACTAACTCTTCTTCATCTCCATCTTCCCTTCTCCATTCTCATCTTATTTTCTCCATCTATTCTTCTCCATCTTCTCCTCTCCATCTCCTTTTCTCCATCTTCCCTTCTTTATCTCCTCTTCTCCATCTTCCCTTCTCTATTCTAATTTCTCCACTAACTCTTCTTTTTGTTATTTGCAAAATAATCACTCAAGTGTTAGGTATTTGCACTCTAGTCCCTGAGATTTTAAGTATTTACAATTCAGTCCCTGGAGAAATATTTTTTTAAGTCCAAATCTCCTCACAATTTTCGACACACCTCTTCTATGCTTAGTCGAAATTCACCTCATGTCAAATTTAAGCTTATTTTCTGCCGCTGAAGATAATGCAAAATTTAATTAAAGCCCTTTGAAAAAATTGAGTCATTCTGGGTATAATTGGGCCAAGAAGAAAATTTAAAATATTAGAGGATAATGTCACAACTCCTAAAAGTGAAAAATAAAAATAAATTGACTCAAATTGAATTTTTTTTTTGGCCTGATTCGAGACCATGCTCGTGAAGAAATACACGACCCCGAATTGGATTTTTTTTTAATTTGCGATGGCCAACATGAAAAGAAAAATATTGAATATTTTTATGTATTTTTGTGACCTCATATGTTATTATTTATTAAATATTTTCCTAATTTCTAAAAAATATATAAAAATACAAAACAAATTATGAAAAATTATTTTTTGTTCAAAAATGGTTCTCTAGGCTTGGCCAAGGTCTCCAAAGTTGATTTTTCAATTTTATGAATTTTTATGGATTTTTTATTAATTTTCGAAAATAAAAATACCGAAAAATACTGAAAATATGAAAAATCAATTTTTGGTCAAAATTGGTTCCCTAGGCTTGACCAAGGTCTCCAAACTTGAATTTTTTAATTTTATAAATTTTTATGGATTTTTTGTTAATTTCAAAAGAGAAAAGATGATTAAAAATTAGGTGTCAACAGCTGCCCCTCTTTGAAAGGAAGCTCGGCAGAGGTTCATTTCAAAGACGAGATGACACCAGAATCCTAATCGACTTAGTACACAAGAAAATAAAAAGTGTCGTGACATTTGATCCCTAATACCTTTATGTGTAAGTTCTAGGCCAAACCCGGTTTGAGGAGGCTTTCATGCAGTAAGGAGAGGCAAAGAGGAGAGTTTACCTGGCGCTTACCTGCCCGTCGTATAGCTGTTGCCTAACATGAATGTTCTTTGAACAAGTGCCCGAAGATTCATTCTGAGGATACTCCGAGAAGGTTAAGCTTTGACCCGTATGGTGGGTCGTACCATGATAGAATCCTGATGAAAGGATTCTACTGAGCGGTTAACCTGATTTCAGGTAAACCAAAGAAAATTTCTGTAATAAGGACTTTGTGCCTGTAAGAAGGACTTTGGTGCCTGTAAGACGGACTTTTGGTTGCCTGTAAGAAGGACTTTGGTTTGCCTGTAAGAAGGACTTTGGTGCATGTAAGAAGGACTTTGGGTACCTGTAAAAAGGACTTTGGGTTGCCTGTAAGAAGGACTTTGGTGCCTGTAAGAAGGACTTTTGTGTGCCTGTAAGAAGGACTTTTGTGAGCCTGTAAGAAGGACTTTTAGTTGCCTGTAAGAAGGACTTTGATGCCTGTAAGAAGCACTTTGGTTGTCTGTAAGAAGGACTTTGGTGCCTGTAAGAAGGACTTTGGTTTGCCTGTAAAAAGGACTTTGGGGTGCCTATAGAAAGGACTTTGGGTGCCTATAGAAAGGACTTTGGGTGCCTATAGAAAGGACTTTGGTTTGCCTGTAGAAAGGACTTTTGGTTGCCTATAGAAAGGACTTGGTGCCTGTAAGAAGGACTTTTGTGTGCCTGTAGAAAGGACTTGGTGCCTGTAAAAAGGACCTGATGCCTGTAAGAAGGACTTGTGCCTGTAGAAAGGACTTTGATGCCTGTAAAAAGGACTTGGTATGCCTGTAAAAAGGACTTGATTTGCCTGTAAGAAGGACTTGGTTTCTTGTAGAAAGGACTTGGTCGCCTGTAGAAAGGACTTTGGTTGCCTGTAAAAAGGACTTTTGATTGCCTGTAGAAAGGACTTGGTCGCCTGTAGAAAGGACTTTGGTCGCCTGTAAAAAGGACTTGGTATGCCTGTAAAAAGGACTTGATTTGCCTGTAAGAAGGACTTGGTTTCCTGTAGAAAGGACTTGGTCGCCTGTAGAAAGGACTTTGGTTGCCTGTAAAAAGGACTTTTGATTGCCTGTAGAAAGGACTTGGTCGCCTGTAGAAAGGACTTTGGTCGCCTGTAAAAAGGACTTTGGGAATGGACCGTTCCGTATTGGGGTTTCCAATGGAAGGGCTCCGGAGATAATATACCCTAGATGTCACCTTTTTTGAGTAGACTGAAGAGGTATTGATTGAGAAAATGATTTTTGGGTATATCTGGGATCTAGGGAGATCAAGAATCCTGCAGACGCTCTAACCCAATTTAACTTACCATGAAGGGTGCCATTCTGGGATCTGGGGAAACCAGGAATCTTGCAGACGCTCAAACCCGATTTAACTTACCTTGAAGGGTGTCATTCTGGGATCTAGGGAGACCAGGAATCCTCAAAATCCGACTTAACTTACCTTGAAGGGTGCCATTTTGGGATTTGGGGAAACCAGGAATCCTGCAGACGCTCAAATCCAATTTGACTTATCATGAAGGGTGCCATTCTGGGATCTGGGGAAACCAAAAATCCTGCAGAAGCTCAAACCTAATTTTTGTTGTCCCATCACTTTAGGAATAAACCGATGAGGCAAAGATCAAGAACACGAGAGTTGGTCAATCATGATTTGATAAAGCTTGAGAACACGAGATTGTATCAATCGTGAGCTGATGAAGACTTCATGAGAGTATGTTGATCATGAGTTGCAAGGGTTCAGAAGACTTACCTGGATCTTCTGAGTTAATGATCGAGGCATAGACAGACCGATTGTATCGTGTCTGCTTGCTCACTGAATGACCTTATGTGCTGCAATGGATTTGAGCACCCAGACAATCATCAGAATTGAAAGGTTCAGGTTGAAGATATACTCACCTGAAAATGCTTGGCGAGCATTAGCCAACAGGGCTTGTTTGTTTAATAGCCTCTGGATGAATTTCGAGACCTCGGAGGGTAACTCGACTATCAGGAATGCACTACCTGTCAAACAGTGTCAGAGGTAACATGTGCGAGCATTTTTATCAATGAGTTCATCGGTTCCTGCAAAACCATTCAGTTGAGTTTGCAATAATTAAAACCATATGTGTATGCTCATAATATGGATCATGCATGACTATTCTGTCGAGTTTGCATTTCCAATTCTGTCCAGGGAGGTTATCATGTCATGAATACCTCGAATGTAACTTGAATGGGGACTTCAGTCCGAAAGGGCTTTCTCTCACTCTCGAGAAACGCTGTTTATCCGGATTGCAGGATTTGAAAAGAAAGCACTCAACCTTACCATCATCGCATTCAGCGAGGGTCTGAGTAATCTCGCAATTGATACGATCAAGCCGATCTAGAGGTCTTGATTAGGACCGTAATGTGGGCTGGGTCAAAGGCTTATCAAAGGAGACTCATTTCGAGTCAGGGCCATTGACAAAAAAAGGTCTTCATCATCTGCTCCGGGTTTACAAGTCAAGAACCCTGCAAAATGGGAGAGAAATAATCTTGCTCGAACTTCTTCGAGCGATTCTTAAAGTCATTCAACTCTTACATTAATTCAAGTGCCCTAATCAGAAGAGACTTTCAAGGGTCGTAACGTAGGTCGGGATTTGGGTCTGAGAAACGAATGGCTCGTTTTGGCTCAGCAAAATATATGAGAAGGGCTTGGTGTTGGTGATCATTGCAGTCTTGTCACCGATCTTTGACCTTCTTGAATTTGTCTTCAATGAATACCATCATTGGCTGAGGGGTGGTAGTTCTTTTACATTTTGCAAACTGACTTCTTTGGGGATCCTTTTTCGGGAATTCTCAAAATGTATGTTCGAAGTCAGAAGTTCATTACAGATATATGGGCATTGGCCTTGCTTTTGATAGGCACTTTGCTCTTTCTGCCCGAGATTCTTTGGAGTATCCTTTGCTTTTCTTACTCCCGACTCCCTTTTGTTTGGAAGCAGGCCCATTTTCATTAGGCTAACTTGTCTCTCTCCTTTTTTTTTTTGTTTAATAATCTTGTGATTTTGAATTTTAGCAACAAGATGATTTTCAACAAATGATACTAGACATTACATGAAAGTCTAGCATATGAAATGGGCTGATTCGAGAATTCTCTATTGGCCCAATTTCTTCAATTCTGCTCTTTTGGGGGAAGGTGTCGTCGTTACCTTGAAATGAGCAAGGATCACCAACATGGGCTTGAGAAATGAATTTGCAGGCTCAATTGGGTTATGCAAAGGATGAGTGTGTAGGATAGAGAAAATAAATGCTCTTCGTCATCCTAAAGCACTTGAATTAAAATTCGAGTATCATGCAAAGAAACACTCGAAGATTGATGTTAGTCTAAGCAAGAGAATTTCTAACCATTTATCTCCTGATATTGTTGGAATTACCTCTGTTTTGCCCCAGTGCGGGGTGGTTCTTGACAGGGTCATGAAATGAAATCACCGTTTAAATGGGTTGTCAATGGTTGCCTGAAGTGTTTGGAATGGAGAATGAATGCCTCCTTCACTTCGACTATCGTATCTTTTGCGAGAAAACCCATTGCCTTGGAGAATGCAGAATCTGTCTACCGCTCAACTCACTGTGGATTAGGACGTATGTGGAAATGGCTTGCCTTTCATCGTCCTGTCATACCCCATTCTGTACATTCGATGCATCGTGTACAGTTTATACCCCCAGTCAAAATTGACAAATTGAACATGCAGAACAGTCATGCATAAATCATGGAATGTGTAAATATCATGCAAATATGGCAATGCAAGTACAAGTATGGAAATTGCCCCTGGCTGTGTGGGCGGATCAGATACGTTGGGGGCCTATTCCCCGAGTCGATGAGTAGCTTGTTTCTGGTTTTGCCTCTTTTCGATCTAGGGTTCGCCATTGATTTCCCTTATTTCAGCAGACGGATCACATCAGGCGATCATAACTTGGCCCCTTTGGGCTGTTTTCTTTGAAGTATCAGGTGTTAGTTTAACATTTCCTATAAAAAGGAAGGAGACCTGTTAGCCAGTATCAGAAATGATGAACTGGACACGATACTGAGTTACCCTTGAGTGCTTCGCGCAACTCCTTTACCAGTTTTACCACTCGGGATTTTCTCCGTGGGTATGTCAAGTTAGACATTTCCTGTCAAACAATGGAGAAGAAGACGTATTAGTCAGTATTAGAAATGATGTATTGGATACGATACTGGTTTACCCTTCATCTTGAATGTTTTGCGTGACGCCTTTATCAAGTTCACTGGATTGAGTTTCCCTTGGCTTTCGCTGGACACTTCAACGTTAAGCTAAGATCGTAACAAAATACTGACCTTGGTATTGCTCGTCGAGTATTCCTGTTTCTTTCTGCAAAAAGAAATGCGAGAAAAAGTTGTTTTATTTATTTACAATACTTACAACATTTCCATCCTCGAGGATCGAACTCGGGACGTCTCGGACCACTGTCATTCCCCATGCCATCTGGTCCACAAGACCGCAGGCGCTCATGGAGGTTCCTTTTAAGAGTCAATCCTTGAGATGACACGGTGTTGTTGTATTGTACTAGGTAATTCCAGGTCACTGTATTTTTCGGGGCGGTTTACAAACCCTGTTAAGAATGGAATAAAATAATTCAGAACACGAGACGAGTATGAGCAAATTAGAACGATACAGAATTACCCTTCTTTGAGATTGTTTGGGTCTTTCGTTCACATATTCCTCATTTGAAGCTGTCCATACTGTGGCGATGTCCACGAATCTATTTGCCCAAAGTTTTGATTAATCGGGGAATTTCATTTTTGGGTCAATTTGCAAATTCCTGTAAACAGAAGGGATCTAATTTAGAATCGGGACAATTTGAGGGTAAATTGAAACGATACTGCTTTATCCTTCTAGTTCGCGCGACTTTTTACTCGCAATAAATTCACTACGAGTTTGGTGTGGTAGCAGACTCGAGCATTTAATAGGAGAACAGGAAATTGCTGCTTCTTGCTTTTGCGTTCATTTTGAACATCAATAAAAGTAGAAAACATCCCATGCAAGGAAATGAAGCGTCTGCATTCGTTCAAGATCGATTTTGCTCCCTCAGCAGGCTCTCCCATGATCAGCTGGCTTCATTCTGGACCAGGTATGCATCGGCTATGTTGAAGGACCCGTGATCTCAGCTTCGAAATACAGACTCCCTGTGCATATTACAGTCCCCGTGCTTCATTAACATTAAACTGGTTGATCATGACGGTGAGTTCATCGTCAATGCCGCTTGCCTGGTGGTGATACATCTCCCCTTCCCCGGAAGGTATTGATGCTGATCCAGTAGCATTAGTCTTTTTGTACCCTGCTCCAACAGAACTCGATTCTGTTATAAACTAGTCTAACTCGCTTCTCAAACACGCATTTTCAATCCTCAGATCATGCATTTCATCGAAGGTGAGGAGGAGGCTGTTGCAGTTAGGGCAGGTGGCGGAGTCAAAAGCCTCTTTATACATCTTGTTTTCCGCTCGGAGGTTTTCATTTTCAACTCTTAGAAACTCGGCTTCGTTGTGCTCATGACGAGTCTTCATTCGGGTTCGCCTATTTTGAAACCAGAACTTGATTTGTGAAGGTTCAAGTCCTAGCTCTTGACTTAGTTCCATTTTCTGTTTGCCGTCTGGCATAGGACATGTTCTAAAGAAATCCTCAAGCCTTTGTACTTGCTCCTTAGTATGGCGATGGTAACGCTTCTTTTGACCCTTACCGTTGTTGTCCTTATCTTTACTGAGATCTTGGACGTCGTCGGGGGAAAGGCCAGGTTCCATAAGCTCGATCCCAAACATGGTTTCGAACTCTTCTTCTCCCATATTCAGCAGGCAATGATAGCTTTCGGAAGTATTGGGTTGAGACATCTTCGATTTGGTCGATGATTTCTCAAGGTTTACTATATCTTTCTGTATTTTCACTCTCTCTGAACCGTGTATGCTTTAAAACTCTCTTCAATGTATGAATAAAGATTATCAGGAGGATGTCTCTTTTAAAATTTGGCGTCGGCTTAGCATATGTATCGCTTCTCCCGAGATTTCTGTCTTTCTCAACCTTTCCTGCGAGGTTCTTGCTTGGCTCGTCTTTTCTCATCTCTTCATAGTGGTAGGGTCCCTATCAACGTCTCTACCGTCGATTTGCTGGCGTGTTCTCCTATAAAAACGAATCCCATTTTCCTTGTCTTCCACCCAAGTCACATTTCTTTCTCTTTTTTCAAAGTTGTGTCATCCCGTCAAACTTTTGGCAGAGATGTCGGATTTGCTTGGCTCGAGATTGGAGACGAGTAGCGGAGGTGATGCTGATAGGGAATGGTAGACAGGAAAATCTGGCCAGTAGAGACTTTCACTGCAAAAATGAAAGGGAATGTGGCAGTATATGTTCTTCATATTCTAGAAAAATTGGAACGATACTGTTTTACCCTTGTATGTACTTCCATTGAATTTGAATTGAGGAAGTTCCTTCATTTGGATTGGATTGGATTGTATGTCCCGAGTTGCCCTTCACTTTGAGCTTGCCACATAAGTGCTTTGCTTAGTTGGGCCTTGTTTTCTTTCGGGTTGCTTTGGACCATCATCATTTTTTATGCCATCGGGTCCGTGGATCGGAGGGCTCCTTTAATTTAAAGGTTACTTTTAAGGCAAATGAGTCCTATCGCATTCCATTGGGTCATTTCATTTTGCGACACTCTTGAGACAATTTGCAATCCCCTGGGTGAGAATGGAACAAATCCAATTTAGCATTTTGCGACGATTGAGGGTAAATTGGAACGACACACAGTTACCCGTCTTCGAGCTCGCCTGGGCTTTTCACTTGAAATTTCCCTACGTGAGGCCATTCAACATTTCTCATTATGGCAGTCAGCGACGTTGCCACAAATTGATCCGCCCTGAGTCTAGCATAAAAAGGGATTCACGCATTCGACGGGATAAAAAACAAATTACCCCATGCCCCTGAATTAAATCTAGACACCTAGAAAGCTGGAAATATCACACGCAGGGAAATTAAGCGTGAAATGAAAGGTGTACTTGTTCAAGGTCAGTTCTGCCTCTCTTGCGGCTCTTCGATAATCAGCTAGTCTCATGCTGGTTCAGGCATGGATGACCGATGTTTGAGAGTCCTTAATCACTAGCTTCCGATTATGGCTTCGGATGTCTATCAACCTTAAACTGGTTGACCAGGGCAGTAAGATCATCATCTGGGTAATCTCTTGAACCTTCCAGCAACTGATGCTCGAATTGGGCATTATTGTTGGCAAATGCTGGCGGTAGATTTCTCATTCTGTCCTTGCCATGAGTAATTTGACTTCTCGAGCTGAAGTCTTCATCATTACTCCAGAAAGTGTGGGGATCACCAACTGTCCTGCTGCCAAGAACTCCTTCCATTCGAGGATTAGAGAAGTGGAAGTGCTCAGGATAATTTCTTGTCTGATTCTCTGGCTGCGCAGGCGCGCTGATCATGGGATGAATTCTAGCCACGGGTTGGTGCTCAAACCAAGGAGTCTGAATACACTGCCCCTGCGGTCTATACTCTTGAAGAGCATTAGGGTGATTCTGGGGGATACTTTGATTAACGCCTGGGGGATTGATGGCACGGCTACTGGTTTGGTTGATGATGGGAAGTGGCTCGCCCCATGCTAACCTGTGGAACTTATGGTGGCGAGGAGACTCGACGTTCAGGCTTGGATCAGTCCCGCCTTGGTTTTCTTGATTCTGAGCTGCATTGTGTTCTCTCACCCTTTTTTTGTACTTCTGAAGATGACTCGAAACATTTGCTTTAGTGAGTCCCTCTACCTTCATAATTTCCAGTATATGTTGCGGCCGTGCCGAATCGATTGCTAGCTGCTGAACTGCATTAACAAACATATGATGCAGCTCGGGAGACCAACTCATCTTCTTTCTCCAGTTGCTTGGAATAAAATTGAAGGCTTGATGCTTGTTCTCATGGTCGTGCAATTGCTTCCTTACCACGTGCTGCCATATGTTTTGAAGCATCTGAACCCTAACTGGTTTCGTTACGACGTCTTGGGCCCCGTTTAAGACAACCTTCATCATGGCTTGCTGATCATCGCTTGCCGATATTACGAGGACTGGCATGTTTAATTTAGAATTGATGACTTCAAAGAGAGTGAAAACATCCATGTCAATCCCTACCATGGCGGTGAGGACAATATCAAACTGGTCACTACTCCTCCTTAATATCTCTAAGGCCTCTGTCGCCTTTGCTTGAGCTACAACCTTATACCGGCATTTTCTTAATACGGTAACAAGGATTGACAGAGAGACTGATTACCGTCAATGGCCATGACCAGTAGACCCTCAGGGTAAGGAACTTCATCAGCTTCGACCAGGGTTGAACATGCGCCCATTTCCCTAATGCTCGACATATTTCTGGATCTAGGACTGCCGATTCGAGACCGCCTCAGGATGTCTTCTCGGACTTGAGGGATCACGGGATCGTTGATGGCTTCTCGTAACAGGCTTTGAAAGCCAATGCTTTGATGGTGAAGGTTTTGAATTCCTCTCCCACGAGAACTCCTTCCTCTCTATCTTTCTCCTGCGAGTTCGTGCAGATGAACCCTCACTATCAAATGAGGATAAATTCTCTCTCTGGCAATAGCAACGACTTCCCCCTTCACGGGCAGTGCTATTAGATTTACCGAGGGGAAAATCTGACATTCAGCTTTTGATTAAAGGGGAAATCCTCGTTTATCGCTCAGTTTGTCTTCTTCTTTCTTTTCGCGGTAGAGGGCCCCTGTCAAGATTTCCACCGTCGATTTACTGGCAAGTCCTCCAATGAAGACGAGTAATATCTCTCTTTCTGCCGAAAATTTCTTTGTCCCCCACTCAGCTCGTCTTTTCGTTCTTTCTTTTTTCAAAGCGGTGGAGTCCCGTCCAGCTTTTCCAAAGAGACGTCAGGTTTGTTCGGCTCGAGGTTGCCACTTGACTGGAATTTGAGCCACCGGGGGTGTTGCCGACAGAGAATGGTAGATAGGAAAACCTATAAGGACTGCCCCTGTGAAATCAGTATTTAAATTGAAGCAGATTACCATCTTCGCATTCCGCTCATCTACCTCACCTCTCTCTTTCAAAAATGGCCAATTCTCCTAACCACACCTTATCCGCCGAAGTCCTGGCTGGGTGGGAGAGACTCTACAATCTTCTTGGTAGAGGTTACGCTCATATAGCCAAAAACTCTACTGTTGAGGCTGAAATCCTTGGTTTATTCAGGACTGTGGACGCTGCTTCTGTTGAGGGTACCCAACTGGGGAAGGAGTATCGGAACTTCTCGACCGTCTTCATCAATTTTTTGGCTGCCTATAACCGCGCTTATGAGACGGTCCTTGTGACCGCCGTCGTGAAAGCTCGTTACCGAGACCGGCACGAGCGTCTGGCAACAGTTACATTTGTGGCTGATAATCACAAAAAGGCCCTCAAGTTTGCCAACGATCAGCTTTCGTGGCTGGTTCGTGAGAGGGGAAAGCTGGTGGACCGTCTGGCCTTGGTCCGAACTTACGCCGAACAGGAGCCAGGCAATATTGTGATGAGGTGCAAATGCGGTTGGCTGCAGGAGAGGCTTGATGACATTACGGCAGACATTGCTTTCGAGAGGGCGGCGATTCCGGACCTGGAGTTTGCCGTTGAGCATTACGAGGCCACTATGGCCCAGGTTAAAGAGAAGTGCGATCGCCTCTTCTTTAGGCTCGCGGAGCTTGATCCCGAGAACGCCCGGTGCACCCAGAGCATCAACTTCATGGAGAGCCAGCTGAGCTCCTTTGTGACGCTTATTAGGGCTCAATTTGATTTCACTTTTCCTCCCCAGTGAGTTGTTGTAAGGTTTGTTGGTGAATGGAATGAAGAGAAAGTTTCACGTGTTTGTGCTTTTCATTTTCCTGCCATTTCTTCGCCCATATAGCATGATAGAACGATTTACGGTACTGAAGACGTTGAGGCTTAACACTCTTCTCGGTGTTCTTGTTATCTGCTGCCGGCGATGATATCAAGGACATTGGCGAAGGGTTCGGTGGCGGCCCCCACCGGTCACAGCGCCGTGAGTCAGTCGTGTGAATTATTGCAAATCGACCACTCGATTAGTGCTCCAATAAACAAACCGGGCTGCCCGTTGCGTGCCCCACTTTACTCCTGCCTATCTCTTTCGGCGTCCACTTGAATGTGTCGGTCGCCTGTAGCGTTGGGATAAATGATTGCGGACCATGCTCGGTAATAAAATACTAGTCCTCTAAAATCTTCCATGTGTTTTGAATCCGAGGAAGGTAAAAAGGCAAGCCTTTGTTCAATTTAATCAGAAAGGCGTCGCAAGGTCGGGTTCATAATCTTGCCCCATGGGTTTTGATTACACAGTCTCGACTTTCTCAACAAAAATACATGAACCCTTCTAATACATTAAAAATGTCCCCAGGCCCGATCTGGATGCATTCACTACCCCTCATCAAAATACATGGCCCATACGTGCTGACTTATTGACACGATTCTGTCTCCGGAAGAATTGACCTCTTCATATGCCCCTAGGGTTAACGATTTCTTCGCTTGCCCCCTGATTGTTATCACCAACGAGCCCGATTTTTCTCCACCCCAGGGTACCTATAATTCCCTGCAAAAGTAAAGAAAATAATCAGTATGTGATCCAAGAGAGGTCGGTCCATGACTCCTAGATTGGCCCAATTTTAGTTTTCCATTTTATGAAGAAATCAGATGAAATTTTCTTAGGAAGACATGGACAAATTTCCCAGAAAGAGTTTTCTTGCAGATTTTATAACTCAGAAGACTGTGGTAAAATCCTTTGACATTTAACAAATTTCCCGAAGAAATTACCTTCTTTTATCACAATAAATTTTCAAGGGTAAATTTGTCAAGAAAATCTTGTATCCATTGAAGCAGTAAGGAGAAATGTGACAAAATCTTTTTATTGGCCGACAAAATTTCCCAAAGGGATTTTTCTGCATTCATCTTTTCAGAAATGGGACACCAATTTGATTTCGATTTTTCATTTTCTTTGAAAAAATGACCACGTGGTTAAGTCCAAAATTTAACTGACACTTATCATGGACCGACCAAAAATAAATACAAGATGAAGTTAGAAAACTTACTTTTACCGTGAAAAATATCATATAGGTCACATAGACATGCACATGAATCGTGAGTTTAAATCTTAGTCTATCTACTCTAAGGGCTGACAAATTGAAGCGAAAGACTTACGGCAAGGCGACAATCTTGCGCACATAATCAAGATTAGCCGTGATCTCATGACGTAACCAGGATTAACCAGGCCTTCCCACTTCGGCTGCTCGAGCTAAAAATTAAAACCACCGCTTTGGTAATCTTACCAAGCCTGAGGCCTAACTTTTAAACTTATTTTTTAAAAGAGGTTCGGGATTGAATCTGGGCTAACTTTCGACGTGATCTCACACCGAACGTTAGAACCAAATCACAACACCATCCTAAAACTAGTGGCACAGGTCCGGCCACAGGACGTGTGTGATGTAGTGCTAAAACTGTAAACACTTGCATAACATTTAAATGCAAACACCGCTTCAATAATGTGCATAATTTAAATTGAATTCCCACACACCAGACCTGCAAAACAAAGGGTTAGCCAAACACTCTACCCCTTATAACTCCCATCCTGCAAAACTATTTAACACCTAAAGATCAGAATCCAACCAAGTCAAACCAAATGAATTTTCATGAAATTTTTCTGGCCTAAGTCCTCTAGGTTCTTAAATTTTTTCAAAAATTAAGTACAAGTCCCCAGTGGAGTCGCCAAGCTGTCGCGACCTAAAATTCATTTTTAAGTTAATGGATTACCAGATTAATTAATTAAATTAACTAACTTAGTTCGAGCTCTCCCAAGCTCTACCAAATCGTAACTTTGATTTTTTTCACATGATTTTAGAATTTAGAGTCGCCACTAATCATTTTTGGTAGGTTGATTAGAAACCTAAGTAAATTAGCGGGAGGACTAAATTACTTCTACGAACCAGAGATTATGAGTTCGGGGACTTGGTTACACTAGTTAATTAAAACTAATGCCCTTTCGGTACCTTAATTTCATGGATATCCTGATTTGGCAATTCAGGCTTGGTTTATTCCTTAGGCTCTAGTGGAGTGCTCTCTTTTTGTGTTTACACCTCCATAAGATTTACCGTTGACTTGGAGTTGTCCTTTGCCTGACATAAAAATATGGAGAAATGAGAAATGGAGAAAGTGTATACAATTTTGTGCTAATTTGCGACTAAAACCACAAATAAATGAATAAATACAAACACTTAGCTCGGATTTGCTTGCTCGTTGACGAGGATGAACTCTTGATTTATGTTGATCGATGAAGGAATTGGTGATGATAACTCCTAGGTTTAAACTCCCATCATCCTCAAAATTCTCTCTCTCTTTTTGGTATTTTCTTTCTCTCAAATTTTTCTTCAACCTTCCAAAACTCTCTCAAACATCCAAAATTTTCTCTCCAAAAATAATCCCCCCTCCCAAGTTCACTTCTTCCTCCTTTTATAATCAACTCATCTACCTCCCATTCTAATTTCTCCACTAACTCCATCTCCCATTCTAATTTTTCCACTAACTCTTCTTCAACTTCATCTTCCATTCTCCATCTCTATCTCACATTCTAATTTCTCTACCTATTCTTCTCCATCTCCATCTTCCCTTCTCCATATATATCTCCCATTCTAATTTCTCCACTAACTCTTCTTCATCTCCATCTTCCCTTCTCCATTCTCATCTTATTTTCTCCATCTATTCTTCTCCATCTTCTCCTCTCCATCTCCTTTTCTCCATCTTCCCTTCTTTATCTCCTCTTCTCCATCTTCCCTTCTCTATTCTAATTTCTCCACTAACTCTTCTTTTTGTTATTTGCAAAATAATCACTCAAGTGTTAGGTATTTGCACTCTAGTCCCTGAGATTTTAAGTATTTGCAATTCAGTCCCTGGAGAAATATTTTTTTAAGTCCAAATCTCCTCACAATTTTCGACACACCTCTTCTATGCTTAGTCGAAATTCACCTCATGTCAAATTTAAGCTTATTTTCTGCCGCTGAAGATAATGCAAAATTTAATTAAAGCCCTTTGAAAAAATTGAGTCATTCTGGGTATAATTGGGCCAAGAAGAAAATTTAAAATATTAGAGGATAATGTCACAACTCCTAAAATTGAAAAATAAAAATAAATTGACTCAAATTGAATTTTTTTTTGGCCTAATTCGAGACCATGCTCGTGAAGAAATACACGACCCCGAATTGGATTTTTTTTTAATTTGCGATGGCCAACATGAAAAGAAAAACATTGAATATTTTTATGTATTTTTGTGGCCTCAAATGTTATTATTTATTAAATATTTTCCTAATTTCTAAAAAATATATAAAAATACAAAAAAAATTATGAAAAATTATTTTTTGTTCAAAAATGGTTCTCTAGGCTTGGCCAAGGTCTCCAAAGTTGATTTTTCAATTTTATGAATTTTTATGGATTTTTTATTAATTTTCGAAAATAAAAATACCGAAAAATACTGAAAATATGAAAAATCAATTTTTGGTCAAAATTGGTTCCCTAGGCTTGACCAAGGTCTCCAAACTTGAATTTTTTAATTTTATAAATTTTTATGGATTTTTTGTTAATTTCAAAAGAGAAAAGCTGATTAAAAATTAGGTGTCAACACAGGTCTCCCACGTGCTAATTGATAATGGGTCAGCATTCAACATATGTCCGTTGGCCACACTCAGGAACCTAGGTGTGAATGAGGAGCTTATTCGTGCCTCCAATGCTACAATCAGAGCTTTCGATGGAATGAGGAAGAATGTGGTTGGTGAAATCGAGCTAGATGTCCTAATTGGGCCAGTAGAGTTCTCCATTGAATTCCAAGTCATAGACCTCCCGAGTGCTTTCGGATTTCTATTGGGCAGACCATAGATCCACACTGCAGGCGCAGTACTGTCGAGCCTGCACCAGAAGGTTCGATTTGTGGTTGATGGGAAAGTGATAACCGTGCATGGGGAAATGGACTTGACCACATACCAGAAGAGCGCGGTCCCATATGTAGAGCCGGAGCACAAAGAAGAGGCTAGCTATCATTCTCTCGAGTTGATGGCAGTCACGCATGCACCTCCAGGAACCAAAATGAGGGCTCCTGTGCCCTCCAAGTATACTCTAGCACCTGGAAAAATGCTATTGGCATATGGTTTTATCCCTGGACTCGGTCTAGGAAAGAATGGTCAAGGGATTCGCTCGCCGCTGCAATTGGACACCAACAAGCACCGAACAGGCCTAGGATATACTGGTGAATCCAGTAAGGGCCTTACTTCCAGAAGCTGTCATGGATACCGAAGCGGAGGCCATCATAGGGGCCGTGGAAGTTGAGGAGGCAGAGGTAATTCATTCATTGGCTCCAGAGCTTGGAAAGGAAAAATTAACGCGATTGGGAGTTTACTGGGTCAGTATTTCTCCGAGCGCCCCAAGATGCTAGCAGATGAAACTATTCAAAGCGCAGCAGAGCTTGATATGTCCAACTTATTTCTAGAAGACACCGTCAACGTCATCATCGAGAGGCTTGACGAGGACTCTATCTCGCCTGAGTAAAGAGGCTCTTCTTCTGCTTCTTATAGCATATCTTTAACCGCAATTTTAATTCAGTTGTTGCATTTCGTTTGGTTTCTCTCTTTTCAATTCCAAGAAAATACCTTTGGATCTCGAGCCGTTGGTCCAAATGATTGCCTTGTAATGCGGCCTTATCAGTAAAATTCAATAAAATGCGTATGCACGTTTTATTAAAGACGTGCGGGAACATTCCAAACCAGCCCAATGATGATACCTATCTTCGATTCTCGAAGATTTGAGACCTGGATTCCCGCACGCTTCCTATTTTATCAAGCAAATTAAGAGAAGCAAAGGTGTCCGAGGATATGAGGATTGGCTCTCTTATTACATTTTTTCAAATGGTTTTTGAAAATCATGCATGAAAACTACTTGCTGAAAGGGACTAATCATCTTCATGACATTTCAGGCATATCATTCCAAGCATGCATAATAGGCTGTTGTGTGACTCGGATCACCAAGGAGATTACTCTTGTGGCATTGGGGAAGAAGATGAGGATTTCATAGATATTCAAAAAGATTGGAGTCGATACGAAGAGTTTAAACCCCTAACAGCAGAAGAGGCAGTGGTAGTGAACTTGGGCGACTCACAGAATGTTAGAGAAGTGAAGATTGGGGAGTCTTTGTCACCCTCTGAAGCTACCCGAATGACTGAACTTCTCAGGGAATACCAAGATATCTTTGCTTGGTCGTATGCAGACATGCCCGGCCTCGACCCTAACATTGTGGAACACGTACTACCCATTGACCCTAGCATCCTGCCAAAAAAACAAAAGCTTAGGCGAATGAGGCCCGAACTTTCCAAGAAAATTGAGGAGGAAGTGATGAAGCTCCTCAAAGTGGGATTCATAGAAGCGATCCCCTATGCCGATTGGATCGCTAACATCGTGCTAGTGATGAAGAAAGACGGCACAGTCCGAATCTGCGTCGATTACCGAGACCTGAATAAAGCCAGCCCAAAGGATGATTTTCCTTTGCCGCACATAAACGTGTTGGTCGATAATACAGCCGGGTTCGAACGGTTTTCCTTTATGGATGGATTTTCTGGCTATAATCAGATCTTAATGAAAGAGGAAGACAAGGCGAAGACCTCATTCATAACACCATGGGGCACCTTCTGTTATAGGGTTATGCCTTTCGGGTTGAAGAATGCTGGGGCGACATACCAAAGAGCCATGGTCGCTCTATTCCATGACATGATGCATAAGGAAATCGAGGTGTACGTAGATGATATGATTGCTAAGTCCAGACCAGGAGAGGACCATGTTCTAGTACTAAAAAAGTTGTTCGAACGCCTACGAAAATATAAGCTGAGGCTGAATCCCAATAAGTGCATATTCGGGGCGAGATCTGGAAAGCTTTTAGGATTTATGGTTAGCAGTCATGGCATCGAGGTCGACTCTTCCAAGATCAAAGCTATACGGGACATTAATACCCCAACCTCAGTAAGGGAAGTAAGAAGCCTGCTGGAGCGGTTAAACTATATTGCCAGATTTATATCCCAGCTTTCTAATGTGGCAAAACCATTCTTTAAACTCCTCAAGAAGGGCGCCAAAGTCATTTGGGATTCAGAATGCCATCAAGCATTTGAGAAGATCAAGAAGTATTTGGTCCTACCTCCAGTATTGGTACCACCAACCCTAGGAGTCCCCTTGACTCTGTACTTGACGATTTATCAGGAATCATTAGGAGCTCTACTCGCCCAGACGAAACCGGAGGATGGGAAAGAGCGAGCAATTTATTACCTGAGCAAGAAGTTCACGCAGTCAGAGGCTAATTACCCGATGGTTGAAAGGACATGCGTCGCACTGATTTGGGTACTCCACAGGTTGAGACAGTACACCCTCCATCACCATATCCAGCTGGTAACAGAATGCGACCCAATTAAGTATTTGGTGGAGAAACCCGCCTTATTGGGAAAGCTGGCCAAGTGGCAAGTTCTGTTATCAGAATTTGACATAAGGAGTTCACCTCAGAAGTCAGTCAAGGGGCGAGCCATAGCCGACATGTTGGCAGAAAATTCACAAGGACTTGTAATCCCTGATGAGGAGGAGGCAGAGAATCGAATCCTCGCATTATCTGATGATAAGTGGACCATGTATTTTGATGGTGCCGTTAATTTGGCCGGATCTGGAACTCGGGCAATACTGATATCCCCGGACGGCCTACATTATCCGATTTCTGCGAAGTTGGTATTCCCATGCACCAATAATATATCAGAATATGAAGCCTGTATTCTAGGCCTGCAATTAGCCATCACCATGAAGGTGCGAAGGTTACAGGTTTATGGAGACTCTATGCTGATTATTCTCTAGATGCAGGGAGAATGGAAAACAAGGGATTCTAAGCTCATCCCATATCATTATTTCCTATAGGAGTTAACCGATAATTTCGACGAAATTTCGTTCGAATATCTGCCAAGGACCCAGAATCACTTTGCAGACGCGTTAGCCACTCTATCTTCATTGTTGCAAGTGGAGGACGGGCTCGACATTAAGCCTTTAAAAATCAATGTCATGGATCAGCCAGCCTACTGCATGGTGGTGGAAGGCGAATTCGATGGTGAGCCTTGGTATCATGACATTAAGAATTATCTTTCGAAAGGAGAATTCCCTCAAGGGAGTCAGGTCGGGGATAAGAAGTACATAGCAAAGATGGCTACCAAATTCTTCCTAAGCGGGCAAACTCTCTATAAAAGGTCCTTCGATTCAGTCCTATTGAGATGTGTAGACACTAAAGAAGCAAATATGCTCATGAAGGAAATCCATGAAGGGATATGCGGTCCTCATATGAACGGCCACCTCCTCGCAAAGAAAATCATGCGGCTTGGTTATTATTGGATGACCATGGAAGCGGACTGCAACCAACATGTAAGGTCCTGTCATCAATGCCAGGTATACGGTGACAGAATTAACGCACCCCCGAACGAGCTCCACCAGATATCGGAGGCTTGGCCATTCGCCATGTGCGGGATAGACATGATCGGTCCGATTCACCCTAGTGCTTCCAATGGGCACCGCTTCATCCTGATGGCGATCGACTATTTTACGAAGTAGATTGAAGCAAGCTCATATGCAAATGTCACAGCAAAGAACGTGGCCAAGTTCATCAGAAGGGATATCGTCTCCCGATATGGGGCCCCTCAAACGATAATCACAGATAATGGCTCCAATTTGAAAATAAGATAGTCGATGATCTGCTACAAGCATTCAACATTCGACATCTTAATTCGTCTCCCTATCGCCCACAAATGAATGGAGCTGTGGAGGCGGCAAACAAGAACATCAAGAAAATCCTAGCAAAAACTGCAGAGAATTATAGAGACTGGCATGAGAGACCGCCGTACGCATTAATGGCATATCGGACTTCGATACGGACCTCGACTAGAGCAACCCCATATTCCCTAGTTTACGGTATGGAGGCAGTTCTACCAGTAGAGGTTGAAATCCCCTCTCTGAGAATCTTATCCCAAGTCAAACTCTCCGAAGCGGAGTGGACGCAACAGAGATATGAGCAATTGAACCTGATCGATGAAAGGCGTCTGAAAGCAATATGTCACGGCCAGAGCTACCAGAGAAAAGTTGCCAAAGCGTTCAATCGAAAAGTCAAGCCCAGGAATTTTGAAGTAGAAGGTCTGGTAGTGAAAAAGACAGTTCCGAATGTTTCTCATCCCGAGGGCAAGTTCACCCCAAATTATGAGGGTCCTTATATCATCAGGAAGGTCCTTCCTGGGGGAGCCTTGATTCTTGTAAACATGGATGGGAAAGAGTTAGGATATCCTGTAAATGCGGATGCAGTCAAGCAGTATCATCCTTAAAATAAAAGCAGGAGCCAATTTGGCTACCTTTGGGACAATCTGAGTCACTTTAGGACTATTACATGCATTTCATGCATTCATGCATACACGCATTTGTTTCATGTGATCCCAGGTTCAGGAAAAGCTCCCGAATCACTATTGAGGGACCCACTGATGCAGATTTACTAGAATAGGTGAAATGTACTCGTTCCAATGATATCCCATATACGGTACTTTCCTCAGGTGAATCCATTTCTCCGACAGGAAATCGACGGTGATTCAAGGAGCTGCAACCAGAGTTGGAGAGGGGCACTCGACCAATGACCATGACAATTGTCAACATTAAACAAGCTGAAATGCTCATTCACCCATGCATTTCATTATGCAGGGGCAAAGTAAAAAACAAGCCACTCCTCGCCTTGAGGAGTAGATCTTCAATATATTCGGTTCGCATGTCCAGGGGCAATTCGAATTCCCTCTCACTTGAGAAATTCTCTTCCATTCTTGCACATTGCCACATTTGCATTGTGTTTACATATGCCATGATTCATGCATGACTCTTCTGTATGTTTGGATTTTGGCAATTCTGACTTAGAGCATAAATTGCGCATGATGCATCGAATGTGTGGAATGGGGCATGACAGGATGATGAAAGGCAAGCCATTTCTACACACGTCCTACATTATAAGCCATAGCGAGTCGTGTGTTAAATAGATTCTGCACTCCCCAAGGCAATGGGTTTTCTCGCAGAAGGTACGATACCGAAAGGGAGGAGGCATTCATTTCTCTATCCTAAATACGACAGGTGATCATTGATAACCTATTTGAGCGGTGATTTCATTTCGTAATCCCTATTGAGAACCACCCCTCATTGGGGCCAAATGAAGGTAGTCCCGGCAATAGCACAAGGTAAATGGTTAGAAATTTTCTTGCTTGGACTAACATCAATCTTCGAGTGTTTCTTTGCATGATACTCGAATTTTAATTCAAGTGCTTAGGATGACGAAGAGCATTTATTTTCTCTATCCTACATACTCATCCTTTGCATAACCCAATTGAGCCTGCAAATTCATTTCTCAAGCCCATGTTGGTGATTCTTGCTCATTTCAAGGTAATGACGACACCTTCCCCCAAGGAGCAGAATTGAAGAAATTGGGCCAATAGAGAATTTTCGAATTAGCCCATTTCATATGCTAGACTTTCATGTAATGTCTAGTATCATTTGTTGAAAATCATCTTGTTGCTAAAATTTAAAATCACAAGATTGTTAAACAAAAGAAAAACAAAAACAAGTGTAGCCTAAAGAAAATGGGCCTGCTTCCAAATAAAAGGGAGTCGGGAGTAAGAAAAGCAAAGGCTACTCTAAAGAATCTCGGGCAGAAAGAGCAAAGTGCCTATCAAAAGCAAGGCCAATGCCCATATATCTGTAATGAACTTCTAACTTCGAACATACATTTTGAGAATTCCCGAAAAAGGATCCCTAAAGAAGTCAGTTTGCAAAGTGTAAAAGAACAACCACCCCTCAGCCAATTGTGGTATTCATTGAAGACAAATTCAGGAAGGTCAAAGATCGGTGACAAGACTGCAGTGATCACCAACACCAAGCCCTTCTCATATGTTTTTCGTTTCTCAGACCCAAAATCCCGACCTACGTTACGACCCTTGAAAGTCTCTTCTGATTAGAGCACTTGAATTAATGTAAGAGTTGAATGACTTTAAGAATCGCTCGAAGAAGTTCGAGCAAGATTATTTCTCTCTCATTTTGCAAGGTTCTTGACTTGTAAACCCGGAGCAGATGATGAAGACTCTTTTGTCAATGGCCTTGACTCGAAATGAGTCCCCTTTGATAAGCCTTTGACCCAGCCCACATTATGGCCCTAATCAAGACCTCCAGATCGGCTTGATCGTATCAATTGCGAGATTACTCAGACCCTCGCTGAATGCGATGATGGTAAGGTTGAGTGATTTCTTTTCAAATCCTGCAATCAGGATAAACAAGCCTTTCTCGAGAGTGAGAGAAAGCCCTTTCGGACTGAAGTCCCCATTCAAGTTACATTCGATGTATTCATGACATGATAACCTCCCTGGACAGAATTGGAAATGCAAACTCGACAGAATAGTCATGTATGATCCACATTATGAGCATACACGTACGGTTTTAATCATTACAAACTCAACTAAATAGTTCTGCATGAACCGATGAACTCATTGATAAAAATGCTTGCACATGTTACCTCTGACACTGTCTGACAGGTACTGCATTCCTGATAGTCAAGTTACCCTCCGAGGTCTCGAAATTCATCCAGAGGCTATTGAACAAACAAGCCTTATTGGCTAATGCTCGCCAAGCATTTTCAGGTGAGTATATCTTCAGCCTGAACCTTTCGATTCTGATGATTGTTTGGGTGCTCAAATCCATTGCAGCACATAAGGTCATTAAGTGAGCAAGCAGACATGATACAATCAGTCTGTCTATGCCTCGATCATTAACTCAGAAGATCCAGGTAAGTCTTCTGAACCCTTGCGACTCATGATCAACATGCTCTCATGAAGTCTTCATCAGCTCACGATTGATATAACCTCGGTTCTCAAGCTTTATCAAATCATGATTGACCAACTCTCGTGTTCTTGATCTTTGCCTCATCGGTTTATTCCTAAAGTGATGGGACAACAAAAATTGGGTTTGGGCTTCTGCAGGATTCCTGGTTTCCCCAGATCCCAGAATGGCACCCTTCATGGTAAGTGAAATTGGGTTTGAGCGTCTACAGGATTCCTGGTCTCCTCAAATCCCAGATTGGCACCCGAAAATCATTTTCTCAATCAAATACCTCTTCGGTCTACCCAAAAGGTGACATTTAGGGTATACTGTCTCTGGAGCCCTTCCATTGGAGACCCCAACACGGGATGGTCCATTTCCAAAAGTCCTTTTGTTGACACCTGATTTTCAATCACCTTTTCTCTTTTAAAATTAGTAGAAAATACATAAAAATTCATAAAATTGAAAAATCAACTTTGGGGGACCTTAGCCAAGCCTAGGGAACCAATTTTGACCAAAACATGATTTTTCATATTTTCAGTATTTTTAAGTATTTTTATTTTCGAAAATTCATGAAAAATAAAGAAAAAATGAGAAAATTGAAAAATCAACTTTGGAAGCCTTGGCCAAGCCTAGGCAACCATTTTTGAACAAAAAATAAATTTTCATATTACATATATTTAATTTTTTTTTTAAAAAAATAATACAAAAATACTTGAAAATTTTGGAAAATTAACATTTGAGGCCAAAAAAATACACAAAGATAGTTAATATTTTTATTTTAAATCTATTTTCATATTGGCCATCGCAAATTCAGAAAAATCCAATTCGAGTCACGTGTTCCTTCACGAGTATAATCTCGAATCGGGCCTAAAAAAATTTAATTTGAGCCAACTTATTTTTAATTTTCACTTTTTATGAGTTGTGACATTGTCTTCTAATATTTTAAATTTTCATCTTGGCTCAATTATACCCAGAATGACTCAATTTTGCAAAAAGGCTTTAATTAAATTCTGCATTATTTTCAGCGGGAAGAAATGAGCTTAAATTTGACATGTGGTAAATTTTGGTGTGTCAAAAATTGTGAGGAGATTTGGACTTAAAGAAATATATTTTTCATGGAATGAATTGTAAATACTTAAAATTCAAGGACTATAGTGCAAATACCTAACTTTTGAAGGATTATTTTACAAATAACAAAAAGAAGAGTTAGTGGATAAATTAGAATAGAGAATGGAAGATGGAGAAGAGGAGATGAAGAAGAGAAGTTGGAGAAGAATAGATGGAGAAAATAAGATAAGAATAGAGAAGGGAAGATGGAGATGAAGAAGAGTTAGTAGAGAAATTAGAATGGAAGATAAAAATGGAGAAAGGAAGATGGAGATGAAGAAGAGTTAGTGGAGAAATTAGAATGGGAGATAAATATGAAGAAGGGAAGATGAAGATAAAGAAGAGTTAGTGGAGATATTAGAATGTGAGACAGAGATGGAGAATGGAAGATGAAAATGAAGAAGAGTTAGTGGAGAAATTAGAATGGGAGATAAAGTTAGTGGAAAAATTAGAATGGGAGATAGATGAGTAGATTATAAAAGGATGAAGAAGTGAGCTTCAGAAGGGGAATTTTTTTGGAGAGAAAATTTGAAGTGTTTGTGGATTTTTTTTGAGAGAAAATTTTAGATGTTTGAGAGAGTTTTGGGAGATTGAAGAAAAATTTGAGAGAAAGAAAATACCAAAAGAGAGAGAATTTTGAAGATGATGGAAGTTTAAAGCTATGGGTTATCATCACAAATTCCTTCATCGATCAATATAAATCAAGAGTTCTTCCTCGTCAACGAGCAAGCAAATTCGAGCTAAGTGTTTTTATTTATTCATTTGTTTATGGTTTTACTTGCAAATTAGCACAAATTGTATACACTTTCTCCATCTCCTCTTTTTTTTTCCATATTTTATGTCAGGAGAAGGATATCTCTACGTCAACAGCAAAAATCTCGTAGAGATGCAAAAATCGGCCCAGACAAACTCCTAAGCTGTCCACCGATTTCTCAACTGATCTGTGACTAAAAGTCCCTCTTAATTCAAAAGAAACTCTCTATATTGGGAACATAGAGAGCGAAAATCAATTATAGAAATCCCTCCCAAAAAAATGGGAGATAAGTACTCTTTCCACTCTTCTGGTTTTAGGTGCAGATTAGCACATATTTTGTATACTGACATTTCACTCTATTTTATGTCAGGAAGCCACAGCTTTATATCAATGGTCAACCCTATGGAAGCACAAAATCGGCTTGGAGGAGTACTCAAGCGCGCACAAATTTCAAATTGTTGAATCAATTCTTTGTATTTTATTTTAAAGAATTCATACCCCAGAATGGAGAGGACAAAGTCCATCCGCAATTTAAATACATGCACCATAAATCCCAAAAGGAAGAGCCAAGCCAATGCTTAGCCTCCCATTGGAGGTTTTTACTTACAGTAGTTAAATACCTGCAACTTAAATACCTGTACCTTAAATCCCAATGGGAAGAGCCAAGCCAATGCTTAGCCTCCCATTTGAGGTTTTTACTTACAGTAGTTAAATACCTACAACTTAAATACCTATACCTTAAATCCCAAAGGGAAGAGCCAAGCCAATGCTTAGCCTCCCATTGGAGGTTTTTACTTACAGTAGTTAAATACCTGCAACTTAAATACATGTACCTTAAATCCCAAAGGGAAGAGCCAAGCTAATGCTTAGCCTCCCATTGGAGATTTTTACTTACAGTAGTTAAATACCTGCAACTTAAATACATATACCTTAAATTCCAAAGGGAAGAGCCAAGCCAATACTTAGCCTCCCATTGGAGGTTTTTACTTACAGTAGTTTAAATACTTGCAACTTAAATACCTGTACCTTAAATCCCAAAGGGAAGAGCCAAGCCAATGCTAGGCCTCCCATTGGAGGTGTTTATTCACTGTCATGTACTTCCTATAATTTAATTTTTGAATCATCAGACCCAAAAGATAAGTAGGTCGTAATACTGCACAGAAGTCGTTAACACACTCCCTCTTTCGGCTTCAGGGAATCTTTAACACTTAAAAAAATATAACAAATAAAAATATATACAATCCATGCATCCTATTTAAAAAGTGAAAACACAAAAGAGAATACCCTACTAGAGCCTTAGGAATAAACCAAGTCTGAGTTGCCGAATTAGGATATCCATGAAATTAAGGTACCGAAGGGCATTAGTTTTAATTAACTAGTGTAACCAAGTCCCCGAGCTCCTAATCTCTGGTTCGCAGGAATAAATTAGTTCTCCCGCTAATTTATTTAGGTTTCTAATCGACCTACCAAGAACGATTAGTGGCGACTCCAAATTTTAAAATCATTTAAACAAAAACCAAAGTTGCGATTCGGTAGGGCTTGGGAGGGTCCGCGTTAGGTTAGTCAAATCTAATTAACCTAATAATCCGTTAACCCCTTTTAAAATTTAAAATTTTTTTAGAGGGTCGCGACACCTTTTTACAAGCGACCCAAAGTCCTTCTTACAAGCAACCCAAAGTCCTTTTTACAGGCGACCCAAAGTCCTTCTTACAGGCAACCCAAAGTCCTTTCTACAGGCAACCCAAAGTCCTTTTTACAAGCGACCCAAAGTCCTTCTTAAAGGCAACCCAAAGTCCTTTCTACAGGCAACAAAAGTCCTTCTTACAAGCACAAAAGTCTTTTCTACAGGCACCCAAAGTCCTTTCTACAGGCAACAAAAGTCCTTCTTACAGGCACCAAGTCCTTTCTACAGGCACATTAAAGCCCTTCTTACAGGCACCCAAGTCCTTTCTACAGGCACCAAGTCCTTTTTATAGGCACAAAGTCCTTCTTACAGGCATTTCCATGGGGTGACCCACCATACGGGTCAAATTTTAATCAGTAGAATCCTTTCATTAGGAATCTACCATGGGACAACCTATCATACGGGTCAAATTTCAATTTTAATCAGTAGAATCCTTTCATTAGGAATCTACCATGGGGTGACCTACCATACGGGTCCAAGTTCAACCACCCTGAGGTCTTCTTATAACGAATCCTTAGGCTCTCATTCCATTTACAGTAGAGCATGCGTGTTAGGCAACCGCCACACAACAAGGAGGTAAGTGCCAGGTAAACTCTCATCTTTGTCTCTCCCTCACTGCATGAAAGCCTCCTCAAACCGGGTCTGTATCGGAACTTGCAAAAAGGGATATCGGAGATCAAATGTCATGACTCTTTTATTTCTTAGGTTGAATCGATTAGGATTCAGGTGTCATCTTGTCTTTGAAATGAACCTCTACCGAGCTTCCTTTCAAAGAGGGGCAGCTGTTGACACTTGATTTTTAATCATCGTTTCTATTTATAGAAATCCATAAAATTCATAAAACTGAAAAATCAACTTTGGAGACCTTGCCCAAGCCTAGGGAACCAATTTTGACCAAAAAATGGTTTTTCGTATTTTCAGCATTTTTCGTTATTTTTTATTTTCGGAAATTAATAGAAAATTCATAAAATTGAAAAATCAAATTTGGAGACTTTGGCCAAGCTTAGGTAACCATTTTTGAACAAAAAATAAATTTTCATTTTTTTTGTATTTTTTATGTATATATTTTAAAAATTAAGAAAATATTTAATAAATAATAGCATTTGAGGCCACAAAAATACGTAAAAATAGTCAATATTTTTCTCTTAAATCCCTTTTCATGTTGACCATCACAAATTTAAAAAACAATCCAATTCAGGGTCGTGTATTTCTTCACGAGCATAATCTCGAATCAGGCTTAAAAAATTCAATTTGACTCAATTTATTTTCATTTTTCACTTTTAGGAGTTGTGACATTATTCTCTAATATTCTAAATTTTCATCTTGGCCCAATTATACTTAGAATGACTCAATTTTGCAAAAGGGCTTTAATTAAATTTTGCGGCAAGAAATGAGTTTAAATTTGATATGCGATGAATTTCGACTAAGCATAGGAGAGGTGTGTTGAAAATTTTGAGAAGATTTGGACTTAAAGAAATATTTTGTCAGGGACTAAATTGCAAATACTCAAAATCTCAAGGACTAGAGTGTAAATACCTAACTCTTAAGGGATTATTTTGCAAATAACAAAAAAAAGAGTTAGTGGAGAAATTAGAATGGAGAAAGGAAGATGGAGAAGAGGAGGTGGAGAAGAGGAGGTGGAGAAGAGAAGATGGAGAAAGGAGATGAAGAAGAATAGATGGAGAAAATAAGATAAGAGAAGGGAAGATAGAGAAGAGGAGATGGAGAAGAATGGATAGAGAAAATAAGATAAGAGAAGGGAAGATAGAGAAAAAGAAGAGTTAGTGGAGAAATTAGAATGGGAGATATATATGGAGAAGGGAAGATGGAGATGGAGAAGGAGAAGAATAGGTGGAGAAATTAGAATGTGTGATAGAGATGAAGGGAAGATGAAGATGAAGAAGAGTTAGTGGAAAAATTAGAATGGGAGATGGAGTTAATGAAGAAATTAGAATGGGAGGTAAATGAGTGGGCTATAAAAGAAGGAAGAAGAGAGCTTGAAAGGGAGGAGTTTTTGCGGGGGTGAGAAAATTTTGAATGTTTGAGAGAGTTTTGAGAGATTGAAAGAGATTAGAGAAAAAGAAAAAATCAAAAAAAAGAGAGAGAGAGAATCTTTTTTCCAAAAGAGAGTCTTGAAGATGATGGGAATTTAAATATAGATGTTACCATCACCTATTTCTCTACCGATCAACACAAGTCACGAGTTCATCCCCATCGTTCGATCCGCAATCTTGATCCATAAGGTGACACGAGGTCCAAATTTGATAATCAAATTTGTCAAATCAGGTAACAATCCTAACCATTAAATCTTCAAGAATTTCCTTGCCCAAATGAATTGATTTAAATTTCAATTATCTCGTGTCGTACTCGTGTGTCTCCATATCCACATGTCGCATTCGTATTTGTGTTGTCATTAATGCACGCGTATCCACCTAAATTTTTTTTCGACTGGCAAATCATATCTCTGATGTTTCCACCTCTCGATCCTTAAAAATGGCTATTTCACTCTTTTGGTTAGTTTATTCCAAACTTCTTCCCAATCATTCCAAATGAGCTTTTATGAAATAAAATGGTACCGAAAGGGCGTTAGAATGATCTAGCGTAATCAAGTCCCCGATCTCATTTTTTCTGGTTTGTAGAAATAAGTTAGTTCTCCCGCTAATTTATTTAGGTTTCTAATCGACCTACCAAAAAATGTTTAGTGGCGACTCCAAATAAATAATCTTTGCATGAAAAGAACTTAAGTTGCGATTCGGTAGGACTTGGGAGGATCCGAATTAGGTTAGTGAATTAACCTGATAATCCATTTTTTCGGGTTGTGATAGTGACGTCTCTCTCGGGCATTCCATCGAACAGCTCACGCGCCTTCATCATCTCTCTCCTCTTTACGTATCCCGTGATCATGGCGTACCGCGTCACGATGTTCCGGCACTCGACGCTGTCGAAAACCGCTCTGGCTTTACTAAGACGGCCCGCTCTGACCAAATACGGGATCCGTTTATTTAGTGCGAACAAATCCGGGGAGCGAGAAGCTTTGCTTTCCCTCCCCGAGGCAAAGCTGCGGGCTTGTCGCAAGCCTCGAGTGGGGAATTGGTGGGTCGTGAGGTGGAAGCGATAGAGTCGATACTGAGGCCATCTCTACACCAAGAACATGGGTCTGTGCAAGATGTTGAGCTTCCTCTAACAGATTCTCATATCTACTACGAAAGCAAGACGATCCAGTCGAGCTTGTGCTGGTCATCTGCCACCAAGTCGAGTTCAAACTCTCAGCCTGGAGGCCATGTCGCTTCTATGGTCCCTCGCCAGAGTGGAATACGACGGCCATCTCAAATCCTCCGTGGCTCTCCCCTTCGTGGCACTCCTCCGACTGCTTCAATCCTCTTTGATTGCCTTTGTTTGTCGACGTAAAAGAGATCCCTTCTGGGATTTTGATAGTTGTTCCTCATCACTTGGTGGATTTTTTCTCTTTCAAGATGTAGATTATCATCAACCAAGAAAGCATGCACTCTACTTTTAGTTTCAATCCAACTTTGACCTGGAATTTTGCTAACACGAAGTTCACTCATCAAGCTTCTTAATCTTCAGACATCATTCCAACGGCCATGAGAAGTATGTATACACCTTGCCAGGGGTGCCTTCCATTTGTTTGATAGAATCTTTGGTTTCATATAGATGACTAGCACGAGCAAGCAAGTCAACCACACATGTAGAATGCTCTTTAGTAGGTAAAATCACGTGTTCCAGTTCCATAGTTTTGTATAATTCCACCCTTCCTCCACTAGTTCGACATGACTGCAAGCAGTAGGCACCCTAACAATTGTTACCTTGTCTGGCTTGACTCCAAGGCTTCTCATCCTTTCATAAAGCTTAAGAGCTTCCTCAAGGTGTCCAATCTGAGCATACCCCACAATTAGAGAACTCCATGAGATGACATCGGGATTCCTAATGGAATCAAATAGACTACGTGCAATTTCAAGTGATGTCTTTTCAGTGTAGGCTCCGATCATGGTAGTTGAAGTGATATAGTCAGACTCCACTTCAGAAATGAGTAACAGTCTAAACAATCTTTCATCCACGCTGATCTTCTTCTCATTGATCAACTTCCAAGTTTCCATGACAAACACGGCATCTCACAATCTAGCATGAACTACATCATCGACCTGTGGTGATTGGTTCCGATAGCCAATGTATGAAAGAAGACTGGAAGCTCCGGTTCTGCCACCCAAATGCAGCGCATTAACAATTCGATGTGCGGAACATTGATCAGCTCTCGATGTTGCATAACTTCTATGCATATACTCCTTATCAGCAATGTTCTTCCAACCCCACTGGTCATTCCCAAATGCGCCGATGCCTCTTGCTCTAGCTCGCAAGTGTCGAGTCCAGCCAAACGCTATTGCACCTTCTCATGATTGGACGAGCGAGCTCACTCTCGAAGAAGAAGATGGAGCTGCACGTATCATTTCCTTGTTTGCATTTGCCCCCTTAATCCGAGTTTCACCTTGGCTCACCAGAAGTTGTAACACCATGCCCAGATAGTCATTGTCGTATCCGTGGGGAATGGGGGGCAATTATATGTGTATTTCACATGAAAAATGGTAAAGAGGCTTCTTCTTCTCCTTCGTCCCTCCTCAATACATGAGATGTCTGAGGGGCACTAATCTTCTAGGACTTGCTTTCGTTCCATCAAGCTAGCATTGCTGACCAAGAGATAAAGAGGCACATCCTTTGAAGAAAATTTGGATGCAAATGACTTGATCCTCTTGACAGAGGAAAAATCACATATCTCAAATGCTATTTATTTTTATTTTTACAATATTTTCCTAATAAATAAAAAATACCGAAAAATAAGAAAAATCTGGAAAATCATTTTTTGGTCAAAATTGGTTCCCTAGGCTTGGCCAAGGTCCCCAAAGTTGATTTTTCAATTTTATAAATTTTTATGGATTTTCTATTAATTTTTTAAATTAAATAAATAAAAATACCGAAAAATACAAAAAATATGGAAAATAATTTTTTGGTCAACATTGGTTTCCTAGGCTTGGCCAAGGTCCCCAAAGTTAATTTTTCAATTTTATGAATTTTTATGGATTTTATATTCATTTAAAAGAGAAAACGTGATTAAAAATCAAATGTCAACAGCTGCCCCTCTTTGAAAGGAAGCTCGGTAGAGGTTCGTTTCAAAGACGAGGTGACACCTAAATCCTAATCGACTCGACAGAAGAAAATAAAAAGAGTCGTGACATTTGATCTCCAATAAATTTCTGTGTAAGTTCTGATTGAGACCCGGTTGGAGGAGGCTTTCAAGTAGCGAGGGAAAGACAAAGAGGCAAGGGATTTACCTGTAACTTACTTGCTCGTTGTATGGCTGTTGCCTGACATGAATGCTCTACTGAAAATGGAATGAGAACCTAAGGATTCGTTATAAGAAAATCTCAGGGTGGTTGAACTTGGACACGTATGGTAGGTCAACCCATGGTAGATTCCTAACGAAAGGATTCTACTGATTAAAATTTGACCCGTATGGTGGGTCACCCCATGGCAATGCCTGTAAGAAGGACTTTGTGCCTATAGAAAGGACTTTGTGCCTGTAAGAAGAACTTTGGGTTACCTGTAAGAAGGACTTTTGTGTTGCCTGTAGGAAGGACTTTGGGTTGCCTGTAAGAAGGACTTTTGTGTTGCTTGTAAGAAGGACTTTTGTGTTGCCTATAAGAAGGACTTTTGTGTTGCCTGTAGGAAGGACTTTGGATTGCCTGTAAGAAGGACTTTTGTGTTGCCTATAAGAAGGACTTTTGTGTTGCCTGTAAGAAGGACTTTTGTGTTGCTTATAAGAAGGACTTTTGTATTGCCTGTAAGAAGGACTTCGGGTTACCTGTAAGAAGGACTTTGATTGCCTGTAAGAAGGACTTTGATTGCCTGTAAGAAGGACTTTCGGGTGTGCCTGTAGAAAAGACTTTGGTTGCCTGTAAAAAGGATTTTAGTTGCCTGTAGAAAGGACTTTGTGCCAGTAGGAAGGACTTTTGATGCCTGTAAGAAGGACTTTGGGTGCCTGTAGGAAGGACTTTTGATGCATATAGGAAGGACTTTGGTGCCTGTAAGAAGGACTTTGGGTTGCTTGTAAGAAGGCCTTTGGTGCCTGTAAGAAGGACTTTGGTGCCTCTATGAAGGACTTTTTGAAAATGGACCATTCCGTGTTGGGGTCTCCAATGAAAGGGTTCCAGAGACAGTATACCCTAAATGTCACCTTTTGGGTAAACTAAAGAGGTATTGATTGAGAAAATGATTTTCGGGTGTCAATCTGGGATTTGGGGAGACCAGGAATCCTACAGACACTCAAACCCAATTTCACTTACCATGAAGGGTGCCATTCTGGAATCTGGGGGAAGCTAGGAATCCTGCAGAAGCTCAAACCCAATTTTTGTTGTTCCATCACTTTAGGAATAAACCGATGAGGCAAAGATCAAGAACACGAGAGTTGGTCAATCATGATTTGATAAAGCTTGAGAACACGAGATTATATCAATCGTGAGCTGATGAAGAATTCATGAGAGCATGTTGATCATGAGTCGCAAGGGTTCAGAAGACCTACCTGGATCTTCTGAGTTAATGATCGAGGCATAGACAGACTGATTGTATCATGTCTGCTTGCTTACTGAATGACCTTATGTGCTGCAATGGTTTTGAGCACCCAGACAATTATCAGAATTGAAAGGTTCAGGCTGAATATATACTCACCTAAAAATGCTTGGCGAGCATTAACCAACAGGGCCTGTTTGTTCAATAGCCTCTGGATGAATTTCGAGACCCCGGAGGGTAACTCGACTATCAAGAATGCACTACCTGTCAGACAGTGTCAGAGGTAACACGTGCAAGCATTTTTATCAATGAGTTCATCGGTTCATACAAAATCATTCAGTTGAGTTTGCAACGATTAAAACCATATGTGTATGCTCATAATGTGGATCATGCATGACTATTCTATCGCGTTTGTATTTCCAATTCTGTCCAGGGAGGTTATCATGTCATGAATACCTTGAATGTAACCTGAATGGGGACTTCAGTCCGAAAGGGCTTTCTCTCACTCTCGAGAAAGGCTTGTTTATCTTGATTGCAGGATTTGAAAAGAAATCACTCAACCTTACCATCATCACATTCAGCGAGGGTCTGAGTAATCTCGCAATTGATACGATCAAGCCGATCTGGAGGTCTTGATTAGGACCGTAATGTGGGCTGGGTCGAAGGCTTATCAAAGGGGACTCATTTCGAGTCAAGGCCATTGACAAAAAAGTCTTCATCATCTGCTCTGGGTTTACAAGTCAAGAACCCTACAAAATGAGAGAGAAATAATCTTGCTCGAACTTCTTCGAGCGATGCTTAAAGTCATTCAACTCTTACATTAATTCAAGTGCTCTAATCAGAAGAGACTTTCAAGGGTCATAACGTAGGTCGGGATTTGGGTCTGAGAAACGAAGGGCTCGTTTTGGCTCAGAAAAATATATGAGAAGGGCTTGGTGTTAGTGATCATTGCAGTCTTGTCACCGATCTTTGACATTCATGAATTCGTCTTCAATGAATACCACCATTGGCTGTGGGGTGGTAGTTCTTTTACACTTTGCAAACTGACTTTTTTGGGGATCCTTTTTCGGGAATTCAAAATGTATATTCGAAGTCAGAAGTTCATTACAGATATATGGGCATTGGCCTTGCTTTTGATAGGCACTTTGCTCTTTCTGCCCGAGATTCTTTGGAGTAGCCTTTGCTTTTCTTACTCCCGACTCCCTTTTGTTTGGAAGCAGGCCTATTTTCTTTAGGCTACACTTGTTTTTCTTTTTCTTTTGTTAATCAATCTTGTGATTTTGAATTTTAGCAACAAGATGATTTTCAACAAATGATACTAGAAATTACATGAAAGTCTAGCATATGAAATGGGCTGATTCGAGAATTCTCTATTGGCCCAATTTCTTCAATTCTGCTCCTTGGGGGAATGTGTCGTCGTTACCTTGAAATGAGCAAGGATCACCAACATGGGCTTGAGAAATGAATTTGCAAGCTCAATTGGATTATGCAAAGGATGAGTGTGTAGGATAGAGAAAATAAATACTCTTCGTCATCCTAAAGCACTTGAATTAAAATTCGAGTATCATGCAAAGAAACACTCGAAGATTGATATTAGTCCAAGCAAGAGAATTTCTAACCATTTATCTCCTGATATTGTTGGAATTACCTCTGTTTTGCCCCAGTGTGGGGTGATTCTTGACAGGGTTGTGAAATGAAATCACCGTTCAAATGGGTTGTCAATGGTTGCCTGAAGTGTTTAGAATGGAGAATGAATGCCTCTTTCACTTCGACTATCGTACCTTTTGCGAGAAAACCCATTGCCTTGGAGAATGCGGAATCTGTCTACCACTCAACTCACTGTGGATTAAATACAGGACGTATGTGGAAATGGCTTGCCTTTCATCGTCCTGTCATGCCACATTCTGTACATTCGATGCATCGTGTACAGTTTATATCCCCAGTCAAAATTGACAAATTGAACATGCAAAACAGTCATGCATAAATCATGGAATGTGTAAACATCATGCAAATATGGCAATACAATCTGTACAAGTATAGAAATTGCCCCTGGCTGTGTGGGCGGATCAAACACGTGGGGGGCCTATTCCTCGAGTCGAGGAGTAGCTTGTTTCTGGTTTTGCCTCTTTTCGATCCAGGGTTCGCCATTGCTTTCCCCTATTTCATCAGACGGATCGCATCAGGCGATCATAACTTGGCCCCTTTGGGCTGTTTTCTTTGACGTATCATATGTTAGTTTAACATTTCCTGTAAAAAGGAAGGAGAGATGTTAGCCAGTATCAGAAATGGTGAACTGGACACGATATTAAGTTACCCTTGAGTGCTTCGCCCAACTCCTTTACCAGTTTCACCACTCGGGATTTTCTCCGTGGGTATGTCAAGTTAGACATTTCCTATCAAACAATGGAGGAGAAGACGTGTTAGTCAGTATTAGAAATGATGAATTGGATACGATACTGGTTTACCCTTCATCTTGAATGTTTTGCATGACTCCTTTATAAAGTTCACTGGATTGAGTTTCCCTTGTCTTTGGATGGACACTTCAACATTAGGCTAAGCTCATGACAAAATACTGACCTTGGTATTGCTCGTCGAGTATTCTCGTTTCTTTCTGCAAAAAGAAATGTGCAAAAAGTTGTTTTATTTATTTACAATACTTACAACATTCCACACCCTTGGGGATCGAACTCGGGATGTTTCGAACCACTGTCATTCCCCATGCCATCAGGTTCATTAGACCGTAGGTGTCCATGGAGGCTCGCTTTTGGGGGTTAATTTTTGGATGGCACGGTCTTGTCGTATTGGGCTATGCCACATTGCTCCCCAAAATAATTTACAACCCCTGTTAAGAGTAGGAGGAAATAATTCAGGACTCGAGATAATTATGGGTAACTTAGAACGATACAGAATTACCCATTTCTGATATTTGCTCGCGTCTTTCGCTCGTATTTTTCTTTGTTTGGAGCTGTCCATTCAGTGACATATCCGCGAATTGATTTGCCCCCCAGTTTCATTCAACAAGAGGACTTCGAGTATGGCTGTGTTCTCGGGTCAGTTCGCAAATATCTGAGAATAAAGGGGTTCAATTTAAAATTGGAGTGATTGGTGGTAAATTTGAACGACACATAGTTACCCGTCTTCGAACTCGCCTGGGCTTTTCACTTGAAATTTCCCTACGTGAGGCCGTTCAACATTTCTCATTATAGGAGTTAGCAACGTTACCACAAATTGATCCGCCCTGAGTCTAGCATAAAAAGGGATTCACGCATTCGACGGGATAAACAACAAATTACCCCCATGCCCCTGAATTAAATCTAGACATCTAGAAAGCTGGAAATATCACACGCAGGGGAATTAAGCATGAAATGAAAGGTGCACTTATTTAAGGTCAGTTCTGCCTCTCCTGCGGCTCTTCGATAATCAGCTAGTCTCGTGCTGGTTCAGGCATGGAGGACCGATGTTTGAGAGTCCTTGATTACTGGCTTCCGATCATGGCTTCGGATGTCTGTCAACCTTAAACTGGTTGACCAGGGCAGTAAGCTCATCATCTAGGTAATCTCGTGAACCTTCCAGCAGCTGATGCTCGAATTGGGCAATATTGCTGGCAAATGCTGGCGGTAGATTTCTCATTCTGTCCTCGCCATGAGCAATTTGACTTCTCGAGCTGGAGCCTTCATCATTACTCGAGGAAGTGTCGGGATCACCAACTGTCATGCTGCCAAAAACTCCTTCCATTCGAGGATTAGAGAAGTGAAAACGCTTAGGATAACTTCTTGTCTGATTCTCTGGCTGCGCAGGCGCGCTGATCATGGGATGAATTCTAGCCACAGGTTGGTGCTCAAACCAAGGAATTTGAATACACTGCCCCTGTGGTCTATACTCTTGAAGAGCATTAGAGTGATTCTGGGGGATACTTTGATTAACGCCTGGGGGATTGATGGCACAGCTACTGGCTTAGTTGATGATGGGAAGTGGCTCGCCCCATGCTAACCTGTGGAACTTGACGTTCAAGCTTGGATCAGTTCCGCCTTGGTTTTCTTGATTCTGAGCTGCATTGTGTTCTCTCACCCTTTTTCTGTACTTCTGAAGATGACTCGAAACATTTCCTTTAGTAAGTCCTTCTACCTTCATAATTTCCAGTATATGTTGCGGCCGTGCCGAATCGATTCCTAGCTGCTGAACTGCATTAGCAAACATACGATGCAGCTCGGGAGACCAACTCATTTTCTTTTTCCAGTTGCTTAGAACAATATTGAAGGTTTGATGCATGTTCTCATGGTCGTGCAATTGCTTCCTTACCACGTGCTGCCATATGTTTTGAAGCATCTGAACCCTAACTGGTTTCGTTACAACGTCTTGGGCCCCATATAAGACAGCCTTCATTATGGCTTGCTGATCATCGTTTACCGATATTACGAGGACTGGCATGTTTAATTTAGAATTGATGACTTCCAAGAGAGTGAAAACATCCATGTCAATCCCTATCATGGCGGTGAGGATGATATCAAACTGGTCACTACTCCTCCTTAATATCTCTAAGCCCTCTGTCGCCTTTGCTTGAGCTAAAACCTTATACCGGCATTTTCTTAATACGGTAACAAGGATTGACAGAGAGACTGGATTACCGTCAATAGCCATGACCAGTAGACCCTCAGGGTAAGGAACTTCATCAGCTTTGACCAGGGTTGAACATGCGCCCGTTTCCCTAATGCTCGACATATTTCTAGATCTAGGACTGCCGACTCGAGACCACCTCAGGATGTCTTCTTGGACTTGAGGGATCACGGGATCGTCGATGGCTTCTCGTAACAGGCTTTGAAAGCCGATGCTTTGATGGTGAAGGTTTTGAATTCCTCTCCCACGAAAACTCCTTCCTCTCTATCTTTCTCCTGCGAGTTCTTGCAGATGAGGACAAGTTCTCTCTCTCGGGCAGCGCTATTGGATTTACTGAGGGAGAAAATCCGATATTCATTTTTTGATCAAAAGGGGAAATCCTTGTTTCTCGCTCAGTTTGTCTTCTTCTTCTTCTTCTTTTTCTCTCTTTTCTTTTTTTTAATGTGGTGGCCCCCCCGAAATCCTTTCATAACTTTTCTTGTGGATTTGTCAACACCAAAAACTATAGATCAATAGTAAGTCCACGATTCTCGATTTACACATCATTTCTCTCTAAACTGTGATCGTGCTTGGGGCACAAGATTTGATTTCTATCTGGGGTTGCTCGATGAAGTTGGAGTCCCACATATGATTCTAATACGGTATTTACACATTTGATGGGAGGAAATAGAATTACCCCATTGCTTAACCCTAGATACCGAGAAAGCAAAAAATATCCCACGCAGGGGAATTGGGCATGAAATGAGAAATACATTCATTCGAGATTGGTTCTGCTTTCCTTGAGGGTTCTCTACCAACAGACTAATTTCAGAATTAGATCAACTCCGAGTTAGATCTGGTACAGATGACCGAGGATTCACAATCACCGGCTTCGGACCATGGACTTCATTACAGATTCGGAGTTTCGCCCAGGTCGAACTGGTTCATCATGGCAACAAGCTCACCTTTAAGGCCATTCCACTCGTGGTGTTGCATGTCTCTTCCCTCGAGAGGTACCGATGTTGATCCAATGAGATCGGTTCTCCCATGCGCTCCTTGAACAAAACCTGATTGTGTTGGAAATTGATTTGAGGGTTGGAAAGGTAGTGGAGGAGGAATATAGGGGCTGTCAGAAACCAACGGCTCCTCGTCATTCTTCGTAGTAATGGCGGAAATTTTTTCTAACCGCTCCTTCAAACGAGCATTTTCATCCCTTAGGCGTCGGTTGTCGAAATATAGCTCGGTAAAAGCGGTACGGCCACCACAGTTATGACAGGTGGTGGTGGCAAGAACGTCTGCCCAAAGCTTCTCATTTTCAGCCTTTAGAAATGCATTTTCATGGCGTTCATACTGAACCTTCATTCTGGTTCACTTATTTTGATACCAGAACTTGATCTGCCAAGGCTCCAGCCCTATCTCTCGACTCAGTTCCATTTTCTGTTTGCCGTCTGGCATAGGGCACGTTCTGAAGAAATCCTCAAGCCTTTGTATTTGCTCCTCAGTATGGCGACGGTAACGCTTCTTTTGACCTTTACTGTTGTTGCCCTTATCTTTACTGAGATCTTGGACGTCGTCAGCGGACGGGCCAGGCTCCATGGTTTGAATCCCAGACATGGCCTTGAATTCTTCATTTCCCATGTCCAGCAAGTGGCGGTAGCCCTCATATATGTTGGGCTGAGACATCTTTGATGGGCTACTGGTTCCTCAACGTTTGCAGCTCTCTCTTGTATCTTTACTCTCTTTGAGCAAGCATGTATGCTTAAAAACTCTCTTTTGAGTATGGATGAAGATTACCAGGAGAACGCCTCTTTTAAAATCCAGGCGCGGGTTCAGAAATTGTATCGCCCCTCTTGACATTTCTATTTTTCAGACGAGACTTCACTCTGTCTACAAATGGAGACAACTCTTCTTTTCCGATAAAATTTACTTGTCTCCCACTCGGCTCGTCTTTTTCTTCTTCTTTCACGGTAAGGGGGCCCTGTCGTTATCCCCACCGTCGATTTGCTGGCGAGTTCTCCAATAAAGACGAGTAATATCTCTCTTTCTGCCGAAAATTTCTTTGTCCCCCACTCAGCTCGTCTTTTCATTCTTTCTTTTTTAAAAGCGGTGGAGTCCCATCCAACTTTTCCACAGAGACGTCGGGTTTGTTCGGCTCGAGGTTGCCACTTGACTGGATTTGAGCCACCAGGGGTGTTGCCGACAGAGAATGGTAGATAGGAAAATATATAAGGACTGCCCCTGTGAAATCAGTATTTAAATTGAATCAAATTATCGCATTCGTATTCCGATCATCTGCCTCAACTCTCTCCTCCTTTCATTCGTATTCTGCTTTCAAAAAATGGCCAATTCTCCTAACCATACCTTCTTCGCCGAAGTCCTGGCTGGGTGGGAGAGACTCTACAACCTTCTTGGTAGAGGTTACGCTCATATAGCCCAAAACTCTACCGCTGAGGCTGAAATCCTCGGTCTATTTAGGACCGTGGACGCTGCTTCTGTTGAGGGTACCCAACTGGGGAGGGAGTATCGGAACTTCCTGACCCTCTTCATCAATTTTCTAGCAACCTATAACAGCGCTTATGAGACGGTCCTTGTGACTGCCGTCGTGAAAGCTCGTTACCAAGACCGGCACGAGCGTCTGGAAACAGTCACATTTGTGGCTGATAATCACAAGAAGGCCCTCAAGTTTGCCAACGATCAGCTTTCGTGGCTGGTTCGTGAGAGGGGAAAGTTGGTGGACCGTCTGGCCTTGGTTCGAACTTACGCCGAACAGGAACTAGGCAATATTATGATGAGGTGCAAATGCGGTTGGCTGCAAGAGAGACTTGATGACATTACGGCAGACATTACTTTCCAGAGGGCAGCGATTCCGAACCTGGAGTTTGCCATTGAGCATTACGAAGCCAGTATGGCCCAAGTTAAAGAGAAGTGCGATCGCCTCTTCTTTACGCTCGCAGAGCTTGATCCCGAGAACGCCAGGTGCACCCAGAGCATTAACTTCATGGAGAGCCAGCTGAGCTCCTTTGTGATGGTTATCAGGGCCCAGTTTGGCTTTACCTTTCCTCCCCAGTGAGCTATTGTAAAACTCTTTGATGAATGGAATGAAAGAAAAGCTTCACGTGTTTTTTGTTTAATTTTCCTGCTATCGTTTCTTCCGCACATCACCACAGATAGATTCAAGGTACAGGAAATACCAAGGCTTAACATCCTTCCTGATGTTCTTGTTTGCCGTTGTAAACGCTGATATCGAAAATCGGCGGCGGCCCCCACCAGCGACATTGAGACTCGCAATCAGTCATATAAATTGAGACAGCTTGGTTACTCGATCAGTGTGCCAATAAATAACCCAGGGTACCTGTTGCTTGCCCCACTTTACTCATGCCTATCTCTTTCGGCGTCTACTTGAATGTGTCGGTCGCCGGTAGCGTTGGGAGAAATGTCTGTGGGCCACGCTCAATAATAATTCTCCGATCCATCAAAATTCTCCACGTGGTTCGAACCCGAGATAGTTTAAAAGGCAGGTGTTGACACCTGATTTTTAATCATCCTTTCTCTTTTAAAAATTAATAGAAAATTCATAAAAATTCATAAAATTAGAAAATCAACTTTGGGGACCTTGACCTAACCTAGGGAACCAATTTTGACCAAAAAATAATTTTTCATATTTTCAGTATTTTTCGGTATTTTTATTTTCGAAAATTAATAGAAAATCCATAAAATTCATAAAATTGAAAAATCAACTTTGGGAACCTTGGCGAAGCCTAGGGAACCAATTTTGATCAAAAAATGATTTTCCGTATTTTCAGTATTTTTCGGTATTTTTATTTTCGAAAATTAATAGAAAATTCATAAAAATTCATAAAATTGAAAAATCAACTTTGGGGACAATGGCCAAGCCTAGGGAACCAATTTTGACCAAAAAATAATTTTCCATATTTTTTTGTATTTTTTAATATTTTTCCGCAATTGGAAGATATCTAATAAATAATAGTATTTGAAGCCACGAAAATGTGAAAAAAGAGTTGGTATTTTTCTTTCAATTTTCTCTTCATTTTGGCGGAAGAAAATTTGTGCGAATTAATTTGAAATTGGGAATTGCTTTGTTAATCTCACTTTCCAATTAATTAAAATATATATATTTTAGTTATGTAATTTTTTATTTTTCTTTTGCGTTTCTGGAGTCGTGACGATGTTCTCTAATAGTCCAAGTATTTCAATGGTCTGATAGTGTTCCCCATTGATAATGGGGAACATGCTGTTAAGGAGGGTACCTCAAGGATCAGGATCTTCTCTTGGTAATATCGTTTTAAATTCTTGGAAGGTTGGCTTGTCGAATAGCATTCGTGCATTCGAAATTGAGCGAGTCTAGTCTCAGGATTATTTTTGGTGGCGAAAGTATGTGGAAGTAATGTCTCAAGGTTAACTTATTGGTTATCAAGTTCTGAGGTGCTAAGAGCAATTATAAGCCCGGTGACACCAAAAGGAAATATCGAAGCGATACCATCGAGAGAGTCCCTCTCTCGAGAAAGGGAAAAATTCCAGAATGGTGAGGAAAATCCGGTTGTTCTATAGAGGCCCCAGATGCTACCGGCACGAGTTGGATGAAAATGATAAGAAGCTCTTTGTTGCCTCATCAATCTTTCACTTCCTGTTGAGCGCCCTAATATTATTGACGCTGAAAGTTCGTCTCGAAATACCGTTGAGGAAGTCAATTACCGTGGAAAGAAGAGAAAGCTCGGTAAGAAAGGTTAGTAGCCAAAAGAAAATGGCAGACAGAAGCAAAAGTGACCGAAAGAGGAATAGGTGGAAAAAGAAAAGGGGAACGGGGATCTTAAAATATGGCATTATCATGAAAGAACAGAAGGGATGGAGCGAATGATGGGTCGAACTCCTAAAGAATTAAAAATGGGAGAAAACTTGGCGGAAGGGGACCTCCGAAGTGCTGCTGTGTTGACCGAGAATAGCACAAACAAAAGAGGCGTGGAGGCCACTCAGACTTATATACGCGTAGCAACGAGAAAGAACGGCAGCTGGAGGATGATTAGGGAGACATAATCATGAGGAAGCTAAAAAAAAAAAAAGAGAATGAGCAAGCTGGAGGGAGATGGGGGTCGGCATCGGTGAGAATGGGCATTCATTGGTGAGGAGCCTAAGAAAGAAGCAGCGCCGGAAGGGGCTGCCTTGCGGGAGATGCACGAATGGAAGCAAAATCAAGGCTGTGAATTGCTGAATTCTTAAGGAAGTCTGTTCAAAAAAAAAAAGGCAGCCGATTCTCCAAGATTAAATACACTTTTCTGCGTGCGTTTGCAACCCATAAAAATCCTCAACTCCATCTATCACAAGAAATGGAGAGCTTCGATCCCCACCACTTGAAGTCACTGTCGATGAGCACCTAGATGAAGACAATGTGATCATGCCGGAGGAAGGTCACGGCAATGAGAAGCATGAGGGGAGAAAACAGAAGGAAGAACCGATGAAACTAAGAAAGGAAAGGGACAAGAAAAAGTGAGTCGCGAGCTCAATGGAGAGAGGAGGTCCAAGGAAACAAATGGGCCTCGGTGCAAGAAATTCAAGAGCAGTGGATGAAGGGTATGGTGGAGAGTATGAAAGGCTATGATATGATTCGGGAGTCTGCGCCTGCTCCAGCGACTCCCCTATTCTTCATCTCAATTACATCAAGAAGTGGGCTCGGGCATTCACTTCAGTTGACCTTTGTGCCGAGAGGAATCAGGGTATCAATTGGCGTTGCCCTGGATATCAGCAGGTGCAACTAACATCATCAAGGGAGAGAACCTGGGGTTAAAAGACCTTCAACGTGGAGAGCTCGGGAGGAGGAAAACGAGAAGTTAACAAAAAAAAAAAAACTGGACTGTTGTTCCTTGCTTCCAGAATTTCTACTTCGAAGTTCAGCAGCATAAAAAAAAAAGCTAAGTGACTTCCCTCTCTTCTTATCTTGGTTGCAAATCAATATAGATTATGATTCTTCATTGCCTTTGGCTCTATCTTACGTGCAACTGTTTCGTACCAGCGATTAACTATTGAGAACACGGTCACCATTCAAGAGCTAGACTCGGTGGATAATGACTGATGATGGGATTTGCTATGAATTGATGAAGACGACGACCCTTTGTGATGAAAGTGAGGAACGAGCGCTGCACCGGTCAACCCATGGTGACCATTGAGAGAATCAGTATCATTTGTGCGTAGTTCGTTGCTGGCCATCATCGCCAACTGTTCGTTGTTCCTGTTGTCATGTCGTTGGTCGTCTGGGCGACAACTTGCACGATTACTTGTTGGGAGGGTTATAACTCGTAGCTGTCGTGTTATGCACGGAATATCCCCATCCTCAGTTCCACATCGAGTTCTAGATCGAATATTGCTCGGCCCCCTCGTCATCGCTGTTAAGGGCTTTGGCTTCATCCATGGTGCCGTCATCTCCTCCATGCACGTCTGCCATAACCTCTCCTCCATGCATGGCTTTGCGCCCCGCGTCCTGTACAACATCTGGAGCTCACCGTCCCGTCTAAGAAACGCATCTCGCCCCATCATCCCCCATATCACATCGTCAACCCAGCGCCTACCATCTCTGGTCCCTGATTCTTGAAAGTTCTCTCGACCCGCTTCTCTAGAGGTCGCGTCCCGACTTAGGTATTTCGTCCGTTTGTACGTGGTGGGACAAGTCTTGTCAAAACAGGCGTATAGAGTATGCTTCTGTTTCCGACGGAGGTCCCGGCTCACGGCGTCAGAGGCGCCAGAGCCGGTCAAAGTCCTGTTTCAGCAGTATTCCAAGAATGAGGTCATGTCGGTCGATCAGCTCCGAAGGTTCTTGATCGAAGCCCAGAAGAAAAACAAGGTCACCAAGGAAAACGCGCAGGGCATCGTCAATAAGCTTCATGAGAAGAGATATTTGAACACCTTCCAGAGGAGGCGGCCATCATGGAACTTCTAAGTTTCACTGGCGTCCTGCAGGAGCCCCTTGACTGCGAGTTCTCTCGGTGAATCTTTGTCGCCAAACTAATGAGCAAAGCTCTAGTAGACCCTCGGCACTCATCCATACTCTCTATGAAGAAGCCATTCACTAACGTTGGAAGGATAATATATGCATGGAAAAAAAATCTCCATGCAAGTGGGGGTGGTGATGGCAAAAAGGACTCCAGCATTGGGCAACGGGGATTCACTCGCTTGGGGGCTTCAACCTGCGATGGTCATCTTCCCTGAATTTCGCTGTTGCCCATGACGACAAGTCACCCACAACTAATGCTCGTCCCCATCGTTAGTGATGTGGAAGCCGCGGGGATCGATATGGCCTGGCTCCTTAAAGTGCCTGATGAGATTGCCGAAATGATTCAGCTCAACAAGCAGTACCGTGAAATCAAGACCGTGAAGAGACACCAGTGGGAGACATGAGGGAAAGTCTAAGAAAAGAAAAGCAAAAAAAAAGTCAAGGCTGCTCTGGTTGACTGCCGTGGGGACATCGATGCTGCTCAGAAGGAGCTCAGAAAGAGATAGCAAGTGCTGGCATTGGAGAAGTCTTCGCGGACGGCAGCGGAAGGTTTGCTGGCTCTTGCGCAGCACGAGGCCAAGGCCGCCGTCATCGAGCTCAACTGCGAGACTGACTTCGTCGCAAGAAATGAGATCTTTCAGTGTTTGGCCACAGCTTTGGCAAAGCAAGCTTTACTGGTGGAAAATCCTTCTAACCAAGTTTCTAGTATCTTTTGCATGGGACCTGTGCACTTAGAGGACTTGACGTTAAAGCTCGAGCTTCCAAAATTAATGGAGAAATAACAGGTCAGAATGCAGTTAAAGAAGTGGCTGCAATAATGGGAGAGAGCGTAAAGTTTAGAAGAGGTTACGCCACGTATGCTTCTTCACATGGTGTTCTTTCCACATATATCTTCGTGCTAGTTCCTGGTCAACTAAGAGGTTTAGGTTGTATTGCTGGAATCCTGTCTCTTGAAGTGAGAAACGAGAAATCCTAGATTGATGCACTCCAACGAGTTTGTTCAGGATTGACAATGCATATTGTGGCTGTCAAACCTCTGATCTTGACTAAGGGACTTGTCACGCCCCCATGCATTAGAAAATGGACGGGAAGTCCTGAAGTCTCAAACAGAAACTTCAGGGAAAGCTCAGATGGCCATAGGCGAGATGGTCGAAGGTCGTCTACGCAAATACACGGGAGAGAAGTGGATAGCATATGGCTTGAAGTGGTTCTTAAGCACCAACTAAACCCGACGTGTCCTGGAGCTTCAATGTTAGTCGAGCTGAGTCCGCGAGTCCCGCATCACCGGTCCAAAAGTTGCAAGCATTGACGCACGCAAGTTTTCTGCATCCGCTGATGAGCCTTCACCGAGCCAAATCGGCAATGTTATTCTTTGTTCGTGTAGGTTGATTTGTACCTCGAAGCGAGCTGTTGTTTCGTCCCTGGTCCGAAAGGCGCGCTGATCTCTTCCATGCCCCGTTAACAAAGAATGGTTGTGCCCCTTGACTGAGACGAAAGCGCATCACAAAGAAAATTCTGCTGTGACGACGTCTCATTCTAATGCATGGTTCTGGAGAGAGTTATAATATGGAGGAGCCCCTCTCACGCCCAGGTGGAGGATTTTGGGCTGTTATCGCTAAAAGGAAACAACAAAGAAAGAGGGGTGTCCGAAACATGCACTTTTGAATCCCTCCAGCCCTTGAGCTGTCCCTCATTGTCAGCCATCGTGGAAGCAATCGAGGATGAACACTCCGCATGAGCTAGTCATCGACCACCGTTGTCCATCCGTGCCATTTGGTCCAATTTAGATTCGAGACAGGAAGCGAATCGATGGATGTTTAAATTGCATTCGGGTCGCGACAACAATGGCGCATCAACGTCCGCTGCCGTGGGGAGACCTGTCCGAGCTGTGTTAGGCCGTGGTCCTCTGTTCCTTGCGCTCGAAAGAAGACCTTGAATCTGTCTCCTCCATTTGCAAGCAACTCCTACACATCTCCGAACGGATAGCTCCTGCAAGTCCACCCGCCTCTAATCAGGTATGCCCGTGGCCTCAGTTTCCTTGTGTCTTGATAAATCTAGTTTGATCATATGTCTTTGTGGGTTTTTTGCCCAACTGTACTGTTTTCTTTGACAAGGGCATGCGTTGATTCTTGCGTTAGTCTGGATGTAAGTCCTCGTATTAGAATTCGTAGCATTCTTTTCTTGGTTGGTTCATGCGGCCCACCCGTTGATGATATACTTGAGCCAAATTAGTGTCAGTTCGTTTGTCATGGAGCTCGTTTCAGTCATTAGACCTAGCTCTTAAAAAGAGATTCATTGCCATTACAAATCTGTGCATTGTTAACTTGAGGCAACAGCAAGTAATCGAGGAAATTGGTTTGTTTGAGTCGGGTCCACGATAGGTGTCCCCGTAGAGCTCTGCAAGTGAGACAGTGGAGGAAAAGATTCATGAAGAAGAAAGTCTAATCCTCAAAACTAAAAATAAAAATAAAAAAAATATATAAAAAAGGGAATAGGAAACGGGGTGATGAGAAGCTGCCATTTGGATATACGTTGGGCCGGATCTCTCGGCCATATGGGCCTGCTTTATTAAAATGAGAACTATTTTGGACTCCAATTAAGAGGAAAATGGACTTCGTGCTTAGCCTTGTTAGGTTTAAGATATTTCGGGCTTGCTGATAAGTTTGGGCCTTTCCTTGTCTTAGATTTTGTTTGGGCTTTAGGTTTCCTTTGTAACTCGTGGCTTTAGAAGGGTTGGACTTAGAAGCCTAGCCCAGGCCATAATTTTCGCAATAAAAAATAAAAATTCTAAAAAAACTCCCAAAAATTCACAAAAATCTCAGAAATTAGAAAACGGGTCATTTCGACTGACCAATCCTATATTTGGTGGATTTCCATCCCAATCCTTCCAAAATGACGATTTTGCCCCTTATGGGCAAATCGTCTCGAAAAATTCTGAAAAATTTCTGAAAAATCTCAAAAATTAGGAAATGAGTCATTTCAACTGACCAATCCTATTTATGGTGGATTTCCATCCCAATTTTTTCAAAATGACGATTTTGCCCCTTATGGGCAAATCGTCCCCAAAAATTCTGAAAAATCTCAAAAATTAGGGAACGGGTCATTTCAACTGACCAATCCTATTTATGGTGGATTTCCATCCCAATGTTTTCAAAATGACAATTTTTCCCCTTGTGGGCAAATCGTCCCCAAAAATTCTGAAAAATCTCAAAAATTAGGGAACGGGTCATTTCGACTGACCAATCCTATTTTTGGTGAATTTTCATTCCGATATTTTCAAAATGACGATTTTACCCCTTATGGGTAAATTGTCTCGGAAAATTCTAAAAAAATTCTAAAAAATTATCAGAAATTGTGGAAAATAAGGGATGACCACATTCAACTGGTTTGACCTATTTTCCATTCTCTAATCCTTGAAAAATGATCACTTTACCCTTCTGATCAGTTTGACCCAAATTTTTTCCAAATCATCCCAAATGAATTTTCATGAAATTGGTACCGAAAGGGCGTTAGAGTAATCTAATGTAACCAAGTCCCCGAACTCATTTTCTCTGGTTCGCATAAATAAATTAGTTCTCCCGCTAATTTATTTAGGTTTCTAATCGACCTACCAAGAATGATTAGTTGCGACTCCAAAAATTAAAAATCATTTAAACAAGAACCAAGTCGCGATTCGGTAGGGTTTGGGAGGGTCCGCGTTAGGTTAGTTAATCTAATTAACCTGATAATCCGTTCACCTAAAAAATGAATTTTAGGTCGCGACAGCTTGGCGACTCCGCTGGGGAATTGTTCTTATTTTTTGAAAAATTTAAGAACTTAGAGGACTTAGGCCAGAAAATTTCATGAAAATTCATTTGATATGAATTGGGTGCATTTTGACTTTTAGGTGTTAAATGGTTTTGCAGAATGGGAGTTATAAGGGGTGGAGTGTTTGGCTAACCCTTTGTTTTGCAGGCTTGGTGTTGGAATTGTTTGTTTAATTTCGCATATTTTTGAAGCGGTGTTTGTTTTTAATTGTTATGCATGTTTAATCGCTTTAGCACTACATCACACACGTCCTGTGGCCGGACCTGGGCTATTAGTTTTAGGATGATATTGTGATTTGGTTTTAGCGTTCGGCGTGAGATCACGTCGAAAGTTAGCCCAGATTCAATCCCGAACCTCTTTTCAAAAATGAGTTTAAAAGTTAGGCCTCAGGCTTGGTAAGATTACCAAAGCAGTGGTTTTAATTTTTAGCTCGAGCAGCCGAAGTGGGGAGACCCGGCTAATCTTGATTACGTCGTAGGGGTCACGACTAATCTTGATTATGTGCGCGAGATTGTCGCCTTGCCGTAAGTCTTTCGCTTCAATTTGTCAGCCTTTAGAGTAGATAGGCTAAGATTTAAACTCACGATCCATGTGCATGTCTATGCGACTTACATGGTATTTTTGACGGTGAAAGTAAGTTTTCAAACTCCATCTTGTATTTATTTTTGGTCGGTCCATGTTAGGTGTCGGTCAAATTTTGAATTTAACATCAATGTCATTTTTCAAAAGAAAATAAAAATCAAATTAGTATCTCATTTCTGAAAAAAAATAAGTGTGAAAAATCCCTTAGGAAAATTTTGTCGACCAGTAAAAGAGTTTGTTACATTTTTCTACTTCAATAGAAATGAAATTTTCTTGACAAATTTATCCCTAAAAATTCACTCTGATAAAAGGAAAATCCCTTCGGGAAATTTGCTAAATTTTAAGAGGTTTTATCACATTTTTCGAATTGTAAAAATTTGCAAGAAAATTCTTTTTGAGAAATTCATCCATATTTTTCAAAGAATGTTTTCTCTAATTTCTCATAAAATTAAGAAAAATAAAACTGAACTAATTTAGGAGTCATGGACTGACCTTTCTTGGATCACCTACTAATTATGTCATTTGCTTTTGCAGGAAATCACAAGTACCCAGGAGCAAAATTGGGCTAATCGCCGATAAAATACCAGGAATATTCTTGAAGAATACAAAAGGACGAAAATTATCGATACCTTAGCTGATAATCTTGGGGGCAAGCGAAGAGGTCCCTTCTCCTAGAGATGGAATTACGTCAATTAGCCAGCATGTATGGGATATATATTTTTATACGGCGGAAAATGTATTTGGATCAGGCGTGAGGCATTTGGGGCTTCCTGTATATTTTCTGAAAAGAATAGATTTCGTAATCAGAACCTGTGGGGAAAGTATATTAACTCGACCTTGCAACGCCTTACCGATTAAATCCATCAAAGGCCTGCCTTTTAAACTATCTCGGGTTCGAACCACGTGGAGAATTTTGATGGATCGGAGAATTATTATTGAGCGTGGCCCACAGACATTTCTCCCAACGCTACCGGCGACCGACACATTCAAGTAGACGCCGAAAGAGATAGGCATGAGTAAAGTGGGGCAAGCAACAGGTGCTCTGGCTTATTTATTGGCATACTGATCGAGTAGCCGAGCTGTCTCAATTTATATGACTGATTGCGAGTTTCAATATGGCTGGTGGGGGCCGCTACCGATTTTCGATATCATCGTTTCCAACGGCAAACAAGAACATCATGAAGGATGTTAAGCCTCGGTATTTCCTGTACCTTGAATCGATCTGTGGTGATGTGCGGAAGAAACGATAGCAGGAAAATTAAACAAAAAACACGTGAAGCCTTTCTTTCATTCCATTCATCAAAGAGTATTACAACAGCTCACTGGGGAGGAAAAGTAAAACCAAACTGAGCCCTGATAACCATTACAAAGGAGCTCAACTAACTCTCTAAACAGTTGATGCTCTAGGTGCACCGGGCGCTCTCGGGATTAAGCTCCGCGAGCCTAAAGAAGAGGCGATCGCACTTCTCCTTAGCCTGGACCATACTGGCCTCATAATGCTCGACGGCAAACTCCAGGTCCGGAATCGCCGCCCTCTCGAAAACAATGTCTGTCGTAATGTCATCAAGTCTCTCCTGCAGCCAACCGCATTTGCACCTCATCACAATATTGCCTGGCTCCTGTTCGGTGTAAGTTCGGACCAAGGCCAGACGGTTCACCAGCTTTCCCCTCTCACGAACCAGCCACGAAAGCTGATCGTTGGCAAACTTGAGGGCCTTCTTGTGATTATCAGCCACAAATGTGACTGTTGCCAAACGCTCGTGCCGATCTTGGTAACGAGCTTTCACGACGGCGGTCACAAGGACCGTCTCATAAACGCGGTTATAGGCAGCCAGAAAATTGATGAAGAGGGTCGAGAAGTTCCGATACTCCTTCCCCAGTTGGGTACCCTCAATAGAAGCAACGTCCACGGTCCTGAATAAACCAAGGATTTCAGCCTCAATGGTAGAGTTTCAGGCTATGTGAGCGTAACCTCTACCAAGAAGATTGTAGAGTCTCTCCCACCCAGCCAGGACTTCGGCGGAGAAGATATGGTTAGAAGAATTGGCCATTTTTGAAAGCAGAATACAAGGGAGAGAGAGGTGAGGCAGATAAGCGGAATGCGAAGATGGTAATCTGCTTTGAAGTAAATATTGATTTTATAGTGAGGGTATCAACCAGTCAAGATTTCTCTTATCTACCATTCTCTATTTGGCACTACCCTCGTTAGCTCGAATTTCAGTTAGGCAGCGACCTCGAGCTAAGCAAAATCCGACGTCTTTGCGGAAAAGCTGGATGAGACGCCACTACTTTGGAAAAGAAAGAATAAAAAAACGAGCTGAGTAGGAGACAAGGAAATTTTCGGCAGAAAGGGAGATACGACTCGTCCTTATCGGAGAACTCGCTCGCAAATCGACGGTGGAGACGACGATGGGAGCCCTACCACTATGAAAAGATGAGAAAAGACGAGCCAAGCAAGTGACACGCAGGAAAGATTGAGAAAGACAGAACTCTCGAGAGAGGCAATACAGATGCTAAGCCCACGCCAAATTTTAAAAGAGACATCCGCAGATAATCTTCATCCATACTTTGAAGAGAGTTTTAAAGCATACACGGTTTAGAGAGAGTGGAAATATAGAAAGATATAGCAAATCTTGAGGAACCATTCGCCAAATCGAAGATGTCTCAACCCAATACTCTCGAGAGCTATCATTACTTACTGAATATGGGAAATGAAGAGTTCGAAGCCATGTTTGGGATCGAGCCCATGGAGCCTGGCCCTTTCGCCAACGACGTCCAAGATCTCAGTAAAGATAAAGACAACAACGGTAAGGGTCAAAAGTAGCGTTACCGTCGCCATACTAAGGAGCAAGTACAAAGGCTTGAGGATTTCTTCAGAATATGCCCTATGCCAGACAGCAAACAGAAAATGGAACTAAGTCAAGAGCTAGGACTTGAACCTTCGCAAATCAAGTTCTGGTTTCAAAATAGGCGAACCCGAATGAAGACTCGTCATGAGCACAACGAGGCCGAGTTTTTAAGAGTTGAAAATGAAAACCTCCGAGCGGAAAACAAGATGTATAAAGAGGCTTTTGACTCCGCCACCTGCCCCAACTGCAACAGCCTCCTCCTCACCTTCGATGAAATGCATGATCTGAGGATCGAAAATGTACGTTTAAGAGGAGAGTTAGACCAGTTTATAACAGGATCGAATTCTATTGGAAGAGGGTACAAAAGAGCCAATGCTACTGGATCATCATCAATACCTCCCGAGGAAGAAGGGACAGATCACCACCAAGCGGACATTGACGATGATCTTTTCGCCATAATCAACCAGTTTGATATCGGTAAAGCATTGAAGCTGTGATGCACATGCTCAGCTAGTGACCACCAAACCTTCAACATGGCCGACGCGTACCTAGTCCGGAATGAAGCCAGCTGATTATGGAAAAGCCTGCAGATGGGAAAGAACAATCAATCCTGAATGGATGAATATGCTTTACTTGCATGGGATGTTGTCTTCTTTTATGAATGTCTAGAATTGGCGTGAAAGTAAGAAGTAATCATTTCCCTTTCCCCAATTAAATGCTCGAGTCTGCCACCACACCAAACTCGTAGTGAATTTATTGCGAGTAAAAAGCCGCGCGAACTAGAAGGGTAAAGCAGTATCGTTTCAATTTACCCTCAATTGTCCTGATTCTAAATTAGATCCCTTATGTTTACAGGAATTTGCAAATTGATCCGAGAATACAGTCGTACTCAAAAACGAAATTCCCTAGTTAGACAAAATTGGGAGCAAATCAATTCGCGGATATTATCATTGAATGACAGACTTCAAACAAGAAAAATGCGAAGGACGCGAGCAATCTCAAAGAAGGGTAATTTTGTATCGTTCCAATTTATCCAAGATCGTTTTGAATTCTGAATTACTTTCCTCCGTTTTAATAGGGATTGAAAATTGCCTTGAAAAGAACTGCGGTGTGAAACTGCCTAGTGCAAGACCGCGTCTCTTCAAGGATTAACACCTAAAGGCGAACCTCCACGAACGCCTGTGGTCTTGTGGACCAGAGGGCATGGGGAATGACAGTGGTCCGAGACGTCCCGAGTTCGATCCTCGAGGATGGAAATGTTGTAAGTATTGTAAATAAATAAAACAACTTTTGCTCGTATTTCTTTTTGCAGAAAGAAACAGGAATACTCGACGAACAATACCAAGGTCAGTATTTTGTCACGATTTTAGCCTAATATTGAAGTGTCCAGCCAAAGCCAAGGGAAACTCAATCCAGCGAACCTGATAAGGAGATCGTGCGAAACATTCAAGATGAAGGGAAATGTCTAACTTGACATACCCACGGAGAAAATCCCGAGCGGTGAAACTGGTAAAGGAGTTGCGCGAAGCACTCAAGGGTAACTCAGTATCGTGTCCAGTTCATCATTTCTGATATTAGCTAACATGTCTCCTTCCTTTTTACAGGAAATGTTAAAACTAACATCTGATACGTCAAAGAAAACAGCCCCGAGGGGCCAAGTTATGATCGCCTGATGCGATCTGTCTGATGAAATAGGGGAAATCAATGGCGAACCCTGGATCGAAAAGAGGCAAAACCAGAAACAAGCTACTCCTCGACTTGGGAAATAGGCCCCCAACGTGTTTGATCCGCCCACACAGCCAGCGGGCAATTTCCATACTTGTACATTGTATTGCCATATTTGCATGATGTTTACACATTCCATGATTTATGCATGACTGTTCTGCATGTTCAATTTGTCAATTTTGACTGGGGGTATAAACTGTACACGATGCATCGAATGTACAGAATGGGGCATGACAGGACGATGAAAGGCAAGCCATTTCCACATACGTCCTGTATTTAATCCACAGTGAGTTGAGCGGTAGACAGATTCCACATTCTCCAAGGCAATGGGTTTTCTCGCAAAAGATACGATAGTCGAAGTGAAGGAGGCATTCATTCTTCATTCCAAACACTTCAGGCAACCATTAACAACCCATTTGAACGGTGATTTCATTTCACAACCCTGTCAAGAACCACCCCATACTGGGGCAAAACGGAGGTAATTCCAACAATATCAGGAGATAAATGGTTAGAAATTCTCTTGCTTGGACTAACATCAATCTTCGAGTGTTTCTTTGCATGATACTCGAATTTTAATTCAAGTGCTTTAGGATGACGAAGAGCATTTATTTTCTCTATCCTACACACTCATCCTTTGCATAACCCAATTGAGCCTGCAAATTCATTTCTCAAGCCCATGTTGGTGATCCTTGCTCATTTCAAGGTAACGACGTCACTTTCCCCCCAAGGAGCAGAATTGAAGAAATTGGGCCAATAGAGAATTCTCAAATTAGCCCATTTCATACGCTAGACCTTCATGTAATGTCTAGTATCATTTGTTGAAAATCATCTTGTTGCTAAAATTCAAAATCACAAGATTGTTAAACAAAAGAAAAAGAAAAACAAGTGTAGCCTAAAGAAAATGGGCCTGCTTCCAAACAAAAGGGAGTCGGGAGTAAGAAAAGCAAAGGCTACTCCAAAGAATCTCGGGCAGAAAGAGCAAAGTGCCTATCAAAAGCAAGGCCAATGCCCATATATCTGTAATGAACTCCTGACTTCGAACATACATTTTGAGAATTCTCGAAAAAGGATCCCCAAAAAAGTCAATTTGCGAAGTGTAAAAGAACTACCACCCCTCAGCTAATGGTGGTATTCATTGAAGACAAATTTAGGAAGGTCAAAGATCGGTGACAAGACTGCAATGATCACCAACACCAAGCCCTTCTTATATATTTTTGAGCCAAAACGAGCCCTTCATTTCTCAGACCCAAATCCCGACCTACGTTACGACCCTTGAAAGTCTCTTCTGATTAGAGCACTTGAATTAATGTAAGAGTTGAATAACTTTAAGCATCGCTCAAAGAAGTTCGAGCAAGATTATTTCTCTCTCATTTTGCAGGGGTTCTTGACTTGTAAACCCGGAGCAGATGATGAAGACTTTTTTGTCAATGGCCTTGACTCGAAATGAGTCCCCTTTGATAAGTCTTTGACCCAGCCCACATTACGGTCCTAATTAAGACCTCCAGATCGGCTTGACCGTATCAATTGCGAGATTACTCAGATCCTCGCTGAATGCGATGATGGTAAGGTTGAGTGATTTCTTTTCAAATCCTGCAATCAGGATAAACAGCTTTTCTCGACAGTGAGAGAAAGCCCTTTCGGACTGAAGTCCCCATTCAGGTTACATTCGAGGTATTCATGACATGATAACCTCCTTGGACAGAATTGAAAATGCAAACTCGACAGAATAGTCATACATGATCCATATTATGAGCATACACATATAGTTTTAATCATTGCAAACTCAACTGAATGGTTTTGCATGAACCGATGAACTCATTGATAAAAATGCTTGCACATGTTACCTCTGACCCTGTCCGACAGGTAGTGCATTCCTGATAGTTGAGTTACCCTCCGAGGTCTCGAAATTCATCCAGAGGCTATTGAACGAACAAGCCCTATTGGCTAATGCTCGCCAAGCATTTTCAGGTGAGTATATCTTCAGCATAAACCTTTCAATTCTGATGATTGTCTGGGTGCTTAAATCCATTGCAGCACATAAGGTCATTTAGTGAGCAAGCAGACATGATACAATCAGTTTGTCTATGCCTCGATCATTAACTCAGAAGATCCAGGTAAGTCTTTTGAACCCTTGTGACTCATGATCAACATGCTCTCATGAAGTCTTCATCAGCTCACGATTGATATAGTCTCGTGTTCTCAAACTTTATCAAATCACGATTGATCAACTATCGTGATCTTGATCTTAACATGCCTCTCTTGCACCAAAAAGCAGGCACCAATCAGGCGATATGCCATCTCTGGAGCCATTCCATTGGAAATCCCAATACGAAACGGTCCATTTTCAAAGTCCTGGAGTTGCAGGCACCACATGAACAAGCCCTTTTTCTAGGGTATGTTATCTCTGGAGCCCTTTCATTGGAAATCCCAATACGGAACGGTCCATTTTCAAAGTCCTGAGTTGCAGGCACCACATGAACGAGCCCTTTTTCTAGGGTATGCTATCTTTGGAGCCCTCCCATTGGAAATTCCAATACGGAACGGTCCATTTTCAAAGTCCTTCCTACAGGCACCCAAAAGTCCTTCCTATAGGCAACTCAAAGTCCTTCTTACAGGCACCAAAGTCCTTTCTACAGGCACTCAAAAGTCCTTCTACAGGCACCCAAAAGTCCTTCTTACAGGCACCAAGTCCTTCCTACTGGCACACAAAAGTCCTTCTTACAGGCATTTCCATGGGATGACCTACCATACAGGTCAAATTTCAATCAATTCAGTAGAATCCTCTCACTAGGAATCTACCATGGGGTGACCTACCATACAGGTTCTCATTCCACTTTCGGAAGGGTATTCATGTCAGGCAACAGCCAAACGACAGGCAGGTGGGTGCCAGGTATGTTCTCCTCTCTATCTCTCCCTCGCTTCATGAAAGCCTCATCGAATCGGGTCAAGATTGGAACTTACATAGAGGGGTATTGGAGATCAGATGTCACGACTCTCTTTATTTCCTTGTGTGTTGAGTCGATTAGGATTCAGGTGTCGTCTCATCTTTGAAATGAATCTCTGCCGAGCTTCCTTTCAAAGAGGGGCAGCTGTTGACACCTGATTTTTAATCATCTTTTCTCTTTTAAAAATTAATATAAAATTCATAAAAATTCATAAAATTAGAAAATCAACTTTGGAGACCTTGGCCCAACCTAGGGAACCAATTTTGACCAAAAAATAATTTTTCATATTTTCAGTATTTTTCGGTATTTTTATTTTCGAAAATTAATAGAAAATCCATAAAAATTCATAAAATTGAAAAATCAACTTTGGGGACCTTGACGAAGCCTAGGGAACCAATTTTGACCAAAAAATGATTTTCCGTATTTTCAGTATTTTTCGGTATTTTTATTTTCGAAAATTAATAGAAAATTCATAAAAATTCATAAAATTAAAAAATCAACTTTGGGGACCTTGGCCAAGCCTAGGGAACCCATTTTGACCTTGACCAAAAAATTATTTTTCATATTTTTTGTATTTTTTAATATTTTTCCGCAATTGGAAGATATCTAATAAATAATAGTATTTGAAGCCACGAAAATGTGAAAAAAGAGTTGGTATTTTTCTTTCAATTTTCTCTTCATTTTGGCGGAAGAAAATTTGTGCGAATTAATTTGAAATTGGGAATTGCTTTGTTAATCTCACTTTCCGATTAATAAATATATATATTTTTTAGTTCTGTAATTTTTTATTTTTCTTTTGCATTTCTGGAGTCGTGATGATGTTCTCTAATAGTCCAAGTATTTCAATGGTCTGATAGTGTTCCTTATTGACAATGGGGAACATGCTGTTAAGGAGGATACCTCAAGGATTATGATCTTCTCTTGGTAATATCATTTTAAATTCTTGGAAGGTTAGCTTGTCGAATAGCATTCGTGCATTTGAAATTGAGCGAGTATAGTCTCAGGATTATTTTGGTGGCGAGAGTATGTGGAAGTGATGTCTCAAGGTTAACTTATTGGTTGTCAAGTTCTGAGGTGCTAAGAGCAATTATAAGCCCGGTGACACCAAAAGGAAATATCGAAGCGATACCATCGAGAGAGTCCCTCTCTCGAGAAAGGGAAAAATTCCAGAATGGTGAGGAAAATCCGGTTGTTCTATAGAGGCCCCAGATGCTACTGGCACGAGTTGGATGAAAATGATAAGAAGCTCTTTGTTGCCTCATCAATCTATTACTTCTTGTTGCGCGCCCAAATGTTGTTGACGCCGAAAGTTAGTCTCGAAATACCGTTGAGGAAGTTAATTACCGTGGAAAGAGGAGAAAGCTTGGTAAGGAAGGTTAGAAGACAAAAGAAAATGGCAGACAGAAGCAAAAGTGAACGAAAGAGGAATAGGCGGAAAAAGAAAAGGGGAACGGGGATATTAAAGTATGGCATTATCATGAAAGAACAGAAGGGAGTGGAGCAAATGATGGGTCAAGCACCTAAAGAATTAAAAATGGGAGAAAACTTGGCGGAAGGGGACCTCCGAAGTGCTTCTGTGTTGACCGAGAATAGCACAAACAAAAGAGGCGTGGAGGCCACTCAGACTTATATACGCGTAGCAACGAGAAAGAACGGCAGCTGGAGGATGATTAGGGAGACATAATCATGAGGAAGCTAAAAAAAAAAAAAGAGAATGAGCAAGCTGGAGGGAGATGGGGGTCGGCATCGGTGAGAATGGGCATTCATTGGTGAGGAGCCTAAGAAAGAAGCAGCGCCGGAAGGGGCTGCCTTGCGGGAGATGCACGAATGGAAGCAAAATCAAGGCTGTGAATTGCTGAATTCTTAAGGAAGTCTGTTCAAAAAAAAAAAAGGCAGCCGATTCTCCAAGATTAAATACACTTTTCTGCGTGCATTTGCAACCCATAAAAATCCTCAACTCCAGCCGTCACAAGAAATGGAGAGCTTCGATCCCCACCACTTGAAGTCACTGTCGATGAGCACCTAGATGAAGACAATGTGATCATGCCGGAGGAAGGTCACGGCAATGAGAAGCATGAGGGGATAAAACAGAAGGAAGAACTGATGAAACCAAGAAAGGAAAGGGACAAGAAAAAGTGAGTCGCGAGCTCAATGGAGAGAGGAGGTCCAAGGAAACAAATGGGCCTCGGTGCAAGAAATTCAAGAGCAGTGGATGAAGGGTATGGTGGAGAGTATGAAAGGCTATGATATGATCCGGGAGTTCGCGCCTGCTCCAGCGACTCCCCTATTCTTCATCTCAATTACATCAAGAAGTGGGCTCGGGCATTCACTTCAGTTGACCTTTGTGCCGAGAGGAATCAGGGTATCAATTGGCGTTGCCCTGGATATCAGCAGGTGCAACTGACATCATCAAGGGAGAGAACCTGGGGTTAAAAGACCTTCAACGTGGAGAGCTCGAGAGGAGGAAAACGAGAAGTTAACAAAAAAAAAACTAGACTGTTGTTCCTTGCTTCCAGAATTTCTACTTCGAAGTTCAGCAGCATAAAAAAAAAAGCTAAGTGACTTCCCTCTCTTCTTATCTTGGTTCCAAATCAATATAGATTATGATTCTTCATTGCCTTTGGCTATATCTTACGTGCAACTGTTTCGTACCAGCGATTAACTATTGAGAACACGGTCACCATTCAAGAGCTAGACTCAGTGGATAATGACTGATGATGGGATTTGCTATGAATTGATGAAGACGATGACCCTTTGTGATGAAAGTGAGGAACGAGCGCTGCACCGGTCAACCCATGGTGACCATCGAGAGAATCAGTATCATTTGTGCGTAGTTCGTTGCTGGCCATCATCGCCAACTATTCGTTGTTCCTGTTGTCATGTCGTTGGTCGTCTGGGCGACGACTTGCACGATTACTTGTTGGGAGGGTTATAACTCGTAGCTGTCGTGTTATGCACGGAATATCCCCATCCTCAGTTCCACATCGAGTTCTAGATCGAATATTGCTCGGCCCCCTCGTCATCGCTGTTAAGGGCTTTGGCTTCATCCATGGTGCCGTCATCTCCTCCATGCACGTCTGCCATAACCTCTCCTCCATGCATGGCTTTGCGCCCCGCGTCCTGTACAACATCTGGAGCTCACCGTCCCGTCTAAGAAACGCATCTCGCCCCATCATCCCCCATATCACATCGTCAACCCAGCGCCTACCATCTATGGTCCCTGATTCTTGAAAGTTTCGACCCGCTTCTCTAGAGGTCGCGTCCCGACTTAGGTATTTCGTCCGTTTGTACGTGGTGGGACAAGTCATGTCAAAACAGGCGTATAGAGTATGCTTCTATTTCCGACGGAGGTCCCGGCTCACGGCGTCAGAGGCGCCAGAGCCGGTCAAAGTCCTGTTCCAGCAGTATTCCAAGAATGAGGTCATGTCGGTCGATCAGCTCCGAAGGTTCTTGATCGAAGCCCAGAAGAAAAACAAGGTCACCAAGGAAAACGCGCAGGGCATCGTCAATAAGCTTCATGAGAAGAGATATTTGAACACCTTCCAGAGGAGGCGGCCCTCATGGAACTTCTAAGTTTCACTGGCGTCCTGCAGGAGCCCCTTGACTGCGAGTTCTCTCGGTGAATCTTTGTCGCCAAACTAATGAGCAAAGCTCTAGTAGACCCTCGGCACTCATCCATACTCTCTATGAAGAAGCCATTCACTAACGTTGGAAGGATAATATATGCATGGAAAAAAAATCTCCATGCAAGTGGGGGTGGTGATGGCAAAAAGGACTCCAGCATTGGGCAACGGGGATTCACTCGCTTGGGGGCTTCAACCTGCGATGGTCATCTTCCCTGAATTTCGCTGTTGCCCATGACGACAAGTCACCCACAACTAATACTCGTCCCCATCGGCAATCTGATTGGCACGTCCTTAGGAATTAACCAGTGCAAGAAGGTTCTTTGTCGGTCCTTAAGTCGGTTATTGACAAGTATGAAGATATAGCAACCAACTGCCACCTCAAGTCGGCTGCGATGCGTTCTTACCTTCTAGTGCATCTGTTCAGTGATTCAACAATTGCGAGGCATTGAGATCTCGCAGCTGAGCAAGTCGAAAATCAAAGAGATGCAGGCCATCGTTAGTGATGTGGAAGCCGCGGGGATCGATGTGGCCTGGCTCCTTAAAGTGCCTGATGAGATTGCCGAAATGATTCAGCTCAACAAGCAGTACCGTGAAATCAAGACCGTGAAGAGACACCAGTGGGAGACATGAGGGAAAGTCTAAGAAAAGAAAAGCAAAAAAAAGGTCAAGGCTGCTCTGGTTGACTGCCGTGGGGACATCGATGCTGCTCAGAAGGAGCTCAGAAAGAGATAGCAAGTGCTGGCATTGGAGAAGTCTTCGCGGACGGCAGCGGAAGGTTTGCTGGCTCTTGCGCAGCACGAGGCCAAGGCCGCCGTCATCGAGCTCAACTGCGAGACTGACTTCGTCGCAAGAAATGAGATCTTTCAGTGTTTGGCCACAGCTTTGGCGAAGCAAGCTTTACTGGTGGAAAATCCTTCTAACCAAGTTTCTAGTATCTTTTGCATGGGACCTGTGCACTTAGAGGACTTGACGTTAAAGCTCGAGCTTCCAAAATTAGTGGAGAAATAACAGGTCAGAATGCAGATAAAGAAGTGGCTGCAATAATGGGAGAGAGCGTAAAGTTTAGAAGAGGTTACGCCACGTATGCTTCTTCACATGGTGTTCTTTCCACATATATCTTCATGCTAGTTCCTGGTCAACTAAGAGGTTTAGGTTGTATTGCTGGAATCCTGTCTCTTGAAGTGAGAAACGAGAAATCCTAGATTGATGCACTCCAACGAGTTTGTTCAGGATTGGTAATGCATATTGTGGCTGCCAAACCTCTGATCTTAACTAAGGGACTTGTCACGCCCCCATGCATTAGAAAATGGACGGGAAGTCCTGAAGTCTCAAACAGAAACTTCAGGGAAAGCTCAGATGGCCATAGGCGAGATGGTCGAAGGTCGTCTACGCAAATACACGGGAGAGAAGTGGACAGCAGATGGCTTGAAGTGGTTCTTAAGCACCAACTAAACCCGACGTGTCCTGGAGCTTCAATGTTAGTCGAGCTGAGTCCGCGAGTCCCGCATCACCGGTCCAAAAGTTGCAAGCATTGACGCACGCAAGTTTTCTGCATCCGCTGATGAGCCTTCACCGAGCCAAATCGGCAATGTTATTCTTTGTTCGTGTAGGTTGATTTGTACCTCGAAGCGAGCTGTTGTTTCGTCCCTGGTCCGAAAGGCGCGCTGATCTCTTCCATGCCCCGTTAACAAAGAATGGTTGTGCCCCTTGACTGAGACGAAAGCGCATCACAAAGAAAATTCTGCTATGACGACGTCTCATTCTAATGCATGGTTCTGGAGAGAGTTATAATATGGAGGAGCCCCTCTCACGCCCAGGTGGAGGATTTTGGGCTGTTATCGCTAAAAAGAAACAACAAAGAAAGAGGGGTGTCCGAAACATGCACTTTTGAATCCCTCCAGCCCGTGAGCTGTCCCTCATTGTCAACCATCGTGGAAGCAATCGAGGACGAACACTCCGCATGAGCTAGTCATCGACCACCGTTGTCCATCCGTGCCATTTGGTCCAATTTAGATTCGAGACAGGAAGCGAATCGATGGATGTTTAAATTGCATTCGGGTCGCGACAACAATGGCGCATCAACGTCCGCTGCCGTGGGGAGACCTGTCCGAGCTGTGTTAGGCCGTGGTCCTCTGTTCCTTGCGCTCGAAAGAAGACCTTGAATCTGTCTCCTCCATTTGCAAGCAACTCCTACACATCTCCGAACGGATAGCTCCTGCAAGTCCACCCGCCTCTAATCAGGTATGCCCGTGGCCTCAGTTTCCTTGTGTCTTGATAAATCTAGTTTGATCATATGTCTTTGTGGGTTTTTTGCCCAACTGTACTGTTTTCTTTGACAAGGGCATGCGTTGATTCTTGCGTTAGTCTGGATGTAAGTCCTCGTATTAGAATTCGTAGCATTCTTTTCTTGGTTGGTTCATGCGGCCCACCCGTTGATGATATACTTGAGCCAAATTAGTGTCAGTTCGTTTGTCATGGAGCTCGTTTCAGTCATTAGACCTAGCTCTTAAAAAGAGATTCATTGCCATTAAAAATCTGTGCATTGTTAACTTGAGGCAACAGCAGGTAATCGAGGAAATTGGTTTGTTTGAGTCGGGTCCACGATATGTGTCCCCGTAGAGCTCTGCAAGTGAGACAGTGGAGGAAAAGATTCATGAAGAAGAAAGTCTAATCCTCAAAACTAAAAATAAAAATAAAAAAAATATATAAAAAAGGGAATAGGAAACGGGGTGATGAGAAGCTGCCATTTGGATATACGTTGGGCCGGATCTCTCGGCCATATGGGCCTGCTTTATTAAAATGAGAACTATTTTGGACTCCAATTAAGAGGAAAATGGACTTCGTGCTTAGCCTTGTTAGGTTTAAGATATTTCGGGCTTGCTGATAAGTTTGGGCCTTTCCTTGTCTTAGATTTTGTTTGGGCTTTAGGTTTCCTTTGTAACTCGTGGCTTTAGAAGGGTTGGACTTAGAAGCCTAGCCCAGGCCATAATTTTCGCAATAAAAAATAAAAATTCTAAAAAAACTCCCAAAAATTCACAAAAATCTCAGAAATTAGAAAACGGGTCATTTCGACTGACCAATCCTATATTTGGTGGATTTCCATCCCAATCCTTCCAAAATGACGATTTTGCCCCTTATGGGCAAATCGTCTCGAAAAATTCTGAAAAATTTCTGAAAAATCTCAAAAATTAGAAAACGGGTCATTTCAACTGACCAATCCTATTTATGGTGGATTTCCATCCCAATTTTTTTCAAAATGACGATTTTGCCCCTTATGGGCAAATCGTCCCCAAAAATTCTAAAAAATCTCAAAAATTAGGGAATGGGTCATTTCAACTGACCAATCCTATTTATGGTGGATTTCCATCCCAATTTTTTCAAAATGACGATTTTGCCCCTTATGGGCAAATCGTCCCCAAAAATTCTGAAAAATCTCAAAAATTAGGAAACGGATCATTTCGACTGACCAATCCTATTTTTGGTGAATTTTCATTCCGATATTTCCAAAATGACGATTTTACTCCTTATGGGTAAATTGTCTCGGAAAATTCTAAAAAAATTCTAAAAAATTATCAAAAATTGTGGAAAATAAGGGATGACCACATTCAACTGGTTTGACCTATTTTCCATTCTCTAATCCTTGAAAAATGATCACTTTACCCTTGTGATCCGTTTGACCCAAATTTTTTCCAAATCATCCAAAATGAATTTTCATGATATTGGTACCGAAAGGGCGTTAGAGTAATCTAATGTAACCAAGTCCCCGAACTCATTTTCTCTGGTTCGCAGTAATAAATTAGTTCTCCCGCTAATTTATTTAGGTTTCTAATCGACCTACCAAGAATGATTAGTGGCGACTCCAAAAATTAAAAATCATTTAAACAAGAACCAAGTCGCGATTCGGTAGGGTTTGGGAGGGTCTGCGTTAGGTTAGTTAATCTAATTAACCTGATAATCCATTCACCTAAAAAATGAATTTTAGGTCGCGACAGCAGGCCTTTGATGGATTTAATCAGTAAGGCGTTGCAAGGTCGAGTTAATATACTTTCCCCACAGGTTCTGATTACGAAATCTATTCTTTTCAGAAAATATACAGGAAGCCCCAAATGCCTCACGCCTGATCCAAATACATTTTCCGCCGTATAAAAATATATATCCCATACATGCTGGCTAATTGACGTAATTCCATCTCTAGGAGAAGGGACCTCTTCGCTTGCCCCCAAATTATCAGCTAAGGTATCGATAATTTTCGTCCTTTTGTATTCTTCAAGAATATTCCTGGTATTTTATCGCCGATTAGCCCAATTTTGCTCCTGGGTACTTGTGATTTCCTGCAAAAGCAAATGACATAATTAGTAGGTGATCCAAGAAAGGTCGGTCCATGACTCTTAAATTAGTTCAGTTTTATTTTTCTTAATTTTATGAGAAATTAGAGAAAACATTCTTTGGAAAATATGGATGAATTTCTCAAAAAGAATTTTCTTGCAAATTTTTACAATTCGAAAAATGTGATAAGTTCCTTTGGTATTTACCAAATTTCTCGAAAGAATTTCCTTTTTATCAGAATGAATCCTCAAGTTAAATTTGTTGAGAAAATCTTGGGTCCATTGAATGATTAAGAAAAAATGTGAGAAAATCTTGGATCACCAATTTGATTTTATTTTCTTTTGAAAAATGGCTATGATGTTAAGTTCGAAATTTAACCGACACCTACATGGACCGACCAAAAATAAATACAAGATGAGATTTAGAAAACTTACTTTCACCGTCAAAAATACCATGTAAGTCACATAGACATTTTTAACCTGTCTACTCTAAAGGCTGACAAATTGAAGCGAAAGACTTACGGCAAGGCGACAATCTCGCTCACATAATCAAGATTAGTCGTGACCTCTACGACGTAATCAGGATTAGCCGGGTCTCTCCACTTCGGCCGCTCGAGCTAAAAATTAAAACCACTGTTTTGGTAATCTTACCAAGCCTGAGGCCTAACTTTTAAACTCATTTTTGAAAAGAGGTTCGGGATTGAATCTGGGCTAACTTTCGACGTGATCTCACGCCGAACGCTAAAACCAAATCACAATACCATCCTAAAACTAGTGGCCCAGGTCCGGCCACAGGACGTGTGTGATGTAGTGCTAAAGTGATTAAACATGCACAACAATTAAATGCAAACACCGCTTCAAAATGTGCGAAATTAAATAAACAATTTCAACACCAAACCTGCAAAACAAATGGTTAGTCAAACACTCCACCCCTTATAACTCCCATCCGTAAGACCATTTAACACCTAAAGAATGAGTCCCAAAGAAGATCGCCAGAAGCGAGATATCCATGAAATTTTATCGGCCTAAGTCCACTAAGGATTTTAAAATTTCGAAAAAATTCAAGTACTCCAATTAGTGCCGTCTTTTTTCGAAAATTCAAAAATTCCAGTCCCCAGCGGAGTCGCCAAGCTGTCGCGACCCTAAAATAAAGTTTCAGGTGAACGGATTATCAGGTTAATTAGATTATCTAACCTAACGCGGACCCTCCCAAGCCCTACCGATCGCAACTTTGGTTTTTGTCTAAATGGTTTTTTTTAAGACTTGGAGTCGCCACTAATCGTTCTTGGTAGGTCGATTAGAAACCTAAATAAATTAGCGGGAGAACTAATTTATTTCTGCGAACCAGAGATTATGAGTTCGGGGACTTGATTACGTTAGATTACGCTAACGCCCTTTCAGTACCAATTTCATGAAAAATCATTTGGCATGATTGGGAAAAGTTTGGATCAAACTAACCAAAAAGGGTAAAATGATCATTTTTCAAGGATTAGGGAGTGAAAATAGGTCAAACCAGTTGAATGTGGTCAGTCCTTATTCCCCACAATTTCTGAGAGTTTTTCTGGGACTTTTCGAGACAATTCGCCCATAAGGGGCAAAATCATCATTTTGGAAAGATCGGGATGGAAATTCACTAAAAATAGGATTGGTCAGTCGAAATGACTCGTTTCCTAATTTCTGAGATTTTTCTGAATTTTTCAGAATTTTCTGATTTTTTTATTTTCTATTTTTTTATTGTTTGTTTTGTTTTGATTTGTTTTTTTGTTTTTGTTTTGTTTTTGAATTTTCGGAATTAATTGCTAATGAAATTACAACTATCCTAAACAAAAATCATCCTAAATGCTTAGGAAATAATTTGAATTAAGTCCTAAAATTCTCCATAAAATCTTGGGTTCTAAGTCTAAATGTTTTAAAATATGATATCTTCTCTGAATGAAAATGCGATCTTTGGATTAAGATAAATAGACGTCTCAATCTTGCGACGCGATTTCTTTTAGATATGCAAATTCAGTCCATCAAAACATTGAATCGACAATTGTTTGCCTTAACTATTGGTCCACTTCAGCCACTTCAAGCATTCTACCCATTGGACAGTATAGTTATAATATTTAAACTGAAGTCATTTCTCCCATCTCCGACACTGGACGCTCAAAAGTTTCAGTAGAAGGCGAGTAACAGAAGAATCCTAAGCTCCAACTGAGGAAGAGCGTCTACTTCGTTTTCTCTAGATGTCCCATGTGTTCAAATCAATCTCTAAGATATGAACTTTTCAACACGACCCACACTGCATACTGCTAAACCTCCAGAAGAAAACATAAACCAAATTGAATCACACGGATCTAGATAACTAAGAACTGTAAATCCCAGAATACCAATCCAATAGCCTAAATAAACGACAGGCTCAAAACGCATACCTCGATTCTAGTTAAACTAGATCCCCATGAAACAGCATCCAACCTATGCACCCACTCTCTCCAAAGCAGTAGCTGTATGGCTCGTATCTGAGCCTGAGACGTGGCTGTGCCCAGCAACACTTGACCCAGATTCAAAAATTTCGAGTTGTCCTCTTAGTACAGCCTCGGCTTCTTCTAGAAGCAGATATGCAAAAGCTTGAAAAATTGAAGCATACATCCCATAGTAGAGCAGGAAAAAGAACATGAATAGGACAAGAATCATATATGAAGCCGGAAATAGAGTCTTTAACCAAACGGATGTGATCGTGGTTTAGCTGCACTTCACACTTCCCCTCTAATATCCAAAGAACTCTGTACATGCAAGCTTTTGGCCCTCCAGAAAAAGATGCAAGGACGACAAGGCATGTCATGATCTTTAGCTCCCCAACAAGTTCATTTAGGACTTCAACAGCCAGAGGAGTTGCCTTTTCAGGAAGGAACATGTTGAGGAATTGCGAGGGGCAGACGAGCGAATTCCAACCTAAGGACTCGTAAAGCTGGACGTAGTTTTTCAAGTGCCTCTCTTGGCTCGAGAGATAAAACAAGTCCGCATGACTTCACCGGGAGCAGGGACTTTTCTTGTAACTTGTCGAGATTGGGCTCGTACGACCATGTAACCTTCGCTCGCTCGAAAGCCCTTACATGCAGGTAAATTTGGGACGGGAAAGCAATCGATCACGAGAAGTACTTGCGCGAGATGGTGACTCTCTTGAGGCTGCTCATTTAGCGGAGCTACCTCGAGGAACTTCTTCGGTTGCCATTGGGTGAAGGGACCAGCGTTCGATCGATACTGCCAATGCCCAGAGAAAGAGAGGAGCCCCCCCAATCCTCACTAAGAACACCCCCGGTCCTCCGAAGGAGGTCCCCTGACTCTCGTGGTAAAAAAAAATGTGGAAAAATGCTCCCCTTTTCTTTCTTTTTCTCTTCAGCCTTCCCAAGAGCCACACTTCTCTTTTGCTCCCTTTTTCTTTTAGCAACCGACGCATTTTCTCCTTCTTTCGGTGGAAAGCTTGCCATACACTGTTGCAGCGGTGAATAAACATATGATGATGGCTTTGGGGTCCTCATCGCTGTGTAGAATTGTCGATGGCCTCTCCTTTTCTATTGGCAAATTAGACACCCACAGCCTTTCCCAGATGGTATTTTAGTAGCCACTACTTCACTATACTGAGAAAATTGTCGCCTGAGGTCTTCATCATTGACACTAGGGTCAAGGCCTCCAATAAATATTGTTGTGTTTACAGAGTCCTCATCAGACTGAAAGCCCTGGAAGAGGCACCATTTGACGAGTATCCACCTTGTGAAGAATACTGTGACTGATATCCTAATGACTTTCTGGGTGTTGCAGCACCAATGCGAATAAGCCTGCTAGAATAATATACATCACTCATTTCAGACATGGCCTGAGACCTTTCACTTTCAACGCCAAACCTCAAAAATCCATAGCCTTTTGAACGGCCAATGTTCATATCAAAAACGACTTCGGCAGCTCTAACAAACGGCAATTTATTAGCAAAAGTCTCATGCAATTAGCTATCGATGACATCTACAGCTAAGTCCCCTGTCTTCTTATTGCGAATAACTCTGATAGAGGCAATCTTGCCAGTGGAAGCGAAGCAGCAATGTGGTCAGACCCTCAATCCTTCTTTCCCTCCTTTCGCGTTAGTGGAGCTTTTTTATCATGATGCTGTCTTTTTCATCATTCCTCCACCCGGCCAACCACCAACTTTAACGTCTCTGTCACCTTTTCCTTTTGTTCTAATCCTCTTCCTTTCCACTTGGACCTTAGAAAAAGAATCCACTCGAGTTTCATCATGAAGCCGCCTAGAAAGCTAGTCAAAAGTCCTCTTTGTAATGGCCGTGTCTTTTCTTTCGGTGGGGGAGAGAAGATGCGTGGACTCTCATGATGCTGCCCTCCACCAAGAATAAGAAGACAACAGGAGGAGCATGGGCTAAGCAAAGTACCACAGGCGCATTATTAACGCTCACTATTCATGGCCCATCCCTCTTTCCAGCTGGATCAGTCCCTCTAGTGCGTTGAAGAAGACTGAAATGCAGGACTCTCAAGCTATGGACACACAGGACTCTGGATCATCTCGCATCCTTGTGCCCGTGCTGAAGAATCCCTCTATTCTCTCCGCCCGTAGTAACTTGGCCCTTTTTCTTCCTTCGGCGCGACCCATTTTCTTAATCCCTCACCATTTTACTGTCTTGAATTCTAGCAGCTCCATCTAGTTTATGATTATGAATGAGACCTATCACACGGCCACTTAGAGAAGCTGAATCTCGCTCAGGCATCTCCTTGCAAAACACAACTGTGCATCCTTCATCACCGTTTCTCAAAAACCCAATCACCACCGCATTCCGAGAAATAACATTTCTCTCAGGCATACAGCTAAATAGCCACAAAAACCTCATCCATCCTCCCCGATTTCGCATACCCACTAATCATCGTGTTCCACGAAATGCAGTCTCTCTCAAGCATTTGCTCAAACAGTTTCCTCCCTTCCGCAATGGATCCACTCTCGCAACACGCGATGTAACCTGAAACCATCAAATTCCATGACGTGACGTCTCTCTCGGGCATTCCATCGAACAACTCACGCCCCTTCATCATCTCTCTCCTCTTTACGTATCCCGTGATCATGGCGTACCGCGTCACGGTGTTCCGGCACTCGACGCTGTCGAAAATCGCTCTGGCTTTACTAAGACGGCCCGCTCTGACCAAATACGGGATCCGTTTATTTAGTGCGAACAAATCCGGGGAGCGAGAAGCTTTGCTTTCCCTCCCCGAGGCAAAGCTGCGGGCTTGTCACGAGCCTCGAGTGGGGAATTGGTGGGTCGTGAGGTGGAAGCGATAGAGTCGATACCGAGGCCATCTCATCACCAAGAACATGGGTCTGTGCAAGATGTTGAGCTTCCTCTAACAGATTCTCATATCTACTACAAAAGCAAGACGATCTAGTCGAGCTTATGCTGGTCATCTGCCACCAAGTCGAGTTCAAACTCTCAGCCTGGAGGCCATGTCGCTTCTATCGTCCCTCGCCAGAGTGGAATACGACGGCCATCTCAAATCCTCCGTGGCTCTCCCCTTCGTGGCACTCCTCTGACTGCTTCAATCCTCTTTGATTGCCTTTGTTTGTCGACGTAAAAGAGATCCCTTCTGGGATTTTGATAGTTGTTCCTCATCACTTGGTGGATTTTTTCTCTTTCAAGATGTAGATTATCATCAACCAAGAAAGCATGCACTCTACTTTTAGTTTCAATCCAACTTTGACCTGGAATTTTGCTAACACGAAGTTCACTCATCAAGCTTCTTAATCTTCAGACATCATTCCAACGGCCATGAGAAGTATGTATACACCTTGTCAGGGGTGCCTTCCATTTGTTTGATAGAATCTTTGGTTTCATATAGATGACTAGCACGAGCAAGCAAGTCAACCACACATGTAGAATGCTCTTTAGTAGGTAAAATCACGTGTTCCAGTTCCATAGTTTTGTATAATTCCACCCTTCCTCCACTAGTCCGACAAGACTGCAAGCAGTAGGCACCCTAACAATTGTTACCTTGTCTGGCTTAACTCCAAGGCTTCTCATCCTTTCATAAAGCTTAAGAGCTTCCTCAAGGTGTCCAATCTGAGCATACCCCACAATTAGAGAACTCCATGAGATGACATCGGGATTCCTAATGGAATCAAATAGACTACGTGCAATTTCAAGAGATGTCTTTTCAGTGTAGGCTCCGATCACGGTAGTTGAAGTGATATAGTCAGACTCCACTTCAGAAATGAGTAACAGTCTAAACAATCTTTCATCCACGCTTATCTTCTTCTCATTGATCAACTTCCAAGTTTCCATGACAAACACGGCATCTCACAATCTACATGAACTACATCATCGACCTGTGGTGATTGGTTCCGATATCCAATGTATGAAAGAAGACTAGAAGCTCCGGTTCTGCCACCCAAATGCAGCGCATTAACAATTCGATGTGCGGAACATTGATCAGCTCCCGATGTTGCATAACTTCTATGCATATACTCCTTGTCAGCGATGTTCTTCCAACCCCACTGGTCATTCCCAAATGCGCCGATGCCTCTTGCTCTAGCTCGCAAGTGCCGAGTCCAGCCAAACGCTATTGCACCTTCTCATGATTGGACGAGCGAGCTCGCTCTCGAAGAAGAAGATGGAGCTGCACGTATCATTTCCTTGTTTGCATTTGCCCCCTTAATCCGAGTTTCACCGTGGCTCACCAGAAGTTGTAACACCACGCCCAGATAGTCATTGTCGTATCCGTGGGGAATGGGGGGCAATTATATGTGTATTTCACATGAAAAATGGTAAATAGGCTTCTTCCTCTCCTTCGTCCCTCCTCAATACATGAGATGTCCGAGGGGTACTAATCTTCTAGGACTTGCTTTCGTTCCAGCAAGCCAGCATTGCTGACCAAGAGATAAAGAGGCACATCCTTTGAAGAAAATTTGGATGCAAATGACTTGATCCTGTTGACAGAGGAAAAATCACATATCTCAAATGCTATTTATTTTTATTTTTACAATATTTTCCTAATAAATAAAAAATACCGAAAAATAAGAAAAATCTGGAAAATCATTTTTTGGTCAAAATTGGTTCCCTAGGCTTGGCCAAGGTCCCCAAAGTTGATTTTTCAATTTTATAAATTTTTATGGATTTTCTATTAATTTTTTAAATTAAATAAATAAAAATACCGAAAATACAAAAAATATGGAAAATAATTTTTTGGTCAACATTGGTTTCCTAGGCTTGGCCAAGGTCCCCAAAGTTAATTTTTCAATTTTATGAATTTTTATGGATTTTATATTAATTTAAAAGAGAAAACGTGATTAAAAATCAAGTGTCAACACCGCCGTCGTGAAAGCTCGTTACTGAGACCGGCACGAGCGTCTGGCAACAGTCACATTTGTGGCTGATAATTACAAAAAGGCCCTCGAGTTTGCCAACGATCAGCTTTCGTGGCTGGTTCGTGAGAGGGGAAAGCCGGTGGACCGTCTGACCTTGGTCCGAACTTACGCCGAACAGGAGCCAGGCAATATTGTGATGAGGTGCAAATGCGGTTGGCTGCAGGAGAGACTTGATGACATTACGGCAGACATTGCTTTCGAGAGGGCGGCGATTCTGGACCTAAAGTTTACCGTTGAGCATTACGAGGCCATCATGGCCCAGGTTAAAGAGAAGTGCAATCGCCTCTTCTTTAGGCTCGCGGAGCTTGATCCCGAGAACGCCCGATGCACCTAGAGCCTCAACTTCATGGAGAGCCAGCTGAGCTCCTTTGTGATGCTTATTAGGGCTCAATTTGATTTCACTTTTCCTCCCCAGTGAGTTGTTGTAAGGTTTGTTGGTGAATGGAATGAAGAGAAAGTTTCACGTGTTTGTGCTTTTCATTTTCCTGCCATTTCTTCGCCCATATAGCATGATAGGACGATTTACGGTACTGAAGACGTTGAGGCTTAACACTCTTCTTGGTGTTCTTGTTATCTGCTGCCGGCGATGATATCAAGGACATTGACGAAGGGTTCGGTGGCGGCCCCCACCGGTCACAACGCCGTGAGTCAGTCGTGTGAATTATTGCAAATCGACCACTCGATCAGTGCTCCAATAAACAAACCAGGCTGCCCGTTGCGTGCCCCACTTTACTCCTGCCTATCTCTTTCGGCGTCCACTTGAATGTGTCGGTCGCCTGTAGCGTTGGGAGAAATGATTGCGGGCCATGCTCGGTAATAAAACACTGGTCCTCCAAAATCTTCCATGTGTTTTGAATCCGAGGAAGGTAAAAAGGCAAGCCTTTGTTCAATTTAATCAGAAAGGCGTCGCAAGGTCGGGTTCATAATCTTGCCCCATGGGTTCTGATTACACAATCTCGGCTTTCTCAACAAAAATACATGAACCCTTCTAATACATTAAAAATGTCCCCAGGCCCGATCTGGATAAATTTACAGCCCCATCAAAATACAAAGCTTGTACATGTTGACTGATTGACACGTTTCTGACTTCGGAAGGATTGATTCCTTCGCTTGCCCCCAGGATTATCAGTTGAGGCATCGGTAATTATCCGTCCTATCGTATTCCTCAAGATTGTTCCTGGTGTATTGTTGAATCCAATTTTGCTCCCGCCTGGGGTACCTACGATTCCCTGCAAAAGTAAAGGAAATAATGAGTATGTGATCTAAGAAAGGCCGGTCCATGACTCCTATATTAGTCCAATTTTATTTTTTATTTTTATGAAAAATTAGAGAGGATTTTCTTAGAAAAACATGGGTGAATTCCTTCAAAAAATTTTCTTGCAGATTTTATAACTTAAGAATAATGTAACGAATTCCTTTGATATTTACCAAATTTCTCGAAAGAATTTCCTTTTTCATCAGAATGAATTTTCAAGGTAAATTTGATGAGAAAATTTTGGGTCTATTGAAGTGTTAAGGAAAAATATGACAAAATATTTCATTGGTCGATAAAATTTCCCTAAGGAATTTTTCCACATTTATTTATTTTTTCAAAAATGGATCACCAATTTAATTTTATTTTCTTTTAAAAAATGGCTATGATGTTAAGTTCGAAATTTAACCGACACCTACATGGATCGACCAAAAATAAATACAAGATGAAATTTAGAAAACTTACTTTCACCGTCAAAAATACCATGTAAGTCACATAGACATGCACATGAATCGTGAGTTTAATTCTTAACCTGTCTACTCTAAAGGCTGACAAATTGAAGCGAAAGACTTATGGCAAGGCGACAATCTCGCGCATATAATCAAGATTAGCCGTGACCCCTACGACGTAATCAGGATTAGCTTTGGTAATCTTACCAAGCATGAGACCTAACTTTTAAACTCATTTTTGAAAAGAGGTTCGGGATTGAATCTGTGCTAACTTTCGACGTGATCTCACGCCGAACGCTAAAACCAAATCACAATACCATTCTAAAACTAGTGGCCCAGGTCCGGCCACAGGACGTGTGTGATGTAGTGCTAAAGCGATTAAACATGCACAACAATTAAATGCAAACACCGCTTCAAAATGTGCGAAATTAAATAAACAATTTCAACACCAAACCTGCAAAACAAATGGTTAGTCAAACACTCCACCCCTTATAACTTCCATCTGCAAAACCATTTAACACCTAAAGAATGAGTCCCAAACAAGATCACCAGAAGCGAGATATCCATGAAATTTTATCGGCCTAAGTCTCCTAAGGATTTTAAAATTTCGAAAAAATTCAAGTACTCCAATTAGTGCCGTCTTTTTTCGAAAATTCAAAAATTCCAGTCCCGAGCGGAGTCTCCAAGCTGTCCCGACCCGAAAAATATTTATTTCAGGCAAACGGATTATTAGGTTAATTAAATTAACTAACCTAACGCGAACCCTCCCGAGCTCTACCAAATCGCGACTTTGGTTCAATATTTAACTTGCGAATATTTTCAATAGGAGTCGCCACTAATCGTTTTTGGTAGGTCGATTAGAAACCTAAGTAATCTAGCGGGAGAACTAAATTACTTCTACGAACTAGAGATTACGAGTTCGGGGACTTGGTTACACTAGTTGGTTAAAACTAATGCCTTTTCAGTACCTTAATTTCATGGATATCCTATTTTGGCAACTCAAGCTTGGTTAATCCTAAGGCTCTAATGAGATGCCCTTTTTGTGTTTTCACTTTTTAAATGGAGTGCATGGACATATGAATATAGCATACAAATATGACGTACTGATATGACATGCGTATACGAAGACGTATAAATACGACATATGACAAGACGTGCGTATATGACACTCGTACGCAGGTAAAGAATACAGGTATACGAGTACGAATATACGAGTACGAAAATGTACGAATACGACATACGTATACGAACATACGGATACGATATATGAATACAAATACGTACATGACATACGAATGACATACGTACGTGACATGCGTATGAATACAACATGCATAAGGGGATAGACGAATACGAATACGTACGTGACATGCAGGTACAAAGACGTACGAATACGATATACGCATACATGAACATACGTATGTAAAATGCATACATACACCATACAAATACGTGACATATATAGTGATATGCGTATATAAATATGTACGTTTCGATTTTGCCCATGAGGGGCAAAGTCGTCATTTTTCAAAATATCAGGATTGACCAATCAGAATGGCCCGTCTCCTGATTTTTGAGATTTTTGAAGACAATTTGTCTATGAGGGGATAAAACCCTCATTTTTGAAAAGTTTTGTTTTTGTTTTTTTGTTTTTTTTTTGTATTTTCATTGATTTTTTTTTAGATTTTGGATGTATTATAAAAGAATGCAAAATCACCCAAAGCAAACAAAGATGTGAAGAAAGAGCAGGTAAAGTAAGACTACCCTAAGGATAGTGAAAATAAAACCCGCAACTCGTCGGGTGAATAATTACAGACCAATTAAATAAAACCCGAGACATGATCGGGAATACAACAAAAATAGACCGGAATGGACATCGGTCAAACACCCGTCGCCAAGCCTCGTGGGTCGGGAGTACAACAAAATGGATCGGAATGGACATCGGTCATCCTCCAGTCTTCAAAGCATCGGGTCGAAAGCCAAATGAAAATAATGAATTATCTAATCGGACGTGCACAATCACTAATGAGTTAAGACAATTCAAACGCTCAATGAAAGTTTAACACGTGCTGATTAAACTTCATTGAGACCGTTTTCACATTTTCCAATACATTAACACAAAAAATACGAATTAAACCATACTGTCATGAACATTCTTAGGGAGAAAGCAGTAACCATAAAATACAAAAGAAATAATGAAATGTATGTAAAATTTCTGAGATTTTTTTATGTGGATGGGAAAATGTGTCGTTGACAACTTTCATGTTTTACAATCTTATTAAAGAGACACTCATTTTCGTGTAGAAAATGGTCTTTCATGAGAGCTCAGCAGTAAACAAACAAATTTCACAGAACAGACATACTTCAGGATTAAGCTCAAATGGACACTCAAATCTCAAAATTAATGCACCAAACTTTCCAGTCTACTAAACAAGACCCCAATGAACAACTTTCATTTTTTGTGAAGTTTCAAAAGAAGACTCTAAACATGAGATAACTACGAATCAATATGACGACGCAAAAAAAAAACACTCAGACTTCAAGGACACCAACAGAATTGCATGATTTCGTTAAATGCATTAAAAATATGAAACGTGCATGAATGTTTTTGTATATTTTATATGTTATGCATTAAGATCTTATGAACAAATGTCATGAAGAGGTCTTTATGAAACGAAGTCTAGAATAAACCATGGAAAATCATTTAGCATGAAAGGTCAGATCAGAAAAATTCGATCTCAAGTTCTGATCACCATATTTCCATATTCTGCTCTCAATTTCGGGACCTTTTTGACATAGCAAACGACGTCCATTTTTGCACCATAATATATCAAATCGAAGATCTCGAAGTCATCTACGAATGTTCAGTATATTTGTTTTTGAGATTTCGTCATCTAGACATGGAAAATCTAGTTACAAGACCACTGGGCATGCTGATCTGAAAATGAAAGTCTGTGAACTTGCATCTCAACATCAACCATCATCAATAAACATACAAGTTCAACACATCTATGGCATATACATCCAACTACAGCAGCAAATGATCACTGGTCACTCTCAAACTCCTCTCATTTAATCTCAAATAGTCATTCATTCGCATTCCTTGCCATAGATGCGACTACTAGGTTTGAGAAGACTACCTGTCGTGGTGTGGTGAGTTGTGTTGACGATGAACCCGAGACAATGGCGCGACGAAGGGAAAAATATTCCAGCCTCTTCCTCCCTTGCTCTCTGCGGTCGCTCTTCCTCTCTCTCCCTCTCGGTCAAGTTTTGCTCGTCTTTTCTTGTGTAATTCCAGCTCTCCCTTCCCTCTGCTGGTTCTCCTTCTCTCTTGTACGTGAGAAAAAACCCCAAAAACCCTCTGTGAAGTCTCCTCCCTCTATTCTCCCTCTCTCTCCCTCTTCTTTCCCCCGAAAGTCCCATTAGGCTTGGTCTGTTGATAATGATCCCCCCCCTTGTTTCCTTTTGCCGACACTCCCCTTTTTCTTATCTCTTCTTTTAGTCTATCGGCAACGTAATGCTCGGTTATCATTGACCGTTTGAGATTGGCCCACATAAGGATCATGCCGTGATCTCTCCACCTCATCAAGCATATGATGGCTGGCACCTCTCAATGCAATTGTACAAGTCTGACCCATTTCACATCCAAAGGAGTGAATCCATTTGCCTCACCAATCATGATTCCTTCGATTACTTTACAGCGGTTGAGCTTAGCTGACCCCGAATTGTCGAAGGTTGATGCGATCTCACCACTTGTGACTAGACCAAGTCGCTCAACTCCTTCGAAATCTGCGTGCTCAATCATAAGTATTCCAGCCTCTGCGAATAGTTCTTTAAGGCAGTTCCATATCAATTGTCTATTGATGAAGTAATTGGTTCCATGAGCTGTAATCTTCTGAACCTTTTTCCTCATTTTTGATGATGAAGAGGATACTCCAAGATTTTGTCGGGAGTTGCCAATTTCAAAGCATACCGTAGAATGAAATCCATTCACATCAGAAACGGGGGTCCTTAGACTTCTTGAGACCAGGCCACTTTCATTGCAATCGGTACCAATTAATTTTTTTTTCGTCCCCATTCTCTACCGAAGCTAATTTAGTGGCTGGTGCCCTTTTGTCTTTGAGTATCATCACCAGAATTATTTAAATGCTGAAGCTCCTTTTCTTTCGATTGAGTGGAGTCCCTCTTTGTGCTTTCGGTGTGTTGTCCCCTAGAAGAAAATCATGGTGGCTCCTTTTGACCCTTCAAAGTGTCGGCCATCATGAGGTGAAGACAAGGGAAGAAACAGGAGCAGAAAGGCATTGTGCAGCACCATTGGGCATGAGATAATTGAATCGGGGACTTCTACTTTCACTATGCTTTGACTTCTTCCAACTGGATGGTGACTCCTTTTTAATTGCCCATCAAACCGAAATCGAGCTTAGACAGTGTGGAGGCATACAAACTGTCGCCAAGACCCAAGGACCATTGATCATTTGCGGGATGCTGGTACACCATCTCCACTATCTTCAGACTCTTTTTTTTTATCAATTCCCCCGTCTCCCCACCATCTCCACTCAATATTGTCCCCCTGTTCTTTTTTAAAAGAAAATTTTACTTTTTCCTGACCAGGTCTTCCCTTTCACTATCTCTCCCCTTCGACATCGGTGCGCCAACCACCATTCTTGAAGACCTCTCTTTTTCCTCTACCTCCTCACGGGTCTTTTCTTCCTTTCTGCCCGTGGACGCCCCCATGGCTTTCTTCTCCTTCATTTTAATATTCACCGAAAGCGTAACCATCCCATTTCGTCTTCCGCCCACGTTCCTTTTCTCTTCTTTCCAATCACTCGTGGTCAGACGTCTCTCAAATATGGCTGTCGGACGATAGCTCGGTCCTTGGATGACGGACAAACACTAATGGAAATCGGCGTTTGTCGTCTCTGCTCTTGTAATGAGGACAGGAATTTGGAAGGGTCTTGGTCTTCAAACGTGGCAAGATATGGCTCCCACCACTTGTCTCTCTCAATCTCCACCTTCCAATTCACATTTCAGGATCCATGATCATATTACTTCTCATTGTATTTTATCCGGCTGAACGTGTCCAGGATGATTGGGGCCGTGGGAAAGTTTGCTAATCGCCTGAACACCTGCAAAAATAAACTTGAGTACAGCAGAGTCAACCAAGACACAGACTTATTAGTGCAGACTTTCGTTGGCGTTCGACGAATCAGAACATCTCGTCGTTGGGGGTTTCACGGGCAATCTCAGTTATCTTCAGTATGGGGGCAATAGCTTTACTCAGGTACTGGATCAAAGAGCCTCAGCAGCTCGTTCGATTGGCGTTGTTGGTGACTTCTTATAGGACTCATCTCGTTGGGTGTTGGCTTGCAGTGCTCACTAGAAAAACCCGTAAAATAAATCAGCCAATATGACAAGACCGGCGATGGTCGCTCGTGATAAACTCCATAGATTGCTAGGTGTTGTGGAGAGATGCTTTGTTCGTGTAGATCTTAGATGAAAACTCCCCGTTAAGCCAATCGTCGCAGGAGCTGGACCCGGTATTCTTTGGATTCGAATATTCTTGGGATTAACACTAAAAACATGGTCCAATAATTGAGTGCAGATTTAGCAATGAACTAGCCACTGTGGGAATTATCAGCTAGACAGAAGTTGGCCTTAACATGCATGAGACATTAGGTTGACGTGAAGCGGCCTCTTTCGCCAAACATCCCTCTTGATTCGTATGGCAGAGTTGGGCAACAATTTGCGCGAGGGAAACATTCAATCAAGTAGCGGCTGTGTGGCTATTCAATAGAAAATTTGAACTATCAGAGAAAAATTTCAAGACTCCAGAAGTGGAAGAATCGAAAACTATAAAACTGAAATGAATTTTCTATATATATATATATATATTTTTTAGTTAACCTAAAAATGAGATTAACAAAGTAATTCCCAATTTCTGATTAATTTTTGCAATTTTTTTAGCCAAAATTAAGAGAAAATTAAAATAAAAATACCGACTATATATATTTTTTATTTTTGTGGCATCAAATGCAATTTTATTTTCAAATATTTTCCTAATTTTTGAAAAATATTAAAAAAATACGAAAAATGTGAAAAATTATTATTATTATTTTTTGTCAAAATTGGTTCCCTAGGCTTGGCCAAGGTTCCCAAACTTGATTTTTTTTAATTTGTTTTAATTTTACGAATTTTTATGGATTTTCTATTAGTTTTCGAAAATAAAAATGCTGAAAAATACCAAAAATATGGAAAATCATTTTTTAGTCAAAATTGGCTCCCTAGGCTTGGCTAAGATCGCCAAAGTTGATTTTTCAATTTTATGAATTTTTATGGATTTTCTATTAATTTTAAAAGAGGAAAGATGATTAAAAATCAGGTGTCAACACATTCCGATTTGGATCAAAACTTGTTCAGAGAGGATCAAATGTCACAACTCTTTGCATTTTCTTAGGTTAAGTAGATTAAGATTCATGTGTCATCTCGTCTTTGAAATGAACCTCTATCGAGCTTCCTTTCAAAGAGGGGCAGCTGTTGACACTTGATTTTTAATCATCTTTTCTCTTTTGAAATTAATACAAAAATCCATAAAAATTCATAAAATTAAAAAATCAACTTTGGAGACCTTGGCCAAGCCTAGAAAACCAATTTTGACCAAAAAATAATTTTTCATATTTTTATTTTCGAACATTCATAAAAAAAATCAAGAAAAAATGAGAAAATTACAAAATCAACTTTGAAAGCCTTGGCCAAGCTTGGGCAATCATTTTTTTTAAATATATTTTTTTAGAAATTAGGAAAATATTTAATAAATAATAGCATTTGAGGCCACAAAAATACATCAAAATAGTCAATATTTTGCTATTAAATCCCTTTTCATGTTGGCCATCGCAAATTTAAAAAATCGAATTCGAGGTCGTGTATTCCTTCATGAGCATAATCTCGAATCGGGCCTAAAAAATTCAACTTGAGTCAATTTATTTTCATTTTTCACTTTTAAGAGTTGTGATATTGTTCTCTAATATTTCAAATTTTCATCTTGACCCAATTATACTCAGAATGACTCAATTTTACAAAAAAGGGCTTTAATTAAATTTTGCATTATTTTCAATAGCAAGAAATAAGCTTAAATTCAACATGCGGTAGGTGTGTCCAAAATTGTGAGGAGATTTGGACTTAAAGAAATATTTCTCCAGGGATTGAATTGCAAATACTTAAAATCTCATGGACTAGAGTACAAATATCAAACACTTGAAGGATTATTTTGTAAATAACAAAAAGAAGAGTTAGTGGAGAAATTAGAATAGAGAAGGGAATATGGAGAAGAGAAGATGGAGAAGAGGAGATGTAAAAGATAAGATAAAGAAAATAAGATGAGAATAGAGAATGAAAGATGGAGATGAAGAAGAGTTAGTAGAATGGGAGATAGATATGGAGAAGGGATGAGTTAGTGAAGAAATTAGAATGTGAGATAGAGATGGAAAAAGGAAGATGAAAATGAAGAAGAGTTAGTGGAAGAATTAGAATGGGAGATAGAGTTAATGGAAAAATTAGAATGTGAGATGGATGAATAAGCTATAAAAGGAGGAATAAGTGAGTTTGGGAGGGGGAATTTTTTTGGAGAGAAAATTTTGAATGTTTGAGAAAATTTTGGGAGATCGAAGAGAAATTTGAGAGAAAGAAAATACCAAAAGAGAGAAAGAAAATTTTGAAGATGATGGGAGTTTAAAGTTTAGAGTTATTATCACCAATTCCTTCATCGATCAACATAAATCAAGAGTTCATCCTTGTCAACGAGCAAGCAAATTCGACTTAAGTATTTTTATTTATTCATTTATTTGCGGTTTTAGTCTCAAATTAGCACAAATTGTATACACTTTCTCCATCTCCCTTTTTCCCATATTTTATGGTAGGTAAAAAAAAGAGACAACTTCGTATCAACGATAAATTCCATGGAGGTGCAAAATGGGCCCAAACAAATTCCAAGGTGCCCATCAAATTTTAAGCCGGCCCTCAACGGATTTTAGTTCAAATTGTTGAAACAATTTGTTGTATTTTATTTTAAAGAACTAAAACCCCAGAATGGAGAGGCAAAGCGCATCTACTGGAGGTTGTTTATTTCCTGCAATTTAAATTCCTGCACCTTCAAACCCCAAAGGGAAGAGCCAAGCCAATGCTAGGCCGCCCATTGGAGGTTTTTACTTACTGCAATTTAAATTCATGCCCCATTAAACCTCAAAGGGAAGAGCCAAGCCAATGCTAGGCCGTCCATTAGAGGTTTTTACTTACTGCAATTGAAATTCATGCACTATCAAACCCTAAAGGGAAGAGCCAAGCCAATACTAGGCCGCCCATTGGAGGTTTTTACTTACCGTTATTTAAATTCCCACAATTTAATTCCTGCACCATTAAACCCCAAAGGGAAGAGCCAAGTCAAGGCTGGGCCATCCAATGGAGGTCTTTATTTACTGTCATTGACTTCCTGCCGTTTAATTTTTGAATCATCAGACCCCAAAGTGAGTAGACTGTAAAACTGCACATAAGTCGTTAACACACTTCCTCTTTCAACTTCAGGGAATTTTTAACACTTTGAAAATAAAAAAAAATACCACCCATGCATCCCATTTAAAAAGTAAAAACACAAAGAGAGAATACTCCACTAGAGTCTTAGGAATAAACCAAGCCTGAATTGTCCAATTCGGATGTCCATGAAATTAAGGTACCAAAAGGGTATTAGTTTTAATTAACTAGTGTAACCAAGTCCCCGAACTCATAATCTCTGGTTCGTAGAAATAAATTAGTTCTCCCGCTAATTTATTTAGGTTTCTAATCGACCTACCAAGAACGATTAGTGGCGACTCCAAACCTTAAAATCATTTAAATAAAAAACCAAAGTTGCGATTCGGTAGGGTTTGGGAGGGTCTGCGTTAGGTTAGTTAATCTAATTAACCTAATAATCTGTTCACCCGATCGAAAAAAAATTCCTAGGATCGCGACACTCCCTCACCTACTACTAACTCCCATGACCTTTTGTCTTCTTCTCATAATGACTCATAAACTCCCTCTCTGTCTCTTCATTTCCTCCTCCCCTATTCGATTAAGAGACTCTTCATCTCACTCTCTCCATCATTGATCTCTCTCTATATTTTCGGCCAAAAATACTCCATGCCAAGAGAGAGCCCGTCTTCTCGAATTTCAGTGCACGTCCGATTTGAAATCGCTCATTCGAGCTCATCCAAAGTCCAAATCAATTCCCGTTTTCTCCTATGCAATCATAAAACCTTGGAATTCATGGATCTAAAGATAGGTTGGCTAGAAATTTGCTAAATTTTCATAGATCAGTGCTGAATAGAGGCTAGCCATGGGGAGTCAAGCTCCACCGCCGATGCTTCGGCACCTCCGTACCCCTCACTCACCTCGTTCTCATTCTTTCCTAGGTCTAGACGACACCTTGGACCACTTAATCTCTCAAGCTCTGCCCTAAGACCATCGCCACCTTCGAGATCAACTGTAACGTTTGTGAGAACTCGATTGTCCAATATCAGAATTCGTTTCATGGCCTAATCCATTAAACATTGACTTTAGTAAATGCTCAGACCAAAGAGTGGCTGTTTAGAATATACGTGTATCGACTGATCAGGTTCATATACTTTAAAGTCCCAATTAGCCTTTTCCCTTCGATTAGTCATATCAGAGTAGCTAATTTCGAGTGAAATTCAACTAGAGCGCGTTAATGAAATACATCTGTTCTTTATTATAGAGTCCTGATAATTGGATGAATTTCCATAATGTCACATGTAAGGATCTGATCATCTTCATGATGGCCAACCATCCTACAGAGGTAGTACGAGACATGATCTAAGGGACAACCCTTGCCCCCAAACTTCTTTGAGAACATTATCAACTAGTTGGGTGGATAAAAGGCATACTTTCCCCCTCGGGCGATAATTGCTCTCAGGCCAGGTTCTTAGACTGTCCCTCTAAGTCGACTAGTCTCCGATTCTGCCATTCGATGGTCTTTCTTAGTTCCAGCATCTGATACTTCTCCTCTATGGGTGGCATACGAGTATTTGCTGCTTTCCTCGACAACTCAATTATCGTAAAGACCATGCGGTTCATGCTTCTTTCTAGGTTGGTGAGTCACTCATGAGTTTCCAAACTATATTCCTCCCTCACGGGATCAATGTGACTCGAGGTTGCTTCGTCAATTGCACCAACTAATTCTTCTTCATTAACGAGGTTATCCATACAGCCATAACTATCAGGGACTATTTCTTCAGTTTTAACGAAGAAGCTTGGCGGGACGAAGTAAAGCACTCGGTAGTGATAGCCTCCGTTGTCCTGGCTCAGAGTATCCACAATGTAACCTCTTCTAAGGGCCTCCTGTAAAAATTTCTTTTCAACCTCATGTGCCCTCTTACGTCGAATCTCTTCGTCGGAATCTCTAGCAATATGATTGCTGCTTAGCGTGTACTTGAAGGGGATCCTCCACGAGCCCCCCTCGTGAACTTCCAACCTAAATTCGTCAGAGGATAGGTTAACCCTCGAATATGTGCCATTCACCATGGAGCCATCCATTTGGTCTAGAATCCCTAGAGCGACCATTTTAGCCAAACATTCTATCTTTTCCTCTCTTAAGGCTTCCTTCTTAGCGGGGCATATAGCGGCTAACTCTAACACCTCTTGCAGCTTAGTCATATCGACTATGAATTCCAACTCGTCCATATTTTTCTCGTCCTATATGGCGTTCACTCTCTCATAATCTGGCAATGGATTTTGCTACACATTCGATTCTGTATTATCAAACTCTAGCACCCGTCCATCTATTAGTGTCTGCACCTTATATTTAAGAACGAGACAATTATCCACGCTATGCCCTTTTTCGCCCATATGATAGGTGCATGATTAGCTCTCATCAAACATCGGGAATCTTGGTGGATTCAGTTTCGGGGGTTCCTTAGCGACCAAGCGCACTTTAAGCAGCATAGGCAACAACTTTGATAGCGGATGAGGTAATGGACAGTATGGTTCTTCTCTTAGCTTCGAACTTCTTTGGAGCTGGCCCTGACGTACCACCCTAAACAAGGGTGGATTCTGAAAACTTCTTTGATCTCGGGGGGTTCGGTACAAAGGCAACATCGCTTGCATTCTCTCTTTTCCTTATGGTCGAATACTGCCGTTTGAATGACGGCTCTGGTACACGCTTTTCCCTTAAGACTCGCTCATATCGCTTGGCCACCTTAATGAGGTGCGCAAAAGTTTGACACCCTAAGGTGTTCAGCTTTTCAAAGTACTCGAGTGGTAGTGTCTTCAAAAACAAATCAACCAACTCCTCCTCCGGAATGGCCGGTTTAACCTGAGTAGCTGTCGCTCGCCATCTCTAGGTGAAAGTACGTGTCGACTCATTTTTCCCTTTCGGGGTTCTCAATAGATCCTCCCTAGTAGGCACTGTGGCCGTGTTGAACTTGTATTGGTGCAGAAATTCCTCTGCCAGATCCTCCCAACTATCGTATTCCTCTATGTCCAGCTCAATAAACCATGCCAAAGCTGCTTTAGCCAAGCTTTCTTGGAATGTATTTATCAGCAACGGGACATAATCAGAGTAATGTGCCATTTTACGCAAGTAATACTTCAGATGAGCCTAGGGACATCCTGTCCCATCATACTTTCTCATGAACTCTGGCTCTTTATATCCAGCTGGGACTTCTATCTTGGTGAATGACGAGATCTTATCAAATCGAGCCTACTCATAACCTTGGCTACTCAGACACTCTTCAATCTTTGCCAACCTTTTTGCGCCCTCCTCAACCTTAGCCGCGGATTTCTCCTTCTTTTCTTTTTCCAGATCAATCATGACCAGACTAGCCTTAGGGGGTACTTCCTTCTCGGGTTCAATACTAGCGGTCTTATTGATATCTGAGTCAGTAGACGTTCTGGGATGTACGAACAGATTAACCTCAGGCACTTGAAGGAACTTTCCCTATGTAGCGGTCATCAACGCCTTCATTTCTGACATCATGGCAGCTATCATGTTTATTAGGTTCTCGAGATTGGCCACTCTTGGAGTTAGTTCTTCGTGCTCCATTATCAATTTTCTCATTTTACTATGAGTTCTATGACTACCATGTTTCAAGAATAGTAAGTCAGGCTCCTGTGAGTAGTGAGAGAAAGCATAGAAATCTAAAACATCCTCAATGCTATGTTTATATGCGGTTAATGTGAGGAAAGACTCAACGATGAGCCTTACCCTTATGTCAATTGTCTTTCTACTCATTAAACGCGAATAAGCATACTATTAAGAAGGTGTATAACCCATGGTAATCATTTACTTAAGAAAACCATGATGAATGAATGCTTATAAAAATGTCATGAGTTTATTACAACTGAAGTCTCTCATAAATGTCTAAGAAATGACAAAATCAACATATCAAAACTAGATAGGGACATCATCTATGTAATCCGGATGCGCTTGAAGGCTAAGGCATCTTCAATAATCCCTGATCCCTCCGTGTCCCACATATGTAGATCTTCGTCCTCCTTAGCTAGCGGTGGTCCTATGTTTTCTGGTACATATGGCTCCACTCCAAGCGGGAGTGGGACAATGTAATCAAGTATATATAGCTCCACCATGGACTGTCGGTACTCCTTGAACAGCTTGATGTATTCCTTGGATGTATAATGAACGTTCATCTCCTCGTCTAGGTAATTTGGCCACTATAATTCTTCAAGGAGTGGACTATGAGGTCAATCTTGGTTTGATACAATATCTTGGTCTCCTTGGTGAGCTCACCTTATGGTAAGTCGAAGGCGAAAATCCTTAGACAAATTGCTGGCGGGACCTCCTGTGGCATACCAAACTGTCTCATCACCCTGATCGGATAATAAGCAATCCCACCTTGTGTAACCCAGTAGAGGGATGGGATTCCCATCCATTCTAGTAATGTGGGCCTTTAAGGTCCTAGGCTAGGTTAAGCGCCAGCGCAACTGTTTCAGTTCTAAGTCTCCTAGTAGCTTCATCCACTCTTTGAATGATCGTTTGTTGATATAGGCTTGACACTTCAAAAAGAACTCAAGTGGGTGAATATGTCAGTTGATCTCATAACATCTAACGCGGAGGTTAAAGGTTTTGATATGTTATGCGAACCACATGTAGAGAAGACCATTGGAGACTCGGAAGGTATTCCTTTGGGTAGATTGGAAATGGCTCAAGGAGAGGAAAGTTTCAACTAAGATCATATAGGAGTAGTTCCAGCGGTAACATGCTTTAGCGATGTGGACCATGGAGGGGTCAAATGTGGTTCTAAAAGTAGGGAATAGGATGAATGCAAAAAAGGCTAGAATGAATACTCTAGTTGATTTAAAACTAGCTTCGATTGGGAGGGATGAATAGTTGTTGTAGAGGAATGAGCGGGTAAATTTGCCAAAGTTGGACTTGAGGATTTTCTCAATCTCTGTGGTCTTAAGACGAAAGAGTTTGGACAAGGCTATGGTGGAATCCTTCCCCAGTAGCGGTTGTACAATGTGCTCATCAAACTCTACCCCAATGATGGCTGTATATTCCTCCAGGGTAGGTATAATCTCCAGTTCTCAGATGTCAAAGGTCAATGTTTCTGAATCCTAAAATCTCGCCAAGGCATGAATAAGAACGGGTTAATAATCCACCTTAATGAGTGTTGACACCTAAATTTTTTATTTCCCTCATTTAACCATTTACTTTATAAAAAAACGAGAGACTATTAGTCTCTAACCAAAAAATATTTAAATTATTTTAGTATAATTTCGTATGCATTAATTTAATTTTCTGCATAGCATTTGCTGTTGTTTAGACGGTTCATCGAAGCGTTTCTTTCGCCTGGATTGGTCAAGATATATTTGGGATTTACTCACAATTCGTGATGGAATTTTCCCACTAAGTGTTCTCCGTGACATCTTCACGGTGATCCAGTTAGGTCAAGTATCAATAACTTGAATCGAAAAGTCAACCAATGCAGAGATTCCTCACGCAAGCAGTCCAATAAACGGTATACCCGAGCTCTCCTCGTCAAAAAAGGCCGCCACTGTGAGCACCCCCCATGCGCATGACCGAGTGGCGGGGAGCACCGAAAAAGAAGATCATCATTCACCATCATCATATGGATAGTGTGAGATTTTGTGGGACCACTGCCAACTATTCCAAAAGCTTAAGCTGTTGGATGAGGGCGTGGTTTAATATTTAATTACTCTAACACTCCCCCTCACGCTTAGTCTGGTCTTTTTGCCTAGTACTAAGCGTGGACATATATTATTGGGGAGGCAAATAGGGGCCTGGAAGGATTTGAACTCAGGACCTCCTGCTCTGATACCATGTGAGATTTTGTGGGACCACTGCCAACTATTCCAAAAGCTTAAGCTGTTGGATGAGGGCGTGGTTTAATATTTAATTACTCTAACAGATAGCACCCTTAAAGAAATAAAAAAAATATCGTCATAGGATCCCCAGTTAATCCTCGGATCACGGAGGGAGACCAACTTTTTCAAGGGAGAGAACACCAAAACCATCAACAGATTTTTTGATTCTCTCTATCAAGTTTTCGGGAGATTGGTAGTTCAGTCGACACCCAACAATCCTGGAAACGACCATATGGTGTCAATTTTTTGCTAGCAAGAGTAGAATCTTAGATCACCTCCATTACAACTGTCCAAGGGAAAATACTTTGAATATCAGGCTTTTGCTCTTGAGTCCCAGCGATAAGCTGCAAAAAAAAAAATAGGACAAAGGGAATGAGCAGAAGACAAATACTTTCGGTGGAGGTGGACTAAAAGAGAAGAGTGGAAAAGAAGAAGAGACGGGGGGCTCGGGAGAAAATAGTAGTGAGCATTCCATCCATGGGAGGAGGCAAAAAAAATTTCGATGAGGGAAAAGAGGGGAAGATTAGATGGAGGAGGGTTAGGGGGTCATTCTTTTGGGGGAGGAGAAAAATAGTCAGGAATGGAAGGAACTGGGGGACTCATCTCGAAAAAACTGGAGAACGTTCCTCTATTTGCTCGCCATCGTTCTCTTTGGGGGTCTAACCTTACCATCATTGAAATATTGGAGAATCGGCCACACTTCACATATAAATCCATGATCAAACCTATAGGGGAGTTTTTTTTTTTTTATCTACTAGACCCTAGGCCCATCTTCACATGCAACAGAGGAAAGTGTTTCTTCATCCCGGATGAACCAACCTGCTAATCTCTTTCCTATCTCTCCTACTTATCTGGATATGCACGAGAGAGAGCGGTGGCCTTCGAAGTGAAATGTGAAGCCTGAGAAAAATACTCCAAGCTCCGTATTTGGGAGGTCGAGAACATCTCCAGCAGCAGCGATGAGAACGATGACCATGATGATTCCGAAGTATCAAAACTCATGCTGGGTTGGCACACCGTCTACACCACCGACGACCCGAGGTTGCCCTTCACTGAGCTGAGTGCGAGAACTCAGCTCTTGACCAAGCTCAACGAACTACAAAAGTACGACGGTGAGAATCTGAGCGTCACCTTCATCGACCATGGCTTCGACGCGAACCTATCCATCTTGGCTGCATTTGACATTGTTGAGAATGGAGTGTGGGAGATCCCATCTCGGCCTTCGTCTTCAGGTTGGCCCAGGTAGGAAAGAAGGTGTTTGCCGAGCGGTGCAAGAGGTACTAGAATCTTAGGTTCCTACATGTCAGGAACACCACAGACCTCATCCCCTCTACCTGAGCAAGCTTCCGAGGTATGTGTAATGGGGATCGAGCTCGAGATCGACACGAGGAAGTCACCATACCTAAAGGACTCAAAGAACCTGAGCGATTGACGCAGCCTGCAATCAATGCTGCATATCATGGCGGTCAAGAACAGCAAGGGCGAGAAGTTTAAGCTGATAGAACCGAGCTTGGAGAAGATGAGAAATGGAGAACTGGAACCTGGGGAATATGTTGTCGGTGGAAAGGAGCAAGGACGCGGTGAAGTTCAAGCTTCGAGCGTGCAAGACCTGTGAGAAGATGACTTTGCTTCCTAGCCAATAAAGTTGATAGCAAGAGACGTTCACTTCTAGTTTTTGAAGTCTTATTTTCTTGCCAGTGTCTTGAGGTTGTCTTGGTTGACCTGGATTTGGTTATTAATTCTTATGCTTTGAGGCAAATATGGCTTATGTTGAATGATGCAATATGCGTCGAATCTTGGCCTTTCCTTCCGACGTGGCCATCCTACAGTGTCACCAGAATCATCAGAATGGCCGTCTTCTGGTACTTCGCCTCCAGGTTCTTCTTCCCCTAAGGAGCCCTCTGATCCTTCCATGCTCACGTCCAATCTCCTCTAGAAAGGTGAATCCTTGGATATATGGGTGTAACTCTTCGAACACGAGAATTTCAATGACCTCGTTAGTGAAGGCGCGCTCGTTTGGCATGGGACCACGATCCCTACGCAGTGGGGACTGCACAGTACTCGCTTTCTTTCCTTGATCTATCATCCTTCCAAGGCTCTGAAGCATAATCGGAGTCTCTACACTCATGTCTTCTTTGTAGAATCAGGCTACCCTCCTGTCCCAAGTGATCCCATGTACTAGCCGCTTTCCACTTTCAGGAAGACACGCCCTATTGTGATACACTTACCCAAGTCAAAGGCAGATAAAAAAAAGGTGCTTGAGGGGTGGTCAAGGAGAATTTGATGGAGCTGGAGGTATCTCTCGAGTTATTGAAGAAGATGAGAATGGGGACCCTATAGGATGCCAAATGTCACAATTAATCTCATTAAGGACTTCACGCAATATCCTCGCAATGTTGCACTGCTAAAAGTTGCTCCTTACTTGAATGTGGAACCAACCACGAGAAGTTATTATCCAACTATGTTCTTCAATGAATTTAGATTGCTTAGAAACAAGTTGGTACTCATTAATGAGATGGTGGATGAGGTGCCACTAAATCTGGTGGTGGTCCAATCAGCATGACGAAGTGGCAACTATTTTTACAAATTGATCAATCATTTCAAGTCCATCGCAACTGTGGAAGTATGCCCGAGGTGGGTAGCCTTGGCCTCGATGAGCTCTTGAGCTCTCATGGCCTAGTGTTCGCAGTCCGCACATTCTAGCACCACCAACATGCGTAGATTCTGTCTCTGAAAGAAGTGGTTGCTGGTGAGATGGCTCGTTTGCTAGAACAGGAAAAGTGTTTGTCGAGGAAGAAAGACCAACCAAATGGCAGATATCTCAGCTTCCAAATGGTTCTATGTACTGCTATTGCGTGCTACTCTATCATTGATACATTGCAGCAATGTCACTTATAGTGGCAAAGCTCTCATCGTCAATGGTCAGAGGAGGTTTCTTTTCTTTGGTTCCATTCATTACCCCAGAAGCACCCCTCAGATATGGGAATGTCTTGCGCAGAAGGCAAAATAGGGTGGTTTGGATGTTGTGGACACCTATGTGCTTTAGAATGTTCACGAGCCTTCTCCTGGCGATTATAATTTTGAGGGGCGATACAATTTGGCTTAGTTCACAAAGATTGTCCAGAAAGCTGTCTTATTCGTCCATCTCCGCATTGGGCCTTATTGCAGAATGGAATTTCGGTGGATTATTTGCATGGTTGACGTTTGTTCGGGGCATCAGCTTTAGAACAGACAATGAGCCTTCAAGTCCGTGATGCAAAAAAAATTCACTCACGATATTGTCTAAATGATGAAGAGTGAAAGCCTGTTTCACTCTCAAAGAAGCCCCATTTTCCTATCTCAAATTGAGACGAGTATGGGCCATAACGTGAGGCTTTGGGAACGACAGGTAATACTTACATGAATTGGGTTGCAAAAACGATTGTAGGAATAGACACATGAGTGCCTTGGGTTATGTGCAAGGAAAACGACGCTCCTTGCCCTATGATAAACACGTGCAAGGGCTTCCCTTTGGATAAGTTATTGGTGTTCTTGACGCCCTATTGCGTGGTGGTGAGGAACCCCGACTTCTGCTGCAACCTTAGGTTCAAACTATGCAGGCATTGGTGCTTGATGTGTTGCTCATGTTCCTTGATTTGCTCGAAAGAAGCTTTAACTCGCGGGATAGATTGCAAATTGCCTGTCGTTGCCGAAGCTACTGAAGAGGTAAGTTCTCTAAAGATGTACTCGATTAATCGTTATCACTCGTTTTACGCCCAATTGTAATTTGCACGTTACATTTCTTGATGATGTTATGTATTAGTTCACTAAGATATCTGTTCCGAATAGGAGGAAGTTCGTACAGCTCATCTTAATGTTTGCTTGCACGGTATAATGTACTCAACGACACTCGAGCTCGAGTAGCTCGTTGTTGACTTGTTCTCATAGTGGTTATCCAAAGTAGTCGCAAAATTAAACGTATAATTGTTGGAATGCTCTATCGAGTGTCTAATGTATTTAGTTAGAATTTATAAAATATGTATTAAAAAATGAATATATATATATTTAAAAAACGAAATAAAAAAATCCAAAAATTGAAAAATTGATAAAAATAAAAATATGTATTCTATTTTTAATGGTTTTCCTTCTTAATTTTTTCAAAATGACAATTTTGCCCTTAATGGGAAAATTGTCTCGAAAAATCATGAAAAATCTCAAAAATTAGGAAACGGGCCATTTTGACTGGCCAATCCTAATTTTGGTGAATTTATTTCCTGATGTTTCCAAAAATGACGATTTTGCCCCTTATGGGCAAATTGTCTTGAACAATTCTAAGAAATTCTGAAAAATCTCAAAAATTAGGAAACGGGCCATTTCGACTGATCAATCCTATTTTTAATGAGTTTCCTTCCTAATTTTTTCAAAATGATGATTTTGCCCCTTATGGGTAAATTGTCTCGAAATATTCAAAAAAATTCAAAAAAATCTCAAAAATTAGGAAACGAGCCATTTCGACTGGCCAATCCTATTTTTGATGAATTTCTTTCCATATTTTTTTTTCAAAATGATGATTTTGCCCCTTGTGGGTGAATTGTCTCGAAATATTCTGAAAAATTCTCAAAAAATCTCAAGAATCAGGAAACGAGCCATTTCGACTGGCCAATCCTATTTTTGATGATTTGACTTCGTGATATTTTTAAAATGATGATTTTTTCTTGATGGGTAAATTGTCTTGAAAGATCCCAAAAAATTCTCAAAAATTTCAAAAACTAGGAAGTGGGCCATTTTGACTGTCCAATGCTATTTTTGTATGATTCCCTTCCTAATCTTTTCAAAATGACGATTTTGCCCCTATGGGTAAATTGTCTCAGAAAATTTCAAAACAATTCTCATAAATTGTGGAAAGTAAGGAATGATCACATTCAACTGGTTTGACCTGTTCTCACTTTCCGATCCTGGAAAATGACCAATTTACCCTTCTGATCAGTTTGACCTAAATCTTTCTTAGTCACTCCAAATGATTTTTCATGAAATTGGTACCGAAAGGGCGTTAGAGTAATCTAACGTAACCAAGTCCCCGAACTCATAATCTCTGGTTCGCAGAAATAAATTAGTTCTCCCGCTAATTTATTTAGGTTTCTAATCGACCTACTAATAATGATTAGTGGCGACTCTAAATATTAAAATCATTTAAATAAAAAAACCAAAGTTGCAATTCGGCAGGGCTTGGGAGGGTTCGTGTTAGTTTAGTTAATCTAATTAATCTAATAATCCGTTCACCTAAAAATTTCTTTCGGGTCGTGACAGCTTGGCAACTCCGCTGGGGATTTGTTTTTAATTTTTGAAAATTTCAGAACTTAGAGGACTTATGCCAGAAAAAATTTCATGAAAACTCATTTGGTTTGACAATTGGTTGGATTCTAATCTTTAGGTGTTAAATGGTCTTGCAGATGGGAGTTATAAGGGGTGGAGTGTTTGACTAACCCTTTATTTTGCAAATTGGTGTTGGAATTGTTTGCTTAAATTTTGCACATTATTGATGCGGTGTTTGCATTTAAATGTTGTTCATGTGTTTACAGTTTTAGCACTACACTACACACAACCCATGACCAGACTTGGGTCACACCAATAGTTTTAAGATGGTATTTTGATGGTTCTCTAACCTTGGCGGTAAGACTTCGCTAAAGGTTATTCCATCTGGATCCCGAAATTTTTTTTCAAAAAATGGCTCAAGGGTCGTTCTCATGTACGTGAGGCTACGATGCATGGGCGTTGCCCTTGTCGAGTGAACCATGTCGAAGTAATTGGACCTGAGTCATGACTATTGTACGCGAGGCTATGACTAGTCATGATGAATGTGCGCGAGACTACGACCCGTCGTTCCGTCCATTACTTCATTTTGCCAAACCTTTAGGATAGTTACACTAAGGTTTAAACTCATGAATTATGTGCATGTCTATGTGATTGGTATGTCTTCAAGGTGAAGTAAGTTCTCTAACTTTATCTTGTATTTATTTTCGGTCGGTTCATGATAGGTGTCGGTCGAATTTTGAACTTAACATCATGGTCATTTTTTCAAAAGAAAATAAAAACCAAATATCTTCCATTTTTGAAAAAATGAATGTGGAAAAATCCCTTCAGGGAATTTTGTTAATAAATAAAGAATTTTTTCATATCTTTTCTGCTTCAATAGAAATGAGATTTTCTTGACAAATTTACCCCTGCAAATTGATTTTGATAAAAGAGGAAAATTTCATCGAAAAATTTGTTAAACGTCAAGAGATTTTATTACATTTTTCAAATTATAAAAATCTGCAAGAAAATTCTTTCTGGGAAATTTGTCCATGTCTTCCTAAGAAACTTTTGTCTGATTTCACCACAAAAATTGAAAAACAAAATTGGACTAATCTAGGAGTCATGGACCGACCTCTCTTGGATCACATATTTATTATTTCCTTCACTTTTGCAGGGAATCACAGGTACCCCGGGCAGGAACAAAATTGGGAACAACAATATGCCAGAGATAATCATGAAGAATATGAAATAACAGAAAAATGCCGACACTTTAACCGTTAATCCTCGGGGCAAGCGAAGAGGTCGATCCTCCCGGAGTAAAAAACGTGTCAATTAGTGAGAACGTATGGGCCATGTATTTTGATGGGGGTGGTGAACGTATCTAGATTAAGCATGGGGACATTTTTGATATATTGATGGGTTCCTGTACTTTTTTGAGAAAAGTATATACTGTGTAGTCAGAACCCATGAAACAAGTATGTTAATCCAACCCTACGACGTCTTTCTGATTAAATCCACCAAAGCCCTACGTTTTAGCTGATTTGGATTCGAACCACGTGGAGGACTTTGGGGGACCGGTGTTTTATTGCAAAGCATGGCCCACAGGCATTTCTCCCAATGTTACAGGCGACCGACACCAATAAGTGGACACCGAAAAAGACTAAACTTGATTGAAGTGGGGCACGTAATAGGTGCCTTGATTCATTTATTGGCACATTGATCAAGTGATCATATCTGTAGTAATTCACGCGACTAGCCCATCAGTCTCAATGTGGCTAGTGGGGCCCGTTATTGAAAGTTTCTTCAATGTTCTTGATATCATCGGCTGGAGCAACTAACAAGAGCATCAAGAAGAATGTTAAGCCTTGACATCTTCAGTACCTCAAATCGTGCTATCATGCTCAATGGGAGAGGAGATGGCAAGAAGATTAAAGTACAAACATGCAAAGCTTTTCCTTAGTTCCATTCGTTGACGAGTTTTACAACAACTCACTAGGAAGGGAAAGTAAAGCCAAACTCAACCTTAATAAGCATCACAAAAGAGCTCAACTGGCTCTCCATGAAATTAATACTCTGCCTGCACCGAGCGATCTGGGATTCAAGATTTGCAAGCTTGAAGAACAGGTGGGTACATTTCTCCTTTTGTTTGGCTGCATTGACCTCGTGATGTTCAACGGCAAATTTCAAATTTTCGAACAAGTCTCTCTCAAAAGCTACATCCGTCGTTAGATCGTCAAGCCTCTCTTCCAGCTACTCACATCTAAATTTCATCATGATATCACTCGGGTTACGCTCAAAGTAAGTCTAGTTCAAAGCTAAGCGCTCCATCAGCTTCTTTCTCTCGTGAACCAATAGTGAGGTCCATTCTTCAACAGACTTGACGGCCTTCTTGTACTGGGCAACCGCGTGTTCTGCAGACTCCAAGCGTTCAGATCGATCTTGATAGTGAACTCTCACGACGCGGGCTAGGGTGACTGTTTTGTAAGTGTTCCGGCAAGCCTCTAGAAAGTTAGTGAAGAAGTGTGGAAATGCTTTGTATTCTCTCTCCAAGTTAGTGCCTTCGACCAAAGAAGCGTTTATCTCTCTGAGCAAACCAAAGATCTCAGCTTCAACACTCGGGTGATAGGCTATATAAATGTAGCCTCGGCCAAGAAGGTGATAAAGCCTCTCCCTTTTGAACATAACTTTAGCTGGGAAGATCTGCGTGGGAAGATTGGTCATTATCGTTAAAAAGAAAGAGGAGAGAATCAAGGGCAACGGGCAGAATACGAAAGATAAGAGAAGAAAAGTGAAGCAGACAACTAGAACACGAAGGTGATAATCTACTTCGAGTTAAATATTGATTTCACAGGAGTGGTCTCTATCGGCCAGATTGTCCTATCTACCATCCTTTTTCGGTGTCATCTCCGTCGGCTCAAATCTCGGGTAATCCGCAATCTCGAGCCAAGAAAATCCAATGTCTTTGCAAAAAAGTTTGATGGAATGCTACCGCTTTGAAAAAGAAAGAAGGAAAAGACGAGCCGAGTGGGAGACAAAAAAATTTTCGATAGAAAAGAAGATAAGACTTGTCTTTATCGGAGGACTCGCTAGCAGAATTGACAGTAGAGATAATGACAGGGGCCCTCTACCATGAAAAGATAAAGGAAGACGAGCCGAGCGAGAGATATGATGAAAAGTCGAGAAAGACAGAAATCTCGGAGGGAGCGATACGATTTCTAAATCCACGCCTATGTTTTAAAAGAGACGTTCCCCTGATAATTTTCATCGGTTCTCAGAGGAGAGTTCTAAAGCATACATGATCGCCTAGGAAAATTCAAAGAGAGTGAAAATACAAGGAGATGTAGCAAACCATGAGGAACCATTAACCAAATCGAAGATGTTTCAACCAAACACAGTTGAGAGCTATCGTTACTTGTTGAATATGGGAGAGGAAGAGTTCAATGCTATGTTTGGAATTCAGACCATAGAGCCTGGCTCTTCCGCCAACGACATCCAAAATCTCAACAAAGATAAGGACAACAACAATAAGGGTCAAAGGAAGCATTACCGTTATCACACTGAGGAGCAAATACAAAGGGTTGAGTATTTTCTCAGGACGTGCCCTATGCCAGACGGCAAACAAAGAATGGAACTAAGCCAAGAGCTAGGATTGTAACTTTCACAAGTCAAGTTTTGATTTCAGAATAGGCAAACTCGAGTAAAGACTCGTCATAAGCGCCATGAAGTCGAGTTTCTAAGAGCAGAAAATGAAAAGCTCCAGTAGAGAACAAGATGTATAAAGAGGCTTTTAACTTCTCCGAGCAGAGAACAAGATGTATAAAGAGGCTTTTAACTCCACCATCTGCAATAGCTTCCTCACCCTCGACGAAAGATAGTATATGAGGATCGAAAATACCCGTTTAATAGGTGAGTTAGATCAGTTTATAACAGGATCAAGTTTTGTTGGGGGGGCGAAAAAACCGAGCCTATGGGGTCAGCATTGATACCTCCAGAGGAAGAAGAGATGTATAATCACCAAGCAAGTGGTATTGACGACGAGCTCACCGCCATGATCAACCAATTCGATGTTGATGAAGCACGGGGGCTGTAATGTGTACACGGAGCCTATATCTCGAAGCTAGTGATCACAGATCCTTTAACATGGTCGATACGTACCAGATCTAGAACGAAGCTAGCTAATCACTGAAGAACCCATAAAAGAAGCCGAACCAATCCTGAACGAATATATATATTTTGTTACCTTGTGTGGGAAATTTTCTACTTTTAAAGATGTTTGAAATTAATGTAAAAGCAGGAAGTAGTGGTTCTCCTTTTCCTTATTAAATGTCTAGATCCATTGTTGGGCCAAACTTGCGATGAATTAATTGCGAGTAAAAAAAATTCTCGTAAACTCGAATGGTAACGCCGTATCATTTCAATTTACCCTCAAATTGCTCCAATTTTAAATGAGATCCCTTCTGTTTTCAGGAATTTGTAAAACGACCCGAGAATATTGTCGTACCCAAAAACGAAATTCCCTAGTTGGACAAAATTAGGGGCAAATCAATTTGTGAGCATTATCACTGGATGGACAGCTTTAAACAAAAAAAAAATGAGCGAAAGATATGAGCAATCTCAAAGAAAGGGATGGTAAATTACTTTGACGAGTGTCATGACACGGAATTGCAAAACCACGTCGCCTCAATGATCAACCCTTAAAGGAGAACCTCCAAGGACACGTACAGCCCAATGGGCCTGATGGCATGGGGGATGCAAGTGGTCCGAGACGTTTCGAGTTCGATCCCTAAGATTGGGAAATGTTGTAAATGAATGAAATAATTTTTGCACATTTCTTTTTACAGAAAGAAGCAAGAATACTCGACTAACAAGATCAAGGTCGATACTTTGTCACGACCTTGGCCCTAATGGTGAAATGTTCAACAAAAATCAAAAGGAACTTAACCCAGTGAATCTGATAAAGGGGTCGTACAAAACATTCAAGATGAAGGGTAAACCAGTATCATTTTCAATTTATCCCTTCTAATATCGGCTAATATGTCTCCTTTTCTTTAGATAGGAAATGTTAATACTAACATTTAACATGTCGAAGAAGACAATCCCAAGGAGCAAAATTATAATCATCTAAAGAGATCCATTCCGATCAAACTGGGGTAAATTGATGGCAAACCATGAATTTAAAAGGAGAGTATGTCTTCTTGGACTCATTTGATTTCGAGGATAACCTTTCTGCTTTCTTTCTAGTAGGGGCATTCGATCGACGACTATGACGGTTGTCAATATTAAGTAAGCTCAAATGCTTTAGATCTTTGGTTGACTCCTTCGCTCATGCATTTCATTGTGCATGGGCAAAGTCAGAAGCAAGCCACTCCTAGACTTAAGGAGTAGACCCTCAATTTATTCGGTCTGCATGTACAGGGGCAATTCGAATCCCTCTTTTCTTGAGAAATTCTCTTCCATGCTTGCATATTCTATAAATACGCGTGATGCTAAAAATTGCCACATTTGCATTGTGTTTACACATTCCATGATTTGTGCGTGACAATTTTGCATGTTTAATTTTTTTCAATTCTGACTTGGAATATAAACTGCATATGATACATCAAATGTATAGAATGGGGCATGACAGGATGATTAAAGGCAAACCATTTCCACACACGTCTTACATTATAAGCCACAGCGAGTCATGTGCAAAATAGATTCCGCATTCCCCAAGGTAATGGGTTTTCTCGTAAAAGGTACAATGGCCGAAGGGAAGGAGGCAATCATTTCCTTACCCTAAACACTGCAAGTGACCATTGATAAACCCATTCGAGCGGCGGTTTCATTTCGCGATCCCTGTCAAGAACCACCCTACATCGAGGCCAAATGGAGGTAGTCTAAGCAATAGCACAAAGTAAATGGTTAGAATTTTTTTTGCTCGAACTAATATCAATTTTTGGGTGATTCTTTACTTTCAATCTCGCACGGTAATTCAAGTATCTTACGATGACGAAAAGCATTCGTTTCCCTATTCGATATACTCATATCCTTTGTATCACCCAATTGAGCTTGCATATTCGTTTCTTGAAACTCCGTTGGTGACCATTGCTCATTCCAAGATGAAGATGGTACCACCTTAAAGCAGAAGAACTCAGGAGAAATAAGGTCTACTTAGAGTTTTCGGGTTGACTCTTCAAAATATGCTAGATCTTTGATATATAAGTGTATATGGTACAATCTTTGAAAATTCCTAAACAAAATGAGAAAGATGAAAAGGCAAAAGGTGGGACCGAAAGAGCCATTCCCAGGCATGAAAAAGCAAAGCGCCGTCAAAAGTAAGGCCAATGCCCATTCAAATCTATGTTCATTTTTGAATGCCTTTGAAAACTCAATGAAAACATAAGGTCTCCTTCTATAAATCCCTAATGGGATCTAGTTGTAAAAGAAATTTCTTTCAAGGAGTCAGATTGCAAAATATACAGTTAAAGTTTACACCGGTCGAAAGCGATGATGGTATTAGTAGAAGTTTACACCATTCTCATACGACGATGGTGTTCTTTGAAGACTATTCTAAGGGCAGAGACTAGTGACGAAGATGCAATGATCACCAACGTCAAACCCACCTCATATATTGTCCGGGCCAAAATAAGCTTTTTACTTCCTTGGTCCCCAATCCCAATCAACATTACAACCCGTGAAAGTCTTTTCTGATCAAGGCGCTTGAGTTAACGTAGAATTGAATGATTTTAAGTATCGCTTGAAAAGATACGAGCAAGATTATTTCTCTCTCATTTTTGCAGGGTTCTTGACTTGTAAACCCGGAGCAGACGATGAAAACTTTTTCGTCAATGGCCTTAACTCAAAAGAGTCCCATTTAGTAAGTCTTTGACCCAGCCTACATTATGGTCCTAATCAAGACTTCCAGATCGGCTTGATCGTACCAATTGCGAGATTACTTAGACCCTTGCTGAATGCGATGATTGTAAGATTGAATCATTTCTTTTCGATCATGCAATTAGGATAAATAGCCTTTCTCGAGAGTGAGAGAAAGCCATTTCGGACTGAATTTCCCATTCAGATTACATTCGAGGTATTCATATTATGATAACCTCCTTGAACAGAATTGGTAATGCAAACTTGACAGAATAGTTGTGCATAATCCACATTTTGATTGATTGCATCATGAGTTATTACACAAACTGCTTCTAATCATTGCAAATTTCGCTAAGTAGTTTTGCATGAACCAATGAACTTATTGATGAAAATGCTTGAACATGTTACCTCTGACACTGCCTGACAAGCAACACGTCCCCGATATTCGAGTTACCTTCCAAGGTCTCGAAATTCATTTGACAATTATTGTCGAGAAACTATCAGGCGTTTCTTTCAAACTTTCAGGTAAGTATATCTTCAACCTCAACCTTTCGAGAGAATGAATTCTGACGATTGTCAGGGCGCTCGAGTCCATTGTAGCACATACAGGTATCCACCTTCTTCGATGAAGCATGATCAGTCTCGAAAATAGAAATGTTTGAGATATTTTGATCTCTGCCTCTTTGGCTCATTCCTAAAACGACGGGAGAATATAACCCGGGTTTGAGCTTCTGCAGGATTCCTGGTCTCCCCAAATCCTAGAATGGCACCCTTTAAGATAAGTCAAATTGGGTTTGAGCTTCTGTAGGATTCTTGATCTCCCCAAGTCTCAGAATGGCCCCCTTCAAGGATGATTCATTCTCAAGGCCTAAGTTGCAGGCATCATATAGACGATGTTGCGACCCTAAAAATGATAGGTTTTGGGTGAACGGATTATCAGGTTAATTAGATTGACTAACCTAACGCAGATCCTTCCAAGTCCTACCGAATCGCAATTTTGATTTTTGTTTGAATGATTTTAAAATTTGGAGTCGCCACTAATCGTTCTTGGTAGGTCGATTAGAAATTTAAATAAATTAGCGGGAGAACTAATTTATTTCTGCGAACTAGAGATTATGAGTTCAGGGATTTGGTTACGCTAGATTATTCTAACGCCCTTTCGGTACCAATTTCATGAAAATTCATTTAGGGTGATTTGGAAAGATTTGGGTCAAACTGACTAGAAGGATAAAATTGTCATTTTTCAAGACTGGGAAGTGAAATTAGGTCGAACCAGTTGAATGTGGTCATTCTTCATTTTCCACAATTTTTGAGAATTTTTCGAAATTTTTCAAAATTTTTTCAAGACCATTTACCCATAAGGGGCAAAATCGCCGAAAATAGGATAGACTAGTTAAAATAGCCTATTTCCTAATTTTTAGGACTTTTTTGACAAAATTTTGGAGTTTTCTAATTTTTATGAATTTTTCATTATTCATTTTTTATTGAATTTTTTTCGAATTTTTTACTATTATTATTTAATTCCAAAAGGGTGATCCAGGCTGGGCCAACAGATTTAATTCACGCCATAAGCATTCACCTCGTGCCCGGGTTGATCTTGAATACAAAAGCCTAACTTAGACTCAAATCAAACAGTTATATCCTTCAAGAGAGGCCCATACCCGAAGCCTACGCAATGTTCAAAATTGAATTCAAACCCAAACATCAAGCCCAATTTGAAATTTACTAAGCCAGCCTATCAGTCCGAACAAACTCACAGACCCAATAAACTCCAAACTGACTCGCAAAAGTGGCGTGCACTTACCTCTCCCTTCACTTCTCCTTCTTTTTAAGTTTTCTTTTTTCTTCGTTTTCTTTTCCTTTTTATTCCCTGGTTCTTCATCGCACGCCATCTTTCTAAAGAGCCTCACCCAACTTAACCGAGAAACAAATTCATCATACTAACCTCCTAAACCCCCCAATTTTCTTGACCATTTTTCGTCCGTTTTTCCGAATCTGAGAATACCTCAAGTATGCACAAGAGTCTAGCGACTTACCAGGGTAGTTTCTAACTAAAGGCCGCTACTGCGTCATCTCCAAGCGGTCCATCGTGCCGTCTCTGGATCTACTAATCACGCCGTTGGCCTCACTCTTGCGTCGATGTTACCAGGACCTGTTGGCCGCATCACCATCGGATCTTCTTGCACACCGTCGGTGGTCCGGCCTGCCTCAATGGTAGAGTCGCTTTCGTCCAAGCTGCAACCTCGTGCACTCCAACTCTCTCCACACCTCTCTCGGGTCGAGCTCGAACTACCGGGCTCGGGCCAGCGACTCTCGGAGCGTCCGCTCGAGCTCAGAGGCGGCTTCCCCAGACAGACCCGCCTCTACCAGATCATCTCCTATATGTTGACGAAAGCCTTGTTGATAGAACAGGACCACCTCATTTCATTGTTCGTCAACTTCTACGTATTCGCGCGTCTTTGAGGCTATCGTATCCATGCAATGACTCACCATTTTGAGTTTGTCGGCTAGAGGAAGTAAGTTTTCATATTGCTACAACACTTCGACGCTTATCTCGGGGTTCTTGCAAGTGGTTGTTCCAAGATACTCTTCGGCCCTTTAATTTTCTCGCTGTATGCCTTCTGCCGGTCTTGGTCTTGCAGCTTCATGTCTCAGGTACTTCCCAGGTTGAAAACCAGATTCGCCTTATCATAAGGACAACAAACCTCCAGCCGTTGCTCCTTGAGAACAAAATGCCGATGCTATAACTCCAAGACGTTCGACTTCATGGAGCAACCGAGCGGGCCGTAATCGTAGACCCCATGGGACGTCCGGTATATTTCGACTGACGATGCGCATATCTGGCATCTCTTCAGGGTGTCGATCAACCTCTCGCGGAAAGCCTCGGTTACTGTGCCATCCACTAATGATGGTAGCGAAGATGACCACGTTTTGGGCGAAAAGAGCATTTCTGACTCTTCGGGATCTTTTTGCCCAGACATAGCCTTCGGCTAAGATGATATAAACACGTGCATGAGGTTGTATGCCAGGCTTCACCACGCTATCGAAGATCTCCTCACATTTGTCAAGCTCAGGCACATCGTCCACAACTTATGAGTCGAAGTCATCCAGGCTACTACCGAGATGGAGACGCGAAGAAAAAGAACGCCGACGCACTATACTGTTGAATTCAACGGCACGAATTCGCCCAAAGCACGCGTACGAGACAACAACATGAACAGAGCCAGCCCAAACCTCTCTTTCCACGACCAAATTTACTAAAATAATCCACTCACCATTTTTCAGGACCAGCAAAGACTCCCTGTGAAATTTATGAGGAGAGACTCCTTGTGAAATTTATCCAATTGTCTTCTTTTCCCAGAGCCCAAGTGTCCAACGTTGATCTGGACAAATGCATGGTCCTTGGAGATGAACTCAAATACATGCAGCACGTAGTACGATCTGAGCCAAAGAACGCACGCAGCAGGTGAGGCGTGTGAGAAGTCTCTTCTTCATGCGCACGACTTCTAAGGAAAGAGTGTAATGCTGGAATTCACCGTACTCGAACACGAGACCATAGCGGTATCGATGCCGGAGCAAGAATAAGTGCTAGCCACCATTGGGACCTCTACATGAACAAGAAAGGTTCAACGCTTCGTGAACTTCTCGTTGGCTCATCGTCCACTGCCTGGATTTTAGCTTCCCATCCGAGCTCTTCTCTTTCGTAACCAAAAGCTCATTCCTTGGCGACAGTGACTTGGCGTCTCGCGATCGACACGTGCGATGCTTGTAGTACATTGGCTGTATTGGTTATCGTTGATGAGGTCCTATATCTCCTCATCATTCATCTTCGAGGCATACACATCGTTGCTGTGGATCGAGTCCCAACAGCACAACTCGCGGAGGGTCAGAAACGAGGCGCGACAGTAGAACCATAACTACATGAATGATGGTGAGGACAGAGATGATGAGGATGAATACTTGCTCGGGATTCAGGAAGACGGGGAAGTTGGTAAAGTCGAGACAGATGGAATGGCTGAGATTGATGACTTTCGGACAGCTGCTGGAGATTCTTGAATGAATTAGAGAATTTTTTTTTGAAGGTTTTTGAGGAGTCCCCCCCGGTGTAGGAATGGACGCCCAGACACTTAGTATACAGCATGGGCCCGTGGACGTCGTTCACACGTACACCATCCTCTTGGGGATTTGGTGCCAGAGTTTGGTACTGAACTGGTGGGAAAGTCAGGTACGTCTTCATTTACTCAGATGTTCTCTAAAAGTTCCAATTCAAACTCTCCAAGTAAGTCCAGAGCGCAGTTCCATTGAATCCTTCGCCGTAGAGCAACCGTGGTCCCCTCCTTTTTCTCAAGTGTTCAAGCCTTCCATAACACCCACGAACGAACGAACAAAAAATGGATCCCCCACCCCCTGAGAATGTGTGGTGGTTCCTTCATTAAAATGAGCCCAAAGGACCACGTGCGCGCCATGGTGTATGTGGCGTCGAAAGAATCCCTCCAGAAGATCGTAGTTCTCGTTCTTGATCCTCCCGCACGTTGGTACTAGTATACGGCCGAGGATCATCATTATCTTCTCCTGAATGCGACCTTCAAGAAAACTGATCTCGACATTGCCATCTCGCGGGGGGCACACGGAAGTGGTTCGTGATTCGAGTGTCCATGGAACTCTCCTGTTGGACTGAGAATGTCTGGAGCTGCGCTAGGATGGTATTGAAGATGATGGTGCAGGCGAAGATCGGGATGAGCGAGATTATGATCTTCACCTGCTCTACTTGCCCGACGGTGCAGAGTTTCCACGGGCTCTCGCTGTCCTTAGCTCCATCTTGTATTTTTCGTGAGGAGGCGTATTCTTGTAAAGCAGGGCTCCGAAGATCAGGCTGACCAGCCGAACCAACTTGGCGGCGGCGGACACCCTGAATCCGACGTCCATCCCAGAGTACGTCTGGACCAAGACGAGGACCGTGAGGGCCATGAGCTCCACCCTCTAGAAGGCAAAGTCTGGCGTTCCAGTAGGCGTTCCCCCATTGGCGCGTACAAGGAAGGAAGGGTAAGATAAGGAGGTGGCCGCTCGTGGAATGGTAAGGAGAGCTCTGTTTTGGTTCCCCCTTCCTCCAAGAACTACTCCGGCTTTAACTTATCCTTCTTGCTCGAGCTCCATGTGAGCTCTCCCTCCGCTAGCTCTTTCTCAACCGCAAGATTTTTATCGAGCTGATTCTTTGACCCTCTTGTTTGAACATTAACCTTCCCTTGCTCAACAAAGGAAGAAGATTTTCCCTTCAATCTCCAATTTCCAGAACTAACCTTCCCGATGCTCGGGCTCGTGGAGTCACGAGTAGAGCGAGCCGCTCGGGACCAATTCGTGGATGAGGTTTTGCTTCGCGTCTTCCGAGTCGATGCAAGAGCCCTCTAGCCTCACTAAATTGTCATGGTTCACATTCTACGGAATCTTGAACTCCTCGTAGTCGTTCCACTTCATCTTCTTGGTCGCGAACACTTCACCGTTTGGACAACTCTTGTACATGGAACCCTAGATCAGACGCTTGGAGCTCAACCCCCTTGGTCACTTCTCAACACCTTCCTCCATCTCCCTCCCCCGGAACCCAACTTTTTTTTGTTTTCTTTCTCTTCCCGTTGGGTCTTGGATTCCTCCCTTCTTCGTGAGGAGAGAGGCCGTTTTTCTCCTTGCTATGGCCGTGCTTCCTCGGCTCAACTCCCCCGAACTACTTACAACAGCCGCTATTTCTTCTATGGATCTCCAACGAGACACGTGGAATGCTGTTGAAGTCACATACTTATGCATTGTTAGAAAGTTGATCCAATTTCTAGAATATTCTAGGATAAATTTTTGTAGAATAGTCGAGAAAGTTAAGAATATTTAGGGTACTTCTAGAGAATTCCTAGGATATGTCTAGAAGGATAATGTGTAGAAAAATCTAGAAACAATATGCTCTAGATTTTGTGGAAAACTCTAGAATAGTGTCTATCTAGGATACTCTAGAATTTTCCTGTATGACGGTGGAAGATGGCTATAAATAGGCCATGAAGTGCTAGAAAGTGTAGAGAAAAACCAACAACCAAAAGCTCTCCTCTTCCCTTGTATCACTCACAAAAACTAATAAAGGTTTTCGTTTCCATTGTGCTCATTCACTTACAAAACTAAATACCCTTCCGCAAACTCTAACAGTGGTATCAGAGCCTCGTCCGGTTGGTTTTGAGCGTTTGTTCTAACCAACATTTACAAAAAAAAAAAAAACCCTCACCAAAACTTCCACTACCAAAACTATGGCCAACACCCCCACATCCTCATTTCCGATTCCCATTTTCGATGGGAACAACTACGACTATTGGAGCATCAAAATGACCACGTACTTGATGGCCCAAGATTTATGGGACATCGTGGAGAAAGGTTATGAGGCTCCGCGAGAAGGTGCGTCCGTTCCGAAGGATCAACTACAAAAGGATGCAAGGGCATTATGCGTTATTCAACAGGCGCTCTCGGAAACAGTTTTCCCAAGAATAATTGGAGCAAAGACTGCGAAGCAGGCTTGGGAAATATTACGAGAAGAATTTCAAGGATCAGACAAGGTACGCACTATTCGACTTCAAACTTTGAGAAGAGAATTTGAGAATTCTAAAATGAAAGTAAATGAGACCGTACAAGAATTTTGGGGAAAGCTAAAAGAACTAGTTAATCAAATGAGAGCCTATGGAGATAGAATTACTGATCAAAGGGTCGTAGAGAAAATATTAGTCTCCCTCACAAGAAAATACAATCCTATTGTTACAACGATAGAAGCAACTAAGGATTTAACAACCCTGACAATAGGTGAATTGATTGGCTCTCTAGAAGTGCATGAGAAAAGACTAATGGCACAAGATGAGGATTCAGTTGAAAGTGCCTTCCAGTCTAAAATAAACATACGGTCTCATCAATCTAAAACTGGTGGAAGGAGCTCATGGAAAAATAAAAGAGGAGGAGAAACTACTCAAAAGGAGAAATACCCACCTTGTGGCATTTGTAAGAAAAATAATCATTTGGAGAAAGATTGCTGGTTTAGAAATAAACCACAATGCCACTTTTGTAAAAGATATGGCCACATAGAAAGAGATTATCACTCGAAAATAAATTCTCGAGCCAACTATGCTGAAGAAAAGGAAAGACAAGATAATACATTTTATGCAGGTCAAGCGGCAAATGAAAAGAAAAGTGACACATGGTATATTGATAGTGGATGTAGCAATCATATGACAAGGGACGAATCTATATTCATCGATATTGATACATCGGTGAAAAATCAAATTAAATTGGGCAACGGCGCAATAGTTGACGCGAAAGGGAAAGGAACTATTGCCGTTGAAATAGATAAAGGCCCAAAATACATTCATGACGTATATCTAATGCCAAGTCTTGCACAAAATCTACTTAGCGTGGGCCAAATGATACAATGTGGGTATTCTCTATACTTTAATGGAGATGTGTTGACACCTGATTTTTAATCATCCTTTCTGTTTTAAAATTAATAAAAAAAATTTTTTTATAAAAACTCATAAAATTGAAAAATCAACTTTGGGGACCTTGGCTAAACCTAAAGAACCAATTTTGATGAAAAAATGATTTTCCATATTTTTCGTATTTTTCGGTATTTTTTATTTATTTATTTTCGAAAATTAATAGAAAATTCATAAAAATTCATAAAATTGAAAAATCAACTTTGGAAGCCTTGGCCAAGCCTAGGAAATCATTTTTGAACAAAAAATAAATTTTCATATTATATATTTAATTTTTTTTAAAAAAATAATACAAAAATACTTGAAAATTTTGGAAAATTAACATTTGAGGCCAAAAAAATACACAAAGATAGTTAATATTTTTATTTTAAATCTATTTTCATATTGGCCATCGCAAATTCAGAAAAATCCAATTCGAGTCACGTGTTCCTTCACGAGTATAATCTCGAATCGGGCCTAAAAAAATTTAATTTGAGCCAACTTATTTTTAATTTTCACTTTTTATGAGTTGTGGCATTGTCTTCTAATATTTTAAATTTTCATCTTGGCTCAATTATACCCAGAATGACTCAATTTTGCAAAAGAGCTTTAATTAAATTCTGCATTATTTTCAGCGACAAGAAATGAGCTTAAATTTGACATGTGGTAAATTTTGGTGTGTCAAAAATTGTGAGGAGATTTGGACTTAAAGAAATATATTTTTTCATGGACTGAATTGTAAATACTTAAAATTCAAGGACTAGAGTGCAAATACCTAACTCTTGAATGATTATTTTACAAATAACAAAAAGAAGAGTTAGTAGATAAATTAGAATAGAGAAGGGAAGATGGAGAAGAGGAGATGAAGAAGAGAAGTTGGAGAAGGATGGATGGAGAAAATAAGATAAGAATAGAGAAGGGAAGATAGAGATGAAGAAGAGTTAGTGGAGAAATTAGAATGGAAGATAAGAATAGAGAAGGGAAGATGGAGATGAAGAAGAGTTAGTGGAAAAATTAGAATGGGAGATAAATATGGAGAAGGGAAGATGAAGATGAAGAAGAGTTAGTGGAGAGATTAGAATGTGAGATAGAGATGGAGAATGGAAGATGAAAATGAAGAAGAGTTAGTGGAGAAATTAGAATGGGAGATAGAGTTAGTGGAAAAATTAGAATGGGAGATAGATGAGTAGATTATAAAAGGAGGAAGAAGTGAGCTTGAGAGAAGGAATTTTTTGGAGAGAAAATTTGAAGTGTTTGGGGAATTGTTTGGAGAGAAAATTTGAAGTGTTTGAAGGAATTTTTTGGAGAGAAAATTTTGGATGTTTGAGAGAGTTTTGGGAGATTGAAGAAAAATTTGAGAGAAAGAAAATACCAAAAGAGAGAGAATTTTGAGGATGATGGAAGTTTAAAGTTAGGGGTTATCATCACAAATTCCTTTATCGATCAATATAAATCAAGAGTTCTTCCTCGTCAACGAGCAAGCAAATTCGAGCTAAGTGTTTTTATTTATTCATTTGTTTATGGTTTTACTTGCAAATTAGCACAAATTGTATACACTTTCTCCATCTCCTCTTTTTTTTTCCCCATATTTATGTCAGGAGAAGGATATCTCTATGTCAACAGCAAAAATCTCGTAGAGATGTAAAAATCGGCCCAGACAAGCTCCTAAGCTGTCCACCGATTTCTCAACTGATCTGTGACTAAAAGTCCCTCTTAATTCAAAAGAAACTCTCTATATTGGGAACATAGAGAGCGAAAATCAATTATAGAAATCCCTCCCAAAAAAATGGGAGATAAGTACTCTTTCCACTCTTCTGGTTTTAGGTGCATATTAGCACATATTTTGTATACTGACACTTCACTCTATTTTATGTCAGGAAGCCGCAGCTCTATATCAATGGTCAACCCTATGGAAGCACAAAATCGGCTTGGATGAGTCCTCAAGCGCGCACAAATTTCAAATTGTTGAATCAATTCGTTGTATTTCATTTTAAAGAATTCATACCCCAGAATGGAGAGGACAAAGTCCATCCGCAATTTAAATATCTGCACCATAAATCCCAAAGGGAAGAGCCAAGCCAATGCTTAGCCTCCCATTGGAGGTTTTTACTTACAGTAGTTAAATACCTGCAACTTAAATACCTGCACCTTAAATCCCAAAGGGAAGAGCCAAGCCAATGCTTAGCCTCCCATTGGAGGTTTTTACTTACAGTAGTTAAATACCTGCAACTTAAATACCTGCACCATAAATCCCAAAGGGAAGAGCCAAGCCAATGCTTAGCCCCCCATTGGAGGTTTTTACTTACAGTAGTTAAATACCTGCAACTTAAATACCTGTACCTTAAATCCCAAAGGGAAGAGCCAAGCCAATGCTTAGCCCCCCATTGGAGGTTTTTACTTACAGTAGTTAAATACCTGCAACTTAAATACCTGTACCTTAAATCCCAAAGGGAAGAGCCAAGCCAGTGCTTAGCCTCCCATTGGAGGTTTTTACTTACAGTAGTTAAATACCTGCAACTTAAATACATGTACCTTAAATCCCAAAGGGAAGAGCCAAGTCAATGCTTAGCCTCCCATTGGAGGTTTTTACTTACAGTAGTTTAAATACCTACAACTTAAATACCTGTACCTTAAATCCCAAAGGGAAGAGCCAAGCCAATGCTAAGCCTCCCATTGGAGGTGTTTATTCACTGTCATGTACTTCCTATAATTTAATTTTTGAATCATCAGACCCAAAAGATGAGTAGGTCGTAATACTGCACAGAAGTCGTTAACACACTCCCTTTTTCGGCTTCAGGGAATCTTTAACACTTAAAAAAATATAACAAATAAAAATATATACCATCCATGCATCCTATTTAAAAAGTGAAAACACAAAAGAGAATACCCTACTAGAGCCTTAGGAATAAACCAAGCTTGAGTTGCCGAATTAAGATATCCATGAAATTAAGGTACCGAAAGGGCATTAGTTTTAATTAACTAGTGTAACCAAGTCCCCGAACTCATAATCTCTGGTTCGCAGGAATAAATTAGTTCTCCCGCTAATTTATTTAGGTTCCTAATCAACCTACCAAGAATGATTAGTGGCGACTCCAAATTTCAAAATCATTTAAACAAAAACCAAAGTTGCGATTTGGTAGGGCTTGGGAGGGTCCGCGTTAGGTTAGTCAAATCTAATTAACCTAATAATCCGTTAACCCCTTTAAAATTTAAAATTTTTTTAGAGGGTCGCGACAGCTTGGCGACTCCGCTGGGGTCCGAGATTTTTAAATTTTCGAAAAAAGATACCAATTGGAATACTTAAATTTTTTCGAAATTTTAAAAGTCTTAGTGGACTTAGGCCAATGAAAATTTCATGCATATCTCGCTTCTGGCGATATTGTTTGGGACTCATTCTATAGGTGTTATATGTTTTTGCAGGATGGGAGTTATAAGGGGCGGAGTGTTTGGCTAACCCCTTTGTTTTGCAGGCTCGGTGTTGGGTTTATTTGTTTAATTTCGCACATTTTTAGAAGCGCTGTTTTGATATCAATTGTTGTGCATGTCTTGCATACTCTGAGGATCACGACACCTGCACACACAAGCGTCTAAACCCAAGTCGCGAAATTCTTCCTAGAAAACCATAGATAGGGATCGAATATGCAAAGCTCTTGCGTCGATTGCGCTCGGGTTGACCATATTTTATTCCGCTCATTATCTGAATTGACAATTCTTCCCATTGTGATTTGATTACGCGGAGGGTAAGTTTGTCAATTCAGATAGTGGGAGCCTTTTTAGGTCCATACCTTGTCTCTCCTTCTTTTATTTTCTAGAGTCCACTCTTCACTTGAGTTATGCGCATGACTATGTAATTTGCAGTTCTCCAAGGTAAAAGTAAGTTCTCTAATTTTATCTTGTATTTATTTTCGGTCGGTCCATGCTAGGTGTTAGTCAGTTTTTGAGCTTGATATTACGACCATTCTTTTTAAAAGAAAATAAAAATTAAATTTGTCCCTCATTTCTTTTAAAAAAAATTTTGAAAAAATGATGTAAAAAAATCCCTTCATGGGAATTTTATTAACCAATAAGGGATTTTTGTCATATTTTTATTGCTTCAATAAAAATGAAATTTTCCTGAAAAAAATTTTCCTCTGAAAATTTATTTCAATAAAAAGAAAAATTCCTTCAAAAAAAAAACTCTAGTAGACATCAAGTGATTTTATCACATTTTTCAAATTATTAAAACTTGCAAGAAAATTTTTCTCGAGAAATTCGCTCATGTCTTTCTAAGAAAATTTTCTCTAAATAAAATTAGACTAATTGACCAATAAGAGATTTTTGTCATGTTTTTCTTGCTTCAATAAAAATAAAATTTTCCTGACAAATTTTCCTCTGAAAATTTATTTCGATAAAAAGAAACATTCCTTCAAAAAAAAACATCAAGTGATTTTAGCACATTATTTCAAATTATAAATACTTGCAACAAAAATTCTTTTCGAGAAATTCGCTCATGTTTTTCTAAGAAAATTTTCTCTAAATAAAATTAGACTAATGTCTCGGGGGAATTTTGTTAACCAATAAAGGATTTCTGTCAGGTCTTTCCTGCTTCAATAAAAATAAAATTTTCCTGACAAATTTACCTCTGAAAATTTATTTTGATAAAAAGGAAATTCCTTCAAAAATTTTAGTAAACGTCAAGAGATTTTGTCACATTCCTTAAAATAATAATAATAATAATAATAAAGAGTAATAAATCTGCAAAAAATTCTGTATCAGAAATTAACCCATTTCTTCCTAAGGAAATTTTTTTTTCTTTTTTTTTTCTGATTTCTCTATAAAATAGAAAAAATCAAATTGGACTAATATAGGAGTCATGGACCGACATTCCTTGTGTCGCCTACTAATTATATCCTTTTCTTTTGCAGGAAGATCCTAGATACCCCAGACAGGTGTAAAAATTAAGTTCAATAATATATCAAGAATCATCTTTAGAAATACCAAAAGACGAAAAACACCGAGGCTTCAACCGTTAATTCTGGGGGGCAAACGAACACTGTCCATCTTTGACAGACAAAGTTGTGTCAATCCGTAAACTTGTATGGGCAGTGTATTCTGATATGACGGTGGATTTATACTGATTAAACACGGGGGTATATTTAATGTATTGCAGAGGATCTCGCGTCTTTTGAAAGACAATATGGATTATATAATCAGAACCCATGAAACAAATACCTTTACCTGATTAAATCAACCAGAGACCGGTCTTAAAATTTCCTCTTATCCGAAACACGCGGAGGGCTTCAGAGGACCGATGTTCTATTAATGAACGTAGCCCACAGGAATTTCTCCCGACGCTACAGGCGACCGACACGAGCAAGTAGACGCCGAAAGAAACAAAATATGGATAAAAGTGGGCACACAACAGGTGGCCGGATTTACTACCAGCGCACTGATCGAGTTGTCATAGCGTTATTGTTCGTGATCTCAAGATGGATAGTGGAGGCCACCGCCGAACCCATCATCAATGTTCTCGATATCATCGTCTGGAGCAATTAAACAAGAACATCAAGAAGAACATTAAGCCTCGACATCTTCAGTACCTCAAATCGTTCTGTTATGCTATGCGGAAGAAACGATAGCAGGAAAATTAAAAAAAAAAACAAAACAAAACACGTGAAGCTTTTCTTTCATTCCATTCATCAAAGAGTATTACAACAACTCACTGGGGAGGAAAGGTAAAGCCAAACTGGGCCCTGATAACCATTACGAAAGAGCTCAACGGACTCTCCAAACAGTTGATGCTCTGGATGCACCGGGCGCTCTCGGGATCAAGCTCCGCGAGCCTAAAGAAGAGGCGATCGCACTTCTCTTTAACCTGGGCCATAGTGGCCTCGTAATGCTCAACGGCAAACTCCAGGTCCGGAATCGCTGCCCTCTCAAAAGCAATGTCTGCCGTAATGTCATCAAGTCTCTCCTGCAGCCAACCGCATTTGCACCTCATCACAATATTGCTTGGCTCCTGTTCGGCGTAAGTTCGGACCAAGGCCAGACGGTCCACCAACTTTCCCCTCTCACGAACCAGCCACGAAAGCTGATCGTTGGCAAACTTGAGGGCCTTTTTGTGATTATCAGCCACAAACGTAACAGTTGCCAGACGCTCGTGCCGGTCTCGGTAACGGGCTTTCACGACGGCGGTCACAAGGACCGTCTCATAAGCGCGGTTATAGACAGCTAGAAAATTGATGAAGAGGGTCGAGAAGTTCCGATACTCCTTTCCCAGTTGGGTACCCTCAACAGAAGTAGCGTCCACGGTCCTGAATAAACCGAGGATTTCAGCATCAACGATAGAGTTTTTGGCTACATGAGCGTAACCTCTACCAAGAAGATTGTAGAGTCTCTCCCACCCAGCCAGGACTTTGGTGGATAATGTGTGGTTAGGAAAATTGGCCATTTTTGAAAGCAGAATACGAAAGAAAGGGGGAGAGAGGTGAGGCAGATGAGCAGAATGCGAAGATGGTAAGCTGCTTCAATTTAAATACTGATTTCATAGGGGCAATCCTTATAGGTTTTCCTATCTACCATTCTCTGTCGGCAACACCCCCGGTGGCTCAAATTCCAGCCAAGTGGCAACCTCGAGCCGAACAAACCCGACGTCTCTGTGGAAAAGATGGACGGGACTCCACCGCTTTGAAAAAAGAAAGAACGAAAAGACGAGCTGAGTGGGGGACAAAGAAATTTTCGGCAGAAAGAGAGATATTACTCGTCTTCATTGGAGGACCCGCCAGTAAATCGACTGTGGAAATCTTGACAGGGGCCCTCTACCGCGAAAAGAAAGAAGAAGACAAACTGAGCGATAAACGAGGATTTCCCCTTTGATTAAAAGCTGAATGTCAGATTTTCCCCTCGGTAAATCTAATAGCACTGCCCGTGAAGGGGGAAGTCGTTGCTATTGCCAGAGAGAGAATTTTTCCTCATTTGATAGTGAGGGTTCATCTGCACGAACTCGCAGGAGAAAGATAGAGAGGAAAGAGTTCTCGTGGGAGAGGAATTCAAAACCTTCACCATCAAAGCATTGGCTTTCAAAGCCTGTTACGAGAAGCCATCAACGATCCCGTGATCCCTCAAGTCCGAGAAGACATCCTGAGGCGGTCTCGAATTGGCAGTCCTAGATCCAGAAATATGTCAAGCATTAGGGGAACGGGCGCATGTTCAACCCTGGTCGAAGCTGATGAAGTTCCTTACCCTGAGGGTCTACTGGTCATGGCCATTGACGGTAATCCAGTCTCTCTATCAATCCTTGTTACCGTATTAAGAAAATGCCGGTATAAGGTTGTTGCTCAAGCAAAGGCGACAGAGGCCTTAGAGATATTAAGGAGGAGTAGTGACTCGTTTGATATCGTCCTCACCGCCATGGTAGGGATTGACATGGATGTTTTCACTCTCTTGGAAGTCATCAATTCTAAATTAAACATGCCAGTCCTCGTAATATCGGCAAGCGATGATCAGCAAGCCATAATGAAGGTTGTCTTAAATGGCGCCCAAGACGTCATAACGAAACCAGTTAGGGTTCAGATGCTTCAAAACATATGGCAGCACATGGTAAGGAAGCAATTGCACGACCATGAGAACAAGCATCAAGCCTTCAATTTTGTTCCAAGCAACTGGAGAAAGAAGATGAGTTGGTCTCCCGAGCTGCATCGTATGTTTGTTAATGCAGTTCAGCAGCTAGGAATCAATTCGGCACGGCCGCAACATATACAGGAAATTATGAAGGTAGAGGGACTCACTAAAGCAAATGTTTCGAGTCATCTTCAGAAGTACAGAAAAAGGGTGAGAGAACACAATGCAGCTCAGAATCAAGAAAACCAAGGCGGGACTGATCCAAGCCTGAACGTCGAGTCTCCTCGCCACCATAAGTTCCGCAGGTTAGCATGGGGGGAGCCACTTCCCATCATCAACCAAGCCAGTAGCCGTGCCATCAATCCTCCAGGCGTTAATCAAAGTATCCCCCAGAATCACCCTAATGCTCTTCAAGAGCATAGACCGCAGGGGCAGTGTATTCAGACTCCTTGGTTTGAGCACCAACCCGTGGCTATAATTCATCCCATGATCAGCGCGCCTGCGCAGCCAGAGAATCAGATAAGAAGTTATCCTGAGCACTTCCACTTCTCTAATCCTCAAATGGAAGGAGTTTTTAGCAGCAGGACAGTTGGTGATCCCCACACTTTCTCGAGTAATGATGAAGGCTCCAGCACGAGAAGTCAAATTGCTCATGGCGATGACAGAATGAGAAATCTACCGCCAGCATTTGCTAATAACAATGCCCAATTCGAGTATCAGTTGCTGGAAGGTTCAAGAGATTACCCAGATGATGAGCTTACTGCCCTGGTCAACCAGTTTAGGGTTGACAGACGTCCCAAGTCGCGATCAGGAGCTAGTGAGTAAGGACTCTCAAACATCGGTCATCCACACCCGAACCAACACGAGACTAGCTGATTATCGAAGAGCCACAGGAGAGGCAGAACTGACCTTGAATAAGTGCACCTTTCATTTCATGCTTAATTCCTCTGCGTATGATATTTCCAGCTTTCTAGGTAACTAGATTTAATTCAGGGGCAAGGGGGTAATTTTTTTTTATCTCGTCGAATGCGTGTTGACACCTGATTTTCAATCACCTTTTCTTTTCTTCTTTTTTAAAATTAATAGAAAATCCATAAAAATTCATAAAATTGAAAAAATCAACTTTGGGGATCTTAACCAAGCCTAGGGAACCAATTTTGACCAAAAAATGATTTTCCATATTTTTTGTGTTTTTTTTAAATTTTTTCAGAAATTATGTAAATATTTGAAAATAAAATTGTATTTGAGGCCACAAAAAGATGAAAAAGTGTCAGTATTTTTATTTTAGTTTTATCTTCATTTTGGCCAAAGAAAATCTAAAAAAAAAAAAACTAACTAATCTGGGATCGAGAATTATTTTGTTAATCTCACTTTCAGGTTAATTGAAAAATTGTAGAAAATTCATTTTTTCTTTGCAATTTTTATTTTATTTTATTTTATTTTATTTATTATTATTATTTCTATTTTTGCATTTCTGGAGTCGTGACATTGTCCTCTAATAATCCAAATTTTTTTAATGGCTTGTTAGTACAGTTTCTGTTGTTGCGTTTGATTTTTCGAATTCAATTCATCGCGTGACGAATCTCTCTCTCTCTATCCCTTGGTTCGAACACAAAAAATTATCATATCTTGTGACTTATCTCGCAACCGTTAATGCACGGGCTATAAGTTTAATGAGTTTCCTCATGCTTCCATTATGTAGCCTGTTGAGGATCTTAAAATGAGGCATCGATTTGCTGAAAACGTAAGAAGTTTGACTTGGATGGTGAAGAGCTCAAGTTATGCCAGGCGTGCGAAGGGAACTCGATTTTGTCTATTATGTGGCAAAGTAATAGAAAAAGCATGCAGCTATTATGTCAAGTTCAAGGGAGGGTTTAACCTTCAAAACAACAAAGGTGAGGATTGGTAATCGTGAAAAGTTTTGCCTGGTATCCAATGTATACACAGAAATCGATCTAGCTTTTTTGCGGAACTGTTCTGTATATGTGGCTATTGTCATATTATGAACCTGCCGAAGACTTCCTGGCAACATCCTAGAGCATGCCGCGGATATATTTAAGAGCAGTGGTGTTGAAGCTTATGGAAAAAAATGAAAGTTCTGCATCAGTCAGAAGAGTTGATCACGCACTCTTTATACGTTTGACCTTGTTAAGGCAGTGTGCAGAGTTGCAGGAAATATAGAGAAGCCATTAGAGGGACAATGCAGGTTTATGGCTCGGTGAAACTCGTGTCTGATGATTGTGATATGACATATATGTGCTGGGGAGTATGGCCTGTATCTGTATCATGAAGGGTGGAGGAAGATTGATCTCGTAGATCACCTCAAGAAGCTCAATGGCTTGCCGGTTCTCTTCATTCCAAGCAAGGGCGGTAGCTACTAACAGGTTCATCTCTGGGAGCAGAATCTGATGGGGCATATTAAGGAGGCCTTCCTGAGCGTATATCTTATTGAGGAGCTTACCTAACTCCTGAAGGAGGACTAGAGATGGATGCAGTAGGCATGCAACTACCCAGTCAATGTTCTCGTCGGTTGGATTAGTTCGTTATCTTGAAGGATATTGGACCAAAACAAAGAATCTCGGGATGATCATTCAAGGCGAGGTGCTGCAACCTCTGGGAATTTGCCGAAAGGTGTCATATTGGTTGGTCATTCCAGGAGTGGTTTGGTAGTTAGAGCAGTCGTTCAACCACATCTTAGGAGATCAGTCGTTGAAATTGTTCTAACACCTTCCAGTCCACATCAGTTTCCTCCATTAGCATTGCAGCCATCACTGGGGCACTATTTTGCACGAATAAAAGAATGGTGGATAAAAAGGTGACTTTGACGGTACCACAACCCATTGTCTCCCCCTTTTCGCTAGCACTTAATTCTTTCAAAAAAGAAGAAAAAACCACAGCGTTCTTGGCGGGCTTGGGAGTGGGACATAAAGATGATTCTAGTCTTGTCCAGCAAGAGAGAGAGGGAGATGGGAGAGAGGATCCGACTAAAAAGCTAAGCTCTCTCTGCCAATAAAAACGGGGAGGGTGGCCAAAAACCTTGACTTGGCTTCGCTTCCGACGAGGGCTCCGTTCAAACTCTTGGTGGCATGGTCGCTGTTCGTTTGCATGTGCCCCCACAACAACTAACCCTCGGTGTAGCATCAACTTCTGAACCAATGGTCAGCGAACAAGGCGGTCATGTCGACGTACTCGACGTATGGTCGACCTTGAGAGATAACGACGGTAGTTCCAGCTTTGACACATGTGGTTTCGGGGATGAAAGGCGGACAACATAGGAGGAACCCACAGCTCGACATCAACTCTTTCATCGGCGGATGATTCGACTTCAACTGGGAGCTCAGGGGAGCTCCCATGGAAATATATTGGGCAAAAGAGGGAACGTGATGAAGGGGGCGCGAGAGCAAAGGCAATCTCCACCATAGAATGGAGAAGCTGGACGACGTGTTCACCAAATTTTCCAAGAGAAGAAAAGGAAGGGAAAGAAGAGACGAGGAGGAGGAGGGCCGCAAAGGAAAAGCCTGAATCGGCTCTGCTTCGGCCTTTCTTTTGGACCGGTTCTGCTTCAGCCTACTCCCATGAGTCGCGGTGCCTAACAATTGGGAGGAAGCAAAAATCCAGCCGATAAACTCAACCCGGTAGCCATCCCTCGAGATGACTATTGCTCATACGCTCGACGGCGACACATAGAAGAATTGATACGCAAGAAGGTCTGGTCGGACATTGAGAGGATACAATTCATGCAGACGGCCACATGGAGGGAGTAAGAGAAGGATGTCCAGAAGTTTTGAAAGATTGGCTCCGTCACTGCCATCTGCTTTGACACCGTCATGTGGCTAACGTCATTGACCAATGGTAGACTCGACAGAATATCACACGATCTGATCAAGGAAAAGCTAGACATGGGGTGAATCTTCAATATCTCGAAGGCGGAAGGTTGGCGACAGGGGGGAGTCTCACCATGTCTCCCGGGTGGCTCTTCACGGGCTCGCGATGATCACCCAGCATCTGGGAGTGAACTCCGACAGATTTCCAGTGAAGTCCAGACCAAGCTCTGTGTCTCGGGTGCAACGATTTGCAGGTGCATGCTGTGCTATTAAAGTGCTGTGCAACTAAAGAGAAGTGAATGGAGTCAATGCTGCGCAGTAAAGTGTAGAATCTCGGTTTCATGAGCAGCTCGTTCAGTCCTTGTCCAATCGCATTGAGGTTGCCGTTCGTGATAATGCATGGGGGTTGTACGCATCCAAACTAAAAGCTAGTGGAAGAGATCTCAAAGCGGAGTAGTTCGAAAATCTTCGAACAGCGCAACTGACCTACCGGCTATCTGATGAGTTTACCGAGGAGTTGCTCAAGGAACACATGAGGAAATTTGTGGAGGAAAATGCCTCGGCATCTATGAATGAAGTGATGATCAAGCTCAAGAGAGAGCTCCACGATGTGGTATCGTCATTTCAGAGCAACAATTTCGAGACGGAGATTCCGGCTCAGCTCATGGCGATGAAGTTCAAGCGAGACTTAAACGGTCCAGTGAGTTTTCGCTGAGAAAGATCGCTGAGAACCACAAGGACCCAAGAATCAGCTGCGTTAGTTCGAGCCATGACTTCAAATATTACAGAGGTTTCAAATGGCGCTGCAGCCGGAGGCCACTTCATGGAGGGTGCACGGCATGATGGAGAGGACTCCGGTCAAAACAACACCAGCTGGTGCTAGAGATATCAGCATGAGCAAGAAGGAGCCTCCAGCTGTCATGGATGGGCTCGTCCGACTTGTCGCACCGACAATAGTAATAATAAGAACAACACTCCATCCACAAGACCATCCGATGCCTTCCTCCCCTAAGCAAGCTCACTGACAGTACTTGCAGCACATGAAGTCCCTGGGAAGTATGAGATCGACATTAATCATCAAGAAGATGCTGAAGATGAAGAAGTGAATATGGCCGTGGCAAAGAGTGAAGCCAAGTAGTTCCAAAGACGAAAGAACCGCAATGAAGGACTCAGTCCAGCGAAGTTGGACGTTGGAATTGAATTTTCACCACGAGACAAAGATGCTATTTCCCTGTTTGCGCCACCGACACAAGAGTACCTCGACGGGAGTATGTCGTCTATCGCAGCACACACCTTAGTCCTTCCCTCGTCGTGCCTTGCCACCTCTGCGACGGCGTTGCATCAGCTGTGGCGTGGCCAGTGGCAAACCCGCGACCCTTGAGCGGCTTCCATACAGCGTCCACTAGCTCCATCCTCTTCAGCCACCAATTTTTCCGAAGGTATGCTTCTTCGTGTTCTTTTCTGAGGAAAGTCCTACGTGAGATTTACTTCGGTACTTATGGGTGGAAAACGATCAGGATTATCAATCTCTAGGCTGGAATCATGTGTAGTTCTATGCGGTAGACTGCTAATTCCAAACGTCTAGTTGGATTTTTAGGTTGTTTCTTAGTGGTGATCGATTCTGTTGCCGATGGTAGACACTTGTGTTCACTATATCTGATTCGTTGAGGCTGATAGGAGTTCAGAATTCATCTTCCTGTATTCCAGTCCTCTGATGGCTCTCTCATTGTCTCCCATTTTATGCTCTGGGTCTTCCGTTCTTTCTTAGGAAATAACTGATTCCAAAGTTTGGTCAGAAATCTTGCATTCGAAGGTCACGCAGGGTATCTTGTTAGTCTTGCTAAGATGTACGATACTTTCTCATATCCACTGCGGGTTCAATGAGTTTGAAAAGAACAATTGGTGGGCCCCCTTTGGAATGACTCCTATACATTTGAGATGTTCGCAGGACCACTAGTAGATGTGGGTTTGTAGAGGAAGGGAATCCAATGGCCTCAATTCGAGTCATATACATCCTTCTGTTGAGTTTTATTATTTGGAACTGGAATTCTTGCATGTCGCATTTTCGTATGTCCGAATTTTTGCATGTTGAGTTAGAGTTAAGTCACTTTACATGTTTTGATTAACTAGTTAAATTTTGAGTGAATTGCATATCATCTTTTATTCAGATATATAATTCTCGGATATACATATTCATGCATTGCATTCACCCGATAAGACAAAAAAATAATAAATAAATAAATAAAATATGTAAATAAAGTAATGAATAAAAAGTCAAAAAAAAAACTAAAAAAGAGGAGAAATTCATAAAAGTCATGAAAAATTCTAAAAAAATAAAAAATAAAAAATAAAAAATAAAAAATAAAAAATAAAAAAAATAAAAAATAAAATTTAGAAAAATTCAGAAAAATATCAGAAATTAGGAAACGGGTCATTTCGACTGACCAATCCTATTTTTCGTGAATTTCCATCCCGATCTTTCCAAAATGACGATTTTGCCCCTTATGGGTAAATTGTCTCGAAAAATTCAGAAAAATCAGAAAAACATCAAGGATCAGGAAATGGGCCATTTTGACTGGCCAATCCTATTTTTGGATTATTTTCCTTCTTGGTATTTCCAAAATGATGGTTTTGCCCCTTATGGGCAAATTGTCTCGAAAAAATTTCGAAAAAAAATTCTTAGAAATTGTGGAAAATAAGGAATGACCACATTCAATTGGTTTAACCTGTTTTCACTTCTCGAGTCTGGAAAAATGACCATTTTACCATTCTGGTCAGTTTGACCCCAAATCATTCCAAATCACCTCAAATGAATTTTCATGAAATTGGTACCGAAAGGGCGTTAATTGAAAAATTAGCGTAATCAAGTCCCCGAACACAAATCTCTGGTTAGCAGAAAATAAAGTATTCTCCCATACTTTATTTTAGGTTTCTAATCTACCTACCAAGAAAAGATTAGTGGCGGCTCCAAAATTTAAATCATTTGAACTTAAACCAAAGTCGCGATTTGGTAGAGCTTGGGAGAGCTCGAACTAGGTTAGTTAATTTAATCAATTAATCTGGTAATCCATTAATTTAAAAAATGAATTTTAGGTCGCGACAATGCGTGAATCCCTTTTTTATGCTAGATTTAGGGCGGATCAATTTGTGGCAACGTCGCTTACTGCCATAATGAGAAATGTTGAATGGCCTCACGTAGGGAAATTTCAAGTGAAAAGCCCAGGCGAGCTCGAAGACGGGTAACTGTGTGTCGTTCCAATTTACCCTCAATCGTTGCAAAATGCTAAATTGGATTTGTTTCATTCTCACCCAGGGGATTGCAAAGTGCCTCAAGAGTGTCGCAAAATGAAATGACCCAATGGAATGCGATAGGACTCATTCGCCTTCAAGGTAACATTCAAATTAAAGGAGCCCTCCGGTCCACGGACCCGATGGCATAGAAAATGATGATGGTCCAAGGCAACCCGAAAGAAAACAAGGCCCAACTAAGCAAAGCACATATGTGGCAAGCTCAAAGTGAAGGGCAACTCGGGACATACAATTCAATCCAATCCAAATGAAGGAACTTCCTCAATTCAAATTCAATGGAAGTATACACAAGGGTAAAACAATATCGTTCCAATTTTTCTAGAATATGAAGAACATATACTGCCGCATTCTCTTTCATTTTTGCAGGGGAAGTCTCTACTGGCCAGATTTTCCTGTCTACCATTCCCTATCAGTATCACCTCCGCTACTCGTCTCCAATCTCGAGCCAAGCAAATCCGACGTCTCTACGGAAAAGTTGGACGGGACGCCACTACTTTGAAAAAGAAAGGATAAAAAATAAGCTGAGTGGGAGACAAAGACATTTTCGGCAGAAAAGAGATACGACTCGTCTTTATTGAAGAACTCGCCAGCAAATTGACGGTGGAGACAGCAACAAGGGGCCCCCTTCCACGGAAAGATGGAAGGAGACGAGCTGGGCAAGAGATACGATGAAAAGAAAATCGAGAAAGCCAGAACACTCGAGAGAGGCAATACAGTTGCTAAACCCACATCTAATTTTAAAGGAGGCATCTTCTTGATAATTCTCATTCGTGCTCGAAAGAGAGACTCTTAAAGCATACGCAGTCTCCCAGAAAAATCCAGAGAGTGAAAATACAAGAAGAGATATCAAACTTTGAAAAATCGTTAACCAAATCGAAGATGTCTCAACCCAACACACTTGAAAGTTATCGTTACTTGCTGAATATGGGAGAGGAAGAGTTCGAAGCCATATTTGGGATCGAGCCTATGGAGCCCGGCCCTTCCACCGACGATGTCCAAGAGCCCGGTAAGGACAATGACAACAACGGTAAAGGTCAAAAAAAGCGTTACCGTCACCATACTGAAGAGCAAGTACGAAAGCTTGAAGCTTTCTTCAGAACGTGCCCTATGCCAGACGGCAAACAAAAAATGGAACTGAGTCAAGAGCTAGGACTTGAACCTTCGCAAATCAAGTTCTGGTTTCAAAATAGACGAACCCGAATGAAGACTCGTCATGAGCACAACGAAGCCGAGTTTCTAAGAGTTGAAAATGAAAACCTCCGAGCGGAAAACAAGATGTATAAAGAGACTTTTAACTCCGCCACCTGCCCCAACTGCAATAGCCTCCTCCTCACCCTCGATGAAATGTATGATCTGAGGATCGAAAATGCACGTTTAAGAGGTGAGTTAGACCAGTTTATAACAGGATCGAGTTCTGTTGGAGCAGGGTACAAAAGGACCAATGATACTGGATCAGTATCAATACCTCCCGAGGAAGAAGGGACAGATCACCACCAAGCGGACATTGACGATGATCTTTTCGCCATAATCAACCAGTTTGATATCGGTAAAGCATCGGGACTGTGATGCACTTGTTCAGCCAGTGACCACCAGACCTTCAATATGGCCGATGCATACCTAATTTGGGATGAAACCAGCTGATCATGGGAGAGCCTGTAGATGAAGCATAACTGATCCTGAATGAGTGAATGTGTTTTATTTCCTTACGTGATATGTTTTTCTGCTTTTGTGAATGTGTAAAAGCAAGGAGTAATAATCCGACTTCCCCCTATTAAATGCTCGAATCCGCCACCTCACCAACCTCGCGACGAATTGATGGAAATTGCAAATCGACCCGAGAACGCAATCATATCCGAATACAAGTTGAACAAAATTTGGGGGCAAATCGACTCATGGGCATTACCACGGGATGGACAGCTTCGGACAAAGGAAAGTACAAGCGAAAGACGCGAACAATCTCAGAAATGGGTAATTCTGTATCGTTCTAATGTGCACATAATCATCTCAAGTCTTGAATTGTCTTATTCCATTCTTAACAGGGATTGCAAATTACCTCGAGAAATACCGTAACATGGCCCAAGGTGATACAACAAGGCTGCTTTATTCCCAAAGATTAACCTTTGAAAGGATAGCCCCATGGACACCTATGGTCCAATGGACCGAATGGTATGGGGGATGACAGTAGGTCCGAAATATCCCGAGTTCGATCCCTGAGGGTGGGGAATGTTGTATGTATTATAAATAAATGAAACAACTTTTTGTGCATTTCTTTTTGCAAGCAGGAATACTCGACGAGTAATACCGAAGTCAATATTTTGCCACATTCTCGGCTTAATGGTGAAGCATCCAACAAAAGTCGAAGAAAACTCAATCCAGCAAAATTGGTAAAAGACTTGTCCAAGGCATTCAAGATGAAGGGTAAATCAGTATCGTTTCCAATTTATCCCTTTTAATACTGGTTGACATGTCTCCTTTTCTTTTCACAGAAAATATTTATACTAACATTTAACATGTTGAAGGAGACAAATCCAAAAGAAAATTATGATCACCTGACAAGATCTATTCTGGTGAAAAATGGGGCAAATTGATCGCAAGCTCTGAAACGAAAAAGCAAATATGTCTTCCTTATCTCGTTTGATTTCAAGAATAATTTCTCTGCTTCTTACAGGGGCATTAAACAAACCAAAATGCTCCCTCGCCCATATGCTTCATCGCGCAGGGGTAAAGTTTGAGACAAACCACCCCTCGACATAAGGAGTAGGCTTCCCAATTTGTTCGGTCCGCCCACATACCAGGGGCAATTTAAATCCGCCCATATTTGCACATTATGTAAACACACGTGATGCTAAAAAATTGTCACATCTGCATTGTGCTTACACAGTTCATGAATTATGTATGACTATTCCGTGTGTTTAACTTACCAACTCCAACTTAGAGCATAAACTGCACAGGAGATATCAAATGTGCAGAATGGGGCATGACAGGATGAGGAAAGGCAAACCATTTCCACACAGGTATAACATTTTGATCTACAGATAAACAGCCTTTCTCCAGAGTGAGAAAAAGCCCTTTCGGAATGAAGACCCCCATTCAGATTACATTCGAGGTATTCATACTATAAAAACCTCCTTAAACAGAAATGGTAATGCAATACATGATTTATATGTTGATCGATTGCATCATGAGTTATTACATAGACTGCCTTTAATCATGGCAAACTTAGCTGAACAATTTTGTATGAACCAATGAACGCATTGATGAAAATGCTTGCACATGTTAGCTCTGACATTGCCCGACAGGCAACACATTCCCGGTGTTTGAGTTACCTTCCAAAGTCTTGAAATTCATTCGGTGATTATTGAATGAACAAGCCTGGTTGTCGAGAAGCCACCAAGCATTTCTTCCGAATTCTCAGGTAAGTATATCTTCAACCAGAACCTTTCAAGAGAATGAATTCTGACGGTTGTTGGGATACTCGAATCCATTGCGGTATATACAGGTATCCACATTCTTCAATGAAGCATGATTTGTCTCAAGGACAGAAATGTTCGAGACCTTTTGATCTCTGCCTCTTTGGTTTATTCCTAAAACGACAGGAGAATATAATTTGGGTTTGAGCTTCTGCAGGATTCCTGGTCTCCCCAGATTTCAGAATGGCACCCTTTGAGGTACATAAAGTCTTTCTTACAGGCAAATCAAGTCCTTCTTACAGGCAAATCAAGTCCTTCTTACAGGCATAAAGTCCTTCTTACAGGCAAACCAGGTCCTTCTTATAGGCAAATCAAGTACTTCTTACAGGCAAACCAAGTCCTTCTTACAGGCACCAAGTCCTTCTTACAGGCAAACCAAGTCCTTCTTACAGGCAAACCAAGTCCTTCTTACAGGCAAACCAAGTCCTTCTTATAGGCACAAAGTCCTTCTTACAGGCAAAGTAAGTCCTTTTTACAAGCAAATCAAGTCCTTCTTACAGGCAAACAAAGTCCTTCTTACAGGCACAAAGTCCTTCTTACAGGCAAACCAAGTCCTTCTTACAGGCAAATCAAGTCCTGCTTACAGGCAAATAAAGTCCTTCTTACAGGCAAAGCAAGTCCTTCTTACAGGCAAATCAAGTCCTTCTTACAGGCACAAAGTCCTTCTTACAGGCAAATCAAGTCCTTCTTACAGGCACAAAGTCCTTCTTACAGGTAAACAAAGTCCTTCTTACAGGCAAAGCAAGTCCTTCTTACAGGCAAATCAAGTCCTTCTTACAGGCACAAAGTCCTTCTTACAGGCAAAGTAAGTCCTTCTTACAGGCAAATTAAGTCCTTTTTACAGGCAAATCAAGTCCTTCTTACAGGCAAATTAAGTCATTTTACATGGCATAAAGTCCTTTTTACAGGCACCAAGTCCTTTTTACAGGCACCAAAGTCGTTTTTAGAGGCACCAAGTCCTTTCTACAAGCGCAAAGTCCTTCTTACAGGCAGTTTCATGGGATAACCTACCATACAGGTCAAATTTCAATCAAATTTTAATCAGTAGAATCCTTTCATTAGGAATCTACCATGGGGTGACCTACCATACGGGTCAAAATTTAAATCAGTAGAATCCTTTTATTAGGAATCTACCATGGTACGACCCACCATACGGGTCAAATTTCAATTCAATTTTTAATCAGTAGAATCCTTTTATTAAGAATATACCATGGGTTAACCTACCATACGGGTTCAAGTTCAACCACTCTAAGGTTTTTTTATAACGAATCTTTAGGTTCTCATTTCATTTTTAGTGGAACATTCATGTCACGACTCTTTTTATTTTATTGTGTTGAGTTTATTAGAACTTAGGTGTCATCTCGTCTTTGAAATGAACCTCTACCGAGCTTCCTTTCAAAGAGGGGCAGCTGTTGACACCTGATTTTTAATCATCCTTTCTGTTTTAAAATTAATAAAATTTTTTTTTATAAAAACTCATAAAATTTAAAAAATCAACTTTGGGGACCTTGGCTAAGCCTAAAGAACCAATTTTGATCAAAAAATGATTTTCCATATTTTTCATATTTTTCGGTATTTTTTATTTATTTATTTTCGAAAATTAATAGAAAATTCATAAAAATTCATAAAATTGAAAAATCAACTTTGGAAGCCTTGGCCAAGCCTAGGCAACTATTTTTGAACAAAAAATAAATTTTCATATTATATATATTTAATTTTTTTTTAAAAAAAATAATACAAAAATACTTGAAAATTTTGGAAAATTAACATTTGAGGCCAAAAAAATACACAAAGATAGTTAATATTTTTATTTTAAATCTATTTTCATATTGGCCATCGCAAATTCAGAAAAATCCAATTCGAGTCACGTGTTCCTTCACGAGTATAATCTCGAATCGGGCCTAAAAAAATTTAATTTGAGCCAACTTATTTTTAATTTTCACTTTTTATGAGTTGTGACATTGTCTTCTAATATTTTAAATTTTCATCTTGGCTCAATTATACCCAGAATGACTCAATTTTGCAAAAGGGCTTTAATTAAATTCTGCATTATTTTCAGCGACAAGAAATGAGCTTAAATTTGACATGTGGTAAATTTTGGTGTGTCAAAAATTGTGAGGAGATTTGGACTTAAAGAAATATATTTTTTCATGGACTGAATTGTAAATACTTAAAATTCAAGGACTAGAGTGTAAATACCTAACTCTTGAATGATTATTTTACAAATAACAAAAAGAAGAGTTAGTGGATAAATTAGAATAGAGAAGGGAAGATGGAGAAGAGGAGATGAAGAAGAGAAGTTGGAGAAGGACGGATGGAGAAAATAAGATAAGAATAGAGAAGGGAAGATGGAGATGAAGAAGAGTTAGTGGAGAAATTAGAATGGAAGATAAGAATAGAAAAGGGAAGATGGAGATGAAGAAGAGTTAGTGGAAAAATTAGAATGGGAGATAAATATGGAGAAGGGAAGATGAAGATGAAGAAGAGTTAGTGGAGAGATTAGAATGTGAGATAGAGATGGAGAATGGAAGATGAAAATGAAGAAGAGTTAGTGGAGAAATTAGAATGGGAGATAGAGTTAGTGGAAAAATTAGAATGGGAGATAGATGAGTAGATTATAAAAGGAGGAAAAAGTGAGCTTGAGAGAAGGAATTTTTTGGAGAGAAAATTTGAAGTGTTTGGGGAATTTTTTGGAGAGAAAATTTGAAGTGTTTGAAGGAATTTTTTGGAGAGAAAATTTTGGATGTTTGAGAGAGTTTTGGGAGATTGAAGAAAAATTTGAGAGAAAGAAAATACCAAAAGAGAGAGAATTTTGAGGATGATGGAAGTTTAAAGTTAGGGGTTATCATCACAAATTCCTTCATCGATCAATATAAATCAAGAGTTCTTCCTCGTCAACGAGCAAGCAAATTCGAGCTAAGTGTTTTTATTTATTCATTTGTTTATGGTTTTACTTGCAAATTAGCACAAATTGTATACACTTTCTCCATCTCCTCTTTTTTTTCCCCATATTTATGTCAGGAGAAGGATATCTCTATGTCAACAGCAAAAATCTCGTAGAGATGTAAAAATCGGCCCAGACAAGCTCCTAAGCTGTCCACCGATTTCTCAACTGATCTGTGACTAAAAGTCCCTCTTAATTCAAAAGAAACTCTCTATATTGGGAACATAAAGAGCGAAAATCAATTATAGAAATCCCTCCCAAAAAAATGGGAGATAAGTACTCTTTCCACTCTTCTGGTTTTAAGTGCATATTAGCACATATTTTTTATACTGACACTTCACTCTATTTTATGTCAGGAAGCCGCAGCTCTATATCAATGGTCAACCCTATGCAAGCACAAAATCGGCTTGGATGAGTCCTCAAGCGCGCACAAATTTCAAATTGTTGAATCGATTCGTTGTATTTCATTTTAAAGAATTCATACCCCAGAATGGAGAGGACAAAGTCCATCCGCAATTTAAATATCTGCACCATAAATCCCAAAGGGAAGAGCCAAGCCAATGCTTAGCCTCCCATTGGAGGTTTTTACTTACAGTAGTTAAATACCTGCAACTTAAATACCTACACCATAAATCCCAAAGGGAAGAGCCAAGCCAATGCTTAGCCCTCCATTGGAGGTTTTTACTTACAGTAGTTAAATACCTGCAACTTAAATACCTGCACCTTAAATCCCAAAGGGAAGAGCCAAGCCACTGCTTAGCCCCCCATTGGAGGTTTTTACTTACAGTAGTTAAATACCTGCAACTTAAATACATGTACCTTAAATCCCAAAGGGAAGAGCCAAGTCAATGCTTAGCCTCCCATTGGAGGTTTTTACTTACAGTAGTTTAAATACCTGCAACTTAAATACCTGTACCTTAAATCCCAAAGGGAAGAGCCAAGCCAATGCTTAGCCTCCCATTTGGAGGTTTTTACTTACAGTAGTTAAATACCTGCAACTTAAATACCTACACCATAAATCCCAAAGGGAAGAGCCAAGCCAATGCTTAGCCCCCCATTGGAGGTTTTTACTTACAGTAGTTAAATACCTGCAACTTAAATACCTGCACCTTAAATCCCAAAGGGAAGAGCCAAGCCAATGCTTAGCCCCCCATTGGAGGTTTTTACTTACAGTAGTTAAATACCTGCAACTTAAATACCTGTACCTTAAATCTCAAAGGGAAGAGCCAAGCCAGTGCTTAGCCTCCCATTGGAGGTTTTTACTTACAGTAGTTAAATACCTGCAACTTAAATACATGTACCTTAAATCCCAAAGGGAAGAGCCAAGTCAATGCTTAGCCTCCCATTGGAGGTTTTTACTTACAGTAGTTTAAATACCTGCAACTTAAATACCTGTACCTTAAATCCCAAAGGGAAGAGCCAAGCCAATGCTAAGCCTCCCATTGGAGGTGTTTATTCACTGTCGTGTACTTCCTATAATTTAATTTTTGAATCATCAGACCCAAAAGATGAGTAGGTCGTAATACTGCACAGAAGTCGTTAACACACTCCCTCTTTCGGCTTCAGGGAATCTTTAACACTTAAAAAAATATAACAAATAAAAATATATACCATCCATGCATCCTATTTAAAAAGTGAAAACACAAAAGAGAATACCCTACTAGAGCCTTAGGAATAAACCAAGCTTGAGTTGCCGAATTAAGATATCCATGAAATTAAAGTATCGAAAGGGCATTAGTTTTAATTAACTAGTGTAACCAAGTCCCCGAACTCATAATATCTGGTTCGCAGGAATAAATTAGTTCTCCCGCTAATTTATTTAGGTTCCTAATCAACCTACCAAGAATGATTAGTGGCGACTCCAAATTTCAAAATCATTTAAACAAAAACCAAAGTTGCGATTTGGTAGGGCTTGGGAGGGTCCGCGTTAGGTTAGTCAAATCTAATTAACCTAATAATCCGTTAACCCCCTTTAAAATTTAAAATTTTTTTAGAGGGTCGCGACAAGATGACTGCATTATCTACGACAAATATAAAAATATTATTGCCTCTGTTAAAATGGAAAATAAGAATTTTCCTATTCGATGGAATTATGTCAGAGATATGGCCATGAAAGCTCAACTTGATGAGTCATGGCTCTGGCATCGAAGATTTGGCCACTTTAATTTTGCTGGACTGAAAATTCTCCATCAAAAAAATATGATGAGAGATTTTCCAGCAATTTCAGAAATTTCAAATGTCTGTGAAGGCTGCCTCCTTGGAAAACAACAACGGCAGTGCTTCTCATCTGGAGGTGCATGGAGAGCTAACAAGCCTTTAGAACTAGTCCATACGGACGTTTGTGGTCCAATGAGGACTCCTACAGCCAGTCAGAATAGATATTTCATTCTATTCATTGATGACTATACAAGAATGACGTGGGTCTACTTTCTTCGAGAAAGATTGGAGGTTTTCTCTATTTTCAGGAAATTCAAGAACCACGTCGAAAATCAAAGTGGCCACAAAATCAAAGTCCTGAGGAGTGACAGAGGCACTGAATATAACTCAAGGGAGTTCAACAAATTCTGTGAAGAAAAAGGAGTTCACCATCAACTAACTGTTGGCTACGCTCCAGAGCAAAATGGGGTAGCAGAAAGGAAAAATAGAACTGTCATGGAGATGGCAAGGTCCATGCTAAAGGACAAAGGCCTTCCCAATTCGTTCTGGGCAGAAGCAATATACACGGCTGTATACATCTTAAACAGGTGTCCAACTAGAGCTGTCCAAAATAAAACTCCAGTCGAAGCATGGAGTGGATGGAAGCCTTCGGCGAAACATCTCAAAGTGTTTGGTTATATATGCTACGTTCACATTCCATCTCAAAAGAGAAGCAAGCTCGATGAGAAGACAGAAAAGAGAATCTTCCTTGGCTACAGTGATCAATCAAAAGGTTATCGCATCTACAACCTAAGAATTAAGAAGCTCATGATTAGTCGAGACGTTGAGTTTGATGAGTATGCCACCTGGAATTGGGAGAATGAGAAGATCGAGAAGAAGTATGTCATCTTGCCTGACACACCACCTGCTCGTGAGGAGTCAACAACACAAGAAGAAGGTGAAGCATCAGACTCCACCACTCATGATGTAACACCACCATCTTCTCCGAGAGCAACAGAAGAAGAATCTACTCCAGAATCTCCAGTAATTAGGGTAAAATCCCTTAGAAGAATTTATGACACATGCAACTTTGCTACTTTAGAACCAGAAAACTATGAAGAAGCATCCAAAGAAGAAGTTTGGATAAAAGCCATGGAGGAAGAGATCAAGATGATCGAGAAAAATGAAACTTGGGAGCTCGTCAATTACCCTAAGGACAAAGAGATCATTGGCGTCAAATGGGTCTACAAGACGAAGCTCAACGCAGATGGATCAATCTAGAAGCATAAAGCAAGGCTCGTGGCAAAAGGATACTTGCAACAACCAGGTATCGACTATACTGAAACTTTTGCTCCAGTTGCTCGTCTTGATACTATTCGTGCTCTTATAGCCCTAGCGGCACAAAAAGAATGGAAGATCCATCAACTAGACGTGAAGTCAGCATTCCTAAATGGATATCTTCAAGAAGAAATATATGTGGAGCAACCACAAGGCTTTATAGCCAAAGGACAAGAAGAAAAAGTCCTAAAACTTAAGAAGGCTCTCTACGGATTAAAGCAGGCACCACAAGCATGGTATAGCAGAATTGATGAATACTTCACCAAGCAAGAATTCAGGAGGAGTATGAGTGAGCCAACGCTCTACATCAAGACCCAAGGTAAGTCTGACACTCTCATTGTCTCTCTATATGTGGATGATCTTATATATACAGGGAACAATGAGAAGATGATTCGAGATTTTAAAGAAGAAATGATGAAGACATTCGAGATGACAGACTTGGGCTTGATGCACTACTTCCTCGGCATCGAGATCATCCAAAATAAAGGAATTTTCATTTCACAAAAAAAAATATGCCGAGAACCTCCTGAAGAAATTCAAGATGGATTATTGTAAAGCAGTTACAACACCACTCGTGACAAATGAGAAACTACTAAAGGAAGATGGAGCAAAAAAAACCGACGCCTCCCTCTACAGAAGTCTGATTGGCAGTCTGCTATATCTCACTACCACAAGACCAGACATCATGTACGCGACAAGTCTACTATCACGGTTCATGCAGAGTCCTAGTCAAATTCATTTTGGAGCTACCAAAAGAATTCTACGATACTTAAGAGGAACTACAGATTATGGCATTTGGTATCAGCTCAGTGCAACGGCTAATCTCATCGGCTACACCGACAGCGATTGGGCAGGTTCTACTGATGATAGGAGGAGTATTACTGGCTATGCATTCACATTGGGTTCTGGAATATTCTCATGGGCATCCAAAAAACAAGACTCGGTGGCACAATTTACTGCGGAGGCTGAATACGTCGCGGCTGCTATAAGTACCAGTCAAGCAATATGGCTTCGGAGAATTCTAAAAGACCTTGGAGAAAAACAAACGGAATCAACTCCAATATTTTGCGACAACAAATCGGCAATAGCTATATCCAAGAATCCCATCTTTCATGGAAGAATGAAACATATCGACATCAAATATCACTTTATTCGCGAAGCGCAAAGCAATGGAGAGATCGAGCTCTAATATTGCAAGACTGAAGATCAAATTGCGGACATTTTCACCAAAGCACTGCCGCTAACAAAGTTCGAGGCACTACGGAGCATGCTTGGAGTATCACGAAATTGGATCAAGGAGGAGTGTTAGAAAGTTGATCCAATTTCTAGAATATTCTAGGATAAATTTTTGTAGAATAGTCGAGAAAGTTAAGAATATTTAGGGTACTTCTAGAGAATTCCTAGGATATGTCTAGAAGGATAATGTGTAGAAAAATCTAGAAACAATATGCTCTAGATTTTGTAGAAAACTCTAGAATAGTGTCTATCTAGGATACTCTAGAATTTTCCTGTATGACGGTGGAAGATGGCTATAAATAGGCCATGAAGTGCTAGAAAGTGTAGAGAAAAACAAACAACCAAAAGCTCTCCTCTTCCCTTGTATCACTCACAAAAACTAATAAAAGTTTTCGTTTCCATTGTGCTCATTCACTTACAAAACTGAATACCCTTCCGCAAACTCTAACATGCATGTAGCATAGAGAGAAGTCCATGACAGGGAAAGCTCCGCAACATGCCTTTGCGATGACATTTCAAATGTTGCAACAAGTCTAGAGAGATCTGAAAGTTTCGCCCGCGTAAAGAACATTGCCAAGTTCCTCTCCAATGCGCAGGAGCTGGATATACTTGGCCACTATAGCGATCCACGAATAGGGACTCCCTTATCCCTGACCTGAGAAGATTGCGCGAAGGGCAAAGCAACGAGACCGCAACGAGGCACGCCTGCAATGCGACTATATCTAGCTCGAAGTTCCTGATCCGGTACTACTTGAAGTCCGAGTAATCGGAGAGCTCCAGCATGATCACCAGTCCATCTTGGGCAAACATCTCAGTGTTTCTTTTGTTTTTTTTTTTTTTGAATCTTGGATCTCCGGTCCGTGCATGTGAAACACTCGCCCCTCACCGGTGATGAAAAAAAAAATGGCTGCCCTCCTCAGTCGTCCCCCAACCCAACATTGTATTTTCCATCCTCCATCCTCCAGGCCCCCCCCAGAGCATTTCACTTGGCCTACTTTTTCCTTGCATGAAGTTACTCCCTGATTGGCACGCCTCCCCACCAAACCTTGTCTACCATCTCCTTTCTTTTTTATTTGCCACCGAAAGCACGCTCCACTTTCCAAATTTTTATCATGGCCTCCTCCACTGTCACCCAAAAATGGTTCCACATATCCATGAATTTTGTCCTGTTAAGAGCAGTATCCCGCTCTTGCTTGCGGAGAAAGTGTTCAACACCTACTTCTTCATCATTGATCAGCATTCCATTTAATTCGTCTCTTGCATTTTGAGCCGATTCTTCATTATCAAATTGAATGAAGCCATGACCTTTTGACTAGCTTTGACCATCAATGTCCATTTTCCTGGAAAGAATGTTTGCCAAATGAAGGAAAAGGTATCATGCAGCGCTTTTCATCCATCGTCCTGTACAGATTCTTGATAAACATGTCTGCACCCCCCTCCCCCCACTCCTTTATAAAGCCTCTCCCTTTTTGTTATTGATTTCTCTCCCCTTTGGATCCCTTCTCTTTCTTTTTTATGACAACATGATGAAGTCCACCGAAAATATGCCCACTGGAGTCCTGTACTTTCTTTTGTTTATTGATCCTCCACCCACCAAGTTCTCGCACTTGAATTTTTTTTTTTTGCACCGCGGTGAAATCTATCCTATTCCTTTGTCCACCTTTCGTACCAGAATTATTCGATTGCTTCAATAAGTTCGAACAGAACATCATGTATAATCTACAATATCGCATTCAATGACTTCGATGTTGCGTAACTTGTCATGATTTTGGGCATCAAGTCAATCTTATTCTTGTGAATATCGAACAATTTCTCGGATGGGGACTTGATCTGTGCTTGCTTTTCGATCTTATCCATCTTGGCCATGCTCTTGTCAGAAACCCTGGAAATATTAGAGTAACCCATCAAATGATAAATTGAATTCGGAAAATTGAATGCAACAACGAAAAATGCACCATAAGACCATTGAAAAATTTGGACTATTAAAGGACAATATCACAACTCCAGAAATGCAAAAAAAAATGAAAATTATTTCTATAATAATAATTTTTTTTAAATCAACTTGAAAGTGAGATTAACAAAGTAATTCCCGATTCCAGATCAATTTTTACAGATTTTCTTTGGCCAAAATGGAAATAAAATTAAAAGAAAAATACTTACTCCTTATTCACATTTTTATGGCTTCAAATGCTATTTTTATTAAATATTTTCCTAATTTCTGAAAAATATTAAAAAAATCCCGAAAATATGAAAAAAAAAATTTCAAAAATGGTAGCCTAAGCTTGGCGAAGGCTTCCAAAGTTGATTTTGTAATTTTCTTATTTTTTCTTCATTTTCTATGAATTTTCGAAAAATAAAAATACGGAAAAATACCGAAAATACGAAAAATCATTTTTTGGTCAAAATTGGTTCCTTAGGTTTGGCCAAGGTCCCCAAAGTTGATTTTTTAATTTTATGAATTTTTATGGATTTTCTATTAATTTTTGAAAATAAATAAATAAATAAAAATAATAATTAAAAATCAGGTGTCAACAGACGAGCCCTTTTTTTCTAGGGCATGTTATCTCTGGAGCCCTTCCATTGGAAAACCCAATATGGAACGGTCCATTTTCAAGTCCTGAGTTGCAGGCATCATATGAACGAGCCCTTTTGTAGGGCATACCATCTTTGGAGCCCTTCCATTGGAAACTCTAATACGGAACGATCCATCCTTCAAGTTCTGAATTGCAGGTACCACATGAACGAGCCCTTTTAATAAGGTATGCTGTCTTTGGAGCCCTTCTATTAGAAGCCCCAATACGGAACGATCCATTTTCAAAAGTCCTTCCTATAGGCACACAAAAGTCCTTTCTACAGGTACCAAGTCCTTTCTATAGGCACAAAGTCCTTCTTACAGGCACAAAATCCTTCTTATAGGCACAAAAGTCTTTCCTATGGGCACAAAGTCCTTCTTACAGGCATTTTCTTTGATGAACCCGACATCGGGTAAACCGCTCAGTAGAATCCTTTCATCAGGATTCTATAATGGTACGACACACCATACGGGTCAAAATGCAGGCGAATCCTTTAAATAGGATAGATCGCTACTAGAGTCATTTCATTAGGAATTCTGCAATGGATCGACCTACCATACGAGTCAAAGCTCAACCTCCCCGAAGTATCCTTAGAATGAATCTTTGGGTGCCTGTTCAAAGAACATTCATGTCAGGCCACAGCCATATGACGGACAGGTGAGTGCCAAGTAAACTCCCCCCTTCACTGCTCCCTTACTTCATAAGAGCCTCCTCAAGTTGAGTTTGGATCGAAACTCACACAGAAAGGTATTAGAGATTCAATGTCACAACTCTTTTTATTTTCTTAGGTTGAGTCGATTGGGATTCAAGTGTCATCTCGTCTTCGAAATAAACCTCTGCCGAACTTCTTTTAAAAGAGGGCAACTGTTGACACATAAATTTTTTATTTCCCTCATTTAACCATTTACTTTATTAAAAAAATTAGAGACTATTAGTCTCTAACCAAAAATATTTAAATCATTTTAGTATAGTTTCGTATGCATTAATTTAAATTTTCTGCATAGCATTTGCTGTTGTTTGGGCTGCTCATTATAGCGTTTCTTTCGCCTAGATTGGTCAAGATGTACTTGGTATTTCGTGATGGAATTTTCCCACTAAGTGTTGATCGTGACATCTTCACAATGATCTAGTTGGGTCAAGTATCAATAACTTGAATCGAAAAGTCAACCAATGCAGAGATTTCTCACGCAAGCAGTCCAACAAACGATATATTCGAGCTCTCCTCATCAAAAAAAGGCCCCCAACGTGAGCACCCACCATGCGCATAACCGAGTGGAGGGGAGCACCGAAAAAGAAGATCATCATTCACCATCATCATCTGGACAGCACCCTTAAAGAAATCAAAAACATATCGTCATAGGATCCCCAAATAATCCTTGGATCACGGAGGGAGACCAACTTTTTGAAGGGAGAGAACACCAGAACTATCAACGGATTTTTTTATTCTCTCTGTCAAGTTTTCAAGAGATTAGTAGTTCAGTTGGCTGATAAGGCTCAGGTCTACACCCAACAGTCCTAGAAACGACTATATGGTGTCAATTTTTTGGTAGCTGGAGTAGAATCTTAGCTCACCTCCATTACAACTGTCCAAAGGAAAATACTTTGAATATCAGGCTTTTGTTCTTGAGTCCCAGTGATAAGCTGCAAAAAAAAAACAAAGAGGACAAAGGGAATGAGTGGAAGGCAGATACCTTCGGTGGAGGTAGAATAAAATAGAAGAGTGGAAAAGAAGAAGAGGTGGGGAGCTCGGGAGAAAATAGCAGTGAGTATTCCATCCATGGGATGAGTGTCGCGACCCTCTAAAAATATTTTTAAATTAGGGGGTTAACGGATTATTAGGTTAATTAGATTTGACTAACCTAACGCGGACCCTCCCAAGCCCTACCGAATCGCAACTTTGGTTTTTGTTTAAATGATTTTGAAATTTGGAGTCGCCACTAATCGTTCTTGGTAGGTCGATTAGAAACCTAAATAAATTAGCGGGAGAACTAATTTATTCCTGCGAACCAGAGATTATGAGCTCGGGGACTTGGTTACACTAGTTAATTAAAACTAATGCCCTTTCGGTACCTTAATTTCATGGATATCCTAATTCGGCAACTCAGGCTTGGTTTATTCCTAGGGCTCTAGTAGGGTATTCTCTTTTGTGTTTTCACTTTTTAAATAGGATGCATGGATGGTATATATTTTTATTTGTTATATTTTTTAAGTGTTAAAGACTCCCTGAAGCCGAAAGAGGGAGTGTGTTAACGACTTATGTGCAGTATTACGACCTACTCATCTTTTGAGTTTGATGATTCAAAAATTAAATTATAGGAAGTACATGACAGTGAATAAACACCTCCAATGGGAGGCCTAGCATTGGCTTGGCTCTTTCCTTTGGGATTTAAGGTACAAGTATTTAAGTTGAAGGTATTTAACTACTGTAAGTAAAAACCTCCAATGGGAGGCTAAGCATTGGCTTGGCTCTTCCCTTTGGGATTTAAGGTACAGGTATTTAAGTTGCAGGTATTTAACTACTGTAAGTAAAAACCTCCAATGGGAGGCTAAGCATTGGCTTGGCTATTCCCTTTGGGATTTAAGATACATGTATTTAAGTTGCAGGTATTTAACTACTGTAAGTAAAAACCTCCAATGGGAGGCTAAGCATTGGCTTGGCTCTTCCCTTTGGGATTTAAGATACATGTATTTAAGTTGCAGGTATTTAACTACTGTAAGTAAAAACCTCCAATGGGAGGCTAAGCATTGGCTTGGCTCTTCCCTTTGGGATTTAAGGTACATGTATTTAAGTTGCAGGTATTTAACTACTGTAAGTAAAAACCTCCAATGGGAGGCTAAGCATTGGCTTGGCTCTTCCCTTTGGGATTTATGGTGCAGGTATTTAAATTGCGGATGGACTTTGTCCTCTCCATTCTGGGGTATGAATTCTTTAAAATAAAATACAACGAATTGATTCAACAATTTGAAATTTGTGCGCGCTTGAAGACTCCTCCAAGCCGATTTTGTGCTTCCATAGGGTTGACCATTGATACAGAGCTGCGGCTTCCTGACATAAAATAGAGTGAAGTGTCAGTATACAAAATATATGCCAATCTGCACCTAAAACCAGAAGAGTGGAAAGAGTACTTATCTCCCATTTTTTTGGGAGGGATTTCTATAATTGATTTTCGCTCTCTATGTTCCCAATATAGAGAGTCTCTTTTGAATTAAGAGAGACTTTTAGTCACAAATCAACTGAGAAATCGGTGGACAGCTTAGGAGCTTGTTTGGGCGATTTTTGCATCTCTACGAGATTTTTTGCCGTTGACGTAGAGATATCCTTCTCCTGACATAAAATATGGAAAAATGGAGGTAGGAGAAAGTGTATACAATTTGTGCTAATTTGCGACTAAAACCACAAATAAATGAATAAATAAAAAAACACTTAGCTCGAATTTGTTTGCTCGTTGACGAGGATGAACTCTTGATTTATGTTGATCGATGAAAAAATTTGTGATGATAACCCCTAACTTTAAACTCCCATCATCTTCAAAATTCTCTCTCTTTTGGTATTTTTTTTTTCTCTCAAATTTTTCTTCAATCTCTCAAAACCCTCTCAAACATCCAAAATTTTCTCTCCCAAAAAATTCTCCCAAACACTTCAAATTTTCTCTCTCAAGAAGTCCCCCCCTCAAGCTCACTTCTTCCTCCTTTTATAATCTACTCATCTATCTCCCATTCTAATTTTTCCACTAACTCTATCTCCCATTCTAATTTCTCCACTAACTCTTCTTCATTTTCATCTTCTATTCTCCATCTCTATCTCACATTCTAATCTCTCCACTAACTCTTCTTCATCTCCTCTTCTCCATCTTCCCTTCTCTATTCTAATTTATCCACTAACTCTTCTTTTTGTTATTTGTAAAATAGTCCTTCAAGAGTTAAGTATTTGCACTCTAGTCCTTGAATTTTAAGTATTTACAATTTAGTCCCTGAAAAAATATATTTCTTTAAGTCCAAATCTCCTCACAATTTTTGACACACCAAAATTTACCACATGTCAAATTTAAGCTCATTTCTTGCCGTTGAAAATAATGCAGAATTTAATTAAAGCCCTTTTACAAAATTAAGTCATTTTGGGTATAATTGGGCCAAGATGAAAATTTAAAATATTAGAAGACAATGTCACAACTCATAAAAAGTGAAAATTAAAAATAAGTTGACTCAAATTAAATTTTTTTAGGCCCGATTCAAGATTATACTCGTGAAGGAACACGTGATTCGAATTGGATTTTTCTGAATTTGCGATGGCCAATATGAAAATAGATTTAAAATAAAAATATTAACTATCTTTGTGTATTTTTTTTGGCCTCAAATGTTATTTTTCCAAAATTTTCAAGTATTTTTGTATTTTTTTAAAAAAAAATTAAAAATATATATATAATATGAAATTTTATTTTTTGTTCAAAAATGGTTGCCTAGGCTTGGCCAAGGCTTCCAAAGTTGATTTTTCAATTTTCTCATTTTTTTTTCATTTTTTGTTTTATGAATTTTCGAAAATAAAAATACCGAAAAATACTGAAAATATGAAAAAATCGTTTTTTGGTCAAAATTGGTTCCCTAGGCTTGGCTAAGGTCCCCAAAGTTGATTTTTCAATTTTATGAATTTTTATGGATTTTTTATTACTTTAGCAATAGAAAAAAAATGATTAAAAATCAGGTGTCAACAGCTGCCCCTCTTTGAAAGGAAGCTCGGTAGAGGTTCATTTCAAAGACGAGATGACACCTGAATTCTAATCGACTCAATACAAGGAAATAAAAAGAGTCGTGACATGAATGTTCTACTGAAAATGAAATGAGAACCTAAGGATTCGTTATATAAAAAAAACTTTAGGGTAGTTGAACTTGAACCCGTATGGTGGATCAACCCAAATTGAATTAAAATTTGACCCGTATGGTGGGTCATACCATTTGACCCGTATGGTGGGTCGTACCATGGTAGATTCCTAATAAAAGGATTCTACTGATTAAATTTTGATTGAGATTTGACCCGTATGGTAGGTCACCCCATGGAGATACCTGTAAGAAGGACTTGGTACCTGTAGAAAGGACTTGGTGTCTGTAAAAAGGACTTGTGCCTGTAAGAAGGACTTGATTTGCCTGTAAAAAGGACTTAATTTGGTTGTAAGAAGGACTTGATTTGCCTGTAAGAAGGACTTACTTTGCCTGTAAGAAGGACTTTGTGCCTGTAAGAAGGACTTGCGTTGCTTGTAAGAAGGACTTTGTTTTCCTGTAAGAAGAACTTTGTTTGCCTGTAAGAAGGACTTGATTTGCCTGTAAGAAGGACTTTATGCCTGTAAGAAGGACTTGATTTGCCTGTAAGAAGGACTTTGTGCCTGTAAGAAGGACTTTGTGCCTGTAAGAAGGACTTTGTGCCTGTAAGAAGGACTTGATTTGCCAGTAAGAAGGACTTGGTGCCTGTAAGAAAGACTTGGTTTGCCTGTAAGAAGGACTTAGTTTGCCTGTAAGAAGGACTTGATTTGCCTATAAGAAGGACTTTGTGCCTGTAAGAAGGACTTGGTTTGCCTGTAAGAAGGACTTAGTTTGCCTGTAAGAAGGACTTGATTTGCCTGTAAGAAGGACTTGATTTGCCTGTAAGAAGGACTTTATGCCTGTAAAAAGGACTTGATTTGCCTGTAAGAAGGACTTTGTGCCTATAAGAAGGACTTTGTGCCTGTAAGAAGGACTTGATTTGCCTGTAAGAAGGACTTATTTTGCCTGTAAGAAGGACTTTGTTTACCTGTAAGAAGGACTTGATTTGCCTGTAAGAAGGACTTTATGCCTGTAAGAAGGACTTGGTTTGCCTGTAAGAAGGACTTGGTTTGCCTGTAAGAAGGACTTGGTTTGCCTGTAAGAAGGACTTTATGCCTGTAAGGAGGACTTGGTTTGCCTGTAAGAAGGACTTAGTTTGCCTGTAAGAAGGACTTTATGCCTGTAAGAAGGACTTGGTTTGCCTGTAAGAAGGACTTGGTTTGCCTGTAAGAAGGACTTAGTTTTCCTGTAAGAAGGGCTTGGTGTACCTCAAAGGGTGCCATTTTGAAATCTGGGGAGACCAGGAATCCTACGAAAGCTCAAACCCAAATTATATTCTCCTGTCGCTTTAGGAATAAATCAAAGAGGCAGAGATCAAAAGGTCTCGAACATTTCTGTCCTTGAGACAAATCATGCTTTATTGAAGAAGGTTGATACCTATATATACCGCAATGGATTCGAGTACCCCAACAACCGTCAGAATTCATTCTCTTGAAAGGTTCAGGTTGAAGATATACTTACCTGAGAATTTGGAAGAAATGCTTGGTGGCTTCTCGACAACCAGGCTTGTTCATTCAATAATCGCCGAATGAATTTCAAGACTTTGGAAGGTAACTCAAACACCGGGAATGTGTTGCCTGTCAGGCAATGTCAGAGCTAACATGTGCAAGCATTTTCATCAATGCGTTCATTGGTTCATACAAAATTGTTCAGCTAAGTTGGCAATGATTAGAAGTAGTCTGTGTGATAACTCATGATGCAATCAATCAAAATGTGAATCATGTAAAACTATTCTGTCAAGTTTGCATTACCAATTCTATTTAAGGAGGTTCTCATAATATGAACGCCTCGAATGTAATCTGAATGGGGGACTTTAGTCCGAAGGGGTTTTCTCTCACTCTAGATAAAGGTTATTTATCTGTAGATTAAAATGTTAGACCTGTGTAGAAATGGTTTAACTTTCCTCATCCTGTTATGCCCCATTTTGCACATTTGATGTCTCCTATGCAGTTTATGCTCTAAGTTGGAGTTGGTAAATTAAACATGCGGAATAATCATACATAATTCGTGAAATGTGTAAACACAATGCCGATGTGACAATTTTTAGCATCATGTGTATTTATATAATGTGCAAACATGGACGGATTTGAATTGCCCCTGGTATGTGGGTGGATTGAACAAATTGGGAAGCCCACTCCTTATGTCGAGGAGCGGTTTGTCTCAAGTTTTGCCCCTGCACGATGAGGCATATGGGTGAGGGAGCATTTTGGTTTGTTTAGTGACAGCGACCGCCATGGTTTAGCGGTTAAATGCCCCCCATTTTTCACCAGAATAGATCTTGTCAAATGATCATCATTTTCTTTTGGATTTGTCTCCTCCAACATGTTACATGTTAGTATAAATATTTCCTGTAACAAGAAAAGGAGACATGTCAACCGGTATTAAAATGGATAAATTGGAAACGATACTGATTTACCCTTCATCTTGAATGCCTTGGACAAGTCTTTTACCAATTTTGCTGGGTTGAGTTTTCTTCGACTTTTGTTGGATGCCTCACCATTAAGCCGAGAATGTGGCAAAATATTGACTTCGGTATTACTCGTCGAGTATTCCTGCTTGCAAAAAGAAATACACAAAAAGTTGTTTCATTTATTTATAATACATACAACATTCCCCACTTTGGAGATCGAACTCGGGATATTTCGGACCTACTGTCATCCCACATACCATTCGGTCCATTGGACCATAGGTGTTCATGGGATTTTCTTTTCAAAGGTTAATCCTTGGGGATAACGCGGCCCTGTTGTATCACCTTGGGCCTTGTTACGATATTTCTCGAGGTAATTTGCAATCCCTGTTAAGAATGGAATAAAAAAATTCAGGACTCGAGATGATTATGTGCAAATTAGAACGATACAGAATTACCCATGTTTGAGATTGTTCGGATCTTTCGCTTGTATTTTTCTTTAACCGAAGCTGTCCATCCCGTGGTAATGTCCATGAGTTGATTTGCCCCCAATTTAGCCCGACCAGGAAATTTGGTTTTTAGATACAACTGTATTCTCGAGTCGCTTTTGCAAATTCCTGAAAATAGAAGGGATCAAATTTAAAACCGGAGCAATTTAAGGGTAAATTGGAACGATACGGATTTACCCTTCAAATTTACGCAGATTTCGTCTCGATATCAATTTTTTCGAGTTTGGTGCGGTTAACGGCTCCGAGCATTTAATAGGGGGGAAAGGGAAATGATTACTTCTAGCTTGTGCATTAATTTTGGACATCGACAAAAGGCGAGAACGTGCGATGAAACTAAGTAGACGTATTCGTCTAGGTTTAATCTTCTTCATGATGCTCTCGCGGGTTGCGGTAGACGATGATATCAAGAACATTAGAGAGGCATTCAGTGTGGCTTTCCACCAGCCGCCTAGAGACCCGCGTTCAATCATGTAAATTAATAAAACTACCACCACTTAATTAGTGTGCCAATAAATTCGGCCATTTGTTGCGTGCCCCACTTCAACCGTGTTTTGTTTCTTTCGGTGCCCACTTGCTCTTGTCGGGCGCCTGTAGCATTAGGAGAAATACTTGTGGGTCACATTCATTAATAGAACCTCGGTCCTCTAAAACCCTCCGCGTGTTTCGGATCCGAGGAAATTTTAAGACCGGTCTCTGGTTGATTTAATCAGGTTAAGGTACTTATTTCATGGTTTCTGATTATATAATCCATATTGTCTTTCAAAAGACACGGGATCCTCTGCAATACATTAAATATGCTCCCGTGTTTAATCAGTATAAGTCCACCGTCATATCAGAATACACTGCCCATACAAGTTTACGGATTGACACAACTCTATCTGTCAAAGATGGACAGTGTTCGTTTGCCCCCCTGAATTAACGGTTAAAACCTTGGTGTTTTTCGTCTTTTGATATTTCTGAAGATGATTCTTGATATATTATTGAACTTAATTTTTACACCCGTTTGGGGTATCAAGGATCTCCCTGCAAAAGAAAAGGATATAATTAGTATGCGACACAAGGAATGTCAGTCCATGACTCCTATATTAGTCCAATCTTATTTTTTCTATTTTATAGAGAAATCAGAAAAAAAAAATTTCCTTAGGAAGAAATGGGTTAATTTCTGATACAGAATTTTTTTTGCAGATTTATTACTCTTTTTTTTATTATTTTTTTAAAGGAATGTGACAAAATCTCTTGATGTTTACTAAAATTTTTGAAGGAATTTCCTTTTTATCAAAATAAATTTTCAGAGGTAAATTTATCAGGAAAATTTTATTTTTATTGAAGCAGCAAAGACATAACAGAAATCCTTTTTTGGTTAACAAAATTCCCCCGAGACATTAGTCTAATTTTATTTAGAGAAAATTTTCTTAGAAAAACATGAGCGAATTTCTCGAAAAGAATTTTTGTTGCAAGTTTTTATAATTTGAAAGAATGTGATAAAATCACTTGATATTTACCAAAGTTTTTTTTTTAAGGAATTTTTCTTTTTATCGAAATAAATTTTCAGAGGAAAATTTGTCAGGAAAATTTCATTTTTATTGAAGCAAGAAAAACATGACAAAAATCTCTTATTGGTCAATACAATTCCCCCGAGACACTAGTCTAATTTTATTTAGAGAAAATTTTCTTAGAAAAACATGAGCGAATTTCTCGAGAAGAATTTTCTTGCAAGTTTTTATAATTTGAAAAATGTGATAAAATCACTTGATGTTTACTAGAGTTTTTTTTTTGAAGGAATTTTTCTTTTTATTGAAATAAATTTTCAGAGGAAAATTTTTTCAGGAAATTTTCATTTTTATTGAAGTAATAAAAACATGACAAAAATCCCTTATTGGTTAATAAAATTCTCATGAAGGGATTTTTTCACATCATTTTTTCAAAAAAAAATTAAAAAGAAATGAGGGACAAATTTAATTTTTATTTTCTTTTAAAAGAATGGTCGTAATATCAAGCTCAAAAACTGACTAACACCTAGTATGGACCGATCGAAAATAAATACAAGATAAAATTAGAGAACTTACTTTTACCTTGTAGAAATGCAAATCACATAATCATGCGCATGACTCAAGTGAGGAGTAGACTCTAGAAAATAAAAGAGGGAGAGACAGGGTATGGACCTAAAAGGCCCCCACTATCTGAATTGACAACCTTACCCTCCACGCAATCAAATCACAATGGGAAGAATTGTCAATTCAGATAATGAGCGGGATAAAATATGGTCAACCCAAGCGCAATCGACGCAAGAGCTTTGCATATTCGATCCCTATCTATGGTTACCTAGGAAAAATTTCGCGACTTGGGTTTAGACGCTTGTGTGTGCAGGTGTTGTGATCCTCAGAATATGCAAGACATGCACAACAATTGATATCAAAACAGCGCTTCTAAAAATGTGTGAAATTAAACATAATCCCAACACCGAGCCTGCAAAACAAATGGGTTAGCCAAACACTCCGCCCCTTATAACTCCCATCCTGCAAAAACATATAACACCTATAGAATGAGTCCCAAGCAAGATCGCCAGAAGCGAGATATCCATGAAATTTTCATTGGCCTAAGTCCACTAAGACTTTTAAAATTTCGAAAAAATTTAAGTATTCCAATTGGTATCTTTTTTCGAAAATTTAAAAATCTCTATTCCCCAGCGGAGTCGCCAGTCTGTCGCGACCCTCTAAAAATATTTTTAAATTAGGGGGTTAACGGATTATTAGGTTAATTAGATTTGACTAACCTAACGCGGACCCTCCCAAGCCCTACCGAATCGCAACTTTGGTTTTTGTTTAAATGATTTTGAAATTTGGAGTCGCCACTAATCATTCTTGGTAGGTCGATTAGAAACCTAAATAAATTAGCGGGAGAACTAATTTATTCCTGCGAACCAGAGATTATGAGCTCGGGGACTTGGTTACACTAGTTAATTAAAACTAATGCCCTTTCGGTACCTTAATTTCATGGATATCCTAATTCGGCAACTCAGGCTTGGTTTATTCCTAGGGCTCTAGTAGGGTATTCTCTTTTGTGTTTTCACTTTTTAAATAGGATGCATGGATGGTATATATTTTTATTTGTTATATTTTTTAAGTGTTAAAGACTCCCTGAAGCCGAAAGAGGGAGTGTGTTAACGACTTCTGTGCAGTATTACGACCTACTCATCTTTTGAGTTTGATGATTCAAAAATTAAATTATAGGAAGTACATGACAGTGAATAAACACCTCCAATGGGAGGCCTAGCATTGGCTTGGCTCTTTCCTTTGGGATTTAAGGTACAAGTATTTAAGTTGCAGGTATTTAACTACTGTAAGTAAAAACCTCCAATGGGAGGCTAAGCATTGGCTTGGCTCTTCCCTTTGGGATTTAAGGTACAGGTATTTAAGTTGCAGGTATTTAACTACTGTAAGTAAAAACCTCCAATGGGAGGCTAAGCATTGGCTTGGCTCTTCCCTTTGGGATTTAAGATACATGTATTTAAGTTGCAGGTATTTAACTACTGTAAGTAAAAACCTCCAATGGGAGGCTAAGCATTTGCTTGGCTCTTCCCTTTGGGATTTAAGATACATGTATTTAAGTTGCAGGTATTTAACTACTGTAAGTAAAAACCTCCAATGGGAGGCTAAGCATTGGCTTGGCTCTTCCCTTTGGGATTTAAGGTACATGTATTTAAGTTGCAGGTATTTAACTACTGTAAGTAAAAACCTCCAATGGGAGGCTAAGCATTGGCTTGGCTCTTCCCTTTGGGATTTATGGTGCAGGTATTTAAATTGCAGATGGACTTTGTCCTCTCCATTCTGGGGTATGAATTCTTTAAAATAAAATACAACGAATTGATTCAACAATTTGAAATTTGTGCGCGCTTGAAGACTCCTCCAAGCCGATTTTGTGCTTCCATAGGGTTGACCATTGATATAGAGCTGCGGCTTCCTGACATAAAATAGAGTGAAGTGTCAGTATACAAAATATATGCCAATCTGCACCTAAAACCAGAAGAGTGGAAAGAGTACTTATCTCCCATTTTTTTGGGAGGGATTTCTATAATTGATTTTCGCTCTCTATGTTCCCAATATAGAGAGTCTCTTTTGAATTAAGAGAGACTTTTAGTCACAAATCAACTGAGAAATCGGTGGACAGCTTAGGAGCTTGTTTGGGCGATTTTTGCATCTCTACGAGATTTTTTGCCGTTGACGTAGAGATATCCTTCTCCTGACATAAAATATGGAAAAATGGAGGTAGGAGAAAGTGTATACAATTTGTGCTAATTTGCGACTAAAACCACAAATAAATGAATAAATAAAAAAACACTTAGCTCGAATTTGTTTGCTCGTTGACGAGGATGAACTCTTGATTTATGTTGATCGATGAAAAAATTTGTGATGATAACCCCTAACTTTAAACTCCCATCATCTTCAAAATTCTCTCTCTTTTGGTATTTTTTTTTCTCTCAAATTTTTCTTCAATCTCTCAAAACCCTCTCAAACATCCAAAATTTTCTCTCCCAAAAAATTCCCAAACACTTCAAATTTTCTCTCTCAAGAAGTCCCCCCCTCAAGCTCACTTCTTCCTCCTTTTATAATCTACTCATCTATCTCCCATTCTAATTTTTCCACTAACTCTATCTCCCATTCTAATTTCTCCACTAACTCTTCTTCATTTTCATCTTCCATTCTCCATCTCTATCTCACATTCTAATCTCTCCACTAACTCTTCTTCATCTTCATCTTCCCTTCTCCATATTTATCTCCTGTTCTAATTTCTCCACTAACTCTTCTTCATCTCCATCTTCCCTTCTCTATTCTTATCTTCCATTCTAATTTCTCTACTAACTCTTCTCCATCTTCCATTCTCTATTCTTATCTTATTTTCTCCATCCATTCTTCTCCAACTTTTCTTCTTCATCTCCTCTTCTCCATCTTCCCTTCTCTATTCTAATTTATCCACTAACTCTTCTTTTTGTTATTTGTAAAATAATCCTTCAAGAGTTAAGTATTTGCACTCTAGTCCTTGAATTTTAAGTATTTACAATTTAGTCCCTGAAAAAAATATATTTCTTTAAGTCCAAATCTCCTCACAATTTTTGACACACCAAAATTTACCACATGTCAAATTTAAGCTCATTTCTTGCCGTTGAAAATAATGCAGAATTTAATTAAAGCCCTTTTGCAAAATTAAGTCATTCTGGGTATAATTGGGCCAAGATGAAAATTTAAAATATTAGAAGACAATGTCACAACTCATAAAAAGTGAAAATTAAAAATAAGTTGACTCAAATTAAATTTTTTTAGGCCCGATTCAAGATTATACTCGTGAAGGAACACGTGATTCGAATTGGATTTTTCTGAATTTGCGATGGCCAATATGAAAATAGATTTAAAATAAAAATATTAACTATCTTTGTGTATTTGTTTTGGCCTCAAATGTTATTTTTCCAAAATTTTCAAGTATTTTTGTATTTTTTTAAAAAAAATTAAATATATATATATATATATATATATATATGAAATTTTATTTTTTGTTCAAAAATGGTTGCCTAGGCTTGGCCAAGGCTTCCAAAGTTGATTTTTCAATTTTCTCATTTTTTCTTCATTTTTTGTTTTATGAATTTTCGAAAATAAAAATACCGAAAAATACTGAAAATATGAAAAAATCGTTTTTTGATCAAAATTGGTTCCCTAGGCTTGGCTAAGGTCCCCAAAGTTGATTTTTCAATTTTATGAATTTTTATGGATTTTTTATTACTTTAGCAATAGAAAAAAAATGATTAAAAATCAGGTGTCAACAATGAGGCATAAAAAATTTTGGTGAGGGAGAAGAGGGGAGGATTAGATGGAAGAGGCTCAGGGGATCATTCTTTTGGGGGAGGAGAAAAATAATCAAGAGTGGAAGGAACTGGGGGACTCATCTTGAAAAAACCGGAGGACGTTCCTCTATTTGCTCGCCATCACTCTCTTTGGGGGTCCAACCTTACCACCATCGAAATACTGGAGAATCGGTCACACTTCGCATATAAATCCATGATGAAACCTATAAGGGAGTCTCTTTTTATCCACTAGCCCCTAGGCCCATCTTCACGTGGAATAGAGGAAAGTGTTTCTTCATCCCGGGTGAACCGACCAGCTAATCTCTTCCTTATCTCTCCTACTTATCTGGATACGCACGAGAGAGAGCGGTGGCCTTCGAAGTGAAATGTGAAGCCTGAGAAAAATACACCAAGCTCCATATTTGGGAGGTCGAGAACATCTCCAGCAGCAGCGATGAGAACGACGACCGTGATGATACCAAAGTCTCAAAAGTTACACTGGGTTGGCACACCATCTACACCACCGACAACCTGAGGTTGCCCTTCACTGAGCTGAGCGCAAGGACTCAGCTCTTAACCATGCTCAACAAGCTACAAAAGTACGAGGGCGAGAATATGAGCGTCACCTTCATCGGCCACAGCCTTGACGTGAACTTATCCATCCTGGCTGCATTCGACATCGTTGAGAATGGAGTCTGGGAGATCCCATCTCGGCCTTCGTCTTTAGGTTGGCCTAGGTAGGAAAGAAGGTGTTTGCCGAGCGATGCAAGAGGTACCCGAATCTCAAGTTCCTGCACGTTAGGAACACTACAGACCTCATCCCCTCCACCCGAGCAAGCTCTCGAGGTACGTATAACGGGGATCGAGCTCGAGATTGACATGAGGAAGTCACCATACCTTAACGACTCGAAGAACCTGAGCAATTGATGCAGCCTGCAATCAATGCTGCATATCGTGGCGGTCAAGAACGGCAAGGGCGAGAAGTTTAAGCTAATAGAACCGAGCTTGGAGAAGCTGAGAAATGGAGAAGTGGAACATGGGGAGTATGTTGTCGGTGGAAAGGAGCAATGACGTGGTGAATTTTAAGGTTTGAGCATGCAAGACCTGTGAGAAGATGACTTTGCTTCCTAGCAAATAAAGTTGTTAGCGAGAGACGTTCACTTCCAGTTTTTGAAGTCTTATTTTCTTGCCAGTGTCTTGAGGTTATCTTGGTTGACCTGGATTTGGTTATTAATTCTTATGCTTTGAGGCAAATATGGCTTATGCTGAATGATGCAATATGCGTCGAATCTTGGCCTTTCCTTCCGACGTGGCCATCCTAACGGCGTCACCAGAATCATCAGAATAGCTGTCTTCTGGTACTTCGCCTCCAGGTTCTTTTCCCCCCAAGGAGCCCTCTGATCTTTCCATGCTCACGTCCAATCTCTTCTAGAAAGGCGAATCCTTGGATATATGGGTGTAATTCTTCGAACACGAGAATTTCAATGACCTCGTTAGTGAAGGCACGCTTGTTTGGCATGGGACCACGTTCCCTACGCAGTGGGAACTGCACAGTACTCGCTTTCTTTCTTTGACCTATCATCCTTCTAAGGCTCTGAAGCATAATTGAAGTCTCCACGCTCATGTTTTCTTTGCAGAATCAGGCTACCCTCCTGACTCGAGTGATCCCGCATACTAGCTGCTTTCCACTTTCAGGAAGGTACACCCTATTGTGATATACTTACCCAAGTCAAAGGCAGATAAAAAAAGGTGCTTGAGGGGTGGTCAAGGAGAATTTGATGGAGCTGGAGGTATTTCTCGAGTTATTGAAGAAGATGAGGATGGGGGCCCAATTGAATGGATCCCACATGGGACGCCAAATGTCACAATTAATCTCGTTGAGGACTTCACGCAATATCCTCGCAATGTTCCACCGCTAAAAGTTGCTCCTTACTTGAATGTGGAACCAACCACGGGAAGTTATTATCCAACTATGTTCTTCAATGAATTTTGGTTGCTTAGAAACAAGTTGGTACCCATTAATGAGATGGTGGATGAGGTGCCACTAAATTTGGAGGTGGTCCAATCAGCATGACGAAGTAGCAACTATTTTACAAATTGATCAATCATTTCAAGTCCATCGCAACTGTAAAAGTATACTCGAGATAGGTAGCCTTGGCCTCGGTGAGCTCTTAAGCTCTCATGGCCTGGTGTTGCTAGTCCGTACGTTCTGGCACCACCAACATGCGAAGATTCTGTCTCTGAAAGAAGTGGTTGCTGGTGAGATGGCTCGGTTGCTAGAACAGGAAGTGTTTATCAAGGAAAAAAGACCAACCAAATGGCAAATATCTCAACTTCCAAATGGTTCTATGTACTGCTATTGCGTGCTACTCTATCATTGATACATTATAGCAACGTCACTTATGGTGGTAAAGCTCTCATCATCGATGGTCAGAGGAGGTTTCTTTTCTCTAGTTCTATTCATTATCGCAGAAGCACCCCTCAGATATGGGAAGGTCTTGTGCATAAGGCAAAACAGGGTGGTTTGGATGTTGTGGACACCGATGTGCTTTGGAATGTTCATGAGCCTTCTCCTGGCGATTAAAATTTTGAGGGGCGATACGATTTGGCTCAGTTCACAAAGATTGTCCAAAAAGCTGTCTTATTCATCCTTCTCCGCATTGGGCCTTATTGCAGAATGGAATTTCGGTGGATTATTTGCATGGTTGACGTTTGTTCGGGGCATCAGCTTCAGAACAGATAATGAGCCTTCAAGTCGGTTATACAAAAAAAATTCACTCACAAGATTGTCCAGATGATGAAGAGTGAAAGCCTGTTTCACTCTCAAAGAAGCCCCATTTTCCTATCTCAAATTGATACGAGTATGGGCCAGAACGTGAGGCTTTAGGATCGGCCAGTAATACTTACATGAATTGGGTTGCAAAAATGGTTGTAGGAATGGACACATGAGTGCCTCGGGTGATGTGCATGGAAAACGACGCTCCTAGCCCTGTGATAAACACGTGCAAGGGCTTCCCTTTGGATGAGTTATTGGTGTTCTTGGTGCCCTATTGCGTGGTGGTGAGGAACCCCGACTTCAGCTGCAACCTCAGGTTTAAACTATGTAGGCATTGGTGCTTGATGTGTTGCTCATGTTCCTTGATTTGCTCGAAAGAAGCTTCAACTCGCGGGACAGATTCCAAATTGCCCGTCGTTGTCGAAGCTGCTGAAGAGGTAAGTTCTCTGAAGATATACTCAGTTAATCGTTAGCGCTTGTTTTACGCCCAATTGTAATTTGCACGATACATTTCTTGTTGATGTTATGCATTAGTTCCCTGAGATATCTGTTCCAGATAGGAAGAAGTTCGTACAGCTCATCTTAATGTTTGCTTGCACGGTATAATATACTCAACGCCACTCGAGCACGAATAGCTCATTTTTTACTTGTTCTCATAGTGGTTATCCAAAGTAGTCGCAAAGTTAAACGTAGCATTGTCGGAATGCTCTATTGAGTGTTTGATGTATTTAGTCGGAATATATGAAATATATATTAAAAAATAAAATATATATATTAAAAAAATAAAAATATATATATTAAAAAACGAAATAAAAAAATCCAAAAATTGAAAAATTGATAAAAATAAAACAAATTCTAGAAAAATTAGAAAAATTACCAAAAATTCTCAAAAGCCTCAAAAATCAGGAAATGGATCATTTTAGCTGATGAATCCCATTTTTGATAATTCTATCTTTCCAAAATTTCTAAAATGACGATTTTGCCCCTTATGGGTAAATTACCTCGAAAAATTCAGAAAAATCATAAAAATTTGGAAACGGGCTATTCTGACTGGACAATCCTATTTTTGATGAATTTCCTTTCTGACTTATCCAAAATGATGATTTTTCCCCTTGTGGGTAAATTGTCTCGAAAAATTCAGAAGAATTCTGAAAAATCTCAAAAATTAGGAGATGGGCCATTTCGATTGGCTAATCCTATTTTTGATGAATTTCCTTTCTGATTTTTCCAAAATAACGATTTTGCCACTTATGGGCAAATTGTCTCGAAATATTCAGAAAAATTCAAAAAAATTTCAAAAATTAGGAAACGAGCTATTTCGATTGGCTAATCCTATTTTTGATGAATTTCTTTCCTAATTTTTTCTAAAATGATGATTTTGCCCCTTTTGGATGAATTGTCTCGAAAAATTCTGAAAAATTCTCAAAAAATGTCAAGAATCAGGAAACGGGTCATTTCAATTGACCAATCCTATTGTTGATGATTTGCCTTCCTGATATTTTTAAAATGACGATTTTACCCTTGATGGCCAAATTGTCCTGAAAGATCCTAGAAAATTCTCAAAAATTTCAAAAACTAGGAAGCAGGCCATTTCAACTAGTCAATCCTATTTTTGGATGATTCCCCTTCCTAATTTTTTCAAAATGACGATTTTGCCCCTGTGGGTAAATTGTCTTAGAAAATTTCAAAAAAATTTTCAGAAATTATGGGAAATAAGAAATGACCACATTCAACTGGTTTAACCTGTTTTCACTTCCCGATCCTAGAAAAATGACCATTTTAGCCTTCTAGTCAGTTTGACCCAAATCTTTCCTAGTCACCCCAAATGATTTTTCATGAAATTGGTACCGAAAGGGCGTTAGAGAAATCTAACGTAACCAAGTCCCCGAACTCATAATCTGTAGTTCGTAAAAATAAACTAGTTCTCCTGCTAATTTATTTAGGTTTCTAATCGATCTACCAAGAACGATTAGTGGTGACTCCAAATCTTAAAATCATTTAAACAAAAAACCAAAGTTGCGACTCGGTAGGGCTTGGGAGGGTTCATGTTAAGCTAGTTAATCTAATTAACCTAGTAATACGTTCACTTGAAAATTTCTTTCAGGTCGCGACAATGAGCTCCACCAAGCGCCCAAGGCGTTCTTCGCCGTAAGCCTGGTTATCTGAATTGAAACGGCTCCGCCATGTTATGAGCTCTTTGTGTGGGACTGGGATGATCTTGATATCCGATTTTCCCATCTATTTTTGAATATGTAAGAAAATATGCTAAAATTAATTACCATGGGTTATAATGCAAGATGAATATGGATGCGGTGTAAATGCACTAATTCAATTTCATATTTTCTTTGGTGAAATAAGGGTTAAATATTCCTATTTGACCCAAAAGCATTCAATTAGGTGGTTTTAATCCAAATTTCTATTAAAGAAAATTATGCAATTGATTAAAATCACTCACTGATTGGAATGACAGCCTTTGTTACAACCATTTACTAAAATCTCTAAAAAGAGTTGAAAAGGTGTAGATACATCCCAAAAGATCCCTAATACATCAAATCTAGAGAATATAAGGGAGGATGCGGAAATACAACGTCTGAAATTCAAGAGTAAAAATATAAAGTAAATGGGTGTGGTATCCACTATGGATACCCCAAGTCAGATCTCAAGCTGTCTGGTTGAAATCGGGTTTCTCCAAGCTAACACATATATCCATCCATCTTGGAGTCACTAGATGATATCGATAGGAGGTCATATCTAGACAAAGTGATTGGCCTCTTTAGGGTTACTTCTTTGTCTGAAAATGAGTAATCTTCGAATTTCGTATTGCCGATCCTTTGTCTCTGCATTCCTATGATGGCTCTTTTGAATTTCTCAGACAATGTCCCTCTGAGTACCACTCTTGTGGTGCATGGCTTGGGAATTATGAGGGGACGCTAGGCTTTTGTTTTTGCTCTTTCCATGCGGTGATGCTCCTTCACTTCATAAATCCTGATCCACTCCTTGACCTCACGGTTGTTGGGTTTCTAGTGGTTCTATGCGCTCGTTGCATACATAAATACATGTCATACACGCAGCGGAAGAAAATAAATTTAAACAGTGCCCAAATCATCTTAGAAATCCTCGCATACTTTAATCGAAAATCCAATTTTCTAAAGCTAGTTTAGAAAAGTACCTGGATAACAGAGGTTGGATGCGGCTCTACTTCTTTGTCCTCATGCCTAAGAGGTGTTGGGCCTCTAATTCAGATACGTCCCGACACCCGTGCGACCTTAAAGATGGAGATCCGGAGAAATGGCCCTTGGATTATGCTAGTAATCCTCGCGGCGTCTCAATCTGAACCATTCGTTTTCAACAAATGGAAACACAAACTTTGTGTATCCGTATTGGTCGATTTTCGAGCTCACTTTCTCATGAAATTTGACACGTATATGTATGACTCTCACACGTTTCTAAACCCTTTTAAAGTTGAGCCCCTTAACTCCTATTTATAGAAGTTGGAGAGAGAGAGAGAGAGAGAGAGAGAGAGAGAGAGAGAGAGATTGAGGGGGAGGAGTGATATAAACTGCCCCTCTAAACTGCCTCATGTAGCGGCCAATGGGAGGCCGCCATGTGGGCTTCCAGCTGGCCCACGTAGCCAGCTGGACGCTGGTCAAAGGCGATCAAACTGCCTTTGACTGGCCACGTGGGCCCCACCCATTGGACAGTGGTTAAAGGCAACAATTTTGCCACCTTTAACCAACCCATAATGGGCGCCCTAAATGGCATTGTTTTCAGCGGCGATCCTCATCCACGGGCTCTAGACATTCTAGACTTCAAGTCCCTCGAGTTTCGTGATCAAATAATGTCGTTTGATATGCCAAACATCTTTGTCAAACGGATAGAAAATATTATCTTGCTTTTGACTTTCTAGAGGATAACCTTTCTTATCCTCTCCTTCGGTTAACAATTCTTATCCAACGATGACGCATGCATGATATAACCATTACATCATCCATGACATCATCATGATGTTATGCATGTGTTATCTATTTCGTCCTTTAGTGAATATTAGAAAAAGGAAATGAATCCAATCTGTTTTAACTCCTTTTGACTATCCAAATAGTCCTATCGCATTCTCGCGATCCCTTCTTCATTATGGACTCACCAAATGTCGGTTAAGGCATGTGACATCTCTAGGTTCACCCCTGAACTAATTATGAGATTCCTCAAGGAATTGATTGTCCCAAATCAATCCTTCGATCCCACAAACTATGACTGACGTCTTGCAACATATCACGGTTACCCAGTCAGAATGAAGTGCGAGGACAAAGTGAACCTGTTGGCTTTGGTTCGGTGTTATTCAGTCCTTCTGTTTTACCATGTCCCGATTGAATGAAGGTCATGGATATTTGAGTCAAACCCACAGATTCGATCATATGTACAAATCTATCTGACGTGCATTCGACGAGACTCTTCTCGACTTCTGCCTTAGCCAAGGACTTTCTAATACACTGTCACACATAGATCGCATAGGACATCAATCTCATCTAATGGGGAGACAGATCCCAATTGTTGCCCACACCTGTGACTTCGTATATGGAGAACTATGACCATCATGAACAAAGGCGGATCAATGATCGACCAATATCATACCTATAAATCACACCCATCCAATATACAAGCCAGCATTGTGGCTCTAGTCCGAGGACCATTAATACACCAATGCTAAGAGCGATTGAGACATTGATCAAGCACGAAGCTTTCATGTTAGTCAATCGTTCTTTCGTCACGTTCAGTGAATTCGATCGAACTCGTTTCGATATGAATAACTGTGTTCTAGTTTAGACGTCTAACGTCTAATGACTTGTGACTCGTCATCCCTATTGGGCATGCAATGCTCAATAGCGAGGCTGCGAACACACTGGTCTCAGCCGGCTCGTGAATTCTCAATCCACAATCCTTTGACCAGGAACTAATTTAAAGATCAGAGACCAACTAATGACCCGTCACACATATTCTTGATGCCTCAAGAATGGGTATCAGTTTCAACTGATCTAATGGATTTTATTCATCTAAAATAAAATGGACAAGATGAAAAAACTTGCGTCTTGCCATTAATGAAATATCGATAGTACAATATTTATGCCATACATGTGACCATCACATGGTTACTTTAGGGCATACTCCTAACAACGGTTTATCCCTAGTCTACTCAAGTATGCTGCGACACGAGAATCCCTTGAGTGGAGTAGATTGTGCCTAGTGAGTTTTTCTCCTATGGGTGAATCGGAATGCTCTAAATGTCTCGACATCATTTTCATGGCGGTGAATGCTCCATCGCTCCCTCATGAGTACCTCAGGAATTATTGACTAACTTTGAAAAAATCAACCTTCTATCCTTAAAATGACTTTCAAACCAATCATTTAGATGATGAATTACTCGTGAGATGATGCATGATATGCATGATATGCGGAATTTAAAGCGTATAGAAATGAATTACAAGTTAAAGGTAAGAAAGCCTTACCAACCAGACCCCCTTTTTTGTTTTTTTTTTATTTTAGGTATACCAACCGTCTAATTTACATGCGCATAAGACAAGTGAGGATTTAACTCTAGAAATAAAAAGAAGGGACAGGATGTGGACCTAAAAAAACTTCCACTATCTGACTCAACGACTTTACCTATAAGCGCAATCAACTGTCAAGTGGAAAGAATCATTAATTCAGATAGCGAGCGGGATCAAATATGATCAATTCAGGTGCAATCAAACGCTAGAGCTTTACATATCAACCCCTATCTATGGCGACCTAGGAAAGATGTTTCGCAACTTAGGTTTAGGCGCTTGTGTGTGCAGATGTCGTGATCCTCAAAATATGCAAGACATGCACAACAATTGGTATCAAAATAGCACTTCTAAATTACATGAAATAAATAATCAACCCAAATTCCAATTCTGCATAAAACACGTCAGCAATCACTCCACTCCTTATAACTCCCATCTGCAAAAACATTTAATATAATTAGCGAACTTACCTTATCTTCAAGTGTGCCTGTAGAAAATAATATTAGAAAGCACTCAACTTTTTAATTGGCTCAAGTCCTCTAATGGGTTAGAATCAAATCTCCAGCGGAGTCGCCAGCTGTCGCAACCCGTCCCTCGTGAGAGAAGGCGAGGCTAATGGATAGCTAGGCCCATTTATGAAGATTGGGGCTTCGCTTGGGTCCTCCTAGACCCATACCAAATCGTGACGGGTTTTTTTATCGAGGTCGACCTTAATGTGGTTAGTGACATGTGTATCGATGTACGTGTAATTAGAGTCACCACCAATCATTTTGGAGGTTATGATTGAACACCCTATCGAACGACTAGGAGAAATCGCTCAATTCTGCGAAAATCAAATATTTTGGGTTCGGGGACTTAGTTACGCCAATATTACGGCAAAAGTACACCCCAAGTGCCAAAACTTGTGTACGGCGTGCACTTTGGTGCCAAAACTTTCAAATCGTTCACTTAAGTGCCAAGTTCGGAGAAAAATGTGCACTTCAGTGCTAATCCGGCCAAAATCTGGCCAAAGGAATTACGTGGATTTTATAATTTATTTTATTAGCTTATGTGACAAATTTTGAGAAGTTGATGCCACGGTGGAAATTGAACGTGGCCAAGTAATTTGTTGAAATAAAAAACGACGTCGTTTCTCCTTCCCCAGATTACCCCCTCTCGTGAGAAATCCAATCACGCCGTCTGTGGTGGAGTCGCTGCAGTCCCCCGCTCGGTCGCCACCGTCACTCAGTCGCCGCCGTCGCTCGGTTGTCGCCGTCGCTCACGACCATCATACCCTTTCCCTTTCCATGTATGTGTTTTCTATCCTAATTTGAAAGCGAGACCTCGCGACGAAATTAGGGCTCCGACGAGGACATTAGGGTTCGTAGGGCAAAATTAGCGATTGTATGGTAAAATTAAGGCTCAAAGTTGATGTGTTGGGGATGTCTAGTTGTTTAATCAAAACCTCTGACTTCGGTTTTTTGCATTTCAGTCCCTTCGGTCCCTTTTCAGAAGTTGATGTGTTTGGATCCTTTCGGTCCACTTGTTCAATGATAACCTTGGATGCCTTTGCAGACTGAAATGCTGTTTTTTATTTGCTAAGAAATAGTGAAGTTAATGCCACGAGGACCTCAAATTCATTCGTGTAAAACACTGTGCATTTTGGCATTGGTTTTCTTGTTACTTTGTGGCCACTACCCAACAAAAATGACTCTTGAATCAAAAGTTGGCCTGTGGGGACCTCCACGTGAATTTGTTGTACCTTTCGTATTGTGGTCCCAAAAGCTGATACATTTATTGACTTTTTTTTCCCTTTGGTACAGGCATGGATAAGAATATTGTTGCTGTTATTATCTGCTATCGTGGGAATTTTGTGATTGGAACCGACGAGTGGGACTACGAAGGTGGAAATGAAGGAACCATTTTCCTCGATGTAAGGACGTCTTCGTATGTTTCATTCGTGAGAGATATAGTGCACATTTTAGGCTGCAAAGTAGGTAAATTGCTTTATTGTGTTCCTGGGAAGGGCTTGAGGGATGGGCTGTGTTTATTGTTGGATAAGAGTGGGTTTAAGGATCTGATTTATCACTATCTTCATGGCAACGAAGCAAAGGTGTATGTCGACAGTGACAATGACAGCGATGATGAAGATGATGATAATGTTCAGCATGAAGATGTAATTGAAACAGGAGAAGTAGGCCTTCATTCCACTTCTCATGGTGGGGATGATACCATTGTAGAGGGACATCAGGAGTGGGCAGACAGGGAGGATTGGGAGGATAGGCAGAATTGTGAGGAAGGGGAGGACAGGGAGGAGAGGGAGGATAGGGGGTAAGCCATATAGATGATGAAGAAATCACTAGATTACATTGGCAAGTTGCAGAATCCAGTATCGATGACGATGACGATGAAGTTTTGGGAAATGTCAGTTTCCTGAGGATTGATGATGACGATGACGATGAAGAGCTTGCACAGTCAAGGCAAAACCGCAAGGAGTTTGCGAAAAAGAAAAAAGCAGCCTTTGGAGAATTGGAGGGAGCTAGACCAGTAAATAAGGAACAAGAACCTACACCTGCTACAACTACTGGTGCACCTGAAGAAAGTGCCAGTGATGACTGGATCGGTACTTCAGAGAGTGAGCCTGAAGAAGAAAGAGTAGCTCCACCTGTGAGTAGAAAGAGTAAGTATCCTTCCTATGATCCAACTCTAGCATGCCCTGTTTTATGTGTTGGTATGAAATTTGACAATGCAAAACAGTTCAAGGATGCTATTCTGAAAAAATCTATTGCTGAGCAGAGGACTATTGAGTTTGTTAGAAATACGAAAGATTTTGTGAGAGCTAGGTATCCACAAGGTAATTGTACATGGAAGATCTATGGCTCATTGAGTAAGAGGAGCGGGTCATTCCAAATTAGGTCCTTCCGGGAGGAACATATGTGTTCAATTGTTTTTGACAATAAAAGGGTAACAAGTAAGTGGTTGTCAAAACACTTCTTCAACACGATCAAGGCGATGCCTGAGATTAGAGGTCCTTACTTAAAGCAGCTGGTGAAGGAGCAGGTAGGGATTAATGTGTCAACAACTCAGTGCAAGAGAGCCAAGTATAAGGTCATGAAAACACTCATGGGTCAGTAGAAGAAAGAATATGGCCAGATTTGAGATTATGCTTACGAATGTAGACTTCAAAACCCACCAAGTAGAGTGTATGTAGAGGTTGTGGAGAGGCCACTGCCTGATTTGGGGACTGTCTTTGATAGGTTTTATGCGTGCTTCGATGCATGCAAGCGGGGATTTTTATCTGGTTGTAGAAGAGTTGTAGGATTGGATGGGTGCTTTCTAAAGGGTTTATGCAAAGGAGAATTATTGGCTACAGTTGGTCGAAATGCCAATAACCAAATGTTTCCAATAGCTTGGGCAGTTGTAAAAATAGAAAACAAGGACACTTGGTCTTGGTTCATAAAAAATTTGATGGCTGACTTGGAGATAACTGACGGGGGAGGTTGGGCATTCATGAGCGACCAACAGAAGGTAATGTCATTGTGAATTAATTCTTTCAAAATTTTAATTGAATGTTGTATTTGTCCTTGTTCTTACAATTATGTCTTGATTTAATATTGTAGGGACTTGTTCCTACATTGGCTGAATTGATGCCATATGCCGAGCATAGGATGTGTGCAAGACACATATATGCAAATTGGTCAAAGAAGTACAAAGGGGATGCGCTGCAGAAGCAATTCTGGAAAATTGCAAAGAGCACAATCATGGCTGAATTTAGAATAGCGAAAGAGGGCTTGCTTCACCTGACCAAGGATGGTTTCGAAGCACTATTCGAAATTGAAGCGAAGCATTGGTGTAAGGCCTTCTTCAGCGAGGAATTCAAGTGTGACATTATCGACAACAACCTCAGCGAAGCTTTCAATGGCAGCATATTAGCCGCGAGGTGCAAACCAATCATTGCCATGCTTGAGGATATACGAGTTATGGTAATGACTAGGCTGCGCAATAGAAGAGATGAGGCTGGAAAGTGGACTAGAATATGTGGTCCTAGAATTGCCAAGAGATTAGATGCGAACTTGGCTGGTAGAAGGTTCTGCCATCCAATTTGGAATGGCGATGACGAATTTGAGATCAAGAAGAATGACGACACGTATGTCGTTCACCTGGAGAGGAGGAAATGTTCATGTCGAGAATGGCAACTTACTGGAATTCCCTGCTCACATGCCATTTCTACGATCCAGAACCTACAAAAAAAAACCCAGAAGATTACCTAGCTGATTGCTACAACAAAAGGTCATATCTTGACACGTACCAATTCATGATGCAGCCCATTAGAAGTAGCAAATTTTGGGAGTCAACAAATCAGGATGCCCCTGCATCTTTGCCACTAAAGAAGCAAGTTGGAAGGCCAAAGAGGAGACGAAGAATGCAAGAAGGGGAGATTTCAGCGCAACAGATGACTAAGGCTGGTGTAAAGATGACGTGTTCATACTGCCATAAGGTAGGTCACAATAAGAAAGGCTGTGAACTAAGGAAGTAACAGCTTACTGCAGATCCCACACAGGAGCCAAGTGAAGGGCCAACATATGGACAAGTTGGACAGCCAACTGAAGTGGCAACAGGAGGGTCTATTGTTCAATAAACGAGGAGTAAATATCCAGTAAGTTGTACATTATTTGTTTGTCTTATTTTATGGCCACTTATCTAACCTCGTTTCCACACTTCAGCTGAGGAGAAATGCAATAGGAAGGCATGCTGTACAACTACCTCAAGGGCCAACAGAAGAGTGTACTGGGTCTACTGTTTAACAACTAAGGAGAAAATATCCAGTAAGTTGTACATTGTTTGTTTGTTTATCTTGTTTTATGGCCACTTGTTTAACCCTGTTTCCATACTTAAGGTGAGAAGAAAGGCAAGAGCAGGGTATGCTACCCAACCACCACCACCACCACCACTTGAAGGGCCAGTAGAACTTGCTGCACAGCCACCACCACTACCACCTCTAGGGCCAACAGAAGGACATGTTTCACAGCCAACTGAAGTGCCAACAAAAGGGCATGTTGTGAAACCAGATGAAGGGCCAACAGAGGAGCATACTGAGTCTACTGTTGAACAAAGGAGAAAATATCCAGTAAGTTGCACATTGTCAGTTTTTTGTTTTTGTTTTATGGCCAGTAGTTTAATCTTGTTTCGACACTGCAGGTCAGAAGAAGGGAAGGAGCAGGGCATGCTGCCCAGCCACCACCAGTACCTGAAGGACCAGCAGATCTTGTTCCATAGCCGCCGCTACCACCATCTCCTCAAGGGCCAACAGAACCTGCTGCACAGCCATTACTTCCACGACGAACAAGAGGGGCTCTTGGTAAGAGGTTGAGGGAATATGGTTATGGCCTATTCCAGGACGAACATACTGGAATGACTATATTACATGTAAGTTTGATAGGAATTGTGCACTTAATTTACGGCATTTGTAATTCTAAAGCCCATTTGCTAAAGCTTTTATATTGTTGTAGCCTGGGAGAAGCTCAAAGATGCTTATCTCTGAAGGTAACCCAACCTAAGAGTCAATGGCTGCACCAAAAAAGAAATTGACAAAGAAGAAGACAACAATTGCAGCTAAGAAACAGCAACCAAGAAAGAGGCCAGCAAGGGGTTTACCTGAACCAAGCCTCCAAAGACCACTTAAAGAACTACAACCTGCTAGAAAGAGTGCTAGGCTTATGAACCAAGTTAAAAAGCCATCAAAAGGAAAAGGAGCTGGGGTTGTCAATGTTGATTGATTTAGAGGGGAGTTCATAAGTTCGTATTAGTTTTTGGGAACGACAATTGTCTGTGTTGGACATTTACTAGGAAGGACATGGTTGTTAATTCAATTTATGTAAAACTATGTCAACGGTTCCTATTTACATTGCTATGGTGGCTGTGCTTGCCACCGTTGTTGTCAACAGAGAATGCACCATAACTGTGAATACTGTGAATGCATACTGTAAATTCTGTTTTGGTGCATACTGTGCATACTGTAAATATTGTGAATTTTGTGGTTGTCAATGGTGAATGCATACTGTTTTGGTGCATACCAGTTACTTCATGGTGCATATTTGTGAATGCACCAGCAACTTGTTGTGCATTCTTACCGGTGCACTTGTCAGTGCATTCTTGTTGTGCATACTTGTCAATTTCTGTAAACTAAGTTGTTGGTGCACAAATGGTAATTGTAGTTGATGCTGCATTATGGTCAGATATTACTGGTGCACGAATTGGTATTGCAAGTTTTCATGATGTACTTAAGTGAACACTTTCATAACAAGTGAGCACTGATGTGATCACTTTCACAACAACTTGGCACTTAAGTGATCAATTTGACAATAACTTGGCACTAAAGTGATCTCTTTTAGAAATAATTGGAACTTAATTGATCACTTGTTACCCCCGACTAGCACTTAAGTGATCAACATTTGCAAATTATGGCACTTAAATAATAACAACAGGGATTTGCAAATGCAGCAAACCAGCAGCATACCAGCAGCCAACATTTGCAGCAAACCTTCATTCAAAAACTAAGGGAGAATAGAGATTGATAATACATAGATAATCCAAAAATTTGCAGCAAACCACCAACATTTTCTGATTTGCAAATGCAGTAAATCAGCAAAGCAACTGAGAAGCAAACTAGTAGCCCATTTGCAGCATACCAGTACCCACATTTGCAGCAAACCAAACAAGTGAAGCAAAAACTAAGCGAATAGAGATTTACAATACATGGATAGTCCAAAAACTGAACAAAAACTAAGCAAACACTGCATTACAACCTTCCATTTCCAACAAAATGCCGTAGCAACGTTTTCATCCATACAAAAATCATCCCTTACTTATACATTATCCAATACAAGTATATGTCCAAGTGATCTTCACCTACGGTAGACTGAGAAACTTTCTCTCGTCACACACCTTACACTTGACCATCAAATAAGCTACACAACAGAACAAAAACATAATTAATGCTCGATGTTGCTTTCTTTGTCTTTTCAGCGTTGACACTTCCTTCTTCATTTGATTGGTCATAGATTTTACAGCCTTCATCTCAGCTTCCCTTGAATCGACATCGTCCAACTCCTCATCCATGAATGTAGGTGGAGGTTCATGTCGTTTTTCAAGAAACTCCAATATCACTTCTGTGGCTCGGTCGGATAACTTTTGATCTACCCATTTGAAATATTTGCACTTGGATCCCTCTTTATACCTGCCACATCCATGGAATCTTCTCCCTGGATTCAATCGAGTCCAAGATGTTCTTCTTGGACTAGGTAACCCACAATAACAGTAAACCTCACCATCTTCTTCAATTGGTCGAAACGAATTTGAGCTGCTACTGAAGCTTCTTCCCTCCATTTTAAAGTATGGGTTGTTTTACGATTTTCAAGCTTATGTAGACATAAGAAAACAAAGAGAAAATGACAAATCACTTGTTTTCTGACCATAAAAAAAAGAAGATGAACATCAGTTAGCAAAAACCATCGCAGACAAGAAAATGGGTGCTGAACACAAACCTTTAGAATGCCTTTACAAGAATGATATGATGAGGGGATCGGAAGAAATAGTCGTCCAATTTCGAGCGGCTCGGCGAACCGAAACTGATTCCGTTGTTCACATTCTTCCTCTGCTTTTTAGGACCAGCCGGTTAGGGTTTCCAATTTGGGGTTCAATTGGGGATTTTAGGAGCTTATGGGCGAAGCCAAATGAACGACATCATTTTGATCTTCAAATTGCTGACTCAGCCTCCAGCGAGCCACGTCATCCGAAGTTTTCAATGTAAAAAATCCATATAGACTTTCCGGCATGCCACTTATGCTTCTAATCGGACTTGGCACTGAAGTGCACGTTTTTCTCCGAACTTGGCACTTAAGTGAACGATTTGAAAGTTTTGGCACCAAAGTGCACGCCGTACACAAGTTTTGGCAATTGGGGTGTACTTTGAATATTACTATTGACGTTCTTTCGGTATCTAGTTAAGTGATTTTCCATCCTAAGGAATTCATGCAAGTGGGATTGGGTGCAGTAAGTCCTAAGAGATCTAAGGAGATCTTGCAGATAGGATTTTTCTATCCTATCAATCACAGTTCATGAAGAAAGTACGCAGCCAAGGAACTATTCAAGAAAAAATCACGCCAAATCAAGTTAAGTTGGGCCTAGAAGAGTCCTCAAAACCTAGGAAAGAGGTCAATTGGATTCATGGGTGATTTGGAAGGATTCGGGCCAGATTGACCAGAAGGGCGAAATAGTAATTTTCAAAGGTTTGGGAAAACAAAAATGTGAAAATGGGTCAAACCAATTGAATGTGGTTTTTCCTTAATTTTCACAATTTTTGAGGATTTTTCTGAATTTTTCTAAATTTTTTTAGAATTTTCTTAAATTTTTTTGAAAGTTTTTTAGAATTTTCTAAGACTTTTTAAGGAATTTTCTTATTTTTCGGACACTTTCAGAATTTTTTTTATTTTTCTATGATTCTCCCCTATTCTTGACATTTTCTACATTTTTCAAATTTTTTAGAAATTATTTTTACTTTTGCACAATTGTTTTTATGATTTTTACGATTTTTAAGAATTTTTCTATTTTCCAGATTATTATTATTATTATTATTATTATATTTATTATTATTAATTTTTATATATTTTTTTCAAACTAGGTCGAGTTGACCCGACCTACAACACGAGTACCCACATGGGTTTCACCCTAATTCTAAAATGACGTAGTATTGATTTTTATTTGTTTTTCTATTTTTCTAATTTTTATAGATTTTTTAGAATTTTTTAGAATTTTTTATTATTTTTTTTGTTATACGGACCGGGTAGGATAGACCCGGCACACTACCCAGACTTGGCCCGAAATCCAACAGACCAACCTGAACTAAAATGACGCAGTTTTGAGTATTTTTTTTAAAATTTTCAATTTTTTTTATTTTTTTATTTCTCTTTTCTGATTTTCCGCTTATTCCTATTCCTAGGGTATGAGAGCCTACCACGTGTCCCTAATCCAGCCGTCTATCCTTCTTACTAAACCTACGACTGAGATCAGACTAAAGACCACATTCTAATCGTCCATCAATTTTTTATTTCTGAAAATGATTAATAATTCGGATTAACGTTTTTATTCTCAGAAAATCTAAGATCTTGACACATGGCTTATCCCTAATCGTACCATCAATTATGTTATTCTTATTTATCTTATTTAACATGTTATAATAGATATGCTGACGTGGCGTCTGATGTGGCTTGCCACATCAGCGCCACGTCAAACGTTAACCGAGTCAACCTGCAGACTGGACTTCATTTTCTTCACTGAGCTAATCCTAGATGAACGGCCGAGGCACACCGACGGGGATCTAATGTTGAAGTTGACTCCAATTAACCTAATTCCGACGCCAATCGACTCCTACTCAATTCCAGACCAACATACTGAAAATCTAACCAGATTTATCGTTTCAACCAAGGCAATCGGAACCCTAATGTAGAGTAACAATGGTGTTTCAATCACCTAAACTAGAACATAACAATTCAATTCCTTTCACGTACAGCATCGCAGGGAGTTCAGAAAACTTACCTCGAACTCGGATTGAGCTTTAGATCGCCATATTCCACTGACGAAGTCACAACATACCGACGAAGGTTGGAGGTTTTGAACGAAGACACTCACACGCGACTGATGCAAAAATGAAACGCGAACATGCTTAGCAATGTTTGAGGAGTAATAGGCACAAAAGAAATGAAAGAATCATGGCCGGATTAAGAATCCGCCATTGAAGCACCTGAGCTAAGTTAGAAACTGTGACTCACCTTTTTTGGCGTTGACAAACTTTGAAACCTGTGCCAATCGCTTCCTTCGAACTTGGGCGAACCTCCTGTAGCGATTTCAGGTCCTGATTTACTCTGGATCGTCCCCGCTGAGTCTCCACAGTCATGAGCTTCGCTGCTCTAGCTATGGTGAATTGGAGAATCCCCTTCTCTCTCTCTCTCTCTCTCTCTCTCTCTCTCTCTCTTCTGTTAGCCCTCTTGCACGAGAATCCTCGCCCTCAACAAAAAACCCACTACCCCTTTTATATCAGATTCTTATTTCCTCAGGAAATTTGGCACAAAGTAGGGACTTTGCCGTCCAATTCTCACGTGTTCGACGACGGGAACACTGCCTGATGGTACATCGATGATGAGCAGATGGCGAGGAATTCCATCAAGGTCCCAAAGTTGATTTTTCAATTTTATGAATTTTTATGGATTTTATAAAATTTTCTAAAAAATAAAATTGGCCAAAAATCAAGTGTCAACACCTACTGTAGCCATTATGCTATTCTTTAGCGGTGTCAAAATTCTAAACATAGTACTCAATAATTTGGACTCAATCTAGTGAATTTAACAAATTGTTCAGCCATAAGAGAATGGGTGGCACCAAGATCAAATAGGGCATAACCTACTTAGTCATGTAAGAAGATTGTACCGGTGATGGTCGGCAAATCATTCGCCTCATCTCGGGTGATAGCAAACACCCTTCCTTGTGCCTGAGATTGGTTATGAAAATTCTGCTACGCATTTTCTCAAGGCTCTTCTCCTAGCTGCAGCCTAATTTGTTGTCCCTAGGGATAGTGCCTCACTTGATGGCCATGTTGGCCATATCCAAAACATTCTCCATTACAGAACTGGCATGGAGTAGACCCATGCCTTTATTGGCATAGACGGCAAATATTGCCTCAGTTGGGCATCGGCTTACTGATGTCTCGGTAAAATGTGGTACTTCTCTCCAAACATCGTGTGATAGTTTGAAAATTCGACCCGTTTATTGGAATTTCTAAATGAATGGATATACTTCATTAGTACACTCTGATCGACGCTCACTCAGGATTAGCTACCCTGGGACGACCAACCAAAGGGGAAAGGTTACCTGGGAAAATTTCCCAAACAGCCGCCCGTTGGTCTGAGACTTCGACAGAGTCAGTATTTAATGGATTTGACCACGAAATGAATTCCGACATTAGACAATCGAATTGTTAAGATAGTCACAATTGTTAAGGGCAGACAGCCAGTGTACGTAGAGAAGCAAGACGTGAAAGGAAAATTACCGAAATGCTCTCGGTAAATGCTCAATCCTTAGAATTAGATCAAATGGAATTATTTGAGAACCGAACGCGATAGAATGAAACCAAATTCAATCTGGAATTCGTTCGCGCTCGGGGACCAGATCGGTGCATTTGGCATACAAATCGAGGCAAGGTCAAATCAAACGTCACATCAATGTCCCATCAATCAAATCAATCGATCAATGGCACAATTTCCCGTGCAAATCAATCAATCAATCAATCCATCATGGTCCCATCAAAGTACACACTTCCCATCACTAATCCCATTACCAACTCCCACTATTGCTTTTTAATTTTATTAAAACTACTATGAACTCTTCCCCTCTCTCTCTCCTCACCCATTACCGCCGGCCACTCCTTCCCATCTCTCTCTCTCTCTCTCTCTCTCTCTCTCTCTCTCTCTCTCTCTCTCTCTCTCTCTCTCTCTCTCTCGTGCTCTCCATCTTCCTCCTCTCTCCCTAGGTTTTTCGTCCGCCATGAAGGACCACAGCCAGCTGCCCCTTTCCGCCGTTGCACCGCCAACACCAGCCACGTCCACGCCTTGGTAAGCCCTCATACTCCTTCCCCTTGCTGTTCCCGTGGCCTTAGAGGTCCCCTTGAAGCCCGACCTACTCTAACCCTCTCTCTCTCTCGGCTGGTTTTGTGCGCCGCCCATCCATCGCCGTCGTTTGGCCACCCACCGCCACCACTTGCTTGGTAAGCTCCTTAACTCCCTCTCCTTCCATTTTCGTGGCTTGAGGAACCTCGAGAAACCCCGACCAGACTGCTCTCTCTCTTACTCTTCCTTTGTCGATGTTTGTACCGTGAGCCTTCGGGCTATTCGAGCTTGCTCCACCCACTCCCCCAACCTCTCTAATGCCTAAAAATAACATATTTAGGTCTTGGAAGGCTCACGAGGATGCCGGAACAGCCACCCAAGCCGCCAATCATCCTCCCTTGCCCGTGTGCTCAACCGGCCGTTTCGGGCTCCGTGTCTTCGTCGTTCTTCCACACTCTTATAGGTGAGCAAATCCTCTAATCTTAGTTTAGGAATGAGGTATATGAGTGTGGTTTAGTTGCTGGTTGCTTGTGGATTAAAGGGAAAACAAAGATTAAGGTTGGAAATTATTAGGTTTAATAGGGTGATTAGTGAGTAGGGTTGGGTCGTGGGCCTTTAAATTGGGTTTGGAAACATCAATCACGGGCTGTAAATGTTGGTTTGGGCATGGGAGTTGATGGGCCTTAGGATGTGGATGGGCTTAGGGACCAATTTTAGGCCAAATTAATCGAATATGAGCTATTGGGCCTAAGTTATTCTATTGGGCTTCTTAATGGATGAAAATCAAGACTTAAATGGGCTAGGTTTATGGGCTTAGATGTGAAAATTTAGAGCCTAAGATGATACATGGGCTTAGGGAGTCAAATTGGGCCTAAATGAGCGCATTTAAACTAATTGGGCTTGGGTAGCTTTTGGGCCTTGGGCCATGGACAAAAATTCATTATAATTATTGGGCTTTCCTAAACTAAATCACCAATAATTAAATTTGGGCTTGAGAATGGTGGTTGGGCCATATGCTTCATGTTAGGAATCTTGTATTCCCTCTCGGGCGGCGCGTAGAGAAATGACAATCAATTTCATTCAAATACAGATAAAACAGCGGAAGCATGCGATTCTATGCGCCTCGATTGTCTTAGGGTATCTCGTGCATTATAATCGAAAATCTAAATCACGAATCAAGGGGGTTTTAGGCTTACCTCGAAAACCAAAACTTGGATGGGCTCGTTCTCATGTTCTCGGAGTCCATCAAATGCCGAACCTCTAGTTCATACACACCACTGGACGCACGGCGACGGAAGACAAAGCTCACGGCTGTCCATTCCTCGATCGTGCTAGCGACCCTTGAGAAACGACGAACGAAGCTCGTTTTCTTCATCACGAACTACCTCACGACCCTCTAGTTATTCTTGGTGAAACGAGAGTTCGAAACTCCCTAAGATTCATCACGAGAATGACAAGAAATTCTCTCGAAGAAAAGTGAAATCGAGAGAGTTCAAAGGATTCTTCTTTTTTTAGAGTTCTAAAACCCTAACCCCTTACCCCTATTTATAGGGGTTGGGTAAGGGGTAGAGGCGGTAATTTACCGCCCCTCTTTCACTTCCTTTGACTTAGTCCTCGTTTTTCTCGCGGTTACAGGATAACAAATCTTATCTGTTAGAATTTATGGATAAGAAATCTTATCCTTAGCTTTTTCTAGAGGATAAGAAATCTTATCCTTAGACTTTTCTAGAGGATAAGAAATTTTATCTCATCATCTCGTGATCCGTGCAAATGTCACATCAAAATGACATCATGCTTCGCAGCGCTTGCGTAGCGCTTGCATCAGCGCTTGCGCAACGCTTGCGTAACGCTTGCATCAACGTTTGCGGAGCGCTTGCATTGCATGGTCATCCATATGACATCATGCTTGCGCAACGCTTGCATCAGCGCTTGCGCAACGCTTGCACAGCACCTGCGCAGCGCTTGCATCAGCGCTTATCTGTTCGTGATTAGAAATTAGAATCAAATCCAATTTGAACTAATTTCTGTCTGACTATCTCAATAGTCAATAACAAACGCCTTTCCAATATTGTCTTCCATATTTAATGTCGCCACACACCGGTTATGGTGTGTGACATTCCTAGGTTCACCACTGAACTGGCAGTGAGACTTATACCATTAAATGAGTATCACCAAGAGAACTGACTGTCCCATTCAGTCTCTGGGTATCACAAGTCATGAGTAACGTCTAGCAACATATCATGGCTATCCAGATAGTGTGAATGTTACGAGAACATGAATGAACCTGTCCGCTTTGGCTTACAGTGTAATTCAATCCTTCTGTCTTAACCTTGTCCCAATCGAAGGAAGGCCATGGAATTGTCAAGCCTACAAATTCAATCATATGCTTCAATCTCTCTGACGTGCATTCACAAGACAATCTCGCCTTACCCCAGTCGAGGATTTTCCAATGCACCGTCACGAGTAGATCGCATAGGACAACAACCTTGCTTCGCGTAGCAAGGAGACATATCCCATATTGCGCACACCTGTGATTTCGTATGCGAATGACTATGACCATCAAGTATAGAGGCAAATCGACGACCTGCCAATATGTGCACTTGTGAACCATAGCCACCCAACACACAAGTCAGCACTGTGCCTCAAGTTTAAGGATCACTTACACACCAAAGCTTGGACGATTAGACGTTGACCCAGCGCGAAGCTTTCCATGCTTGCTAATCGTCCACTTTGTGTCACGTTCAGTGAACTCATCCTCGACGAGCACCTGCGTTTCCAACTCGGACATCTAATATCCAATGACTTATGACTCGTCATCCCTATTGAGTATTCGATACTCAATAGCGGAGTTCCTAGAAACGCACCAGTCTCAAGGGGTTCAATAATGCCCATTCATTGAACCATCGACCAGGAACCATTTAAAGACGGTGTATTAACTGAAGACCTGTCACACATATTCTCGATGTCTCGAGAATAGATTTCAGTCACACCTAATCTTATGGACTTCATTCATCTGAGTGATGGGATAAGATGAATGAACACGTCTTGCCAATCGACTACATATCATGTTTAAAGCTCAACTTATGCCCTTCATGTAACACTTACATGATTGTCTTTAGGGCGTACTCCCAACAATCTCCCACTTACACTAAAGGCAACCATGTGGTTTCTTAAGCCCATTCTATCTAATTATTTCTGAAACGTAGATAGATATAAAGCCTTAGTGAGGGAATTCGCTGCGTTTCCGCTGCGGTGATTTTCTGCAAGGTGATTTTAACGTATTCCCAACATTAATTCAAAGAGATGGAGATGCCTTTTGGATACTTAGACTAGTGAGACCTCTATTCCTTAGTTGAAAAGAATAAGTCCAAGTTCAACGATGAACGTTTCATCTAGGCATCTCCCACTTTAAAACTTCCAAAGTTGTTTTATCTACTCTGCTTTATAGGTGAAAATGAACTATTAGATTTTATTTAGAACATTTCCAAGAGACCGTTTCATGAATAAACCCATAGCCTTGGAGATCTAATTCGAGATCATAATCTCGTTTGCTTCAATCTTCAATTCTCCATAAGTCAAGACCAAATCTTTAGTACTTCAAAAGTACTTAAGGGCTTTCTTGACTTTTATCCAGCATTCTCAACATGGAACTTCAACTGACGTCCGTCTGTAACACTTACAGCATACACGATATCAGGTCTCGTACGTAGCATAGCATACTTTATGCCATAATCAACAGAGACATTATCCGCTCTCTTTCTATAGGAATCTTGGGACACTGTCTTTAAGAAAGGAACTTTATACTAAACCATTTAACACTTTCAATATATGCAGACTATGAGAGGCCAACTAACCATCTAGATCTACCTTCATAGATTTTGATATCTAATATCCGTAAATGGCCTTCTCTATATTCTTTTATGGAGAACTTTCGCGACAAGAACATTAAATCAATGACTTGCACAAGAAACTTATTTCCAATTGCCAACATGTATACATAGGGATTATCTAGCCTTTTGATGAATCCAAACAGTTTGGATAATTCATCAAGCTGATATTCCAATTTTCTGGAGACTCGCCTAGGTCTAGAAAGAGACCTTTTAACTTGCACACTTTTGGATCGTCATCTTGGGATTCAAAATCCCTCGGCTATTCTATATAGATGTCATTTTCAGGAAATCTAACCAAGAAAGCCATTTTGACATCCTCGTGGAATATCTTATATTCCAAGTGCAGAACCATATCTAATAAATCTAAATGGAATTCAGAATTGCCTATAGGTGAGAACTTTTCTCTACTAGGCATCTTTGATGTATTCCAACTTGACTTCAAAAGTGAATTCTCTTTAGAAAATCCACGAGGAGCCTATGGGTATAATACCATGCGGCAAGTCAACCCATGTTCAAAACATTGTTGGAATATCTTTAGTCCATTACAGATTTCATGGTTTCGAGCCTTTTTCCAGAATCGATGTCAAACATCACCTTTTCTTAGGTGTTAGGATTATTTGGTGAATCACCATCATTTACTGTAATGACGGTCAAATTCTCCTAACCAATTCTCTACAATCTTTTGGGAACGAGACTTTCTCGTGCTCCACCCAAGAAGTGTATATCAGAAGTTCCCACTGAACTAGAGATCCATTGCCTCCAACTAATCTGTTTTCTTTTTTCCATATCTTATAGGGCATAATAAAAGCAGATTTTGGACAGCACTCTTGTTCAGTCCATCTGTGGTCATCAAAAGGGCACATCCTAAAAGGGATCTCATTGCATAGGTGTAATTCACATGTTGTTCCTCATCCAATGAGGCACGACTTCTGAATTTAGGCACACCAACATTTTGGAGAGGCCCTTTTAGATAATTGCCATTATTCTATTGATATGTAAAATCTGGTTCTCACCTCCTCAATCAAATTGAAGAGTGATAGTATAATTTTACATATATTTTCTCAGCTTCATTTCTAATTTCCTTGAACTTTTAAAGGATTCAAATATGTACTTCATTAAGTACAAATTCGATAATGAAGTGAGAATTCATTACACTTAACAATCTTATTGTTCAGTCCATATACATCTGAATGTATCAATCCTAGTATATTCGCATCTCATGGTCCATGCCCTATAAAGGGCATTTTTGGTCATTTCTCATTGAAGGCATTTCTCACATGTCAAGTATGGTTCAAAACCAGATGGATTATCATATCCATTCTTACTCAGCTTTTGCCTTCTCCAAAATGATCTAATCAAAGATGCCAAAAATGCTCTGGATTTAGACTATTTAGGGCTTCTAATAATGGCATTAATATCACGGCACTTATTGACTTCGGTAATCGAATTACCAAGCTAACTATTAAACTCAATAAGCACAGTGATTATGACCTTTATAAGGCTTATAGTTGTGCAATTTCTTCTCATAAGCCATCATTGTATGGCAATTCTAGATCGTATCCAAAAAAAGAATTAGGCAAGGATTGGATGATCAAATCACAAACTTCTCATTACTTATAATGAGATCCAATCTTGCTAATTCTTTATGTGCCAGATTTTAGAGAACATTATCATTCATGGACGATTCTCAACCATCATGATACAATACGGTGCTTCAGATATCTCATATCTTGAGGTCCGATTATTTTATCAAATAATTCTCAATTACAGAATAATTGACCTTGCACCATGTTTATGATCTCGTCTGACCTAACTTTTAGGTCACACTTATGTCATTTCTCATAAGTGACATAAATCTAGGGTCTAACCCTTTATAAAAGGAAGACAATCAACCTTTTATTTGGCACATGATTAAATTTTATCAATTTAGAACAATTCTCAATTTTTCTTAACCAAAACATTGAAATAGGGCTATTCAAAAGGTTCTTGTCAATAGATTTGAAGCAACTGGGTTTATTTTTCACAATAGTAGAGTAATAACTATCTTTAGCAGAAAATCCAATCGTTGGGCGTTAACTTTCAATGGTATTACTATTTCATTCTGACCTTTGAACGAAATAGGCTCCCACTAAATTTTTCGAATCTCACACTCCTCGGATGAGAAACGGTGATCCTTGTTGGGTAGGATCCTTAGCAGGGATTGGAGTCTCATTAGCTCACGGTCCGCCTCACCTGACAGTTATTGGCGTTCAACGTGAACTAAATGAGTGGATCAACCTATCCAACATATCTCATACGTGTCCCAATCATTATTCGGCCTCTAGGTCATGACAATCTCACCTGACAGTTATTGACCCCATGACCATAATCAAGTCAAAACCCACCATCTCTTGTAGGTATTGGAAATACAGACGACCCTCACCTAATAGTTATTGGAATTGCCTGGTTCCAATCCCACCACATCAAATGCTTTAATTGAGCGGTCCTCTATCATAGATGGCAATTGACCCCTATGTATCCATGACGAGTCAATTAACTCACCATGATAAAGCATCTACTTCACGATGGTGGAAGGCCACGAGTCTGATACCCGTTTCAACTTGATATTTATTTTGAGGAGATTCTAGGTCTTTTAGTGGTCTCACCTAAAACTATCCATTTCTACTAGTCCTAGCAATAACCAGCAGCAGCACAGATATATTCCCATTCGCCAGAACATAAATAGAAATAAATGTTCAGCATAATAAATATTCATGCCACAAGGTGACTATGAACCAAGTTCAAAGGATCTCGAGCCCAAAGATCACATTGAAGTTTCATATCACCATCCTCTCATTTCCAAGCAATGAATTCATAATCCAAGCTTCGGAGGGTCCTAATAAAACTTTTTCTAAAATTGAAAACAGTACTGAAATTCAAAGATTGGCCCAAAAACCCATCAAGACGACCTCAAATAGTGAAAATAAGCATTTTTTATTACAAAGTAATCAGTTTTGATCAGTGGCCCGTTTCCGAGCGCCCGACCAAATTTTGCGCAATTCCAAGTTCGTTAGGGTCTAACCCGTGGGTTTGACTCGCCAGTTAAAGGTGGCAACCGCCTTTGACCGAGCAACCGCCTTTAACCACACCAGCTGGCCCCCACAGCCAATTGGTCCAGCTGGTTGGTCTAACCGACCAGCTGTGGTCGGTGGCCACCGACCTCTCGGTCGACAATTCGCTCTCGGTTCGATGAACATTTCCCAATCTGTTTCCTCAAATCGTTGCGCGATCTCATCGCCTTAGCCAACCTTTTCAACACGTTTTCAATCACAAATTTTCGATTCAAGATCGAGTCCATTCTAATCCTTGATAAGTTGATCACTATCAACTTCGATTCGCCGTTAGGTGGATTCCAATTTCCAAAACCAAAACAGCGAACCTCAAAGATTTCTAGAGCAGAAATCGACCCACCGCACGAGTACGCCTAAGTTAGGCTCTGATACCACTTGTTGGGAATCTTGTATTCCCTCTCGGGCGGCGTGTAGAGAAATGACAATCAATTTCATTCAAATACAGATAAAACAGCGGAAGCATGCGATTCTATGCGCCTCGATCGTCTTAGGGTATCTCGTGCATTATAATCGAAAATCTAAATCACGTATCAAGGGGGTTTTAGGCTTACCTCGAAAACCAAAACTTGGATGGGCTCGTTCTCATGTTCTCGGAGTCCGTCAAATGCCGAACCTCTAGTTCAGACACACCACCGAACGTACGGCGACAGAAGACAAAGCTCACGGCCGTCCATTCCTCGATCGTGCTAGCGACCCTTGAGAAACGACGAACGAAACTCGTTTTCTTCATCATGAACTACCTCACGACCCTCTGGTCGTTCTTGGTGAAACGAGAGTTCGAAACTCCCTAAGATTCATCACGAGAACGACACGAAATTCTCTCGAAGAAAAGTGAAATCGAGAGAGTTCAAAGGATTCTTCTTTTTTTAGAGTTCTAAAACCCTAACCCCTTAGCCCTATTTATAGGGGTTGGGTAAGGGGTAGTGGCGGTAATTTACCACCCTCTCCTCGTTTTTCGTGCGGTTATCGGATAACAAATCTTATCCGTTAGAATTTATGGATAAGAAATCTTATCCTTAGATTTTTCTAGAGGATAAGATTTCTTATCCTTAGACTTTTCTAGAGGATAAGAAATTTTATCTCATCATCTCGTGATCCGTGCAAATGTCACATCAAAATGACATCATGCTTATGCAGCGCTTGTGTAGCGCTTGCATCAGCGCTTACGCAGCGCTTGCGTAGCGCTTGCATAAGCGCTTACGCAACGCTTGCGTAGCGCTTGCATCAGCGTTTGCGCAGCGCTTGCATTGCATGGTCATCCATATGACATCATGCTTGCGCAACGCTTGCACATCGCCTGCGCAGCGCTTGCATCAGCGCTTATCTGTTCGTGATTAGAAATTAGAATCAAATCCAATTTGAACTAATTTCTGTCTAACTATCTCAATAGTCAATGACAAACGCCTTTGCAATATTGTCTTCCATATTTAATGCCACCACGCACTGGTTTTGGTGTGTGACATCCCTAGGTTCACCACTGAGCTGGCAGTGAGACTTATACCATTAAATGAGTATCACCAAGAGAACTGATTGTCCCATTCAGTCTCTGGGTCTCACATGCCATGAGTGACGTCTAGCAACATATCATGGCTACCCAGACAGTGTGAATGTTACGAGAACATGAATGCACCTGTTCGCTTTGGCTTATAGTGTAATTCAATCCTTCTGTCTTAACCTTGTCCCAATCGAAGGAAGGGCATGGAATTGTCAAGCCTACAAATTCAATCATATGCTTCAATCTATCTGACGTGCATTCACGAGACAATCTCGCCTTACTCCGGCCAAGGATTTTCCAATGCACCGTCACGAGTAGATCGCATAGGACAACAACCTCGCTTCGCGTAGCAAGGAGACATATCCCATATTGTGCACACCTGTGATTTCGTATACGAATGACTATGACCATCAAGTACAGAGGCAAATCGACGACCTGCCAATATGCGCACTTGTGAACCATAGCCACCCAACACACAAGTCAGCACTGTGCCTCAGGTTTAAGGATCACTTACACACCAAAGCTTGGACGATTAGACGTTGACCCAGCGCGAAGCTTTCCATGCTTGCTAGTCGTCCACTTTGTGTCACGTTCAGTGAACTCGTCCTGGACGAGCACCTACATTTCCAACTCGGACATCTAATGTCCAATGACTTATGACTCGTCATCCCTATTGAGTATTCGATACTCAATAGCGGAGTTCCTAGAAACGCACCAGTCTCAAGGGGTTCAATAATGCCCATTCATTGAACCATCGACCAGGAACCATTTAAAGACGGTGTATTAACTGAAGACCTGTCACACATATTCTCGATGTCTCGAGAATAGATTTCAGTCACACCATAATCTTATGGACTTCATTCATCTGAGTGATGGGATAAGATGAATGAACACGTCTTGCCAATCGACTACATATCATGTTTAAAGCTCAACTTATGCCCTTCATGTAACACTTATATGATTGTCTTTAGGGCATACTCCTAACACTTCATTGGGCTTGGATTGAATTAATAAGCTTGATTTGGGCAATAAGACTATGGGCCGTAATATGGGCTTTGAAATTTATTTAATGTAACCCAAAGACATCCTAATGAAGTAATTGTGGGCCAAGGATGGGCCGGAGATCGAAAGCGAGAATTAGACCGGGAGCAGATTAATGTACTTAATCGGACTGAACATTTAAATTGAATGATTCCCGAGAATAACAAGGTCACCATTAGAAACCTTAAACAACACATGTGGGGATTAGTGGACCTTCGTTGAACCTGGGATCCAACTTGAATTATACAGGGTACCTTACTTGGACCCAGATAACCGGGATTCGCATGTAAGATACCTAATTGACTCGTGCTTACGTATGGTCTATACTGATAGACGTGATGTGCACAGATAATTAACTTGTATGCTATGCTATTATACCCTTGAATTCTTGTGAACGCATGCATTGTGATCTGTGGTTTTGAGGCATGTCTGGATGAATTACATTGCAAGCATGGCATGTGTCACTGAGCGTCGTGATCTGTGGTATTTGAGGTGTGTCTGGGTGAATTACATTGCAAGCATGGCATGTGTCACTGAGAGGAATGACAAGGGGTGGTTGGCCCTGATGCGTGTTTACGCGGGGAACTGGAGAGATAAGCTGGGCGGCTGGCCCTGATGTGTTTTACGCGGGGAAGTGGAGAGATAAGCGTGTCAACCTGAGGCGTACCACACGTGGGTTGAGACACGAACCTGATGCATATGAGACGAGGGCGAGATCCAATGGGATCGTATGATGCGGGCTGAGTTGTGCATTTGGTGTTGCATATTACGTATTGATGTTGATTTCTAATTGCCCGTCTACTATATGCGATGCTCATATTATACTATTGCATGTGCACTGCTGGTTAGAACCCTGAGTTAGCGTCTGTATCTAGTGAGAGCGCCCGAATGAGGTGACTAGAAACCCTAGACTACTGGATAGGGACAAACCTACTAGTATACTCTATCCTACGCTAGGATTAGTGGTGAGTTTACTAAGTCTTCGACTCACTGGCGATGGTTGCCATATTTTCAGATCCTAGATCTTAGCGATGGCCGCACCTCCAGTGCTTTTTGGGCTACCTGTACAGATAGAGACCGAGGTCACTGATTTTGTGGACGAGAACGCAACCCTCTGGCACCGACGATTAACGACCATATGGGTATACTATGGCAACCCTCTTTTTGTACTCCATAGGTTCGAGGCGTGGATGAGAGAGGGCGAGTTTGGCATGGAGGGACCCTTGCATGATGCCCCTATCCCTGAGGAGGACGACCCGACCCTAATGTGTCCCGCTGCTTATGGAGGCGAGGTAGTGGATCCAGACCCAATGGTGGAGCTGTCGTCCCTAGGTCGCATGAAGATAGATGGCCACGAGGAGGGCGACGCCATGGATACCGACCAGGAGAAGGAGCAGGACCCTTGGGCAGACTCTGACCCCGAGGAGGATCCCGAGGAGGATCTTGAGGAGGAGCCAGAGGAGTGATTCCGTCAGACATCGAGTCTAGATGTTGGGTGATAGGTCGAACGTAGAACTTTTGGACCGTAGCATGTATTTTCTTTTGAGGGCCTGTACCTAACGCTCTTGATGATATGTATATATTGACGTTCTTTGTATTTATCTCTCTTTCACTTGCTACCCCATTATCGTATGTATACATGTATGGGATAGGAGAATAGCTTCCGCAGGTTCAGGTTCGACCGACGCATCGTCTGGTCGCAACGAAGAGATTTCTTGGGCCGTTGCGTACAGTGGATCAGGCGAGTGCTGAGCAAAATTTAAGGTATGAGCGAATTGTCGTGGGCCCGTGGGGTTCGGGGTGTGATACATCAGCATCTTCCCAAGCTAATTATCGCTTTAGCTAGAGAGCGTAAATCACGATATAGATGCGGCAGCCCTCTCTGCTAAATCTCGTTTCACCATCTAGGCTCTCTCATATAGCTCATTATAGTCCTTCAAATTCAATGGTACTAGTACACTTTTCAGCTCAAGCTTTAACCTCTCTCTAAACCTTCTTACCTTATCAATAGGGCCTTCCACCATCCTCGATATATACTGAAACAACCCAGCAAATTTGGCCTCATACTGGTTCACTGACAACAGGCCTTGGCGTAGGCGAAGGAACTCATCCATCTTATATTCCCTCATAGTGTTAGAGAAATACTTGCCATTGAACGATCTCAGGAAGGCATCCCACGTTGGGACCGTACCTTCAAGAAAAACCCTATCCTTAGAGGCTCTCCACCAAGAGCTCGCATTCCTCTATAACTAATAAGCGACCAAGGTGACCTTATCTTCATCTATACACCTTATTAGGGCGAATGCTTTCTCCAGCTCCTCGATCCATGAGATGGCAGTCTCGAGATCTCTACCTCTTGTGAATTTGGACGGCTGTAGCTTTAAGAATTGCTTCACCAACTTCTGTGTTTAGCACCCATAATTCGCAACTCCAGCTAGCACGTTTCCCTATGAATCTCTCGCGGCAGTAGCTTGATTCCTTATCTGATATCCTATCATATCTACCAGCGCTTGCAGGATCTCATCAATTCTCGAATCCTCTCTAGTAAGTCTACCTCGAGGTGCTCTCCTATCTGGGTTGCTCATTTCACAAGGATATATAGGGTCCAGCCTACCCTATAACAACCAATGATGAGAAGACAGCTCGACCAATCAAACAACACAACAATCACATACACAAATTTACGGTCCTACTAACTATCCTAGTTCCCAATTGCTCCTTATCACTCCAAGCCATAACCAGATGGATCAGACTAACCATACTCTGATACCATATTGGGCGGGGATGTCATGTCCCGATCCTCGAACATGTGCCATCCCTACCAAAATGCCTCAAGTCGGAAAGAAAAGTGTCCCAAGTGTGCTAACGGCCAAACTAGAATTTTATGCATGTGGAAATATTTAATACTCCCAGACAGTTAGACAATACAAGGATAGAAAAGTAGGGAATTCTATTTCAACTAATTTAACTAGAGATTTTTAATACATCATCAAAGCAGAGGATCACTAAGCCTACGGAGCTATACAACATAAGTATAATCCCATTCTTCTAGGCAGTTTCCTAAGATCAACAAAAAGATAGGTGGGTTAGGAAGGGTTAGCTACTCATCTACTCCCAAAAGAGGGGCCACTTATCGGGACCTAAAATTTCAGTGAAATTCTAGGTTAACGGATTATCAGATTAATTAAATTAACTAACCTAATTCAGACTCTCCCTCATCCTACCAAATCGCAACTTTGGCTTAGTATTTAACATGCAAATATTTTCAAAAGAAGTCGCCACTAATCATTCTTGGTAGGTCAATTAAAAGCCTAAGTAAATTAGCGGGAGAATTAAATTACTTTTACGAGCCAGAGATTCAAATTCCAGGGACTTGATTACGCTAAATTACTCTAACACCCTTTTGGTACCATTTTATTTCATGAAAAATCATTTAAGAAGGCAACATTAATCGATTTTAACTTAAGTCACTAACAAAAGTTATCATGCGAGTGCACAAACAATTAATTGAACATCCAGAAACCAAATAAGCTCAAAGAGCATGCACTACACAAAATATATATTTTTTAGTTTTCATTCTTTCTTTTATGAATTGATGAAAAGTTGTACTATATGTAATGCATAAAATTAAGCTAAAATGCAATGGCATAAATTAAATGCAAATCTAAAAAAATCAAATTATACGACATAAAATAACGTGGCAAAAAATGACATGAGACAAAATGACATAGCAATGATAACACGGCATAAGATATGACATGTCAATAATGACGTGCCATAGATGACATAGCAAACATGACGTGTGGATGCGGACATGACATGCAAATACAGATACGATATGCGTACGCGTTCAGTAATAGATATATCACAAAAACAGTCAAAGAAATCTATGATTTCACAAACAAGTTCGATAATATAATGTAATGAAAAAATGCAATATAAAAAGCAGTAAATAAAGATAAGCATTAAAATTTCCTGAAGTAAAAAAATAGGAGTGAGTTAACGACTTCTATGTAGTATTATGACCTCTAGTAGGTGGCTCGGCCTATCAATTCTGGGAATTGATAATGTGGAAATCAAAATAGAAAAGATGGAATACATGAGATCTTTACACCATCAAGTAGGAGACAGAGCCTACCGCAATCTGGGGTTCAAATCTTTTAAGCAAAAAATGCAGAAAATTACAATACGCATACGATATATAGATACGAAGACATACGAATATGATATGGCATAATCGAAATTTAAATCAATCCATTTAGGCAATGAAATTCTTGAAGATTTTAATGGTATGGATTGTTACTTGATTTGACGGATTTGATTACCAAATTTGGATCTCGTATCATTTTGTGGATCAAAATTGTGGCTCGAATGATCGGGATGAACTTGTGACTTGTGTTGATCTATAGAGGAATTGGTAATGGTAACACCTAACTTTAAACTCCCACTATCTTTAAGATTCTCTTTTGGAAAAGGATTTTCTCTCTCTTTTTGGTTTCTTCTTTATCTCCAATTTTTTTTAATCTTCTAAAACCCTCTCAAATATCCAAAATTTTCTCTCCAAAAAAATCTTTTTCCGAGTTCATTTCTTCCTCCTTTTATAGCCCACTTATCTATCTCCCATTTTCGATTTCATCCTCCATTCTCTATCTCCATCCTCCATTTCTATCTCCCATTTTAATTTCTCCACTAACTCTTTTTCATCTCAATCTTCCCTTCTCTATTCTTATCTTATTTTCTCCATCGATTCTTCTCCATCTCCTCTTCTCCATCTTTCCTTCTCAATTCTAGTTTCTCCACTAACTCTTCTTTTAGTTATTTATAAAATAATTCATCAAGTGTTAGGTATCTACAGTTCAGTCCCCTAAGAAATATTTCTTTAAGTCCAAATCTCCACACAATTTTCGGCATACCTCCCTTATGCTTGGTCGAAACTCACCTTATGTCTAGTTTAATCACTTGTCAAATTTAAGCTCATTTCTTGCCACTAATGTAAAATACAATGCATGAAAAAAATAATAAAAATATAATGTATGCCAAAATATTTTTTTGTGAAAATCAATTCTCATTTTTGTGCAATATATATAAAAATTAAAAATTAAAAATTTAGATGTCAACAGGCGTTTACCCCCCAACCAATGGATTCATAATGATGAAACCTATAGGGTAGAGGTATTTGATTTTCATGAGTACCCCTATAAAAAGTTTAATTTCATTTTTTGTTAATTAGGGACTAAATTGGAAAATGCAAAATTCAACTTAGGCCCTTTTGCAAAATTGAGTCATTCTGGGTACAATTGGGCCAAGATGAAAATTTGGACTATTAGAGGATAATGTTACAACTCCTAAAAGTGAAAAATAAAAATAAATTGACTCAAATTGAATCTTTTAGGCCCAATTTGAGATTATGCTCGTGAAAGAATAAATGACCCCGAATTGGATTTTTTGAATTTGCAATGGGCAACATGAAAAGAGATTTAAAAGAAAAATATTGACTATTTTTGTGTATTTTTGTGGTCTCAAATGTTATTTTTCTCGAATTTTCAAGTATTTTTATTTTTTGAAAAATATTTAAAAATTTGAAAAATATGAAAAATCACTTTTTGTTCAAAATTGGTTCCTTAGACTTGGCTAAGGCTTCCAAAGTTGATTTTGTAGTTTTATGAATTTTTATGGATTTTCTATTAATTTTTAAAGGAGAAAAGGTAATTAAAAATCAAGTGTCAACACCACTCCACCCTCATCTATCATCATCCAAAATCCAAAAAGGGACTATGATGCTCCTAAAGACATAGAGACAAGGGAACATCATTCAAGGTCTCGGAGGGGTCGATCTCGATGGACGTGCCGGACTCTATGAGAGGATCGGTCTTGGTGTTAGGCTCGGAGTCCACTATCTCCCCCGTCGAACGTGTCGAGATCCATCGGATCCCAGGTAGGGATATGAGGAGTTAGGTTGGACGGCCCCTCAAATCCATGAACCGAGCCATAGAGAATGCCATCATCATGTAGGAACTAGGTCTTGAAGATGTGAGCTATTAGGTAATCAAATCATTCATCGACCCACATCATCATAATGTACTGTTCCTAGGCCTGGTCTGTGCTTGGAATCGAATGGGATCTGATATGGAACAACTGGTCGCTAGGAACTCCGAATTGGGCTAGCCTTTGCATCAGTTCTAACTTGAAAATGGTAACTACAACTAGGTGAGAAATAAATTTTGGTGAGTCAGTGCTTAAGCCCAAATAAGAAGATGATTCGCTCAAGCCTCCCAAATAATAATATTCTATAACAACTAATATTTTTACAAAATACCAGCGAATCTCAAGTTTTTCTTTTGCAATCCAATTATGAGTGATCACGGGGTTCATTGCACACGATTGGTGTGACTAAACATTACAATTGGCAGTGTCTTCGATAGTCTGTAAGATTCATACGGCTGGCATGACACCAACTATCAGGGAAAAACTGCACACGATTGGTGTGACTAAGCATTATAATTGGTAGTGTCCTTTGATAGTCCATAAGATTCGTACGACTGGCATGACGTGGAATACCATGAAAATATCATACGACTAGCATGGATTTAAAACTCATTATGTAACCACACCCACGCATTAAACAGCTAGCCAATTCACAATTGATAACTGAACATAGAGAACCAATTTCTTATACGGTCAAATTGAAATCACTCCAAGTATTTGGTTGTCAAATGTTAATCTCTATCTCAAGCAATCGATAATGACAATATCATAACAATTTTAATTATTAAAAATAACCACCAATGGCTACTAGACTACTTATCAATCAGTCAAAGAATTCATCGATCGCTTGGCTCTAGTCCATTACTCACTCGCGATCACAATTTTAGTCAATCAATCAGTTTAACATCCAGCTAGCCACACACCACCACGCTACTCAATCTAACTTATTTAGTCGTGGTCATTTAACCTAAACCCAATCTCTAGCTAATCCGACCACAATTAGATTACTCGAATGTCTACTAAATTTATTAATTTAATAATTTAGTCCCGAACCTAATTAACACCTTGGCTGAGGGTTAGAGGTCGACTCACAATGCATCGACAATAACGTACAAACGTGGGCTGGTTTGACCGATAGTGACGAACTCCGATGAGCGGCGATGGCCGGTGAGCAGCGGTGACAATGGCGATGGCGACAAGCTCGACGGTCTGATGATGAGTTGGCGACAACTGGGACAGTGTGAGCTGGAGGTGACGAGTTGACGACAACAGGGATGAAGGAGATAACGCCAATGACGGCGCAATGATTGGCGGCAAAGGGGGCAGCAACAATGGCGAGCTAGTGGTGATAGTGGACGGCGCGAGCAAGGGCAATAAGCAACAGAGCTTTACGGAGGGGATGGCAAGGTGATATAGCAATGAAGCAACAGTAGTGGTAGCTGAGGAAGAATGAGAAGGAGAAAATGTACGATAGTAGCAGCAGCAAATGAGAGGAACGACGGACGGGAGCCGAGGCACGACGGTGGCTGGTTGCGCAGTGATAGGGCGACGATGGTAAGCCAACAAGCTGAGGCAAAAACGGCTGGGCTGGGCTACGAGGGATGACGACAATAAGGCCCTCAGGTGACGGATGGAGCTCAACGGCAAAACAGTGAGCTCGATATGTTAAGGGATAGTGGTGTGAGATGGAGGAGGAGGAAGAGAGAGAGCTTCGGTCATGGCGGAGGAAATGATAGCACTGCTGGTGGCGGTTGTGAGCTGGAACAGTAGGGGACGACTAGAGGAGCTAGGGGCATTGGTTGAGCTAAGGCTCAAGTGGACGGTGACTTGACCGAGGCGAGGGCGACGACATCAAAGGAAGGTGAGGAAACAATGATGAGGTGGAGATGACGGCGCAGTTGGAGCGAGCTGGAGGTCAACCGAAAATAAAAAGAAGACCAACAGAGGAGGTATCAAGCGAAAAATTTAGAAGGGGAGGGGAAGAAAACCCATGTGACAGAAAGAGAAGGAAGGGAAAAGCTTCCCCCAAGGCTACAGTAAAAAGTAGTAGAGAAAGGATAAGAAAATGATAAGAGGAGGGGGAAAAGAAAGGGAGTCAGAGTAGGGGTAATCGGTTTCCGGTCCGGTCCGGTTCCCTTCAAGGACCAAGAACCGGACCGGTGGTCCTGGTACCCAATTTGTCGGAACAGAGAACCGGACCTACCATCCCGAGAATCGGACCGGACCGGATCGACAAATGGACCGGATCGAATCGAACCGAACCAAACCGGACCCAACAAAAAAAATTACCAAAATTATTCTCTAATTTTTGAAATTAATAACATTATAAAACTTCAATTTCTATATAAAATGACTTCCCAATAGAAAAAAAAATAAAAGGTCCAAGGATCCGAAATAGATTCACGGACCAAATTAGGAAAAAAATTTAAAAAAAATAACAGGTCCGATCCGGTCCGATCCGGTCCTAAAGATCGAGAACCGGGAACCGGACCGCCCGGTCACCAGTCCCAATTTTAGGAACCGGGAACCGGACTGGACCTCTATAGAACCAAGAACCGGACCACCGATCCGGGCGGTCTCGGTTCGGGTGGGCCAAGTTACTCACCCCTAAGTCAGAGTGGTTGATGGGGATGCATGGCTAGGAGGACCAAAAGGAGGGAAAAAAAGAGAAAAAAAAAAAGGTCAAAGGGAGAGGAGAGGGTGCACAGCCGAAATGAGGAAAATAGGAGGGGTCCCACGGTCACTTTCTCATTCAATTTTGTTTTCTCTTTTGTGCATAATTCGAAGGGCATGAGGGTAATTTGATAAATTGGGACAAAGTGAATTTTTTGTGCAACAAAGGAGAGCATCTTGGAAATTACCCGACGGGGATTTGGACAAGATTGGGTTCGACACAACTGAAGAATTTTTTTGGCACGATCGGAGAATTTTCTACGGCGATATTAAACGAGATTCGAACTTCGGACTGGTGCTTCGACAATTTAATATTCACGTCAAAAAATTGATCCTTTTCCACTAAAATCCAAATTTTGTTATAATTTCATATTCCGAAATTTCGGGATGTCACAATAACTTAGCAAGTTCCTTGAGATACTCGTTAGCAATATCCTATATGTATTGGGGAATTTTACCAATTAAACATGTGGTAAATGAAAAGCTCATTTGTTTGGCATGATATTACTAATTTTAAAATTGTCTTCTCAAATTTTATAACCAACACAAGTTAATTTTTAGTTAACAAAGGATCTCATAAAGCTTTTAAAGCATGCAAATAATACCCTGGTGAATTTATATATATATATATATATATATATATATATATATATAGACACACACTCTGCCTAGCAAAAGAAGAGTTCACGAATTTAATATTAGGGCTATTCAACTGGTCCGGTTTTTTACCCATTCACGTACTGATTAGAACCTGTTTTATAAAGTTATAAGAAAATGATTTATCTTTCTTAAACAATCTTAACTTCCGTATTGCTTCAATTTCTGTTTGTTTCATATTCATATTTTACTTTGAGTCATTTTGTTGATCATAATATTTTGCTATAACTACTATTTGTCTTGCTTTTCCAAAAGAAAAATGAACAATTCTTGAGTACACCTTGGAGTTGGAACCGGGCTGGACAAATAGATTAGGTTCCTAGGTTGGTTCTAGGGTGGGTTTCAAGACACATGGTAGATTTCAAGTTCCAATAATTAGGAACCGACTTTAACATGATAGGTTCGAGGTTTCAAGTTTGGAATCTATCCACAAGGTCGTGCAATCAAATTTACATGCAACTGCTAATTGTCTTTGTTTTTTAAAAAAAATGAACAAAGACAAAATCGTATGAGTTGTTTTGTTGCTCATACTTTGTTGTAACCACTATTTGCCTTGGTTTTCTATAATTAAAAAAAATCCGTGATCTTGAAACTGGACTGGACAAACATGGTAGGTTCTAGGTTCTAAAAACTAAGAATCGATCCTAACAAGGTGGGCTACAAGTTTTAGATTTGGTAGCTACCCACAAGGTCGTGCAAATTTGGTGCCAAAAAACAAGGTCATATTCAAACTAAGACACCTCATAACTATCGCACTTTGACAGGGACATACAGATTATGACGTCTTGAAATTTCGAAATCTGAAATTATAATAAAATTTGGATTTTGTGGAAAATGATCAATTTTTGGAGATGAATATTAAATTGTTGAAGTGCCAGTCCGAAGTTTGAATCTTGCTTAATCGCACCGTAGAAAATTCACCATTTGCGCCAAAACAAATTCTTCAGTCGAGTCGAGCCCAATCTTGTCTGAATCCTTGTCGCGTAATTTCTAAGATTCTCTTCTTTGTTGCGCCAAAAATCCACTCTGTCCTAATTTATCAAATTACTCATCATGCCCTTCGCATTTATGCACAAAAGACTAAAAAAATTGAATGAGAAAGTGATCGTGGGACCCCCCTATTTTTCCCATTTCAGCCATGCACCCTCCCCTCTCCCTTTCACTTTTCTTTTCTCTTTTTCCCTCCTTTTTGTCCTCCCAGCCGTGCATCCCCATTAACCACTCGAACTCCCTTTCTTCCCCCCTTCCTCTTGTTATTTTCTTGTCCTTTCTCATCTACTTTTTACTGTAGCCTTGGGGGAAGGTTTTTCCTTCTTTCTCTTTCTGCCGCACGGGCCTTCTTCCCCTCCCCTTCTAAATTTTTCACCTGACGCCTCCTCCTCCTCTGCTAATCTTCTTCTTTTTATTTTTTGCTGACCTCCATCTCGTACCAGCCATTGCCTCGAGCCTTCGCCTCGCTTGCTCCGCCGCCCCACCTCCTCAATTGATATCACCATCACTGAGACGTCCATCGCCACTGTTGTTGCTCCACCATCCCTACTACGCTAACACCTCTAGCTGCTTTGTCGTTGTGTTAGCTCACCTCCGCCTACTGTCTCCAACTAAGCTTGCTGCCGTCGTCGCTACCCCCAGCAACTCACCACCTCAGCTACGTCACCTCAGCCAAGCTAGTACTGTGGTTTTAACCCCTACCCACTGCCGTCACCGCCGTCCAGCTAAGCCACCATTTCAACCCCTCCGTCCGTGCCACCGTCAACTCGCCACCTCCAGCTCGCACCATCCGACCGAGTATCCTCAGCTTGTCGTTCGATCATCCAGCTCGCCGTCATTGCTGCCGCTTGTCGGTCACCGCTATCGCCGCTCGTTGAAGTCCACCGCCACGAGCCAAATCAGTCCGCGTTCATACAGCATTGCCAACACATAGTGAGTCGACCTCTAACCCTTGGCTAAGGTGTTAATTACATTCGAGATTAAATTAATAAATTTAATTAGATATTCAAGTAGATTAATTGTGGCCGAATCAGCTAGAGATTGAGTTTAGGTTAAATGGCCACGATTAAATAAGTTAGACCAAGTAGTAAGGTGATGGATGGCTAGCTGGATGTTAGATTAACTGATTGACTAAAATTGTGATCGCGAGCAAGTGATGGACTAGAGCCGAGTGACCGATGAATTGTTTGACCGATTGATTAGTAGTTTAGTAGCCATTGGTTGTGGTTTTAATAATTAAAATTGCTATCATATTATCGTTACTGAATGCTCGAGGTTGAGACCGACGTCTGATTATCGAACAATTAAAGTGACTTATGTTTGATTTATAAATTGTTAATTGGCTGATTGTTTAATACGTGAGTGTGATTACATAATGGGTTTTAAATCCGTGCCAGTCGTACACTATTTTCATGGTAGTTTCATATCATGCCAGTCGTATGAATCTTACGAACTATTAAAGGACATTGCCATTGTGTTTATTAGTCATACCAGTCATGTATGATTTTTCCCTAATAGTTCCGTGTGGTGCCAGTCATATGAATCTTACAGACTATCAGAAGGCACTGCTAATCATAATGTTTGGCCATACCAGTCGTGTGCAATTGACCCTATGATCCCCACTATTTGAATTGCAAGTGAAAACTTGAGATTCACTGATATTTCTATAAAAATCTTGGTTGTTATAAGATATTATTATTTGGGATGCCTAAACGAATCATCATCTTATATGGGCTTAGGTATTGACTCACTAAGATTTATTTCTCACCCCATTATAGTTACCATTTTCAGGTCAGAACTGATGCAGAGACCAGTCCAATTTAGAGTTCCTAGTGACCAGTCGTTCCATGTCGTATCCCATTTGATTCCAAGCATGAACCAGGCCTGAGAGCAGCACGTTACGACTATCTGGGTCAATGAAGGATTTGATTACCTAGTAGTTCACATCTTCAAGGCATGATTCCTACATGATGATGACATTCTTTGTGGCCCACTTCATGGATTTGAGGGGCTGCCCAATCCAACTCCTCATATCCCTGCCTAGGATCTGATGGATCTCAACACGCTTGATGGGGAGATTGTGGAACCTGAGCCTGACACCAAGGTCGATCCTCTCATATAGTCCGACACGTCTATCGAAATCAACCCATTCGAGGCTTCTAATGACGTCCCCATGTCTCCCTAGCTGTAGAGGCATGGAAGTCCTTTTTTTTTGGATTTATGGTGATAATTGATGAAGGTGGAGTAGTCCCTCTTTTTGGAGTAGATGAGTAGCTAACCCTTTCAGACCTACCTATCTTTCTTCTGATCTTAGGGAGTCGCCCCAAAGAATGGAATTGTATTTATACTGTATAGTTTTGTATGGTTAGTGATCCTCTACTTTGATGATGCATTAAAAATATTTGGTTAAATTAATGGAAATGGAATTTCCTACTTTCTTATCCCTGTTGAGTTTTCTTTTTGGGATTTTTTAACATTTTCGCTTGCGTAGAATTTTTGTTTGATAGTTAGCGCACCTAGACTTTAATCTTTACGGCCTGAGACATTTTGATAGGGATGGCACGTGCTCGAGGATTGGAGCGTGACACAGATCACATCTGCATGTGATGCCAAAGCATATGAACCATCACTCAACAATTGTAGCAAATAAGGAATCCAAGGACTTATGGATATAATTGAAGATGAAGCATCTTCGCATTCCCATATGGAGACCTTAACTTTCAGCTTCTAAACCACAAAAAAATTTTAATTCAAGAATGATTTTGCTCAAGAGGAGGCTAACAAAAGCTATATCGATCGTAGTATCCCAAAAATGATTCCCAATTATGCATTTTTCCGTTTTAGCAGCACTTTAGGGCACGCATAACAACACTTCTGACTTAGAATTTTTGCTCCAAAAGTGCTTCTATAGCAAAAAGTCATTTGGCAATGTGACTTCTGAAATAGAAATCTGTTTGGTCATATAATTTTATTTTTCTACTTTTGGAGCATTCTTTCTGCTCCAGAAGTAGTTTTGAAGCCACTTCAAGAAGTAAAAAAAAAATACTTATCTTTAGAAGTTGATTTCCAGAGCAGAAGTGTGGCGATGCCCACCCTAGCTAACTAGGAAAGTTCTTTCAAAGGCATAGAAAAAAGATATGCCCAAGAAAGACGGCCAAAGATAGCTGATAACTCATTTTCTGCTCTTTGGTCAAACACTTCCTTATATATATATTGAGAATCCCAATGCAACATCGGCCTTTATGATCTTCTCAAGCATGCTGGACTAAGAGATGGTCATTTGTGAATAGCCGAGTTATGCATCGATCACTTGCACTACATCGGTCGACCCCTCTTAATTTCTCATGTAAAATCCCATTCAAGTGTATGTTCACAGCAATCAGAAGGACTAGAAATACAGATTTAAGAAGTAAAAGACCAATGGTGTCTAAATGAATTTGCAATTCACTGTCTCAAATGCAACCTGGGGCACTCAAAAAAATTAGGACCCCAACTTTTATTTTGATCGAAAGGAGCCCAACTTGACTTGCCACGTTATCAATTTGAGACAATATCGTACATATGTTCCATTATTACAAACATCATATAGTTGTTTGGAAGACGCCGGATGCTACATTTTGTAGGTGGATGTTTTCCGAGTCGTTTGAATTTTATTGTCTTCAGAGAGGAACTCCTTGTACCATGTCGCTGACCATTTGGGTGTTCTCTGCAGTGTTTGGAAGTCCACATAATGCAGCCCAAATCGTATCAAATATCCGTGTAGCCATTCGAAGTTATCTAGCAGAGACCAGATGAAATATCCCCTCACATCTGCTCCTTTTCTGAAACAATTAAACTCAAAAATTTAGTCGTGAACAAAAAATACTTATTAATCCAATAAAGAAAGAAGAATACTACGAAAAAAATCTGGGAAATGTTGGTTTTAATTGAGGAATAGAAAGACATTCAATACCGGAAGAAATGCTGGATATACCTCACAACTTCACTTAAGACAGCAAGATAGCCTTCGTGGAACTCTATTCTCTTCGTGTCGTTTAGCGAATCATCGATTGAACCTGTAGGTTGCGCGTACCCTGCAAAATAAGAATGAATCTTCCATTTTATTGACAATCAATTCTAAAACTTCAGATATTCGAAAAGTTGTCTAGTTTAGAGTTGTTTAAGCGACACAGTACCATTCTCAGTGATGAACATGGGAGTGTTGTTGTATCTTTCTTTGACATACGTAACGATACCTTCGATGCCCCTCGGAACAACGAAGAAAGTCGACATCGCAGTCTGGAATGTGATCATCATGTATTAGTCCAAAACACATAATCCTGATAGGGAAATTAACTCAAAATCACGGCTAAGAAAGCTGCTTAATGGACTCAAAGTCATATTGCCAAGCGGCTCTTAACGATGGAATTGTGTATCATTAGCTGCTTCAGTGTAAATGGTTATAGTAATTGTAGAGGGAAAATTGTCCAGAAAAGTTCTAAACCCATTGCCTTTTTGTTAATTTAGTCATAATAAATATTTTTTACATTTTATTAATTGAGTTCATTTGGCCAATCTTGACTTGAAATAAGCCGAAATGTGATTATAGTATGTGCTTAAAATATTTAGGACTGAACGTTTCACCAAATTAAGCCGACATTATCTCTCTGAACAATAGATGAGCTTAACGAAATCATTAATTTCCACATAAATTCTATAAATGTATGTCTAGGCAAATGCGCTTATATCACTTACCCGTTCGCCGATGTAAACTCCATCCTTTTCACCGGTGACGTACACGGACGCCTCCCCCATAGAGAGGGCCGAAGGGCAAAAAGAGAACATGCAGTCCTTCACGTATTCAGTCGTGTAGTGATTTATTCCAATGAAATCCAACTTTGCGTCGAGTTTCTTTTTCTCTTCCGTCGTAAACGCCGGCAATCTCGAACCCACAACTTGACGCATCTCGGGCGGATAATCTCCATACACTAAAGGGTCTACAAACCTGTAATTGATAGGGAATTATGAACAATATAGGAGCAACAAAGAAGGAGAGAACATGTTTTTTCTTTTTAACCAGAGAACATGGATTTGAGTAAGAAAAGGATCTATGTACCATGCAAAATTGAAAGCTAAAGCTCGTTGGACAGCCAAACGATCGGCCGGATTGTCGTCGTACGGCTCGAACCAGGCAGCAGAGATTACTATACCAATCATTCCTCCTTGTTTTTCCTGATTATAATTTTTTGTTTAGGTTCAATAATTACATAATATATATTTGTGTGCGTAGAAGAAAACAAAGAAAGAACATGTATAAGAAGAATGCCAATAGTAAGATTTGTAATGGAGCTATGAATGTGTGAATTGAGCTTCTTGGCCTAGATGTATGAGGACCTCAAGTGATGACAAACTTCGATTGAGTTCATTCTCTTGAACCTTGAAGTATTCAAGAGGTAAGGTGAAGATTTCGCTTTCATATCTCAACGAGGCAATTGGTTCATTCCTGTTCTTTCTTGTTCTTTTATGCCAACTCTCTTGAACACAAGATGTTGATGGTAAAATTGGTAATGAAGCCAGCTACTGCATTGAAAAGAATCAATTCCTAGCTCTTAATTTTACCTGGTAATACTTCCGGTAAATTTGAGCGGCCGTGGCATGGGACAACACCAGATTGTGGGTCGCAATGTAGGGTTCGAGAGCATAGTCGCCGTAGGAGCAATTGCCAAACGGGTAGGAGCACCGGCCAGGTGGGTAAATTCCCGAGAGGTAGCCATCATAGATGAACACGTTTGGCTCATTGAATGTGGTCCAATACGTCACTCTATCTCCGAAAGCTTCGAAACAAACCTGGGCAAAGTAGCCAAAATCCAGCCTACAAACAATTACTGAACACATAAGGCAAAACCCCGAGATTTGACTGGATCGTCGTATTGATGAAGATTAGAAAGGATGGCGGCAACAATTTTGCTTACTGTATTTCGGAACTCAACCACGCACCATACCGGTCTTCTAGCAATTGCGGAATGTCGTAATGATTCAACGTCACGAATGGCTTTATACCTTGTTGAAAAGAAAGATCACAAATTCTCAGTGTGGATAATTCATCCTCTTCCTAAAGTAATGACTGTATGAGGCACGAAAGAAGAACAATCCAGTAAAGACTATTAAATTGATACATTGAGAAAACATTATGGCGAATATTGAATTATTACAATGTGAATGTCAAATAGATTAATGAATTTTGCTAATTTTACCTCGGACCAAAAGGGCATCAATGAGATCGCTGTAGAACTCAATGCCTTCTGAATTGACCTCACCGAATCTTCCATCTGGAGTTATACAAAGCAAAAATTAAAACGAAAATAGAATAAACATAGAAAAGCCACGAAAATGATAGAACTGAAGATACGAAGATAACAAAATTACATACTAGGTAGAACTCTAGACCAAGATATGGAGAATCTGTATGCATCCACCCCCAGATTATGCATCAACTCTACGTCTTCCTGTTGCACATTGATATATCCATGATATTAAGAATTAATCAAACTTTGGTTAGAGGAAATCAATCTTTCTGTGTGAGTACCCAAATTGAATTTAACAAATGGGCACCACTAATTATCAAAGCTTTCTAGCTTAAAAGTTCCAAAAGCCAACTTAGAATTACAATAGGCCAATTTAGTGTTAAAGCTGGAAGATGAACAGTTTTGTGATGACATTTTTGGGCTTTTGATGAGGCTGTAATTGAAGTATAGAGAGTGTCAAGTACCATGAAGAGATTATAGTGATTATCCGCCACGTCAGCATTGCTTCCATCTTCTATTTTGCCTGATCATCAAAACCAAGTCCCTCAGATACGGAAATACGAGGCTTTCTCTTTGAAAAATTTCAAGTACAGACATGAAAGTGATTCAGTTTTCTCAAAAAAAAAAAAAACCGAAACAAAACAAAAACTAAACCAAACAAAATCCGGTGAGCTGAGTGTGTTTTGAGACTAAATTATCAATTTAGGGCCACATCCTTTTAAATGAATATTTGTTTGATAAACCAACTTTGATGACCCGATATCGTTACATCATACAATCTTTCCTGACATATGAAATGAACTAATTTTATTAGCTAGCCATCGACGATCTCTTTGTATTATACTATTGGTCAATCAATGATTGCTCCATGCCAATTATAAGGGAACGACTTTAGCTGACAACCATAAAAGAAATGTAATAAACAGACTATATAAAAATTGCAAAATTCATTGCACATATAATAGTCTCAGCTTGTACCGCATGTTTCTGAAAAGCAAACTTCATAGCAAAAAATTACGCCTATTTAGATTTTCTTTTATCTAGCTTGTTAGTTTTTCTACAACCATATAATAGGATGGAATTAACTATTGTGGAAGGTGAACTGAACGCATGCCGTTCAATTAAATTACCAACTATGCTAGGACTTCGATTTTCTCACATTGGAGAACCTTATCAATGGGACATCTCTATTTTTCTTCTTTTGTCTTAACATACACTATGAGAATAATCTATTGCATTCATTTTTTTTCCCCGGGCACAACTTCACATCCAAAGACTTAAATAAAAATTTCCTAATTACATGTAAGTTTCGTAAAGTTCCGGTAGAAAGGATTAGAAAGCAAGCAAACTTTTGGTTTTCTTGGTTTTGACTGGACGGAGTAATTCACTTATTCAATTGATTTTGAGCCCAAAAGATAAATAATTTATACATGTCCTTGTTTGACCCTATATTCCTACTTCGCGTAGAAAATAAATCAATAAGACAAAGGAAAATAGAGTGAGGACCTGTTATGTGGGAGAAGACATCCCAATTGCTCATGCTTTTGTTACCTTGCAGGTAGGCCCCTTCAATCTGGGCAGAACACATAAAATATATAAATAAATAAATAAACAAAGCATTCTCAATTGCTTTTCAAAGCAGCCCCGAAAGGGCAAAAGGTGCTATCTTGTCGATGAACAAGGCAATTCAAATTTTGTCAAACAGAATCGCCCCGAAATCGGTCGAGCCCCCACCACTTCATCCACCCTTCAACGTTTATTGTGGGACCATGGCTTCTGCTCTCGGCTCTAATGGATCCATTCAAGACATTAATTTATGTTTCCGTACGTGAGATCAACTTTTTCACGTGGAGCGAAAGATAAGGTGGGATCAGCTCAGTAAGCGAGGACAAGATTAGGTAACGGTTCAATACAAAACTATATTATGTGATTGTGTGCACCATTATATAATGAAACCATTAAATATTGTTCACAGTACCCTGTCCTGTCAAATCACGTGAAAGGAAAATAGGGTTTCACTTCAATAATTAGATCTTCCCAAACCCAGAAAAAAAAAAAGAATTCTTAGCTGGACGACCCTTCGTCAGTCACGAAGGGGATTTTTCAGTGAAATTTTCGAAACGGCACAAGGTTTTCAGCAACATACCGACTGTTGGACTACGTACTCTCGGTTCAAAGATAGTGTGATACTTCAAGCAATATTTCGGTAGGGTAACTGCTCTTATTGAATATCAATATATTATTTTACGCCCGATCTCATTCCGACCTCGATAAGTGCACGAATCCACAAAATCAATGCACTCGATGTACGCATGCAGCAACTATGTCCTAGTGTAAAATAACAAAGGGGGTCGATATATGAGGAACATGTTACGATTTCAATAAAGACAAAGCTCCATTACTCTTGTTAAAGCACACACGGGATTTATAATGGCCTCAGTTAGCCCACTAAAGTTGTTTCGCTTTTCACCTTAACAAATTTAGTGGGCCAAAATTAGCAAAGAAAAGGAAAGAAAGCGCTCACAAACATTATTGCCATTTTGTGGATAGGAAACACAAGTAGTGTTTCGAAAGCGAAGTATAGCACATGATTCACACATTTGCCCACGTTCCCATCTACAATTCACGATAACCCCCCTAAAACCAGACATATTCCATGGACTTGCGCAATTTCAAGCATCCTATGTTGGGATATGCTAAATAAAATCAACCGTCTTAAATATTATGTTCCCATACTAATAATAAACTTTACTTTACTTATCACCAACCGCCCCACGGTGAAATTTCATTTACCCAGGTGATAATTTAATACCCTATAAATAGATGATGATCAATAATGTTGGGTAAAATTATGGGAACCGGTTGTCAAAGCCAACAAAAGACATTTTTCCGAGAGAAAATGGATTAAATTTTGTGATGGTCAACGTCAATTATCTCAGCTAATCTCAATCAAGGTTATATGCGTAAAAAAAAAATGATACAGAGAATGCACAACTCCTGAAAAAAAAAACCAAAAGTGCAACTTTTTTTTATCTATATAATGAGTTTAAAACGACCTTGTAAATGTATAAAAATATCACTATTTTTTGCCACCATGACAAATAACTCTACTTTTCAGACTCGTCCAAAAAAAAGAAATGCACAACATTTTGCCTAGTGATAAAAATAGCATCATTTAGTTGCATCTGAAATCAGCAGTTCCAAATCTTTATTCGAAAGAATCCATTTTGGAAAAATATTCTACTCGTATTAAGGAGAGAGAGAATACTTTGACGCTTGTTTAGAGAAAATAATATCATTGTACTATCGATGAAACACCATGAAATAGATATCGAGATGAAAGTGAACTGTTTTTGGGGGTCGAGAATATGTTATTAGATGTTAATAGTTATCAATGCACTGAGAGGCAAGTGGGCGAACACATGGACAAGAAATGTTACTTTTATCACACAGGAAGAAACATGTCTTTTTGCTTAACATTTGAAAAGTCATGCTAAGTTTATTACAATGACAGAACATTGTGCTTCTCTTGTGCATGTGGCCCGTGAAAAATGTTAGGCTAAAAATATGTTTGTGGACCGAATGTGATAGAGACATGACGCGCAAGAATAAGAAAAAATAATATCATGATTTTTAATGATCAGTATCCTGTCTTCTGCGTGTATTCAGAAAAAAAAAAAGTGATTGAATGTAGCCAATCTACTGAGAATTTCAGAGATGCATCAGTTAGGTTAGATCCCAAAGCAAAAAACAAAAAAAAAAAAGGAGGGGGGGGGGGGTGTGGGGGCTGTAAAGAGGGGAAGGGGAAGGAGGAAACTGGCCATGGCAAAATTCTATTCATGGCTATTCATGGCAAGTTGTTCAATTAAGGAACATGTTCTATTAAAGGAACGTATTCGTGACACATGTCAAAGTTGGTCGAGAATAGAAGTTACGAGCAAAATTCCAGTCAAGGCAAGTAGTTCAATTAAGGAACGCGTTCTATTAAAGGAATATGTTCGGGACACATGTCAAAATTGTTCGAGAATAGACGTTACGAGCAGAAAGCACACCGTCAGATTTATGTGCACTTTTTGGAGAGAGAAAGTTGGGGGTAAGCAAATTAAGCATTTTATGACATCCAACTCGAGTGAAGTTTTCCTCATACAATAGAAAACACCCCCCCCCCCTCTTCTTTTCTACCGAGGGAATTCAAAAGTAATAAAAATAGGAAAACAAAGCAAAAAAGATCCACTTTTTTAAAAGAAAGTTCTAAATAAAAATCTGAAGTAATCATTATTTTAACTAATGACCTGAAATGCCTTCTTTATCTCAAACAAAAATCTAAAATGACCATAACTACTTCAAATAAGGACCTAATCTCACTAATCGGCCAAAACTTCTAGTCGATCAAGGATAGTTTCATCAAAATACAATTTAACCTATTTTTTAGTTAAATTAAATTAAAATTAAAAATGTAAAAGTAAAAACAAAACCTAAAAAAAGGAGATATAAGTGAGAGGGGGTTGCCCTCGAGGTGCTAGTAACCCCGTTGCCCATTGCCACTGCTCCACTAGCATTGGGGCTCACTTATATCTCCTTTCTTACCTTTTTCTGTTTTTTTTTTTACTTTTTGGAAAAATAAAATATAATGAAAATACCCCTAATCAATGGTAAGTCAAGCCTTTTTGGAGACTGGCACGGCACTTCAAATTTTTATTAGAAATAATGTCAACTTTAAATCTTTATTTGAAAGAGCACGGACAATCTTTTGTGAAAAAATAAGAAGACTCGGGGCCATTTTTTGAATTTTTTTTATGTAGTCAAATGTCTGAAACCAAGTTTGTGACGGTCTCTCTTTTAGTTATCCCACTGTTCAGTTAAAGAAAAGAAGACTTATGTCAATGTAAAAAAATTTAAAAAAAAGAAAGAAATTTGTCATTTATTAATCCAGAAGTGCGAATTATCAATACAAAGGGACCACCCTCGTCAATTAGAAAATAGAAAAAGGAAAAAAATTATATTTCTGTCTCAGAAAAGTTGTCTTTTCCTCTCCTTTTTTTTTCGGAAAAACCAGATTCCTTTATTAATCATTAAAGTTTCGAAAGAGACAGGCCCGAGGTAGGGGCATACTAACAAAGAAGGCCCCATCAGGCTTGTGGGGTGCTCAAGCACCCGTGACGCAGGAAGAAAATTTAAACGCAGGGCCGTAGAGACCCAATCGGCCACCTGGTTTGTGGCCCACCCCCTTTTGCTTTCGAATCGCAACGAGATTGGACACGAGGCACAACAGTCCGATCAACAGAGAGCACTGCCGATCCTTGTTGGTTCAATAAACAGTAAAGGGGGAAAAAAAATTTGTGTGACAACCCAAGAAACAACCTTTCATCCCCTCCCATGAGCAAGGAGGCAAGCAAGAAATGCTTCTGAAACTGACCATCTAGAGAGAGAGAGAGAGAGAGAGAACCTGGAAAGAGGAGGTGGCGGTGCCAAACAAGAAGGAGGGAGGGAACTGGCCTCTGTGCACGGTGGTTCTTGAGCTTGTCAGTGGCAAAAAGAGACCCAGAATCAACAGCAGACGAAGAAGAAGAAGAAGAGCAGAAGAACAAGCTCCAGATCTCATTTTTTTTTCCTTCTTTTCTTGAGTTTGGGATGAAGTTCTGTTTTTTTTTTTTTTTTGGTTGCCGTTGAAGTATAAAGAAATTTGAGCTGTGCTTTTTCTCTGTGGACAGAAGTGGGAGGGCTTGGTGGGGGGTTTATATAGGCGAGGATTCTTAGAAATATACTATCAAGGACCCCAAGTTGCGTTCCCAGCAATACAACCGAATCAACCCCGCCAAGATCCGCAGTAATGAAATTCACGAACTGGGTCTAAATTCCTCAGATTCCCAAGGCAAAAAAAGAAGGAAAATATGAAAATTGAGTAAAAGGCGTCGCTTTCAAAGCATCGACTATTCGTTGCTTTTGTTGGTGGGGAATCCCATTCGTGGAGGTGGGCACGCCGGCGGCCAATCGCTCCTACGGTTTTGGGCAGATTTGAAGAGGGCGATCATGACATTGGCACACATCAAGATTAACTCCGACATCGACATATCACTGGTCCAACAAAAAGAAAAAAGCATTAAAATTTCCAAATTTGCTGTTGATCCTGGACATAGGAAGTAGGAACATGAAACTATCGCTCCCCCCTGTTCCTGCCCCTTTTTTTTCATGACTTCTGAAATATGCATCCATGTTCGACCACAAACAAAATGTATCCATGATATGTATTGATCGATCGAGAGAGAGAGAGAGAGAGAGAGAGAGACTGGTAGTTTTTAGTGGTAGGTTTGAACTTGGAGGTTCCGTGTAACAGAGAATCCGTGGTTGGAATAACTTTTTGAAGGGCAAGCCGTTCTTATTTTGACCTTTTTTGCCCGTTTTGGAGCTTAACTTTAGGACTTTTCAGAGTTTGCGCTTTTCCTTGATTATTTCAAACAGGGAGGAAGCGCCTTGTTGAACTTAGATCATAACTCAGCTACCACCTTCTTATCTACTCTGCACACGCCTCGTAGCGTGTATCTTATTACCTACTAGTCTTGATTCTTGAATAAAATTTTGATCAAAGCCATGCAAAGAATTCCGAGTGACAAATTTAGAGCGACACGAAGAACTTCAATTTAGAATATTGCATCGTGCCTTTTATGAGCATATACAGAAAGATCAGAACTATCCCCAATATCCCAGCAGAAATTTCCCCAAAGCATTCGATATCAATTTGGTTGCTGTCCACCTCTAGAAAGGTCATCATCGGTGTGCATGAGCATTTGCTTGTAAATCATTGCCTACTTATCGTTCTCGCATATGCCTTGTCTAAATTGTCTACGATCACCTGGAGTCCGGTTCTCTATTTCTTTTACGTCGAAAGACTGTAAGCCTTTCGCACTGCTATTCTGTCGTCCAATGCATGCCTGCCCAGCACAAAGCAAGCTCTTGGATGAGCTGACCACGCTCTCCGCGTACGGTATAAGTCCTGCCACATTCCTCGATCAGTTTATAAGTCACATTACTCCACCTAAGCAGGTCGACATTGAAACCCTATCGGGCGTTTTTCCATTAGGCCTTAAAAAAATTATATTTACCCATTTAAGTAAAAAAAATTACTAAAACGGGGGCCGCGCGGCAATCTTAGTGTCGCACGGGGCCCGTTCGATGATCAAACCGAGCCTCGTTCGGCAGCCCAAACGGCAAACGAGCAAGGCTAGAAAAAGAATATTATAAAAATATAAATTTTATAAATATTAAAAAATTTAGAAAAAATTTATATTTACAAATTTATAAAAATATCAATGTTACAAATATAAAATAATTACAAAATTTTATAAATATAAATAATAAAAGAACAAATGTTATAAAAATAAAAAAGAAATTTGAAAAAATTATACTTTCAAATTTGTATAAATATAAAATAATTAAAAACACAAATGTTATAGATATAAAATAATTAAAAACAGAAACATTATAAATATAAAAATAAATTTAGAAAAATTACATTTACAAAAATATAGAAATAAAATCTTATAAATATAAAATAATCAAAAAAAATCTTACAAATATTAAAAAATAAATTTACAAACAATTATACTTACTAATTTAAAAAATATAAATGTTACAAATATAAAATAATTAAAAAAAATTTATAAATATAAAAAATTAAAAGAGAAAATGTTATCAATATAAAAAAAATTTTAAAAAAATTTATTTACAAATTTTTATAAATATGAAATAATTAAAAAATGTTATAGATATAAAAAAATAAAAAAACGTTATAAATATAAAAAGAAAATTTAGAAACAAATAATATTTAAAAATTTATATAAACAAAATGTTATAAATATAAAATAATCAAAAACACAAGTGTTACAAATATTAAAAATAAATTTATATTATTTTATATTCATAACATTTGTAATTTTATAAATTTGTTAATTTTCAATATATTTTTTATTTATATAAATTTGTAAATGTAGTTTTTTTCTAAATTTCTTTTTTATATTTATAACATTTTCTCTTTTAATTATTTATATTTATAAAAAAATTTAATTAATTTATATTTCTAATATTTATATTTTTATAAATTTGTGAATTTTTTTTCTGAATTTATTTTTTATATTTGTAACATTTTCGCTTTTAATTATTTATATTTATAAAAGTTTTTAATTATTTTATATTTCTAACAACAGAAATATTATAAATACATAAAAACGAAATTATAAAAAAAATGAAGAAGAAGCCCATATATGGGCTATTGCCGAATGGGCCCTTGCGAAAGTTGGGCCACACGGGCCCATTCGGCACTATGACTGCCGGACGGGGCCCGTGCAGCTTAAGATTGCCACGCGGTTCCGTTTTGGTAAATTTTTTACCTAAATTGGTAAATAGGTTTTTTTTAAGGCCTAATTTGGAAAAAAAGCCCAACCCTATCACAGGAAAGACTCCATTCTTCATTTACAAGCAGTATATCAAGGTGCTCCGTGATTAGATTGGTTCCTGAACAACCATGACTAGATTAGCTCCCAAACAACAGCTGGACCAAGTGAATCACCATGATTAGATTGGTTCCTGAACAACCATGATTAGATTAGCTCCCGAACAAGAGCCGGACCGAGTGAATCACCGTTCTTGGAATCCCAAGTCACCTAAGGGGCAAATCATTGACGTCATCGGATCTTATGCTTCGGTTAGCTACTCAAGATAAGATCCTAATCCTTCCTTCCTACAAAACAGCATCATCAATGCCACCTGCGATGGCCCTAGCGTTGGCGACTATCCCTGGCAATAATCACTCAGTTGTCCATCCCCAAAATGGATTTGCCTCGGCCAAATGTAGCCAACCATTGCATCGCATTGATATGTGGAGTTGGATTTTTGTGAACAAATTCACTCTAACTAGCTGAAACCAAAAGGGGAGCCTTCCAAGGGTTCGTGCACAACACCCACATCCCTACTGATCAGCCCAGAGCTTCGACAATGAGGCAAACATGGAGCCGAACCTGGAAATTAAGCTATCAACAGAAAAGTCTGCTGATCTCATTTCAAGACCACCGTACTTGGGATTTTTTTAGGACTAATCAAAATTCAATACCAAATCACCAGAATTTGCATAAAGAGAAACACAACCCCAACCCCCCACCCAAACCAAAGAAACAAAAGCTTGGGGCTCCCCTACATCTATATTTGTGCCCTGATTACGATTAATTGCAAGAGCTTGTAGTAACACAAATGACTGGAAGCAAGAATGGTTATCTATCTCGACAAAGTCTCTTTAACATGATTTTTGCTCTACTGGATATGCAGATTCCAATTGTTGAACAGTATTCTGAGTCAAAAAGAGATTATTGCATTAGCTTCATATAACATGTATAACACTTGTCCCTGGGACCTTTTCCTCGTGATGCTCCTGCATACTTGCAGCAACCCCCCCCCCCCTCCAAGGAGCAAAAAAAAAAATGTTCTTTTTTCCTTCTCAACACCCAAAAATAAGAAGACAATTAAAATGCTCAATAACATGCTGCTACAACAAAATGACTTGACTCACAGAGTTACCCCTGACTTCCGGCGTTTCAATGCACTCTAAGAACTGAGCAAGGCCGACAATGAGAAGAGCTAAGACACTTTTATCATGTTCTCTTTTGGCGGCATCAAGAACCAGGTTCTGCTGTTTTCGACTTGCCGTGGTTTCCAAATCTTCGGAACACAGCTTTATCATGTGCACGAAGAGTAAAACTTGGCCTTGACTCGGAGAAAGAATTAGATGTAGCAGCTCGTGTATCGAATCCTCTAATGGTGCCATCTTCAAGGGACACCTGAAAAACCCAATTGGTTTATAGCAGAATATCGCTTAGGGTTTCCACCGAATCCATAAGCTACATGTCCAAAGAGCATCATTTCAGATGCCTTTTTACTTGAAAAAGAAATAATGAAGACCTTCACTGGTTTATAACCCACCACAAAGGAGTGCTCAGAATGCGGATCCCACACCAAGCTTTCAACATCTGCCGTTACAGATGATCTATATCCAGAATGAGAAGGTATTCTTCCATCCTTCTGCAATTTATAAACGACGAAAAACGTATCAAAATCTCAGACATACACTATGCAATATTAATAAGCAGTATAGTAGAGTAAGCAAAGGTCCTGTCATGACACTGCTATAGCCATACAATCTACGGCATGAGCCCATAGAGATAAAGCCCTTACATTAAATTTTGATGCCAATGCTCCGCAATCGTTCTAAACTTCAAAACAGAAAAAAGGATAAAACAAGAAAAATGAAGTCCACAGACATGTTCCGAACCACAAATGGAGCAGTAAAGCAGAAAAAGTACGTAAGACCCTAAATAATGCAAGTCAAATTTGATTCCACGGTAAACATTCAATAGTCTAAGTAAACAGCCAATGTTTTTCTTTTTATGGGTCAGGACCGGCCAATGTTTTTTCTTTTTGGTAAAGGGTAAGCAATATATTGACTAATCACAACACAAAATACAGGGACAGATCCCGAGCAAACAACCTCCCACCCGTATCGACAAAAATGTCAAACCGGGTGCGAGGGTGTAAGGGGAAAGGGGAACCAAAAGAAAACAGCCAGCAGAGGGCACAAACAAGCTAGCAAACACCAGCAAAAAGCTCGAAGGAGCACAACAGGAAAAGGCCAAAACAACGGCAAGAGCGCAACAAGGAAACCTCAGCCCAGAAAAGCTAAGAAAAATCCCAGTTTAAGCGAAAATGGAGGGACAGCAACCCCAGCTAGCCTGCATCTTGCGGTTCCGGTAAGAGTCATCCGCATTCGTGAAAGTCATGGTCTTGTCATTGACAATTTTGGAAGGTACATCTTGAGAACCGATAAAGTACGAGTCTGATTTCTAAAAAGGATGTTGTTGCGTTCTGCCCAAATAATGTGACAAAGTCGCAAAGGAGAAACGAGCAATCGCCTAGTGAAATTGCTGACCACTGATATGGTGCATCGCCCAAGCCTCTCCGACCACGAATGGTTATCATCGCCCACTGTTTGATGTAGGCAAATATACGTCATCTGGAGAAATGCCACAATAGCAACTGATGGGGAGCCTCTGAATAATACAATTCATTTCCATGACTACTGAATGATCAAAAGATCCACTAAGAAGAACTTGTGGAGCATGATGATTCGATGCAACTACTTGAACCTGTCCATTTTATAGGAGAAAAGTCAAATCAAGACTGAAAGTTTACATGCCTAAATGGCTAAAATAAGAACACAGAGATAGACAGACATAGGCTTCTCAATGTAATGCATTGCTCAAATGTCTCTAAAGTAGTGATTGAACACTCTCCAAGATTTTATCCACGTCCTTATGTGCGTTCAAGATTTGTTCAATAGAGCAATCATAAACATCATACAGCTTCTAAGACACAAGAAGGAACTTCTCATCTTCTGAATTCGTAACTACATCTCAAATCCTCAACGCTTCAAACCAGGTTGTAAGTAACATGCATGCCCACTGGCTCTTTCTACGAAATACCATCATGTAATTACCCTCATTTAGACCATGCAAAAGGTCCTGTCCTGATGGCTTAGAAATTTAACTGGCAGAACAGACTGGATCTGAAGCTGCAGGTTCATCATACAAAAGAATCAAAACCATACATTAAATGAGATGATTTCTTGCCTTGTCGGTGTGGTGTTCCATGGTAATATTGCATTTTCCAGCGGTGACATCCCAAATTTTCACTTGCCCGTCAGCGCTTGCACCGGCAAGTGTATTCCTGTTTGAACATTTTGCATATCGGCTAGGGATATCATTAAGCATGGGGAATTGGAAGAAGAAACTACAAAATTACCAAGACCAGTAATAGTTCTCAACAACCTGGATTCCTTTTTCCAAGCAAGGCCTCTTGTGGCTAGTCTTAACACCTAATGAGTGGGTGAATAGGTGATTATAGGAATTTTATTAATTCCATGCAGAATTTAATTAGATTTGCTCAGAGTTTTGTTCAAAGATGCTACCAAGAAGATTTGAGAGGTTCTCAGATACACCTTCATGTGCAAATCTACTTTCACAGATATATAAAAATAGAGAGCTTAAGAGAAAGAAAATATGCACCAAGGATTTATAGTGTTTTGGCTTTTTTTGAGACTACGTTTACTTCTTCACGTTAGCAACCAATCAGCTATATTCCATTAGTGAATGACTCATATGTTACAGCTTGGTGAATAACATTTTTGTCTAACACTCTTACAGTCGTATGTTCTAATCTAAATATTACAATATAGGATCAAAAGTATATGAAGAATGTAAAGTTTTCTCATCCTTTGAATTTTGAATTCTATTCTCTTATGTGTTGCTTATTCAGCTTTGAGGTCTCTTTTTATACTCTTCCATTCAACTACATGTGGCAAGATCTTTAGAGGATTGCTTTTCAAACTTTTCCGTTTAGGTTGACAAAGGAAATAATTTCCTTTGTGTCAAATCACCCATACAATCGTGATTATGGGTTTCCATAAATGGATTACTTTATTAAGTGAGTTACCCTCTTCTCCTTTAATTTATGCCCTTGATTGATATTCATGATTAATAATTTTCAAGTACGAATCCAGCTTGATTGCTAGCCATTGTGATGATGTAATATGTCAATTAAATCGTCTTAAAATAAATCTTTTGATAATCTAATTGTTACCTATGAAATACTTCCTCATAACTTGAGCTACGTTACAACATTTGAGTTTCTTGCTCAATCATCTGATCTCTCAACATAACATCTGAGCTCGTCACGAAACGTCTAAGTCTCTCAAAACATCGTCTGAGCCTGTCTTGCCAGATTTAATCCTGTGTATCGTACACCTCTAGATAATCTCCAAGACAAGTATTTTAACATATTAACTTAGATATAAGAGATTATGGATTGTTTTGTCAACTTCAAAATTACTTAGGGCAACAAGGCCAAGCATTGAATTTATGTGACTACCCTCCTTGTACTTAATCGGTGCCATAAATTGAAAGGGACAACGTTCTTGAAGGGAACCAGCAATATATGACTGGACTTGTCAAAAAGCTTATCTCAATAACATAGAGACATGCATGACACAATAACATAAAGTCATGCATAAATCATGCTCTCTTCTATATTTCATATTCATCTTGAAACCTTATTAAGATAAGAGTATGTGCACTGGCATTAGCCGCTGGACAAACCAATAAGATAGCAGTAACTGACCTTTCCTTTCTTCTTTTTCTTCTTCAACTCTTCTTGACCGCCCAATACAAGACATGGTTCTACAGCATCAATCTACGAAAATATGGATGAAACCTCAAACAGGCAGCTTAAGCAAATCAAATGCAAAAACAATTAATAATCTATAATTAACGTTCAATCTCAAGATCCCAAATCTCAATGGCTGGCTCCATAGAGCCAACAGCAATAAAATTTCCTCCCATAATATAGGGTAATGTGAACAGAAATAAGTTAGTAATACGCCGAACCAAAATAATTGAGACAATCATCTTGATCAGAAAGCATACCAATGCAAGAACCTGGTCTATATTTAACAACCTAAGGTACATTTGAAAACCTTTATGAACTTCCTATTCAATTAATCTTTCTTGAAAGGGCCAAAATCAAACTTTTGTCGGCACCTTCTAAGCGGACAGTCAAGCCATGCTGAGCAGAGGGGAAATTCGGAAATAACTACTTCATGGTGAACATACATAGTTGATTCATCATTATCTGATAGCTCCAATAAATAGATATCTGTTTTTATGTGAACCCAGTACAGCCAAGAAAAAGCAGCGAAAATGCATTTACCCCGAAAATGCACATGCCTCAAGAAGATTTGACTCCCTCATCTGTACGCGCACAAACAATGAGAGAGTCCATTGATCGAACAGACAGGTCCTCGAGCTCTTCAGAGTCATCATCATCCTAAGGAAAACGAAATCATGTTAATAACCACTAAGGTAGCTACAAAATCAAGGTTGAACCTGATAGAGCACACTCACATCCTTATCCACGAGGTAGGGATCCATGTCATTACTCTGGTAGTACAAGTCACCAAGTCCAGTGCTAAAATAGCTCTACATCTGCCAGAAATCAGAATGAAATCCATGTTCAACTCACCATAATGTAAAACAGTTGGATAGAAAAGGTCCCTAACGATTCATTCGTCAAATAACTCGTCAAAATCTATTAGGACCATCAATCGACAAAGTGTAATGAGGTGGCTTTATTGTGCACTCTTTTTTAATTGGGAACAAACTTAAAGAACTGGAAAGGCATAAATCCATGTTACAAGACTTTCAGAGCAGGCGTAGGCATCATTTTAAGTCAGATTTCTAAATTCTTAGGATATACAAATCCACACAAAGGTCGTTCAATTAAATTAACTAATAAGAGGATCCAATTAATTCTTCTTTTTTTTTTGGTCGGAGATCCAATTAATTCTGACTCAGGCTGTCCCTGCAGTTTTTCAAAAGACAGGAGTAGTTTTGGCGCTTGGCTGGTTCTCATGATGAGTTTCCTACTCACATAAGCCCATGCCCTGAAAACAAAGCAAGACGCCAATCTCTTTTATTGTTCAATGTTTAACAAGATATGTATCATAATATAACAAATAGAATAGTCTTTACTCTCAGGAAAGAATCCCCTTTCTTTTTGTTCCGTCATCATGTTACCACCAGTCCAGAAGATATGGAAGCAAGCTTGGAAGAGAACAGCTTTCAGCATTCCAATCATTGAAATCAATTAATGGTCCGACCAAAAAAACAATTAATGGGACAACCACTTAGATGCAGCTTTGGGCGGAGGCCTGACTTCCTTCTGGTGTTCTCTCTCACCCTTCCGTTAACGGGTCATTACCCAGTTTCATTCATAATTTGACTCCAGGTTTAGCATGATCAAAAGATCAAATGTGCATTCAAAACCTTTAAAATCTAAATTTCTATGTGATTGTCCGTCCCTTCTCAACTATTCTGCCATGCACTATATTTTATGTTCATGTAACTTTTTTTTTTATAAACGAAGTGTCCATGCAGCCAGCGAACTTGCGCTCAAACCAGCGGTGAAGCACGACTAATCCTCGGGAGGACTTGCAGACCCCACAATCACAGGCCCCTGATTAAGTCAGCTAGCGTCGAGAAGTTTTGAACCCAGGACCTCTTGTGAAAGGAACTGAGGACAAATCAACTCGGCCACTAGATGGTGGGTATGTTCATGTAACTTTAGCTCCTTCACTTCCCAAGAAGCTCTGTAATAAGCCAAGCTAGCTAGCTAGTACTGCATCTCAAGCAATATATTGAGCCAAGTTTTACACAGTGTGCAGTCTTTCCAAGAAGAAGTTATTGTAGTCACATTAAGATAATAAATGGAGAAGGCCTCTCACTTATACTGATGATCTTGTTGCTATACAAGTATCCATTCATGGATGTAATTCCTAACCATGAAATTACAGATTTTATTTTGTGAAATATTACATTTTCTGTAAAGTAAGCCTTGGCGCATCTGGTTAAGGTGCTGCCGTGTGACCTGGAGGTCACGGGTTCGAGCCTTGGACGCAGCCTCTTGCAAATGCAGGGTAAGGCTTGTCTCCTTTCACCCTTGTGATGGGGCCCTTCCCCGGACCCCCGCATTGCAGGGATGCTATCGTGCACCGGGCTGCCCTTTTTATTACATTTTCTATGAAGTAAGCTTGACATCCTAAAAGGGACAGGATTAATAAGATGGATTGGCATAAAATTAGCATGTTTTTGTTTCAAATATTCTTTAACAGTTTCTTTTCTGCGCTAGCAATTCAAAATAGGCTTGCCTAGAGCAGTAGAATGCTAAAGCGTAGTCATTTCATTTCTCCTTCTTTAGTTTTCTATGGTGGTCTCCTCGAAACAAGCAACATGTTTTACTTGCCTATTAGCAAGAAGATTTGGCAGCATTCGTTGGCTTCATTAAGCATTATAAGTGGGAGTAGAATGTTGAGTTTAATTGGCTCAAAAGGACTTTGACAGGGAAAACTCTTCCTTCTTTGCTCTTAAAGTTGGCTTGGAAAGCACATCTAGACTAAGTTTCGATTTCTCATACTACGAAGATTCATGATATATCCATTACTTGTTATGTAAGTTGGGCTGGCTCCTGTAAGTAATTTTAAGAGGAAGAGTGGGGCATTTGCATATAATCCATTCTGATGCTACTTCTTCCGGATCCAAGTAGGAATTAGCTGTCCAACTTCCTCTGGATGAACTAAAATCTTACTTACAACAAGAAAATAAGATCAGAGGACCCACGTAAAGGAACTCACCTTCATCTTCTTCATCGTAATTATCCATATCAAGCTCCCTCAAACCATCAGTTAAATCCTCAAAACCACATCGAACTTTTGTCACCTTGGAACTTCTCCTGAGTGCATCAACGGCAGATAATGCAGTGGAAACTTCATCAGCCTTTTCTGAAGCAACCGCGTGCAGGTTTACCTCATCTCCTCGCCATCACTATCTCCATTGCACGAAAATCAAGCACAAGCTATAACAATAGGAAATGTTCAATCATAGATTCTCTCTCTACCATTTTTCTAAAGAAAACAAAGCTCTCTCCTGATAAGCTCCTCAAAATACGTTGTACAGCAGCATCAAATCAGAAGGAAAGAAAATGCAAAGACAATCTCCAACATAGTGGTTTTTCCCTAAATGCTCTCGAAAATATATGCAGTTCTTACATGTCTAAATAGACAGACCCTTATTCTATATATAGACAAACCTTTATGCAGTTCTCTCTTGATAATTCCCACTACTCCAATTCCAATGCACTTTTCTTGGTCACTGATTCAATTTCATTCCGCCACAAACAAGTGACCTTAAAGGACATCATAGAGCTAAACAGATAATTCAAGAACTTAACGTGACACACACGGACCAAACTCCCCGTTAGTCATTAGTACCATCACGCATTCAACTCGCTAAAATCATACAAAGGGGACCATTTCTTTAAAAGCCATTCAAGTGGCTAGAAACAGAATGAATACATGGCCAAACACACTAAACAGAGAGACCTCTTTCTACCTTTGGGACCTCGTTTCGGGAGGATGGGGATTCTCTTCCAAGAACCCGGAAGGGAAAACATCTACAAAACTCCATGGAGGCATTCGGGGGTAGAAAGAAAAAAGAGAGAGCACGATTTGCAAGAAAGGTGCCTTTTACGTATGGACTAGTAAAGAGGAAGGTGAAAGATGCATGGAAAAACAGGCGGGTATGCTTGTTACAAGTGGAGAATTTGCCATTGAGCAGCTCTCGGAATCATTATCAGTGAGTGCGGAATCGGGTAAATTGTCTAATGGACTTCCCCAGATGCAGCGTGAAAATGTGCAGACCAGCTTTCCGCAAGTTACGATCCAAAATATGGTGGATTTGGATCAGCCCCGAAGTTTCCCAGACCTGTGGAATTGCAGTTAATGCTTTATTATGCCAAGAGAAGTCAGGCAGATAAGACTTCAGGCATGGTTTTCTTTACCTTGAAGTGCATGGCGAGAGGAGGCACCCATGATCACATTGGAGGTGGTTTTCACAGATACAGTGTGGATGAATGCTGGCACATTCCACATTTTGAGAAGATACTGTATGATCAGGGACAGCTTACCAATGTATATCTGGATTCCTTTGCAATCACGAAAGATGTGTTCTATTCGTCTGTTTCCCGTGATATTCTAGGCTATTTGAGGAGAGACATGACAAGATCTGAGGGTGAAATTTTTTCAGCGGAGGAGGCAGACAGTGCAGAATACGAAGGAGCCTTAAGAAAAAGGGGAGATCCGTTCGAATGGTTACGGGCTCCATTTTTTCCCGGAAGAGGCTTACAGAGTCCTAGAGAGAAGTTATAGAGAGAGAGAGAGAGGAGAACAGGGTCAATGGCAAGCCGTCCGCACACCTTGTTCTTGGTGTTATCCCTCCTTCTCTTGATTTCCCTCTCCAAAGTAGCTAAGGTTCATGGCAAGCTCAGGCCTTCAGATTGCCCCAATAAGTGCACGTTCCAGTGCTTGGCGACGTCGCACAAGAAGCCGTGCATGTTCTTTTGCCAAAAGTGCTGCGCGAAACGCCTATGCGTACCGCCTGGAACTTACGGCAACAAGCAATTCTGCCCTTACTACAACAGCTGGCAGACGAAGGAAGGAGGACCCCAAATGCCCTTGAAGCTCAATTCAATTCGATCGAGTTTGTTTGATTTGATCGCGGCGGCTAGCTACTACACAGTCAATACTGCTCAATTCTGTGTGCCTAATTTGTGGCTTGATCTACCGTAGTCGCAGCAAATTCAAACTAATTATTAGGATATATGCAAGTTCGCTAGTTGAATCTTTGTGTACTACTGTTATCTGTGAAGATTACTCGGACACTTATTGAACATGTTGGGGGTGCATTTTGCTGGAATAGGTCAGCGATTCAACGTGTAATTCCAGATCAGGCCGGGGTTCATCTTTTCGGATGACCCAGGAATGAAGTTCTTTTTCTTCCGGCAGCGCCATTGAATCGCAGCCAGAGCTAGACCAAGCCGAACCGCCGCCGCATCTTAAGGATAAAACCTGCTGTTTCAAGAGCCGTTTCAACCTCATTCGAGCACCTCACCTTCACCGGACAAAGGACGAGCTGTCCTTGCCACTATGTTACATGGACTCGCGACACGACATGCGACACAACACGACACGCCGACACGTGAATTCTCAAAAAATAGAGAATTCCGACACGTTGGGACACGCTGTATATTATATGTATGTTTTTATATATACTCAATAATTTTTTTTTATGATTTCAATAATAATAATAACATCATGATGCTGAAATTGTTATTAATCTCCTCGTTAGAAAGGTCTCAAAATTTCGACCCAAAAAAAAGGAAAGATCTCAAAAAATATATCATGTGTAGGCAAATAAAACCATACCTTGCGAAACTAAGTAACAAAGTTTAGGCCAATTCCAACAACATAATAACACATTCCACCATTAAATTTAACATTTTATAATAGGTGGAAAACAAAAAACAAATCTCATTTCATCATAAAAAAAACAACAAGAAATCATTGATCTACATTATCTGCTCCTCCTGACAAAAGAACGGACTCTATTTCCGGCTCATCAAGTGAAAGGGTTGCAACTTCAAGCACCCCAACATCTTCAAATGTGTCAAATGCATCTCCGCCAATATCCCATATCTTGATTTTTCCTTCTAAATATCGTGGGTCTTTTCTTGAGAGAAGACGAAGGTTGCTATGAATAAAAACCAAATCTTCTGCACGTCTTGGAGTCATCCTATTTCTTCTTGCCGAGTGCACAAATGAGTAGGTACTCCAATTTCTCTCAGCACATGATGAAGAGGAAGGTTGTGCAAGAAGCTTTAATGCTATTTTTTGAAGCATAGGTGCACATGCACCATGTTCAACCCACCACATCTTAGGCTCCATAAAATACCGATCTCGAATGGAATGAAATTCTTGAAAACGTCCACTATTACATGCAAAATCTACATATTCCACACTTACTTTGTAGAGCTCATTCTCATTAAGAAAGTATTTCCTAAGGCATTTCTTTCTTTCTTCATTGATCTCATAATCCATGTATGAAGAAACTCGAGTGGAATCCTCATTGAGCCATTGATCACTATAGTACCTTATTTAACAAAACATAAATAAGTAAGAAGAGTGTTGTATCATTATGTCAAAGAAACAATAATCAATATATCATAATCTCATAAAACTTTAGAACTTACTTAGGATTCAAAGTATGAGCCAAGAAATGAAGTGGAGTATTATTCTTGGTCCAACGATCCACAAGAATTGTATGAACTACCTCATAAAATGAAGATTCCTCATCGAGCCTTTTTGCTTCATGCACATATATGGCTTTCTTCACTTTTTCAATCATCAAATTCCACATGTCATAAACCAAGTGAAGACAAGGCTTGTTGGTGTCAAAAATTCTGAGTATATCATAAATAGGAGCCGTGAAAGAAAGTATATAATCAATTGAATCCCATCAAAAATCATCCAACACCTTCTCTTTGACAAACCTAGCCTTCCCTTGATTATCATCTCGATAGGTATTACATTTCTCACAAATAACCATATTTTGAAAACCACTTCTTATCAACTTAAACCTTCTAAGCATCACAATCATCGATGCAAATCGTGTATCCGCCACAGAAAGCAACTTCAAGTGAATAAACTCGTTGTCTATTGATAGTCTCATGGAATGGTTCATGATGAAATTTTTGATTTGCATAACATCATCAACAATCTTTGTAATCCAACTACATTCCTCGTACACTACTTCATTGGCCTCCACATTTTTTTTGCGGCACAAATATTTTTTAAAGCTAGATTGAGGGTATGCACCACACAAGGCGTCCAAACAATGGACGGGAATTCTTGTTCAATAAGTTGTCCCGCACCCTTACAATTTGAAGCATTATCAGTAATGACTTGGACCACATTCTCATGTCCAGCTTCAATGATCACTTCTTTCAATAAGTTAATGAAATGCATGTCCTTCCTTTCATTCGAACAATCTACAGATTTTATAAACATGGGATTTCCATCCGACACCGCTATAAAGTTAATAAGTGATCTCCTTTGTGAGTCACTCCATCCATCACTCACAATACTTACACCCTTATCCTTCCACATCTTTTTAATAGGTGCACACAAATTCTCAATATTCGCCTTCTCTTTTTGCAACAAAGTAGTCCTTAACAAATTAAATTTCGGTGGTACATATCCCGCAATGTTGTGATTAGCGGCATTAGTGAAAGCTTCATGAAAGTAAGGGTTATTTGCTAGGTTAAACGGCAAACCCGCCGAATAGAACATCCTAGCAATCAAATGATCTAAATGTTCCGTTCAGACATGTTGAATACCTTCTCAATTGATCCTCCACTCCCACTTCCTATCTTCCTTTTCCTTGAGTTAAAAGATGAATCCATTTGGACACTACTACAACTAGAAGGGGGCAAAGGCACATTTCTATGTGCATTACACTCTAATCTCTCATTGACCGCTCCATCTAATCTTTCCATCTCCAAAAGATCTTGTTTTTCTACTTTTGCACATTTTGCAATCCCTCTTCCACTTATCATCAATAAATGAGCTCTAATTCTCGTGTATAAACTCTTAAAACTTTTTTCACAAAAATTGCATTTCCAAGAGCAATTGCCCCCCGCATCATCATGATTAGCCAACTTAGTAATAAACCTCCACAGTGGTTTATTTAAATCTTCAATGCTACTGCTGTCCATGCTTGATAAGTGGATATCACTCTACAAAAAATGCAATTACAAGAACTATAAATTTCATATGTACTAGAGCATGGATTTATATTCAACATACAAGTTTTGCCTCCCAATAAACATGAAACACAGAGCAAGAAGTGGGTAACCGAGAGTCAATGGCAGAGGCAGAGCAACAAGACAAAGTAAGACTCTAGTTAATCTAATCTGTAGTATCCGAGAGTTAATGGCAGAGGCAGAGCAACAAGACAAAGTAGTACTCTAGTTAATCTAATCTGTTTTCTCCGTGAGCTACTCACTGTCCAGGAAAACTTCCTCCAATTAAAAAATTCAAGAACCCAATGCTAAAGACACAAAAAGACAAAGCTAACGTTTGTTCTCAAACCAAAAAAGAAAGCAGCAGATAGTAATAGCATAAAGACACAAAAGCTTATGTTTATTCTTGAAAAAAAAAATTCAAGAACCCATGAGAACCGTGCTGCAGAAAATAGCAATGGTGATACCTTGAATGGGATGTCTCTTGCGAGCCGAGGCGACCTAAGGCGAGGTTGCGAGCTAAGGCCGATAAGAGGAGGGGAGGCGGCGAGCAAGAAAGGTGAGTCGCACTGCGAGCCGAGGTCGGAGAGAGACGAGTCGCGCGACGAGCCGAGGCCGGCGAGAGGCGAGTCGCTCGGCGAGAGGGGAAGGCTAGTTGCGTGGCAAGCTGAGGCCAGCGAGAGGAGTGGAGGTTGAGGTAAGTCGGCAAGTAGAGAATGGAGGAGGTGAGTCGCGCGGCGAGAGAGAGAGATGCATAGGAAAGAAGGATGGGAGGTGTCAATTAGGTAAAAAAAATTAAGTCTGCACTTTTCACTTTTGACCCATCACTCGCGTTGACTTTGGTCAACGAGTCCTCAGCATTTTCCGCGTGTCGGACACGGACACGTGTCCGACACGCCAAGATCCTAAACAAATGCGAGTCAGTGTAACATAGCCTTGCCACCGCTGTCACCTTTGCAACGCGTGGAACAGATCCCAACCTCGTTGATTCTCCGCTGGAATTTTGGACCGATGGCCACCAACTCACGGCGGTTCGCGGGCCAGTAAGTCTTCTAGACCTCGAATCTGTCTGTCATAGTGAAAAAAAAAAATAAAGAAACGGAGTCTTGTTTTCGGCGTCAAAGGTTGTGACCGGAAAAGGGCACTCCTGGCTGGAGGTAAGGTCGGTGGTGGACCAACGACAGTCGAAGTTGGTGGCGAATGACAAAGATGCGAAGCTCACTGTTACGTTCATAGGGGAGGACATCAAACAGATTGCAAAGGAAGAAGATGATGAATGCTAATGAGGTTTGGGCTTTGGTCATTAGAGTTTTTGTGTTTGTTTTTCCTCATTTCATCCTGGGAGAGCAGCGCTTAGTGTAGAGGAGTTTGGGCCTAATTGCATATAGATCAATTGATAGTCCTGCGATTTTTTTTTTTGGTCAATTAAAGCATTCCAATTCATTCGGGAGAAGCGGAATTACAACCATTAGCGTTCTTAGCATCGCAATATAAAATGTCCCATAAAGGTTGGGGGGGTTTGACTATCCAGTTAGCAGGAAGCCGCTTTCTCCGGTGGGCTTTGGCGACCCAATCTGCGGCCCCATTTGCCTCTCGGTTAACGTAGATCACTCACTGCCCATTTGGTGTCTTTTTCGATGCAGTCTCTTCCTAGCAGCAAGCTCTGCCAACCCCACAAGGGTCTAGGCCGTTTCTTAGCAGACCAGAAATCTTCCTTCGGGTAGTAAATGCCTTTAAAAACCCTACTCCAAAGTGCTGAAGGGTTTTGCACTAGTCTCCATGCTTGCTTGCCCAACATAGCTTGGTTGAAAGCTATAAGATCTTTGAACCCGAGTCCCCCTTCCATTTTACCCTCCTTCAAAGACTCCCACTTCTTCCAATGAATGCCAGCTTTTGATGTGTTTTGTTTCCACCAAAAGTGAGCTATTTTCCTCTCAATCGCCTTACATACCGAGATAGGGATCTTGAAGATCGACATAGCATATTGTGGGAGTGCTTATACCACCATTTTGATCAAAATCTCCTTTCCTGCCTTGGATAGTAGCTTCTCTTTCCAGCCTTCAAGTTTCATATTGACTCTCGCAAGAATCCACGCAAACATGTCTTTCTTCGTTTGACCCCAATCTGAAAGTATACCTAAATATTTCCCAGTTTTATCAATGATTGGGACTCTTAATTCTGAGGCCAGATTCCTCTTTAGGGGTTCTGGGCAGCCTTTGCTGAAAAATACTCCAGTTTTGTTGAGATTGATGGCTTGCCCGGAAGCTAGACAATATTGGCTCAATATACTAGTTAGGTTTTGACATTCCGTGATCGTCCCATCCAAGAAAAAGATAGCATCATCCGCAAATAGGAGATGGGATAAAGTAGGGCAGCTTCTACTCAATTTGATTCCTTGCAATGAGCTATCCTCCACCCCTTTATACCATAGGGACGACAGGGTATTAGCCAAGATAATGAATAAGTATGGAGATAGTGGATCACCTTGTCTAATGCCTCGGGAAGGCTGAAAATATGGAGTGTATTTGCCATTAATCTTTATGCTGAAGGATACCGTTGAGATGTATTGTTTGACTAGACTAACCCATTTTGCACTAAAGCCCATCTTTATCATGCAAGCATATAAGAAATCCCACTCCACTCTATCACAGGCTTTCTGCATATCCATCTTGAGAACGGCTTGAAATTTGCTCTTTCGCTCCCTAGTTCTCAACTGGTGCAAAACTTCTTGGACGATCAATATATTATCTTGAATTTGCCTCCCACTGACAAAAGCGCTTTGCTCTTTGGCGATTATGCCCGTAAGCCAAGGTTTGAGCCTATTAGCCATAACTTTAGAAATAATTTTGTAACTGAAGTTACACAAACTGATAGGCCTAAACTGTGAGATACTTTCCGGATTTGCCACCTTAGGAATGAGTACTATCTGGGTTTAGGTTAGAGAAGGGTTAAAGACCCCCGAAGTGAAGAAGTCACTAACCAATCGAAAGGCATCGGTTTATATGTCCTCCCAATATCCCTGGTAGAAATGGCCATTAAGTCCATCCGGTCCAAAGGCTTTGATGGCCCCAAGCTGGAAAGTAGCAATTTTGACCTCTTCAAGGGACACCGGGGCCGTTAGAGCCTCGCTTGTGTCCCCCTGGACGAGTGTTAGGCATTGGTTTAGAACACGCTGAAAGTTTCTATCCCCAACCGACTCATATAGGGACTTAAAGTAGTTAAGAATGTGCTGGTCCAAGCAGTTTTGGTTTCGACACCACTCCTAGTCATCTATCAGCAAAACTGTAATTTTGTTCCTTTGGCACCTTGGAATTGTTGTGGCATGAAAAAACTTAGTGTTTCTGTCTCCTCCCTTTAACCAGCTGATTCTAGATCTCATCATCCAATAGGACTCTTCTCGTCTCCATAGCCTCTCTATTTGTTCGATGATGCGCTTAGAGGTCTCTCGATATGTATGATCTGCGGGGCTATTTGTAGGGGCGGTTAACCTGTTCCTCAGTTCTTCTATTTGAGCACGGGCATTGGGATGCTTTCTTTTACTCCATTTTACATAGAGCTCGGGTGACATTCTGGATTTTCCTTGGAAAGTCCTTCTCATTGTTGTATTGGACTATGATTTGATCCCATGGCAGGTAGGGCGATAGCTATGGCATTCGGAAATGCTACCCCCCAATCCATGTTGCAAAGGCCTCTATCTAGTCTTTCCTTGACAAGAGCATCCCCTTCCCGATTGTTAGACCACGTGAATGTACACCCTTTACTCTCCAAATCCATAAGTGATACACTGTTTACAAAATCATTAAAGGCTACCAACATGAAATGGTCAGCTCGGCGTCCCCCCTTGCTTCTCCCAATTGTACATAATTTCATTAAAGTCCCCAATACACAGCCATGGTAGCTGGTTCACCTCCTTAATTTCCTTAAGTCTCTGCCAAAGGTCCATTCTCTGATGAAAGTCATTTGGGGCGTGAAGAAATGTCACCCTCATTAGCGTGCCACAGTCCATATCCCTACATATAAGGTTGAAAAATTGTTGAGTGCTTTCCTCCACAACGATCTCCACTATCTCGTCCCAAAGAATAGCCAATCCACTAGCAATACCTTCGAGGTTAACCACCGTGAATGCTGAAATCTAAGGGTTCGTCTGACCAAGTCAACAACTTCTTCTTTATTCTTGGTCTCCATCAACAGGATGAGGTTGGGTTTTTCTTGAGCCACAATGGCTCGTAGGTGCTGGACTATCAAGGGATTACCCAAACCTTGACAGTTCCAGCTCACTAGCTTCATATAATCTCCGGTGGCTTATTAGGGCTAGCCACCAAAGCCCATTCGTTTCTTGCTTCCGCCAATAAAATGGGAGTCTCGAGTAACATTTCCTCATTAATAGAGTTTCCAATAGCAGCTCGCTGTTTTAAGGAGCAAGATTTCTTCATTTTCTTTTGGAGTTGAACTTTTAGCACTGTCTTACCCTTCTTTTGCCTGCTTGAGGGTTTTCCAGCTTTAGAGTCTTCCTTAGAAATCTGTTGGGTGTCTATATCATTATGGGTACTGGAACTGTCGCATATCCCAACCTTAGGGGCATTCGCAATTAGATTTAGGTTTTGTTGTCTCGTATCCCTTGCCTCCCCCAACTCTAGCATGACATTGTTATGTTGGTCATCATGTAAAAGAGTTTCCGGGGTCAATTCTTCCTCATCAATTTCGGGCATTTCCTTCCCAAAAAAGAACTCCCAAAATAGGCTAGGGGATCTGGCTTCAGCACGCAGCCAGCCACCAAACTTCCCTGGTGAGTTATTTCTATTACTTGCCTCTTCATGAGGGTACATGAGACAATCAGTTGTGTAGTGACCGATACAGCCGCATGAATAACAAAATTTGGGGAGTCTTTCATAGCAAAAATCTACCCAAAGTTTCCTGTTCCCCAGAGTAAGGATAGTGCCTGACTTTAGGGGGGCAGATAAATCCAGAAGGACTTTAGCTTTGCTTACTTTCCTCAAATTGCTACCTCTTGACTCAATCTTCACTTCGAGAACTTCTCCAATCTTGGCAGCCACGTTTCTTAACACGTCCTCCATCAGTCTCCCTCTTGGAATCCCAATTAGTTGAACCCAAAAGGCGCAGTGGGTAAATTCATAACAATGATCGGGTATATCCGGCTGACATAGCTGCAGAAGAAGAAGGTCTCTCGCAAAACACCAAGGTCCATCCTCCAAAACTCTTCTTTTCACCTCCACAGTCTCAAATTAAAAAGAGAATAGCCCATTTTCAAGCAAGACGCATTCCACATCTTCCACCTTCCACGCCTTCTTCAAAGTGGTGAGGAAAGCTTGGTAGTTGACATTTGACTTTGAGAATAGTTTTCCATACAAGATTAGGTCACACTCCTTTGCCTTTTCCTCTGGGATTTCTTCCTCTACGACGACCTCATTGTTTGCAGACCACATATCTCCTAGCCTTTTACATAGAGCCATCAACCGTATATCGCTTTCCATTTCTTTACCTAACACAGCACACACCCAACTACAAGGTCTAGAGAACTACCAATGAAATTGTCCCTCTATTTTGCAGGAACGATTAAGCATACAATGGGGTGCGAGGGGCTTTCTGCGACATCACAGAGGACTCTTCAAGGGCCTCCGAGAGACTTCCTAGGTGCAAGGAAGAGGCACTGCGGAACTGCAAGGCTCTTACAAGAATAGGGAGGCCTAACTTGACTAAGGTGGGGTGGGTTGAAGGGAGATCCCAATATGGGAAAGGGGTGAGAGTCGACCTCTACCCTTTCGGGATGAGACCACCATGAGGAAGGTAGGCTTAGGGTTAGGGCTATGGTTTCTGGAGCTACAAAGAGAACCTGGTCAAGGGAGGGAGATAGTGGAGCAGAAAGGGGAGCTCGGATTAGGTTACAAGGTAGTAGGGGGAGGATACTTTCCAAATGGGGGAATGAAGCACTGGTGGGCCACAGAGGGAGATAGGACGTGGAACGAAGGGGACACTTACAGGGGAATACCAACTGAAGGGCAGGGATGATGGAGGAAGCAATGTGTAGGGCTACAGGGGCTAGGGTTTAGGGTTGTCTCCACGGGAGAAGAGGGAACTCTTCAGAAGAAGAGAGTATGATTTCAAGGTTGAAAAACGTAGTCCTGTGAATTGGGCATGTCAATTTTTTAGTATCTTCATTCCCTTACTTGTTATGTGAAAAGAAACCTTTTCTTAAATAAAAAAATTAATAATAAAATAATAATAAAATAATAATAAATAAAAAATCGAAAAAATGCAATAAAAAAATCCAAAGAAATGAAAAAATTCATAAAAATCATTAAAAAATTCTTTAGAAAAATTTCAGAAAAATTCCAAAAATTCTCAAAAGCCTCAAAAATTAGGAAATGGATCATTTTAGCATATGAATGGTATTTTTGACAATTTTGTCCTTCCAAACTTTTCGAAATGACGATTTTGTCCCTTTATGGGCAAATTGTCTTGAAAAATTCCAGAAAATTTAGAAAAATCCCAAAACTAGGAAACGGGCCATTTCGACTAGCCAATCCTATTTTTGGTGATTTCCCTTCCTGATCTTTTCAAAATGAAAATTTTGCCCCTTATAAGCAAATTATCTTGAAAATTCCAGAAAATTCAGAAAAATGCCAAAAATTAGGAAACGGGTCATTTCGACTAGAAAATCCTATTTTTAATGATTTACCTTCCTGTTCTTTTTAAAATGATGATTTTACCCTTCATAGGTAAATTGTCTTTAAAAAAAGAGCTTCAGAAAAATTCTCAGAAATTATGAAAAATAAGAAATGACCACATTCAACCGGTTTGACCTGTTTTCACTTTTCGATCCTTGAAAAATGACTATTTTACCCTTCTGATCAGTTTGACCCAAATCTTTTCGAGTCTCCTCAAATAATTTTTTATGAAATAAAAATGGTACGGAGATTTCGTTAGAGTAATCTAGCGTAATTAAGTCTCCAGACTTTGAATAACTGGTTCGTAGAAGTAATTTAGTTCTCCCGCTAATTTACTTAGGTTTTTAATCGACCTACCAAGAACGATTAATGGTGACTCCAAGTCAAAAATCTTTGTATGAGAAAAACCAGAGTTGCGATTTGGTAGGACTTAGGAGGGTCCGAATTAGGTTAGACAATTAACCTGATTATCCGTTAGCCTTTTTTTTGGGTCGCGACAGCGCTCTCATGATCTTGGTTCTTTGTCAAATCACAATATATGCGCTCTTGCGATCTTGATCCTTTACTGAATCATACTACTATGCTCCTATGATTTTGGTCTTATTTTTCCAAATTGCAATATATATGCACTTGCATTCTTGGTCCCTTTTTTCGATTCACATTGTATACGCTATTGTGATTTCAAAAAGCATATTTCAACTCTACACATATCTTATGTTGTCCTACATCAGAGGGAAACCTTTAGTAACAGATAAGGCCCTAGTACCTAGAGATCCTCAAAATCACAAGAAGAAGCTTGGAAATCAAGAGAATAAACAGTATTATGACGTGCCTGGTGAAACAAGTATTTCATATGCAATCCATATGCAAGTTTCTCTAATCCATTTCTTTGGAGCGGAGAAGTTTTAGCACATGATATTTATAGTTTTGCATATCATGCATCACTTCATCTACATAGAAAATGGGATTGAAACCCCACCAAAAAAGAATTCATTCATCATTTGCGTTGTCAAAATTTAAGTTCAATTTGCTCTTTGAACGAAACCTCTGTGAGCCTCCACTCAAAAAGGGGCAGCTGTTGACACTTAAATTTTGACTAACCTTTTTAATCATTTTTCATAAAAAAAAAGAATTAATTTACTTCTTACCAAAAATAATTAACTCATTTTTCATATTTATTCATGCATCTCATTCTGGTTGTGGCGAAGGATATGAGCTTAAATTAACAGGCGATTAGACTAAGTATGGGGAAATGTGTTAAAAATTTTATGAAGGCTTGGATTTAAAAAAAATATTTTCTCCGGGACTGAATTGTAAATACTTAAAACTTTAAGGACTGGAATATAAATATTTAAAACTTGAGAGACTATTTTGTAAATAAATAAAAAGTTGAGTTAATGGAGAAATTAGAAAGGAAGATGGAGAAAGGATGATGAAGAAAGAAGGGAATATTGACAAAAGTTGATGAAGAAGGGGTTGAGAGAGAAAGAAAGATGGAGAAGAGTTGATGGAGGAGGAAAGATAAAGAAAAGTTTATGAAAAAGGAGAGATGGAGATGGAGAAAAGAAGATGGAAATTGAGAAAGGGAGATACAGATAACGAAAGGAAAATAGATAGAGAAAAGGTGAGTTAGTGGAGAAATTCGAAAGAGAGATAGAAGAGAAGACTATAAAAGAAGGAAGAATGCTTTGGAAGGAATGGGAGGAAAATTCAAAGGAACAAAATGAAAGCATATTTTTAAATGAGAGTTTTGAAGAGTAAAAGTTTGGAAGCTCGGTGCTACCATCGCCAATTCCTCCTTCATTGACGCAAAACTGCATCCATCCCCGTCGTTGGAGTTGTGATCCGAGATCCTGATCAACAACGCAATACAAGATTGAAATTTGGTAGTCAAATTTGCCAAGTTAGATAACGATTTTAATGTTTAGAATATTAAAAAATTCGTTACCTAAATTAATTGATTTGAATCCCGAATAAATCTTGTTGGATATAATATCATTCCATTGTCATGCTTAAAAATTACATATTTCAAAAATTCATCTCATGTAAATAATTGCACGCATGATCTATTTTGTAAATATTTGTGTTTAACTACTTTTTTTTTAAGATTACATCTCAAAAATGAAAATTCATGTTTTAAAAAAAATCATTCACGACATGCATTGCATATAATTTAGTTCTTCGCATCGTCATATAAAAAAAACAAAAAAAATTACACTTTTTAACTTCAAGTGGAAATTCATCATAAGTGTCGAATTAAATATTTTTCATGAAAATGTTACTGAAAAGGCATTAGTTGAAAAATTAATGTAACCAAGTCCCCGAACTCATTGAACTCTGGTTCGTAGGAATAAAGTATTCCTCCCAATACTTTATTTAGGTATCTAATTAACCTACCCAAAATGATTAGTAATGACTCTAAAAATTAAAATCTTTTATCTAATGATCACTTAAATTATAAGTCACGATTTGGCAGAACTTGAGAGAGTTCGAGCTAAATTAATTAATATAATTAATTAACTTGATAATTCATTAACCTAAAATTTGGAAAGCTCGAATTTTTTTTAGGTCGTGATACTATCCCATTTTCATGGATTGATCCGTTTGGTGTGGCTAATAGAGCCGACCTTCTCTAAGGGAAGTAACTCACTAGTTTACTTCAGAATGTTATCGGAGGAATAACTAAGACCTGATTATTGCAACAATGTCACCCGCAGTCAACTGTCTGGAGGAGACATGGAGTACGTTAGATTATGCGCACAGCACAAAGGACATTAAAAAAATTATTTATGGCATCTAGAACTTTGCAAACTGGGGGTCATTTCTGCTAGTGCCTTGATTCCTAAGATCTCCTTGAATTCTAGGTTTGGATAATCTATAATACGCAATATGATCATAAACTTATAAGGAGAATATAATTGCCACCAATCAATTAACATAAGTCTAAATCGACGTAACATCTAAAGCTTCAAAGGGTAATTGCAAAGTCAACCCACTTAAGGGCGAGTGAAGGAATTGGTCAAATGAAAGTTTAAGATATCTGGTCTAGTGTTACAATGAGGTGAATTGTATGTGCAAATGTCAAAGTCGCAGAAATGCTCATTTGACGTGGTGATCAACTAAGGACACCATTTTTTTTTATGGGTAGTAGTGTGATTCCATTTGTGTGTGCAAATGTGTATGCCAAATTCTTTTAGACACGTGATTTAAATGTATGCAAAGTTAGATCTAAATAAGATGTCGAAAATGACATATCATAATAGTATTTACATGTAACATAACGTAACAAATTCATACGCAAACACGCTAGAGCAAATGACATTGTATGATGATATTCATATGTAACATGACGGGGTAAATTTAAATTCAATATATAATGAGAAAAAATGACATAACACGGTAATTATTTCATGCAATACGACATGACAAATTGGTACACGCCCACCTTTTTCTTGTCCCTTGGTGCTGGAGAATTCTTACAGCCCTTTCTATAAAATGCAGAAGACAGAGATAGTTGTCGCATCGGTATTGGACACCAACCTTGGACAGCTCCTTGGGACTAATTTCCTTTAAAAAAAAAAAAAGCACCAATTTTTGGTCCAGTGACGAATCAAGCCCGACTTTTTTTTTGTCTCGAAAAAATAACGAACTTTTATTCAAATCCCAAATCTAGTCAAAACTTTTTTGTCTTGAAAAAATCATAAATTTAACTTAAGTCTTAAATTTGGCCCGAACTTTCTTTTTATCTTGTAAAAAATCACCAACTTTAACTCAAGTCCCTTTCGATAAAAAAAAATTCAGGTCCTAGATATGACCCCCTTAATTTGAAATCATTAGTTATCCAACATACCAATTTTACGTTGCCAATAAATCCATATAGCTTGCTAATGTGGATTCAAGGAACTATTCAATCTTCTTAGCATGAAATCCTAAGTTGTTTATCTGCTTCACCTCGATCACAACTTGAAGGATTACAGTTAAGGATGGATGGTAATACACAGCTTTGGATTCTAGTGACATTGGGGATCCACCAAACTCACAACTAGAGCCTTTTTCTTTTTAACAAGTAGCCACCCTCCCTTCCTCCCTGAATCTTCGAAATGGTAAGTCAAGGTCTTTTCAAAGATATTTTTTTTAGGAAACTATATCTAAGCGCTGATGATGTTGTGGCCACAACAAAGATTTTAGGGATTGGGTTTGTTTAAAAGAAAAAAGCAAAAAACTCTAGTCATGAGCTTGGTAGATCACACCACTTCATATTCTAGTGAGATAGTAGAGGCTTGTAATGAAATGAAGGAGAAGATGAGCAACTTAATCATTGTCCATCAAGATGTTATCAAGGTGAAGAGGATGAACAATTTCAGATTCTGTGCCAAGAAGATGGTGAATGGTGCCTTAAATCCACATCAACAAGCCACGTAAATTTATTGATGACGTGGAATTACCATGTTGGATAATTAATTATTCCAAATTAACAAGGGCCTTATTTGGGACTCGAGTTAAAATTAGTGATTTTTTATGAGACAAAAATTCAGGCCAAAGTCTTCGTTGGACCAAAAATTAGTAATTTTTTCAGGGAATTAGCCCCGGTTCCTTGCATCTCTGCCCTGCCCCTCAACCTCTCCGGTTCTTTCTGTCTCTCTATCTCTCCCGTCCTTCCTCTTGTAAGGTGGATGCTTACTAATGGGCTCACCCGTAACTTTTGGTTTAATTTGGGTCCATTCATGGCTCGCAATGTAAACCCATAAAGTCATAAGAGCTCCCATATTTTTCTTTCCTGAAGCAGTCGTTAAGATAAAGGAAACTTGCCCGCTAGATTCTCCAGAGAGAGAGAGAGAGAGAGAGAGAGAGAGAGAACCAAGAGCTATTGGTTATTAAATTCTTCAGAGGAAAACAAAGGAAAAGAAAACAGAAAAGTTGCTGTCGCAAATTTTTCTTCCCGCATTTGCTATTGGTTTTTTTTTTTTCCCCAGCAGCTAAAATTGAAAATTCTAAGGAAAAACGGTCAAGGGTATAAAAAAAGTCTTCCCATTCAACGAAGACATGCTCTCAGAGATTTCCAAACTACCATTCCTGAAATGCATTTCAGAGAACAGAGGAGTAAATCAAGCTCCTTTTGGCCCCCGTGAATTGCCTAGGCTTGACGTGAACGACCTGCTTTTAACCTATTCAATACGGTGAACCTAGCCTTCTGCGAAAAAAAAATAGTCCAAAACAGCATTTGACCACAACTATGAAGCATCCCCTTCGAGCGTCGGCCGTCGACTTCCAAAGTGATGGATAAGAACGATTTTCCTATTTTGACCAACCTCTTAGACCGATATATGACCATCCTCGTCCATATATAGCATCTAATTAATTAGGATAATATCAATAATATCAAAACGGGGAATTTGGGGATTTTCTTTCTGTTTAGAGGTCAGGTAATTTCCAAACCAGTTTTCACGCATCTTAATTGGTCTACTTGATGAAAATCACCCAAAAAGTCCTAAATATATTGCATTTATGTTAATTCAGTCATAAGCATTTTAATTATGCCAATTGAGTTCATCCAGCTAATTTTGACCAGAAATTGCTAACTACTTGGATGTTTGCCGTCCTACGTGGCATGGTCGATACTGACAATTTTTTTAAAAAAATTTTATTAAATTTCTTTGAATTTTTAATTCATTTTGTTGTTGTTAAGGGCTAGCAGGTGGCTGAGGCCTAGCAACCCCATGGGCCCTTAACAATAAAAAAAATAAAAAGAGAAAAAAAAAACTAATTCAAAATTCTTTAAAAAATTAAAAAAATTTCACATCAGTGTTGACTATGTCATGTAGAACGGTCGGCGTCTATAATATCAATTTCCGATCAAAATTGACTGAATGGACTCAATTGCAAAAATGTGAAAACATTTAGGACTAAATTGGCACAATTAAAAAGTTTAGGACTCGATTGCACAAGTGTAATACGTTGAGAAATTTTTTGTTAATTTTCCTGCCTACTTCCTTGGATGATCTTAAGGATATATAACCCACCATCTTTCTAGATTTTGCATTGGATGCATAGCGTAGCTAGGATCTGCTCTTTGGGCAGCTTTACAAAAGGAAATACATGCCGACTCTCGAGAAAGATGAAAATAGGCTTAGGAAGATCAAACGTTCAAAATTTCACTCTTGGAGTACTCCCAAAAAAGTCTAAACCGAAGGTCACAGGAACACGAGCAAAACTCCCTCATTCTGTTCAAGCCAATCCCTTGTTGCTTTGTTTAGGGATTTCACGTACGCTTCGTGGGAATCAGTCTCTCCTCATCCTGATAAATCGAAGCTTGACGTGAAAAGATACAACATTCAGACTGAGTCAACCGAGTGGATAATCCTCTAGCTCAGCCCGACTCGTTGGATAAACATCCTGACTCACCTTCAACTCACCATACCGATGTCTCAGAGATGTTCAATCGCAATATGTGATGTAACAATGCAAATGCGACAGCATGGCCATATCTATTTAATTTGATGTAGAATAAGCGAGTCGTTCATTGAATCCGACACAATAGGTGCTTGCTCTTGGACTCTTCACAACGGTATTACCGAAGTAAGTGACCCCTTATAATTGATTGGCAACCCCGGCATGATGAGATTGGAATCGAATTTATTGTCCAATCTTGAAGTAACCCTTTTGTTTTTTTCATAGCAGGGGATGAACCCTTCTCATCAAAGGATAAGACATGCTTATCACAGCTAGTCGACTGTCAAATCGCATCAATCTGCCGGTGAATGTCCGCTCCAATATGTTCCTATCAATTGAAGCCATTCACTCTTCCATATTTTTATCTATCAAATCATGCGTCGTTTATCGTATTTTACGATGTATGTCACATTTCGACACATCAATAACAACAACCAAGCCTTATTTCACTAAGTGGGATTGGTTGCATTTGTCATATTACGACATCGTGCTCGGTACTTTGTTAGATTCTCTTTGAGCTCTAGACGTTCCATATTCTTCTTACCATCTCATTTCACGTCCCTCTGCCCCTTCCTCTACTCCCTTTAATCGATTCAGTGAATCCTTGCTGACATCGTCTCGCTAGGACGTCTGAAGGTCCTTGCTCAAAGTGGCCAAATCATCTCAGACGGACTTCTCTCATCTAATTTGCAATTGGAGAGTAACACTTGCATTTTTTCGCTAATAACCGTCCTGTAAAGTTTTCATTTTTTTTGCTAACACCCGTCCTGTAAATTTTTCTGCTAAGCTAGAATGGTATTTGATGGTCGTACAAAACCCTAGATGCAATTCTCTACTTCATCCATGCCGCAGGTACCCTTTGGGTGAGAGCTCCATCTATTTTCCTGTCTCTTTGTAGAATGGATTCTTATGTCGAAAACCTTATCTCCAATTTTTACCAAGAGGTCGTTTGAACTTTTGCCCTCAGTAAAATTATAAACCATATATTCCGTCGTAGTTGGACGCGATCAATAACCCTTATATTCCGTGTGCTCCATTATGAGGGTCACAAAATAGTTCGCAGCAAATTTTGCACTTTACGATGTAATACAAAATGGAATGACATAAGTATTTGGGATTTCTATTTATTTGAGAAAATACCATCAAAAATCCTAAACTATGCTCATTGTGAGACATTTACTCCAAACTTGTACCATTACGACATATTTTTATCAAAAAAATTTCTTCTGACGCAAAAAACCCCACATTTGTGTATGTGTGACATATTTACCTCAAAAATTGGGATAAATGTGTCAGACCCTATAAGTTTGGGATTTTTTGTGTTACAAAAAAGTAATTTGAAGTAAATGTGCTATAAGGGTATAAGTTTGGGGCTTTTGGCATTACAAGAAAAAGTTTGGGGTACATGTGTCACATGAGTACAAGTTTGAGGTTTCTAGTGTCATAAAAAAAATTTAGGGTAAATGTGTTACAGTGGGTATAGTTTAAGATTTTGGTTGACTTTTTCCCTAATATGTCTTATCAATGGTTGTCTGTAGAGTTCATTATCAGCAAATGAAACTCATCTTTTCCATGATAATTATCCAAAAAGTCCTAAACCTACTGTACAACAGTTAATTCAGTCTTAAATTTTTAACTTAATCAACTTAGCCCTAAACCTTTTGATGATTTGCCATCGTAGTCATCTTAACTAATTTTAGCTGACAATTGTTGATATGGACATCGGCTATTGGTGGAGGCAAAATGTTAAAAAGAATAATTCGAAAAAAATTTTAAAAGAGAAAATTGCAAAAACCGTCCACGTCAGCTGCCAACCACTTACCATGCAATGTAGGATTGCTAGCTTCAACTAGATTACGACGTCAGTGATTTTCGATCAAAATTAGCCAGAATGATTAAGTTGACAAATTTTCAAAAGGTTTACTAGTAAATTGGCTGCCATAGAAAATGTTTAAGACATTTTTTGGACAATTTTCCCATTTCTTCCCTTCATTTATTTATGTATCGAGTCGCCAATAGGCCTTTGATACCGATAATCTAAAATTAGAGGTGGCGGAGCATAACCTACTTTTTAACTCATAATTACCGGATTAGGTGGTTTGTTAGTTGCACAAAACGTTAAAGCCAAGTCGAAATAAGTAAAGAAAAACCATAGACCAACTACATTTAGGTATTAATAGGTGTGGGACATCATAGATTGTCGACCCATTTTGAAAACTGAAGCGATTACTGTCTAGAATGAAAGAGTCAATCAGGGAGACTCAAAGAGAGAGGAGATCCGCCTCTAGCTATGATTATGGTTGCCGGAACATTGCCCACGGTGGCAAATCTCGCAGGTGATGTCACTCAAAGCAGCGGTTGTATCTCCAGTGACCTCCGACACCGGATCTCTCCCTCTTAATCCACCCCTGGCCCGTCGACAACAAGCTTATGACCTCACACTCACAGTGAGCTCGAGCTCAAACACAACACAGGGAGTTGACCGCAAGCTTGAACAATCACAGTGATTTGGTGTCTCTCCTTCACGTCCTCTATGCAATATTGCCGTGAGTTGGGGGTTCATCTCGGGAGTTGTTTGCCGCTAGTTATTAAAAAGCGGCTCAAATCTATCAAGATCGAGATCGAGAGAGAGAGAGAGCCCGCGCGTCAATGCTAGTGTTGTGGGCGGTGGTTTGTCACCACTGGCCACAATCACCTTCTCCGGTCTGTACCTTTAAAAAGAAACCTTTAACCACAGAAAATGTTGGCAAATGATTCAAGTCTGTATCATTCCTGATGTGCAGATCCTTCTTTTGTTCGTGAAGATCTCATTTTGTTTTATTTGCTAGTTCTTTACTTTTTGTGTCGGCCAATGAAAAAGGCTCTTTCATTGGCCGACACAAAAAGAATTTTCAGCTACGAGTTTTTTCATTTGATTTGACTTCATAATCACAGGCAAATATAACAATTATTTTGTTGTGCCCTAATCTAGTGCTGGTTGAGTCAAGCATAGACCGTAAAACTTCTATTACATGAAATGGATCAATATGAGTTAATGAGGTCGAATGGATGCAAGCTCATTTATGACCAACCCAAATCTGACCGAAACCTACCCATTTGTTCCATCTACCTAATTTTAGCTTTAAGATTACTCGGGGGGTACCAAGCCGCGATGAGTGAATAGTTTAAAGATGATTCAGCAATTTTTCACGATATAGCAAAAACCGCCTTGAGATGCTTGAGAAAAGGCTGAAGACCGCAGAGTTCAATCCAATGAAATGGCGTATGTAAATACCACAATAAGAATAAACCGGTCATTTAGACTCAAAATGTCGTCCAACTGTTGGCAAATATGTACAGTGTCGCTAAATAAATAATTCATGTCCCTAAAGAAAGATTGAAGTGCACACAATGACTGCGTGCCAATGAACTATTTGTGACCGGATGTATTGCTTTGTAAGAGGATCTTTATAGATTGGCCTTTGGCTTGGCACTAAGCCGTCTCGTGACCGACCTCATGGTTACGAATTCCTCCGCGGCAGAAGGATAGATTCCCACCTGAAACGAAACTTAAGGTGGGCCGCATGGGCGGAGTCGCTCAAATTGGACCAAGTCCACTTAGACATATCAGAGAGTACCGGGTACATGTAAAACATCTGCACACGTCTCCATGTGCCAGGACAGACGTTCTCACCGACCTCTGTAAGTAAGCTCGCATGTTATCTTAATGGTTCCATTACCTGAACACCGCGCAAGATACATTGCTGTAGTCTGGCTTCGTAAACTGCCCATCAAAAATAGTTTTCTAGAAAGAATGGAGGAATAAATGAGCACGCAAAAGTGAAAACAGGAGTGCATTATAGAAATGAAACGGCATCTGTAAAACAGAGCAATATAAAGCTGGCAAAGAATCAAAGATGATGTGGATACAGTACACGAAAGGACAAGAAGTTCTAGGACTTACAGCGAAGCATGTTCCCCCCATAAGAGCAACAGGGGTGAGATTAATCCGATTGGTAACGTCACCAGCGGCCCATGTGTTAGGAACATTTGTGCACTATTACTTCCATCTAGAAGAAGAAAATAAAGTGCGTGATTTTTACAGAACAACTGATAAGGTCAAGCTCAATAGGATGGTAAGCATGAAAGTCAGTCTGTCAGTGAGTACGATTTCCCAATTTCGCGCTTTGCAAATGTTGCGGCTCTTATTATTTGACTTTTATTCAACATGAGAGACTTAAGAACTTTAAAAACACAAATACAGAGAGAATCGTGTACAATACTTCAAGACCAAAACATCTTCCATCTTCAAATTTTTGAAGAAAAAGTCACACATAGAAGTTAGAAGTAGAAGAAAATCCCTACCAAATGGTAGATGTCATTCATGTAGAAGTCAGGCCAATATGCTATTTCACTACTCATTGAATAGTATCAACATATACCAATGTAATTAATCTTGCAACCCAAGTCCTTAATAATCCAAAAGATTGTATGAAACCAAACTAGAATTGATATATTAAAAAGCTAAAATAGCACAGAAAAGAGAGAAGCAATCAAAAGCCTACTTAACATGGTAATAATGGCTTATCCAAGAACATGGATAGACGTGACTGAGGAGAAGCCATGTGTTCCTGCTCATTACAATTTAACCCCTAGATATTTATAATAGGCCCAGTGTTCATGCTCATCATAACTAGTTTAACCTTCATTGCAACACAAAACAGCAGAAAAGAAGCATTAAAAGATCTAACAACCTTCACAGCACCCACGCATCAGTTTCAATGCCCACAGAAGCCAAATTCAACCTCTTTGTATTGAGAGTTCCACCTGCGAACATCAAATGAAGACAGCCATCAATTATTCTCTCCCATGAACAACTTTCCTGTGGAACTACCAATTCACCTCTTCTACATTTTATTTTTTCAAGCTGGATTTAATCTCACTTCCGATCAAGTCACTTCTGGCACAAACCATTAGGAAATGACAGGGCAACGTGACCAGCAAGTGTTTCTCTGACTGAAATCCAACAAATTGACCTAATTACAATCTAAAAGTGAAATCAAAGTTAACTGAATTGATTAATGGCTAACATGAAACTATGGCCGAAGTGAGATGTCTACAAAAGCAGTTCATCTTGGACACACCCAATCAGTTAAATTGCATGAAACTAATCAACTGGGTAAATCTTAACAAATTCTAATCTCATTTCTTTTGCTGATTTCACTACCAAGCAAGTAAAACAGTGAAGACCTTGAATCAGTGACTATATCACCAATCAGTTAAATTGCATGTAATTAATCAACTGTAGCAAATCTTAACAAATTTTAGAACCGACTTCTTTTGCTGGGCAAAAGTACACCTCAAGTGCCAAAACTTGTGTACGGCGTGCACTTTGGTGCTAAAACTTTCAAATCGTTCACTTAAGTACCAATTTTGGAGAAAAGCGTGCATTTCAGTGCCAAGTCCGATCAGAAACATCGGTGGCATGCCGGAAAGTCTACGTGGATTTTTTACATTAAAAACTTCGGCTAACGTGGCTTGCCGGAGGCTGAGTCAGCAATTTGAAGATGAAAACGACGTCATTCATTTTGCTTTGCCCATAAACTCCTAAATCCCCAATTGAACCCCAAATCGAAAACCCTAACTAGCTGGTCCCCAAAGCAGAGGAAGAATGTGAACAATGAAATCAGTTTCGGTTCGTCGAGCCGCTCGAAATTCGACGACTATTTCTTCCGATCCCCTCGTCATATCACTCTTGTAAAAACATTCGAAAGGTTTGTGTTCGGCACCCATTTTCTTGTCTGCGATGGTTTTTGCTAACTGATGTTCATTTTCTTTCCTTTATGATCAGAAAACAAGTGATTTGTCATATTTTCTTTGTTTTCTTATGTCTACATAAGCTTAAAAATCGTAAAATAGCCCATACTTCAAAATGGAGAGAAGGAGCTTCAGTAGCAGCTCAAATTCGTTTCGAACAATTGAAGAAGATGGTGAGGTTTACTGTTTTTGTGGGTTACCTAGTCCAAGAAGAACATCTTGGACTCAATTGAATCTAGGGAGAAGATTCCATGGATGTGGCAGGTATAGAGAGGGATCCAAGTGCAAATATTTCAAATAGGTAGATCAAAAGTTATCCGGCCGAGCCACAGAGGTGATATTGGAGCTTCTTGAAAAACGACATGAACCTCCACCTACATTCATGGACGAGGAGTTGGACAATGTCGATTCAAGGGAAGCTGAGATGAAGGCTGTAAAATCTGTGATCAATAAAATGAAGAAAAAAGTGTCAATGCTGAAAAGACAAAGAAAGCATCATCGAGCGTTAATTGTGTTTTTGTTCTATTGTGTAGCTTATTTAATAGTAAAGTGTAAGGTGTGTGATGAAAGAAAGTTTCTTAGTCTACCATAGGTGAAGATTACTTGGACATATACTTGCATTGGATAATGTATAAGTAAGGGACGATTTTTGTATGGATGAAGACGTTATTATGGTATTTTGTTGGAAATGGAAGGTTGTAATGCTTTTGCTCAGTTCGGACTATCTATATATTATAATGTAGTGTAATATTTGCTCAATTCTTGGACTATCTATGTATTGACAATCTCTATTCGCTTAGTCATTTAATAAAGGTTTGCTGCAAATGTTGGTATGCTACAAAAGGCTACTAGTTTGCTACTCAGCTGCTTTACTGGTTTACTGCATTTGCAAACCAGGAAATGTTGGTGATTGACTTGTTAGAATTGTAATTGAGTTGGTGATTTGCTACAAATCCCAATTCCCATTGTTATTATTTAAGTGCCATAATTTGCAAATGATGATCACTTAAGTACCAGTCGAGGGTAAAAAGTGATCAATTAAGTTTCAAATTATCTCTAAAAGAGATCACTTTAGTGCTAAGTTATTGTTAAAGTGATTACTTAAGTGCCAAGTTGTTGTTAAAGTGATCACTTCAGTGCTAACTTGTCATGAAAATGTTCACTTAACTTAAGCATATCATCAAAACTTGCAATACCAATTCGTGCACCAGCAACTTGCCGATGTAACCTGACTTGCAATATCTTACCTTAATGCATCAGCAACTACAATTACTATTGTGCACCAGCAACTTAGATCATAGGAATTGACAAGTATGCATAGCAAGAATGCATTGACAAGTGCACCGGTAAGAATGCACAACAAGTTGCTGGTGCATTCACAAATATGCACCATAAAGTAGCTGGTGCCCTAGTGCACCAAAACAGTATGCATTCATAATTGACAACAATAGAATTTACAATATTAACAGAATTCACAGTATGCATTCACAGTTATGGTGCATTCTCTGTTGACAACAACAGTGGCAAGCACAGCCACCATAGCAATATAAATAGGAAAGCAAAATGGCAAAATTTCACATTGCTCCACTAACATAGTTTTACATAAATTGAATTAACAACCATGTCCTTGCTAGCAAATGTCCAACACACAGACAATTGTGCTTCCCACAAACTAAAACTAACTTATGAAGTCCCCTCCGAACAAATACAACATTGACAACCCCAGCTCCTTTTCCTTTCTATGGCTTTTTAACTTGGTTCATAAGTCTAGCACTCTTTCTAGCAGGTTGTGGTTCTTCAAGTGGTCTTTCGAGGCTTGATTGAGGTAAAACCCTTGCTGGTCTCTTTCTTGGTTGTTGTTTCTTAGCTGCAACTGTTGTCTTCTTCTTTGTCAATCTCTTTTTTGGTGCAGCTATTGACTATTGGGTTGGGTTACCTTCAAAGATAAGCATCTATGAGCTTCTCCCAGGCTACAACAATATAAAAGCATAAGAAAATGGGCTTTACAATTGCAAATGCCGTAAATTAAGTGCACAATTCCTATCAAACTTACATGCAATATAGTCATTCCAGTACGTTCGTCCTGGAATAGGCTATAACCATATTCCCTCAACCTCTTACCAAGAGCCCCTCTTGTTCGTCGTGGAAGTGATGGCGGTGGTAGTGGCCGCTGTGTAGCGAGTTCTGTTAGCCCTTGAGGAAATGGTGGCAGCGGCGGCTGTGCAACAAGATCTGCTGGTCCTTCAGGTAGTGGTGGTGGTTGGGCAGCATGCTCTGCTCTTGCCCTTCTTCTAACCTGCAGTTCAAAAGAAGATTAGACTACTGGCCATAAAACAAGAAAAACTGACAACGTGTAACTTACTGGATATTTTCTCCTTTGTTCAACAGTAGACTCAGTATGCTCTTCATCTGGTTGCACAACATGCCCTATTGTTGGCATTTCAATTGGCTGTGAAACATGTCCTTCTGTTGACACTTCAGATGGTGGTGGTGGTGGCGGTGGTGGCTGTACAGCAAGTTCTACGGGCCCTTCAGGTGGTGGTGGTGGCGGCGGTGGCTGGGTAGCATGCCCTGGTCTTATCTTTCTTCTCACCTGAAGTATGGAAATAAGGTTAGACAAGTAGCCATAAAACAAGATAAACAAACAAGCAATATACAACTTACTGGATATTTTCTCCTTGGTTGTTGAACAGTAGACCCGATACACTCTTCTGTTAGCCCTTATGGTAGCTGTACAGCATGCCTTTCTATTATATATCTCCTCAGCTGAAGTGTGGAAACGGGTTTATATCCCTCACGAATGAAACATGCGACGACGTCCTTACATCGAGGAAAATGGTTCCTTCGTTTCCACCTTCGTAGTCCCACTCGTCGGTGCCAATCAAAAAATCCCCACGATAGCAGACAATGACAGCAACAAGATTTTTATCCATGCCTGCACCAAAGATAAAAAAAAAAGTCAATAAATATATCGGCTTTTGGGATTACAATACAAAAGGTACAACAAATTCACATAGAGGTCCCCACAAGCCAACTTTTGATTAAAGAGTCATTTTTGTTGGGTAGTGACCACAAACTAATAGGAAAAACAATGCACAGATGCACAATGCTTTACACGAATGAATTTGAGGTCCTCGTCGCATTAATTTCATTATTTCCTACCAAATAAAAAATAGCGTTTCAATCTGCAAAGGCATCCAAGGTCGTCATTAAACAAGTGGACCAAAAGGATCCAAACACATCAACTTCTCAAAAGGGACCGAAGGGACTGGAAGGCATTCTCTTCCTTTATCAAGAAACCAAAGTCAGAAGTTCTGATTAAACAAGTAGACATCCTCAACGCATCAACTTTGAGTTTTAATTTTACCATACAACTACTAATTTTTCCCTATAAACCCTAATGTCCTCGTCGAAGCCCTAATTTTCCCGTTGAAGCCCTAACTTTCAAATTATGATAAAAGATGCATACCTGGCAAAGGTATGATGGTGGTGAGCGACGGCAGCAACCGAGTGATGGCGGTGACCGAGCGAGCGACGACGACGACTCCACCACTGACGACGTGATTCGATTTTCCACAGCGGACCCACTCCTTCTCACGAGAGGGGGTAAAGTGGGAAGGAGAGATGTCGTTTGTGTTATGATTTACACAAATGACATCGTTTTTTATTTGAAGAAAATACTTGGCCACGTTCAATTTCCACCGTGGCATCAGCTTCTCAAAATGTGCCACATAAGCTAATAAAATAAATTATAAAATCCACGTAATTCATTTGGCCGAATTGGTACTAAAGTACACGCTTTTCTCCGAACTTGGCACTTAAGTGAACGATTTGAAATTTTTGACACCAAAGTGCACGCCGTACACAGATTTTGGCACTTGGGGTGTGCTTTTGCCCTTTTGCTGATTGCACTACTACGGAAAACAAAATATTAAGATATTGAATCAATAACTATGTAACCATCAGTAAATTGCAGTAATTAATCAACTGGAGCAAATCTTAACAAATTTCTAAACTTACTTCCTTTGCTGATTTCACTACCAAGAAGTAAACCTGAATTAGTAACTGTCACCAATAAAATGCTTGACACGCACTTAACAAAAGCATCGTATTCGGGTTATATTACGGCAGCTTAGGGTCTGGTGATTAGTCCAAGAAGTAAAAACTGCAAAATTTAAACACATGCCATATGTATGAGACAACTCTATGCTACAGAAGAGAAGCAATTTTCATATAAATTTTGGGAAACAAAGTCATCATGATGTTGCAGTTCATGTTGGAATTAGAATAAATGGGAGACTTCCTCCTATTTAAAATTTAATATAAATATGTTTGCCACTTCCAACTTGGCAATGAGCATGGGTATCAATGTACCAATTTAGTGTGATAGTCCCAAAATTACTGAGCGGAAACCAGACTCCGGTGTTGTGCATACTGTAACTTCCGATATGGGAAACGGAAATCCTCAGGGCACAGATCACAACAGTTGACCACTATATTATAAGTTGGTAATATCTAACACATGAAACTAGTAAAAATAAATGGGGAAGAAAAAAATACTGGCTCAGAATAGTAGCCCCTACACACCTAACACAACGAGAATCACATTTAATGCTTAAAAATAACAGAACCCAAAAATAAAAGAACCATTGTTACCTCTCTAATGAGTTGCTTATCATTGTACTGATGAGAAAGGGCTAGACTAAAAAATCCCAAACAGACCCGTGACTCCATGGTCCAAACTCGAGGACTCAGTCCCAAATCCAATGACTCGATGTCCGAACCCGAGTCATGGGTTTGATCCAAGTGCAACATTGCAATGAATAAGGCCCTACTAAGCGCATTTCCCATGCACATAACATTTTTCATTTATTTTGTAAATAAATACATCAGGTGAAAGTCCTTACTGACTAATTTTTTATATTCTGGAACGGTCAGTTTTCCAACCCAGTAAGGTCTCTTTCGGGAAAAGGCATCCGGTTTCTCACTTTAAACTTGTTGTAATTCATTTTTTCATGCTTTTAGATTGTGCATTTCATGCATTGCATGCCCTTTGTCATATTATGCATCATTTTGTAATCATCCATTTGATTGGAATGAAAGCAGCTTTTAAACTAAGATAGAGATGGTATCCCCTAGAGTCCCCAAGGCGTTTGCACATGAGAGGAAGGCCATTTGGCATCACAACGCCAATTGTTTTGATGGATTCCACGCACCCCACTTTGTGCATAGAAGGGAGATTATTGGACTCAATCTCATCCAAAATGAGATTTGCTATTATACAAGGTGTGCATGTGATTTGGAGATCAAGCATGGAGTTGAGAGGATCCACGAGTGGTGTATCAAGATGAGAAAGCGACATCATGTGACGAAAATCGCTCCCAAGCACTTGCTGCCAAAGAAGAAGAAGCAACCCACTACCAAGGTTGAGGTGGAACACACAAGGATCGAGTCTTCGCCCAATGTTATCCTAATCTCGTTCGACGAGGAGGACAATTGTAGCATCCCATGGCGCCATCTCTTCTACGTTAATCGCGATCTGCTTCAATCTGTTATTACCTGTAATATAGAAGGCGCATGCAAAAGTCTATAAATCAAACAAGCAAGGCTATCAGACAAGTGCATACATTAGGATAAGCACACCTAAAGGGTACGGCTTCTAAGAGTTCACTACTGTTTACAATAGATAACATAATTAGTTAGCCAAGTGGGAAATTACCTACTTTATAAAAAAAAATAGCGTTCAAGCACATTAATCCTTTAAAACTAAAGAGTACCCTAGGAGGATTCAAAAGGGCACTACTAATTCCGAATACTATTCACTATCTCCTTTGGCATGCTTCGACTTCGCCACTATCATCTTGAGTCACGAAAACCTAGGTATCTAAAAAAAGATTCAACAATAGGAGTGAGCTAAAGCTCAACAAGAAAAAAATGTAGTCAAACTACTAAGCTATCCATCTAACATTCATTCAAGCATAATCCTACAAGAAACATATCAAGGCACACAACGAATACCACCACAAGAGACACCAAAGAAAGTTTACAGCTAACGAGTTACCAACCAACCCAATGTTCCTTGATACAAAGTTACTCTTTCTTATCATGAGCCTCCACATAACCCCAACATTGACCTCAGCTAGATCAAGTATGCCTTCCATTGGCTGCCGATTCCATTATATTTGAGTCTCACATCTAGCCAAACCCCAACATAATAGACAATCCATCACTTCTAGTTGCATTCCATTAACCACGAAACGATAGTTCGACAACCAAGTAAGATAAGCAAACCCAAAAATCCTCACATAATCCCACTATATTAGGCCAAGCAACACCTACACTTGCACTTCAATCCATATTGATTCAACGTCAAATAACATAGTCAAACTACACACTCTAAAGATCGTGGATCTTTTCCCAACCTCATAGCCGAACCAGTCCTATAGGATCTAGCTTCAATTTAGCAAACAACAATAATAATTAGGCCAATCAACTCATAGGTTCTGTATGCCCTAACCTAGCCAATAAAACTTAAACTCTCCGAGTCAACCTGCGATTCACAAATCACAAGAATTGGTCCCTCCAAAGTACATGGCCAAACTACCCTCTACAACCCAACTTCGATTCATCACAATCCGGTGAGAAACAAGATGATCAACCCTTGTATTATACTTACCAAAGACCCCCAGATGCCAACACAAGCAATTGATCGCACATGCATTATTATTTTTTCCCAACATCCTATCAAATCTAGCTATCAGCATATCCATTTTCAATTTCAGCAAATTGTGCCAGAACAAGCGACAAATGGGCAAATTAATGATAAGAGTAGATAAACACCTGTCTCAAGGTTGCACACAAAGAAACAGAACTCGGTTCCACTTCCGGATGATCTCTAACCAACCACTCTTTCTCGGCGGTGTCACACGAGAAGGACCAAGGGGAATAGAGAGACGGGCGATGTCAAAGGCAACCAAGGCAAGCTACAGTAGCTAGGGATCTCAAGGATTGCTACCATTGAGCCATGGAGCTACCGGCCAAGAGAGAGAAAAGAGAAAATGAGAGAGAGCTCCTGAGGGGGTTCTTTCAAATGAGAGGAGAGAGAATGAGAGGGTTTATATAGAGGTTAGAGGTGAATTTTTTTGGGGGGGTGGAGGGCTGATCCAAAAGCTTCGCGGTTCAATCGTGAATCAACTCCGACGCAAACTATTCTTTCAAAGATCAAAATAGTTTTTGACAAATAACAGTCCATCGAATTTAGTTGTATCGCAAACATCCTTACCAAAGTCCAATAATCCACCACTCTATATACTAATAATTCCCTCGAAAATTATAAACTTCAATAATCGAAACTCGATGTTGACTAATCTTGCTTAAGAAAATCATGCCATCACAACAATCCCTTTGGCCCACTAATTAGAGCCTCTCTATTTTACCCAAATTGGTGGAGATATCATCTGATGAGGATTTGGACCTGATTTGTCTATTTGAAAGAATTCATGAACTGTCCCACTTCTCTGGCTCTGGGGCATCTCTAGATTATTAGAATTACATAGCAATGATCAGTTTTTCACTTTTTAGCTATCATGTATGGGATTCCCTTCTTTGGGATCATCAACTATCCTATCTACCTTGCTATGATTGTATGAGGGATCTTTTAAAATGTATTCATTTCATTTGACTCTTTTTACTGTGTTTATGTCAATGGGATGTAATAGTGACTTTCATTTTAATCATCTAATGATTCTTGTCATTTGCATAGTTCTTTTGAATGAAATCTGGTCTAGAAATCCCATTTGACTTTTTTTTTTTCAAATAAGAGATCCTAACCCTTATTTCACCAAAAAGAAGTATGAAATTGAATTAGCTTATATGCATTACATTTGCATCGACATAGTATTCATTTAGCATTATAACTCATGACGATTGATTTAGGGCACTTTTTGTATATTATATAGACTCAATGGGAAAATTAGACATCAAAGTCATTCATGTCCCTCACAAGGAGCTATTGGAGTGGTGGGACCATTTGAGTGACATCAACTAGGTTTATGTCAAGGAGAGATTGTGGTGTCTTGTGGATCTCATGAAAGTGAATTATCAGCCCTTGCTCATACAAGCATTAGCACAATATTAGGATGCAAATACGATGACATTCAATTTCAAAGACTTGGAATTTACACCCACTTTAGAGGAGTACACCACCATCGTCAAATTGGAATTCAAGGATCAAGTGGTGTAACCCCCTTTGGGGCTTTATCCATCCCTCCTTCTAGCAAAATTCCTATGCCTTAAGCACATCAAAATCAAGGAAATTTTCAAAGCCAATTCTGGTTGGTTTCCATTTTCCTTCTTATTCGATAACTATTCCTACATTCCCATCGAAGCTAGACATAGACTGGTAGGATATTCACTCTAGTTTTCTTTAGGTTTGTCTCGTTTCCTACCTCTAAAACCACATTCAATCCTCTTATAGTCTTTATAGCTCAATAATCGTGCTATCAATAAAATTAGTCGTACATGATCCTTGCTAAGACTTTTCTTTCCCTTAATTGCTTCAAGTTGGGTATATTCCAAGCTTCTAACATTCTTCTCCACAAGTGGATCACTTCCCATGTTAAGGACTTCAAACTTCACGTCAACTACTACAAAATTAACCAACATGTTCATCCTATCAGATCCTTCCTAAAATGTCAAGTACTTATTCCAATTCACTCTTTCAAAGATTGGTCGAAGTTTTTTAGGGATCTAAAGTCAAAACAAATCAGATGGCAGTTAAACTAGCTAAGAATACTAGAGACCTGGATTACTTGCAATGAAAGAGAAAAGGAACGGACAATCTTTTTTTAAAGGCTACTTTTTTCAGGAAACAAAAAGAGAAACAAGATCATTTTTAAAAAAAACAAGTTCGACATAACCCATAGACATTGGAACCATGGGCGACCACCGTCAACCGATTTGATCACCAGATACCGACCGACAGGCGGGCAACCGAAAGAAAGAACGAGCAATTTGCTTGAAGGTGAATATACAGTGTCACCTAGAACCAGTAATATCCATAGATGTTAACCATCAATTAAGAGACTAGTTGCACTCTCTATTCATGTAAGGAGGAAAATATAGCCCTAAAGTCTTATTGGCTATCAGCTACAAATTATCCAAAATCTACAAAACAAGGATAAAGCAGAAGGTAGCTGTCACGCCCCAAACCCTATGAGCTCACAATATCCCACCTATGGTCAATGAGATTGCGATATCCCAGGAACTAGTCGCCGACCCAAATCAATTGCTCAAAAACAAACGTTAGCAGAAGTAAATCAACCATCTTGTATCTCATAAAAAGATAAGAGATAGAAGAGAGATACAGAATACAACAACAGAACAACAACTTCATTATATAAACATAGCATTTATTGTCGCGATCCTCCCTCGCAGGAGATGGACTAATGGATTGCTGAGCCCCTTTTGATCGAGGCTTAGCACAGGCCCTTCCAGGCCCATACCAAATCTCATCAAAGAGAATTTAAAGTCGATGTCGACCTTAGTGTGGTCAAGTGATATGTGATCAGTGTACATGCCATCAAAGTCGCCACCAATTTTTTTTTTTTGTAGGGTATAATCGGAAACCCTATTGAGCAATTGGGAGAGATCGTTCGATTCCGCGATAACTAGAGAAATGGGTTCGATGACTTAGTTACGTCGATTCGTTGATTGACGCCCTCTTGGTATGAGTGATTTCCTAATCTATAGAATTCATGCAAACATTTTTTTGGGTGAAGTAAATCCTAAAAATCTAAAGGGTTTATGCATGTGGGATTATCTATCCTATCAATCACAATCACAATCATTAAAATAAGTGCACAGTCAATGAATCAAGGATGTGCAGATAAATCGCATCAAATCGTCACTTAATTGGCCACATGGTAAGCCTAGTAGAGCTCTTAAAGCTTAGAGAATACACTAATTAAGTTCATGGGTGATTCGAAAAAACTTGGGTCAAACTGACTAGAGAGGCAAAATAGTCATTTTCAAAGGTTTGGGAAATCAAAATTGTACAAAATAGATCAGACCAGTCATTTTCTTTTTTTTTTTTACAATCTTTGAGAATTTTTCTGATATTTTCTAGAATTTTTTTATGATTTTCTCCTTTTTTATTTTTTAATTTATTTTCCAAATTTTAGTTATTTTTTATTAATTTATTATTATTTTTTTATTTAATTTTTCGAATCGGGTTGGGTTGGCCCGATCACAAACCCAAGAACCGTGCCCAAACTCACTCGGGTTTAAATCAAGTTAAAAAATGACACAGTTTTGATTTTTTGTAATTTTTATATTTTCCTAATTTTTTATCCTTTTTTGAGAATTTTTTTTATTTATTATACGGATCAGGTCGGGTTGACCCGGCCCACTGACCTAAACCTGACCCAAATTCAAATGGACCAACCCAGAGCAAAAACGACGCAATTTTAGGGTTTTATTTGAATTTTTGGATTATTTGAATTTTTTATTTCGTTTTCTATTTTTCCGCTCAAATTAATCCTACAGCTCGAGAATGCAACACATGGCAAATATTTGACGGTCCGATTAAAAAAAGATTTTTTTATTTTTTTGAAAACGATTTTATTATCTGGGAAACGATTTTTATTTCTGAAGATGATTTTTTAATTCCTAAAAAGGCACGATCTTGACATGTGCCATAATATCCACGTCAGATCCAAAAAGGATTTTTATTTTCGAAAAAATAATTTTATCAAAAAATGCATTACTTTTTTTAAATGGATTATCTCTTTTCGAAAATTGATTTTTTTAACCCCTCAAAATTTCGAGATTTTGACACGTGTTGCAAAAGATGCCGTTGGATCAAACTTTTTATTATATTTTCAAAAATCCAATTCTTAACCTGAGAGAAAAGATTTTTATTTTTTCTTTCAAAAATGATTTTTATTCCCAAAAGTTCCCAGGATTTTAACACGTATCTCAAGCATAGCTGTCGAATCAAACTTCTATTTTTTTTACTCATGGACCATCCCCAGCTGACGTGGCTACCACGCGACGCCTCAACATCCCAACGAAGGAGGTGACCGGGATATGTCCAATCTCTAGCGAGTTAAAGCTCGCTGGCGATCAAAAGTCGAGCCAAAACGCACGTAAAACTCTTCGATTTTGAATATAATCCAAACCTCAACGCTCCTAGGCTAAAGAACTGGTCTAAAATTCCTAAACTAACATCGGCCGATCTATCTCCGGTGGCGAAATCAAAACTTAAAAACTAGGCATGCAAAGCTCAAGAAAATAGATGAACAAGCATCCATGAGAGTCAAGGAGACTTACCTGGTGTCTCGCAAGGATTGGTTTCAAGCGAAACGAGCACAATAGCTCGAAATAGGTCCAAGGGTTTTGGGGTCAACTCGGCAATTTTTATGCAACAAAAACGAAAAACGAGACGATGCGCATGCTTAGTGAGGTACAAGGAGTAGTATAAACTAAAAATCATGAAGAATGATCATCTCTACAGAGATCCTCCATTGACGAACCTCCAAGAGCTTGGTAATGGTGCTCACGTTTTTCGAGGATGTGGAGCTCCGTCGCTAGGTCGAGGTTGTTCCTCGGACTCTCCAGAAGACCCTGGAACGAATGGCAAGCTTTGGTTTTGTCTGGAATGGTGTGACCAAACTTCCAACCTTCTCCTGAGCTCGGCTTCAATGGAGAACATCTGCGAGTTCTCCTTCTTCCTCTTGTCTGCTCTCTCTACGATTCCCTCAATATGTTGTAACTTTCTGTCTACTGTAACCGTCCAACATTACCCAAAACCCCTCCTTTTAGATGTAAAAAAAATGAGAGAATCTATTAGACCTCTCTCCCAAAATCTGTTCACGAGTGAGAGAGGTCTCAACACTCTCTGCAAATTGGGATGATCAATCGGATTGACTGGGTCGAGTCCACCCAACCCAATTTGACCCGGTTTCATATTTTCCTCGAAATAGGCACTCAAATGTCGACAAAACACAAAAGCAACTCGAAAATCAGATTCTATGACATGAATAACATTTAGGAACCAAAATTAGGGGTTTATTTAATTCGATTGATAAAATCCCCTCAATTAAAGTTTGACCCAGGGATCCATTTTGCAAAAATCAAGCCTTAGATGGCCTTTTTGCAAAAAATAATAATAATAATAATGCAACGAGTGGATTCAAAAGGCCAAAAGATAGAGGGTGACGTGCCTTGATTTTTTATTTAGTCCCCAGAAAATTTTTAATTGAATTTTTAAGTGTTTTAGGGACTAATTTGCAAAATCAAAATTGCATTTTTGGGCTTATTTCGCGAAATATGATAATTCCATGAACTTTTGGACTGGAATATAATTTTGAAAAATAGAGGAGACTTTAATGACTCCAAAAAATCAAAAATGAAAAATTATAGGGCTGAAATGAAATTTCTCGATTTTTTGATCATTAATCCAAAAATGCGATTAACTACGAAAACCACAATTTCGAATTAATTTTTTCAAATTTTCTTCATAAAAAATCAATGTAAAATTAAAATGAAAATACTTACTATTTTTTTTTTTGTATTTTCTTGGCCTCAAATGCTATTTTTTGTGAATTTCAAGTATTTTTCTATTTTTTTTAAATCATAAAAAATGTGAAAAATATGAAAATTTATTTTTTTTTATTTAAAAAATGGTTCCTCAGGCTTGGCCAAGGCTGCCAAATTTTATTTTTCAATTTTTCTCTTTTTTTCTTATTTTCTATTAATTTTTTAATAATAAAATGTTGAAAAAAACTAAAAATATGAAAAATCATTTTTTGATCAAAATTGGTTTCCTAGGCTTGACCAAGGTCCCCAAATTTTATTTTTCAATTTTATGAATTTTGATAGATTTTTTAAAAGTTTCTAAAAATAAAACTAACTAAAAATCAGGCATCAACATTTACAAACAAAAGAACAGTATACAAGCCCTTCCCAAGGCAACCACATATATCAAAAAGGATCAGTGGTTGACTATCCTAACTCTCCTGTGAAAAGAACACACTAAAAAGGGGAAATAGGGGCAATGAGGCTAATCATCTATGCCACTATCGTCGGACGACGGAATCGATTCCAGGTCTGACTCCATTGGCTCCTCCTGAGGGTTAGAGTCCATCAACTCCTCCATAAGGTTCAACTCTATCTTGGACTTAGAATCTTTAAGGCAGTTGTTTAGACTAATCACTACTCCATTAAAGGGAACAACAACCATGGGGTCCCACTTGCCCACTCCCTCATAAGGGGTGCCAAAACCCACGTCCATGCCATGAAGGTGTGAGGCTTCAAAAACACTTCCCCCACGTCTATCAAACTGTACTAGCGTGCCTGAAATGCACTTTATCCTTGCCCACTAGATACTCCATGACCATCAGGTCAATGTCCCTCAGTATCCCAAAACTTGTGATGGGTCATTCATATTCGAGATTTGTGGTCTGAAAGGTTTGGAACAATAACAATGAGAATAAATCTCAATAAGCCCACTCTCTAAGCCTCGCTTAGGATAACACGTATCTCCAGATCACCCTAAATATGCAGTTCTAGATATCCAAACTAACTAATAAATAAATCCAAGTAGGGACCACAACCACAATACTCGCAAAATCAATACATGAAACAGCTAATAAATTTAGACGTGCCCCAAGACTTAAGATCGAACGCATAGCAATCCATAAATGTGTATTATGCACCAAATTCCAAATCACCAATGACTCGTGTAAAAACGCATCAGGTCGACCCGCGTAAAAACGCATTAGGTCTATACCACAACCCGCCTCAAATGCACCAAGGCAGCACACCTTCTTACTCCATCAAGCACTATAGCATCCCACATAAAAACGCATCATGATTCAATTTCCTGCGTCAAAACAGATCAGGGCAGTTCAATTCCCTCGTCAAACCGCATCAGGGGTTGGAATGATTGTTTAAGTATTCTCTACCACACAATGCATTCATTCAACGACACACATGCAAACACTCAAACTCCACACATTCAAATTACAACTGTTGATCATCCTCATGAGCTCGACTAAGCAGAAATTCCACCGTAAATGACCGTTTAAGGTACTACAAAGCTAATTATGGTCATTTACCTTACAATCAACCCAAATTATCTACAAACATCAACATACCAGCCATGAGCACTGCTAAAACGTGATGAACAGTGCTCGAACTCGATGAATAGTGTCCAGAAACACATGAACAGTACCCAGAATGTAAAAAGAACAGTACCTATCTTCAATGAACAGTATCCAAAAATTCATGAACAGTACCCTCATCTTCATGAACAGTGCACAATTTTCCAAATCAGTTCATACTTAATGAAAATCAACCTCAATCAAGCTTAATCATATCCCTAATCTCAACCTAAAAGTAACCCATCATCCTACTTAAAGATTATGGAGTTCGCTTACCAAAAACTAAGCTGGATCAAGCCCAAGCAACTGCGACATAGTAGCAACAACCCGCAATTAGGTCTACGTACTTCAATTCCTACCTAGTCTTTTCTCTTTGGTTAGTCTTTTCGAGAGTAATCCGTTTCTAGTAAGATTTAATTAAAGCGCATCAATGAGATATCTATTTATTTATAAATCTCAAAAATTGATCGAATTTTAGAATGTCATAGTAACCATGTCTCGTATCTATACATATCCATTTTTTCAAACTTTCCATTATTCATTTTCCATCACTTGGAACACATATTTAATTGCAGTAGGAGTTCATCAAAATAAAATGAGAGAACTCCCAAAGTGTAGGGCAAAGCCTCTAGAAACAACTGAGTATGGGAATTTCGAGACTGTTATTCTTTCTTTTCTTTTATTTTCTTTTTTTGAAGTCAAGACTATTATTCGACTGATTGAGAATTAAAGTCATTTATTTTTTTGAATGGTGCAAATTGTAGGCCTTTGATATCGATAATCTAAAATTAGAGGTGGCTGAGCATAACCCACTTTTTATCTCAGATTTATTAGATTAGGTTGTTTATTAGTTACACAAAATATCAAGGGGAAATTATCAAAAGAAAATACCTAAATTTATTATAATTATATCAATTCAGTTCATCCGACTAATTTAAACCAAAGATTGCTAACGTAGACGCCAGCCACCTTACATGGCGCCACCTATGCTAACATGGATAATTTTTATGATTTGTTAATTTAAGGATTTTTTATTTTTTTTCTTTTTATTTTTTACTTTATTAGGTTTTATCATTGTGGTCGGCGAGGCTCGGCCTCACTAGCCATGGGTGAGGCCCAACCTCGCCAAAGGCTACAAGGGGCTAAGCGAGGCATGCTTGACACCAATGGGTGGAAGAAGCGTACCCAATTGAAAGTCTCACATTTGTGCTCACACCCGTGCCTCATTCTCTCAACCCAACCACAACAAGGCACTCTTGGAGTCAACTAGGCCTCTAGCGAGGCCTCGACTTCCGCCAGCCCAACCCTTGCAAGGACCTTGCTTAGAGGTGGCCACGGTTCGGAACCGGGCCGGTTCCGGTTCGGAACCGCCGGTTCCGGTTCCGGACTATCATGAACCGGAACCGGAACCTTGAAGGCGGTTCCGGTTCCGGTTCATGAACCGGCGGTTCGGGCCGGTTCAAGGGCCGGTTCCGGTTCCGGTTTGAACCGGACGGAACCGCCGGTTCGGTTCCGGTTCGGAACCGCCGGTTCGAAACCGGTTCCGAACCGGAACCGAACCGGCGGTTCCGTCCGGTTCAAACCGATTTTCAAATAAAACTCTGAAATAAAAAAATTTTAAATAATGAATTATGAAATAAAAAAGATAAAATTATGAAATAATAAATTTTCAAATACAAATTGTAATCAAATTTATGGATCGGGGAAAAAAAAAGGGAGGGAAGAAAGGGCTTGAACTTAATGAATTATCATTAAGCGCCTACATATCTTCTTGGGGATAGAAGAATCAAAGCCCATGTAGTTCTTTTACCTTTGATAACCCCATACTTACCTCATCATCAATCGTGCTACCCGTGGCGGTGGTACCCGTGCCGGTGATATCTTCGTCATTGAAGAATTCGGATTCGATGTTGCGATCCATTTCTTGTTGTCGATATGCCGCCTTTGTCCAATCATCGACACAAATTTGAACTTCAACTGAATCCGGAGATAATCTCGAACGTCGATCATCCAAAATATTACCTCCAATACTAAATGCTTGTTCAACCGCAACGGTTGAGCAAGGGGTTGCTAAAATCTCTTTTGCAATGTGAGCTAATACTGGAAATTGAGTTGAATGATTATTCCACCACTTTAGAATTTGAAAATCAATGCCATCTGATTGAGGAAACTCAAATTCAGTAGTTAAATAAATTTCTATTTCAGAAATATTTCCCATTATTCCCTTTTGTCTTTTTTGTCTATTTATTAGATTTCTAGACCCTCTACCTAGGTGCTTACCTTGCATGCCACTAACTTGGGAAGAAGTTCCACTATCACCAACTATATTATATCTATTACAAAAATCATTATACAATTCTACTATTATATCTTTAACTTCTTTTTCTATATCTCTAATATTTACGGTTTCAATCAAATGTAAACACTCATAGTATGAATTCAAATCATCAAGTAAGCCCTCCATTTTCGTACGTGGATCCAAAACACAAGCAACCAAATAGATAATAGGAATTTTGGTATAATATTGCATCCATTTCGTTCGCATTGCTATAATAGTTGGACCTAATTGATTATCGCCTTCATTTTCTTGAAAAATATCAACAATATTTAGACACTCTGTTAAAAATAAATGTGTAGTAGGATAATAAACACCGGATAAAGTATAAGTTGCATTATTAAAAACTTTTAACAAATCTAAAATTCTTTTGCAAATATCCCACTCTTGTGGGTATAAATTACTTTGAGGAACATAATTCGCAAAAAATGTACATAATAATTCTTTATATGAAAAAGATTGATTAAGCAACTCGTATGTAGAATTCCAACGATGTGGAACATCTCTTGGAAATTTTTTTGGTTTTTTTCCATTTTGTTTACAAAATCTACCCCATTCTCTCATAACTTGGGAATGTTTCCATAAATATGTAATTGCTTTTTTTATTGGACGAAGAGCATCTTCAAGAGTTCGTAAACCATCTTGTACGCATAAATTTAAAACATGGCAAGCACATCTAATGTGAAAAAAATTTCCACCAAAAGCGGGTTTACAAATTGTTTCTAACTCGCGAACAGAAGCAGTATTTGATGCGGCATTATCAAAACCAATTGAAAAAATTTTATTAACCAATAAATATTCTTCTAAAACTTGCTTAATTATTCTATAAATATTATGTGCCGTATGCGATTCATCAAAAACTCGAAATGCAATAATTCTTTTTTGAATGTTCCATTCATCGTCTATCCAATGACATGTAATACCCATATAATAATGAGTTTGCCAAGGATCACTCCAAATGTCGCTACCTATATGCACACGTCCATTGAAAAATGCAAAAAAATTTCTCAAATCATCTTTTCCTTTTTTATAAAGTTTAATAATTTGGCGTTTAACCGTATTTCTCGAAACGGGTTTTGCTTGTGGAGTACATGCATTTTGTACAAAAGTATTAAAACCAAATTTTTCACCAAAATTAAACGCTAAATGTTCAACGGCAGTAAATTTAGCAAGTTCTTCCTCATACTTATTTCTATCGTAACGAAATAAATTAGAAGTGTTAGAATCGACAAACTTGGGAATTTGTTGTTGCCTCGTGTCGATCCCGAATTCCGTTGGATGTTTTGACGCCAAATGTCGACGATATGTTCCATAGCCGCTTCTAGTTGTAAACCTGTATACTTTTTTGCAATGGTTACAAATGAGATTGTAGTCGTTACCTTCTAAATGTTGCTTGGTGAAGTGTAGCCATATGATGGATACACTCCCTCGACTCATTTCTTTTGTTGTTGATGCTTCTTCGATATTTGTAGTTGGTTGTAGACTTTCTTGCGTCGGGATGTGCTCGACATTAGGAATAACGTTGATATCATCTTCGTCATCGTATCCCCAATGTGCATACTCACGAGGATCATGAGAATAATTGGATTCTTCGGGAATCATCGGGCTCTTTCCTCTTCCACTAGCCATTTTTTGAGAGAATTGAGCGGAAGAAATTGAGCGAATTTGAGAGAATTTGAGCGAAGTTGAGAGAATTTGAGAGAATTTGAGAAATGAGAGAAATGAGAGAATTTGAGGGAAGTTGCGAGGAAAAATGAAAGGTGAAGATGGATATTTATAATGGTTATGGTTATTTTTTAAATTAAAAAAATTATTTAATAATTATTAAAAAACAAAAAAAAAATTAAACGGCTATATAGCCGTTCAACAGAACGGCTATATAGCCGTTGGTCAACCAAATGGCCATTTTGCCATTTGGTTGACCAAGCAAACGGCTATATTATAGCCGTTTGCAAACGGCTATAATATAGCCGTTTGGGGGCCGGTTCGGAACCGGCCCGGAACCGCCGGTTCCGAACCGCGCGGAACCGCCGGTTTGGGAAAATTACAACTCGGAACCGACCCGTGCCACACGGGCCGGTTCCGGTTCGCATTGAACCGGCCCGTTGACCGGGCCGGTTTCGGGTTTGACCCGGGCCGGTTCCGGGTCGGAACCGGCCCGTGGCCATCTCTAACCTTGCTAGCTACAATGAAAAAAACATAAGAAAGGAAAAAAAAAATCATACATATTACAATTTTTAAAAATTATTTACCTCAGTGTCGATGGCCACATAAAACAGCCAATATCCATGTCGGCAATTTCCAGTTGAAATTGGCCAGATAGACTGAACTAACAAAGATTCAAAATATTTGAGACTAAATTGGCCCAAAAAAAATTAAAACTAAATTAATACAATTACAATAAATTAACAACCTTTTTGGCAATTTTTCTCGGAAAATGATGGCAATAATCCAAGTCTGCATCGTTCCCGATGTGCAGATCTTTCTTTTCTTCGTGACGATCTTATTTCGTTTTATTTGCTAGTTCATTAATTTGTCAACTTTCACGGGAAAAGAAAGTTCTTTCATTGGCCGAAAGAAAAGAATTTTCGTATACCAGGTTTTTCATTTGATTTGACTTTATAATGACAGAAATATATTAATTTTTTGGTTGTAACCAGGTAAAGTGCAGGCTGAGTCAAGCATGCATCGAAAAAGGTCCTATCGCGTGAAATGGACCGATATGAGTTATTAAGGTGAATTCGATCCAAGCTCATTTACGATCCACCCCAATCCAACCTAAATCTACTCGTTTGTCCCATCTACCTAAATTGTAGCATTAAGATCATACTAGAGTAGCAAGCGGCTATGAGAGAATAGTTTAAAGATGATTCTGTATTTTTTTTTACGGTAAAACTGGCTCAAGACGTTTGAGAAAAGGCTGATGGCGGCATAGTTAAATCCAATGAAATGGCATATTTGATGCCTCAAATAAGAATAGTCATTCAGACTCAAAATGTCGTCCAACTTTTAGCAAACATGTACAGTGTTGCTACGTAAATAATTCATGCCATTAAAGAAAGATTGATATCCCAAGAAGCCTTTATTGCATGGAGAAAAATATAGAGCTAGTCCCTACATCGCGATTCACCGTGCCCACAATGACTGCGTGCCAATGAACTATTTGTGACCGGATGTTTTGCTTCGTGAGAGGATCTTTATAGATTGGTCTTAGGCTTGGCACTAAGCCGTCTCGTGGCCGACCTCATGGTTACGAATTCCTCAGCAGCAGAAGGATGGATTCCCACCTGAAACGACAATTAAGGTGAGCCACATGGGCACTCACTCAAATTGGAGTTGCGCGGCCAAGTCAACTATCAGAGACTACCGGGTACATGTAAAACATCTGCACACGTCTCCGTGTACCAGCATAGATGTGCTCACAGACCTCTTTGGGTGAGCGCGCGTTTTATCTTAATGGTTCCATCTCTCTCTCTCTCTCTCTCTCTCTCTCTCTCTCTCTCTCTCTCTCTCATGGGCTAGATGCACAAGTAGATGATGCCCCAGTGAAGTCCAAATCAAAGGTGCACATGGCATCACAACTCGAGTTTCCAAAGTAGGTAGAGAGGAAATAAATCTTACCGTGCTATCGAATTGGGCCTTCGTTGCACCACACTTAAGTGCGACCGCAATGCCCTGAAATGAAAGTACGCATCATGCAAATTGACAAAAGAACAGAACAGGAAGTTTCAATTATGTAGACGAAGCTGGAACTTAGGGTACTCATAGGCTTTTCCCTCAAAATACCCGAGATTCCTGCTACTGATTAGCACCGAAATGAAATTAGCTGTGCAAAGCATTCTGCCAGTTGACATTGCCCAAGATTTTGCCAACAAAAAAACTCTTTGCTCTGTGAAGTTAATAAAGGATTATCTAGACATATACCAGGTATAACATGCACTGTTGTAAAGTACTGTGAGACATTTTATCCCTTACACTATCAATTGCCGACTTTTATTATTTTTGCATAGCACCTCCAAAGGGGCACACTAGAGAATAAGCACCTCCCTATACTGTTCATGCAGTGTTTTGTTGAAGAAAAGGGTACAAGGGAAAAGGTTCATATTATCCAAATTATGTTTTTCCAGGACCAACATCTATTCATGAACGAGTCCCATGCTCCTGATATAGACAGAATATATATATGTGTGTATGTATATATGTATGCATATACTTTCTCCCCTTTCAGGTTTTGCAGCAGCAAGAGTGCTAAGTCAAGTTGACACTCAGCAACTCCAATTTCTTTCATAAAATTCAAGGAGAGATTACTTGGTTCAGCTCATTTTGACAAATGACTGAGTCTGTGACAACAACCAAATAAACCTTATTCAATTAAGTTGGGTGAGCTATATAAGTGGCCTGGGCTATTTGACTCCTTTCATCATATCGCATTTTATTCTATCTCAAGTCTTATTGTCCCATTCTGATAAGTCCTTCATTTTGATAAGCAAAATGATGAGAAGTTAAAAGTTCACCAGTACAGAAAATACGGAATGACCATATGAGAGAACAAAGGATTGAGGTCTCAACTAATAAAGAACAAAATCAGATGCATACCTGCATAATTTCAGGTGCATCTGGCCCACACATGGAAGCACCAAGAACTTTATCCGTCCCTTCGTCAACAATCAGCTTCATGACAGATTTTTCTTGCCGCCTGGAGCCAACAGTTCAAGTTATATACATGTCAGAACACAATAATTGGAAGAAAAAACAAGAAAGCCTCATATATAGTATAATGGTGCAATTATCCATTTTGCAGTAAGACATGTCATGTAATTTGTCCAGCTTTTTGAGTTGAACTTGGCAACACCAATTCACATTGTGATCTTTAAACACAAAAAAAGGTTGGTTCTTTTACCATCAGCGCGTGATGTAGTTAAAACTTGAACCTCAGTCATTCCCGCTATAGCTCTATCTCAATTACCAACAAACTTCTACCAGAAAAATCTAGAATAAGTGGTTAACATCCGAATAAGGACACCATAGTGAGGTAGCTTCATACTATGTAGTAGCTTCAATGACAGCTTCATCAAATGCTAGGTTTTTGTCATAATCCATGGAGTTTATAATTGTTTTATAAAAAGCTGCTTTCCTATATCAAACACGTTGTGCACATAGCATCACACATAATGATGATAATACACACAGCAGACTTGTTTTGTGAACAAGAAATTCAAATGTGACCTCCCAACTATCAACCCATCAGGATGCAAGATTTTAACGACCAGGTCCGTTGGTCTATTCAGACGTTATGAACTAATTTCAACACTCAAATCTCATACCAATACGTACCCAGAGATTGTGTTCTTCATTGGGTTGAATGTAGATGTGAAAACCAAAACTTCTCCATTAGCTTGCTCTATTGCTTGGTCTTCACTGAGTCCAACCACAGATAGAGGGGGTATGCTGTGTGCAATGGAACAGGAAAGCAATAAATTAACATTATCTAATAGGGAGGACTAGTATACTTGTCACTCATCAACAATAAGATATTTTTCCAAGTAGTTATGAGGAAAAGAAATGCAATGGTTGTAGTATTTACAAAGAGCGCTTTCACTTCACATACATTGTACCGAGGTGAATATCCCTAGAAATATTCTCCTAATGAATTCCATATATATGCAGTGGTTGTATTATACAGATAAGAATCACTTTATAGGCAAAAAGGGTGGGAAAGGGCAACCACCTTTGGCAACCCCACTAGGTGCTACCACATAAGTTCTACACTTGCTACAAAATGTTCTGTTTGAGCCACTGGCTACTACTCATTTTGAGTGAGCCCATCACTGCTGCCCCACCACAATGACAGTGAGAGTAGAGCCGGTAAATATTACAAAGTGGCGGCAATGGTCGAACCTACAGTGCAGACAAATCAAGGCTTCTAGAGGCCGAGGAGCGATTGGGCTCACTTTGAGAAAGCCCATTGCTGCCACCCCATCATAATTGTGGCGGAAGTAGAGGTGGGGATATCATACATCATGACACGGTCGAACTTATACCGCAGACAAATTAAAGTTTCTTGAGGCCAGGGAACAACTTGGGGTTTCAAGCCCATGACCAAGGGGGCCCTAAACCACTAACAAGTAATACCTACACCACTCCAACCACCAGGGTCGTTACAATTAGTATCATTATATCAGCAGAACTTTGTGAAAGGAAAAATGTCGCTCAGACTGGATGAATGGTCCTCCAATGAGGAGAGATGGATGGACTAAACTAAGATAATGTTCAATAACAGGAAGGAGAACAAAGATACAGCTCAAAATCTATCAATCAGCGCCTGACAATTGGACAAAGGTGGTTGATACTTGATCAGTAAAGCACGCTTAATCACTTAATCAAAAACCTAGTAAGAAATCTATTCCTTTCCTATTATCTTACAACACTGCTAAACATGAAAGTTCAGCTAACAAGTTAGCAAAACTATGGATAGAGATTTTAGGTGGTATCTTCTAGATTCCCATAACACCTTCACTGGACATCCTAATCAAATTTGCAGTCTTGATGATATTAAATTCTGACAGGAAGAAGTTATTCTGCATACAAAAAGAATTTATTCTGCAACCCAAGTTCTAACATGGGGTATTAATTTCATGGTGCATAAAATGCAAAAGAATACCATGCTTTGTTTGGTACTTATAGCGATGTAGAAAAGGAAGATTAGTGCAGAGGTGGGTCTAAATAGAAGCATATGGTGACTTGTGTGCATGACATTGAATAATTTACATCTTTGCCTAATCAACCACCCTTTTATCCTATTGGGAACAAAAAAAAGAAATAACATCTCTTTTTCATCTGTATTATCTAGAGAACTTTAATTTGATTGTTTAAAGTATACAAACATGCAAACGAACTTGCCAAAAGTCCCATTAATGTTGCTTTACAGCCATAAAGTTCGATCTTTGGCTACATTTTCTTCATATTATCAGTTGAATGGTCTAGATGAGTACCGAAGAGGTATTATTTATATGTAGCAATTCAATTTAGTAATCAATTCCTTTTCTGCACATGGTATATCACTGGTACAACTAAAGCAGAGGATTTTTGTTAGGTAATTTTGATGACACCAAACCTTGAGGTCAATCAACAGTACAGCTTTAACTCATCTGAGCCAACCTGGTATAATTGTTAATCGTCCCACATCCTGGGATTTTGAGGACTCAGGATCTTATTTATAATTTCCACCCTCTAATAGTTTAAGGTTTTCGTTGGATGTCTATCTTGCCTGAGCCAATTTCTAGGGACCCTTCCGATGACTCATCTCACATGTCAATAAATACTCCCTCATCATTCTCTTTCACGTGCCTCAACAACATTGATCCTCATTTCAAATCCCTTAAGTCATTTGACTTCAATAAGTCTTTATATACAGGCTCCCTCCATCTAGCAATTTCAAATCTAGTGGTAAGTAATGACTTATTCTCAATGGACTTATGCTCCACATTTAACTGCCACATTTTTTTTTTATTCACTTGCTACCATGATTTATCACTTCAGAGCCAACTCTCTGGATATTGCATCTTTTTTCTTTCAATTCTACCACTACATTAGAATAGCTGTTCAGTTGCACTACCAGTAATAATTCCTCTAGTAATAGCTAACTGCATCAAACAAAGCTTAAATCGTCTCCGTTCGTTTAGTGTTTTGATTAGCTATCTTCCCAGCCCAACTTCAAGGTCAACATGTAGTCTTACTTCAACGACAGTGTATCTAGAAGGGTGACAGCCACAAAAATCATCAACCTAGAGATTTTGTTCAGTTTCTTGGAATTAGCTACCACAAGTAACTAACACAATTTCAGATACAATGCTAAAAACGTATGTTGATCTCATTGATCCAAAACTGAAGAGGTTGTCACCTGAACACCGCGCAAGGTACATTGCTGTAGTCTGGTTTGGTAGGCTGCCCGCCAAAAACAGTTTTCTGGAAAGAACGGAGAAAAAAATGAGCACGCAAAAGTGAAAAAAGGAGTGGGTTGTAGAAATGAAAAACAATCTGTAAAACAGAGCAATATAAAGCTGGCAAAGATGATGCGGGTATAGTACAAGAAAGGGCAAAAGTTCTAGGACTTACAGCAAAGCACGTTCCCTCCATCAGAGCAACAGGGGTGAGATTAATCCGATTGGTAACATCACCAACGGCCCATATGCTAGGAACATTTGTGCATGAGTACTCATCCACCTGGAAGATGAAACTAAAGCACATGATTTTACTGAACAACTGATAAGGTCAAGCTCAATAGTATGAGAAGCATGAAAGTCAGTCTAACTGTAAGTACAACTTTCAACTACTTTGCAAATGTTGCGACTCTTATTATTTGACTTTCATTCAACATGAGAGATTTTAGAACTTTAAAAATACAAATACACTCATAATCGTGTACAAACTTCAAGACTAAAACATCTTCTTCAATTTTCAAATTTTGAAGATAAAGTCACATGTAGAAGCTAGAAGTAGAAGAAAATCCCTACCAAATGGTCAATGTCATACAAGTTGATAGGTCAGGCCAATATGCTATTTCACTACTCATTGAGTAAGTATCAGCAAATACCAATTCGATTAATCATGCAACCCAAGTCCTTAATAATCCAAAAGACTGCATGAAACCAACCTAGAATTGATATATTAAAAGCTAAAATAGCACAAAAAATGAGAAAAGACATCAAAAGCCTACTTAACAAAGTAACGGCTTATATATGAACATGGATAGATGTGAATGAGGAGAAGCCATGTGTTCCTGCTCATTGAATTTAACCACTTCATATTTATAATAGGCCCAGTGTTCATACTCATCAAAAAAAGTTTATACCTGAACTCGATTGCCAAACAAAACAGCAGAAAAGAAGCATTAAAAGATCTACCAACCTTCACAGCACCCACTGCATCAGTTTCAATGCCCACAGAAGCCAAATTCAACCTCTTTGTATTAGGAATTCGACCTGCAAACAACAAATGAAGACAGCCATAAATTATTCTCCGCCATGAACAACTTTCTGGTGGAACTACCAATTCACCTCAGACATTCTACTTTTAATTTTTCACGCTCGATTTAATCTCACTTCTGAGGATGAAAATCAAAAACTATTAGTAAAAGATGAAGAAGTGAAGGAAAGGTGGGTGAGCTATTTTAACAAGCTTTATAATGGGGAGGGCGATCGAGGCGAGGTGGATCTGGTGGACGCTTCTGATGAGTTAAACAGGAGGTTTGTGCATAGAATTAGAGCACAACAAGTTCAAGATGCTTTAAAGAAGATGAAGACTAGTAAAGCCTTAGGACCAAATGGTGTCCCTATTGAAGTATGGCGATGCTTAGGGAATGTGGCAATAAATTGGTTGACTAAACTGTTTAACAAGATTCTCCAAGCTAATAAGATGCCTAATGAATGGAAGAAGAGTATGATTGTGCCTATCTACAAGAACAAGGGGGATATTCAGAACTGTAGCAACTATAGAGGCATTAAGCTTATGAGCCATACAATGAAATTGTGGGAAAGAGTTATTGCGCATCGTTTAAGAGTAGAAACCAAGATCTCTGTAAATCAATTTGGATTTATGCCAAAAAGATCTACATGGAGGCTATCTTCTTAATACGACAATCGATGGAGAGATATCGAGAAAAGAAGAAGGATCTACATATGGTATTTATTAACCTCGAGAAGGCATATGATAGGGTCCCAAGAAAAGTTTTGTGGTGGATTCTTGAGAAGAAAAAAGTATCATTAAAGTATGTAGAGGCAATCAAGGATATGTATGATGGTGTTACTACATGTGTGAAGGCCTGTGATGGCACATCAAGTTATTTTCCGATCACAGTAGGTTTACATCAAGGTTCGGCTCTGAGTCCTTATCTTTTTGCACTAATTATGGATGAGCTAACAAAAGATATTCAAGATGAGGTGCCGTGGTGTATGCTGTTCGCAGATGATATTGTACTTATTGATGAGACCAAGGCTGGGGTCAGTGCTAAATTAGAATTATGGAGAAACACATTAGAGTCCAAAGGATTTATGTTAAATCGAAGTAAGACGGAATACATGAAGTGTGAGTTCGCCACGACAAGAGGAGATGATCAAGAATCTGTGAATATGCTTGGACAAGAGGTACCTAAGAAAGATGCTTTCAGATATTTGGGATCAATTTTGCAAAAGAGGGGAGAGATTGACGAGGATGTTAGCCATAGAATCAAAGCAGGTTGGATGAAATGGCGCAGTGCATCAGGATTTTTGTATGATCGCAAAATCCCTCTTAGGTTAAAGGGAAAATTTTATAAAACAGCAATAAGACCTGCAATGCTATACGGAGCTGAATGTTGACCGGTACAAAAGCAACATGAGCATAAAATTGGAGTAGTGGAAATGAGAATGTTAAGGTGGATGTGTGGTCATACAAGGATGGATAAGATAAAAAATAACGATATTCGACGAAAAGTTGGAATAGCACCAGTGGAAGAGAAGATGAGAGAATATAGATTGAGATGGTTTGGACATATTCTTCGTAGACCCTTAGATGCTCCGATAAGAACAGAAGTGTGTTACCGAGAAAACGATATGAAGAAAGGACGAGGTCAGCCGAAACTTACTTGGGGGAAGGTAGTAAAACAAGATTTAATAGACTGGGAAATAGATTGGCGTATGGTCTGCCTTAGGACAGAGTGGAGGAAAGCTATCCGCATTGTAGAATGAGAGATTTCCTATGTTCCAGAGTGCCCTGTTTAGTCTTTTCTATTTATTTATATGTTTATTTGTTTATTTATTTATTTATTTATTTATTTATTTATTTATTTTTGGGTAGCCATATTTTTACTTTTATTTTAGTATATTTTAAGCTTTTCGCTTTAGGTTCATCGACCGCCAACCCCAACTGGTTTAGGATAAAGGTGATGTTGATGTTGATTTAATGTCACTTCTGGCAAAAACCAGTAGGAAATGACAGTGCAAAGTGACTAGTTAAGTGGTCCTTTGACTGAAATCCAACAAAGTGTACTAATTACAATCTAAAAGTGAAATCAAAGTTAACTGGCTTGACCAATGCCTAACATGAAACTATGACCGAAGTGAGATGTCTACAAAATCAGCTTACCTTCGACACACCCAATCAGTTAAATTGCATGTAACTAATCAATTGGGCAAATATTAACAAATTTCTAAACTGATTTCTTTTGTTGATTTCACTACCAAGTAAAACAGTGAAGACCTTGAATCAGTGATTATGTCACCAATCAGTTAAATTGCACGTAATTTAATCAACTGGAGCAAATTTTAAAAAATTTTGAAACTGACTTCTCTTGTTGATTGCACTACCACGGAGAGTAAACTATGAAGATATTGAATCAGTAACTATGCAACAATCAGTAAATTAGCATTTAATTAATCAACTGGAGCAAATCTTAACAAATGTCTAAACTGACTTCTTTTGCTGATTCCACTACCAAGAAGTAACCCTGAATTAGTGACTATGTCACCAATAAAATGCTTGGCACATCACTTATCCAAAGCATGGAATTTGGGTTAAATTATGACAGTTTAGGCTTTGGTGATTAGTCCAGGATATAAAAACTGCAAAATGTGAACACATGCCACATGCAGGAGACACCTCTAGCTACAGAAGAGAATCAATTTTTACATAAATTTTGGGAAACATAGTCATCATGATGATGCATACACTGCATACATGCAGATCATGTTTGAATTAGAATAGAAGGGATTTTTCCTCCCATTTAAAATTTAATCTGAGTGTATGGATCAGTTCCAATTTGGCAATGGCCATTGGTATCAATGTAGCAATTTAGTGTAATAGCCCCAAAAGTATTAAGCAGAAACCAGACTCCACTTACAACTATACTCGAACTTCCCATATGTGAAATTGAAATACTAAGGACAGAGGTCACAACAATTGGTCCATCTAACCACTATATTATGAGTTGGAATATCTAACACTTGAAACTAGTACAAAGAAATGGGGAATAAAAAGTATCAGTTCAGAGTAATAGCCCCACGCACCTAATACAATGACAATCACATTTAATGCTTCAAATAACAGAACCCACAAAAATAAAAGAAACATTGTTACTCTCTAATAAGTTGTTTCTCATTGTACTGATGAGAAAAAGGTGCTGATAATAGTTCTCGCCCATAATACGATTCGAATAAGTGAGATCAAACATTAAGCGTATCTCGAATATTAATTACCGGTGGCAAAGAGTACAAGATCAGCATGCAACTCTTCCCCGTGGTCTGTGACAACTTTTATGCCATCATCCGTTTTAATCAACTGCAATTGAAGATTCATCATTTCGGTTAATGAAAGGGAAGACACCACTAGCGGAAGGACTAAAACCTACAGTCAGACAACAACTAGCAAACAAAGCAATCTACAACCTCATGACCTAACAAGCGGGATGAATTACCTCTGTCAAGTTTGTCCTTGGATGCAAATTAATTCCCCTGCCTTCAAGATTTCTTGCAACAACTGCTCTCATTTCGTCGTCAAAACCTCTAAAAATTTGCCAAGTAAGACTATTAGCATAACAAAGTAGCTATCTAGCAAAGGATATTGACAATGACTGGCTAAATGCTAAATATCTTTTTCATCATGTTTACAAGATATAGTAGGCACGATAACTAAAATGGCAGTTTGGTATCACAAGTTTTTCATGGTGTCCAAGTAAACAGTACGGCAAATTTGGTTTGCAAAGTACAATCCCTCATATCCATGACAAAGCTAAACAGCAGAAAATAAGAAAAGAAAACAGCCTGCAATTTATTAGAAGCAAAGTCAGCATTTGAACCTCAGCGGGAGCTCCTTTCTGAAAATCAGATCCACACTGGCACCCAACCCACGCCATATTGAAGCAAATTCTACGGCAATGTACCTGAATAATCAGAGAAAGAACAGTTCCCAACATTTATTATACTAATGACCGAACATCATGGAACAGGAAATTTGAGATATTAGGACAGACCCTCCTCCAAGCACCAAAGCACGCTTTGGTAAGTCCTCCAAACTCAATGCTTCATCAGAGGTTATACCCAACTCCTAGAAAAAGAAAATTGATATGAGAGAAATGTTCCATGATAATGGTGCAGACAATCATACAGATATGTGCGTATTCACAGCTTTGAATTACCAATTCAGTCATCTCCAACTTAAAGTACACATGCAGGATTCATGAAATGCCAAAAGGATATAACCCAGGAAAATAGCATAAATACAAATATATCTTAATACATTCCTGATAAATACCAGGGACTCGATATCAGTACATAACCAAAAATGGCATAGACAATGACACCACAATCTCCACGTGAAAATTCTAAGTTTGGTTGTCTAACAAGGTTAGTTTCACTCAATTTTTTTTGGTAAGGATTAGTTTCACTCATTCTGTCCCATTTATGAGGGAAAAAAAATGTGATTAACCAGTAGGTCACCCAAGCCTGTATTGCTTTCCTAGGGTCAATGAGCCTACATACTCCTATCCACTCCTTGCCAATTAACAAAAAGCTCTAAAAGCCTAAAAGTAAGCAAATGAACGCAAAAGCTTGGGCCAAATGCAGTGGATGACACGATCATTCTTCACCATCAGACTAGAACTTTTTTTCAGCACAAACAGTCCGTTGAACAAGTGATTCTTGCAAAGTGCTTCAGAAGACCAGTTGTTTGGCATATGTACTACAAGATACATGAAGAAAGACAAACTTCTACCTGCCCTGGGATATTAGGACGTTGAGCCCTGCTTCCAGTCGCAATAAGTATGTGCTTTGCAGAGTAGCACAACTTCGTTCCATCTAGCTGTGTCACCTCAACTTCATTGGGACCAACTAGCTTTCCTTCTCCTTCGAATAATTTGACACCAGCATTCGACAACAATCGCTTGTAGATTCCATTTAATCTGGTGATTTCCTCTGTCTGTATATCTCAAAGAACAAATCAATGTCACAGTGAGGCCTAAAACATACAAAATTTTTAAATTGCATAATTGATGATTTATGGAAGGAAACAGAAGAAGGGCAACTAGTAACTAGATCAATCATATTGTTGAATGTATAAAGCTCAAGATGTTCAGATTGGGCACTGTATGATTAATATGTTTAGATATGGCTTTTCTACATGAATATTTAAAGAAAAAGCAACAAAAGAAACCATTGCAGTGTCATGGTAGCAGCCAAAAAAAATACAAATAAACACTAATAGTATATGATATCAAGGTGAACAAGATAACATACTAGTTTTCAACAACAAAAAAGGGATAATATAGTTGTAATAATTGAAACCTAAAAGGCTTCATATAAGCATACTTAAAAAGATTCCTCCACCAAATATCCATGCTTCAAGACGTCAAATTTACAATATCACAGATTAATCTTGCAGAGAGAGAAGAGTTATTTCCATCTGCCCTCTCTTGAGAAACACCATGACAATACTCATAAAACCCTAAAACAATTGCACTACAAAAAACTGATTTTAAAAGTCGACGACTTTCTGCTAAATCAAACATACTCCTGTCGGACTGCTTGACATAAAGTAACGTCACCGACCACAAATCTCAACAAAATCTAATCTAAGGTCTAACTACATAAAGAAACCCCTGAGCTTCATGGATTTTACAATTCTATCTTTAAAGGCCTTCCTTTCAACCATTAACCTCATTGTCAAGTTCAGTTTTTGCCCACCGTAAGTGCTCAGAAGTTTGCCACTATTGGCAGATGCAGAACTGACAAGGTTCACTGAGGCACTAGCGTGACACAGAACTTTTTAAATTGATTAAATTTTAACCGTAAAATATCAAATTAGCAAGAAATAGCACAGCAACAAGAGGAAAAAAACCTGTAACGACGCGAGCACTGGCTTGTTATGGGTCACTAGCCATCAATGTCTGCTAGATTGCTCATCAATTGCCAAATGACCCATAACATGTTCATAGACAGGAAGCTTGATATAGGTGCTTGCATGTGTTAACTATCAGATAGATTTAAACATTGAAGTTCAGGAGAAAGTCCTTAAAGATCGGTAGAATTTTGTTGGCCAGATAGAATTGAAAAGACTTCAAAAAAGGAGTTTGTCATGTAGTTAACCCTTCATATGAAATTATATCTAAGCCTTCTCATGAAATTTTATCGAAGCCTTCTTATGAAATTATATTTAGACCAAGTCCCTTCGCACAAATATTTACACAACACAAATCATTGGCAGTTGATGTGACAACTAACAAGATTCACCAAGACACTAATGTGACACAGAATTCTTCAAGAGAAGAGACCTTAATTATCTAATCAAAATGGTAAAGGAAATGCCACATCAAGGGGATAAACGAAAAGGAAAGAGTAGTGTGTCTTGATATATACTACATCCAAAAAGACAGGAGCTGCATCTCAGTTCAACTCGGAGATTATTGGATACAAAGGACTTAGAGACTCTCCCGAGTCTAGTGGCAACATGCTATGGGTGATGTTCATGCTTATGTAGTCAACCTTGACCCCTATTATGTGGAGGTAATTTCTATTAATTCAAAAATATCAAGTGGAATTGGATGGATTCTTATGCAATGAAAAAATTTCAGATGGAAGGGCAGAGGAAGGACCTTTCCCTATGGAGGTAGGAAAATCATGATCAGGTTGTTCACAATAAAAATCACCCATATTTGTTCAACTTCATCGATGTCAAATCTAATTAACCATTCGTGTATGTGATGTATAGTTATGTGCTCGTAGGTGAACATATAATTGGATAGGTTCGAAAAAAGAATACAAGTATAATCTGAAAAATTATACATATGGAATCAAAATTAAAGTCCCCTATGCTGCGAAGTTTTTAAGTTATTAATCCATTTTTTAATGTAAATGAATCCTGTACCAGTAGTCTCACAAAAATATGAATAGAAAATAAATCATTGGAATTCACTTGCCGTAATCACTAGGATCTCTCATCAGTAAACTGCTAAAAAAGTCAATGTTCAAGCGCTCCAATTGATAATTTGAGAGGGGACATAAATTGTTACCTTCTTGTACAAAAGTTTTTTCCAGTTAAAGTCAACTTTCTCATTCAACTCCCATCCATAATTCCTTGCATCCTACAGAAGCAATCATAAACATTAGTATGAAATCTTAACAATAAGAACGGAATTAGATACCTATGATCCCCAACAAGATGCAGTAGTTTACACAAAATACACACCAAATAAGGGATCGATAAGGATGGAACCAACAAGCATGGGAATGCAAAATACTTTAAGAATGGTGCCGTAATAGTCAATGTCCAGTTGAATGCATTAACTTCCAAGCTACAGTTCAAGAGATACTAATTAGCTGACATTTCATGTCGAATATGAAGTTTTGCACTTTTGAGTAGTCACTAACTGCTAAGATGGGTTAAAGCCCAAAGCTTTTTAACCATTTTGAAAAGTCAAATACACGAACTGGCAACATATTTATTCGGATCACAATCCAGATCAGGATTGCTGGGAAATAGATCCGGATCACATCAAAAATTGTAAACACGTGGTACCAGTTGGATCGCGATCCAGGATCATGGGATCTTAATCTTATCCATGATCTTCACGATCTTTGCCAGGATGGCAAATTCATTCTTTCAGCCGAAGGAAACAAAATTTTGGGCACTAGCCAAAGAGCCCAAGAGCTGCTCTTTCTTGGGAACATATTAGTTGGCTCATTAGCAAAAAAGGGCCAATAAACTTAGGGCTAGTCTGAAGTGAAGACCCTGCATGAAGTGAAGATTCCAGCCCACCGTCTTCTTCTCCTTCATGAAACGCTCGTCAAGCTTCAAACTTAAACAAACATTTCAATCGACCATTTGTCTGATGTTGTCTCTCTAATTATTTTTCTTATAAAAAAGCTGACTGCTCTGAACCCTCAAACTTTTCCCTTGCATACTGGTTGAAGTGTTCAGACGTTGAACCTTCAAACTCTCCTTGCATGCTGGTGGAAGCTGCTTCTTCATTCTTTCAGTTTCTTGTTTTTTATTTCCTGTTTGCTGCATGGCTCTAATCTTTCTGAAGTTCTTTCTTCACTATTTTTTCTTTTGTTAATCCTTTTCTGGTGATTTTTTGCTGAATTAGTCTACTGGATGTTGCTTCGATCAAGGGTTTGAATAATGCCCACTTTGTGTGAGGATGACTTCAGTAAAGAAGAATATAATGTGATAAGAAGATAATAAGACAAAAGAAGAGGAAATTTAGGGGTGAGTCAATTTTCGAAATTTTTTTTTCCCTTTCTTCTGGCTGAATAGAAAGGTAATAGTTGCCATTAGATATTTCTTGAATATCTTGCATTCATTCAGTTGGTTTTCTAAACAACAAGTAATGTTTGACATATATAATTGCATATTTCACACTTAACTTGGACATGGAGATTAGACAATGCAAAACTCAGAACTTGACCTTGCTTAAGCTTTATTCTCTCTTTTTAATGTAAATAGGCATTTAACTGGATGAAACAATATCAAACTTTTACATTTTACGTCTCAACTTGTAAATTTCTAGGAACTTACTATCCTCAATTTGATCCTCAAAGACCTACAGAAGATCCTACTTGGGATCTAGATCCTAACAACCTTGACTGGCGACATGTACAACTCCATAAACATTTTCCTGAAACCTTCTTTTCATTAACACCAGTCTATTACACTTGAGAGGGAATATCCTACGCAAGCTAACTTATTTTTTAACTTTTAAGCCAAAAGGTATGTTAATAAGTTGTAAAAGTACAACATAATAAACATTTTCCTTAAACCTTCTTTTCATTAACAACACAGTCTATTAAACTTGAGAGGGAATATCCTAAGCAAGCTAACCTATTTGTTAACTTTTAAGCCAAAAGGTATGTTAATAAGTTGCAAAAGTACTATTCTCATCTGATGAAGACAAACTCACCTCCAATTCACCCCCAAAAGCTGCTCCATATACCAATATCTTCTTGGGAACACAACCACGAATCACACAGCTGCAAACCAAAACTTTCGGTGGTGATATTCATCCAGACCAGATGGTCCACATTAAAAAGAGGAGACACATAAGATTTTCTAGGCAGCAAATAGATTGAAAGCATAGTCTGATCCATATCAGTCAAAAAATAAGTCATATACATGCAACCAGATAGTCAATAGCAAAATAGCCCTCACGCCCCTGACCTAACATTTGAAGCACGAAATTCAACCATTATGTATAGCAATCAACCACTTGCTACTGATATTACAAAACTAAGAAGGTCTCACCATTCCGCAAGTTCCACAGTTTTAATTCAGCATCAACGATTCATATCTACTCACAGCAACTACCTCAAAAACTTGGTCCTTCTAAGAAAGGATGAACATCAAGGAGTGGTTCATCAGCCATCTCAGTATCAACACGGAAAAGACCCTTCTCAATTGAGAGACTTTTTCTCATTATAAATAAAGAGACATAGGGCACCCATGAGGTGGAAACCCATACACCAAAAGAGCTCATTATGAGACAAAGCATCTACAATGTCGATCAATGCTTTTACATCCACACATAATTCTCCACTATACCAAAATTGCTATATTTTGTACCAGTTGTCAATAATTACCAAAAAAAGACGACTCCTAATTCAAAAGCTCTTTTCCTCTGCTTTTCACAAATCAGCCAAGATGCGGAGAGAGATCTTTCTGATTCAGGCTCAGAGTTTCCAACAATAATTGACAGTTATTGGTTCCACATCTTTGATTACTTACAATATGATATAAAATAATGAGCTAACAGTTAATTATGTGTCTTAAAGAAATATGACCGATCAGTCTAAAAGACTCTCAGATATAACATCAACCGCAAATCAATCCAGGAACAATACGACTATGCGGAGAGAGCAAATGTCAATGCAAAAAGTTCTAAGAAGCCACTTTAACCAAACTTTGGCAGACTTACGTTCCACCAACTCCTCCAACTACTTCCGAGCTTATTGGATGAAAGGGAAGTTCACAGATTCCAACCTGGATCACAGAACCAATAAATCATTAGAACACGGAAAAAACCTGCAGGCCAATCAGTTTTCCAAACACAAAGTGTGTATAAGGACAAAAAGAAGTTCGACAGGTTGTATACAGTCATCTCATCATCGAAATAAAGGGATCTATTAGCCCATTACCCAATTGAGAAGCAACTATATGAATGACACTAGAGGATGAGCTCCTCATTTGGGAAAACAACTGAATGAATGCATACAACTACAGAAACTAGTTTCAAAGCATTATAGTCAGGGACGGACAGCTTATAAGAGTAATTAGTGAAGTTACCAATTTTTCCTTCATCTCACCCTTACATTAAAGAACCATAATTGTCAATTGCAATGTTTCCACATAGGATTGCTATTCCAATAAAATTTATTGAAGAAAACTTCAAATTTTTTTATTATCTATTTGATTATTTAATCAAAAAATCATTATGTAAATTAGAATAAATCAATTGAAATTTTATGAACATCTACTGACTTATTAAGTTTTCCCCACTAGGAAAAGGTTCCGCATCAGTCCCTGATTATAGCACCTTTACGCCCAGAAAAAGAAAAACCCACACACACAAAAAAACACAAAAAAAAAAAAAAACACTCCTCAAGCAAAAGCAAAGACAGAGGGACTCCAGATCCCTGTTAACCAACTCTTTTTCGCTGGAAATCCAAAGCCTTACCTTGGCCCCATAATTAGCAGAAAACCGGGCAGCACGGACACCGCCGCTCCCCGCACCAATCACGAAGAGATCAAAATCGTAATGCGCATCGGCTTCATTTGGTTTGCCTAGCTCCCCATCGATAAGCATCTTCCTTGCCATATTTTACTGTATAATCACAAACTGACCCCCAGCGCAAAACCAACAAAAATCATTTAGAAGCATACAGACTGAAATAGCAAAGCTCGAGCAAGATTTCCAAACCTCCTAAAACTAACGAACTATCGCATTAAACTCGTCTAGATCACTCAAAACCACACACCACAACCACAACTTCCACAGCGAAAACCACACCACCACCACCACCACCACCACCAGCGGATAGAAACGAAATGGGGAACCTCGAAATCCAAAAAGAAAAAAAAAAAAAAAAGACGAACGAACGACAAAGTGACGCGCCCAGAAAAGAAAGAGCCAAAGTCCAGCTGCTTCTTACTGAGAAAGAGACGTGAAATGGAGTTTACGAAGACTTACCTCGGGGAAACAGCTTGTTGCAGAGAGCGAGCGTTAGGGTTTTGCGGTCGAGAGAGAGAGAGAAGATGGCGAGGAAAAGGCCACGAAGCGGAGTACAAATTGACCGACTGACGATGGTGTGGCATTGATGAACCCGTTGAGGGACTCAGCGCGAAGGTGGCCTTTGCCTTTATACCGTATCAACGGGGGCAAGAGAGAGAGAGAGAGATATTGAATTTGGCTCTTCATTGAAAGGAGGATGGGAGCGTACGACGTCGTTTCACCATACCCATTCTCGTTTTCGCATGGCGGCGTGCCGTGTGCGGGAAATTCGGCCAGGTTTACACATGTTGACATTTAGGTGCCGTGAGCATCTCTCTCTTTTTCTCTCCCTCTCTCTTCTCCGGTGCGTTGACTCTTGACTGTACTACGTAGAGGCAATGGGATCTAATCTTGGGGCAAAAGGAATTGTTATAAGAATCAACTACATCGTTTATATCATTAACGTAGGACTCATTTACAGTGTCGCGAGTGAGTCACGAAGATTCGAAATCTTGAATTGAATCGTCCTTAAACTCACAAATTGGACAATTTTACGAAATCAGGCCACACATAATGTACTGATTCAACTAAGTACACCTTTATTTTGATTTATAAACCGTTGAATGTGCATCACGTGTATTTGAACCGTTGAACGATACTCAAATCCAATCCTGAAACAATTTTGTTATCGATTGTCAGCAAGTTGCAACCAAAAGAGTTTTCTTTTTCTTTTTTTTTGGCTTTTTGAGAATGACCATTGTAGTTTGATTCCTCCCTTAATTTCAAAATGTACTCACCTGACAAGTTGTGATCTCTCAATCTGGGTGCTGACTCTTTTCGTCAAGGTCGCCTGGGACTGCGCACAAGTCTCGCGGGTGTCGTCTTACATCCTCAACAGCCAACATCTCTAATTTTAACACGATTGGCTTGGCATTTTTCCTGCTCGAGCCAATCTTCAAATTTTGCATAAAACTATTCAGGTCGGGACCCGAGTTGACATAATGAAAGTTGTGTTGTTGTTCCACGTAAGGATGTCGCCCAAGCAACTCCATTTGATATTCGGGCCACTCGGGATAGGGATGGGCTGAAGCGTGTTGGCCGTCCTATAGTCTCTTAACAAGAAAATTTATTAAAAAAAGTTATAAATCTATTGCAATTCTAATAATTTTGTACTAAATATGTTTTCTGTCAATTAAGTCTTGAATATTTTGCATTTATGCCAATTCAATTTATCCAGCTAACTTTAATCGAAAATTGGTAACGTGGATGGTGGTAATATACCAACCGTTCATTACAACTAATGTGGATAGTTTCTAACAATAAGTTAATATATTTTTTTTAACTTTTCCCCTTCTTTATTTCTCTTTTTTTTTTCCAGCCTTCTTCCTCTAGACCGGTGACCGACCAAAGGTAAGGTCCTGCAAGGTAAATGAAAAAAAAATATTAACATATTATTGAAAGTTGTTTAAAGTGAGGGTTGGCGAACGAACGGCATCTATGTTATCATTTTTTGGTCTAAATTGGCTGGATAGACTAAATTGAAACTATTGCAAATGATTTAGGACACAATTGGTAAAAAAAATTCAAAAACTAAATTGACATAATTATAATAGACTTAAAATTTTTTTGGTAATTTTTCCCCAAGCCTCGAAAGGTGAGCCCCTTTATGATAGGGGACCTCATTGACTCCATGTGAACGAGACAAAGACGTGTAGAAAGGATTTGGATTTGGAATCGGTCTTAAAGACCAAACTCATGTAATACATGATGATGTAATCTCAGGGTGGAATTTTTGCCCAAACAGTTCCCTCTTTAAGCTTAGAAGAGAATAATAATCCTAATGATGAGTCAGATAAGTAGTTTGAAATATTGCCCAAAAAAAAAATAATAATAAGGGAGAAACAAAGAGGAGCTTGGGAAATCATACTAAATCGCCACCCATCAGAAATTTTTTAGATGCGATGCAAGTGTATAGTCCGATCTTGAAAATTTTAACCACAGAGAAGGAAAGCATTGTGGGCCCCAAATTTTTTGGGCCAGATAGTGGGCCCCAATTGGCGGGTGCACCTTTTTTTTTTTGTGGTCGTTATTGGCGGGTGCACTTTAGGGGGGGGGGACCACTCGCGCTGCATAACACATTAGCTTGATTAAATTATTGGCTCAAACACTCGGCAAATCGAGACATTAATTGTGGAAATCCTCGGCACGGAATGTCTGAGAGGAGGTACTAAAATATCACCGAAGCCATTGGCTTTAGCGGTGGAATGTCATGATGCATGCGCGGCGAGCAATTTCGTAGGTAGGAATTTCAGCGGGATTAAGGGTTTGCAATTGGTAGGGATGAAATGAAGTGGATGGGCGGTATATGGGGAATTTGGGGAGTAGATGTATAAGACAGAACAAGACCGATAGGTCCGACATCATTAAGGGCCTGAATGACACACCACGAGCCAAGGATAAATAGTGAGATTGAATAGAAGCGTACCACCATGGCGTAAACGCTACGTCGCCAATCGAAGTTATAGTACTTTTAGCTAACCACTAAGAAATAATTCACTCTTCAAGGATAAAGATGTCAAGGGTTAACAATTTAATTCACGAAAAGGAATTCTCATTCATTCAACAGGCTCTATTACAACAGCGAACTTTCCTTGTTATATAGAGGGACTCTGACGTAAAAAAAAATATATAATAATAAAACTATATATATATATATATATGTGTGTGTGTGTGTGGCTTAGATGACATAGGGACTTTAACATAGGGACTTCTCGAACAGTAAAGATTCATGAAAAACTAGAAAGCATCGAAAGTCCTAATAACTGGAAAAGCAATAAATGACAACTAGAAATCAGAAATGTAATAAAGACAAGGAGACTTGTAGCTTTGACTCTTCCCAAATTCATGCTCCAGCCTTGATAAGAAACTAGCCACCTTGTGACATCTTCAAATATTGAAGGAAATGGTTCAGATTAGCCCCCCGTTCCTATGTTGTTGGTTTGCCACGAAATCACCAACTCTTCTCAGGAAATATAACTTAATCGGCTAGGTTAGGAATCGGTAACTCTTTATTCAGTGATTTGGTTGCTAGTGTTGACACATGATTTTTAATCATTTTTTCTATTGCTAAAGTAATAAAAAATCCATAAAAATTCATAAAATTGAAAAATCAACTTTGGGGACCTTAGCCAAGCCTAGGGAACCAATTTTGACCAAAAAGATTTTTCATATTTTCAGTATTTTTACGTATTATTTATTTATTTATTTTCAAAAATTAATAGAAAATCCATAAAAATTCATAAAATTGAAAAATCAACTTTAGGAACCTTAGCCAAGCCTAGGGAACGAATTTTGACCAAAAAATAATTTTTCATATTATATATTTTAATTTTTTTTAAAAAATACAAAAAATATTTGAAAATTTTGAAAAAATAACATTTGAGGCCAAAAAATACACAAAGATAATTAATATTTTTATTTTAAATCTATTTTCATATTGGCCATCGCAAATTCAGAAAAATCCAATTCGAGTCACGTGTTCCTTCACGAGTATAATCTCGAATCGGGCCTAAAAAAATTTAATTTGAGTCAACTTATTTTTAACTTTCACTTTTTATGAGTTGTGACATTGTCTTCTAATATTTTAAATTTTCATCTTGGCCCAATTATACCCAGAATGACTTAATTTTGCAAAAGGGCTTTAATTAAATTATGCATTATTTTTAGCGACAAGAAATGAGCTTAAATTTGACATGTGGTAAATTTTGGTGTGTCAAAAATTGTGAGGAGATTTGGACTTAAAGAAATATATTTTTTTCAGGGACTGAATTGTAAATACTTAAAATTCAAGGACTAGAGTGCAAATACCTAACTCTTGAAGGATTATTTTACAAATAATAAAAAGAAGAGTTAGTGGATAAATTAGAATAGAGAAGGGAAGATGAAGAAGAGGAGATGAAGAAGAGAAGTTGGAGAAGAATGGATGGAGAAAATAAGATAAGAATAGAGAAGGGAAGATGGAGATGAAGAAGAGTTAGTAGAGAAATTAGAATGGAAGATAAGAATAGAGAAGGGAAGATGGAGATTAAGAAGAGTTAGTGGAGAAATTAGAATGGGAGATAAATATGGAGAAGGGAAGATGAAGATGAAGAAGAGTTAGTGGAGAGATTAGAATGTGAGATAGAGATTGAGAATGGAAGATGAAAATGAAGAAGAGTTAGTGGAGAAATTAGAATGGGAGATAGAGTTAGTGGAAAAATTAGAATAGGAGATAGATGAGTAGGTTATAAAAGGAGAAAGAAGTGAGCTTGAGAAAAGATTTCTTGGGAGAGAAAATTTGAAGTGTTTGGGAGAATTTTTTTTGGAGAGAAAATTTTGGATGTTTGAGAGGGTTTTGAGAGATTGAAGAAAAATTTGAGAGAGAAAAAAAAATACCAAAAGAGAGAGAATTTTGAAGATGATGGGAGTTTAAAGTTAGGGGTTATCATCACAAATTCTTTCATCGATCAACATAAATCAAGAGTTCATCCTCGTCAACGAGCAAACAAATTCGAGCTAAGTGTTTTTTATTTATTCATTTATTTGTGGTTTTAGTAGCAAATTAGCACAAATTGTATACACTTTCTCCTACCTCCATTTTTCCCATATTTTATGTCAGGAGAAGGATATCTCTACGTCAACGGCAAAAAATCTCGTAGAGATGCAAAAATCGCCCAAACAAGCTCCTAAGCTGTCCACCGATTTCTCAGTTGATTTGTGACTAAAAGTCCCTCTTAATTCAAAAGAGACTCTCTATATTGGGAACATAGAGAGCGAAAATCAATTATAGAAATCCCTCCCAAAAAAATGGGAGATAAGTACTCTTTCCACTCTTCTGGTTTTAGGTGCAGATTGGCATATATTTTGTATACTGACACTTCACTCTATTTTATGTCAGGAAGCCGCAGCTTTATATCAATGGTCAACCCTATAGAAGCACAAAATCGACTTGGAGGAGTCCTCAAGCGCGCACAAATTTCAAATTGTTGAATCAATTCATTGTATTTTATTTTAAAGAATTCATACCCCAAAATGGAGAGGACAAAGTCCATCCGCAATTTAAATACCTGCACCATAAATCCCAAAGGGAAGAGCCAAGCCAATGCTTAGCCTCCCATTGGAGGTTTTTACTTATAGTAGTTAAATACCTGCAACTTAAATACATGTACCTTAAATCCCAAAGGGAAGAGCCAAGCCAATGCTTAGCCTCCCATTGGAGGTTTTTACTTACAGTAGTTAAATACCTGCAACTTAAATACCTGTACCTTAAATCCCAAAGGGAAGAGCCAAGCCAATGCTTAGCCTCCCATTGGAGGTTTTTACTTACAGTAGTTAAATACCTGCAACTTAAATACATGTACCTTAAATCCCAAAGGGAAGAGCCAAGGCAATGCTTAGCCTTCCATTGGAGGTTTTTACTTACAGTAGTTAAATACCTGCAACTTAAATACCTGTACCTTAAATCCCAAAGGGAAGAGCCAAGCCAATGCTTAGCCTCCCATTGGAGGTTTTTACTTACAGTAGTTTAAATACTTGCAACTTAAATACATGTACCTTAAATCCCAAAGGGAAGAGCCAAGCCAATGTTAGGCCTCCCATTGGAGGTGTTTATTCACTGTCATGTACTTCCTATAATTTAATTTTTGAATCATCAAACTCAAAAGATGAGTAGGTCGTAATACTGCACAGAAGTCGTTAACACACTCCCTCTTTCGGCTTCAGGGAATCTTTAACACTTAAAAAAATATAACAAATAAAAATATATACCATCAATGCATCCTATTTAAAAAGTGAAAACACAAAAGAGAATACCATACTAGAGCCTTAGGAATAAACCAAGCCTGAGTTGCCGAATTAGGATATCCATGAAATTAAGGTACCGAAAGGGCATTAGTTTTAATTAACTAGTGTAACCAAGTCCCCGAGCTCATAATCTCTGGTTCGCAGGAATAAATTAGTTCTCCCGCTAATTTATTTAGGTTTCTAATCGACCTACCAAGAACGATTAGTGGCGACTCCAAATTTCAAAATCATTTAAACAAAAACCAAAGTTGCGATTCGGTAGGGCTTGGGAGGGTCCGCGTTAGGTTAGTCAAATCTAATTAACCTAATAATCCGTTAACCCCTTTAGAAATAATAAAAATATTTTCAGAGGGTCGCGACAGCTAGTCTTCATGTCGGCATCTCCAAGAATGGTCCACAGTAGCAAGTAAAAATCAAAATTAATTTTGTCCTGAGTGAACAATGAAGTTATTGGACTTGTCGATGGAACCAAATCGGAACTTAAGGATTGTTCCGATGTGTCGGATGCTCCCGCATCATGTCAGCTGTCAATCACAATTTCGATTCACATTAGGAATGAAACTTCGAACGGCTCATGCCGTGCTGTCTACCAATGGCCTACTTCGTGCATTTGACATTTCCGCTTCTTGAAGATTTTCTGACCTGAATCACTCCACGAATCGCGACCACCGCAGGCCATCATGCGCCGGTAGTCTCCTTTCCATTGAAACACCTCCATGAAAGGAGCAGTGTTCCATTTGAGAAAAAGGAGACATAATTCATGCCGACACTCATGAAAATTCAGTAACCGCGCGTTTCAGCGATACCTAATGAATGTTGTGGATTATACTAAATGGGAAATCTCATTAATTTGTGCTCTGTTTATTTAGCGAAAAATGAATGACTTGAAAAATATTTTCTTTCAAATGACCACTAATACGTTTGATATAATTAGTCAACGGAAGATGTTTTCATTATCAATAATAATTAATGTCCAAATACTTTTGTGAACAATGATAATATTTGTATACAGCGATCACATTGGTGCTAATATTTTTTTTTAATCACTTAAGCTTCAATATTTTTAAAAATAATTATTTGAGTGCCAACTTCGGTGAACGTTATTGGATACTTGACTTCTATGTGGCTCATTGAAGGATCTCAGTCAGCAATAAAAGTAAAAAATTAATTAAAAATTCTACGTAATATTAAAAAAATTAAAAATAAGCTATTTTTAAAATGAAAAAACATAAGTTCCGGTGGCAAGGGTTGTGCAAGCCCTCATCACTGTGTGAAGAAGTCCTTTTTTTTAGTTTTTTAACTCATTTTTTTAAATTAAATAAATTTTTTAAAAAAATTAACTTAATTTGTAAAAGTTAGTCCACGTAGACTAAATTTTCTAAAAAAAGGTTATCATACGGACTTACTTTTAAAAAAAAATTGGCACGTTGACTGCCTTACTTAAAAGAAAATTCCACATAAAATTAAAAAATTAACAAAAAAAAATGCCACGTGAACTGCATGGTCGGAATTTCTTATTGTTGGCACTTAAGTAATCATTTTTTTTTTCGATTTGGCACTTAAGTAAGTCGACAAAATGTTGACATCAAAGTGAGCAGCGTATATAAGTATTTGTACTTGAGATGTTCTTCTGCCTATTTGTTGTGTATTTATTTTTGTAGGTGGTAAAAGTGATATTTTTTAGAATATAATTTTCAAATTAGTCATTTTGTACAAAACAAACAGGGCCTTATTCTAAAGCTATCAAAATGGGCCACAAATCCATATCATAACCCATATTTTTAAAATGGGTCATATATAGATCACCAATTGGATTTTGAAAAATAAAACCCAAAAAAGATTGGTTTTAATGGTTCAGTTAATAGCCAGCCACCTCCCCTTTTTTTTAATTGCTCGGTCAAAAAGCCACCCATTCTTCAAAGGAAATAATTTAATGAGAAACATTATAAATATGGATCCCAGATTGGGTTGGGTAAGAATTGAGTATGAATCAATGAATTTACATTGCATATAAATGGCTCAAAACAGGTTATTTAGTTAATTTGAATATCGGATCATTTTCAACTCGCATTTGACGGGACCATTTGAACCACACAAACTAAGGGTGTGCAACTGAATTTGGTAAGACGGGGAATTGGATCGGACCGCCTGAAAAATAGGTTTGGTTCTCAATTCCAACGTGAATAGGTATGGTTTCTGATTTCAAATTTTTGAAACGGGTTTGAATCGATTCCAAGTGAAAACCCACCCGAGAACCGAATCGATTTTGGAACCAATTTTCAGCTACGGTAAAAACAATATAATTTTTCTAAGTTGAATCTAACTTTGCTTTGCCTCATTTGGTTCTTTTCCATTCTTTGTCTCCTCTCCATATTCTTTGGAGCAATATTTTCATGGATGAATGAAGAATGACGTTTAAAAAAATTATTTTGATGAATGGAGAGCAGAGTTTAAAAATTTGTTATGTGTATAATTTATGTTTTATGTTACATGATTGAATTTTTTTTATCGTTGATAATTATACATGGCTACATGTTTGAATTTTCCATCATTTATAATTATACATGATCACGTGTTTGACGATTAGGGATTTAACTCAATCATCTTTTATTTTCAACCATTTTATTGATCATATTATTTCGAAGCATAAATAAATATATATATATATCCTCGGATAGACCTAAAACCAGACTAGAAAAACAAAGTAAGTTTTGGAACTAGTTCCAAAAAAATAGGATAAGTCCTAAATTTCAAAAATTGAAAACCAATTATAACAAAATAGGTTTGAAGTTCCCAATTCGAAACCTACCAATTCTAAAATCAATCACTCATAACGCAGACAATCCCAAAACCATGCGCATTACATGCAATGGTGACCATTTTCTGGGGCCACGCGTGATTTACCCCTCACCCAATGCCAGCAATGTTGACTTCCAGTTCCGCAACTTGGACAACAAACGGATCATCCAATCCTCGGGAAAATCAGGAAAGCGACCGTATCGCTTTTTATGCCGCCCTTCGTTTCCTTTTGGGGGGCCGGCCGCCATACAACTTTTTCCTTCGCTCTTTTTGCCCCCTTTTCTAGGGTTTCAGTCCAAATACAAAATTGACAATTGACAAAAAAAAAATAGATTTAAGCAAACTCACCCCATTTGTTTCATGACAAATAAATGAACTGAAAAATACAAAATAGACGTAAAATATTTTTATATTTTGCTTGTGAACTTTTATGTTTATACTAATCAGCTGCTTTGTACTGTTATCGGGCAACTATGCCGAATACCATCTAAGGCAAGAAAGAAATGGTTGGAAAACAAAACCAGATTCTTCCACGGCATGTATCTGTTCTGCTTCCAACAATCAACCACTGAAAGTAGGAGAAGCTTTTTGCGTCCCTGTAAATCCTGGAATGGCGAGGTTAACGGCATCACGTCTGGCCTCCAGCACCTTGTCAAGTAAACAGGCTGAACATCACAGTAGACAGTTCGCACCGACTAGGGTGAGTTTTTGCCAAAGTAAAGATGGGATATGCAGCAGATGGTGAGGACAAGCATTCATGGCTCGTTCAGATGTTGTGCCACGTTCCCTACTCTTTCATTCTTGGGTAACAAGGAATAAGTCTCCTTCAAACCTCCCCAGGACCTTCTTCCCTAGAAACCTCCCCCGGCATTTATCTCCCGCCAAACGAAAGTATAGAAGTAAGTAGAATGACGTTTCTTTACAGATTAACATGTACAGCTGAATGAAGAATTACCAAAGCACCCTGCTCTATGAGCAACTATCCGGTCGCCTGATTCATTGCCAGAGGGCCGTGAAATCATAGGTGATAAGCAAATCCTGTCCATCATGTTGATCTTAGGGGCCTCCATAATTGCCTTAGGTAGGGACAGTGCCCACTGCATGCCCCAAATTGAGAGCGGTCTCATATATATTAAAGAGCGAAAGTGTCCATCAATAGTCCAAGCCTCAGGTGTCTGGAACCAGTAACTGCAAGCAGAAAAAAGAAATACCATAGAGAAAGTGTTATCCAAGATCAAGATGATCTACATCAAGGAATAGATCCTACTTTTCTATCGTAGGAAAGAAAGGGAAATGACAAAACAAAGTTCAGGAGTTTCCCAAATCATGCACGGCCTGGGAGTTTCCAAATTCATGCAATTTGAGAAGCTGAATTTTCATGTAAGGCAGTACAGTTGGATGCAGCGTTTATCGCATCTCAATGGTACATTATCCATGCTTCAGCGCAGAACCAGCCAATGCTTAGCTAGCATGAGAATTACAATAAAGCCGAATATAAAAACTTTCCAATGGTCAAGAACAATTGACGAAATTGACAAGGACACACTGCTGCCATTCTACAGAGTTTGGAAGCCAGTTTGGTGGCCTTTGAGTGACGTTCCATCGTAAATTAATGCTTGCTAGATATGAATTCCAATCAATGAATTGTGACACACAACTAGTTAGGGATAAGGGTGATGTTGATGTTGAATTGTGAAGCACAATACCTCATTCCAAATTTTTAACTCAGACAAGTTCAAAATCGTAAAGACAATAATACTCAGCCTCTCTCTTTTTTTTTTTTTCCTTTTTCTTTTTCCCTTTTTGACTTCTTATATATTTGGAGAGGTCACAACTTATTTTTCATCACCAAATTCATAAGTATTATTGTACGAACCAAAAACAACCAAAAGCTAAAACCAAATGAAAGAATGGAAGAAGCCCTAAGTCAAGAGTATTATCAGCAGCAGCAGCAGCAATCTAATCTTGCACTCCATATCATCAAGAGAAAAGCCAGTCATATTCCACATTTTCATCAGAAGAAACCACTGGAAGTTTCAGAAGCAAAACAAATTGAAGCGGGTGTTTCTGACAGCTACTACTGCTCACAGAGACTAGAAAGACATCATCACATCAAAAATCACTGCTGAGACAACTCTAAGCAACATAAGTCTGCATAAACAAGATTAGCTACAGGTTTACTGCAAGAAAGAATAACAAAAGGAGGAACTTCACCGCTTATTCTACCTTTTTGGCAATGAACAATAAAACAAATGGTCAGCACAGAAAAAAATCATCTTTCAATGATGAAAACGCTCTGCAACTTACCCATATCCTTCTTCTGACCACCCAGCGATAAAAATGCCTTCAGCAGTGGTAAATGCCTGTTCTTCCATCCCAGCAAGTATCATATTTGCTGCCACTGCATAAGTCACCCCTGTCCATATTTCACGTGATTGCATGCAGGTCTCATCAACCTTCCCATTAGGGTGCATCCCATTTACAGCACCCATCCTGCCACCCCTTACTTTCATTACATTGAAATCATAGATCTTCTGAAGGGAACTTCTTATTTTACCATCATCAAAAAGAGGAGGCAAGCCGGATGAGGCAGTATACCATTGCCCAGCAAGCTGATCTGCTTGTATAGACTTACTGTTACTACTTGCACCACTGTCATAATTGAAATAAGAACCATTCCACAATTTCGCTTCAAATGCTGGCTTTGCCTTAAAAAAAGTGGCTTTGCACCTTTCGGCAAAGTCTCTATCACCTATCTCAAGGGCCATTGCAGCTGCAGCTTGAAGTGCAGCAAGCCACAAGCACCCACAGTAGGCGCTGATGCCGTGAACTGTCCAAGCATCATATGTTTGGTCTGGAAATCCATCATTTTCTATAAGACCATCATCGTCCCTATCAAATTGTTCCATATACTCCATGGCCACACGAACTGATGGCCATACATCAACTCCAAAAGCCAAATCCCTAGTGGCAGAAAAATCTCTATATACCTGCAGCACAAACTTCGGGTTCAAATCCTTCCACTTACTCGTATCATGAATGTTATATGCATTCATTTCATTCCATGGGTCATGTGTTCCCAGATCGTGAGGCACAGCTCCTCTAACCTTACGAATTCCCCAATTTCCTTCTGCAAGAAATCTTACTTTCCTTCCATCTTCAGATAAGACAGATTTTGCAAAATCACGCTGAATACTGAGTTCAATTTTGGGAAAAAGCTCAAGAAGTGCAAAAGATGCATAAAAGTGAACATCATACGTGCACCACATAATGTATTCTACTCCTTCCAAATATAAGAATCTGCCAACATCATCTTCATTGTTTTTCCGGTCTAAAAATGATAAGGAATGAGAAAAATCCATAGAATCTCCATCTTCAGTGCTCACTGACTTGTCTTTGCAGGCTAAACCAGCAGGTACTGCTCTATCTCTTTGATTTGATCCAGCACTAGCAAGATGCTCTACGTGGTCTGTGTATTCCACCTTTGATCCTTTTACTCTCACATTTTTCTCCTCTAGCTTTCTCGTTGTATGTGGACGACTTACTGTGCAATCATCTGGCGACTGAGAGTCTGCATGTGTAATAAATCTATCCATTCATATACTTCGGACGAAGATGCAAATGCCAAGTTAAAAGAAAAAAAGGTTCAGGGTGATGGATCCCTTTAACAAGATATGATATGATATGATATGATATGATATGATATATAGTACGAAGACATGGTTTACTACCTATCCAAACAGTTCCGCCAGCAACTAAAAAATAGAGCTCATTGAACAGTGTGAACTTATACCTGCAAAGGTCCAACAGAATATGAGATCAAAGAGGAAACACAAAAGGACGCATATAGTAGAATAGATTATACACATACATACATAAATGAAGAAACCCAAAACTACAAAAACCTTGAATCCACATTAAACCTACACCTGTCATGGGTAGGATCGAGTCAATATATAATATTGCAGAAAATTTAAATTGAGATTCTGACAATAAAACCTTTTCCCCTTAATGCAACAACTGCTCTAGAGCTGAAGAAAAAACAATACTAGCAACAAGCTTCTCAAGCCCGCATTTGCTCTAGCCACTTGATTTAAAAGTAGATCAATATGAATTTCCATAGTTTGTAAGGCAAATTCATCTGTAAATAAGACAAGAGTGCAGGCCCCATGCCCAATAATCTCTAAATCGAGAGCTTTAAACAATCTATACTTGTGCTCTAGAAGGTATTCAAGCCAGCCAAAATAAGGTTACATGAAGAACATCTGAAAAAAAAGACAAGCATAAACATTGTAGGGAACAGAATGAAAATTACCACTCTGGAAGCCTTTCATCATGGAGGATAGGATTTTGCCATTTCTCAATTTCCTCTTCCCATTGCTTATAATCTAACAAAAAAATGAAATGATGTCAGTTATGGTATTGGGCCAGTAACGATGTCATGATCTAGAAAGGGAAATGTGATGTAATTCCCACACCATTGAAACAGTTTTAGTGAAGTCCTATGGGACAAATTCATCGTAAGATCCAATGGAACAGAAATAAAGTAAGTGGAGGATTATGAGAAAATCAAAGAATAACAAAAGGGAATTGAACACAATAAAGTGAAATATATCATACTTTTCAATGCATCATGAACCAACTGACGAGCTGCTCTTTCAGAAGTCCCGTAATATTTAGTGTACCTCCTGCAAGTGACAAAGAAGGACCTCAAATCAGAATACACGATCCTTTATTATCAGCATATAGGCAGGCCAAAGAATAAATGAATTTCCGAATAGTTGATCTCAAGTGAAGCATTCTGAGAGCATGTTCTAGTCAATTCAAATAAAATCATGATGCCTAAAATTGGTGCAATCTAAAGAGCTTACTTTCCATTCTCCTGGGACAGCAAGAGAAAACATAAATATGGTTGAAAAGTTTTATCTCAGCTGCACATGATAAACATAAGAGCAAGCATTCTATCATAACACAATCTGGGCACAAACTGACCCCACCAGTATATCCATGCAGGTATCTCAAGAAAGGTTTCAGGGCAACAAGGTTACCTATAGTACAAGCTTCCCTTCAGAAATTTCACTTTTGGAGAGGACCATGCAAGAGCAAATGCAACAGTGCATTTCCCATGTGGTTCCACCCATGCAGAAGCTGATACTGCAGCGCAGAGTGTTTCTCCTACCGAGGAAGGCATAGTAGGCCCACTACTGAAATTCCCCCGATCAAACTGACCATCCTAGGTCATGGAAAATAATTAACAAAGTCATGAGAGTGCCTGACATCATTTAATGGAATCTTCCAATTTGACATATAGCTAGATTGCGTGATAGCGTAGTCATATTAAGTTATTATTCCTCAATATTAGATTCTTATACAGTAGAGAAGAAAAGCGTGACCATCCTTTGGACTTTGGAAAACAAATTACCCGAACCATGGTGCCCCACATGTCCTTTGCTGTAACGCAGCTCTCTTGAGAAAGCCCAAAAGAAGGCAAGACAGTGACGTTTACGTTCTGAGTTTCACAAGCAGCTATTGCAAAAGTAACAGGAGGATTCCCTTTTGCTGTCCTGCACCCACACCATATGTCTCAGAAACGCTAGAATTTGCTGCTACTGACTCGGGAAGCAAACCAAAAACAGCCATGCTTGCAGCTGGCACCCAAATTTCATCATTGCACGTTTCAAGGGATCATATACACATTGGAAATTTAGGGATGAGATGAGTCATGAAGAGTAAAAGAATGCTTCTTGAATAGTGGATCGGGTTGACAAAGACAAGTAGAAGCACTGAAACACATATCCTACCCACAACACATCAATAGCAAGGCATATATGACTCAGACATGTGCTACAATATACATTTGCACATTCCAATACATTACACGACACGAACTATAGGCTACATAAAACAAACAGTATCTAGATGATATGCAACAATATTAACTGGTGCTACAGAAGATTAGATTCAACGTAAAAAAGAAGAAAAAACTCTATTACCATAGGAAAACATCAAATCAGCTAAAGTATCTTAAATGCAGCAAGATTCATAAGGATCCCAAATTGTGATATCTTCATCCTAGTTGTAATGAGCTTCTGGTCAAATGCAGCAAGATTCATAAGGATCCCAAATTGTGATATCTTCATCCTAGTTGTAATGAGCTTCTGGTCATTTTCGGACAGTAGCCTTTACTCATTTTCCTTTCAAGTTATATTCAGGGAATAAATTTCGTTCCTCTCAATGCACTGACAACTTCTGCTTTTACGTGCTCCCACTTTCAAGAATTCTTGCCATCATCTTAGAGAGAGAGAGAGAGAGAGAGAGAGAGAGAGAGAGAGAGAGAGAGATGGACGGATATGGGGGCCGAGAGAAAAAGTCACAGAAATCCCAAGCTATCCCACGTAATTTAGCCAAATTAAGCTCTTCAACATATTGTGTGATTTTTAAGGATTTATATGCTTTTCATTTCATGAGAAGCCAATGGCAGGGAATCACTAGAGAGGGCTAAAGTTTCAGTCAGCTGCATATTTTACGCTGGAACAGAACCCACGGAGCTGAGAATGGGAATTTTTTTTTTGGGGGGGTCAGAGGAGCTACACTTTGTGTGCAAAAGGGGATTAGTCTGAGCTATATCAGCATGATACAAAAGGCTTTGAAATGTTTAATGGTTTGCTTATTAAATGAGTAAGTGCAGGGATGTGAAAATAAACAGTCAAAAAACTTTTCCATTCGTAGATATTAAATGAGCCGGAAATGAAGATAAGGCAAAATCCTAAGAAAAAGAACCCCAAGCTACGAAATGGACGAGGAGAAGCATTAAATTAGAAGGTTCTGCAAATTAGACAAGCTAATACTGGGATTCAACAGTGAAGAGTCAAATTTGTTCACCTCTCCTTAACACATGAGCTAAACCAGAAAAGAAAGAACTTAGTGGCAAAAGAATTAATGCCTGTGTGAATTAAACGCACGGCATGGATTCAATTCTCCACACCACCGAGTGCAGACAACCCAGAATTGAGCCACCACGGCTTTCGCTTGCATCTTACTTGGTCCATGGGGGTTAGTTCTGTATTCATGAGTCTTTAAAAGCATGAGTTATCAAGAAGCAATGTTACTAATTGCAGAACATCCTTTTATATTTCATCAAATTTTTCTTACATAAGGTGAGTCTGCATTTCCTCCTCAGAGTAGCATATTGACATACCTCACACTGCATCCTATGGATCCGTGTATTACAAATTTAGTTCAAATATTAAGCAAGTAGTATTTACTGAATTCACTTTAAATTTTTTCCTTATATTAGCCAATTTACATTTTTCTTTTGGGTTCGACTGGGGGTGGGCATATGCTTGGTCGGTGCAGGGAGGGTGAAGAGGGAAGGAATGATGGAAGATCCACCTCAAGGCCTCAAGTTTAATCTCTCAAAGAAAATGAAATGAACAAGAGAAATCTGCAAACCAACCGTCACATAAAGCTACAGGGTTTGATCACTTGCTTGTGATGCAGTAGTACACCAGAGACTCCATCTTCACCACTATCATGTGAAAAGATCAAAGGGAAAGGTCAGACATACTTCAGAATCCATTCACAGGTAAAAAACTGAAAGAAGTACGCCACATTCACTCACATGAATGGTTCATTTACATGGTCTCCTGACAAGTGTGAGATGCCACCAGTTGAATTCTGCATGAGCCAATAATCACGATCTAACTGAATTTCTGAATACTCACAATGTATATGTTAAATTGATGGAGATAGAGGAAAATGATCATACCGCCCATGTAAAGAGAAGACTCACTTTTGCTCTTTCCTTTCCAGTGTTCACCAACTACAGACAAATGAAAGTAATAGCTAATGTAATGAAACTGGGTAATTCAAAGTGATATTTACATAGCTCAAACAGTTTGCAGAACCAGCATGAGCTCAAACTTTTTGCAGAGTAAAGCATATCTTGAATCTCCCTAAGAACAGCAATTATTCCCTATAGCAGTCCAAAACAAATCTCTTTCTAACCAACAAAAGTCGTGACCAAGAATCAAATTCACTGAAAGTATGTTCACAGAACCACCAATTTTAAAGATAAGTTCATCCCACTGACACAGGTTAGAGAGCAAATTAAAGTCTAAATGAATCTAAAATTGTGAAATGTTCCAAAATTAGATTAGAAAAACTCCCAAAATAGGATTGGATGATTAATTTGTTATAATATAATAAAACAGGTAGAAAGTGAACCAAATAATTCTCTGCTCAACCAAAAGAAAAAACAAAAAGAACTTCCTCGTGGAAGTTACAACAGTATTTGCAGTATAACTAAGAACTCTCAATTTGGATATAGCAGTGTGGGTAACAGGCTAACAGCTTTTTGAGCGTTCAAGCGAAGAGATGCTACAGATTTGTGATCGTCTGCAATCTAAACACTTCCTATAGATGAAATGAGAATCAATGGCAACGATAAGTCACAAAAAAATATGGAACTGTCTTGTATTCCCCCAACAAACATTTGTTTAATCAACAAAAATCAAAATCAATGCCATTTTAGAGGTGGCTACGAAACTAGGAGCTGCTATAAAGAAGCTATTCCCAAAATGCACACCAATCTAGTCCACTCAAACAATCAATGATCTCACCCTTAGATGCTTAAAGAGAGTACATATGCAGGATGTCAACTGTGATAGTATTATCCCACTTCGCTTTTCTATGAAGTTTGTTTGGCCCTTCTATGTGTAGTCATCCCCTACCTAATAGCTTAAGCTTTTGAATTGGACTTTATGACACTAGACCCAAGTTCAACCCCAAGTTTTGCAGCTACCCTTCATCAATTTCACATGTTGTTCTCAATCTAGTTTACACACCTGAAGAGATGTTAAAATATCTCCTACACCTCGTCTATGAAATTCAATATATAAATAGTCAGGCACCCAATTGCTTAAGCTTTTGAGTTGCATATGCCATCATTAAACCAGTATCATTCTTCACACCTGTGAAATATGTTATTTCGCGTGTAGTTCTTGTTTGTCCCAAATCCCCATCTGTCAATTTCACTTACCGTGCTTAGCCCGATTTGCAAGCGAGAAGAGGTGTTAAAGGATTATCCGACATCACTTGTCTATAAAGTTTGGCTGGGCCTCGTATGTGTGTTGTGTTTCTCCACCCAATTCTTTAAGCAATTGGATTTAGATATCCTAAAAACTACATTGTTAGAAAATCCGATGTGTGATGGTAGTAGTTTCACAAGAGAAATACCGTGTAAACAAAAACCGCCGTAGGGAGACTACTATCTTTGTAATTATGTGGTATGAAAGGTGATATCTGACGACAAGACACCTTCAGATCTGGATCCGGCTCACCTGACAAATGACTGTTGTCAGTGTAACAAGTTACAGAAATTCAAATGAAGATTCTAAAATTTAGTCAACATCAACATCAACATCACCTTTATCCCAAACCAGTTGGGGTCGGCGGTCGATGAACCCGAAGCGAAAAGCTTAAAATATACTAAAATAAAAGTAAAAATATGGATACCCCAAAATAAATAAATAAATAAATAAACATATAAATAAATAGAAAGGGCTAAACAGGGCAGGATTCTAAAATTTAGTACCATCATAAATTGTCCACGCCCTCGGAAATAAAGCATGATACGTAGAATTTTGGCCACTGAGGTTCCAACCCCAAGATGATATTCCACAGTCATCTTGTTTCCTGCGAGATCAAAACAAAAGTAACGAAAACAATTTGAGTACCTCCAATAAGGATTCCAAACTTGGAAGCTCTGAAAGGCCATAGTTTAATCAATGACTTCTTAAGCCCATGTATGTTCAAATTCCCAAGGAGATCCAACAATTAACAGATCTTTGGTTGCTTGCATAAAATCAGCCAAGATAGATTTCATTCTCCAATAAATATGGAGCCACTCCTACATCATTCATCCTGTTTGCAGAACGGTTGAATCTACCATTGAATATATATACTAGCATGATTTGGTTTTTTATATTGAAGGACAGGAAGTTTCTTTTCCTAGTTCTTGCTAACACACAACAACAGAAAGGATAGCGAAGCTCATTAATAAAGCCTAGACGCCAGTTCCAAAAGGCCTAAGTAATCCTTAGGATTGCGGGAGCGTGGTTATGAGGGAACAACTCTCCTTGCAAGTTGCAAAAGTGGGAAATTGAAAAGAAAAAGAAAATGAAGAAGCTAATAGACAACTATGACAGATCTTTTAAGGAAACCATCCCTAGGCTCATTATGCGCTGGTACTTGACAAGTGGTTAGACAGGCCAAGAGGGAGGGAGGGTTGCTGAACATCACTGACAAGTAATGATGATGGCCAACGACATCAATTAATAAAACTAACATCTCTCATTATGACGGCTCCTTTCTCCCTCTTCGACTTCTCTCTCATTGATCTACCATTATATTCCCCCCACCACGTCTGCTCTTTGCCCTTGTCTTTTCCCCTTTCCCCTTTTATCCTATTCTACCTGGACTTGTCCGGCCAATCTCCATCATATTCTCTACATGGATTTAAAACACCGATAACTGTTGGTCAACCAGTGTCAAATAAGATTCTACCACTGTAACCACTTTGATATAAATCCATAAACAGATAACCAAATACCACCACGAGTCATGCTCATAATTCCTCAAAGATACTACTTCCTTATCTCCCGTACTATCTATGATATGAAGATCGTTAACAAGATAAAGTAACCATAAACCACCACTGTTTACAATATACCTCACCGTCTCGATGTACTATTCCAACGTTTCAGCTGAATTACAAAAGTAAAGTATGATTTCCAGCACAAATACAATTGAAGGCAATCTAAGGTCTTACCCTAATCCTTCATGTTGGCCTGGAGCCAAAACTGAAGCACATTTTTTGTTTCCCCCATCCCGAGATATAAAAATCTGTATGATCAAATAATCATCAGAATAATGGAATGAATCTCATTCAACAATCTAAGGCTCCTTCAATCAACCTTTACTATGTTCCTGGAAGTATCTTTTAAGGATTAAGTCCAGATGACAACAATCTGACAATTAGAAGAACACTATAAACAGGGTAAATTTGCTACTGTTAAGTAATAAATCAAAATCCTTTAGCAATTACACCATGACTTTGAGGGAAGAGCTTTACAGAGAATTGATTAGCCATGACAGGTGAGCCTTCGCGTATACCGGGAATAATTTGCCATTGCCTGAACTCCCCTCTGAATCCTCTCGATATACTACCGCTTCTGCGGCATTTACAAGATTTTACTCTATTTTGCATAAAAAGGTGCATCATGTCATTAATCTTTAGGGTGAACAGGTCCATCGACCCAAACTTACCCCATCCCTCCAAGAGGAACACCTTGAGATGCTGATGGTTTGCAACTTTCTCGAGTAAAAGGATCAATTGGTGCTTTCTACATATACAGCAGAAGTATACTGAGAAAGTTGCACAAGCTTTTGACGTTAAAAGTATCCAGAAAAATCTATATTTTCCTTCACACGAGCTTTGAAGGTCTAGGCAGCCATTAGCATGCTAAGGGAAGTTAGTGAGAGAGAGAGATACCCTCCCATAAGCTGCCTCCTCCCTGATGTAAGACCATAGGCGAACACCTAGTCGAACCTAGAAATTGAAACTTTAAATTGTAAGAACAAGAATAGTGACCAAAAGAATAGACAAAAGGAATTGTCGAGGATGAGCATGGCTTTCCCTTAAAGTTTACTTGAAGGTACTTATGAACACAACAAAGGTCATACCATTTTTATTGCCTCCCTAAATGTTACACTGAATTCCTTAAGAATATTTGCATGGCTGTCTAGTCTTCTTCTCCATGCGTGTTCTGGTGGCGCTGCACTATCAAAATCAAACTGCATGAAAGACGGGGTAATCAGTCTAAGATTAACATTGACAAGCCAACGAGCTACTTGAATGAGGACACCAACTCCAAGCTACAAACATGCTACACATCATAGGTCATGATTATCTTAAAGATTACAATACCGCTAAAGAACAATGTCTCTGGCCCATTAGTTTAGAATATTTTGAGAAATTAACCACTAAATGACAACTTCATTAGCAACAATAGCTGGTCTGATGAGAAAAGTTTCAAACTTTCCACTTAAAAATACAAGTAGTCAGATCTTTCACATATAAATCGATCTTTAAACTAGAGAGCAAGAATTGCATATGTGATGAAGCACAGCGAGAAGAATTCGGCTTCAATTGAGGAATAATAACAACAAAACATCCTCAGCCCCAGCTCAGCAATCTATGGCAAACCCCAATTTCACGAGAGAACTAACACTGCAAGATAAAATAAGAAACCCACCAGCTGCAAAGTAGCCCTGCTGATATATTCTTCAGGTGGCCATGAATGCTTCCTCCGGTGGAACAAATTGCTACTCACCATGTCGACTATCTTACTTCTATGGCGACCTCTCACAAAACAATCAAAGTAGAACAAACCACTGAACACTCTTCTCTGAGACCCACCCTGGAATCAAATGAAGCTGCAGAAGAGCCCCAGAGTCTCAAATCTCGTCACATTCAACATCTCCGTCACCTAAGCTAGTGTACAACGAAAGCGAAGCGACCAGAGGCGTCCACTCCACGTGAATAAGACGGGAAAAACACACACGAAGATCTTGAACCACAAATAACTCCTACATGTATCCCTCACTCCAAGCCACTGTCCTGGAAACGAAATCGATGAGGAAAACGTTTTGAAATTGAGCGAATCAAGAAGAGAGAGAGAGAGCGATGCTGATTGCGTTGTGGAACTCGGAATTTGGAATCGTAAAGACTTCACGGAGGTGATACGGCGGCATCGCCAGCAGAGGATCGCCCGTCAGCAACTGAGAAGCGGTTGCGTGGGACAGGCGTTACGCAAAATCGTTGCCAGGTGGTGAAGAGACTCAAGTGGAGAATCGTTAAATAACAAGAATATTCTTCTTAAGAAAATCCAGGATTACGATAACGAAACATTTGATAAGTTTCGATTCCTAAGATTGCTAGAGTGATTTGCCCAGGTTCAATTTCGTTCCCATGATCCAATGTGTGATCTCTAAACTAATCTCAGATAGAATAATTTTGACACTTTGGAAAGTGAAGATTGAGGTTGAAAATGAACACACGACCCGAAGCTCGGGGGTAATTTCTCACAAATTTTGTGCAACAAGATTGATCAAATGATAACATCATTACAACTTTGGTAATATCTCAATTGATGAAACATCCTGAGCTAGCGACCTCTCCTCGAGCCTTGGGATCTCCCGAAATTCATGATAAAGCGCATGATTGTCCCTGTTCCTAACTCAACTTCTTTGAGTCTTTTTTTGCAGAATCTTGGATCGATCCTTCTGTTGCTTTGCTTGTCCAGTCAATTTTCAAGCAATGTTATGTAGACGAATATGACCTGTCCAAATCTTTGTGTCGATTGTCTTCGGAATCCGGTTTTGGGTCATATGGTTTGCCAACTGAGGCAGAAGTTGCACACTTGGTACTGCTAAATTCATCTAGATATATGGGATTGGAGATCACTGGGACTTGCTTGTGTATGTTAGTTTTATCAGAGAACTCGCTAAGAAGTGGGAACCCTTCTGGATGGAACATATAAGTTAGTGAAGGCAATGCGGCAACAGGTGGGTTTGTGGTAGAGGGGCAATATTTCTTGACCCATTGGATGGGTTTGTGGCAAAGGTGTCTAATTGATGGATCGGGTCAGATTTGAATCGAGTTAAATATAATCCAACTTATATTGACTCATTTAACCCATTTTGACCCATTTTTACACGATACAAATCTAACGACCCATGTCAACCCAACCCGACCCATATCCTACCTGACCCGTCTCGCATCACTTAAATATTTCTATATTTAACTAAATCATGAAATATTTATTTATTATAATTTGTTAAAAATGATATTGCTAAAACACTTTCATGCAATTCATTTTTTTAGTTTTTATAAAAAAAATATTTTTTAATAATTATTATTTATTTTTCAAAGAAAAATATTTTTTATTATTAAAAATTTATTGTTCATTTTTTCAAAATTAATTTTTTACATTTAATTTTATTTTCTATTTTCCCTTATGGTCGTCGGCATCGGTAGAGACAACAGCAAGCGGCAACGGCAGCAGTCGGTGACGACAATGGCCGACAACATTCCAAAATAGTTATTATTTTTTATTTTATTTTATTTATTTCTTTGTTATACTTATAAAAAAAATTAAAGCTATAAATAAAAAAATATAAGCTAATATATTTTATTGAGGTCTATTTATAAGTAGGTGTTTGGGGAGTCGCAAACCACAGTCGAAAATCGATTAGGTTCATACCCACATTTGGATATACTTTATATGCCTAAATTCATATTTGACCCATTTTTTAAATTTTCGGAATTCATATATGACACAAATGAATAAAAATGAGTTAAAAATTGGGTCATTGATCCACATTAACACCTCTAGTTTATGGCATGGTAGATGATAAAAAGTCCAATCCAAAAACTTAAGTTATTAGATGGAAGGAAATCACATGAATATAAAGAGTATTTATGATATGTTTTGAAGCGGTAGACAATACTGCAACACTCCCTCTCACATACAAGTCAGATTACGAGCAACATGTGAAACTTGACTAAAGCAATGGAACTACATTGGCAAAAGGATATCACTAGCTCTAGTACCATTTTTTTTTTTCTGAAAAGGATAGCATTAGCTCTAATTCCATGTTAGAAAATAATAGAATATTTAATATTACATCATGCTTTCATTTAACAGCCTAATTTTTTTTAACAGTTGATAGTATACTCCCATAAAATCTCACATGGTATCAGAGCATGGAGGTCATGAGTTTAGATTTTGAACGAATACTTCCACACTTATTATCAGACAAAAAGACCCAATTAAGTGTGAGTGAGAGTGATAGAATATTTAAATATTATGCGTGTTTTCATCTAACATATTAAGTTTTTAAAACTAGCAGTGGTCCCATAAATTTTATAGCGGATTCAACTTAGACAAAGGAAACTTTGGTCTTGATGGAGCTGGTGAGGGTGTTGAGGCTGAAGGCGGAGATGTGAGTGCCTTCTACCATTCTGGATGAGAATATAAACTAAACATTTGTATTTATCTTCATCTTGTTTAAGAACACGAATTCATGGATGACCATCTTCATATCTTCAAAAATAGTTATGTTCGGACAAGCACTTCTTCTTTTGCTTCCTTTTAAATGATGAATCATCTTCACAATCATGTAGAATTGAAAATTGTCCTCACGTTGGCAATTTGGATCCCAAAAATAATTTTTAATTTCTAGATACATCAAATAATAGTGCCTCGTGAGCCTTGTTGATCAAATGAGTAAATGATCTTCTCTATTCAGCATGTATTCTCTTCCGGATTAGAAATTGGTTATATCGTTATGATTGCCAGAAAAGTTGAACATGTAAGTGCCTTATACCATTATGGAGGAGAATAAGATACTACCCATTGATATTTACTGTCATGTTATTTAATAGCACCAATTTATGGATGAGCATCTTCATATTTTCTGAAAAACTTATGATAAAAAAAGCAATACTTCTTTTACTTCATTTTAAAGGTGGAATCATCTTCACGGTCATGTAAAAATGGAAACTGTAATTTTAGTAGCAATCTGGATCCCAAAAAACAATTTCCAGTTTTGAAATTCTTTTTGAGATGATTCATATCAAATAAAAATCAAATCAAGAGTGACAATTGGGTTGTAAATGAATATATAAGAAAATCCAAGGAGATAATCTAAGCATGCGATTGCCGCCATCTAATGCTACTCGTATACACCATCATTTGAGAAATAAAAGTGTGTCGCAAGCCTTGTTGAACAAATGAGAGAATGATCTTCTCTATTTAGCATGTATCCTCTTTAGGATTAGCAATTGGCTATGCCATCATGATTGTCAGAAAACTGAAGATGTAAGTGCCTTCTACAATTTTGGAGGAGAATAAGAAACTAAACAATGGTATTTGCCATCATCTTCATTTAGAGCATCAATTCATGGATGACCATTGTCATATCTTTTGAAAAAATTATGTTCATTGTTGGCCATCTAATAAAAGATTGACCTTGTGGAATTAAAGCTTATTACTTTGTAGTAGAAGTTTGTTCATGGCCTCACCTTGTTTATCGAAAACCAAATTCAGCAGGATGCTAGAGAATCTTTGCTTCATATTGTCCTATAGCAAACTTTGCCTTGGCACCATTATCTATTAGGAGGCTTTCATGAGCTTCTACGAGCACTTCACAAACTGCATGAGTTTAAGATTTGATTCTCCTCACTGGAGACTAATATTAACCGAAAAAACTAAAAAGAGAGTCATAGAGATGGGTTAGGCTTAAGTATATTTTAAAGTTATTTATAATCTATACACGATCTATTTAACACATAAATTACATTTAAACTCATTTATTAAGTATAACTAACTCATTTAGTAGGTTAAGAAATAGATTTATGGCCTATTATGATAGGTATAATCATGCTATATTGTCAACTCTTGTGGCAACCATTAAAACTTCAAAATGCAAAACCCTAGCTTCCAATAACTTTCTCCCCCGTTATATAATAGGGCCATCATCCAATTGATGGTTGATAGCAACGGATGCTAACAGAGAATCAAACACTTCTTCTTTTGCTTCCTTTAAAAGGAGGGATCATCTTCACAATCATGCAGAAATGAAAAACTATCATCACACTAGCAATCTAGATCCCAAAAACAATTTGCAGTTTCTGAATTCCTCAATTAATAGTGCATCGCGAGTCTTGTTGATCAAATGAGTGAATAATCTTCTCCATTTAGCATGTAAACTTTTCAAGTTTAGGAATTTGCTCCATTGTCATGATTGCTAGAAAAACCGAAGATGTAAATGTCTTCTACCACTATGGAGGAGAATAAGAAACTAAACATTGGTATTACTGTCTTCTTTAAGAGCGCCAATTAATGGATGACCACTGTCATATCATCTGAAAAACTCAATTTCAGACAAGCACTTCTTCTTTTGCTTCCTTTTAAATAGGGAATCATCTTCAAAATCATGCAGAAATGAAAACTGTTTTCACACTCGCAATCTAGATCCAAAAAATAATTTTCAATTTTTGGATTCTTGAAACAATAGTGCGTCACGAACCTTGTTGATCAAAATAGTGGATGATCTTATTTGTTCAACATGTATCCTCTTTAGGATTATAAATTGGCTATATCATCATGATTGTCAGAAAAACCGAAGATGTACGTGCCTTCTACCACTCTAGAGGAGAATAAGAAACTAAACATCAATTATTACCGTAATCTTCTTTATGAGTTCCAATTCTTGGATAACCATCTTCATATCTCCTGAAAAAACTTATGTTCAAACAAGCACTTCTTCTTTTGCGTCCTTTTAAAGGAGGAATCATCTTCACGATCGCGCAGAAATGAAAAACTATCATTGTGGAAATATTGATCCCAAAAATATTTCTAGTTTCTAGATTCTTGAAATAATAGTGCGTCATGAGCTTTGTTGATCTAATGAATGAGTGATCTTCTTTGTTCAGCATGTATCCTTTTTAGGATAAGGAATGCGCTACATAGTCATGATTGCTAGAAAAACCGAACATGTAAGTGCCTTCTACCGCTCTAAAGGAGAATAAGAAACCAAACATTGGTATTTTAAAGTCATCTTCTTTAATAGCGCGAGGACGTCTGCTAGGGTTTCTCTCAACCCGCCGCCCAAACCCCCCATCTTCTGAAGCAGATTTATGAGGGAGAGAGGGGCTCTCCCCTCTCTCCCTCTCCATCCCCGCTCCCCACAAACCACTTTCTCTTCCTCTCCTCACCTGCGGTTCCCCCCCTCTCTCCCTCCACCCTACCTTTGTGTAGCATCCAAAGAGCGGGAAGAGCTTCTCTGGTCGACCGGGAAAGCCTTTTCCAACTCGCTCTTGCCATCCATCAATCCGTCGCCGGTGTGCTCCAGTTGCTGCTCTCTACTGTTTCTCTTGCAGCTTGTTGCAGTCCCGATGCTAGCCTCGACGGTCCTTGCTTTTCCACCGGTGCTGCTCCGTTCGGTTCTAGGTTTAGGGCTGCTCTTTCTTTCTTTTGTTCTGTTGTGTCTCTGTTTTTGGTTCTCCGTCCTTTTCGTGGACGGCCTTTCGGTTTTTGTGATCAACTACTACTTAATTTGTAGTTTTCTCTCCCGATCTAGTGCTAGATCTAGATTTGGGTGCTATTCTATCCCGTTCTAGAAATAGATCTGGGTTTTTCAAGACGTTCTTTGTATTCCTACAACTCATTGGAGGTGTTGTGTTCTTTACACGGTGATGGTGCTAGGGACGCCGAACTTTGGCGCGCACTACCTTTTGGCAAAACCGTTGTTACTGAAGAAGATTTTCTCGGTGTGTGCTCATCACTGACGATGCGAGGTTTGGTGATTGGCCGCCGTACGAGCTTTGATGCTACACCAGATTTGTTTTCGAGGAATGGGCTAGTCTTTACAAGCAGTAGCAAGTTGATTCACGTTTCTGATTTGTTTTACTTGCTTTGTAAGAATTGCATCTATCTTGAAGTCATGTACTATTTTCTCTATATGAAATGAAGATGCTCATTTCGACAAAAAAAAAAATCTTCTTTAATAGCGCCAATTCATGGATGACCATCTTCATATCTTCTAACAAAATTTATGTTTAGACAAGCACTTCTTCTTTTGCTTCCTTTTAAAGGAGGAATCATATTCACGATGATGAATATTAATGAAAAATTCCAGCAATCTAGATCCCAAAAAGAACTTTCAAGTTCTGGATTCTTGATATAATAGTGGGTTGCAACCCTTGTTGATCAAATGAGTGAATGATCTTCTATGTTCAGCACATATCCTCTTTAGGATTAGGAATTGGCTACGTGTCATGATAATCAGAAAAATCGAAGATGGTACCTTTTATCGTTCTGGAGGAGAATCAGAAACTAAACATTGGTATTTATCGTCAATTTCTTTAAAAGCACCAATTTAGGGATGACCATCTTCATATCTTCTGAAAAACTTATGATAAAAAACGTACTTCGTCTTTTGCTTCATTTTAAAGAAGGAATCGTCTTCATGATGATGCATATAAGTGGAAAATTGTCGTCACACTAGAAATTTAGACCCCAAAAATAATTTTCGGTTTATGGATTCTTGAAATAATGGTGTGTCGCGAGCCTTGTTGATCTAATGAGTGAATGATCTTCTCTATTTAGCACGTATCCTCTTCTGGATTAACAATTGGCTTCATTGTTATGATTGCAATGGAAGATGTGAATGTCTTCTACCATTCTAGAAGAGAATAAAAAGATAAACATTGGTTCTTTCCATCATCTTCTTCAAGAGCATCAATTCATGTGATGCGATAGCATTTGATTATGTCACCAATGATACACCTGGCATTAATAAGCAATCCTTGATTCCATCTACAAGTTCTACACAATCATTATTCATTCAGATCAAGGTTGATTTTGGTCACAACTTACTTCGGAGGATCGTGGCTACATAAAGACAATCGACTAGGATTATCGATAACAAAGTTTCGATTCTTTCCTTTCCAATAAAATAACCAATTTGCTAGATTGATTGATACTAATTCCATGGTGAATCACCAGATTAATTGATAATTCAAAGACATATTCTTGACTGACACTGATTTTATGGCATATTCAAGATATGATTAATTATTAATTTCAAGCTATATCTTGCCTGATTAGTTGCTGATTTGATGGCAAATCAAAGATATATCAATGGAAGGCTGATTGGAGTTATTTCCTTTGATATTAATAGATCTTTTAAAATTGTTATTGGTTGTACAAGATTGGTGGACGAAATTATTGTCTTTTATTTTCTTTTTTTGCTTTATCTTAGTCCTTCTGTTAATTAAGGAGTCTTCCCCATTATAAAAATAGATTTGATGAATGAATGAGAATTCTGCTTTTGAGTTGAATTTGCCTTATATCAATTTTCTTTAGCCTTAAAAATTGGATTCTTTCTTGGTGGTGAACCAAAAGCCTTTTAGCGTTGGTTGGTAGTTATCCTTTAAACCTTGGTGGTGAGCTTCGGTCTCGAATCCTGATCTTGACTCTTGGCTGGTGGTGTGCCTTTAGGCCTTGATCTGATCTGATCGTATCCTATCCTACATCTACCTTCTTTGATCAATTTCCATCCCCACACACTTTAATCTATTCTCACTTCTTTTGTCACTCAAAATGCATGCATCATCATGGATGACAATCTTCATATCTGTGAAAAACCGATGATAAAAAAAGCAATTCTTCTTTTGCTTCCTTTTAAAGGAGAAATCATCTTCACAACCTTGTAGCTATGGAAAACTGTCATTGGCCATCTAGATCCCAAAAACAATTTTGAGTTTCTGAATTCTTTTCGAGATGCTTCATATCAAATATATATCAAATCAAGAGTGACGACCGGATTGTTGATGAATATATTAGAAAATCCAGCTAGATAATTGTTGACACCTGATTTTTAATCATCCTTTCTGTTTTAAAATTAATAAAAAAAATTTAATAAATTTTTTTTTATAAAAACTCATAAAATTGAAAAATCAACTTTGAGGACCTTGGCTAAGCCTAAGCAGCCATTCTTGAATGAAAAATAATCTTTTATTTTTTTTCGCATTACTAATACTTTTTTTTTTAGAAATTAGAAAAAAAATAAAAATAAGATTGCATTTGAGGTCACAAAAATATGAAAAAATAATCAATATTATTCTTTTAATCTTCTCTTCATTTTAACCAAAGAAAATCTAAAAAAAAATTTATCTAAAATCAAGAATTAATTTGTTAATCTCATTTTTAGGTTAATTAAAAAAATTTAGAAAATTAATTTTAGCTTTATAATTTACAATTTTTGCATTTCTGAAGTCGCGACATTATCCTCTAATAGTCTAAATATTTTAATGGCATGAGGGCATATTTTTCATTATTGCGTTCGGTTTTCCGAATTTAACTTTTCATTTGACGGGTCTTTCTCTACGGTCTTATTCATTGCATTAGATCCACCGAGGGGTTGTCGAATTTGACGAAAATGAGCGGTGTAAATCCAGACCTGATTATATATAACACCCTTATATATGGATTTTGCATCTTTGAGAAAATTGAATCTTTCACAATTGCGAAAATATGTTTGAAATTGGCGGTTTTGACAAGTGCGAATGCTGTCAAACGAAGGGTCCTCCAACGGAGTCTTCGGGTATTTCCAGTTCGACAGCTGGAACGAGCATTCTCACCAACCATAGAGACTCCCCCGCACCATCCATTCATGAGAGAGCTGGTAGTTACACCTATTAGACTTGCATGTACCGGTGTAGATTTCGAGAGAAGTGGAGGACAAAAGATCGAGCATCTGGACCAGACCATAAAAAAGGGTGCTGCATGATATTGTTCTGCACTTGGGGGCAAATATTCTTTTCGCGCAAGAGGACATTAATGGTCAAAGCTAGTCAAAAAGTCAGGGTTTCATCCAATTTAATAATGAAGAATCGACTCAAGATGCGAGGGAAGGAAGGTAACAGAGAGGAATGAAAAAAAAGGGCTGCTTATACGAACGAGGGGGGACTTTCGGTGGAGAGCAGCAGGCACAAGGGAGGGCAACAAAAAAATAAGAGGCCAACCCCAACAACCAAGCAAAAGAAACCACAGTCCAGGTCAGCCGTCAGACATTAGTACGAGAAAGACGAAGAACCGTCGCGAGCGTCGGAGAGGACAAGGCTGTTCATGGTTGAAGAACTAGCTTTGTGTAACGGGACTGATGATGCCTTACCTATTATACTAGGAATTTTGAGGTACTCTCTCTCTCTGTCATTGCAATTTTATGTCTTAGACTCTCAGTTCCTCTGATCTTGTGTTTGATCGAATATGTTTGTCCATCTAGTTCTTAATGAATAACAAAACGTAAGGACTTTGCTCAAAGACGTGGGATTCATCAAAATCGTCGAAGGATATTCGTATAATCGGGTCAGATGATAGCTAGTTTTATTTGTAGAGATATGTTGATTTTATCCTACAAAATTCTCTTCAATTGTACTTCTTGAAATCGTGAACTTTGGGAAGTTGTTATGATTGCTCAAACGAATGAACAGCCACTGTGATAGAGTATTGGTCTCACTTTTTCTGGAAGAACAGGAGATTGTATAACTGGATACTAACAAATTGAGAGAGCACTTAGATTTCTATGTATAGAACAATCACATGCACCTTGCTGAGAGAATGAGAGGATGTTTCAAAACACTGAGATGTGTGATTTTGAGAATTTTGAGGGTAGTAAACGAAGACAGGAAATTCGAAGAAACTTGCTGGATAGTTTTTCTCATATCAAAATCAAGTAACTTATTGATTATTGCAGTGGCTCATACGTGAATTTTCGTACATTATTGCAATGGCTCATACTTGAATTTTCGTACGTACACTGACAATGTGGTTACACGGAGTTTTCCTTTATTGATTGACTAGTGGCCACAATTTTTATTTCAACGTCTGGGCTTTGCTAAAGTATTGAATTTTAATGGTGGGAAATTTTGGTATGAGATTTTTATATGGGCGTATAATCAATTACTCCAAAAAGAAGCCCAAGAAGATTTATCTTATTTTATTATTATTATTTTTAACTGTATATTGTTTCTTCTTCATTGAATTGAAAGATAGGGAGGAATTATCATAATAATGTTCTTCTTTTCAATAGACTAATTCATGACCCCTCTTCAAGCTCAAAGGTCTTGCTGTATCGTGCCTGATGCAACCCACATTGCTCCCAAAATTGCAAAATTGTGCTTCAAATCTGTGTAATTTGGTGACAATGTAAGTCATAACAATAGTTCCTGCACAAAAGCATATATATATATATATATTTTACCAGTGTTATTCTCCTTTCATTTGAAAATTGTCAAAAGTGATACGATATCCCTAAGCTGCTTCTCTAGAGAAAAGAAACCTTTACTTTCCAAATGGGTTCCCTGGGAAAAAGTATGTTTCATTGCACTTTCAGTTTATTAGAGACATGATTAACGTAGTTGGATTTGAGCGAAAAAAAAAACTCTTGAGGTATAAGAATTCCACTGTTCATGATGGTCCTCTTCCGCACCAAGTGTTTTTCTGAATTTGGCGCAAGCAAGCCTGATTGGAATGGACAAGTGTAGAGCAGAGTTTGGTATTATCATTGCAATCAAAAAGTTCAAAGCCAAATACAATTGTTGATGCTGAACCTTTGGAGTATCGCCTTTCGTATTATCCGATTATCAGAGATAAGATTGAAATTCATGCTTCCATCACTCTCATCTTCATGAGATCGACGTCCTGAATCTCGACCTCCAAGACGAAGCTAAAAAAAAACGCATTGAGAGAGTGGGAATCAATTTTCCCACTATTAAGGTCACTATCGCAAGTGCTGAACCTTCTGCCAGAAATCTTTAAACGATGAATTGAAGTTAAGTGTTCTCTTGCCCTCTCTATTTTTTGGGTAAAAAAATTGGCTCAGATTCTCTCCCTCCCACTATTTTTCCTCATATTTTTATGTCAGGTAAAAAGGAAGACCCCACATCAATGGTAAATTCCATGGAGGTGCAAAATCGACCCAGACAAGTTCCTAAGTGTCCACCAATTTCTCAGATGATCTGTGATTAAAAGTCTCTCTTAATTCAAAAAAAGACTCTCTATATTGAGAGTAGAGAGAAAACCAATTCTAAAAATCCCTCCCAAAAAAAGGGAGATAAGTACTCTTTCCACTCTTCTGGTTTTAAGTGCAGATTAGCACATATTTTGTATACTGACACTTCACTTTATTTTATGTCAGGAAGCCGCTGCTCTATATCAATGGTCAACCCTATGGAAGCACAAAATCGGCTTGGAGGAGTCCTCAAGCGCGCACAAATTTCAAATTGTTGAATTAATTCGTTGTATTTCATTTTAAAGAATTCATACCCCAGAATGGAGAGGACAAAGTCCATCCGCAATTTAAATACCTGCACCATAAATCCCAAAGGGAAGAGCCAAGCCAATGCTTAGCCTCCCATTGGAGGTTTTTACTTACAGTAGTTAAATACCTGCACCATAAATCCCAAAGGGAAGAGCCAAGCCAATGCTTAGCCTCCCATTGGAGGTTTTTACTTACAGTAGTTAAATACCTGCAACTTAAATACCTGTACCTTAAATCCCAAAGGGAAGAGCCAAGCCAATGCTTAGCCTCCCATTGGAGGTTTTTACTTACAGTAGTTAAATACTTGCAACTTATATACATGTACCTTAAATCCAAAAGGGAAGAGCCAAGCCAATGCTTAGCCTCCCATTGGAGGTTTTTACTTACAGTAGTTTAAATACTTGCAACTTAAATACCTGTACCTTAAATCCCAAAGGGAAGAGCCAAGCCAATGCTAAGCCTCCCATTGGAGGTGTTTATTCACTGTCATGTACTTCCTATAATTTAATTTTTGAATCATCAGACCCAAAAGATGAGTACGTCGTAATACTGCACAGAAGTCGTTAACACACTCCCTCTTTCGACTTCAGGGAATCTTTAACACTTAAAAAAATATAACAAATAAAAATATATACCATCCATGCATCCTATTTAAAAAGTGAAAACACAAAAGAAAATACCCTACTAGAGCCTTAGGAATAAACCAAGCCTGAGTTGCCGAATTAGGATATCTATAAAATTAAGGTACCGAAAGAGCATTAGTTTTAATTAACTAGTGTAACCAAGTCCCCGAGCTCATAATCTCTGGTTCGCAGGAATAAATTAGTTCTCCCGCTAATTTATTTGGGTTTCTAATCGACCTACCAAGAACGATTAGTGGCGACTCCAAATTTCAAAATCATTTAAACAAAAACCAAAGTTGCGATTCGGTAGGGCTTGGGAGGGTCCGCGTTAGGTTAGTCAAATCTAATTAACCTAATAATTCGTTAACCCCCTTTTGAAGATAAAATTTTTTAGAGGGTCGCGACAATAATCTAGTCACACAATCACCGCCATCTGATGTGGCTCATATTCACCATTGTTTGAGAAATAATTGTGTGTCGTGAGCCTTGTTGAACAAATGAGTCAGCACGTATCCTTTTTAAAATTAGAATTGGCAACATCTTCATGATTGTAAGAAATACTAAAGATGTAAGTGTCTTCTACCATTTTGGAAGAAAATAAGAAACTAAACATTGGTATTTAGTGTCATCTTTTTTAAAAGCACCAAATCATGGATGACCATCTTCATATTTTCTGAAAAACTTATGTTCAAACATGCACTTCTTCCTTGATCCCCCCCTACAAAAAAAAAAAAACCAAGCACTTCTTCCTTGGTGAATCATCTTCACGATGATACAGATATATATATATATATATATATGGAAAATTGCCGTCACACTGGATATTTGGATCCCAAAATAATTTTCTGTTTATGGATTCTTTTAATAATAATGTGTCACAAGCCTTTTTGATCTAATGAGTAAATGATCTTCTCTGTTCAACACATATCCTCTTCTGGATTAACAATTGCCTACATGGTTATGATTGTTAGAAAAATGGAAGATGTGAGTGCCTTCTACCATTCTAGAGGAGAATAAGAAACTAGTCATTGGTATTTTTCGTCATATTCTTTGAGAGCATCAATTCATGGATGACAATCTTCATATCTTCTAAAAAACTTATGATTAGAAAAATTCTTCTTCTTTATTTCCTTTTAAAGGAGTAATCATCTTGTAGAAATGAAAAATTGTTATCCCACTAGCCATCTAGATCCCAAAAGAAATTTCCAGTTTCAAAATTCTTTTTGTTATGCCTTATATCAAATAAAATCAAATCAAGAGTGACCACCTGATTGTTCATGAATATATTAGAAAATCCAGTTAGATAATCTAATCACACAATCACCATTGTCCGGTGTGGCTCGTGTACACCATTATTTGAGAAATAATTGTGAGTCATGAGCCTTGTTGAACAAATAAGTGAACGATCTTTTTAGTTTAGCATGTATCCTCTTCAAGATTAGGAATTGGCAACATTGTAATGATTGTCAGAAAAAATGAAGATGTTGTGAGAAAAAATGAAGATGTGAGTGTCTTCTATTGTTTTGGAGGAGAATAAGAAACTAAACATAGGTATTTACTGTCATCTTCTTTAAGAGCACCAACTCATGGATGACCATCTTCATATCTTCTGAAAAATTTATGTTCAAACAAGCACTTCTTCCTTGACACCCCCCAAAAAAAAAAACAAGCACTTCTTCCTTTGCCTCCTTTTAAAGGAGGAATCATCTTCACAATGATGCATATAAATGGAAAATTTTCGTCGTACTAGCAATTTGGATCCCAAAATAAATTTTATGTTCTTGAAATAATGCGAGCCTAGTTGATCTAATGAGGGAATGATCTTCTCTATTCAGTATGTATCCTTTTTTGGAATTAAGAATTGGCTTTTCATTGCTATGATTGTCAGAAAAATGGAAGATGTGTCTTCTACTGTTCTGGAGGAGAATCAGAAACTAAACATTGGTATTTACTATCTTATTCCTTAAGAGCACCAATTCATGGATGATCATCTTCATAATTTCTGAAAACTTATGTTTAGGCAAGCACTTCTTCTTTTGCTTCCTTTTAAAGGAGGAATTATCTTCATGATCATGCAGACATGGAAAACTATCATCCTACTGGTAATCTGGATCCCAAAAACAAATTCTGATTTCGGAATTCTTTTTGGGATGCTTCATATCAAATAAAATAAAAACCAAGAGTGATAATTAGACTGTAAATAGATATATAAGAAAATTCAGTTAGATAATATAATCACGCAGTCACCTCTGTCTAATGTGGTCCATACACACCATTGTTTGAGAAATATCATTGCGTCGAGAGCCTTGTTAACAAATGAGTGAATGATCTTCTCTATTTAGCACGTAACTTCTTCAGGAATAGGAATTGGCTATATGGTCATGACTGCCAGAAAAACTGAAGATGTAAGCATCCTTTACCATTCTGGAAGAGAATAAGAAACTGAACATTGGTGTTTACCGTCATCTTCTTTAAGAGCACCAATTCATGGATGACCATCTTCATTTCTTCCGAGGAATTTTTGTTGAGACAAGTACTTCTTCTTTTGCTTCCTTTTAAAGGTGGAATCATCATCACGATGATGCATATAAATGGAAAATAATTGTCACACTGGCAATCTAGATCCCAAAATCAATTTTTAGTTTCCGGATTCTTGAAATAATAGTACATCGCGAGCCTTGTTGATTAAATGTGTGAATGATCTTCTACGTTCATCACATATCCTCTTCAGAATTAGAAATTGGCTAATCGTCATGATTGTCAGAAAACTCAAAGAAGTAGGTGCCTTCTACCATTCTGGAGGAGGATAAGAAACTAAAATTATTGGTATTTACCATTATCGTTTTTAAGAGCACAAATTCATGGATTTCCATTTTCATATCTTCTGAAAAACTTAAGTTCGGACCAGCACTTCTTCTTTTGCCTCCTTTCAAAGGTGGAATCATCATCATGATCATGCAAAAATGAAAAATTGTTGTCACGGTCGCAATCTTAATCCCAAAAACAATGTCCAGTTTCTGGAATCTTGAAGTAATAGTGCTTCACGAGCCTTATTGATCAAATAAGTGAATGATCTTCTCTGCTCAGCACTTATCCTCTTTAGGATTAGGAATTGGCTACATCGTCATGACTGTTAGAAAAACCAAAGATGCAAGTGACTTCTATCATTCCGGAGGAGAATAAGAAATGAAACATTGATATTTAGTAACATCTTCTTTGAAAGCACCAATTCAATGATTGTTTTTTTATAGGGTCATTCACCAATTCACCAATTCAATGGTGACCATCTTAATAACTTCTCAAAAACTTATTCAGACAAGCACTTCTTCTTTTCGTTCCTTTTAAAGGAGTAATCATCTTCACGATCGATCATGTAGAAATGAAAAATAGTTGTCCCATTAGCAATCTTGACCCCAAAAATAATTTTCAGTTTCTAGATTCTTGAAATAATAGTGCGTCGCAAGACTTGTTGTTCAAATGAGTGAATGATCTTTTTCCCTTCAACACATTATATTCAAGATTAGTAATTGACTACATCGCCATGATCGTTAGAAAAACAGAACGAGTTTCTTCCAGCACATGAGAACGGCTTAGTAGTAACTGTGTCTCCGCTGTAACCGTCGTCTTTCCTTTTTTAGTTAACATTGGCTCCAAAGACCATACTGGTTGAGCTTCTGGTGTCTCTACTCATAATTGGTGATCGAATTAACGGGAAGAAGCTTTACTAGCTCAGCTCTGGGAATAGTCTGAGGCACATGGACGCGCGCTCAAGCACGTCTGGTTTCGATCGACCGTGGTGCTTCAGCAGCACCTCGGAGGGTAAGATCATTGGCATGGTTAAGATCAATGGTCTATCGTCGGCCATGGTAGTCAATTACATCTTCTCCTTTCTTTTCTTCCTCTTCTATGAAGTTCTCTCTTGTCTTCTTAACATTTTTTCTGCTTTCACCACAACTTTTTTTCTTGAATGAACGTAAGATAGATGCCAAAACAAGAAAATCCCAAAATGTTCGCGCGGCATGAACAAACTTAACAGAAGACGCCAAAAGGACTACTCCTCACCCCGAAATTCTAGGGTGACATGTACATTCCTCTTCATCAAATGAAAACCAGTTGGTAATCGGAGTCACGAGTCCATAATCCTTAGGCAACAACAGAAAGCGCACCCCTCACCACAAAAATAATCAGTATCTACACGTAATTGAACTTCGTCCAAACCCGCCATTATTCATATGTATTCAGGATTTCCATGAAAAAAATCTGCACAAATTACAGCAAGGATTTTCTGCAAAAATATGAAAAATGGAAGACTCGGATTCAATGAGGGCCAGCATAAGAAGGAGCAGGTAGAAAAGGAAAGGGTGCATAAGATGCATATGCAACCGGCGGTCGTGCTTGTGTCCTCGCAGCAATCCTCTTTCTACTGGAAGAACTGTCTTCTTCTAACATAGTTTGCAGAGAAGATGAGAGCTGGTTGTATTCCAGGGAGTTGCTTTCTGAGAGATCTAAATGATCATCTGAGAGACGGTGAAACAGAAGCCCAGACATAAATACAGGAAGATACAGGAGGCTCGCATGGAACATTCTTCTTGCCTTCTGCATGGTACGGTCCTGATAAAACGAAAATGCTGTAGCACTTATAGCGAGCGTAAGGAGTGTTGATTCTAGACAGAACCACTCAGAAGCCAAACCCCCTGCAGCAAGAATTTAAGTTGCCATCTCTCAAGCTGTAAGACTAGTAGACTTCCTTCCAGGCACATACACAAGTGTCAAAAGGAAACAGAGAAGACTTTCAAAAAAGAAAACCACCACCTTCAAAGAGATTGAAGAGAGAGATATTATCCAGACTATAATTGACATATCCAATAAATCCACCTGACAGTTGTATACCTACTTAAAAGTAATTCAGTCCAGCCAATCCTCATAGCATAGCACAAAGAATTGTCCAAATGACAGTTCATAATCACTGTTAGATGAAGAGGTAGAACGATGACTTTAGTCTAGTAGATAGTAATAAGAAAGTTCCATGAAACCTAAGCAGAGATAGTCAACAAGAGATCTATAGCATCAGAAAAGAACAAAGCTGAGGAAGTTTTCCATTTCTTTTTGGAACGGCGAGGGGGTTAGGAGCACATAACATTCAAAATTTTCTTTTATCTTTTACATATGTAGAAGCTTGAGCTGGACAAGTCAATATAGTTAAAAAGAAAATCTGTCCCCATTTACCACCAACTTAAATGGGAGAACTTGTTTCCTTAGAAGGGGAAGGTCCAACAAAAGGTTAAAGATTGCGTCGAAGGCCTACTTGAGAAGGGTGTACATATTACTCAATCCGACAGAATTTAACTAAGAGGAGTGCAAAATTTCATACTAAAGTATAAAAGTTTAAGATTTCAGGGACTTACAGTCATAGGCTAAATATCCCAAAGGAACCATATAGAGGCAGTTCCTTAAAGCTACCATAGAAGTTCTCTGGCCCAAAGCATCACCAAGGGATAGCATTTTGAACCTATAATGTGATGGGACAAAAGGACATAGTAAGCCAGCAAGACAAATCAGCTTTCGTCACCAAATACCTAGAACCAACACTAAGATGTGAAGCAGAAACTTCCATTAAGACCAGAACTGAAGGTGCTTTTCTGTATCTTCATGACGACCAGAAATACAAGTTTCAAAACAAGTTTGCATGACCTCAACAATCTTAAAGCACTGAAAAGATCATGCCAACGAGAAAGTTAATGTCGATTATTGAATGACTCGGTAAATGTCCACATAAATATTTATGAATAACATGGACATACCCTCCAGCAGCATAATCATTACGACACAAGTGTGCCAGAGCCATGAAATGGGGTATTTGCCAGAAATAGAGAGCAGCTGGGAGAATCATCGAGTTAAGAGAAATTTCGCCAGAAGCTGCAACCCAACTGGAATGCATAAAAATCAAAAGCTTTAATGTATAGTCTGACATCATCCAAAAACATATAATATACATAAAAGCTGCAAATAATGTTTAGATGATTAAAATGTTTCATCATTAGAACAACCGAAGAAGGGGCCACTAACCGCTCAACATCTTAAGAAAACCATTTGAGGATCCACCTTATAGTAGTTTAATTCTTGATCAAGAAGTCATTTGTCATTTTTGTTTTGGAGTAGAGTTCAATGAGAAGGTGATGGCTTAGGTGATTACAGCAATAATATCTGAACGACATTTGGTTGTTTAAAAGTATGTCTTCTTATCTAACAAATAACCGAGATTGGAAACTACTATTAGTCACACCAATAACCAAACATCAATAGCAGCACATTATTTTTTTTTGTCACCATCAAATCCATCTCATGCTTGCTGCGCTGTCCTCCAAAGCGAAAATCGCCAATGATTCTCGATCAGAGAATCAGACTTACTCATGCCAAAGAAACATTACGTGGCAAATATAATATAGCCTTCTCACGATCTAGAAATTCCAACATTCCACACTTCCCACCCATCTCAGGCCCAAGTCTGCACCTTGTTTCCTTGCCCAAAATTATACAGATAATCCATTCTTTCGGACACAAGATAAATCTACCTGTAACTTCATGCCCCTATGTAGTTAACAGCATAGGTTTTATGGTTTCTTCTTCTCATATGAAGGGACACCAAGAAGTCCAAACATCTAATACTATAAAGTTCGAAGCTTAGCATAGTATTGGTCAAATTAGGCTCCAAAACCTCTCAATGGCTAATATCATAATCACAGTTCCAATTTGGCTAAAACCAAGATAGAAAAAAGTTTGGCTAGTCCAATGGCCTAATAGTTACCACTATCCAGAGCACAACTTACATATCTAAATATTAATCAAAATGTCCTAAAAATTGGAAAAATAGCCCTGTTTCCCTTCTTCGCTCAAAACTATCCGGAGCACAACTTACATTTCTCTTTCTTCCCTCGCACCCTTCATTCGTAAAGAGGCTTCATCGTTTTACCTTTGAAAACCTTTTACTGTCACCCTTTCCAATGTCCGTTCAACAACACCCCTCTTTACAAGTTCACACATTGCCACAAACAGTTCCATGGAGGTCAAAGTCAAAATAGGAGGGCTCATAATGATCTTCTCAAATATCCCAAGGTGCGGAAGCGGCAGTGTGGACTAATTTGTATGTTTTCATGAAAGCAATGCTCTTATCATTTTCGTTTCTCAACTGCTGAATACAAACGAGGTGGAAGCTAAGTAAGACAGAGGATATGACCTCACCTTAAGGAGGGTCACAACCATTGGTTAAATTACTCCTTACTCCTTTTTTGCAATTCTGTATTTTTTCAGAATAATTAAACTAAAATTATTTTCTTTCATAGTTAAAGGAACACATAACCAGAAAAGTAAATCCATAGCAGCTTAAACAGTGACATTCTTGGTAAAAACACCTCCAAGCTAACTTTTTCTTTAGTTTTGTTGGATCAACCCCAGTTTGATCAGGGTTTTTCAATGCTAACAGTTCATGTGTCCGCACCAGCCCTTGTTGGATGGATTGGTCCAATCAGATTCTCAAAAACATTAATTATAACCAAAAGTCAAGATTCAGGTGTAAGTCCAACTGAGATCAAGATTCAAGTTCTGATCACATATAGGAGTTTCCTATCACTATGATGACGGTCCATACAGCATGAAGATCATTTAGGTAAGAATCTTTTGTATTCCATATGTCAAGAATTGACTCTTAAACTTATTTACAGAAACACTGTAAGCAGATCAACTCAATTGCACCAAGAGACAAGATAAGATTACCCAAGAAGGGGTGGAATGGCACCAACAATAGCTCCAACCCAAGTATTTACAGGGTGAATCTGCTTCAGTGGAGTGTATACAAAAGCATAAAGAATAAGATTGGAAGCAGCAAATCCTGCAGCCAATGCATTCGTCTGAAACAACCTTGTCAACAGGACAGTCAAATTAGTCCTCCAAGCTTATTGAAATGTCAAAGTGAAAGAGAAGCATAATATTCTGAGTCCAAACTAACAATTCGAGGCTACTAGGTAATTAATTCGGTCACCTTATATGCCAATAATGTAGTCCCAACCACACCAACAGAAGATGCCCAAGCAACTGCATGAGGTACAGATATTCTCCCCGAAGGTAGAGGTCTTCGCTTTGTTCTCTTCATTTTAGCATCATTGTTTATCTCAAACACCTGATTAACAAGGCATATAGATTTAGAAACTTTCTTTTGACGGATTATACTATTCTACACATTGTACTAAAAGAAAGGGCTGGTTCTCTCTCAATAGTACCAAACTAATTATGTCAATTTTATAACTTGGCTTCACCCTCTTGTTAAGCTCATAACAATTCAAAACCTAATACTAACTATAGTGGAAAGTAGCCAATAACCTGAAATTAATCAGGGACAGATAAGTGAACATCATGTTCTCTTTAAAGAGGAATACTTTACTACATCATCTTCTGTTTAAAGACAAATACTTTCCTTCTTGGTTGGCAATAAAGATCACTAGGTACTACAACCGAGCTTGTTGGAATCATACAATCCGTGATTCGAACTGTGTAAATCAAATAGCGAATCAATTAAGTTCAATATGAAACAATTCTAATTGAGGATGTGAATAGAAATCAGAAAAGAAGTGCCGAATTTGGTTATCAGTCAACTTGATCAAGATTAACCAATTCCGTGATAAGTTAAACGATTGGAATTGAGTGTGATAATTACTATTTACCTAGAATCTAATGTCCAAAGACATAAGTTGATTTGGATTTCAAACCTAACTTGGATTTGATAAGTAAATATGTTGGACCACCATATCAATGCTGAAGAACTCATTGTAGATGCGTTCACTCCTTTAGGATAAGCATAACCATCCAAACATGTTGCCTATCTCCCTTTAAAAACATTTGTCCCAACCAATCAAAGAGCAGAGAGTAACAAGGAAGTAAATAACATATGTTTCCAGATTGGTGTTGAACATATTAGAGTCTACGCTTCTAAAGCCTAGTGGTTACAATTTGAATAACTTTGCATGCAATAGTTCAGGTCCCTGAGATTTGCCTCTGAGACACTATCTTCCATGTAGCTCAAAAGGATGCAAATAGCCCTCAAGATGCAGTTCTCTTTCTTATTTCCCTTCTTTCTTGAAAAGTTAAATAGGTGACATGCGACCTTTGTGAACTTTAAACTTTCAGTAAAGCTGCAAGCACCTCTCATGAGGCAATCTTTCGAGTTCTTCATATCAGTTAAAAAGTGCATTCAGCTCAAAAGAAGCCCAAAGAGAGCCAGTGCATGCTAACTCATGAGTTCCCCTATAATCCCAAGTTAACTCTCAATGCTAGTACAAAGTGCTGCTCTTTTGTTCCTATTCAAGGGCCTGTTTGCCAAAGCATAAACAAGTACGTTTTACCACCACTTACTTTCATCCCAAAATTTAAAAAAAAAAAAAAAGAGTCCGAATTTTTACAAAGTACGAAAAACTGATTCATGATCCAGCATGTTAATTTGAATGTTTTGAAAGATTTTAGGTGTTCAGAGTGAACGAACGTGCAATTGTGAAAACCATACGACCTAAACAAATAGAAAGTTAAAAGTAAAAAATCACCCCTCGTAGACCCTAAGTCAAAAACTTAGATTCATTCAAAGATGCCTTTTTTGCTACAAGTGGGGAAGAACAACAAGATTCCAGGGCCCTTATGAATTCATTGCTAGGAGTTTTTGGCTAATCAATTCAGAATTTTATTCAAGGTTTAGAGGGATCTTATCAGCAAGGGAACTTTGGTTTAATGTATTACCTCAGGAAGGGTTTTATTTCTAGGGAGTTTGTTTTTCTGGAAAAATGAAAGAGCAGGGACTTTGTTTGCTAATGATCGAACCAAATAAATTGGTTCATCTTTACATCCGTGAATGACAATTAAAAGGTTATGCATGAAGAGACTAGCAATGAAGGGAAAGTCTTTGTGGTGAGTAATTATAGGTCAAATGATACATGCAACATGCTTGGTTCTTTGATAGGACTTTTTGGAGTTTGATCGAATTATCTTCTAAACAGGTTTTTAGTCTTATTGTACCTTCTCACCATTCGGTTTACTTATATCGTAAAATATCATGGAATAGAATTTCTCATTAAACTCTAGACATTACATGTATAACCACAATATACGTAACAGTATAAATCTTCAATGAAATGCTAAATGTCCACTTTCAGGGACACGCTCTTGTTTAAGAGGAGATGCGAGATAAAAGCCCGATACTAAATCATCAGTTAACCAGAAAAAGACTCCACTCAACAGTTCGCTAAAAAAGCAGATAGCGAATCATCACCGCAACAAGAAATATATGGGAATACCTACCTGATTCAAGGAGTTTGCAGCAGCTGCGACCATCATGGTGCCACCACATGTCCAACAAAGCCCTGGAATGTCAACCGCACTTCCACTCCCAAGAACAAAACCAGTTCCAGAGGTAGCAACTACCAACAAACTAGAGAGAGAGAGAGAGAGAGAGAGAGAGAGAGAGAGAGAGAGAGAGAGAGAGAGAGATTTTAGTCCTACAATGCACAAATAAATCCAGGAGCATAACTGAATGAAAAAAGTCTCTCTCAGTTCTACAATGCACAAATAAATCGAGGAACGTATAAGAATGAGAAAAGTTTATGACTAACATGAAAATCATCTATTGCCTGAAAATAATGACGCCCATTAAGTCCAGGAGGCGTCAATCAAATGTAACTACTAAAACGGTTCTTTCAGTAACACCAGGGATTCCCAAGTAATTGCAGCAAATGGTTCTGCTCTATCATGTGTGAACCAAATTCTTTGATAACCATGCAAAAGGGGTAAGCATCTGAGCTCTACCTTTTGGGTCGGTTGGCAAACACTAAAGCTTGATATAATATAGAAACTACTTAAGTGGAACCATTTCTCAGGGAACAGTTTATGTTTTGTTAAGTAGTTTGGATGATGTGGAGGTCTCTAAATAGAATGACAAGGCCAGCACATGTAGCTGGTAAAACTGAAAAATCCATGAAGGCAAATTGTCAGGTCACCAGCCGAGCTATCACAGAGGATCATCTCTACATACAATTTAAAAGCGGGCATTGCAGCTTAAATAAAGAGGTCCAAATGAATGAAGGGAAGACCATGAGATGATAGAGTTCTAACTGTGGAAGTAGATTGAAATGTCAACTGGTATAGATTGCACCATAATTTGAGCGACTTCCTAGTTAAGAAAATTCCTTAGGCCTCCATAACCAAATTGGAGGCAAGAATTATAATTACTGGCAGACAATCGACATGATTTGTTGAATTCACTTGTATGGATGAGCATTCACTGTTTTTCTCATTATTTTTCCGGGTACAGCCAACATCCAAGAACAATTGGTAAATCAAATTTAGTGCATACTCAAGCATACAGGCATCCTTAAATGTTCCACGGCAGTAGCTTGTAACATAGGCTCCCCACATAACAGATCACAAATTTCAAAACATCAAATAAAAGCATGAAGACGACAGTTTTCGTCCATCTGTGCCGTGATTTTGGTCAGAGTTGAAGCCAGGAGCCAAAGAAAATGCAGAGAACCACCCAGGGCAGTCACCAAGTCAACGGCAACCCAGGCAAGTCGTTCAAGCTACCAAATTTCGAAAACCAGCAATCGAAATAGCAAACCAAGAACATCTTCACTCAATTACTCAGAAAAGCAAATCCAGATCGCAAAATCCCTGATTAAAAAAAAAAACCAGAAAGAGCTAATAGACGCTTCACCTAAGGCGAGCCTTCGACAGCTCCCAATAGCACCGCCCGTAGTGGCGAGCCAAGTCCACCACGTCCCTCGCCCTCGAGGAAGCGAGCGAAGAGACGTCGAAGGCAGTGGCAGTGACAGCAGCCGGAGAAGATGAGGCAAAACCCCTGACTCCATCGGCTCCGCCGATAAGGCCTACCCCTGATGTCGCCGAAACCGACGGATTCGGATGCGACGGTGTCGCTGCGACGGAGGGGGTTGAGGATGATCCGGAGAGCGACTGGAGTGGTCGACCGGCGATACTGTAGAATGAGTGATGGGTTGAAGAAGAAGACGATGAAGAAGAGAGGAGTTTTCTCGTGGAAGAGAAACTCAGGGAGCTCCTCCACATCGTTGTGGCGACGAGGGTGTGAAGAAGCCGGAGATCAGCTCGTTTTGCTCGAGTCCACGGAAGCAGCGAGGTGCTGCAGGTAGAGGAAAGGCAACTCCGGTTTTGCCGAACAAGCGAAACGACGCCGTTTAGCTGCTCTACAAAGTCGAAACGCACCGTATCAGATCATCAATGTGGCCTCTGTGCTCATTTTCATCCGATTGAGAAATTGCCGTTCATTTTTATTCGGGTTAGTTCTTTCATCGTGCGTGTATAGCCGGAAATGGCATTGGTGCGACACAGCGACTGCAACTGCTTCCTATGAGCTCAGGGAGGGACGTTTCATCTCACCACCCCACCGGTGGTCGGACTGTATTACCATTACCGTCACATAATGTCTTTTTACTTTGACTCGTTGTTTAATCATAGTCTTCGAAATTGATCTTAAGTACACCATTTCTATTATAGAGAGAAGGCATCAAGGGGGTCAAGCCTCGTGGTGTTGATGGGTCAGTTTGGTCGTGGTCTCCCTGCTACTTGTGCTATTCGTAGTAGCGGACGAGAATGGTCGGGTTCTTGGTTCTAATGGGGCTATTGATGGTGGCAATCGAGATTGTCGAGAGAGTTTGTGTCGGTGGCGAGATGATGGTTATGCAGTGTTCTAGGATGTTGTTATGACGTGGATGGCAATTACTGAAGAATCGAGAATGGAGAGTTCTACCCTTTTTCAATTTACATTGCTCTACACTGGTGACGCATTTCACATATCGTTTCACTTGATATTGAGAAACCAAAAGGTTTCATGAACTCTTTGCTAACTTCACTTTTACCTTGCACTCAACATTTCCAAGGTTGTCCGCTCATCTTTAAACAAAAAACAAAAACAAAAAAAATTGAAGGAGAAAGAGGAAAGATTCAATTTAAACTGTAATTGAAGATGTAAATTGTCCCGTTGAGTTTATCATGGATTAATATTAGTGTCCTATCATCTCCAACTTTGTTCGATGTCCAATATATTCTTTAAATTTTTTATTCATCCTTAAAATTTTTCAATTTTTTTTTGTTTCAATATCGTCCCTTTGTTAAATAAAAACCAGAAATTGCTGATGTTTTCTTTTGGTCGAAGCCATGTCCACATTCGTTCCTCATTTTTCAACGCCCAATGACTTATTCTTATGAACAGGAAAAAAAAGCTCAGCCAGCATTAAGAAATCTCAACGGCACCACCACCCACTGCCGCGTCCACCACCACCCGACTCGACGCTCAAACCCATCACTACCAACACACCCGGCCGCCTAAAGGTGTAGCAAGCACAAGCTCGCCTGACACCATATTTAGGGTGCAAATGACAATCATTCTCTTTTCGAGTCCTATTTTTCTGAAGACAGATTTTTTTTTATTTCTATTCTATGAACAAGTTTCTGAGTAAAGGCACATGTTTGATAACAATATAAGATTTTGTACGGTTGGGTGATTGATGGACGATGACTGGTGGCTCGCAAACAATGAATGGTAGCGAGTAGCCGGCAACACAACGAATGGCGAAGGGCGAACGACAGCTAGGGATTGAAGACTAGCGAACGATGGCTGGTGAATGAAGAATGATGATCGGGACGATCAGGGGTCGGAGACCGATGGACATTGGTCGGGGATCGAAGACAGGCGAACAGCGAATGATGATTGAGGATCGAAGATCGGCAACTTGTGGATGGCGATCGGCAGTAGGCAGCGAGCGACCAATGGCAGAGAAGCGAGAGAAAGGGAGACCACGCGTGAGAGAGATAGATGGAGTGAGCATTGAGAAAAATTCTTATTTTTTATTTCTATTCCAAAATAGAAAATTAGGAAATTTTTACTTCTTTTTTTTTTTTTGCTTCAAATCTATTTTTGGGCCAAAAATTCATCTATAAAATGGAAAAATGAAATTGTTTTACCAAATAGATTTTTATTCTAAATATGTAAAATAAGAAAATAAAACTGTTACCATGCATGTTCTTGACTAATTGAGCTAAGAAAAGAAGGAGAAAAATCAGAAAAAAAAAATCAAAATGCCTCGATGCTACTCTATAGTCAAAGTCATCTCTCGGCCAAATAAAAACACGGGACTTTGATGCTACGCTTAACCCGGGAAATGACATTAAATTCAACTCAAAAAGTTCAGAAACTAAAATAAAAAAGAAAATTTCAACTAAATGCTTAAAATGGCCTCATTTTTTTTAAATAAAAGCCTGACGCGACGAGAATCTTATTACAAAAAATGGCCTAAAATGCCTACATTGTTTTTAAGAAAAGCCTGACGAAGGGAATTTTTGTCATTTTCTCTTCTTCTTTTTTTTTCAGCTTTTTTCCTTTTTTTTTTCCTTTCTTTTTCTCTTTTTTCCCTAGCTTCTTGTTGGTGGCTGGCCAAGCCAAGTTACTAGCAAGGCCGACAAGGGCCTCGCCTCTCCTGGCCCTGGGATGCCCTCACCGGCCTTAGTCGAGGGAGCTAAGGGCCAAGCGGCAAGTGCCCTTGCCCTCGCCGGCCAGATCTGGCAGGGGCTGCCATGGCTCAGGCGAGCGAAGGGCTCCCTCCGCTCTCGTTGGCCAGATCTGGTGATGGTTTTGGAGAAGTCCAAGGAGTGCTTTGAAAGGAGATGTGACCTAAGAAGAATGGGTTAGGCCACTTCCAGTCCTGGTCACATTTGGCTCGTTTTTCGGCCCGATGGAATCTCTGGACATTGGATTGTGCATGACAACATGGCAACACGAGGATGATGAGGAAGGAGGCGTGAATTTGAGAGGTGATGGCCTAATCTATGGGTGTTCCAAAGCAATGACCGTGAAATCTCTGGTTGCGATTCACATTCTCGATTATGATGCATGGGCGATAAACCAATTGCGAATTCGATAAAGAAGTGAATCGCTATGCCCAAGATCCCTTTGAGCTTGGTGATATTCATGAACATCTTCCTCTTCACAACAGAGGACACATTGCAGTAACTCTAGAAATGCATGCACACTTTCCCTCCAAAAACAAGGAGGGATTGAATGAAGCTCGGCAAACAGACACGAACTCGAAAGGGAAATCAGGACCCACGATCATGAATCGCGAATGCTTTGCAAAATTAAGCCCAACAATGAATCAAAAGCAAGAAAAAATCAAGAACGATGGAAAAGATCAAGTCCTTGCCAGTGGCTAGCTTGGTCGGCCTCTAGCGAGAAGTTAGGCAAAAAAAAAAAAATGGAAAAATGGAAAAGAAGAAAGAGGAAATTATCAAAATTCCTTTGACCATGTCTTTTTTTGAAGTAAAGAGGGCACTTCATGCTTTTTTTTTTTAAATAAGATCCACTTCAATCTCTTATTGAAGAAAATAAATGCACTTTAGACTCTTTTTTGGAATTTTCCCTAGCAAAAATAACGGATAATGTTAAATATCAAGTAAAAGTTCTAAAACTATTGCATAAAAATGGCTATTTCCATTTAACATTCATGCAATCATGATTTGTTCCCCAGATGGATAGTTCTCACGTTATGCGGTGGACCCTGTATAAACACCGACACCACCACTTTAGTCTTACAATACCCTCATCTTTAAATTTGAAAACGTGAAAAATACTTTTGACTAAGACGAGACCTGCATCACGCGGGAATTAATCAAGGTGCTAAAAAATTTCGAAACACCCCATTTTTAGTAAAACAAATGAGTTGAACAAGTAAATTAAGTGTTATTACCACAAAACAAACTCAAACTAGTATAGATAAATTTTCCCCAAACTAATTTTTTTATTACAAAAAATCTCAAATTGATACATATGAGATAAATTTATCCCAAATTAATATACTCATGACAAATTTACCATTCGTTAATTTCCGTTAAATTGAATTAATACTACGAAAAATCTCAAATTGATAAAAACAGATAGTAAAAACCTCAAACTAATACACCTGTCAACTATCACACCTCATCCAATTTAGCAATTTGATGATAAAATATAACAAAAATTAACAAAATGTAAATTTATCACATGTATACCAATTCGAAATTTTTCGTGGTAAAAAAATTAATTCAAGATAAATTTGTCATAAGTTTATCAATTTAAAATTTTTTGTAATATTAATTCATACATAAATAAATATCGTCTTGGTGATGGTGACTGGTGAGTGGGGAGACACAAAAAAATGCTTGAAGAATGAAACCAAACAAGGACTTTAAAAGCATGCTTGATATCCCAACGAAGGATACATGATAATACAAAAAAAAAAAAAAAGAGGGGGGGGGGGGAGGGGGAAGAGAATTGAAAGGTATTGCAGATTGAGAAGATCAAAACATAATCAACAGTTGTCCGTTCAGTGCCAATCTATGCCACCTATTGTGGTAGATCCCACCCCTTCCCACACTTCACTCGTCCCCACCTCCTCGCTCTCAAAGCCCTCCATGCCACCGTCCCAAAAGCCTCCACCATTTGCATCTGGCAGCAGAGTTAATTAGGCAAAAATTTGCCTGAACAAGTTAGTCATTGCCAAAACTTCCCGGTTTCGACAGGAAAAACATTTCAGATTCCGTGCAAGAAGACTTCATCGAATCAGAACCATCTCGAGATGACATGGTTTTGATGCTTTGATTGGTAGGAGAGTTTAAAGGCTTACAGTGGTTATAGAGAGGCCTTCTTTTCTCTTTCTGGCTAATACTCTGCGTGTTCCTTCGCTGCTTCAGACTTGGAGCTTGTCCCAGGACTACGACACGCTTCAGAGGAGCGACAATTCCACCTTGCAGATAATACATGGAGCAAGTTATGCATATATCTCGAACAGTAGGAAGAATACACTAATAGGATCAGGGCATTCTAAGATGTCATCATCTCTACTAAGGCAAGGCTTGCTGGGAAAGTTCATTACTTCATGCTTTCCAGTATTCATCTGGGTCATTCACCAAGCAATTCTTGTTTTTAAGAAATACCACGTGGTGATGAAAGAGGGGGAAAAAGTGCGAAGTTCAACACGTTAGGTTAAAAAAATCTACTGGCCATATCATCGGCGTTGTATTTTATGATTTCAAAAGCTTAGAAGATTGGCATAATATTTATGTCTAGCTGAACGAGATAACACTGTTGTTGTAAATTCAGATTTCACTTGCGTGTGCAAGCATAGGATCAACCAAGGCATTAACAATTGGCGAACGTGGATGCGAAACCACTGAAAAAACCAGGATGCAGTTCCAGTGTTGCTCTTCAAGGAATGATCTCGCGATCCCCACGACAATTGATGTGCCGTGGAAGCTGATTATGCAGCTTTTATGCTCTATTCAAGGTTTTGTATCATACTTTTCCCAGTTTAGAGAAGCTCTATCTGTCAACAGCTGAGGAAACATGGCTTATTTCGGCACATGTGCCCAGAAAGAGTTTTGGTTTTACTGCAACGTCAGGTAGGTAGGTTGCTCTCATCTAATCAGTCGTAGACTGGCTTATTCACTCTCTTTCAATGCCCTCTGAACTTTTTATCTTCAATTAGCAGAGCTTATTTCGCATTGCTGCTGATGGATAGTAAAAACTACAAATGGTGATTTTATAAGTTGCTAGCCCTATAGTTATACGTGGAGGCCCTTAATGCTAGACTAGACTCATACTTGTAGCGCCAAATCTGGAGATAATGGACCAATTTTTGCTTCATTTGTTGATTTAGATCACCCAAAAACATTGTGAGAACAATTGAAAGTACCCAGTTAAAGGGTGAGAACTGAGATTAAAGCACCAACCTTCGAAAGGGTTCCTTCTCTTTCTGGACTCTCTACTTTCATCTTCTCCCAAGTCTCCGGCCGTATTGGAGCTGGTTGCAACATGACAATCTTCTCCACTTTCTTTACAAGTAAGCTTGAACTGCTCAAAGACGGCTTTCTCAACACTGTTCTTCTTTTCCACCGATGCTTTCTTTTTGCAATCTGGCAGATCGCCCAACTTGCTTACGTCCCTAGAGCCCAGGACTGTCGAATACGGCTTCGCCTTGCCCTGCCAAGGAAAGTGCTTCCCTCTCTTAATCAATTCATTATTCAGGCCCCTGAGAAGCCCAGAAAATACCGTACTCCTAAGGCTATTAAGCAGAAACGAGCATGAGTTTGAATCAAATAGGTCCAGCTGAAAATAATACTGACCCGATTAACATAAGTAGCAGAACAATTCATATCAAGACAAGTCCCTACAATACTAAATGCGACATTCTTTTTCTGGCTTGGTAATTGCTCATATAAAAGTTAAGCTATTGCAAAGAAGAAATTGCCCCAGACTAGACATCCACGCATTTTACCTGCGAATTCGACATGAATTGAATGGAAAAAGAAACGAGAAAATGAATCCTCCCATGCACCTAGAAAGGGAGACCACATTATTTGCCCGATTGGGTTGTGATTGATTTCTACAGGCAACACAGTCAACACGACTTTCAGGTTCCTGTGCACCACATCTGTCAAGGAAACAATGGGAATATCCACACAGAGCTGGTAACATTCATCACTCCCAAAATAACTTCGCCAAGTCCCGACAGCCAAATAGGACATGACCGCATTTCAGATTTCCTTTCACTTTCTCGGCAGCCAAACACAAGGTTGCAGACGAAACGGTACCTGAACCGTGCCTGGCAACGCGGAGGTCCTTTGCAGTTTCCGATCGAGAAACTCAGACAGAGAGACTCGCGTCCAGCCCCCTTTTTTCTGGTCTCCGTTTGCATCATCCTTGGCGTCCTTGCCTCTGATCGAGACCCAACAAGAAAGAACCCACAAAAAGGAACACCCAGAGACATACATCAACGTCAACAGCGCAGCAATTTTGAAGGATCCAGAAAGGTAGGTACATGAATGGACTCATCTTACTGGTTCGAAGAACAAAAGAAGGCCGACGACTTGATCGAACGCTGCCCGAACACTTGGAATGTAGGATCTTTCGAGCTCATCTGCGCTTCAGGCTAGAACTCTTCGTCCTATTTCCATGTTCTGCTTTTGAGCTCCATTCTTGGCTTCCATTCGCGCTCAAGTTTCATGGCGCGGTCAGTTCAAAATAAGGAACCGGGAGAGGGCTATATGCTATTGGGCCTCCAAGTATAATGGGCTCGACGATAATTAATTTGAGGTTGTACGTAGAACGAAAATACACAACCAGACAATTTTTTTTTTCAGACTTTTCATTTTTGTGCATCCTAATGGTTTGTTTTCAGGCGACAAAAGGAAATTCTTATAGGAAACTTTCTAATTAAAAGAAAATTCACGTAACTAGAAAATTTTGACTTTTACTAAGCACACGAAGGATATTTGGTGACCAAGATAAAAATGAGGGCATGATGAAAATCATCCTCGGCGTTTGATTGCCATCTAAGACAGGATAAAGCCAGATTAGTATGAATAAAATTCAGCTTAAAAAAATTCCATGTCAAGGATAATAGAAAGTCGGATAGAATATTTCACGAGATGAGGCTATTCCAACCACTCTTTTTTTACCAAATAGACAAAATCGGCCTTAAAGGCTGTGTTTGTTTGGGGGAAAAAGTTTTCTTGGAAAATATTTTCCGGATTTTCCGGCGTTTGGAGGGCGGAAAATAGGTTAATCCTGGAAAACATTTTCCTCCTATGGAAAAATCCCTTTAAAAATTGTGGAAAACGATTTCCTTTTTTTAAAAACGGAAATCATTTTCCGTCGGCCGCGGCCATTGATCGCCGCCCATAGCCATCCGCTGCCGGTCGCCGCCGCCGCCGGAAAATCAATTCCTTGCCAAACGACGGAAATTGTTTTCCAGTTCATTCTTAAGTATTAACCAAACACCGAAAAATATAGTTATTTTCTTGAAAAATGATTTCCTGGGAAATGTTTTCCCCCAGGAGGGCATTTTTCGTGAAACAAACGGAGCTATCAAATTTTAATTTATTGCTACATAGAAAATAAAACCTAGTCTCTTCCTTATCATCGTTCTTATCATAAGTTATTTACTCTTCATCTCCTCTATCTCAAAAGCTCACCTTTTCGAGCGTATGTGTTTTATAACATCAAGGAATTTGTATTTTTTTCTCTTTATTGTTGGCGGGACATTTTCTACGGAGCATGCAAGACATTGTAGGAGCATTTAGAAGCACACTAAAAAATTCAATGTGAAAAGATCATACACATTAAGGCTTCTTGATATTTTTTCGTAAATACTCCATGGATGATATTAATTTGCATTAATCTGAAAGTACTGAACTTTTATTTGTACTTAGAAAAAAACCTTACTTTGTCAAAACGTTGGTTTTATTTAATTTCATGTATTAAAGTTTCATGTTGGCGATTGTAATTGTAATTTTATTTTGAATTTTTTTTCAAGAGGTTAGGTCATCTCATTATATATATATATATAATGAGAAGAAATCATTAAAGATGGTGATATGCACCACTAACTAAAAGTTTATAAATATGCGATTATATTTACAATAATTAAATTCTTTCTTGGTTCTACCTCACAATTAATATGTAAATTTGCTCGATAACATAGAAGAGAGTTAGACTTTTTGGAAATTTTTTTTTAAATAAAGCTGATTTTTTACAGAAGTAAAATGAAAAACTAAGAAAGGAAAGATATTGCATTAGATAGATGAGTTATCCACAATAAAGAAAAAAACACGTTGTATTACTAAATTTGGCAATTAAATTATACATAAATATAAAAAAAACTAAAAAAAGCGGAAAGTAAATAAATTTGGACAATCACTTTAAATTAATTATTGAGGACAATTGAGAAAGGGTGAATTTAATTATGCAGAGTGGAAATCAAATAGCCCTCCGTCTTATAACAAAACCGCCCTTTTTGAAAAACCCTACCTCGCCTTCCCTTCTCCTTCTTTGTATCCGGACCTCTCGTGGTGTAATCTGCAGCTTCACACTCTTCCTCAGTCAATCGATCTCTCAGCTGATACCAGCAGCTCTCCTTAGTCTCGCTAGCCAACACCAACATGAGGCCGCCTCAGAGAGGTAAGTCTTCGCCTTGTCCTTCTTGCTGCTACTGTGTGGGAGATGGAGGGAAATGGAGTTTAGCTTTGGGCGGTCGATGTATGCCCTTTTTTTTCCCCCCAAGTTTGGTCCTGGTTTCTTTTGACAACCACGTGTCAGTTTTTGAGCTGTATTTGCAACCGAGGATGATACTAAATTTTGATTGCTGCCGTAGAAATTCGTGGAATACTGATCCTGCTTGCTTTCTGTGATTCTCGGGAGCGGAAGAAATGTGTGTGGTTGTTGTTTTCTGCTCTGGGGATGAGCCGAGGTTGTCTTTTTTGAGATAATTCTGTTGATTTACACTCGTGAGTCAGTTTCATTAGACAATCTCTCAGCTGATGGTGACTGATTTTAGGCTGCCGTCTCTGATAATTTTGGCTTTCAATGTGCTATTTTTCTCTCTACTTGGAGACCTTAACGTGGTGTTGGAGCGCTTATTTTTTTTTGTTTGACAAATGGTTGCATTTGCTAATTTTCAGGTCGTGGCGGCGGCGGATTTAGGGGGGGAAGGGGTGATGGAGGGAGAGGAAGAGGGAGGGGCGGTGGTGACAGAGGCAGTGCCATGAGAGGCCGTGGTGGTGGCCGTGGTGGTGGCCGTGGTGGAAGAGGACGTGGTGGTGGTAGAGGTGGAATGAAAGGTGGAAGCAGAGTTGTGGTTGAGCCGCATAGACATGAGGGGGTGTTCATTGCTAAGGGCAAAGAAGATGCTCTTGTTACAAAGAATATGGTCCCTGGAGAGGCTGTCTACAACGAGAAGAGAGTCTCTGTGCAGGTGAATATGTTTTTTGATTTTTCTTGCTAGGTGATTGCCAGGCATTTGGCACTGATTTAATTGGTTTTAAAATATTAGAACCGATAAGCTCCCAATTCTTCTCAAAATAGAAATGGAAAAAAATGGTGAACAACTTTCTTATCTAGGATCAACTGGTTTTTAGACTTTTAATAATGGTTCTATGAATGCCAACTTTTATATTTTGCTATCTATACTGAGACTCCCTGAATTTGATTAGTAAAGGAGGATCTGCATTGGAGTTGATTGTTTGATATGTGAGGTTCCTTTTGCTAGGGCAATTAGGTAGAGTTTTCTTCTGGAAAAATGTTGCTACTAATGCAATTTTCTACTGTTTAGATCTTCCTGTTTCAGGAGCTTAATATTGTCGACCTCCCTTACCTTCTTTTACTATCATTCTCGTGTTAAATATGAAAGGTTCTTTTTTTCATTGACCGAGAAATGTAACTATAATCTGTGTTTCTCTGTGTTTTTTCCTCTTGTTAGAATGAAGATGGAAGTAAAGTGGAATATAGAGTGTGGAACCCCTTCCGATCAAAGTTGGCAGCTGCCATTCTTGGTGGGGTTGATGAGATATGGATTGTGAGCATCTCTCTTCCTTTTTCTCTGGTGCATTATAGATGTGTAGCTTCTTCCATATCACTGATCACGTTTCATTAATTTCAAATTCAGAAACCTGGTGCTCGGGTCCTCTATTTGGGAGCTGCTTCGGGGACCACAGTATCTCATGTTTCTGACATTGTTGGCCCTGTAGGTCATTTGTTTTGGAAGAATGATTCTTTTACCAATGGCTTCATTAGATGACCGACTTATAGTCTTGTGTTCGTTTTGGCAGACAGGTGTGGTGTATGCGGTTGAGTTTTCGCATCGCAGTGGAAGGGACTTAGTCAACATGGCTAAGAAGAGAACAAATGTTATTCCTATTATCGAAGATGCTAGACATCCAGCCAAGTACCGTATGTTGGTGGGAATGGTGGATGTTATATTTTCAGACGTTGCTCAGCCAGATCAGGTATAGACTTGTCTTTGCCTATGAAAGAAATTGAATTTTTTCTTATGAAGGTCTTCCTTCCCAAAGTGTAGGTCCAGGACTTCACCTTGCCTCTGGACCACCGACAAGAAAATCTATATCATCCATCCTATTTTCCATTTCTGTCGGACTTACTGCATGGTTTTGTTGTATGCTCCTAGCAACTTATTTCTCTATTTGAATTTTTCTTTTATGAAAATGCAGATTTATTACCTTTTGTTCCTTGGAAGCAGATTCCATGAATTGCCAAATTTTTTTTTGTGATAAGGCAAACCAATGCATTTCTTTGCAGCTTTCATTTTCATTGGCGATATTTTCATGATTGGTTTCATCTTTGTGGGCTTTGTATTCATGCCATGGAAATTTTTTTTTTCCTTTCCTCATGTATTTGTGAGGATTCGTTTTGTATGGACAGGATGACTTGTTATTTGGAGATTAATTTCTTGGTTTTGTGATTTACCTTTTCTCTCTCTCTCTCTCTCTCTCTCTCTCTCTCTCTCTCTCTCCTGTAACTACAGTTTTCTTCATTTCTATGTTGATTGTAATTGTTTTGCCCCAGAACTGGATTATGTTTTCTGTTTTCACCAAGAGGGAAACTTATGCACATGAAGAATTACTCGGATTCCCCTTCAAGACAGCATGGGTGATGCAAGATCGAGTTTTCTGATGCATTGTTTGTTTCTCTAGTTCTAATTTGGTTTATTTTGTGAGATTTGAGAATACAGTTGAATCTTTTTTTTTTCCCCCTTTTCCTTTTCCTCAAAGATAAGTTTATCACATGCCTTCAGGCCATTAAACTCCATGCCTATTCCCTGTACTCGATTGTTACAAAGCATTTGATGAAATACTCGGATTCCCCTTCAAGACAGTTTGGGTGATGCATTCTCGAGTTCTGATGCAGTGTTTATAACCTTTCAAATTGTTTATGTTGTATGAAGGTTAAGGATTTGTGAAAATCAGGTTTGTCATTTAGCTAGTGTACATGACTATTTAGTTTACTATCAGCGACTACAACGTGCGGCTTCCCAAATATTTAAGTCTGGTTAGGGGTCTTCATGCATGTTTTTTTCCTTCTGACCAATTGCTGATTTCGGTTACCATTTCAAACTTTGTTGATAAGGTTAACCTGCCCTCCAGATTATAGCACGGTTGTGTACATTATGTTGCCTTGACCGCTTTGGGCTAGGGAATCTTAATTTAATTGAACTTTGGATGCACGTGATCTGTTTCTCTGATCACCTGAAAGGTCTTTTTGTATTTACTTATGGTAAAAGTTGCTGTGGCAATACTCATGGAAGTCTCTTGGCGTTTGACTGTTTATCAATTCAATACGGACCATGATAAAACTTGCATGCCTTGTTGAATCACTCATTACACTGGACTTAAAACTCTGGGTAATGAAGTGTGCTCATTATACGTCAGAGGGAAAGAAATGCAAGGTCTTTGTTATTTGGAGAACCGTCTGCCTGAAGATGTGTCTCGTTAATATGTGATGTCCAAATGATATGTGGTTACATCTCAGGCAAGAATTTTGGCTCTAAATGCATCATATTTTCTCAAGGCTGGAGGTCACTTTGTCATCTCAATTAAGGTATCTCTCTCTCTTTCTCTCTCTCTGTGGACAGATGCGCACTTGGTTTTCTTTGTTATTGTTTTTTAGATTTAGCTTGTTGGATTAGAGGACTGTTGGTCACACTTATTTTTCTTTATCACGTTCCTTAGAAATCAAGATAAGTAGCTGGTGCAAGTTTTTGCAAGCCTAGGAGATAAGCTGTGACATCAGAAATGATCTCAGCATATTTGAGGGAAGGTGAAAACCAATCAATGGGGGAAGGAAAAGAAACACCGAGTGTTACTTCAATGAGAAGAGACGGGTAATCAGTTACTTTTGTTTTGCTTGTTTTTGCAGGCAAACTGTATCGATTCTACTGTTCCAGCCGAGATGGTATTTTCCCAGGAAGTGAAGAAGCTGCAGGCGGAGCAGTTCAAGCCTTTTGAGCAAGTTACTCTCGAGCCATTTGAGCGAGACCATGCTTGTGTCGTCGGTGGCTATCGCATGCCGAAGAAACAGAAAGCTGCTCCAGCATCATAAAAAGTCCCAGGCCACCTTAGCTGTGCAAATCTCCTATCTTTTGGTGTCTCGGGATGCACTTAGAATGTCAATCTTGATGCGTGTCGTTATTATTGGAAGTTTGAACTCCAATGGATTCAAGTTTTTTGGCAAGCTCTTGTAATGGACCAATATTCTGAAATGAGTTGGAGATTTTTTCACCTTAAGGCCTCCAATTCAGTCGATATTTTTCACGTTTAATTATCTCAAACGACAATTGTTGTTTGAATTATAAACATCTATCTTTTTTTTTTTTTGGGTCTGAGAACGAATTGAATAAGCTGTGCTCTTGCATTTCAATTTAATGAATGCTTATCAAAATTTTCAAAAAAGGGCTAACCATACTCATTATTTCCATATAAATAAGAGGACTTATTGATCAGTGTAAAATCAATTTGACATTATAGAGGATGACCAAGTATGATTCTAATATTCGATCTTCACGAGGTGTTTAGATAAAGCTAAACATGTCTGGACTTGTTCGGTGCAAACCGTGCATCATAATTGGCTGGACGATAATTAATTTGAGGTTGTATGGAAATGGAATGGAACACAAGTACACAACCCACTAAATTTTCTTAGATTCTCATCTTTTGCGTCAAGATGATAAATTCTTTTCGGACGGCAAAAGGAATTTCTCATTGGAAGATCTCTCATGAAAAGACGATGCACGAAATCGAAAACTTTCAACTTTTGCCAAGCACCACGAAGGTTCTTTACGAACTCCGGTAAGTGAAATACTGCTCGCGATTAAAAATTACGCAAAATCGTACGTGGCGGGCAGGAAATCTTACCAGATATTTCACAAAATAGTAGAATAATTACTAAAACTTTAAAAGCTACTCGCAGTTCTTGCAGCAACTGGGCGGAAACCCGAGTTTTGTTGAATAGCAGACAAGATCGAGTTCTCATTTTGAGCTGTGGCCGAGATCGGAGAACCGTTGTCTTCCCTGGATCTACTACACCAACATAGCCTGCATCCCCTTTTTCTGGTGCTAAGCATGGAAGAAGAATAAAATCATACTGAAACTTGCAGAAACAGACACCAAGCACTCCTGAGTTCATATAACCTGGAAGAGACATGTAGATTCATTTACCCAGCAAAGTTGATATTTTTTCTGTTAAAAGCACACTCTTAATAAAGCTACATAAATGTTCTAAATCCATCACAATTTGATGCAACTGCGAATGCATATGCCGAACATAATTAAGGGATGGAGGATTATGATTAGCCTGTCAACTGCTTTGATCACGAGAATTTCCTGATGCTGCCCTTAGAGTTCTAACAATGATTCTATAGGACGTATTCTGTGATGTGCATCATGTGATTCAGTTGGCAATTCATGCATTTTTGTTTCACGCAAAACCAGAAAATTGATGAACCATGTGTGCAATTTTCAGTTCATTGACGCAAGCAGGCACATGAATGCATGCTTATTGGTGCATCTATGGCGATGATCCGGTCGTCCAGAGGAAAATAAAAAGCAGAAGAGCCATTGATCTGACATGTCACCTGTCCTTGTATACCAGCTGCATGAAGTTTATCCCTGATAAAATGCAGCTGAGCTGTGACTTGCGCAATGTTCATCCGCTCTCTGCGCACTTCAACTGAGCAGGCAACCCCGATTCCGTAGACCATCTCGAGACATTCGCAAGCTGCATCAGCTCTGCCGGTGCCTGCATGGCTCTCCATCTCTTGATGTAGGAGAGGATCGGTAATCTCTAGGAGTTGTTCAGGCAAGGCTTCTTTGACGAAATTATGAAGGTTTAAATTTCCTCCGAACATTTCATTTGTTGGACTCACGCCCGTGAACATCTCAAGCAAGAGAATGCCATAACTATAAACATCGCCTTCTCTTGAAACCAAGCTTTCCGTCCCATATTCTGAAGCAATGGCAGCACAAGCAGTTGAGGCAGAAGGAAATAGTGCGCACACACTTACTGCATTTTTATTGAATGTAATATGTTCGTTTGCCTTTAGGGGACAGAGGAGAGGAGACTCACCTGGAGCAGCATAGCCGACAGTTCCTCTTACACCAGCTGAGCTCATCTTCGCTTTAGCGTCACCAGTGGATTCAATCATGACCTTCGCCAAACCAAAGTCTCCAACATGTCCAACCATTTCGACATCTAGCAGGACATTGCTTGGCTTCAAATCACAATGGATAACAGGGCTTTGCAAGTGGTTGTGGAGATAATCTAATGCTGAAGCAACATCGATGGAAATATTTATCCTCTGGATGAGACTCAATTTCTGTGCATTCCCACCTTGATTAACTGATGATGGTCTTGGATGCAGCCAATCTTCTAGGCTTCCATTGACCATGAACTCATAAATCAAGGCCTTAAACTCATTGCCCCCATAATCAATGCCTGAGCATACTGTGAGGACTTTCAAAAGATTACGGTGTCGGACGTTCTTTAAAGCCTCGCACTCGGATAAGAAGCTCTTCACAGCTCCATGAAGCATCAAATTAAGTACCTTCACAGCAATAACAGTTCCATTCTCATCGAGGTTCCGTTGTAAACAGATCCAAAACCGCCGACCCCGATCAAGTTATTTGAAGAAAACCCATTGGTTGCTTTTAGGAGAATTCCGTAAGATAGATTCAGTGTCGAATCATCTTTGGAACTCGAAGCTGGTTCTGTTCTTTTCTTCTTCAACCAACGAAAGTAAATAAGAGCAAGAACAAGAGCTATTCCTGAAACCCCGAAGAAAATTGAGATGGCAAGCTTCCATTTAGGGACTAGTCTCCGGCTGGTGTTTCTAGAGCCGCATTCACGGAGATGAAATTCGGGCATTCCTGCGCAAAGCTTGTCATTTCCGAAGACAAAAGTAGCGCTGACATTATTAAAGATTCCTTTAGTGGGTAATTTGCCTTCAAAATTATTGTACGATAGATTCAGGATCTCCAATAAGTGAAGTGCCTCAAAAAGCTCTGGAATCTGACCAGATAAATTGTTGTGTGAAAGATCCAGCTCCTTGACATTCCTCAGCATACGAAGAGATGAAGGAATGGAGCCTCGGAAAGAGTTCTCCTGCATTTTGAGCAACTCCAATCCGACACAACTGCCAAGACTGGCTGGAATGTCGCCTTCTAACATGTTTCTAGAGACATCCAGTTGAGCCAAAAGATTCAATTTCCCGACTTCCTTAGGTAGGACACCGCTGAGTCGGTTCCAAGACAAGTTCAGAAGTATAGACAGTGATGAGAGGCCCATGAACTCTGGAGGTATAGTCCCATTTAAGTTGTTACTAGAAAGATCAAGCTCCACCAAGCTTTGGCACTCTGATAGACGTGAAGGAATGTAGCCGTGAAAGCTATTGTGATCGAGATAGAGTCGTGCCAGCTTTGCTAGGTTTCCTAATGAAGAAGGAATTGTTCCGGAAAACTCATTATTCGATATATCTAGACCCACTAGGTTATGAAGATTTCCCAAATCTGAGGGCACCGTACCTGAAAACCTGTTGCGGTGCAAAGACAACCTTTCCAAGTTGACAAGATTTTTGACAGCTCTAGGAATCATGCCAAACAGTAGATTCTGGTCCAGCTTCAATTGCGAGAGAGTAACGGACAAATTGCCGATGCACTTGGGCAACATGCCGCCGAACCTGTTGCTTTCTATGTGCAAGAGCTGTAGGTTGGTGGTGTTAGTCAACGCGCAGAAGAAGCTCAAGTCATCGTATCCTCCACTTCCCAGATAATTAGAAGCAAATCTCAATGCTCGGAGCTTGTTTAAGCGGCCCAAAGCAGGCATGTTCCCCGAGAGTTTGTTCAAACTGGCACGTAGAAACTCTAGAGCGGTTGCATTAGATATTGACCGAGGAATCGCTCCAGTGAATTGGTTAGCGGAAATGCCGAAACCCTGAATGTTTGGAAGAGTGAAGCCTATATTGGCAGGAAGAGTCCCTTCTATGCGGTTTAGAACGATGTCAAACAGTGTCATAGAAGAAAGATTGAAGATAGATGGAGGAATTGTGCCAGAGAACCTGTTTCCTCCTACAGAAAGCGCTTTCAGTTTGGTTAGTTTTCCAAGAGCTGAGGGTATCTTCCCGTTTAATTCATTCAGAGCCAGACAGAGAATCTCTAACGACGACATGTTTCCGATGGATGAAGGAACACTTCCTGTTAGATAGTTTTCAGGTAAAGCGAGATACTGAAGCCTCAGCAAAGAACCAAGCTCGATCGGAATATCTCCAACCAGCTGGTTGCTACCTAGGCGGAGCCGTGTAAGGCGAGCACAACCCGACAGGTTTCTCGGGATTTTGCCTTCCAATGTGTTGTAGAATAACTGCAAGACACGCAAATTGCGCAAATGGCCGACTCGTTGCGGGATCTCGTGACGGAAACTATTGTTGTTGAGCATCAGGACTCTCAAGAAGCTCAAGTTTCCAATGTGAGGGGAGATAGATCCGGAAAGCTTCAGATCCTGTAGGTCTAGTCCCGTGACTCTGTGGTGGCGGCGGCCGCACTTGACACCGTACCACCGACAGTGGTCGGTTGTACGGTTCCATGAATTCAGCACTCTGAGAGGGTCCTCATTTATCGCAGCTTTGAATTCAAGCAGCGCTAGTTTGTCTGTCACGTTATTAGCTGAAGAGACTAGAGTAACGCACGTCAAAAACATCACACACGTGAAAAAGAGACAACATGACGACGTGAACTTGAGGAAAGACAAGTTGAGAGGCTCCATAGTACTTGTAGTGAAACCTTAATTGATACCTGAAGCATGTAAGAAAACTGAAGAAGAGGAGTTTTCAGGAGCATAAACAAGTTTTGTTGTACTTTGCATAAACATGCTTCGATGGAGAATATATTCGTTCAGGAGGTCTTTGTAAGTCAAATCTCAGCCGTGCACGCCAAGTTCATGAGACAACCGGCTCCATATATCACGGTAAAAGTTCTAGTATCGGGATAGAAAGGCAAGAAAAGGAAGAACCCTTTTTGAAATTGCCCTTAAAAAAGGTGCCCTTTTTTATTTTGAAGAATTGCATAATACCCTCTTATGTAACCATCTCTCCTGATTCGATCCATTTGGACAATGACGGAGTTAAGGTAAAACTACAGTGCATTTAATTGATTAGATCATAGGAATTTATAAACATGATTATGTTTTTGTTTTAAGGTAGAATATCAATTTTTTGCAAATTTAAATGCAAATGGCGCAATATGTCGGCCCTTATAATCCACTAAAATCGATCACTTCCAGTACGTTTGCGGACAAAAAAAAAAATCTCCATAGGGGCGATACATTGCAAAGAAGATGATCCACTGATATTTTAACTGACATTTTTGTCTTGAAGAACTCAAGAATAGGGCCACATGAAAGAACCCTAACTGTGTATCGTTCCCTTACACATGATGTGTAGATTTTCTCTTCCTAAAGTGTATATCGTTCCCTTACGCCATATACTTCCAGTACAGTTGCATCGGAAAAATAAAGGTGTATGTTGTCGAGGCGGGCTAGGCAGAAATTGCATTGGATATCGATTGAAGGCATCTATCGTAATACGATTGCTGCTATCATAAGCTTGTCGCTACAAAGAAGCGAGCCAATAAAATTATGTATGTTGATATTGCTGGTCCAAATTAGGCTATGCCAATCCACCATTGTTCCCATTTATCTGAGCTCACCATAAATCTCTTTGCAATAGTACCAAGAGCAAGATATGGCCTAAGTTAGAGCGAGTCTTAACGTTAGAAAACCTCTCCCATTCCAAGCGCTACTTCCCTTGATGTTGAGCTGCAAAATTGAAGTAGCTCTGCATTTAGTATTGTGAACCCAATTACTCCAAAGAGTAGAGGATGTAACACAACACAATCCTAGGATTAGTCAACAATAGTAGGTTATGTGATTAAAAAATGACAAAATTTTTTCAGAAATTTAAGTCAAATACTATAATTACTCATAACAAAACTATCCAAGAAATGAAGAAAAATTAGGACTCGACTAAACCCATTAATCAATTTCGAAGTCATACTTTAAATCAATTTGTATTCTGCCATTCACAAAAATAAAATCCAATTGTCCTCATATGGACTAAATGTTCCATAAATGCGTAATATATCCATCAAAGAATACTAAAGTACTTTTTTTATTTGGTCGAAATACTAAAGTACTTTGAAAAATTAGAGGATTCTACATTTTATGTCAAAATACTTGGTTAAACAACTCAGGCAAATTCAATAATTTGGTTGGACAAGTTAAAAATATAAGTACTTGTTTAAAAATTTACGTTAATTCAGCGATTATAAGTGAAATTTTAGTCAAATCTCGTTTCCACCCACGTAAATTCGATCCTTTTACTTGTCCATCTATAAAGCGAGTCACTTTACTGGGCCCAACAAGCGGTAGTTTTCTACCAAAAGAAGACTCATTGACTGCCGAGTCAATAATCAATGACTGACCTTGACTTGCCATGGGAACACGGGCTTTGAAAGTGAAAAGGCTTCGTCTTAAACCTTTTCTTTCCAACCCGACTATTCTATTTTCACATTGGGTTTACGAAATAACTTAAGAGGATGCATAGTAAAAAGGAATTGACTTGGAATAAGAGTGCTTATTCCTACAATGGCCATTCCGTTCCTCAGCAAAATAGTAACAAAATAATTTTACACATTATAATAATTTAAGACTTCCTTTTCAATCTAAAATCTTCACAACGCTACAAAAGATATCATCGAATTTTCTACTCATCGTTCTTTTGCTACAGACAAAATCACGAATTGTCGTACCCATTTCATTCCATTCATTTTTTTTATGTCATTCTATTTCATTTCGTCATACCAAATGTAGGGCTATGCTACGTGAGATATATGCTTTCTTCCTCTCGTTTGTGATGCAGAATCTGCCCACATTTGGAATCATTAATTTTGTGATAGGAAGGGAGTAGATTTGATGTTCCCAATAGCTTTATTGAAAATATTAAAATACATTTTGGAAGAAAGTCAAAAAAAAAAGAAGAAGCCTCAATTTTTGACTATTAATGGACAACTTAGGTGTGCTTAAACCTCAATTGTTGACTATTAATTGTAAAAAATGGACAACTTAGGTGTGCTTGAGTTTAATAAAATTAAGTGTAGTCAAATAAAGACATTTAAGTTTGACAAAATTAGGTATAGAATTGGCTATAAATATGTGTGGTTTTTCTTGTAAGTTTCATATCAAAGAGGAGAAGAAATAGAGAGAGAGAGAGAGAGAGAGAGAGAGAGAGAGAGTTCTTGTAAGAACAAGCTTAGAGCAAAGCTTGATTTTCTTTGTGTAAAACCTTGGGCAAAGGTATTTTGTAGTATTGCTCTCTCATTTGCATTTTTGTTATTCTCTCTAAATTAAATCCTCCAAGCTTCCGCAAAATTCCTCCTTCCTCTTTTATTTGGTTCCTACATTTGGTATCAAAGCCAAGTTATGGCGTCCACAAGTTCCGTTCAATTTCAACTTCCAAAGTTGACCGGAAAGAATTTCAACAACTGGTCCGTCCATATGAAGGTTTTGTTCAAATCGCAATATTTGTGGAACCTGGTGGAGAATGGCTATATCGAAGTAGCTAATAACGAAGAATTCAATGTCATGAGAAAGGAGGAGAAGGATTCGTTGGTGGAGTCTCGGAAAAAAAGATCAGAAAGCATTATATGCGATCTTTCAAGCCGTGGAGGAGACGATATTTGAAAAAATATCGAATGCCGAGACCGCCAAAGCAGCGTGGGATATTTTGCAAAAATCCTACAAGGGCGACGATCGTGTTCGAAGAGTTCGGCTTCAAACACTTCGAGGTGATTTTGAGTCTTTACGCATGAATGATTCTGAATCTATCTCTTTGTATTTTGATCGTGTACAAAACATCGTTAACCAAGATGTACGAGTCGTAGAAAAAATCTTGAGGTCATTGACTGAAAGATTTGACTACGTTGTTGCGGCAATCGAAGAAGGCCAAGATATATCAACCATGACGTTGGAGCGGTTGATGGGTTCATTATGCTCGCATGAGCAAAGAATGAATCAGAAGTCCGTCGGTTCATATCCCGAGCAAGCTTTGCAGAGTCGTATCGCTTCATCAAATCGAGGAAGCTATCAAGGAGGTCGAGGTCGCGGAGGAGGCCAAGGAAGAGGTGGAAATTCCAATTTCACCGGGAAATTTAAAACACGTGACAAATCAAAAGTCAAGTGTTTTAAGTGCAACAAGTTCGGACATTACAAATCCGAATGCCATGCAAAGGCGACGTACGAGCAGGCGGAGCACGCACATACCACCGATGCTGAAGAATACATGGTGCTAGCATGTACGAAGGATGACTCAAGTACTGCAGACACCAACATATGGTATCTAGACACTGGTTGCAGCAATCATATGACTGGCCGGAAGGAATTATTCTCGCAATTGGATGAGACAAGTCGTGGTGAAGTCAACTTCGGGAATAAATCAAAAATTCCCGTGATGGGCAAAGATAACATTAATATCATGTCAAAAGATGGTACTAATGTTGCTATTGCAGATGTTTACTTTGTGCTAGGACTTTTTTGGAATTTGCTAAGTATTGGGCAACTTTCCGAAAAAGGCCACAAAGTTCACAATGAAAATGGAATTTGCACCATCAGAGGTGTCAACAACAAGTTGATCACAACGGTGCAAATGACGAAGAACCGGATGTTTCCCATGACTCTTCAGACGAAGAATCTCTTGAGTTTTCAAGCGATGATGAAAGATAACAACTGGCTGTGGCATCTTCGATACGGTCATCTAAATTTTCGTGGACTAAAACTACTAGTTCAGAAAAGGATGGTGACCGGCATGCCTTTAATCGAATGTCCAGATCGTCCATGCGAAGGATGTCTCGTTGGAAAACAACATCGAGAATCATTTCTAGTGGGGAAAGCCAGAAGAGCAAAGCAACCTTTGGAGCTGGTACATACAGATATATGTGGCCCTGTTGAGGTTGAATCAGTTGGACAAAAAAGGTACATGCTGATTTTTGTTGATGATTTTACTAGAAAAACTTGGGTATATTTCTTGAGAGAAAAATCTGAAGCATTTGCCAAGTTCAAAGAATTTAAAGTCTATGTTGAAAAACATAGTGGCTTTAATCTGAAGACGTTGAGATCGGATAGAGGGGGAGAATTTACCTCAAATGAATCTGACAAATTTTGTAAAATTCATGAAGTAAAACGTCAGTTGACTGCCAGCTATACACCTCAACAAAATGGTATAGCAGAAAGAAAGAACAGGACAATTTTTGAAATGGCAAGAAGTATGTTAAAAGCCAAAATTTGCCTCAGAATTTTTGGGCAGAAGCGGTTGCTTGTGCTGTATTTGTACTAAACAGGTGTCCAACAAGGAGTGTTCTTGGAAGAACCCCAGAAGAGGCTTGGAGCGGCAACAAGCCAGATGTTTCGTTTCTACGAGTATTTGGGTGCATGGCATATCCCCATATACCAGATGAACGAAGAAAGAAGTTGGATGACAAAAGCGAGAAGTGCATCTTCATTGGCTATAGTGACACAACTAAAGGTTATAAGTTGTATAACCCAGTCACTGAAAAGGTAATTATCAGCAGGGATGTCCAGTTTTTTGAAGATGAAGCTTGGGACTGGAACCAAAAAGGTGACCAGAAAAGCATCACCATCGAAGATGAACCATTGAAGAGAGAAATAGAAGAGCCTCCATCATCTTCAACTAGTGGTACATCTTCACCAACAGCAGCTTCAGAACCACCACTACGTCGTTCACAACGACTGAGGGAGACGCCAGCAAAATTCAGGGATTACATGGTCACAGGCGGTGATAGCAGTGATAATAATGGAATCACTGATGAAACATTGGTAAACTTTTGTTTGTTTGCTGATTGTGATCCTGTAACATATGATGAAGCAGCTGCAGATGAAAGGTGGATTCATGCAATGGATGAAGAAATTCACTCCATTGAGAAGAATGACACATGGGTGCTAACTTCTTTACCACCTGGTAAGAAACCCATTGGTGTCAAGTGGGTGTACAAGACGAAGTACAAACCCAATGGTCAAGTAGACCGTTATAAGGCCAGACTGGTTGTAAAGGGCTACAAGCAAAAGCCAGGTATTGATTGTTTTGAAGTATTTGCACCAGTGGCTCGGATGGATACCATCCGGATGATCTTAGCACTTGCAGCTCAAAATCATTGGAAGATCCATCAAATGGATGTGAAATCAGCATTCCTCAATGGTGTTCTTGAAGAGGAAGTCTACGTGGAGCAACCACAGGGTTATGAGAAAGGGCATGAAAATCAAGTTTACAAACTGAAGAAGGCTTTGTATGGGCTAAAACAGGCACCTCGTGCTTGGTACAGACGTATCGACACATACCTGTTAGAGCGTGATTTTCAAAAGTGCCCGTATGAGTATACACTGTATATCAAGTCAAATACTAACGGTGACATAATAATTGTGTGCCTTTATGTTGATGACTTGATATTTACGGGCAGCTGTGAAAAAATGTTTTCAGAATTCAAGGAGGCTATGACTAGCCAGTTCGAGATGACTGATTTAGGATTGATGTCCTATTTTCTTGGGCTTGAAGTGAAGCAGACAGATAATGGCATATTTATTTCACAGCAGAAATATGCTAATGATATTCTGAAGCGATTAAAAATGGAATCGCTCAAACCAATTCGAACTCCCGTAATTGAACGTTTGGAGCTGAAGAACTAAGGAACCGGTGAATTGGTAAATCCCACTTATTTCAAAAGCATTGTTGGCAGTTTAAGATATTTGGCTTCTACAAGACCATATATTACCTATGGAGTGGAAATTATTAGCAGGTTCATGAAGAAACCATACCAATCACATTTACAGGCGGCAAAAAGAATTTTGCGGTATGTCAGTGGAACTCGTGATCATGGAATTTTATATTCTTATACTGACAACTTTGATCTGTTGGGGTATACAGATAGTGATTGGGCAGGTGATACTGAGACTCGAAAGAGTACTTCAGGGTATACTTTCTTTCTTGGATCAGGAGTAATTTCTTGGTCTTCGAAAAAACAGCAGGTTGTTGCACTCTCGACAGCTGAAGCAGAATACATGGCATTAGCTTCAGGGGCTTGTCAAGCAATATGGCTTCGATGGATGCTGCGTGAATTGATGCATGAACAAGCAGGTCCTACTAAATTGATGTGTGATAATAAGTCGGCTATTGCATTAGCCAAGAATCTTGTATTTCATGGCAGGAGCAAGCACATCGACATCAAGTATCACTATATTCGTGAGCAAGTCAAAGATGGTGAAATTGAACTTAATTTCTGCAGATCAGAAGACCAGATTGCAGATATCCTGACAAAACCATTGAAGGCTGATTTGTTCGAAAGATTGAAGATGATGCTTGGCGTTATGAACTTCCAAAATCAATTTTAAGGGAGGCTATTGAAAATATTAAAATACATTTTGGAAGAAAGTCAAAAAAAAAAAAGAAGAAGCCTCAATTTTTGACTATTAATGGACAACTTAGGTGTGCTTAAACCTCAATTGTTGACTATTAATTGTAAAAAATGGACAACTTAGGTGTGCTTGAGTTTAATAAAATTAAGTGTAGTCAAATAAAGACATTTAAGTTTGACAAAATTAGGTATAGAATTGGCTATAAATATGTGTGGTTTTTCTTGTAAGTTTCATATCAAAGAGGAGAAAAAATAGAGAGAGAGAGAGAGAGAGAGAGAGAGAGAGAGAGAGAGAGAGAGAGAGAGAGAGAGAGAGAGAGAGAGTTCTTGTAAGAACAAGCTTAGAACAAAGCTTGATTTTCTTTGTGTAAAACCTTGGGCAAAGGTAGTTTGTAGTATTGCTCTCTCATTTGCATTTTTGTTATTCTCTCCAAATTAAATCCTCCAAGCTTCCGCAAAATTCCTCCTTCCTCTTTTATTTGGTTCCTACAAGCTTTTCTGCATCCAATTGGCAACTGGTACTACGCATTTTTTTTGTTGGGAAATTATCAAAAACCACCATTACTTTTGCCGCTATTACCAATTAACATCCTTTTTTTTTCTTGTACGCTACAAGATTGCCTCCTAAATTTTCCGTTGTGCCAATTTGCATGCCACGCTAGTCAGCAAGCTCGACGTGGGCGTTGGGCTGCAAAAAAGAAAGGGAGAGAGAGAAAGATAGATAGAGCACAGAAAGCGGAAAACCAGAGGTCGGAGTGGGAGGCGTAGTCAAGGGCAACGGTGGGTGGGATGACGGAGCACGATAACCACTGGCAGTGTCCAGAGGTTGCAGGGCGGCGTCCGACCGTAGCGGATGGTGGAAAGCATTAAGCTTTGTGCTTTGGGGGCTAGCATTTCTGCTCTTGGGTTTTTTTTTCCCCTGAAAGGGATATGGGATTTTGTCATGAGATGCCAAGTGATGCTTTTAAAAAGGGTTACGTCCGCTAAAATTTTTAAAATTTATCATGAAAGTGCAATTCTATCCTAAAACTTATAAAAAGAGCAATCGATTATTAAAATTTGTCGAATTAATGTAATCAAATCCTTCCGTTAACTTTTTCAATTTAACTAAAAGAAAATGCCGAAGTGACATTTTTTTAATATTTTGTTTTTCCTATGTGGTGATAACATGACTAAAATGACATCGTTTTAGCGTAAATCTGATTTTTAATATACTTTTGTTTAAATTAATTTAAAAACAAAGTAAAACTAAAATAAATAAAGAAAAAGAACCAGAACTAGCAGCGAGGGCTTTGCAGCCCTCGCCGCCCCAGCCACAACCTTTCTTTTCAATATATAATGTTAATGATTATTTTTAAATTAATTTGACTAACAATTATATTAAAAATTCAATTTGGGATTACGCTACGTCAAGGGGATTAGCATAGTCGGAGTCAAGGGGATCAGAGTTTTGTGGAATGTTAAAGTTCAAGATCGAAACGTCTCCAACACGTCTTCGGCAGGAAGAGTTGGTGACGCAGAATTCTGTTCTTCTGCCGCTCGTGCGATGTCCCTCAACGATTAGCATAGATCGAGCAGGGGTCCAGGAATCACGGTACACATTACGCACATTTTGGAACCTTGACTCGCGGTTTTTATTTTTATTTTTTTTTTAGCAGCAGTAGTAGTTACCGAATAAAAATTTCGATTTCTGCAGAACCCGGGTGGGTCGCATAGGAACCGGATCCCCTGTCATTGTCCCACCATGTCAGGGTCGCATAGGAACCGGATCCGGTCCATTAAAATCCGATGGATGGGATTGCGCTACGTCATTCGAAGAGGGGAGCCCAAGTTTTGGGCGGGAAGAACCAAATTTCATTTAAAAAAAATAAATTTCCTCTCTCCTCTCTCGTCAGATTTGTCGGGATTTTGCTTGGATACACTTTCCTCCCGTCCCCTTCCCTTTTTTCCTCTCTCCCTCCTAACCCCAACTCCACTCCAGAGGCCTCAAATGGCGTCCTCTCTCTCTCTCTCCATCTTCGTCCTTCTTCTCCTCATCTCGCACCACTCCTTCATCTCGTCCTCCGCCCCATCTTCCTCCCTCTCGCCTACTCCCTCTCCGCCTCCTGCTTCAACACCACTCACCACCTCCTCAAGTTGTCCTCCGCCCGCTCCGCCGTCCATGACCGAGCAACCGGAATAGAAGACAAGACGCGGCTGAGCCCCACTACTACTTCAACAACCACACCATCGCAAGCGTGAAGGGATCCGAACCGAAGAGCGAACGGTCGGCCGGGTCATTGCTGCTATCGGTTCTCACGTTTGACGACTTTGCGGAGACGACTTAGGAGTGTCTCGTTTTCGGAGACGTCGACCTTGCATAAGTATCCATCGAAGATCAACTGGGTATTGAAAATATTAAAATACATTTTGGAAGAAAGTCAAAAAAAGAAGAAGCCTCAATTTTTGACTATTAATGGACAACTTAGGTGTGCTTAAGCCTCAATTTTTGACTATTGATTGTCAACAATGGACAACTTAGGTGTGCTTGAGTTTGATAAAATTAAGTGTAGTCAAATAAAGACATTTAAGTTTGGCAAAAAATTAGGTATAGAATTGGCTATAAATATGTGTGGTTTTTATTGTAAGTTTCATATCAAGGAGGAGAAGAAATAGAGAGAGAGAGTTCTTGTAAGAACAAGCTTAGAGCAAAGCTTGATTTTCTTTGTGTAAAACCTTGGCAAAGGTATTTTGTAGTATTGCTCTCTCATTTGCATTTTTGTTATTCTCTCCAAATTAAATCCTCGAAGCTTCCGCAAAATTCCTTCTTCCTCTTTTATTTGATTCCTACATTTGGTATCAGAGCCAAGTTATGGCGTCCACAAGTTCCGTTCAATTTCAACTTCCAAAGTTGACATATTTGTTTGAAAAGCGATTGAAAATGGCATATTTGTTTCACAACAAAAATATGCTAATGACATTTTGAAGCGATTGAAAATGGAGTCGCTCAAACCAATTCGAACTCCCGTGGTAGAACGGTTGGAGTTGAAGAAAGAAGGAGCTGGTGAGCTGATAAATCCCACTTATTTCAAAAGCATTGTTGGCAGCTTGAGATATTTGGTTTATACGAGGCCGGATATTACCTATGCAGTGGGAATTATTAGTAGATACATGGAAAAACCGTATCAATCACATTTGCAGGTAGCAAAAAGAATTTTACAGTATGTTAGTGGAACTCGTGACCATGGAATTTTATATTCTTATACTGACAACTTTGGTCTAGTTGGATACACAGACTCCGATTGGGCAGGTGATACTGAGACTCGGAAGAGTACTTCAGGAAATGTTTTCTTTCTCGGATCAGGAGTGATTTCTTGGTCCCCGAAAAAACAACAAGTTGTTGCACTTGTTGACACCTAAATTTTAACTAATTATTTAAGATTTATTGCATGCAAATAAAAAATGTGTTACATGAATTTCATTTGATTTAGCCCAGTCGTGGACCACACTTGAGTTCTGGGACTTGGTCTAGTTATTTGATCATCACAAAAAAAAATGCTAGTCAATATCCATTTGTGACCGCACGTTTGGCAACGGCAAAACGCGAATGAAGGTATGTGAGATTTTCTACCAAAACAGGGTTGGGTAGTGAAGAATCCATGTTGAACGTATATTCAATAATATTTTATGAGAATGGAAACGTGGGCCTTTCTTTATCAGCAAGAACTGGTCAACCATGGAAACATATAATTGATTGAGGACAAAGAATCAAAGAAGCAAAAGGAAAGTGGGTCTGCGCTTTCCTCGAGTGCCTTAGTTGCCTCGTTACTAAGCTAGTTTGACTGAGAAGATAAGGAAAGGACCAAGCAGTGAAGAAGATTGGGACGCTGGCAGAATCAAAGGGATATTTGACATGCCCAAAAATCGTCCCAAGATTAGGTTAACCGAGGAAAGCCATATGTGATTGACGAAGCAGTTCTCAGTAATTGATTCCATAGATTCAAGCTTTCCAAAGAAACACGAGTCACGTCTGTATAAAAGCAAGCTTCGCTCACTTAAAAAGGGGAGAAAACATTTTACTCAAAAAGTTTTTGGAGAGAAATACGTGAGAAAAAGGGAGCAAGTTCGTGAGAGAAAAAATTTTCTGCTCCATGCATACTTGAGAGTTTTCACGAAAAAAAAGAGAGATTCTCGAAGGTTCACAAAGCTCCATCCGGACGGTACCGCTCGTCCGGCCATCCCTCCAGCTGCGAGTGCTCCTTGTCACGTCTGCTGCTCGACACCGTTCGAAGCCCAGTGCCGCTGCTGTCCAGAGCACTACGATGTCTAGAAGTCCCCGACGGCCAAACTCGTTTCTGCCGTGATGCTGTCCGGAGGTCCCTTGTAGCAGTTTGAAGTCGCTTTGCTTGCTGATTTGGTGTTGGATGCGAGTGATCATTGTCGTGGGTTGAAGCCGCTGCATAGGCACACATTTAGTTGCTGTCTATGCAAAGTCCAGCAGCTATTTCACGTGACTATAACTCTATTTTAGGACCTTTTTATCAGATTTTTTTAGTGCAGGATATTCATCAATCTTGTGAAGACAATACCGTGGGGTTGTCAAAGAGTTTCTTGCACGAAATCAGTCTTCATTCACTCGAGTTATCCTTGAAGAGTACCTTACTGATCGGCCCAAACTTGATCATTTGAAAAGCAAAAGCAAACTTCGGAGGACAAGGTTACTTGATAGCGAATCGACCCCGAAAGGTGAAATTTCGGACAAAAATTCCAGTTGCACGTGTGCAGAATTTTAGCTTGGAAAAGGTGAGAAATTTCTTAGACTTTTGATTGGTAAATCATGTTTGTTTGTTTGGTAACTCGCATTGTTTTTTTTTAACACGTTGAAGCTAGAGAATTCAACCATAAAAAGGGTGAATTTTTATTGATCATCAAAACAAAAACTTTTTGAGATGTTGCTTTAACGTATCTCCTTCAATTCAACCGCGTATGCTGCCCTAGAGGCCGCAACCTGGAGTTGCTTGAAATGATTTACGTTCTAGTATATCGAGATTGGTTATGTTTTGATAATCAATTTTAGTTCATTCTTCACTATAAAAATCAGAAAAAACATGAACTTTCTGCATATAAAGTTCAGATCTTGAAAAGTTTGATTAATTGATGAGTTTTTTTTTTCTTTAGAAAAGATGAGAGTGTTGATCTTCCACACATGTCTCTTGGCCGATTTTCCTATGGCGTGGAGAATAATAATTCCTTCAATTTTTTTTATCCACGAATAGATTGGGTTCATCTTGATTTTCCATCCCATGCATGCTTTAATATATATTTATATATATTTGCATATTGCACGTTAGTGTAGTTTTATGATTGCTTAATTTTGTGATGAAATTTGCCCTTAATTGAACAATCTTGCTCATAATACATGCTCCCTATGTGCCTTGTCCCTTCGGAACATTTATCTTGAAGAAAGATCATGCCCGTATATATACGAATTATACATCAAACTCTCTATTTCGAGAGCCGGATTGATAATTCTTAATAGAATCTCATGGTTTGCCCTATGTACATAGGGATGACGGTTATTCTATTCCACTCGTTTTTCTGGTCCTAATGCAAGGGCACGTTACGATTTAAATCGAAATTTTCGGATTTAAGGTGTATTATGGGCAATATTGTTCACTTTTTGTTCAAATTTCGTTTTTTTTTCCTTTGTTAAATAAATACATAAAAATACCCTAAAAAACATCATTAATACGTAGGTTAATACCATATTTTCCTGTCATCATATTGCATCTCACATGCCATATAGTTGCGCTAACATTTCACATAATGAGAGAAAACCCACAAAAATCACCAAATTGAGGATTTGTCACGAGAATTGGTACCGAAAGGGCATTAATTGCAAAATTAATGTAATCAAATCCCCGAATTCAAATCTCTGGTTCGTAGTAATAGAATGGTTCTCCCGCCATTTTATTTAGGTTCCTAATCAACCTACCAACAATGATTAGTGGCGACTCTAAGAATCACATTAGTATAAAAATGAGTTTTAAGTTGCGAATTGGTAGGGCTTGGGAGAGTCTGAGTTAGGTTAATTGAATGATTAATCTAATAATCCATTAACCTAGAATTTCTGAATTTTAGGTCGCGACAGCCTGGCGACTCCGCTGGGGAATATGGTGACATTGGATTTTTTTTTTTGAAAAAAATCAATGGAAGCTTAACTTGGAAAATTCGAATTTGGTGAAAAAAAAGGGGACTCAATCAAGACTTTTATTTTTTCAGAAAATTCGGTTGATTAGCTTCTAATTTCAAAAAAAAAAAAAAATTCAAGAATACCTTGGTGGATTTAGGCCTTTGATCTTTTCATGATGAAATCCTTTGGTTGGTAATGGCGGTTTCTCTAATTTCTCTTAAGTGTTAAATGTTTTTGCAGGTTATGTGAATATCATGTTTCCTGACTTTCACTTTGTTGAATTGTCGATTTAATTTTTGTGAGTTTTTTCCATGACTGGGTGCACAGATTTTGTGCATAATTCTCACATTGTTTCACTACACTCGACCTAAATTGGTAGATTGGCCTAGGATGGTGTCAAGACAAGGATCTCCCTAGCCTCAATGCAGAGGAGTGGGTGCCCTTATTTTCGATCCCGAATATGTCGAGAAAACCTGCCTTGGCCGTAATCCAATGGCATGGGATGGACTCTCGACATCCCTGAGCTCTTGTGGACTAGAGAATCTGACCAACATTTGCTTGGGTACGACTGGTCTCTTGAATCTCATAATCAAGATGGCAATAATGCATTTGCACGAGTCATGCTAATGTTCTTGTGATTGGTTATTGCTTTGCTGAAAATCAAAATGAGGTTCTCTCCTTGTTTTCAATTTACTTACATGTACGTTTTTCTAGTCGGTCCATGACGTTGTTAGGTTGGTCGTTGTCTTGGTCTATTTCGTCATGGAATGCAAGAACATCCGTATGCTCATGGTGCCCAAGTTAGCCTTGTGCGATTGGTTGACTCAATTGGACAGCGTGACTCGTGAATATGTCGATCAGAGATTGAAGAATCTAGTACCACTTCTCTACATCCGAGTCCGCACCGACCTTATCCAAGCCATGGCGCATTGTTGATGTCCCATTACTTCCACGTTCATATTTGGTAAGCACGAACTTACCCCGACTCTAGAAGAATACAATGCACTCATTGGAAAATCTTTGGAGACGGAACCTATTAGTCCTTACCTTGGCTCGGACTCCGCATCGCTCTTGGCTGAATTTTTGAGAATTGAAGTTAAAATAGTCCGAAAGGTTTTGAAATCTAGCTATGGGAATTGCCCTTTTTCATTTTTAACTGAACATTTTAACAAGGCAACAGCTTTGCAAAAGGGCAAAATTTTTATGTTAGCCTTCTTTGGATTGTTGGTCTTCCCTTATTGTCAAAATCATGTCAATCCAAAGATGGTTTACTTTGTTCAACAAGTTTGTGAGGGGAAGAACTTAATCAATGCTATATTGGCTGAGACATTTATCACTCTCACCAAGTACAAACAAAAAAGGTCAAAAGTCTTCCATGCTTCGGCCGAGCTTTTACAAGTGTGGTTCGTGTCTCACATCAAAGGATGCAAAACTCTTGTCTCGGCCGACAAGCTCAGAAATTTTTGTCCCCCCATCTTGATTTTCAAAAACAAGCAAGAGGAATTTCCAAACTATCACTTTACTGAATGGCTGGCTATTATGGAAGATCCGTCTCCTCAAATTTTTCAATGGTGTGCTAAGTGGTTCGGAGTAAGGGAGGCTCGTCTTGCCGTGGGGGTCGAATCACCGGTCCCACTGTTAGGAGTCACTGGAGCAACAGAGTACATGCCCTACCGAGTTTTGCGGCAATATGGGGTGGTTCAAACCTTGCCACCATTTCTCGACGAAGGACGACTTTTGCTAGATTTTTCTGTCATCTTACCTGAACAAGAGCATGCTGCTAACTCATGTCGTACACTATGGGATCTTTGTCGGCCGAAGAAGCTTAGCTTGCCAAGGAAGGAATTGTTGTATCCACAAAAGGCGTACCATGCCACAGAGCTGTATATCAAGAAGCATATTATCCCCGAGGCGTGGCGCCCCAAGCTCCCTCAAGTGCCCCCGACAGCCACTCTTCGGGCACAAGTCGATGTCCTTAAGCGAAAGTTGGAGAAGGAGGAAGACAAGGCTGCAAAGGTCACCAAAGCGTATAAACGGCTCAAGGATGGGATTGCTTCCTCGAAGTAGTAGACCAAGATTACTGCAAGTCGAGTCATTAGTCTAATTTTTTTTAAGTCAAGTCATGTTCCGTCTCTCTTAGGTAGTTGTTTAGGAATTTTCTTATTATACTTTCCATTGTTATGAGATACTTTGATGATTCCCTTCAATGTTTGCAATTTCATCTATTTTCTCCTGATTTGTCTCACTGTAATGCGTGATTTTTTGCAAAATGTCACGGCCAATTTCTGATCAAGAATGCTTGACGGAAGTTGAAGACAACATGATGATCTTGAACATGTTAAAATTTCAGAACCAACGGACATCATTTTCTTGGGACGAATTGGAGGCAAAGTCACGTTTTTTTTTAGTACCAAAACTGCTGGATATTTTGACTGGCTGACCCTCGCGGATTCAAAGATTTTTTCGTCCCTGTTACGCTTACTTTTGGAATTACTCATCTTCACATAAAATGTTTGGAAGATCTTTAACTATCATGTGTAAACGTTTGGGGTTGATTCACGAAGTTTTCCATTCCTTGGTGATTTTTCATTAAAGACGAAGCAAGCTGAAACTCTGGCAGTTTTTTTTTACACCAATCAAAATGCGCCGATTACGACTAGTAAATGACCTTTTCTATGCGAAATCAAAACATGAAAGTGGTAGAATCAGGTGTAAACTAATGGACTGGAAATTTTCGGGCGTCAATTCGCATTTTTGATGACCCATTTATCCTTAAAGTAAAAACCGGACAAATCAGTTTTCTGAGGAAAAGTTTTGGAAAGAAACATTAAACTGTATTGATCTATATGAAATCTTCTAGAACTCAAAACATCAAAGTTGTTTATCATCATCTTAAATATCAACCCATAAATTTTGGCACCTTTTTGACCATCATACGAATTAACACGAATTTTCTCGTAAAAGTCAACGAAACTGGAATATGCCTAAATCAGCCCTTTGGTTATGTTTTTGGCTTCATTTTAAAGTCTAGATGTCGTCATGGACCGACCCACCATCCATGTTTGGTATACTAATTGTGTTATCTACCTTTTGCAGGTTGAGTAGTTACGGATACTCCCCTAGCACTAATCATCACTCGCTCCAAGTCTAGACAAATGGCTGAGCAAGCTGAACTGTTGGCCCAGATGGAGCAAAGGATGAAACAACAAATGGAGGAGCAAATGAAAGCAGTCAGTGACCAGATGGCTCAAATGAGATTAATGATGGTCGAATTCATGACCAATCAGAGGCAACCACCGACTGCCCCAGCAGCACCCATGTATCAAGCCCAGACAAGTTTTGATCCCCAATAACTGCTCGAGGCGATGGGACCCATGGTGACATGCCTACCCTTGAGGATGCCTTTTTGCCTGGAGTTACAGGCATCGCCCCACCCCCTGCGAATGTTATCCCATCTAGAGGCCATGACACAGCCCAACCTTTTGGGTATACCGGCTTGCCCACGACCCAAATTATTACACCACCTCAGATGACTATCTCACAGCCTAATTCTACTATTGGGATGATGAATGACGAAAGTGCGAAGATCATAGCTCAGATAGATCAGAGGTTATGAGAAGTTGAGGGGACACACAATATCATGCCCGTCGGCCTATCTATTTACTCAAAGGTCCAAGTGCTTGATGAATTCAAGATGCCCGATTTTGAGAAGTATGATGGCACCTCCAATCCTGTTCAGCATGTTCAAATGTACCAGGCTAGAATGAATAAGTACGTAGCTAACGGTCCCTTGATGGTTCAGACTTTCCAGGCTAGTTTGAAAGATGCAGCCATGAGATGGTACACGGATTATGAGATTTACTGCATGGAAGACTGGGAAAAGGTAGCCAATGTATTTGTTAAACATTTCAGTTTTAACTTGGACGTTGTCATCACCAGAGAGGATTTGGAACAGTCGGAAATGAAGAAGGGCAAGACAATCAAGCAATATGCTACCAGATGGAGAAACATCGCATCTCAATTGAAGCCAGTGCCACCTGAGCGAGAACTCATGAAATTGTTTGTCTCTACCTTACCTCAAGTAATGCGATCTCGCATCCTTGGGACGACGGCTACTTCGTTCAGCCACCTCATTGCGATGGCCGAGGAAGTAGAGAGCGGTTTAAAGAAAGGGTGGTATGGAGATACCAGCTCTAGTGCTAAGCGGTTCGTGGCTAAGAAGGAAAAAGAGCCGGCTCCCCAAGTTAACATGACATATGTCCAGAAGCCTCCGATCCAAGCACCTAAGGTACAAGTCCCTAATCAGCAGTCGGCTAATTTCGGATCACAAGGCCAAAGGGGGAACCGACGCAATAATCGGCAGTTTACCCCACTTCTTGGGACTCTCTCTCAGGTCTTAGCTGTTTTGCGTAAGAGGGAGCTATTGACGACAGAGTCATTGCGGCCGAATTATGCCTCCTTTGCAAGGTACGACCCGTCAAAGACCATCGTGGTGAGCCCGGGCATGACACAAATGACTGTTATGTGCTTAAAAATCGCATTCAAGATTTGCTCGAATCTGGAGCATTCTCATTTCAAAACAACAGTCAGCCGAATGTTCAGAATAACCCCTTACCTGATCATTCAGGCAAGGTCAACGCTATTTTTGACTCAGAAGTAAAGGGGACGGATGGTTTCAAGGTTCAAACCATTGACATTTTCAATGCCTTAGTTCGAGCAGGATATTACCGTACTGGAGAGGTAGTGCCATTGAGCCAGCTGAAAAAGAAAGTTTTGAGTTTGATGTGTAACGGAATGATAGTGTGTGTAAATCAAGCTGGGATGGTAGCTACCATATCTCAGATCATCATCGACTGGGATCAAGAATTTACAGCCTTGACCACATCTCAGGTCGAGTCAGAATCAAAAACTGATCCACTAGAAGTTGATAGCCCGGTAAAGCTTGACCCTGAGTTGGTTGATATGCCTCCTCTAGAAGATGCCACCGATAACGAGTTGGGGATTGTTATACCAGACAGTTTTGTGATCTCTTCACCTCAACCCTTTCCATATAAGAATGATAGAGCAGTGCCATGGTCTTATGATCTGGAGCTAAATCTGGTGACAAGGTCTGGGCGTACCTGTAATGATCAACCAAACAAGCACGTTACAGACGAGGAAGCTAAGGAATTTTTGGCAGTAATTAAAGCAAGTGAGTATAGCGTGGTCGATCAGTTGAGAAAGTTGCCGGCACAGGTATCCTTATTGGAGCTTCTCTAGTCGTCTGAAAAACATCGCAATTCTCTGATGAAAGTCTTGCGAGAGATCCACGTACCGGAAAATATTGATGGGGATAAGCTAGAAAACTTTGTCGGTGCGGTCCTTCTAAAGGATCAGGTCGCGTTCTCTGATGATGAGATCCCAACTGAAGGAAGATGCCATAATAAAGCGTTGCATATTTCAGTTAAGCACAAACAAACTCACGTGGCTCGGGTGCTTGTTGATAATGGATTGGCTTTAAATTTATGTCCTTTAGCTACACTAAATCGCTTAGGTGTTGACCTAGCAAGAATGCAAGCTGCCAAGACTTCAGTCAGAGCTTTTGATGGGGTAAAGAAGAACGTTATGGGGCAAATTAATTTAGAAATACAGATCGGACCCTTCATGTTCGATGTCTTGTTTCAAGTGCTGGATATCCCTTCGGCTTTCAATCTTTTACTAGGCCGCCCATGGATCCACAATGCTGGGGCTGTTCTATCTAGTCTTCATCAAAAGATCAAGTTCGTGGTTGAACAAAAGCTGGTTATCATCCATGGAGAGGAGGATTTTCGCATTTTCAATGAGACGGCTATTCCTTATGTAGAACCGGAACACACCGAAAATGACTCTTACCACTCATTTGAGTTGGTGCACACTATTCATGCTTCACCAGAAAGTCCTTTGCCAGTCCCTGAGTTGTCTAAAACCTCCATCATGATTGCTAAAATAATGGTGAGCAATGGATTCAAGCCTGGTACTGGATTAGGCAGACACGGTCAGGGGATCTGCACCCCGATTAAAGATAATGGACAATCCCATACTTCTGGCTTGGGATTTCACGGAGCTGAGCATCGTGGGCGTCGTAAGTATGGTTATGGGTGTGGGTGTGGTCGAGCTAGTCGTGAAGGCCGAAGCCCGCTAAACCTTAGAAAGCCTAAATGTAGTCCATTACCACCACCCCTTTGTGAAACCTTTCGTTCGGCTGGAGTGGTAGGTGGCCATGATGATCTGAGCAAATTTGAGAATGATCTGGGGATAATCTTCCTTGACTCGCTAAAATAGACAGAAGCCTGAGACGATGGTTCTTGATGACGAAGATACTGATGACGATGGCATGCCGTACCTAGCCGACTAGTTCGAAGACTTAACCATTGCTGCTGTATTTGAAGACCCAACGCAGGTCAATGAAGCTGATGGTGTTGGTAGTTCAGTTAATATAGATCGTGATGATCCCTATATGGTGCCCAAGCCTTTGGAGCCATCCGTCACCGCCATATTTGATGATCCATTGGAATGGTTAAATTCGGAGTAACTTCTTTATGTCTTGAACTCCCCTGCGTGGGAGCTTTTATCGCTTTCTTAAGGGTTTCCTTTTTAGTTCAGTGTTGCACTTCAGGATTTCTCTTTTTAATAAGATGTAATTCATTGATTTAATATCAATAAAATTACAGAGGTTTTTCATGATATTTTGAAATCTTGTTGAGGCACCCCAAACTAACCCGATGACGATAGCCAACGATTGAAAAATTTTGTCATCTCTGGTAAGTACCGAGGGTTGGGCTTTTACAAGAGTTCTCGTCCCGAGGTTTTTTTTCGAAAAAACAAAAAAATAAAACAAGACAAAAAAAACAAAACAAAACAAAACAAAACAAAACAAAACAAAAGAGAGGCATTTCAAAAATTAAGAAAAAGCACATGAATCTCATTAAATCTTGTTTGTCTTTTTAATTTTGTTACTTTATGTTTTAGGGGCAAACATGAGGAGGGAGAAGCAACGGGTCCAATCATATGCGACGTCCATGATTCGGATGATTTTAATACGAGTGATGAGGAGATACGTCAAAACCTGGAGCATCACGAGACACCTAAACCTTTGACTGTTGAAGAAACTATATCGATCAATCTCGGTGATACGGAGAATCCTAGAGAAGTGAAGATCGGGGCAAAACTCCCTAGAGACGTGTCTGAACGTCTAGAGGAACTCTTGAAGAATTATCAAGACATCTTCGCCTGATCCTATGCAGATATGCCAGGTCTTGATCGATCGATTGTTGAACATATTTTACCGACTAACCCCTCGTTTAAGCCCAAGAAGCAGAAGCAGCGCAAGGCTAAGCCGGAACTAGCAAAGAAAATCGAGGAAGAAGTTATGAAACTCATCGACGTCGGATTCATTGAGGTTACCCAATATCCTACTTGGGTGGCTAATATAGTCCCAGTATTGAAGAAGGATGGACGTGTTCGAGTTTGTGTAGATTATCGTGACCTAAACAAAGCAAGCCCCAAAGATGATTTTCCACTCCCCCACATTGACGTACTCGTCGATAGCACGGCAGGATTTGAACTATTCTCGTTTATGGATGGTTTCTCAGGCTATAATCAAATTTTGATGAATGAGGAAGACAAGGAAAAGACGGCGTTCACCACCCCTTGGGGAGTATTCCATTACAAAGTCATGCCCTTCAGCCTCAAAAATGCTGGGGCAACATACCAACGAGCAATGGTTACTTTGTTCCATGACATGATGCACAAAGAGATCGAGGTCTATGTCGATGATATGATTGCAAAGACTCGGCGTGGAGAAGATCATGTAGAAACTTTGACAAAATTGTTTGAAAGGCTTCGAAAGTTCAAGTTGCGTCTCAATCCGGCCAAGTGCGTGTTTGGCGTTAGTTCAGGAAAATTGCTTGGGTTTATTGTTAGTAACAAAGGCATTGAGATCGACCCATCTAAGGTGAAAGCTATTTGTGAGCTCAAACCACCCACAACCGTCAAGGAAGTTCGAGGCCTCATAGGCAGACTAAACTATATTGCCCGGTTCATTTCTCAATTGTTTGAAACTGCTAAGCCACTCCTTAAGCTGTTAAAGAAGAATGCACTAATCGAATGGAATAGTGAATGTGAAGAGGCATTTGAGAAGTTGAAGTATTACCTGATGAACCCACCCGTGCTCATTCCACCGACGCCGGGGTAACCTTTGATCTTATATCTCACAATCCATAGCGAGTCTCTGGGCGCAATGCTTGCTCAAGAAAGTCAGGAAGATGGAAAAGAACGGGCTATCTATTATTTGAGTAAGAAGTTCACGGCATCTGAGTTAAATTATTCTGAAACGGAAAAGACGTGCGCAGCACTAGTTTGGGTGCTACACAGGCTACGGCAATATACCTTACATTATCAGATCCTCTTGGTGACAGAATGCGATCCTATCAAATACTTGTTGAATTGGCCTGCATTGGTCGGGAAGCTTGCAAAATGGCAGATCCTTATTTCTGAGTTTGATATCCAATTCTTATCACAAAAGTTAGTCAAAGGACGAGTCATTGCTGATGTCCTGGCTGAGAATCCGGGGCAAAACGAAGATATCAATTATCCTGAGGATCGAATCATGTCAATAGATGAGTATACCTGGACCATGTATTTTGATGGAGCTGTGAATTTATCCGGATCAGGTATTGGAGCGGTTTTAATATCTCCAGGCGGGCAACACTACCTGGTAGCGGCAAAGTTAGTATTTCCTTGTACTAACAATATAGCGGAGTACGAAGCATGCATCCTTGGGCTACAAGCCGCAATCGAAATGCGGGTCACCCGACTCGAGGTATTTGGAGACTCTGCTTTGATTATTTTTCAGACCGTGGGCCAGTGGAAGTCACGGGATGCTAAATTGTTACCTTATCACACGTATCTGGATGAGTTGGTAGAAGAATTTGAAGACATTTCATTCAACTATCTATCCAGGACTCATAATCAGTTCGCTGACGCGTTAGCAACCTTGTCATCAATGTTGCAAGTCACTGACGGTCTTAAAGTTGAGCCTTTAAAGATAGAGGTTTTGCAGAAGCTAGCTTATTGCATGACTATAGTTGAAGAACTTGATGGTAAACCGTGGTATCATGACATTAAGACCTATATCCAAAAACAGGAGTTTCCAGGAAAAGGTACCGTGGCTGATCAAAAGTACATAAAGAGGATGGCCTCAAAGTTCTTTTTAAGTGGAGAGATCTTGTACAAGCGGTCTTATGATTCAGTCCTTTTAAGATGCATCGATTCCACTAAAGCAGTCCACTTGATGATGGAAGTACATGAGGGAATCTGTGGTCCACACATGAACGGCCACATGCTAGCTAAGAAGATCATGAGATTGGGTTACTACTGGCTCACCCTTGAGAGCGATTGTATTAAGCACGTCCGTAGTTGTCACAAGTGTCAGATTTATGGTGACAAGATTAATGTTCCTCCAAATGAATTGCATCAGTTATCTGAGCCATGGCCATTTTCTATGTGGGGCATTGATGTGATCGGTCCAATTAACCCAAAAGCATCTAATGGGCATCGATTCATCCTGGTCGCCATTGATTATTTTTCCAAATGGATCGAAGCCACTTCATATTTGGCAGTCACAGCACGAAATATTGTGAAATTCATTCGTCGGGATGTCATTGCTCGATAAGGTTCACCTGAGGCTATAATCACCGACAATGGATCAAATTTGAATACAAGCTGGTTGATGAGTTATTCAAGGAATTCAAAATCAAACATCTGAACTCTTCCCCATACCGTCCCCAAATGAATGGAGCAGTAGAAGCAGCCAATAAGAACATCAAGAAGATCTTGGCCAAGACAGCCGAGAATTATCGAGATTGGCATGAAAGATTGCCTTTTGCACTCACGGCATATCGAACTTCAATCCGAACATCAACTGGTGCAACCCCATATTCTCTTGTGTACGGGATGGAAGTCGTGTTACCAGTCGAAGTAGAAATCCCTTCCTTGCATATTCTTTCTCAGGTCAAGTTGACTGAAGCTGATTGGATCCAACAACAGATGGATCAGTTGAATTTGATTGAGGAGAGGCGACTCAAAGCCTTATGTCATGGCCAGTGTTACCAGCAGAGAGTCGCCAGGTCCTTTAACAATAAGGTTCGACCTCGATATTTTCAGGTAGGTGACCTTGTTTTGCGAAAGTTGTTGCCAATAGTTCCACTTCTTGAAGGAAAATTCGCTCCGAACTACGGTGGACCGTATATTGTGAAAAAGGTACTCCAAGGAGGTGCTTTGATTTTAGCTGAGATGGACGGTCGTGTGTTTACCAATCCTGTTAATTCTGATGCTGTAAAGAAATATTATACTTGATTTGTTTCGACATTTTTATGATCAAGTTATAATATTCATCCATTTGATGATTGTTCATTTCATGAGTTGTTTGCTTGCATCACTAATCTTCATTGGGAGAAAATTCTCAATTAGGAAATCTTTTTGATCAATTGAAATGGTCATATTGAATGTGAAACATCAGCATAATGAAAGGCAAGCCATTTCTATACACGTCCCGTATATCAAACCCCAGTGAGCTGAGTCAAAATTTCCATGCTCATAGGGTGAAGAGTTATCTCGCAAAAAGTATGACGATCAAAGTGATGAGAGGCATTCGTTTCCTCTACCCAAACACTACAGGTTGTCCTTTGCTAGCACATTTGAACGAACATTTCAGTTCTTACCCCTGTCAGGAACAACTCTACATTGGGGCAATTCCCAAAAAGTTCAAATGGTTAAAATTTTCTTGCTTTCACTTGCGTCAATCTTCAAGCGATTTTATTGCATGCGAGTTCTGGGTTAGTTCAAGTGCCTTAGACATGAAGAAGAGCATTTCTTTCTGCACCCTACATACTATAACTCTTGTATACCCGATTTGAGCGAAAGATTTATTTCTTAAAAAACACACTTGGTGATCATCCTATGGTGAAAGGCGAAAATTGCAAGAAAAAAAAAAGAAGAGATGAAGATTTGAAATGATTCAGAGCAGGAGAACTCTAGGAAGGAAAATCCTTCAGGAAAGTGCATAAAAATTTCATCAAAGCAAGGTTTTTTTTTCTCTCAAAAAAAAAGAGAGAAGAGAGAAAAGCCTCAGAAAAAAAAATTGATGTGCGAAATGCTCCTCAAAAGATATCTCAAAAGGAACTGGTAAAATTACCAGAGCAAAAGCATCAAGAATCGGTGATCACCAATTTCTCATGACACACTCCCATTTGGCGTAAATAGGCCTTTCATTTCAGACCTTCCCAATCCTACATTACAACCTCTTACCGAAGTCTCTTCAGATTTAGGGCACTCGAGTTAATGTGGGATTTCAAATGCCTATAAATGTTACTGTAAGAAGTGCGAGCAAGATTATTTTATCTCATGTCGCAGGGTTCCTGACTTGTAAACCCGATGCAGTTGAAGATATTATTTCATTTCAAAGCCAAAATGACTCTCATATGAGTCCCCTTTGTTGAGCCTTTGACCAAGCCTGCATTACGATCCTTACAAAGACCTCTCAGATTGATTTGATCATACTAATTGCGAGAATACTTGAATCTTTGTCAAGCATGATGACGACAATTTTGAGTGATTCTTATACCTGTATCACTGGTCGGGTCTTCAAAATTTTTTTCCAAGAGAGTAAGTGAAAGTCCTTTCTGACTGAAAGTTTCTCATTCGATATTGATCAGATTTGTTAAAAGGATTAAATTGGTTTCCTTATTAATAAGATCCCAACGAAGCTTTATAATGCAAGCAAAAGCTCACCAAGATTTATTGACGCATGATGTTGCATTGGTTTCATGCATGAATTTGCTTCAATCTCTATTTCAAGTGAAAAGACAGGTATGACACAATCAGCTTGCTCATTCCTTGACCGTTTGCCCAGAAAATCTAGGTAAGCTTTCTAAACCCTTTTCAAATTGACAGCTTTGACCTTTTCAGGTCAACTCATGATCGACATGCTCTCATGAGGTCTTCATCAGTTCACAATCGACATGCTTTCGTGTTCTTAATCTTTGTCTTTATCAAACCATGATTGACCTGCTCTCATGATATTGATCTAGATATTTACCTAACTCATGATCGACCTGCTCTCATGAGATATTCATCTGTTCATGATTGACCTGCTCTCATGATATTGATCTAGATATTTACTTAACTCATGATCGACCTGCTCTCATGAGATATTCATCTGTTCATGATTGACCTACTCTCGTGCTCTTGGTCTGCATAAAAATCACAATTGACATGCTCTTGTGATCTTAGCTTACCTTTGCCAGCTCATGAAGATCCGCTAAAACAATGGTGGTCTCAAGAGGCATTTTCTAGCTCACGGTGACTCACTAAAATGACGGTGATCCCGAGAAGGCATTTTACCGACTCATGGTGGCATGTTAAAACGATGGTGGTCCCAAGAGATAAAAGGTGCAGCTTGAACCACAACTCAAACGCATTCCTTCATTTGAGATCTTGGCCTATCTCGCATTAGAGGGAAACCTTCTGGTAACATGTGAGGCACCCAATACCTCGAGGCCCTTGCATGCACATGAGGAAGCTTGGAAACCAAGAGAATCACCCGCATTATGAAGTGTTTGGTAAGATCAATATTTCACATGTGATCCATGTGCAAGCTTCTTCATATGTTATTTACGGCTTTGCATTCATGCATCATTTTCTTATGCATAGAAAATGGGATTTAAAACTCCCACAAAAAAATCAACATTCATCATTTGCATTGTCAAAATTTAGGTTTCAATATTAAGTCCTTGAGCGAAACCTCTACGAGCCTCCACTTAAAGAGGGGCAGCTGTTGACACCTAAATTTTAACTAATTATTTAACATTTATTGCATGCAAATAAAAAATGTGTTACATGAATTTCATTTGATTTAGCCCAGTCGTGGACCACACTTGAGTTCTGTGACTTGGTCTAGTTATTTGATCATCACACAAAAAAAAATGCTAGTCAATATCCATTTGTGACCACACGTATGGCAACGGCAAAACTCGAATGAAGGTATGTGAGATTTTCTACCAAAACAGGGTTGGGTAGTGAAGAATCCATGTTGAAAGTATATTCAATAATATTTTATGAGAATGGAAACGTCGGCCTTTCTTTATCAGCAAGAACCGGTCAACCATAGAAACATATAATTGATTGAGGACAAAGAATCAAAGAAGCAAAAGGAAAGTGGGTCTGCGCTTTCCTCGAGTGCCCTAGTTGCCTCGTTACTAAGCTAGTTTGACTGAGAAGATAAGGAAAGGACCAAGCAGTGAAGAAGATTGGGACGCTGGCAGAATCAAAGGGATATTTGACATGCCCAAAAATCGTCCCATGATTAGGTTAACCAAGGAAAGCAATATGTGATTGACGAAGCAGTTCTCAGTAATTGATTCCATAGATTCAAGCTTTCCAAAGAAACACGAGTCACGTCTGTATAAAAGCAAGCTTCGCTCACTTAAAAAGGGGAGAAAACATTTTACTCAAAAAGTTTTTGGAGAGAAATACGTGAGAAAAAGGGAGCAAGTTCGTGAGAGAAAAAATTTTCTGCTCCATGCATACTTGAGAGTTTTCACGAAAAAAAAAGAGAGATTCTCGAAGGTTCACAAAGCTCCATCTGGACGGTACCGCTCGTCCGGCCATCCCTCCAGCTGTGAGTGCTCCTTGTCACGTCTGCTGCTCGACACCGTTCGAAGCCCAGTGCCGCTGCTGTCCAGAGCACTACGATGTCTAGAAGTCCCCGACGGCCAAACTCGTTTCTGCCGTGATGCTGTCCAGAGGTCCCTTGTAGCAGTTTGAAGTCGCTTTGCTTGCTGATTTGGTGTTGGATGCGAGTGATCATTGTCGTGGGTTGAAGCCGCTGCATAGGCACACATTTAGTTGCTGTCTATGCAAAGTCCAGCAGCTATTTCACGTGACTATAACTCTGTTTTGGGACCTTTTCATCAGATTTTTTTAGTGCAGGATTTTCATCAATCTTGTGAAGACAATACCGTGGGGTTGTCAAAGAGTTTCTTGCACCAAATCAGTCTTCATTCACTCGAGTTATCCTTGAAGAGTACCTTATCGATCGGCCCAAACTTGATCGTTTGAAAAGCAAAAGCAAACTTTGGAGGACAAGGTTACTTGATAGCGAATCGACCCCGAAAGGTGCAATTTCGGACAAAAATTCCAGTTGCACGTGTGCAGAATTTTAGCTTGGAAAAGGTGAGAAATTTCTTAGACTTTTGACTGGTAAATCATGTTTGTTTGTTTGGTAACTCGCATTGTTTTTTTTTTAACACGTTGAAGCTGGAGAATTCAACCATAAAAAGGGTGAATTTCTATTGATCATCAAAACAAAAACTTTTTGAGATGTTGCTTTAACGTATCTCCTTCAATTCAACCGCGTATGCTGCCCTAGAGGCCGCAACCTGGAGTTGCTTGAAATGATTTACGTTCTAGTATATCGAGATTGGTTATGTTTTGATAATCAATTTTAGTTCATTCTTCACTATAAAAATCAGAAAAAACATGAACTTTCCGCATATAAAGTTCAGATCTTGAAAAGTTTGATTAATTGATGAGTTTTTTTTTCTTTAGAAAAGATGAGAGTGTTGATCTTCCACACATGTCTCTTGGCCGATTTTCCCATGGCGTGGCGAGTAATAATTCCTTCAATTTTTTTTATCCACGAATAGATTGGGTTCATCTTGATTTTCCATCCCCTGCATGCTTTAATATATATTTATATATATTTGCATATTGCACGTTAGTGTAGTTTTATGATTGCTTAATTTTGTGATGAAATTTGCATTAATTGAACAATCTTGCTCATAGTACATGCTCCCTATGTGCCTTGTCCCTTCGGAACATATATACATTGAGCATGCAATTTGACTTCTATCTTGAAGAAAGATCATGCCCGTATATATACGAATTATACATCAAACTCTCTATTTCGAGAGCCGGATTGATAATTCTTAATAGAATCTCATGGTTTGCCCTATGTACATAGGGATGACGGTTATTCTATTCCACTCGTTTTTCTGGTCCTAATGCAAGGGCACGTTACGATTTAAATCGAAATTTTCGGATTTAAGGTATATTATGGGCAATATTGTTCACTTTTTGTTCAAATTTCGTTTTTTTTTCCTTTGTTAAATAAATACATAAAAATACCCTAAAAAACATCATTAATACGTAGGTTAATACCATATTTTCCTGTCATCATATTGCATCTCACATGCCATATAGTTGCGCTAACATTTCACATAATGAGAGAAAACCCACAAAAATCACCAAATTGAGGATTTGTCACGAGAATTGGTGCCGAAAGGGCATTAATTGCAAAATTAATGTAATCAAATCCCCGAATTCAAATCTCTGGTAAGTAGTAATAGAATGGTTCTCCCGCCATTTTATTTAGGTTCCTAATCAACCTACGAACAATGATTAGTGGCGACTCTAAGAATCACATTAGTATAAAAATGAGTTTTAAGTTGCGAATTGGTAGGGCTTGGGAGAGTCTGAGTTAGGTTAATTGAATGATTAATCTAATAATCCATTAACCTAGAATTTCTGAATTTTAGGTCACGACAGCACTTTTGACAGCTGAAGCAGAATACATGGCATTAGCTTCAGGGGCTTGTCAGATGATATGGCTTCGTAGGATGCTCAGTGAACTGATGCATGAGCAGAAAGATCCTACCAAATTAATATGTGATAACAAGTCGGCAATTGCATTAGCCAAGAATCCTGTTTTCCTTGGCAGGAGCAAACATATCGACATCAAGTATCACTATATCCGTGAGCTAGTCAAAGGTGGTGAGATTGAACTTGATTTCTGTAGGTCCGAAGACCAGATTGCAGATATCCTGACAAAACCATTGAAGGCTGATTTGTTCGAAAGATTGAAGACGATGCTTGGCGTTATGAACTTCCAAAATCAATTTTAAGGGAGGCTATTGAAAATATTAAAATACATTTTGGAAGAAAGTCAAAAAAGGAAGAAGCCTCAATTTTTGACTATTAATGGACAACTTAGGTGTGCTTAAGCCTCAATTTTTGACTATTGATTGTCAAAAATGGACAACTTAGGTATGCTTGAGTTTGATAAAATTAAGTGTAGTCAAATAAAGACATTTAAGTTTGGCAAAAAATTAGGTATAGAATTGGCTATAAATATGTGTGGTTTTTCTTGTAAGTTTCATATCAAGGAGGAGAAGAAATAGAGAGAGAGTTCTTGTAAGAACAAACTTAGAGCAAAGCTTGATTTTTCTTTGTGTAAAACCTTGGCAAAGGTATTTTGTAGTATTGCTCTCTCATTTGCATTTTTGTTATTCTCTCCAAATTAAATCCTCCAAGCTTCCACAAAATTCCTCCTTCCTTTTTTATTTGGTTCCTACACTAGGATGCAATCTGATGTCAAAAAAATCATTTCTTTTGTCCTGTTTCTGTGTAGTCGTCAATAGTTAGCTTGTGTCTTGGTAGAGCAAATTTAGTCGTCGCTGCAATGAAGTTTTTGGGAGTTGCAGCAGAGAGCGCTCTTTCTCTTCACTCTTGCCCTTTGTTGTCAGGAAGGACTAATAGTGATTGTAGGGGGTCTTATTCCATTGTAGTTAGCTTATCTAGCAGGGCTGTAGCTAAGAAGTGTGCCCTGTTTAGCTGAATTTTTTTTGTCTGCTGGGCGATGGCTTTTCTTATTTCTCTTATGTAGTTCGTTTGTCTATGTAAGATTATGGCTCTTTCTAGTTCTATAAATATGATGATATTTCTATTTCTAGTTCTATAAATATGATGATCCCTGCTTGTTTCTTGCTATTTCCAGTTTTCGTCTCTGCTATGTGATAACTGAAAATGGGTTGAAACTCAACAATTGATTCAAAATCATTTCCGGATAGTTCAGTTCATAACATTAGTTTTATAATAAACTAAAGGACAATGAAATGTAGAAGAAATTTGCCATCCGAAACTCGACAATCAAGAACCCTTTCTTGCATGTCAGATGACTCTTGACTAGCCTGATGGCTGCTTTGGTTTACATGAATTTGTTGAACATCTTTCATTTCATTTTGGTCGATTTTATCGCACTTCTCTGATTGATTCCAATATAAACACTATCAATAATACTTTCCCCAAAAATATTGACTAACACGAAGAGAGAATTGAAGAAAAAACAAGAAAACCAAAGGACCGCGTCAAGAAACTGAGCCTCTTGACGATCTTGCTCTGCATCTGCGTGACCCTCATCAACTTGAACGCGGATACCGCGTGGAAGAACTCGCCCTCGACTTTCTGGTTCCTGCCTCCGTCAGACTTCACTAGGAATCTCTCGTCTTAGCTGATGTTATGGCTTGGACAGTACATCGACGAACTTGATAGAGCTGACTTCGCGAGGCCTTACTTAGCTTAAGTCGCTCAAGTACGATTATTATCGCAAGTCGTGCCCGCGAGTCGAGAAGATCGTCCAAGGCATTTCGGCGAGGTCGACGTCTCCGAAAATGAGACACTCTCCTACCTACCTTATCTCTGCAAAGTTGTCGAAGGTCAGAGTCGACAGCGGCGACGACCCGACCGACTGTTCGCTCTCCAGTTCGGATCCCTTCATGCTCACAATCGTGTCGTTGTCGAAGTAGTAGCAGGGCTCAGCCCCGTCTTGTCTTCTATTCCGGTTGCTCGATCATGGACGGCGGAGCGGGCGGAGTACGACTTGAGGAGGTGGTGAGTGGTGTTGAAGCAGGAGGCGGAGAGGGAGTGGGCAAGAGGGAAGAAGATAGGGTGGAGGACGAGACGAAGGAGTGATGTGAGATGAGGAGAAGAAGGACGAAGATGCAGATAGAGGACGCCATTTGAGGCCTCTAGAGTGGAGTTGGGGATGGGAGGGAGAGAGGAGAACAGGGAAGGGGACGGGAGAAAAGTGTATCCAAGTAAAATCCCGACAGATATGAGGAGAGAGGAGAGATGAAATTTGTTTTTTTTTAAATGAAATTTGGTTCTTCCCACCCAAAACTTGGGCTCCCCTCTTCGGATGACGTGGCGCAATCCCATCTATCGAATTTAAATGGACGGCTAGATTTACTTCTATGTCACCCCTGACATAGAAGGACAATGGCAGGGGATCCAGTTCCGGTCGGATATCGACCCTTGACGATCCCATTCATCAAGAGATCCCCTCCTAATGTCGCAATCACGAGCCGAGCTGAGCCTACATCAAGTCATGTCCGCCAATTTTAAATGATAAATTTTGATGCATCTCAGTGATTTTTCAATTGTGACCTCCAGAAGCCCAATCAATGAAGCGAAGACGTAACAAACATTGAAATAAAGGTAATATATTTGTGTATGCACGTAGATGTTTTTACCTACCTGTGCAACATTTTATAAATTTATGATGAGATAAGGCACATTCAAACGTACTCATGGAAAAAGTTCCAATTGTAACTACTTTGTTGGAGTAATAGATGAGCCGTTTTGTATAAAATCACAAACTTCAGATGTTGATACGGATGTTCACGTACTTTTTCCGTCTTATGAAAATTTGAATGATTTAAAATTCATGTTATCTTTGAATACTATTTTGACGATCCCTTATTTTTTCCGTTCCTCAATTATTAAGAGGATTAAGGAAAATTTTTGGCCCGAAATGTGCTCATACTCTTCAATAAGATTGTAAAGTGCACCTTATCTTAAATATGATTTGAAGTGTTCAGGGCTTTACCAAATAGCATTTTTATCTTTTACTTTTAGAAGTTTTTTCCTCTTTTTTTTTTGGCTTTCCTTCTCTTTTTCTTTTTTTTCCCCACCCTCTCTCCCCCTCCCCCCCGGGGCAGCGTCAACCTTAGGCGAGGGCAGCCCTCACTTGACGTCTGCCCGGGCAAACCCTTGCCCGATGCCGATGAGTGCAACCGTCGCCCTTGGTCAATGAATACTCGGACCAGAGAAGACTCTTTGCTGAACCTGTAAACTTTGCCATTCAGAGGATAAGGCAAGGATCTGCAGCTAATTCCGAGCTTGGAGATGGAGCAGTGAAGCTCGACTCTCTCTTCAATGGCAATCTCTAAGCTCACTTCTCTTCCATTCACTCTCGTCTTCCTCTCCATTTTCGAACCAGGCGCAGCAAGGGAAAAAGAAAAGAAAGAAAACAAACCAAGAAATAAACCATACATGGGTGTGAACATACGCACGGATGTTTCGCATCTCCTCTTCCCACAGAACCTTGGTCTCTTTCCTTCAGGTCGAGGAGATCACCCCGTCCGTCTCTACAATGCAAACCCTGACCTCCTCAATCTGGGCTGGCGAGGACAATTGCCGCCCAACGCCAGCTAGGCTGGCCCAAGCGAGGGAGGCCATTACCCAACGCGCGAGGGAAGGGGATGGGAGAGGAAAAATAAAAAAAGAGAAAAAAAAAGCAGAAAAATTAAAAGGTAAAAAGTAAAAAAAAAATGAAAATACCCTTCGATCAGGTCCATCTTTGAAACAGTTTAAGCACTTTAAATTTTTATTTAAAATAAGATTCACCTCAATCTTTATTTAAGAAAATGATAACATTTCAGTCTTTATTTTATGATGATGATGATACAAAAATTTGTTACATAATTATTATTAAATGAGTGACGGGTATATTTGCAGTTAATTTGCTAATTAAATTCTTTTATGGGTCAATTATTTATGACAAAATATTAAAATAATTTTTAGAACGGTTCATAGCGATCCCATAAAATTTCATAATTAGACAATAAATGTTAACTTATATTTGCATCGATATTGAATCTAATAAAAATATTTTTGTTATTATTGTAATTATGTCGTCATTCACTTGATGTTAGTGAAGGAGGGGGCTGAACCAAAACCCTAGTCCCCGACACCATCTGCTTCTCCAGTTCTCCTTCGCGCTGCCGTAGTCTACGCCCACGTCGATCTCCGCCAGCATTTCCGTCTCAGGTGACGATCTCCTGCGAGATTTTTCTGTCTTTGATTGCTGCTTCTTTTTGCTGCTATTCATGCGTCGATTTCTGCTTCTTTAGAACGATATCTTTGTATGCTGAGATTTCTGGAGACTATTATTACTGGATATCCGTGTGTGACGCGCAATCTTTTTTTCCCGTTATTTTTCCGTTCTTCCGAGTGTACTCTCTAACAACATCACTTGGATACGGTCGGGATTTGGCTGATTTCCGATATAAGTTACTGGAAATCAGCCATTGTGCAATTTGGGAGGGTTGGAAGATGGTAACTTCTGCTTATAATTCATTAATTTGTAACCAGTCTAGTTTAGTTCTTTTTTCTGCTTTTGTTTGGTCGAATTGAATGGTGGAACGAGTTAATTTGATTGCTTGCATTTCTTCAGACGTATGTGTAGTCCGTCGAGTGTTATCATTGTGTCCATCTGATCAGCTTCTTCTGATAGGTTGATGTTTATTTGCCGGAATGTAGCGGCTGTCAAATTAGTTTTGGACCTTTGTAACTACAGGATATGCGTAGTAATGGATTTGTGTTGGTTTTTCCTTTTCAATGAAAAATGCTCATACATGGACTTATAGATGTGTCCTGTTGTGTCTCTCATTTGGTCATTTGTCTAGTTGTAAAAAATTTGCAGTTTGTTTATTGTGTGATGACTCAGCAGCCGAGAGTCGCTTGAATCCAATCTCTTCAGAGAGCAACTCCACTCTTTCTTAATCTGCTTTCAAAACCCGTTTCCCAAAGACAGAGGTCTCTCTCTACCTTGAGTTGCATTGCTTCCAAGCAGAAAAGTGCCCTCACTTTCCTTCATGGCCAACAATCCTTCACAGCTCCTCCCATCAGGTCTGTAGAATGTTTTAATTCATGTCTGTTTTGTTTTCCTTAATTTTCCTGAGATTCAACATAAATATTGGGAGGCATTTCCACTTAGGTTCATCTTGCGCTAATGAAATATGCAGAGTTGATTGACCGCTGCATAGGTTCGAAAATCTGGGTTATAATGAAGGGAGACAAGGAGCTTGTTGGCACTCTTAGGGGCTTCGATGTGTATGTCAATATGGTCCTCGAGGATGTCACGGAGTAGTATGTATTCCTCTCTCTCTCTCTCTCTAATTTCGTTGTGCCTCAAGACACTTCATGAATTACTTTGGGGTGAAGGGAAGCCATTCTATGTTCTTGACGTTAAATTTGTTATCTGAAGGGGCAATGACCTCAATCTGACGCAGAAAAGTGCCCTCACTTTCCTCATAATTTGTTTATGATGCCTGTTTGTCCTCAATTTGATCTATGCTTCTATTGGAGAATTGTTACCTTGCAATATGGCCTTGCTCAACATCCAAAGCAAAAAACACCCCCCCCCCCCCCAAAAAAAAAAAAAAAAAGAACCCCACCCCACCAAAAAAACCCTCTCTTTCCCTCCTCTCTTCTCCCTCTTTTCTCTCTCATTGTGGGAAGCTTTTTGCTCGAGACCTTAGTGTCCTTTTATTGAACTTCTTGGCGTAAACTGTGGAAGTTTCATGTGATCATAAGATTCTGTTTTCATCCCTGCATACAGTGAAATCACTACTGAAGGACGAAGGATCACAAAGCTCGATCAGATTTTGCTCAATGGAAACAACATAGCTATCGTAAGAAACAACTTCTTCCTTCTGTTGATGATGATATGGCTATGTGTTTTGAGTTCTTGCATCGATAAGGGCACGGTATAAATCAGTTTAATTACTTGCCTGAAGTTTTGGTTATCTATCAACTAGTAAGCAATCGCCTTAATAAAACAGGAACAATCAGCCACTCAGAGGGATTCAGTCCAATATGTAAACTGAAAATGCTTAGACGATGTATTGATGAATCATTACTTATCTCGATGTTGTGGTAAAAAAGTCATCAACGCCTATTCATAATGAAAATCTGATACTTTGTCTCAATGAACCTGTTCACTCATCTTTTGATAAAATTCTTATAAAGAGCGAGTGATGTGGCAATTACAATACGGAAAAGCTAGAATTCTGCTTTTAAGTGCCTGAAACACTTATTTTTTTTTATTTTTTTGGTGGGGCCTGAAACACTTGATTGACGAGCCTTCCATTTTACCTTAATGCAGTTGGTCCCTGGTGGCTCCCCTGATCCAGAATGAGTTGGATTCATTCTCTAATCCCAGTGGTAGATTATGTAGTTACTTTTAGTTTTTGGAAGTCCATCAGCAACATCGTTTGATTTTATCACCCTCTTTTTTTGGGTTTATCCATCTGCAACCCAAGTTGATTGAGCTCTAATGTATATCTGATGCAAATTGGTCAATTCACGGTGCATGATCACATCAAATTATTATTCATTACCTATGTTTTGCTTAACTAGATTGTGTGACTGTTGTTGTTATGCTTGGTGCAAGTTGTTCCTAGGTTTCATCTTCTTCAAGGAATTAAGTCGATATGACCCTGTCATGCTTACATATTAGCTCAAATTTGAGTTACATTTGTGGAGAGTGGAACTTGAAAAGTCATGAGGATTATGTCCTGCATTGGATTTTGAATTTATGGTGGACCAAACATAGATTTCGGAGGCTGTGTGGCCTCCATCACGGGCCTCCATCGCGAATCAAGAAACAGTGCACAATGGCCTCACTTAAGCAACTCTTTCCCAACATCTTCAAAAACAAAGTCTCGGTACGCATCATAGGTTCGGTTTTCAAGAGCTCTGAACAAAATGAACTAGCACTAGTTGATTGTTTGCAACTGTCTTTGTTGTGGTTCAACAGTTTCGGTAAAGGTTTTTTAGTGGATGCAACGTTTTCACGTCCAATGTTTGGAGGTAAAATTGCTTCGACACCCTTTTGATTTTAACGAAATTGCTACGACCGCAGTATATTCTTGAGAGCTATTCCGACATCTCTTCGCGTAATTTATTGAGTCTTAAAACAAGTCATTGAAAACATACACGTGGCAGAACCGTAGCATTCTAATCTAAACTCGAGAAGCCTGAACCTCACGTGATGAATAAATCATCACAATGAGCTTGGATCGCAATATTCGTTAAATGTTTGACGGCAGATCGTTCCATCGGAACTCAACACGTGCCAGTGTTCATTCTTATGCTACACAAGGCCCTAGAAATGAATTTTGCGCTGCATATGTTTAGATAGAACGCTAATGTAAAATTAGGAATCGAAATAATATGAGCTATTCCATGGTCAGATTTCGAATGTTACTAAAACCTCATAATTTGCCATATTGGAACCAAATGAACTAATCTAATCTGGTAGGGGCCTCAAGTCCAAGAAGTATAGGCCTTCCATTTTCCCTTTTCTAGTACGAATTGAATCTGAAGATGCATATTTTTATAAAAGAGAGAACAAATACAGCATTTAAAGATTGAACTAATCAAATCTATAAAAACAATCCGCATTTTTTTGGCAGAACAAGAGAATACAGAACAAGACAATTCTGTATAAAGCTAGGCTCGATTTACAGACCCTTTTGTACTCTTCCTCTATTGAAATCTCCATTGCTGAACTATTGTCTTAAGCTGGGTATATCGTATTAGTGTAATCGATCAACCAAATACGCGGTAAGGGACAGGGCAACCGAACAAGTACCGGTGTGTTTGGCAGCACACGCTGTAAGGGCGGGAAACATACAACTATCTTGGGTCAGCGCAAAGCCATGCAACGGCCAACATAAACAGTTTTAAAGGTTGTTGCGACAGATCCCCACGACCTACAAACGCCGGCACAAGAGCCCAGAGATTTGGAGGGAAGTCTAAAGAGGATCTCCATTAGTAGTTCTTCCGGGAGATCACCAAAACCTTCAGATGCCATCTTCCCATATTTCCTGCTCTCTGTCTCCTCTATTACGTTTTCAGAATGGACAATAGACACTTATTCCATCTTTCCAGGCCCGAAAATAGGAAACTGCAGATAATTCATGAGGAAACACCATATTTGGGTGGGGAAGACTTCATTATCTGCGCAAAATTCTGAGTCGGTGATTTTTCACGAAAGCCTTAAACGTGTCCATTAGCACACAAAGTTCCTGAGTATTCCCATCGGATTGCCGCCTATCTTCCTTCTAATCTCTTGTAACCTCGTGTATACTGTGGATGATTGCTCTTAACTCAGATATAGCCTCTCCAATCTGCTTCGTGAGTTGAGTACCCTCTTTCATCCGAATTCCAAGCAGGACAACAAGACAGGATATATTTGGCATCCTAATTTTGATTTGAAGAAAAAAATATTAAAATATTCAGTGGCTGGCCAATCAATTTTTTTTTTCAAATTTATGTTTACCAAATAACATTTTCCCAAAACCGCATTTCAAGGCATTTTTCAATTACAGTTTACCAAACAGTTTACCAAACAGTCTTGGCATTTCACCAAATTCCTTTAATATAAAGGTCTTTGCATTTTCCTAAACACTTTCCCCAAAAGTTAATCCAACAATATTTTTCCAAAGCCGCATTTCAAGGTATTTTTCAATTACAGTTTACCAAACAGTCTTGGCATTTCACCAAATTCCTTTAATATAAAGGTCTTTGCATTTTCCTAAACACTTTCCCCAAAAGTCAATCCAAACGTAGCCTAAGTATGTTTATAATATTTTGTTGTGCTCTTATTGGCTTTATGGTCATCCTATGTATGTTCTTTATTTGTTTCATGTCATCAAGCAACTGTCTTACCATATTAATAAGAATCGTGTCTTCATCTCAGAAATACGTGATTGCAACCTCACTAGATTGTCTTGTTGAGAAGTTAACATTGCTTGAGTGCCTCTTGATTTTTTTTTTAATATTAGTTTCTTCAAATCAAAATTTTCTTACGACATCAAGAGAGTAATTTGATTTTGATTTGTAGGTTAACTTGGAAGCAAAAAGAGCAACGACTCAGTCTTGTGATTACTATTGCGATACTTTCTATCTACTACCTCTCTTAACAGTAAAAAACTTACCCACAAGTATCATTTTCTTCTTAGATACCCATACTCTTGTGTTGACACTTGATTTTTGGCCAATTTTATTTTCAAAATTTTTAGAAAATCCATAAAAATTCATAAAATTGAAAAATCAACTTTGGGGATCTTGGTTTGGCCTAGGGAACCAATTTTGAGCAAAAAATAATTTTCCTTATTTTTCATATTTTTCTGCATTTTATTTTCAAAAATTCATAAAAACTAAATAAAAAGTGAGTAAATTGTAAAATAAACTTTGGGGACCTTGGTTTGGCCTAGGGAACCAATTTTGAGCAAAAAATAATTTTCCTTATTTTTCATATTTTTCCGCATTTTATTTTCAAAAATTCATAAAAAATAAATAAAAAGTGAGAAAATTGCAAAATCGACTTTGGGGACCTTGGTTTGGCTTGGGGAACCAAGTTTGAGCAAAAAATAATTTTCCTTATTTTTTGCATTTTTATATTTTCAGAAATTAGAAAAAACAATAAAACATTAATAAAAAAATAGTATTTCAAGTCAGAAAATTACAAATAAATAGTCAATATTTTTAATTTAATTTTATCTTCATTTTGGATGAATAAATTTTGAAAAATTAGTTCTGGAATCTAGGGTTTCTTTGTAAATTTCATTTTTTTAGATTATTTAAATAATTCTAGAAATTCCATTTTAGCTTTTTAATTTTCCATTTTTACATTTTTAGAGTCGTGTCATCCTCCTATATTTTTCAAAATTATAGTCGAGTCCAAAAGCACTCAGGATTGTCCAATTTCGCTAAAAGGACCAAAATGCAATTTCTGATATTTCGATTTAGTCCCTAAAATCACTGAAAATGAAATTAAAAATTTTCTAAGAACTAAATTGGAAAAAGGGCGACGTCACCCCCTAGATTTTGACCTTCTGAATCCAATGGTAGCAAAAATTTGTGCAAAAAAGGAACCTAAGACTTTGGATTTTGAAAAATGGGTCCTCGGGTCAAACTGAAATTTTGGGGTTTTTGTGTAAATATTGAATAATTTCTAGGGAAAATGCAATTTTCGGCTAGATTTGATACCCCTGAGCCTAATTCTGGTGTCAATTTTGAAAAAAATGTAAAAATTGGAGGTCAATTTGAAGAAAATAAGCAATTTGGGTCAGTCGGGCCGGATGAGATCCGACCCGACCCGACCCAAATGCTCATCATCCTCCCCAAACGTGGATTTGCACAGAGGGCAGGGGATTTTTGAATCACGCGATTCTCGAACTAAAACTGGGGAATCCTAACAAGATTTGAAGTTTGGTTTGGTGAAAATCATGGGAAAAGCTCGATATTTTCGGTGGAGGTTTTTTGAAGGAGATTGGGGGCAGGGAATAAAAGGGGGGCAATACTCTGTTTTTCAAAAAAAGAAAAAGAGGCCGAGAGTTTGAAAGGTGGTGCCGTGGTGATTTAGGCCACACTAAGTTCCTTCGATGCCATCACGAGCCTCTTGGTGGATCAAGGAGCAGAAGGAGCTATTCCGCGCGAAGTTTCACCGCGAAACGAGGTAATTGCCATTGATGACTTCAAGCTCGAATTTCCATGGCGGTTTCCGTTTTGGATGTCTGTTTTGCATAATTCTTGCCCTGAACCACTCTGCGTGCATCACTGAACCCGTGCTTGTCCTTCTTTTGTGATTTCATTGCATGATAACCTGAGTATCCTCTTTGAAACCTCGAACAAACCGAGAGCTCCAAAGCCCATGGTAGACGTCGTCGAGCTCGAACAGCATCCAGGTAAGTCTCCTAACGCCTTCTCAATGTCTGCTACCTAGTTGAATAGACGTTTGGACACGAGAAATGAAAGTTTCTGGTTCGTCTGAATTTGGGTTTGGTCGGTACTGATTAGATCCATTTCTCGATGATTTAAGGGATGAATCGATGGTATATGGCCCTTAAAGTGTTCAGAATTCGGTCTAGATCAAAAAATGCGAAAGGATATGGCCAAATTCGAGCTCGTTTAGTGCTCCGGTGAAGCCACGGCGACGTCGCCGGAGTCTGGAAAGTGCTCCGGTCGTCTTCAACCTCAGTTAGGTTGACCGGTCAACTTTTTTGAATCCGACGGTCGAGCGCGAGCCACGTGTCAAGATCTTGCAATTTTTGAAAATAAAAAATAGGTTTTAGATTTTATATTAGATTTTCAAAATAAAAAATAAAAATAAAAGATTAGGTTGGATGGTCCAGATTGATTCCAGATCAAATCCGGACCGTCGGATTTGGCCCTGAGATTGAACGGCTGAAATCAAAGTCTCTCGTTCAATCTCGACCGTTGAATTTAGTAATAGGGCTAAACGGTCGATATCGAGTCTTCTTTAGATCGTGGTCGTCGATCTTACTGAACCAATCCAGTGGCTGCGGAGTAGCCACATGTCGCGTCTTTGGCCTTAGGATCTGTCATTTTTAGTGTTATTTTAGATAAATATGAAATAAAATCCGAAAAATTCAAAAAATGTAAAAAACAAATTCAAAAAAAACCTAAACTACGTCGTTTTTACGTTGAGATAAATAACCTGGGCTATGGGCCGAGTCAATTTAGTGGGCTGGGCCGGTACGGCCCAGTCGGTATAACAAAAACAAAAATCCAGAAAATAAAAATTAATTAGAATATCAATAAAAATCAAAAAATAAAAGTATAAATACGGCATCGTTTCGTCTTAGGGTTTCGAATAGAATTTAGGTCAATCGGGCCGAGTCAACTTGACCCGATCCGAGAATTAAAAATTAAGCAAAAAAAAAATAAATAAATAAAATAGTTATTAAAATAATAGGAAATAAAAAATAGAAAATAGATAGAAAACCTAAAAAACTGCACCGTTTCGGTTGGGAATAAATAATCAGAAATTCTGAAAAATAAAATTTTAAATAAAATAAAATAATACAAAAAATGTAAAAAAATAAATAAATAAAAATAATAAAAAAAATTAAAAATAAGACAAAGATCCAAAGAATCAAAAATAGGAAAAATTCCTCAGAATCACAAAAATCTTAGAAAAAATCATAGAAAAATAATTAAAAAAAATAAGAAACCTAGAAAATGTCCTGAAAATAGGAAAATTCTAGAAAACTAAAAAATAAAAAAAAATGTCAAAAAATAAGGGAAGTTTTAAGTAAATGAAAATAAAAGAAAATGAAATCCTGAAAACCCTAGGAAAATAAAGAAAATAGTAAAAGAGTTGTAAAAATTTCAGAAAAAGCTTAATAAATTAGGAAAATTTGGGAAGTGTAGGAAAATAGAAATGATGGGAAATTGTTAGAAAATATAAAGAAAATTTGGAAAAATATAAAAATCTATAAAGTCAAAGATAAAAACCCCAGAAAATATAGAAAATGTTTGGGGAAATAAAAAATCTAGAAGGTCAGAATTAAAGTCCCAGAAAATATAGAAAATGCGCCAAAAAATAGGAAAATTCTTAGAAAGTATTAGAAAATTTATTTTTTTAAAAAAATCTCAAAAAAAATTCAGAAAAATTCAAGAAAAGTCTAAAAAAAATTCCAGAAAAATTACAAAAAATTTCAGAAAAATCAGAGAAATTCATAAAAATCGTAAAAATTAGGGAAAAACCACATTCAACTGGTTTGACCTAATTTCATATTTTTGGCTTTCAGAACCCTCTAAAATGACCATTCTGCCCTTCTGGTCAATTTGACCCAAATCATTCCAAATCATCCCAAATCATCTTCAAACCTAATTGATGTATTTTCCAAACTTCTAGGACTCTCCTTTGTTTGTAATTGACTTGATGTGATATGTTTGCTTCATGATTTGATTTCTTGATTGCGCATTTATTTCTCTGGTTGTGATTGATAGGATAGATAATCCCACCTGCATGAACCTCTTAGATTTTTAGGGCCTACCTTATCCAATCTCGCCTGTATGAATTCCTCAGATTAGGAAATCACTCAACTTAGGTACCGAAAGGGCGTCGACTTGCGGGTCGACGTAACTAAGTCCCCGAACCCATTTCTCTGGTTTCCGCAGAATCGAACAATCTCTCTCAATCGTTCGATAGGGTTTCCAATCATACCCTCTAATAAATGATTGGTGGTGACTCCCATGGAATGCATACTAATCACATGTCACTCGGCCACACCAAGGTCGACCTAGATTTAAATTTTCCTGACGCAATTTGGTATGGGCTTGAGAGGGCTCGAGCGAAGCCCAAATACGCCAATGAGCCTAGCAATCCATTAGCTCCCCCGGGATCCCTGGAAAATCTCGGGAGGGTCGCGACATCTTGTACTTGTTTTCTTCTCGTAAATCAGATGAAAACATGATAGGAAATTATTAATTATCATTGCATCTCTTTGTTTTTTGTTGCCTGTAGTCTAATATTATATTGCAGATCATTACGTGGATGTTTGTGACACTTTATCAACCACTTCAAGCGATGATGTTGACATAGTTGGTTCAACATGTCAGGTGAACTCCAAGAAGATTTCCCGAAGGAATAAAAGAAAAAGGTGGCATTGTTCGATACGTATTGATAACTCTATTTTATATAGAGTTTATTTATTATTTCAGATTTAATATTTATTATTTTTAATTGAATTTGGTGTCTACATTATTTATTTTAATTGATTTTATAGGTAATTGAAGTTAAAGGGAGCTTAGGGACTAATTCTGTAATTTGCTAGCTTAGGAGGACAAGACGCGTTGAAAATCACATACAAAAAATCATGTAGAAGCTTCATGAATTGGATATCATAGCCACATAAATTTGAAATTAAGAAGAATAAAGCTTATCTTGGGGAGAAATTCAAAATCCAAGCTAAATTAGGAGATCTGTTGTTGGGAGGAGTCAAGAAGAATCTTTAATTGCAATCTTTTTCTAGTGTGATTAAGATTTTTGGGAAAGCAAGAGGAGGCATCTGTGAAGACTATTAAACGTGATTTCGGAGGACGAGGAGGAGGAGCTGTCTTTTCCACATGAAATTTAGGGTTTTGATTTTATTCTTCTTTTCAATATCGTATGCCAAGTGAAGAAGAAGAAGAAAGAGAATTAAAAGTCAACCCTTGATTATTCTTGGTGAACTTGTTTAGATCTTCATCATGTTTAGTTTAGTCATTGTTTTAGTTTAATTTTCATTATGTTCCAGAGTACTTGTTGTTAGAGCTACAATGTAGCTTAATATAATTGATTAATTTTCCAAACTCGTTTGTGCAATTCTAGAATTCATGTGTGAGTTATATATCATACTCTTAATGCTTTTAAGTGCTTGATCACCACTTGAATGATTTTTGTTGCATGTTTGAGACCAAAAGGAGATTCCATGCTTCTAGATATATAGCCGTGAATTCAACATAGATAGATATATCTTATGTTGTTTGTGCAGTTTTGGTAGTAGGTAAATCGAAGGTGGTTTATTGAATTCGGAAATGTTCATAGATCCTAATGAGTTTGGGTTTACTTAAATTCACATGGACCAGGTGTGGATTGCTAAATCCAAGTAGGGTTGCTATACTGGGTCAAGGATAGTGATTTAAATTAGAAAGTTCTGCCATTACACTATGGTTTCAATTTGATTACACGATGAGATTGGTTAATTAATCTTGATTGGTTAAGTGAAACCAGATGCTCTAAGGTTTTCATTCTTGATAAAAATCCTTTGTTCTTTGCTTCTTTATATTCGAAATTTCTAGGTTCAGGTTGTGAATTTCTATTTTTGACTTTGGTTTGCTACCTTGGTTAATTTACTTTTCTTTAGAATTTTGATTGCTTTATTGAATCTTTAATTGTTAAATAAATTTGAGAATTGTTCACCTTAGTAAGTTATTTGATTGATTTGTCTATGATCTCTATGGGAACGATACTTTTACTCATACTTTATTACTTGTTCGATACATACACTTGTGTTGCTAATCAAGAGAGCAAGTTTTTGGTGACATTGTGGGGAATTGATTTGATAATTAACAATTACTATTAATACCGAGCAATTCTTGGTTTAGTCTAGCTTTATTTTATTCTATTCTATTTGATTTTTTTATTAGTTTGATTTTACAAAAATATACAATAAAAAAAGAGATATAGAGGGCAAGGGTTTAGCTTCGACTGCAAACCCTATCCACCAACAGCTATCACCTATCCCCTATAAGCCACAACGTGGAGGAGTTTGGCTCTGCATAAGAATTGGGTGGAATATTGCATGACTCAAAGCCAACAAGGAGAACTTGAGAAGTTTGATCCTGAAATTGGGCTCACTTTTGTAAGGCGACGATGAGAGAACAGGTTTTCAAAAAACAACACCACCATGGCTGATGAATTTAGAAATCAAAGGACGACTTTGAAGGATTATGCTGCACCTACGGCCTAAGGATTAACATTTAGCATTAGGAGGCTAACCATACAAGCTAACAATTTTGAAATTAAGCCTTCCCTAATTCAAATGCTTCAAAACACAATCCAATTTAGTGGATTATTGAATGATGATCCCAATATCCATTTAGATGCTTTTCTTGAAATATGTGTCACCATAAAATATAATGGCGTTACTAATGATGCCGTTAAGTTGAGATTATTCCCTTTTTCATTGCATGACAAAGCTAAGTCGTTGTTAACTTCCCTTCCTACAGGATCTATCATGACGTGGGATGACTTGGCTAAAAAATTCCTCAATAAGTACTTTCCTCCTGCTAAGTTTGTCAAGATGTGTAACAATATTTCTACTTCCACGCAGATGGATGGTGAATCTTTGTATGAAGCGTTGGAGAGTTTTAAATAATTACAAAGGCATTATCCACATCATGGTCTACTAGTTTGGATGTAAGTGCATGCATTCTATAATGGAGTGATGCCGAATTTGATGTCTATCATCGATGCTGCAGCTAGAGGGATGTTTAATAGCAAATCACCTAAGGAAGCCTTTGATCATTTAGAGGAGATGGCATCTAATAGCTATCAATGGCCGACTGAGAGGCTATCTACTAGAAAGCTGAGTGGAATTTATGAAGTCATTGACAATAATGCCATTGCCACACAATTTGCTATTTTAAACAAACAGATCAACTTAGTTTTGAAGATTCAAGGCCCAACTTGTGAATTTTGCAATGGAAGCCATGCTAGCACTGAATGTCAGATAAGTAATCTTTCACATATCATCTTGAAAATAATAACTTTGTTGGGAATTTTAGCAGGCCTCCCCAGAATAATCTCTATATAAACACCTACAATCTTGGATGGCGAAATCACCTGAATTTCTCCTGGAGCAATCAAAATCAGCAAGGGCTGAGACCACCCCACCATTAGCTAGGCCTCTTGAGGAGAAACAACACAACCATCTTGAGGAGATGGTTACTAAACTAGCTCAAACAACTCAAGACTTCATTAAAAGTAATGATATGAGGTTCCAAAATTAAGAAGCATCCATTCGAAATCTAGAGAAGGAGGTTGGTCAGTTTACGAACCATTTGTCTGAAAGACTATATGATACCCTTTTGAGTAACACCTAGAAGAATCTAGTTAAGAATGGAAAAACAATCACTTTGAGGAGTGGAAAAGAAGTTAGCATAAATTTTGCTAATGAAGCAATAGAAAAGAAGAAAGAAACTGAACCACCTAGAGCCAAAGCACTCAAAATCGAACTCTCCAAAGCTGATCCACCTCAAAGCAATTTATTTTGAGACAATCCAAAGTTATATGTGCCACCAGTTCCACACCCGAAAAGACTTCAACAATACAAAATAGATAAGCAGTTCTCTAAAGTCCTTGATGTTTTTAAGAAATTACACATTAATATTCCTTTTGCAGATGCCTTAGTCTAGATGCCTAGTTATGAAAAAAAAATTAAAGAGATTTTGGCAAATAAATGGAAATTGGAAGATTATGAGATTGTGAATCTTAATGAGGAGTATTAGGCTATTTTGCAGAATAAGTTACCACCAAAGTTAAAAGATCTAGGGAGTTTTACTATTCCGTGTACTATTAGTAATTCTTATTTTGATAAGGCATTGTGTGATTTAGATAAAAGTATTAATCTAATGCCTTGCTCTATTTTTAGGAAATTAGGTTTGGGGGAAGCAAAGGCTACCATTGTATCTCTTCAATTGGCCGATCAGTTGATCGAATACCTGAGAGGCATAGTGGAGGATGTTCTAGTTAAGGTTGACAAGTTTATTTTCCTTGCAAATTTCATTGTCTTAAAGATGGAGGAAGATTTCGAGGTTCCGATTAGGGGTGTGCAAATTGGACCGGACCGGCCCGGACCAGCCCAAGACAGGATCGGACAGGCCGGGTTGGTTCGGTCCTTGAGGGAGGTGGTCCGGTCTTTGGTCCCAATAAATGAGACCGGTGACCAGGTGGTCCGGTCCCCGGTCCCTTCCTCGGGGACCGAGGACCGGACCATCAGAAAATATAATTAAAAAAAAGAATTAGAAATGTTAGCACAACTCTATTCCTAAGGATATTGCTAAAGAAAGTGAACAATTGGTCACACTTATCATTTAGTTATGGCTATATTTTTTTTTTCAGCATTTTCACTCTTTTTTCTTCATTTCGTCCTTATGTTTTCCATCTAATGTGGTGCTATGGACCTTAGTTATGTTGACATGAACACTTATATGCAAAAGTATTGCCCAATTTGACGAAAATTAATGATCGATTGAGATTTTTTGTTATCTATATTCTATAAGAAGCTAGTATTAGCGGTCCCATTGGGACTGGACCAGACCGGACCGTCGGTCCCGGTCCGATCCGATCCCGGTCCGGTCCTTGGTCCTAAAAATTTGGGGACCGGGCTACGGTTCGGTCCCCGGTTCTATGCCGGGATCGGACCGGCCCGGACCATGCATACCCCTAGTTTCGATCATACTAGGCCTACCTTTTTGAGCAACAGAGAGAGCTCTAATTGATGTGCAAGAAAGAAAATTAATTCTCAAGGTTTAACATGACCGAGTCACTTTTGATGTATTCAAATCCATGAGATATGCTGCTGAGCGAAATGAATGTTTGAGAGTTGATACAGTTGATAAGCTTGTGGAATCAATTTTTAGTAAAGCCATAACTAAAGACTTGTTAGAGGCGTGCTTGGTTTAGCCAAGCAAGGGAGAAGCTGAAGTTTTTTTTTTGTCTAAATAAATATGATATAAAACTAGCGAAGCAAGAGTTTTAACACAGTGAGCCCATGGATGGGGCATCTACGCAGAGTAAATTCCAAAGGAGAGGAGGGGGTCTTGAAACCCAAGATGCAGAGACACTATTCAACCGGTGGTTTTTGGCAGCCTAATCCGCTACAAGGTTGGCTCTTCTATCGCAATGGGCCACGGACACGGAGGGCATTTGGGCTAAAAGTTGCTGGGCTTCATGGATCAGTTGCTCGGCCTCCCAACAGTAGTCCTCGTGCGCGTTGACTGCCTTTGTTAAAGTACAGCAGTCTGACTCCACTTTAACACTTTTGGACATCTCTCTCTTCGAATCTAGAAACTTCACATCGGCAATTAGGGCTTTTGCTTAGGCTTCCCCTGGCGACCAAGCTTGGATTTGTTTTCTACAAATCCGTCCAGCAGCACCCCTTTGGAGTCTCAGAGAACACCCGCGACGGCTCCGTTGATATCGTTAGTACAGATCGATGCGTCGACATTAAGTTTCAGGGTCGGGTTCATCGGAGCTTTCCACTTTTTAGATAAGCTAAGATCACGATTCATAGATCTTTTGTTTTTCGGGTTCCATCTATTATGTAGATTTAACACCAATTCTGCTTCTTTGATCAGGTCAGCTGCTTTTGGTGGGATTCCTCTGAAGACCGACTTGTTTCTACTCTTCCATATGCACCAGAGGGTCGCTGCTAACATCTCGAAGGTAAATTTCTGATTTTGACTCTCTTCAAAATCCTGTAGCCATAGATCCATACACGTACCAGTCTGTCTCTGGTTTAGTTTAAAGACTCTCGGGTCATGCCATATCTGTTTAGTCCAAGGACACCGAAGAAAGATGTATTCTGTTGTTTCCACTTCTGCCTTGCAAATCGAGCATATGGGCTGGTTGATAATGCTGCGTTTAAGTAGATTTTCCTTCGTGGGTAGGGCATTTTGGCAGACATTCCATAGGAAAAAACGAATTTTTGGGGGTGTATGGGCTTTCCAGATCTTATTCCACAGCCCTCTAGATGGTCTATATGAGGGTGATGGAAGGTTGATAGAGGATAGAGTAGCGCAATCTCTGGTAAAGTTGTAGCAGCTCTTTATAGAAAATCGACCATTTAGTGTCCCTATCCAAATCAGTTTATCTTTCTGGAGAGGTGCTCTGAGGGGAATCGCCAGTATTTCTTCTGCTATATCAACATCAAAAACATTTCTGTTTTCCATTTCTTTCCACTCAGCATTTTGTTCTGATATCAGTTCAACCACCATTTGCAGTTCATTCCTTGAGGCAGGGCCCCCAATAATTCCCCTCTTAAGCCAAAGATCTTATCTGATACTAACCGACTCCCCATTTCCAATTGACCATCTCACTGCCTTTGATATTGTATCCCTCTCGATAAGGATACTTTGCCACCCCCAAGACGGTCTATGACCTTTCTTTGCATGGAGAAAAGGGGCATTTGTAAAGTAAATTCCTTTTAGCAATCTGCTCCACAAAGACTCCGAGTTTTCGACAATCCTCCATGCTTGTCTACCAAGTAAAGCTTCATTAAAAGTCGATAGGTCTTTGAACCCCAGCCCTCCATTATCTTTTCTGCCTTTCAAGGTTTCCCATTTCCTCCTGTGTATTCCAGAACCAGACTCACTATTCTTCCACCAAAAGGCTGCTGATTTTCTTTCTATTGTTTTGCACACAAAGTTGGGAATTTTAAAAATTGACATTGCATATTGTGGGATAGCATGCACCACAGATTTAATCAATATTTCCTTACTCGCCTTCGAAATAAGGTTTTCTTTCCACCCTTCTAGCTTTGTGTTAACTCTAGTGTTTATTCAATTAAACATCTATTTATTTGAAGCCCCCCAATCTGATGGAATCCCTAGATATCTCCCTGAATTTTCCAGAACTGGAACCCTCAACCAGGCTGCAACATTCTCTTTGAGCTGGTGTGGACAATTTGGCCCCATAAATAACCCGACTTATTTAAATTAATCTCCTGGCCAGAAGCATAACAATATTGATTTAGAACTTGGGCCAAATTCTGGGCTTCTACAATTCTCCCACCTAGGAAAATAATCGAGTAATCTGCAAACAGTAAATGGGACAGAGTTGTGCAGCCCATTCTAAGTCTGATTCCTCTGATGGTCCCATCATTCACAGCTTTCCGCATTAGCATAGATAGTGTGTTTGACATAAGAATGAAGAGATATGGTGAGAGAGGTTCCTCTTGGTGAATTCCTTTTGATGGTTTGTAATGTGGTAGCGGTTCACCATTCAATTTAACACTAAAAGTTACTGAGGGAACATAAGTCATCACCCTATCAACCCAAAAGGAACAAAACCCTATCTTTCGTAAGCAGGCTTCTAGGAAATCCTATTCCACCCTATCATATGCTTTCTTCATATCTAGCTTGAGGACGGCATGAAAACTTTTCTTCCTTTTCCTAGTTCGCATTTGATGTAGTACTTCCTGAACCACTAGGATATTATCTTGGATCTGTCTTTCCCCCACAAATGTACTCTGTTCCTCTGCAATGAGATTAGGTAGCCATTGTTTTAGCCTATTTGCTAAAATTTTTGCAATGATCTTATATACAAAATTGCACAGACTGATTGTCCTGAATTGGCCAAGCCTTTCTGGGTTTTTAACTTTGGGCATAAGGGTGATGTGGGTTTTGTTCAGCTCTAGATGCATGCTACCCGTCTCAAAAAAATCCTCTAATTTCCTCCAATATGCTAGATTTAATGCTATCCCAATTCTGTTGAAAAAACATACCATTTAGTCCGTCAGGGCCCGGGGCTTTAGAGGAGCCCAATTCGAATACAGTTTTGTAGACTTCTTTTTCAGATACTGGTGCCGATAATTCATCATTCATCTCATTAGAAACCGTAGTGGTGCACTGGTTTAGCACCGGGTGGAAATTCCTAGCGCATGCAGAACAGTATAGACTCTTAAAGAAACACACCATCATATCTTTTAGCTGTAATGGATCTTTAACCCAGAAGTCTTGGTCCACCATTTTCAGCATGGAAATCCTATTCCTCTATCTTCTCTGAATGGTAGTTGCATGGAAAAACTTTGTATTCTTATCGCCCCATTTCAACCAATTAATTCAGGATCTGAGACCCCAATACATCTCTTCCCTCCTCCATAGAGTCTCAATCTGGTTTAGAATCTCTTCCCTTTTACACACATGTTGATTTGGGTGAGATTCGTTTATTATGACCTCTAGTTTCCTCTTCAACTCTTCTATCTGCTTTAGACAGTTTGGGAAACTCCTCTTACTCCAAGACTCTAATACTCTAGAAACATAATTTATTTTATGGACCAGCCCAGCCCCAAAATTATCAGCTCTTTCCCATGCATATTTAATCAGATTCCCGCATTCTTCATTCTCCATGCAGAAGGCCTCGAACCTAAAAGGTTTTTTTTTTCATACTTTGTCTTTTCTTAATTAGGGATGGCACAATCAGGCTGTGATCAGAAACGATAACGGGTAAGGCAAAAACTTTTGCTGAGGGAAAGGTTAGCCCCAAATCTAGATTACAAACTGCTCTGTCAAGTTTTTTTTTTAACCAGCTGCCCATCTTCTCTGTTGTTAGACCATGTAAATGCGCATCCTTTACTTTCCAGATCCATCATACCACAAGAGTCTAGCAACTCTTTGAAAGCTTGTATTCAATAATTGTCGGAATCCCTCCTAGCTACTTTCTCCCAATGATACAGAGTCTCATTAAAATCGCCCATCCAAACCTAGGAAGGGTACTCCTAGGTCTTATCCTTCTAATTTCTTCCCACGTGATGCTTCTCTATCTGAAGGTTGCTGGTGCATAGACGAAGGTAACCTTGAAAGGTATTTTCAAAATCGGATTTGTGAACTTATCAAAAAAGTACTGTGTAGCTGTGAATATATGAACTTCAGCTTCCTCCTTCCAAAACATAGCCAGACCACCTCCAATCCCAATGGGATTAACCACAACATAATGCTGCATCCGGAGCTTCTTTTTCACTCTTAGGATCACATCCTCTCTGTTTTTTGTTTCACACAAAAAGATTAAGCAGGGACTTTCTTAGGCTATAATGACTCCAAGTGCTTGAACTGTCAAAGGTGTGACCAACCCTTGACGGTTCCAGGCTAGTAGATTCATTTGTACCTTGGTGACTTTTCAGGGCAAGCCACCACAGCCCTTAGTGTTGATTCCTCCGCGGTGTTAATATGGGTATCCATTAGACTAGCTTCGTCTAGTAGCATGATCCGTGTGCTATTCTCCCCACTATTTGTGTTTTTCCTTCCCCTTTTAGTCACTCTGGGTTTTGTTTTCTTCTGGTGTATTTCTAGGGAATCGCCATCTTTCTGGAATGAAGGGAGTTCTAGTAAAAGGGGTGAGGCACCAGCAGCTGTGGGAGGGATTCCCAGAAACTCCTTCTCCAAGGTAGATATTTCTAACTCGCTCATCTTTCTTTTACCCTTTTCTTCCTTTGAGGAATTCCTTTTCTCCTTTTCTTTTCCTATTCCCTGCGGCAATTCAGATCTGTCTAGGTATTCTGGTGTCTCTGGTACCGATTCTTCCTCTATTGCCTCTTCCAGATTGGTTTCATGGTAGCATTTCTAGAAGGGGCTACATAAGTTCATTTCTGCCCTTAACCATGACCCATAAAACGGACTTCCACTTTCAACAAATGCTTCTTCCACGTATGGGATGGTCGGACAGTTCTGAGCATAGTGATCCATTTTTCCACATGAGTAATAATAAGTAGGTAGCCTCTCATACCTGAAGTCTAGCCATATTTCCTTGCCTTTGTAACTGTAAATCAGTCCAGATTCAAGAGGGGAGTCTAGCCTAAGGTTTACTTAAACCTTGCAGATAGATAGCCAAGCAAAACCCTTGGATTCTATCTTGATGTTCTCTACTACACCAGTCTTTTCAGCGATTCGGGTTATAACTTCCTCTGTTCTTCCTTCCACAGGTAGCCCAACTATATGCATCTAGAAAGCGCAGCTATCAAACGGGATATATTGGGGCAGGGTACTCGGCATCCGAGGTTTCAAAATTAGCAGATGTCTCAAGAAAGACCAAGGTCCTGTTTCTAAGACTCTATTTCTCTCCTCTATGTTCTCAAACACAAACGAAAATAAACTCATTTCCAGATGTGAGCAATCTACCTTTTCTACTTTCCACGCTTTCTTCATGGTAGAAAGAAAGGCTTGAAAGTTAATTGAAGGACTGTTTAACAGAAGGCCAAAATGCTATGCGTTCTCCTTCTTCCATATTTTCCTTTGTAACAATCTCATCCATAATTGCTACTTTCGTTTTTGGCCAGAGGTGACCTAGGCGTTTGCATAGAGAGACCATGCACAGGTCTTGATCGTTGTACCTTCTCATCTTGATGCTGACTGCGTCCAGAGAATAAAGGAAAGGGGCTTCAAGTCGCTGACTATACAGGTGTGGGCATTGATGATTCCAACTCCAGAAGACAAGAAACGTCGAGGCCAAAGATAGTCAAAGGGTGGAAGAGCGATTGATTTAGGGTTAATGGGGATCTGGATGTAATGCTTTGGGGGTGGGTTTAATTGTTGCTGAATCCATTGGTGGGTTTTTGGTGAGTTGTGGCGAGGGAGCTATTAGGGTTTTTCTACTCAGGGGGTAGGGGAATGCTCTCATACGAGAGAGTTCCTATATTTTCACTTCAGGAAAAGATTATGGTGGAGAAGCCGAAGTTGAAGAAGTTGAATAATACACAAAATTTTCGGGAGTGAATCCACCTCTTTCAAGATTTAGACCACCTAAATTCCAAGAATTGGGGTCGAATTTGAAGAAAAAGAAACCCTCTATTGAAGGACCACTAACTCTAGAACTCAAATCCTTACCATCTAATCTTAAATATGCTTTTCGTAATGGATTTTCTTCTCTTTCAGTAATTATTTCTTCTCTGATAGGTGTGATGGAGGGGAAGCTACTTCAAGTTCTTAGAGAACATAAAAGAGCAATAAGATGGACCATTGCAAATGTTAAAGGAATAAGCCCCTTACCTCCTTAAATTGTATAAATAACCACATTGTAGACAGCCAAATTGGTGATATAAAATCCAATTCAAGCATCCTATGATCCTCATAGAGAAGAAACGAACTTCTATAACCCTGAAAACACCATTTTACCTAGTACTTGCTCTCTTGATCATTGCTCTCTACCTTGTCATTCCTAGTAATAACAGCAAGTCGGTTATGGTTATGAACTCACATGTAGGGAGAACTTATTAGCATAGTTTTAAATCAAAGCTAGGAGGGATATTCTCAATGGTATTGACCAAAGCCTTATCCTACATTGGCATCAAATACTAATTGAACCCAACTTTGTGGCTTGGTGGCATCATTTACAAAGATTTTGCAGTGACGACATTGTAGAATTTTATTGCATACGCTACATCGATAATCTATCTTGAAAAATCAAAAGAGGAATTTGATTTACTCCAATTTCTGCATTACTTGAACTTTCCACCACCACAACTACATGTAATCAAATACGACATCATTGTTGGCCAGGTAGCATCCAAAATTTCCAATAATCTAACAAAACTTTTTCATCTCCTGATTTCATTTTCTAGGATTGTGACTTTTCTGTATAAACTTGAAACTGTGAATGTAAATATTTTAGTCAACTAATATCATATGCATTCCTTATCTTTTAGTCTGTTTGAGGGAGCTTTGACACCAAGTTACTTCAACTATGTGGAAATTGGACATATATTATGATTGGTAGTTTAGGGCGCGCATAAAAACACTTCTATTTTAGAAATTAACTTCTGGCCAAAAGTTGATTTTTTTACTTCTGCTCAGAAGCAAAAATTGATTTTTTTACATTGGCTCTAAAAGTTAATTTCTGATTAAAGAAATTATTTTGGTAACGGTTGAAAATTTCTAATTTTGAAACATTATTAACGTAAAATCTTCTATGAAAAATTATTATTGGCAACCGCAAAATTTCTATTTCATTTTTTAACTTTTTAAATTTCTTTAAAAAAATTATTTAATTTATAAAAATGAAAAAATTATTATTTATTTTTTACTATGGAAAAGGTCGGCGATAGAAAACAGTGACGAGCGATGGCCAATGGTTGGCATTTTCACAACTAGCGGAGATCAGTAGTTGGCGACGATGAGCAGAGATTGACGGTGGGCGATGGTAGGTGGCGGGAGTTGGTTGGTGGGTAGCGACGATCATGAGCTGCAGTGACGATGGTCGATGGTGGTTGCGGCATGGCGACCAATGTAGGTTGGCGATGGGAGGCGATTGGTGACAATCGATAGAGGTCGGCAGTTGGTGATGAGGGGCGATGGTTGCAGGCGGAGGTCGACAAAGTATATATGGTTGAAAAGAGGGTGAGGGTTGTTGACACCTGATTTTTAATAATCTTTTTCTCTTTTAAAATTAATAAAAAAACAAAATCCATAAAAATTCATAAAATTAAAAAAAATCAACTTTGGGGACCTTGGCCAAGCCTAGGGAACCCATTTTGACCAAAAAATGATTTTTCATATTTTTCACATTTTTTAATATTTTTCAAAAATTAGGAAAATATTTAATAAAAATTAGCATTTGAGGCCACAAAAATATATATAAAAAAAAGAAGAGTCGGTATTTTTCTTTTAGTTTTCTCTTCATGTTGGCCAAAGAAAATCTGCAAAAAAAAAAATCAATCTGAAATCAGGAATTGCTTTGTTAATCTCCTTTTTAGATTTATTGTAAAAATTGCAGAAAATTCATTTTAGCTTTATATAATTTTTGGTTTTTACATTTTTGAAGTCGTGACATTGTCCTCTAATAGTTGAAATTTTCCAATGGCCTGACGGTGTATTTTTCATGGTTGCGTTCGATTTTTCGAATTTGATTTATCATTTGACGACTCTCTCTCTCTCTTCGATTCACCGATTCTCGTCACTTCGGCTTGGAGTGGACCTCGCTTACTCTCTACGCTCCAGCGAAGCTATGCCACGCTCAAATCTGTGATGCTTGAATGTGATCATTGATTGTATCAAATCCGGCATGGTCTCGTCCCCAAACCTGGACCCCACTCTCCACCTGGTAGATCTCCCAATCCATGCGTCGTTCTTCAACACCGGACCTTGAAATCTTTCTAGAGTCCCAAAAGGAGGGGGGGTTAAGTCATTTTCAAGGAGATGACAAAGACTACACAAGCTTCCAACATTTTGAACCAAAGATGAGCTTGATGTCTCATGACTTCGATGATAATGATAGTGCCAGAGTTGATCATATCCTGACATGGTGGGAGCAGAAAATTTGCGAGAAGTTGGTCTTACCAAGCTATCAACTTCGGATGAATTTGCTTCTCCCGTTGTTGTTAATTACAAGTTATATGAACCCAAAGCTTTGGCAGATATCCCATGTGGCTCAAAATCAAATATTCATTCTCTAAGAGGATGCATATATGAAATGATGGCCCACAAACTCGCATTAAAAGCTTTTGATATGCGGGCTCTCATAAAATAATCCATCGTGGTTTTATTGCCGACAATATGGACCAGTGCTCTGTGAGGGCTCATCACGAGTATGCTACAAAAAGTCCTGAGCTAAGAACTAGTAAACACGAATAAAAGAGAGGCAAACTTCACAGGGGCCACAGGAGGAGAACTCTTGGTTCTTATGTTTCAATCAACGGGCCATGTCGTACATATCTTCGTCAACGACCAGCTTTCATATTCTGCTTGTGGGACGAAAATAAAAAATGGGGAAAGAATGTCGGGCACTACCAAGAAATGCTTTTATAATTTTGATGGAGTTGATCATCAATGAGAGCCCTCATTTTCGGGCAATGTACAGCATCTAATAATAAAGAAGATTTTCTTTCTCTGGTGATTCGCCACCAAATACCACAAGCGAGAAGAAGACAAAAAAGAGGGGAATAAGAGGACATCTAACGCATCATAGAGCTTCAAGGAATAAAGATTAGTTGGGTGAGGTAACAATTTGGTCTCGTTGGAAGGAGCCTGGGGTATTTCCTTGACAAAAGAACTGTTACACTAATATCTTGTACCAGCATGGTGTTTCATACTTCTCCAATACAGTGATTACCAATTTTTGAACACTTGAAGATGTCTAAAGAAAGTAATATTGGCGGTTTGTCCGACAAAATAGAACTTCTAGGATGTGTTACCAGAAGATGGAATCTAGAAGATCTCATAAACTACTTTCGAAAGAGGGCATGGCACACTCAATGGAAGGCAACATCCTTGATTGTCTTATGAAGTTATTGGCTAGTCAAGTTCGCTTGCTCTGGATGGTACCACCTGCTCTTTCAACATTTGCAATTCCTTCCTGGCCACCTCAATTCAGATTCTACGTGGACCGGATTGAGATTCAGTTTAAAGAAGATCCTCCGATGTTAAGATATTGTAGTTGCCCTCAAGAAAGGAAGGAGTACAAAGACTGCGAACTGGCGGATAAGGTATGGTATCTTCGTCCGTGGGACATTCATCACGAAAAAAAAAGAAACGAGAGGAAAGTGGAGAGAAGTTGAAGGGAAAAAGACAAAGCATGGTCTTCTTCTTTGGATTTTAGCCTGCACGTCCACTGAGCAACTTGGGGAGTTCAACAACAGCAATCTCCTTTACTAAGAATTCGAACTCATCATCATCGTTGTTGACCCACCAAGAGCCGGAGACGATCGTTTCCCACATGCTGTCAGGGACTGTTTACTACTAATTCTGCATTGTTTCGCCATTATTCAATGCTATTTTGTTGCTGTCTTGGTGCCAAAAGAGTGCTGCCCAGCCCCGACTTTTTGCTCGGCAATACAAGCTTTGATTGAAGGGTGCTGTAAAGAGGGAATGGTGGGCAGCCATTAGACAAAAAGAGTGAAGATCCACTACCTACAAAGAAAGGTTCGTCCACCATGGAATAAAAGAAAGAAGAAAAAAAAAAGAGAAAGGAGGATAGTGGAGTCAAAAGGAGATCAGGTGGGGAAGGTACAAACAGCTTCATGATCAAGAATTATGATGAACTATGAGAAAAGTGCTTTTTTTTTCGACACCGTAAGCCTCAGACCAACTATATCACATGAACGGCTTTTTGGTGGACAAGAGGATGGCATCGTTGAATTGGAAAAAGATGGTTTTGTAACAGCTGGAGGCAAATTCCCGTTAAGGAGGACACGGCCATGCTTTGAAAAAAAAAGAAAAAAAGAAAAGTAAGATAAAGAGGAAAAGAAGAACGACAGATGAGGAGCAGACCATTCGGTGGGGAGGATCCACGTTTTCTGATTCGGGGCATCTCGAATGGCGAGGACCAATGGAGGGAGGTTGGGAGAAGAGAGGAGGAATATAGGGTTCGGCCACGAACGAGCACAGGGGGATCCTGGGCGAGTTGACCATTTTTTTTCAAAAAAAAAATTAGCACCCGAAGGAGACGAAGAAGATGAGAACATAAAAATGGAAGCCAATTTCGTGGGAGCTCACGGCAAAAGATTTGCATCTCTCTAGCTCTTTTGTTCTTTTTATTTATTTATTTATTTTTCTGTTCTTCTCCTATCTACCCTACGATTGCTACTTGCAGGAAAAGAAAGAGTCAATGGTCACAAAAATCGGAGATGGCAGAAAAGAGAAAACCTCTCTCTCTAACTTGGTGACTCGATTTTGGGTTAGAAGAAGCTGCCTTCAAGGAGAATCTCTAACCTCTTTATGGCAAACACTTCTTTTAGGGTCTTGAGGAACTCATCTGGAGTGATGTTCCTAATGAATTTCCGCTGGAAGGTGGTGGAGAGATTACTGCGACAGCAGGTTAGCGGCGGACCATTGTGGTGAACATATTGAACACCACCAATCAGTCACATCCGATCAGTATGTACGGTCCAGACGAAGCGGATGATATTTTAGAGTATGTCAATACACTAAACTTTGGCGATCCATTTAGGAGGCATGAGATGCGACGCAGGTAATACTAGTTCCTCCTCATGTGGCTGAGTTAAGCATTTAATGGTCCCCAGTTATTATTCTGTATGATATACATCACCTAGTTGACCCCCATCTGACGTATTCAATATGTCCATGGCCTTGCTTTTATGGTTCTGCATACATCTATTTCCATGTCTTTGAAGAGCTTACATATCAGGACAAGATGCTCCGCAGGAAAACTTTTGAAATCTGTTTCGTCACAAACTTGAAGGACCAAATAAAAATATACTTCATTAGTCTGAATACCTGAATGTGAAGTGATTCAACTTGGTTGATGTATAAAAGTTATTCACTCCAATGAGTAAGATGTGGGATTTTTGACATTACTGAAAATTGTCCAAATAACAACATGGTTGTCCTCGTATGGATTTATTCCTGGTGCTTCCTGAAGAGTAGAGAGTAAATGATGAGTTTAGTTGGGTAAAGAACAATAAGTTTCCCTTTTGCAAAGAGAAAAGACACCCCAGTTAGTCAAAATTCTGACCCCCTCTGCCTTTGTGGGACCGTTGTCTCTTACAGTCAATATACTCTGCTGAAGACCACATTTTAATGCCATTGTTGGGATTGACAATGTTCTTCACATAGATTCAATCAGAAACCTCTATGCCCATGGCTTGAGATAACAACATTGTATGGGTTTCTTGTGATTGCGATGCTCGTTGGGTATATATTCTAAGATTTTTCCAAAATGATGATTGTGTCCCTTATGGGCAAATCGTCTCCAAAAATTCAGAAAAATCTCAAAAATTAGGAAACGGGTCATTTCGACTGACCAATCCTATATTTTGTGGATTTCCATCCCAATCCTTCCAAAATGACGATTTTGCCCATTATGGGCAAATCGTCTCCAAAAATTCTGAAAAATTCAGAAAAATCTCAAAAATTAGGAAACAGGTCATTTCGACTGACCAATCCTATATTTTGTGGATTTCCATCCCAATCCTTCCAAAATGACGATTTTACCCCTTATGGGCAAATCGTCTCCAAAAATTCTGAAAAATTCAGAAAAATCTTAAAAATTAGGAAACGGGTCATTTCGACTGACCAATCCTATTTTTGGTGGATTTCCATCATAATTTTTTCAAAATGACGATTTTGCCCCTTATGGGCAAATCGTCTCCAAAAATTCTGAAAAATTCAGAAAAATCTCAAAAATTAGGAAACGGGTCATTTCGACTGACCAATTCTATTTTTAGTGGATTTCCATCCCAATTTTTTCAAAATAACGATTTTGCCCCTTATGGGCAAATCGTTCCAAAAAATTCTGAAAAACCTCAGAAATTAGGAAATGGGTCATTTCGACTGACCAATCATATATTTGGTGGATTTCCATCCCAATTTTTTCAAAATGACGATTTTGCCCCTTATGGGCAAATCGTCTCCAAAAATTCTGAAAAATTCTGAAAAATCTCAAAAATTAGGAAACGGGTCATTTCGACTGACCAATCATATTTTTGGTGAATTTTCACTTCGATATTTCCAAAATGACGATTTTGCCCTTTATGGGTAAATTATCTTGAAAAATTCAAAAAATAATTTCTCAGAAATTGTGGGAAATAAGGAATGACCACATTCAACTGGGTTGACCTGTTTTTACTTTCCGGTCTTTGAAAAAATGACCATTTTACCCTTCTGGTCAGTTTGACCAAAATCTTTCCAAATCATCCTAAATGAATTTTCGTGAAATTGGTACCGAAAGGGCGTTAGAGTAATCTAGCGTAACCAAGTCCCCGAACTCATTTTCTCTGGTTCGCAGAAATAAATTAGTTCTCCCACTAATTTATTTAGGTTTCTAACCGACCTATCAAGAACGATTAGTGGTGACTCCAAATCTTAAAATCATTTAAATAAAAAATCAAAGTCACGATTCGGTAGGGCTTGGGAGGGCCCGCGTTAGGTTAATTAATTTAAGCAACCTGATAATCCGTTCACTTGAAACTTATTAATATTTTTCGGGTCGCGACAGCTTGGTGACTCCGCTGGGGACGTGTTCTTAATTTTTGAAAATTTAAGAACTTAGAGGACTTAGGCCAAAAAATTTCATGAAAATTCATTTGGTTTGACTTAGTTGGATCCTAACTTTTAGGTGTTAAATGGTTTTGCAGAATAGGAGTTATAAGGGGTGGAGTGTTTGACTAACCCTTTGTTTTGTAGGTTTGGTGTTGGAATTGTTTATTTAATTTCGCACATTTTTGAAGCGGTGTTTGTATATTAATTGTTGTGCATGATTAATTGTTTTAGCACTACATCACACACGTCCTATGGCCGAACCTGGGCCACTAGTTTTAGGATGGTATTGTGATTTGGTTTTAGCGTTCGGCGTGAGATCACGTCGAAAGTTAGCCCATATTCAATCCCGAACCTCTTTTCAAAAATGAGTTTAAAAGTTAGGCCTCAGGCTTGGTAAGATTACCAAAGCAGTGGTTTTAATTTTTAGCTTGAGCAGCCGAAGTGGGGAGACCCGGCTAATCCTGATTACGTCGTAGGGGTCACGGCTAATCTTGATTATGTGCGCGAGATTGTCGCCTTGCCGTAAGTCTTTCGCTTCAATTTGTCAGCCTTTAGAGTAGATAGGCTAAAAATTTAAACTCACGATTCATGTGCATGTCTATGCGACTTACATGGTATTTTTGACGGTGAAAGTAAGTTTTCTAACTTCATCTTGTATTTATTTTTGGTCGGTCCATGTTCGGTATCGGTCAAATTTTGAATTTAACATCAAGGTCATTTTTGAAAAGAAAATAAAAATCAAATTAGTATCCCATTTTTGAAAAAAATAAGTGCGAAAAATCCCTTAGGAAAATTTTGTCGACCAATAAAAGATTTTGTTACATTTTTCTACTTCAATAGAAATAAGATTTTCTTGACAAATTTATCCCTAATAATTCATTCTGATAAAAAGAAAATCAATTCAGAAAATTTGGTAAATTTGAAGAGATTTTATCACATTTTTTAAGTTGTAAAAATTTGCAAGAAAAGTTTTTCTGAAGAAATTCACCCATGTTTTTCTAAGAAAATTTTCTCTAATTTCTCTAATTTTGTAAAAATAAAATTGGACTAATGTAGGAATCATGGGCCGACCCATCTTGAATCACATACTCATTATGTCCTTTTCTTTTACAGGGGAATCACAGGTACCCCGAGTAGGAGCAAAATCGAGTTTAGCATTATACCGAGAATAACCTCGAGGTATATGAAAGGACGGATAATTGTTGATGTCTTAGCTGATGAGCCAAGGGGCAAGTGAGGAAATCGATCTTCTCGGAGACAGAATCGTGTCAATTAACGATCATGTATGAGCTTTGTATTTTGATGGGGTCGTAAATGTACCCGGATCAGGCGTGGAGGCATACTTAATGTATTGAGGGGCGTCCCTGTATTTTCTTTGAGAAAAGCATAGACTGTATAATCAGAACTCATGAAGCGAACATGTTAACTCGACCTTGTGATGTCTTTTTAATTAAATCGAAGGCCTTCCTTAAAACTCCATTGGATTCGAACCACGTGATAAACTTTTGAAGACTGGTGGTTTATTGCTAGACATGGCCCATACGTGTTTCTGTCGACACCACACGCGACCGACACCAACAAGTGGGCACCGAAAGAGGCAGGAGATGAGTGAAGTGGGGCACGCAATAGGTGGCCAGGATTATTTATTGGCATACTAATCGAGTAGGTCACAGCTGTCTCAATTTATCTGACTGATTGCGAGTCTCAATATGGCTGGTGGGGGCCGCCGCTGATTCTCGATATCATCGTCTACAACGGTAAACAAGAACATCAGGAAAGATGTTAAGCCTCGGTATTTCCTGTACCTTGAATCGATCTATGGTGATATTCGAGAAAAGAGATAGCTGGGAAATTAAAGTACAAACGCGAAGCTTTTCTTTCATTCCATTCATCAAAGAGTTTTACAATAGCTCTCTAGGGAGGAAAGGTAAAGCCAAACTGGGCCCTGATAACCATCACAAAGGAGCTCAGCTGGCTCTCCATGAAGTTAATGCTCTGGGTGCACCTGGCGTTCTCAGGATCAAGCTCCGCGAGCCTAAAGAAGAGGCGATCGCACTTCTCTTTAACTTGGGCCATACTGGCCTCGTAATGCTCAACGGCAAACTCCAGGTCCGGAATCGCCGCCCTCTCGAAAGCAATGTCTGCCATAATGTCATCAAGTCTCTCTTGCAGCCAACCGCATTTGCACCTCATCATAATATTGCCTGGTTCCTGTTCGACGTAAGTTCGAACCAAGGCCAGACGGTCCACCAACTTTCCCCTCTCACGAACCAGCCACGAAAGCTGATCGTTGGCAAACTTGAGGGCCTTCTTCCGATTATCAGCCACAAACGTGACTGTTTCCAGACGCTCGTGCCGGTCTTGGTAACGAGCTTTCACGACGGCAGCCACAAGGACCGTCTCATAAGCGCGGTTATAGGCGGCCAGAAAATTGATGAAGAGGGTCGGGAAGTTCCGATACTCCCTCCCCAGTTGGGTACCCTCAACAGAAGCAGCGTCCACGGTCCTGAATAGACCGAGGATTTCAGCCTCAGCGGTAGATTTTTGGGCTATATGAGCGTAACCTCTACCAAGAAGGTTGTAGAGTCTCTCCCACCCAGCCAGGACTTCGACGGAGAAGGTATGGTTAGGAGAATTGGCCATTTTTTTGAAAACAGAATACGAATGAAAGGAGGAGAGAGTTGAGGCAGATGATCGGAATGCGAATGCGATAATCTACTTCAATTTAAATACTGATTTCACAGGGGTAGTCCTTATATGTTTTCCTATCTACCATTCTCTGTCGACAACACCCCCGGTGGCTCAAATTCCAGTCAAGTGGCAACCTCGAGCCGAACAAACCCGACGTCTCTGTGGAAAAGTTCGACGGGACTCCACCGCTTTGAAAAAAGAAAGAACGAAAAGACGAGCTGAGTTGGGGACAAAGAAATTTTCGGCAGAAAGAGAGATATTACTCGTCTTTATTGGAGGACTCGCCAGCAAATCGACGGTGGAGATAACGACAGGGCCCCCCTACCGTGAAAGAAGAAGAAAAAGACGAGCCGAGTGGAAGACACGTAAATTTTATCGGAAAAGAAGAGTTGTCTCCATTTGTAGACAGAGTGAAGTCTCGTCTGAAAAATAGAAATGTCGAGAGGGACGATACAATTTCTGAACCCGCGCTTGGATTTTAAAAGAGGCGTTCTCCTGGTAATCTTCATCCATACTCAAAAGAGAGTTTTTAAGCATACATGCTTGCTCAAAGAGAGTAAAGATACAAGAGAGAGCTGCAAACGTTGAGGAACCAGTAGCCCATCAAGGATGTCTCAACTCAACATATATGAGGGCTACCGCCACTTGCTGGACATGGGAAATGAAGAATTCGAGGCCATGTCTGGGATTCAGACCATGGAGCCTGGCCTGTCCGCTGACGATGTCCAAGATCTCAGTAAAGATAAGGGCAACAACAGTAAAGGTCAAAAGAAGCGTTACCGTCGCCATACTGAGGAGCAAATACAAAGGCTTGAGGATTTCTTCAGAACGTGCCCTATGTCGGACGGCAAACAGAAAATGGAATTGAGTCGAGAGCTAGGGCTGGAGCCTTAGCAGATCAAGTTCTGGTATCAAAATAAGCGAATCAGAATGAAGGTTCAGTATGAACGCCATGAAAATGCATTTCTAAAGGCTGAAAATGAGAAGCTCTGGGCAGACGTTCTTGCCACCACCACTTGTCATAACTGTGGTGGTCGTACCGCTTTTACCGAGCTATATTTCGACAACCGACGCCTAAGGGATGAAAATGCTCGTTTGAAGGAGCGGTTAGAAAAAATTTCCGCCATTGCTATGAAGAATGACGAGGAGCCGTTGGTTTCTGACAGCCTCTATATTCCTCCTCCACTACCTTTCCAACCCTCAAATCAATTCCCAACACAATCAGGTTTTGTTCAAGGAGCGCATGGGAGAACCGATCTCATTGGATCAACATCGGTACCTCCCGAGGGAAGAGACATGCAACACCATGAGTGGAATGGCCTTAAAGGTGAGCTTGTTGCCATGATGAACCAGTTCGACCTTGGCGAAACTCCGAATCTGTAATGAAGTCCATGGTCCGAAGCCGGTGATTGTGAATCCTCGGTCATCTGTACCAGATCTAACTCGGAGTTGATCTAATTCTGAAATCAGTCTGTCGGTAGAGAACCCTCAAGGAAAGCAGAACCAATCTCGAATGAATGTATTTCTCATTTCATGCCCAATTCCCCTGCGTGGGATATTTTTTGCTTTCTCGGTATCTAGGGTTAAGCAATGGGGTAATTATATTTCCTCTCATCAAATGTGCAAATACCGTATTAGAATCATATATGGGACTCCAACTTCATCGAGCAACCCCAGATAGAAATCAAATCTCGTGTCCCAAGCACGATCACAGTTTGGAGAGAAATGATGTGTAAATCGAGAATCGTGGGCTTACCGTTAATCTACAGTCTTGGGTGTCGACAAATCCACAAGAAAAGTTATGAAAGGATTTCGGGGGGGCCACGACATTAAAAAAAAAGAGAGAAAAAGAAGAAGAAGAAGAAGACAAACTGAGCGAGAAACAAGGATTTCCCCTTTTGATAAAAAACTGAATGTCGGATTTTCTCCCTCGGTAAATCCAATAGCGTTGCCCGTGAAGAGGGAAGTCGTTGCTATTGCCAGAGAAAGAACTTGTCCTCATCTGATAGTGAGAGCTCATCTGCAAGAACTCGCAGGAGAAAGATAGAGAGGAAGGAGTTTTCGTGGGAGAGGAATTCAAAACCTTCACCATCAAAGCATCGGCTTTCAAAGCCTGTTATGAGAAGCCATCGAAGATCCCGTGATCTCTCAAGTCCAAGAAGACATCCTGAGGTGGTCTCGAGTCGGCAGTCCTAGATCTAGAAATATGTCGAGCATTAGGGAAACGGGCGCATGTTCAACCCTGGTCAAAGCTGATGAAGTTCCTTACCCTGAGGGTCTACTGGTCATGGCCATTGACGGTAATCCAGTCTCTCTGTCAATCCTTGTTACCATATTAAGAAAATGCCGGTATAAGGTTTTAGCTCAAGCAAAGGCGACAGACGCCTTAGAGATATTAAGGAGGAGTAGTGACGAGTTTGATATCATCCTCACCGCCATGATAGGGATTGACATGGATGTTTTCACTCTCTTGGAAGTCATCAATTCTAAATTAAACATGCCAGTCCTCGTAATATCGGCAAGCGATGATCAGCAAGCCATAATGAAGGCTGTCTTATACGGGGCCCAAGACGTCGTAACGAAACCAGTTAGGGTTTAGATGCTTCAAAACATATGGCAGCACGTGGTAAGGAAGTAATTGCACGACCATGAGAACAAGCATCAAGCCTTCAATATTGTTCCAAGCAACTGGAAAAAGAAGATGAGTTGGTCTCCCGAGCTGCATCGTATGTTTGTTAATTCAGTTCAGCAGCTAGGAATCGATTCGGCACGGCCGCAACATATACTGGAAATTATGAAGGTAGAAGGACTCACTAAAGGAAATGTTTCGAGTCATCTTCAGAAGTACAGAAAAAGGGTGAGAGAACACAATGCAGCTCAGAATCAAGAAAACCAAGGCGGGACTGATCCAAGCCTGAACGTCAAGTTCCACAGGTTAGCATGGGGCGAGCCACTTCCCATCATCAACCAAGCCAGTAGCCGTGCCATCAATCCCCCAGGCGTTAATCAAAGTATCCCCCAGAATCACCCTAATGCTCTTCAAGAGTATAGACTGCAGGGGCACTGTATTCAGATTCCTTGGTTTGAGCACCAACCTGTGGCTAGAATTCATCCCATGATCAGCGGGCCTGCGCAGCCAAAGAATCAGACAAGAAGTTATCCTAAGCGCTTCCACTTCTCTAATCCTCGAATGGAAGGAGTTTTTGGCAGCATGACAGTTGGTGATCCCCACACTTTCTCGAGTAATGATGAAGGCTCCAGCTCGAGAAGTCAAATTGCTCATGGCGAGGACAGAATGAGAAATCTACCGCCGGCATTTGCCAGCAATATTGCCCAATTCGAGCATCAGCTGCTGGAAGGTTCAAGAGATTACCCAGATGATGAGCTTACTGCCCTGGTCAACCAGTTTAACGTTGACAGATATCCGAAGCCATGATCGGAAGCCAGTGATTAGGGACTCTTAAACATCGGTCATCCATGCCTGAACCAGCACGAGACTAGCTGATTATCGAAGAGCCGCAGGAGAGGCAGAACTGACCTTGAATAAGTGCACCTTTCATTTCATGCTTAATTCCCCTGCGTGTGATATTTCCAGCTTTCTAGGTGTCTAGATTTAATTCAGGGGCAAGGGGGTAATTTGTTGTTCATCCCGTCGAATGCGTGAATCCCTTTTTATGCTAGACTCAGGGCGGATCAATTTGTGGCAACGTTGCTGACTGCCATAATGAGAAATGTTGAACGGCCTCACGTAGGGAAATTTCAAGTGAAAAGCCCATGCGAGCTCGAAGACGGGTAACTGTGTGTCGTTCCAATTTACCCTCAATCGTTGCAAAATGCTAAATTGGATTTGTTCCATTCTCACCCAGGGGATTGCAAATTGCCTCAAGAGTGTCGCAAAATGAAATGACCCAATGGAATGCGATAGGACTCATTTGCCTTGAAGGTAACCTTTAAATTAAAATGAGCCCTCCGGTCCACGGGCCCGATGGCATAGAAAATGATGATGGTCCAAGGAAACCCGAAAGAAAACAAGGCCCAACTAAGCAAAGCACTTATGTGGCAAGCTCAAAGTGAAAGGCAACTTGGGACATACAATCCAATCCAGTCCAAATGAAAGAACTTCCTCAATTCAAATTCAATGGAAGTACACATAAGGGTAAACCAGTATCGTATCCAATTCATCATTTCTAACACTAACTAACACGTCTTCTCCTCCATTGTTTGACAGGAAATGTCTAACTTGACATACCCACGGAGAAAATCCGGGGTGGTAAAACTGGTAAAGGAGTTGCGCGAAGCACTCAAGGGTAACTCAGTATCGTGTCCAGTTCATCATTTCTGATACTGGCTAACATGTCTCTTTCCTTTTTACAGGAAATGTTAAACTAACATCTGATACGTAAAAGAAAACAGCCCCAAGGGGCCAAGTTATGATCGTCTGATGCAATCCGTCTGATGAAATAGGGGAAATCAATGGCGAACCATGGATCGAAAAAAGCCAAAACCAGAAAAAAGCTACTCCTCGACTCGGGGAATAGGCCCTCAACATGTTTGATCCGCCCACATAGCCAGGGGCAATTTCCATTCCTGTACATTGTATTGCCATATTTGCATGATGTTTACACATTCCATGATTTATGCATGACTGCTATGCATGTTCAATTTGTTAATTTTGACTAGGGGTATAAACTGTACACGATGCATCGAATGTACAGAATGGGGCATGACAGGACGATGAAAGGCAAGCCATTTCCACATACGTCCTGTATTTAATTCACAGTGAGTTGAGTGGTAGACAGATTCCGCATTCTCTAAGGCAATGGGTTTTCTCGCAAAAGGTACAATAGTCGAAGTGAAAGAGGCATTCATTCTCCATTCCAAACACTTCAGGCAATCATTGATAACCCATTTGAGCAGTGATTTCATTTCATAATCCCTGTTGAGAACCACCCCTCATTGGGGCCAAATGAAGGTAATTCCAACAATATCAGGAGATAAATGGTTAGAAATTCTCTTGCTTGGACTAACATCAATCTTCGAGTGTTTCTTTGCATGATACTCGAATTTTAATTCAAGTGCTTTAGGATGACGAAGAGCATTTATTTTCTCTATCCTACACACGCATCATTTACATAACTCAATTGAGCCTGCAAATTCATTTCTCAAGCCCATGTTGGTGATCCTTGCTCATTTCAAGGTAACGACGATATCTTCCCCCAAGGAGCAGAATTGAAGAAATTGAGCCAATAGAAAATTCTCGAATTAGCCCATTTCATATGCTAAACTTTCATGTAATGTCTAGTATCATTTGTTGAAAATAATCTTGTTGCTAAAATTCAAAATCACAAGATTGTTAAACAAAAGAAAAAGAAAAACAAATGTAGCCTAAAAAAAATGGGCCTGCTTCCAAACAAAAGGGAGTCAGGAGTAAGAAAAGCAAAAGCTACTCCAAAGAATCTCGGGCAGAAAGAGCAAAGTGCCTATCAAAAGCAAGGCCAATGTCCATATATCTGTAATGAACTTCTGACTTCGAACATACATTTTGAATTCCCGAAAAAGGATCCCAAAAGAAGTCAGTTTGCAAAGTGTAAAAAAACTACCACCCCTCAGCCAATGGTGGTATTCATTGAAGATAAATTCAGGAAGGTCAAAGATCAGTGACAAGACTGCAATGATCACCAACACCAAGCCCTTCTCATATATATTTTTCTGAGCCAAAACGAGACCTTCGCTTCTTAGACCCAAATCCCAACCTACGTTACAACCCTTGAAAGTCTCTTCTGATTAGAGCACTTGAATTAACGTAAGAGTTGAATGACTTTAAGCATCACTCGAAGAAGTTCGAGCAAGATTATTTCTCTCTCATTTTGTAGGGTTCTTGACTTGTAAACCCGAAGCAGATGATGAAGACTTTTTTGTCAATGGCCTTGACTCGAAATGAGTCCCATTTGATAAGCCTTTGACCCAGCCCACATTACGGTCCTAATCAAGACCTCCAGATCGGCTTGATCGTATCAATTGCGAGATTACTCAAACCCTCGCTGAATGCGATAATGGTAAGGTTGAGTGATTTCTTTTCAAAACCTGCAATCAGGATAAACAGCCTTTCTCGAGAGTGAGAGGAAGCCCTTTCGGACTGAAGTCCCCATTCAGGTTACACTCGAGGTATTCATGACATGATAACCTCCCTGAACAAAATTGGAAATGTAAACTCGACAGAGTAGTCATGCATGATCCACATTATGAGCATACACATATGGTTTTAATCATTACAAACTCAACTGAATGGTTTTGCATGAACCGATGAACTCATTGATAAAAATGCTCGCACATGTTACCTCTGACATTGTCTGACAGGTAGTGCATTCCTGATAGTCGAGTTACCCTCCGAGGTCTCGAAATTCATCCAAGGGCTATTGAACAAACAAGCCCTGTTGGCTAATGCTCGCCAAGCATTTTCAGGTGAGTATATCGTCAACCTGAACCTTTCAATTCTGATAATTGTCTGGGTGCTCAAATCCATTGCAGCACATAAGGTCATTCAGTGAGCAAACAGACATGATACAATCAGTCTGTCTATGCCTCGATCATTAACTCAGAAGATCCAAGTAAGTCTTCTGAACCCTTGTGACTCATGATCAACATGCTCTCATGAAGTCTTCATCAGCTCACGATTGATATAATCTCGTGTTCTCAAGCTTTATCAAATCATGATTGACCAACTCTCGTGTTCTTGATCTTTGCCTCATCGGTTTATTCCTAAAGTGGTGGGAGAACAGTTAAATTGGGTTTGAGCTTCTGCAGGATTCCTAGTTTCCCCAGATCCCAGAATGGCACCCTTCAAGGTAAGTTAAATCGGGTTAGAGCGTCTGCAGGATTCTTGGCCTCCCTAGATCCCACATATACCCAAAAATCATTTTCTCAATCAATACCGCTTCAGTCTACCCAAAAAAGGTGACATCTAGGGTATATTATCTCCGGAGCCCTTCCATTGGAAACCCCAATACGGAACGGTCCATACACTAAAGTCCTTCTTACAGGCAACACAAAAGTCCTTCTTATAGGCAACACAAAAGTCCTTCCTACAGGGATCCAAAGTCCTTCTTACAGGCAACCCAAAGTCCTTCTTACAGGCATAAAGTCCTTCTTACAGGCATAAAGTCCTTTCTACAGGCACAAGGCCTTCTTACAGGCACAAAAGTCCTCTTTACAGGCATCAAAGTCCTTTCTACAGGCACAAGTCCTTCTTACATGCATCAAGTCCTTTCTACAGGCACCAAGTCCTTTCTACAGGCGACCAAAGTCCTTTCTACAGGCACACAAAAGTCCTTCTTACAGGCACCAAGTCCTTACTACAGGCAACCAAAGTCCTTTCTACAGGCACACTAAAGTCCTTATTACAGGCAAAACAAAGTCCTTTCTATAAGCACCAAAGTCCTTCTTACAGGCACCAAAGTCCTTCTTACAGGCACCAAAGTCCTTCTTACAGGCATTTCTATGGGGTGACCTACCATACAGGTCAAATCTTAATCCAATCAGTAGAATCCTTTCACTAGGAATCTACCATGGGGTGACTAACCATACGGGTCAAAATTCAATCCGATTTTAATCAGTAGAATCCTTTTATTAGGAATCTACCATGGGGTGACCTACCACACGGGTCCAAGTTCCACCACCTTAAGGTTTTCTTATAACGAATCCTTAGGTTCTCATCCCATTTTCAGCAGAGCACTCATGTTAGGCAACCGCCATGCAACGAGCAGGTAAGTGCCAGGTAAATTCTCGTATTTGTCTCTCCCTCATCGCATGAAAGTCTCCTCAAACCGAGTTTAGATCGGAACTTGCTAAAGGAAGGATTAGAGGATAATGTTACGACTCTTTTTATTTCATTGTGTTGAGTCAATTAGGATTCAGGTGTCGTCTTGTCTTTGAAATGAACCTCTATCGAGCTTCCTCTCAAAGAGGGGCAGTTGTTGACACCTGATTTTTAATAATCTTTTTCTCTTTTAAAATTAATAAAAAAACAAAATCCATAAAAATTCATAAAATTAAAAAAAATCAACTTTGGGGACCTTGGCCAAGCCTAGGGAACCCATTTTGACCAAAAAATGATTTTTCATATTTTTCATATTTTTTAAATATTTTTCAAAAATTAGGAAAATATTTAATAAAAATTAGCATTTGAGGCCACAAAAATATATATAAAAAAAAGAAGAGTCGGTATTTTTCTTTTAGTTTTCTCTTCATGTTGGCCAAAGAAAATCTGCAAAAAAAAAAAAATCAATCTGAAATCATGAATTGCTTTATTAATCTCCTTTTTAGATTAATTGTAAAAATTGCAGAAAATTCATTTTAGCTTTATATAATTTTCGGTTTTTGCATTTTTGAAGTCGTGACATTGTGCTCTAATAGTTGAAATTTTCCAATGGCCTGATGGTGTATTTTTAATGGTTGCGTTCGATTTTTCGAATTTGATTTATCATTTGACGACTCTCTCTCTCTCTCTTCGATTCACCGATTCTCGTCACTTCGGCTTGGAGTGGACCTCGCTTACTCTCTACGCTCCAGCGAAGCTATGCCACGCTCAAATCTGTGATGCTTGAATGTGATAATTGATTGTATCAAATCCGGCATGGTCTCGTCCCCAAACCTGGACCCCACTCTCCACCTGGTAGATCTCTCAATCCATGCGTCGTTCTTCAACACCGGACCTTGAAATCTTTCTAGAGTCCCAAAAGGAGGGGGGGTTAAGTCATTTTCAAGGAGATGACAAAGACTACACAAGCTTCCAACATTTTGAACCAAAGATGAGCTTGATGTCTCATGACTTCGATGATAATGATAGTGCCAGAGTTGATCATATCCTGACATGGTGGGAGCAGAAAATTTGCGAGAAGTTGGTCTTACCAAGCTATCAACTTCGGATGAATTTGCTTCTCCCGTTGTTGTTAATTACAAGTTATATGAACCCAAAGCTTTGGCAGATATCCCATGTGGCTCAAAATCAAATATTCATTCTCTAAGAGGATGCATATATGAAATGATGGCCCACAAACTCGCATTAAAAGCTTTTGATATGCGGGCTCTCATAAAATAATCCATCGTGGTTTTATTGCCGACAATATGGACCAGTGCTCTGTGAGGGCTCATCACGAGTATGCTACAAAAAGTCCTGAGCTAAGAACTAGTAAACACGAATAAAAGAGAGGCAAACTTCACAGGGGCCACAGGAGGAGAACTCTTGGTTCTTATGTTTCAATCAACGGGCCATGTCGTACATATCTTCGTCAACGACCAGCTTTCATATTCTGCTTGTGGGACGAAAATAAAAAATGGGGAAAGAATGTCGGGCACTACCAAGAAATGCTTTTATAATTTTGATGGAGTTGATCATCAATGAGAGCCCTCATTTTCGGGCAATGTACAGCATCTAATAATAAAGAAGATTTTCTTTCTCTGGTGATTCGCCACCAAATACCACAAGCGAGAAGAAGACAAAAAAGAGGGGAATAAGAGGACATCTAACGCATCATAGAGCTTCAAGGAATAAAGATTAGTTGGGTGAGGTAACAATTTGGTCTCGTTGGAAGGAGCCTGGGGTATTTCCTTGACAAAAGAACTGTTACACTAATATCTTGTACCAGCATGGTGTTTCATACTTCTCCAATACAGTGATTACCAATTTTTGAACACTTGAAGATGTCTAAAGAAAGTAATATTGGCGGTTTGTCCGACAAAATAGAACTTCTAGGATGTGTTACCAGAAGATGGAATCTAGAAGATCTCATAAACTACTTTCGAAAGAGGGCATGGCACACTCAATGGAAGGCAACATCCTTGATTGTCTTATGAAGTTATTGGCTAGTCAAGTTCGCCTGCTCTGGATGGTACCACCTGCTCTTTCAACATTTGCAATTCCTTCCTGGCCACCTCAATTCAGATTCTACGTGGACCGGATTGAGATTTAGTTTAAAGAAGATCCTCCGATGTTAAGATATTGTAGTTGCCCTCAAGAAAGGAAGGAGTACAAAGACTGCGAACTGGCGGATAAGGTATGGTATCTTCGTCCGTGGGACATTCATCACGAAAAAAAAAGAAACGAGAGGAAAGTGGAGAGAAGTTGAAGGGAAAAAGACAAAGCATGGTCTTCTTCTTTGGATTTTAGCCTGCACGTCCACTGAGCAACTTGGGGAGTTCAACAACAGCAATCTCCTTTACTAAGAATTCGAACTCATCATCATCGTTGTTGACCCACCAAGAGCCGGAGACGATCGTTTCCCACATGCTGTCAGGGACTGTTTACTACTAATTCTGCATTGTTTCGCCATTATTCAGTGCTGTTTTGTTGCTGTCTTGGTGCCAAAAGAGTGCTGCCCAGCCCCGACTTTTTGCTCGGCAATACAAGCTTTGATTGAAGGGTGCTGTAAAGAGGGAATGGTGGGCAGCCATTAGACAAAAAGAGTGAAGATCCACTACCTACAAAGAAAGGTTCGTCCACTATGGAATAAAAGAAAGAAGAAAAAAAAAAAGAGAAAGGAGGATAGTGGAGTCAAAAGGAGATCAGGTGGGGAAGGTACAAACAGCTTCATGATCAAGAATTATGATGAACTATGAGAAAAGTGCTTTTTTTTTCGACACCGTAAGCCTCAGACCAACTATATCACATGAACGGCTTTTTGGTGGACAAGAGGATGGCATCGTTGAATTGGAAAAAGATGGTTTTTAACAGCTGGAGGCAAATTCCCGTTAAGGAGGACACGACCATGCTTTGAAAAAAAAAGAAAAAAAGAAAAGTAAGATAAAGAAGAAAAGAAGAACGACAGATGAGGAGCAGACCATTCGGTGGGGAGGATCCACGTTTTCTGATTCGGGGCATCTCGAATGGCGAGGACCAATGGAGGGAGGTTGGGAGAAGAGAGGAGGAATATAGGGTTCGGCCACGAACGAGCACAGGGGGATCCTGGGCGAGTTGACCATTTTTTTTCAAAAAAAAAATTAGCACTCGAAGGAGACGAAGAAGATGAGAACATAAAAATGGAAGCCAATTTCGTGGGAGCTCACGGCAAAATATTTGCATCTCTCTAGCTCTTTTGTTCTTTTTATTTATTTATTTATTTTTCTGTTCTTCTCCTATCTACCCTACGATTGCTACTTGCAGGAAAAGAAAGAGTCAATGGTCACAAAAATCGGAGATGGCAGAAAAGAGAAAACCTCTCTCTCTAACTTGGTGACTCGATTTTGGGTTAGAAGAAGCTGCCTTCAAGGAGAATCTCTAACCTCTTTATGGCAAACACTTCTTTTAGGGTCTTGAGGAACTCATCTGGAGTGATGTTCCTAATGAATTTCCGCTGGAAGGTGGTGGAGAGATTACTGCGACAGCAGGTTAGCGGCGGACCATTGTGGTGAACATATTGAACACCACCAATCAGTCACATCCGATCAGTATGTACGGTCCAGACGAAGCGGATGATATTTTAGAGTATGTCAATACACTAAACTTTGGCGATCCATTTAAGAGGCATGAGATGCGACGCAGGTAATACTAGTTCCTCCTCATGTGGCTGAGTTAAGCATTTAATGGTCCCTAGTTATTATTCTGTATGATATACATCACCTAGTTGACCCCCATCTGACGTATTCAATATGTCCATGGCCTTGCTTTTATGGTTCTGCATACATCTATTTCCATGTCTTTGAAGAGCTTACATATCAGGACAAGATGCTCCGCAGGAAAACTTTTGAAATCTGTTTCGTCACAAACTTGAAGGACCAAATAAAAATATACTTCATTAGTCTGAATACCTGAATGTGAAGTGATTCAACTTGGTTGATGTATAAAAGTTATTCACTCCAATGAGTAAGATGTGGGATTTTTGACATTACTGAAAATTGCCCAAATAACAACATGGTTGTCCTCGTATGGATTTATTCCTGGTGCTTCCTGAAGAGTAGAGAGTAAATGATGAGTTTAGTTGGGTAAAGAACAATAAGTTTCCCTTTTGCAAAGAGAAAAGACACCCCAGTTAGTCAAAATTCTGACCCCTTCTGCCTTTGTGGGACCGTTGTCTCTTACAGTCAATATACTCTGCTGAAGACCACATTTTAATGCCATTGTTGGGATTGACAATGTTCTTCACATAGATTCAATCAGAAACCTCTATGGCCATGGCTTGAGATAACAACATTGTATGGGTTTCTTGTGATTGCGATGCTCGTTGGGTATATATTCTAAGATTTTTCCAAAATGATGATTGTGTCCCTTATGGGCAAATCGTCTCCAAAAATTCAGAAAAATCTCAAAAATTAGGAAACGGGTCATTTCGACTGACCAATCCTATATTTTGTGGATTTCCATCCCAATCCTTCCAAAATGACGATTTTGCCCATTATGGGCAAATCGTCTCCAAAAATTCTGAAAAATTCAGAAAAATCTCAAAAATTAGGAAACGGGTCATTTCGACTGACCAATCCTATATTTTGTGGATTTCCATCCCAATCCTTCCAAAATGACGATTTTACCCCTTATGGGCAAATCGTCTCCAAAAATTCTGAAAAATTCAGAAAAATCTTAAAAATTAGGAAACGGGTCATTTCGACTGACCAATTCTATTTTTGGTGGATTTCCATCCCAATTTTTTCAAAATGACGATTTTGCCCCTTATGGGCAAATCGTCCCCAAAAATTCTGAAAAACCTCAGAAATTAGGAAATGGGTCATTTCGACTGACCAATCCTATATTTGGTGGATTTCCATCCCAATCCTTTCAAAATGACGATTTTGCCCCTTATAGGCAAATCGTCTCCAAAAATTCTGAAAAATTCTGAAAAATCTCAAAAATTAGAAAATGGGTCATTTCGACTGACCAATCATATTTTTGGTGAATTTTCACTTCGATATTTCCAAAATGACGATTTTGCCCTTTATGGGTAAATTGTCGTGAAAAATTCAAAAAAAAATTTCTCAGAAATTGTGGGAAATAAGGAATGACCACATTCAACCGGGTTGACCTGTTTTTACTTTCCGGTCTTTGAAAAAATGATCATTTTACCCTTCTGGTCAGTTTGACCCAAATCTTTCCAAATCATCCCAAATGAATTTTCGTGAAATTGGTACCGAAAGGGCGTTAGAGTAATCTAGCGTAACCAAGTCCCCGAACTCATTTTCTCTGGTTCGCAGAAATAAATTAGTTCTCCCACTAATTTATTTAGGTTTCTAATCAACCTATCAAGAACGATTAGTGGCGACTCCAAATCTTAAAATCATTTAAATAAAAAATCAAAGTCACGATTCGGTAGGGCTTGGGAGGGTCCGCGTTAGGTTAATTAATTTAAGTAACCTGATAATTCGTTCACCTGAAACTTATTAATATTTTTTGGGTCGCGACAAGGGTATAATAAAAAGAGAGTGCGATGAGAAGTACTTCTTGAGTTGAGAAGTAATTTTTTTAACTTCTCAAATTGGGGATAAAATAACTTTAGAAGTAAAAATTTCTTTAAGAATTAAAAGTTTTTACCAAATAGATTTCTGCTTTAAAAGTTACATTGTTCTAGAAGCATTTCTAGAGCAGAGATCAACTTCTAGAAGTGTTATCATGCGTACCATTACTTGATGATGGCTTAGTACCTCATTGTAAATCAACATTTATGATTTCCAATGCCACCAAAATAGTTGCATTGATGACTTTTTTCCCTACTCAACTTAGGATGGAGAGAAGACGATGACAATTATATTTTAAGATTGTGTAACTTTTCGAGGTAGTTGATTGCTCATTTTACTCTTGTGGGCCACGATATTGCCTATGTTGCATTGACACAACACAACTTGCTGACACATGAATTCTAAAAAAATAGAGAATTTCGACCTGTTGAGACACGTCATTTATTATATGTGTATTTTTATATATATGATAAATTATCATTTTTATGATTTCAATAATAATAACATCATGATAACAAAAAACACAAATAAGAATCCCGACCCCTCTCTCAGCTCAACTTTTGTCATCCACTCAAAAACTATTTCTTTTCCCTCTTGTTATCTTGATTTAGTCAACTCTTACGTCCCCCAAAATCAGCTCTCTTATGCATATGTGTGTGTCACGAATCAAAGAGCGCCATGTCATCAATCTTAGGGAAGCTTATCCAAGCCATTAGATCGCAAAGGGGCTCAATCTCTACTGTTGGAATAATATGACGAGGATCACCATCCTCTACCATTAGATCAAAGGGATCTCCACCCTCGGGTCAATTTGATGAGGATTGATATCCTCAATCGTTAGGTTGAATAGAAGATTAATGGTTGTAGTACGAGGGACTTCTGTATAAATAAGAGAACCCTTCCCCTTAGTTGGATCATCAAATTCATTTGAGTAATACAAATATTATAGAACCTCTCTCTACTTTCTTTAAGATTTTCTTCTGTGAATGTGAGAGTAAGAGCAAGATTCAAGTGATTCATGGTCTAAGTGCCACATGGTTTGTGATCAAAAGAATCATCACTTCACAAGTGATATCAGAGCCACGATCCTCCAACAATGACTTCAACTACCAAAGTTGATAGTGTCGAGGCTCTCCAAGAGAAGAAGACCCGCAGAAAGTCCAAGAAGAGAGGATTTTCGATAGATGTCATGTCCACTTTCAAGGAAAAGCTCGCCACATTGAAGACCACCATGTTTGACATCATGAGTGGGATTGATAGTGTTAAAGAGCACATCAAGGAGGTAGAAAATAAACTTTGTGTTGAAACTACATACATCGTGAATCAAGCTAAGGCTTCTTTAGTGGAGAAAGACAATCTCCTCGAGGCGGCAACTAAAGCCTTGAAGCTGGAGATGCAAGAGCTCAAGAAGGGAGGATCTCATGAAGACACGATTGAAGCTTTACGGCTTAAAGTCTAAGGGTTCAAAGACTAAACTGATCTTGTGTAAGGCTAGCATCACGAATGGGGTAGGACCCATTCAAATGGCACCCAAGGTGGATGTGTCGAGACTTAAGGAGTTCAAGGACAATCGGTCCACTAAGAAAGTGGACAACTTCATATGGAGCATGGAGCAATACTTTGGTGCTATAGGCATGTAAGACGATGGTGTCAAGGTAAGAACTGCTTCTATGTTTCTCAATGAGAATGCGATTCTTTGGTGGTGTTGTAGGTGTGATGAATCAAGCAAGATGATGATCCCATCGATAGTTGGGATGATTTTGTCAAAAAATTTTGAGATCAATTCTTTCCTGAGTTCGCTTAAAATGAGGCACGTACGGAGCTTTGCCAGCTCAAACAAAAAGGAATGCTTTGAGAGTATGTTAAGAAGTTCACTACGCTACAGCTCAAAATCCCTGACCTTGAGGATAATGAAACTCTCTTCACTTTTATGGATGGACTAAAGGCTTGGGCTTAGACTGAGCTTGAATACCAAGGTGTTCAATGCATCTCAAAAGCTTTTATCTTGATCTTATGGAATACACCAAGCCCAACTCCTTCAAACCAAAGGACAAGGGGAAAAGTGGGGGAGAGTAGGGAAGAACGGGAAGAGAAAGCCCATTGAAGCCCTCTAGCGGGAAACATAGTCTACCTTAAGGGTGGTCGTCCAAGGAGAGGGGGAAGAAGCTAATCAAGTGCTTTTTTTGTGATGGTCTCCATTAGGCTAGAGAATGCCCAAAGAGAGGAAAACTCTCCACACTCATGGTGGACGATCCTAAAGGAAAAGGAGAGACACGCCTTAGGTGTTATAGTAAATAAAGGATCTCTAGTGGGTGGGTTGGCCTTCCCATTCTGGGGTTTGATGTTACAGAAAGTAAAGTATAAGAGATCTTTATACCACTAAGTATGGGGCAGAATCTACCGTAATTTAGGATTTGGATCTTTTAAGTGAAAAATGCAGAAAATTGCAATACAAATACGACATGTGAATATGACATGGTATAATTGAAATTGAAATCAATCTATTGAGGCAACAACATTTTCGAAGGTTTTAATGGTTAGGATCGTTACCTAATTTAACAGATTTGACTGTTAAATTCAGACCTTGTGTCACATTATTGGATCAAGATTGTGACTTGAGCGACGATGATGAACTCGTGACTTGTGTTGCTCGGTATAGAAATTGATGATGGTAATACCTAGATTTAAACTCCCAGCATCTTCAATGCTCTTTTTTGAAAAAAAAATTCTCTTTCTCTCTTTTTTCTCTCTAATTTTTGTCAACCTCTCAAAACCCTCTCCAACATTTCAAATTTTCTCTCCCCAAAAAAATCCCCCTTCTCAAGCTCACTTCTTCCTCCTTTTATAGCCCACTCATGTATCTCTCATTCTAATTTTTTCACTAACTCTTCTTCATCTCATTTTCCCTTCTCTATTCCCATCTTATTTTCTTCATCTTTTCTTCTCCATCTTCTCTTCTCTATCTTCCCTTCTTTATTCTAATTTCTCCACTAACTCTTCTTTTTGTTATTTACAAAATAATCCCTCAAGTGTTAGGTATTTGCATTCTAGTCCCTGAGATTTTAGGTATTTCCCTTCTCTATTCAGTCTCTGGAGAAATATTTCTTTAAGTCCAAATCTCCTCACAATTTTCGATACACCTCCTCTATGCTTGGTCGAAATTTATCGCATGTCTAGTTCAATCGCTTGTCAAATTTAAGCTCATTTCTTACTGCTGAAAATAATGTAAAATTCAATTAAAGCCGTTTTGCAAAATTGAGTCATTCTGGGTATAATTGGGCAAAGATGGAAATTTGAAATATTAAGAACAATGTCACAACTCCTAAAAGTGAAAAATGAAAATAAATTGACTCAAATTGGATTTTTAGGCCCGATTTGAGATTACGCTCGTGAAGAAATACATGACCTCGAATTGGATTTTTCAAATTTACGATGGCCAACATGAAAAGAGATTTCCTTACCCAAAACAACATGAAAAGAGATTTAAAATAAAAATATTGACTCTTTTTTTGTATTTTTATGACCTCAAATGCTATTATTTATTAAATATTTTTCTAATTTCTAAAAAATATAAAAATACAAAAGATATGAAAAATTATTTTTTGTTCAAAAATGGTTGCCTAGGCGTAGCCAAGGCTTCCAAAATTGATTTTGTAATTTTCTCTTTTTTCTTGATTTGTTTTGAATTTTTGAAAATAAAAATACTGAAAAATACCGAAAATATAAAAATTAGCCTTGGTACGGTGCTTGTGTCTGGTTTTTTGTACATGCGCTGTGATTAGCCTTTATATATTCTTACCTTACCAAAAACAAATACCGAAAATATGAAAATTTACTTTTTGATCAAAATTAGTTCTTTAGGCTCGGCCAAGGTCTCCAAATTTGATTTTTTTTATTTTATAAAATTTTATTAATTTTATTAATTAATTTTAAAGAGATAAAGATGATTAAAATTCGAGTGTCTGCAGCTGCCCCTCTTTGAAAGGAAGCTTGGTAGAAGTTCATTTCAAAGATGAGATGACATCTAAATCTTAATCGACTCAACCTAAGGGAATAAAAAGAGTCGTGACATTTGATCTCCAATACTTCTTTGCGTAAGCTCTGATCCAGACCAGGCTTAAGAAGACTCCTATGAAGTGAGAAAGAGATAAAGATGAGAGCTTACTTGACACTTACCTATTTTCCTCGCGGTTATTGACTGCTTCACTAAAATGGGAATGGAAACCTAAGGATTCGTTATAAGAAAACCTCAGAGTGATTGAACTTGAACCCGTATGGTAGGTTACCCCATGGTAGATTCCTAGCGAAAGGATTCTACTAATTAAAATTTGATTATATTTTGACCCATATGGTAGGTCATCTCATGGTAGATTCCTAGCGAAAGGATTCTACTGATTAAAATTTGATTGAAATTTGACTCGTATGGTAGGTCACCTATGGTAGATTCCTAATGAAAGGATTCTACTGATTAAAATTGGATTAAGATCTGACCCGTATGTAGGTTACCTCATGGTAGATTCCTAATGAAAGGATTCTATTGATTAAAATTGGGTTAAGATTTAACCCGTATGGTAGGTCGTCCCATGGTGGATTCCTAGTGAAAAGATTCTACTGATCAAAATTTGATTGAGATTTGACCCATATGGTAGGTCACCCCATGGTAGATTTCTAATGAAAGGATTCTACTGATTAAAATTGGATTAAGATTTGACCCGTATGGTGGTTCATCCCATGGAAATGCTTATAAGAAGGACTTTGTGTGCCTGTAGAAAGAACTTTGGGTACATGTGAAAATGACTTTGGAGCTTGTAAGAAAGACTTTTGTGTATCTGCAGAAAAGACTTTGTGGTGCATGTAAAAAGGACTTGGTGCCTATAAGGACTTTTGTGTGCCTGTAGAAAGGACTTTTGTGTGCATGTAGAAAAGATTTTAGGTACCTTGAAGGGTGCCATTCTGGGATCTGGGGAGACCAGGAATTTGCAGAAGCTCAAACCCGATTTAACTTACCATGAAGGGTGTCATTCTGGGATCTGGGGAGATCAGGAATACTGCAGAAACTCAAACCCGATTTAACTTACCATGAAGGATGCCATTTTAGGATCTGGGGAGATTAGGAATCCTGCAGAACCTCAAACCCAATTTAACTTACCATGAAGGGTGTTATTCTAGGATCTGGAGAGACTAGAAATCCTACAAAACCTCAAACCCAATTTAATTTACCATGAAGGGCGCCATTCTAGGATCTGGGGAGACCAAGAATCCTGTAGAAGCTTAAACCTGATTGAACTTACCATGAAAGGCGCCATTCTGGGATCTGGAGAGACCAGGAATCCTGTAGAAGCTCAAACCCGATTTAACTTACCATGAAGGGTGCCATTCTAGGATCTGGAGAGACCATGAATCCTGCAGAAGCTCAAACCCGATTTAATTTACCATGAATGGTGCCATTCTAGAATCTGGGGAGACTAGGAATCCTACAGAAACTCAAATCCGATTTAATTTACCATGAAGGGCGCCATTCTAGGATCTAGGGAGACCAGGAATTTTACAGAAGCTCAAACCCGATTTAACTTACCATATAGGGTGTCATTCTGGGATCTAGGGAGATCAGAAATCCTGCAGAAACTCTAACCTGATTTAACCTACTATGAAGGGTTTAGGTTGAAGATATACTTACTTGAAGATTTGGAAGAAACGCCTGGTAGTTTCTCGACGACTGGGCTTGTTTATTCAATAATCACTGGACATATTTCGAGACCTTGGAAGGTAACTCGAACATTGAGAATATGTTACCTGTCACGTAGTATCAGAGGTAACATGTGTAAGTATTTTGATCAATGAGTTTATTGGTTCATGCAAAATTGCTTGGGTAAGTTTGCAATAATTGGAGGTAGTATGTGTAATCACTCACGACGCAATCAATTAAAATGTGGATCATGCATAACTATTCTGTCAAGTTTGCATTATCAATTCTGTTCAAGGAGGTTATCATGGTATGAACACCTCGAATGTAGTTTGAATGGGGGATTTCAGTCCGAAAGGGCTTTCTCTCACTCTCGAGAAAGGCTATTTATCCTGATTGTAGGATTGAAAAGAAATTACTCAATCTCACTATCATCACATTCAGCAAGGGTCTAAGTAATCTCGCAATTGGTATGATCAAGCCGATCTAGAGGTCTTAATTAGAACTATGATGTAGGATGGGTCAAAGGCTTAATAAAGGGGGCTCTTTTGAGCCAAGGCCGTTGACAAAAGGGTCTTCATTATCAAGAACTCTGCAAAAATGAGAGAAAATAGTCTTGCTCGTACCTTTTTGAGCGATGCTTAAAGTCTTTCAACTCTACGTTAATTGAAGCGCCTTAATCAGAAAAGACTTTTACGGGCTGAAACGTAGGTTAGGATTGGAGATCAAGGAAGTAAAAAGGCTTATTTTGGCCTAGAAACTATATTAGGTGGGTTTGACGTTGGTAATCATTACATGTTTGTCACCAGTCTCGGCCCTTTGAATAGTCATTTAAGAATACCATCGTTGTATGAGGATAATGTCAATTTATGTTGATACCGTCATTGTTCTCGAACGGTGTAAACTTTAACTGTGTATATTTTGCAATCTGGCTCATTTGAAGAGTTTTCTTTCGCAACCAGATCCCATTGGGGATTTACATTGATTTGAATGGGAATTGGCCTTGCTTTTGATTAGCGCTTTTCTTTTCATGCCAGGAATTGACTTTCTTCCTTTTCTCCTCTTTTTTTCTTTTTTCTATTCTATTTAGAAAAAGAATTTTCAAAGATTGTGCCTTATGTATATCAAAGGACTAGCACACTTGAATAGTTGACTCAGGAACTCTTATGTAGACCTTAGTCCTTCTGAGTTCGTCTACTTTGAGGTGGTGCCATCTTCTTCTTGGACTGGGCAATAATCACTAACGGGATTTTAAGAAACGAATATGCCGACTTAATTGGGTGATGCAAAGAATTAAAGTATATCGGATAGAGAAACAAATGCTTTTCATCATCTTATGACACTCAAATTACCATAAGAGGCTGAAAGCAAAGAATCATTCGAAAATTGATGTTAGTCCGAGCAAGAAAATTTCTAACCATTTACCACATGGTATTGCTAGGACTGCCTCCGTTTGGCCCCGATGTGGGGTGGTTCTTAACAGGGGTTATGAAATGAAACCGCTGTTCAAATGGATTATCAATGGTCACCTGTAGTGTTTATGATAGAAAATTGATCGCCTCTTTTCCCTCGGCTATCATACATTTTACGAGAAAACCCATCGCATTAAGGAATACAGAACCTATTCAGCGCACGACTCACTGTGGATTAAAACGTGGGACGTGTATGGGAATGGCATGCCTTTTACTATCCTGTCATGCCCCATTCTATACATTCGACGCATCATGCACCGTTTATGCTCCAAGTCAGAATTGGTAATTTAAACATGCAGAATAGTCATGTATAAATCACGAAATATGTAAACGCAATGCAGATATGGCAGTTTTTAGCATCACACGTGTTTACAGAATGTGTAAGTATGGGAGAAAATTCTCAAGAATTTAGATTGCACTTGGTCGTGTAGGCGGATTAAACAAATTGGGGAGTCTACTCCTTAAGTCGAGGAGTGGCTTGTCTCTGACCTTGCCCCTACGTAATGAAATGCATGAGTGAAGTGAAACATTTGGGTTTTTTACTGTTGACAACCGTCATGGTTGTCATTCAAATGCCCTCTACAAGAAAGAAAGCAGAAAGGTTATCCTCGAAACCAAATGAGTTAAAGAGGACATATTCTCCTTTTCAATTCAAAGTTTGCCATCAATTTGCCCCAATTTCATCAGACTGGATTTCATCAAATGATCATAATTTTGCTGCTTAGGGTTATTTCCTTCAACATGTTAAATGTTAGTGTAAAGTTTCTATCAAAAGGGAAAGGAGATGTGTTAGTCAGTATTGGAAGGGATAAATTGGAAACGATACTGATTTACCCTTCATTTCGAACGCCTTACACGAGCCTTTTATCAGTTTCCCTGGATTGGGTTTTCCTTGACTTTCGTTGGTTATTTCACCAAAGTTGTGGTAAAGTGTTGATTTCAGCACCATTCATCGAGTATTCCCATTTCTTTCTGCAAAAAGAAATGTGCAAAAAATTATTTTATTTATTCATAGTATTTACAACATTTCCCAATCTTGAAGATCGAACTCGGAACGTCTTGCACCATTGTCATCTCCTGTGCCATCGAGCCATTAGACCGTAGGCGTCAATGGGGGCTTTCTTTTAAGTATTAATCCTTGGGACGGTGCGGTGTTGTTATTGGGCAATTTCGCATCACGGTGCTTTTCAAGGCAATTTATGATCCCCTTCTTTGAGATTACTCGTGTCTTTTCCTCGTATTTTCCTTTGCTTGAAGCCATCTATCCAGTGGTAATATCCACGAATTGGTTTGCCCCTAGTCTTGTTCAATACACGGACTTCGCATTTGGGCATGACCGTGTTATCGGGCTAGTTTGCAAATTCCCTTCGGGTTTTCATGGACTTTTAGTTGCAATTAATTCGTCGCGGATTTGGTGAAGTGGTGGATTCAAGCATTTAATAGGAGAAAGAAGAATTACTACTTTCCGCTTTTGAATTAAAGCCAGACATCTATAAAGATAGAAAATATCCAATGTAGGGAAGCGAAATGTGTTCATTTAGGATCGGTTCTGTTTCCTCTATAAGCTCTCCCATGATCAACTGGCTTCATTGCGGATCGGGTATACATTAGCCATGTTGAAGGTCCTGTGATCACCAACTTCGAAATACAGGCTCCATGGGTACAGCCCCGGTGCCCCATCAACATCGAACTCGTTGATCATGGTGGCAACCTTGTCGTCAATGCCCTTTGCTTGGTAATGATATACCTCCTTTTCCTCTGGAGGCCTCAATGCTAATCCCGTAGGGTCGGTCTTTTCGCGCCTCCCCCCAATAGAACTTGATCCTGTTATGAACTAATCTAACTCACCTCTTAAACAAGCGTTTTCAATCCTCAAATACTGCCTTTCGTCGAGGGTGAGGAGGTTATTGCAGTTGGGGCAGGTGACGGAGTTAAAAGCTTCTTTATACATCTTATTCTCTATTCGGAGCTTTTTATTTTCTGCGCTTAGAAACTCGGCTTTATGGCATTCATGACGAGTCTTTACTCGAGTTCGCCTATTCTGAAACCAGAACTTGACTTGCGAAAGTTCCAGCCCTAACTCTTGGCTCAATTCCATTCTTTGTTTGCCGTCTGTCATAGGGCACGTTCTGAAGAAATCCTCAAGCCTTTGTATTTGCTCCTCAGTATGGCGACGGTAACGCTTCCTTTGACCCTTGTTGTTGTTTTCTTTGTCTTTATCGAGATCTTGGATGTTGTTGGTGGAAGGGTTAGGCTCCACAGTCTGAATTCCAAACATGGCCTCGAACTCTTCATTTTCCATATTTAGCAAGTAACGATAGTTCTCAAGCGTGTTTAGTTGAGACATCTTCGATTGGTTAATGGTTCCTTAAGGTTTGCTATCTCCTTGTATTTTCGTTCTCTCTGGATTTTCTAAGTGACTGTGTATGCTTTAAAACTCTATCCAGAGTATGGATGAAGATTATCAGGGGGATATGTCTTTTTTAAAATTAGGCGTGGGTTTAGCAACTGTATTGTTTCTCCCGAGAGTTCTATCTTTCTCAATCTTTCTTGCGTGTCTCTTGCTCGATCTATCTTCTTTCATCTTTTCATAGTAGGGGGCCCCTGTCATTATCTCTACCATCGATTTTGCTGGTGAGTTCCCCCATAAAGACAAATCCTTTCTTTTTTCTGCCGAAAATTTCATTGTCTCCAACTCGGCTTGTCTTTTCCTTCTTTCTTTTTCAAAGTGGCGGTATCAGCTTTTTACAGAGAAGTCGGATTTGCTTGGCTCGAGATTGCAGACAAGTAGCGGATTCGAGCCAGCGGGGGTGATGCCGATAGAGAATGGTAGATAGGAAAATTTGAATAATTGACACTATCACTGTGAAATCAATATTTAACTCGAAGGAGATTACCATCTTTGCATTCCGCTAGCCTGCCCCGACTTTCTCCTCCAATACTTTTGTATTCTGCTCATCTGCCTTGATTTTCTCCTTGATAATGGCCAATCTCCCTATACACATCTTCCAAGCTAAAGTTATGTTTAAATAGGAGAGACTCTATCATCTTCTTGGTCAAGGTTATATTTACATAGCCCATCATTCAACTGTCGAAGCTGAGATCCTCGGTTTGTTCAGGGAAGTAAATGCCTCTTCGATCGAAGCCACCAACTTGGAAAGGGAATACAGGGCGTTCCCACATGTCTTCATCAACTTTCTGGAGGCTTGCCGAAACACCCAGGAAATGGTCACCTTAGCCCGCGTCGTGAAGGCACGCTATCAAGATCAATCTGAATGTTTAAAGTCTACAGAGCACGCGGTTGCCCGGTACAAAAAGGCCGTCAAGTCTGCTAATACATGGGTCTCATTGTTGATTCATGAGAGGGAAAGCTGGTGAAGCGCCTAGCTTTGAACCAAATTTACTTTGAGCATGATCTGAGTAATATCATGATGAAGTTCAGATGTAAGTGGCTGGAGGAGAGGCTTAATGATCTAATGGCGAATATAGCTTTTGAGAGAGACCTGATCGATAATCTGAAATTTGCTGTTGAACATAATGAGGCTAACGCAGCCAGGCACAAGAAGAAATGTATCCGCTTGTTCTTTAAGCTTGTAGATCTCGAATCCCAGATTGCTTAGTGTAGGCAGAGTATTAATTTCATAAAGAGTCAATTGAGCTTCTTTGTGATGCTTATTAGAGCTCAATTTGGCTTTACTTTTCCCTTTAGTGAGGTGTTGTAAAACTCGTTGGTGAATGGAGTTAAGGAAAATCTTCACGTGTTTGTACTTTACTCTTCTTATCATCTCTTCTCCCGTATAGCATGATAGAATGATTCAAGGCATAGGAAATGCCGAGGTTTAACATTTTTCCCCTTTAGTGAGCTAGTCACATGAATTATTGTCAATATGACCACTCGATTAGTACGTCAATAAATCAACCGGGCTATTTGTTGTGTGCCTCACTTTACCTATACTTTGTTTCTTTTGGCGTCTACTCGTTTGTGTCGATCGCCTGTAGTATCGGCAGAAATACCTGTGGGCCATGTTCAGTAGTCAAACATCGGTCCTTAAAAGTTCTCCACGTGGTTCGAATTCGAGAACGCTAAAAGGCAGGCCTTTGGTTGATTTAATTAAAAAGGGGATGCAAGGTCGGGTCAATATACTTACTTTATGGGTTCTAACTACGCAGTCTATGCCTTTTCAATAAAAATACAAGAATCCCTCCAATACATCCCTCATGTCTGATCAAAATGCATTCACTGCCCCCATCAAAATACATAGTCTATACGTGCTCACTAATGAACACGTTTCTGACTCCATGAGGATTGACCTCTTCCTATGCCTCAAAGGTTAAAGGATCAGCAATTTCCCATCCTTTCGTATTTCTGAAGATTATTCCTAATATGTATTGTTGAACCTAATTTTGCTTCCTCCTGGGGTATCTATGATTCCCTGCAAAAGCAAATGACATAATTAAAATGTGATCCAAGAGAGGTCGGCCCATCATTCCTACATTAGTCCAATTTCATTTTTCCATTTTATTAGAAATTAGAGAAAATTTTCTTAGAAAACATAGGTGAATTTTTTCAAAAATAATTCTCTTGCAGGTTTTTATAACTTGAAAAATGTGATAAAATCTCTTGACGTTTACCAAATTTTTCAAAGGAATTTTCCTCTTTAATCAAAATGAACTTTTAAGGGTAAATTTGCTAGGAAAATCTCATTTCTATTGAAACATGAAAGATGTGATAAAATCCTTTATTGGTCAACAAAATTCTCTGAAGGGATTTTTTTCACATTTTTTCACATTTTTTTTTAAAATGGGATGCTAATGTAATTTTTATTTTCTTTTGAAAAAATGATCACAGTGTTAAGTTCAAAATTTGACCGATACCTAATAAGGACCGACCAAAAATAAATATAAAATAAAGTTAGAGAACTTACTTTCATCTTGAAAAAATGCAAGTCACATAGACATGCGCATGACTCAAGTGAGGAGTGGACTCTAGAAAATAAAAAGGAGAGACAAGGTATGGACCTAAAAGACCCCTACTATGTAAATTGACAACCTTACCCTCCAGCGCAATCAAACAACAAGTAGGAAAAATTGTCAATTCAGATAATGAGCAAGATCAAATACGGTTAACCCAAGCACAATCAAATGCAAGAGCTTTGCATATTCGATCCCTATCTATGGTTACCTAGGAAAAATTTCGCGACTTAGGTTTAGACGCTTGTGTGTGCAGATGTCGTGATCCTCAGAATATATAAGACATGCACAACAGTTGGTATCAAAACAACGCTTCTACAAATGTGCGAAATTAAACAAACAATCCCAACACCGAGCTTGCAAAACAAATGGGTTAGTCAAACACTCCACCCCTTATAACTCCCATATGCAAAACTATATAACACATATAGAATGAGTTCCAAGCAATTGCTAAATCAAATGAATTTCATGAAATTTTTCAGACTTAAGTCCACTAGGTTCTTAAATTTTTCCACAATTAAGAACAATTCCCCAGCGGAGTCACCAAGCTGTCGCGACCCGAAACATTTTCGATCGGTGGAAAATTCCCATGTTAACAGATTATCAAGTTAATTAAATTAACTAACCTAATACGGATCCTCCCAAACCCTACCGAATCGCGACTTTGATTTTTGTTCGAATGACTTTAGAATTTGGAGTTGCCACTAATCGTTTTTGGTAGGTTGATTAAAAACCTAAGTAAATTTGTGGGAGAACTAAATTACTTCTATGAACTAGAGATTATGAGTTCGGGGATTTGGTTACACAAGTTAATTAAAACTAATGCCCTTTCGGTACTTTAATTACATTGATATTCTAATTTTGACAACTTAGGCTTGGTTTACTCCTAAAACTCTAGCGGGGTATTCACGTTTTGTATTTTTACTATTTAGAGGGAATGCATGTGAGTGACATTTTTTTTGGTATTTTCAAAGCATTAAAAATTCCCTGAAATCGAAAGAGGGAGTGAGCTAATAACTTCTATGCAGTGTTGCGACCTCTAGCAAGTGGCTCAGCCTACCATTTTGGGTTATGATGATTCAGAAATTAAATTGCAGAAAGTAAATGCAACAAATAAAGGACCTCCAATGAGAGGCTCGGTCTTAGCTTGGCCTACCCATTCTAGGGTTTAATGGTGCAAAAAATTAAATTGCTGAAAGTAAAATTGCGGTAAATAAAGAACCTCCAACGAGGGGTTCGGCCTTGACTCGGCCTACCCATTCTGGGGTTTAATGATACAGAAATTAAATTATAGTAAATTAAATTACAGTAAATAAAGAACCTCCAACGAGGGGTTCGGCCTTAGCTCGACTTACCCATTCTGGGATTTGATGGTACAGAAATTAAATTACAGGAAATTAAATTATAGAAAATAAAGGACCACCAGTGGGTGGATTGGCCTTTCCATTCTGGGGTTTGATGGTACTGAAATTAAATTACAGGAAATTAAATGCGGTAAATAAAGAACCTCCAACGAGGGATTTCGCCTTAGCTTAGCCTATCCATTCTAGAATTTGATGGTGTGAAAATTAAATTGCATAAATTAAATGCATTAAATGAAGGACCTCCAGTGGGTAGGTCGGCCTTCCCATTCTGGGGTTTGATGTTATAGAAATTAAATTGCAGAAAGTAAAGTACAAGAGATTTTTATACCACCAAGTATGAGGCAGAATCTACTGCAATTTAGGATTCAGATCATTTAAACGAAAAATTCAGAAAATTGTAATACGAATATGACATGTGAATATGACACGGCATTATCGAAATTTAAATCAATCTATTGAGGTAACGACATTCTCAAAGATTTTAATGGTTAGGATTGTTACCTAATTTAACGGATTTGACTACAAAATTCGGACCTCGTGTCACCTTATTGGATCAAAATTGCGGCTCGAGCGACGGGGATGAACTCGTGACTTGTGTTGATCGGTAGAAAAATTGATGATGGTAACACTTATATTTAAACTCCCACCATCTTCAATACTCTTTTTTGGAAAAAAAATTCTCTCTTTTTTTTCTCTTTAATTTTTTTCAATCTCTCAAAACTCTCTCCAACATTTCAAATTTTCTCTCAAAAAAAAATTCTCCCTTCTCAAGCTTACTTCTTCCTCCTTTTATTGCTCACTCATCTATCTCCCATTCTAATTTTTTCACTAACTTTTCTTTATCTCATCTTCCCTTCTCTATTCGCATCTTATTTTCTTCATTTTCTCTTCTCCATCTCCTCTTCTCCATCTTCCCTTTTTCATCTCCTCTTCTCCATCTTCTCTTCTTTATTCTAATTTCTACACTAACTTTTCTTTTTGTTATTTACAAAATAATTCCTCAAGTGTTAGGCATTTGCATTCTAGTCCCCAAGATTTTAAGTATTTACAATTCAGTCCTTGGAGAAATATTTCTTTAAGTCCAAATCTTCTCACAATTTTCGACACACCTCCTCTATGCTTAGTCAAAATTTACTGCATGTTTAGTTCAATCACTTGTCAAATTTAAGCTCATTTCTTGCCGCTGAAAATAATGTAAAATTCAATTAAAGCCGTTTTACAAAATTGAGTCATTCTAGGGATAATTGGGCTAAGATGGAAATTTGAAATATTAGAGAACAATGTCACAACTCCTAAAAGTGAAAAATGAAAATAAATTAACTCAAATTGGACTTTTTAGGCTCGAATTGAGATTATGCTCATGAAGAAATACATGACTTGGAATTGGATTTAAAAAATTTACGATGACCAACATGGAAAGAGATTTAAAAGAAAAAAATTGACTCATTTTTCATATTTTCGTGGCCTCAAATGTTATTATTTATTAAATATTTTCCTAATTTATAAAAAAAATATAAAAAATATAAAAAATGTGAAAAATTATTTTTTGTTCGAAAATGGTTTCCTAGGCGTGGTCAAGGCGTCCAAAGTTGATTTTGAAATTTTCTCATTTTTTTCTTGATTTTTTTGAATTTTTGAAAATAAAAATACTGAAAAATACCAAAAATATGAAAAATCATTTTTTGATCAAATTAGTTCTCTAGGCTTGGCCAAGGTCTCCAAATTTTATTTTTTAATTTTATAAATTTTTATGAATTTTGTTTATTAATTTTAAAGTGAAAAAGATTATTAAAAATCAAGTGTCAACATTGTCCACCCACTATCTTTTGTTTTTACTCTCTGGCCTCCACTTCCTTTCGATCGACGCGATGGTTCTGCTTTAGTCAAATTGAATGGTAGGTAGGGCGAGTAGATTAATAGAGAGCGTGTGTGGTTCACCTAATGTAGTGGCTAGCAGTCATCCAATGTCAAATAATGATGCACTTGCTTTGGCGTGAGATGCACAGGGAACCATGGTTTTGACCTAACTTATATGTCTTCTCAAGGACTCGTAATGAATCATCCTCATCTCTTCCAGCCTCTGATAGTAACGTGTTTTCATAATCCGACCCTCAACAATGTGTGACTGGATAGAAACTTGTCACCTTTTGTCAATGGATAGTTTATAAACCACAAGAACAGGTCCCGTCCCACTTCTAGAGCTTGGAATTGTTCTGGTTCTTTATCATGCCTCATGGGTTTGATGACAATCTTCATCCATCGTCTTTTGTGAGAGATGAAACAATGCAATGCGTCGTGAAATATTTTTGGTAGATCAAGGACTAAATTGAGAAGAAAACTTCTAATTAAATCCTTTTTATCCAAAATTGAGAAATTTCGAGCACCATGGGGCTAAGATAGAAATTTCAGATATTAGAAGGCAATGTTACAACTCGAAAAATGCAAAAAAATGAAAATTATAGAGCTAAAATGAATTTTCTATAATTTCTTCAATTAACCTGAAAATGAGATTAACAAAGTAATTCCTAATTCTAGATTAATTTTTGCAAATTTTCTTATGCTAAAATGAAGAGAAAATTAAAAGAATAAATACCAACTATTTTTTCATATTTTTTGTGCCCTCAAATGTTATTTTTTCAAATATTTTTCTAATTTCTAAAAAATATTTAAAAAATAAAAATATGAAAAATTATTTTTCATACCCACCGGCTGAGTGGGCGAGTGGATAGGACTTTGTACCCAGTTTGGTCCCGAGTTTGATCCCCCCGTTGCGATTCGTCGCAGGGAGCTCGACGTCTTACCCGGGTGCCTGTGGTGGTGGGGTCCTGCAGTCGCCCCCGAGGACTTAGTCGGGTTCACGGCCTCGGTTTGAGCTAAAGCTCGCCAGCCTCCGGACACCTCGGTTATCAAAAAAAAAATTCATTAAAAAATGGTTGCTTAGGGTTGGCCAAGGCTTCCAAAGTTAATTTTACAATTTTCTCATTTTTTCTTGATTTGTTTTTATGAATTTTCAAAAATAAAAATGCTAAATAATATGAAAATTTATTTTTTAGTCAAAAATGGTTGCCTAGCCTTGGCCAAGGCTTTCGAAGTTGATTTTTTAATTTTATGAATTCTTATGGACTTTTTATTAGTTTTAAAGAGAAATGTGATTAAAAATCAAGTGTCAACAGCGTTAAGCTTTCTCTTATTGTTGAACAATTTTTCAGACTTTAGTTATGCATATCTCCTCTGTGGCCCCGGCTACCCATTGCGATACTCCTCTAAGGTACACAGTCTTTCGGGAGGAGCATGAGCTACCTGACTATCCAACTATCTATTTACTTAATAGTGTGATTGTGATGTTGGTAGATGTGGGGTTCTAAAATGAGGTGATCCCCCTTCATTTCTTGTCCATCTATGCACTGTTATCGGGCCAACACTTTGGTCCCTTGCCTTATTCATTGTCTAGGGCCAATGAGAGCAATAGTAGCGGCGGTGGCAAGGAGTAGTTGGTGGCAGTGACTAGAGGAGCCGTTGTACAGGTAGGTTTTTAAGCAAGGACAACAAAACGTGACCTTTTTGATGTGGCCATGAATTGATGCTAGGATGTCGGCAGAGTATGCCATGGGAAGCCCACATCATTTTAATTATCTCCCATTAACTATTTTTCTTTTGACGTAAAAAAAAATTACTAAATGCATTATATATATAATGAACTATTTTCTAGTTAGTTGTGTGTTCCTATCATTTATTGTAAGTTATAGTGAAACCTAAGAGACCATACTCTTAGACATGCATACACTTGTTTGACGGCCTCACTTATGTTATTATAGCTTTCACATATGCCTTTTGATATAAATATATTAAGAGATTAAAGTAGATCGTGTGAGTAAGCAGGCTGTAAGCCTAGGCCGCTATGGTTTTGGTATCAGAGTGGGTAAGTAGAGTAATAAGTTGGGCTAATGGTTAAAGTGTTTGGTAGACACGTATACGTTTAAAAATTATAAGTGCATGTGTTTGTGTTTGGTAGGGGATTGATAGTAACCTAAGCTACTTTATAGATAAAAGGTTCATCGAATACTACTTAAGATTGATGATTTTTGTGCTTGTAGATATTATATAGTGATGGATAGGTGGATTGATGATAAGTTGAAATGGTAATGACATATCGATTGCTTGAATCGTTAGAATTTGATGGTTAATCCTATAAGATTGATTGTGGATAAGGCATTGTGATGGATCCCTATTTGTGGATCTTAGGCTTGAATCTAGATTGTACCTTGATGGTTTTAGATATCAATTTTCATCAAAAGGCCCTAATTGATTATATGAGGTTTGCAAGAAAGTGAATGGGATTATAAGATGTTAAGCATGGATTTAAACTTGTGCTTGGTAGTTTAGATATTAACTTTGGATAAAGGGTCAGTTTAATTATATGATTTTGATTTTTAATCGACAGTGACCAAGAAAGAGTTATATAGTTTCATTCTAAGCATTTGATCTTTGATGTGATAGTCACTTGTGATATTAAAATATTCAGTTTAAGGTAAGGAACTAATATTGTGAAAGTAGATTATATATGATGCAATTCAAGAGATATTCATGCATTACATAGATTTGTTGAATTAGACACAGTGAAAATTTACGAACGTGTATGTATGAGCATGTCATGTTTTATTGGACTTGATAAATACTCAGCTTGGTATGGGATGAGATTGATGGGATACCTAACAACCGTGAGGCATGGTATGGGACATATTGAGCGAGACTCCCTTCGTAGATATGTAGCTTGGGGACGAACTAGATGAAAGCTGGTAGGCTTATACCGACCCAGTTTAGTGAAGGCGGGACTTGCGTCGAGACAGAGAGGCCTAAGCACGAAGCTGCTCTTGGTAGGCTTCCAAGATGGAGATGGGGGCATGAATGAACCAAGTCATATGATGAAAAAAGTTGGTATAGGTACTCCACTAAGTTTGATTTGTTTATGAAATGCAAAAAGGTTTTTAGAATTTTCGGGTTTCTCGAGTGAAATTATTTTCAAAAGTCAAATTGTCTTGTGTTTTAAATTGAAAGTGTTTATGACATTCAAAATGTTTTCTTAAGTTTGAACGGAATCAATTTTGGAAGCCTTGGCCAAGTCTAGGCAACCATTTTTGTATAAAAAATAATTTTTCATATTTTTTGTATTTTTAATATTTTTTGAAAAATACAAAAAAATACTTAAAAATTAGGGAAAAATAACATTTGAGGCCACAAAAATATACAAAAATAGTTAATATTTTTCTTTTAAATCCCTTTTATGTTGGTCATTGAAAATTCGAAAAATAAAATTCGGGTTCATGTGTTCCTTCACGAGCATAATCTCGAATCAGCCCTAAAAAAATTCAATTAGAGTTATTTTATTTTTATTTTTCACTTTTAGGAGTTGTGACATTGTTCTCTAATAGTCTTAATTTTTATCTTGACCTAATGTGCCCAGAATGACTCGATTTTATAAAAGGGCCTTAGTTGAATTTTGCATTAAAATCTCAGGAACTAGAGTGCATATACTTAACACTTGATGGATTATTTTGTAAATAATAAAAATAAGAGTTAGTGGAGAAATTAGAGTAGAGAAAGAAAAATGGAGAAGAGGAGATGGAGAAAAAAAGACAGAGAAGAATATATGGAGAAAATAAGATGGAAATAGAGAAGGGAAGATGGAGATAAAGAAGAGTTAGTGGAGAGATTAGAATAGGAGATGGAGATAGAGAATTGAGGATGAAATAGAAAAAAGGAGATAGATGAGTGGGTTATAAAAAGAAGAAGAATGGAGCTTGGAAGGGAGGATTTTTTTTTGAGAAAATTTTGGATGTTTGAGAGAGTTTTGAGAAATTGAAGAAAAATTAAAGAGGAAAAAAGAGAGAGAATTCTCTTTCAAACTATAATTTTGAAGATGGTGGGAGTTTAAAGCTAGGCGTTACAATCATCAATCCCCCTACTTAGTGGTGTAAAGATTTCTTGTACTCTACTTTCTATAGTTCTATTTCTACACCATCAAATCCCAAGATGGGTGGGCCGAGCCACCTATTGGAGGTTCATTATTTATTGCTTTATGTACTCTACTTTCTGCAGTTTAATTTCCGTACTATCAAATCCTAGAATGAGTAGGTTAAGCCATCTGCTGAAGATTCTTTATTTACTACTTTCTATACTCTAATTTTAGCAGTTTAATTTCTGCACCATTGAATCTCAGAATTGGAAGTCCAAGCCACATGTTGGAGGTTTTTTATTTACTGCTTTCTATATTTTATTTTTCACAGATTAATTTCTGTACCATCAAACCTCAGAATGAGTAGGTTAAGCTACCTACTATAGGTTCTTTATTTACTGTTTTATGTACTCTACTTTCGGCAGTTTAATTTCTGCACCATCGAATTTTAGAATTGATAGGCTGAGCCACTTCCTGAAGGTTCTTTATTTACTACTTTCCGTACTCTATACTCTGCAGTTTAATTTCTGTACCATTAAATCCCAGAATTGGTAGGCTGAGCCATCTGCTGGATGTTTTTTTTTATTTACTGCTTCCTATATTCTATTTTCTGCAATTTAATTTCTATATTATCAAACCCCAGAATGAGTAGGCTAAGCCACCTGCTAGAGGTCGTAAAATTGCACAGAAGTCGTTAGCTCACTCCATCTTTCGGCCTTAGGGAATTTTTAATGCTTATTTTCATAGAAAGCTGTTTATATCGCATCTTCTAATATTGCGTTTATATTCAAAATATTTTGTATCATCAGTCTTATTTAATTCAAAAATACCAAAAAATATCATTCATGTGCATTTCATATAGTATAGCTTATGCATACTTTGCCATGCCACATATGTATTCGTATTGTCATGCATATTCATGCAAAAAAAATTTAGAAAAATTTAAAAAACTAGGAAATAGGCCATTTCGATTTATCAATCCTATTTTTGATGATTTTCTTTCATGATCTTTTCAAAATGACGATTTTTCCCCTTATAGGTTAATTGTCTTGAAAAATCCCAGAAAATTCAGGAAAATCTCAAAAACTAGAAAACAAGCCATTTCGATTAGGTAATCCTATTTTTGATGACTTCCCTTTCTGATCTTTTCAAAATAACGATTTTACCCCTCATAAGCAAATTATCATGAAAATCTTAGGAAATTCAAAAACTAGGAAACGGGTCATTTCGACTAGCCAATCATATTTTTAATGACTTCCCTTTTTAATCCTTTCAAAAATGACGATTTTGTCTCTCATAGACAAATTGTCTTGAAAAATTTCAAAAATTTCAGGAAAATCTCAACAATTAGAAAATGAGCCGTTTTGACTGGTCAGTTCTAGTTTTGAGGATCTTCCATCCTGATCTTTTCAAAAATAACAATTTTTCCCCACATAGGTAAATTGTGTTGAAAATGTTTTAGAAAATTCAGGAAAATTTTGACTGGCCAATCCTAGTTTTGAGTGTTTCCCTTCCTAATCTTTTTTAAATGATGATTTTTCCCTTTATAGGCAAATTGTCTTGTAAAATTTTATAAAATTCAAAAAATTCCAAAAAATTAGGAAATAGGCCATTTCGATTGGCCAATCATAGTTTTGAGGATCTTCCCTCCTGATCTTTTTAAAAATGACGAGTTTACCCCTCATGGGCAAACTGTCTTGAAAAACTTTAGAAAACCCAAAAAATCTCAAAAATTAGGAAATGAGCCATTTCGACTGGCCAATCATTTTTTCGATGATTCCACTTCCCGAGTCTTGAAAAATGACCATTTTGTCCTTTTGGTTAGGTTGACCAAAACTTTTCCCAACCATCCCAATTAAGTTTTCATGAAATGAAATGGTAGCGAAAGGGCATTAGAATGATTTAGTGTAACCAAGTCCCCGAACTTATTTTCTTTGGTTCGTAGAAATAAATTAATTCTCCCATTAATTTATTTAGGAATTTGATCAGCCTACCAAAAAATGATTAGTAGCAACTCTAGATTCAAAAATCATTTGAACAAAAATCAAAATTGTGATTCGGTAGGGCTTGGGAGAGTTCGCATTAGGTTAGTCAATAAACTTGATAATCCATTCACCCAATGGAAAATTAAAATTTTCGGTTTGCGATAGCTTGGCGACTCCACTAGGGACTTATGTTTGATTTTTGAAAATTTAAGAACTTAGAGGATTTAGGGCAGAAAAATTTCACGAAAATTCATTTGGTTTGATAATTGATTGGAAGTCACTCTTTAGGTGTTAAATGGTTTTGTGGAATGGGAGTCATAAGGGGTGGAGTGTTTAACTAATCCTTTGTTTTGTAGATTGGGGCTGAAATTCTTTATTTGATTTTGCACATTATGAAGCGTTGTTTGAATTTAACTGATGTGCATGATTAATTGTTTTAGCATTACAACACACACGTCCCGTGACTGGACCTAGGCCACTAGTTTTAGGATGGTTTTGTGATTTGATTTTAGCATTCGGCGTGAGATCACGTTGAAAGTTAGTCCAGATTCAATCTCGAACCTTTTTGTCAAAAATGGTTTTAAAAGTTAGGCTTCAGGCTTGGTAAGATTACCGAAGCAGAGGTTATAATTTTTAACTCGAACAGCCGAAATGGAAAGGCCCGGCTAATCCCGGTTACGTCGTGGGATCATGACTAATTCTTGATTATGTGCGCGAGATTGTCACATTGCCGTAAGTCTTTCGCTTCAATTTGTAAGCCTTTAGGATAAAGATGCTAAGATTTAAACTAATGATTCATGTGCATGTCTATATGATTTGTATTTTTTTCAAGGCAAAATAAGTTCTCTAACTTTATCTTGTATTTATTTTCAGTCGGTCCATGTTAGGTGTCGGTCAAATTTTGAACTTAACATCATGGTCATTTTTTAAAAAAAAAATCAAGTTGGCATACCGTTTTTGAAAAGATGAATATGGAAAAATCCCTTCGGGAAATTTTGTTGACCAATAAAAAAATTTTGTCATGGTTTTCCTTAATGCTTTAATGGATATAAGATTTTCTTGACAAATTTGCTGTCGAAAATTCGTTTTGATAAAAGAGGAAAATTCCTTCGGGAAATTTGCTAAAACGTCAAACAATTTTATCATGTTTTTCTAAGTTATAAAATCTACAAGAAAATTATCCTCCTAAGAAAATTTTGTCTGATTTCTCCACAAAATGGAAAAATAAAATTGGACTAATGTAAGAGCCATGGACTAACCTGTCTTGGATCACATATTCATTATTTTCTCTACTTTTGTAGAGAATCATAGGTACTCCTGGTGGGAGCAAAATTAGGTTCAATAATACACCATGATTAATCTTTAGGAACATGAAAGGACGAGAAATTGCCGATCACTTAATCCTAGGGCAAGCGAAGCGGCCGATCTTCCCAGAGTTAGAATCGTATCAATCAGTGAGCATATTGGGCTACGTATTTTTATGGGCAATGAATTTATCTAGATCAAGCTGTGATCAGCATGGATGACTATAGCGGACCAGTGCTCTATTATTGAGCATGGCACACAGGCATTTCTGCCGACACTATAAGCGATCAACACAAACAAGTGGACGCCCTGAGTGAAGTGGGGCGTGCAATAGGTAGCCTGGTTCATTTATTGGCACGCTAATCGAGTGGTTAAAGGTTTGCAAGGGGGACTCATAAATGTTGGGCTTGGTTAAAGTCTTTTAGAGGACCGTAATGTTGGGCTTGGTTAAAGGTTTGCAAGGGGGACTCATAAATGAGTCAAGGCTAATGAACGAAAGATCTTCATCATCTGCTTCAGGTTTACAAGTCAAGAACCCTGCAAAATGAGAGAGAAATAATCTTGCTTGTACTTCTTCAAGAAATTCTTAAAAACATTTAACTCTACGTTAACTCAAGTGCCTTAATCTGAAAAGACTTTTATAGGTTGTAACGTACGTTAGGATTGGGGAACAAGGGAGAAAAAGCTTATTTTTGGCCCAGAAAATATATGAGGAGGGTTTGATGTTGGTGATCACTGCAGATTTGTCACCTATGTGAGTCTTCTAAGATAGTCTTCAAAGAACACCATCGTTGTATGAGGACAGTGCGAACTTTTGCTGATGTTGTTGCTTGAAGAGGGATATATTTTGCAACTTGATCCCTACAGAGGATTTTCTTTTACAACAAGATCTTATTGGGAATTTACAAGGGAAACAACGTACAGACATTTTTAACTGAGTCTACAAACTACACATACGAAATTTTAGAGGTATTCGTAAATGGACAAGGATAAAAATGGGCATTGGCCATGCTTTTGATTGGCGCTTAGCTTTTTTTTATGCCCGGGATTTGGCTTTTGCTGTTCTTTTTTCTTTTTCTTTCTTTTTCTTTTTTTTTCTTTCTCTTTTTTTCAGCTAGATCCCGCCTTTTGCTTTTCTTCTTTTTTCTTTCTCTTTTTCTTCTTTCTTTTTTTTTTGACAAAAGAGTTCTTGAAGATTATGATAAAACGCATGCAAATGAAAATTTAGTGAGTTTGAAAAGTCGATTCATGAATTCTATGTAGAGCCGCTTCTTCTGAGTTCCTCTGCTTTGAGATGGTATCGTCTTCGTTTTGGAATAGATAATGATCACCAACGGGGTTTTAAGAAACGAATATACATGCTCAATTGGGCATGCAAAGGATAAAAGTGTGTATGATAGAGAAATGAATGTTTTTCGTCATTTTAAGGCACTTGAATTACCATATGAATTAAAAGCAAAGGCACGCCCGAACATTGATGTTAGTCCAAGCAAGAGAATTTCTAACCATTTACCTTATACTGTTGCTAGAACAGTATTCGTTTGGCCCCGATGTGGGGTGGTTCTTTGACAGAGGTAGAGATGAAACCGTCATTGAAAGGGTTTGTCAATGGTCACCTGTAGTGTTTATGATGGAGAAATAATTGCCTCTCGTCATCTCAATCCATGTAATCACTGCGAAGAAATCCTACGTCCCTAAGTAAAGGTCTCTACTGACCACTCAAGTGTGTGTAGGGATGTGTTTGGGTATGGTTTGCCTTTCATCATTTGAGACATTCCAATTGATAAATCTTAAACGTCCTTATTTAGAAGTTCATTTCAATTTCATCAAAATTCAATCTCCATAGGGGATTATGGTGCATGATGTATGTTTCAAACATGATTTGGATAACCTCAAAACTTTTTGAATCACAACGTGAAAGAAGTTTTGAGCTGGATATTTTTTCAAGACGTGGGCTCATTAAAATGTTTGAACGTTATTTAAAAACATTATTGATTTTGTGAATTTTCTAATCTTTGGAATTCAAATGATATGATTTTGAAAATTTTAGAACATTAGGAAAGAAATACTTACCTACCCGTCGTGACAGAGGATCCCTTTAAAAGTAAAGGGGAGTGTGTTAGTGTATGTCTTCCATTTTGAAGTAAATTGGAACAATACAACTTCACCATTGATTATGCATTCTAATCCGAATACAATCGCATAAATTGTGGGAATCTGTAATCTCTCTATTGTGGTGTTGAGTCCCTGTTTAGATTAAAATGAGGAGTTAGCATATATTTCATATCCGTAATAAATTGGAACAATACCACCTTACTCTTGACTGTGCATTCCCCTCAAAATCTCAATGTATAGATTGCAAGAACATTGCCACCTAGTTTGATCACCAAGATGACGTTACCTATAGAGATTAAAGGGAATAGGTCAATATACGTTCTTCAAATTCGAGATAAATTGGAACAATATATCTTACCCTTGGTTATGCACTCCAATCTAAAGAGAGAATGCATAGGTCATGAAAAGCTACAATTTTTTCAACAAGATAAGATTGTTAGTTGTTCTATAACCACCAAATCTCCTTGAATTTTCAGTGAAAGAGATACTTATTTATTCATTTTGTGAGGAATCTTTCTGGTGGGCTTGCCTTGAAAAGATCCCTTTCATCAAGTTATGTCAAGTGTTGTCCATGGCTTTTCATCCCAAGCTCTCACAGGCATGACTTATGTTTACTTGATGGTTGTGGATCCTTTTAGATGTGTTTGTTGAAGTTCTCGACAGTTGACAACTTTGAAATTTCACTCTGACCCTCTGTCATTTGAGTTGGAAGGTGTCGTCTGCTGATAAACCTTTGATCGCATCAACAAACCATTTGCCCCAGTCAAGTAGCACTTACTCTGGTTAGATAATACTTACCCCAGTCAAGTAGCTTAGTATATTTCCACACTTCTTGTAATTCTTTATATGCATCGAGAAATTTATTATTCGAGGCTTTTTCCTCACTTTTCACCTGCATGAAGAAATGAGGGTTAGTTCCATTTTGGGTTTACTTGAGCTTCTAGGAACGAAATACCCCCTTTTAAGTGTTGTTTTTCTGATGTTTGGCGAACATGGCTCTTTTGCAAGCGCTTTGCCCCTAGTAGGGCATGTCTTGCTATTCGTTACTTGAGGCTCTGATGATTTTGTCTCAATACATTCCTCTTTATCTTAGCTATTCGGGTCATCAACTGTTTTCATCTTTGAAATGTTCTGCCCCTCGATGACTTGATGACCCTGTAAGAAGAGAATGGATGTGTCAATTAAAGATCTTTAAGGTATCGAAATATTCGGAGCGATACCGCTATACCCTTCATTTGAATTCGTGTCAACCTCCTCAAAAAGTGAAAATAGCTCACATTTATGTAATCATGTATAGACTTTTTTTTTATAAATACTTTGGAATTTATTGTATAATGGTTAGGCAACTTTCTCAATTATATTTGCCTTTGAAGTATTTGATGTTTTCCTATCAAAAGAAAAGACAAATCATGTCAGAATGATGTAAGGAGTAGACAGTTGGAATCAATACCATATAATCCTTATACATGCTCTGTTGTCCTGGCCTTTAAGTACCTTAAAAAGAGCATCCATGTAGAGGGTGTATGTACGACATGCATGATGCAAGTGATTTAAAAATTGGTCGTATATGCAATGAAAGAATAACTTTCACTTTATTTATGGAAAGCACTTCTTTAATGCATATGACAACATACAACATTTAAATTTTTCATCTTCTTTTCTTTTTAGATGTTCGTTTCAAGGGGATTTCCAGTCAATAAGAAGCTTGAAAGGACTCAAAGGTTGATTGAATGTGTATTGGAGATTCATGAAAGATTTTTCCTTTACATGGGCTTGAATCTATTTATTTTAAATGCATACTCAAGATGAAGTAAGAGAGATACTCCATGTTTTGTCATTTTGGTAGCATTGTTCTCTAAGTGCTTTACTTTCATCTGTTGCCTGTAAAGAAAAGAAGGACGAGTAGCGGTCATTTCCTGACTGATTGGAAGTTACTTAGGAACGATACATCTCTTCACCGAAAATGACGACTCAGTCTCATTCTTCTCTTGGTTAGCCATGGAAACTCACTTGGATGGCTCCCCTCATTCATTGCTCCAATATGCTTCTTTGGTATAACATGGAGAGACTTGATTCAAGTAAACTTCCTTTATTCATCTTTGATCATCATTTTTCTCATCATCTTGAGTAGTTGGCCATCTTCAATCTAAGCCAAGAGAAATGTATTAACGTATTAGACTATATATTAGATGTTTCCATTAGAACGATCACATTTACCTTTCTGGAGCACTATTCCTAGGGATATCTGCACAAATCAATGTGTGAGCAACATCAAAGCTTATGCATGAATATTTTGAAAAATTCTTTTAAAAGACGTTTTCAGCAAAAGAATTAAGAAATGGGGGGGGGGGGACTAGTCCTCATATCATCGGACATCCTTGTTCCTGTAAATTTCATTTGAAGACTAAGAAACATGCGGGAACCCGGGCCTCATATCTTTGAAAATCAAAGATAAATGTCATCATTGGGCCGGTTTGGAATATTCCCGCATGTCCTTAATAAAACGTGCATGTGCATTTACTAAAATGAAATGATAAGGCCGTTTTACAAAGGAGACTACCTTAGACCAACGGCTCAAGATCCCAGGCGTCATTAAGTTCTACTTACAATATGAATTCAAAGACTAAATGGACATGACACAATGCAAGCAATTAACATTGACTACTCTATTTTGTAAATTTTGAAACAGCTACGCAAATGACCAAACTCCTCGGCGAATCACTTTCTCCTACGAACTCCTTTGAGGTATGATGATACCCCAGTTGAAATTGCTTTGTGGTTAGGGGGTGTTGACCATGGAGTCCAACATCTCCTCATCTGTTTTATCACATATGAGGCTTATTGCTTGATGCCCATATGAAGGATTCTGTTGTACACTCGATTCTACCTCCTTGAAATCCAAAAGGTTATTGTCAATAAGCTTTTGAACTTTGATCTTGAGTATGACACAGTCATCCGTGCTATGCCCTTTTTCTCCCATATGATAGCACATGTCTTAGTCTCTGTTGACACATGATTTTCAATCACCTTTTCTTTTCTTCTTTTTTAAAATTAATAGAAAATCCATAAAAATTCATAAATTTGAAAAAATTAACTTTGGAGACCTTTGCCAAGCCTAGGGAACCAATTTTGACCAAAAAATGATTTTTCATATTTTCAGTATTTTTCGGTATTTTTATTTTCTAAAATTGATAGAAAATCTATAAAAATGAGAAAATTGCAAAATCAACTTTGGAAGCCTTGGCCAAGCTTAGGCAACCATTTTTGAGTAAAAAAATAATTTTTCATATTTTTTGTATTTTTTTAAATATAATTTTTAGAAATTAGGAAAATATTTAATAAATAATAGCATTTGAGGCCACAAAAATACATAAAAATAGTCAATACTTTTCCTTTAAATCCCTTTTCATGTTGGCCATCGCAAATTTAAAAAATCCAATTCGAGGTCGTGTATTCCTTAACGAGCATAATCTCGAATCGGGCCTAAAAAAATTCAATTTGAGTCAATTTATTTTCATTTTTCACTTTTAGGAGTTGTGACATTGTTCTTTAATATTCCAAATTTTCATCTTTGCCCAATTATACCCAGAATGACTCAATTTTACAAACAGGGCTTTAATTAAATTTTGCATTATTTTCAATAGCAAGAAATGAGCTTAAATTCAACATGCGATAGGTGTGTCGAAAATTATGAGGAGATTTGGACTTAAAGAAATATTTCTCCAGGGACTGAATTACAAATACTTAAAATCTCATGGACTAGAGTGCAAATACCTAATACTTGAGGGATTATTTTGTAAATAATGAAGAAGAGTTAGTGGAGAAATTAGAATGGGAGATAGAGTTAATGGAAAAATTAGAATGGGAGATAGATGAGTGGTTTATAAAAGGAGGAAGAAGTGAGCTTGAGAGGAAAAAAAATTTTGGAGAGAAAATTTTGGATGTTTGAGAGAGTTTTGGGAGATTGAAGAAAAACTGGAGAAAAAAAATTCTTTTGGAGAGATTTCAAGAGAAAAAAATTTTGAGAGAGAAAAATTCGCCGCCGTGGAACAAGCCTTGGCGACGCGACGGATTCATCTCCAACGAGCTCTAGGCGCATCAGCATGTGCAATTATCTGGTAACTCAATTTTTCGTGTTTAGATGACGAAATCTCGAAAATAAATGTACTGAACATTCGTAGATGACTTCGAGATCTTCGATTTGATATATTATGGCACGAAAATTGACGTCGTTTGCTATGTCAAAAGGGTCCCGAAATTGAAAGCAGAAATCTGGAAATATGGTGATCAGAACCTGAGATGGAATTTTTCTGATCTGACCTTTCACGCTAAATGATTTTCCATGGGTTATTCTAGACTTTGTTTCATAAAAACCTCTTCATGACATTTGTTCATAAGATCTTAATGCATAACATATAAAAAATACAAAAATATTCATGCACGTTTCGTATTTTTAATGCATTTAATGAAATCATGCAATTCTGTTGGCGCCTTGAGTCTGAGTGTTTTTCTGTGCGTGGTCATATTGATTTGTAGTTATCTTATGTTTAGAGTCTTCTTTTGAAACTTCACAAAAAATGAAAGTTGTTCATTGGGGTCTTGTTTAGTAGACTGGAAAGTTTGGTGCATTAATTTTGAGATTTGAGTGTCCATTTAAGCTTAATCCTGAAATATGTCTGTTTTGTGAAATTTGTTTGTTTGCTGCTGAGCTCTCATGAAAGACCATTTTCTACACGAAAATGAGTGTCTCTTCAATAAGAATGTAAAACATGAAAGTTGTCAAAGACACATTTTCCCATCCACATAAAAAATCTCAGAATTTTTACATACATTTCATTATTTCTTTTGTATTTTATGGTTACTATTTTCTCCCTAAGAATGTTCATGGACAGTATGATTTAATTCGTATTTTTTGTGTTAATGCATTGGAAAATGTAAAAAATGGTCTCAATGAAGTTTAATCAGCACGTGTTAAACTCTCTTTGAGTTTTTGAATTGTCTTAACTCATTGGTGATTGTGCATGTCCGATTGGATAAGTTCATTATTTTCATTTGGCTTTCGGCCCGATGCTTTGAAGACTGGAGGATGACCGATGTCCATTCCGGTCCGTTTTGTTGTACTCTCGACCCACGAGGCTTGGCGACGGGTGTTTGACCGATGTCCATTCCGGTCCATTTTTGTTGTATTCCCGATCATGTCTCGGGTTTTATTTAATTGGTCTGTAATTATTCACCCGACGAGTTGCGGGTTTTATTTTCACTGTCCTTAGGGTAGTTTTACTTTACCTGCTCTCTCTTCACATCTTCATTTGCTTTGGGTGATTTTGCATTTTTTTATAATACATCCAAAATACAAAAAAAAATGTAGAAAATCCAAAAAACCAAAAAAAAATGGAAAATCTGAAAATACAAAAAATGCCATTCATGTGCATCTCATGTAGTATGTCTCATGTATGTTTGTTATGTTATCCGTATGTTCATATAGACATATCGTATTTGTTTGTTCTCGTATGCACGTCACGTACACGACGTTTGCAAATCCACATTTGTCTGTTATGATATGTTATTAACCCATGCATATTCATTCAGAAAAATCAAAAATTTCAAAATGAGGGTTTTATCCCCTCTTTTTCAAAAATGAGGGTTTTATCCCATCTTTTCAAAATGACGACTTTGCCCTTTATGGGCAAAATCGAAATGTACGTATTTACATACACATATCACTATGCATGTCACATATATATGTCACGTATTTGTATGGTGTATGTATGCATGTTACATATCGTATTCGTGCGTCTTCATACGCATGTCACATACGTATTCGTATTCGTCTATCCCCGCATGCATGTTGTATTCATACGCATGTCACGTATGCATATCATTCGCATGTCCACGTACGTATGTCCTTCGCATGTAACGCACGTATATGTATTCGTCTATCTCGTATGCATATCGTATTCATACACATGTCACGTACGTATGTCGTTCGCATGTCATGTACGTATGTCATTCGCACGTCACGCACGTATTCGTATTCGCATATCTACGTATTCGTATATCATATTCGTATGTCCGTATTTGTGTGTCGTATTTTTATGTCAACGTTTGCGTTCATACCCTTTATGCATTTCATTTTAAAGTGAAAACATAAAAAGAACACCTTACCAGGGTCTTAGGAATAAATCAAGTGAGAGTTGCCAAAATAGGATATCCATGGAATTAAGGTACCGAAAGGGCATTAGTTTTAATTAACTAGTGTAACCAAGTCCCCGAACTCATAATCTCTGATTTGCAGGAGTAATTTAGTTCTCCCGCTAGGTTACTTAGGTTTCTAATCAACCTACCAAAAATGATTAGTGGCGACTCCAAATTCTAAAATCATGTGAAAAAAAATCAAAGTTGCGATTTGGTAGAGCTTGGGAGAGCTCGAACTAGGTTAGTTAATTTAATTAATTAATCTGGTAATCCATTAACCTAAAAATGAATTTTAGGTCGCAACAGTCTCGTCATAGCTAGAGAAATTTTTCGGAGGATTCTTCCTTGGCGGCTCCTTCGCAGCTAACCTATTTTCCAATAATATTGGAAGCAGTTCTGAGTAAGGATCTGGGAGTTGAGTGAATTGCTTTGGCGGGTGTTTCTTCTCTCAGTTAGGTTTTCGAGATCTCTCCACCTTAGGCCCATATTGCCCCTGATGAGGAGTGGAAAAATGTAATTGGTATCCTGACTTGTTCTTGGGAATTTGATTCATAGCCGACACTTCTTGATACATGAGCTTTGCTTCTTCAGACGGTCCTTTGCTGACTTGAAGGTATTCTCTATAGTTCTTCTTATTTCTAGACCTGTCATTTCGCATAGCCCATTCTACTCTTTCACCAACGTCTACCAAATGCGAATATGTTTGACAACCAGATATATGCAGCCTATCAAAGAATTTATATGGAAGGGCTACTAGAAAGTGCCCTATCAACTCATCCTCATCCAACGGGGTTGAACTTGAGCCGCTTTCGCTTTCCATCTTTGTGCGAATGATCTAAAACTTTCGTTCCTCCTCATTTCTACATGTTTTAAATCCATTCTGGTGGGAACAGTCTTCATATTGTATCTATATTGTTGTAGAAATTGGTCAGCAAGATCATCCAAATCATCGATGCATCTGATATCAAGCGCCACAAACCACGATAGCGCAGGACCAATCAAGGTATATCGAAAATTCTAGATCAAAAGTAAATCATCATTAACATATTTAGTCATCTTTTGGAAAAAGTGATTGATATGAGTCTTCGGACATCCGATGCCATCGTACTTCTTGGTAAACTCTGGTCTTTGAAAAACGTCAGGGATTTTCTCTACGAGGCAAGGAGATAATATGTTGTCCTTTTGGGGAATAGCTAGATGAATTTCAGCCTTGGCTAAATTCGCACAGTTTCCTCCTTCCATTAAGCAGTTCGATTCTTTCATCAAGGTGGAGCGTGGGACCAGAAGGATTTCTTCTGTCACTTCATCTTCTTTGGTATTAATAACCAGTGATCCAGTGGGTGTGATTGCAGGGCTTTCCATAGTAGATGACGGAGCGAGAGCTTTATCTCCTGTTGAAAGTTTTGAGAGCATGGTAAGAATCTGGGTCACTTGATTTTCTAGCTTAGTAAGGCGTGCATTCGTATCATTATCTTCCATGTGTGCTCCTGAGTGGGTTGTGAAATTTTCCTCCGTCATCGTTATTACTTGATTTTTTTTAGATGAAATAAATACATTAGAATAGAAAAACAGAAAAGAAAGCATAAATCCTTTCAATTTTATGCCCTCTTATGATTAATGCAGATAAGAATCTTTACGCGAGTCTTAACCTTGCGTGGAAAGCTCTTATCAATATTTTTCATAAGAAAACATACCATTGAAAGGAATGTAATCCATGATAACTGCTTTTGATAAAATTTCAAAGAAAATTAATAGAGTGGTAAAAAAATAAATGTAAAGTGCAATTTCAATGTGTCCTAAATTCAATAAACTATAGGACGTCCAAATTAAAGCCGTTTACCAGAAACAGGAACAATTCGAGTGTCCTATATTTTCTTGAAGTTAGGAAGCATGAACGACTTTGACTAGTTATCATGGATTACATAGAGAAGTTAGTCATGCAAAATGCGATGATACGTGCATGAGCCATTCAATTTCATATCTCCTTTTGGTGAAATAAGGATTAAACACTCTTATTTGACCGAAGGAGGTCCAATAAATAGTTTTAAACCAGATTTCTTTTAAAAGGAATTATGCAATTTATTGGGATCATTCAAGTGATTGGAATGAAAGCCACTATCACACCCACTTACTAAAATCTCTAATGTAGTCAAATAGTATAGATACATCTCAAAAGATTCCTAGTACATCAAATCTAATGGGATGAGGTAGAAATGATTCTCACATGAGAAATTTCGGAATACAAAGTTCAGAAATGAAATCTATGATAAGTGGGTGTAATAAACTCTAAGGATGCCCCAAATTAGATCGTAAATTGTCTGGTTGAAATCGAGTCTCTTTGAGCTAGCATATGTATCCATCCATCTTGGAGTTCTCTCCTACAAGCGAACCGATATGCTCCAAATGTCTTCATGTTTATGTCGTGGCATGGGATGCTCCTTTGCCCCGTTATAGTCATCTCAAGGACTACAACCTGATTTGGGAAAATCATCCTTCTATCCTAAAAAAATAGCTTTCAAACCAATCATTTAAATGACGATATTCTTATGAGATGAAGTATGATATGCATGGTATTCAGAATTTAAAGCGTATGGAAATGAATTACTAGTCAAAGATAAGAGAGCCTTACCAACCATACTCCAAGAAAGATTTTGTATTTGGTTTTAGGTATACCAACCGTCCACAAACATACGCATGAGACAAGTAAGGGTTGGACTCTAAAATCAAACGCGTAGATATGGAACCTATGGCCAAGGCTCCCACAATCCAAATGAAGCAGATTGCCCCCCAAGAGCACCCGCCCAAGAGGGTTAGAGGTCGCCAATCAGGATAGTGAGGGGAACGAATATGAGAGTCTCAAGTGCCATCAAACACAAGATCCTTTCGTACCCTTTCCCTATCTAAGGTAATCCTAAGGGGTGGTTGTAGTCTAGGTTTGACCGCAGGTGTGTGCGAAGTGTCGTGATCGCCGGATATGCAAGACATGCACAGCAATTTATATCAAAGCACCACTTCTATAATCACATTCATAATCATACATTCCCAAACTCTAACCTGCAAAAAACAAGGTCATCAATCACTCCACACCTTATTTCTCCCATCTGCAAAAATATTTAACACAATAGTTAGTGGACTTACCTCGCCTTCAAGAGCGCCTGCAGGAAAACACGTTAGAAAACACTCAACTTTTTAATCGGCTTAAGTCCTCTAATGGGTTATAACCAACTCCCCAGTGGAGTCTCCAGTCTGTCGCGACCCTCCCGAAGGAATGAGGGCTAATGGTATTGCTAGGCCCATTTCGAGATCTGATGGGCTTTGCTCGGGCCCTCTCAGGCCCATACCAAATCGCATCAGGAAAACTTTAAAATCGAAGGCAACCTTAGTGTGATCGAGTGACATGTGTTCAGTGTGCATGCCATCGGAGTCGCCACCGGTCAGTCTTTGGAGGGTATGACTGGAAACCCTATCGAGTGATTGGGAGGGATCGTTCGATTATGCGAAAACCAGAGATTTGAGTTCGGGAACTTAGTTACGTCAATATTACTATCGACGCCTTTTCGGTACCTAAATTGAGTGATTTCCTAATCTAGAGAATTCATGCATGCGAGATTGGGTAAGGTAGGTTCTGGGAGTCTAAGGGGTTCATGCAAATATGAGTATCTATCCTATCAATCACAATCATCAAAATAGAAGCGCGATCAAGAAATCAATTTAGAAAGAAATCACCTCAAAACCAGTTAGTCCAAGGAAAGCGAAGTCCTAGAAGACTAGATAACACACCAATTAGGCTCGAGGGCGCTTTGGGAAGCTTTATAATGATTTGGGTCAGATTGACCAAAGAGGCGAAATGGTCATTTTGCAAGGCTTAGGAAGTCCAAAAATGTGAAATTAGGTCAAACCAGTTGAATGTGGTTTTTCCCTAATTTTCACAACTTTTGGGAATTTTCCTATTTTTTGAAACATTTTCTATATTTTCTAGGATTTTGATTTTTGATTTTCTAGATTTTTCTTATTTTTTCTAAAATTTTCATATTTCTTTTTAACAATTTTTTAAGTTTTTCTAAAATTTCTATTATTTTTTTATGATTTTTTATTTTTTATTTATTTTCCTATAATTTTCGAATTTTCTAAATTTTTATAAGATTTTCAGAATTTTTTTATTTTTGTATTTTTTATTCTATTTTTGTATTTTTATTTGACTGTTTATTTATTTATTTGTTTATTATTTGTTTATTATTTATTTTTTTTATTATTTTCTAATTTGTCGGACCGGGTCGGGTCAACCTGGCCCAATGACCCGAACCCAAAGCTAAAACCCTAAACCTGAAACGACGCCGTTTGGATTTTATTAGTTTTTCTAATTTGTTTTTAATTTTTTTTAATTTTTTAATATTTATTTTCTGGATTTTCTATTTTTTTTATTTCTTTTTATTATTTATTATTTATTATTTATTATTTATTATTATTTTCTAATTTTTCGGACCGGGTCGGGTCGACCCGGCCCAATGACCCGAAGGCCCAACCCAAGCTAACCCGGTTTTAATACGACGTCACTTCAAATTTTATCAATTTTCTCATTTTTTAATTTTTAATTTTTAGATTTTTATTATACATTTTTATTTTCCAGCCTAACCTCGATCTGACGGCCACACACTCGCCACGTGTCTCTATCTGGACCAGTCTTCTCTTACAAGATCGACGACTCAGATTAACTTCTAAGGCTTCATCTCAGCCGTCCATTACTAATGACAATATCTACGGCTTAGATCAAAACCCTAGACTCCATCCTGACCATCCATTTCCAAACTAAACTCATGGTGAGGATATACTCTAAAACTTAATCCTCACCGTTCATCTCTATCATTTTCTAGGAATATAATAAGCTATTTATTTCTCGAAAAATCTCAGCTTCTGACACGTGGTTCAACTTCAACCGTTGGATCAAGTTTGTTAATTCGTTTATTTTGTTATAACAACTGAGCTGACGTCAGCGTTGACCAGGTCAACCGTTGACCTGGTCAACCTTTAGACGGAGAAGACGACTCGCGAATCTCCGATCGCCGGTGAGTGGCTGGAGCTTCATCGGAAGGCCTAAATCGCACTAAAACCTTGCCAAGAATCCCTTATCTTTCAATCCATACCGAATCTACGCCTCAAACCATGTGATGTACCTCATATTTGACGCGAGAAACCATCGAACAACCCCCTATCTAACTTCACCCGAGACTAGTTTTCTGGCGAACCGGAATAATCAAACTCCGACATTCAAGCTCTACTCTACTCAACCAGGAAGTACGGCAGGGGATCGGAAATACTTTCCTTGAAGTTGCTGTGCATCGAATTCCGATGGAAGACGCTCGCGAGCTCGCAGCAGAAATTCCAGCTCGGGTGGCCAATCATGGCGATTTATGCGAAATCAATGCAAAAAGACGAGTGGGAGAGTCGTAGAGTCTACTATATGTGCGATTCGATCAAGAAATTCGAAGCAAGGGCGTTACATCAAGAAGTTGCCATGAAAGCTAAGCCTCCAGCTCTAAAATGGTGATTACGTTTATACACAATCTAACCTCGATCCAAAGAGTTGCAAACGGTCCTTAGACCTTTGCGAAGCTTGAGGATATATTTTCAAGCTCTGTAGACGCTTGGATATTGCCGACGAAGCTTGAGGTGACCTCGGCTAGACTCCTCCGGCAGACCTCCCAGAATCCCAATCGTAGTCTCTTTCCTCTTCTCTCTCTTGCACTCTCTCTCTCTCTCTCTCTGATGCCTCTCTGTGTGTGCGTATGTGTGCGTGTGTATTTCCCCCCGATTTATATGAACTCGGCCCACTTCCTTCTCTATAGGCCACATGTGTAAAAACAGGGAAGAAGGAGGATGGGCCAAGTCGGGTCAAATCGGGTCAGGTCTAGCCCGACCCGGTAGACCCGATTTTACAAAACATTACAAAATTGGCTGCCCAAATTTCAAAATTTGGGAAATTGGACCCTCGAATTGGACTCTGGGACATCATTTCTGTCTAAAAACCAATTTTCCCCAAATTTTGTGAGTTATTTATATTAAAACCCTAATTTTCAAGTTTGAGCCAAAATCCATTTCGTAAAATTCAAATCCTTTCCGGCTTTTTCTGTAAAAATTAACCCCACCAATGCATTAAAAAGGCAAAAAACTAGGGGGTGACGGGCTTTGATTTTTAATTCAGTCCCTAGAAAAATTTTAATTGCATTTTAAGCATTTTTAAGGACTAAATTAAAAAACCGAAAATTGCAATTTGGTCCTTTTTGCGAAATTGGGCAATTCTCAAGAAATTTTGGGCTGAATTGTAATTTTTAAAAATAGAGGGGGATGACACGACTCCAAAAATGTAAAAATTGAAAATTACAGAATTAAAATGAAATTTCTAGAATGTTTTCAATTAATTTGAAAATGTGATTTTCAAAGAAAACCCCATTTCCAGATTAATTTTTTTCAAACTTTATTTGGTCAAAATGAAGAGAAAAATAAGGTAAAAATATTGACTATTTTTATGTATTTTTGTGGCCATGAATACTATTTTTTATTAATTTATTTTTGTATTTTTCTATTTTCTGAGAAATATTAAAAAAATGCAAAAAATAAGGAAAATTATTTTTTGTTCAAAATTGGCTCCTTAGGCTAGGCTAGGGCTTCCAAAGTTGATTTTGTAATTTTCTGATTTTTTATTGATTTTTTAATGAATTTTTGTAAATAAAATGTAAAAAATACCAAAAATATGAAAAATTATTTTTCGCTCAAAATTGAATCCCTAGGTCAGACCAAGGTCCCCAAAGTTGATTTTTCAATTTTCTAAATTTTTATGGATTTTTGAAAAATTTTCTAAAAATCAAATTGGCCAAAAATTAAGTATTAACAGCACATGAATAAAATGAGCCACTAGCTGCCTTGAACATTTCCATGAAAATAGACGATCAACTCGAGTTCTTCATAATATGTGAACACCCCTTTTCGAATGTTAGAAATGTTCAAGCGATTAAAGAATGAGGGATATGATCTCATATCACACCAAAAAAATCCTTTGAAGAATAAGGATGCGGAAATATCCAATTTTTCCACCAAAAACCCTAATCTAGCTTCGTCGAAGAGGTGGCCACGCTTGTTAGTCATTGCCATAGGAGTGGCCTAGCATGGCAGAGGTGCGGCTTGGTAGTGGAGGCAGCCTAACTTGGAGGAGAGGCAGTGGTTGTGAGAAAAATCTAATTCTCCTTATGTTTGTTGTCTTTAAAAATCATATCATATTTTATCCCACCTACTAGAATAGTTTTATCCAAGTTATATCCCTTTTATCCTATATTGGACGGCTACCAGATAGAAGATAGGATAAAACATATCATAACATGGATTATATCCTGACGACCAAATACATCCCAAGAGATTCATATTAATGATAAAATATACAATTTGAGCCACTATTGCTAATTTAGAGCGAGCCTGTCATCACTCCACCATAGTATGAGTTGGAGTGGAATTATGATTTTCCTATAACATGGCATAAGCAGCATAATCGAACCTATACTGCGAAGAAGTGCTAGGCGAATTCACACCATATATACCAAATCACATTGGAGTAAATAATAGGGGTGTGTTTGGTTCAGTTTCCCAAAACCCCTTGGCAAAAATGTGGCAACAATTCCCAAGTGGTTTTGGAATGAAAGTTGGCATTGGAGACGCTGAAAACTCAATATTCTGGTAGGGATCAACATTAAGTTTTCAACATTTGACCAAATGCCAAGTTATGAATTTTTTTTCTTCAAAAACTATCCACTTATTTTGTCAAATTCTAATTTTGCCCGTCATTTTTTTGCAACATTATTTTTTTCTAATAAAAAATCAAACCCTAAAATTAAGGCTATACGCGACCGTCGATAGAGGCTACTAGGGGCTTTGCAGCCCAAGCGCCCATCGTCAAGGGTTGTTGACCCTAAATAACAACTACTTGAGTCATGCAACCCTCGCTGGGGTCACACGACTAGGGGTGAACAAGAAAACCATGATCCAACCAAACCGAACCGGACCATACCCAACCGACTAATTTTGGATTATAACCGACGAGTACGGTTCGGTTTTCGGTTCCAATTTTCCAAAACCGGTGGGTATTGATTCGGCTCTCGGTTTCGGGTAGGAATCATCCAATCGGCCCAACCGAATCGGTTTTTATATAATATAAATGGGCCAATTATTTTAATGAAACAATCTCTTAAATGCTTAACCCATCCGTCCCAAATAAAGCGCCTAGACCCGCAAAATGAAAAAAGACCCTACCTTAATCCAACTCTCTTCGCACTCAATCGTTTTTGTTGTACAATTCAATTGCACATTTCTTTTTTTTTCTAGTGCAATGGGCAAATTGTCACTTAGCAGGTGCCCTTGGATTGCTGAGAATTTTGATTTACAAGGTAAAAAAAGGAAATAAAAGTTCTAAGTCTACCGTTATATAGCTTTATTGAGTCTTATTTGTGAGATTAGTATTCAACTTAATTTTTTCATGAAACGAGCGAGTGACGTTAGGACCGTAACCATGATTCAACCGAGAACCGAACCGGTGGTTCGGTTCTCAGGTGGATTCATGGAACAAACAGTTGGTTCACGGTTCGTATTTTGTAGAACAGATCCCTAATGGATAGTTCTCGGTTCTAGGATAGAACCATCTATCTTACGAACCAATCACCCCTATACACAACCCAAGCGATGGCCATTGATGTCAAATTTAGCTCGCCAATAGCCTGAGTCTAGGGTTTGATTTTCTTTTTTTTATTTAAAAATAATATAGAATAGCCCCTTTCCAAAATTTTTTTTACCAAACACTTGTTAGCACAAAATTACATTTCAATGTATTTTTTACTTAATGTCATTTGCTTTTCCTTAAAATTCTTTGGACTAAACGTACAAATTTCATTTTCAAATGCGAACCAAAAGCAACCTAGGTCAATTTCTAGAATGGTGCACGAATAAATTTTAACCAAACGAAGAATTATCGTTCGAAAAAAAGTAAAACATATTCATAAAGAGGTACGACTAACTTACTCGGGAATTGTAAATACTCGGATCGGCTAAAAAGCCCGTCGGAGCTTGGTTTTGCCCAATCCATCAGCCACGGCACACGTGGCAAGCGACAACACCCCCCACTCCCCAACGGAGGAACTTTTAGCAGGTGTCGACCCAACGAACCCAGCGCTCCCTGTGCAATCGAAGGCACTGCATTGCCAAAGCCAAACCACCATATTTGGAAGATAACTCAGTGAGATAAATCGTAGTAAATAGAGTCTCAAGAACTCTTGAACTGAGAAGATCGAAAGCCGAGAAGGGTATCTTCCTCTTTTCTTGGAATTGCTGATGGAACTGTGTTAGCTTGCTGCTACAAGCAAGAAGAGAGAGAAAATGAAGGGTCCGGTACTTAACAGACCTTTAATTTCGGGAGTGAAGCTTCCCTTGTTAGTTGGCGTGGACTCGTTGCCGTGCGCTGCGACGTCGCCCGCAGTTCAAACCTCGTATTGTCGTGAGTTTTCCCTCTTTTCTCGTACCTTGTCTTTCTTTTGTCGTCGGTCGTTTTTGGTGTCTGCGAAATGTTATGGGAACATAACTGCGGGTGCGAAAAGTTAATTTTGGGATGCAATCCATTCTTCGTTGGACGGCTGAATTCGGGTCTAGTTTTTGTTGGAGAAGGAAGACTTTGATTTGAGAGATTCTTAGTTTCATTCTTACCCTTTTCTAGTCAAGCTCTTGTAGCGAGTCGTGCGCGAAGTTTTGGTATCTTTGTCCTTATGATTTGTGTTGTCCGATGCATATGGGGCTTATCGCTGATGAGATGATTGATCTTTGCCCTTTTCTGGTTAAGATTTTAAGCCGATTTAAGTGAATTGGGTGTGCAATCTACTAGATTTCTCCCTTTCTGCCATATGAGCCCCTTCAAAATGTTGCAATTTGTTCCAACCAAACTTTTCAGCTTGTACAATCACCGGGTTTTATCAAAGCCAATGTTTCTAGAAACTATTTTGTTTCAATATTTCCTCGAACTGCGAAGATTTTGCTATATAATGAACGATATAAGAATTACAAGAAAGATACGGATGAGTAAGTATGAAAGACAATGCAACATTGATGTGGAAAAGATGATGGCAGCTTCTTTAGTATATGCAATTTTATGACATCTTCTTCATATTCTGAACCCTAAAAACTGTATGATTCTTCTCCTTCAAAGTGCTGAACGACCAGAATAACGTTGTACTGAAAATTTTTAAGCTTTCCGAAAACTAGCTTCATGGATATTACAACTGAGGTTGAAAGGTACTCCTCGTAAGCCAAAAAGAGTTGCAAAAGATTTTGCTACTTTTCCATGTAAGGAGACAAATACAAGCATGATCCTTGGTACAATTGTTTCTGGAGATGCTATACTTTTCCTATGTTGGAGTAATTAAATATTAAATCACGCTTTCATCCAACAGCTTAAGCTTTTGGAACAGTTGGCAGTGGTCCCACAAAATCTCACATCCTAATTGTTTTGGACTTTGGGCTGCACTAATTTTGACAGATTAGCGTGAGTTTTCTTTCAGGCTGAATGCACAATAGGTTGGTTGGCATAGTGAAAATCAGGCTACACTGACTAACCTTATCTTTCTCTTATTTTAGCTAGATGGAGAGGATTGTCAAGAAGGAAACAAACATGCAGCACATTCCAAGCGCAAGCATTTAATGTAAGTATTGGATCGGGGGAATACGAAGGTAGGGATGAGAATGAAAATAAAAATGCCTTGGGAGAGAATCCACCTGGAAGCAGTTCATCAACAATGTGAGTACTATCTGATTGATTAACAGCTCATCCCTTTATCTGATTTGTATTCTTGGAATCTTGTTTCATTCAATATATCTCTTTCATGATGATGATGATGGCTTATGATTTTGATTCTAAGAATGTGTTAGATACGTTGCCTTTAGATCACAGTAATAATGAGTGGATGCTTGATATATGAATCCAAAGCAGCTATTGCAATGTAATGATCCACAAAGTTTTAGCTTCACTGGATAGGCATATTTGACAATCCTAATTTGTGCCTTCAGTATCTTGTTTGTTTGTCAAGACAAAGGGAAAGAGAAATCATCATTAATGAGAATTGAGGTGGAAGTTCTACTAAAAATGCAAAACTAGATATGCTATCTGAATGAGTTGAGTTCGAGTGCTTTTAGAGAGATTATTAGCTAATCATCACGATCTTTCAAGATCTATAGAAAGATGCATCGTCCTTCCACCCTTGCTATCTTTCAACATTTGAACTCTGGCTCTTAGATTTAATGTAGGATTCGTACAGAATCTCTGTATATTGTAACCTCTTTCTATTGATATTTGATATGTTCAGCAAAAAAGAAAACAAGAAGCTTTTAGAAAGTATGCTTGGTATGTGTCAATAAAAATTGTAGCTTTTGGCCTATACTGTCTCTTCTACAAAAGTCCTGTCATGTATACATTGTAATAAACTTTGTTTGGCAAGGCAATAGGTAATGCTGTGACTAAATCTCTATAATTCCTTTAGTCTCTTAAACTGCGTGCTTCAAAATTTCAGCCAAAAAATGTGCATGGTTTCACTGCACTTCTCTCTCCGTCATCATTTGAATTGTGAGGTTAGGAATCTGTGGACTTAATTAATGAGTGTTTATTTTTGTGATTTGCAGCAAGAAGATCCCTAGCCAAATTCCTTATCCTCTCTCTGTTGCTTTGGTTCTCTTTGGATGCGCTTTGGTATTTTCATTGATTGTGTTTGTCAAAGGCGGACCTTCATCGCTATTAGCTGCTATCGCAAAGTCAGGCTTCACAGCTGCCTTCACATTGATCTTTGTTTCTGAAATTGGGGATAAGGTAGTTAATCATGGACAGACTGATACTTTTCACAAAGCATTGATATGAGAGATTCTCATCTCTCTGCTTATTAATTGTCTCATGTCAATTTAATTTCTTTTGCTTTGCAACATCTTGCTTTCTTAGTTTAATTTCACTAATACTTCAGAAGAGTATAACATATAGGCTGTGGCTGGATATACAAATGCCTGTTTGGACTTTTGTCAACTTTGGGAGGTAGGTGACTGCCCACTAAAGTGCTATTGACTACTAAACCCAGCTCTTCCTATGTGACTGATGGGCCTGTAAAGAGTAAAAAATTGGCATTGAATCATAAGAAACCAACGAAACTGAGACCAGTTTGTTGTCTAGTAATATGGCTAATAAAGAATGATGCAATATAGGCTTTACACCTATGCATCACGCTCAAGTAGTTTGAACGTAATTTACTCATGACTTAAGTATAATATTAATCTTACTGCATGTTGACATTCAATAACTATCCTCCCTTGATGTTGGTCTAGGTTTGGTTCTCTTTAACCATTGATGGGCTGATGTAATAAGAGCCTGTGTATCTGTTGTCATTGCTCAGATCCTAGAAATGCCAGAGCGCAATGTCCCTTCACTTCACTCCATGATATCTCCTTTTCTGCATTAAAAAACGAAAGTTGCCTGGGGCTCCTGTTGAAGTCAATTGCATGGTTTCTCGAGTTTTTTTATATATTTGGAGCTCTTCTATGTCTCAGTAGACTCTGATTTATCAGTTAACATATCTCTGCTGCCAGAAATTCAAATATTTTCATTGGAAATTAGGACTTTCTTGTTCATTTGTGTTCTCAATTTTGCTAGTAACACCTGCTTCTTTATTTTACATTCGGCATATGATATGACCTCTTTATTCTGTTGACTTCATTTGATGAGAAGAGTTAATGCTTGCTTAACAGCGGATATTGTTTAAAATATGTATTAACTCAAGCTATGGTTGTTCTTGTTGCCCAGACATTCTTCATTGCTGCACTATTAGCCATGCAATACAGAAAGGGCCTGGTAATCTCTCTCTCTCTCTCTCTCTCTTGCACGCGCGCCCGTGGGGGATGTAAGAACTTGATTTAGCATGAATAAGTATCTAGTATTGTTATTGAAGGGGAGCCTTGGCGCATCTGGTTAAGGTGTTGCCGTGTGACCTGGAGGTCACGGGTTCGAGCCTTGGACGCAACCTCTTGCAAATGCAGGGTAAGGCTTGCCTCCTTTCACCTTTGTAGTGGGGCCCTTCCCCGGACCCCGTCCTCGCGGGGATGCTATCGTGCACCCGGCTGGCCTTTTTTTTTTTTTTAAGTATCTAGTATTGTTATTGAACAGTAGATTTGAGCTGAAAATGTCTCCTTGTGAAGGAAATATCATCTGGGGTTCACCAATAATTTACACCTGTCAGAGAATTTCCTTTTTTCTGCTTGATAATACTAGAGAATTTACTCTTCATGTGAACTAGTATCAAATGCTTTGACAGGTTTCTTCTCATGATGGGCGATAAATTGTAGCACTGAAAACTAAGTGCTGTTATTTTACGGGCTTGTTTACATTCTTACTGATTTTAGAGCATGGAGAATATTCACAGATCAAACGATGCATGAAGGGATGCTGTTTCTCAGTTATCTGTTTAACTGATGTATCCAAGTGCTGGAATGGACAGCCTGTAGTATAATATCTAAAAACTACATGTTCTTATGCTCTTTAAAATATTTGAACAGGTTCTTTTAGGATCAATGGGTGCTCTTTCATTAATGACAATCCTGTCTGTTGTGATTGGAAAGATATTTCAGTCTGTGCCTGCTCAGTTCCAGACCAGTAAGTTATCCTGTTCCTTCGTGTTTCCCGTTGGTTTGTCCATGAACTTTGAAGTTTAGAGAAAACTCTCAGAATGCGCTTGAAGTATAATTTTATAGGTTGCAACTTAGTTCAACATTAGATACATGTCACCCACCATCTGGTGGCCCAGTTGGTTTGCGCTCAGTTCCTTTCACGAGAGGTTCTGGGTTCAAAACTTCTCGGCGCCAGGTGACTTAATTGAGGGCCCGTGGTTGTGGGGTCTGCGGGTCCTCCCGAGGACTAGTCGTGCTTCACCGCTGGTTTGAGCACAAGCTCGCCGGCCGCGCGGACACCTCGGTTATCAAAAAAAAAAAAAAAAAAAAAACATTAGATACATGTCTTCAACAGCAGTTTTTATGTATATCTCTGCCACATCATTCGAAAAATATGAGAAATTTGAGTTAGCTCAGCAGATTGAGCTTTGACTAGTGGTAAAATATTTTCATACCTCCTGTGCTGAAGTGGCCCTAATAGTTTGTTTTGGTCAACTGGAGTCCATGTATCGCCCATTAGTTGAAAACAGTCGTTAGTGAGGATGGATGACATGACATTCCCTGTCCGATGAGACATTTATATCTTCCCTCAAGCACTAAACTTTCTGGAGGATATTATATCCTCTGTACTATGATAAATTTAGACTTGTGCTGTAAACAATGTCATTAGTTAAATAGTAGCATACAAAAGCAGAATTCTCTTGGAAATAGAGTTTTGTTTGCCTGTGGTTGAGTGTATGGATCTTCCTCATCGACTACGTGGGTGCAAATTGACATAGTTGCCTGTCACGTTTTTAGCACTCAAGGCGGGGTCATGGCATGTCTGCATTACCTTCTGATATTTCTCATTAGCTACCGACATCTTTGACATTGTTGACTCCCAAGATCCCAAACACGCATTCTGTGAGTCTTGCTTTTGGACTTGTAGAAATTATGCTATTGACATATGAACTTGCAAATTTAAATCAAGAGTGAGAACTCACCAGAAAGCTGTTCTGCTACTCTTTAATCCCCTGACAGTTAGCCACTCTCTGGCTGGGATTGAAGAGCTCTGGAAGAGCTTGTGCTACAATGCCTTTATTCATTTTTAAACCGGCAAAGAAAGAAATGGAAAAAGGAGCAAAATAAAAGGAAAGAAAGAGGGAGGGAAAGATAAAGGTTATGTTTCCTTCGTATGTTCTGCTTCATGGGCTTCTCACACCCACCCGTATATACTAAAAGGAGGCTTTTGGTGCAGTTCAATTTCTTGACATGCTCTAATTAAAGCACGAAGATTTTTCTTCTGCTTAAGTGCGGTAAAAATCACTTGTCAAGTGAAAGGTACTTGTACATATGAAATTTTAGCCACATGCTGATGCTGATAGCTTCTCATTACTTCAAGTCTGAATTTTGTGTCTGTCCATCACAGACTAAAGTAGGATTGAGATACCAAATGAGGGGAATACTAAGGTACACAACTTCGCTAGCGATCCATGATTAGGAATGCTCATTTTGTTTTGGGGTTCATTAGAGATTTGGAACATGAAAAATCAACATTCCCGACTTAGCATTGTGAGTGATAATACAATATTGAAGGCTTATGTGCTCAGCAGTATTTTGTCGTAAAAATCATCTGTCTGAACTTCACTTGCATCAACTTGGATGCGCATAACTTTCAACTATTGAATTTACCAGTTATAGATCTCTGGAACTTGTCTTTCCTTGGCATGGTAGAGAATACATTTGATCCTTCGGCCCTTCTCTTGCAAGATTTTTCATGTCTCTGCTCTATGTGATCATTGAAACAGCCTTACCAATTGGGGAATATGCTGCTGTGACTTTGCTTATATTCTTTGGTCTCAAATCAATAAAAGATGCATGGGATATTCCACCAAATGTAGATAAGAGTGGAGAGAAGAGCAGTCCTGAACTAGGTGAATACGTCGAAGCTGAAGAGCTTGTAAAAGAAAAGGTTGTTTCTTAAATTAGATCTTGCTTCCTTGTGATCCTTTACTGGATATACATTTTCTCACTTAGCTATTTGCTGATCTATTTCTCAGCATGCTTAGGTTTTGGCATTTAAGAAAGTTTGTGGTACCTGATTTGACTCAATATGTTTATTAGGTCTCCAAACGACTTTCGAATCCTCTTGAGGTTGTCTGGAAGTCCTTCAGCCTCGTATTCTTTGCTGTAAGCATCTTTCATTCCTCTATTGGTGCTATATTTTTGCCAGAGTAGAAGATGCAGGATTGATTTGCCCTCACTGCATTCAATGAAATTATTAAATTTGCCACCAGAAAACTTTACACTGCCAGTCAAGATCCTGTCTTGGCTTGTTTTAGTGTTCGACTGCTTTTGGTCATTGACTGTATATGACATCTGTATTTGCCTTGTTCTTTATCAATATCGATTACACACACTGTGGATATCGACATCTTTTCCTCTTTTTGGTACTTGCAATTTTAATGAAATTAATCCATCACACATTGGTACTTTGAATGGTCATTCCTCCAATAAAGATTCCTTCTGACCTTTAAACTGCAACCAGGAATGGGGAGATCGCTCAATGCTCGCAACAATAGCCCTCAGTGCAGCACAGGTTAGTTAGGTGTTAACTTATACTGCCGTGCAATCCCATAGATGTTGGCTGATATATCCTGATAATATCTTCCTCATTGGCCTCCAGTCTCCATGGGGTGTTGCGAGTGGAGCTATTGTTGGACACCTTGTGGCGACATCTATTGCAATTCTCGGCGGTGCAATTCTAGCCAACTACATATCTGAAAAGCTTGTGAGTTTGACAGAAATTCGATTTTGTTGATTTATTCTTTCTCCCTCTCTCACTCAAGACATGCACTCTGTTGAGTGTTAGGGATGTGAATCCTCTATCCTGCACCATACTCCCGTGTGTGTCAACATATTTCTGCTGTTAATGCTTACCCCATTTCACACGCATCAATGGGGGAGAAGTGGTTGAGGGTTACAGCACAAATGGGAGCCCTATGGTTGTAGAGTACCTTCACCAGAATGTGCTATCTTCTTGGTGGCCTGCTATTTGACTACCCTTTCTCTCTTATAGCGCATTCTCAACCTAAACACAGAAGTGTGTAATCCCAATTTCCACTTTGGAAAGGATCAAAGAATTCCACTTAAGTGCTTGTTGCTCTTGCTTGAAAAGCTTCTACTTCATTATGCAGTATGGTTTTGGTACCGACACATCAGGCCTAAGATGTGCATTGTACTTCCTACAGCTAGATGAATAGTGGTCATATTTTGCTCCAACTAAGTGATCTCAATTTTCCACCCGAGTAGCTGTATTTGCTGCACACTATGGAAAGATCCTTGTTCAAAGCAAACTCACTTGTTTTGACTTGTTTTTCTTGTTCGTGTTTTCAAACAGGTTGGCTATTTGGGTGGAGTGATGTTTCTTGTTTTTGCAGTAGCAACATTTTTCGGAGTTTTCTAGAGGTTTTTAGACTGCTGAAAGTGTGAGCTTAGAGCTCATGAGGTGTAAAATTACTTGCGGAGCTTGATTAGAGTGACAAGAACTAAATAGACTGGAAATGAAGGTGCTGAAGATTCACCGTACGCCTCCTTTTCTTTTTCGCCTTTGTTCATGTATATTCACAACTGCAAACAAGTTTGACTTGAAGCAGGTATTTTTCATCATCATGAACAAGATTGCAGTTTCATTCCGATTTTGATTAGTTCAAACACATGGTCCCAAAAAACAAATGCTATATGTCAGAAATCTCTAAGCTGGATCGTAGTTGATGATATTTTGATCTGAGAAACTAATAATAAAAGAGAGTTTGTTCTGCGTATCTCGATATTATCCCTTGACTGCTATGGTTCTTTTCATTCTTTCTCCCATTTCACTGCGACACATGGTGCTACAATGATTGTACCCTTCAAGAACAATGTATGTCGGGCCGGGAGAAGGGCAGAGTGATGTCTTCATTCTTGAGGTCTTGGAAGCAGTTGTCGTGATTTTCCCTGGATACGATAGAAACTCGCAAACAGATCATTGTGATGTTAGTCCGCTACAACCTTAATTAACTTCATTGTGGAGACCAGAAGGAAGAAGAATTGAATATGCTAGGGTTGAGTGGAAGAAGAATTAACCAATTCAATCAGGAGTAACTTAAGGCTATGTTTTTTCCTTGACTAATATCTTATTCACACAATCCAGTTTGATCCAACTTCAGGCTATTCCAGTTGCAGTTTGATTCAACAGGAAAAAATTCATACGTTGCATCAATCTTGCAAAATTTATCTTGACATATCCTCCGGGATCAATGCCACTGCTTACCAATATGCATTGCCATTCTTCCTGAAAATCATAAAAGGCCTGTAGTAGGGAAGGAGCTCATCACTTCTCACAAGTTCATTGGTCCTTTGAGTCATCCTGGCATGGCATTCCTCAAAGAATGGCAATCAGACATTTCGGGTTGCAAGATTCAATGTTAAGATGAAGTTCCATCCAAACTTGGAAATTCCAGTATTAGGACTTCCATTCCTTCAGTAGTTTAATTCCAAGGTGAACCAAACGAGGCATAAAGACGACGGATCAAAAACATTGCCAGCTTTTTAACCAATTTTCAGCCGTTGAGTCAAATTACAAGATAATTTGGGCTTTTTACCAAAATAGATTAAAAATTTAACTTTTTTCGCCCCCCCCTCTCCCTAGTTTGTCATTTCCCCTCCCCTGGCCCCCCCTCTCCCCAGTTTGTCATTTTTTTCAGTCAGACGGGGACCTCTACCTATTTTTTCACCGTCCCCTTTCTCTTTTTTTCATGGTCCCCTCTTCCCTTTCTTTTACGCACGATACGCCTCCTCTTTTCATGCATTTTACGCAAAAAGGCTGCCGAATCAACGAAATAGAGATTTGTCTCAATAGTGAAAAAATTTATCATATAAGAGATAGAGCAGAGATTGAAGAAGTTAGAGTCTGAAGAAGTTCTGAAGAAGGAGAAACAAAGAGAGAAAATAGAGAGAATCGAAACTAGAGTCTGAAGAAGTTCTAAAGAAGGAAAAAGAAAAAACGTATCGAGAGAAATCAAGTGAGAAAAATTTAAGAGGTCATTCGTCCATTTCTGACATGTTTGTATTTACGCTCACTAATTTTGTCAATATTTCCTCGCCATCGATTTAGGTAATATTTCACTTTATGATCTGTTTTATTTCGCCATTTGCATTTTTCGTTTCATTGCATGTAATATTAATTTTTTTGTAGACGGTAGAGAAGTTAGAAGAATCGAAGTATCATTTTCTCCACTCTTAACACACACACGCTTTTTGAGTTAAGGTAATGCCTATATCCTTGTTAGAATATGCTATTTTAGTACTATGCAATAACTGTTGTATTGTGATGTTTTATATGTTGTTTAGTCAGAAAAATGTGTTTTTTTGTGTTTCATATATGTCTATTTTGCATAAAAAAATAGCTTATTTTTTATCTACATATATGTCTATTTTATACTGAGAAATAGGTTAATTTTGTGTTACTCATATATCTATTTTGCATGTCGATATATGTCTTATAAAATATTTTGTGCATATTAAACCCGTATTTCATCATGAAATTTGAAATTATAGAGGGTTAATGGGAAACTCTTATTAGATGTAGACCATATGAACTGGTAATTAGATCGGACAATGTTGATTTTAGTTGCGTAATGTAATGAACATGACAATATAATTAGTTTATAATAATAATAAAAATCCCAAAGAATATAAAATTTCGTAAAAAAATGGAAAAAAATTAAAAATTAATAAGAAAATTCCTAAAATTCTGTCATTTTATTCCCGATTGAAAGCCGAGCGGGTTTTGGCTGGCTCTTTCGATTTATGAGTTGGGTCGAATTGACTCAGTCAGAAAAAAAAACAAAAAAAGGAAAAAAGAAAAATAGGAAATAATAATAATAATAATAATAATAATAATAATAATAATAATAATAATAATAATAATTGTTATTGTTACTGTTATTGAAAACATAAGAAATGAGAGAGGCGCCGTTATTTGGGTCAAATCCTGAACCCGGCCTAATTAATAAAAAATTTAAATTGAAAATTTAGAAAAAAAAATTAACTAGACAATCAGGAAAAAATGAAAAAACATAAAAAAAAATTCTAAAAAATTTGAGAAAATTTCACGACTTTTTGTAAAAAAAAATTTTAGAAGAATGTAAAAAATTAAATTAGGATTTATGTTATTATTTTTCATTCATTCCATTGTAAATGACGATTTTACCCCTAATGAGTAAAGCATCTCAAAAACATTATGTGATACTTATGAAATTTATCGGTTCCATTTGTAGACATGGCACAAAGGAAGTATATTTGGCCTGGACCTGAGAATAATTCACTACTGACAGAGCATGCTGAACATAGATCACAGATCATTTGGAAGGCTAAGGTAAGTAATTAAAATAGTTATCAACCGAACTGTCATTTGTAACAATTATATCATAATAAAATTGTTAGTAACAATTAATGTAACATATCACAGATAGATGATAATGAAGTTATTCAGTGTCAACGAGATGGAGCAATACTACACGAAGTTGAGCTTGATCATCAATTAGAATCATATCTTCGAGCTTCGAGATTTTATGGACTTTAGAAATTGGGATTCTAGAAAGTTTATTACCGTCTGATCATAGCGTTAGTTAAGTGATGAAGGCCCGAGACTCACACCTTCCACATGCGAGAAGGTGAATGCACTATTACCCTACAAGATATTGAGGTTCTTACAAGGCTTCCCATAAATGAAAATGTAGTTACTTGCCCTACTAATAGAAATTGGGGCGATGTTTATGAGGATCTATTAGGCCACCGACCCCCACCGGTTCAATTATGTGGTTCGATGTTGAAGATTACCTGGTTGGGAGGAGTTTTTGAGGAATTACAGACGATGCAAATGAGGATACGATAATACAATATGCGAGAACATTCATTTTACAGTTGGCTGAAGGCTCCATATTTTCTGATAAATCGAGAGTGAGAGTAAGTGTAATATTTCTTCCATTATTGGAGAACCTCACCGATTGTACACCGTACAATTGGGGTTCGGCAGTGCTTGCATGGTTATATAGGAAGCTATGCAATGCCACTCAGCCATTAGCACGACAAATGAGCGGTCCCCTATATGTATTGCAAATTTGGGCATAGGATCGATTCAGTTTTATATCACCATCCATCAGAAGTAGTAATCCTTTTGAAGATGTACCTCTTAGTAGTCGTTATGTGATATATATATTTCTGTAGTTCGCGAGTGATAAATTTTTTTCAATTCATATAATATATATAATTGTATTTTTTTTTCTAGAGATAAATTATATATAGTGCGTATGATAATATATCTAAATATTTTTTTTAAATTTTTTCAGATGGTTTCAATCCCCATGAACAACTAGAGTACCCACACACACTTTGCCACATCAACGCTAACAACTTGATAGAATGACATTCAACGACGTAAGTCATGATAGAAATTAATAAATTCAATGTAACGTTAGCTTTTAAATTAATTCTTTATTTAATTTGATATATTTCAATATTTTTAACAGATTATTTGGGAGCCATACTAATGACATTCTCGAGGCTCTACCAGAATATTGTACGGAGGGAAAAGAAATTTGGACAGCTCGTGTTCCACTCATCTATTTTCACATAGTTGAGTGGCATTACCCAGACCAAGTGCTCCGTCAATTTGGCATGCAACAACCAATACCAAATCCTCCGAATGATCATAAACCCTTTCATGCCATTGAACTAAGGCCAGTTTACAACAATTAGGTAGAGAGGCACATGGGGTGGATTCAAATGTGGAACAATCATTCTGACTTCATAGTTCGATTTGATCCTGCAACGGAGCTACTTCATTTCTATTCAGAATATATGAAGTGGTACCATACATGCACACGACGGTGGACTTCTTACACGGGAGGTGCAGTAGGTGCAGCGATTAGTCTAAGCGTTTGTAATTTACTTCATAAATTTTTTTAGTCAAATAAATTGTTAGCATTTGAACAAGCTGATGGCGCGAAGCAAATTATATCATTATGCAGATCTAATTCTCGGGATCGGGATCACATGCGAGAGACCGTACGGCAAATAGACAGGATAGCTACAGCAATGCTACATGCATTCAATGAAGAGAGACGATTATTAACGATTCCACAACCCCAATCAGCCTCTACGACAACACCTATTGGATTGCATGGAGATGACCTACTGTTGACACCTGATTTTTAATCATGTTTTCTCTTTTAAAATTAATACAAAATCTATAAAAATTTGTAAAATTGAAAAATCAATTTTGGGGACCTTGGCCAAGCTTAGGGAATCAATTTTGACCAAAAAATAATTTTTCATATTTTTGGTATTTTTCAGCATTTTTTATTTTCGAAAATTAATAAAAAATCCATAAAAATTGAGAAAATTATAAAATCAACTTTGGAAGCCCTAGCCAAGCCTAGGCAACCATTTTTGAACAAAAAAATAATTTTTCATATTTTTTGAATTATATATATATTTTTAGAAATTAGGAAAATATTTAATAAATAATGGCGTTTGAGGTCACAAAAAAATATGTAAAAATGGTGAATATTTTTCTTTTAAATTCCTTTTCATGTTGGCCATCACAAATTTAAAAAAAAAAAACCCAATTCGGGGTCGTGTATTTCTTCACGAGCATAATCTCGAATTGAGCCTAAAAAATTTAATTTGAGTCAATTTATTTTCATTTTTTCACTTTTAGAAGTTGTGACATTATTCTCTAATATTTTAAATTTTTATCTTGGCCCAATTATACCCAGAATGACTCAATTTTACAAAAGGGCTTTAATTAAATTTTGCGGCAAGAAATAAGCATAGGGGAGATGTGTTGAAAATTTTGAGAAGATTTGGACTTAAAGAAATATTTCTCCGTGGACTGAATTGCAAATACTTAAAATCTCATGGACTAGAGTGCAAATACTTAACATTTGAGGGATTATTTTGTAAATAATAAAAAGAAGAGTTAGTGGAGAAATTAGAATAGAGAAGGAAAGATGGAGAAGAGGAGATAGAGAATGGAAGATGGAGAGGAGGAGATGAAGAAGAGGAGATGGAGAGGAGGAGATGGAGAAGAGAAGATGGAGAAGAATAGATGAGAATAGAGAAGGGAAGATGGAGATGAAGAAGAGTTAGTAGAATGGGAGATAGATATGGAGAAGGGAAGATGGAGATGAAGAAGAGTTAGTGGAGAAATTAGAATGTGAGATAGAGATGAAGAATGGAAGATGTTGAAAAAGAAGAGTTAGTGGAGAAATTAGAATGTGAGATAGAGATGGAGAATGGAAGATGTTGAAGAAGAAGAGTTAGTGGAAAAATTAGAATGGAAGATAAATGAATGGGTTATAAAAGGAGGAAGAAGAGAGTTTGGATGGTGGGAATTCTTTGGAGAAAAAAAATTTGAAGTGTTTGAGAGAGATTTTTTAGGGGGAGAGAAAATTTTGGATGTTTGAGAGAGTTTTGAGAGATTCAAAAAAAAATTAGAAAGGAAGAAAAAATAAAAAAAAAGAGAGAGAATCCTTTTTTTCAAAAGAGAGTCTTGAAGATGGTGGGAGTTTAAATCTAGATGTTACCATCCATAATTCCTCTACCGATCAACGCAAGTCACGAGTTCATCCCCATCGTTCGAGCCGCGATCTTGATCCATAAAGTGACACGAGGTCCGAATTCGACAATCAAATCTGTCAAATCAGGTAACAATCCTAACCATTAAATCTTCGAGAATTTTCTTGCCCAAATGAATTGATTTAAATTTCGATTATGTCATGTCGTACTCGTATGTCTCCATATCCACATACCGCATTTGTATTTGTGTTGTCATTAATTTACGCGTATCCACCTAAAAAAATTTTTTCGACTGGCCAATCCTATTTTTGATGTTTCCACCTCCCGATCCTTGAAAAATAACCGTTTTATCCTTCTGGTCAGTTTGACCCAAACTTGTTCCAATCATCCCAAATGAGCTTTCATGAAATAAAATGGTACCGAAAGGGCGTTAGAATGATCTAGCGTAATCAAGTCCCCGAATCCATTTTCTCTGGTTCGCAGAAATAAATTAGCTCTCCCGCTGATTTATTTAGGTTTCTAATCGACCTACCAAAAATGATTAGTGGCGGCTCCAAATAAAAAATCTTTTGCATGAAAAGAACTTAAGTTCCGATTCGGTAGGACTTAGGAGGGTCCGAATTAGGTTAGTCAATTAACTTGATAATCCGTTCACCCGATTGAAAAAAAATAAATTAATTTTTTTCGGGTCGCGACAGCTTGGCGACTCCGCTGGGGACTGGTTTTTTGGAATTTTCGAAAGAATAAAGCACTAATTAGAGTACTTGAATTTTTTTTCGAAATTTTAAAAGCCTTAGTGGACTTAGGCCAGAAAAATTTCGCAAAAATCCATTTGGTTTGAGAATTGGTTGGATTCTAATTTTTAGGTGTTAAATGGTTTTGCAGAATGGGAGTTATAAGGGGTTATAAGGGGTGGAGTGTTTGGCTAACCCTTTGTTTTGCAGGTTTGGTGTGTGAAACTTGTGATTTAATTTTTGAATTATTGAAGCGGTGTTTGCATTTAATTATTGTGCATAATTAATCGCTTTAGCACTACATCACACACATCCCGTGGCCGGACCTGGGCCACTAGTTTTAAGATGGTATTGTGATTTGGTTCTAGCGTTCGCCGTGAGATCACGTCGAAAGTTAGTCCAGATTCAATCCCGAACTTCTTTTCAAAAATGAGTTTTAAAAGTTATGCCTCAAGCTTGGTAAGATTACCAAAGCGGTGGTTTTAATTTTTGACTCGAGCAGCCGAAGTGGAAAGGCCCGGCTAATCTTGGTTATGTCGCGGGATAGCGGCTAATCTTGATTATGTGCGCGAGATTGTCGCCTTGCCGTAAGTCTTTCGCTTCAATTTGTGAGCCTTTAGGATAGTTAGAATAAGGTTAACCCACGAGTCATGTGCATGTCCATGTGATTGTTTATTTTCCTATCCCACGGTAAAGTATGCTTCTGAACTTCATCTTGTCTTATGTTATTGTTTGGGTCGGTCCATGACACTTAGGATTGTGGCGCGTGATTTATAGACAATGGGACACATCGATATCCGTTTCGTGTACATTCCAAAGGCCGAGTTGAAGCAGATGTGGAGGCGCTTGAGCATTGATGCACAGACCTATGCCCTTAGTCGTATGGGTCACGTATTGCCACTTTTGGATATCGAATTACAGACTGGGGTCATGCAGGCACTTGCACATTTCTGGTGCCCATATACCGCTACTTTCATTTTAGGTAAGCACGAGCTCACTCCGACTTTGGAAGAATATAGCCTTGCCATTGGAAAACCTTTGAGCATTGATTTAATTCGCCCTTGTGTGGGAATGGATCCAATTTTCATTTTTGCTGAGTTTTTGAAAATTAGCGAAAATAAAATGAGGAAAATTTTAAAAGGAAATTGTCATATGTGCCCTTTCTCATTCCTCATTGAACTTTTTTATGAGAGCAATTCACACTTGCAAAGCAGGATCTTTATTCTAGCTTTCTTCGGACTTGTGATCTTTCCGCTCCAAAAGGATTTTATTAGTCCATCCATGGCTTGGATAGCTAGGCAAGTTTGCAGTGGAATGAATTTTACTAATGCTATCCTGGCCGAGACTTTTATATCTCTGACTCGTTTTAAGCAAAACAAGGACAAAACATTTCATGCTCCGGTGGGACTTTTGCAAATGTGGTTTTTCTCTCATTATGCTAAGTTCGGCTCAAAAATGACGATTCCACGGGTAAGTCAAGAGGAAAACCCAATTGCAAAATTTCAAGAGTTGCAAAAAAATATTGCTAGATCGTCTTATTCCGAGTGGATTGATTTATTTAAAGATCCGAGTCCCAAGGTTTTTCTATGGCAAGCTATATGGTTTCAAGTCTCTAAGGCTCGTTTGTACCATGGTGAGCGGGAGCCTATACTTCTTTTGGGTATTACCGGCATGACACAGTATCATCCTCTCCGTGTGGTACGGCAATATGAAGTTCTACAGGATATCCCACCACCTTTGAGGCCAAACACTTTTCAAGTTGAATTCGTTGCAGGCGAGAATTATAGAACCGAGATCAAGCATCTTGACCAAATTTGGCTCAAGTCCAAGACTCGCTCACTATTACTACCCAAGGAAGAGCTCGAGGGAAAGGAAAGATGTTATCATGCGAAGGCCCGGTATATTAAGCACCATTTGATACCAACTCACATGCTTCCAAAGTTTCCGTTGGTGATTGTGAAGCCCACTCGTCAAGCCGAGATCGAGACCTATGCGAAGAAGGCGCAAAAGGCGAAAAAACAAATGAAGACTTTGGCTAAGGAAAATGCACGACTTCGGATAGAGTTGGAAGCCCATTCGTCTATAGATTGCGTCGCTACAAAGAAAAGAAAAACAGCTTGATTTGCCATCTTTAGGATTGTTGTTCCATGTTTAATTGCATTTTCATGACTTTATGAGCTTTTCTTGTAATAAAGGTTACTGTTCAGATATGACTTTCTGGTATTACATCATTTTTATTGAACTTTATAGTTTTAATTGATCCATAGAGTCTTCACAGAAAACATTCACAAGACCCTAATTCATCACTCAAAAACATTTTGAATCAATTCAATGTATTTTCCATTTATTACCGAATTTAAGGTGAAAGAAAAACTGCCTGGATTTTGGAATTTTCTCGACTTCACTTTTGTTTCTCCATTTATCACTAGAAAACATGCTCTTTTGAGAAAAATCAAAACATGAAAGTTGTAGATTGGGATGTTAATTAGTGGACTGGAAATTTTTGGGCATCAATTCGAATTTTTGATGACCCATTTATCCTCAAAGTAAAAACCGGACAAATCAGTTTTCTGAAGAAAATTTTTAGAAAGAAGTATTAAACTGTACTAATCCATGAGGAATCTTCCCAATCTCAAAAAATGAAAGTTGTACATTATTGTCTTAATTATTAACTCCCAAAGTTTGGTACTTTTTCGAATTATGTGGGAATTGATATGAATTTTCTCGTAAAAGCTGACGAAATTGAAATTTGTTCAAATTAATCTTTTGATCATGTTGGCTTTGTTTCTTGGGTCTAGAGGGTTGTCATGGACCGACTTGTCATTTTCATCCATCATACTCATTTGTATAAATTCTTTTTTCAGGTACCCATTGATCACGGAAGTGCCACGCAGCCGTATCAGAACCCGTCTTAGGGCAAGGATGGAACATGAGGAATTGAGCCCCAGGGTAGTTAACCTTGAGACGCAAATGACAACCATGGCTACGATGCTGGCAGAAATGAAAGCTATGATGATAGAAGCCCAGGCGAAAACTACCCCGCCAGTTGATTCGGCCCAAACTACTCACCCGTCATCATCCCACCCTTCGAGCGTGACTCAAGCTCCAGGGGAGGCGCACATTCCAAGAAAGGTGCCGGATGTCGAGCCGTCACCCGAGTCCCCGCCAGTGGTAATCGACCTCGATACTGAAAAGAAAGAAAAGCCTGTGAGCAAAGCAGAGGAGGGTGCAAGGAGGCTCGCAAAGATTGAGGAGTGCCTCAGTAGCCAGGGATGTGAACTGGCCCGTTTCGACAAGATATCTCCCTTCACTAAAGTGGAAGTCCCGCCCGATTACAAAGAGCCCGAGTTCGTCAGAAAGTACAATGGGACAGGCTGCCCCCGAGCTCATCTGAAGTACTACTTGCGCAAGATGGCGCATTATTCCGATTATGTTCCGTTATTGATGAACACGTTTCAGGAGAGTCTGGCAGGTGCTGCTCTAGCATGGTTCATTGAGTTGGATCTAGAAGATTATGATGGTTGGGAAGATTTAGCTGAGAACTTCTTGCACCAGTATAAATTTAACACCGCGACGGCTCCTACTAGGGAAGAATTGCTGAGGATGGTAAAAGGAAAAAATGAAGCCATTCGTAACTATGCTCAAAGGTGGCGGGCTTTAGCTACGCAAGTTAAGCCATCAATCCCTGAAGACGAGCTTGTCGACCTGTTTCTGAAGGCACTACCGTATGAGTACTTCGACAGACTGAACATTTCTGGGTGCCAGACCTTCGTACATCTCATAAAGGTTGCCGAAAGACTTGAATGGGCTATGAGAGAGAGAAAGGCTCCTGAGACTGCAACAAGACGCCAGTATCCACCTAGGAAGGAAAGAGAGCCCAACGTCGACGTGGCTTTCGTGCCTAATCTATCGCAACCAAAGCAATTCTCTAACTCTACCATGACACAAGGAAGCTCGTCATGGTCGACACCGAAGCCGCTTCAACCTCAAAAAAGGAAGCCGCTTCCCAATCAGTTCACTCCGCTCCCTAGGCCACTATCCAAGCTGCTCCCAATGCTGTTGGAAGGGAGGCTAGTCGCCAAGGAGCCACCGAGATTAAATCCTTCGAGATTTTCGGGTTATGATCCGAGCCAATCATGTGTCTACCACATGGGAGAGAAGGCCACAATGTTGACAATTGCGTCACCCTGAAGTTCAAGGTTCAGGCCCTTATTGACAATCACATCCTTCAGTTCGATAAAACGGAGCCAAATGTACAACAAAACCCACTCCCGAACCACCAGGTAGTGGGTATGATATCCGAAGAGGAGTTAGATGAAGAGGAGTTTAGACTAACAAAGGCACGCCATGCAGACAAGAGATTTGTCCGTGAAGCTAGTAGGAGGGGAGAAATTGTGGATACCCTGGGGCAGGATAGCGGAGGCTACAACTACAGGGTTCTATATTCAATCCCACCACGTTTCTTCGAAAAGGCGGAAGAAATAGTGCCCAACCGGTGGAGAGGCATGGACGACATAGAGAAGGAAACTTCCGAGAAAGACTCCTTTGAGACAATTGATGAAATCATCCCTATTACGACAAATGAGAAAGAAACCGACTCATTAAGCGGATTAAGCGTTGCAGAACGCTTCAGTAACATCGAGAGAAAGCTGAACTTCACCTCCGAAAAGTTGTTAGATTTGCTCCAGCGATCGAGAGAAATGAGTCAAGCGCGGGTCATGAGCGATGCACTTGAACTGGAGCTGCACACAAGGGTCGAAAATTAAGGTCGTATGCTGACTGCAATAGAGAAGCGACTGGGGGAATTGGCAACTGTGGTTGATAGGTTGAAGGAACGAATGGACGAGTGCGGATCCGGCATTGGAGGAGCCCCCACCCGAGCTGACCTCCTTCAAGTGGTCAAGCGAAGCGATGAGCAATTCCAGACTTACGTGCATAGATGGAGGTTGCGTGCCTCACAAATAAATCCTCCGTTAACTAAGGAGGAGCTGATCGGGTACTTTCTGAGAACCCTTCCGTATGAGCTCTTCCAACATATGGCCGGGACCACCTACGCCTCGTTCTCCCACCTGTTGCGGGTAGGCGAGGGAGTTGAATGGGGACTCGCCAACGGAAGGCTGAAGAGTAAGGATGCTAGGAGGACTAATGCGCCACCCTCTGATAGACCCGACAAGACAGCTCATGCTGAACCCAGATGCGGGTACAATTCTGAAGACTTGGATGACCTCATTGGGATGATTGAGACTATAGAAGCTTTTGTAATTAACCTAGACAAGGTTGACAATTGGGAAAAAGAGGATGATTACTTAGTCAAGCCACTTACAATCAGCATCTCTAATGAAGAGGCGAATGATGGCCCTGAAGGAGAAGCTGAGGGTGTCAGGCCGGTTGTGATAAAGATCCCTCCAGTGGAAGAGTACGATCCTAAAGCGGTTCATTGGGACTACGGGATGGGCGAAATAGATGTAGTGATGAGGTCGAGGAGGTGTTATGCACCCAAAGAGGGAGAGACCGAGAAGAGAGACGTAACTAAAGAAGATGCCGAAAAACTGTTAACCATCATCAAAACGAGCGAATTTGAAGTGATAGAGCAATTACGGAAAATGCCGGCCCAAATCTCACTACTGGATCTGTTCGTAAACTCAGAAAAACATAAGAATGCGCTGATGAGGGTCCTGAATGAGGTACACGTACATGAGACGATTAACGAAATACAGCTAGAGAGTTTTGTTAGCGCTATCCTATTAAAGGATCAAATATCCTTCTCGGATGAGGACATTCCTGTAGATGGATGGGCCCATAATAAGGCTCTGTACATATCGGCGAGGAGCCACGGCAAGCAGGTCTCCCACGTGCTAATTGATAATGGGTCAGCATTCAACATATGTCCATTGGCCACACTCAGGAACCTGGGTGTGAATGAGGAGCTCATCCGTGCCTCCAATGCTACAATTAGAGCTTTCGACGGAATGAGGAAGAATGTGGTTGGTGAAATCGAACTAGATGTCCTAATTGGGCCAGTAGAGTTCTCTATTGGATTTCAAGTCATGGACCTCCCGAGTGCTTTCGGATTTCTATTGGGCAGACCATGGATCCACACTGCAGGCGCAGTACCGTCGAGCCTGCACCAGAAGGTTCGATTTGTGGTTGATGGGAAAGTGATAACCATGCATGGGGAAATGGACTTCACCGCATACCAGAAGAGCGCGATTCCATATGTGGAGCCGGAGCACAAAGAAGAGGCTAGCTATCATTCTCTCGAGTTGGTGGCAGTCACGCATGCACCTCCAGGAACCAAAATGAGGGCTCCTGCGCCCTCCAAGTATACTCTAGCACCTGGAAAAATGCTATTGGCATATGGTTTTATCCCTGGACTCGGTCTAGGAAAGAATGGTCAAGGGATCCGCTTGCCGCTGCAATTGGACACCAACAAGCACCGAACAGGCCTAGGATATACTGGTGAATCCAGTAAGGGCCTTACTTCCAGAAGCTGTCATGGACGCCGAGGCCGAGGCCATTATAGGGCCCGTGGAGGTCGAGGAGGCAGAGTTAATTCTTTCATTGGCTCCAGAGCTTGGAAAGGAAAAATTAATGCGATTGGAAGTTCACTGGGTCAGTATTTCTCCGAGCGCCCCAAGATGTTAGCAGATGAAGCTATTCAAGGCGCAGCAGAGCTTGATATGTCCAACTCGTTTCTAGAAGACACCGTTAACGTCATCATCGAGAGGCTTGACGAGGACTTTATCTCGCCTGAGTAAAGAGGCTCTTCTTCTGCTTCTTATAGCATTTCTTTAACGCAATTTTAATTCAGTTGTTGCATTTCGTTTGGTTTCTCTCTTTTCAATTCCAAGAAAATACCTTTGGATCTCGAGCCGTTGGTCCAAATGGTTGCCTTGTAACGCGGCCTTATCAGTAAAATAAAATGCGTGTGCACATTTTATTAAGGGCGTGCGGGAACATTCCAAACCAGCCCAATGATGATGCCTATCTTCGATTCTCGAAGATTTGAGGCCTGGATTCCCGCACGCTTCCTAGTTTATCAAGCAAATTAAGAGAAGCAAAGATGTCCGAGGATATGAGGATTGGCTCTCTTATTATGTTTTTCAAATGGTTTTTGAAAATCATGCATGAAAACTACTTGCTGAAAGGGACTAATCATCTTCATGACATTTCAGGCATATCATTCCAAGCATGCGTAATAGGCTGTTGTGTGACTCGGATCACCAAGGAGATTACTCTTGTGGCATCAGGGAAGAAGATGAGGATTTCATAAATATTCAGAGAGATTGGAGTCGATACGAAGAGTTTAAACCCTTAACGGCAGAAGAGGCAGTGGTCGTGAACTTGGGCGACTCACAGAATGTCAGAGAAGTGAAGATTGGGGAGTCCTTGTCACCCTCTGAAGCTACCCGAATGACTGAACTTCTCAGGGAATACCAAGATGTCTTTGCTTGGTCGTATGCAGACATGCCCGGCCTCGACCCTAACATTGTGGAACACGTACTGCCCATTGACCCTAGCATCCTGCCAAAAAAACAAAGGCTTAGGCGAACGAGGCCCGAACTTTCCAAGAAAATTGAGGAGGAAGTGATGAAGCTCCTCAAGGTGGGATTCATAGAAGCGATCCCCTATGCCGATTGGATCGCTAACATCGTACCAGTAATGAAGAAAGACGGCACAGTCCGAATCTGCGTCGATTACCGAGACCTGAATAAAGCCAGCCCAAAGGATGATTTTCCGTTGCCGCACATAGACGTGTTGGTCGATAGTACAACCGGGTTCGAACGGTTTTCCTTTATGGATGGATTTTCTGGCTATAATCAGATCTTAATGAAGGAGGAAGACAAGGCGAAGACCTCATTCATAACACCATGGGGCACCTTCTGTTATAAGGTTATGCCTTTCGGGTTGAAGAATGCTGGGGCGACATACCAAAGAGCCATGGTCGCTCTATTCCATGACATGATGCATAAAGAAATCGAGGTGTACGTAGATGATATGATTGCCAAGTCCAGACCAGGAGAGGACCATGTTCTGGTGCTAAAAAAGTTGTTCGAACGCCTACGAAAATATAAGCTGAGGCTGAATCCCAACAAGTGCATATTCGGGGCGAGATCCGGAAAGCTTTTGGGATTTATGGTTAGCAGTCATGGCATCGAGGTCGACCCTTCCAAGATTAAAGCTATACGGGACATTAATACCCCAACCTCAGTAAGGGAAGTAAGAAGCCTGCTGGGGCGGTTAAACTATATTGCTAGATTTATATCCCAACTTTCTGATGTGGCAAAACCATTCTTTAAGCTCCTCAAGAAGGGCGCCAAAGTCATTTGGGATTCAGAATGCCATCAGGCATTTGAGAAGATCAAGAAGTATCTGATCCTACCTCCGGTATTGATACCACCAACCCCGGGAGTCCCCTTGACTCTGTACTTGACGATCTATCAGGAATCATTAGGAGCTCTACTCGCCCAGACAAAACCGAAGGACGGGAAAGAGCGAGCAATTTATTACCTGAGCAAGAAGTTTACGCAGTCAGAGGCTAATTACCCGATGGTTGAAAGGACATGCGTCGCACTGATCTGGGTACTCCACAGGTTGAGACAGTACACCCTCCATCACCATATCCAGCTTGTAACAGAATGCGACCCAATTAAGTACTTGGTGGAGAAACCCGCCTTATTGGGAAAGCTGGCCAAGTGGCAAGTTCTGTTATCAGAATTTGACATAAGGAGTTCACCTCAGAAGTCAGTCAAGGGGCGGGCCATAGCCGACATGTTGGCAGAAAATTCACAAGGACTTGTAATCCCTAATGAGGAGGAGGTGGAGAATCGAATCCTCGCATTATCTGATGATAAGTGGACCATGTATTTTGATGGTGCCGTTAATTTGGCCGGATCTGGAACTGGGGCAGTACTGATATCCCCGGACGGCCTACATTATCCGGTTTCTGCGAAGTTGGTATTTCCATGCACCAATAATATATCAGAATATGAAGCCTGTATTCTAGGCCTGCAATTAGCCATCACTATGAAGGTGCGAAGGTTACAGGTTTATGGAGACTCCATGCTGATTATTCTCCAAACGCAGGGAGAATGGAAAACAAGGGATTCTAAGCTCATCCCCTATCATAAGTTCCTAGAGGAGTTAACCGACAATTTCGACGAAATTTCGTTTGAATATCTGCCAAGGACCCAGAATTACTTTGCAGACGCGTTAGCCACTCTATCTTCATTGCTGCAAGTGGAGGACGGGCTCGACATCAAGCCTTTAAAAATCAATGTCATGGATCAGCCAGCCTACTGCATGGTGGTGGAAGACGAATTCGATGGCGAGCCTTGGTATCATGACATTAAGAATTATCTTTCGAAAGGAGAATTCCCTCAAGGGAGTCAGGTCGGGGATAAGAAGTACATAGCAAAGATGGCTACCAAATTCTTCCTGAGCGGGCAAACTCTCTATAAAAGGTCCTTCGATTCAGTCCTATTGAGATGTATAGACGCCAAAGAAGCAAACATGCTCATGAAGGAAATCCATGAAGGGATATGCGGTCCTCATATGAACGGCCACCTCCTCGCAAAGAAAATCATGCGGCTTGGTTATTATTGGATGACCATGGAAGCGGACTGCAACCAACATGTAAGGTCATGTCATCAATGCCAGGTATACGGTGACAGAATTAACGCACCCCCGAACGAGCTCCACCAAATGTCGGAGGCTTGGCCATTCGCCATGTGGGGGATAGACATGATCGGTCCAATTCACCCTAGCGCTTCCAATGGGCACCGCTTCATCCTGGTGGCGATCGACTATTTTACGAAGTGGATTGAAGCAAACTCATATGCAAATGTCACAGCAAAGAATGTGGCCAAGTTCATCAGAAGGGATATTATCTCCCGATATGGGGCCCCTCAAGCGATAATCACAGATAATGGCTCCAATTTGAATAATAAGACAGTCGATGATCTGCTACAAGCATTCAACATTCGACATCTTAATTCGTCTCCCTATCGCCCACAAATGAATGGAGCTGTGGAGGCGGCAAATAAGAACATCAAGAAAATCCTGGCAAAAACCGCAGAGAATTATAGAGACTGGCATGAGAGATTGCCGTACGCGTTGATGGCATATCGGACTTCGATACGGACCTCGACTGGAGCAACCTCATATTCCCTAGTTTACGGTATGGAGGCAGTTCTACCAGTAGAGGTTGAAATCCCCTCTCTGAGAATCTTATCCCAAGTCAAACTCTCCGAAGCGGAGTGGACGCAGCAGAGATATGAGCAGTTGAATCTGATAGATGAAAGGCGTCTGAAGGCAATATGTCACGGTCAGAGCTACCAGAGAAGAGTTGCCAAAGCGTTCAATCGAAAAGTCAAGCCCAGGAATTTTGAAGTAGAAGATCTGGTAGTGAAAAAGACAGTTCCAAATGTTTCTCATCCCGAGGGCAAGTTCACCCCAAATTATGAGGGTCCTTATATCGTCAAAAAGGTCCTTTCTGGGGGAGCCTTGATTCTTGTAAACATGGATGGGAAAGAGTTAGGATATCCTGTAAATGCGGATGCAGTCAAGCAGTATCATCCTTGAAATAAAAGCAGGAGCCGATTTTGCTACCTTTGGGACAATCTGAGTCACTTTAGGACTATTACATGCATTTCATGCATTCATGCATACACGCATTCGTTTCATGTGATCCCAGGTTTAGGGAAAGCTCCCGAATCAATAAGCCACCAAAGTCACTATTGAGTGTCCCACTGATGTAGATTTACTGGAACAGGTGAAATGTATTCGTTCCAATGATATTCCCTATACGATACTTTCCTCAGGTGAATCCATTTCTCTGTCAGGAAACCGACGGTGATTCAAGGAGCTGCAACCAGAATTGGAGGGGGGCATTCGACCAATGACCATGACGGTTGTCAACATTAAACAAGCCCAAATGCTCCTTCACCCATGTATTTCATTGTGCAGGGGCAAAGTCAGAAACGAGCCACTCCTCGACTTGAGGAGTAGATCTTCAATTTATTCGGTTCGCATATCCATGGGCAATTCGAATCCCCCCTTTCTTGAGAAATTCTCTTCCATTCTTGCACATTGCCACATTTGCATGGTGTTTACACAGATTCATGGTTCATACATGACTATTCTGCATGTTTAATTTGTTAATTTTGACTTGCAGCATAAACTGTACACGATGCATCGAATATACAAAATGGGGCACGACAGGACGATGAAAGGCAAGCCATTTCCACATACGTCCTGTATTTAATCCACAGTGAGTTGAGCGGTAGACAGATTACGCGTTCTCCAAGGCAATGAGTTTTCTCGCAAAAGATACGATAGCCGAAGTGAATGAGGCATTCATTCTCCGTCCCAAACACTTCAGGTAACCATTGACGACCCATTTGAGCGGCGGTTTCATTTTGCAACCCCTGTCAAGAACCACCCCACATCGGGGGCCAAATGGAGGTAGTTCCAGCAGTTATCATGGTTAGAAATTGTCTTGCTTGGACTAATACCAATCTTCGAGTGTTTCTTTGCATTTAACTCGAATTTTAATTCAAGTGTTTTAGGATGACAAAGAGCATTCGTTTCTCTATCCTACACAGACATCCTTTGCATAGCCCAATTGAGCCTAGAAATTCATTTCACAAACCCTTGTTGGTGATCGTTGCTCATTCCAAAGAAGGATGGCGCTTTCCCCAAAGAGCAGAATCAAAGAAATCGGGTCAACAATGAACCCTCGAAATGAGCTTATGTCATGTGCTAGACTTTTCATGTAATGTCTAGTATCAATTTTTGAAAAATCATCTTGTCAAAAAGAAAAACAAGTGTAGCCTAAAAAATGGGCCTGCTCCCAAACAAAAGGGAGTCGGGAGTAAGAAAAGCAAGGGCTACTCCAGAAATCTGGGGTAGAAAAAGCAAAGTGCCTATCAAAAGCAAGGCCAATGCCCATTCATCTGTAATATACCTCTGATTTTGAGAACGCTCAAAAGAGAATTCTCCAAAGAAGTCAATTTAAAATTTCCAGCAAAAGAATTATCACCCCTCAGCTAATGGTGGTATTCATTGAAGACAAATTCAGGAAGGTCAAAGATCGGTGACAAGACTGCAATGATCACCAATACTAAGCATTTCTCATATATTTTTATGAGCCAAAATGAGCCTTTCGTTTCTAAGTCCTAACTCCCAACCTACGAAAGTCTCTTCTGATTAGAGCACTTGAATTAACGTAAGAGTTGAATGATTTTAAGCATCGCTCGAAGAAGTTCGAGCAAAACTATTTCTCTCTCATTTTTGCAGGGTTCTTGACTTGTAAACCCGGAGCAGATAATGAAGACATTTTTTGTCAGTGGCCTTGACTCAAAAGAGTCCCCTTTGGTAAGCCTTGACCCAGCCTACATTACGGTCCTAATCAAGACCTCCAGATCGGCTTGATCTTATCAATTGCGAGATTACTCAGACCCTCGCTGAATGCGATGATGGTAAGGTTGAGTGATTTCTTTTCAAATCCTGCAATCAGGATAAACAGCCTTTCTCGAGAGTGAGAGAAAGCCCTTTCGGACTGAAGTCCCCATTCAGGTTACATTCGAGGTATTCATAACGTGATAACCTCCCTGGACAGAATTGGAAATGCAAACTCGACAGAATAGTCATACATGATCCACATTATGAGCATACACATACAGTTTTAATCATTGCAAACTCAACTGAATGGTTTTGCATGAACCGATGAACTCATTGATAAAAATGCTTGCACATGTTACCTCTGACACTGTCTGACAGGTAGTGCATTCCTGATAGTCGAGTTACCCTCCGAGGTCTCGAAATTCATCCAAGGGCTATTGAACAAACAAACCCTGTTGGCAAATACTCGCCAAGCATTTTCAGGTGAGTATATCTTCAGCCTGAACCTTCCAATTCTGATGATTGTCTGGGTGCTCAAATCTATTGCAGCACATAAGGTCATTCAGTGAGCAAGCAGACATGATACAATCAGTCTGTCTATGCCTCGATCATTAACTCAGAAGATCCAGGTAAGTCTTCTGAACCCTTGCGACTCATGATCAACATGCGCTCATGAAGTCTTCATCAGCTCACGATTGATATAATCTCGTGTTCTCAAGCTTTATCAAATCATGATTGACCAACTCTCGTGATCTTGATCTCAACATGCCTCGCTTGCACAAAAAATGCAGCACGGCCTCCTATCTTCGAAGACTTTACCTGCACCAGAAGGCGGTACAGCTTCATTTCTCAAAGACCTCATCTGCGCAAGAAAGCAATACGGCCTCAACTTCAGGCGAAATGCCATCTCTGGAGACCTTCCATTGGAAACCCCAATACGAAACGGTCCATCTTCAAAGTCCTGAAAAGCGGGCACCAATCAGGCGAAATGTCATCTCTAGAACCCTTCCATCGGAAACCTCGATACGAAATGGTTCATTTTCAAGTCCTGAAAAGCAAGCACCAATTAGGCGAAATGCCATCTCTGGAACCTTCCATTGGAAACCCCAATACTGCAAGGTCCATCTTCAAGTCCTGAAAACCAGACACCAATTAGGCGAAATGCCATCTCTGGAACCCCTCCATTGGAAACCCCGATACGGAATGGTCTATTTCAAGTCCTTCTTATAGGCACCCAAAAGTCCTTCTTACAGGCAACCAAAAGTCCTTCTTACAGGCACCAAAGTCCTTCTTACAGGCAACCAAAAGTCCTTCTTACAGGCACCAAAGTCCTTCTTACAGGCATTTCCATGGGGTGGCCTACCATACGGGTCAAATTTCAATCAGTAGAATCCTTCCACTAGGAATCTACCATGGGGTGACCTACCATACGGGTCAAATTTCAATCAGTAGAATCCTTCCATTAGGAATCTACCATGGGGTGACCTACCATACGGGTCAAATTTCAATCAAAGTTTAATAAGTAGAATCCTTTCGTTAGGAATCTATCATGGGTTGACCTACCATACGGGCCAAAATGCAGGCGAATCCTCTAAACAGGATAGATCGCCAATAGATTCCTTTCACTAGGAACTCTATCATAGGTTGACCTACCATACAGGTCAGAGCTCATCCTCCTCGGATTATCCTCTGAGTGAACATTTGGGTGTCTATTCAAAGTGCATTCATGTCAGGCAACGGCCATACGATGGGCAGGTAAGTGCCAGATAACCTCTCCACTCTAGCTCTCCCTCACTTCATAGAAGCCTCCTCAAGCCGGAACTGGATCAGAACTTGCAATGTGGGGTATTGGAGATCAATTGTCACGACTCTTTTTATCTCCTTGTGTTGAGTCGATTAGGATTCAGGTGTCGTCTCGTCTTTGAAATGAACCTCTACCGAGCTTCCTTTCAAAGAGGGGCAGCTGTTGACACCTGATTTTTAATCATGTTTTCTCTTTTAAAATTAATACAAAATCTATAAAAATTTGTAAAATTGAAAAATCAATTTTGGGGACCTTGGCCAAGCTTAGGGAATCAATTTTGACCAAAAAATAATTTTTCATATTTTTGGTATTTTTCAGCATTTTTTATTTTCGAAAATTAATAGAAAATCCATAAAAATTGAGAAAATTATAAAATCAACTTTGGAAGCCCTAGCCAAGCCTAGGCAACCATTTTTGAACAAAAAAATAATTTTTCATATTTTTTGAATTATATATATATTTTTAGAAATTAGGAAAATATTTAATAAATAATGGCGTTTGAGGTCACAAAAAAATATGTAAAAATGGTCAATATTTTTCTTTTAAATTCCTTTTCATGTTGGCCATCACAAATTTAAAAAAAAACCCAATTCGGGGTCGTGTATTTCTTCACGAGCATAATCTCGAATTGAGCCTAAAAAATTTAATTTGAGTCAATTTATTTTCATTTTTTCACTTTTAGAAGTTGTGACATTATTCTCTAATATTTTAAATTTTTATCTTGGCCCAATTATACCCAGAATGACTCAATTTTACAAAAGGGCTTTAATTAAATTTTGCGGCAAGAAATAAGCATAGGGGAGATGTGTTGAAAATTTTGAGAAGATTTGGACTTAAAGAAATATTTCTCCGTGGACTGAATTGCAAATACTTAAAATCTCATGGACTAGAGTGCAAATACTTAACATTTGAGGGATTATTTTGTAAATAATAAAAAGAAGAGTTAGTGGAGAAATTAGAATAGAGAAGGAAAGATGGAGAAGAGGAGATAGAGAATGGAAGATGGAGAGGAGGAGATGAAGAAGAGGAGATGGAGAGGAGGAGATGGAGAAGAGAAGATGGAGAAGAATAGATGAGAATAGAGAAGGGAAGATGGAGATGAAGAAGAGTTAGTAGAATGGGAGATAGATATGGAGAAGGGAAGATGGAGATGAAGAAGAGTTAGTGGAGAAATTAGAATGTGAGATAGAGATGGAGAATGGAAGATGTTGAAGAAGAAGAGTTAGTGGAGAAATTAGAATGTGAGATAGAGATGGAGAATGGAAGATGTTGAAGAAGAAGAGTTAGTGGAAAAATTAGAATGGAAGATAAATGAATGGGTTATAAAAGGAGGAAGAAGAGAGTTTGGATGGTGGGAATTCTTTGGAGAAAAAAAATTTGAAGTGTTTGAGAGAGATTTTTTAGGGGGAGAGAAAATTTTGGATGTTTGAGAGAGTTTTGAGAGATTCAAAAAAAAATTAGAAAGGAAGAAAAAATCAAAAAAAAAAAGAGAGAGAATCCTTTTTTTCAAAAGAGAGTCTTGAAGATGGTGGGAGTTTAAATCTAGATGTTACCATCCATAATTCCTCTACCGATCAACGCAAGTCACGAGTTCATCCCCATCGTTCGAGCCGCGATCTTGATCCATAAAGTGACACGAGGTCCGAATTCGACAATCAAATCTGTCAAATCAGGTAACAATCCTAACCATTAAATCTTCGAGAATTTTCTTGCCCAAATGAATTGATTTAAATTTCGATTATGTCATGTCGTACTCGTATGTCTCCATATCCACATACCGCATTTGTATTTGTGTTGTCATTAATTTACGCGTATCCACCTAAAAAAAATTTTTCGACTGGCCAATCCTATTTTTGATGTTTCCACCTCCCGATCCTTGAAAAATAACCGTTTTATCCTTCTGGTCAGTTTGACCCAAACTTGTTCCAATCATCCCAAATGAGCTTTCATGAAATAAAATGGTATCGAAAGGGCGTTAGAATGATCTAGCGTAATCAAGTCCCCGAATCCATTTTCTCTGGTTCGCAGAAATAAATTAGCTCTCCCGCTGATTTATTTAGGTTTTCAATCGACCTACCAAAAATGATTAGTGGCGGCTCCAAATAAAAAATCTTTTGCATGAAAAGAACTTAAGTTGCGATTCGATAGGACTTGGGAGGGTCCGAATTAGGTTAGTCAATTAACCTGATAATCCATTCACCCGATTGAAAAAAAATAAATTAATTTTTTTGGGGTCGCGACACCTACCTCAGACGAGCCAATCAATTCGAAGAAGTAGTAGAGCTCTTCAAGATACAGATGTCATCCCTTATCCTCCAGTCTATAATATGGCAGATTTCACTTCTGGGTTCAATCCCGGGTTCGGCCAGATAGATTTTACTTCGGATTCAGCCAGTTCGCTGGCCCATATCATGGGGGATTCTGTCCCCACACTCCCACAATTTCTTCGATGGCTGGAGGATTTGAGTTCCCTCCTTTTTCCCAATATGCTTCTACTCCATATGTGTAGCATGAGATGTTTACTCAATTTGATGATGCATCATAACCATGGTTGTCAGAAGAGGATATTCCTTCGTCATCTACACAACCCATGCAAGCGAAAACTCGTCGTCGGTATAATACTAGAGCTGCGGAATACTGGAGACAACCTATTTGCAGAATAGGAGGTCACATAGGAGGACGACGCCATCGTTGAATGTAATCATCAAATGACGAAAATTATGTATTATTATAAATTTGATGTACTATAACTTTTTACATCATAAATATGATATTGCTACGTGTTGACATCGTTGAATCTATAGGCATTGAAAAATCATATTTATAAGCTTTAACGAATCCCGAGGATCCAATTTGGAAGAAAAGTAATTTTGTCATAAATTTTAATATTATTTTTCATATTAATAAAATATCCGAAAATAAGAAAATAGATTTCGTAGACTACAAATATGAAAAAATTGCCAAAATTTTATTTTAAAGACCTTTTCATGTTGGACCATTTAAAATACTAACAATTTTTTTTTCATGAACACTTTTTTCCCATAAGGGGCAAAATCATCATTTTCAAAAGATAGATGAGAAAAATCCTTAAAAATAGGATTGGCCAATTAAAATGGCCCATTTTCTGATTTTTGAAAAATGTTTTGGAAACTTTTGAAATTTTTCGAGACAACTTGCCCATAAGGGGCTAAATTGTCATTTTGAAATGTCTAAAAGGGAAAACCACCAAAAATAGGACCGACCCGTTAAAATGGTCAATTTCCCAATTTTTGGGATTTATGAAAATTTTTTAGAATTTTTTTGGTGTTTTTTTCTTTTTTATAATTTTCTACGAATTTTCCATTTTTCCTCGAATTTCAAAAATCATTTTTGATTTTTCTTAAATGTTTTTTATTTTTTGATTTTTTTTTTCGGACTGAGTCGACTTCACTCGGCCCACACCTCAAGGTCGTTCGGCCCAAACCGTATGGGTCTAGGGTTGGTCTAAAACACGTAGTTTTGGATTTTCGTATGAATTTTCATTATCGACAAAACAACCCATCAAGGGGTTTTCTCGAACTAATTTCCGATTCCTGGGGCATATTTCGTGACAAATGCACATATGAATGTGAACTACAACATACCAGGAATGATATGGACCAAAGAACTACGAGTGAAACACACCAAAAGATGACCAAAAACTCACGCAAAAAAGCGATATTGATTGCCTCACAAGGCTTAGTTTTTATTCTTGCTGAAATGGCTGCTTGCGAAGGGGTTTTAACACACTATTTTCGAGCGCTTCGATGACAACTAGTGGCGAAATCACATATTGACATGAATTACGACACGCAAGGAACAATAAAAGATAAAAAAAAATGACAAAATGTGTACATACAAAATGTGGACAAACAAAATGAAGCCTTCACGCACTGTCCAAATATTGTTGTTCCGTCGGGTCAACCCGATCCATATAATAATAAAAACATATATAAAAATTACAAGGAATTAAGAAAATCCGTAAAAAGTATAAGTCCAAAAAAGTTCAATATTACGCAAATATCATCTCAGCCATTAATAAAATATATATGTAGCAGATCCATAAACCAAAACCAATCATCAACAGTCTCCCGATCGACCACAGCAAATGCCAACGGAAATATATGATTATTCCCACCAAATGAGGCTGCACATAGGAGCGTTCTTGGATATTTTCCGTACAAAAAAGTTCCATCGACAAAAATCACGGGACGATAGCTTCTGAAGCCTTAATTTGTCTGTTTATAACTTCAGAACATTCGGTTGAAAACCTTGCAACTCTGATCTTGGCTTAGGCGATCCTTGATCACAAAATGAAAACTTGGATTCACTAATTTCGTCATATTCATGTACTTTCTCAACTGACTGTACGAGTCATCTCATCCTTCAAAAAGTTTTGCAATCGTCATTTGTTTAGCTAGCCATATTTTGCGATAACTAGGTTGGAAACCCAACTTATCTTTAATCATCGCCATTAGTAACTTGATTTTTATATCTGGTTGAGTGGCAACCATTGCTTTTATCTGGCTGGAGAGATACGTCTGGTCAAGTTGCCGATGATCTGTTGACATTTGCGGATTACAACATGTATTTTGCCACTGTATTTAGTTATTTTCCAAAATAGGTCACCCGCTTTATTCAATGCACAGAGTCTCCAATCACACGGTTCATTTGTATTACCGCACTTTATAACATATTTTCTTTTCTTTGTCTCTTCACTATGAAAGTGATGATTTCTCAGCAGCGAATATTCTTTTGCAGCCAACTGCACTGCATCTCGTGATGGAAATAACATTCCAACACGAAATTCTTTGACTGGATCAAATAACATATGGCTCGGCTTAGTTATTATATCGACTTGCATCATATCATAGTCAATCTCTAAATAGGGCGATGAATGTACCAACGGCAAAATGAAATTATTACAATGGGTGTTGTAATAAGCATTCATATCGCTACTTTCGTCATTTTCTTCATCGCTGTCGTTACTTCCTAATCATGAATCATCTTCTTCATCACTATCATCATTATCATCGTACTACATAGACTGATTATTCACATCAACATCGTCTTCACCAATATTGGAACCTTCTCCAATTGAATCATTTATAGGTTGGTGCTCATCTACAGCAACATAAAACTGTAGAAACCCCTTTATGACCGGACAAACGTGCAAATTGTTGGATTCTCTCAACTATGCTATCATTACACACATCCACAATATTGTACATCATACAACCGATTGTTCCAACCAGTTGTCTATACATCAGACTGGGAATGAACTGATTTTCTATTATATTCAACTCATGCCCAATCGTAAGACGTAACTCATCAAATGTGGATATATTTCCAAACGCAAACATAGCACATTGTCCACCTTCGTAATCATATCAATCATATCCAAGTTGATTTTGTACTATTCTACCTCCTCATTGTACAGTCGCAAAAGATGTATACATTCTGTTAAATGAACAAATTATAAATTATTTGCATCTACAATTTTGTAATTTTTCCTATACACATTAATAAATGAACATTATCACTATCAATATAAAAAATGAAACAAATAGGGTCACAAAAATATTTACGAAATTATATAATCTTTGAGAATCAATTGTTATTTACAAATGAATGAAAGGCCAAAATCATCAACAATAATATCTAGTAAATTAATTAATGAAATTGTCATTTTTTAGATTTTAAAAATTTTCTTTGTGGAATGTTTCCTAATTTTTTAGAAAATATTATGATTTCGATCATAATTTTCAATTTTTTTTTTGTGATTTCATATTTTTTTTAAATTTTCTCGCTGGATCAACTAGATCAAATAACGACGTCGCTTTCAGTTTTAATATTATCTATTTTTTTTCTTTTACAATATAATTTTCTCTTTTATTTTTTCTCTTTTTCCTAATAATTTTTTAGATCAGGCCGGTTCGGCCCAACTCACAAACTCAAAGAGCCGGCCCAAACCCACTTGAGTTTGAACCGAAACTTTCACAATAGAGTTTTGTGCATTTTTTTAAATTAGGATTATTTTTATTTTCATTTTTCCCTAATTTTTTCTATTATCTAGAAACTTCTTATTATTACAAACAGATCGTATTAATGTATATATTCTAATAATCATATTTAATTAACTCTACAAAATTTTAAATATATGAAAAAAAAATACAATTTAATACGCATAAAAGTTTTCATCAAACATGTCTCGACATGCAAAATAAAGATATTTGTAGCGCTAAAAGAAGATATTTTACGAATAAATTGACAAAATTTTTTGAATATTTTTATTTTTTAAATTATTTTTTCCCAATTTCTTTTTCAATTTTTGTATTCTTTGGTATAACTTTTATTATTATAAATAATTTATATGGTCAAGGATTGTCCACGTTCGTTGCATTAGGTAACAAATTATAACGACTCATATTTAACTGAGGATCAACTCTACATTGTCCGATCTAATTACCAGCTCCTACAGTGCTAACATTTTCCCATAAATTTTTTTCGTTAAACATGTACATTCAGTTATTATTTCAATATCTTGAAAATTAAATCCAATTAACCCTCTAAATTTCAAAAATCATGATAAAATACGGGCTTAATACGCACAAAATCTTTCATGACACATATATCGGCGTGCAAAATAGAGATATGAATAGCACAAAAATAAGATATTTTTTTAGTGCAAAATAGACATATATGTAGACCAAAAAATAAGATATTTTTCGGACTAAACAACATGTATACATCACAATGTAACAGTGAAATAGTGTATGCACGGTACTAAAATATATTATGTTTTAACAAGAATATAGGCATTACCTTAACACAAATATCGTGCGTGTCGAGATTCTTGAAATTGATACTTCCACTCTTCTATTTTCTCTGTCGTATAAAAAAAATTAACATTACATGCATCGAAACAAAAAACGCAAATGCAAAGAAAAAACATATCACAAGGTTAAATCTTACCTGATTCGATTGTGAGAAAATTTTGAAGGAATAAATAACTGCAAATATAGAGACGCTCGAAATTGACGACTAATTTCCAAATCTTTTTTTCTCTATCGATTTTCTCTTGATTCTTTCTTAACTTTCTCTCTATTTGCTCTTTGTTCTCTCTCTTTGTTTTCGTAAAATGGCCAAAGAGTTTCTCTCCCTCTCCGTCTTTAATAGAACTGAAGATTCAGAAGTCTCATTTGCTTTTAAAATTTCACGTGAAGTTTCAAAAGAAAATTTCTAAAACTTCATGTGGCTTCTGAAACTTCACATGAAGTTTCAAAAATTTGCTTCTGAAAAGAGAAGCTTCGCGTGAACTTTCGGAAATTTCACGTGTAGGCAAAATATTAATACTTTAAATGTACTTATGCTTAATTGAACCTGTAGGCAAAATGCAATTCGCCCTCACGTGCCCTTCTTCGTGTCGATAAGAAAAGGGCAAAAAGAGCGCGGGAGCGAGAGGCTAAATCGATCGACCAAACCAGGGAGATCAATGGCAGCCTCCTCTGCAGACTGGGCCGGCATCCCCTGGACCTTCCTCGCCGAAGTGAGGCGGCGGTCGCCGCTTGTCCAGTGCATCACCAACTTCGTGTCCATGGACCTGATGGCCAACACCCTTCTTGCCGCCGGCGCTTCTCCCGCCATGCTCCACTCCCTCCAGGAGCTCCCGGACTTCACACCTAATGCTGACGCCCTCTGCGTCAACGTCGGCACCCTTACAGCCGACTGGCTTGCGGCCATGAAGCTCGCCGCCGAGCTCGTCGCCCGCTCCGGGAGGCCGTGGGTCCTCGACCCGGTGGCCGCTGGGGCTTCGGGTTTCCGGTTGAACGCTTGTAGGGAGCTCGTGGGACTCAAGCCCACTGTCATCAGGGGAAACGGGTCCGAGATCATCGCGCTCGCGAATGCCTCCGTCGGAACCAGCAAGGTGATTTGATCAAATTCGTAACTTCATACGTGTTTCTTAGAGAGAATTATCGTTACTGGAAATGGGTTTTTCGATTGGATGTTGAACTTGACTCCCAGCGTTCTTATTTCAACCTTTGGTCAATTTGAGTAGTGATGGGGTTTGTAAACTTGTGCCCACTGATATAAAGTCATGTGAGTTGAGAGATCGAAGTTTGAGCCGTATGGCTACAATTTGCGCGAAGTTAAACAGGAACCATTAATTAATGTGCCTTTGGATATATTTCTCTCTGTTCAAGCAGATTGATCGCAATTTGCCATACACCGAAGGGTTCCTTTCGTCAGTAGTATCACAGTGAACAGGCATTAATCTGTGTGTCTTGATCTTCTTTTACAATTTGTACTCTTAAGGGACAGACATTATCCTTGCGGCAACAGTTGAAATTTTGTCAGATGTGCTTGTTCATTGTATCTCGTGAGATTGCAGTTTTTTATTTTTTTTGCTTATTTTTGGACGTGTGAATCATGAAGTCGAAACGTGTAGGCCTGCAGACTTTTTTCCCACATCACTACTTCGACGTGTAGTCCTGCAAACTTTTATCCCACATCACTACCTTGACGTTGTCTTGCAAAAACTCAGTTAGTCGGGTGCCTCCGTAAAATCTCAGGAGTTATTAAGATGTGAGATGTAATCGGAAAAGAAAATGATTGGAGGAACTCGTATACTTGGGTTGAAAATGGAATCTCGGTTTCTCACATCTTCTATGTTTTTTCTTTTCAAATAACTGTTTCCTTTAAATGCATCATCTGAGCAATATTGACCTCAAACCTTTGTCTGGTAATGTTTGTGACTGGTCCTTCACAATATACCTTCCTCTCACAGGGTGTTGACAGCTCCCATGACTCAAAGGATGCAGTAGAAGCAGCGAAGTCATTGGCTCAGGCTAGTGAAGCTATTGTCGCAGTATCTGGAGCCGTTGACATAATTACAGATGGGCAAAGAGTGGTAGGTGCCTCGAATGGGGTTCCGATGATGCAGAACATAACGGCGACCGGGTGTTCTGTCACGGCACTCATTTCTGCCTTTGTTGCCGTTGACCCTTCACGTGCCTTTGAAGCTACGGCCTCGGCATTATCTATATTTGGCATTGCTGGTGAGATTGGAATGGAGATGGCAAAAGGTCCAGCTTCGTTGCGCATGCACTTGATCGATTCCTTGTATGGACTTGATCAAGCCGCGGTTCTTTCTTGTGTTAAGATCTGCAGCATGTGATGAGTTTGAGGTGCTACATAAACAGTATAGGCAGTACATTAGGCGATACTGAGTTGGATAAGACACGTCCCCAGAATGTGTCTTAAAAATAAGCAAAATGCAGTGTTGTAGTGAAATGAGTATCTTGGCCTATAGAAACTTCTCACAATACCCTGCTGTTGATTGTAAATTTAGTTTTCCTTTGTCATATGGTTTTATGCAAACTTAAAGCAAAACTCCTCGTCCTAGCACTCCGATATATTATGGGAAGCTGCTGTTATGGCTCACAATTTTATATCATATTGTTGGATAATGCAGAATACGCGGTGCTTGTGGCTAGGATTGGTCCGAATCTTTTGACACAAAAAACTTACACCATTCAATATCTTTGCAAATCTGAATGTCAGGGCCCTGATATCAAAATAATAAAATCCATGAGGGGAAAGGCTCAATAAGATGAGTGTGCTTTAGCACTCGTGAATCGAGTCTTTGAATTTATGCGGCAGCAACTTGCCTGCTAGTTGGTTGTGTAGAATAGATGGCAATATAAGATTGTGATGGAGCTCACTTTTTCTGGACAAGGCTTTAGTTCAGTAAGGATTCTGATTTTACAGGTTGAGGAGGTAACCGTAAGTGCTTCCTGTTTGGAAATTGCATGAATCGCGTCTTTTCAATCAGCAATTATTCCGAATTGTTGCTCGAGATGACAACAATTTGGACATCAAAATCCCTTGGTTATCTTTTGGATCATTGCAGAGAACGACATCAGATGATCCAGCAATCTTTCCTCGTTAAGTCTTGTGACAACTAGGATGTTGAGGAAGTCCCTCTTCTTAATACCGGATATACTGAATGCTCACTGTTGTATAGTGTGCTTCGTTGTGTTATGAAATAGTTCTGGTATTGAATATGTGTTGCTTCCCTTGGAGTCATTTATCTAATAGGTCCCTCATCGATCTTCATATATACTTTTTGTTGACTTTCAGGTCTCTGCCTCTTAGGCTAACTGGTAAATGCTTTTTGCTACCTATAGCATAGACAAGAAATAGCTGGTATGTGGGAATTTACGCGAGACTGCGATTCCTCTCTGTTTTCGCTTCATTCAAGAAGTTGCTTTTCTTTACTGGACAGTTTCAGGATTAAATTCCTACGCTAAATTATGTTTTCTGTTCCTTCTTTTTGGTTCACCTAAGCTGAAGGTGTTATTTTCCATAGAACCATTTGCTAGAATTTAGACCTCGGCAATCAACTTCTACATAGTACAGGGGACATTTCAAAAGGAAACAGGCAGATTGACAGCAATCGTTTTCAGCACACAACTTCACACCGTTTCTCGGCAACCCGGGAACCTAGTACTTTAGATGGACGGTGATCCTGAGCAATGTCTCTGCACCATCTATGACAGTCTGGCCAGATGGCACGAGCGGCCGCACCTCGGCGAATCCACAAGCGTTCTTGAATTTCCCAGTCCCACTGGTTATCGATAAATGCGACATGGGGCTCCCAATCCTGTATACGCCATAGAAGTTCAGGCTGTCGCCATATTCTCCTCCCTCGATCATGGCCGTGAATGCCATCATCTGCGTGCTCCCGTTGGCAGAGCTCGCTACATACACTCCCTGCGCTTTGCCAATGGTTTGCGACCCAAGCTCGGGGCTTAACGTTAGTATATCGTCGATCACGGTGATTGTCCCGAACCCGAGACCCAACCCATCAGGACCCAGCTGGGTCTGGATATTGCCGTTGTTGTTCTGATTCTGATTGATGACGGGATTTCCTGCAAAAGTCGTGCCGGCCAAACCAGTCCCAAGTGGGATCCCATTGACGCCGTTAACCGTGGGGATAGCCCCGTTCGCATTGGGAATAGCCACGCCACCTTTTGGAGGCATGAACCCTATTGGCGTCGCAAAGGGCACCTGACCGGTGTATATGCTGCCAAGCAACCCCGTGACGGGCCTTGCTGTGGGGCTGCTTCCCCCGAGGATGTCGTGCATGTAGAGCTCGAGCACCGGCTCTCCACCCGCAGCTGCTGCAGCGGGGCCTGCTGCCCCCGCATGGAGCAGCAAGTGGACGGCCGCGATCAGCACCGTGATGGGAATTTGTAGTGATGATTGCTGGGACATCTTCGTAAATGCAAGCTTGAGGAGCTCCGAATTTGCAAATGACCCAGATAGTTTCTGAACGAGGATGACCATCCACTCTCAGTTTGCAGCTTATATAGAGATTGTCTTAAGGCAGAGACTGATGTTGTGGAGTGGCTGTGAGAATCCTTAATGTGGTGAAGTTGTTATGAAGTGGGGTTGTGGAGTTGGTCATGTTTGTTTAGGTGCTGCATTTTATTACGTGGCGGCAATTGATTGGCTAGAATCCAATTTTATGTCTTCCCGTAGATTTCTCGAAAGCTAGATCAAAACTTAGAGAACGATGAGTGTTACGTCATTTCGCTTTATTAGAGACCATTCCATTCTTTTCAAAGCATTGTACAAAAGAGAAAACTAAACCATACAAGGAAATAATTTATCAGTATTCTACCGGCATCGAAAATCTACTCTAACAAGTAAATTATGATCCAGGGCAATTAATTCGGTGCAGCTCCGAATAGAATAAAAGTCATGCTATCCGGAATTATATCCGGCTCACCAAACATTGCCTTATATTAACGTGTTATCATTGGAGGAAGAACTTAGCTCAATTTATGACAAAAAAAAAACCTCCTTAAAGAAGCAAAAGAAAATGTTGTGAAATACGGGCTTCAAAAGCCACTGCTATTTGGAAAAGATCAACGCGTAATTAATGACAGAACATTAACAAATCGAAATGAGTATCATACGACTTTCTTTTGGAAAAGCACTAATCCAGGGGTCAAAAGCAAATGAAAAGATTTCTTTTCATGGTCTCGTTCTGTTTCCAATTATATCCATCCAAAAAAACGACACATGTTTCTGTCGTAGCTTTCTATACATGGTACATGTTCAATAGACATTCCAACTCTGCAATAAAAATACCAAAACTTTCCATTTCACATCTCACCATCACGAAGAAACTGCAAGTTCTTTAATTTTTCACATTGATATTACCAAATAAGAGGCAACCGCCTTCGTTTAAATATGAGCAGAACTTTCATCTTTCCAGCAAAGGCACCACAACCATTTCAACTCTTGTGCTTGTCTGCCTCCAATGTGGTCGTGAAGCGGTTGCTGGTCAACTTACAAACCTTCAAAGAAGGGAATCTTAAAGTTTGCTGCAAGTCCAAGAACGACAATCTCAGATTCCATGTGATTGCTCCAATTGCCAATTGGGGTTTTCGGTTCCCTTCCAATATTACAGGATCCACAGTATACTCCCACAGGTTTCAGTGACCTTGTCAACTTCACTACTAAGATGTACTCAAACAAGCATTAATCAGAAGTTTCATAATCAGTAATTTACAACAACTTACTCCTCATTTGGTTGGCATCTAAACAGCTGCAAAGAGAACGCAAAACCACTCAATCTTCAGCAAGGCCTGAACCTTCCCTTTTTAGCATCCAAAAGATTGCAATGAAATTGGAATAACTTTTAAACCCAACACAACGAAATGAATGCGCTAACAAAAGAAGACAAAAGCTTCGCCAAGGAGCAAGAATGTAAGCAAGAGGATGAGAATTTTCCTTTTTGTTTATGAACATTCTAGTTTTCCAGACAAGTACCTCGAGTTCCAATCGAGCATGCAAGATGCGTCTTCTCTGTGCAGTTCCAACAAGTGAGGAACTTCCCGAATCAGCTGATACAAACTTCTGAACAGTTAGATATAAGCAAGTTAAAGTCTCTCCAGCTTTTTGACCAAATAAAAAAAAAGGAGGTCTCTTCAGCCCAACCTTTGGACAGCATCCTTATGGGATATTGACAGATAAGGATGTCAACAAAAATGTTTGTCTGCGATCTCACTCTCAGATGACTCTTTACACGAAGGTTGCCTCTTTGAAAGCTAAAACGGCATTCGCCCCAGATCAACTGCACTTTCTGCAAACATTGATTTTCCTCCTGTCTCGAGTCATATTTTGCCCTAATTATACTGAAATCCATGATTAAACCCCATTTCAGAAGGTCAAAAGACATCGCCTTCACCTCACATGGTCTCAATATGCATGAAAGATCATGAACAAACATTTAAAACGATACCAATCTAGTTTGCTGAACATAATTGCCAGGACACTCCAACTTCATGTTTGAGTATGTTTGAGTGTAGACAAAACTGTAGACAAACTATTTTTCCATTATCTAGGAAATTACTAATTACTAATCAGATTGTGATTCCTTCAAACTTTGACTGATTAGGAGCTGCCTTGAGTCAGATCAGTACCTTAGCTTCGAGCACAGCCAAAAATTTTGTTATTATGGGGACACAATGCAATAGTAATTACCAAGGGACACACCAAGGCATAGAGAATTCAAAGGAAGGAAATTAGCAATTGCAGAAAGAAGGAAGAGAGGCCCTCAATTGATTTTTCTGCCAAGTTTCAATTCAGTTTCAGTGTCCAGCATGTAGACAAAAGATAGAAAGAACAGCACAATGTTTCTTTGGTTACACAATCATCCTATCCTAGTTTAACCTGAGCAAGTACCAAAAATTCCAAACTAGCATGCAAGACCCATCTTCTCATTATAGAGAGCCAACAACTGCGGTGCTTCCCCCAAATAAGTAGTCACAAACTTTTCCAGGAACTTCTTCTCCGTAACAGTCAACAATGTAAGCAGGCTACAAGGTTTAATTAAACCTTTAGACAGCAGAACTCGAAAGACCGATCCCCGAGGAACAATTCTCTTCCCTAAACTGAACGTGATGGCTAGCGGACGTTGGGAAATAACCAATGAATCAAGCCCCACCACATTGACAAAGAAGTCCATTGCAGCAGTAATTTTGCTCTCCGACAATGCCATACACATCGGATGCTTCCTAAAAGCTACAAGAACTACCTCCTCGGACCAACCCCACTTGCCATACACACTGATTTTCTTCCTCCACATCAACTCGCTCATGCCCATAATCACGTGCAGAGCCGTAACGAAATTCAATTTGCAAGGGTCAAAGCCCATTGCTTTCACCCTATTCATGGTCTCATCAAATTGCGAGGACCGGCACCAAAAAATTTGCCCGTGATACAGGACTAAATGCCGGATATTCGCCTCAGGCACCCCGACACTCCTCAAAGTCGTGATTTCAGGAACAAGTTCAGCTTGCGGATCCTCGTACAATATTCGGGGAGCACGAATGATGGCTGCGATGGCCTTTTCATCGGATTGTAACAAATTACTGATGTAATGAAAAGTGGGTACCAAATGCTGCTTTAGGCTCCTGCCCAAAATCTTCGGGACTGCAACCACGAGTTTGGCTAATTCGAGGTCGGAAATCCCTCTCGAGCGCAAAAAAATGACTTTTGGCAAGAGAGTCTTATCTGGGTCCGCCGAAAGCACCGCGGGGAATCTTCTAACGATGTGTGAGATTTGAGTTGGAGTGAAACCTTGGTTCTTGAAGACACCAATGACTGCGTCTGGTCTCGAAGTGGTTTCGAATTTGACAAGCTTGGAAGCGGAGAGAGCCGATTCTGGAGACAACCCACAGGAGTCGACAAGGTAGGAGGCTGTGAATGATTGCGATTTCGAGGAGGTCGAGGAAAATCTGAGCAGCAGACGGAGAGAATCAGCTTGCTGAGGAGGTTGAAGAACCCCAATATGAAGCAGGGCTTTGCGAGAAAAATGGAACATGGATCTCTGAATCTGATGAACTTGAAGAAGAGCTCCGGTTTCTTCCTCGTTCTACAAAACTGGAGGTTTCAATTCAAGGGGGTCGAGTTGAGGCGGGCTCCTTTTGATCTGACTGATTAAATAAAAAAGCGTACTTTCGACCAAAAAAAAAAATTCAAGGGGGTCTTTCTTTTGCTCGACCCCCCAAAAAAATTGAAGGGTTTTTTGTGACAAAACACAAAACACCAGGTTATCTGCGAGTGTAAGTGTGAGAAGATTACTCTCTTTTTCTTATTGTGGGATTGATATGAACTATTTCCACCTCCTATGTGGCTAAATCTATCTCATTTTCACTGAAGAAAAAAAAAATACTCCTCAACAATTCAATTGCAATTTAAAGTGATGACCTTAAATACATTTGCTATCCTTCTTTTTTAAATTTTTCTTTTTTTTTTGTTAATCTTGTGTAGGATCTAATTGCAACGTGTTTGTCTACCTACTGAAAATTGAGAGGTGGAAATGGCCTCACCCACATAACTTCCGGTTAAGCTCTTTCACTTTAGAAAACGAGCATCATCTTCCTCCTTTAAATAGATTAGATTAGATTGCCAAGTCCCTTTTGTCACTGTTCTCTCAAACAAAGACAGGCCTTTGAAGATGGGTAAACCAACAAGGCTCATTTTGGTGTCCTTGGATTCCCTCGTATTTGTTTTGCTTTGTGTGTGAAGTTCCCTGATGAAGTGTTGACGCACTCTAAAGTTCAGGTTCTACTTAATAACATGCCTGGGGAAGTGACTCTCACAGTCCGTTGTCAATACGACAATGGTGAACCTTGAAGCTTCCCCAGCATCAAGACTCCCTTTACCAGGATCCCTGGCATAGAGGCTTTTATGTTGATAAATTTTAATAATCTTTCAGATCGATTCATGGAATGGTTTCTCATTTTTTTGGTTGTTCGAGATAAAGATCCAATTGGTTTGTAACTTTGTATCATTGCAAACATTCGATCAATCCAGTTCATGCCAATTAAGTTAAACTGTTTTCACTCGACACTCTCATATTCGAGATAAGCATGGAATCATCACACAAATGATCAACATGACAAATGAAAATCGTCGCCACCCTTCCGAGCAGCGATGGAAATTCCCCGGTGGGCATTACAAATTGCCAAGCTGAAGCAAATGGTCTCAAACCCTATTGATTGCGACATTGGTTTTACTCGATTTATTATGTTTATGGGTTTTTCTTTAGGAGCTACCACTGACTTATTATGGATTGATTAGAGACGAAGTAAAATATGAGGCTATGAACTAGAAATTTGAGGTAAGGGAATTTGATTATGCTAGATATTTTCTAATGATCAAAATTCGATACCTTTTCTTTTTTTGACAGAAATTGTTTCATGAAATCTTTTTAACTTTTCTACTTTTTCTTAGGACATGCAATCTAGATTGTCAGGCAAGGAACTCAAACGATCAAACCTGAACAAATCGATAACAAAAGTAAAAGCACATCATCAGATTGCACCAGCTCATGTCATAGCAAAATAGCCCTAGAATAAGGAAGTAAGTAGACGGGTAATCAAATTTCAAGTTTTTCTTTGTTGCTCATAGAATCTGTCCAATCATGAAAATCTGGGAACGGATTCCCCAGTCAACTTGGTAAACACACTTGGGTCAAAAAGGAAAAAAAGATTTGGCAAAGACTCTATTATACTACTTAGTACCCATGAATAATACATCTACTTAATTGGGGATCATAATAATTCAGCGGAGCTTTTTCCCTCCTATATGACGAATCCATTTCATTTTCACTAAAGAGAGAAAATCGCCATCAATCATTCAATTGCAATTTACAGTGGCAGCCCCAAATTATTTACTTTCCTTCTTCTTCTTTTTTTTTTTTTTAAGTTTTCTTATTTATCTTATGTAGGTTTATTTGCCATAATTAAGGCCGATTTTGTCAGTCTAGTAAAAAATGAGTGGTGGAAAACAGCCCTCAAATAATGTCTGATTAAACTCTGTCACTTTACAAAGCAAGCATCATCTTTCTCCTTTAAATAGATCAGATTACCAAGACCTTTTGGTCACTGTTCTCTCAAATAAATACTGGCCTTGAAAGAAGGGTAAACCAAGAAGACTCATTTTGGTGTCCTTGGCTTCTCTTGTATTGCTTTGCTTTGTTTTGTGAATCTGCCGAACCCGGTGTTTTCTTTAGGAAATCCAAAGTTGACGTTCAAATCACTAACATATTGTCCGGAAGGGTGCTTCTCACTGTCCACTGCAAATCCAAGGATGACGGCCTCGGCTTTCGATTAATTGTTCCTATCCTGGTCCTTTGCATTTCTGGGTTCGCTAAAAGCAAAGGCGTAACCCCATTTCGTCCCAAGATTTTGGACAGTGTCCCTGTACTAGTATGATTTTTATTTCTTGCCAGTGAGAATAATTTAATTTAGTTTTCACATTGAAATGCTTTATTTGCATTCCTGTTTCTTCTTTTTCAACACGTCCATCTTTAAATTCGCATGTAATGTTTACTTTCGTTTTCAAATTTCAAGATTCGTGTACTTCTCAATTACATGTCTTTCACATCAAACACCTTTAAGTCATCGTCCCGGTCAATCTCATCAAGCACATTTAAGATCATCAATTTTTATTCACCTGCATTATACTGAAGGGACCACAATTCGGCCAGCATGCAGCCATCCTTGGTGTTCTCGACCGAGAAGCAAGCCCACTCGAGCAGCCGCTTGTTCGGGAACACAAACTTCAGAAGGCCAAGCTGATCGACAGCAAAAATCAAGCTCAAGAGGGCACCATTAGAGGGCACCATTAGGGGCAAAGACCCGGAAATTCCAGAAGACAAGCTCAGGGTCGTTGGAGCCAAGAACAGTGTCAATCCAGTTATGGTAGAGAGAGGAAGTGGGGTCATCGTTGAAGCCGAAGAGATTATGATGGAAGGAAATGCAATGGAGAAGAAGCGGTGACAGATTGTTTATTTCGAGAGAGAAGGAGAAAGATTCAATTTAAAAAGGATACAGCGTCGTTTAAATATAAAAATGCCACCTCATAGTTCACATTGGAGTTTTTTTTTTAATTATTATTATAGAAAAGCTATGTATGAATTAACATTTTATTCAAAAAGTCACGTCGGATCTTTCGCCGGAATTTTTCATCACACCGATTTAGCACTTAAATGATCCAGTAAAAAATATTGACATCAAAATGGACGTCGTCCACAAAATTGCGTAACTTTAATGTCCTTCTCCCTACGAAAATAACCAATGATTGTTCTTTTCTCCAATAATGGTCTAGTGAACGAACTAACCAAAAAATGCATGACGTCAAAAGCAAGTCTCATGACGATTTACTAAGCTTTGGCGATAGTCCAGTGCTTCTCTATTCATCCTGATGCTGTGTATGCTGCAGACAGAGCACATAGCCATGACCAATATTCAAGTAGTGCATCATTCATTTGGGTACAAAAGATCAGAAAAAAGAGACTGAAATATTCAACTCAGTGTGACGCTGCTGAGAAAGAAGATAGAAGAACCAAGCAATCAGTACGCCGCCGCTGAAAGAACTTGCATGGAGCTCAAGCCCAAGCAACAAGCATATAGAACATCAATCTTACAGCATTAAGAGCTCGTACTCACAATTTAGGTACATGGTATTTCTGTCACTTGGAACTTTCCAAGGACTCGGGGCAAGTAACACTGCTGGAGAAGAATGTACTTCGACAGGCTGTACTTCCAGAAAATTAGAATCCAGGGAAATTACTAGCTACATGGATGGATTACTCTCAAAGAAATTCCCAGGTGAGATTTAAGAGCATGAAGAAACTTCTTAATGAAGCACCGGTTGCATCAGATAATAAAGGCATGTATAAATTTAGGCCAACTACTTTGGGAGGTGCAGTAAAGTACTCTAGCACAAGGGTTCCGAGCAGAACCAGAAGTTTCATCATCAATAATATAAAAGAATAATTTGTCATTTAGAATGGTTGGCATTTAAACAGCTGCAAAGAGAATGCAAAACCACTCAACCTTAAGCTAGGCCTGCAACTTCCCCTTTTAGCATCCAAAAAATTGAAATGAAGATTGGAATAACTTTTAAACCTAGCAGAATGAAATTAATACGTCAACAAAAGAAGAAAAAAACTTCATCAAGTAGCAAAAATGTAAGCAAGGGAAGGAGAATTTTCCTTTTTGTTGATGATCATTCCAGTTTTCCCGCCAAGTACCTCGAGTTCCAATCAAGCATGCAATATGCATCTTCTCTGCGTAGTTCCAACGAGTGAGGACCTTACCCAATCAGCAGTCACAAACTTCTTCATGAAATTGTATGGAACAGTAAAGGATATCAGCAAGCTACAGTCTCTCCAGCCAATCCGTTGGACAGCATCCTAGTGGGATATCGACCAATAAGGATGTCGGCAAAACAGTTCGTCCACGATCTCATTCTCAGAAGGATGCCTCTTTTAAAGCTAAAGCAGCATTATACCCAGATCAACCGCACTTTCTGCATGCATTGATTTTCCTCCTCTGTCTCGAGTCATATGTTGCCCTAATTATACTGAAATCCATGATTCAAACCCCATTTCAGAGGCTCAAAACACGTTGCCTTTCACCTCACTTGGTCTCAATATGCATGAAAGATCATGAAGGAACAGTCAAAATGATACCAATCTAATTCGCTGAACATAATTGCTATGACACTCCACTTTATATCTGAGTCTAGACAAAACTGTAGACAAACTATTTTTCCATTAACGACGAAAGTACAAATTACTAATCAGAACACTTCATCGTGATTCCTCCAAACTTTGACAGATTAGGAGCTGCCTTGTGTCAGATCAGTACCTTAGTTTCGAGCACGGCAAAAAGTTCCGTCATTACAGGGCCACAATGCCATAATAATTACCAGGGGAACACATCTAGGCATAGAGAATTCAAAGGAAGGAAATTAGCAATTACAGAAAGAAGGAAGAGCGGCCATCAATTGTTTTTTTCTAAAAGTTTCAAGTCAGTTTCAGTGTTCAGCATGTAGACAAAAGATAACAAGAAGAGCACAATTTTTTTTGGCTGCACAAGCATCCTATCCTAGTTTAACCTGAGCAAGTACCAAAATTCCAAACTAGCACGCAAGACCCATCTTCTCATTATAGAGAGCCAACAACTGCGGTGATTCCCCCAAATAAGTAGTCACAAACTTTTCCAGGAACTTCTTCTCCGAAACAGTCAACAATGTAGTCAGGCCACAAGGTTTAATCAAACCTTTAGACAGCAGAACTTGAAAGACGGATCCCCGAGGAACAATTCTCTTACCTAAGCTAAACCTGATGACTACCGGACGTTGGGAAATGACCAAAGAATCGAGCCCCACCACATTGACAAAAAAGTCCATTGCAGCAGTGATTTTGCTCTCCGACAATGCCATACACAATGGATGCTTCCTAAAAGCTACAAGAACTACCTCCTCGGACCAACCCCACTTGCCATACACACCGACTTTCCTCCTCCACGTCAACTCGCTCATGCTCATAATCACGTGCAGAGCCATGACGAAACTAATTTTGCAAGGGTCAAAGCCCATTGCTTTAACCCTATTCAAGCTCTCATCAAATCTCAAGGACCGACAGCAAAAAATTTGCCCGTGATAAAGAATTAAATGCCGGATGTTCGCCTCAGGCACCCCGGCACTCCTCAAAGTTGTGATTTCAGGAGCAAGTTGAGCTTGCGGATCCTCGTATAATATTCGGGGAGCACGTGTGATGGCTGCGACGGCCTTTTCATCGGATTGTAGCAAACTACTAATGTAATGAAAAGTGGGTACCAAATGCTGCACTAGGCTCCTGCTCAAAATCTTCGGGACTCCAACCACGATTTTGGCTAATTTGTGGTCGGAAATCCCTCTCGAGCGCAAAAAATTGACTTTCGGCAAGAGAGTCTTATCTGGGTTCGCTAAAAGCAACGCGGGGAATCTTCTAACGACGTGTGAGATTTGAGTTGGAGCGAAACCTCGGTTCTTGAAGATACCAATGACTGCGTCTGGTCTCGAAGCGGTTTCGAATTTAACAAACTTGGAAGCGGAGAGAGCCGATTCTGGAGACAACCCACAGGAGTTGACGAGGTAGGATGCTGTGAATGATAGCGATCTCGAGGAGGTCGAGGAAAATCTGAGAAGCAGGCGGAGTGAATCAGCTTGTGGAGGAAGTTGAAGAACCCTAACATGAAGCAGGGCTTTGCGAGAGAAATGGAACATTGGTCTCCGAATCTGATGAAATTGAAGAACTCCGGTTTCTCCCTTGCGCCACAAAATTGGACGTTTCAATTCAAGGGCTTTTTCGACCAAAAAAGAAAAAAGAAAAAAGAAAAAAGAAAATCGAGGGGTTTTGCATTTTTCCCCCGCGTCGTCTTCTTCAAATTCAATATGGTTTTTGAAGGAAAATTGTCCATAGCATAGCAGGGGCGAGCGACGTCTCGGTCTAATCGGGGAACCGCATCGGGCCGGTTTTGAACGACTCTCTCAAGAATCCGATTCCCTATTTCCGCTTCCTAATTTATGCAGCACCAACATGACACATAACATGCGCTTGAGATACATTATATATTAAAAGTATATATATATATTATATACATGATAAATTATATATTTTATGATTCGATAAAAATAAATAAAAAAACCATGGGATGAATTTACTTTAAAAATAATGATCAAAATGTATTATGCATCAGTTATCCTCGTTGCTAAAGTAAATAGACACCAGCAGCCATCAAACACGGCCATTTAAATCTCTCACAAATTGCCACAAAACCAAAGCAGCTAATTACCGCAATATTTGCCAAAATCGACTGCCAAGAGGACCAGCGAACCCAGAAGCCTTAAATCAACTACCGAGAGGACGTGGGGACTAGGTGAACCCAAGGCCATAGACAATCGAGAGGGATAGCGAATCCAGAAGAGGCGAGGGAATGAATTTTTACCACAAAAGCCAAGCTGAGGCGAGGCCGGCAAGGCGAGGCGATAGACCAGCGAGGGGAGGAGAGGCGAGCTGAGGCGAGGTGGCATGCCACGAGGTGTCTAGAGGAGGTGAGTTGCGACAGAGCTGTGAGAGAGAGGTCAGAAAATTTTGGTTTTTCTTCTTTTTTTTTCAATTTTGACGCACCTCCCCAGGAGATGCATATTCATTCAGTTGACCAAGTGTCAGAGATCGAACACGGGTTCCAGCCCCGTTCGGCGTGTGTCGGACATCGGATATCGACGTGTGTCCGACACGCTAAAATTTCCCTAGGAGGTGGGTCCATGCTTCATAATTCCTAATTTTCGGAACAAGCTAACTAGTCTAATTTCCAATTCCACGCAACAACTCAGACCTATCAGACTAGATCAATACACCTTCATTTTCATTTTTTCAAGTAATTTTTTGTTCTAATTTTCTAATCAAACACTGTGCAAGTGTGCATCGATGGTTTATACAAAAAACTAGCCTCCTTCGTTGACGTTCGATTGTTAATTTTCTGTGAAATAGAACTATTCGATTCCTAAAAGAAAGGGTTAATATCATGAAAACTTCAAATTGATACATTTGTAATAAATTTATCATTAAATAATTTTTTTTTATCATAATAACTCTAAATTGGTATACTTGTGACAAATTGGCCGAATTTCATTTAAAAAAACCCCAACTTTATCCCAAATCTCCCTGAATTTTTTTTTTGTCTAAAAAACACCCAACTTTAAGTTTAATACCAAATATACTCTGATCTATTTTTTTTATTTAAAAAAAACCCTCACTTTAGGTCCAATCCCAAATCTACCCCTAATTTTTTTTTGTCTAAGAATTTTTTTTTTCACTTTTTACTCTTATATCAAATCTACCTCCAACTATATGTCCAAAAGTCACCAATATTCATTTCAGTTTGTATATACTATAATGGTATTATTTTGGAAAATTTCAATATTTTTTTATTGGGATGGATTTGTATACACGTGAAATTGCCATGTTAGTCCATACTTATCGCTCCATTACTTTAATAATATAGATTTTTTTATTGACTTGGAAATCTCACGTCAAGTTAGGACTGAACTGCAAGTTAAATTTGAAAATCTATTAAAAGTTTGTGATTTTTTTCGACAAAATTAAGTTTTCTGAGACAAAAAAAAATTGAGGTAGATTTGAGATTGGACATAAAGTTGGAGGTTTTTCCTAAGACAAAAAAGTTTGGGTCAAATTTGGGACTTAATCTATAGTTGGGCTTTTTTTTAGATAAAAAAACGTTTGCGTAGATTTGAAACTAAACCTAAAGTTGAGGGTTTTTTAAGGAATTAGTTCATGACAAATTTAGTTCAAACTTACCATAAACTAATTTTTTGATCATCAAAAATCTCAAACAGGTACACACGTGACAATTTTCACTCCGTTAGTTTTCGCAAAATTGGGTTAATATCATAAAAATTCCAAATTGGTACACATGTAATAAACAAAAAGTAAAAAATCCAAACTGGTACACTTGTCAACTGCTACATATGATTTAACTTAGCAATTTGATGATAGAATTTAACGAATAATAATATATGGTAAATTTGTTATAAGTATGCTAGTTTGAGATTTTCATGATAAAAAAAATTAGTTTGAGGTAAATTTATTATAAGTGCATCAATTTAAATTTTTTGTGGTAAAAAAAAAATTAGTTTTGAATAAATTTGTCACACGCACATATATATATATCAATTTGAAATTTTAGTGGTATTAACCTTAAAAGAAATCAAAACTTGTTCATACTCTTTGAAATGCAAATGCTGATCACTTCCATATCTTCTTTGTAACACCTTTGAAAAAAGAATTAAAAGCTCTTAGCGAAGCTAAAACTTGGTCAAAAGGGTCATATGGGAGTCCGAGTCATTAAAAAAGAAAAAAACTCTACAGAGTCAATCCCATTTAAGGTTGAGTACAATGGATCAACCAAATTGAAAATTGCTTGGATTGGATCGTCCGGTTTGGCCGGTCCTCAGGGATACGGTACGGTTTCTCCTTTCATAAAATTGAAACCGGCTATGGTTTGTTTGTTTTCTAGTTCTAATGGGGAATTGGACCACCTCGGCAGGACTGATAACATATGTTTTTTTTTTAAAGTTTCCTAAATGTAAATTTAAACTTAAATTTAAGAAGCTTAGAATGTTTAATATGACTTTCATGTTTAATGATGATGTGATGCAATTAATAAGGGGTGGACTGGTGAATATATCATTAACGAGAAAATTTTCATGATAAATTACAAAAAAAAATTGCGACTATTCCAATGATTGGACCACCTGGGAACTGGGCCAATCTAGTCTAGTTCTTAATTTCAGTTTTTGACTGGCTTGGGCTAGGAACCGGTCATCCCTAATCCCAATCCAACCTAGGTATCGGATCGTCGATCATGTTCTAAGGTGGAAATGGTTGATTTTCCATTCCAAAACCAAAGAATCGGCCTTGGATCCTAGTTTCAGGATAGAAATTGGCCCATCTTGAGATCTATTTTAATAACTAGGATATAAGTCTCAGACCATAATATCCAAAATCTCATGTGGCATTTTCTTGCTATTTCTTAGCATATTTGGACTTACTGTCATGTTAGAATTTGTTTGAATTGTGACTTCTTTACGTCTCATTGAAAATGATGTTTTTGACTTTTTTTTACATGAGGCCTCATCAGCACATGCTAAAAAAATACTAAAAAAAATGATAATCCTATTGCACTTGTGGGGATATGAAGGAGTGTCATAACGTTGGTATGACTCTCAAGTGCTACATCAGAGCAAAATTGATCATTTGAGAGTCATTTCCGATAAATTGATCTACGTGGATTTTTACTTAACTTTTCATCTGATGTAGTATATTTCGAAATAAACAAAAAAGCCATGTAAATTTTTGTTATCATTTTATAAATAATTTAACTTCATGTTATTTTTTCTCGTTCTTTTCCTTTTCTTTTCTTTGCCAGCTAGCGCGATTGGGAGCAAGGCAAGGGGATTCATGTCCTTGCAAACCACAGGTGAGGTCTTTGCAGCTAATGAGAGTCGCGGGTGACCCTCGCCAGCAAAGAAAAAAAGGTAAAGAAAAGTTGAAATAAAATTTGTCCATGTCAGATTTTCCAACCTCTATGTCGACTTTTTTAGCTTCCACATCGGATTTCTAGATAGGCAAATCGTTGATGCCACTTAAATGATTGATTTTTCAAATTTGTGGCACTTAAATGAGAAAAAAATAAAAATTATGATACTCAAGTAAGTATCGTGCGAAAGTTATTGCACTCTTGTTGTTCTTATCCCATAATTGTGCCAATTCAATGTTAAACTTTTTAATTATGCCAATTGAGGCCTAAATGTTTTTACATTTTGCCAATTCAGGTTATTCAGCTAATTTTGATTGAAAATTACTGAAGTAGATGTCGGCCTTTCTATGTGGTACGGCAAACGTTAAGATGGACATTTTTAATGATATTATATTATTTTTTGGATTTTTATCTTTTGATTTCTTTTATGAACTTAGGGCTAGCGAGGGCAACAACACCTTTGCCCAAGGTTAGTAAGGGACGTGGTGCCCTCGCCTAGGCTAGATCTGGCGGGGATGTCTAGATCTAGGCAAGGGCCTACGATGGCCTCTTCCTATTTGGGTGAGGCCACGATGCCCTCACTCGAGGTTGGCGAGGGTGTTGCGAATCTCGTCCAAAGCTGATCTACCCTTGTTGGCCCTAAGTAAAAAAGAAAATAAAGAAAAAATTAAAATTCAAAAAATAATTAAAATGTTTTTTAAATATGTCTACTTTAGTATTAGTCGTGCCAGAAAGGATAACCGATGTTCACATCAGCATTTTTTGGTCAAAATTGAACGAATTGACTCAATTGGTAAATTGTAAAAATATTTAGGATTCAGTTGGTGCAATTAAAAGATTTAAAACTAAATTAACATAATACAATATGTTTAGGATTGTTTTGGTAATTCTCTCAAAAAATTGAGAGAATTACCATTGGTCAAAATTGTTTAAGCATTGGTCAACAGGGCTTGATTTATAGGATGAAAGCCATTAAGACTTGATGGCTTAAATCCAAATGTTTCGAATTCGATTGCACATTGACCCATACATTTGGAATTATTGGCATAATTTTCCCTATTAACATTTCATGTGAAACATGAAGGCCTCTGAGCAAGGGAAGCTTATTGACTTCAAGCACTAAACCCGATCTTTTACACTTATGCTAGGAGGAAAATGCTCAATGTGAGGCATACATTTTTGTTGGCCGTCAAAAACGGCTATTCATCGTTGTGAGGAACTCCCAATGATTGCCGTAGTCAGAGACTATAAACAAAAAAGACAACATCATATGAAGAAGAAAAGGATTTACGCACCTGATTTGAAATCCGTCGTTCTTCAATGCAAAATTCTGACGATGTGATGCTCAAGCGCTTCCCCTCTATCTCCCTTGGATTGTCTGGCATCGATGAGACTACCCTTCTCTCTCTCTCTCTCTCTCTCTCTCTCTCTCTCTCTCTCTCTCTCTCTCTCTCTCTCTCTCTCTCTCTCTCTCTCTCTCTCTCTCAAGCCTTTATGAGAAGATGGCGATGGTACATGAAGGTGGACAAAGTGACAGCTAGAAGGGGGCCTAGCTCTATTTACAGAGTTCTAGCTAGGTCCTCTCATCATGGGCCGGGTAGAGCTTGGCCCACGCTAGTTAAGCTCATATTTAGCCTATTAAGAATCTTTAAATCAATTCTTTATTAAACCAACCCCATTAATGGTAAATTAATCTCGTAAAATGGTAATTACAATCTCAATTAATATGAGCCAATATTTGGAAAACTCTAACATTCTCCTACTTGGCCGAATGTTAATTGAAACTATTCTGTAGTGCGTGCCTTTGTGTTGGTTTAGGGATTATTCTTAATGGCTAATCCATTCATATAAAGTCTTAAACATTGAATTAATGCAGTAATTGCACCAACAGACATAGAGCTGTTCATGGTCACAAATGTTCTTAACTTTACTGATATGGATTCAATATGGAAGTATGGCAAATGGATAACACCTCAAAAAGATATTACTTTATGTGTTATTCCCTTTGTTGGGCGATATTCTCTCTCTTTATGTGTCACAGAACTTGATGTGTCACTAGAGAATATCAATATGGTTCTAATAAACCGATATATATCTTATCTTTATAGTAAATTCTTGTTATGTATAATAAGACATATAAATATGGCTAATAACTAAATGTCCATAACCATTACTTGAGGTTTACAGACATATCAAAATTTTCATTAAATATACATATTCAACATCAATAGTGCCATAAACACTTTAATACATATTAGCATATTACAATACGTAACAAAAATAGATACAACCTTTATTAGAGCAAAAGAAAATGTATATATTCAACATCAATAGTGCCATAAACACTTTAATACATATTAGCATGTTACAAAATGTAACAAAAACATATGCAACCTTTATTAGAGCAAAAAAAAAAAAAAGGCTCCCACTAAACAACAACATCCAATGATGCCTATAACTCATACTGATGACATGTCGTTCAAAAACACAAGCGGGAAGACCTTTAGTTAGTGGGTCTGCAATAATGTTATTTGTGGGGACATGCTCTTGCAATGTCACCTTTCAGCCCTGATTCCTTTCTAGTCAAACACTTGACTTCCATGTGCTTAGACCTCTTGAGACCTCTATTCTTAATAAACAACACTACGAAGTTATTGTCACAATATAACTATATGAGCCTATCAACAAAATCAAACATGGTCAACTCCCTAATGAGGTTTCGAAGCCAAATAGCCTGAGTAGCAGCCGAAAAACATGCAATGAACTCTACCTACATAGTAGAGGATGATATCGATTTCTGTTTCTCACTTTTCCATGATATCACATTGCCTGCCAATGTAAATATGTATCCTATTATTAACTTCTTATTATCTTGATAACTCGTAAATTCGAATCCGAATATCCAACTAGCTTCAGGTTATGAACATATTTATTGTTGAGGAAGTTTGTCTCTCTGAATGTTTTGACTCTGACAAAACTTTCCTTTTCCATTTTGGAATTAAGTTAATATATTGAAATTGCTTTTGCAGAGATGAGTTTGTGAAAAGAAGCTCATATGGATCTAGATCTGATGTTCAGATTCAAGAGAGAGATGTCATGTATCTACTTCTAAGTTTGTAGAAGTAAAAGTGTTCAGATGAAAGAGGAACTGCCTCTGAATATGTCAGAAGGAAGATCGTTGTCTCTGAAGCCTTCAGATGAAGAAGAGTTCCATTTAAAGACTTCAAGGAAGCTGCATCTGAATACTTATGGGCTAGAAGATTTTTGTGACTCGTCAGCAAGGATCCTCCAGAAGCAAAAATCGCTACTTAACTCTGAAGTGAATCAAAGGAACTTCAGTTGTAAACTGACTTTGAAATATGTTCAGATACAGTTTCAGACTCAGTCTTATAAGAGACTCTAAAGACCCTCGTATGGTAGGTTTTCGAGATAGCCAGGATATCTATGGAAGTTTATGTGATTTGATTGACCGGATTCTTGTCCCATCAAATCAGGAGAATATCTATAGTTGGATGACACCTTCCATATACAAATAATATTGAAGATTGGATTGACTCTACTTATGGAAAGCTGAAGTCTCAGTTGTATGGGCGACTGACTGTGAAGCGTTCAAACTCTGCTACAACGGCTAGAAGATCTTCTTTGATACAGTCTCCGTCAATCAAGATTGATGATGATTAATCAATGATTGAGGAGCGATCCTTGGGACACCTTGACCAACGGCTAGTTCAAGGTTAGAGGAGTATAAAAGAGGATCAACGAAGACGATTGGGTAGTGAGACGAACTGAAAATTCTAAAGCTTTGAGCGATTCAAACTTGCGACTATTCTTTTGTACACGAGAGACACTACTTACATGTGTTGAGAGGCTATTCTGTTCTTCGTGTGAAAAACATACAAATTCTTGTAATCCTTATTTATACATAGTGGAAATTAGCCTATCGGCTGTCAGCGTGGAAGAGTGGACATAGGCTTGATATAAGCCGAACCACTATAATTGTTGTGTGCAAGATTCTCTATCTCATAACTTTCATCTTTGTGTTTTGCATGCCAGCGTTAGTATTCAGAATCTGCATGCTCAGAAGTTGCATATTTGCATTTAGATTCATAAATTGTTCACGATCAGAATCATTAAATACACTTGTTCAGATTCAAATTCTACATACATTTTGATTTGACTTTTAATTCCGCATCTTACCATCAAAATTGTTTTAAATCACCTATTCACCCCCTTCTAGGTGATATTGCTAGATTCAACATTTATAAGTCAATATATGGTCTTTTGTCCTCTTTAAGTACCTCAAAACTTTCTTGACAGCAATCCAGTAATCGTATCCTAGGTTTGATTGATATCTGCCTAGGAGTCATGTTGCAAAGGCAATATCTGGTCTGGTACAAACTTGAGCATACATGATACTATTAAGTACACTAGCATAAAGTACATTTTGTATTTGGGATTTCTCAATATCTGATTAAGGACACTATGAAAGACTCAATTTATTACCCTTACAGATAGAAGCAATCCCTAGCTTACAATCTTGCATTAAGTCTTTTCAGGATATGATCAATATATGCTTTTGAGATAAACCCAAGATATGGCACGAATGATCTTGATAGATTTCAATGCCAAGAATAAAATATGTTTCACCAAGGTCCTTCATGTCAAAGTTCTTCAATAACATTTACTTTGTCTCATGCAGTAATTCAAGCCACTGCTCACAAGCAAGATATTGTCCACATAAAGAACGTGAAAAATAAAATTTCTCCCACTACCTTGTAGTATATACATTGATCCACTCTATTCTCGACAAAAATGAATGAAGTGACAATGTTATGAGACTTCAAATACCATTATCTAAAAGCTTGCTTTAGGCTATAGATAAACTTCTTCTTTCTACACACAAGTTCACTTGAATCATCAGTTGCAAAACCTTCAGGTTGTACCATATAGACTTCCTCACCAAAATTTCTATTTAGAAGGCAATTTTTATATTCATTTGGTGTAACTCCATATAAAAAAATGAGCTACTAACGCCATGATTACTTTGAAAGAGTATTTAGAAGAGATTAGAGAAAAGGTTGATTCATAATTTACTCCTTTTCTTTAAGTAAAACCTTTGGCTACCGATCTGGCTTTAAATTTTTCTATCTTTCTTTTGGAGTCTTTTTTTTTAATCTTATGCACCCATTTACAGCTGATTGCCCTATGACCCTCAGATATTTTAACAAGTTTCCAAACACTATTATGTCCCATAGACTACATATCATCTTTCATCACATCCAACTAGAGATGTGATTGAGCACAAGAAACAACCTTTGTATAGGTGACTGGATCAACTACACAGTCGATATCATAGTCCTGTTCTTCCAGATAGACTATATAGTCTGGTGGAATAGCTGATTGTCCTTCCTTGGTAGACCTCCTAAGTGGGGCTACTCCATTTTGATCATGCAACTGTGGGGCATAATTGACTTCATCAGAAACAATTCCAATAATAGGATCCTGAAGCCTAATAAGCACATTCTCTAGTACGGGATGCTCTATAATTGTTTGTATTGGCAGAAAAAATGATACAATAGCGCCCATTGTATTGTTTTCTTCAATAGTCTTTAAATAGCTACCCTTTTTAGCCATATCAAATTTCAGAAATTTCGCTATCTATGATTTCACAATCCTTGTGCCTCCTTTAGGATTATAAAACCTATATCTCTTAAAATGATTTGGAAAAAACATGAAGTAGAACCAAGTGGTCCTAGAGCTCAACTTATTTAAGGTTGGATTATATAGCTTTATTACTACAGGACAACCCTAGACTTTTAGATGATTTAGACTGGGCTTACGTCTAGTCCATAATTCAAAGAAGTTAATAGAACAACTTTAATAGGAACCCAGTTCAAAACATAAAGGGCTATTTTCAAGGCCTCACCCCACAAAAAGATAAGCAAGATGGTTGTACTTATCATACTCTCTATCATATCTATAAGGGTGAATTACACTTTTCGGCTACACCATTTTGTTCATGACTCCCAGGCATAGTTAACTGAGCTACTATCTCAGAATCCTTTAAATATTTAGCAAATGGCTCTTTAAGCTGTCCAACATTGCCATGTCTGTCATAATACTCACCACCTTTGTCAGATCTGACAATCATTATGACTTTTTTCAACTGTTTCTCGATTTCAATCCGAAATATCTTGAACTCATCAAAAAACTTAAAATTCTCCTTAATCAAGTATAGATAATCATATCGAGAATAGTCATCGATAAAAGTGATGAAATAAAAATTTCTACACAATGTTGGAGTATATGGCCCACTGATATCATCAATGTGAATGACCTCTAATAGGTCAAAAGTTCTGACTATAAATTTCTTCTTTATTTTGGTCATCCTATATCTACAATAGTCGAGGCAAGTTTTCAAGTCATATTTAAGAGTGAGCAGGATGTCGGCCTTTATTAGCTTTTCCACCCTTTCCCTGAAAATGTGACTAAGACGTTTATGCCACAATGCGTAAGACTATTCATTAGGGTAGAGTTCTTTTGGAGATAACATTTTTTGCTGTACAAGCGACGTGTATATTATTGGGAGTCAAATATAATATGTACAATCTATTGGACATATTGCAGTACCTAACTTTATTTAAATTCAAAAACATAGTAACCACACATGTCTAAACATGATATGAAAATTAAGTTCCGTCTAAAGAAAGGTACATAAAAGGTGTTTCTTAATATCAAATTGAAATCATATTATAAAATCAAAATGACATCTCCCACGAACTCAACGTTTGCTTTATTATTATCTCCTACTACAAGTTTTGATTAATTTTGATTTAGCTTCCTTTGATTTATGAGCTCTTATATGGTGAACGCAACATGATTAGTTACACCGCTATCTAGCCACTATAAATAGGATGGGGCTTCTAATAGGTTGGATTCACAAATAAATGCCAATGAATTATTACGTACATACTCATATTTAAATAGCTGATTCTTATATTTGGCTCAGTCCCTCTTTATATGGTCTCTCTTCTTACAAAAGAAATAGCGGTCACCATCTTTTTTTAAGGATGCTTTCTTATGACCCAAATTGTCAAAAGGACTAGTGGTCGATTAAGTTCTTTTACGAGCATGAAGTTTAAATCCTTTGCTTTTCTTACTACCAAGACTAGATGCAATTAAGACACAGTGCCCTCTATCCTTTTTTAGTTTCTCTTTTTCTGCCACCACTTCGACTATCAAATCATTGATAAATCGGGTTTCATTCCGTTTGTTAAAACTAATTTTTATCATCCCAAATTCATGGAGAAGGGTATTCAAGGCTTGATGCGCCATAATGGTATCAGGAATTAATATTTCTAGGGTCTTCAATTTTGTCTACAAGTCCAGTATTCTCAAGATATAAACCCCAACTCCTTATACACCCATATAATTCATATTAAAAAGTATCTAGATAAGAGTTCTAACATCAGCATTGGAAGATATTTGATATCTAGCTTTCAAGGCTTCCATCATTTCTTTAGCGATGCAGTCAATTGGCAGGCTACTATTTAAATATTCATGTATAGATCACTTCATTGATAATAAGCAAATCCTATTACTCTTTTTTGAGGCAGTAAAACGCATCATCTCGGACAGTGTACTGGTCTCAATGAGACCAGTAAGCTTTTTCTTCATCAAGAGCCACATGAACATCTACCAACTCTTCCTTACCCAAAAAAAAAAATCTGCCAACTCTATAGCAAACAAAAAATCCTCATTCCATTTCTTAAAATTTGAATCATTAATAACCTCAATCGTAATGGAGTTGACGTTCACATAAAAGGTGATTGAAAAAACAAACAATGTATATCATCAGCATCTAGTGAGCACTGTGTAACTTGAAAACCTTAGAAGTACACATCTAATCACCTTTGGGTAGAATACATGATAAGTAGTTGCCAACTCTCTACATGATAATGACCATGAGAATATATTTCAATTTTCGTGAATCACTATTTTTGGGTGTATGAATCACTAGAATCGGTCATTTCTCAATCATATACTATGCATGTATCTCTCAATGAGCTAATACATAATCATATCCTTTGAGAGTATGATTGTGCATTAGAACAAGAGACATTTGACCACAATATAAGATCAATATTTCTCAAACTTAATCAAGTGTAGCACTTTAGCAGTCACAACCCAATTGAATCTTTAAAACTCTGTCACACTAAGGATATAAACTTCATGTCTTACATTTACTATATACATGTGATTTTAAACTTGAAGACACGAGCAATTGTCATTAAAATCACAAATGATGCCAACAACATTGCTTCACGCATATTTAAAAAATTTATATATGCTATCACTCAATAACACTCTACACATCTTGTATGTGGAATAAACAGGTGAGCTAGCCTTACTATTTTCAAATTCATATGGAAATATAAGAAAAAAGCACAAAAATACCCTTGAAAGTATACTTATACAAGGGTTTTGTGCATTTTTCTATATTTTAAAAGGCTCAAAAATTTAAAATAAATATACACCATGTAGAGTATTTCCACATGAGCATGAAGGTACCAAAATTATTGTACATGGATGCCAGATGCGCCCTCACACTGCGCCAAAAGTGAAGGTGCTGTCGCATGTGCTAGTCACATGCAAGGCGCGTAGCTAGTTCATTGACCAGTCCAATTGGTTTGATTAGTCCAACTGGTCAATAGTCAGTTCATACCAGGTTGGGTTGACCTAATCAAATAGCCAAACTGGGTCGGGTTGACTCGATCAATGACATCACTGCCATGAGAGGTGGCCGCCCAAAGACGGTGCCATATGGCGCGCCCTGGTAAGGCGACAGCCTATGTTAACGTCACTGATGACAACAGGGTCTTAGGGCAATTAGTGCATGGGGGTATAGCTACACGTGGGGTGCATGTGGCCTCCGACGAAGGCACGCCACCCCTAAATTGCTTGTCTCGACGAGATGAAGCCATCTATGTGATCAAAATTAAATTTCATCCTACCAAAAATTCAAAATAAGCATAAAAAAAAGATTCTAGCTTCGAACCACGGCGGCTCTGATATTAATTATTAGCCATTAAAAATGGCTGTCTGTCATCATGAACAGCTCCTAAAGATCACCATAATCAGAGACTAGAAAAAAAAACGTTGTACGAAGAAGAAAAGGATTTGTGCACCTGATTTAGAATCCATCATTCTTCAATGCAGAATTCTGACGATGTGACGCTAGAGCGCTTCCCCTCTGTCACCTTTAGATTGCCTAGCATTGATGAGACTGTCCTTCTCTCTCTCTCTCTCTCTTAAGCCTTTATGAAAAGATGGTGATGGCACATGAAGGTGGAAAAGTGAGAGCTAGAAGGGAGGCCCTAGCTCTATTTATAAAGTTCTAGCCAGGCCTTCTCATCACAAGCCGAGTCGAACTCGCCCCACACTAACCAGGTTTATATTCGGCCAATTAAGAATCCTTAAATTTATTCTTTATTAAACTTACCCCGTAAATGATAAATTAATCTTGTAAAATGGTAATTACAATCTCAATTAATATGAATCTACATTTGGAAAATAACAATTTCCTCTGCTTGCTTTGTAACCATAGCAAAGAAGCGAGATCACAGACCGTTCTTTCTATTGCAGCTGCTCTGAGTCGAGCCTGGGACTCGAGGCTCGAGCTATGCAATTCTAGTTTATTCGTGAAAACGTCTATACTAGAGTAATGAGTTAATTTGGTCAGTACAAGCTACTAAAAGGGACGGATTTTCAGAAATATGGGTTGAAATTAGTATGGAAAGACTGCATTTATTGAATGTAGAGGTCAACGAACGCTAAGCCGCATTCCCAGATTTTTACTTCTATTGATGCTGTCCTTTTTTCGGTCGAAGTTGATGCTGTCATTGAGATAGTTAGATTTATGGCTAAGCATTGCTTTGATGTTTACAAAAACTTTCAAAGCAACGTTACCACTGAACTGCATTAGAACTTATGCTTTGCACATACTTGAACTCTGAAATGGACTCTCTGTGAGTCGACAAGGATATGGTAATTTCTTCTTCGTTATTTGATATCATCAACTTATCTAAAGTTTCACTTGCCATATGTCACACCACTTAAAACATCGATTGATTTTTTTGGCCGGTCTTGATATACCTTACACAATTGATGAACAAAAGCCTTGCATCCTAGTTTTCGCTCGATTTTTTGTCACTGTGGACTTGTCTTTTGAAAACTGCTTGCAGGGCTTACTACATAGCAACTAAGCACTATTCAAATATCACTTTCATAAGATAGTTTTACGAAGAATGTTGCAGAGCATTGAACTTAATCATGGGTCTATCGTGCTAACGAGCCTGCCCTAGCCGAATGTGCCCAGAGAGCACCGACCTTAATCAAGGCCACTCCCAATAAAATTCATTTTTTGATCTGAACATTCCAATTTCTTGGAACTCTATCAATGAGGCAAAGCGTAAGCACTCTGCTCTAAATTCACACTCAAACAAGAGATGTCCTCGAGATTCAACTGTGCTAGACAGAGGAAGCATACAGAAGATGTAGAGGAAGAACTCCTTCCCTTATCTATCAAATCTGAGAAATTTGAAGAAAACCTGACTAAACGATGCGAATCCACTTTGGAACTCGTCTTCCTCAAAAGTCAATGAAACAATAGAAGTAGAAGGGCACTGAACCATATTATCCATCGAAAAATATGGGGGCAAGTACAGGACAAGTGCCATAACATTTGTATGATGCTCACTTGAGTGCCATAACTTTTTTTTCGATCACTTGAGTATCAAATCGAAGCAAAATGGATAATCTAAGTGCCACTTCCAACAGATTGTCTGACGTGGATTTTTTTATTGATTTTTTTGGTCATATGTGGATTTTTTGTCATTATTTTATATTATTTTTAATTCTTATGTTTTTTTTTCTAGTTTTGACATTGGCAGGTGAGGGTTATCGATGACCCTCATTGGCCACGGATTCGACGTCAAAGGGCGATGGCCACCTCACCCTCAGCTAGCGAGGCTGTGATGGCAATGGCAATGGCCATCACAGCTACACGGTGGAGGGCCAAGGCCGTGATAACTGCGTCGGTAGCAGGCAAGGGCACAAAGGCCCTCGCCCGCGATTAGGGAGGTGATGGAAACAAGGGTGAGGGCCTTTACGCCCATGCCCACCATTGGCGTGACTTTGATGATCCTCGCCCATGGTCGTCGCAACCCTATCAGCCAAGGCCGAGGCGGCCCTTGGCCCTCGGTGACGAATCAATGGCCAATGACGGTCACAATGTAAAAAACCAAGAAAAAAATTCAAAGGAAAATAAAACATTTCAAAAGAAATTAAAAATAAAGATATTTTAAAAAATATTTAAAAATTCAAAAAAATTGTGCCAGCGATGCCACGTCAAATTTTCCGATGGCACTCAAATGATTGATTTTTAAAAGTTGGTGCTCAAGTGAGCAAAGTTGTGACACTCAAGTGAGCACCGCACACAAATTATGGCACTTGCGATGTACATACCTCAAGAATCTAGGATTATGGGACCACAAAGAGATACTTGAAAAGGTGACCTTAACTATTCTTTCATTGTTTATCCGTTCTTAATTGCCAGTTTTCATAATGGCTTCCAATTTTATAGGATAAAAAAAATGTCCGAACGAAGGAGTTACTCATATTTGCCTGTTCTTGATTGGGAGCGAAGATGCCTAATTCTGAAGAATAAATAGAAGCGTGCCTGCGCCAATTCTACAACATATCATTTGCTTGGGAAGTGGCTATCGCAGTGATGGGGAGCTTTTTGAGGAAGGAATTTGTACATACTTAATCTACGAACGGGATTCCGCGTTACCGTCCTTTCCTAGGATTGAAAGCTGCCTAAAAAACTGATATGCTGCCTTGATCTTTCTTTGTCTCGAACCCTATACCTCTATAATAATGGTAGAGTAATGGGTGGCCCCAAAGCGGAATTGATCGGTGGTGGTTGGTCGAAGCTCCAGTAGGTAGCGACTCCCTTCTCAAGGAATCGCGCATGAGACTTCCGCACTGTAAATCCAAAAAAAGATGATCTTGGCTTCCATTGGCTTGGTTCCGATGCATCCTTATCCTTAGAAGTTTGACATGTTCATAGGAACGCTCCTTCTCTTTTAGCTTTCAGTGGCAGGGGTCAATTTTACTACTTTGATGTCTAGACACAAACAAGAGAAGAAAACATAGCCGACACCATTTTTTATAGAGTATCCTACTAGACCGTTTGTGTTTATTCATGATGGCAAATACGACAATTGTGAGCCTTGGAGCTCGCCATCATCCCTCCCTTTACCAGGATCCTAGTATAGGGCTTGTATGCTGAGAAATTATTATAATATTTTAGATCGATTCATGGAATAATTTCTTGTTTTTTTGGTCGTTCGCATTTATATGATTTGAGATAATGATCCAATTGGCTTTTAAATTTGTATCATTGCAAACATTCAATCAATCGAGTTCATGCCGTTTAAGTTAAATTATTTTTACACAATACTCTAGTTTAAATAGAAGTGACATTCACATTCCAATATTCGGACAATCATGGAATCATCACAAATGATCAACAAGACAAAGGGAAATTGTCGCGACCTTTTCGAGGAGTGATTGAAATTCTCATATGTGTATTACAAATTGTCATGCTAGAGCAAATGGCCTCAAACCCTATTAATCACAACATTGGTTTTACATGATTTATTACGCTTATGGTTTCTTCTTTAGGAGCTGCCATTAACCTATTATGGGTTGATTAGAGGCTTAGTAAAACATGAAACTACAAATTAACAAATTCGAGATAAGGGGACTTGATTATGCTAGATATATCCTTATGAACAAAATTTGGTACATTTTCTATTTTTACAAAAAATGTTTCATGAAATCTTTCACTTTTCTACTTTTTCTTAGGACATGCAATCTAGATTGTCATGCAAAAAGTGATATTGTTCCAATTTTCTCAAAATTTGAGAATATACACTAAAATATTCCTTTTATATTCTTAGGGATCTTTAGCCATGGTGGACAGGGTCATATCAACTCAATGGTAGACACTACCTAAATGATCAACTCAACGGTAAAGATCGCCTAAATGATCATCTCAACGGTAGACATCGCCTAAATAATCAAATCAACGATAGAGATCCCCCAAAGGATCAGCCTAACGGTAGAGACCGCTTAAAGGATCAACTTAATAATAGACACCACCTAAAGAATTAACATAATGGTAAACACTGCCTTAATGATTAGCCCAATGGTAGAGGCCCCTGTTGACATCTGATTTTTAATCATATTTTCTCTTTTAAAATTAATGAAAATATCGATAAAAATTCATAAAATTAAAAAATCAACTTTGGGGACCTAGACCAAGTAACCAATTTTGACCAAAAAATAATTTTTCATATTTTCAGTATTTTTCGATATTTTTATTTTTGAAAATTCATAAAAAATCAAGAAAAAAAATGAGAAAATTGAAAAATTAACTTTGAAAACCTTGGCCAAGCTTAGGCAACCATTTTTGAGTAAAAAATAATTTTTCTTATTTTTTGTATTTTTTTAAATATATTTTTTAGAAATTAGGAAAATATTTAATAAATAATAGCATTTGAGACGACAAAAATACATAAAAATAGTCAATATTTTTCTTTTAAATCCCTTTTCATGTTGGCCATTGCAAATTTAAAATATCCAATTCGGAGTCGTGTATTCCTTCATGAGCATGGGCCTAAAAAAATTCAATTTGAGTCAATTTATTTTTATTTTTCACTTTTAGGAGCAGTGACATTGTTCTCTGATATTTCAAATTTTCATTTTGGCCTAATTATACCCAGAATGACTCAATTTTACAAAAAGGGCTTTAATTAAATTTTGCATTATTTTCAATAGCAAGAAATGAGCTTAAATTCAACATGCGGTAGGTGTGTCAAAAATTGTAAGAAGATTTGGACTTAAAGAAATATTTTTCCAAGGACTGAATTGTAAATACTTAAAATCTCATGGACTAGAGTACAAATATCTAACACTTGAGGGATTATTTTGTAAATAACAAAAAGAAGAGTTAGTGGAGAAATTAGAATGGAGAAGGGAAAATGGAGAAGAGGAGATGAAGATGGGAAGATGGAGAAGAGGAGATAGAGAAGAGAAGATAAAGAAAATAAGATGAGAATAGAGAAGGCAAGATGGAGATGAAGAAGAGTTAGTAGAATGGGAGATAGATATGGAGAAGGGAAGATGAATATGAAGAAGAGTTAGTGGAGAAATTAGAATGTGAGATAGAGATGGAGAAAGGAAGATGAAGATGAAGAAGAGTTAGTAGAGGAATTAGAATGGGAGATAGAGTTAGTGGAAAAATTAGAATGAGAGATAGATAAATAGGCTATAAAAGGAGGAAAAGTGAGTTTGGGAGGGGGAATTTTTGGGAGAGAAAATTTTGGATGTTTGAGAAGGTTTTGAAAGATTGAAAAAAAATTTGAGAGAAAGAAAATACCAAAAGAGAGAGAAAATTTTGAAAATGATGGGAGTTTAAAGCTAGGGGTTATCATCACAAATTCCTTCGTCGATCAACATAAATCAAGAGTTCATCCTCGTCAACGAGCAAGCAAATTCGAGCTAAGTATTTTTATTTATTCATTTATTTGTGGTTTTAGACTCAAATTAGCACAAATTGTATACACTTTCTCTATTTCCCTTTTTCCCATATTTTATGGTAGGTAAAAAAAAGGGGGACAACTCCGTATCAATGATAAATTCCATGGAGGTGCAAAGTGAGCCCAAACAAATTCCAATGTGCTCATCAAATTTGCAGCCGACCCGTCAACAGATTTTAGTTCAAATTGTTGAAACAATTTGTTGTATTTTATTTTAAAGAACTAAAACCCTAGAATGGAGAGGCAAAGCGCATCCACTGGAGGTCGTTTATTTCCTGCAATTTAAATTCCTGCACTATCAAACCCTAAAGGGAAAAGCCAGCCAATGCTAGGCCGCCCATTGGAGGTTTTTACTTACTTCAATTTAAATTCATGCACTATTAAACCCTAAAGTGAAGAGCCAAGCCAATGCTAGGCCGCCCATTAGAGGTTTTTACTTACTACAATTTAAATTCCTACACCATCAAACCCCAAAGGGAAGAGCCAAGCTAATGCTAGGCTACCCATTAGAGGTTTTTACTTACTGTAATTTAAATTCTTGTACCATCAAACCCCAAAAGGAAGAGCCAAGCCAATGCTAGGCCGCCCATTGGAGGTTTTTACTTACCGTTATTTAAATTCCTGCAATTTAATTCCTGCACTATTAAACCCCAAAGGGGAAAGCCAAGCCAAGGTTAGGCCATCCATTGGAGGTCTTTATTTACTGTCATTGACTTCTTGCTGTTTAATTTTTGAATCACCAGACTCCAAAGTGAGTAGACTATAACACTGCACAGAGTCGTTAACACACTCCCTCTTTCAGCTTTGGGGAATTTTTAACAATTTGAAAATAAAAAAATACCACCCATGCATCCTATCTAAAAAGTAAAAATACAAAAAGAGAACATTTGACTAAAGTCGTAGGAATAAATCAAGCTTGAGTTGCCAAAGTAGGATATCCATGAAATTAAGGTATCGAAAGGGCATTAGTTTTAATTAACTAGTGTAACCAAGTCCCCGAACTCATAATCTCTGGTTCGTAGAAGTAATTTAGTCCTCCTGCTAATTTACTTAGGTATCTAATCAACCTACCAAAAATGATTAGTGGTGACTCCAAATTTTAAAACCATTTGAACAAAAACCAAAGTTGCGATTCGGTAGGACTTGGGAGGGTCCGTATTAGGTTAATTCATCTAATAAACCTAATAATCCGTTAACCCGATCGAAAATTTTTTTTAGGGTCGTGACAGCTTGATGACTTCGCTGGGGACGGGATTTTTAAATTTTCGAAAAAAAGACACCAATTGGAATACTTGAATTGTTTTCAAAATTTTAAAAGCCTTAGTGAACTTAGGCTAAATGAAAATTTCATGGATATCTCGCTTTTGGCAATCTTGTTTAGAACTCATCTTTAGGTGTTAATGGTTTTGCAGATGGGAGTTATAAGGGGTGGAGTGTTTGACTAACCCTTCGTTTTGCAGGTTTGGTTTGTGATAATTATTATTTAATTTTTGAAATATTGAAGCGGTGTTTGCATTTAATTGTTGTGGATGTTTAATTATTTTAGCACTACATCTCACACGTCCCGTGGCCAGACCTAGGTCACTAATTTTAGGTGGTATTGTGATTTGGTTCTAGCGTTCGACGTGAGATCACGTCGAAAGTTAGTACAGATTCAATCCCGAACCCTTTTTCAAAAATAAGCTTTAAAAGTTAGGCCTCAGGCTTGGTAAGATTACCAAAGCAGTGGTTTTAATTTTTAGCTCGAGCAGTCGAAGTGGGAAGGCCCGGCTAATCCTGATTACGTCGTGAGATCATGGCTAATCTTGATTATGTGCGCGAGATTGTCGCCTTGCCGTAAGTCTTTTGCTTCAATTTGTCAGCCTTTAGAGTAGATGGGCTAAGATTTAAACTTACGATTCATGTGCATGTCTATGTGACCTATATGGTATTTTTCATGGTGAAAGTAAGTTTTCTAAATTCATCTTGTATTTATTTTTGGGTCGGTCCATGTTAGGATTCAGTCAAATTTTAAACCTAACATTGTGATCATTTTTTCAAAGGAAATGAAAAATCAAATTGGTGTTCCATTTTTGAAAAAAAAATTAAAAATGATGAAAAAATGAATGAATGTGAAAAATCCCTTAGAGGAATTTTGTTGACCAATGAAAGATTTTGTCACAGTTTTCTTTAAATCTTCAATGGACGTGAGATTTCCTTGACAAATTATAATTAAAAATTTATTTTGATAAAAACGAAAAATTCCTTCGGAAAATTTGGTAAACGTCGAGGGATTTTATCACATTTTTCAAGTTATAAAAACCTGTAAGAAAATTCTTTTTGAATAAATTCACCTATCCATTTCTAAGAGAATACTCTCTAATTTCTCATAAAATGAAAAAATAAAATTGGACTAATGTAGGAGTTATGGACCGACCACTTTTAGATCACATACTAATTATTTTCTCTACCTTTGTAGGGAATCACAGGTACCCCAGGCAAGAGCAAAATCGAGTTCAACATTATATCGGAGATAATCTTGAAGAATGCGAAAAGGATATGAAATGGCCGATGCCGCAACTGATAATCCTGGGGGCAAGCGAAGAAGTTCCGGAGACAAAAAAATCTTATTGATCAACGAGCACGTATGGGCTATGTATTTCGATGAGGCCGTAAATTTATCCAGATTGGGCCTAGGCGCATCTTTAATGTATTAGAAGGGTTCCTATATTTTTATTGAGAAGGTATAAATTGTGTAATCAGAGCCCGTGAAGCAAGTTTATTAACCCGACCTTACGACACCTTTTTGATTAAATTGAATAAAGGCTTGCCTTTTTACCTTTCTCGGATTCGAAACACGTGGAGAATTTTGAAGGACCATTATTTTATTGCTGAGCATGGCCCATGGGCATTTCTGCCAACGCTACAGGATATTCTGCCAACACTACGGGCTGCCGACACAAACAAGTGGACGCCGAAAGAGATGAGCATGAGTAAAGTGGGGCACGCAACAGGTGGCCTGGTTTATTTATTGGTGCACTAATCGAATGGTCATATTTGCAATAATTCACGTGGCTAGCTCACGGAGCTCAAGGTGGTTAATGGGGTCCGCTGTAGAAAGTTTATTCAATGCTCTTGATATTATTGTCTGAAGTAGCTAATATCGAGAAAAATGTTAAGCATTAGTGCCTCCAGGGTTTTGAACCATTCTATCATGCGAAACTTTCCTTTCATTCCATTCATCAACGAGTTTTACAACTACTCACTGGGGAGGAAAAGTAAAACCAAACTGAGTCCTAATAAGTATCACAAAAGAGCTTAACTGGCTTTCTATGAAACTAATATTCTGCCTACATTGTGCGAGCTGGGATTCAAGATCTGCAAGCTTGAAGAACATGGGGATACATTTCTCCTTTTGTCTGGCTGCATTGATCTCGTGATGTTCAACGGCGAATCTCAGATTCTTAATCAAGTCTCTCTTGAAAGCTATATTTGCCGTTAGATCATCGAGCCTTTCCTCCAGCCACTCACATCTGAACTTCATCACGATATCGCTCGGGTCATGCTCAAAGTAAGTCTGGTTCAAAGCTAGGCGTTCTACCAGCTTCTCTCTCTCATGAACCAATAGCGAGGCACGTTCTTCGGCAGACTTGACAGCCTTCTTGTACCGGGCAGCTGCTTGTTCTGCAGACTCCAAGCGTTCAGATTGATCTTGATAGCGAGCTCTCACGACGCGGGCTAAGGTGACCGTTTCTTGAGTGTTCCAGCAAGTTTCCAGAAAGTTGATGAAGACATGTGGAAATACTCTGTATTCCCTCTCTAAGCTGGTGCCTTCAACTGAAGAAGCATTTATCTCCTTGAACGAACCAAGAATCTCAACTTCGACACTCGGATGATGTGCTATGTAGACATAGCCTCGGTCAAGAAGATGGTAAAGTCTTTCCCATTTGAACATAACGTCGGCTGGGAAGATGTGGGTAGGAAGATTGGCCATTATCAAGGAGGAAGGTAAGGCAGACGAGCGGGATACGAAAGAAAGGAGGAGATAAGTGAAGTAGACTAGTAGGATGCGAAGATGGTAATATGTTTTGAAGTAAATATTGATTTCATAGTGACAGTATCAACCAGTCAAGATTTCCCTATCTACCATTCTCTATTGGCACCACCCCCGTTGGCTCGAATCCCCGTTAGACGGTGATCTCGAGCTGAGCAAATTCGATATCTTTGCAGAAAAGGTTTGACGTGATACCACCGTTTTGGAAAAGAAGAGGAAAAAGACGACCTAAGTGCGGGACAAAAAAAACTTGCGGGGGAAAAGAAGATGGGATCCGTCTTTGTGGGAGAACGCACCCGTAAAATCAACGGTGGAGATAAGCAGGAGAGATAACGACGGGGACCTCTACCATGAAAAGACGAAAGAAAACAAACTGTGCAGGAGACACACAAGAAATATTGAGAAAGACAGAATTCTTGGGAAAAGCAATACAAATGCTAAGCCCATGCCTAAGTTTTAAAAGAGACGTCTTCCTGGTAATCTTCATCTATACTCTGAAGAGAGTTTCAAAGCATACCCAGTCACTCAGAAAAGTTCAGGGAGAGTGAAAATACAATAAGAAATAATGAATCGTGAGAAATCACTAACCAAGTCGAAGATGTCTCAACCCAACACCATTGAGAGTTATCGTTACTTGCTGAATATAGGAGAGGAAGAGTTCGAATCCATGTTTAGGATCGAGCCCATGAAGCCTGGCCCTTCCGCCGACGACGTCCAAGATCTTAGTAAAGATAAGGACAACAACAGTAAGGTTCAAAGGAAGCGTTACTGTCGCCATACTGAGGAGTAAGTACAAAAGCTTGAGGATTTTTCAGAACGTGCCCTATGCCAGACAGCAAATAGAAAATGGAACTGAGTCAAGAGCTAAGACTTGAACCTTCGCAAATCAAGTTCTGGTTTCAAAATAGGCGAACCCAAATGAAGACTCGTCATGAGCACAATAAAGCTGAGTTTGTAAGAGTTGAAAATGAAAACCTTCGAGCGGAGAACAAGATGTATAAATAGGCTTTTGACTCCGCCACCTGTCCCAACTGCAATAGCCTCTTCACCCTCGATGAAATGCATTATCTGAGAATCGAAAATGCATGTTTAAGAGGTGAGTTAGACCAATTTATGACAGGATCAAGTTCTATTGTGGGAAAGCACGAAAAGACTGAGCCTACGGGGTCAACAGTGAAGCCTCCCGGGGAAGGAGAAATGTATCACCACCAGGCAAGTGGCATTGACGACGAACTTACCGCCATGATCAACCAGTTTATGTTGATGAAGCACTAGGGCTGTAATGTGCACACGGAGCCTGTATTTCAAAGCTAGTGATCACAGGACCGTCAACATGTCCAATGCGAACCAGATCTGGAATGAAGCTGGTTGATCACCGGAAAACCCATAAAAGAAACCGAGCAGATCCTGAATGGGTGCATGCATTTTGCTTCCTTGCATAGGATTTGTTCTGCTTTTATTGATGTCTGTAATCTGTTCAAAAGCGGGAAGTAGTAATCCTTCTCTCTCTTAGTAAATGCATGGATCCATTGCTTCACCAAACTCGGGATAACATTAATTGCGAGTAAAAAAATCCACGTAAGCTTGAAGGGTAAACCCGTATCGTTTCAATTTACCCTCAAATTGTTCCGAGTTTTAAATCGAATCCCCTGCATTTTCAGGAATTTGCAAACGGCCCCAAGTATACAATCATATTCGAATGCGAAGTCCTCTTGTTGAATGAAACTGGGGGCAAATCAATTTGCGGATATTATCACCGAATGGACGGCTTCAAACGAAGAAAAACGCAAATGAAAGACCTAGGCAATCTCAAAGAAGGGTAATTTTGTATCGTTCTAATTTACCCATGATCATCTCGAATTCTAAATTACTTTATTCCGTCTTAACAGGGATTGTAAATTGCCTTGAAAAAATGTCATGGTGTAAAATTGCCCAATACAACAAGACTGTGCCATCCGAAAATTAACCCCTAAGAGAAACCTCTATGAACACCTGTGGTCTCATGATACTCGACGAGCGATACTCTGCCACAACCTTGGCTCTAATGGTGAAATGCCCACCGAAAGTGGAGACAAACTCTATTCGGTGAAGCTGATAAGAGACTCGTGCAAGGCATTCAAGATGAAGGGTAAGCCAATATCGTTTCCAATTTATCCCCTCCAATATCGGGTAACATATCTCTTTTTCTTTTGACAGGAGATGTTAATACTAACATTTAACATGTCGAAGAAAATGGCCCCAAGGGGGCAAAATTAGAATCATCCGATAATATCCATTCTAATGAAAATGGGGGAAATTGATGGCTACCCTGAATCGGAAAAGGCCGTTCCACTGACAACCATCACGGTTGTTAACATTGAAAAGGCTCAGATTCTGTATATGGGCAAACACAGATACGGGCCACTCCTCGACTTAAAGAGTAGACTCTCAATCCAGGGGCAATTCGTAATTCTCCTTTCACAAGAAATTCTCCAATTCTTGATATACTTGCACATTTCGTAAACATGCATGATGCTAAAAAATTGCTACATCTGTATTGCGTTTGCACATGCCATGATTCATGCGTGACTCTTCTACATGTTTAATTTTGCTGATTCTGACTTGGAGCATGATCTACACATGATGCATCGAATGTGTAGAATGGGGCATGACAGGATGATGAAAAACGACCCCATTTCTATACACGTCCCATATTCACAGTGACTTGTGTGTTGAACAGTTTCTGCGTTCCCCATGACGATGGGTTTTCTCGCAAAAGACACGATAGCCGAAGGGAAGGAGGCAATCGTTTCTCGATCTTAAACATTACAGGTGACCATTAATAACCCATTTGAGCGGTGACTTTATTTCATAACCCCTGTCAAGAATTACCCCATATCGGGGCCAAATGGAAGTAGTCCTAGCAAATAGCACAAGGTAAATGGTTACAAATTTTCTTGCTTGGACTAACATCAATTTTTTAGTGTTCCTTTACTTTTAGCCTCGTACGATAACTCAAGTGCATTAAGATGACGAAAAGCATTCGCTTCTCTATCTAATACACTCATATTCTTTGCACCACCCAATTGAGCCTGCGTATTCATTTCTTAGAACCCCGTTGGTGATCATTGCTCATTCCAAGATGAAGATGGCGCTACCTCAAAGCAGAAGAACTCGGAAGAATTAAGGTCTACACAGAGTCCCTGAGTTAACTCTCCAATTATGCTAGACCTTTGATATGTATGTGCATGCGACACAATCTTTGAAAATTCATTTTCTTAGATAGAACGAAAAAGAAAAGGCAAAAGGCAAGACTAAAAGAGCCAGTCTCGGGCATAAAAAAAAAAAGCAAAGTGCCAGTCAATAGCAAGGCCAATGCCCATTCAAATCAATGTCTATGTACACTTAGTGAAAACATCTTGTCTTTTGTTGTAAATTCCCAATGGGATCTGATTGCAGAAGAAAACTCTTCAAATGAGTGAAATTGTGAAAAATACTCAGATAAAGTTTATATCATTCGAAAGTGACAATGGTATTAGCAGAAGTTGACACCTTCCTCATACAACGACGGTGTCCTTTGAAAACTATTCTAAGGGTTGAGACTAATGACAAAGATGCGATGATCACCAATATCAAACCCACCTCATATATTTCCTGAACCAAAATAAGCCTTTTAATTCCTTGGTTCCTAATACTAACCTACGTTACGACCCGTTAAAGCCTTTTCTGATTAAGGCGCTTGAGTTAACGTAGAGTTGAATGATTCAAAGTATCGCTCGAAAAGGTACGAGCAATACTATTTCTCTCTCATTTTTGCAGGGTTCTTGACTTGTAAACCCGAAGTAGATGATGAAGAATTTTTGGCAACGACCTTGGCTCAAAATAGTCCCCTTTGGTAAACCTTTAATCCAACCTACATTACGGTCCTAATCAAGACCTCCAGATCGGCTTGATCGTACCAATTGTGAGATTACTCAGACTCTTGTTGAATGCGTTGATGGTGAGTAATTTCTTTTCGATCCTGCAATCGGGATAAATAGCTTTTCTTGAGAATGAGAAAAAACCCTTTCGAACTGAAGTCCCCATTCATATTACATTCGAGGTGTTTATACCATGATAACCTCATTGGACAGAATTGGTAATGCAAACTTGATAGAATAGTCATGCATGATACACATTTTGATTGATTGCATCATGAATTATTACACAGATTGCTTCTAATCACTGCAAACTTTGCTGAGTAGTTTTGCATGAACAGATAAACTCACTGATACTGCTTGACAGGTAACACATTCCCAATGTTCGAGTTACCTTTTAAGGTCTCGAAATTCGTTCAGTGATTATTGAATGAACAAACCTAGTTATTGAGAAATTACTAGGCATTTCTTCCAAATCCTCAGGTAGGTATATCTTCAACCTGAGCCGTTTGAGGTAGGTTAAATCGGGTTTGAGCTTCTACAGGATCACTGGTCTTCCCAGATCCCAGAATGGTACCCACCAAGGTAAGTTAAATCGGGTTTAAGCTTCTGCATGATTCCCGGTCTTCCCAAATCCTAGAATGGCACCCTTTGAGGTAAGTTAAATCAGGTTTGAGCTTCTACAAGATCACTAGTTTTCCTAGATCCCAGAATGGTACCCACCAAGGTAAGTTAAATCCGGTTTGAGCTTCTACAGGATTCCTGGTCTTCCCAAATCCCAGAATGGCACCCTTTGAGGTAAGTGAAATTGGGCTTGAGCTTCTGCAAGATTCCTAGTATTCCTAGATCCCAGAATGGTACCCTTCAACACATAAAAGTCCTTTTTACAAGCACCAAAGTCCTTCTTACAGGCACCCAAAGTCCTTCTTATAGGCACCAAAGTCCTTCTTATAGGCACTCAAAGTCCTTCTTACAGGCACCCAAAGTTCTTCTTACAGATACCAAGTTCTTTTTACAGGCACACAAAAATCCTTCTTATAGACAACCCAAAGTCCTTCTTACAAGCACACTAAAAAGTCCTTCTTACAAGCACCAAGTCCTTCTTACGAGTACCCAAAAGTCCTTCCTACATGCACCAAAGTCCTTTCTACAGGCAACCCAAAGTCGTACTTACAGACAACACAAAATTCCTTACAGGCAACATAAAAGTCCTTCCTACATGCATTAAAGTTCTTCTTACAGGCAACCCAAAATCCTTTCTACAGGCAACCCAAGGTCCTTCTTACAGGCAACACAAAAGTCCTTCTTATAGGCAACACAAAAGTCCTTCCTACAAGCACCAAAGTCCTTCATACAGGCAACCCAAAATTCAAAGTCCTTCTTACAAGCAATTCAAAGTTCTTCTTACAGGCAACACAAAAGTCCTTCTTATAGGCAACCAAAATTCCTTCTTACATGCAAGAAAGTCCTTCTTACAGGCACCAAGTCCTTCTTACAGGTACCAAGTCCTTTCTACAGGCACCAAGTCCTTCTTACAAGCACTAAGTCCTTAATAAAGGCAGCCCAAAGTCCTTTTTACAGGCGACCAAAGTCCTTTTTACAGGCAACCAAAGTCCTTTCTACAGGCCACCAAAGTCCTTTCTACACGCATCCAAAGTCCTTTCTACAGGCACGGAAAAGCCCTTCTTACAAGCACCAAGTCCTTTCTACAGGCACCCAAAGTCCTTCTTACAGGCAAGTCCATGGGATAACCCACCATACGGGTCAAATCTTAGTCTAATTTTAATCACTAGAACCATTTCATTAGGAATTTACCATGGGGTGACCCACCATACGGGTTAAATTTCAATCCAATTTTAATTAGTTGAATCCTTCCATTAGGAATCTACCATGGGGTGACCTACCATACAAGTGAAATTTCAATAAAAGTTTAATTAGTAGAATCCTTTTGTTAGGAATCTACCATGGGTTGACCCACCATACGGGCCCAAGCTCAACCACCATAAGGTTTTCTTATAAAGAATACTTAGGTTCTCATTCCACTTTCAGTAAAGTATTCATATCAGTCAACCGCCACACAACGGGGAGGTAAGTGGCATGTAAGCTCTCTTCTCTATCTCTCCTTCACTTCATAAAAACCTCTACCAGTCCAATTTGGATCAGAACTTGCTCAGAGAGGTATTGGAGATGAAATGTCAAACTCTTTGCATTTTCTTAGGTTAAGTCATTTAAAATTCAAGTGTCATCTCATCTTTGAAATGAACCTCTATCGAGCTTCCTTTCAAAGAAGGGCAGCTGTTGACACCTGATTTTTAATCATCTTTTCTCTTTCAAAATTAAAAAACAAATCCATAAAACTTCATAAAATTCAAAAATCAACTTTGGGGATCTTGACCAAGCCTAGAGAACCAATTTTGACCAAAAAATAATTTTTCATATTTTCAGTACTTTTCAATATTTTTATGTTTGAAAATTCATAAAAAATCAAGAAAAAATGAGAAAATTGCAAAATCAACTTTGGAAGCCTTGGACAAGCTTAGGCAACCATTTTTGAGTAAAAAATAATTTTTCTTATTTTTTGTATTTTTTTTAAATATATTTTTTAGAAATTAGGAAAATATTTAATAAATAATAGCATTTGAGACCACAAAAATACATAAAAATAGTCAATAATTTTCTTTTAAATCCCTTTTCAGGTTGGCCATTGCATATTTAAAAAATCCAATTCAAGGTCATGTATTCCTTCACGAGCATAATCTCGAATCGGGCCTAAAAAAATTCAATTTGAGTCAATTTATTTTCATTTTTCACTTTTAGGAGCTGTGACATTGTTCTCTAACATTTCAAATTTTCATCTTGGCCTAATTATACCCAGAATGACTCAATTTTACAAAAAGGGTTTTAATTATATTTTGCATTAATTTCAATAGCAAGAAATGAGCTTAAATTCAACATGCGGTAGGTGTGTCAAAAATTGTGAGGAGATTTGGACTTAAAGAAATATTTCTTCAGGGACTAAATTGCAAATACTTAAAATCTCATGGACTAGAGTATAAATATCTAACACTTGAGGGATTATTTTGTAAATAAAAAAAGAAGAGTTAGTGGAGAAATTAGAATAGAGAAGGGAAGATGGAGAAGAGGAGATAAAGATGGGAAGATGGAGATGGAGAAGAGAAGATAAAAAAAAAATAAGATGAGAATAGAGAAGGGAAGATGGAGATGAAGAAGAGTTAGTAGAATGGGAGATAGATATGGAGAAGGGAAGATGAATATGAAGAAGAGTTAATGAAGAAATTAGAATGTGAGGTAGAGATGGAGAAAGGAAGATGGAGATGAAGAAGAGTTAGTAGAGGAATTAGAATAGGAGATGGATGAATATGCTATAAAAGGAGGAAAAATGAGTTTGGGAGGGGGAATTTTTGGGAGAGAAAATTTTGGATGTTTGAGAGGGTTTTGAAAGATTGAAGAAAAATTTGAGAAAAAGAAAATACCAAAAAAGAGAGAAAATTTTGAAGATGATGGGAGTTTAAAGTTGAAGGTTATCATTACAAATTCCTTCATCGATCAACATAAATCAAGAGTTCATCCTCGTCAACGAGCAAGTAAGTTTGAGCTAAGTATTTTTATTTATTCATTTATTTGTGGTTTTAGTAGCAAATTAGCACAAATTGTATACACTTTCTCCATCTCCCTTTTTCCCATATTTTATGGGAGGTGCAAAGTGAGCCCAAACAAATTCCAAGGTGCCCATCAAATTTGCAGCCGACCCGTTAACGGATTTTAGTTCAAATTATTGAAATAATTTGTTGTATTTTATTTTAAAGAACTAAAACCCCAGAATATAGAGGCAAAGCGCATCCACTAGAGGTCGTTTATTTCCTGCAATTTAAATTTCTGCAGTATCAAACCCCAAAGGGAAGAGCCAAGCCAATGCTAGGTCGCCCATTGGAGGTTTTTACTTACTGCAATTTAAATTCATGCACCATTAAACCCAAAAAGGAAGAGCCAAGCCAATGCTAGACCGCCCATTGGAGGTTTTTACTTACTACAATTTAAATTCCTGCACCATTAAACCCCAAAGGGGAGAGCCAAGCCAAGACTGTGCCATGTATTGGAGGTCTTTATTTACTGTCATTGACTTCTTACCGTTTAATTTTTGAATCATTAAACCCCAAAGTGAGTAGATTGTAACACTGCACATAAGTCGTTAACACAGTCCCTCTTTCGGCTTTAGGGAATTTTTAACACTTTGAAAATAAAAAAAAAATACCACCCATGCATCCTATCTAAAAGTGAAAATACAAAAAGAGAACACTTCACTAGAGTCTTAGGAATAAACCAAGCTTGAGTTGCCAAATTATGATATCCATGAAATTAAGGTACCGAAAGGGCATTAGTTTTAATTAACTAGCGTAACCAAGTCCCCGAACTCATAATCACTGGTTCGTAGAAGTAATTTAGTCCTCCCGCTAATTTACTTAGGTATCTAATCAACCTACCAAAAATGATTAGTGGCAACTCCAAATTTTAAAACCATTTGAACAAAAACCAAAGTTGCGATTCGGTAGGACTTGGAAGGGTCCGTATTAGGTTAATTCATCTAATAAATCTAATAATCCGTTAACCCGATCGAAAAAAATTCTTAGGGTCGCGACAGCCCTCTAAAGGATTAACTCAATAGAAGAGACTATCTAAAGGATTAGCCCAATGGTAGATACCGTTTAAAGGATCAATACAATGGTAGACGCCACCTAAATAATCAGCTGAGTGGTAGAGACCCCTTAAAGGATCATCTCAATGATAAACATTATCTAAAGGATTAACTCAACGGTAGAGATCACCTAAAGGATCAACTCAATAGTAGAGACCGCCTAAAAGATTAATCTAACTAAAGAGACCGCCTACATCGAGTGAACCGTTTCCAAAGTCCTTCCTACAAGCATTCCTTCAGTAATCCCCACATCCGATGAACCATTTCCAAGATCCTTCCTACATGCATTCCTTCGGTAATCCCTACATCAGATGAACCATTTTCAAAGTCATTCCTGTAGGTATTCCTTTGGCAAACCATACATCGGTGAGCCGTTTCTAAAATCCCTTTCTATAGGTATTCCTTTAATGAACCCTTCATTGGGTAAACTATTTCCAAAGTTCTTTCTAAAAGCATGCCTTCAATAAATCCTACATCGGGTGAACCATTTTCAAAGTCCTTCCTATAGGCGTTCCTTCGATAAACTCTACAAAATTTTTGGGATAACGTGCATGTGAAGAAATTACTAGAGATGGTTCTATTTTTGTACTCACTTATAAATAGTTGGAGACAGCTCTTTATAAAAGGACTCTCAATCAATCAACAACCTATCTTTTGCTCTGCAATTTATCTTGTAATCATTTATCTTTCCTACACTTTACTTATCACACTATTTATTGGTTTTTTTCATTTACTTACTGCCTATTCCGAATCGCTACAAAAGCCTATTTAAAATAATAAATCTGAAAGCTCAACAATTGTCAGTGAAAGATCTTTCATTGCGGATGTTTTCGTTGAAATAATTATTAGAAATTATCCAGTCACTACCGGCTGACCATATTTGATTGGGAACCAGTCGATGTGACATTCTGAATTTTCGACCCATTTTTGGGATTTATAAATTGAATGGATATATTTCATTGGAATACTCTAGTTAAATCTCACTTGGAATTAGCTACTCCGAGATGGCCAATCGAAAGGGAAAGGCTACTTAGGATTTTGAAATAATTGGACCTGATCAGTCGATATGCGTATCTCCTAACAAGCCGTTCGTTGGCCCGAGTAATTAATAGAGCTTTTATTTAAAGAATTTGGCCACAAAATGAATCTCGAACTTGGACAACCGAATTTTCATGGATGTTAAGGTTGGATGTTACTACAAAATGTCTTAGTGCTTGCAGTATCGCTCTGAAGTGCCGCGAAGAAAGGCTAAAGTTGGAAATAACCGATTCACCCCTAGCTTGCGTTGAACTCCCTAGATCGTCAGTGGGGTGTTTGTGGGGCAGGAAGTTAATTAGTCCGGTGTAGTTCTCCGTCTAAGTTCGTTCGCACTCGAGCTTGATTTGTGCATCTTGCACGAATGTCGAGACGATGTCTTGCCCGTCGTCAAATAAGTCTCTAGTCATCTCTCACATTAAATGTATTCATTAATGACAAGCCATCACAACCCTAACCTAGCATAAACCTAGCCTAGCCTAACTATGACAACTTATCAACATCCATCATTACTTAGCCTTAGGCTAGACCCTTACCTAGTCTAAGCCTACCCTATTACCTCATCCCCAAAAAGTGGATCTTGTCCCTTGGAAGAATAGCCACCATCTCTCTCTCACCCTCTTATATCTCACTCAAGACTCTCTCTCCATCTCACTCTCCCTCTCATCTCCTGCCCAACTGCTGACCGGAGCTCCGCCGGGCACTGTTCATTGCCTCACCGATCACCACATCGGCGCCCCTCACCTCGGCAAGCTACCACTGACCACCTCACCCCAAGCTCCCTCTCTTCCTCGCGGATCTCTCTCTCTCTCTCTCTCTCTCTCTCTCTCTCTCTCTCTCTCTCTCTCTCTCTCTCTCTCTCTCTCTCTCTCTCTCTCTCTCTCTCGGCCTCACTGCCTCTCTCGCGAATCAAGCCAAGTCGAGGACTCCTCTAGCCACCTAGCCATCACTAGAGCTCCATCTTGCACCCTCGATAGCCCTCAAGTCCCTCATCTCTCTTGGCAAGACACTCTCCCTCTCAAACTCTCCTAAACTCTCGCTGTTTCTCTCGGGTTCTCCCTGCACTACTTATCTTCTGAAGGCCATAACTTTCTTTGTAGTACTCCAATTGCCATGAAACCACTACCATTATCTTCGTCTCTTCAAGCCCGTTCCAACGCCACCTTACTCACACCAAATCGCCACCGGAGCTAGCCGAGACAGCTTCTCAAAGCTGACTATTCCAATCCTATTTTTCCCGCCGGTAGCCCCTCTACCGCCTTCAGCCGAGCCTCCCCGTGCTCCGACCACCTCCATTGGCCCCCGGCCGACCATGATTCTTACCTCTGATGTCTCGGCAACCTCCCTTATCCACGCTATGGCTAAAAGAGCCACCTTTGGCCCCCGGTCAACCCGAAACCCGAGGGAGTGTCTCTCGGACATCTCTCTCTATTTGATTCATGAGCTTCTCACTCTCTCGCATGCATATGTTAGGTTGCCGTGGACCGCCGCGACATCATTCAAGTCTCGTGGGTGCTCGAGCTAGAGCATTTGTAAGCGAACCTCTAATCTTGATTAGATTGGAGTATGTGTTGTGGTTACACTCTAGGGTCGACATTAGGGTAAAAGATTATATTTTTAGGGCCCGTCGATATAAAATGAGCTGCTGGTTGTTCTTGTTGCTCTCTATCCACAGGGATATATTAGTCATTTTATGAGTTCTTGAGTTGATCTCGGGTGTCGAGTTGCATGTCTAAGAGTCAAGACGACTCGAGATGAAAATGGGGACCTAAAACATGAGATTTATGCCCCGAAAGATGCGTGTGTCGTGTGTGCGTGCGCTGGTCATAAAAATTATGGGTGGAATGCAATGGCAAAATGGACATTTTGTGAGACCAAGACTAGGCACGAACCTAGGGAAGTGTGCCCTTGAGTCCTGATAGTTTAGATAGTGGAATCTAAGTCTTGAAAGAGTGTAAATTGGGTTGCGCCTTGCATGATTGATGACATCAATTTAATTGGCTTGAGATGTGTGTTTGTGAGCACGTGCATGATGAGGTCGCATGTTAATAAAGCTGACTTGCATAGATATTCATGGGCTTTGGGATACGTGCCAGCATAATCGTACATTTGAAATCCTGCATTTTTGTGAATGCAATGTGAGATCATACATTGTAAGTAGAGCATGACTATGAATTACCTGTTTGTGATATTGAGACATCGCATGATTCAATGGGAGAAATGTGCGTTTGGCGGAGTGCGTAGAAACAACGCAGGTGGGCTCGGATGTGTCTAGGAGGCCTTCGGGAATAGAGAGTATAAAGGGTACCGGCCGTCGAGCTATTGAGCTATGGCAGCAGTACTAGCGCCTGTTACGTGCTCCGCACGAGGTAGCTAGGAGCGATAAAAGTGCCGACCTGAGGGTGTCTAATGACGTAGTTACCAGGTTTGGGGCACGGGCCCGAAGCAAGTAAAACGCGGGGCCGAGATCAGTGGAGGCCGGGCCACTAGATTCCCTGAAAAGTCCGAGAGGGCTATTGAGCCACCGGTGGATCCCCATCAAATATTTGAACATGCTGCTTCCGTGAATGTTGAATTGATGTCACGCATGGTATATCTAGAGCATGTTATATTTGCCCAACGTGATATCATGATGCTTGTGTGATGGCGGACATTCTGGCATGGTTTGCGTGATCATTGTGTTGTAGTTGAGTATATCGCTTGACGAGTCTGACTCTGTTGCATGTTGCTTTCTAATTTGAGCTTAGATGTTTGGTTATTTGGTCTAAGACTCACGCTTTGGGCCGATCGCCCTTTCAGATCCTTGACCTAGAAATGACTAGCTCCTCGATCCATCATGGAGTACCATTGGAGATTGAGACGACTGTGATCAAGTATCCCACGGTAGCTGGAGTTATATACATTAAGTGAGAGAGTACTGTTTGAAGCATGGATGGTTGAGGTGGGAAACACGATCTTTGCACCGTTTAGGGAACAAGAGATCCCAAGATATGGCGTAGATCGGTGGGGCCCAATACCTGGAAGCACTTCGAATGATGAGGCTGACAATGAGCAGGCAAAGCATGACAAGATTTCTGATTTGGGTTAGCTGAGGATCGATTACCCGGCTACTGTAGCGATCGATCCGAAGGAGTCTCAGTCGTCTGGGCAGAGCGAGGCAAAGGACGATTAGACCTCTCATTGTGTTTCCCCATTGACGTATTCCCTTGGGTTAGGGAGTTAAAGTTAGTGACATGTTCCTTTTTGTCGGAAGGTTGATCTTTTGTGGGATTTAGTTGTAATCCCCTCTGGTTGTATCGAACATGATGTCTTTACATTATGAGATATTTGATTGAGTGCGTCATCTATCTCTATCCCCTTCTATGTGAATGTCTGGGTGTGAACCGTTTCCGCTGGTGTAATAACTCTGAGGATCGATGGTTGGCAATAATTCCTAGGTTGTCGCGAGATTTTTATTTTGACTAATCTATCGGTTGTAAGAAAGGGATGTTGTGTGGCCCGCCAGGTTTGGGACGTAACGGTTAAAAATCCTTTGTTACAGATATTCACTCAGACAAGTCGTTTTAATAGAATAAGTTGTCTTAGAATCTTTTCATTGGGAATTCTATCATGAATTGACCTACCATACGAGTCAAAATGTAAATGAATCCTTTAAGTAGGATAGGTCGTTTTTAGAATACTTTCCTTAGAAATTCTATCATGGGTTGACCTACCATACATAGAATGACTTCTTATATATCTTTTCAAAGAACATTCACGTCAGGCAATAGCCGCACATCAGGTAGATAATTGCTAGGTAAATCTCTCCCTCTAATCTCTCTCATATCATTAGACGAAAGGATTTGAATTGGACTTAGAGCTTTTAAGAGAGGGTTTTGGATCAAGTTTCATAGGTTTCTCATTTCTCTTTCCTAGTTGAGTCAATTGAAACTCAGGTGTCACCTTGTCTTTGAGAACAACTTCTATTGAGATTGTTCCCAAAGAGGTACAACTGTTAACACTTGATTTTAAAATAGTTTTTCTTTAAAAAAATATTTAAAGTATAATAAAAAAATTATAAAATTTAAAAATAAAATTTGGAAGCCTTGGCCAAGCTTAGGAAATTATTTTTTTAACAAAAAAATAATTTTCAATTTTTTTTATATTTTAATAATATTTTTAAGTAAAAAACCAAAAATAGAAAAAATACCAAATGTGGTTATAAAAATCTAAAAAACTTCAAATAATTTTCTTCTAATTGTAATTGCATTTTAGCCACACTAATTTGATTTGGGTCATGATTTCTCTAACTCATGGAATTTCATGCCTTAATTAAGTAAAAAACAAAATTAGGCCCTTTTCAATTGTTTCCTTTCTATTTCACTTCATTAATCTATCTATTTCGAGTCAACTATGACATTTCATCAAAAAAAATTTAAATTCATTTTCGTCTAGCCAATTTCACCTTTTAGACTAATTCAATCTTGTTAATTTTCATACAAAATCAACTTTCAGTTGAGGTTTTCATGGATAATACCTAAAAAAAATCTAGAATCTTCCTTGTAAAAAAAAAGGGGACTGAGCTAGCATAACGAAAGAATGCGCACACAAAAGGACAAAAAGGTTGGCTTAAAAAAAAAGAAAAAGAAAATTGGAGGTGGCAAAGTCCTTGGGGTTCCTCATGAGAGAGAGCTCTAAGGTTCTTTTTTACACAGAGAACTACAGGCCAAAGAAAGCAAGAAGAAGAAAAAAAAGAAACAAATGAAGGGGGAGAAAGAATTCATCAGTGAGAGTCGGTCCTAGACGGAGAGACTTCACAAAAAAGAAGGCAAGAGATAGAGAGAATAGAGAGAGATTGAGGTTTGGCAAGCCTGTTTGTCGGCCATAGCCGGTGAGCTCCATTGGGCCTTACAAGCCTTCGTAACTACGCTCGAAGCAAAACCGATGCTTCTCATTGATTCCTTAAGCTTCGTATGAGTCTAAGGAGCGTTTTGAACTGCCTTACTCAACCTTTCATGGCCAAATAAGGTAAACGCCATTTTTAATTAGTCGAAGCTCCATTAATGGTAGATTTTGATTTGCTTACTTTTTTTTTCCGAGATTCTTGATTCAAAATACTCCTAAGCTCTTGCTAATCTCTCTCTCTCTCTCTCACGCACACGCACATGCTTGTTTCATGATTTCATTGCATAAAAACCTTCGAGTCGGACCTCTCCACCCCCAAACCCATCGCGACCTATCTAGCTTGTTCTAGATGCTCTTGACTTGATCGGACCTTCAGGTAAGTGCCTTTGAACCTCCTAGATGCTAGCCATATGTATTGTACAACTCGATTTTACGTTTGGAGTTCATCGAAATCTACTATGGTCAAACGCTTTTGAACTTCATCCATGGCGATCACACTATTAGATTGGGCTAGATTTTGGATATGTTGTAGCTTAGGTTGAGACGATTCCAACGGTATCAAAATTGCCCAAATCGGGTAAGATTTCACCGTTAGATGTCATCATGAAGTTCTCAACCATCGGTAGTCATCTTCAAACTTGTGTCATTTACCGGTTAATGACTGAGGTGGCACTGACATGGTAGCCATTTTCTAAAAGAAATAAAAAAAATTATTTTTAGAAATTAAAATTGATTTTGGATCCTTTTTTGATCTTGTGGCTCAGGTTTGGCCATGCCTCATGATCTCGGCTATTCGTTTCTTTTAAGAAAAATATATAATTAATTTTGATCCAGTAGCTGTGATTAGGCCACATGGAGAAATCTAGTGCGTTCGTTTGAAATTCAAAAATGTGGGCTGAAAAATAGAAAAATGAATAAAAGTGAGGGAAATTCATAAATCAATAAAAAAAATTCAAAAATTCAAAAAGTAAAAAATTACGTCGTTTTGACGTTTAGACCGGTTCGGACCCCCTTCGGAGGCCAGGCATCCCGATTCCATCAAAAAAATATTAAATTTTATATAAAAAAAATTAACAAATTCGAAAATAATAAAAGAAAATCAGAAAATGATTTTTAAAATCGCAAAAATTAGAAAATTCATTAAAAAATTGGAAAAAATTCTTAAAATTTTCCTAAAATTCCCAAATGCCTCAAAAGTTAGGAAATGGGCTGTTTTAAATTATTGATCCTATTTTTGATGATTTTGTGCTTCTAATCTTTTCAAAATGATGATTTTGCACCTTATTGGCAAATTGTCCCTAAAAATTCCCAAAATCTCAAAAAAAAAATTTGGAAACGAGCCATTTTAACTAGCTAATCCTTTTTGATGGTTTTACCCTTTCAATCTTTTCAAAGTGACGATTGTGCCACTTATGGATAAATTGTTATGAAAAATTTCAAAAAATTCCCCAAAATCACAAAAAATGGGAAATGGTCAAACTTGATTGGCCAAATTCATATTTTGTAATTTTAGCTCTTGATTCTTCCTAAAATGGCTATTTTCCTCCTCAATGGGCAAATAGTTCCAAAATTGTAGAAAATCTTGAAAATTGAGAAACTAGCACATTTAATTGGCTAACTCTATTTTTAATTATTTTTCTTTCAAATCTCTTCAAAATTGACAATTTTGCTCATTTGGGCAAATCGTTCCTGAAAATAAAGATTCTTCCATGATAGGCAAATCGATTTTGAATCATCCTAAACTCCTTCCATGCTTTAATTCATCCATTTTCTACATTTTTAGGACTTTACTAGATATTTCATGTACTAATTTGATGCCTTTTATCTGCATATTTTGGATCCTTGGTTTGCGCACATATCTTACTGATTATTATTGATGGGTTAGTTATTCCCATCCGCATGAACTCCTAGATTTTAGACTTCCTCATTCCAATTCATTTGCATAAAATCATAGTTAGGAAATCATCCAACTTACGCACCGAAAGGGCGTCAATGGAAATATTGGCATAACTAAGTCCTTAATCTCAAATCTCTTGTTCCATTAGAGTCGTACAGTTACTCCCACCGCTAGACGAGATTTCTGATCTACCTTTCCTAAAGATCAGTGGCAACTCTAAAAGCATTTATACCTATGCACATGTCACCCGACCGCACCTAAGGTCGAAACTCGATTTTCGAATCTACTTGTCGCGTGAGGTGTGGACTTGAGAGAGTCCAAGTCGATTCCCGTGGATTGCATCGGATTTGCAGAATTTCGGCAATCACCCCTAAACCCCTCCACTTCGCTCAAAAGGCTCGCGATAGTTTGATCAACCGGAAAGTATACAATGTCACGCTTCATTGGACAATCAATTTGTCCAGAATTCTACTTTGGAAATTTCATTTACATTAAAGTCAATCCTATAGTTCTGAATTCCAATTCAGCATAATGTGATGCGATGAATTATTTGAATCTAAGGATAAGTTGCTACTCTAAAATTGGACACTAAATTAGCGCCACAATCCACGGCAATTTGACCAACGGCCAAATTTATGGGACACGACTACAATTATAAGAGAGGATTAAATACAAGAGTAAGGGATTAGGGGCGTCAGACTTGGGCGTGGCCATGCGCAAAATGGGAAGTGAAAAGGTGGAGGTCCCATGCATATGGAAATGAGAGAGATGTAGTGGACATAAGAAGTATGACATTTGACGAATTGTTTCTTCCATTGACTCAATGCAGCTCATCATGAGCTTGGGGAAGCAAAATTCCATCATTTGTTTGGCCTTCTTTGTGTGCTCGAAAAGAGGGAAAGGAGGAAGGGCGATAGGAATTCTGGGAGGAAGCTCTCAGGAGGTCTAGCTACCACCGTGGACCACCATCCTTCGTCAGAGATCAGCACTTGTTTTCCTTTGGCACTGGATGTTCAGGTGAGTAAACTCTTCACTCTCGCCCTCTCTCGCTTCATTTTGTTTTCAGTTGAGTCCGTAAGTCAGTAAATGGGGAGGTTGTAGCTTCGATTTGAGTTAGGGCTAAAAAGAACTGAAAGTGGACGGATGTGGTGGCTAGGGTACTCACGAGTCGATATTGACTTGCTATGAGCCAGAAGTGAACATGAGTGGATAAGCTATCTAGTTTAAACTGTTTCCTTCTGTTGCTTGATCTGTTGTGGATAAATGCTCAATCCTTGTGAGTTTTTGCAGAATCTTTAGGAGAGATATTGCGGTTAGTACCTCTGTCATTGAGCGATGGAATTGTATGGTGATTGACTAATTAGATTAGAATGTTTCGCACGAAGGGGGCTACCGGGGATTGAACTCTACAAGAGTGGACTTTAGTTAACAATTTGGAGATGATAACGACGGTATCTAGTTTAGGTTAGTTATACGGCTGTAGGGTTCCCAAGTGGGACTTGTCACCAATATGATGCTAAATTATAAAGGTCAAGTATGTGGGGGTTTGGTCGTGAACTTGAGGAATGCTTGGTTAAATAGGTTGGTTACATGAGAAATAAGAACCCGCTTTATACTTATTTTTCATGCCATTGTGGATTGCATATGTGTAGTCATTGAATTTGAGAACATTCAGGTTTGGTAAGCCGAACGGTAAATGTACTGTTTATAAGATTATTCGTATTTGACTTGCTTGGTTGTAACATTAATGCGTGTAACCCTATCATGGCACATCCCACATGTACTTGAATTGCATGGCATTGCATACACATGGTGAAAGGGGTTGAGGGCCGCAATAAGGAATGTGATTAATTCCCCAAGGGAGACAGGATGCCTTAGTTTGGTTGTGCCAAGAGGACCACGTAGTATACAACGCGAAGCCTCGGGGTGAGGAACTCATGGCGGGGAGTTGCCGTGAGAGTCGATGGTAACACTGAGAAAAGTACTAATGTTACCGGTCGGTATTTGACTTGAGTGCAATGATGGCAAGCAATGTACATGGGAGTTCATGCATAGCACTTGCATTTTTTGCATGTTCATTAGTAAACTGTATTATGAGTTTTAATATGTGAATCTTAGCTTAATAATTGATTGCTATGCTGGTTATGGACTCTAGCAATATGATGAATCGAGTGAATGTTAGAGTGATAGAATTTACTCGCTAAGATGTCTTACACTTGTGGTATTATTGTCTTTTAGATTGATAGGTACGGGTTTCATTCTGATTCTCCTAGGGTTCCGCTATAGTCTCCCCATTGAGCTTGAGACGGAGACCCAAGATTTTGACATTCCCAATGAGCACAAGATTACGTTTACCTATGTGATTGCCACCCTTAAGGTCAACATTGGAGTTGGCTTGGCCCCGATGAAATATAGGTTTGTGTCTGTGTTTGTTGTGATTGACAGATAATGTGAGGACCCCACCCCCATGACCTTTTTGACGGGGGAGACGATGATGATAATGATGGCGAAGTGGACAGCGAAGCGACGGCCAAGGCGGCAGCCTAAGTAGGTGGGATGGCCGAGAGCAGCACTTTTGGAAGCTTGCATTTTTGGATTTAGTGGTGGTGGCATTTTGACTTAGGGGCGATTAGTAGACATGCTGACTGCTTATAGTTGGGGCTAGGTGACTGTATAATCCCCAGGCTAACGTCTCTATGTAGATATTGACTGATGTAATTCACAAGAACTTGTGTTTATAAATATGTGCATTGGCAGTATACACTGCCATTTGTGTTATTAACTTGCTAAGTCCAATTTATTTCATAAATGGATTTTTCCCTAAATGAAAACAATTTTTAACTTAATATCATTAGTTAAATTGACGGCTTGGGACGTCACGACTCGGGTGGTAGCACCCGGAGTGGGGGTACTACACTTTGGTCAAAAAGAGATTCTCTTTTTTTGGCAAAGACTCTATTATGCTAGAGGTGATCATCCCAAAATGAGTGGTTCCCACTCTAAAATAGAGAACCGTCCACTAGGTACCAGTTTCGCAAAATGGGAATCATGAACCGCCCTCTCATTCTATGGACCCACCCTAGAACCAAACCACTGTTCTAGTCCAATTTCCGGGTAGATCCATGAAACCGGTCCTACCGAGCACAAACATCAATTCCATGTTGTTTGTGAAAACAAAGAAGATGCCATGTTGTAAGAGAGAAATTAAACTGAAAAACATATCAATGAAAAACAAAGAATGTCTTAGTATAGAGTTTGAAGAAAAACATAACTTCATAAAAAGGCAAGAACTTTGTTCTTTTCCATTAACCATAAAGTAGGAGGCAGAAATCGTGAAATGTTATTTTATTCTTTAACGCGATAACATCGAAGAAGGAATGGTTCTTTTTAATGGCAATGAAGCTGCTTCCAAACTGAAGTTCAGAAAACAAACAAATGATTCACGGTGCGGAGAGAATATACTGTATTTCTATATTATACAAATAGGCCCAGTTGAATTGGGCCGGGTGGATGGTTCCCACCAAGAACCAGGAAGTAGATAAGAACACGGACCCACCTGCCCCGGCATCCACTCAGCCCTCGCGTCTATGTCAGCATTGAAAAAATTTTGAAAATTATTAAAAATTATCCACGTTAGCCCTAGTGTCCACATTAGCGTTGATCGGCATCCATGTAAGCACTGACTAGTCAAAGTTAACTGAATGGACTGAATTGACACAAATGCAAAAGATTTAAGATTGAATTGACAAAATTAAAAAGTTGTTGATTAAAATGGGAAAAGTGCAATTGGTTTAGGATATTTTTCACAATTGTTTCATGGAAAATGTGATGATTTCGAAAAATATTTTTTGAAGAGTCATTTTCTAGGAAAATAACCATATATTTCAATGTTTGGTTGAGACTTAAAAATAAATTGAAAAACTATTTCGGTCATTTTGTCTAGGAATTGATTTTCCTTAAAAGAATTATTAAATAATTTGAATTTTTAATATTTTTAAAAAGTACTTTTTATTTTTTTTTCTCTTCTACTTTTTCTTCTTTATTTCTTGTGCAGTCGATGTCCAAACATAGCGAAGGTCAGCGACCAGTCACAAATGAGGCTTGGCCTTAACTCAGCCTCACTGGAGGTCAGCGAGCTTAGCCAAGCCTTGCCGGATCTAGCTTGGCCTCAAGTAACTGAACAAGAAGTCAAAGAAGAAAAAAAAAAGAGAAAAAATTAAGAAAGTAATTAATAATAATTAAAAACTAAAAAATAATTTTTATTTGAAATAAGGAAAGATGAGGAAAATATTTTTCTCTTTTTCTACCACTTTTGAAGGAGTTTTTTCCATAGGGAAATTTTTTTTTTGGGACTAGTTTATTTTTCGCCCACCAAATGCCGGAAAATCCGAAAAATACTTTTTGAAAAATTATTTTCTGCGCAACAAATGAAATTATAACCAAACCCAGTCCTTGAATTAGTCAACATTGGCGTTGGGTGTTTTGATCCACAATTTCTGTTAGTAAATTATGTGGTGAATGTGGTGAATTTCAACAAAAAAAAGAAAAATTATGTGGTGAAAAATCAGTTACAAAAAGTCAATTTTTAGGTGCGTATAAACTCTCCATAAAAGCAACCAAAGGCGTAAACCTATTCGTGCCAGGTTTTTGGGCAGTCTCCCTGTATTACTATTTTTTTTTAATTGGTGGGAATAATTTAATTTAGTTTTTACATTGAAATGCTTTATTTGCATTTATATTTCTTCTTTTTTAACACGTCCAACTATAAATTCACATATAATGTTTACTTTCTATTACAAATTTGAAGATCGTGTACTCCTCAATCCTAATTTATGTGATTATATGTTTTTCACGTCAAATAACTTAAAGCAATCGTGCCCGTTAATCGCATCAAGAACATTCAAGATCATCAATTTTTATTCACCAAAAGGAATGCTACAGCGCACGGAAGAGACCACAGTTCAGCCAGCATGCAACCATCCTTGGTTTTGTCGAGCGAGAAGCAAGCCCACTCCAGCAGCCGCTCGTTTGGGAACACAAACGTCACAAGGCCAAGCTGACCGATGGCAAAAATCAAGCTCAAGAGGGCACTCTTATGGGCAAAGACACCGAAAATCCAGAAGGCGAGCTCAAGGTCGTTGGAGCCAAGAAACGGGGCCTGTCCAGTTGTCGTAGGGAGAGGAAGTGGGGTTATCGTCAAAGCCGAAGAGCTTATGAGGGAAGGAAAGGCAAGGAAGAAGATGCGAGGACAAATCGTTTTTTCCTCCTCCTCCTTCTAATTATATAGAAAAGCTACGTAGGATTTAACATTTTATTCAAAAAGTCACGTATGCCGCAGACAGCACATGGCCAAGACCAATATTCAAGTAGCGCGTCATTCATTTGAGTACCCAAAATCAGAAATAAAAAAAAAAAAGGGGGGGGGGGGGGGGGGGGGGGGGGGTTGAAATATTCAACTCAGTGTGATGCTGCTGAGAAAGAAGATAGAAGAACCAATCAATCGGAACACCGCCGCCGAAAGAACTTGCATGGATCTCAAGCCCAAGCAACAAGCATATAAAACATCAAGCTTACAGCATTAAGAGCTCGTACTCACAATTTAGGTACATGGTATTTCTGTCACTTGGGACTTTTCCAAGGACTCGGGGCAAGTAGCACTGCTGGAGAAGCGTGTACTTCGACAGGCCGTGCTTCCGGAAAATTAGAATCCGGGGAAATTACTAGCGAATCTCAAAGAAATTCCCAAGTCAGATTTAAGAGCATGAAGAAACTTCTGAATGAAGCACCAGTTGCATCAGATAACAAAGGCATGCATAGATGTAAGGACAAAGTGCCAAACCTTTTTCGAAAACTAAAGTAAATTTAGACCATAATATAAAAGAACAATTCCTCATTTAGAATGGTTGGCATTTAAACAGCTGCAAAGAGAACGCAGAACCACTCAACCTTCAACTAGGCCCGAACCTCCCCTTTTTAGCATCCAAAAAATTGCAACAAAGATTGGAATAACTTTTAAACCCAGCAGGATGAAATAAATACGTCAACAAAAGAAGAAAAGAACTTCATCAAGTAGCAAAAATGTAAGCAAGAGAAGGAGAATTTTCCTTTTTGTTGATGATCATTCCAGTTTTCCCGCCAAGTACCTCGAGCTCCAATCAATCATGCAAGATGCATCTTCTCTGCGTAGTTCCAACGACTGAGGACCTTCCCCAATCAGCAGTCACAAACTTCTGCATGAAATTGTACGGAACGGTAAATGATATCAGCAAGCTACAGTTTCTCCAGCCAATCCGTTGGACAGCATCCTTATGGGATATTGACCGATAAGGATGCAGACAAAAGAGTTCGTCTGCGATCTCACTCTCAGACGACTCCATCACACGAAGGTTGCCTCTTTTAAAGCTAAAACAGCATTCTCCCCATATCAACCACACTTTCTGCATGCATTGATTTTCCTCCCGTCTCAAGTCATATGTTGTTGCCCTAATTATATTGAAATCCATGATTAAACCCCATTTCAGAGACTCAAAAGACATCGCCTTTCATCTCACACGGTCTCAATATGCATGAAAGATCACGAAGGAACATTTAAAACGATGCCAATCTAGTTCGCTGAACATAATTGCTATGACACTCCACTCCATATTTGAGTCTAGACAAAACTGTAGTCAAACTATTTTTCCATTATCTAGGAAAGTACAAGTTACTAATCAGAGCACTTCATCGTGATTCCTCCAAACTTTGACTGATTTGGAGCTGCCTTGAGTCAGATCAGTACATTTGTTTTGAGCATGGCCAAAAGTTCCGCTATTGTGGGGACACAATGCAAGAATAATTACCTGCGGCACACACCTAGGCATAGAGAATTCAAAGGAAGCAAATTAGTAATTGCAGAAAGAAGGAAGAGAGGCCATCAATTTGATTTTTCCGCGAGTCTCATTCAGTTTCAGTATCCAGCATTAGACAAAAGACAAAAAGAAGAGCACAATTTTTCTTCGGTTTCACAAGCATCCTATCCTAGATTAACCCGAGCAAGTACCAAAAATAACTAGCATGCAAGACCCATCTTCTCATTATAGAGAGCCAACAAATGCGGTGCCTCCCCCAAATAAGTAGTCACGAACTTTTCCAGGAACCTCTCCTCCGAAACAGTCAACAATGAAAGCAGGCTACAAGGTTTAATTAAACCTTTAGACAGCAGAACTCGAAAGACCGATCCCCGAGGAACAACTCTCTTCCTGAAGCTATGCGTGATGGCTAGCGGACGTTGGGAAATAACCAATGAATCAAGCCCCACCACATTGACAAAGAAGTCCATTGCAGCGGTAATTTTGCTCTCCGACAACGCCATACACAATGGATACTTCCTAAAAGCTAACATAACTACCTCCTCGGACCAACCCCACTTGCCATACACACTGATTTTCCTCCTCCACATCTCCTCGCCCATGCTCATAATAACGTACAGAGCCACGACAAAACTCAGTTTGGAAGGGTCAAAGCCCATAGCTTTCACCCTATTCATGGTCTCATCAAATCGCAAGGACCGAAACCAAAAAATTTGCCCGTGATACAGGACTAAATGCCGGATGTTCGCCTCAGGCACCCCAGCACTCCTCAAAGTCGTAATTTCCGGAACAAGTAGAGCTTGCGGATCCTCGTACAATATTCGGGGAGCACGTGTGATGGCTGCTATGGCCTTTTCATCGGATTGTAACAAATTACTAATGTAATGAAAAGTGGGTAGCAAATGCTGCTCTAGGCTCCTGCCCAAAATCTTGGGGACTGCAACCACAAGTTTGGCTAATCCGAGGTCGGACATCCCTCTCGAGCACAAGAAATTGATTTTTGGCAAGAGGGTCTTATCTGGGTCCGCCGAGAGCAGCGCGGGGAATCTTCCAACGATGTTAGAGATTTGAGTTGGAGTGAAACCTCGGTTCTTGAAGACACCAATGACTCTGTCTGGTCCTGAAGGGGTTTCGAATTTGACAAACTTGGAAGCGGAGAGAGCCGATTCTGGAGACAACCCACAGGAGTCAACGAGGTAGGAGGCTGTGAATGATTCCGATTTCGAGGAGGTAGAGGAAAACCTGAGCAGCAGGCGGAGTGAATCAGCTTGTGAAGGAAGTTGAAGAACCCTAACATGAAGCAGGGCTTTGCGAGAGAAATGGAACATGGGTCTCTGAATCTGATGAACTTGAAGAAGAACTCCGGTTTCTTCCTGCTGCTTCAAAACTGGAGATTTCAATTCAAGGGGTTTTTCGACCAAAAAAAAAAAATTTCAAGGGGTTTTGCTGTCTTCTCCCTTGTTGTCTTCTTCAAATTCAAGATGGCTTCTGAAGGAAAATTGTAAATAGCAGGGGGGAGGGTCGGGTCAAACTCAGGTCGGGTCAGAGATCAACTCGGGTCAGACTCAGTTCGGATCCTGGGTCGGTCACCCAGCTGCTGACGTCAGCACCTCTGGCGTCGTTTCACGCTGCTCGAGCGTGTTCCTCACCCGCCGACGCCATCCCGGCGCGTGTGGCCGCGTCCATTGCCAATTGGGGGCGGGTGGACGGTCAAAATACTCGTAACGATGAGACGATTCTGATGGTATGTTCAAAGATAATTTTTTTACTGGAAACATTTTCGTGCACAGGTGACGTTTCACTGCATATTCAGCAACCGACGTAGTTGAGGCGCGTACGGTAGCATCTGGCCTTTGCTGGAGTCACGCGACTACTTGTTTTTCTCGTCTCGATGAGATGAGTCCACCCGTTTGTTCAAAACTATTTTTTATTGAACATTGAATCATGAATTATCGTCAAACGGTATGTTCGTGTTGAACCCCCTTTCATATTCATTCAATCACATGGCAATATTTAATCAAGCCAAAACTCAATGGAAACAAAGCAAACATTCTAATCTAGGCTTTGATACCAATGTCAGAATTTTGCATCGACAAATTATACTAACCTCTATCAACGTTCGATTGTAGAATTGCTTAGGAATGTAGTTGAATCAATGATGAATCTTTAATCAAATCTTCAATCAACGATGGTCCCAATATGACCATAGAGGAAGATATTCACGTTTCACAACGTAAATGCTAATTGATTCTTAAAATAACAAAGTAATATCCTTTACAGCATTCTGTTTATGAGAGAGAAAGAGAGGGACAAAAGAACACACGTTCATTTATTTATTTATTTTGTTGTGTATTACGCACCCTTTAGAAGTTATCTTACTTCTTATAAATAAGAAGACGATGTCCTTTCAAAAACACCTCTTCGTAGGGCCTCTCAATCAGTGCCTCATATATGCACACGTCCATGTAATAGATTCCACCGTGGATGTAACATAGCGTGAACAAAAGCTTTGCATCCCACTTTTTGATCGATATTCCGTCCCTGTGAACTTGTCTTTTGAAAACAGCTCGCATGGCTTAAACATAGCAACTAAGCACTGTTCAAATATCACTTTTATATGATAGTTTCACGAAGAATATTGCAACAGACTAAACAAACAAGAAAACCAATCAACGATCCTTTAAACTGCACATTCCCATAATTCTGTCAAAGTGTTCAGCCAACCTACTCAAGATGTCCAGCAGAATGAGATCAAGTCAAATCTGAGAACATTTGGAAGAAAACCGACTAAACTATGCGGATCCACTTTGGGACTCCTCTTCCTCAGAAGTCAATGCACCAGTAGAAGTAGCGGTGCATCAAACCACATCATCCACCAAAGAATCTGGGATTATAGGACCACACTGTGATACTTGAATAGCTATTAGATCATCTGATTTGGCACGAGGCCATGTCATCAGAATTCAGAATAACATTATAACACAACAGCAGTAAGGTGCAAAGCAAAACCACATAATGCTCTTCGAGAAGACACTTCCAATTGGAATCACTTTTGTCTCCCAAGCCACCCGTTTTGCTTATTGGATCCAATTACTTATCAAAGATTAGGACTGCACGGTCTTTCATTTACTTCTCTTGAATGAAAGCCTTATCTTTCCACGAAGGCAACCTTAACCAATTCATTCACAGTGTAGGGTTTTATGGATGGGTGTGCCGTCCATGTTGGGTCAACACAGCCCATTACCCACTATGGATTAACTGCCAAAGACAAAAAATGATAATATCACACGTTCTTATTATCACCTAAGATAACTCATGTTCCTCTTGACGTTGTTTCTTTGACGTTCTTCACATAGAGAAGGAAAGAACGAAGAATAGAGAAAAATAGACGACAAAATTCTGCTCCTCTCCCAAATGACCGCTGTCTCTTAAACGTATTGGCAATCGTGGCTCTATCTCACTATTTACCTATCTAAGGTCCCACCATGCTTTATCAAACTTCTTGTTCTAGGCTTATTCATCTTCTACTCAAGTTTGTGCATCTTTTACCTTGTTCTACTCAACCAATTAAACACTTTAGTAGCTTTGATTATTTTGTCCTCTTCAAAATATCGTAAGAGATTTTCCCTAACAATGTTAGCTTCCCTCATATTGGTTTGCTTCGTGTGAGAAGTAGTCAGATGGAGACGATGATCTTGGCTTCCATTGGCTTGGTTCTGATGCATATTGGTCCTTCGAATTTTGACCCTCTCTTTTTTTGTAGCTTTTAGTGACCGAGTCAATTTCACTACATTGATGTCTATGTACAAACAAGAGAATGGGAACATAAACCACACCATTGTTTATGGAGTGTCGCTAGTAGGCCATCCATGTTTATTCAACATTGGTGGTGGTAGGGAGAATTATAAAAAAAAATTCTAAATTACAATTATGTCAATTCAGCCATAAATTTTCTTTTCTGCAATTGTTTCATAAACCTTTTTGCATTTTTGTCAATCTAGTCCATTTGGCCAATTTTGTTCAGCCAGCACTAATGTGGCAATTTTAGGTAATGTTTTAATACTTTTTGAATTTTCTAGTTATTTTACATTTCTTTTTCCTTTTTTTCTATCTTATTCCTCTAGCTAACCACTAGCTAGGGGGAGCCTTGCGGTCATCCTCACCTAGCCTCGTCTCTAGCCAGTTGTCGAGGCTAGCGATTGGCTGGAGGAAAAAGATGGAAAAAAAGAATGATAAAGAAAATAAAAAAAAAGGAAAAAGTAAAAAAAATGATTGAAAAGATTGAAAAAGTCAAAATATTATTGAATATTATTCACATTAGCACGGGTAGCACCACATTAGCAATTTTCGGTCAAATGGACTCAATTGGCACAAATCCAAAAGTTTTGGGACTTAATTAGCAAGAGAGAGAGAGAGAGAGAGAGAGAGAGAGAGAGAGAGAGTTTAGGACTGAATTAACACAATTACAATAAATTTATGACTTTTTGATAATTCTCTCGATGATGGAAAATACCACAATTGCAAACTTTGGAGCTCACCATCATTAAGATTCCCATTACTAGGATCACTGGCATAGAGGCCTGTATGTTATTAAATTATTATAATATTTCATATTGATTCATGGAATAATTTCTTTTTTTTTTATCGTTGTTCACATCCAGATGATTTGAGATAATGATCCAATTGGTTGGTAACATTGTAGGCATTCAATTAGTCCAGTTCATGCCAATTAAGTTTTAAAAAAATTTACTCATTACTCTAATTCAAATAGAAATGATGGACATGACAAATGGAAGTTGTCTTGATTGTCCAAGGGGTGATTGAAATTCCATGATGTATTTTACAAATTGCCAAGTGTCGCGACCCTCCCGAGGTTTCTAATGAATTGCTAGGCCCATCTTGAGATCTGAGCTTAGCTCGGACCCTCCCAGGTCCATACCCAATCGCATTAGGAAATTTTTAAATCGAGATCAATCTTAGTGCAGTCAAGTGACGTGTGCATCGATGTACGTGCAAATGGAGTCGCCACCAATCATTTCATGGAGGATATGACTAGAAACTTTATCGAGCGATTGGGAGGTATCGCTTGATTTTACGGAAACCAGATGTTTTGGGTTCAAGGACTTAGTTACGTCAATATTGCTATTAACGTCCTTTCGGTACTTAAGTTGAGTGATTTTCTATCCTAAGGAATTCATGCAGGTGTCCTTTGAGAGAGGTAAGTCCTAAGAATCTAACGGGCTCATGCAAGTGGGAAAAACTAGCCTGTCAATCACAAATCATTGAAAGAAATACGCAATTGAGGAATTAGTTCAAAGAGAAATCACAATAGATCAAGTCAAAACAAGCCTAGAAGAGTCCTAGAAACCTAGGAAAAACGCCAACTAAGTACTAGAGTGAACTGGAAAAATTTGGGACAAATTGATCAGAATGGCAAAATGTTAATTTTTCAAGGCTTAGGAGGTCAAAAATGTGAAAATAGGTTAAACCAATTGGGTATGGTTTTTCCTTAATTTTCACAATTTTTTTTTGAGAATTTTCTGAATTTTTGTGACTTTTTTGAATTTTTTTGAATTTTTTTATTTTATAAGGACTTCTCTATTTTTGAGACACTTTTTGAGATTTATAATTTTTTTTTATCTTTTTTTTTAATTTTTTAATTTTTCCTACATTTCTTGGGTTTTCCTATTTTTTTAAAGACTTTTGAATTTTTTTATATTTTATTTTTATTTATTTATTGGAAATTCCTCTATTTTTTGAAATTTTTTGTTCTTTTATTATTATTTTTTAGGAACTTTTATGATTTTTATAATTTTTTTTACTTTTACTATATTTTATTTTCCTACGATTTTTTTGAAATTTTTTTTTTACCTTTCTAAGATTTTTCTAAAAATTTTGTGATTTTCCCTGATTTTTGTTATCTTTTTTTGCTTTACTTTTTTCTATTTTTTTTTACTTTTCTAAGATTTTTCTAATTTTTTTATGATTGTTCCTTGATTTTTCTGATTATATATATTTTTGTTATTTTTCTGTTATATTTTTATTTTATTTTATTTTATTTTATTATTATTTATGTATTTGTTTAATTCCCTGGACCGGGTCGGGTTGACCCGGCTCGATTGACCCAAACTCTATTTGTAATCCTAAACCAAAACGATGCCGTTTTTAATTTTATTGATTTTTTTTATCTTTTTTTAGTTATTCCTTTTGTTAATTTTTTTGAATTTTTTTATTTTATTATTTATTACACGAACCGGGTCAGATGGACCCGACCCACTGATCTATGCCCGTTCCAAGGCCCACTACTCTAACCCAACACAAAAATGACGTAGTTTAGGGTGTTTTTTTTTTTTGAATTTTTGAAATTTTTTTATGTTTTTATTCTATTTTTATTTACTTTCCACATATTTTAATATAACGGCTTGAGATTTGCCACGTGGCTAAATCAGAGCTCTTGGATCAACGATTTAAAACCAACCGTCTGATTAGCTCTTGACCAAATCTAGACCATTCATCCCAAATATTGAGATCAACAACTCATATTTAACTCCAAATTCTATCTCAACCTTTCATTTTAATTATTTCTAAAAATGATATAAAATTCTGATTATAATTTCTATTTTCTCCAAAAATCGCCTATCTCGACACGTGGTCCACCCTCGACTATCGGATTTGGTCCCCATTTTGTTCCCTATAGGTTCGAGGCCTGGTTTAAGGAGGGCATGTTCGGTTTTGAGGGACCCCTGAGAGATGCTCCGATATCTATGGAGGATGATGCCCCCATTTTGCAACCCACCGAGTATGGAGGTGAAGTAGTCGATCCTAAGCCGATACAGGAGCTGCCGTCTCCAGAACGCATGGAGATAGATAGCCATGAAGAGGACGAGGCTATGGATACTGACAAGGAGGAGGAGGAGGACCTCGAGGAGGAGGATCCAGAGGAGGACAGCGAGGAGGAACCTGAGGACTGAGTCCAGCCGATGCAAGTTTAGCCTTTTGGAGATAGGTCAAGTGTAGATGTCTAGACTACGTGTTGTGTATTTCCTTTTTGGGGTCTATACCTAACACTTGTTCATATATACATATAATGGTGTGTTGTGTTTTATTTCCTCTCGCACGTTCTACCCCATTATTGTACGTATGCATGTATGGATAAGAGGCTCGCTTCCGCAGGTTCGAGGTTTTGAATGGACGCTCCGCCCGATCACGACAAGAGTGCCTAGGCCGTCGCATACAGATGATTAGGCGAGCACTGAGCAGAGAATGGGATGCATGAGCGGGATGTCGCGGGCCCATAGGGTTCGAGGCGTGACAGAATCAGATGTGAGGTCCTTGGAAGAAGAATCTATGTCTGAACTAAAAATCTTGCTCTTTGCAGCATGAAACCAAGCATCTTATGAGTCTGTTGACCCCAACATAGAGTAATTTGTCAAATCAACCTGGCCTTAGAAGTGTTGGATCGATAAGATCTAGTTTGTTGCTAGCATCAATTATGAACAAAATCCTGCGTGGTACCATTTAATCCACCAATTTCCGAAAGCATCCGAGAAACAAGTTTATCCATTACTCCATCAGACTATTAAACAATTTAGACCATTAAAGGACGATGTCACGACTCAAAAAAAAAACTCAAAAGAAATACTAATAAAAAATTACAGGCTAAAAATGAATTTTCTACAATTTTTACAATTAATCTAAAAATGGGATTAACAAAGTAAGTCTTGATTCAAAATTAAATTTTGCAGATTTTCTTCAGCCAAAATGAAGAGAAAATTAAAGTAAAAATACTGACTATTTCTTCACATTTTATGGTCTCAAATGCTATTTTTATTAATTTTCAAGCAATTTTCTATTTTCTGAAAAATATTTAAAAAAATGCAAAAATTATCAAAAATTATTTTTTGTTCAAAATTGGTTTTCTAGGCTTGGCCAAGGTTTCCAAAGTTAATTTTCTCATTTTCTCATTTTCTCATTTTTTTTCTTGATTTTCTATGAATTTTCAAAAATAAAAACCGAAAAATAATGAATAAATGAAAAATCATTTTTTGGTCAAAATTGGATCCCTAGGCTTGACCAAGGTCTCCAAAGTTGATTTTTCAATTTTATGAATTTTCTATTAATTTTCGAAAATAAAAATTCCGAAAAATACTAAAAATGTGGAAAATTATTTTTTGCTTAAAATTAGTTCCCTAGGCTTGGCCAAGGTCCCCAAAGTTGATTTTTCAATTTTATGAATTTTTTTTTATTTTCTATTAATTTTTTAAAAGAAAAAATGATTAAAAATCTAGTGTCAACATCATTCAATTAAAAATACATATAAAATATGAATAGGCTCTAGTGCCAACCCCAAAATCCCGTGACATGATAGGTTCCAAAGTATGCAATATAGACTTCAGGTTACAAGTATTGAGGAACTTGTTCCGACTAATAAATTTCAGTAAAACCTATATGAAATTTGGAACCGTTCACCCAAACTCTCAAAATAGAAGGGATGTACAAGGTTTAGTTCGGGTGTTCCTTATGATTTATGTCTTTTTATTAACTGTACCAATGGTCCAATGCTTCTGGCTACCGCAGCAAATATCAGAAGACGTTCTATCGCATACACGGCCTGCGTTCGTTTACCCAAACTAGTTTGCAGCACAAAGAATATCTTGAAACGCATATGTGGGAAGCAATCGTCTCGTCAAGCATGTCCGAAAGAAGATTCGAAGTTTGCAATGATCATGTACAAGATAAAAATTACTAGTATATGTCGCGTTAAAACTGACCAGTCTGTACCTATTGATCTGTGGAAGAAGTTCATTATAGTCTCTCTTGACCATCTATTCGCAAAACTCTTTCTATAGAGAAACAAACGTCTGAGGAAGCTGAAGCCTTGAAAAACGAACGCCTACAAAAGTTCAAGAACCATGAACACTCTAATTTATCCGAAAGGTACCGGCAGTAATTAAACCGAAGAGAAATACTAACATGGAACTCACGACATGGTCTGATATCGAGTAAAACAGACCACAACACAAGCACCCTCCTAGCAGTATTCAAGAATTTTGGCCAAGTAATGTAACGGCGACAACCAATGGCTGCACAAAGTACAACGAAATATCGAAACTTCATCCTGGACCCAGCACCAAAATGTCGACTCAAATACTCAATGTCCAACCGACGAGTTCAGGCTACGTTTTCATATTCAGGTTAGGCACAATGAAAAACCCGACTCAGCGTTAAGCATATTAGAAGTAGGTGCCCATGCTCGATGTCCTTCAGCCTTTTCAAGCCAAATAACATCTAGTTGCTCCACATATTTTATGCATCCTCTGTAGGTGTTCAATTACTTTATTGGACCCAAAAGCAACTCCAGCTATTTCAAGTTTAAGGCACTCGAAACTCACTTCTATGTAATCTCATGGCTCAAGTGAGACAGCTCTCATTCACCCTTTGCTTACAAACTCGCAAGCAGCCAAGGGTAGGGAACTCCCACCTACTTTTAAAGCTTCGACATAGTGACAACAAAGCATAAATAGAGCCACTGCCTCCGATCTTCCGGTTTTCCGCACTTCACGGATTCAACTTTTGTGACAATCGAAAGATGGCACGAGATGTAAACCAAAATAAGAAAATCCTTGGGTATAAAAGGTTCAAAATTACAATTATTCTTACTCCCAAGAAACAATCAATCTCTTCCTACCTACATTTAATATCTCTGGGCAGGGTTCCCGCATTTGTCGTAAAATAAATCAACTCATACAAGATGGGCATAAACCCACCCACCTAACCAAAACCCTTCCCTTCTAAAGATTGCTCAGTTCAACCCGCGTGTACCAACTGGAAGTCTAATAGTCCATGCCGCCCATGCCAGGAGGCATTGCCGCACCCTCCTTTTCGTCCCTAGGGAGTTCGACCACAACTGCCTCAGTCGTCGTCAACAAGGATGACACACTGCAATAAAGAAAAGATTGATATAAGGCAAGCGGATGAGAAGACACAGCTATAGTCAATATCAAAAGTAAATGCTTTAGCCAAAACAAAGAAAAGAAGCACCGGAGAAAAAAAAGTTTAACTCTCTTACCTGGCAGCATCAACCAAAGCAGTCCTAATAACTTTCAGTGGATCAATAATTCCAGATTTCACCATATCAACATAGTCACCTGCAAAGAATTTCAAAAGACGGGAACAGATCACATCTCTATATTTGAAAGAACAAACCATCCTAGAATTGTGTAGAAGGAAAACTCGGAGCACCTTTGGCTGCATCATATCCTAGGTCAGGGTTATCCTGCTCCAAGAGCTTCCCTACAACAACAGCTCCCTCGACTCCAGCATTGGAAGCAATGGTATGCACGGATGTCTGCAATTAGAAGAAGTTAATTGCCAAAACATGAAACGAGTATCAATCATTCCCTTAAGCGTCAAAAACATGTCCCGTGTTTATTATTACATCCCTTTTGAACTTAGCTAATTTGCAATATAAAAGGGAGTCCGAAAAGGAGATTCTGTTACAGACCTTCAACGCATTCTGAATAATCTGGACACCAATCTTCTGATCAAAGTTGGCAGTTGGCAATTTGTCCAACTCTTTTGATGCATAAAGAAGAGCAACGCCTCCACCTGCATTTCTGTCTAATCACACACTTGCCCACATAATACAACTCGATGCAGATTGAACCGCAAAGATGGGTAAAGAAGGTTACCTGGTACTATACCCTCCTCCACAGCTGCCTTTGTGGCATTCAAGGCGTCTGTAACCCTATCCTTCTTCTCACCTACTTCTACTTCACTGGCTCCGCCAATCTGTGTAGGGGAGACAAATAAGATTTGCAAAGCTTTCACATCATCGATCATAAGAAACTTCAAAACAGGGAACTTACTAAAATTTATTGTGTTCACTAAAGTGTAAACTAAGTAAACAGAACAAACCTTCAAGACAGCCACACCACCAGAGAGTTTTGCCAATCTCTCCTGCAATTTCTCTTTATCGTAGTCTGAAGTGCTCGACTCAATTGCGGACCTAATCTGTTTCGATACAGGCAGAAAAGGTTGAGTTAAAAACTAATTTCAGTCAAAAGAAATGACCAGCAAATCATACAAGAACAGTTATGTAATCGGGGATGCTACAAGTGCCTGCACTCTACTAGGAAAGACGAGAATGCAACACAAACCTGCTCACATCTCTCCTCTATGGACTTCTTGTCACCAGCACCATCAAGGATAATTGTGTCATCTTTAGATACCGTGGCCTACAAATTCAGTAGAGACAAATTGTAAGTAGGCAAAAGTCATTAACAGCAATTCCTGAATTAAAAGGGCCAAAATTGTTTAACATGGTACCATGGCTTACCTTCTTGCAAGATCCAAGCATCTCAAGATCTACCTTGTCTAGGTTCATCCCAAGCTCTTCAGTTATTACCTGCCAAACAGAAAATAAAGAAACATGAATGAACTGCTTAATCATATCAATGGGAAACCGACTTAGGTTATATCAGGCAGATAACTCACTTCACCACCAGTAAGAGTGGCTAGATCCTGTAGGCCTGCTTTCCTGTTCTCTCCAAAACCCGGGGCCTTAATAGCACAAACCTAAGCAGAATACAATGGAGAAAAGTTCAACACTTCCTGTTCATGATATTGATAAGGAAATGTCTAATGAAAAAACTGATAAAAGTACTACCAACCTTGATTCCAGCACGAAGCTTATTTAGGATAAGAGTTGCCAGGGCATCACTTTCAACATCCTCAGCAACTATAAGTAATGGTCTTTGTTTCTGAACAAAGGCACATTCTGTCAAACATGTATCCATGCAATGGCTAACTGGATATATCAAAGTGAAGTCGGTGTGCTGGTGGTTACCTTCAGTGCCAACTCTAAAACTTTTACAACCGCATTTATACTTGAAATTTTCTTCTCATGGATGAGTATGAGGGGATCTTCTATCTCCTGCCCAAGCAAAAGGCACCAATATTTGAGTGTTGCTGCACTAACGTAGATAAACCAGCCAAACCATCCATAAAGATTCTTACACATTTCTGGTTCTTCTGATTGGTGATGAAATAAGGCGAAATGTAACCTCTATCCAGCTTCATCCCTTCAACAACTTCTAGTTCATTGTATAATGTCTTCCCATCCTGCAAGAAAACGGAATTGCAAATCCATGGGCTTCAGCAATTAGTAAAAGATGCAGCTCAAATCAAAATCATGCATATAAAGTACCAGCATGACAAATGTGTGCAAACACAAAAATATTAAGATATGTTGCAACTTACAGAGATTGTGATAACACCCTCCTTGCCAACTTTTTCCATGGCCTTTGCGATCAATTCACCAATTTCCCGCTCTCCATTAGCCGATATTGTTCCAACCTGTCAATACACAGAGAGAATAACTTGTAATGAAAGCTGTCTACATCAGAAAACCAACGAATGCTAACTGCTACTGCATAAACTCATAAAAAGTAAGGGGTATAATACCTGTGCAATCTCCTCAGATGTGCTGATCATCCGTGCCCTGCTTTTTAAATTTGTTACAACTGCATCAACTGCCATGGTAATGCCACGCCTCAAGTCCATTGCATTCATCCCAGCTGCAACTGACTTGCATCCCTCAGTGAATATTGCTCGTGTGAGGATTGTAGCGCATGTGGTGCCTGAAACACAAGGAAACTGGATGAGTAAGCATCAAATATGATTAAGGAAAAAAAAAAATTCGAAGCACCATCAAAAACAAGGCATAGGCAGGATGCTCATCCCACCATCTCCAGCGACATCATTGGTTGCATTTGCAACCTGCTTTACAAGACTAGCACCAACGTTTTTAACTCTGTCTTTGAACTCAATACTCTTTGCCACGGTAACGCCATCCTTCGTCACCTTGGGAGTACCAAAGCTCTGCTCAATCACCACATTACGACCCTACGAATAGGAAACAAAAATAACCTTGTCAAATGGTTATTAATGCCAATCATTTCAAAAAGCAGCAAAGCTGGCATAGATTATCGCCAGATTCCACTTTCCTAATGTAACTGAGTATACACTGCCCAGGAAACAAGGAAGAAAAGAAAGCTCCTTTCTCTTAAATTATTCAAGTATACATTCGGACCAGTTTTCAAATAATGTCTGAAAAGTGCGGCATAAGAGTCAGCCTCTTCAAAACTTTCACACAAAAATTACAAAATTTCAAAAAGCTCTGAGATAATTTACTCCTTTTGCAGCAGAAATTAGGAAGTCTATTCCCCCAAGGAGCAAGACATTGCCAACACTGCATTACCTCAATTCGGAATTCATCCATCAACAAGAATTAGCCAGTTTAAGCTGATATAACAGCAGTCCCACGAATCATTTTACTGTGACAGTACTCCAGCTGGCTACCAGACGTAATACTAGAGTCAGGGATGCCAAATAGAGTACCTTCGGGCCCATAGTGACCTTCACAGCATCTGCAAGGTCTTCCACACCCTTAAGCATCAAGGCACGTGCCTCGACCCCAAATTTGACGTCTTTGGCAGCATAATTCCTTGCCCAGGTTGCTCTGCTTCCAATCTGCGTGAAGACACCATAAAACAAATTGAAAGTCACAGAAACAACCTCACGCTGAATCACATGCCGGCAAACACATCGCAGAAACTAACACTGACCTGGTGAGCACTGTTCCTTGCGATCCTTTTACACGAAAGAGAAACAGAGAAGCAAAAAAAAAAAAAAGCCCACATCAGTAAAAGGAGCGACTAGAAAAATTCAGCTTCTTGTATGATCGATGACAAAACAAAAACCAAGCCGAGATAACAAATACTTTATAGTTCAGCTTTCGAAAGAGAAATGACATAACACGAACGTATCCAGTCCGGTTACTCCAGCGATCTACACCAGCTGGTTGTAACGCTCAAAAGACGGAGCCTTTCCGCTTTCGTTAGCGAAAACGTAGAAATGACGAGCGACCCAGATCAGCTTCCACTGTTTCCTCGCACAACCGAGTGCGAGAGAACACTGAACGACGACAGAACAAGAGAGCCAGAGCAAATCTTGGAGAGTTACCTGGCTTTGGAAGCAAAGCTCGAAACGAAGCGATACATGGCCGACGAATGAGGCAGCAGAAGGAGGAGGACGAGACGAGACGAGACGAGACGAGAGATGGGAAATGGGAGGAATAGAGTCGCAGAGCAGAGAGCGAGCGAGAGAGAGTTGGGGAATGAGGCTCGATGCGGAGGAGGGTTTACTGCATTTGAAGAGGGTAGAAGGCTCTAGAAGGAGGAGGAGGAGGAGGAGCTTCTAGGGTTTAGGGTTTTTGGGATGTCCAATTTTGAAAGAGAAAAAAAAATGTCAAAAGAAGAAGGAAGAGTTGGTTCGACGCGGTGGAAACGGCGTGGACGTGGGTTCGGGCGGGTCACGAGCCCCGCCTCACCACGGCTTTTTGCCAGAAGGCGCGCCCGGTACCTTTTTTTAAGACTTACCCTCCAAGAAATATAAAAATATTACATCCAATCTATTGTAGTCCCGCTTTTAGATTTTCAATTTTTTTTTAAACCTCGATCAAAGCCCATCTCGTGATGTGCTGGAGTAAGTCGTTATGATTGACTTAAATTTATATCCATGGAATCGATGGTACTTCCATAAAAACGAGATTTGCATCGAAAGATAGAAATGATGTGAAGCGAGATATGCTCGCATCCTAGCCTGCATGAATTCTACAGGATTCGAGCACGAATGTCATGATAAACCCATGTAGGTTGGGAGAGGGTAACCCCATTTTTGAAGGCATTTGCAATTAGTTACTTTACTAGATATATCTACTTTCTTTGATCCTAGGTTGTTTAAATGAATTACAATTAATATACAAGAGGCATGGAAAAATCGGCTTGGATTTCACTTTGGATATCCAAAAAGAGTTCTTATGAATGTTTCAATCTTCAAAAAGAGTTTGAGACGTGTGCTCGGCTTGTTAAATTCAAACTTTTTCGAGTGCATTTTCTATCGACGGTAGATGTGATGCAGATTCTATTGATCTATTATATGACAACCTACTTCAGGTGAGGCAAAATATCAAAAGTAGTGCTCCGCAGAGCAGATGGTGACCACTTAAAAGCGGATTCTTACTTACATATAACTCCACATGTGTTGGAGAAGTTCCAAAACCGACCTAGCTGAGCCAAGCCCCAAAAAAATTAGTTTAACAACTTAGTAGTTACTAACCATAAGGTGACAACCATGAGGAATGGATTTTATACATAATGTCGCAATTGAAAATTAAAAATACTATAGCTATGTTAAATTTGGCCATAAAATTCTATGTATCGGATTTCATTTAGGATCCAAGTCGCTAAAGAAGAATTTCAAGTTATTGTTGATATTTCAACTGAAATTCTATTATTTCCTTAGGATTCAGGTGCAAAATTTCATTCGTACAGGCTAATTAGGATGAATGCCGTACATTATTTTTGCATTGAAATTTTACGTTTTGTCCCTAGTTTTTTTTTTCTCGAAAAACGAAATATTTCGTTCATAAACCGATAAAATGGTAACATAAGTCATGGGACTCTAAGCATAAAAGATCCCATAAAGGTGAAGGTGGTTTTATAAGCCTGTTTCGCAATAGGACTTTCTTGCGAAGAGACTTGCCAGTTCGCCACTTGATTTGATTCGTGTGGACACTATGAGCGCCATAATAACCATTTTATTTCTCTATTTTTGTTTCAAACTTGCTTCTGAAACAGATTTGCATTAAAAATTCATTAGGTAATGCAATTTTATTTTTCCGTTTTTGGAAGAATTTTTTGATCCAGAAATAGATTTGAAAGAAAAATAAGAAGCTAAAAATTGTAGCTTCTTTGTTCCAGAAATAGAAATGAGAAATAACCTACCAAAGCCCTTCATTTTTCCTCAAGTCCTCGTCGCACTCTCTCTACCAACCTTCCTTTCTAAATTGTCGCCAACCATCTCTAGCCATAGCTGTAAACCTTGCTGTGACCACCACTGTTGGCCGTCGCCATGACCATCGCCAACTGTCACCTATCGTCCCCCATTGCCAACCATTGCCCTCAACTCCTCACCGTCGTCGACCTTGCCGCTACAGACCATCGCTTGGCATCGCCCATTACTTGCCTTCGTCGCCCTGCTGCCATCGCTGCCACCCTCCGCCAACTGCTGACCTCATCACCATCGACCATCGCTGCAATCTTTTACAGCCAATCGCCACAACCACTTCCATTGCCCACCATCATCGCCACTACTAAAGTAAAAGATAAATAATAATTTTTATTTTCAAATAGTGACTAATATTTTTTAATAAAAAAATAATATTTTGGAAGTAGAAATTTTTCGTAAAAGGTTTTCTGTTAATAATATTCTAGAAGAAAAATTTTAACCGTTATCAAACGAATTTCTGTTCTAGGAACGTAAATTTTATATCATTATTAAACATGTTTTTTTGCCCAAGAACTCGTCCATAAACTAGAAATAGAAAAATCTATTTCTAACCAGAAATTGATTCTGCAAATTGAATTGTTATCATGCATGGCCTAGATCAACCGAACAGATTTGGACCGGGCTAACACATCGTTGCATTCCACCACGATGGCCTGCAGCTCCCGTGGGCCTGAGGTTTGGCCCGTCACAATACTAACCCGAGATAAGCTATCAGAACACGCGAACACTTGCAGATCATTATTCCCTCCACAGTTCAAGTTTAGTAGTACACCAATGTCACTCACCTTAATAATATATGTCGGTTTTGCCATTAATGTCTTGGTGAAAGTTCGAATGGAGACCGTCATTTCAATTTGCCTTATCGTGGGGAAAGGTCTGTTGGATACCATAACCTGAATATTGTGGATAGAATAGCATAATCAACTTTGTGAAATTCAATGCTAAAATATTGTTTGCATTCCATGACACTACGGATAAGTTCTAGGTCGTTCGATTTTTCACACTCTCACTCAATAGGCACATGTTCTTATGAGATTGATTTTGCGCAATCTCTAGCAACCAATAATGACATATGGACCAAAAAAAGAAAACTAGTAGGACCATGGTTACGATGGTTTCTTGCAATTAATAGTAATACATCACTTTGGCCGATGGCAAGAGTTCATATCACTTTTTTTTTTCCGCAAGATCATGTTTGTTTTACAAAAAAAAATCAATAATTTAGAAGATATTTTTCTCATTTTAATTATTATTATGGCCTACGAAAATGAGTTAATGAGACATGTTCTCATTATTAACAACAATACATATTTTTGTTGATAATGAGAATATTCTCTGTCACCTCTTTTCTCAACAGGTATAAATGATCAAAAATATGATAAATAATTTCAAATTATTGACTTTTGGTGAAATAAAGGCAGCCTTGATACTTGACAAATAATTAGAACTTCCCAACTTCTTTGTTTTAAAAAATAGATCCGCAGCACCATTTGAATACTACTTTTAGACAAACATCAGAGGACATAAGAAGAATAGGAGAGAGAAAGTAACAAAAACCGAACATGGCATGCCCCGTTTACAAGATACGACCCCTTTTATTTTTTTCCTGAAGACATGACCTATTTGCAAGACACGAAATAATACGTGGTAATGCACAAATTGAAAAGGGAAAATCCGAATATGAAATTGTACTACACACATGTGTATATTTATATGCATAAATAAATTAACAAATTTTCATGGTACGATATTAATTTGGCGTGTAAATCAAAACTAAAATGTTTTAAGATGATACTTATTGGCATTAATTACAAACATCATTAGTCAAAACAACATGAATTGCCAACTCCACAGGAGAGAAGAATCGAGAGAGCAAAGAAAAGCGGAGAAAAAGGACAAGAAAGGGAACCGATAGAGAGGGGTTAGGTTTATGCATGCCTCGAGTGCCCTAGCGCAATATAATTTCAAATTGTTTTTTTGCGTAAGAATGTGAATTATCAAATCATTCAATCAGATGTATAACCTTAGTAGAGCTGCAATTTTGGAACTCGTTCTCTAGGGAAAATTACCAAAAAAAATCTTAAACCTTTTGTAATTGTGTCAATACAATTCTAATTTTTTTTTTCTCATTATTCCTAAACCTTTTACAATTGTGCTAATCCAATTTACTTTATCGGCCAACACCAACATAGATAATTTTTGATAATATTTTTATTTATTTTATTTTTGCCTTTTTCCTTTCTTCCTTTTCTCTTTCTTTTTTCTTTCTTTTTTCCTACCTACTGCAGTACTACTACTATGGCTAGCAAGGGTCGCCAGAGCTCATCAACTACTGGAAGAGGGATGCGAGCAAGGGTAACCTCGCCATGGCCTCATCGGCTACAGGTGAAGGCGACCTCACATGCGGCTAGCAAGGCCATAGCGCCCTTCACCTGTGGTTGGCGAGGCTAGCCTCATTGCTACGCCTCGTGAACCGTAGCGAGAATAATTTGCTCGACAATTTTCCTCTTGTTCTCAGGTGCTCCTTTCTTTACACCCTAAATCTATACTTACTAGCTAAATCTATACTTTTGTCTATCCAAGCTTGTGTGATTGATGATATGAATGCATACTTTGCTATTCTTTTTCCATGCTTCATTGCATTACCTCTGTCAAAGGGGAATTCATGTTTGGTTCTTAGAAGTTTTTGATTTCTTCTAGTGAAGCCCTCGTCGGCCACAATAGGAGTACTGTGATATGAAGAAAAAAGGAAGAGAGAAAAAGAAAAAAAAGGAAAAAGGAAAAATGAAAAGTAAAAAGTAAAAATAGTATTAGAAATTATCCACGTCAACACTGGCCAACAAGGTAGACTAAATTAGCATAATTGCAAAAGGTTTATGACTCAATTAGCCAAAAAAAGTTCATGACTGAATTGACATAATTATAATAGGTTTATAACTCTTTTTGGTAGTTTTTCCAATTCTCTAAGATGTCGCTAATATCGCCATCATACTCTACGTTAAGCCTTGCGAGTACCTTAGGGGCTCAAAATATCACGATAGCATCCCCTTCTACTGTAATGATTTGATTTTTCCACTAACTTGAGTTATGAGTAGATTGGTGCTCATCAAGATCGATTCAATAGTAAACGAGCTTTGAAGGGACTATTGTTATATTTAGCACGAGCTTAATAATTTATTTTTGGGACATTACATTTTTAACTCGGGTCCTATAGAGCTAAATTGGTACAAAATTGGGACAATCGAAGGAAGGATCGCCACGTCTCGCGATGGTGACAAGTGTCATTAGTTGGGTGACACTTGGCATGAGAGATGGTGCCAATCCCATGGATGATTCATCACCCACCACTTCCTTCTCCTCACGACATATCATCGCCAGCTCAGCCTCTCCTTATTACGCCGCCTATCACCACCTCACTATCCAAGTGGTAAGATTGCCACATGCCACCACCACCACCATCGCTTCCCCTCCCCTCTCTCTCTCTCTCTCTCCCTCCCTCCCTCCCTCCCTCTCATTGCTACTATAGCTAAAGGAGATCATCTCCACTTCTTCTTCATCTTTTTCTTCATTAGTGGAGCTCCCACGCTACTCTCCTTTTGGCGCTCAAGAGAAGCAAGCTTCCTCTCACTGGCTCTGCTTGTGATTTCTTTCCACTGATGCTTGCTTGTGTTTGTGAGAGGAAAAATGAAGCTCGGCTACAAAGTAGTAATGCCTTGGGATTATTCTCGTGTTCAATCTAAAGGCGAATAGAGATTTCTAACTTATCAATTGTTGGAATATCAACTATGTTTACATGTCGTAAATTGTAGCTGTTGATACCTAATTTTTAATTATCATTTCTCTTTAAAAATTAATAAAAATTTATAAAATTATAAAATTAACTTTGGAAGCCTTGGCCAAGTCTACAGAATCATCTTTGAACAAAAAATGATTTTTCATAATTTTAGTAATTTTCAGCATTTTTTATTTTCGAAAATTCATAGAAAATCAAGAAAAAAATGAGAAAATTGAAAAATCAACTTTGGAAGCCTTTTCCAAGTCTAAGGAACCAATTTTGAATAAAAAGTGATTTTTCATATTTTTTGTATTTTTTTAATATTTTTCGAAAAATACAAAAATAGTTGAAAATACGGAACAAAATAACATTTGAGGCCACAAAAATATACAAAAATAGTTAATATTTTTATTTTAAACAACTTTTCATGTTGACCATTGTAAATTCAAAAAATACAATTTGGGGTTATGTGTTCCTTCACGAGCATAATCTCAAATCGGCTCTAAACAAATTCAATTTGAGTCTTTTATTTTTATTTTTCACTTTTAAGAGTTGTGACATTGTCTTTTAATAGTCCAAATTTTCATCTTGGCTCAATGTATCCAAAATGACTCAATTGTTCAAGAAAAGCCTTAATTGAATTTTGCATTAAAATTTCAGGGACTAGAGTGCAAATACCTAATACTTGAGGGATTATTTTATAAATAATTAAAAGAAGAGTTAGTGGAGAAATTAAAATAGAGAAGGGAAGATAGAGAAGAGGAGATGGAGAAGAGAAGAGGGAGAAGAATAGATGGAGAAAATAAGATAGAAATAGAGAAAGGAAGATGGATGTGAAGAAGAGTTATTGAAGAAATTAGAATGGAAGATGGAGATAGAGAATGGAGGATGAGATAGAGAATGAGAGATAGATGAGTGGGCTATAAAAGGAAGAAGAATGAAGCTTGGAGGGAGGAATTTTTTTGGATAGAAAGTTTTAGATGTTTTGAGAGATTGAAGAAAAATTGGAGAGAAAGAAAAAAACCAAAAAGAGAAAGAGAATTATTTTCTAAAGGACAATCTTGAAAATGGAGGGAGTCTAAAGCTAGGTATTACCATAATTAATTTCTCCGTCAGTTAACACAAGTCATGAGTTCATCCTCGTCGTTCGAGCCACAATCTTGATCTACAAAATGATACAAGGTCCAAATTCGACAATTAAATCCGTCAGAAAATGGGTAATGATCTTAATCGTTAAAATTTTCAAGAATTTCGTTGCCTAAATCGGTTGATTTAAATATCGATTGTGCCATGTAGTACTCGTATATCTTTATATCCACATGTTGCATTCGCATTGCAAATTTTTTGCATTTGTCGTTTCACCGATCCGAACCCTAAATTACGGTAGGCTCCCCTCCACTTGGTGGTTTAAAAATCTCCTATATTATATTTTATATAGTTTAATTTCTACGCCATCAAATCCCAGAATTGATAGGCCGAGTCACCTGCTGGAGATTCTTTATTTACTACTTTCTATACTCTATTTTCTGCAGTTTAATTTTTGCATTGTCAAACCCTAGAATGGGAAGACTAAACCATCCGTTGGAGGTTCTTTACTTACTGCTTTCTGTACTCTATTTTATGCAGTTTAATTTTTATATTGTTAAACCCTAGAATAGGAAAGTCGAGCCACTGGTTAGAGGTTCTTTATTTACTGTCTTTACTTTCTGTAATTTAATTTCTGCACCATCAAAGCCCACAATAGGTAGGCCGAGTCAAGGCTGGACCACCCGTTGGAGGTTCTTTATTTAGTGCCTTTACTTTCTGCAATTTAATCTCTGCACCATTAAACCCCAGAATGGGTAGGCCGAGCCACCTATTGGAGGTTCTTTATTCACTACATTTATTTTTTGTAATTTAATTTCTACACCATCAAATCCTAGAATGGGAAGGCCGAACCACCCGTTGGAGGTTCTTTATTTTTTGCATTTTGTACTTTACTTTCTATAATTTAATTTTTGTACTATCAAACCCCATAATGGGTAGGCTGAGCCACCCACTGGAGGTCGTAATATTGCATAGAAATCGTTAGCTCACTTCTTCTTTTGGCTTCAGGGAATTTTTAATGCTTATCTTCATAAATTGCTGTTTATATCGCATCTTCTGATGTTACGTTAATATTCAGAATGTTTTCCATCGTCAGTCTTATTTAATTCGAAAATACCAAAAAATATCATTCAAGTGCATTTCATATAGCATAGCTCATGCATACTCTGTCATGTCGTATACGTATTCATATTGTCATCGATTCATGCATATTCATTCAAAAAAAAATTCTAAAAAATCCCAAAAACTAGGAAACGGGTCATTTCGACTGGACAATTCTATTTTTAATGATTTTCTTTATTGATCTTTTTAAAATGACGATTTTGCCCCTTATAGGCGAATTGTCTTGAAAAATTCTAGAAAATTCAAAAAAATCTCAAAAACTAGAAAATGGGTCATTTCAATTGGCCAATCTTATTTTTGATGATTTTCCTTCATGATCTTTTCAAAATGACGATTTTTCCCCTTATAGGTTAATTGTCTTGAAAAATTCCAGAAAACTCAGAAAAATCTCAAAGACTAAGAAACGGGCCATTTCGACTGGCCAATCCTATTTTTGATGATTTCCCTTCTCGATCTTTTTAAAATGACAATTTTGCCCATTGTAGGCAAATTGTCTTGAAATATTCTAGAAAATTTAGAAAAATATCAAAAACTAGGAAATATGCTATTTTAACTGGCCAATCCTATTTTTGATGATTTCCATTCCTGATCTCTTTAAAAATGATGATTTCGCCCCTCACAGGCAAATTATCTTGAAAAATTTTAGAAAATTCAGAAAAATCCCAAAAACTAAAAAACGGGCCATTCTGACTGGCCAATCCCATTTTTAGTGATTTATTCACATTTCGTGTATGCAAGTCCATGTATGCATGATTCGCGTATGCATGTTACATACGCATCTCCACGTACGCATGTCGCATTCGCGTATCCATGTACGCATGTTGCGTTCACACGTCCATGTACATACGTCACGTTCGCATATTGTATTCGTATGTTTTCATATCTGCATGTCGTATTCGTATGTCTTCATGTTTGCATGTCATATTTGTATATTCATGTTGGCATATTCATGATTGCATGTCCACGTTTGCATGTATACGCTTGTGTGTCTATATTTGCATATTCACGTTTTGCTTTTCCATACACCCATTGTCGTCCATGCATTCCATCTAAAAAGTGAAAATACAAAAATAAAACATATCACTAGAGCCTTAGGAGTTAATCAAGCCTGAGTTGTCAAATTATGATATCCATGAAATTAAGGTACCAAAAGAGCATTAGTTTTAATTAACTAGTGTAACCAAGTCCCCGAACTCATAATTTCTAGTTCGTAGAAGTAATTTAGTTCTCCAGCTAATTTACTTAGGTTTCTAATTGACCTACCAAAAAATGATTAGTGGCGACTCTAAATTCTAAAATCATTTAAATAAAAACCAAAGTTGTGATTTGGTAGAGCTTGGGAGAGTTCATATTAGGTTAGTCAATCTAATTAACCTGATAATCCGTTAACCTAGAAATTTTCACCATCTAAAATTTTTAGGTCGCGACAGTAGCGCGATGGACTTGCTTAAGGCTTGAGTAAATAGATTTGGCAGATTGGATCGCCGAGCAAGGATGACGAACTAGATCGTCAAGCAAAGATGACGTATTAGAGGTCGGGCATATAGGAATCAAAGAGGATTTGTAGGCGCGGGAGATTCGAAATTGCTTTGCATGTCTCAAATCTTTGTAGGATGAGTGGCATGATGATGGCTTATATGATTGGTTTTATTCTGCTCATATGTGGTCGAGTGGTTACAATATTGCTTTCTAGTGATTGATATTTCCAATTATTGGTACATTAGAGATTTAACTTGCGGAGTTTCGGCTCACTCCCGTTGATGTAACCCTTTTTAGATCAATTGGAAGATGAAGTCGATGTGATGCGATGGAGGATAGGAATGGTTAGAGCTTGAAGTTGGTGCTAGTTAGTCGAGAGTAGTGAAAACTTTCATAAACTCCTAGAAATCCTTGAAACTTTTGTAAAGAACTAGCTATATAGATACATAAGTATACAAGTCAAATTCGTGGTTTATGTGTACTATTTATGTGCTATTATCATGGGTGCAGTAGTGGAATCTAGTAAGGCCATACCCTATAAGGTGTGCCTATCATTTGTATTGTCATGCACTTGTGCTTTTTATGGCCACCGATTATTTTAGGTTTATAGTCTTCTGCATGCACCAATATATTATATAATAATTAGAAATTAAAGCAGAGCGCGTAGTTAGTAAGCAGATGACGGGATTGGACACTACATTATGGTATTAGAGCAGGTCATTGGAGTGATAAGATGTGTTAATGGATGAAGTGTTTGGTCGGTAAAACTACAAGTGCATGTGATTTGTGATTGTACGAGATTGATAATAGCTTATACTACTTATTAAGTTATGAAATTTGTTGATCACTACCTAAGATTGATGATTGTTGTATTTAAGATCATAGCAGGGTGACCAATAGGTGATATTGGAAGATAAGTTGGGATGGTGAATTTGAGCCTATAGGTAAGGGAAGTTATACTTCTAGGCTGAATTGTGGGCCTTGTGTGACTGACTGTAAACATGGAATTCTGATAAGGCTATTGATATTGATGAATCATAGGCTTGAATCTGTGTCGATATGTTGAAGGTTTTAGATATCAATTTTCGCCAAAAGGCCCTAATAAATGGTGAGATGTTTGCAAGAAGGCAAACAATGATTGTGAAATGTCAAGCATGAATTTGAATTTGTGGTTTCGGGTTTAGTTGTTCAGTTTGGACAATGGCCCAGTTTGAATGTATAGTGTGAATGATCTTGAGTTTGCATTGATAATGAATTGAAAGAGTGATGTAAATTATAAGCAATTGACCTTTGATGATGATCTGCTATATTTTTTTAGATCTTTAAGTTTAAGACAACGGTTTGAGTTAAGGTAGTACAACAATTGCATGAATTTATAGCATTAAAATAATGAACTTTTGAGAACGTGCATGCATAAGCATTTAATTATTTTATTAGACTTGATAAACTATCAGCTTTGTATGGGACGAGCTTGTTGACATCTGATTTTTAATTTTCTTTCCTCTTTTAAAATTAATAAAAAATTTCATAAAAATTCATAAAATTAAAAAAAAAATTCAACTTTGGGGACCTTAACCAAGCCTAGAAAGCCAATTTTGACAAAAAATGATTTTTCGTATTTTTAGTATTTTCGGCATTTTTATTTTCAAAAATTCATAGAAAATCAAATAAAAGTGAGAAATTTTTTTAAAAAATCAACTTTGAAAGCTTTGACCAAGCCTAAGGAACCATTTTTGAAAAACAAATGATTTTTCATATTTTCAGTATTTTTCAGCATTTTTTATTTTCGAAAATTCATAGAAAATCAAGAAAAATTGAGAAAATTGCAAAATCATCTTTGGAAGCCTTTGCCAAACTTAGGCTACCATTTTTGAATAAAAAATATTTTTTATATTTTTTGTATTTTTTAATATTTTCACAGATTAGGAAAATATTTGAAAATAAAATTACAATTGAAGCAACAAAAATATGTAAAAATAGTCAATATTTTTCTTTTAATTTTCTCTTTATTTTGGCCAAAGAAAATTTACAAAAATTAATCTGGAATCGGAAATTACTTTGTTAATCTCATTTTCAGATTAATTGAAAAAAGTATAGGAAATTCATTTTAGTATTGTAAGTTTTGATTGTTGCATTTTTGAAGTCGTGACATTGTCCTCTAATAGTCTAAATTTTTCAACGGCCTGATGATGCACTTTCCATCATTGCATTCGATTCTCCGAATTCAATTTGAAGCGGATTCAACTAATTGCCTTTCACGTTAATTCATTGACCGCGATCGGAATAAGAGTGTGCAAATCAAATGTCCACTGGCTCTTATTAAGGAAAATTCACACTTGCGAAGGAAGAGGACTTGGAAAAGGAACAACTGGAGAAGAGGGAGCGAGTAAAGCGGTCAAATCCTAATCCTTCAAGTACTGAAGATAAGACAAGGGGGATGGACAAAATTGCTAAGTTCATCGAGCTCCAGGAAAAGGAAAAAGAGAAAGGGTCTTTCTGGTGGCTTTTTCTTGGGCCACTTTTAGTGGAAGATTGGGGTCCTTTTTCTCGGCCGGTGGATCATTTTCATAGGAGATATTGAGTTCAATAAAGGAATGTCCCTATATTGGCTGGGTTGTGGAGAAACATACACCGATGCCAAGCAGTTGCGAGATAGAAAAAACGCATCAACTCCAAGCATTTACAAGGCAACATGTTTTGTGAATATGTCTCCCTATGCTGTATTCCTAAGTATTTTTTCTCTTGATTCCAGGTCACAGCCTTCTAGAGATTCTCCTATCTTGTCTTGCTTAGGAATTTCGCAAAATGCCTCATGCTTATGGATTAAAGTGCAGATTTCATGAGTGGAAAAGTTTGGGCTAAAAGGAACTGAGATAACTGTGCTTGTACCAATGGCTAAACCTGGAACCACTGGACAAGGAAGCTTTGAAGTGCCTTCATCAAAGGGAGGTACTCTACACTATGATGCAAGTGCTTTAAATGTTGGTGTTCTTCATCTTGAGCCAACTCTGGAGATGTTCCCCTTTGTTGGTTGATGCAAAAACGTATGCAGGGTCACACACTTTTCTTATTTTGATTAGTTATTTTATCTTGCAATCAACCTCCTCTGTAGTAAGCTCATGCCTTACTCTGTAAAAAAAAAGGACCCAAAAGAGCAGGAGCTCTTAACCTAAAAGAGCAGGAGTTCTTACTCTTTTGGCAGTTGGAACTTGGAACTTCGGGCCATCACCATACACGGCAAAAGATCAGAGGGAGTTACCGAATACATCAAAGGAAGGAGAGAAAGAAAGGAGAAAAAGGAAGGGGGCATTCAAGCAAGCTCCACGACTAAAAAAAAGAGAGAAAAAAGGGGTGATGATGAGGTCTCTCGTGGAAGGACCACAAATGGTGGATGAATTATAAAATAACAGCGTCCGATGGATATAATAGGGTCTCTTTTTCAAAGTTCAAATAGATAAATGAGTGTTGACACCTGATTTTTAATTATTTTTTTTATTTTAAAAAATTAATAGAAAATCCATAAAAGTTCATAAAATTAAAAAATCAACTTTGGGGACCTTGACCAAACCTAGGAAACCAATTTTGACCAAAAAAATGATTTTTCGTATTTTCAGTATTTTCCAATATTTTTATTTTCGAAAATTCATAACAAAATCAAGCGAATATGAAAAAATTGCAAAATCAACTTTGGAAGCTTTTGCCGAACTTAGGCAACTATTTTTGAGCAAAAAAATAATTTTTCGTATTTTTTTGTATTTTTTAAATATATTTTTTAGAAATTAGGAAAATATTTCATAAATAATAGCATTTGATGCCATAAAAATACATAAAATAGTCAATATTTTTCTTTTAAATCCCTTTTCATGTTGGCCATCGTAAATTTAAAAAATCCAATTCGGGGTCATGTATTCCTTTACGAGCATAATCTCGAATCGGGCAAAAAAAAAATTCAATTTGAGTCAATTTATTTTCATTTTTCACTTTTAGGAGTTGTGACATTGTTCTCTAATATTCTAAATTTTGATCTTGGCACAATTATACCTAGAATGACCCAATTTTACAAAAAAGGCTTTAATTAAATTTTACATTATTTTTAGTAATAAGAAATGAGCTTAAATTTGACATGCGGTGAATTGTGTCAAAAATTGTGAGGAGATTTGGACTTAAAGAAATATTTTTTTTCAGGGAATAAATTGTAAATAATTAAAATTCAGGGACTAGAGTGCAAATACCTAACTCTTGAAGGATTATTTTGCAAATAAAAAAAAGAAGAGTTAGTGAAGAAATTAGAATAAAGAAGGGAAGATGGAGAAGAGAAGATGGAGAAGAATGGATGGAGAAAATAAGATAAGAATAGAGAATGGAAGATGGAGAAGAGAAGATGAAGAAGAATGGATGGAGAAAATAAGATAAGAATAGAGAAGGGAAGATGGAGATGAAGAAGAGTTAGTGGAGAAATTAGAATGGGAGATAAATATGGAGAATGGAAGATGAAGATGAAGAAGAGTTAGTGGAGAGATTAAAATGTGAGATAGAGATGGAGAAGGGAAGATGAAAATGAAGAAGAGTTATTGGAGAAATTAGAATGGGAGATAGAGTTAGTGGAAAAATTAGAATATGAGATAGATGAGTGGGTTATAAAAGAAGGAAGAAGTGAGCTTGAGAGGAGAATTTTTTTGGAGAGAAAATTTTGGATGTTTGAGAGGGTTTTGGGAGATTGAAGAAAAATTTGAGAGAAAAAAAAATACCAAAAAGAGAGAATTTTGAAGATGATGGGAGTTTAAAGCTAGCGGGTTATCATCATCAATTTCTTCATCGATCAACATAAATCAAGAATTCATCCTAGATTTGAAGCTAAGTGTCCATCTACTCTCTTTGATTTTTTAGTATAACCTAGCCCAAATTTTCTACTCTTCTCCCATTTCCCCATATTTAATTTCAGGCAGGAACCAATTATATCCATCAAGCACTTCTCATAATGCCATTGAAGCTAAGTGCTTCTTTCATTGTTCTAATTTTTAATGTGAATTAAATCATATTTGCTCCATTACTCCATTTCTCCATATTTTTATGTCAGGCAAAGGACAACTCCAAGTCAACTAGTAAATCCCATGGAGGTGTAAAATTGGCGCTGACGAGCTCTTGAGTGTCCATTAAATTTTCAATTGATTCGTCGATGGATTTCGGCCCGAATTATCAAATCAATTCGTTTTTTTTTAAAGAATTTAAACCCAAGAATGTGAAAGGCAGAGCCCGCTCACTGGAAGTCATTTTAAATTTCTGCAATTTAAATTCCTGTACCTTAAACCCTAAAGGAGAGGGCCAAGCCAAGGCTGAGCTATCCATTGGTGGTCTTTATTTATTGTCCTTTACTTCCTGTAATTTAATTTTTGAATCACTAAACCCCAAAATGAGTAGCTCGCAGCACTGCACATAAGTCGTTAACTCACTCCCTCTTTCGGCTTCAGGGAAATACTTAATATTTTGAAAATGCAAAAAAAAAAAAATGTCACTCACGTATATTCCATTTAAAAAAGTGAAAATACAAAAAGAGAACACTCCACTAGAGCCTTAAGAATAAACCAAGCCTGAGTTGCCAAATTAAGATATCCATGAAATTAAGGTACCGAAAGGGCATTAGTTTTAATTAACTAGTGTAACCAAGTCTCCAAACTCATAATCTCTGGTTCGTAGAAGTAATTTAGTTCTCCCGCTAATTTACTTAGGTTTCTAATCAACCTACCAAAAATGATTAGTGACAACTTCAAATTTTAAAACCATTTGAACAAAAAAACCAAAGTCGCGATTTGGTAGAGCTTGGGAGAGCTCGAACTAGGTTAGTTAATATAATCAATTAATCTGGTAATCCATTAACCTAAAAAATGAATTTTAGGTCGCGACAGCTTGGCGACTCCGCTGAGGACGTGTTATTTATTTTTGAAAATTTGAGAACTTAGAGGACTTAGGCCAGAATATTTCATGAAAATTTATTTGATCTGAATTGGGTGAATCCTAATCTTTAGGTGTTAAATGATTTTGCAGATGGGAGTTGTAAGGGGTGGAGTGTTTGACTAACCATTTTTTTTTGCAGGTTTCGCACATTTTTGAAGCGGTATTTGTATATTAATTATTATGCATGATTAATTGTTTTAGCACTACATCACACACATCCTGTGGCCGGACCTGGGCCACTAGTTTTAGGATGGTATTGTGATTTGGTTTTAGCGTTCGGCGTGAGATCACGTCAAAAGTTAGCCCAGATTCAATCCCGAACCTCTTTTTAAAAATGAGTTTAAAAGTTAGGCCTTAGGCTTGGTAAGATTACCAAAGCAGTGGTTTTAATTTTTAGCTCGAGCAGCCGAAGTGGGAAGGTCGGCTAATCCTGGTTACGTCGTAGGATCACGACTAATCTTGATTATGTGCGCGAGATTGTCGCCTTGCCGTAAGTCTTTCGCTTTAATTTGTCAGCCTTTAGAGTGGATAGGCTAAGATTTAAACTCACGATTCATGTGCATGTCTATAGATTTGCATGGTATTTCTTTCAAGGTGAAGTAAGTTTTCTAACCTTATCTTGTATTTATTTTTGGGTCGGTCCATGTTAGGATTCAGTCAAATTTTGAATTTAATATCATGGTCATTTTTCAAAAGAAAATAAAAACTAAATTGGTATCCCACTTGAGAAAATGAACATGAAAAATTCTTAAGAAAATTTTGTTTACTAATGAAAGATTTTGTCAAAATTTTCCTTAAGGCTTCAATAAACAAAAGATTTTCTTAACGAATTTATCCTTGAAATTTCATTTTGATAAAAGAAAAAAAAGATTCTTTCGGGAAATTTGTTAAATGCAAAGGATTTTATCAAATCTTTTCTAATTTGTAACATCTACAAGAAAATCCTTTTTGAAGAAAATTTTCTCTAATTTCTCATAAAATGGAAAAATAAAATTAGACTAATCTAGGGGTCATGGACCGATCTCTTTTGGATCACATACTAATTATGTTCTTTGCTTTTGCAGGAAATCCTAGGTACCCCAGGCGGGAGTAAAAATTAGAAATAATCTTCAGAAATACAAGAGGACGGGAAATTGCTGACTCCTTAACCCTGGGGGCAAATAAAGAGGCCAATTCTCCCGGAGTCGAAAATATGTCCATTATTGAGCACGTACAGGCTATGTATTTTGATGTGGTAGTGAATGTATTCGAGTTAAACATGGGGGCATTTTTAATGTATTAGAGGGATTCTTGTTTTTTTTTCTTGAAAAGGCGTAGATTATTAGAATCCATGAAGCAATGATCTTAACCCGACCTCGCAACGCCTTTCTGATTAAATTAAGCAAAGGCTTGCCTCTTATCTTTCTCGGATACGAATCATGTGGTGGATTTTGGAGGCCCGGTGCTTTATTATCGAAGTGTGACCCACAGGCATTTCTCCCGACGCTACAGGCAACTGACACATCAATAAGTGGACGCCGAAAGCAATAAAGCGTGAAAAGAAGTGGGACACGCAACGGATGGCCAGGTTTATTTATTAGCACACTAACTGAGTGGTCAGAACAGTAATAATGACCAGTTATGGGTTTTACTGTGATCGGTGGGGGCCGCCGCCGAATCCTTTTTTCATATCATCATCAGAGAGGAGTGATGGCGTCTTGCCTTTGTCCGTTAGGTTGTGTATTATCATTTTTACACCCACCATTTGTCAAGATAAGACAAGATTGAGGCAATCCTACCAGTTGAGGTAGAGATACACTTCCTACGTATTCCTTCGGAGGTACAATTGATAGAAGCAGATTGAATCTAATAGAGAGGGATGATCTTGGCTCACAAAGGTTGCAGCCAACCGTGCCTATTTTAGAAACTAAGTTTGCTCTAGATTATGGTAACCTATAGATCTTAAAGATGGTACTCTCAAGATGTGCTCTGGTTCTAACTGAAGTGGATGCGAGGAGTGCCTTAAATCATTCAATTATGTTATACGAGAGAAGAAATGACAAGAAGAGTAAAACAGAAACATGAGAAGCTTTCTCTTCATTCCATTCGTCATCAAGCTTTACAAGAGTCAGTGGGGAGGAAAAGTAAACCCGAATTGAGCCCTAACAAGCATTATAAAGGAGCTCAACTGGCTTTCCATGAAATTAATGCTATGCCTACACTAAGCGACTTGGGAGTCGAGATCTGCAAGCTTGAAAAACAGGCGAGTACATTTCTCCTTGTACCTGGCTGCATTCATCTCATGGTGTTCAACGGCGAGTTTTAAGTTGTCGATCAGGTCCTTCTCGAAAGCTATATCCGCTGTTAGATCGTCGAGCCTCCCCTCCAGCCATTCACATCTGAACTTCATCACAACGTCCCTCGGGTCATGCTCAAAATAAGTTTGATTCAGAGCTAGGCGCTCTACCAGCTTCTCTCTCTCGTGAACCAACAGTGAGACCCACTCATCAGCAGACTTGACAGCCTCCTTGTATCGATCAAATGAACGTTCTGCAAACTCTAGGCATTCGGATCGATCTTGGTAGCGGGCCTTCACGACGCAGGCTAAGGTGACTGTCTCCTGGGTGTTTCAACAAGCCTCCAGAAAATCGATGTGTGGGAACGCTCTGTATTCCCTCTCCAAGTTGGTGCCTTCAATCGAAGAAGCATTTAGTTCCCTGAATAGGCCGAGGATCTCAGTTTCGACACTCGGATGATGCGCTATATAGATATAACCTCGTCCAAGAAGATGATAGAGCCTCTCCCATTTGAACATAACGTCAGTCGGGAAGATGTGGGTAGGGAGATTGGCCATTATCAAGGAAGGAGAAGATAGGTGGAACAGACTAGCGGAATGCGACGATGGTGATCTGTTTTGAAGTAAAAATTGATCTCGTAGTGACAGTATCAACTAGTGAAGATTTCCCTATCTACCGTTATCTACTGGCACTATCCCCGTTGGCTCGAATCCCCGTTAGACGGCGATCTCGAGCCAAACAAATCCAAAATCTCCACAGAAAATTTGACGAGACCCCGCCACTTTGAAAAAAAAAAGAAAGAAAGGTAACTTGAGTGGGCGACAAGGAAAATGGGATTCGTCTTTATGGGAGAACTCGCCAGCAGATCGATGGTGGAGATAACGACGAGAGCCCTACCACTAGGAAAAGACGAGAAAAGACAAGCCGAGCAAGAGATACGCAAGAAAGGTTGAGAAAGACGGAACGCTCAGGGGAAACCATACATGTCTAAATTTTAAAAGGAGGCGTCATTCTGATAATCTTCATCTAAAACTCTGAAGAGAGTTTTGAATCATACACAGTCGCTCAGAAAAAGTTAGAGAGAGTGAAAACACCAGAAGAGTTAGCAAGTCTTGAGGAATTATCGAAGATGTCTCAATCCAATTCTCTTGAGAGCTATCGTTACTTGCTGAATATGAGAGAGGAAGAGTTCGAAGCCATGTTTGGGATCGAGCCAATGGAGACTGGCCCTTCCGCCGACGATGTCCACAATCTTAGTAAAGATAAGGACAACAACGGTAAGGATCAAAAGAAGCGTTACCGTCGCCATACTAAGGAGTAAGTACAAAGGCTTGAGGATTTTTTCAGAACATGCCCTATGCTAGACGGCAAACAGAAAATAGAACTGAGTCAAGAGCTAGGACTTGAACATTTGCAAATCAAGTTCTGGTTTCAAAATAGGCGAACCCGAATGAAGACTCGCCATGAGCATAACGAAGCCGAGTTTTTAAGAGCTGAAATGAAAACCTCAGAGCGGAAAACAAGATGTATAAAGAGGCTTTTGACTCTGCCACCTGCCCCAACTGCAATAGCCTCCTCACCTTCGATGAAATGCATGATCTGAGGATTGAAATGCGCATTTAAGAAGTGAGTTAAACCAGTTTATAACAGGATCGAGTTCTGTTGGAGCAGGGTACAAAAAGACCAATGCTACTGGATCAGCATCAATACCTTCCGAGAAAAAGGGGACAGATCACCACCAAGTGGACATTAACGATAATCTTTTCGCCATAATCAACCAGTTCGATATCGGTAAAACATCAGGGCTGTAAGGTACACGGAGTCTGTATTTCAAAGCTAGTGATCACGAGGCCTTCAACATGGTCGATCATATCAGATCTGGAGCGAAGCTGGCTGATCACCGAAAGACCCGTAAAGGAAGCCGAGCAGATCCCGAATGAATACATAAGTTTTATTCCCTGGTGGGGGATGTTATCAACTTTCATCAATGTTTTGAATCTATGTAAAAACAAGAAGTAGTAAACTTTCTCCCTCTTATTAAATGCACGGATCCGCCGCTTCACCAAACCCGGGGAGGAATTAATAGCGAGTAAAAATCCGCGTAAACTCGAAGGGTAGTTCTGTATCATTCCAATTTACCCTTAATTGTTCCAATGTTAAATTAAATCCCTATATTTTCAGGAATTTGCAAATTGACCCGAGAACACAGCCATACTCGAATGCGAAGTTCTCTTGTTGAATGAAACTGGGGGCAAATCAATTTGCGGATATCATCACTGAATGGACAGCTTCAAACGAAGAAAAACGCGAATGAAAGACCCAGGGATTTTAAATGGCCTTGAAAAGAACCGGGACGTAGAATTGTCCAATGTAAAGTAGCAAGACCACGTCATCTCAACGGTTAACTCTTAAAAGAGAGCCTCCATGGATGCCTACGGTCCAATGGACCGGATGGCATGGGGAATGACAGTGGTTCGAGACGTCCCGAGTTCGATCCTTGAGGATGGAAATGTTGTAAGTATTGTAAATAAATAAAAAAACTTTTTGCGCATTTCTTTTTGCAGAAAAAACGGGAATACTCAACAAGCAATACCAAGGTCGGTGTTTTGTCATGATCTCAGCCTAATGTTGAAGTGTCCAGCGAAAGCCAAGGAAAACTCAATCCAGCGAAGCTAATAAAGGGGTTGTGCAAAACATTCAAGATGAAGGGTAAACCAGTATCATTTCCAATTTATCCCTTCCAATATCGGCTAACATGTCTCTTTTTCTTTTGACAGGAAATATTTATACTAACATTTAACATGTTGAAGGAGACAACCCCAAGTGGTAAAAATTATGACCATCTGAAAAGATCCATTCCGATCAAAATGGGGTAAATTGATGGTAGACCCTGAATTGAAAAGGGGGCAAAGTCTAAGATAAGCTATTCCTCAATTTAAGGGGTAAACTTCGCGATTTGTTCGATCCGTTCACACGTCCAGGGGCAATTCAAATCCTCTCATTGTTAAGAATTCTCTTCCATACCTGCTTATTTCACAAATATGCATGAGGCCAAAATTGCCACATTCGTATTGTGTTTGTACATGCCATGATTCATGCATGACTTGTCTGCATGTTTAATTTGCTGATTCTGACTTGGAGTATAAACTACACATGATGCCTCGAATGTGTAAAGGGGGGCATGACAGGATGATGAAAGGCAAGCCATTTCGATACATGTCCTACATTTTAAGCCACAGCGAGTCGTGTGCTAAACAGGTTCCGCATTTCTCAAGGTAATGGGTTTTCTCGCAAAAGGTATGACAGCCAAAAGGAAGGAGGCGTTCATTTCTCTATCCAAAACACTACAGGTGACCATTGATAACACATTTGAGCGACGGTTTCATTTCATGACCCCTGTCAAGAACCACCCCACATCGGGGCCAAATGGAGGTAGTCCCAACAATAGCACGAGGTAAATGGTTAGAAATTTTCTTGCTCGGACTAACATCAATTTTTGAGTGTTTTTTAGCTTTCAACCTTCTACGATAATTCAAGTGCCTTAGGATGACGAAAAGCATTCGTTTCTCTATCCTATACACTTTTATCCCTTGCGTCGCCCAATTGAGCCTGCATATTCATTTCTTAAAACCCTATTGGTGATCATTGCTCAAATGAATATGGCAACACTTCGAAGCAGAAGAACTCAAAAGAAATGGGTATACAAAGAGTTTCCGAGTCATCTATTCAAGTGTGCTTTTGATATACGAGTGTATATAGCACAATCTTTAGAAAACTAAACAGAAAAGAGACACAAAGACAAGAGGCGGGACTAAAAGAAGAAGAGCTAGTTCCTGGGCATGAGAAAGCAAAGCGCCGCTCAAAAGCAAGGCCAATGCCCATTCAAATCAATGTTCATTAAACTTTACATGTAAATTTTGTAAACTTAGCGAAAACTATGCTCTCCTTCTGTAAATCCCCAATAGGGACCTGATTGCAAGAGAAAATTCGTTGAAGGAGTCAGATTGCAAAATACAAGGTAGAAGTTTATATCGTTTGGAAGCGACAATGGCACCAGCGAAAACAGATACCATCCTCAGACAACGATGATATTCTCTAAGGATTATTCTAGAAGGGCCGAAACTGCGACAAAGATGCGATGATCACCAATGTCAAACCTATCTCATATATCTTCTAGGCCAAATTAAGCCTTCCTTGATCCCCAAACCCACCTACGTTACAACCTGTGAAAATCTTTTCTGATTAAGGCGCTTGAATTAACGTAAAGTTGAAAGATTTTAAGTATCGCTCGAAAAGGTACGAGCAAGACTATTTCTCTCTCATTTTTGCAGGGTTCTTGACTTGTAAACCCGAAGCAAACGATGAAGAATTTTTTGTTAACAAGCCTTGGCTCAAAAGAGTCCCCTTTGGTAAGCCTTTGACCCAGCCTACATTACGGTCATAATTAAGACCTCTAGATCGGCTTGATCGTACCAATTGCGAGATTGCTCCGACCCTTGTTGAATGCGATGATAGTGAGATTGAGTGATTTCTTTTCAATCCTGCAATCAGGATAAACATCCTTTCTCGAGAGTGAGAGAAAGCCCTTTCGGACTATAGTCCCCCATTCATATTACATTCGAGGTATTCATACTGTGACAACCTCCTTGAACAGAATTGGTAGTGCAAACTTGACAGAATAGTCATGTATGATCCATATCTTGATTGATTGCATCATGAGTTATTATACAGAATGCTTCTAATCACTGCAAACTTTGCTAAACCAATGAACTCATTGATGAAAATGCTTGTATGTGTTACCTCTGACACTACCTGACAGGTAACACATTTTCGATGTTCGAGTTGCCTTTCAAAGTCTCGAAATCCACTCGGCAATTAGTGAATGAATAAGCCTGGTTGTCAAGAAATCACTAGGCAGTCTTTTAAATCCTTAAGTAAGTATATCTTCAACCTGAATCTTTGAATGAATTCTGACGATTGCTAAGGTGCTCGAATCCAGTGCGGTACATATAGGTATCCACCTTCTCCAATGAAGCATGATTCGTCTCAAAAACAGAAATGTTTGAGATGTTTTGATCTCTACCTCTTTGACTTATACTTGAGCAACAAGATAATATAAACCGGGTTTGAGCTTTTGCAGGATTCATAGTCTTCCCAAATCCCAGAATGGCACCCTTCATGATAAATTAAATTGGGTTTGAGCTTCTACAGGATTCTAAGTCTTCCCGAATCCTAGAATGGTACCCTTCAAAACACCAAGTCCTTTCTACAGGTACCCCAAAGTCCTTTCTATAGGCACACTAAAGTTCTTCCTACAGAAACCCAAAGTCCTTCCTACAGGCACCAAGTCCTTCTTACAGGCACCAAAATCCTTTCTACAGGCACCCCAAAGTCCTTTCTACAGGCACCCCAAAGTCCTTCCTACAGGCACCTAAAGTCATTCCTACAAGCACCCGAAGTCCTTCCTATAGATACTAAGTCTTTTTTATAGGCACCCAGTCTTTTCTACAGGCACCTAAAAGTCCTTTTTACAGGCATACCAAGTCTTTTCTACAGGCATCTAAAGTCCTTTCTACAAGCATACAAAAGTCCTTCTTACAGGCACCCAAAGTCCTTCCTACAGGCACCAAGTCCTTCTTACAGGCACCAAATTCCTTTCTAAAGACACTCAAAGTCCTTTCTATAAGCACTCCAAAGTCCTTCCAACAGGCACCCGAAGTCCTTCCTACAGGCACTAAGTCCTTTTTACAGGCACCAAGTCCTTTCTACAGGCACCCAAAAGTCCTTTTTACAAGCATACCAAGTCCTTTTTACAGGCACCTAAAGTCCTTTCTAAAAGCATACAAAAGTCCTTATTACAGGCACCAAAAGCCCTTCGTAGAGGCACTATAGTCCTTCCCACATGCACTAAAGTCCTTCCTACAGGCACCCGAAGTCCTTCCTATAGGCACCCAAAAGTCCTTTTTACAGGCACACAAAAGTCCTTTCTATAGGCACAAAGTCATTCTTACAGGCATTTTCATAGGACGACCCACCATACGGGTCAAATCTTAATCACTAGAATTCTTTCATTAGGAACTTTGCCATGGGGTAACCTACCATACGGGTCAAATTTCAATCAAATTTTAATCAATAGAATCCTTTCATTAGGAATCTACCATGGGTTGACCTACCATATGGGTCCAAGTTCAACCACCCTAAGGTTTTCTTAACAAATCATTAGGTTCTCATTCCATTTTCAGTAGAGCATGCGTGTCAGGCAACCGCCAGATGACGGGCAGGTAAGTGCCAGGTAAACTCTCCTCTCCAAATCTCTTCTTCAATTCATTGGAGCCTCTTCAAATCTGGCATGCATCAGAGCTTACACCGAGGGGTATTGACGATCAATGTCACGACTCTGGTTATTTTCTTGTGTTGAGTCGATTAGGATTCAGGTGTCATCTCGTTATTGAAATGAACCTCTATCTAGATTCCTTTCAAAGAGGGGCAGCTGTTGACACCTGATTTTTAATTATTTTTTTATTTTAAAAATTAATAGAAAATCCATAAAAATTCATAAAATTAAAAAATCAACTTTGGGGACTTGGCCAAACCTAGGGAACCAATTTTGACCAAAAAATGATTTTTCGTATTTTCAGTATTTTCCGATATTTTTATTTTCGAAAATTCATAAAACAAATCAAGAGAAAATGAGAAAATTGCAAACTCAACTTTGGAAGCTTTGGCCAAGCTTAGGCAACCATTTTTGAGCAAAAAATAATTTTTCATATTTTTTTATATTTTTTAAATATATGTTTTAGAAATTAGGAAAACACTTCATAAATAATAGCATTTGAGGCCACAAAAATACATAAAAATAGTTAATATTTTTCTTTTAAATCCCTTTTCATGTTGGCCATCGTAAATTTAAAAAATCCAATTCGGGGTCATGTATTCCTTTACGAGCATAATCTCAAATCGGGCCTAAAAAAATTCAATTTGAGTCAATTTATTTTCATTTTTCACTTTTAGGAGTTGTGACATTGTTCTCTAATATTCTAAATTTTGATCTTGGCACAATTATATCCAGAATGACCCAATTTTACAAAAAAGGCTTTAATTAAATTTTACATTATTTTTAGTAACAAGAAATGAGCTTAAATTTGACATGCGGTGAATTGTGTCAAAAATTGTGAGGAGATTTGGACTTAAAGAAATATTTTTTTCAGGGAATAAATTGTAAATAATTAAAATTCAGGGACTAGAGTGCAAATACCTAACTCTTGAAGGATTATTTTGCAAATAAAAAAAAGAAGAGTTAGTGAAGAAATTAGAATAAAAAAGGGAAGATGGAGAAGAGGAGATGGAGAAGAATGGATGGAGAAAATAAGATAAGAATAGAGAATGGAAGATGGAGAAGAGAAGATGAAGAAGAATGGATGGAGAAAATAAGATAAGAATAGAGAAGGGAAGATGAAGATGAAGAAGAGTTAGTGGAGAAATTAGAATGGGAGATAAATATGGAGAATGGAAGATGAAGATGAAGAAGAGTTAGTGGAGAGATTAAAATGTGAGATAGAGATGGAAAAGGGAAGATGAAAATGAAAAAGAGTTATTGGAGAAATTAGAATGGGAGATAGAGTTAGTGGAAAAATTAGAATGAGAGATAGATAAGTGGGTTATAAAAGGAGGAAGAAGTGAGCTTGAGAGGAGAAGTTTTTTGGAGAGAAAATTTTGGATGTTTGAGAGGGTTTTGGGAGATTGAAGAAAAATTTAAGAGAAAAACAAATACCAAAAAGAGAGAGAATTTTGAAGATGATGGGGAGTTTAAAGCTAGCGGGTTATCATCATCAATTTCTTCATCGATCAACATAAATCAAGAATTCATCCAACATTTGAAGCTAAGTGTCCCTCTACTATTTTTGATTTTTTAGTATAAACTGACCCAAATTTTCTACTCTTCTCCCATTTCCCCATATTTGATTTTAGGCAGGAACCAATTATATCCATCAAGCACTTCTCATAATGCCATTGAAGCTAAGTGCTTCTTTCATTGTTCTAATTTTTAATGTGAATTAAATCATATTTGCTCCATTACTCCATTTCTCCATATTTTTATGTCAGGCAAAGGACAACTCCAAGTCAATGGTAAATCCCATGGAGGTGTAAAATTAGCGCTGACGAGCTCTTGAGTGCCCATTAAATTTTCAATTGATCCGTCGATGGATTTCGGCCCGAATTGTCAAATCAATTCGTTTTATTTTAAAGAATTTAAACCCCAGAATGTGAAGGGTAGAGCCCGCTCACTGGAGGTCATTTTAAATTTCTGCAATTTAAATTCCTGCACCTTAAACCCCAAAGGAGAGAGCCAAGCCGAGGCTGAGCTATCCATTGGTGGTCTTTATTTATTGTCATTTACTTCCTGTAATTTAATTTTTGAATCATTAAACCCCAAAATGAGTAGCTCGCAGCACTGCACAGAAGTCGTTAACTCACTCCCTCTTTCGGCTTCAGGGAAATACTTAATATTTTGAAGAAGCAAAAAAAATGTCACTCACGTATATTCCATTTAAAAAAGTGAAAATACAAAAAGAGAACACTCCACTAGAGCCTTAGGAATAAACCAAGCCTGAGTTGCCGAATTAGGATATCCATGAAATTAAGATATCGAAAGGGCATTAGTTTTAATTAACTAGTGTAATCAAGTCCCCGAACTCATAATCTCTGGTTCGTAGAAGTAATTTAGTTCTCCCGCTAATTTACTTAGGTTTCTAATCAACATACCAAAAATGATTAGTGGCGACTCCAAATTTTAAAATCATTTGAACAAAAAAACCAAAGACGCGATTTGGTAGAGCTTGGGAGAGCTCGAACTAGATTAGTTAATTTAATCAATTAATCTGGTAATCCATTAACCTAAAAAATGAATTTTAGGTCGCGACAATGAGTAGGGAACCCCAAATGATGGCACATTCCACCCAGTTGGCTACAGTTTGAATATGCGATGAGATAATTCCATCCACTTTCTTTTCTTAAATCAAGATTGCTTGCGAGCCATGACAGAGCATGTACACTAAGAGGACTAAGTGGCCAACAAGATGGAGGTAATGATGGAGGAGGCCATTTTCTTTCAGGGGGGTTACATGCTATCCCTCTAAGGATTATCGAGGGATCGGCTTTTGGGGGTTTCTGTTGAACACACCAAAAAGACAACAATAAGTGTAGAGGCCTGTTGACACATAATATTTAATCATCTTTTCTCTTTTAAAATTAATAACAAAATCCATAAAAATTCATAAAATTAAAAAAAATCAACTTTGGGGACCTTGGCCAAGCCTAGGAAACCAATTTTGATCAAAAAATTATTTTTCATATTTTCAGAATTTTTCGGCATTTTTATTTTCGAAAATTAATAGAAAATATAAAAAAATTCATAAAATTAAAAAACTTAACATTGGAGACCTTGGCCAAGCCTAGAGAACCAATTCTGACTAAAAAATAATTTTTCATATTTTCAGTATTTTTCAGTATTTTTATTTTCAAATATTAAAAAAATCAAGAAAAAATGAGAAAATTACAAAATCAACTTTGGAAGCCTTGGCCAAACCTAGATAACCATTTTTGAATAAAAATTTTTTTAATATGTTTTTGTATTTTTTTTTATATTTTTAGCAATTAAGAAAATATTTAATAAATAATAGCATTTGAGGCCACAAAAATATGAAAAAAGAGTCAATATTTTTCTTTTAAATCTACTTTCATGGTGGCCATCGTAAATTTGAAAAATCCAATTCATGGTCATGTATTTCTTTACGAGCATAATCTCGAATCGGGAAAAAAAAATCCAATTTGAGTCAATTTATTTTTATTTTTCACTTTTAGGAGTTGTGACACTGTTCTCTAATATTTCAAATTTCCATCTTGGCCCAATTATACCCAGAATGACTCAATTTTGCAAAAGGGCTTTAATTGAATTTTGTATTATTTTTTAGCGGCAAGAAATGAGCTTAAATTTAACAAGCGATTGAACTAGATAGGTGCTAAATTTCGACCAAGCATAGAGGTGGTGTGTCGCAAATTCTGAGGAAATTTAGACTTAAAGAAATATTTCTCTAGGGACTAAATTGCAAATACTTAAAATCTCAGGGCCTAGAATGTAAATACCTAACACTTTGAGGGATTATTTTGTAAATAACAAAAAGAAGAGTTAGTGGAGAAATTAGAATGGAGAAGGGAAGATGGAGAAGAGGAGATGAATAAAATAAGATAATGATAGAGAAGGGAAGATGGGATGAAGAAGAGTTAGTGGAAAAATTAAAATGGGAGATGGATGAGTATGCTATAAAAGGAGGAAGAAGTGAGCTTGGGAAAGAGGATTTTTTTGGAGAGAAAATTTTGGATGTTTAAGAGGGTTTTGGGAGATTGAAGAAAAATTTCAAAGAAAGAAAATACCAAAAAGAGAGAGAATTTTGAAAATGATGGGAGTTTAAAAATAGGGATTATCATCACCAATTCCTTCAATGATCAACATAAATCAAGGGTTCATTCTCGTCAACGAGAAAGTAAATTCAAGCTAAATTATTTATTTATTCATTTATTTATGGTTTTAGTCGCAAATTAGCAAAAATTGTCTACACTGACCAGCCCCATTTTCCCCATATTTTTATGTCAAGAAAGGGCAATTCCACATCAACGACAAATCTCACGGAAATGGAAAATTGGCCCGAACCATCTCTTGAGTCCTCACCAAATTTTCAGTGAGCCGTCTGTGGATTTAGGCTCGAATTGTCGAGTTAATTCGTTATATTTTATTTTAAAAGGATCCAAACCCCAGAATGGAAAGGACAAAGCCCATCCGTTAGTGGTTCTTCATTTACCGCATCTAATTGTTGTAATTTAATTTTTTCACCGTTAAACCACAGAATGGAGAGGGCAAGGCCCATCTACTGGAGGTCTTTTATTTATTGCAATTTAATTTCCTATAATTTAATTCCTGTACCATAAAACCCCAAAATGGGTAGGACGAGCCAAGGCTGATCCCTTTATTAGAGGTCCTTTATTATCATGCAATTTAAATTCCTGTACCTTAAACCCCCAAAAGAGAGGACCAAGCTAAGGCTGGGCCATCCATTGGATGTCTTTATTTACTGCAATTTAAATTCATGTACCATTAAACCCCAAAGGTAAGAGTCAAGCCCATGCTAGGCCGCCCATTGGAGGTTTTTACTTATTGTCATTTAAATTCCTGCACCATTAAACCCTAAAAGGAAGAGTCAAGTCAAAACTAGACCGCCCATTGGAGGTTTTTACTTACTGTCATTTAAATTCCTGCAATTTAATTTCCGCACCATTAAATCCCAAAGGGTCCAATGCTAGGCCACCCATACTGTAATTTAAATTTCTGCAATTTAATTTCCGCACCATTAAACCCCAAAGGGAAGAACCAAGCCAATGCTAGGCCGCCCATTGGAGGTTTTTACTTACTGTCATTTAAATTTTGGCAATTTAATTTTCGTATCATTAAACCCTAAAGGGAAGAGCCAAGCCAATGCTAGACCGCCCGTTTGAGGTTTTTACTTATTGTTATTTAAATTTCTGTAGTTTAATTTCCGCGCCATTAAACCCCAAAGGGGAGAGCCAAGCTAAGGCTGAGCCATCCATTGGTGGTCTTTATTTATTGTCATTTACTTTATATAATTAAATTTTCGAGTCATTGAACCCATAACGAGTAGGTGGAGCCACCTATTGGAGGTCGTAACACCGCACAAAAATCGTTAACACACTCCCTCTTTCGGCTCTAGGGAATTTTTAATACTTTGAAAATACCAAAATATACCATCCATGCATCCCATCTAAAAAGTCAAAACACAAAAAGAGAACACTCTACTAGAGTCTTAGGAATAAACCAATCCCGAGTTGCCAAATTAAGATATCCATGAAATTAAGGTATCGAAAGAGCATTAGTTTTAGTTAACTAGTGTAACCAAGTCCCCGAACTTATAATCTCTAGTTCGTAGAAGTAATTTAGTCCTCCCGCTAATTTACTTGGGTTTCTAATCAAACTACCAAAAATGATTAATAGCGACTCCAAATTTTAAATCATTTGAATAAAAACCAAAGTTGCGATTCTTAGGGTCCGCGTTAGGTTAGTTGATATAATTAATCTAATAATCTGTTAACCCGAAATGTTTTCCCCAAAATCGAAAAATTTTTAGGGTCGCGACAGATTGGCGACTCTACTGAGGACGGAATTTTTCAATTTTCAAAAAAAGAAGGTACCAATTGGATTACTTGAATCTTTTCGAAATTTTAAAAGCCTTAGTGGACTTAAGCCGATGAATTTTCATAGATATCTCACTTTTGGTGATCTTGTTTGAAACTCATTTTTAGGTGTTAAATGTTTTTACAGATGGGAGTTATAAGGGGTGGAGTGTTTGGCTAACCCATTTGTTTTGCAAGCTCGGTGTTGGGATTGTTTGTTTAATTTTGCACATTTTTAGAAGCGCTGTTTTGATACCAATTGTTGTGCATGTCTTGCATATTCTGACGATCACGACACCTGCACACACAAGCGTCTAAAAACCTAAGTCGCGAAATCGTTGATTGCGCTTGGGTTGACCATATTTTATTCCGCTCATTATCTGAATTGGCAATTCTTCCCATTTATCGTTTGATTGTGCGGAGGGTAAGGTTGTCGATTCAAATAGTGGGGGCCTTTTAGGTCCATACCTTGGCTCTCCTTTTTATTTTTTAGAGTCCGCTCCTCACTTGAGTCATGCGTATGTCTATGTGATTTGCATTTTTTTAAGATAAAAGTAAGTTCTCTAATCTTATCTTGTATTTATTTTCAGTCGGTCCATGCTAGGTGTCAGTCAAATTTTGAACCAGACAACATGGCTATCTTTTTCAAAAGAAAATAAAAATCAAATTTGTCCCCCCATTTCTCAAAAAAATAAATGCGAAAAAATCCCTCTAGGGAATTTTTGTTCACCGATAAATGATTTTGTCACATCTTTCCTGCTTCAATAAAAATGAATTTTTCCTGACAAATTTACTTCTGAAAATTCATTTTGATAAAAAGAAAAATTCCTTCAAAAAATTTTGGTAAATATCAAGGGGTTTTGTCATATTTTTCAAGTTGTAAAAATCTGCAAGAAACTTCTATTTCATAAATTAACCCATGTCTTCCTAAGGAAATTTTTTCTGATTTCTCCACAAAATAGAAAAATCAAATTGGATTAATGTAGGAGTCATGGACCGACTTTCCTTGCGTCGCATACTAATTATGTCCTTTTCTTTTGGAGGGGAATCCTAGATACCCCAGACGAGGGCTAAAAAAAAGGTTCAACAATATATCATGATTAATCTTCAGAAATACGAAAAGACGAAAAAATACTGAGGCGTTAATCGTTAATCTAGGGGGAAAGTGAAGAAGTCCATCTTTGAGAGACAAAATTGTGTCAATCACTGAATTTGTATGGGCTGTGTATTTCGATACGACGATAGATTTATACAAATCAAACACAGGGGCATTGTTAATGTATTGAGAGGGGTTTCTATATTTTGTCGGAAAAAAAACATAGACTGTATAATCAGAACCCATGAAGCGAGTACGTCAACTCGACCTTGTGATGTCTTTCTAAGTAAATCAACCAAAGTCTTATCTTTTAACTTCCTCGGATGTGAACCACATGGAAGATTTTGGAGGACCGGTTTTTTATTGCTGAACATGGCCCATGGGCATTTCTCTCAATACTACAAGCGACCGACACACACAAGTGGACGCCAAAAGAGACAAGCATAAGCGAAGTGGGGCACGCAGCAGGTGGCCCGATTCATTTATTGGGACACTGATCGAGTGGTTATGACTTTAGTAAGTCACATAAACGAGCGTGGCTCTCTAGGCGGTTGGTGGAAGCCACCGCCGAATGCTTCTTTAATGTTCTTGATATCACGTCTATCGCGGCTAACAAGAACATCAAGAAGAACGTCAAACCTCAGCGTTTCCAGTACCTTAGATCATTCATGCTATGTGGAAAAGAAGATATGGGGAAAAAAAAATAAAAGCACGAATATGTGAAACATTTCTCTCATTCCGTTCATCAATGAGTATTACAATAGATTACTAGGGAGGAAAAGTAAAGCAAAATTGAGCCATAATGAGCATCACAAAAGAGTTTAACTGACTCTCCATGAAGTTGATGCTCTGCATACACTGAGCAATTTGGGATTCGAGATCCGCAAGCTTGAAGAATAGGCAGGTATATTTCTCCTTGTGCCTGGCCGCACTAGCCTCATGATGTTCAACGGCAAGTTTCAGACTATCGATCATGTCTCTCTCGAAAGCTATATCCGCCGTTAGATCATCAAGTCTCTTCTCTAGTCATTCACATCTGAACTTCATCATAATATCACTCGGATTATGCTCAAAGTAAGTCTGATTCAAGGCTAGTCGCTCTACCAGCTTCTCCCTCTCATGGATCAACAGCGAAACCCGTTCATCAGCAGATTTGACGGCTTTCATGTACCGAGCCACCAAGTGTTCTGCAAACTCTAGGCATTCAGATCGATCCTGGTAGTGTGCCTTCATGAAGCGGGCTAAGGTAACCGTTTCCTTGGTGTTCCGACAGGCCTCTAGAAAATTAATAAAGACATGTGGGAACTCCCTATATTCTTTCTCCAAGTTGGTGCCTTCGACTGAAGAAGCATTTATCTCCTTGAACAGACCGAGAATCTCAGTTTCGACACTCGGATGATAGGCTATGGTAAATATAGCCTCTGCCAAGAAGATGGTAAAGTCTCTCCCATCTGAACATGACTTCAGCCGGGAAGATTTATGTAGGAAGACTAGCTATCTTCGTTAAAAGATAGAGGAGAGAATCAAGATCGACGAGCAGAATATGAAAGAGAAGAGGAGAGAGGTGAAGCGGAGGATTGGAATGCGAAGATGATAATCTGCTCCAAGTTAAATATTAACTTCACAGGGGCAATCTTTATTGGCTAGACTTTCCTATTTGCCATTCTCTGTTGGCAACACCATCGCTGGCTCGAATTCTAGTCAGGCGGTGACCTCGAGCCAAGCAAATCCGACGTCTCCGTGGAAAAGTTGGATGAGACACCACCACTTTGAAAAAAGAAAGGATGAAAAGACGAGTTGAGTGGGAGACAAAGACATTTTCGGCAGAAAAGGAGATACGACTCGTCTTTATCGAATGACTCGCCAGCAAAATCGACGGTGGAGATAATGACAAGGGCCTCTACCATGAAAAGATGATAGAAAGACGAGTCGAGCAAGGGATACAAACAGAACTCTCGGGAGAAGTAATATAGTTGCTAAACCCAAATCTAATTTTAAAAGAGGTGTCCTCTTGATAATCCTCATCCGTGCTCAGAAGAGAGGCTTAAAGCATACGCGGTCGCTTAGAAAAATTCAAAGAGATTGAAAATACAAAAAGAGGTAGCAAATCTTGAGAAACCTAACCAGTCGAAGATGTCTCAACCGAACACACTTGAGAGCTATCATTACCTACTGAATGTGGGAGAGGAAGAGTTCAAGCCCATGTTTGGGGATTCAAACCATAGAGCCCGGCTCTTCCGCCGACGACGTCCAAGATCTCGGTAAAGACAAGGACAATAACAGTAAGGGTCAAAGAAAGCGTTACCGTCGCTATATTGAGGAACAAATACAAAGACTTAAGGATTTCTTCAGAATGTGCCCTATGCCAGACGGAAAACAAAGAATGGAACTAAGCCAAGGGCTAGGACTGGAACTTTCACAAGTCAAGTTCTGGTTTCAAAATAGGAGAACCCGAATGAAGACTCGATATGAGCGCAATGAGGTCGAGTTTTTAAGAGCTGAAAATGAAAAACTCCGAGCAGAGAACAAGATGTATAAAGAAGCTTTTGATTCCGCCACATGCCCCAACTGCAATAGCCTCCTTACCCTCGACGAAAGGCAGTATCTAAGGCTTGAAAATGCTTGGTTAATAGGTGAGTTAGATCAGTTTATAACAGGATCAAGTTCTGTTAGAGCGAGGTACGAAATGATCGAGCCTGCGGAGCCAGTATATCACCTTTCGAAGAGGAGAAGATGCATTACCATCGTGCAAGCAGCGTCGACGACGAGATCGCCGCCATGATCAACCAGTTCGATGTTGATGAAGCACCAAGGTTGTAACGTACATAGAGCTCGTATTTCGAAGCTGGTGATCACAGGACTTTCAACATGGCCGATGTGTACCTGATCTAAAATGGAGCTGGCTAATCACTGAGGAGCCTGTGAAGGAAGAAAGACTAATCTAGGATGAATAAATATGCTTCATTTCTTTGCATGGGATGTGTTATACTTTTATCGATGTTCGAAATTAATGCATAAGCGTAAAGTAATGTCTTCCTTTTCCCCTATTAAATGCTCGGAACCGTTACCGCACCGAACTCGAAAAAAATATGGCGAGTTAAAATTTGCCTAACTCAAAGGGTAGTTTTGTATCGTTCCAATTTACCCTTAATTGTTTCGGTTTTAAATTAGATCTCTTTTATTTTCAGGAATTTGCAAAACAACCCGAGAATACAGTCACACCCAGAAACAAAGTTCCTTGGTCGAATTAAATTGGGGACAAATCGATCCATGGACATTAGCACTGGATGGACAGCTTCAAACAAAAGGGAATACGAGTGAAAGACGCGAGCAATCTCAAAGATTGGTAATTCTGTATCATTCTAATTTGCCTATAATCATCTCGAGTCCTGAATCGTTTTATTCCATTCTTAACAGGGATTGCAAATTGCTTTGAGGCCACGCTATCCCGAGGATTAACCCTTGAAAGGAAAGACCCATGGGCGCCTACGGTCCAATGGACCTGATGGCATGGGGAATGTCAATGGTTCAAGGTGGCCGGAGTTCGATCCCCAAAATCGGGGAATATTGTAAATTTTGTGAATGAATGACACAATCTTTTGCATGTTTCTTTTTTGCAACAATAAACAGGAATACTCAACGAACAATACCGAAGTCAGTATTTTTCCACAATCCTGGCTTAATGTCGAGGAGTCCACTAAAAGTCGAGGAAAACTTAATCCAACAAAACTGGTAAAAGACTCATGCAAGGTATTCGGGACGAAGGGTAAATTAGTATTGTTCCCAATTTATCTCTTTTGATACTGGCTAACACGTCTCATTTGCTTTTTACAGGAAATATTTACACTAACATTTAACATGTTAAAGGAGACAACTCTAAACGAAAAAAATTACGATCATCTAAAAGATCCGTTCTAATGAAAATGGGGGCAAATTAGGACATTCGATCGACGACCGTGACGATCGTCAATAAGGCCTAAGTGCTTCAATTCACCCATGCATATCATTGTACATGGGCAAAGTCAGAGACAGGCCGCTTCTCGATTTAAGGAATAGGCTCCATGTTTGCTCGATCTACCCACATGCCCAAGGGCAATTCAAATTCTCCCATTCTTGATACACTTGCACATTTCTTAAACGTGCATGATGCTTAAAAATTGCCACATCCGCATTGTGTTTGCACGTTCTATGATTTATGCATGACTCTTCTGCATGTTATTTTACCAATTCTAGCTTGGAACATAAATTACGCATGATGCATCGAATGTGTAGAATGGGACATGATAGGATGATGAAAGGCAAGCCATTCCCACACATGTCTTACATTTTAATCCATAGTGAGTCGAGTGCTAAATGTGTTCCGCATTCCCCAAGACAATGGGTTTTCTCGCAAAAGATACGCTAGCCGAAAGGAATGAGGCGATCGCTTCTCTATCCTAAACACTACAGATAACCATTGATAACCTATTTGAGCGACGATTTCATTTTGTAACCCCTGTCAAGAACCACCCCACATCGGGGCCAAATGAGCGTAGTCCCATGCAATTCATGAGATAAATGGCTAGAAATTTTCTTATACGGACTAACATCAATTTTCGAGTGTTTCTTTGCTTTCAATCTCATACGGTAATTCAAGTGCCTTAGGATGACGAAATTCTCTATCTAATACACTTTCATCCTTTGCATCGCCTAATTGAGCCTACATATTCGTTTCTTAAAACTCCGTTAGTGATCACCGCTAAATTCAAGATGAAGATGGCACCACCTTAAAGTAGAAGAACTCAGAAGAAGTGGGTCTACATAGAGTTCTCAAGTCAACTCTTCGAGTGTGCTAAATCTTTGATATGCATTTGCATATGGCGCATTTAGAAATTCTTTTTCTATCATGGAAGAAAAGCTGGTCCCTGGGCATGAAAAACACAAAGTGTCAATCAAAAGCAATGTCAATACCCATTCAAATCAATATTCATTTTTGAATGCCTTTGGAAATTCAGTGAAAACATACTATCTTATTCAGTCAATTCCCAATGGAATTTGATTGCGAAAGAAAATTCTTTGAAGGAATCAGATTGTAAAATATACAATTGAAGTTTACACCGCCTGGGAACGACGACAGTATTAGCAGAAGTTGACACTTTCCTCATACAACGGTGGTTTCCTTTGAAGTTTATTTTAAGAAGGTTGAAACTGGTGACAAAGATGCGATGATCACCAACGTCAAATCCACCTCATATATTTTTTGGGCTAAAATAAGCCTTTTTACTTCCTTGGTCCCTAATCCTAACCTACGTTACAGCCTATGAAAGTCTTTTTTGATTAAGGCGCTTGAATTAACGTAGAATTGATGATTTTAAGCATCGCTCGAAAAGGTATGAGCAAGACTATTTCTTTCTCATTTTTACAGGATTTTTGACTTGTAAACCCGGAGCAGATGATGAAAACTTTTTTTGTTAATGGCCATGACTCAAAAAAGTCCCTTTTGATAAAGCCTTTGACCCAGCATACATTATGGTCATAATCAAGACCTTTAGATCGGCTTGATCGTACCAATTGCGAGATTACTCAGACTCTTGCTGAATGCGATGATAGTAAGATTAAGTGATTCTTTTTAAATCCTGCAATCAGGATAAAGAGCCTTTCTCGAGAGTGAGACAAAGCCTTTTCGGATTGAAGTCCCCCATTCAAATTACATTTGAGGCATAACCTCCTTGAACAGAATTAGTAATGCAAACTTGACAGAATAGTTATGCATGATTCACATTTTGATTGAATGCATCATGAGTTACCACACATACTGTTTCTAATCATTGCAAACTCAGTTAAACAGTTTTGCAGGAACCAATGAACTTATTGATGAAAATGCTTGCACATGTTACCTCTGACATTGCCTAACGGGTAACAAGTCCCCGATGTTCGAGTTACCTTCCTAGGTCTCGAAATTCATTTGGCGATCAATGAATGAACAAGCCTAGTCATCGATAAACCACCAGGCGTTTCTTCCAAATCCTCAGGTAGGTATGTCTTCAACTTGAACCTTTCAAGGGGATGAATTCTGACGATCGTTAGAGTGCTCGATCCCATTGTGGCGCCCACAGGTATTCACCTTCTCCAATGAAACATGATTCGTCTCGAAAATGGAAATATTTAAGATATTTGGATGTCTGCTTCATTGGTTTTTTCCTAAAGTCACGGGAGAACAGAAATTGGGTTTGAGCTTCTGCAAGATTCCTAGTCTTCCCAAAGTTCAGAATAGCACCCTGTGAGGTAAGTGAAATTGGGTTTAAGCTTCTGCAGGATTCCTAGTCTCCCCAGATTTCAGAATGGCACCCTTTGAGGTAAGTGAAATTGGGCTTGAGCTTCTGCAGGATTCCTAGTCTCCCCAGATCCCAGAATGGCACCCTTCAATTCAAGATAAGTTAAATTGAGTTTGAGCTTCTGCAGGATTCCTGGTTTCCCAAAATCCCAGAATGGCACCCTTCGTGACATAAAAGTACTTCTTATAGGCACTAAGTCCTTTCTATAGGCACAAAGTCCTTTCTATAGGCACCCAAAGTCCTTCTTACAGGCAACCCAAGTCCTTTCTACAGGCACCAAGTCCTTTTTATAGGCACCAAAAGTCCTTTCTACAAGCATACAAAAGTCCTTCTTACAGGCAACCCAAGTTCTTTTTACAGGCACCAATAGGCACCCAAATTCCTTTCTATAGGCACACAAAAGTCCTTCTTATAGGCAACCCAAGTCCTTTCTACAGGCACCAAGCCCTTTCTATCGGCACAAAGTCCTTACAGGCATTTCCATGGGGTGACCTACCATACGGGTCAAATTTCAATCAGATTTTAATCAGAAGAATCCTTTCGCTAGGAATCTACCATGGGGGACCTACCATACGGGTCAAATCTTAATCAAAGTTTTAATCAGAAGAATCCTTTCGCTAGGAATCTACCATGGGGGACCTACCATACGGGTCAAATCTTAATCAAAGTTTTAATCAGTAGAATCATTTCATTAGGAATTTACCATGGGGTGACCTACCATACGGGTCAAATCTTAATCAAAGTTTTAATCAGTGGAATCCTTTCATTAGGATTTACCATGGGGTGACCTACCATACAGGTCAAATCTTAATCAAAATTTTAATCAGCAGAATCCTTTCATTAGGAATCTACCATGGGGTGACCTACCATACAGGTTAAATCTCGATCAAATTTTAATCTGTAAAATCTTTTCACTAGGAATTTATCATGGGTTGACCTACCATACGGGTTCAAGTTCAACCACCCTAAAGTTTTTTTATAACGAATTCTTAGGTTCTCATTCCACTTTCAGTAGAACATTCATATCAGGCAATAGCCATATAACGAGCAGATAAGTTACAGGTAAATCTCTTGCCTCTCTATCTCTCCCTCACTTCATAGGAGCTTCTTCAAGCTAAGTTTGGATTGGAACTTGCAAAGAGGGGTATTGGAGATCAAATATCATGACTCTTTTTATTTCATTGTGTTGAGTCGATTAGGATTCGGGTGTCATCTCATCTTTGAAATAAACCTTTGCCGAGCTTTCTTTCAAAGAGGGGCAGCTGTTAATACTTAATTTTTAATCATCTTTTCTCTTTTAGAATTAATAAAAAAAATTCATAAAAATTCATAAAATTAAAAAAATCAACTTTGGCGACCTTAGCTAAGCCTAGGAAACCAATTTTGATCAAAAAAATGATTTTTCATATTTTCAATATTTTTCGGCATTTTTATTTTCAAAAATTAATAGAAAATCCATAAACATTCATACAATTAAAATATTCAACATTGGAGACCTTGGCCAAGCCTAGAGAACCAATTTTGACTAAAAAATAATTTTCATATTTACAGTATTTTTCAGTATTTTTATTTTCAAAAATTCAAAAAAAAAAGAAAATTGAGAAAATTGAAAAATTAACTTTGGAAGTCTTGCCCAAGCCTAGGCAACCATTTTTGAACAAAAAAGTAATTTTTTTTATATTGTTTTGTATTTTTTTTATATTTTTTTAGAAATTAAGAAAATATTTAATAAATAATTGCATTTGAGGCTACAAAAATACGAAAAAGAGTCAATATTTTTCTTTTAAATCTCTTTTCATGTTGGCCATTGTAAATTTGAAAAATCCAATTCAAGGTCATGTATTTCTTCACGAGCATAATCTCGAATCGGGCAAAAAAAATCCAATTCGAGTTTCCATCTGTTGACACGTGATTTTTGACCAATTTTATTTTTAGAAATTTTTAGAAAATTCATAAAAATTCATAAAATTGAATAATCAACTTTGGGGACTTCAGCTAAGCTTAGGAAATCAATTTTGAGCAAAAAATAATTTTCCTTATTTTTTCTATATTTTTCTGCATTTTTATTTTAAAAATTCATATAACATCAATAAAAAATGAGAAAAATAAAAAATCAATTTTGGAGACCTCAGCCAAGCTTAGGAAACCAATTTCGAGCAAAAAAAAAATTTTCCTCATTTTTTTGTATTTTTCTGCATTTTTATTTTCAAAAATTCATAAAAAAAAATTAATAAAAAATAAAAACAAATTGAAAAATCAACTCTAGATACTTCAGCCAAGTTTAGGAAACCAATTTTGAGCAAAAAAATTAGTTCCTTATTTTTTGTGTTTTTCTGCATTTTTATTTTCAAAAATTCATAAAAAAACTTAATAAAAAGTGAGAAAATGACAAAATCAACTTTGGAAGCCTTGGCCAAGCCTAGGAAATCAATTTTGAACAAAAAATAATTTTCCTTATTTTTGTTCTTTTTTAATATTTTCAGAAATTAGAAAATTACTAAAAAATTAATAAAAAATAGTGTTTAAGACTAGAAAATTACCAAAAATAGTCAATATTTTTAATTTAATTTTTTATTCATTTTCGATGAATAACTTGTGAAAAATTTTATCTATAATTTAGAGTTTCTTTGTTAATTTTATTTTTCAGATTATTTAAATAATTCTAGAAATTGCATTTTGGCTTTTTAATTTTCCCTTTTTACTTTTTTAGAGTCGTGTCATCCTCCTCTATTTTTCAAAATTAAAATCCATTCCAAAAGCCGTCAGAATTGCCCAATTTTGCTAAAAAGGACAAAAATACAATTTTTGATTTTTTAAATTAGTCCATAAAATAACTAAAAATGAAATTAAAAATTTTCTAGGGACTAAATTGAAAATAGGGCGACACCACCCCCTAGTTTTTGACCTTCTGAATCCAATGGTGGCAACAATTGTTTCAAAAAAGGCCATTAAGGGTTTGGATTTTACAAAAAAAGCCCTCGGGTTAAATTTTAGAATTGGGTTTCTTGGCCAATTCTTAGGAAAATCAGCGTTGAAATTCACTTTTCTAAAGTATTTCATGTCATAGAATCCAATTTTGGGGTTTAATTGAGAAAAATGTGAATTTAAACAGTCCAATTTGAGAAAAATATGTGATTTGGGTCAGTCGGGTCGGACTAGATTCGACTCGACCTGACCCAACTGCCATTACCTTCCCCAGAAAATCCTCGCACGTGCGAAAACCAGGGAGAGGACTTTGGCCCGTTTTGCAACGACGAACGCTCATCGGAGCTCCGGCGATGTGGCTGAAACTTGCCCGGCGGCAACGTGCCAAATGGCATGTGGATTCGCCGCTGGGTACGTGGACACGGGCAAGCGAGATACTCGCTCACCTACCGCATTTTTAAAAAATTCTCACCAGTACAAATCAGAGGAAATTTGAGAAGATTCTGCGAGATTTGAGGGTGGTTTTTGGTCGAGAATTTGAACTAGGTTGAAAGGAGACGATCTCGAGATGATCGTACGGAGTCGAGTTTAAAAGGAGGGGGAAGGGAGCTCATATGGGGGATTTTTTTGGGGGTTGAAGAGGAAGGGCTGTGAGTGAAGGATATAGGGGATTTAGGTGACTCAAGGTGCGAAAACAACTAGAGAAGGTTGGTAGGGTCTTCAGAAGGTGACCCGCACCCTTCGTAGAGCTCACCGTCGCCGGAAAAGGTAATTGCCATTTTTTGAGCTCGTCTCTGTGCATCCATGGCATATTACTCATTTGAGCCAAATTCCTCAAATTTTCATGTGCATTTCTATCCCTCAGCCCTCCTGACCTTCCCTGCACTCCATGTTTCCTTCGATTTTGCATAAATCTCCCGAATCGAGTCTGCCAAACTTCCTGAATTTGCCCCAGCTCCGTCAGGAAAACTTGGCAATTTAGAGTTCGATCAGGACGCAAGGTTAGTCTCCTGACCTTCTGCTTGTGCTCTTATATGGATGAATTGCATTGTTATGCTCTAAATTATGATGCTCTTTGTAAATGCTTCGATTAGGGCGTTTTGATCGTTAGATCTTGCTCATGCTGGTATATGATAGTCTGGAGTCGAAGGGGAGTCGATCAGCGTCGGAAATGGTTCAATCGGGGCTGATTCTGCCGTCAGATCGTCGCCGGCGAACCTCAGCCGTTCATTCAATATTGGCCCGAGGAAGAAGACGACATCTAGTCAGCGATTTGACTCAGTCAAAATCCGACGTGGCGATGACTTGTCAAAACACGTCAGATGCCACGTCGGAGGTTGACTTAGTCAAATGCTGAATCGGAGTCCATGATGTGCCACCCTTACGGCCATGACCTGAATAGCGACTTTGATCGTACGGTTGGGAGTGTGCCACGTGTGGGGATCTCAGGATTTTGGAAATAAAAAATCTAATTTGAATTTTATAATTATTTTTTATATATAAAAATAACGGACGGTCAAGATTTAATCTCTGAGTAAGATCTCGACCGTAGGTCCTCCTTGAAGAATAAATGATTAGATCGGCGGCACGTGTCAAGTTCTAGACCGTAGGATCCAAAAAGGAAAAGGGAATAAAAATATATAAAAATTGAAAAATAAAAAGAATAAATAATGTTCAACTGCGTTGTTTTTACGTCGGGCTGGGGTAGACTGTCTCGGGTTGGACTTGGTTAGTGGGCCGGGTCTTTTGACCCGGTCCGTGTGAATAATAAAAAAATAATAATAAAGGTAAATAAAAATAAAATAAATAAAAAAATTAATACGGCGTTGTTTTAGTTAGAGGTTTTGGAAAAATTTTGGGCCAATCGGGTCAGGTCAACCCGACCCGATCCGAAGAATTAAAATTAATAAAAAAAATAAAAATAAAATAAGAATAAAAATAATAGGAAATTAAAAAATCAACAAAAAATTAAAAAAAATCTATAAAATAGCAAAAACTACGCCGTTTCAGTCCTGGGAATAAAAATAATAAATGTCTAAAAATCAAAAATAAAAGGAAAAATTTTAATAAATAAAAAAATAATAAAAAATAGGGAAAATTATAAAAAATTTCGAAAGTATTTAAAAATTTAGGAAATTCAGAAAATAAAAAATGATAATAAATAATTCGTAAAAAAATAAATAAAAATAAAAAATAAAAGTTCATAGAACTTTTATAAAATTTGTCAGAAAATATAGAAAATATTCAAAAATTTGAAAAAAACCCTAAAAGTCACAAAACAATTCTAGAAAAGTAATAAAAAATTAGAAAGTGTAAGAAATGTCCAAAAATAGAAAAATTCCTTTAGAAAATCATAAAAAAATTAAAAAATATTAAAAAAAATTGGGAAAATTAAAAAAAATTGAAAATTTCCAAAAATTCTGAAAACTAAGGAAAAATCACATCCAATTAGTTTAACCCATTTTTGACCTCCCGAGCCTTAGGAAATTATCATTTTACCCATCTGGTCAACTTGACCCAAATTTTTCCAAATCATTTCAAGGCTCAATTGGCATTTCCTCTAGGTTTCTGAGACTCATCTAGGACGCTACTTGATTTGTTTTGCCTTGATGTGATTCTTTTATTCTTTGATTATGCAATTATTCTTTATGATTGTGATTGATAGGTTAGCTTTCCCATTTACATGAACCCTTTAGACTTTTAGGACTCACCTTACTAAAAGAATACCTTCATGAACCTCTTAGACTAAGAAATCACTCAATTTAGGTACCAAAAGGGCGTCGATAGCAATATCGACGTAATTAAGTCATCGAATCTAGATCTCTGGTTTTCGTAGGATCGAACGATATCTCCCAATCGTTCAATGGGATTTCTAGTCATACCCTCCAATAAATGACTGGTGGCGACTTCAATGGCATGCACGTTATTCACATGTCACTCGACCGCACTAAGGTCGGCTTCGATCTGAATTTTTCTGACGCGATTTGGTATGGGCCTGGGAGGGCTCGAGTTAAGTCCAGACCTTGAGATGGGCCTAGCAATCCATTAACTCCCTCGGGATCCGGAAATCTCGAGAGGGCGCGACACCATCTTAGCCCAATTATACCCAGAATGACTCAATTTTGCAAAAGGGCTTTAATTAAATTTTGCATTATTTTTCGGCAGCAAGAAATGATCTTAAATTTGACAAACGATTGAACTAGATAGGCGCTAAATTTCGACTAAGCATAGAGGAGATTTGGACTTAAAGAAATATTTCTCCATGGACTGAATTGCAAATACTTAAAATCTCAGGGACTAGAATGCATTCCTAACACTTGAGAGATTATTTTGTAAATAACAAAAAGAAGAGTTAGTGGAGAAATTAGAATAGAGAAGAGAAGATGGAGAAGAGGAGATGGAAAATGGAAGATGGAGATGAGGAAATGAAGAAAATAAGATAATAATAGAGAAGAGAAGATGGGATGAAAAAGAGTTAGTGGAAAAATTAGAATATGAGATGGATGAGTAGGCTATAAAAGGAGGAAGAAGTGAGCTTGGGAAAAAGGATTTTTTTTGAGAGAAAATTTTGGATGTTTAAGAGGGTTGTGGGAGATTGAAGAAAAATTTGAGAGAAAGAAAATATCAAAAAGAAAGAGAGAATTTTGAAGATGATGGGAGTTTAAAGCTAAAGGTTATCATCACTAATTCCTTCATCGATTAACATAAATTAAGAGTTCATTCTCGTCAACGCGCAAGCAAATTTGAGCTAAATGTTTTTATTTATTCATTTATTTGTGGTTTTAGTCGCAAATTAGCATAAATTGTCTACACTAACCAGCCCTATTTTCCTCATATTTTTATGTCAAGGAAGGACAATTCCACATCAACGACAAATCCCATGGAAGTGCAAAATTAGCCGGACCATCTCTTGAGTCCTCACCAAATTTTCAATGAGCCGTCCGTGGATTTAGGCTCGAATTGTTGAGTTAATTCGTTGTATTTTATTTTACAAGGATCCAAATCCTAGAATGGAAAGGGTGAAGCCCATCCATTGGTGGTTCTTTATTTACCACATCTAATTCTTGCAATTTAATTTTTGCACCGTCAAACCCCCAAATGGAGAGGGCAAAGCCCATCCACTGGACGTTTTTTATTTATTATAATTTAATTCCTGTACCATAAAACCCCAAAATGGGTAAGCCGAGCCAAGGCTGATCCCTTTATTGGAGGTCCTTTATTATCCTGCAATTTAAATTCCTGCACCTTAAACCCCAAAAGAGAGAGCCAAGCTAAGGCTGGGCCGTCCATTGGAGGTTTTTATTTATTGCAATTTAAATTCCTGCACCATTAAACCCCATAGGGAAGAATCAATCTAATGTTAAACCGCCCATTGGAGGTTTTTACTTACTATCATTTAAATTCATGCACCATTAAACCCTAAAAGGAAGAGTCAAGCCAATGCTAAACCGCCCATTGAAGGTTTTTACTTACTGTCATTTAAATTCCTGCAACTTAATTTCCGCACCATTAAATTCCAAAGGGAAGAGCCAAGCCAATGTTAGGCTGCTCATTGGAGGTTTTTACTTACTATCATTTAAATTCTTGCAATTTAATTTCCGCACCATTAAACTCTAAAAGGAAGAGTCAAGCCAATGTTAGGCCGCCCATTGGAGGTTTTTACTTACTATTATTTAAATTCCTGCAATTTAATTTCCGCACCATTAAACTCTAAAAGGAAGAGTCAATCCAATGTTAGGCCGCCCATTGGAGGTTTTTACTTACTATCATTTAAATTCCGGCAATTTAATTTCCAAACCATTAAACCCAAAAGGAAGAGCCAAGCCAATGCTAGGCCGCCCATCGGAGGTTTTTATTTACTGTTATTTAAATTTCTACAATTTAATTTCCGCGCCATTAAACCCCAAAGGGGAGAGCCAAGCTAAGGCTGAGCCATCCATTGATAGTCTTTATTTATTGTGATTTACTTTATATAATTAAATTTTCGAATCATTGGCCCTAGAATGAGTAGGTTGAGCCACCTATTAGAGGTCGTAACACCGCATAGAAATCGTTAACACATTTCCTCTTTCGGCTTCAGGGAATTTTTAATACTTTGAAAATACCAAAAAATACCATCCATGCATCCCATATAAAAAGTGAAAATACAAAAAGAGAACACCTCACTAGAGTCTTAGGAATAAACTAATCCCGAGTTACCAAATTAAGATATCCATGAAATTAAGGTACCGAAAGAGCATCAATTTTAATTAACTAGTGTAACCAAGTTCTCGAACTCATAATCTCTAGTTCATATAAGTAATTTAGTCCTCCCGCTAATTTACTTAGGTTTCTAATCAACATACCAAAAATGATTAGTGGCGATTCCAAATTTCATTTGAATAAAAACCAAAGTCGCGATTTGGTAGGGCTTGGGAGAGTCCACGTTAAGTTAGTTGATCTAATTAATCTAATAATCCGGTAACCCGAAATTTTTTCCCCCAAATCGAAAAATTCTTAGGGTCACAACAAGGCCTTCACGTTCTAAAGGCAAAAAGAGAGAAAAAAAAATGGACCTCTTCTTGGCTCATGGACGGACGGACGTAGTAAGGGGAGTCGAACTATGAAGGGAAAGAGTTCCATCAAATCCAAGAACGGGGGAAAAAATATTGATCCCGGGGATGGAACTTGTGGAGCTTCATCTCCCATCCCTGCCTGATCTCCCTCCTCGCTACCACACAACCAAAGACTTGCCGCCTCACCTCATGAACACCCTCGAAGTGGCCTCCGACGCGGCGAGTCCGAGCTTCTCCACATCACTGTAACTTCGAACCACAATATTTTTTTTTTCTGGACTTTGCGTTTACATCTTTGCCTCAGTCCGAATTCATCAGACAAGTCTCTCCCTTCTTGGTCCTCCCCGGACGTCGACGACTCCATTGCTTCTGATCCTGTTCATGACTCCAATTTGAAGATAGTGAGGAAAGCGGTGAACTATGTAGCTATTGGAAGTGTGCTTGGGGCGGTGACTACAGCAGACTTTACATGGAAATATTCAAGGAGCTTGCGTGGTGCTGGACCATCCTTTATGCTATTGGATGTTTGGTTGGACCTTTGGATATGAAATTGCCAGCCACTGGTTATAACTCTACCGATGGAATACCATGGTCGCTCAAGTCAAGTTCTTGGAGTCGTGGGAGAACAAGGCAGGAGGTCACTAGGTGTTGGGGAAAATCGGGCAGCACTTCGCCTCTAATTAGACCAATCCAGGATCAAAAATATTCCCCTAATTTCACAGATTTAATCCAGCAACAACCAGCATTATATCCAGTCAAATATTCTAATGCGGAATAATAAAACAACACACCAAGATTTACGTGGAAAACCCAAATCGGGAAAAACCACGGACGACCCAAACTCCTCCACTAATCACCAAGAATAGCAGACATACAATACAATTTCTCTCTAGTTACACACTAGAGGCTCATATACTCAATACAAGAGTATTTCAACACCACAAAGGTGAAACAATACAAAAGGGGCCAAGAAACCCTAACCGCAATTGGAGAATCGGAGGAGAGTCTCAACGAACGAGAACCATCACCACGTAGGTCTCAGCCTCACGAACAACATATCCAAATTTGAGCCAATTCCGTTAATGTTTGGCCCTCAAATCTGGACCGCAAATATTCTCTCCTCTGTTTCTCTTCTTCGCAGACGCTCTCGGTAAGCCTCTCTGCGAAAACTCTCTAAGACTCTCTCTCTCTCTTCTTTTTTTTTTTCTCTCCTGCAGACCACACACGCACACACTCATCCAAACACATATTAACTACATATCATCATTATGTCTCCCCTTTTGATTTTTTTTTAAACAAATAAAGTAAAGTAAAATGGTGTTGGGTCCCCCACATGAGGGAGACCCAGTCAACAAATCTCCCCCTCTACCTCATGTGGGGAGTTCCATCATGCCCGCTTTGCTTCGACAGGAGTCAAGTTTCATCACTGGCAAGGCCTTAGTCATCATATCAGATCCGTTGTCGTCAGTATGGACTTTCTCAAGTAGAAAGAGCTTTTCTTCTAACTTTTCTCGGACCCAATGATACTTCACATCAATGTGCTTCGATCTTGAATGCAACACTCGATTCTTACTAAGATAAATAGCACTCATGCTATCACAGTATAAAACAAACTTCTATTGCTTCAAGCCCAGCTCTCTTAGGAATTTCTGCATCCACAAGAGTTCCTTGCCTCCCTCGGTGATAGCAATATACTCCGCTTCAGTTGTAGACAGAGTAATACATTTTTGCAATCTTGATTGCCATGAAACTGCTCCCCCTGCAAAGATCATCATATAACCTGATGTAGACTTTCGGGAGTCACTGTCACCAGCATAATCAGAGTCTGAATAACCATTCAACTCAAGCTTTCCATTTCCATAACACAAGCATAATCTGGAAGTACCTCTGAGATACCTCAAAATCCATTTTACACTGTTCCAATGTTCTTTACCTGGATTTGAGAGAAATCTACTCACAACACCAACTGCATGAGCAATATCCGGTCTTGTACAAACCATGGCATACATCAAACTACCCACGGCCGATGCATAAGGAATTTTCATCATCTCTTCCTTATCTTTCTTACTCGTAGGACACTCATTACTACTCAACTTGAAGTGACCAGCAAGTGGAGTACTTACCGGTTTACATGTGCTCATGTTGAATCTTTCAAGCACCTTCTCAATATACTTCTTCTGAGATAGCCAGAGTTTCTTGTTCTTCCTATCACGAGTAATTTGCATACCAAGGATTTGTTTAGCCGATCCAAGATCCTTCATTGCAAAAGCTTTACTCAATTCATTTTTCAAGCTTTTGATTTTATTAGCATCATGCCCAACTATCAACATATCATCCACATAGAGTAGGAGGATAATAAAATCATCATCTGAGAATCTTTTCACAAAGACACAAGAGTCAGAGTTGGTCTTACCATATCCATGATCTTCCATGAATGAATCAAACTTCATGTACCACTGTCTTGGCGCTTGCTTGAGACCGTATAAACTCTTTTTCAACCTGCATACAAAATGCTCCTTGCCTTTAACTTCAAAACCCTCCGGTTGCTCCATGTATATCTCTTCTTCTAAGTCTCCATGAAGAAAAACTGTTTTTACATCAAGCTGTTCAATTTCTAAATCCAAACTCGCAGCTAACCAAAGAACAACTCGAATAGAAGGCATTTTTACAACTGGTGAAAAAATCTCTTCAAAGTCAATTCCCTTCTTCTGACGAAAGCCCTTCACAACAAGCCTAGCCTTGTATCGTGGTTGTGAACTATTTTCTTCCGTCTTCAACTTGTACACCCATTTGTTTGTGAGTGTTCTCTTGCCCTTAGGCAACTTCACCAATTCAAATGTGTGATTCTCATGCAAAGATTTGAGCTCATCTTGCATAGCTTCATGCCACTCATTCTTTTTATCACACGATATAGCCTCTTCATAAGTTTCTGGCTCTCCTGCATCGGTGAGTAACACATACTCATGCGGTTGATATTTTTGTGATGGTCTACGCTCTCTTTCTGATCTTCTAACTTGAGGTAGGACCAATTCTTCTTGCTCAACTGGTTCAACTGGTTGCTCTTGCTCAATTGATTCACCTGGCTCCACTGAAGAATCAACATTCTGTGAGGATTCATCATCTTCATGATTTCCATGCATTTCTCCCCCTTGATTTTCACCCAGTATGGTCGGAGGATTTGGGCTGAAATTAACCCTGTGTTGAGCTACATTCTTTGGCTTCTCTGGCTTGTCGATGTCTTCAATGGTTTGATGCTCAAAGAATACCACATCTCGGCTTCTGATGACTTTCTTTGTAGCTGGATCCCACAATCTATAACCAAACTCTTCATGTCCATAACCCAAGAAGATACACTGTTTAGACCTATCATCAAGCTTGGATCTCTCATCTTTTGGAATATGTACAAATGCCCGGCAGCCGAACACTTTCAAATAATTGTAGGAAACATCTTTCCCACTCCAAACTCTCTGTGGAACATCCCCTTTAAGAGGAACTGATGGAGAAAGATTTATCAAGTCTACAGCCGTTCTCATCGCTTCACCCCAGAATGACTTAGGCAACTTCGCATGAGATAGCATACACCGAATCCGATCATTAATCGTCTGGTTCATTCTCTCTGCCACTCCATTCTGCTGTGGTGTTTTCGGAACAGTCTTCTCAAGCTTGATACCATAATCCCTACAATAATACTCAAACGGGCCTCTATATTCTCCACCGTTGTCGGCTCGAACACATTTCAACTTCTTCCCGGTTTCTCTTTCCACGTTGACATGAAATTGTTTGAAAGCCGCAAGCACCTGGTCTTTAGATTTCAAAGCAAAAGCCCACACTTTTCTAGAGCAATCATCGATAAATGTCACAAAATATAACGCACCGCTAAGTGTTCTAGCATCCATGCAACAAACATCAGTGTGCACTAGATCAAGTACATTAGATTTTGTGTGTGGAGAGGAATTCTGAAATGAGAATCGATGTTGCTTACCCATTATGCAATGAGTACACTTTGTCAGATTTTTCTCCTTCAATGGTAGAAAATTCTTTCTAGCAAGAGTCTCAAGTCCTTTCTCGCTAAGATGACCAAGTCTCATGTGCCATAAATCAACTGAGGAATCTTCCACTGCATTTACCTCTTCTTTGATCAACTTTGCTTCCATGGTATAGAGAGTGCATGTCTTCTTGCCTTTTGCCACTACCATAGAGCCTTTAGTCAATTTCCATTTACCATCATAAAAGAAACTGCCGTAGCCATCATCATCTAAGGCACCTGTAGAGATCAACTGCAGTCGAATATCAGGAACATGTCTCACATTTTTTAGAAGCAAATTGCATCCCACATCAGTCTCCAAATGAACATCTCCCATGCCAATAACCTTAGAAACACCACTGTTTCCCATCCTAACACAACCGAAATCACCGGTGCGATAAGATGTAAAATAATCACGTCGTGAAGTGACATGAAAAGAAGCTGCAGAATCAACAACCCAGCTAGAGTCTTGACATGTAAGATTTACATAACCATCATCACAAATGAAGATAATATCACCATCGGATGCAGCTGCTGTTGTAGCCTGATTTTCTTCTTTCTTTTTATCTCCATTTTTATCATGGGATTTATCTCTCTTTGGTTGCCAGCACTCTTTAGCATAATGTCCCATCTTGTCATAGTTGTAACATTTCACATTTCTCCTGGTCCTGGACTTCGATCTTCCTCTTGACTTGCCCCTGTCATTACTTTGAAACTTCCTTGTTTGACTTCTGGACCTGTTTTCTATGACAAGTGCTTCCGATCTAGAAGCATAATTCAAGCCTTTTCTTCTTGTTTCTTCATTGAACAAGCTTTCTTTAACCATGCTCATAGAAAGCACACCACCAGGAGCTGAATTATTTAACGCCACAACCAGTGTGTCCCAACTATCAAGAAGAGTGCCAAGCAACAAACATGATTGCAATTCATCACCTAAGTCAATCTCAAGATTTGTCAATTGATTTACAACATCTTGAAATTCACTCAAGTGTTCCGACATACTACTTCCCTCCTTGTATCTCAAGTTCACAAGTCGTTTGACTAGAAGAGCTTTATTTTGCGGGGTTCTCCTCTCATAGAGATCTTGTAGTTTCTTCCACAAGGCATCCGCTTTGGTTTCTTGAGCAACATGATGAAATACACTATCATCAATCCATTGCCGAATAAACCCAACCGTCTTCCGATTCATTCGCTCCCAGTCTTTATCTTCCTTGTCTCCTTGAGCTTCGTCACCATCGATAGGATCAAATAAGTCTTTGCAATATAACATGTCTTCCATCCGGGGCTTCCATATTGAATAATTAGAGGCATTCAACTTAAACATGGTGCTACTTGATTCTTCCATCTAACACTGAAATCTCAACACAAGCTCTGATACCACTCTGTTGGGGAAAATCGGGCAGCACTTCGCCTCTAATTAGACCAATCCAGGATCAAAAATATTCCCCTAATTTCACAGATTTAATGCAGCAACAACCAGCATTATATCCAGTCAAATATTCTAATGCGGAATAATAAAACAACACACCAAGATTTACGTGGAAAACCCAAATCGGGAAAAACCACGGACGACCCAAACTCCTCCACTAATCACCAAGAATAGCAGACATACAATACAATTTCTCTCTAGTTACACACTAGAGGCTCATATACTCAATACAAGAGTATTTCAACACCACAAAGGTGAAACAATACAAAAGGGGCCAAGAAACCCTAACCGCAATTGGAGAATCGGAGGAGAGTCTCAACGAACGAGAACCATCACCACGTAGGTCTCAGCCTCACGAGCAACATATCCAAATTTGAGCCAATTCCGTTAATGTTTGGCCCTCAAATCTGGACCGCAAATATTCTCTCCTCTGTTTCTCCTCTTCGTAGACGCTCTCGGTAAGCCTCTCTGCGAAAACTCTCTAAGACTCTCTCTCTCTTCTTTTTTTTTTCTCTCCTGCAGACCACACACGCGCACACTCATCCAAACACATATTAACTACATATCATCATTATGTCTCCCCTTTTGATTTTTTTTAAACAAATAAAGTAAAGTAAAATGGTGTTGGGTCCCCCCACATGAGGGAGACCCAGTCAACACTAGGAACATAGCGAATCTATGATTCTTGACTTTGCTGATTTATATGACGAGGATGGCCTAAGGAGATGAGCGAGGACAACTGCAGGACAAGATGATGGTGGTGTTTATTTTTGATGGGGGATTTGCTAGGCAAAAGAGATGTTGGACCGCCTAGAGAGTGTGTTGGCCAATGAACCTGTTGCTGTGAAAAGTGGTCAATACATCGTTGAAGTGAAGCCTCAGGGAGTAAGCGAAGGAGCGGTGAGGAAGCTAGAGGAGATGAACATAGAGAAACTAAGTAAGACGAAGCCGGATAAAGTTTTGGCTTGAATGATGAAAGGGTTGATTCACATGGTTAGCTTCTCGGAGCTATCGACTCTTACCGATTCCCTCGACAGAATTGATGATGATGAAGCAGAGCGACAAGATAAGGACATCACTGATGAAAGAGAAGCCAAGAAAGCTGCTGCTGCGATATTTGAGAATATATCCAAGCCCGAGAGCGAGCTTATCGAGGTTAAAGATCTCCTGCGCTTCATGAAGAAGGAGTACGTCGAAAAATTCATCTCTTTGTCTCCCTGAGCGGCTGAAACTCGGAAGATCAAGATGTCGTATTTGGAGAGCTGGTTTGTGAATGTCTATCGCAAGCGGAAATCACTCATTCGCGCCTTAAAGGATGCGAAAACAACCATCGAGGAGCTGAACAACCTCATTTCGGCAGTTTTGCTCGTCGTTGTCATCATCACGTGGTTGCTTCGGACAGGATTAATGACGATGCAAATGCTTATCTTTGTTTCGTCACAGTTTCTGCTTTTCGTTTTCATTTTTGGGAACATCTTGATACTCCCCGCCATAGTTGCTTCATCGTTAAAAGGCGCTGCCACCTTTAAGGCAAGGTCCAGCTGCAATAACAGATTAAATAGGACTTCACCAGTTCTCCCAATTGACCAGGACCAGAACGACTGTGATTTTGACTTCGACAGATGTCGTTTTATGTTGGCTAAAGGTGCTGAGCTCAGCAGGGAAAACACAAACAGGAGACAAGGCAGCGGGATTAGACAACGGGATTTTCGACACATGGGAAGAGGCAGGTGGTACTTCTCTTACGGCTGCTCCAAAAGCGTATCAGGCTCAGATGAAAGTCTAGAATGGTTCATTGGGCGATAAGGTGAAGGATGTGGTGGAGCTTTCAATAGAGGATGCTTAAAGAGTGGAAATGAAGAGCATGTTGAGATGGGCTCAAAGGAAGATGGACCCGAGCAAGACTCGAGTCTTCTTTGTCAGCACGTCACCTTCGCATGGAAAGGGCATTGACAAGGGCAAGACGATTCCGTGACGGCCCCTGGATCGGAGACCTCTCTCAGATGTGCTTTGGAGTCTTGCTGCAAAAGTTAGAAAATCCAGCTCTACGTGAATGCTTAAAAGTATAGTCCAATGAGGTACATCTCTCATTTACTTACATGAAGGTCTTCTTAATCAAGATATATATGCATTCATTGATGGTAATTGGCATTTCTATAGTTGCTGTTAATTTGTTCGTGTATAGTGCGATTAGCAGATTACATGAGTCAGCATCTTTTATATATTCTATCCAAATCCAAAAAGTGCATGCCCACCCCCAAAATATTCAGTTAGTGGCAATTTAACCCATGCAATCATCTGTCCCATGAAACACGGGAAATTCATGACTCACTTAGCTTCTTGGCTGATTTCACTAAGCAATGGAGTGACATGTCCATCATTTTGGAATATATTCAGCATTGATGTTTTAAGATGCTAGATTCGTAGCACGGCATTTCCCCCATTTTCTGCTCAATAGTTATAAATTCAAAGGTAGCTTTATTTGGATAGATGATATCGATGACGTGAAAGCAAGCTTTATCTGGAGCAAAGGCCAGCTCGGTTTTTATACTATTGCTTGTAGGCCATTGAGGTCTTTATCTGCTTAGATATTGTATTTTAATTAATTGTCTTTCGGTAAATTTTCGTGTTGTTTTAAATTGATTTCATACTAAAATCAGTGAGAGGTTGTTTGTGCATAAATTGGAGAACATATTTTATTCACATGTTGCCTTCTTGTTATGAATCAATTCTCTAGAAAGCATCATCTAGCTCTATGATTTTGCCCCTTATGGGTAAATTATCTCGAGAAATTTCAAAAAAATTCTCAAAATTCTCAAAAATTAGGAAACAGGTCATTTTAACTGATCAATCCTATTTTTGATGAATTTTCTTCCCGATTTTTCCAAAATGATGATTTTACCCCTCATGGGTAAATTGTCTCAGAAAATTTCAAAAACTTTCAAATAATTCTCAAAAATCTCAAAAATTAGGAAGCGGGTCATTTCAACTGGCCAATCCTATTTTCGATGAATTTCCTTTCCGATTTTTCCAAAATAACGATTTTGCCCCTTTATGGGCAAATTGTCTCTAAAAAATTCTGAAAAATTCTCAGAAATTGTGGAAAATAAGGAATGACTACATTCAACTTGTTTGGCCTGTTTTCACTTTCTGATCTTTGAAAAAAAGACTATTTTACCCTTCTGATTAGTTTGATCCAAATCTTTTTGAATCACCCCAAATGACGTTTTCATGAAATTGGTACCGAAAGGGCGTTAGAGTAATCGAACGTAATCAAGTTCCCGAACTTATTTTCTCTAGTTCGCAGAAATAAATTAGTTCTCCCACTAATTTATTTAGGTTTCTAATCAACCTATCAAGAACGATTAGTGGCGACTTCAAATTTTAAAATCATTCAAACAAAAACCAAAATTGCGATTTGATAGGGCTTGAGAGGGTCTACGTTAGGTTAGTTAATCTAATTAATCTGATAATCCATTCACTCGATCAAAAATCGAAAATAAAAAATTTTTTTAGTCACGACAGAGCTGCACAAGGTACCTATAAACCGTAATGAGATATGATATGAGACATGTTGAACAAGACTCTCTCAATAGGTGCATGACTTGGGAACGAACTGGGCGAACGCTAGTGGACTTGTAACAACTCGGTCTGATGAGGGGAAGAAGTGAACGCCGGAGCGAGAAGACTCAAACAAGGTGTAACTCCTAGCAGGCTTCTCAAATGGTGATAGGGGTAGGAATGAACCAAGTCGCATATTGAAAGGCGGGTATAGGTGTTGTACTAACTCTAACTTGTTTTCGAAACCTGAAATCTTTTGAAGGTTGGAGCAGGTCTCAAAATGTGAAATGTTTTCAGTTTTGAACTAACTGTTCACAATGCTTGAAAGTTCGTGCTTTCGAACTAAAATATTTCGAAAGTCAAGGTTATTTGTACTTTGAAGCAAAAGGAATTTCAAAAGTTGATGTACTTTGTGCTTTTGAAATGAAGTGGTTTACAAAAGCTAAGCTGCATCATTTTCGATGGTCAAAGTAATTTCCAAGTTTTGAAGGGAACCGATTGAAACAGCATAAGCATAGCATTGCATCTCAGGTATTGGAATAGTTGATAAAAATATGATGTGCATACAATGAGTAGTAAACGAGGTGCCATTGGAAAAGAACTACCTGGTATGCTTCGGTGAAGTTGGTGAAAGTTTATTGAATGCCTTTGAAATAAGCCGAAGAGGATAGTTATGATACCTCCGATGGCAATGTTTCAAGAGAAGATCTTGGTGTGAACGATATGACTAAATATTATAACCAACGGAATTACAAGCGAGGCATATGTTGGACATTGGGAAGTCCATTGACGACGCCATCGAATTGGCAAGTTGTTAAAGTGACACGGTGATGTTACTAGTTGGATTGTGAGCTATGAAGGTCGGAGATGACCACAATAAAGGTTAAGGCAATTAAAGAAAATAAGTAGTCGGAGTACACAGTGAAAGCATGGCGAGGCCACATAGTTGAGTGAGACAATGACTATTAGGATCTTGCTTCATGATAAGGATAGACAAGGACTAAAATTTTGGGGACAAAATTTCCTAAAATGGGGAGGGTTGTAATGGCCCAAAACTTCCAACGAGCTTATTTCAATAAGAAAAACCAAAGTACTATCGCAATAAAAAATAGTCTGAGTATTAATTAATGGCATTAGAGGTTGGTGGCAGAATGATAAGGGGACATATTGTACTTGAACTCAGTCCCATTGAGCTAAATACATGAGAAATTGGGACTAGATGAAAACAACGGTGACAAGTTGAAAGGCATGCCAAGTGGCGCGCCTTTAGATGCCGTGGGTCATCAAATGATGAATCGTGGTGATGGAGGCAACAAGTGGTGCCATGAGGCACCTCCCAAAACGTTGGGGATTTGAATCCCATGACATAGTGAAATTATGTTAGGGGTGACATAAAGGATTTTGGCCATCCAATTCAAAAATGGACGGCCCAGATTGATCTATCGAAAATTTTGAAATTTTCGTCAAAATTTTTTTCCCCCTGGATTAATCTGGGCTATCCATTTTGAATTAGACGGCTCGGATTGGATAACGTCATCCCTAACACTATGTTAAGGCATCCATTTCCAAACGCTGGCCACCACGTAGAAGTGCCCTATTATTGACGCCCCTCCCTTCTTCCCCAATAAATGCTCTCCTAACATTCAGTTTTCGTTTTGGTTACTTGATCACTAGATCAAACCACCCCTCATCCGACCCTTACCTTCAACCGCCTGCCATCGTCGCTCATCGCGCGTGCCCCCACTCTGTTTGACAATTACTCTCACTGTCGTCACTAAGTCCTCAAGCTCGTTCTAATGCCGTACCACCTTCGCCTCGATTTGTGGTTGTGCTCGACTAATTGATGAGTTTGAATGATGCACTAACAGTTTACAGCAGTTTCGAGTTGTGTATGAATCAAGGCTAGTGAATCTCTAACTCGTGTAGCTTACAAAGATTGTTTTTAGAATCGTTTGCTCATGTTCATTAAATCATGCTCGGTGTGCTGATTTGAGAAAGACAATGTAAGTTGCTCATCCTCTTGTCATTGAGTTTTTGGACTACGTTATCGAAGAAAATGCAAATGAAAGGCAAGGCTGCATTGCATGTTTTCGTCATGACATTTCATGAGAGATGATAGATGTGGTTGTTGACACATGATTTTTGATCTATTTTACTTTTAGAAAAATACGAAAAAATAATACAAAAAATTTCATAAATTTGAAAATCAATTTTGGAAATGTTGATCAAGCCTAGGGTACCAATTTTGCACAAAAAATATTTCTATAAAAATTTTGGGATTTTTTTTTACATTTCTTTTATTGGAAAAAGCCCCAAAATAAGAAAAATAGCATTTGTGACCACAAAAATATGAAAAAAAAAGGTCATTAGCTTTCTTTTAATCTCAATTTCATTTTGGTCACTCTAGACTAAAAATTCAATCGGGAACCTCAATCTCCCAAATTTTGCATTTAAGTCCCTAAAGAATAAAAATCACAAATTGAGTCTTTTCTAGTGTTTCTCTTACTTTGGTCCAAGTATAACATTTGTTTCCAATTCCTTTAATTGCATTTCTGTCCCATCACTTTCACATTTTGACCAAATTGGTAAATTTGCTATTGGTGTATCAATTTGATTTTTCATGGTATCAATCCTTAATTTTTTGCGCTAAATTCTTTAGTCCTCGTCATCGTTTTGGATCCAGACCAATGCTGAAATAGACCGCCAAATCATCCATTTTATGCGTTTTGATATGCAACAAAAAGTAGAAAAAGAATTGAATAGTGGAACTCTGGACAAGGACGAATGAACAAGAAAAGCTACAAGGTAAGGACTCTGACAAAAAAAAAAAAAAAGGTGTAAAGGCAACATTTGACAAAAGTTAAAAAATTAGAGGCGCCTCTTCTCCTGATACAAAGACAACAGAGTATACTGCCCATCTAATTTTTGTAAAAAGAAGTTATTTCCTTTTTAAAAAATGACACAAATAGTTCATAAATTTTGATTCATATTGCAATGTCATTCTTTGACTTTTGATTCGCTCCTCTTGTGTTAGAATTATTATTGCAAAGATTGTAAAAAAATCATAAATCTATTCTTAAATGTTTAATCTAGTCCCATAACTTTCTATAACAAAATGAACCAATCCTTCGGTATTATTCACAGCTTTTCATAATTACATCATTGACAGTATTGTGGCATAAATCTTCATTTCAATCTATTTTGTAAATCAATTGAAAAGAAAATGCTATCATGTAATACATTTTTACCTTTTTTGTCTTTACAAATATCACTATAGTTGCACTTGAAATATTTTAATTTATGATAATAGTGAAATATAACCTCAAATTATATCGGATTCATATTTCTTTTATTTTAAAAATAAGTGTTTTCACAAGAATAGTAAATAACGGTATAAATTTATTCATGGAAATTTCTTATTTATGTTAATCTAAGTCTCATTCATAATTTTCTAAATAAATTTTAATTGTTTTTTTTCATACTTCTCTGAATTAAGTTTAGCTAAATCTGTAAACTTAAAAAAATTGAAATAGCAGAATATCATGCCCATAGTTGTAAACGAGGTTGTACTATTACTATTAGATCATAAGTTAAAGTGTACTTATGTAAGATTATCATAATATCTATATGGACTGTTGACACCTGATTTTTAATCATTTTTTCTATTGCTAAAGTAATAAAAAAATTCATAAAAATTCATAAAATTGAAAAATCAACTTTGGGGACCTTAGCCAAGCCTAGGGAACCAATTTTGACCAAAAAACGATTTTTCATATTTTTAGTATTTTTACGTATTTTTTATTTATTTATTTTCGAAAATTAATAGAAAATCCATAAAAATTCATAAAATTGAAAAATCAACTTTGGGAACCTTAGCCAAGCCTAGGGAACCAATTTTGACCAAAAAATAATTTTTCATATTTTCGATATTTTTCGGTATTTTTATTTTCGAAAATTCATAAAAACAAAAAATTAAGAAAAATGAGAAAATTGAAAAATCAAGTTTGGAGCCTTGGCCAAGCTTAGGCAACTATTTTCGAACAAAAAAATAATTTTTTGTATTTATATATATTATTTATATATTTTAGAAATTATGAGAATATTTAATAAATAATAGCATTTGAGGCTACAAAAATATATAAAAATAGTCAATATTTTTATTTTAAATCCATTTTCATGTTGGCCATCACAAATTTAAAAAATCCAATTCGGGGTCGTGTATTCCTTCACGAGCATAATCTTGAACCGGGCCTAAAAAATTCAATTTGAGTCAATTTATTTTCATTTTTTCACTTTTAGGAGTTGTGACATTGTTCTCTAATATTTCAAATTTTTATATTGACCCAAATTATACCCAGAATGACTCAATTGTGCAAAAGGGCTTTAATTAAATTCTGCATTATTTTCAGTGGCAAGAAATGAGCTTAAATTTGACATGTGGTGAATTTTGACTAAGTATAGGGAAGGTATGTCATAAATTGTAAGGAGATTTGGACTTAAAGAAATATTTTTTCAGGGACTAAATTGTAAATACTTAAAATTCAGGGACTATAGTGCAAATACCTAACTCTTGAGGGATTATTTTACAAATAACAAAAAGAAGAGTTAGTGGATAAATTAGAATAGAGAAGGGAAGATGGAGAAGAGGAGATGAAGAAGAGAAGTTGGAGAAGAATGGATGGAGAAAATAAGATAAGAATAGAGAAGAGAAGATGGAGATGAAGAAGAGTTAGTAGAGAAATTAGAATGGGAGATAAATATGGAGAAGGGAAGATGAAGATGAAGAAGAGTTAGTGGAGAGATTAGAATGTGAGATAGAGATGGAGAATGGAAGATGAAAATGAAGAAGAGTTAGTGGAGAAATTAGAATGGGAGATAGAGTTAGTGGAAAAATTAGAATGGGAGATAGATGAGTAGATTATAAAAGGAGGAAGAAGTGAGCTTGAGAGAGAATTTTTTGGAGAGAGAAAATTTTAGATGTTTGAGAGGGTTTTGAGAGATTGAAGAAAAATTTGAGAGAGAAAAAAAATACCAAAAGAGAGAGAATTTTGAAGATGATGGGAGTTTAAAGTTAGGGGTTATCATCACAAATTCTTTCATCGATCAACATAAATCAAGAGTTCATCCTCATCAACGAACAAACAAATTCGAGCTAAGTGTTTTTTTATTTATTCATTTATTTGTGGTTTTAGTCGCAAATTAGCACAAATTGTATGCACTTTCTCCATCTTTTCTTTTCTCCATATTTTATGTCAGGAGAAGGATATCTCTACGTCAACAGCAAAAATCTCGTAGAGATGCAAAAATCAGCCCAGACAAGCTCCTAAGCTGTCCACCGATTTCTCAACTGATCTGTGACTAAAAGTCCCTCTTAATTCAAAAGAAACTCTCTATATTGGGAACATAGAGAGCGAAAATCAATTATAGAAATCCCTCCCAAAAAACGGGAGATAAGTACTATTTCCACTCTTCTGGTTTTAGGTGCAGATTAGCACATATTTTGTATACTGACACTTCACTCTATTTTATGTCAGGAAGCCGCAACTCTATATCAGTGGTCAACCCTATGGAAGCACAAAATCGGCTTGGAGGAGTCCTCAAGCGCGTACAAATTTCAAATTGTTGAATCAATTCGTTGTATTTTATTTTAAAGAATTCATACCCCAGAATGGAGAGGACAAAGTCCATCCGCAACTTAAATACCTGCACCATAAATCCCAAAGGGAAGAGCCAAGCCAATGCTTAGCCTCCCATTGGAGGTTTTTACTTACAGTAGTTAAATACCTGCAACTTAAATACCTGTACCTTAAAATCCCAAAGGGAAGAGCCAAGCCAATGCTTAGCCTCCCATTGGAGGTTTTTACTTACAGTAGTTAAATACCTGCAACTTAAATACCTGTATCTTAAATCCCAAAGGGAAGAGCCAAGCCAATGCTTAGCCTCCCATTGGAGGTTTTTACTTACAGTAGTTAAATACCTGTACCTTAAATCCCAAAGGGAAGAGCCAAGCCAATGCTTAGCCTCCCATTGGAGGTTTTTACTTACAGTAGTTAAATACCTGCAACTTAAATACCTGTACCTTAAATCCCAAAGGGAAGAGCCAAGCCAATGCTTAGCCTCCCATTGGAGGTTTTTTTACTTACAGTAGTTTAAATACTTGCAACTTAAATACCTGTACCTTAAATCCCAAAGGGAAGAGCCAAGCCAATGCTAGGCCTCCCATTGGAGGTGTTTATTCACTGTCATGTACTTCCTATAATTTAATTTTTGAATCATCAAACCCAAAAGATGAGTAGGTCGTAATACTGCACAGAAGTTGTTAACACACTCCCTCTTACGGCTTCAGGGAATCTTTAACACTTAAAAAAATATAACAAATAAAAATATATACCATCCATGCATCCTATTTAAAAAGTGAAAACACAAAAGAGAATACCCTATTAAAGCCTTAGTAATAGACCAAGCCTGAGTTGCCGAATTAGGATATCCATGAAATTAAGGTACCGAAAGGGCATTAGTTTTAATTAACTAGTGTAACCAAGTCTCCGAGCTCATAATCTCTGGTTCGCAGGAATAAATTAGTTCTCCCGCTAATTTATTTAGGTTTCTAATCGACCTACCAAGAACGATTAGTGGCGGCTCCAAATTTCAAAATCATTTAAACAAAAACCAAAGTTGCGATTCAGTAGGGCTTGGGAGGGTCCGCGTTAGGTTAGTCAAATCTAATTAACCTAATAATCCGTTAACCCCTTTAGAAAAGTAAAATTTTTTAGGGGGTCGCGACAGACTGGCGACTCCGCTGGGGACGGGATTTTTAAATTTTCGAAAAAAGATAACAATTGGAATACTTGAATTTTTTCGAAATTTTAAAAGTCTTAGTGGACTTAGGCCAATGAAAATTTCATGGATATCTCGCTTCTGGCGATCTTGTTTGGGACTCATTCTATAGGTGTTATATGTTTTTGCAGGATGGGAGTTATAAGGGGCGGAGTGTTTGGCTAACCCCTTTGTTTTGCAGGCTGGTGTTGGGTTTATTTGTTTAATTTCGCACATTTTTAGAAGCGCTGTTTTGATATCAATTGTTGTGCATGTCTTGCATACTTTGAGGATCACGACACCTGCACACACAAGCGTCTAAACCCAAGTCGCGAAATTCTTCCTAGAAAACCATAGATAGGGATCGAATATGCAAAGCTCTTGCGTCGATTGCGCTCGGGTTGACCATATTTTATCCCGCTCATTATCTGAATTGACAATTCTTCCCATTGTGATTTGATTGCAAGGAGGGTAAGTTTGTCAATTCAGATAGTGGGGGCCTTTTTAGGTCCATACCTTGTCTCTCCTTCTTTTATTTTCTAGAGTCCACTCCTCACTTGAGTCATGCGCATGACTATGTGATTTGCATTTCTTCAAGGTAAAAGTAAATTCTCTAATTTTATCTTGTATTTATTTTCGGTCGGTCCATGCTAGGTGTTAGTTAGTTTTTGAGTTTGATATTACGACCATTCTTTTAAAAGAAAATAAAAATTAAATTTGTCCCTCATTTCTTTAAAAAAAAAATTTTGAAAAAATGATGTGAAAAAATCCCTTCATGGGAATTTTATTAACCAATAAGGGATTTTTGTCATGTTTTTATTACTTCAATAAAAATGAAATTTTCCTGAAAAAATTTTCCTCCGAAAATTATTTCAATAAAAAGAAAAATTCCTTAAAAAAAAAACTCTAGTAGACATCAAGTGATTTTATCACATTTTTCAAATTATAAAAACTTGCAAAAAAATTCTTCTCGAGAAATTCGCTCATGTTTTTCTAAGAAAATTTTCTCTAAATAAAATTAGACTAATGTCTCGGGGGAATTGTATTGACCAATAAGAGATTTTTGTCATGTTTTTCTTACTTCAATAAAAATGAAATTTTCCTGACAAATTTTCCTCTGAAAATTTATTTCGATAAAAAGAAAAATTCCTTAAAAAAAAAACTTTGGTAAACATCAAGTGATTTTATCACATTCTTTCAAATTATAAAAACTTGCAACAAAAATCTTTTCGAGAAATTCGCTCATGTTTTTCTAAGAAAATTTTCTCTAAATAAAATTAAACTAATGTCTCGGGGGAATTTTGTTAACCAATAAAGGATTTCTGTCGTGTCTTTCCTGCTTCAATAAAAATAAAATTTTCCTGACAAATTTACCTCTGAAAATTTATTTTGATAAAAAGGAAATTCCTTCAAAAATTTTAGTAAACGTCAAGAGATTTTGTCACATTCCTTTAAAAAAAATAATAAAAAGAGTAATAAATCTGCAAAAAAAATCTGCATCAGAAATTAACCCATTTCTTCCTAAGAAATTTTTTTTTTCTCTGATTTCTCTATAAAATAGAAAAAATCAAATTGGACTAATATAGGAGTCATGGACCGACATTCCTTGTGTCGCATACTAATTATATCCTTTTCTTTTGCAGGGAGATCCTAGATACCCCAGACGGGTGTAAAAATTAAGTTCAATAATATATCAAGAATCATCTTCAGAAATACCAAAAGACGAAAAACACCAAGGCTTCAACCGTTAATTCAGGGGGGCAAACGAACACTGTCCATCTTTGACAGACAGAGTTGTGTCAATCCGTAAACTTGTATGGGCAGTGTATTCTGATATGACGGTGGATTTATACTGATTAAACACGGGGGTATATTTAATGTATTGCAGAGGATCCCGCGTCTTTTGAAAGACAATATGGATTATATAATCAGAAACCATGAAATAAGTACCTTAACCTGATTAAATCAACCAGAGACCGGTCTTAAAATTTTCTCGGATCCGAAACACGTGGAGGGTTTTAGAGGACCGAGGTTTTATTAATGAACGTGGCCCACGGACACTCTCCCGATGCTACAGGTGCCCGATACATACGAGTGGACGCCGAAAGCAACAAAACACGGTTGAAGTGGAGCACGCAACAAATGGCCGAATTTATTGGCACATTGATCGAGTGGTGGCAGCTTTATTAATTTACATGATTGAACGCGGGTCTCTAGGCGGCTGGTGGAAAGCCACACTGAATGCCTCTCTAATGTTCTTGATATCATCGTCTACCGCAACCCACGAGAGCATCATGAAGAAGATTAAACCTAGACGAATACGTCTACTTAATTTCATCGCACGTTCTCGCTTTTTGTCGATGTCCAAAATTAATGCACAAGCTAGAAGTAATCATTTCCCTTTCCCCCATATTAAATGCTCGGAGCCGTTAACCGCACCAAACTCGAAAAAATTAATATCGAGACGAAATCCGCGTAAATATGAAGGGTAAATCCGTATCGTTCCAATTTACCCTTAAATTGCTCTGGTTTTAAATTTGATCCCTTCTATTTTCAGGAATTTGCAAAAGCGACTCGAGAATACAGTCGTATTCAAAAACCAAATTTCCTGGTCGGGCTAAATTGGGGGCAAATCAACTCATGGACATTACCACGGGATGGACAGCTTCGGTTAAAGAAAAATACAAGCGAAAGATCCGAACAATCTCAGACATGGGTAATTCTGTATCGTTCTAATTTACACATAATCATCTCAAGTCTCGAATTGTTTTATTCCATTCTTAACAGGGATTGCAAATTACCTCGAGAAAATACCGTAACATGGCCCAAGGTGATACAACAAGGCTGCGTTATCCTCGAGGATTAACCTTTGAAAGGAAAGCCCCATGGACACCTACGGTCCAATGGACCGAATGGTATGAGGGGATGACAGTAGGTCCGAAATGTCCCGAGTTCGATCCCTAAGGGTGGGGAATGTTGTAAGTATTATAAATAAATGAAACAACTTTTTGTGCATTTCTTTTTGCGAACAGGAATACTCGACAAGTAATATCAAAGTCAGTATTTTACCATAGTCTTGCCATAATGGTGAGGCGCCCAACAAAAGTCGAGGAAAATTCAATCCAGCAAAACTGGTAAAAGACTCGTGCAAGGCATTCAAGACGAAGGATAAATCAGTATCATTTCCAATTTATCCCTTTTAATACTGGCTGACATGTCTCCTTTTCTTTTTACAGGAAATATTTATACTAACATTTAACATGTTGAAGGAGACAAATCCCAAAAGAAAATTATGATCATCTGACAAGATCTATTTTGGTGAAAAATGGGGCAAATTAATCACAAGTTCTGAAGCAAAAAAAGCAAATACGTCTTCCTTATCTCGTTTGATTTCAAGAATAATTTCTCTGCTTTTTGCAGGGGCATTCAACCGCTAAACCACGGCAGTCGCTGTTATTAAGCAAACCGAAATGCTCCATCACCCATATGCTTCATCGCATAGGGGCAAAGTTGAGATGAACCGCCCCTCGACATAAGGAGTAAGCTTCCCAATTTGTTCGGTCCGCCCACATACCAGGGGCAATTCAAATCCGCCCATATTTGCACATTATATAAACACACATTATGCTAAAAAATTGTCACATCTGCATTGTGTTTACATAGTTCATGAATTATGCATGACCATTCCGCGTGTTTAATTTACCAACTCCAACTTAGAGCATAAACTGCACAGGAGACATCAAATGTGCAGAATGGGGCATGACAGGATGAGGAAAGGCAAACTATTTCCACACAAGTCTAACATTTTAATCTACGGATAAACAGCATTTCCCCAGAGTGAGAGAAAACCCCTTCCGACTAAAGTCCCCCATTCAGATTACATTCGAGGCGTTCATATTATGAGAACCTCCTTAAATAGAATTGGTAATGCAAACTTGACAGAATAGTTTTGCATGATCCACATTTTGATTGATTGCATCATGAGTTATCACACAGACTACTTCTAATCATTGCCAACTTAGCTGAACAATTTTGTATGAACCAATGAACGCATTGATGAAAATGCTTGCACATGTTAGCTCTAACATTGCCTGACAGGCAACACATTCCCGGTGTTTGAGTTACCTTCCAAAGTCTTGAAATTCATTCGGCGATTATTGAATGAACAAGCCTGGTTGTCGAGAAGACACCAAGCATTTCTTCCAAATTCTCAGGTAAGTATATCTTCAACCTGAACCTTTCAAGAGAATGAATTCTGACGGTTGTTGGGGTACTCGAATCCATTGCGGTATATACAGGTATCCACCTTATTCAATAAAGCATGATTTGTCTCAAGGACAGAATTGTTCGAGACCTTTTGATCTCTGTCTCTTTGATTTATTCCTAAAGCGACAAGAGAATATAATTTGGGTTTGAGCTTCCGCAGGATTCCTGGTCTCCCCAGATTTCAGAATGGCACCCTTTGAGGTACACAAAGTCCTTCTTACAGGCAAACCAAGTCCTTCTTACAGGCAAATTAAGTCCTTCCTACAGGCAAAGCAAGTCCTTCGTACAGGCAAATCAAGTCCTTCTTACAGGCAAATCAAGTCCTTCTTACAGGCACAAAGTCCTTCTTACAGGCAAACCAAGTCCTTCTTACAGGCATAAAGTCCTTCTTATAGGCAAATCAAGTCCTTCCTACAGGCAAAGCAAGTCCTTCTTATAGGCAAATCAAGTCCTTCTTACAGGCACAAAGTCCTTCTTACAGGCAAATCAAGTCCTTCTTACAGGCATAAAGTCCTTCTTACAGGCAAATCAAGTCCTTCTTATAGGCACAAAGTCCTTCTTACAGGCACAAAGTCCTTCTTACAGGCAAATCAAGTCCTTCTTACAGGCACAAAGTCCTTCTTACAGGCAAATCAAGTCCTTCTTACAGGCATAAAGTCCTTCTTACAGGCAAACAAAGTCCTTCTTACATGCAAACAAAGTCCTTCTTATAGGCACAAAGTCCTTCTTACAGGCAAATCAAGTCCTTCTTACAGGCACAAAGTCCTTCTTACAGGCAAATCAAGTCCTTCTTACAGGCATAAAGTCCTTCTTACAGGCAAACAAAGTCCTTCTTACATGCAAACAAAGTCCTTCTTACAGGCAAACCAAGTCCTTCTTACAGGCAAATTAAGTCCTTCTTACAGGCAAAGCAAGTCCTTCTTACAGGCACAAAGTCCTTCTTACAGGCAAAGTAAGTCCTTCTTACAAGCAAATTAAGTCCTTCTTACAGGCAAATCAAGTCCTTTTTACAGGCACAAAGTCCTTCTTATAGGCAAAGTAAGTCATTCTTACAGGCAAAATCAAGTCCTTCTTACAGGTAAATTAAGTCATTCTTACAGGCACAAAGTCCTTCTTACAGACAAATCAAGTCATTCTTACAGGCATAAAGTCCTTCTTACAGGCAAATCAAGTCCTTCTTACAGGCAAACCAAGTCCTTCTTACAGGCAAACCAAGTCCTTCTTATAAGCACAAAGTCCTTCTTAGAGGCAAATCAAGTTCTTCTTATAGGCACAAAGTCCTTCTTACAGGCACAAAGTACTTCTTACAGGCAAATCAAGTCTTTCTTACAGGCACAAAGTCCTTCTTACAGGCAAATCAAGTCCTTCTTACAGACATAAAGTCCTTCTTACATGCAAACAAAGTCCTTCTTACAGGCAAATTAAGTCCTTCTTACAGGCACAAAGTCCTTCTTACAGGCAAAGTAAGTCCTTCTTACAGGCAAATCAAGTCCTTCTTACAGGCAAATCAAGTCCTTTTTACAGGCAAATCAAGTCCTTCTTACAGGCAAATTAAGTCCTTTTTACAGGCATTAAGTCCTTTTTACAGGCACAAGTCCTTTCTACAAGCACCAAGTCCTTCTTACAGGTATCTCCATGGGGTGACCTACCATACGGGTCAAATCTCAATCAAAATTTAATCAGTAGAATCCTTTTATTAGGAATCTACCATGGTACGACCCACCATACGGGTCAAATGGTATGACCCACCATACGGGTCAAATTTTAATTCAATTTTTAATCAGTAGAATCTTTTTATTAGGAATCTACCATGGGTTGATCCACCATACGGGTTCAAGTTCAACCACCCTAAAGTTTTTTTTATATAACGAATCCTTAGGTTCTCATTTCATTTTCAGTGGAACATTCATGTCACGACTCTTTTTATTTCCTTGTATTGAGTCAATTAGAATTCAGGTGTCATCTCGTCTTTGAAATGAACCTCTACCGAGCTTCCTTTCAAAGAGGGGCAGCTGTTGACACCTGATTTTTAATCATTTTTTCTATTGCTAAAGTAATAAAAAAATTCATAAAAATTCATAAAATTGAAAAATCAACTTTGGGGACCTTAGCCAAGCCTAGGGAACCAATTTTGACCAAAAAACGATTTTTCATATTTTTAGTATTTTTACGTATTTTTTATTTATTTATTTTCGAAACTTAATAGAAAATCCATAAAAATTCATAAAATTGAAAAATCAACTTTGGGAACCTTAGCCAAGCCTAGGGAACCAATTTTGACCAAAAAATAATTTTTCATATTTTCGATATTTTTCGGTATTTTTATTTTCGAAAATTCATAAAAACAAAAAATTAAGAAAAATGAGAAAATTGAAAAATCAAGTTTGGAGCCTTGGCCAAGCTTAGGCAACTATTTTCGAACAAAAAAATAATTTTTTGTATTTATATATATTATTTATATATTTTAGAAATTATGAGAATATTTAATAAATAATAGCATTTGAGGCTACAAAAATATATAAAAATAGTCAATATTTTTATTTTAAATCCATTTTCATGTTGGCCATCACAAATTTAAAAAATCCAATTCGGGGTCGTGTATTCCTTCACGAGCATAATCTCGAACCGGGCCTAAAAAATTCAATTTGAGTCAATTTATTTTCATTTTTTCACTTTTAGGAGTTGTGACATTGTTCTCTAATATTTCAAATTTTTATATTGACCCAAATTATACCCAGAATGACTCAATTGTGCAAAAGGGCTTTAATTAAATTCTGCATTATTTTCAGTGGCAAGAAATGAGCTTAAATTTGACATGTGGTGAATTTTGACTAAGTATAGGGAAGGTATGTCATAAATTGTAAGGAGATTTGGACTTAAAGAAATATTTTTTCAGGGACTAAATTGTAAATACTTAAAACTCAGGGACTATAGTGCAAATACCTAACTCTTGAGGGATTATTTTACAAATAACAAAAAGAAGAGTTAGTGGATAAATTAGAATAGAGAAGGGAAGATGGAGAAGAGGAGATGAAGAAGAGAAGTTGGAGAAGAATGGATGGAGAAAATAAGATAAGAATAGAGAAGAGAAGATGGAGATGAAGAAGAGTTAGTAGAGAAATTAGAATGGGAGATAAATATGGAGAAGGGAAGATGAAGATGAAGAAGAGTTAGTGGAGAGATTAGAATGTGAGATAGAGATGGAGAATGGAAGATGAAAATGAAGAAGAGTTAGTGGAGAAATTAGAATGGGAGATAGAGTTAGTGGAAAAATTAGAATGGGAGATAGATGAGTAGATTATAAAAGGAGGAAGAAGTGAGCTTGAGAGAGAATTTTTTGGAGAGAGAAAATTTTAGATGTTTGAGAGGGTTTTGAGAGATTGAAGAAAAATTTGAGAGAGAAAAAAAATACCAAAAGAGAGAGAATTTTGAAGATGATGGGAGTTTAAAGTTAGGGGTTATCATCACAAATTCTTTCATCGATCAACATAAATCAAGAGTTCATCCTCATCAACGAGCAAACAAATTCGAGCTAAGTGTTTTTTTATTTATTCATTTATTTGTGGTTTTAGTCGCAAATTAGCACAAATTGTATGCACTTTCTCCATCTTTTCTTTTCTCCATATTTTATGTCAGGAGAAGGATATCTCTACGTCAACAGCAAAAATCTCGTAGAGATGCAAAAATCAGCCCAGACAAGCTCCTAAGCTGTCCACCGATTTCTCAACTGATCTGTGACTAAAAGTCCCTCTTAATTCAAAAGAAACTCTCTATATTGGGAACATAGAGAGCGAAAATCAATTATAGAAATCCCTCCCAAAAAACGGGAGATAAGTACTATTTCCACTCTTCTGGTTTTAGGTGCAGATTAGCACATATTTTGTATACTGACACTTCACTCTATTTTATGTCAGGAAGCCGCAACTCTATATCAGTGGTCAACCCTATGGAAGCACAAAATCGGCTTGGAGGAGTCCTCAAGCGCGTACAAATTTCAAATTGTTGAATCAATTCGTTGTATTTTATTTTAAAGAATTCATACCCCAGAATGGAGAGGACAAAGTCCATCCGCAACTTAAATACCTGCACCATAAATCCCAAAGGGAAGAGCCAAGCCAATGCTTAGCCTCCCATTGGAGGTTTTTACTTACAGTAGTTAAATACCTGCAACTTAAATACCTGTACCTTAAAATCCCAAAGGGAAGAGTCAAGCCAATGCTTAGCCTCCCATTGGAGGTTTTTACTTACAGTAGTTAAATACCTGCAACTTAAATACCTGTATCTTAAATCCCAAAGGGAAGAGCCAAGCCAATGCTTAGCCTCCCATTGGAGGTTTTTACTTACAGTAGTTAAATACCTGTACCTTAAATCCCAAAGGGAAGAGCCAAGCCAATGCTTAGCCTCCCATTGGAGGTTTTTACTTACAGTAGTTAAATACCTGCAACTTAAATACCTGTACCTTAAATCCCAAAGGGAAGAGCCAAGCCAATGCTTAGCCTCCCATTGGAGGTTTTTTTACTTACAGTAGTTTAAATACTTGCAACTTAAATACCTGTACCTTAAATCCCAAAGGGAAGAGCCAAGCCAATGCTAGGCCTCCCATTGGAGGTGTTTATTCACTGTCATGTACTTCCTATAATTTAATTTTTGAATCATCAAACCTAAAAGATGAGTAGGTCGTAATACTGCACAGAAGTTGTTAACACACTCCCTCTTACGGCTTCAGGGAATCTTTAACACTTAAAAAAATATAACAAATAAAAATATATACCATCCATGCATCCTATTTAAAAAGTGAAAACACAAAAGAGAATACCCTATTAAAGCCTTAGGAATAGACCAAGCCTGAGTTGCCGAATTAGGATATCCATGAAATTAAGGTACCGAAAGGGCATTAGTTTTAATTAACTAGTGTAACCAAGTCTCCGAGCTCATAATCTCTGGTTCGCAGGAATAAATTAGTTCTCCTGCTAATTTATTTAGGTTTCTAATCGACCTACCAAGAACGATTAGTGGCGGCTCCAAATTTCAAAATCATTTAAACAAAAACCAAAGTTGCGATTCAGTAGGGCTTGGGAGGGTCCGCGTTAGGTTAGTCAAATCTAATTAACCTAATAATCCGTTAACCCCTTTAGAAAAGTAAAATTTTTTAGGGGGTCGCGACATGGACCAAAAAGGTGTAAAAGTAATGAAATGTGGTCATTTTTGTTGATTTAGAAAATGGATTTAAAAGAAAAAATATCCTAAATTTGGGAAATACAGTAATTATGAAAATATTTTAATTCTTTTTTATTAAATTCGAGGACTAAATTGAAATTTTATGAATTATATTAAATAATAAAAGTAATTTAAAGATTATTAGACGAATTAAAACTTCAAGAATAACATTTATTTATATTATTTTCTACGAACGTGCCAACGCCTCCACAACTCTTGAACGACGCCGTAGCGACAGTCTGCCACTTCACCACCACCACCAGGGTCCGGAGTTCTCCAGCTCTCTCTCTCCCCTCTCCTTGTCAGTTCCTCTTTACGTTCTCTCGCTCTCTTTCACTGGCCATTTCAACAACTTCAAAGCAATTCCTTCATCAATTGCTCTTTGACTCGTAGGGAGCCCATACAGGGGTCAAAGATGACGGAGGCGATGATAAGGAAGAAGGCGGGCATGGCTAGCGTCAAGGACATGCCCGTCCTTCAAGACGGCCCGCCACCGGGCGGGTTCGCTCCGGTCCGGTATGCCCGCCGCATCCCCAACACCGGTCCCAGCGCCACGGCCATCTTCTTGGCCGCCTTTGGCGCCTTCTCTTGGGGCATGTACCAGGTCGGCCAGGGCAACAAGATCCGCAGGTACTCTATATGATCAATGCAATCCTACGATTAGCCGATTAAATTCGTTTCTCTGGATCGTTTGCTTCTTGTTAGGGTTAGGTATGGTTGGTGATTTGGGGATTTCCTTTTGGGTCTGGGTTTTTGCTTCATCCGCTGAGTTTCTCACATTTTGCCCCCTTCGCCTTATCTGGTCTAAAGCTGTTGGGGATGTGATTTGGTGATGGAGCGATAAATAAGTTTGCAAGATGGGGTATTGTAAGGATTGAACCAAAAGAGGAATGCCAGAGCAAGCTTAGAACGAGCAAGCATTTTCCATTTTATTGTCGTTTTCTTTGTGAATATAATGCGGCAGCTGAGAATTTTTGACATTGCTTGCAATCAGTTGACATTCTCAGCTTGGTCTATCTCGTGGGGAACTTAATTTAGATTTTTAAGTGGAGATAAGTTTATGATGCTACTGCTTTTATGTTTTACGAATAAGCATGGAATGAAGAGAAGTAGATGAAGATTAGTTGCTTGAAACATTTGCAATGCTGCATTGCATTCATTAGATAACACAGAAGTGGAGTCCTCTACTTTACAAATGGGTGGAAGCAAGCAAAAGGGGACTTGATAGATGTCTGAGAAGTTGAGTTGCAAGACATTGGAGTGAACCCTGTGAAAGTGCCAATTTGTTGGTACCAGTCATGGAGTAAAAGAGGTTTAGCGGTTCTTTGATGATTCAAGATGCACACCAATGCAAACTGTCAAAGGCTTCAGAATTTAATGAATTCTTTTTTTAGTTTCTGAAGATAAAAATGTAGAGTGGTAAAAACAGAACCGTGCCATCCTCTTACATGATGCTCATCTCTATGCCCTCTTTCTTAAGAAGCATTGCAAAGGATGTCAAAATCAACATCAATACCAACATCACCTTTATCCCAAATCAGTTGGGGCCGACGGTCGATGAACCCGAAGCAAAAAGCATAAAATATACTAAAATAAAAGCAAAGACATAGATATCCCAAAAGTAAAATAAATAAATAAATATAAGAAAGGATTAAACAGAGTACTTTGGAACATAGGAAATCCCTTCCTCTACAATACGAATAGCTTTTCTTCACTCTGTCCTAAGACAGACCGATATGCTAATCTATTTCTCACTCCATTAAATCTTATTTTACTACTTTCTCTCAAGTAAGTTTCGGTCGACTTCTTTTTTTCTTCATATTATGCTCTCAGTAGCACACTTCAGTTTTTACCAAAGCATCTAGGAGTCTATGAAGAATATGTCTAAACCATCTCAATTTATGTTCTCTCATCTTTTCTGCCATCGGTATTATTCTAATTTTTTGTCGAATATCGTCATTTTTTATCTTATCCAACCTTGTATGACCATACATCCATCTTAACATTCTTATTTCCGCTACCCCCATTTTATGTTCATATTACTTTTGTACTGGCCAACATTCAGCTCCGTATAGCATTGTCGATCTTATTAGTGTTTGATAAAATTTTCCCTTTAGCCTAAGAGAGGGATTTCACGATCGCACAAAAACCCTAATGCACTGCGCCATTTCATCCAACCTGCTCTGGTTCTATGGCTAACATCCTTATCCTCCTCTTTTGCAAAATTGATTCCAAATATCTAAAAGCATCTTTTTTCGATACCTTCTGTCCAAGCATATTTGCGGATTTTTGATCATCTCCTCTTGTCGTGGCGAACTCACACTTCATGTATTCTGTCTTACTCCAACTTAACGTAAATTTTTTGAACTCTAACGTATTTTTCCATAATTCTAATTTAGCACTAACCCCAGCCTTAGTCTCATCAATAACCACAATATCATCTGCGAACATCATACACCACGGCACCTCATCTTGAATATCTTTTGTTAACTCATCCATAATTAGTGCAAAAAGATAAGGGCTCAAGGCTGAACCTTGATGTAAACCAATTGTGATTGGAAAATAACTTGATATGCCATTACAGGCCTTCACATATGTAGTAACACCATCATACATATCCTCCAGATTTTATTTTTTATAAATAGATGAGACTTGTATCATGGGTTAGGTAAAGCAATGTATCAAATTCAAACTCGCGACTCTCTAGATTGCTAAAAGTGCGATGTCTAAAGAATTCTGATTCACATTATCAACTCATCAGTTTATGCATGTGGAATTCTGCCATACGGTTACTGTTATGCTCTGCTTTTGTTGGCTCTGGCATAGATTCACTGAAGTTTGTAATGGTCCTCCCAAGTGGAGTATTTTGACTACTCTAGGTGATTGTGTTGATGGCGAAATGGAAATGATGATTTCACAGCTCTGCTTTGTGAACATGGAAATTTCAGTTAGTTACTACTGAACTGATAAATCTGGAGTTCTGCCAAAAGGAAAAATCTTTGGGTCCATTGTGCTTTTGTCAATGGGAGTTGTACTTTCAATCTTAGCATTTTGCATGCCTTACTTAAGGTTAGTAATAGTCTTCATCAATAAGTCTAATGCAAAGGACTCGTTGGACATTATAGCTCGATGCATGCTTGTAACTTGTCCCAATATCATGTTCTTCTTGGTAGGCTGGCTTGATGCAAATAAATTTTGCTAGGATGTAAAGCATGTTTTTCGTTAGAAAAGAAGTTATGACCTTGTAAGTTTGAAAGAACAATATATGATGGAACTACAGATTTCTCCTCTTGTGAGCAAGGAACAGCATCTACTTCAATTCAAGTCTTGAACGGTGCTGTTCCAAGAGTGCTTGGATCAGGCATTTCTAGCTTTCTTTTCAGCTAGAAGTCTCTTCGTTTATCATCTTTTGCTATAATTCTTAGAATTGCAGTGGATATGCTAGGGTTGCAATAGAGGTGGGTTTATCTTAGCCTCACTAAAGAAAGTTCAACTCAATTTTTGCTGTATATAACTGTTATTATGTAGGCAAACTTCTCAGTAGGTGTATAAATTGTGCTCATCTTATAGAGATTGTGTGCTTCCAATTTTGAATAATGCATTACTTGATTTGGGTTACCATACTGAGGTCTGATCAAACTATGTCTCTTGCTGCCAGTGCTGAATGGAGCACTCATGAGTAGATGCAAAATTGCAGTAACCTCGACCTAAAATAATTTCAGTATCATTTAGTGGGACAAGTTATGTGAAATGGATTTGTTTATACTCCTCTGACAGTCATTGTCTATATTACCAAAAGGAATTAATGAATCGTTGAGGAGAGAATCTGTTCGAAGTTGTCTATGCTGTCTGCTGATATGCAAGAAGAGGGAATTAAGAAGTGTGTAACTTAGTATGTTTTAGAGTTTCAACGAGCCTCATAGCATGTTCTGCTGATCAAAAGCATAATGTTTGGAAGAGCTTTTAAACATTGCAACTTCTTCATGTTACTTTAGTAAGCTTTGTCTTTTTATCTCTGTAAAACTTGCTGTTTCAGCCTGCTTTTCCTTATTGTGGTCTTATGTGAAGAGAAACTGAGGTTCTTTTGAAGAAAGGTTTGTTCCCCCTGATGGACAGTGTTCACTCCTAGACTGTTTAAAGCATCTTTTGATTGCAATTTACTCTGGCATATATTTCTGCAATTTCAAATTGAATGTTTATGTACTTACTGGGTCTCACTTTGGTTACCAAATGATATAGTGATCCATGATGCACACTATGAAATAAACTGCAAATTACTCAAGTACACACTTTACGTGGCAAATTGTTTATGGTTGTAATAATGAGAATGACATAATAGTAATACATATAACATTATCGTCTACGAGGATGGCTTTCGCTGAAGTCTGAGTGCTATGCTTTTGCTCTTGAAATGAGATTGCGAAATGGTCATTACTACTTGAAAAGTCCACTTATAGGAAGTACAAAAATGAACTGCCTTTGGACCTCTGACCAAAAGAAAAAAAAAAAAGACATCTTTGGATCCATTTGGAAAATGTCTTTCATAGATTCAGTTTTTTGAAATCCTCATCTAAGTTTTTGATATCTTGATTGGCTTAAAGAACATAACACTGACAACATGCTTGCATTCTCCAGGGCACTGAAGGAAGAAAAATATGCTGCGCGGAGAGCCATTTTACCTGTGCTGCAAGCCGAAGAAGACGAAAGGTAAAGCAGAAACTTTGAAATGGCCAATTGTCTCATTACTGCTGCATTAGGAACAATAACTGAAAGACGCTGAACTTTGCTTTTTCTGCTTAGATTTGTCAAAGAGTGGAAAAAGTATCTTGAGTATGAGGCTGAAGTTATGAAGGATGTTCCTGGTTGGAAAGTCGGTGAGAGTGTCTACCACTCTGGGCGTTGGGTGCCCCCATCGACTGGTGAGCTCCGCCCTGATGTTTGGTGATCCCGTCACATGTGGCCGCTTGTCAATTGTCATGAAGTCATCTGTTTTCCGCAGAGCAACTTCTCTAGTGATCCACTTAATTTGCTGGCTCACAATGAATAAAATTTGTCTCAATTCCTTGTACTTTAAACCCGACTGGAGTTGATCATCCTGTTACTTCATGATATTATTGTTGAGAAAGTTTACAGGAAACCCTGAAGCACCTTCTTGTTAACGTTTTTCTACTTAGTACTTGGGAGGACCCGGCCGTATTACTGGCTCTGATCTTCTGCTCGTAATGGTGCTGAAACTCTTATCGAGATTGAACTTTCGTATGCAGCATGTTCTGAAGCAGTTCTCTCGGTTCATTTCGTGATTTTGCAGCACATAGATTTCTACTAAGCTATTATTCGCACGGACTACTCTTTCAGTTCATCTTTTGGGGGATCAAAAATCTTAAGTGGAGTCAGGTTAAATGCGAAAGAATCCATAGAATAGGCAAAACCCCTCATAATGCACCAGATGAACCTCGTTGGATGATGATGATGTGCTACCTAGTAAATCGTTTTGGGTCTGTTAAATTTTTCCTGGACTGCACATTCGCTGGTGCTAAATGTAATACACAGACAAAGCATGTACAATTCCCAATGAGACGTAAATAACACTCCGCCCCTTATCACTTATGCACAATTTATGAGTTCTGCATGCAAACCTTTAAATTATAAATTAACTACTCGTCTCCACATATATCTTGTTTGGGAACCCAATTTCAATCATCATTTATCTTTAATCAACACCTCCAAAACTGGTCCATGTCGTCATCCTTCCTCACATCCCTAAAGTGCTCTTCTCGTTCCCGAAGAGCAAGGATTGCAACACCGTGTTTTGTAGCCATTTCGTCAAAATCTCTCATCCAGGTGTCTGAAATGAAAAATTGAATGGAATGCGCAAGAAAACCGTTTATGGCAAATGACTAGTCAGTTGGCAAGCATGATCCTCTGGGTGCATTTTCTTTCTGCCGCTGGGAGGAATATGCTTATGATAAAAACCTTCTCCTTATTACACAAAGCACAAAAACGAGCAGGCCACACCTGGTATATGTAAAAAGCACCCCAGACAGCAGAAAAGAACATGCAGGTGCAGGCTTCCAGACCCTATGGTCGACATATCTACTGAAACTATTAGGAGAAACAAAAGACGGGGATTTGTACAAACTGCACCATTTTAGAGGCGACGTAAGCAGAGGATGTTAGACACCACCCGCAACTGGAAATGGGGGTCCGGTCCCACCAAGTTTATCGGCATCAGGCACACTGGAATAGAAGAAAACACTGTTTGACATTTCCCAACTCCAGTCCTGCTTCCTATAGACGGACATACGGGGCCAGCGATTGATCCTCACGTAATGTTCCCTGATCTTCCCATTGTCAATGAAGCTAGTGACGATGCAATAACAGCATTCATGGCCACCCCATACCGTGTCACCAGGATCTGCAGTTTGGCTGCCGTCAAGATGGAAGTACCGGCGCATTGGAGGGCCAGTGCCTTTCCAATATGGATCTAGATTTAGCCAATACTCAGGTGCAGCCTGGTAAAAGCGAAATATTCTGTCATCACTAGATATCTTGGCATTCTTGATAAACCCCAGATATGAAGCAAGTTCAATCCACAGAGATCCCTCCAGCATCAAGAAGCTCGATATACAAGCCAAGATTATGGGCTTCATGTTGGCAATGGAGTGGAGATTACTCTTGTCCAAAGTTTAGCTGGTTTTAAGAGATGTTCAAGAGCAAAAACTGTCTTATGCCCATCACATCAACGTCAATACACGATTTCAAGCTCTACTTTATATTCTAAGCGAGGTGCACAACTTTGACCTCTTCCATTGATGCACTCATGACAGACATAATGCGGGTTTCTCTAAACACCAATACAGATGTATCATGAATATTGACAACTAGCAAGCCAAAAGTAGAGCTCAGAGCTTAGTTATAGCAGAGCAAAAAGCAACTTCTACGAAAATTACGTTGCAGTTGAAAGGCACATACCTTACTGAAATGGAACTCCCATGCATGATCACAGAGATCATACTTCGTGATACGGGTCTGTCATGAGAACAGAAAAACATGAACAAAAACAATAGGCACAGGCGCGCGTGCGCGCGCAAGAGAGAGAGAGAGAGAGAGAGAGAGAGAGAGAGAGGGAGAGGGAGATACACGTTTGCCATCCAAAACAGATAAGGAATAAGATGCCAACTTTGACAGTCCATGAACTTGGGATATTCTCGGTATGTGTGCTTTGCCAGACCACAATTCCTCGCACTGAAGTAAAAAGCAAATATCAGTAAATTATCAAAAAGAAACCTTCCTCAAAGAAAAACAGCAAGATTAAACCACGACAAAAAACCATGAATGTTACATCTATACATGATGGGCTAACCTCATAGGCAGGACCGTTGTGACAATGACAAATTCCTTTAGTAATCAATCCTTTTCATGTTCTAACTCTAGCTTTTGCAAAATTCAGTATAGTATCATTTCTTCCTTCTAGAGACTAAATTTCTCTATCAACCGAACAAACCAAAATTTTTAGAAAGTAACATTGTAAAAAGTACAACTTTTTGAAAAAGTATTTCAAAGCACAGAATTGCTTTCTATGATATAAGCTTTGAGGGCGGCCACCATTGGATATACCATTAAGAGTACTTTCTATGATTTTGCTCAAGATGTTACAGTACCAACTGTTCATACTTTGACATGTTATGTGAGCACTTTGATCCAGAGGGAGGGAGTACTTGTGGTGAGCCATATCTTCAGTTTCAGTCTCCAGAATAACTGGACACACACAGGGAAATTACAGTTCATGAAGCTAGAGTCACTGCCTTGGGGACTTGAACTGTCAGAATGCGTGAGATCATTAGATAGTCTTTCGCCTTACCATATGAGTCACTGCCTTGTTAAAGATAAACTTTGCCACCTCATGCATGTTTGGAGATTTTTGTCAACTTCCCCAACTTGTGCTTGCTTGGCATTTCTCTCCTTTCCATCTCACCTCCTTGGATAGCCAGTCTATGTACCTCGCCACTCTATGAAAGTCCTTGCACCCAACTCAAAATCTCTGGCTGGATTGTTCCAGCAAATAAAAAAATTTCTTCAGATGGATTGAAGAAAGGACAAGAGAGGTACTTTAGGGAAGAGGTAAAGGCAAAGACAAGAAAAAAGGACAAAAAGTTCTATGAGCTATCACTGCCTAGCTAATTGCAAGAAGCAATCTTAGATCAACATGGTTTTGCAAAAGCGATTAATTGCATTCTTCAATGAAGACTCATTATGCTTGAGGAATGTCTAAGACTGTGAATAGCAAGAGTAAGAACTACAAGACATTGCCGGTGTTCTAAGAATCCTCGACCTTTCTTATTCACAATCTATATAAACTGATCATGAAGTCTCTTGCATATCCAAATAAGACCACTCCTTATCTAGTCCAATTCCAATTTCAAGTATCTCCCAAGCTAAACAAAAACTCTCAACATTCAATCTAGATTCTGTACCACTTTTATCTTTGGATGTCTCGGTCATCCCTCTCATCCAACTTGATAGCTTGACATAGCCAAGGGTAGAGTATCAACCTAAGGAGGTCAGTAGATGGAGATAGCCAACCATGCACAAGCTAAGAAGTGGGCAAAACAAGCCCAAATAAAAAATAAAAATAAAAAGAGAGAGTATATCCAACCTCAATTTGCTACTATTTACAGCATGTCCTTGCAGGAAAAGGCATAAATAAAACAAGCTAACTAAACCTTTTCAAGAAAAGACACTGATTCTTCATTCAAGAAGTGAAAGCTTCGCTATCACATCAAAACAATCAACCGCCCTAAGCTCGGCACCACCAAGGACATCATTGCCAGCAGTACCCTGATCGACATGCAATGCAACTAGGCCATAATAACCACACAAAACAATCAGCCATACATCAATATGCATCATGGAAGTGTCAAATTGCAATCTATATCTGATAAGCATTTATAATACTTCTGCAATCCATTTCATCATAGAGAACCACAAGAAGAAACTTAAAAACTTCTAAAGTTCACTAAGGGTTAAATCAGTAATTTTTTAGACTAGTCAATATATTTTCTTATTCAAATATTGCAATCTACAATAACTACTTAGGAGGCTGTTAAAGAAAATCCTCAACAGATCCCCTCTCAGATTTCCCCATACTTAAGACTGAAATTTCTGTCCAGCATCACTATACCCATGTGTATCAGTAGGCATTAGTCAAGCTCAAAAGGTTCAGTGCCCTGTGTCTCCCCGTAAAATAAATGATCACAGTATTCGTCTTTTCTTTTAACTACCCCTTGAGCACCTAGTGGCGTATGGCCATGGTGCCATGGGATTTGACCCAATACCTCTTGGTACTAAGTCAACAAGAATTGCCACGGGGCCACTAAGGCCTTTGGCTTCCCCTGCTTAGAATTGCTGTCAATTTTGATTTATCCTACATCTTTTGGGCATGTCTCCTTTTCTCTCATCTGAAACCTTTTTTCCCTCTCATGCAGCTTAGATTTTGAAACAGAGAAAAGGGATATCTGAAATACACTCCTTGCCCATGAGGTTGAGTGAATTGAAAAAAATGTGAAGTAGGCAAGGGCAAACAAGCCAACAAAATGCTAATAACATGGCAAAATTGGTCCTTCAATTTTATGAATTTGTGTCTACTACACAAAGGAACACAAAAAATCTATTGAAAATGCAACAATGACATGTTTGATATAATTCAATCATGACATTCATTTTGAAAAATATTCAACTAATGTTTGGGTCAAACAGTAGCTTTGGTGATCCATCTTCCAGGAGAGTTGACCATCACTAACATATGGCCAACCCTGACTACATATTCATTGAGTCCTAGACGAAACAACTCCACAGATGGAAAGAGCTTCCTTGACCATCAGGGTAGAATTTTTCCTAGTGACACTCCCAACTTAATAATAAAAGACATTAAACTTATATGATATTATCCTGCATGATGCACTGCATGGTATTTGACTCCTCATCAGCAAGGGAGCAACCGAAGAAACAGAAAAATAGAGTAGTCCATGTATTCTTTTGGCCAGACTACTCCCTCCTCACTACATGGCAAATATTCGTCCCCACATGTTGTTCTGGCGGTATCAACAAATAAATCTAAAGTTCAGATATAACAAGGATGCAACCCATCTACCAAAAACTCCTCCTATTGTTGCTCAACTTTTAAGTAAAATATCTATGATAGACTGTATTGTTCACTTCCAAAATACACCACAAACCACCAGAGAATCATTTTAAGAAAATCACAAAGATAGAATATGAATCTCGAACTTTTGAGAGAACATTTGCGAAAAAGGTGCAGATACTTTCCTCGAAGTCCAGTGACATCTTTAAAATTCTCATCTTAGGTTCACAGTCAGTTTGTAAAGACTCCAAGGATGCATGCTACATTGAAAAGCACGGTTGCCCTCATAAAAGCAGTAAACTACATCACAGATCATCTCAAATCAAATTCCATAGCACTTACAGCTAGTGGCTGTATATCATCAAATTCGGCACATTTTAGGTTCTTCTCTATGCGTCTCAGCTAATTCACACCATCAAAGACCACCATATGCTCTACAGCCAATGGGTAAAGCATCTGTTATTTCGTTTTAAAGACAAACACTAGCAAGACACTAGTCAAATATAAAAAAGGTGCGAGCTGATCACTCAGTCACTTGTACAGGTAAAAAGCCCAAAATACAACAACAAACTAGGCTCTTCATCAGGTAATGTTTCACGGGAGTAGCGTAATTGGCTAATCGAAAGCAATCACGAATCGAAGAAACCAAACCACTTAAAATGCACGCTTCACACAATCCATACGAGATTGTCATGAACACTTGCAAGACAAGAAACTCATTCTTAAAATCCTCTTGTAGAACACCAAAACCCTCAAAACTTGTCATCAAACCACCGACAGAAATCACAGTGCAAGATCACTATCCCACCTCAGAATTCAGCAGCCCCCAAAGAAGAACCAATCATTACAACAACGAAATATCCCATATCATGCAAAACAGAAAGTGAAGATAAAACGAGAGAAACCGACCTTGAGGCTCCAGAGCCGGTCGCTGGAGGCGACGCTGTGCCACGCGCGAGAGACGAGCATAGATAGTGCCACGCTGCGTGCATCGAGGTTGTTCAGTATCATCACCATGAGGTCCGCACCGAACACCTCCAGAGGATCACGAGACGACGACGGCGGAGGAAGATCCCGATCCTCGCGCTTCCTCGTCCCCCTCCTCCTCCTCTGTCTCTTCCAGTTCAAGGCGCCTTCCTCACCGGGCGGCGGCGAGCCGTCCCGCTCGTCGTCGTCGTCCGGCAACGCGTCGCCGCTCTTCGCGGGCGCCATGCGATCTCTCGTCTGCGCCATTGCGGAGCGAAGCACTGAGCCGCGGAGAGACAGAGAGGCGAGGGAATGTTTGGTGACGAGGTGGGAGACTGGTGCTATGCAGAGGTTTTCTTCTCGGCGTCCACGTGGCCGCTCGACGAATGTCTGACGTGGCTGATTATGATTGGTGAATGCAAGCGGCGGCATGTGGAACCGGACGCAACGGATTATTCCGAGCTTCACAAAAAAAAAAAGCTACAATTTGGTTGTGCTTAAATTTCAATCAAAATACAGCCGGATAAACTAAAATATAACATTTAGGCATGTTTCAATATCCTATCTAAGTTCGTCAAATGAGTAGATCAAATATGAAAATAACATATTAAAACATGAAAACTATAGCACATGAGAAAACAAAAAAAAATTTCTATTTTCGTGATGGCAGCTTGTAGTAAATTTGATGTCAAATAAAAGAATTGTGCAAAATAATCAGGATTTATTTTTTGAAACAGCCAAATATTGTAAATTGTAAGTCAATGTTCACAAATGTACTTGATTTTCCGATATTATCTTGATGGGCCTCCTTAGTCGTGGACTGTGCACCAACAGCCCTTGTCTGAAAAATTGTCCATTGATTGGTACCAGAAACATATCCATTTTCTCTTCTGATAAAAGAAAAGGAAAATAAAAAATTGCCTCCACGTGGCGCGAAATTGCTTCTTTGGGCTCTTGAGAAACCCAAAAAATATGAGTCGGGTTTTGATACCTCTAACCCTATCCACTGGTTCGTGAATTGCAGTTATAAAATTGAACATTTTTCGTATGTTTTGTCAGTGTAAATTAGCCTAAAATGTAGACACAAAGATGATAAAAAAAAATCTCTTATTATTCACTGCCGAAGAAACAAAAAAAAAATGCACATGTGGAGACAACGTCGTACATACCGGTCCTCACTCCATGATTATTTTACGATTTAAATCTTAAACAACAGGAGCCCCTTCCGGCTTTTAAAGTAACAGGTTACTGATTATATCTCTTGTTTTTTTTTTGTCCACTTTGGCGAGAAAATCTTTGGTGAAAAGTATTTACTTAAAAAAAGGTTAATACCATCAAAAACTTTAAACTGATACACTTATGATAAATATTTCATAAATTATTTTTTAATTATGAAAAATCTCAAACTAGTACACCCATGACAAGTTTACTCTAAATTATTTTTTTGGCCATAAAAAAGCCCAAATTGATACACTTGTGATAAATTTACCCCAAAATAATATTTTGACTACTAAAAATCATGAGTTAGTATAATTATGACAAATTTAACCCAAAATTTTATGTTTAGGATAAATTTACCCTATGTTAGTTTTCGTTAAATTGACTTAATACTATGAAAAATCTCAAATTGATGCACATATGACAAACAAAGGGTAAAAATTCTAAATGGGTACACTCATCAACCATCACATGTCATCTAACTTAGCAATTTTATGAAAAAATTTAACGAAAACTAACGAATAGCAAGTTTGTTACAAGTGTACGAGTTTGAGGTAAATTTGTTATAGATATATCAGTTTAGGATTTTTGGTAGTCAAAAAATAGTTTGAAGTAAATTAATCACTAATGTATCAGTTTAGAATTTTTTACGTTAAAAAAATGATTTTAGATAAATTTATTACAAATATATTAGGTTGGAGTTTATCGTGATATTAACCCAAAAAATATTAACAAGCAGGTTTTATGTCTCTTCACGATTCACTCCTAGTTATAACCACGTGGCTTTGGCACATAGAAATTGAGAATAGCGACACATGTAATTATCTAAATCAATTTTTTTTTCAAGGTTAGAAGATGTATCAAGAAATGAGAATATATATATATATATATATATATATATATATATATATATATATATGACGAATTCATAATGTTCTCGTTTGTGAAAAATTGTTCGGTAGTTTGCAACATTTTATCATTAAACACATGCCTCGTCTCAATTAGTGAGATAAAGGTTTATACTACTGTGATTTTCTATGACCGTGAATTATCTTTGGAGTTTATTACTGAATATTTTTTGGTACACTCGTTAAGTAATTAAATAAGCAAACGGTCTGGCGTCATCAACTCAAAGTGTCCATGGATGTTTTGAAATCTGAACGTTTCCTTAGAAATTACGCTGAACAATCATTATTATGAAATGAGGACACTCCTTAAACATAACACCACCTAAACTGTGGACTCATACCGATTGAGCTCAACATGAAATCTATTGGAACATTTAAATATACGTTGTCATCTGGTAGTTTAATCTTTTAAAATAGCTTACAGTAATCCTAACAAAGTCTCACATTCTATCAAAGTAAGAGGTTCCAAGTCTAAACTTTTAGAACAATTGACAGTAATCCCAATAAAAAGCATTTTAGAACTGTTGCCACGCTATGTCAGCGATTTCAGGTTAAAATTGACCGTGTGGACTAAATTAATACAAATACAAAAAGTTTATGATTCAATTGATAAACAAAAGATTTATGATTGACTTGATGCAATTACAATAGATTTATTTTTTTTTAATTCTCCCACCTTATTAGCGAGATCGAGTTCTTTGCAATAAAGACAAAACGCCAAAACAAGTGAGGTTCATAAATGATCAAAGGAAAATGTTGATAGGTGTCAAGGATTTTACCCTCAGTTTGACACAAATATATCAATTTAAGATTTTTTTGTGATATTAATCCAATTTAATGGAAACTAAAGGAGGGTAAATTTGTTAGATATGTACCAATTTGAAGGTTTTCTATGGTCAAAATATTAGGTTTGGGTAAATTTATGATAGGTATACTAGTATAAGCTTTTTGATAATAAAAAAATTGATTCATGATAAATACATCACAAGTATACAAGTTAAAATTTTTCATGATACTAATACTTTATTTTTTTTTTTCAAATAGCCAAATATAATAAATTGATTGGCCTCCTTAGTTGTGCAATTTGCACCAGTAAACCATATATGAAAAATTGTCCATTAGTTTGGGAGAAAATTTCAAATAAAGGCTTAAAGTGCACTCTTTATTTCAAAAAAGAGCTTGATGGAGAGCATTTTTGTCCTTTATATTTTTCCTTTTTTGTTTTTTTTCCTTTTCCCCTCCCCTCCCCGAAACATCATTGTCATCAGGCAAGGGTCGCCCTCATCGACGTCGATCACCTAAGGACCGGGTGACGGTGAGGATTGATTGCTCAGTCTTCCCTTTCCAATAGAATCTTTGTGTTGTGGGTGTTTCTAGTACTTTAGTGGAGTGGGTGATGTATTGAGCATTTCTCGGAAGGGGGTTTCGTTGGGCTTTAATAGTGGAGTGACTATGTGGAGGTTGTTGCTATGGCTATTGTTTTTGTTGGTTATTATCTCAAATTGTGCTACCCTTTTGCACTGTGGCTTCTCTGGGACCTTTAGCTCCAAACATGGGCACTTGATTTCAAGATAAACAAACGTGTTAAGCGAGCTTGAGTTTGCAACTGACAGTAGCGTTGTGGCTACCCCGCTCGACAAACTAGTTTTGTGTTGGGAGTATGCCCTAAAGATAACCATGTAATCGTTATATAGTGGGTATATGTTAAACTTTCGATTTGACATCTAGTTAATTGGCAAGATGTGTTCATTCATCTTGTCCATTACTTAGATGAATGAAGTCCATACAATTAGATGTGATTGAAACCTATTCTTGAGACATCGAGAATATATGTGATAGGTCTTAAGTCAATACACGATCTTTAAATGGTTCTTGATCAATGGTTCAATGAACGGGCATTATTGAACCCCTTGAGATCGGTACATTTCTAGGAACTTTTCTGTTGAGTATTAGATACTTAATAGGAATGACGAGTCACAAGTCATTAGACATTAGATGTTCGAGTTGGAAACGCAAGTGCTCGTCGAGGACGAGTTCACTGAACGTGATACACAATGAGTGATTACAAGCATAGAAAGGTTCACACTGGGTCAATGTCTAATCGCGCAAGCTTTGGTGTGTAAGTGATCCTTAAACTTGAGGTATAATGTCGACTTATGTGTTAGGTGACTATGGTTCATAAGTGCATATATTAATAGGCTGTTGATTTGCCTCTATACTTAATGGTCATGGTTATTCGCATATGAAGTCACATGTGTGCGCAATAGTGGGATCTATCTCCTTGCTACGTGAAGCGAGATTATTGTCCTATGCAATCTACTCGTGACGATATATTGGAAAATCCTCAGCTGGGGTAAGGCGAGATTGTCTCGTGCATGCATGTCAGATAAATTGAGGCATATGATCGAATTTGTAAGCTTAACAATTCCATAGCCTTTATTTGATTGGGACAAGGTTAAGACAGAACGATTGAATTACACTGTAAGCCAAAACGGACAAGTTCATTCATGTTCTCATAACATTCACACTATTTGGGTAGCCATGATATATTGCTAAACGTCACTCATCGCTTGTGAGATCCAAAAACTAATTGGGACAATCAATTCCCTTGGAAATACTAATTTGATAGTGTAAGTCTCACTGCTAGCTCAGTGGTGAACCTAGGGTGTTACATACCATAACCAATGCGTGACGACATTAAATATGGAAGACGATATTGCAAAGGGGTTTGTAATTGACTATTGAGATAGTTAGATAGAAATTAGTTCAAATTGGATTTGATTCTAATTTCTAATCACGAACAGATAAAACGCTGATGCAAGCGTTGATGCATGCGCTGCGCAAGTATGATATCATATGGATGACTACATGATGTAAGCACTATGCAAGCGTTGATGCAAGCGCTATGCAATCATATGGATGACTACATGATGCAAGCGTTGTGCAAGCATTGCATAAGCATGATGTCGTATAGAAGACTATATGATGCAAGCACTGCATAAGCACGATGTCATCATGATGTGACATCTGTATGGATCACGAGATGATAAGATTTCTTATCCTCTAGAAAAGTCTAAGGATAAGATTTCTTATTAAAAAATTCTAAAGGATAATATTTCTTATCCTCTAGAAAGTTTGAGGATAAGATTTCTTATCTAAAAATTCTAACGGATAAGATTTGTTATCCAATAAAATCGCACGAAAAACGAGAGAACCCTAACCCATATAAATAAAGGTTGGGGGTAATTGTTGAGAGAGTTTAGAAACTCCAAAAGTTCACCCATCCTCGTGTGAGTTTCGTGTCGTTCTCGTGACTAAACCTAGAAAGTTTTGGACTCCCGTCTTGCCGAGAATGACCATAGGGCCGTGAGGTTGTTCGTGATTACGAAATCGAGCTTCATTCATTATTTCTCAAGGGTCGGCAACATGATCGAGGAACGGACGGCCGCGAGCTTCGTCTTCCGTCACCGCACGATCGGTGGTGTGATTGAACTAGAAATTCGGCACTTGAGGAACTTCAAAAACATGAGAACAAGTCCGTCCAAGCGTTGTTTTTGAGGTAAGCCTGAAATCCCCTTTATGGGTGGTTTAGATTTTCGATTACAAGGCAGGAAATACCCTAAGATGATCTAGGCACACGGGTGCGTGTGCTTCCTCTGCTTTCCATTTATGTTTTGATTGTCTTTGCTCATGCGCCGCTAGGATAAATTCTCAACAAGTTTTTGTTTTGAATCACCCTAACCTTTTGCACTACGGCTTCTTTGGGAACTTACACTCCGAACATGGGCGCTTGAGTTCGAGATTGACAACTATGTCGAGCGCTTTGTCAGGCGACCCTCGCCCCACGTTGGCGATGGTCTCCAGAGGAAAGAGGAAAAAAGAAAAGAAAATAAAAATCAGAATAATAAATAGAAAAAGGGAAAATAAATTAAAAAAGTGAATGACGAGAATGCCCTTCGTTAGGTATTTCTTTGAAATAATGAGGGCGTTTTAGATTCTTATTTGAAATAAAGTTAATTTCAGATTTTTATTTGAGAAAATAAATGCATTTCAAGTCCTTATTTGAAATTTTTTCTTAGTTCATGCTAGAAACAAACCCATTTCTATTTAGCCAAAAGAAAAGAAAAAAAAAATAGCTCCACGTGGCGTGAAATTGCTTCCTTCTCAGTCGGGGTACGCAAGCAAAGCTCAAGTCTTGGGCCAAACATAGGTTGACTTTTGGCTCTTTATGACACCTGTTACGAACAAACATAGATTGACTTTTGGCTCTTCACAACACCCGTTACGATCCAATCTGATTTAAATTTTAAATTTTAAACTCACTTTCACTCAACCACCTTTTAATGTTTAAATAACCCATATATAACTCAACACCTAAAAGGGTTTTAACATCTCTAATCTTATCCACTAGTTGGTCAACTGCAGTTATAGAATTGAATATTTTCCCAAGTTATTATATTTATTATTTGATAAAAATTGCATATAAATATAAATGAACCTAAAATGCACACATAAATATGATAGAAATTTCTCACAATTCACTGCTAAATAAAGAATGTACAAATGAAGACAATATGCCAATAACTAATACATGATTATTGTACAATCTAAACCTTAAACAGGTTAGGAGCTCCTTCCAAACTTCCGAAATCACAGTTTTTGATAATATCTCTTTTTTGTTCACTTTGGCAAGAAAATCTTTAGTGAAAAGCTTTTACTTGAAAAAAAGTGAGAACAAGCAGGTTTTTAGGATCTGTTTGTTTTGCGAAAAATGAATAATATGAAATCATTTTCGTAGATCGCTCATAAAAATGAATGAAAAAAATGATATTCACAGTCTATGAAAACATTTAGACATAGATTATTCCCGTGAAGGAATACATGACCCCAAATTGGATTTTTCAAATTTGCAATGGCCAACATGAAAAGGGATTTAAAAGAAAAATATTAAATATTTTTATGTATTTTTGTGGCCTCAAATGTTATTTTTCCCAAATTCTTAAGTATTTTTTGCATTTTTAAAAAAATATTAAAAAATATTTAAAATATGAAAAATTATTTTTTGTTTAAAGATGGTTCCCTAGGCTTGGCTAAGGCTTCAAAGTTGATTTTTTGTTTCCATTTTCTCATTTTTTGAATTTTTTTTTATGAATTTTCGAAAATAAAAATACTGAAAAATGCTGAAAATATGAAAAATCATTTTTTGGGTCAAAATTGGTTCCCTAAGCTTGGCCAAAGTCCTCAAAGTTGATTTTTTAATTTTATGAATTTTTATAAATTTTTTTATTGTTTTAAAGAGAAAATATGATTAAAAATCATGTGTCAACAATGAGGATGAGACAGGAAATGTTAATGAGGCTCTATCTTAATCTAATAAGGAAAAGTAGATGAAAGTAATGGAAGAAAAAATGGAATCAATGAAATCAAACTAAGTTTGGGACCTAGTCAATATTCCAAAAAGACGTAGAGCTATTGGGAACAAATGGGTTTTCAAAATAAAGCGTAAAGATGATGGCTCAATTGAGAGATATAATGCTCGTATTGTAGCGAAAGGGTATAATCAACAAGAAAAAATCGACTATGAACTTTTTTTCCTATAGTAAGATTTGCCTCAATTCGCCTTATTCTAGTAATAGTGGCCAGCTTGGATCTTGAATTACATCAAATGGATGTAAAGATTGCTTTTCTTAATGGGTAATTAGAAGAAGAAATTTACATGGAACAACTCGTTGGTCTTGTCACTAAGGTCCTGAACATAAAATATGTTAATTTTTGAGATCGATATATGGTCTCAAGCGATCTTCAAGGTAATGGTATATATGCTTTCATAATGCCGTAATGACATATGATTTGGAGATGACTACTGAAGATAATTGCGTATATATAAAAAGATCCAAAGGTCATTTTGTTATTTTATCATTATACGTTAATAATATACTGATTGTCGAAAACAATATGGAGTTTGCCAAGACAATCAAAAGTTGGCTATCTTCTAATTTTGAAATGAAAGACATGGGTGAAACTATGTACATCATTGAAGTTAAGATTTCAAGAGATCGTTCGGAAAGGTTATTATCTCTTTCGCAAGAGACTTACATAAATAGAGAGTCTTTGAATGATTTCATATGCAAGACAATAAACTCATTGATATTCTTATTGTAAAAGGTGAATGTTTGAACTGTAAAATGTGTCCTAAGACTCCACAAGAGCAAGAAAATTAGTTTATAATAAATTCATCACAAATATACCAATTAAAATTTTTCATGATACATTTTTTTCCAAAAAGCCAAATATAATAAATTGATTGGCCTCCTTAGTCGTGCACTTTGCACTAGTAAACCATATCTGAAAATTTGTTCATTAGTTGGAGAGAAAATTTCAAATAAAGACTTGAAATGCACTCATTATTTCAAAAAAGAGCTTGATTGAGAGGATTTTTGCCCTTTATATTTTTCCTTTTTTTTCTTTTAGTTTTCTTTTTCCTTTTTCTTTTCTCCTCCCCTCCCCGAAACATCATTGTCATTGGGGCGAGGGTCGCTCTTGCCGACGTCGATCACCTGGGTCGGCCTCGGGCAAGGGCGATGAAACATCGTGTAGCCTTCCCTTTCCAACAGAATCTTTGTGAGGTGGGTGTTTATAGTGTTGGAAATATGGTGTGGGTTTGATGGGTGAATGAGAAATTATTTCTCAAAGAACATCCTTGAGTTGGATGATTTTGTAACGATGCTTCATTACGAGCTCAGAAGCAGAGTATGTTTCGGATGAGTTCAGAAGCAACGTTCAGAAGCTGCTCGCGCAGGGTTCAGAACCAGCGTTCAGAAGCTGCTCGCGCAGGGTTTAGAAGCAGCTCTCGACGCTCAGATGCTGACCATTTGTATGTCATTACGACAGTGACAAATGTCAGAGTTAATCATCCATTATGACTCAAACGGCAAATTTAATTGTCGGTTATGCTACAACATTTACAAACGGCAGATTTAATCAACCGTTATAAACTGTTACGCCATATTATTCTGAAGGAATCCCTCTACTCATCTTATAAATAGCTGGTTTTCTCGTTCTTGTAAGAGGGCATTCGAATTCTGAATCAGTTTAAAGGATTTAGCTCTCCTCTGTCTTCGCTAAGCTTTCAACTCGTTCCTTGCATTGTTTTGATAGTGTTCAAACACAAGTTCTTCAAGTTCGTCGAAAACTCCGAGGTGTTGTGCTCACTTCTTAGTTGTCAACCGTTGTATCCTGGGAAACAGACGCTCACGAAACCTCAAGCACAGAGTTGAGGGAGCGAATCTGTTTTAAGGAAACTGTGTTCAACACAGGCCTCGGTTTATACTTGTGTCGATCTCACTTTTCTTATGTCGAAAAGCTATTTGCAAGTGAATCTGAAAGTTTTCACCAAACCTCTTTAAATAGTAAGTGTTTCCAGGAATTCAGATTCAGACACGTTCTGCTTCTGAATGACCTTTTTGAGCTGATCAGATTCAGACTCAGGCTCAACAGGTTTTCCCAACATTCATTCTGAACTAGTGAATCTGAATCGTTTTGGAGATTGATTCTAAACAGGCTCCCGTACCAACAACCTTAAAACAGATTCGTCTACTTCTGAACTCTGTTTAATAGTTCCGAAGCAGATACGTTTGAGGTCTGAACTCTTTCTGATACTTCAGAAGCAGAAATTTTGCTGTCGAAATAGAGTCTCCTTGTTTCAAAATGGCTGCTGAGAAAGAAGTTGTTCAACTTGGTTCTGAAAACTTTGGCCAATCTTCTGCTTCTGTTCCTGCTCCTGTTTCTGTTCACCAAGGCGAAAGGCCTGAAAAGTTCAACGGATCGAACTTTAAAAGGTGGCAACAGAAAATGTTGTTTTATTTAACAACGTTGAATCTTGCGAGATTCTTGACTGAGGAAGCTCCTCAGATATCCGATGGTGAAACGGATAAACAAGCCTTCAATGCGCTTGAAGCTTGGAAGCATTCTGACTTCCTCTGTAGGAACTATGTCATGAATGGCTTGCATGACTCTCTGTATAATGTCTATTGTACAATCAATACGGCAAAAGAGTTGTGGGCATCTTTAGACCGGAAATATAAAACAGAGGATGCCGGAGCAAAGAAATTTGTTGTCGGTCGATTCCTTGATTATAAGATGGTGGATTCCAAGACTGTGATCAGTCAAGTGCAAGAAATCCAAGTGATTTTGCATGAGATTCAATCTGAAGGGATGAATCTGAGTGAATCCTTCCAGGTGGCTGCCATTATTGAGAAGCTACCTCCTGGGTGGAAGGATTTCAAGAATTACCTTAAGCACAAGCGAAAGGAAATGAACCTGGAGGAGTTGATTGTCAGACTTCGCATCGAAGAAGACAACAGAAGCTCTGATCGCACAAGGTTCAATCCCACCGTAGCTAAGGCAAACGTTATGGAGCATAAGCAAGCCCACAAGAACAAGAAGGCCATCAAGCCGAAGCTGGGACCGAAAGGAGGAGTCTCCAAAACAAAGTTCCAAGGGAAATGCTTCAACTGTGGCAAGATGGGCCATAAATCCGTGGAATGCAGATGATGATGTCGCTCATGACTTCTCAGACATAAATCTCTCTGCGATGGTGTCTGAGGTGAACCTGGTCGGGTCCAATCCAAAGGAATGGTGGATTGACACTGGTGCCACCAGGCACGTATGCTCAAACAAAGACCTGTTCACAACTTTCGAACCAATCGATGGGGAGAAAGTCTTCATGGGAAACTCGGCCACGTCTGCAGTTGAAGGCCAAGGGAAGGTGCTTCTGAAGATGACCTCTGGGAAGGAGCTGACTCTGAACAATGTTCTATATGTGCCAGAAATCCGAAAGAACCTGGTCTCCAAGTCTCTATTGAACAAGCACGGATTTCGTATGGTGTTCGAGTCAGACAAAGTTACTTTGTCAAAATCTGGAATGTATGTGGGAAGGGGGTATGTATCGGATGGGCTTTTTAAGCTCAATGTGTTGACAATTATCAATAAAGATAATAAGTCTTCAGTTTATATGCGTGAGTCTTCCAACTTATGGCATGGCAGACTTGGACACGTTAATTATGATACATTGCGTAGATTAATTAACTTGGAGCACATTCCCTCATTCCAAATTGATTGTAAACACAAATGTGAAATCTGTGTTGAGGCAAAGTTAACGAGATCATCGTTTCAAACAGTTGAAAGGAACACCGAACCTCTTGAGCTAATTCATAGTGATGTTTGTGATTTGAAATTCATACAAACAAGAGGTGGTAATAAATATTTTATTACCTTTATCAATGATAGCACTAAATACTGCTATGTGTATTTGCTTAAGAGCAAAAGTGAAGCCTTAGAGAAATTTGTTCTCTATAAGAATGAAGTTGAGAATCAACTCAACAAGAAAATCAAAAGATTGAGAAGCGATAGAGGTGGTGAGTACGAAGAATCGATTAGTGAATTCTGTGTGCAACACGGAATTATACATGAAGCAACTGCACCCTATTCGCCTCAATCAAATGGTGTGGCTGAACGTAAAAATCGCACATTGAAAGAAATGATGAATACGATGTTACTAAGTTCAGGTTTACCCCAAAATATGTGGAGTGAAGCTATTTTGTCAAGCAATTACCTTTTAAATAAGGTACCTCGGAAAAAGGAGGATAAAACCCCTTATGAGTTATGGAAAGGTAGGAGACCATCCTATAAATACTTATGAGTGTGGGGGTGTCTTGCAAAAGTAGCTGGTCCAACACCAAAGAAAACAAAGATAGGTCCTAAAACGGTGGACTGTATCTTTATAGGCTATGCACATAACAGTAATGCATATCGGTTTCTTGTACATGAATCGAAAATTTCAGATATACACAAGAATACGATCATGGAATCTAGGAATGCATCATTCTTTGAAGGTGTATTTCCTTGCAAATCCAATGATGGATCTAGTTCGTCCAAGCGAACGATTGACACTATGAATGAAGGAAGTCATGATTCTGATTACGACAGAATTCAGATGCAGAGCGAGTCTGCTTCTGATCATGACAGTATTCAGAAGCAGAGCGAGTCTGCTTCTGATCTACTCCAAAGAAGAGCTCAGAAGCAAGGCGATCCTGCTTCTGAACAGCTCAGACGGAGCAAAAGAGCAAGAGTGGAGAAATCATTTGGAGATGATTTTCTAACTTATTTGTTAGAAAAGGAACTACTAAACTATTCATAAGCAGTAAATTCTTCTGAGGGACTTCTATGGAAAGAAGCAATTAAAAGTGAAGTTGATTCTATATTGCAGAATCATACTTGGGAGTTAGTGGATCCTCCTCTCGAATGCAAACCTTTAGGATCAAAATGGATCTTTAAAAGGAAAATGAATGCAGATGGTTCTGTTGATAAGTATAAAGCCAGACTTGTAATCAAAGGATACAAGCAACAAGAAGGCTTAGATTACTTTGATACTTATTCTCCTGTGACGAGAATAACTTCCATTAGGATGATACTTGCAATTGCAGCATTGCAAAATCTAGAAGTACATCAAATGGATGTAAAAACAGCTTTCCTAAATGGTGATTTAGATGAAAAAATCTACATGGAACAACCCGAGGGTTTTATAGTTCCAGGAAAAGAAAGGAAAGTCTATAAATTCGTTAAATCATTGTATGGTTTAAAACAAGCGCCAAAACAGTGGCATGAAAAGTTTGATAATGCAATGGTTACCAATGGATTTAAAATCAGTGAATGTGATAAATGTGTCTACATTAAAGGAAAAGAAAATGGCTATGTCATTTTGTGTCTTTATGTAGATGACATACTCATCGTCGGTAGTGATGATGAAATGATCAAATCCACTAAGAATATGTTGAATTCGAGATTTGACATGAAAGATATGGGACTTGCTGATGTGATTTTAGGAATTAAAATCACAAGAACGTCAGAAGGTCTTATCTTAAACCAGTCACACTATGTGGACAAAATTCTTGGAAAGTTCAATGTGGATGATTCTGGTATTGCGAGAACACCACTCGACAATAGTTTTCATCTATCCAAGAATAGAGGAGAGAGTATTTCTCAAGTAGAATACTCTAGAGTTATTGGAAGTCTGATGTACCTAATGAGTTGTACTAGACCAGACATTGCGTACTCAGTTAGTAAACTGTGGTAGATATACGAGCAATCCGAGTGCTGATCATTGGAAAGCAATTGTAAGAGTACTTAGGTACCTACGATATACTCGGAATCATGGTCTGCACTATACCAGATACCCAGCTGTTTTAGAAGGATATTGTGATGCGAACTGGATATCTGATATGAAAGACTCAAAGTCTACTAGTGGATATGTATTTACACTAGCAGGTGCAGCCGTATCATGGAAATCCTGTAAGCAAACGGTTATAGCCAGTTCCACAATGGAATCTGAATTCATTGCTTTGGATAAATGTGGAGAAGAGGCTGAATGGCTACGTCACTTACTAGAGGATATTCTAAAATGGCAAAAACCTGTGCCACCAATTTGCATATACTGTGATAGTCAATCTGCAATTGGAAGAGCACAGAGTAAAATGTACAATGGTAAGTCTAGACATATACGTCGTAGACATAATACCATTAGACAATAGCTCTCAACTGAAATTATCTCTATTGACTATGTAATGTCAAATGATAATATTGCGGATCCGCTAACCAAAGGGTTAAACAGAGAGTTAGTTGAGAAATTGGCAAGAGGAATGGGACTGAAGCCCATGAAAGAATGAGTTGATATAAAGGAAACCCAACCTAGTTGACTGGAGATCCCAAGATCTAGGTTCAAAGGGACAACCTAATTATATTGACTTAGTGATATCACTGTGGGAGTTTATCTTTAAAACCATTCCTCAGAAATAACAGTGATAGTATAAGGAAAAGGATAGCAGTTTGCTTTAATGATTATTAAGTTGAGTAATCAAATTACTCAAAATTAAGTAATCACCTATGTGAGAGAGAAGTGGGGCCGCTTCAAAGGAGAATTTGGGGCTAAATTCTTTAGAAACTCTCGCAGAACCAGGTTGGTGTTCATGGCCAAAACGAACACAACCATGAGAACTGAAGAAACGTTTGATGATTCCTGTGTGGAGTATATGGTTCATTTACATAAGAAAGCAGGACAGTTCAAGGACATCATGTCTACTGGACAGCTAGTAAAGTAAATATACTTTCACAAGGAAAGGTTCAAAGGGTAACACCTACCTATCCTATGCAGGTTTCATTTGTCGAACATTATCATCGAGTCAAAACAAAACAATTTTCATTCATGTGGGGGATTGTTGGAAATATGGTGTGGGTTTGATGGGTGAATGAGAAATTATTTCTCAAAGAACATCCTTGAGTTGGATGATTTTGTAACGATGCTTCATTGCGAGCTCAGAAGCAGAGTATGTTTCGGATGAGCTCAGAAGCAGCGTTCAGAAGCTGCTCGCGCAGGGTTCAGAAGTAGCGTTCAGAAGCTGCTCGCGCAGGGTTTAGAAGCAGCTCTCGACGCTCAGATGCTGACCATTTGTATGTCATTACGACAGTGACAAATGTCAGAGTTAATCATCCATTATGACTCAAACGGCAAATTTAATTGTCGGTTATGCTACAACAGTTACAAACGGCAGATTTAATCAATCGTTATAAACTGTTACGCCATATTATTCTGAAGGAATCCCTCTACTCATCTTATAAATAGCTGGTTTTCTCGTTCTTGTAAGCGGGCATTCGAATTCTGAATCAGTTTAAAGGATTTAGCTCTCCTCTGTCTTCGCTAAGCTTTCAACTCGTTCCTTGCATTGTTTTGATAGTGTTCAAACACAAGTTCTTCAAGTTCGCCGAAAACTCCGAGGTGTTGTGCTCACTTCTTAGTTGTCAACTGTTGTATCCTGGGAAACAGACGCTCACGAAACCTCAAGCACAGAGTTGAGGGAGCGAATCTGTTTTAAGGAAACTGTGTTCAACACAGGCCTCGGTTTATATTTGTGTCGATCCCACTTTTCTTATGTCGAAAAGCTATTTGCAAGTGAATCTGAAAGTTTTCACCAAACCTTTTTAAATAGTAAGTGTTTTCAGGAATTCAGATTTAGACACGTTCTGCTTCTGAATGACCTTTTTGAGCTGATCAGATTCAGACTCAGGCTCAACAGGTTTTCCCAACATTCATTCTGAACTAGTGAATCTGAATCGTTTTGGAGATTGATTCTAAACAGGCTCCCGTACCAACATATAGTACTTTAGTGGAGTGGGCTATGTACGTGAGCGTCTCTCGGAAGGGGTTTCACTGGGCTTTAATAGTGGAGTGACTATGTGGAGGTCACTGGTTTGGTTGTGGTCGTGGCTGTTGTTCTTGCCGGTTTCTGTCTTGAATTGCTCTACCCTTCTGCAATGTGGCTACTCTGGGAGCTTTAGCTCCGAACATGGGCGCTTGATTTCAAGATAAACAAATGCATTAGGTGAGCTTGAGTTTGCAATCAACAACCGCATCGAGTGACCCTGCCCGACGAACTGGTTTTTGTCTTGAATCACACTAACCTTCTGCATTGTAGCTTCTTTGGAAGCTTAAGCCCTGAACATGGGCACTTGAGTTCAAGATTGACAACCATGTCGAGTGCTATGTCGGGCAACCCCCGTCCCCACATCGGGGATGGCCTCAGAAGGAAAGAGGGAAAAAGAAAAGAAAATAAATTAAAAAAAGAAAATAAATTAAAAAGTAAATAATGAGAATGCCTTTCATTAGACCTTTTTTTTTAAAATAATAGGGGTACTTTGGACTCTTATTTGAAACAAAATTAATTTCAGGTCTTTATTTGAGAAAATAAATGCATTTCAAATCCTTATTTAAAAATTTTCCTTAGCTCATACCAGAAACAGACCCATTTCTATTTAGCGAAAACAAAGTAAAAAAGAAAAATAAAAAATGGCTCCATGTGTCGTGAAATTGGTTCCTTCTCAACCGGGGTACACAAATGAAGCCCGAGCCTTGGGCCTTCTTGGTTATGGACAAACATAGGTTGACTTTTGGTGCTTCACAAAACCCATTACGATCCAATCTGATTTAAATTTTAAATTTTAAATTTTAAACTCACCTTCACTCAACCACCTTTTAATGTTTAAATAACCCATATATAACTCAACACCTAAAAGGGTTTTAACATCTCTAATCTTATCCACTGGTTGGTCAACTGTAGTTATAGAGTTGAATATTTTCCCATGTTATTATATCTATTATTTGATAAAAATTGCATATCAACGTAAATGAAACTAAAATACACACATAAATATGATAAAAATTTTTTTAAGAACAATTATTTGAGTGCCAACTTTGATATGCATTAATGAAAATCTGACATGGCATTTTTTTATTGATATTTAAAATTGATGCGGCTCACCATGTCCAGTCAGCAATTAAAAAAAGGCTAAGAATTGAAATTTTTTTAAAACATAAAAAATAAAAATTTAATTAGTTTAAAAACTCAAAAAAATATAAAATTTTTAAAAAGGCTAATAATTGAAAAAAGTATTAAAATAAAAGTATTTTTATTTTAAATAAATTGAAAAATTAGATTAAAATTATAAAAAATATAAAATTTGAAGAAATAAAAGAAAATAAAAAAATATATTTAAATAAATTGAAAAATAGGCACAAGCATTTTTAAAAAGTAAAACATTCAAGAAAAGGCCAAAAATTTTAAAATTAAAAATTAAAGTACTAATTTTTTACTTAAAATAAATTGAAAATAATCTTAGAAAATTAACCTAAAAAATATAAATATTAAAGCAGCAACAACAACAATAATCTTGGATGGATAAGCGGGCATTAAGGGCTTTTGCTGCTTGGTTCTGCATCTTCTTTTTCATTAATTTTTATCTTTTGTTTTAATTTTAAGCTAATTTTCAATTTGTTTTAAACATAAATTGTATTTAAAAATTAATTTTAAATTATTAAATATATTTCTTTAATTTTAGCTAGTTTTTTTCATTAGCCTTTTTTGTTAGATGTTTAAGCTAAAATTTTATTAAATTACATTGTATTTTAATTTTTTTAAATCTAATTATATATTTTTCAAAATTTAGCCAATTTTTTAATTTTATATTTTGTTAATTTTTAGGCTAATTTTTCAATATATATTAAATATAATTTTTTTAATTTTTTATTAATATTTCCTTTTCTGATGTAATTTTATTTTTTAAATTTTTTAAATTTTATCAATTTTGTTTAACGTTTTTTGTTAATTTTTTGAATAAAATTTGTATTATTTTTAAATTATTAATCTTTATTTTTAAATCTAATATTATTTTTAAATAATACCACTTAGTATTAAAATTTTAATTCAAAATACCACGTATTAATTTTTGTTGAATTTTCTCGTTGGAGGCACTAAATTGATTGTTTTATCTCCGATTTGATATTTAAGTGATATGGTAGAGACTTTTAGTACAAAACTAAGTGCTGTATATAACTTTTGGCACCAATGCTAATCTTCCCCCCTCCCCTTAAAATGATACATTCTTTGAGAAAGACTAAAGTACAATACAAGTGTTAAAACTTATACACGCAACTCACTTTAATATCAAAACTTTCAAAATGATTACTTTAGTATAACTTTTTTTTAAAAAAGCTCACTTCAGTGCCAGCTTTGATTTGAGTTGATGTGACTCAAAATCTGGTGTGGCTTTTCTTTATTATTAATATTTGAGCTGATTGTCGAGGTTAGTAATTTTTTTTAAAAATTTGGCACTTAAGTGATCGTTTTAAAAATTTTGATACTGAAGTGATCTTTTAAAAAAAAATTGATACTTAAGTGATCGTTTTGAATGTTTTCGCACTAAACTGAGCACTGTGCATAAATTTGAGCACTTATAGTGTACTTAAACCCTATGAGAAACAAACAAAGCTTAAGTCTTTTAATATTTCATTGTTATTATAAACCCGTAGCTTTGGCACGTGAAAATGAGAATAGGAACATATGCAATTATCTAAACAGTCTTTTTTTCTCCTTGAGATTAGAAGATGTATCAATAAATGAGATTATACATGTCATAAATGCATAATGTTCTCGTTTCTGCCAAAAAAAATTGTTCGATAGTTTGCAATATTTTGTCATTAAAACATACTTCGTCTCTATTAGCGAGATAAGGGTTTATACTGTAGCCATTTTCTATGAACGTGAATTGTCTTTGGAGTCTATTACTGAATATTTTTCTGAGACACTTGTTAAGTAATTAATAAGCAAATGATTTGAGATCATCATCTCAGTATCGATCAATGTTTCCAAATATGATATTTCCTCAAAAAGTACACTGAACAAGCATTTTGAGGACATTGAAACATGAAACCATCTAAACTGTTAAACAGTCATACTGATGGAGCTCAACATGAAATTTGTTAGAATACATAAATATTATTCATTTAACAGTTTAATCTTTTAGAACAGCCGGTAGTAATTTCGACAAAATTGCATATAATATCAAATTAGGAGGTCATGAGTTTAAACTTTTAGAATATTTAGTAATAGTTCCAATAACAAGCATTTCAGAATGGTCAGCGAACACTACAGATTGTTGGCATAAATATAAAAGATTTAGGATTCAATTGATAAAAAATATATATGATTGAATTGATACAATCATAATAAATTTAGATTTTTTTTGGGTAGTTCTCCCATCTTATTAGCGAGATGGGATTCTCTGTGATAACGACAAAACCCCGACAAAACAAGTAAGGTTCATCAATAATCAAAGGATTCGACCAAAAAAAAAAATTAAATAATCAAAGGAAAACGTTGACCATCATCTACCGGTCAACAAAACCCCGACAAAAAAACGTTGACCATCATCTCCCACTGACAACGACAGAACAGGTTAGGTTCATCAATGGTCAAAGGATTCGACCTAAAAAAAAAAGAATAATCAATGGTCAAAGGAAAACGTTGACTATCATCTCCCACCAACCTACTTCTACAAGATTTTCATATTTGAGAGAGGAAAAATTGTTGGCATCTCCCGAAAGGACTTTGCTAAGCCAAACTGTGAGTTGAATTCAACCTTCTGAGTGAGTTTGACCGAAGAGCCAAAACGTAATGACCAAGCAGTGCGACTTGACTAAACACACTTTAAATTAAGCTCACATAAAGCATGATCACACAAAGCCATATCATCACACTCCTGAGAGACATGGATGGATTGAAGTTGCATGGAGCTTGGGCAAGTCCATTCAGCACCAGGGTCATATGGGCATTGAAGCTCAAGGGCATACCGTTTGATTACGTGGAGGAAGACCTCTCCAACAAAAGCTCCTTGCTTTTGCAGTATAACCCGGTGCACAAGACGATTCCTGTGCTCGTCCATGGCGTGCGGCCCGTTTGCGAGTCCATGGTCATTGTTGAGTACCTCGAGGAGACATGGCCGCGGTACCCACTGCTGCCCATGGATCCTCACGAGCGAGCTGTGGCACGTTTCTGGGTCAAATTCATCGAGGATAAGGTCGGCTAATCTGATGTTCTCTACTTCGGTAATTTGTCGTTGGAAAAACGTCAACCGTTCAGTTCATGGGTTCTACTTGCTTTTCACATCCAACCCGAAATTGCCATGAGACAAACATAAGGCAGACTTCTGTTGCGTCTAATTGATGTTTCGAATGCATGTGATGCAGGGTCCTAATGTTTGGATTGTGTATCGGAGCGTCGGTGAAGAGCAAGAGAAGGCCATGAGAGAGAGCTTCGAGATGCTGTCGATCCTCGAGGAACGCGGTCCAAACAAGGGGAAGAAATTCTTTGGAGGAGACGACATCAACATCGTGGATATTGCATTTGGTGGGGTGGCACATTGGATGGGAGTCGTTGAAAAGGTATCGGGAGAAAAGATGTTCGATGCCGAGAAGTTCCCTCGCTTGCATGCTTGGATGGCGAACTTCGAGAGCTCGCCTGTGATCGCCGAGAACTTGCCTGATCGAGGGAAGTTGTGCGAGGTTTTCGCCCGCCTAAGAGAGAAGGTCTTGACTTCTACACGCAAATAACATGTGGACATTGCATCCTTTTTCGGGAGCCTCGATGATCGATTTTATGATCTGGAATTCTCTATTTCAAGAACTGATCACATTTGGATTTTTGCTGCTGTCCCTTTGGAAATAATAAGAACTCAAGTAAGAGTGAAGCAGGTACTTCGGTCTGAAGTTTGAAGTTGAAGCTTACTTATTAAAATATGCAATAAAGTGAAATGTAGTTTTTTGGCATTCGAATCTTGTCCACCGAGGCATGTATTGTCTCAATTTGATAGTCCTAACTCTAAAATTAATGGAGATTATGGTAATATGACACTATCAATAGGTCAATATTTCATGCTACTTTCCTAACCTAAGTATATCAACGCCTGTATAAATTCTATTTTCATTTTTGTCGTAATCAATATTTTCTCAATCATAAATGGTATAATGGTCTATTAACAAGTTTCTCGTGACCAAGGTACGGTAAAACCTAATGTTGTTCTTACAAAATAAAATGAAATAATGAATGCACTCATTTTACTAATTTTGTAGACCATGGTCTATAACGACGATATGGTTAAGCAACGAACTTCCATTTTATTTGCTTTTGTTGAATACTTGAGTATTTAAAATTTGGTTTTTCTGCTGTTTTCGACTTGCCCTAGTGTTAAGTATAAAATGCCTCAAATCTCTTAGCATACAAGTAATCACGCATGGTCCTTCATTTTTTTTTCTTTTTTTAATCAATATGTAGACACATATTAAATATATGCAAAACAGAGAGCTAGAAGGTTTAAGGTGAGACAGTTCGCCCCCCCCCCCTTAAAATAGCACTTTTATCTTGATGAATTAGGAATATTTTTCGTACATTTAATCTAAGGATAAAGAAAGTCATATAAACTAAACCATTTATATCTCACTACACAAATATACAGTCACAGGGGTAGGGAGAATAAGAAAACAGTCGAGAAATACATAATGAGTGGGGAACCAAAATAGAATTTGCGGTTTGTGTGGCTAAGGCCCAACAAAAAAGAGAATGCTTCCCTAATTGGCTATCTTTTTAATGCCCTAGTGTCACGCCCCGAACCCGGCGGGCACACGACATCCTGCACCTCATCGATTGGCCAACGAGAACAACGACCCAGGATTCGTCGCGGCGCAATCGACGCACATATAGATAATGCACTAACAGAAGCGAACACACACCTAGACATACATAGAGAAGGGTAGAGAAGAGAGAGAAACGGGTCAATATACAAAAGGCATTTCATTGAAACGATAAAACTAGCGTTTAGATACAACCCTTCAAAAAGGAATACCACCTGCTGACCTACGCTAACAAAAAGAGCGAGCAAGGCCTACTGGTCTGCACATCCACATCGCTCTAGTCAGATGAGGGCAACTCCTCAGGGTTGGACTCCATCGGGCGTCGGTGAATCACTATCCTTCGGATCTTCAAAATCTGCTCTGTCTATCTCCATGAGACCAGGCGGTCCACTCATGACTAGGGTTTAGGGTTTGAAAATAGAGTATACAACAATAGTGAGTCGAAACTCAGTAAACTCACCACTAAACCTCGCTCAAGGTGAAGTACACGCTCGGGTCGGCTCTAAACATGCAGTTCTAGCTTCTCGACTCGCCCTAGCGTATCCAAATTGAACGACTACCTAGTGATCATGACTCAAAACACTATGGAACCGTTAAATAACATACGGAATACCAACCAGTTCAAAACAACTAATGCAAATGCCCATGCAATAGATGCTCAGGTGCATTTTCTTTTATTCTGCAGCATATTCAATTACATGGCTCACTCAACCTGTGCCTCAACTTACAAAGTAGCTAACCAAAACACAGGTTGGCACAACCCCTGTTGCCTGTGTACCAGCAAGTACGTCTCCCACGTGTACAAGACCCAAGTACACTGCCCCTCCTGGTACCTCAACCAGTAAGGCATCAAATTCAAGACACAGGTTGGCACCCCTTATCGCTCCAGCTGCCCCGTACCATGCATGTTCAGTCGCACCATCCTTATCTCGCCGTTTCCCCCTCATTGGGGCACACTTGCTTGCTACTCGATTCAATTAATTTTCGTGCCACATACCCATGCCAACCATGCATGTCCATATATATATATCATTCATAACTAGGCATGTTCATATAGGTTTCCCAAACATCCAACATTAAATATTACGTGCAGGCAACCAGTTTGTTCAAGAAAAAGTTCAATATTTCAAACGCATGGGGAATTCATGCCCCGATGCCTCACCACAGCAACTATCTCATGGAAATGTACGTTTAGATTTACAAATAGCACATACAAGCCGTGAACCATGAATAGATCCACTTTTCCATGCCCGAAACCCGATATTCTTAGGCTTTACCCCTAGATATCACACATAACACTTGAGGGCAGCCCTAGACCTCACTTGGACAGCATATTAAAGGCAAGATCAGCAACCAATGACATTTCAACAATAACCACAGTAAACGAGCCACACATTCCAACCATTTTCTTACTCTAAGCTCTCCCTGTAACCCATCTAGAGCTAAACTAAGTCATGTATAACAATCCTATTCAAGGTTTAGAGGTTATGCTTACCTAGTTAAAGCCGAAAAGTCAACAAAAGCAAGCTGGACAACACACGACAACTAATAGAAGCAAGAGTCCGGAATCAGATCGCGATGTTCTAAAGGGAATCGAAACTTGTAGGGGCTGAACCAAGACCAAAACATGCTAAGAATTGATATTTGGACCTAAAAATGAGTCATAGGGGCTACTGAAGTCAATATATATCAACAAGAGCTATAGTTAAAAATCTAGCAGCCTAAGACGAGTCTGATGACTGAAATGGAAATGCAGAAACGAAAGATCAAACGACCTTCGATCGAAGTGATTCAAGTTGGGTTTTACTCATCTGAGATCGAACTACGACATATCCGAAAATCATGAAAATATAACTACCGGATTTCCTTCGGCGGCAGGTTGAAGTTGGCAGCAGAATCTGGAGTCGAGAGAGAGAGAGAGAGAGGGGAAGAAAAGAGAGAGAATTGGAGTCGGTGAGAGAGAGAGAGAGATAGAGGAGAGAGAGTGGCTGATGCAAAGTGAGGGGAAGAGAGAAGAAAAAGCAACTCTTATCCAAAGGAAAATCAATAAAATAATATAATATCAAAGTACTATTCATGACGGTGATATAAAGCTTGGTCAAAGCTAGTCAAACCCGATCAAACATGGTCAAAACTTGGCCAGCAAAATTGAATGGTCAATCCTCAAAGTTTGTACCAAATTGGAACTGGTTGGGGCTCAATCGGTGCTATTTTGGCTCAATCGAGTCCAGAAAATGACTTGAAACGAAACTAGAAAAATTTTCTAATCTCACAGCAATTACCACTACTTCTTAACCACGAAACACTACTTGGCACTTTGGGACCAAACTACTAGTTTCTGAGCTTTTCGAGGCAACATCCAAATTTAGTAATTACGACACTCATAAAAGTTGATTGTCCTATTCGGAATTCAATTCGTGGTCAAATTCATAAGATAACGGCTTTAAATGGATTCTCGAACTACGGACGACTTTTAGGAGTTACACGTATCGACCATTTGATCCACGTACTTATATTCCTAGACAGCCTATCCCTTTTAGTCAGTTATCTCGAAGTGATTAGTTTCGAGGGAGATTCATTTATAGTGTATTTAGGAGACATCCATTATGTATTCAAATTCCAAAAAAAGGTCGAAATTCATAATGTCACACCTAGGGAACTATACCTTGAACTATTCGCGATGCTTTAATATGATATTATGTATATCATAGAGGGTGCATGCAGAAGCTTAATAAACCAGCTCAATTAGCGGTCGTACGAAAATATACAAGTGCATTAAAAAAGGGCAGGCATGACGCCTTGAAGGTATGGCGTTACTTATAGGATTTATTTCTGTTTCAATCATACAATCACCATAATCACACACAACGGAAACATCTACATTAACACACACACACACTTGTTAGTCACACTATCCCTTCATATAACGAAGCCACCGAATCCACCTAGAGGAATTTAAAAGGGTGGCGTCTACGTCGGGTATTAACTACCATCGCCATTGGCATGCTCCAATGTCACCTTCCATGTCCACTATTTGTCAAATGGCTAGTTTATCTAAAAAAAATGATTAAATCAATGGGAGTGAGCTAAAAGCTCAACATGTAGGACTTTTTAAGCCAATTGACTAAACCATCTATTCGTCACTTGATCGAGTAAAACCCATCTATACATGCCAAACTAGACTCAACACGAATATCACACATAAGACACTAGTGATAGGCACATACGAGAATTGATAGTGACTCCACACATCACGAACTATGACCATTACCTATATCGTGAGCCTCATGTGCATGAGGATACAAAAGACCAGATGCTTGCTTTTTAGTTTTCACTTCATTTTCAACCTTTCATGAGAAATAGGTCATGGTTACATGAGGGACCAAGCCTCAATTTCTTCTTCAAGGGACATAAGCCTCGATTCTGAGGGGATAAACACCTTTGCTTATTGTCCATAGGACATCAGCCATAGGAATCATGTGCCTCAATTTTGTCTTACTCCAAGATTTCAAGGGACACATGCCTCGAGTAATCCAATCCAACGGGACACAAGTCATGGACTTTTCGATTTTCCTTCGACTCCCAATGGTATCATCCGGGCACAGGCGGATATCAAATGTACACATCGGGACATAAGCCGATGGGATCCTCGGTTCATTCATCTCATTTATTCAATGCCGACTAACCATCGACTTCACACACAACCCACAAACACAATTAACCTTGAAAATCATCAGGTGAGACAATCAACCATGCACATGCTTTGATACTTACATGCAATGCATTCCAACACAACAACTTGACAATCCAAGACCACAAGACACTAACTCTTGGTCAATCTCAACAGACAAAGTCCAAACACCCAACACACATTCCACAGCTATAAGCTTGAGCACCTATACTCAAGACAACTCTGCATACAAACACCCAAGCTTGCAGTCGAACCTTAGACCCTAAATTTATGAACACCAATTCAAGCAAGTATTCATCAAGAAAACTCAATTCCCCATACACATAAGCCAACCCTCCATTTGGTACATCCATGACCCACACCTCATCTCAACATTCCCAAGAACAAACAGTATCGTGGTGCCAAATCAGTGAACTAATAAATAGTCTAGTGGAAGGGTTAAAAGTTCTCCTTGTCTTAGAACGTTCATGAAGAAATGAGAGCAAAAATGACGAAGGAACGAGCTTGAAACTTCCTCACGGCATCGTGGTCCATTGGCGAGCGAGGAGGTTTCAAACGATCGGTGGAGGGGCTAAGCTTATGGGGTACTTGAGATCGTCACTGATGCCGAGCTGGTAGCTTCAGGGTGGCTAAAGGAGTAGCGGCATGGGTCAAATAGTGGGTGGCAGATCACACGAGGGAGAGAGGAGAGAGCTCTCAGTTTGGGGGGAGTTCCATGAAGAGAGAGAGAGAGAGAGAGAGAGAGGTTTTTATATATGGGGAGGGCGTAAGTCAGTTGACTAGGGGACTACTCAACCGGATCAAATTTACACCAGTGTCTACATATCAACTCGAGCATTTGATATCAAAATCATATCTCATATTACATTGTTAGTCTTGCATTTTCAACATAAACTTCAGTATATGATTCACTTTACTAGCTAAATAAGGACTAGCGAAATATAGGCCATCACTGTCTTGCCTCCCGAAACCTATGCTGAATTTTTTAGTTTTTGATGTGAACAGACTTTTTAGATTTAATGAATTTTTTAGTATTGCCAATAAAAGAGGGGGGCGGGGGGTTGCAATATAGCTATATATTGTAGATTTGGAGATTTGATTTTGGTAATAAGACAGCCCAAAAACATGTAGGTTTTTTAATTTTTCCAATGGTGGTATAATCACGTATTATTGAATCTAAGTTTAAATGCATATTAGGACATTCTAACATGCATTAGTGTTCGAAATTGAAAGAGAGCGCATCAAGAACTTACCTCTAGATTGCATAACAAATCTTTGGATGGCTAATAGAACACCTCTAGATTTCTTGGCTTTGTTAGCATAATAAATCTTTGAATGACTGATAGAATGATAGTATGTTGTGAATCATAAGTTCTTGAAGGAGTGAACCCCACAATAATTTTTTTTTTACCTCAAATTGGTATACCCGTGATAAATTTACTCTAAATTAATTTTTTGACCACAAAAAACTCCAAATTAATACACTTGTGCCAAATTTACTCCAAACTATTTTTTTGACTGCCAAAAATCCCAAACTAATTATTTTGGCTGCCAAAAAACCCAAAATTGGTATACATATGACAAATTTATCTTTCGTTAGTTTTCGTTAAATTGGATTAATACCACAAAAAATTTCGAATTGATACTATAGAGAATAAAAACCCCAAATGTGTACATCTAGCAGCTGCTACGTGTCATCCAACTCAGCAATTTGACGATAAAATTTAATAAAGATTAACGCTGGGCCATAGGTATACCAGTTTGGGATAAATTTGTTAAAGTGTACTAGTTTAGGATTTTTGGTAGTCAAAAAATGGTTTGAGGTAAATTTGTCATAAATGTACCAGTTTGGGGTTATTCGTGGTATTAACCCTTTTAATTAACTGTCATTATTTTTGTTTGGCAAAAAATAGAATTAAATCATTAATCGTAAAGTTCTCCAAAAGACCATTACATAATTAATTCTCTTTCAAAATGTTTGAAATGAGAGAATTTCAAGAGTGTGAGCGCAAGGGCTAAGTGTCCATAAATTGAAATTGAACGGGGTGGTGACAATGTAGACCAGGCCTTGCTCTTTTTTTTTTTTTTTTGGTCGGAAGCGTTGCGTCTTTTGAGTTTTGTAATTTTGTGTTCGATGTTCAATCCACATGATCTTTTGTGTTGCTGGAAATATTTCATCGAGACCAATCTTGCTGGGGTAATTTGCAAAATCACGAATCTAAGGTTTTGGATAAAATTGCGGCTGAAGGCTGGGGTTTAAGGACCGTACATCAATTCAACTTCTTAATATTATAAAATATAATTAGTTCCCACATATTAGGTGTGTATGATAACCATTTTATTTCTTCATTTCTATTTCAAGTCTATCTATGGAATAGGTTTGGAACAAAAATTTATTTGGTAATGCAATTTTATTTTTTTGTTCCTAAAACAAAATTTTGTTCCATAAATAGATTTAAAAGAGAATTGAGAAGTGAAATCGTAGCTTCTCTATTCCAGAAATAGAAATGAGACATGACCTATCAAAATCCTTTTTTTTTCTCAAGTCCTCGTCCCACTCTCTCTATCGCCCTTCCTTTGTCGATCACCGCCTGTCGTTGCTAACCCTCGCCCCTTGTTGACTTCCATCTACTGTTGGCCATTGCCGACTAGTTGCTGTCGCAACCATTGCAGTCGCCCTCACCGTTGGTTGTGGCCACCCATCGCTTGACCATCGTTGGCCGCTACCAACTGCCGACCCTATTGTTGCAAACCACCGCCTATTTCCACTCACTGTCGACCTCCTTCACAGGGCCTGTTGTTGCCCTCCATCGCTGACCACTGCCCATGGCGCGTTAGCCACATCGGCAAGGCGATAGTTATTTCTATTTCAAAAATAAAAAACTAAAACATTACATTAGACAGCCACGATTTGACCACGTGGCATGATTTGGTATTTTTGAAAAATAAAAATATTTTTTGATATTAAAAAATAAATTTTCAAAAATAAAAAAATAGGTTTGATCGAACGATCATGGATTGACCATGCATTTCGATCTAGGTGGTAGATTTCGAAAGATTGATCTCAGGGTTGTGGGTTAACCACTTGGCACGTTCTGGAGCGTTGGATTATGATTTAATAACAAATCTAGAAAAATAAAGAAAAAAATTCAAAAATTCAAATAGAAATGCAAAAATGGTGTCGTTTGTGTCGACTTGGGACCCTTACAGCTTGGGTCGAGTGCCCACCTGGTCGACCCAGTCCAGATAATATTTTTAATAAAAAAATTCAAAAATAAAAAAAAATTTAGAAAAATTAGAAAAATCGTAAAAAATAGAAAATGACCACATTCAACTAGTTTGACTAATTTTTATTAATTTTGGTTCTCAATTCTTCTAAAAAATGATATTTTTGCCCTGGACAATTTATCCCAAACTTTAATTATACATTATCTAAGCTTTTAGGACTTCACTAGGGATGTTATGCTGTGATTTGATACATTTTACCCACATGTTCCTTATTTCTTAATTTGTGCTCTTAATTTTGCTAATTGTGCTTGTTAGGATTAGATATTCTCATCTGCATGAAATTTTAGATTCTAGGACTTTCCTTATCCTAAGTCATTTGCATGAAAATCATAGTTAGGAAAATCAATCAACTTAGGTACCAAAATATCGTCAATGAAAATATTGGTGTAACCAAATTCTCGAATCCAATTATCTGGTTTCATAGAACCGAACGGATTGTTCCAACCGCTTGGTAGGGTCTCCAATCTACTATTCCAAAAAGATTAGTCGCGACTCCATTTGTATGCGCACTTTGCACATGTCACTCGGCCACACTAAGATCGAAGTTAATTTTTAAATCTTTAGTAAGGGTATGAGAGGGCCCATGCCGAGCCCCACATTTCTCGAAAAAGGGCTTGGCAATCTGTTGGCCTTCACTCCGAAGGACACCCCATCGCTCCCCTAACGAGAGGGTGGCGACACTTTCCCGTAGATATTTGAAATATTCAAAGAAATGTTGATACCTTCACCGCACGAAAACTGCACTAGGTAACCTATCAAAAATCTAGATGAACCTTAAAAATAGCATGATGTCAATACAAATAGCTCCGGACTAGCACGACTTGCGTGTTTGACCCTCTCCGAAAGAAAAATAGATGTTTTATGATGTCGATTGGAAATTAGGTTATCCACAAATTTTGTCGACAAGGTGCAGATTTAACAAACGATACTTGAAATTGATGTCGCCATACCGATTTTGTTTCCTGGGATCTCATCATGAGACTGATTAAACTAAAATGTGAGTTGCATTCAACCTTCTGAGTTTGTTTGATTCCCCCCCACCCCCCACCAAACCCAAAAAAAAAAGAATAAAAAAACAGCTATGGCCAAGCAATATGACTCCACTAAGCACACATTAAGTCGTGCTCACAGAAACACAAAGCCATATCATCACACTCTTGACAGACCTGGATGGAGTGAAGTTGCATGGAACTTGGGCGAGTCCATACAGCACCAGAGCCATATGGGCATTGAAGTTCAGGGGCATACCATTTCAATACATTGAGGAAGACCACTCCAGCAATACAACCCGGTGAACAAGAAGATTCCCATGCTCGTCCATGGCCCGCGATCCGTTTATTAGTCCGTGGTCATCAAGCACCTTGCGGAGACGTGGCCCCGATACCCACCGTTGCCCATCGATCCTTACGAGCGAGCCGTGGTGCGTTTCTGGCCCCGATACCCACTTTTACCTTCCTTAATTTTTTTAATTATATATTTTATCTCTAGCTTCATGTTGTTGTGCAAATTCGTCTTAACGGGCGCAACCCGCTTTTGATAGTTAAAAATGTGTTTCGAGTCTTTTATGCCATCGATCATTGTTCATTGATTGTTTTGAAGATGGAATAGTTTGCTCTAGCCAGGCAATACTTGACTGGGCAGTTTCCTTGAGCTGAATGTTATTACTCTGCGTTTGATAGACCGGTTAAAACTCCGAATAGGATAGTTTTTATCTTATCTGGTATTTCGAGTTACGTGAAACCCGGATACGACTATATATAGTCTGGATAAAAAAATCTCACCTAGGAATGCGTAAGACCTGAATAGGAAATATGAAATTTTTAAAAATAAAAATAAATAAAAAACTAAATTTCTCAGTTTTGGGAACAAATTCTACGGTCTCCACTCCCCACCTCTACTCTCCCTCGACCTTTGGCCTCTCTTCCCGTCATCTCTCTCCCTCTTCTTCTTGAATTTGTTTTTCTGCTTTGTTCACATTCACGACTCACCCAAAATCGCCGAAACCCATGCGAAATCCACTACGCTTGACTCTGACCGGTGATCACCAGAAAGCGAGGAAATCGAGTTCTAATTCCATTGTCATCGTTGATTTCTTCTCGATTATGACTTAATGCGGGTTGGTGTATTTGGGGCTAGCAATTCAGCATACAGATTAAGCGTATTGGGCTGGGTCGTATCCAGGACAGTCATGCCCTGCGTAAACAGAGAATATGGAATTTTTCGGCTATGCTCTTTCTCTGCTTCAATCTGGAAGCCCTTCCTTCGACTGGATTTTTGCTGAAATTGTCATGGATAGTCTCTTAGAAATGGTCAACTGCATAGCAATATGCACTCGATATTCATACAGTATTGAAGGAGGATCCATACAGATTGAAAATGTATAAGACGGAGACAAAGACATCATTGCTTCGGGATTACAGACTCTCAAACTACATTGATTACAATCTATGGCCAAGCAAGGTCAACGCAGTCTCTTGATTCTGTTCTGGGTTTTTCATGCCTACCGAGTACAGGTTTCGATTGCATAGATACACAATCTTGCTCTCTATTGCATCTACATTGTATCTCGTTCTTGCCATCTAAACACCGTCTTGGCTCGGGCTCACCATCTACGCCATCCCGGCTAGCGCTCGCCATCTAGGTTGTCCTGGATCGTGCCACAGCTTGACCTCGAGCTCTTGTATGACGAGCCCTACCTCATGACATCGCTACAGGACGTCTGGGCCGGTGGGTGAAACGTTATGGTCATCAGCATTCTCCGATCCACCGTGTATGACCAATGCGGTGCTGATCACGTCCCTTGTCCAAGGTGGTGGCAGCAGATTTGACTAACGTTCTTTTTTATTATGATTTGAGCAGATTTTTATTGTTCTATGGGGATGGCTCTGCTGTTGAAAGCCATTATGTTCAACAATTTTTGCATTTTTATGTCTTCCATTGCTTTTGCTTGATTATTTGGGTAACTCTTTGTTTGGCATTACATGAAAATCATTTGTTATTTTTACGCAACAGAAATGAAAGGTTAGAGATGATGAGTGGTTTATGTTCTAACATTGAAACAATAGCTTCTAATGTGAATGAGTCAGTTGTTTGAATACCATTTCGATAATGTCATTGATGCAATTCAAGAGTTCGAATGTGACATTCTAATTTTCGACTCTTTTTTTTTCGGAATTTGAATACAGAATGAATATTTCGTAAAGGCGCTATACATTAATCTCACTCGAAAGTGATTACTTCGGGATAACCGACCAAAAAGGAAATGCTAGCTAGAAATATAAGCATGTGGACCAAATGATCGATACGCGTAACTCTTAAAAGCCACTCATTAGTTTAAGAATTCATTCAAAGTCGTTGTCTTATGAATGAGGCTGCGAATTGAGTTCCGAAATAGGATAATCGACTATCATGAGTGTCACAGTTGTAAATTTGGACATTACCTAGGAAGGCGTTAAATGAGCAAATTGATATCGGAATGCTAAGTGAAAAAGGGCAAAATTGAAAATTTCTATCTTGCCCTCGATTTGTGCTAGAATCCATGGCTAGAGGATAGAGATATTTTTAGCGAGACTATACAAATTGTTCAGCGATGTTTTGTGTTTTTTCTCAATCGCGGTTGAGCCATATCAATCCCGTTTGAGCCCCAATCGGACCCGAATCTACATGAATTTTGAGATGCGTCTCATCAGTCATTTTTTTTTACCAAGTTTAAGTCAATTATTGGTGTATAAACTCTATCAATCCAAAATTCACTAATAGTCTCATAATCAGTCGATTCCTTCAACTTTATGTCTCTTTCGGTGAATAGTAACTTGCATAATTGAGCCTTGAAACTATAAATATCTAAGACTACCTTTTTTTCTTCTCTCTCTCCTCTATCTTTGATTGGTTTTTCTCTCTCTCTTATCCCCCCAACCGACTGGTTTTCTCCCCCTCTCTCTATTGCTACTGCCGCCTCTGCCGCCCACTTTCATAGGCCGCCGATAGAAATCCGACATTTGGAATTTTGTGATTTTCAGAAATGGCGTAGTTCAATCTCAGATGAGTCTTTTCCATTTTGTTTCACTTCGATCCGATGTCGTTTGAGTCTTCGTTCAAGCTATTTCATTTCGGTCAACAAATCTGTCTCAGATTTTCAGTTTTTGATTTTTTGTTCCCGTTAATATATGTCAATCTCGGATGTCCCTAGAACCCATATTCATGTCATAAGCTTGTTTTTTAGCTCGATTTGGCCTCGGTTTAGCCTTATTTAGCTTTAGTTTCACCGGTTTTCACTGTCTTCTACCGTGCGCCGCTGGTTGCCGCCGTGCTGTCGCCGTTCCAGCCACTCCTTCGGCTTTGTTTCTGCTTCATCATGGTAAGTTAATCCTCTAATCTTTGATTAGGATGTTAAACATGTCATAGACTAACTCTAGGGGCCGATTCGGGGTAAATCGGTTTAGAAAAAATTGCCGTAATTGGTGTATTTGTGTGAACCGAATCTGTGGGATACTATGAGTGCACTTTTTGAAGGAGATATATTGCTGTCCATGTTTGAATAAGGTTGTTTGAGGTGGTTGATGTGGGTCTCGCGAGGTTTGGGTACTGAAAAATGAATTTTTGGGGTTTTTATTCAAAAATGGGCTAAATAGTATTTTGAAAGTTATTGTTCACGACCCTTGAGCACTGTTCATGTTCTGTCAAATTTAATTATGGTGTGAAAATGATAAGTTTATAGGTTCCATGTGGTTTGAATACCGAAAAATATATTTTGGAGCATTTTATGCAAAACCGGGCCTGAGCAATATTTTATATTACTATTTCAAACATTTGGGGCTCATGTTCCTGTTCAAAATAATATTTGAGGATTATCCATGTATGCTTGGAATTAATTATTTGGTCATTTCGGGTTCCACGTGCAAATTCATTGTGTTTTTAATAAAATTGGGCGCGTGAAATAATACAATTGGCTTGGACATTTTGTCGGCCATGCGAATTGAAATATTTGGGCACGTGTTTTGAAAAGTGGCCTAATGTACTTGGCTGTGATTTCTGCCCAATTAGATTGGCGTTATTTTATTTGCCCGAGAGGCTTGAGCAATGGATTTCGTGTGTGAGATTGCATATCATTGTCACTTAGCGAAATACGTAGCCATAATGTGACTTGGCGTAATATGTAGCTACAGAGGCGTAAAATGTAGCCTTAGAGGAGGAATACGTAGCCTCGTGCACCCTGATGCGTTTAACGCGGGGTATCTAGAGTGATAAACGTGTCGACTTGAGGCGGTTCTTCTACGCGGGTTGGAGTACGGACCTGATGCGCCTCTAAGACACGGGTCGGACCTAGCGCTTATATGATACAGGTCAAATTGGCTATTAAGCCGAGGCTCAAGTTGAGCGTGCATACATATATATTTACATTGATTGTCTTGGATTAGGCTCTTTGTTTTATAACTTGGCCATTCGCGGCGAGCCATTGATTAGCTATTTTATGTGATACTTTGGTTTTATGGTCTTAGATTAGACCTATGTTGTTTTATGCCTGCCCACTTTTTTTTTTGATGACCCGGGTGTCCGCGCGGCCAGCGAGCTTATACTCAAACCAGCGGTGAAGTACGATTAGTCCTTGGGAGGACCTGTAGACCTCACAACCCTGGGCTCTCAGTTAAGTCACCTAGCGCCGAGAAGATTCGAACCCATGACCTCTCGTGAAAGGAACTGAGAGCATGGGTTTATGCTTGGCCATTTCGTGGCTAGTTTTTTAAATAAACTACCTAGATTATTTTTCTAGTCTTGTGATTTGAGTACCTAGATGAGGTATAGAGTTGGGTTTGAGGGTGTTTGGTGTCCTGAGAAGGGATTAAGGGTTAGCTTGCTAACATTTATTCTTATAGGTGATTTCCCTTTTGTTAGACCCCAGACCGTTGCAATGAATGCCATCCCGGTAAGATAGGGGATCCCAATGGATATTGGTATCGCGACTCAGTCTTTTCTTTGACCAGATGATGGGACGGATGATGATGAATAGGATTGAGGTAGAAGCCATTTTATAGAAATTTGTATGGTTTGTTTATAGTTGGAGGGAGAAATTGCCAACTTAAGTCCTTTTTATTGTAAAGGTCGAGCAATGAGATATCAAGAGGTGGCGAAAGTTTTGAACTATGTATATGATGTAATATAAAGAGTGGTTTGTCGTAATTATCTAGATTGTCTCTCTGTACCCTTTTCCTGTGTATATGTTGGGAGGAGTTTGTTTCTGTTGTGGCAAGAACTCTGAGGTTGTTTTATTTACGGTGAGTTTTCTGGACTGTCGTGGTTGTTAATCAAGTGATCGTACAGGTATAACAGGGATGTCGCGTGGCTCATGGGTTTGGGGCGTGACATGGAAGCCATGGCAACAGTGGACGGCATTGCAGTGCCGGTCGTAGGCTCGAGTTTCGTCATGCCAATCTGAGGGAGTAGTTGCCCGGCCATAGACTCTTGTGAGATTCTAGAATTGATGGGAGGATCATTTTAGCCGTACAATTTTTGTTTCTTGGCCCTTGATGTATGTAATCAGTTCATGTTAATCATGAAATGTCAGTTTGTTGCAGAATCAATTTCTATCTACAGTTAATGAGTGAAGTTTGATTTGAGATATGCGTGGTTTTGCACCTTGAGAATGGAAGAAACTTTTACACGAGTATGGTTAATGTGTTGGTTGCAACTGAGATTGAAAAAAAAACGCAAAATTGGGTCATGAGATTGCTAATAGTTACTCGTGTTTTCTGTGTAAGATTGAGAAATTATAGTTGATTGTCACAATGCATCTTTGCACCTTAAACTGGGTTGAATATTTTTTTTTGTACATTGGGTAAGGCGTCCTTTTCTTATCTTTTCATTTACTAACAAATTAACTGAATTTTTTATTTAATTGAATTATTTCAGTCACTCCTATTTAACCTTATCATGCTAATCTCATTAAGCGTCGATATATTCTCTTTCAATTAGTTGAGAGGTGGAAGTGAAATTTTAGTAATTTAGTAAGGCTAAGGATGGAAAAAGAAGTCTTGGTCACGTTAAAGGGGTTTTCAATTATATGTAACCAAACAGTCTTACATTTTCCCAAAGCAATTTTCAGTTACATTTCACCAAAGAGTTGCATTTCCTCGAAGCCCTTTAAACTAGAGGCCTTTGCATGCGGCTAAAACCTTTTCCCAAATGCTGAATTAAATGCACGCTCAGACCCTCCGTGTTAGACATGGCCACGGTTCCGAATCGGAACCGCCGCCACCGGTTCCGGTTCGGAACCGGCCCGGTTTTTTTTTTGTTTTGTAAACTTTGGGAATTTTGATTTTCAAAATCAAATCAAATTTTTAAGTAATAAAAATTCAAGTAAAATTTTACAAAATTGTAATCAAACTTAGAGGAAAAAAAAAGGGAGAGAGAAAGGGGTTGACTTAATGAATTATCATTAAGTGCTTACATATCTTCTTGGGGATAGAAGAATCAAAGCCCATGTAGTTCTTTTACCTCTGATAACCCCATACTTACCTCATCGTCAATCGTCGCTTCCGGCAGTAGTTCCCGTCACGGTGCTCGCTCCATCATCGAAAAATTCGGCTTCTACGTTACGATCCATCTCTTGTTGTTGATATTGAGCCTTCGTCCAATCATCGACACAAGCTTGAGCCTCCACAGACTGCGGAGATAATCTTGAACGGTGATCGTCCAAAATGTTGCCTCCAGCGCTAAAAGCTTGTTCAACCGCAACTGTTGAACAAGGAGTTGCTAAAACCTGTCTAGCGATGATAGAGAGAATTCGATATTGACTCGAATGCTCCTTCCACCACTTTAAAATTTGAAAATCTGTGCCACTTGCAAATGAGTTAGTCTCAAAGTTAGTGCTTAAATAGTATCAAATTCGGAAATATCCGTGTGCCCCCTTTGTCTTTTTTGCCTACTCATTAGCATTTTATACCCTCTACTCATTTTACCTCCGCTCTCGTTTTCTACGCGACTAAATTGAGAAGAAAATCCAATATCAGTGGTGTTATATCTATTATAATAATCATTATATAATGCTACTATTGAGTTGCTAACCATCCCTTTTAATAAATTAATATCTAAATCTATTTCTATATGAAGACATCCATAATACATAGTCAAAAAATCTTTTACGCCTTCTAATTTCGTACGTGGATCGAAAACAGAAGCAACCAAATAAATAAAAGGAATATGTTTATAATAAGTTAGCCATTTTGATTTCATTGCCTTAATAGTTGCACCTAATTGTTCATCGTCTTCATATTCTTCAAAAACACCAGCAATATTAACACACTCTATTATAAATAAATGAGTCGTAGGATAATAAACACCGGATAAAGTATAAGTTGCATCATTGAAAACTTTTAAACAATCTAAAATTTTTTGGCAAATATTCCAATGTTGTGGTAATAACTCAAGTTGAGGAACATTAGTCGAAATAAATCCACATAATAAAACTTTATATTCAAAAGATTGATTAAGCAATTCGTCCGTGGAATTCCAACGAGTTGGAACATCTCTTGAAAATCTTCTTGGCCTTTTTCCATTTTGTTTACAAAATTTACACCAATCTTTCATAATTTGGGGATGTCTCCATAAATATTGGATTGCGATTTTTATTGGGTTGAGAAAAACGTTAAGAGTTTGTAAACCTTCTTGTATACTTAAGTTTAAAACATGGCAAGCACATTTAACATGAAAAAATTCTCCACCAAAAGTGGGTTTACAAAGTTTTTCCAAGTCTTCAATAGAAGCGGTATTTGCCGTGGCATTATCAAAACCAATAGAAAAAACTTTTTCAACCAAACAATATTCTTCTAAAACTTGTCTAATTAATTTATAAATATTAATCGCCGTATGTCTATCCTCAAAAACTCGAAATGCAATAATTCTTTTTTGAATATTCCAATCGTCATCTATCCAATGACACGTAATACCCATATAAGAATGAATTTGCCAATGATCGGTCCAAATATCACTACCTATATGCACACATCCATTATAATTCATAAAATATATTTTTAATTCTTCTTTTCCTTTTTTATACAAATTAAAAATTTGGCGTTTAAGGGTATTTCTAGAAACGGGTTTTGCTTGTGGAGTGCATGCATTTTGTATAAAATTATTAAAACCAAATTTCTCACCAAAATTAAATGCTAAATGTTCTACGGCCGTAAATCTAGCTAATTCTTCTTTATAAACATTTTCGCTATAACGGAATAAAGGAGGAGTGTTAGTTTTGGCGTACCCGGAAATTTGTTGTTGACGAGTGTCGATCCCAGCTAGCGTTGGATGTTTTGACCTCAAATGCCGTTAAAATGTTCCATAGCCTTGACCACTTATGAATTTGTAATTTTTTCCACAATGTTTGCAAGTAAGTTGATATTTGTTTTCTTCAACGCGCGTATTCGTGAAGTGCTCCCACATCGAGGAAACGGATGACCCCTCTCGTTCCATCGTTATTGACGTTTCTTCGGTGGGAGGATTCATGCTACCTTGTGTTGGAACGGGCTCTTCGACATTTGGAATATTGTCGATTTCAATTTCGTCGTCGTCGAAGCCATAATATGCATAATCTTGAGGATTATGAGATTGAGGATAATTGGACGATCCCATCGGCGCCATCGGGCTCTTACCCCTCCCGCCACGGCTTCCACTTGTCATTTTTCGAGAATTTCCAACAACAAAGAAATGAAGAATTTCGAGAGAAATGAAAGTGGATCGAGTATCGCGACTTGAGAGAATTTGAGATTGAGAATTTGAGAAATTGAGAGAAGAAAAATGAGAGAAGTTGTGAATAAAACGAAGGGGGGGAGGGGGGTATTTATAAGAAAATTTTTGATATTAAATTTAGTTTTTTTTTAAAATAAAAAATAAAAAAATAAAAGGGGGCAACGGCTAAATAGCCGTTGGGGCCGGTGGTTTCGAACCGGCGGTTTCGAACCAGGAACCGGAACCGCCGAACCGGCCGTACGGGCCGGTTCGGCGGTTTTATGGGCCGGTTCCGGTCCGGTCCCGGGCCGGAACCGGCCCGTGGCCATGTCTACTCTGTGTGCTTCTTCAAGCTACACATTAAAGTGAAAAGAAAATAAAAGTAAACAAAAAAAAAAGCGTTTTCTTTTTTGGTTTTCTTTTTAGGGACACCGCACGAACAGAGAACAAATAGTTGTGGATTTTGTTTTTGCTTGAAACCTCCCGATCTGCTCAAGAAGTAAACCCACACAATGATCCTTTTCTTGCGAGGCGGACGAAGGAACAAGACAACGGACAAAGTTCTTATTTTCAGCGGTACGTGGAGTAAATAAGACGGGAACTAGATTTTCTGTTTGTGAGTTCTCTAAGTGAGATGTGCGTGTGACATTGCGAGATGATCTTGTGAGGGTAGTTTTGTGTTTAATTTAGGGATGGGAAACACTCGAGCATACAAGCGATATAAATTTTGATTCTCTGGTTGCAATATACTATTTGTGGCTGGCCCTTCCGTAAGATGTATGTACAGTCATTCGAATTAAACCACGTAAATATCTGGTATCCTTCATCGTTTCTTGTTTGTTTCTCTGGTTCCCTCACATTGATTTAATTGCAAGATCCGTTAGCGATTTTATGTTTAACAAATATGGTGTAGGAGTCTCTCATGATATGTGGGGTTCAAATTAAAACACATCGTGGCTGTTGTTAGAGAAGTCTCTACTTGATTAATATTTGAAGCAAAGGATTGTCTTTACTTGATTAGTAGTTGAGGCAAAGGATTGTCTATGACGTGCTAATAAGGACAGGGGAGAATTAGATTATAGTATTAAAGAGAATTTGACATTACGAGACATTCGCACCAAATTCTTCAACCACCCATTAAGAAATTGGCCACGGTTGGAGTCAACATCTTCTATCTAACTTAAGAATGCACAATTAATTTTTCTTGATCATCTATGGGCCCCATTTGACCGACAAAGATCTATGACTTCCAAAATCAAAATATTAATGCAATAATGAGCTAGACCTATGGAACTTGAAATCGATAGACATGTATAAACAAAGGATACGCATTACTGGATGAAAGGAAGTGCGCCGAATTGAACTCAAGAAAAGAGCGATGCTAGAACTTACTATGGCTGTTTTACAAAGTCATAATCTTCAAGTGAAATGTCATCTTGTTATTGATTCCTGAATTTGACCCATTTGTTTGAAGGGCTACTTACAATCTAATACACATCGTGTAGTAAACCGAACCAGTCTAATACATCTAGCACTGCCCGCATTTCTAGTACCATATTGAAATACAGATAAGTTCCTTTCCGGTAAAGATTTGAAATATTTAAGGAAATGTTGACAACTTCACCGCACGTAGGTAACCTGTCAAAAATCTAGATAAACTTTAAAAATAGTACGATGTCAATGCGAATAACTCTGGACCAGCACGATTGGCGTGTTTGACCACTCTTCCAAAGAGATATAAACGTTTTATAATGTCCATTAAAACTTAGGTCGACAAGGTACATACTTAACAAATGCTGCTTGAAAGTGAATTGCCCCACTCATCTCACCATACTAATTTTTTTTTTTTTTTACCTTGGCATCTCACAATGAGACTCATTTAACCAAATGGTGAGTCGAATTCAATCTTCTGAGTTTGTTTGACCAAAAAAAAAATTAAAAAAGAAAACACAGCTATGGCCAAGCAATATGATTCCCTTAAGCGCCCGCGCCCTTTAAATTGAGCTCACAAAAAATCACAAAACCATATGATCACTCTCTTGAGAGACATGGATGGAGTGAAGTTGCACGGAACTTGGGCGAGTCCATACAGCGCCAGAGTCGTATGGGCATTGAAGCTCAAGGGCATACCATTTCAATACATTGAGGAAGACCTCTCCAACAAAAGCGCCTCGCTTTTGCAATACAACCCGGTGCACAAGAAGATTCCCGTGCTCGTCCATGGCCCACGACCCGTTTGCGAGTCCATGGTCATCGTTGAGTACCTTGAGGAGACGTGGCCGCGATACCCGCCGTTGCCCATCGATCCTCACGAGCGAGCCGTGGCGCGTTTCTGGGTCAAGTTCATCGAGGACAAGGTCGGCAAATCAAAGATTCTCTACTTCGGGAATTCATCTTTTTAAACTGTCGATCTTCAATTCACGAGTTCCACTTTTTTAAATACCCAATCGAACTTGCCATGAGACAAATTGCGTCTTTATCGACGTTTCGAGTGTCCGTGATGCAGGGTCCTAATGTTTGGATGGTTTATCGAACGGGCGGCGAACAGCAAGAGAAGGCCGTGAGAGAGAGCTTGGAGATGCTGTCCATCCTAGAGGAACATGGTCCAAACAAGGGAAAGAAATTCTTCGGAGGGGACGCCATCAACATCGCGGACATTGCATTTGGTGGGGTGGCACATTGGATGGGAGTCGTAGAAGAAGTGTCGGGAAGGAAGGTGTTCGATGCCGAGAAGTTCCCTCGCTTGCACGCTTGGATGGGCAACTTCAAGAGCTTGCCCTTGATCGCCGAGAACTTGCCTGATCAAGGGAAGTTGCGCGAATACCTCGTCCGCCAAAGAGAGAAATTGAAGTCATCGTCTCCACACAAATGATGCCCGGACTTTGGGCCTTTGTTCGTGAGCCTCCATGATCGATGTGGTGATCTAGGATTCTATATGAAAGTATTGAACATCGTTTGGATATCTGTTGCTGTCTCTATGTAGCACGAGTGAAGTGGGTTCTCTGGTCTGAAGTTTCAAGTTGAAGCTTCTAATTAGCACATGCAACAAGGTAAAATGTATTTCTAGGCGCTGGAATCTTGTCTTCCGAGGCACGTAATGTCTCAGTTTGCTGAAGTCTTAAATCTAAAATTATTCGTGGTAATGGTTATATTATACTAATACATAGATAATTCATGCTTCAATATTTCGTGCTACCTTCCTAACCTAAGTTCATGAACGCCCTTATAAATTCCTTTTAATTTTATCTGATGACTATTGCCTCAGAGTGTAAATGGAGATAATTGAGTATTCTTTCTTGTGACAAGTGTAAAGCTTGATGTTGTATTTACAAAACAAAATGGGTAGACCAGATCTATGGATTTTTTTTTTTTCAGACCATGATCAATGAAGACGATATGGTTAAGCGGCTAACTTGGAGGGAAGAGAATAAATTTCAAAATGAGGAATATGCAAGTGTCATGGGCCAAAAGTATCCTAGCTGAAGACAAGCCCGTGCAGTTTCTGTTCAGCCGGGACATTAAGCCACCTTCTCTCGATAGATCTTTCTCAAGGATAGTATTGCGAATCACATCCTCCTAATTGATCATGCCACGTTCAATTTAGCTCGGGTGTCGAGTCTTTTGACTAAGACATACATCACCTTAGCACAACTTTTGATTTTGGCTTACCATGACCATCATCTAAAAACCAGTATCAACTTCAGATCAATTTGTGCCTAAGAGGCCAACATCGGCAAGAGAGATCCTTTGAGATGACAATTATCTCATTATTGGATTCCAAGAACAAACGTCATGATGTCAATCCAAAAACCTTAGTTTTATCAACTCCTCATTCAGTACATCCCGAATAGGATCAAATTTGAGGATGTCACATTAGAGCTATCTGTCACTTCCTTACATCTTTCAACCATCACTGTCACTCCCTTAAGATTTACATGAATGACAAATGCTCCCCAAACACATCAGACTACTCCAATGCAACAGTTACTTCAAAGTTGTTAGTAAATGTGGCATCCGGAGCCAAATGTGCTCGTTGGAGAACACTTCGTTTAACTTAATAGCTTATCAAGAAAACCAGGGCCAAAAGTTGGAGAACACTTTGTTCTTAATATCCAACTCATAAGATTTAGGACACTTAGCTCTAATACCATTTGCCAAGGGCCAAAAGTTTCCCGGCAAATTCAACATCAGGCTTTAGTCAACAGTTGCTGTCTTGCTAGGCAAGAACGATTGAACCAAACCTTCCAATTGTTTGATGAAATTCCTCGACGCTTTGCATCAAGCAATTAGATTCAACTAAGAGTTAATAACTAACCATTCATAGTGGCCCAACAAGGTGCAATGATCTGTCTTCAAACTCTCTTGGCATTGTGTCGCGACCTCAAAAAACATTTCGAAAATTTTTCAGGTTAACGGATTTTCATGTTAATTAAATTTGACTAACTTAATACGGACTTTCCCAAGTCCTACCGAATCACAACTTTGATTTTTGTTCAAATGATTTTAGAATTTGGAGTCGCCATTAATCATTTTTGATAGATCAATTAAAAACCTAAGTAAATTAGCGAGAAAACTAAATTACTTCTACGAACCAGAGATTATGAGTTCGGAGATTTGGTTACACTAGTTAATTAGAACTAATGCCCTTTCGATACCTTAATTTCATGGGTATCTTAATTTGGCAACTCAAGCTTAGTTTACTCCTAAGTCTCTAGTGAGGTGTCCTCTTTTTTGTATTTTCACTTTTTAGGTAAAATGCATGGATGGTAATGGATGCATGGATAAGCAAAACGTGAATGTACAAATATAGACACGCGAACGTATACATGCGAACGTGAACATGCAATCATGAATATGTGAGCATGGATATATAAATATGACATGCAAACGCGAACATACGTTACATGCAAACATGGACACGTAAATACAGCACACGAACATTGACATGCGGATGCATCAGATGGATATGCGTATGTATGTATACGAATATAGATAGACAAATACAAATACGTACGAATATGATTATGCGGATTCAAAGACGTATGAATATGACATGCAGATTCGAAGATGTACTAATATGACATGTAGATTTGAAGACGTACGAATATGACATGCGAATGCAATATACGTCCATGGACATGCGAATGCGATATACGTACATGGACATGCGTATGTAACATGTGTACATAGATCATGCATATGTGGACACTCATACATGACATACGATAAATTATCAAAAATAGGATTGGCCAGTCGAAATGGCCAATTTTCTAATTCTTGAGGTTTTTTTGCATTTTTGAAATTTTTCAAGATAATTTGCCTATGAGGGGCAAAATCTCTATTTTGAAAATATCAGGAAGGGAAATAATCAAAAATAGGATTGGCTAGTCGAAATGGCCTGTTTCCTCATTTTTGAGATTTTTCTGAACTTTCTGAAAATTTTCAAGACAATTTACCTATGAGGGGTAAAATTTTCATTTTGAAAATATCATGAAGAAAAGTCATCAAAAATAGGATTGGCCAGTCGGAATAGCATATTTCTTAGTTTTTGAGATTTTTCTGAATTTTTTGAAATTTTTCAAGACAATTTGCCTATAAATGGCAAAATTATCATTTTTTAAAAATTAGGAAGGGAAGTCATCAAAAATAGGATTGGCCAGTCAAAATGGCCCGTTTCCTAATTGTTGAGATTTTTCTTTTGAATTTTTTAGATGAATATGCATAAATCAATGGCAATACAAATCCGAATGTGGCATGGCAAAATACGCATGAGCTATGCTATGTGAAATGCACATGAAAGACATTTTTTTTGGTATTTTCAAAGTATTGAAAATTCCCTAAAGCCTAGGGCGTTCATGACAACGTTTTTATTTCTCTGTTTCTGTTCCAAACCTATTCCAAAAATAGGTATGGAACAGAAACTTGTTTGGCAACGCAAATCTATTTTTCTATTTCTAAAATAAAAATTTGTTTTAGAAATATATTTTGTCTCAAAACCAGAAAAAAAAAATTTTGTTTTTGTCAGAAATAGAAAAATATATTTCTGTTCCAGAAATTATTTCTGGAATAGAATGGTTGTCATGCGAGCCCTAAAAAGGGAGTGAGCTAATGACTTCTGTATAGTGTTACAACCTATAGTAGGTAGCTTGACCTACTCATTCTGGGGTTTGATTATGTAGAAATTAAACTGGGGGAAGTAAATGAAAGTAAATAAAGGACCTCCAATGATGGGTTTGCCCTTGACTCAGCCTACCCATTCTGGGGTTTGATGGTACAAGAATTTAAATTGCAGAAAATAAGGACAGTAAATAAAGGACCTGCAATGGGTGGCCCACCTTGACTCGGCCTGCTCTTTCTTTGGTTTAATGGTGCAAAAAAGTAAATTACGGAAAATAAATGCAATAAATAAAGGACCTCCAAAAGGAGGCTCGGCATTGGCTTGGCATACCCTTTCTAGGGTTTAATGATGCAAAGATTAAATTGCAGAAAGTAAAGGTAGTATATAAAGAACCTCTAACGAGGGGCTCGGTCTATCCATTCTAGGGTTCGATGGTGCAAGAATTAAATTGCAGAAAGTAAAGGCAGTATATACAGAACCTTTAAAGAGGAGCTCGGCCTACCCATTCTGGAGTTTGATGGTGCAAGTATTAAATTGCAAAAAGTAAAGGCAATATATACAGAACCTCTAATGAGGGGCTCGGCCTTGGCTTGGCCTACTAATTCTGGAGTTTGATAGTGAAGAATTAAATTGCATAAAGTAAAGGCAATATATACAGAACCTCCAATGAGGGGCTCGACCTTGACTCGGCCTTCCCATAGGATTTGATAGCGCAAGAAATAAATTCCAGAAAGTAAAGGTAATATATACAGAATCTCCAACGAGGGGCTCGGCCTACCTATTCTGGGGTTTGATGGTGCAAGGATTAAATTGCAGAAAGTAACGGTAATATATACAGAACCTCCAACGAGGGGCTCGGCCTATCCATTTTGGGATTTGATGGTGCAAGAATTAAATTATAGAAAGTAAATGCAATATATATAACCTCTAACAAGGGGCTTGGCCTACCCATTCTGGGATTTGATGGTGCAAGAATTAAATTGTAGAAAGTAAAGACAATATATACAGAACCTCCAACGGGTGGGTCAGCTTTCATATTCTGGGGTTTGGATTTGTTAAGCGAAAAATGCAAAGAATTGTAGTATGAATGCGACATGTGGATATGAAGACATACGAGTTCGACATGACATAATCGAAATTTAAATCAATCCATTTGGGCAACGAAATTCTCGAAGATTTTAATGGTTAGGATTGTTACTTGATTTGACGGATTTAATTGCTAAATTTGGATCTTGTATCACCATGTAGATCAAGATTACGGTTCGAACGACGGGGATGAACTCCTGATTTGTGTTGCTCGATAAAGGAATTGGTGATGATAACCCCTAGCTTTAAACTCCCGCCATCATCAAAATTCTCTTTTGAAAAAGCATTCTCTCTCTCTCTTTTTGGTATTTTCTTTCTTTCTAATTTTTCTTCAATCTCCCAAAATCCTCTCAAACATTTAAAATTTTCTCTCTAAAAAAAAATCCCCCCTCCAAGCTCTTTTCTTTCTCCTTTTATAGCCCACTCATTTATCTCCCATTCTAATTTCTGCACTAACTCTATCTCCCATTCTAATTTCTCGACTTACTATTCTTCATCTTCATTTTCATCTTTCTTTCTCCATATCTATCTCTCATTCTACTAACTCTTCTTCATCTCCATCTTCCCTACTCTATTCCCATCTTATCTTCTCCGTCTATTCTTCTCCATCTTCCCTTCTCTATTCTAATCTTATTTTCTCATCTATTCTTCTTCATCCTCTCTTCTCTATTCTAATTTCTCCACTACCTCTTTTTTTAGTTATTTACAAAATAATCCCTTAAGTGGTAGGTATTTGCACTCTAATTCTTGATATTTTAATGCAAAATTCAACTAAGGCCCTTTTATAAAATTGAGTCATTCTAGGTACATTGGGCCAAAATGAAAATTCAGACTATTAAAGGATAATGTCACAACTCCTAAAAGTGAAAAATGAAAATAAATTGACTTAAATAAATTTTTTTGGCCTGATTCAAGATTATACTCGTGAAGAAATACATGACCCCAAATTGGATTTTTCAAATTTGTGATGGCCAACATGAAAAGGGATTTAAAATAAAAATATTGACTAATATTATGTATTTTTGTGGCCTCAAATGTTATTTTTTTTTCCAAATTTTCAAGTATTTTTATATTTTTCAAAAAATATTTAAAATACAAAAAATATGAAAATTTATTTTTTGTTCAAAAATAGTTCCCTAGGCTTGGTCAAGTCTTCTAAAGTAGAGTTTTTTTTTTCATTTTTTTTTTATTTTCTATGAATTTTCGAAAATAAAAATACTGAAAAATACTGAAAATATGAAAAATAATCTTTTGGTAAAAATTGATTCCCTATGCTTGGCCAAGGTTCCAAAAGTTGATTTTTTTAATTTCATAAATTTTTATGGATTTTTTTTATTAATTTTAAAGAGAAAATGTGATTAAAAATTAGGTATCAACACATGGAAGATGTGTGGCTGAATGGACAAGCTCGTACAGTCACTATCTATTATGGGCTTTGAAGCTCAAGGGCACTCTATTTGAGTACATTGATGAGGATCTCTCCAACAAGAGTGCCTTGCTGTTGCAATACAATCCGATGCACAAGAAGATCCCTATGCTTATCCATGGTGGAAGACCGATTTGTGAGTCCACGATCATTATTGAATACCACGAAGTGAAGTGGCCACAATATCTTCTACTGCTAAGTTGACTTACTAGAGAGCCAATGCACCATTCTGGGTCAAATTAGCCCAAGGAAAGATGGTCCACATTCTCTTTCATGAATTTCCTTCATGAGCATATTCGCTTCTTTGGCGTCTACACATCTCAATAGGATTGAATCGATTGACTTCTTATATAACGTTTGGCTGCTAAGAAAGAACTTTGTAGCCGTATTAGCTATGTATTTTTTTTTAGCTCCCATTTGGCTCCCTGGAGGCTATTCGCTTCTTGATGTCATGATATTAGGATTGATCATCAAATCCTTCTTTAATTTGTTTAGTTTCTAATTGTCTAGGGCACTCGTTACACACATAAAAATATATCATATGTGCAGTGAAAGAAAATAAATTCAAACGGCGCCCTAAATCGTCTTAGAAATCCTCATATATTTTAATTGAAAATCAAACTTTCTAAAACTATTTTAGAAACGTACTTGGATAACAGAGGTTGGATGCGGCTCTGCTTCTTTGTCCTTGAGCCCAAGAAGTGTCGGGCCTCTAGTTCAGACACGCCCCGACACCCGTGCAACCTTAAAAATGGAGATTCGGAGAAATGGCCCTCGGATTATACTAGTAATCCTCGCGGCGTTTCAATTTGAATCCTTCGTTTTCAACCAATGGAAACACAAACTTTGTATATCCGAATTGGTCGATTCTCGAGCTTACTTTCTCACGAAATTTGGCATGTATATGTGTGACTCTCACACGTTTTTAACCTGGGAATTTGAAAGGCTTAGCCTCTATTTATAGAGAATGTCCAAAGGGAGAGAGAGAAGGGGAGGGGCGGTTTAAATCGCCCTTCTAAATCGTCTTACTTGGCGACCCATTGAGGGGCCACCACGTGTCCTTCCAACTGGCCCACGTGGTTAGCTAGATGCTGGTCAAAGGTGGTCAAACCACTTTTGACCAGCCACGTGGGCCTCTTGGATAATTCAGCTGTCATCGACAGCAAGCAGTTCATGTTTCTCTCTATGGCGATAAGTCGCTCATGGGTCCCTAGATTATCTTCTTTCCTCGTATTATCGTGATTCGAGATTTCTTCATCAATCGTCTAGACCCACTCATCATCATTAACCAAATCGTCCATACCACCCCCAACTATTTAGGGACGATTTCTTTAGTTTTGACAAAAAAAAAACTTGGTGGAACCGAGTAAAGCACTCTATAATTGTAACCCCCAGTATCTTGACCTAAAGTATCCACTATGTCACCTCTTTTAAGGGCCTCATGTAGAAACTTCTTATCAGCCTCATGTGCCCTTTTACCACAAACTTCTTCATTAAGCAACTCATCCTCAGACTCTTTTATGTTATGAAGGCTATTCAATGCATACTTAAAGGGAATCTTCCACGAGCTTTGATCATCGGTTGCTAGCTTGAACTCATTGGTAGTCAAATCAATTGTCGAGTGGGTGCCGCTCGCCACAGAGCCATCAACTTGATCAAGAACTTCTAAGGCGACCAATTTTACCAAACATTACATCTTCTCCTCTCTTGAGCTTCCCTCTCGATAGGGTATGCAGCAGCTAATTCCAATACTTCTTGCAACTTCATCAGGTTCACCATGAATTCCAACTTGTCCATGTCATTTTCATCCTATATAGCATTCACTTCTTTATGGTTTGGTATGGCGTTTTACTACACGTTTGGTTCTATCTTATCGAATTTCAGCACCTCTCCATTTATCAATGCATGCACTTTATACTTGAGTATGAGACAATTGTCTACGTTATACCCTTTCTCACCCATATGATAGACCCAAGATTGGGTCTCACAAAACCTAGGGAATCTAGGTGGATTCGATCTTAGAGGTTCTTTGGTGACTAGGCTCCCTTTTTGTGGCATTGGTAATAATTTTGATAATGGTCGAGGTAATGGTGTCAAAACTAGTGAAGCCTTTCTCTTGGCTTTGAACTTCTTTGCGGCCAACCATGACGTGCTAGCTTGAGCGAGGGCAGATTCTGGAAATTTTCTTAACCTTGGTAGGTTTGGTACAAAAGCAACATTGCCTGAATTAGCTCATTCCTTTCTGGCTGGGTAGTGTCGTTTGAGCGACAGCTTTGATACGCTCTGCTCCCTTAAAGCCCACTCATAGTGTTCAGCTACCTTGATGAGGTACGTAAAGGTTTAACATCCTGAGGTGTTTAGCTTCTCGAAGTAATCATAGGATAACATTTTTAAGAATAGATCCACTAGCTCTTCCTCTGAGATTGTTGGTTTTCCTTGAGTGGCTATCACTCGCCATCTTTGGGTAAAGGAATGCATTAACTCATGTTTCCCTTTGAAGGTCCTTAATAAGTCTTCTCTGGTTGGTGCTGTACCTGTATTGAATTTATGTTGGTGTAGAAATTCTTCTACAAAATCTTTCTAACTATTGTAATCCTCTATGTCTATATCAATAAATCAAGCCAAAGCAGTGCCAGCCAAACTTTCATGGAATTTGTTCATTAAAAGCAAGATGCAATCAAAGTGATGCGCTATTTTGCACAAGTAATACTTTAAGTGTGCTCGGGGATAGCTTATCTCGTCCTACTTTTGAATAAATTCGAACTCTTTGTAGCCAACTGGGATTTCTATTTTGATGAATGGTGAAATCTTATCAAAATGCGCAAATTCGTAGCCTTGGGTACTCAAACATTCTTCAATCTTTGCTAATCTCGTCATGCCTTCCTCAGTCTTGGTTGTGGGCTTCCCTTTCTTCTCCTTTTTCAAGTCAACTATGACTGGTGGGGTTTTAGGGAATGCTTCATTATTAGGCTCAGTACCGGCTGCATGATTAGCCTCCGAGTCAATAGATGAGCCTGGACATGCAGTTGGATTAGATTCATGTGCATTAGGGTATATTCGTTACGTGGTGATCATCATGGCCTTCATCTCTGCTACTATGGTAGCTACCATGTTCATTTGCATCTCAAGACTAACCACCTTGGGTGCTAGCTCTTCATGCTCTATTCTTAGCTTTTTTGTTTTATTGTGAGCCCTCATGACTAAAATTTATCACCTGATTTCCAAATAGGAAGTTAAGAACCAAATAATAGAGAGATGAGGTGCAGAAATTAAGACCTCCTTAATATTATGTTCACATGTGGTTAATGTGAAGAAAGGCTCGATCATAAGTCTTAGCCTCGTACAAACGATCCTTTTCCTCATTAACTGTGAATGAGCATGCTATTAAGAAGGGATATAACCCACAATAATCATTTTTTATTAGATCAAGAAAACCATGATAAATGAACACATATGAAAATGATATGAGTTTATTACAATTGAAATCTCTCAAAGAAGTTTAAAAATGATAACATCGACATACCAAAACTAAACGGGAAATCATCTATGCAATCCGGAGGCATTTAGAGGCTAAGGCATCCTTAGCATCTACTGATCCTTCCGAGTCCCAAATGTGAGGAACTCCATCTTTCTCATATGGTTGCAGTCCGATGTCTTCTAGTACGTATGGCTCCACTCTAGGTGGATATGGGACAATGTAGTCAGGTACATACGGCTCCACCATGGACTGTTAGTACTCTTTGAATAGCTTGATATATTTCTGGGATGCACGGTGAATGTTTATCTCTTTTTCTAGGTAATCTAGCCATTTCACCTCATGTAGGGGGAGTTCTTCAAGCCGTGAATTATGAGGTTAATCTTGGCCTAGTAAAGTGTCTTGGTCTCCTTAGTAAGTCGAAGGCAAAAATTTCAGGACATACTACTGATGGGACTTCTTGTAACATGCCAAACTATCTTACTACCATGATCGGATAGTATGCGATTCCACCCATGCAACCAAATAGAGGGATATGATTCCCATCTACCCTAGTGATGTGAGCCTCAAATATCCTGAGCTAGGTGAAATGCCATTGCAGTTGTTTTGACTCTAAGTTTTCAAGTCGCTTGGTCCATTCCTTGAAAGATAACTTTGGGATAGAAGATTGACATTTCAAGAAAAATTTGAGTGGATAAATGTATCGGCTGATCTCATAACATCTAACATGGAGAATAAAAGTTTTGATGTGTGAGGTAAACCACATATAGAGAAGGTCATTGGAAGCTTAAAAAATATGCCCCTTTGAGTGAATTGAAAACAGCATAGGGAGAGGAAGGTCTTGGCTAAGATTATGTAGGAATAGTTCCAGCCGTAGCATGCTTATTTAGCAATATGAACCATAGAAGGATCAAATGTGGATCCAGAAGTAGGGAATAGAATGAATGCGAAAAAGGCCAGAATGAATACTCTGGCTGACCTAAGACAAGTAGTAATTGGAAGGGATGAGTAGTTGCTATAGAGGAATGAAAGGGTGAACCTACCATAATTAGATTTTAGGATCTTTTTAATTTTGAAGATTTTGAGACGAAAAAATTTGGATAAGGCTTAGATGAAATCTTTCCCCAATAATGGTTGCACAATGTGTTCATCAAAGTCTACTCCAATGATAGCAGTATATTCCTTCAGGATAGGTATGATCTCCAATCCTTGGAGTTCGAAAGTCAACATCCATTAATACTAGAATCTTGCCAAGGCTTAGATGGGAGTGGGTTGATAATTCACTTTGATGAGCTCTACTAAGCACCCTAGACACTCGTTGACATATGCCTAGTTGTTAGGTTTGAGGTGGCTCCACCATATTGTGAGCTTCTCACGTGGGATCGAAATAACCTTTATATCTGATTTCCCTATCTATTTTTAAATAGTAAAAAAATATGCTAAATTAAATACCACTGGTTATGATGCGACATGAATGAGAATATGATGAAAATGCACTAATTTAATTTCATTTTCTTCTGGTGAAATAAGGGTTAACAATCCTATTTGATTAAAAGAAGTCAATTAGAGAGCTTTAATCCAGCTTTCTCTCAAAGGAAATTATGCAATTAGTTAGAATCACTGAAATAATTAGAATGAAAGCTACTATCACATCCATCTACTAAAATCTCTAGAGGGGTTAAAATAGTGCGAATATAACCCAAGAACTCCTCAATAAATCAAATCTAAGGATATGAGGTAGGAAGGATTCCCACAAGGGAATCCAAAACTCAAAGTTCAGAAATGGTGCCTAATGCAAATAGATGTGGTAAAAGTAAGGATGCCCCAAATCAAGTCTAAAGTTGTTTGGTTAAAACTGAGATTCTTCGAGCTAGCACATGTATTCATCCATCTCAAAATTATTAGACGATATCGCCAGAAAGTCATATCTGGACAAGGTGATCGACCTCCTCGGTGTAACCTCTCTGTCTAATGATGACTAAATGTTGAATTTTATCTTGTCGATCCTTCGTCTCTACACTCTTGCGGCGGCTCGCTTGAATTTCTTGGATGATGATCCTCTAAGTACTAACTTTGTGTTGTATTGCTCCTATCTTCGCTTTTTCAATGTAGCGACGCTTCTTAACTTCTTGAATTTTGATCCATTTTTTGACTTCGTGATCTACTTCTAATCCACTAAAGTATGTTACAACGCGGGAATCCCTTGAGTAGAGGAGATTACGCCTAGTGAGCTCCCCCTATGGATGAATCGGAATGCTCCAAATGACTTTATATCAATAGTGTCTTGGGGTTGAATAACCCATCATTCCCTTGCGAACACCATGGAAACTACTGACAAATTTAGGGAAACCATCATTCTATCCTAAAAATGGCTTTTAAATAAACCACTCAGGCGATTTTCGAAATGATACGTGATAGGCATGGCACGTGGGATTTAAAATGTATGAGAATGCATTACGAGTTGAATGTAAGAAAACCTTACCAACTAGACCCTTTTTTTTTATAGGTATACCAACCGTCCAATTTATATGCATATGAAATAAGTGGGGATTTAACTCTAGAAATCAAAATAAAGGGGTAAGTGTACCACAAGTGCCATAACTTTTGTACGACATTCACTTAAGTGTCATAACTTTTTTTATTCACTTGAGTACCATAACTTTTAAAAATCGACCACTTGAGTGCCATCTCTTATGTGGATGCCAGAAAAACTGTCGTGCCAATCAAAAAAGCAAATATGGAACTAGTGAAATAATATTTTTTAATATTTTAAAGTACACATGAAATTTTTCATAATTTTTTTTGCAAATTTCTTTTTTTCTTTCTTGGTTTTTGTAGGGTCTCTCTCTCTCTCTCTGTTTGCAGAAGGTCGCCGGCATCGGCCACCATTAGGTAGCCTAGGGGCCAGGGCCAGCTTGCCTTGGGTCGACGAGGCCGCGATGGCCATCGTGGCCTCGGTTGCTACGGGCGATGGCATGAAGGTCGCTGCGTGAGAGGGCACGAAGGCCCCCGCCAAATCTGGGCGAGGGTCGTCGCAGCCCCGTCGGCCGAAGGCGTAGGGGCCCTCATTTAGACCCCACGACTACCGACAAGGTCTAGGTAAGGGCCCCCTCGCCTGTGGCCAACGAGACTGCGATCGCCCTCGTCCAAATGTAGCGAGGGCCTTTACGCCCTCGCCTATGGCAACCAAGGCCACGACAGCCATCGCCCGAGGTCGTCGTACCCATGTTGGCCTAGGGTGAGCCAGCCTTGGCCCTTAGTCTGCCTGATGGTGGCCGACAAGGATCACCGATAACCCTTGTCAGCCAAGGGAAAAAAAGTCCAAAAATAAAAAATGAAAATATCAAAATAAATAAAAAAATGCCACAAAATATTTAAAATTTTTTCAAAAAACCCACATGTCAATAAAAATAAATAAAATAATAATAAAAAATCCATGTGGCACTCAAGTGAGTACTGTACAAAAGTAAGCAAAAAGGTTATGGCACTCAAGTGAGTACTGTACAAAAGTTATGGCACTTTCGCTGTATTTACCCCTAAAACAAAGGATATGGTATGGACCTAAAAAGGTTTACACTATTTGACTCGATGACTTTTACCCACAATCGTGATCAAACATCAAGTGGGAAGAATCATCAATTTAGATAGCGAGCGAGATCAAATATGATCAACCCAAGTGCAATCAAACGCTAGAGCTTTGCATATCAATCCCTATCGGTGGTACCCTAGGAGAGCTATTTCACGGCTTGTGAGAAATAAACAATCAAACCTAAATTCCAACTTGCATAAAACACATCAGTAATCACTCCACCTCTTATAACTCCCATTTAGAAAAACATTTAACACTTGTACTTAGGTGACTTACTTCACCTTCAAGGACATCTACAGAGAAATGCATCAGAAAACACCCAACCTTTCAAGTAGGCTCAGGTTCTCTAAAGGTTTAAAGCTAAGTCTCTAGTGGAGTTGCTAGTTTATTGTGACTCTCCTTTGCGGGAACGGGCTAATGGATTATCGAGCCTTTTACTGCTATTAGGCTCAACTCAAGCCCTCCCAAGCCATACCAAATCGCGTTAGGATGAATTTAAAATTGAGATCGACCTTACTGTGGTCGAGCGACATGTGATTAGTGTATATGCTACGAAGTTGCCATCAATCATATTTGAAGGGTATGATTGGAAACCCTATTAAGCGATTGGGAGAGATCGTTTGAGTTTGCGAAAATCATATAAACAGGTTCGGGAACTTACTCATTAGTTGATGCCCTTTCTCTACCTAAATTGAGTGATTTTCTAATCTATATAGTTCATGTAAATGCTTTTTGAGTGAGGTAGGTCCTAAAAATCTAAATGGTTCACCTTACCCAAAAACAAAAATCTAAAAGGTTCATACAATGAGATTATCTTCATATCAATCAGAATTATCAAAATAAATATGTAATCAAGCAATCAATGCGTGCAGAGAAATCACATCAAATCAAGTCAAAACAAGTCTAGAGAAACCCTAAATGCTTAGAGAATGCACCAATTAAGTTCAGAGGTGGTTTGAAAAAATTTGAGTCAAATTGGTCAGAAGGGCAAAATGATCATTTTTCAAGACTTGGGAAGTCAAAATTGTGAAAATAGATCAAACCAGTTGAATGTAGTTATTTCCAATTTTTCACAATTTTTGGGAAATTTTTTTGAATTTTTTTTTTGAATTTTTGTAGAATTTTTTAAAAATTTTTAAATGATTTTTAGGGATTTTTCCATTTTTTTATTTTCTGATTTTTATTTATATTTTTTGAATTTTTTTTATAAATTTTTTGAACTGAGTCGGGTTGACTCGACCCACAAATCTGAAGACCCGGCCTAAATGCATGCATCTGGTCCTCTAAACGATGCAGTTTTGGATTTTTTTATTAATTTTTCTATTTTTTAAGTTTTTTTTATCCTTTTCTAATAATGTTTTTTAATCATAGGCTAATCCTATGGCTCTTGGTTTCCCACGTGACTAAGTCACAACCTTCGATCAAACGACTAAAATAGACCACTCATATTTACACTTGACTAAATCAGAACCATTCTACTGGATTACTAATATTTACGGTCGAAATCACATCCTAAACTAAATCCTAACCATCGAAACAGCATACTAGATTTGACGGTTGATTCAAATAGATAAACTTAATCCTAGCCGTCAAATTAGAAAATCAATTATTCAATTTTCAAAAAATCTATTCTAATTCGAAAATTAATTTTTTATTTCAGAAAATGTCAGATCAGGACAAGTGGCGCTACCCCCACTATTCAATACATTTTTTTATTATTCCATTCTAAAAAATGTTATAACCGTTGACCTTTGACCTGGTCAATATGCTAACGTGGCATTTGACGTGGCTTGCCACATCAATGCCACGTCAAATTTTGACCAAGTCAACATGCCGACTGGACTTCATCTTCTCCCCTAGGCCAAAGCAAGATGGACTATCGAAGCTCACCGGCGATGATCTAATGGTGAAATCGTAACCAAATGGAATGAGATCGTAATTTTTGAGAACTTTAGGTCGAAAATGTATATTTGACCTTGTGGTACCATAGACGGCTAATTTCGGTGAAAATGTTGCATATTTTGGCATGTGGGAGTGAGTGCCAATTATGTTTTGAAGTGTGGATTTGAATGTCGGGATGTGTGCTTTGATTGATCGCTTGATTTGATTCTGTGACTGCCTATTTGATTGAAACCGTGTGAATTTGGACCGGCCAATGCTTGAATGAATGCAAAGTGGTACAATTATAATTTTATTGAATTGTGATTGATTGTCTGAGGAGTTATGGATGTCGATCGGTTTTATGATGCCATGATGCATTTTACGCGGGGAGTTGTACAGCCCTTGATGCGTTTTACGCGGGGATGGGAGAAATAAGGAAGTTCAATAGTGCCTCCTAATATGTTTGACATGGGATAGTTAGAGAGATAAGAGTGCTAACTTGAAGCGTTTAACGTGGGTTGACATACGGACCTGAGGCATTTTAATGAGGGTCAACCTGATACGTTTGATGTGGCTTAAGCTATGGTATTTAATGGAGTGATAAGGTTGCCAATTTGATGGGTTGAGATATGAACCTGAGGCATTTCAACATGAGTCGAGCCTGATGCGTGTTTACGCGACCAGTCTGAATTTGAACCTTTAATTATGTTATATCTATATGATTGTTGCATGCATGTAACATTGAGTATATGAGTCGGAGAGAGTTAATTTTGAGCTGGCCAAGTATACTTTCATTCTATTGTGGCCACATTGCATGTAACATTGAGTATATGAGTCAGGCAGGTTTATAAACATCTACGTCTGATGTACGTTGCACAATCAACCTTGAAATCATATGTCTATTGGAATATTCATGCATGTGCATCTCTCTATGCTAGATTTAGAAGTTATGCTTACTGAGTTTTCGTCTCACACTTATTTAGCTGATCGCCGTTTTAGACCCACGCCCATGAGATGACTACTTCATATGTGTATTACGGCATCCCAGTAGAGATAGAGAGGTGGGAGACTTTATACCCTAGTTTCGATAATACTGTGTATAAGAAAGCAGAGTGCTCTGTCTGAGTAGACGGGGGAGGTGAGCTTTTGATGCCCCTTAAGTTCAAGGTATGGTTAGAGTGGTAAGGCTTAGTATTTGGCAATCCCATTTCTGCTTTTGATGTGAGAATTCAAAACGAGGACAAGTATATGGACCCATAAAGTCTCTAACGTATGGAGGTGAGGCCATTGAACCCGAGCCGATAGAGGTTGAGCTAGAGGATTGTTGGCCGATGGAGATCGATGGTCATGAGGACGATTGGTTTGTGGGTGAGTAGCCAATCCAAGACCCAGAACAGATCTTGTCGACGCTCGAGGACTCCAATCCGGAGGAGCTGCCATCTTCCGAGGAGAGTGGAGCGGAGTCAGATTATACTAGAGTTTTATTTGTCTTCTTTTGGTATTGTCTAACAGGGTGTGGTGTTTTGAGCTATATATATATATATATATCATGATGTGTATATTTGTATATAGTCTTGTGGTGATGTTTGGATGGTAATTAGATGTTGGTTCGATATGTATATAGTATATATGGTTTGCATTTATCCAGGAATGATTTAGTAGGTCTCTCTATGTTTCCACATGAATGTATGTCAGAGATGGTTACGTGTTTTCCGTTTACGTTGGGGCAGCCGTCATTTGGTCACAATCAGACTTGATCGATTGCAGCCACTAGTCATTTGACGGAAAGAGAAGATAGGGCAGGATATCGTGTAGCTGTAGGGTTTAGGGCATGACACCTCATGTTATCGCTGAGACTTGTGCAAGTGCACAACGTGTTTCATGTATCGATGCTGTGGAAGTATGAGCCTGACCCAGCTCATGTATTGAATTTTGTAGAAATCGAGTTGGATGAGCGAGCATCGTATGTGGAGTGTCCTGTGAGGGTCAAAGACAAGAAGGAGCAAATAGTTCGGCGTAGGACAATTTCGTTGGTCAAAGTAGTTTGGCAACACCACGAAATAGAAGGAGCAACTTGGGAAAGCGATGAATTTATGAATGACTTACATCCTTTTCTTTTTGAAGAGTTGTAACCGCAATCTAACTTCGAGAACAAAATTTCTTAAGGTGGAGAGAGTTGTGATGCCTCCAAATTCATGCATAATGGACAAAAAAATTTGATTGAGAATGTGGTCATGGGACCCCTACTTGCCCCTCTAATTTTCAGCCGAAGATTCCCACCAATGCTGCTCTCTCTTTTCCTCTCAACTTTTCAACCGTGCAACATTTCCCAAGAAGGTCTGACTTTAACAACCATTAACTTTCTACTCTCCCATTGTTGACGCGAGAAGACCTGTCCTTCACGTTATCTTCTTCTGCACCTTCTTTTTTTCCTCGTTTTCTGTTTTTCTTCTTTAGCTGCTATTGCTCTTTGTTTCTTCTTCATCTCCTCCCTTGGCAAATTAGAACCTGCTGCAACTGGGTTCTTCTTCTACTTCAACTTGCCTCACCCCCGCTGGCTTCGTTGCTGCTTGAGCTTCATCCTCTCGTTTTGCTGCTACTACTCCTTTCTGTGCCGCGGCTACTGCTCCTCCTTTGGTCAATGCGTGCTGTTGTCTTCTCTTCGTCTCTCAGCTGCATACCTATGTGCTCCTGCCCTTTGGGCTGGTCTCTAATGCTTGCCTCTACTGCTCGCCTCTATCGTGGCTACTCCAACTCCTATTGCTGCTTACTCTTGCTCCAACAATAGCCATGTGCATGTCCTCCGCGAGCTCCAGCCAACCCCCTGAGCTCACCTATCCTCGACTAGCCGCCCGTGGCCCGAGCTCATCGTCGTACCTCGCCTTGTAGTTGTGTGCTTCCGTCGGCTGCCGTGGATCTGGGACCAGCAGCTCCAAACATCCATCCCGTCATCAACACATCATCATCCTTGCCACTGCCGCCGTTCACCCCGGTTGCCATTGCTCGTCATCGTCGTTAAACAATTTTGGGTGTGTTAGCCCCTAATCTCTAATTAGTTCGTTAATTGTACTTAGGCTAGTTTAGATTAAATTAGTATTGAATTAATTAGTTAACCGCGATCGATTTAAGTTAGTGACAATGGTTAGCTTAAATGACCACGGTTAAGATAATTAGATTAAATTGATTAGTTTATATTACGCTCGGATTATTTGTTTGAGGCGGGCTGGGATTATTAAAATTTATTTAATTATTTCTAGGCTGATTAAAAATTTAATTAATTATTTTTGGGCTAATCAATAATTATTATTATTCATGGGTTAATTAGTTTTATTTCTTTTAGTTAATTAATTTGGATAAAATTAATTAATTCATGTGTATTTAATTAATTATGGTGCTTTAATTGCTCATGATCTAAATAATTAATTATTATTAAATTAATAATTATTTAGGATGAATTTATCGATCAACTTTATTAAATTATTGATGAATAAATCTTTGTTAACTTTTCTAATTCACGATTAATTATTTATTTACTTATTATTATTGATTTATTCTTGGGTGATTATTAGATAATTATGTATATGTTACGCGTATATCGATGGTTAATCGTACTAGTTTAAATGTAAAGTCTAGTGGATAGTATGCATAATCATATGACTGCATGCGAAGTCAAAATTTTATATTTGAACATGAAAACGAAAACGACCTTGAGCCGGGTTTTAAGCACGGCCATGTGAGCATTTTAATTAAATGTAAAGATAATAACTGGCTTGATTACTTGGCGTGCTTGTGTAGTCAAATATTGGTTATCATTGCTCAATGGTGTCCCGGGAAAGACGCTTGAGAAGTTCGTGTTGTGTCAATCGGAATCACATGACTTATCAAAAGCATGATAGTCTGTGTCGTCAGACTAATTGGATGCCAACCATAGCTTGTGACGAACCGAAATCCTAATAGGAAAACCTAATATATCTGTGCTGTATTGGTCGGAATCACACAGATTATTGGTTGCTATTGCTGATGGAGCGAGACGAACCCCTATTATGTCAAAAGAGCACTAACTGCTTAGTGTGATGGGTACCAACTATCTGGCGTGCCGGACACCAACTGTCTAGTGTGTCGGGGCTGAGTACCCATTCATAACTAGAAATCGCATGTTATATAATGCCTAAGTGTTTGGTATACGTATTCTAGTTATTACATTATGTAGACTAAGACGGGATAAATTGCATGTGATTGACAGTTGGGGGTTGTTTTACTGTTGTCATGCCTACTTAGGTTGCCTGAGTAAATCAATGCTTTAATTTGACATAGGCATTGACTCACAGAGATATTTATATCTCACCTATCATTAATAAATATTTTTCAGGTCCATAACTTTGGAGATATGCTGATGTAGATGACAAGGGTGTCATGACTCCTCTTTTGGAGTAGATATAACCCTGTCTCGACCCATTACTCTTGCTGCTGGTCTAAGGATGCCATCCCGAAGTATGAGGTTATATAAGAGGTAGCTTCTGTAGGGTTAACGATTATCTACTAATAAAAGGTAATCTTTTGTTGAGCTGGCTATTATTGTTTGATCTGTTATATGTTGACACCTGATTTTTAATCATTTTTTCTATTGCTAAAGTAATAAAAAATCCATAAAAATTCATAAAATTGAAAAATCAACTTTGGGGACCTTAGCCAAGCCTAGGGAACCAATTTTGACCAAAAAACGATTTTTCATATTTTCAGTATTTTTACGTATTTTTTTATTTATTTATTTTCGAAAATTAATAGAAAATCCATAAAAATTCATAAAATTGAAAAATCAACTTTGGGAACCTTAGCCAAGCCTAGGGAACGAATTTTGACCAAAAAATAATTTTTCATATTATATATATTTTAATTTTTTTAAAAACAATACAAAAATATTTGAAAATTTTGGAAAAATAACATTTGAGGCCAAAAAATACACAAAGATAGTTAATATTTTTATTTTAAATCTATTTTCATATTGGCCATCGCAAATTCAGAAAAATCCAATTCGAGTCACATGTTCCTTCACGAGTATAATCTCGAACCGGGCCTAAAAAAATTTAATTAATTTTTAAATTTCACTTTTTATGAGTTGTGACATTGTCTTCTAATATTTTAAATTTTCATCTTGGCCCAATTATACCCAGAATGACTTAATTTTGCAAAATGGCTTTAATTAAATTATGCATTATTTTCAGCGACAAGAAATGAGCTTAAATTTGACATGTGGTAAATTTTGGTGTGTCAAAAATTGTGAGGAGATTTGGACTTAAAGAAATATATTTTTTCAGGGACTGAATTGTAAATACTTAAAATTCAAGGACTAGAGTGCAAATACCTAACTCTTGAAGGATTATTTTACAAATAATAAAAAGAAGAGTTAGTGGATAAATTAGAATAGAGAAGGGAAGATGAAGAAGAGGAGATGAAGAAGAGAAGTTGGAGAAGAATGGATGGAGAAAATAAGATAAGAATAGAGAAGGGAAGATGGAGATGAAGAAGAGTTAGTAGAGAAATTAGAATGGAAGATAAGAATAGAGAAGGGAAGATGGAGATTAAGAAGAGTTAGTGGAGAAATTAGAATGGGAGATAAATATGGAGAAGGGAAGATGAAGATGAAGAAGAGTTAGTGGAGAGATTAGAATGTGAGATAGAGATGGAGAATGGAAGATGAAAATGAAGAAGAGTTAGTGGAGAAATTAGAATGGGAGATAGAGTTAGTGGAAAAATTAGAATGGGAGATAGATGAGTAGGTTATAAAAGGAGGAAGAAGTGAGCTTGAGAAGGGATTCTTGAGAGAGAAAATTTGAAGTGTTTGGGAGAATTTTTTGGAGAGAAAATTTTGGATGTTTGAGAGAGTTTTGGGAGATTGAAGAAAATTTTGAGAGAAAGAAAATACCAAAAGAGAGAGAATTTTGAAGATGATGGGAGTTTAAAGCTAGGGGTTATCATCACAAATTCCTTCATCGATCAATATAAATCAAGAGTTCATCCTCGTCAACGAGCAAACAAATTCAAGCTAAGTGTTTTTATTTATTCATTTATTTATGGTTTTACTCGCAAATTAGCACAAATTGTATACACTTTCTCCATCTCCTTTTTCTTCCATATTTTATGTCAGGAGAAGGATATCTCTACGTCAACAGCAAAAATCTCGTCGAGATGCAAAAATCGGCCCAGACAAGCTCCTAAGCTGTCCACCGATTTCTCAACTGATCTGTGACTAAAAGTCCCTCTTAATTCAAAAGAAACTCTCTATATTGGGAACATAGAGAGCGAAAATCAATTATAGAAATCCCTCCCAAAAAATGGGAGATAAGTACTCTTTCTACTCTTCTGGTTTTAGGTGCAGATTAGCACATATTTTGTATACTAACATTTCACTCTATTTTATGTCAGGAAGCCGCAGCTTTATATCAATGGTCAACCCTATGGAAGCACAAAATTGGCTTGGAGAAGTCCTCAAGCGCGCACAAATTTCAAATTGTTGAATCAATTCGTTGTATTTTATTTTAAAGAATTCATACCCCAGAATGGAGAGAACAAAGTCCATCCGCAATTTAAATACTTGCACCATAAATCCCAAAGGGAAGAGCCAAGCCAATGCTTAGCCTCCCATTGGAGGTTTTTACTTACAGTAGTTAAATACTTGCAACTTAAATACATGTACCTTAAATCCCAAAGGGAAGAGCCAAGCCAATGCTTAGCCTCCCATTGGAGGTTTTTACTTACAGTAGTTAAATACCTGCAACTTAAATACATGTACCTTAAATCCCAAAGGGAAGAGCCAAGCCAATGCTTAGCCTCCCATTGGAGGTTTTTACTTACAGTAGGTTAAATACTTGCAACTTATATACCTGTACCTTAAATCCCAAAGGGAAGAGCCAAGCCAATGCTAGGCCTCCCATTGGAGGTGTTTATTCACTGTCATGTACTTCCTATAATTTAATTTTTGAATCATCAGACCCAAAAGATAAGTAGGTTGTAATACTGCACAGAAGTCGTTAACACACTCCTTCTTTCGGCTTCAGGGAATCTTTAACACTTAAAAAAATATAACAAATAAAAATATATACCATCCATGCATCCTATTTAAAAAGTGAAAACACAAAAGAGAATACCCTACTATAACCTTAGGAATAAACCAAGCCTGAGTTGCCGAATTAGGATATCCATGAAATTAAGGTACCGAAAGGGCATTAGTTTTAATTAACTAGTGTAACCAAGTCCCCGAGCTCATAATCTCTGGTTCGCAGGAATAAATTAGTTCTCCCGCTAATTTATTTAGGTTTCTAATCGACCTTCCAAGAACGATTAGTGGCGACTCCAAATTTCAAAATCATTTAAACAAAAACCAAAGTTGCGATTCGGTAGGGCTTGGGAGGGTCCGCGTTAGGTTAGTCAAATCTAATTAACCTAATAATCCGTTAACCCCCTTTAAAATTTAAAATTTTTTTAGAGGGTCGCGACATTATACTACTTATTTATCCTTGCTATTTTGGCAATTGTTTGTGAAGTTTCGCATTCCGCATACGTATAATTATAAGATAAAAATAAATGGGTTGGTGACATGCCTGAGATGTCACCTTTTTATGACCCGAGGATTTCACATGAGGTGCTTATATAACATGGGGAATCAGAGAGATAAATGTGCCGACCTAAGATGTGTAGTTTAACGGGGGTCGAGGCACATTGCGCCCTGATGCGTTTGACGCGGGTGTTGACACCTGATTTTTAATCATTGCTAAAGTAATAAAAAATCCATAAAAATTCATAAAATTAAAAAATCAACTTTGGGGACCTTAGCCAAGCCTAGAGAACTAATTTTGACCAAAAAATGATTTTTCATATTTTCAGTATTTTTTAGTATTTTTATTTTCGAAAATTCATGAAAAATAAAGAAAAAATGAGAAAATTGCAAAATCAACTTTGGAAGCCTTGGCCAAGCCTAGGCAACCATTTTTGAACAAAAATAAATTTTCATATTATATATATTTTTAATTTTTTTAAAAAAAATACAAAAATACTTGAAAATTTTGGAAAAATAACATTTGAGGCCAAAAAAATACACACAGATAGTTAATATTTTTATTTTAAATCTATTTTCATATTGGCTATCGCAAATTCAGAAAAATCTAATTCGAGTCACGTGTTCCTTCACGAGTATAATCTCGAACCGGGCCTAAAAATTTTAATTTGAGTCAACTTATTTTTAATTTTCACTTTTTATGAGTTGTGACATTGTCTTCTAATATTTTAAATTTTCATCTTGGCTCAATTATACCCAGAATGACTCAATTTTGCAAAAGGGCTTTAATTAAATTCTGCATTATTTTCAGCGGCAAGAAATGAGCTTAAATTTGACATGTGATAAATTTTGGTGTGTCAAAAATTGTGAGGAGATTTGGACGTAAAGAAATATATTTTTTCATGGACTGAATTGTAAATACTTAAAATTCAAGGACTAGAGTGCGAATACCTAACTCTTGAAGGATTATTTTACAAATAACAAAAAGAAGAGTTAGTGGATAAATTAGAATAGGGAAGGGAAGATGGAGAAGAGGAGATGAAGAAGAGAAGTTGGAGAAGAATAGATGGAGAAAATAAGATAAGAATAGAGAAGGGAAGATGGAGATGAAGAAGAGTTAGTAAAGAAATTAGAATGGAAGATAAGAATAGAGAAGGGAAGATGGAGATGAAGAAGAGTTAGTGAAGAAATTAGGATGTGAGATAAATATGGAGAAGGGAAGATGAAGATGAAGAAGAGTTAGTGGAGAGATTAGAATGTGAGATAAAGATGGAGAATGGAAGATGAAAATGAAGAAGAGTTAGTGGAGAAATTAGAATGGGAGATAGAGTTAGTGGAAAAATTAGAATGGGAGATAGATGAGTAGATTATAAAAGGAGGAAGAAGTAAGCTTGAGAGAGAAGGATTTTTTGGAGAGAAAATTTGAAGTGTTTGAGAAATTTTTTTGGAGAGAAAATTTTGGATGTTTGAGAGAGTTTTGGGAGATTGAAGAAAAATTTGAGAGAAAGAAAATACCAAAAGAGAGAGAATTTTGAAGATGATGGGAGTTTAAAGTTAGGGGTTATTATCACAAATTCCTTCATCGATCAATATAAATCAAGAGTTCATCCTCGTCAACGAGCAAGCAAATTCGAGCTAAGTGTTTTTTATTTATTCATTTATTTATGGTTTTACTCGCAAATTAGCACAAATTGTATACACTTTCTCCATCTCTTTTTTTTTCCATATTTTATGTCAGGAGAAGGATATCTCTATGTCAACAGCAAAAATCTCGTAGATATGCAAAAATCGGCCTAGACAAGCTCCTAAGCTGTCCACCGATTTCTCAACTGATCTGTGACTAAAAGTCCCTCTTAATTCAAAAGAAACTCTCTATATTGGGAACATAGAGAGCGAAAATCAATTATAGAAATCCCTCCCAAAAAAATGGGAGATAAGTACTCTTTCCACTCTTCTGGTTTTAGATGCAGATTAGCACATATTTTGTATACTGACACTTCACTCTATTTTATGTCAGGAAGCCTCAGCTCTATATCAATGGTCAACCCTATGGAAGCAGAAAATCGATTTGGAGGAGTCCTCAAGCGTGCACAAATTTCAAATTATTGAATCAATTCGTTGTATTTCATTTTAAAGAAGTCATACCCCAGAATGGAGAGGACAAAGTCCATCCGCAATTTAAATACCTGCACCATAAATCCCAAAGGGAGCCAAGCCAATGCTTAGCCTCCCATTGGAGGTTTTTACTTACAGTAGTTAAATACATATACCTTAAATCCCAAAGGGAAGAGCCAAGCCAATGCTTAGCCTCCCATTGGAGGTTTTTATTTACAGTAGTTAAATACCTGCAACTTAAATACCTGTACCTTAAATCCCAAAGGGAAGAGCCAAGCCAATGCTTAGCCTCTCATTGGAGGTTTTTACTTACAGTAGTTAAATACCTGCAACTTGAATACCTGTACCTTAAATCCCAAATGGAAGAGCCAAGTCAATGCTTAGCCTCCCATTGGAGGTTTTTACTTACAGTAGTTTAAATACTTGCAACTTAAATACATATACCTTAAATCCCAAATGGAAGAGCCAAGCCAATGCTAGGCCTCCCATTGGAGGTGTTTACTCACTGTCATGTATTTACTATAATTTAATTTTTGAATCATCAGACCCAAAAGATGAGTAGGTCATAATACTGCACAGAAGTCGTTAACACACTCCCTCTTTCGGCTTCACGGAATCTTTAACACTTAAAAAAATATAACAAATAAAAATATATACCATCCATGCATCCTATTTAAAAAGTGAAAACACAAAAGAGAATACCCTATTAGAGCCTTAAGAATAAACCAAGCCTGAGTTGCCAAATTAGGATATCCATAAAATTAAGGTACCGAAAGGGCATTAGTTTTAATTAACTAGCGTAATCAAGTCCCCGAGCTCATAATCTTTGGTTCGCAGGAATAAATTAGTTCTCCCGCTAATTTATTTAGGTTTCTAATCGACCTACCAAGAACGATTAGTGGCGAATCCAAATTTCAAAATCATTTAAACAAAAACCAAAGTTGCGATTCGGTAGGGCTTGGGAGGGTCCGCGTTAGGTTAGTCAAATCTAATTAACCTAATAATCCGTTAGCCCTTTTAAAATTTAAAAATTTTTTAGACGGTCGCGACAGCGGGTTATTTGGAGAGATAAAGATACCACCTAAGGTGAACAACACGAGTGAGGCGTGACTTGAAACAACTAGCGTAGGTCTACCTTGAGGAGTATTTGCGCGAGTCAGATGAAAATGAGTTCATAATATCGTCTTACCTTTGTGATCATTGTGTGCTTATGCTATGATGCATGAACATATTTATATTGAATAGTTCATTCGCATGTTGGAATCTTGTTGGTGTGACCTAGCTATTAGTGGATGGTTTTGAGGGTCTGATTACATGCTTCGAATGGTCTTTGGAGTACGTATTGTCTTAGCGAGATTTAGGGGGTAAACATATTGAGATGTGTTCTTACTATTGTTATTTCACCCACTTTTCAGACCTTAGGTTGTAAGTATAAATAGAAGATAGTACAATTTTGGGATACCCCAAGATTTTGATACCTAGGTAATGGAGTATCTAGTTGGTAAGGGACTGATGGAGATGGAATCAGACCCTAAGGAGTCAGATCCTATCACGCTTTGAACCTATGAGGCACACGACATTCCTATTATACCTTTACGATCGAATGGTTCAAAAAAACGACAGTCTAGGAAACTCGTCGTAACCAAAAGATCATAGAGTTGCAAAGGCAATGGAAACGAGCTCCTTCAAATCACATATACAAAAAGGGATAGATAGAGAAAGACAAATTAAACATTTTACAACAAGCCAAGCGTTATATTACATCTTATATACAATATTCACATATAACGGATATGATGACATCACCTGTACACAAATCAAAACTTTAGTCACCCTACTTTATACAACCAGGCTATATATATATATATATATATATATATATATATAGGGTTGCCACTGCCTTTCTCCCATATCTACCCATACCGTACTCTTATATCTTATGTACATCCCTCCATCTAGTCAAAAAAATGACTGAGTCGCAGTCTCAGTTTCCTTCAGGATCCTCTGTCTTGTCGGTATTGCATTAATTACGGGGGTTGAAGCTCTGAAAGTAGGAAAATCACCTATGAAAACAAATCTCAGCAAGCAAACCCCTAATCTCCTCCTTAGGATGCCAAACAAATACAAACCAAACTCTTTGGTTTTAACTCAAGTACTTAAAATCATTAGGTCAGATTCGATTACCTTAAAATAGTTTAAATTTAGAAAACTCGCCACTGAGTAGCCAAGTAAGTAAACTGTTTATAACAAGTCCAATCCGGGACCACGCAAAATTCAAAAACACAAAAGTAATGTAACTAGTTAATGGCTCAATAAATGTAATTAAACTTTCAATTAAAAATAGGTCTAATCCGAGACAATTATAGCAATCACTTATGCATGCACGCTCAATCTTGAGCCTCGGCTTGAATGCCAATTTGAACATAGGTCCCACCCGCATCATAGACGCCTTAGATTTATGCCTCAACCCGTGTATGAGATGCCTTAGGTTGGTATCTTATCGCTCCAGCTACCCTGCGTCAAATGTATCCGGGCGCACTGTGCCTCGACTCGTGTCGTATAGGCACTTTAAGGCCATCCTCCATGGCTAAATTTTTAGCCAGTGGCTACATATTACGCCAGATGACATCATGGCTACGTATTCGCCAAGTCACACATGATATGCAATCAAATATGCGAAAATCGTCGCACTCGCCTTTCGGGCAATAAAATCCTTCCAATTCATTTGGACAGAAATCCTTGGCTAAGTATGTTAGGCCACATTTGAAATACGAGTTCAAAATTCAATTCAGATGATCGACACAATGGCCAAACTAATCAATTTGTTTCACATAAATAATTTTATTAAAAATGCCCAATTTCTCACGTGGAACCTAAAATGACCAAATAAATAATTTCAAGTATTCATGAAATATCCTCAAGTATTATTTTGAATATGAACACGGGCCCCCAAATATTTAGAATAGTAATATAAGATATTACTCGAGCCTGATTTTGGATAAAATGCTCCAAATAATATTTTTTTGGTATTCAAACCACACAGGACCCACAAAACCTATCATTTTCAAACCAAAATCAAATTGGGCAACATGCGATAGTGTTCATGGGTCGTGAACAGTGACTTTCAAAATATTATTTGACCGTTTTTTAATAAAAGTCTCAAAAATCCATTTTTCGGTACTCGAATCTCATGGGATCCACTCCAACCACCACTAACAGCTTATATTCAGCCAAGACAACAATATATCAAGCCTAAATAATATACTATAATCTCATCACAGAATCGATTTGCGCAATTCTGACAATTTTTCTTAACCCGATTTATTTTGAATCGGTCCCTCGAGCTAATCCATGGCAAGCCTAACATCATAAGTGAAGTCTAGAGGTTTAACTTACCTAAAATAAGTTGAAATATAGCTAAGGATGTGGCTAAGAAGTGGCGGACCGTTGATGCACGGCAGCAACGACGACGACAATGGATTCAGGTGGATTTAGTCCAAACCGATGTTAATCAAGGGCTAAACCGAGACCAAATCGAGCTTGAAACCAAGATTATGACATGAATATGGATTCTAAAGATAGTCGGGATTGACATATATCAACGGGAACCAAAATAAAAAATCTAGAAATCTAAGATGGATTCGTCGACCGAAACAAAATGGCTTGAACGAAGACCCAAAAGACAACAGATCAGAGTGAAAAAAAAATTCTGTGAACTCACCATGGATAGCACTATGACATAACCAAAAATCATGAAAATCCAACAGTTGGATTTTTGTTGGCGGCCGGTGAAAGTGAGCAGCAGAGGCAGCGGTAGCAGCAGAGAGATGGAGAAAGGTGGTCGATTTTGGGGGATAACAGAGAGAGTGATTTGACTGGTCAAATGAGAGAGAGAGAGAGAGAGAGAGAGAGATAATCCAAGGTTTAATGAAGCTTGCCATGCAAGTTTTGTCTCCCAAGTTAAAGAATAAGCCAATCATGACTTAACAAGTAGCATGTGAGTGGTGGGTGAAGATGAGAGCTTCATATTTGGCACCATAGGATTGGGACATGTGGCAATTTTCTTTGGATAAGATCAAATGAAAAATAGAAAGAAAAAAAACGCGTGACGACGGGACCAATTGGGCTAATTTTTGGAATAATTGATATGGATATCAAAACGAAACAAATGGCGACGTGAACATAGGCTAAGCATCTAAACTCTAAAAATAAGCATGGATAACTAACTAGAAAGCCTAGAGCGAGTCGAGGGCAAAATGGTAATTTTTACTTGTTGCCTCCTTCTTAGCACTCCTTACCAAAACTACAGTTCTGAAACTGATCGCAATATCCAAAACACCATTACGATGCCCGACAACCGTTGATTGTCCAAATTCAAAAATCCATCTCGTGGCCAAATTCATTAGCTTACGACTTTAGTAAAACTCAGGCCAATGGGCGGCTATTAGGAGATGCATGCATCGACTAATTAAGTCCACGTATTTTAAGTTCCTAAATAGCCTTTCCCTTTTGGTTAGCCATCCTAAGGTGACCAATCTCGACCGAGATTTAATTAGAGTGCAAGTAATAAAACACATCTATTCCATTAAGAAATCTAAAAAAGGTCGAGAATTCAGGGTATTACAGATCTCCGATGGAGATTTCACTGTCAGATTGGAGCAATGTAGATGACTAGATCTCTAGCCATGTTCCTATTTTGGTGGTTTTCTTTGATTAAGGAAATTAGTCTTATAAGCCACAAGTCCCCTTTTAATGACTGTGGTTGCCCTAGGTTATTTTGTTGTTGTTGTGCTTAACGTAATTGAAGAAGGATGTTAATATAAATATAAGGTATTGTGGTTGAGCCTTTTTTTTTATCGTTCATTCGTTATTCGGGTTATTGTATCGTTTTTGCTATCATTAGATTTGGTTGAGTTTTGGGTCGGCAACAAGCCTGGGATGTCGCGCTTTCATGTATCAACCGTGGAATGACCAGGTGTCATGTGATTGATGGGGTTTCGTGCGTGATAGTAGCTAAGGTTACAAATTGGCACGTTTTGACAAGATTTCGCCATTCGCAAAAATAGAAGTCCCAACTGGCTACAAAGAGCCCAAATTTGTTTGAAAGTATGATGGGACAAGCTATCCTCAAGTGCACCTCAACTATTACTTGTGCAAAATGGTCCATTACTCCAATTACATCCCATTTTTAATGAAAACATTCTAGGAAAGCTTAGTTAGCTCCACCTTGCTTGGTTTTGATTAGACATAGAGGATTATAATTGTTGGAAAGATTCGGTAGAAGAATTTCTACACCAATATAAATTCAACACAACAACAGTACTAACTAGAGAAGACTTATTAAGGACCCAAAAAGGAAAAAATGAGTCAATGCATTCCTTCGCCCAAAGATAGCAAGTGATGGCCACTCAAGTCAAACCAACAATCCCGAAGGACGAGCTAGTGGATCTGTTCTTAAAAACGTTACACTATGAATACTTTGAGAAGCTAAACACCTTAAGATGTCAAACTTTTACGCACCTGTCGCGACCCGAAAAAAAAAATATATTTTTTCTTAGGTAAATGGATTACCGGATTAATTGATTAAATTAACTAATCTAGTTCGAGCTCTCCCGAAGGACGAACTAGTGGATCTGTTCTTAAAAACGTTACACTATGAATACTTTGAGAAGCTAAACACCTTAAGATGTCAAACTTTTACGCATCTGTCGCGACCCGAAAAAAAATATATATTTTTTTTCTTAGGTAAATGGATTACCGGATTAATTGATTAAATTAACTAATCTAGTTCGAACTCTCCCAAGCTCTACCAAATCGCGACTTTGATTTTTTTGTTCAAATGGTTTTAAATTTTGGAGTCGCCACTAATCATTTTTGATAGGTTGATTAGAAAACCTAAATAACCTAGCGGGAGAACTAAATTACTTCTACGAACCAGAGATTATAAGTTCGGGGACTTGGTTACACTAGTTAATTAAAACTAATGCCCTTTCGGTACCTTAATTTCGAGGATATCCTATTTTGGCAACTCGAGCTTGGTTAATCCTAAGGCTCTTAATGAGTTGTTCTTTTTGTGTTTTCACTTTTTAAATGGAATGCAAGGACATATGAATATAGCATACAAATATGACGTACTGATATGTCATGCATATGCGAAGACGTATAAATACGACATACGTATACGAACATACAGATACGATATATGAATACAAATACGTACATGACATGTAAATGACATACGTACGTGACATGCGTATGAATACAACATGTATACGGGAATAGACGAATACGAATACATACATGACATGCAAGTACAAAGACGTACAAATACGATATGCACATACATGAACATACGTATGTAACATGTGTACATACACCATACAAATACGTGACATATATATGTGACATGCATAATGATATGCGTATGTAAATACGTACGTTTCGATTTTGCCCATGAAAGGCAAAGTCGTCATTTCGAAAGTATCAGGATGGCCAATCTCCTGATTTTTGGGATTTTTGAAGACAATTTGTCTATGAAGGGATAAAACCCTCATTTTTGAAAAGAGAGGATAAAACCCTCATTTTTTTTTGAAATTTTTGGTTTTTATGGATGACGTATTATAATGTGCATGAGCTATACTATATGAAATGCAAATGAATGACATTTTTTTTTGTATTTTCAGATTTTTCAGATTTTGGATGTACTATAAAAGAATGTGAAATCACCCAAAGCAAACAAAGATGTGAAGAGAGAGCAGGTAAAGTAAAACTACCCTAAGGACAATGAAAATAACACCCGCAACTCGTCGGGCGAATAATTACAGACCAATTAAATAAAACCCGAGACATGATCGGGAATACAACGAAAATGACTGGAATGGACATCGGTCGACCGCCATGGTTGGGCCGCACGGATCTGGAATACATCAAGTCGGACCGGAATGGACATCGGTCATCCTCCAGGGTGAATTTGAGTCTAATTAATGTAAGTATGCAATAAACGAAGCTTTTGAAGAAGAAAAATTAAAAAATGCTATTTTTATTTTTTCTTAGTTTTTACTTTTTTTTATTTTTTTAATTTTAATTTTATTATTATTATTATTATTATTATTATTATTATTATTTTGAAATGATGATCAGCCGAACATAGTCGACGTAAAATCAATTAGAAATGAATCGAAAAATTCACTTGAAATCGAAAATTTATCCCCGCTTCCGAAAAGAAAGTTTTACGAAAAAAAGTTGATTACGAAGGGGTTTTCTCGGGTAATTATGTGAATGAACAAATACAATCAGAAGAAACCGGCTATAACACGTGAAACTAGGTATATCCAGGTTTCCAAAATGCTCTTCGGTTCAGGAAATGATTAACCGAGCGAGTCGCAACGTCATTAAGGAGACAGCCATTTGCAAGCGTAAATTCAAAATCTCCAGAAACCAGTTTATGGGGACATGTTCGGGAGCGATTATCTTAACACATGAAAAGATTTTTGAGAAACCAATTGCACCACATGAAACTAGGTATAACAAGGTTTCTAGAAAATTTGACGGTTTGGAAAACGGACACCCGAGTGCACTAGAAACACTCCTGAAAAAGACACCCTCGCACAGCCCAAAACACTTGGAATTTTTTAACTCAGGTTTTCAGTTCAATGAAGCGTCTTTCAAACCCCATAGTTCGAAACATAGAGACAACCAAAACCGAAACCAAGCATCAATATATAGTACTACATATAGAGAGTATATTCAACCAAAGAAACACCTCAAAAGGACGAGAAACAATTGAGAAATATGACCACAAACATGCTTAGTTTGACTGATCCTAACACCTAGAAAAATTTTCAATCTCGAACCGGACTAACTAGGAAACTTTGAGGGACCATAACTCACACCACAATCAGAACTAGCAGGCAAACCATATATCATTGCGAAGAGCTACACACCATGAACAAAATGAAACAATAATGAACCTCATAGCATGTCATACGAGAGAGAAAAGCAATCGCAAAGTAGCCTACTTACACAGGTTCCAACACTTAGAAAAATTTTGCTTTAGATTTCTCAACTAAAACTGAGCGACTATGCAACTTCGAAAGGCCATAACGTTTACCTCGATCCACATCACGGACTATAAGATATATCAATACGAAGATCTACATACATAGAATATATTGCAAAAGATTTGAATCGAAAATAACCTGTGAAATGTTTAAAAAATGGGTTCGAAGTAGAGGGTTTGAACCAGTTCAAGGCATTTTGTCAATTTTGCGTTATCTTTCTCAAGGGGAATCCCGACACCGGTGAGCTCCCTGCAAATCAACAAGAAGAAAAGACCACCAGCTGAAAGGAAACAGACACGAAATACCTATGTGGCTACGAAAAAAAAAATCAAAAGAGTATAGGTATTGAACTTAACTGGATGGTTGCTTAGTCGATGCCCTCTTTTGCTTCGGATTGGGAGCGTTGTGCTCTCGGAAAGTCTCTTCTGAGACGGCCAACTAATTCTTGGGCCACACTATATCTGGGATTGGGACAATTTCAATCGTGTTTTTGAAAGAGGCCCCTGTTGTTTGAGGGGATGAAAAATGAGGTCTTTTTCCTCTCCCAGGCTACCTTCCTCGTGTACTCTTTTTTTTACTCCCCTCCTTCCGATCTCTCTCTCCTCCTCCTCTTGGTTATGCCCCCCCCTCTCACTAGTCTTCCCCTAGATTCTTTTAATGCAACGCTGGATCTGGGCCCTTTTTTGATCGATTTTTGGGACCATTTTTTTAGGAAGTGCTCTCTGCACGTCCCCCCATTCATGATGGCCTCTACTCCTCAGCCTGAAGATCCGTGTGTGTTTTTTTTTTCATTTTTTATTCCCACCCCATTCCTTTCGGTGGTAGTGCTCTTCCTTTATTTTTTTATGGACCCGAGAAATCAGAAGGAAGAGAGCCCCCTCGGATCCTCTTCTTTTTCCTTTTGTCCAGCTCGAGCATAACCCGTGATTATAGTATTCCACGTTACTACATCTTTCTTTGACATTTGATTGAACAAGTCCAAGGCTTCGTGCACCCTTCCAGCTTGAACATATCCTATAATCATGGTGTTCCAACACACAAGGTCACGGGTTTCAATCTGATGGAATAGTTGACCGGCTTCATTAATTCTTTGGCTTTCCACACATCTACGTATCATTGCTGTTTGGGCAGCAATATATTTTTTAAGGGCATTTTGTTCCGAAAGGTTTCCTGCTTTGTCAAGATTACCGATGCAAACATATCCATTAGATTCCATGACACAATGTCTCCATCCACCATTTCATCATAAAAAAAATTGTAATGCCAAATGCGTTTCTTGATTCTTTGTATACCCAGCAAGCATTGAATTCCATGACACTAAGTTCTTAATCAGCATCTCATTAAAAAGTAACTTAGCTTCTTCGATTTTTACCCTTCTTTGCATAACCTGTTATCATGGCATTCCACAAAACTACATCTTGCTTATCTGGAATCAAATCAAATAGCTTCCTCGCACTCTCGAGCCGCCCACTCTGCATAAAGCACGTTATAACCAGAGTCCATATATGACGACGCCTTTTACGCATCCTCTCGAACAGCCGATAAGCTTCCTCGGTCTGATCATTATGCAGGTATCCATCAATCATTGTGCTCTAAGAAGTCAAGTTCCGCTGTGGCATTCCGTCGACCAGTTTCCGTGCATCGTGAATTTTCCCCTTTTTTTTTGGCATAAACTGAGATCATGGAGTTATACGTCACGGTGTTCTTCTGTGTCTTATTGGAGAAGACATTGGTGGCTTCGTTGACGCGGGTTGATCGATCCAACTGGATGATCTTCGAGTTTTGGTCGAAGAGGTGGGGTTCCTCGTTCCCTTAAGGCCTTGACTCCCTTTCTTTTGTTTTTCCTTATCCAACTCATTGAGCAATTGTTGAATGACAGATGCTCCTTACTCTGGTCAACAAAGTAACCGGATGACTCACTAATGAAATGGGTGCCTCTCTTTCGAATGCTCTACTTTCGGTGAACTCCACTTGAGTGTCTACTAAACTTGTCTCCCATTTCCTTGATGCTTTCTTTTCTTTATCACGGCCACCATCATGAGGGATGTCTTTTGCTACCTGAGCTCATTTTCTTCTCTTTTGGATCCTCAATGGCCGCCCATTGCCATCATTGATGATTCCAAGTTGGGGGGGACAGGATCGACAGAGGCGAGAGAAAACATTTGCCCATATCCAGTAGACGAAAGTTTATTTTAGCTATCCCAATCTGCGCCGAACATGTCAGTTTACTGAAACTTAGTTTTAATTTCCCTAAATTTTGCGAGCTGTCCAAGCTATGTACTACACCAGCAATTGACTGACAATCAAAAGCTTCGGCCTTAGTGCTAATTTCGTCCACAATAATCACTTCAGGCATATAATTTTCCACTGCCTCAGCCATGCCCTTGAGTTTCATATCGCAGCAAGTGTCCCCACAATATCGGAACGTCCTAAAGGCGCAAATAGCTATCGAATTCATTAGCATAGCCTTTGACGAATATTATGCTCCAACATCGGAATAATGCAAGCCGAAGCCTGTGCACATGCAAGATCTCCACGCCCAAATATGACACTCCCATCGGTGAATGATATTTGAAAGTCTCCGGTCATTTGATTTAACTGCACATTATCCTTCACAGAGTATCCAGCAGTTGACCTCTCATCAAGATTGAATTCGGAAAATCGAACGCAAGAACGGAAGACGCACCATTTGACCATTGAAAAATTAGGACTATTAGAGGACAATGTCACAACTCCAGAAATGCAAAAATAAAAAATAAAAAATTACGGAGCTACAATGAATTTTCTACAATTTGTCCAATTAATCCGAAAATGAGATTAACGAAGTAATTCCCGATTTCTGATCAATTTTTGCGGATTTTCTTTAGCCAAAATAAAGTGAAAGTTAAAAGGAAAATACTGACTAATTTTTTCGGATCAAACGCTAATTTTTATTAAATATTTTCCTAATTTCTAAAAAAAAATTAAAAAAATTAAAAAAATGCAAAAATATGAAAAATTATTTTTTGTTCAAAACAATGGTAGCCTAAGCTTGGCGAAGGCTTCCAAAGTTGATTTTGCAATTTTCTCATTTTTTCTTGATTTTCAATGAATTTTTGAAAATAAAAATGCTAGAAAATACAAAAAATATGAAAAATCATTTTTCGGTCAAAATTGGTTCTCTAGGCTTGGCCAAGGTCCCCAAAGTTGATTTTTTAATTTTATGAATTTTTGTAGATTTTCTATTAATTTTCGAAAATAAAAATATCGAAAAATACTGAAAATATGGAAAATTATTTTTTACTCAAAATTGGTTCCTAGGCTTGGCCAAGGTCCCTAAAGTTTATTTTTTCAAAAAAAAATTTGAATTTTTATGAATTTTCTATTAATAATAGTTAATTTTAAAAGAGAAAAAGTGATTGAAAATTAGGTGTCAACAGCACCTCATCAAGGTCGCTGAACCCATAAGTGGGTTTTAAGGTAAGTTAAAAGAATGCAAGCATTATGGAACATTGGCACCTATTCGTCAACCACTTATAATGAAATAGATCGTTATCTTCCAAAAGTAAATTATTATTGCAATTTTGCATTAGACATATTAAACTTGAGTACTATAATCTTTTTACATAGTTGATTTATTTTTTTTTTGTCAAACATTTAGTATTTGATGTATAGACTACTATTCATGTTTGAATTTGGCCCATTTGCTTAAAAGGCTGCGAAATAGACCAAAATTTTAAACCGGTTCAACAAATCTCGCATTGGTCATACTTGGCTATACTTTAGATACCATGTTGAAATCCAAGTGAAATTCTTTGTTGTAAAGACTTAGGGTGCATTTGGAAAGACTTTTGGGGAAAGTCTTTGGGAAAATGCAAAGGCCTTTAGATTAAAGGAACTTTGTGAAATGCAAATGCTGTTTGGTAAACAAAAATTTTAAAAACCTTTACACTTATTAGCAACTGAATATTTTAATATTTTATGAATTCTTTTTATAATTTTTTTATAACTTTTTTTCTTTTCTTTTTTTTTCCTTTCCCCATACGGCTGGTCGACCGGCCAGAGCACCGCCGGCGAGGCCAAGCCCCGCTTGGCCACGGTGGGGATTGACCTCGCTACTGAGCCGGCCGAGCCTCGCTTACCCACGGCGGGGCTCGACCTCGCAAGGAGCCGCCCGAGCCCCGCTTGCCCACAGCGGGGCTCGACCTCGCAAGCCTAGATCTAGGCTTGTGAGGCCTTATCTCGGCTTCGCCGGGCGAAGCAGTGACGGCGCAAGGTCGAGCCTCGCGCCGTTGCTGCCTCGTCATTGTAGGGCAAGACAGCGACGGCGAGGTCGAGCCTCGCGCCGTCGTTGCCTTGACGGGCGACGTCGAGGGTCGACCTCGCAAGCCCAGATCTGGGCTTGCGAGGTCGACCCTCGCACGGCCATGGCGGAAGTTGAGGGCGACGGTTAAGGGCAGAGGTTGAGGTCGACCCTCGCGAAGGGCAAGGGTGGCGGTGACGGCACTTGCTGCGGTGGCGGCGACGGCGGAGGTTGGTGGTCTCGGCAGAGGAGACGAGGGATGGAGGGAGACACGGAGGAGACGACGGTTGCTGTTCTCAGCGGAGAAGAGGAGGACGGTTGCTGTTCTCGATGCTTTGCTCAAAGCTGAAAGCTCAAGGCACCCTTGGAGGTGCCTTGAGCTTTTAGCATTTGGAGTATTTGGCTTTGGGCCAAGTATACTTCAAAATGTGTTGCCAAACAAATAAAAACACTCCAGCATTTGCCTAAGGGCCTTTGGGGGCCCAAAGTACCTTGGGAAAGCTGTTCCCAAACGCACCCTTATACTTTGTTCGTTTTGAGGAAAATGAGGTGCTTTATCACGTTCCGTACCCAATGAGTGTGCGACATCCCGCATATCGAACGCCACAGTTGATAAGATTGCGACGTCGAGGACAATCGTTGACGAACTTCGAATCTTTTGAATATATGCTAGCGTAAACGAGACTTCCCAACACACAGCATGCATTAACTGGGGTAACGAAGACAGAGAGATAAAGACAATGAGATTAAGGGAACATCAACAATACAAAAAACATCGCTCAAGCATTTACAAAAGGGATAGCATTGTAAAATAAATACCCAATGTGAACATTACGCAAAAAGAAATTGGGGCTGGTAAGCCTATCTTTCCTCTTCCACATAAAGGACCATCCTATAGTCACTAGGCTATACTACTGATCGTCCACCTCGCTAAGGTCGAACATCAGGGTCTCTTCTGGTTTTAACTTCTCGGACTTGAGCTCCATTAGCTCCTCCTTGCTTGGGTTCGAATCAAACACATTGGGACACTTTGCCCAAAAGTAAGTCGTAGTCCACTCCTAACTACGGTCTAGGATCTGCAATTGTGGGTTTAATAAAACCCTGAGACACTTCTCAGTAAACTTACCCTTAAGTCTTACTCAGGACATTACATACCATCATATCAACTCTAGACATACATCGTAGGCTCTCACGACTGGGTGACCAACATTCTCAAGATAAAAGTTCAATAATAATAGGAACACTAGACTGGATTGGGCATGCAAGCAGTTCGACAATTATATCATCTAAGCATGCAAGCAATTCAGCAGGACTCATCAATGACAGATTCATTTTCACATACATGCCATGTTCAAGCCTAATTTCAGCTCAGTAATATGATTTAATTCCCTTGTGGCATTCAAATTCGTGCTTCATCCATATATGATAGAATGACTACGCAAACCAGGCACGCATCGAAGCATCACAACATTTCAACGACAACAAGGCCAAATGCATGCACATGCCATGATCAAGGTTCGTTTTATATCAGCAGCATACTCAACTATCACATGCCATGTAAACTTGTGCTTCAACTCGCATCTACGCCTCACTACGTGAAGACTCAAGCTGGCACATCTCCAAGGATTCATGTGCCCACATATACGCCTTAGCGCGTAATGACCCAAGCACACAACAATATCCCGGTGCCTCAACCCACACAGCATCAAATTTAATACTCAGGCTGGTAAGCTTATCACTCTAACTACCCTGTGCCGTGTACATTTAGGCGCAGCATCCTTATCTCGCCATTTTTCTCTCGTCATATAAGCACATTATGGCCTCACACTACACATTTTCTCGTCGTCATATAGGTGCATCGGGGTTCCACGTCATTGTTCGACATCTGCTCAATCATGTTGCATGTTCATGCCAGCATGCAGAATCATGATTTCACAATGTATTCAACTGCGTATGTTTAGGCGGATAGTTCAATGCAAATCACAGTCGAGCAGATAAAGCAGTTATGCACTCTAGGCTATCTTTTCAATATATAAACATATTTATGCTCGGCATCAAGATTCTTGGCATGAAAAAAAATGTCTATGTAGGTCATTTCATTGGACATAAACAACTTAGCCTCAAAACTGACCTATGCTTCAATTCAAGTTCTAGTCGTGTTTGTTCGATCCTCAAGTCCTGAAATTTCACTAACAACACACATGAACAGTCAATGAATAATTAAACCAGCCTGATGATTTGGATCTAGGCCATACACAGCTCTACAAATCTTAACTTAGGTTTGTTTATGTTATAATTGCCTCAAATAACGTCTTAAACCATCATGGCCTTAAAAATCGACACTCGAGTCCCTCAGTACACCATATTGCAGCCCTAGAAAAAGTAATTTTAGGCATGACCAACACACTGAAAACCTGAAATCAGTCCAATAATCCATCAACGACAATTTTCATTCAAGCTCTAAATCGATTTTCATCATATCACAAGCCTAGAATTCAATCAACTCTCGGTCCCTTCAAGATACCACATTCAGCCATGAATAGTCCTAATTGACACATAAATGTCACACCAACACCTCAAGTTAGCCCGTAAATCACTCGGTCTCAAATTCCACTCTAGTCCTAAATTGATTTACCCAAAGTTGCACCCTAGAGCTCAAATAATCCTCAAGCCTTTCAAGACACTATATTGCAACCATGAATCACCTCAAATCACCCATGACCAACCCATCATTTCGTCAATTCATTCTGGCAAAATGATCCACATCAAGTTTCTCATAACCCTAAACTGATTTACGCTACACATGCACCCTAGAGCTCAACTAAGGAATATACCATGCCCTACTAAAAAATTGGAGGTTAGCTTACCTCATGGATGACGGGAATTCGAGAGAGACGCGGCAGTGTAAGGGTGACATGAGCAGAGAGAGAGGCCGAGAGATCGAACAGACGAGAGGTCGAGAAGGCAAGAGAGATCAGGTTAGTAAGAGGAAGGAAGGGAGAGAGGGAGAGTTCTTGAATGAAATGGAGAAAGAGAGAGGGAGAAGAAGGAAGGGAGGGTTTTCACAAATTTTCAAAAGCGAATTGACATCTATTGTGGAAAGAGGGAGGATGTGATGTGGCATCTTGAAAAAGGGAGAAATGTCATAAATATTAACTGAGAAAAGACAAAAGGTAAAAATGATGGTTTTGAAAAAGCAAATTATCATATACATTAATGAGGAAAAGGACAAAAGGGAACAATGAGTTGTAAAAAGATTGGATGAGGTGACCTTTTCCCAAAAAGTAGTGATGTGACATGAAAAAGATGAGATTTGACTCATGCATGATGGATTTGATAGATGGGACATTGGTTTGACATTTTTCCTTGGAAAGTATGCCATTAGCACCAAATGAAATTCTGATGTGAACGATATGAAACATGAGACTAATCCTGCCTAAAACTCTAACTACTTAAAAAAGTTCTACCCACTATCTAGGGAGTGCAACGCAAAACAGGGGCAATACGGTCATTTTCCACTTTTGCCTTTCTTCATAGCACTCCAAAACAATTCTGTCAACTCTGAATCTTTCAAAACAACATCCAAAACTTAATTGTGATATCCTTGAAAATTCGATTATCCAAGTTTGAAATTCGTTTCGTGGCCAAATCTATTGAACAGTGACTCTAGTAAATATTCAGGCCAATGGGTGGCTTGTTAGGAGATACGCGTATTGATTGACCAGGTCTACGTATTTTGAAACCCCAAGTAGTCTTTTCCCTTCGGTTGGCCATCTTGAAGTTGCTAATTCCAAGTGAGACTTGACTAGAGCGCTCTAATGAAATATATCTTTTCAGTTTATAAATTCTAAAAATGGGTTAAAATCTGGAATGTCACAACTCTTCCCTCTTTATAGAAATTTCGTCCTCGAAATTTACAACAGACCCACACTGTGACAGTCTGAAAATTCGACCCAATTACTGGAATTTCTAAATGAATGGATATACTTCATTAGTATACTCTAATCGATACTCACTCAGGATTAGCTACCATGGGACGACTAACCGAAGGGGAAAGGCTACCTGGGAAATTTTTCCAAACAACTGCCCGTTGGTCTGAGAATTCGATAGAGCTGTAATTTAATGAATTTGGCCACGAAATGAATTTTGGCATTGGACAATCAAATTGCTAAAATAGTCACAGTGGAGAATCTGATTTGTTTACAAAAACGTCGCTAGAAGAGCAGACAGCCAGTGTACGTCGCGAAGCAAGATGTCAACAGAAAATTACCGAAATGCCCCCGGTAAATGCTCAGACCTTAGAATTAGGTTAAATGGAATTATTTTAGAGTGAATACGATAGAACGAAACCAATTCTAGTCTAAAATTCGTTCGCGCTCGGGACCCGATTGGTGCATTTGGCACGCACTTCGAGGCGAAGTTACATCAATCACATGTCAAATCAATCAATCAAGATGTCAATCGCACAATTTTCAAGGTTGTCAATCAAGTCGATCAAAGTACATGTCAAGTACAAGCCTCACATCACTAACCCCTCTAACTACTCCCACTAGTCATTTTGGATTTTATTAGACCATTATAATCTCTATTCTCTCTCTCTCTCCCTCACCCCTCATTCGGCCAGCCACCCATCATCTTCCTCCTCCTCCCTCTTCTACTTCTTCACGTTTTCGTCCTCTTCTTCTTTAGTTAAAATCTGTCCGCCCGAAATCGCCCATGAACGCCGTCCGTCTGCCCCATTCTGTTGTTGCACAACCACCACCAGCCACGTCGCCATTTAGGTAAGCCTCCCTAGTCCCTTACCTCTTCATTTCTGTGGCTATGGAGCCCTTAGAGACCACGACCAGACCTCTCTCTCTCTCTCTCTCTCTCTCTCTCTCTCTCTCTCTCTCTCTCATTCCGCCTAGCCGTCCGCCCGAGCCGTTGCCGTTCCACCACCATCCGTCCCTCCACACAACTACCCTTATCTTAGTAAGCCTTTCAAACTTTCCCCCTTCCATTTTCGTGACATGGACACCCCATATGGAATCCCGACCAGACCTTGATCTCCTTGTTTCTCCGTTCGTTGTTTTGGCGCCGATGGAGCCCCGGCCACGAAGACTTGTTTCCTTGGTTCCATGACGCCTCTAATACTTAGGAACCTTTGTCCTAGGCCCGTGGAGTCCCCTGGTGTCACCGGAACTAGCCCACATCGGTGTCCTCTCCTCCTTGAGCCGTGAACCAAACCGACCGCCTGGAGTCCCCACCGTCCTCGTCGTTGATCTCAATCCGTTTAGGTAAGCTAAACCCCTAATCGTGGCCTAGGAATAGAGTATATGTGTATGGTTTGCTTGATTAATGGCCTGGTGCATGTGAATTAAAGGAAAATGGATGATTATGCTTAGAACTAATTGGATCGATTTTGGGTAATTAGTGAAGTGGGCTGAATCATGGGCTTGGCAATGCTAATTTGGGCTTTTAAATGTTAATTATGGGCTGTGGATGATGGAAATGGCGTGTATTAGAGGGCCCAAAGGTGTTAGGTAGGCTTAGGGTCCAATTTTGGGCTAAAATGATTAATTAGGGCTTAATGGGCTTAGGCCAAATTTCATGGGCTTGGGTTAGGCGTGAATTTAATGGGTCTAATGGGCTAGAAATAATGGTCTTGTGTGTGAAAAAGATGAGCCAAAGATAGTAGTTGGGCTTAGGGTTTAATTTGGGGCCAAATAATCAAGAATGGCCTTAGGGGCTTAGACCGTTTATTGTGGGCTTGGGTTTTAGGCGAGAATTAAGGGGCACATTGGGCTTTTAAAATGAACTTAGATGTGAGGGTTTAGGGCCTAAGATTATAGGTGGGCTTAGGAAACCAATGTGGGCCTAATTGAGTAGGTTTGGGCTTAATGAGCTTGGGTGATTAATGGGCCTTGGGCCTTGGCGTGAATAGTAAAACCTATTGGGCCATTTCAAGACATGTTACTAATATTAAATCATGGGGTCGATGAGTGTTTATGGGCCAAGACTTTACTTAGGCTTGAAATGGAACTAATGTGCCTTAATTAAATTCAAGACTCAACTTGACTAATTCGGGACAATTGGGTTAATTTTGGGAAAAGTCCAAAGGGAACACTCGTGTGGGTATGAACTCTCAAATGGAGTCTCCTGGATATTAATTAATTGTGAAAGTGGACCACAAATTCGAGGGTGAGTTTAAGTACCTGAAGATCTGATAAACGGGGCAAGGTACTGGTCTAAGACCCCGTCAATAGAAAATTGCGTACGTGACACTTATACGATTTAAGGTTGCGTTTGATCTGTGTTAATTGATGTGTTGGGAATGAATGTTAGATCGCCATGCTATGCTCGTGTATATATATTACTTGAGAACGCCTGATTTGTGCCCTATGTTATGCATGGCGTGTCTGGGTTGAAAATGATTGCGAGCATGACATGTGTCACTAAGAGGAGTGACGAGAGGAGGCCGACCCTGAGGCGTGTTTACACGGGAAAATTGGAGAGATAATCGTGTCAACCTGAGGCGTACCACATATGGGTTGAGACACGAGCCTGATGTGTATGAGACTCGGGCTGGATCCATCTGGGTTATATAAGGAGGGCAATATGTTCATCTTGTGTTTGCATATTTTACGAGGCATTGGTTGTTTGATTATCCACCTCATGTATGTGATGTTTATTTCTCGTTATCGTATGGTTACTGTTAGATCGATCCTTGGTTCTTAAACCGTTGTCTATCTTTTGAGAGAGTGGACCCCGTGAGAGGTAACCAAGAATCCTAAACCATTGGTTAAGGCCGAACCGACTTAGTATACTTTATCCTACGCTAGGATTAGTGGTGAGCTTGCTAAGTTCTCGACTCATTGGCGTTGGTTGCCAACCTTTTCAGATACCAGACCCCAGTGATGGCCGCACCCCCAGTGCTTTTTGAACTACTAGTGCAGGTAGAGACGGAGGTTACCTACAATGTGGACGAGGATGCGACGCTTTGGCATAGACGCTTGCTTGACTACTATCTAGGTGGATCAGGGTAGCCCCCTTTTTGTTCCTCATAGGTTCGAGACTTGGATGCGAGAGGGTGAGTTTGGCTTCAAGGGTCCTATGCGAGATGTCCCGATACCCGAGGAGGACGACTATACGCTCATGCAACCTGCTGCTTATGAGGCGAGGTCATCGACCCAGACCCGATGGAGGAGCTTCTGTTCTCGGGACAGACGATGATCGACGGTCACGTCGAGGGTGACCTTATTGACACTGAGCCCTCCTCTCCTGAGCCCGAGGAGGAGCATAACCCTTGTGCAGATTACAACCCTAAGGAGGAGGAGCCACAAGAGTGATGTCATCAGGAGTCCAGGTCTAGGCTATGTGTGTCAGGTCGAGCGTCGGACTTTTGGACTATAGCATACATTTTCTTTTAGGGTCTGTACCTAACGCTGATGTTGTTTATATACTGATATTTATCGTGTCTATCTCTTTTACTCATTACCCCTATTATCGTATGTATGCATGTATGGGATTTGGAGAATAGCTTCCGGAGGTTTGAGATCGATCGTTGCGGTTTTTGGTCGCAATGAAATTTCCTGGGCCGTCGCATGTCGTGGACCAGGCAGGCGTGAGAGAAATTAAGGTATGAATGGGATGCCGCGTGCCCGTGGGGTTCGAGGCTTGACACACACGGCCAACTGCTAAAATAAAACGGATATTACGCTTCATCTCCTCTTCGCTTTCCCACGTGGTTTCTTCTGCTCTATGGTGTTCCCAAACAACTTTAACCAGTTGATCCATTTTGTTCCTCGGCACCTGCTCACTTCTGTCCTTTATTCTAACTGATATTTCCATATACGAGACTTGCCATCCATTTGAAAGACTTCATGGTCGAGTATACAAAGAGGTTTACATTTCCTTAACTTAGGACATAAGAACAACTTTACAAATTTCAGGCTTAACTTCCACTCCTATCCATATCAAGACAAGCTTTGTATCAACGATATTTTGAGTAAAATATCACTTCATATTTGAGGTTTCGTATCAATGATATTTCGAGTAAAACATCACTTCATATTTGAGGTTTCGAGAGCCTGCGCCACCGATCCATCTAATTCTCTTGGCGACTTCGAGCAGTCCTTAACCTCTCTCAAATCACTTGATTGCACCAAACAATTGTCAGACTAACTTTTGGTCCACTATACTTCTTTCACCAATCTTATCCTAGCACAAGAGAATTTTCTTTTCTCGCTCTGCCATCTAGTGACTTGATCACTGCCATTATGATTCTTTACTGGTAATTGCTATTATACGTAATTCCTTTTGATGGAACTATCTTTCCTATCCTCCTTTAAAATCTATTATACATGCTCTCAACAAATCCTCCTTCATTTCAGTCTACATCCTTTTCCCTACTCTTTGCTACGTTACTTTGGTATCCACTTTTTGGGAGTCTTCACATCTCGTGGTCTTAACCTTCGACATAGGTCTCCACCGATCTTAATACTCATAGATTTATCTGGCCACAACATCAATTTATATCCTCTCAAATACACCATGGATACCCCAAACTCAATTTCCACGATCGTTAATCCACATGATGTCACTTAGGAGCAAAATATCCATCTTCGTTTCCTTAGGTAGTTCATCTCTTATCATCGAGAGTGTGTCCATTCATCTTGCCAGATCAAGATATTAAACCTACCTATCATAACTCCAAATCTTTGGTATCCCGTCTTAGGTTGCCTCTCATCAAGCTTATAGTTTATCACGTCTGATAGAACTAAAAACGAGTTCAAGCATGCACATTCCTCAGGCCTTCGTTTCAATGCTATAATTTGGTGTAGTGCATGAATATCCTTAATTTTCTTCACTTGCCTCACATACCACTTATTTCGTAAAACATTAGTTCATGTCTTAACCTAAATGCTCAAGTACCATATACAATCGGTACATCAAAAGTTAGATACTTAAAACCAACATAGAACACTCTTCTTGGTGATGTTTTGCGTGAAGATCATAATCATTATATCAAGTTAGGGCCTTCGTCCAAAGTTAGTATCCTAACCACCGAACTCAAGTTTTAATCTGCGCCTAATGCCCTATGACCATCATTCGCCCTCCTGCGAATCACGTATTTCACGCGCCTCCACACTAGTAGTTTTTCCTCTTTCCTAGCTAAGCATCTAAATATTATAAGCGACCATCATATCTAGGATTAAACACTTGAATTTTCAAACTAATGTAACACCTATCTTATCACCATTCGTAAAAAAATCCGAAATCATAAAATCCAACTGGCCCACACTCTAATGTCACTATCCGCCCCTTTGTGAGCCTCACCTCATTACCTAGAAACTTTTAGTAATAATTCAATCTAACAATCAAGGTTTAGTACCATTCAAGCCTATAGTCCTCAGATATTAAATCCTCGCAAATCCATCTTTACTATTGTTGACACCTGATTTTTAATCATCTTTCTTCTTTTAAAATTAATAGAAAATCCACAAAAATTCATAAAATTAAAAACTCAATTTTAGGGACCTTGACCAAGAAAGGCAACCAATTTTGAGCAAAAAAAGATTTTCCATATTTTTAGCATTTTTTCGGTATTTTTTTTATTTTCAAAAATTAATAAAAAAAATAAAAAAATGAGAAAATTGCAAAATCAAATTTGGAAGCCTTCGCTAAGCTTAGGCTACCATTTTTGATCAAAAAATGATTTTTTCAAATTTTTAGTATTTTTTAATATTTTTCGTAAATTAGGAAAATATTATAAAAATAAAAAGAAATAACATTTGAGGCCATAAAAATGTGAATAAATAGTTAGTATTATTTCTTTAATTTTCTCTTCATTTTGGCCAAAGAGAATCTGCAAACATTGATCTGAAATTGGGAATTACGTTGTTAACCTCATTTTCAGATTAATATAAAAAGAGGTTTGTAGAAAATTCATTTTTGCTTTGAAGTTTTCGGTTTTGCATTTCTAGAGTCGTGACAGCTTGGCGACTCCACTAGGGACGTGTTCTTAATTTTTGAAAATTTAAGAACTTAGAGGATTTAGGCCAGAAAAATTTCATGAAAATTCATTTGATCTGAATTGGGTGAATTCTGACCTTTAGGTGTTAAATGGTCTTGCAAGATGAGAGTTATAAGGGGTGGAGTGTTTGGCTAACCCTTTGTTTTGCAAGTTTGGTGTATGGGAATTGAATTTTAATTTTTGCACATTTTTGAAGCGGTGTTTGCATTTAACTGTTGTGCATGATTAATTATTTTTGCACTACATCACACACGTCCTGTGGTCGGACCTGGGCCATTAGTTTTAGGATGGTATTGTGATTTGGTTTTAGCGTTCGGCGTGAGATCACGTCGAAAGTTAGCCCAGATTCAATCCCGAACCTCTTTTCAAAAATGAGTTTAAAAGTTAGGCCTCAGGCTTGGTAAGATTACCAAAGCTGTGGTTTTAATTTTTAGCTCGAGCAGCCGAAGTGGGGAGGCCCGGCTAATCCTGGTTACGTCATGGGATCACGACTAATCTTGATTATGTGCGCGAGATTGTCGCCTTGCTGTAAGTCTTTCGCTTCAATTTGTCAGCCTTTAGAGTAGATAGGCTAAGATTTAAACTCACGATCTATTTGCATGTCTATGTGACCTACATGATATTTTTCAAGGTAAAAGTAAGATTTTTAACTCTATCTTGAATTTATTTTTGGTCGGTCCATGTTAGGCGTCGGTCAAATTTTGAACTTAATATCATCGTCATTTTTCAAAAGAAAATAAAAATTAAGTTGGTATCCCATTTCTAAAAAATGATGAATGTGAAAAAATCCCTTCGGGGAATTTTGTTGACCAATAAAAAGATTTTGTCACATTTTTCCTTAATGTTTCAATGGACCCAAGATTTTCTCAACAAATTTACCCCTAAAAATTCCTTCTGATAAAAGAAAAACCCCTTCGGGAAATTTGCTAAATTTCAAAGAGATTTTATTACATTTTTCAAGTTGTAAAAACTTGTAAGAAAATCCTTTTTGAGAAATTCATTCATATTTTTCAAAGGAAGTTCTCTAATTTCTCACAAAATTAAGAAAAATAAAACCAGACTAATTTAGGAGTCATGGACCGACCCCTTTTGAATCACATACTAATTATTTCATTTACTTTTGCAGGGAACTACAAGTACCCGAGGCGGAAGTAAAATTGGATTCACCAATACATCAGGAATAATCTTCAGAGATCAGAAAGGATGGAAATTGTCAATCCGATGGCCCTGGGGGCAAACGAAGATATCCATCCTCCTGGAAACAGGATTTCGTCAACCGATGAGCATGTATGGGCTATATATTCTAGTGAGGCGGTGAATTTATCTGTCAGGCCTGGGGTATTCTTAATGTATTGGGAGATTCCTATACTTTTTTGGGGGAACCAGAGACTGTATAGTCAAAATTTATGTAATGTGTATGTTGACCCGATCTCACAACATTTTTCCGATTAAATCAACCAAAGGTCGGTCTTAAAACTTCCTTGAATTCGAATCACGTGGAGGTCTTCGGGTGATTGATGTTTTATTAATAAGCATGGCCCACAAGCGTTCCTCCTAACGTTACAGTCGACCGATAGCAATAAGTGGATGCCGAAAGAGACTAAGCACGATTGAAATGGGGCACGAAATAGATGGCCAGGTTTATTGGCATACTAATCGAGTGGTCAAAACGATAATAATGACCAGTTGTGGGTTTTACTGTGATCGGTGGGGGCCGCAGTCGAATTCTTTTTCCATGTCTTCGATATTATCATCAGAGAGGAGTGATGGCGTCTTACCTTTGTCTGTTAGGTTATGTATCATCATTTTTATAGTCACCACCTGTCAAGATAAGATATGATTGAGGCTATCCTACTAGTTGAGTCTGGGACATGAACACACTGTATATTTTTTCGGAGGCACTATTAATAGAGGTGGATTAGATCTAACAAAGGCGAATGACCTTACGAAGGTTATGCCTAACAGTCCCTCTTCCAGAAGAGAAGATTGCACCGAACTATGACGGTTCATATGACGTAAAGAAAGTCCTCGCAGAAGGTGCTCTGATCCTAACCAAGTCGGATATTTGTATTGACTCTAATTTCGTGAGGAAACGAAGAGATGGCGCGAAGATAAAAATATAGACATGCGAAACATTCCTTTTATTCCATACATCAACACGTTTTACAATAGCTCACTGGGGAGGAAAGGTAAAGCCAAACTGGACCCTAATAACCATTACGAAAAAGCTCAACTGACTCTCCAAACAGTTGATGCTCTGGGTGCACCGGGCGCTCTCGGAATTAAGCTCCGCGAGCCTAAAGAAGAGGTGATCGCACTTCTCCTTAGCCTGGGCCATACTGACCTCATAATGCTCAACGGCAAACTCTAGGTCCGAAATCGCCGCCCTTTCGAAAGCAATGTCTGCCATAATGTCATCAAGTCTCTCCTGTAGGCAACCGCATTTGCACCTCATCACAATATTGCCTGGCTCTTGCTCGGCGTAAGTTCGGACCAAAGCCAGAAGGTCCACCAACTTTCCCCTCTCACGAACCAGCCACGAAAGCTTATCGTTAGTAAACTTGAGGGCTTTCTTGTGATTATCAGCCACAAATGTGACTGTTTCTAAACACTTGTGCCGGTCTTGGTAACGAGCTTTCATGACGGCAGTCACAAGGACCGTCTCATAAGCGTGGTTATATGCAGCTAGAAAATTGATGAAGAGGGTTGAGAAGTTCCGATACTCCTTTCCCAGTTGGGTACCCTCAACAGAAGCAGCATCCACGGTCCTAAATAAACCGAGGATTTCAGCCTCAACGATAGAGTTTTGGGCTATATAAGCGTAACCTCTACCAAGAAGATTGTAGAGTCTCTCCCACCCAGCCAGGACTTCGGCGGAGAAGGTATGGTTAGGAGAATTGGTCATTTTTGAAAGCAGAATACGAAAGAAAGGGGGAGAGAGGTGAGGCAGATGAGCGAAATGCGAAGATGGTAATCTGCTTTGAAGTAAATATTGATTTCATAGTGACGGTATCAATTAGTCAAGATTTCTCTTATCTACCATTCTCTATTGGCACCACCCTCGTTGGCTCGAATTCCCATCAGATGGCGATCTCGAGCCAAGCGAGTCCGAAATCTCCGCAGAAAGTTTGACGAGACACCGCTGTCGCGACCCTCTAAAAATATTTTTAAATTTTAAAGGGGTTAACGGATTATTAGGTTAATTAGATTTGACTAAACTAATGCGAACCCTCCCAAGCCCTACCGAATCGCAACTTTGGTTTTTGTTTAAATGATTTTGAAATTTGGAGTCGCCACTAATCGTTCTTGGTAGGTCGATTAGAAACCTAAATAAATTAGCGGGAGAACTAATTTATTCCTGCGAACCAGAGATTATGAGCTCGAGGACTTGGTTACACTAGTTAATTAAAACTAATGCCCTTTCGGTACCTTGATTTCATGGATATACTAATTCGGCAACTCAGGCTTGGTTTATTCCTAAGGCTCTAGTAGGGTATTCTCTTTTGTGTTTTCACTTTTTAAATAGGATGCATTGATGGTATATATTTTTATTTGTTATATTTTTTTAAGTGTTAAAGATTCCCTGAAGCCGAAAGAGGGAGTGTGTTAACGACTTCTGTGCAGTATTACGACCTACTCATCTTTTGAGTTTGATGATTCAAAAATTAAATTATAGGAAGTACATGACAGTGAATAAACACCTCCAATGGGAGGCCTAGCATTGGCTTGGCTCTTCCCTTTGGGATTTAAGGTACAGGTATTTAAGTTGCAAGTATTTAAACTACTGTAAGTAAAAACCTCCAATGGGAGGCTAAGCATTGGCTTGGCTCTTCCCTTTGGGATTTAAGGTACAGGTATTTAAGTTGCAGGTATTTAACTACTGTAAGTAAAAACCTCCAATGGGAGGCTAAGCATTGGCTTGGCTCTTCCCTTTGGGATTTAAGGTACATGTATTTAAGTTGCAGGTATTTAACTACTGTAAGTAAAAACCTCCAATGGGAGGCTAAGCATTGGCTTGGCTCTTCCCTTTGGGATTTAAGGTACAGGTATTTAAGTTGCAGGTATTTAACTACTGTAAGTAAAAACCTCCAATGGGAGGCTAAGCATTGGCTTGGCTCTTCCCTTTGGGATTTAAGGTACAGGTATTTAAGTTGCAGGTATTTAACTACTGTAAGTAAAAACCTCCAATGGGAGGCTAAGCATTGGCTTGGCTCTTCCCTTTGGGATTTATGGTGTAGGTATTTAAATTGCGGATGGACTTTGTCCTCTCCATTCTGGGGTATGAATTCTTTAAAATAAAATACAACGAATTGATTCAACAATTTGAAATTTGTGCGCGCTTGAGGACTCCTCCAAGTCGATTTTGTGCTTCTATAGGGTTGACCATTGATATAAAGCTGCGGCTTCCTGACATAAAATAGAGTGAAGTGTCAGTATACAAAATATATGCCAATCTGCACCTAAAACCAGAAGAGTGGAAAGAGTACTTATCTCCCATTTTTTTGGGAGGGATTTCTATAATTGATTTTCGCTCTCTATGTTCCCAATATAGAGAGTCTCTTTTGAATTAAGAGGGACTTTTAGTCACAAATCAACTGAGAAATCGGTGGACAGCTTAGGAGCTTGTTTGGGCGATTTTTGCATCTCTACGAGATTTTTTGCCGTTGACGTAGAGATATCCTTCTCCTGACATAAAATATGGGAAAAATGGAGGTAGGAGAAAGTGTATACAATTTGTGCTAATTTGCTACTAAAACCACAAATAAATGAATAAATAAAAAACACTTAGCTCGAATTTGTTTGCTCGTTGACGAGGATGAACTCTTGATTTATGTTGATCGATGAAAGAATTTGTGATGATAACCCCTAACTTTAAACTCCCATTATCTTCAAAATTCTCTCTCTTTTGGTATTTTTTTTCTCTCTCAAATTTTTCTTCAATCTCTCAAAACCCTCTCAAACATCCAAAATTTTCTCTCCCAAAAAATTCCTCTCTCAAGCTCACTTTTTCCTCCTTTTATAATCTACTCATCTATCTCCCATTCTAATTTTTCCACTAACTCTATCTCCCATTCTAATTTCTCCACTAACTCTTCTTCATTTTCATCTTCCATTCTCCATCTCTATCTCACATTCTAATCTCTCCACTAACTCTTCTTCATCTTCATCTTCCCTTCTCCATATTTATCTCCCATTCTAATTTCTCCACTAACTCTTCTTCATCTCCATCTTCCCTTCTCTATTCTTATCTTCCATTCTAATTTCTCTACTAACTCTTCTTCATCTCCATCTTCTCTTCCTATTCTTATCTTATTTTCTCCATCCATTCTTCTATAACTTCTCTTCTTCATCTCCTCTTCTCCATCTTCCCTTCTCTATTCTAATTTATCCACTAACTCTTCTTTTTGTTATTTGTAAAATAATCCCTCAAGAGTTAGGTATTTGCACTCTAGTCCCTGAATTTTAAGTATTTACAATTTAGTCCCTGAAAAAATATTTCTTTAAGTCCAAATCTCCTTATAATTTTTTACATACCTTCCCTATACTTAGTCAAAATTCACCACATGTCAAATTTAAGCTCATTTCTTGCCACTGAAAATAATGCAGAATTTAATTAAAGCCCTTTTGCACAATTGAGTCATTCTGGGTATAATTTGGGCCAATATAAAAATTTGAAATATTAGAGAACAATGTCACAACTCCTAAAAGTGAAAAAATGAAAATAAATTGACTCAAATTGAATTTTTTAGGCCCGGTTCGAGGTTATGCTCGTGAAGGAATACACGACCCCGAATTGGATTTTTTAAATTTGTGATGGCCAACATGAAAAGGGATTTAAAATAAAAATATTGACTATTTTTATATATTTTTGTAGCCTCAAATGCTATTATTTATTAAATATTCTCATAATTTCTAAAATATATGAACAATATATATAAATACAAAAAATTATTTTTTTTTTCGAAAATAGTTGCCTAAGCTTGGCCAAGGCTCCAAACTTGATTTTTCAATTTTCTCATTTTTCTTAATTTTTTGTTTTTATGAATTTTCGAAAATAAAAATACCGAAAAATATCGAAAATATGAAAAATTATTTTTTGGTCAAAATTGGTTCCCTAGGCTTGGCTAAGGTTCCCAAAGTTGATTTTTCAATTTTATAAATTTTTATGGATTTTCTATTAATTTTCAAAAATAAATAAATAAAAAATACGTAAAAATACTAAAAATATGAAAAATCGTTTTTTGGTCAAAATTGGTTCCCTAGGCTTGGCTAAGGTCCCCAAAGTTGATTTTTCAATTTTATGAATTTTTATGAATTTTTTTATTACTTTAGCAATAGAAAAAATGATTAAAAATCAGGTGTCAACAGCTGCCCCTCTTTGAAAGGAAGCTCGGTAGAGGTTCATTTCAAAGACGAGATGACACCTGAATTCTAATTGACTCAATACAAGGAAATAAAAAGAGTCGTGACATGAATGTTCCACTGAAAATGAAATGAGAACCTAAGGATTCGTTATATAAAAAAAACTTTAGGGTGGTTGAACTTGAACCCGTATGGTGGATCAACCCATGGTAGATTCCTAATAAAAAGATTCTACTGATTAAAAATTGAATTAAAATTTGACCCGTATGGTGGGTCATACCATTTGACCCGTATGGTGGGTCGTACCATGGTAGATTCCTAATAAAAGGATTCTACTGATTAAATTTTGATTGAGATTTGACCCGTATGGTAGGTCACCCCATGGAGATACCTGTAAGAAGGACTTGGTGCCTGTAGAAAGGACTTGGTGCCTGTAAAAAGGACTCGTGCCTGTAAAAAGGACTTAATGCCTGTAAAAAGGTCTTAATTTGCCTGTAAGAAGGACTTGATTTGCCTGTAAAAAGGACTTGATTTGCCTGTAAGAAGGACTTGATTTTCCTGTAAGAAGGACTTACTTTGCCTGTAAGAAGGACTTTGTGCCTGTAAGAAGGACTTAATTTGCCTGTAAGAAGGACTTTGTTTGCCTGTAAGAAGGACTTTATGCCTGTAAGAAGGACTTTATGCCTGTAAGAAGGACTTGATTTGCCTGTAAGAAGGACTTTGTGCCTGTAAGAAGGACTTGATTTGCCTGTAAGAAGTACTTTGTGCCTGTAAGAAGGACTTTGTGCCTATAAGAAGGACTTGATTTGCCTCTAAGAAGGACTTTGTGCCTATAAGAAGGACTTGGTTTGCCTGTAAGAAGGACTTGGTTTGCCTGTAAGAAAGACTTAGTTTGCCTGTAAGAAGGACTTGATTTGCCTGTAAGAAGGACTTTATGCCTGTAAGAATAACTTGATTTGTCTGTAAGAAGGACTTTGTGCCTGTAAGAAGAACTTTGTGCCTGTAAGAAGGACTTAATTTACCTGTAAGAAGGACTTGATTTGCCTGTAAGAAGGACTTACTTTGCCTGTAAGAAGGACTTTGTGCCTGTAAGAAGGACTTGATTTACCTGTAAGAAGAACTTAATTTGCCTGTAAGAAGGACTTACTTTGCCTGTAAGAAAGACTTTGTGCCTGTAAGAAGGACTTGCTTTGCCTGTAAGAAGGACTTAATTTGCCTGTAAGAAGGACTTGGTTTGCCTGTAAGAAGGACTTTGTTTGCATGTAAGAAGGACTTTGTTTGTCTGTAAGAAGGACTTTATGCCTGTAAGAAGGACTTGATTTGCCTGTAAGAAGGACTTTGTGCCTGTAAGAAGGACTTTGTGCCTATAAGAAGGACTTGATTTGCCTGTAAGAAGGACTTTATGCCTGTAAGAAGGACTTGATTTGCCTGTAAGAAGGACTTTGTGCCTGTAAGAAGGACTTGATTTGCCTATAAGAAGGACTTGCTTTGCCTGTAGGAAGGACTATGTTTGCCTGTAAGCAGGACTTGATTTTCCTGTAAAAAGGACTTTATGCCTGTAAGAAGGACTTTATGCCTGTAAGAAGGACTTAGTTTGCCTGTAAGAAGGGCTTGGTGTACCTCAAAGGGTGCCATTCTGAAATCTGGGGAGACCAGGAATCCTGCGGAAGCTCAAACCCAAATTATATTCTCTTGTCGCTTTAGGAATAAATCAAAGAGGCAGAGATCAAAAGGTCTCGAACAATTCTGTCCTTGAGACAAATCATGCTTTATTGAATAAGGTGGATACCTGTATATACCGCAATGGATTCGAGTACCCCAACAACCGTCAGAATTCATTCTCTTGAAAGGTTCAGGTTGAAGATATACTTACCTGAGAATTTGGAAGAAATGCTTGGTGTCTTCTCGACAACCAGGCTTGTTCATTCAATAATCGCCGAATGAATTTCAAGACTTTGGAAGGTAACTCAAACACCGGGAATGTGTTGCCTGTCAGGCAATGTTAGAGCTAACATGTGCAAGCATTTTCATCAATGCGTTTATTGGTTCATACAAAATTGTTCAGCTAAGTTGGCAATGATTAGAAGTAGTCTGTGTGATAACTCATGATGCAATCAATCAAAATGTGGATCATGCAAAACTATTCTGTCAAGTTTGCATTACCAATTCTATTTAAGGAGGTTTTCATAATATGAACGCCTCGAATGTAATCTGAATGGGGGACTTTAGTCCGAAGGGGTTTTCTCTCACTCTGGGGAAATGCTGTTTATCCGTAGATTAAAATGTTAGACTTGTGTGGAAATAGTTTGCCTTTCCTCATCCTGTCATGCCCCATTCTGCACATTTGATGTCTCCTGTGCAGTTTATGCTCTAAGTTGGAGTTGGTAAATTAAACACGCGGAATGGTCATGCATAATTCATGAACTGTGTAAACACAATGCAGATATGACAATTTTTTAGCATAATGTGTGTTTATATAATGTGCAAATATGGGCGGATTTGAATTGCCCCTGGTATGTGGGCGGACCGAACAAATTGGGAAGCTTACTCCTTATGTCGAGGGGCGGTTCATCTCAACTTTGCCCCTGTGCGATGAAGCATATGGGTGATGGAGCATTTCAGTTTGCTTAATAATAGCGACTGCCGTGGTTTAGCGGTTGAATGCCCCTGCAAAAAGCAGAGAAATTATTCTTGAAATCAAACGAGATAAGGAAGACGTATTTGCTTTTTTTGTTTCAGAACTTGTGATTAATTTGCCCCATTTTTCACCAAAATAGATCTTGTCAGATGATCATAATTTTCTTTTGGGATTTGTCTCCTTCAACATGTTAAATGTTAGTATAAATATTTCCTGTAAAAAGAAAAGGAGACATGTCAGCCAGTATTAAAAGGGATAAATTGGAAACGATACTGATTTATCCTTCGTCTTGAATGCCTTGCACGAGTCTTTTACCAGTTTTGCTGGATTGAATTTTCCTCGACTTTTGTTGGGCGCCTCACCATTATGGCAAGACTATGGTAAAATACTGACTTTGATATTACTTGTCGAGTATTCCTGTTTGCAAAAAGAAATGCACAAAAAGTTGTTTCATTTATTTATAATACTTACAACATTCCCCACCCTTGGGGATCGAACTCGGGACATTTCGGACCTACTGTCATCCCCTCATACCATTTGGTCCATTGGACCGTAGGTGTCCATGAGGCTTTCCTTTCAAAGGTTAATCCTTGGGGATAACGCAGCCTTGTTGTATCACCTTGGGCCATGTTACGGTATTTTCTCGAGGTAATTTGCAATCCCTGTTAAGAATGGAATAAAACAATTCGAGACTTGAGATGATTATGTGTAAATTAGAACGATACAGAATTACCCATGTCTGAGATTGTTCGGATCTTTCGCTTGTATTTTTCTTTAACCGAAGCTGTCCATCCCGTGGTAATGTCCATGAGTTGATTTGCCCCCAATTTAGCCCGACCAGGAAATTTGGTTTTTGAATACGACTGTATTCTCGAGTCGCCTTTGCAAATTCCTGAAAATAGAAGGGATCAAATTTAAAACCAGAGCAATTTAAGGGTAAATTGGAACGATACGGATTTACCCTTCAAATTTACGCAGATTTCGTCTCGATATTAATTTTTTCGAGTTTGGTGCAGTTAACGGCTCCAAGCATTTAATAGGGGGGAAAGGGAAATGATTACTTCTAGCTTGTGCATTAATTTTGGACATCGACAAAAGGCGAGAACGTGCGATGAAACTAAGTAGACGTATTCGTCTAGGTTTAATCTTCTTCATGATGCTCTCGCGGGTTGCGGTAGACGATGATATCAAGAACATTAGAGAGGCATTCAGTGTGGCTTTCCACCGGCCGCCTAGAGACCCGCGTTCAATCATGTAAATTAATAAAGCTACCACCACTTAATTAGTGTGCCAATAAATTCGGCCATTTGTTGCGTGCCCCACTTCAACCGTGTTTTGTTTCTTTCGGTGCCCACTTGCTCTTGTCGGGCGCCTGTAGCATTGGGAGAAATACTTGTGGGTCACATTCATTAATAGAACCTCGGTCCTCTAAAACCCTCCGCGTGTTTCGGATCCGAGGAAATTTTAAGACCGGTCTCTGGTTGATTTAATCAGGTTAAGGTACTTATTTCATGGTTTCTGATTATATAATCCATATTGTCTTTCAAAAGACGCGGGATCCTCTGTAATACATTAAATATGCCCCCGTGTTTAATCAGTATAAGTCCACCGTCATATCACAATACACTGCCCATACAAGTTTACGGATTGACATAACTCTGTCTGTCAAAGATGGACAGTGTTCGTTTGCCCCCCGGAATTAACGGTTGAAGCCTCGGTGTTTTTCGTCTTTTGGTATTTCTGGAGATGATTCTTGATATGTTTTGAACTTAATTTTTACACCCGTCTAGGGTATCTAGGATCTCCCTGCAAAAGAAAATGATATAATTAGTATGCGACACAAGGAATGTTGGTCCATGACTCCTATATTAGTCCAATTTGATTTTTTCTACTTTATAGAGAAATCAGAAAAAAAAAATTCCCTTAGGAAGAAATGGGTTAATACAAAATTTTTTTGCAGATTTATTACTCTTTTTTTTTTAAGGAATGTGACAAAATCTCTTGACGTTTACTAAAATTTTTGAAGGAATTTCCTTTTTATCAGAATAAATTTTCAGAGGTAAATTTGTCAGGAAAATTTTATTTTTATTGAAGCAGGAAAGACATGACAGAAATCCTTTATTGGTTAACAAAATTCCCCCGAGACATTAGTCTAATTTTATTTAGAGAAAATTTTCTTAGAAAAACATGAGCAAATTTCTCGAAAAGAATTTTTGTTGCAAGTTTTTATAATTTGAAAGAATGTGATAAAATCACTTGATGTTTACCAAAGTTTTTTTTTTTGAAGGAATTTTTCTTTTATCGAAATAAAATTTTAGAGGAAAATTTGTCAGGAAAATTTCATTTTTATTGAAGCAAGAAAAACATGACAAAAATCTCTTATTGGTCAATACAATTCCCCCGAGACATTAGTCTAATTTTATTTAGAGAAAATTTTCTTAGAAAAACATGAGCGAATTTCTCGAGAAGAATTTTCTTGCAAGTTTTTATAATTTGAAAAATGTGATAAAATCACTTGATGTCTACTAGAGTTTTTTTTTTTGAGGGAATTTTTCTTTTTATTGAAATAAATTTTCAGAGGAAATTTTTTCAGGAAAATTTCATTTTTATTGAAGCAATAAAAACATTACAAAAATCCCTTATTGGTTAATAAAATTCCCATGAAGGGATTTTTCACATCATTTTTTCAAATTTTTTTTTAAAAGAAATGAGGGACAAATTTAATTTTTATTTTCTTTTAAAAGAATGGTCGTAATATCAAGCTCAAAAACTGACTAACACCTAGCATGAACCGACCGAAAATAAATACAAGATAAAATTAGAGAACTTACTTTTACCTTGGAGAAATGCAAATCACATAGTCATGCGCATAACTCAAGTGAGGAGTGAACTCTAGAAAATAAAAGAAGGAGAGACAGGGTATGGACCTAAAAGGCCCCCACTATCTGAATTGACAACCTTACCCTCCGCGCAATCAAATCACAATGGGAAGAATTGTCAATTCAGATAATGAGCGGGATAAAATATGGTCAACCCAAGCGTAATCGACGCAAGAGCTTTACATATTCGATCCCTATCTATGGTTTTCTAGGAAGAATTTCGCGACTTGGGTTTAGACGCTTGTGTGTGCAGGTGTCGTGATCCTCAGAGTATGCAAAACATGCACAACAATTGATATCAAAACAGCGCTTCTAAAAATATGCGAAATTAAACAAATAAACCAAACACCGAGCCTGCAAAACAAAGGGGTTAGCCAAACACTCCGCCCCTTATAACTCCCATCCTGCAAAAACATATAACACCTATAGAATGAGTCCCAAACAAGATCGCCAGAAGCGAGATATCCATGAAATTTTCATTGGCCTAAGTCCACTAAGACTTTTAAAATTTCGAAAAAATTCAAGTATTCCAATTGTTATCTTTTTTCGAAAATTTAAAAATCCCGTCCCCAGCGGAGTCGCCAAGCTGTCGCGACCCTCTAAAAATATTTTTAAATTTTAAAGGGGTTAACGGATTATTAGGTTAATTAGATTTGACTAACCTAATGCGGACCCTCCCAAGCCCTACCGAATCGCAACTTTGGTTTTTGTTTAAATGATTTTGAAATTTGGAGTCGCCACTAATCGTTCTTGGTAGGTCGATTAGAAACCTAAATAAATTAGCGGGAGAACTAATTTATTCCTGCGAACCAGAGATTATGAGCTCGGGGACTTGGTTACACTAGTTAATTAAAACTAATGCCCTTTCGGTACCTTAATTTCATGGATATCCTAATTCGGCAACTCAGGCTTGGTTTATTCCTAAGGCTCTAGTAGGGTATTCTCTTTTGTGTTTTCACTTTTTAAATAGGATGCATTGATGGTATATATTTTTATTTGTTATATTTTTTTAAGTGTTAAAGATTCCCTGAAGCCGAAAGAGGGAGTGTGTTAACGACTTCTGTGCAGTATTACGACCTACTCATCTTTTGAGTTTGATGATTCAAAAATTAAATTATAGGAAGTACATGACAGTGAATAAACACCTCCAATGGGAGGCCTAGCATTGGCTTGGCTCTTCCCTTTGGGATTTAAGGTACAGGTATTTAAGTTGCAAGTATTTAAACTACTGTAAGTAAAAACCTCCAATGGGAGGCTAAGCATTGGCTTGGCTCTTCCCTTTGGGATTTAAGGTACAGGTATTTAAGTTGCAGGTATTTAACTACTGTAAGTAAAAACCTCCAATGGGAGGCTAAGCATTGGCTTGGCTCTTCCCTTTGGGATTTAAGGTACATGTATTTAAGTTGCAGGTATTTAACTACTGTAAGTAAAAACCTCCAATGGGAGGCTAAGCATTGGCTTGGCTCTTCCCTTTGGGATTTAAGGTACAGGTATTTAAGTTGCAGGTATTTAACTACTGTAAGTAAAAACCTCCAATGGGAGGCTAAGTATTGGCTTGGCTCTTCCCTTTGGGATTTAAGGTACAGGTATTTAAGTTGCAGGTATTTAACTATTGTAAGTAAAAACCTCCAATGGGAGGCTAAGCATTGGCTTGGCTCTTCCCTTTGGGATTTATGGTGTAGGTATTTAAATTGCGGATGGACTTTGTCCTCTCCATTCTGGGGTATGAATTCTTTAAAATAAAATACAACGAATTGATTCAACAATTTGAAATTTGTGCGCGCTTGAGGACTCCTCCAAGTCGATTTTGTGCTTCTATAGGGTTGACCATTGATATAAAGCTGCGGCTTCCTGACATAAAATAGAGTGAAGTGTCAGTATACAAAATATATGCCAATCTGCACCTAAAACCAGAAGAGTGGAAAGAGTACTTATCTCCCATTTTTTTGGGAGGGATTTCTATAATTGATTTTCGCTCTCTATGTTCCCAATATAGAGAGTCTCTTTTGAATTAAGAGGGACTTTTAGTCACAAATCAACTGAGAAATCGATGGACAGCTTAGGAGCTTGTTTGGGCGATTTTTGCATCTCTACGAGATTTTTTGCCGTTGACGTAGAGATATCCTTCTCCTGACATAAAATATGGGAAAAATGGAGGTAGGAGAAAGTGTATACAATTTGTGCTAATTTGCTACTAAAACCACAAATAAATGAATAAATAAAAAACACTTAGCTCGAATTTGTTTGCTCGTTGACGAGGATGAACTCTTGATTTATGTTGATCGATGAAAGAATTTGTGATGATAACCCCTAACTTTAAACTCCCATTATCTTCAAAATTCTCTCTCTTTTGGTATTTTTTTTCTCTCTCAAATTTTTCTTCAATCTCTCAAAACCCTCTCAAACATCCAAAATTTTCTCTCCCAAAAAATTCCTCTCTCAAGCTCACTTCTTCCTCCTTTTATAATCTACTCATCTATCTCCCATTCTAATTTTTCCACTAACTCTATCTCCCATTCTAATTTCTCCACTAACTCTTCTTCATTTTCATCTTCCATTCTCCATCTCTATCTCACATTCTAATCTCTCCACTAACTCTTCTTCATCTTCATCTTCCCTTCTCCATATTTATCTCCCATTCTAATTTCTCCACTAACTCTTCTTCATCTCCATCTTCCCTTCTCTATTCTTATCTTCCATTCTAATTTCTCTACTAACTCTTCTTCATCTCCATCTTCTCTTCTCTATTCTTATCTTATTTTCTCCATCCATTCTTCTATAACTTCTCTTCTTCATCTCCTCTTCTCCATCTTCCCTTCTCTATTCTAATTTATCCACTAACTCTTCTTTTTGTTATTTGTAAAATAATCCCTCAAGAGTTAGGTATTTGCACTCTAGTCCTTGAATTTTAAGTATTTACAATTTAGTCCCTGAAAAAATATTTCTTTAAGTCCAAATCTCCTTATAATTTTTTACATACCTTCCCTATACTTAGTCAAAATTCACCACATGTCAAATTTAAGCTCATTTCTTGCCACTGAAAATAATGCAGAATTTAATTAAAGCCCTTTTGCACAATTGAGTCATTCTGGGTATAATTTGGGCCAATATAAAAATTTGAAATATTAGAGAACAATGTCACAACTCCTAAAAGTGAAAAAATGAAAATAAATTGACTCAAATTGAATTTTTTAGGCCCGGTTCGAGATTATGCTCGTGAAGGAATACATGACCCCGAATTGGATTTTTTAAATTTGTGATGGCCAACATGAAAAGGGATTTAAAATAAAAATATTGACTATTTTTATATATTTTTGTAGCCTCAAATGCTATTATTTATTAAATATTCTCATAATTTCTAAAATATATGAACAATATATATAAATACAAAAAATTATTTTTTTTTCGAAAATAGTTGCCTAAGCTTGGCCAAGGCTCCAAACTTGATTTTTCAATTTTCTCATTTTTCTTAATTTTTTGTTTTTATGAATTTTCGAAAATAAAAATACCGAAAAATATCGAAAATATGAAAAATTATTTTTTGGTCAAAATTGGTTCCCTAGGCTTGGCTAAGGTTCCCAAAGTTGATTTTTCAATTTTATAAATTTTTATGGATTTTCTATTAATTTTCAAAAATAAATAAATAAAAAATACGTAAAAATACTAAAAATATGAAAAATCGTTTTTTGGTCAAAATTGGTTCCCTAGGCTTGGCTAAGGTCCCCAAAGTTGATTTTTCAATTTTATGAATTTTTATGAATTTTTTTATTACTTTAGCAATAGAAAAAATGATTAAAAATCAGGTGTCAACAACCGCCACTTTGAAAAAGAAGACGGAAAGACGAGCTGAGTGGAAGGCACGGCAAACCTTAGTGAAAAGAAGAGAAGGCTTGTCTTCATTTGTGAACGGGGAAAAGACCTCACCTGCAACGCGGACGCTTGAGATAGGTGGAAGAAATAACGACAGGAGCCCTACCACTATGAAAAAGATGAAAGAAAACAAACCGTGCAGAAGACACGGCAAAAGGTTGAGAAAGACGGAAATCTTGGAGGGAGCGATACGATTTATGAACCCATGCCTAAGTTTTAAAAAGAGGCATTCTCTTGAAACATTCATCTATGCTCAGAAAAAGTTTCGAAAGCATACCCGGTCGCTCAGAAGAATTCAGAGTGAGTGAGAATACAAGAGAAGATGGCAGATCTTGAGAAATCATCAACCAAATAGAAGATGTCTCAACCCGATACTCCCGAGAGCTATCGTTGCCTGCTGAATATGGGAGAGGAAGAGTTCGAAGCCATGTTTGGGATCAAGCCCATGGAGCCTGGCCCTTCCGCCAATGACGTCCAAGATCTCAGTAAAGATAAGGACAACAACGGTAATGGTCAAAAGAAGCGTTACCGTCGCTATACTAAGGAGCAAGTACAAAGGCTTGAGAATTTCTTCAGAACATGCCCTATGCCAGACGGCAAACAGAAAATGGAACTGAGTCAAGAACTAGGACTTGAACCTTCGCAAATCAAGTTCTGGTTTCAAAATAGGCGAACCCGAATGAAGACTCGTCATGAGCACAACGAACTCGAGTTTCTAAGAGTTGAAAATGAAAACCTCCGAGCGGAAAACAAGATGTATAAAGAGGCTTTTGACTCCACCACCTGCCCCAATTGCAATAGCCTCCTCCTCACTTTCGATGAAATGCATAATCTGATGATCAAAAATGCACGTTTAAGAGGTGAGTTAGACCAGTTTATAACAGGATCGAGTTCTATTGGAAGAGAGTACAAAAGGACCAATTCTACTGGATCATCATCAATACCTCTCGAGGAAGAATGGACAAATCACCACCAAGCGGACATTGACGATGATCTTTTCGCCATAATCAACCAGTTTGATATCGGTAAAGCATCAAGGCTGTGATGCACATGCTCAGCCAGTGATCACCAGACCTTCAACATGGCCGACGCGTACCTAGTCCGGAATGAAGCCAGCTGATTATGGAAAAGCATGCATATGGAGAAGAAAAATCAATCATGAATGGATGATTATGCTTTATCTTGCACGGGATGTTGTCTTCTTTTATGAATGTCTAGAATTGGCATGAAAGCAAGAAGTAATCATTTCCCTTTCCCCAATTAAATGCTCGAGTCTGCCACCACACCAAACTCATAGTGAATTTATTGTGAGTAAAAAACCGCGCAAACTAGGAGGGTAAAGTAGTATCGTTTCAATTTACCCTAAATTGTCCCGATTCTAAATTAGATCCCTTCTGTTTACAGGAATTTGCAAATTGATTCGAAAATACAGTCGTACCCAAAAATGAAATTCCCCGATTAAACAAAACTTTGGGCAAATAGATTTATGGACATTGCCACAGAATGGACGGCTTCAAATGAGGAATATGTGAACGAAAGACCCAAACAATCTCAAAGAAGGGTAATTCTGTATCGTTCTAATTTGCTAATACTCGTCTCGAGTTCTGAATATTTAATTTCATTCTTAACAGGGTTTGTAAACCGCCCCGAAAAATACAGTGACCTGGAATTACCCAGTACAATACAACGACACCGTGTCATATCAAGGATTGACTCTTAAAAGGAACTTCCATGATCGTGGGCTTAATGACTTTAGATTGGGCTTGGATGAGTCAATTATGAGCTGAGAATAATGATGTGGGCATGTGAATGAAGAGCCTAAGGTAGTAAATGGGCTTAGGTCATTTTTTGTGGGCTTGGGTTTGGACGTGATTCATGAATCTATTGGGCTGTGTAAATGGGCTTGGACATGAGAGTGAGGGCCTAGAGGTGTTAGTTGGGCCTAAGGACTCATTTGGGTCAAATTAGACAAGTTGAGACTTAACGGGCTTGGGTAGTTTATTGGGCCATGGGCTTTGGGCATGAATTAAAGTGTCTAATAGGCCATCCTAGAGCATGTTTCTAATAATAAATTATGGGCTCGAGGGTGGTGATGGGCTAAAATTTCAATTGGGTTCAAATTGGATTAGTAAGCTTGCGCGTGGGTATTATAGTCCATTCAGATGATTTAAATTTTGTTTTAAAGAAAGATTAATGGGCCAAGGAGGGCCATAGAGTAAAGGTAGGGATTGGGCTTGAATTAGACCAAATGGCCCTAATTAAACTTAAGACTCAAGTTGAATAGAGATTGGGAAAAATGGGATTACCTTAGGGATCCTAATATAATCAGCTATGTGAAATGAATTTAGAACGAAGTCCCATGGGTCCTAACTACGGAAGTGGGCTACGAGTCGAGATCTGGGCCTAAGTGCATTAATATCTATCGAATGGGTCGGGGTACTGGTTTAAGACTCCTTGATGTGAGGGATACATATATATACACACGATCCAAGAATACACATTGTATATGCAAACTGAAATGTTATAACCCACTATTGACTTGTCATGCTATGCATGTGTATATGCTCCTTGATTGAAAATGCCTGAGTTGTACCCTGCGATGTATGTGACGTGCCTGAGTTTAAAATGAATACGAGCATGACATGAGTCAATGAGTGTAGTTACAAGGGGAGATCGGCCCTGAGGCGTGTTTACGAGGGGAAGTTGGAGAGATAAGCGTGTCGGCCCAAAGCGTTGGGTCGAGACACGGTGCACCCTGAGGTGCGAGGCACGGGGTAGCTAGAGAGATAAGCGTGTCAACCTGAATCGTACCACACGCAGGTTGGGACACGAGCCTGATGCGTATGAGACGCGGGCTGGATCCGTCTAGATCATATGTAATTGGCTGTTCGTGGAATTTGTGTTTTGTATCTTGTTTGAGTCATTGGTTGCTTGATCGTCCACCTCTGCATGCGATCTATTTTCCCCACAGTTTTGTGATTGCTGTTAGACCGACCTGTGCCTGCTGTCCGCCATTCGAAAGAGGACCCCTGGTGAGGTAAATAAGAATCCCTAAACTATTGGTTAGGGCCGAATCGACTAGTATACTTTGTCTTACGCTAGGATTAGTGGTAAGCTTACTGAGTCCTCGACTCACTAGCTTTGGTTGCCAATGTTTCAAATCCCAGACTACAGTGATGGTCGGACCCCCTGTATTTTTTGAGACGTCCTATAGAGATAGAGACCGAGGTTAGTCACTATATCAAGGAGGATCCAGAGGAGCTTCCTTGGCAGTCGGACTAGAGCGAGATCGACGAAGACTAGATGGTAGGCCCTGGGTCATGTAGCCTGTTAGAGCGTGGACTTTTGAGTTGTACTTTGATGCCTCCTCTGATGGCCTGTACTAACGTTCCGATCATATATAAATATGTATGTGTTGTGTTTAGTTGTTATTTTCGAACCCTTCTTCCGTACTCTTCTACCCAATTTTCGTATGTATGTATGTGAGGATTAGGAGAGTAGCTTCCGCAGGTTTGTGTGTATATATATATATTTACCTACATGTTTGATTATATCTCTGGCTACTTTCCCTGTACCCTTCGTTACCCCAATATCGTATGTATGCATGTACGGGATTTGAAGAATAGCTTTCGCAGGTTTATGATCAGTGGACACGTCGTCTGGTGGCGATGGAATTTCCTGGGCCGTCGCATATTGTAGACCAGGCGAACACGAGCTTATTCGAGCAAATAGTTGGTATGGACATGATGTTGCGGGGCCGTGGGGTCAGGGGTGTGATTAAATGGACATTTTCCACTTTTTCCTTTCTTCGCGGTATACCGAAGTGATTCTGTCAACTCTGAAGCCTTCGAAACAACGTCCAAAACTTAATTGTGATATCCTTGAAAATCCAATTATCCAAGTTCGGAATTCGTTTCGTAACCAAATGCATTTAATAGTGACTCTAATAAATACTCAGGTCAATGGGCAGCTTGTTAGGAGATACATGTATCAACTGATTAGATCTACGTATTTCGAAATCATAAGTAGCATTTCCCCTTCAGTTGGCTATCTCGGAGTAGCTAATTCCAAATGAGACTTGACTAGAGCGTTGCAATGAAATATATCTATTCAGTTATAAATTTCGAAAATGGGTTAAAATCTAGGATATCGCGTGCTTCTTGAAAAATATTTTCTAGAAACAATAAGTAATAATGATTGTGACAAGTAGACCTTACCTATTCAAAATATCTCAACCTTTCGTCGCAAACTACATCCAAACTGCTTTAGGTTAGTGCCACCCGTACATACCGAAAGTTTAGCTTTAATTGGTTTATGGGACTTGCATTTAAGATTTTCCAAATGCGAACAAATCATGAAATAAAGAAAAAGAATTTGTTGATAGTCGCGACCTACTATTTCTCTGTTCAGTGTCTTCGAAATATAAATAAAATGCAGAAAAGTCTCTAGTTGACTAATATGAAACAAAAGCACCGAAGCACCGCCCATGACTTGTTAACAAAGGTAAGTTAAAAAATGTAGACATTATGGAACATTGGCACCAAATTCTTCAACCACTCGTTATGGAATAGATGGCTGTCTTCCAAAAATAAACTATTATTGCAATTTTGCATTAGATATATTAAACTTGACTACTATAATCGTTTTACACTGTGGATTTAGTATTTTTTTTTTTCGGTCGAAGATTTAGTAATTGATTTGTAGACTCCTATTGGTGTTTGAATTTGGTCCATTTGCTTAAAAGGCCATGAAATAGACCACAATTTTGAACCGGTTCAATAAATCTAGCATGGGCCGTACTTGGCCGTACTTTTGATACCATATCGAAATCCAAGTGAAATCCTTTCTTGTAAGGATTTAAATTTCGTTTGTTTAGCGAAAAATAAGGTGCATTTTACAAAAAATATTTTTCAGAAAGTAATTTTTTAGGAAGATGACAATATTTTTTTGTGTTTGGAAAAAAACCTAAAAATGGATTGGAAAATTCCATTATGCGGCATGGAAAATCGTTTCTCTGTGCGAGCTTGAGACGCTAGCCGTTGCTCTGGCTGGCAGCTAGCCAATAAGAAGGAAAAAATTAAAAAAAGAAAAGAAAAAATAACAAAACTACACCAGTTAGCACCTTGATACATTACGACCACAGAAAAAACACCTCAATCTAGGGGTGTGCAAATTGTCCCGCCCGGACCGGACCGGGACCGGTGGTCCGGTTCCCGGTTCTAGGGGGTCTTGGTCCGGTTCCCAGTTCCCCAAAATTGGAACCGGTGGCCGGGCGGTCCGGTTCCCGGTTCCGGGGTATAGGACCGGACCGTTTGTTTTTTTTTTTGTTTTTTTTTTAATTTAGTGTTACAAATATGAAAAATTTTGGATTTTTTTTCCGGTCCGATCTCGGGACCGTCGATCCGGTCCGGTTCCCGGTTCCGGCAAATAGGGAACCGGGACCACCGGTCCGGTTCTCAGTTCTCGAGGGGAACCGGACCGGACCGGGAACCGATCACCCCTACCTCAATCCATGTGGGTTGAAACTTTAGAAATTGCGTGATGTCCACGCAATGAATCCTGGACTGCCACGACTGGCGTGTTTGACCTTTCTTCCAAAGAAATCTAAACGCGTTATCCTGTCGGTAGAAATTTAGGTTATCCAAAGCACGAAATCGACATTACCAGACACCCTTCAGAGACATGGATGGAGTGAAGCTGCATGGAGTTTGGGCGAGTCCTTTCAGCACCAGAGTCATATGGGCATTGAAGCTCAAGGGCATACCGTTCGATTACGTGGAGGAAGACCTCTCCAACAAGAGCGCCTCGCTTTTGCGGTACAACCCGGTGCACAAGAAGATTCCCGTGCTCGTCCATGGCGGGCGGCCCGTTTGCGAGTCCATGGTCATTGTCGAGTATCTGGAGGAAGCGTGGCCGCAATTCCCGCTGTTGCCCAGCGATCCTCACGAGCGAGCCGTGGCACGTTTCTGGGTTAAGTTCATCGAGGACAAGGTTCGTGAATCTAATACTCTTCTACTTTGGCAATTCATCTTTTGAGAAAGTCGATCATTCAATTCATGAGTTCTGTTTCAATAATCAATTCAAACTTGCCACGAGACAAGTTGCATCTCATTTATGTTTCGAGTGCACGCACCGCAGAGTCTTAATGTTTGGATAGCTGGTCGGAGCGCTGGCGAAGAGCAAGAGAAGCCCATGAGAGATAGCTCAGAGATGCTGGCGATCCTAGAGGAACATGGTCCAAACAAGGGAAAGAAGTTCTTCGGAGGAGACAGCATCAACATCGTCGATATCGCATTTGGTGCGGTGGCTTATTGGATGAGAGTCATAGAAGAGGTGTCGGGAGGGAAGATGTTCGATGCCGCGAAGCTCCCCCGCTTGAACGCTTGGATGGCTAACTTCGAGAGCTCGCCGGTGATCGCCAAGAACTTGCCCGATCGAGGGAAGTTGCGCGATTACTTTGTCCCCGTAAGAGAGAAAATATTGTCGTCATCTACAAGTAAATGATAAGTGGACTCTGCATCTTTTCTCGCGAGCTTCGATGATCAATATTGTAATCTCGGGTACTACAAAAAAAAAAGTACGGATTATCACTTGGATTCCTGTCTCCGTCTATTTGTAATAATGAGAATTCAAGTGAGGTATGTACTTTGGTCGGAAGTTTCAAGTTGAAGCTACTAATTGGCATATGCAATAAAGTACAATGTATCTCTAGGCGTTGGAATATTGTCTCCTGAGGCTATTGTCTTAGTTTGATAACGTCCCTAAATACAAAATTAGTCACGGTTACGGTAATATGACACCATACATAGAAAATCAATGCGTCAATATTTCGTGCTAAGTTCCTCTTCTAAGTTTATCAACACCTTCATAAATTCTATTTTCATTGGTTTTTTTTTTCATTTTATCTGATAAATATTGTTTCAAAATGTAAATGGAAATAATAGATTATTCTCGTAGGTTTCTTATGACAAGTGTTAAGCCAAATATTGGATTTACAAAAAATAATGAATAGGCTCATTCTATGATTTTTTTTATATTAGATCATGTTCCATGGTGACGAAAGGGTTAAGTGACGAACTCGGAGGGAAGAGAAGAAAGAGCAGGCAAAGTGTTACGGGCCGGAAGTTTTCTGATCGCGAACAAGCCCGTGCGGAGAGTCGGAATACCTAATTAGCTTTTTTTTTTCAATAGATCGTTTATAAAGACAGTGTAACAAATCACATGTTCAGAATTGACCATATAACCCCCAGGATATCCAGTCTCTCAAGAGCTATAATTTTATTTAAACAATCTAGGAATATTTTTTTCTTGTACATTTCATGTGCCTTTGACGACATTTCCATTTCTCTTTTTTTTTATTCTTTTTGTTCCTCAGAAAAAAAAAGAGCAGAAACCTATTTGTGTACATTAGTTAGTTTTTCTACTCCCGGAATATATCCCTGGCTAGGGAATAGATTTCGAACAAAAACAAGAAGTGAAAATTTTTTTACATTTTTGTTCCCCGGTATGAAAAGGGAAATAAGGTTGTTTTAGAGCAATGAGCTCAGCATAACCTGAATTGACTCACATAAACCTAAGTATAGGGTCGAGTCGGCTCACGCAGGTGGCTTTCGGATCGTTTATAATTATTATCATTATTATTATTGTTATTCTTCTTCTTCTTCTTCTTTTGACGACCATTTATGCTTTTCACATCAAAATAATATCGAGATAAAATGAAAATAAATGATTTGATTTCTTTTTTATTTAGATGCTAAAATTTTTCTTTCAGCGCCCAAATACATTTTACAGAAGATGCACCAACAAATTCTTATGCAACATGAAAGAAATGACAACAACAGGAAAAACATTTAAATTTACATTTGAATGCTTTGTATCTGCATATATGATTTATGTTAACACTTGAGTTTAATTAAGTGCCTTTTTTTTTCATTGGAGATGGGTGTGGTGGGCCTCAACAAGGAGGACGGAGTCATATATAATCAATTTTTGGATTGATTCTTTAAATATAAAATTTTTTGATTAATTATAGTCCTTTTTTAGAATTCTTTGAAATGCAAGCACGAAGGGAAGAAAAAAGGGAAAAAAAAAACCCAAAACCCGATCCAAGCAAGACCAACTCAACCTAAATCATCAAACTATTCGAAATCATATTGCTCATAACCTATATAGCACCGACACAACACGTCACGACACGATACACTGGCACATGATTTCTAAAAAAATAGAGAATTTTAGCATGACATTCTAGGACCAATCCTCTTTAATTCTAATTATTCTTTATCATTTTTATTGAAAATCTTGTAATAGAAGTTGCTCAAATTATTGACACACAAAGAAGAACCTCGGATCATGAACAACTCCATTAGGGATGAATATTATTGACTATATTGCTTCTTTGTTTCTTTACATATCATATTTTTCTTCCCTATAAGATTCTAGACAATCAAAGTTCCGGGGAGAATGAAAGGGTCGGCTCACAACATCTCGTATCACCTTACACACACAAATACTAAACTTCTCATTCCAACATCTTGGCACTCAAGTCTCTCAACAATATTTTCACAACTTTTATAACATTATCTGGGCTGGGACTCCATGGCAGCTAAACCTCTGGTTGGATATCTCCCATTTAGAAAACTAGGGATTCCATCAAATCCTGATAGAGGTCCAATCAATCGCCCATCTAAAATGAGATACCATGCCATGAACTTAACTGGAATCTGTTATGATTGACTTATGTTTAGCCATACTATTGACTTTATTCTAGTATATGTGTGACATCCGAAATTCGAACATTTATAAAATAAATAATATTGAATTTTTAAGGTTTAAAGGACAATAGTTGGACGTGATTGTATTTAGCTTGAAAAAGAATTTGAAAAATCCGAAGACAATCCGAACATCTATAGGAGCAACTCCGTACTCCCTTGTGTACGAAATGGAGGCAATCTTACCATTTGAGGTAGAGATACCTTTATTACGTATTCTTTCGGAAGCACAATAGATGGAGGTTGATTGGATTCAGCAGAGGTGAATGACCTCATCCTATGAAGGTTACTGCCAATAGTCCCTCTTCCAAAAGGGGAGTTCGCTCTGAACTATGGCAGCCCATATGTCGTAAAGAAGGTGCTCCCATGAGGTGCTCTAATCCTAGTTGAGATGAATGGTCATATTTTCTCTAGCCTAGTCAATTCTGATTCTATAAAGAAGTATTATGCTTAATTTTACTCAAGTCGATTCTGAATTTCAGTCATCAATCTGTCAATAAGAAGTGCTTTAAGTATAATACTTCTTTATAGAATCAGAGTATAATACGGAGTTGAATTTCTAGGAAAGTCTATTTTTCCTGAAGGGAAGCAATTCTTGGCTTCTTATTATACAACCAGGATCTGGTCATCAATCCGTCACAGACCTGAATTTCTAGGAAAACAGATCATCCAAGAATATGGCAGGCTTCTCAGGATAATAGAAAGGTTAGTTTGCTAGAGCAGCCAAAGGCTATTTTTCCTGAGAAGAACCCACTAAGGAGCATGTTTGCTGAGTGGATGAATAAACCCAGTCAGCGCAACGAGGACGGAAGAGCTGAAAGGAGAGGACCACATTCATGACGCTTTGAATTGGACTCATCCTTACTTTGTGCGCACAAGCAATGAGGTTAGATCTATGTACTTTCCTTAACTTTGCCAACGCTGACATTGCATGAAGTTTGTTCTCCTGGGCAATTCAAAAATTGGGGTAAGTTTTGTGACACCCTATCTCTGGTCAGTCTTTTGTGTCATAAATCCTCCTTTTTCGTGTTCTTCTTGGTTTTCTATCTCCATTGGAGGCTCTTAATTTTCACTAGAGCATGTGTATCTTTTACTTATTTGTGAACTTTGGCAGTCTGTACGCATTGCAGGAATAAAACTACTTTCTGTATTTTTCTTTTTGGGTTGTTGATCCGTTTTCTTTGGCCGGCAGTTTTGGACATTATACCTGGCATTTTTAAGAAACATCCTCTAAGTGGGACCACAAATAATGCTACGAAAGTTGCAGTTATCAAGAATCTACTACAAGAACATTCAGGAGCATATTTTTCCAACGTTTTGGTCCCACGCTACTCCATAGGTACAACAAGGAAATGGGCAGAGTTGCCAGGTAATGAGGCTAAAATTTTTAATTCTTGTTTGTTTTAAGCTCCTACTTCGGCCAAGACTTTTCAACCTTTGCCCCACTCTGTTGCATAGGTTCAACAAGGAAATGGGTGGAGTTGACAGGTAATGAGGCTAAAACTTCTAATTCCTCTTTGTTTTAATCTGCTAGTTCGGCCAGGAGATTACTTGTTGAAATTATCCTACTAGGTCGATTTTCTTCTCCAGAGTCATGATCTTTTTGATAGGTCCTTAAAGCCACAGCCCTTTCAAAGATGCTTTTGAGGACCCAAATGGAGCCACCAGGGAAAGATAGCTGCTCAAGTGATTATATGCTTAATTTACATCTATTCTTGTTCAGTAATGTTCATCAGATCTAAATCCAATCAGTAACACAGGCTAATTAAGTATCACACGCATTTTGCTGCTCCCAGCTGGAATTTCATTTTTCGTCTTTATTTTGAAAAATCTGTCGCTTGGGACCAGACATCAGTGCATGGATTTACCTGGGACGAGCAGATGAGGTGATTCATAAAGTCATTCACTCCACTCAGGTTATGTTGTCTAAGTGACAGTTCTCAGTCATGGATCTAAGATTTTTAGGAAAAGCAAATGATCCAAGAATATGGCAGACTTCTCAGGAAAATAGAAATCTGCAGGATCTCATGCGCTCTGGAGCAAAAATCTCAGCAGAAGTTAATTTGCAAGCTAGGTCTCTGGAATCACGAGGAGGTTAGTTTGCTAGAGCTGAAGGTGAAAGGTCAGGTGGGCCAAAGACTAATTATCTTCAGAAAAACTCCAAGCAGCATGTTTGCCGAGTGGATGAATAAATCCAGTTGGAGCAACAGGAAATAGCTCAGAGGGGATCGTATTCACGATGATTCGAATTGGATTCATCCTACTCTGGGCGAAAAATTAATGAGGTCAGATCCTATTACTTTGCTTAATTTTGCCAAAGCTGAAATTGCATAGAGTTCGTTTTCCTGCCCGATGGAAAATTGGTGGAACACTTACGGCGCGCTCTCTCTGGTTCGTCATTCGTGTGATAGATCCTCTTTCATATTCTCCTTGGTTTATTATCTCCCTTTACTCCTTAATTTTCACCAAAGCACGTGTATCTTCCACTTATGTATGAGCTTTTGTCAATACATAGCATGAATCGAACCCCCTTCTCTTTTTCTCTCTTTGGGTTGCTATAATCTGTTTTCTTTGGCCTTGATTTTAAGGTGAAAATCATTCATCCTGGAACTGATCACCCTTATTGTACGCTAGTGAACTATTGTAATTGTGCCAATTTAATCATAAACCGTTTTTTTTTTTCAATTGAGTCCTAAAACTTTTGCATTTGTATCAATTTAGTCTATCCGATCAATTTTGGCCAAAAACTGTTGGCATGGACGCCGGTTATTCTACGTGGCACGATCGGCACTAGTGTGCACGAGTTGTCCCCAACCTCAAGCACACACAAAGCTTCTTGGGTCTCCTTCCCATCTTCACCTTAGGAATCAACAAATCCCCAGGCTAGATGCTCTAGCTAGACAGTACGTGAGCAGGCAGTTTCCTTAAGCTAGATGTGTCAATGAAAAATCATATTTGAGGCATGGTGATGAAATGACATGGCACGATAATATTCACACACGATATGACATAGCAAGCCAAGTTCAGAACATGATTACCAAATGACATAACTTGGCAATAATCACATTTAACACTACATTACACATCAGATTTCTAAACATAGTGACAAAATGTCATGGCATGGTAATAATCACATGCAGCATGACATGACAAATCAAATCCATGTAATGACGACGGAATAACATAACACGACTATAATCACATTTAAGATGACATGGAATATCAAATTTCAAATATGATGACAAAATGGTACGACATGGTAATATCCATGACAAATAAAATTCTAAACCATGATCAAGAAGTGACGTGGCATGCAATTATCATATGCAACACGACATGACGATATAAATTCAAAAATGAAATTACATAACATAACAATAATTAAGTATATCAGGGCATGATAAATCAGATTTCAAAATATGATGAGGAAATGAACAAATACAGTAATATTTACATGAAAGGCATAGACATATGGTCACTGTGCTTAGACCCAGCCGTTGTGACAAGAGGGAAATTCATCGATGCGTCAAGGCACAATTGTGAAGTTCAAAATAACCAGTTTAAGTCGAAGAGAAATGGCGTGCATTTCGAGGGGAACACTTACTACCCATGAATAGAATCGTGGAACAATCGTCAGTCAAGACGCTAAGCCTCGGAGCAACCGTCAAAAAGAAGGGTCGTGAGAGTAGTTAACACATGATCCAGCGGAGACAACTGCCTAGAAGCAAAATTACGGCACCATGAGATAGTAAAACTATGTTAGGAATGACATAAGAGATCTGAGCCATCTAATTCAAAAATGAACGGCCCAGATTAATCAATATAAAATTTTGAAATTCTCGTAAAATAATTTCCCCTCTTTTAAAAAGTTAACGTGGATCAATGCGAGCCATCCGTTTTGAATTGGACGGCCTAAATTGGATAATGTCACCCCTAATATTATGTTAGAGATCCATTTCTAGATAGTAGGCACCAAATTTCCGATAATTAAGGGGCATAGATGTAATCGGTGGCAACCGTCTGAACAAATGCAACCGCTGGAAACTGCCAAAAAGCAGTTATCTTTAGACCAACCATCTACTAGGGAAACCACCCTTACAAATCAAACAAGTTTACTTTACTTGTACTTTCAAGCACGGCACTTTATCTTTCCTAGTTGTAGCTTTTCAGATCCGCGTCACTGATTGAATTTCGGTATGTATCTTTACCGCATAATTTGTTAACATTTGGTTATTTTATCGAGTATATATCGCTAAGTCATGCGTTGACTAAGTTTCGATGTGATTTATGTTTATACATTCATGCTCTACTCAAACTGGTTGTTATTAATGAGCCTGCGATACTTCGTATCTGGAGTTGGCGTAGAACCTTCTTCTCTATTAATTAGAAGCCAAAGAACGACTTTCGTTGAAAGATATTGTGCAGCGGGAGAAATTTTGGCAAAACACATCTGAAGCCACTTTTAAGTTAGATTTTCTTATATTTGCCAATAAGTAATAAATGATTACGACAAGTAGACCTTATCTAATCAAAGTATCTAAACTTTACAATATCGTTACAGTAGATTTCATTAACTCAAACTTCTCATGGACGAGACGAAAAGGACATTAGCCCTAGATCATTTACATTTTGAATCTGAAAATAAGACGGTATGAACCCAAATCGGCCTCTTTGTTGGGGCGTTGAAGGATGTCAAGCTTACGATTTTAAGTTGACTTATTCGAATTTCAGCAACTGCATTCAAAAGGCTCTCGCTACACATACCAATAGTTTATATTTAATTGTGTCATAGGGCTTGCGTTTAGGTTTTTCCAAATACAAACAAATCGTGGATTAAAGAAAATGAATTTGTTGTTGGAAATCAAATTCTCTTTTTGCCGTCACGTACTATATCTTTATTTAGTGTCTTTGAAAGATGAAAAAAAATGTAGAAAACTTTCTGCTTGATTAATATTACGGTTAATATTATGAAAAAACCCAAATTGATACACATGCGACAAGTTTACCTCAAACTATTTTTTAATCACTAAAAATCTCAAACTTGTACACATGTGATAAATTTACCATAAACTATTTTTTGACCACAAAAAATTTCAAACTGGCACATCCATAACAAATTCATTCCAAAAATGGTATATTTGTGACAAATTTACCGTCTTTTAATTTTTCATTAAATTTTACCATTAAATTGTTGAGTTAGATGACATGTGACAATTGACCAATGTACCAGTTTGGGGTTTCTACACTCTATTTATTATAGATGTATCAGTTTGAGACTTTTCATGATATTAACCCGATTTAATAAAAACTAATAAAGGGTAAATTTGCCATATGTGTACCAGTTTGAGATTTTTTATAGTAAAAAAATTAGTTCGGGGATAAATTTAATATAAGTGTACCAGTTTGGGATTTTTTATGGTCAAAAAAATAGTTTATGGTAATTTTATCATATGTGTACCAGTTTGGGATTTTTTATGATAAAAAAAATAGTTTATGGTAATTTTGTCATATGTGTACCAGTTTGGGATTTTTTATGGTAAAAAAAATAGTTTATGGTAATTTTGTCATATGTGTACCAGTTTATGATTTTTTTTGTCAATAAAATAATTTAAAATAAATTTATCATGAACGTAACAGTTCAAGGTTTTCATTTTATTAACCTTTAATATTAAACAAAAGCACTGAAGCACCGCCCATGACTTGTCAACTAGGATAAGTTAAAAATAATGCGTACGTTATGGAACATTGGTACCAAATTCTTCAACCACTCACTTAAATAAACTATTAATACAAATTTTGCATTGGACATATTGAACTTGAGCGCACAAACCACCAGAAACCCAACAAACAAGTATAAACAAAGGGATATGCAATAGGGTAATGTTTCCCTAATTGGGATCTTAATCGTAAATTTCCACAACATCACCACATATTTTGCATAAAATATTAATTGATTGAGAGATCGTATGATCAAAAATAATTAATAGTACTATCAAACTATCAGGCTAATAATTTTAGGTAAAAGTAGGCCCGACAAATTGGACTCGAAAGAAGAGCAATGCTAGAACTTACTATAATTGTTTCACACAATTGATTTAGTAAGTGATGTGTAGGCTACTATTGGCGTTGGAATTTGGCCCTTTTGTTTAAAAGGCTTCTCACAATCTGACGTGAAATAGACCAAAATTTTAAACCGGTTTAATGGATCTAGCATTCCCCGTACTTTTGATGCCATAACGAAATTTAGGTGAAATCCTTTCTTCTAGAAACTTAAGCCATCCAAAGAAATGGGCAGAATTATTTTTAAAAAAAAATCATAAATTTATTATAATTATCTCACTTCAGTCCTAAACTTTTTTTTTTGTCAATTAAGTCTTAAAGTGTTTATATTTATGTCAATCCGGTTCATTTGATCAATCAGCATTGATGTGAATATTTTTTAATAATATTTTTTTTTTCTTTCCTTTTTTTTTTCTTCCCACTATAGGCCCTTGCCTGGCATGGCTACCTTTGCCCCTAGCCATGCCTCATAATGATCTAGGTTTGCAAGGCATGGTTGTGGCCGAAGGCGGCCATGGCTGCACCAACCTTGAGTGTGGTCGCCTTCACCTGCAGTAGATTAGACCAAGGCAAGGCTTCCCTTGCACAGATTTAGGTGAAGGGCCCTCACCCAATGGACTAAATTAAAACCCCCCCTAAAAAAAAAAATTGGACTGACTTGACACATTTTTAAATAAATTTATTTATTTTTTTGATAAATTTTTTCGACAAAATAATGTGATACCTTCGCCGGACAAAAGCTACAACGGTCAACAGCTCTACACATGTGGGTTGAAACTTTAAAAATTGCATGATGTGAATGCAATGAATCCTAGATTGGCACGGCTGGCGTGCTTGACCTTTCTTCCAAAAAAAATCTAAGATATTTTATCCTGTGAGTTGATATTTAGGTTAGCCAAAAACAAAAATGTGATATGAATTCAACCTTCGAAATTAGTTTGACCAGAAACCCCAAACTTAATGCCCAAGCAGCATGACTCCACTGAAACACCCTTTAAATTGAGCTCGCAAAAGCACGAAGCCGACAATACCACACTCTTCAGAGACATGGATGGAGTGAAGTTGCATGCTTTTTGGGCGAGTCCATTCAGCGCCAGAGCCATATGGGCTTTGAAGATCAAGGGCATACCATTTGAGCACATTGAGGAAGATCTCCCCAACAAAAGCGCCTTGCTTTTGCAATACAACCCGGTGCACAAGAAGATCCCCGTGCTCGTCCATGGCCCGCGGCCAGTTTGCGAGTCCATGGTCATAGTTGAGTACCTCGAGGAGACGTGGCCGCAGCACCCGCTGCTGCCCACCGATCCTCACAAGCGAGCCGTGGCGCGTTTCTGGGTCAAGTTCATCGAGGACAAGGTTTGCTAATCTGATATTCTTCTACCTTGGTAACTCGTCTTTTAAGAAAGCCATTCATTTAATTCACGAGTTCCACATGTTCCAATACCCAATTCAAACTTGCCACGTCGTTTATGCTTCGAGTGGACGTGCTACAGAGTCCCAATGTTTGGATGGTGTATCGGACCGTCGGCGAAGAGCAAGAGACGGCCAGGAGAGATAGCTCGGAGATGCTGTCGATCCTAGAGGAACATGGTCCAAACAAGGGAAAGAAATTCTTTGGAGGAGACAGCATCAACATTGTTGACATCGCATTTGGTGGGGTGGCACTTTGGATGGGAGCCATGGAAGAGGTATCGGGGTGCAAGATGTTCGATGCCGCAAAGCTCCCTCGCTTGAACGCTTGGATAGCGAACTTCAAGAGCTCACCCGTGATCGCCGAGAACTTGCCCGATCGAGGGAAGTTGTGCGATCACCTCGCCCGCCTAAGAGAGAAAAGGCTGTCATCATCTACAAGCAAATGATGGACAGACTTCGTGTCTTTTTTCGTGAGCTTCGAGGATCAATGTTGTAATCTTGGGTACTAGATAAAAGTACTGATTTCTCTTTGGATTGTTGTTTGTCTCTTTGTAATAATAAGAATTCAAGTGAAGTATGCACCTTGATCGGAAGTTTCCAGTTGAAGCTTACTAATTAGCGTATGCAATAAAGTAAAACATATTCTTGGCATTGAAATATTGTCACGTGAGGCATGTATGTCTTAGTTTGATAACGTTCTTAATCTAAAATCATTCGAGGTTGTGATAATATGACATTATACAGGGAGAATCAATACATTCCGTGCCACGCGTTCCTCATTTAAGTATGTGAACACCTTCATAAGTTCTATTTTCATCATTCTCCTTTTCATTTTATCTGATAAATATTGTAGCAGATTGTAAATGGAATTAATAGATTATCCTCGTAGGTTTGTGACAAGACAAGTGTTGAGCCAAATGTTGTATTTTCAAAATGTAGTAGGTGTACTCAATCTACGAATTTTTCTTTGATCATCTTCATGGTGACGATATGGTTGAGTGACGAACTCCGCGGGGAGAGAAGAAATTTTAAAATGAGTAGGAAAGTGTCACGGGTTGAAAGGTTTTATAATTGTGAACAAGCTCATGGTGAGCCGGAACACCTTACTAGCTTTTCTTTAATAAATTGTTTGTAAGGGCATGACGAATCACATTTTCATAATTGACCGCATCATGCCTAATATGTTCAGTTTCTCAAGTGCGATGTACAGATCATTTCGGGATGACAATTAATTTCGGCTTTTAGCTATGATTTTATTCAAACGAATTCGGAATATTTTCATACATTTAACCTAAGGATATATAAAGTGGATATGAACCAATGTTATCTCATTTCATTACTCTCTCTAACATGTAAAAACCTAAAGATAATTTGACATTCATTTCCATATTCACCAAATTCTGTCTTTTCTAGACCTTACTGGGGTGGTGGACTCTATCGAGGTAAAAAATCAACATAGATGGCTTGTTCATGGAGGGTGAAGCAATTGGCACCATCTTGTGGGTGTACCGAGACTTCACTCTAATAAGGTTGCGGATTGGATTGTCAAAGCTTAAATTCAAGATACTCTCCCCTCTAATTGGGTCTCGAAACCATTATAAACCTTTCGAGGTTTATTATGCGCTGAAACTCAGTTGCCATATAGATGAACTTTAAATTATGAAGGATGAATGAGGCTCTCTCTCGATCGAAAAAAAAAAAATTCCTTTCCTTTCTGAAAGGGTCCTTGATTTATATGCCTAAAACACCGTCGCCTTTTGCTAGAAACGACGCCAGATTGCCGTGCCGACATGCCTTTTGTATAAGTCCATGCTCGATATTAGTTATTAGACCTGTCGGGCCCCCTAGTTTGAATCCAGGGGGTGTAATCAAGAACAAAACCCCAGCAAAACAAGCGAGGCTCATCAATGGTCAAAGGAAAATGTTGACCGTCATCTCCCACCAACCCATTACTGCAAGATTTCAAACCTAAGAAAGGAGAATGGGGCCAACTGTGTTCAGTGCAATTATAGGCTATGTATTAGTTTATGCACATAGTCAACAGAAACAGCCCTGCTGGGCAAAAGCGAATTTTTGAACCAAACCTTCCAATTGTTTGATGAAATGCCTCAACGTTGTGCCCAAGCAATTTGACTCAACGAAGCTTTTATAATACCCGTGCATACCGGCCCGATAAGAAGCAACGATCAGTGTAAGGACTCTCAACACACGGGAGACGTCAAGCTGCATGGTGCTTGGACAAGCCCGTACAGTTACCATGTGACAAGGGCTCTGAGGCTCAAGGGCATCCCGTTCGAGTACAGTGAGGAGGATCTCTCCAACAAGAGTGACTTGCTGTTGCAGTACAATCCGGTGAACAAGAAGATCTCTGTGCTTGTCCATGGTGGAAGACCCATTTGCGAGTCCATGGTCATCATCGAATACCCTGAAGAGATGTGGCCGCAGCATCATCTAGTGCCAAGTGACACTGACGAGGGAGCTGTAGCGCGGTTCTGGGTCAAATCACCCCAAGAGAAGACCTCTCTGTCACTTCTTTGAAAAATTAAAAAGTTTTGTGTCAGAAGTTTTCTATTCACGTTTCAACTTTGTGGACTTTTGTGCTCTTTTTTTCCGGACTCTAGTGCTGAGAAGATTTCGCACATGCCCTCATTAAATGTGATCTTTGACAAATGTGTCTTTATCAAATGTATTTCATATGTTGGGCTTTTATATAAAGCCTAAAGGGTGAGTATTGTAATACGTAGCCATCAAAAAGCATTCGAGCAAAAGATTTTCTCCCTCTAATCTTTATTTTGTGCAATTGTTCTAAATTTTCTAAAGTCATTGTTATTATTTTGGTTCCAAGATTTAGTATTGGAGCAAGAAATGATATCCACTTGTTCCATTCAATTGCAGCTTCCAAAATTGAATGAAAATAATTTCAACAACAGGTCCGTCCAAATGAAAGTCCTTTTCAAATCACAAGATGTATGGAATATGATTAAAATTGGCTACAACGAAATGGCCGATACCGAAGCATTCAAAGATTTAAGAAAGGAGGGAAAAAAATCTTTGGTGGAGTCCCTAAAGAAAGATCAGAAAGTATCGTTTGCGATCTTTCAAGCCATGCAGGAAACAATATTTTCAAAAAGTGTTATGTGCGGAGACTACAAAAGTAGTGTGGGATATTTGACAAAATCCTACAAAAGCGACGATTGGGTGCAATGGGTGTGGCTACAAACGCTTCGAGGTGATTTTAAGTCTTTACGCATGGATGACTCTGAATCAATCTTAGCACATGAGCATTAACCAACTGAGGGTTAATGGTGAAGAACTCCACAATACACATTTCATAGAAAAAACCTTGAAGTCTTTGACCAAAATAGTTGACTATGTTGTCACCGCAATTGAGGAAGGCAAGATGTACCAATCCTAATGTTCGAGTGGTTGATGGGTTCATTGCGCTCACATGAACAAAAAATGAATCAAAAGTCTATTGCTTCAATTCCCAAACTAGCATTTCAAAGTTGCGTCACTCCATCAAGTCGAGGGGGCTATCAAGGTGATCAAGGTCATAGAGGAGGTCAAGGTCGAGGTAGAGGTGGAAATTCAAATTTCACCAAAAAATTTAAATCACATAACAAATCAAAAGTCAAATGTTTTACGTGCAACAAGTTAGAACATTACAAATCCGATTGCCATGCAAAGGCAATGTACGAGCAAGAAGAGCACGCACATACCACCAATGCTGAACTACTCAAATCTTAGAACGAGTCTATTAACTGCAGAACTACTCGAATCACATCCAATTCATCACTACAATATTTCTGGGAATTCGATTGTCCAAGAAAATTCTATTCGTGACCACATTTATTTAATCGCAACTTTAGTAAATGCTCGAACTAACAGGCAACTTTTAGGAGATACGCATATCAACCTGTAGTTATATCCACGTACTTTAAATTCCTAAGCAATCTTTCTCTTTTGATTAGTTATCTCGAGTTGAACTAACCAATTAGTATCACTAATTGGTTATGGTGGCCACATTGGTTATGGTGTATGATGTCCCTAGGTTCACTACTAAACTACCAGTAGGACCTAGGTTCACTACTAAACTGGCAGTAGGACATGAACTAACCAATTAGTATCACCAAGAGAATTGAATATCCCTAATCTATCTCTAAGTCTCACAAACCGTAAGTGACATCTAATAATATATCATGGCTATCTAGATAATGTAAATGTTGCAAGAACATATGACCATGTCGGCTTTGGTTATAGTACAATTCAATCCCTTGGTCTTACTATGTTCCAGCCAAACACAGGCTATGGATTATTAGTCTAGCCGCCAATTTGATCATAAACATCAATCTATCTAGATGTGCTTATTCACGAGACATTCTCGTCAATCCTAACTAAGGATTTTTAATGCATCATCACGATTAGATAGCATAAGACATCAATCTCATACCTAAATGAGGAAACAGATCCCACTGTCGCGCACGTATGTGACTTCATATATAAATGAACAATGACCATCAAGTATAGAAGCATATCAATGACCTGCCAATATTTGCACTTGTGAACCAGCCATTAAATATACAAGCCAGTATTATACCTCAGGTCTAAGGATTTTACACCTGATCAAAGCATGAACAATTAGACGTTGATCCACAAAAACTTTCATGCTTGCTAATTATTTAGCGTGTGTCACATTCAGTGAACTCGTCCAATACGAGCATCTGTGTTCTAACTCGAACATTTAATGTCTAATGACTCGTACTCATCTTTCTCTTGAGTATCCAATACACTATGGCGAAATTCAGAATACACTAGTCTCAATAAGATTATTGAAGTCTACTCAACGATCCATGGACCGGGAACAATTTAAAGATCGTATTTCACTAAGACCTGTCACACATATTATCGACGTCTTGAAAATAGGTTCAATTACAACTGATCTTATGGACTTCATTCATTAGAAAAAAAAAAGGGACATAATAAATGAACACATCTTGCCATTAATATGATTGAAAGTACAATAAAATGTCGAAATACAACCATTGCATTGTTACCTTAGGCATACACCTAATAGCTCTAGTCCATCGCCTATCAATTTTGCTTTAATTTCCTATTGCATATACAATTAAATATGAATGAAATACATGAATGCTAAAATAAATGTGAAAAATAATTTAATTATTTTTGTAGGGACTAGAGTTAATCCTTGATTCCATATGCAAAATAAATGACTAAAAAATGTAGCTAAAATTTAGATATCAATAATGAAAATAATCGCATGCAACATGACATGACAATACACATTCAAAACATGACGACAAAATGACATGACATAACAACAATTACATCATTATGCCATGACAAATCATATTTCAAAATATGATGATGAAATGAACAAATTTTAGTTAAATTTACATGAAAGGCGTGGAACTATGGTCACTGGGCCGAGACACAGTAGCCGTGACAAGAGAGAAACTGATAGATGCATCAAAGTACAATGGTGAAGTTCAAAATTGGCAAAGCAGTTTGCGTCGAAAAGAAATGAGTGTGCATTTTGGAGGGAACAGTTGCTACCCATGAATAGAATCATGGAACCATCGTCATTCAAGAAGTTTAACCATGGAGCAACCGTCCAAAAGAAGGGTCGTGAGAGCAGTTAACACACGATCTAGTGGAGACAACTGCCTAGAAGCAAAATTGTGGCATCATGAGAAGTAGGCAAGGAATTTCCGGAAATAAAGGGGTCATGGAAGCAATAGGTGGCAATCGTTTGAAGAAATGCAACTACTGAAAACTATCAAAGAGCATTTTTATGCATTATAAATACCACCAGCCATATACTAGGAAACCGCTAGCACAAATTAAATAAATTTACTTTATCTTTAGCTTCATGCCCCTATACTTTATCCTTCCTACTTGTAGTTTTTAGATTAGTGTTGTCGATTAAATTTCGGCGTGTATCTCTATCCTGAGTGATGTGACGTCGATTAAATTCCAGCATAGTGCTTCTATGTTCTAGGGCTGTGCCATCGATTAAATTTGAGCATAGTTTGTTAAGATTTGGTTATTTTATCGAGTTTGTATTTTTAAGTTTTGTCATTGGATAAATTTCAGCATGATTTGCATTTAAACATCTTGTTCTAATCGAATTTGTTGTTAAATGATACTTCATGTCCGTAGTTGGCACAACATCCTCTTTCATGTTAGTTAAAAGCCGAAGAACAATTTTTTGTTAAAGATATTTCGTTGCGAAAGAAATTCCGGCTAAACACTATTGATGTTTGTTTGTTCACAAACAAACAAAGTGCTTTATCCTTGTCTCACGTAGAAAAGATGGGAGAGTGGAAGATGTTTTATTAGTTATAAGGCTATTAAAGTCATTCAAATAGAGAAATATGCAAGTGAGCTATACTCCACTATATTTGTGTGTGGGTGTGCAATTATTAGGCGCACTTAGCACGCTCTTACAACTTTTGAAGAAGAGTGTCTAAATTTATTGCCGTGCACTTAGCACAGTCTTGTAAAATTAAAAAGTGTATATGAATTAACCGTTTTTACTAAATCTCCCAACAGACACATCCAAAGCGCAGTCACTTTTAAGTTAGGTTTTCTTATATTTGTCAGTAAGCAATAATGATTACGACAAGTCGACCTCACCTAATCAAAATGTCTCAACCTTACCATATCGGTACAAACTGCATCTAAACTGCTTTAGGTTAGGAACACCTGCACGTACCGAAGGTTTAGCTTTAATTGGTTTATGGGACTTGCATTTAAAATTTTCCAAATGCGAACAAATCATGGAATAAAGAAAAAGAATTTGTCGTTAGAAATCAAATTCTCTTTTCGTTACATCTTACTATTTCTCTATTCAGTGTCTTTGAAAGATGAATAACATGCAGAAAAGTTTCCAGTTGATTAATATTAAACAAATGATTAATACCACAAAAAATCTCAAATTGGTACACCCATGACAAATTTATTCCAAACTATTTTTTTGACCACGAAAAACTCCAAACTGGTACACTTGTGACAAATTTACCCCAAACTATTTTTTTGACCACGAAAAACTCCAAACTGGTACACTTGTGACAAATTTACCCCCATACTATTTTTTTGACCACGAAAAACCACAAATTGGTACGCCCATGACAAATTTACCCAAATCTATTTTTTTTTACCACGAAAAACCCCAAACTATTACATCTATGACAAATTTACCCTTTGTTAAATTAGATCAGTACCATTAAAAATCCTAAATTGATAAACCTGTGATAAACAAAGGGTAAAAATTTCAAAATGGTATACTTGTGAAGTGCTACATGCCGTCCAACTAAGTAATTCGACATTAAATTTAACAAAAATTAACGGAAGGTAAATTTGTCAAAAATGGGGTAAATTTGTCACAAATGTACCAATTTGAGGTTTTTTGAGGTCAAAAAAATAGTTTGGGGTAAATTTGTCACAAGTGTACCAGTTTAGGGTTTTTCATGGTCAAAAAAATAGTTTGGGGTAAATTTGTTATAGGCGTACCAGTTTGGGATTTTTCGTGGTATTATCCCTTAAACAAAAGCACCGAAGCACCGCCCATGACTTGTTAAGAAAGGTAAGTTAAAAGAATGTAGACATTACCGAACATTGGCACCAAATTCTTCAACCACTCGTTTAAAAAATAGATGACTGTCTTCCAAAAATAAACTATTATTGAATTTTGCATTAGACATATTAAACGTGAGTACTATAATAGTTTTACACAGTTGACTTAGTGTTTTTTTTTTGGTAAAAAATTTAGTAATTTATGTGTAGACTACTATTGGTGTTTGAATTTGACCCATTTCCTTAAAAGGACGCCAAATAGACGAAAATTTTGAACCGGTTCAATAAATCTAGCATTGGCAATACTTGGCCATACTTTTGATATCATATTGAAATCCAAACAAAATCCTTTCTTGCAAAGACTCAGTCTTTGTTGGTTTCGCCAAAAATAATGTGCTTCTTGAAAAATAATTTTCAAAAAGTCATTTTTCAGAAAAAAGACAATATTTTTCAATATTCGGCTAAAACCTAAAAATGAATTGGAAAATTCTATCGTTCAATGAAAAATCATTTCTGTGCGCACTCCTTTTAATAATTTTCTTCTTCTTTTTTTGTTTCTGTTTGTTTTAAATCATCTTTAGTTTTTAGTTTTTCTCTTTTCTCTCTTCTTTTTAATTTTTTTATTTATTTCTCTATTTTTTCCTTTTCCCTTCTTTTTCAGCTGATGGCATGTGAGCTTGAGCCTTGCCACAGGCCATCAAGGCTTCGTCTCGCTCGAGGATTGCCGGCCTGTGCAAGCTCGAGCTTGATTAGATCTAGCAAGCTCGCAAGCTCACTGACCGTCGCTGTGGCTGTGGATGGCCAGTATGAAGGAAAAAAAAAAAAAATTACACACACGTCAATACATTTCGACCAAAAGATTAAAAAGAGCAACTCAATACAGGTGGGTTGAAACTTTAGAAATTGCACGATGTCAGTACAACGAATCCAGTACTGCCGCGACTGGCGTGTTTGACCTTTCTTCCAAGGAAATCTGAATGCATTATCCTGTCGGTAGAAATTTAGGTTATCCAAAAAGAAACATTTGATTTGAATCCAACCTTCTGAGTTAATTTGACCAGAAACCCCAAACTTAGTGCCCACGCAAAATGACTCCACTAAACACCTTCTAAATTGAGCTCACGAAAGCACGAAACCGACATTACCACACACTCTTCAGAGACATGAATGGAGTGAAGCTGCATGGAGTTTGGGCGAGTCCTTTCAGCACCAGAGTCGTGTGGGCATTGAAGCTCAAGGGCATACCGTTTGATTACGTGGAGGAAGATCTCTCCAACAAAAGCGCCTCGCTTTTGCAGTACAACCCGATGCATAAGAAGATTCCCGTGCTCGTCCACGGCCCGCGACCCGTTTGTGAGTCCATGGTCATTGTCGAGTATCTCGACGAGGCGTGGCCGCAGTTCCCGCTGTTGCCCGGCGATCCTCACGAGCGAGCCGTCACGCGTTTCTGGGTCAAATTCATCGAGGACAAGGTTCGCGTATCTAACGCTCTTCTACTTTAGCAATTCATCTTTTGAAAAAGCAAATCATTCGATTCATAAGTTCCACTTGCCACGAGACAAGTTGCATCTCGTTCATGTTTCGAGCGCACGCACCGCAGGGTCTTGACGTCTGGAGAGTGTGTTGGAGAGCCGGCGAAGAGCAAGAGAAGGCCGTGAGAGATAGCACGGAGATGCTGGCGATCCTAGAGGAGCATGGTCCAAACAAGGGAAAGAAGTTCTTCGGAGGAGACAGCATCAACATCGTGGACATCGCATTTGGTGGGGTGGGTTATTGGATGAGAGTCATAGAAGAGGTGTCGGGAGGCAAGATGTTCGATGCCGCGAAGCTCCCTCGCTTGAACGCGTGGATGGCCAACTTCGAGAGCTCGCCTGTCATTGCCGATAACTTGCCTGATCGAGGGAAGTTGCACGATCACCTTGCCCGCCTAAGAGAGAAAAGGCTGTCGCCATCTACACGTAAATGATGCGCGGACTTCACATCTTTTCTCATGAGCTTCGACGATCAATGTTGTAATCTTGAGTACTATATAAAAGTACGGGTTATCATTTGGATTCTTGTCTCTGTCCATTTGTAATAATAAGAATTCAAATGAGGCATGTACTTTGGTCGGAAGTTTCAAGTTGAAGCTACTAATTGGCATATGCAATAAAGTACAATGTATTTCTAGGCGTTGGAATATTGTCTCCTGAGGCTATTGTCTTAGTTTGATAACGCCCCTAAATACAAAATTAGTCATGGTTACAGTAATATGACACTATACATAGAGAATCAACGCGTCAATATTTCGTGCTAAGTTCCACTTTTAAGTTTGTCAACGCCTTCATAAATTCTATTTTCATCGGTTTCTTTTTCATTTTTTCTGATAAATATTGTTTCAGAGTGTAAATGGAATTAATAGATTATTCTCATAGGTTTCTTGTGACAAGTGCTAAGCCAAATATTGTATTTACAAAAAATAATGAACAGACTCATTCTATGAATTTTTTATTTTTAACTATGATTCTATTTAAATGAATTAGGAATATTTTTTTTATACACTTAACCTAAGGATATATAAAGTGCATATGAACCGATGCTATCTCATTTCATTCCTCTCTCTAACATGTAAAAACGTAAAGATAATTTGACATACATCTTCATATTCACCAAATTTTTCTTTTCCAGATTTTACTGGGATGGTGGACTCTGTCGAGCATTGGTACTCATAAAATTAATGTAGATGGCTCATTCTATGAGAGGGTGAAGCAGTTGGCGCCATCTCATGGATGTGCCAAGACTTCACTGTAATAAGATTGCGAATTGAATAGTTAAAACTCAAATTCAAGATACTCTCCCTTTTAAATGGGTTTCTAAACCATCCTAAGCCAATTGAGATTTATTATGTTCTGAAACTCACTTAGTGTATCTATCAAATTCTAATTATGAATGATGAATGAAGCTCCTTCTCGATCCAAAAAAAAAAAGCTCTCGTTCCTCGCTGAAAGAGTCCGTGATTTAAATGACAAACACCGTCGCCTTTTGCGAGAAACGACGCCGGTTTGCCGTGCTGACATGCCTATTTTGCAAATCCCATCCACGATATTAGCTATTAGACATGTCGACCCACTAGCTTGCATCCAGGGGGTGTGTTCGAGAACAAAAACGCAGCAAAACAAGCGAGCTTCATCAATGGTCAAAGGAAACCGTTGACCATCATCTCCCACCAACCTAATACCACAAGATTTCAAACCTAAGAAAGGAAAAATGGGGCTAACTGTGTTCAGTGCAATTTAGACTATGTATTAGTTTATGCACACAGTCAACAGAAACAGCCCTGCTGGGCAAAAGCGAATTTTTGAACCGAACCTTCCAACTGTTTGATGAAATGCCTCAGCGTTTTGCCCAAGCAATTTGACTCAACGAGGGTTTTATAACTGCCCGTGCATACTGGCCCAACAAGAAGCAACGATCAGTCTAAGGACCCTCAAGGTAGGGAGACGTGAAGCTGCATGGTGCTTGGACAAGCCCGTACAGTCACTATGTGATATGGGCTCTGAAGCTCATAGGCAACCCGTTCGAGTACATTGAGGAGGATCTCTCCAACAAGAGTGACTTGCTGTTGCAGTACAATCCGGTGAACAAGAAGATCCCTGTGCTTGTCCATGGTGGAAGACCCATTTGCGAGTCCATGGTCATCATTGAATACCTGAAGAGATGTGGCCACAGCATCCTCTACTGCCGAGTGACACTTACGAGAGAGCTGTGGCGCGGTTCTCGGTCAAATTAGCCCAAGAAAAGGTCTCTCTCTCTCACACACACACACCCCCACCCCCACCCCTGCACACGCTCGTACATTTTGTGGGTGATCAATAAGGTTCATAAAGCTTATGTACTATAAAAGTTTTAGATGTTTGGCAGCTGAGATCATGGGGGTCAATGATGTACAAGCGTCATTCTTGCAAACAACAAAATTGGGAAAAGGAGCAGACACTGGGTTCGTTGTGTTAACAATTTGGATCTATCAGAAATTAAATAAGCTTATCCTCGAGGAAGTTCTAGGTGTATTTTTTTATGGAGTTGTTTTATTACGTCTTGAATTATTTAGCACCCAATTCTGTGTTAGTGCATAAGTGTACATTAACATCCCAACAGTTTGGATTGGCTAGATTCTTTTGTAATTATATTTCATGAAGGCTTATCCTTTAATATGCCTACGGCAGGTCCTTGGGTAGACAGAATTTACCTGTCGGGGCATGAATTTCAGGGAAGCTTTTTGGAGTTTAAGTGAAACAAAAGAATGACCAGATCCACCTTACCAAAAAAAAAAAAAAAAAGAATGACCAGATCCACCTTACCAAAAAAAAAATAAAAATAAAATAACGACCAGATCCAACGCCCTATCCAAAAAGAACTTCTTTCCTTCTGCAGTTCCTTTTCTTTCCCTGTTTAGTGAGCGTAACCTTTGTTTTTTCCTTTCAATGTTTTTACTATGGTCAGGGCCCTAACCTTTCGCTGCTGTATCGAACTGTGGGAAAAGAGCAAGAGAAGATCAAGAAAATTATTGTGGAAATGCTGACGATGCTTGAAGATTCTGGTCCTAATAAGGGAAAGAAATTCTTTGGGGGCGACAACATCAACATTGTGGACATTGCCTTCGGTAGTGTCGCTCACTGGATGAGTGTCATAGAGGAGGTGTCAGGTGCAAAGCTGTTTGATGCAGAAAAGTTCACGCGCTTGCAATGTTGGATGGAGAGTTTCAAGAAAGTGCCAATAATATGTGAGAACTTACCTGATCATGAAAAGCTTTTGGCATGTCTGAAGCGTCGAAGGGAGTTTTTGTTTGCAAATCCATGAAGATCATGGATGAATTCAACTCTGTCCTTCTGTTCCTCGATCTACTATCAGTGTCTCTTTCTTGTTCTATATAATTGTACTTCGTAATGAGTCCAATTGCTTCTTTTGAGGGCAAAAAAAGTTGGGACTTTTTTCTGCTGTCATATTTTCAACTCTGCCATAATGTATGTTGTGTTGTAAGGACCTAGATGTGGCCACCAGAGAAGGATATTACTCAAGTGATTATATGCTTAATTTACTTGGGGTGTTTTTCGTACGAATTCATCCAGTATAAACCCAATTGGCAACACATTCTTATTACCTCTAGAATTTGAGGATTACACATAACTATGCTGCTATCGGCTGGAATTCCGTGATTTTCTCTTTATTCTGAAAAAATCTATTGCTTGTGATCAGACCTCAGTCAATGGGTTTGCCTGGGTTGAGTGGGATCAGGTGATTCGTGTAAGTCATTCCCTCCATTCAGGTTAGAATGTCCAAGTGACAGTTCTCCGTCACAGACCTGAATTTCTAGGAAAACGGATCATCCAAGAATACGGCAGGCTCGTCAGGAAAATAGAAAGGTTAGCTTGTTATAGCAGCCAAAGAATATTTTTCTTCAGAAGAACTCTCCAAGCAGATGTTTGCCGAGTGGACGAATAAACCCAGTCAGAGCAACAAGGACAGAAGAGCTAAATGGAGAGGATCACATTAATGATGCTTTAAATTGGATTCATCCTTACTCTGGACAAACAAATGATGAGGTTAGATCCGTTTACTTTCCTTAGTTTTGCCACAGCTGACATTGCATAAAGTTTGTTTTCCTGGGCGGTGCAAAAATTGGCGTAACATTTGTGATGCCCTATCTCTGGTCAGTATTTTGTGTCATAAATCTTCCTTTTTCGTATTCTTCTTGGTTTACTGTCTCCATTAGAAGGTTTTAATTTTCACCAGAGCATGTATTGTGTAGCTTCTACTCGGTGAGCTTTTGTCAGTCTATATACATAGCATGAATCAAAGTACTTTCTCTTTTTCTCTCTGGGGTTGCTAATCTGTTTTTTTTGGCCGTCCTTTTTGGACTTTTTGGCATTCATAAGAAACATCCTTAAAGTAGGATTACAAATAATAGTCAAAAGTTGTAGTTATCAAGAAAATCCTTTCATCGGTGTCCCCACGTACGGCAAGGCAGAGAACCACATGATCATATACGGACAAATTATACATGTCCATCTCCTTGGTTTCATCGATCTTCTCAACTGTATATAAAGCAAGCTCCTTTTTGCACCCTCTATTCATCAGGCTCCTAACTTTTTTCTTTCATCTTTTGGAAATGGAAGAACTGAAGTTGCATGGTTTCTGGGCAAGTCCGTACAGTCACAGAGTGATATGGGCTCTGAAACTGAAAGCCGTGGAATATGAGTACATAGAAGAAGATCTCTCCAACAAGAGCCAATTGCTGTTACAGTACAACCCAGTTCACAAAAAGATTCCCGTCCTCGTTCATCATGGAAAACCGATCATCGAATCCCTTATTATCCTGGAGTATATCGAAGAAGCATGGCCAGAGCCTCCCTTGCTGCCCAAAGATGCTCACGAGAGAGCCTCGTCTCGGTTTTGGATGAACTTTATGGCGGAAAAGGTGAGAGTGTCCCGTTGTTTCTGCTATTATACGAGTTTTGCATCTTCGGCAGTAGACCTTCAAGCATATTTGATCCAAGTCGTCTGTGACCCAAGCAAATTGACATTAATTTGCATATGTTATAGATTTTTTAATTTCACCCGGTCGTCCCTTTCAGTGTTTGTGTTAACAAATTGTTCCATTTTCTTCTTGCTGCCTTAAATGATATCAGCGTTGCTCTGCTTTCCTTTGTTTTTCCTTTGGGAAACCTCTTCTCTATTGACCAGGAAATAACCAAGAAATTCATCTTCTCGTGCAATCTGATCAGCAAATCCCAATTATGAATTTTACTACTGAACCCATATGTTATTCCACTTAATCAAGATGGCAAAAATCAAGAAAATTGCAAGGATCCTGTGACATTAGCTAACATCAGATATTCTCTCTCTCTCTCTCTCTCTCTGCATCTGTTTCCCTCTTGTAGAGTCTTTCCTTTTTCAAGTTGTTCCTAATGCCCCAAGGAGAAGAGAGAGAGAAGGCCATTGCGGAAGTGCTTGAAGTCTTGAGGACTATAGAACATGAAGCTCTTGCGGACAAGAAGTACTTTGGAGGAGACAACCTAGGACTGGTGGATATCACCTTTGGATGGTTGGCTTATTGGTATGAATGCACGGAGGAGGCCGTTGGGGTGAAATTGCTATGTCCCAACACTTTCCCCCGCTTGCATTCGTGGGTTGAGAATTGGAAGGAGGTTGATGTGGTCAAAGAAAACCACCCCAACCCTGAGAAATTGTTGGACCATTTTAGAAAGCTCCAGGAGAGGTTCGCTTAGGGACTTCTCTAAGCCGAAAAAAGAACAAAAAAGGGGTCACGGTTGTTATTATGATAAGTGGAGAAGAGATTGAACCAACGTGGAAAATAATTTTTGTTCGCAGGTCCTATTACTATTTGATCATTCATGACAGATCATTTGCCACATGGTGCTCCTATTTATCCTGCTATGATCTTATTCTTTATGCTATTCATTTGAGGGAGATTTTCCAGTAAGAACAGATTATCATCGGCAAGCTATAGGGCAAAATGCAACAGCATCCCATGTTAGCTCTCATATGATTACTGAATATTTGGAGAGAACCCAAAAAAAGCAGAGGAATAGGATGTGGCATCTGGGATTTGGGAAAATTTAGCTTGTGTATCTGTTTTCATTCACAAAAAACAGATAAAAGGATAGGATTCTGGAAATGGTTAATCCTGGCGTTGAGAATTTTGAGGCAAGCTACAAGCTTGTGTAACCTACCTTTATGTGCCAAGTCCAGCTTTCTTTCTTTTATAGACAAGAAGGTAGTGTTCTTCTGGATAATAAGCTTCCTCTACATCCCATAAGTAGATGTTGCCATAGGTGTAACTAAACTCTGTATCCTTTTCACAGAGTTGACTCACACTTACGGAACTGTAATTCGACCCTTTGTACGATGAAACCTCTTCTATACTCGGATTGCCGATTTTGATGTCTCCTTTGCAAATGGTCTTTCCTCTACATGTTCTGCAAACTTCAGTCCTTCTTTGTTAGAGACGAAGGATGGGGGGCCGGGGTGGCCTCCTGTGTAACCTCTGGTTGTGTTGGAGGGACTGTTGTCCTTGTGAAAGTTGAATCTGTGGGCGGAGTCCATATTTGGGGACCGGAGGTGGCGGTGCTCAGATTGTGGTTCTCCTTGGTGGCTTAAACTCGATCGCGTTCCGCATCTCACACTAGGTCGACCGCACCAACACGTTCGTCCTATATTTCCAGTAAGCATAGACAGCTCCATTGAACTTTGTGGGTCGGGTAATGAATTGACCCTGCACTAAAACAACAGATGAACATACAATGCCAGCCACTATGGATCTCTTGTCCTGATGAAGATCTGGAAACATGATAAAAGCTGTTTTGTGCGTTTTACTGCGTGGAACATAATCTATATCTCCATGTACACGTGGCCTTCACATTTGTCATCTTAATGTTTGAACAGCTCCTTTACCTGTTTTGTACATTTTACCAAATGAAACCACCTTCTTCCTCCTTCAAGTGATTGGTCCACCATGCCTCTGTATTCATAGTTCAAAAGAAAGACAAAAGGTTTCGAATGTGAACTTGCCACTTAAGACTCTTTGAGGTATTCATGATCCTTCCTGTAGCTCACTCCACACGATTTTACATTACTAAAAAAACCCACGTCCAAATTATCAACAGTTTGCCTGGAGGAATGATGCTAACCGTTCATTGTAAATCCAAAATCAACTATCTCAGCTTCCGTCCGATCCCTCCCAGCGGCATGCGGGAACTCCATTGCAACCCTATCATATGGGGTAACACACTCTTCTTCTGCAGCATGCAATGGCCCGGTCAATTTCACACTGTCAACAGATACGATGAGGAACGAGATATTGATCGATTTGGCAATTGGTGCCCATGGCTTGTGCTATCTAGTGGTCCATGTATGTATGAGGCGGAAAAATGTGAGAAATGGAATTCCTGAAATTTGGGAAGGTCTGTCGTAGTACTGTAAGCCCCTCCTTTGGGTGAAATAATAATGGTTAAGTGTATATCTTCTCATGGTGTTTATTGTGAAGATGTCCTCTTGTGCCTTTACTTGTTAATGCTAAGTAACACTTGACATCATTTATACACAATTAAGATGGGAAATGACGATCTTACCCGAGAAAAACTGCTTTTCCACTGGCGTCCACCCTCACCTTATTTATCAAGTGCTGAATAATTGAAGAATTGAGGAATTAGATTGATTAAATTGAGAAATTACAACTAGATTTGAGTGCTCTTCTATCCTAATCTAGATTTAGATTTAGGATTTACAAGGCATTTTTTGTACTTTCTCAACCTATTTGTGCTATTCTTGTCTCTATATGAGGATGGTATTAGGGACGTCGAATCTAGGCGTGCACCACATTTTAGCAAAGCCGTAATTACTAAAGAGAGATTTCTTAGTGTGTGCTCTTCTTTGACGATGGTGTGAGATTCTGATTGACCGTTAATTGTGCTTGGATGCTATAACAAATCTGTCCTTGAAGAATAAATGAGTTTATGCAGTATGTACCAAGTTGATTCCCTTTTTAAATGTATTTGCTTTGTGGGATTTTCATTTTTTTTTTGAAGTGATGTATCTCCCTTTCATATGAAACGAAGATCTTTCTTTTGACCAAAAAAAAAAATTCTTTTAGGAATTGACCAATAAACAAGTCTCTTTTAGGGGTGAAAAAAATACTTTTGCACCCATAAAAAACTGAGCCACGGTCTTCAAACAACATAATCACTTGACTAACATTTCTTTGTGTAATGAAGTCACGAAAAATTTTTCACTTAATTATAAGAATGTAGTTTTTTTTTGTTAACAACATAAAATGGGCCGATTCTAGGATAAAAGCACGGACCAGATAGAAATCAACATGACCAGTTTGATTTCTATTTCCTATCTTTTGAAACCATAGGTCACAGTGTCGGTTCCTGGTTTAGGCCGGGCACATACCCACCCTAAAATTGTTCACTCTTACTATTCATTTTCGACAACGAGAACACACGCATATATAGTATTATATTTCCATTTTCTTATAGTTATGAGCTTGAAATCAAGCTCATACTAAAATCATTCCTCTATAATCATTAACCGTGCCTACTTGAGCTTTTGTTGAAGATCATCGAGTTCTGTTTGAATTTTTTTATAAAGGTATGCCACCATTGACTGTACAATACTTTAAGTTCGTGAAAACTAGGCACTTGCAATTTGTCTACCAATACTGTCTAAGGGAGGAGAAGGGGCGCAAAACCTAATCTTGAATTCGTATAGTTTCGTCCCTATCAACCAATGAAAGACGATGACCGGCTAAAACAAGGTATGTAATTTAGATTCGAGTTTAGGTATTCCAAGTTATACATACAAACTTAAGACTATTGATTTTCTTACAGGTGGTATCTGAGCCTCCGTGTCTAGGTTTGGAATCCTAGGGGACAAATAGACCCCATCAGAGCAACAACGACGAACGAACTAAATGGAGAGGATCGCATTCATGATGCTATGAATTGGATTCATCCTTACTCTGGGCAAACGATAATGAGGTTAGATCCGTTTAGTTTCCTTAATTTTTCCAAAGCTGACGTTGCATAGTGTTTGTTTTCCTAGGCAATGCAAAAATTGGTGTAAGGTTTGTGTCATAAATCCTCCTTTTTCGTATTCCTCTTGGTTTACTATCTCCATTAGGTCTTAATTTTCACGTGAGCATGTGTATCTTTTATTTGTTTATGAGCTCTTTTGGCAGTCTATACATATAGCACGAATAGAACCACTTTCTGATTTTCTTCCTTTTGGGTTACCGGGCACACGACGCCACTTCTAAAACAGCAATCGAATTGGTTACCCAACTTCATTTTTCTACTTGTGAAATATTTTTTTTTTGTTTCAAAAGTAATTTTGAAGTTACTTAAAGAAGTAAAAAGAAAATTTATTTCTATCCAGTTGGCTGGCTGTTCTCGATATTATACTTGGCATATTTAAGAAACATACTCTTAGTAGGACCACAAAAAGTGATATGAAAGTTGCAGCCATCGAGAATCTACAATAACCTCCGGGAACAATTTTTCCAATGTTTTGGTCTCACAATGTTGCGTTGGTTGCACAAGAAGAAACGCAGAGATGACTGGTAATTGGGCTAAAACTCCTAATCCCTGTTTGTCTTAAACTGCTACTTCGGCCAAGGCTTTCCTTCTCATAATTATCTTGGTCTAATTAGATAAAAAAAAATTCAAAAGAACCAACTTTACATGAAATCTCAATTCTGAACTTTTTTTTTTCCTCATAAAAAATCATTAATTTTTACTTCAATTTGGCCTCCGTTAACTTTTCGTCCAATAATGCCACACGTTAATTCCACATCATTTTCTGACGAAAAAATTTCACGACATTTTCTTTTTCCAAATAAGAATTATGTTTTCATTTTCTATTTCTTTTCCTCTTTTTTTTTTTTGCTTTCCATTTTTTTCTTTTCCCTTTCAATTTCGGACAACAATCAGACGAGCATGGACGACATCCAAAGCATCATCAACTCAGCCCCATGACAACTCAACCTCGTTACTCGCCTTCCACCATCACCTCTCTGCTGTCCCTGCCCTCTGTCCATAACTACCTTGTTGCCTTCCACCGCAATCGTCCTTCAAGCCCCCTCTGGCTCAAACTCAGATTTGAGGGGTACGACCTCCATTAATGGAGGTTGCCACCTGCGACTGAGGTGGGCGACCTCACATTTGAGGTCATGCGACTCAGTTCTGAGATCTCGCGTATCAAATCTAAGGTTGCGCGATCCAGATTTTAGCTCTAGCATCCCCATTAATGGAGGTTTCGTGGTTGGTGAGAGTGAAACCAATGAACACATGACGAATAACAACGGAGACGACGGTGATGGTGATGGCTGGCGATGGAGTGAGCGATGGTGAAGATATAGAGGAACCCACTCACGATAGGAAACTCAGTCCCTGTTTGAAGCTTCATCTTCTGTCCACGACTTGATGCCATTATCCAGAGTAAAAGATTTCATTTGGTGAAGGTGAAATACAAATGTTGACCATAAATATGTATAGAAAAGAACATCATGGGAAGTAAGAATATATCACCCAATCGAACCACAAGCCTCAGGAGCGAAGAGCAAAGAAAATAGGGAAATAAAAAAATAAAAAAACTAATTGACCTACCCACCATCTGGTGGCCCAGTTGGTTTGCGCTCAGTTCCTTTCACGAGAGGTTCTGGGTTCAAAACTTCTCGGCGCCAGGTGACTTAATTGAGGGCCCGTGGTTGTGGGGTCTGCGGGTCCTCCCGAGGACTAGTCGTGCTTCACCGCTGGTTTGAGCACAAGCTCGCCGGCCGCGCGGACACCTCGGTTATAAAAAAAAAAAAAAACTAATTGACCTGAATAAGTATGTCATCAATAACATGTGGAGAGAGATGCAATTGTGGAATTGACACATAGGAATTTTAACAAAGGCGGTTGGAAAGTTAACGAAGATCAGATTTGGGTATGGAGTGAAAGTTAGTAATTTTTTTATGAGATGAAGAAAAAAAAGCTTGAGTCAGAATTGGGATTCCATGTAAAGTTGGTGTTTTTTTTTTTTATGGGATTAGGCCTAATTATCCTACTCAATTAATTTTCGGTAGCTCCTTGAAGCCACAGCCTTTGCAAAGATGCTTTGGTCGTTGTCCCCACATACAGCAAGGCGGAGAACCATATGATCATATATGATCGAACTTCTCAACTATAAAAAAAGCAACTGGCCAGAAAAAAAACCTATATAAAAAGCAAGCTCTCTTTGCACCCTTTATTGATTGGGCACCTCTGGGCTTTTTCTTTCATATTTGGGAATGGAACAGAAGTTGCATGGTTTCTGGGCAAGTCTGTACAGTCGTAGGGTGATATGGGCTCTGAAACTGAAAGGCAATGCGAGTACATAGGGTGCGTTTGGAAAGGCTTTCCCCAAAAGCCTTTGAGAAAATGCAAATACCTTTGGTCTGAAGGTATTTGGTGAAATGCAAAAGCTGTTTGGTAAACTGTAATTAAAAAGTGCCTTTGGAAGGATGTTTGGGAAAATGCTGTTTGGTAAACATATATTTGGGAAAGTCATTTCATATGACCATGTACTTTTTTTATTTTAATTTTTTTTAAATTAGAGAAAGAAAACAAATGAATGCCATGTTTATATGTTTGCATTGAGAAGAATGTAAGAGAGACATGAACAAATTTTTAAACAAAAATTCATATCAAAGTAGACTTCTTTCACAATTAAAAAGAGAGTACTTTCATTATAGTCACATATACATTGATACAGGATTTATATTATCATTGAAAATTGCAAGCATTCTTAAATATTTAATAAACTCATGGCTATTCGATCATGTAAATGTTCCATGTTAGAAGATAAATCATCGTATGAAGCACTAGTCCCCTTATTTATATCATTAAGGTTAACCGAATATCCATAATCAAGATTCAAATCAGCTCTTGCAAAATGCGTAATGTTGACGGCATTTCTCTGTATATAATTGTGCAAAATCATTGCTACTATCACAATTTTCACTTGTTTAACTTGGCATTTGCTTTAGAATCTTCCACTTCTTTTTTAACACATCAAATCCCCTCTCAATTTCTGATCGCAACGAGAAATGAGCACGGTTGAATATCTCCCGATAACCTGTAGGCGTGGGACCTTGTTGAAATTTTGGCAAATTATATCTGACTTCTTTGTATGGCCCCCAATAACCTGTTCAATTTGGATATCCAGCATCTACTAAATAATATTTACCTACACAAATATAATGTAAATTCAATCAACATAGACACATGTATCATATTACTCTACAAAAATCATTAATTCACAAACCTGGAGGAGGATGAGGAAATTGTAAATCATGTCTCCCAATGGCTTCATAGAAGATACGAGTATCATGAGCTTGTCCTTCCTAACCAGCCCAAACATAAATAAATTCCATGTTAAAATTACACACTGCTAATACATTTTGAGTCGGTGTTCCTTTTTGACCAATAAAACGAATCTGATCATGCGTACGTACCACAGCTGGAATGTGTGTGCCATCAATGACCCTAATACAATCCTGATACGAAAATGAAAATACTATTATATAATGGAAATATATGTTTAGATCTACATTTACATTGTATAAGTGAAATGTACCTTAAAATATGGATAAAATCTTCGATTGTTTCTGATTTTCACTGGAACTTCTCTAAATTGCCGATCAGACGGTTGGATCAAATCTTTTCTCGTTGCACATACTTTACCTAATACAAGGTTAAAGTACCTACTTTTCGTTTCCCCAGAGCATTCTTGTACTAACCTATTACTGATACCATGTCCTAAAATAAGAAGAAATATTCTAAGCATTTCTATTACATCAATATTCCTACTTCCTTTCAAACCATAGGTTGTTACTAAGTCATGCATTAAACTATTAAATACAATCCTATCCATTCTAAACATTTGATAGCACCTTAATGGATTAGCATCTTCGCTCATCAACTCTTCTATCCATTCACTTCCTGTAAATGAAGATGTCATACAGGGCTCTTTGTAACTGTATATTGCCTGATAAGCCATTGCGGCCTGAGCGACTCCCACAATTTGCCAATATTCTTCCTCCTCTTTGTCATTATTTTCCCATTCAGGAGAATAATCTATAATTGGTTAAAATGACAAAAAAAAATATAGAGTTACAGTGAGAAAATAGATTAATAATCTAAATCATCCATTAATATATATATATATGCAAACTCCGCCCAATCAAAAGAATATCAACTAAAAACAAGTCTCACATTAAAATATAATAGGAATAGAGTTCATGCATGATGCAAATTAGAGAAAAACCACATCAATTGAAAATAGGTATCACAGTACAACAATATAACATATAAAAGAGTTCAAATAAGTAGCTAACATCCTACTGACGCCTATTGTGCTCTTCCAACTTAAACTTAAGTGACTCGACTTTTTCTTCATCTCCATCCAAGTTCATGAAGATTTGTCGGTTGTCTTTCTTTTCAGCAAAGTTTGAAAGTGCAAAAAAGTATAAGTTTCGATCTTGCTTAATCTCAGGTATGGCTTTCAATGTTTGCATAATTTCCTTATAAGGATCAAACTCCCTTGGAAGAGATGATACGCTGCTCCTACTCTCAACAGCTGAACAAAGTCTGTCAATTTGCGATGCTAACGTAGTAGGTCCAGTTGATTTCTTTTCTTTCTTTCCTCCAGCTTCCTTGTGCACCGCTCTTTTGTGGCTCTTACTTGAACTTGGCTGAACAATATCTTCACCTGCATTACCCTCTAAATTACCACTAGTAGATCTTGCACCATCACTCATATCAGCTTCTCCCTCCTCCATGTTCTCATTATTAATTAAACCTTGTGCAGGATTCCACGTGACACTTCCGGTCGCAATCGTACCCCTAAACATTTTATCCAATAAAACTTCAAGATCCGGATGGATGCCTTTCGTTCGAAAAACCATCATCTTATGATCCTTCTATTATAATAAAACATTTTTGTGAGTTGTATCATAAAAGTTGAACTTAGAAAAGAGTAACAGAATAAGAGATACGCACCTTAATTTTCGTCTCCCACCATTCATCATCTGCATCAATCGTCTTCTTTCTTGCATCCCATCCTAATCCCATTTCATTTAAAAGCAATTTCCTCCATCGTTTGTATTCTTCCTTAAGATTATCCCATTTACTCTTCATTTGATTTTTATCATATCTTTTGCCCCTCAGCTCCTCAAACTTGTTAATTATGACTGCCATCCAATTTTTTTGTTGCTTGCACGACGATTACCCATTTCAATTTGTTTAATGCACAACCTGCAAAAATTTTCTACATCTTCTTGGCCCCAATATGCCTTTTCTTTTTATGAACTTGCCATCTTCTAATAAAATGAAGACACATTTTAGCAATGTAAACAAATTAGATTAAACTGAGGAACAATAGCCTATATCCTAGAAGTATGTCATCATTGAAAAAACAAGAAGCAAGTCAGAACAAAAATGGTGTTGCCTAATATAGCTTATCCGATCCACTCCAGAAGCAAGTCAATAAGGAAAAATGCAGACAAGGTGCCACGGTAAAACCCAGTTTTAGCATGCCCAGAATGCTAATTGTCGATCCAGTAAAATGAAGACACATGACCCAATTTTCATTTTTCACATTGAGCGACAACAGGAAGCTCTTCAAAAGGGATAAATTTTTTTTATTAATGAAGCAGAGAGGAGCAGAATGTGCCTACTTGACTGACAAACACATAGGAATGAAATTTCAAGATGGTCAAGGAGTTCAACAATTTCAAGACAATGCGTGGTTGAATATGCTTTAGCCACCTTAATGTCAACTGACGACTATTAAGACGCAAAGCAGGATGTAAGAATGTGAAAATATGAGAGGCCAAATCAAACAGACCTTTTCAAATTAATTAGTAGAGTTCACCCAGCCATCATAATACAACAACAGACTATGTTACCAAACATGCCATAGCAAAATGGTTCAAAATATGCAATTAACTCTTTTCAATTAGAATTAGCTCTGTAAAAATAGAACATATACTTTTTTTTGGTAAAAAAAATTAGAACATATACTGGCAACCTCCTAAATTTTAACTGTTAACACATTTACGATGACTACCTCTTCTAAAGTTCAAATTGCAATAGAAAAGTGTCCTTACCTGAGAATGGACTGCAAAAATGGGGGAAATAGTTCTATCTCATCAATAATAAATCAAGATGACAATGCATAAATATTGACTAATTATTCACTCAATTGATGTAATATGCTAATGACCATGACAGAATTATAACCAACTTCTTGGATTTCGAATCCTCTGCGTAATCACCCATGTAAAATTTTACTTTTGTAGGAGAATAGTTGCTAAATCTTCTAAGCTACGGACTTAACAAAATAAATCTGGACATGAGATTGAAACAAAAAAATCAAAACATGTAGACAAGGGGAACCAATCTAATCTGTGATCGGCCCAAAATATCAACTTCTTTGTTATTTGATTCCCACTCTTCTCCAAGCAGTGCAACTGAAACCAAAGATTTAGAGCAGTGTACAATTACATGATATCTCTCCACTATATCCTTCCTTGAAATCCAACGGCAAAGAAAATTGAAATAAAGTAAGTGCAAGCATCATAATAGATTAATATGGGCTACCACCAACAAGTAGAACTATTTGGTTCAACTCCGTTGGACCGATAATAAAATAGAGCCGAACTCAAGCAAAAATGGAGCCCAAAACAAGGGCTATTCGGGCAGGGTGGTTAACCCACCTGTTTGTACAAGCTCAGCGACAGCGGAGGGGCTCGGGCGACGATTTCGTGGGCTTGTTGGACGTCAGTGGTGCCTCACCGAAGCTTTTTACCACTCAAACCTCACTCACCCGCTCTCTCTCTCTCTCTCTCTCTCTCTCTCTCTCTCTCTCTCTCTCTCTCTCTCTCTCTCTCTCTCTCTCTCTCTCTCTCTCTCTCTCTCTCTCTCTCTCTCTTTGGATTTTTCCTTGGCTCCTCAACCCTCAGTCCAATAATCCTCCCCCAAACCAGAGCTAACTCCAGCTCAAGACATTCCACCCAATTTTCATTTTTCACATAGAACCCAAGCGCAGCCAGCAGCAGATCGCAGCCAGAGAGGGAAACCAAAGAGGGCAGCAGCTACGGGAAAGAAGATTGCTCACAGTAGAGGAAAGATCGCAGCAGGGGAAAGAAGAAATGAAGAGGAAAGATTGCAGTAGAAGCTCGACGGCAGAGGAATCGCTTGGTCTGCAATAGGGGAAAGAGGAAAAGAAAAAAGCAAGATGGCTCGACAACAAGGAAATGAGGCGCTTAGGGTTTCTAAAATAAAATGGTTAAACTTGGAATTATGAAAGTATATGAGGACAATATGGGCAAAACAAAAAAATTCTTTTAACTCCCTCAATCAGCATGCCGAGAATGTTGAAAAGCCCAAGGCACCTTCAAGGGTGCCTTGGGCTTTTAGCTTTGAGAATGCCCACTTTTAGTCAAAGATACTTGAATTGTTTATGCAAAACACCCAAAATTTAGCCTAAGTATCTTTGGAGCCCCAAAGCTCCTTCCCAATGCTATTCCCAAACGCACCTATAGAAGAAGATCCCTTTAACAAGAGCCAATTGATGTTACAGAACAACCCGGTTCACAAAAAGATTCTAGTCCTCGTTCATCACGAGAAACCGATCTTCGAGTCCCTTATTCTAGAGTATATCGAAGAAACATGACCCGAGCCTCCCTTTCTACCCAAAGATGCTCATGACAGAGCCTCGCCTCGATTTTGGATAAAAATTTTGGCGGTAAAGGCAAGTGCGCCCCAGGGTTTCTGTTAGTATTCAAGTTTTGCATCATCAGTAGTAGATCTTCACGTATTTGATTGGAAGAAGAAACTTAATCAACCATGTTCATTGCCGTTATTGCATTGATTTCGTTTATTTCATGCTATAAAAAAAAAAGATCTATCGTTTTACAAACTAATGTAATTATAGGTTTAATCATAGATGTCCGGAAACACACTTCATCCAAGTGGCTTGCTTTCGAAGCAAATTGACATTAACTGCAAAATTTTTAATTGCGACGGCTTCTTTCCCTTTTTGTGTTGAAAAATTGTTGCATTTTCTTCTCACCGCCTTCCACTTCTCCTTTTCTTTGGGAAACTTCTACTCTATTTAACCTATGAATAAACAAGATACCCAAATGTTGGTCCACTTAAGGAAGATGCCAAATATCTACGTAATTGCAAAGATCTTGTAACATCAGACATTTGATAGGAGATCAATGACAATCCGAACAATATTGAATTAGCGCATCAGAATAAAGCAATATCCCCTCTTGTGCAAACCTAATAGGAAATGATATAATATAGCAATATATCTGCCAAAATAATAAGCACGCACGAACACGAATAATTTTACGTAGAAAATCTCATCGATGTGAGGAGATAAAAGACCACCGGACCAAAGTTCACCCAAAAACTTTACTATCAACAAATTGGTAGATAGTGTTCTTCTCTAGTTAATACTAGAGGTACATAGCAACAAATACATCAAGAACATCAATTTTGACAATACATATGAATTCAAAAGAAATCAAGGATAAATCTAACCAAAACCTAGGTTTTGTTCTACCCATGAAAAACCTGATGAAAGAATATCTATATGAAAATCAAACCGATCAGATTTGAGAACAATGCATTGCGAGAAATCGAAAGACGGACTGACCTCCAATGTCAACTTGATGAAAATCAGACAGCTCATCTTTCTAGATTTTCTTGGCTCTTTCTCTCTTGCTATTACCTCTAAAAAAAGGTCTTTTGTGGCTACGACATAAAGATAGTAAGAAACTCTATTTCTCAACATATATCATTATATGTCCTCAAGTCTAGAGACTTGCAATTCATTAGGCTTCCTTCATATGGGAGTGAACCCAGCTAACAAATCTCGCCCTCATGACGATGTGGAGGGATTCACCATCCCCACTATCAATTGACAATATTCAAGCTTTTTCTTTGGTAGAGTCTTCGTCATCAAATCGAAACCATTACGATCCGTATGAATTTTTTCAAGTTCCAATAATTTCTCATCTAAAACATCCCTTATCCAATAACATCTAACATCAATATGTTTTGATCTAGAATATAAAGTTGAATTCTTACCAAAATGAATCACATTTCGGTTATCAAAAAATAACACATCACTTTTATTATCAAAAAATAACACATACCTTTTTTGCTTGAAACCAAGTTCTTTCAAGAACTTCTTTAGCCACAACAACTCTATACTAGCTTCGGTCACTGTAATAAATTACGCTTTGGTTGTAGAAAGTGCAACACGCTTTTGCAATCTTGACCTCCATGACATAGCCCCACCAGCAAAATAAACCAGACAACCAGAAGTAGATTTCTAAGTATTAATATCTCTGGCCAAGTCAGAATCTGTATATTCAACTAACTCTAGTTTCTCCATCTCGAAACAGAGTTTCAAACTTGAAGTTTTTTGAAGATATCTCATGATCCACTTTATTGCATTCCAGTGCTCTCTTCTCGGATTTGTCAAATAATGACTAACAATGCCAACTGCTATGCCAAGTCTGGATATGTACATACATCGCATACATTACAGTTCTCACAACTGAGGCATATGAGATACTTTCCATGTTTTTCATCTCTTTATCGATCATAAGACTTTGCTTTATACTCAACTTAAAGTGAACAACAAGAGGAGCGCTAGCTACTTTAGCCTTGTCCATATGAAATTTCTGAAAAACTTTCTCGATATACCTCTCTTGTGATAAGAACAACTTTTTAGAATTTCTGTCTCGAGTAATTCAAATACCGAGAATCTGCTACTCGAGCTTAATCTTTCATGGAAAAAGACTTGCTTAATTATTTCTTCAACAACTCAATTCGTGAAGCATTTCTACTAATAATCAACATATCATTAGCGTAAAGCAAGAGAATAATAAAGTCACATTCATAAAATTTTTGGACAAATGCACAGTCATACGAGGAAGTCTTTTTTATAGTTTTTCTCAATCGTAGCTAACTAAATTTTTTTATACCACTGTCTCGATACTTGCTTTAGGCCATAGAGACCCTTCTTTAACTTGCACACATAATTCTTTTTTCTTTTCACTTTGAAACCTTCTGACTGCTTCATGTATATCCCTTCCTCCAAGTTACCATGTAAGAAGGCTGTTTTGATATCCATCAATCAATTTGGCTTTGTATCACAGTTGTAAAGTATGTTCATCTTGCTTCAACCCATATACCCACTTGTTCTTCAAAATTTTTTTGCCTTTAGGCAACTTCACCAGTTTCTAAATATGATTATCATAAAGTGATCGCATTTCATCTTTCATGGCATCAAACCATTTGCTTTTGCACTCATCTTCTATTGCTTCCATATAGCACTTTAGTTCACTTGCATCAGTCAATATTATATACTCATCTATAGAATATCTTATGGAAGGTCATCGATCTTTGATAGATCTTCAGGCTGGAACATCTAATAGAGCTTCTAGTTCAAGAACAACATCATCTGTCTCAACATGTTTTGGAACATGTGCATTATCTGGAACATTTATTTCGATTGCTCCTCATCAACTTGCGCATAAACATGTGTGTGAGGAAGTAGATCCAAGTTAATCAAATTATCACTAACCTATGGTGCTGAAATCATCCTTGATTTCTCAATATTATCGATTGTCTAATCTTTCATAAACACAATATCTCTACTTCTTATAACTTTCTTCTCAACTAGATTATAAAGCTTGTAGTCAAACATATCATGTCCGTAGCCAATGAATATGCATTGTCGTGTTTCATATCAAGATTAGATCTCTCACCTTTAGGAATGTGCATAAATGCCTTGCACCCCAAAGACATGCAAATAATCATAAGAAATATCTTTTCCTATCCAGACTCTATCAAGAACATCAAACTCTAAAGGGACACATGGAGTGAGATTTAATAAATGTGCAATTGTACTTAAAGCCTCATCCCAAAATGATCTCGATAGCTTTGATTGTGAAAGCAAACATCTTACCTATTTGACCATTGTCCCGTTCATTCTCTCAGCTAAGCCATTTAACTAAGGTGTCTTAGGAGTTGTTTTTTTTATATGTGGAATACCATATTGTTTACAATATTCATCAAAAGATCCAATATACTCTGCCTTGTAATCAGCCTTGATGCATTTCAACTTCTTTCATATTTGTCTCTCAATTGAAGAAACTGCTTAAAAGCATATAATACTTGATTTCTAAATTTCAATGTATAAACCTTAAGTTTCCTTGAATAATCATCTATGAAACTAACAAAATAAAGAGAGCTATCAAGCAATTTTGTCTTTATAAGACCATAAACATCATAATATACTAAATCAAGTATTTATGAATTTCTTAAAGGAGAGAGAGCTTTTGAATGCAACTCTATTATGTTTTACTGCTAAACAGTAAACACACTTCTTCAATGCTAAATGTTTGGGTTAAATACACTACAAGTCACATAACTTTTATATGCCATTCAGTTGAATACCATAATTCTTTCATTTTGCTCACTTGAGTGCCAAAAATTTGAAAAAGAAAACATTCACTTAAGTGTCAGTCACTAATTTGGCATGCTAAAAAGCTGACATAGAGTTATTTTTATTTATTAAACCATCCTATGTGACCCACTGGGAAACTAAAGTCAGCATTAAAGATGCAAAACATTGTCGTATTAAAGAAGAACTTACCTTCTTAACAAATTGGGGGCAAATCTTGAACAAATAAGTGAAGAACCCTAACCTTAACTCCACCCCCAATTTGAAATTCTTCTAATTATGAGTTTTTTACCTCAATTATTCGCAATGGGGAGCAAAAGCAAGAGAAGTGGGTCAAGATTTGAAGAGCAAAGTGAAGATGAAAATCAAAATTGTTGCTAATGTGGGCTAGGAAGTCCAATAAGAACAGCTTAGACACAAGATATTCCGGGGAGAAGATTCGTTGGATGCGCTAGTTATAGAGAAGGTTTCAATTGTGGATATTTTAAATGGGTTGACACAAAATTTCTAAACCGAGTAACGAAGATAATCTTGCAGTTATTAGAAGGATGCCACGAACCTCGACCCATATTGAAAGATGAATTGGACGTCCAACTCAATGCAAGCAAAAATCAAGGGTCTAGAATCGTTGGTCAAGCATCTGAAGAAAGAAGTTTCAAGGATAAAAATTAAAAGGAATATTTTTGAAGCGTTACTTGTGTTGTTGTTTTCGAGTGTGTTCTGGTTTATATTCATGTGTAAGATCGATTCTCAAAAAAATCGAGTCAGTGTTTCATAGTTTAAGAATAATGAATGGGTTTCCAAATCAAGCAATGACTGTTAGTTGAATGTGTTTTGGTATTTGAGGTTATGAGTGTTAGTTGTTGGAATATTGTTTCCAAATTGAGCAATGACTTTTACTTGAACCTGTCGAATGGCCTATTTTGCAGTGTTAGTTGAGGGGTTTGAATGGCCATACGTGGTCGATTTTGTGAAAATGATGTTGTTGATGATTTCATTGAATGACCAATGTTTGGTTTTGGATAATTGTAATGCAATTTGTAGATTATTTTTGGCTTATAAAGGGTAAATGACTTGTATCATCTTTATAACAGCTTTTGCAATAAGAACAGATGAAAAAACTATATTTGTTTTAGTGATTTTGTTGGTTTGGGCTATATTGCTATGGTTGTTAAAGTATAGTACAAGTTCCAATAACTTTACGAATTGTCATTTGAGTGCTAATTTTTTTTATCTGAAGGCTTAAGTGCATTAATTTTTTAAAAGTGAATAGTTAGGTATGTGAACTTGTTAATAAGTGCCCTATTGATATCACTTTGTCAAACACATCCTACGATAGATTCACCAGATGATATGCATTTCATTAACATTATCCTATAACATCCAACCTTGATCAATTTTTATACTAAATGATATTACATTTACATGAAACTCATCAATTACATATACTTGCAACAGTAAAATCATGTTCTCATAAATTAAAACCACTATCATATTCTTACATCCATGAACAACATTGCTATAACTCACATATGACTAGCCAAAATTGCAGCAACCCCTCCCATCAAAATCATCTTGGGATTAATCAATATCAAGAGCATGGTTAGATTGAACTGTCTTCCAAATATTCATGAGCCTTGTACTCTTCCAAAGTGGAATTCTAGACACCTCATCATTTACTATTGTTTCTTCTTCTTCAACTATCTCATCTATTGGAGGATGAGCCATTTTCTTCTTTGGCACTGTGGTAGGAGGTTAAGACTCATGTGTAGTGACATTTGGAGGATCATTTGAAGCAGATGGAATTAAGGTTATGGCCTTTTTTTGTGCCTACTTTCGAGGTGGCCATCTATTTTGGAGTTGCCATTAGGAGCTTTTTGCCTGTGCACAAGTTATTATTGATTTGTTTATTAGTGCTTGGCTTCTTGTTCTAGGTACAATAGATTCTTGAGTTAGGCACGACTTTTGAACGTCTCATAGGCTACAATACAAGCATATAAGCTTTTATTAGTTAACATGTGAGTGAAATAACTTACAACATTATATGACACCTATAAAAAAAACTTACATTGAAAATAAGCATGCCACTATTCATGTATGTAAATAACCCATCGCCATGCTCCCTTATCCTTTTCCCAATTACACCATGTATTTTTCGTGGTTAAGTTATGCTAACCCTACATAATGATATAATAGAATACTTAATTACTTAATAGACCAAGTACATACAATGCAGTGTGTTCAACTTAAAGTTTGTTGCACCTGATCTTTGCTCATCGTCTATTGGTCACTGTTTAACTCAGTTAACCCTGTACTTGGTTCTGTATTCTTTCTAGTTTGCCCTTACATGCCCCTACAGCCTGAGCTTGAGTTTGTTTTCTTGTAACCTACAAAATGACATAACACAATTAATCTAATGCAAGAACAAGTACATAAAAAAGGCAATGAACCATTGAAATAGCTTACCTGAACTTTGCTTGTTTTTGTTGACTCAGTAGTCCCTGTGTTTTATCCTATAGAATTACTTTCTATGGCATCCTTATCTACTCCTACAGCTTGAGTTTGTCAATTTTTTAATCTGCCAAAAATTCACATAGCTAATGTAATGTAATAAGTACATAAAAAGAAATGAACCAATCATAAATTTTTACCTAAAGTTTACTCCTTTGTGTTGATTGAGTTGTCCTTGCGCTTTGTCCTGCAACATTAGTTCCAATGGTGGCCTCACCTGCACTTGTGGCTTGACTTTGTCGATTTTTAACATGCCAAAAGTTCACATAACTAATCTAATGCAACAAGTACATAAATGTGACGATCCAATTTTTCGCTAACAGACTTATAAGTGTAACAATATTTCCCGAGCTCGAAATGTTAAATAGATGAATTTCAAGAGATTAGTATTATTATGTTGTTGCGGAGAATTATTAGTTAATGATATATTTTAAGCACGACAACTTTGAGGGAAGATTGATAAAAAAATTTATTGACCTTTATTATACAAAATCGGTCCCGTGAGATTCGCTCCGCGGTTTGAGCATGAAGGAACTTTTAATTAGCCCTATGCCTCCACCTATCCCCTACGTGTTCCTCCACTATTTCTCTTTCCCCTATGCATCTGCCACCTACTCCCTCCCTCTGTCTTTTCCTTTTTCTTCTTACTTTTTGGCATGACCACCTCCCATTTTTCTTCCTCTCTTCTTCTACTTTCTTTGGCTTCTTCTTTCCTGGTTGACTCCCACCGAACAGCTCCCTCTCTGCTTGAGCCTTGAACGGCGATGCCAAGAGATGACAATGGTCCCTTGAGCCTTCTAGCCATCGATGATAGCTCCTCAATGCCCCATTCTTCTTGCTCGGTGGCCAAACCAAAGAAAGAGATGGTCTGAGCTTATTCGAGCATCGATTTGAGTCTCGTTTCTTCGTACTTTGGATTAGAGGCAAGTGAGGGGGTAAGTCCACAACAAGTGCCATAACTTTTGTACGGTGCTCACTTGAGTGCCATAACTTTTTTTTCGTTCACTTGAGTGTCATAATTTTTAAAAATCGTTCACTTAAGTGCCATTTCACCTTTTCCGGCCGCCACGTCAGCTTTTCCGGCGGCCACGTCATCTTTTTTCGTTATCCACGTCAACTTTTTCAGTTGCCATGTCAGCTTTTCTGGTATCCACGTAAGCAATAGTACTCAAGTGAACCATTTGTAAAAGTTATGGTACTCAAGCGAACGAAAAAAAAGTTATGGCACTCAAGTGAGCGCCGTACAAAAGTTGTGGCACTTGCAGTGTACTTACCCCGGCAAGTGAGCTTCCAACTTTTCGACTAAGCTATGTTCTAATTGTCAGATTTGGGGCACGACAAGCGGGTTGGTCTTAGATGTGCCAAAATGAACTTGTGTTTGCGTGGCGGGTTAAGAGTCGATGCATATCGTATCTATTGCATGGATCATCATCTATGGGTTATGGGCAACTCGAATTTAGGTCCTGATCATCCTGATTTTCATTAGGTTGGCACAAATTGAATTGGGTCCACACGTGGGGTTCGATTTGGCCGAGAGTCCTTGATGGTGGTTTCTTGAAATTACTGACTTGCATGTGTTTTTGGAGGCTTAATTAATATCTTAAAGCTTTGATTAATTGATTCTTAATAAGTTCTTTCGTGTTGATGAAAAGCTACGGATTGCCATAATAAAATGTTGCTGTTCAGTGGAGACGCGTTTTTCGTATTTGAGTTTTATCTTGGATGAACGAGGAAGGTGACCTGACATTTAAAGCTTACTATGAGATGCTATAATACTCTACTTATGGCATTAGTGAAGTTCTTGATGATCGACAAAACGATAAATGGGTACATAGAGATGTTAGACCTGAAGATTTTGACAAAAGTACACCCCAAGTGCCAAAACTTGTGTACGGCGTTCACTTTGGTGCCAAAACTTTCAAATCGTTCACTTAAGTGCCAAGTTCAGAGAAAAGCGTGCACTTCAGTGCCATTCCAGCCAAAATCCGGTAAAAAAAATACGTGGATTTTACATTATATTTTATTAGCTTATGTGGCAAATTTTGATAAGGTAATGCCACGGTGGAAATTGAACGTGGCCAAGTCTTTTGTTGAAATGAAAAACGACGTCGTTTGTGTTATGATTAACAAACGACGTCTCTCCTTCTCCTTACCCCCTCTCGTGAGAAGGAGTAGGTCCGCTGTGCGAAATCCAATCACACCGTCTGTGGTGGAATCGCCGCCGTCGCTCGCTCGGTCATCGCCGTCGCTCACTCGGTTGCCACCGTCGTTCGCTGCCATAATACCCTTGCGAGGTATGTATCTTCTATCCAAGTTAGACGTTGAGAGGAAATTAGGGCTCCGACAGAAAAATTAGTCAGACGGGAAAATTAGGGCTCCGACGGTGACATTAGGGTTCAGAGGGAAAAATTAACGATTGTATGGTAAAATTAAGGCTCAAAGTTGATGCGTCGGGGATTTCTACTTGTTTAATAAGAACTGACTTCGGTTTCAGTCACTTTTGAGAAGTTGATGTGTTTGAATCCTTTTAATACACTTGTTTAATGACAACCTTGGATGCCTTTGTAGATTGAAATTTTTTTTATTTGCTAGGAAATAGTGTAGTTAATGCCACGAGGACCTCAAATCCATTCTTGTAAAGTATTGTGCATTGGTTTTCCTCTTACTTTGTGGTCACAAGTTGGCTTGTGGGGACCTCCATGTGAATGTGTTGCACGTTTTGTATTGTGGTCCCAAAAGCTGATACATTTATTGACTTTTTTTCCCTTTTGTGCAGGCATGGACAAGAATCTTGTTGCTGTCATTGTCTGCTATCGTGGGGATTTTGTGATTGGCACCGACGAATGGGACTACGAAGGTGGAAATGAAGGAACCATTTTCCTTGATGTAAGGACGTCATCATATGTTTCATTGGTAAGGGATATAGCGCACATTTTAGGCTGTAAAGTAGGTAAATTACTTTATTGTGTTCCTGGGAAAGGCTTGAGGGATGGGCTGTGACTATTGTCGGATAAGAGTGGGTTTAAAGATCTGATTTACCACTATCTTCATGGCAACGAAGCAAAAGTGTATGTCGACAGTGACAGTGATAGTGATGATGAAGATGGTGATAATGTTTGGCATGAAGATGTAATTGAAGCAGGAGAAGTAGGCCTTCATTCCACTTCTCATGGTGGGGATGATACCATTGTAAAGGGACATCAGGAGTGGGTAGACAGGGAGGGTTGGGAGAATAAACAGAATTATGAGGAGGGGGAGGATAGGGAGGATAGAGAGGTAACCCATATAGGTGATGAAGAAATCACTGGATTACATTGGCAAGTTGCACAATCTAGTGTCGATGATGATGACGATGAAGTTTTGGGAAATGTCAGTTTCCTAAGGATTGATGATGATGATGACAATGAAGAGCTTGCACAGTCAAGGCAAAACCGTAAGGAGTTTGCAAGAAAGAAAAAAACAGTCTTTGGAAAATTAGAGGGAGCTGGACTAGTAAATAGGGAACAAGAACCTACACCTACTACAGCTGTTGGTGCACCTGAAGAAAGTGCCAATGATGACTGGCTCGGTACCTCCGAGGAGGAGCCTGAAGAAGGAGCTGCTCCACCTATGCGTAGAAGGAGTAAGTATCATTCCTATGATCCAACTGTAGCATGCCCTGTTTTGTGTGTTGGTATGAAGTTTAAGGATGCGAAATAGTTCAAGGATGTTATTCTGAAGAAATCTATAGCTGAGCAGAGGACTCTTGAGTTTGTTAGAAATACGAAGGATTTTGTGAGAGCTAGGTGTCCACAACGTAATTGTCCATGGAAGATCTATGGCTCACTGAGTAAGAGGAGCGGGTCATTCCAAATTAGGTCCTTCCATGAGGAACATATGTGTTCAATTGTTTTTGACAATAAAAGGGTAATAAGTAAGTGGTTGTCGAAACACTTCTTCAACACGATCAAGGCGATGCCTGAGATTAGGGGTCCTTATTTAAAGCAGCTAATGAAGGAGCAGGTAGGGATTAATGTGTCGGCGACTCAGTGCAAGAGAGCCAAGTATAAGGTCATGAAAACACTCATGGGTCAATACAAGAAAGAATATGGCCAGATTTGGGATTATGCTTACGAATGTAGACTTCAAAACCCACCAAGTAGAGTGTATGTCGAGGTTGTAGAGAGGCCACTGCCTGATTTTGGGACTGTCTTTGATAGGTTTTATGTGTGCTTTGATGCATGCAAGCGGGGATTTTTATTTGGTTGTAGAAAAGTTGTAGGATTGGATGGGTCCTTTCTAAAGGGGTTGTGCAAAGGAGAATTATTGGCTGTGGTTGGTCGAGATGCCAATAACCAAATGTTTCCAGTAGCTTGGGCAGTTGTAAAGATAGAAAATAAGGATACTTGGTCTTGGTTCATAAAAAATTTGATAGCTGACTTAGACATAATTGACGGGGGAGGTTGGGCTTTCATGAGCGACCAATAGAAGGTAATGTCATTGTCAATTAATTGTTTTAAAATTTTAATTGCATTATGTTGTATTTTTCCTTATTCTTTCAATTATGTTTTGATTTAATATTGTAGGGACTTGTTCCCGCATTAGCTGAGTTGTTGCCATATGCCGAGCATGGGATGTGTGCAAGACACATATATTCAAACTGGTCAAAGAAGTACAAAGGGGATACGCTGCAGAAGCAATTCTGGCAAATTGCAAAGAGCACAAACATGGCTGACTTCAGAATAGCGAAAGAGGGCTTGCTTCACTTGACCAAGGATGGTTTTGAAGTGCTATTCGAAACTGAAGCGAAGCATTGGTGTAAGGCCTTCTTCAGCGAGGAATTCAAGTGCGACATTATCGACAACAACCTCAGCGAAGCTTTCAATGGCAGCATATTAACCACGAGGTGCAAACCAATCATTGCCATGCTTGAGAATATACGACTTATGGTAATGACTAGATTGCCAAGAGATTAGATGAGAACTCAGCTAGTAGCAGGTTCTGCCATCCAATTTGGAATGGCGATGACGGATTTGAGATCAAGAAGAATGACGACACGTATGTCGTTCACCTGGACAGGAGGAAATGTACATGTCGAGAATGGAAACTAACTGGAATTCCTTGCCCACATGCCATTTCTGCCATCCAGAACCTGCAAAAAAACCCAGAAGATTACCTAGCTAATTGCTACAACAAAAGGTCATACCTTGACACGTATCAATTTATGATGCAGCCCCTTAGAAGTAGCAAATTCTGGGAGCCAACAAATCATGATGCCCCTGCACCTTTGCCACTAAAGAAGCAAGTTGGAAGGCCAAAGCGAAGACGAAGAATGCAAGAAGGGGAGACTTCAGTGCAATGGATGACTAAGGCTGGTGTAAAGATGACGTGCTCGTACTACCGTAAGAGAGGTCACAATAAGAAAGGCTGTGAACTAAGGAAGCAACAGTTTACTGCAGATCCCACACAAGAGCCAAGTGAAGGGCCAACATATGGACAAGTTGGACAGCCAACTGAAGTGGCAATAGGAGGGTCTACTTTTCAACAAACGAGGAGCCAATATCCAGTAAGTTGTACATTGTTTATTTATCTTATTTTATGGCTACTTATCTAACCTCGTTTCCACACTTCAGCTGAGAAGAAATGCAACAGGAAGGCATGCTGTACAGATACCTAAAGGGCCAACAGAAGAGTGTACTGGGTCTACTGTTCAACAACCAAGGAGAAAATATCCAGTAAGTTATCATTGTTTGTTTGTTTATCTTGTTTATGGCCATTTGGCTAACCATGTTTCCATACTTCAGGTGAGAAGACAGGCAAGAACAGGGCATGCTACCCAGCCAGTGCCGCCGCCACCACCACCACCACCTGAAGGGCCAGTAGAACTTGCTGCACAGCTACTGCGACCACCACCTCTAGGGCCGACAGAAGGACATGTTTCACAGCCAATTGAAGTGCCAACAATAGGGCATGTTGTGCAACCAGATGAAGGGCTAACAGAGGAGCATACTGAGTCTACAGTTGAACAAAGGAGAAAATATCCAGTAATTTACACGGTGTCAGCTTTTCTTGTTTTATGGCCAGTAATCTAATATTGTTTTGACACTGCAGGTCAGAAAAAGGGCAAGAGCAAGGCATGCTGCCCAGCCACCACCACTATCTGAGGGACCAGCAGATCTTACTGCACAGCCGCCGCTACCACCATCTCCTCAAGGGCCAACAGAACATGTGCGCAGCCATCACTTCCACGACGAACAAGAGGGGCTCTTGGTAAGAGGTTGAGGGAATATGGTTATGGCCTATTCCAGGACGAATGCACTGGAATAACTATATTGCATGTAAGTTTGATAGGAATTGTGCACTTAATTTACTGCATTTGCAATTCTAAAGCCCATTTGCTTATGCTTTTATATTATTGTAGCTTGGGAGAAGCTCAAAGATGCTTATCTCTGAACGTAACCTAACCCAAGAGTCAATCGCTGCACCAAAAAAGAGATTGACAAAGAAGATAACAGTTGCAGCTCCGAAACAGCAACCAAGAAAGAGGCTAGCAATAGTTTTACCTCAACCAGGCCTTGAAAGACCACTTGAAGAACCACAACCTGCTAGAAAGAGTGCTAGGCTTATGAACCAAGTTAAAAAGCCATCAAATGGAAAAGGAGCTGGGGTTGTCAATGTTAACTGATTAGGAGGGGAGTTCATAAGTTAGTATTAGTTTTTGGGAACCACAATTGTCTTTGTGTTGGACATTTGCTAGGAAGGACATGGCTGTTAATTCAATTTACGTAAAACTATGTCAATGGAACAATGTGAAAATTTTCAATTATGCTTTTTCTATTTACATTGCTATGGTGGCTATGCTTGCTACCGTTGTTGGTCGTGCTTGTCACCATTGTTGTCAACAGAGAATGCACCATAATTATGAATACTGTTGTTGACACCTAATTTTTAATCATTTTTTTAATTAAAATTAATAATAAAACAAATCCATAAAAATTCAAAAAAAAAATTGAAAAAGTCAACTTTGGGGACCTTGGCCAAGCCTAAGGAACCAATTTTGACTAAAAAATGATTTTTCGTATTTTCGGTATTTTCGGTATTTTTTGTATTTTTTTTCTTTTTTTTTCGAAAATTAATAGAAAAAAAAATATTTTCAAAAATTAGGTAAATATTTGAAAATTAATTACATTCGGGGCCACAAAGATATGAGAAAATAGTCAGTATTTTTATTTTAATTTTCTTTTCATTTTGGCCAAAGAAAAATTTTAGTTCAGAATTGTGGTTTACTTAGTTAATCACATTTTCGGATTAATTACCAAAAGTTCTTCAAATCTCATTTCAACACTTTAATTTTCCATTTATTATCTTTATTTATTTATTTATTATTATTACTATTATTTTTTCTTAGAGTCGTGACAGTCTCCCCTACCCTCCAAAATCACATTTTTAGTCCAAAAGTCCAAGGAATTATCCAAGTTTAGCAATCTCGTGTTAGAATCATAACAATATGACCGAAATCAATCTTAGACATTTGGGTCAATTGAATACAATTCCAAGGTAACCAAAACATCCGAAAGATCATTCTGAAAAGAAATAATTGCAAATGAGGACGATGCATTAGAGCTAAGAGATTGGGACAAAAAATATATATATATTCGCGGACAGATATGCTTATCGCTCATCCTATTTATGAATTTCCAAAAAAACCATTGCTCAGAGGACACGTAAAGGTGGACGGTCAAATATTTGACTGTTGGATGCAATATTATTATGGGAAAGCTAGCTGGCATGTGAATATGGTCTATTGAATAGACTGGCAGATAGAGGATGATGGAGCACGAAGAAAAAATGGAGGATGGGGGCACTTGTGATTAAAAAAAGGGGGAGAAGGAATAAAAAATAGGGGAAGGATTTGTGAAGTAATAAAAAAAAATAGGAAGAGGAGTTAGTAGGGTGCCGAAAGAAATGTTAGTGGAGGAATGATGGATGGGCATGGGGATTCCCCTCACCGCACGAACACCACCTCGGATGCTCCTGGAGACCTTCTGGTTCTCGCCTAAAAGGACTCCCTCGGGTTGATACCACGGGGACGCCATCCTCACTAATATACGATCTCCACTTCTCGTCCCCAGGGGGATCCTTCCTGTTTAGCTTCATACCCAATCAGCACTCCCTCTCCTCTAACCCACGCTGGCACTTACTCGCCTGCGAAGAGGCGAATTCAACTCACCGATTCATGAAGTTATAGGTTCTACCGGAGAATGTTCCCGCAATCCATGTTCGCGGGTCTGAGGACAATGGCTCTGATGAGAGAAAGACGAGTGTGGCTATGAAGAACGAGGAACTGAGGAAGTTCAAGAGGAGAGGCTATGCTCTCAAGGCGGAGGCCCTTGACGCCGTCATCTCCTTCGTCTCTCGCTCCTCCGGCGCCAAGGAGCCTCCGCTGACGACCCTCCTCTTCTCTCTCAACTCATCAAACCTACTAAATCAAACCTCATCCACTACAGAATCTGGGTCCATAACCTTGTCTGGGACACAAAGGACGAGAACTCTCCCCCTTCTTCTACATTCTTCTGCAATCGGCCCCAACAATTCTGGGCTCGGCCGAAAACTCCCCCACCGAGAATAAGAAAACAAAGATTCTTTTCACCGTCCTCTCATCCCTCCACGTCCTCACTAAAGAAGCGAGCTCCATGGTTATTTTCGTTCTACCCGAGATCGCCTCCACGATGTGCGACCCTTAGCTCAACCCGAGCCATCGTGTAATGGCAGCAAATCCCAGTTATAACATGGCTCATCGACGAAGCCATGGCATGCAATACGAACGCATTACTTTGCCTTCTCCGTCATTGAGTTATCTCGTTTGGCTCCAACCACCACCGTTCCATTATTCTTCTTCACCATCGTCGTTGCCATCCTCTAGCCTTGACCTCATCGTCATCTTGCCACCCCAGCCGGCATCGTCGTTTAGTCAAGTTCATCGACCGTCAAAACGTCGCGAACCAACAAGGGCTGCGATAACATTAGTCTCGTACTCAACCAAACGAAAGTCCTCGTAGCTGTCCACGATGAAATGGCGTTCGAGGAATCCGCCTTCAGCCTTTGCTCCTCTCTAAGGGCTCACGATCGCTTTAACCAGATCTACGTCATGCTCAGAAAGAATTGAGATTTCGAACCCGTCTTCACCAGCGAAGAATATTTGAAAGACAACATGCGTAGAAATATTATTGTGCCTCAAGTTGATCAAGTTCCATGAAGAAACTATTTAATTCTTTCTTGAATAAAATATTCTCCACCCATAGAGAGAATATTTTATTCAATTCTTTGCAGGAGCTCTTGGTTATTTCCCTCTAGAATACACACATACGACGTAAAAGGAAGACTTCACATCAACGACGAGTTTCACGGAGGTGCAAAATCGGCCCAGACAAGCTCCTAAGCTGTCCACCGATTTCTCAGCTGATCTGTGACTAAAAGTCCCTCTTAATTCAAAAGAGACTCTCTATATTGGGAACATAGAGAGCGAAAATCAATTATAAAAATCCCCTCCTAAAAAATGGGAGATAAGTACTCTTTCTACTCTTCTGGTTTTAGGTGCAGATTAGCACATATTTTGTATACTGACACTTCACTCTATTTTATGTCAGGAAGTCGCAGCTCTATATCAACAGTCAACCCTACGGAAGCACAAAATCGGCTTGGAGGAGTCCTCATGCGCGCACAAATTTCAAATTGCTGAATCAATTCGTTGTATTTCATTTCAAAGAATTCATACCCCAGAATGGAGAGGACAAAGTCCATCCGCAATTCAAATACATGCACTATAAATCCCAAAGGGAAGAGCCAAGCCAATGCTTAGCCTCCCATTGGAGGTTTTTACTTATAGTATTTAAATACCTGCAACTTAAATCCCAAAGGGAAGAGCCAAGCCAATGCTTAGCCTCCCATTGGAGGTTTTTACTTACAGTAGTTAAATACCTGCAACTTAAATATCTGTACTTTAAATCCCAAAGGGAAGAGCCAAGCCAATGCTTAGCCTCCCATTGGAGGTTTTTACTTACAGTATTTAAATACCTGCAACTTAAATACCTGCATCTTAAATCCCAAAGGGAAGAGCCAAGCCAATGCTTAGCCTCCCATTGGAGGTTTTTACTTACAGTAGTTAAATACCTGCAACTTAAATATCTGTGCCTTAAATCCCAAAGGGAAGAGCCAAGCCAATGCTTAACCTCCCATTGGAGGTTTTTACTTACAGTAGTTTAAATACCTGCAACTTAAATACCTATACCTTAAATCCCAAAGGGAAGAGCCAAGCCAATGCTAGGCCTCCCATTGGAGGTGTTTATTCATTGTCATATACTTCCTATAATTTAGTTTTTGAATCATCAGACCCAAAAAATGAGTAGGTCGTAATACTGCACAGAAGTCGTTAACACACTCCCTCTTTCAGCTTCAGGGAATCTTTAACACTTAAAAAAATATAACAAATAAAAATATATACCATCCATGCATCCTATTTAAAAAGTGAAAACACAAAAGAGAATACCCTACTAGAGCCTTAGGAATAAACCAAGCCTGAGTTGCCGAATTAGGATATCCATGAAATTAAGGTACCGAAAGGGCATTAGTTTTAATTAACTAGTGTAACCAAGTCCGCGAGCTCATAATCTCTAGTTCGCAGGAATAAATTAGTTCTCTCGCTAATTTATTTAGGTTTCTAATCGACCTACCAAGAACGATTAGTGGTGACTCCAAATTTCAAAATTATTTAAACAAAAACCAAAGTTGCGATTCGGTAGGGCTTGGGAGGGTCCGCGTTAGGTTAGTCAAATCTAATTAACCTAATAATCCGTTAACCCCTTTAAAATTTAAAATTTTTTAGAGGGTCGCGACAACTGTAAATGCATACTGTGAATTCTGTTTTGGTGCATACTGTGAATACTGTGAATTCTGTTGTTGTCAAAAATGGTGAATGCATACTGTTTTGGTGCACCAAGCTTGTTCATGGTGTATACTTGTGAATGCGACAGTAACTTGTGCTTTATGTAAAATGCATTTGGTACTGTTTTTGGGGGCACTAGCTAGTTCCTGGTGCATATTGTCAATGCACCAAGCAAGTTGCTAGTGCACAATTGTAGTTCCCGGTACATTATAGTCAGATATTGCAAGTCAGGTTATATCAGCAAGTTGGTGGTGCACGAATTGGTATTGCAAGTTTTGATGATGTACTTAAGTGAACACTTTTATAACAAGTTAGCATTGAAGTTATCACTTTCACGACAACTTAGCACTTAAGTGATCACTTTGATAATAACTTCGCACTAAAGTGATCTTTTTTAGAGATAGTTGGAACTTAAGCGCTCACTTTTTACCCCCGACTGGCACTTAAGTGATCAACATTTGTAAATTATGCCACTTAAATAATAACAACAGGATTTGCAGCAAATCGCCAACCCAATTCACCAACATTTGCAACATACCAGCAGCCTATTTGCGGCATACCAGCAGCCACATTTGCAGCAAATATTTATTCAAAAACTAAGCAAGATTGAACATGAAATAGTCCAAGAACTGAGCAAAAACATCTGCATTATAACCATCCATTTCCAACTATATGACACTTAAATAATAACCATGGGAAGTAGGATTTGCAACAAATCACCGACCCAATTACCTGTAAATTCTAACAAGTGAAACACCAATATTTGCAGCAAACCACCAACATTTCCTAGTTTGTAAATGTAGCAAACCAGCAAACCAACCAAGCAGCAAATCAGAAGCCCATTTACAGCATACCAGCAGCCACATTTGCACCAAACCGAATAAGTGAAGCAAAAATTAAGTGTATAGAGATTGACAATATATATAGTCCAAGAACTGAGCAAAAACTAAGCAAAAACTGCAATTACAACCTTCCATTTCCAACAAAATACTGTAGCAACGTCTGCATCCACACAAAAATTAGCCCTTACTTATACATTATCCAATACAAGTATATGTCCAAGTGATCTTCACCTACCGTAGACTAAGAAAATTTCTCTCATCACACACCTTACACTTGACCATTAAATAAGCTACACAACAGAACAAAAACACAATTAACACTTGATGATGTTTTCTTTGTCTTTTCAGAATTGACACTTCCTTCTTCATTTGATTGGTCACAGATTTTACAGCGTTCATCTCAGCTTCCCTTGAATCAACCTCGTCCAACTCCTCGTCCATGAAGCAGGTGGAGGTTCATGTTGTTTTTCAGGAAGTTCCAATATCACCTCTATGGCTCGGCCGGATAACTTTTGATCTACCCATTTGAAGTATTTGCACTTAGATCCCTCTCTATACCTACCACATCCATGGAATCTTCTCCCTGGATTCAATCGAATCCAAGATGCTCTTCTTGGACTAGGTAACCCACAATAACAATAAACCTCGCCATCTTCTTCGACTGGTCGAAATGAATTTGAGCTACTACTGAAGCTCTTTCCGTCCATTTTGAAGTATGGGTTGTTTTACGACTTTCAAGCTTATGTAGCTATAAGAAAACAAAGAAAAAATGACAAATCACTTGTTTTCTGACCATAAAAGAAAAGAAGATGAACATCAGTTAGCAAAAATCATCGCAGACAACAAAATTGATGACGAATGCAAACCTTTGGAATGTCCTTACAATAATGATATGACGAGGGGATCGGAAGAAATAGTCGCCGAATTTCGAGTGGCTCGGCAAACCAAACTGATTCCATTGTTCACATTCTTCCTCTGCTTTGCTTTGGAGGCCAGCCGGTTAGGGTTTTCAATTTGGGGTTCAATTGGGGATTTAGGAGTTTATGGGCGAAGCGAAATGAACGACGTCGTTTTGATCTTCAAATTGCTGACTCAGCCTCCGGCGAGCCATGTCATCCAAAGTTTTTAATGTAAAAACTCCACATCGACTTTCCGGCATGCCACCTATACTTCTGATCGGACTTGGCACTGAAGTGCACACTTTTCTCCGAACTTAGCACTTAAGTGAACGATTTGAAAGTTTTGGCACCAAAGTGAACGTTGTACACAAGTTTTGGCACTTGGGGTGTACTTTTGCCACCAAATATCTATACTTTCAATACAATAGCTAGTGAGTACCGTAAGTTAGGGAAACTAGTTGAAGTTTTAGCTGCAGTACTTGAACCAGTACATATACGTCGAAATTAAATAATGCCTGGGTTGAGTTCTAGCTTTTAGTCTTTGGATAGACTGAGATACATACGGAATTGGTGTTTGATACAAGTTGGAAAAGAACAAATGCAAGCTGATTTTGCGGTAAGAGAAGCTGGAAATGGACTATACATGCTGTATTTTAGTTATATGTACTGCATTTTGTGATTTTCTAGCTGTACAAAGCCAAAACATGCTGGAATGTTATTGTCCTTGCTGTTCGGTGCTAGTATATATGGTTTTATGCTGTGTTTGGGTAGGAAATACATTGAAATTTAATCTATATGCCGTAGTATGTTAGTACTTGCTGTCATGGTCTGGAATTATGAAGGAAGTAAGTTGATATGGCCAGAAATGCTTGATGTATATGCTATGGTTACATATGATTCGGTTGCAATAGGTCTTACATGTCATTAGTGGTTGTTGATTCATGAGCGAGTGTCATAAGATCTCTTGTACATAGCATGCTTGGAGTTGATGATTATTCGTTGGATGTTCATGCTTATGTCGTTGGTTGGTAGGTTATTGCATTAAAAGGTAAGATGGATTATGAATATGCATGAACACATAATTGAAATTGGTACTTCAGTTGGTCAGGTATTGGGTATGATACTCTAGTTGGCATGTTATCATGTCATTACTTTAGTTGGTCTGGTATCGTTGTTTTGTTAGATGTGTTCTGACATTATCCCGTGGGAGTCGGAGGGAATTCGAGATGCCATTGGTTAGATGCCTATTGGTTGGATACCCGTTGGTCGGATGTCCATTGGTAGGATACCTGTCGGTCGAATGCCGTTGGTCAATGCCCGTTGTCGGATGTCGCAAAGTGCGAAGTCCGGATTGGTCCTGGAATTGAGGTTCGGGTTGGCCCTGAGATACTGGATAGTCCTGTGAGACACAATAGTCCTGTGAGACGAGTTTGTTCCACTCGATGATAATAAAGATGGGGTTAGTCGTTGGTGACTCATACGTTTATGAATTGCATGGGACTATAGAGGTCTTGAAGGGTAATGGAATAGCTAGACATGTGAATACTCATGGGTATGCAATTCATAGTTTTATTAGAGTCACACAGGATAACACTAGGATTCGTTGTCCTAAATGTCTTCCTCGTTGTTGCTACTTGATTTGATGATTAGCAGATAGTATAGTCGTCAAATTGGGTAATTTACTTGCTGAGTTTTATACTCACTCCTGTTGATTTCCACCTTTCTCAAATTAGTAACAGGACGGAGCTATGAGAAGCACTTTTGGGATGAGATCCGGATGTAGTGATGGCTGTAAATAGTAGTGCACTAGTGGTGGACAATAAGAATGTTGGATCAAAAGGGGACGTTTGTTACTTTCCCATTTCCTTGTGGCTAATCTAATGTATAAATTGGGTAACCTTATTTAAATAAAGAACAGAAGTTAGGATATCTGCTGGTCATTTTATGTTGGATAGCTATGTGACAGGACAGGTTAGATGAACCTCTAATGGCCTTACCCACCATGGCGTGCGTGTTGTTTCTTCGGCTTAATGGTTATGAACTCCTGAATATTTAGTTCTATTGTTCGCATGCGCTGTATTATATATAAAATAAAAGATTAAAATAAAATTTGTGATTAGTAAGGAGGTGACGAAATTGGGCCATCGCAATAAAAGGCAATTAACCAATCATAAATTGTTACCTGAAGTTTGCTCCTTTGTATCAACTGAGTTGTCCCTGCGCTTTGTCCTGCAGTGTTACTTGATATGGTCCTCATTGCTCGTCTGTGTTTTGTCCTGTTGTCTTTGTTGGTTCTTCTTTTTTGGACAACTAGTCTTATTATGCCCTTCTCCATGGCATAATAAGCATCAAATCATTTCACTAGACCTACTCATTCTGTTACTAGGAATCTCAATATCCTCAGCTTGCCTTTTCTTTTTAAGCCTCCCAACTTGTTTCTTCAATGGTAGAGGTTTTAGGGGTTGATGATTTGTTTTGTCTCATAATTTTTTACTTCTTAGAGGCTACATCATAAATTGGTATGAAGTAAAATTGTTGACACCTAAATTTTGATTTTGATTTTGATTTTCATTTATATATTGCATAAAAATTGAGAATTAATTCTCACCAAAAATATTTCCTCATGCATTGCATCTTGTATCAATGGCGAGAAGTTGAGCTTAAATTCGGCTAAGGCTAGGAATGAGTGTGCAGAAAATTATGAGAGTTTTTTGCACTTATTTTTTAGATTTATTCTAGTCATTATGACTTTTGAAAAATCTGAATTTTAAGAGTTTTAAGGAGATGAAACTCTTTAAAAATTAGAATTTTGGATCCTGCGGTTGAAATCTAATTCTATGCTCGAAGTCTAATCCTACAGTCATTAGAATTCACCTTGTGCCTATATAAGCTAACTTAAGCTTAGGGTTGAGAAGGTCACTCACCATTCATAACACACGGCCAGAGGGGAGATACGATAGAGGGCGAAAAAATTCTGCTCATAATTCTGAGCAAAGACGGAAGAAAAGGAGGCGATTTTCAACAGCTAGCGAGGCAGGATTTAGCTATTGTTCAACTTGGTTTTCGACACGTTGTTCAAGCAAACTTGTGCAACTGTTAAGGGAGTAATTTAGCTAATGTTCGGTGGTTTCTTGCTGCTATTTCGAGCCTAAAACAGCCCTATTTTGGGACGTTTTCACCTTATAATCAATGCAGGTTTTCTCAGGATCACACAGACCGTTTCCTCATCGTTTTGCATAAAAAGCTTGCTATTTGGGCGCCTGTTCTTGGACAAATTAGTGTTAGAATTTAGCTTGAAAAAGGCTCGAATTTGCTGCTGGAAAAAGGGCCCCGTGAGGATTCACTCTATGCAAAATTGAGCTTTCAAGGCACGCATTCTGCTCAAGTTTGCTTAGTGGCCAAGTATCGCTTCAGAATTCGAATTAGCGCAGGTGAATTGGAGCTTAAATTAGTGCTGCAAATTGAGCCTTGTTAAAGCTACAAAATTGTCTCTGCCGAGCCTCACGATCCATGCAAGTCCTGAAGCCGATTAGTCATAGAGTTCTACCTTGGATTGCACGTTTCAGCTCAATTTTCAAATTAGGTAAACAATATTTTGAGATAAGGTAAAATTTCGATCTTTGGTTGATTGACTTTATATGGTCTCTTAATTTGGATTGTTTGATATTATCTACAAGGTTTTTGTTGCCTAAATTTGAGTTATTTCAATTCTGAGTATATCTTGTGAAAACATTGTGTTTATCCTCAGAATATTTTGCATCATTGGTTGCCTTAATTTGAACAATTTTAATCCGGATCATATCCTTTGAATATTCATATCATCTGTGGATATAGATTGTTTGCATATCTCTTGTGGATAACGTGCATATTTTGAACATGTCTCATGGATATTATGTTTGTTTTTAAGAATATTTGGTATATCTCTTGATTCAATTTTTTTAAAGTTAGCTAGTCCAAGAGCATATCTTTAGATATTGTGGATACTCCTTGCTCTGAATCTTATCTCATGTTGGTTGAATTATCTTATCCGATGATCTTCTCTATGTTGTGGATAAGGATTTGTGCTTAATTGGATGATGTTTGACTTGTTGGGAATGGACTTTTGATCTCAATGGTTATCTTTAACACATGAGTTGGTTGGATTGATTATTCGGCGGTTGAATTGCCTCATCTTTTGCGGATTTTCTAACTGCTTTGATCATGTTTGTTTGACTTTTTTTTATAGTTTGCACATTTATAAACAAACATGCCCATAATATATGCTCCCTTGTGTCTGGACCCTTCGAAAAATAAATTGTATGCCTTAGTCACTATCTCGTGGAATGGGACGGTAATTTAGTATAGAATTTCATGTTCTGCCCTTTAGTAACAAGGGATGATGCTATTCTATACAAATTATTCGCATACTGGCTCGAATCTCCGAGGACGTAGCAGGTAAAAGTCTTTTCTAGCCCAAATCTTTGGGAATGAGTGAATTAAAAAAAAAGGAATTAAAAGGTATATTATGGGCATTTTTTGTTCAATCTTCGTCTTTTGATTGTTTGTTTCATTAAATAAAAAACCCTAAAAAATAACTCTCATTTTTAATAGTTAATCATGCCAAAAGTCTGTTTTTATGTCATAAATATCATCTAATATAAGTTAAGACTTTGAGAAATCATTTTCTTAGATTAAATTGGATGATAACTCATTTTAAGGCATGTTTTTCATAATAATCGTCATTTAATCCGAAAAAATAAAAATAATTTTTTTTGTAGATACATGGTCATTCATGTCACTTTCAAAGGAAAAATCATTTAATTCACAATCATCAATCAAGTAGATTTTTCATGAAATTTGGTGCCGAAAGGGCATTAATTTTTCCAAATTAATGTAATCAAGTCTCCAGACTCATTTTCTCTTCTTCGCAGAAATAAATTAATTCTCCCATTAATTTATTTAGGTTTCTAATCGACATACCAATAACGATTAGTGGCGGTTGTAAACTAAATAAACGTTGCATGAAAAGAACCTAAGTTGTGATTCGGTAGGGCTCGGGAGGGTCTGAATTAGGTTAGTCAATTAACCTAATAATCCGTTAGCCTTGAATGATTTTTTTTTTAGGGTCGCGACAAAAATACTTCGTTTTCTTGTAACAATCGTCTGCATAATCTTCTGGATTGAATTACTTCATCTAGATGGCAAAAATAGCATGACAACAAAGTATTCCAGTCATTTGCCATGCTCAACAAGAACATGTTCTTCTCTCTAATTGGACCACATACTTGTCATCATTATCTCGAACCCATCATCCCCATTCCAAGTTGAATGAAAAAATCCACTGTCAGCAATGCTCTGTTCCAATTTTATCACAATTCTAGACCCACATTGTCTAAGCCACTTTGAACATTCATCTCGAAGCCTTTGCAATTTAGTTATAACCATTAGCCTAATATCTTCCAGCATAATGGTGATGGACTTGCACCTAGCTTCTATAATCCTCGCATTGAATGCCTCACAAAGGTTGTTGTCCATGGTGTCACACTTAAATTCCTCACTAAAGAAGGCTCTATACCAATGCTTTGCTTTAGTTTGAAACAATGTTTGAAAAACTTCAGGTGACAAGGCAAATAGAGCTTTTTGAATTCTGAAATCTGCCACATATGTGCTCTTTGCAATTAGCCAAAATTGTCTCTATAGTTGCTCTCCTCTATATTTCTTAGCTCAATTAGCATATATGTACCAAGCACACATTTTGTGCTCACCATATTACATCAATTCAGCAATTACTAGCACAAGTCTCTACAAACTGAATAAATATTTGTAAGGTACAATGACTAAATGATAATAAAAATTGAAAAGTCAAATGATAGTACCTTTTATTGGTCACTCATGAATATCCAACCTCTTTCATCAGTTATACCAAGATCAGCCATTAGATTTTTTAAAAATCATGACCAATTGTCCTTGTTCTCTGCCATTAAAATAGCTAGGGCTATTGGAAACATCTAGTTGTTTCCATCTCTACCAATGACATTTAATAAATCCCCTTTACATAACCCCTTCAGAAAACACCAATATAATCCTATCACTTTTCTATAGCCAGCTAAGAATCCTTTTCAACATGCATCGAAACATATATACATCCTAACAAATTATGTCCCACGAGTAGCGAAGGTACTCTCTACAACCTTCACATGAATTCTACTGGGAGGATTCTAGAGCATACATTCCCTAGCATAGTCCCAAATTTGTGCATATTCTTCTTTCTAGGTACCTAATCAATGCACTCATCACTTTGTACTTAGCACTTTTGCATTGATTTCTGGAAACATTCACACCTACTTCCTTTTTCACTAGCTATTTCAATTGAGAAGCCCTAATTTTTAGCATGACCTTAATGCTATTGGAAAAAAATGCTTGGCCAACCAAATACTAGTGACTCGTTTATTATCAAATGCAATACCATAGGTATGCTCCTCCTATAGTGAGCAGAATTATAATGAACGAGACCTCTTGTTCAATGCACCATATATCTTTCAAGGACAATTATCTTATGCACACTTTGCTTGAATATAATCTTTGGTATTTCTAGTTAATTTAATATTTCTCTGTTTAGAGATTGAGTACCTCATAATAGCATCTCTAAATTGTTTTACATCACTAAACAAAATACTAGACTTGCCCTAGTTAAATCATAAAAGAGAAACTTAACTTTCCTTTTACGCTGAACTGCAACATCATTATCCTCATCTTCTGAGCTACCACAATCATCATCACCACTTTCATGACATTTTGTTTCATCGCCATCAATTATAGGAGCTCCGTCATCCCTACTTACTAAAGTGCCTCATCAACTATCACAAATGGTTGTTTTCTCTTTGTTGATGTTCTTTCGCTTCTTCCTTTGCTTGTGCAATATCCTCATTATCAACATCACTTGTGCAAAGTGTATGAACAAGTGTTTCCTCATATTCATCTTCCTTATCTTCATTTTGAACATCTCAGGATGACAAATTTCTTCTGGTCTCTTTATCAAGTATCAAGTCTTCATCATCAACTATGCCACCATTTCTCTCAACTTGCGCACATAACTCTAACACACGAGCTATGTGAGAACCCTCAACTTTCTCTCCTATTGGATCTCTATGAAATGCATCATCAGCTCTTCGCTTTGGCTTTTAATACCAACTTCAAACATAGTTTCTTGATGTTCATCAGTATTGTATTTAACATACACATAAATGTCACGACCATGCAGATATTGGTAAACAATGTCTTTCACACTATTATCAACATGAACATGTCTCACACTATCTTTAAGACTTTCATTAGGAATTGATAGTATACTTTTCCTACTTTACATTACCCATGTTCAACTATATATTTCACAAGCTCTTTATATGATAGCCTATTGACATCCACAAAGACAAAATCCATATTTCCCCTACATATGTATACTCTTCTCCAAAAATAAACTTACCATATTTCCAAACTCTAAAAGCCGCTATTTTATCACTCATATGCACATTGTAGTCAAGGAAAAGCAAAAAACAATAATGTCAACAGCAAGCAAGAAACACAAAATAAATAAAGGATAATTTTAACAATCAGTCCCCACAAGTTCCCACAAATTTTACAATTTTAAAAAATAATAATTTGGAATAGATGACAAGTTTAATAATTGGTCCCCACAAGTTATGTACTTTCAATAAATAATTATGTGGGTCGGTGGACAACTTTAAAAATCGATCCCCACAATCACAACACTTTGAATAAAAAATAATTTAGGGCGCAAATTAGTGCATCCAAAACGACACACGAGATTCTATAATATAATCAAGCACTCACCTTTATACTCTTGTACCAAATCTTATTTTAGGCGTTCAGTCAATGTCGTTTTCCCTGCTTTCAACTCTGTCAACAACATGACATTGCATAAGATTTTACTCATTTTGTCGTTAGTGAGCACAAAATAATAAATGACTAACCTTTACCCCTTACTAATCAAGATTCGTCGGCCTCATAACCCCTACTTGCTTGAGCACTTCGAAAGTTATCCATTAATGAATTTTTTGATGAGGGAGACTAGTAATCGACAGAGCTTTGCTTCAATTGAGCGTAATCAGAATCCTAATTCACGCGATAGAGAGTGTGACAAAGAAAGACCGCCAACGATTTTATCCTAACTCTCTCGGGACAAAATCGATTTTGCCATAATTCTCTCACAACCAACAGAGAGAGTGACAAAGAGAATTGTACTTCAATTGATGGAGAGACCACGTCATTTCTGTTAGAGAAAGAAATGACATTGTTCCTCACTGTCCAAGTGAAACAAATTTTCACGTTGGACTTCTTGTAATTTCTAAAAAATGCGCGTCGAAATTTAAAAGTTACTTCAAATTTACACGTAGGATGATTGGCTAGAATTAGCTCTCAATTGAACAATTTTACTCTAATATTGCACTTAAGTGAGCGAAAGAAAAGTTATGGCACTCACAGTGTATTTAACCCTAAATTTTTCATTCTTAAAAGGAGTTTCTTCTTGGAAAATATTGATAAACCCTTCTCATTATTGTGAATAAGCCTTTTGTGCCATAACTCAGCTATCTCTTCATTTGTCTATTACATTAATTTAATCTATGGACAATTTTGCCTGCATAATGTACAATGAAGAACATTTATTGCCTCTAGCCACAAAAGTAGAACCTTTAATAACTTCCATCAACTGTCATTAAAGGTGTTGCAATACCCCTCATAATCCAACTTACCTATGGAAATCAAATTCAAACGAATATCAGGTGTATGTTTAACATTATTCAGTAGTAAGCTTACTCCATTATTGGTCTCTAGGTGCACATCGCCAATGGCTATAACTTTAGCTACCCCATTAATTCTCATCAAAGCTCCAAAGTCACTTAACCTGTACAATGTAAAGAAATGCATCACTATTGATTATCTAACTGGTCTCATGACATACAAGATTCACTACATCACTACAAAAAATAATGTGAAAATCTTTAGAAAGTGCAACGATACGATTGTCATCACTGTTATTATCACTTTTCGTCTCTTTATTTTTTTTCTTTCTATTTCTCTTTTTTCAATTAACGGCAATACCTTTGGATATGTCCCTTCTAATGGCAATAATGGCACTCAATTGCCTCTGCTTTTATCTTGACTTTTATCTCTATTTCATGAACCTCAAATCTCACTTCTTTCCCTTTTCTCAATAACCAAGGCATCAACATATGAAGAGGATCCCCATGTCTTCCTTCGAATCTCTTCATTCAAAAACACCACTCTTGGCCAAATCCATGGTAATCTTACCATCCGGTGGAGAATTAGACAAAGACATTCGAAAAGTTTCCCTCAAGTCTAGTAAAGTACTAATCAATCATAATGCTTGTATCTCATCATCAAACGTGAATCCCACCATAGTCAACTGATTTATAATTTCTTGAAAAGAATTTAAATGGTCAGTCAAAAGAGTGTCATCATGATATCTTAAAGGCGTCATCTGTTTAATCAGAAATAACTTATTATTCTCGGTCTTTTGAGCATACAATTATTCGAGCTTATTCCACAAACTCCATGCATATGTTTCTTCAATGATATGATTTAAAATATTATCATCCACCCACTACCTAATATAACCACACACTCGACGATGACATATAGACCATTCAACATCAGATTTATTCTCTGATTTTTCATTAGCATACATGGACAAATAATAATCAAACCAGAGAATTTGACCCAGTATTCATTTCTTTAGCACAAGGCACAAAAATCTAACAAAAACTAAAGCTCTGATACCCCTTTTTTAGGAGATCATTGACAATATGAGCAATATCGAATTAAAGTAGTGGGATAAAGCAATCTCCCCTCTTTAGTAAACCTACTAGGAAACGATATAATTGAGCAATATATCTCCCAAAATAACAAGTACCCATGAACACAATGAATTTTACGTGAAAAATCTCCCCGTTATGAGGAGATAAAAAAAAACCATGGGGCTAGAGTCCACCCAAAACATTCACTATCAATGAATTGGTTAGACAATGTTCTTCGTTAGTTAATACTAAAGATACATGGCAGCAAATACATCAAGAACACCAATCTCGGTAATACACGTGAATTCACGAGAGATCAATGATAAATCTCACCAAAATGCAAGTTTTATTCTACCCACGAAAAACTTGACGAAACAATATCCATATGAAAATCAAATCGATCATATTCAAGAACAATGCATAATGAGCAATTGGACCATAGATCGACCTCTGATGTCAGCTTGATGAAAACTGGATGGCACCTCTTTCCAGATTTTATTTGCTTGTTCTCTCTTGCTATTACATCTGAAAAAAAAAACGTCTTTTGCAGCTACAACATAAAAATATTAACAAACTCTATTCTCCTTATATATTATTATATGGGTTCAAGCGTAGAGGCTTGCAATTCATTGGCTTCCACAACATCGGAGTGAACCTAGCCAACTACATTTTCTTTTCCTTTTTTAATTTTTTTTGCTATTGTGGAGTTTTATATTTTTGAAGTTCTTGCTGATGTCCCAAGGAGAAGAGAGAGAGAGACGGCAACTGGGGATGTGCTTGAAGTCTTGATGACTTTAGAACATCGAGCTCTTGAAAACCAGAAGTTCTTTGGAGGAGACTATTAGAATACACACGTGAGTTATGTTAGAACATGAAACTCTTGCAAACAAGAAGTTCTTTACTCCATTTGCATTTGTGGGTTGAGACCCGAAAGAAGGTTGATGTGGTCAAAGAAAACCACCCCGACCCTGAGAAATTGTCGGACCACTTTAGAAGGCTCAGTGATAACTCTACAAAAGTAGAGTTGAAGTTCTTCTAAAATGAGGACAATTGAGTTTAGTTGTTCGAGTTTTATTTAGTTTTTAGTGTTTTTGCTTTATTTAATGTTTTGGTTGTGGTTATATGATTTTTGTATTAATCCTCATGTTTTCATGCTCAAGTTTCTCAGTGCCGTCTTGCTATGTGTAGGTGTGATAATGAAGAAATGAAGCGAAGAATTTTAGTGAGAAGATTTGGACAGTTATGGCCTTAAAGTTGCTGGAGACAGAATTGAGATAGATGTATCCGTCTGAGAGAAGGACACATCCATTTACAAGTTGTAGTTGAATGCAGAATTGAGACGGATGCATCCGTCTGAGAGATGGATGCGTCCATCTACACGCTGTCAAGGATGTGCGACGGGAGCTCTTTCCCTTTTTGCCGCGGCGTGAGGAATTTCATATTATTAGAATATTCTGTTTGGTATCTTAAGATTTGGTTTAAAGGGCTAAGGATATTATATTTTAGGAGATCTTGGGTGGAATATTTGGTGTGAGGATAAATAGGAAAGAGAGAGGTAACCCTAAGGAGGAGGATAAATAGGAAAGAAAGAGGTAACCCAAAAAGGAGAATTTTCTAGGGAGAAAGAGAAGACGGCAATTCTGCGGGGAACAAGAGACAGCAGAGGAGTGACAAAGAGGCGCTCGGACGGAATTAGAGATCAAGGGGGCTAATATACTAGTCGGAAGACGGAAGACAAGAATTCTTATATCTTTTTCTAGTTTTCTTATGTCGTTCTTCATGTTTTCTTCTATAATCGCGATATTTGACTTTCCCATCATGAACTAATTTTTTTTCCTAGGACTATGACGGAACCTCGCATTCCTATGAATTTCATGAACTCTTTTGCTTGATGTTTATTAAATTCCTCCAATTGCTTATCTTATGTTGTTCCTAATGCCTGTTAATCGATTGGCCACCGATTAATAGAGAGTTGATAATTTAGGGATACTCGGGAGAGTAGTCTAAATTCAGATCACGACTAGGGTAACCTAAGTAGTCTGAGTATTGGAAAACCGGACTAAACGTGTGAAGGATAGGGATATACCGGAACGCCTTAGGTAACCGATTAGGATTGAAACATAATGGGTCGCCACTAATTCACTCGCCTAGGAATAGAGTGAGTAATTTGATACTAGGTGATACGTTTTCGTACATTCGGAAGAAGTATGAGGAGATATTAGAATCCTAGGTTAGCAATTGGATAATTCAATAGCATTAGAAAGGGAGAGATTGAATGCATACGACGCGAGGGGAAGTTATATGTCCTAGATCTTTTCACTATTAATTGTTGCGTTGTTATTTCTCATTATCACTTTTTAATTCAACTATTTCAATCTTTATTTTCAACTTGACCTTGAAACGATTACCAAGAGTAACGTTAAGAGAATTTCCTAGTACGATTCCCTGTGGATTCGACCCTTGCTTGCCCTTGCTATATCTTAGTTAGGTCGGATAAAGATTTATTTTTGTTGCATTGACGACGCGCAACACTCAGGCAAGGTTCACTTAGGAACTTCTCTAAGCTGAAAAAAGAGCAGAAAAGTGGTCATGGTTGTTATTATGATAATTGGAGAAGAGATTGAATTAACGTGGAAAATAATTTTGCTCGTGGGAGCTCCTCTTACTATTTGATCATTTATGACGGATAATTCGCACTATGGGCCTCCGTATTTAACCTGCTATGGCGAAGGAGATTTTCATGTAAGCACATATTATTATCAGCAAGCTGATGCCCGATAATTAGGAACTCTTTACAGGGTAAAATGCAACAGCATCCCATGTTAGCTGAGGGTGATTTCTTTCTCATATGATTACTGAATATTTGGAGAGAACCAAAACAGTCGAGGAACTAGGATGTCGCATCTGGGATTAGGGAGAATTTGCTTATATATCTGCTATCATCCTCAGAAAACAGATAAAGGATAGAATTCTGGAAATGGTTAGTCCTTGCCTTGAGAGCTTTCGTTTAAGCTAGAAGCTTGTATAATCTAGCTTTATGTGCCATGTCCTGCTTTCTTCTTTTATAGACAAAAGGCAGTGTTCTTCTGGATGATAAGCTTCCTCTACGTCCCATAAGTAGATGTTGCCAGGGCTTCTTTCCTCTCTAAAGGTGTAATTCTGTATCCCTTGTCATAGAGTTGATTTGCACTTACGAAACTTTAATTCGACCCTTTTTGCCGATGAAACATCTTCTACACTCGGATTGCTGATTTTGACATCCCCTTTGCCGACGATCTTTCCTCTATATGTTCTACGAACTTCAGTGCTTTCTTGTTAGAGACGAAGGATGGGGCAACCAAGGACTTTTCGCTCATTTCTTTGCAACCTCGGTTTCCCAAGGATTTTCCGCTCATCTATTTTTCTTTCCTGGAAAATGACCATTTATATCACAATTTGACCATGTAAAAACATTGTGCACCGTTAGATGTGGTAAATGAAATTTAATGACTTTTGTATACTGAAACCGATTTCTTCTTTTCACCCTTACCCAAAATTTTTTTCTAAAAAGAAAAATCTTACCAAAGAAAAAACCAATTTCTTCTTTTCACAGTACATGATGCGAATATCTTCAGCATTGATGAAAGTTTTCGTGTTTACTCTTCTTGCGTAACCTCTGGTTGTGTTGGACGGACTGGTGTTGTCGCGGAAGTTGAATCTGCGGGCGGAGTCCGTATTAGGTGGGCGGGGGGGTGGTGCTCAGGTTGTGCTTCTGCTTGGTGGCTTAAACGGACCATTCTCGATCGTGTTCCGCATCTTACACTTGGTCGACTGCACGAACACGTTCATCTATACTTCCAGTAAGCATAGGCAGTTCCATCGAGCTTTGGTGGCTGAGTAATGAATTGTCCCTGCACTAACAGATGCACATACAATGCCTTCCATTTTGGATCTTTCCTCCTGATGTAAAACTCTTTAAAATTCTTTACAGATCTTTGTTGTTGTAACTGCAGGCGTCACTATTCTCATATACCGCTTGGAATTAGAAGGAAAGGAAAATGACCTTAATATTCCTTAAACTTTGACTTGACATGAAATATCTCCTTTGTAACATTTTATTCGTTTAATATGGTTCTTGAAGTATTCCTAAATGTTCGGTTCATCTAATCAAACAAGGGAACAAATCACCACAAGTCCATAAGCTTATTGGGAATGTAAAATCTAACCCCTAAACGTTCAATTTATTCAATCTAATTTCTCAATTTTCCATAACAAAGTCAACTTATTCCTTTGATACTATTCACAAGATTTTATTCTTATCTCATTATCCAAATTTGAATTTCTTACAATATTAATCAATTTCCTGAATCAACAAAAGAAGTTATTCAAATTTTTATTACCTTTTCACCTTTTCGATATATATATAGAGATAATTCCATTTAACTATATTTTAACTTATGATCTTTATAATAATAAAATATTCCTACTCAAATGAAGTCAAATGCTGTTAGAGCAATACCTGGAAGCATGTCTAAAGCTGTTTTGTACGTTTTACCACGTGGAACATAATCTATATACCCATATACACGTGGCCTCCACATTTGTCGTCTTAATATTTGAACAGCTCATTTACCTGTTTTGCACATTTACCAAATGAAGCCACCTTCTTCCTCCTTAAATTGGCTGGTCACCGTACCGCTGTATTTATATTTCAAAAGAAAGAAAAAGGTTTCGAATACGAACCTGTCGCTTAGACTCTTTGTGGTATTCATGATCCTTCCTGCAGCTTGCTCCTCAGGATTTTACATTACTACCATGTCCAAATCTTCAATGGTTTGCTCGGAAGAGTGACGCGGACCGTTGACTGCAAATCCACAAATATTCCATTTTACCAAATGAAGCCTTCGTCTTCCTCCTTAAATTGACTGGTCCACAATGCCTTGTCATATTTGAAAAGAAAGACAGGTTTCAAATATGAACTTGCCGCTTTGGCTTTTTGTGGTTTTCATGATCCTTCCTGCAGCTTGCCCTACAGGATTTTTCATTACAAAGAAAACCCATGTCCAGATCTTCAACAGTTTGCCCGGAGGAGTGATGCTGAGCGTTCACTGCAAATCCAAAAATGACGATCTCGGTGTCCATTCAATCCCTCCCAACGGTATGTGGGAATTCCGTTTCAAGCCTAGCGTCTGGGGTAACACACTCTTCTTCTGTGGCATGAAATGGCCCGGTCAATTTCACACTGTCGACATATATGACGAGGAACGAGATATTGATCGATGTGGCAAGGTGTGCCCATGGCATGTGCTAACTAATGGTACATGTATGTATCAGGTGGCAAAATGTGAGAAATGGAAATCCTGAAAATTGGGGAGGGTTGTGATGATATTGTAAGCTCCCCCTTTGAGCAAAATAAAAATAGTTAGTGTATATCTTCTCATTGTGTTGATTTGTGCTTGTGCATTTACTTGTTAACCCTTGGTAACACTCAACTAGCATAAATGCACAATTGACCAGACTGACCAAATATTTATTTACCATTATAGGATTTGTTGAAATTGGAACTGAATTTTACCTAAGAAAAACTGTTTTTGCTTGTATAATATAATAGGATTGGATAGAATTTTAAAAAAAATGTCTCTTTTAGGACCGTTTGACAAAAAAAAAAAGGAGAGTCTCTTTTAGGATTTCACTAAAAACAAGTCGCTTTTAGGAAAAAGCCAAAATACTTTGGCACCCATGAAAAATTGAACCATGGTCTTCAAACAACATAACCACTTCATTAACAGTGACCAGCTAAAACAAGGTATATAATTAGATTCGAGTTTAAGAATATTCCAAGTTCTACATATAGATTTAGACTATTGATTTTCTTACATGTGGTATTTGAGCTTCGGTATCTAGGTTTAGAATCCTATTTGGTTCATATTCTTGATGGAAATTGATGAATAGTACTCAGTTTTAGGCATATGCCCGGCAAGTCATATTCCAAAATTTGAATATTCTGTTCATTATTCTGTGAAATCATTTGAGGCTTAGTTACCCATAGAACTCATGCGCTATAAATTTCGTGCCCAAATTCAGCATGTGCATAGAGAATGATAAATTATACTATACAATGCGCCATGTGGCTTTCATCGAATCTTCCAAATCTATCCATCTTTTTATGTTATGTTGACTTTAGAACTGCCAACTAAAGATGGGTTCCACAAGATGAAAACCGGGAGCTATCCACTGGTTCTTGGACCTACCCAAGAATCGGATCACTTGTCAAATTTCCGGGTGGGTCTATGGAACCAGCCCGGAGAGGCAGAGAAGGGATAGGGAGGGGTGGAGGAGGAAGAGAATGGCGTTACAGGTCATTAGGTGGGGTGGAACAGAGAGGGAAGCAGGCGAGACGCGTGAAAACCATGGCAAGAAGAAAGTTGCGAAAGGTTCTTCTTCTGTTCCTGTTCATTATCTATTTCTCATTTCAGTCGCAGGAGTGCTGATTTCTTAAACTTTAACATGCCAATCGAGTGACTGGTACTCGCTTGATAGCGAAACCAAAGCATAGTTTTAGGTGATCTCAGGCGGTTCGCTCCTCTTTCGAGTGCTTTAGCTGTAAATTGCTCGTCTAAGCGCTTTTATTTTCTTTCGTGTCTCTTTTTTTAATCTAATCGATCAATAGAGAAAAGAGGAAGATGATGAGGTTCTCTGTAGACAATTCAGTTCTACATGTGTCTTATGTTTTTGCATTTGTTTTCCAATCTCTTGGTCGGCTAACCGCATCGTGGGGCTCCTCTTGTATTTAGCTTTACCCAGCAAGATGAAGCAGAAGACTCTAATAAATATATAATATGTATGTGTATGTGTGTGTACCATCTGGTTCGGATGGGTGATTCTACCCCCTTAAATCATGAATCAGACTAGTACTCACTGATTTCCATGGGAACTGCCTAGAACCCACTAGTTCGGTCCGATTTAGATAGCTCTCAGTACTTTTGTACACCCTCACTTAATATTAATGTTATCATGATTAACCTTCGACGAAATAAAAAAAAATCATGATTAAACGAATAGTGTCGACAAATGTGGATCGCTCGATGAATCGATGTAGGATAGATAGGGCCCTTTGTCTATCTTGGACATGAAGTAAATGAAAAGAATTATAACGGTGTGAAGACCACAGGCAGTCATGTACAACCATTTAAATTGCACAAAGATAAGTTTAAAGATAAAATTTGCAAAGAATGTTTGTAATTGATTTGTGAGTCTTTTATGAAGGTGCAATGTGGCTATTTATTGCCCGCAATGGAGGCTTAAAAATGGTTAGGAAATTTCAAAAGATAACTTCCTATCCTATTTTCAGAACAGTAACTTCTTAATCTTATTCGCAATTATAAGATGTTACATTATCCATAATGTCCTATTATCTAAGTAATATTTATCTAGAAGAAGTTACATATCCGAACATATCGCTGCCCGGCAAATCCATTTCAATGTGGATGACTTCATCCCTAGCAAAGCTTCTCATCGATAACTGATGTTTACTATCAATAACTTCATTGGAAAGTTGCCGATGCTTTTCGAATTGGCGACTATTCATTTCATTGATTACTTTTGTTTTGCACATACTCTGCTATCATTGACTAACTCTATGGGGAATTTCATCGTGTGCTTTGAATGTCTGGCTGCCAAAACAACTCATTCACAGTGATGAGTGCATGTTATGATAAATTTGAATTCAAACTTGTAATAACAAAATTTTCTTAAGGCAGTGTAGTGAGATTTACTGGTTTAAGAGGCTTGTTTCGGACCGATGTCTCTTGATTGACTTCATTGAGCGGCTCCATTTGACGAGTCATTTACTCTGTCGTAAAATGTAATTATGATAATAACAAAAATAGTCATTCGGATGAAATATTGATTCTTATGAATAGCCCACATTTGATTTGTTGGATTTCTTTGTTTCATATTGACGTGCCATTAGTATTTGTTATGAATATTTTCAAGGAGATTATGCATATTTCTCTGGATTCTTTTGATTTGCCACTACGAGGTACGACCAACGCGGACTTGAATAATTTTTAATAATACTTTAATATGATTTATTATTTATTATTTATTTTCTTTCTCTTTTTTCCTTCCTTTCTCCCTCTGTCTAGTCACCGAAACCTTGGCAACTGTTTAGAGGCATGGGCCGGCGAGATCAGCCTTGCCAGGGGCCGGGACTAGAGAAGACCTGTGGTTATTTCATTTTGTGGAGTGGAAGCTTTTGGCAAGTTTGCTCCGTGGTTTTTTCCTAACTTGGGTTTCCACGTTAAATCTCTTGTCTAGGTTTAGCATTGCCCGATTGATTATTATATTGTTGCAGTGTTTGTTGTACGCATTTAATTTACAGAAGGAGGGGAGAAGAAATTTGCTGTACACGACGAGATGTGGTCGCACCAGTCTTTCCGCAGCAGATAGCTTAGAGGAGAAACGAATGAAGCTGCACAAAAATTATTTGTGAACGACAATGCCATCAAGGGAAAGCAAGTGCGATAGACCGAACAATATAAAAGAGTTCGTGTCCGCTTTATTTCAGACTATTTCGTGCGACTGAAACGATCTTTCATTACACACCAAGGCACGGTTTATGCCCACGCGTACTCCCGGTCCCACGTTTTGCCATTGTTGCTGAAGTAAAACCCGTCGTCCCGCACGGACCAGTAGCACTGGACGGCGTTGCAGCGGTCCTCGTCCCGATTCGTCGTGAACGCGTTGAACTGCTTGAACCGCCACTCCCACCGGGCGGAGCAGAAGAAGAGGGTCTTCCTGAAGAGGTTGAGCCGGAAATGGATTAATTGCTCCCCGTCCGGGCGGAGGGTCCGGGCTCCGAGATCGTCGTCCTTGGATCTGCAGTGGAGCGCGACGTCGCCGGGCAAGTTGTTGACGACGTGGACATGGTACTTCTTGAGCAGAGCGGCCTGTGACGGTGGAAGAGAGGACATGAAGGGAAGCGACAGCAAAAGGACGAGCGTGTATTGGCTTAGGGATCTCATTTCCGTGAAGTGTTACGACAATTAGCGACGTTTGGTGTAGAACCTTTTGATGTAATTTATAATGAACATCCTCTGTCCATTACGAACGTTTAAGGAAGCCCCCAAGTCGTAGGATTAACTTTCTATCAACTAATTTTTTTTCATTGATAATTTTCAGCTACAAATGCATACAATTATCGAGTATTCCACTTTATAGGGAAACTATATTTTGGCATACAATTTTTATCAAAGACTCTGCTAAAATGTTTGAATACATGTAAAAAGCCAGCACATGATTATAATGTAGTAGAGGAAGTAAATGACATTCTAAATTTAGAACGGATGGCCTAACTTCGTCTCTTGTGCCGTAAAATATATTCTCGAGATTATTTTAAAAACGATCTCTAATTTTCACTCCAATAGTGGGGTCCTTTTGTGAAAATGAATGAACATGATGAAGAAGATGATGGAGCCGAGTGAAGTGATCAGGGAGTGATTTTGTTATTGAATTTCTTTTTTTTCACATCATTAAATTTATTTTTTCATGGTAAGAGATTTTGTGGGTGAGATGTGTTAGAAAAATAGTACCTGGTGTGCTGTCTGTTCTACCTTTGTGTGTGTGTATGTTGTACATTAATGATGTCCAATCAATTAAATAAATCCTCACTTTAAAACAGTTCTTTTCTAATTAATATAATAAATGTACGTAAATAAATCGTGTGAAGAGTAGCGCAAGGAATTTGAAAGGGTTGCTTCATTCTTGGTGTTCCAAATTCTACCTATTTAATGGAAAATCAATTCTAGTGTGTTACTAAGTCTAGAGAATATGAAGTGTCAAAAATAATTCTATATCGTTCTTGGCTTCTCTGTCATTAATCAATCAAGTCATTAGCTTCAACCAAAAAAAAAAAAATCAAGTCATTGACATTACATAAATTCCAACTATGCCCCCTCTATTATAGTTGGATTCTAGGGGTGTCAAAATCGAACCGCTAACCGAACTAAAAATTTCATGCATCTTAATTTGGTCAATTTTTCGTTCAAGTAATTGAAAAATAAGCATTTTGTTTTTTCCAGTTCGGTTATTTTTGTTGGATTCAATTCGGTTAACAAAATTGCACTAAAAATATCCCTAACTTTTTTTATTTTTCATTTCTTTTTTCCTTTTTTTGAGGCTGAGGGTCAGGAAGCCTTCACCCACCCCTGCCGATGCCGATGCCAATGCCCTCGTAGCTTCACCATTATGGCGACTAGTGCATGTGGTGCCGCCCTGACCAAAGAATGCGGCGTGGAGGCGATCTTCGTGGTTGGTGGAGTGACCATAGAATGCGGTTCTATACAAGAACAATTTCCTGTTTCTTTGAATTCTAGGACGACATTCTGCGAGGCTGCTCGGTATTACTAAGTCTACATATGGCCACTGCGAAAGTGGCAACCAAAGAGGCACAAGGAAATTTGGTACACATCTTATTAGAATGCATATGTAAATTGTGTTAGAAAAGTTTCACATCGAATAATTGATATGGTTTAAAGCAGTTAATATGAGCATACGACCGAAACTGGATTTTGGTCCTGATTTTATTGCACCAAGTGACGTCACACTTCAAAAAAATCTGACGATGAGCCTCAAACGCAACGGGCAAAGTTCTTACCACTGTTTTTGGTTGTGGGCCTTTTCGTCACGGGACTCATTTATGGATTCCATCACATCGACCGATACAATTTCTGGGTCTTATGATTCCTCTCTTAGTCGTATCATGTAGCTTTTTTTTTTTCACGTTTTTTAGCTCCGAACCGTGAGCTTCCTGACTCTTTACCCTACAGGACTCTGTGCGCATGATATGACCATCAAGAAGCTCTTTTTTCTATATCTAAACTCATTGACTCGGCTTCAACATCCGTTACAATGTACCCAAGGCCATCATGAAGCAGATGATCTTGCTACTTAAAAGTACGGTACACTAAGCTTACAATGGGAATAATGGTACTTAGGTGGAGCATCTTCGAATTGATTAATTGTAAAGAAGCTCGGTCACCTGTGATGTGAAAGTCTAGTTGTCCGATGTGATAATCAAGCTTTAACTTTGTGTATTGACTGTCATTTTAGGAATACATGCAATAATGCTGTGTATTGACTGTCATTATACGAATATATGCAATGATGTAGAAGAGAGAGGAACCAAAAAAAAAAAGATAATCAAGCTTTACCTTCGTGTATTGACTGTCATTATACGAATACATGCAATGATGCCGAAGAGAGAGGAACCAAAAAAATAAAAGAGGTATTTTAGAATACCTCATGGTCTCTCTTCTCCTCCCCCGCTCTCACCATGCCTTGAACCCATGACCCCGAGTTCAATTCTAATTCGAAACCAACCCCGAGGGCAATGGGAAGGCTGCTGCTAAAGGTGTCGTACAATATCTATAAAACTAATAATGATTTTACTGAAATGACCTCTGGTCAAAGTGGTTTAGCAAGAGGGGCTGAACCTGGTTTTAGGAGGGCCCTGATGGACTTAAATCATGGGCTCGTACGTATTGCCCTTAAAACTAAGTGGGTAAATTTCAACGGCCAATTCGATAAAATAAAATATAAAAAAAGTTCAACTGCCGACACTACACTCTTATCTTTAAGGGCGTTCCTCCATTTTGGGTCCCCTGGCCTAGGGCTTTCGATTTGGACAGTGTGCGATGACCGAACGTGACGCAGCGCGAACGTGATGGGAAATGAGAATACGCAGAGCGTAAGAAAAACAATCTCTAAATTCAATATCAAATATTCTGCCTTTTCTCTACTTAGAAAACGCCTTTTATATGAGGCGTAAAACCTAACCCTAATAGGTCTCCAACATAAAGCCCAAAATTACAAAACTGCCACTATTAACAAACAAAATAACAGAAAATAAAAAAATAAATAAAGAAAAAAATTCCTCTAATATTATGTGTATCATGCTCTTTTTGACTTCCGTCGAGATTTCTGCCTATCTAATCGATCGAAGAATATATCGCTAAGATTTTCCACATCATTCTTCTCCACTTGGGAAAAACTCATCATCGAGTTAGAAGTATGGTCTGGATACAAAGACTCCGTGGAATCATGGAACGGTGACAAATCAACGACATTAAAAGTGTTAGAAATACACATGCTGCGTGGAAGATCTATAACATAGGCATTATCATTGATCTTCTTACTAACAGTATAAGGCCCGTACTTCTTCGGCTGCAATTTGCTGTAAGTACCAACCGGGAACCGCTCCTTGCGAAGAAACGCCATGACTTGATCGCCCAATGCAAACACCTGCTTTCGCCTGTGCTTATCTGCTGCAGCCTTGTACATCTGATTGGTTTCTTCCAACTTCTGCTTGACTTCCTGATGCACCTCCACAATCTGCTTCGCCATGTGATCTGCTGCAACACTCTTGTCTGCTTGCTTGGGTAACTTAATCAAATCCAGAGTATGCTAAGGTGCCTTTGTATAAACAACTGAAAAAGGTGACTTGCCAATAGAACGATGAACCGCATTGTTGTAAGCAAACTTTGCCTGCGATAGAGCAATATCCCACTACTTCGGTTTGTCACCACAAATGCTCCGAATTAAATTACCCAGAGTTCTATTAACCACCTCTGTCTGCCCATCAGTTTGTGGATGAGCTGTGCTATTGAAATTCAAAGATGAGTCAAACAACTTCCATAAAGTCCGCCAAAAATGCCCCAAAAATTTGCTGTCCCTATCAGAAGTAATAGATTTGGGGACGCCATGCAAACGAACCACTTCTTTAAAGAATAATCTGGCCACACTTACTGCATCAGAAGTTTTCCTGCAAGGGATGAAGTGTGCCATCTTGGAAAATCTGTCAACCACGACAAAAACAGAATCCACGCCTCTTTGGGTTCGTGGTAATCCGAGCACAAAATCCATAGACAAATCTTCCCATATATTTTCTGGGACAGGCAAAGGCATATATAAACCTGTATTTTTAGACTGCCCCTTAGCAGTTTGGCAGATATAACACTTCTGTACATACCTGCTGATATCTCTACACAATTGGGGCCAATAAAACCGCTCCCTAACTGCAGCAATAGTTTTATCGCGTCCCAAATGTACAGTTAACCCACCGTCATGTAAATCACGAATTACCTTCTCTCGTAATGATGTTTGCGAAAGGCAAAGCTGATTGCCGCGCATCAGATAGCCATCCAAAATATAAAACTCCTGCACAGGTGGATCAACAACACACGTCTCCCAAACCTGGCCAAAATCATCATCACCTGCATAACAGCCTTTCAGCTGCTCGAACCCCAGAATGTCTTGGCTCAACGTAATCAATAATCCAGCTCTCCTGCTCAGTGCATCTGTTACGACATTATGAGCACCTGACTTGTGTTGTAATCTAAAGGAAATTTTTGTAAGAACTGACACCAACGTGCATGCATATCCTTACTAATCATCTTCCGGCTATTCAGATACTTTAAAGCTTCATGATCAGAATAAAGCACAAATTCCTTACCAACCAGATAGTATTCCCACACCTTTAAAGCTCTAACAACAGCATAAAACTTCTTATCATAAGTGCTACACTTCTGTCTCGCGTCACTAAGCTTCTCACTGAAATAGCAAATTGGCCTACGTTCCTGAGACAAAACAGCTCCTATGTCCACCCCACTAGCATCACAATCTACCTCAAACAGCTTATCGAAATCGGGTAAAGCAAGAACAGGTGTTGTACACAACTTCTCTTTTAGGATAGAAAAACTATGTTCGGCTTCCTCTCCCCACGAAAATTTACCTTTCTTCATACATTCCGTAATTGGGGCTGCGATAGTACTAAAATTTTTAATAAATCGCTTGTAAAAAGCAGCTAACCCATTGAAACTTCGAACCTCCGAAATAGTTCTAGGTGTAGCCCACTCCCTGATCGCTTTCACCTTCGCCTCATCCACCTCTATTCCCTTAGCTGTAATAATAAATCCCAAGAAAAGCAGCTTATTAGTCAGAAAACTGCACTTCTTTAGATTGATGTACAACTTATTAGCCTGTAAAGCTATCAACACTTCCCTCAAATGCAACAAGTGGTCCTCCTCGGTTTTACTATAAATCAGGATATCATCAAAATAAACGACAACGAATTTGCTAATAAAAGATTTTAGAACCTGATTCATTAGCCTCATGAAGGTACTCGGAGCATTAGAAAGTCCGAACGGCATCACTAACCACTCGTACAACCCTTCTTTTGTCTTGAAAGCTATCTTCAACTCATCTCCGGGTCGAATACGAATTTGATGATACCCATTCTTCAAATCCAGCTTCGAAAACCATTTAGCACCATGCAACCTATCCAGCATGTCATCCAATCTCGAAATTGGAAACTTGTAGCCCACAGTTATTTTATTGATGGCTCTACTGTCTACACACATCCTCCAACTCCCATCTTTCTTAGGAGTTAATAAGGCAGGAATAGCACACGGACTCATGCTATTCTGAATATGCCCCTTTCGCAGCAACTCCTCTACCTTCTCCTTCAGAATCTCACTCTCCTTAGGATTCATCATGTAGTGCGGTAGATTAGGCAGACTAGCACCAGGAATTAAGTCTATATGGTGCTAAATATCGCGCATGGGTGGTAATCTATTTGGAATCTCCTCAGGCATCAGCTCACTAAACTCCTTCAATAAAGGCATAACGGATTCGGGCTGCTCCTTCATTTGCAATTCAGCCTCTATTTCAAACGCCTGTTTAACTACTAATGCGTAAATCTGTCAAGTATCCTTAACTTCAACTTCAAATTTTCTTGTAAGGGTAAAGAAATTATCAGCAGCTGTCTTCTTTCCTTTACTTTTCAATGGCAGTAACGTATACCTCACTCCTCCCTTCTCTAGATTATACTGATTACTCCTCCCCAAATGCTGCGCGCATCTACGTCATATTGCCACGGCCTTCCGAACAACACGTGACAAACATCCATATCTACTACATCGCAATACAATTCATCATGATACTTACCAATGGAGAATGGGATCTTACACCATTTAGTCACCCGAATGCTGTCCACTCCAGATTTAATCCACCCCAACGTATATGGATTATGGTGTTTCTCCACAGGTACTCCCAACTTCTTTACGGTCTCCCTTCCAATGATATTTTCCATGCTACCGCTATCAATAACCACAGCAAAAATTTTACCCAGAATGGTGCACCTGGTTCGAAACAACTGATGGCGCTACGAATCATCCTCCTGTTTTGGCGCTATCATCATCCTGTGCACTACGCAATTTACCTCCTCATCTTCCTCCTCATCAAAGTCTTCCTCTTCGCCATCTGGTTCACAGTAGTATTCATCTTCCTCCTCTTCTCGCACGGTCGTGTTTACTGCCTTCCTCTGAGGACACTCATTGGACCGATGCCCTGGTTGATTACACCTGTAACACTTTAGTGCCGTCGGTTTTGCATAAGGATTCGGGTTCGCACCTTTCTACGCTTGCGTCCCCTTGTCCCTTGCCTCATTCATGGGATGCTTTCCTACCGTTTTATCTTCAAAACGTCGCTCCATGTTAGAGCGATTATAGGATCCACTCTTCCCTACCGAACTGCTCGCAGGATTATCTTTAAAATTATCATAGCCGCCTCTCCTACCCTTTTCTTGCAACATCAGTTCTGCTTTCATCCCCATATTTTTCGCTTCAGATAAATTTCGTAAAACCTGCACTCCAATTTTATTTCGAATAAATGGCTTCAACTCATCAAGATATCTGGCTACCTGCTGCCCCTCCGTCTTTGACAAGTTATTCCGTTATGCCAATCTCATAAATTCTACCGTATATTCATGTATAGTTCGATTATCCTGCTGGCATCGCTGATACTGCTGAAACATAATCTGTTCATAATCCGGTGGTAAAAACTCCTGCTTCAGCAATCTCCTCGTTCTAGGCCAAGTTCTAATTCTCTCTTTTCCGTCTCGATCCCTCTTATTTTGCAATCTCTCCCACCAAGCACACGCACCCCCCTTCAATCTATAGGCTACTAATCTTACCCGCTTCTTGCTAGGGGTCTCCATATAATCAAAGAACTTATCAACATCAGCAACCCAGTCTAGAAAATCTTCGATTCCCAGATTCCCATTAAAATAAGGTATATCGACCTTTAATTTAAAGCCGTTACCTTCACGAGCATCGTAACGTTGTCTTCCATCATGTTCCCTACGGAATCGCCCATAAGGACGTCGGCCTCCATAGTCAACACGTTCTTCATCAATAAATTCACCTTCCTCTTCTTCCTTCGAACTCTCTGAAAATAAAGGGTTATTTTGTCTGCGAACAGGAACAGGCCTATCAACAGGATCACCGCGAGCAACATCTGCCCTTGGCCTTCTACCATGCTGCCTATTCCGATTCACATCAACACCGAGAGTTTCAACTCGATCTACTATTTCATCAAATCGCTCTTCGAGATGACGAAGCCTGTGGTTAATTCGTTCTTCTAGGTGTTCCATTAAACGCTGCTCCAAACGTTGCAGCGCATCATCCCCAAGGATCAGGGCTCCAGTCTCCTGAGCATCGTCACGAAGACCACTGTTTCTTCCGCCGATCGCCATAGGCTCTGATACCAACTGACGCAGCGCGAACGTGATAGGAAACGAGAATACGCAGAGCGTAAGAAAAACAATCTCCAAATTCAATATAAAATATTCTGGATTTTCTCTACTTAGAAAACGCCTTTTATATGAGGCGTAAAACCTAACCCTAATAGGTCTCCAACATAAAGCCCAAAATTACAAAACTGCCACTATTAGCAAACAAAATAACAGAAAATAAAAAAATAAATAAAGAAAAAAATTCCTCTGATATTATGTGTATCATGCTCCTTTTGACTTCCGTCGAGATTTCTGCCTATCTAATCGATCGAAGAATATATCGCTAAGATTTTCCACATCAGAACGCGATGATAATGGATGGTGCGCTCGGCATGGCTCGGCTCAGTCGCGGTGGAGACAGGACCGCCACCGAGAAACGCCAAGGTGAGATGGTAGATTATCGAGATGGAGGACGCCGGGCCGAGATGGAGATCGCAGGTGATAGACACCGAGGAGGGGCAATGAGCCGCAACCGCAGGTGTTGGAGGCTGACGACATCGTGGTGTGAAAGTGGCAAGTGTTACAGCAACGACGGCAAATTTTCTCTATGTTGCTCCCTTCTCTCTTTTCGCGTTTCTTCTTTGGCTTTTCTCCAAGCGCAGAACTTGTAAGCCCAGCAGCAAGGAGGACAACGATCCTTTCTGGAGTTGTAGGTGCGACGTCAATTTTCATTTTTATTTTTTTGTTGAGCCGTGAAACGAAAGGGCCTCATTTTGGGACTACAGTGCCACGTTGGATGAAGCAAGGTCGTTTTGTCAGTCCTCATGGATGAGATATTTTTAGTATAATGCCAACCCATTTTAAAAATTAAATTAAAAAATCCACGTATTAAGTTCAACTAGAATATCTCGTCGGAGGCACTTAAGGCTCCGTTTGTTTTATAAAAGATAAGTGATTTAGAAAAGGCTTTTCTGAAAAGTGATTGTTTATATCGTTTAGAAAAATTAGTCAATGAAAAATATTTTGATCATCGATAACAATTTATACCTAACTATTTTCATAAATGATTAAAAAATCATTTATTCATTATTTTAAGAAATATAAGCAATTACTTTTTGAAAAATATTTTCTAACTCCCTCATTTTTCGTGAAACAAACAGAGTCTAAGTGATCATTTTTTTCTTCAATTTAGTATTTAAGTGATCCGGCGAAAATTTTTTGTACTAAAATAGACGCACTTTTGGTATCTTCCCGTTAGGGCTTTATGTCTCTCATTCTCGAATTGGGGCATTAGTTATCTTGCCTCCCGAATTTAAATTTTCCAGCATGACATAGAGGTGACGACCGTCCAATTGAAATGTAACAAACGTAAAGATTTAGAACAAACAAGAACCCCTGAATTGATGCTTCCTGATTGGCAAACACTAACCGTACAAGAAACAGACGAGCATGACAGTGACTAGGGTTTGATGACATTTACGATGCACCAAAAAAAACGATACACCCATTATTATTATTATTGAGTTAATCCAATCATAAATTATTTTTTAATCGAACCCTAGATATTTTACAGTTATACTAATTTAATTCATCTTACTAATATTTGCCAGAATTTAATTACTTGAATGTTGTCATTTTACATGACACTGCCGACATTGACATGCACAATTTTTATACATCATTTTTTTCTTGTTATTTTTAATTTCTTTATGGATGGCAAGGTTGGCCTCACCATGGCTGGGCTCATGAGTACCTTGCGGCCTCTGGCAAGGGCTCGAGCCTCACCAATGACTAGGAGAGGCATGACCTTGCAAGACTAGCGAGAAATTAACTGGGCAAGGCATTTGTTATTCAAGAAGATCCATGGACTAGCTAGAGGAAGAATGAAAGGAAAAAAAATAAAAATAAAAAAAGGGAAAAAGATAAATAAGTTGGAAAATTAAAAAAAAAAGTTTTAAAAAATATTAAAATATTATTAAAAATTATCAATGTCAATATCGATCATGCAACATTAACATTTCTAGCTAAAATTGACCGGACAAACTAAATTGGCACAATTACAAAAGAAATTTAGTACTCAATTAGCAAAAAAAAAATGTTTAGATCTACTACGTGGCTCTCTTATTCTTCTACTACTTATAATGCGTGGCACATGCGGAAACGATACCAAGATTATTAGGCCATGCAATTAAGAATAAGAAATAGACACACATGCTATAAGGGTATGGCTAACATATGGTCCCCTTCTACTCATTACTCACAAGTGCACCATACAAAACAACTCATTCCTCTTAACTATATATATTAAGTTGCTATAGATTACACATATTATGAGTTCCACATATTACTAGGAGGTTTCAATTCATTACAGCTTAACTACCAACATACTACTACCACACAACTACAGCCACCAAAAGACATTTGCTTGTACACTCCACCTTCATCATCTAGCTTGTCTACTCAACTCTACTATCATCTCCATCGTCGTCGCTCTGTAAAAGACATTTGCTTGTACACTATCATCTTCATCATCTAGCGTTCGTCATCGATCCCCCATTCACCATGATAAATGCACAGTACAAATCAGCCACGGCAAGCAATCACGAGATGCAAAGTAAGCAGCTTCCTAGGGAAAAAAAAAAAAAAGGGGCTATCGTCTTTGATTCTGCTTTCTATATGAGCATGGATGCACTGTGTTTCCAATTTCCATATACGTGGCCTTCACATTTGTCATCTTATCCTTTGAATAGCTGGTACCTACTCATCCTACCTGTTTCGTGCATTTTACCAAATGAAGCCAACCTTATTCCTCCTTAAGTTGATTGGTCCACCATGCCTCTGTATTCATTTTTCAAAGGGGAAAAAAAAAAAGGTTACGAATATGAACTTATCACTTAGACATTTTGTGGTATTCATGATCATTCCTGCCTTTCTGCAAGCTTGCTCCGGATTCTTTTACATAGGTGGGACGGTCCATCTCTGAAGTGCTAATGTTCATTGCAAATCGAAAGATGACGATCTCGGCTTCCATCAACTCCCTACCAATGACTTGTGGGAATTTGAATTCAAACCTAGCTTTTGGGGTCACACGCTCTTCTTCTGCAGCATGCAATGGCCTGGCCAATTTCACTACTTTGATGTATACGAGGAGCATCGAGATTTTAAGCGATGCGATTACAAGTGTCCGTGGAATATATATCCTAGTGGTCCGTGTTTGTTTAACGTAACATGTTATAATTGGAATCCCTAAAATTTCCTAGGGGAATATGAGCTTATGCCGGTTTGTAATCATCTAGTATTCGGCTATGGTTGAAATATAGAGCCGTCAATATGGGTCAAAGACCCATATTTGACCCATATTTTATATAAAATAGGTCTTATATGGGTCATTAACTTTTGAAGGGTTTACTAAAAATGAGACAAAAAGGTTGAAGTAAATTAAATGCGTCAAATTTGGACCATGCATGAAACCCATTTTTAATCCATATTGGACCCATTTTCGACCCATAACTCCCACAAATTACAAATGGGCCTAAGGTCTCAAAACCTAAACTTTCTTCTTCTTATTTTTTTTAATTTTCTGTTCTTACAAATGGACCCATGGCATCGTTTGCCAATCGTCACCGCCCGCCGTCGCCGTCGCGGTCACTATCGCCCGCCGTCGTGGTCCCCGCCCGCCGCCGCGATCCCTGCCCGTTATCGCAGTCGTCGCCTACTGCCATCGCAGTCGCCGCGACCACTGTCACGGTCGCCGTCCACTACCACGGCCATTGTCGCGGTCGCCGTTCATCACCGCAGTCGCCGTCCGCCATCGCGGTCGTCGTCCGCCGCTAAGGCCACCGTCGCGGTCGCCGTTTGCGTCCACTGTCGTTGGTCACTATTTGCCGCCGCCTGCCGTCTACTGCCATTGCTCACCGTCATCCGCCGTGGCCGGAGAAAAATGAAAGAAAAATAAAATAAAAATACTTTTTAAAAAAACTATTTTAATAATAAAATATTTTACTAGATTTTTTATTGCATGAAAGTATTTTAGTAATATCATTTTTTATTTTATTTAATAATTTTTCATAATTTAATTTTCTTTTTTATTTGATGTAAAAATTTTATCTGATAACATATACATGTGAAAAGCTTAAAATAGTTTAGATGAATTATATAATTTTTCTTAGAATATTAGTATGATTTGGTAATATAGGTTAAAATGGATCAGGTCGGGTATGTGTTAGTTATGGGTTGAGTTGAGTATGGGTCATTGAATATGGGTCAAGACGGGTTAAACGGGTCAATATGGGTCAGACCCAAACCCGACCCACCTATTTGACACTTCTATTGAGATAATGTTGTAAACTCCTCCTTTGGTTGAAGAAAGATGGCCAGCTATTACTTAATGGGTGTGTATGCAGAACTTAACACACTGATCGAATATATGTCTAGCATCAGAGGAGTTATCAAGTCAATTCATGTTATTCACTTGTCTCGTACTTATGAATCGCAAGAGTGCATGACTCCTCTGTGGATCGAAAGAACCTAATTAGCTAAAAAATAAAACCCGTCATACCGATTCATATACAATAAGATTCAATGTTCTTATAGTGGGATTTAAATCGCAGATCATATCATTCGTTTTAATTTCTTTCATCCCTGATTTCTTTTCTAGGGGCCAATCTTTTCTGCCCCGCTATTCTCTAAGCAATAGAGTAACATAAGACATGGCAAATTCAAAAAGTTGGCAATCATGGACAATAAAAGTGGCAACTCAATAGAAAAGTTGGTAATTTGGGGGGAGGGGGGGGGGGGGGGGGGGGGGGGGGGGGAGGGAATGGTAAGCAACTCATCCATATGCTCTAGGGAGAGAGTTCTTGGGGTTTCAAGGAGCTGGCGTCCGTAAGAAAGTGTGATGACATTGTATGCCCCAAGACTCATCTCATGTATTACCTGAGGAAGATGGCGGATTAATATGAGAGATTGATTCCTCAATCAAAACTTTCAGGACAGATTGATTGGTTCTGCTTTATCATGGTTTGTAATGACAATCTTCAAATTGATTTATATTGGCCAAAGAGTTTTCATAGCAATATAAATTCAATTTGAAGATTGTCCTTACAAGGGAGGAATTGATACGTACGGACCAAAAAAGGAATGAAACCTTTACAGTACTTGCGCAAATACGGAGGCAACTCAAGTCCATCCCCCATCGGATGAGATGGAAGCTATGCAACTCCTTTTGAAGATTCTCTCATGCAAGTTTTACTAGTAAGATATTTACATTTTGACTACCAAACATTTTCGCACTTTCTGGAAATTGGCGAGAGAATTGAGTGGGTCATAGGAAATGGTAGAGTGATCAAGCGGGGTCAAGCAATGAAAGATCCTCTCAGACAAATAAGAAGCCTGCTCAAGAATTGAAAGGCATATCATTATATCGAGATTTCGAACCACGAGTTCACGGCAAGACGAGACAGTTTCGGGGATGTCCGCCACTCTCGCAGCCGATCTCTCAACTGTTGCCCGTGCTCTTAGCAAAGGAACTGGTAACCAAGGAACAATCTCGTCCAGACAAATATATAGCTCCTCTTACCTGTTTTGTACATTTTACCGAATGTTTCTCCTTGAATTCATTGGTCGACCATGCCTCTGTATTGATATTTCAAAAGAAAACAAAGGTTGCAGATATGAACTCGTCAGCTAAACTTCTTTCGGCATTCATGATTATTCCTACCCGGCTCGAGGTATTTTGAAATACAAAGGGCCAAAGGCCCGCAATCCGGCCCATACATGGTCGTCCGAACAGCGGGCTTTGGGTCAATCCCCACGCATCCACGGGCCATCAGAACCATACAAAAGGGGATCCGAGCACATTGGACATATAAACCGCTTAATGCAGCAGAGGGAAACTATCAAGCACAATTGCTAGCATTAGCAAGACATGAATGAACACCAAACAACTCGGCCAAGCTGGCGGTTTTAAGCACAAAACCGTGCAGGACGACTAAGAGTTTCCGAGGCCTTGCCTGCACACCAGGTGGAAGAAAGTGCTCTGATCCGAGCTACGGTCTGCTCTGGACAAACGACAATCTCGGCTTTGGCCGTCTTTTCTTTTGATTCCGATTCAGTGAGTCCGAGCGCATCATAACTGGAGGAATTGTAGTTCAGCTTGCAAGTGTTCCAACTCATTCGTTGCATTTGAAAATTTTGCTTTGCCCCATTCCGTGAGGTCTCTCGTGGGGAAAAAAGAATAAGCCCGGTGCCTGATTTTGCCCAAATATTTTATACTATTGTTTAAACAATTTGAAGGTTCAAGATCATCACAGAAACAAGCTTAATCTCAAAGGCAAGCAGAACAGCAAAAATGAAGTTGGGTATAAAAAGGGGAGAGGGGGGGGGGGGGTTGGTAAGAAGCGAGAATAAAATCACATTATTTTGATTAATATAAGTAGTCTTATTCCTGACGATACGGCCTTGACTCCCAACTCCCACCAACTCACGATCGTGCCTTCAGCCTTTCATTGCCTCCCTCTCTCGATCTTAGTCGTCCCCATTTACTTGGCGCGACATGTTCCATGGACTCACTCGAGAACCGGACTAAACTAGCGGTTCGGTTCTTAGGTAGATCCATTGAACCAATGGGTGGTCCTTTATTTTAATTTTTTGAAAGCGGATCTTAGTGGATGGCTCTTAGTTGTAGGTTGGGAACCACCCACACAAAGAAAATAATCTAGTGTAAATATATCATACAGATACGAGTTTGGATTTATTTTTTTTGTATCAACAAAAAAATATTTTGAGTAAATGTGTTACAGTGGACATGAGTTCTTTTTTGTCAGCAAGAGAAAATAAATTATCAGTGCTATATTATTCCATTCAATGTTGTAGCCCATAAATTACGCAAAGTTATATACAACCATACATCTTCGATCTCTGACACCCTATCTTCTTCGCTTCTGCTTTCGACATTAGATTGGATGTACTGTGTTTCCACATACGTGACCCTTCATATTTGTCACCTTTATCGTTTCAACATTTGGTATCTAACTCATACCTGTTCTGTGCAATTTTACCAAATAAAGCCGACCTTATTCCTCCTTAAATTGATTGGTCCACCATGCCTATATACTCCTATTTCAAAGGAAATACGAAGGTTTCGAAGATAAGCTCGTCGCTTAGGCTTTTCGTGGTGCTCATGATCGTTCCCGCCCTTCTACAAGCCGTCTCCGGATACTTTTACATAGGTGGGAAGGGCCGTGTCCAAATCTACAATCGTTTGCCCGGAAATGCAATGCTAACTCTTCATTGCAAATCCAAAGACGATGCCCTCAGCTTTCATCAAATACCTACCAATGGCATGTGGGAATTCACATTCAAGCCTAGCTTTTCGGGTCACACTCTCTTCTTTTGCAGCATGCATGGCCTGGTCAATTTCACTACTTTGATGTGCACGATGAGCATAGAGATTTTACGCGAAGTGATAGGAAGTGTCCGTGGAATATACCGCCGATTGGTCCATGTTTTTATAACGTAAAATGTTATCATTGGAGTAGAGACTGCTCGACCTCCATTCATTGTCAAGCACAAGCGTCGAAGACCGAGGCACGAGCTCCACCGTCACCCGGTGTCGTTGTACCGGCTGGTTATCATCCACTTTGTCTCCCGCTCTGTCTATCTATCTTGACCAGTGGAGCCCATCGGATCGATGTTTGACACTCTGAACCTCGGATCTTTTCCCCGGGTTTGACGCTGAGCTCTGTACCCTTTTGTCAAGAGAACACGAAGAAACTACGACATCTTCTTTGGTTCCCATCTGACCATGTCGGAGGGAGGGGATTTATGGACGTTGGGTTTCAATTCTCTGGTTTGAGATGAAGGCTGTCCGGTGCTTGCGACATCAGATCCGAGCTTGCCAGTCTCAGGGGACCCTAGATGTGGGGTCGACCGGTTCCTTTGCATAGGCCGGTGGCCTTATCGGTAACCGCCTTGCCTTTTGCCATTGGACCGAACGGCTTTAATGCGAAGGTCAGTCTCGTCGTGGAGCTCGGGGAGCAGAGAACAGTTGTTTGTGGAGACTTTAGAGTTCAGGATTTGTTTTTGTTTGTTTGCCCTTTCCAACCGGTGTCAATTCTTCCAATTTTCAAAGAATCTAAATCCCCTTTCGATCCTCTTTTGAGTTCTTCTTATTTCTCACCTTTGATACGGTAATATTGGGCAAGGATTACGGTCCGGAGATGGAGATGGCAATGAACCTTGCGAAATGGTGAATAAGACGTGTCAGAAGGGATAGTGAGATCTAGATACTATGGGAAATTGCACCGAGCAAGTGAGATTTTCAAAAAATTCATTCCTATCACGAATTGCACCAAACACGTGATTGGATTTTCTACAATCTGGAGGATATTTTAAGGATTTGTAAGCCTATCATGTCCCAATCCAAATCCGGATGACCAAATATAATCTAATTAATAATATTATCCTTCATGGTTCCCACTCTCAACATAAGGTTATTTCTTACCTTTTTTAAAATTTTACTAAATGGAAAACTTATCAACGTCCCTTCCAAACAATTTTTTTTTCACCCCAACCACTTATTCCACGCACATTGCATTGGGATTTGGATCCCAATTGGGATTTGGATGTTTTCTTCATGTTTGCCTTCTTCTGAACTTATCTCCATCATTACGGTCTAAGTACACACTAATCATATACTAGAGTAAATTCAATATAAAAGCGGGTGTTAGGAGTGAATAAGGGGATGCAGATAGTGAGGGCCAATTGGAATCCTAAAATATTTGTTTGTAATGCTCTGGTATTTGGCTATGGTTGAGATAATATAGTAAGCATTAGTTAATACTTAATGGGCATACAGTAAGCATTAGTTAATACTTAGTGGGCATAAATGAAGAATTGATCACAATGATTGAATAGTTGTCTAGCATTAGAGGAGTTATCAAGTCAATTCATGCTATTCACTCATCTCCTACTAATGAATCACAAGAGTGTATGAATCCTATGTGGATCGTACAAACTAATTATCGTGTTAATTTCTTATCGCATATGGATCCTACAAACTACCTATTCATAAGTGATAAGACACCAAAAAAAAAAGTGTTCTTATATTGAGAACAATCGTGTTAATTTCTTTCAATCTTGATTTTTTTTTTCTAGGGGCCAATCTTTTCTGCCCTGGTGCTCTGTAACCAATATGGTAACATAAGAGATGGCAAATTCAAAAAAGTCCGTAATCAAGCAAAAGAAAAATGGCAACTCAGTAGAAAAGTTGATAATTTGGAAAAAAAAAATTTAAGGAAGCAACTCGTCTAAGTGTTCACAACCTAAGCTAGTGGCTAACTTATTTAGAGTGGGTACCTTATTTAGAGAAATGCTTAAATATTACCTCCGATAAAGAATATTGCTATCATATGGAAGTTGGTGAATCGCGTGTTGGTAAGAAACTTATATAAAATCTGTAAACGGTAAAAGAAGTTTCTTTTGTTAAAGGGAAAAAAAAGTTGGTAATTCTTAACAAAAGCAAATGAACATCGGTAATTCGTTCAAAAAGAATTGGTTGCAGAAAATTTGTTGGTAACTTAATCCAATAGAAAGTCAGCAATTAATCACTCTTACTGTGTTTGATAGATTCTATAAATTATCAGTACATTTAACTGCTCGTAATTAAGCAAATAAATGTTGATAACTCAATGGAAAAGTTGGCAAAACTAGAAAAGAACAAATAAACATTGATAAACAACTAAGATGAGAGTTAGTCAATAACAACTAGTTGGTAGCCTAATGGGAGACGAAAATCAGTATAACCACACAAGTAAACATTGATAAGTTTACACAAGAGGTGGCAAATTAAAGGCATTAGTAAGAAGAATAAATAGAAGTTGATAAACAAAAAATAAATGCTAAATAAAATAACCAAATAAACTTTGATAAGTATCTCAAATGGGTATTATGTGTATCCTAAATTGAAATGGTACTAATTGGAAAAAAAGTTGGTAATTTATTCCGATTAAGATTGACGATTCATAAAATTTTATTATGTAAGTTTTTTTTCAAGAAAGACAAATAAAAATTGCTAAAAATAAGAAAATTGAATGATTTGTCAACTGTCAAAATAAAGGGGTATTTTCATAAAATGTCAGTATGCTACCAACAAGTTATCAGGAAACCGGCTGGGGCTTTTACCACCAGTTTTTATTTGCACTTACCAGGAATTTCAAAAATCTATCAAGGTGGAATAAATTTCGGAAATGGAACACTAGAATCGTCCAAGAAGCTCCAAAAAATTCCAATAAAAAGTAGGATATAAGGAAGATAAGATCTATGAACATTCTGTTTTCTACCCTTTCAATGGTGTTATTTTCTTTTTAAGTTCTCCATAAAAAGCTATCCAAAACATTTGTCAATTGCAAAACAAGTAAAGGCTTCGTTCGTTAACAAAAAAATGAATAATTTAAAAATATTTTTATAAAGTAGGAGTGACTGGTTTCTGGTCTAGTCCGATCCCACCCAAAAATCGGAAACTTGACTGGAAGGATCAGTTCCCAATTGTTGGAACCGAAAATCGGACCGGATGTTCTTGGGATTGGATTGGACCTAACTGACGACTTTGGTCCCTTTCTCGGCTAGTTCAATGAAACCGACGAATTATTACTATGGGAAACAACAAGGATTTTTATTTTAATATATTAATCAAAATTGGGTTGCATTTAAGAAATAAAATAAATGAATAATAATAATTGGTCTAGCCCGACCTATTTGATTGCCCTTGAAATTGGGAACTAGATCAAAAATCATCGGTTCCAATTTTATAGAATTGGAAACCGGACTAGCACCTTCAGGAACCGAACCAAATAGGCCAATTGAATCAAATCCGGACTATTCCTAGTTCAATTAGTTCATCTTGCTCATCCTTACATGCAAGTTTTGTGCCGTGGGAAATAAGTAATTACAAAAGTAAAACAAACTCAATGAGTGCTTTGCTTTGCCTGACATTGGAATGTTTACTTTGTGCATGAGAAGAACTGACCCTCTCCCTGTTTCAACTATTAAATTTGAGTTTGTATGTTGGGGCAGTTCCAAGCTCAAATCAAAAGGGTGTGGGTGCTCATGTGGGTTGTCCTCTCACGTTTGTGGCTTTAATTTCTCGTCCTTCCATGAAGATTTTCAACAACGAAACCATCTTTGGTTAAAGGTTTAAAATACAAAGGGAATAATTGTGATTGGACAGTTTTAAGGTTTACCCATTGTTGTTTGCTGATCTCCAGCTCTCTTTTCTTCTTTTTTCAAAAAAAAAAAGGTGATAAGCTAGGAATAAAGTTCTTTCCTTGTTTTTAGATTGAAGTGATCCTGAAAAAAATAGTTGTGAATAAATATAAGGCTTGTGGGTTATTATTTACATAGAGAAATCCATACAAAATCGTCTATGCTTAGATCATGTCCTTTGGACACTCGACCCACAAGAACATGAATGAACTGAATCACGTTGATTGGAGAAAGTGTTGATGGGCAAGAGGGAGTGAAGCTAAATAAAGGGAAACAAAAAGAAACTTCCGTAAATTCAAATTTACATTAACGGAATTCATCACTACTGATAATCATGTGAGTCACACAACTGTATATGATTGATGAACAAGACGCCTCTCGAAACGGTCACCTTTTTTTTTCCCAAAATTGGGTTGGATAATTAGACTCAAGTGTTGAAATGCACATGCAAAATGTGCTAAAAAAAAGTCTAATGGAGAATTATTGTGGAGTGGGACACTTAAGATATATTAGTTGACTCAAAATTCATTGACTTGAACTTTCGAGTGAAGATCTACTAGACATTTTGACGAAAACCCGAATTTGGGCCCTCTCTTGATGAGTTCTTGAGGTAAAGTTATTAGACACTTGATGTGCATTCTCAACAAATAATATCGGAGCTCAAATTGATTGATCACCCATTCTGAACGTACACTGAGCTCACACGTGAATAGGAGTTGTTCATATACAAGTGTGAATTGTACTAAAAAAATCTCACATCTTGGTGTGGCATGAAGTAATTATTACCCTAATTGATCTAGAACCCAATAGCTTAAGATTTTTAACTTCAAGTGAATATATTGACAGGCTTGGATTGGGATATCTATTGACGATCTCTCCTGTGAAACTATTGAACTTCTATTATGCCCCGCACTCCCAAACATTAAGTACACTTATGATGGAAGAAAAGGTTGATTTTTTCAGTTCAAACTTTATTTTGACATCATTGGAACTTAAACTCCTGCCTTATTCTCCAATGGCCATTTTGCAGATTGTCTCATAACATAACCTGTTCTTATTAGTTGAAGAAAAAAGAAAGGTCATTACATTCAGGACTCTCAAATGCATAATACAATCTGTTCTTACAACAAGAGCGACTTAACAGACGTTCGGACAGATGACTAAAAGAAAAAAGCCTCATCATCCTTTTTTACAAGAGACAACAAAAATCCCTCTTATTGTCTGAACTGGGAATTCTTTTCTTCTTCTCTGGAGAGGGCTGCTTTCTATGTAGGCTCTTTGTCCTCCATCAGATCCAAGACATTTCGGTATACACTGCACAAAACTCACACACTTCCCATCTACCAAGCCACAGATCCAAAGCGTGATGGAAAAGTTAAGACCGAATTAGAACCCTCTTCTTCGAGCATTTGGGCCGTTCTAATGTTAGTTTCAGAAGTGCGAAATGCATCTTCTGTGGCGAGCCACGACGGAATGCTTCTTCTGCTTCATTTCCTCTTTCCATGACCTCCCAATGTCATGTGCCACACTGATTGCATCCAGAGACGCCCCGGACAGCCCTTTCCTCGTGAAACCGACAGCGTAGAGCCCGGCCCCGCCTTTCCAACCGTTTGGGAACGGGTTCTTCAGGATCCCATCCTCGGAAAAGAATTCACTCTCCTGTAGACATCACAATTGCAGAAATGTTGCTTAATCTGGGGAAAAGAAATTGGGTCACAACCAGAAAGGAGGATTGCTGGGAGGAAAAGGAGCATTCTTTTCGTTTTCTTGCTCTTAAATTCACAAACCATCAAAGACAGAGTAAGTGACAGCTCCTAGAGGAAAACAAGGACAGAGAAAAAAAGAACGTGACAAGAATGGTTGCTTTTAGAATCAAGAGTGTCATACAAGGAGGAGCATAATGGAAAGCATAATGGACCGACCGAATCTGGAACTACTCGGACTAGACCAAATCAGCCAGTTGGGTCCGATTCTTGGGGTCTTTGGTCTGGTTCCTGCTTCCGAAGGAAACTGAACCCCCAACTAATACTTTAAAAAAAATCCTTAATGTAAACCTAAACCTAATATACCAAGGATACTCAATATGACTTCTAGGTTTAGGGACAATGTGGTGTGATTAACGAGAAGTGGTATGGTGAATATGGTGTTAATGAGAAAAATTTAGCAACAAATCACACACACACACACACAAAAAAAATGCAACTAGTCACTACCCAGAAACCGGTCCTCCCGATCCCAATCCCAATTTCAAGGTGGGACCGGATCAAGCCGGGAACCGACCATCCCTATCCTTGTCAGTGTGCAGTGAAATATTTCACTCCTAAAGTAGACTAAAGTCAGAAGAAGCATTTTGAGCTTAGTGATTTCCAGGGCAGACCCCATCTATTTAAAATATTTGTTCTTCGTTTTCGTTTTTGCTTTAACAACCCAAAAGGCAATCACTATAGCGAGTGGGAGAGAAACAACTTGAAAAAACCCCTGGTTTTCAGTCAACAGTACGCAAATTCCGGGGGCAGAACGCGTAAAAGAAACACCTTTATCCAGCGATTTTCATTCCACAAGTTGCTCTTATAGGACAAGAGCAAACTACTAACTGAACTCCCAAGCTGACCACAGTATCACAGTTTCCACTGAAATGTGACATAGCGATGAACAGAGTATAATAATAAACGACATCAAACGCTCAAAGCCTTACCTTGAGCCAAGAAGGAACATTGCTGCGGTACCCAGTGGCAAGGACGACGGAATCGATGTCAAGAACTTCCCCGTCGACGAGCTCGACCCGACCGCTCGAGAACTTCTTGATCCCTGGAACCACCTTGATCTTGCCGGATCTGATCTTGCTCAGGGCACCAATGTCAAGAACAGGGGTCTTCCCTGCGGCATTCTTGAGCTGCAGTGGCCCCATTTTTGGCCTTTTAAGACCATATTTCTCGACATTCCCGAGGATCAACCAAGCTAGGAATATGAGGATCCTGTCGATGAGCCAAAGTTGTAACCACTTCATCATGAAGACCGCCAGTTCAAAGGTTGATTTCCCTAGAACTTCCCTTGGCAACACATGAACCTGTTTGACAAAAAACAGAGCGTAAGCGTTTTGTCAATTCAATTTTCTCTTTGCTACACATAGATGTTGCTAAATGTTGCCGAATATGGTTTCAGCCTTACCGAGCCGCGAACCACCATGGACGGGCTTGCATTGTGATTGCAGAGATCAAGAGAAACCTCCATTCCCGAATTCCCGCACCCGACAACCAGCACGCGCTTTCCACGGAAATTCTCCCCAGATTTGTAGTCACAGGCATGCGTCACGTCGCCAACGAAAGATTCCAGGCCCTCGAACTCTGGGACAACCTTTTCTGCATTCTCGCCAGAGGCCACCACGAGCCACCGGCAGACGTACTCAACCTCGACCTGGCCAGGTCCAGGCCCTCCTGCCAGGACTGTCCTGACCCGCCAGAGCCCAAAGGTCTCATCATACTTGGCGGACTGTACTGTTTCATTGAAGTTAGGACTGATGTCAAAGTGCTTGGCATAGGACTCAAGGTAGGCGATGAACTGGTGCTTGGTGGGGTACTCAGGGAAGTCCTCAGGGAACGGCAAGTTGGGGAGTTGGCAAAACTGCTTTGGAAGGTGAAGCTTCAACCTATCATAAGTCCTGTTCTGCCACAGAGAGGCAATGCAATCGGCCCTCTCGAGGATGATGAAGGGCACCCCCTGTCGCTTGAGCCCGGCCCCAACCGCGAGGCCTGACGGACCCGCGCCAACAATGACCGGCCCGTTAACCCAGATGCACCGGCGGGAGAAGAAGGTCCCGCAGTGAAGGCTTTGGAGCATGTCTGGTGAGCCGAGACAAGTACTGTTGTTGTGCATTAAGGACAGTCTATGTGCTTCTAGTGCTTAAAAGGGTGAAGGGAGAATGTTGTGTTTTGAAACCTTTGAGAGAGAGAGAGAGAGGGCGCGCTCAAATGTTGCAGAAAGAGGAATGGGAGAAGAGATGAGAGAGAGAGAATGTTGCTGTTGTTCGGCTAAATTAGTTATGGTGTGGAGAGAGGAAGAAGAGTATGGTGGGTATATATAGGGAAGAAACGTTGGGCCAGAAAAAGCATGTGATTAGGATTGGGAAGTGGGCTTCTCCCTCTTGAAACTCATTCCCAAATGATAAGCTCAACACCTCTCTCTTTCTCTAACTATTAAAATATACCAGTAGCCCATTTGAACTCTACTTGCTGTCATGGCCACAAAAAGTAAAAGACACTACTTGGTTTACACTAGAAAACAATCAGCTTTCAAGGTGGGGATCGTCAAGTTTAATTCCTTGAGTTCAAGAGACCTCCCCATTCAGTGCCCATGTCAAAAGGGACTTAGGGTTTTCTCGATTTATCATTTTTTTTGCTACAGTTCAGATAGTGAAACTTTTTAATTCGGTTTAATCTCCAATGTATATAAATGTATGTCGAAGTTCCCCTCCATTTGTATTGGATAAGATTTTCATACATAGAATTCTGGGCATGACCCCTAAGATTATACCGAGTACAAGATTATGTGATTCAAACCATATTTTGCTGAGTCAAAACGTATGCTTGATTTATTCAGTCATTCTTGGATTCTGTTTCAACTAGATTGCAAGGAAAATAACTTCTTTCTAGTCTCCTTAGTCCGGCGAACTTATTACCATTTAATCTCCTATTATTTCAGTGGTCCAAACATGGTTCTGCAATCACTACATATTATGAATGCAATTCAGGAAAAGAAAAAATAAAAAAAAAGAGTATACATGCACCCGATATCCAAGAAAATGGAGTCAGAAGAGAGACACACACTTGTTTCTTTTTCTTCCTTTGTCCAACCATCTGTACCGCAGCTATCCCCTTGTAGGTCATTGTCTTTAAGTCATGAATTTTCGTTTTCTATGTTTGTCATTTGAATACCGACATGCTTGCCAATGATTTGGCTAATACATACAATGATAGATTCGAGGTTCTAGGGCGAAATAATGAAATCAGAACATTATTGTCTTTACTCCATTAAATAATTGTTTATCGGGGTACAGATTGAACATTTTAGTTTCTACGATAAGCAAACCTCGAGCTCCTGATTTACCGTCCTACATAGACAAAACGTGAAGACAATCACGTAAAACAGATGGATGAACTGTTGAGTTACGTTTCTCTTCATCTCTTGTGGGAGGAAAGTTGATTACGATTATGGCTTGCCAAAAGAAAGTCTAAGTCCGATCCCGTCAATATCTTCAGTTGAACCTACATTTATTCAGAAGCTTAATCTAATGAGTTATAAGTCAACTAGATTATATTAACTACTCCACATCGTACCAATTATGTGATGTAAGACTTTTTTAACATAATTTACATGTGAATCTTAACACTCTGCCTCTCACATGTGAGCTCAGTATTAAGTTAGCTCCACATTAATCAAGGTATCCTTTTGCACCAATATTTCCCAATTTGAATCTCCAACGCTCACATTCATCATCGGTCTCTCAACTTGAATTTTCAAAGTCCATCTAAACCCCTAGTCTCTTTCTCCAAATTGAGCCGTGAAGGTTGCCCAAAAAACGTATTAATCAAATCTCTTCCTTAAGATGTTCACCAAACATCATTGACATTGGGAATGAGATAACGAATCAATCATCAGCTCGATTCTCTTTATTGGGAGCACATAGCAGAAGCTTAATATCTTCCTCCGAAAAATATTGTCAAGAGGGAGCTTAAGTCTAAGTCCTTCAACATATCTAGTCGAATCCACATTCACTACAAAGTTTAAACAAATGAATTATGGGTTAACTAGCCTATGTGGATTATTTCACACTATATCAATTATCCCATGGGACTTTTTATGACACGTTTCACATATGCATATCAACAAAGTTAACTGAATATAATTAAATTAGGTGACGTCAATGTATGTAACTCATCAACCAAAGTATGATAGAAGGAAGTGACTTTCAGTTAGAGATGGAAGAAAAAACTTGACCTTAACTTATACCCCCATCACGGAGGAATATCATTACAGAAAACTTAGTTAACGATCAGAATAAAATCAAAAAAGGACTGTCCGTATTCGGGTCTTCAAGTAGAACTTCGATGAAAAGTCGAGACATGGGACCATCATCCAGAAGACTCCAGTCAACGCTTTTAATCTTTGCACTTAATGCATTTCTTTGAGAACCTGTGAATTCTACGCGTCGAGGTTACAGGCCTAGTAGGCATTTTGCTTGTACATATGGAATCATTAATCTTGATAGGGATTGATCATTTGGCAAAGAAAATGCTTTTCTCGAGGGGCACAACTTGTGAGGCTGATCAACTTGCACTGCATGTAAATTATGTCCTGCTTCCTATGAATCTGCTGAGTAGATTTGCCAAATCCACATTGAATCGTGGGTGACCTTAAATAAGTCGAAAAGGTGGTGCATGGTCCCAGAATGTCAAATCAAAGGTGAAGTTGGCAAAGTGGGCTTTATTAGGAAGCAGGATGGATAAATGTCGAATGAACAGTCATAACGAGTTTCTTGGGGACACTCAGTTAAGGAAAACTAGTATGTAGTAGCTCTTGGGAAAAAGGAGAGTATAAGTATCAAAATTTATGTACGGAGATTACTTTAATGTCAAAAGTTTCCACCAAATCATTACTTAAATACCAAATCAGAGAAAAAATAATCAGTACCTCCGACAAATTATTCTAGCCAAAATTGTCACATTGCATTTTTTTATTAAATTTTTAATGTGAACTGACATTTAAAAAAAAGTCCATGTGAACTTCTACACTTTAAAATAAATCAAAATACATCAAATTGAGATTGAAAAATTAGTTAAAAATTAAATTCGTTTGAAATATTTATTTGAAATAAAATAAAAATAAGCTTAAAATTTAACAAAAAAAATTAAATTAAAATAAATAAATAAGGTTCATGATAGAGAACCAGGCGGCGAGAGTGGGGCATAGCTAGCGGGCTCACCGAGCCCTAGCAGGGTCTAGCCAACCTCACAAGTAAGGCTTGCTACTAGTGGCGGGATCGGCCCTTGGGCAAGGCCAGGCGACCCCGGCAGTGCATTGCCGGTGACAATAGGGAAATGGCGACGAGGGCAATGTAAATTGTGGCCACCTGTTTTGTGCTTATTTTTTTTTAAGTTTTTAACTTTTTTGTTAATTTTTTTAACGTAATTTTTCAATTTATCTTAAGTAATTTTTTATTTTTTGATATTTTTCTAATTTTTAGATTTTCATTTTTGTAAATTAATTAAATTTTTATTTTGTTTTTAATAATTTTTTTTCATTTTTTACTTTTTTTGTTGCTAATTGAATCTCACCGAAGTTATGTTAGCTTTAAATATTAGTAAAATAATATCACATCAAATATTCAACAATGCATATTAAAGTTAGCACTCAAATAATCGTTTTCAAGAAAAATGGCCCTTAAGTTATTCGAATAAAACTTTTGATATCAAAGTGATCCCATACTGTTGATACTCGTTGATATCGAAACATTGTAGTTTGATTCAGTATCTTAGAAATGACACGCAGAAAAAGGAATTATTGGAAGATCCCGAATGATGGTAAGGAGAAAAGATAGTATGTGCGCCATTCGGGATATGTGCGCCATTCGGGATATGCGCGTCATTCGGGATATGCGCGTCCTTCGGGATATGAGCGCCATTTGGGATATCTGCGTCATTCGGGAAGTGTGTGCTATTCGAGAAGTTTAAAAGAAAGTGTGCCGAATGAAAGACATAGCGTGTTTGGATTCGGCATGTCATAGATATGCAACATGAAAATTATTACATCCCGAAATTCGGATATATCGGATAAGACCTATGGGAGCAAACAGGTTTTCGAAAACTTAGAAATATCATTAAAAAAGAAACGGTTGATGGTGCAGTTACAAATTATTAGAGACATGGGCTCCAATTTATATGGGTCAGTTGTGAAGATCATGGATTAGAGGAGAATTACAGCGTCAAAATTCAAAGATTTGAAATATAAAAAAAAACTGCTTGAGCGATTACAAACGCAAAAAGGATAAGTACTCGAAAGGAAGGAAAGAGAATGACCTCTCCACAATCATCCAAGAAAGACATTCTATTTCTTTGAAAGCTTTAGCCTACTTCGTTGTTCGTAGTGTAGCATGTTAATATTCTAGTACTTTCCTTTCATTATACTTTCAATTTCAAGCAATCTATTTCCATTACCAGCCAATTAGAAGTAGCATAGACGGTAAATCCTTGCCATTTCCATCGCTTTCGTTAATCGCACACAGATGTTTCCCTGTTCTCCCTGACTTTCCATCAAAACAGAGCCACAGAACCTTTCTTAATAAAAACCGAATTGCGAAGTTCGGTGAAAGATATTCCCGATTCAAATCGCATGAACATCTTTTTAGCACGCCCAGTGGGACCTCTGTGGTAAGTTTTGGAAAAGATGGTGAGAACAAGAAATCAAGTGGATGGTCAGAACGACAACGCCAACGATGGTAACCAGTCTGAGCATTCGATAGCTAATGTAGTGGTCGGAGCTACTGTCGACATACCACGGCAGTTAACAGATGATCAAGCTCGTGCGTTAGCACCAGATGCTACGCTGGTGGCAACGATGAAGAGAATGTTCGAAGAATAGCATAATGAATTGACCAACCATATGATCCGACACGTCACTGACGTCATCAAGCCAATGGTAGTCAATGCGATAAATGAAGTAATATCGTAATTGGGTTCATCGTCTCAAGGACCTCCTTTTCAAGTAAATGCTTCTATGGCCATGCCTTATCCTCCAATGTATGGTCCACCTGTCACTGGTCAAGGTAGCGGAGGAGTCACTCTTCAACCTTCCCTAGTAAGGATCATACCAAGGCCAGAGAATCTAACTCAAGTGAACTTGGTAAATGGAGTCAGTGGGTATACTTTCCCGTAAAGCGGTTTAGCTGAAGGTAACGCAGCCAACCCAAATGTCTAGAATATACATCCGGTGCTGAATATACCTAATCCCGAACCAATGAGGCCTCTTGGAGTTCCAGTATATCCACATAACATCGGGAATCAACCCTATAGACCAGAACCACCGGTTAACTTTAACGCGAAGGATCAAGAAGTCGATAGACCCATACCAATTGATCCTATGAGGCAAGAGGCATGGATTGGCCAGCAGAATGTGAGACCATGGAATCCCGATCGGGTAGCTGAGATAGTGCTCCAGCAGTTGGGAGTGGACAGGGGTGTTTCAAGGCTGGTGTATAGGAAGCCACACCTAGATTGGGTGGATAATATCCCATATCCAAGAGGATTTAAAACACCTGATTTTGCTGTCTTCACTGGGGAAGAAGACCAATCAACTGTGGAGCACGTAGGACGATTTCTAGCGCAATGGGGAGAAGCAGGGACAAACGAGTATTTGAGACTCAAGTTATTTCCCCTGTCATTGTCCAAGACAGCATTTACCTGGTATACCAACCTACCAGCGAATTCGATTCAGATATGGGCTGAGATGGAGAGGCAATTTCATTCTCAGTTTTATCGGTCCGTGCCCGAAGTACCGGTAGCCGATCTTGCGAGAATGCATCAGTATAGCGGAGAAACCGCAGACCAGTTTTTCGCTTGGTTCAAGAAATGAAGAAACCGATGCCTGACATCTCTCATGAGAAAGAGTTTACCGATCTGGCATTCAATGGGTTAAAATTTAACCTTCGGGAGAGTTTTAAAGGTCAAACTTTCCGAAGTATCGATAGCCGATCTTGCGAGAATGCATTAGTATAGCGGAGAAACCGCAGACCAGTTTTTTGCTTGGTTCAAGAAATCAAGAAACCGATGCCTGACATCTCTCACTGAGAAAGAGTTTACCGATCTGGCATTCAATGGGTTAAAATTTAACTTTCGGGAGAGTTTTGAAGGTCAAACTTTTGATGACTTCTTCCAGCTAACAACTAGCGTCTCAAAGTATGAACACTTGTTGAAAGAGAAAGATAGGAGACCAACGAAAGAGAACAAACAGGCCTTGGTTGGGGCAAGTAATCCCGAAATGAAGGATCTGATGGAAGAGGAAGAAGAAAGGGAGATAGCAGTGGCTACAATGGTGTTGGACAAACCATATGTATGCCCAGCTCTTAAACCAACAAGGGTAAAAGAGTTTGCAAAGGCAAGAGAGTCAAATAATTACTCGTTCGACATATATAAGTTGGATGAGATATTTGATTTGTTGCTGAAAGATGAGATGATAAAGTTAGCTGAGGGACAGAAAATCTCATCTAAGGACGAACTGGCAGATAAGAGGTATTGTAAGTGGTATCACTCAACCAGTCACAACACAGCGAATTGTATCATTTTCAGGAAGACGATACAAGAAGCAATTCTGCAGGGCAAGATTAAATTTGCCAAAGACAAAGGGAAAGCACCAATGGAGGTTGATGCAGATCCTTTTCCTAAGATGATGGAAATGGTGAATATTCATACTCCGTCGGGTTATCAAACCGAAGGTGTATGCTCTCATTATCACTAGGACCTGAATCATCAAGACCAACATTGGTCGAATATCGGTTTGTTTGAGAGGCTAGAGGAAGGTACCGATCAGGCTCTTTCATTCGGGGAAGTATCAGATCTCGATGAGGTTTTTGAAGTGGCTCTACAAGTCATCTAGTCCGTGGGACTAGAGGGAGATACCGATCAGGCTCTTTCATTCGGGAAAGCATCAGACCCCGAAGAGGTTTTGACAATGACTCCACAAGTCATTTGAGCCGTGAAACTAGGGGAGGATACCAGAATAGATTCTATTCCCGAAAGGAAGACGAGGTGCGGAGAACGCTTGAAGCAACGATACCTGAAGAGCTTATCCAGACACAAAATTTCCTCCAAGAACCCAAGAAGGAAACACGAGTAATCAAAATCAAATCTGAGATTGTGGTTCCCAACACTTCTTCCCAGGAGCATGTATGGGACAATCAATGCGCGCAGTTAAAATTGGAAGATTGGCGTGAGTTGGCACGCTGCGAGCACCAGAGAGAGCATAGTAATCGGTAAGTTCAGAAACTAGAGAAAAGTCAAGACGAGTCCTGAATTAACGAAGTGGGTAAGACCGCAAGTAAGCTGGTCAAAAAGATAAGTTTGTGGCAGCATTACAAAAAAGGGGACCCAGAGATCGGACTTCTTGGAGAGCCGAGTGGCAAATATGATTATGTTATGTCTTACAGTAAGCCAGAATACCTCACACGACCATCATTGCTGTTGAGCCATCTGGTTGGGGAGATGAATTGGAAGACCAACCACTTCCCATTCTGGGGAAAGTCGAGAAGGAGAATAGTCCCGAAATATCACAGGACAAGAAAATTCAAGTGAGTCAGGATAATAATCAAGGAGGTGAGAGCAGTAAAACTCCAAATAAGCCAACCAAGAAAAAGAGTCTTTGGCAGCGTTACCAAGATGGAGATCCAGAAGTTAGTCTTCTTGGAGAACCGAGTGGGAAGTTTGAGTACGTTGTATATTATGGAAAACCAGATTACCTCAAACAACCATAATTACCGGTTGTACCATCTGTTGGGAGGAAGAATTTGATGATCCACCACCTAGATTTCCACTACAAGAGGTTGAGGAAAGCAAGATTTCCAAAGCCGAATCTGATGTTCCTAAAAGAAGAAATCATGATGAAACATCATTACAGGCAGTTTCGCCTAATGGTGGGAGGAAAAGGACTTACAAAATTCCACATGATCTTCTCGAAGGAAAGTGGAGAGAAGCAAAGCCGCCTGGCCAAGCATCATACCGAACTCTCAAGAGGAAGAATCAGAGACAGAAAAGCAAGCAGAGATATTTCAAACAGGTTTGGAGAGGCAGCATAACCCCGAATAATGAAGGGAGAAACTGGGTATGGAGACGAAATGTTGCCGAAGCAAAGAAAGAAGAAGTAGATGAGGTTCTTGCTCTGAGTCAGCAAAAAGAAAGTCCGAGACAAGAACTGATCAAGGGAGAGAAAGTTCAGGAAGAACGACCAACCATAGATTTTGGACAGTTCACAGTAGAATTGGCTAAGAAACATAAATATGGATTCGGTCAAGGTCACATGAAGCCTAAAGACAACGAGGCAAATTGACATCGAAAAGGGAAGTCTAAGATGCCGAAAGAACGTGACCATCTAGGAAGAATCGGGATGGTGAATGCGAAGCTTCCACCTGAATTCAGAATAAGCTTAACAGTGGAAGAATATTCGAGACACATCTCTGAGAGGGAGGTAGCTATGGCAGAGTTTCGCTTCTCTAAGGATGAAGTAATGGAGTTTGAGAAAGTCCCAACTGAGAGAGCCAAACATCTAAAGTCATTGCTTATATCCAGTAGAGTGGATGGAAGGCTTGTAAGTAAGATATTTGTGGACGCTGGGAGTACTTTGAATTTAATGTCATACGGATACTATAGGAAGTTGGGTAAGAGAGATGATGAGATCACACCGTCAAATGTACAATTATTCGATTTTCTGGGAGAAGTGACAAGTGTGAAAGGAGCTGTCGTAGTAAACCTTACTATCGGGTCCAAAACGTCAAGGACTACCTTCTTCATGATTGAGTCAGATGGCGCATACAATTTGTTGCTAGGAAGAGATTGGATTCATGTCAATCAATGTATGCTGTCTACATTACACCAGATATAGACGTTTTGGAATGGAGAGAAGGTAGAATATGTCAAGGCAGATGGGAAAGTCATCCCGATAGGATAGACAGAGATCCATCCAGAAGATGAAGACTATCTGAATGGAAATCGAGTTTTGGAGATTCTTGAGACTGACTCACGGTCTTATGCATTTTGCCGCTTCGGGAAAGGGAGAAACGAATGGATCCCTAAGTCGAGCTTGGCATCTCAAGACCTGAAAAATCTTTATGGAAGTCAATACATCGTTACAAGGAACTGAAAAAAGGTACTTGGCGTACTTGGCTAAAGTAGCCGAGCAAGATCAGAAGGCATCAGATTGTATCGAAGAGTGGGATGATTCACCGATTAAGGAAGAAATCAAGTCCATAGAAACAGAAGATCCTCTGGTTGAGATAAATATCGGGAAAGGTGAGCATCACCGACCCATATTTATAAGTGCGCTCCTACCAAGGGGCATGAGAGATGATTTAGTAGAACTGCTTACCATGTACAAGGATTGCTTTGCTTGGGATTACCATGAAATACCAGGACTGTCAAGAGAAATTGTTGAGCACATTTTACTAATTAAAAAAGGATTCCGCCCGCACAAACAGCAAACAAGGAGGTTTGCCCCAGATGTGATCGACAACATTAAAGAAGAGATCGAAAGGTTACTGAGAGCAGGATTCATAGAGACAGCCAAGTATGTGGAATGGATTTCTAACATAGTCCTAGTGAGGAAGAAAAATGGGAAATTACTGGCGTGTATTGACTTTCGGAATCTTAATGCTGCTACTCCGAAAGATGAGTATCACATGCCCGTCGCAGATATGTTAATCAACTCAGCATCAAGAAACGAGATGTTGTCACTAATGGATGGACACTCGGGATATAATTAGATATTCATTGCTCGGGAAGATGTCCCGAAAATAGCATTTAGGTGTCCAAGAGCTATTGGGACCTTCCAATGGGTTGTCATGCTATTCAGATTAAAGAATGCAGGAGCAACGTATCAACGGGCAATGAACTTTATCTTCCATGACATGATCGAGAAGTTTATGGAAGTTTACATTGATGATATTGTTGTGAAATAAGCTCGGGATGATCATCTGGACTACTTAGAGCAGGCTTTCATCCGGATGAGGAAATATAAATTGAAGATAAACCCATTTAAATGTGCTTTCGGTGTATGAGCTAGGAATTTCTTGGGATTTCTTGTTAACCAGAGAGGAATTGAAGTGGACAGGCCAAAAGTGAAGGCTATCATGGAACTAAGACCTCCCGAGTCGAAGAAGTAACTCCAAATGATATTGGGAAAAATTAATTTCCTGCGTTGGTTCATTGCTAGTTTATCTGGGAAAATTGAACCGATGTCACAGCTTTTAAGACTCAAAGACAAAGACACGTTTGTTTGGGGTGAGAAGCAGCAGGCGGCTTTTGATGCGATCAAGAATTACTTAATGAAACCCCCTGTTTTAGCATCACCGAAGGCTGGTAAACTTGTAAAAATGTATATATCAGCTGCCGATAATACTATCAGGAGTATGTTGGCACAAGAAAATGATGAAGGAAAAGAACAAGCGGTATATTATTTGAGCAGGACATTAACTGATGTTGAAAAACGTTATACCGCGTTAGAAAAATTATGTTTGTCTTTGTATTTTGCATCAGTGAAGTTAAGACATTATTTGTTGCCAACTACTGTACGCGTGCTTGCCAAAACAGACGTAATAAAATATATATTGTCTCGACCCATCATAAAAGGTCAGGTAGCCAAATGGGCATTCATTATGTCCGAATTTGAGTTGGTATACGTATCATTAAAAGCAATGAAAGGGCAAGCCGTAGCTGATTTCCTTATCGAATACCCATGTTTACAAATGGAAGAGAGTGAAAGAGTGAATAAAGCCTTGCTCGCGTTATGCCATGGACCATGTACTTCGATGGATCACATGCTAATCATACTTCGAGAGCTGGTGTAGTCATAATATCTCCTGACAGGAAATACACCAGGTGCATCTGCAAGCTGGATTTTGAGTGTTCAAATAATCAAGCCAAATAAGAAGCACTAGTAATCGAGTTGGGAATTTTAATTGATTTGAATGCCCAGTTTGTTAAAATAGTTAGTGATTCTCAATTAGTGATCAAGCAGCTAAATGGAGAGTATCAATGCTTGAATAAAAATTTAGTGGGCTACTATTACTTAGCTAAGAAATAACTGAGCCAATTCAAAGATTATGACGTAGTTCATGTCAAACGAAAAATGAATCAGGAATCCAACAAATTAGCACAGATGGCTTCGGGATATAAAATATCAAAAGAATTAGCAGACATAGTCTCAAATATTGTGCTATCGATACCTTCCATTGAACAAAGAAAGATATCGATAGCCATGAATGAAGAGATTCCAAAAGAAGATTGGAGAAAACCCTTGATAGAATATCTTAAGGAACCTAATTCAAGGAATCAAAAGCTAAGAAGGCAAGCTCAGAAATACGTAACGATAGAGGAAGAACTGTACTACAAGTCTTCCAATGGTTTATTGTTGCGTTGCTTGAATGAAAATAATGCCAAATTGGTCATGCCAGAAGTGTATGAAGGGATATGCGGAGCGCATCAAGCTGGCATAAAAAAGAGATGGTTATTGAAAAAATATGGATATCATTGGCCTTCAATGATGCAAGACTGTATTGATTACGCTAAAGCCTGCAATTCTTGTCAAAAACATGGACTATTGCAGCATGCACCAGCTGCAAAACTCAACCCGATCGTAAAGCCGTAGCCATTTAGAGGATGGGCAATGGACATAATCGGTAAGATTTATCCATCATCTTCTAATAAACATAGTTTTATATTGCTTGCTACAGATTATTTCACAAAATGGGTTGAAACGATTCATACAAGAATATGAGTCAGGGTATAGTGATCAAATTCATTGAAGAAAACATTATTCACCGATTTGGGTTGCCTAAGACTATCACAGCGGACCAAGGTACGATGTTTACTGGACGATAAGTGATGAATTTCACTGAGTCAAAAGGCATTAAGATGCTACATTCGACGCCATATTATCCGCAAGCTAATGGATAAGCCGAAGTTACAAATAAAATAGTTGTGGGTTTGATCAAAAGACATTTAGAGGAAAACCCAAGGAAATGGGATTCATTGTTGTCAACAGTGTTGTGGGCTTACCGAACCTCTAGGAGATCAAGTATAGGTGTTAGTCCATATATGCTTACTTATGAACAAGAAGCCGTGCTACCGATGGAAATCACAGTGGAGTCTTTAAGGGTTCAACTCCAAAGCGAGATACTTCCCGAAGATTATCATGACTGGATGCATATTAATCTTGATGACTTAGATGAAGTTCGAGCAATGGCCTTAGACAGATTACTGGCGCAAAAAAGAAGAGTAGCCCGAGCTTATAGTAAAAGAGTAAAGGAGAAGCGGTTCTCCGTTAGTGATTTAGTATGGAAGACCATTTTACCAGTTAATCAACAAAATCCAGAGTTCAACAAATAGGCACCGAACTGGGAAAGACCATATTTAGTTACCGAAGTGATGAGTGGGAATGCATACAGATTGATGGATATTGACGGAAAAGAGCTTCTTCAGTCAATCAATGGAAAATATCTAAAGAAATATCATCCTTCGATTTGGGAGATACAGTAATAACATGAGTACGATTACATGAAACGGAAATATGCTCTAATCTTAGCCACTAGGACTTTCAAGTCCGTTTCTAAAGCACAAAGGTCACCTAGGAGATGGGCATGGTAACACAGATCATGTTGAAGCTTAGCGAGTTGCACTTCCAAATTAGCCAAACAATGCGTTTTGGTCTGGATTATTTCAGCGAGATCATTTATTTCATGGATCATGTCCTCGTACAAATTGAACATGTGATCAGCCAAACGCTCAGCTTGTGCCAATGTATCTCTTAACATTGGAAAATCTCCATGATTAAGGATGAGCTCTGAAAAGAAATCATGGATGTTGGCAGCAGCATCTACGTCTGAGTGGAGTTGAGAACTAATTCGGTCAGCTCTATGAAGCTCCTTTCTCAAGTTGGATAGTTGCGTTGATTCATCAAAGGTGCGAATTCCAATGATGCTAGACTCCTGAACAATGGGATCGAGGTTAGGGGTGTGCAAACTGGACCGGACCGGTCGGGTTGGTCCGGTCCTCAAGGGGAGCGGTCCGGTCCACGGTCCCAATAAATGGGACGGATGACCGGGCGGTCCGGACCGTCCAATATATATAATTGTATATATAAAAAAAGAATTAAAAATATTTGACTTCAAACAAATGATAAAAAAGAAAAGAACTAGATACCTATTGAATTAGTTAAAGTTTAGGTTGCTATTGGCTACTAATTCACCATATCAGTTGCGTTAGAGTCGTTATCACTTATATCCAACTCAAAAACAAAAGTTAGGACTTCAAATACTTTTTTGATTAAGTGGAGGAACCTGAAGTGGATGCATATTTTGTCGTCCAGCACCTATTATTAATATCATTTATAACACTACACATATTTTTGCATGTCTTTCAAGAGTTAGATTTTTATAAGTAATTGGTGTTAGCGATCCGGTCTGGTCTCGGTCCGGTCCGCGGTCCTGAAAATTTAGGGACCGGACCGCCGGTCCCGGTCCGATCCACGGTCCTGAAAATTTAGGGACCGAACTAACGGTCCGGTCCCCGGTTCCATGCCAGGACCGGACCGGCCCGGACCATGCACACCCCTAATCGAGGTCATGGATTTTCTCAATGGTCTGATGAGAAGTGTACAAGCTGAAAGGAAAAAAAGAGAAAAATTCCCATGTCAAATTGGTGAAATACGGGTCGGGAAACAAGAAAAGTTTGACCCGAAGCATATTTGACAGATTATTCGGTTCTTCTTCTAATCCGAAAATCCTGAATAGGCCACTATAACCATGAGAAAGGAGTTTATGGAGGCGTTTCCAGGCTACGCGATCATCAATAGGGGAATGACTGATAGAAGATGGACCTGAAAAGATCAAACCGTGATCGTTTGGAATTACGAACAAGAATCATAGGCGGAGCATAGAAGAAATAGATGAAGGATCATGTTGAATATTACCTTCGTGGCTAGAATGGCAGCCGTTGGAAGACATGGTGGAATAAATATTGAAGCCGATGAACAGATTAAAGCATTTTGGAAAAAAAGATGATCATGTGATATACATGTAGACAAGACGATGAAGCAATTATCAGAACGTGGGAAACGTCTTTAAGAACGGGTTAAGATAATGAGGGAATGTGAGATCGTGTGAAAAGTATTCAGTTATCAACAGAGCAAATTTCCCAAATTCAAGTTATCCAAGACTTAGCTTGAGGAGACTTCGGGAAGAGATTTTAGTTCAATATCAAGTACACGCGAGGTCATTAAGTCAGTAGGATTGTTAGTTGGAATGTCTTCGGGGAATTCTACTTGTTGAAGTTGGATCGTTTTCCCGAATCTCAGTTACAGAGGAATATAAGGTAAAATAATTTCAAGAATGCGTTCTGATTCATCACATTGTCGCATTCCCGATTTGAAGTGTTGCAGGGATGCTCAAGCCAAATAGTTTTTCGGGAAGAAACCAGTCCCGTGTGGGATAATTGTCCCGATTCTATGGCCACATGGATAAATTGAGAATTTTCAGGAGAAGATTTTAACTCTTTATGTTGTGGTTTTCCCGAATTCATATTGTTAAGGGATGAATTAGACCTTTCAAGAAAAGTTGTGAGAAAAAGTCATGACAGAGTTAAGTAATGTCAGAAGCTGCTTTCCCGAAACAAGATAAGAGAAAAAAAATATCAAAGGAATAAGATTGGAAATGCAGAAACATGGATATTAAGATTGCCATTTAGCCTTGGCTAACAGTTCCTTGGCTTTCTTTACAAAAGTCCGTAGTTGAAATTCAAAATTAAAGTTCTGCTCCATCATCTCCTTCCTTCGCTGCTCTGCAACCAGATTTTGACGCTTCCTAAAGTCGTATTTATTCGCCAGTGTTGTGTATTTGTTGAAATCTCGACAGCAAGAAACATAGAGTTCTTCCCGTTTAGCTTCCCGAAGATGAAGCTCGCTATCAACTACTTTGAGCGCAGCTTCGAGATCTGCTATCTTCTTCTTGAGATCCTCAATTTCTTGTTCCACGGCAATATAGGTCTTGAAAGATAGAAGTATATCATCCCGCTATTCGTGCAGTTCATCGTCAGCAGCTAATTGTGGTTGTTCCATGGAAAGAAAGTAAGGTAAAGTGTGCATATTGAGCCTCACAGTGTCTATTGCCTCGACGAAACCAAGTTGAAAATTGTCACAAACGTTTTGAAGCTCGGTTAAAGGCATATAGGAAGGATTTCCTGAGAAGATCTCTTGGGAAAGGGCTCTAGCCCGATGTTCTCTCTTGGAATCCACAATCAACTTCGCATAGCCAGGTTCCAAAAGATCTAAAAATTCTTGCCATTTAGCTTTGGCAACCTGAGGAGGGACTGGAGAAGATGCTGACAGAAGATCCTTCAATTGATCTGGAGTGGTTTCTCCTACTTTAAGTTGTTGAATCTTTCTGAAAGCATCTTTCTCCTGGTCAGATAACAGAGGAATCTTCTCTGCTGATGGAGCAGCAATTGTTGAAGATGATGGTACGTGAGATTCTCTAAGGGATGGTATAGGTTGCGTAAGAGAAGGAGTGCTGGTGGGAACTACAATCTCAATAGGAAAGATTGAAGCTTTCAATGGGCGAAGTCCTGCAATTCAAGAAAGCCAGTTAGCGCCAATTAAATCGTGGTAAGAATAGTAGGGTAAAAATTCATATACCAGAAGTGCGAGCAGAGACGTCTTCAAAAGTGAAAGTTAAACCAGTGACTTAAGGTGTTTCTTGATCAGCTTCAAGTAGTCGAAAAGGGAGATAGACCACTATAGTCAAAATTTAAACAAGTAATAGAAGCCGAAATGATTCGGCAACAAAGTGAATCGGTTAATTACCAGAATAAGTATATACCGATTGGCAGCGATTCCTCAGGCAAAGCGGATTCCTCAAGAGGAGTAGACTCTTCAGGGTTGTATCCTAGGAGTGTAATGGCGAGTCTCTCTGATGCTCCTATTGCCGTTGGTGGGGAATCGGGATGAGTGACTTCAGGCACCACAAGGTCAAGCTCGATCAGAGGCGGATGAGCAGGGGCCATAGCTTTAAGGACTGGAATCTCAATGGTAGGCTCGGAAGGAGAAAAAGCAGGCGTTTTCTTCAAAGGACCTAACAGTTAAAAGGTTAAAATCAGAGATGATAAACCTAACAGCCACAGTATAGGTATAAGAGAAGATATGATCACTTACCTTTGCTGGATCTTGGCTTCTTCAATGATCGAAGTGGTGCATCGGGAAGCGAACTCTAAGATGAGGCTGTCAAAGAAGCCGGCTCCGAAATACGGATACATGTTCCCCGTTGAAGTTGCTGTTTCTTGAGAGCTGAGGACTTCGGTGAGGCTGTTCTTTTCCTTTTGCCATCCGCAAGCATACATAACAATGTGAAGTGAAAGGTAAGCCTATAACCTATACAAAAAGAGGAGGAGTTCACTTAACCTTTCTTAGATTCTCCCGAAGGTGCTGGGAGCGCTTTCGGTATTGCATCTACCTTGGCAGCCGAATCTATCATTTGTAGTTCTCGGTCCAAAAATGATTCCAGATTTTGACTCTCGGAAAAAACACAAGAATGGTAGTCTTTCCACCTAAACAAGAATTCAGGAGTAGAGTAGGCAGGTTTTGGCTCATATGTCGACACGGAAAGCGTTCGGTATATCTTATAACAATATTCAGCTTGGTAAAGGCTAAAGTATTTGAGACTTTACAAGTAACCTTTTCAGGCAGAGAAGGAAAGGAAAAAGTGTAAAGTGCTGGAACTGGAAGCCCCTGTGTGAGCGCAAATTGCCCAGCGCAATATTGGGGGGAATAAACTTCAAAGCCAGAAATGAGCCTGCCTTTGAATGAGACTTTAAGAGGGAGGTCAATGGAAATCAGCATGACCAGCCAATACTCACTCCAATTATTTGGAAAACCAGGGAGATGTCGACGGAATTCCGGAGCAAGAAAAGGAGAAAAATCAGAAGTATCCACGTCTATACCGAAAATAAGAAGAAAATTCGGTACTGAGAGGGTTAAGTTCCTGACTCAGGGCTTGACAAGGGAAAGTGTCTGGTATAGAAATAGAGGAGGGCTGATCGAATTGAGAGTCAGAAAACCAAGAAGGAAAATAAAAGGCAGCCTAGGCTTGTAAAATCCAAAGAGGGCCACCAAAAACCCCTAAGACACCGACAGAAGTAACAGAGGCAGCATGGCCTAATCCCCTGTACAAAAGAGCAAGAGCAGTCTTACCGAGAGCAAGCTTGGTCCCTGCGGCAAGAGCACTGGCTATGTACAGAAAATCCTTAGAGACCCTAATAATAGGGCGACAAAAAAGGAATTTACACAACCAATATAGCAGGAAGGCGGTATGTTCCTCATCGGTGATTTCCCCCTCTTTCTTAAAGTACTTATTTAGAAAAGTCCCGTAGGACAAGTCAGAATCTGAAAGCTGACGGGAACTGGGACTAGTGTTCACCAAAACGGTGGCCACATCAGCCCCTAGAAGACTAAGACTAGTGTTGCAGATCAAATCTAAAAGGGTAACAGACATGGGAGCGAAAGGGAAAAAGAAACAATTAGTCAAAGGAGACCAAAAACTAGAAATGGCACCAATCAGTTCAAAATTTAAGCGGTAATCGAAGCAAGAAAGGCGAAGAGCATCATGGATTTGAAGCTCATCCCAGAGTTGAGCCTTAAAGGCGTGAAGGCGGGAATACCACTGGTAAAAAGATTGGTCGAATGGGAAAAAAGCCCTAAGTCGAGAGGGTTGAATAGTCCAGTCGTAAGACTAAACCGGTGTGTGATGAATGGGAAGGATTTCAGTTCCATGGCGAGGAAAAACTTCATAATAGACCTTTGGAACCAGAAAATGATTGTAAATAGCAGGACCCAAAACGAAAGAATCAGTACCGTTATTGTTCAGGAGGGAGAAGTAGTGGCGATCGTCCAAATCAACCAACTCCACAAACTCGAAGAAGCGTTCAAGGGCCTCTGCAGAAGAAAAAGAGGAAACTTGGGATGCCATTTTTAGAAGGAGCAAAAATTAAGGCTAGGGTTTGGAGAGAAATTTTCGAGGAAGAAGAAAACCATACGAGAGCGCGAAGGCAAAGGTAATGAGAAGAGAACAAAAATTTGATTGTGTTGAGACAAATGACTTTATAGCTGATGTGGAAAGGATCGAAAAGGTAAGTTTGGAAACGATACGAGAGGCGTCGTTTAATACAAAAAGAGGTTGAGAGAATGAATCTTGGGAACAATTCAAAAAAGTACCATTTCGCAAGAAAGGAGATCCTTAAAATGGACAGAAAAAGACACCGCTCGAGAAGAGAAGATGCATATGTTGATACTTGTTGATATCGAAACATTGTAGTTTGATTCGGTATCTTAGAAATGACACGTAGAAAAAGGAATCATTGAAAGATCCCGAACGATGATAAGGAGAAAATATAGTATGTGCGCCATTCGGGATATGTGCGCCATTCTGGATATGAACGTCATTCGGGATATACGCACAATTCGGGATATGTGCACCATTTGGGATATGTGCGTCATTCGGGGAGTGTGTGCTATTCGAGAAGTTCAAAAGAAAGTGTGCCGAATGAAAGACATAGCGTGTTAGGATTCGGCATGTCATAGATATGCAACATGGAAATTATTACATCCCAAAATTCGAATATACCGGATAAGACATATGGATGCGAACAGGTTATCCAAAACTTAGAAAGCAACTATTCTAACGTTGCCACTCTTTTCCCTTATTTCGTGAGACTCAAAAGTAATACCATTGAGCAAACACCCTTCATAAAATTTCAATTAGAATCACAGAGACCGTTTTGTTTTCCTTAAGAAAAAAGGAAAGTAAGTGAAATTCTCTTCAGCTCTCGTATCTTAGTATGCGTTTCTTCTCTAACCTTAATTTGTTTTGAGATTGAACAACGTAACTTGGAGCCTCGTGGAAACAGACCACTTCTCTTGATCAACTGCGAGGATCAATGCTGGAGGACGATCGAGAACCAATTTAATCTAACTTCTCAATTAGTGAAAAAAATGATGCATTTAACCACGTTTTCAATACATAAATTTTGTGATCCGCGATTTTGAAATATCTGTGACCAAACTTTAAACACAATTGCTTTAATGCCAATACTTTATGAATTATGAGCCATATCAAATTTCTGTCACCAGAGTACTGTAGAGACTGCTCTTTCAAAATTGTGGCACTCAAAGAATGTTTGAAAAAATTTATCACCAAAGTGGGCGTCATATGATAGTTATGATACTGACAGCATCTTAATTTTTTGTCCCTAATTCTCTATTAGAGATGCATATGTAAATCTCAATTAAAAAAAATTACGTTTTCCATATGTTCTCTAAATTTGTGGAGGAGTATTAGGTTCTTTCTTAATAAGACGGCTTATACAAAGTTGCACTTAATTTCTTACAAAGGCAAAGAGGCCAAGGTCGAACTTGACCTCCAGGTCTAAAGCCAAAAGCAATAGCCAACATGTATTTCTTACACTACGGCTGCATTTGATTTAGATCCCTTTGACCAAATGCTATATTGGCAAAGTTAAAAGCCTAAGGCAGATCCTACCTTGAGCTCTTAGCATTTTCAGAAAAACATTTCCTAGAATTAATAAATAAATAAATAATCTTTCGAAACTAACATCACCAAATTTTTTCTTTCTTCGGTTTTGCTTTTGTTAGAGCTGTTCATCTTCTCCACATAGATTCTTGATAAAGCTCCGTCGAGAGTTGCACAAGGCCAGCCGATAGTAACGGGACATCAGTTTGGGGAGGTCGAAGTCGTGATACCCGGGCAGCCCCAAACTGAAGTCACACAGCGCGACCTAGGCGATGGCTGCTTCTAGTCACGCAACCATAGCCGGGGGGCGCATGGGATCATGCAACCTCAAACAACAAACATCGACACCAGATCTGGCTCGACAGCCAACTAAGCCCATCACTAGAGCTAGCGAAGGTTTTTTTCTTTAATAAAACATAGTAAAATACATTTGAAAAAAGAATTTTTCCAAACACTATTTTACCCCCAAGTTATTTGACAATGGACTTTTCGATTACAATTTAACAAATAGTATTTGTATTTGGAAAAGCCCCCTTTAACTCAAAGTCATTTGCATTTGCATTTCTCTAAAGGCTTTTCCCCAAAGCGAACCAAACAACACACACGCATATGCAGCGTTGCATCTTAAACTAGAGGAATTTAATTTAAAAAAAAAAACAGTCGACACTCAACAAATCATGCCCTTACGTGATTTCTTATCTATTTTCCATTTTCCTCCCCCAAATAATTTTGTGCATTCTTCGTTTATTCGGCGACGTAGTTATCGGAAACTCAGCTTCCAAGAAATGGGAAAGAAACAAAGGTGATCAAGTTCAATCACCGACTACGCGGACGCTTCAAAACCAAGGTTTCGCCTTCCGAGTCTCAACACCTCATGAACATGCATGGTGGGTTCTTCGTTATGATGACTTCTCGATGCATGGGAAACCTCGAAGAGAAAAAAAAAATTAACAGACGAGTTCCATTCTCGGAACCTGAGATTTTGCGACTATGCTCTTGTCGTGACGCGGTCCACGATTCAATTCCAAGATCGTCGGCCAAGTTGGGACCAGAAAGCGGTGCATTATCACAATGCTCCCCCCACATGGTGACGGCGATGGTGGCGGTGGTGGGTGGTGATGGTGGTGGATATTCGTGAAGTATCCTCACATGGTGCTGGCGCTTGTTGCTTCATTTCAGTTTTAAATGAAGTCGTCTTGGAACGTGGAACCTCATCCATAGGTGCGAAAACAAACTATCGCAATCATGATTTGTTTCGTGCTTTGATGATATTCAGATAATTTTCTAAATCGATTTGCAAGTTTTGAGGAAATCACTTATATTCTAGTGAAATTTGAGGGACACCCTTTTCATTTCAAAACCTCCTCTCATTACTTGTCGAACATAGAGGATCACTCCCCTCAAGGGGATCACTCCCATTTGCATACGGTCGTGGTGGACATATTTGACCTATGGCTTGTTAGAAACCTCGCATTTCTGGAGATATCAACTTCCGGAACGCTTTGCAACCTCGGCCGACCCGTGTGATAGCTTTTGTCGCATTGTGATAACATTAATTCTTATTTTTTTTTATAAGTGCATTTATTCTCATTTTATAAAATTGATCACATGGGCATTCAATTATGTGCCCATACATACCATCCATCTTGTTGTCCTCCTTATTTTTTTTTTTTAAAGTACCAAAAAATCTCAAACCTATTACATTGGTACCAATTCAGTTCTAAACTTTTCAATTAGCTCAATTTAATCATACACCTTTGCATTGGTACCAATTCAGTCTATCTAATCAATTTAGACTGAAAATTACTTACGTGACGCTAGCCATCCTATATAATGCGGTTGGCACTAATGTATATTTTTTTTTTAACTATTTTTTAATTATTTTTTTCTTTTCTTTCTTTCATTGCGGTGAGGGCCTCCTCACCTGCCACTGCACGCGGGGCTACGAAGGCGCTAGCTGTGGACCTTTGCCATCTCCACTAGCCACAGGGAAGGAAATCCTCAACAGGACCAGCTAGCCTTGCTAGCAGTCGTCAAGGCCTGGCTAGCCCTCGCTCAGTGGCTAGGGGATTGTTACTAGAGACCCTCACCGGACAAAGTGAAAAAAAAAATAAGTGAAAAATAATTTTTGTAGAAAAAAATTCGTAACAGAAGTGCCACGTAATATGATCGGTGGCCATGTCAATAATTTTTTGCTAAAATTGGGCAGATAGACTAAATTAGTACCAAAAGAAAGAAGTTTAGGACTAAACTAATTCAATTAAAAGTTTATGAGTGAATTGGTATCAATGTAATAGGTTTTATGAATTTTTTTGTACTTTTCTTTATTTTTCGTTACTTTTTTATTTTTACATTTTAAGAACTTCATATATCAGATCGCGTGAGGGTTTTCTTTTATTTGAACCTAAGTGAGATAGCATCAGGTTTATAAGCCCGGAAAATTTCCTCTTCGACTAAAGGAACATGAGTATGACACAAGCAAAGAAGTAATGTTCATGCAAAGCAAGAAGTGCACGTGCTTCCGACCTAGGGTTTCATGAAACGTGTACTTTCAAGGCATAGTATGAAGTGCTTCGTTTTTTTCTTTTCTTTTGTGTTTTTCTCTTATCTCTTCTTGTTTAACTATTTTGGCTAAAAAATTTGAAGGCCTCAGAGAGATTACATTACCATCATCTCATAATTCTCGTTCAAAATGGTTTATCATTGGAATCCGGAACGCCAATGTGTTTCTTGGGGGAAAAAAAAAAGATATAAGAGATCACCTTGTTCGTGCATTCAAGATCAAATAGGGATTTGCAATTTACAATTCCCTAGCAAAGCTTCTCGATCAAAATCATTTGATTAAACCCAATTCTCTACTCGTTGCGAATTGTTCGGTGTTCGTATACTTTGAGTAGTCCATCATTGATTTATCAATTCTTATTTTTCGGAGGACAATGGTAACTCATTCTCATTTTAACGTATAGAAATCATCTTTCGTTGATCGATTTTTCAGGCTCTATTTTCCCGTGAGATATGAATGATTTGAAAAATAATTTTCAAAAAAATTGATACTTATATCATTGACGAATGATTTGATGGGATCCGTGCAATTAATTTTAGGAAAATATTTAGACACATTGTTTATATGGAAAATATTTTTCATTGACTAATGATTTGATGTTATCCATGCAATTATTTTTAGAAAAATATTTTTTAAGTCACTCATTTTTAGTGAAACAAATGGAGCCTTAACGAGGGTTCTACTGTTTTATTAAGCGTGATTCATTTTGTCTATTAAACCAAATCCAGCTGAGATCTTCTCGTGGCTGATGATGAACAAAATGACCTCGTCCTCCCCCGCGTCGCGCATAGCTCAGGTGCATTGATGCGCAAGGATAGTGCTCATTCTACGCACCAATTTTGAAGTTATCATTAGTTGAGGTCTCATATAATAACGAATTTATTAGTTTTTCTAGGAATAGAAGATCTACTATGTTACATTCAACGATGATCATGTAATTTTTTTTTTACAGCTATTAGCTGACTTAATAATATTCTTGAACTATAATTAATTTGACACTACCTGTTAAACATATCGTTTAGGTAGTAGTATATCACTTATGCGCCGTAGATGCGTCAACTAAGCCTGCTGATTACACGAAACTAAAAGTGTTCATTGCATTGCTTTTACTTGTGTGATGTGTGATGACACGCTAGAACCAAGGGTGTGTAAATGCAAACCCCTAGACTATGCACATGGGGTGAAAGTATATAATTTTGTTGAGTAGTGACAGAAACCAAAAAAAGGACAGAAGGGAAAAGAGAGGAAAAGGACGTAGGGTTTTGGGAATGCCTTTTCTTGTATTTCAACCAAAAATCCAAGTTACATTTGTGCCTCTATTTGTAATATAATGAGTACATAGAAATAAAGGAAAGAGAATATTTACAGCAAGAACAAATCAATTGAGATGTGAGATTGATATCCAAAGATTGCGATCAATTTGAGATTGATCACAATCTGTCATGCATATCGCTTAACACTCCCCCTCAAGCAGGTGGCTTATATATGTCTAAGACACCAAGCTTGCTTAAGAGATATGCATGTTGTCTCTGACACAATGCCTTGGTGAAAATATCTGCCGGCTGTTCTACTGTATTAATTCCCATTGCTTTAATTATCCCTTCCTGGATCTTCTCCCGAGTAAAATGACAGTCAACTTCTATATGTTTTGTCCTTTCATGAAATACGGGATTTCCGGCAAGTTTGATGGCTGCATCGTTGTCACAGAACAAAACTGTTGGTCCCTTAATTTTGACTCCAAGATCCTGAAGTAGGCCTCTCAACCAGACTATCTCACATACAGTCTTTGCCATTGCCCTGTATTCTGCCTCCGCTGACGATAGAGATACGGTGGCCTGCTTCTTGGTCTTCCATGAAAGTAAGGATTGTCCTAGCTTGATGCAAAATCCAGTGACTGATCTTCGACTCATCGGACATGTAGCATAATCAGTGTCACAGAAAGCAGTCATTTCCATATTGCAATCCCGCGACAAAAGTATACCCAATCCTGGCGATCTCTTCAGATACTTTACAACCTTCAGGGCGGCATTCATGTGAGATTGCTTGGGTTTCCGCATGAATTGACTCAAGTTTTGTACAGCAAAGCATATATCCGGCCTTGTCATTGTGAGATAGATCAGTTTTCCAACTAATCTTTGATAACTGGATGGATCCTCGAGCAGTGGGTCATTGAGTTCTAATGACGTGTCCTTATCATAATCAGCTGTCGTCAACCTGATATTTTGCTCGAAAGGAATAGCTGCTGGTTTACATCCTGATAAACATGCCTCCGATATAATTTCCAATATAAATTTCCGTTGACTAAGAGAAATTCCCAAGTTTGAATGGGCAATTTCTATACCAAGGAAGTACTTAGGTGGTCCAAGGTCCTTGATATGAAAAGCTTTGTGTAGATATTCCTTCAGACTCTTTACAGCCTGATCATCACTTCCCATAATAAGAATGTCATCCACATAGATTATCAGATAAACACATGATTTACCTTTTTTCCATGTAAACAAGGCATAATCATGTTTAGATTGCACGAAACCTGCTTTGATAAGAGAGGCGGTGAACTTTGCATACCACTGTCTCGAAGCTTGCTTGAGCCCATATAAAGATTTGCGGAGACGACATACTCTAGACTCCCCCTGTCTCCGTAATCCTTCGGGAATTTCCATGTAAATTTCTTCATCAAGATCACCATGAAGAAAGGCATTGTGAACATCCATCTGATGGAGTTGCCAATCACGAATGGCAACAATAGATAAGAAAGAACGAACCGTGACGTCCTTGGCCACTGGAGAGAAGGTTTCATGATAATCGAATCCTTCTTTCTGAGTGAAACCCTTGGCGACGAGACGTGCTTTGTATCGTGCAATGGAACCATCAGATCGGTACTTAATCTTGTATACCCATTTGCATCCAATGGGTTTCCAATTGGCTGGTAGAGATACTAGTTCCCAAGTCTGATTTTCAACTAGAGCCTGTATTTCTTCTTCCATGGCCTTCTGCCAGAGAGGGTCGCGAACGGCCTCGTGATATGAATTGGGTTCATGTTGTTCTGATATACGACTGATACAACACATGTGCTCCGGAGATAATTTCGCAAAAGATACGTAAGAAGAGATAGGATGTGGAATACCTCTCGTTTGAGAAGAATTACATATGTAGTCCTTAGTCCATGTCGGAGGTCGGGTCATACGACCTGAACGTCGCGGTGGAATATCTTCATTCGTGGAGGAGTTTTCGGATGTTGAATGATCCGATTCTTCTTGATCGGGTTCTCCCCCAGATGACAAGGGAGTATCCTCTGCCGGTGATGTGGTAGCATCAGTTGGACTAGCAGAATGAATATCAGTCAAATCGGTTGTACCATCAACAGGTGTAAATATCGGTATGCCCATTTGATACAAGGCTGGTGATACCGATGCGTCATCATATAAGAAACTGCTGTCTTGTGAGGATGATGCTGTTTTCTCCGTTGATGACTCTATTTCCTGGAAAGGAAAAACTTCATCGTGGAAAACCACATCTCTGCTGATAAAAAAATTCTCCTGAAATCAGATCATATAATCAGTATCCCTTTTATAGAGTAGGGTACCCCATAAAAATGCAAGAGCGAGCCCGTGGCGCCAATTTATCTCGTGGTCCAACAATCCCAGCATAGCATAGACAACCGAAGACTTTAAGATGACAGATATCAGGTTTCTTTCCATGGAGCACCTCGAAAGGACTTTTACCACCAAGAACTTGAGTAGGCATGCGATTGATTAAATAAGTGGCTGTGATCACACAATCGCCCCAGAAGGTCTCGGGAATAGAAGCTTGAAATTTGAGAGCTCGAGCCACTTCAAGAATATGACGATGTTTTCTTTCAACAACGCCATTTTGTTGAGAGGTGTAAATACACGAGCTTTCATGTAAAATTCCAAGAGATGAGAAAAGTTCCTCACAATCGTGGTTAAGGAATTCTCTTCCATTATCTGTTCGAATTTTTTGAACAGATTTTTTAAACTGATTGCAAGACATTGAGAGAAAGAACTTCAATTTAGGGAATACTTGACTCTTGGAATGCATAAGAAATATCCACGTTGCCTGAGAAAAATCATCGACAATAGTGAGGAAGAATTTTGCCCCATCACGATTTGGAGTGTGATATGGGCCCCAAACATCAACATGTATAAGGGCGAATATATCTGTGCTATGAGTATCACTGGTTGGAAAAGGAATTCTGGATTGCTTTGCTAGAGGACAAATTTTACACTGAGGGTATGAGTGAAAAGCACTATGATCAAGACGTTGATGAAGAATAGAAATTTTATTATTGGCATTACATAGTGATTGCTTTGAGAAAAGAACAAAATCTTTGGAGAAATCATCCCAAAAATATAATCCTTTGAAAACTCTACCCAAGCCCATCAGTTTGCCAGTCGAAAGGTCCTGAAAAACACATTTGTCAGGTGTGAAGAAAACATGACATGAATTGTCCTTACAGGCTCTAGAGACAGATATGAGGTTGAATGTGAATTGTGGAACATATAAGACATTTCAGAGTGTTATGTGGGGACTGATTTGGACTGTTCCAACTTTTGTGACAGAGGTGGTAGTCCCATTCGGTAGGCGCACAAATGTTGATGAGTCGTACGTATCATAAACCATAGAGTAAATGCTATCATCGCAAATAATATGATCACTAGCTCCAGAGTCAATAATCCATGCATTACTTGCGATCGAATTCATCAGGCAGTATGAGATACCTGAAAAACTTGCTCCTTTGTTGTCCACCTCCATCATTTTTAAAACCTTCATCAATTCCTGGTAATGCTCATAAGAGATTGGCTGATTAATTCTAGCAACTTGGTTTGCTGTCGATTCCTTGGTCCCCCTCTCCTTGCCACCAGTTTTTCCGTGTAATTTCCAGCAATTTTCCACCGTATGGTGTGGACGCCTGCAAAAAGTACAATATAATTTTCCTTTATTTTTTATACTACCGCCATTTGTACCCGCAAAAAATCCCGAGCCGTTAGATGGGGCGGGCAGTTGATCTAACGTGGCGCCATGGGAACCGTCAGATCCTGCTGAAGATAAAGCCAAGCCTGAGCCATCCGATCTTCTGAAGTGATCTCCATAGTCCATTTGCTTCTGAAAATCGCGCCCCTTCAAGCCTTCATCTGCTCTCCTAGGGTTTGTGCCGTGGAAACCCGAAATGATTCTCCTTTCTCCTCCGTTGCTCACGCCGAGGCCCCTCCATCGTGAGTTCGTCTGAGCTCCGAGGACAACAGAATCCCCTCTTCCTTCGTGTCCCAAAATAGCGGATCTCTGGCTTTCCTCTTGGATCACCAGTTGATATATGCGGCCAAGCGACGGAGGTGGTTCCATCGCGAGGATCTGCGTTCGGAATGATAGGTAACCCTCGTTGAGAATGAGTAAGAACCGAGTCGCTTTCTCCCGTTCTTTGATTTCTTTGTACTGCTTCAACGTCGCCTCGGGTCCTTCGAGCTTTTCCTCAACGGCCTCCAGCTCATTCCAGAGAGCTGAGAGCCTATTGAATACATCTTTAATCGACGAATTCCCCTGTTTAAGTTCTGATAGTTGCTGTGTTATTGCGAAAATTTTCGCCCGATCTAGCTTCCCATACATCTCTTTAATGTTTTCCCACATCGTGCGAGAATCCTCCGTCGGAGGTAAGCCGGCCCCGATCTCTGAGTTTACGCAATTCCCGATCCATGTTCTTACTAGTTGATTGCATTTGTTCCACAGCCGAGCCAAGCGTTCGTCTGTTGGCACTGGAACGGTTCCATCGAGGAAACCTTCCTTGTCTTTGGTAACGAGTGCGCACCGAAAATCCCGTGCCCATGTTTAGTAATTCTCTGGCCCAGTGAGTTGATACGAAATCAAACGGAGTTCTGGTCCATCTCCAGAACCTGTGTACAGGGGATCGCCAGGCTCCGGACGACCTGTGATGACCGAATAAGGGAATGGAGCATACCCAGGTTGAGATGTCGGGTAGGGATTTCCTCTCAAGCCGAAACTCCTTGGGTCGTCTGCGTGACCCGAGAATTATATTCCGGGCTGTGACGTCAGACAAGGATTCTGGCTCGCATCCGGAGAAATCGGTTCTGAGGTCTGGCCACTATACATTGCAACGCCTGGGTAGATCAGCTGCGGCATTGCATAAGTCCATGGATGATGAGCTCCCTGGACTGGTATCCAGGGTATGTATTGTTGAGATCCATAATGGGTGTTCTGGGTCTGCACTGACTCTTCTATCTGTGGCTGTTGGGTAGTCTGATTTGTGACTAAGGCATCGTCTGGGTTGATCTCTCTTGGGTTTGGATTTCCTTCTGTTGAGGCCATGATATCGGAACAAGGGTAAGGTTGTTTTTGAACGTTGATTCCTAGCCTCAGTTCTAATCACTGTTTTGCAAAATATGATTATGCAGCAACAGTTTGTAAGGCGACAAAGATCAGCAACTCAGACGAAGGCAATCCGAAGGAAGAATGAAGTTTTGCGGAAGCTTAGGCTCTTGGATCGAAGAGCTCTGATACCATGACAGAAACCAAAAAAAGGACAGAAGGGAAAAGAGAGGAAAAGGACGTAGGGTTTTGGGAATGCCTTTTCTTGTATTTCAACCAAAAATCCAAGTTACATTTGTGCCTCTATTTGTAATATAATGAGTACATAGAAATAAAGGAAAGAGAATATTTACAGCAAGAACAAATCAATTGAGATGTGAGATTGATATCCAAAGATTGCGATCAATTTGAGATTGATCACAATCTTTCATGCATATCGCTTAACAAGTAGATGGGGATTTTGGGTATGTAATCATCAGAGAGGTCACCTTCAACAAATTTGCTGAGTTTCAAAAGAGGAGTAAGGGACTAATTGCAGAGAAAAATCTAGGTGGTGCACAAAAATAGGTTACGCTTCAGGGAGATGATAGAGATGAGGATAGTCTTGGAGATATAACAATTTCTACATATTCCCCACCACCAACTAAAAGATGTTTCTAGACAAGAGCTCAGTGTGAGTTTTGAGGCGCTCTTTAAAGGAAAACTTGTCTAAAAAGTCTTAACCCTATAGAACTTTTATCAATTCGGTCCTAAATTTTTTCATTATGTCAAAAAATCTTAAAACTTTTCGCGTTTATCAATTGAGTCCACCCGATCAATTCTAATCTAAAATAGCTAACATTGACGTGACTGTCCTAATGACACGATCGATAATGACGTAGATAATTTTTAATAATATTTTTTAAATTTTTTATTTTAATTTTATGTTTCATACAATTGTGGCTGACAAGGACACCAACCAACCATCGTCGATCACAGGTTAGGGTTCACGACCCTCATCGGCCATAAGCGAGGGCCATGATGCCCTCGCTTAGAGCAGATGAGGGTCGATAGCCCTCTCTTGTGGCCCATGATGGTGGGCCACGACCTCACCAACCACAGTTGGCAGAAAAAAAAATATACAGATAGAATAAAAATAAATAAATAATAAATTATTATTAAAAATTATCCAAGTTAATGTCGGTAATGCTACATAAAATAATCGGCATCGATGTTAACAATTTCTTACCAAAATTGATCAGATTGACTCAATTTGTAAAATGTGAATAGGTTTAAGATTTAATTGACACAATTAAAAAGTTTATGACTAAATTGACAAAAGTGCAATATATTTAGAACTTTTTGGATAATTTTTCTGATCCACAAAGGTTGATGACCGGAGAGGAAGTAAAATGAAGATTTGGAGGCATACTTTGAGCAAACGTATAGCCAAGCATAGGATTTTTGTAAAGACATTTCCAATCTTATTTTGCGTACAACAAAAGACTAAACTGAAGGCGAGAACTCAAGAGCCATTAAGGGTCTATTTGACAACAATTCTAATTTTTTGATTCTATTCTTGGTAAATTTATCACAGATGTACCAGTTTGAAATTTTTGGTGGTCAAAAAAATAGTTTGGAGTAAATTTGTCATGGGTGTATCAGTTTAGGATTTTTCATGGTAAAAAAATGAAATAAATTTTTCATAAATATACCAGTTTGGGGTTTTTCGCAATATTAACCCTATAAATTTTTTGTGCTTGCTATATAAAAATAACTCAAAAAATTGAAGCTAATAACTAAAAGGATGCCACATGTATGTAAATAAAATGCAAACCTCTTAGTCATGCGATGCGGGAGATTTCAACAATCAATTTAAAATGACTTTAAAACACCATGATCCCTTGTTAAGGATGACGGGGAAACTTGCATGAGAACTGGAGAGCTAACCGTCATCAAATCTTCAAATTAAGTGTGATTTGCAAGAAACTCATCTTCCAAAAAATATGATTCCTCTTCATCTTTAAAGAAAAAGAGATCAAGTTCTCGTATAGTCATAAAAAAAAAAATTCTGTCACTATTAACTCCATAATCACTTACATACCTCTGTTTTTACAGATACAATTCACCTCTAAGCAAAACCCCACATCTAAAATTGCCCCTCATTGCAAACTTTAGGTTAGCATCTTGATTAGGGTTTTGCAGGTTTGATTTTTACTTAGTTTTGAGTGTTTTCTGTAAATTTTAGGATTTGCAGATGTGTTTCTCTGGGAAAAGATTAGTAATTCCGTAGGCACGACACAAATATTAATTGCCGTGAAGGTGTAAAAGTGATCTCAAAATGTTGTAGTTATTGACAACTGATTTTTAGTCATTATATTTAGAAAATAAATCAAAAATTAATAAAATTTGTAAAATTTTGAAAATCAATTTTAAGAACCTTGGTCAAGCCTGGACAACCAACTTTGAACAATAATATTTTCCTGAAAATTTTTGGAATTTTCTGCATTTCTTTTTCATTAGAAAATAACCCAAAATGAGAAAAAAAAACAGCTTTTCCGACTAGAAAATTTAAGAAAAAAAAATCATTTGTCTTCTTTTAGTTTCAATTGCATTTTGGTCACTTAAATCCCAAAAATTCAACTGAAAATCTCAATTTCGAAAATTTTGCATTTATGTCCCTGAAAGAACAAAAATCTCAAATTCAGCCCTTTTTAGTCATTCTCACACTTGGAACCTGCTATGACATTTGATCCTTATATCTTGAATTACACTTTGGTCCAATCCTTTGCATGATTTGAACAATTTGAGAAATTGACAAAAATATTTTTCGTTTTAGTCCCTCATTTTCATCCTAAGTGCAATTCCTGACCAAACGAACATATTCATTCAAATCTAAGCACATACGCCTATGTTTTTCATCATTCCAAACACATTGGTGGGGTGGAATTCACCTAAATTGATTGTCAAGGGTCTGAATATGCCATTTCTCCATTTCGGGTTAAAGTATGAGGGAAGGGGGTTTTGCACTAAATAAAATAAACTTTCCCCAAACATGTCATTACTAGATAATATCCATGTTGTAAAATTCAATTTTGGCATTTTGAGAAAATTGATCCTTTTGAGGGTTAATGTGACCAAAATTGGGCAACCACTTCGTACAGCTCCGACCCGACGACCTGGTTGCCTATCTTCTTCCCTCATACTCACCTTTGCTGGAAAAATATGATATAATGGAATGAACAAAGGAATCAGACTCTGAGGCGTGATAGCACTCTCTTTAAGGAATTATTTACCCCACAACGGTTCTAATGGTTACTGGCAAAAATCTTTCAAGATACAACAGAGTCTCAAGCAAGACTATTAGATAGCAATTCTAATAATTCTCCAAGAACTCTCTAGGAAACAATCGAAAAGAAGGCTGTATCTATTTTAGGAAGAAAACGAAACTCTGAAAATTTTAAAGAAGTGTGTTTAAACGAATAGAATAGTTAACCATATATAAAGAATAGAACACACCATTTCACGTCTGAAAAGTGGTTAATTCTCATATATCTCTTCGTGTCCAATAATAGTTAATTCAGATATACCTCTTTTTTTTTGTAAGGTAATTCAGATTTACCTCTTCGTATCTGAATAACTGCACATTTGGACATACCCATTCATGTTCATTGCTAATTCGAACGGATGCAACCTTTCATTTTCTGAAAACTATCTTGTCTGAAAATTGAAAACTCTTCATTATTGAAATTAAAATTCAAATATTATTATAATAATAAATAAATAAATAAATAAAATTAAAAAATAATTGCCGAATAGTACCGATTTTGAACCGCGACCGCGCAAGCGTGCTAGTATGGTAAGGACTAGCCCACTTGTCCATTTCTCTTTTTTTAGAATACTATAATAGTATTCTAATTTATAAACTGACTTGCACTCTCCCATCTTTTCCATGTGGGACACAAAGAAAAGCACTTTTGTTTTTTTTTTCCAAACAAACTTCAACAACCTTCGCGCGTAGGTTCAAAGCAAGGGGAGGAGATGCCAAATTGGATCCTATTTCGTGCATGCCAGGGAACATGGCTTAACAAGCCCGCCTCAGCATCCCCAACGACAACTGACCATAATGCACGCAGGAGGGCAAGTGAGGAGAGGGGGCGGAAACTTCCTTTGTGCGCCAAAGACTTGAAGGATCAGGTATCTTCGATTCCATGCGTATTTAGATAAGGGGAGCTTACATTCTATTACAAGAGCAACAACTGAATGGAAAGAGAGAGAGAAAAGTGAGAAAAAGCGCTCTCGGAGCTCTAAAATTGCAATTGAAGAAGCTTCATTAGCACGAACCCGGCTTCCTCGTGGCTTAAAAACTAATTGACAAGCTTTGTGAAGTCAGGATGAAAGATCTGAACTCTCAGATCTTCATGTCGCGCCCGAAAAATGTAAAGGCCAATCTAGAGCTCTCGGTGGTCCGTCAATGGCGGACCTCCATTTAATCAATTATTTCACTTGAAACTCGGTTTAAGCTTCTCCTAGTATTCCCCTGAGCACGATTCTATCCTTGTTTGTTCTTGTTTTTGCATAAAACTCCATGGTTGAACCTTGAACCTACCCGAACCTATTGTGAGTTGCCTAGCTCATTTCGGACATCCTCAAAGCCGATCGGGCCACAAGGTAAGTACTTATGTACTCCCTATATGTTTGTGGTATGCTTAGTTTTGATTGATTTTGTGCAAAATGGAAGATTGGTTTCCACCTTGGCCAAACATGTTGAGCTCATGTTAGAGTAGCTCTTACTATTGGATTGAGCTTAAATTTAGATATGTTAGCCGAGGCGTAATGTTTGATCTGTGAAAAGATTGGGGTCAAAATTGCATGTTTTGAGCTCGAATTGGTAATAAGAGGAACGACAACCGTCCACGGTCATCTTCCTCAATCATCCGTTGACTTAGTCAATGCCTAGATGGCGTTGATATGGTGCCACATGGCATGCCATATGGCAACCACGTCAGATGGGCGGGTGTTATAATACCTTTTTTAATTTAAAAAAAAACCTAGATCAGACAATGGATATTTAGCCACGTGTCACAATCTAAATTTTTTATAAAAAAAATGATTTTCTGATATAAATTTGATTTTCGAAAAATTAAAATCCAATTTTCAATCATGCATTGCAAGTTAGGCCATGTGGCAAGATCTTGGGTTTTCTAGGCTTTATTTTCTCAAAAAAAAATTTGAAAATCAATAAAAAAAAATAAGAAAGTGATCTGGGGTGGTGAATTAGCCAAGTGGCGTGACTTGGAGCATCAGAGTAGAAATTAGTGAAAACAAATTTAAAAAATAAATAAGAAATTCAAAAAATGGAAAATTCAAACTTTTCCCAAAGCTGTGTCGTTTTGTAGACCAACCCAGACCCAAATGGTCCGAGTTGACTGCCCATGGGGGCGAGTCAGGTCCAACCCAGCCCAAATAATATTTTCAAATAAAAAATTTCAAATAATAATAAAAAAGAAATGATTGAAAATTTTTAAAAAAATAGAAAGTTCTTTAAAAAATTCTAATAATTCAGAAAAATTCCCACAAATGACAAAAAAAAATAGTAGATGGCCACATTCATGGTTTAACCTATTTTTGTTGATTTTGGTCCCCAATCCTTCTCCAAAATGACATTTTTGTCCCTCTAAACAATTTGTCCCAAATCTCTTCTAAATCTTGATTGCACCTTCTCTAAACCTTTTGAAATTCACAAGGGATGCCATAACTTGATTTGATGTGTTTTATTCACACGTTCTTGGCATCAGGAGAGATACCAATGTAACCAAGTTTTCAAACTCAAATATCTAATTTTGTAGAATTGAAATTGCTCAGTATGTTTTCCATCTACCCTCGAAAGAAAGATAAGTGGCATCGCCAAATGCATATGCACATTGCGCATGTCACCCTATCATATTAAACATCAACTATGTCGATATAAAAATCACCCTTCCCTTGTCGCGATTCAATATGGGCTAAGAGGGCCTGCTCTAAACCCAACTTCATTGATATTTAGCAATCCATTAGCTCACCACTCGATACAATAGAGACCGCTGTGGGTCGCGACAATGTATGTATTTCATATTTTCAAAAATAGAGTTATGTAGGTGATCATCGTGTGAAATGTGAGTTATGTTTTTGATATTTTCCCTATCATTAATAAGCCCTTGATTATTCTTCTCTTTGACCTTGTGATCTCTGTTTGGCCGAGCAATGAAGACGAAGGGCCCATTCCTCTCCATTTAAAAAAGGGGTAAATCATTAAGAAACTCACCAAATGTTTCATGTGGATCACATCCAATTGCAATTCTTTCATTGGTAATTATGTAATTTTCTAATGTACAAGATAAGGAATTATCCGATTCCCAACTGTTAAGAACTATCCAAAGAAAAAGATAATTCTTTTCTATGGAACGATTATCTCTCAATTTCTATACATAGGCCTTCGTATTACGTTGCATTTGCGCACTTCAAACGGATCAAGTATGACACTTTAGTCTCATACCAAATCTCCATAATTTCACGTGACGAAGAACGACCACAACATTTAAATATCGAAGCACTCCTCAAACTATATAAATCATTCCAAATGCAACCCTAAGACATATTTCATTTGAAAAAATGCAAGTACTGGCCTCCAGAAGACCGGAAGACCAGCACATGCATCGCATCTAAATAATAAATTCATATATGCCCAACACTTAATTAGTGTTGCAAAATCTAGATTAGTAAACCGCTGAAACTACCATTACCTACACTTTTCAGTTACACATCTTTGTATAACACTCTAGAGCATGCACTCAATCATAATGAAGGAATCTCTGCACCTAAGTAAATGAAAGCAGTTGACATAATATTAAGTAATTTACAATACTAGACGGCTCTCTCTGAATTTCTGCACCTAAGTAAAGGAAAGCATTTGACGTAATATTAAGTAATGCACAATAGTAAACGTCTCTCTCTCTCTCTCTCTCTCTCTCTCTCTCTCTCTCTCTCTCTCTCTCTCTCTCTCTCTCTCTCTCTCTCTCTCTCTCACACACACACACACACACACACACAATGTCATTCCCACATGTAGGCATTACGATTTCCAATGGTTGGATTCAGCTAATAAGGTCGGTGGAGTGGCTTGACCGAATCAAGTGGACTTCTAATTATGATCCGAATACCATGTTAGTCACTTGAACTTGGCACAACACAAGACCGTTTCTTGTGGCACCAAACTGCTTCTGAGACATAAAAAATTGGCAAGAAATTCAAGGTTGCTCAAGACCTCCCCAAGCCAAGCTCGGATGCTTTGACCATTTGTGATTGAGAGAGAGAGAGAGAGAGAATGTCAGATTTAAATTCACCCAATTATATGAATGAACCTCACTTAATTTCCCCCACCCAAATGCACAAACCTAGGAACACAGGAGCTAGAGAGAATCCAGAAAAGATTTACTCGGGTTTGGAGACCTAAAGATTTTCTACGCCAAAGAGTAAGGCATGTTCATTGTTCTTGAACTTTATGTCATTGTTTTTTGGAATGAGTGTTTTAGAATTTTTAAAACTTGTCACGAGAGTGCAATTAAGTTCTCAAATTTTCAAAAAGTACAATTAAGCAATAAAATTTGTCGCCAAAGTATAATTTAGTCCCAAAATTTTTAAAAATTGAAATCAAGTCCGAAAATTTGTCAAGATAGTGCAATAAAGTCTTTTCATTAGCTCTATTCATTTAAACGAACGAAAAACAAAAATAAGTTTTATGACTTAATTGCATCAAATTGATAAGTTTTAGGATTTGGTTGCCCATTTTGAAAGTTTTAGGACTCAATTGTAATTTCATGACAAATTTTATGATATCCTGTTCATTTATCCCTTCTTCTTCTTTTTTTCTTTCTTGTTGTGGGCTCTAGAGAAAGTATTTGTCCATTTCTTGCTTTGGCAGTTAGCTTGTTTTTTCTTTGAGGACGCGCATTCCCTAAACTATATAATCTCCATGTGGTTTTATTTGTGTGTCTTTACAAGGTAATAATTCATCCATGTGGTTCCCCCCATACAAAGAAGACTCCCGCCATTCTTATGCCCACAGAAATATTAGTTATAGGGGGCCAAACATTTTAAAAGGGCCTCATATCTCGGTGATTCCTCATCATATAAAAAACGTCATATCTCTAGATTCAACTAACTCCTTAACTGTAACAACGGAAAGTGCATCCCCGATACAAAATGTGTCAGTCCAATTAATGCTGTGAATCAGGGAGGAAGTACTTTGGACCGCAAGAAAACAATCAGAGAAAGAAACATGGGGGACACATGCGATCACATGATTGTATGACAGAGAGAGACAGACTCTTGGTGAAGCAGTGGTCAACATGCATTCAATGAAACTATCAAGTACAAGAATAGCATGTGACTTCAATAAACTGAAAAAATGCCTGTGTTGGGTATTTGGATGTTTGCGGACGTGGTTGCTAACTCTAGCTTCACACACAAATAAAATACTTCAGTCAATCAGTTTGGCACCAATTTGTCGGGCCATATTTTCACGAACGGAGGAAAGCTATGACTCTAATTCGTGGATTACAAATTATGAAAATGACTCCACATGCAAGCGACACTTGTCGAAAGTGGCTAGTGTCCATGTGTGTGAACTACCGATGAAATGCGTGTTTGGAGGAAAAAAATTTCCAATCAAGGATGGAGGAAAACATGGTCCTAAGGATGTGCTGCCCAGATATTGACCTTGTTATGAAAGTGCTCAAGTGTGTCATGATCATAAGCAATTTCTTTTAGGCAACATTTTCGCCCATCACAATTTGGGAGTTACAAGTCATGGACATCACCAACAAAACAAACTTAACTAAAGCTAAATGTGACTGGTATTCATTTTTGCAATCTACCAGCGAGAGTTGTGATTGCGAAAAAAAAAAATAGAAGGGTTACGTTTTCCTTTAACCGATCTTTTAATTGGTGGATTGCAAACGCCCACAATTAGATTTAGTTAAGTTTATATGTGAATTATTTTCATAACTTATAAATAACCGATTAGACGTATGGCAAGAGAAAATGCCCTCGCCATTCATTAGGAATATCCCATTTCTGAATAGTTTCGGGACCTTCGATGCCTGTTTGAGCAGGGTGCTGAACTGCTGATCTTGGGCTGGATTTTGTCAAACTTAAAAGCAGATTCTTAAACTAAAGCTAGAAGGCCTTGCGTTTTCTCTCGTAGTATTTATTGTTCTTTCTGCAAGTAGATGCGGTAGTTCGAGTGGATGGAAGTTTTCTTTTTTCAGAAAAAAGAAGTGAATAACCACAAAAAAAAAAAAAGGCGGATGGAAGTAGAGGTGGTAAAATGGGCCCCTAGCCCATTTTAACACATATGATGGGCCAACTCGCAAATGGGCTACCCAAAATTTAAAAAAAAACAAATCTAAATTGGTCCAAAAAATAAAAGGCTAACTCCACATGGGTCTAAATGGGTCGGGAACAAGCCCATTTGAAAATTTCTCGTGTAGGAAGAAAGTACATGAACGGCGGGCGGCCCGTCCATTCTGAACGCTAAAGTTCAGCCCCAGAATGTTTTTAAGCAATAGTAACTTTGGAACATTCCAGATTTATTATCAACATTAAGATTGTCGATTTAATTATTAATTAAGAAAAGTTTGTATATTTTCTTGGTCGAAATTTCATAAAATTGAGTTATTAGGAATATGAGCAAATTTTAATTAAGACATCTAATTATTGATATGGCCCTTAAATCTACAAACTATAAAGAAATGGCATAGATATTAGGTTATTAAAGAGTATTGACTATATTTAGAGAATTTTTGGATCAGGTCCGAATGAGTTGGGTATGTGCCAATAAAATTGTATTTCATATAAATAAATCAATTGAGTCGGACTATTTTTCACGTAACATAGTGTTACTTTGCCAATCTGTCCAAGATGGAGACTCCTTGTTTCGCAGTCATGACGCCGGTCCGGTCATTCCTCCGCATTTCTTTGCTTGCCCGTCGTACGCACGCTTCTAAGGGAGATGTAGAGACGCACCATAAAAGAAAGATGTCCAAATTCACTTGGTCAAATCAACAGCTCCACATTTCACCATTTTGCCACATCCACACCCGCTTACCATCCCCCGTAACATTTCATAAATCTGAAAATCCGAAATTAATATCAAAAAATTGACCCATTTATCAGTGCTTATCAATTAATAGTGAGAACTAATAAGGATTGAATAGGGTGTCAAAATCAAACTAAAAAACTGAGCTAAGCTGAAAAGTTCGTACATTTCGTTTCAGTTTGATTTTCATTTCAGGTAATTGAAAATAACCATTCCTTTTTCCCATTTCGATTATTTTAGTTCAATTTGGTTTAAGCAAATTGCATTGAAAACCTTCAAAATAACCATATATATTTTATATATCCAAAAAAAATGACAAGTGAAAATAGAGCTAATGTCAAAGGCAAGAGTATAATAGGAGAATTCGATTAATTTAATCCTCATGATTATGCAGATTGAGGAGTTGATGTAGATGATGAAATTAATATTTTCCCTAATATGGAGCAAGTCCACATACAAAAGAGTCTTCATCCTCCTACCGCCACCAGCGCTGAAGAAATGTCAACAAAAAAGGAACGGAATGGTGCATCCAATGTGTTAGTTTTATTACTTTAGATGTATTAGCAAGTTGGGGTCATTTATGTAATTGTACTAGGCTTAAGCTTAAACCTATAAGTACTCTTTGTGGTTTCAGAAATAAGAAGACAATTAGCTCTTTTATCATTAACATGATATCATACCCTAAATTAAACCTAGATCTGTTTTCTGCCGCCAACCCCCCCTCCATCTCTTGCGCTATTTCTTGCGTCACCAGCCACCACCTTAGTTTCCTGCCGCCGCCACCTTGGTTTCTTCTCCACCGGGGGGCTTCTCGGCCCTCTTCCTCTCCGCCAGCTTCTTCTCCATCTCTGTCGCTTAACCCAGGCAACTTCATGGGAGCTGTCGCCCAGACCAGGCGACCCCTGGGCTGAGTCGACCAACCCATGCGACCTTTAAAGGGAGTCGCCCAGGTCTGGCGACCTCCTGGACTGAGTCGCCCAGCCCAGTCCCGCGGACCACCTCGACCTCCATCGCCCCCTCCGGTTCCCCGATCTCCAATCTCCGCCCAACTTCTCCCGTTAGCTGTTTCGGAGGCTTTATCAAGGGTCGACGGGCTTGACCTTCGTCGTCTTCTTCCTCTTCTTCTTCCTCCTGTGGAGATGCTATCTAGACATCACGCTCGCTAGAGCTTTTGAGGACATTGTTCTATTGTTGGGACAACGTCGGCCTTCATCTTGCGGCGTGAGCTAGTGGCGCTAAGACTGTTCTTCATCTTCGCTCACGACCCTCAAATGCTGAAGATGTTCGTGATGCAGGAGCTTCTTGTTGCTGCTTCCTGCTTCATCGTCGGCGTAGACCTCTTCCTTCCTGCTGTGAATGTAGTTTTTTGACTGCTGGGATGATCAGTGAGTGAGATTTGTCAATTGTGCTGCTGTGATTGGGTTATAGATACTTGGTGTAGCTACTATGAATGGGTTTTTCTTTGATAGGTGGTGTCTTGCTGATTTCATTGATCTGTGGTAGTGAATTTGGTGCTGTTGGTAGTGTCAGAAGAAGTATTGGGCTGGATTTGATACTATGAAGTGTCAGTTTTCTTTCTTTTTTGGTGTTCTAACTTTGAAGTGACGTGTGGATACTCAAAGAAGTGATATAGTTAGTATACAGTGGTCTGTGGAGATGTCTACTGATTCGTCAAGTTTTCCTTCTAATGTTTCGAGGTTAGGCCCCCTTAGTGCTTCTTCGAGTTCAGTATCTGTTGGTCCATATCATACTATAACAGGTTTACACAATACCTTGATCAAGTTGGATGGTACCAATTATCCTTATTGGTCAATGGCCCTTTGTACATTTATTTATTCCAATCGTCAATCTAGATGGCTTGAAGAAGAACCACTTGAAGATTCAGTCAGTTTAGAAGAATGGAAGTATGTTGATGCTACTTTGCGTACACTTTTATGGGGGAGTATGGCTGAATCTGTTCGCCATTTTTTTATGGATTGTATAACAGCCCGTGAGGTATGGACAAAGTGTTCTTTACTGTATTCTGGGCAAAATAATATGAGTCTAGTCTGTGATATGTAGGAGGCTTTATTTGAAGCCAAAATTGGTGATGCTGGGTTGATAGAATATTATGCTTGATTTGCGTCTTTGAAGAAGTGTACTCTCGAGTTGCTCGTTATACTTCCAGTCCGAAGACCACAATAATGTCAGATAGTAGTGCTATGGTAGCTCGTAGAAGTCAAGGGACTCGTGGTCGTGTTGGTGGTCGTAGACATTGGAGTTCTGATAGTTCTTACAGAGGTCGTGGCCGTGGTCTTCAAGGTCGAGGTGTTATTCAGGGTAGTGGTAATAATGTTTCTAGAGAAGCTCGTGGTAGAGGTCGAGCGAACCGTTTTTGTACTCATTACCAACTTCCTGGACATACTATTGATTACTGTTATGATCTCCATCCTGAGTTACGAGGTCTACATGTCTCTATTGATGCTGAATCTTGGACTCCTCCACATGGATCCTCTACTGGACAGGGTATGGTAAATATAACTCGTGCAGAATATGATGAGTTGGTCAAAGCACGACACAGTACGAGTGATGTTATCTCTAATCCCACTGCTACTTTAGCACGACACAATAATCCTGCATGTCTATTGTCTAGTACATCTGCTCCTCACTCTTGGGTTATTGACTCAGGGGCTACTCATCATATGACTGGTGATTCTCATCTTCTTACATCCACTTCGTCTGTTCCTTCTACATCAGTCACCTTAGCGGATGGTTCTCAGTCTAAAGTAACTGGTACAGGTTTTGTATCATTGAGTTCTTCTATCTCCTTACCTCTTGTTTACCATATTCCGCATTTTCCTTACAATATTTTGTCTGTCAGTTCTATTACCTGTGATCTTGACTGCAATATTACCTTTTCTTCGTCTTCTTGTGTTCTTCAGGATCGGAAGACTGGACGCTAAATATGTGGTGGGCGTAAGGCTGGTGGATTGTACATCCTAAACCCTGAGATTATTGCTGCTACGACAACAGTTCAGAAGAAAGTTGTAGATGATCCTTATCGATTACATTGACGCCTTGGTCACCCATCAGCAGACGTACTCCGATGTTTTCCCTTTGTGTCTAGTTCAAGTCTTCAATTCAATTATGAAACGTGTGAGTTAGGCAAACACCATCGTGTGTCCTTTTCCCCTCATGTTTCGAGTCGTACTTCCTAACCATTTGAGCTAATCCACTCTGATGTGTGGGGTCCTAGTCGTGAGTCTTCATTTGGTTTTCGATATTTTGTCACCTTTATTGATGATTGTACTCATACAACTTGGTTATATTTAATAAAAAATCGTACTGAAGTTTTCCATTCTTTTTGCCAATTCTCTAATGAAGTTCGTACTCAGTATAATTATTCTATTAAATGTCTGCGTATAGACAATGCTCGTGAATATTTTTCTTCTTCTACCTTCATTCCCTTTCTTGAATCTCATGGCATTTTACATCAAAGTTCTTGTGCTCATACTCCACAACAAAATGGGGTTGCTGAACGTAAGAACCGTCATTTGTTGAATGTTGTCCGTTGTCTACTTCTTCACACTCGTATGTCTAAGTCCTTCTGGAATTATGCTCTTCTTACAGCATGTTATCTTATTAATCGTCTTCTATCCTCTGTATTGAAAGGAGATATTCCTTATGCTCTTCTTCATCCCGATTGTCCTTTGTGGTTTATTCGCCCTCGTATTTTTGGAAGTGTTTGTTTTTTCCATTCCTTGTCTCCTGGGTTGGATAAATTATCACATCGTGCTGAAAAATACGTATTCGTTGGTTACTCCCGTACCAAAAAAGGTTATGTCCTATTCGTCGTCGGGAGTATATTTCTGCTGATGTGACTTTCTTTGACGATCAAGCATTTTTTAATGATGTTCGTCGTTAGGAATCATTAACCATGGATCTTCTGCCATTCTCTGTACCTATATTTCAGCCGGAACCACCGTATGTTACTTCTAATGATACTCCACCAAATCCAGGATCACCAGCACCGACTCCTCTTCAGGTTTATACGCGTGGTCCTTGACCTATCTGGGGTCATACCTCTCCACCAGCGAGCGTTCCACCACCATCTTCGGTCCAAGCTTCCGATCCTATTCCACCGTTTCCTGTCAGCTCTCCGATTGCTCACCGTACTCGGTCTCGGTACCCTTTTTCTCACTTTGTTTCTTATGATAACTTAAGCCATCAGATGTCTATCTTTGTGTCATCCCTTGCATCTGTGTCTGTGCCGAGTAGTGTGTAGGAGGCTTTAGCCCATCCAGGTTGGGCTCATGCTATAGAGGAAGAGATAGCTGCATTACATCATAATAAAACTTGGGAACTGGTTCCGTTGCCAACTAATAAACAATTGGTGGGTTGTCGCTGGATCTTTGTTGTCAAACACCATCCAGATAGTTCAGTTGAGCGCTTGAAAGCACGTCTTGTGGCAAAGGGCTATACTCAAACTTATGGTATTGATTATGATGAGACATTTTCTCCGATAGCCAAAATTCCTTCTGTTTGCATCATTATTTCCTTAGCTGCTCGGTCTCAATGGACTCTTCATCAGCTTGATGTCAAGAATGCATTCCTTCATGGTGATCTTCACGAGGAAGTATATATGGAGCAACCACCTGGGTTTATTGCTCAGGAGGAGAAGGTATGTCGATTGCGAAAATCTCTTTATGGGCTTAAACAATCTCCTTGTGCTTGGTTTGGCCGCTTCAGTGATGTGGTTATCACTTTTGACATGCATCGGTGTAGTGTAGATCACTCAGTATTTAGTATGTCATCTTCTTAGGGATGTGTTATTCTAGTTGTCTATGTTGATGATAATATTGTCACGGGTAGTGATATCGAAGGTATACAACGACTCAAGTAATTTCTACAAAAGGAGTTTAACACTAAAGACTTAGGCCGTCTTCGATATTTTCTTAGCATTGAAATTGCCTATTCTAATGGCAGTATTGCTCTCTCTCTCAACGAAAGTATACTCTTGACATTCTTAAGGAGATTGGATTACATGATGGTAAGCCTGGTGACGCACCTATGGACCTTGGAGTGAGACTTGATAATGAAAATGGAGAACCTCTTCATGACCCAAAGAAGTATCGCCGGTTAGTAGGCAAGTTGAATTATCTTACCATTACTCGTCCAGATAATTTATTTGCTGTTAGTGTGGTAAGTCAATTTATGAGCTCTCCTCGTACAACTCATTGGCAAGCCGCGCTACAAATTGTTCGATATTTGAAGGGAGCTCCAGGTCAAGGACTTGTATTCCACAATCAGGATCATCTCCGTATAGCTGGTTATTCTAATCCTGAATCTTTAGAGGTGATAGGATATTCTGATGCAAACTAGGCTGGTTGTCCTATGGATCGTCGATATACTTCGGGATATTGTGTTTTCCTTGGTGGTAATCTTGTGTCGTGGAAAAGTAAGAAGCAGTCTGTTATTTCTCGATCTAGTGCAGAGGTCGAGTATCGTGCTATGGCTAATGTTACGGGTGAACTTCAATGAGTTCGTATGTTGTTAGCTGAGATCGGATTGCCTATGACCGGATCATCTATTCTTTGTTGTGACAATCAATCTGCTATTTATATTGCTAGCAATCCAGTGTTCCACGAGCGAACAAAGTATATTGAGGTGGATTGTCATTTTGTTCGGGAAAAGGTGAATTGTGGGGACATACAATTGGTGCACACACGTTCTGAAGAGCAACTAGCAGGCATCTTCACAAAACCTCTTCGACGTGGACGAGTTTCATATATTTGTCATAAGTTGGGTCTATTTGATATGTATGCTCCAACTTGAGGGGGGGTGTTAGTTTTATTACTTTAGATGTATTAGCAAGTTGGGGTCATTTATGTAATTGTACTAGGCTTAAACTTAAGCCTATAAGTACTTTTTGTGATTTCAGAAATAAGAAGACAATTAGCTCTTTTATCATTAACACAATGTATGGAAGTACTTCATGAAAGTTAAAAATTTTGAAAGAGATCCAAAAATGTATGATTTAGTTTGTAAACATTTTGCTAAAACATACCAATATACATGTGGACCAAAGATATGAAACATTTAATCGGCATATTAGGTTGAAATATCCAATCGAAGTGAGAATAGACACCAACCAACAACAAATTTCTAGTATGCCAATCCTAACACTTCTTCTTTATTTCGTTTTAATAAAAAAAACTTATAAAAAGAATTAGGTAAATCTTTTTCCATTAAATATTTATCATTTAGTTTTGATGAAAATTTTGGTTTAATCAATTTATACAAAATGCATGTGCTTCACAAGTAGGATGTGTTCGTAGAAATTCACTTAAACGCTAAATTAAAAATCTTTATAAAAAAGAAAAAAAAGATTTTTAAATTTTTTTACGAATTTTAATAGACGTATGCATATAAATAGCGATATTTGGAGTGATCATTGGCAAACTAATTCTTCTATGGGCATGACATGTCATTAGATAGATGATGATTGTAATATTCAAAAAATAATTATTACATTGAGAATTTTTATGATAGGCATATGGAAAATAATATTTATAGATTAATTGGGCAAATTTTAGAAGAATATTATTTGCTTTATAAAACTTTTTTAATTGATTTTAATAATGCCGCAGTAAATATCTCTTCCATTGTTGAACTTGAAAAGATTTATAAACCTACTTTTGGTGGATAAATTTTTTACGTTAGATGTGCTTGTCATGTTTTAAATTTATATATACAAAATGATTTAAAAACTCTTCAAATTTCTCTCAACCCGATAAAAATAGCAATTCAATATTTATAGAAACCAAAATAAGGAAAAAAAATGGGTAAAATTTTATAGACCAAATGAAAAAAAAACAAAAAAGATTTCCAAAAAATGTTTCAAATCATTAAAATTCTACTTATGAGTTGCTTAATAAATTTTTTGCATGTAAAGGTTTATTACATACACTTATTTCAAATCATATATTTGAAATTAATTTGTACTCACAACAATGGGACAATTGCTAAAAAAATTTAGATATTTTAAAAGTTTTTAATGATGCAACTTATACGTTGTCCGATGTTTATTATCCAACTATGTATTTATTTTTAATAGAATGTATTAATATTGTTTGAATTTTAGAAAATGATAATGATAATAAGTTAGGTGATATTATCAAAATAATACGAACAAAATGGCTATATTATTATGAGGAAATTCCTATTTTTTATTTAATTACTTTTTGTTTCTTATCTACGTTGTAAATTGATGATTTATATGATTATTTAAATATGTATTATGAATATTTACATTTAATTGATCAGGTAAATGTTAGAGCTATATAAATAAATGTTAAAAACATGATAATAAAATTATATAATGAATTTTGTAAAATATATAATATAGGTGATAATGAATGTGGATTTTTTCAATTTAGTGACTTACAATGTGAAGACATAAATAAAATTAGTAGATAGTGCCTGCTTTTGATGCATAGACAAAAAAAAAGAAAAAAAATAATATGAAGTAATTCTGAAATAAAAAATTATCTAATCATTTCTTTTGAGATTGATAAATCTAAAGGCAACAAAAATTTCAAAATATTAAATTAATGAAAGAAGCATTTCACCCAATACCCAATTCTTGATCTGATTGTAAAATCAATTTTAGCAATCCATTATTCAACAGTTGCAATAGAACAAACATTTAGTGTTAGAGACAATATTTTAAATGAACGACATTCAAAATTAACTCTCGAACCATTAAAATTTCAAGCTTGTGTTAATGATTAGATAAAGGCTCAATATAGACAATAAGAGATAAATCGTAATAATGAAGTCAAATTCTTTGATGACGGAAATACTACCACTACGGTATAGAAACGGATAGCAACGATTAAGGATGAAATAAGTATAAGATTATCAAAGGTAAGAGAATACAAATACTTTAATTCTTCTATCCTCAAAAAGATACGTAGGCGCTTAATGATAAATTATTAAGGTCAAGCCCCCCTCTTTTTTTTTCCTACATTTATTTGATAATACATTATTTCATAATTCATTATTTTTTTCATTTTATAATTCATTATTTGATAATTTGATTATAATTTTATTACAAATTCATCACAAATTAATTTTTAATAAAAAAAAATCAAAACCAACTCAGAACAAACAGCTGGTTCTCCGGTTCGGAACCCCTGGCTCCAATTCCCCCAAATTTGGATCTGGATCCGCCGATTCCGGAACGGTGACCATACCTAGATACAAGTACTACAGGAGAATCTTCACCTGACTTCAAATCTATCTGCTTGAGCTTAAGGCATCAGTTCAGACCAAGAAGATAAGAAATGAATTGATGAAGAAACGTTAAATAACGATCAAGCACAAAATGACGATCCATCGTAGCGCAGAAGAGCAGTGTTGCAGATACCGTACCATAGAAGTCTCTCTAAACTAGAAGATGGTTCCTCCTAATGTTACCTTTACATTTTACATAGTTTTGTACAAGTGGGTGCTTGGGAAGGCTCTCCATCTTCTCTGTACCAGCTCTTCCCACCAAACTACCTTGGACACGTAAAGCCACTACCATTCTACAAAGAATTCTAATCCTCAAGAGAAAGAAAGTTGAGGAAAAAACAAAAAGAAGGCTTCTAAGCTCTAACCCATCCCTACCCCTTAGCCTAAACGATAATGCCTAAATAAATTTACAGCTCTAATTTGAAGAGCAGCGATGGAACCAGGAAATGGACGAACTGGAGCAAAACCTATCAGAGGGACAAAACTGGGGATGATTTACAGAGCAGCAAACCAGAAGATGAGACGTTTCAGGCAATCCCTTGGGAATTCCAGAACTACAAAGAAAACAGCTCTTATTCCCGTAAAAATTGGAAGGCTGGATTCTCAAGTAGATCTGCAGCGGGTTTTACGTCAGTAAGATCCTTCACTTGGATGGAACTGGAGATGTCATCGACCGAGAAAGGTATGCTTCGCACGAGACACAATAAGTACAATCAGAAAATGTTTGCTTAAAGGAGAACAACAGCATCTTCAATCTATGGTGGTTAGACATTTACCTGGAAGTGTCGTCCAACAGAAACGAGTTGCTTTCTTCATTGCTAGAGTCCTCTGTCATGAGGATCTTCATGCTAGAAATTACCTAAAGAAGACAAGATGAGGTTGAGATTGTCAGTAGAAAAGCAAGAGAATCTTCTCAGAGCACCTAATTGTAGGTTAGAAACATACATCAGGAGAGACACTTCGAGTGTTGTAGTTGTCATCCCAGTATAGTGTACAGATCCGATATAGCTGCTGAACACTAAGGACCTAAAGACAGAAAGCTGTAAATGAGGACAAAACATAGCAATAAACAATTTTCTACTAGATAACATACAATTTTCTACTAGATAACAAAATTATCCAGAATAGTCTTGCTATTGATAACTCTAGATGTCAATTCCAGAATGTCGTCATAGCAGAAGAGAAAGGATGAAGAAGTTGAGGAAGTTACAGGGCAAAGGTCATTTGTGATGTCATCATAGCATATTCTTGACTTCTGGTGGATCACCTGTAGAAAAAGCAGCGAAATTAGCTGGCGCAATTATGTAATCATATTTTATCACCTCTATGTTAATAGCAGTTACTAGAACATATCAGATCGTAACTCCATCCACAGTAAAGAGGAGAAAATAAAATAACAAGCCACATTGACACACAAGTTCTCTGAAGCACAGATAAAGTCACAATTCTTAAGGAAGAAAAGCCACCTACTATATATCTGAACAAGTGGCTCTTCATACCTCCAAAAATTGCAGAAAAATCCAAAGGGAAACATCTCAAAAGGGTTCTAAGAATGCTGATTTACCCCACCATTCATCGGTGGAAAAAGAAAGAAGCTTGACCCACAATTGAACATACAAACAAAGCTCCCAATGAGCCAGAATAACTGATGAATTGCTCCCTCTAAGTAGCATAGACGTCCTAAAATTTGCACCCAAAAATGGAAGATTCTGTGATGGCCATGATGACGCATTAAGTTGCTGCAGAACTGCCAGCTTATTGTTCCTAGCTTATTCATTTGTTTCCGCAAGCAAAGAGCAGTTATCCAATGATTTCTTTGAACCACAACTACAGGAGAAAATTTTATTAGATATGGAAAAAGGCCTCTAATGCTCTATGGACAGTGGTGCTACAACCAACGTGCCCTAAAAAAGCGTCAACCAGGAAAGAATGCTTTAGTGAATTTGGGCATTCAAGACAATACAAGAACTAGAAATGAGGTTATCCAAAAAAACAAGATGGTCTTACCCAAACGAAAAAGAACATGAGATTTAATAACAACTGTGAGGACACAAAACAATGTCCTTGAGCTGCTCCAATGAGAAGATACAAATTTATGGCCAGGGAACAAGTTGAGAGAGGGAGGGGGGGCCTCAAAGGACACATTAGAAGCTCAAAGCAAAGGAGCAAAGTACGCTACAAAATTTAATGGCTAAACATATCGAATGAGACGACGACTCACAGTTAGTACTTGCATTTTCAAAGCGGAAAATGGGGCATGTGTAATTATCCTAGAGAATAGGCATGAGCCAGGAAATTCTTTCATTGCCACACATTAGTCTTGACTAACCTGGCTCCTAAGAGACCTGTGCATTACAATATATTCAGATCCAACTATAAGACTGAGTAGAGAGAACAAACTCCCAGGTGCTGACCCTTGAATCAACGACCTATCATGACTCGTCTATTCAATACTCGTTTCTAGGTATCAAAAATCTTTAACAGCTTCACTGCTCAGTGCTGAGAAACCTTTTTTCTAATAAATTCGCAGAAGGTCAGACTCATTTTCCCCTGCTGCATCTATACACTTAAAGCAGTTCAATAATGTCCAGCAATGCCTACTTAACCTTGAAGCACAGCCCAACCAACAAACCTCTTTTAAATTTAAGTAACCATCATGAATTAATACAGCTAGCCTCATCCATGTCTCAAAGCTTCCCTTTCAAAATTGTCATATCTTGCACATAGCTTGTATGTACTCAAAACTCTTTTCAATTACCTTTGTTCCAGAGAGGTCTGTATTGCTCCTTTAATGTAAAGCAAAATCAATTGCTCTATTCACTGGACTTACATGAGATCTAGGCTGGGAAACGACCTCCATGCTCTCCACCTAGAACTTGACATCCGCTAATCTAAATTTTATGTGATTCTAAGTGTCCTAAAAAACCGATATCCTATTTCATCCTCTTCCCAGTTTTTCAACCATGCCTCATAGGCAAAATCAGATTTCCATGAAATTCTTTCTTTACTTTTTGGATCAACTGCTTTGTGCAGCAAAATTTCTGTATCTCTGTCAGATAATATTGCATAGACCCATGACTCGTTAAGTGTCAAACGGCTCCCATCTTCTCACTTTCCTATACTGCATCTCACCTAATTATCCAGGCATCTAATGCAAACTCATGCTTGTCTATTAGAACGTAAGGTTGCACCATTGAGCATGGACAAATTGATCTATTCCTAGAGAAATTTTTCTCATCCACTGGGGTGTAAATTGTCTTCCATAAAGATAACTTCCTTCCTTTTTCCATTCATTAATAGAAAGCATCCACTCAAGAAAATATTGGCATACATGCTTTCATTTAATTTTTGGGGAGTCGAAAGTACTTCTCATATTTCAGACAGAAGGTGCCAAGCCCTCCATTTGCAGAAACCTCAGCTTGTGTCCTCAAGGAGCACTTGTGACTCAACAAAACATAAAAAATCTACTCCTGATATTTCCTCCAACCAACTACTTAAAATGTAGGATTAGTCAATATGATGATGTAAGATAAAAATCAGGTGTTTTTCCATGGTGCTAAATATGAAAATTTCTGAACCATCTGCATAAACCATATAGCAGGTTTAATTAAATGTATTCAGACAATCACTGAACAAACGTACCAAGAATCCAACAGCTTGCCTTATGTGCTTGAGCTCATCCCAGGATGAACCTGCATACTGCAATAATACTTAGATAAGCAACTGGTAATAAAGAGAAAGCATTAATAACAAGAACTGGTATTAAATTGCAATGCCAGCTTTTACGAGATAGGAGAAAAAGAATGAAAACAATCTCCAACATGATCAATTAATCAGAATCTAAGCGTGGTCAAGCAGGTCACATTAACACACCTCTTGCTTTGCTTGGCAACACCATTGTTCCAATTCAGCTAAACCAGCTTTAACATATTCTCCATTGCTAAATGTGCAGCACTCTCGCCGAAGCAGCAGGCTGAAAGCATCATTTTCATAGGCAACTTGAGCAAGTAAACTCTAGAAAATGTGATTGAAAAAACAATGGAGCAGCTATTACCTGTTAAAAAGCTGCACATTCATGTAGGAAAATATCTGGGTAAATAGTTGCCGTACGAGGACAGGAGGCACCTGCAAAAATGGCTACGTTCACAACATAATAATTGGACGAGAGAGATATCTCCACATTTTCAAAGGGCAAATCCTTACATAATTTTCTGTTAATGTATGAAGAAGGCCATTAAAACTCTCAATGATGCTGTGCCAGTGGTTAGCTGGAGGACCATTTCCAAATGACTGTCCGGATGATCTTAAAGAATTAGCCCTTTTAGTTCGAGGTGCCTGAAAAAAATAATCTTAGACAAGTGGAACAGTAAAGAACAACACAAACCATTTAGCAAGTAATCAGGAAACAGTGGATGCATATGCACAATTTCTTATTCTCAAGTGAAAAAGTGTTCTACCTCTGAAAATGGAAAGTTGAAAGGATTTCATAACATATATCAAAGGTGATATTAACAGGTAAAAGAACCACATAGAAATACGCCAGGCATATCAAACTTCACAGGATGGTGGTCAAAATATTTGGCATGAATTACCAAAATGAAGGGGGAAAACCATAGTACAGATGAAAGAACAGTTCATGTTTTTTCATTGTATTCGTATAGATAATTTCCTTATCTTTCTTTCACTATCAAAAGATAACTTTTAATGACACAGTAAAATTGATCTTCCAAAAATGATTGAAAGCGGTGTTATCAGTCATTGTCTGAGTTATAGTTCCATCAGATCAAGTCTGTGACATTTGAATCATTTCAATGTCCACAAAAAAAAAAATAATAATCAACTCAGATAATTATGCATTCATTTATGATGAATGTTGCCACTTTCTACCCAAGGAAGAAATTATCACATGAGACACAAAGAGGAGCCCAGATTTCATAGAAACAAGTACAAGGATATAAATCATGAAGAAGAATGAGTGTCCATAGAAATTTGAAAAAGTCAGACAGGTGGCGGGATAAAGGTCAACCAAATAACCAGCCTTATAAAGAGTGTAGATAACGACTTAATTTAACATAAGTTTCGGGGAAAGAAAAAGGCAAAATAAGCTATAATGGTAAAAGCCTATCCTTTCTGTATTTTTAAAAACAAAAGAAAAATGGTTTTGAATCTTAAGAAATCAGGGAAGGCCAACACAAGGTCCTCTACCTGGATACAAGAAGACAGAAATGATGATAATTCCTTCTTCAAGTTGTCTCGAATAATTCCATATATCTTCTCCACGTACGCTGTAAGCTGCTGCCGGAAAAGCAAAGCAGGATACTTGGCCTCAACTTGGCGAACTACATCATGGCCCCCCACTGGAAGGTTGGCAGAAGAAGGGGAAGAACGGAAACCCTGAAACCCATTATCAGAAAAACTATGACCCTATTAGTTTTCTTATACATTACCTGAGTTCAAAAACAGCATCTCCTACTATTTCTAAAAAATTGGACAAAAATGAATCAGAGATGCAATTATATAGTTGTGTCCTTCCATCTTACCAATTTCTATTTTCATCTTTAGGAAATTTACAATAGAATTTGATGTTTTATGTGTAATCTACCCTAAGTTACCCTTCTCCATGCTAGAATATCTAGAACAAGATATCATAAACGGACCAAAACAGGCACATACCATAAACATGATGAAGTGATACACGAAGTAAAATCCCACTACCTGTGTCATCCTCCCAAATAACGATGTGACTGGGGCAGCCTTTTTTGTTGGAGTTCCACCAGTCCCCTTCAAACTCCGTTGAAGCAAAATCAACAATGTAGAACTATTCGATAGCCAGTATGCCATATGTTCATTATTATCCTGGTTCTGCAAAAAATCCAATTACACAATCCACGAAATTAGATCCCGCTACAGTGAACCTCGAGAAGAACTTTATCCTTCATTGATCAATCAAAACCTCATCTTTGAAATCTGACCGTGGCCTTTACAAGCTAAAAGGGATAACCAAGAAGCAACGAATTAACAAATTAAGTATATTTAAAACACACATAATATATATGGAACAGACCAATCAAAACACGAAAAAGTAAATAATAAAAATTATCTGTCCCCTTCTTAATATTTTGCACAGCACTTATCAACCAAAGAAAGCCAAATTTTGATCATCGGCTATGAAAAATGAGAAGCTAATGGATAAATCACCTCTATTGCAGATCCAATCATCTGAATAAGACGGTCAAATACATTAGTTCTTTCTGCTTCAAGTGATCTCCACTGTAAGAGACATTTGTATATGGTGAATGCAGCAACTGGCACTCCTTCACTAAAACCAAGATCTCGAGCCACACATCCCATAAGGGCATCAACATTTTCCTGCAGTAGTCAAAGCATGGACATACTAATTAACCTAGTCTTAACATTCAGGGGAAGAAAGGGACAAATAAATGTAAGATTTAGATTGAAGGGGAAAATGAAGAAGCTGAAGCATTAAGTTGGATTTGTTGGTCAAAAGTTACATGCTGCTTTTCCATGAAGGATCTCCTCAGTTTGTTGTCGGACTCTCCATCAGCTTTTTTTGTGGGAGTTGCACTTTGTGGTTCCTGAATAATATAGATTCAGTTTCGTCAACAACAGATGAAAATCAACTAACAAATGTACCTAAGAAAATGCTTGGATCTCATATCACTTACATGATGACCATTTTCCCGCGGCTGCAGATAATTTCAAGGAAAAGAATCAATTAAAGTTCCACCAATGAAGCAACACACACTGATTACTTACAGAGGCATAATTACCTGATCTTTATTGATTGCTATGGCAGGTGCATTCATTAAAGCTTGCTGCCGTAGAACTTGCTCATCAGCTTCCATGTCAGAAAGTTTCTCTTCAAGCCTGAAAACATGATCACCCAAGGAACCATTCAGCCTTTATTAAACATCTGAACTATCAAATTCCTAATAGCACATCTAACAAATCAAGAGAGGGAGCCTAGGATGCATCTTTAAAAATTTTGAACAGAGACCTCTGCATGTTCATCTTCAATTCAATTATCTTGGATTCAGCTTCCAAAGCTTGCTTCAGTCTCTCCTCACTAAGCTTGTTTGTCTCTTCATACTTCCTCTCTGTTTCATCAATCTTCTCTTCCAGTGAACTCACAAGAGCCTGCAATGCCACAATGTCTATCACAATTGAAGAGTCGAAGAACTTTTTCCGCATAAAACGAGATCCCTTTAACTTAACACTGACAAGTCACAATCCACATGCATACCAAAAAGTATTTGGCAACCAAACCTTGAGTTTCTCATTTTCAGCAGCAAGCTTATCCATCAATTCATGATCAACAACTGGAACTTCCTGAACAATGGGCGCTTGTTCCGATGCTTTTTGTGCAGCCTCTCGTTCCTTGACCAACATGGCTTTCGTATCTTCAAATTGAAGTTGCATCTCTTGCAAAGCAGACTGCAACTTCACATTTTCTTGTGTTTTTGCTTCCTCAATGTCAGCCTACAAAAAAAAAATATTACCAAAAAGAGAGAGCTAAGAAGAATGTAGGCATGGAAGTACCTTTCACTACAATACAGGACATACGATCATTCAGAGCATTCTCCTCACACTGTTTCAATTGTTGGGATATTGGTCAAAAATTATTAACTTCCACTGGAGAAGCTGTACCATGCCGAGATAAGTTACTCAGTTGAAAGAAGGAAGAAAGTTTTTTTTTTTTTTTTTTTTGGGGGGGGGGGGTTTTGGGGTATTTGGGGTTGGTTGGTGGTTTTGATTGTAGATAGAGAGAGACCTAGAACATAATATAGGATTTCACAATCTAATCTTAAGTACTTAAAATTAGGTATTCCATTAACCAAATGATGACCACATCCATTACACCCTTGTACCGTGTTCCCTCTCCAAAATTTCACCATAACAAACAGGATGTGCATTAACAATATTCCCTGTCAATCAAAAAAGAACAACAACACATCATGCATCACTCGAAGAATCATCTTACTCTCATGCGCTTCTCTAGGTGCAATCGCCAGGTTAGTTCTTCAACTTGCTTTTCCAATATAGTTTTAGCAGCTTGAAGAGCACCAGTCTCTTTAGCAGCCTGAATTGAGATAATAATTAATCAATGCACAATGCACAACTAAAATGTGGTTGGCACATAAGGCAAGATCACTATCAAATGGCTCAGGAATCCCTAAACCTCCAGATATCATTCCATAGTGGATTTTTAAGAATTCTCTCAAAAACAAATATACAAAAAAAAAATGATTGACCAGCTGACTCTGAAGCCATTGATGAATACACAAAGGAATCAAGAGTTTTTACCAACTTAAGTTTCCGTAACTCTCTCCTGGCAACCCTTCCTCTCCAGGCACATTGTGTGATAATTGCTGCTTTCTTTAACATAAGGTAATAAGCTCGGACCAAATATTTCCGACAATGACTCTGTAATAGATATCAATTGCTTTTAGTGTAAGAAAAAAAGTATAAATTAATAAAAGTAAAAGACTGAAAAAGAGGGAAATGTCTCTCAACATGCAATTTCTCAGATGTTACAAACCACAATAGACATAAGCAATGCAAAGATGGGAAGAGACAAATGAAAATTTCCCTTCTAACTCCTGACAAATTTTCTTCGATTTTGGGGACACTAATTATAGAACCTAAGTTGATATTGCTCAAATGCACTGAGAACTACAGCTTCTAAATAACAAGAGACGTGCAATGAAAACAACAAAAATACTGGCCAAGTTTTGTGATACCCAAAAAGGGGAATAAGAAATTCACGCTTCTTGACCTCACATCATATAGTGAGAAGGATCTTTTTTTCTCCTGCAAGTATCACAAATTTTTCAAAGAAGCTTTTATTTACAAGCTTCTGGATTATTGCGAAAGCAAAAAGAAGCAAAGAAAATAAGAATCAGGAAGCACCTATCGACAAGAAAATACTAATTGTGCCTCCTGGGTTTGCATCAGGTAAAGATAAAACAAAGAACTGCAAGTCTTTGCAGGGATAAAACCCCTTCCTAGTGAGGTAAGGCCCTTACTCATATTATGTTCAAGAATATATGAACTTTAACAGCTCAGTAGATGCCTTTACCTGAAGAATAATGGCAGCCCTCGTCTGCTTTCTATACCTCAACTCATCACGGGCAACCATCCCACGTAAACCAGTTTGAATAGAAAGAGCAGAAGAGTAAAAACTTTTGTACGCTTGCCTAGCAAGACACATGCGCCAAACTCTCTGGATCTTCAAACAAGCAGCTTCTCTTCTCATGTTCTCAAATTTGAGACGTGCAACTTGTCCTACAATCAGCAAAATATTCACAACAACCAACTTAGCAGTAAATCAATGGACCATTAGAAAAAAGCACTTAATTCTTTTAGAAGCTTGTACTTTATACCTCTTGCCATGGTCTGGATTTGGATCGCAGTCAGGCGCAACTGGATAAAACTTTTGCGACTCAAATAGGAACGAACTTTTCTTTGTATTATACTAGCAGATCTACCAAGGACCTCAATTCGACGTGCATCCAATTCTGCCATCTGACCTGCTCGAAGAAACACTTTTGTCTTGCCAACCTGTCAAGAGAAAGTACATCAGTGTCATGATTGTTACACCATAGCAAATTCAGTCTTAAGTAGAACAACCGTTGGCTGATGATGGAAATAAAACCACATCAAAGACCAGGAGTGTATATGATCCCCTGATTGATGGTCAGAGACGACTATGGTCAAGCAGACCAATTACAAGAATACGAGGGAAAGTAAGCACTGCCCTCTCTAAAAAGTCAAAAACTTAGAAGATGGCACGTCACAGCGACAAATGTCACGAACCTGATAACCTTCAATGTTCACCCTCTCCAATATCTTCTTGCACACAGTGATCTCATCAAATCTACCAGCATGTGGATAACAAATAAATATGCATTGATGAATCAGATATGCAATAAAGTAACCTAAGGCTAGAAAGCAAACAAAAGAAAGAAATTTTTTCAATGGAAATGTCAATAAATGGTTAACTACCTTCCACTCAGAACATCAGGTGCCAGAATGCGAAATCGACAAATGAACTCATCGAAATTCTTCCTAGTAGGGAATCCCTCACAGCTGATCCTAATTGCCTCCATAACTCCCTGAAAAGTGTACAAATAAATCTAAATCCACTCACACTAGCATCTGCCTGTGTAAGAGAATCAGACAAACGTAATGTAACACTAACCCCACAGCGGAGTTGCTGCAGGACATTACTGCTTTCAAAAATTGCAGGCTTAAGAACATTATTTGGCTTTACACATCGAATATAGTGGGGCTCAGTAGCACTGAGAGTTTCAAGTAAAGCTTGTAATTGTTGCTGCAGAGAAGGCACAAGCAAAGAAAGATTAAGTAAAGTAAAACACCAAGAAAGAGACATTAAAATTCCCCAGACCAGTCAGCAAATCAGACCTTACAGCGAGAACCTATAGATGAGAACTTAGATGATTTGGAAGATTCCTCACGTAAGGGTGGGAACAAGCCTGACACAAAGGTGCATCTTGACGCACTCAAGAGTGCCTGATGCTCTGCAACCACGTAATCTTTATTCTTGTCAAGAAAAAGCTCTGTTTGGTAAGTCACCTGGCAAGAAGATTTCCCACAAACCACAACAACCATTTAGCATCTACATGCCAGCAAGGATCTGAAAAAAGTGCTAGGAGGGGAACTACGAGTAAAATCACAAATGGGACCCGCATATCTAGTGAAATGCCAAAAAGATACTCACATCACCCGCATAATGGCAAATGGTAAAATCACTCCTCGATAATTTTGGTTTGCTGAAGCGCTTGTGATCCTTAAATGTCTGGTAAAGTTTTTCAGCAAATGTCTCATGGGTGGATTTTGGAAACATGCTACAAAAAAATTCCAAGTTGTAGTTAGAGCCTCAGACACAAGAAGCTCCACTGATGGCTGCAACATGTGACAATTTTAGGACATACCAAGCCTCATCCAAAAGAGCAATGATGCCACCAGGTTTCTGAAATTACAAGGAATAGAGTAAACAAATACTAGTATAAGTTACACCAATCAAGAAATTTATCCAAGCCTTACAATAGATTGAACTCAACAGAAAGCAAAAGAAAGAAATTTAGTAACAGCAGTGGGAAATATGGAAAACAGGTTTTAATGGTTTAGTTTCAATTGATGCATCTCTTGACGTAGATATTCCTCATTTTAGCCATAAGATGAGATTCATGTCAAAAGAAGATTTAATGAAGTGAGAAATAGGTTGGCGTACGGTCTGTCTTAAGACAGAGTGGAGGAAAGCTATTTGCATTGTGAAGAGGCAAATTTCCTATGTTTTAGACTGTCCTTTTTAGTCCTTTTTCTCTATTTGTATTGATATTTGTATCCCCCCAATCAGCCTTTGCTTTTATTTTAGTTTATTTTATGTATTTCTATTCGGGTTCATCGACCATTGACCTCAATTGGTTTGGGATAAAGATAATGTTGATGATGTTGATGTTGATGTTGACGTTGATGAGATTCATGTCAAAAACAAAAGAAATTGAGGAGTGAGGACCCTGACTCGAGAAACTATTTAGAAGTTTGCCACTCCAATGGCTTCTGGATATTTACAGCACTAAGCCACCATCAAATATTCAGATTACACTTAGTTCAGCTATTCACAGGTCCCTATTTCAAGGTCTTCTTTTTGGCTCACTCTTGTTAAATCAACCTAGCCTTTATTCAGCCATGATGCAGTACCAATATACAATTCCACTACTTATTTTTTTTATAAAAAAAAAACAGTTTACTGAGATGGAAGGCCACTACAAAATAGACCTTGTTTTGTCATACCTAAGAGACTACGCATGCCAGACAAGTCCACTGATAGGTGCTGGTTGTCAACTGTGATCATTCGAACAATTTTGGATAGAAACCACAAATATTACATTGCTTGCTATGGTTTTCATGTGAAATTGAGAACTTGTTGACAAAACAATACATAAGAAGAAATAACTCCCTCATTGTTAATTCACACAAATTTAAATAATTGAAACATGCCAGCAACCAATGATATTCTACTATACCAACACCCACATATACAGACACTAAGTATATAAGTTGCGTCTCCTCAACTATTTCTCAAAAGAAAAAGTAACATACCTTTTCTAATAGATCAAGGATATCTTGATTATCAATGAACTCTATGTAACTCCAATCGATTTCTTCCCTTGTATATTCTTCTTGCTCCATCTTAAAAACATGCTGAAAAGCAAGAAACATTGGCATCAAGATAGATTATTGAATTACAAGTAGTACACACTTTCAAAAGTACTTCTAGATGAAAATTTCATCCATCAGGTCACTGAACTTTGAGAATTTTGCAATCGAATCATTGGATTATGATATCAATCACCCTCATGCACTAATTTTCACTTCTTTGCAATACTTGGACCAAATCCAGCCAAAATTCCAATGATCTACAAATGTGCAGCCACGTGGCAATGAAATGTCTTCCAAAAAAAAATGGCTACTTGTCAGTAATTTGCCAAAAAATTGACAAGATTTAGGTCAAAATCCATCAACTGCCGAGAAAAAAAAAAGAAAAAATTATTGCATTTGGTGATCAAAGTCAAAATTCCATAACCTAAGGCCAAAATCCACAAAAATTCAGTGACTGCCGCTGAAAATCACCCACATTTCTATCAAGCAACAGCTAAATATATTCCATTCAAAACCTGATTGAAATGTTGTTGCAGCTTTTCATTTGTCAAGTTTATGCAAAATTGCTCAAAGCTGCAAGGAACCACAAAAAAGATGAGGTAAGCATTCATGGAAGTCAACATCAAAGCAGAAGAAAACAACCAATGTTTTTACAGGAACCGAGACGTAAGGATCGCAGCTTATGATCAATACCTAAGCCATAAATTTCCTCATAGAACTACGTAAAGTAATATCATCTTCACTACATATATGCACAATAACAGAAAGGAATTGCTACTGATATCCACAAAGAAAAGTGTTGCATTATTTATGTGATTGTGGTGATAAAATGTGAAGTGTGACCGTTAGGTCAATCTGCATCATTCATATATACTCCAAAGGGGAGGTTTTACAGCGTTAATAATCTCAGTCAAAGTTTCCCTGGTGAAGATGAGCACAGTCAACCAACTAAAGCCGTGCTAGACATGATATTGCTTACACATACCAAATGAAAATATATAAGATTCAACAATCAGCAAATTGACCGAAGGCAATACAATATGGCAACTTCTGTTCAAACATCTCAAGGTCAAATAAATGATCAAAATACAAAAGCGTACCAGTAAAGCACCTGTTTGTCTTGAAACTCTCAAAACCGTAGATATCCAAAACCCCAATTAAGAATTTTGAATCAGGATCTTGCCCAATCGAGCTATTGATCTTGTTCACAAGCCTAAAGCATTCAAGAAAAGAACATTAAAGAACAATAGTATTTTGACCCAGCATTGATATGTTTATAAAAATTTTGCCACTCAACCACAGATGAATGCCACGATCCCACATATAACAACACACAATCTAAAACCAATCTTCATGGGATAATTTTTTTAGCATCTTTGTTCCTTGATTCAAACCAACTTTCTAGCATTTAGCAGTTCATACACCTTCAAAACTTATTTCATTATGGCATCCTTCCTTCCTTGAGTCAAACTGACTATTTTATCCCATTTAGCACTTCACACAACTTCAAAATTTCCTTGACAAGATTGCACGACATCATTAACCCTGGGTTCAAAGTTACAAAATTCTAGGACATGCAGATATCATCTTGTACTAGAGAGGGTGTCCTTGTGCATACCAAGGAAAGCAATTCAATTTGTTATCCGTAAAACCTATAAATCTTCAACATCAAAGCTAAAAGAAGATCTAGGTAGAAAGAACAAAACTAGAAACAAAAGTAAACTCCCCACAAGGTATGGTGTGAGGCCATATAAATTTCAGAGATGTAAGATTTGCCCGAGAAAGCCCAAAAAATAAATATCTATTGATTTGAGCTCTGCTCAAGGGATATCATCAGTAAGAAGCAATCACAAAACAATGCCACTTTTCTTAAGTGAAATTGGCATATTGCTTCTCCTGTTCGACAAAGAATATGATGTGTACACAGCTGACAAGATATGACATAGATGTTGAGCTTCCCACAAGATTAAAAACCTACCAATCAAATAACCTTGAATAGACAATTTTCGCCAAAGCATCTCTGTTGACAGCTGCAGCCTCTGGGTTCATCCATTTTGTTATGGACTCATCACGGGTCACAATCACACGTTTGCACAAAGAATCTTCAAGAGACTTCTCATCACACCTAAACAACAACTCTGCAGCTGTTAACTTTTTGTTTCAAGACATTTCGTCTAATTTCAAAAGAGATTTCTAAAGCATATAATAAGAACATACATGAACAATTCAGCTGCCATTTTAAGATGGAATCGTGACTCATCATCTTTGGGTTCGGAAGAATCTGTTTCCTCGCCCTTTGTGAACTCAACATTCCCTAGATGAAGTATAGCAGCAACAACTCGGAAGACTGCATCCTGGGGCAAGGTAGAAAAACTTATCACCACAAACACCTTTTTCTAACAACCAAGTTCTTTCCACATATACTATTTCAATCATTAACGAACTACCTGCTCATCAGGGCTTATGCCAACAACTTCCATAGCCTTTCGAGTCGCAATATACTCCTCAGAATCATTCATTTCATCCAGCTCAAAGCAGTTTGATTGATTCAGATAATGAAACCTCCTTGGATTCCCCAGTTTATACCTCTCAACATCCTGAGAGCCAGCATCACAGCTAGTAAGTAATAATCTTTTTCTTTGCTGAATAATTCAAGAATTACTTCAAAAGCGTATCACTTTTAAAGCATGAGAAACTAAATGTGAAACTTATGGTATTCCATAAGTTTCACATTTAGTTTATAAACCCACTACAGAAAACATAAAGAGATCCAAAAGATAATTGAGCATGCCAACAATGCATATAAAATGAAAATAAATCATGGCAAAGACTTCAATGCAAAAGACTTTCAATAACAATGCCCCCGCTGCTTCTTGTTGTACAACATTCATAGGACATTTCCCTTCAAGCCTGGAAGTTAGAGAATGCATCATCTTGAGAAGAATACCAAAAGTATGACATGACCAAAAGCTGGCTATACTTATTTTACAAGCAACTCGGCCGAGTTTCTGCGATTAAATTTTACCAGTATCTTGACCCTAACAGAGTATTTTTATCACTTGATTTCTAATGTCAACATCAACATCAACATTAACTTGATTTCTAATATGCAACAACAAAAAACGTTAAAACAGTAACCGATGCTCTGCCATTCAGAACTGAACAAAGTTCAAAACAATAACAGATTGACTGGTAAAAACAACATATTAGACAGTGAAGTGTAAGGATGAGAAGTTGTCATATACCCTGAGGCAGCAACGTGACTGTTAAGAGCATTACAGCCATCTATCACATAATGCTCAGTTAGTTCGATCCTTAGGCAAGTACGCCCTTTATCAAGATAGTATATAAAACAACATGAATGCAAAGATTTGCAGCAGAAAACACCAGTATTATAACTCAATACATGCCATTTATGTTCATGACAAGCTGGACTGAAACAAGAAGACTCGTGGATTTAAACCCTGCAAGATTATTGGGAGCAGAAGAATAAAGGAAAGTAAAAGCCGCCAAAGAGCAATGAATCAAGTTAGTTTACCTCCTGTGGTGCAGCACAAAGCATATAGAAGCAATGGTAGTTTCTCTCTGGATCAGACACTTGGCAAACACGCGACCGCTCGAGCAAGTATGTCCTTATTGCAGCTCCCGAAATTCTTCCTCTTTGATCAAATTGGATTTCCACAAACTTACCAAAGCGACTGCATGGATATAGTGACTTCCAATCAGTATGCAGCCTCTGGTAAAATTTTAAAAGAAAAAAATGACATGTCTATAGTACGAAATCAGAAGAATAAGTTCTGACCTTGAGTTATTATTTCTTACTGTCTTGGCATTGCCAAATGCTTCCAAAACAGGGTTAGACTGCAAAAAAATTTGAGGAATGAGATAAGGTTGGCAAACCTTCAGAAAGATAAATTCATATAAAAGAGGATAGAAAAAGACTCTAATATCAGGTATTTTCCAGAGTAATCAGGACTACTACAAATGATGATCCAGCAATAAATGAAAAGTTTGCCTCAAGAACTTGCTGCTCCACTGTTCTTCCCTCTGCTGCAGCTCTACCACCCATATAAGCAAGATAGCGCATAAGCATCTTAGTGCTTTCTGTTTTACCAGCTCCGCTCTCTCCGCTTACTAAAATGGCTTGGCTTATTCCTTCATTGATCATCTGTCTGGTAGACAGACATCATCAGAAGCCTATCTAGAATTGTACAGCATGACAAAAAGTCAAACAATTACCTGTATGCAGAATCTGCAACAGCAAATGGATGAGGGCTTAATTCACCAAAAGTGGCCCCTTTATATTGTTCCATCATGTAATTGTCATATAAATGAGGTAACCTCCGAAAAGGGTTCACCGCAATCAATATATTTCCTGTATAAGTCTGAAAAAAAAAATTAAACATTAGACTTAGTCGGTGGCAACAGGCCCGGAGAGAATGCGCTCTTTCTTACCTAAAAACAAAGCAAACTAAAATGGTGAACCCTAAAAAGAAACAATGTACCGTAAATGAAAATGCTAAAAATGCCAGCAGTCAACTGACTACTGAAAAACAAGAATCCAGCAGCAAATGCTAACAATGTCACCGTGTAAAAGGTTTTACAACACAAAAGCTCAAAAAAAAGATTATAATGCAATGCAATACCAAATTGTCCTTACATATATCTCATTGAGCTCATATCTGCATCGTAAATTATCCAAAACCCCAGGCTCATGCAGATAAGCAAGCCTCGTCATATCATCCACGCCACATTGGGGAGCTTCAGTATCTTTAGCGTGAACAGTAGAAGCATTGGCAACAACCTAGAATGCAAAAAGCTAGGTAATAAATACATTATCCTGCCTTTGAAATAGAATCCTAAAAGATCACAAATCACAAACGAAAGAACAGAACCATGAAGGAACAGGCCACAGATGCTTCCCTACTAAACAAACATCATTTGATCAGGGATATTACAGGGACAAATGAAATTGCAAGGAGGCAATATCACCATCGTTACCTAGAGCATGCAAACAAGACTCCAATAAAGGCACCCTCATATTTTTAAGCACTCACATTATAGTGAACGGCCTTGAAACCCAACGTAATCACACTTCCATCTGGATAGGTAATATGATGCTATTAAATGTATTGTATAAATGACAGGACATGCAATTAAAAAGTCTAATTCTCCTCTCTTTTGGATAGTAACAGAAGAAATTAATCTTGCGTTTGGAGTAAATTTTATACCTTTTTGTGTTGCTAATGTTTTCCTTTCCGTTGGACTTTTACTTAATGTCAAACACTTGCATATAAAGACATTCGCCTTTATAGTCACGTGGACATTCTTCTTAATCTCTTAAAACTTAGAATACCCTCTTATTCAGGGCAAGTTGTTTATTAGTTCTTATTGAGGGCAACATTTTTAAGTGGTCCCAATTTCATGTCTTAAAATCTCTGATTTGATATGTTGCCTAGAAATGTGGATAGAGCTGGACTACAAAAATCCTTTAAAACAGAACTTAACAGTAAAGTAAACATTCCGATAGAAAACATATCTACTTACAATCATGCAAGACAATACTAATCTGAAGAAAATTAGTGAGCTTTTAAATAGCTTCACCATAATGACCTGAATCTCATCTGACATACGGCAAGTTTTTGCATAGTTTTGCAATTGATATGACATAAAACCTATATCTCATATGCAAAACAATCAATCTCACCAATACCTTCCATAACACAATTACAAAGACATGCACGATAAGGACACTACACAATATAACACAGGCAATTGTCAACAGACACATTTACTTAACTTACCAAGTAAACAACCATCTCGGCATAAAGAAATTAAAGTACCATTTAAATCCTGAAAGCCAAATTCTTTTTTAATACTTTGTGCACTTGAAGAAAAATAGGAGAGAAGAAATTTAGAAGTGTTAGGAAGAGATGATAAAGGGGAAAAGAGAGATTGTAGAAAATAGGTGCAGCTAGCAGTCCTACACAGGCAGGAATCGCATTGAAGGAAATCCTCTTATAGGCACCTGAAGCAATGACAGATAGTAGTACAAAGTTACTAAAAAGAAGACATCATGACACATCCTCCGAGTTTGTAGAAAAAAAGTGCTGCAGTTTATTCATCTTGACCACCCATCTCACAATTACTGCCCAATACCACCCACCATCCCAATGATTGCCAGATGTTTCCACATCAGTAATATTTTCTAAAACTCATCTAGAGTTATACAAGCTCCCAGAAGCTCCTCAATCATAACGACCCGCAGTTTCTAAACTGCTTCTAGAGAATGGTTGATGATCTAAAAGACAATTCTATCTTGATCATCCAAAAAAGATAACTAGGCACTCCAAAAATCACAACTCTGATACCTAGAATAAGGCCAAAGATAATCCTCTCTTTGGCTAGTCCAGAAGCAAATTTATGCCATTGAGACAGAAGCACAAACTAAAATAGAACTAAATCATAAACCACCCAAAGTTAATATGGCAATATCCTTTCCCAGACATATGTCTTCTGATCATTCTGACTCACAAAAAGCTTATAAATTCTTCGACACAACACAGAAGCAACTCTAATGGAATCAGCTCACAATCAGTCAAACAGACCTAGCCCAACCATCACTCAGAAAGTTACGTATTAATCTGCATTATGGGATCCCCTGGCATTGGTGAAAAGGCCAGTCATTAACCTCATAAAAAGCACGCCGTCCATTATTTAATCATGACTTCGAGCATTTTTTTTTTCCCTATAATAACCATTTTCTGCACTTGCTCATGCAGGAAACATAAAATGGAAGAGAAGCACGTTCACTTCATCAGTCAAATCAGGCATTTATGCTCGGGCTGACATAAATCTGGCATATATACATCACTTCAATGGGAAGCTAAGATATTAGGCAAATTTTGTGTAGTTCTCATAGTGTTGCCATGTCTAAGAACCAGACTACGATAAATTACTGGAAACAGATAACTTGGGAATACGATATGCATAAGAAAACCGTCAAGTAAGAGAATCATATACAGGGAATCTTGCAATCGACCCCCCTCCCCAAAAAAAATATATCTAAATATACATAATTTAATTTTTTTTAAACAAAAAATACTTGATAAAACCCTGCTTTCTTAAAGAACTGGGAAACATAAAACATACCGTCCTTCCTGACGTCAAATTTATTGTAATCTCTTCGCCATTAACTTCCACAACTTCACCATCTATCCAGGCTACCTCAGGATCCTCCACCCACACAACAGATCCAACCGCTACAGCCATTGAAGCGGCCTGTAGAACAGTAAAAACACTTCTAAATGCACAGATGGGAAAAACATGTTCATAGTTCATCAACTTATCTAATTCAGAAATAGTCTCAACCATGCATGACTGGGACGGCAGTTTTATAAAGATCCCATCATTCAATGGGTGATCTCCAAAGCGAGCCTGCACGCCAATTAATGCAGAAAAAATCCATCTTGACAAAGAACTTCCCTAGCAATTCCAAACTAAACCTTTATTCATGAAGTACCAGATGATTCACTCCATCCGCCAACAAAGAGGGGGGACACATTTCCCGGGCATAGTTTAAAGCAGCTAAATTAGTGACAAAATACCAGAAGTATTTCGACATAAAGGGAAGTCAATCGTTTTCAAATAATTAGTCTGCGCTAAAGTGAATGAAATTTTGAGCTGAACCTTTCATCATTGCAATCAATCGGAAACAAGATAATCATCTTATCCCGAACCATAAAAAATCTCTGAATCTCCGCAATGAATAACATCTCAGCCAAACCTCCAAATTGAACAGCCTCAAACTAAAAAAGGGGGGAAAAATCAACTTCTCTATGCGCTTGTAGAACCACATTACTAATTACAAAGGTCAACTGACGCTGACGACATCGAAAACACAGAAACGGGAAATATGATTACAAGTACCGTTGGTGACTATGGATCCAAGTACGAGCTCGCAAGCATCAACTCAGCCACCAGCAACGGCCGCTAAACGCCGTGGGCACCATAATATAGGCCAATCTCCAAAATAAACGCCTGGTGACCCAGAAAAGAGCCAGCTTTCGGCGTTACAATCGCACAAACCAATCACTCGAACGACTCTGAATCAATCTTTTGCCGACTGCAAACACTATATGCTGTATTCCCGCGCCTCCTTCGTTGGTAGCGGAGCTGCTTCGTTGGGTTTTTGTGCGTTTGTACGATAATGGAGGTAAAACAGGAATCGAAGAGGAATGAGTCAGAAATGGGAAGTGAAATGTCGCAGAGGACGACAATGCCAAAAGGGTCTTCGACTTTTCTTCTTCTCTTTGTTGTGATTTTCTCGGGAAAGCCCTTTTCCCGATCCTCTGCAACTATCGTCCCCTTCCAGGCTTATTTTCTCGCGGTTTCTTGCGTTTTCCCTCTCTTTCTCTCTCTTCAAACTCCTCTGTGGTTCCTGTTCGGATGTCCAGAACAACGCACGCAACACAGCAACGCGAACGCGTCAATGTTGTTTTGCCTCGTTCCGGAATTGCCCCTGGTGTCTCGTTTATTTGCTGATACGGCCACGAGAGCCTTCGATCTTTTTACTTTCCTTTTTCCCCATGTTTTCCAATATCCATGGGATTCTCCAACCAATCTTACGAACTTCATCTGCATTTAACTTTTATTAAACTTGTATGGGAAGATGTTCATGATTTCTACCCATCCATCAAAGACATGATAGGAGGAAATTTATCTCTCTTTTTTTTTTTTGTAAAATGACGTTCGATCCTTCATCTTTAACGTGTAATTAGGAAGGTGATTCTAACCATTTTTACCGGCCAAAATATGTTATCGAATCAGATAAGATATAAAGTAACATTGAGTTTAATAAAGTCGTTATGTGAAGAGAATATTTGCTACAGTTCCCTTGCACCTTCGGCTATGAGGCAAGCATCTCATAGCTACATCACCCATAATGTTACGACATTATTTTCTAAGAAGTTATAATCCCACCTAGTTCTACGATGCTACAAAGTTAAAGCATAGTTCACTAATGACATGAGTTGCATCGTTTCGCAACAAGGCTACGACAAAGAATGGCTCCGGTTCACCAACAACTACATTACACGAGCTTCTGGTATAAGTGATGAAGTAATATGAGATAACCAGACGATGCGACAACCAAATCCATGTGAACGACCGAAAACAAAAAGTAAGATTGTTTACCCTTACTTTTATGTTAGAGAACAACTTTTGTCATGCGTATAATCCATACGCATATTTTCGTGTCTTCACTCACGACACAAATCTTAACTCCATATAGTACATGGAATCGATTTTGGTATATCATTCGCGTGGACATAGGTGACTTCTTATTGTCATATGTAAGATGACCCTACCCATGAAAGCAAATATCAAATGGCGCGATATATACATTTACAGGATTTCTTATATATTTGACGCCTTCAAATTACAGGAAAATTATTTTATGAACTGATATCGCTTTAGTAGAATCAAAGAATAGTTATGGTAAACCATTTATCCGTTAGTTATTGCCACACAATGCAAATTATTAAAGAAATACTTGATAAGCACTTGTGATAATTACATGAGAGTGAAGCATATTACAATAGAGCAAAGCATTAATAATTATAACTTGTTTCAGGGTCGAACAGACAGTAAACTATAGAAAGGATTTTCCGAAAACTGTGTTCTTTTTAGTAAACACGGAGTAGCCCACCTAATGATTTTGCCGGTACTTCAAAATTGGAAATAATGACATGTGAACAGCAAAAAGAAGAAACCCAAATTGCTTTGGCCAATTTGTGAGAAACGAATCATGAAAGTCCTAAATTTATAGTAGGTGTCACAGTTGAGTTCTAAATATTTTAATTATATAAATTGACTCCTAAACCTTTTTACTATTTGTCGATATAGCCCATTTTAGTCGAAAATTGCTAATATGAACATAGGCCTCCTATGTGGCACGCCGGGGTTGATGCGAACAAATTTTTTAAAATTTTTTAATTTTTCTAAATATTTTTTTCTTTTCTTTTTTTATTTTCTCAACTGTGGGCCAACAAGGTCACCAGCCAACCTTGACCTCCCACAAGCAAAGGCATCGGCTCCTTGCCCAGATTCAAGGGTGGGCTGCAACTCTTGCCCCTAGCCGGCAACTTCATCGGCTCAAAGTCGTAAAGAAAAATGAAAAGAATAAAAAAAAATGAAAAAGTTCATAAAAATATTTATAAAAAAATTGTAAAGTTTGTCTACATTGGGGCGATCGTGCCACACAAGACAATAACGTTTGATTATTGACAAATCATCAATTGTAGGAGTCAATTATAATAATTCAAAAGTTTATAACTAAATTGGCACATGCGCAATAAATATATGACTTTTTTTATATTTTCCCACCAATTTTTTGGTGCAACTTTTATATTCGAAGATTTCCTAAATTTAAATCATTTCAAGCTATAAAATAATAATTGAGAAAATTCATTTTACTCTAGAATACATTAATTTCTAAATGGAAAAGTACAGGCGAAAACTTAGTTATGTCGTATAAAATATCACAAACCTTAAGAAAGAATTTGACATAACAGTACTTAGATTTTATCGATAAAGTCAATGAAAAAATTATACATTCTATTTAGCGAATCGACATTGTACAATATTACAAAGAGGGGAGAAAATTGTACTCCTAAAGCAAATTAAATCTTTGACACTTAAATCGTGATTCTTAGGCTATGTTTATTTTGTGCAAAATGAGTGATTTAAAAATATTTTAAGTTGACATTGTACAGTATAAAGAGAAGAGAAAATTGTAATCCTAAAGCAAACTAATTCTCTAACACTTAAATCGTGATTCCTAGGCTCCATTTATTTTGTGAAAAATGGGTGATTTAAAAATATTTTTCAAAAAGATTGCTCCCAAAATGAGCGAACGAAAAATATTTTCATCATTTATGAAAATATTTAGACAAAATTAATTATCAGTAATGAAATTAATTTTTATTGACTAATTATTTTAGGTGATATAGGCAATTATTTTTAGAAAAATATTTTTCAAATCACTCATTTTTTGTGAAAAAAACATAACTTTAAAATCCTTAACACTTTTCTAATTTGGATTTTATCTTTCTCATCTTTTTTATCTTCTTAGTCTATGAAAGATGAAGTTTGCTTTACTAAAATAAAAATCTTCAAATATTAATTTATTAGCATGATTGTATTTTTAAATTTTTTCTCGCCCCACGTAAATTGTATACTCTTTTGTCAACATAGCCAAAAATATGAATATGTTATGGAATATAAGAAAATCTCCTCTCAGATCAAAAAACATTCGGTCATCTTTCATGTTAACTTTTATTCATTCTCTTTTTTGCCTTTTTTTTTTTAAGTTTTTTCGTGTTTCCCTCCGCTGGTCGCCGGCCATAGGAGAGGGTGAGAACACCCTTGCCGACCACAACCAAGTCCCTACAAGCTCTCACTATGGCATGGGGGGGCATTGTGGCCCTCTTCAAATCCAGTGACCCTCGCTAGATATTGGCAAGGTGATGGTGTCCTACCCCTCATCAGTGGTTGGTGACCTCCACTGGCCATTGCCAAAGCGCAACCACCGATGAAAGGAAATATAAAAATCAAGAAAAAAAATAAAATCTAGAAAATTACAAAAAAAAGTCAAATTAAAAAGTTTATGGCCAAATTAGATGGCCTATAATAGATGTAAGATTTTTCAGACAAATTTTCTTATTTTAATTTATTAGTTAATTATTGATTCTAAACTCAAAGTATAAGCGGTCAATTACTATGACCTCACTCACAATTTGTCAACTAAAAAAATATATAGTTAATATTTAGAAAATAAATAAATTTGATGTGTCCGCATTATCGCTAGAAAAAGCTTATTTAGTGCAACATAATCTTTGTAAAGAAAGTTTAACCTCGAAAAGGAGATTACTAAAGTAATTTTTGGTCCCTGTTAGTTTTGCTTGAGTAGTTATTGTGCTAGTCCGGAAGATGCGCATACCGATTAAACCACGTCATGTCCTATGATTAATCGGACGGATATCCTCTACCTCCGTCTGTGCCCCTACTCGATGATTCAATTACGTCCCTTGGATTATTACCAGTTACATTCAAGCTCTTATTTTTATGAATTTTATTCGGTGCTTGATCGTTGATCTATTCGAAAATGATTAATTAGTTCTAAAATTCATCACCCGATGTGGTGTTGGTTGAAATTCATTGAGACACCGCATGGATTAGCGGTAAAGGCTCTTCATCCGCTCGGACTAAAGGTTGACCGTCACTGGGTATGAAACGAACAAGGTTTTCCATCTTCAGCTTCTTTAAGCGACACTTCTATCGAAGATAAAGACAACAAATTGATCGAATTAATCCCCATTTTTAAAGAAACATAAACTCGTGAGTTCGATTTCGAGCACCGAGATACTCTTGAACTTTTGATATATCTCATTTATAATCTATTTATTACAGATAGTTGCATGCTCATCACGTGACATTTTTACTTCACATCCTGTAATCGCCGCGTGGTATGCAATAGAAAAAAAAAATTTGCTATCCCAAACTTTCAGTTTCTTCGGTGTTTAAACTTGAAAAATTTATAATAATAATAAAAAAAAGTAGAGCTTCTCCATAAATCCTTTCGACTCCCCATTAAAGGTAAATTCGTAACAATGACGGGTAATTTGTGGGATTCAATGGGGGCGTTTTCTTAATAGCAAACCGTTGTGATTTTTAAATAGTCTAATCAATTATCTTTATCCATCATTATCATCGCCGATCAACTTTACCTATGAAAATCCATGAATTGGCTTGAATTGGAATAATTTTATTTCAGTCTTAAATGTCGTTTTAGTAATTTAGTCACCTGGTAATTCTCTGAATGCCATAAAAAAAAAATTCTAATATATGCAAACGTAAAGTCGTCATGCAATTTATGTATTTTAACATTTTTCCCTTCTTATCAAGACGTGCGCAGTAAACATAATGTACTAATTGCACCTTTGTTCTACATTAAATATCGAAGTTACAAACGAAAGGCCTTTTGGAGCAAAGAAAATAAAATAACAAAACAAGCGTAAGCCGTACATAGACACGACGGATTTTGTTTAGTGAAAATCACGTGAACCAAACATCTGCTATTCGGTGTAACCAAATCTCGTTAATGATTTAAAAAAAATTGAAATAATCAAAACTATATTATTTGATTTTTGGCTCTCGGCACTTTCAGGTATTCTTAAAATATCTTTAATCTACACATAATGTTGCAAAAAATAAATAATTTAGAAATATTTTTCTAAAAATGGTCATTTTTATCACTTACAAAAATGAACGAATAAAAAAAAATTCATCTTCCATGAAAATATTTAAACATAAGTTGCTACCTATAATGAAATATCTTGCATTAATAAGTTATTTCGTGCTATACAAAGCACTATTTAAAAATATATTTATGTATTTTTTTTAAATCATTCATTTCTTACGAAGTAAATGGAGCTGCAGTAATAATGGCATTTTGTGTAATTATGTTGAAATCAACGAGCACTTTGCCCGTGGAAGAACCTCGCCATTCCCCTCACAAGAGCGAACCAGGGGCACGTCTAGCCCCGGTCCTCCCAAAACGACAAAAAGCCACGGGCGGGACCCACCACGGTAGAGATCGACGGCCGAGATCAATTCCCTCGATTTGTGGGCCCCACAACTTACAGGACCGCAATCCCGCCGCATGATGATGCGCTGGCCCTTTCGGGGGCACGTGTTCGAGGTCGACACATCCTCCCGTCGCCTAGCGCTGACGTGTCCAACGGACCACCCGCTCATCGGGAGATCTTTCCCCCCCAATCAACGGCCCCGGGCGCGTTTCCTTCCTCGGACTCGGCGAAAGGTCGGACCGCGAGGTTAGAAGTTAAAAAAAAAGGAAGAAGAAGGTGCTTGAGTGCGAGGGGGCCCCACGGTTTGACTCCTCCCTCGTAGCTGACGCGGCGAGCTTGGCTTGTGGGGGATTAGCTAGGTCTTTGCGGGCAAAGTCAACGCGACTTTTTCAAAGAGAAGAGACTGGCAAAGGCGATTTCTCTCGCTTTTTATCTTCTTTCCCCCTTTTTTTTCTACCCATGTCCCCAGGAAAGAATCAACTCTTTAATTGACAAGCGGCCCCGATGAGCGATGAGAGAGATTGTCCCTACGTAGATACCTCGCTAAGGTTACGGCGACGGGCCGATCGGTTTTCAACATTTAAAATCACGAATGGTATGGTGGTAAATTGAATCTCATCGGAACATTTCATGACGGATGTGAAGCCATTACGATAATGCACGAGGGAGGTCGATTGCGAGGTGACACGTGATGATGACTCGAATGAGAATTCAAATGAAAAGCAACTCAATTAGACGCCGCAATTGCAATAAAATTAGTCACCACGGACGAAAGGAACTTACAGTACGATCTTGGGACGATTTTATGCAACTTTAAATATCCGAAACGTTTTGACGGAAAAAAAAAAGTCCCAAAATTTGAACTCGAGACTACAATTGGGCGCTTTCCATTTCGCAAGAAAAGACTTTCACTTTTTGGATCTAAAGAGTGTTGCAACCCTCAATTATTGCTCCTTTTTGTAAAAGCAAAGGAAAAAGATCGACATTTGCCTTTTTGCTAGTTTTCCTTTTCATTTTGCGACGCGTGTTTTGGCCAATAGAAAAACAGAATAAAAATGTTGCAAATTGGAGCTAAATAAATTGAAATACCCTCATGATTGAACGTAAACCATACGAATGTCTTTCTTTTTGTTAACGAAGGAACGTCTCGATCATTTCACAAAGACACGAAATGTAGGGTAATCAAAACCTTGTTCACATGGTTTGTTTGCGAGACTAATTCATCCACAGTAGTTATATCTGACAATTAGATTAGTATATGGAAGCAATATGGACCCTTTCTCTTTATTAGATGCTCGAATGAGGACTTTCCAACCACCTTATGTCTATTCAACGTTAGATAGCCGAAATGACGTCCCTCCGTCACTTTCTATTCATCCAGAATCACGAGCATACCTTCTTTTTCCTCCAATAATGGACGCGAAGACCTGACTACCTAGAGATCAATGGATCGGTTCAAGGATAGGTCGTGCCTCGCGAGCACCGGGAGAGGTTTGGTCGCAACTGATGGGGTTCGAACGGATGACTTTTTGCTTCCTGAGCTGAAAATATCTCGGAACCTTAACCAATTGCTCCAATCCTAGGGTTCACGAGGATACCTTTTTTTTTTCTTTGCTTAGCAGAAAAAGCAAATTTAAAGAGGGGTAAATGCTACAAGGATAAAAGAAATACTCCCAACTTCATTGCCCCACAGTATTGTGTCCAAATGGACCTAAGTAAGTCCTTAAATTGCTTCTTCTAAGTTCTTGTCTGGAACTCGAGAACTTGTCAACATAAAAACACATAAAGTGTATTTCTCGCCTTTAGGAAAGAAAAATATATGATTGGCAACGAGGGAGTAGCGGTGGAGAGGGTAGAATTCACATTACCTTTGGATAGCTAATGCTGGATAGAGTCGTATAGTAACGTCTCGTGCATAAGGTACGCTATCGGAGTTTCAGCTCCTACATGATTGACCTGTACTTCGCACCGTGTCTATTAACCAATTTGTTGGCCATGTGCACCTAGTTAATAGACATTGTGCGAAAAAGCAACATTAAAGAGGAGTAAATACTACAAGGACAAAAGAAATACTCCCAACTTCGTTGCCTAACAATGTTGGGTGGACTCGAAACTAGTTAGGACTAGCATTCGAACCGAAGTCACGATTTGACTACAAGCCAATCTGCGCATGCATTTCCTTGGCGAAAGACATCTCAAGAGGAACTTACCAAGACCGATCAAGCGGATATCACAAATATTATGGAGTAAAGAGATCACAACTTTTTTATAACCACCCACCCATCGGAGGCTCAGCTGATTTGCGCTTTAGTCCTTTCACGAGAGATCCTGGGTTCAAATCTCGCTTGGTGCTGGTGATTTAAGCGGAGTCGTGGAAGTGGGACGATGGCCCGGACACCTTCGATTAAAAAAAAAACTTTTCATAACCCATATGAGTGCTTTCTCAAAACACTTCTTAATATCGTAGCAAAAAAAAGAGTAGTTGATTACGTATGAAATTTTCCTACATCATATAACAACGGTTAATTTTTTTTTTTAACGTCATCGAGTCCCAATTTTACAAGTACACATGATATGCACCAAGAATTCCAAATTTATTTTGTTGAAAACGGGAAGTTTCAATTGAAGTAGGACACATTTTAATGAATAATTTGTGCTAAAATACATATTTCAAATTTACGCAAATGAAAAAAAAATTACGTTTCGTGGTTGTGGAGTCTGCGGGTCCTCGCGAGAATCAGAGGTGTCAAAACCAAACCAAAAAACCGAACCGAACCATTAACCGAACCGAACCGAACCGAAAATCCTATGCATTTTGATTCGGTTCGGTTTTCGGTTCGGGTAATGAAATAAAAATCATTCTTTTTTTTTTGTTCGGGATACTTAGGCTGGGTTTGGTTTGGTATTCGGATAGCCGAACTGAAACTAGTCCATCTTCTTTTTCGCGATCTCCCCCTCTCAAAAAGAAACCCTAAACTCTACTATGGCTAAGACGATAGAAACGAAGATTGAAGTGGTGGACACCATCATCTACTCCTTGAGCGCGTACGTGGTGAAGCCCGGATCAGGCGGCGACTAGACCACGAAGCAAAGGGCCTCCAAGAGGTAGCCGAGGAGCCACTATGGCCGAGAGGCGGGGCCAAAGAGGGTGTCGACGAACTCCTCGAAGAAGACGAGGAGGGCGTGCTTGAGGGCGAGGGGGAGGTCATTCATCTCTATTGCGTGCGGCTGTTTAATCACCTCACGATCCGCTCAATGGACGAATCTTCTGCTGCTTCGGCTCCTTCAAAAGTGCAAACCCAAACAGAAGACACTATGAGTCCCGACTCTACAACTACTTCATTTTTCTTTGTACTTTGGCTGGGTTTTGCTATGACGATTATGAATAGATTCCACGAACGCTTTTGGAAGTTGTCATCATCTTTACCCTCTTGGATCATCTAATTAGGAGCAGTTGCATTTCCATGGATGTCTTTTTTTTCTCACGCCCTTAATTATATAGTAAAAGAAATTACTGAGACCTTAGTTAAAAAATAATGCTCATTTGAGTTGGCCATTCGAAGGGTCTAAATATGCAATGGGTAGTTCAACTTAACGAAGTTGCGGAAGGCCTCATGGCGAGAATGTATAGACTAAACTAGATTCTTGACTACCCGGATCCTTTTAATCATCTGTACTCATAATCAATCTGGAAAGCAGGCTTGTTCCCCAATCATCTGAGAATATGTTTGTTGCTCTCGAAGAAATTTCCTAAACATTTCAGCAAATTACAGCTTGAGCGTGTAAGACGTGGCTTCTTTCCTTTTAACTTTACCTAAATGCTGCAGGTCAGTACATTCAAATCAAAAAGTTTAGCAAATGATTGGAGAACATGAATGTAGGTTGACAAAGTTGCCTTGGATGCCTTACATGATGATGCCGAAGTTCATCTGCAAAATTTGGAACCATGGATTCAGGTCGGACACTACATATTTCGTTTCATGTTTGGGTTCAACACCTGATATTGGGAAGATAAAGATGTTTTTCTTATTGCAACTAAGATAGCTTTTATACCCACTATACCTTATGCTTTATCCGTTTTGTTTGTGATGTCTAACAATCAACCCTTCTCTGCACTGAGTTTGTTAAGCTTGTTTCCCTGATCTCTCCACTGAACCATGATGCAAGGTCTTGCCACTGTACATTGTTCTATGAAGAGCTCGAGCTCTACTATTGATTGTTGCGGAATTGCTACCAACACACTTGTCACGACCCTCTAAAAATATTTTTAAATTTTAAAGGGGTTAACGGATTATTAGGTTAATTAGATTTGACTAACCTAACGCGGACCCTCCCAAGCCCTACCGAATCGCAACTTTGGTTTTTGTTTAAATGATTTTGAAATTTGGAGTCGCCACTAATCGTTCTTGGTAGGTCGATTAGAAACCTAAATAAATTAGCGGGAGAACTAATTTATTCCTGCGAACCAGAGATTATGAGCTCGGGGACTTGGTTACACTAGTTAATTAAAACTAATGCCCTTTCGGTACCTTAATTTCATGGATATCCTAATTCGACAACTCAGGCTTGGTTTATTCCTAAGGCTCTAGTAGGGTATTCTCTTTTGTGTTTTCACTTTTTAAATAGGATGCATTGATGGTATATATTTTTATTTGTTATATTTTTTTAAGTGTTAAAGATTCCCTGAAGCCGAAAGAGGGAGTGTGTTAACGACTTCTGTGCAGTATTAGGACCTACTCATCTTTTGAGTTTGATGATTCAAAAATTAAATTATAGGAAGTACATGACAGTGAATAAACACCTCCAATGGGAGGCCTAGCATTGGCTTGGCTCTTCCCTTTGGGATTTAAGGTACAGGTATTTAAGTTGCAAGTATTTAAACTACTGTAAGTAAAAACCTCCAATGGGAGGCTAAGCATTGGCTTGGCTCTTCCCTTTGGGATTTAAGGTACAGGTATTTAAGTTGCAGGTATTTAACTACTGTAAGTAAAAACCTCCAATGGGAGGCCAAGCATTGGCTTGGCTTTTCCCTTTGGGATTTAAGGTACATGTATTTAAGTTGCAGGTATTTAACTACTGTAAGTAAAAACCTCCAATGGGAGGCTAAGCATTGGCTTGGCTCTTCCCTTTGGGATTTAAGGTACAGGTATTTAAGTTGCAGGTATTTAACTACTGTAAGTAAAAACCTCCAATGGGAGGCTAAGCATTGGCTTGGCTCTTCCCTTTGGGATTTAAGGTACAGGTATTTAAGTTGCAGGTATTTAACTACTGTAAGTAAAAACCTCCAATGGGAGGCTAAGCATTGGCTTGGCTCTTCCCTTTGGGATTTATGGTGCAGGTATTTAAATTGCGGATGGACTTTGTCCTCTCCATTCTGGGGTATGAATTCTTTAAAATAAAATACAACGAATTGATTCAACAATTTGAAATTTGTGCGCGCTTGAGGACTTCTCCAAGTCGATTTTGTGCTTCTATAGGGTTGACCATTGATATAAAGCTGCGGCTTCCTGACATAAAATAGAGTGAAGTGTCAGTATACAAAATATATGCCAATCTGCACCTAAAACCAGAAGAGTGGAAAGAGTACTTATCTCCCATTTTTTTGGGAGGGATTTCTATAATTGATTTTCGCTCTCTATGTTCCCAATATAGAGAGTCTCTTTTGAATTAAGAGGGACTTTTAGTCACAAATCAACTGAGAAATCGGTGGACAGCTTAGGAGCTTGTTTGGGCGATTTTTGCATCTCTACGAGATTTTTTGCCGTTGACGTAGAGATATCCTTCTCCTGACATAAAATATGGGAAAAATGGAGGTAGGAGAAAGTGTATACAATTTGTGCTAATTTGCTACTAAAACCACAAATAAATGAATAAATAAAAAACACTTAGCTCGAATTTGTTTGCTCGTTGACGAGGATGAACTCTTGATTTATGTTGATCGATGAAAGAATTTGTGATGATAACCCCTAACTTTAAACTCCCATTATCTTCAAAATTCTCTCTCTTTTGGTATTTTTTTTTCTCTCTCAAATTTTTCTTCAATCTCTCAAAACCCTCTCAAACATCCAAAATTTTCTCTCCCAAAAAATTCCTCAAACACTTCAAATTTTCTCTCTCAAAAATCTCCATCCCCAAGCTCACTTCTTCCTCCTTTTATAATCTACTCATCTATCTCCCATTCTAATTTTTCCACTAACTCTATCTCCCATTCTAATTTCTCCACTAACTCTTCTTCATTTTCATCTTCCATTCTCCATCTCTATCTCACATTCTAATCTCTTCACTAACTCTTCTTCATCTTCATCTTCCCTTCTCCATATTTATCTCCCATTCTAATTTCTCCACTAACTCTTCTTCATCTCCATCTTCCCTTCTCTATTCTTATCTTCCATTCTAATTTCTCTACTAACTCTTCTCCATCTTCCATTCTCTATTCTTATCTTATTTTCTCCATCCATTCTTCTCCAACTTCTCTTCTTCATCTCCTCTTCTCCATCTTCCCTTTTCTATTCTAATTTATCCACTAACTCTTCTTTTTGTTATTTGTAAAATAATCCTTCAAGAGTTAAGTATTTGCACTCTAGTCCTTGAATTTTAAGTATTTACAATTTAGTCCCTGAAAAAATATATTTCTTTAAGTCCAAATCTCCTCACAATTTTTGACACACCAAAATTTACCACATGTCAAATTTAAGCTCATTTCTTGCCGTTGAAAATAATGCAGAATTTAATTAAAGCCCTTTTGCAAAATTAAGTCATTCTGGGTATAATTGGGCCAAGATGAAAATTTAAAATATTAGAAGACAATGTCACAACTCATAAAAAGTGAAAATTAAAAATAAGTTGACTCAAATTAAACTTTTTTAGGCCCGATTCAAGATTATACTCGTGAAGGAACACGTGACTCGAATTGGATTTTTCTGAATTTGCGATGGCCAATATGAAAATAGATTTAAAATAAAAATATTAACTATCTTTGTGTATTTTTTTTTGGCCTCAAATGTTATTTTTCCAAAATTTTCAAAAATTAATAATATATATAATATGAAATTTTTTTTGTTCAAAAATGGTTGCCTAGGCTTGGCTAAGGTCCCCAAAGTTGATTTTTCAATTTTATGAATTTTTATGGATTTTTTTATTACTTTAGCAATAGAAAAAATGATTAAAAATCAGGTGTCAACAGCTGCCCCTCTTTGAAAGGAAGCTCGGTAGAGGTTCATTTCAAAGACGAGATGACACCTGAATTCTAATCGACTCAATACAAGGAAATAAAAAGAGTCGTGACATGAATGTTCCACTGAAAATGAAATGAGAACCTAAGGATTCGTTATATAAAAAAACTTTAGGGTGGTTGAACTTGAACCCGTATGGTGGATCAACCCATGGTAGATTCCTAATAAAAGGATTCTACTGATTAAAAATTGAATTAAAATTTGACCCGTATGGTGGGTCATACCATTTGACCCGTATGGTGGGTCGTACCATGGTAGATTCCTAATAAAAGGATTCTACTAATTAAATTTTGATTGAGATTTGACCCGTATGGTAGGTCACCCCATGGAGATACCTGTAAGAAGGACTTGGTACCTGTAGAAAGGACTTGGTGTCTGTAAAAAGGACTTGTGCCTGTAAGAAGGACTAGATTTGCCTGTAAAAAGGACTTGATTTGCTTGTAAGAAGGACTTACTTTGCCTGTAAGAAGGACTTTGTGCCTGTAAGAAGGACTTGCGTTGCCTGTAAGAAGGACTTTGTTTGCCTGTAAGAAGGACTTTATGCCTGTAAGAAGGACTTTATGCCTGTAAGAAGGACTTGATTTGCCTGTAAGAAGGACTTTGTGCCTGTAAGAAGGACTTGATTTGCCTGTAAGAAGGACTTGGTGTCTGTAAAAAGGACTTGTGCCTGTAAGAAGGACTTGATTTGCCTGTAAAAAGGACTTAATTTGCCTGTAAGAATGACTTGATTTGCCTGTAAGAAGGACTTACTTTGCCTGTAAGAAGGATTTTGTGCCTGTAAGAAGGACTTTGTGCTTGTAAGAAGGACTTACGTTGCCTGTAAGAAGGACTTTGTTTGCTTGTAAGAAGGACTTTGTTTGCCTGTAAGAAGAACTTTATGCCTGTAAGAAGGACTTGATTTGCTTGTAAGAAGGACTTTATGCCTGTAAGAAGGACTTGATTTGCCTGTAAGAAGGACTTTGTGCCTGTAAGAAGGACTTAATTTGCCTGTAAGAAGGACTTGGTGCCTGTAAGAAGGACTTGGTTTGCCTGTAAGAAGGACTTAGCTTGCTTGTAAGAAGGACTTGATTTGCCTATAAGAAGGACTTTGTGCCTGTAAGAAGGACTTGATTTGCCTGTAAGAAGGACTTTGTGCCTGTAAAAAGGACTTTGTACCTGTAAGAAGGACTTGATTTGCCTGTAAGAAGGACTTGTTTTGCCTGTAAGAAGGACTTGCTTTGCCTGTAAGAAGGACTTGGTTTGCCTGTAAGAAGGACTTGGTTTGCCTGTAAGAAGGACTTAGTTTGCCTGTAAGAAGGGCTTGGTGTACCTCAAAGGGTGCCATTCTGAAATCTGGGGAGACCAGGAATCCTACGGAAGCTCAAACCCAAATTATATTCTCCTGTCGCTTTAGGAATAAACCAAAGAGGTAGAGATCAAAAGGTCTCGAACATTTCTATCCTTAAGACAAATCATGCTTTATTGAAGAAGGTGGATACCTATATATACCGCAATGGATTCGAGTACCCCAACAACCGTCAGAATTCATTCTCTTGAAAGGTTCAGGTTGAAGATATACTTACCTGAGAATTTGGAAGAAATGCTTTGTGGCTTCTCGACAACCAGGCTTGTTCATTCAATAATCGCCAAATGAATTTCAAGACTTTGGAAGGTAACTCAAACACCGGGAATGTGTTGCCTGTCAGGCAATGTCAGAGCTAACATGTGCAAGCATTTTCATCAATGCGTTCATTGGTTCATACAAAATTGTTCAGCTAAGTTGGCAATGATTAGAAGTAGTCTGTGTGATAACTCATGATGCAATCAATCAAAATGTGGATCATGCAAAACTATTCTGTCAAGTTTGCATTACCAATTCTATTTAAGGAGGTTCTCATAATATGAACGCCTCGAATGTAATCTGAATGGGGGACTTTAGTCCGAAGGGGTTTTCTCTCACTCTAGAGAAAGGCTGTTTATCTGTAGATTAAAATGTTAGACCCGTGTGTAGAAATGGTTTAACTTTCCTCATCCTGTTATGCCCCATTTTGCACATTTGATGTCTCCTATGCAGTTTATGTTCTAAGTTGGAGTTGGTAAATTAAACATGCGGAATAATCATACATAATTCGTGAAATGTGTAAACACAATGCCGATGTGACAATTCTTAGCATCATGTGTATTTATATAATGTGCAAACATGGGCGGATTTGAATTGCCCCTGGTATGTGGGTGGATTGAACAAATTGGGAAGCCCACTCCTTATGTCGAGGAGCGGTTTGTCTCAAGTTTTGCCCCTGCACGATGAGGCATATGGGTGAGGGAGCATTTTGGTTTGTTTAGTGACAGCGACCGCCATGGTTTAGCAGTTAAATGCCCCCCATTTTTCACCAGAATAGATCTTGTCAAATGATCATCATTTTCTTTTGGATTTGTCTCCTCCAACATGTTACATGTTAGTATAAATATTTCCTGTAATAAGAAAAGGAGACATGTCAACCGGTATTAAAAGGGATAAATTAGAAACGATACTGATTTACCCTTCATCTTGAATTTCTTGGACAAGTCTTTTACCAATTTTGCTGGGTTGAGTTTTCTTCGACTTTTGTTGGATGCCTCACCATTAAGCCGAGAATGTGGCAAAATATTGACTTCGGTATTACTCGTCGAGTATTCCATTCGGTCCATTGGACCATAGGTGTCCATGGGGTTTTCTTTTCAAAGGTTAATCCTTGGGGATAACACGGCCCTGTTGTATCACCTTGGGCCTTGTTACGATATTTCTCGAGGTAATTTGCAATCCCTGTTAAGAATGGAATAAAAAAATTCAGGACTCGAGATGATTATGTGCAAATTAGAACGATACAAAATTACCCATGTCTGAGATTGTTCGGATCTTTCGCTTGTATTTTTCTTTAACCGAATCTGTCCATCCCGTGGTAATGTCCATGAGTTGATTTGCCCCCAATTTAGCCCGACCAGGAAATTTGGTTTTTGGATACAACTGTATTCTCGAGTCGCTTTTGCAAATTCCTAAAAATAGAAGGGATCAAATTTAAAACCGGAGTAATTTAAGGGTAAATTGGAACGATACGGATTTACCCTTCAAATTTACGCAGATTTCGTCTCGATATTAATTTTTTCGAGTTTGGTGCGGTTAACGGCTCCGAGCATTTAATAGGGGGAAAGGGAAATGATTACTTCTAGCTTGTGCATTAATTTTGGATATCGACAAAAGGCGAGAACGTGCGATGAAGCTAAGTAGACGTATTCGTCTAGGTTTAATCTTCTTCATGATGCTCTCGCGGGTTGCGGTAGACGATGATATCAAGAACATTAGAGAGGCATTCAGTGTGGCTTTCCACCAGCCGCCTAGAGACCCGCGTTCAATCATGTAAATTAATAAAGCTACCACCACTTAATTAGTGTGCCAATAAATTCGGCCATTTGTTGCGTGCCCCACTTCAACCGTGTTTTGTTTCTTTCGGTGCCCACTTGCTCTTGTCGGGCGCCTGTAGCATTGGGAGAAATACTTGTGGGTCACATTCATTAATAGAACCTCGGTCCTCTAAAACCCTCCGCGTATTTCGGATCCGAGGAAATTTTAAGACCGGTCTCTGGTTGATTTAATCAGGTTAAGGTACTTATTTCATGGTTTCTGATTATATAATCCATATTGTCTTTCAAAAGACGCGGGATCCTCTGTAATACATTAAATATGCCCCCGTGTTTAATCAGTATAAGTCCACCGTCATATCACAATACATTGCCCATACAAGTTTATGGATTGACACAACTCTATCTGTCAAAGATGGACAGTGTTCGTTTGCCTCCCTGAATTAACGGTTGAAGCCTTGGTGCTTTTCGTCTTTTGGTATTTCTGAAGATGATTCTTGATATATTATTGAACTTAATTTTTACACCCGTCTGGGGTATCTAGGATCTCCCTGCAAAAGAAAAGGATATAATTAGTATGCGACACAAGGAATGTCGGTCCATGACTCATATATTAGTCCAATTTTATTTTTTCTATTTTATAGAGAAATCAGAAAAAAAAATTTCTTTAGGAAGAAATGGGTTAATTTCTGATACAGAATTTTTTTTTGCATATTTATTACTCTTTTTTTTATTATTTTTTTTAAGGAATGTGACAAAATCTCTTGATGTTTACTAAAATCTTTGAAGGAATTTCCTTTTTATCAAAATAAATTTTCAGAGGTAAATTTATCAGGAAAATTTTATTTTTATTGAAGCAGGAAAGACATAACAGAAATCCTTTATTGGTTAACAAAATTCCCCCGAGACATTAGTCTAATTTTATTTAGAGAAAATTTTCTTAGAAAAACATGAGCGAATTTCTCGAAAAGAATTTTTGTTGCAAGTTTTTATAATTTGAAAGAATGTGATAAAATCACTTGATGTTTACCAAAGTTTTTTTTTTGAAGGAATTTTTCTTTTTATCGAAATAAATTTTCAGAGGAAAATTTGTCAGGAAAATTTCATTTTTATTGAAGCAAGAAAAACATGACAAAAATCTCTTATTGGTCAATACAACTCCCCCGAGACATTAGTCTAATTTTATTTAGAGAAACTTTTCTTAGAAAAACATGAGCGAATTTCTCGAGAAGAATTTTCTTGCAAGTTTTTATAATTTGAAAAATGTGATAAAATCACTTGATGTCTACTAGAGTTTTTTTTTTAAGGAATTTTTCTTTTTATTGAAATAAATTTTCAGAGGAAAATTTTTTTAGGAAAATTTCATTTTTATTGAAGTAATAAAAACATGACAAAAATCTCTTATTGGTTAATAAAATTCCCATGAAGGGATTTTTTCACATCATTTTTTCAAAAAAAAAAAAAGAAATGAGGGACAAATTTAATTTTTATTTTCTTTTAAAAGAATGGTCGTAATATCAAGCTCAAAAACTGACTAACACCTAGCATGGACCGACCGAAAATAAATACAAGATAAAATTAGAGAACTTACTTTTACCTTGGAGAAATGCAAATCACATAGTCATGCGCATGACTCAAGTGAGGAGTGGACTCTAGAAAATAAAAGAAGGAGAGACAGGGTATGGACCTAAAAGGCCCCCACTATCTGAATTGACAACCTTACCCTCCGCGCAATCAAATCACAATGGGAAGAATTGTCAATTCAGATAATGAGCGGGACAAAATATGGTCAACCCAAGCGTAATCGACGCAAGAGCTTTGCATATTCGATCCCTATCTATGGTTACCTAGGAAAAATTTCGCGACTTGGGTTTAAACGCTTGTGTGTGCAGCTGTTGTGATCCTCAGAATATGCAAGACATGCACAACAATTGATATCAAAACAGCGCTTCTAAAAATGTGTGAAATTAAACATAATCCCAACACCGAGCCTGCAAAACAAATGGGTTAGCCAAACACTCCGCCCTTTATAACTCCCATCCTGCAAAAACATATAACACCTATAGAATGAGTCCCAAGCAAGATCGCCAGAAGCGAGATTTCCATGAAATTTTCATTGGCCTAAGTCCACTAAGACTTTTAAAATTTCGAAAAAATTTAAGTATTCCAATTGGTATCTTTTTTCGAAAATTAAAAAACTCTATTCCCCAGCGGAGTCGCCAGTCTGTCACGACCCTCTAAAAATATTTTTAAATTTTAAAGGGGTTAACGGATTATTAGGTTAATTAGATTTGACTAACCTAACGCGGACCCTCCCAAGCCCTACCGAATCGCAACTTTGGTTTTTGTTTAAATGATTTTGAAATTTGGAGTCGCCACTAATCGTTCTTGGTAGGTCGATTAGAAACCTAAATAAATTAGCGGGAGAACTAATTTATTCCTGCGAACCAGAGATTATGAGCTCGGGGACTTGGTTACACTAGTTAATTAAAACTAATGCCCTTTCGGTACCTTAATTTCATGGATATCCTAATTCGACAACTCAGGCTTGGTTTATTCCTAAGGCTCTAGTAGGGTATTCTCTTTTGTGTTTTCACTTTTTAAATAGGATGCATTGATGGTATATATTTTTATTTGTTATATTTTTTTAAGTGTTAAAGATTCCCTGAAGCCGAAAGAGGGAGTGTGTTAACGACTTCTGTGCAGTATTAGGACCTACTCATCTTTTGAGTTTGATGATTCAAAAATTAAATTATAGGAAGTACATGACAGTGAATAAACACCTCCAATGGGAGGCCTAGCATTGGCTTGGCTCTTCCCTTTGGGATTTAAGGTACAGGTATTTAAGTTGCAAGTATTTAAACTACTGTAAGTAAAAACCTCCAATGGGAGGCTAAGCATTGGCTTGGCTCTTCCCTTTGGGATTTAAGGTACAGGTATTTAAGTTGCAGGTATTTAACTACTGTAAGTAAAAACCTCCAATGGGAGGCCAAGCATTGGCTTGGCTTTTCCCTTTGGGATTTAAGGTACATGTATTTAAGTTGCAGGTATTTAACTACTGTAAGTAAAAACCTCCAATGGGAGGCTAAGCATTGGCTTGGCTCTTCCCTTTGGGATTTAAGGTACAGGTATTTAAGTTGCAGGTATTTAACTACTGTAAGTAAAAACCTCCAATGGGAGGCTAAGCATTGGCTTGGCTCTTCCCTTTGGGATTTAAGGTACAGGTATTTAAGTTGCAGGTATTTAACTACTGTAAGTAAAAACCTCCAATGGGAGGCTAAGCATTGGCTTGGCTCTTCCCTTTGGGATTTATGGTGCAGGTATTTAAATTGCGGATGGACTTTGTCCTCTCCATTCTGGGGTATGAATTCTTTAAAATAAAATACAACGAATTGATTCAACAATTTGAAATTTGTGCGCGCTTGAGGACTTCTCCAAGTCGATTTTGTGCTTCTATAGGGTTGACCATTGATATAAAGCTGCGGCTTCCTGACATAAAATAGAGTGAAGTGTCAGTATACAAAATATATGCCAATCTGCACCTAAAACCAGAAGAGTGGAAAGAGTACTTATCTCCCATTTTTTTGGGAGGGATTTCTATAATTGATTTTCGCTCTCTATGTTCCCAATATAGAGAGTCTCTTTTGAATTAAGAGGGACTTTTAGTCACAAATCAACTGAGAAATCGGTGGACAGCTTAGGAGCTTGTTTGGGCGATTTTTGCATCTCTACGAGATTTTTTGCCGTTGACGTAGAGATATCCTTCTCCTGACATAAAATATGGGAAAAATGGAGGTAGGAGAAAGTGTATACAATTTGTGCTAATTTGCTACTAAAACCACAAATAAATGAATAAATAAAAAACACTTAGCTCGAATTTGTTTGCTCGTTGACGAGGATGAACTCTTGATTTATGTTGATCGATGAAAGAATTTGTGATGATAACCCCTAACTTTAAACTCCCATTATCTTCAAAATTCTCTCTCTTTTGGTATTTTTTTTTCTCTCTCAAATTTTTCTTCAATCTCTCAAAACCCTCTCAAACATCCAAAATTTTCTCTCCCAAAAAATTCCTCAAACACTTCAAATTTTCTCTCTCAAAAATCTCCATCCCCAAGCTCACTTCTTCCTCCTTTTATAATCTACTCATCTATCTCCCATTCTAATTTTTCCACTAACTCTATCTCCCATTCTAATTTCTCCACTAACTCTTCTTCATTTTCATCTTCCATTCTCCATCTCTATCTCACATTCTAATCTCTTCACTAACTCTTCTTCATCTTCATCTTCCCTTCTCCATATTTATCTCCCATTCTAATTTCTCCACTAACTCTTCTTCATCTCCATCTTCCCTTCTCTATTCTTATCTTCCATTCTAATTTCTCTACTAACTCTTCTCCATCTTCCATTCTCTATTCTTATCTTATTTTCTCCATCCATTCTTCTCCAACTTCTCTTCTTCATCTCCTCTTCTCCATCTTCCCTTTTCTATTCTAATTTATCCACTAACTCTTCTTTTTGTTATTTGTAAAATAATCCTTCAAGAGTTAAGTATTTGCACTCTAGTCCTTGAATTTTAAGTATTTACAATTTAGTCCCTGAAAAAATATATTTCTTTAAGTCCAAATCTCCTCACAATTTTTGACACACCAAAATTTACCACATGTCAAATTTAAGCTCATTTCTTGCCGTTGAAAATAATGCAGAATTTAATTAAAGCCCTTTTGCAAAATTAAGTCATTCTGGGTATAATTGGGCCAAGATGAAAATTTAAAATATTAGAAGACAATGTCACAACTCATAAAAAGTGAAAATTAAAAATAAGTTGACTCAAATTAAACTTTTTTAGGCCCGATTCAAGATTATACTCGTGAAGGAACACGTGACTCGAATTGGATTTTTCTGAATTTGCGATGGCCAATATGAAAATAGATTTAAAATAAAAATATTAACTATCTTTGTGTATTTTTTTTTGGCCTCAAATGTTATTTTTCCAAAATTTTCAAAAATTAAAAATATATATAATATGAAATTTTTTTTGTTCAAAAATGGTTGCCTAGGCTTGGCTAAGGTCCCCAAAGTTGATTTTTCAATTTTATGAATTTTTATGGATTTTTTATTACTTTAGCAATAGAAAAAATGATTAAAAATCAGGTGTCAACAACACTGTTGAAAGATCTGTTACTTTGTTATTATACTATGATGTATATATAGCTTACCTGGCAATTTTGTGGGTCAGCTCCTTCTGGACTTGATGGCATATTGGGAACAAGCTCTGCGACTTATTCTGGATCTTAGCAGTACAGTCATTACCATGCTGGTATGGTACTGAGTTGGTTCTTTCGTCCATGTTTCCCAAATATTTTGTTGGGTTTGGCTTGACAGTGGCCTTTGTAGGCTCATCCGGAGTCTAGTTGCCTGATTTCTCACATATGGCAGTTCCTATAAAACAGAATGATGGCTGATGGGCAACCAAGTCTGGTTTCTTTGTTTTATCTGTGAAATCTCTGATAATTTAAGACAGTCTTTTGCAGCCACATCAGAACTCACTTATTATGCATGCTTTTATGGATCTCTTTTGTTCATTTGTCCGTGTCAATCTCTTCTCTGAGAAGGCAAGTTTCTTTTTGATACCTATTAGCATTCTCTACTTGATCTACTTTACTTGACCATATATTGTGAAGTTATATGCATTTCTTCCTAAAATGTCCTTTCTCACATGAATCTCATTCTCATCTCATTACAGGTACCCAGAAAAATGATGCTACAAACATACAACCTTGTACACTCATTGGCAAGAAATGAGCGAGACTGTGACTTTTACTATAGGTTGGAACCTTCACTAATTGTTTACTCCTATAGAATGTGATTTTACCAAAGTCACTGATGCCGAAGCACGTACGAAATTGGCCAAATAAGAAACTCGGAATGATAAACGAGGAACAATTCGTTCTCTCAAATTCAATTTACTAAAAAATATCAAAGTCTGCCTTGAGAATCCCTAAACACCCCTTTTATATGGTGTTAACCCTAATCTAAAATAGGAAACACAAATATTGCAAAAATAAAACGCCACTAAAAAGAAATCTCGAAAATACATAAAAATAATAATAAATCTCTGCTTATCGGTAAAAACTGCCACAACCGGGTGCATCATCTTCCCCTGCTAGAGAAAAGATTCGCCCTCGAATCTGCTTTGTCTTCACTGATAATAATCTCCTTGGATTCTTCCTCGTCTACATAATAGGGACCCCAATGCTCCGGTGGCAACCCCGGTGGCATCTCCTCCGGGACGACATCAGCAAACTCCTCAAGCAAAGGCCAAGCTAGTGAAGGAATTTCAGGACCGTCAGAATTCTGCTCCACCATCACAACAACGAAAAGCTCAGGCGCGTGTACCGCCTCTTCTTGGAATTTTGACCAGGATAGTAGATTATTTTCTTCTCTTTCCGCCAATCCGTAGGACTCAGGGTAATGGTTCAACCATCCTTCTTAAAAGTGTAAGTATTCCTAAACTCATCATGCTGCGTTTTCCTGTCAAACTGCCACGGTCTCCCTAACAGAATATGACAAGCATCCATAGGGATCACATCACACCACACCTCGTCAGTATATTTTTTGCCAATCGAAAACTGCACAAGGCACCTTTTGCTTACCTTCATCTCGTTCCCCTTTTTAAGCCACGACAGTTTATATGGTTGAGGATGATCATCCGTTTTCAGCCCTAACTTTTCCACCATAACAGAGGAAACCACATTCTCGCAACTTCCTCCATCTATGATCATATTACATAATTTTCCTCCACTAGTACACTTAGTATGAAAAATATTATGCCTAAGCCATGATTCATCTTCCGAAACAGCAACATTCAAAACTCGACGAACAACTAAGGACTCACCAGAATCTGCATAAATAATCTCGTCCTGCTCCGGATCCGCATCCTCTGGTTCCCCATCAGGTTCATCAAAAACTGGCTCCTCGTCATAGACCGGATTCTCTACAAACGTCACAATCTGACGGTTCGGGCAATCAGCAACAAAGTGTCCTAACCCCTGACACTTGAAGCAACGCTTAGATGCTGCTCCTCCCCTACTAGATCCAGCATTACTCTGCTCCCCTTTGCATGTTGTAGGCTTGGAACCCGTACTTCTAACTGCTGCTGGTGTCGAGTTAGCCGAAGAACTCTCTGCTTTTCCTCGGAAGTCCTTGCTTGACCACTGATTCTGGAATTTGGAACCGCTGCCCTTTCTCTTCAATTGTGACTCCACTTTCAAGGCTAAACAGCACACATCCTCATATGTCCAATACTGCTATAAGTGGACGACATCAGAGATCTCCATTCGTAGCCCGGCCAAGTACCGAGCAACAGTTTGTTCCTCCTCCTCATCCACATCACAACGCAATCGCCACCGATCAAATTCCTCGATATACTCCTCCACCGTTGAATCTCGTTGCCTAACGTTATGATATTCAATAAACGCTTCTTGCTTATAATGAGTGGGCAAGAACTTTCCCTGCAGCAATTTTTTCATCTTATCCCAGCGTTTCACCTTTGATTTTCCTTCCCTAGCACGCTATTTCTTAACATGCTCCCACCAGATCGAAGCATGCTTACGTAACTTGATAGCTACTAGTTTAACCTTTTGTTCCTCAATCAAATCCTTAACATCAAATACCCTCTCTACTGTATGTAGCCAACCAATAAACTCATCAGGATGAGTCTTAGCTTTAAACTCAGGAATCTCGATCTTCATCTCGATATTCCGAAACGGTGAACGATGTCCAGGTCGCATCCCCCGATTTCGCCCTTGGTTCCGAACCCCAAAAGGGTTTACGTCTTCCTCTTCGTCGTAGGATGTCGCATCAGATTCCTCTTCTTCGGATTGAACGCCCAACCCAACCTGCACGAGTTGTCGTTCCAAATCCTGGATTCGCCGTCTCTGTTCCTCAATTTCCACGTCTCGTGGGACTATGTGACGCGGCTGTTCGTCTGCTTCAGGAACGACTCCACGCCCCCAGCCACCACGACCTCGCCGTCCACCACGACCACCATGATTCTGTTCAGCCATCGATTCAAAGCAACCTGTGCTCTGATACTAATTGATGCCGAAGCGCGTACGAAATTGGCCAAACAAGAAACTCGGAATGATAAACGAGGAACAATTCGTTCTCTCAAATTCAATTTACTAAAAAATATCAAAGTCTGCCTTGAGAATCCCTAAACACCCCTTTTATATGGTGTTAACCCTAATCTAAAATAGGAAACACAAATATTGCAAAAATAAAACGCCACTAAAAAGAAATCTCGAAAATACATAAAAATAATAATAAATCTCTGCTTATCGGTAAAAACTGCCACAACCGGGTGCATCAGTCACCATGGATACATGATTGATTTGAATTTGATACTTGCCTGATTCCTCACTTAGCAAAAGCTAATTTGTTGCCTGACTCTCACAAAGGGATGAAGGTAATCATAATTGTGTGAAGGGAAGTAGGAATTGGTGTAGGACTTGTGAATTTGTTATTATTAATTTTTGTAGGGTCTTGACTGGCGTAAGGCACTTGGGCACTATATTCAGGTTAATATTGAAAGATTTTCTTTAATCTCATCATTGAAGTTCACAATTTTCCAGCATATATTTTGTCGTTTCTTTGTCAATGTGACTTCAGGATGATTTAGTAAAAGACATCAGTATCTGATGGAAACAAAACGCAGAGAAATATATTTTGTTGCTGACTATTTTGTCTACTCTGCCTGTACTGGATATGTTGTATCTACTATATATCCAGGAAAGATACACATACATAGCAGAAGCAACGCCCATCTTTGAATGTAGTTAATGAGTAATTAGCTTGCTTTTTTGGCTCTATTTATGCTTAGTTCATCTGGAGCTATATTAAGACTATTGTTGATTGCTCTTTTTTTGGACGTTGACTCGAGTTTAATGTAATATGTAATTCTCTCATTCAGATGTTTGTTAGGGGCGATTTGATAGAAGCTAAAAGTCTCTTACTTGAAATGCAAAGACTTGGGTCTAAACCCTAAACTATGACTTATTCTGCTGTGATTGCCTGCTATGCTCGCCTGGGCCTACTTTCTGATGCATCTGACATGTATGATGAAATGGAAAATGCAGGGGTTAAACCAAATGAAGTTGTGTATGGTTCTCTAATAAATGGATTTGCTGAAGCTGGAAGAGTTGAAGAAGCTCTTCATTATGTCCGTCAAATGGAACGATGTGGAATTCTAGCAAATAAGATAGTTTTGACTTCTCTCATCAAGGCTTATAGCAAAGTAGAATGCCTCTTGCAAGATCATATGAAGTATAGCAGACACAGGTGTTGACACCTGATTTTTAATCATTTTTTCTATTGCTAAAGTAATAAAAAATCCATAAAAATTCATAAAATTGAAAAATCAACTTTGGGGACCTTAGCCAAGCCTAGGGAACCAATTTTGACCAAAAAATGATTTTTCATATTTTCAGTATTTTTACGTATGTTTTATTTATTTATTTTTGAAAATTAATAGAAAATCCATAAAAATTCATAAAATTGAAAAATCAACTTTGGGAACCTTATCCAAGCCTAGGGAACCGATTTTGACCAAAAAATAAATTCTCATATTTTATAAATATATTTTTAATTGTTTTTTAAAAAAATACAAAAATACTTGAAAATTTTGGAAAAATAACATTTGAGGCCAAACAAATACACAAAGATAGTTAATATTTTTATTTTAAATCTATTTTCATATTGGCCATCGCAAATTCAGAAAAATCCAATTCGAGTCACATGTTCCTTCACGAGTATAATTTGGAATCGGGCCTAAAAAAATTTAATTTGAGTCAACTTATTTTTAATTTTCACTTTTTATGAGTTGTGACATTGTCTTCTAATATTTTAAATTTTCATCTTGGCCCAATTATACCCAGAATGACTTAATTTTGCAAAAGGGCTTTAATTAAATTTTGCATTATTTTCAGCGGCAAGAAATGAGCTTAAATTTGACATGTGGTAAATTTTGGCGTGTCAAAAATTGTGAGGAGACTTGGACTTAAAGAAATATATTTTTTCAGGGACTGAATTGTAAATACTTAAAATTCAAGGACTAGAGTGCAAATACCTAACTCTTGAAGGATTATTTTATAAAGAACAAAAAGAAGAGTTAGTGGATAAATTAGAATAGAGAAGGGGAGATGGAGAAGAGGAGATGAAGAAGAGAAGTTGGAGAAGAATGGATGGAGAAAATAAGATAAGAATAGAGAAGGGAAGATGGAGATGAAGAAGAGTTAGTAGAGAAATTAGAATGGAAGATAATAATAGAGAAGGGAAGATGGAGATGAAGAAGTGTTAGTGAAGAAATCAGAATGGGAGATAAATATGGAGAAGGGAAGATGAAGATGAAGAAGAGTTAGTGGAGAGATTAGAATGTGAGATAGAGATGGAGAATGGAAGATGAAAATGAAGAAGAGTTAGTGGAGAAATTAGAATGGGAGATAGAGTTAGTGGAAAAATTAGAATGGGAGATAGATGAGTAGATTATAAAAGGAGGAAGAAGTGAGCTTGAGAGAGGAAATTTTTTGGAGAGAAAATTTGAAGTGTTTGAGGAACTTTTTTTGAAGAGAAAATTTGAAGTGTTTGAGAGAATTTTTTGGGGAGAGAAAATTTTGGATGTTTGAGAGAGTTTTGGGAGATTGAAGAAAAATTTGAAAGAAAGAAAATACCAAAAGAGAGAGAATTTTGAAGATGATGGGAGTTTAAAGCTATGGGTTATCATCACAAATTCCTTCATCGATCAATATAAATCAAGAGTTCATCCTCGTCAACGAGCAAGTAAATTCGAGCTAAGTGTTTTTATTTATTCATTTATTTATGGTTTTACTCGCAAATTAGCACAAATTGTATACATTTTCTCCATCTCCTTTTTTTTCATATTTTATGTCAGGAGAAAGATATCTCTACGTCAACAGCAAAAATCTCGTAGAGATGCAAAAATCGGCCCAGACAAGCTCCTAAGCTGTCCACCGATTTCTCAACTGATTTGTGACTAAAAGTCCCTCTTAATTCAAAAGAAACTCTCTATATTGGGAACATAGAGAGCAAAAATCAATTATAGAAATCCCTCCCAAAAAAATGGGAGATAAGTACTCTTTCCACGCTTCTGGTTTTAGGTGCAGATTAGCACATATTTTGTATACTGACACTTCACTCTATTTTATGTCAGGAAGCCGTAGCTCTATATCAATGGTCAACCCTATGGAAGCACAAAATCGGCTTGGAGGAGTCCTCAAGCGCGCACAAATTTCAAATTGTTGAATCAATTCGTTGTATTTTATTTTAAAGAATTCATACCCCAGAATGGAGAGGACAAAGTCCATCCGCAATTTAAATACCTGCACCATAAATCCCAAAGGGAAGAGCCAAGCCAATGCTTAGCCTCCCATTGGAGGTTTTTACTTACAGTAGTTAAATATCTGTAACTTAAATACCTGCACCTTAAATCCCAAAGGGAAGAGCCAAGCCAATGCTTAGCCTCCCATTGGAGGTTTTTACTTACAGTAGTTAAATACCTGCAACTTAAATACCTGCACCTTAAATCCCAAAGGAAAGAGCCAAGCCAATGCTTAGCCTCCCATTGGAGGTTTTTACTTACAGTAGTTAAATACCTGCAACTTAAATACCTGGACCTTAAATCCCGAAGGGAAGAGTCAAGCCAATGCTTAGCCTCCCATTGGAGGTTTTTACTTACAGTAGTTAAATACCTGCAACTTAAATATCTGCACCTTAAATCCCAAAGGGAAGAGCCAAGCCAATGCTTAGCCTCCCATTGGAGGTTTTTACTTACAGTAGTTAAATACCTGCAACTTAAATACCTATACCTTAAATCCCAAAGGGAAGAGTTAAGCCAATGCTTAGCCTCTCATTGGAGGTTTTTACTTATAGTAGTTTAAATATTTGCAACTTAAATACCTGTACCTTAAATCCCAAAGGGAAGAGCCAAGCCAATGCTAGGCCTCCCATTGGAGGTGTTTATTCACTGTCATGTACTTTCTATAATTTAATTTTTGAATCATCAAACCCAAAAGATGAGTAGGTCGTAATACTGCACAGAAGTCGTTAACACACTCCCTCTTTCGGCTTCAGGGAATGTTTAACACTTAAAAATATATATATACCATCCATGCATCCTATTTAAAAAGTGAAAACACAAAAGAGAATACCCTACTAGAGCCTTAGGAATAAACCAAGCCTGAGTTGCCGAATTAGGATATCCATGAAATTAAGGTACCGAAAGGGTATTAGTTTTAATTAACTAGTGTAACCAAGTCCCCGAGCTCATAATCTCTGGTTCGCAGGAATAAATTAGTTCTTCCGCTAATTTATTTAGGTTTCTAATCGACCTACCAAGAACGATTAGTGGCGACTCCAAATTTCAAAATCATTTAAACAAAAACCAAAGTTGCGATTCGGTTGGGCTTGGGAGGGTCCGCGTTAAGTTAGTCAAATCTAATTAACCTAATAATCCGTTAACCCTTTAGAAACAATAAAAAAAATTTAGAGGGTCGCGACAACAGGCCAAACATTTTCTTCTGATTTTACATAGTTTATGTTTCTTTCTACGTTTTCTGCAACAGATTTGGCCGGCATCTCCATGGCTTTGTGTGATATAATTGATGCCCACAACTTCTTTTATAAAAGGATGATTCATTTGTGTTCTGGGTTTTGGAAGAATAGGTATGTATGGAATGGAAAAATTATGCTATCTTAATATGAGTAATTCAACTGCAAAAAGAAGAAAACCGAAAAACCGAACCGAACCGAACCGAAAATTTGGTTCGGTTCGGTACGTAGTCGGTTCAGGTCGAGGTTCGGTTCGGTTCATTCGTTTACCATGGCAGTTCGGTTTGGTTCGGTTATTAAACAAAACCGAACCGAACTGTACCATTGACACCCCTACCGAGAACTAGTCGTGCTTCACGTTGATTTGAGCGCAAGCCCACTAGTCGTGCGGATACTTCGTTCATCAAAAAGAAAAAAATCACGTTTGTGCATGCAACGTAGGGAAATACGACTAGTTACACTTAGTACATAATTTGTTAGCCAGCCCTTTCTGGCCCGGGCATTGTCTGGAGTACACACTTTACAATTCTTTCTTTTCTAAAGAAATTATCGAATCAAAGTCCTATCGAGAAAACTTCTAGCTAAAAAAAGTCCACTCCAAAATTTACAAGGACGAAATGGGTGTAAACATATTTCTCATACATTCTCATTATTAATACCAGCAAAAGTTGAGATTTTTCTAGTTGAAGTACGCAAGATTCCTTCTCAAGTGAAAAGGTTGAATCAAAGTTGTGGAAATGAAAACTTACAGCAATGGGGATCGTATGGAAGTCATAATGACTTCTGAAGAAAATTAGGGTTTTGTCCATTTTGTAGAATATAAGATGTTCAAATCATGTCGGTATATATTCGAAATGTCTTATGACGTCCGAGACCAAGAGCATCCTCGCAAGTTCAACAGGATTATAATTAATCCTGTTATTTCCAAAGTTAAGAATAGAAGGTTTCTTTAAAAAGCATATTTGGGGATAAATATACCAGAAAATTTAAGGTAGAATATTAAATGATAAAATAGAATAATAAGATGGACCGATCGAATCGAGAATTGCTTGGAGCGGACCAAACCAGGTAGTTCGATCTATTTCTCAATAGACTGATTCGGTTCCCCATGACTAGTTTCAATTTTTGGAACTGATGATTTTTAGTACAATTCCTTGTCCAATGGGGAACTGGACTGCTCGGACCAAATCGAATATTTTTTAAAAAAGTTTAAAATGTAAACCTAATAATTCATCGGTTTTTTTTCTAAAATCTAAAAATCTAATTTTAGTTAGAATACTAATATTAAAGTATGTATTGTTCACCCCTACTAATGATCCATCGGTCTCATTGGACCAACAGTGATCTTAAAAACTAGAAATCAGACCTTTCAGTCTGGTTTTCGATTATTGGGTAGAATCGGATTGGATCGAAAATCGATCACTCCTAATTTGGAGCTTATTTGCTATGATGTTGACCAGAAATGATGACAATTGGCTTTTTTCCATGGTCCCGTTTTTTGGTATATGAAAAAGCCTAATAATAATATCACAAGGCATCATTTTATTGCTTTGCTTTCTTTACGAATATCATCATTATTCCAAGCTCAGTTCCTTTTTCACTCACCTCCTGTTATAGGACCGTGAGTTCAAACCAAAAGGCTATAAGAACTGACTGTTGAGTTCTTTTAGTTTTGCTTGCTAAAGTTGGGTCATCTATCATTCATGACCCTTCCCTCTAGGGATAGCATTGATCATGGCACATGGAATTTCTATAGACTACACTAGTTTTGATAGATTACACCAAGTTCAGTATTTTTTTTCCCCTCTATTTTGGCTCAAGAAAACTCCCTCCGGCACGCCTCAAATTGGTAGATTACGAGTCATGTACACCGCCCGTGTACAAACTTCATGAAAGTTAAACGCGGGTGATGTTCATATTTGCAACCCACCGATAAGAGGCCTGGTTGGAGGGACATCGGCCATATCCACACTCAGCTAATGTTAAAGATGGTCTACATTCAGCCTCATCCAGTTTAATCTTGACAATTTACGTTTGTAAGCACTTGATTTGTAAATCATATTATGGGAAAAAAAAAACTGATTGGTGACAAGTTGTTCTGCAATCATGGATGCAGAGCTCTATCATCATGATGCACCATCGGTTATATTTCTTGCTAAGACAATAAAAGAAAGAAAGGACAGCTAAGGATATAATTTAAAGGTCATTAAACACTTAACTTTGCTGATTTGGTATCACTTGTCCCGCAATCATGGGTAAGCTAAGGATAGGATAGCTCTGGCCGAAAGGGGTAGCTTTATTTTTCTTAATCTACCAAGCGGCCATTTGTCTTTTAGGTCTTGGACATACGTCGTATTTGCTTTCATTTGGTAACAATTTAAGAGAAAATAAAAGAAAGAAAGGGTTTCTAGGATGCCCGTCGCCTGAACTCATTCTGCTGCTCGTGTCCATTGGTAAGCACGGTGACTAAAGAGGTCATGTGTGTTCTTGTCGGAACAACAAACCAATATTTCGGTAGTTTCCATAGTTTTTGTCAAGTAAACCTAATCAATGAAAAGGGTCTATGATTAAAAAGTAATTCCATGGCTCAGCCGCTCGTGAACTCCAGCTATAAGCCGCGATTATTAACCTTAAGCAAAGAACCCAGATTGTCACGTTTAGATATGCGAATCATAAATCATAAAGTAAATGAATTTAAACACCTTGTTTAGGATCCATCGTTCTTGATGAGAAATTGCGATGAACTGATACTCAAGTGCTTCTCTTTTAGAACTCCCTTAAACACTAGCTTTGATGTGACAGCCCCTCACGTATTGCTTTCTAGTGACTCTTTATGTGATGTTATCTAAACATTAGGGTTAGAGGATAGACCTAAGCTCTATTGATAGAATTTGTAATATATCCCCTCATTATGGACAAGGTTTTAGCTTAGCCCATACTATCCAGCCCCATATCCAATTAGGATTAGGAAAACATATATCTTTCTTTTATTAGACCTAGACTAATAATCAATTATAATAATAATTAATAAATGCCATAAAAATATACCCTAACATTCTCCCGCTTGGGCTATATTAATTAGGGTTAATACCACGAAAAACCTCAAACTGGTACACCCGTGACAAATTTACCCAAAACTATTTTTTTTACCACGAAAAACCCCAACTGGTACACTTGTAACAAATTTACCACAAACTATTGTTTTGACCACAAAAAACCCTAAACTGGTACACCTGTGATAAAATTACCCCAAACTATTTTTTTGATCGAGAAAAACCCCAAACTGGTACATTTATAACAAATTTACCCCCAAACTAAATTTTTTTACCATGAAGAACCCCAAACTATTACACCTATGACAAATTTACCCTTTATTAAATTGGATCAGTGCCATGAAAAATCCTAAATTGATAAACCTGTGGCAAACAGAGAGTAAAATCATAAACCGGTATACCCGTGAAGTGCCATATGATATCCAATTAAGCAATTTAATGTTAAATTAACGAAAATTAACGGAGGGTATTTATCGCAAACGCATCAGTTTGGGGTAAATGTGTCACAAATGTACTAGTTTGGGATTTTTTGAGGTCAAAAAAATAGTTTGGGGTAAATTTGTCACATGTGTATTAGTTTGGGGTTTTTCGTGGTCAAAAAAATAATTTGAGGTAAATTTGTCACAAACGTACCAGTTTGGGGTTTTTTGTGGTATTAACCCTATAACTTAAAACTGTATCGTATGCACACTTTTATATTTGACATATTTTTCGTAGACCACTATATGCCTCGGTAAGAACAGAAGTTTGTTATTGCGAACATGACATGAAGAGATGAATGGGTCGGCCGAAACTTACTTGAGGAAAGATAGTAAAATAAAATTTATTGGAGTGAGAAATACATTGGTATATGGTTTGTCTTAAGACGGAGTGGAAGAAAGCTATTCGTATTGTAGGGGGAAGGATTTTCTATATTCCAGATTGCCCTATTTAGTACTTTTTCCTTTTTATTTTAATTTTAATTTTTTTTATAATCTTTGTCTTTACTTTTATTTTAGTATATTTTAGACTTTTCTCTTCGAGTTCATTGATCGCCCACCCTAACTAGTTTAGGATAAATGTGATGTTGATATTGATATTGATGAATTTGATCCCATAAAGTCTTAAATACCAAATTATGGTAATAACTACATCATAAGACACAAAGCCATCTATGATCCCAATTGCTATTAACTTTACTGATATGGATTTGATATAATAGTATGACAAATAGATAACATCTCAAATAATAAAGAAACTTTATATGTTGTCCTCCTTGCCAGTCACTACTCTCTTACTTTTAAGTATTAGGAAACTTGATGTACCCCTAGAATATATACTTATGGGTTTTAGCAAGCCCACATTTTATAGTTAACTGTACTTTATGTGTAATAAAATATATGTATATGGCTAAACATAAATCCCTAGCCATCACTCAAGGTTTACATAATACCTTGAGATTTTAAATAGACATGTATTCAATATAAAATAACACATTCGTAAACACTTTATTGAATGTAAAAAATTTAATACATATCAAAACTATTATTAAATGTAACATAATACATATGTAAACTTTATTAAAGCAAAAGCTATAGAGCTCTCACCAAACAATAGCATCCGATAATGCTTCCAAGCTCATGTTAATGATATGTCATTCAAATACACAAGGGTGTAGACTTTTAGTCAGTGGATAGATAATCATATCATTTATAGAAATATGCTTTATTGCAATGTTACCGTTTTATATGGATTCCTTTATGGTAAAATACTTGACCACAATATAGTTAGATCCCTTGAGACCTCTATCGTTGTTAATGAGTAACATTGCAGAGTTATTATCATAATATAACTATATGGACCTACCAACAAAATCAAATATAGTAAATTTTCCAATGAGATTATGGAGCCAAATAGCCTAAGTAGCAATAAAAAAAACATGCTATAAACTTTACTTGCATGGTAGAGAATGATATCATTTTCTGTTTTTCACTTTTTCATGATACTGTACCATCTGCTAGCATAAAGATATACCCTATTATTAACTTGTTGTCATCCTAACAATTAACATTGTCTGAATTTAAATACCCTACTAGCTGTAAATTTTGAATATTTTTATAAATCAGCATATAGTTCATAATCCTTTTTAAGTACCTCAAAACCTTATTGCCAACAACCTCGTGATTGTGTCCTGGATTTAACTAATATCTGCCTAAAAGTCCTATTACAAAAGTAATGTCTAGCCTAGTACAAATTTGAGCATACATAATACTACCAAGTACACTAGCATAAGGCACATTCTTCATTTGAGCTTTCTGCATATCTAAATGAGGATATTGTGAAAGACTAAATTTATTATCTTTGCAGATAGGAGCAATTATTTATTTTCATTGTTGCATATTGAATCTTTTTAAAATATGATCAATATATGCCTTTGAGATAAGCCTAAAATACAGTGAAAACGATCATTGTGGATTTCAATGTCAAGAGTAAAAGACTTATCAAGATCCTTCGTGTCAAAGTTTTATGCCAACATTCGCTTTATCTCATGCGATAATTTAATATCGCTGCTTGCAAGCAGGATGTCGTCAATATAAAGAATAAGAAAAGTAAATTTCCTTCCACTGACCTTGTAGAATATATACTGATTTAGCTTGTTTTCACTAAACCCAAAAGAAATAACAACATTATGAAACTTTAAATATCATTGTCTAGAACCTTGTTTCAAATCATAAATAACCTTTTTCAATCTACAAATTAAATTATATAAATCATGTGCTGTAAAACCTTCAGATTGTGCCATATAAACATGTTCATCAAGGTCTCCATTCAAAAAAGCAGTTTTAACATCCACCCGGTGAAACTCCATATTAAAATGAGCTACTAAAATCGTTATCACTTTAAAAGAGTCTTTAGAAGAAATTGCAGAAAAAATTGCCTCATAGTCTAGTCCTTCTCTAGAGTGAATCTCTGAGCAATCAGTTTGGTTTTAAATTTCTCAATCTTTCTTTTGGATATACGAATCACAAATCATGAAATAGAGGAATTTACACACCTTCTTTATGATCCATCGTTTTTAATGTAGGATTGCGATGAATAGTTCAAGAGCTTCTTCTCTAGAACTTTATTAAACATTGGCTTTAATGAGATGACCTCTCACTTATTGCTTTTTGATTATTCTTTAAGTAAAGTTATGTGAGCATTAGGGTTTAGAGAATGGACTTAAACTTTATTTATAAAGTTTGTAACATATCAATTCATTATAGATAAGGTTTTACTTAGCCTATATTATTCGGCCCATATCCAATTAGGATTAGGAAACCTTGTATATTTCCTTTATAAGACCAATAATCAATTACAATAATAATTAATAAAGTCCATATAAAATATATTCTAACACCGGCAACCATCATCGACCACAATGAAAAAAAAAAGAAGGAAAAAGGAAAATAAAACATTAAGAAAAATATTTAAAATTTTTGAAAAATAATTAGAAAATTATCAACATTAGTATTTGTTGTGCAGCCGAGCATGAGCAACATCCACAATAGTAATTTTCGAGCTAAATTGATCGAATGAACTCAATTGCAAAAAAGTCAAAATGTTTATGATTAAATTAATCTAATTGAAAAGTGTATGACTGAATTGATACTAATGCTATAGGCTTAAGACCGTTTTAATACTTTTCACCTCCTAAAACTAACTGTAGAGTGAGCAGTCATATAACCACAAGTCTCATTGAAGTCTCATCGAAGCTGCCATTGTTGCTACCTCAGCTTCTACCGAACATATCTCTTGCCGCAGTTGGCTTTGTGTTGAATCTCGTGCATGTGGAAAGGATGATAGCCGACAATTAAGCTAGCCAAATTCCATATGAGAGGGAGATAAGCGAATCTTTGGTGGTCGTAGCTAGGAGCTCGAAACTAACATCGATCTTGATCTGTGGCAAGCATCGTGTTGGGTTGTGGGGTTTTATAGATGGGTCGTGGGCTGCCCATGAGTGGGCTAACCCAGCCCAAGCCCATATCTTTGGATAAGTAACAGCCTTCGGATAACAATGTTAAAAAGAACTTTCTCACATTCTTTCTGAAGGATTACTTCAGGCATTCCTTCACAAAAGTGAGAACAGTGAAGAATAACGCTTCTTCCTTCTCTTCTCCCAAACGTGATAATGGGACAAACGATCTCTTGAGGCTACATTGGAGACATTTAATCAGTAGAAAATGAAGTTATTTGTTGCATGATGTACTTCTCTGATCAGCAATTCGAATATGATTTTGGGTATGTTATTCGTGTAATTCACTACGTTGTATTCGGGATTTGTTCCCCTCATGTCAGCACAAATATAGTGAGACGTATGATTGCTTGATCCAATTGCAAACGTCACCGCTTCAACTAAAGAAAACTTTAATTTCCGTTCCATATGTTTTCATGAATTTTCAAAACAATACTACCAATTGTTTCATTGCATTTATAAATCACGGATGGCACACTATACCCGCTTCACGGGCTTCATTAATTCTCAACTCATTTTAAAATCACTGAAATTTATAACAAGGGTCACTGGAAGTAAATGGGCTTTCAAATTTAGATAGTTTGCTTAATCTTCGTCGTCTAGGCCTAATATATGAAAGGCTGATATAGTTAAAAAAAAAAAAAAGCTCCTAAAATTGATAATTCATCAATTTACATATACTCCTATTCTCTCACTTTTTAAAGCGAAATATTCGCCTATTAGAGTAAAAGAGAGGGGGGGGGGGACCATCTAAACCAAGCACATCTCGTTCGTTGATCTTGTGCTCCCACGATGGGACAAACATGATTAATAGTTGAGATGATATTGGCTCAAATGATCTATAAATCAAGGTGATAGCTTGTCCAAAACAAAAAAAGCTCGTTTGTTTCAACATTTGTAAATGGTTTTGGGGCCCTAAAGGCACTTGACTAAATACAAAAAATGTTTGGTTTATTTTCTTCTCAATTTTGGGGAAATGTAATTATATTTCTAAAAGGCTCTAAAGGCCTTTAGCTAAAAGTAAATCCGAAGGTATTTTGGAAAGTTGTATTTTTGGAATGTAGCTATAATTTTTTTATTTTTAATATTTTTATTTTATTTTATTTTTTATTTTAAATAAATTCATTAAAAAAAATAAAATAACTAAAAAAATAAAATAATTAACAATAAAAAAACAATTTTTTTAAAAAATAAAAAAACAATTTTTTCAAAAAATAAAAAATAAAGAATAAATAAATTAAATTAATTAATTATAAAATAAAAATAATTTTTCAAAAAAATAATTTTTTCAAAAACAAAAAAATCATTCGAAATAATTAAAAAATCGAATCATTTACAAATGGTATTTTTTACCAAGCGGCATTTACATCAAAGTTGCATCTAAATGCACTTTTTAGCTACAATTTATTTGCATTTCACAAAATTTATTTAGTTCAAAGGTATTTGCATTTTTTTCAAAGATATTTGTCCAAAGCTAAATCGATAATGCTCAAACGAGGGATCCATCTTCCAAGAAAGCCCACAAGCCATAGATCTAATGGGCCGATATGTACGGACTATAAAGAAACTCCGCTTAAGGTTGGTTGGCAGAACTGACGAGGCCCATCACGACTCTAGCCCATCACGAAGTCATAGAGAGGAACTGCTAGGTTGAAATTTCTTCTTCGGGCCATGTCCTCCTTCGTTCCCACCTCGAGGTATGTGATTGGTGGGTTATACATGGGTGACATTCGCATAACGCCATGAGCTCTTCTATAGCCACCTCTCTGGCTAACCCTAACCCGTCTCCTTCAGTCCACCTCCACCCCGTGCCGACAATGGTGTCGCTCCTCACCGTCTCTAGAGGACGATGTCCTCGCCATCGATTGCGATCGATGATGCCTCGAGCTTGATCAGAGCTCGACTATCGTGAATGGCACATCAAAGCCACTTTGTCGGCTCGATTAGGATTATCGGTATTTTTGCTACTAGCATCAGAATTTCGCTGGTTATCGGTAAAAATCGCTACGCATTTGGCTTTTCCGAAACCAATCTGACGATCTTCCGTCACGTTTTTTATTTTTTTATTTTTTCCCGGACACGAGATCCGTCAATGGAACGAGAGCTCTAGGCTTGTACCCGTGGCTCCCCGTGATCTATCGCTGGGTTTTCCATTGTTTTGTAGGCACTATTTAAGGCAAAAGTTAATGGGCTTCCAAATCAAGCTTGAAAAGGTAAAATGGTACACACTGAACCTTATTGGGCCGAGATTACGGGACCCCACTTTCTTCTCGGTAGATTTCTCCTCCCCCACATGTAACGTTGAGGAGAAATACTAAGACCGGTTTAAAAAGCAATTCCACAAATTATAAATAACAATTCAAACAGGAAAATTATCCAAAAAGTCATAAGTTTAGTGGGTCAAGATTGCTGCCATGTAGGATAGTTAGCGTCCACGTTAGAGATTTTCGGTCAAAATTGACCTAATTGACTCAAAATTGGCAGAACGCGAAACGATTTAGGCCTCAATTGGTAAAATTAAAAATTTTAGAATTGAATCAGCAAAATTGTAATAATTTTAGGATTTTCCGGATAATTTTTTTTCCATTCAAACAAGCGATTCATTTGCAATGCCGAATGAAAAATGTGCTTATTCTAATATACCTAGCATTATCGGAAGGGGTGCTAGAGTACGAGAGAATCCACAATTCATTCCACGACGCCCCCTTGATCGGTTCAGTACACGTTGATTCGGTACATGTTGATTGGATCGCGTGTGTCGAATGCTTTCCGAATTATGTTTGGAACAACGTGAAGGGTCTTCCCAAGTCTTCATGGACAAAGACTAATCCAAGCCATTATGTAAGCGCCCCCTTTGCAAGATTTAACATGTTCCGATGGCTCTTCTTATCGATGCGGTCCATAGAAATTTGGGTCCATGGAGGAATTCGCCTTCCGAAAACTATAGGACTTCGTCGAGAGACTTTGCACACCTCCCTAATTCATTGTCTTTTTTTTTAAAAAAATATTTTTCAATACAATATTTACCCGTTTTCGAAAAGCATTTGTTTATTTTTCTTTTTCATTATTTTTATTATACGATGTATTTTAATCTTTCGACCCATACGTGCGTCAGAAATGTAGTCCCCCAGCCCACCTTAAGTGCAATGTCCTCCACCGTCGAAGAATCCAATGCTCGTAGCAGACATTTCTAATCGGCCGTCACGGTCACAAGCATTGCAATGTAATTATTACAGTGCGAGGACACCAGCGTCGGGACCGGTCTCGTCCAGAGAAAAGTCGGTTTGATGGATTGTGGAGCCCCCAAATATCTTTTGGAAGGGATGTGAGCTCGGCTCGGCTCGGCTCAGCCCCTCCCAAGCCTAGTATGCATTGCTTAAATATAATTTCATTATTAATAATAATTACGACTACATATTTATACAGACGATGAAACTATCTTTTTTTTTCCATTCTTTTTTTATTTGTAAGCAATGATTTTTTTAAAAAATATTTTTAAATTATTTATTTTTTGCGACGTAAATGAAATTTGTACCATTTATTGCTTGGTAGTATAATTGTGCGGACGTGGGCTGTGGAAGAAGTCACGAGTTTTTAGCTTTTGATAATTAAAAAAAAAATAAGGATTTCCTCTTCTATTTCGAAGGAATTTTTATATCATCATCATCATCATCATTGCAGTTGTCCTCGCACTGTAAACCGTCAAGGTACCGCTCATGATGGATTCCCGTGAAGAGTTACTTTCACGGAAATTATAAATTGACACATATATAATAAATCTATCATAAATTGATTTTTTGATGGCCAAAAATTTTAAATCGATGCACTTGTGATAAATTTACCTTTTATTGATATTCATTAAATTTTTCCTTCAAATTATTGAGTTGGATGGCACGTAATAATTGATAAATCTACCAGTTTAGGATTTTTACCATCCGTTTGTTACAAATGTATTAATTTGAGATTTTTCATGGTATTAATTCAATTTAACGGAAATTAATAGAGTGTAAATTTGTCACAGGTGTATTGACTTACGATTTTGGGCGGTAAAAAAATTAGTTTGAGGTCACTTTATCATATTCATATGAGCTTGAGCTTTTTCATGGTATTAATCCTCGTAAAGACAATTTTTTTCAATGATCTATTAACGTCTGCAAATTTTTAGCACTTACTCCGAAGTTCATGTCCTTGTTATTTCAATTTTCGACCTTGCGATGTTTCAGCAACTAAAGGGTCGGTCAAGGCCGTGCTAGCTTCACCTAAATTGGATAAGGGATGTATGCTCCTCCTACTGTGCCATGATACCGACCCGACTCAAAAAAAAAAAAATACAGGGGTGTGCTTGACTCTACTCAAAATACTAAAGACTTTACTCAAAGCTGTTTGGTCAGGTTGGGTTAGTAGGGGTCGTTTTCATATTTTTCTTTCATAAATTCAAATTATAACCCTCTCTTTGTTTCGCAATTTTTTTTTTTGAAATGATCACCCTTATGCTTAAAAGAATGAATTAACAAAACCTATTTTCATCATTCACAAAAAAATTAAGACAATATGCAAATATTTTCTATTAATTAATTAGTCCAAGCAATATGGTTCAATTTTAGGAAAATATTTTTCAAATCATTCATTTTTGTTGAACAAATCATGCCAAAATATTGTTCACTTTCCATACGTGTGTATGATTTTTACAATTTACTGGTATTGTGTATAGTTACATCCATTATGTAACAATTCAACTATTTCGTGATCGAGTAATTCCGCTTAATATTTCATAGATCTCAATATTTTGCACACAGAACACTTGTTCATATTTGCTTGTATAGATATGAAAATCGAAAATTTTGTCTTTCTGGTATAGATAAAAAAAGAATACGCATAAAAATAAAATCATGTTTGGCACACTAAATTCACACATATTTGGAGTGAAAACTGAACACTAGAGGAATGTGTATGACCTTCCTTGCGTGTGTGACCAACTTAATCCTCTCTTATTTCCCTTTCATATTTCATTTAGTCCAATGATTCTCGGCAAAGCATTATCCATTTGTTTCTTGCTTCCTTTCTTATCTTAGAAAAAAAAAACTAATGAAGAAGAATCTAATTTTTTTCAATAGTTTAAGAAGCATTTAAAAAAAAACAAAACTAGAGATGCCAAAATCAGTGAAGAAAATTAATATAAGATACGACTAATTGCTAATAAAAAAAATCAAATTTAGATAAGTGAGCACATTCACACGTGACAAACCAAAATCGAAGCACGACTCGGCTAGACTTGAAATCTTTATAGTATCCAAAATTTAACTTATTACCTGGCCCCAACAATACCCGAACCGTAAATACTTGAAAATTTGGTTGATTCATGTATATTGTTTGATTTTGACACCTCTAGATGCCAACGGTGGTGGCGCCTCAACTGTGACTTACCCCTCTTCCTCCCCTCCATTTGAATTTCTTTTTTATATTTCCATATTTTTCATTTTTTTTATTTTTGTAAAGTTAACTCTCTTTCTCTGAAAATATAGAAAAAAGGAGTCTGTGCACCAATATCTGCCATAAAGGGGCCAAGCCATAACAGATGAGAAGCTATACGACTCAACTCTAACATAATTACTCTGATATAACTGGCTCTTTTAGGTACTTGAATATTTCCCAACTGTTCTGGTCCATTTACTAGCGATGAGCGATTTTCGGTCTGGTCCAGTTCCCCTCAACAACCAAAAACTAAATAGACATTCCTGAGAATCAGTCTGGTCCGGTTCCCAAGCGATGCAATGTAACCGGTAAAATGTCCAATAATCGAGGAAATAGAACACCAAATGAGCAAACAAACCCAATTTCCATACAATCTCATTTTATTTGGCCTCGCAATATGGTGATTTGTGAATGATGAAATTGCAATGTGAGTAGAGAAATCATAGGAGCAACAATTGAATAAAGAGAAAGAACAAGGTAAGGACAAAAAAAAAAATCAATCGGTCCGGCCTAGTCAGTTCAGTCCTGTCCTGTATCCCTGAAATTAAGAACTAGACCATCGGGCCACTGGTTCTAATTTTAAGGATCGGGAATCAGATTTATAGTTATTGCTTCTGTGAACATAGTAGCTAAATAATCCCAACGTGTTACATAAGGTAGATATTGTATAACTGTTCGATTTTCCGCAATTTTTTCCATTCCTCGGTGTAAATAACCCAATATTGGTTCACAATCAATAACATCTTCACCATCTAGAGTAAGGATGAGCCGAAGAACACCATGCATTGATGGGTGGTGAGGTCCCATATTGACTATCATAAGGTCTTTTCTTGTAGTTGTTACATTCATAGGTTATTCCTCGATTCATTCTTTCATGAATTGCTGAAAATGAAAAGAAGTTCATTAAAATTCAAGATCTAATAAAAAAAGGGTTAATATCATGAAAAATCTCAAATTGGTACACATGTGACGAATTTACCTCAAACTCTTTTTTTAACAACAAAATTCCAAATTGGTACATTTGTGATAAATTTACCATAAATTGGTATACTTGTGATAAATTTACCCTTCGTTAATTTTCGTTAAATTTAACGTCAAATTACTGAATTGGATGGCATGTGGTAGTTTACGGGTATACTAATTTAGGATTTTTATCTTCTATTTGTTATAGGTGTATCAATTTGAGTTTTTCTGTAGTATTAACCCAATTTAACGAAGGATAAATTTCTCACATGTGTAATAGTTTAATTTTTTTGGGTAAAAAATTAATTTATGATAAATTTGTCATAGATGTACCAGTTTTAGATTTTTGATGGCAAAAAAAAAAGTTTCTAGTAAATTTATCATCAAGGTATCAGTTTGAAATTTTTTGTGATAAAAAAAATAATTTGGGGGTAAATTTATCACAAGCGTACCAGTTTGGGGTTTTTCGAGCTATTAACCCAAAAAGTAAAAAAAAATCAAATCATTCAAATTCCTTTTTCAATTAATGAGTTTTTGATTCATGAATATCCAGCCAACTAATTAATTCTTTATAATGTATTCTATTTTTCTTTAAAAATAAGACAATAGTCGTTTTCCTGAGATTTTACGTAGACCTCTAAAATAAACAATCTTTTCTATGCAATTCCAAATGGGATATAAGCCTTCATATCTTATTTATGAAATACTTAAAATTCAATGGACCCCTTGTTTTTTTTTTTGATAACTGAGGATGGACCCCTCGTTCCTTCTTTTTATTCTTGTGAAAAAACCGAAATGAATGAATTTTTTACCATAAAACGGGTTTTCTATCCTCTTTTTTTTAATGGATTTTACTGATCAGTAAGAATAATGCTAGTCATTTTAATTTGGTATACACAAGAATCTTATTCTAGAGCTTCCCCTTTCATTATTGTTTTTATTTTCACCATAAATGTAACTAGAAATGTAACTGTCACTGGAATTGTCACTACTACTTAAAATGGAACTCTCAATACAGATTTGAGAAACAAGATAAGAGTTAATGCAACTAGTAATGTGATTATTCCAACTGTATTTAGTATCATACATGGAACGATCACAGGGCGGATCATTATTCTTAGATCCATTCTTCAGATAAGCATAAGTCCAATAACGATAACTAAAAAAAGAGCTTTCTCATTCACTCGGTAAAAAAGGATCATTATCAATCTAAAAAATTTGATTAATAATATCAAAATATAAGAAATACATATTGTTGTTCTTGTTTGTTATGTTGAATCCACAATTAATCTTATGGATCTTTAGGATCGGTGTATTCTTTCAATCCCCTAGTTTCAGATCATGAATGGAGTCAAGTATCACAACATCTTCTACCCATCTTGTATATTGTCTTTTTTGTTCTATGTTAGAATAGACAAGTTTTTACGAATTTTTTTTTTGATAAAAGAGAACAAATATTTCTTTATTTTTCGATGCGAATTTGACACAAGATGATGGAACTCGCTATTTCAATTTCGAATTCAAAAAAAATATTTCGAATATTCTATAATAAAAAAGAGTTCCATCATATATATAGTTATAGCGAAGTAATACTCCGGGTTCTCACAAAACAAAAGAAAATCCTTTACTCATTCCTTATTTTATTAGTTAATGATCCAGTGATTGGATCTCTATACTTATTCCGATATAAAATGAAATATTCCAATTCTTTTTCATCGAATGACTATTCATCTATTGTATTTTCATGTAAATAGGGGCAAGAAAGTTCTATGGAAAAATGGTGGTTCAATTCGATGTTGTATAAAGGAAAATTAGAATACAGGTGTGGGCTAAGTAAATCAATTGATAGGTTTGGTGATCCTATTGAAAAAACCAGTGTAAGTGAAGATCCGGTTATAAACGATACGGATAAAAAGATTCATAGTTGGAGTGAAAGTTCTAGTTACAGTAATGCTAATCATTTAGTGGGTGTCAGGGACGTTTGTAATTTTATCTCTAATGGGAATAGTGACATGTACTAAATGCCTTGTCCAAGCCAAAGAACTTACACCAAATGGCCATGGCAAATGATGATTGAGATGAGATTCAACATTTTTGAACCCTGAAACGCTCAGTTTCCATTTCAGTTGTAGCTGTAACCAACTTGCTGTTAAGGATATGGCAAAAAGAAGTAATAGAAGAAGGGATCTCATATAAAGATCTTAATTAGTACGTAAAACAATTGTATACCACTACTGATAAACACCAGGCAATATTCACTTGGTCAAGAGCACCCCATTGAGTAAAAACTTCCATAGCCAGGTTGACTAAAATGAGGATCCCAAATTTGCATGAGTAATAGGCCTTACATGTAAAGGGTCCTGTACCCACGCCTCAAAATTTCCTTGCCAAGTTACATGAAACAAATTTCCGAAAGTCCATAAAAAAATTATTACTAATTGCTCGAAGTGACCCATAACATCATAAATAAAAAGAATGTTCTCATTGCAATCATTTTCTATTCCAATCTGTCATTCCATAAGGGTGAGCTGCTCTAGGTCTTACTCAGAATCTGAAACCTACTCATCATGGGTTTTAAAGTCTACCTATTCTTAATTGAACGATTGTTATATATTATCACCTCTAATGACTAACATTTATTGCCACAATCCATTGATCATAAGTGACATTTAGACTTGTGAAAAATGTAAAGCATTAATAAAGTAAAAGTCTTAATCATAAATATGACTAAAATGAAAACTCATTCGGTTTCATATTACACATTCATTATTGGACACTATGAAATAACACAGGATTGTGCTAACACATAGAACAAGAAAAATATAAAAACTTGTTTCGGATTCTAGGAGGTGGAACTCGAAATTTACCCATTGAAATTGATTCCCCATCTACCTTGTTTGCACTGGTTCGATTCTCCGAATCTAGATTTTATCCTAAAATCATGCTTACTCCTATTCAATTCCGTTCCATTTCATTCCATCATGCCAAATATATAACTAGTTATTTCGAATGATTTTCACTTTCACAGTCTCAAGATCTTATTTGCCTCTACTTATTTATTGATCCTATATCGTCAGCTTTTGTGATTTGACTTGATTTTCTTGCCCACTTCTGGCTGTCTTCTATGCTCTTCTGTCTATTACTGATCTTAGAATCCCCTTTCTACTTCTTCTCCCCTCTTCTTCTCCTTCTACTTCTGCTCTGCGTTTAATAGGTTATCCTACGAAACTCACCTGGAAAACGATGATTCTTCCTATACAATGATTATAACCCTTCTTACTAATTCTGCCAATCGAGAAGTTGAAGACAAAAAGGCTGTGTCGGTTACCATAAAAGCACCTCCATGAGACTTACGTATCACCTTGTCTTTATCTCTCGAGTAATGACAAAACAGACATCGAGAGCTCCTCCTACCTTAGGAATTACGACAGTGTCTTAAATCCTACGTACGAAAAAGTAGGATTCCACCATCTTTTAAGTCTATGTCCTTGTCCCCTGACTTTTTGGCCAATTTCAAGTCCTTATCCCCCAAAACATGTGAATGTGTCCTTTTTGTGTGATTTCTGATGTGCCTTTCTTGTCACTCTATATTATATGAGATCCGCAGACTATAAGTTTTGTCACATTTGAGCGTAGAAAGTCTCTAAATTATGATTTCCGAAAGGGTACACTGGCGAATCAGACACCTCTTGTGCCCATATGATCCTCATCGACTCACGGATGCCATCGATCATGTAATAGGTAGTTGTAGAAAAACCATAATTCGATTGCGGGAAAAGAAGGTGCTCATCTTGGAATTGTAGTTTACATGTCAGTACTTCAGCGGAATTGTTGAGTACTCTCTAAATATTTACCCTTTCATAAACTACATACGCTTTGGCTAGGAATAGTGAAATCTTGTTGGTCATTTCAGCTTCCACGCGTCTTTGCCTGATTCAAAAGAATCTAATAGAAATGATATTGAGAACGTAACCAAGTCTGGGAAATTTTGCCGATAGCTTCGTAAGGAAACCTGTGAGGGGTATTGGGTGTTGAAGGCGAGGACCGAGGGTTATGGGGTGTTGGATTTGTTAGATTTACGCCACACTTCCACACGCTAGAAATCAACTTCTACTACAAGTAGAAGTTTTTTTTAAAAAAATTATTTCTGCTTTAGAAGTTAATTTAAGTTGCTCTATAAGTAAAAAAAAAAAGTTACTTAACCAAATGAGTTGCTCCTCTAGAAGCACTTCTAGAGTATAAATTGTACTCCAGAAATGCCATGCACGCTCTGAGCTGGTGGCAGGTTTGTCGGCGGAGCAGTCTGAGATAGTGGAAGTTGTTTGAGGATTTGGATGTGCTCATGATCCATTGTTAGTGTTTTCGGGACTTTCACATAAATGAGGGTCTTTCATTCTTTTAGTGATATGACATATGAAACTTGAATTATTGAAAAGAGATATGTGCTTTTGGTATTGGAATTTGGTACAAAAAGTCAAGTATACTATTTTGCATTTTTTTTATTGATAAGGTTCAAAAGCAAGTTCATAACGGACCTAAGTAAGTCCTTAAACTGATTTATTTGAGACCTCGTCTAGGCCTCGAGATCCCTTGAATGTAAAAACAAATATTGGGTGCTGCCCCTCAACGAGGGAAGTGGTGATAGGGAAGGTAGACTATACTTCAACTTCGTTTGGCTATCACCGTGTAAGATCATATAGTAGCGTCCCACGCATAGGACGAGTCATCAAAGCTTTGGCTCTTGCATTGTTGGCTTGTGTTTTGCACAATGTCCTTAACGGATTTTCTGTGATATACTCCTAGTTAAAGACACTAGAGTTAGGGTTTTCAGGACTTTTACATACAGGGGGTATTTCATTCTTTTCAGTGATATGATGTATGAAACTTGAATTATTGAAAAGAGATATGTCCTTTGGCTATTGGAATTTGGGACAAAAAGTCAAGTATACTATTTTGCTCACTTGTTTAAAGCTCTTATGGCTTTTTTCTGCTTTAACATGATGCAATATCTGGGCCTCCTAGACCTGCTCTCTTGCCCAAGCCTCATAGCATATTTTCTTATTGATAAAATTCAAAAGCGAGTTTGTAACGGATCTAAGTAAGTCCTTAAACTAGTTCATCTAAGATCTCGTCCGGACCTCGGGATCCCTTGGGCGTAAAAACAAACAAAGGGTATTCCCTATTAACAAGGAAGAAAAAGATGTCTTTGGCAACGAGGGGATGGTGATAGGGAAGGTAGATCGTATGTCAACTTCAGCTGGTTGCTACCAAGTATGGTCGTATGGTAGTGTCCCACGTATCGGGCGAGTCATTAAAGCTTCGGCTCTTGCATCGTCGGCATGTACTTCGCATGATGTCCCTAACCGACTTGTCAACGACATACTCTTAGTTAAAGGCACTGGAGTTAGGGTTTCCGAGACTTTTACATACATGAGGGTATTCATTCCTTTCAATGATAGGATGTATGAAACTTTAATTATTGAAAAGAGACATGTCCTTTTGGTATTGGAATTTAGGACAAAAAGCCAGGTGTACTATTTTGCATTTTCTTATTGACAAGGTTCAAAAGCGAGTTCGTAAAGTAGGAAAGTAAGGAAAATATAAATTATAAAGTTTTCTATTCATAATATCATGAGATAGATCCGGAACATATTTTCACATGTGAGGGTTTCTAGTTTGTTATATGCATTAAAAGTTATTAGGATGACGATTATTGCATTACTCAAAGGATCACATAACTATAGCAATTTATATAATCTCTCATATGTGTGTATATATTTAAGATTTAGTCTTGGATTAGCGATCAATTTTAATGTCTTTCCTGGGGAATATGAATAAAGAAGAGAGGGTATGCTCGTTACATTCAACCAAGAAAGATATGAGAATTTTGCGTAAGTAATTAAGCGTGAGAGCCAAATGAAATGAAAGAGTCATGTATGGTTAGGGAAGGTTAGGGAAGAGATTATGAAAATACTGAAACGAAAGACAATTTACTTTCATTAAGTTAGTTACTTGATAATAGAAAACAATATGTTGTTACAACAATAAGGAGAGAGTAATCAAGTTTGGCAACGGGTTTTCCAACAAGCCATACAAGAGCTCTAGGAACTCTAAATAGTTGTTAGAATAACGAGTTACATTTTTGTAATATCAGTGCTATTATTGTCGTTTTGGGCCATGAAAGAAATAATTGATTAGTCCTTCTACTGAAGTCATTACTTTTCTTTTGTGCAAAAAAGTATTAAGAAATACTCATGGTATTGTAATGCCTTCATAAATTAGCGAGGAATAATAGGATGTATAGGGCCTTTGCCATAATTTGGACCTTTGATTGAGGATGCTACACATAAAGTTAGAAGCCTTAAGTTCTTTCATGGAAATACCTATTTTATTGAATTTTTAAGATGTTTCAAATAGTTCTTCCTCAAGAGAACATGGCAAAAACTAAAATAGATGTTAATACCACACACACACACACACACACTGGTCGGAAGATGTTAATACCATATTTAAACTTTCATTTCACACAATAACAACATATACACAATTAGAGCAGGATCTACATCGATATCCTCTTTAGGCATTGGAACTCAATATGCTTCATTTGTCTACTTCCATGGTTGCAATCAGGAATCAAACCGGATCACATAGGTTTCCGGATAATTTAAAATAGATGATCAAAGCGGTCCACCCTAAAGATGGCTTGGAATTTAACCGGTTTGTGCCTGGGTAGAATCTGAAATCTAAATGTCTTTTTGTAACTTTAATTTTGTTTGGTGGGAGGAAGTTTGTGGGCTCTTTCATATGAGGTTTCAGACTTTAACTGTTATTAACCTTTTATTTGATAAAGCAACCTTTTGAAAGAAAGTATGTCCATCGGAGAGTCGGTTTAAAACCGGTTCTACTCAAGAAATTGGCCTATTTGGTTCGGTTCGGTTCGGTTCATGGAAAAAACCAGCGGATTCGAGGATCAAAGTGGGAATTGAACAAAACTTGTTGGTTACTAAATTTTGTCTCAATGAACCTATTCTTTTCTCGTAAAAAAAAAATGTCCTTAAAACTGGACCGATTGGAGCCGTTTTTGGCCGGTTGCAAGATCGAACCTGAATCGTTACTCACCCTAAGCTAGCATAAGGATTAGATTAACGAATCCATTGTTGTGTGCATGTGTTAGGCACATGAGTTATTTAGATTCTTCTTCATCAGTACCAGCAATTTCACATGCGAGCTACTTACTCAAGTTTTGCCTCTGATCTTATCCTGTTCACAAAAAGCGTAGACAATATTTTATAGGCTCAAAATTCACTCTACTCTGCTGCCTTCAGAAAATGTAGAACATGTCGGTGTCGAGAGTGAGCTTAGACTTTCTTTTTTTTTTTTTTCGGTCGAAGAGTGAGATTAGAGTTGAAAGAGCCAAAAAGGGCCGAAAAAGCAGAATGAATAAAGTCAGCAAAAACAATCCTCCGAGTGCGAGCCAATTGTCCCCGCGGGAGACCCACCAAAACGTTGCTTAAAAAGCTGATAATAATTGAAACAGAACACGGACAAGGAAGGATGGTAGCTGGAGGTCCCCATCGAAATTCCATAGGCATTAGACCTCTTCTTTTCTTATCTCTAAAATACAATTTTCCAACTCCTATAGCAATTTCAGTACTCACCAAACTATCGAGACACACGTGTTTGTGCTCCTGATGATCGCTCTAAAAATAATTACTAAGTGATGCGATACCAATTGAGATGTGAGGATAGGTATAACATTGTTAACAAGCATGTGACCCTGCTATTAAAGAAATTTGAGGATGGGGTCGAAAATATATTAGGTTTGGGATTTAATCCCCGTGAGCATCTTGCGCCCATGTACATGTAAGAAAGGAGTGAGATAAATAAAGAAAAAGAAAGAAAGAAAGGGTATAATGTTGTGGAGTCCTTGTATACAGTGCATGTAAATTAGCTTATCCCCACCAGAATAAGCGTTGCACACATGCAAGGTGTGCCCAATCGTCTTCTAAGTTTGAAGCGTAGGCACAGTCCGCGTCACGGGCATATTTGACACTTCCATAAATGATTGAAGTTCGAGAGAGAGAGAGAGAGAGAGAGAGAGAGAGAGAGAGAGAGAGAGAGAGAAATGTAGTGGGAAATCGCCAAATTCCATGTGCATGATTTTGGAGGAGCCTCTGCTGCAACCCAACCCATCTTTTTGTACTGTAGCCCAGCAAAAGCCCCACCAACAGTTGAAAGCATAGTACCCCTCTTCTTTCTCAGTTCTTCACTCTTCTTTTGATATCATCAGCATCACATACATCCAAAGATTGAAATATAATTCCTCATCACTCTGTTTACTTCCTCATCACTCTGTTTACCCCAGGGAAAAAAAAAAGTGCTAAATCAGAGCGCGTGCGCGCACTCAACACCAACATATACCATATGGGTGCTGCTACTTCCAGCACCATGAGCAAGGACGCCATCAGATCGAGCAAGAGCAAGGAATTAGAGGGCCTCTTCACGGAGAGAGTGAGGCTGCTCCAAGAGGAGATCAATGGGATAGTGCAGGAGAGAGAGAAGGAGGCCAAGTCCTACAAGACGGAGGTGATGGTGTTTGCACTCAAGGAGGGGGAGTGGAGGAGGGAGAGGAAGAGGCTGAGGGAGGAGGTGAGGAGGCTGAGGAAGGCGGTGGAGGAGAAGGAGGAGAGGATTAGAGGGAGGATGGAAGGAGGAGCGGGAGGGGGAGAGATGGTGGTGGTCGGTGAGGAGTGGTGGCTGTTGGCCGAGCAGATGAGGGAGGAGAGGGCAAGGAGGGACGAGGCTGTGGAGAAGTGGAAGCAGCTCTACCTTGCCATCAAGATGGAGCTTGATGATCTCATCCAGACGACTCATTGTGGTCAGCTTCTCTCTCTCTCTCTCTCTCTCTCTCTCTCTCTCTCTCTCTCTCATATTTTTCCTCTTTGATGAGTACTACAATGAGCGCTGCTCTTTTTTTGCCACTTTGAGTCTGCTTTCTTCATGAATGGTTTCTACTTTTGTGTCTGTTCGTTATGGTAGGAAACGAATGAAGTACTTGAGCACGCCCTTATTGAAAATAATGGCTGTGCCTTTGGGGGTAACATCCAATACATTGTAATAGCATAGTTCGTTAAAAAAATGTTTCTGGGTAGTGAAAATAATGCACAACATGGTATGCTTTCTCAAAGCTCTCTTCCATTAACCGGGGTTGAACAATTTGATGGCAGGGAACAAGAAGTTCAGAAATTTATGATCTTGCTCTTTCCTTTTCTTTTGCTTTATGTCATGACATTGTTGCTCTTTTAATCTTTAGCAGTGATTCAATAATTCTTATGATCTTAAGACATGATTATCTCACCAAAACAAATGATTAACCTCAGGAAATTTTGTGCAGGAGAGGGACTACTCTGTTGGAAACCGGAGGGAGGAGAGATGGTCGAAGAGCTGAAGAGGGAACTGAGAGCCAGGGAAGAAACCATTGAAGCTCTCAAGTCTCAACTGGCATCCTTGGAACAAGACAAGCGCAAGAGTGAGAGAGAGACAGACATCCTGAGGCAGAGCCTGAGAATCATGAGCAACAAAAGTGGTGCTCACACCAACACCGGGGAACTTACTTGATGTTTTGTTGCTGAATAGAAGGAAGAAAAGATTTTCTTGCAAGAATTACAAGATAATGAAAAAAAAGGAGTGATTTTACTTCTTCTTTTTTCTTTAGCATTGTGGAATAACAGATGGGAAGTTAATGCCATGGACCGACCGTAGAGCCGGGATCGGGTCGTTGTGAATGCATAGCATGGCTATTCAATATGATATGAATATAGAGAGATTTCATGTCAGATGTGCTATTTCTCTTTGTTAAGACAATCCCTTCTTCAACTTCTTGGTTTCCGGTGTTTAGCTAATTGTAAGGTTTTTCGGTTTTTTTTGATATAGCAAAGCTTCCCCAAACATCAATTTCGATATAGCGAAGGTCTTTGCTAAACCCGCAATTTTCGTCCAGTTTTTTGGACAATGTAAGATAAAGAACTATTTGACAAAAAAATAAAATACAAAAATGGAACTCAATTTGGTATGTTCTGCTTGATTTCTCAATGCATTCTTCGGCCTTCGAGCCCAATTACATGGACTTGCCTCTCGGGATCTTAAGGGATCACTTTCCAACATCAATTTAATGCATTTAAGATTTTACTTTCAAAGTACTTTTTATAAAACTAATAAAGATCACGACAAGATGAGGAAAAAGGAAACTATTTTATATAGTAGGATCTCGTGACAACAGGGAAATTAACTTTCTTCAGTGTTCTTTAAACTTCAGTTTGTACTTAGATTTTCAGAAGACAAACTGAAGAGCGGAAGTCAAACCCGTAGAAACCAACCTGACAGTCCTTCGGGTGCGTAGCTACAGTTCTTCAACAGCGGTTGGACAAAACAACGTCCAGTTTTGAAAGAATAACCATGGGGGAAGAAGAACCCAAATCCAAACCAACCCCTTCCCTCTTTTCCAGGTGCAATTTGTATTCCCTAACCTGAGAAGTCTTCTTAGCGCTTGTTTTTTGGTAAATTAACGAAAAAAAAAATTGGCAAAGAATTTTTTCTGTTTTTGCCCTTTTTTTTTGGCGTTCACTGAACATACGAATTTCCCATTAGATTCTTTTCCCCAATATATACGACACACAAAGTGATGTCATGGTCTTCCATTCGAAAATTTTCTCATGCCTTCTCGGATTCTTGATAATAAAAACATATTTCATGGAATTAAAGTCGGGGCTTCCTCACCACCGACAAAACCGTTTATGTTTCCCCCTCGATAGGAAGATGTTAGTCCATTCAAGAATGAATCATTGGGACCTTAAGGGCCTACATGGTAACGATTCTGATTTTCTAATTTTGTTCTCCGAAAAAAAAAATGATGACAAACATGTTTGGTAACGTAAGGATCTATTTCACAACGATTCTGAGCTGAAAAAGTAATTCTGATCGGAATTAGATTTTGTTATTCTGCTCCCTAAATGATTTTTAGAAAATCAGAACACATTTAATAATTGCATAAAATTTCTATTCTCAAAACAGAAACGTGTTTGGTAATTGCATGGAATTTCTATTCTTGAAAATAACAAGGTGGTGAGAATTAATTTTTTTTTAAAATTTTCATATTCTTAGATAAAAAATACAATATTTATTTTAACTTTTTATAAATTTTAATTTTTAAAATTTTTAAAATTCCCCCCCCCCCTTTTTTAAAATTTTTCAATTTTTTTTAAATTTGTTTAAATTTTTTTAATTTCTCGTCCTTTTCTAAAATTTTAAATTTTTTTATATTTAAAGCTTATTTTTAAAAAATGCATATAAAAAATTAGTTGAAAGTAAATTTTCAAATCTAATTTTTTGCTCCAAAACTATTTTAAAAGAGTTTTTAATTTTTTTGAAAGTTCATAAGCCTATATGGACTTAATCTTTTTAAAAGAACTAAGATTTTGTTCTTTTTATGATTCTCAAAAGTGATTTTTTTAGAATAAATTTTTTTAATTCTTATTTTTACTTCAAAACTGTTCTCAGGCATAAAATCAAAATCAAAATCCTTTACGTTACCAACATGTTTTTCATCCTTTTTTGTTTCGAGAAACATAATCAGAGAATTAGAATTATTGTCAAACAAACCTTAAATGATTATAATTTTGATTCTATTTGCGAAAACAGTTTTGAAGCAAAAAAAAAAAAGAAGAAGAAGTTGATTATGAAAAAAGGAATCACTTTTCAGAAATACAAAACAACACGAAGTCCCGCATCTCTCACTTTTTCTTTTTAATTGTCTCATCACTTTCCCTTGACCTAAATATTATTGGGTTTAATGTAGGGAAATCTTTTTTTTTTTTTTGGCATTGTAATGTAGGGACTGAATAGGCTAAGAACACAGATAATCAACGTCCCTATTTAAGTTCTAATTGACCTATTCAATGTAGCTACATTCAATAACAGATCATTGTACCACATTAAAATCACTTATGAGAGCCTACAATTTATTTGGACAAGTGAGAATTAAAAGGTAACTAACTAAGCTAATCTAAAATTATACACTAACCCAATATGATCTCTTCTTTTTAAGCTTAAAATGACCCTTTATGATGGGAAAATTAGAAGGAATAGCATGAAAAAAATGTAACGACGTAACTATTTGACTTAGATGAAAAAAGTTGGGAAGATAAATTTTTCTCGAGAATAGAAACATGTTCTAATTCTCTAAAACTCTTCCAAAGAACATAATAAAAAAATTAATTTTAATCAGAATCACTTTTTGGATTAGAATCATTGCCCAGAGAGCCCAAAGTTTCTAAGGTTTTTTTGTTAGGGGATAGTAATGACTGCTATGAACTTCCCCGCGAATGGAACCGACCAATATCCGTAGACGTCAGTTGACATTATTTGCCTCAACGTTCTGATATTTATCGGGTCGGACCGGGCCTTTTGGATATTTCTTAACTCTAAAGCCCCATTCAAAATATGACAACTCATTCGGCACGAAAACCTGGACCCTCTCGGGCCTGGCATGAAACTGCAGTCGGGTCTGTTCGATCGTTCGGCCCAAAATAAGCACCATCCGTGATAGCAATTCATCCAGCTGCTCACCAAAAATGGACACGTCCATGCATCATCTGGACCAAATAAAGCAAACGTTTCGGAGGAACGGGCCACATTTGAATGCATGGAAACAATTTGCGTTAGTCAATCATTCGTAAAAGCCATCACCGTTGGTTTATGTAAATATCTTTTGTCTACCATGAGTTTTCATGTGAAAAACCTGTGTCCATCTATGGTATTAAGCGTCTAGGACATAACGTTGTTCATTTGCTCTTCTTCTTCTTTTTTGCACACCGTTGTGCCATGATGAGGGAGCATTGTATTGCTTCTTCCATTAGAGCCAACTTTGTGGGATCATCAATTTCACCACCTCATGCGTGCGGGGGACAGTGATTCTGTCGGTAGGTTTGTCCGTGTTGGAATTGTTAACGTCGATCGATGTATGGACGGTGTATGAGGCAATACCGAGATGTAAAGAACGAACCATCAGCCGACGATACAAAACGAAGAATAGAATGATCACCACCAAGGCCTAAAGATAACACCAGCCAATGATAAAGATTGGGATAGGATGAAAACTCACCACCACAGTAAAAAGGTTATGCTACTAATGAAAGATAAATGGCTTTTTGGCTTACCACCAAGGAGTAATATACTCCCCAAAGATAAAGATGCCTAAGGGTTTATAATTCAACTCACACATAGAAATTTTCATTCATTCAATCAAGTCCGCTTTACAATGGGAACTCTTCCTCATTATATAGAGAGACTTGGACATAATAAATAAACGAACAACCAACCAACTTATAAGGAAGGATACAGAGACTAGACAAAAGCAGGGACTTCCCAAACATTAAAGACTCATGGTGACTAGGAAGTAGTTGAAGACCTAATAACCAGAAAAGCATTCAACGTATTGGGAGCACGCAGAAGAAATTCGATACTTTCACCGGGGAGATTATCATAAGGGAGCCCGAGTCCTAGCCCGTTAACATATCTAGTTAGACTTACATTCGCTCAAAAACTTAAGCCAATGAGTAATGGACCAACTATGATATATTAACTGTTTAATACCACACCAATTATCCTATGTGAGAATTTTTTTAACACAATTCACACGTGCATCTTAACAATTCCTTCTCACGTGTGAGCTCCAGTGTTAGGTTTGCTCCCAAGCATCCTTCCGCATCAATTTATCTCAACTTGAATCTCCAAATCATTATAATGTACTCGAAACTATGCACCGCAATCAAACAACATCAACTGTTAACTTGGGATTGCATCACCTATGGTCTCAATCTCACGTCACCAGACCAACTCCCCATGGTCTTTTCTTGCCAAAATTTGCGTTACTAGACCAACTGTCCATAGTCTCTTCTCGCTAGACCAATCATGATGGAAATTTCCATTCGAAATAAGCATCGATCATGGAATTTCTTCCTTGAGAATTCACCAAACAAGCATCGATACACCAGAACAGATTGGAGACCTACCAATCAACCATTGACTCTGATTTCGTCGTTGGGATAACGCAGTAGAAGTCCAATACTTAATACTTTCATCCAGGAAGATCGCCAAGAGAGCCAAAGTCTAAGCCTGTCAATATATCTAGTTGGACCCACATTCACTAAAAAACTTAAGTCAATGAGTTATAGGCTAACTAAAATATATTAATTGTTAAATACCATACTAATTATCCGATATGAGATTTCTCTAACACAATTCATATGTGCATCTTTAACATAACAACTAGAAACTAAAAAGCAATAAAAGACATGAGGCTTGCACTTGGACTATTCATCAATCTCGTCTACTAGGCTTGACTAGCAAATAATCATCATAGAAAATCTCCAAACGAGTAAGGAAATAGGTTAGATGAGTCCCTTATTGACGGGATAAGGATCCATAATGAAAACACAACTATTTTGGTGAAGTAGAGCTTGTCAGCTTGGTTAGGAATCGGAAACTACTTAGTCGGCATCTTGGTCATGTCAGCATCTCCATTACCGTTTCATTGTATTAAGTTATAGCCGAAATCAATTTTGGCCTTAATGAACAACGAAGTTGTTGAACTTGCCGACGGTACAAGATTAGAGTTTCAAGATGGTTCCAATACGTTGGATGCTCCCACATCCCTACCCGACACATTGCCCTTACGCTAGTGCACGCTGGCGCCACACACATGTGCATGCGATGGCCAAACTGGGCGCGCCCACATAGACAAACAAGCACACACGAACACTGACACGTGGATGTGAAGTGAGCAAGAAGTTTCTTCACTTCGTGTTTTGCTTTCTTTAGCCTTCCCTTCCCCAATCTCTACGAGGATTGACTCCTGGCCGTGGTTGAAGCCATATGACTCTTAATACCGACACTAGCTGGCACTGTCTGGCTCCAAGAGATAATGTTGACTGCACAACTCGCGCTGTATCCACACAAAACATACGCATGCACATGTACATTCTTTTCACCTCGCTCTTCCAGAGAAAATTATGTTTGTTATTTCACAAAAGCAAGAATATGGGGATAAATTTGTGTTGAAGATTTGCATCTTTTGATGCATACTGACGTTGCATGAAGCTGTTGCAGAAGATTTATTCAAGATTGTTTTTTGATTTGCTGTAACAGAACTAAATATAACCGTTTTTTATCCATATTTTTAGGAGAAGTTGGTTTCTCCAATTCTATATAAATTTCTTCTTTGATCAATGAATTTATCAATCGAATCCATTTCTTTCTACACATTGGTATCAGAGCCTGTGATAGTATGAAAATTCGACCAATTTATCGGGATTTCTAAATGAATGGATATGCTTCGTTAGTACACTTTGATCGACGCTCACTCAGGATTAGCTACCTTGGGACGACTAACCGAAAGGGAAAGGCTACCTGGGGAAATTTCCCAACCAGTCGCCCGTTGGTCTGAGACTTAGACGGAGTCGGTATTTAATGAAATTGACCACGAAATGACATCCGACACTGGACAATCGAATTAGTAAGATAGCCACGATGGAGAAATGGATTCGGTTTCAGAAACGTTGCCTAAAGGGTAGACAGCCGGTGTACATCGATGAGCAAAATGTGAATGGAAAATTACTGAAATGCCCCCGATAAATGCTCAATCCTTAGAATTTGCTCAGATAGGATTATTTGAGAGTGAATACGATAGAACAAAACCAAATCCAGTCTGAATTTTGTTCGTGCTCGGGACCCGATCGGTGCATTTGGCATGCAAATCGAGACAAGTCAAATCAGATATCACATCAATCAAGTGTCACATTAATCGAATCAATCAAGTCATGCACAATTTTCAATGCACATCAATCAAGTCACATCTAGTCTTGTCAAAGTACAACCTACCCTACATAACCCCTTATAAACTTCATTTCCTTGATTTTATGTTATATAATCTCTCTCTCTCTCTCTCTCTCTCTCTCTCTCTCTCTCTCTCACTCTATTTGTTTCGGCCGGCTACTATTTTCTCCCCCTCCTCTCACCCGAAATCCCATCTTCTTCTTCATCTTCTTCCCTTCGTCCGTCTGCCCGTGGAGCCACCATCGCTGTCCAACGCCTTTGACCGCCGTGGACCGCCACCACCGACTAAGACCCCACCTAGGTAAGCCTCTCTAGTTCCTCATCTCTTCATTTCCGTGGCCATATGGCCCTTGGATGGCAACGACCAGACCTCACACACACACACACACACACACACACACACACACACACACTCCCCCCCCCTCTCTCTCTCTCTCTCTCTCTCTCTCTCTCTCTCTCTCTCGGCCAGCCGTGACCGCCGCCCTCCAGTTGCCGTCTTCATCGTCGTCTGGCCACCGTCCACCCTCACCGACCCGTCCTCACCTTGGTAAGTCTCCTAATGAAATCCCTCTTCAAATTCATTGCTTGGTTCCTCCATTAAGGCCGCCAACCAGACCCGACTTCCCCTTGTAGGCCGAGAGCTCCGATTGGCTGCCCGATGTCAACGTCGCAATCCTCTTCGTTCCAGCCGCCCACGAGTAAGCTCCACTCCTAATTATGGCCTAGGAATAGATTATACATGTGTGGTTCGATGTGTTAGGGGCTGATGATTGTGATTAGGGAGAATAATGGGTGATTATGGCTAATTTACAAAAGACTAATTGAGGGATTAATTGGTGGGCCGAGCGTGTGGGGTTGAGGGATTGAATTGGGCCATGAAAGGATTAATTATGGGCTGCAATGAGGGGTTTAGGCGCGTAGATGATGGGCCTAAGGATGCTAATGGACTTGGGTGCTAGTTTTAAGCTAATTAGATCAAGTATGTGCATTGGGCTTGAGCTGTTTTAAATGGGCCTCCATTTGGATGAAAATTGTGTTTAATTGGGCTGCAAATATGGGTTTGAATATAAAATTTAGGGCCCAATGGAATACATGGGCTTAGGGAGCTAAATTGGGCCTAACTAAGTAAGAATGGGCTTAATGGACTTATGTGCAAAATTAGGCTTGGGCTTTGGACAAAAATTTATAAAATATTGGGCCTTAATGTATTAATTTCTAATAATTAAATGGTGGGCTTGAAATTAGTGAAAGGGCCTTTGAACCTATTGGGCTTAGACCAAACTAACGGACTTGAGTTGGGGAAGTAATACTATGGGTCATTGTCTGGGCTTGAAATTAATTTATTAAAACCCAATTACATCTTAATAAGGTAATCGTGGGCCAAAGATGGGCCGAAAACTAATAATAAAGACTGGGCTTAGACCAGGTCATTGGGTTTAGTGGGATTGAGCTCCAAAGCTGATGGGCTCCTTGAGTAATAAGGGAAAATTTAATGTTCTCATTGAAATATAAGGGGCACCCGCTTGAATCTAAATGGCGGAGAACTGCGTGTAAGGTACTGGATTTATTCATGCTTACATGTAGCCTATTCTAATGAACGTGAGTCGTTCAGATAATTACTCTGTATGCCCTGCCATTGTACTCGTGAATCTTGTGAACGCCTGCTCTTTGCGATATGTGTTATTGGAAACTGTTTGAGTGCAGTACGATGTGAGCATGGCATGGGTCACTGAGAAGAGTGACAAGGGGTGGATAACCCTGATTCATTTTTACGCAGGGAATTAGAGCAATAAGCTGGGTGGTTGGCCATGATGCGTGTTTATGCGGGGAATTGGAGAGATAAGCCGGGAGGTTGGCCCTGATGCGTTTTTACTCGGGGAAGTGGAGAGATAAGCGTGCCAACCTGAGGCGTACCACACGCGGGTTGAGGCACGAGCCTGATGCATATGAGACGCGGGCAGGATCCAATAGGATCAGTTGAGGCGGGCTGAGTTATGCATCTGTTATGGCATGTTGAATGCTGATATTGACTGTTGATTGCCTGTCTATATTATACGATGATCTTGTTATTTTACTGTGTATGCCTGGATTGTTCGCACTCTAAGTTAGTGCCCATAGTGAGTGAGAGTGCTCGAGTGAGGTGACTAGAAACCCTAGACTACTGGATAGGACCGAACCCACTAGTATACTCTATCCTACGCTAGGATTAGTGGTGAGCTTACTGAGTTCTCGACTCACTGGCGGTGGTTGCCATGTATACAGATCCAGGACGTCAGTGATGGCCGCGCCCCCTACACTTTTTGGTCTGCTAGTGCAGATGGAGTCCGAGTGTCGCGACCCTCTAAAAATATTTTTATTAATTCTAGGGGTTAACGGATTATTAGGTTAATTAGATTTGACTAACCTAATGCGGACCCTCCCAAGCCCTACCGAATCGCAATTTTGGTTTTTGTTTAAATGATTTTGAAATTTGGAGTCGCCACTAATCGTTCTTGGTAGGTCGATTAGAAACCTAAATAAATTAGCGGGAGAACTAATTTATTCCTGCGAACAAGAGATTATGAGCTCGGGGACTTGGTTACACTAGTTAATTAAAACTAATGCCCTTTCGGTACCTTAATTTCATGGATATCCTAATCTGGCAACTCAGGCTTGGTTTATTCCTAAAGCTCTAGTAGGGTATTCTCTTTTGTGTTTTCACTTTTTAAATAGGATGCATGGATGGTATATATTTTTATTTGTTATATTTTTTTAAGTGTTAAAGATTCCCTGAAGCCGAAAGAGGGAGTGTGTTAATGACTTCTGTGCAGTATTACGACCTACTTATCTTTTGGGTCTGATGATTCAAAAATTAAATTATAGGAAGTACATGACAGTGAATAAACACCTCCAATGGGAGGCCTAGCATTGGCTTGGCTCTTCCCTTTGGGATTTAAGGTACAGGTATTTAAGTTGCAATTATTTAAACTACTGTAAGTAAAAACCTCCAATGGGAGGCTAAGCATTGGCTTGGCTCTTCCCCTTGGGATTTAAGGTACAGGTATTTAAGTTGTAGGTATTTAACTACTGTAAGTAAAAACCTCCAATGGGAGGCTAAGCATTGGCTTGGCTCTTCCCTTTGGGATTTAAGGTACAGGTATTTAAGTTGCAGGTATTTAACTACTGTAAGTAAAAACCTCCAATGGGAGGCTAAGCATTGGCTTGGCTCTTCCCTTTGGGATTTAAGGTACAGGTATTTAACTACTGTAAGTAAAAACCTCCAATGGGAGGCTAAGCATTGGCTTGGCTCTTCCCTTTGGGATTTAAGGTGCAGGTATTTAAGTTGCAGTTATTTAACTACTATAAGTAAAAACCTCCAATGGGAGGCTAAGCATTGGCTTGGCTCTTCCCTTTGGGATTTATGGTGCAGGTATTTAGATTGCGGATGGACTTTGTCCTCTCCATTTTGGGGTATGAATTTTTTAAAATGAAATACAACGAATTGATTTAACAATTTGAAATTTGTGCGCGCTTGAGGACTCCTCCAAGCCGATTTTGTGCTTCCATAGGATTGACCATTGATATAGAGCTGCGGCTTCCTGACATAAAATAGAGTGAAGTGTTAGTATACAAAATATGTGCTAATCTGCACCTAAAACCAGAAGAGTAGAAAGAGTACTTATCTCCCATTTTTTTGGGAGGGATTTCTATAATTGATTTTCGCTCTCTATGTTCCCAATATAGAGAGTTTCTTTTGAATTAAGAGGGACTTTTAGTCACAGATCAGTTGAGAAATCGGTGGACAGCTTAGGAGCTTGTCTGGGCCGATTTTTGCATCTCGACGAGATTTTTGCTGTTGACGTAGAGATATCCTTCTCCTGACATAAAATATGGAAGAAAAAGGAGATGGAGAAAGTGTATACAATTTGTGCTAATTTGCGAGTAAAACCATAAATAAATGAATAAATAAAAACACTTAGCTTGAATTTGTTTGCTCGTTGACGAGGATGAACTCTTGATTTATATTGATCGATGAAGGAATTTGTGATGATAACCCCTAGCTTTAAACTCCCATCATCTTCAAAATTCTCTCTCTTTTGGTATTTTCTTTCTCTCAAAATTTTCTTCAATCTCCCAAAACTCTCTCAAACATCCAAAATTTTCTCTCCAAAAAATTCTCCCAAACACTTCAAATTTTCTCCCTCCCCAGAATCCTTTCTCAAGCTCACTTCTTCCTCCTTTTATAACCTACTCATCTATCTCCCATTCTAATTTTTCCACTAACTCTATCTCCCATTCTAATTTCTCCACTAACTCTTCTTCATTTTCATCTTCCATTCTCCATCTCTATCTCACATTCTAATCTCTCCACTAACTCTTCTTCATCTTCATCTTCCCTTCTCCATATTTATCTCCCATTCTAATTTCTCCACTAACTCTTCTTAATCTCCATCTTCCCTTCTCTATTCTTATCTTCCATTCTAATTTCTCTACTAACTCTTCTTCATCTCCATCTTCCCTTCTCTATTCTTATCTTATTTTCTCCATCCATTCTTCTCCAACTTCTCTTCTTCATCTCCTCTTCTTCATCTTCCCTTCTCTATTCTAATTTATCCACTAACTCTTCTTTTTATTATTTGTAAAATAATCCTTCAAGAGTTAGGTATTTGCACTCTAGTCCTTGAATTTTAAGTATTTACAATTCAGTCCCTGAAAAAATATATTTCTTTAAGTCCAAATCTCCTCACAATTTTTGACACACCAAAATTTACCACATGTCAAATTTAAGCTCATTTCTTGTCGCTGAAAATAATGCATAATTTAATTAAAGCCCTTTTGCAAAATTAAGTCATTCTGGGTATAATTGGGCCAAGATGAAAATTTAAAATATTAGAAGACAATGTCACAACTCATAAAAAGTGAAAGTTAAAAATAAGTTGACTCAAATTAAATTTTTTTAGGCCCGATTCGAGATTATACTCGTGAAGGAACACGTGACTCGAATTGGATTTTTCTGAATTTGCGATGGCCAATATGAAAATAGATTTAAAATAAAAATATTAACTATCTTTGTGTATTTTTTTGGCCTCAAATGTTATTTTTCCAAAATTTTCAAATATTTTTGTATTTTTTTTAAAAAAATTAAAATATATATAATATGAAAAATTATTTTTTGGTCAAAATTCGTTCCCTAGGCTTGGCTAAGGTTCCCAAAGTTGATTTTTCAATTTTATGAATTTTTATGGATTTTCTATAAATTTTCGAAAATAAATAAATAAAAAATACGTAAAAATACTGAAAATATGAAAAATCATTTTTTGGTCAAAATTGGTTCCCTAGGCTTGGCTAAGGTCCCCAAAGTTGATTTTTCAATTTTATGAATTTTTATGGATTTTTTATTACTTTAGCAATAGAAAAAATGATTAAAAATCAGGTGTCAACAGCTGCCCCTCTTTGAAAGGAAGCTCGATAGAGGTTCATTTCAAAGACGAGATGACACCTGGATTCTTATCGACTCAATACAAGGAAATAAAAAGAGTCGTGACATGATTGTTCCACTGAAAATGAAATGAGAACCTAAGGATTCGTTATATAAAAAAAACTTTAGGGTGGTTGAACTTGAACCCGTATGGTGGATCAACCCATGGTAGATTCCTAATAAAAGGATTCTACTGATTAAAAATTGAATTAAAATTTGACCCGTATGGTGGGTCATACCATTTGACCCGTATGGTGGGTCGTACCATGGTAGATTCCTAATAAAAGGATTCTACTGATTAAATTTTGATTGAGATTTGACCCGTATGGTAGGTCACCACATGGAGATACCTGTAAGAAGGACTTGGTGCCTGTAGAAAGGACTTGGTGCCAGTAAAAAGGACTTGGTGCCTGTAAAAAGGACTTGTGCCTGTCAAAAGGACTTAATTTGCCTGTAAGAAGGACTTAATTTGCCTGTAAAAAGGACTTAATTTGCCTGTAAGAAGGACTTGATTTGCCTGTAAGAAGGACTTACTTTGCCTGTAAGAAGAACTTTGTGCCTGTAAGAAGGACTTGATTTGCCTGTAAGAAGGACTTGATTTGCCTGTAAGAAGGACTTTGTTTGCCTGTAAGAAAGACTTACTTTGCCTGTAAGAAGGACTTACTTTGCTTGTAAGAAGGACTTTGTGCCTGTAAGAAGGACTTGATTTGCCTGTAAGAAGGACTTTGTTTGCCTGTAAGAAGGACTTTATGCCTGTAAGAAGGACTTTATGCCTGTAAGAAGGACTTTGTGCCTGTAAGAAGGACTTTGTGCCTGTAAGAAGGACTTTGTGCCTGTAAGAAGGACTTGATTTGCCTGTAAGAAGGACTTTATGCCTATAAGAAGGACTTGTTTTGCCTGTAAGAAGGACTTGATTTGCCTGTAAGAAGGACTTGATTTGCCTGTAAGAAGGACTTTATGCCTGTAAGAAGGACTTGATTTGCCTGTAAGAAGGACTTTGTACCTGTAAGAAGGACTTGGTTTGCCTGTAAGAAGGACTTTATGCCTGTAAGAAGGACTTGGTTTGCCTGTAAGAAGGACTTAGTTTGCCTGTAAGAAGGACTTGATTTGCCTGTAAGAAGGACTTTGTACCTGTAAGAAGGACTTGGTTTGCCTGTAAGAAGGACTTTGTGCCTGTAAGAAGGACTTTGTTTGCCTGTAAGAAGGACTTAGTTTGCCTGTAAGAAGGACTTAGTTTGCCTGTAAGAAGGGCTTGGTGTACCTCAAAGGGTGCCATTCTGAAGTCTGGGGAGACCAGGAATCCTGCAGAAGCTCAAACCCAAATTATATTCTCCTGTCGCTTTAGGAATAAACCAAAGAGGCAGAGATTAAAAGGTCTCGAACATTTCTGTTCTTGAGACAAATCATGCTTTATTGAAGAAGGTGGATACCTTATGTACCGCAATGGATTCGAGTACCCCAACAACCGTCAGAATTCATTCTCTTGAAAGGTTCAGGTTGAAGATATACTTACCTGAGAATTTGGAAAAAATGCTTGGTGGCTTCTCGACAACCAGGCTTGTTCATTCAATAATCGCCGAATGAACTTCAAGACTTTGGAAGGTAACTCGAACACCGGGAATGTGTTGCCTGTCAGGCAATGTCAGAGGTAACATGTGCAAGCATTTTCATCAATGCGTTCATTGGTTCATGCAAAATTGTTCTGCTAAGTTTGCCATGATTAAAGGCAGTCTGTGTAATAACTCATGATGCAATCGATCAATATATGGATCATGTATTGCATTACCACTTCTGTTTAAGGAGGTTCTTATAGTACGAACACCTCGAATGTAATCTGAATGGGGGACTTCATTCCGAAAAGGGCTTTCTTTCACTCTGGAGAAAGGCTGTTTATCTGTAGATTAAAATGTTAGACCTGTGTGGAAATGGTTTGCCTTTCCTCATCCTGTTATGCCCCATTTTGCACATTTGACGTCTCCTATGCAGTTTATGCTCTAAGTTGAAGTCAGTAAATTAAACATGCGGAATAGTCATACATAATTCATGAAATGTGTAAACACAATGCCGATGTGACAATTTTTAGCATCATGTGTGTTTATATAATGTGCAAACATGGGCGGATTTGAATTGCCCCTGGTATATGGGTGGATCGAACAAATTGGGAAGCCCACTCCTTATGTCGAGGAGCGGTTTGTCCCAAACTTTGCCCCTGCGCGATGAAGCATATGGGTGAGGGAGCATTTCGGTTGGTTTAATGACAGCGACCGCCATGGTTTAGCGATTGAATGCCCCTGCAAAAAGCAGAGAAATTATTCTTGAAATCAAACGAGATAAGGAAAACATATTTGCTTTTTCGCTTCAGAGCTTGTGATCAATTTGCCCCATTTTTCACCAAAATAGATCTTGTCAGATGATCATAATTTTCTTTTGGATTTGTCTCCTTCAACATGTTAAATGTTAGTGTAAATATTTCCTGTAAAAAGAAAAAGAGACATATCAGCCAGTATTAAAAGGGATAAATTGAAAACGATACTGATTTACCCTTCATCTTGAATGTCTTGCACGAGTCTTTTACCAGTTTTGTTGGATTGAATTTTCCTCGACTTTTGTTGGGCGCCTCACCATTATGAGAAGACTATGGTAAAATACTGACTTTGATATTACTCGTCGAGTATTCCTGTTTGTAAAAAAGAAATGCACAAAAAGTTGTTTCATTTATTTATAATACATACAACATTTCCCACCCTTGGGGATCGAACTCGGGATATTTCGGACCTACTGTCATCCCCCATACCATTCGGTCCATTGGACCGTAGGTGTCCATGGGGCTATCCTTTCAAAGGTTAATCTTTGGGGATAAAACAGCCCTGTTGTATCACCTTGGGCCATGTTACGGTATTTCTCGAGGTAATTTGCAATCCCTGTTAAGAATGGAATAAGACAATTCAAGACTTGAAATGATTATGTGCACATTAGAACGATACAGAATTACCCATTTCTGAGATTGTTCGCGTCTTTCGCTTGTACTTTCCTTTGTCCGAAGCTGTCTATCCCGTGGTAATGCCCATGAGTTGATTTGCCCCTAAATTTTATCCAACCTGTATTCGGATATGATTGCGTTCTCGGGTCGATTTGCAATTTCCTGAGAATAGAAGGGGCTTAATTTTAAAACTTGGAGCAACTGAGGGTAAATTGAAACGATACGGAGTTACCCTTCAGGTTTATGCAGATTTTCACTCGCCATCAATTCGTCGCGAGGTTGGTGAGGTGGCGGATTCGAGCATTTAATAGGGGGAAGTCGGATTATTACTCCTTGCTTTTACACATTCACAAAAGCAGAAAAACACATCACGCAAGGAAATAAAACACATTCACTCATTCAGGATTAGTTCCGCTTCCTCTGCAGGCTCTCCCATGATCAGCTGGCTTCATCCCAAATTAGGTATGCATCGGCCATATTGAAGGTCTTGTGGTCACTGGCTGAACAAGTGCATCACAGTCCCGATACTTTACCGATATCAAACTGGTTGATTATGGCGAAAAGATCATCGTCAATGTCCGCTTGGTGGTGATCTGTCCCTTCTTCCTCGGGAGGTATTGATGCTGATCCAGTATCATTAGTCCTTTTGTACCCTCCTCCAACAGAACTCGATCCTGTTATAAACTGGTCTAACTCACCTCTTAAACGTGCAATTTCGATCCTCAGATCATACATTTCATCGAGGGTGAGGAGGAGGCTATTGCAGTTGGAGCAGCTGGCGGAGTCAAAAGTCTCTTTATACATCTTGTTTTCCGCTCGGAGGTTTTCATTTTCAACTCTTAGAAACTCGGCTTCGTTGTGCTCATGACGAGCCTTCATTCGGGTTCGCCTATTTTGAAACCAGAACTTGATTTGCAAAGGTTCAAGTCCTAACTCTTGACTCAGTTCCATTTTCTGTTTACCGTCTGGCATAGGGCATGTTCTGAAGAAATCCTCAAGCCTTTGTACTTGCTCCTTAGTATGGCGACGGTAACGCTTCTTTTGACCCTTACCGTTATTGTCCTTATCTTTACTGAGATTTTGGACGTCGTCGGCGGAAGAGCCAGGCTCCATAGGCTCGATCCCAAACATGGCTTCGAACTCTTCCTCTCCCATATTCAGCAGGCAATGATAGCTTTCGGGAGTATTGGGTTGAGACATCTTTGATTTGGTTGATGATTTCTCAAGATTTGCTACTCGCTTCCGATGTTTTCACTCTCTTTGAATTTTTCTGAGCGATTGCCTATGCCTTAAGACCCTCTTCCGAGCATGGCGTCTCTTTTAAAATTAAACGTGGGTTTAGCAACTGTATTGCTTCTTCCAAGGGTCCGGCTTTTCTCAATCCTCTTTTCTTATCGTGTCTCTTGCTCGGCTCGTCTCCTTCCATCTTTTCGTGATAGGGCCCCTTGTTGTTGTCTCCACCGTCAATTTGCTGGCGAGTTCTTCAATAAAGACGAGTCGTATCTCTTTTCTGCCGAAAATATCTTTGTCTCCCACTCAGCTTATTTTTTATCTTTTCTTTTTCAAAGTAGTGGCGTCCCGTTTAGCTTTGCCGTAGAGACGTCGGATTTGCTTGGCTGGAGATTGGAGACAAGTAGCGGAGGTGATACTGATAGGGAATGTTAGACAAGAAAATCTGGCCAGTAGAGACTTCCCCTGCAAAAATGAAAGAGAATGCGGCAGTATATGTTCTTCATATTCTAGAAAAATTGGAACGATATTGTTTTACCCTTGTGTGTACTTCTATTGAATTTGAATTGAGGAAGTTCCTTCATTTGGACTGGATTGAATTGTATGTCCCGAGTTGCCCTTCACTTTGAGCTTGCCACGTAAGTGCTTTGCTTAGTTGGGCCTTATTTTCTTTCGGGTTGCCTTGGACCATCATCATTTTCTATGCCATCGGGTCCGTGGACCGGAGGGCTCCTTTAATTTGAAGGTTACCTTCGAGGCAAATGAGTCATATCGCGTTCCATTTGGTCATTTCATTTTGCGACACTCTTGAGGCACTTTGCGATTCCCTGGGTGAGAATGGAACAAATCCAATTTAGCATTTTGCAACGATTGAGGGTAAATTGGAACGACACACAATTATCCGTCTTCGAGCTCGCCTGGGCATTTCACTTGAAATTTCCCTACGTGAGGCCATTCAACATTTCTCATTATGGCAGTCAGTGACGTTACCACAAATTGATCCGCCCTAAATCTAGCATAAAAAGGGATTCACGCATTCGACGGGATAAAAAAAAATAAATTGCCCCCTTGTCCCTGAATTAAATCGAGACACCTAGAAAGCTGGAAAATATCATACGCAGGGGAATTAAGCATGAAATAAAATGTGCACTTATTCAAGGTCAGTTCTGCCTCTCCTATGGCTCTTCGATAATCAGCTAGTCTCGTGTTGGTTCGGGTGTGGATGATCGATGTTTGAGAGTCCCTACTCACTGGCTCCTGATCGCGGCTTGGGACGTCTGTCAACCCTAAACTGGTTGACCAGGGCAGTAAGCTCATCATCTGGGTAATCTCTTGAACCTTCCAGCAACTGATGCTCGAATTGGGCATTGTTGTTGGCAAATACTGGCGGTAGATTTCTCATTCTGTCCTCGCCATGAGCAATTTGACTTCTCGTGCTGGAGCCTTCATCATTACTCGAGAAAGTGTGGGGATCACCAACTGTCCTGCTGCCAAAAACTCCTTCCATTCGAGGATTAAAGAAGTGGAAGTGCTCAGGATAATTTCTTGTCTGATTCTCTGGCTGCGCAGGCGCGCTGATCATGGGATGAATTCTAACCACGGGTTGGTGCTCAGACCAAGGAGTCTGAATACACTGCCCCTGCGGTCTATACTCTTGAAGAGCATTAGGGTGATTCTGGGGGATACTTTGATTAACGCCTGGAGGATTGATGGCACGGCTACTGGCTTGGTTGATGATGGGAAGTGGCTCGCCCCATGCTAACCCGCGGAACTTATGGTGGCGAGGAGACTCGACATTCAGGCTTGGATCAGTCCCGCCTTGGTTTTCTTGATTCTGAGCTGCATTGTGTTCTCTCACCCTTTTTCTGTACTTCTGAAGATGACTCGAAACATTTGCTTTAGTGAGTCCCTCTACGTTCATAATTTCTAGTATATGTTGCGGCCGTGCCGAATCGATTCCTACCTGTTGAACTGCATTAACAAACATACGATACAGCTCGGGAGACCAACTCATCTTCTTTCTCCAGTTGCTTGGAACAAAATTGAAGGCTTGATGCTTGTTCTCATGGTCGTGCAATTGCTTCCTTACCACGTGCTGCCATATGTTTTGAAGCATCTGAACCCTAACTGGTTTCGTTACGACGTCTTGGGCCCCATTTAAGACAGCCTTCATTATGGCTTGCTGATCATCGCTTGCCGATATTACGAGGACTGGCATGTTTAATTTAGAATTGATGACTTCCAAGAGAGTGAAAACATCCATGTCAATCCCTACCATGGCGGTGAGGACGATATCAAACTGGTCACCACTCCTCCTTAATATCTCTAAGGCCTCTGTCGCCTTTGCTTGAGCTACAACCTTATACCGGCATTTTCTCAATACGGTAACAAGGATTGACAGAGAGACTGGATTACCGTCAATGGCCATGACCAGTAGACCCTCAGGGTAAGGAACTTCATTAGCTTCGACCAGGGTTGAACATGCGCCCGTTTCCCTAATGCTCGACATATTTCTGGATCTAGGACTGCCGACTCGAGACCGCCTCAGGATGTCTTCTTGGACTTGAGGGATCACGGGATCGTCGATGGTTTCTCGTAACAGGCTTTGAAAGCCGATGCTTTGATGGTGAAGGTTTTGAATTCCTCTCCCACGAGAACTCCTTCCTCTTTATCTTTCTCCTGCGAGTTCTTGCGAATGAACTCTCACTATCAAATGAGGACATGTTCTCTCTCTGGCAATAGCAACGACTTCCCTCTTCACGGGCAGTGCTATTAGATTTTTCGAGGGAGAAAATCTGATATTCAGCTTTTGATCAAAGGGGAAATCCTTGTTTCTCGCTCAGTTCGTCTTCCTTTTTTCTTTTCGTGGTAGAGGGCCCTTGTCAAGATCTCCACCGTCGATTTAATGGCGGGTCCTCCAATAAAGACGAGTCGTATCTCCTTTTCTGCCGAAAATTTCTTTGTCTCCCACTCAGCTCGTTTTTTATTCTTTCTTTTTCAAAGTGGTGGCAGCCCGTCCAACTTTTCTGCAGAGACGTCGGGTCTGCTCAGCTTGAGGTTGCCGCTTGACTGGAACTCGAGCCAGCGGGGGTGTTGCCGACAGAGAATGGTAGATAGAAAAAACTCGACCAATAAGGACTGCCCCTGTGAAATCATTATTTAAATTGAAGCAGATTATCACCTTCGCATTCCGATCATCTGCCTCGCCTCTCTCCTCCTTTCTTTCGTGATCTGCTTTCAAAAATGGCCAATTATCCTAACCATACCTTCTCCGCCGAAACCCTGGCTGGGTGGGAGAGACTCTACAATCTTCTTGGTAGAGGTTACGCTCATATAGCCCAAAACTCTACCGTTGAGGCTGAAATCCTCGGTTTATTCAGGACCCTAGACGCTGCTTCTGTTGAGGGTACCCAACTGGGGAGGGAGTATCGGAACTTCCCGACCCTCTTCATTAATTTTCTGGCTGCCTATAACCGCGCTTATGAGACGGTCATTGTGACTGCCGTCGTGAAAGCTCGTTACCGAGACCGGCACGAGCGTCTGGAAATAGTCACATTTATGGCTGATAATCACAAGAAAGCCTTCAAGTTTGCCAATGATCAGCTTTCGTGGCTAGTTCGTGAGAGGGGAAAGTTGGTGGACCGTCTGGCCTTGGTCCGAACTTACGCCGAACAGGAGTCGAGTAATATTATGATGAGGTGCAAATGCGGTTGGCTGCAGGAGAGACTTGATGACATTACGGCAGATATTGCTTTCGAGAGGGCGGCGATTTCGGACTTGGAGTTTGCTGTCGAGCATTACGAGGCCAGTATGGCCCAGGCTAAGGAGAAGCGCGATCGCCTCTTCTTTAGGCTCGCGGAGCTTGATCCTGAGAACGCCCGGTGCACCCGGAGCATCAACTGTTTGGAGAGTCAGTTGAGCTCCTTCGTAATGGTTATCAGGGCTCAGTTTGGCTTTACTTTTCCTCCCTAGTGAGCTGTTGTAATGCTCTTTGATGAATGGAATGAAAGAAAAGCTTCACGTGTTTTTTTTTTGTTTAATTTTCCTGTTATCGTTTCTTCCGCATAGCATAACAGAACGATTTGAGGTACCGAAGATGTCGAGGCTTAATGTTTTTCTTGATGTTCTTGTTTAATTGCTCCAGACGATGATATCGAGAACATTGATGAAGGGTTCGGCGGTGGCCCCCACTATCCATCTTGAGATCACAAACAATAACACTATGACAACTCGATCAGTGCGCTGGTAATAAATCCGGCCACCTGTTGTGTGCCCACTTTTATCCATATTTTATTTCTTTCGGCGTCCACTTGCTCGTGTCGGTCGCCTGTAGCGTCGGGAGAAATTCCTGTGGGCCACGTTCATTAATAGAACCTCGGTCCTCTAAAGCCCTCCGCATGTTTCGGATAAGAGGAAATTTTAAGATCGGTCTCTGGTTGATTTAATCAGGTAAAGGTATTTGTTTCATGGGTTCTGATTATATAATCCATATTGTCTTTCAAAAGACGCGGGATCCTCTGCAATACATTAAATATGCCCTCGTGTTTAATCAGTATAAATCCACCGTCATATTAGAATACACTGCCCATACAAGTTTACGGATTGACATAACTCTGTCTGTCAAAGATGGACAGTGTTCGTTTGCCCCCCGGAATTAACGGTTGAAGCCTCGGTGTTTTTCGTCTTTTGGTATTTCTTGAGATGATTCTTGATATATTTTGAACTTAATTTTTACACCCGTCTAGGGTATCTAGGATCTCCCTGCAAAAGAAAATGATATAATTAGTATGCGACACAAGGAATGTCGGTCCATGACTCCTATATTAGTCCAATTTGATTTTTTCTATTTTATAGAGAAATCAGAAAAAAAAAATTCCCTTAGGAAGAAATGGGTTAATACAGAATTTTTTTGCAGATTTATTACTCTTTTTTTATTATTTTTTTAAGGAATGTGACAAAATCTCTTGACGTTTACTAAAATTTTTGAAGGAATTTCCTTTTTATCAGAATAAATTTTCAGAGGTAAATTTGTCAGGAAACTTTTATTTTTATTGAAGCAGGAAAGACATGACAGAAATCCTTTATTGGTTAACAAAATTCCCCCGAGACATTAGTATAATTTTATTTAGAGAAAATTTTCTTAGAAAAACATGAGCAAATTTCTCGAAAAGAATTTTTGTTGCAAGTTTTTATAATTTGAAAGAATGTGATAAAATCACTTGATGTTTACCAAAGTTTTTTTTTGAAGGAATTTTTCTTTTATCGAAATAAAATTTTAAAGGAAAATTTGTCAGGAAAATTTCATTTTTATTGAAGCAAGAAAAACATGACAAAAATCTCTTATTGGTCAATACAATTCCCCCGAGACATTAGTCTAATTTTATTTAGAGAAAATTTTCTTAGAAAAACATGAGCGAATTTCTCGAGAAGAATTTTCTTGCAAGTTTTTTATAATTTGAAAAATGTGATAAAATCATTTGATGTCTAGTAGAGTTTTTTTTTTGAGGGAATTTTTCTTTTTATTGAAATAAATTTTCAGAGGAAAATTTTTTCAGGAAAATTTCATTTTTATTGAAGCAATAAAAACATGACAAAAATCCCTTATTGGTTAATAAAATTCCCATGAAGGGATTTTTCACATCATTTTTTCAAAATTTTTTTTAAAAGAAATGAGGGACAAATTTAATTTTTATTTTCTTTTAAAAGAATGGTCGTAATATCAAGCTCAAAAACTGACTAACACCTAGCATGAACCGACCGAAAATAAATATAAGATAAAATTAGAGAACTTACTTTTACCTTGGAGAAATGCAAATCACATAGTCATGCGCATGACTCAAGTGAGGAGTGAACTCTAGAAAATAAAAGAAGGAGAGACAGGGTATGGACCTAAAAGGCCCCCACTATCTGAATTGACAACCTTACCCTCCGCGCAATCAAATCACAATGGGAAGAATTGTCAATTCAGATAATGAGCGGGATAAAATATGGTCAATCCGAGCGTAATCGACGCAAGAGCTTTACATATTCGATCCCTATCTATGGTTTTCTAGGAAGAATTTCGCGACTTGGGTTTAGACGCTTGTGTGTGCAGGTGTCGTGATCCTCAGAGTATGCAAGACATGCACAACAATTGATATCAAAACAGCGCTTCTAAAAATATGCGAAATTAAAAACATAAACCAAACACCGAGCCTGCAAAACAAAGGGGTTAGCCAAACACTCCGCCCCTTATAACTCCCATCCTGCAAAAACATATAACACCTATAGAATGAGTCCCAAACAAGATCGCCAGAAGCGAGATATCCATGAAATTTTCATTGGCTTAAGTCCACTAAGACTTTTAAAATTTCGAAAAAATTCAAGTATTCCAATTGGTATCTTTTTTCGAAAATTTAAAAATCCCGTCCCCAGCGGAGTCGCCAAGCTGTTGCGACCCTCTAAAAATTTTTTTATTAATTCTAGGGGTTAACGGATTATTAGGTTAATTAGATTTGACTAACCTAATGCGGACCCTCCCAAGCCCTACCGAATCGCAACTTTGGTTTTTGTTTAAATGATTTTGAAATTTGGAGTCGCCACTAATCGTTCTTGGTAGGTCGATTAGAAACCTAAATAAATTAGCGGGAGAACTAATTTATTCCTGCGAACAAGAGATTATGAGCTCGGGGACTTGGTTACACTAGTTAATTAAAACTAATGCCCTTTCGGTACCTTAATTTCATGGATATCCTAATCCGGCAACTCAGGCTTGGTTTATTCCTAAAGCTCTAGTAAGGTATTCTCTTTTGTGTTTTCACTTTTTAAATAGGATGCATGGATGGTATATATTTTTATTTGTTATATTTTTTTAAGTGTTAAAGATTCCCTGAAGCCGAAAGAGGGAGTGTGTTAACGACTTCTGTGCAGTATTACGACCTACTTATCTTTTGGGTCTGATGATTCAAAAATTAAATTATAGGAAGTACATGACAGTGAATAAACACCTCCAATGGGAGGCCTAGCATTGGCTTGGCTCTTCCCTTTGGGATTTAAGGTACAGGTATTTAAGTTGCAATTATTTAAACTACTGTAAGTAAAAACCTCCAATGGGAGGCTAAGCATTGGCTTGGCTCTTCCCCTTGGGATTTAAGGTACAGGTATTTAAGTTGCAGGTATTTAACTACTGTAAGTAAAAACCTCCAATGGGAGGCTAAGCATTGGCTTGGCTCTTCCCTTTGGGATTTAAGGTACAGGTATTTAAGTTGCAGGTATTTAACTACTGTAAGTAAAAACCTCCAATGGGAGGCTAAGCATTGGCTTGGCTCTTCCCTTTGGGATTTAAGGTGCAGGTATTTAACTACTGTAAGTAAAAACCTCCAATGGGAGGCTAAGCATTGGCTTGGTTCTTCCCTTTGGGATTTAAGGTGCAGGTATTTAAGTTGCAGTTATTTAACTACTATAAGTAAAAACCTCCAATGGGAGGCTAAGCATTGGCTTGGCTCTTCCCTTTGGGATTTATGGTGCAGGTATTTAGATTGCGGATGGACTTTGTCCTCTCCATTTTGGGGTATGAATTTTTTAAAATGAAATACAACGAATTGATTTAACAATTTGAAATTTGTGCGCGCTTGAGGACTCCTCCAAGCCGATTTTGTGCTTCCATAGGATTGACCATTGATATAGAGCTGCGGCTTCCTGACATAAAATAGAGTGAAGTGTTAGTATACAAAATATGCGCTAATCTGCACCTAAAACCAGAAGAGTAGAAAGAGTACTTATCTCCCATTTTTTTGGGAGGGATTTCTATAATTGATTTTCGCTCTCTATGTTCCCAATATAGAGAGTTTCTTTTGAATTAAGAGGGACTTTTAGTCACAGATCAGTTGAGAAATCGGTGGACAGCTTAGGAGCTTGTCTGGGCCGATTTTTGCATCTCGACGAGATTTTTGCTGTTGACGTAGAGATATCCTTCTCCTGACATAAAATATGGAAGAAAAAGGAGATGGAGAAAGTGTATACAATTTGTGCTAATTTGCGAGTAAAACCATAAATAAATGAATAAATAAAAACACTTAGCTTGAATTTGTTTGCTCGTTGACGAGGATGAACTCTTGATTTATATTGATCGATGAAGGAATTTGTGATGATAACCCCTAGCTTTAAACTCCCATCATCTTCAAAATTCTCTCTCTTTTGGTATTTTCTTTCTCTCAAAATTTTCTTCAATCTCCCAAAACTCTCTCAAACATCCAAAATTTTCTCTCCAAAAAATTCTCCCAAACACTTCAAATTTTCTCCCTCCCCAGAATCCTTTCTCAAGCTCACTTCTTCCTCCTTTTATAACCTACTCATCTATCTCCCATTCTAATTTTTCCACTAACTCTATCTCCCATTCTAATTTCTCCACTAACTCTTCTTCATTTTCATCTTCCATTCTCCATCTCTATCTCACATTCTAATCTCTCCACTAACTCTTCTTCATCTTCATCTTCCCTTCTCCATATTTATCTCCCATTCTAATTTCTCCACTAACTCTTCTTAATCTCCATCTTCCCTTCTCTATTCTTATCTTCCATTCTAATTTCTCTACTAACTCTTCTTCATCTCCATCTTCCCTTCTCTATTCTTATCTTATTTTCTCCATCCATTCTTCTCCAACTTCTCTTCTTCATCTCCTCTTCTTCATCTTCCCTTCTCTATTCTAATTTATCCACTAACTCTTCTTTTTATTATTTGTAAAATAATCCTTCAAGAGTTAGGTATTTGCACTCTAGTCCTTGAATTTTAAGTATTTACAATTCAGTCCCTGAAAAAATATATTTCTTTAAGTCCAAATCTCCTCACAATTTTTGACACACCAAAATTTACCACATGTCAAATTTAAGCTCATTTCTTGTCGCTGAAAATAATGCATAATTTAATTAAAGCCATTTTGCAAAATTAAGTCATTCTGGGTATAATTGGGCCAAGATGAAAATTTAAAATATTAGAAGACAATGTCACAACTCATAAAAAGTGAAAGTTAAAAATAAGTTGACTCAAATTAAATTTTTTTAGGCCCGATTCGAGATTATACTCGTGAAGGAACACGTGACTCGAATTGGATTTTTCTGAATTTGCGATGGCCAATATGAAAATAGATTTAAAATAAAAATATTAACTATCTTTGTGTATTTTTTTGGCCTCAAATGTTATTTTTCCAAAATTTTCAAATATTTTTGTATTTTTTTTAAAAAAATTAAAATATATATAATATGAAAAATTATTTTTTGGTCAAAATTCGTTCCCTAGGCTTGGCTAAGGTTCCCAAAGTTGATTTTTCAATTTTATGAATTTTTATGGATTTTCTATAAATTTTCGAAAATAAATAAATAAAAAATACGTAAAAATACTGAAAATATGAAAAATCATTTTTTGGTCAAAATTGGTTCCCTAGGCTTGGCTAAGGTCCCCAAAGTTGATTTTTCAATTTTATGAATTTTTATGGATTTTTTATTACTTTAGCAATAGAAAAAATGATTAAAAATCAGGTGTCAACACCGAGGCTACCCACCATTACGATGAGAACGCTGTCATGTGGCGCAGAAAATTGACCATGATATGGGTGGATCAGGGTGGTCCCCATTTTGTTCCCTATAGGTTTGAGGCTTGGTTTAGGGAGGATATGTTTGGTTTTGAGGGATCTCTGAGAGACGCCTCGATACCTATGGAGGATGATTCTACCATTTTGCGACCTGCCGAGTATGGAGGGGAGGTAGTCGATCCCGAGCCGTTGTAGGAGTTACCGTCCCCAGGACGTATGGAGGTAGATGGCCACGAGGAGGGCGAGGCTATGGATATTGATCTAGAGGAGGAGTAGGACCCGTGGGCAGATTATGACCTTGAGGAGGATCCAGAGGAGGATACCGAGGAGGAGTCTGAGGACTGAGTTCAGTTGATGCAGGTCTAGCTTTTGGAGATAGGTCTAGTGTAGGTGTCGAGACCATGTGTTGTATTTTCTTTTGGGGTCTGTACCTAACGCATGTTAATATGTATATATAATGATGTTTCATGTGTTATTCTGTCTTGCACGTGCTACCCCATTATCATATGTATGCATGTATGGATAGGAGGTTTGCTTCCGCAGGTTGATGGTTCAATGGATGTGCCGTTTGGTCGCAATGAAGAGTGATTTCTTGGGCCGTCACGTACGGTGGATCAGGCTGGTGCCGAGCAGGTTTGAATGTATGAGCGAGATGGCGCGGGCTCAAGGGGCTCGGGGCGTGACAGAGCCAAGTTCTTAAGGGCCTGCGTGTGTGTGAGTGCAAGTGAAGACAGTGAGGAACCTTTGGAAATACAAAAAAAAAACATTCACCCATGGTTAGAAACCTCATAGCAGCACCTCCGGTTTTCTCAGGAGAAAACTATCAGATATGGGTTGTCAAAATGAAGTCTTACCTAGAGGCGAGTGGTTTGTGGGATGTTGTGATGTCTGAAATCCAGCCGCTACAAGAAGATCCAATTGTAGCTCAGATCAGAGGTCACAATGATGAAGCAAGAAGAAGATCGAATGCCAAGACCTGTATTCACTCTGCTGTTTCTGATGCTGTATTCACTAGGATTATGGCCTGTGAAACAGCTAAACAAGCTTGGGATACTCTTCAAGAGGCGTTTCAAGGAAATGAGAGAACTCGGCAGATGCAAGTTCTCAATCTCAGAAGAGAATTTGAGCTACTAAGAATGAAAGAAGCCGAAACCATCAAAGAGTACTTTGATAGGCTCTAGGTTGTGGTTAATAAAATCAGGTTGTTGCGTGAAGACTTACCTGATAAAAGGATTATAGAAAAAGTGTTGGTGAGCTTACCAGAGAGGTTTGAAGCAAAGATCTCATCCCTTGAAGACTCTAGAGATCTCACGCAGATTTCTCTGACAGAGTTGATGAACTCCCTGTAAACTCAAGAGCAAAGAAGAGTGTTGAGACAAGAACCGAGTACTGAAGGAGCTTTTCAAGCAAAAGAAAAAGAGTAGTTGGGTAATAATGCAAGGAAGCAAGGCTGGAATAAGAATAAGAAGAATGGTGAAGGTGTCAAAGACAAGAAGGAGAAGTACCCGCCATGTTAGCATTGTAAAAAAGCATCTCATCCACATTGGAGATGCTGGTTCATACCCAAAGTAGTGTGCAGGTCCTGTAATCAGAAGGGTCATGTGGAAAAGTTGTGCAAAAAGAAGCAACAAGGAGCGCAAGCTGCTCAAGCAGCTGATCAACAGCAGGAGGAGCAACTCTTTGTGGCGACTTGCTTTGCTAGTGACATCACTAGTGAAACATGGTTGATTGATAGTGGATGCACCTATCACATGAGTCATGATGAAGGCATGTTTGTGAAACTGAACAGAACACACTTATTGAAAGTCAGAATTGGGAATGGAGACTATATTGAGGTCGAACTCACAAGTGATATTGCCTTTGATTCTGGCTTAGGTACAAGAATAATCTCTGATGTTTTGTATGTTCCTGAGATTGATTAAAATCTGCTGAGTGTCGAACAGCTTTTAAAGAAAGACTATGTTGTGCTGTTCAAGGATAAAACTTGCGAAATTTTTTATACTACTGGCACTAAGTTGTTGTCAGTGAAGATGAAGGGCAAAAGCTTCTCGGCAAATATGCAAACAGACTTAACTTACTCTTCTGCGGCTGATTCGGGATAGATTTGGCATAAAAGGTTGGGACATTTTCACTATTTTACACTTAACTTCATGCATAGAAATGAGTTAGTGCAGAACTTACCTTATGTTGAAGCTAAAGACGAAATCTGTGGAGTTTGTCAACTCGGGAAGCAGTCTAGGAAGCCTTTTCCTCAGAATAAGGCCTGGAGAGCGGAAATGGTGTTGCAACTCATTCACACAGATGTCTGCGGACCAATGAAGACTGAATCACTCAATGGCAGCAGGTATTATATACTCTTCATTGATGATTTTAGCAGATTTTGTTGGGTATATTTTATGAGGCAAAAATCTGAAGTGGCTGCTATATTCGGCACATTTAAGAAATGGGTTGAGAATTAGTGTGATAAAAGGATTAAGGTGATCAGATCAGATAATGGTACTGAGTGTACCTCTGATAAATTCAAGGAGTTCTGTGTAGATGCAGGGATTGAGCGTCAGTTTACAACAGTCTACACTCCACAACAGAATGGTGTAAGTGAAAGAAAAAATAGAACAATCATGGAGATGGCGAGGTGTCTGCTATTTGAAAAGAAGTTGCCCAAGAAATTTTGAGCCGAGGCTGTAAATACCGCCACTTACTTGCTGAATAGATTGCCAACCAGAACATTGAAGAATAAAACTCCATTTGAAGCCTGGAGAGGATACAAGCCTTCGATGCAACATCTCAAGGTGTTTGGTTGTGTATGCTATTCCCATGTACCCAAGGAGAAGAGAGCGAAGCTTGATCAAAAAGCTGAAGTAGGGATTCTGATGGGATACAACAGCATCACAAAAGGATACAGGATCTATCAGCCTTTGACAGGTAAAATGATAGTAAGTAGGGATGTCAGCTTCGATGAATCTACTACTTGGAACTGGGATAAAGCAGAAAAGGAGTTTGAGGTCTCAAACGTTGTCCCAGAAACAGCTGAGCAGGAGGTTCCTGAAGGAACTCTGGATGACCGTCCTGTTAGAGGTATTAGATCCTTAATCGATATATATCAAAGATGCAATGTGGCTATTCTTGAGCCTGCAGATTATGAAGAAGCTGCAAGAGATCCAAGCTGGGTCGCAGCAATGGAGGAAGAGCTGAAAATGATTGAGAAAAATGAGACATGGAGTCTGGTGGATAAGCCATTCGACAAGAAAACTATTGGTGTTAAGTGGGTCTTCAAAATCAAGTATAATGCTGATGGCTTTGTCAACAGACACAAAGCACGGTTGGTGGTGAAAGGATATGCTCAACAATTTGGAGTAGATTTCTTTGATACCTTTGTACCAGTAGCTAGACTTGACACAATCAGGATGCTGCTTGTGCTTTCAGCTAAAAACAACTGGAGAGTGTATCAGCTCGATGTGAAGTTTGCTTTTCTGAATGGATTTATGGAGGAGGAGATTTATGTGCAACAGCCTGAAGGATTTACTGTAAAAGGAGAAGAAGATAAGGTCCTACGACTAAAAAAAGGCTTTGTATGGCCTTAAACAGGCACCTAGAGCCTGGTATAGCAGGATTGATGACTTTTTGCTGAAGATAGGATTCAATAAGAGTCTTAGTGAGTCGACTCTGTATGTAAGGATCCAAAATTGTGATATAATTGTTATCTCTTTGTGCGTTGGCGATTTGCTTGTGATAGGAAGCAACTTTGATCTTGTTAAGCAATTCAAAGATCAGATGCTGGAAACCTTTGAGATGACAGACTTGGGAGAAATGTCTTACTTTTTGGGGATGGAGATATATCAATCTGCAGAAGGTATCTTCATTGGACAGCAGAAATATGCGAGAGGAGTGCTGAGCAAGTTCAATATGGAAAGGTGCAAAGCGATAAGCACTCCACTGATGCAGAATGAGAAGCTTTGCAAGGATGATGGCGCTGATAAAGTGAATGAACACTTGTACAGAAGCTTAATAGGCTGTTTGATGTATCTCACTGCAACAAGACCCAATATTCTGTATGCGGTGAGTCTATTATCCAGATTTATGCATTGTGCAAGTGAGTTACACTTTAAGGCTGTGAAAAGAGTGCTGAGATATATCAAAGGAACCACAGATTATGGAGTCATGTTCAGGAGATCAGAAGAGTTGATTCTGCGTGGTTTTTCTGACAGTAACTAGGCAGGCTCTTGTGATGATATGAGAAATACTTCAGGTTATCTGTTTAGTCTTGGTTCTAGTTATTTCTCTTGGAATTCGAAGAAGCAAGAAGTGGTGGCTTAGTCCACAGCTGAAGCAGAAATATAGCTGCTACTGCTGCTGTTAATCAAGCTTTGTGGATTAGGAAATTACCGACAGATTTGAAGTTTGATTAAAAGAATGCGTCTGTGATCAATGTTGACAATCAAGCTGCCATTGCAATCTCTAACAATCCCGTGTTTCATGGGAAGACTAAACATTTCAAGATTAAATACTATTTCCTGAGAGAAGTCCAATGCAGCAAGAAAATTGTCTTAGTTCATTGCAAGACTGAAGATCAACTAGCTGATATATTAACTAAGGCTCCGCCGAAAGGTAGATTTGAAGACTTGAGAGAGAAGGTTGGAGTTTGCATCAAAAGAGGCAAGGGGGAGTGTTGAAGATTGCATCTTTTGATGCATATGGACATTGCATGTAGCTATTGCAGAAGACTTATTCAAGATTGTTTTTTGATTTGCTGTAACAGAACTAAATATAGCCGTTTTTATCCATATTTTTAGGAGAAGTTGGTTTCTCCAATTCTGCATAAATTTCTTATTTGATCAATGAATTTATCAATTGAATCCATATCTTTCTACAATTTGGCATCCTACGTTGAACAATGTAAAGGTTATTGCCACAATCTTGATCATTCTACGATTGGATAAGGTCCCCAATGTACATTTATTCAAGGAAGTTGATGCTATTCTTCTTGAAGTCTGTACTTGAACCATACACAAAGAGTATATCCTAGAACTATGCAAGATATAGTGATCTCTGCGCGAGATATACGGAGATATGTAGTTTTTTTTTTGGGTGTTTGTGATAGAGCGTAACTTAAGTAGCAACATATCCCCATTTACTACATCGAGCACTCTCTTAACTGTTAAGCATTAGCAATCTGTCTGTTGTTTCCTCACTCTGTCTGCAAATTTTGAGTAATTTGGTAATTTGATCTGACACTTTGATGAAAAAGAAAGAAGAAGGTAACTCGATTGATTCAAAAAAGGGTAACAGATAACATAGCACATGGGAATTCTTCTTTTGAGGGTGTTCCCCCTTTTTTCTTTCCCTTTTCAGGATGTTTCACTAAACATTAACAGAAGATACACGAGGCGCTAACTTAACGTACCTCAAGTAGAGAGATGTAATAGAAATCTTCCATATGTTGCATATGCACTTTTGTCTCTAATTGAATGATATAGGCTTATTTCAGTTTCCAATATCTTTTCTATGAGTTCCTTTTCACCTTTCATCTGCAAAAGAAGGATTTAAGAAATGTCACTTTGGACTTGTACACCAGCAATGGTTGTAGCTCACTAACTCATTTGCAGGTACCCATCTCAACATAAAGTCAGCCCTCAGTTACATATAATATACAGCAACAGTAAATGGACAGTTCTTAGTTGCATATAATACACAGCAACAGTAAATGGACATGAGCTGTTTATGTCTTAACAGATGGAACTCACTGGCAAGGTAGTTGGATGCAGACATACAAATCAAGAATAAAAAAACTATCTAACTAGATAAGCAGACATATATATCGGCAAAATTCATCAAGAATGCTACAATTTTGTGTGTGTCCGTGTGACTTCACAATGTTGAAATTTTCCGTATGTGAGCTCGCCTTAATTGTAATTGTAATTGATTGTATACGGTATTAATTTATCATATACGGTATTGGTTTTATAAAAGAAGGATTGAATGATTCTTAAAGGGCCGAATATGGCCCTAGTTAATGTGGGCCGAATCCGGCCCAGCCCGTGATGAGAGAGCCCGGCCCGTGTTTCTACAAATGGCTAGGATCCCCCCCTCTACCCTCATTCTCTCTTTGCCATTTTCTTTCCATGTTCATCCTCTCCATAAGGTCTTGAGAGAGCAATACAAGTATGGGTGGCTGCCTCATCGACGCCAGGCGACTTTGAGGGCTTAGAGGGGAAGGTTCCGAGCTCATTTCGTTAGTTTTGCGGGTCGAACGGCCATGGAAGAGAAATTAGGTACGCCGACTCAATTTCTTGGCTATTTAGTTATTAGAATACGACTACAGAGATCCTAGGGTGTCGGAATCGCTGACTAACAGTTGGTAGCAGAGCCGCCGTAGCTCCGTTTTAGCACATACGGGTTCTGCCTTGATTTCGTGATTTTTAGCATGCTGAAATCTAATTTTGATGGCATATTTGAGTTCGTCTCGTTGAGATGATCAAAATGGTGGGTTGCCGGTCGCCTTTGGAGGTCCCACGTGCTGCCACGCGTGGCCTAAAAGCATGGCCGCAGCAACGGGTGGGGTACACGTGCCCGCGCGTGACTCACACGCGCCCGACACATATTAAATGTGCCAGCTAACGTCAGCCGACACATTTAATATGTTGGTGACGTCATCTGATAGCAACGGCGCTATGTGGCAGAGCCTGAGGACGCCACTTGGCGGCTTGGCCCGGTCGTCAGACCGGGTCAACCGATCAGACCTGGTTTGACTAGGTTGACCCAACTCGTTGGTCGTTGACTGTTAATGGTTAGCGGTTGGCCGTTGACCGTTAACAGCGGTTGACCGTTGATCATTAGTCAACGGTCAACTGGGGGCCGCTGCACGTGCATGGGGTGATTTTTTCACCCCTGTACTCGTATGAAAATTCCCTACACTGTGGTATATTCAATTTAATTTTTTGAGTCTTTTAAGGTCTTGGAAAATGGAAAAACCCTTATGCAGGTACAAAATTCAGGGGCATTTTCGTCATTTTCATTTTGTTTAGTTATTTCCATATGGTTTTGGGAATAATATGGTTGGCTCAATTACAAAATACCGCATAAGGAATGTGTAGAATTATAATTGAGCACTGATAAAAATCGAGACTCATAAATGGGTGAAGCAATTCTATTAGCACCGGTTGTGATTTCAATGGCAATTGCCCATGTTATCAAGTTTGAAATCGCGTCACATGGCAAATGTGAGGCATGAAGTTTATTTTCCTGGTGTGAGAGAGTTTCAAGGATTTAATTGGGTTGTGACCGCCAAAGTGGCATACTTAGTTGAATTGGAGAAATATTAGTTTCACATTGTGGTGGGATGTCTCCTGTTTTGATAAATGGTCATACTCCCAAAGGAGGTGATTGTGTGTTAGACCATGGAGGGGTATATGAACAACATACAATTGGGAAATGACCGATTTTAGTGATTCATATACCCAAAGGTGGTGTTTCACGAAAGATTAGAATACGTTCTCATGGTTGTTGTCATGTAGGGAATTTACAATTGCATGTCATGTATTCTGCCCAAAGGTGATTATATGATGATGTGTGTAATTCTCTAAAATGTGTACTTATAACGATTTAAAGTTACACTATGCTTACATGATACTAATGGTAAATATTGCTTATTTTTCAGTCACCTTTTCTATGAATGGCAACTCCGTTACCATAGAGGTTTTGAATGGTTCAAATTTCAAGAAATGGAAGGAGGATTTTCTGTTTGCTATGGAACTAGCTGATGTTCATATTGCTCTTAATGAGGACAGACATGCTGACCTCGAGGAGACCATTGCAGGGCCTGAAAAGGCGTATTTTGCCGCCTGGGAAAAGAGCTACAAGCTCTGCTTGCTGTCATTGAAGAGATCCATATAGGAACATTTGAAGAACGGCCTCCCAACTGACTACACTGCCAAATAAATGATGGAAGCCCTGCAATCCAGGTACCGAGTATCTTCTAATGCTAAGGTTGGAACACTCATCCAGCAACTTTTTAATATGAAGTATATGGGTATGTGAGGTGTTAGGGATTACATCCTAAGAATGCTGGATTTGCATACAAAATTAAATGCCTTAGGTACAGTAATCCCTGAAAATGTGTTGGTGTATCAAGCTCTGAATACCTTTCCCTCTGAGTTTGGGATCATCAAAACCAACTTCAACTCACAGGATGAGACTTGGTCTATAAATAATTTGATCTCTAGAGCGATATCAAAGGAAGAAAAATTGAAGAAAGATGCATGGAACTTTGCCATGGTTGCCACTAGTTTCACCAATAGGAAGGGCAAGAAGCCTAAACCTTATACTCACAAAGATACTCGTCCCACCACTGGTCAATCTGGAAAATTAAGTCAAAAGAAAGCATCCTTTAAGAAGGATAGTGACCGATGTTTCTTCTGCAACAAAATGGGTCACATGAAGAAAGACTGCATTAAAAATAAGAACTGGCTATCTAAATGAGAGCAGACAGGTATTGGTTCTTTAGCATTGGTTTGTGAATCCAATCTATCTGAAGCCCCATCCAATTCGTGGTGGCTAGATAGTGGTGCGACTAATCATGTTGCATTTATCATACAAGGGTTCATAAATCATAGGAAGCCAAATTAGGATGAGTCAAAGCTTATAGTGGGAGATAATAATGAAGCTGCTGTTGAGTTCGTGAGAGATGTCATTTTGATTATAGAGTCTGGTTTCAATTTGATGTTAAGAAACATTTTCTATGTACCTTCCTTTAGACGGAACTTGGTTTCTATATCCTGTTTGGACATGTGTGGTTACTTTTTTGAAATAAAGAACAGTGTGGTTTCTACGTTCTATAATTCAAATAAGGTTGGGTACTGCAATATGTACAATGGATTATATAGATTGTGTTTGACTCCCAACGACATATACGTAGCTTATACAGCTGAAAGGGTAGTCTCTAAAAGACCTCTACCTAAAGAACAGCCTTACGCATTGTCGCATAAATACCTTGGTCATATTTCTAGGGATAGAGTAGTGTCGCGACCCGAATTTTTTTTTTTCGATCGGGTTAACGGATTATTAGGTTTATTAGATGTATTAACCTAATACGAACCCTCTCAAGTCCTACCAAATCGCAACTTTGGTTTTTGTTCAAATGGTTTTAAAATTTGGAGTCGCCACTAATCATTTTTGGTAGGTTGATTAGATACCTAAGTAAATTAGCGGGAGGACTAAATTACTTCTACGAACCAGAGATTATGAGTTCGGGGACTTGGTTACACTAGTTAATTAAAACTAATGCCCTTTCGGTACCTTAATTTCATGGATATCCTAATTTGGCAACTCAAGCTTGGTTTATTCCTAAGACTCTAGTGGGGTGTTCTCTTTTTGTATTTTCACTTTTTAGATAGGATGCATGGGTGGTATTTTTTTTTAAAGTGTTAAAAATTCCCTGAAGCCGAAAGAGGGAGTGCGTTAATGACTTCTGTGTAGTGTTACAGTCTATTCACTTTGGGGTCTGGTGATTCAAAAATTAAACGGTATGAAGTCAATGACAGTAAATAAAGACCTCCAATGGATGGCCCAGCCTTGGTTTGGCTCTTCCCTTTGGGATTTAATGGTGTAGGAATTAAATTGCGGGAATTTAAATAACGGTAAGTAAAAACCTTTAATGAGCGGCCTAGCATTGGCTTGGCTCTTTCCTTTGGGGTTTGATGGTGCAGGAATTTAAATTGCAGTAAGTAAAAACCTCTAATGGGCGGCCTAGCATTGACTTGGCTCTTCCCTTTGGGGTTTAATGGTGCATGAATTTAAACTGCAGTAAGTAAAAACCTCCAATGGGCGGCCTAGCATTGGCTTGGCTCTTCCCTTTGGGGTTTGATGGTGCAGGAAATAAACGACCTCCAGTGGATGCGCTTTGCCTCTCCATTTTGGGGTTTTAGCTCTTTAAAATAAAATACAACAAATTGTTTTGACAATTTGAACTAAAATCCGTTGACGGGTCGGCTGCAAATTTGATGGGCACCTTGGAATTTATTTGGGCTCACTTTGTACCTCCATGAAATTTATCGTTGATAGGGAGTTGTTTCTTTTTTTTACCTACCATAAAATATTGAAAAAAGGGGGATGGAGAAAGTGTATACAATTTGTGCTAATTTGAGACTAAAACCACAAATAAATGAATAAATAAAAACACTTAGCTCGAATTTGCTTGCTCATTGACGAGGATGAACTCTTAATTTATGTTGATCGATGAAGAAATTTGTGATGATAACCCATAGCTTTAAACTCCCATCATCTTCAAAATTTTCTCTCTTTTGGTATTTTCTTTCTCTCAAATTTTTCTTCAATCTTCCAAAACTCTCTTAAACATCCAAAATTTTCTCTCCCCCAAAAAAATTCTCTCCCAAGCTCACTTTTTTCTCCTTTTATAACTCACTTATCTATCTCCCATTCTAATTGTTCCACTAACTCTATCTTCCATTCTAATTTCTCCACTAACTCTTCTTTATTTTCATCTTCCCTTCTCAATCTCTATCTCACATTCTAATTTCTCCACTAACTCTTTTTCATCTTCATCTTCCATTCTCCATATTTATCTCCCATTCTAATTTCTCCATTAACTCTTCTTTATTTCTATCTTCTCTTCTCTATTATTGTCTTATTTTCTCCATCCATTCTTCTTCATCTTCTCTTCTCCACCTTCCATTCTCTATTCTTATCTTATTTTCTCCATCCATTTTTCTCCATCTCCTCTTCTCCATCTTCCCATCTTCATCTCTTCTTCTCCATCTTCCCTTTTCTATTCTAATTTCTCAACTAACTCTTCTTTTTGTTATTTACAAAATAATCCCTCAAGTGTTAGGTATTTGTACTCTAGTCTATGAGATTTTGAGTATTTGCAATTCAGTCCTTGGAGAAATATTTCTTTAAGTCCAAATCTCCTCACAATTTTCGACACACCTACCGCATGTTGAATTTAAGCTCATTTTTTGCTATTGAAAATAATGCAAAATTTAATTAAAGCCCCTTTTGTAAAATTGAGTCGTTCTGGATATAATTGGGCCAAGATGAAAATTTGAAATATTAAAGAACAATGTCACAACTCTTAAAAGTGAAAAATAAAAACAAATTGACTCAAATTAAATTTTTTTAGGCCCGATTCGAGATTATGCTCATGAAGGAATACACGACCCCGAATTGGATTTTTTAAATTTGCGATGGCCAACATGAAAAGGGATTTAAAATAAAAATATTGACTATTTTTATATATTTTTGTGGCCTCAAATGCTATTATTTATTAAATATTTTCCTAATTTCTAAAAAATATATTTAAAAAAATACAAAAAATATGAAAATTTATTTTTTGCTAAACATTGGTTGCCTAAGCTTGACCAAGGCTTCCAAAGTTGATTTTGCAATTTTCTCATTTTTTGTATTTTTTTTTTATGAATTTTCGAAAATAAAAATATCGAAAAAATACTGAAAATATGAAAAATCGGTTTTTGGTCAAAATTGGTTCTCTAGGCTTGGTCAAGGTCCCCAAAGTTGATTTTTTAATTTTATGAATTTTTATGGATTTTTTTTAATTTTAAAAGAGAAAAGATGATTAAAAATCAGGTGTCAACAAGTAGAAAGGCTCGTAGAAGCCGAAATTTTACCTACTCTTAAAGATGACTTGAAAATTTATGTGGAATGTTGTAGAGGAAAGATGACCAAAGTAAAGAAAAACGGTGCAATTTGTACTTTTGACTTATTGGAGGTCATACACACTGATATAAGTGGGCCATACTCTCAAACCTTTTATAGGAATTGTTATTTCATCACATTTATTGATGATTATTCCCGATATGGTTATCTGTACTTGATTAAAGAAAAGTCCGAGTCTCTTGATAAATTCAAGATATTCCGGACAGAAGTCGAGAAACAGTTGGGAAAAATCATCAAGGTTGTGAGATATGATCATTGTAGTGAGTATTATGGCAGACATGGCGATGTTGGATAGCTTAAAGGGCCATTTGCCAAATACTTAGGGGATTTTGGGATAGTAGCTCAGTTTACTATGCTTGGGAGTCTTGAACAGAATAGTATGGCCGAAAGGCAAAATCGCACCTTAATGGATATGATAAGGAGTATGATAAATATGACCAACTTGCCTAAGTTCCTATGGGGTGAAGCCTTGTAGACAGCGCTATATATACTGAATCGAGTTCCCACTAAGGCTGCTCCATTGACTCCTTTTGAGTTATGGACTGGACGTAAACCCAGCCTGAATGATTTGAAGGTCTGGGGTTGTCTTGCAGAAGTGAAGCTGTATAATTCAGCTTTGAACAAGTTGGATCCTAAGATTACAAGGTGTTATTTTCTATCATATCCAGATCATTCCAAGGGATACGGATTTTACAATCCTAATAGAGGCCCAAGGATTGTAGAGTCACAGATAGCCAAGTTTCTAGAATTCGACGTGGCTGAAAAGGGTACATGTTCTGAGACTATTGAAGGTGACTGTACGGCGGGAAATACTGCATCGTTTTCTCTACCAACACAGACTGTTATGGAGATTCCCATACCAGAGACTATACCTGTTGAGCTTCAGGATCCTATGGTTGATACTGTTCATGATGAAGCAATACAAGCCCCACAACTACAGGATCAAGCTGAGGAAGTCTCACTAAGGAGGTCTGTTAGACAAAGACGATCAACGATTCCACCGGAATATATAGTCTATCTGGGTGAACAGAATTATGACATAGGTTGTGTAGTTGATCCAATTACCTATAAGGATGTTGTTTCCTGTGCACATTCAGATCTGTGGTTGGATGCGATACAAGATGAGTTGCAGTCCATGAGGCATAATGGAGTATGGGAGCTCATTAAGTTGCCTGCAGGTTATAGGGCAATCAGCTGCAAATGGGTCTACAAGACAAAGAGGGATTCTAAAGGGAAGGTAGAGAAGTTCAAAGCCAAACTGATAGCCAATGGTTTCACTCAAAGAGAGGGAGTGGATTATGAATCAACATTCTCTCCCGTCTCTTCTAAAGAATCTTTCAGAGTGATTATGGCTTTAGTGGCTCATTTTGACATGGAGCTAACACTAGATGGACGTCAAGACTGCTTTTTCTGAATGGAGATCTCGAAGAAGAAGTCTATATGGTTCAACATGAAGGTTTTGAGGTTGATGATTCGAGTGACCTTGTATGCAGACTGAAGAAGTCGATCTATGGCCTTAAACAAGCATCTAGACAATGGTATTTCAAGTTTCATAGCGTTGTCACTTCATTTGGCTTCGTTGAAAATAAAGTAGATTAGTGTATATACTGCAAGGTCAGTGGGAGAGAATACATTTTTCTTGTTCTCTATGTGGATGATATCCTACTAGCGAGCAGTGATGTCGATCTATTGCACCAGACGAAGTACATGTTGTCAGAGAATTTTGACATGAAGGATCTTGGTGAGGCGTCCTTTGTCCTTGGCATTGAAATCCATAGGGATCGTTCACGCTACATTTTGGGTCTATCTCAGAGGGCATACATTGATCGTATTCTGGAGAGATTCAACATACATGATTGTAAGTCAGGTATTATTCCTATATGTAAAGGTGATAAGTTGAATCTTTCGCAGTGTCCTCAAACTGAGATGGAAAAATCTGAAATGAAGAATGTACCTTATGCTAGTGCACTTGGGAGCATCATGTATGCTCAAGTATGTACTAGACCAGATGTTGCTTTTGCGATTGGACTTCTAGGCAGATACTAGTCAAATCCAGGACATGCTCATTGGATTGCTGCCAAGAAGGTCCTGAGGTACTTGAAGAGGACAAGGGATTACATCATGACATACATGCGTGTTCAGAACCTGCAGCTTGTTGGATACTCAGATTTAGATTTTGCAGGCTGTCAGGACGATAAGAAGTCCACTACAGGCTACATATTCATGTTAACGGGCGGTGCAGTATCATGGAAAAGTGAGAAACAGAAATCCATATCCTCCACGACCATGCAAGCGGAGTTCATAGGGTGCTTTTCAGCAGCTACTCGGACGATTTGGCTCCGGAACCTCATTAGGGAGTTGACCGTATTTGATTTTGTTGATAGACCCATACAGTTGTATTGTGACAATAATTCTGTGGTGTTGTTCATTAACAACAACAGAGGTCTTAAGGTGTCTAAATATATGGAGGTCAAATTTCTGACTATAAAAGAGCTCGTGCAGAAATGTGACGTTATGGTAGAGCATGTTTCTACAGATGAAATGCTTGCAGACCTACTAACTAAAGGTGTTCACCCTTGTGTTTTTGAACGACATGTCGCTAGTATGGGCTTAGTGGCTGTCGCGACCTAAAATTCATTTTTAGGTTAATGGATTACCAGATTAATTAATTAAATTAACTAACCTAGTTCGAGCTCTCCCAAGCTCTACCAAATCGCAACTTTGATTTTTTTTTTCACACGATTTTAGAATTTGGAGTCGCCACTAATTATTTTTGGTAGGTTGATTAGAAACCTAAGTAACCTAGCGGGAGAACTAAATTACTCCTGCAAACTAGAGATTATGAGTTCGGGGACTTGATTACACTAGTTAATTAAAACTAATGCCCTTTCGGTACCTTAATTCCATGGATATCCTATTTTGGCAACTCTCGCTTGATTTATTCCTAAGACCCTAGTAAGGTGTTCTTTTTATGTTTTCACTTTAAAATGAAATGCATAAATGGTATGAACGCAAATGTTGACATACGAATACGACACACAAATACGGACATACGAATATGATATACGAATACGTAGATATGCGAATACGAATACGTGTGTGACGTGCGAATGACATACGTGCATAACATGCGAATGACATACGTACGTGACATGTGTATGAATACAATATGCATACGGGATAGACGAATACATATACGTGCGTTACATGCGAATGACATACGTACGTGCACATGCGAATGATATACGTACGTGACATGCGTATGAATACAGCATGCATGCGGGGAGACGAATACGTACATATGTGACATGCGTCTGAAAACGTACGAATACGATATGTAACATGCGTACATACACCATACAAATACGTGACATATATATGCATAGTGATATGTGTATATAAATACGTACATTTCGATTTTGCCCATAAAGGGCAAAGTCGTCATTTTGAAAAAAGGGGATAAAACCCTCATTTTTGAAAAAAGAATGGATTAAACCCTCATTTTGAAATTTTTGATTTTTCTGAATGAATATGCATGGGTTAATAACATATCATAACAGATAAATGTGGATTTGCAAACGTCGCGTACGTGACGTGCATACGAGAACAACCAAATACGATATGTCTATACGAACATACGGATAACATGACAAACATATATGAGACATACTACATGAGATGCACATGAATGGCATTTTTTGTATTTTCGGATTTTCCATTTTTTTTTTGGTTTTTTGGATTTTCTACATTTTTTTTTTGTATTTTGGATGTATTATAAAAGAATGCAAAATTACCCAAAGCAAATGAAGATGTGAAGAGAAAGTAGGTAAAGTAAAACTACCCTAAGGACAATGAAAATAAAACCCGCAACTCGTCGGGTGAATAATTACAGACCAATTAAATAAAACCCGAGACATGATCGGGAATACAACAAAAATGGATCGGAATGGACATCGCTCAAACACCCGTCGCCAAACCTCGTGGGTCGGGAGTACAACAAAACGGACCGGAATGGACATCGGTCATCCTCCAGTCTTCAAAGCATCGGGCCGAAAGCCAAATGAAAATAATGAACTTATCCAATAAAAAATGCACAATCACCAATGAGTTAAGACAATTCAAAAACTCAAAGAAAGTTTAACACGTGCCGATTAAACTTCATTGAGACCATTTTTTACATTTTCCAATGCATTAACACAAAAAATACGAATTAAATCATACTGTCCATGAGCATTCTTAGGGAGAAAGCAGTAACCATAAAATACAAAAGAAATAATGAAATGTATGCAAAAATTCTGAGATTTTTTATGTGGATGGGAAAATGTGTCGTTGACAACTTTCATGTTTTACATTCTTATTGAAGAGACACTCATTTTCGTGTAGAAAATGGTCTTTCATGAGAGCTCAGCAGCAAACAAACAAATTTCACAGAACAGACATACTTCAGGATTAAGCTCAAATGGACACTCAAATTTCAAAATTAATGCACCAAATTTTCCAGTCTACTAAACAAGACTCCAATAAACAACTTTCATTTTTTGTGAAGTTTCAAAAGAGGATTCTAAACATGATATAACTACGAATCAATATGACCACGCACATAAAAACACACTCAGACTCAAGGACGCCAATAGAATTGCATGATTTCATAAAATGCATTAAAAATATGAAACGTGCATGAATATTTTTGTATTTTTTATATGTTATGCATTAAGATCTTATGAACAAATGTCATGAAGAGGTCTTTATGAAACAAAGTCTAGAATAACCCATGGAAAATCATTTAGCGTGAAAGGTCAGATCAAAAAAATTCCATCTGAGATTCTGATCACCATATTTACAAATTTCTGCTCTCAATTTCGGGACCCTTTTGACATAGCAAACGACGTCCATTTTCGCGCCATAATATATCAAATCGAAGATCTCGAAGTCATCTACGAATGTTCAGTATATTTGTTTTCGAGATTTCGTCATCTAAACATGAAAATTGAGTTACCAGATAATTGCACATGCTGATGCGCCTAGAGCTCGTTGTAGATGAATCCGTCGCGTCGCCAAGGCTTGTTCCACGGCGGCGAATTTTTCTCTCTCAAAATTTTTTCTCTTGAAATCTCTTCAAATTTTTTTTTCTCTCAAACTCACTTCTTCCTCCTTTTATAGCCTATTCATCCATCTCCCATTCTAATTTTTCCACCAACTCTATCCCCATTCTAATTCCTCCACTAACTCTTCTTCATCTTTATCTTCCTTTCTCCATCTCTATCTCACATTCTAATTTCTCCACTAACTCTTCTTCATATTCATCTTCCCTTCTCCATATCTATCTCCCATTCTACTAACTCTTCTTCATCTCCATCTTCCCTTCTTTATTCTCATCTTATTTTCTTTATCTTCTCTTCTCCATCTCCTCTTCTCCATCTTCCCTTCTCTATTCTAATTTCTCCACTAACTCTTCTTTTTGTTATTTGCAAAATAATCCCCCAAGAGTTAGGTATTTATACTCTAGTCCCTAAGATTTTAAGTATTTGCAATCCTGTCCTCGAAAAAATATTTCTTTAAGTCCAAATCTCCTCACAATTTTCGACACACCTTCCCTATGCTTAGTCGAAATTGACTCAAATTGAATTTTTTTAGGCTAAATTCGAGATTATACTCATGAAGGAATACACGATCCCGAATTGGATTTTTTTAAATTTGCAAATGCCAACATGAAAAGGGATTTAAAATAAAAATATTGACTATTTTTATGTATTTTTGTGGCCTCAAATGCTATTATTTATTAAATATTTTCCTAACTTCTAAAAAATATATTTAAAAAAATACAAAAAAATATGAAAAAAATTATTTTTTTACTCAAAAATAGTTGCCTAAGCTTGGCCAAGGCTTCCAAAGTTGATTTTGTAATTTTATCATTTTTGTTTGATTTTTATGAATTTTCGAAAATAAAAATATTGAAAAATACTGAAAATATGAAAAATTATTTTTTGGTCAAAATTGGTTCTCTAGGCTTAGCTAAGGTCCCCCAAAGTTGATTTTTTAATTTTATGAATTTTTATGGATTTTGTATTAATTTTAAAAGAGAAAAGATGATTAAAAATCAGGTGTCAATAGTGGCATCATTGGATGCTGTAATTTAGTGGGAGGTATCTTTCAGTTTGCTCTAATAAAGTTTGCATCTGTATTTTATTACATTTTGTAATATGATGATATGTATTGAAGTGCCTGCGGAACTATTGATGTTAAATACATATTCTTGTAAATCTTGAGATATGTGTAAGTGTCGCAACCTAAAATTTATCTTTAGGTTAATGGATTACCAGATTAATTGATTAAATTAACTAACCTAGTTCGAGCTCTCCCAAGCTCTACCAAATCGCGACTTTGATTTTTTTTGTTCAAATGGTTTTAAAATTTGGAGTCGCCACTAATCATTTTTGGTAGGTTGATTAGAAACCTAAGTAAATTAGCGGGAGGACTAAATTACTTCTACGAACCAGAGATTATGAGTTCGGGGACTTGGTTACACTAGTTAATTAAAACTAATGCCCTTTCGGTACCTTAATTTCATGGATATCCTGATTTGGCAATTCAGGTTTGGTTTATTCCTCAGGCTCTAGTGGAGTACTCTCTTTTTGTGTTTACACCTCCATAAGATTTACCGTTGACTTGGAGTTGTCATTTGCCTGACATAAAAATATGGAGAAAGTGTATATAATTTTGTGCTAATTTGCGACTAAAACCACAAATAAATGAATAAATACAAACACTTAGCTCGGACTTGCTTGCTCGTTGACGAGGATGAACTCTTGATTTATGTTGATCGATGAAGGAATTGGTGATGATAACTCCTAGGTTTAAACTCCCATAATCCTCAAAATTCTCTCTCTCTTTTTGGTATTTTCTTTCTCTCAAATTTTTCTTCAACCTCCCAAAACTCTCTCAAACATCCAAAATTTTCTCTCCAAAAATAATCCCCTCTCAAGCTCACTTCTTCCTCCTTTTATAAACCACTCATCTATCTCCCATTCTAATTTTTCCATTAACTCTATCTTCCATTCTAATTTCTCTACTAACTCTTCTTCATTTTCATCTTCCCTTCTCCATCTCTATCTCACATTCTAATTTCTCCACTAACTCTTCTTCATATTCATCTTCCCTTCTCCATATCTATCTCCCATTCTACTAACTCTTCTTCATCTCCATCTTCCGTTCTCTATTCTCATCTTATTTTCTTTATCTTCCTTTCTCCATCTCCTCTTCTCCATCTTCCTATCTTCATCTCCTCTTCTCCATCTTCTCTTCTCCATCTTCCCTTCTCTATTCTAATTTCTCCACTAACTCTTCTTTTTGTTATTTACAAAATAATCCCTCAAGTATTAGGTATTTGCACTCTAGTCCATGAGATTTTAAGTATTTGTAATTCAGTCCCTGGAGAAATATTTCTTTAAGTCCAAATCTCCTCACAATTTTCGACACACCTATCACATGTTGAATTTAAGCTCATTTCTTGCTATTGAAAATAATGCAAAATTTAATTAAAGCCCTGTTTGTAAAATTGAGTCATTCTGGGTATAATTGGGCCAAGATGAAAATTTGGAATATTAAAGAACAATGTCACAACTCCTAAAAGTGAAAAATGAAAATAAATTGACTCAAATTGAATTTTTTTAGGCCCGATTCGAGATTATGCTCGTTAAGGAATACACGACCTCGAATTGGATTTTTTAAATTTGCGATGGCCAACATGAAAAGGGATTTAAAGGAAAAATATTGACTATTTTTATGTATTTTTGTGGCCTCAAATGCTATTATTTATTAAATATTTTCCTAATTTCTAAAAATTATATTTAAAAAAATACAAAAAATATGAAAAATTATTTTTTTACTCAAAAATGGTTGCCTAAGCTTGGCCAAGGCTTCCAAAGTTGATTTTGCAATTTTCTCATTTTTATGGTTTTTCTATCAATTTTAGAAAATAAAAATACCGAAAAATACTGAAAATATGAAAAATCATTTTTTGGTCAAAATTGGTTCCCTAGGCTTGGCAAAGGTCTCCAAAATTAATTTTTTCAAATTTATGAATTTTTATGGATTTTCTATTAATTTTAAAAAAGAAGAAAAGAAAAGGTGATTGAAAATCAGGTGTCAACAGTAAGTCTTGAGTATTGGCTATGTGCATTTGGATATTAACCATATTTGTATGTCTTGTTACACATGAAGAAAAGTTAACTATAAAGCTGAGGCATACAAAGGTTCATTAGAACCATATAGATATTCTCTAGTGGTACGTAAGGTTTAGTGTCACATAAAGAGAGAGAATGGTGTCCGACAAAGTGGATATCACATAAAGTATATTTCTTTTGAGGTGCTATTTAATTGCCACACTACCATAATAAATCCATATTGTTGACACATGATTTTTAATCATTTTTTCTATTGCTAAAGTAATAAAAAAAATTCATAAAAATTCATAAAATTGAAAAATCAACTTTGGGGACCTTAGCCAAGCCTAGGGAACCAATTTTGACCAAAAAACGATTTTTCATATTTTTAGTATTTTTACGTATCTTTTATTTATTTATTTTTGAAAATTAATAGAAAATTCATAAAAATTCATAAAATTGAAAAATCAACTTTGGGGACCTTAGCCAAGCCTAGGGAACCACTTTTGACCAAAAAATGATTTTTCATATTTTCGATATTTTTCGGTATTTTTATTTTCGAAAATTCATAAAAAAAAAATTAAGAAAAATGAGAAAATTGTAAAATCAAGTTTGGAGCCTTGGCCAAGCTTAGGCAACTATTTTCGAACAAAAAAAATAATTTTTTGTATATACATATTTTATATATTTTAGAAATTATGAGAATATTTAATAAATAATAGCATTTGAGGCCACCAAAATATATAAAAATAGTCAATATTTTTATTTTAAATCCCTTTTCATGTTGGCCATCACAAATTTAAAAAATCCAATTCGAGGTCGTGTATTCTTTCATGAGCATAATCTCGAACCGGGCCTAAAAAATTCAATTTGAGTCAATTTATTTTCATTTTTTCACTTTTAGGAGTTGTGACATTGTTCTCTAATATTTCAAATTTTTATATTGGCCCAATTATACCCAGAATGACTCAATTGTGCAAAAGGGCTTTAATTAAATTCTGCATTATTTTCAGTGGCAAGAAATGAGCTTAAATTTGACATGTGGTGAATTTTGACTAAGTATAGGGAAGGTATGTGAAAAATTGTTAGGAGATTTGGACTTAAAGAAATATTTTTTCAGGGACTAAATTGTAAATACTTAAAATTCAAGGACTAGAGTGCCAATACTTAACTCTTGAGGGATTATTTTGCAAATAACAAAAAGAAGAGTTAGTGGATAAATTAGAATAGAGAAGGGAAGATGGAGAAGAGGGGATGGAGAAGAGAAGATGGAGAAGAATGGATGGAGAAAATATGATAAGAATAGAGAAAGGAAGATGGAAATGAAGAAGAGTTAGTGGAGAAATTAGAATGGGAGATAAATATGGAGAAGGGAAGATGGAGATGAAGAAAAGTTAGTGGAGAGATTAGAATGTGAGATAGAGATGAAGAATGGAAGATGAAAATGAAGAAGAGTTAGTGGAGAAATTAGAATGAGAGATAGAATTAGTGGAAAAATTAGAATGGGAGATATATGAGTAGGTTATAAAAGGAGGAAGAAGTGAGCTTGAGAGGGGATTTTATTTTTGGAGAGAAAATTTTGGATGTTTGAGAGGATTTTGGGAGATTGAAGAAAAATTTGAGAAGAAGAAAATACCAAAAAGAGAGAGAGAGAATTTTGAAGATGATGGGAGTTTAAAGTTAGGAATTATCATCACAAATTCCTTCATCGATCAACATAAATCAAGAGTTCATCCTTGTCAACGAGCAAGCAAATTCGAGCTAAGTGTTTTTATTTATTCATTTATTTGTGATTTTAGTCGCAAATTAGCACAAATTGTATACACTTTCTCCATCTCTCTATTTTCCTCATATTTTTATGTCAGGGAAGAACAATTCCATATTAATGACAAAGCCCACAGAGGTGCAAAATTGGCCCAGACGAGCTCCTAAGTGCCTACCAATTTCCCAGCTTATATGTGATTAAAAGTCTCTCTTAATTCAAAACACACTCTCTATGTTGAGAACAGAGAGAGCGAAAACTAATTCTAGAAATCTCTCCCAAAAAAATGGGAGATAAGTACTCTTTTCACTCTTCTGGTTTTAGGTACAGATTAGCACATATTTTGTATACTGACACTTCACCCTATTTTTATGTTAGGCAGCCGTAGCCCTACATCAACGGGCAATGCTACGGAAGCACAAAATTGGCTTGAAGGAGTTCCTAAGTGCGCACAAATTTCAAATTGTTGAATCAATTTGTTGTAATTTATTTTTTAGAACTCAAACCCCAGAATGGAGAGGCAAAGCACATCCACTGGAGGTCATTTAAATACCTACACTTTAAATCCCAAAGGGAAGAGCCAAGCCAATGCTTAACCTCCCATTGGAGGTATTTACTTACAGTAGTTTAAATACCTGCAATTTAAATACCTGCACCTTAAATCCCGAAGGGAAGAGCCAAGCCAATGCTTAGCCTCCCATTGGAGGTTTTTACTTACAGTGGTTTAAATACCTGCAATTTAAATGCCTGCACCTTAAATCCCAAAGGGAAGAGCCAAACCGATGCTTAGCCTCCCGTTGGAGATTTTTACTTACAGTAGTTTATATACCTGCAATTTAAATACCTGCACCTTAAATCCCAAGGGGAAGAGCCAAGCCAATGCTTAGCATCCCATTGGAGGTTTTTACTAACAGTAGTTTAAATACCTGCACCTTAAATCCCAAAGGAAAGAGTCAAGCCAATGCTAGGCCTCCCATTGGAGATTTTTACTTACAGTAGTTTAAATACCTGCAATTTAAATACATGTACCTTAAATCCCAAAGGGAAGAGCCAAGCCAATGCTAAGCCTCCCATTGGAGGTGTTTATTCACTGTCATGTACTTCCTGTAATTTAATTCTTGAATCATCAGACCCAAAAAATGAGTAAGTCGTAATACTGCACAGAAGTCGTTAACACACTCCCTCTATCGACTTCAGGGAATTTTTAATACTTAAAAAATATAATAAATAAAAATATATACTATCCATGCATCCTATTCAAAAGGTGAAAACACAAAAGAGAATACCCTACTAGAGCCTTAGGAATAAACCAAGCATGAGTTGCCAAATTAGGATATTCATGAAATTAAGGTACCGAAAGGGCATTAGTTTTAATTAACTAGTGTAACCAAGTCCCCGAACTCATAATCTCTGGTTCGCAGAAATAAATTAGTTCTCCCGCTAATTTATTTAGGTTTCTAATCGACCTACCAAGAACGATTAGTGGCGACTCCAAATCTTAAAATCATTTAAACAAAAACCAAAGTTGCGATTCGGTAGGGCTTGGGAGGGTTCGCGTTAGGTTAGTCAAATCTAATTAACCTAATAATCCGTTAACCCTTTAGAAGAAATAATAAAAAAAAAAGTTTTGTAGAGGGTCGCGACACATATCAGTAAAGTTAAGAACACTCGTGACTATGGATGGCTCTGTGTCTGCTGATGTAGTTACTGGCATGATCTGGTGTTTAAGACTTTATGGGATCGAATTGGCCGATAAGATTAATCCTTAAACCAATATGAAGGCGCGCACTAAAGTACAATTTCAATTAATACTCGCCTAAGTGGGAGAATGTTGGAATTTTCCATATGTGGGCTCGCCTTAATTGTAATTGTAATTAATCGTATACGATATTAATTTACCGTATACGGTATTGTTTTAATAAAAGAAGGATTTAAGGATTCTTAACGGGCCGAATATGGGTCTAGTTAGTGTGGGCCGAATCCGGCCCGACCCGTGATTTCTATAAATGGCTAGGATCCCCCCTACCCTTATTCTCTCTTTGCTATTTTGTCTCCACGTTCATCCTCTCCATAAGGTCTTGAGAGAGCGATACAAGTGTTGATAGCTGCCTCATCGACGCCAGGCGACTTCGAGGGCTTAAAGGGGAAGGTTCCGAGCTCGTTTCGTCGTTTTGCGGGTCGAACGGCCATGAAAGCGAAATTAGGTATGCCGACTCGATTTCCTAGCTATTTAGTTGTTAGAATACGACTACGGAGGTCCTAGGGTGTCGGAATCGCTAACTAACACACAAAGCACAGGGTACTCTAAGACATATAAGAATGTTCCGATGTTAAGCATACGGAAATACCAATTTGCCAATTTAAGGAACTTGCAGTCACCAAGGAAGAAAAGTGAACTTACAAATTCACTAATTAAAACATCTGGCGTCGATTCACCAACGAAGTCACCTTGGTAACCATCAGCCAAGGACTGCACATTTACCTGAATAACATCAACCTATCGTATAAGTAATTGATCTGGGAACATCTGTATAACTAAAAATTCTGTTTTCTCCTATTAGTAACAGAACAGTAATACTAGTCATGATCCAATTTCCTAATGATGTTTCCCTTGGTAAGTTCACAAACAACACACTTGAACACTTAAAACCATTAGCTAGTTATTAATCAAGAGTATTTCACCACACAACAGAGTTGTGTGCGTAAGAACTGCACCAACATATTCCTCAAGGGATGGGTTGAAGAGCTTAAATAGATGGAATTCGTTCACTCGTTCTGGGTAAGAAAGGATAAAGCTATTTAGATACCAAGGCGGCCTTAAGATCTCCTGCTGCTAGATAGACGGGTTAGGCCACATGGCGATAACCCATCAAGCGTGGAACTGTTGGCACGATATCCCTGTGATTCACAACTCTCCAGCTGTCCTTAACGTTCTGTAAAGCGACAGACAATTGCATCACACTTACGTGTGGTACTAGAGAAATGCATCAAAAGATTTTCCACTAATATAGGGGAGATCATGCTTAGGCCACCTAAAATTTTCTGACATGAATCAACTGAATTATAAGATGCCAAAATTTTAAAGAGATAGCAGGAATCATAGCAAAAGCTTGGTTGGAGGACATTGGGGTGCCACAACATCTGGAAACGAAGTCACTTAAATGAATAAGAAAGCCTTCCTTAATGAGTCGTGTCACTAAAAACAAGTTACTGCAATAGGAAAGTCAGAACAACCCTCTCAACTTAGAATAATAACTACATTTCAGGAATAAACAATAGGGTATAATTCCACAGAGAATTCTCAAGAACATTAACAATGAAGAAAGGCATGAATAAAACAACAGAAGAGCTCATTTCACGACAATCGTCACTGATGAAGAATGATAAGTATACTTATACCAGCGCATGAGCACGTGAAGAATTCTTAAGAAAGTCACTGTTAACAAGGGACAAGTGCTGAGGTTATTCAACGAAGAGTACAACATGTTTCATGGCATTTTTTTTTTGTCTTTCCTTTTTTGTTGGCTTACACTGGGTTTCAATCCCAGCAAACAACTCTCGAAACACCACAACCCCCCCCCCCCAAAAAAAAAAAAAAGAAACTACCGAGAGGACTGAATGCATGTTGGCATGTTTCATGGCAGTTATCGTAATAATATTGACAATAAAAGCAGAGCAGCAAGTTCCATGCCACAATGCAAATATGCATGGGCCTGTTAATATTTGCAGATAGAGAGAAGATTGCACAAAAGAATCAGGGAGCGGTAGCCATCATTTATTCTCAGGGATCTAAGTACAGATGACAGGGCTACATGATACATATTTCTCTTACCTCATTATAGAGTTATGCAAATCTCCTGTTACCAACTCTAGGAGATCCGAAGTTGTACATAGTCACATATATTGCTCCGCGCCTAATATAAACAAAATGCATTAGCTACATGCCATAAGGAAAAAAAAGATTAAAAAATCTACAATTATTTTAATTTAAATTGGCTAAAAACACATGGGAGTAACCAGAAAAAAAAAGGCCACTCAGGTATATCAGTTTGGGGTTTTACTTTTGTTTGTCATAGGTGTATCAATTTAGATTTTTTCGTGATATTAACCCAATTTAACGAAGGGTCAATTTCTCACAGGTGTAATAGTTTAAGGTTTTTTTAGGTAAAAAAATTAGTTTAGCATAAATTTATCATACATGCACCGGTTTGGGATTTTTGATTGTTAAAAAAATGTTTGGAATAAATTTATTACTAGTGTACCAATTTGAAATTTTTTGTGGTCAAAAAAATGATTTGGAGTAAATTTATCATAAGTGTACCAGTTTGGGGTTTTTTGAGCCATTAACCCCCCCAAATTCAAATCATTCAAATTCCTTTTTTAATTAACGAGTTTTTGATTCCTGAATATCTAGCTGACTAATTAATTCTTTATAATGTATTCTATTTTACTTTGACAAATAAGACAGTAGTCATTTCCCCGAGATTTTATGTAGACCTCTCTGAGATAAACAATCTTTTCTATGCAATTCCAAATGGGATATATCTCTTCATATCTTATTGATGAAAAGAATCACTTAAAATTCAACAGACCCCTAGTTTTCTTCTTTTTATTTTTGTGAAAAAACTAAAATGAAAATGAATTTTTTTTACCATAAAATGAATTTTTTATCCTCTTTTTTTTAAATGGATTTTACTGGTCAATAAGAATAATGCTAGTCATTTTAATTTGGTATACACAATAATCTTATACTAGAGCTTCCCCTTTCATTACTATTCCTATTTTCACCATAAATGTAATGAGAAATGTAATTGTCACTAGAATTGTCACTACTATTTAAAATGGAACTCTCAATACATATTTGAGAAACAAGATAAGACTTAATGCAAATAGTAATTTGATTATCCAACTGTATTTAGTATGATACATGGAATGATCACAAGGTGGATTATTATTCTTAGATCCAGTCTTTAGATAATCATAAGTTCGATAACGATAACTAAAAAAAGAACTTTCTCATTCACTCGGTAAAGAAGGATCATTATCAATCTAAAAAATTTGATTAATAATATTAAAATATATGGAATATACATTGTTGTTCTTGTTTGTTGTGTTGAATCCACCATTAATCTTATGGATATTTAGGATTGGTGTATTCTTTCAATCCCCTAGTTTTGGATCATGAATGGAGTCAAGTGTCACAACCTCTTCTACCCATCTTGTATATTGTCCTTTTCATTCTGTGTTAGAATAGACGAGATTTTACGAAAAAAGTTTTTGATAAAAGAGAACAAATATTTCTTTATTTTTCGATGCGAATTTGACACAAGATGATGGAACTCGCTATTTCAATTTCGAATTCAAAAAAAATATTTCGAATATTCTATAATAAAAAAGAGTTCCATCATATATATAGTTATAGCGAAGTAACACTCCGGGTTCCTCATTTTATTAGTTAATGATCCAGTGATTGGATCTCTATACTTATTCCGATATAAAATGAAATATTCCAATTCATTTTCATCGAATGACTATTCATCTATTGTATTTTCATGTAAATAGGGGCAAGAAAGTTCTATGGAAAAATGGTGGTTCAATTCGATGTTGTATAAAGGAAAATTAGAATACAGGTGTGGGCTAAGTAAATCAATTGATAGGTTTGGTGATCCTATTGAAAAAACCAGTGTAAGTGAAGATCCGGTTATAAACGATACAGATAAAAAAAAATTCATAGTTGGAGTGAAAGTTCTAGTTACCATAATGCTGATCATTTAGTAGGTGTTAGGAATGTTCATAATTTTATCTCTAACGAGAATAGTGACATGTACTAAATGCCCTGTCCAAGCCAAAGAACTTACACCAAATAGTCTTGGAAAATGATGACGGAGACAAGATTCGACATTTTTGAACCATAAAACGCTGGGTTTCCATTTCAGTTGTAGATGTAACCAACTTGCTATTAAGGATATGGCAAAAAGAAGTAATAGAAGAAGGGATCTCATATAAAGATCTTAATTAGTACATAAAACAATTGTATTCCACCACCGATAAAGACTAGATAAGCGATATTTACAAGGTCAAGAGCACCCCCTCAAGTGAAAAATTCCATAGCTATGTTGACTAAAATGAGGATCCCAAATTTGCATGAGTAATAGGTCTTACATGTAAAGGATCATGTATCCATGCCTCAAAATTTCCTTGCCTAGCTACATGAAACAAATTTCCGGAAGTCCACAAAAAATTATTACTAATTGCCCAAAGTAACCCATAATTTCGTAAATAAAGAGAACGGTCTTGTTGCAATCATTTTCTATTCCAATCTATCATTCCATAGGGGTGAGCTGCTCTAGGTCTACTTAGAATCTGAAACCTTCCTGTCATAGGTTCTAGAGTCTACCTATTCTTAATTGAACGATTGTTATGATTATCACCTCTAATGACCAACATTTGTTGCTACGATTCATTGATTATAAGTCATATTTAGATACACGAAAAGTGTAAAGTATTAATAAAGTAAAAGTCTTAGTCATAGATATGGCCGAAATGGAAACTCAATTAGTTTGAGACACACTCATCATTGGATACTATGAAATAACTAGGATCGTGCTAACACACGGAACAAGAAAAACACAAAAACTTGTTTCGGATTCTAGGAGGTGGAACTTGAAACTTACCCATTGAAATTAGTTCCCCATCGACCTTGTTTGCACCGGTTCGATTCTCCGAATCTAGATTCTATCTTAAAACCGTTCTCACCCCTACTCAATTCTGTTCCATTTCATTTCATCGTGCCAAATATATAACTAGATATTTCGAATGATTTTTACCTTCAAAGTCTCAAGATCTTATTTGCCTCTACTTATTTATGATCCTATATCGTTAGCTTTTGGGATTTGACTTGATTTTCTTGCCTACTTCTCGCTGTCTTCTATGCTCTTCTGTCTACTACTGATCTTAGAGTCCCCTTTCTACTTCTTCTCCCCTCTTCTTCTCCTTCTACTTCTGCTCTGCGTTGAATAGGTTATCCTACGAAACTCACCAGGAAAATGATGATTCTTCCTATATAATGATTATAACTCTTCTTACTAATTCTGCCAATCGAGAAGTTGAAGACAAAAAGGTTGTGTCGGTCACCATGAAAGCACCTCCATAAGACTTACGTATCACCTTGTCTTTATCTCTCGAGTAATGACAAAACAGACATCGAGAGCTCCTCTTACCTTAGGAATTACGACAGTGTCTTAAATCTTACGTACGAAAAAGTAGGATTCCACCATCTTTTAAGTTTATGTCCTTGTCCCCTGTCTTTTTGGCCAATTTCAAGTCCTTAACCCCCAGAACATGTGAATGTGTCCTTTTTGTATGATTTCTGATGTGCCTTTCTTGTCACTCTATATTATATGAGATCTGCAGACTATAAGTTCTGTCACATGTGAGCGTAGAAAGTCTCTAAATTATGATTTCCGAATGGGTACACTGGCAAATCCGACATCTCTTGTGCGATATGATCCTCATCGACTCACGGATGCGATCGATAATGTAAGAGATAGTAGTAGAAAAACCATAATTCGATTACGGGAAACGAAAGTCCTCATCTCGGAATTGTAGTTTACAAGTCAGTACTTCAGCGGAATTGTTGAGTACTCTCTAATTATATTTACCCTTTAATAAACTACATTTGCTTTGGCCAGGAATATTGAAATCTTGTTGGTCATTTCAGCTTCCAAGCGTCTTTGCCTAATTCAAAAGAGTCTAATAGAAATGATATTGAGAAAATAACCAAGCCTTGGAAATTTTGCTGATATAGCTCCTTAAGGAAACCTGTGAGGGGTATGGGGTGTTCGATCTATTTCTACTTTAGAAGTAAATTTAAGTTGATCCAAAAAAAAAAATTTTTTTAAAAGAAGTTGCTTAACCAAACGAATTACTGCTCCATAAATCTCATGCACTCTCTAAGCTAGTGGGCAGGTATGTCGGCGGAGTGGTCCAAGACAGTGGAAATTCTTTGAGAATTTGGATGTGCTCATGATGTGGAGTTAGGTTTTTTGGGACTTCTACATAAATGAGGGTATTTCATTCCTTTTGGAGATATGACGTATGAAGCTTGAATTATTAAAAGAGATATGTGCTTTTGGTATTGGAATTTGGAACAAAAAGTCAAGTATACTATTTTGCATTTTCGTATTGATAAGGTTCAAAAGCAAGTTCATAACGAACCTAAGTAAGTCCTTAAATTGATTCATTTGAGATCTCATCTGGACCTTGAAATCCCTTGGATGTAAAAACAAATAGAGGGTGTTCCCCCTCAATAGGGAAGAAAAAGATATATTTGGCAACGAGGGGAGTGACGATAGGGAAGGTAGACTGTACTTCAGCTTCGTCTGGCTACCATTGGGTAAGATCATATAGTAGCGTCCCACGTATAGGACGAGTCATCGAAGCTTTGGCTCTTGCATCCTTGGCTCGTGTTTTGCATAATGTTCTTAACTGATTTGTCAGCGATATACTCCTACTTAAAGACATTGGAGTTAGGGCTTTCAGGACTTTTACATACATGAGGTTATTTCATTCCCGTTAGTGATATAATGTATGAAACTTGAATTATTGAAAAGTGATATGTCCTTTTGGTATTGGAATTTGGGACAAAAAGTCAGGTATACTATTTTGCATTTTCTTATTGATAAAATTCAAAAGCGAGTTTGTAACGGATCTAAGTAAGTCCTTAAACTGGTTCATCTGAGATCTTGTCCGGACTTCGGGATCCCTTGTGTGTAAAAACAAACAAAGGGAAGAAAGGGATATGTTAGGCAATGAGGAGATGGTGGTAGGGAAGGTAGACCATACGTCAGCTTCAGCTCGCTACTGCCAAGTATGGTCTTATATTAGTGTCCCACGTATAGGGCAAGTCATCACCGCTTCGGCTCTTGCGTCATTGGCCTATTCTTCGCATATTGTCCTTAACCGACTTGTCAACGACATACTCTTAGTTAAAAGACACTAGAGTTAGGTCTTTTAGGACTTTTACACACATTAGGGTCTTTCATTCTTTTCAGTGATATGATGTATGAAACTTGAATTATTAAAAAGAGATATGTCCTTTTGGTATTGGAATTTGGGTAAAAAGTCAAGTATACTATTTTGCATTTTCTTATTGATAAGGTTCAAAAGCGAGTTCATAAAGAAGGAAAGTAAGGAAAATATAAATAATAAAGTCTTCTATTCATAATAGCATGAGATAGATCCGGAACATATTTTCACATGTGAGGGTTTCTAGTTTGTAATACGCATTAAAAGTTATTAGGATGACGATTACTGCTTTACTCAAAGGATCACATAACTATAGCAATTTATATAATTTCTCGTGCGTGTATATATATTTAAGATTTAGTCTTGGATTAGTGATCAATTTTTATATCTTTCTTGGGGAATATGAATAGAGAAGAGAGGATAGGCTCGTTCCATTCAAACAGAAAAGATATTAGAATTTTGCATAAGTAATTGCGCGTGATAGACAAATGAGATGAAAGACTCATGTATGGATAGGGAAGGTTAGGGAACGGATTATGAAAATACTGAAACGAAAGACAATTTACTTTCATTAAGTTAGTTACTCGATAATAGAAAACAATACGTTGTTAGAAAAATAAAGAGCGAGTAATCTAGTTCGGCAACGGGTTTTCCAACAAGCCTTACGAGAGCTCTAGGAACTCCAAATAGTTGTTAGAACAATGAGTTACATTTTTATAATATCAGTGCTATTATTGTCATGTTTTGGGCGATGAAAGAAATAACTGATTAGCCCTTCTGCTGGAGTCATTACTTTTCTTTTGTGCAAAAAAGCATTAAGAAATACTCATGGTATTGTAATGCCTTCATAATTTAGCGAGGAAAAAATAGGATGCATAGGGCCTTTGACCCAATATGGACCTTTGATTGAGGATGCTACACATAAAGTTAGAAGCCTTAAGTTCTTTCATGGAAAGACCTATTTTATCGAATTTATAAGATGCTTCAAATAGTTCTTCCTCAAGTGAACATGGCGAAAACTAAAATAGATGTTAATACCGTATATAAATATTCGTTTCACACGATAACAACATATACACAATTAGAGCAGGATCTACATCGATATCCTCTTTAGGCATTGGAACTCAGTATGATTCATTTGTCTACTTTCACGGTTACAGTAAGGAATCAAATCGGATCACATAGGTTTCCAAATAATTCGAAATAGGTGATCAAAGCGGCCCACCCTAAAACTGGCTTGGAATTTAACCGGTTAGTGCCTGGATAGAATCTGAAATCTGAATGTCTGTTTGTAACCTTAATTTTGTTTGGTGGGAGCAAGTTTGTGGGCCTTTTCGTATGAGGGTTTAGACTTTTAACTTTTATTAACTTTTTATTTGACAGAGCAACTTTTTCAAAGAAAGTATGTCCACTGGTTCGGAGTTGGTTTCGAACCGGTTCTACTCAAGAAATTGGTCTATTTGGTTCAGATCACGGGAAAAACTAGCGGATTCAAGGATCAAAGTGGGAATTGAACAAAACTTGTTGATTACTAAATTTTGTCTCAATGAACCAATTCTCTTCTCCTGAAGAAAGGTCCTAATACTGGACCGATCGGGGCCATTTCTGGCCGGTTGCAGGATCGAACCCGAATCGCTACTCACCCTAAGCTGGCGTAAGGATTAGACTAACGAATCCATTGTTGTGTGCATGTATTTGGCACATGAGTGATTTAGATTCTTCTTCATCAGTACCAACAATTTCACATGCGAGCTACTTACTCAAGTTTTGCCTCTGATCTTCTCCAGTTCACAAAAAGCGTAGACAATATTTTGTAGGCTCAAAATTCACTTTACTCTGCTGCCTTCAGAAAATGTAGAACATGTCGGTGTTGGGAGTGAGATTGGACTTTTTTTTTGGTCGGACAGTGAGATTAGACTTGAAGGAGCCAAAAACGAACGAAAAAGCAGAATGAATAAAGCCAGCAAAAACAATCCTCCGAGTGCGAGCCAATTGTCCCTGCGGGAGACCCACTAAAACGTTGCTTAAAAAGCTGATAATAATTGAAACAGAACACGGACAAGGAAGGATGGTAGCTAGAGGTCCCGCATCGAAATTCCATAGGCATTAGACCTCTTCTTTTCTTATCTCTAAAATACAATTTTCCAACTCCTATAGCAATTTCAATACTCACCAAAACTATCGAGACACACGTGTTTGTGCTCCCGATGAATGCTCCAAGAATAGTTACTAAGTGATGCGATACCAATTGAGATGTGATGATCGAATAGGTATAACATTGTCAACAGGCATGCGGCCTGGCTATTAAAGAAATTTGGAGATGGGGTCGAAAATATATTAGGTCTGGGATTTGATTTCCGTGAGCATCTCGCACCCATGTACATGTAAGAAAGGAGCGAGATAAATAAAGAAAAAGAAAGAAAGGGTATAATGTTGTGGAGTCCTTGTCCACAGTACATGTAAATTAGCTTATCCCCGCCAGAATAAGTGTTGCACACATGCAAGGAGTGCCCAATCGTCTTCTAAGTTTGAAGCGTAGGCACAGTCAGCGTCACGGGCATCTTTGACACTTCCATAAATGATTGAAGTCGGAGAGAGAGAGAGAGAGAGAGAGAGAGAGAGAGAGGAAATTAGTGGGAAATCGCAAAATTCCATGTGCATGGTTTTGGAGGAGCCTCTGCTGCAAAAATTTATGCCCAACCCATCCTTTTGTTCTCTAGCCCAGCAAAAGCCCCACCAACAGTCGAAAGCATAAAGCCCCCCTTCTTTCTCAGTTCTTCACTCCTCTTTTGATATCATCACCATCACATACATCCAAAGATTGAAATATAATTCCTCATCACTCTGTTTACCCCAGGGAAAAATAAAAACTGCTAAATCAGAGAGCGTGCGCTCACTCAACACCAACATATACCATATGGGTGCTGCTACTTCCAGCTCCATGAGCAAGAAGGCCATCATATCGAGCAAGAGCAAGGACTTAGAGGGCCTCTTCACGGAGAGAGTGAGGCTACTCCAAGAGGAGATTAATGGGATAGTGCAGGAGAGAGAGAAGGAGGCCAAGTCCTACGAGAGGGAGGTGATGGTGTTTGCACTCAAGGAGGGGGAGTGGAGGAGGGAGAGGAAGAGACTGAGGGAGGAGGTGAGGAGGCTGAGGAAGGCGGTGGAGGAGAAGGAGGAGAGGATTAGAGGGAGGATGGAAGGAGGAGGGGGAGGGGGAGAGATGGTGGTGGTCGGTGAGGAGTGGTGGCTGTTGGGCGAGCAGATGAGGGAGGAGAGGGCAAGGAGGGACGAGGCTGTGGAGAAGTGGAAGCAGCTCTATCTTGCCATCAAGATGGAACTTGATGATCTCATCCAGACCACTCATTGTGGTCAGCCTCTCTCTGTCTCTGTCTCTGTCTCTGTCTCTGTCTCTCTCTCTCTCTCATATGTTTTTCCTCTCTGACGAGTACTACAATGAGTGCTGCTCTTTTTTGCCACTTCCAGTCTGCTCTCTTCAAGAATGGTTTCATACTTTTGTGTCTGCTCATTATGGTAGGAAAAGAATGAAAGTACTTGAGCACGCCTTTGTTGAAAATAATGGCTGTACCTTTGGGGGTAACATCTCATACATTGTAAATAGCATAGTTCGCTAAAAAATTGTTTCTGGGTAGTGAAAATAATGCACACCATGGTATGCTTTCTCGAAGCCCTCTTCCATTAGGCAGGGTAGAACAATTTGATGGCAGGGAACAAGAACCTCAGAAATTTATGATCTTGCTCTTTCCTTTTCTTTTGCTTTATGTCATGATGTTGTTGCTCTTTTAATCTTTAGCAGCGATCCAATAATTCTTATGATCATGATTTTCCCCAGAACACCAGGTGGACCCATTTCTTGAACACAACGTCTCTTAAAACATGATTATCTCACCAAAACAAATGATTAACCTCAGTAAATTTTGTGCAGGAGAGGGACTACTGTGTTGGAGACCGGGGGAAGGAGAGATGGTGGAAGAGCTGAAGAGGGAACTGAGATCCAAGGAAGAAACCGTTGAAGCTCTCAAGTCTCAACTGGCATCCTTGGAACAAGACAAGCGCAAGAGTGAGAGAGAGGCTGACATCCTGAGGCAGAGCCTGAGAATCATGAGCAACAAAAGTGGTGCTCTCACCAACACCAGGGAACTTACTTGACGTTTTGTTGCTGAATAGGAGGAAGAAAAGATTTTCTTGCAAGAATTGCAAGATAATGAAAAAAAAAAAAAAAGAGAGAGAGAGAAAGAGAGAGTGTAGAGAGATGGGAAGTTAATGCGATGGACCGACCCGTAGAGCCAGGATCCGGTCGTTGTGAATGTATAGTATGGCAAATCAATATGATATGAATGTAGAGAGATTTCATGTCAAATGTGCCATTTCTCTTTGTTAAGACCATCCCTTCTTCAACTTCTTGGTTTCCTGTGTTTAGCTTATTTTAAGTTTTTTTAAGTTTTTTTTTATATAGCAAAGCTTCCGCAAACATCAATTTTGATATAGCAAAGGTCTTTGCTAAACCGGCAATTTTCGTCCAGTTTTTTGGACAATGTAAGAAATACAACTATTTGAACAAAAAAAAAAATAGAAGTCAATTTGGTATTTTCTGCTGATTATGCAGCCTTTGGCCTTCGAGCCCAATCATATGGACTTGCCTCTTAGGATCTTAAGGGTTCACTTTCCAACATCAATTTAATGCATTTAAGATTTTACTTTCAGAGTACTTTTATAAAACTAATAAAGATCACAACAAGATGAGGAAAAAGAAAACTATTTTAGATAATAGTATCATGTGACAACTGGGAAATTTCTCTGTAATTACACTGTGTTAAGCTAATATATTACTTACCTTACCAAAAAAAAATAAGACAACTGGGAAATTAACTTTCTTCAGTGTTTTTTTCTAATCTTCAGTTTGTACTTAGATTATCAGAAGACAAACTGAAGACCGGAAGTCAAACCCCTAGAAACCGGCCTTGGCAGTTCTTCTGGTGCGTAGCTACAGTTTATCAACAGTGGCTGTACAAAAGAACGTCCAGTTTTGAAATTATACCCATCCTGGGGGGAGAAGAACCCAAATCTAAACCAACCCATTCACCCTTTTCCAGTTGCAATTAGTATTCCCTAACCTGAGAAGTCTTCTTAACACTTGTTTTTTTTTTTTGGGTAAAGGATTTACGAAAAAAAAATTTGGCAAAGAATTCTTTCTCTCTATCTCTCTTACTGAAAAAACGAATTTTCGATTAGATTCTTTGCCCCAGTATATACAACACACAAAGTGATGTCATGGTCTTTCGTTTGAAAATTTTCTCATGTGTTATCGGATTCTTGGTAATAAAAATGTATTTCATGGAATTAAAGTCGGGGCTTCCTCCCCATCGACAAAACCGTTTATGTCTCCCCCAACAGGAAGATGTTATGTTAGTCTATTCAAGAATTAAGTGTTGGGACTTTAATGGCCTGCACGACAACGATTCTGATTTTCTAATTATGTTACATAGACAAAAAAGAATGACAAACATATTTGGTAACATAAGGATCTGTTTGACAATAATTCTGAGCTGGAAAAGTAATTTTGATTAGAATAATATTTTCTTATTTTGTTCCATGGATAATTTTTAAAGAATCAAAGTATGTTTCATAACTTTACAAAATTTTTGTTCTCGAAACAAAAATGCATTTGGTAACTACATAAAATTTCTATTCTCGAGAACAACCAGTGGCAAAAATTAATTTTTTTAAAAATTTTCATCTTTTTTATAAAAAACAATTAAAATATTTTTTAACTTTTTAAAATTTTTAAAATTTTTGAATTTTTTTAAAATTTCCCTACATTTTAAATTCTTTTGCATTTTTTAAATTTTTTTAAATTTGTAAATTTTCCTCCTTTTTAAAAATTTTTAAATTTTTTTGTTAAATTTTAAAGCTTATTTTTAAATTTATTTTTAAAAAAATATATTTAAAAATTATTTGCAAGTAAATTTCCAAATCTAATTTTTTGCTCCAAAATTATTTTAAAAGATTTTTTTTAATTTTTTTTAAAGTTCAGAAGCCTACTTGGACTTAATCTTTTTAAAAGAACTGAGATTTTGTTCTTTTTTATGGTTCTAAAAGTGAATCTTTTTTTCAAAATTAATTTTTTTTAGTCTTATTTTTTCTCCAAAACTATTCTCTAGAACAGAATCGAAATCAGAATTAGAATCATTTACGTTAACAAACATATTTCTCATCCTTTTTCATTTCAAGGAATAGAATTAGAGAATCAAAATCATTGCCAAACAAGGCCTAAATAATTCTAATTATGATTCTATTTGCAAGAATAGTTTTGAAGCAAAAAAACGGATATAAAAACATTAATTTTAGATAAAAGAATCACTTTTCAAAAATACAAAATAGTATAAAGTCCTGCATTTCTCATTTTTCCCTTTCAATTATCTCATTACTTTCTCTTGACCTAAAATATTATTAGGCTTAATGCAGAGATTTTTTTTTTGTGCGTTTTAATGCAGGGATTGAGCAAGCTAAGAACACATATAATCAACGTCCCTTTTTAAGATCTAATTGACCTATTCAATGTAGTCACATTCAATAACATATTATTGTATCATATTAAAATTATTTATGAGAGCCTAAAATCTATTTGGACAAGCGAGAATTAAAAGGTAACTATAAGCTAATCTGAAATCATATACTAGCCCAACATAATCTCTCCTTTTTAAACTTAAAATGACCCGTTATGGCTGAAAAATTAGATGAAATAGCATGAAAAAATATTATATACAATATGCAATTTGTTACATAAGAGAATCAATATAAATTACTCTTTAATTAACTCTAAATGTAGGGTGAAATTTCGCAAAAGTAACTATGTAATTATTTGACTTAAATGGAAAAAAAAATTGAGAAGAGAAATCTTTCCTAGGAACAGAAATTTTGTGTAGTCACTAAACACGTTTTGATTCTCTAAAATTCATTCATGGAATAGAATTAGAAAAAGTCAATTTTAATTGAAATCATTTTTTGGAATTAGAATCATTGCTAGAGAGCCCAAAGTTTGTTGGGTTTTATTTTAGGGGATAGTGTTTAGAGGTGAGCAAATTAGACTGATCGAATGGAGATCACCCAGATCGGATCGAGACCAGTGATCCGATTCCCAATTCTAGAGGGCGTCTGACCTGGTACCCGGTTTCAGGGACATAAGATTGGATCAGACTGCCCGGACTAGATTGATCGATTTTTTTTTCTAAAAAGTAACCCTAAGAGTTTGCTTCACTTCGTTGCCTAGGGGAAAAAGAAAAGACACAGAAGAACCCTTTTCCTAGGTTCTTGCTTAGACTCAACGCCATCCCCACTCACCTCCACATCTCCATCTCCATGAGCAAAAGAGACAAGGAAAAGGCAAATGTCATTTCTGGCATGAGAGCACAAAGAAATATAAGAGAACTCTACTAGAGAAATTGTGGTTAAAAAAAAAAAAAGAGAGTTCTGTGCAAAAGAGATGAGAGAGAGAGAGAGAGGGGGGGTGGATTCTCAAATGTTAAAAGCAACATTTTCATGTTTTTCCAATTTCTTTCATAGTGTGAAAGAGAATGAACAATGAGCAAAAAATTATGGTGTATATTTTGTTTTTGGCATGTTACTGGTCTAATGGAACTGCCCGGGAGTCGGACCGGATCGATCGGTCCAGTTCTCGGTTCCTGCAAATTGGGAATCAGGACCACCGGTCTGGTTCCTGATTCTTGAGGGGAATCGTATCGGATCGGGAACCGATCATCCCTAATAGTGTTGATTGCTATGAACTACCCACGAATATAACCTACCAATATCCGTAGACGTCAGTTGACATTATTTGCCTCAATGTTCTGATATTTATCGGGTCGGACTGGGCCTTTTGGATTTCTTAACTCTAAGCCCCATTCAAAATATGTCAACTCATACGGCACGGAAACCCAGACCGTCTCGGGCCTGGCATGAAACGGCACTCGGGTCTGTTCGACCGTTCGGCCCAAAATAAACACCACCGGTGATAGCAATTCATCCAGCTGCTCACCAAAAATGGACACGTCCATGCATCATCTGGACCAAATAAAGCGACTCTTTCAGAGGAATGGGCCACATTTGAATACATGGAAACAATTTGCGATAATCAATCATTCGTAAAAGCCATCAACGTCATTTTCTTTTTTTGGTCAAACATCACCGTCAGTTTATGTAAATATCTTTTGTCTACCATGAGTTTTCATGTGAAAAACCTTTGTGTCCGTCTATGGTATTAAGCTTCTAGGATATAACATTGTTCATATGTTCTCATATTCTTCTTCTTTTCGCACACCATTGTGTCATGGTCAGGGAGCATCATATTGCTTCTTCCATTAGAGCCAACTTTGTGGGATCATCAATTTCACCACCTCATGCGTGCATGGGAGAGTGATTCCGTCGGAGTTGGAATCGGTGACGACGGGGTCAATGAGTATCGACAGTGTATGAGGCTTGTTGGGAAAAGTGTGTGGAAAAGTGTGTAAGAACAATAAGTAAAGAATAAGAACCAAACTATACCAAGACGTAAAGGACGAATCACCAGCTGATAATACAGAACGAAGGATAGTATGATCACCACCAATGCCTAAAGATAACAATGGTTAAAGAAAAAGACTTAGAAAAGATGAAAGCTTACCACCACGAAATAAAGGTTATGCTACCAACAAAAGATAAATGGCTTTTTGGCTTATCACCAATGAGTAATCTACTTTTTAAGGATAAAGATGTCGAAGGATTTATAATTCAACTCACGTAGACGAATTTTCATTCATTCAATAAAGTCTATTTTACAATAGAGAATTCTTTCTCATTATATGGAGGAACTCGGACATAGGAAATAAAAGAACAATAAAGACTTGACAACCAACCAACTTATAAGGATATGGAGACTAGACAAAATAGGGACTTCCTGAACATTAAAGACTCGGTGACGAGGAAGTAGTTGAAGATCTAATAACTAGAAAAGCATTCAATGACAACTAGGAACTAAAAAGCAATAAATGACACGAGATTTGCACTGGGACTATTCATCAATCTCGTCCGCCAGGTTGGATCAGCAAATAATCATCATAAAAAATCTCCAAATGACTAAAGAAATTGGCTAGATAAGTCCCGCATCGATATGTTAAGGATCCACAACGAAACAGCAACTATTCTGGTGAAAGTAGAGCTTGTCCACTTGGTTAGGAATTGGTAACCACTTAGGCGGCATCTTGGTTATGTCAGCACCTTTATTACTGTTTCACTATAGCAAGTTATAACCGAAATCGATTTTGGCCTGAATGTACAACAAAGTTGTTGAGCTGTTGAGCTTGCTCACGGAACAAGATCAGAGTTTAAAGATGGTTTCGATATGTCGGATGCTCCCGCATCACCACCCGACACAATGCACTTATGCTAGTGCACGCTCGTGCCACACACAAGTGCAAGCAATGGCCAAACCGGGCGCGCCCGCGTAGACAAACAAGTATACACGAACACAGGTGCGGATGTGAAGCGAGCAAGAAGTTTCTTGACTTCATGTTTTGCTTTCTTCGGCCTTCCCTTCTCCAATCTCTCTACGAGGATTAACTCCTGGCCGAGGTCGAAACTATATGACTTAATACCGACACTAGCTGGCACTGTCCGGTTCCACGAGATAATGCTGACTGCACAACTTGCGCTGTATCCACACAAAACATATGCATGCACATGTACGTTATGTTCGCCTCGCTCTTCAAGAGAAAAATTAAAAGTTTTCTATTTCACAAAAGCAAGAATATGGAAATAAATTTTGCATCCTACGTTGTAGAATGTAAAAGTTATTGCCACAATTTTGATCATTCTATGATAAGATAGGGTCCCCAATGTACATTTATTCAAAGGACCTGACGCTATTCTTCTTGAAGTCTGTCCTTGAACCATACACAAACAGAATATCCCAGAACTATGCAAGATATAACGATCTCCGAGTGAAATTTACGGAGATGTGTAGTTTTAGGGTAGTGACAGAGTGTGGCTTAAGTAACAGCATATCCCCATTTACCACAGCGAGCATGCTGTTAACTGTTAAACATTTAGCTGTCTGTTGCTTCGTCACTTGGTCAGCAAACTTTCAGTAGTTTGGTAGTTTGATTTGACACTCTGATGAAAAAGAGAGAAGAAGGTAACTCAATTGATTCAAAAAAGGGTAATATATAACATAGCACATGGGAATTTCTTCTTTTGAGGGTGTTTCCCCCTTATCTCTTTGCTTTTTTCAGGATGTATCATTAAAGATGAACAGAAGATACACGAGGCGCTAACTTAACGTACCTCAAGCAGAGAGATGTAATAGAAATCTTCCATATGTTGCATCAGGGCACTTCCGTCTCTAATTGAACGATATATGTTTATTTCAGTTTCCAATATCTTTTCTATGAGTTCCTTTTCACCTTTCATCTGCAAAAGAAGTTTGAGACCTGTCACTTTGGACTTGTGCACCAGCAATGGTTGTAACTCACCAATTCATTTACAGGTACCCATCTCAACATAAAGTCAGTCCTCAGTTGCATATAATATACAGCAACAGTAAATGGACATGAGCTGTTTCTGTCTAACAGACAGAACTCACTGGCAAGGTAGTTGGATGCAGACATATAAATCGAGAATCAAAAAACTATCTAACCAGATAAGGAGACATATATATATGTATATATATATATATATGTATATATGAGGCTAAATTCATCAAGACTGCTACAATTTTCTGTGTCTGTGTGACTTCACAAAGCACAGTGTACTCTGAGATATATAAGAATGTTCTGATGTTTAGCATATGGAAATACCAATTTGTCAATTTAAGGAACTAGCGGTCATCAAGGAAGAAAAGTCAACTTACAAATTCACCAATTAAAACATCTGGTGTGGATTCACCAACGAAGTCACCTTGGTAACCATCAGCCAAGGACTGCACATTTACCTGAATAACATCAACCTATTGTATAAGTAGTTGATCTGGGAACATCTGTATAAGTAAAAATTCTGTTTTCTCATATTAGCAACAGAACAGTAAAACTAGTCATGATCCAATTCCCTAATGATGTTTCCCTTGATAAGTTCACTAGCAACACACTCAAACACTTAAAACCATCAGCTAGTTATTAATCAAGAAGAGTATTTCACCACACAACAGAGTTCTGTGTGTAAGAACTGCACCAACATATTCCTCAAGGGTTGGATTGAAGAGCTTAAATAGATGGAATTCATTCACTTGTTCTGGGTAAGAAGGGATAAAGCTATTTAGATACCAAGGCATCCTTAAGATCTCCTGCTGCTAGATAGACGGGTTGGGCCACATGGCAATAACCCATCAGGCGTGGAACTGTCGGTATGATATCCCTGTGATTCACAACTCTCCAGCTGTCCTTAACTTTCTGCAAAGCAACAGACAATTGCATCACACACTACGTGCGGTACTAGAGAAATGCATCAAAAGATTTTCCGCTATTACAGGGGAGATCATGCTTAGGCCACCTAAAAGTTCCTGACATGAATCAATTGAATTATAAGATGCCAAAATTTCAAAGAGATAGCAGGAATCATAGCAGAAGCTCTGCTGGAGGAGGCCATTGGGGTGCCACAACATCTGGAAATGAAGTCACTTAAATGAACATGAAAGCCTTCCTTAATGAGTCGTGTCACTAAAAACAAGTTACTGCAATAGGAAAGTCAGAACAATCCTCGACTTGGAATAATAAGTACCCTTCAGGAATAAACAATAGTGTATAATTCCACAGAGAATTCTCGAGAACATTAACAATGAAGAAAGGCATGAATAAAGGAACAGAACAGCTCATTTCATGACAATCGTCGCTGATGAATAATGATAAGTATACTTATACCAGCGTATGAGCATGTGAAGAATTCTTAAGAAAGTTGCTGTTAACAAGGGACAAGTGCTGAGGTTATTCAACAAGGAGTACAATATGTTTCATGGCATTTTTTTTTGTCTTTCCTTTTTTGTTGGCTTATACTGGGTTTCAATCCCAGCAAACAACCCTCGAACCCACCCCAACCCTACCGAGAGGACTGAAATCCTTTTGGCATGTTTCATGGCAGTTAGTCCTTATAATATTGACAATAAAAGCAGAGCAGCAAGTTCCATGCCACAATGCAAATATGCATGGGCCGGTTTATATTTGCAGAGAGAGAGAAGATTGCACAAAGGAATCAGGGATTCTCAGGGATCTAAGTACAGATGACAGTGCTACATGATACATATTTCTCTTACCTCATTATAGAGTTCTGCAAATCTCCTGTTACCAACTCTAGGAGATCCGAAGTTGTACATAGTCACATATACTGCTCCGCGCCTAATATAAACAAAATGCATTAGTTACATGCCATAAGGGGAAAAAAAAAGATTAAAAAATCTACTCCAGTGATTTTAATTTAAATTGGCAAAAAACACTTGAGAGTAAGCCCACCCACACCAACCCACCCCCCCTCCCACAAAAAAAAAAAAAGCCACTCAGGTTGCCAATTACAGATAAACTTACGATTGAAGAAATCTAACTTCTTACAGAGTGACCTACTATACACATCTAGTACCTTGTGTCATCGGTATAAGTAAGTCACATAAAATGAAACGATCTATAGTCAAACAGATTAAGCTTTTAGTAAGTCGGTTGTGCACAAAACTACAACATGGCATAACAGCCAGAGATCTCGAGTTCAATTCCTCACACCTAACCTTTCATCCCTTTCTAGTTTCCCTTCTTTAGACACTTGGACTTTAATAATCTTCACCCAGGAACCATGTTTATTGAGTTTGCATGCTTCATGCTTTCATCATAATAGCAGCAGTCTCCATGAGGAGTACCTAGCTATGGAATATAATATGCACCACACTCTGTCGGTTTAAGTTATCGAATTAAACAGTTACGCAATCACTATATCAGGCACTAAAAATGACCATGTAAAGTCAAGAATCAAATTAGATGAATTTGTGGAATCTCACAAAGAGATTGCAATCTACTGAGGCTAGAAAAGCATGAAAACTATTCCTCTAAACTTTATCCATGCTATACCAAGAATACCAAGATGAACAGGCAGCTCCTCACAAGTACTGCAGACAAAAATTCCCCCAGAGTCTATACATGAAAATCATCAATGATTAACAATAAAGACGATCTCACGATTCAAAGACAACGGATTTCTCTTTGCTGGATTATGTGATCCAAACCGTTCAGGTTTTTATCAAACAAAATACATTGTTTTTTCCTTTAGTCCATTTATGCTTACCTTTGAGCTACCTGCAAAAGTACTAGCACACACACCCACCTACCCACCCACCTCCAATTCTGCAACTTCATACAATATTGGTCCATTCAATTGACAATAAATCTCAATCATTGAAGATCGCCAACATATGTCAAATACTTGAAACTATAACTACAATCAAACGCATGCCAGCATTTTGCAGGTGGACAAATATTTAAAGCAGAAAAGTAAATATAACAGTTACTTTTAGTAAGAAAAACGTGACTTACTTTGCTAATTGACTTGATGAAAGCTCAAGAGCAAGTAGAGTAGCTAGAGCACCACCTAAACTATGACCAGTAACATAGACATGCCACTTGCACTGTGGCTCAGAACCATCGTCCCTGTGAGAAACCATTTGGCCATTAAATTGTCACAAGACAATAAGCTCTTGGTAATAAAACATCATGCTAGCCATTTAATAATGGAGAAAAATTTGTTTGAATGCATTCACGGAGTTCCTTGGTATCTAACAAGATGAAAGAAACACTAGCTATTAAGTTTGCATTGAAGTAAGAGTGTGCGTGGAGGGAAAAAATTGTTGAAGAATATTTGTCTACATTGAGACATATAGTTAGTACATGAGTTGCAAATTCTAAGTAAGGTAGTTAAGGATTTGGTTAGTTAAGCATCAATATTATGCACAAGTCAAGCAGGTATATTGTGTTCTCTCCTGTCATCTCTTCTGCAATCCCTAAATACAAAACATGGAATCAGATCCACAAAGAGAGAGAAAACTAACAAATATTGGACTTCTTTGTTAACTTTCACTCGCTAACACAACTTCCTTATTGAGTTCTTGCTCATCTCTCATATGTAGCCACCATGACCAGATGCTTCTGAAATCCTCTCCCTTCGGATCACCACCTCCATGTATCAAACCCCCTTACTCTTCATCCTATGCTACTGTCTGCCCACCTATCTCTGCACCTTGACGTAGCTTCAAGGAGTCCCCCCTTTGTGTCCATTTGCCTGTTTTCCAACTCTCAATATCCTGAATACTCCCCCTCTGCATGGATTCAACTCGCCCCAGCCAGGTGCGTCCCAATCTGCATGGATTTATTCGGGGCTGCCTGGTGTCAACCACAACTTGAGGACCACTAATCCTCAAGGCATTGCGACTCCACACCCACAAAACTTACTGCAAAGAGCACGATGCAGCTCATGCAAGATACGTCTCAACTCAATCATACAGACCTTCTCAAGGAGAATATCAACCGAGTTCATGGGGGTTGACGCCTACAATTCTCTGAATTCTTGTATCATATTTTATTTATGAGGAGCAAGCATGGATAGTTTATGATATTTTTAAAGGAGCAGCACTTACACAAAACCGATTGCCATTTTGAGGAGTGACAAAATTCTTATTCTCACTGAATCATATGCACTTAAAAAACCACTGTGAACCTGGAAAACAAGCAAAGAAAAGTCGTAAACAAGGAGAAGGATTATGTATGGATTCAACAAATTATGCATCTCATAATAATCAACAAAAGAAACCAAGATCTAGAATAGCAGTATACTTGAACTTCTTCCTTGAAATCTCCACCAATCCTTTCAGGGTTCAAACTGTAGGAGCATAACAAAATATACATCATGAAAAACAAAAAAACAAAATTGATATGCAGTATCCGTGTATTACATTAGCCTGACTAACATAAAAAATTACACAGAAGATAAGCATATCAAACAACCAAAAGAATTGGTGAATTTGCACGGTTGAAACAAGCAACAACCAAAAGAATTGGTGAATATAAACAGTTCAAACAAGCAACAAGCATGGGCATCATTTCACATAGAAAAGATGACACCAAAAAGAGCCCTGTTCGAGACCTATCTGCAAACACAGATATAGAAATTGGCATATATCACTCACCAATTCCCAGGTATCATAGGATCATTAACGATAAGCACTGCTCGATGTAACAGAATTGGTTTCAAGCCTAACCATACGTTCTAGATGATTGCTTAACACTGCAAACTACAAGGAGACAAAAGACTACAACATCATATCAGACTTGGACGATCTTTGAAGCTACAATTCGTTTTTCTTGGTGAGAAACTAAAGAAGGTTGCAAATTTTGATTTTGTACATGTCAAGGCTAAGATAGAGATGATGATCTGCTCCTACACGAACAACAAACAAGCAAAATTAGTAGATATACAACCAGTAATGACATATGTGTGAAGCGAAGACTATTCAGTGAATTAACAGATTTTCACATTACCCAGCAGGGGCAAGCATCAAATCAGTCCGCAAGTCCTTCCATCTTGACTGGGAAAAACAGAAACGAAAATATAAATATCTACCTCATAACCACATAAATAAGGTTGCCAAGGGAAAGACAGTGAAGCTGATTACTTGTTCCGTTCCTCTAAATGCAACAACTAATCTTCTTCGTGCAGAATCACGCCAAATTGCAGCCTGCAGTAACCTTACTTCATGCATACATGATTCCATCCCCAAAGAATATGCATGAGAAAAAGCAGATTAGGTAGCAGCTTCCTCAATACAGGTAGACAATACCTGTGTATCAGTGGATGCGTTATCCAGGAAGCATATTTTCTCAAATTCGGACTTAACAAAACTAGGATGACCAAGAGAAGTGGCAAGCATCGCCCAGGCTTCCATGGCACTTTCTGCACTAGAGAAGAGAGCTTTCATCTCCTCGGCTTTCTTGTCATCCAATAGTGATACGTCCGATGAGACAGCAAGATTCTCATTCTTAGAATACACAGAACCATCATTTTTCATTTTATCATCATTCTTTTCCATAGAACGCGCTTCCTTATTTAGCCGAGCAACTGCCGCAGTCAAGACCATTAATGCCCCCAAAACAGAATCAGTTTGTTGTAACAAATCTTGTGTCACCTTTTTTATATCTGGAATTGAAGACTGAATTGCACGTCTTGGAAGTGGCCCACTTTCTGTGGAATCATCAATCTCTTGGCTACTTGGTGTTGCAAGCCCAGATTCAACGTAGCCTTTATCTGCAACTTTCCAGGATTGTATGCCAATCTTATTTAGTACATCAAATCCATCCCATTTTACATTCTCAGCGACAGGAAGACCAAATTTCTGTACAACCTTCTGATTGATAACATCTGCAAAGTTTTTCCAGAAATGTTTGTCAACCTTCTCACCAACTAGCATTTGTTCTCCATGGGTGTTATCAACTCCAGTTAAATCCAGGGAAGACTCAACAACAATGTTCTCTTCATTTAGGCTCTGGTCATTAAGTGATGGAACACTATCTACAGACGAAGACTTCTCAGGAGCAGCAGTGGCATTGACCGATTCCCCTTCTGCGACATATTTATCACTACTTAAAAGCTTATCCTTCCAAGGATATGTCTCATTAAAGGTTTTCAACTGCCCAAAAGCATATTCAACAAACTGGCGAGCTGGCACTCTCTCAGAACCCACAATTGATTTCAAAGTAGACTCAAACCCATATTGCCTGAGAAATTCAGAAACAAATGGGAGCTTCCACCACTTCTTTCCCTCGTCAATTTCGTCAAAACTTTTATATCTAGCCTGAAACAGCATCACCAGTGAGCTTGTTCATTTTTCCCCGCGTAACACGCAGAAGGATGAATAATGGGTATCTTAGTAAAGAATGGGCTAAGTACACACACATATAAATGTACGTGTCTATGTTAGTGCTCGCACTGCACTCTCATGACACTACACTAGTAATAGGTTAGTGGAAGCCTTTTTATAACCAAAAAGAGATTGTGCTATTCTTTATGATGAGATATTGCCAAGAGATATCCTAGTGACTAGGGTCACTCCATGCGAGGTAAACCTATAAGAAGAGTTTTCAAGTATGAGCCCTTTGGATGGTGATAATTTGAGATGGAAATTGTCCAAAAAGTCCACAACATCACAGCTAAGGTTAGAACTCTCATATATGGAATTCAGATACTCATCACCCACCGAAATTAAATTAATTTTTTCTGGTTCAGATAGGATTCCCTAATATTCCTTCCAAAGTCCAATAGTGGAAATACTTTTTCTCCTTTCACCTTTGTCTGGTTTCTAAAAGATTGTCATTAAACTTGTTTATTAGTAGTTCCTATTCACACTTCAATCATGTGAGACAACATATAAGCACTGTGTGTTTGTGTCATATGCATCTGAGAATATACTCTATTTGATATGACAAGATAATGACATGGACAACCAACCCCCATGATTGACTCAATGTCTTCGAAAAAGATAAAAGGTTTACTTTATGTTCCATTGTCATCTTTTCAACCAATATAATAAAGCAAGTTTAGCCTAATGGAATGGGTTGAAATGAAGCATGGAAGACCTTGTCGTCTGGGGTTCATTCTTCATAGCATATCGGTGTAAACTGGTTCTTCATGCATCCTAGATTCATCCAGCAACCAATCATAATGACAAAAGACAGAAATGATGCTACGCCACCTAGGAGAAAGCTCTTGTACAGTAATTGCCAGGCAATTATAAGCAAACATTAACAGAAAGCTCTCACCAATGCCCAATTATTCACAGATAGATCATAAAATGCTGGAAGCTCTAGGCCTACAGGAAAATTCTACTTTCTAGTTGGAACACTTTTTAATTTGAACAATTGTTGAACATATATAGATGCTGACTTCTCTTCAAACAGAAATCTTAATCATCCCTTCAAAAGAGTTTCCTACTATTTGATTAATATCATAACTGTTCTGCACTTACCTCTAACTGTATCTTCCCTCCACCACCCATTCCTTCTAATTCCACAACCATCTCATGTGAATCTCCTGGAAACAGACATGCTCGTCAACAAAAGGTGCAATTTATGGTAGTCATTTCATCCATTGCCAAAGTCATAGAGCAGCAAATAATGTTTCACAGATGAGAAAATGATCTGACGCTATTGCTCAATATTTGACTTCCAAACCACCCAATAAAACACCGGAAGCATTGCCCAAGAAAGTTCAAATACATATCAACAATGAATTCAATGATTCTCACCATCACACAGAAGCTCCAAACAGATTCCTGCATTACCCATTCGCTTGTGTGGGGTTACCAAGTTTGCATCCCAAGCTGCCACCTAGCATCCACACCACAGAGAATTACACAAAGATCAACAATGATGCAGCTTCAGTTTACGAATTTAAGGATAGCTGTATCCATTGCTGAGCGCCAAAATCAACAAGGACCTATAGAAAGGGAAAAAATGGTGTAGTAGCTTGCTCCATGTTATACTAATGCAAGATGTATGGCACAATCAACTTGGGAATCTTGGGATAACATTAAATGAGGCAACAAATGAGCAATTCTGCTGAGCACGGAAAAGAGGAGTCCAAAAATTGAAGCTGTTGGCCCCCCTCAGAATGTTGTTCATTCATTTCTTACAACAGTAGCCTCACGTTTTTCAGAATAAGACCTTCCTAAACATGCCAGCGGTTCAGTCTCCAATTAGTCCACAAATGCAAATATGAAAGGAAGTAACGGATATCACTCTGGTAGAGGCTTAACCTGGAGGTTTTTGGTCGGAGGAAGCTTAATGTTAAAAGTGAACTCCTCATTCCAGGTTGGCTCTTTTGTCCTGTCAGAAAATTTGGTTGACATATAAATTTGCAATATGTCCATAAATCCAGAGTAAACTTAATTTTTCCTCCATATGCTCTCATCCTCTTTATTTTTAAAACTAGAGGTAGAAGCAAAATATTATTTCTATGTGTGGCTGGAAAGGGGTCATAGGCCCTAACATTTATAATTTCAGAGATACTGTTAATATAGCGATATAAAAGGACGTGTCATCGTTCAATTTTCTACCTTAATATGAAATGCAATGCCACTATGTACTCAATCAAATCATTGCTTACCCCCATTTGACCTTGCTTTTCACAACCTGACCATCCAATTGCATGACTACATATGGATCACTTGTTCCCTACCACACATTTAAAATAAAAAAATGGAACGGCATTGTCAAAATCTGGAAAAAAAGATTAATTTCCATTAGTCTAACCTAAGATTTTTTAATGGAAGAAAGCAAAGATATTGATTCAGGAGCAAAAACACTTCAGGCACTCATGAAAGATGCCACAAAAAGATACAGTGGGAAGTAAAGATGCAACAAATAGACGAGTCTAAGTTCAAAACATTCAGCATAATGTCTTTTCCCACAAGAATCTGACATACCCATGGATCCATGGCGGGAAGATTGATACCCTTTTTGAGCTTTATGAACAACTGACCATCGTATATTTCACGGACAAATGACCTACATATGTAAACTCAATATTTCAAATCTTTGTTTTCTATCAACCAATCCACCTTCATCTATTCTGGAGCAAATACATTGTATATTACTGGCCAAAAGTGCATATAAACATGTATAAGATACTTGTACCAAAAGTGCATCTAAACATGTATAAGATACTTGTACGTGCAGAGTGCAAATGACATGCAAAAACATGAAGCAGCACGAGTATTCAATGGCTAAAACTGAACCAAATCAACCAAACCGGCCAAACCAACAGAAAATTAGTTTTTACCCCTCTGATTATTCGGAAGAAATGATCACATACTCTGAAAGATACACTGTCTTACAACCCGCAGCATCCACTTCTCGCCTTCCAATATTTTCCTAGCCAGTATGCCCCAAAAGTACAAAGTACAGATTAGTCTCGAATAAAAGCATTATCACAATAGGGACTACCCTAAATTAAACTATGTCCCGATGGTTGACAAAATAATACAACCCGAACTTCCAAAAAAAAAAAAAATTTAACTGCTTTTATCCTACTTTTGTAGATATCAAAGACCACAGCAAAGCCCCTTCACTATACAGCTCTCAATCAGTTCTCTCGCCTTCGCGAATGAATAATTTTCACTTTTTTAAATTTATGCAACTCCTGAGAGACTAATTTGAGAGTTCAATTACAGGAGGAGTGGTATAAGCTTCGAACGCAAAGCCGGCGAGGATGACAGCGAGATTTATGTCGAACGGTCGCCGCTCGTTTTCCTCCGAGACTTCGACTTTCTCGACTTCTGCGCTGGCTTGGCAACAGCACTCGAACGAACTCCTCTCCCCATCCCTGCCCCTCCAACTCTCCGGAAGCTTCGGAGCCCTAATTCTCCGGGAAAATGACGCCGGACAGCGCCGCGAGAGCCCGACAACCCTCCTCAGGGCTGTGTGATTCGGAGAGAGCAGAGAGAAACGACGGTGGGATTGGAGATTGAGTTGGTGAGTTCGGAGAGAAGCCATGTGCGCGAGCGAAAGAGCAAAGCGAGTTTGGTCTGGCTTAGCGAACTTTTTGCAGATACTGAGCAAGGTAATGAGTGGCAGATTCGGAATTTCGGAGGAATAGAGGGGGGTTCTTGTGGTCGTACGGGCGTGTGGCGTGTGCCCACGTCAGCCGAGGAGAATATTGGAGAAGTAACCAGATGCCACGTGGATTCCGTTATATTCAAGATTCTTCTGACCGTTGACGGTTATCATCCTGGCCCGATTTAGCATAGCTGTCCCAATCTTAATCCGATTCCGACCGCGCGGTGTTATGTTTTTTTTTATTTTCGTATAATTTAAGTCCTTGAACTCGTACAGAAAAAAAAAATAACTTATATAACTCCCTCTCAATGAAATCTTCTGTTAACTAATTCCAGCAAATTTGAAGTGGATGGAATTGATTTCCTCGACCAACAACAATAATAACAATAACTATAGCAATAACAATAACAATAACAACAACAACAATAATAATAATAATAATTAGTGCCACAAAAAAAAAATTTAGTGTCGCCGTAAATTATAAAACTATCACAAAATTATTTTGTTCTCTTGAATCATAATTCATGCAGTATATAGTCGATGCAGTTGACTATGACAAAGTTGTTTTTCTTCTCATAGTTTTGATTGGTGTCGACAAACTTATCTATTTCAATTTGCCAAAATTAGTTAATGCAGATTTAAAAATTAAAGAAAGTACTAAAATTCAAGATGATGAAGTGGAAGTGATATAAAATCCCTTTCATGATTATATCTGTAAAAACAAAACCAAGCGTGCTCTTCACTTGCAATTTTTTGTGAGCAAAAATCTTCACTGGAGAGAGTGATTTGATTTTACCATAAGGTAAGACTATCATTAATTAATATGGATATTTCATTTCTCAAACTTTAGGAAGCAAGATTGATACTACAACAAACACGGGTTAAAAGTAAAACGGCCTAATTTTCTCGATGAAGGAGACTAAAACATTCGGCCTGTGTCATGTGATGCTTGATCACCATCTCAAATGCATCGGATTATTTGTTCTTGACCATGTCCGCTCGAGTTTTGTGGTGAATCCTCGAATTCTAGTGCAATCGATAAGGGCAAGACGGACCGCTCAATTATTCCTAGTTCCTAGTGTGTGCTTGCTCGAAATTAAGGGTGAACATGGTTTTAGGGTAGAATCGAGAACTGGAAAACCAAACCGATGGTTCCGGTTCGATTCTAGGTTCTAGTATTCTCGGTTCCGGTTCCCGATTCCGTATTTTAAAGAATCGCCAGTTTCGGTTCCGGTTCCCAGTTCTACAGAGAATCGGAACCGGAACCGGAACCGAACCCGAAACCGGTTTTTTAAAGAAAATCCTAAACATTCACTAACCCAATCCAGCCCCTCTTCCCTTCTGTTCCGCTTCAGTGCTTTGCGCGCAGCCCCTCTTCCCTCCAGACTCAGTTAAGCTCTTCACCCTTGCACCACCATCACCCCTCCGCCTGAGCTCGTCCGAAATCCGCGGGACTCCTCACTTGAAGCCGGACCACTACACTCTCTCCAGCGCCATCACCGCTTGCGCCAATGCTCGCAATGCCACGTTGGGCGAGCAGCTTCACGCCCGCGCTATTCGGGCCGGCTTCAAAGCTTACCCCCACGTTGCCAATACCCTCCTTTCACTCTACACGAAAGCAGAAGATGTGGGTTCTGTGAAGAGGGTTTTTGGGGAAATTGAGGACCCTGATGTGTACTCATGGACGACGGTGATGTCGGCTTGTACGAAGCTTGGGGAAGTTGACTATGCCTGCGAGGCGTTTGATGAAATGCCTCACAGGGATGTGACAGTTTCGAATGCCATTATTACTGGGTGTGCAGATAATGGGCATGAAGAAATTGCCTTTGCCAAATTTACGGAAATGCACCAGCTGGGTATTAGGCACGATAATTATAGTTTCGCTTGTGTGCTGAGCTTGTGTTCTTTGGAGCTGCTTGAGTTTGGGAGACAGGTGCATTGTTTAGTTACTAAGACGGGATTTCTAATTAAGGCCTCAATCGTTAATTCGCTGCTTACAATGTATTTCGACAGTGAACGCGTTGGTGATGCTTACAAAATCTTTGATGATGCTGAAGTGCGTGATGAAATCACCTTTAATGCGATGATAGATGGTCTTGTGGGAATAAGTAGAGATGAGGAGGCTCTTTTGATGTTCAGGGAAATGCAAAAGTCTGGGCTTAATCCTACTGAGGTCACCTTTATAAGTCTCATGAGTTCATGTTCGTTGGAGAAAGATGCTGCTCAACAACATGTTCAAGCTATCAAAAGGGGTCTTGAATCTTGTACTGCAGTTATTAATGCTGCAATTACCATGTATTCTGGCTGTTGCAATTTAGAGGCAGCTAAGATAGTTTTTAATAGTTGGATAAGAAGGATCTTGTGTCTTGGAAAGCCATGATCTCCAGCTACGCTCAATTAAATTTTGGTAGACCAGCGATCTTGGCCTACCTACAAATGCAAAGGGTTGGTTTTGAACCTGGTGACGTGTATGAGTGTTCTTTCATTCAGTCAGATTTTATTGAGCTTCCATTTTTCGTGTCCAGGGTGAAGCTTGGAAGGAAAGGGATTGTAGCACTGATTCCATATGATCTCCAAGGTTTGAATGAGTATGAGCAAAAGACCATGGACGCGTTGAAGCCTGAATTGAAGGCCAGCATTGACAAGGGCTGTCAATTTTGTTAGTAGGATTTATCTTGATCATTTTGAACAAGAAAGTTTCAAGAACTTTACTGATGATGAGAAGCTTTTATGAGTGGTTATGCTAGTGTTGTATATCAAGTGAATGTAGGGTTTGTAGTATGACATTGTAGCATTTTTTTTTAACTTACCAATGATACCTAAGATGCAAAATTTTGATATTTGCTGTGTTTTTCACTCTTTGGAGTTCATGTTACTTGATTGTACTCTTTCTGAGTTCATGTTATATGCGAGTTTTTCTAATAATGATGTTTATTAAGTGTTCTTAATGAAATTAACAGGTTCTCGGGTACCTTGTGACAGGGTAAGTTTCAAGTTTTAGGTTACGTAGGGTAGGTTCTAGGTTTCAAAAAATGAAGAACCTATACTAGCGGGTAAGTTCTCGGTGGAACCTACCCGGAACCTGGAACTTGGAACCGCTCACCCCTACTCAAAATAATGAAAATTTACTTTAGTTGTTGATCATTGGTCAACCATTAATTAGTATTTTAGAAAAAAAAAAAAGGCCACCACATTTATGTTTTGGCCATAACATAATTCGATAAAATTTTACGTCCGTATTTCCTCATCCCTGATTGGACCAAACATTCTCTAAATGGTTTTTTTTTCTTAGTGGCGTTTCCTCCCATCAGAAATAGAGAGAAACCTTAACATTTGACATTGAATCACAGAGCGCAAAACAGTGAAAAGATTAATAGTAACTTCAGAACCCAGCAAGTAATACAAGTAAAAAAACCAAGAAGTTGAATCTCTAGCCAGTTTCCCCAGCACATCATCCTCCATCTGTGGATCTGATATCCTACAATACTCTCATATGTTGCTAGTTCCCCACATTTGTCTGCACTGTTGCTCCTGTTAAATTTCGAAACCTAGATCAAGAAAACCAAGCAGGATCCCTCTCTCGGGGTCACTCAATTACCTGAAAGGCCAAGAGATGAATCTGCCACGAGATACTTATACCAAAATCCAACAACAGTTAAGTAGCCCATCGAGAGAGCAATGGCTCGTGCCCCTCCGACTCAAGATCAAACTCAAGATTTGCCAGGGTAATAATACATGTGTCCCTTACCAACAAGTAGAAGAGAGGAAAGGACTCAGCCAAAGGAAATACCACAAATGATTCGCACCCGACAGGGTGGAGAATAAGAGCATCAAATACACTATATAAATCGGCAGTACTTGGGTATCCTCTATTACTACAGAGGACTTTGTAGTTTTCCATGCCCATCCCATCTTAAAAAAGGGATGGGACTGCATCAAACCATGGAGTCTAGTATACAATTCGTTATGCACGCTATCAGTGCATAAGTGCGACGGCTGCCTCTTGCACTAGAGGCTGAGTGACATGAACAAAGTGCTCCGCTTCCCTCTCAACCTGCTCCCAACATCGATGCAGGTCCCTCCCTTCTTTCATCTTCTTGACAAACGCCACGAACCGCCTCCAGTTGTCCGCTTGGAACAAGTCTGGGTTCATCCTCAGATATGTGAATGCGCACATCTCCTTGTCCTCCTGAGGATAGCCATCGATGTTCAGCAATGCGGACCGCAAAATCTGTTCATGCGCATAACCATCGTAGCGCTGCAGTGCGTTTTCCCCAGCAAGAGGAACTTCTGCCTCCCGGGTAGCCAAAGCTACTTGCTTCACCAGCTTCTCAGGTGCACAGAGCGCGTCTTGGGGTTGCTCGTGGTCACGCATTTCAATGCAAGTGAAGTTGAATATGGCACTGTGACGTGCCAACATTTGGGCAATGGGAAGGTAACCATCTCGAGAACGTGTGTTATAGTATCCTGCTGTCAGTTCGGGAGCATGTGAACGTGTCCCATAGTGCCAGTGAATTCCTGCAACCTTGACTGAAATCTTCACCCCTGTGTTCTCAAAGACTGATTTGGCAGATGAGAGTATCCTCTCACCATGGTCCAGTAGCATCTGAGAGTACCACGACAAGAAGAATTCACCATATTGACTGTTCCATCCTCCACCTTCCTTTTTGAAGAATGAGGTATCCTCCGGCCAGCTGTTATACTGACCAGCATCGGTTGGACCAGTGTGGCCCCATTCTGGTTTGCCAGCAGCCTCGGCTGCAGCTTTCAAACTACTCAGCATGTACTGCATAAAGATTTTAAAGAAATCAGAATGCAATGCAATAAATAAGCAGGAAAAAAAAAATTACTTCAAGAAAGAAACTGACAGCACATACCTTGTCATAACATTGAAAGGCCCCAATTCCAGGAAATTTCCATGTCCCATTTTGCTCAGGGTACGATGGGTAACGAAGTTCACCTGCTGGCCCCATGCCTACTTGAATTTCCTGCAGAATATGTAAAGACAATTCAGCAAATGCTCCGCTAGTGTGGCTCATAGCACTACCTATATGACATGTCAAATGACAATGTCTATCGAAACGAGAACTTACCACAATGGTTTCACCTAATAGGTGCTGGAAGTTGTCTCTAAATGCGCGCATGAAATCAGCATAACACTGTACAGGTGTTCGCCCTTTGAGAACAGGGAGGGTGTCACAACCAAGCGATATGTATTCATAGTTTCTCCTACCCCACTGGTCTGTATATGCAAGATCAGGATCTTTCTCAGCTTCTTCCACAACCCACTTTGGTAGAGGGATGCTGAGAGGAGGTAAAAACAGCCCAGTTACGACAACAATCAAACACCACAGGTGGAGAAGAAGACAAAAACACTTACCAAGACACACCAGTTCGAATGTAAGATGGTTATATTGAAAACACACAAAAAACCCTCATTCCTAAAGCTAGATGACACAAGAAAGGCGACATCCTGAGCAACGACAAGCCACCTTAATTTGCAGGCGCAACAACACAGGCATTCAACTAATATTTACTAAGACTAAAATAAAAATAAAAAAACTTAGATCCCAGTTAGAAGGGGTACGTGCAAGAACCAAACCAAGATCAATTCCGCACTTTTTTTTTTTGGCCCAGAAGTGCAGGTCCCAATTTAAAAACCAAGGATTTATACGTGCAACACAATATGTTCAAAGCAGGGGAATCTGTATAGATCTCTAAGGATAAAACCCTCAGGGATGCGGTGGCTGTTGGAACAAACGAGAGTGCATCTCATCCGTTGATCGCCTTAAAGCAGTAATACAGACTAGTTTTGCACAGCAACAATCAGTATGTCACTATAATCATGTCAACGTCTAAGATATCCCAGAATCCGCTCAATTGGACAGATGAAATCACTAAATCAGCTTATATTATATTCTCTATGTATCAGCATCCTGAGTAGCTGTGTCAACATGATCCTATCCCTTTGAAAACGATTATAGAGTTATGTTTATCCCTTTTTTTTTTTTTTGATAACCGAGGTGTCCGCGCGTGGCCGGCGAGCGATCGGCGAGCTTGTGCTCAAATCAGCGATGAAGCACAACTAGCTAGCGCAGCAACCGACCGCCACGATCCTTCACTTAAATTATCGATGCCCAGCAGGATATTTAATCTCAAGAGCTAGCGCTCGTGAAAGCACAGTCCAAGTCCACTTAGAGCTACCGATGGCTGGGTGAGTTATGTTTATCTTCACATCCAAAAGTTCCGAAAATAAAAATATTTGCACAAAATTCCGCATCATGCAGCCCTATATCTAGGCCAATCATACCAAATCTTTAAGCAAGAGCAATTTCCCACCTACCAAAGCACCACATCTGGATATCGCCCCAATTCCCAATATCTACTTATGAGCAACCTCAATTAGATTAAAAATACAATCATAATCACCCAGATGAAAAAGTGAACGAGGTAACGAACCAGCAAGAGTCACCAACGTTTCCACCGCACTGGTGAAACGACATCACAGCCTGCACTTTCAACCCATGCTTCTTCGCCATCTCCAGAAGTTCCGCATACCCACCCCAATTGTAGCTCCCAGGCTCTCTCTCCACCAATCCCCACCACACGTCCATCATAATCCCCTCCACGCCGGCACTCTTCAACGCCTGAAGACTCGCATTCATCGCCTTCCTCCGGTTCACCGTGTTATGCATCGTCACGCTGTCCAGCGGCATCATCACGTACACCGGCACTCCTCCGCTCCCCTTCTTGCCGGCCGCCGCCGGCGCCACCTCCCTGTGCTCCGTTACCGCCGCCTCCGGCAGCGCCTCCATCTCCGCCGCGAAGGCGCGGCATGCGACGGACAGATCTGGGCGGATCCCTCCCAGGACAGGCGACCTGCACGGGCTCAGCGGGGGTGACAAAGCGTCCACCACGTCCGGCTTCTGCGCTCTGCACCGGATGCTGGCCGCCGGCGATTTCCACACGGCGGCCGCGCTCACCGTCGCCGTCGACGGCTCTCCGGAGCCGCTCCCGGGCTCCGCCTGGATCGGCGTTCCGGCGAGAGCCCCGATCTGGTGAGTGATGCTCAACGCCATACTTACTGCTATTTTCTCTGGAAAATTCAATCAAAAAGACGGAAAATGGTGTTCTTTCTCTGTATCGCGTTTCCGTCGTCCAGTCGACTACAACGCGCTGAGGTTTGAACGAAGGCGGAGGGAGGTCTGACCTTTATAGAAGGACGAGAATTCAGATCCCCTAAAGCTACAGAATGAAATTTAAATAATCTTATGCCATTAATATATCGCCACGTGTAATCGAGCCACGTGGCAGAACGAGGGGCGTGGGAGGAGGCGACGGCTGCGATCGGGCGACGCATGTGACGATGGACGGTTGAGATCCGGAAGCGCGTGAAGGCTCCGGCTAAAGGGGCACGGCCTTTCTGGAGTTCCTTTTTGTGCTTTCGGACGTCTTTCTGGAGTTCCTTTTTGTGCTCTCGGAGGTCAAAAGACGTTTCTAGAGTTCACGCGAATGAAAAAAAATCAACGGGCCGTGCCCAATGAAGACGCGACACGTGCAGAGGGGCTAGAGGATCACGTGTCAGAGGCCTTTAGGTGTAAGCCGGGGGCATGGAGCTTTTCGGCGTTTTGCTTGATTCAGGGAAGGGAGAGGACACGTGTCGGACGAGGAGGAGAGCAAGACGGTGAGCCGGTGCCACGTAGGTTGGGGGATAAGGACACGGACGGGGCCAGACGAGCGGATTGGATGTCGGCCTCGGCGCCAGATCGGGACGGTCGTGATCGGGAAGGAGTGTCGATGCGTGGGGATTTGGCGTGTGATCTGTGGCTGCGATTGGTCCAAAGTGGGGCCCGCCTCGTCGGATGAGGTTTTTGGGGATTGGGCGTTTCGTGGTCCGAGCGGTGCCCAGGTGTCCAATTAATTTGGACGATGGGACCCACGCGAATCACTCCTTTTCTTTTTCTTTTCTTTTTTTTCTTTTACTGTAAAATGGCAAAAAACGTGTTTGTTTTAATACAAAATAAAACAATAATAAATCGCATTACGTACAATAGCGATGTCTCACCGATTCCCCCACCCTGCTATATCCGTCTTTTTTCTCTGCAGTTTCATTTTTTCCTCTCCTATTATTCTCTTCGACCTATTCTCCTTCTCTCCTATCAGATAACGAGAGGGGATTATTTTTGGCTTCATCCAAATTTAGGTCAAGGTATTTTTTTCATTTATGTTACTATATGAAATGCCAATAATATAACAAAAAAAAAATAAATGAAGAAATGCTAATGAACTTGTATCTCAGCACGATATAAGTAATAAGACACATATTTTTGTTTCATTCTATAATATTTAGAGGGAAAAAAAGAAATCAATAGGATTGCCCAAACTTATGTATAACATACTATCTATATAAATAGTAAGGCCCGAACTCGCCGAAGGCAAACGGAATTGGAGTATGCTTAAGCATAGCCAACAAGGAGATTAGTTCTACTTCGAAAGCTTATTCTTTTCCTTAATCACCACAAATAGGCAACGAAAGTGGCATGAAGCAATCAAACATGTGTAGAGCGAGAGAGCACTAATTGAAATTTCATCTAAACTTTAAGTTGTAAAATTCAGGTATTCGCTTAAAATGAAAAGAAGAAAAATATTTTTTTCTTAATATAGGAAGTAACAATAAAGAGGGTATGCTCCAATTCAAATTTAGTTAGCTGCTATCAAATAGGCTCGTATTGTAGTGACCCATGTTTAGATTAAGTCATTGGTATTTCGATTCCTGCTGCACGGTCTTGTGTTTCGCATGGTGTCTTGTAACTAAATAAGGAGATTAGTTCTATTTCAAAAGCTTGTTTTTTTTTCTTCCTTAATCATCACGAATAGGCAACGCAAGTGGCCCGAAGCAATCAAACATGAACAGAGCCAAAGGGCACTAATTGAAACGTCTCTTCCAAAGCCCGAAAAGTCATAGAAAAGATAACCCAATCCCATACTTAACCCAAACATCGAAATTTTAACCACACGCATAATGAACGAAAAGCACATCATGACCGCTATGATCGAATGGAAAAAACAAAGACAAGAACAAAAATCCAGAAAACTGGATGAAGAAAAAAAAAAAGGGATATGTTCATAGAAAGTCTTCATGTAATGACCCAAGAATTTTTCTTCGCAATTTGCTCTTATAAATACTTCTTTTTCTTATTTTCTGTCATCCTTTATGTTAGTAGTGTAACGGTAGGTGATCTAATTTAGCAAATATAGTAGCCTTCAAGACTTTTACAAATATATTAAGTTTTATACATATGCGTCAAACATATTTTATAATATCCACTAACCTTCCTCTTTATTTACAGTCAAAAATATGGAAAGTTGCTTTGCGGCTACTACTTTGCCCTCCTTACTATGACTACTAGACTGTCGAGACTCCTTTTCCATCCTAAACCAAGCACTCTCTTATGGCGTCATTCAGCCTTGGAACCCAGATGGTCCGTCGAAATTACATAGAGGGCCCATAAGCATTCCTTTTCTTACTCTCCGGTGCAAAGGAATAAAGATGAGGGGGAGCTGCGCTGATAACCCAATTTCTATTCGTACAATGGTTCTGATTCTCACATATTCTGTGACCGTCTCTATAACTGTGACTTCCTATTGGGAGAGTTCCAAGGGAGTCGACAGTCCAAATAGCGGGGCTTGCGGCGAATCCTTCTTAGTTTCCTAAAAAATGACGGAATGAGCGAACAGACTACTAGATGAAATTACTAAGCCTAAAATAAGAATATTAGTTCAATACTCAATGCGGTGGTGTCTATGCATTTCACATAGCTACCCTATAATTCACAACTCAATAATCATCAAACACAACCTTACTCGTAATCCTCAAGCATAAAATTCAGGGAATGCAACAAACATTATTTGTTTTCACTTTTGGGCTTTCTTTTTTCGAGCCTCTCATCGAGACTTTCGATTCTGGACAATGTTGCCACTGTATGAGTACGGCGGTAGAAACATTTCATATCATCATTAGGTAAACTATGTCTATGCTATCGTTGCTTTTCTCACTAACGATGACAGCAAATAATTCCATTATCATGAGCAACATGAGCAACGATCAGAGATTACGTCATTACCTCTCTAGTCTTTGCATCGTTGCTTTCCTCATTAATGATGCCTCAAGCTCTTACATTGTCGCTTTTCTCGCTAACAATGGTTTGTCATCTTCTTTAATGAAAATCACATTATTGCATATACATGATTCGTTTATTATCTTTCTTAACACCAAAATATGTAGGATTTAATTGACGAAAGGGAGACAGGACGAGGGCCTATTCGAGCTGCATTAGGCTTGTTAAATTAGTTCGATTGGACCCGGGGTTGGCTCCCCCGGCGTCGGCCAACTTGGATTAAATTGGACTGGGCCTAAGTCAAGCAAGATTCGATTCTGATTGGTACGGGTCTGGCCAGTTCTAGACCTCACTTGTGACGTCCCCTAAAATTGATGAGTATCGGACAACAATTTTAATAAATCGTGGACTCCTTTTCTCTGTCCCTTCTCCTCTTCTTTGGCTGGCCAAATCAAGCCCAAGTGCCCTCTGGAATTTCTTCAGCTTCTACACCCTAAACACTTGAGCTGGAAGCTTTTCTTTGGCCAAAATTACAGCTGGTTTACTCCATTATCTTGGTTGAGAAGCATTCTCCGTGCAAATGAGACAATTTTGCATAATTTTTTTGGTCCATTAACTCTTCTGTTCACATGGGGAAACATCAGTGGTGGTAGACATCCTTGACTTTTCTTTTTCCTTCTTTCTTTTACTTTCTTCTTTTCTCTCGGTTTTGCTGTCTACTGCACCTTTCTTCTTCCTGCATTTTTCTTTCTCAGTTGGAACCTTCGTTCTTCTCGGCTGCTGGTGTCTCTGCTGCAATCTCTCGGCTTCAGCTATTGCTACGTTGTTGCAGCTACTACTTCGTCTCATCCCTTGGCTGCAAGTGACTCTGCGTTTCTCCCTCTCGGCTGCAACTGCTTGTCCCTTCTTCTTTACTTGTTGCTGCGAGAACTTCTTTCTGCTGGAATTTCGTGTGCTGCTGCACTCCATCCTCTCGGCTACTTATCTTCTGCTGCTGCTCACCTCATTTTTGTTGCATGAAACTGCTCTTGCGGTGAACTGTTGTTGCTGTTTTTCTCCTCTGATTCTCGGGTGCTCACGTTCCAGCACGCGCACCCGGAGGAAATCGGCTTGTTCGGAGTCGTCCGGTGTCTAAATTGAGCTCTGTTTTCGCCTGTGTACTCATAAGACTTCAAACTTCGATATTCTAGAAGCGGATCAGCGAAAAACCTTCTGAAAAACTCCCAATTTTGATTCAAAGTTGACCCTGATTTGCCTGTATTTGTTTGTAGCTAATTTCTCGCCCTCTCGGTTGAAGTTACCTTGCTCGAAGCTCGATCATCGTTGTTCGTAGCCCAAGTTCAAACTCAGATTTTTAGGTGAGCACATTTCTAGACTTAACTTAGAATGTCGGGTATGCTAGAGACTAGTAGGGAAAATTTTATGTCAAAAAATATTAAATTCCTTGAACGTAGAGTATCGATAAATTGTTACTAGTCATAAGAGTAATATTGGTAATTTTTGTGGACTCTAGAAATTGTCCCGTGTGCCAGATTGCTTATCTTTGAGCCTAGGTAACTTAGAATGAAAATCGGGTCATGGAATACGAGTTTGGCAACGTGAAATGCCTGATTATTATGTTTGATTTATTTTGAGTTGAATTGTGTACTCTGGTGAATAATCTTGGGAAATGCATGTGGCAAAGTTGACTTACATGAGTATTTATGGGATGGGCCAATTGCGAAATGTGTGATATTCATCATTGATCTGCATACTGGCATGAGATATGTGCGGTTGGCGGAGTGCGTAGAACCGTGCGGGACGGCCCGACAGTGTCTAGGGGGCCATCGGGAATGCGGGGAAATAAGAAAGCGCCGATCGTAGTGCTAATTGAGCCACAGTCTTGCACTTGCGCCTGAACGTGCTCGGTACGGGGTAGCTGGAGAGACAAGGGTGCCAACTTCAGTGTGATTAGACACGAGTTGAGGCACAGGCCTGAGACGTTTATGACGTGGCCGAGATCGGAAGTTGTGTTGAGCCACCGGTGGGGTTCGGTCCGAAAGTGCTAGTGAGCCACCGGGGACCCCAAGTGAATCATTGAGCATCTCTGCATTGGCATCTATATGATCCGTGGTCACAATATGCATGTGATGATTTACATTCTAGCAAGAAATGCATGCTGCTTTCTAAATTAAGTCTAAACGTGTGTTCACTGAGTTTTGACTCACATATTTTTGACTAATCGCCATTTCAGATCCTTGATCATAGACCTAATGGTTCTCTGATATCCGAGGAGTTTGATCCGGAGGAGTGGTTCATGCTAGAGGACGAATAGTCCTAGTGATGCATAGATTGAGACTAGTGACTTTTTGGTTTGGCCTATTCCCTTTTGTTAGTGGCTAACTCAGGTTTCAAGGTTCAGATGATAGTCTTCCTCTCGGGTTGTACAGAACTCTTATTATTATATGTAAATTAAGTTTTCTTTATCTCTCTATCTCACATGTGTGTTTGTCAGGGGTTATACATTTTCGCTGTCGCATTAATTAGCCGTCGTTTGACTGCGACGAGTCTTGAGCCGTCGCCAGTCTTGGCCAGGCGATGAAGGAATTGGCAGGTGAATGGATGTTGCGCGTCCGACAAGTACGGGGCGCGACATGACTAGACCTGGGTTGGGCCAAATGCCGACTTGGCTGGCTTTGGCGACTCCCCTTGGATCTTCAATTGGTCTTTGTTCAGCGTGCTCGACTCCTCCCCCGAATTTAATCAAAGCAATCTTAAGCAGTAATATTCATTTATTACTTGATGAAATGTTGCATTAATGTGTGATTATGTATGGTTATATGTATCATGCCACTTAAGAACTAGTAATCTCATTTAGCTATTACCCAAGCATAAATATTCTATCTTATAACATGTAAGAAAGCAAAGCGAGAAGACGGCGTCGTGTGGTGCATTGATCAGGTGGCAGGAGCGATGTGCGTCAACGACGGTGGCATGAGGTGTTTTGAGAGAGAGAGAGAGAGAGAGAGAGAGAGAGAGAGAGAGAGAGAGAGAGAGAGAGAGAGAGTTGGCATGGGAGAGTAAGGGAAGAGGATAGAGTTGGTACATGTCCAAAATGAGGAAGCCGTAACCCTCTCTATAGTGGTTTCCTAACTTCCTTCACAAGGCTCTTAGCTTCTCTTATAAGCCACTAATGACCTTGCATTGTGTCTTAATTCCATTGATCCACCTAACAGCATAGTTCTCTTAGGTTGTAGACTAGCTAGGTATCATCTGCTCATTGGTCCACTTGTATGGTAGATAATGCATCCTCATCTTATTCATTAATGCTTGATAATGACTTGATGTTTATCTCTTATCATTAATGCTTGAAAATGACTTTTATTTTATCCTTTGAAAATGATATTATCTTGAAGCAACATCATCCTGATCTGTTAAAAAATTGACTTATATGTTTTTAATTAACTTAGCATCGACTTAGGTGTTCTAATTGACTTGCCACTGATTTGTATATTAATTCTAGAAATATTACTTTGTGCTGTGTTTTTTTAATACAAAATTTCTAGGAAAACTTCTTAAATAAGTAAAGTAATGGCTTTTCCGAGAAGTTTTGGAACAGCTTCCTTGGAAAGTTATCGAATGGCCTTCTCAGGAAGTTACAAGATAGCTTCCTTTGTAAGTCAAAAAGGGTTAGCTTCTTCAAAAAGCTTTAAGATTTCTTCTTTATTAATAAATGATTTAGCTTCCTCTAGACGTTTCTATGTATTTTAAGGAACACGTCAAGAGATATTCTTTTATTTTTAATTATTATGTAGGAAATTTCTGGATGTCACACTTAAAATTTATCACAAAAGGGCAATTGAGTACTAATACTTGTAAAATTGTAATTGAGTTCTAAAACTTATCAAATTGATGCAATCTAGTATTTCCATTAACTGCATCCAATTTGACTAACAAAAAATGCTGACATGGCTTTTTAAAATATTTTCTCTCTCTGATGTGGCAATAATATGAATAAAATGATGTTATTTTGATTCAAATCTGATTTTTAATATAATCTTAAAAAAATTAATTAATTTTAGAAAGGGTATCAAAATTTAAAAAAATTATATTAAAGCTTCCCTCTCAGATCACCATCACAGCTGCGTTAAAAAAGAAAATCTTTGCATCATGGTCATTTTTCTCATGATTCTTCTTCGTGAACGAATGCTAAACCCGTACCAGGTCTCGACGGCACTGTATTGGTTGAATAAAGTTTCCATCTTTATGAATGACTGCGTTGTTTTCATTGAAATTGCGGAGCTCACTCTCTTCCAGAGGATCTGAGAAAGATAATGTTAAGCACTTGGAATAATTTTTTTTCTAAATTCAGCTGTTTTGAAATTAGGTGTATACGACTGTTATTTAATTTTAAATAGTATAGGTGCCATTTGGAATGTATTCTAGTTCATAAATGCAAGTTAGATTAGATTTCTTATAGTCAAAGCATGTAAATAAGTCATGTCCATGTGGAGGTTAATTTAAAAACAAGAAAGAAAATTTGAATTAATTGGCATTGCATATTAGGCATGAATCTTGGTCGCCTAACATATATCAAATCGTACATAAATCATATTCATATAAGTTTTGATTTATCATCATTATTGGAGAAAATCAATAAAACATTAGGTCAACTCGTGTATTGAGATCACATCGGAGTAATTCCATCTCTTTGCATGACTACATTCGGAAAACACATTTAGGATATGAACGCCATGGAAAGCCCTCGACGTCCGACTCGTTGTGACAGCCGGCCGGAAACTGTCACCTTCTTCTTATGGCCATCCACAGTCGAATAACAACGAAGGATTATCATGACGGCTAATGGAATTGCAGGAAGAACCCAACACATGTTCTCTCCCCGTCGACGTAAACATAGGAGACATGCCTGGGTAGGCAGGCGTATTAAACATGACAGGAGTCCTCTAATTAGCAAAACCGGGCATGGCGAAGGTTGTCCCGTGAACATCTCGAAGAAAGAGAGATAATTTCTGCTATGACTGTCGTAATGTACCATGCCAGAATGGCTAATTTGAAGAGTCCGAGGCAAAAATGAACAAAGCTCTGTTGGCAAAGTTAAAATAGATGAATAGAAATTGTTGATTCTTCCCTTTGCATAGACAGGAAGGTTCTCTCAACGAACCAAAGCAAACTGAAGGGTGTGTTGATTTGAGTGAAAATGTTTTTTTTTTAGAATTCGCCTTTTCAACTTTCATTTGTTGGGTTCGTCGAAAATGGCAAGTCAACCGAAAATACTTTTCGGTCAACAAAATATTCATGCATAAAATCAAGAAAGTGAATTTCCCTTTCTGAAGAGCTAAAGACACTTTTCGGAATTATTCCTCTCAAATATTTTAATATTTCATGACCTTTCCTTTTCATTTTTTGTTTTTTCCCCCTCGGCCGGTTGCCTAGCCTCAATGACGGCCGGTGACTCCCTATAAGGGTAGTTGTCCATTTTCCTCTCGACCACACACAAGTTAACACATGAGGCACTGGACTACGTATCTAAAACCCCCACGAATCATTTATATTACTAGCTTGATTCTTCGACTCAATGATGATCTCGGCACATCGCCGGTACTTGTCTCGTGTTCTAACTCGTGTATATAGCTGGATTCCTCCCTAGTATGACCCTACTTTTTCAAATATGCCCTTTGCTGCGTTAAGGAGTGTTGACACCTAAATTTTGACTTTTTAAAATTCATTCACTTAAGTACATTAAAAAAATGAGAATTTGTTCTCACCAAAAATTAATTTTTTCATGCATTGCATATTTAATTTTTTGTCAGTCATGCATTTTATTATGGCTAACGACGGAGGATTTGAGCTTAAATTGACAAACGATTGGATTGAGCGTGAGGGAGGTGTGCCGAAAGGCTTATGAAGTTTTGAACTTAAAAGAAATTTTTCCACAGGGACTGAATTGCAAATACATAAAACTTCAGGGACTGAATTGCAAATACATAAAACTTCAGGGACTGAATTGCAAATACATAAAACTTCAGGGGCTGAATTGCAAATACATAAAATTTTAGGGATAGTGGAGAAATTAGAAAGGAAGATGGAGAAGGGGAGATATAGAAGGGAAGATGGAGAAATTAGAAGGAAAGATGGAGAATGGAAGATGGTAGAATTAGAAGGGAAGATGAAGAATTAGAATGAGAGATGGAAAGATTAGAATGGAAGATGGTGAATAAGAAGGGAAGATGGAGATAAAGAATGGAGGATGGTGGAATTAGAAGGGAAGATGGAGATAAAGAAGGGAAGATGATGGAATTAGAAGGGAAGATGAAGTTAGTGGAAAAATTAGAATGATAGATGAAGATAGAGAAAGGAAGATGGGGGAGTAGGCTATAAAAGGAGGAAGATTAGAGAGAAATGGAGAGGACTTTGGAGATTGAGAAAAAAAAATTTGGAGAGATTTCAAGAGAAAAAATTTTGAGAGAGAAAAATTCGCCGCAGTGGAACAAGCCTTGGCGACGCGACGGATTCATCTCCAACGAGCTCTAGGTGCATCAGCATGTGCAATTATCTGGTAACTCAATTTTTCGTATTTAGATGACGAAATCTCGAAAACAAATATACTGAACATTCGTAGATGACTTCGAGATCTTCGATTTGATATATTATGGCGTGAAAATGGACGTCGTTTGCTATGTCAAAAGGGTCCCGAAATGGAGAGCAGAAACCTGGAAATATGGTGATCAGAACCTGAGATGGAATTTTTCTAATCCGACCTTTCACGCTAAATGATTTTCCATGGGTTATTCTAGACTTCGTTTCATAAAGACCTCTCATGACATTTGTTCATAAGATCTTAATGCATAACATATAAAAAATACAAAAATATTCATGCACGTTTCGTATTTTTAATACATTTAATGAAATCATGCAATTTTGCTGGCGTCCTTGAGCCTGAGCGTTTTTCTGTGCGTGGTCATATTGATTCGTAGTTATCTCATGTTTAGAGTCTTATTTTGAAACTTCACAAAAAATGAAAGTTGTTCATTGGGGTCTTGTTTAGTAGACTGAAAAGTTTGGTGCATTAATTTTGAGATTTGAGTGTCCATTTGAGCTTAATCCTGAAGTATGTCTGTTCTGTGAAATTTGTTTGTTTGCTACTGAACTCTCATAAAAGACCATTTTCTACACGAAAATGAGTGTCTTTTCAGTAAGAATGTAAAACATGAAAGTTGTCAACGACACATTTTCCCATCCACATAAAAAATCTCAGAATTTTTGCATATATTTCATTATTTCTTTCGTATTTTATGGTTACTGCTTTCTCCCTAAGAATGTTCATGGACAGTATGATTTAATTCGTATTTTTTGTGTTAATGCATTGGAAAATGTAAAAAATGGTCTCAATGAAGTTTAATCAGCACGTGTTAAACTTTCTTTGAGTTTTTGAATTGTCTTAACTCATTGGTGATTGTGCATGTTCGATTGGATAAGTTCATTATTTTCATTTGGCTTTCGGCCCGATGCTTTGAAGACTGGAGGATGACCGATGTCTATTCCGGTCTGTTTTGTTGTACTCCCGACCCACAAGGCTTGGCGACGGGTGTTTGACCGATGTCCATTCCGGTCCATTTTTGTTGTGTTCCCAATCATGTCTCGAGTTTTATTTAATTGGTCTGTAATTATTCACCCGACGAGTTGCGGGTTTTATTTTCACTGTCCTTAGGGTAGTTTTACTTTACCTGCTCTCTCTTCACATCTTCGTTTGCTTTGGGTGATTTTGCATTCTTTATAATACATTGAAAAATCTAAAAAAAAATTCATAAAAAGAAAACCAAAAAAAAAATTGCACCTTTGAACCTCAAGTGAAAATTCATCACAATTGCCAAGTTGAACATTTTCATGAAATTGGTACCGAAAGGGCGTTAATTGAAAAATTAGCGTAATCAAGTCCCCGAACTCATTAATCTCTGGTTCGTAGGAATAAAGTATTTCTCCCGATGCTTTATTTAGGTGTCTAATCAACCTATCCAAAATGATTAGTGGTGACTCCAAGATAAATCCTTCTTTTGATGAAATTGAACCTAAGTCACGATTTGGTAGAACTTGGGAGAGTTCGAGCTAGGCTAGTTAATTCAATTTAATTAACCTGGTAATCCATTAACTTTAAAAATTGGGAAACCGATATTTTTAGGTCGCGACAAGGAGCAATTCACTTTTCTCACTTGATCAGGACGAAATGCTCAGAGGAGATAATCCGAAGGGGATCGAGTGCTGCATGTATGAAAACGGAAAGGGGACGCCTAAAAAGAGGAGCTATCTGAGGGATTATGAGGGGGCAAGACGAGGAGGAAGTCTATTCCAACCTCTTCGTCGGTGTGGTTCCCATCTGGCTCAACCTCCTTCTCCAAACCCACTCTGAATCTTCGCGGACTGACGAGGCAACGGGGAGGAGATTCTGGGGACAAAAAATAAAAAATAGGGAAGACTCGGTCACCAGTGAGATCCTCACTTGCTTTGGAATGGCGGAGAGCTCCCGAGAAACGGATCGCACGCCGAAAGCAGGAGGACTCCACTCACGGGAAAAAAGAAGGGGGCCTCCTCTCGATTCTAGGGGAGGAATCCACGAATTTCTGTAGATCCACTTTCCAAAAACTTCATTCAACCCAGTACGATCTAAGATTTGTGCGTGGGAGCAACAACAACAATTCCTTCAACTGACCATCCCCATCCTTAGCGGTGAACTCTATTACGCCATCATCCCTCTCGCTCTCCTTCAGGAGCCCAATTCTCATCTATCTCTCCTTACCCTCTAGCCACAGCCCTCTCATCCTCTCCCTCACCTCGCACTCGCTCTCCCCTTGTGGCCCCTCGGAGAACCTACGGTTCGTTGACACCACTCAGATATTCACGGCCCCATCAACCATGGTGAACGGTACTCTCGGCGACGTCATCGATGAGTATATTCCCTCTACCAAATCTACATCAGCAGTGATATACAGAATAGAGGAATCGAGAGCACCGGACTTACGAGAAGAGGAAAGGGGAGGGTTCTCGATGAACACGAAAAATCAGAGGTTCTCTCACCTCTCTCAGACCTCCCTCTTGGAAGACCCGCCTCACTCCCTGTTGTGTCGTCTTCCTCCCCCATATCACTTCTTGTCAAACCTCTTCTATCACTGGACTTCACTTCACTTCATCAATACTCTATCTCTCTCTCCCCTTTGAATTTGTTGCATCTCTCTTCCAATTCGTCCGACCAATCAGACCAGTCCACCAAGTTCGCGAAGCTCGAGGCTCGCTTGGTGGGCAACGCTTCCTCGGCCGTCGCTTCGAGCTTATTGCACCAGCAGCAGCCGCAAGCTCGGCCCTCAATTTCTTTGACTTTGAAATTCGTAAATGATTTGGCTGGGCAGTCGAGTTCTAGTGACCCCGATGATGATATTGCAAGGGAAGTCTACCTCGTTTGTCAGCAGGAAGGAGAAGATGAATAGTATATTTTGGGCTTGCCCACCTCTATTACCTCAAGTTCCTTTCTTGTTGATTGAACGGGATGTTTTGAGGAAAAAGCCCAGGAAGTTGACTCAGTCGGACGGGTGTAGCTTTGGGCTGGGTTTTTTTTTCTATACCCTTCGGGCTATTTGATTTGCAGGATGGGCAGGTGCTAAAAGAATGGGGTTTAAGCCATGAATTTGGGCTTTCTCCCTCCGGGCATTCCACGGATCGGGCTCGCATGCTAAGCCTAACCCTGGCTAGAACACAAACAGTGAAAGTTTAAGCCCAGTCCAATTGGGTCCAATCAATCGAATCGAACCGATTCGACTCCTTTACCCTTTTCTCTAGATATACATTTGTTGTTGTTGTTGTTGTTGTCGTTGTTGTGTTGTCGTCGTCGTCGTTGTTGTTCTCTACGTCGACAGCAAAAATCTTGAGGTGCAAAATTGGCCTAGACAATGCTCCTAAGTGTCCACCAATTTCTCAGCTCATCTGTGATTAAAAATTCCTCTTAATTCAAAAGAGACTCTTTATGTTGAGAACAGAGAGAGCGAAAATCAATTCTAGAAATCCCTCCAAAAAAATGGGAGATAAGTGCTCTTTTCATTCTTTTGGTTTTAAGTGCAGATTAGCACGGATTTTGTACATTGACATTTCACTCTATTTTTATGTCAGGCAGCCGCAGCTCTATATTAATAGTCAATCCTACGGAAGCACAAAATTGGCTTGGAGGAGTCCCCAAGCGCGCATAAATTTCAAATTGTTGAATCAATTTATTGTAATTTATTTTAAAGAACTCAAACCCCAGAATGGAGAGGCAAAGCGCATCCACTGGATATCGTTCATTTCTTGCAATTTAATTCCTGTACCATTAAACGCCAAAGGAAAGAGCCAAGCCAATGCTAGGCCGCCCATTGGAAGTTTTTACTTACCGTTATTTAAATACCTGCAATTTAATTTCTGTACCGTTAAATCCCAAAGGGAAGAGCCAAGCCAATGCTAGGCCGCCCATTGGAGGTTTTTATTTACTATCATTTAAATACCTACAATTTAATTCCTATACCATTAAGTCCCAAAGGGAAGAGTCAACCAATGTTAGACCGCTCATTGGAGGTTTTTATTTACTATCATTTAAATACCTGCAATTTAATTCCTGCACCATTAAGCCCCAAAGGGAAGAGCCAAGCCAATACTAGGCCGCTCATTGGAGATTTTTACTTATAATTATTTAAATACTTGCAATTTAAATTCCCGCACATTAAACCCCATAGGGAAGAGCTAAATCAATGCAAGGCCGCCCATTGGAGGTTTTTACTTACAGTCATTTAAATACCTGCAATTTAAATTCCGACACATTAAACCCCAAAGGGAAGAGCCAAGCCAATCCTAGGTCGCTTATTGGAGGTTTTTACTTACAGTCATTTAAATACTTGCAATTTAAATTCCCGCACATTAAACTCCATAGGGAAGAGCTAAGCCAATGCTAGGTCGCCCATTGGAGGTTTTTACTTATAGTCATTTAAATACTTGCAATTTAAATTCCTTTATATTAAACCCCAAAGGGACGAGCCAAGCCAATGCTAGGCCGCCCATTGGAAGTTTTTACTTACAGTCATTTAAATACCTGCAATTTAAATTCCCGCTCATTAAACCCCATAGGAAAGAGCTAAGCCAATGCTAGGCCGCCCATTGGAGGTTTTTACTTATATTCATTTAAATACCTGCAATTTAAATTCCTGCACATTAAATCCCAAAGGGAAGAGCCAAGCCAATGCTAAGCCGCCCATTGGAGATTTTACTTATAATCATTTAAATTCCTGTATCATTAAATCTCAAAAGAGAGAGCTAAGTAAAGGCTGAGCCATCCATTGGTGATCTTTATTTATTGTCATTTACTTCCTGTAAGTTAATTTTTGAATCACCAGACCCTAAAATGAGTAGGTCGCAGCACTGCACAGAAGTCATTAACTCACTCCCTCTTTCGACTTCAGGGAATTTTTAATACTTTGAAAATACCAGAAAATACCATCCATGCATCCCATTTAAAAAGTGAAAACACAAAAAGAGAATACCCCACTAGAGCCTTAGGAATAAACTAAGCCTGAGTTGCCAAATTAAGATATCCATGAAATTAAGGTACCGAAAGGGCATTAGTTTTAATTAACTAGTGTAACCAAGTCCCCGAACTCACAATCTCTGGTTCGCAAAAATAAATTAGTTCTCCCGCTAATTTATTTAGGTTTCTAATAGACCTACCAAGAACGATTAGTAGCGACTTCAAATTCTAAAATCATTTGAACAAAAAAAAAACCAAATTTGCGATTCAATAGGACTTGGGAGGGTTCGTATTAGGTTAGTCCATTAAGTTAACCTAATAATCCGTTCACCCGATCGAAAAAAACAATTTCGGATCGCGACACCTAGCAAACTCGAGACTTGTATTGAGCATTAACCTGCTTGTTAAAAGTGGAAACTGTAACAACTGTCATTCTCCACTCTCATACATAGTTGGCAACTTTGTCTTCAATTTGTTTGTTGATTTGCAAGAGGCAACCTTGAAAAATGCAAAGAAACTAACTAATTGTTAACCCTGTATTTCTTGTTGGGGTTCTTTTCATGTGATGCTTAGCAAATGATGTTTATTTCCATGTATTCACAGTACTTTATCGTTGCTTGAGCTTAATAAGCAAGGACCTTCTACCGATTCCTCTTAAGCTGGCATTGCACCTATCCAAGAGGTGAGCTTGGGATTGGCATCGCAAAACCTTCCTGTTTAGCCGAAGCCCCGCGGGAGAAAGGAACTTCCTAGTAGTAAGCTAATATGCTTCCTCTTACTGAACCTTTTTACCAAATTGTATTGCCCAGCACCAACACCAACTCAAGGCTAGCAAATATTGTGGTACCCATGGTTTCCTCCACTCGAGTCAGTGAAGCCTTCGACCAACATTCACTTGTTCCCTGTGTATTGAATTTTTCTGCAGCTCGATTCAGTTGCCAAGTATGAATGGCACAAATTTATTTGCTGGACTTATACGTATATACCAGTCTATCTTGTGATGTAATTAGGATTTTGCAAGAAAAATTGTATGTACGAATACATTATTCACTTCTTCAGGAATATTATATTTTTCTTGAGATATTATGGACACATCTCTCAGGTTTTGGTATTTATGCACATTTGATAAAATTGTGATTGGGCAAGTATACCAAGAATCTCTCTGGTTTTATCGTCGGGAGGCTCCCCAAATATATAAAAGCCAATTTCATTGCGAAATTATTTTAAATTTCAGCTAATTGCCGATGATTTTCTTCACGAATAGCATTTACAGCAAATTAGTGATGAATTTTGTAGCAAACTTTTCGTGGCTAATGAATTAGCGACGGAAAATTTCATGGCAAATGCCATTCCTCAATTTTGTAAAATTTGAAACAAATTAGTGGCGAACTTTTTTTTTTCGTAATTTAGCGACAAAACGTAAAATTTTTCGTCGCTATATTTTGTAACATGAGTTGGCGATGATTGCTAAACCTTCGTCGCTAATTAGCAACGAACTCGTTTCTGTCGCAATTTAGCGACGAAACTTAAAAAATTTCGTCGCTAAATTATGTCACCAAGTTGGCAACGAAATTTTTTTCGTCACAAATTTCGTCGCAAATGCCGTTGCTAAAGATTCATTGCTAATTAGGGACGAATTTTGCACACGAATAATATTCATCGCTAATTAGCGACAAATTTTGCCACAAATGTATTTGGTCGCTAATTAGCGATGAATTTTGCCACAAATAATATTCGTTGCTAATTAAAGACGAATTTTTCCACGAATGTATTTCGTCGCAAATTAGTGACGAATGTTGAACTTTTTTGTTGCTAAATTTTGTGATGCCAAATTCGCGACGTAATTTTTTTCGTCGCAAAATTCGTCACAACTAAGTTTAGCGACGAATTTTGTCGAAGTTTTTGTCGCAAATTCTATTGCTAAAATCTTACTTTTTTTTAGTGCAAGATGACACGGATTATTGTAATAGAGGGAATTGCAAGTACAAAAGAAAAACAAATAATAACTTGCCAACATACACTTTATGGGGCTATATGATTCGTTTTCCTTATTTTAGATATTGGGAAATTTATCCAAAAAGTCCTAAATACATTGCACTACGGCCAATTCAATACAAAACTTTTTAATTTTGTCAATTCAATTCTTAACATTTTTACGTTTTGTCAATTGAGCCCATCCAGTAAATTTTGGGTGGAAATCGCTACTGTGGACACTAGCCATTATGTGGTATGACCGGTGTTGATGTAGATAATTTTTTATAATATTTTAATATTTTTTTGAGCTTTTGGTAATAATTTTTGCACCTTTTTTCTTTCTCTGTTTACCTTCTACTTTTTTTTTTCTCTTTTATTGTTTTCCTTTTCTTTATTTCCCTTTTTCCCACTGTGGGCCACTGCCAAGCCTCGTTGATGGTCAGCAGAGGTCATCGACGGCTTTACATATAACCATTCATTGGAGGCCCATCAGTCGCGAAGTTAGATGGTTCGTAGACATGTACGAGGAAGATTATAAATATAATCACATGAACCCCAAATTTGCTTGATCGGCAAAGCTTGGCTTCAACATTGTGCAATCAGTCTGTAGGGACGAGGTCAGCAAACTAGCAAGGGGCATAAAAATCTTAAGGCAGAAAGTCACTTGGTATATACATGGATTTTCTAGGCCTTGATCTTGTGTCACGGATATTACAGAAATTACGTAAGGCCTTAAGTCATAGAAAATGAAAATTGGCTCTGGCTGAATTAATCATTGGGGTCCTTCATTGACCTCTATGTCATTAATTTTTTTTTTATTTGTAACGACACTTTAGCGATAGACAATGCAAATTGACTTCCTTTTCAAACACGACTACAGTGGCATTTAGCATTTATCGAGTCCCCAGATCTTTTTGGCTCGTCTAATTTTCTATATTGATTGTACTTTTAGGGTCAGGTAGTGTTTAATTAGATTCTTTTGATTAATCGAGTCAAAATTTGCCTGATAGCTGAAGCCCTCCCAGGTCTATTGAGTTGAGCCCAAAAGGCCATTTTCAATTAGTTTTTCAAGGAAAAACGATACAAATGGTCCATAAACTTTAAATTTATTCAATATAATCTCCGAACTTTATCCTAACGTATAATGTGATCCTAGAAATTTTAATTTATTCAATGTGATCTTTGAATTTTTTGTACATAGTCAACTTAGTCCCTAAATTATATGAAAATATTTAATATTGTTCCTCAACTTGAATTAATGGAAGGATAATATTTGATGTGCTAAGTTGATAGATGGGTTAATTATAATTAGTAAATGGATCACAAATAGGTTTAAGTTGGTAAAACCCAAAAAAGTATGCTTGTTATATGGTTAACGATTTACTTAGATCCAATGCATTTCTATAACTCTTTCTTCGCTCTTTCTTGTACTCACTTGATCTTATGCTTGTTCACTATGTGCTTATTAGGTTAATTATGGAAGTGTTTTAGCAATATATGTTGGATCAGATATGTGTCAATAGATTTGGATCAGTTAGGGTATGAGTTTTCCTAGATTATGTCAAGTATGGAAGTGTTTTAGCAACATGTATTGGATCAGATATGTGTCAATAGACTTGTATAGCATGGAAATAGGAAAAAATATACAAAAAATCATAAACATATTGTACTTTAACCAGTTCAGTTCTAAACGTTTCAATTTTGCCAATTGAGTCATAAACATTTTGACGCTTTGCTAATTAAGTTCATCCAAAAAATTTTAATAAAAAATTGCTGACTTGGATATTGATGATGTCAAATAGAACGGTTAGTGTTGATGTAGATAATTTTTATAGTTTTTAAAGAAGAATTTATCTTTTGAAAATTTTAATTTCTTCTTTTCCTTTTCTTTCTTTCTTTTAAATTTCCTTTTTCTATTAAGTTAGATAAGAGTTGCTAGCCAACCCTCGCCAATCACAAGCGAGGCCACCCAACCTTTGTCGACCACACATGAGGGCCAACAACCCTCATCGACCATTGGGTGAGGGCTTCATGGCCCTTGCCTATGACTAGCAAGGGTTGGGCCTTGACTATTGCCGGGCTTGGTAGAAGAGAAGGAAAAGAAAAAAAGAAAAAATTCAGAAAAGTTATCCACGTCAGCTACGGTCGTGCCGTGTAGGATGCTTGGCATCAATGTTAGTGATTTCTAGTTAAAATTGATCGACTTGACTCAATTAGAGAAGTGTCAAAAGGTCTAGAACTTAATTGACAAATTAAAAAATTTAAAATTGAATTAATCAATGTGTAATAGGTTTATGACTTTTTGGATGATTTTTCTATATGAAAAGTGGGTCAATTTGAGTCGGACAATTTTCGACTCGACTAGATGGTGTATAAAAGAGAAAAAAAGGTACGAATTGTTAATAGGTCATTAGGGACCCGACGAGAGTGGCGATTTTGGTCGAAAGCACCATTTCTCAACCGGTCTTTCAAATCAAGAATGACATTTCTTTTAGCCATCCAACATGGACCATTCTGAGGTACAATAACATGTCAGCACGTTGTTGTCGTCCAATGGCTGAGATTTGTCAAATTAGTAACTTGTTGATCAAATATTAAGATTCAACTTGCTAATATGTTTTCAGATCCGTCTCGCGATAACATCGATTGACCGAGATGTAGTCATTTTTAGAGGGCAACTGACGAAAACCCGTTTAGCCCATCTCTATTTTCGGCCAACTTGTTTTGGTCGAATGGCTATGCCGAAAATGTAGGAAGTGCCTAACCCTTCTGGTCCGTCGTCTCTGCTCATTAAGATTGATTGCATTTATAAAGGCAGGGAGAAGATTCCGATTGTGAGAGCACCCAAGGTTGCGTAAGTTTCTCCATAGACACCTATTAACACAAAAGGATAGATTGTGCCTTTGACTCGACTTATGTCGGTCATTTATTGAACAATCCATCTACCGTGATTGGGGCAAAAATGACATTGTACTTTGACAATCGGCAAAAGAGAGACCGCTCTATTTGGCTTTCGTTCCACTTTTGTGGAATTATTCTCTTAACTTTCTTAGAACGTGATGTTCTTCCATTCGGATGAAGTTACGGCCCTCCTCTTGCGCTCTAATCTTTCCCAAGTATTAATCGTATCTAAATGAAGAGTGCTATAAGTAAATTAAACAATTTGGAAGTGCTCATAACCACAATGTCAAGTATTTGACCCAACATGTAATGACTAATGTTGCTTATTTCGACTCAGAAATATGCCATGGAATTCAATAGTGTTGATCATACAAATATGTGGATCCATTAAAGTGAAGAGGGCGATTGCTAAAACAGTACCGAAATATGGCTTCTCTTCCTGTTGGAAAATCTTATGAAAAAATCTGTACGTCATGGTTTAGGTGAAATCAAAGCGACAACCTATACAATGTTGTTTCACACGATCTTTAAAGAAATTTAGGGTACGCGTGATAACATTTTTGTAAAAGAATTTCTGTTTAAGAAAAGCTTCTAGAACAGAAATCGATTTGGTAATACAACTTTTGAAGTAGAAATATGTTTGGTTACGCAACTTATATTTCTACTTCTTAAACAAATTTATACTTCTAAAATAGTTTTTTCACCAATTCCGGAAGTTAAGAAAAGTACTTCTCTCTCAAAAGTAAAAATCTCTCAAGATCAATATCTCTCTTATTTCGGCCTCTTTTCATTTTCAATGCCTCTCTCTCCCAACCCCGCCTCCGCTGTCGCTACCCCCCGCATGCTATCGTCAACCGTTGATCGCCGCCACTGACCATCTCCCGCCATCGCCCACCGCCACACCGTCGCCGTGACCACCAACGCTCTAAATGCTCCCGCCGCTGGAGTAAAAAATAAATAATTTTTTTTTATATTTTTTAAAATTAAATAATATTTTAATAATAAAAAATTATTTTTAAAGAATTTAAAAAATAAAAATGAAGTAAGAGTTTTTTGATCGCCGAGAATAATTTTTCGTAGAAGATTTTGTGTTAATAATGTTCTGTAAGTATAAATTTTCAACTGCTACATATCTCTAATTAGAACTCAATTTATGGAGCAGAAATAGAAAAATCAACTCATACTTTTAAGTAGAAGTAGAAAAATTAATTTCTAATCAGAAGTTGATTTTTGAAGCAGAAGTATTGCCATGTGCGCCGTTAGTGTGCGAGCCACCTCTTACTGGTTCTTTGAAAAGTAAAATTAGTCGTATACGTTCTTTCTAACTAGTCATGCTTACTATAATTTTTTTTTCTGATTAGCCATGCTTGAAATGCTAGACTTGATTCGTAGAGGCTGTGTTGTTTCTAGGTGTCCAAATATGACCATAATAGAATTGTTCACCCATTAACCTTTTTTTGACAAAATATTTAAAAAGAAGAAGAAGCAAAATATAGCCTATCACTTACTAGCTTGCTAGAACATAGCTTCTAACACGACATTTAGGGTTCTTTAATTTCACAAAAAATGAACATTGAAATAACTCTTTCTGAAAATTAATCGCTTAGAAAAATAAATGAACGGAGAACTTTTTCACGGTTCACGATAATGTTAAAATGCAAGTCGTTGTTGATATTTGCATTGGCTAATTATTTTTAGTAATTATTTTTAGGAAATTATTTTTTACATAATTTATTTTTCGTGGAATAAAAGTAGCTTTATGGTGAAATTGGAAATATCTTAACTCAATCGTGGATTCCGTTGCATCGTCAATCATCCTATATTTGCGAGATAGGAGGCGAAGATGAGGTGTAGCAGTGCTTATTCCCTTAAAGACGAGTAATGACGTCTACACTTTGGTCCCATATCTGTACTTAGGTCCCAACAACATCCACCATTAAATTGTCGCCGCTTGTGTGGTAACACAAAATACCCTCGCCCCTGGCTAGCGAGTCCGTAATGGCCTCTCCTAGGGCCAACGTGTCCCTTTCGGGCTGCGAGCGAGGCGGCCCTTGGTTAGCCCTAGTGACGGAAGCCGGCCAAAATGAAGTTAGAAGAAAAAAAAAAGGAAAAGGATAAATAAATATTTCAATTTTTTAAAATAGAAAATGTCTATGTCATCATTGACCATGCCATGTAGGATGGCTGATGTCCACGTCAGTGATTTCCAGTCGAAATGGCTCGGATGAACTAAATTGATACAAATAAAAATTATTTAAGACTAAATTGATCAAATGTTAGGTTTATGACTAAATTAGTATCAATGCAATAAGTTAAGAATTTTTTGATACTTTCCCATTACACGAAGACAAGGGTGATCATTTGGGTGCGAGGGCTAGGAATGAACCAGGCAACAGTCGAATAGAGCGAGTATTCTTGAACATGGGGATCATCATCAATGAAGAAGTTAGAGTTGAGGATCATCATCAATGAAAAAGTTTGAGTTTATGATATCCCAAATCTCACATGGGACGTGAGTTGCCTTATTGAGTGATTTATAAGCAGCACCCAACTCAAATGGTCACCTTTTTTTTGTGCTTAGTCGGAATATTTCTTTTGGAGGCTTGGCCCTTGGGAAATGACCCTAATCGCTACATGTACACGCAAGATTCAATAGCACAAACAGAAATTAGGAGTAGCAATTCGCGTTCGTGGATAATGCTCGCACAGTGTCGGAATAAGGGTAAACTACAAAACAGGTTGACCTGAAAATGACACTATTCTTTAATTGTGAACTAACATGGCCCGAAAATAATTGGATTGACACGACATGACCTCTGTAATACGATCAAACAAGTGGATTAACAGATCAATACGTTTGCATGACAAGCTATGTTATGAAATAAAGCCAATGAAATGTCACGAGTGCAAAATTTTAATAGTGAAATGTCATGTTTGGCTAACCGTGTCTAAACAAGTCACGAACATGTTGTTGGTTTAAACAGGTTATACTCATAAATTCCATGTCCAGTTGGTTGGACACAAACATGAATTATCATGAAACGTTTCCCATGACTTGATACGAAATTGGCCCGCAAATAATTAGCTTCAACCCAAACGCACTGACTCGATCAAAATTGTCACATCTAATTACGATAGACAATATTAGAATAATTTCCTCGCCCGTCCCAACAAATTGGACCGTCAAGTATCTATCTATCTATCTATCTATGCTATACATATGAAGATAAGTTGTAAACTAGGTGTGCATTTCTTCTGACTAGAACATTCTCATCTCATCTTCCGAAAGAAAAACTAAAGCAAAACATGATATCTACCTAAAACTACAATTTGATATTCTAGAGTGATTATCTACCATAATCTCCTTCTTTGTAGGAGCGCCCACATCTCTAGCTTTGAAAATGACCGAGGAAAGTCTTATAATTAATTGTACAGCAGCGGCAGCGGCGGAGAGTTGGTCACCCTAGCTCTTGCGAAATGGTTGGAATTGAAAGTCTTATCACTAAATCTTTTGAACATTACATCTGCTTATACCTAAAATTCATTGAAAGTCTAATCAGTCAAAGCTTTTTAGATGAATGTAGGGTATTAAAACTTAACAAGAATCCAAGAAGGAGTTTTCAATGGAAAAAAGGTATCCACCCTTTGTTCAAAAAAGTGGAAAAGTGTCCTAAAAGTTCAATCCATCCATGTACAACGGTTTCCTCTTTCTTCCGAACATATTTTCTTTTTCCTTTTTACCTAAAGCTACTATAAATAGTTTCTTTTTTTTTTCTAATATAAAACCAACACTAAGAATGTTGCAGCGTAAGTTGCGATCTTTGAAGGGATGTTCGTGTCTGAATGGGGACAAGCAGACCATCGCCATCGAGCACACGATTTCTTACTCACCATTGCGAGTTCAGAAGAAGTTCCTTCTGGAAGTTTATTTTGGACCGTGAAGAGAAAAACTAATTCCCAAACGATTCTTGCGGAAAAGCATGCCCATAAATATTGAGACACCAATCGAAGGCTACGTCACAAAAACGGAGCGTACCTTAACTTCCACGGACTAAGAGTCGACTTTGCTTCGGGAACGCTTCGTCAGAGAGGCGTCGTCGAGAGAGCGTTGAGGGAGAGCCAAGGCTTCGTTAAGAGAGAGCGTTATTGAAAAAGACGACGTCAGTTTTCTTCACACACCCCACAATAACTGACAGTTAGGGGAAAATCACATAACATGATTTTTTTTTCTCTTTTCAAATAAAAAGATAACTGCTAGGTAGTTATCCTCTGGTGGTAGGGTGTGTTTGCCCGCATGGGCGCACACCCTAACTATTATACACCAACATCTCCCACTCGCCCATGTAGGGCAAACAGTTCCCACAAGTCCACCAAGAACCAACAAATTTCACTTGCCCACTGAGGGCTAATTGTGACTCTCTCTTCTTTGCAAAGTTCATACTGACAAATAGTCTGTGTGACCAGCATACTCCGAGAGCTCGTTGCTATACATCTGTTAGGAGTATATAGCAGCTCAAACTAGGCATGATAATTCAGAGCAGATTTAGTATGCAGTGCCCTAGATCGATCATTCACATTTACTCTCTCTTGATCTCTTTAAAATAATATATGTTGTATTCACAATTATGATTAAGTACAAAACAATCATAATTGACCGGTCTGTGAATACCAACTGTAATGTGAGTCAAAGATATATCGATCTTCCTCTTTCCTTAAACCTCTCGATTTCAGTTCAGCTTGCTTTTCTAGAAATGTCCCATTAGACCGAATCACTCATGATCATTGGCAACACTCTAAGATAGCAAACACCAAAAAGGAATCTTGAGAATTAGTAAGAGTCATGAGGGTACTATTTGAGGAACTTCTATCCTCAAGAGTCTCACACGGCTTAGAAAATTGAGATCAAAAATTTTCGCCAACTCTTATTGGTCAAATAATGCACACGTAGTATGAAATACGTATTACGGTATTTTCTCCTTCCCTATGGAGCGTATGTCTTCAAAAATAATACCGTACAGATGATGGTTCAAACATACCCAATGTCTAACTTGAGTTCACAAATCTACTCCAAAAATAAAATTCTTTCAGAACTCACATCTGGCATTTAAGACAGGTAAGGTGAAATATGTGGGTTACTTCACCTGCGGACATAATAAATATTATGACCTCATCTTAACACTCAGTTAAGGCGGCACTAGTACTTTAAGCTTGAGCTCTCAGTTATCACTTAGATAATAAGCTTAAAAATTGCCTCATCTCTATTCATCACACAGTAAATAGAGGCGATTACCCGTGTGAGTGGGCTAATCTCCTATCTGTCCGACATACCTTTTCGATATAATGCACCAAGCATTAACATGCATAAATTTCAAATAGACTTATAAACACTTATACTGATAAACAACATCATCAGTTATGAACATTTAGGGAAAATACAAATATACAATACATCAACCTCTACGCAGTCCTAGAGTTTTTGCATGACCAGTAAAAACATCTCTAGGAATCGGCTTCGTCATAGGATCTGCTAACATTCTATGCGTAGATATATACTGTACGTTCACATCTTTTCGTGCTACCATGTCCTTGACATAGTTATACTTAATGTCTATATGTTTGGTCTTACAATGAAACTTAGGATCCTTAGTGTAAGCTATTGCTGCCTGACTATCACAGTAAATCAACACAGGATTTGCAGCATGTTTAGCAACACCCAAATGATCCAAAAATCTTCTAAGCCAAACACCTTCTTGTGTTGCTGTTGATAATGCTACGAACTCGGCTTCCATGGTAGACAAGGCTATACACTGTTGCTTCTTACTACTCCATGATATAGCGCCATTATTAAGTAAGAATACATTTCCAGAAGTGGATTTCCTCTCATCCAAATCTCCTCCCCAGTCAGCATCAGTGTAGCCCTCAAGGTCCAGATCACTTCCTTGATATGTCAGCGAGTAATCTGCAGTCGCTCTCAGATACCTCAGGATTCTTTTAACGGCAGTCCAATGTGCTGGACCTGGGTTGGATTGGTATCTGCTAACCAATCCAACTGCATAACAAATATCTGGTCTAGTACACAACATAGCGTACATCAGACTTCCAACAGCATTGGCATATGGAACATTTTTCATTTGCTCTTGTTCATGTGGATTTTTAGGACACATTCGACGACTCAATCCTTCACCTTTTGCAATAGGAGTATCAATGGGTTTACTATTTTGCATACAAAATCGTTCAAGGACTTTATTTATGTATGTCTCTTGAGAAAGAGATAACAACCTTTTGGAACGGTCTCTAGAGATCTTAACTCCAAGAATGTATGCAGCTTCACCCATATCCTTCATTTTAAAATTTGAAGACATCCAACTTTTGACTATCCTGACAAACTCCATATTGCTTCCAGCAATTAGTATATCGTCAACGTATAACGATAGGATCACAAATTGCCCTTTGGATCTTTTGATATACACGCAATTATCTTCATTAATCATCACGAAATCATATGCCACTATGGCATTATGAAAGCGTATATACCATTGTCTTGAAGACTGCTTAAGGCCATATATCGATCTCAAAAGTCGACATACTTTGTGTTCTTGGCCTTTAGTAACAAACCCAACGGGTTGTTCCATATAGATCTCTTCTTCTAATTCTCCATTGAGAAACGCGGTCTTTACATCCATTTGATGCAATTCAAGATCCAAGCTGGCCACTATTGCCAGAATAAGGCGAATAGAGGTAAATCTTACCACAGGAGAAAAAGTATCTTCATAGTCAATTCCTTCCTGTTGGTTATACCCCTTTGCCACAAGACGAGCCTTATATCTCTCAATTGAGCCATCAACATTACGCTTTATTTTGAGAACCCACTTGTTCCCAATGGCTCTACGTCCTTTTGGAAGATCAACCAATTCCCAAACTTGGTTCGATCTCATTGACTCCATTTCTTCTTCCATTGCTTTCATCCACATTTCCTTATCAGGGCAAGATAAAGCCTCATTGACATTCCTTGGCTCATCTTCATCTTGTGGAGCGATCATGAAAACTTCCCTTTCGATCTCAAAGCGTCGACGAGGAATACTTTTGCGACTTGTTCGTCGTGGAGAAGATTGTACCCTAGGTACTTCATTCTCCACTACGCTCGCACTCGGATCAGACAGTGGCATTGACTCATCAAGTGGTTGCAATTGAGACTGATTAGTACTTAACTCCCCACTTCTCACATTGCTCCCACTTGGATCGTTACATCCAACTATCATATTATCTTGATCCAGTGTCTCAAATAGGGAATAGTCTTCACCTATTTCGCCCTTTCTCGGAAAATCATTCTCTAAGAACGTGACATCTCGAGATTCAAATTCAGTTATACTTCCACTTTCTTGTTCGCCTATGAACACATATCCTTTTGAGTGTTCAGAGTATCTTATAAAAATACTCTTTTTGCCTCTTGGACCTAATTTTCCATATATATGAGAGGTCTCATGAGTGAAGGCGGCACAACCCCAAGATTTAAGAAAACTCAAATCAGGTTTTCGACCTGTCCATAACTCATATGGAGTGGAAGTCACCGATTTAGTAGGCACACGATTAAGTACATAGGCAGCAGTCAACAAAGCATCACCCCAAAAGGCGATTGGCAAATTTGCTTGCGCCATCATGGACCTAACCATTTCAAGTAAGGTTTTGTTTCTTCTCTCAGCTACTCCATTCTGTTGAGGAGTATAAGGAATAGATAACTGTCTATCTATCCCATTTTCATGACACAAATGTCTGAACTCATCGGATAGATATTCACGACCTCGATCGGATCTTAATGCTTTTATTTTCTTGTCTAACTGATTTTCCACTAAGGTCATAAATTTCTTGAAACAACTCAATGCTTCTGATTTATGAGAAATCAAATATACATATCCAAATCGAGTATAATCGTCAATGAATGTAATGAAATAAACAGCACCATGCCTAGCTCTCACATTCATCGGCCCACAGATGTCAGTGTGAATTAACTGCAATGGAAAATCAGCCCTTATCCCTTTTCCAAATGGCTTTCGAGTTGTTTTTCCCACTAGGCAATGCTCACAAGTAGGCAATTCAACTTTCTCAATATTGCCCAATAAGCCTTCTTTGGCTAATCTATTCATACGTTGTTGACCAATATGGCCAAGTCTAGCATGCCACACGTTCACATCATTATCACTTGAATGAGTAGATGTAAACAGGGAATAACAAACATTCACATTAGTGTTTTCAACATCCAACACAATAAAACCATCCACAAAATAACCAGATCCGTAGAAAGTTGTACCTAACAACAAATCCACACCATTGTCATGGAAATTCATACAGAAACCAAGTTTGACTAAAACTAATACAGAAACAAGATTCCGACGAATCTCTGGAGCGTATAAGACATCATGCAGGAATAAGGTGCGACCACCGCGCATCATCAGTTGGCAGGTGCCAATTCCTTTAACTTCTACTCTGGAGTAATTCCCCACATAAATCCATTTCGCTACGCGTGGAATTCGTCGAAATTCCACAAAGGTATTTCTGTCTCTGGCTACATGGTCTGTGGCTCCTGAGTCTACAGTCCACAAAGGATGAGATTCAGTTAAAAATACAGAACTTGATACATAAGAAACACTTTTAAGTGCATTGAGGGTTTCTACCTTCTTCGGCTCACCACAGTCGCGAGCGAAGTGACCCTTTTTGCCACAGTTGTAACACTTCATCCTTGAAATGTTTTTCTTAAAGGGACGTTTCCCTTTTCCATGCTTGTTAAACTTTTGTTTCTTTCCAGATGGTTCCGCTCCTTTACCTTTCCCTTTCTTGAACCAGCCAGGATGTTTGCGCTTAGAGCCCGAAGCTCCATGTGAGCCAGATCCAATAAAATACACATCTGATTGTGTCTTGGCCGCCAGAAGGCGGTCCTCCTCCAGCTCAAGATGGCGCATAGCATCCTCGAAGGTCTTGACATTCTCATTATGGGTCAGGTTAACTTTCATGTGCTCCCAACTGTGGGGCAAAGAGCGGATCACTGCCTGCACTTGTTGCTCATCAGATAATATGTGACCTGCATCCTTCAGCTCACTAATCATATTCGACATGCGCCTCAAATGCTGCTTCATATTATGCCCATGTGGCATCTTATATGTGTCGAATCTGATAGTTAGCTGCCTAAGCTTGGTGACCGAAGTCTGTCCAAACCTTATCTTTAATGCATCCCACATGTCCTTTGCATTCTCATACTGTCTGAATTCTCGCATGATATCATTATCCATACTGCTCAACAACGTAATGCGAGCAGTGGAATTCTTCTTTTTCCAAGCAGCAAAGGCTTCCTTATCTCTTCTATGCTGTGCAGTGGTTCCATCCTCTGGTTCAGCCATGACCAGGTTAAGAGCTTCCAGAGCCTCTTGCTCTTCCAGTACATACTGGATTTTCATGTTCCAAATCTCATAATTTTCGCCATTCAACTTCTCACCTTTATTCAGCTCTGCCACAATGTTCTTAGATGCAGAAGCCATTGTATCTGAACATTTTAGACATTTAAGCACGATTTATTAAAGCCCATTTGTATGCAACAAATGCACCATATTTATGCATTTAAAATGTATTTATTTTTAATACAATGATTCAAATGTGTTCTTCTTAAAGTTACTAAAAACTTATGAACACTCCCACTCAAAACATATAACAAATATATGTATAAAGTAGCATTAACAACAGAAAAGCTATCATAATTCAAAAATTAGAACATTAAAAAAAATATAAGCAATGGCGATTCGAAACAAATTCAACAATCCCAAATTGAACTATCAAAGTAAAAATTCAAAGGTAATAACGCGTTGTCCTATTTTCGTTAGTCTTATTATGAACCCACTCAGTTTCCATCGTACAAGGGAGGGAGTCCTTTAAATCCTTAGGGGGATTGCTAATTAAATCAGGAGCCCATAATGGTACACTAGGAAAACCTTCTTAATACCCGTGTGATGACGCCAACGCGCATTCTGTCTGCGCCAAGACCCATTCATACCAAGCGACGACATCTTCGTCGCACCAACCCTGATATACTTGTCTAAGAAAAGCAGCACTAAGACTCTGTAGGTGTTGGTATCAAGCCACACTCGAGTAATCATTCCGTGCCACTCCTCTAGTATGGAGTTCCTTATGGCATAAAAACCCATTTCAGCATCCATTCGATATCTATCCCAAATGAGTTCTTGGATCATCTTGTTGATCGTTATCGCATGGGATATAATATCACTCTCATTATCCCATCGATAATTATTTAGTGCATCCACCTTCACATTAATGGCTTGAACTTGCTCACTTGTCAATCTTATGTGAGGCGTTTTTGTTCCCTTCCTAGTCCATAAATTCCTAGGCATCGGCCTCGACATTGGTCCTGCAACGAATGCAGAACAAAGTGGATTACAAAAATCCATCAATTACATAAAAAATTACGAACATATCGTAATATGCAATAATAGGCACGGAAGTAAACAAAAATTTGAGTAAGCCCCTAATTATAATCACATTGAAGAAAATTTTGATACGAACGCATCGGTACCAAAATCATCCCAATCGGATATCATATGCCCCCGTAGGAGACCCAATAAAGATTTTAATTTTAATTTTAATTTTTTTTTGTCAACGGTCAAAGTCAACGGTCAAACTGGTCAACGGGTCAACGGTCAAAGTCGACGGGTCAAAACTGGTCAATGGTCAACTGGGTCATTGGACAAAACGGATCGGGCTGGGCTTATCGTGCACGGGCTAGGCCCACCGGGTGCGGGCTCAAGGCTCATATATTCTTTAAATAAAAAAACTTGTTAACATGAGACACCAAAGTCAAAGTGGCCAAGTGGTCTGGGCCTCTAAAGCCCATGGGGGAGGTTATGGGTCCAAAACCCACGCCCACAACCTGCCCCCCCCTTTTTTTTTATTCTGGTTCTGCGCGAGAATGGGCTTGCGCCCAACGCGGGTTGGGCCCATTTGCCCAGGCCCGCGTCGTAGGCCCTCCCCTAGCGTCGCCGGCGGTCAGCGGCTTCCGATGGCTGCTCCGGCCACGTCCGATCTCCGTTTTTGACCCATAATATATCAAAACGCTCGTATCGACGAGCACTTTCTATATATCCAAACAAAATGCATTTTTGACAGAACCAAATTTCCAGAAAATACATGAACAGTAACTTCCGAAATGTATCCTAGCCCGTTTTTTTTTTAATTCCAAAAAACAACACAAAGTAGATCAAGCAATCGGGAATCAATAACGCTATGGCTCTGATACCAATGAAGAGAAAAAAACTAATTCCCAAACGATTCTTGCGGAAAAGCATGCTCATAAATATTGAGACACCAATCGAAGGCTACGTCACAAAAACGGAGCGTACCTTAACTTCCACGGACTAAGAGTCGACTTTGCTTCGGGAACGCTTCGTCAGAGAGGCGTCGTCGAGAGAGCGTTGAGGGAGAGCCAAGGCTTCGTTAAGAGAGAGCGTTATTGAAAAAGACGACGTCAGTTTTCTTCACACACCCCACAATAACTGACAGTTAGGGGAAAATCACATAACGTGATTTTTTTTTTCTCTTTTCAAATAAAAAGATAACTGCTAGGTAGTTATCCTCTGGTGGTAGGGTGTGTTTGCCCGCATGGGCGCACACCCTAACTATTATACACCAACAGACCGATTTGATTTAATAGCAAGAATCCACTTGGCCTCTAGCTGGTGAAGGGCTAACAAATAATGCAGCCGAAATTAAGGGCGGCTGTACGGGGTCCTCTGCATGGGATATCTCTTTAAATAGAAGTGCCGAAACCTGGAACTTCACATCAGTCATCAGCCGACGACGACGTTCGCCTTCTCACGCTTCACATTCTCTCTCGCCTCCTTAGAACCTTTCGACCACCACCAGCACCACCAATTCATGGCGACAGACGGCTCGAAGAGGCGTTCGGCGAACTTCCGGCCAAGTGCTTGGGATTACAACTTTGTTCAGTCACTTAGAAGTGAATATGGGGTAACCACGACACTGCTTCCTAGAATGCTAATAGATTGCTCTCGTGTGCTATTGTTTTGTGTTCTTTTGACTGTCCGAATAATGGGAAGAGAGCAACATAGTGAAGTCGCTAGCGATGCAGGAGGAGCAACACATGGAAAGGGTCACGAAGATGAAGGAAGAAGTGAAGGATCTTATTCGTAGTGAAATGCCTCGGGTGGAGAAGCTCGAGCAGATCGACGCGGTCCAACGGCTAGGACTGGGATATCACTTTGAGGTGGAGATTAAGGACGCACTACAAGCCGTTATAAATGGCACAACCAATACTGCTTGGACTTTTGACGATAATCTCCACACCACGGCACTCCAGTTCAGGCTTCTCCGCCAAAACGGCTTCAATGTGGAGCAAGGTACTATACATGCACAAAATTTCATTTGAGAAGATGCATGCATATCATTTAGTGACGCGTATGCACAAACATGTTGTTCTCGTACACAGGCGTGTTTGAAAGATTCATGACAAAAGGTACAAGCAGTTTCAAAGAATCGCTGAGGGAAGATGTTGAGGGTTTATTGAGCCTGTATGAAGCATCCTTCTATGGCTTCAAAGGTGAAGCCATCATGGATGAAGCCAGGACTTTCTCTTCTACATGTTTGGAAAATCTCAAGGAAAACGATATCTGGGCAAAAAAGATAGATCACGCTTTGGAGATGCCCGTTCACTGGAGGCCTAACAGATTGGAGGCCAGATGGTTCATGGAGATTTACGAAGAAGATCAGTGCAGTCGCCCGAACCCTGTCTTGCTGGATTTGGCTAAGCTCGATTTCAACGTAGTGCAATCAATTTATAGAGATGAAGTTAGCAAATTAGCCAGGTACTTGGTCTTTGTAGCACATGCACTTAGAAGGTCGCAATTTTTGGCCAAATAAATCTTCGATTTTTTTTTAATAAGTCAAGTCAAACTGACCCGATTTTCTTCGAATAAGCTTCGTATTTTTGAGTAACTCATAATTTACATGGGTGACTTTCTTTTGGTAGCCTTTTCGGACTAATCCAAGAAAATAATTTTAATTTATACTAACGTCTTAATACTATATGCATCAAAACCGTCCTTTGAGCAATCAACCAATAACAACCTGAGTAGTTTGAATTCTCATATGTTCTTCATTCTCTTTTAGGTGGTGGGTGGATTTAGGGTTAAACAAGATGGAGTTTTGTCGGGATAGACTGATGGAGCATTACTTATGGAATGCTTTAATGGTCTATGAACCTCAATTTGGAGCTTTCAGAGATATGAGCACCAAGATCACGTGTATGATCACATTGATGGACGATGTTTATGATGTTTTTGGCTCATGGGAAGAACTTCAGCTACTGACGAAATTCATCGAGAGGTTTGTGTGCGATATTATCCCACTTTCCTCGAGATCTCATGTCAACACTATTATAAAATCAATACTAATGTCATGCTCGTTATGGAAATGCTGTAGATGGGATATCTCAGAAATCGACAAGCTTCCTCCAACGATAAGAACTTGTTTCCTTGCCATGTACAACACTACCAATGAAATTGGCTATTGGACCATGAAAGTGCGAGGCTTCAACATCATTCCCTACTTACACAAATTGGTGTGTTTATATATAAACTACTCATATTTCCAATAATTAGTTTCCTTCCTACTAATAATTCCAGAGATCACACACAGCTCTTTTTTTTCTTTTTTTATTTGATTCTTTTTCAAATTTTCAGTGGATAAATCAAGGTAAGACATGGTTAGAAGAAGCAAAGTGGTATCATGAAGGCCACAAACCAACGCTCCAGGAGTATCTCAATGCTTCAGTGACATCAATAGGAGGACATGTTGTGTTGTTTTGCTCTTACTTCACCACTTCAGACAAGCTATCCAAAGAGACCCTAGAATATTTATGCAACATCCCCAACGTTATGTATTGCTCCTCCCTGATTCTTCGGCTCACGAACGATTTGAGCACCTCATCGGTTAGTCTCTATTATGTCGATCGCCCGATTTTGCAGCCCAAGTTATGATACCTTAGATGATGGGGTAAAATGCATATGCAGGCCGAGTTGGCGAGGGGAGATAATTTCAAGTCACTACATTGCTATATGAACGAAACCGGAGCTTCCGAAGAAGCGACTCGGCATTACCTGAAGAACCTGGTGCGAGAAGCTTGGAAACAGATGAACGAAGAAGTCATCAGTGCCAACCCGTGCTCCGGGCCTTTTCTCGGCGCGTGTCTGAACCTTGCGCGAGCATCTCAATTGTTCTATCAGTACGGGGACGGCCATGGGATTCCAGATCGCGAGACTAAAGACAACCTCAAGTCGATCCTCATCCGACCCGTCCCGATAAAGCAGCAGTGAGCAGCTAAATGTGCCTCCAATTAACCACGCCGATCATGTCGCAAATAAAAAGTGGCGCTCATGAGCTACTTGGAAATTATTCCTAATTTAATCCGATCGTTTTCCCTAATTATGTAAGCTTTTCCCTCTTTCCTTTCCTTTTTGGACTGCAATGCCAACCATGGCCACGTTGGCCTTCTTACAATAAAAGGGTGTAACAAAGTTTACAAGATTTTACTATAAGAAGTTTCCCTCTCCAGAAGGGGCTTAAGGCGAGAATGCGGTCTTGCTCGATCCAGCTTAGCTCGATCGCAGTTTTTGGCCCACTGAACCTTCGATTTTCCCTTAATAAGTCAAGTCAAATTGACCCAATTTCTCTGGCGGGTTAGCGAACGTGACCCCATTTTTATAGCCCAAAAAAGATAAACCCAATATCGGACAAATAACGTATTGATGGGCCTTGCAAATGAAGATTTTGCAGGCCTTCCTCAATCTACCGGGCCTAACAAATAATTTGAACTAACTTTTTAATAATATATGTATCAAGCCCGTCCTTCGACCAGTCAACCAACAACAACCTTAGTAATTTGAATATGTTCTTCAATCTCTTTTAGGTGGTGGGTGGATTTAGGGTTGAACAGGATGGGGTTTTGCCGGGATAAACCGATGGAGCATTACTTATGGAATGCTTTAAAGGTCTATGAACCGCAATTCAGAGTTTTCGGAGAGATGAGCACCACGTATGATGGACGAAGTTGATGAAGTTTTCGGCTATTGACGAAATTCATTGAGAAGTTTGTGCACGATATTATCCTAATTTCCTCAAGATATCATGCTTACATAAAAAAAAAAAAGCGATACTAATGTCATGCTCGTTATGGAAATGTTGCTGATGGGATATCTCCGAATTCGACGAGCTTCCTCCAACGATAAAGAGTAAAGACCTGTTTCCTCGCTATGTACATCAACACCAGCAACGAAATTCCAACGTCGTTCCCTACTTGCACAAATTGCTCCATATCACCCGTCACTGAGTTAGCCCATCAGTCTTGAATTTGCAATTCCAAGATAATAGCGCATAACATCTCAGTGGGCAAATCAAGGGAAAGACTTGGTTAGAAAAAGCAAAGTGGTCTCAATGCCCCAGCGACATCTATAGGAGGACGTGTTGTGGTGTTCTCGTTGTTCTGCTCTTATTTTGCCCCATCAGATAAGTTATCCAACGTTATGTATTGCTCCTCCCTGGCCTTTCGGCTCACGAACGTTTTGAATACCCTATTATGAAGTCTCTCCATCACCATCATGTTAACCATCCAATTTTGCTGTTCAAGTTGCAGGATGAATTGGCGGGGGAACACAATTTATTGCATTGTCGGGAAAGGACTTAAAACTATTGTATTGGTGCCAATTCAATATTAAACTTCTCAATTAGACCCTTTTCTTTTGTCGTCAAGAATTAGACCAATTTAGTCATTAACCTTTTGTGTTTGTGCTAATGTAGTTAATCATGCCAATTTTGGTTGGAAATTATTGGCATGAGTGTCGGGCATCTTATGTGACACGACTAATATTGACACAAATAAAATTTATAACTTTTAATATTGTTGTTGATATTATTATTATTATTATTATTATTATTATTATTATTATTGCTATTGCTACGACTACTACTACTACTATGACTATTAGTATTGCTTTTCTTTTCTTTTTCATTGTGGTCCACGAGGTCCTTCGAGTACTTGCTAGCCATTGGTGGGAGTTGCAGCCCTCCCCTGGCTGCGAGGGTGACTCTCACTTAGGTAATGGTAGCCCTTGCCGGATCTAACCAGGGCTCATTTAAGTGAGGGCCACGACCCTAGCCCCTCACAGTAGCTTAAGGGGGGAAGGGGGGGCTCCTAGGCCCTTGTCCATTGGTTGATAAAGGTCGCTGGGGAATCCTCACTAGCCACAATGAAAAAAAAATATTAATAACAATAACTTCAAAACAAAAAATATTATAAAATTTGTCCATTTTAGAGTCAGTTGTATCACGTAGGACGTTTGATATCCATGCCAATGATTTTGTGTCAAAATTGGCTAAATAGACTATATTTGCACAAATGCAAATAATTTTGAACTGAATTGGCACAATACAATAGATTTAAAACTCTTTTGGTACTTTTTCTCTGCACTATTACATGAAGGAAACCAGAGCTTTCGAAGAAGCAACTAAGACGGCAGATCAAGAATCTGGTGCAAGACGCTTGGAAACAGATGAACGAAGAAGCTCTAGGTTACGACTTGCACTACGGGCCTTTTCTCGGCATGTCTCAACCTCGCGTGGGCGTCTTCGTTGTTCCACCAATATGGGGGATGACCATGGGATTCTGGATCCCTAGACCAAAGACACAACCCCAAGTCCATCCTCATCCGACCAAAAGGGCTTTGTACTTACTTTTGGAGACATATTCTAATAACCTTCGCATTGACTGGGCTTCCATTGCTCCTATGGAATTTACTATACTCTTTTGACCTCATACGAGCAACGGAAGTCATATCTCAATGGTGATTTTTGTATGATTGAGAGATCACCTTATGTGGAATTATGAGAATTAAATACTATGTGAATTATTCCGTATAATTAGAGGTTTGAAAACACTTAAGAGTATTTGAATGATTAGAGAGTAGTTTTATTTCATTGTATCTATCAATTGATTGATAATGAAATCTAGTGTTACTCTATTCATAGAGTAGGTCACACTGATCGAATTACATAAATTTGATGACTCATTATTTTCCCTTTCTGCCCATTTTATTGCTTAATCACTTGTTTTTCTAGGCATTATTATTGCTTCGAAATGGTTGTATACTTGGAGAGAAAGAAATTACGGGATAATCTTCTCTCTCAAAAAATTCACAATAGTTACATTCAACATCTCCATCTGTACATGTGCAAGTGATATTCACGTGGGACTATGTGCCATCAACATTTGTGGTTATTGTACAATGATATTCACGTCGGTTGTGAGGGTCCACTTATGTCCCCACGGCTTCGGGCGTTTATGTTCCTCAAATTTATCTAGCCTAATCAGGCATGCGAACATGGACAATAATTGGTACATAATATCTAACGGTAAAATAAATAAATAAATCAAGGATTTCGAATATCATTGTACAATAACTAGCCAACTGGGGCTAAATTACAAATATTCTTCAAACCCTAACCCTAGATTGAGGATTTCGACAAAGAGGAAGGCGACTTCAGAGGAAAGAAGCTGAGGAAGGCGGCATTCGTTGGCTAACCCTTATTTTAAAGTAACCTTCATCCTTGCTCCAGAGGAAAAATGGGAGAGAGGACTCTCTTACTATTTGTGGTGGGGAGAGAGAGAATCTGAACATTTTCTTCAACGCCTAAGCCTTGTTCCAGTGCAAAGATGAAAATTAACAGAAATTCCAGATTTCTACTTTCCTCTAAAACCACGACAGCAACGGCAAAGAGGAAGGTGATGTTAATTGAACATAATTGGTAAAATTGGTGAAATCAAGCCTTTCTATTGATTACACTTTTTGAAAAAAAATTAAAACTTGATTGCATTTTAATGATAGGTTTTAGGACTTAATTGTTTTTGAAAGTTATTGGATGCAATTGGACTTTCATAACAAGTTTCGGGACTTGCTTACACTTTCTGAAAATTGTAAGACTCAATTGTACTTTCGTCACAAGTTTTAGCAATATAAACTATAATCAGTGTTAGCAATTATTACACTTTTTAAAAGTTGTCATAATATTTAGTAATATGGAGTATAATCAGTAGTGTTTGCAATTATTCCCAATTCTGATCCGACCATAAATCTTCGACTTTCAATTTGTAACCAGATGAACTGAGGAGCTTCAATGAAGGAAGCAAAACATTGAACATAACCAATCGCGAAGATATTGAAGCTATGATAGAGGTTCTTGAGGCATCACACCTGGCTTTGGAAGGTGAACGTATTTTGGACGAAGCAAGAGCTTTCTCAACTGGGATTCTCTATGGGAGTGTTTCCGGTTCGGACAGTTGGCTCTCCAAACGTGCCGTCCATGCCTTGGAGCTTCCGATGCAGGAGCGTCCAGTGGTACGACATCAACTGGCAAATCGACATGTACAAGCAGCAGGAGGACAATCGAAGAAATCTGCTTGAGCTTGCCAAGCTCAATTTCAGCACGGTCCAAGCCACAAACCAAAAAGATCTTAGCGACATATTCAGGTATATTTTCCAAGTAATCATAACTGATTTAGAAAATGGACAGACTTATCGTTTTTCTAAAGGATGTCTTGTTTGTATCTTCCCTTCATGTCGAGATTAAAACGCAACAAACTCGCTCGTGATATGTGTGGTTTAGATTCATTCTAGGAATGTGCCTTTTTTGAAATTAACTTTCCACACACAATGTGGCTTGCGAAGCTTTTGTTGTTGATAGTTGCTTCAGTGATTTAAGGTGGTGGAGGGATCTGGGACTTATTCAACATGAGAACTTCACGAGGGATCAGCCGGTCAAGAGTTTCTTGGATGCCCTCGGATTCTCTCAGGAACCGCTGTTCAGCTCACTCTGAGAATCTCTCACAGAAGTCATCATCTTCATACTGCTGATCGACGATGTCGGCGACCTTTATGGTTCACTCGAGGAGCTAGAATGCTTCACCGGTGCCATTACCCGGTTGGTCGCAATGCCTTCCGAGTCTCTTCCTTTCATGTTAGTTCAGTTCATCTTCGCTAACTGTGAAAACTCAATTCTTCTCGGTGGGACTCGGAGCAGATTCAACAGCTTCCGGAGGGCATATAGGTCGGTTTCCGAGCGCTATGCAATGTTACATACGAGATCGCTTATGATATCGGCGAGGACGAAGATTGGCATCGAATGCTACCACGTCTCACCAAAGCCGTAAGTAAAAAACAGTTGGATTACCGCATATAAATGCATATGTCACCCTAATTAATTTATATCCCTTCCTAATTTAATCATCTTTGATTAAATATTTCTCTTTCCTTATTTTTGACAGTGGGCAGATTTTGCAAAGCATTACTTACCGAAGCAAAGTGGGACGATATGAGCTCCCCACCATCTTTGGAAGAGTACTTGAGCAATGCATGGACATCAACTTCAAAACCACTATTCTTGTCTCACGCTTATTTCTTTGTGGCACATATGAAATTGGAGGATGTTGTAGATTTGCTGCAGAGAAACAAGGATCTCATTTACAATGTGAATTTTCGGAAAAATGCTGTAGTAATATGACGTACTGTTGGTAGGGGAGCCTGTTTAGAATCAATCTCCAAAACGATTCAGATTCACTAGTTCAGAAGGAATGTTGAGAAAACCTGTTGAGCCCGAGTCTGAATCTGATCAGCTCAAAAAGGGCATTCAGAAGCAGAACGTGTCTGAATCTGAATTCCTGGAAACACTTACTATTTAAAAAAGGTTTGGTGAAAACTTTCAGATTCACTTGCAAATAGCTTTTCGACATAAGAAAAGTGGGATCGACACAAGTATAAACCGAGGCCTGTGTTGAACACAGTTTCCTTAAAACAGATTCGCTCCCTCAACTCTGTGCTTGAGGTTTCGTCAGCGTCTGTCTCCCAGGATACAACGGTTGACAACTAAGAAGTGAGCACAACACCTCAGAGTTTTCGACGAACTTGAAGAACTTGTGTTTGAACACTATCAAAACAATGCAAGGAACGAGTTGAAAGCTTAGCGAAGACAGAGGAGAGCTAAATCCTTTAAACTGATTCAGAATTCGAATGCGCGCTTACAAGAACGAGAAAACCAGCTATTTATAAGATGAGTAGAGGGATTCCTTCAGAATAATATGGCGTAACAGTTTATAACGGTTGATTAAATCTGCCGTTTGTAACTGTTGTAGCATAACCGACAATTAAATTTGCCGTTTGAGTCATAATGGATGATTAACTCTGACATTTGTCACTGTCGTAATGACATACAAATGGTCAGCATCTGAGCGTCGAGAGCTGCTTTTAAACCCTGCGCGAGCAGCTTCTGAACGCTGGTTTTGAACCCTGCGCGAGCAGCTTCTGAACGCTGGTTCTGAACTCATCCGAAACATACTCTGCTTCTGAGCTCGCAATGAAGCATCGTTACAAAATCATCCAACTCAAGGATGTTCTTTGAGAAACAATTTCTCATTCACCCATCAAAACCACACCATATTTCCAACAATCCCCCACATGAATGAAAATTGTTTTGTTTTGACTCGATGATAGTGTTCGACAAATGAAACCTGCATAGGATAGGTAGGTGTTACCCTTTGAACCTTCCCTTGTGAAAGTATATTTACTTTACTAGCTGTCCAGTAGACATGATGTCCTTGAACTGTCCTGCTTTCTTATGTAAATGAACCATATACTCCACACATGAATCATCAAACGTTTCTTCAATTCTCATGGTTGTGTTCGTTTTGGCCATGAACACCAACCTGGTTCTGCGAGAGTTTCTAAAGAATTTAGCCCCAAATTCTCCTTTGAAGCGGCCCCACTTCTCTCTCACATAGGTGATTACTTAATTTTGAGTAATTTGATTACTCCACTTAAGAATCATTAAAGCAAACTGCTATCCTTTTCCTTATACTATCACTGTTATTTCTGAGGAATGGTTTTAGGGATAAACCCCCACAGTGACATCACTAAGTCAATATAATTAGGTTGTCCCTTTGAACCTAGATCTTGGGATCTCCAGTCAACTAGGTTGGGTTTCCTTTATATCAACTCATTCTTTCATGGGCTTCAGTCCCATTCCTCTTGCCGATTTCTCAACTAACTCTCTGTTTAACCCTTTGGTTAGCGGATCCGCAATATTATCCTTTGACATTACGTAGTCAATAGAGATAATTGCAGTTGAGAGCTGTTGTCTAATGGTATTATGTCTACGACGTATATGTCTAGACTTACCATTGTACATTTTACTCTGTGCTCTTCCAATTGCAGATTGACTATCACAGTATATGTAAATTGGTGGCACAGGTTTTTGCCATTTTGGAATATCCTCTAGTAAGTGACGTAGCCATTCAGCCTCTTCTCCACATTTATCCAAAGCAATGAATTCAGATTCCATTGTGGAACTGGCTATAACCGTTTGTTTACAGGATTCCCATGATACGACTGCACCTGCTAGTGTAAATACATATCCACTAGTAGACTTTGAGTCTTTCATATCAGATATCCAGTTCGCATCACTGTATCCTTCTAGAACAGCTGGGTATCTGGTATAGTGCAGACCATGATTTCGAATATATCGTAGGTACCTAAGTACTCTTACAATTGCTTTCCAATGATCAGCACTCGGATTGCTCGTATATCTACTCAGTTTACTAACTGAGTACGCAATGTCTGGTCTAGTACAACTCATTAGGTACATCAGACTTCCAATAACTCTAGAGTATTCTACTTGAGAAATACTCTCTCCTCTATTCTTGGATAGATGAAAACTATTGTCGAGTGGTGTTCTCGCAATACCAGAATCATCCACATTGAACTTTCCAAGAATTTTATCCACATAGTGTGACTGGTTTAAGATAAGACCTTCTGACGTTCTTGTGATTTTAATTCCTAAAATCACATCAGCAAGTCCCATATCTTTCATGTCAAATCTCGAATTCAACATATTCTTAGTGGATTTGATCATTTCATCATCACTACCGACGATGAGTATGTCATCTACATAAAGACACAAAATGGCATAGCCATTTTCTTTTCCTTTAATGTAGACACATTTATCACATTCACTGATCTTAAATCCATTGGTAACCATTGCATTATCAAACTTTTCATGCCACTATTTTGGCGCTTGTTTTAAGCCATACAATGATTTAACCAATTTACAAACTTTCCTTTCTTTTCCTGGAACTATAAAACCCTCGGGTTGTTCCATGTAGATTTCTTCATCTAAATCACCATTTAGGAAAGCTGTTTTTACATCCATTTGATGTACTTCTAGATTTCGCAATGCTGCAATTGCAAGTATCATCCTAATGGAGGTTATTCTCGTCACAGGAGAATAAGTATCAAAGTAATCTAAGCTTTCTTGTTGCTTGTATCCTTTGATTACAAGTCTGGCTTTATACTTATCAACAGAACCATCTGCATTCATTTTCCTTTTAAAGATCCATTTTGATCCTAAAGGCTTGCATTCGAGAGGAGGATCCACTAACTCTCAAGTATGATTCTGCAATATAGAATCAACTTCACTTTTAATTGCTTCTTTCCATAGAAGTCCCTCAGAAGAATTTACTACTTCTGAATAGTTTAGTGGTTCCTTTTCTAACAAATAAGTCAGAAAATCATCTCCAAATGATTTCTCCACTCTTGCTCTTTTGCTCCGTCTGAGCTGTTCAGAAGCAGGATCGCCCTGCTTCTGAGCTCTTCTTTGGAGTAGATCAGAAGCAGACTCGCTCTGCTTCTGAATACTGTCATGATCAGAAGCAGACTTGCTCTGCATCTGAATTCTGTCATAATCAGAATCATGACTTCCTTCATTCATAATGTCAATCGTTCGCTTGGACGAACTAGATCCATCATTGGATTTGCAAGGAAATACACCTTCGAAGAATGATGCATTCCTAGATTCCATGATCGTATTCTTGTGTATATCTGAAATTTTTGATTCATGTACAAGAAACCGATATGCATTACTGTTATGTGCATAGCCTATAAAGATACAGTCCACCGTTTTAGGACCTATCTTTGTTTTCTTTGGTGTTGGAACAGCTACTTTTGCAAGACACCCCCACACTCGTAAGTATTTATAGGATGGTCTCCTACCTTTCCATAACTCATAAGGGGTTTTATCTTCCTTTTTCCGAGGTACCTTATTTAAAAGGTAATTGCTTGACAAAATAGCTTCACCCCACATATTTTGGGGTAAACTTGAACTTAGTAACATCGCATTCTTTCAATGTGCGATTTTTACGTTCAGCCACACCATTTGATTGAGGCGAATAGGGTGCAGTTACTTCATGTATAATTCCATGTTGCACACAGAAATTCACCAATCGGTTCTTCGTACTCACCACCTCTATCGCTTCTCAATCTTTTGATTTTCTTGTTGAGTTGATTCTCAACTTCATTCTTATAGAGAACAAATTTCTCTAAGGCTTCACTTTTGCTCTTAAGGAAATACACATAGCAGTATTTAGTGCTATCATCGATAAATGTAATAAAATATTTATTACCACCTCTTGTTTGTATGAATTTCAAATCACAAACATCACTATGAATTAGCTCAAGAGGTTTGGTGTTCCTTTCAACTGTTTGAAACGATGATCTCGTTAACTTTGCCTCAACACAGATTTCACATTTGTGTTTACAATCAATTTGGAATGAGGGAATGTGCTCCAAGTTAATTAATCTACGCAATGTATCATAATTAACGTGTCCAAGTCTGCCATGCCATAAGTTGGAAGACTCAAGCATATAAACTGAAGACTTATTATCTTTATTGATAATTGTCAGCACATTGAGCTTAAAAAGCCCATCAGATACATATCCCCTTCCCACATACATTCCAGATTTTGACAAAGTAACTTTGTCTGACTAGAACACCATACGAAATCTGTGCTTGTTCAATAGAGACCCGGAGACCAGGTTCTTTCGGATTTCTGGCACATATAGAACATTGTTCAGAGTCAGCTCCTTCCCAGAGATCATCTTTAGAAGCACCTTCCCTTGGCCTTCAACTGTAGACGTGGCCAAGTTTCCCATGAAGATTTTCTCCCCATCGATTGGTTCGAAAGTTGTGAACAAGTCTTTGTTTGAGCATACGTGCCTCGTGGCACCAGTGTCAATCCACCATTCCTTTGGATTGGACCCGACCAGGTTTACCTCAGACACCATCGCAGAGAGATTTATGTCTGAGAAGTCATGAGCGACATCATTCACCATGTTCGTCTCATGCTTCTTCTTCTTCGGGAATCTGCATTCCACGGATTTATGGCCCATCTTGCCACAGTTGAAGCATTTCCCTTGGAACTTTGTTTTGGAGACTCCTCCTTTCGGTCCCAGCTTCGGGTTAATGGCCTTCTTGTTCTTTTGGGCTTGCTTATGCTCCACAACGTTTGCCTTAGCTGCCGTGGGGTTGAACATCGTGCGATCAGAGCTTCTGTTGTCTTCTTCGATGCGAAGTCTGACAATCAACTCTTCCAGGTTCATTTGCTTTCGCTTGTGCTTAAGGTAATTCTTGAAATCCTTCCACCCAGGAGGTAGCTTCTCAATAATGGCAGCCACCTGGAAGGTTTCACTCAGATTCATCCCTTCAGATTGAATCTCGTGCAAAATCACTTGGATTTCTTGCACTTGACTGATCACAGTCTTGGAATCCACCATCTTATAATCAAGGAATCGACCGACAACAAATTTCTTTGCTCCGGCATCCTCTGTTTTATATTTCCGGTCTAAAGATTCCCACAACTCTTTTGCCGTATTGATTATACAATAGACATTATACAGAGAGTCGTGCAAGCCATTCATGACATGGTTCCTACAGAGGAAGTCAGAATGCTTCCAAGCCTCAAGCGCATTGAAGGCTTGTTTATCCGTTTCACCATCGGGTATCTGAGGAGCTTCCTCAGTCAAGAATCTCGCAAGATTCAACGTTGTTAAATAAAACAACATTTTCTGTTGCCACCTTTCAAAGTTCGATCCGTTGAACTTTTCAGGCCTTTCGCCTTGGTGAACAGAAACAGGAGCAAGAACAGAAGCAGAAGATTGGCCAAAGTTTTCAGAACCAAGTTGAACAACTTCTTTCTCAGCAGCCATTTTGAAACAAGGGGACTCTATTTCGACAGCAAATTTTCTGCTTCTGAAGTATCAGAAAGAGTTCAGACCTCACACGTATCTGCTTCGGAACTATTAAACAGAGTTCAGAAGTAGACGAATCTGTTTTAAGGTTGTTGGTAGGGGAGCCTGTTTAGAATCAATCTCCAAAACGATTCAGATTCACTAGTTCAGAAGGAATGTTGGGAAAACCTGTTGAGCCTGAGTCTGAATCTGATCAGCTCAAAAAGGGCATTCAGAAGCAGAACGTGTCTGAATCTGAATTCCTGGAAACACTTACTATTTAAAAAAGGTTTGGTGAAAACTTTCAGATTCACTTGCAAATAGCTTTTCGACATAAGAAAAGTGGGATCGACACAAGTATAAACCAAGGCCTGTGTTGAACACAGTTTCCTTAAAACAGATTCGCTCCCTCAACTCTGTGCTTGAGGTTTCGTGAGCGTCTGTTTCCCAGGATACAACGGTTGACAACTAAGAAGTGAGCACAACACCTCAGAGTTTTCGGCGAACTTGAAGAACTTATGTTTGAACACTATCAAAACAATGCAAGGAACGAGTTGAAAGCTTAGCGAAGACAGAGGAGAGCTAAATCCTTTAAACTGATTCAGAATTCGAATGCGCGCTTACAAGAACGAGAAAACCAGCTATTTATAAGATGAGTAGAGGGATTCCTTCATAATAATATGGCGTAACAGTTTATAACGGTTGATTAAATCTGCCGTTTGTAACTGTTGTAGCATAACCGACAATTAAATTTGCCGTTTGAGTCATAATGGATGATTAACTCTGACATTTGTCACTGTCGTAATGACATACAAATAGTTAGCATCTGAGCGTCGAGAGCTGCTTCTAAACCCTGCGCGAGCAGCTTCTGAACGCTGGTTCTGAACCCTGCGCGAGCAGCTTCTGAACGCTGGTTCTGAACTCATCCGAAACATACTCTGCTTCTGAGCTCGCAATGAAGCATCGTTACAAAATCATCCAATTCAAGGATATTCTTTGAGAAACAATTTCTCATTCACCCATCAAAACCACACCATATTTCCAACACGTACGACTTAATTGAATCAAGGAGATCGAATCTCATTAGCTCATTAAATCTATTTATGTGTTTGATTAGGCTGAAATAGACAGAGGAGTTGCTCAATCATTAGTGTCGTGTTACACGCGCGAAGCTAATGTATCAGAAAACGTCGCCCGTGAGCACATCAAGGGATTGACAAACTGAGCATGGAAAACCATTAACGTTTGTTGCTTCAGCAATGACGTGATGCCGTTTCTCCGATCCTATATCGATGTCGTCGTGAATGTGCCTCGAGTTACGCATATGCTTTACCAGCACGGAGATAGGTTCGGCCCCCATGACTGCAACATTAGATGGCAGATTCTATCTACCACGATCAAGCCTCTTGCTCTCAATTGAGATATATAAGTGCAAGGTTTATTTGGAAGAGACACACCGAAGATTATCTATACCAAAGAAATTTGCATTTACTTTTGGAGACATATTCTAATAACCTTCACGTTGACTGGACTTTCATTGCTCCTATGGAATTTACTATACTCTTTGTCACATGTCAGATGGTGATTTTTGTATGATTGAGAGATTACCTTTTGTGAAATTACGAGAATTAAATGCTGTGTGAATTATTAGGTACAGCTGGAGGTTCAAAAACACTTAGAGTATTTGAATGATTAGAGTGTAGTTGTAATTTTATTGTATCACTTGATTTATAATGAAACCATGTGTTACTCTATCTATAGAGTAAGTCATAGTGATCGAATCACATAACTTTGTAACTCATGTATTTTCCTTTTCTGCTCATTTTATTGCTTGATCACTTGTTTTTCTCAACATTATTATTGCTTCGAAATGGTTGTATACTTTCAGAGAAAGAAATTACGGGATAATCTTCTCTCTAAAAAAATCACAATGGTTATATTCAACTTCTCCACCTGTACATGTGCAAGTGATATTTGTAGTCGGGATATAATACGTTCGCATGTGCAAGATATATGTTTGCTAATGAGCAATAAGAGTTGATAGACAAACCTGAATCGCAAAATGAACGCGTAGGTGAATTGAAGACGAGTGATCCGAGCCCAACGAATTAACGTTGTATCAAATTTGTCCTCTCAATCGGTACCCAAGGGTCTTGGATAATTGCCTCCCAAGATAGAACGGATCGCCTTTCTCTTTGAATCGGTACTTCTTCAAGAGAAAACGCCGAACTGAACTTGCAGAAAGTAATCGCACGGAGATGAGAGTGAATGTGAATGAAAGAAATCGGTAGAAAAAACTGATGGATGTCTTTGCTTCTGGAAAAATATGCAATTTATAGTCACGGGCCGAAGAGTCACGAAGTTATTCGGTTAATTCGATTCGGTTATTGAACGAATAGACATCTTCGTTTGATGTTCTATTATCACCGAATCATTGCCTTCGTTTGCCGAATGGACATCGTCGTTTGGTGTTCAGTTATCAATGAACCCGAACCAATAAGTCGAAGAAAGATGTCGAATAGTCATCATTTAAAAAAAATTTCAAATGGATATGTCTATTCGAAAAATAAAATAAAATAAAATCGATGGGTTTAACTCGGACCCGGGCCCGATCCGAGTCGAGCCGGCCGGTCGGACGGACGGCGGTGGCGCGTGCGGACCGATCCGACTTTGTGTAAGACCTCTCTCCTCCACAAAAGTGACCCATTAGAGAGGTTCTATTATTTAAACCCATTTTTCATCTATCTTCTATCTCATGTTGGACTATTTCTCCCACAACTCTCATTCATATTTTATGGGTTTTTGTTGTCCAAAACCCAACAATATTCACGTGAGACTATGTCCCATCAACATTTGTAGTGATTGCGCAATGATATCACGTCGGTTGTGAGGGTCCACTTATGTCCCCATTGCTTCAGGCGTTTATGTTCCTCAAATTTATCTAGCCTAATCAGGCGTGCGAACATGGACAATAATTGGTACATAATATCTAACGGTAAAATAAAAAAAATAAATCAAAACTAATTTTTCAATCTCATATGATGAACGAATGATTTACTAGCGTCATATTGAACCACATCAAGATATTAGGATGCATTTGATAATTTTTCTACTCCCTGATTAAGTTTCTCAGTGAAAGAACATATTTGATAACTATACAAAATTTATATATACATTGAAAAAAAAAAACAGAAATGCATTTGCTATGACCCCAAAAATTTGCAATTTCCCTCACCTCGAAATCACGCCCACATGGCAGAAGCGTGGTTAATGGTGCTAGTGAAGAAGAGTGACGATCTCAATCATGCGCATGCTCTCTTGTGAAGAAGACATCTTATCTTAGTTTATGTCAATTGTATAATGACGAGCACTAGGAAAATTAACAAAAAGACACTAAACATCTTGCAATTATGCCAATTTAGTCATGAGCCTCCTTTTTCTGTCAATCGAGTTATAAACCTTTTTTTATTAATGATAATTCGGTCCATGTGGCCAACTTTGGCCAACCGGCATTGATGTGAAGATTTTAGATAATGTTTTCATGCTTTTTGAATTTTTGAATTTCTTTTCTTTTCTTTTTTTCTCTCTTTTTTTTTCATCATCTTCTTCCTGTTGGTCGCCGGCCTCAGACAAAGCTCACCCCTATAGGCCACCGGTAAGGGTTTGGCAAGGTTGGGCCTCGCGTAGCCAAGCCGAGGTTGACATTGCCCAACAACCACAATCAACTAGAGGAAGAAGATGGAAAAAACAAACAGAAAGAAAAGAAAAAAGGAAAATAAAAATAAGTAAAGTTTTTTAAATAATAAAAAATATATTCACGTCAACATTGGTCGCACCACATAAATAATATCTAGCTGAATGGATTAAATTGATATAAATACAAAAGTTTTAGAACTCAATTGAAAAATAAAAGTTTATGACTGAATTGACATAATTATGATAGGTTTAAAATTTTTTTTTGGTAATTCTTCTGACAAGCATTTGATTACATTGAGCTTGCTTCTTTTTTTGCTCTTGGAAACAAAAAAGTAATTTTTTATTTTTTTTTTTTCATTTCAAATCCATTTTTTGGCCACTGATTTTTTTCGGGGATAGACTTGAATGTGGCGTTCGGCATTCCACGACCTGTGAATGGAGTTCTCACCGACGGACTGAATGCGGCTTGCATTTTGCCAGCTAGGCAGTTATGTATTCATCTAGTTTTTTGTCGTGTCCTGAACGTGATTGGTGATTGTCGGGCGGGGTCGGCAACGGGACCAACCGAGTACGAGGTTGACGTGGGGGCCTTGTGGTGCTTGACAAACTCTCCCAAACGAACTCGCCTTAAAAAAAAATTAAAGAACTCGCCTATATAAATCGAAGCATTGTCCTCAACAACACTCGCCCTCATTCCATCATCAAACTTGTTCGAATTCTTGATCTCACTAATCTTCTTAATTTTCACTCACTCTTCATGGAGTACATTGTTGGATGGTCTTATACCTCTCTCTCCCCAAAAACTAATGCAATGGGTGAGATTTTGTCTCGCATTTATAAATTGACCACCAATCCCTTCCATAATCGATATGGAATAACCTCTACCCACGAAACAAAACAAGTCTACTTCCAACCATGCGAAGTGAATTCGCCGCAAGTTATAGAAAAGATGCATCAAAGAAGATTTGCCAATTACAAGCCTAATCTTTGGAATCACGAATTCCTCCAGTCGCTTAATAACAAATACAATCATGTAAGATTCTAATTTGTACCTTAAGCGCTTATGAGTTCAAGCTTATTGGGTCATTCATTGTCGACATTGATTTCTTTTGGTTGTTGTCTTTAGTTCTAGTGATGTCTTACTCAAACGAGCGGCCGCACATTGGCACACACTCATGCAAGTATTTGCATATGAGACATATGTGGATGTTTTGAGCATGGTAGTATTTCGCTCCAAATTCATTTGTAACGCCACATGCATGATATTAGTATATATGTAGTTATTCTAATAAATGTAGCTAGATATGTTCAAGTGTTACGCAACATCATAATGCATATCAGCCAGCACATCTACACTTGATTTATTGCTAACACATAATATACATAAACCAATTCATATATGTATGTATGTATGTATGTATGTATGTGCGCGCGCGCGGGGACAACTTCTTAGCATTGCTCAATGGATGGAATTATTTGAGGCCTTTTTTAATTATATTTTAGATATAATGTATTGAAAGTCCTAATACTTATCACGAAAGCGTAATTAATTCTTAAAGTTTGTCAAAAAGTGCAATTGAGTTTTTAAGTTTTCAAAAGTACAATCAAATCCTAAAACTTGTAAAACTGATGAAATTAAATCCTTCTACTGATTGCACTTCTTGAAAATTTTAGCACATAATTGCACTTTAATAACAAGTTTTTGGACTTTATTGCACTTTTTAAAAGTTATGGGATGCGATTGGACTTTCATAATAAGTTTCAAGACTTGATTGCACTTTTTGAAAATTTTAGGATTCGATTATACTTTCGTGGTAAGTTTTAAGATTTTTAGTATACTTATCCCTAGGTTTTAATCTAGCAGATTTGACTCCATTCTATAGGAAGAAGGAAATAAAGAATGGGTGGAACGGCTCATGGAGGATGTAAAGCCAATATTCGCAGGAGCAAATTATTCACTTGCAAAGCTAGAGTTGATCGATAGCATCACAAAAATGGGGTTGTCTAACCTTTTTGAGAATGATATGAAAGAAGCTCTTGAAACAATTGCATCCACCAATAATTTCACCATGGAACATCATGTCTATTGTTGACACCTGATTTTTTATCACATTTTCTCTTTAAAATTAATAAAAAATCCATAAAAATTCATAAAATTAAAAAATCAACTTTGGGGGACCTTGGCCAAGCCTAGGGAATCAATGTTGACCAAAAAAGTATTTTCCATATTTTTAGTATTTTTCAATATTTTTATTTTCGAAAATTAATAAAAAATCCATAAAAATTCATAAAATCAAAAAATCAACTTTGGAAGCTTTGGCCAAGCTTAGGCAACCATGTTTGAGCAAAAAATAATTTTTTGTATTTTTTGTATTTTTTAAATATATTTTTTAGAAATTAGGAAAATATTTCATAAATAATAGCATTTGAGGCCACAAAAATACATAAAAATAGTCAATATTTTTCTTTTAAATCCCTTTTCATGTTGGCCATTGTAAATTTAAAAAATCCAATTTGGGGTCGTGTATTCCTTCACGAGCATAATCTCGAATCGGGCCTAAAAAATTTAATTTGAGTCAATTTATTTTCATTTTTCACTTTTAGAAGTTGTGACATTATTATCTAATATTCTAAATTTTCATCTTGGCTCAATTATACTCAGAATAACTCAATTTTGCAAAAGGGCTTTAATTAAATTTTGCGGCAAGAAATGAGTTTAAATTTGATATGCAATGAATTTCGACTAAGCATAGGAGAGGTGTGTTGCAAAATTTTGAGGATATTTGGACTTAAAGAAATATTTTTTCAGGGACTAAATTGAAAATACTCAAAATCTCAAGGATTAGAGTGTAAATACCTAACTCGTAAGGGATTATTTTGCAAATAACAAAAAAAGGAGTTAGTGGAGAAATTAGAATAGAGAAGGGAAGATGAAGAAGATGAGATGGAGAAGAGAAGATGGAGAAGAGGAGATAGAGAAGAATGGATGGAGAAAATAAGATAAGAGAAGGGAAGATGGAGAAGAGAAGATGGAGAAGAATGGATGGAGAAAATAAGATAAGAGAAGAGAAGATGGAGATGAAGAAAAGTTAGTGGAGAAATTAGAATTGGAGATATATGTGGAGAAGGGAAGATGGAGATGGAGAAGAATAGGTGGAGAAATTAGAATGTGAGATAGAGATGAAGAAGGGAAGATGAAGATGAAGAAGAGTTAGTTGAAAAATTAGAATGAGAGATAGAGTTAATGGAGAAATTAGAATGGGAGGTAAATGAGTGGGCTATAAAAGGAGGAAGAAGAGAGCTTGAAAGGGAGGAATTTTTTGTGAGAGAAAATTTTGGATGTTTGAGAAGGTTTTGGGAGATTGAAGAAAAATTTGGAGAGATTTCAAGAGAAAAAAATTTTGAGAGAGAAAAATTCGCCGTCGTGGAACAAGCCTTGGCGACGCAACGGATTCATCTCCAACGAGCTCTAGGCGCATCAGCATGTGCAATTATCTGGTAACTCAAGTTTTCGTCTTTAGATGACGAAATCTCGAAAACAAATATACTGATCATTCGTAGATGACTTCGAGATCTTCGATTTGATATATTATGGCGCGAAAATGGACGTCGTTTGCTATGTCAAAAGGGTCCCGAAATTGAAAGCAGAAATCTGGAAATATGGTGATCAGAACCTGAGATGGAATTTTTCTGATCTGACCTTTCACGCTAAATGATTTTCCATGGGTTATTCTAGACTTCGTTTCGTAAAGACCTCTCATGACATTTGTTCATAAGATCTTAATGCATAACATATAAAAAATACAAAAATATTCATGCACGTTTCGTATTTTTAATGCATTTAATGAAATCATGCAATTCTGTTGGCGTCCTTGAGTCTGAGTGTTTTTCTGTGCGTGGTCATATTGATTCATAGTTATATCATGTTTAGAGTCTTCTTTTGAAACTTCACAAAAAATTAAAGTTGTTCATTGGGATCTTGTTTAGTAAACTGAAAAGTTTGGTGCATTAATTTTGAGATTTGAGTGTCCATTTGAGCTTAATCTTGAAGTATGTCTGTTCTGTGAAATTTGTTTGTTTGCTGCTGAGCTCTCATGAAAGACCATTTTCTACACGAAAATGAGTGTCTCTTCAATAAGAATGTAAAACATGAAAGTTGTCAACGACACATTTTCCCATCCACATAAAAAATATCAGAATTTTTGCATACATTTCATTATTTCTTTTGTATTTTATGGTTACTGCTTTTTCCCTAAGAATGTTCATGGACAGTATGATTTAATTCGTATTTTTGTGTTAATGCATCGGAAAATGTAAAAAATGGTCTCAATGAAGTTTAATCGGCACGTGTTAAACTTTCTTTGAGTTTTTGAATTGTCTTAACTCATTGGTGATTGTGCATTTTTTATTGGATAAGTTCATTATTTTCATTTGGCTTTCGGCCCGATGCTTTGAACACTGGAGGATGACCGATGTCCATTCCGGTCCGTTTTGTTGTACTCCCGACCCACGAGGTTTGGCGACGGGTGTTTGACCGATGTCCATTCCGGTCCATTTTTGTTGTATTCCCGATCATGTCTCGGGTTTTATTTAATTGGTCTGTAATTATTCACCCGACGAGTTGCGGGTTTTATTTTCATTGTCCTTAGGGTAGTTTTACTTTACCTGCTCTCTCTTTACCTCTTCGTTTGCTTTGGGTGATTTTGCATTCTTTTATAATACATCCAAAATACAAAAAAAAATGTAGAAAATCCAAAAAACCCAAAAAAAATGGAAAATCTGAAAATACAAAAAATGCCATTCATGTGCATCTCATGTAGTATGTCTCATGTATATTTGTCATGTTATCCGTATGTTCGTATAGACATATCGTATTTGTTTGTTCTCGTATGCACGTCACGTACGCGACGTTTGCAAATCCACATTTGTCTGCTATGATATGTTATTAACCCATGCATATTCATTTAGAAAAATCAAAAATTTCAAAATGAGGGTTTTATCCCCTCTTTTTTCAAAAATGAGGATTTTATCCCCTCTTTTCAAAATGACGACTTTGCCCTTTATGGGCAAAATCGAAATGTATGTATTTACATACACATATCACTATGCATATATATATGTCACGTATTTGTATGGTGTATGTACGCATGTTACATATTGTATTCGTATGTCTTCATACGCATGTCACATACGTATTCGTATTCGTCTATCCTCGTATGCATGTTGTATTCATACGCATGTCACGTACGCATATCATTCGCATGTCCACGTACGTATGTCATTCGCATGTAACGCACGTACATGTATTCGTCTATCCCGTATGCATATTGTAGTCATACACATGTCACGTACGTATGTCATTCGCATGTCATGCACGTATGTCATTCGCACGTTACGCACGTATTCGTATTCGCATATCTACGTATTCGTATATCATATTCGTATGTCCATATTTGTGTGTCGTATTCGTATGTCAATATTTGTGTTCATACCCTTTATGCATTTCATTTTAAAGCGAAAACATAAAAAGAACACCTTACCAGGGTCTCAGGAATAAATCAAGCGAGGGTTGCCAAAATAGAATATCCATGGAATTAAGGTACCGAAAGGGCATTAGTTTTAATTAACTAGTGTAACCAAGTCCCCAAACTCATAATCTCTGGTTTGCATGAGTAATTTAGTTCTCCCGCTAGGTTACTTAGGTTTCTAATCAACCTACCAAAAATGATTAGTGGCGACTCCAAATTCTAAAGTCATGTGAAAAAAAATCAAAGTTGCGATTTGGTAGAGCTTGGGAGAGCTCGAACTAGGTTAGTTAATTTAATTAATTAATCTGGTAATCCATTAACCTAAAAATGAATTTTAGGTCGCGACATCTATGCAAGTGCACTTCGATTTAGAATACTTCGACAGCATGGTTATGTCGTTTCACAAGGTAAGTTCTAGATGTACAATTCCAGAGATACTAAAGATTAATAAACCTATGATTACAAATTTTGGTCTAAATCATTGGCCACTCATACGTTTAAGTGGACTTCATATCACTCAAAAGCTCAATAGCCTAGTGAGGATATCGATTGCTCCAGCTTATGTATCGACAAAAATTGACAAGAATTTCCAATCCGTTACTATTGTGTCATCTAAAAGTTGACACGCGTCAGCTTCTATATCACTCATTGAGGAATTTTCAGAGCATCCTATTGGATAAGTCGCGCAAGTAACATACCTATATGCACATAGTTCTACTGAAAAACCCTTCTTTTTTCTAGAGAAATGATTATTTAAAGAATGAACAAGTGTGTTGAAAGTTCTAAAAATTATCGTGAAAGTGCAATTGAATCTGAAATTTTTTTAAAGTGAAATTAAAACCTACAACTTGTCAAAAAGTGCAATTAAGTCCTAAAACTTGTCAAATTAGTAAAATCAAGTCCTTTATTGATTGCACTTTTTGAAAGTTTTAGGATTTAATTGCATTTACGTATCAAGCTTTAGAATTTGATTGCATTTTTTTTTAAAGTTTTAGGACTTCCAGTGCACATATTCATTAAAAGAAACCTTGACTACTAGATGGTTAAAAACATTTGGTCCTAAAACTTGTCAAATTCGTTAAATCAATTAAATCCTATAACTTGTCAAAAAGTGCAGTGGAGTGCTAAAATTTTCAAAATATACGATTAGATCATAAAACTTGTCAAATTTATGAAATCAATTCTTCCATTGATTACATTTTTTTGAAAGTTTTAAGACTCAATTGTACTTAATCAACTTCTTTCATTGATTGCATTTTTTGAAAGTTTTAGGACTTGATTGTACCTACGTGACAAGTTTTACAATTTGATTGTATTTTTTGAAAGTTTTAGAATTCAATTATACTTTTGTGATAAATGTTAGGACTTCTATTGCACTTATCCATTGAAAGAAAACTTCAGTACTAGATGGTTAAAAAAAGTTTGGTCAACACTACATATAGGTACTATGAAATTCAAGGCATCCAATCTACCCAGTTTTGATTTACTATAGTGTCTCCTGAGTCATCTGTTGTCGTACGTTCTAATATTTAGTAATATCAGCTATAGTCAATAGTTTTAGCAATTATTCCCAGTTCTGATCCAGCCATAAATCTTCGGCTTTCAATTTGTAATTAGATGAGCTGAGGAGCTTCAAAGAAGGAAGCAACACATTCAACTGAAGCAATCATGAGGATATTGAAGCTATGATACAGCTCCTTGAGGCATCACACCTGGCTTTGGAAGGCGAAAACATTTTGGTCGAAGCAAAAGCCTTCTCGTCTAGGATTCTCCGTGGGAGTATCTCCGATTTAGACGGTCGACTCTCCGAATGCACTGTCCATGCTTTGGAACTTGTGATGCATTGGAGGGTCCAGTGGTTTGACATCAAATGGCAAATAGACTTATACGATCAACAGGAGGACAAGCGAACTAATCTACTTGAGCTTGCCAAGCTCAATTTCAACACGGTCCAAGCCACACACCAAATAGATCTTAGAGACATATTCAGGTAAATTTTACAAGTAAACGTAAATGATGTAGAAAATGTCAAGATATATCGATCTTTTAAAGGATGTCCTGTTCGTATCTCCCCTTGATGTCAAAAATTAAAACCCGATGAACTCGCTCATAATATATATGGTCTAAATTCATTCTAGGAATGTTCCTTTTCCGAAGTTATCTTTACCACACACAATATGGTTCGCGTAGCTTTTGATTGTGATAGTTGATTCGGCAATTTCAGGTGGTGGAGGGATCTGGGACTTATCCAACATGCGGACTTCACGAGGGATCGGCCGGTGGAGAGTTTCTTGTGCGCCCTCGGATCCTCTCAGGAACCACGGTTCAGCTCACTCCGAAAATCTCTCACAAAAGTTGTCATCTTCATGCTGGTGATCAACGATGTCTACGACCTTTATGGCTCGTTGGAGGAATTAGAATGCTTAACCAGCGCCATTACCAGGTTGGTCGCGATGCCATCCTAGTCTCTTGCTTTCGTTTTTGTCTAGTTCATTTTCGCTTACTGGAAAATCCAATGCTTCTAGGTGGGACTCGGAGCCTATTCAACAGCTCCCCGAGTGCATGAAGGTCTGTTTCCGAGCACTTCGCGATGTTACATACTAGATCGCTTATGATATCGGTGTTGGAGTTGGCGAATACTTCGAGAACCCTTGTTTCTCACACCGAGTACGCCCACGTGAGCTTAGGGAAACTGAAGTGTTATCCAACAGCATGTGATTCCTGCGTGCGGAATGCGGGGGTTTAGGAGCAGTGCCGCCGACACGGGTGCCCCACTGCCCGGTCAGCGGGCGGGGGTTCGGGGGCAGCGCCTCCCGATGGGGGTTCCGCTGGTGAGTGGGTGGGGGTTCGGGGGCAGCATCCCCGAAACCTCAACGGATTTGGGCTTTTATTTAAGCTGGCTCGTATAATGCGAGATTAAGAGATTTATTATAGGTTTAGGTTTTGGGCCCTGTTTACGGTATATATATATATATATATTTACTCATTTCTGATCATTGTATTGAGCTGAGCGACTGTAAACCTAAAAATATAGTGAAATCTCTTTGCAGGACGTAGCCCTACTTTAAGGGTGAACTTCGGTAAAATCGTGTGTCGTCTATTCTTCTCTGTTTTTCGTGATCAAATTCTCGTTTACTTCCCTTCAATCGGCAAGGACGAAGATTGGCATCGAGTGCTACCATATCTCACCAAAGTCGTAAGCAACAACAACCAACCCCCCCCCCCCCAAAAGTTGGATAACTGCACATAAATGTATGTCATCCTAGTAAATTTATGTTCTTTACATAGTTTAATCATCTTGATTAAATCTCTCTATTTACTTATATTTCACAGTGGGCTGATTTTTGCAAAGCATTACTTACAGAAGCAAAGTGGGACCAATTGGGCTACACCCCATCTTTGGATGAGTACTTGAACAATGCATGGACACCATCTTCAGGACCACTACTCTTGTCTCATGCTTATTTCTTTGTGGGACATATGAAGTTGGAGGACGTAGCAGATTTGTTGGAGAAAAACAAGGACCTCATTTACAATGTGTCCATGATAATTAGACTCTGCAACGACTTGAGAACATTCAAGGTGAATTTCCAGAAAAATCTTATACTAACATGGCATACAGCTTAATTGAATGAAGGAGATCGAATCTCATCAACTCATTAAATTTGTTTATCTATTTGATTAGGCTGAAATAGATAGAGGAGATGCTCTGTCATCAGTGGTGTGTTACATGCGAGAAGCTAACGTATCAGAAGATGTCGCTCAGGAGCACATCAAGGGATTGATAAACAAAGCATGGAAAAGCATTAATGGTCATTGCTTCGGCAATGAAGTGACGCCGTTTCTTCACTTTTATATCGATGTCACCGTGAATGCGGCTCGAGCTGCACATATGCTATACCAGCACGGAGATGGGTTCGGTGCCCATGATTGCGACATTCGACGGTAGATTCTATCTACCGCGATCAAGCCTCTCGCTCTTGATTGAGATATATAAGTGCAAGGTCTAATTATAAGAGTGTATTAGTGTGTCCTATTTATGTCTTGTTGAATGAACACTCAATTAATCGTCAGTCCATTACAAATATCCGAAGTTGAAATGTAAGCGTACTGAATGAAATCAATAAAGAGACGCAGTAGTTATGAAAGTCGCTTATATATACTCAATGCACTTAATGGCGTACAAACCCATTTTATTTTGCGATGATTCAGTAACACCCAGTCTTGCATAATACGTGGGAGTGACTATTACAAATTCATTTTACAAATATTTTGGGCCCCACATAATTCTCTCTCCCCTCCCTTTAGGGGTGAGCATGGTTTCAGGGTAGAACAAGAAATCATACCACCGATTCTTGATCCAATTTCAGGTTGTGATGGCCCAAGATCTGGTTCCGGTTCTATTTTTATGGGCACTGCAGCTGGAACCAAAGAAACCCTAATAGAGATCAGTGTTCCGGTTCTATTTGAGCTCAATAGTTTTAACACTGCTCACAATTATCTTAAAATTCCGGTTGGTTTTTATTTTCTACTATAGTTTGTTTCTCTCGAGTTTTATGTATAATGCTTTTGCTAACTCTCTTATCTTATAACCAGCAGAAGACTTGGTGGTTTTTGGAGGAGGCCATGCTGCCACAATAATTTAATGACGAAAAACAGATGAGGAAAAACAAACACATAACATAAGGATTTACGTGGTTCGATCAATGTGGTCTACATCCATAGGTGAGACAAAACTAGATCCACTATTAATCAAAAGTACAAATTCTTTTGTGGTTGATTAGATCAACATTAACCCTAAAAAAAAAAAACCTTTGCCGTAGTATAAATAGTGTCCCCAAAAAATTTTCTCAAGGGCTACGCCCCCAAATCCCCATGGAGACTACTACGCCCCTAAAAGAGATTTGTTCGCTTTACTCTGCATCGTGAGCAAATTTCGATCTTTTTTTTTCTTCTTCACTTTTTGGCCGCACAAATAATATGTCATATCGGGTGATGTAGTGGATCGAGTACATAAAATTCAAGACATATTTAACATTTAATATCTTCCAGGCAATTCTCTATTACGGAACCCCCTCCATTGGATGCTAATGGTGGGAAGCAGCCCTTGCTGTTGAAGCCACTTGTTTCAACTCAAACCGATAAGAAGGAACTCAAGAGAGGTGAGCTTTCGGAGCTGCAAAAGTGCCCCTCTTGCAAAAGCCGTTCCTCAAGAAGCGAATATCAATGGCTCAATCCAGCATTCCAAGTCCATATTAGGGAATCTCCACCCAGTTTTGAAAGAGTTGCGACAATCTTGGCATTCTACCAAGGATTTGGCACAATGTGCTTTTACCTTAGTGAGAAGCGTGATTAATGGAGGAAAGACTTATGACCTTCTTTATGCAGTTTATTTCTGTATCGTGATGATGACCACTGTTGGGTATGGGGACCATGTGTTTGGTAACATTTTGGCAAAACTACTTGCTTGTGGTTTTGTCTTCTCAGGGATGACTCTTGTTGGCTTAACTCTGAGCAAAGCGATAGTTACCTTGTAGAGAAGCAGGAAATCATGTAGGTCAAAGCCCTGCATCTGCGCAAAAAAGTGGGCCCGACTGAAATGCTAAAAGAATCTATGATGGTTCTCAAGCTCATTCCTTTTGTGAGATTAGACACATATATACGGAGTTGTTCATCATGCTGAGATAGATATGGAGCTGTTCATCTAGAGCATTTTGTCTCTACACTCCTTTTAGTTTCTTTTGATGCTTGTTCCTGGCAAATCCTTTTGGAGGAGACTCTTCTTTCAGCTAAGCTTCATTGCTGTTTATTTTATTTTACATGTTCATTTTTTTATGATGGATCATTCCTATTGAAAGATGGGATGCTTTCATTTTTATTGTTGCCTTGACTCTCATTTTGTTTAACTACATATTAAAAAAACAGAGAACAAATTGAAATTGGTAGGTTTTTAGGTACTCTAAAACCTATGATAGAGCAGGATCTAGATTCCAGATCCTAGGATATGTAGGGCATACCCTAGTTTCCAAAAAAGGAGGAATCTATTCTAGTATCATGGGCTGGTTGCGGAGGGTTGGTTTATGTAGCGTCTCGGGCATTCTTTTTACCATTGGAGCACCCAAGCTAAGCCTTATCACTTGGATATTTGTAGAGAGAGTTCTAGAGAGAGAGACTCTAGGAGAAGACTTTTGTATTTTTTTTTCTGTGGATGATCAAATAACAAGTAAAGCGCCTCTTTATTTAATAGAGGGTCTCGAATTACAACCGTTGATCTTTATCAGATCTAAAGGCTCAAAAGGCATCTACCATCTCCCTAACCACCGATAAATGGGAATGTTCCAGAAGTTTTAGACAATTAAAATATCGCCTATCCCTGGAATATTCTAGAAAACATAATAGAAAACTCTAGATAAACCCTAGGGGACCCAAACACAACTAGTCTTAGGGATCTTCTCGGCCAGAAGGTCAATCGGCACGAAAACCTCGGCCCGTGTCATTCTCCCTTACTCATTCGAGCACCGTCCTCAGTGATCTTTGCTTGGGATTGAATTTTCCAGCATCTGCTTTCTTTTGGTCGTTCGCCTCCTTTCCTCAGGTCGGTAGTTTCTTTTGATTTTTGTTGTTTTGTCTACGAGAGCACTCCTTCTTCTGCTTCGGGACTTGGGTTTTGGTCGGTGTATCGACCATAGCATGAGTCCTTAGTAACTCCTTCTTTGTTTTGGCTGCCCCAATGCCTTCCATTTCCGGAAACATCACATGAATTGGCATCATGTTTTGGGTTTGTGTGGGCAGCTCCCACTCTTCCTTTAGCTTTTCCAAAGGTCGAGAGTTGTGCTTGGACTTGGTCAGTGTTGGAACTCTTGACTTGGTCAGTGTGCATGATCACCACCGTCAGGTATTCATGGTTGGTTATGATAATTGATTTAGTTCTCAAGTCGACAATCGCTTCGGCTCTATCAAAGAAATCCATGCCCAAAATTAGATCATAGTCGTCGAGTGAAATTACCTCGAAGTCGAGTCTGTCTGTCCATTTGCCGACTTGAATCTTGCCGCCTCGAGCAACACCGGTAGCTGGTTTATCATTTACGCTGACTGCCTTGTACCAATACTCGATGCGAAGTCCCAGCCACTTCGCCGCTTCGCTCGAGAGAAACACGTCGGTTGCCCCCATGTCCACCAAAGCTTGGAAGTCTTTTCATAAATCTTGATGTCCACGAAGCATAGCGTCTTCGCGCTCGAGGATGGTTTTAGAGGTGATTCAGTCCGCACACTATTGATCTTCTGTATCGTACTAAGTCGCACTTCCCTTTGCTCTTCTTTTTGCTTTCCCTTACCTTCCTTGGTAACAATAGAGTGTAACGTTTTTACTTGGTTCTTCTTTGGACAAAGTTGTGTCCAATGTCTGCCTTTGTAAATTCGCATGGCTATGATGGAGGGTGCTTGTACTTATCCTCCTAGTTGATATAGTTGCTTTGGGGTCGACTCCTCCGATGTTGGTAGGAATGCTTACACAACCCTTCCCCTCAGTTTCTTTCTTTTTCACCATAATTTCTTTCTTTTTCACCATGGTCTTTTGTACCAAGGTGGGAATCGCCTTTATCATCCCTATGATTCATACCCCGATCAGACTTCCACCTACTACCATTTGACTCGCACAAATCGGCCTTGTTGAAGTCGATCAATGATTCAGCCATAGAGATCGCCTTTGTGATGCCCTAAACATCCCGTCGCTTGAGTTCAAGTTGCGCCCATGGCTTGAGTCTATCCATGAGTGCTCCGAGAGCCTCCTCCTCATCAAGATTGGGGATTTGGAGTTTGAGTTCAGTGAATTCCTTCACGTACTCTCGGATCAAGCCTTTTTGGTGAAGGCGATGGAGTTTGCTTCAGGCTTCTTGTGGAGCATTCTCGGGATAGAGTTGATTCTGAAGTTCCTGGACAAACTCATCTCACATTTATATGTAGTCAGATGAGCCTTTTCTCGCCTCATCGACCATAAATTGGCACCATAACATGCTGTTATCAGTGAGCTAAAACGAAGCAATTCATACCGTGGCCGACTCATCATGGATATCCATTACGTTAAAGTACTACTCCATGCTCTAAAGATAGTTGGCCACCTCCACAGTAAATCGTTCGCCTTTGAATTCTTTTGGTTTCAGTACATCAATCTTCGGCGCCATTTGAACGGTGAATACACCACTCACAATGTTTGTTTTGCACAAGACTAACTCAGTCTTGAGCCCTTGAATCTCCACCTTCAGCACGTCAATCTTGGCTTGGTGGAAGTTGTCATTTTCTTGGACGTCCAACTTCAAGGCTTCAATCGATGCCTCGAGAGCTTCATCCTTCATTTATAGTGGAGTTATCGCTCCATTCATCATGAGGAAGAAGTCGTCACAAATCATCCTGTCAATATGGGCGATCCGATGCTTGATGTCGTCAAGTCCATCGACTAGCTCTATTATCGTGGCTCACATCTTCGACAACTTCTCATTGAGTGTAGTTAATGCTTTTGCTAATTTCTCTCGTCTTCTCGATCTCCCACATTTCTCCTGTAGGGCTTTTTTCTTGCGAGGCTTTCTCGTGGGGGTTTTCTCCTTCCACGATGTTGACGTGATCCACTTTTGGATTGGCCATATCCCCGACCAGGTTGATCCTCTTTAATCTCATAAATGGTCGTCTCTACGTTGCTCTAATACCACTTGTCACGGGCTGGTTGTGGAGGATCGGCTTGTGCGAGGGCTTGAGTATCCTTTGTATCATTAGAGCACCCAAGCTAAGCCTTATCACCTAGATCTTTGTAGAGAGAGAGAGAGAGAGAGAGAGAGAGAGAGACTCTGGGAGAAGGCTTTTGTATTTCTTTTTGTGGATGTTCAAATAAAAAGGAGAGCACATATTTATATAGCAGAGGGCCTCACATTACAACCGTAGATCTTTATCAAATCTGAAGGCTTAGAATACATCCACCATCTCCCTAACTACCGACAAAAATAGGAAGGTTCCAGAAGCTTTGGACAATTACAATATCACCCGTCCCTGGAATATTCTAGAAAATATAATAGAAAACCCTTGATACACCCTAGGGGACCCAGACACAGCAAGTCTTAGGGTTCTTATTGGCCAGAGGGTCGATCGGTTGGGGCACTAAAATCTCAGCTCATGTCACTAGCATGTAGGTTCCATGGAGAAGCTATAAGAAACTTGGCACCGTTCACCCCTATTCTTCTTAGTCAAAAAGATAAGCACACTTAAAACAAGAAAATAATTTAAGGAAGTTTCGACTAGGACAGATAAGGAAAGGGATACTTGGCATGATAGTAAAAATAATTAAGGGATTTACAAAAAAAAATACAAAAAGGAAGAGATTTATGGCATGCGTGGTAATAATTATGATTCTCTGATTCTGCTCCTTAAAACAGAAAATGATGAGAATCATGTTTGGTAACATAAATGATTCTGATTTTGATTCTGTTGCTACAGATAGTCTTGGAGCAAAAAAAAAGTTGATTCTAAAAAAAGAACCACTTTTGATAATCAATCCTGCATTACCCAATTTTTCCTTTCAATTCTCTTATCACTTTTTCCTCAATCTAAGATAGGATAAGGTCTTATTTTCAAAGAAAAATATGTAAGATAATAAAAATAAAATAAAATAAAAATTTTGAAAAAAATTGAAAGAAATTCTAAAAAATCAGAAAATTTTCAAAAAAAACCCTAAAAATAGAAGAAGCATAGATTAGGCCAGTTTGATATTCTTTTCATAAATTTGGGGCTAGATTCCCCATATTTCTTTGATTTTATTTTTTTTAGAAAAATCATCACACCTTTGAAATTAAACCTAAACCACATTTATCTAAGCCTTTAGGGCTTCATTAGAATTTTATGATGCAATTTATCAATGCCATGATTCCTTGATTGTGCATTTGATTTCATTGGTTGTAATTTGTCTAGGTTTGGGTACTTTAAACGTAGCTTAGTTTTAAAAAAATTTGAAAAAAAAAACCTATATGAACACTTAGCATTAGCTTACCACTTGAAAATTTACAAGAAATACGTATAGAAAACACTGAAATTTGATGTTGAAAGGACATCAGTGGAAACACCGACGTAACCTAATCCTCAAATCCTGGATTTTTCTAGTTGCATAGATTTGAATAGCTTCTCTCGACAGTATAATAAGGTTTTTTATCTACCTTTCTCAGAAGTTAATGGTGACTACATTTGCATGTACATGTACACATGCCACTGATCACACTAAGATCTAATTTGATATTTCTTCATTGCCATTTGGTATAAGCTTGGGAAGACTCAAGCTAATCTAAAATCACATGCTAATCCAACATGGTCTCTCCTTTTTTAAGCTTAAAAAGACTCGTTATGACACATCAATTAGATAGAATAGCACAAAAAAAAATTTAAATGCAATATGCAATATGTTATTTAAGAGAATCAATATGAATTAATCATCAATTAATTTGAAATGTACGATAGAATTTCACAAAGTAACTACATAATTATTTGACTTAAATAACAAAAATTGGGAAGAGAAGTTGGTCTCGGAAACAAAAATTTTGTACACTTGCCAAATGCATTTCTATTTTAGGAATAAAAATTTTGAGCAATTACCAAATGAATTCTAAGTCTCTAAAACTCATTTAGGGAATAGAATCAGAAAAAGTCATTCAATCAGAATCATTTTTTCGGATTAGAATAGCTGCCATGTAGGCCCTTAACAGTGTTGAATACTACACATGGTTTATCTATATGTTTATATGCTCTTTATATACATGTATTCTCTCTTAAGTTGTTAGTTTAAACTTTTGGGTTGGATTTCCTAATTCGGAGGCAGATTTTGTCCCAATTTATCTCGCACGTATGTCCACATGTTCATCAAATTCCATGTATCATTAGGCGCTTAACCAGCTTATTTCTTGTGGCCTATTCTTGATGATCCAGGGTGTTGCTAGGGGGTTTGTGTGGAGTAGATAGTATATCAATGGTTCATATTAATTAGTTTAAGCTTTTGATGAAGATGGATCCAACTGGATATGTTAACGAATTCGAACTTTGGTTCTTTTTTGGTGATTTTTCCCAAGTGAATTATTTTATTTTTGCTAATGCTCCATAAAAATGGCATCAGAATTTATGGTTAACTAGCCTCCACCTCCAATCTATTCCGGTATTTGATGAATATTCAAAGGAGTATCGTGGCCAAAGTTGTTTCTGGGGGAGGGCATTGTGGTGTAGCAACATAGTCCCATTGACATTCTTTTATGGTTTGGTCTAGAGAAAGAGATTGGTGATGAAAGTGAGAGTTGGGCAATGATTTGGGGATTAAAGGAGGCAGGCTTAAACACTAAGCTCACATAATGGAGGAGATTGTAGTGATGCATGTGAGAAAGGTAATTCACCTATAACCATTTTGAAAACATTGGAAGGACAGAACCATAAAAAATAGGATTGATCAATTAAAATGACTCATTTCCTAACTTTTGAGGCTTTTGGGAAATTTTGGAAAATTTTAGAATTTTTTTCCAATTTTTGTGATTTTTAAAATCATTTTCTAATTTATTATTATTATTTTAGAGTTTTCAAATATTTTTAGAGCCGGATGGGTTGACTCGGCCCATGCTTTGTGGGCCCCTAGCCCAAAATGAAAGGGTCTGGATTGGTTTAGGCCTAAAACAACGTAGTTTTGGTCATTTTTGAAATTTTTGAAATTTTGAAATTTTCCTTTTTTTATTGAATTTTCTGATTTTTTAAACCTAATTATTAATCATACAATCAAGATTAGGCCACATGGATAGCCCACGGCCCTCTTATTGCTCTCTCAAATCAATGGCCATGATCGAGCGATGTGGCTAATCCATGACCATCCGATCAGGCAAAATTTTCAATACTAAAGATGAATTTTTTTAATTTTCTAAAAATAATTTGGGAACAATATGTCCTTTTTCGCTAAAATGGATGGGTCGTCACCATTTTCTTTTCTTAGTTTGAACCATTGTTGTTATGGGCAAATGCACTTCATATTCAACCGAAAAACCCCATTCTATTATGCTTCGTAGTAAATCCCGTGGGTATTGCAAGAGGTATGGCTATTTTCTAGAATGAGCAAGTGTCTATAAAAGTGGAGTCACATTCTTAATTTTGTGTAGATGTGGAGTGCGTGATTAAAGAGAATAAACAAAAGATGTGACTCACCTTTGTTCATACGCCATCGCAATTTCATGAGAGAGTGTTCTTATGGGATAAATTACATGGTATTAGTCTCATGAATCATCTCCCTTGAGCATGCATTGGGGATTTTAATGAGGTTCTTTATCATTGGGAGAAGGTTGGGACACGCATGACTGAAAATTATAGACTAAATGCTTTTTGGGACTTCCTAAATGCTTGTTCGTTGATGGATATGGAGATTAAGGGTTATGCTTTCATAGGGGATAATCATAGGGAAGAAGAGGCTTTTTCAAAAAGAGACTCGGTAGAGTGTGGTGTACCATGGATTAGATGGTCAATTTCCCCAACATTGAAGCCTTTGCACTCTCAGCAGTTAGTTCAGATCATAGTCTTATATTGCTATCCTTTTTTCCTAAATCAGTGAGAAGAAAAAGAGAATTTAGATTCAAGGTGTTTTGATTCAAAAATGTTGAATGTGGGCAGATTGTGAGAGATAGTCGGTACTCCTCTGAACTAAAGAATGTGAATCTATCTAAACATTTGCAAATAGTTTCAAAAGCTTTACAAGAGTGGAGTAGGAGGAAGTTCTCAAATGCAAAAAGGGAAATCGGCGCCATGAATAAAGAAATTCAAGAACTTACAAACAGCAAAAATGTCCTCATGGATGGAGAAAGAATGTAGTATATGAATGTTGACACCTAATTTTTTATTTTGATTTATATATAGCACAAAAATTGAAAATTAATTCTCACCAAAAATATTTCCTCATGCATTGCAACTTACATCATTGGCGGAGGTTATGAGCTTAAATTGACAGACAATTGAACTAAGCATGAGGAAAATGTGCTGAAACTTTTATGAAGGGTTGGATTTAAAGAAATATTTTCTCAGGGATTGAATTGCAAATACTTAAGACTTCAAGAAATAGAATGCAAATATTTAAAACATGAGGGACTATTTTGCAAATAGCTAAAAAGGTGAGTTAATGGAGAAATTAGAAAAGATGATGGAGAAAGAAGGAAAGATTGAGAAGAGTCGACGGAGAAGGGAAGATAAAGAAAAGTTGAAAGAGAAAAAAAGATGGAGAAGAGTTGATGGAGAAGGGAAGATGAAGAAGAGTTGATAAAGAAAAAGAGATGGAGATGGAGATGGAGATGGAGATGAAGAAAGGGAGATGAATAGAGAGAATGTGAGTTAGTGGAAAAATTAGAAAGAGAGATAGAAGAGAATGTTATAAAAGGAGGAAGAATGCTTTGAAGAGAGGAGGAAGAAAATCCAAAAAAAAAAACCAAATGAGAGCATATTTTTAGAGAAAAATTTTGAAGAGTGAAAGTTTGGAAGTTCGGTACCACCATCGCCAATTCCTCCTTCATCGATACAAAACTACATCCATTCCCGTCGTTGGAGTCATGATATGAGATTTTGATAAAAAATGCAATACAATATTTGAATTTGGTAGTCAAATCTGACAAATTAAGTGATGATTTTAATCTTTAGAATATCAAAAAATTCGTTTTCCTAAATTGATTTATTTAAATCCCGATTAAATCTTGTTGGATATATCACTCCATTGCCATACTTAAAAATTAAATCTTTCAAAAAATTCACATCATGTAAATAATTGCACGTGTGATCTATCTTGTAAATATTTATGTTGAACCACATTTGTTTTAAGATTACATCTCAAGAAATGAAAATTCATGTTTTAAAAAAAATCATTCATGGCATGCATTACATATAGTTTAGTTCTCCATATTGTCATATAAAAAAAATTGCACCTTTAAACTTCAAGTAGAAATTCATCATAAGTATTAAGTTGAACATTTTTCATGAAATTGGTATAGAAATTGCATTAATTGAAAAATTAATGTAACCAAATCCCCAAACTCATTGATCTCTGGTTCCTATGAATAAAGTATTTCTCCCAATACTTTATTGAGGTGTCTAATCAACCTACCCAAAATGATTAGTGGCGATTTCAAAAAATAAAATCTTTTGTCTAATGATCGCTTAAACCATAAGTCATGATTTGAAAGAACTTGGAAGAATTCGAGCTAAGTTAATTAATTAGATTAATTAACTTGGTAATCCATTCACCTAAAATATGGAAAGCTCGATTTTTTTAGGATCGAGACAGCTTGGCAACTCTGTTAGGGACTAAAGATGAATTTTTTGCAAAAAAAAAAATTAAAGAGGACTTAAGTCAAAAATTTCATGAAAATTCATTTAATTTGACAATTGATTGGATTCTAATTTTTAAATGTTAAATGATTTTAGAGAATGGGAGTTATAATGAGAGGAGTCTGTGGATAACCCTTTATTTTGCAGGTTTGGTGAAAAGGGAATTTGATATTAATTCTTGGAATTATTAGAGTACTAATTGATTTGAAATATTGTGCATGTCTTTAGTGTAATTGCACTACACCACATTCGACTCGTGACCGAACTCGGGTCGTATCAATAGTTTTAGGATGGTATTTAAGTGGTTCTTTAACATTGGCGACAAGGCTTTGTTAAAGGTTATCCCACTTGAATCCCGAACTTCTTCAAAAAAAAAAGGCTCAAGAATCGTTCTCATGCACGTGAAGCTACGATGTATAGGCGTTATCCTTGTCGACCGAACCAAGCCGAAGTGATTGGACCCGACTAGTCATGACTATGTGTGCGAGATGGCGACTAGTCATGATGAACATGCGCGAGGCTGCGACATGTCGTTCCATTCATCATTTCACTTTGCTAAAGGAAGTAAAATTGAATCCATGATTTATGTGCATGTCTTTGTAATTGACATTCTCTCCTTAAGGATGGTAATTTCTTAAACTTTATCTCAGTTTTTCTTACTCTATTTTGGGTCAGTCCATGATCTATGTTGAGTCATTTAGCACATGATTTATATATGAATGGGTTGCAACGATATCAATTTTGTGCCAACTCCAAAGTTAGAGCTCAAGAAGCTATGGGAACAGTTTAAGCTGGATGGCCAGAAGTATGCGTTCAAGCACATTGGATTCATGTTGCCGATGCTTAATATTGACGTTTAGAGTGGAATCATGTATGCACTTGCTCATTTCTGATGTCTTGAGACGACCACCTTCGTGTTATATGAGTTCGAGCTCGCATCTACTTTGGAAGAATACGGTTTTGCTATTGGACAGTCAGTTGGGATTAATATAATTGAACCACCCATTCAAGTTGATCCTATGGTAGTGCTTGCTGAATTTTTAAAGCTAAGTAGAAAGGAATTTGAAAAAGTCCTAAAAGGTAATTGTCAAGCATGCCCATTATCTTTTCTCATGGAATGTTTTGAAAAAAAAAACTCGATCATGTCAGATCCAGGATCTTTATTCTAGCTTTTTTTGGACTTGTCATTTTTCCATTCCATCAGAAAGCTATCAATCCTGTGATAGCTTGGACGGTTAAACAAATATGTGATGGAGTTTGCTTTATAAACACTATTTTGGCTAAAACTTTCATTTCATTGACACATTTCAAAGAAAAAAAGACAAGATCTTTCGAGTTCCAATCGAGCTTTTACAAATCTGGTTTTTCTCACATCTTTCTCAATTTGGGGAAAATTTGACTGTATTTGAAATTGATATGACTGATTATCCTATTTTGAGGTTTAAAGAAATACAAGACCAAATTAAAAGTTTACACTATACACAATAGGTCAATTTGTTCAAGGATCCAAACTCTAAGATTTTCCTTTGACAAGCCATGGTTCCGAGTCACGGAGGCTCGACTTTACCATAGCGATGGGCATCTGTGGAGCGACTAGTTATTAGACTCTGGGAGTAGCACATCATTTTCAGGTTGTATAGGACATTCCACCTCCACTTGAGCCCAATGAATTTCGGGTTTGATTCGAGAAAGGAGAGAACTACAAAGCCGAGCTTATGCGTTATTCTAAGGCATGGCAGAGGTGTTTCAACCACAAACTGAGTTGGCCTACAGACGAGCCCATCGGAAGGTTGAAGAGGCACTTCGCAACAGCCCGTTATATCCAACACCACATCATTCCTGCAAAGACACTCCTGAAGATCCTGATCGTGATAGAGCAGCATACTTGTTAGGCCCAGATCAAAGTGAGTAAAGAAAAGGCGTTGCAGGCCTAAAGACTAGCGAATGCTTTAGCTAAGGAGAATGCACAACTACGACTCGCGTTGAAGGCTTATTTGTCTATGGATCATATAGCCTCTAAGAAAAGAAAGACAGTTTGATGTCGTGTCTTGTTTAGCAAAGACAGTTTGATGTTGTGTCCTAATTAGCAAGTCTTCATCCTAACTTTTCATTGTTCTATGTGGGAATGTTAGTTTGTATTTACCTTTTTATGTCGGATTGTTGGGATTTTTTCTGGTAATAATTGGAACTATTCAAACTAACCTTATGGTCTTCCGTAATTTGTATTGAATTTTCTGCTTCAAATTGAGCCACAAAGTCATCACTGAAAATATTCACAAGATCCTAATTCATCACCTAAAAAAAAACATTAAGGCTTCATTCAATTCATTTTCAATTTATTACCGAATTTAAGGTGAAGGAAAAATTGTCTGGATTCCAGAATTTTCTCGACTTCACTTTTGTTTCTCCATTTACCACCAGTAAACAAATTTTTTTTGAAAAAACGTCAAAACATGAAAGTTGTAGAATGTATTTTTAATTAGTAAACTGGAAATTTTCGGGCATCAATTCGCATTTTTTATGACCCATTTATTCTCAAATTAAAAACCGAATAAATCAGTTTTCTAAGGAAAATTTTAGAAGGAAGTATTAAACTGTACTAATCCATGAGGAATCTTCCTAATTTCAAAAAATGAAAGTTTTTCATCATTGTCTTAACTATCAGCTTGAAAAGTTTGGCACTTTTTTGAATAAAGTAATGTTGCAATCCGAAAAAAAAAATTATTTTCGATGCGATCGAGTGAACAGATTATTATGTTAATTAGATTAACTAATATAACACGGACCCTCCCGATCCCTACCGAATTGCAATTTTGGTTTTTTGTTCAAATGATTTTAAGATTTGGAGTTGCCACTAATCATTCTTGGCAGGTCTATTAGAAACCTAAATAAATTAGCAGGAGAACTAATTTATTTTTGTAAATCAGAGATTATGAGTTCGGGTACTTTGTTACGTTAGATTACTCTAACGCCCTTTCGCTACTAATTTCATGAAAAATCATTAGGGGTGACTTGGAGAGGTTTGGATCAAACTGACCAGAAGGATAAAATGATCATTTTTCAAGGGTCGAGAAATGGAAACGGGTCAGACCAGTTGAATGTGGTCATTCCTTATTTCCCACAATTTTTTAGAATTGTTTGGAATTTTCTGAGACAATTTACCCATAAGGGGCAAAATCATCATTTTGAAAAGATTAGGAAGGGAAATCATCCAAAAATAGGATTGGCCAATCGAAATGGCCCGTTTCCTAATTTTTGAGATTTTTCTAAAATTTTCAGAATTTTTTCAAGACAATTAGCCTATAGGGGGAAAATCGACATTTTGGAAAAATCAGGAAGGAAATTTATCAAAAATATGATTGGCCAGTCGAAATGGTCCATTTCCTAACTTTTAAGATTTTTTTGAATTTTTCGAGACAATTTACCCATAAGGGGAAAGATCGTCATTTTAGAAAAATCAGGAAGGGAATTCATTAAAAATAGGATTGGCCAATCGAAATGGCATGTTTCCTAATTTTTTAGATTTTTCATAATTTTTTTGAATTTTTCAAGATAATTTACCCATAAGAGGCAAAATCGTCATTTTGAAAAGATCGGGAAGGAAATTCATCAAAAATAGGATTGGCCAGTCAAAATGGCTAGTTTCCTAATTTTAGAGATTTTTTTGAATTTTTCAAAAAATTTTCAAGACAATTTACCGATAAGGGGCAAAATCTTCATTTTAAAAAGATTGGGAAGGAAAGTCATCAAAAATAAGATTGGTCAGTCGAAATGGATCGTTTCCTAATTTTTGAGATTTTTCTGAATTGTTCAAGACAATTTACCCATAAGGGGCAAAACCATCATTTTGAAAAAATCAAGAAGGAAATTCATCAAAAATAGGATTAGCCAGTCGAAATGGCCCGTTTCCTAATTTTTGAGATTTTTCTTTTGAATTTTTTTAGATGAATATACATAAACCAATGACAATACAAATACAAATGCAGCATGGCAAAATACGCGTGAGCTATGCTATGTGAAATGCACATGAATGACATTTTTTTGGTATTTTCAAAGCGTTAAAAAATTCCCTGAAGCCGAAAGAGAGAGTGAGCTAACGATTTCTTTGCAGTGTTACAACATCTAGCAGGTGGCTCAGCCTACTCATTCTGGGGTTTGATGATGTAGAAATTAAATTGCAAGAAGTAAATTGCAGTATATGAAGGACCTCCGACGAGGTTGGAGGTGCTCGGCCTTGACTTGGCTTACCCATTCTAGGGTTTGATGGTGCAAGAATCTACATTGCAAAAAGTAAAGGCAGTATATACAGAACCTCCAACGAGGGGTTCGGCCTTGGCTCGGCCTACTCATTCTGGGGTTTGAGGGTGCAAGAATTTAAATTGCAGAAAGTAAAGGCAGTATATACAGAACCTCCAACGAGGGGTTCGGCCTACCTATTTTGGGGTTTTATGGTGCAAGAATTTAAATTACAGAAAGTAGAGGGCAGTAAATAAAGAACCTCCAACGGGTGGGTCAACCTTCGCATTTTGGGGTTTGACGATGCAGAAATTAAATTGCAAAAAGTAAAGTACAAGAGATCTTTACACCATTAAGTATGGGGCAGAATCTGCCACAATTTGGGATTCGAATCTTTTAAGCGAAAAATACAAAAAATTGCAATATAAATACGACATGTGAATATGGTACGGCATAGTTGAAATTTAAATCAACCCATTGAGATAACGACATTCTCGAATATTTTAATGGTCAAAATCGTTACCTGATTTGACGAATTTGATTGCCGAATTCAGACCTCGTGTCACCTTATGGATCAAAATTGCGGCTTGAATGACGGAGATGAACTTGTGACTTGTGTTGATCGGTAGAGAAATTGGTGATGATAATACCTAAATTTAAACTCCCACCATCTTTAACACTCTCTTTTGAAAAAGAATTCTCTTTCTTTTTTTTCTTTAATTTTTTTCAATCTCTCAAAACCCTCTTAAACATTTCAAATTTTTTCTCAAAAAAATATCCTCTCCCAACCTCACTTCTTCCTCCTTTTATAGCCCACTCATATATCTCCCATTTTAATTTTTCCACTAACTATTCTTCATCTCATCTTCCCTTATCTATTTTTATCTTATTTTCTTCATCTTCTCTTCTCCATCTTCCCTTCTCTATTCTAATTTCTCCACTAATTCTTCTTTTTGTTATTTACAAAATAATCCCTCAAGCATTATGTATTTGCACTCTAATCCCTGATATTTTAAGTATTTGCAATTCAGTCCCTGGAGAAATATTTCTTTAAATCCAAATCTCCTCACAATTTTCAACACACCTTCCCTATGCTTGGTCGACATTCACCGCATGTCTAGTTCAATCGCTTGTCAAATTTAAGCTCATTTCTTGCTGCTGAAAATAATGCAAAATTCAATTAAACCCCTTTTGCAAAATTGAGTCATTCTAGGTATAATTAGGCCAAGATGAAAATTTGAAATATTAGAGAACAATGTTAAAACTCCTAAAAGTGAAAAATGAAAATAAATTGACTCAAATTGAATTTTTTAGGCCCGATTCGAGATTATGTTCGTGAAGTAATACATGACCCCAAATTGGATTTTTCAAATTTGCAATGGCCAACATGAAAAGGAATTTAAAAGAAAAACATTGACTATTTTTATGTATTTTTGTGGCATCAAATTTTATTTTTCCCGAATTTTTAAGTATTTTTGTTTTTTTCGAAAAATATTAAAAATACAAAAAAAAATATGAAAAATTATTTTTTGTTCAAAAATGGTTCCCTAGGCTTGGCCAAGGCTTCCCAAGTTGATTCTTTTTCCATTTTCTCATTTTTTTTATTTTCAATGAATTTTCAAAAATAAAAATACTGAAAAATACTGAAAATATGAAAAATCATTTTTTTGGTCAAAATTGGTTCCCTAAGCTTGGCTAAGGTCCCCCAAAGTTGATGTTTTTAATTTTATAAATTTTTATGAATTTTTTTATTAATCTTAAAGAGAAAATGTGATTAAAAATCACGTGTCAACAAATGAAAATTAATATGAATTTTCTCGTAAAAGCCAACGAAATCAGAATTTGTATGAATCAATCTTCCATTCATGTTGGCTCCATTATTGGGTCTAGAGGATTTTCATTAACTGACTCACCATTTTCATCCATCATACTCATTTGTGTTGTTATTTTTTTAGGTAATTCATCACGGATATTCCGCACTCTCATAACACCAGCTTTAAGGCGAAGAAAATGGCTGGCAGAGCTGAGATTATTGCAATAGCTCAAAAGGCCCTCAAGGAGCACACAAAAGTGATGAATGAACGGATTGAAGAGATAGTACCTCAAGCAATGGAAAAGATGGCTGTCAGATTTACAGCCATGCTGCAGCCATCTAGCTTAATTCCTCCACCCACAAGGCCTCCACCTCCGCCAATGGACAATCTTGGCAAAGGCATATACCGTGTCCTTATACCCACTCTACTGTTGGAGGTTGTTATTTTCACAAGTACTAGCTCGAGTGCATCGCCTGTAGTCTCTATACCCCAGGCTAGCCCTATAGATTGGGGAATGAGCGAGGAAGCCATGAAAATCATAGCCCAAATGGAGCAGAGGATATGGGAGGTGGAAGGGACACACAACATCTCCTAGGTTGACCTATCCGTCTTCTCGAATGTCCAGGTGCCTGAGAAATTCAAGATGCTCGATTTTGAGAAGTATGATGGCAACTTTAGGCCATTTCAACATGTCCAAATTATCGCGGCCCTAAAATTTTCGATCAGTGAAAAATTCCCAAGTTAACGAATTATCTGGCTAATTTTATTAACTAACCTAATACGGACCCTCTCAAATCCTATTGAATTGTAACTTTGGTTTTCGTTTAAATGATTTCAGACTTTGGAGTCGTCACTAATCATTTTTTGTAGGTCGATTAGAAACCCTAGTAAATTAGCGGGAGAATTTCTACGAACCAAAGATTATGAGTTCGGGGACTTGGTTACATTAGTTAATTAAAACTAATGCCCTTTCGGTACCTTAATTTTATGGATATCCTAATTTGGCAACTTAGGCTTGGTTTACTCCTAAGGTTCTAGTGAGATAATTTTTTTTTTGTATTTTCACTTTTTAGATATAATGCATGTGAATGACGTTTTATTGCTATTTTCAAAGCATTAAAAATTTGCTGAAGCCGAACGAGGGAATGAGCTAACGACTTTTGTGCAGTATCGCGACCTCCAGCAGGTGGCTCGGTCTACTCATTCTGGAATTTGATGATTCAAGAATTAAATTACAGAAATTAAATGCGGTAAATAAAGGACCTCCAACAGGGAGGCTCTGCCTTGGCTCGGCTTACCCATTTTGGGGTTTGACGGTACAAAAATTAAATTACAGAAATTAAATTCGATAAATAAAGGACCTCCAATGAGAGATTCGGCCTTGGCTCGGCCTACCCATTCTTGGGTTTGATGGTGTGAAAATTAAATTACAGAAATTAAATACGATAAATAAAGGACCTCCAACGAAGGACTTGGCCTTGGCTCGACCTACCCGTTCTAGGGTTTGATGGTGTGAAAATTAAATTACAGAAATTAAATGCGATAAATAAAGGACCTCCAATGAGGGACTCGACCTTGGCTCGGCCTATCCATTCTGGGGTTTGATGGTGCGAAAATTAAATTTCAGAAATAAATGCGGTAAATAAATGACCTCCAACAAGAGGCTAAGCCTTGACTTGACGTACCCATTCTGGGGTTTGATTGTGCGAAAATTAAATTGTAGAAATTAAATGCGGTAAATAAAGGACCTCCAACGAGGGATTCGACCTTGGCTCGGTCTATCCATTCTGAGGCTTAATGGTGCGAAAATTAAATTGCAGAAATTAAATGCGATAAATAAAGGACCTTCAATGAGGGATTCAGCTTTGGCTCGCATATCCATTCTGGGGTTTAATGGTGGGAAAATTAAATTGCAGAAATTAAATGCGATAAATAAAGGACCTCCAACGAGAGATTCGACTTTGGATCGGCCTACCCATTTTGGGGTTTGATGGTGCAAAAATTAAATTGCAGAAAGTAAAGGCAATATATACAAAACCTCCAATGGGTGGGTCAACCTTCCAATTCTAGGGTTTGGATTTGTTAAGCAAAAAATGCAGAAAATTGTAGTACGAATGTGACATGTGGATAAGGAGACATATGAGTATGACATGACATAATCGAAATTTAAATCAATCCATTTGAGCAACGAAATTCTCGAAGATTTTAATGGCTAGCATCGTTACCTGATATGGCAGATTTGATTACTGAATTCCAATGTCACGCCCCGAACCCCCATTCGAGAACGCGGCATCCCGTTCCAGCGGAAGCCTCTCATCTCGCTCGTCCGGATTATGATACGCGACGGCCCAGGAATTCACTTCGTCGCAACCTGACAACGAGTCTTTTGATAACTTTGCGAACCTACGGAAACGTACCTCCTAGCCATACATACATGCATACAAAACGGAGGGGTAGTACGAACAAAAAAAACACAACATCAATATATACATATCATAAGCGTTAGGTACAGACCCCAAAAGAAAACCACAACCTACGGTCAAGACCTACGCTCGTACAAACACCAAAAACTAAGCCAGCATCAGTGGGACTCAGTCCTCCTCAGGCTCCTCCTCGGGATCCTCCTCTAGGTCCTCCTCATCGGTGTCCATGGCGTCGCCCTCCTCATGGCCGTCAATCTCAGAGCGTCCTGGAGACGGCAACTCCTACAGCGGGTCGGGGTCGATCACCTGGCCTCCATACTCGGTAGGTTGTAGCCAGAACGGGTCCTCCTCCATAGGTATCGGAGAGTCTCGCTGGGGTCCCTCAAAACCATGCAGGCCCTCTCTAAACCACGCCTCGAACCTATGGGGTACAAGGTAGGGTCCACCTGATCTACTAACACAGTCGTCACGTGCCTATGCCACATCACAGCATGCATGTCAAAATGAAGGGTGACTTGGGTGTCCATCTATACTGGCAGTCCAAAAATCATCAGTGGTGCGGCCATCACTAGCGTCTTGGATCTGAAAAAGAAGGCAACCACCGCCAGTGAGTCGAGGACTCAGCAAGCGCACCACTAATCCTAGCGTAGGATAGAGTATACTAGTAGGGTCGGTCCTATCCAGTAAACTAGAGTTTACGGTCCAAGGTTCATACACTCTCAAACTCCCTAGATACTAGATCCCAGCGTACAAACCATCGAACACGCATAGCAATGCAATTCATACAACGCAGACGAGCAATAACAAGCGGTCAGCCATAATGCCATATGCAAATGATGCAGGCCTCAGTCGGCCATATCGGATCCCAATGGATCATGCTCAGGCGTCAACCGGCCATAACGGATCCCAACGGATCATGCCTGCCTATCACTCCAAATCCCATCAGGGCGCATCCAACAGTGCCATCCGGCAAATGCCACAACTGCCTTCTCTGACGCCTTACGTTGGCTACTCCCTTATCCCTCCATTTCCCTCGCGTAACAACGCCTCTGGGGCTCATTCTCATGTCACATCTCTGGTGACTCATGCAATGCTCTCAATGTATGCGGGGCCCAAATGATTGCAAACAGCAATTCAGTCATAGAGCATGCATGCAATGGTACATAAGTACAAGTACAGAGCACATCAAGAAATCATCAAAGTAATCACGAGCTCGTCATGCCAGACTATAATAGGCCAAGTGCCCCCACACACGGTTTCTCAACCAACCAGGCTCAATAGAATATCTCACACGAATTCCCATTTGCACTATCGCTCGCTATAGGCGATTCTCTGACTGAACCCATATAAATTAAAATTCCTTCTTCGCGGACCCGGTAACTCGGTCTAAGCCCAACAGCCCATGTTAGTTCCCTGGGAGTTAGTAACCCACGATCAATGAATTAGTGTCATGGTATATGTATATATCCTTGGGTTTTATCGAATTTGACTTAGCTTAGGTTTGGGCTTAATTAATTAGTTTGGGTTCAACTGGGCCTAAAGCCCATTCCAAGATTTGAGGCCCATGATTTATTTCTTAAATTAAAATGTATGATTTAGGCCCATCATTATATTAATTTCGTGCAAGGCCCAAGCCCATTTTTAAAGATTAACCCGTTATGCCCAATTTGACTATTTTAGGCCCAATTCGCTATCCTAAGCCCATATACATTATGGGGCCTCATATTTTAATATTCAAAACATAATTTAGGCCCAATTAAATTATAATTTTCGTCCATTAGTGGCTCACCAATTAGATTAGGCCCAATGAGTATCATTTTGGCCCAATTACTCGAAATAAAAGCTCCTAAGCCCACTAGTATTCTTTGGCCCGTCTCTCACACACTTAGGCCCATAATTTACAGCCCCTAACAACCAATTTGAAGCCCATCTATAACTAAATTTTCGTCCAAAGGGAAGTCCATTAAGGTAGATTAGGCCCAAAGGTCCATTTTTACTCATTTTTGCCTAAAATGGGTTCCCAAGCCCATTTTTATCATAGGGCCCATCATTTAGGGGCCCAAGACTTCATTTCCAGCCCACTTCAAACTTAAACAAGCCTCGTTCAGAATTGCAAGCCCAAAGATTAACTCTTTTTGCCACTAAACCAACCCACCTTAATTAGTTTAGCTTAAAAAAAATACACACTAATCAACTAATCTACTTAAACCACTAAGCAAATCAGCAACTAAATCTCGCATACTACATTCCTAAGCAGAGATTAGAGGTTAGCTTACCAAGGATAGAGTGTGGACGAACGACGACGGACGACGGGGTCGAAACAGCCAAATAGGCTCACGGCCAAGGGAAGGAAACGGCGGCTCAAGCTGTTGTCCCGGTGTCCTCTCGAGCTCTTCAAGACCTAAACGAGGTGGTCTAAGGTGTTAGAGAGGTCGGGGAAAAGGGCGGAGCAAACTTGGACCGTTTGAGCTTCAATGGTGCAAAAAGATTACGAAGATGAACGGAGGAAGAGCGGGCTGTTGGGGCGTCCAAATGGGGCTGTTCGCTCACGAAAATAAGAGGGAGGAGAGTCAAGGGACTTACCAAGACGAAGACGAGGCTAGTGGTGGCCGGGCGGTGGCGATTGGAGGCGAAGACGGCGGACAATGGAGGAGAAGCCGAGGAAGAAGAAGAAAATGAAGAGAGGAAGAGGGAGGGGGAGTCACGGCAAAATGGAGAAATGGGGAGAGGAGAGAGAAAATGAAGTATTATCCAAGGTTTAACAAGTTCAAAATGTGTTAGTGGGTTAGGTAAAATAGTGTTAGGGATTGATTTTTTGTACTTTGATGGGTGACTTGTGTACCTTTGACAAGATTGAAAGATTTGCATAGGAACTTGTGCCACGATTTGATTGATGGATTGACAAGACATTGATTGATTTGACAACTGATTTGACTTACCTCGATTTGCGTGCCAAATGCACCGATCGGCTCCCGAGCGCGAACGAATTTCAAACAGGATTTGATTTCGATTTATCGAATCTACTCTCAAAGATCCTAATTCAACTAATTCTAAGGACTGAGCATTTACCGGGGGCATTTCGGTAATTTTTCATTCATGTCTTGGTTCTCGATGTGCACCGGTTCAGGCGACATTTCTGAAATTGATTCCACTTCTTAATTGTGTTTATCTTACTAATTCGATTTTCCGCTGTCGGATTTCATTTCGTGGTCAATTTCATTAAATACCGACTTTGTCTCTATCTCAGACCAACGGGCGGCTGTTTGGGTAATTGTCCCCAGGTAGCCTTTCCCCTTCGGTTGGTCGTCTCAGGGTAGCTAATCCTGAATGAGCGTCGATCAGAGTGTATTAACGAAATATTTCCATTCATTTAGAAATTCCGATAAATGGATCGAATTTTTATACTGTCACATCCAACCTCGTATCACCTTGTGGATTAAGATTGCGGCTCGAACGACGGGAATGAACTCCTAATTTGTGTTGATCGAGAAAGGAATTGGTGATAATAACCCCCTAACTTTGAACTCTCACGATCTTCAAAATTTTTTCTCTTTTTTTATTTTCTTTCTCTTTAATTTTTCTTCAATCTCTCAAAACCCTCTCAAACATCCAAAATTTCCTCTCTTCAAAAAAATCCCCCCTCCCAAGCTCACTACTTTCTCCTTTTATAGCCCACTCATCTATCTCACATTCCAATTTTTCCACGGATTCTTCTTCATCTCATTTTCCCTCCTCTATTCCCATCTTATTTTCTTCGTTTTCTCTTCTCCATCTTCCCTTCGCTATTTTAATTTCTCCACTAACTCTTTTTTTTGTTATTTACAAAAATAATCCCTCAAGTATTAGGTATTTGTACTCTAGTCCCTGAGATTTTAAGTATTTACAATTCAGTCCTTGGAGAAATATTTCTTTAAGTCCAAATCTCATCACAATTTTTGACACACCTCCCATATGCTTGGTCGAAATTCACTACATGTCTAGTTCAATCGCTTGTTAAATTTAAGCTCATTTCTTGCCGCAAAAAATAATCCAAAATTCAATTAAAGCTCTTTTGCAAAATTAAGTCATTCTGGGTATAATTTGGCCAAGATGAAAATTTGAAATATTATAGAACAATGTCATGATTCCATATTAATTTTTGGATATTTTCTTTGGCCAAAATGAAGAGAAGATTAAAAGAAAAATACTCACTATTTTTTCATATTTTTATGGCCTCAAATGCTATTATTTATTAAATATTTTCCTAATTTCTGAAAAATATTTAAAAAGGTGAAAAAATAAGAAAAATTATTTTTTATTCAGAAATGGTTGCCTAGGCCAGGCTAAGGCTTCCAAAGTTGATTTTTCAGTGTTTTTCAATTTTTCTTTATTTTTTGTTAATTTTCAAAAGTAAAAATATCGAAAAATGCTGAAAATATGAAAAATCAGATTTTGCTCAAAATTGATTCCCTAGGCTTGGTCAAGGTCCCCAAAGTTGATTTTTTTAATTTTATGAATTTGTATGAATTTTTTTATTAATATTCGAAAGTAAAAATACCAAAACATACTGAAAATATAAAAAATCATTTTTTGGTCAAAATTGGCTCCCTAGGCTTGGCCAAGGTTCCTAAAGTTAATTTTTTAATTTTATGAATTTTTATGGATTTTCTATTAATTTAAAAAAAAAGATGATTAAAGATTAGGTGTTAACACAAATATACCAAGCTAGGATGAATAAATATGTGGCTAATGGTTCCCTGATGGTTCAAACTTTCAAGCCAATTTAAAAGATGCAGCCATGAGATGGTACATAGACTACAAGATTTATTGTACAGAAGATTGGAAAAATGTAGCCAATTTATTTGTTAAGCATTTCAGCTTCAAACTAGATGCTGTCACCACCAGAAAGGATTTAGAGCAGTTGAAAATAAAGAAGGGTGAGACGATTAAATAGTATGCCACTAGGTGGAGAAATATCGCGTCTCAGCTAAAGCCAGTACCGCCTGAGCGGGAACTCATGAGATTATTTGTCTCTACCCTTCCCAAGTAATGGGATCACGCATCCTTAGGACTACAGCAACCTCATTAAGCCACCTCATTGCAATGAGCGAGGAGGTGGAGAGTGGCCTAAAGAAAGGGTGGTACGGAGATACTAATTCAAGTATCAATTAACCGCAACATTGCCACTAGAAAGTATGTTGTGAAGAAGGTACTTTCAAGAGGTGTTATGATCCTAGCTAAGATAAACAGTCGTTTTTCTCTAGCCCTGCCGACTTTGATTCTATAAAAAAAAAAAGTACCCTACTTGATTTGTATTCATTTTCAATTAATTTGAGTTTCATTCTTCAAACGCAAGAGATGAGATGACGGGAAGATTAAAACACAAGCTTTCCTCTCATTTCATACATCAACAAACCTTACAACAAGTCATTGGAGAGGAAAAGTAAAACCAAATTAAGCCCTAATAAGCATTACAAAAGAGCTCAACTGACTCTCCATACAGTTAATGCTTTGTCTATACCGAGCAGTTTGAGATTCGAGATCTGCAAGCTTAAAGAATAAGCGATTTCATTTCTCCTTCAACCTGGCTGCGCTGGCCTTATGATGTTCAACAGCGAGTTTCAGATTCTCAATCAAAGCTCTCTCGAGAGCCATATCCATTGTTAGGTCTTCAAGCTTCTCTTCTAACCAGTCATATCTAAACTTCATTACGATATCACTCGGATCATGCTCGAAGTAAGTTTGGATTAAGGCTAGGCGCTCCACTAACTTCTTTCTCTCGTGAACCGACGGCGATGCCCGTTCATTAGCAAACTTGACAGCCTTCTTATGATGTACAACCGCGAGTTCTGTAAACTTTAAGCATTCAGACCGATCCTGATAGCAAGCTTTCACGATGCGAGTTAGGGTAACTGTTTGGTAGGTGTCTCGACAAGTCTCTAGAAAGTTGATAAAGATAGTTGGGAAATTCCTGTATTCCTCTCCAAATTGGTGCCTCCGATCGAAGAGGCACTTATATCCCTAATCAGACCGAAGATCTCAGCTTCAATACCCGGATGCTGGGCTATATAAACGTAGTCTCAACTAAGAAGGTGATAAAGTCTCTCCCATTTGACCATAATTTTAGCCGAGAAAATGTGCGTGGGAAGATCGGCCATTATCGTTAAAATGGTAGAGGAGAGAATCAAGGTAGACCAGTGGTTAATTGAGAATACAAAAGTGTTAATCTTCTTTATGTTAAGTATTGATTTTACATTGCCATCCTTTATTGGTCAAATTTTCCTATCTGCCCTTTTTTTCGGTGTTACCTTTGTTGGCTCGAATCCCCTATCCATCCATGAATAATGGGCCTACTACTAGTCTGTAATCTCGAGTCATGCAAATCCAAAATATTTACGAAAAAGTTCGAGGGGATACCACCACTTTGAAAAAAAGAAGAAGAAAAAGACAACATGAGTGGGAAACAAAGCAGATTTAGCAGAAAATGAGAGAAAATTTGTCTCCATTCATAGAAGGAGTGAGAACTCACCTGCAAAATCAACACTTGAGACAAGCGGGAGAAATAATAACAAGGATTCTACCACTATGAAAAGGTGAAGGAAGATAAACCGAGCGAGAGATGTGGTAAAAAGTTGGGAAGACAAAAAATCTTGGGAAAAGCGATATAATTTATGAATTCACGCATAAATCTTAAAAGAGGCATCCTCTTGGTAGTCTTCATCCATGCTCAAAGGGGGAGCCTTAAAGCATACATGGTCGTTCAGAAAAATTCAAAGAGAGTGAAAATACAAGGAAGAGTAGAAAACCTTGAAGGACCAGTAACCAATCAAAGATGTTTCAACCCAACATATTTGAGAGCTATTGTTACTTGCTGAATATGGAAGATTTTGAAGAGTTCGAGACTGCGTTTGGCATTAAGACCATGGAACCTGACTCTTCCACTAACGACGTCTAAGATCTCAACAAAGACAATGACGACAATAACGACGACAACAACAGTCAAAGGAAGTGTTACCGTCGCCATATTCAATATCAAACTCAAAAGCTTGAAGATTTCTTCACGGAGTGCCCTAACTCAAATAACAAACAAAGAAAGGAACTGAGCTAAGAGCTAAGGTTAGAACTTTTACAAGTCAAGTTTTGGTTTCAAAATAGGCGAACCTGACACTTGACATGAACGCCGTGAAATTATGTTCTAAGAGCTAAAAATGAAAAAACTTTGAGCAGAGAACACGAGGTATAAGGAAGCTCTTGACACTGCCACCTGCCCTAACTGTGGTGGCTTTACCACCCTCGAGGAAATGCAGCATCTGGGGATCGACAATACTCATTTGAGAGGTGAGTCAAGTTAGTTCCCAATAGAATCAAGTTTTGTTAAAGAAATGTACAAGAAGACCGGTCATATGGGGTAAGTATTAATACCTTTCGAGAGAAAAGGGATGTATCACCACGAATCAAGTGACATTGATGACGAGTTTACTGTCATGATCAACCAGTTCGACATTAATGAAGCTCCGAGGCTATAATGTTTATACGGAGGCTGTATTTCGAAGCCAGCGATCATGGGTCCTTCAACATTACTGATGCGTACCTGATTCAGAATAAAGCTAGCTGTTCATTGGAGAGCTTGCAAAGGAGGCAGAACCAATCCTGAATGAATGGATAGTTTCACGCAAAATTCCCTTGCGCGAGATATTTTCTGCTTTCTAGATATCTGTAATTAATTCAAGAGCAAAAAATAGTGATTTTCCTTTCTCCTATCAATTGCTTGGATCCTTTGCTAAACCAAACTTGGGGTAAATTAATTAAAGCAAAGTGTTGACTACTTTTTGCCAGTAAAGAAATTGTAAGTAAAAAGTCCGCGCAAGCTCAAAGGGTAACTCTGTATCATTTCGATCTACCCTCAATTACTCCAATTCTAAATTAAATCCCTTCCATTATCAAGAGTTCGCAAACCATCTCGAGAGCATAGTCATACCCAAATATGAGATTCTCTTGTTAAACAAAACTCGAGGTAAATCAATTCGTGGATATTACCACTAAATGAATAGCTTCATATAAGCAAATTACGAGTGAAAAACCCAAGCGAGCTCAAAGAAGAGTAAATTTGTATCATTCTGATTTACCCTTAATTATTATGAGTTGAGTTTATCCCATTCTTAACAGGAGATTGTTACCTAGCTCAAGGGCGTTGTAAATTGGAGTTTATCCGATGCAACATGATAAGACTATGTCATCCGAAAATTAGCCTTTAAATTGAAAGGAAGCCCCCATGAACACCTACGGTCCCACGGGCCTAATCGTATGGGAGATGTTAATGGGCTGAAATAACTTGGAAGAAGATAAGAATACACGATCGAGCGAAATCAAACGGTGAAGCTGGTAAAAGGAAAATGCAAAGTACCAATGTGGCGAGTTCAAAGTGAAGGGTAATTAGGTATCAATTCGAATTTATTGTTTCTAATTTCATGACTAACGTGAGTTCTTTCCTTTTTGACAGGAGGGATTTATATTTAAAAAAACGAATGAAATAATGAATTCACAAGTAGCCAGGAAGAATTAATTGAGGTTCAAAACAACCCGAAGAATCGCCTAATGAGCTTAGATGGAGAGAGTTCATGAGGGACATATGACCAACATGATAGTTATCTCCAATAGATAGCTAAAGTATCTTGAGTCCTTACCTAATTTATTTCACACACATTTCTCCTTGTGTAGGGGTAAAAGTTAGGAACGAGTCTTTCCCAATTCAAAGATTAAGCTCTCAAACTTGCTAAATCATATGTAGGGGTAATCTACAGTCCCTCATTCCTAGGAGTTTTCTTGCAAATTTAAACATGCTTGCATAGTTCATTTCTTATGAATATGCACGAATCTTTTATGAAGCTGGGCAATTCATTGCTACATTCTACATGCTTAAAAGGTGCTCATATATTGCAAAATTTCACGCATGGTTTTGTCTCAGGCAATCTGTTCCATTCTATGAAAATGATCATATCGAATGAGGAATGTCAGGACGATGAAAAGTAAGCCATCTTTATACACGTCCTCCATATCAAACCCTAATGAATTGAGTGGAAATTTCGTGCTTATAAGGTAATGTGTTATCTCGCGAAAGGTATGACGACCAGAATGATGAGAGGCATTCATTTTTTCTATCATACATACTACAGGTTGCCCTTTAGTTAACCCCTTCGAGCGGATAATTCATTTCCTACCCATGTCGGGAACAACCCCACACAGGGGCAATTTCCAAAATGTTCAAATGGTTAGAATTTTCTTACTTTCACTTGTATCAATCTTCAAGTGAGATTATTGCAAGCGAGTTCTGGGTTAGTTCAAGTGCCTTAGACGTGAAGAAGATCATTTCTTTCTACATTCTATACATTATATCTCTTGCATACCCAATTTGAGCGGAAAATTCATTTCTAAAAAATCCATTTGGTGATCATCCCATGAAGAAAGATGAAAATTATTTAAAAAAAAATGAATGAATGAATGAAGATTTGAAATGACTCAAAGCAAGATAACTCCAAGAAGAAAAATCTTTGAGGAAAGTGCATAAGAAACATATATCAAGTGGGGCTCTCTCTCTCTCTCTCTCTAAAAATGGGGTAAAACCTCCCTTGCAAAAAGATTTCTCTCGAAGATCAAGAGAAGAAAAAAAAATCAAAGAGGAGAGAGAAAAGTCTTGGCAAAAATTGATGCACTCCTCAAAAGAAAAAACTTTTGACAAATCCTCAGAAGAAACTTCTAGAATTGCCAAAACAAAAATCAGCGACAAAAGCATCAAGAATTGGTGATCACCAATTTCCTTATGATACACCCCCATTTGCTATAATAGGCCTTTCATTTCAAACCTATCCAAAACTACATTACAACCTTTACCAAAGTCTCTTCTGATATATGGCACTTGAGATAACGTAAGATCTCATATGTTTATAAATATCACTTGGAGAAGTGCGAACAAGACTATTTTATCTCTTGGCACAAGGTTCCTAACTTGTAAACTCGATGCAACTGATGATATCTTCCATTTCAAAGCCAAATGACTCTCATGAATCCCCTTTGATAAGCCTTTAACCAAGCGTACATTTTGGTCATTGCGAAGACCTCTCGGATTGGTCTGGTCATACTAATTGCGAGAATACTCAGACTTTTGTCAAGCATAATGGTGACAAATCCGAGTGATTCTTACACCTGCACCAATGGTCAGGTTAAAAAAAAAAGCTTTCCATGATAGGGAATGGAAGTCCTTTCTGACTGAAAGTTTCTCGTTCGATATTGATTAGATTTGTCAAAAAGATTAAACAGGTTTCCTTATTAATAAAATCCTAGTGAAGCTTTATAATACAAGCAAAAGCTCATCAGAATTTGTGGACATATGATGTTGCATTAGTTTTATGCACGTATTTGCTTCGATCTCTTTTTCAAGTGAAAAGACAGGTATGACGCAATCAGCTTACCCATCCCTTAACTGTTTACCCAGAAAATTCAGGTAACTCTTCTGATAGCTTTGACCTTTTCAGTTCAACTCATGATCAACCTGCTCTTGTAAGATATTTATCAGTTCGCGATTGACCTGCTCTCGTGTCTTTGATCTTTATTTCACGACTGACTTGCTCTCGTGACACTTTTATCTAACTCGTGATCAACATGCTTTCATGAGGCCTTTATTAGAAAAATCTAGATAACTTTTTTGACAGCTTTGACCTTTTCAGTTTAACTTATGATCGACCTGCTCTCATGAGATATCTATCAGTTCACGATCGACCTGCTCTCGTGTTCTTGATCTCTATCTTTATCAAGCCATGATCGACATGCCTTCATGATCTTGATCTAGATATTTACATAGCTCATGTTCGACTTACTCTCATGAGATATTAATCAGTTCACGATCGACCTACTCTCATGCTCTTGATCTTTACCAAATCACAATGTATACGCTCTTATAATCTTGGTCCCTCTTACCAAATCATGATGTATATGCTCTTATGACCTTGGTTCTTTGTCAAATCGCAATGTATGCGCTCTTGCGATCTTGATCCTTTACTAAATCATAATAATATGCTCTTATGATTTTGGTCTTATTCTTCCAAATCACAATGTATGCGCTCTTGTGATCTTGGTCATTTTTTTCGATTCACAATGTATATGCTCCTATGATCCCGAAAAATATATTTCAGCTCTACACATATCTTGCGCTATCTCGCACTAGAGGGAAATCTTTGGTAAGGGATAAGGCCCCAGTACCTTGAGATTCTTGCAATCATATGAAGAAGCTTGGGAATCAAGGGAATCATCAGCATTGTGAAGTGTCTGGTGAAATAGATATTTCATATGAGATGCAAATTTCTCCAATCCATTTCTTTGGGGCGGAGAACTCTTAAACATATTTATTCACAATTCTGCATTTGCATAGAAAATGGGATTAAAACCCCACCAAAAAATTCATTCATCATGTACATTGTTATAATTTAGGTTCAATTTGATCTTTGAGTGAAACCTCTACGAGCCTCTACTCAAAGAGAGGCAGCTGTTGACACCTAAATTTTGATTTCAATATATATATTGCATAAAAATTGAGAATTAATTCTCATCAAAAATATTTCCTCATGCATTGCATCTTGCATCATTGGCGAAGGATATGAGCTTAAATTGACGGACGATTAGAATAAGCATGGGGGGAATATGCTGAAAATTTTATAAAGACTTAGATTTAAAGAATATTTTCTCAGGGACTGAATTACAAATACTTAAGACTTTAAAGACTAAAATATAAATATTTAAAACTTAAAAGACTATTTTGTAAATAGCTAAAAAGGTGAGTTAGTAGAGAAATTTGAAAGGTTGATGGAGAAAGAATGGAAGATTAAGAAGAATTGATGGAGAAGGAAAGATGAAAAAGAGTTGAGAGAGAAAGGAAGATGGAGAAGAGTTGATGGAGGAGGGAAGATAAAGAAGAGTTGATAGAAAAAGAAAGATGGAGATGGAGAAAGAGAGATTGAGATAAAGAAAGGAAGATGGATAGAGAAAAAATGAGTTAGTGGAGAAATTAGAAAGAGAGATAAAAAAGAAAGCTATAAAAGAAGGAAGAATGCTTTCAAGAGAGGAGGAAGAAAATTCAAAGGGAACCAAATGAGAGCATATTTTTAGAGGAGAGTTTTGAAGAGCGAAAGTTTAGAAGCATGGTGCCACCATTGCTAGTTCCTCCTTTATCGACACAAAACTTCATCCATCCCCGTCGTTGGAGTCGTGATCTGAGATCTTGATCAAAAATGCAATACAAAATTTGAATTTGGTAGTCAAATCTGCTAAATTAGTAACGATTCTAATCTTTAGAATATCAAAAAATTCGTTTGCCTAAATTGATTGAGTTGAATCATGATTAATTCTTGTTGGATATATCACTATATTGCCATACTTAAAAATTACATCTTTCAAAAAATTTTACATCATATAGATAATTGCACGTGTGATCTATCTTGTAAATATTTATGTTGAACCACATTTTTTAAAAGATTTCATCTCAAGAAATCAAAATTCATGTTTAAAAAAAAATCATTCACGGCATGCATTGCATACTTCCTTAAACCCAAAAGTTGATTTGAGAAGATAGCAAATCGGATCTAAACAGTTATAGTTCGAATTGGCTAACTTTCCCATTTATTAATCCTAAAAAATCGTATCCAAATGGCTACAGAGAGGACATGACTGGGTTTGGGTTTAGGGTTTTAATTTAGAAAAATTGTGTCAAGTTTGGCCTCGAAAGTTAAGCACAAAAAAAATCAGATTTTTTTTGTTCATAAGTTCTGTTTTTTTTTCATTTTCAATTGCCAATCATATACATCATTGAATCATCAAAACATATATGCAAGTTTCCAATCAAACAAGCATTGATTCACAATCAAAAGTTAGAGAAAGTTACCTTACTTTGCACAAATCCTGCACGCACGCGCACAAGATAAATCACCTAAAAAGACAGCACTGTTTGGCTTCAATTTGCAACGAAAAGAAACTCCAAATAGCAAGGGCTACGACCCTTGGACAGTGAGCAAAACCATTCTAAAACTGTAAAAAAAACAATTTGCAATGGATGGTGAATGAAAATGGGCTGAATAGCACTATTCTAGGGTTGATTTGCAGCAAAAATAATCTCAAAGAGCAATAGAAATGACCCTTGGACAGCAGCAAACAAACGCAGAGGGAACAGTGTTGATAAGTAGCAATTTGGGCGCAAATCCAAACTGGGCAGCAGCTAGATCGTGTGGGACTGATGACAACAACGGCATACTAGATTCTCCTTACGTTGTGTGCCCAAAGATGATGTGAATACGTGCCCCGTTGTCGTCTTAACAGTGTTTGACTAAATCTTCTTCTTCTTGAGACTTGTGGACTACGTGGGGAAGAACCAAAGGAGACAGCTTGCACCCTTGATTCTTTAAAACCCCCTTTACTCCCAAACCCAAATCTTCACTAAACCTTTTCCTTTCTCACAAAATTACTCGACACAGGGTTTTCTTTTGACAGTGTCATTTATCTTGGGAAGAAGCGACTGATCGATGAGTGTCCATGCGTCAGAAAAAAGGGCAGCAGCACGTTGAAACTCAGTCAAGGGTGTTCAACTTCTCATGGGTACAGCCAACAAGGGATAAATGGTCGGTGGTAGGGAGCAGTTCGAGAAGGTTTTCCGACCACAATCTCCTTTACCCTCTAATGTAAATTTTCTCTCTAATTTCTGAGTTGTGCTTGTGAATCCCGAAATTGCTCACCCCTCTTTAACCTAGAGCTAAGGTTGCTTATATAGAGTTAAAGGTCAATCCTAGTCCTAGTAAAAGTATGAGTTATTATGGGCCATTGGATTAAACCTAGCTAAGGTAGGATTAGATTAGGGCTATTAGATTAGAAATTCTGAATTTAAGAGTTTTAATTACTTAAAACTCTTAACTTTCAGAATATTGAAAAGTTCCAATGGGTTAGGACTCTTTGAATTTTCAGGCCAATAGAGACGTCACTATGAGCTAGCCAAATTTTCAAGTAGACTCAGGTCCATCCCTCTTCAATTTAAACTCAATTCCTCTACCAGTTTAAATTGATGCAAATACAATGCATGAAATAAAATATGCAAATTATGAGGAAATATTTTTTGTGAGAATAAATTCTCATTTTTTTGCAATATAAATGAAAACAGACAATCAGAATTTAGGTGTCAACAGGCCTTGAATAATGAACTCCAATAGAAGTTCAAGAGAAGGTAGCTAAAATGTACCTATAGAAGTTCGAGTGTCCTCAACAAATAATTTCCAATGAAGCAAGGAACAGATTTAGCAAACGCAATTCGATGATTCCCACATGAAACCGCAGAACCATCTGTGCCCAAGCAAACCTCAGAATGATGTTCAAAGCCTTCAATAACAAGACCGTCTCAGTACTCGTCAATTGTTGTGAAAGTGACATGGGAATAGATGCTAGCCTAAGCGAAATCTATTGTCCTCCTAATTATTAATGGTGCTTTAATTCATCTTGGGATAGTGTGGAATTGGAATTACTAAGCAACTTACCATGGAAATGAAATAAATATATTTGTTCTTGAGGGTTAGATCATCTGTGAGCCAAGGATTCTTGGATCTTCGATTGAGGACACCCCAATCTTTGACGAAATCCCAGTAGAGCTAATAAAACATAGCCACTGTCGAGGTCACCAAGGCTACTATCAGCCACCACATCCCCTTTTGACAGGCGTAAATGATCCTCCCTCCGGCTACCACCATCAGTGTGATATACTTCCCCATGTGTGCCAGATGAGTCATATCGCCCTCCTCATACCATCTTCCCGCACACTGTGTATCAATGTGAAACGCCGATATACTGGCTAATGCAACTGAAGTTGAGCTCATAATCATTTGATGACTTCAGCTGTGGATATGGATGTAGATTATCTGCGTAGCACGCCAATAGTATGGAAAGAAGGAGATCATGTAAGCGAGTTCTCTACAATGTTGGATTATATCCTAAATCGAATCAGAACAATCACAATAAATAGAAAAAAAAAAAGATACACGAATTTACCCAGGTTCACCCCAAAATATGGTTACGTTCTACAAAGAGATTCCACTAGAATATTTAAGTTTTTCAACCACAATCAGTCGTTATAATAATCTCTCATACAAGTACAATATATAAAATTTATAATGTGTCCAAAACCCTAATTTATCCAAATTCCTTTGATCCCACAACAAACGAGCTAACTTAGGGCCTGTTTGGTAACGTTTATGTTCCAAGAAAGTGATTCTAATTAAAATGACTTTTTTTTATTCTATTCTTTTAGAGAATCAAAATGCATTTGATAACTATATACAATTTTTTTTATTTTTGGTCCAAAAGTGATCCTTAAAAAGCGATCCTAAAAAAGTGTCATGGGAAGAGGCTAAGAAGTCTATTGTTGAAAAGTGATCCTAAAAAAGTGTTCTTTTTTTTTAAAACAACCTTTTTTGTTTCTGATTTTTTATCCAAAAGTGTTCTCAAGAGCAAAATCAGAATTAAATTATGGATTACCAAACATGTTTCTGATCCTTTTTGTTCCTAGGAACAGAAACATTACCAAACATGCCCTTAAACATAAGCTCAAACCCGATATTGTTTCGAAGGCGCTGTCCTTGAGCCCCTACTCACTCATCAGTGAGTGAGGCAACCGTCCACTCCCCAGAGAGCGAAACCCCTGCTTGTTGATCGAGCAGTGGGAACCCCGACATTCTGTGCATAGGGATCACTTGTCGTTAACCCATACTTCGATTTTCCTAAGCTCAAGTGAACGTGTCCAATGTAAGAAACAAGGGTTCCCAAAGTATTCGCCAACTCCAATATTATCTCACTTGATGGATACTTTGCACAAGTAAGAGCTTTCCCAGCATCACACCTCTTCAATCCTATCGTAGCAGAGCACCATTCAAATTTCGTACACATAACGGCTTTAGTAAGGAAATCTGAATTATTTTTCACCGTGCCGACCTTTTCAAGCTAAATCACTTTCCTCTCCACCCTCTCTCAGATAAAGTGATATTGTATATCAATGTGCTTTGTATGTAAGTGAAATGCAAGATTTTTAGCTAAATAAATAGTGCCTTGATTATCGTATCTCACCTCCACGGCACCTTGCTCAGAATTGAGCTCCAAACACAACCACCATAACCATACAACCTCCTTTTCAGCTTGAGTAAGAGCCGTATACTTAGCCTCCATAGGAGAGAGCGATACCACGTTTTGTCTCCTACTCATCCAACTCAACGCAGTGCTAAATAATGTGAAAACATACCCATTAGTGGACCATCTACTATTAATGTCTCCACCCCAATCTACATCTACATGCCCCATGATATCGATGATGTTTCCACTCCCTACACCTTCAAAACATAAAGAAAAATTCTAAGTTCCATGAAGATACTTAAAAACCCTCTTTATCGCATTATAATATTTTCTACCCAGGTTAGACATATATCGACTTAAGACTCCCATTACTTAGGCTATATCTGGACGCGTGTACACCATAGCATACGTCAAGCTACCCACTACATTTGCATATGGAACTTGGGCCATCTCCTCAACCTCCTAATCCATTTTAGGGCACTGTTCCATAGATAACTTGGTCCGTAAAGGTATAGGGGTACCAATAGGTTTGCAGTCCATCATGTTGAATTTCTTCAACATTTTCTTGATGTATTTCTTCTACACTAGCCATAGCTTCCATTTTCCATGGTATCTCGTAATCTGTATGTCCAAAATAAAATTTGCAAGCCCCAAATCTTTCATATCAAACTTCCCAACCAATAAAATTTTTATGAATTTTACCATCTTCACGCTCTTCCCAATTAACAACATATCGTCCACATATAGCATGAGAATGACGAACTGATTGCCCACCCTCTTCACATAAACACAATGGTCAAAATATGAACACACAAAATTGAGCTAGAGTTTGTACATGTCAAACTTCTGATACTATATCCTCGGTGACTGTTTCAATCCATACAAAGACTTTTTCAGCTTGCACACCAGATTCTTCTTTCCTTTTGCTATGAATTTCCACCTCCAAGTCCCTATGAAGGAAAGCTATTTTTACATTCATCTGTTCCACCTCAAGATCATATGCAGCTACTATGGATAGAATAAACTGTATCGAGGTTAATTTCACAACGGGACATAAAATCTTGTAGTAGTCAACTCCCTCGATTTGAGAATACCTCTTGCCTACGAGCCTCACCTTGTACTTCTCCATAGTACCATCCGGTTTCAATTTCCACTTAAACACCCACTTGCATAAAATTGTCTTCCTATCCTTAGACAATTTACACAAGCTCCATGCCTCATTATGATCAAGAGACTACATCTCTTCTATCATTGCGAGCTCCCACTGATTCTCATCATCCATGGATCTCGCCTCTTTTACAATATGAAGATCATCCTGGTAATGCTCAAGGCATGAAACGTACTCAATGCACTAAGTAAGTACCAAAGTGGTACTCGCCTCTCCCATCTTGATCTCTTGAGAACTAGCATGATATCTATGTTCGAGTCTTCATCCAAATTTGCATCATTGATTTCATTAACCAAGTCTCCTTATTCCAGATCAAAATTAGACTCTACTGATGTACCTTGTGAAACCATCTCCACAGTTTTAGCTCTCCGATTTTCTTCGAGCACTACTGCTTTCACAAGGCTTATCACTTTCTTGTGTGCCTGCTTGGGATTGTTTTTCACAAAAAACAACATTCCTGCTACAACCTTTGATTTTGGATTCCACAGCTTATAGCCTTTGACCCTTTCCCTGTGTGCAACGAATATGCTTTTTTCGAACTTATTGTCAAGCTTATCTCTCTTTTCCTTGGGCAAATAAACATACGCATTACACCCAAACACCAGAACATGTGACAAATTTGGCTTCTTCCCAAACACTGCCTTGAATGGGGTATGGTCCTTTATTGATGAGATTAGTGATCAGTACTTCAAATAATTAGCCATGGTTATGGCTTCTGCCCAAAATTCAAGTTCCAAAACTGCCCAACTCAACATAAATCTCGCTATTTCCATGAGCGACCGGTTTAATCTTTTGGCCACTCCATTCTGTTGAGACATATATGGGGTCATTTTCTGCCTCTCAATACCATTATCAACATAAAACTGCTTGAACTTGTCCGAACAAAATTCACCTCTATTGTCCCTACAAAGTACTTTGATTTTCCTGCCCAATGGGGTTTCAACCAAAGCCTTAAATTCTCGAAATTTTTCAAACACATCTAATTTACTTTTAATAAATAAATCCAATTATATTTGAAAAAATCGTCTATGAACAATACATAATACCTAGATTCTCCAATAGATGGAGTTGAAGTAGGCCCAAAAATATCACCGTGAATCAGCTCCAGAATCTCTGTTACTCTCGTACCAGTATGTTGGAAACTAACTCAACTCTATTTTCAATGAATATAGTGTTCACATAACCCAAAATCCATAGAACAATCTGGTACTCCCTCTACCATTTAACTTGAAGCTAAGGTAGACAATCCCTTTTCACCAATATGCCCTAGCCTTTGATGCCACAACATGGACATATTATATCCATCTTCCTTTGCCTTTTCAGAGGCGAATCTACCACCAATAGTCACTATTTCCCCGAGCAAATTGTACAACATCTCGTCATGCAATCACAATAGAAACCTGAGCCATTTTGCATGAATTCTTATCACAACTGAAAATAATCCCATAATCAGCCATTTTACCAAACGAAAGCAGGTTTCTACTCATCGAGGGTATGTGCATCATGTCCAAAAGAGTCTTCCCTATGCTATTACTCATCCTCCAGTTCACCCTGCCCCACCCAACAATCTAAACTGCATTATCATCTCCGAGCAAAATATCTCCACCATTATATTCACAAAACCAGTGTCTATGTGGCGTCATATGATATGAAGCACCAATGTTGATGAACCAAATATCCTTGCCTAACTATGCCATTCATGCAGCAACGACATATATATCTCCTGTCTCAACCTCCTTTTTCCTTAAGGATGATTCAGCTTCTTTCTTAGAAATGGGTTTATCTTTACAATCCCACTTCATATGGCCCTACTCTTCACATCTCCAATGCTGTACCCTCCTCTCCCTACTCTTCGATCGCCCACGAGATTTGAATTTGAACTTGTTCCGATATAATCCCTTCTCTACTGGCTACCTCTAACCGCTAGTGCCTTTTTACTGGAACTCCCTGACCCCTTCTTCATGTACCCTGTGATAACAAGGCCGAACACACGGTCTCACATAACAATTCCTTATCTCCACCACCGATTACTCATGAATCCGGCAGTGAACAAAGTAATGTTATCGTCTTATCATCATCTTGGAACTTAACACTGATTAATACGAGTTGGGTTATAAACATGTTAAAGTCATGCAGGTGCGCGGAAAACAAGTTATCCTCATGCATCTGAAGATTATACAGCTTCTTCCTTAAGAACAGCTTATTTACCAGTGACTTGCTCTGGTACAGCGACTCTAATTTCTATCATAAATCCCTAGATATAGATTCATCCATCACGTTCATCAGAATAGAGTCCGCGAGACAAACCCGGATCAAACCATTTGCTTTCCAATCAATGCAATCCCATTACTCAATCTCTATTGGATTTGCCAGTTTGGGATTTGAATCATTTCTGTGCCCATTGCTACACTAGCCGTCGCAACATCCAGCCTTTCCCTTATGATTGCTGACTAAAGATCTCGAACACAAAGAAGATTTTCCATCTTCATCTTCTACAGATCAAACTGCTTCTCATTGAATTTTTTTTTATCTCAATCCATAACCCTCTTGACATCTCAGATAAACCCTAATTCCTCGAACACAAGGCTCTAATACCAATTGTTGGGTTATATCGTAAACCAAATCATAACAATCACAATAAATAAAAAAAGAATGACACACGAATTTACCCAAGTTTACTCCAAAATAGGGTTACGTCTTGTAAAGAGATTTTACTAGAATATTTAGGTTTTTCAACTACGACCACTCGGTATAATATATAAGACTTATAATGGGTCCAAAACCCTTATCTATCCAAATCTCTTTGATCTCATAACAAACGAGCGAACTTAAATATAAGCCCAAACCTGATATTGTTTCAGGTCGCTGCCCTAGAACCCTCGCCTACTCACTGACGAGCGGGGCAGCCATCCGCTTACTGGAGAGTGGAACCCTGGCTTGCTGACCGAGCAACAGAACTCTCGACATTCTGTGCGTAGGGGTCACTTGTCGTCGGCCCATATTTCGATTTCTCTAAGCTCACGAGGGCGTGTTTGGTGTGAGAAACAAAGGCCTCTGAAATATTCACCAACTCCAACATATAGAATTGCCTCAATACACATTCCTATGTATGGCTGTCTTCTGAAGCTTTAGCAAGAAAATAGTAGACTATCGACTCCATGTGTCTTAGTAACGAGATCCGCAATGACAAGGATCAAAATGTGTCTAGATTTCCAATGAACATAAGGGAACAAAATCAAATATATAATGTTGTTACTGTAGAAAAAAAATGCCGACGAAATTCACCGGATGAAGTTTATCGTACCTGACTGGTTAGGTAGTCAGCCATGAAAAAGTCTTTCATCAAAACCTACATTAAAAAATTTATATCAACTTCAAACCAAATTAGAGAGAATGTGATTAAATTGTCTATTGCAAAGTTCTTCCATGCATTTAAAGGCGCAAACAATGTGCCTTACTAAAAGGAGAGCAGATAATGTTACATATGACCCGAATGAAACAATGCTGAGTCGGATGATAGAAGACACTGAATGGACATGCCGAGAGCAATATATAAATCTACAAGGGAAGGTAGAAAAACTGAGGCACAATTCTTTTACTATGTCTAATCACATTTGGTGAAGCTTTTGTACCAGGAGGACTCCCAAAATGACGTCGACCCAGCTTGGGAAACCATCGGTGCATAGGAGGAGGTAAACTGTTACATAGAACAAGTGATCAAACAAGGAATAGACAGAATAAGAAAATAAATCGAACATCAGATGTACGTGGTTCGGTCTCAAAGACCTACGTTCGTGAAAAGAGCAACAACGAATTCCACTATAGATCAAGTGATACATGAAAACTACAAACTACACTCGAGTCACTCAAACATTCTTAGTATTTCTCAACCTCAATTACATTCAAGAACACACATAGTGTTTAGCCCCACAATTCCTAATGAAATAATCTCTCAATTATGAATGAATTAATATGTAAATTTTACAATAATATTTAATATATTTAAACACTTGAATTCTTGATGTAATTCCATGAAGATAGACCCTTGCCAACCACTCGACGAAACAGCGCTTCTTGATTCTTCGTAACCAACTCACAAGCGTATACACATGATAATTGTGACTTCTTGGACAATGTGATCAAGAAAGAAAACTCAATGTATTAGAACAATTCGGTCGGCAAAAGGACATTCACTTTCCTCTTTTGACTCTTCTTTGGCTGACTCAAATATACACTTGGACCAACATGATATATGTGTGTGTGTGTGTATATGTATTCTATTCCCTTCATCAACAACTCTTGCTCAACAATTTAATATCTAGAAGAAATATAAACGTTCAATTTGGACTGTGCCAAATAGGAAACAAGATTTCCATGACACATTACCTTGAGTCAGTGTTGCGACACTAAAAATTTTTCGAATCGGATGAAAATTCCTAGGTTAACGGATTATCAGGTTAATTAAATTGACTAACCTAATACGAACCCTCTGAAACCCTACCGAATCGTAACTTTGGTTTTTGTTCAAATGATTTTAGAATTTGGAGTCGCCACAAATCATTTTTAATAGGTCGATTAGAAACCTAAGTAAATTAGCGGGAGAACTAAATTACTTCTACGAACTAGAAATTATGAGTTCGGGGACTTGGTTATGCTAATTAATTAAAACTAATGCCCTTTCGATTCCTTAATTTCATGGATATCTTAATTTGGCAACTCAGGCTTGGTTTACTCCTAAGGTTCTAGTGAGGTGATCTCTTTTTATATTTTCACTTTTTAAATGGAATGCATGTGAATGACATTTTTTTGGTATTTTCAAAAAATTAAAAATTCCCTGAAGCCGAAAGAGGGAGTGAACTAACGACTTCTGTGCAGTGTTGTGACCTCTAGCAAGTGGCTCGGCCTACTCATTATGAGTCCTAATGATTCAGAAATTAAATTGCGGAAAGTAAATTTAGCAAATAAAGGACCTCCAACAGGAAGGCTCTGCCTTAGCTTGGCCTACCTTTTTTGGGGTTTAATGGTGCAAAAATTAAATTGCAGAAATTAAATGCGGTAAATAAAGCACCTCTAACGAGGGATTCGGCCTTGGCTCGGCCTACCCATTCTGGGGTTTGATGGTGCAAAAATTAAATTATAGAAATTAAATGTGATAAATAAAGGACCTCTAACGAGGGACTCAACCTTGGCTCAGCCTACTCATTCTGGGGTTTAATGGTGCGAAAATTAAATTGCAAAAATTAAATGTTGTAAATAAATCCTCCAACGAGGGACTCTGCCTTGGTTCAGTCTACCCATTCTGGGATTTGATGGTGTGAAAATTAAATTGCAGAAATTAATTGCAATAAATAAAGGATCTCCAACGAGGGATTCGGCCTTGGCTTGGCCTATCCATTATGGGGTTTAATAGTGCGAGAATTAAATTGTAGAAATTAAATGCGGTAAATAAAGGACCTCCAACGAGGGATTCGGCCTTAGCTCGGCCTATCCATTCTGGGTTTCATGGTGCGAGAATTAAATTGCAGAAATTAAATACGGTAAATAAATGACCTCCAATGAGGGATTCGACCTTAGCTCGACCTATCCATTCTAAGGTTCGATGGTGCGAGAATTAAATTGCAGAAAGTGAAGGCAATATATACAGAACCTCTAACGAGTGGGTCAACCTTCCCATTCTGGGGTTTAGATTTGTTAAGCAAAAAAATGCAAAAAATTGTAATACAAATACAACATGTGGATATGGAGACATACGAGTACGGCATGACATAATCAAAATTTAAATCAATCTATTTGGACGACGAAATTCTCGAAGATTTTGATGGCTAGGATCGTTACTTGATTTAATGGATTTGATTGCCGAATTTGGACCTCGTATCACCTTGTGGATTAAGATTGTAGCTCGAACGGCGGGGATGAACTCTTGATTTGTGTTGATCGATAAAGGAATTGGTGATGATAACCCTCTAGCTTTAAACTCTCACTATCTTCAAAATTCTCTCTCCCCTTTTGGTATTTTCTTTCTCTCAAATTTTTCTTCAATCTCCTAAAACCCTCTCAAACATTCAAAATTTTCTCCCTAAAAAAAAAATCTCCTCATTTCAAGCTCTCTTCTTCCTCCTTTTATAACCCACTCATTTACCTCTCATTCTAATTTCTCCACTAACTCTATCTCACATTCTAATTTCTCCTCTAACTCTTCTTCATCTTCATCTTCATCTTCATCTTTCCTTCTCCATATATATCTTCCATTCTAATTTCTCCACTAACTCTTCTTCCTTCTCTATTCTCATCTTATTTTCTCCATCTATTCTTCTCCATCTTCCATTCTCTATTCTAATCTTATTTTCTCCATCTATTCTTCTCCATCTTCCCTTCTCTATTCTAATTTCTCCATTAACTCTTCTTTTAGTTATTTACAAAATAATCTCTCAAGTGTTACATATTTGCACTATATAGTCCTTGAGATTTTAATGCAAAATTCAACTAAGGCCCTTTTACAAAATTGAGTCATTCTTGGTATAATCGGGCCAAGATGAAAATTTATACTATTAGAGAACAATGTTGAAACTCCTAAAAGTAAAAAATGAAAATAAATTGACTCAAATTGGATTTTTTAGGCCCGATTCGAAATTATGCTCGTGAAGGAATACATGACCCCGAATTGGATTTTCCAAATTTGTAATGGCCAACATGAAAAGGGATTTAAAAGAAAAATATTGACTACTTTTTTGTGTTTTTGTGGCCTCAAATGTTATTTTTCCCGAATTTTTATATATTTTTGTATTTTTCGAAAATATTAAAAAATACGAAAAATATGAAAAGTTATTTTTTGCTCAAAATTGGTTCTCTATGCTTGGCCAAGGTCTCCAAAGTCGATTTTTTAATTTTATGAATTTTTGTAAATTTTTTATTAATTTTAAAAGAGAAAATATGAATAAAAATCAAGTGTTAACAGTTAGATTTCGTTCACAAGTTCAAACTCGAGACATATTCTAACATAAACAACCATTGTGCTAACCATGGTCGTCATGGAGGTGGTGCAGACTAGGAATGCATCTCGGGACTTGAGCTCACTTGAGCTCCATGCTGGGAACAATTTCACATATGAACTCGCAGTTGATTCCAGTGCGCTTCCACAAAAAGAGGTTGCATCCATGCGTGAACAGGTGCAGGCTAAACAACGCAAAGACACTGCACAAAAACAACAATCCGCTCATACGGCTTGTCAGTCACATTTGTGTGAGAGAAGAGGGCCGTGTACTTAATGAAATACAACATCGGCAAAAGCAAAGGTGAAGACACAATGAAACGATTGAACATTGTACCTAAACACAGGGAGCAATTTCCATGTAATTAGGATAGGCTGTGGAGGAGAGAATGCCGGTTAAGTGCGCTACAATCGCGTATAAGCTAAACAACCCAACGAAACATCCAATGAATAATCTTGCAGACAGAAGGTAGATCGGCAGTTTTAGAGGATATTCAAGATTACTTAGATGAACTTCTAATTGTCCCAATATTTACAGCATTATCGAAATTGTTAAGAGATAATTTGGGAGAGATCGTTACCGACGAAGAACGAACATGACCATGTGAGAATTTCCTTGTAGGAGCGGTCCTAAAAACTTCATGGCCATTTTCCTGTCATTGTTGGTGAAGCGCTTGGTGAACATGGACTCCACTTCGTCCATTAGTGTAATAAACTTGCATGAGTGCTTAAGAAATTTCACTTGTGTACACAATCCGTGGAAATCTTGAAATTCTCAATAGGCTAATCCAAGATGAGAGAGATTGTGAAAGCACGAAAAAAAAAAAGTCTGATATTTTCATCGGGGTGATCGCCAAAAGAGAGCTCAAGTCCAAGCTCGTTAACATATCTAGTTAGATCCACCTTCACTCAAAAGTGTAAGCCAATGAGTTATAGGCCAACTAGGATATATTAACCGTTTAACACCACATCAATTTTTCAATGTGAGTTTTCTCTAACACAACTTATACGTGCATCCTAATAAAAAAAAAACTCATTTCACATGTTAAGGTTAGAATCGATAAATGAAATACTCCCCTATGCACAAAGTAAAATACAACATGGGAATTATTGGCAAAGAATTCTGTGGAAGAAAAGAGGAGAGAAAGTATATAGATCATCTTTTAACGTGGTGGACACCAAATTTGCTCATCATCATTATCGAAATTTGCAAAAAAAATATCCAAAGAAAAAATATTATGAACTATATAGATGTCTATAGCAATATTTTTTGTCCATTTTCCACGTCAGCACCACCAATAGATAGAGCGCTGAATAAACACATTCCGAATTTGCTACCTTGGGCAAAACTTTTTTCAAAGAAGTTATGATGCGATTCCCCATAATGGAAATGGAGATTTCATGAGCGTTTCCAATAGGTTAAAGCAACTTCGTATGATTTGTCTGGTCAAGGAAACAACTATGATATCTATTAGCCAAAAGTAAAATTGACTAGTAAATACTCGTAATTTTGTGTAAAATATACGTACATACGTTATCTTCAGTAGGGCTTCTATCTCCTTCGTGCAAAAATGCACAGAAAATGCACGGAAAATGCACAGAAAATTTCATCTATGTTTAGTTTTTGACAGACAGGAAACTAATCATAATAGACCAGTACTGATAAGGAATATTATCAGCTATAATCATTATGAAATTTAAAGTATGATAAAAATTTAATTTACATGAAAATTCAATGAAAAATCAGGACAAAATTTCTAAACAATCAATTCGTGCATGCTTTGGTTGAAGTGTTATCTTCATGCTAATTTGAAGAAGATTCTGCACTATGATCATGATGATATTTTGCAATTTGATTTGGTACATCAATATGTAGTAATTATAATTTACAGTCAGTAAAGATCCATGAGTTTACTACCTCATATATGGTAGTATTATTATTTATTACATAATTAGTAGTATGATAGTAACTAAAATTTGGTCATGATAACTTAGATAACTGTTGATTTTTATTTTTATTTTTATTTTGCAAAGTTGCAATCATGATCGACTCAATGATTTCAAGTAGCAGTTAAAGTATTCAATGAGAGTGATTGATGGCCAATTAAATTTTACGTGCGAGTTTGATTTAATAATAAATGTTTCGAAATACTAATGATGCATAACTAGTAGATTGGAAACAACAACAGAATCACATGAGATTTATTGAATCAGAACAAACAACTTAAATTGTTGAAGGGCGTGCTTGCTGGACGATTGAAATCTTCACGAGTTTTGCGACTTCCTTGACGAGTAATAGGAAACAATCTTCACCACCAAATTTGGTAGCTGTGAAGGTAGTGGGGCAACGGCGAATGAGATCCGTGCTGAATGAAGAGTTTTGAGACTGCAAGTCGCTAGTCCTAGAAAGTAAGGCGAAGAACTGACGAATAAGAAGAAGATGTTGTGCGTAAGAACGGAGCGAGGCTTTTAATTATAAATGGGTTAAGACTTAAATGGGTCGTAAATGAGTTCATAACATAATCGATTTAAGAGCCATCTATTTTGGCTCGTCCATTTATAACCCATTTATGGTTGGCCTACACATTTTAAGTCACCCATTTATAACCCATGTTAATGAACTTGGGTTAATGAATGAGTTTTAGACCCATTTTGACATGTCTATAAATCGAACATAAGCTACTAATGGAGATAATAGGAATGCGTAGAGAAAGTGGAAAACTTACAAAATATGTCTGGAATGCTTTAATCTACATACATAGTTGTTGGAATCAAGAAATCTAATACGATTCGGAATTCAAATCCAAACCCTAGCAAAGTCTAATCAAATCCTATCTTCTATGAATGATCTTTATCTTCATATCTTCAGAGTCAAAAGGTTTTGTATTCAGAAATGATTGATCTATTGTTGATTATTATTTTTTGATGTGTTATTCTGATTTCGTGATGCCCTACGTAACTCTAAATACTCCTCCACGAGTAATTCTAATTGCCTTCACTTGCGTGCTACACTAGGAATGATTTGCAGCTACTCTCAATTCCTTAGCGCCGGTGATTACCGGTTGAAAAATCCTTCTTGGCTTGGCTTTTTATTAGTTGTGCGTGCTTTGAGTCAATTTGATCATCGCCACGTGTCATATTGAACTATGTCTCCTTAAACTCATAATCAATGAGCTAATCAATTATTCCATTAATGAGCCTTGTGCGTCAACTACATTGTCATGATCCGATTTGGGCCCAAAATTGTGGGCCCGGTGCCAGCAACCTCTCAGTAAATTACCAATAATGCGAATATATATAATTATTCGTACATTTCTTTATCTGCTTATTTTTAAAATACTTTTATCAATAGTATAATGTGTGATTTATATCTCTTATATTATTAAAGTATTAAATCACGCTTTTATTTAACAATTTAAATTTTTAAAACGGTTGGCAGTAGTCCCATAAAATCTCAAAAATGTTTTCATAACTGAAAATCCCGTCTTCAAATCATTTCAGACCCACTTAAAACTTCAACTGTAATATATTACAAATTGTAATAGCTATTACACAAGGGGTGATCTAATACTTATTACAAAGCAAAATTATGGGCAAGTGAACTGTTTTGGCAACTCGATCACATCCGTTGCATTTGCCAAGAATTTGACTTAAGTTGAGGCCCATCGTCATCTCGAGCCCTATGAAGCACCAGATGACGGCAACTCTGTGGCGATGAAAACAGTCCAGACCAATAGCCTTGCTTGGGACCAGAGGGTGAGCAAACTAGACTTGAGCAGTCGGGTTGTTCCAGTCCCTCGAGCGGGCAGTCCAGTCGTCAATACCAATAAATGGGACCAAATCAGATCGCTTAGTGTGTGTGTATATATATATATATAAGGAAAAAATTAAAAATTTTTGAAAAACTAATTAACATAATTTCCTCATCTTCTACTTGACACTCGCTCATCTTTTCTCGCTTGCCTTTGCAATGTAGCTCTGCTTGGCACTCGCCTTCGCCTCGCCACTCGCTCCTCTTGCCTTCCCCATGTTTGTCGAAATGCAGTTTCCGATTATATTTTGTCTTGACTCAATTTGTGCTTTGTCTTCACAATATTATGCAAATTCATTATTTTGTTTGCACTTGAATATAATGAAGTACAAGTGTAATCCCACTTTGAGTTTGATTCTTTCCAACTCAAGGAGAGTGATGCATGAGTATAATCTCGTTTCAGTTGTTTTGAGTGTTTTTTTAATAATTTAGACTATTCTCATTATTTGAAGATTATAAATACTCATGTAATGATTGTACAATGGTAATGTATATATTTTATTATGTTGAAAGTTGTTATTTTAGATCTAATTGTTAGATTTCTATAAGCAGCTGGTGTTAGATGTCCCATTGGGATCGAATCGAATTGGACCGGATCACCAGTCCTTGGTCTCGAAAATTTGAGGATCGGGACTACTGGTGCGATCCTCGATTCCACATCGAGATCGGACCAGCTCAAACTAGGCACACCCTTACTTGGGACTGATTCAGCCTTTGCCTAGGGATGACATTTCTGCGATATGGTAAAGAATGACAATGACACTGTGGAAACTTCCACAAATCAATTCAGTCCACATCCTTTTGATTTCTTCCAAATGAATCCACTTTCAGTGCTAAACTAAGTCACACATAATAGATTGGTGAAATGGGTCTGCACTTCTAGATAGGCCACCTCTTAGTTCAGTCCCTCTGTCGCTCAGAGATCGGTCTAGTGCTCGTTTTGTTAGAAGAGTTACTGACATCTGCGGCGTCGACACAATCGTGAAACAGGACAAACAAGTATTAGGGCTTGGATCTTCGAAGGACAAGTTAAGGGACCAGGTTGTTCCGTCGAAAATACTAGTTAACGAAAGATCTTTCACCAAAGAGATCTTTGTGGGTTCTGTGGCGATTCGAATATGAAATAATCGGTACGAGTACACTACAGACTAAAGATAAACAACAAAGAATGTTATAAAGAATTGGTAAAGTAAATTTGCAGAGAAAAAATCTAAGTGTTATTGATTGTGGATCCTTGCAAGGGATTTTCCTTCGGCCTTTTATAGTCATGTACAAAATGTAACCGTCAAGAGGGTTATTATTCAAATTACCACTCCTAACTACTCCCGACATTCCTGGCCTGTACTTTTCTCACTCATAACCGCAATTTTTATCCGCATGTGGTTGTTCTCTGGCTCCGTCTTTATCTCTACATTTCCCATCGATGTTGGCTTCTTGTGTGACATCTGGAAAATTCCTTCTAATAAATAGTATATAGAAGTTTGTCATAGGTGAAAATTCTAATTGGGTCATTTATGTGATTTTATTAGAGATAGACATACTCCGAGTTTATGTATCAAATGAGTGTTACATCAGAAATATATTGAGTTAAGTATTTCTATGTGCTTGGTAAAATTTGCGTGTGATATTTGGAAAATTCGTGCAATAATATTTGAGAAAATTTTGTTAGCTGTAGATATTTCAATCGAGGTTATCTACGTGGTAGTAGCGGAAGACCCGAATCGCATTTCCGCGCCCAATTGAATTTGTCAAGGTTCGGAATGAACATTATTACCCTTGTTTCCTTTGGGACTAATACTCATTTTTTCCCTCACATGTATGACATAATCATACGTGATGTCATCAAGAGAAATCATTAGCCCATTTAATGCATGAATGAGTCATGCACAGACTTGGCTAATGGAGAGGATTTCTTCTCATTTTCTTCTTACCTATAATCTCAAGCTATTTGCCCTCTAATTATGACCATAGGGCCACATAATGCAATTTAGACCCTATGATAATTAATAGAGGGGCCATGTGAAATAATCTCATTGGAACATATCCCCTTCATTTAATTCACTTCATGATTACAACATAGGTTAATAATTATCATCATTTAATGTCCTCCCTGTGTACACACCCCTTGCCAATTGGAAGAGGGGAGAACACCTCCCACTTCATTTATTCCTTCCTCTCATTCTCAAAGAAGACCTCACACTCCTATTGATTCTCTATGTCAACCTTTCGGGCTTGTATGAGGTGACCACGGCCTTACAGTGTCATGTTGTCCTCCTAGACACTAAATTAGATTGATCTACTTAATACTTTTGACTTATTTGTTTGATGATTGCTAATTTTATTTTGAATTTTGGTGTTAAGTATGAAAAAGTTTTGTCAATTGTATGTTGAATCATTGGGTTCGTTTGCCCCTAACCGATGAGTCTCGACGTGCCGAGTTTATGATTAATCAATATCCATAAGATTCGATATAATAAAGAATGGTAACGGTGAAACTAAGCCTCCAAGTGATATTTCTTAATTTGACTAAATTATTGATTTTCTAGCTAAGTGTCGTCGATTAATCATATGGTCGATTCTTTGAGTTGTCAATATTCATGTTGTCGACTTTTTGAGTTGTCGATTTTTTGAGTTGCCGATGTTCATGTGGTTGATTTTTTGAGTTGTCATTGTTGACATTATTGATTATTTGGGTTGTCGATGCATTGTCAATATATGAGGATGGAGAGAGGTAAAGTACACCGTTACTTACGAAGATAATGTTCGCATTTGGTGGGGTTACGAAGATAACTATGTGATTATCATGTTTCACGTGCGTGACTTTATAATTTGAATGAGAAAAGTAACTTCCACCATCCATGGATCCTTCCGAAAGGACTCCTTCCATTCGAGGATCGGGCTTCGAATTGCTTGCCAAGCTCATCTTGTACTACGACTCTTTCACATTTTCCTTGTTTAATACGCATGTGGAAGCGAAAATCAAACAATTAAACATTCTCTTCAAAAATAGGACGCACGAGTATGTAATAGGCGCATCGCACTTCATTACTTGTATTCACATTCTTTGTACAACTTTTCACCTAAAGACAACATCAATACGCCTAGGAGAGAACGAGGTTCCTATCTCCACCATCGGTCGACCGTTGTCCTCAAAAGCCTGCCTGTGCAAAAATCAAGCCATCTGCCACCCTCAGCTACGGAGCCACAATATATTTCGAGGCTACATTAGAAGATGTGATTCTACTTGATGCCGTGCTAGTCTTCACTAAATATAGTTCTCTGACTCGGGAGCCCCGGAGTGATTTTCCTACCGTTTTGCCGTATGGTACCTCAACGTCGACGGCAAGCTGATAGGTTCGACGATGACAGTGGGAACAGTAGTCAGGCGAGGAGCCGAGGGTGGCAGATAGCTTGATTTTTGTATCGGTACGCTTGTGAGGACATGGTGGACCGATGGCGGATATAGGAACCTTGATCTCTCTCAGGCGTTTTGATGTTGGCTTTTGGTGAACAATTGTATGAAGAATGTGAATGTAGGAACCTTGATCTATCTCGGGCATTTTGATATATTACATACTCGTCGTTTAATAATTTGATTTTTCTGCTTCTGCAAGCGTATTAAACAAGGCAAACATAAAGAGCATGTGGCAATAGCGACGTTCTAGGGGGCATCATTCTTCCCCGTGCTATTAATTAATAAAAGATATAATTAGAAATGACACAAATAACACTTGACTTTCTAGGGCGTCACACCTTGCCTTCGTACACCAATTTCTAGCTTCCGTCGACGATGACTACTTTCCTTAGCTGCTGATTTGTTAGTAATCACCTGTTGTCTTGTCGACAACACACCGCAGGCTATATCGATCTATCGTAGCTTAGGTTATTTTGGGGTGTCGACACAAGTAATGATCGTGATAGAATGTCCTCGGGTAATCGAGAACAGACGTGGAAATCGACCGGCGTCGTCTCAAGACACGATCTATGTTCACTTCACAAAGAGAAGGAACACATTGGATAATGAAGGAATTTCATTCCGATTTTCTTGAAGGTCTTGCGATCATCCCCGTATATCTACGATACCCTTCGAAGCCAGCATTTGAATTTCGTCTCCACCTCACCTTTCAAAGATGGAAACTACCGCTTGTGGATTTGTGAATTATTACGGTGTACTTCTTCAGTATGTGTCATAAGCAACGCAGCCCCCCCCCCCCCAAAAAAAAAAAAAGGGTTAATCGCTCAACACCATCCTAAACATTGACGCCATTACATAATAACCCCTAAACTTTGGAAAATTATAAATTACCCTCCTGAACTTTGACATCACTGCACAACCGACCTCGAATATTGGAAAGTTACAAATTTGCCCTCCCATGTTTTTTGGGGGTTTTTTTAGGGGGGGTGTTTGGTGGGAAGAAGTGGCGATAACACGAGACCGTTTATTGTCCGACCCGACCCGACCCAGTCTACATGATCTGCGCTCCACCGAACCGGGAAGCAACTGATAAGGAGCAACAAAACCAACGAACCGAAAAAGAGCACTCAAAATCCGAGTTCCATGGAAGTCCTGGCGACCTCCACTTCTTCTCTATCCCCTCTCCGCCTTCGCTTCTCTCTCTCCAATGCCGGACCCCGCGCCATCCCTACCCTCGCCATTGCTCTCAAACTCGCTCCTCCTCCTCAGGTAACCCTCTCCGTTCTCTGTTCTCGCAGTTCCATTCTTGCAATCGGCCGTCGTCGCCCCTTCGTGAAAAGTGATTCTCATCGAGCTCTCTCTCGTCGCGTCCCGCCGTGGAAGTCTCGGTTGGCGAGGAACCTAGTAGGATCTCGGATAGTGCGCGCGAGCCCGAGCAAGAGCGACGGCGCCGGGGATTGTGGTCGCGGTCGCAATTCTTGGAAGCTGCGGGTGTGGAGGCTCGACGAGGGCCTGTCCTCGGACGGGCTCAAGCGGCACGTCTCCCGGGCTTTCCTGAAGCTGCTCGTCGGTGTGATGCTGGCCACGTCCTTCTCTTTAGCCGTTAGCAATGCTCGTTCGTGTGAGTCTGTTGTGTCATTTTGTTACGGTTTGGATTTTCGGATTTCTTCGGTGTCGAAATGAGGATTCTTGTTGTGATAATGATGCGGCACAGGGGCTCTCAGTGAAGAGAATTTGCTCTTCTTAGAGGCGTGGAGGACTCTCGACCGTGCCTACGTTGACAAGAACTTCAATGGGCAGAGTTGGTTTAGGTATAGAGA